>OY728123.1:1374146563-1384146563 GCA_963277665.1 Viscum album | reverse complement strand
GATCTAAATTCAAATCAATCATATCAAAAACATCATACTGGTTCAAGTCTATAACAACATTAATAATGGTTGGATGCATGATTTCTTGTATGAAATTAATTTCATATGTAGAGTATCTATAAAATCCATTCATGGTTCCCACATAGTTGTAATTCCAAAATGGAATGTCCCACCCATAATCCAGTGAGTGTGGTTATGATGAGTCTGAATGTGAGGATGAATTATATAACAAACAGAGGAGGTGATCTGACTCACCACACCCTATTATTATTTATTTTTATAAGTAATAGATATCCCCCAAAGGGTAGGTTCCTCAATAACCTCATAGGAAAACATCTATTGCATGAATTTTATCATGTTTGATATATTCCTCATGTGGATTTCGTCCTCCCTTATAGGATTATCCATCCTTCACCACGATGCATGATAATGTTGACCATCTTGATAAGAATCCCATATGAAAGAGGCCATGATGTTTTCAATGTTGTAGGTGATCTGTTTCTTTAACTCTATTTCTGAGAGAGCATGAATTTTGATAGATTAGAGAACACTATTAACAAGTCAATACATCCCCTAAAAGAGATGTAATAATCTTTCCAGTTTAAAAGATGACCTATGATACTCCCAGAAATGTGATCATGATGATGAATTTTAAGCCTCTACAATAAAATTGGAGCACCCAAGTACTCTATTGGAAACCTCTATTTATGCATACCCAAGCATGTACTGAGAGTATTCAACCTCATGTACAAACACCTATTTGAAGTATATAAATTTCATTACCATGATTTATCACATGACTCCTCTAGGTACATTAGGTTTCAATAACATTATTAATACCTTAACTAAGCTTTTAGTGGAATTCATAATGTTAAAAGTGCAGTCTCCAAACATTAGATGACTGATGTTAATGGGGATCAATCTACACTAAAATGGGAGGATCATACCTGATGTAGTGATACTATTAATGAATAGACATATGAAATCTTGGGTAAGAATGAAAATTTATGGGGAGAGTGGTTACCTTGTCTAATTTCATGACAAGATTTAATGAATCCATGATTCTTCTCCATGAAATAAAATGATATCCATGATAAAACAAAATAATAGAAGATAAGGTCTATATCCGAGGATGAGAAATAAATAATTGGTAGAACCTTGATAATAAAATTCCATTCAACTCTTTAAAAATCCTTATCCATATCAAGCATGATAGAACAATTAGATCCTCAAACCACATAATTAATATTTCTAACCACTTCCTAATTCATGGAAATAACTACTTGAATTTACTAGCCCATAAAAAATATTGGTTCCTTATCAGATATCCACCATGGAATATGAGCGAAGATCCTTCTTGTAATAATTTTGGCTAACACTTTATATAAAAAAATTCTCATGATTATACGTATGTAATGGATAATAGAGGAGGGGTCCTTGATTTTGGGGATGAGAATGAGTGAGGTGGCATAAGTGACCACGGGGAGATATCCATCCCTAAAAAAGTCGTGTAAATCCCTCACCAAGTCACTCTTAACAAGAGTCTAGGAAACACTATAAAAGGATCATTGGACATAGTCAGGATCCGGAGCACTCAATGGATTAAGACTCTACATCACCTCAAAATTCACCAACTCATTACACTCATCTTCAAAGAAATCATTAGTAGTCATAAAAATAGAGTGAGGAATAAACTCTTGGATTTCACCACAACCCCCCTGGATAACTTTTTTGAATGTGGGATTTTGAACCATCCATGAGTTTCGTAATATGATATTCATCCATGGAGCCAACTACATCCTTGTATGTTGTATAAGAGGCATCTTCGAGGCATATTTTAGGGTTGATGAAGCTCATTTTATCCTTTATAAAATCATTAAAGACAGACATATTTATATATTTGTCTTGTAACCATTTTATTCTCGGTTTCTCAGGATCCACCATTTCATGTTAGAGGATTAGATCATCCACAACATTATTCTTGTTATCGATCTCTCTAAAAATATCATCATTCAATGCATCCCCCAACCTAAGCTCTAGGTTTTCAATATCTTCCTTCACCAAATGTAACTACTAAAAGTGATGGGTTTTATCTTGTATCCATAGATGAAGATCATATTTATGTATTCTATGTTTATTATGAAACCCAATCTAGGAGATCAACTATGTGGGATTCTTCCATGAATACTCTACTGCTAGAAACAATACAGGATACTTAGGCCACATGTGAGAGAAGAAAAATCTACAACTATCCTACTACATACTAAATAAGCATACCGATAAAGGTGAATGCTTAGATAAGATGAAGATGTGAAGATAAACTGTGGAGGTTGGATATGTAAAGACATCATGATCATTAGAATGTTCTCGATCTAGTCAACACCAGGATAGAAGACCACCTTTCCTATTATTTCACCACTTAAAATAGTATCAGATGAAACCTAGGTCCATAAGACCACTAAGATCCATGTAGTGATGAAACTGAGTGCTGGAATTTATAGAGAAATTATTATGCCCTTTATTTTCAAATAGATCAACAATTACACTAAAATATCCAACTATTATTCATGAAATATCCCTCGAGAAAGTATTCAATACCTTTCCATAAGGTTCCCTAGTATTGAGAATTGCAACTGACATAGACAAAAGTTATAAAATAACTATGAGAGATAGTGTCGACATTTTTAGTGATATACTAGTCTACTGCCTCAATAAGTTCCACCGAGATGTGAGAAATCCAAAATAACCATATGTGTTTATTTTGAGGGGATTCATGTAAAGACTCTTTCATTTTCATTTTCCACGTGATGTTTCAAATTTTTTAGGACATTTGTTTGGGTTTCAGCACTTTAATGATAGAAAACTTGTTTTTTGGACTTATGAAGCTATAAAATTTGTTTCAACTTGGGCACCTAGGCCACTGGTATTCCAAGAAATTAAGGATATCATTGAACATTTTGACACCTGGATTTGGACCCAAACTGATTTCCACAATTTAACTGATAGGGAGAAGAGGATCACCCAAAAAAAGATTGGACATTAATCTAGTACAAACCCTGACTACAGAGGGTGAACTAATAAGTGGAGGGAAGACTGAAGGGGTTTAGAGACCGAGAGATAGCCACCAAAAAATAATTGGGTTTAATATCTAGGAAATGAACCTATAGTATGGAATTTGGGTCTGAGTGTGTACCTATTAGAAATCTATTTGAAACAAAAAAAATCCGTTGCAATTTTTTTAAAACACATTCCATTTATTAAAACCAACTTCCTTTAGAAATGGAATTTAAAAGAATCATTTTTTATTTACACATCACTAATGAATTAAAAATATATAAATCTTGATCATCAATATAATTTAATGTCAATTTTTTGAATAAAAACCAAATGCAATTAACAACCAAAGGTACTCCATGGAAAAGTACTACCTAGGTAGAGACACATAACTCAAAACCTGATTTAAACATGCCACCTTCAAAAAATACCATTTGAATCAGAAGATTGGGGACCTCACACACCTAAAATATAAAAAGGTATAATAAATCAATCATTCGAAAAATTAGATTTGGAAATATGGAATTCTAGGGATTAAATAATTCTTGAAAAATGAATGAAAAATGTTGGAACAGCGGGGAAAGATTATGATATCTATAGAAAATATTCATTCCTAATATAAAATCACCATAAAATAAATTGAATGCACTAAAATGAAAATGAAGAGGAGTTTGAAGCCTTAGGAGGATGGATTCCCAAAAATATGGTTAAAAAGGGTGAATATTCATTTAAATAATTTAAAGGTAAGATACTAAAATGTAAGTTTTAATGTGTTGGGAAGGGTCACATGTTTTTGCCACATAGTTAGGAAAACTTATCACCAACCATGTGGGATTTATTATCTCTATAAAACAAGGTCACAAGGTTCCTTGAGACATACAACCATTTATAAAAAGTCTCTAGGAACTATACAGAACATAATTATCCCCCAAATACTCAATACACAAGGTTATCCACCTAAATAATCGTAATCATTCCCTAACCATTTTCTTCTTCATGTTTCTATAAAACTATGTTTTTTGATATCTAACTCCCAGGTTCATTAATAGTTGATAAATAAATAAATAAAAATCAAAACAAGATGAACTAGTGACCCAAAGGGTTTCATAATTTCCCCACTATGACACTTTATCTCCCTATAAAATCATCAAGAATCCTCATTAGAAATAATAGGAGGTGGCTTCTCCATTACCCAATATTAACTCCCCCATTTATTTTCGATATCAACACTAAACTACCAAATCACATGGGCTAATGAGATATATTTTCCACAATGAACATTATAATGATAATCTAGGATATGAATGGGTTGGACAACAATGCTAGTATTAGGATATATCTCTAAATCATCCCACTTTATCACATGGGATGGGTCTAGTCTGTAATTATTCAACTGGTAGGAAAAAATAAAATGTTTAATTGGGGCCATTAATGTTGTAAAATTGAGCTGATTACTTACATTTCCTATATGGTCTATAATTTGAGATAACCGAGTGTGGTGTAGTACCAACATTCCTTAATTTTCCAATTGATGTTAACCTAGTAAAATTGATACAAAAATCCAATCACTGAAGAAGATGGTAAAAATATCATTTTTGGTGGTTCAGATCCCTTTTTATCCTCTTTCAAATCAACCTCACTTTCTCTATCATCATTTGGATGAGGCTTAGTCCCAATTGGGAACACTCACCTAACTCATCCCGATACAACAAGGACCAGAACTGTGTACTATAAAATGACTCAAAAGGATCCATCTATATTGAGGCCTGGTAATGATAGATATATAAAAATCAATAAATGATGGATGCCTCTACCATGAACCATCAAATTCAATTACAAATTCTTGAATCATTTACTGACAAATCATGATTGTTTTCTTAGTCTCACCATTCATTTGGAGGTGATATGATGCTCTAAAATACAAATGGGTTTCCTGGTTTTCTTCGAGAACCTTACTAAGATGAGAAGTAAAATGGGTTTTCCTATTAGAATATATGGATGAGGGAACCCCATTAAGTATAACTATCTCTCAAACATGTAGGTTTCTAAGCTCTTTCACCTTCATTGACTCTTTAATAGAAACAAATGGTTTGATTTCGTCCCAAAATCTATAACTACCAAAAATTGAATCCTTACCAATATGATATTTATGTAGACTGGTCATAATATCCATAAATATCTCATCCCACTTCAATATTGGAATTGGAAGAGGCTTCAGTACCCTGGCTCATCTTTATTTATTTCATTTGACCCTTTGATACATAAAACAAAATGATACCAAATCACTAACTAAAAATCTCATCTCATAACAAAAATATAAAATTCTCTTATTATAAAACAACATCAAAACCTAATGGGGAGTTACCCAAAAAGAATAATTCATCTCTTTTAATACCTTCTGGTTCACAGATAAATGAATCACCAATAACTTCCTGATAAAGAGTGTGCTTCAGAAGATAAACAACAATCACATAGGGCCTACAAATTATTTGGAACTCTTATATTCTAATGGAAGTAAGGGCCAGAGGTTTGTTAACACTAAACCAATATTCAATATAGATTTTGACCTTACACTAGTATAAAATCATATAATCCATTATCTAGCACTTTAAAATTTAGATCATGAAAGAAACTCATAAGACTCCACTCACTCATAGATTTATTAACTTCCAAGATCATAAATTTTATGCTTAAGGTATCAAAAACCAAATTCCCATACCCATGTTTATTAGTGATTTTGAAACCAAATTTCACAGTCATGATCCCATACTCTTGGTTCTGGTGAAAAAAACATTATCTTTTCTCGGTTTTATTGAAACTGATAAACATGGGCCAACATTATCTATCCAAAACATACAACATCCAACAAAAGTTTTGGATCACATATATACCAAAGGAACATTTTGGTTTAGAGTTTTATATATTTTTTAAAAAACTATTATATAAAAATACCCATGTATTTTATTGATCACTTATCCTATTATAATATTCTTTAATTATTTCAAAAAAAACCTCAAAATCTCTCATAATAATCTTCATATATAAAATATTTATAGAAATAATTCTTTTAAAATAATTCATTATTACCCATGGAAATGTAGAAAAACTAATGGGGGATCAAAACCAAATAAAGGTAAACTTAAACATTAACAATTAAATATCCCCAGTGAGAATATGATTATCATATGGGTATGATGACATAATCAATGTGAATGATAATAAAATAAACAAATTCATTCCCAAAAAATATAGATCATTAAAAATGTTACATGGCACAACACATTAACCAATTAAAGAGTTATTATAATCAATGATCATCAGCAATGTGATCTCAATATTGATCAAAGGAAAAATTAAAACTAATAGAAAGAATGAGAAAATATGTTGGTATCAAGGCCCATTATCTTCATAACCCATGATCAATTGTTTAGAAATAACTAGATCCCATTTAAATACATAGGAGAAACATCACCAATTGAACCCCTTATTCTAGACTTGTAATGTCCTGTAATGATACTCAATGCATTAGAGAGCTATGTCGGGATCACCTCTCGTATAATCTATTTCAAGATCGCCTATCATATAAGCGGTATTGGGATCACCCATCATATAAGTCGAATCATGTTGAACCAAAATCACCATTAATATCCATGTACTATTGAAGAACAAAATAATTAAAATCTTATTCTTTTTAACATCAAACCTTTGAAAATAACTATCGTTTCTTTATAACATGCATAACCTATGAAAGCGAAATGAGTTTAAAAAAAATATCTTTAAAAATCATCATAATCTATCTAGATAAATAAGGTTGATAGTATCATTGGATCTTAATCCTACTAAATATGATTAATCATTAAATGATTATAATATAGAGTAAAATACCATTATACAAAAATTTAAATCATTTATCTGAAAACAAGTGAATATACCCTTTATATTTGGTAACATTTTACAAATATTTCTAGAATATTGTGATAAATAATTTTTTGGAAATAAAAATTTAAAATTATAATTTATGTATCAAATATACAAAAATTCATGATAGCTATGAAATTAATTATTGTTATAAATGTTTAAAATATACATTCTTTCCAATGTTTTGTAAAGAGAGTAAAAGGTGAACTGTATGGAAAACATTAAAATATTTCCTTTCAAAACATTTAAATAAGGTCAAATATCATGGAAAATATATTTAGGAAATAATTTATGTTTAGAAAATAGAATTATGGTAATTATATAAATAATGTGGAGGAAGTGTTTGGTTAAAAGTGTTTAAAAAAAGAAAAAAGTGGGTTTCAATGAAATTCCCCATTACATCATTTTAAACCAAACCCCATTTGAATGGTAGAACATAATAAGGAACATAAAATACGATGAGTATAAAGTGTTTATGATATTATTTTTCAGGAGTCAGTGTATAAACCATATAAATGTAAATAGGTGAATTAAACAATCATGTTTAAAAGAATGGTGTTTGAGATGAGAAACCCTTAAAAGATGGAAAATGATTTAAAACAAAATCTATTAAATGAATGAAAAAACTGATTTTGTAAAACCCATAATTTCCAAGATATTGTATATTTAACCACATTTATTGGGAAATAATTACATCTCATAAAATAAATCATCATGCGTAACATGAATTATTTCTCAAAGTATTTAAATCGTGACCAAGAAAACCCATTTATTATTGAAAACATTTGAAAAAAATATCTTAGAAAATATATATATTTAAATGAAAAAATTGTATAATTATTAAAGTTTAATTAAGGATATAATAAATTAATAAGAATCACATACAACTTATAGAAGGAAATAGGTTCATATTACTAGATATGTCTCAAAGAGACGATATTGAGATACATAATCCATATAATAATCATATCATTGAAGATTAATTAAATTAATTAAGTTATAATGTGTCACAATTTTATAAAAAAAATCCAAAAATAAAACATCATAATCTTAGAGGACATTTAAAAAAATAATATTGGGATAACGAGATCAAGAAATTAAATGTATAACCCAAAGAATGGAAATTTAATTAAGAAATCCCATACCTCTTTAGTAACATCTGAATCAAAAACCTTTGGATGAAATAACATGAAATAAAAATAAAATACCATTATTTATAATGATTTCGTGATATTACATATAAAATTGTATTATATAAACCATGTAAAATAAATAGGGCGATTAACATTAAAACATGCCTCAATAAAAAGAAAATTGGGAAAACCATACAATACCTCATGTACTTTCCATGTATATCCTTTAACTCCTGTGTAATAAAATTTTATGAATAATTTAGTTGTTTAAAAAAAATTAATATGTATATTAATTTATCATTAAAAAACATTTATTTTAAATCAATGATATATTTAATTAATTAATTGGTTAAGTCCACATCATGTGTTTTGTGAATGTTTGGTTTATAATTGAAAAATTGCATTCGTAGGTTGACCAGTTTTGAAGGGTTCATTATTAAATATTAGGAAGAATAAAATATTATATGGTTATAATTTTTATACACTAAATACTATTTAATTACTATCTATCAAATGTTTTCATGCAAAACAAATTATATCTCTTCATAGAGGTGGTAGTCCATACATATGCATGAACGACATTATCATATTTAAATGGATGGAAGAGAAATAAAATGGATAATATATTATCATTATATAATTAAAATTATGTCATGAATATCATATATATTTATTAATTCTATCTTATTAATTATCCTTTTCAGGTTGTGATGAAAAATGATACACATTTTTTATGGAGGTGGTAATTTATAGGTACACGCGAACAATGCTTTAATTTCAAATTATATAAAAAGGGAAATGAAAAATTTTTGTACCATAATTATAATAAAGTTTAATTATATAGGAGATAATGATGTTATTATTTATTAATAGTTAATTGTTTTTCTATAAAAGGTAAAAGAAGAAATAAACTTGAAATATGACCGTATGGATTTAATCTTATGCCTTCGATATCATGTTTGGTTTACACCCTAATCCTTCCATATTTAATCTTTTTGTGAGACTAAAAACTATAGTATACTAGAAGGGTTATTGGAGAGATACTTGGGTCTTCATTTTATAAACTAGAGTACTCAAAAGGTGTGAGTAATAGAGGAAACAAGGTTCCCTTTTTTATGTGAGGGGAGGGAAACTCTTGAAATTACTTGATGTATTAAATTAATATAAATGAATTTTGACTGAAAGGTGGAAAAAATTGTTATATTTTCATGATAGTGTTATAATGAGTCATAATACTCTCATATATTAAAAATTAGTCTGGGTTAGGTTATTTTTTAAACCTTATCAATTAGTTTTAACCCCATGGTAATACATTTTATGATTACCACAATAAAAAATACTTTTACTCTTTAGGGGTTGTGATGGATACTATAAAAGGACAATTGGACCTTATGTAGACCATGGATTGTATTATCGATCATATACCATTCGTGTTTCTGATTATATTATTTTTATGAATTTTAAATCATTAAATAAACTATTTTTTTTAGAATGTACCATTATAGTCATTTTCTTGATTATTCATAGAGTTTTCCTTTAATGACATCAATATAGAAGAAAAATTTTAATATAAACTTTTAACACATACCTAAAATGTTATATGTATCTAAAAAAATTCTTGGGCCTCCATAAATCACCCAATTAGTTTTTATTTTAGTCTTTCTTGAAATCATTTCTTCAACTTTACTACCACATGCACCAAAATTATCTCAACATTGTGTACGAATTTATGATAATATTTCATCACTAAAAATTAAAATAAATTAACATTATAATGAAATTCAATCATATTTAAGTAAAATTACATAATCAAACATAATTTTTATCCCTTTCACAGAATATTATAGATATTTAAAGTAAAAAAGTGGCATTTTGGAATTTATTCTCTACATAAAATAATAGAAATATTGTAATCAATAGAAAATTTAAATAAATTTTATTTTTTAATATTGGATTTTAATTTTCAAAAAAAAAATTGAATAAAATGAATGAAATTGTTAAGGTCATTTTGATGCCTTATCCCATAATTTTAACCCCATATTACCTGTTTTACCCTTACTGGTGTGACAAATATTTACCATGTTTACTATTCATAATGAAAATAGTGACATAATTACCATATCCTGACATCATACTTCAAAATATGGAATTTTTTTTAAACATAAATTCCTAGAAGTAAATTAAATTAATTTTAGTTTAAATACATAAAACTGAATGAAAAAAGTTTTTAGAAAAATTTGTTTTTAATCACAAATGTAAACTTAAAAATATATAAACTATACTATTGATCAAATTTAAATTTATTAGATAACATAAAATTAAAAAATATTTAGTTTACTTTACAATAAAATTCAATGTATAGTGGGATTTTCTATTGAATGGAAATGACATTTTAACAAAAAATGGTATTTTTCACTATTCACTGAAAAATTAATATTTTCATAAAAATACAAAAATTTATTCCTAATATAATTTTAATATTATAATATGAAATACTATATCCATTTTATATTATATGATTAAAAAAATTCATAAGTTAACTATAATATTCAATACTTGAAAATGATAGAACCATTTATAGTGAAAACATATTTTTGAAAGAAAAAATGACTAGTTAAAATTCAATTATTATTTATTAGGAATTGATAAAATAATTTTAATTGAGAAGGAAAATTATATATATATATATATATATATCATAAATAAGTTACTCTTATTCATACCATTCTAATCAATATATAGGTTATATCGATCATATTTAAATAATAATAATATTAAGTTCTTCATTCAAGCTCGATTTTTTATTTTGTAAACACTATCGAATAAACACTTGCCTAAAAAACACCTTTTGAATCATTTTTTATCCACTAATGTCAGGTATAAAGAAATGTTAACACAATAAATTTTGTAAGTTTCACTTTCCACATCATTCTTTATAAACATACATTTAGAACCCATCTAAAAGGAGAAATATAAAATAATTTCAATGTTGGATTATTTAAAAAATGACATTGAAATACTTAATAGAAGGATTTACATGTAATGTTTCTATAAAATATTTACGGAAAGTCCTCATATAAGGATTTCAACATCAATTTCTTGGAAACTGACATTGAAATTCATCTAGGATACTTTTCAAGGTTGATTTTATAAAAAACTGATGTGGAAATTAATTTTTAAAAACAATTCCAAAAACACATGATCCTAAAACTATAAAATTAAAATGAATAACCAAAAGGTACAAAAAATTTATGATATATATTAAAATAATAAAAAATAAATGAGAAAATTTAAAACATATTCTACAAATATATTGCTACAAGTAAATAAAACATCAAATTAGTCAAACATATAAAATATTACATAAATAAAATAAAAATGATTCCAAATTAATTTGATATATATGGAGAAACATCATAAAATATATAAAAATAAAGAGTTTAAATTTAAAAACTAAAATATTGATTTATATTATAAACGTTATAAGGAAACTAGCCTTTTAAAAATTTGTTGTTTTCTGGTCATGACTATCTGAGAAATGTTTCATAAAACCTAATATACACATTCAACGTCCCCTTTATGATAACCCCAAAAAATTTATAAGTTTTTTGAAATAAAAAACACACTATTTGTATGAAAAACAAATATTCACTTACATATGAGTTAGATACATGAACATTCGCATAATCAGTTTTTTTGGTTCCACTGTTGAAAAGTGATCCCTTTCAAACTCAATCCATGATATATTGTAATTTATAATATTAATTATCAAAACCATTTTAAAATGGTTATTTTATGATTAATGAACTAAAATAATAGGATAAATATCAATTCTTTAACAAATGGATAAATCTATATCGAAGACCGCCCAATAAAGAGCATAATAAATATGATTTTTATTATTTTGAAAAACAATATTCATAAAAACCAATATCACCTAAAATATTAGAAATTCATAATTATTAATAGTATAATGATTAATGGTTCATAATTAGATATTTTTTTCTAACAATCAAGTAATTTAAAAGAAAAACATATAATCTATTTGTTTTCTAATCTTTCATATACAAATTAAATTTGGACTTCTTCATTTATGTATTTTACATATATTAGAATGTATTATGAGTCTAAAAAACTATAAAAAATAGTTAAATATTATTGGATTCAATGTGTGTGGAGGTACCTGATTAGAAATAAAATTAATTTATTAAATATAAAAATGATTATTTAAGAAAAATAAATTAAAATTTTAAATGCACTTATATTGAAAACAATTACAACACTAATACACTGAGTTTATCACCCTTTACAACCTCTATGATATCATTTTGAAAAATATTTAATTTATAATATATTCCCTATATATCATCTATCATTGTTAAAGTATAATAATTTCCCAATATAGAAGAAATAAGTGATAACTTTTTTAACCAATTGGATTCATGGGGAGTATACCAAGGTACTAAAACCTTAAATTTTCATTATACTTATTCCTTTTATCTCATAAACACCTATATATGTTAAGTGTTATAAAATATTATCATTAAATATTAATTTAATGATAAATAAAAAAATGAAGAACAATAGATACCTTATATGTCACATGATGATAAAGATTACCAACCTAAGGTAAAAATGACCAATACTTAATCCAACTACGAAAAAACCCTTAGTAGAATGCTTCACATGATATATTGGGTCAATATTATCATTTATCACAATTCTTACCTAATATGACTGAGTATGATAATTTTGTGTATAATTCCTCAGATGATGTAAAACTAGGGATGTTTCAATATATACATGGAGATCCCCAACATGAATATCACAGTAAAAATGCACGAGTGATTGAGGAGGTGGTTGATCATTGTAGCTAAGATATGCAGGCAATGTCTATCTCAGTGCTTATGTAAGAAAAAATGATAAAATTAATATAATTTTATCCTCTATCGGCTCAATGAAGTTTCACAATTCACCCTTGTTATAATATATTTCTTCCTTATACTCTACTCCTATCAATTCCACACTAAGGGTGTGACCAAATATGATTTTGAAACCAATACCCTCTTGGTACTATTTTTTATAGCCCCGGTGTTCTAAATTTCCAAAAGCAGTTGAAAGAATAACCATCCCACCCTAAGGCTTATAGGTTTTGTTTGTCTATATCTACTGATGGGAATCACAATATAATATTTTTATAATGAAAAATTAGTGATATAAATAATATAAATAGTCATATAAATGAAAATAAATAGTTAATTAATTACACCAGTATTAACTACTTATTTTTTTGGATCTATAGAAAACAATCCCTTTTTCTCACTCTCACACTTTTCTAAACTTCATTTTGAGGGGTGAGGATGGAGGTTCATGTGGAATATCATGAAATATTCTTTGTAACATGGCTCTTAAATAAAAAAAATCATAAAAAATTGATGATTTTATAAATGAAACCATCTATGTGGAAATGTATGAGGGTATAAATTGTGAGATTGTATTTATTAGGGAGTTTTCCTATAGTCCTGTTACATAAGGAAAAATAAATTATTTATAAAGTAATTGTAAATAAATAAAAAAATATTTTTCACTAAATTAACATTTTTTCACTTAAAATTTTATCATAAATATATTTATAAGTAAACAATTATGATTAATTTTATTAAAAAGCACATATAAAAAAGTTAGCCACCAAAAAACATACAATAAAGGATTTCTCTCACTCACTAGACACAAATTGTATCCATGTCTCCCTATATATAAAACTATACATAAATCATGGATCATACCTTTTTTTTACACACATTAAAAAAATAAAGTCAAATCCTTCTTAAAATATCTATGTCTCGTTGCCATAGAAGATGTAAATTTTTTACTAATTCATTTTTGTTCATGGAAATTAATTTTTATCTATAATTTGATGGATAAAATAACAATAAATATGTAATAATTAGACCCTTAGATAAATGAATAAATAACTTTATAAATTTTACCATCATGGAGTCTCGTACCATATATTTCACAAAATTTTTGGAGCTCTTCTAATCAGGGAAAAAAATACTTATCCTACAACGACTCTACATAGTCAAGTAAGGCCTATACTATGATTCATGTGGGATAGTTTAGTGGTCATTCTCATGAAAGTAAATTATCACCCTAAACTCTTCACGTGTGAGTGAATCTTTAGGTAAACATTCAATCCCATTCTAAAAATATTTATGTATCGTACAATATAGAGAAGAAAAAGATCTACAAATAATTTTATTAAATATAAGTTTTGATTCACTAAATAATTTAATTTCTATAAATATATATTTATTTGAAATATGTTCATACCTATATTCCCCTACCTTGGTGTCTATCATTTAGAGTGAGGTATATTACTTCAACAAAATTATGTATACATTTATTTGATTAAAATTAAAAAAAAAACAATAATAATAAAAATTATTTTTCATAATAGAAAACAATTTTTTTTATTTTTCAAAAAAAGAAAATGTGCAACTAAAAATAATGTATATTAAAATTAACAAAAAATTGACCTAAATGATTATTATCTAAAAAATGTGTAATATCTATTACCTGTATTTGTGTAGAAAAAATAAATTTTGTATGTAATGGAATTTCTCATAAAGGGAAGTAATGTATAAAGATTTTACTTAATAAAATTATATACCAAAAAATGAAGAATATAATGAAAATAAAAATAAAAATAATGAATATTTAAATATTTTAAAAAATAAATAATATTAAATATAAATATAAATAAATATAAAACATAAAAAATTATTATTTTTAACTCTGTTAGATTTACAAAAAAATTATTAACTGATTAATTATAAGAGTCTTGGATTTTTCCTATATCCCTAATACATGATAATTTTGTGTTTTCAGGACAGTTTCCATGCCAAAGCAAAAGATATTATTAGGTAATTATATAATATATGTGGAAACTTCAGATAATTCTATAAAATAATCCATATTATCATCACCAAAATTAATGTTAATCCCCAGAAAAATAATGGAGCAATCATCATTTAATGTTTCAACATCATAAATTGTTTTCTAAAATGAATTTCAATAATAAATGGATCCTCCTTAAATAAAATATTTTTAAATAAACAGGTATAAATACATAATCGACATGTTTAACACTATATTGGTTCATAACTAACATGTTTTTATATACCACTACCTGAAATTTAGTATAATAAATCCACAGTATATCACAAAAATCGATAAAATATTCTGTTAAAACATAAATTGGGTATTTAAATTTATAACTCAAAATATGTAGTGCTTTAGAAAAAAACATTATTCCACTATTTTGAATGTTACTCTCTTTATCTCAATGTTTTTTGTAAAATTTGTGACCATTAATTTCAAAACCAAAACATGTGATTTAATTAACACATGGTCCCCCGGTAATCATTTCAATTCTTATGGGGTAGACAAATCAATGTGGATTTTCTTTATAAAACCATGATATAAATGTGTTTTTATGTTCATTCATCATCCACTTTTCATTTATTCCAAGATATCATACATTAAATCTAGTAATATTTGAGTATATATATGGTTAAACATCACCTATGTTGTTCAAAATATATAAATGTACATATATCACATCATCGGGTTAAACTGACATTAAATTTAGGACAAAAATCCATTTTCCTTCACTATGAACATTCAATACTAATGATATATGGAGAAAAACATGCTCTAAAACTCTATTACCCATTTGAATATATATTTTTGAAAATAAAGGCCTCTATTAAATGTATATTCTTAACATAACCCCTTGAATGTTCGTTATATATTTTAGAAGGATAAATTAAATGTAAATAAATAGGCTCACATATTCCTATTTCTCTGACCAAATGTATCATCAGATGAACCATTATATCGAAATCCGATTATGGAAAATACATTTCTATTTGAAAAATTATGAGGAAGAATTTATTCTCCACCACATCTAAAAAATATTGCTATATTAATTTAATTAAAATTGAATTGAAAAAGTACCACAACATGACTGTAAAAGATTTGAAATATATCGACAATATGACACATAATACAACTGGTAGAATTAATTGTATCAACTCATGAAAACTATGATATTTATTACATATTGAACTTAAATCCTTCGATGGTATTAAATTTTTCAAAATTTAAGAAAAACCACTACATATATTAATACCATATAAGTATAAAAAAATCTATCTTCTCAATACATCTTAATATATGACTAGTCGTTGAAAAGTATGTTCTTTTTTCATTAGTTTTTCTAGATTAATCCAAACGTATTCACATGGTTATTATGTCTAGTATTTCTTGAAATAATATGTTTTATTTTCCATTAATTATTTAAAATATTCTTATTATAATTTCATAAATTATTTTATCAACATACACAATGACACTAGTACATTTTATGTCTATAAATTTCTAAAAAGTTAGTTTTAATAAATTCTATCTTTTCTTCCATGTATTTGTTTGACAGAAAGAACATACCTTCCTTCCAAATGTGGAATTTATTTTTTTCTCATTGTTGTTACATTATAATGTTGATAATGGTTTGGGGAAGAATCATACTTCTATAGACCATTAAATTCATTTTTTAATAACGTAAAATAATGATACATTCACCAAAATATCAGATGTCCCCTATGCACTATTCCTATTACATTATATAATTGATGATATAAAGTACCCTCTTCAAAAATTATATAAGATTTATGTCCCTCAAGACTCTATATAGATATGTTTCCATTTTTAGGAAATCCATTAATAGTAAACAATATCTCATCAACCAAACACAAATACTCTTTCTTATGTACACAAAATACCATAACACTTATCTCCTATATGAATTTTGAGTCATCAATCAATGGTGAAAGATAAACATCAAGATAATTTCCACGTTTTTTTATCCAAAAATAATGAAAATCGTAAACACATATTTATTATTCATACATATATGTGGGGATAGGTTGTTGAAAGTAACAAAAAAAGACTTGAACTATGATGGTTACTAAAAATAAGATAAGGACTAATTACATATTTTCACTAATACACTATAATATTTCTAACTTTATGTCAAAAATGGTAATTTTTTTATCAATTCATTTCCATTATGGTGAATTAGAAAGATGAGGTAGGTTTCCATCAATGATGGACTCATCTTTATGCTATAATATCCTATTTTTATCATTTAAATTTTGGAAGAGTTACTTCAAACAATGAATTGTTAAAAGATACCAAATTCCATTAGAGGACGGTTTGGTTCCTATCAATGTGAATGAATCAGGGTTATATTTTCCATACATTTTATATCATGATGTCCCACATTTAGGAAATTTAAATAAACATTCATATTTAATTATATATAGAACAAAATCATTAGTGTAATCATTTATCTTTTTTACACTCTAATCCACTTTAATAGAATATTATTTTGATTCATAATTGGAATATGAGAGCCTTATTTTTTTGTAAGTATCACATTTATTATATAAATAAATTCAGTGAATCATTATCCACTCCAATAATGTATACTTTTCATGTTAAATAATATTTTCACTAATGATAACAGTGTAAAATTTGTTCAACTAGACAACAGTGGTTTCTCAATATCACCATAGAGTTTTTCAACACTTGTTTTCAATGGTTCTAACACCTACGCCATGAATTAATTCTTTAAGATGACCATCTATCTAATGTGGAATATAACCATTATCATTGGATATTAACTTTATTTTTATTTCACCATGAGGTACTAATAGTTTATAATTATGACTAAAAATATAGAAAATCATATTGTATTTGATATCCATGAACCCTAATTTATTCATATTCAAACATTTTATGCATGGATAGATAATCACATCACTATTATTTTTATTTTGTTTAGAAAATTCCACCAAACGTTCAACCCATTTTTATTATCATGTGTTGTTATTAGTGAGTTTTTCTAATTATAATCTATTAGCTACCTAAAAAATCTCAATATAATATATGAATATATTAATATTAATATATATTAAAACATATATAAAATAAAATAAAATAATAGCATATATGTATATATACAAAGATAATTTAAACATTAATAAAATTATATCTAATAATTTATATCTTAGAAAAATTTTAAAATAAAATCATGTTATAATAAAAATGTTATCAGATGTAATTATAATGTAAACAAATTATCAAATGAAAAAAAAACTATAGAAAAAAATTGATTTCAGTCACAAATAAAATTAAAATGAAAAAACATATAAATACAAATAACTATAAAGGAAAATAGTTACAACCCAAAAAATTTACCCTAATAAACCATTTATTGTCTTAAAAAATTATCAAATTATAAAAAATTAAAAAATTTATTTTATTATTGATATTAAAATTCATATAAATGAATGAATATGTGAATGCAATCTATAACTAACAAATAATTAATTTATCCATAAATATTTTCTTATAAAATATAGAGGTTGACAATGGAATATAGATCTTGAATTCAGATGAAATCACTCAACGATGGAGAAAACTGGTTAAACACTTCAAGATTGAAGAGAATCATTTTCAAAGATGAAGTATGAAAATGAACTAAGAAAAACCTTTGTTTGTGGTTGTGAGTTAAGCAGATTATGGTTTTCATAGATTGAATACTGTCGAGGATCTTGAAATAAGGAATAATGATAGATTAAAATGGATAAATAATATATAAAAGATGATGTAGAATGATTTAAAGTTATGATCGAGACAACTCAAGTGTCATTTAAGGTTGATAGAATAAGGGTTTCATAATATCTAGTAGAAAAACCGACAGTTTCAGGACGCATTTGCTTATTTTTAAACACTTTTAATTCCAATTTTCTATAAAACCAATGTTAAAAGATTTATAATTTCCATTAATGTAGGTTTTTTATAAAACCATAATTATAGGTAATTTCAATTTCCTTTTAGTTTCAGTTTTATAGAAAACCATCATTAAGAGTTTCCCTCTTCACTTTTAAAATCAGTTTCTAAAAAAGTGATGTTGAAACCAAAATGTGGGAGTCTCTTTTTCTACCAGTGATAGTGTTCTATTAAAATAATAGGGTGTTACAATCCCCCCATTTAAAAAATTACTTCAACTGAAGTTTATATAATCTCAGTAATAAAGGGTTTAAAATTTTGAGAATACATTTTTTGAAATCCAACATAGTAAAATGGAATAACAATCCTTCCTTTTGAAAGGAAGTAAATGGAAATATAATTTTCATCTAGAATTAAAAACAACTAGGATCCCAAATGAGATACCATTAATGGGAAATGAAAACATAGAGTTGGATAAGAAAATTAAAGCCCAAATTATGTAAACTGACAAAGAATTTGTTCATGAGAAAAAACACATAAATCAATGAGGGATTAATAAGATCATCAAGTCATCATAAATTAAGGTTATACAGAAACATTTTTATTTCAATATCATTTCAATGATTTGGCTATTTCCTTTTCCATTTTAACTAAGAAAAAAAGGAAATACAATTACATGATTTTATTTAAATTCATACATTCAATTTCATCCTTTGGTTATGCCTTTCAATCAGTATCCTCCTTATTATCATCTTTGACATCAAATGGTTAGAATGAATATTTAATTCCACAAGTATTTAAATCGGTTTTTGATTGACCATGAGCTATATAAAAGGATGAAATTTTTTTATTTCGTTCCTTAGTAAAATTAAAATTGTATTAATAAGAAAATATACCACCCAAAATGAATAAACCATTATTTGAATAAATAATACATTAATATCCAAAATTTAACAAAAACAAAAAGGTTTTATCTTAGATATTTCTATAAATAAATAACCCTATATCCCCATTAACCTCAATAACCTAAATATTAAATAATTATTTAAAATCATAGTTTGTCTAATAGGTTTTAGCATCTATTCTCAAAAATATAATATCAAGATTATTATATAATCACTCATGTTAAACTTAAGGGTTATATAAACCTTAATTCAATATAACAACTCCAAAAATATCAACAACCACCAGAAAAAACCATTACATAAAACCTTATGAATTTGTGAATATTCTTTTCAACTTGTGATCGACCTTAAAATACTAAACTCATGATGGTAACCAAATATATTAAGTCAGATTTATATAAAACATTCTAATCTCCAATGTTATCTAAACATGGTTTCGATACTAACTATAATAGTCCTAAACCACCCCTATTAGTTTTATTTCTAAAAATATAATATTATATTTCCAGCTTTGATACTGATATACATGACCCAAATTTATACATCCAAAACATAAAGCATCAAAAAATATATTTCATCACTAACATACCCATTGCCCTTTTATGTTTACAGTTTTATACAATTATGGAAAATGTTTACATAAAAATATCAACGTCTTTAAATATTCACTTTTACTACAATACCCATATTTTCTTATTTCAAAAAAAAATCCTTAACACCCCCCATAAAATTCTTCACCCATAAAATCTTTCAGGAAATTATTATATAGAAATCATTATTCATAACACGTGTAAATAGAAAACATGATAATTATGACATGAAACACCCTATTAGGGTAAATATAAACTTTAACAATAGAATGTCATCATGGGACATAAAATGAACATAAGGGTATGGTGACATAATCAATGTTCATGATCCTAATATAAAATAATTCTTAGAGCTAAAAACCTCAATCATTAGGCTACTAAAATGGATTAATGATTTTATAGATATATGATTTAGATGAATCAATAATCATAAGAAATGTGTTTTCAATCATGATAAAAGATACCATTAAGTACTCATATCAATACTAAAGATAATGTGTTTGTATCTTGAAACATTATCTTCACAACCCTTGTTCAATCATGTTAAAAATAAAAGTATCGTGGTTAAATCCAAAATATAATTAACATCGATTAACTCCAACAATATTTTATTTTAAATTAAAGGAACATTACTCAATGCATTGGAGAGCTATATTAGTCTCAGTCATCATATAAGCTATATCAGGTACATCCATCCTATATTATATATTATTTCCACTAATCATATAAGAAATATCATGCTCACTTATAATCATTAATAATGTCCAAGTACCATTCCTAATTAAAATATTATGAATCATATGATTTTCAACATAACAAACCTAACAACAACCATAATTCCATTATAGATAGGTTCACTAGGGGAAAAGAAATATGTTTCATGAAAATATATTTAAAAAAATAATTATAATAAATCTAAAGAAATAATGTGGATGGTATCATATTATCACAATCCCAGTGAAGAAAAGTAATCATTTAAGGTTGATTATATAAAGGGGAAAATATTTCAAAATATTAAAATAATTATTTTTAAAACAAGGGAAAATATATTTTTCGTCTCTTAATAGTTTATAAAAATTTATAGACTATTGGTAAAATAACTTCTTCAACAATGATCATATAAAATTTTAAATGAATTCTCAAATAAAAAACATTTATTACAATAATAAAATTCATTCAAATTTTATAGATTAAAAAATAAACATTATTTTCAAACATTTCTAAAGTGGGTTAAAAGTGACCCATAAGAAAAATGTTAAGAAAATTACTTTTAAACCATTTAAATAAAGGTTAATGATCATGGAAAATAACATAAGAAAATCATTTATGCCTATAAAGGAACATTCTTGAAATAAGATAAATAACATGGAGAAAGATAAAGAACATAATAAGGAATATAAAATTACATGTGTATAAAAATAATCATGGTATTTCATACAAAGAGTCAGTGTATACACCATATAAATTAATATAGTTTCATTAATCAAAACATGTCTCAAATAAGGGAGTTTCATATGAGAAGCCCATAAAATTTGGATAATGTTTGAATCAAAAAGATATTGAGTAATTAAGCATAACCCGATTCCTGAATACCCATAATTTACATGAAATAATATGTTAAATCACATTCATGGAGAAATTATTACAACATTTAAAACAAACCATGGTTCATAACATGAATTATTTTCTAATAATTTAAATTGAGACCTTGAAAACCCAAACATGTTTTATAAAAAGTGAATCAATATATCATAAAATATAGATAATAAAAGGAATAGTATACATCATGATTAAAGAGTCATTCATTATATTATATGTCAATTTCCATCATTTACACCACAAAAAAATTATGTAGGTAAAAATTACAAGTCATATCTCAAAGAAACAATATTGGAATGAATAATCCATACAATGATCGTATTATTGATGTTAGAATTCATTAATAAATTGATTATGTGTAACAATTATAAAACTAATAAAATACATGGAAATTGAACATAATAAAATAAATGGATATTTAACAAATAATATTGGCATAACATGGTCAATGATGAAGAATTTATAACCCAATGAATGGAAATTAAGGTAAGAAACACATTTCAACTTTGTTAACTTTAAAAACTAAAACCCTCAAATGAAATAACATGAAAAAAATATAAAATACCAATACGTATAAAGGATTCATGATATAATATGTAAAATGGTAGTTTATACCCCATGTAAAATAATATAGTTGTATAATATAATAACATTTCTAAATGAAAATAACTAGAGACAAAATCCATTACATCAAGACCAGACTTCCCACACATATCTTTTAACTTTTTCATAATAAACATATATAGATTATTTACTTGTTTAAAACCATTTTTCGGATCTATTAATTTCTTATTAAATCATTTTAATCATTTTTTATATTTTAAATTATTTAACTAATCGGTAAAGCCCACATCAGGTGGTTTGAGGTGGTTTAGTTCATATTTTTCAAATTACATTGCTAGGTTGACCAATGTCAAAGAGACCATAGTTAAATAATAATAAAAATTAATAATAATTACATGGTTAGCATTTCTATACATTAAATAAAATTTTAACCATGTATGAAAGTTTTGAACGGAAAATGAATTATATCTCTTCATTGAGGTTGTAGTCCACACATATGCATAAGGGACATTATCATGATTCAATTATTATAAATATAGTAAAATAGAATAAAAAATCTATTTATAGTAGGATAACTACTTCATTATTATCATTTATTTTAGATTAATCCATTATAATTACCATACTTGTGAGTTTGTGATGAAAAAATATAAACATCGCTTCACGGAGTTGGTAATCTACATATATATACCAATGATGTTTTCATTTCACATAGGATATTAATTAAGTTAAAAAGGGTTTTACCTTAATCATAATGACATTTAAATATATGTAATAATCTGATTTTATTATTTAATTATGGGTATATAATATTTTAAGATGGTAGAAGAATAATTAATCTTGAAATATGCCATTTAGGACTTATACATTCCCCAAAAATATCCTCTTTATATTATAACTAAAATTTTCATGGATTAATGTTTTACTGATTCCATGACCTCTTGAAAATATGGAGAGATTTTAATTAAATATTTATATAGTAATTATTCAAACTATAGAGCTCTAAATGTGTGAGTAATAGAGGAGATGAGGTTATATTTTATATGTTAGAGGGGAAATCATGGAAATAATTAAAAACTTAAATTAATGTAAAATAATTTTCACAGAAAAGTTAATTTTTTTGTATTTCAAATATTGGATGAGTAAAATTGTAAATAATCACATCCAATAAAATTTAGAAACTTTTGGGTAATGTTTTAATCCCTATCCTTAATTTTTAACCAACATTAATAAGTTCGATGATTACTATAATTTCAATGTTTTTACTCTTTATGTGTCAAGAAATTTCTAATAAAAGGGAATATGAATCAAAAGTAAACTATAGTTGATATTATCTATCATATCTAATTCACTTTTCTAAATGAAATTATTTAATTAATTTCAGTCATTCAATAAATTTTTATTGAACATAATAATCCATTATAACCTTTTCTTGTACAATTCACATATTTTATAATTAATGAAATCAATATTATAATAGAATTATAATATAAATTATTTAACACATGTCTAAAATTTTATATTTATCTAAAAATTAATGGGATACTATAAATGTCCAAAAATATTACTTTTAGTGTTTTTTAAATAAATTTCATGATTTTTTATATTGCTTATAGAAACATTGTGACAACATTGCCTAATAATTTTATGTAACTATATCATCACATAAAATTGAAAATAAGTTAACATGATAAAATATATTTTATATTTTTAAAAACCATTTATATTAGAAATACTTTTTTTATCCCTGTAACATTATATTATTGATATTAAAAGAAAGACCGTGACATTTTTTACTTCATACTTTACAGAAAATAATATAAATATTATAATCCAAGGAAATTTGAAAGAAAATTCAAAATTTTATATTATTTTCTTGTAATGGTAAAAAACTTATCTATTCAAACAAATACAATTATTGATGAGTTTTTACGATTTATAATAGTGTTTTAACCCTATTTTTTCATTTTACCATTACCTAGGGGAAAAATATTTACCGTAGTTAATATGCATAAAGAAAAAAATAAAATTTATATATTTAACATTTTAAAAGATGATGATTATAAATATAGAATAATATTTTAATATTTAATTTCTAGAATTTGTGGAAATAAATTTTAATATAAATTCATGAAACCCAAAGAAAAACTATTTTTAGAAATATGTGTATCTTAATCCAAAAAATAAACTTTTATGAAAATGCGATAATTATGATTCAAATATATTTAATAATATTATATTTAATTAAAGAATATTTTTTTTACATTGTGATAAAATCCAAATCATATGAGTCTTTTTAATAAATTGAAATAATTGTTTTACCAAAATTAGTATTTTTCACTATTCACAGAAAAATAAATCTTTTCCAAAAAGTCCTAAAATTTCACCATAAAATTATTTTTGAATTTGGATTTAAAATGATATATTTTTTATAAAATTTAATGTATTAAATTATTGAAATTAATTATAATAAAAACTAATAAAATATAATAAAAATCATTCAATGAAAATATATTTGTGAAACATAAAATGAATAATAAAAATTGAGTGGTAATTTCCTAAATATTAATCATTATATTTTTATTAAATATTACCAATATATATATATATATATATCCAAGTTTGGATAGTCATATTCATACCTTATAATTCAATATATATTTTATAAGATTCATTTTTAAATAATAATATTTCTTTTTTTGTTTAAGATCAATTTTGTACATCGTATTTGTTATCGAACATTCAATTCTATAAATATCATAGGGTGTAACATGAAAGGTCTTAAAATACTCCACCCTAAATTTTTGTCTAAGGTTCAATACCCTCTTGGTTAAAATTCACTCTATGATCTTGTGATTCATGTAACACCCTAAAAATATTATATAAACTTGTCTCTTAGAAAATGCAATCAAGAAATCATGCATGAAAGAAGCTTCTGGTTTATTAAAGCGATACATTAAAAATGGTAAAAGAAATGTCCCTTAGGACTAAGAAGATAGTAATATTAAACCTATAACTATCATCATTAACAAAAAAGTACAAATTAAAATAAACATAACAACTTTGATGTCATAGACCACACTTTTGGGATCTTCCATGAGTAAAAAACCAATTAGGAGAATAAGGGTAAGAGTACATAGGAATATAAAAGAGGAATCATCTTTGCGGGCAATAGAATATGAAAATTTCATGAGTTTAGTTACAATAAAATGGTTGTTATGGTTATTTATTTATAAATAGAACAACCATTACATATTTTCATTAGAGTAATTTAAAAAAATGATAATAAAATAAACTAAAAAAACTATAACACTTATATATATTTTTATTATTTGTGTTTGTGTATTTATGTAGTGGTAAATTAACATTAAACAAGAGTTTATTTAAGAAAATCTATATATTAGTAGGATTTATAATCTCAATAAACATTTTATTTCTTAAATTAATCAATTGAGTTTAATAAAATGTCATTTTAAAACAATAAAATTTATTATAAATTCTTTTTATAAATACACAAATGTTTATATAAAAAATACTTTATTTTATCATTAATAATGTTAGAATAGAGAATATATTTACATTTAGAAACTTTATAAAAAACGAAATAACATGTTACATATATAATTGTGAAAAATAAATAAATTAGTAACCATAATAAAGAGATATTGACTGAAATATATAAGTACATAATAAACAAATGAATAACTTTGTTTTGATACAAAAATTAATTCATATAATTATAAGTTTACTGTTACTTTCATTTAAGTGAGTAATTTTTAGAATGATAATACTAATATAGAGATATAAATAAATATATATAAATGAGAAATAATAAATATGAGATAAAAATGGGAGTTATAACTTAATAAAATTGTTAAAAAATGAAAAAATGTAATCTGTTTTTGAGGGGATTGAATTAAATGTAACCCCATCGCCTTCTACCTCCTCACAAATCGTCCCTCTTCCCCATAGCAATCATCTTCCATAGTTGAAGCGGTGGCTTGTGAATATTTCCAAACAGGACAAGTTGCTCCCCGATTGGCTCTTTCGAAACTTGAGACGTCTTCTTTAGGGATCCCTCCATCTAGGGCATTGCTACGTATGGACAAAGTTAAATGGAGGTCAGTCTACCTGCAACCCCCCACTGGAGATCCCTGATTCCTTCTACAATCTTCTACCTCCTGGAAACACCTACCCATGAATCCCTACCAGTGGTGGTGAGTCAAATCTTATAAAAAATGATAAATATTTTCATTAGGGTTTTAAATTTTCATTTATCGTTTGGGTTTCCATATCTTTTTCAATTCAAAATTAGTGGAATATTTTAATGGAATGTAAGGTTTTCATTTTGGGGGAGAATCCACCATTCACACTAATCTAGTTTTTTCTCACCTTTTATTTTTTGTGTTAGATTATCTATGAATTTAAGTCCTACTAATGATGAATTAGGGATATGGGAGGAAATTGTTGAAAACATATCTATTTATCCCTGAAATCCATCTATTGAATTTTGTTCTAACTACTTGGATCAGAATGATTAGAATTAATCCATTGCACTTTATAAGTAATGTGATTATGTTTTGTAAAATACGTTCAAATAAATTTTCTATTTTTTTAAATTGGTTCATAGGTGTACAATTTTTATTCTCCAATTTCAAAACAGTAGTATCATTTACAAGGTAAGGGGAATTATTTATGTTAAATAAATATATGCAATTCAATATATTTCTACATTTTCAAGGGGTTTCCAATCTTCAAGTAACCCTCTTTGTGTAATTGATTCCTTGTTTCAAAGTAGTTTAATCATTCATAAGGTAAGATGATTCTATTTTTATAAATTTTTTCTTGTATTTTCTAATCATTCTTGAATTAATAAGTTGTATTTAACCCTTATTGTTATGTAGTATTCTGCAACTAATGTCATATGCAAGGTAATAATGCTTTGTTTTTTTAAAATATTCAGGTGTTTTATGCAACTTATGTATTTTATGCCAATTGGTTTTAATCACTTTGTAGTATTCCCCGATTATTCAAATAATTATTTTTACAGTAAGAAAACCATTCACTTTTTATGCATTCATCCATATTGAACTTATTCTTAAAAAGATGATTTATTTCAAATCTATTTATGTGAAATGTATTTATTATCTATTTTGCACCAATTTATTTTGGGTCTGTTTATATTATATTATATTATGTCATTATAAAAAATACTACCTGTTAAGATTTTAAACAATTTATGAATTTTATATTTTTTCATAATGATATTTTGATGATAGAAAGGGGATTATTTTCATGTTTTTCATTAATGTTTCATGTTAGAAATGCCTTAAATATTGAAATTTCATTGAATTGTGAGACTCAATTTTATTAAAATTATTTTGAATAATTAAATAGCTTTAGTTTTACTTCTATAAATATAAGCGATGCCATTATATTTTCAAAAGTATTTTTTTTATAATAATGTTTTGAATGTATGTACATATATGTATATGTATATATATCATGCCATGATTAACTTGCATCTGTACATGGATCATTATCTAATAAAATTAATTTTAATGGATGATTGATTTTCATTAATCTCTTTGAGTGAAAGTGAGGATATTGAAACATTAAATTAATGTTTTTATTTCAAAACAAATTATTATATAAAATTAAATATAAGTGTATATATTATTTCATATGAAGTAGTTTTAATTAAGGAATGTATATATATATAATACTTTAGATGTTCATATATTTAAATATAAAAATTTATATGTATATGTTGCAATATGTAAAAGTGTTATTAATTTTAATCATTATATATATATATATGCATGAGTATGCAATCATATTTTATTCAAACACTAATACTTATGAAAATAAATGTATACACATGTATCTTTTATGAAAAAATAATTGATATGTATTTTAATGAGAAAATTATTTTATCTATATACACGTATAATCAAGTAGGCTATTTCAAGAAATGTATTTCAAAGGTTATGGTTTAAAATAAATTACATGGTTCTTATAATGAAATGTAAGTTTTAATTCCAATAGTCAAACTTTGATGTATGGGAATGAAAAGATTATGAAGGGTGTGAAATGATAGCACCCCAGTGTAATGGGTAATGTGTTAATCTCATGATATGCCATGTATGGTGCACGAGAGGTTTATCCAAAGAAAATCACAGTGCACGAGAGGTTTATCCCAAGCACATCATGGTGAACAGGAGGTGTATCCCAAGCACATTGTGTTGTGTGGGAGGTTTATCCCAAGCACAGTATGAGATTATGGAGTGAACATATTACATCATGGTACTATGTTCACCAAGTCTCCAGATTGAACCAATAATTCATGCTTTGACCCAAGGTTCCTTTGAGAATTAATTATGAATGCTTATAAGCTTTCCAAGTGCAATTACTAATACTATATTAATAATCAAAGTGGATCATCCAAATGTTGTATATATATATTGAAAAACAATTCACCATAAAGTTTATTTTTGGAAATTATACAAGTTTTCGTAATCTCACATTAATAAACATTGTAATATGTTTTACTTTTTATTTTAATTTTAAAAGTCTATTTGGTTTCATTTTTGTTTCAAAAAACCCTTACTGTGCTTTTTGTTTCTCAACCTATATCTTCAAAATATCATTTTATAGGGTTTAAGGATGCATTGAAGAAAGATAGTGGTTGAAGTACTTATAAGGTGTTTAACCCTTGTATAGAATAGTTTGGGTCTTTCTTTAATAGGATGTCTAATAATGATTATCCAATGTATCCGGACTTTCTAAAATATGATAACTTTGCGATCTTGGGTTCTTTTGTAAATAAATAAAGTAATTTCAATGATTTTTTTTGAAAAAATGGATCATGTTTTATGGGTTGTTACATTTGGTATCAGAGCCGAGGTATAGATAACTTTAGAGGCTGGGATACAGGGAAACCCTTTGAACCTTTAGAGACCTTTCGTAGATTTTTATAGGTTCTTTCATTACTGAGTAATAAATATTTAGTATTCGATTAATTTAATATAAAATTCTTGTCATGCCTAAGGGGTAACATAAAATTTTATATTTTCATCAACAAGATAAATGATTGTTTTATGATGGATGGGAAAGAACCTTGCACAACACTCTTGTCCCTTCCCAAGGACTTACTTGCAATAATTATTGCGAAGTCAAGCTCAAAAATTATAAAAACCTTTTCCAATGTCCAACTGTATTTCAAGATTCTCTATGTCATATAAAACACCTCCTACATACTATGGAATCATTGGGGATCATGGATCACTAATAAATAAATCCTAAGTTTCTAACTATCCCACACTTATCACCAAGGGAGGTACTAGCATGGAATATTCAAATATTCCACCTTGTCCAGAGTGTGTGATGCACTATTTTATTTTTGAATAGCCATTGAGGAGAGTGATCTACATGAATCATATATATAAATTTAATCCTGTATTCCTGTATTTTTGGAAACATAGGAAAAATATTTGAAGAACTACATTTCAATAAATTCAAAGAGGACTCTATCAGGATATTTTATAAAAACCTCTTCCATGCCGATGTTTTTAACTATATGCTATAAAAAATTATTTTCCATAAATTCATCATATTTTCCATCATTATGATCATAATTTTACGGACTATGTCTGGGCTAAGGAAGTGAAGGATTTGAAAATTAATTGAAGTATTGTTTCATTAAGTGGACCCTAGCTCTCTATAATTGACGTGACAATGAGAATTCAAGGAATTCTTAATGATGGGATGTAAAAAAACATGAGGCTATGTTTAAATTTTAGTATTTTCCCTCTTTCTATATAAGATGTAATTAAATTTTGAGGATTCAATTTTTTAAGAGGGGTAGAATGTAACACCCCAATACCTCTTATGAAAACTAGACTCATAGTAAATTCAATAAATAAATCATGAATGAAAGAAACTTCTTGTTTATTAAAGTGATACATTAAAAATGGTACAAGATACATCCCTTTAGACTAATAAGATTGTAATATTGAACCTATAAATCTCATCATTTACAAATAAGGAAAACTTAAAACAAACATAATTACAATGATTTCATAGCCTGTGCTTTTGGGATCTTCCACAAGTATAAAACCAATGAAGAGAATATAGGTAAGAGTGCAGAGGAATGTAAAAATAAGAATCATCTTTGAGGAAAAAGGAATCTACAAATTCAATGAGTTTGGTTAACATAAAATGGTTATTACAGTTATATACTTATACATAGAACAAACATTTTATATAGCCATTGTATTACGTTTAAAATAAAAGAATAATAAAAGAAACTACAAAATAACTATTAGACTTATATATATAGATATATATTTAATGTTTGTGTGTTTATGTAGTGGTTTATTAACATTTAAAAAGATTTTATTTAATAAGGTCTATATATTAACATGATTTTTAATATAAATTAACATTTAATTTATTAAATTAATGCAATCGATTTTAATAAAATGTAATTTTAAAACAATAAAATTTATTATAAATCCTTTTGTTTAAAAAAAATACACAAATGTTTCTATAAAACATACATCATCCTATCATTACTAATGATAGAATAGAGACTATATTTAAATTAAGAATCTTTCTTTATAAAAAAATAACCTTTAGCATATATAATTTTGAAAACTAAATAAATTATTAACAATAATAAAGATATATTATAAGAAATGTATAATTACATAATAAACAAATTAATAGTATTGTTCTCATAAAAAATAATAATTAGTATAGTAAGTTTACTATTACTTTAATTTAAGTATGTAATTATTAGAATATGAATACTAATATTGATATATACATAAATATATGTAAAATAATTATAATGAGATAAAAAAGGGTATTCATAACATAATAAAATTGTTTTAAAAATGACAAAATGGAATATTTTTCAGTAGGGATTGAATTCAATGTAGCCCAACCATCTTCCTTCTCATCATGAATCATCCCTCTTCCCCATAGATGTCGTCTTCCTAAGTCAATGAAGTGTCTTGTGAAGGTGTTCAGTTGGGATGAACTTGCTCCATGGATGGATGGTATAGTTCTCAACACATCTTCCTTGGGGATCCACCATATAAGGGATGTCCATTTGTGGATGAAACCAACCAGAGGTTAGTTGACCTGAAACCTTCACTAGAGAACCATGACACCTTCTATTATCGACTACCTCATAGAAACTTCTACCTTTGAATCCTTCACGGTAGTGGGGAGTCGAATTTTAGAAAACAAATGATGAACATTTCAGTTAGGGTTTTTAATTTTCATTTTTGTTTTGGACTCCCATATCTTATTCAGTTCTAAATTAGGGGAATAGTTTTTGGGAATGTGGGGTTTTCATGTCGTGGGGAGAATCCACCATTCACACTGATGTGTTTTTTTCTCAAATATTATTTTTTTAGTGTTTGATAATCTATGAATTAAGGGTCTATACTGATGAATTTGGGCTAGGGGAGGAAACTATTGAAAACCTATCTGTTTAGCCCTGAAATCCATCTGTTGATTTTTTTTTCAAACTATTTTTATCAACTTGGTTAGAACTAACCCACTTCACTTCATAGGTAAAGGTATTTTGTTTTTTAAAATACTTTCAAATAAATTTTCATTTTCATTGTCAAATTTTTTCCTAGCTCAGTAATATTTTCCCCTGTTACAAAGTAATAGTATCATTCACAAGGTAATAATAATTTCTTTTATCAAGCACATTTAAGAAATTCAATCTTTTTATTTATTTTCAAGTTGTTTCCAATCTTCTAGTAACCCTCATTGTGTAAATTGTTTCCAGTTTCAAAGAAGTGGAATCATTTTTAAGGTATGGGGATTCTGTTTTTATAACATAGTTCTTGTATTTTCTAATCTTTCCCAAATTTTTCAGTTGTTTTTATCCCTTCTCATTAAGAAATAATCTTTTGCGAAGGTCATCTACATGGGAATAATGTTTATTTTATGTAAGATGTTTATGTGTTTTATGAAACTCATGTATTTTTTTCCAATTGGTTTTAATTTCTTTATAGTATTGCTCAATTGTTCAAATAATTATTTTTATAGTACGAAAACCATGAATTTTTCATACATTAATCCCTTTAGAACTTTTTCCAAGAAATTTTATTTATTTTAAGTCTATTTATTCAAAACATACTATTTATCTATTTTATAATATTTTTTGGCCTTTTAGATAATCTTATAATATGTCATTATAAAAAAAACAAAGAATTAAAATTTTAATTTATTTATGAATTTTATATTTTCTTATAATGATACTTTGATGATGTAAAGGGGATTACTTTCAGGTTCTGTATTAAGTTTTCATGTTATCAATGCCTTATATATTTATATTTCATTGGATCATGAGACCCATTTTTCTTAATATTATTTTTATCATTAAAAGTGATTCACTTGGAGTCCTTTAAATACAAGAGATACCATTAGATATTCACAAGTATTATTTTCATAATACTTTTTTGAATACATGTATGTATATATATATATATATATCATGAAAAGATTAAATTGAATCCCCACATGGTTAATTCTTTAATAAAATCAATTTTTATGAATTCTTGAATTTTTAGTAATCCCTATAAGTGCAAGTGAGGTTATCGAAACTTCAAATTTATGTTCGGCTTTAAAAAGAAAGGATTAATAAAAATAAATATACTTATATATATAATTTGATATGAAAAAAAATTAATTAAGGAACATATATATACATATATTTCCTTTTATGTTCATATATGTAAATATACGAATGTATATGTATATTTCATTTTATGTAAAAGTGTTATTATTTTTAATCAATATATGTATATATGAATGAGAATAAAATCATATTTTATTCAAAAAATAATATTTATTAAACTAAATGTATACGCATGTATCTTTATGAAAAACTAATTAATATTTATTTTAATGAGAAACTTGTTTTAGCAGGATACACATATAATCAAGTTGGTTCTTTAATGAAATGGTTTTCAAAGACCATGGTTTAAATGAAATTTCATGGTCCTCATAATGAAATGTAAGTTATAATTCTAAAAGTCTCACATGGATGCATGAGAATGAAATGATTCTGAAGGGTTTGCGTTGATAGTACTATAATTCATTCGGCAATGTGCTTATATCATGAGATGTCATGTATAGTGTGCGGGAGGTTTATCCCAAGAACATCACAGTGCAAGGGAGGTTTATCATGAGAACATCACTGTGTAAGGGAGGTTTATCCCAAGCACATCATGGTGCACAAGAGGTTTATCATAATCACATTACTTTGAATGGGAGGTTTATCCCAATAAAACTATAAGATTAGAGAGTGTACTTATTCCATAATGAGACTATGTCCACCATGACTTAAGAGTGAACCGAGAATTCAAGATATGATTCATGGTGCCTTTGAGAATTAATTATGAATGCTTATAAGGTTTCCATGTGTAATTACTAAAACTATATGAATGATTTAAGTGGATTATCCAAAAGTTTTTTTATATAAATAGAAATACATTTTCACAATAATTTTTATTTTGGGAAAGTATACATGTTTCCCTAAGATCTAATTAATAAACTTTATAATATGTTTTACTTTTTATTTTAATTTACGAACTCTATTTAGTTGAATATTTGTTTTAAAACCCCCTTATTGAGCTTTTTTTTCACTCACCCTATATTTTAAAAATCTATTATCATAGGGTTTAATGATGCATAAAAGCGAGATAGTGGTCAAGGTCCTACTAAGTTGTTTAACCCTTATATAGAATAGTTTGGGTCATTACTTTTAAAATATGTGAAATGAGGATACTGCAATGTATCCAAACTCTCTAAAACACCGTAACTTTGAAAACATTGGTTGTGCTATAAATAAATAAATTAATTATAATTATTTTAAAAAAATGGATCATGTTTTCTGGGTCATTACAATACAAATAAATTATAATCTACTCATTGAAAAGGTAATGTCACCAAGTGTTCAATGTATGCATCACAACTACATACTACAAGCCTTAGGTTGGGTAACTAATTTCTTGTGGGTGTCACAAAAAAGACATATAGTCTACAACATGATCATATATTATAAATAAAAATTACATCTTTATACCTGAGGCATCACAATATACTACATAACCACTAGCAATCCCAGTGTGAATCGAAACTTGAGATGATATCAAGAAAACATGGATCTCTTAATAAAACTCTTTTACTTTTAAATCCACTTTAACATCAACCACTTCTAGAAAAAACTATATTGAGAGATTATATACTTTAGAAGATAAACAAAATAACATGTAATACAACGAAAATTGAAAAATGATTATAATCTCAAATAAATTCATAAACTTATTTTAAGACATGACCACTTAGACACTCTCTGGACCCACAAAAAACATTTTATACTTAATCCAAGGACCCTTTAACATTTCTTCATGAATCTATAAATGTAATTTAGAAACCATGGCATGTAGGAAATGGTATTTTAATTTCATTAACCAACCCGGGTCATCCTCGAACCTGTCACCAAAGTTGATATGTGTCAAGACCTAAGATTCTATCCTGGTCCTCCCAGGCTGACAAATAGTTATGGGAATCAATTGAGTAACCAAGGGAATAATTTCTCCAAATATATTAAAAATAATAAATAAAATAAATAGTTAAAATAAACAGAGAAACCCAATATTAATAGGAATCCAAACTGAAAATCATTTTGCAAAGGATGAAAATAAAATAAAAAAAATTAGCATAAAACAAAATAATCTCCACATGACCATGATGGTCACCCACTAATACCAAGAGCTACCATTTCCCATGGCAATCAAAACCAACCTAAAACTTGAAACAAAGGCTAAATAAAATAATAGACTATAGGAATTATTATTAAAACTCAGTTGGTGTACCCGAATAAATCTATTCTCAATGAACTAGCTTTAAATAAAGAAACATCAACATCATGTTTGAGATACAATATATAAAATTATGATTTTCCACCCATTTTCAATTTAAAAAAATAATGGTCCAAGGCCCTTTTTCATTAAGAATCCATATTCTTTTCCAAGAAACAATCATTAATATTTTCAAGGAGAAAATGGATAATTTTTTTTTTAAAATTAGAAAACAATCATGTAAAACATTACCAAAACATTTCATAGAAAACATTGAAATTCAAATCAACACATTTAATAGAAATAAGCCACACATGAGAGAACCAACAATGATCACATAATAAGGGAAATTAAAGTAAGAACAGAAGAGTAACCAACCCATAATGCTTCTCAATCATCCGTTGTAGACAACTAAATGCTAAGGGACAAGGGAAATCCTATGATCTCAAGGGAAAAACCTAGAACATACTATACATCTTGAATCATACTGAAGGTATGCCTCACTTGATGAAATAAAATTCTAATCACACTCTCAATTTTACCCTCTCGGGTCTAACCGAGGGAAAATATCCGATAGTAATAAAATGAAACAAACCAAGTCCCTATTATGGGCAACTACTAGAGCGTAATCCTAAGCTAGTGCAATAATTGTTCACTGAAAATCCACTAGCTAAAAAAGGTTCCCATGTTAAGAGTAAAGTGAAGTGGTGGTGTTCCAACAATGCCAACTGATCATCCAATCAAATTAATATATATATATAGACATATAATTCATAAAAACAATCACCCATGGGCCACCCTAAGGATAAATCTCTTGCATTAAAACACATAGATCTCAAAGGATTCCACACCGAGGGTCTCCCATTCCACTTGAAGTAAATGTATCATGAGGATTACACCTTGAGAATGTCCCATCCATTCAAAATTAATGGTTCACAAGGATTCCATAATGAGGACATCCCATCCATTCAATATAATAAAGGTAGTAAGATTATCCAAGGAGAGTTTTCCACTAAAACCCAATTTCACAAAAGAACAAAATGGCCATCAAGAACATTTATTTCATAAAAACAAGAAACCCAATTCTAAAAATGCGGAAACAAACCATTTTCCATTTAACAACCATTTTAGAAACATACACATTGGTATGCACACAACAACTGTAAACGAAATATACATTCATCGAACTGTCAAACAGTCCGAATATCATCATCACATTCCATACCATTTTTAAGAGTCATGAGCACACCTAATTTAATCCTAAACCATTAGAAATACATTTGATAAATCCAAACCATTATTTTTGATGTCAAAAAAATTATAAATCATTTCCATGCTTTAAAAACCATATTCCACTTGGAAAATCGAATTGGTCATTTTTATCAAACACTTGGTGTGAAACTCAAATAAAAACAATGTCATATAATTTAAAAAAAACTATGAAACCCACCCCATTTCATATTAAACAATTATTACAAAGATCAAACATCACTATTTAACCTACAAAGAATGCGTGAAAAAAAATAATCCAATGATTCTTAAATATAAAGGGCATGTGCAATGGGAAACCAACCTCAAATCACATGCACTTCAACTACACCAACCCATGACGACCACACAAATGTTCCAGGAGACAATAATCACAAATATGAATCCTAATAAGAAAAAACCCCCTTATATATACTGAAGGAAACATTAACCCTAGGTCCAAGAGGCCAAGGAAGAAGAAGTAACCAAAATAAAATAGAAGAAGAAGGAAGAGGGAGATGTATGAGGGAGGATACCTTGAGAAATCACTGTTAAAAAATGAATAAATCCCGTGGATATACACTTGGGAGGAATGTGGAACATTAGAGAACAAGTTAGGATCCTCATATGGGTTTCACTTACTAGAGGAAGAGGGAAATGATCATTTTGGTGTTAAAATCCAAATAGGTTGGATTTGTAATTTCACACTTTTAATTACATGGGCACTATGAATGGTTAGGCCTCATAGTTTTCCAAACTGTGTGCCAACTGTAAACCTCATATTGGACACATTGGGCACCCTTATGGTTTTTTCTGCAAGGTTTGGTAAACCATGTTCCAACCTTGTGGAATGGTTCTTTAAAAAATGTTAGAACCACATACACACCTTCCACATGGGTTTCATAACTATGCATGGGCCATGAACCCTCAACTAGATACTACTTAATGCTAGCATGGTTTCTTGGGATAGGCCACATAGTTTCTTTCAACCATACACCACATTTTTTCATGACCAAAATACTAAAATTCCCCGGAAAACTCTTTGACGAACTAAGGAATAAACATGGGACCAAAAATAAATAAAGTATCACCTTAAAAATTTAAAACCATCACACACAAAACTCAAGATAAAAACAAAAATTCAAAATATTATGTAGAATAAATGATGAAAATAAATATCATGTTGTTCCATTAAATGTTATTAGAAAACCTCTATATGTTGTCTATGGTAAACCTAGACCTTGGAGTGAACCAAGATATCATCAATAAAAACAACCACAAAGGGCAAAAAGAAATGATATATTTAGTTCATTGAAGACATAAAGGCCATAAGTGAATTGGTAACAGAAAAATTTATAACCTAATAATCAAATATCCCATATCAGATACCATATGAGGTATTAATAACAGCATCCTTTTAGAACCTCAACTAGTGATACCCCACCCTCATGTATGTTTTATGAAACAATCGATCTCTCCCAAGCTGGTAAAATGTATCATCAATTTGATGAAATGAGTATTTATTCCTAACAGTCACTTGATGATGATTTACATAATATATAAAAATTCATATACATTTTCCTTCTTTCTTTTCCATCTACATTGTATAAATACATCCTTACTTAGGCCCACCGTGAAACATTTTTTCTGAATGAGAGTCCCCTATAAACTATTTATGTGATACCACACCCTTAGAAGTATTAGATCACACCTATGAACCCTTATAAAATGTTGAACCTACTTCAACACCCTATAGGGAAGTCTTGTAGAACTTATATATATAACCGAGACATAGACACAAGTGGAACAACCTTTGAATTTTTGGGTATTCATTTATGATGTGTCCATACATCCTCTATAGATAACAAGTAATAGAGTTACATTTTGAAGAAACCTATGTCACCTATCCTGATGATTTTTTAGAAACCTTTGAACTTCCCCATTGAGGTTTATTCTATATATTCCATTGTCCAAATGATGCAGGATAAATCATTATCATGCATGCTCTCAAAATATTTATGATTATTACTAAGTTCAGTATAGGAGATGACCTTGGTCATTCTCTTGAGGAGCTGCTGCATTCAAGAACTCACTACATCTAATTCAATTTTTATATTATTATTTATTTTTAATTTATGAAATAAAAGTTATAGGAATTTATTTTATATAATTAGGAATTAAATAATAAAATTAAAAATTCATTTTCTATTCAAACTTAATGAACAAAAATATAATGAAGTTATAAATAATAGATATATTCCCATGAGGGTCACCTATATTGATCCTTCATAGTATAATCATTTGTTTCAAAATTACTGATTAAAAAAACTCCATCATGTGGGAACATCCTATTCTACATATGTTTGTGAATATAATTTTTTCTAATCGACTACACCATGCATCCACCTCCTTGGTTGTGGGAGAATATTATAAAATAGAAAGCTAAAACTATGGTGGAAATTGGAGAAACAAAGGATCATAGCCAAATAAGACACTCATTGACCTAACTGTAAGATAATAAGAAACATAAAAAATAATTTTCAAATACTTAGGTTTATTACAAGATTACATCCCTTAGAACCTGCTTGGGCATGCTGCTTATGATCATGAGCATAAGATTTCACAGTGAAAAAAGAAAACATGGAGAAAAAATAAATAAATATATAATAAGAGAGAAATAAGAAAACAAAGAAAACACTAAATTAAAATAAAAAATGAAAATAAAATAAAAAATTATAATAAAAAACAATATAACATCTGAAAAAAAAAATTAGTGTACTGGTTCATCACTTGAAAGATTAAGAAAATAAAAATTTACTGGGAGAGGGGTAAAATATTTTGTCTGCAAAATCATCCTCTACATGTTTACACATGGAAGTTATAATTAAATCCAAAATTTGGAATAATATTATTTAGGAATTTTTTTCAACTATTTAATGTGAATGTGAACACAAAATACCAACTTAATTAGACACCTATGTAAAATGTTACACACCATTTACTCTAAAACATTCTCAATTTATAATTTCAACACCATTATGCCATTAATTTGTGTGATATATTACCATAATCATAATTCTCCAAATCTAGGCATATATTTCAAGAACTAACTTGTGAGCTTATTTAGAGCCTCCAAATTTTGGCTTCAACTCCTTTTTTATTTTAATGAAATAAACACAAACAAAGATAGTATACAAAAATGAATTATATAATTTAATTTAGTTTAGAAAATTTTATGGATGAAATTAAGAGGGAAATTAAAAACGTTAAAATGAAAAATTAGTCCATGTTAGAAATTAAGCTAAAAATGGTTATACAACCATAAAATGTTACTATTTCCCTTAAAATAATAGTTTTTTTGGGATTAATAATATTGAAATAAAAATAAAAATAGTTTAGTATGTTTTATCTAAAATTCACCCATACTTAAACATCAAACTCGTGAGAAATCATCTAATACCATGATCAAAGAAAACTACCCAAAGCATAAAGGACAACACAATTCAATTATCATAACAAAGAAAATATTATACATCTTACATGGATCAAAATTACCTAACTCCTCAAAATCATAAATAACTATTCAATCTCATGTTAATCCTCATGTTCATGTCATACCTAACTCCTTAGAAAAATATTTCTCTCTCAACATAGGCATTTTATCATGGGGTTTTTATCATTCTCAATAATATGTGTAATATCTAAAGAATTTATAGTAACCTACCAATCCTAAAGGATAATTACATCATTTTAAGACAAAAACATAATATATATACAAATCCATAACCAAAAGGTATATTGTATTGGGAACATCAAGATCATACATAAATTTTAAAAATTCAAATGTAAACATTATTTAATACCTTCTTCTATATCTTCTTAGTTTCCCTCCTGTTCTCCTTAGTTCAAGTAACCACCTAAGGATATACATTAATGAAAGGGGTGATCGAAAATTTTAGTAAGATGATGAATAAGGGTCATGAATCAATATAACACAAGTTAGCATTATCATAATTATCATAATATAAGTATAGGGTTATAATATACATCATGAATTAAACAATGGATAATGTCATAGAATGTGGCAATGCATAAATGTAAAACATCATGTCTTAGTAGTCAAATACCAAACATAGTTGTGAAAAAAGCTACCATCTTGTTCATGGATACCATATGTGCATAATCATAACATCATAATTGGGAAAAAATATAGAATCATTCCCATTCATATTTCAAAATATATCATGAGATACATCACATTACGCAATGCATTGGAGGGATATATAATTATGGGCACACCAATTACATCATAACATTTACATAATCATGCATGCCATATAGAACGTATTCCAATCACAACTAAAAAATAACCCATGAAAAGGAATGGTTTTCATAAAGTTTTTATAATGAATTAATTCATGAATAGAAATTGGGGTTAACAAAAGAAAAAATAAGATCATATTTGTTTTAGAATCCATCCCTCTTGAGCGAAAAAGAAATAACTCCATAGAAATAAATACTTTTTTGGGAAAGAAGATTTCATTTGGAAAATTCTTAGTATTTTTCATAATATAAGATTCGAAATATGTATATACCGAAAAATAAAAAAATAATAATGAAATGATATAGAAGTAACATTATGGGAATATTCATACTGAAATTTGTGTGGAAATTGGGAAACCCAAAAAGAAAGAGAGTTCGGTTCAAATATCCCCTTAACTTTATTCCATCTTTATTTCATCAAATTTTCACCTCCTAAATAATAAATTATATTAATTAAAAAATTGATCCAAAAGTAAATTATAGTCAACAATACAACCATTTATAAATTATAATCATTTTATATGTTTCGTAATTTCCATTGTAGAAATTAAAGTGTTTTGATATCATGTTTTCTAAAACATTTCATTTTATTCATTGATTTCACTATTTTTTCAAGGTAATTATTAAATAAGTAATATAAATTCTAGAATCATAAAATATATATATTAATACATTTACATATAATAATAATTTTATCTTAACCATTCATAGGTTTGGGGATATGAAAAGAATTGGAAGCATCCCCATAAACAGTTAAAAACCATTATTGGGGACATTATCCAAATATGATGGAAAGAGGTATAAAACATAAATAAATTAAAATTAAAATTATTAAAGAACATGAACTTAATTTATATAATGTTAAAATTCTATATAATTAAATATTATAATATTGTGATTTAAAATAGTATTGGAAAAGATAGAGGATAAAAAGAAAAATTGTGAAGTATTAGGAAAGCATACTCTTTCTTTATTTTTAGCTTCTCTTGTATGACACATTAACTCATTTCATTTTTGGAGTTAAATTTTGAATAACGAGACTTTTTGTGAAATATTTTGTTTTCGAATTTATTTAATCTTTTTGATATTTTTAATTTCACACAACATTGAATATAGATTGGGTTATATGAAAGAGTCATTCAATTTTTTATTTGTAGGATACACCATGATAAGATTTCATTATATGATATCCTAAGATAATTTTGTGCTATACGCAACACTGACTTGGATTAGTTACAAACAACACTGAGTTTCTATGAAACAATATTTACTTTTTATAATTTATTAAATGAGATAGTCATAAAATATTCAAAATAATATGAATATTAATAATCACTTTTTAAATATTATTTATAATGGTTTTATATAAATAAAATATAATGATGATAAGACATATAAGTTTTGGTAGTCTTTATATGTTTATAAATATTATTTTCTCAAAGGAACTATTTTTTATGTCCTTTTGTGAACAATAATAAAATTAATAGTATAAAATTTTACAATTTTAACTTTATTAAATAATAATAATTTTTTATATCATAATTTAAAAATTATCTTATGGTAATTTTTTAGATTTTTCTGAGAAATACCATTTTTTGGGTGAATAGTGAAAAGTAATAACATTTATTTCAAAACTACTATTTTTTCTAAATTATTATTATAGTTAAATTTTATTTTAATATGGGTTTAAAGTCACAATAGGTACATTATACATATATTACTCCAATTTAGTTCATTAGAATCATTTTTATGTTGAATTTAGATAAGAAATATTAATGAACTTTTGAACATTCTCACATTAAAAAACCTGCTTTCTTATCACATTTGTGAGAATATCATTAAACTTAACATTGTCGTGTATGTGAATTTAATTTAAAAAATGAGACATAAACTGTTGTAATTTGTATAATATTAATATTATTATAATATCAAATTAATTTTTGTCCAAAAAAATTATTAAAAGTGATTAAGATTAATTATAGTGATTAAAGTAAAATTATATTTAAAAAGGGAATAAAACTTAAACTTAAGGGGGAAAATGTCCATGACACATACCCAATACCCATTTTATGGCCATATTTAAGCCATAAAACTTCCATTATTGAGTTTTTTTGTCATTGATTACTTTTTAGGTAAAACCTGGAGGTACTTGGAATGTAGTGAAAGCCATGAAACTTGGGGTTTTAAAACTTTTCAACCAATAATCGACATGAGCTCATCATCATTGGTGAAATGCTACCTGATAACCACATAGAGGTACTACTAGTAGAATATTATGCACAACATTAAAACCATAAAATATGTGTCCATATCCAAAGATGAATAGAATGTCAACTCGTCATCGACGATCAATGCTTGAATAATCTGAAGTCGAATTCCTCTAGATCATCCACCCATTCTACAAAAATCTATGCGAGCACCAATCATCAAAATCTTGGTGCTATAATAGAGATCTGGTGATGCTTTCAACTCTCTTACAATCATCTCATATCCATACTTGTAATGCATGAGAGAGATCTCAATCCAAACTCATAGATCAAAGTCCTCTCTCTCTAGAATTAAGGTGAGAGAATAAGAGAGAGATAAGAATTGAATAGTATTGGGGAGTACCAATACTCTTATATTTATATTGTGTTAATAAATTAGCTAGTATTGCATCCCAAGACCCCAAATAATTAACATAATACAAGAAAAATATTATGACTACTGCACTAAGTCGCATATATTATTATCACTTTCTTATAAAAATCAAATTTAATACATGATAATAATTGATCCATTAACTCAGCTAGTCATTCCCAAAAATATTAAATGAACCATGAATATTTTAAATTAATATTCATTCAAATAATATTTTCCATGTATTTACTTCAAAACATTTAAATATATTTAATAAATAAATTCAATGTCAATTATTATTAACATGAATAATAGGAATGTATTTTTTAATTTTGTTATCTTATTTTCTTAGAAAAAATCCCAGAACCCAGTGGTGGGGACCACCCTATGCAATATACCTATTCACCTGTATATAGAAGATTCTTGAATATGTTATTGTGTGTGAACCTCTATACCCTTATCTCGACCGCAGTGAGTATTATTCATAGACCAAGAGTGGGATATAGAAACCCATCATGGACCTTAAAGAGATAAGGAGAGTCATACTAATGAGAACCACCCTATGAACATGCACTATATAGTATAATCAATTTTTATGTAATATATCATAAAGTATGTTGCACACCTGTGTCATCTCTCTTTTCATTATGTATTGTGCATTGATCAAACTGGATGGATTTACCCTCGACTTCCATGGAAATGGTCTTATGAAGGTACCATAATCCTGATTAACATGGACTGGTATATATTACTTCCTTAACATAGAAGATAAAGATCCATTCTTGACTATTCAACCAATGCCATACCACTAACGACGCACCAAACATAAGCTACCTCACCACAATTTAATTATCATGGTTTTCCTTGGATCAATGTACATGATCAAATGATACAAATTGGAAATGATCTTAAGTTAGGATACCATCAGACATGTACATAGATAAGAACAACCTATGACACCCAAAACATGTGGTGTTTCTATTAGCAGGTCTGTCCTCATGATCCCACAATTAGATATCACCAAGGGCGAACATCACGAGAAGAATTCTCAATGTTTATAATCCCCCAGAACCTCATAGTCAAACATCTATTGTGTCCGGTAAGTAAGATTTATATGGACCATATAAGATTTATTTAATATTAATTTCATGTTATCACAAGGTTATCATTATAGACTAGGTTCTTCAATAACATTTGCATATGAAAGTTAGTCTATGCACATTAACCTTTCAATAGTGGACACCAAAAAGCCTACATTATAATAGTAAGAATACATCATGTGTATCAAACTATATACAAGATATGGTAATCAAAAGTATTTTTGATGTTGGGTATAGGGTACCCACTATTACAAAACTACTTATCGAACTAGAGAAAACATTCTAACTATACTTGTTAGATATCACATGATTCAAAATCTTGTTTCTTCTGAGTCACAACTTTAGTTTCATGGCCTATTATGATTCCAACACATTGAAATTCTATTATATGCGACCTCACCTCCTTGAGTAAAACCTCTCAAGAGATGGTATCCCTGAGTATATCCATTTTTTCATTTTCATAACATGACATCATGTCTAGTAAAAATATCAAAAAATTTATTACGATAATATTTTACTTACTAGTTTCAATTCTAAGAACTAGATCAAATCATTGCATTTAAATGATTATTAGAAGCCTTATAATCTATAACATTCATCGTATTTATACGTATGGCTACCTTAGGATTTTATGAATGTTTCTGGATCAACACCATAGCCTAAACAATATATTAGATCACATTTATCTATGGAATTATAGTTTGTGCCACCTAAAAACTAGCATCCTTCCATCTCTACATACCAGTAACATATATTTTGTACATTCCAAATTAAAATTAGATTGTTAGGGTTGTTTCACGTGAAATTATCCTAGATATAACTACATTTTCCTATAATAAAGCATATCTTGGAAATATAATTTATTATATATATCATGGAATATGTGTTTGATCCATTTATCAAGCATATAGACTTTAATTTACCAAGTTAATCTTCCCCCATGTCCTATACATGTCTACCTAGAAAAATTATTCAATGTAAAATTAGTAACAATAATCTCCAAAATTGTTCTATTCAGGAATTTTTCAATACCATGACATTATATATAAGATTAACTAGGTCCAAGAAACCATTATATCCACCTCATTAGATCCAATTCACTATCACATAGGTCTACACATTAAGTCAATCATTAGAGAATAAATTTCATTTTGGTCATAACTAACATGATGACCAATATCTATTCTCTATATATTTCTGAACATATTTTACATGGAAAACAAAAAAGGCACTCCCACTAACCACTAATAGACACATGGAAAGTATTCTTTACAAATGAATATTCTACGATCCTTTTTCTTATGTCAATCCTAAATCGGATTTCAGTAACTTTCTTCCTTTAGTACCATTTTGTGACATTACCATCCCTTTTTTGGTTTGTCATATAGAAACCTTCCATGATTGGTGGTCATGACACCCAATGCTCTATAATGATCAAATAAATTAGCGATCACTACTGGAAATAGTATATTTCCCAACGGTTCAGAACCGTTGGGATAGCCTGCAGAACCGTTGGTATATCTTATACCAACAGTTCTTCCAACCGTAGGGAAGTAAGCCGTTGGGAAAAAGATTTCCCCATGGTTTATGTAGAACCGTTGGGATAGGTTAGTTACATTAACCTATACCAACAGTTTGGTTGAACCGTTGGTATAAGTTTTTCCAAAATCTATACCAATGGTTCCATAAAACAGTTGGTATATGTATTTCAAAAAAAAAACATTCGGTGGGATTTGATCCCAAGACCTCTAGTTTATCATTGAATGACCTAATCACTAACCTAACATGACTTTTGTGAATATAATATCATAAATATATATATGTATTATCATAATTATTTTAAATTTTGATTTATATAATGTTCTTGGTAAGAAGATTCAATAAAAACTCAAAGGACCTATACCAACGGTTTTGACAACCATTGGTATAAGTCATTACCAATGGTTGTCAGAACCGTTGGTATAGGTCCTTTGAGTTTGGGAGTGATGTTCGTATATGGGCCACTTTTCCCAATGGTTTGGCCAAACTGTTGGGAATTCCATACCCTTTCCCAACGGTTTTGGCAAACCGTTGGGAAAAGAGTCTTCAATGTGGGCTTTCCCAATGGTTTGTCCAAACCATTGGGAAAGGGGACCTATACCAACAGTTTTTACAAACCGTTTGTATAGAAGCGTTGGGAAATTTCATATTTCCAGTAGTGGATGACAAGAAATATTTTAATGGATTTTGGCATATCAACTTGGTATAACCAATTGAGCCTTATTGGTACCCACTTGTACCATCCATGTATCATCTAATTTGAATACCATCCATAGTATTCAAAATAATAAGATCCTTTTTCACATTGATACATGGAATCCATTATTGAGTTCTAATTGATCTTTACAATCTTTTCTAATTTCTGTATATTTCTTACTTATAGGTTATACTATTCACAATGAATAATGAATCACCATCCGTGGGGAATTCAAAAACCATTACCATGGTTTTATGATTCCTATGCAATACGTGTCAATAGAACATACCTTTTCCCCATGAACTTTTGGAACTAGTTACTATGCCAACAACTTGTGCATCTATAAAATTGAATAAACCAAATACAATATTTCACCCACTATATCAATTAGATATGTTCAAACTTATATAAAAATGTAGTCTATTACTTGACAAACACTTTTCTATTTTAGTGATTTATGTAATATCCTTAACTACTTTTAGGATAATTACTTTAGATGAAAATTTTGTTTTACATGATGGATGTTTGTTTTTATATTCTAAAAAAATATTTGCATCTAAACACATGTCTTATAAGATAATATATTTTTCATCATACTATGACTCATATGATATCCATTTTTCATTATAGTTGTCATATGGTTATGGGATATCACCATTATTTGGAATGCACATCTTGAAATATAATGGATGTTTTCTGAAGTTGCAACATTGATACTCTTTATGTCATAACTTTGATGTATAAAATGTGTGTTTAAGAATTACTCCATGATTAATTTTGTTGATTATTATTAACATGTAAGACATAACATAAATCCTTATTATTAACATCAATGTCATGATGTAGATAGCGTAATGAGTATTTAAAAATTACTCCACACTGCATTTTATTGATCAATGTTAACATGTAGGAATTAACACAAATCCTACAAATTGAAATCAATATCATGGTACAGATAACGTAATGTGAATTTAGGAATTAATCCATGCTACATTGTATTGATTGATGACTAATTGGGGAATATATTCTTCAACATGCTGACCCAAAGCATCTTATATCTTCTAATCATGAAAATTCTATACTTCACTTCCACATTTCACAATTACTTAAATGAATCTTATAAAGCATATTTACCTCTAGCTCTCCCATGGAATAGTTCACACTCTTCGGTTAAAAAAATTACAAAGCTTTGTGGAATTCCATTATTTCAATAGGATGTATCCAAAGATCATAATCCTCCTAAAAAATTACCCATATCTAGTTTAATCACCAAATTATTCGTATCTTGCTTCACTTACTCTTTGCAAACTACTCGGAGAATATACTACATAAAATATCATCCATTTCCTGATGTAGTGACCGCAACTAACATCAGACATTGATGGAAACATAATGCCATAACCATCATATGCTTTGTACAAGAGTCTCATATAAGAAATTTTTACACCCATGCTTCCTGAGGTAGTTTAATAGGTATTGGGGGACACTAGCTCCTTGAATTTCCCACATAGTAGTATTGTGTGTAAGCACCCATAATATAGTTAGAAACAAATTCCATTGTGGAAATTTAATTGGTCATTAAAAATTCACCAGACATATATTGGTTGGTCTAAGACACATGACAGGTCTAATACGAATTAACACACGTATTAAAATAAATTCAAAAATTTAAATTAAACATTAATTAAAATATTCTATGAAGGAATTTTATTGAATTAAAATTCATTGTTATTTTAATTCAATAATTTTCTCCATTAGGCCCCATTAACAAATGTAATTTAAAAAAAATTAAAATAATTAATTACATAATTTAACTACAAATTTAAATTAATTTATCACGCTGTAAAAATTTAAACCAAAACTTTATATTTCATTAATTTATTTTAAATACAAAATTTAATTTAATTAATTTAATTAATTTTTTACTATAAAAATTAGTGGGATCATGAAAAGTCTAAGAAAGGCCAGTGCGGTCTGAACCTATGTAGGAATATTTCGAGTCTTGCAGACACAGTGTGGAGGTGTTAGACATGGACCAGCTAAATGTGGCCGAAAAGGCCGGTGAAGGGTTTTTCTGGCCCGCAGGAGGTGGTAGACATAGACGGTCGTAGCGGTAGGGCGCAAAGGGGTTTCTGTCGAGTGGATTGATGGCAACATCCACATCTGCTAGGGAGGAGGCGGCCAGACAAGTCGTCGGATGGAATAGAATGGAACAAGAGAACGTAGTGGCCATATCTCGCATCTGGAAGCCAAGAACTGGGGAAAAGGGATGGCCAAGGTAACACTAGGTTCTGGATGAGGTGCCGACTGGAAAAAGGCCGTCAAAGGTGGGTCACTGTAGAGAACGATGGAGGTTTTGGAGAAGCCGTCTGGTGTCCTGGTCTTGGGTGAGAGGAATGTGGTGGTACAGTGCTCAGCGAGCCTGTGGCAAGGGTGTATGGCTTTCTTCTATGGTGCACGATTTGTTTGGTGCACCGACAGTCAAGGGGGAAAACAGAATCTAGGAATTGCGGTAGGAGGAGGGTGTTGTTGATGACCCACTGGAAAGTGGGAGAGCCGCCCTGGTTGAGATCAGACTGTCAGAGGGTCCTAATCATGATTAAGTGGGAGACACAGGGGACCCTTCCACCAAAAAATTCTTCAAAAGATTTTTTTTTCGCATTTCAATAACTATCAAGAAAACTTTAAATTTATGAAAAATCCCACCCACTTGTTTGATATTTATTATGATGCCAATATTCAAGGTCCACCAATTTTTTTATTCATTTTTATTTATTTTTTATACTCGAAATTCAAAAACCTCATCCCTTAGGGATGGGAATTGTAATAAAATTATTATAATAAAAATATTGGTGCTGGAAATTATTGTTCTGGTTATCGGAACTCCAGTCGGTGTCGGGGTTCATCGAAAAAATCAAATCCAACTACCTTTGGGTATTTAGAAATATATATAAATATATATATTATTCTTTCTAATACCTGCAAAAACTAATTTCAAATCCATAATTAAAATTTTGGATGACCGTAACATCGTCATACAATGTCGGATTTACTCACCGTCTACGGCCTTCGGACTAGAATGACCCATTTTAATTAATTTAATGAAAATTATTTTTTTTCCCATGCATTAAAATCTTCAGGCATAGCTCTGATACCAATTGAATGTATTAGGCACATAATTGAAGCTATGAAGCTTTGAATTTGAAAATTTTTCCACCGACTATCGATATAATCTCCTCACCATCGATGAGATTTTACCTGATAACCATCCAAGGATGTGACATGAGAAATTTTAAGAACAAAATTAAAACCATAAAATATTAGGTTTGATCTAAAGCCTCACACAACATCTATTCACCATCTGTGATTACTGCTCGAACAATATGAGATTGAATTACTCTATATCATCCAAAAGAACTTCAAGAAATCACAGGAGAGCCGATCGTCGAAATTAATGTCATGGAATGGAGATCCAATGATCCCTTCTACACTCTTATGATCATCACATCAGTATACTTACGATTCATGAGAGAGAGACACATCAATCCGAAAACCTATATCTAAAGCCTCTCTTTTTAGAATGTAGGAGAAAAGAAGAAGAGAGAGAGATACAATGAATAGTATTTATTGAGTGTCTATCTTCTTCTATTTATAGCATGTTAAGAAATTACCCGGTATTGCCTCCCCAAACCTTGAATAATTAACACCCTATAAATGATAGATTATGACTACTATACTAGGTCATAAATATGTTTATCACTTTCTTATAATATAATAATACTTGATCCTTTATGTCAACTCATCATTCTACAAAGTATTAAATGTACATCGAATATTTTAAATTAATATTCATTCAAATAATATTTTCTGTTTGTTTACATTAAAACTTGTAAATACATTTAATAAATAAATTCAATTCTAATTATTCTTAAATTCAGTAATATGAATGTATTTATTGCTTTGGAGATCATATTTTCTTCAAAAAACCATAGATGCTAGTGGTGGGTTCCACCATTTCCAAAATACCAATACAACTTAATATTGAAGATTCTTGAATACACTATCATATGTGACCCTCTAGCCCCTTATATCGATAGCAGTGAATACTATTCACATACCAAGAGTGAAATCTAGAATCTCATCATGGTCTTTAAAGAGATAATAAAATTAATATAAATGAAAACCAACCTACAACCATGCATTGTGTAATATAATATTTTTTTATTAAATATATTATAAAGAAGGTTGCACACCTGTGCCATTACCCTTTTCATGCTTTATTGTTTTTGAACAAACTGGACATATTTATGCTTGACTACCATGTACATGGTGTTATAAAGGTACTACTATTATGATTTACATGTCCTAATATATATTTTTTCTTTAACCTAGAAGCATCAAATCCTTTCTGGACCAGTCACCGAATGTCATCCCCCCAATGAGGCACCCAACACAGGCTACCTCACTTTGATTTCATTATCATTGTTTTATCCTTGCATCAAAGCATGCGATCCAATGATACACATCGAAAATGATCCCAATTCTAGAGACTATTACACATGTCTATATATTGGAACATCCAATGACACTTGAAACAAGTGGTGTTTCTATTGGAGGGTCAGTCCTCTTGATCTCATTACTATAGATCACCAAGTGAAAACTTCATGAGAAGAAGTCTCAATGCTTATGATCCCCCAACACCTAATAGTCAAAAATATACTATTTACAGCTAGTAATATGTATCTAGACCATATTCCATTTATTTAAGATTAATTTCATGGTATATCAGGGTTCTAATTATAGCCTAGGATCTTCAATATCATTTTTAAACAAAAATTAATCTATAGACATTACCATATCAATAATCGACATAAAAAACTCTACACAATAATGGTAAAAATAAATCATGTATATCTAACTATAAACATTATATGATAATCACATTTACTATTCAATTTGCATCTAGGTCACCCAATATCACAACAATAACTCGATTAAACCTAACTTGTTTTAAAAAATGCCCAGTGTGTCCCCTCCCTCCCCTATAAAAGGACACCACCTCTCCCCCATATCCACACCGATCAAACCACTTAGGTTTGGCTAAGATCTACCTAATTCACTTCCAAACATCCCTCCATTCCCTTATAAAGCCTCCCTTAGGGCTAAAATCCAACTAGGTAAGCCAATTGGTGCAAACCAAAAGGAGTTAGCAGAATAAGAGGTATTATCCTTCCGTAAGCTCATTTCCTTTATTTTCTTTCTCTAATAACTCAATTATATTTTATTTTATTCATAAAAAATAGCCATAGTATCCTCAATATACTACTATGTTTTTAGGAAATGGGATTGACCTACACATACACACACTTCCACCTAATGGGCAATGAACTTACCGTTCCTCGGTATGGCGAACTACGGACTAATGAAACAAAATTGCCCGTTTTTTCTTTTACCACCTTTACTGGTTGGGAATTTTAATCAAAACACTATTTTATATGATATATATGATATATATATATATGATGTATTTATGCTTCCATAATTATTATATAACACATACATTTATGATTTCCTTTTTGTGTAAATAAGATAATTTTGTCTGGGGAAGTGTTGACTATCACCTCTTCAAGGCAAAATGATTCATTCACACACTAAATAAAATGTATTAATGATGGGTTTACGGAACCTATATAATATATATGATATAATAATTCTACTGTAATGATATTATATATATTCATATATTTTCTTTACTTAATTTCTTTCATTATTACAGTGAAAAATGGAGACAACATTCATTCATACGTACGACCTCCCATCTCAATGAATAGTGTATTCCATTTCATATTTCTATATACTAATGATTATTATAAATACATATATACTAAAAATAAATTATATTTATATCATGGTTTACATTCTGGAAATGATGATATAAGTTTGAGAAAAAAATCTTTCAAATTAAGGCACATGCAAAAAAACACAGAGGATGTTACCCAAAGAGAAACATTAACATGGAATTATTAAAAAGAAGATAATATAATGTCACAATAAAACCATATATAGTATAATAAAAAAGAATATGTTTCTATAAAATTTTTATAACATACTTATATTTACTATACAGAAGTTTTGTACAAACACAAATAGACTCAAGATAAAAGGTAAGGGCATTTCTAGTCTCATTTTTATTTCTAAGGGATTTATGTCTTATTCACCACTAATTTATTTTGTGCGGTGTGTATAATTAAAATGAATATATTCTATTATTATTAACCCTAAATTTATGGTTATTTACATATCTATTTTAATACCTCTCTTTCAAGAATTTTATGTTTTAATAGTTACTAAATCGATAAAGTAATTTAGTCCCAATTTTCCATCTTTGAGACACGTGCCATGTTACGGGCATATATTTTTCCTTGAGATAAATTTACTAACATTGATATGTTATATCATGAATATAATTATTTTCATGATATTTTAATCTTTATTTAATTTTATTCTTTGAAATTTATTATGATTCAATGTTACCAAATTTGTAATGGTTTATAGCTACAATATCACCATTAAATGAGATTGTTTATGATTATGCTCGAATTGATGAAATATTAAGATCCCTATAAAAAAAACTCAATAATTTTATTACCCTATACTTATTTATGTTATATGAAATTAATGGTACCATTTTCCCACTCTTTGGTACATAATATGATCAGAAAGTGTTTTTAAAAAATTATAAATTTACCTCTCTTTTCGGTCAGAAATATATGTTCCTTCATAACCATGATTTCTCAAAAAAGTCATAAAAAATATACTATTCTAATATTATATTTAAATGAAAATTTTACCCATTTTATATCTTTGTAATTTTTTTTAAAAGGGTATCTTCTTGTCTTTTTCCAATCAATTCACTTTTATATAGTTTTTATAGTGAAAAAGAAATGTATAACATGTACGGATTTACCCATTGTCAGGAATGTTATTCCCAAAAATATTTGTTTATAAGAATATAATGTTTCTATTTTTAAATAAATTTTTTTCTAATATTTTGGAAATTAGTTGTTTTAAAGTTTTTTCAATGAAAAAGGATTTCATTTATTTATGTTTACAGATTTTTTTAATGATTTTCAAAACATCATTTATAGGTTTTCCAAATATTTCATTCGATGAAAAGTATTTAATTTATTTTTAATATTATTTAACAAGTTTTCAAAGTATTTTTAACAAAAAATGATTTCAAAATGTTTTCGAGATTCTTATGTAATTATTCAATGGAAAAGGTTTTCAAAATGTTTTAAATATATTTTTATGTTTTCAAAGTATTTCTAAATAAAAATTATTTCAAAATGTTTTCAATATTTTTTATATGTTTTGAAGGGAAATGGTTTTTAAAATGATATCAATCCTTCTTTATATATTTTCATATTATTTTTGAATAAAAAGGCATTCAAAATGTTTTCAAGATAATTTTATAATTTTTGATAGGAAATGTTTTGAAAATGATTTAAATAATTATTTCTATGTTTTTCCAATTATTTTTAATAAAAAATTCATTCAAAATGTGTATAAGATTTTTTTATAAATTTTCAATGGAAAATTTTCTGAAAATGATTTCAAGTATTCTCTTTATGTTCTGAATGTATTTTCAAAGAAAAATTATTTCCAGATGTTTTCAATATTTATTTATAAGAATTCACAGGAAAAAGAATTCAATATAATCTCAATACATCTTTCAATGCTTTCAAATTGTGTTCAAAGAAAATGTTTTTTAAAATGTATTTATGTTATAGAATAATTTGTTTAAAGACGATAGTGTATTTTCCCCAAAAAAAGTTTCCGAAATGATCTTTCCAAATTATTTTCCAAGTAAGATGAAATCCGTTGGTGTTAATAATTTATTTCTAGGATATTATCCAGAGGATCCATTCATCTTCTTTCTCTAAATGTTTTATTTTTTTATATCATAAGGTTTATAAAACCCATTATCTTCTTCATGCATTATATGTTTATTAAACTCGTTCATATTCCATAGGTTTTATTCTTATGAGACCTGCTTCTTTTCATGGTTATGCTTTGATGAAAAGATTATAAAACATTTTTCCCTAGTTTATAAACATGATTACATTTTTATGACACACATTTAATTTCATGTCTTGTGATAGATGTTTATGAAACTCATCTCTTTTTATTGGTCAATATATGATTATTTTTTATTATATTTTAGCACATGTATGGATAATTTTATTATTTGATTGCTGTGACCTATATCTACCTCTAATGAATTTGTTAAATATTAATATCTCCTAAGATAATGACAGGAATTAAGTCTATTATCTTGATCCACTATGGGAAGATGGGTAAACCTAATCCCTTATAAGGAAATGACTATAACCAAGGTTGGTGGTGTGTCCCGGCTAGTAGGTGCAGTCACTATGAAGATTGAAGATGGGGAAACCTAATCCACAATGGGATGATGGAGAAACCCAATCCATTATAAGGAAATGATTGTGACTGGGGAAGATGGTGTGCCTTTCCTAATAAGTACAATTAACATGATGATGGAATATTAGGAAACCCAATTCACTATGGTAAGATGAGGAAACCCGATCCACTATGGGATGATATGTAAAACTGATCCCTTATAAGGAAATGATTGTGACTGGGGATGGTGGTGTGTCCATCCATGTCGGTGTAGTCCTCGTGAAGTGCCTTGATAAGTTCTAACAATGCATATTGACTTATAGGGAATGATATTACATGTTTATGTGTATGTTACAATTCTGTGTATTATTCCAATGTTATGATTTCATAAATTATGCTCTTTTGTACCTTATGATTCATGTCTTATGAATGTCTAATATTTATTCCATGATTCATTTTTATGATCTTTGATGTGCATGGAATGATCTACTAATGTCATGCTCATATCCTCATACCATAATGCTCATGTTTATTCTTATATATCTACTTTGTTTATCCCTACTGATCATATGTGATCAACCTTTTTTATGTTTCCTTCCCCAATATATGAAGATACATATTATGTATGGTGTGGATAAGAAGGGATTTATTCATGAATAACCTAGTGGAAGATAATGTATCTCACTCATGTATCATCATTTATGCTTCCATGATTACAAAGACAATAAATTAATACAGTCTTTGGGAGTCTATTTGTGAATTTTTTTAAGAATTTCAAAAAATAATGATGTACTGTATATGTATGTTAAGATTGGGTTATTATAGTTGGTATCATAGATAAATATTAGTCAACCATTTAAAAATTAGAAGAGAAAAAATTATTGAGATCCCTTGGAATATTTTTAAGGAAATTTCTAGGGATGTCTCTAAGGATAATTTTAAGGATGAGGAAAAATATAAGAAAATGTCCTAAAATTTAGGTAAAGGATATGGTGAGTTCTTTTCTATCAATACATACATGTATGGATACTACAAGTGGACATGATATTTCTATAGATGTACCTAGGAGTAACAATTCCAACAAATTGTATCGAGTCTGACTCAAGGATAACCTTAGACAAAACATCATGCCTTACCAAGCACCTGGTTTGAAATTCCCAAGGTATAATCATTAGGAATCCAAAAACCCTTCAAGGACCATCAGGAAGGATTTATAAACATGTTGTCAATAAATAATCTAGGACATGACTAAGGTGTCATAGAATATAGAATGCGTAATAATCTAGAAATCATGAATGTTTTATTTCATTATGTGGTTTCTCACTATGATAGTTGTTCCATACTCAGTGATTTTTGGTTTTAATCAATTTAGGGAACTATAAGGAACTAGGTTAACCTTGAATGCGACTAAAAATTTTCTGATGAGGAGTCAAATGGGATGATCACTTGAGACTAAGATATTGTGATTATTCCAAATTAGCTAATGCAATATATGATTAATAATGTTATATTTGGTTGTATTCCTAACACATAGAATTAGAGTAAGATTAAATTTTATAATTGTTCACATGTTAAGGAACATATAAGGAAAAACATTTGGATTCCTTCATGTCATGAAGGAGGGAAGAAAAACATTGAGGAATGCTTCAAATGGAGGGAAAGATGTTATATTTTGTGGGAAAAGGTTTATAGATTGAGGAATTTTCATGGAGTTCAATATATAATCTATGGAGAACACATGAATAAAACAAATAAATACCTAAACCTATGAATTTTCTTCTAATCCATGGAAGGAATTATTACATTCCAATCATTAATGTTAAACTGTTTATTTATTTATGTATTTAGATTACAGAATTATGAATGAATAACTATATAATGATTACTCATCTTGTGTTTTTTCTAATGATTTAAAAGGATATGAGTAATTGTTCCGCAAAACTATATAGGTTATTTCATGAAATGTGATATTTTGATTAAGGGAACGTAACCATTAATTTATTCCCGATGTTGAGATAATTATGTTTCATTAATGGTATGTTGGACATGAATACGTAAATTGGATGGTATAAATTACCTCATAAATGGTAAATGATTTTTGTAAAACTAATCTATATTATCATGGATGATGTTTACAACTTCATGGATTTAAAAAATATATCCATTAATACTTGGGTTAACTAAGAATTCATGTTTTCCAAACGTATTTATGGTAATTTAGTTTATTACGGTGTTTCAAGAGAATATACGATGAGGAATATTCACATCTTTATAATGTGACACCCAAGATAAAATTATTGATATATGTTGGATCAACCTAAAGCCGATTTCATGATCTTATTTTTAATGCTTTGGATTTTCATCATTAGAAAGGGTTATAAGGTTAACCATTTATGAAAATTTTAAGTTAAACTTCTAATGAAGTATTTATGTATTGGGTTTGTATTGAAAACCTTAGTTAATATTCTATTTAGGGATTAACCTAATTTAAATGATGTATATCAAATTAATTTTGGAAATTATATCTTTGTGGTTTTTGAAAATGAAAACTTGTATGTTAGGTGACAACCCATCAAATCTTTCAAGGTGGTAGGTCTTGAACCCATGTCTGTAGGATGATACGGGCTTCATGTAAGGAACTTAACACTAGTATCGCTATATTGATACCTCACTTTATTACATAGGCATATATACAAGAATAAAATCCAAAAGGTCCAATCATTTTAGTAGTCTTGGTAAACCATACACATACAAGAGTCTTGTATTATAAATGGATACACTAATTAAAACATAAAATTGTTATATCACTTTCATTTGAGGTTAACATAATTACATAATGTGTATCCTTGAATATCTTTTCATAGTACATTTCTTGGAATCTTGGTGAAAATGAAACATATAGAATGGTTGATCTTAGATTCTTTGTAAGGGTATACATACAGTGGAAGTTATCATAAAAAAGAATAAACATTTTTGGAAATGTGACTAACCAAAACAAATTTAATTTAATAAATAACCTTGTAATAATATGGAAGGAATTGAAGATAACAAAATAATTCCATAAAAATAATCACATTAGAATGAAACTTAACCATGAATATTTTATTGGATTTTGTGGCCTAGAACTACCTACTTTGTACTTTATTCATTAATAAATACCTTATAACATATTAATTGTTATTCTTTCTGACAATGGATGTTATAATGTCCTAAGGATAACTATTGTATTAAAAGGTCATAGAAGATCCCTACTATGATGAGAACCTGAATGTGCCATAACACTGTTCTTGAATATATGTTCTATGACCGGATGATGTTATTCGAGGGACACAAATAATACAGGCCATTAGGGGTGAGGAATCATAAAACATTTAGGCACCTACTCATGGTGTGTGCCCATGGTAATATCTAGGCGGATATTATGAGAACGAGACCCGCCAGTAGGAAATGCACATTTTATAGTGTCATTGGATGTTCCTATCTACGAGCATGTGTATTAGTCATTAGAGTTTATGATTATTATTAATGGGTATTACTCACACACTTATATGTATTGATGAAAACTATGACAACACACTATTTTCAGTGTGGTAGGATATGTTGGGTGCATCACGAGTAATACTCCATTAATAGATAACGTGAGAAAGGATTTGTCCCATTTGTTCCATAATAGAAGTAGATATGTCAGGCCCTTTGGTGGAATTTATATAGCCTAAATAATTACATGGCCATGGTGAGAAATGGGAAAGTTCAATTCTGGAAAGTCAAAGAAAGAATAATCGAGCACATGGGTTGATGGAACTAACATGAAACCCACTTGATTCAAGATATCAAGACAAAGGGATTACATTACATGGTAAGTTTCCATAGGTGGTGAAATGCCATTTTGGCGTTAACTTCTTTCTCTATGGGTGCCTTGGCGTGTTGCTAGATGCTAACCTTTTACTTTAGGCAGGCTCTACCTAACACCACTGAGAAAGAGGTCTAGAGGGTCACACAATAAGTGTCTCCTTGTATCTCAGTTAAATATTAATTTAACAAGTTGAATAAAGATTATTCCGGACTGTGGTTTAATAATTAATTATTTAAGGATGCCTTATTTAGTTTATTTCGACACTAGTTATTCGAGAGAAAATATTGTGGGTGAAATAATATATTTATTAACGAGTAATGTAGTGATATTTATTTGAGAAAGAAATAGCCATTATTCAAGGTCTAATAAATGTGGTGGAGGAAATAAATAAAAATAGAAAAACAAAAGTGCATGTCGTCTATATTAAATACACACACCATGTATTTTTTTGGGAATTTATGAGAAATAAAATTATTTATTTAATTGAATAATATTAGGTGTAATTCGCTAGGCACATATCATGTAATAATAATAGTCAACTGTTATTATTAGAAATGGGGTATTACTAAGAACTAAATGAGATGAATAAATCCTTTTGGGTAATTAATTCGTTTTATTATTATATATAATTAAAATCCAATTTATATAATTCTCATTATCCTATCCATCTTTTGGGGGTTGTACACAATGGATCCAGAGAGATCTCTCAAGCCAAGAGAGAAATCTTTTCTTCCAAGAACGCTCTCAAGATATGAGAGAGAGATCCTCCTCCACCGGATCAAGGTTATTGAAGGAAGATATTGCTAGAGAAGGCTCTTTCACGCTAGCACTCAGATATCCCTTCAGCGATGTCCAGAGATACGTGGAGCACATGTGGATCACCGTTAGAGGAATCCTACACCTAGATTCTACGATGCAACGACGGATCATAATTGGATCATGAATGGAAACATCAATGAAAAATAATTCCATCAAGGTAATTCTTGTCAATTAATTAAATTAATTATAACAAATATATTATGATCCTATCTATGGTTCTAGGACTCCCCTATTTCTTTTTATTTCATTGTTCTATTCTGAATATCAGAATTTTATTATCATGACAGATCTCGGATTGATCGTTGTTAAGGATAAAATTAAAGTTGGGTACATCCACCAACATGCTTCCATTGTGATCGGAACCTACAAGTGGTATCAGAGGGGTCATATCATTGTTTATACTTATTTATTTTTTCGTTGGTGATTTACGCCTTTAAAAATTTAGTTGTTTCAATTCAAGTTAATCGTTCATTAAATCTGAATCTCGAGATCTGTTCCTCCTCTCTCATTTCTCGTTCACCTTACAGAAGCACCCTTTTATTTTAATTTTTGATTAAAATAAAATAGAGGTTCTCATCTGAAGGTGCCAAATGTTTCTGGTCCAAAAAAACCAGAATACCTGATGTGTATTCAGAAGTCCATACCGTGTAGTCAAGATTCAATGCATCAGACTGGTCCGCCAAATCAGGCCATGTGTTGGAGTATTTCTATGTCTTAAATGACTCCGTGTGTTGACCAGGAACAGGTGGCACACGGTTTCTAGATTACACTCCATGTGGCTCATTGAACACGACGTGTAGTCCCTTCGGGTTAGGGTTGGATCATGTACCCCATACATGACTTTCTTGGCTAGGAACCGTGAAACGAAGATACTATACGGCATGTTTTCCACTGAACACGGCATGCATTCCAAAAAAATTTCTGAATTACATCTAAACGCCATGACCCGAGGCGTGTACCATGGATGGAAGGTGAAAAAAAAGCACACACCATGTACTCTTCCAAATTACGCAGATTTATTGAAATTTATTATTATATTATTCAAACCCTTGAGACATGTAGTATATTGTAGGCATAAAGTTAAGGCACAACATGTGATAGGTGTTTTATATATATGTGTTTAATTTAAGATCTGTGTCATGTTCAGTTCTACACATTTGGTAGTTATGAACAAGAATTCACCAGGTTTCCTCCGAGGTATAAGTTATGTACAAGGATACTTTTAAATGAATTTATTTGTTTAAAATCATGATGGATGAGAATCTGAAAGAAATTCAGAAAAGGGTTTAAGATAAAATGATTTATTAATTAAAGATAATTAATTGATTTGAGTGTGATTTATCTTAAACAAGAATGATTAAAAATTTGAACGCTAGTTTTATTTATGCGTAAATATCGTCGCATCCATGGATGATCATGAGTTAGACCAAGACATTTGTATCTGAATGGTTTCTTTTCATTTATTTATTTAAATTAAATTTGTTGCCTGTGAGCCTTCTTCTCATTAATATGTAGGGCCTACATGCCCAATGTTTCTTTTAGGTAAAACACCTTTTTACCCCTCACCTGCATGTGAAATAAAAGCATATGTTATGGATGGAGCTCCTAAGCTAGTGGAGGCAGCTCAAGTGAGGAGCTATGGTGAAACCAATCAAATAAGATACAAAGGTGAGTAGGTGAAAAGATGTAAACCTAAACCCAACAGGTTCAAGGTGTTTCTCCCCTAGGTCTTGGGTTAGTTTATGAACTGTAAGATAAACTAACCAATAGAACAAGCTCATGATCATACCATTTAATTTATTTTTGTCAGTTGGATGGTTTATTTATTGTGGGTGTGTTTTCAGGATCACACAATTAATCAATTAAACAAGCATGCAAGATGGAACTAAAATAAGACCAGATTATGCATAAAATATTAGCTTATACATGGATAATCACTTAAGAATATCCCAATTAAAATTTACAGGCATGAAATCAAAGATAATAAAATAGAAATTTATGTATAAGGAAAAAATCACGCAAAGAAATATTTAGTCAGTATAGCCTTCCATAATCTAGGTTAGAATCGGACCATAGTTCAAAGTGCTTGAACAACCCTAGTTGGGGTGCTTTAAATTATCGGGGAATTCTAATTCATGGTTTTGGGATGAATTGACTTGGTTCGCATCAAGGGTTTACTTCCATAGTAGGACTTGTTGTGACGAAGAGGCAAAGGTAGAGGAAATCCAAAATTAAAGGATTTCAGGATTGGGGTGTCCACTCAGCATATCAAGGAGCAGTGAGTTAATGCAGTTGGCATTTTAATGCCTACCTAAAACCCTTCAAGTTTTTTGACCAAACCTATTTGGGGTAATGTGAAGGCCAATATGGATCCTTGCCAATATAATATTCAGGCAACATAATATTCTGAAGTCAATGGTGAGGGCTATTGGATTTCGATAAAATAGTGGGAGACAAATAAGTATTAATTTAATTTTTTTTCAGTTTTATTATATAAAGTACTAAAAATTTTCTCATCTTAATTTTTATAAATGGAAAGAAAAATGACTTCAAACATATCATTGTGAACCGTACTCAAGAAGGAAAACATTCTCACCAGCAACAATTTACAAGAGTAGCAGAGGCGTTTACGCGTCATCCTTCGCTACGAGAGGAAATTGTAAATGCTGGAAGAGCCTGTTCTAGTTGCACTTGGAATAGAGGCTAGTGATAAGGAAATATCTCTCTATATGAAACATATGGATGATTCCACAGATGTCCAATGTTTCATGTTATTGGCCATGTATGATAAGATCGTGAAGCAACATGAAAACATAGACACGTATAGCATGATGTCTTACCTGAAGGATCTCTACCAAGAGAAGGCGAGACAAGAGAGATATAAGATCTCTAATACTTTATTTACAACTAAGCTTGGAGATTCTATGCCAGATGAGCCTCATGTAGTCAAGCTTATTGTCTATATTGAATGCCTTGACATCTTAGGGATTAAGTTTCTGGATGAGTTGCGTAGAGATCTCACCCTATCATCACTGCACAAGACCTTCTCTAGATTTATTTTTTACTATAACATGAGAAACAATGAGAAGAGTCTATCATAACTTATAACCTTAATTCTCCAAGAATATAAGGACATGGGGCATGAAAAACCCGTAGTATTTATGGTGAATTAGAAAAGGAAGGACAAGGAAAAGGGTCCAAGGACTTATAAACAGTCTAAAGCCCCCCAAGCATCGTCCCTCCAAGAAGGGGAAGATCTAGAGGCAGGGTAAGGAACGAGAGGTGGTATGCTTTTCATGTGGAAAACTAGGCCACTGGATGAGGAATTTCACCTAGAAGTGTGGATACGATAAATGTGCATTCGTTATCGAGTGTAATATTTATATTTCAACACATTGGGTATTATATACTACTTGTGGGGCTCAAATATGTATTCAAATGCAAGAACCAAGTAGATTTAGAAAGATTTCCATAGGAGAGGTGGATCTTCAAGTTATCAATGGCATGAGGATGACTACGTTGGCCATTGATGATTACCACCTCTCATTGCCAACTGGGATGATTTTGGTTTTACATAACTATTATTATGTGCCTAGTGTTACCAAAAACATAATTTTTGTATCATGTTTGGATATGGATGAATTTATTTTCAAGTTTGTAAATAAGGGTTGCTTCTTTTATAAGAACAATTTATATTATGGTATGGAACATAAAAATAATGGTTTGTATGTATTAAATTACCAAAACCAAGTGATGTAAATTGATAACAAAGAAAAATTACATGAATCATACATCACCCAGTTGTGGCATCACCGTCTCGGTCATGTAAATGAGAAGCACTTGACAAAGCTCGGCTAAGATGGCTATTTAGACTCTACTGAGCTAAAACCACTTGATAGATGTCATGGTTGTTTACAAGGTAAAATGAACAAGCCACCTTTTGGTGGATAGGGTGAAAGGGCCATAGAGCTTCTAGGATTGGTGCACATGGATGTGTGTGGACCATTTCCAATAGAAGCTAGAGGTGGATATTATTACTTCCTTACTTTTACTGATGATTTGAGTAGATATGGCTTTGTCTACTTAATGAGGTATAAGTAAGAGTCCTTAAGTAAATTTAAGGAATTAAATAATGTTGTAGATAATCATCTTTGTTAGAAGATAATGAATCATTGATCAGATCGAGGTAGAGAATATCCTAACCAAGAGTTCATCGATCTTCCACGAGAGTCTGGAATTCTATGTCAGCTCACTCCTCCTTATACACCACAGTGGAATGGTGTTAGTGAAAGGGGGAACCACACCTTGTTGGACATGGTGATGTTGATGATGAGTCATTCAGATCTTCTATTATCCTTTTAGGGTTATGCATTACAAATTGCAGTATACAAATTAAACTATGTACCAACTAAGGTGTCAAATGGAATTATCTCTATGTTATGGAATGGAAAGAAACCCATTTTTTCGCAGACATGTATAGGTATGAGAGGAATTTGTAAAGTCCTTCTCAGGTAATAATCTAGCACCTCGAGGCACAAGGTGAATCGGTATAGGATATTCCAAGGAAACGAAATGATATTACCTATATAAACCTTCAGACAAGAAAGTGATTGTCACCAGACAAGTCATCTTTCTTGAGAAGGATCACACCCTCAAAAAGTATATTTGGATTAAGATTGACTTCGAAGAAGTTGACGCCCAAGATACATAGGAGTTGTACAAGAACATGTTCCACAGGTCCCTGTGGAATAGGTTCCAAAAACACAAGTACTACGTAAAAGATCAAGAGAGGTAAGAAAATTAGAGAGATTTGGTTTTCTAGTCACCGAGAATGGTGAATCATTATTGTTGGAAAATGTAAAACCTATCTCCTACATGGTAGAATTAGAAAGATCAGAAGCTGCAAGATGGCTACAACTAATCAATTCTGAGATGGATTCCATGTATTAGAACCAAGTCTAGGTTCTGGTTGTTGAGCCAGTTGATGTAAAGCCTGTTGGATGAAAATGTGTATTAAAGAGAAAACATGACATGAAAGGTCAATTTTGCACCTATAAAGCAAGGATAGTGGCTAAACGATTCAGAAAACATCAAGGAATTGACTATGATGAAACATTATTTCTAGTTTCCATGTTTATATCCATAAAAATCATACATGCCAAAGCAGCTTACCCTGACTATGAGATTGGACAAATGGATATCAAAACAACATTCCTTAATGGGAACCTTCAAGAAGATGACTATATGATGCAACCAGAAGGGTTTGTGACACCAGATGAAGCCAAACAGGTTTTCAAGTTGGAGAAATCCATTTATGGATTAAAGAAAACATCTAGGTCATGGAAAATTCGATTTGATGAATCCATAAAGTAATTTTGTTTCAATAATAACGAATGTGAGCCATGTGTTTATGTGTAGTTTAATGGGAATGCGGTTGTTATCCAAGTAGTATATGTTGATGACATATTGCTTATTGGAAACGATGTACCAGTCTTACAGCCAGTTAAGGAATGGTTGAACAAGTGTTTCTCCATGAAGGACTTGGGTAAAGTATCCTATATTCTAGGGATCAAGATCATTCATGATAGATCCAAGAGGCTTCTTGGACTAAGTTAGGGTACATATATTGACTAGATACTAAAGATATTTAGTATGGAACAATCCAAGATTGGATTGGTTCCAGTGTCACATGGACTATATCTTTCAAATAAAATGTGTCCTCAGACACTACAAGAGAAAGATATAATGAGTAAGATCTCATATTCTTCAGCCATAGGATCCATCATGTATTCCATGTTATGTACTAGGCTTGATGTTTCCTATGCACTGAGCATGGTAGGAATATATCTAGCAGATCCAGGAGAACAACATTGGACTGCTGTAAAGACTATCCTTAAGTATCAGAGAAGAACTAAGGATATGTTCCTCATGTATTGAGGATACGAGGATCTTGTTATCAGAGGGTATGCTGATGCTGGTTTTTAGATAGATTATAATGATCTAATGTCACAATTTGGATATGTTTTCTATCTCAATTGAGGAGTTGTGAGCTGAAAGAGTTCAAAGAAACCTATTTTTGCTGATTCTATAGTGGAGTTCAAATATATAATGGATTTTGATGCAGCCAAGGAAGCCATCTGGATTCAAAACTTTGTCCTGAAGCATGATGTGTATCTTAGTAGTAAATATCCTATCACATTATATTATGATAATACTATAGTGATGTCTCTTTCAAAAGAACTTAGGACACATCAACAGAAGAAGAACATACTCCTGAAGGATATCCTCTTGAGGGATTTCTATCAAAGGGGTGAAGTTGCGGTGAGTAGAGTGTCCACAAAAGAGAACATGGTAGACCCCATGACTAAAGACCTATCTCAGCATAAGTATGATTATCATGTGAGATCTATCGGGTTAAATTTTGTTAGCAGTTGGCTCAAGTCCAAGTGGGAGATAGTTGGATTTGGTGGCATAGAACCAACTACTTTGTACTTTATTCATTAATAAATACCTTATCACATCTTGATTGTTCTTCTGCATGAAAATTCATGTGATAATGTCTTAGGGATAGTTGTTTCATTAAAGGGTCAAAGCAGATCCATGCTATGATGAGAACTCGGAAGTTCCATAACATTGTTCTTGAATATATGTTTTATGTTCGGATGATGTTATTTGAGGGACACAAATAATACAAGCCATTAGGGGTGATGAATCATAATACACTGAGAGACCTTCTCATGGTGTGCACCCTTGGTAATATCTGGGAGGAAATTATGAGAACGTGACCCGCCAGTAGGAAATCCACATTTCATAGTTTTATTGGATGTTCCTATCCGAAGACGTGTTTATTGGTCATTGGAATTTATGATTATTATTACTAGGTATTACAACTCGTGCACTTAGATATATTAATGAAAACTATTATGATACACTATTTGCAGCAAGGTATGATATGGTGGGTGCGTCATGAGTAGTACTGCATTAATAGATAATGTGAGAAAGGATTTGTCCCTTCTGTTCCATAACAGAAGTAGATAACTCAGGCCCATTGATGGAATTGATATAGCCTAAATAAATCCATGACCATGGTGAGGAATGGGAAAGATCAATTCTAAAAAGTCAAATAAAGAATAATAGATCACATGGGTTGATGAAACTAGCATGCTACCCGCTTGATTCAAGATATTGAGGCAAAGGGATTACATTACATGGTAAGCATTCGTAGTAGGTGACACGTCATTGCAGCGTTAACTTCTTTCTCTATGGGTGCCTTGGCATGTTGCTAGACGCTAACCTTGGTCTTTAGGCAAGCTCTGCCAAATGCCACTGGGAAAGAGGACTAGAGGGTCAAACACTAAGTGTGTACAACTACCTCAGTTAAATATTAATTCAACAAGTTGAATAAAGATGATTCATGATTGTGGTTTAATAATGATTTATTTAAGGATTCCTGATCACGTTTATTTTGACACTAGTTATTTGAGGCTGTATATTGTGGGAGAAATAATATATTTATTAGCGAGTAATGTAGTGTTACTTATTTGAGAAATAAATAGCCATTATTCAAGGTCTAATAAATGTGGTGAAAAAAATAAAGAAAAATAGAAAAACAAAAGTACATGCTATGTATATTAAATATTCACGCCGTGTATTTTTCTAGGAATTTATGAGAAATAATATTATTTATTTAATTAAATAATATTAGGTAAAACTCATTGGGTGCATGTTAAGTAATAATAATAGTCCACTATAATTATTAGACATGGGGTATTACTAAGAATTAAATGAAATGAATAAATGATTTCAGGTAATTAATTAATTTTTTTATTCTATGTAATTAAAAACCCATTTATATAATTCTCATTATCCTAGAAATTTTTTTGGGGGTTTTGCACAATGGATCTAGAGAAATATCTCAAGGAAAAAGAGAATTATTTCTTCTAAGAATGCTCTCAAGCTGTGAGAGAGAGAGAGACATCCTCCTCTACCAGATCAAGACGATCGAAGGCAGACATCCCAAGTGAAGGCTCTTCTATGCTAGCACCAGGAGATCCCTTTAGCGACATCGAGAGATATGTGGATCATTTGTGGATCACCTCTTGAGAAATCCTACAATTGGATTCTATGACTCAATGACGAATCACAATTAGATCGTGATTGAAAACATCAACGAAGAAAGAATTCCATCAAGGAAATTATTGTCAATTAATTAAATTAATTATAACCTACATATGATGATCCTATCTATGGTTCTGGGACTCCCCTATTTTTTTTCGTTCATCATTCTATTCCGACAATCTGACATTTTACTATCGTGACAGATCTCAGATTGATCATTGTTAACGCTAAAATTAATGTTGGGTATACCCACCAATGCACTTCCACTATGCCTAGAACCTATATATTCTACAAGACCAATCATCACATGGAATATCAATAACTAATCTCATAATGAGGGAATGCATAATACCAAATATCATAAATATACCATCAAGTCTTTGGCTAAGACACCATACTTAACCAGGCAAGACATCAACCAATACTCAAACTAGTTTGTCTCATGAGACCTACCGATGCATTGAGGTGCTATAATGGGCCTCTCTCATAACTTAATAATTCCAATTCATTCCTCATATGAAATGGGTGAAAAATAAACGACATAAACATTCATATTGAAAAACTATATTATAAAATGTGAATAATTTAGCCAAAAACCATGAATAGTATCAAAATAGATCATTTATAGTAAAACTAAATCATAAACCACTAAATGAAATATAATTTTTTTTATCATAATAGATCAAACTCAATTAAGAATAATATTAAATAGTGGATGTTGACATAGATGAAAATACTCTAATAAAATCATTAAAAATCACATTGGAGAAATACCCATTTTTAAATTGAAAAAATTTATTTAAAAGGACAAAAAATATTGAAAGAGAACATTTTTATTGAAAATAATCCTATAGTCTTGTATAGGAAACATCAAAACATTAATTCATCATGACGATGGAGAAATCATCTAATGTCGTATCAGTAAAAAACACACCTTCTATATTTTTTATAGGAAAAGACTCAAGCAAATTTTTTTAGAAAACAAAAAAATATTCATTTTAATGAATTTTTATAAAGTAAAAAAGAGTTAAAATTACATTAATAAATCATTGTAGAATAAAAAAAATGCAACCATTTTTAGAAAACAAGGACATGGAGAAAAAGACAAGATAATTAAAAAATTAAACATTGATGTTGTCTGAGACCACTTTGAATATTTAAATCACAGGTCAAATGATAGAATAAAATTTTAACAAAACATTATATATCATGATAATAAATAAATTAATGACATGAAAAGTCCAAGGGGATATATGTACTCCTCCAAAAATAAGGTGGCTGTATACATCAAATTATGTCTCAATGAAAGGAGATTGAGACAAAGTCCCTTACCTATGATTTTTTTAGTAGAATGTGTCTTAACCTACTATATAATGGTTTAAATAATGTCATTAAATTATTTATATCTATATTTTCATTTATTATATCATATATTATTTTATTATATCATTTTGTTAATAATATTTAGTTATTACCCTCATTTCGGATGTTAACTGCTTCATTTTCCTATGGATGTTTTGTTGTAAATGTATCATTTATATGATACAGGATATAGATAAAAAATATAAAGAATGATATTAATATTTAATAATTAAATATATTTTTATTATCATTATAATATGGTTAACAGGATAAATTAATAAAATCATTTCGTGGAGATGGTAGTTTGTGTATATACACGACCGACAATATCATCCCCTTAATGATAAAAGAGTAAGAAAGTGGATGGAATATTAATCTTTAATTAAATCAATATAATGTCATAATAATAATATATATCCATTATTTCCATCATAATACCCATATAATTAAAGTTGTGAGGAAAAAACAATTACACCACGACCTGGAGATGGTAAACGATACATACCCATCAAATGATTTTTCCATTTTTTATAGGATGTATAATTCTAGGAATATTGCAGCCCCATAATCATAATGAAATATCAGAATATATATTATATAGGATTTATTACTTTTAAATGAAAAAAACTCATGAAGAATAAGTAGAAGAAGAAATGAATTTGGATGAGTTGTTAAAAATGATTACATCTTCTTCGAAAAACTCCCATTACATATCTTCTAAAAGGATCTATGTTTTGTCTTTTTAGAAAAACAACCCCTCTAGAACTCAAATAAGTAGGTTTATAATTGAAATTTTCAGGACATAGTTGATTAATAAGGCTTAATATGGTGTGATAAAGTTAGGGAGGAGGTTCCCTTTTATAATTGAGACGGGGGGACACTTTTGGAAATCCACAAAATATTAAAATATATTATAAATTAATTTTAAAATTAAAATAAAGGAAAATTGATTCAATTAAAATATAATATGATTATGGATAGAAATTATATAAAAAATATTATTTTAGAAAATTTTATGTTAAATTTAAACCATTATCTTTTTCCTTTAATCCTTATTCAGACCCTTTAACTCTTACCATGACATATTGGCTTTTTACTCTTTAAGGGTTAATATAGTTACAGTAAGATGACAAAAAACCATAAATGAATCATGGATTAAATTTTAAACTTTATCAAAATATTTTTGATGACTTTTTTTGAATTTTATATCATTAAATAAATTATTATGTATCTAAAAATATCAATAATGTAAATTTGGGACCTATTTGTTATTTAATTTTTTAAAAATATCACAAAAGAAAGCTAAATTCGAGCAAAAAATTATAAAAAAAAACAAAGCTGTTAAAGTAACTTAAAAAATTATTTTATGCCATTAATCATCTAAATTTATATTTACTTATCATTTTTAATATCATTTATTTGACATTTTATTTAATTATACAATTAATGCTTCATTATTGTGAAAGCCTTTAATTAAATTAGTTATTCTCTAAAAATTTAAAATAATTTATCAGGATTAAAATATTTATTTTATACTTACAATTAATATTTATAGTTGAATATATCTTCAAGAGTGTGACATATCATGCATCACTTAGAATAAAATACTATAAATGCTTTAAAGTCATCCAATTGGCTCCATAAAACCATAAAATCCGACCAATGATGATTTTGGTCGAAAAAACTAATAAAATGAAATTAGTTAAAGTGTTAGAAAAATTTAATAGTATTTATAATTTTATTTTTACCATAGTTACCTAATTTACCACTAACCCTGGTAATTGAAATATTACTAAATTTACTATTCATATGAAAAAATAAAAGAATCCTATTTACATAATTGGGACCCAATGATTAAAAATATTAAAACTTTCTTTGAAAATTCAAAACACATGTGTTTTAGTAAATAATTTAAAATTAATTTCATTGAGAGAATGAGAAAACATGTTTTTAAAGTGAATGGTTCAAAAGATTGAAATGTTTCTACATCCAATTTCAAGGTATGATTAATTCAAATTACCTTAAATTAAGTTAAATTATAAAAAACTAGTCTAATTATAATTGAAAAAAAATTAAAATATAATTTATAACTAAAAAATATTTGGACAAAAAGTTATTTTCGATTAAATATGCAATATTTTATCATTATACATCAAAACATAAAACTTATCATAAATATAAAAAAAATTCATCCAAATTAAATAATTATATTACCCACTAAAATAAGAATTTTATTTTTATAAATAAAATATTTAAATGTTTCAAAATTTAATTTCAAATATGTTCTCCATTAAATGGATGTAAATATGCCTTTAGAAAAATATTGTTTTTTTGTGCACAATATTGGGTTTATTTTTATCTTATTCCTATTAAATAAGTATAATGGAGGAAAAAAATTCTATTGAATATATATTAAATTACCATCCCTCACTAATTTTAATTTATTAGGATAAAAAAAGTTTATGAGGATAAAAATAGTTCTTTATAAAAACATTTCCAATATATTCTGTTGGTTCCTATATACAATTATAATTTCATTGCAACCAAATGGATTCAACAATATATTTTCATAAATTAGTTAATAATATTCATAACCACCAACTTAATATCCAGGTTATATCTTATTATATTAAATAATATTTTAATAAAATAATTTTGTTTGGTAAAACTCAGTCTTGTGTGTAACACAAGACAACTCTTTTTTGTGTGTAGCATAACACTATCATGGTGTTAAATACAACATAATCTATGTAAGAATTTGAATTTATTTAATAAGATACATACTAAAAAATCTTCGAGTGGTACATTTTACACCTACCAATGGATTATGCGATATCCTCGTTAATGAGTAATGTTTTAGTTAAACAATTTGACGAATAAATATTAATGATGAACCAGTAGTGTCACTTTTTAGGTTTGAAGATTAATTTTTTAACCATATTTGTTTTCAAGTATATTTAGGGACTAATAGTTATAATTTTCATTCTTTTATGGGGCTTAAGATTCATTAAATGTGTATTTTAGTGCTTCAGACATCAATGTTAATTTCTGGATATCCAATTACTGTTGTGATGGATGAATTAAAAATTGATAGGAGCACAAAAAAAGAATGAAATTGTGTTTAAATGTATATAAATTCATTATATTTCCTTATATTATTGTTCAATAAAAGTATTAATCACTGTTAAGAAAATGTCCAACAAAATATTGTCATAATACCTTAATTTTTGTTGAATTAATTTCCTTTTAAATCATCATAGATTTAGGAATTTGAGGCCCTCAAATTTTCATTGATCTTTCACTTGTTTTTGATTGACGACATAAATCAATCTCTATGAATATTTATTTTTTTACACTTTCTCTATGTTTTTAATTCCCTTTTATATACTCCCACAATGAAACTCAGTTATGAGTTACTCTGGGTATCCGTTATGGTTCCATCTTTCCATTTTTAAAGTACATTTTAGTGTTCATTTTTACGATTTATGTTTTCCATTTCACACAACACTAAATAATGCTTTTTTATATGAAAGAAAATTTTTTAATTGGTTTTTATACTACACCATGTTAATATTTCGTTATAAGATACAATAGTATACGTTTTTTCCTCACACAACACCGATTTGGCAAGAATTACACACAATATTGAGTTTCTACAAAACCAAATTTATTTTTCTGAAATTAATTTAACAAGATAGTTACAACATATCCATAATAATAATAATATTAATGATCACTTTTTAAATATTATTAATAATATTTTTTATTTAAATAAAATATAATTATGATAACACATATAATTTTTTGTAGTGTCTTTATAGGTTTGGAAGTACTATTTTCTTTAAAGAGATTATTTTTTATATCATATTAAAAAAATATTAAAATTAGTTTCATAAAATTTTATCAATTTAATTTGATAAAATAAAAATCAAATTTTAATTAATAATTTAAAAATTATCTCATGGTAAATTTTTGGTATTTTTCTGAGAAACATTATTTTTTGTTGAATGATGAAAAAATTCAAAATTTAAATTCAAAATTGATTTTTTTGAATAATTTATTTAAATAGTTAAATTATATTATATAATAAAAATAGTAAAATTATATATCTATTAATCCAATTTACGTTATTAAAGTCCATTTTATATTGGATTTATATTTGAAAACATAATGAACTTTTGAACATTCTCAATTTAAAAACCGGATTTCTGGCCATGTCTCTAAGAATAACATTAAACTTATTTTTTCTTCTTATGTGAAATGAATTTTAAAAAATGGAAATAAACGGTTTTAATATGTATAATATTTATATTCTAATAATATCAACATAATTTTTGACAAAAAATATTAGTGAAAGTGATTAATATTAATTACAATAATTAAGGTAAAAATAAGCTTAACAAGGGAATAAAACATAAAATTAGGGGACAAAAAGAAATATTATTTTATAAAAAACCCATTGGATGGAAATATATATACCATAAAACTTACATTATAAATTTTGGTATAATTTGTTTACAATTATTAAGTAGAAACTTGGGTACATCTAACGTTTTTAAAAAAAATGCCAAATATGTCTCCTCCCACCCTAAAAAAAGGACCCCACCTCTCCCACTTCTTCAAACCTATAAATCCACTATCGATTCTGAAAATATATAACCAATTAATTTCCCAACTTCCCTCCCTTACTCTTATAATCCTCCCTTTGTGTATAAATCCAACCAAGGAATCCCTTTGGTGAAAACGAAAAGGAGTTACCTAAAGGAGAGGAAACATCCTTCCTCATGCTCTTTTCCATCATTTTAATTCTCCACAACCTCAATTATTCTTATTACATGAATAAAAAACATACATAGAATCATAAATATCATAGTACGATTTTATGATTTGGTTTATACCTACACTCACACACAATTTTATCTAACGGGTAACAAACTTATTGTTCTTGTGTACAGTGAAGTACCACCTCACGAAACGAAGTAGTTTTTTCCTTTACCAACTCTAATGGTTAGAAATTATGATGGAAAATATATTTTTATACGATATATATGATATATATATGACTTATTTATGGTTATTAAATTATAATATATCACATACCATCTTTCTTTCCATTGTTTGTAAATATAATAATTTTTTTGGGAAGTGTGGACTACCACATCCTCAAAGCGATGAGATTCGTTTACACACTACATAGAACGTATTATCGATAGTTTTAGTGAATTTATATGATACATATGATATAAATTTTTTTTGAAATGATATTATATATATACATACAAATATTGCCTCTACATTCTTTCAATATTACAAAGAAAAACATAAACAACTTTATGCGCATGTACGACCTACCGTCTCAATGAACAATGTATTCCATTTAATATTTATATATATACTATAGATTATTTTAGATAAAAATATAATAAATATAAGTTATATTTATATCATTATTTACATTCTACAAATCATGACATAAGTGTGATAAAAAAATATAACAAATTCAGACACATGTGAAAAAACAACGATTATATTACTCGAAACAAAACCTTAACATGGAATCGTCAATAAGAGGGTCATATAATGTCAAAATAAAACAATATATGGTATTATAAAAAATAATATGGTTATTTAAAATATTTATAATAAACTTATATTTATTATATATGAGGGTTGTGTGAGTTTGAAGAGAGTATGGACATAAGGTAAGGGGATATCTAGTGTCACTTTTATTTCTATGGGATTTATGTATTATTTACCAGTAATTTTTTTTGTGTGGTGTATAAAATTTTCAGGAATATATTTTATTATTTTTATCATTAAATATACATTTATTTAAATATCTATTTTAAAATCTCTCTTTCATGAATCCAATGTATCAAAAGTTACCAAATTTGTAATGTAATTTTGTCTCAATTTTTTTTCTTTGAGACACATGCCTATTATGAACCAATATTTTTCCATGAGGTATATATAATACCTTTGACATATTATTTAATGAATTTCCTTATTTTCATGATATGGTAATTTTCCTACAATGTTACTCTTTCAATTTTATTATGATTCAAAGTTACCAAATTGGTCACGGTTTGTAGCTAAAAAATCACCTTTTAATGATATTGTTTATGATTATGCTCCCATTGATGAAATTTTATAATAAATCTCTCAAAAAAAACTCTTGATTTTTCTTACCCTCTAGGTATTTGAGTTATATCGAGGTAATGATATCCTTTTTACACTCTTTGTTACATAATATGATCCAGAATGTTTTTTTAATAAAGTATGACTTTACCACTCCCTTGAGTTGAAAATCCATGTTCATTAAAAAAATGTTTTCTTAAATAGTTTCATAAAATATTATAATATTATAATATTATATTTAAAAGAATTTTAATCCATGTTTTAACTTTATAAAAATAAGGTTTTTAAAATGGAATCTTATTATCATTTTCTGATCAAGGAACTTTTCTAAACTTTTTACAGTGAAATGGGAATATCCAGAATGTATGAATTTATTCTCTTTCATGACCTTAATTCCCATGAATATTTTATTACATGATTAAAACATACTTTTTATAAAGAATTTTTCCCCAATATTCTAGATTTTTTTTAAATTATTATTCAATGAAACATGTTTTTAGAAAATTATTTATATTTAAAAATAGTTTTAAATTATTTTAAAATCATCCTTTATAAGTTTTCAAAATGTTGTTTTTATAAAAAATGATTTAAATGATTTTTAATCATATTTTTTATGTTTTAATAGTATTTTTAAATAAAAAGGCTTTCAAAATTTTTCCAAGTATCTTTTGTAAGTATTCAATGGAATGTGTAATAAAAATAATTTCAAGCCTTCAATATATGTTTTGAAAGTATTTTCAAAGAAAAATGATTTCAAAACTATTTCAAGATTCTTTTATAAGTTTTCATGGGAAAAGATTTTCAAAATGACTTTGAGATTTATTTCTACATTTTAAATTTATTATAAAATAAAGAGGATTTCAAATTATTTTCAAGCTTTATTAATAAGTTATCAAGGGGAAATGATTTCAAAATTATTTCAAGAATTACTTCTATTTATTCAAAGTATTTTAAATGAAAAATTATTTGAAAATATTTTCAATTTTATTTTATATGTTTATAAGGGTAAAGGTTCTCAAAATATTTCATTCCATCTTTATATTCTTTCAATGTATTTTCAATGAAAAAATATTTAAATAGTTTTTAAAGCATCATTTATATAAATTTAAAAGAAAATGTTTCAAAAATTATTTCAAGCTATCATTGTTGGTTTTCAATGTATGTTCAAGGAAAATGGTTTTCAAAAGAGGTTTATTTTTTAAAAGATTTTTTAAAAGATGAAAGAATATTTTCCTCTAGAATATTTTTAAAATGATATTCCCAAATTATTTTCCATCCAAGATGAAATTTGTTGGTGATACTCATGCATTTATGGGAAATGATCCAAAGGTTCCATTCATGTTCATTATATGAATGGTTGATCATTCAATGAAATTATGATTATGAAACATGTGTCTCTTTGATGTGGTATATTTTTATGAAACACGTTCCTCTCCTACAAGATTTAGTCTTATGAAACCCGCTTATTTTCATGGGTTATGATTTTATAGAATGATTTTGAAAGCTATATTTTTCCACATGATAAGATATTATTACATGATTATGACACCCATTTATTTTCCTGGGTTATGATAGGATGTTTATAAAACCCATCTATTCTTATGGGTCATGATATGATGAATGTTTTATTATCTTTTGTAACATGTATGAATTATTTTATTATTTGAATGTTGGGAGATATATATCCCTCCAATTATTTGGGTAAAGATTTATATCCCATGAGATAAATATGGGAATCAATTCTATGGGCTTTGTCAACTATAGGAAGATGGGGAAACCTAATCTCTTATATGGAAATGAATACAACTGGGGATGGTGCTGTGTCCCACCCAGTAGGTGTTGTCACCATGGAGACAGAAGACGGTGAAACCCAATACACTATAGTAAGATGGGGAAACCTAGTCACATACAAGGAAAGGACTGCGACTAGGGATGGTGGTGTGTCTCACCCAGAAGGTGTAGTCACCATGAAGATGGAATATGGGGATACCTGATCCATAATGGGAAAATGGGGAAACCTGATCCACTATGGGAGGATGGAGAAACCCGATCCCTTACAAGGAAATTACTATGACATGGTATGTTTTTTCTTCTATATTGTTGGTGTAGTCCCCATGAAGTTCTCTGATAAGTTATAGAAATTCATCTTGACTTATTAGAAATGATATTACATGTTTATGTGTATTCCATAATTCTATGTATTATTCCTACATTATGATTTCATGGCTTATTCTCTTGTTTACCTTATCATTCATGTCTTATGAAATGTTATTATTTATACCATGATTCATGTTTATGATCTTCAATATGTAGGGTATGATCTATTAATTTCCTGATCATGTTCTCATACCCTTATTCTCAGGTTTGTGCTTATATATATATCCCATTTTTACCCTTACTAAGCATTTGATCTCACCCCTTCTTATATTTCTATCCTAGGATATGAGGATATTAATTTAGTATAGTGTGTCTAATAAGGCTGATAGTTGTAAAGAACCTAGTGGGAGATATTGTACCTCACCCCTATTTCATAGTTTATTTTTCCATGTTTTCGAAGGCACAAAACTAATATGGTCTTTTAGTGTTTGTGTGTGTAATTTTTTAATTAATCTATAAAAATGATGTAATGTCTATGTATGTTAAGACTGTGCTGTTATGCGATTACCCTAGAACATCCCTATTGATTCTAAGAGGATTATGTCGTCATATTTTGGTAGTGAATAAGATTTTTAATGGATGGGTCATGTGGTTTGACAAGGGGAGGGATATGGTTATTTATATTTTAGGAGAGGGGTATTTTTAAGAATAAAATATTAAATAAAGTAATATATCACATGTAAAACATATAATAGTGAATTTTTAAAAATATAAATAATAATTTAATAAAATATAATGGGTTTAAGACATAAAACCCCTATTATAATTTGAATTCATTAGTTTATTAAAAAGTAATATGGAAAAAAATAGAAATTTTTCTTTTAAGGAATCACTTTTGACATTAGGTTTTGGATAGTTATTTTTAGGTTTGGAAGTTATATTTATCAAATTTTAATAAATTTTTTATGAAATAAAATATATACGTCTAAATATATTGTTATATAATATACTATTCCATTATTATATCATGATTTTTATAATATATGATACACGTGTTATGTAAAAAACTGTATTTTTACTATTCACATGAAATTTGAAGTATTTATAAATATTTCAAAAAAATAACCCTTGGAAAGTTTCAACATGTGATGTTTAAAAAACATAAAATTTTTATCAAAATAATTTTTTAAAATAGGTAATTTGAATTTATAATATAAAAATAATGATTTAAAAAAAATACATTAAAATGCAGTTTATTAGAAATGTTCTTATATTTTATTTCAATTTCGTAGTCATGTTATTTATTTATTTGTATTATAAATTTTATATTTACATACACTAATCATGATAAATATTATTTTTATTAAAATTTGTTATTTTATTCAAAAATTACTATTCCAATTATCATGTTATTATTTCCAATGGTCAGGTTACTATTCTCAATGGTTATGTTACTATTCTAATAGTCACATTAATATCCAAGTGGTCACTTTACCTCATGTAAATAACCCATTCAGTATTTCACTCAATATTCAAATCAATTCCACTCATGTTTCTATATTTCAATTTTCTACACTGTTTCTTGGTTTAATAATATTTTTCTTCTTCTCTATATGATCATGGATCTCAATGCGGTCAATGCACTATGGGATAAGAATCTATTTCTTTCAAAATTGTATGAATCTATTATACGGTGACATTCAAAGGAAAAATCTATCTCAAAAATAAAGACCCAAGTCCCTCCGATGTTGTCATTATAAGTATTTTTCCATCTATAATAATCCTTTATATATTATTGGATGGTTGGGAAATTATCTTTCATATGTTATGTAAGGCCTAGTCCTAATAAAATTTGTTCTCCAAATGCATCCGAAATTGTTTGAGTTCTACATTTCTTACTAAATAGAGATTCATATAGATACTTTTGAATACTTCATTGGAAGATGTTGTCGTGTGAGAACTCAACTAATGGGAGATATTGTTCCCATACTCCTTTAAATTACAATGAGAAATCTCTCAGTATATCCTCAAGTTTCACAAATTTCCTTTAATATTGGCCATTATTTTTAGAGTGATAGGAAAAGATGAAATTCAATTCAGTACTAATATAATGCTGAATACTTCTCCAAAATTTAGATGTGAACATTGGGTCCTGATTATATACGATCAAAATTTTAACCTCATTTATCCTCACTACTTTCTTTACATATATCTTGAATTTTTTTATGTGAAAATTATTCCTGAATTCTTTAAAAGTGGGAAATCTTGGTGATTCGATCCACTAAAAACCATATCACATTGTTTTCTTTGTATATTTTTAGTAGACCAGTGAAAAAGTCTATATTGACATTCTTTCATTTACATGTCATTATAGGAAATATTTTTGTCAACTATTTGGACTTCTACCCCTCTACATTAACTTTTTAAATACTATACATTTGGAGATGTTCTTATAAATATTATTCTTCATGATGTCCCACCGGATGTTTTCTCCAATACAGTGATGCAACTTGGTACTTCTAGGATGGATGTAGAATTATTAGCAATGTGAATTATCCAATAGATCCTTGTTTATCCTAGGTGATTTAGGCACAAAAATCTTCATTCCAAACTAAATCAAACCATCATCATCGTTATCAAATTCATGTAGCTTCCTCTAATTTACTTTTTACTACTACTCTTGTACCTCAAGAATATCCCTTTAGTCCTCCATGATATTCTCTTATATGGATGGTTGGGAAATCATTTTGGCATGGTAGGATGTAATATTATCGATTATGATTTCCAAATCAATCATTTTTATATTAATGAATATGGGTACATTATCAATCTTAAATAAAGACAATGTAGCAGGTTCATTTATTCTAAAAGAACCAGCTACTTTATGTTCCATTCCTAGATGGTAATAGTTAAGGAAACATAGTACTTAACTTGCTATAATCGTATTCTTTGACACATGTTGTGTTCCTTCTATGTGAATATTTACATTAGACTCTTTATATTAGTATATATTTCACACTTCTCACCATAGAGGTAGTGCCACCAAAAATTAAATCTGATGATTATAGCCGTTAAAACCAGATCATGCGCTAGGTAGTTCTACTCATGGATCATCAAATATCGTGATGTGTAGCATATGAATTTATCATTGTACATGAGTAAAATCTCATGTATTTCATTGAATCAGAATTATATATCACAAAACCTTACCCACTTGTTTATTATTGCGAGTACAGGTGGAGTGATTATACTATTATCAAACTCCCTAAATAATTCCTCACATTCTTCTATCCACAAATTCTTTACCCCTTTCTATGTTAACAAATTTATCTGACCATAAAATCATGAGAAACTTCTTACAAACACTAGTAGTACCCAAACTATCCAAGAAAACATAAGATTCACACAACAATTGTTGGTATGTCCTATTCCTCAATTGCCTTTTTTTTGAAGGGTTCCTAGATATTCCCTCACTTGCGATCAGGTGCTCCAAGAATGTGACATGCCACATCCAAAGGACACAATAGCTGAACTTTGTGCATATTATATCATTCCTTAAAGTTTCCAACAGAATATATATATGTTCTTAATTTCCATCCTTACTATTGGATTAAATGAGAATATAATTTATAAACAATACCACATATTTTTCAAGGTAGTCTTTACAGACTCTGTTCATCAGATCCATGAATATTTCAACGGAATTAGTAAGTTTTAAGGGATTCACTATGAACTATTAGTTCCCATAACCTGTACAGAAAGAATTATTATCAATATCTTCCATCTTCACATTCAGTTGATTATATCTAGAATAATTTTCCACCTTTGATAAGTATTGATATCATCATAGTTTATTGACTAGTCATTATTCCTTGGTAGAAGACACTTTTTCTTTATGGTGATCTTGTTGAGCTCTAAGTATTCAATTCACAATGGAACTGATCCATACTAATTCCTGAAAAAGAGAGTTAGAAAACCCCAAGGTGATGCACTAGGGAGTAAAAAACATTTGTTCAAATTATATTGAAACAACTTATTTAACTATTCCAGTTTGATTAGGTCCTACTTTTAGGGGAATTTTGAGACAGGAGTAGCTGTTGGTATGAGTTGTTTTGAGAACTCTAGCTCCCAACATAGATGACGTATGGGTAACTCTTTGGGAAATAAATTAGTCTATTACTTATCAATGGTCATTTAATCTAGGTTTACACCTTCCTATGACTCAACCATTTGGTCCAAGTATGCTTCCTCAGAAAGAAAAAACACCCACACCGTTGAAGGATTTTCCAAAAGAGATTCATGATCTTACTTATATTTGTAGAGGATCATAAGATAGTTTAAAATATGAAAATATATTTACTTTTTAGAATATTTGATATGTTCTCTATATAATTAGATTTAATCTATGACCAATATAGAATCAATTTCCACCAAGGGATGTATTATGATATTCATGGGAAGAATCTTCCAAAATATGCCTATATGAAAAGATTCATACACTTAGGTTGGAATGATTTCACCACAATGTTTTTTATGGATATCTATAATTCAAGGAATCATGGATTTCATTCAATAGTTTTAGAAAACATATAGGAAATAATGGAATTTTTGGAACCATAATAAAATAATATTTTGTCTATTATTGAGTGAATAAGAAGTGTACATTATACCACATGATTTTTGAGCTGAACTTCAGAAGTAGTGGTAGATTACGATTTAACATTATAATTTTCTTTGGAAATTTCTAATGCTGATCAAAATTAAGGACACAAGGTTTAGTACACTATTTTTCATAGTTCCCTTTCTCCATATAGTTTAATCATTGAACCATGGGTGGATCATTTGAAGGTATATGCATTTCCTTCATTATTTTAGATTGCTTATGTATTTAACATTAACATTAGTGGAATTTTTGTCCTTCTATACCACACATGAATCATTTTTTCATCACTTTAATGTAACACCCAAAGCTTACATTGTACACTTCTCTTTGAATAATACAGTAGTGTGTGCTGTACGCAACTTCGAGTTCTAACACACCACAACCAATCAAACCTGCCCTTATGAATAGTAATAACCACTTTTTAAAATTTTATAAATTTTATCTTTCAAAATGGACTTCATTTTTATATTCATAGTATCAAAATTATCTTAGGGTGAATTTTTGGAATTTTTCCGAAAACATTCATGTTTTGATGAATAGTGAAAAATACTAAATTTTAATTAAAAACAACTTTTTTAATCAAAATAATTTATTGTGGTAAATTATGATATTGAGTGGTTTTAAAGTATAATTAGATTATATTTTCACCATTTAATCCAATTTTGTTCATTTTATTTAATTTCACATTTAAACTGGACATAACCTAGTGCCAATATTTTCATAGTAATTATTTCATAAAAACACGCTTTTTGTTTTGACATTGGGAATTAATATTAAATTAATTTCTACCACTTATGTGTTTTGAATTTAGAAAAATGGATTCCTTATTTAGGATTATGAGTTAAAAATTGTGTAAATAGGTAACTTTTATTGTTATACATTTTGAATAATTACTTTGGTAAATATCTTATTTACCATGGTTAAAGGGTAAATCCTGTAAATAAGGGTAAAAAAATAATATTATAATAATATTAAATTACCCTAACACATTTACTAACCCTATTGGATGATAGATTTCCGACCATGGTCATCTTTGGGTCTATTTTGGGACCCCATGGAGCCACTTGTAAGTGATGATGACAATTTATATAAATTAAGTTAAAGTAAATAAAAAAAATGATATAAGCATATATCTTTAGTAAAACAATTTTTACATAGAGTTATACATGTTATATCTTAGACTAGAAATATTAATTAGAAATATAAAATGATTTTTCTACATAATGGTATTTTATTTATAATTTTTAGACATTGAATAATTAAATTTATTTATGATACAATGATGATGCAGTATTTTCCTTATTAATGAAAGAATCAAATTAATTGTATTATAAATGTTAAAATAAATGTAATTTGAAAGTTTTGATGCCATAAAAGGATTTTATAGGTTAATATGACATGTCAGGAGTGATTAAATGAATTTATTTATAATTAATATAGTTTTTATGGCTTTAACAAAAATCAATTATTAAATAGTTTCAAAATTGACATAAAGGAGCTTTTAAAACAAATATTATATTATTAATTGATATAATATTCCTAAAAATATAAGGATCATCCAAATGACTTATATAATGATAGGTGTATAATTAATGGACCACTTGGGGTTCTATTGGAAGTATATAGTATGTTTATTAACCATATAATTTAAAAATATAAAGAGACATGGTAAATGTCAAACTATTTAACTAAGAGTTAAATATAAAAGATAAGGTTAATATAGTGACTCAAACCTATATAAATCCTATTGGTTGAGTGGTTTTTGACCCATACCCACCTTATCCTTTAAATAATCAATTTTTGAGACATTAGTAACCGAAAATGATTTTATTATAAAATAATAGTTCTAGATTTTCCTAAGGTGCCCCTCACCCCTCTTATAAAAGGGAACTTCCCCTTCTCTCCAATTGACACCTTAAAATCCTTTTGGCTCAGAAAAACCCTGCCCAAATATCCTCTAAACATCCCTCAAATAATCCTAGAGGCATTACTTTAGTCATAAAGCCAACTTAAAGATCCCTTTCGATCAAATCAAAAGGAAGAACCCAAAGAAGAGGTAAATATTTCATCTCCTCTTTCAAGTTCTTTTCTTATTCCACTTCTTCTTTCCTTTTTGTTTCCATTATAAAATAATTACTATAGTATATTCTATATACTATGATGTTATTATAAATATGGTACAACCATATTCATTATTCTATCCATCCTTTGAATGACATGTCACAATACGTGCATACGTACGACTTACCATCTCCGTGTTGTGGTGTAGTTTTTATTAAATACATTATTATTTGGATGGGTATAACAATGATGTATAATTGATGTAAATTAGAAATATAACATGATAAAGATTCTTTATATATGATATACCATCCAATTATATAAGGTTTTAATATCAAAAGAATGATATTGTTGCTCATGCATACGTACGGATTACCATCTCCACGAACGCGATGAGATTCATTCCCCATCGTATCCATTCAAGACTAATTTTCATTGGATGATTAAAAATAATGTTTAAAGACTTGATATAATTCTGGATATGAATAATATCCATCCCATAAATAACAAATATGACTCACATAACACAGAATATAAAGGAAAAAGAATCACTTAACACCCGAAACGACGATAAAACTAAGATATTATTAACAAAGCAATGTCAAAAGATCATATATGATATCATATTAATGTATATGATTATTTTATAATTTAATAACAATTATTTCACCATTATAAAGTAGTTTAACCTACCCTAGACCAAGGAAAAGTACAAGGTAAGGGTTTATTTCACAATCTCTTCATTATCTGAGGTTGTTTATACGTAATTATCAACTAGGACCTCTTTATCATCCATTTCCATGTTTCTTAAAAATGTATTTCAAATTATTCTTAATATATTATAGACTATGGGTTAAATTAATTTATAACCTTGTTTGAATTGTTATAAGATGTTTATAAAGGAATATTTTTGTTTTTTTCTAAATAAGGTCCTTTTTAACATTTTCGAAAAAATTAAGGTAAGAATGTATTTTTTTAACTTATAAGATGGGTGAGGATATTTTCCACCGTTATAAAAACGCCGAATCTTCCCTTACAAACTTATAAGAATATCTTCAAATTAAATGTTTTCTTTTATAATTATGTGACTTTTAAATGATATAAAAAAGATATATTTCTCTCAAATAGTTTTGATTTCATCTATGTCAACATCATTTTATGGATTTTAAGCTTATTTGAAGTTGATTTATTATGATTCTAAACTTCCATATTGTATTGAAGGTTTTTTCATATGTTTGAATGTGGATGTGTTATTTTTATAACATTCATGGTTTATGGAGAAAGTATTGACATTTTGTATGCTAGTTTTAATATGAATGTTTATATTATGTTTATACCTATTCATATGAGGAATGCATTGGACTTAGTAAGCGACGGGTGGAGCCCGCTATAGCTCCTCGATGCATCAGTAGCTCTCATGATACAAAGTAGTGTCTTGGCATAAGTCCTTGACACAATTTTATTTGTAGTCTTGGCAGAAGGCCTTGAATATGTGGTTATGAAAGTCTGGAATTATGCATTCCATTATTATGAAAGTGGCTATTGATATTGCATGCGATTATTCAACTAGTAAAATATTCATGTGAGTAAGTAAATGAAATTATTTTGATTTATATTTTCCATATTATGATGAATTTTTTGTTGAAAAGGATTTTTTTTTAGTTCTATACATTTCTGTAAATGTTTATACTTATTTCTAAAAGTTTCCACTATTTTGTCATACTAACTGAGCATCTAAGCTCACCCATTTTTATGTTTTATCTTTCCCAGTGCCGCCGCCACCACTACCTCCCTCACCCCCTCGCGGTGAAGGTCCTTCTCTGGCGCTCCTTCTCTTCTCTCCCTCTTGTTCCCCTGCTCTCCTCCTGGACTCGTTTTCTCTCTCTCAATGACAAGGGTTCCTCTTCCCATCGCATTCAGATTCTCCGTGTTTCTTCTTCTTTGGTCCTGTTTTCTGCTTTCTCTCCAGTGAAGGCGCTTCGGTCTTCCTCAAATCGACGACATCTTATTCCGTCTCCCTCGAATCGACGACATCTTCTTCCATCTTATTCGTATCGACGACATCTTCTGTCTGGTTTGCCTCGCTTCTTCTTTGATAGTCCCCAGTTTTTCTGCCTCATTGATGATGACTTCCTTCAGAGCCCTCGACCGCTTGTAACATTGCTCTAAACCTACGTTCTGCTGCTTTTATCCTGGTCAGATCTGGAGTGGGGGTTACAACGGGGTTTTGGGATTTGTGGTTCGACGACTATCAATGTTCCAGGAGCTAGCTCCTCGATGTTGGATTTGATTTTTTGGTTTTCATCTTCATGCTATCAGTGAAGGTTGGTATGATTCTTCCCAGCGATCGATCTATTTGATTTGTGTTTAGTGGTGTTTCAATTTGTGTTTCGGTTTTGGTTTCGACATCGGTGATAGGTTTCTTCTCGGCGGTGACGATGATGACTACTCCTTGGTGAAGATGGTCGACGATGGTTTCTTTCAACGGCGAGGATGGGGGTCTGTGGTGGTACATCGTTCTTGCTTTAGTGTAAGTGTGCCTCTCGAGGAGACGGTGACAACAGCATGATTATGGTTTACTACTTTTTTATTTTCAAACTTTGAAATGGTTGTTTCGGTGGCAGTATTGTTGAGTCTATATGCGGGTTTTTCATGTTGGTATCTTTTGGATTTTGAAACAGGTTACACCTACTGTCAAGGCACGGTGAATGGTTGTGTTTTTTATTTTGAAATTTTTCTCTGTAATGGTTGTTTTATGAGGTTGTGTCTCGTTGCTGTAGGAATGTTGCTGAAGGAATGGGTCCACTTACCCTTAAAAGTGTATTTTCAATAAAATTAAAAAAATGGATTGTGGAAACCTTATGAATGTATCTAGTACTTCCAAGGCTACTAAAATAATCGGTCTTTCGAGACTTGATATTTTGTGATCATTCCAATGTTATATAATAATGAACTGAATCTGGGCTTCTGGGGTTGGGGAGTTACATTTGGTATTAGAATAAGTTTAGTATAAACCTTGGAATCTAGATTTAGATAAACTCTAATTAGAGAACATTAACCAAAGATAGACTTTGAGGATTAGTATAGAATAACTTCCTAGAATTTTGGTATTTTAGAGATTTTATGAGTTTTCCAAGAAATACATCCCTTTCTGGATATGAGTAGGTAGAGGCGGCTATAGCACTATTGTACCTAGGGGTAAAACCAGAAAACACCGCTTTTATTTAGACTCGAATGGGAACTGGTGCACAACAAAGGGCATTGCTGCACTCTTGGTTATGACACCCCTGGGGGATATTCTTAGGATAATTCTAATTTTCTTTAAAAACCACAATGAAGGTTTTATGAGTATATACTTCCTCAAAGAATTTTTTTATGATTATGGATTGTATCCATAAACTATTCAATTTATGTTAAGTGTTTTATAAGTTTGGAATTATGTATTTCAATTCATAAACTAATCTGGTGTATGCCATTGTTTAGAAATGACGCCTAGTGGAAGGAATAGAAACCATATCAATGCATGCAATCCATGTAGGCATTTCCCTCCTGCTCAAGATAATTATAGTGGAGCAAGTGATAAAACTGGTGCTGATCAGCTAATCACCATACTAGGACAACTCACTCAGGTTATGAATAATAACCTTACCCTTCTGAAGCACCCTGATACACAACGTGGAGGATCAATGTTAGATCGATTCATGAGGCAAAAACCACCAACATTCAATGGGGGTACAAATCCATTAGTAGCTGAACAATGGATAAATTCCATAGAGAAAATATTTCACGTATTGAGGCGTAGTGAAAGGGAGAAAGTCGTCATGACAGTTTATCGCCTCACTGGAGATACTGATCAATGGTGGTCATTGATTAAAAGCACAAAGAAAGATGAGGAAGTATCAAATATAGAATGAAGGGAGTTTAAAGAGATTTTATTAGAAGAATACTTTCCTCGTGACCATCGAGCAAATATGGAAAGGCAATTTTTGAGTCTGAGGAAAAAGGAGGATGAGAATGTCACAAAGTATGAAGCTAACTTTACAAGGTTAGCGAGGAATGCATAAGATTGTATACTTAACCCAAGAAGTAATATTGATCATTTCTTTTATGGTTAAAACCATTTCTCCTTCGAGCATTAGTCTCACAATACTTCTCATCGTACGAAGATATTGTCTCATGTGCTATCAATATAGAAAAATAATTCTCCAAGTATAACAACTTTAATGCAAAGCAAGAGAAGAAGAGATCTGCTGAACACTATGGAAATGGAAATAAGGGGAAGAAGGGAAAATTTGAATATCCATTCTGTAGTAAATGTGGGAAGAAACACCCTGGTACTTTCCTAAAGGGAATGAGAGTCTGTTACAAGTGTGGTGAAAAGGCCACCAAGTTCATGATTGAAAGGGGAAGAAAGAAGCTACCGATGTTCAATTCTACAATTGTATAGAAATGGGCAATTATGAAAATGAATATACTAAGTGCCAAGGGAACATACCCTATAAAATACAAGGGATCAAGGAAATGATTATGTTATCACTACTTCTATGGTTGAAGCTCCGAAAGACGTAGTGGCAGGTAATTTAATGGTTTCCTCAAGTTTAGAAAATGCTTTATTTGAATCTGGATCATCTCATTGTTTCATATCTTCCCAGTTTTCTAAGAAAATTAGATATTTCTAATTTTATTTAACAAGGGAGTTATCAGTTAAAACTATTATGGGAATTATCATTGCTATAAAGTTTTGTGAATCAATTCCCATTAGGGAAAATAAATGTTCTTTATCTGATGATCTCATCGTCACACCCATGCTTGAATTTGATATAATCCTCGGTATGGATTGGCTATCGGACCATGATACAAAAATATATTGTAAGAAGAAGGAAGTTACTATTTTTTATGATGATGATAAAGAACACATTATCTTTAGATTAGAATCATCACCACCTAATTCTTATCTTGTTCCACCCCTAGTAGTTCAAATAAAGTAAATTATTGGGGAGGAAGAGAATGAAATAACTGTGGGTGAGGAAAAGAATGTTCAAATAGAGGATGTACCTATTGTGAAAGAAAATGTAGACGTGTTTCAGGAAGATTTACCAAGACATACTCCTGAATGAGAAAATGAGTTTTCCATTGATTTAATTCCTGGATCAAGGCCCATATTGAATACCCCTTATAAAATGGCCACTGTGGAATTAGTGGAACTAAAGAAACCACTAGAGTAATTGAGTAATAAATGATTTATTCAACCTAGTGTTTCTCCATTGGGAGCCCCTGTCCTTTTTGTTAAGAAGAAATATGGATCTATGAGGTTGTGCATTGACTACAGGAAGAACAATTCTATAACAATAAAGAACAAGTATCCCTTACCTCACATTGATGATTTATTTGACCGAATTCATAGAGCCCGATACTTTTAAAATATTAACCTTCGATCTAGCTATCATCAGTTGTGTGTGAATAAGGAAGACATTCCGAAAACAGCATTTCAAACTAGGAATGGGTATTATGAATTTATAGTAATGCCTTTTGGATTGACTAATGCACCCTCTGTCTTCATGGATCTAATGAATTGAGTTTGCAAGGAATACCTTGATGACTTTGTAGTGGTATTTGTTGATGATATCTTTATATACTCCAAAATCTACAAAGATCATGAAAGTCACTTGCATATTATTCTGAGGACTCCTAAAAGACATTAATTATATGGAATGTTTAGCAAGTGTGAATTCTGGGTTCAGGAGATTTTTTTCTTGGCCATATTGTCTATAAGGATGGATTCTCTATTGATCCTTCTAAGACCAAGGCAATCCAATAATGACCAGCACCGACAAGTATAAATAAGGTATGCAGTTTTATTGGTTTAGTAGGTTATTATCGACGTTTCATCCAGAATTTTGCCTGATTGGCTAACCCATTAACGATGCTCACACGTAAAGGGGTTAAATTTGTTTGGAAAAAAGAGTGTGAAGAATGTTTTGAAGAATTGAGTAGAAGATTAGTCAATGCTATTATCTTGACTCTACCGTCGGGGAATGATTGGTTTGTTATTTACAGTGATTCTTCAAAGAAAGGACTTGGTTGTGTCCTTATGAAAAATGATAGGGTTATTTACTATTCATCACGACAACTAAAAATTCCGAGCAAAAATATCCTACTCATGATCTTTAGTTAGTAGCTGTAATATTTGATTTGAATATTTGGAGATACTATCACTATGGTGAACAATGTGAGATATATACCAATCAAAAGAGTTTGAAGTATATTTTCTAACAGAAATAACTCAACATGAGGCAAAGGAGATGCCTTGAATTACTCATGTATTATGATTTCGCCATAAACTACCACCTGGGGAAGGAAAATAAGGTGGCAGCTGCTTTGATCAGAAATGAACATGGAGTTTTGAACAGGATGAGAGTTGAAAAAGATCCTATATACATGGATCTAGTAAAGATGGATATGGGAATAACCATGGAAGGTGAAACATCAATGATTTTTCAAATTGTTGTCAAACCATCTTTACTAGAAAGGATAAAAAGTTATCATGCTGATGACGAGGAGTTTCAAAAGAAGATTAAAGATGTGAATGATGGGAGGTTGAGTGATTTTGTGTATGAAGATAGAATTTTTAAATTTGGGAAGAGACGTTGTGTTGCTGATATACCTGATCTAAAAAGGTAATTGTTGGATGATTCTCATAGTTCCAATTTCTATATACACCATGGTAGCACCAAAATGTATAGAGATTTGAAGGAACATTTTTGGTGGGACAACATGAAGAGGGAGATTGCTGATTTTGTGTCAAGGTGTATAGTTTTTCAACATATGAACGCTAGAAGGCAATAGTCTGGAGGAGTCTTGCAACCTCTTCCCATACCTGACTGGAAATGGGATAATATTACGATGAACTTTGTCATGGGACTACCGAAGACTCCTGCAAGGAACGATGCAATATGGGTCATTGTTGATCATCTTACCAAGTCAGCACATTTTCATTCTATAAGAGAAGATATACCACTTGAACGTCTAGAAAGAATATATATTAATGAATTTTTAAGACTTCTTGGAGTACCCTTATTGATTGTTTATGATCATGATCCCCGTTTTTCATAAATATTCTGGAAAAGTCTTCAGTAATCTCTGGATACTGAACTTCGTTTGAGAACTGCCCACCACCCCCAAACTGATGGATAATCGGAAAGGACTATTCAAACCTTAGAAGACATGTTGAGATCATGATCACTTTACTTTCAAGGTATTTGGGATAAATATTTACCTCTGGAAGAATATTTCTGTAACAATAGCTTCCATTCAAGTATTCAGATGACACCATATGAAGCGTTATATGGAAATAGATGTCGCACACCAAACTGTTGGGATGATGTTGGTGAAAGAAAACTCATAGGCCCAGAACTTGTGGAGGAAATGATAGAAAAGGTGAAGGTAATCCAAAACCACATCAAGACATCTCAAAGTAGGAAAAAGAGCTATGCTGACATCCGAAGGAAGGATTTGGAATTTCAGGTAGGAGATAATGTTTTCTTGAAGGTATCTCCATGGAAGGGTGTGATACGTTTCCGTAAGAAGGGTAAATTGAGTCTCAGGTACATTGGAACTTTCGAAATTCTAGAACGAATTGGTGTTTTAGCTTACTGTTTGGAAATGCCACCAAGTCTCTCCAAAGTTCACGATGTGTTCCACATATCACTGTTGAGAAAATAATTGCTTGACCCAACTCATATAATCACCTATGAGAAATTAGAACTAGAACCTGATCTGTCTTATTGAGAAGATCCTATCAAAAATCTTGATACAAGAGAACAAGTGCTGAGAAACCGGATGACTCGTCTGGTAATAGTTCTATAGAGAAACCATAAGATGGAAGAGGCAACGTGGGAACCCAAGGAACAAATGATGAAGAACCACTCGAGTCTCTTTATGTAGTAATATTCTAGAAATTTTGAGGATTAATTTTTTCTGAAGGATGGGAGAATGTAACACCCCAATCTTCCATGGTACACTTCTCTTTAAATAATATAGTAGTGTGTGTTGTACGTATCTTCGAGTTCTAACTCACCACAACCAATCAAACTAGCCATTATGAATAGTAATACCCACTTTTTGAAATTTTATAAATATTATCTTTCAAAATGGACTTCATTTTGGGATTCGGAGTATCAAAATTAGCTTAGGGTGATTTTTTGGTATATTTCTGAAAACATTCAGTTTTTGATGAATAGTGAAAAATACTAAATTTTAATTAAAAACAACTTTTTTAATTAAAATAATTTATAGTGCTAAATTATGATATTGAGTAGTTTAAAAGTATAATTAGATTATATTATTACCATTTAATCCAATGTTGGTCATTGTACGTAATTTCACATTAAACTGGACATAAGCAAGTGTTAATCTTTTCATAGTTATTATTTCTTAAAAATATGCTTTTTATTTTGACAACATGAATTAATTTTAAATTAATTTCGGCCACTTATGTGTTTTGAATTTAGAAAAACGAATTCCATATTTAGGATTAGGATGTACATATTGTGTAAATAGGTAACTTTTATTTTTAGAAATTTGAATAATTACTTCAGTAAATATTTTATTTACAATGGTTAAAGGGTAAATACGGTAAATAAGGGTAAACAAATAATATTATAATAATATTAAATTACCCTAACAGGTGTCCTAACCCTATTGGATGATACATGTCTAACCATGGGAATCTTTGGTTCGATTTTGGGACCCCATGGAGCCACTTGTAAGTGATAATTTCACTTTATATTAATTAAGTTAAAGTAAATACAAAAATGATATAAGCATGTATCTTTTAGTAAAACAATTTTAAATAAGGTTATACATGTTATCTCTTCAACTATAAATTTCCATTAGAAATATAAAAATATTTCCAACATAATGGTATTTTATTTATAATTTTTCTAAATTGAATAAGTAATGTTATTTATGACACAATGATGATGAATTATTTTCCTTATTAATGAAAGAATCAAATAAATGGAATTATAAATGTTAAAATAAATATAATTTGAAATGTTTGGTGCCATACACGAATTTTATAGGTTAATATGACATTTTAGTATTGACTAAATGAATTTATTTCTAATTAATATAGTTTTTATGACTTTAACAAAAATCAATTATTAAATAGTGTCAAAATTGACAAAAAGGAGTTGTTAAAACAAATATTATACTATTAATTGATATAATATTCCAAAATAATCTAAGGTTCATCCAAATGACTTATATAATGATAGGTGTTTCATTAATTAACCACTTGGGGTTCTATGGGAAGTATATAGTATGTTTATCAATCATATAATATAAACATACAAAGAGACAGGGTAAATGTCATACTATTTAACCGAGAGTTAAATCTAAAAGATAAGGTTAATATAGTGACTCAAACGTATCTAAAACTTATTGGATGAGTGGTTTTATACTAATACCCACCTTAGACTTTAAATAATCCATTTTTGGGCCATTAGGAACCTAAAAGTATTTTATTATAAAATAATATTTCTAGCTTTTCCTAAGGTGCCCCTCACCCCTCTTATAAAAGGGCACTTCCCCTTCTCTCGAATTCACACCTTAAAAGCGTTTTGGATCATCCAACCCCAGACAAAATATCCTCTAAACTTTCCTAAATTCATCTTATATGACTTCCAATATAAATAAATCCAACTTAAGGAGCCCTTTTGATCAAATCAAATGGAAGAACCCGAAGAAGAGGTAAATATTTCACCACCTCTTTCAAGTTCTTTTCGTCTTCCACTTCTTCTTTCCTTGTTGTTTCCATTATAAAACAATAACTCCAGTTTCTTCTATATAATATAATGTTATTATAAATATGGTACAACCATATTCATTATTGTATCCACCCTTGGAATGATATGTCACCATATGTGTATACATACGACTTACCGTCTCCACGTTGTGGTGTAGTTGTTATTCAATACATTATTATTTGGATGGTTATAATAATGATGTATAATTGATGTAAATAATAAATATAATATGATAATGATTATTTATATATGATATACCATCCAATTATATAGGATTTTAATATCAAAAGAATGATATTGTCGCTCGTGCGTACGTACGGATTACCATCTCCACGAACGCGATGAGATTCATTCCCCATAGTATCCATTAAAGACTAATTTTCATTAGATGATTAAAAATAATGTTTAAAGATTTGATATCATTCTGTATATTAATAATATCCATCCCATCCATAACAAATATAACTCACATAACAATTAATATAAAGGAAAACGAATATTTTAACTCCCCAAATGACGATAATACTAAGATATTATTTACAAAGCAATGTTAAAAGATCATATGTGGTATCATATTAATGTATATTATTATTTTATAATTTAATAAAAATTATTTCACCATTATACAGGAGTTTAACGTACCCTTTAATAAGGAAAATTACAAGGTAAGGGTTTATTTCACAATCCCTTCATTATCCGAGGTTATTTATACGTAATTATCTACTGGGACCTCTCTATCACCCACATCCCTGTTTCTTAAAAATGAAATTCAAAACATTCTTAATATTTTATAGACTATGGGTTAAAGTCATTTATACACTTTTTTGACTTTTTATAAGATGTTTATAAAGTAATCTTTCCGTTGTTTTCCAAAAAAGGTCCTTTTTATCCTTTTCAACAAAATTAAGGTAATAATGTCTTTTTTTAACTTATACGGTGGGTGCGGCTATTTTTCACCGTTATAAATCGTCGAAGCTTACCTTACAAGCTTATAAGAATATTTTCAAAGTAAATGTTTTATTTCATAATTATGTGACTTTTAAATGATTTCAAAAAAGAGATATTTCTCTCAAATAGTTTTGATTTCATCTATGCCAATATCCTTTGATAGATTTTAAGCTTATTTGAAGTTGATTTATTATGATACAAAACATCCATATTGTTTTTAAGGTTTTGTGATATGTTTGACTGTGGATGTGTTATTTTTATACCATTCATGGTTTATAGAGAAATTATTGACATTTCATATGCTAGTTTTAATACGAATGTCTATGTTATATTTAAACCTGTTCATATGAGGAATGCATTGGACTTAGTAAGTGACGGGTGGAGCCTGCTATAGCTCCTTGATGCATCGGTAGGTCTCATGAGACAAAGTAGTCTCTTGGAAAAAGGCCTTGTCAAAATTTTATTTGTAATCTTGGCACAAGGCCTTGAATATATGGTTATGAAAGTATGACATTATTCTTTCCATCATTATGAAAGTAGCTATTGATATTGCATGTGATTTTTCGACTTGTAGATTATCCATTTAAGTAAGTAAATGGAATTATTTTGATTTATATTTTCCATATTATGATGAAGTTTCTGTAGAAAATGATTTTTTTAGTTCTATACATTTCCTTAAATTTTTATTCTTATTTATGAAAGTTTTCTCTATATTTTTATTCTTAATGAGCATCTGAGCTCACCCCTTTTTATGTTTTATCATTCCCAGGATGCAAAGAAGTATATTATAACTAACTTATAGGGATAGTCTAGGGGATCTCAGTGTTGTATATGGAAACAATGTTGTTGTAGTTTTCCATTTTATGATGTAATGTAAACCTTATGAATGTATCTAGTACTTCCAAGGATACTAAACTAATCGGTCGTTTGAGACTTGATCTTTTGTGATCATGCCAATGTCATGTAATAATTCACCAACTCTGGGCTACTAGGGTCAGGGCATTACATTTAAGGCAATTACCATGATGATTATTCCAACATTTTTTACATGTGGGTAGTTGTATAGTTTTTACACCATTTTCATTAAACCCACTAAAAGAAACTCCATTATTCTTTTCATATCTCCATAACCATGGGTCTATAATCTGAACATCATATATATATTGAGATAACATCAAATAACTTATTCATAACCCCTAATGTCATGGATTGATAAATCCTTAAGAAGGTGTTGTTTTAAACCAAAGAATACTCCACCTATTTTTCTATCATTGTTGATAACATACGACAAGGATTATCTTGAAATCCTAGTGATGTTTTCCTCATAAGCTAGGATATATTGACCTTCATTTTTCTTGATCTCTGTGAATTATCTCTCCCTATTTATTCAAAGATTTTGATGGAAGAAGTTGGTATGAAATATTTTCTTAATGTATTCCTTCTCCAAATATTCAATCTCATCCTTTAGCTTTGTGTAGTTAATCAATTTCCACCATTGGATAACTTCTATATCTAAATGATAAACAGCTATATTTTCATTCTCTTTCTCAGAATAATGGATCAAAGAAAAGTTATTCTCTATTGCGTTAACCCACTGTTCCACGATAAGTGGATTTAATGTTCCACTTAACAATAACAGTTATTTCTGCATAAAAAACACAATGGATAGTTTAATATTTGTGGGTGAAGGTGTAAATTCCATATGATTAAAGTTATTATTCATACCCTAAGATAGATGGGTATGAAAATCCATATGATTTTTAACTACACCTCCAACAAAATTGGGGATGTTGTTTGGACAATAGTTTCATTGTCCATTACATAGGTTGTTGGCCTAGTTTCTTGTAGTTATTACTATTTTCAAATATATAAATGTTTCAAATAAAGAACATGTAAACAAATAAAGAAAAAATATTATTATTTTGTGAAATTAACTTTTATGTTTTATCTAATGGGATCATTAAGTTTATCATTATATAAAAATGTTATTCTAGGATTTTCCCCATATATAGACTTATAATTATAGTTCTCAATATTTTTTTTTCTAATCTTAATTCAAAAATTAAATAAACCATGATCTGTTTCAAACTATAGAGACTGTATGATTATTACATGACTATTAAAACAGTAATAAGACATATAACAAAATATCGATACAAATCGGAACAAAAAGGATTATTATCTTGGGAAAACTATGCTCAAACATATCTTTTTTAACATAAAATATTAATATTATTTGTTTCCATATTCTCTATATTATTTGTAGCCCTCGTGTTCTCTATAGTATATGTAATCACATGAGGATATACATCAATGAAAGGGGTGATATTAAAACCCAGTAAAAAGATGTAGAAAGTTCATGAATCTACGTAACATGAGTGAACATGATCATAATCATCATAACATAAGCATAATATTATCCATAAAATAATGAAGGAAATAATGGATAATGCCACAGAATTTGGTAATGCATAAAAAGAAAACAACATGTCTTAATGGTAAAATACCAGATATAGTTGTGAACAAATCTAGAATCATGCTTACATATATCTTATGTGAATAATCAAAACATCATAATTGTGAAAAAAGATATATTCATGGTCATTAATATAGAAAATTATCTCATGAGATACATTAAATTACCCAATTAATTGGAGGGATATATAATTCTAGGACCACCCATAAAATCGACACATTTATTTAATCATGCATTCCCCATAGAACATATATCAATCATAACCATGAAATAAACCATAAAAATTAATTTTATTTATAATTATTTCCTAAATATTTCATTTATGAATACACTTCATGGTTTCCAAAATAAAAAGGAAGATCATATTTGGTTTAGATACCATCACTCTTGAGTAAAGAAGAAATAACTCAATAGGAATGAGTATATATTTTGGAAAGATGAGTTATTTTGGAAAAGTATTGGTATTTTTCATAAAATTTTGTTTAAAAAAGACTATCTTAGAAAATGAAATGAGAAGAATAATGAATTTATATATAAATAAAATGAAAGGAACATCCATAATGAAATTTATGAGAAATATGGAGACAGCTAATGAAAAGGAGTTAGGTTCGAGAATCCTTTTACACTTATTCCCTGTTTCGTTTTTCAATTTTTCACCTCCTAAAAAATAAAAACATATTAATTAAAACATTTACCTAAAAGTGAATTATATTAATTTATAAAACCATTTATAAATTATAATCATTATGTTATATTTATTAATTTCTGTGTATGAAATTGAAGCATTTTGATATCATGGATTCTTAAAATTTTCCCATTTTTCATCAATTTTGCTATTTTATTCAAGTTAATTATTGAATAATTGAAATAAATTATTGAAGCATAAAATAAAAATATTTGTAATTTTATATATAATAAGTAATTTATTCTAACTATCTATAGGTTTGGTGATATATAAGGAAATTGAAAAATCCTCGTTTGCGGTTAACCAATCAATATTAGGAACGTTGAAAATATATGAATAAAATTATTTTCAAAACATAAATACATTAACAATTTAATTTTCAAAGAACATTAAAATAATTAATATAATTTTAACATTATTACTAATTAAATATTATAATTTTTTATTTTGACCTAATTTGGGAAATGATAGAGGAGAAAATTAAAACTAGTGAAGAGTTTAAAAACATATTCTTTTTTTATACAGCTTCTCTTGTACGACACTAAAAATACTTGGATTTTGGGAGTTTGATTGTTCTAAAACATCAATAAGGATTATAATTAGGATAAGATGGAAAATTTGGGTAGATTATTATCTTTTGAATGGGTAGGATGAGGGTTTTTGAATTGGATGGGGAGGGGTTATTTATGCTCGAGGAGGAAGGTATTTTAAGATTAAAAAGTTAAATAAAACAACATATCAAATTTAAAACATGTAATAGTGACTTTTTGACAATATAACTTATATATAAATATAATATAATATTTTTATGATTTTAAATACCCTTTATAATTCAAATTAATTATTTTATTAAAATGAAATGTGTAAAGAAAGAAAAAATGTTATTTTAAGGAACCACTTTTGACTATAGGTTTTGGAAAGATATTTTTTAGGTTTGGAAATTAATTTTATCATAATTTAAGGAATAATTTATTTAAGAAAATATACCATGTTAGAAACTAATGTTCTATAATTCATTATTCCATTTTATTATAAATCATTATTCCATTATTATATCTATAATTATATAATTTCAGATACATCTGTTATGTGAAAAACTATATTTTTTCTATTTAGATAAAAATTAAAGTACTTCAAAAAACATCCAAAAAATCACCATTTAAAAATTTCAATGTGATGATTTAAAAAATGAAATTCATTTTATCAAAATAGTTTCCTAAAATAGGTAATTTTATATTTTAATATAAACATAATTATTTCTATAAAATATCTTATAACATAGATTAATAAAAATGGGATTATATTTTCTCTGAGTTTCATAAACAAAATATTTTTTTGTATTATAAAATATAAATATAAATAAATTATTCCTGATAAATATTATTTTTATTAATTTTTTTAATTTTGATGTAAAATTACTATTCCAACAGTCATTTTTCTATACCCAATGGTCAGGTGAATTCTCCCAAGGGTAAAGTTACTATTCTAATGGTCATAGTATTATTCCAATGGTCACTTTACCTCCTATAAATTTCATGTAATACATTCTCTCAAAATTATAATTGAATACACTCAAGTTTTAAATTTTCATTTTCTATAATTTTGCTTGGTTCAATAATATTTTTATTCTCATATATTTTTTTACTGTGGGGGTAATGGTTCTTATAGATTAGGGAGATCCATATTTTTCCATTTCGGATTTTATAATTTATATTTTTCTTCTAGTTGTAATGTTTGGAAATTTAACAGATTTCATTATTAATTAATGTAATTGTATATAGTAACAAAAAACATTTTTTTAGTTTAACATAATTTTGTATAATCATGATATTATATAATATAATAAAACACATTTATGTAGGAAATGTGTATTACTAATAAACACTAGGTTATTGAAGGATTACTATCATCCTAGTATCTCTCCTAAATTGAGTATAAAATGTCTTAATCATGATATATTTTTGCAAGGTTTGTTCTGATGATGTGGGTGGATATATTTTAAATATAAAAACCTCATAGGAAGAATGAGGTGGGTAAGGCAATAAAGTGATGTAAATTCATGAAAAATGTTTCTCCCAAGAATTGCATGCTCCTCAACAAACTTGAAAAATAATCACCTCCAAACACCTGTTAATATCATTAGGAAGTTCAAATTGGAATTTCATCACTAAAAAAAATTTTATTCCCACATTCCTTCTATTTTTATCATTGTTTCATCTTGAATACATATTTTTAATTTTACTTTAGAATCATATTTTAGAGAAAAAGGGAGGTATATTTTTATATTAAAGTATTCATTAACTCCCAAACCACCATTGTAATGATATTTGGTCCATCCATCAACTTTCCACCAAGAAATTTCTTAAACCAAAGAAGAAATAAATTTGGAAATTTTATATATATATTATCTTAAACAGATTATTTAGTAATGTAAAATACTACCCATATTATCCCTCCCCCACAAATAAGTTTAACAATAATAATGCATTTAACATCTAGAAAATTCTGAAAATGAATAAATGGATTGTAATTTTGATTCCTAATAAGGAATTTCAAGGAAACGATGGGTATAATAAAGGTCATATGAAATGGTATGAAAAATTAGAGTTTAATGTAATTTTTATTCAAAGTGTTTCTTCAATCACACTTGAACAATTAAATGAACACTAACATCTTTGAGAAATAGAAACCAGCATGTTATGGATCAAAAAATATGTCTTAATTATCTCAAGAAATCAAGAATTTTAAATCAAATGTCAAAAAATATTAAAAATATATCGTTTCCATAAATATTATTACTTTGTACAGTACTACAACACATGAGTTTCACAACCAATCAAAACTCATCAAATTAAAATATTTTAAATCATGAAAGACAATCAATTTAAAAATAATTTAAATTATTTAAATTCAAATAAGTAATTTTTTTTTCTAATGACTGAAACATTTTCAATTTTACACAGTATTTGATTTAGCTCTAGAATCCTAAAAAAACAAAATATGAAAAAGAAAATCATAAATGTTTTTAAAAAGCGTGAAAAATTAAATTGCAGCACAGAAAAAATTCCTAAGAATAAATTTAAAACTCTCCCCTAAAAATTACTCCATTTACCACCCTATTTTTAGTTCAAATTAGATAATTTATCACATGAATTAATTTAATACGGATGAAAAAAATAAAGATAAAGAACAAAAAAACTTGATTTATTTTTCAATGGAAGCCTTACGATAATATCCTTACTACTATACAAATATGACTACAAGAAATAGTGGTCAAAAAAGAAAAATTATGATAACTAAAGATAAAGGGATAATAAAATGGAAAATGCTTGGTTTATTCCACCCAAGTGGGTGCTATATTTTTTACTGCCCCTAGTCTGGTATTTGTATTGTATTATCCCAAATTAAATGGTAAGTGATTTTTTATTGATACAATTCACCACATCATACTTTTCCAAGGGTCCATGTGCTGAAAAAAAATAGAGAACCCAAAATAATCTAAAAAAGTTACCAACCCCCAACAAAGAATAAAAAATTGAGGTCCATAGTGGTAGGGGAAACAAAGATATGGGTGCTCCATGTTGACTTTTTTGGTATCATCCTCCTTTTTGTATAAATGTTTTTGTAGAGGACGTAGTCATATCTCTACACACATCTCTAGATTTTCTTCTTTAACCACCACTTGTATGAATAATTATATAACATCCATGTCCAAATCTATATATTATGTGTTATAAATTTCAAAATGTAAAAGTCAAAAAATAATTCAGCTTGAATTAGATGGAATCATGAATAATCAATAAATAAAAATTTCCTTTTAAGTATTTAATTTGAAATTAATATATTCTACAAGAAGCATTGTAAACTCAATATCTATAGGTTTATCTTTATCATCAACTTCCAAAGAATGATAGAGGTAGAGGGTGTCAGTTTTTTGTTGTCAATTATGGGAAGATAATGTTTCAAGTTATCTTTAATAAAGTATTTTGTGGATTATTTCATAAAATGGTGATCTACCATAGTGAATAATTGGAATGTGATATGTAGGGAACTTTTTAATAATAGGATGATTGTGACATGATTTTATTAATTACTTTAGTGTCTCCTTATCAAACTCTGGGTTCTCTTTAACATACAAAAATTATTTGTGGAATCAAATAAACAACTCATTCTGGTTAGGGTTCCATTTTATTCTCTTTAGTTGCACATGTATATTTGACTATCCACTATATTTATCTCTCTATTTTCTGACATGCATCAATACCCCTTTTCAATAAATATTCAAAAGTACTATTAAAATCTTCTTGCACTTGATATTGGTCAATCAATGCATAATAACTGAAATTAAAATACATCATGAATAAAGATTATAATTTTTATTTAAATTAAAGAAATAAAAATTATTCAAAAAAATTTAAAAAATAGTTATCAATGGCTTCTTCAACCATCGATAATGAGATTAATTTTATGAATCATTTTCATGTGAGATCTCAAAATATTTTTTTATTTTTACTAAGTAGAGCACATGGGCTGACCTAGTTCTTTATATTTTCAAGTAGATGTGGTCAATAACTCAATACATATAAAACCCTTTTAACACTATTATATTTTTTAAATTCAATAAAAAAACTAATAAAAATTAAGGTTTGAAAACTAATAATCAAATAATAAAATTAAACATGCTTATGAAATGAAAACTCAATGAAAGAAAATAGAATGAAGTTAGAAAGAAAAGAGATATTCATGGGAGAATCACCCAGATTAAACTTTAAATTTATTATTATTAGTTCCATAATTACATAATTAAAAAAATGTATCATATATTTAAACTCACCCTTCTACATATAGTTTTGAATATATAATGCACTCAATAGACTGCACCACACAACCACCACCTCGAGTGAGGGAAAATATTGAAAAAGTGATTGCTAAACCTTGGGTGGCAAGTCGATACAAAATTGTTACATTCCCACTAAGACCCCCCTTATCCTAGATCTATGAATATATGATTCACTAATAATAAATTTTAAAATAATTAGGTTCATCACAAAATTTTTCATGAACCAACTAATTGGGGTCTATCCGTGACTACCCCATGCCCTCCTCCAATATGCTAGGGTATGTTGACCAGTATTGAGTAGGAATATCCCACAAATGGGAAGCATTATCCTGATCTAAAAGTACACTTGCACACATATCCAAGCCCAAAGAATGTTGAAATGTATAAAAATTAAACAAATACATGAATACATATAGAATTCCATAACCAGATCATAAAAAGAAATTAATGAAATTAAAATGGTAGCCTAATACAAACCCAAAAAATATAAATAGAATATCAAGTTCCAAGGGAGAGGAATAAATTAAAATTAAAAATTTCAAAAAAACCTATTTCTAGATAGAAAAATCTACACTCCACCACCTTTTCTTCATAAAGGTACACCATCAAAAGGGCCATCGTCTTCATAATACTGAACATTTATGAACAGAGTTCATGTATGTGTGAGTATAAAAATACCTAGTAAAAAAACCTAAAAACACTAATCACAAACCCCAAGTATAGTCATATCAATACAAGGATATAATAATCAATGTATAATCAGAAAACCTATAAATACTCAGGAAACACACCAACGCACTAGGAGGTCACAACCAACTGCCTGCCACTTGCTTCTTCTCAAAGAAACACTCATTCTAGGAGAGTCCAGTCCATGAGTTGTGCTATCATTGGAGAATCTCATCGAAGAGGTCTATAAAATTTTATCATTCCCAAGAATTATCATTGGTCAAAGAAGACTCTAGCACATAGATTAGTGGTCACACCCATGACCATTGGGGTTCATCACAAACCCTAATCTGGATCAACCCGCGATGTAGGGGGTCATATGAAAATGATATCATAAACCCTACCAATACAACATGTTAGATGGAGTATCGATTACCCAATAATATAGGTCAAACTAATTCTATAAACCCCACCAATGGTACAATGATGACATAGGATATCACTCTACTCTAAATGAGGGATTCCAAAAACATAATCTGAGAGTCATCCTCTAGAGGGGATCATAATTCTATGACGTGGATGCAACAAATCATTTTATCCTCAAGGGAATAGACCATGGGAATAAAATCAACCAAGAATCGTAAAAAATAAAGAAACTAAGGGCTAAAAAACTGTTGATGGGGGTACATGGTGTGTAATAGGGTTACATGGTGTGTCTAGCTATCCCCAAGTTTTACCATGTTGTAAAGCCTCATAGAACATATATAAATATTCCAAGATATATGGCATGTAGTGGCCCAAAATACCCTGCCCATGTCACCTATCCATGTATGTTTACCTTGGATTTCCCATATACCAACCTATATATAGGTTGTTGGTTCTATAACCATGTACATGGATTTCCACTATCCATGTACTTTTTTCTTTTTCTATGTAATTTATTAATTATATGCCGAGCGAACTATAAAGGTTTACACACCATTTTATGGGGGCCACACACCGTATGATACATAACTTCATCCTAAAACCATAACTTCCACTTAGAGGGACGAACATAGAATGTATCACCATATTACATATAGTGTTCCCCATTATTTTTCATATCCAACTGTTTCTCCTCCATTCTTCCCCGTGCATTTTCATTATCTCATTTATAGTTGGAAATAACTCCCTATATCTTAGATCTGGGTTGACCAATCCCCTCTATTTCTTTCTCATTAGAATATGGCCTTCAAAATGGATCAAGAACACAAATATGATATCCATATCATCATGTTATATCCAGGAGGGTGAAGAAACATATATTTGGCCTCGTTCTACCTTGATCCATCCAACACAGTCATCGGTTTTCAAACCAAACCACCATTACTTTTTGTACAATCAGTTTTGATACATTGCACCGAAGAATTGTTTTCCAACTATCATATGTTCGGTAATTTATAAACCATTATCCATGTAAAATTACCATGATGAAAAAATGAAGAAATTTTTGAGAAATATATAATCCATAAAATGTGAGGAATGAACCTCATCCATTTTTCATTCATCCTCGATTGACTGTCGAAGAATGCACCGGATGAATAGGGATAAAGAACAATGAACAAATAAAAAAAACCATTAATTTAATTAAACTGAATATGTGTGTATCTATTCTATTCATTGAATTGATCCATGTTAATTCAAGATTATAAAATGTGATGGAAATAACAAAATGAAACATCCTACCTAGATTTTGGATCGATCATTGATGAAGAACAGTTGTCTTTTCGTTTTTGATAAGATCCATGAAGTCTGTCGGCACAACTATTATTTATCCAATCCATATATCTCATCATTCCTTAAGAAATCCATCCATGGTCATATAGATCTCTAGGCTTTGAGTGAAAATCCTTGAGGAAACCATATCACCGCATAATTATAAACAAAACCAGTAGCTTCGTCAAATAAAATAAATTGTCGGTTTTAATTAATAAATTTTATTATTTTCATGCCTGTGATGAATTTTCCCCAAACAGTTTGTGATAAAAATGTATATGTCGTTCCTAGGGTAAAATATACATTTTGAACTCAATAGTTCCCTCAGATTTCAAATTCATAACAATATTTAGTAGTTATTCAAAATTTTGAGGGAAATTATGCATGCATAAGGATCTCACAACAATTCAATATTTTATTTCACCATTAAACCAATATATTAACATGCATTTTTATTAAAATTTAAAAATGTAATAGAAAATTTGACTCTATTTATGGTTTAATAATTTTACTTTTATCACTATTAAAATAGAAATTTTCACTTTATTTTATGTTTTCATTATAGGTGGAGGTGATTTCGAGTCCCAAAGATGAAGTTGGGGACAAATTGGCCAAACTATATAGGAATCCATGAATACTAGTGGAATTAACTACACACTGCAACTAATTAGTAAATCTAATTGTGCTAAAACTTTTTATAATGTCCAAAATTCAATGGGTTAAAAATATTTTGAAGGAACCCCTGCCTAATTCATCCATTAAGGGACAAAAACAAACTTATATTTCTAGGAAATATAATCCACATGAAGTTGGAAGTTCTGTTACGTATTTTGGAAATAAATTCAAATTCTTTATAATATATGGTCGAAACATTTTACATGAGATATAGGGGTGTTATTCCAACAAGTGTTTTCATTTTTTCAAGTCTTTATAAGGTAGATTACTATCCAAAAACCATGGGCCAAGTGTTATATCAAAATATATGTTCCCAAAACCACCTTCCATTTTGGATATAAAAAGGCACCTTGGGAACCTTATTTGGGATTTTGACCAGGCGGAATAATGATTCATTTTTGGAGTCCCAAAGTAGCCTTATACTCATTCTTAGATGTTATGGTGGATATGGTATGTGATACTTTAATATCTATGTTTTACTCCCTTACCATGGAGTTCTAAATTGCATGTGATCACCTAGGGAGGAACTTGATGTAAATACCGAGATTTATATTTCTAATATTTGAATGATATTTTTAATTCTAGGTTTTTATATTATTTTTCATCATTATAAATTATCTTTTTATTGATTTAGTTATTGCTATTTCATACTAAACTCATATGATAATATTTGGGGTTCCTTTCATGTGATTTTTTACACATCGTTCACCATTTCTTCTTCCCTATTTTAATTTCAGTGTTTGTGTGGTTCATATTGGTCAATTGACCACTTATAAAAACTTTAAAGGTCATTTGAAATTATTTCATGGTACCACAAAAAAATAAAGTAAAATCATAGAGAGTGTATCGAGTACTTCATGTTTTTCCTTGGTGAGTTTATTTTATGAAGTCAAACACAAATCACCTAATCATCAGCAGTATTCAGGGAATCATTATGTGTTTCCAACTGAAACCTAATAGGTATCTTAGTGTAAAATAAATTAAATTATTTTTCTAGTTGTTAAAAATAAAAGATTAAAACATATTTACCCTTTCTGTTGAAGTGATGAAGGATGAGCATCATTAGAATTCACTAGGTTGATCACACTTAATTAATTATGTTCATTTATCTTTTTTTATTTCATTCCTTTTTTTATAGGCTTCTTAAATAATCAAAACCAAAGTTTTAAAAAAATCCCAAAAACTTTTTATTTTCATAGTCAAAACCATATTTTTGAATTTATTATCAAAGTCACCATCTAGAGAAAACATAGGGTTCATACTATACTACATAAATTCTGGTAAAATTAAAAATCTAATTTGATGGTCTCGATAACATGGTCAAATTGAATTTTTTTATTCATTTTTATTTTGTGCTTTTATTTAATCATTGACCTTAAAAAGAATATCCAAAATAATATTTTCATACATGAATATATAGAAGGCCTTATTTTTATTTTATTCTGGATAATCCCCCTTTTTGAGGGTAGAAGGGAAACCCTTACATGAGACGTAGGCCCAAGGAACAATGCCCGACACAACCTGAATGCCAATACACGACCCGAAAGCCTAGAGGAATACTATTACCATTACATGACTCGTAGGACCAACCCACTAGAACCGCCCCTCCACAGATTGCATCATTTTATCACCTAACACCCCACCTTGCATTGCTGATCGGCTATAATTTCTCCATACAAAGCTGCACGATGCCAGGTCCTGATGGAAATTACCATACCCTCTCATTCTTCTAATTCAGTTAGCTTTGCTTCTAGTCGATGATACTCTTTTTCTCTGATCTTTTTCTGGGGCCTACTTTGTGTGAACTGGGCTACTCTATGGTCTCTATGGCCCGAAGGCCCTGAGGCCCGAATGCCCTGAGGCCCGAAGGCCTTTGGTGAGCAGAAGGCCCTGAGACCCGTAGTCCCAAACCAATGTACCGAGGGCCTAAATCGAGTGAATAGTTCTATCTACTATAGTACTGAACATTACCTTCTACAGTACCTGCTAAAATACTACTACAATACTGATTATCAATAAACAATATTTTAATCCTTTATTTGAGACACATCATAAGCCCTTTATTGCATATTCATCATTTTAATCACTTTATTGATACTGTCGTGTCATATAGAGAAACAAGAACTTTCCTTGATTTTATTTGAAGCCATAAGATTAATGTGTGCCACATTGATGATAATTTCTATCATTCTTTGAAAAATACATTGTAAAATTAACCTATATTTGGGGTCACCTAGTCATTTTACCCTTATTAAGCCTTAGAGACCGTGAAATTCTTATTAGGTAGCCACATTATAATATAATTTATTCTTACCTACCCATATATTGTGCACATTCTTGTTTTTCATTCATCAAGGGTGGTGGAGATGGTGATTATATGGGTATTATCAGGTAAGAATCATTATTATGGGTTGATAGAAATTGTCCCTACATTTTCCTAGGGTAGTGGGTTCTCAATCGATATTGTATCATTGTTTTAAACATGTTTCCCTCTTTATATCCAATGGAAATTGGAAAAAGAATATATTTTTGTACATTGAGAAAAATAGAAAAAATGACAAAAAATGGAGAAAAGACGATGTTTACTCATTATTATTCACTGATCAGCTGTGACCCATAGAAATGGACAATATGGATATTGATTTTTATGTGATACAACTTGTTAGGGGATGAGTGTGTAAATTCATTGAAAGAGTTGCTGAAATTTTAAATGGTTTTCACTAAATATATTAAACATTCCTCTTCCACCTCCTATTTTTAAAAGTTAAATCCTACCAACCTCTGAACCTCAGAACAACCTATTAGAAGTACCCTTGAGTAGAACACTAGTTTCTATTGGTAGAGAACATATAATCTGAAACAGAATATGTTAATATCACATGAAATATAGGAAAAAGGAATAACAACATTTTCATATGTTCCTTGAGTGAATATGTTAAATTTCAAGGTGAGGTAGGCTGTGACATGTTTCATGGGTTAAAAAATGTAGTTAAACAAATTATAATGTGAGATAAAAAGAATGATATGAAAATTAATTTCATAAATGAGACATGATGGATTTAATTTCAAAATAATTTTTTAGTTTTCGTCGCCATTCATTTAGTAATGGAACTTGATTAAGATATGTGAATTTTCTGAGGAATGAAAATGTTTAGGGGCGTGATCCCACCACAATTAACTATTTTATTTCACAATTATTCCACGATATTAATCAAGTTTTGTATTAAAATTTAAAATTAAACTAAAAAATTTAAATTCTTGTTTGTTTTAACAATTTAATTTATATGACTATTAAAAAGGTTAATTTCACTTGTTTTTATGTTCTCATTTTAGGAGGAGGTGATTTGGAGTGCCCAAGATAATGTTGAAGAAAAATAGGCCAAACTAAGAAAGAATCCAAGAATACTAGTTGACTTAACAACAAACTAAAACTAATTAATTCATACCATTGGGATGAAATATTTGAGATGGTCCGAAATTAAATGGGATAAAACTCTTAAGAAGTTACCCAATCGTAATTCATCCATTAATAGGACCAGATAAACTGAAATATGAAGGAAAATGAATCTACATGATGTCAAAATTTCTATTTTATATTTTCAAAATATCTCCCACATTAAATAATATATGACTGAAAAATTTGACATGGAGATAGAGAAGACGTCATCCAACATGGTTGAAAAATTTCAAGTTCGTATAAGCGAGTTTACTATCTGAATAACAATGGACAATTGGTTTCTCTAAATGTGTGTGACAAAAAACACATCCTATTTTGGCTATAAAAAGGAACCTTGGTCTCCTCATTTTGTAGTATGACCAGGAAGAAAGGTGATACCATTTTGGAGTCCTAGAGGACCCCTCTATTGAGTCAATAAGGATATCTTATGACTTCTCCATTATTTATGGTTTTATGTTTTGAAAATCACAAACACTTTTTCTAAGTTCTGAATATTTTTTATGTTTTAAATTTTTCTTAAGATTTGGAATAATCATTCTATTATACTTACAGATACATCATTATGTTTTTCCATTCTTTTGGACTTACAGATCTGTCATGCCGATTTTCAATAATGATTCCGATGTACATGTGATACATATTTTCAATACTGTTTCCAGTGTTTATGTGATGCCAATTTTCAATACCGATTATGGTGTATATATGATGTTGATATTCATGATTTTGAAACTGGTGTATTTGTGACTCTGATTTTATGATTCTGTTTTCTTGAGAATGTTATTTCTAAGAATCTGTTTTCCTGATTTCTTAAGATTATGATTTCTTGATAATGTTAGAGTTTCCTAATGTACCATTCCAATGTTATTGGATTCCAATATTTCTTATACCTGACATTTATATTTAACTTAACATCGTTTCTGTTACTTGAAAAGATGTTGTACAATCTGTTACAAACTAACCGTAGTATGTTTTCCATGTGTCCAGGTCCTTATGAAATTTAATGAAAATATGACCGTTGGAAAGGAGCCGACCGTTGGGATGTTTTTCCTATAAATACAAGCTCATTTGAACGATCAAAAAAACATGAAAGTGAACAAGATTGTGAAGTGATTTATAGAGAGAGAGGCTCTCACAACTCTCAGTTCTTTGTGCGAATTCTATGAACAACTTGTTCAGGCATGAACAAATTGTTCAAAATTTCTTAGTGCAGACTCCGATTATGCCAATCGTGGGCTTCCTGGTTTAGAAGATTGAGGTTCTGATTTCCTTCTAAATCAAGGGCTTACGGGGATAAGAAGACAGATACTGATATTCCGATTGATGGATTACCTGGGTTTGGGTAAGCCATACTTTCTTTAAATTATAAATCAAGGAACATTTATCCAAGGTTGTTGTATACCCTTCTCTTTGGGTTAAAAGAATCCTATTGTTACTTGATTCCTATTTCAAGTTGTTTTAATTCCACTGTTTATGTAACTTTGTTAAAGTTAGAAAGTGTATATTTCTTATACTTTGTTATTCCGTTACTTTGATAATATTACATATTCTATATGCTTTAGGGTAGAATCTTTCTTTTAAGAAATTAGTAAAGGTTTCTTTAAGAGGTCTTGTGAATTTTTGTTTCAACCTTGTTAAACTTAACATTAAAGGTTCCAAAAGAATTTTTAAAGTATACAATTCACCCCCTCTTGTATATTGAGCATCTATATTCTTATTTCAATCTTACACCCTTTACTCCCTCCTATAAGTTTTGGATCTTATGTGAAGTGCTACAAAAACATCTATGTCTTCCCCCCTTATCATGGATTTCTAAACTCCTTCTAATCTTCCAAGAAGGAACATGATGTAAATTCTGAGATTTTTTTTGTAATATTTAAATGATATTTTCTAATTCCATGTTTCTATATTGTTTCCCATCATACTCTATTCTTATTTAATTTATTTTTGTACAGTTATTTCATACTCAACTCATATGATCATGTTTGGGGGTACATTTTTATGTGTTGTATTAAAAACTATTCACCAATTCTTCTTCCCTATTTTAATTGTGTTGTTTTTGTGGTTTATATTTTCCTATTAAACACACATAAATTGTATCAAATACAAATTAATTTATTTAATTCTATAATAATTAATAAACATACAAACCTATAAATTTCATTGAGTTCTTCATGTGTTGCCTTGGTGAGTTTTTATTATGGCGTCGAACACAAATCCCCTAATCATCATTGGTATCTAGTGAATCATTGTGTATTTACAACTAAACCCTAGGAGATATCCTATTATAAAATCAGTAACATTCTGGTTCTAGGTGTTACAAAACAAATATTAAAATATCTATACCCTTTCTCCTAAAGTGATTATGGTTGAGAATCATTAGAATTCCCCATACCGATCTTGCTTAATTAATTCTATTTGCTTCTACTTTGTTTTATCACAATCCATTTCTTATTATATAATTAAATCATCACCCATTTTTTTAAAAAATCCCATTCCCATTTTATTTTCATAATCAAAACATTTTTTTTTTGAATTAATGATCTATGTCTCTGTTTAGAGATGACCTAGGGTGCCTTCTATACTACAAAACTTTTAGTAAAACAAAACATTAATTTGGAACACTCAACAACACAATCACATACCATTTAATATATTTAATATATTTCAAACATTTAGTCTGGGAACACTAGGGCTCAGAATCATATGTCATCTTAGTACATGGTCTTGAATGTAATCCATAAAATATCAAAAAAATAATATAAATTTTTTTGAGACATTAAAATTTACCCACCTTGGGGATTTTCATCCTGAAAAGGGAAAAACTAATCAATATGATGAGGGTACTTGTTTCACATTTCAGTCTCCCACTCCCATTTTCTCTCTTAAATATTCTTGTTCTTCCACCAAAAACTCACTTTGGGAATCGATTTCTCATGATGGATCCCATCATGCCGATCCTCGATCTCCACCAGGTACTCTGCAAAGGTGGATCCATTTTCAATTCCCTGATCTCCCTAGTCGATAACATGTAAAGTATCTTCTCTATAGTAGCTCGCACCAAATATGGTCCCATGAGTTCTGACTCTCCCGAAACAATCCAACAATGTGTTGACCTAGAGGTTTTCCCATAGAATGCCTCAAATATTTACATAAAATTGGTGGAATTCTAGATGTTGTTGTATGAAAACTCCCCCATGTGAAGATGGTCATCCCAACTATCAAGAAAGTCCATCCTGCATGATAGAAAGATATCCTCCAATACTTGGATGGTACACTTTGTATGGTCACTAGTATGGGGGTGAAATATTGAGCTTAGTTGTAATAGAGATTCGAAGTCCTCATGTATTCCTATCCATAAACATGATGTGGAATGAGAATCATGGCCTGAAAAAATTGTCAAGGGAACTCCAGGGAGTCAGAACACCCCATGCACGTAGAGGTGTCCCATACTCTCTACCAAACTCTTCTCTTGAATAGATTTTATGTGGGCTGACATAGTGATTTGATCTACGATCACCCAAATAGTGTCATGTCATATATAAATAATTGGTAACACCATTATTAAGTACACATATTTCTCATTTCACATCCACTATAGAACCTAATGGGGTTGAGGTAAACCTATCGGAACTTGGTTCTCATACTGATAACCGAAAAGTGAGTCATCGAGAGAGAATCTATACAACTACCCTTTTCATGATTGGATCCCAAAAATAACGTAAAATGTAATGGTACATCTTTTCCATTGTTGGATTCCCCATAAAAGTGGATGTATACAACTACCACATCACTTACTCTCACAAAATCAAAGGTTCCATAAACCGTGCTCTTAAAATAATAGCATGATCCCATCCTTCAGAATATCCATCAAGAGCATGTCATTGGATATCTGATCATGCAAGAGCTCATAGATAATATCACCTTGTCGAGCATCCTTGACACATTATAAATGTTGTGGGGTAATAATAATTTACTATATATATAAATCACCATCCCTTCCCACTAAAAAAACTACATCAAGGATTATTAATCTAAAACCTCATTCAACAACTGAGAACAAGATCTATTGTTGAGAACATCTTTCACCACATTCCACTTCCCAGGAGTATAAAAGATATTGAATTCATAGTCGTGGAGTAACTATATCCATAACCTATGTCTCAAGTTAAAATCGTAATGTGAGAAGATATACTTGAAACTCTTATGGTCAGAGTAAATGATAAACTACTCACCCATCAGGTAGTGCCCCCACATATTTAGTGGGAAGTCTACCACTACTAACTCAAGATTTTGGGTCATGTAGTTCTTCTCATGTGGTCTAAACAGAATGAACAATAGGTAATTACCACCAACCTCTACATCAAACACATCCAATACCGGTTCTTGAATCATTTTAGTACACTAATACTTGATACCCTTCCCTATAAATATCAAGACAAGAGCGCTCATCAACCTCTGCATTAGCTCCTAAAAGAACTACTGACACATTTTTGTCCACACAAAAGGATACCTATTTCTGGTCAAAAATGCCAATGGTGTTTCTAATCTAGGGAAATTATGTAAAAACCTCCAATAGTAACCTACCAACCCAAGGAAACTCTTAAAATTGGTAACACTCATGGTTTTATCCCAATAAAGAACTATCTTCACCTTTTATAGTTCAAATACTACCCATTCTTTGTAGATAATGTGTCATATAATGTGGAATTCTAAAATACAGAACTAACATATCAATAGTTTTCAATAAAGGTGGTTCTATCAAAGTGTGTCTAGGACTATCCTCAAGTATCTCACATGGTCCCCCTCTAATGCCGAATACACTAGGATTCCATCGATGAAAATCACAATGATATGGTCTAAAAATGGATATAATATCTGGTTCACGAGTCATGTGAACACAAATGGGGAATTCATTATGAAGAATGACATTACCAAGTACTCATACTAACCATAGAGAAATATGAATATTATCTTCGGTATATCCTCACCTAGTATGTACAATTGGTGATATTTGGATCTGAAGTCAATCTTTGAGAACCATCATGCCCCTCTCAATTGATCTAAGAGGATGTTGATCCTTGGTAGTGAATAAATATTCTATACATTCACCCAGTTCTAGAACTAGTAATCCACACATAACCTCATGCTACCTTCTGCATTCTTAGTGAACAATACTAGGGATCCCCCTGGGGGAATGTTGGGCCTCATAAATCACTTCTATTAAAAGTCCTCCAACTACACCCTCAGCTCACTAAACTCTATGGAAGATCTCTAATATGATGAGGATGATATTAGATTCATCCTAGTATGAAATTAAATGTAGTGTATATCTATTAGAGGGGTCTTAAACTATGTACATGAAGAAATACTTCCTCACACTCTTCCACCACTGTAGGGAAATGATAGCCCAAAGCATCTACTATTCCAAGAGTCATGATATTCAACTGGTGAGTAATCGACTACACCATTATATTATTGATCTCATACAGCTCCACCAAGGTTATCCTATCACCCATAATGGAAAACCTTATTCCATTATGGTAGACAAACCATCCTATACCTAATGTAGTTAATTTGGGAATAAACTGTGGATAACTTTTCCATACCCATGTTGTCTTTGTAAGGGCTCATCACTGCTGCAATTAGATCCCATATAAAAATCTCACCTACAAGCGCCATATCACACTATTAGTATAATTTCTCAATCACTATGTCATCACCTGTCAAAATATTCAACCACATGGGTTGAGACAATGGATATACTTTAATTTCAATGTCTTCAACATGAGAATTTGAAAAAAAGGAATAAATCACACCTTTGCCTACCAGTAATAAAACTCAAGTAGAAAATTAAAAAATCATAATTGTATCATACCTAGAGATATGGGGTTATAGGCCTCCATAAAATATAGATAGTTTAGTCCTTGAACACCTACTCCCAGAATATGGAATAGAGCACCTGGGGGTGGTTTTGGTAACAAGTCTAACCTCTGAACACCACATGTCACTCTACCAGACCCACTTCCACGTCTTCCTTCTTATAGAAGACCCTATATTTGCCTTTGTTTATGCCTCTATAGACCTTCAACCATCTTATAATCATCTACAAGATGGGTTATAAAATTATGAGGTAGATGTCCCTAGCCATAACATGAGAAAAAACTCCTCTCCCTTGGATAATTATATCCATCCTACTAGCCTTGTGTCCTGGGGTAGCCTCTGGAAGCATCTGACATGCCAGGATCCCTTTTACTACTGTCATTTTCCTAGTTCTAATGTCTCATCTCTTGAGTTACCACTATCAACACCCACTATCGGAACCTACTCTATTGAAAATATCTCCACTACTAAGGCTCAATCAAGCACCCCACCATAGGCATGTATGAAAAGGGATGCCATTTATACCATGATTTCCTAGAACAAACCCTTCTCAATTTTTTGATCTATGGTGAACTAATCATATCCCATATCTAAGGAGTAAAGTGAGAGATATATAAAACTCACTAAGTAATATACCATAGTCAAACTTCCCTTCTATAGATGCAAAAGATGTTAAAGGCGTATAAATAACAACATGGTCAGATATAACTCCTCCTAAAAAAGAATATCAAATTATGACCGAGATAGCCGTATCTCATCTTGTGACTGAGTCCCTAAGATCCAACATCACCTAGTAGAGTCCTTAAGAAGACTCACTGTAAGGACTATCATCTGATCATCTAGTGTACTCTGAAGACATAACACACAAGTAACGGTCCCTAGGTAGTCCTCAAAAATCATAGGGTCTAGCTCAACCCAAATAATTTGGGGTCACTTCCTCTTAAACTTATGGAGAACACTCATCCTACATGAATCCTCTACTGGCACATCCAACACTAAATGAATCTAAATGGGTGGTCGTATAGCTAGTGAACCACTCAAATGTTCTATATTGAGGATATTTCCCTATATTATATCCTTTTCACAGAGCAAATCATCCTCCAAATCATGAAAAGGAATCTTGGATGGCTATCTTTGTGGCGGAATCCTGAAATAAAACAAGGCGTACCATGGTCAAAAAAGTATATCTTTGGATCTGACATAATAAAGACCAAAAAACACAACCCATTTCGAAATTATTTATGTCCCAAAATTTTCCCTCCAACTAATTTCTACATGTACCGAGTTGAAAGGGAGGGGGTTAGAGTCTTGGTGTGTTGATACATCGACTACTGCACCAACACTTGAAACTTGAGCCAAAAATCCAAACACAACACACTAAGTTTTTTTACTCAAACCAATCTCACTATCTCTGGTCTTAAGGTAGATCTGAGTGATCTGATACCACTATATCTGTACCCGTCCCACTAAGGTTTGACTCGCGACTACCTAAATCCCAAATCTAATTTTCTAGGGGCTAGTGAATAGTGTCGAGTAGGAATATCCCACAAATGGGAGGCATTTTTATAATCTACCAATACACATACACACACATCTCTATGTCTATAAAATTCTAAAATGTAAAACAACTGAAACAAATGAATGCATACCTCTAAAAATCCACAACCAGAGTATGGTAGTAAAGTACTGAAAACAAAAAATGCTCCAAATAAAATCCCAAAAAAAACTACAAATAGTGTAACTTTCTCCAAGGGTGAGGAATAAAGTCATATGCAATCTCCTAGAAAACATCTATGTCTGAACAACTCAAGATACGATCCACCAGCTTTGCATCCTCAAAGGGAACAATGAAAATGGTTGTCTTCTTCATAAGATATGACATGTGTGGGCAGATCCCACACAATAGTGATTATAAAAATACCCATTAGGACACCAAAAAAACATTAATAAAAAACATCCAAATATAATTATATCTATATAAGGATAAAACAAAAAATTTATAATAGAAATACCTAGATATACTGAGTAAAGACACCACTCCAACAGGAGATCATTACCAACTACCATCCACTTGATTCTTCTCAAAGAAATGCTCATCCAGAGAGAATCCACTCCACGAGGTATTTTATCACCCTACATTATCATCTAAGAGGTCTAGATCATTGGTCCCTCACTGTCAAAGAAAATTGGTCTAAGAATACCCTGATACTTAGATAAAGGGTCACACCCAAGAAACCTGGGGGACACCCCAAACCCTAATATTGATTAACCTTCTATGTATGGGATTGTATGTAAATGATGCAACAAATTATACCAGTATTTCCTCAAACATGGGGGACTGACACCCTTCTCATGGTGGTAGTGCTGATTGAAATAACCCCACCATGATTATAAAGATAATATAGGATCTCACTTCAGTCTCAGAGAGGGATGCCATAAAATCTATATGAGACTCATCCTCTAGAGGGGATCACACTCATATGTTTTTGGTGTAATGACACAGTATAACCTTGAGGTAATGGACCAAGGGAACACTGTCAACCAAGACTGGTCCAATAAAAGGAAAAGAGGGGCTATAAAAAACCATGAAGGGGGTACACTATGTGTAATAGGGGTACTTTTCATGTCCATATATCCCCAAATCTTCTAGTGTGGTAAAAACTTACACAACATGTAATTCTCAAAATACATAGTGTGCAAAAGAAGTAAATGGTGTGCAGAGACACATGAAACCCTTCCTATTTCACCTAGCTGTGTATGTGTACCTTTGACATCCCATGTACCAACTCGTGTATAGTTGGTTGTGTCTATGTCTGAGTACATGGTATGCCACTAGATGTGTAGTTTTGGATATATCTATATACATTCCAAAGTACATTTCAAGCCAACTGGGATGGTTGGAACATCATGTGATGGGGGTCAAATTCCATATGGTCCTTAAGCTCATCCTAAAACAATATCATCCACAGAGAGGTCCCTACACAAAATGTATCTTCACAGTACACACTTTTTTTAGTATTTTCTAGATCCATAGGCTTATCTTCTTATATTATCACCATTCCATAACAACCTCATTTCTAGTCAGAAATTGCTCCTAGATCCTGAATCTAGTTTGACCAGGCCCTTTTGTCACATGATCATCGGAATCCAGCCTTCAAAATAGATCAAAAACACAACTACGATGTTTGTATCATCATGTGCCAGTCGGGAGGATGAAAAACCCTTGACTTAGTATCATTATACATAGATCAATACACCGTCATCATCGATTCTTGAACCAAAATTTCTTTCATTTGTAGTAATTACGGTTCCAATCTACTGTACTGAAGAAGGGTTGAACTAAGATCAAATACTAGGTATTGGTCAGGATATTGGAAAAAGGAAATAACAATTATGATCAAATGAATAAATACGTGATAAATTAATAAATCATTTAAATTTGAGAAAAAAAATCATCATTAGTTCATTAAGCCTTGATCCGTTATCATAGAGGAGGAAAAATGAAGAGGAATAAACCATAATGAACAATAAAATTCAAAATATTTAATTCTACTGATGATTTTCTTATCAATTTTGTTTAGAAAATTGATTTTTGTTAATATATGATTAAGAAATGGGATGGTAAAACTTTAATAAAATATACTACCTGGAGTTTGGATTGATCATTGATGAAGAATAATTGTGTTTCTATTGTTGTTAAGATCCATGAAGTCTATTGTGCAATGATCTTCGATCCGGTCCAGATTTGTCATCATTTTCTATGAAATCTATCCAATGATCTTATGGATCACCAGGGTTTGTGTGGTTAAATTTGAGGAAATTAAATAACCTTATATTAATAAAAAAACGTGTCACTATGTCAAAGAAAATAAATTAAACCTTTTTATTATTTTTTTTATTATTTTCTCACCCAATATGACTTTGCCTCAAATGAACCATGATAATAGTTTTTATGTCATGAGTGTGGTAAAAACTATGTTATAAACTCAAATATTCCATCTTATATTTTATACAGGCCCCATTTAGTATATAATCATATTTTTTAGAAAAAATTCATGTGTTTTATTTAATATATCTAATATATTTCAAACAATAATTTTGGGCATAGTTGTCATCAGAATCACACATCATATATGTGATTGGTCGTGAAAATAATATATATAATATCCCAAAAGAATAAACTGAAAATATAAAACATTAAAAGATTAATCTCATGGGAACATATTTTTGATAACTACTCATGATCATGAAAATAATAGTTCATAGTGAAGAATAAAATAGAGGGAAAAAATGAAATTGAGATGCAATAAGAGAGAAATGATAAAAATAAAATTAAATCATGAAAAGAAATTAAAAAATGAAAAGTAAAAAACATGAGACTAAACTATTTCACAAATTCATCAAAATATTCAATATAGTGGATAATCACTTTAAAGGTTATGTAAATAGTAATTTATTGGTAGACGAGTCAAATATTTTGGCTCAAAAATATTCCTCCAAAATATTACACATGGGAGACCTATTTTGTTTCAAAATTTCGAAAATTTTTATTATTAAATTTTCTTCCCCTATGTGTATCATGTGTGAATACCAAATTTCAAAATCATTGGACACTTGTAGAAAATGTAATGTCCCATTTACACTAAAAAATTATTCCGTCCAGTATGATTCATTATATTCCAATTCACCAATTTACCATACTATCATGAACATTATATCTATATTATAAAGTGGGTATATATTAATGAATGTTATTCCCTTAGATTTACTCCATCTCAATATTGAATTTGATCTCCACTATACCAATAATTTGTCAGATATAGGAAAATCTTCAATGTTTAGTATATTTGGGCACAAATTTCGAGGATTAAATTATTACCTTCTTTTGGGCCTTAAAATTTTTGATTCCACTATTGGTAAAATTTTATTAAATGTATCTGAATGAACATAGAATCATATAAAAATCAACTAAACGGTTTAATTTAATTTAGAAAATGTTATGGCCAAAATAAAGAAGAAAATTTATATAGAAAAATCAAAAATTAATCCATTTATGAAATTAAGCTCAAAATTATTCTAAACCCATAAAATGTAAAAATTTATATTAAAATTAGACTATGGGGGGCATAAAATCCATGAAATTAAAATTAAATTAATAGAAAATATTTCCCCTATCAAAGAGCTCCATTTATCCCATACTACTGAAGAAACCCCATAGAGACACATCCTCCTTGGCAAGTCCACATCATCCATGCCATATTTTCCCACTAATTTAACATATTTTGGAAGAAAATGGCCGATAAAAAACTTATTTATATCATCCATGAGACTGATGTACAAATACAAAGAATTAAGGTAGTAATTCATGATGATCTTATGTGGAAATTGAACCAACTCAAAAAATAGTGTAGTATAATCCATCAATAAATGGTATCCATTATCTATATTCACAAATACATGGGCCATTGACACCCTCAGGGTGTCATGATAGAACTTATTATTGAAATAGGTTTGGAATAATCCCATGTGAAATCCCCATGCAGTTACTTTTTTACTATATATTCCCACCGCATTCTATCATTTCCTTCCAAAATATAGGTTGTAAATCCAATTTAGAGGTTTCGTGGGTATTCAAGAAATGGAAGATAAGATGCATCCTTTCAACCGAATCCTTTTTTTTGGGTTCCATTGAGACCACAAAATACCAGTGTATTTTTAATTGTAAACTCATGATCATGGTCCACTATACATGACTAACCACTTTCACCTTCCCGAAATAAGTATTTAAATATTCGAATCATTGATTCCTCTATGTATAGATCAAGCTAAGGATTATCCAATGGAAAATGCTCCAAAGGTCTCTCCCTTCACATAGAATAAGGTTGTTGGGAGGAGTTGTATACAAAAAACAAGACGTGAACACATTCAATATAAAAATCAATATAAATAAACATAAATTAAATCAGTTAAACACTTGAAATAAACTTCAAAATCAGAATTAACGTTGTTATAAATTACAAACTATGTATGAGTCATGGAATAATTTTTTTAAAAAATATTCCCCAAGGACATATTTTTCACACGATATAAAAAAATTTCCTCCAACAGTGGAACACTATATTGGATTTTTTTCATATCTAGTTTCCTTGTATTCATACTATTTATACAAACCATATGCCTAAACCTTGTTACTTTATTCACCTACATTAGACAAAAAAACTATTAAATTCTCAAGAAACACATGGGTTTATACCCCAAAAAAAATCAATGATAAATGACATCAATTATAATTAGAAAAATCCAAAACCTTATAAAAATTTGAAACTAAAATACTGAACACACATTCAAACGGGAAGTTTATCTAAATAAGTATATATCAAAGAACTCTTACACACATAAATATCTAGCACCTACATATTATATCCAATATACTAATTCCCCCCAAAAAAACATGGGGGAATCAATACCGTTTTATAGATAACCAACCAATATCAACATAACATTTCACCTGAGTCATACCACTATAAGCCCTGAAGTGCATTCCCAATTTCCAAGGTAAGGAGAAAAGAACCAGGGCATCATAATAAAACATTTGGGAACTATTTATACCATATAAATCTATTATGATCTATCCATAAATTGGTTGTTCACCCCATCAAATATTTAGTAAAAATGGATATAAATATAAATATAAAACATACACATCAATAACAAAAAATTGGTATCATAATAATATCAAATTATAATTAACAAATATGGAATGTATATAATATTCTCTAGTAAAGTTAACCGAAATATCAAACATAGGTAAAGGACATATGGACCAATATAAAACAACCCAAATGATCAAAAATCCCATGATGATCCAAAAAATATGATGCAAATTCTTATATATTTTCATCTATTATTTTTAGAAATTATATGGAATGATTTTGATTGTAGGTGATGAGATGGTGTGTGACTATGAGGCCTAGTTTTATCAGAAAAATTGTTCTTAAAATGCTATAATTTCAAAAGTACACATGCTCGGTTTTCCTAAAAAAGTGGAGTAACTCTAAAATGGGTGCTCAGATAAGAAATATGAGGGCACCATTGAGCATAGAGAATTGAATTTATCCTAATCGCGACATAACATTTGTCAGCGTGAGTTATCCATAGAAAACGTCATGGAGGGAGAAATTGTAAATAATTTTTTTAATAAAAAATAATTTTGACATAGTAATGTTTCTTTTAATACGCATTTTCCATGAAATCAAGGTTATCACCATAACTATATAATTCTTCTGATATGCGGTTAATAACTCTTTCTGAAAATGGTAAGGGAACATGGATCAATGATTGATGCAAAAATGGTTCAAAGGAATATTTCCTCTGATAATTATGACTCAACTATCATCCTTTGGGAGAGACTGATCCAAATTGAGGTAGGGTAGTTATTTCATTGTGTTCTTTTAATCGTTCTTGATTTTCTACAATGAATTTGAATCAATTAATGAATTGATTGATTCGCAGTTTGATCGCCTTTTGGGATGGGAATATTTGTTTGTAGTATATCAAGATTAATCTAACAAAAATCCCCCCCCACATTTATCATTGGCTAAGAATAAATGACCAATTATGATGAACCTTCATACTTCTGAATTGTCTCCCTATGTTCTTCGTGTTATTCAACATCAGGCCGCCGTGGTCGCATATTAACTTTATAGGAGGCTCTGAACATGATTGGACCCCTGGATTGGAGGTAAAACTATAAAAGAGGTTGGATTAGTGTAGATGGGCACCCGAGGAACCCAAATCTATGAGAGTTTGAGATTTAGGCATCATAGGAAGATGATAGCTCGAATAAGAAGAGGTGGCGGAGACTAGCGTCGATGGCGGTGTGCGACCATGTAATGCAGAAGGCCACTTGGAGTGGATGCCTTAGCTAGGCATGCGATGTGAGATAGCCCATGTAGACCATGCACCAGTGGGATAGGCCAAGGGAGATGGGATAGTCCCTGGCGGAGAGGGCCAGGTTGGCCCAGGAGGAGGGACCGGGTCAGCCCAGCGGATCGAGCAAGATATAGTCGGGACCTCAAGTCGACCCTAGAAGTTTATATGATCAACCTTGGAATGACTGCATGGATCGACCACCATGGTCAGTGGAACGACTGTGCAATCAGTCCACATCCCAGTGACCCCCCTTCTTCAAAACATCAAAAAGTGATAATTTTCAAAAGTTGTGTTTTTTTGACGGGCCATCTATGGTGTTAGCACCCTAATGATGGGATTATTATATAGAAATAATGTGGTGAGTTTTTAACACTGACCACTAGGGGATGAGAACATTTACCATGGTCTATTCCTCAAGGGTTTAGTACGGTATTACATGCACATCACTGAAGTTTAATCCCCTCTATAGGATGAGTCTGAGAAAGAGTCAAGAATATCTCCCCGATACAACAGTGTGATCATATTTCACCCATAGTGGAGTTTTTTTTGAATCAGTTTATCTTTTGAGAGCTGGGGGTTGGTCCTCCATCTTGTTGGTCACATTAGTTGTGTTAGTGGTATTCCCTAGGGTGTTGTGAAAGACCCCCTACGTTGCTATTTGATATATATTGGGTTAGTTATATTCCCCAACATGTTTGGGTAGGATCCTGTCTCTATGGTATCATAATCTTCATTGACCAATATGTTTTCTTTTAGATAGGGACAAAATGATCTATACATCTTCATGAGTGTCTTCGATTTTATCATGGCTTGAGGAGTGGGTTCTCCTAGAATGAGTGTTATTTGAGTAGAATTTTGTGTCTGGAAGTTGGTTAAGACCATTTGACGGCGTGGGGTTTCTCATGATTATTTCTGGATATTCATATTATATTTGATGTTGACATATACCTATGTGGATTTGATTAGTATTTTACTTCAGGGTATTTACTTATTAGTATTTCCTTCATAGTATTTCCATTATGGTATTTATTTTATGGTTTTTTGGTTTCTTAAAAATTATTACTTTACTAACCCAGGCATATTCCTTTCTTACACATGTTGTGTCCTGTACATATGATTGAACATTCAATGAAATTCTAGGAAAACTAGGACTAGGCAGTGCCTTATGAGACTAGACAAGAAAAGGTGTGTCCTGATGACTATTCATACGATAGTCCCAAAACCTCTTACTTTATATGTTGACCTTGTGGTTATAGACTATTTTCTTTTAGTGGAGTTTTTATAGACCTATGTACTTTTCAGTACTCTCACTATTTTACTCTATTTTTTGGGATATAGTGGTTTTCATGCATTGTTTACTAGGTGTTATACATTTCATCATTTTTCACTTCGAGATGTGTGTTTTCATATAGGAGATTTAAAAAATGCCTCCCATTTATGGGATATGCCTACTCGTTGATAGTCAATAGCCCATGGCCTTTTGGAGGTAGTCTTGGGGTAGCAATAGAACATGACCCTCTAGGAAGGGTCATGACAGAGTGGTATCAAAGGAGGTAAGTTCTACCTTAGGACTGGGAGTCTAGGAGGTTGGTTTGGGGTAACAATGTTATGTGTTTCATGTTCAGATTTCTGGATAAGGACTCCAGTGTTAGTGTGGAGGACAATTTATCTATAAACCTGGACTCTAATTACTTACTTTTTGAGTTGGTAATTGAGAGCACTAGTTGTGGGGAAAAAGTGGTATCAGAATCATATAGGAATTGTTGTGTTTTTCATGTCCTTCTTGAGTCATCTCTCCAAATATACACTATTGAACATGGTAAATATTGTATTATTTTAGGATTCATCCATGTACACATAATCTAGTATTCCACTACGTGATCAGAATAATGATCCTCATAGTGACAAAGAATCAGTACAATGACCTCTATCAGAAATGGAACCTCGGGTTGGTTGGGAAACTATACTACAACCCATCCAGCAGTAGTTACTACTATCACTACTGGTTGAGAATGATCGTCATAGTGACAAGGAATCAGTACAAGGACCTGTACCAGAGATAGAGGTTTTTACCCATGTTTTCTTCCTTGTGAGGATTTTTTTAGACCAAATGGAAGTCCTCACTTCGACCCTACTTTATTCATGGGGTGATGGTGGAGCTTGGTGACACAGTGTCATGATGAGAAATCCATCTCATTGATAAAATTTGAGTGTCTCTTTAGAGAGGAGTAGTATCTAGAAACATTGTGATTATTTCACATATAATATATTTTGCATCTATTGCAAGGCAATATGACAATGTCAAAGTATTGAGTATAGTTTTCTGATCATTTGTGCTACTAATTGAGAGTTTTCTAGCGGAGCATGCATTGGCAGTGGGAGCTACTAGTGGGAACCGTGTATCTGAGACCTCGTCAGGAGTAAGATGATGATATGAGCAAGGATATATGTGGGTTAGTCTTTTTAGAGGATGATACCTAGACTCAGGACCAGTTATTTAGGTCTCCAAGGGAAGATCGAGTCATGGGAGGGAAATATGATGTTACACATATGGAATTCAGGGACTTCTAGCACGATATTTTATGACCCATCATATTGCTGATCAGGGTATGGTCGAGGTATCACTGAGGGAGAGGAATATACATGAGTAGTATGGTACGCATGGTAGAAGACACGGAAGAGGAGCAGGCATGGCAGCAGGAGGTGGTTGGAGGTTTGACTTATTACCCCCAGGTGGTCCATGACAAACCCATGGAGATAGTGGATAAGAATAAGGCTAGTTGCAGGCAGTGGAGGATTATGTCTTTGTAACCCCAATGATGATTCAAGGTATGATATATATCTTTTCCATATTATCTATCATTTTGATAGACACATGTTCTAGTTATTCATTTCTTTCCACAAACCTTGTTCGGGACACGATGATTCTGTTTGATCCATTGACTCGACCTTTACACTTAAAGACTTATACGAGAGAAGATTTGATGATTTAACAATGGTTATAATAGTATGACCTAACTCTTTGAGGTGCGAGTTTCGGTTGGGATCTCCTGGTGGTGGCGTCGAGGCCTTATGACACCATTCTTAGAATGGATTGGTTATCCACAGTTCATGGTTAGATTGACTATTTCAGTTGTAGAGTGTGGTGTGTTAGTAGCGATGGAACCATGTAATCATTTATTTGTGGAAAAGAATCACTTGCAGCATATGATGGACACAAACAAAAGTTTGTGCATTCGATTATGCATCAGTTGGATAACCTCACCCTCGGTGAAGTGGATGATACGAGTCCTCAGTTTCCTACAGTGGTGGAAGAGTATGGGGACTTCATTCCTGAAGATGTTTCTGGTTTCCCTCCTCATAGGGATATGGAAATCTATATTGATATACTCTTGAGATGGAACTGATATCTACACTTTCATATCATATGGCTCTCATAGAGCTTTTCAAGAAGTGGGTGCAGTGGGAGGACTTGCAGAGGATGGGCTTTTTGAGACCAAGTGTTTCACCCGAGATATCCCTAAGATTTATTTTCCATGAAGGTAGATAGAATATTGAGGTTGTGCATGGTATACTGGTTCTTGAACTAGGTTACTCTAAAGAACAAGTATCCACTATTGAGGATCGATGAAATCTTTTATTGGTTGAATGGGGTGCGATGGTTCTCAAAGACCAGCCTCAGATCAGGTATCAAAATTTGTGAGAGTGAGATGAGGATATAATGAAGATGGAAATAAGCTATCATTACGGTCACTACATATACTTGGTTATTCCATTTTTCATGAAGAACTCCCCAGTAGTGTTCATGGGAATCAAGAACCGAATCTTTTATCCTTAGTTTGACTGGTTCTTGGTGGTCTTCATCGATGAAATACTAATGTACTCAATGTATGAGATGGATCACATGATACATGTGAGGATGTTCTTGGACACAATCTGAGAGAAAAAACTCTATGTTATGATCTCTAAGTGTTAGTTCTATATTCGAGATGTCTATTTTCCAGGACACATCATCTCGAAGGCTGCAGTTGTAGTGGATTAAGATATGATTGAGGTAGTTATTTCTAGGGAGTCACCCAAGAGTATCACTGGATTATGGAGTTTCCTTGGATTGGAAGGGTACTATCTAAGTTTTTTGCTCGACATATCCATAGTTGCATCATCCATGAAATCATTGACACAAAAGAGGTCAACATTTGCATGTATAGAGAAGTCCACACAGTGATTTCAAGAGCTGGGGCATAGGTTGACAAGTGGTCCCAGTATGATGTTATTGGGGTAAGGCATTGAGTATCTGGTTTTCAATGATGAATCAAATACTAGGATTTTTTGTGTCTTAATGCAGGGGAAATTAGTGGTTGCATATGGTTCTCACCAATTGATACCACATGATAAGAACTACTCAACTCATGATCTTGAGCTAGATGTGTTAATCTTATCATTAAATATTTGGATACACCACATAATGGGAGAGTGGTTTATCATCTACTGTGATAACAGGAATATAATATATATATTCTCTTAGAGTATCTGATCTTGAGGAAGAGGTGATGGCCAAAGTTCCTCAAGGACAATGAATTTGAGGTTTTCAATACTCTTGGGAAGGGGAACATGGTGGAAGATGATCTCAGTAGGATTTATATTTTCCCATTGTTGAATGAGGCATGTGATTAGCTGGACTCATTGAAAATATCCTTCATTGATGGAGATGGATTAGTATACCTCTGGTTTATGGTTGTCACCCCTCCACTCTTACAACGAGTCAGGGAGGTACAACTTGCAGATACCAATTGCAAGCCCCTATGTGATCATTTGTCCACATGACATCCTTCTGATGGATATTTGAAAGGTGGAGAGCACATAGTTATTTTCATAGGCTACACAATTATACCTTTAGCATTGAAATATAAGGTTTTCAGGGAGTTCCATACATCCCCCTTGGTGGTACATCCAGTTGTGGTGAAGATGTACCAGGACCACAGATGACAGTTTTGGAGTCCTAGTATGAAGAAGGGAGTTGCAATGTTTGTCTCTCTATGCCTCACTTGTCAGTAAGTGAAGGATGAGCACCAGGTTCTCGTGGGTATAACCCAAACCATTGAGGTTCCATAATGGAAGTGGTATGGGATATAAATGGACATCATGATGTTTTTACCATGTATATCTAGGGGAAACAATGGAATTTGTGTGATCATTGACCAACTCACCAAATTAGACCACTTCCTAGATATCAGAGACAAGAGTTCAGTAGAGGTCATGGGATGCCTCTATGCGCATAATATAGTGAGACTCTATGGAGTTCAATCGATGATTTTTTAGATTGATAGGACCATTTAGGTTCATGAGGGCATGCTGCAAGATTTCATGTTGGACTTCATCCATAGTTGGGAGGATCACCCACCATAGGCCGAGTTTTCATTCAATAATTGATATCACTCTATGTTTTTCATGACACCATTCAGGGCCTTGTAAAGATGACCCAATATGTCACCACTTTTCTTGACTGACCCAACAGAGTCAACACTCATCATCCCGAAGTTGGTGCAAGCTACCACAGAGAAGGTATACATCATCTAGGAGTGGATGAAGACTGCATAGACATGATAAAATTCTTGAGTTGATAGGTAAAACAGGAATATAGCGTTCTAGAAAGGATACCATTTGTTCCTTTAGGTTTTCCCTTGTTGGGGAATATAGAGTTTTGGTTGAGGCTACAAGCTATCTATGAGGTTCATCCTCCCTTTCCAGATACTGCGTTGAGTTCACGATGAGGTGTACTTATTGGATTTACCATGGTAGATGGAACAAGATAACAACATCTTCCACATTTTGTAGTTGAGGAGGTATGTTCATGACCCATCAGATCTCCTCGACTATGGTGATATGGTCATCAATGAAGGATAATACTTTGTGGATTACCAAGTTAAGATTGAGGATCGTAATGAGAGGGTCCTTCATGGGTGTTCAATTACTTCGGTGTGTATCAAGTGGCAACATGGAAATCTCTAAAAGATAACATGGGAGAGGGAAGATCAGATTCATGCTCATTACCCTCTTTTATTTTAGTATCCTTTGGTATGGATTTCATGGATGTAAATACACAAGGTGCGAGAATGTAACATATCATATTTTCCCATGTATTATTATTATAAATTATATTTAATGATTTAGAGACTTCTGACTGAGACATTGTGTGATTCCAAGGCCTAGTTTTCCTAGGAGAATGTTTGAAAAATACTAATCATTTAATAGAACATGCACGCAATTCTATTGAAAAAGTGGAGTTACTCTTAAATGGGGTCCTAGATCAGAAACCTGAGGGAATGATTGAGCTCAAAGAAGTGGATTTACAGTAGACAAAACATTACTATTTTCAGAACATGTCATCTATTTGAAGAAGTCATGGAGGAAAAAACTATAAATATAATATTTTTATAAAAAATATTTTTGACACAATGAAGTTTCTTTAAATACCCCTTTGTTAAGAATTTAGGGTTATCACCATAACCCTGGAATTCCTATGACATATGGAGAAGAAATTTGTAAAAAATGATGATGGATCATGGATCTACAATCAACCCGCAACTGATTCAAAGAAACTTCACCACTATTTTTTACAATACAGTGATCATCCTTTGTCAGTGACTAAACTGAATCGAGGTAGGGAATTTGTTTATTTGTGTTCCTTTCCCCATTCTTGATTCTCTATAACAAACATGAATCAATCAATGAATAGATGGATCTATGGTTCAGTTCTCTTATGGGATGGGACTATTTGGTTGCGTGTTATCGAGATTTATCTAACCCAAATACCTCTCCCATTATTGTTGTACCAGAACACTTAGAAAATGATGATAAACCTTAATTTTTGTTCATTTTATCCCTCCTTTTTTATCCTTATTCAACATAAAATACTAGTGGTCATGGCCCAACTTACGAGGAGGATCCAAACATGATTGGAACACCATAATGGAGGTAAACCGACATCAGAGGCTGGATTAGTGTTGATCGGGATGTAGGATACCCATATCTTTATCTATTTTGATATTCAGGCAATGTAGGATGAATAGCGGCTCACGTAGAGGCTGTAGAATGCAGCATGGTGGCCTTGTAGATGGAAGCGGTCATGATGGGTGACCACGTGGAGCGTAGGATGTAGCCATTTGGGCCTCATGCAATGTATCATGTGGCCCATGTGGGAGAAGTCCAAGCTAGGGGAGATGGGAATTTCCATGGTGGAGAGGGCCAGGTTGGCCTAAGATGAACGGGCTGGGTCTGCCCAGTGGATCGGGACAGATCCGGGTCGGACCTGGGTTGGACTGGGTTAGATCTAGGTGAGACCCAGGTTGGATCTCAGGTTTACAAGGAGTGGTCACATGTAGTGGTCAACCACCAAGATAGCTAAATAGGATGTGGTTTGGTTACACGGATCCACTGTGGGGAAATCGACCATGGAGTGGACCAAATGTGCAATCAGTCCATTGACCAATGACCCCCCCTTCTCCAAAACATCAAACTGTGATAACATTCAAACAATGAATTTGTTGGAAGATCCATCTAAGACATTGGGACCTTGATGATGATATGGTTCTTATGACATAGTGTGATGAATTTTTAGCATGGACCAGTACAGGATGAGAGTGTTTCACTATTTCATTTCCTTGAGGGTTCAATATTATATTATATCCACATCACTAGATTATAATCACCTCTAGATATCGAGTCTAAGATAGAGTCCGGAATTCCTCCCTGAGACTGGAGTACAATCCTCTATCACCCGTAGAATAGTTTTTTGGAATTCTTATAACCACCGAGGGTAAGGTGTTGGTCCTCCATCTAGTGGGCCACATCAGTAGGGTTAATGGTATTCTATAAGGTGTTGGGAAAGATCCCCTAAATTATGAATTAATCCAGATTAGATTAGTGGTATTGCCCAGAATGTTAGGGAATGATCCCCTCTTTTTGGTACCATACAGTTTCTTGAAAAATAAGTTCTTATTTGGGCATGGACCAAATGAGCTAGACCTATTCATGAGGGTCTTTGATGTTATCATGGATAGAGGAGTGAATTCTCCCAAAACGAGCTTGCTTCATGCAGAATCCTATGGATAGATGTTGGTTAGGACCACATGATGGCTTGGTGTTTCTCATTAGTATATCTGGATATTCTTATTACAAGTGTTGTTAACATATACCAGGGTGGAGCTGATTAGTATTCTACTTCATGATATTTTATTTTTGGTATTTCCTTTTATGGTATTTACTTCATGGTATTTCCTTTTTTGTATTTCCTTTGTGATTTTGGGGTATCCTACTAAGTATTATTTTACTCACCCACTGCATGGGATTTTTTTGACGATGTAGTGTATTTTACAGACAATAAACCATTCAATGGAGATTTGGGAAGAAAAAGACTAGAATATTCCTTATGAGACTGGACAGACCGAGGTGTTTCCTGATATCTTTTCAGATGACCGTCCCAATATATCTTACTTTATAGGTTGGACTTGTTGTTGCAGACTCTTTCTTTTTGGGAGCTTGTTTTGGACCCATATAATTTAAAGTATATTCATGATAGTACTATGTTTTATAGGATATAGTGGTTTTCATGAATTTTTTAATTATTATTTTATTTTTCATCATTTGTGTCTTTGATATGTGTGCGTGTGTATACAAACTTTAGGTTAATACCTCCCATTTGTGGGATATGTCTACTCAGTAATAGTCACCCACCCTGGACAATTGGAGGTAGGTTTGAGGTAGTCACGACATAGGTTCCTATAGGATGGGTTGGGATAGATGATCTCAATGAGATATCATCTTTACAATACCAAACCATCAATAGATAATTTAAATCAAGAAGAGACACATAATGTGATAGTTCCCTTTTTTCCAATGTCTTGAAAAACCAAGTCCAAATACACCCAAAATAATATTAAATGTGTGAGGTAGAAGCATTGTAGTATACTACAATGAATATACCTCATGTATTATTCCATTAAATCCTTTATCTATAGTTTAAAAACCACATTTTTAGTAATCTCACATTGAAAACATTTTGTAATGATCTATAATTTCATCAATGAAAATTTCCATCCTATAATTGATTAATATTTTATAATGATGTATAAAGAACATATACATCATGGTGAAGCTCAAATAAATTTATTAATTTTAAACAATAAATTTAGAGAAAAAATGACCATAATAATTAAAAATATTATAATTTGATATAAATAGAAAACAAATACCTAAATTATGAAAATATGGATATGATCTATCCCCCAGAATAAAAACACTAAAGAAACAAACTTTTGAAATGAGTAAAAATATTAGTAATACATAATTAATCTAAAAAATGAAAAGAATATATCCTTGAGACAAAATAAAAGTGAGTTTTGAATGAAAAAATATGATGTATTTATATGAAATAGAGATCTGGTATGACTATTAAAAATATGACCATTGGAAGAGTAACATGAATATTAGAATAGAAATATGAAAATTAGTAATATTAACATGATCATTGGAATAGTATCCTCACCTATGAAAGTGTATAATAATATTTAGGTATCTTATAAAATGAACATATGATATATTTATACCATGGTACACAAAAATATATGTTTTAAAAATGATACATTAATTTTTTATATTTTTGTAAAACATAAATATCTTGATTAATATTTTATATAAAATATAATTAGTTAAAATTAATTTTATATTTCAAAAATGGATTTATACATTAATTTTATGTTTTATTATAGTTTTAATATATTTTCATGAGATTGTAAGTAAAGTTTCAAGGGATACAAAACTAATGATCATATAAAAAATTTTGTTTAAAAAAAGTTAGGATTAAAAGAAATTATTTTCACATATTTATACAATTATTATCTTAAATATGATTTATGTTTTTGAATATACGAGCAAAAAATGGTTTGGGTAATGTTTTTTTAGATTTTACTAAAATAGTTGATTTTTTGTTTAGAAGTAAAATTCTGAAAAATACTTTATTTAACTTTATAATATAAATATTGGATTTTTTAGTCATGGATGATGTAAGAACCCATTAAATAAAAATAAAATAAAAAATATATATATTATAGAAAAATAAAACCAGTACTTGTGATTTTCTAGAGCCAAAATAATAAATAAACAAATATAATTTTCAAAAACTCCCCTCTCCCTTTATAAATACCACCCCACCCCACCCCATATATAGACATCATATAAACCATGTGTATTAAAAAATATCATCCCAATTCCATTGAAAATAATTCCCACACTTCCTAGTGTTGTTGGTCTCATCAAAAGACAATTCTATGATACCTTAAGTGGAATCCCAAGAGGTGAAACCCAATGTTAAGGTAATACCCTCAACCGAGAATTTTATTTTTATCTTCATCAAAATATCCCAAAACAATTCCATTAAACAAGTAATAATAACTTTAGTATAATATATATTTTATGGAATGCAATTTTTCTAGTTAAATATCTATCATCAATCATCATCACTTCACCTCTTACTCTAAACATGAAAATATTATCCGTATTATGTCGGTTCACCGCTATTCAGGGTAATGAGCTTTATTTTCCCATTACTTCCTTCAATTATGGTTATAAATAAATTTATATTGTTAAATATAATCATAATAAGTATATTATAACATATTTGATGTCCTAGAATGAGTATATAGATATAAGAATAAATAAAATAAAATTAGTTCACGATGGTCGGTAAAACTGTCTAAATGAACTTACCCCAAAATGTTAATGTTTTTAATAAATGATTTATAAATATGTTAGAAAAAGGAAAATTTGGGACCATTTCAATTTTTATAAGAAAATTAATTCAATTTCATATGAATTATTTGGTTGTAGTCTCATTTTACAAGAATATAAATAATTTTTATCAACCGATCCAACCTTGGAACCGTGAAATAAACACTTCCCAAAATAGAAAACTTTAACTTTATATCACAATGAATAGCTTTTTATTAACATAATAAATTATTAAAAATAAAATATAGATTTAAAATTTAATCACTTATTTAATTATTGAATCTAATTTAATTATACAGTAAGTTATGTGAATGTGTATAAATAATCTAGAACATAAAGTAAGAGATCTCTTTGAAACTACACTTTTTTATTGGGTTATGAAGTTTCTCCTTCTATATCAAATTTTACATCTGTTTGATTTTACAAAATATGTTAAAAATTTTTATATATGAGAAAACATTACTGAGATCCCTAGGGATGTTTCTATGGAAATTTCTAGGGATATCTCTATGGATAAGTCTAAGGATGTGGAAAAGCATAGGAAAAAATCCTGAAATTTTGGTAAAGGATAAAGTGTGAGGCTTACTAGAATTAAATCCCGGTATGGATACTACAGTTGGGTGTGGCCCTAGATTAGATGTACCTAAGGGTAAAAACTATGAAAATTTTTGTTGGGCATAACTCAAAAATTACTTAATACACGACAACAGGCCTTACGTCACACCTGGTTTGACACACTCATGGTATATGATTTGGGAATTCGAAAAACATTCACAATCCATCATGAATGATTAAAATATATATTGGATGTGAATAAATTAGGATTAGACCTAAGGTGTCAAATATTGAAATTTTATAATTAATGTTCCTTAATAATGTGGTTATACCACTATGATTATTTTTTCTCACACTATGATTTATGGTATTAGTCATTAGTTGGAACCCATAGGAACACTATTAATCATTGATGTGATGAAAAATGAAATGATTGTATTCCTGAGAAATATAATGATATAGTAAATGAAATTAAAAACCTTTTTTATAACCCAACCTTATCAATCCATGATTTCTATTTACATCCAAATAACAATGTAGGGAACAATTGCTTCTTGAATTATTATTAAGGTAACTTCCATATTAATTTAGTGAAATGAATAATACACTAGTTAAAAATAAATGGATCTAAAACATTTAAAAGATATTTTTCATTCTCCTCTATTTATAACATGGAAAAGTTATGTCAGGAACATATCTGTTGGAATGTGAAGAAAATCAGTGGTGGAAATTTATCTAGAATATTAGGTAATAAGATAAACTTCAATCCATGGATTAGGTAAATTTAAATAACATATTTTTTAGTATGTAACTTACTAATATTATTCTTACAATAAGGTATATTGAATTTACCCATCAGTATCATGTTTATGATAAGAAAAAAAGGATAGAATTCAAAAGAAACTCTAAAAATAAAGAGAATATGATTAGATTTACTTTATGATCAAAGTGTGGATGGAAACATTGAAGAAATTATCTTAATGGGACTGAAAATGCATTAAGTGTGTGAAATAAGGTCATTAGGAATTTTACATCTAATTTATTGTGAATAATAAGAAATCCCAAAAGAAGTCACCTCCCAAAAAATAGTGTTTCAAGTGTAAGAAAATGGATATTACGCTATCCAGTGCCTGAATTCAAGTGTTGACGACAATGATTGACGTCAACAACCACATAAGGATTAATAAAAATAGAAATATCATTTGATCAATACTGGATATGTGGTGTATAATAATGAAGTTTAATAATGGTTGAGTGTTTATGTATTGTAATTCATGAATAATGTAATAGTAGTGCTTTTATGGGATTAAGGAATAATGAAACATCAATGGATTGGTCCACTGTAGTTTTTTTATTTAAGTATTTGAGAGTATATTATTAAGGTGGTTAGGTGATATTTTATGAAAACATGTAATTAAGGTAAGGGTAAAACTTAATATGTGAGTTATGTTGTGATAATTAGATAAATATTTGTTTGATTATACATCAGATAATATTAATTAACATGGGATTGATGAAATGAAAAGATGGTTTAGGATTTCATTGATTTATTTTATATAAATATTGATTTATGGTATGAAGAATGTGTTAATTTTTGAAAGCATGTATTTTTAATGTATGAATTTATGATATATCAGGTTATTACCATATTTCAAAAGAATACCTGATAATGTTCTTCACATGTTTGGGGTGTGACAATTAAGTGCAACATCATGTGGTTTATGGAATTAATGATTAGTTTATTTTTGACTGTTAGTTAACTTGTTTTGATTTTTTTTTAAATTTAATATTTTAAAAGGATCATAAAGGCAAGTAGTTCTGAGAATGATTACATTGAAATCTGGATAAGGTTTTAGAGATTAATGTATTATCACTCCATATGAGGATGTATTCATATCGTATAATCTTTGTTAACATTTTTGTTCTGATATTAATAAAACTAGAATAATATATCTTTCTAGGGATTTTGTGATCTGCTAATGCTTTAGGAATGAAAAATTAACTTATATTTCATGGAATAAGAGATGAAGTGGAAAATTATCAAGGCACAATGAAAGGATAATATTATGATTATGAAATTTGAAGAAATCAAGTATGTTTTTATTCTCATAGAAATTATTAATCTCCAAGGAAAGGATCTTGAAACCAAAATTGTTATCATAGTACCTTCATTTCAGATGAATCACATAATCACTTAGATAATTTTGGATTTATGTACTTGTGATTGTTAAAATTATATTAACCAAGTTATCTATCACTCTCCATCAAAACATAATAGTTATATTTCTCTTTAGTGACCATGTTTTCACTTCCCACCTATTTTATCCTATGTGCAAACCTAGTTATGAGTTACATTGGGTAACCATTATGTTTCTTACATTTCTTTTTAAAAAGATGTTTTAGAAATCATTTTTATAATGTGGATTCCTATGAAAGGAACATTGAAGTATTAATCCTTTGAAAACATGATGAATTTAATGCGGGAAATCCTTTTTAAGGGGTGTAGAATGTAACACCCCCAGGATTTTGTGAAATATTTTTTTGAATTAATTTAATCATTTTGATATTTTACTTTTCACACAATAATTAATATATATTTCATTATATAAAAAACACTATGTTTGGATTTAATTATAAACAACACCAAGTCAATATTGTGCTACATGCAACCCATATATTATATTTCAGTATATGAAACACTATGATTTTCTGGTGTTACTCAACAACATGTTCTTTTTATAGCTTGTATTACATGAAATACCATGTTTTAGTGAACAATATTATATTATAAAAATATTATTATTCAGTATAATAAGGTATAACCCAGTTGTTAAATTAGTAGTTATGGATATTATTAAATAACTCATGAAAATATAGGGTTTATAATATTAAATAATTGGTCACCAACTAATTAGAAAAGATAATCTAATCTAATTTTATATAATAGAAATATTTTCCCTCTTAAAATACCAAAGTAGTTTTTTATTAATACATTAAATAAATTACAATTAGAGAATGATTTTAATAAAATATTTATATGTTATATATTCAGTAAAACATTTTTGATATTTATATAAGATATTTTATAGGCATAATATAATAACCAACCCAATTTTATGCATACAAACCTATATTTTACAAAAAGGTATTTTTTTATACTTGTAATAGACAACCCATTTTATATCCAATTTTTTCTACACATTTATCTATTCAATTTAAAAAAAATAAAATTCTTCTTTAATAGTGAGATATAAAAATGTACTTTCATTAAATTTTAGTTATTTTCCTGATAAGTTTCAGGTTCTGATGTATAGTAAAAAATACTAAATTTTAATTAAAAAGTTTTTTTCATTGAAATAATTAATTGAGTAAAATTATATTTTTTAATTGTTTTAATGTATAAATATATTATATTTTTATAAATTAATATATATTTGGTCATTATAATAAATTCTACATTGAATGTGGATATAAAAATGTTCCAATCCGTTACATGTTTTAACTTTAATAACCCATTTTCTCACCCCATCAATGTGATATATTTTAAATTAATTAATATGAATAATTTGTTATTAATTTTGAAAAATATATTACATTATTTTTATCATAGGATCCAAATTATGAAAATAGGTTTCTATTATTTTTGGGCAGTATGAATAGTAACTTTAGTAATTTCTTTTTTTTAAATGATTATAATGTAAATATGGTCATTAAGGGTAAAAAATAATATTATATATAATATAAAATACCATAAAACTTGTACTATTCTAATTGTATGAGTGGGTGTCTAATAAAATCAATAGTTGGATGAAGATATACCCTTTTGAAGAAACTTGTATAAGAATAATACATTTATTCTATTTTATTTAAAGAAACTTTAAAGGTATAACATAGAAATTTTAATTAATAAACTATTTTTAATATAGAGTGATAAAGAATCTAAATTATACTATAATTTTTTTTAAATATAACATATTTTTAAATTTCAAGGTAATTCAATTTTAATTTTTAGAAAATAAATAATTACCATAAATTCTTATACAATGGTGATAAAATTCTTATGGAAACCGAATAACGAAATGTTTTCATTAAAATTATATGAAATATTAGATGACCCAAAAACTATGATAAATCATTTTTATTTTTTATATCTCATTAATTTTTATCCAAGGGGTTAATTAATAAAAATTTGGATCCCCGTGGATATGAATAAGACCCTTGAAATATTTTATTTGAAAGGAAGCCATGTTATTGACACTATAAGTTTTTAATATATGTTTTTACTAAAGTATTATTTGAAAATAATTAGAAAGCTTAAGATAATAAATTTATGCCCTTTCTTGGAATTTATTTTAATTTTTGTTGAACAAATAATTACATTAGTAGATTTAACAACAATGACACAATAATTATTTATTTAATGATTAAACCAAATTAACAATATTAAAAATATTAAAATAAATATCATATGAATTAATTAATGTAACCAACTAATTTTCTCTATGACCTTGACCCATTGGGGATATAATAAAATATTTTGTTGATAGTTAACTTTTTCTCTTGACATTTTAAAAAATCCATGAAATGCATAGTGTTAGAATTGACACTATTGATATTTTTTAAAAACAATGTTTTAATAAATTATTGATTTTTTTAAAATACCAAATAATTATTATATGGCCAAAAATGTTATAAAAGTTTCATTTATGGTCAAATTGACCTAAAATAATTAAAAATTACAGTCCTTTAATATTGAAAAATTTGTTACTTTAGTTAAAATAAAAATATGTTAACTAAGGGTTAATCAAAATAATAAGGTTTAAAACCATTAAATTTTTTCAAAAATATATTGGTTTATGATATTATAACCATATCTCATCACATAATGAATTATATTACATTTTTGTGGTATTTGGATTGAGATATATTAAATTATAAATTAATATTTTTGGAGATTCCAAAAGTGTCCCTCACCCCATTTATAAAAGGGAACCTCCTACCTCAATTCTTATAAAACATTGAGCCTTATAGGTTGACTAAACCATGCCCATTTTATAGTATCTCTATCCATTTATACATATTATTACATTATTTTAAGCATAATTTACCATTAATTACAATCAGGGATCATAATGTCTTGTTTCTTTAGAACATTAGGTATATAATTTGAAAATGTGAAAACAAAAATAAAAAGAATATTTTATTTAATATTTATAATGAGATAATAACTTCCATTGATCTCTTATATAAATATAGGATAACATAGGGAATACATAAAAAATGGATGAGCTAAAAAACCCAATAAGGGAATAAGCATAGGAATAAAACAGAGCACATTGGTTAGAAGACATATCATGATGACATAAAGGAAAGGAACATGAATAAACATAAGGAAAACTAAAATTTATAAAATTGGAACATATAACCATAACATCATTAGAATTTGGAAACAAAATATAACATGACATAAATATTATTCAATTCTATCTTCCAATGTTATATCATATGGAGGACAATGTCCCATAATGGAATCAGGTTCACTCCCTATCCCAACATGAAGTCTCATGAGATTAAACACTACTGAACACATTTGAGAACTATCTGGATGCACCCATCACAAAATTTTAAGGCATATGTGTTCCACATGAATAATCAAGCATAAGGGTTACCCATGTAAATAATTGGCTAACATAATCGTGTCATAAGGTATAATAAAAAGAAATATCATAATGGTGTCCATAATATAAAGGATATAGTTCATTAATGGATATTAATATGGTAAAATTGGCATATATAATGATAAAATATTTCCTATTTATATGGAAATTATTAAAAAAAGTGTTAAAAAAATATCAAATATGAAACATTTTAGTATGATCTAAGGAAAATATTAAAGAGAATTTAAAGAGAAAAATGAATATTTGTTTTCATAAAACCATAACTGAACAAAGTTATCTTTTCATGATAAAATGATTCATATTATAAAAATAATGGTCATTTAAAAAATTTATCAATGATACAAGAAAATGGGTTAGCAATTGGGATGTTCCCTTTAATCGGACTTACAAATCGAGAAAAATTGAGAAGGTGACCTTATTAAAACATGTATGTCCATAAAAAAGAAGGATGATATGATCTGGATACATCATATTTTAACCAATAAATATAATTTAGAAGAATTATATAAAAAATAAATAAGTGATACATTAGTTTAAATAGAGATAAAGTATAACATAAAAGAAAAAAATGAAGGTTTAGGAAGAAACCCTTATCGTATGTTTGAAAGTGTTCTGCACTTGATCTTAATGTACTAGATAATGAAATTAAACACATTAATTAATTAATTAATTAGAAACCATTTCTACATGTATTTTATTTATTATTATTATTTTTTCATTTATAGTCCTTTTGATGATCTATAAGATACAATTTCATCATTCGGAAGCATTCGTTTCCTTGGTTATCATAATCGGTTACTTGTATACATGTGTTAAAAATCATGTAAAATGATATTAGTTGTACAAAATTATATTTATAAGTTATTAAATAATATATATAATATTAAATGGTTATATAATTTAGTTGGTAATTTGGGGTGAGGTTGAATCATTAGAAAAGATGTTAGTGATAATTATTAAGATTATTATTTTTTGGTTTTTCGATCACCACAAACTAGTTTTTGATTTATTAATTAATTTTATGTATATAAAATGGTTACAGAATGTTTCATATAAAACAATCCATATCTTTAAATCTGTATTAACCATAGAAATGGTTTTATGATGATTTTTTATTATGGTAATGGAAATTAAAAACTTTTTCATCCTAGAATGTGATAAATTAACACATCACAGACTATGTTTTCAGTTTTAGTACATAAGTAGAGGGAAAAAATGATGATGGATTATTCCATTAACATAATAAAATTATAGTATATGTATGGTACTAGAGTTATCATAAATTTTGAATTATGGTAGTTGATAAGAGAATAATAAAACAAAAGAACTTGAAAATAAATTAAAAGAAACGAAATAGTATATTACCTCTTGAATCCTTCCTCTTCAGGACCTCCTTAGGGGACAAGTTGTTGCCTTCTGTTGAGACCAAATGCTCCCAAAAATGGGAGAAGATATTGGGAATATATTTGAGTATTATTTTTACAAGGATCAACTCTTGAGTGGTGTGAGGAGAATAGGTGGTGGGGGTGGTATTTATAATGGAGGAGAGGAGTGTTTTCTCATTCTTTTATTCATTTGTTTATTATTTATCCTCATCAATATAAATAGTTTTAGAATTATAATTAAATATATTAAAATAATGAAGGATAGTTTTATAGTGTTATTACATTAGGGATGACTCGAGGAATAATGTATTTAACTTATAATGTATATATATCATAAATTACAGTATTTCACTATTGACAAAATATTCATCTATTTTAGTAAAATTAAAAAAATTAAACCGTGGAATTTTTAAATGTTTATAATTCAATATTGGACTCCATTTTATGAAAATAAGTTTATATGTACAAAAATTTTAATTTTAATTAAATTCATCATTTACATGGAAAATACAAATTTTAAAACTTCAACTAATTTTATCACACTTTAAAAAATTTATCAAGGTATCGCAAAATTATATTATAATAATAAGGACAAAAAATATTAAAATATTAATAAAATTTTATGGAAATAAATTTTATTTAGTAAATTAAATTAATTATAAAGTTGAAATTAATCACTTTTGTTTTATAAAAATATCAACACTTAATTAAATATTTCTAAAACATTTATGTACTTATACTCTTATATAATAATATCATATTTTCATTTATAAAATAGAAATATTATATATATATATATATATATATTCATAGGTGATGTTACTATTCTAGTTTTTGATTTACTATTCAGAAGGGTCATATCACAATTCCAAAGGTGAAGTTACTATTTCATCTTTATAAGTTCCTTAAATTCTCAAAATACCTCTTATTTAATTAATTAATTATTTATATAGTTTTTATTGTGTTATCTATGTTATTTGGTGAATGTTTATACTATATTAGATAATTATAATAATTTAATTTCCATTGATTTTATTTTGAGTTGTTATATTTTTCCCCCATACGAAATTTCATCCTCAAAATTTCATTTCATATTAATTGTTGAAAACATGTGACGACACTTCTCTTTCACCAATTCCTCTAGTACCTTTATTACCTCTTTGTACTTATTGTTCCTCTATAGTACTTTGACCAGGTGAGTAGTTTTGTTGCATAAAACATTATATCTACAGTACATGATCGTCACGGGATGTTCCTCGTAAGAGATATCATTTTCCAACTGTACCAAATCTAAATTCAGTACATGTGAGGGATATGGTATGTACATTCCAATTATGGTTACATGGAATAATCCATGTACTTGAAAAATGATAAGTGGAACTGCTTGTCTATTATCCACAACTTTTCCACGATAAAGGATCTCAAAGGGACTAATGTACATGAGACTCAACTTTCATTTCTACCTAAATCTCATCATCCTCTTCTATAGAGATATGTGGAGTAACACCATTTCTCCATCCTTAAACTCTACATCTCGTTAATGATTATCTGCATTACTATTATGTCGACTTTAGGGTATCCAGATACGATGCTGAATGGTTTTCACCTTTTCTACCATTTCTTTAACCATTTCAGATCCAATTAACTTATGTTCACTAACTTCAGCACATCATGATTGTGTTCTACTTTGTTTCCCATAATGTGCCTCATATGGATCCATTTGGATGCTCGATTGAAAACTATTTTTAAGGGAAATTGAACATAGGTATATGTTGATACCATACTTCCATGAAATCCATATAAATATTTATTAACATGTCATTCAGTGTCTAAATATACTTATCATATTGGCCCTTAGTTTGAGGTTTATAGGCCGAACTGATGTTTATCACAGTTCTTATAGAATGTCAAAGACAATTCCCAAACATTGATAAAAATTTGAGATCCTGATTAGATACAATTGATAGTGTTACCCCAACAAGATTAACACTTCTCTGATGTATATTCATACAAGTTGATCTAGTAATAAGTCATCTCTAATTTCAATAAAGTTAGTTTTCTTTGTAATAAGATCCACAACAATGCATATAGCATTGTTTCCATTATATGTATTTGGAAGTTTGGTGATAAATTCGATGGAGATGTTCTTTCACTTCCATATTGGAATGGGTAATGGTTGCATAATCCACTTATATTTCTTCTTTTTATCCTTTACTTTCTAAAATAACTATCTCTTTGATATATGTTTAGTGATATCTTTCTTCATATTGTCCCACCAATAGTTCTCTAAGATAACTCGATACATATTTGTTCTCCCTAGGTGAATAAATAAAGTTGATTTATGTAAATAATATAAAATATCTTTCTTTATCTCTGGATTCGATGTCCCACATAATCGTGACCCAAATGTGACAACTCATTCCTCATCCATTTGGAACTCTAAGGATTTTACATTTTTAAAAGCATCTGAGCATTTCTGAATTTCAAAATCATTTCTTTGAGCATCCTTTCTTTTCTATATGAGTGATAGTTGAGAAATAATTTCAAGAAGGATTTATGATGGTCATTCATTATCAATTCCCATGTCTATATTTTTCAAGTATAATAAGTTTTGATCCTTACCAATTCTCATCATTGATAAAGTTGTAAGATCCTTTATACATAGAGAATCTTCCACCTAATTTTCCTTACCAAGATGGTAGTGGATTGAGAAGACTTAATCCCTGATGAGATCTAACCATAATCAATGTCCCATATTAATCTATTTCTGTGTGAATATATTTTTGAGGATATTATGATCAGTATATATTTCACACATCTCCTCGGAGAGATAATTTCGGATGATTTTAAATGCAAAAATCACAGCTGCCAACACCAGATCTATTGTGTGACCGTTTTTCTCATGAATTATAATATTCTTTGAGGTTTATACGATTGATCTATCATTTTTAATCAGTACACATCCTAATACTTTTTTGAGGAATCGTTTTATTACACAAATATTTCCCCACTTTTTGAATGTTTGAGTACTAGTACAATGATAAACCTATTTTTTAACTCTTTAAAACAATATCTACATTCACTAGTCTAGAAAAACATTACTCCTTTTTTGATTCAACTTATTTATTGGATTTGAAAATTATGAAATGTTCATCACAAATAATCGGTAATACCAAGATAATAAAAGAAAACTACAGATCTCTATTACAGATGTTTTCCTTTTTATATATTTGATTGCCTTGGTCCTATAAGGGTCCATAAATATTATTTTAACAGTGATATCATTCCTTAGTAATTATATTTCTTCTATCTAGAACTAACATTTAATGTAATTTTCCTAATTTCCCCCCCTTTACAATGAATTTAACACAGTATTACGATGTTCCTCATGTTTCTATTTTCTCTTGGAGCATATCATAATATTATCAATAAATGCTACAAAATATTTTTCAAGGTAATATATAAATACTCTATTCACTAATCCCATTTAAATTAGTGTATAAATAGTGAGTATCAAGGGAATCACAATGAATTCATTGCATCCAAACCACATTCAAAAGGTAGTCTTGGGAATATATCTAATCGTCACCTTTAATTGGTGATATCCTGACTGGATATCAACCTTGGAGAAAATAGATAGCCCAATGTATCTTATTTAACATGTCATATTTCCATGGTAGGGGATACTTGTTCATTATTTTGATTTTGTTGAGCTCATGATAATAAATATATAGGAACATTGTCCTATCCTCTTATTGAAAAAGTGAACTAGAAAACCCCATCGTGAAGAACTCGGGCATATAAAACCCTTGTTTGGATTCTCCAGTAACTGCTTCATTAGTTCATCCATCTCAATAGTGTCATTCTATAAGGTGTCTCTAATATAGTCCAACATCCAAGAAAAATATAAATTTAGAAATAAACATCTTGATCAGGGGGATGACCAAGAAATTTTTTAGGGAATACACCAATGTAATCCATCACAATCGGAATGTCTTCAATTGTGATTCTCTCCTTTGTCTCAATAATTTGTTCTAGATATTATTTCTCATAAAGGAAACAATTTCCACATTTGAGATGATTATTTTATGTAGATTCATATTACTCTATACAATTTCACATAATTAGAGGATTCTTTTGGATGTGTAGTGTGATATCCCATTCTTGAATGTTGTTGTTAGTTTTATATAATGATATCAAATCGATACCCAATATAGTATCAAACATAACCAAAGGTAGTACGATAAATTTTTTTGGTTATTTTAGTGCACAAACATTATCTGGGGAGGAGCTATAATATTTGTATGCAATAATTTACTCATTTTATTTTCTCACATATATGTAAACCTCCAAATTTTGGGGTGGTGATTAGATAGTTCTTCTAAACATGTATTATATGAAAGAATGTGTAGAACTAGAATCAAATAGTATATTTTCTACTATTGAATAAATAACCAACATAGCTGTCACCACATCAATGTCGAGCTCCACCTTAGTAGCGGTGATAACATATTCCCCTCCTTGTTTCCTTGGAGGTTGTTGTTTTCTCTAATTTCCTCCAACAACTGATGGATTAGGGTGATGGATCATATATTTCCCATATTCCTTGCAGATGAAACACTACACTACCAACTGAGTGTTGATTAGAACTTTCCATTATTCTACCAAATTATTGGTATTCTTCATATCCCTTCAGTAATTATGAGTTATATGCCCCACTCTTTCATATTTTAAGAATATACGGGTTCCCATTAATTAGTTTCTAGAGCGATTCTTTGTAAACTTCGGACACATGGGATGTTGGGTCTTCGTCCCAAAGTGAGATTTATCAATTAATACACCCATGTAATAATATAGTTTCCTCTTTTTTTCATCGAGCCCATGAGACCACTAAGATTCTACAATATCCATTTCAATCTTAAGGGCACAAAAAAAAATATCTTCATAATATTCAATATTTCGAAACACCAACACTTTTCGTAGACTCAACACTAGTCCACTAAAGAAGAAATCCACCTTGCATTTGATGTTCATTACAATTATGGTGGAATATATTGAAAAACTTTTCATTTTTTCTCCATATACCTTAAATAGACCCACCTTCCTTTTTCTTCTGTTTAAGGATCTCCCATTCAATATTTATACGGAGGGTTCAGAGAAAATATTTATTGAAAAACATATTATTAAAATATTCCCATTAAATGGAATCAATTTCTTATTTTTAAATTATGTTCTTGATATCTTTCAATCACTGCTCATCTTCCCCTTGAAAAATATAATCTTCCAACACAAATTTATCTTCTTATGAGAACAAGAGGATAGAGAAAATCATCTCAATACAGTTAATCTATTATTCTGCGATGATGGTAATGGAAGATTCACTAAATATGGGAGTCCTTTTTCACATGATGGATTATAATGAAACATGATCTTTCTTATGATAATTAGGGTGTTTGATATGATTCAATATATTATTCATATCTTGATCCATGTGATAAATTACTTTTCTAAAGTTTTGTGCACCTATTACCAAAAGACTTGGAATAAAATTTGGGAAATAATCACATTTCCTATCACATAGATTGTTGTCATAGGTTCTTATATATCCATAAACTAACTAAAAAAAGAATATACAATTAGGGGGTATTTAATACTTATCTAATAAGTATATAAACGGAAAAAATTGAACACAAAAAGATAAACATGTAAATGAAAAGTATATCCTAACTTTTCATAACCTAAGATTAAATATAGGATATACATAGAGATATAATTATCCCAAGGGTTGTTAATAAATTCCTCTAGTCCTAGTATCCTAATATAACTAGACCTCAATCTAATACCAACTACAAACCCTAACGTTTTACACATGTTATTATATGATTTTAAGAATAATTTACCATCAATTACAACCAAGGATCGTAATTTCTTGTGTCTTTGGATGATTAGGTACATAATTTCAAAACATGGAAACCATACTAAAAACATCTATTATTTTGTTTCCATAATGATATCCTAACTTCAATTGATCTCTTAAATCATCATAGGATATCCAAGGGAATACATGAACAAAATTAATTATTTAAAAATCATGGTAAGGGAATAAGATTTGGAAGAAAACATAGCACAGGGTTTAGAAGGCATAACATAATGACATAAAGTCATGAAGAATGAATAATCTTAAGGAAGAATAACATGTATAACATGAGAACATATAATTATGACAACATAGGAATATGGAAACAAAATATAACCTGAAAAAAACATGAGTCGAGGATATCTTTCAAGACTATATCACATGGTGGACAAATTTCCATAAAGGAATCAGGTTCACGCCTTGTCCAAACATGATGTATCAGGAGAATAAAAATTACCCAATTAATTGTATTTATATCTGGTCACATAAATCATAACATATTAATGAATATGCATTCCACATGACAAATCATGTAAAAGGTTTACCTAAGGAAATAATTATCTATCTTGATCATGTAATAAGGAATAAAAAAGGAATATCATATAGGTGTCCATGAAAGAATGGATTTAAATCATTAATGGACATTAATTTGCTTAAATAAGAATAAATAATGATAAATGATGTCTATTTCAAGTAGAAATGTTGAAAAAATGTTTTTAAGAATCATTAGAATAAAAACATTTTAGCACATTTACAGGAAAATATTAAAGAGAATTTAAAGTAAAAAAAGGAAAATTTGTTTCCATAAAACAAAACATGATAAAATGGTATTTAATCATGTCAAAATAAGTTAATATCTGAAAATATTTTTTTCTTAAAACATATTATTGATTTTCCATGAAAATGGGAAATAAATTGGGATGTTATCTTTAATCTAGTTTTCTTATTTGGATGAATTGGTAAGGGAAACTTATTTAAAAATGTATGTCCCTGAAATAGAAGGATAAAATTAATCAGATACATGAGTTTGGAACACATACATATAATTTAACATAATTATATATATACTTATAAAAAAGAGTTATATTAGGGTTAATAGATAGAAAGTGTAACCCGAAAGAAAAATGGAAGTTCGAGAAGAAACCCTTGCATTATGTACGAAAGTGTTCTGCACTTGATATCATTTTCCTCGATAATAAAATTAATTCCATTAATTAATTAATTCCCAACATTTTATACATATATCTAATTTATTTTTATTTTATTTAGTTCATTTTTTTCCTTTTTTATGAGCTGTATGATACAATTTCTTCATTTGGTAGCATTCATTTCCTTGGTTTTCACGATCGGTTATATGTATATATGTATGGAAAAGCATGTAAAATGAGATTTTTTTCATAAATTGAAGTTATTTGTTATTAATGATAATAAATATTTTAATTTTTATATAATTCATTTTTCAATTTAGTGTGATGATGAATTATTAGATAAAATGTTTGTTATAATCGTTTAGATTTTTTTGGCAGTTTTCTATTATCACAAACAAGTTTTCTTTTATTAATCAATATAATATATATAAAATATTAAATAGGTTTTCATACATATATTATAATATTTATTAACCATAAAAATAGTTTTTTGCGCGGTAATTGTGTAGGTAATAGAAATTGAAAACTTTTTCATCGTTGAATGTGATAAATTAACAAATTACGGATGATGTTTCAATTATAAGTACAAAAGGAGATGGAAATGAAGTAATGATGGATTATTCCATTAGAATAATAATATTATATTACATGTATGTTAATGGAGTTAAAATACCATTTGGATTAGTTTAGGTGTGTAGATAACAAGAAAATAAAAGAAAATGAATCAAAATTAAAATTTAAAGATGCTGATTTAACCTCTTGAATCCTTCCTCTTGAGAACCTCAATAGGGGGAATTTTTTTCGTAAATTTTTAATACCAAAGGATCCTAGATGTGGGGATGGGTATTGGGAAGGAATTTCAGTATTATTTGGACATGTCTCAAATATTTTGAGATGTGAGGAGAAGTGGTTGTGAGGGGTTGTATTGATAGGGGAGGAAAGAAGTGTTTTCTCATTATCTTATTCATTAGTTTATTATTTTTACTCAACACAATGAATATATTGAAAATTATAACTAAATATATTATAAAAATTAAATATATTTCTTGATTATGGTTCATAAATCAGTTATGACTTAAAGAATGGTTTATTGAACTTATAATGTATATATACCATAAATTAATGTGTTTCACTATTCACTAAAAATTTAACAATATTTGAAACATCCCAAAAATTCACCCTGCCCATAATTTGATGTGTATAATTCAAAAAAGAACTTCGTTATATGAAAATAATTTTCTATGTGTGTGAAATTTATTTTTGAATTAAAACCATCATTTTCATGGAAAATACCAATTTTGAAATTATAACTATTTTTATAACACTTTGAAAAATTAATTAAGGTCTTATAAAAATATCTTATAATCATAAGGTAAAAAAATATTTATATATGAATACATTTTAGGGAAATAATTTTTATTTTAAAAAATAATATTAATTATAAAATTGAAAAGGAAAACTTTATTTTATAAAAATATCAACACTTAACTAATAATTTATAAACATTTATTTACTTATTCTATGATAGAATTATATCATATTTTCATTTATAATATATAAAAATTGTATTTATACTTTCATAATTGAGGATAAAATTCTATTTTCTAGTGTAATATTAATAAGGGGCATATTTCTATTCAAAATGGAAAATTTCTATTTAATAAGTTTAGGTTTATTAACTTCTAGAAATGCCAATGATTTAATTAATTAATTATTTATAATGAATTTATTTTGTCCTCTAAGGGATTTTATGAGGTTTATACTATATGAAATAATTATAATAAGGTAATTTACATTGATAATATTTTGGGTCTTTCCACATTTCCATTCTGAACATTCCTAGTCAAAATCTAGAGGTTCTGGCATTCCAATAGAAATAAATCTATTGTCCTTTTGAGTAGTTATAAAGGAACTATTCCAAAGAAGAGGTAATCACTCTAACTGATCATTCTCATTTTCTACTCTTCTGTACCTCCTCTAAATATATAATATATACCATAAAATATGAATTTATTAAAACTCAATATTATAAAATGTTATTACAAATATGAACACACAATTATATATCCCTTTTCACATCAAAAAAAAATTAATGTATCTCTCATGCGTATGTGTGGATAGTTGTCTCCACGTAGTGATAAAATTCACTTTCCACCATAAACTTTTATGAGTAATAATTATGATAGGATTAATATTTATATATGATATTTGTTATATAATTATACTTCTAGAATGATAATATCATATCAACCTTTTTTTATCATCCATTTAATATTTTGGGAAAATGAAAATGTCGCTCGTGCATATGCATGGATCACTATCTATACGATGTGATGTGATTAATTATTCACCAATATTTCAACATGTATGGTAATAAAGATGATTTATATAAATGTATAAGTTTTAAAAGATATAAAAATTATTCTATAAAGATAATATTTCATATAATTTTATTTCTTTTATCCGGAAAAGAAAATGAATACAATGATTATGCTTATGTACGACCTGTCGTCTCCTTGAACAATGTATTCTATTGTCTATATCTAAATTTTATGAATCAATATGAATAAATATATACTAAATATATATATATATATATATATATATATTATATTTATGTCATTATTATCATTCTTGAGATGATTAAATCAAGATCTATTTAAGAGGACTAAGGAAAAAAGTCAAATCATGAATGAAAAATAAAGCAGATATTGCCTGTATCGTAACACTAACAAAGAATTATTAATAATTAGGTAATATTAAGTCATACGTAGAACATATATTGAATATATATATATATATGACTGTTATTCATTGTTATATGTATAATAAATGTATATTTATTATATAGGATTTTGTAACATGTGGGAAATAAATCAGGACAAAAGGTAAGGTATTTCCATCTCACTTTTATTTTCTATGAGATACAATCCATTTACAACACCTATTTATTATTTATGTTGTATATAGTACCAATGAATTTATTTTAAGTTTCTTATCCTTAAATTTATGATTTTTACATATACATTTTAGGATCTCTCTTTCATGGGGTTTAAAGTTTAAAAATTACCAAATCGGTAATGTGATTTTCTCTCAATTTACCTTCTTCGAGACACATGTTGTTATATACACATATGTTCATTATCGAGATTTTTAAAATTCCATTTTACATTTTGTATCATGAAAATCTTTATTTTAATGAAATTTTAATTTTCATTTAATGGTATTCTCTTCTCATTCAGAAATTTTTGTTCATTCAAGATAATGTTTTCTAAAAATTCATTAGAAGTGTTTTAGGTGACCTATTAATAATTTTCAGTAAAATGGATACCAAATATCATTAAATTTTTTTTTTAAGAATAATATAAATATATTCAAAGTTATTTTCAATGAAAAATATTTTTTAAATGTTTTCTGATTTAAAAAGTGTTTTTCAAATGGAAAGGATATTTCATCAATAATGATTTCATGTGATCTCTCAAAATTATTTTCCATATAAGATAATTATATTTGATGTTACTTATGTTTTTAAGGGATATGATATAATGATACTATTTTTATTATTTATCTGAATAGTTTTTTATTGATAAATTATGTTTCTTTTCCATGAGTTATGTTATGATGATTTTATTAAGAAACTTATTTAATTATATAAATTCTGATACGATGAATGATATATGTTCTTATGAAAGACATATTTATGGTTTTTATGAGGGGATGTTTGGGACCTATATCGTGCTCTAATGCACTGGGTGAAGATTTATATCTCTTGATATAGACATGAATGATCTTTGACACTAATATGGTCTTGTGAGTGAACCTTTACTACTAATATAGTTATGGTAGTGAACCATGTCTGTCATGATAGTCATGGGAGTGAAACATGACTATGAAGATGGTATGGGGAGTGAACCTATTCTTCAATGATGGTCTTGGAAGAAATGCAGTGGCTACTATGAAAATCATTTTTATATTCTTATATTTCTACCAAAAATTCCATATCTTATTTCTATGTTATGTTTTCATGGATTATGTTATTTATTCCCGTATGATTCCTATCATATGAAATTCCATTATTTATGACATGATTCCTATTTCTGCTCATTAATACGAAGGGTATGATGATTTTTTCATGATCATGTTCTCATACCCTTATGCTCCAGATTGTACTTACATGTCTCCCATATTTACCCTTACTAAGAATCATACCTCACCCATTTTTATGTAACCTTTCCCCAGGTTATACGGAAAGGGTTTAAAAATTAGTACTAAAGGGAATGATCTTTATGGAAAACAGTGAAGATCATTCACCAGACTAGATGTTTTTATTCGAAGATTCCAACGGAACTAAACTAATATGATCTATAGGTGTCTGTTTGGGTAATGTATTTAGTATTCTGAAGATATGATTTAATTTCTATGTACATTAATCTTGGTTAATTATATCAATCACAAAGGAAATAATGTTTTAATAGGATAATAAAGTCTATATTGGGAAAGTATGATATAAATCATATGACATCTACAACCTTCATCCTAAAAATTGTGGTTAAGGTGAAGTGTATAACTAGGAAATTAAATGTATCATGGGGAAAGTGGATACAAAAATCAAAATTATTGGTTATAAATGTTGGTGGAAACCTTATGGTCTGATAGGATAGTCTAAAACATGCCCATAAGAATAATCCCCTACAGGTTGATTTATTGAAAAAGTTGGAACATGCCTATAGAGTTAAATTATGAATAAAATTAAGCTATAAATAAGATAACTATATACTTGTAATGTAATGGTAAATAGAATAAATTTCAATTGAAAGTGTAGGAATAAATTCAAAGAGTGAATCTTTAAAATTCACAAAATTATAAAAAAAAATAAATCAATTTGATCATGAAAATTTGGTCCCATCAAAAAACTTATATCACGAAGAACATATGTTATCAAAAATTATAGTCTAAATACAAATCAAGGTAAACTTCATTCTTGGTGGGATTCCCCATTTTTAGTCACTCATGACTATCCTTTTTATAATCAACATATTATTAAATAATATCAATGATACACATTTACCCTTAACGGTAACATAATAAAAAATTAACTTAGAAACCTACCTTATGAATCTTTAGAGGAACTGAAACTCCTCTAACTTATGTATTAATCCCTTACCATCAGGCTCAGTCAACCCAAAAAATTAAAAAAAAAGAATTTCTTGGAGGAGACCCTAGTTTTAGATAATTTATAATATTTAAGAATTTATGATAAAACTAAAATAATGTTTTTCTATTTTAACACCAAATAAAATAGAATTTACTCTTTTATTAGTTTTTATCATTTTTAGACAATCAAGATGGAATAGATCAATCCACCAACTTAAGAAGAAAAGGGAAATAGAGATAAATAGTTTCATATCGATATGGAACTTCATTTTTAAATTCTTTTTTTTCTTCAAATTCCCATATTTTTTGGGAAATCATTTTCCAGACTTGAAGTAGAATTTCATACCCACAATTAAAAAATTCTCATTAACCAACTACTCTTAGAGACATTGATAGTTTATGAATCATATGATTCCTTGTTTTAGATTTATATCTTACTTTAATTGAATATGTAAAGTGTAGTATTGAATGATTAATGATAAACCTGGAAAGTTAAGTTGTTGAATCATGACTTATATGACTCCGTTGACTCATAAAGATGAAAGTTTCTTACAATTTTCATTTATGAATTCTGAAATTTATGTATGTTTATTTGGTATTATTATTTATTTCCATGATTGATTATCCCAATTTTTTATGTTCTATCAAAAACATAATTCTATTGATAATTTTTTAAATTCTATCTTAAATGTATTTTACTATAGAACTTTGGGAATTACCCTAACTATAAATTACATTAGGTCGTGTAAAATATCTGATTGTACAAGGTCTTATTTTATATGATTGAATTATTTTTTTATTTATACCTTATATTTTATAAAATATTTTATAGTATTAATTATTTATCCTAAATAATCCATGAGTGGACTTGTTAGGAATTAGACACATTTTAATCCATTTATGTCAATTCCTATATTAATCTACGTACTACAAATGATATTTTAATGTTGAAGAGTGGGGATGTGGGAAGTCATGGTTTAAATGATATATTATATTGAATGGAATAAGTGTGTGGGTGTTCTTTTGGGTATTATAAAATGTTCAGGAACATTCACTTATTTTATTTCATTGATTTCCTTCTTGAAAAATTGAAAAAATATAGAAAATGATGTTTGAATCGGTAGAATAAAAAACCACCTTTACCAGAATAATGATTTATCATGATGGTTTTGGTAGTGGATTTGATATTTAATCTAAGAATATTACTAAAATCAATAAACAAAAACTGTTTGAAAAATAAAAAAATATATGTAAAAAATAAATAAGGCAAACATCATTCTTTATATTCAAAATATAATGACCATTAAATTGAGTTTCTTGTTATGTGAGAGGAGTCACATTGAGAATGGAGTATTTCATTCTATATTTACATTCAAATATCATGCATTAATATTTATAGATAAATCTTCTCTTTGATCCTAAATTTTTTATGCATCATTACCAAAAAAAATTATGCCTCAGAGTCTTTATAACCCTATAAAAAGTCTATGAGAATATTTTTGACCATGTTCTATTTGAGGTGGAGATATTAGAACCTTTACTATACTATATAAAGGAGCATGAAATCATGGTGTAAGAATAACTATATGTGTACTTTAACATTGATTTATGAGAGAACAATTACTTGTGTGAGGTATATCCAAAATGGTATGCATAACAATAATATATTATAATATGTGAAAGAATGAAATTATAAGATTCACATAATTTCAACGGGATAATGTAAAATACATGGACTGATTCAATTATTTAAAAATTGTAATGTTTTCTTAATAATTTATAGTAATCAGGAAAATTTATGTTTCCAATGATAATTTTATGATTTTATTACTTTTAAATTCTAATAGTGGAAAATTTGTGACATTTTAATTTGTTATCGAGGTTCCATGATTGAGGATAGGTAGAAGATTAATATTGGGTGTATTTTATACCCCTATTTTTTAATGTTATTTTTTTTATAAATTTTAATAGTTTTTAATTGATTTATAAAGAAATAATTATTTGATATATCATTTTTGTGCATTTATATTTTAAGTAACATTTTTAGAAATAGAATATAAAACATATATTATAAATGGAATTTTTAATTTCTCAATAAAAAAGTGTTTGATATTTTTAAATTTTAAATTAGTCTCGTTTTTTTATTTAAAAGAAAAAATATACAATTTATGCTAGACTAAATAAGAGAGGAACCAAGCTAAGCATGAAGGAACCAACAAAGACTAACTAGACCAAGAGATGCATAAGACACGCACTGCATGAGCATAGGGAGAAGAGTTGTGTATGTTGGGCCAATAGAGTTTGGAATGGGTCTATGTATGGGTGTGTGTGGGTGTGGTGTTGGCATTAATCTCCCAATTTAACTATAACATATCCATCTAGTCTTTAGGAAAGATGATATGGTGTTTCCCTCCCTATACTCTTTTTGATACAGGATAAATTTTATTTGGAAACTGTTCATCATTAACAAAAGTTGAATCATCTCACTTTTGTCACATATCCCTGTACATTGAAATACTCCACCACTAGTCACTGATAATGTTGTTATGCTCAACATCAACAGACCCCCAATACAGACACCTAACACCATTATGGACACTGCCTGCAGATCTCAATCCACCTTCAATGATCAGCATTAATGACTGAAAGCACCATGTATGAGACTCAAGAACTCATATTACCACTATTGATGACAAAATGGGATAATTTACTATATAATGGGATAAAAAAGAACAACATAGTGGTGAATCCATAGATGGTATGTGAATATATTAAATTTAAATGCGTATTAATGACGGAAAATTTGGAGTACACCCCCATTACCACCAGCGTTGGTCATGCACCAACTGGTTATGCTACCACTACTCCTCTACCATTTAATTACTTCCACTATGATAATTTATTCATCCATTCTACCACATTTATACTATCGTCATATTACTTCCATCACATGCTTCATATAATCTATACTACCGTCGACTAATTACCACAAACCTACTACCGCAAACATACTAATGATACTGATACCCTACTTACATACATCCATACTTTTATCCTCTACCATAATATGAGTTACCATTTACATGTGATTCTACTATCACCTACTTCTACTAAAAATTTTCAAGCTACCATCAACTAGCTTTTATCACCTACTTCCTTCAGCCCGCCACAAATAACTTGCACCTATACAAATTGTGCCTGAATAACCACGCCTGTAATAACAGTTACTGTTAGAATAAATCATTTACATTTCATATTAATTCTAATTATTATTAATTTGTAGAGTTATATTCATTATAATAATATTAGTTATTTTTTAGTCAAATGGAAAATGATTTCTTTCTATCCAAATAGAATTTTTAATCATTATACGGTTTTATTTAAAATCTTAGTTTACATGTTATATAATTTTAATTTGAAAAAATTATCTTTATTTTTTAATTCAACATGTTATATTTATCATAGGATGTTGTTTTCATAGGTTTCTAAAAATAATAATTTTTCAATGAATAGTGAAAAAATGTTTTTTTATTGAAAATTGTATATTCTGTATGATTATTTACACAATAAAATTTTATTTTAGATTATTTTTAAATTTTATTTAGTTAATTTTTGTTTAAAATAATCTCTTTATGGTTTTTAAATTAATTTTATATTACAATTTTTTATAAATAAAATTTATCCTTAGATGGTCAATTTCTGTAATACTATTTTTGTTGTATTTTTCAAATTTATTATTAAAATAAATTCATCTACAAATAATTTTTGAATCTTGAAAAATGGATAATATATTTTAAATCATGGGTCCAAATTTAGTAAATTTTTCTCTTTTTTTCTCCCTTATGAGCAGTAACTTTTTAATTTTTTTTCCACTATAAATGGAAAATCAATCAATTAATAGTTAAAATAATATTACAAGGGAATAGAAACAATACCAACTCTAACGTTTATCAAATTAGAGAGTTATTATTGTATATTCCCATAAAAGTCTCAAAAATATGGAAAATTTGTCCCATATTTCATTGCTTTGGACCTTTACAGTATTTAAATGAATATAAAGCCAAAAATCTCACAATCTTACAATTAATAACTATAATATATTTAGCATAGTGATAAAAGAGGATATGTTCGGTTCCTAATATTTATATGAAATATATATGAATATTGTTTCAGGGTAATTTAGTAAAAAAAATTATGTGGGAAATAATCACCTTAAAATATTATGCAACACTAACGCATGAATTATTAAATTAAATGAAAAATAAAATTAATTATTTTAAAAATATTAATTATAAAACAAAGAGAAATTATTATTGTGTAACATTAATTTTTTAAATAAATATGAAATATTTAGTTTGTTTCAAAGTACTATATTTGAATTCCAAATTTTTATTAGTTTTTTCTATAGTAATATTATTTCATTAGTCCCAAAATTGACATTATTGATATTTTAAAATAAATAAAATTTTATAAAATGATTAAAAAACAAAAAACACTATATTTATCTAGGTTATTAGAATGTTTTTTAAAATATGAACCTTGTTTCTTTGTGGTCCTTTTTTCCATTCATTATAAGTATATTTACCCCTAAAGAATAAGAACTTAGTTATCACAGTAATTGTATAAATAGGTTAGCATAGATTATAATAAAAATATAAGTGTAAAATGCTTATAAAAATTGTAATTTTTTTGATTTCTGTGATTATTTTGGTTTATACATATATTATCTTATAATATTATAAATTTGGTGCCATTTTAGAAATAATGTTAATTTATATTAATTTCATATTTTAAGTAGTTACAATTGTGCCCCTCCACTCCTTTATAATAGGGCACCTCATATCCTCTTTTATGCACACTTTTGATGCATTTTTATCCTCTAATACCTACCCAAATAACTTTATTGCATCCATACCAGCATCCTCATGTCATTTGTTTCTAAAGAAGAGGTACAATTCTTAACCATGTGTTTTGTTTCATTTCTACTTGCACCTCCTTAAAATAAAATTCAACTAGAATGTTGTAATATAAAAATTATATAATATATAATTTTTTTATAATGTTAATTCCATAACCAATTTCCATCCCATCTTCCACCCAATGAGAAATAAAAACACCATTTCTGTATATAGTAGAATACCACCTCACAAACTAATGTAATTCATTATCCATCACTATCTCTCATGGATGGTTGTAATGGTAGACTAAATGAATGTAAATTATATTCATGATATATTTATCATTATAAAATGATAATATATCCTCTAATTATTATGTTTTACTTTCACTGAAAAATGATAATTTTATTAATGCATACATGCGGACCACCACCACTACAGAGCAACGTGATTCGTTTTTCATCAGCACAACCGTTAGATGATATATACATGTTTATTTTAATAAATAATATTATATTAATTATATAATTATAAATATGGATATATTATGTAATATCTACCTTATTTCAATAATAATCTTTGAAAATTGAAATGTTACTCTTATTTACGCATGACCTACCATCTCCGTGATTTTGACATTGTTCGTATTTCATGACCATAATTAATTGATGGTATTAAAATTATAATTGAAAAATAAAAATTAAAATAATTTTTCTATTACTATTATATAGATGGTGGAGTACTGAACTCTTTTACCATAGGCAACCTATAGAATCCATTTTTTACATATGATCTGAATATCATTAAAACACCCAATATGAACTTAATTGATTAAGTAATTTTATATAATATGGAAATAATTAAAATAATGTTTATAATTAACTTTAAAAGCTTTGTTATTTAATTATATATTTAACATAATTATTTCATTAAGGATTATATATAACGTACATGATGATTTAGAATAAAGGTAAGAGACACTATAACATAAATCCTTGATTGAAATATTCTATACATTTATTTCAAAATAATTTTATTCCAAGAACAATTATTTAAAAAAAGTGTAGATATTTTAATATCGACATTAAATAATTATAATGGCTATTTTATGTATCTGTTTTTACATTATTTATCGGTTTCTTAGGAGTAGTATTTTTATATATTTTATACAGAACTGGTGGACAGTCTTTATAGACATAAAATTGTATATTGTATTTGTACATATATGATGATAATAACTACTTAAACCACCATAAATGTTATTTTATATTTTAATTACATTAAAATTGTAATGCCCCGAACCCAGTTACCCAGAGTCGGTGCATTATTTTAATACATTGGAATGATAAGGAATCAAGTCCCAAATGACTGATCAGTTTAGCAGTCATAGAAAATAGATTAAATACATTGACGTTACATTATACTTTAGAAAATAAAACACAACATAAATGATCCATTGAGAATGCCATTAATCCCCTTGCATAACCCTTCTTATCAATCATAATACACTTTTTGGAATCTTGAGAAAATTAAAACATAGAAAGGGGTGAGCTCAGATGCTCAGTAAGGATAATAATATAGAGGAAAGATTCATAAAAAAGCATAAACATTTAAGACAATGTATAACTAAAACAAAAGCCATTTAAACATGAACTTCAGAATAATATGGAAAAAAATGAAATAATTCCATTTAATTATTCACATGGATATTCTACTAGTTGAATAATCACATGCAATATCAATAGCCATTTTCATAATGATGGAATGCATAATGCCAGAGTATCATAACCACATAGTCAAGGCCTTGTGGCAAGACTAAAAATAAGATTTTGTCAAGGCCTTGTGCCAAGAATCTAGTTTGACTCATGAGATCTAATGATGCATCGAGGAGCTATTGCGAGCTCCACCCATCACATACTAAGTCCAATGCATTCCTCATATGAAAAGGTTTAAACATAACAAAAACATTCGTATTAAAACAGGCATACAAAATGTCAATACTTTACCCACAAACCATGAATAGTATAAAAATAAAACATCCATAGTCAAACATATCAAAAAAACTTCAATACAATATGGAAGCTTTTTATCATAATAAATCAACCTCAATCAAAAATAATATCAAGTAAAGGATGTTGACATAGTTGAAAATGATGAGTAAAACTTTTTGAGAGAAATATCCTTTTTGTAAAATCATTTAAAAGTCACACATTTATAAAGGAAGTAATTTAAAAGCTGTTTTTGAATCAAAGTGTCCCATACCACTTTGAATCTTTTTAATAGAATTATAATTTCAAAACATTCATGTCCATATAAATAAATCCTTAAAATCATTTTGAAAACATGGACATTAATTAAAGGAATTAACCCTTACCTTGCACCTTCCTTTGGTTGAGGGTACGTTTAAACTTTTTTTTGAAGATATTAGTGTGTTATTAAATTATAAAAAAACCATATTAATATTTATGATATCATATATAATTAATTTATGACTTTACACTACCCATTTAATAATAATTTCCATGTTAAATTAACATTTCAGGTAATAATCACTTTCTTTATCGTACATGTTTTAACTTGTTAATATTGATTGTATCAATTATACCAAGATTTAAATACTTAAAAAATATAAAACATGATTTATATATCATATATATTTAAAATATAAATATTTATAATATAAATATTTATAATATAAATATTTATAATAGACATATATATGAAATGAAAAACACCGTTTATGGAGACGGTAGTCCGTACGTATGCATAAACGCTGTTTCTGTTTTCATATTGTGTTGAACGGAACTAAGTGAATAAGATATATGTAAGTAAATATATATATATATATATATATAAATATATATATTTCCAGTTTCATTATAATGTCATATATTACATACTTATTATTAATATATATATATTTATAATTGTCGATGAATGGTGAACGTGGAAATGAATCTCATCGCGTCGTGGAGATGGTAATCCGTACGTACGCACGAGCGACAATATAATTTATTTAAAGGTGTGGAATTGGATGGTATATTAATTTTACAGATACATTAGCTTGTTATTTTCATTATTTATATCCATATTACGCATCATCATATACATCCAAATAACATAGTGTTGAATAACAAATTACACCACGGCGTGGAGACAGTAAACCGTACGTACGCACACAAGGTGAAACTATCATTCATAATATGGATATAATAATGAATAAAGTTGTGCCATATTTATAATAACATAATAGTATATATAATATACTAGAGTTATTATTTTAGAATGGAAATAACCAATAAAGAAGAAGTGGAAGAAGAAAAGAACTTGAAAGAGGGTGGTGAAATTATTACCTCTTCTTCGGGTTCTTCCTTTTGATGTGATAAAAAGGTCTCCATAAGTTGGATTTTTGACTTAAGGAGGGCCTTTAGGATGAAGGAAAGAGAGTTGAGAGAGTATTTGGGCAGATTTTGGCTGATCCAAATGGCTTTGGAGGTGTGAATTTGAGGGAAGGAGAAGTTCCCTTTTATAAGAGGGGTGAGGGGAACCTTTTGAAAAACTTAAAATATTATTTTATAATAAATTAATATTCGGTGTATAATGGCTCCAAAGGGACTTATTTATAGGCTAGGGTGGGGATGGGTCTAAATACTCTCAACCAATAGGTTTTATACCAGTTTCGGTTACAATTGTGACATTATCATTTAGATTTAACTCTAAGTTAAATAATTTAACTTTTACCGTGTCTTCTTGTATTCTTACACTATATGGTTAATAATATTACTATATACTGCCAATCGAACCCCAATTGATTCATTAATGTCATATATATTATTATATAAGTCTTTTGGATGAACCATATATTTTAAGACCATTATATGAATTAATAATATAATATTTGTTTTAAAAACTATTTTATGTCAATTTGGACACTATTTGGTATTTCTTTTTTGTTAAAATAATAACAAAATGGTTACTTCAAAAAATATACATTGAATCAATAATAAAATTTCATATTCATCTTTAAAATTCGTTTATGTCATAAAAACATTGAAATTAAATTTATTTTAATATTTATAATACCATTTATTTGATTCATTCATTAATATGGTAATTACAACATCATTATTGTGTCATTACTAAATTTAAATATTTAATCTCCAAAAATTATAAATAAAATACCATTATGTAGGAACTATTTTTATCTTTCTATGGAATATCTATAGTCGAATTTATCTTATGTATAACCCTATATTAAAAATGTTTAAGTTATTAAACATTGATTTTAACTCTTTTAACTCTTCTTTAAATAAAATAATAATAAATGTCTTAATCAAATCCAAGTGGACCTAAAGGGTCATATTTTATTCCTAAGCTTGTTTTTGGTCGAATTAAACTTATCCAATAGAATTAGAACATGTGTTAGGGTAATAATAATATCATTTTTACCCTTAATTACTCTATTTACTTTTAACCGTGGTAAATAAAAGTAAAAAGTTACTATTCAAGAAAATTATTTTTATCTTATTGAACCACATTTTACTCCTTGATATTAACCGTGTATCTCTAATTTTAGAAATTCAACTCACAAAATAGGTAAAATTATGTTTTATGTAAATTTGTAAATGCTCCTAGGAGGTGGGTAAAAGACGGTAAAAAGTTCGATAAAATTTATATATATATAATCTTATTATAAAATGAATCCAATGAATTAAATTGAACATATATAGGTATTATGTTTATATTTTGACCTAAAATAAATTTAAATTAAATAAATAATTATTTAAATAAAAATTCGGTTTTAAACAATAACTCAGTGTTTTTTCCCAATTCATCAAAAATTGAAAGTTTTCAGAAAAATAATAAAAATACACCCTAAGATAATTTTGATATTATGAATTCAATAATTAAGTATATTTTAGAAAATTCAAAACATTGAAGTTGCATTTATTAATTTCAAATTAATTCCTGTTGTCAAAACCAAAAGGCGTATTTTTAAGAAATAATATCTATCAAAAGATTGACACTTGTTTATTTCCAATTTTAAAGTGAAATTACTTACAATGACCAGCATTGGATTAGATGGAAAAAATATAATCTATTTGTACTTCCAAACCATTAAGTTGTATAATTTAACACTATAAACTATTTTGATTAAACAATTCTTTGCAGTTAAAATAAAGTATTTTTCACTATTCACACAAATATGAATGTTATCAGAATTACACAAAAAATTTATTGAATCTAAATTCTTATATCCCGATTCTAAAGAAGAAGTTTATTTTTTCAAATTGAATATATAAAAATTTAAAATATTAGATTTAAAAAGGGTTCACCATTAAAAGGAGGTAAAAGTGCATTTTTGAAAAATACTTCTTTTATCGAAAATAAATGAATTAGTTCATACATTATGTCTAAGAAACTCATAATATGGATTATAAAATTATAAGGATTATATAATGTTCAAAATTCACTTAATACTATTCATAACCACTTCTGAACGGCTAGTTTGGTAAGTTGTGGTGCGCTTGAACTCGGTGTTGTGTGTAGTGCAAGTTATTGAATTACTTTGTTGAAATAACACACTATGAAATATTGGGGTGTTACATTCTTCCATCCTTTATAAATTTCATCCTTGAAATTTGAAATTATTCTTCGAAAATAAAAGTTTGAAAATTGAAAATACCTTTTTGGGAAAACCCACATCAGAAATTGGGTTAATAAATTTTAGTCTTAATAATAGGAAAAGGGGAATGAAAAAGTCACCACCAAATTATGATCTTTATTAGGAGAACATTGGTGGAAATTAGAGATACATAATTGGAGGAAAAATGTAAATATTTATAGGGAGTAATTGAGGTCATCAATCACAAAAAAATTTAGAATTGAGGGCCTCAAATCCATCAATCCATGATGATTTAAAATATCATCAGTTCAAAAAAACATAAGGTATTAGGATAACACATTTTTAGTTTTAAGATACCTTACCTAATGATTACGAATTTATTTATTCATAGAATAAGTTAATAAAAAATATATATATATACTTGACAGGTAGAGTTACATCTTTTAACTAATTTCTACCAAAAACCCATTTTTCACTCTAAAAGATAATAGAACATAAAAAAATATTCTTTTTATCCTATTCATTTAGGGTTCCAAAAAAATGAATTATTAATTTATCTAAAAGACCCATTAAAAAACTACATTATTCAATCCAAGACATTACGTGGGTCAGTGATAGGTGATACACCCTTGTCTCCCTTCGGTTGTGGGTTCAAGTCTCGCAGCCTTTCCAGACTCGACGAGTTACTGCCCGACCTACAGGTTGTCCTTTTTATGGGAATCCAAAAATAACCTTAACAATTGTATCCAATTTCAAACATAATCCATTCCAGCCTTTTGAATTATCCAAAATACTTATATCCAAACTTTTAGTCAAAAATTTATAAGGAAGTTAAACATTATGAGGATCCATTTTTCCAGGTAATAACATGTGAACGCCTTCATCATGTATTGTTTCACAACACCACAACATCCGGAACTACCAAAATAAACCATCTCCTATTCCAAAATCACTACGTCATTATCAAGAAAATATTAAGGATTACCTTTCCTTCAACCATGTATTTTCCAAAAAAGTGTAGCTTACTATTAAGTCACTTTTCTTGGAACCATATAATCTCAAATCCTCAATAAAATAGTACTACAGTACAATCCTTATTTATCTCTATAATTCATGTAACCAGTATATTGTTGATACAACACTCAAATGAAATAATTCTATAATAACAACATAAGAACACTAGTCATTCCTCTTCATCTGAGGTAGTATCATTACATGATTATAATCCAATAACAACAATTTCGGTATACTCTTATGATTGGGACATTGATTTGTCAAGTGTCCCAACGTCTTGAAGGTAAAGCATTGTACATTTTAATTTTTTAACCCTTACAATACGTACTTGGTGTCCTTTTTTCTCCACACTTATAACAAACTCCAATTCCCTTCAAGCATTTACCATGGTGATTCTTTCCACAGTTATCACATATGGGAAAATCATTCTTTTCCCTCTTCCCTTTATCCATCTTTCTCTCTTCTATCCTTTTCTTCTCTTACTTTCTTTCAAATCCATAGGACTCAGATAATTCTTTACTTATCTTATTAACACATGATTCTATTTCTTCATATGTTGAGAACACATGGGAGACTATTTCCCTTCTAAATGACGTCTTAATACCATGAAAGATATGATCCTTCTTACTCTTTGGATCATACGTATTGCTGGAGTTCATATTCCTTCTATTGGGTTCCATTTCTATACAATGGCATGCACTAGGTTAGTTTATAAATCACAATTCATAATTCTAAACATGTAAAATACCTAATGTAAATTGAATAGTTTATGGATATAATCCATAATCACAAAAATGTTTCCTTTGAGGAGGTATATACTCATAAACCCTTCATAGTGGTTTGTAATGAAAACGAGAATTATCCTAAGCATATCCCCAGGTAGAGTCGTAACCAAGAGTGCAGTAAGGCCCTTTGTCGTGCACCAATTCCCGGTCGAGTCTAGCTCAAATTGGTGTTTTCAGGTTTTACCCCTAGATACATCTGTTCCAGAGCCGCCTCTACATGCTCGTATCCAGACATGGATGTATTTGCTTGGAAAACTCACAAAATCATTACATTACCAAAATTCTAGGAAGTTATTCTATACTAATCTTCAAATTTCATCTTATGGTAATGTGATCTAATTAGACATTATCTAAATCTAGTTTCCAAGGTTATTGATAAACTTCCTCTGATACCAACTGTAATGCCCCAACCCTAGTTACCCATAGTCGGTGCATTATTTTAATACATGGGCATGATTACAAGGAATCAGGTCCCGCAAGACCGATCAGTTTAGCAGTCTTGGAAAATAGATTAGATACATGGACGTTCCATTACACTTTAGAAAATAAAATAAAACATAAATCATACTTTGAGAATGCCATTAATACCCTTGGTTAATCCTGATTATCAATCATAATACACTTCTTGGAATCCTGAGAAAATTAAAACATAGAAATGGGTGAGCTCAGATGCTCAGTAAGGATAACAATATAGCGAAAACATTCATAAATAAGCACAAACATTTAAGGCAGCGTATAACTAAAAAAAATCCTTTTAAACTTGAACTTCAGAATAATATGGAAAAAATTAAATAATTCCATTTAATAATTCACATTGATATTATACTAGTTGAATAATCACATGAAATATCAATAGCCACTTTCATAATGATGGAATGCATAATGTTAGACTATCATAACCACATAGTCAAGGCCTTGTACCAAGACTACAAATAATATTTTTTCAAGGCTTTTTGCTAAGACACTATTTTGTCTCATGAGATCTACCGATGCATAGAGGAGCTATAGAGGGATCCACCCGTCACTTACTAAGTCCAATGCATTCCTCATATGAAAAGGTTTAAACATAACAAAAACATTCGTATTAAAACAGGAATAAAAAATGTCAATACTTTATCCATAAATCATTAATGGTATAAAAATAACACATCCATAGTCAAAAATATCACAAAACCTTCAATACAATATGGACGATTTTTATCATAATAAATCAACCTAAATCAAAAATCATATCCTATAAAGGATGCTGACATAGTTGAAAATGATGAGTAAAACTTTTTGAGAGAAATATCCTTTTTGTAAAATCATTTAAAGGTCACACATTTATAAAGGAAGTAATTTAAAATATATTTTTGAATCAAAGTGTCGCATACCACTTTGAAGGTTTTGAAAAGAATTATCATTTCAAAACATTCATGTCCATATAAATAAATCCTTAAAATCATTTTGAAAACATGGACATTAATTAAAAAGATATAGAAAGATAAATCTTTAAAACATTTAATATTATGATCTTGATAAATGTTACCTTTCAAAAATCCTTAAAATATTCATTTTGAAATAATTTTTATGAAAAACGGACATGGATGATAAAAATTTCCCAGTAAATACTTACACATAAACAATCTCGGATAATAATGAGATTGAGGAATTAACCCTTACGTTGCACTTTCCTTTGGTTGAGGGTATGCTTAACCTCTAGTATAAAAATCTTAGTATGTTATTAAATTATAAAAAAACCATATTAATATTTATGATATCATAATTTATTCATTTATGACTGTATACTACTCATTTAATAATAATTTCCATGTTAAATTAACATTTCGGGTAATAATTGCTTTCATTATCGTACGTGTTTTAACTTGTTACTCTTGATTGTATCACATAGACCAAGATTTAAATACATCCAGAATATAAAACATGATTTATATATCATATATATTTAGAATATAAATATGTATAATAGACATATATATGAAAAAAACACCGTTTATGGAGATGGTAGTCCGTACGTACGTATAAACGCTGTTTCCATTTTCATATCGTGTTGAACAGAACTAAGTGAATAAGATATATGTAAGTACACACACAAATATATATATATATATATCTCCAGTATAATTATTATGTCATATATTAGATACTTATTAGTAATATATATATTTTTATAATTGTCGATGAATGGTGAACATGGAAATGAATCTCATCGCGTCGTGGAGATGGTAATCCGTACGTACGCACGAGTGACAATATCATTTCCTTAATGGTGTGGAATTTGATGGTATATTAATTTTATAGACACATTATCATGTTATTTTCATTATTTATATACATATTACTCATCATCATATCCATCCAAATAACATAGTGTTGAATAAAAAATTACACCACGGCGTGGAGACGGTAAGCCGTACGTACGCACACATGGTGACATTATCATTCATAAGATGGATAGAATAGTGAATAAAGTTGTGAAATATTTATAATAACATAACAGTATATAGATGATATTGGAGTTATTATTTTAGAATGGAAATAACCAAGAAAGAAGAAGTGGAAGAAGAAAAGAACATGAAAGAGTGTGGTGAAATTATTACCTCTTATTCGGGTTCTTCATTTTTATTTGATCAAAATGGCTCCTTAAGTTGGATTTATGACTAAAGTAGGGGCTCTAGGATTAAGGGAGTATAGTTGAGAGATTATTTGGGCAGATTTTGGCCAAGCCAAATGGCTTTGGAGGTGTGAATTTGAGAGAAGGAGAAGTTCCCTTTTATAAGAGGGGTGAGGGGCACCTTTGGAAAAACATAAAATATTATTTTATAATAAATACATATTCAGTTTATAATGGCTCCAAAGTGACTAATTTCTAGGATAGGATGGTGATGGGACGAAATCCTCTCAACCAATAGGTTTTAGACAAGTTTGGGTTACAATTTTAACCTTATCATTTAGATTTAACTCTAAGATTAATAATTTAACTTTTATCGTGTCTTCTTGTATTCTTACACTATATGGTTAATAATATTACTATATACTACCAATAGAACCTAAATTTGTCAATTAATGTAATATATATTATTATATAAGTCTTTTGGAAAAAACTTTTATCTTATTGAATGACATTTTATTCCTTGATATTGACCGTGTCTCTCATATTTTCTAAATTCAACTCACAAATGCGGTAAAATTAAGTTTTATGATAATTTGCAAATGCTCCTAGGAGTTGGGTAAAAGTCAGTAAAAAGTTCAATAAAAATTTAATATATCTAATCTTATTATAAAATGACTCCAATGAATTAAATTGAACTTATATAGGTATTATGTATCTATTTTGACGTAAAATAAATTCAAATAAAATAAATAATTTTTTAAATAAAAATTTGGTTTTAAACAATAACTAAGTGTTTTTTCACAATTCATCAAAAATTGAAAGTTTTCGTAAAAATACAAAAATTCACCCTAATCTAATTTTGATATTATGAATTCAATAATGAATTCTATTTTACAAAATTCAAAACATAGAAGTTGCATTTATTAATTTAAAATTAATTCCCGTTGTAAAACCAAAAGGCATATTTTTAAGAAATAATAACTATCAAAAGATTGACACTTGTTTATGTCCAATTTTAAGGTGAAATTACTTACAATGAACATCATTGAATTAAATGGTAAAAATATAATCTATTTGTACTTCCAAACCATTAAATTGTATTATTTAACACTATAAACAATTTTGATTAAAAAATTCTTTGCAGTTAAAATAAAGTATTTTTCACTATTCACCCAAATATAAATATTATCAGAATAACACCAAAAATTTATTGAAACTAAATTCTTATATCCCAATTATATAGAAGAAGTTAATTTTGTCAAATTTAATATATAAAATTTTCAAATATTGGATTTAAAAAGGGTTCACCATTAAAAGGTGGTAAAAGTGCATTTTTGAAAAATACTTCTTTTATCTGAAAAAAATGAATTAGTTCATAAATTATTTCTCAAAAACTCATAATATGGATTCTAAAATTTTAAGGATTATATAAAGTTCAAAATTAAGTTAATACTATTCACAACCGCTTTTGAAAGGCTAGTTTGGTAAGTCGGTGTGCGCTTGAACTCGGTGTGGCGTGTAGTGCAAGTTATTGAACTAATTTGAAGAAATAACGCACTATGAAATCATGGGGTGTTGCAAAAATATTCCATGTTTTATTCAATTAAACACACTGTTTACCAATTTTTTACTTATTTTCATGAATTTTACAAAAATGGAATACATATTTCAATATCTAAAAATGTTTTCTTATAGGTTCAATGAACATTTTTGAAGTGAAATGATGTGAATGAAGGATTACATGATTTATGATTATGATATGGTCCAAGTAATTTTTTTATTGAGGGGAAGTTGTATATTAAACCATTTATGGGTGGTTTCATTATAGACAAAGGATGAGTGGTTACATAATTAACCAAGTATGGGTGGTTCCATTATAAACCAATGATGGCCAGGACTGTAATATCCCAATAATTTATTGGGTATGAAAGCCAACCATATTTTTTATTCAATTTTCATTAGTGATATTGAAAATTATTTCATAAGTTACCTTCATGTATTGGAAATATTCTTATTTCTTAATGTAAGGTATCGATCTTATGTATAATGAAAATTATATATTTGGTTTCCATGGGTGAAGAGTATAACTTTGTGAATTTTAAATGAGTTTATCGTGATTACAAAGAACCCTTAATGAGTTTAATTTTTATTTTTATATTTCATAATAATTTTTTATGAAATAATTTTGTTATAGAATTTTAATTATTGGGAAATAAATTGTTTTTTTGGACCCTCAAAATTTATTTCGAAAATTATTATCATTGTATTCACAGACTATTGGGTTCTTTTTCATTTTTAATTTTTGTTTTCATTATTTAGATTTTTTTCTCATACCTTATGTTAAATTTTTTAATATATTTATAGGATAGGTAGGGGAAAAGATGAAGTTATGTTTATTGTTTTTAATATTTTTCATAAAAAGTAATCTTTGTTGAATTTAAAAAATTTCCGTTATGTGAAAATTAGATACCGAGTAAAATTGTATAAATTATAAAACAATGGATTTTTATGTTATTGTTAATGCCTAAATATCTAAATCTATAAATTGGAAAGACCCTCTTGAATATATGAAAATGAATTTCTAATTAAAATTAAAGGATTATGTATTCTTTAGAGATAGGTCCTTATAGTCGATATGAGATGAAGGGTTTAGATAATTATAGAGAATATGGTAAGGTAATTTAATAACATTAAGATATTTTAATATATTATTATCATGTTTTATTATTTTAATATCACCATGTTTATTTTTTAAACTATATTGGAAATGAATAGTATCTATAATGAAATTGGGAATATGTAGATGGAATGAACCAAGAGGATAACATCCATCCCTATCATCATCCTAGAATTCTTGGAATTTTAATTGAGTAGTTTTTGTAGTGACATATTAGTTTACACATGCAATAAATAGTTGTGTTATCCATGCTGGAGGGATTATATATATACCATAGAGGAATATCAATACAGGGGATAAATTTATGAGACAAGACCTTCTACCATTCAATGGATATTTTAAAATAGTGATATAGGTGGTCAGATTAATGCACTAAGAAATATATTCAACATCATTGGTTGTTTGAATCATCAATGGGTAACCCTTTTGTATTTAGGTTTTTCGAGTTTATGATGACTAGTGGTGGTCAATGGTATAAATATTAATTAAATAACATATAATTATTCCTCATAATGTGATTAGTTTAAGAATAATTTCAATGAGAATCATTTTCCCAATCATTTTTGAATTTGGTTGGAAAAAGAAAATATTAGAATTGGGATAAAAGAAAGAATATTCAATGGAAGTGTATGAAGAAAATTTCACTCAAATGGAAAGGTGTGTGTCAAATTTAATAATGGATCATCATAGAAAAATTAATCAGTTATACACAGTATTGAATCCAATATATCAAAGAGAATTGGATTTAGATGAATTTAAAATTTATGAGAAACTTTTTTTGTAGGATGAGAAGGTATACATGGAATTTTCTGATGATTATGCATTTCATGAATACCATAATAATAAAATTTCTTATATGAAGGAAATGGGAATGAAATCATTAAAAAATATGGAGATATTAATATCAAGTTCCTATGTTGTGAAAAGTGTGGTAGAAACTACCGTATAGAATGTCTTACCAAATATATGAAATGATTTATATGTGTTAATTTGTTTATATGGATTGTTATTGAGAAGAAAATCAGCATAGTACTATTATGAAATATAATGAAATTCCAATAGTGAGTTTTTTAATTACAAATATTTTGGGAATTACAGTAATGTGTGTTTGATGATAGTTGCAGAGGGTAAAAATAATCAAGATCATAACAAACTGGGTGAGGAAAAATCTTTTGGAACTATTATAGTTGATGTTGGGAAATCAAATGATGTGTTGAGATATTTGTTACTAGATTATTCAAATTATACCAATAAAATATTTATCTATAGATATTCACATTCTATCATATCTAATAAATTTTCAAGATGATTATGAATATCACTGCATAAATAAAAAATTGATACTTTTTATAAAACTCATGGGGGATATATTAAAGTGGAAAATGTTTATTGGATTCATCCTATATATATTAGTGAAATAGTGTTTTTGGAAAATCTTGATGAACTTGTCACAGTAGATTATGATTTTATTTTGGGAATATATATGTTTTTAGTTTTTCATTTAAATATATATTTCAATGTTTTTAAAGTTGTATTAAATGATTTCATGCCTTTGGTATCCTACAAAGAAGATTCATAATTTATTATGAATGGTTGTGAATTTGTTTTAGATCATGTTTTTAAAAATAATGAAAATTTTTAGATTGCTGATATCTAGTATTGAATAAATATTCAGATGTTTTTCCATAAGGATTTACCGTGTGTTATTCATAAATAATAGGTTAAATTTACTATTGACTCACGTCTTGATTTTAAGTGTATATCAAAACCCACATATTAATTGTCTGTAGCTGAACATTCTGAGTTAAAAAATAAATTGTAAGAGTTTCTAGATAAATGTTTCATTCATCTAAGCACATCACTAAGGGGTTCTCCAATTTTGTTTATTTAAATGAATGATGGTTGCATAAGGACTTGCAATGATTATAGAGATATTAGTATCATCACTATTAATGAGAACTAATAGTTTCCTCATTTTAAGGATTTTTTTGATCACCTCAAGGGAGTATAGTATGTTTTTTAATGATTTATATCATGTTATAGAAGAATTAGTTTAATTTTAAGTAGGTATATATTCCAAAGATAATGTTTTAGGCTAGATATATGCATTAGGAATTTGTAGTTATTACCTTTGGATTTCCTAATGAAAAAAATATTTATCGATATTCTAAGTAGAGTTTTTAAGGACTATTTAGTTGCATTTACATTATTGTTTATTAATTACATATTGGAATATTTTAAAATTCATTAGGATCATGACAGAAACCAAAGTATTGTTTTTAAAACCATATAAGAAAATAAAATTCATAGAAATATTGTTAATTGTGAATTTTGGTTAAAAACATTCATTATTTGTTTATATTGTTTCTAATGATATCATAACTGCTGACCCTGATAGAAATAAATCTTTTGGAGAGTTTCCAATACCTAAAAATTTCAAAAATATTCATAGTTTTTATGGATTAGTTGGTTAATTTTGGAACTACAACCTTTCATGGATAGAAATGGAGTCTGGTTTGTGTTTATTTTCAATCCATGTTGGGTTGATTAAAGAGGTTTCATGGAATGCGATATTATAGTAAATGATGAAAATAGTGTGTAATGTGGTATCATTTCCTTGTGTTCTAAAAATCAATGAGGAAGAACTAGGATTATCAAAAGGTGGTTATTTAAGATTTTATATTCTCAAAAATGGTAAATCCGTGAGTTTCATGATGGATAGTCTTGGTGGAGGTTGAGCTTCCTGATGATTTGAATTATTGGGAATGGGATTCATAAATATGTAATGGGGTGATAGTGATTATTTGAGACTAAGAGAAGCTATGTGAATGTATGATGGTGTGTTGGTGATTATATGCATCTATGATAAGCTCTATGAATGGGTTAAATTTTAATGGTGCTTCTCAAATAAAGGATCTTCAGAAACATGTTTTTTGGAAGATTAGGAAAAGGTGTTTGGAGGTGTGAGATCTTCCTGAATGTTTGTGCCTATAAATCGGTATATATCCCCCACTATATTTAACACGAATAAAATTGGGGAAATGGTTAAATCAATCTGATTTCACGAAGGCTAATAGATTAAAGAATTTAGATTTCTTTTTAAATCTAGAGATTCCAAAAATAGACATGTTAGGTCTTGAATGATTCTAATGCTTATGTGTTATGGTAATTTTGGGAAGTATGGGAGTTTCATGAAAAATTACTATTCTATAAAAGCAAAGATATTTGTGATGGAAGTTTGCTCCACAAATGATATGATCTTCATAATGGTTGGGATCTTTGAAAAATTGTGTGGGTTCATGAAGGACACTATTTATTTGAACCATAAAGGGGCCCCCAAAGGATGGGGGATTTTCAAATATTAGTGTTGAACATTTGGTTAAAGTGAACAATGATTTCCAATGCATCAACTTAGGAAAACAGTACATGTAGTGTCTCATTCCAGGCAGGTAAAAAAGAATAAATTCTAATATACTAATGTAAACATCAAGTATATAAAATGATTTATACTTTTCCCAGTGCAGTGAACCAGAGGGAGTCAACATAAGTGATTTGAGGGAGGTAGTGTGATATCCCTAAAATTAATATAAATGCAATGTTCCTAGAACATAGTGATTAAGAAATATCTTCTTTACTCCATAAAACTAATAAAGCTTAATAGATATAGGTACGACCAAACAAATGTCAGAGTATTTTACTTGGACTAACCCTTATTGGTGAACGATGAAAACTATGTTGTTTTCCCTATTCATATGATTAATTAATAATTTCATGATTCCATTAGATGGGTTTTATAGGTTCATACTAATGTGGTAATAGGATTCGTTGGATTAAATGATAAATTTGAATCCCTAATTCAGCCCTCCCCTCTCAGGGTGATCTTGGGTCCTACAAGTTGAATAAGTGCCAACATGTTCTTGGTGATTAATTTTTCATCCATGTTGTTCATGGAGATTACGGTGAATGTTATGGGAGTTCCACTATTTGATGGAAGAAACATCTAAATTTGAAAGAATAGGATGATATCTCATTTTAGATCCCATTAGATGTAATTTATTTTTTCCATAACATAGGGGATTCATTACACTGATGTGACAGGTCTTTCTAGGACTAAAATAGATGAAAAAATGATTAATGAAGATTCCAAATCACAAAATGACCTTAATTCAACTATATTTGATCAAATATATTTTAAGGTGACCAGTGTCACTTCAAACAAGGATCTGTGGGAGAGATTGGAAAATAAATACAAATTTTATAAAATAGATAAGTATTCCAAACTCTATTTTTTACAATATATTTGATGATATGAAAATGTATATAGTTGAAAATGAAGATTGTGGTTTAACTAAATCCGTGATGTTGTTTTATCAATTTGAGTAAATGGTGAAAAAATTAAATATATTTACAATGTGAATAATCTATTGGGAATGATTTCACCCCTGTACAATCCAAATGTATCTGTCCTTGAGGAAATGGAGCTATATAACATTTCTCTTGATGATCATCTTGGAAGTATAGAGGATTTTGAAAAAAGAGTTGGACCTGAAGACGCAAAAACTCATGTAAGAATTTAAATGGAATTAAAACCCTCAAAATACATGATAATTCCATAGATAGTAAAGATGAATATAATGATGAAGATATACTTATTTCCCTTTTTCAAAAAAAAAATCACAGAACATGGATATTTAAAGAAAATCTTCCTCTGGAAAGTATTTGATGTGGTTGAGTTGGGCACATTTCCTATCGGTACTCAAGGAAGTTTGATGATGAATTAAGTTTCATAAGAACCAAGAATAATCATCATAAAGTGTTCACCTAAAAGGGTTAAATTGCATCCAGAAAGAAATTATAGTGAAATAGTTTCATTTTTAATGATGAAAAATATTATATTGATTTTTTGAGGATTTAGAACTACGATTTAAAACTAAAACCAAAGCATCAATTATGGTAATAGTTGAAAAGGTAGAACCTTAAAATTATATAGATAATTTGTTTATTAGTGGAGTAAATCTCAAGGTGAATCTTGAGGGTTCTCCTAATAAGATTTACATTTTTAGTATTTTAAAATTAAAGATGATAGTTTTTGTGGAAGATCCATAATATTTTGTGGACCAGCATGAAGTATAAATTGATTAATAGTATGTATGGTCAAAATAAAATTTAATAACTCTTTAAATACCAGAAGGAGTTATGGAATATAAGCTAAAAATTTAAGAGAAAATAAATTCATCAAAAACCTTTCATCCAGATTTTAGGATAAGGCTAAAGCTATCTAGAGATAACTTTTTGGTATTTTTGTTTATTTTTGTATATTTGAATGTATGTGTACTAGGTGCTATGTCTACCTATATTTTATTTTGAATATAATGTGATTATTATAATTATTTATATGAAATTGATGGGTATGATTGCATGGTTATTAATAATATGGATTATTATTATTATGTTTTTTAGTTGTCTCTTATGCTTTTGATATTGATTGATATTGTTATACCACTATGATACACTCTAATCATGAGGGTATAGTCTTCTTATTATTACAACATGGACCCTCTCTACTAGTTTGTAGCCTCTGTAATACATGGAGGTGTTCTTGTGGTCACGTGGCCAACTAGGTTTGGTGACTTTTGAGTTAACCCAACCCATGATGTCACAATTCTTCACAATTAATTTTTTTATTAAATTTTAGCGTGTTTTTTTGAAAACACATAACATTGGGAACCAAGGGTGTGTTAAGAAATAAAAAATTCACTATGTTGTGTCAAACAAAACTAGTTATTTTGATGTTGATAAATTATGATGCAATTTGATTTTGGTTGGACTCACATGATTCCTAGATTAGTTCTTTTTTTATATTTCTATGTATATTTTCCCATATGATAGATCCAAAATCATTTTATTTGTCTTTTCATTACGGTTTTAAACATGAAGTTATATTTCATGGTTGGATTATCGCATGATTATCTTATATTGTATCTATGGTTTTTATTTCTTATACTCTCCCACTTTTTTACATGTACATTTAAAATTTAATAATTGTGTGAATATGAATGGATTTTCTGAAAAAGAAAAGATGTTTTAATTAATTATTATATTTTGATTTTATTTTTAAACTGGGGTTAGTTTTAGTGATATAAATAATGTTTTTATTATATTAGACTAAGTATAAATTCTATGGTGAAACCATATTAGGATTTTATTTTGAACTCTACTTTTAACATTATATGTTTGTAGATGTTTTTTTGAAGGACATAGGTAAAGGGAAGGTCATTATGCTGTTTTTAAACATGTCAGGGTTGTATTTTCCTTCATAATAGGATGGTTTATTGGTGATGGATAGACACATAGAGACTAATTTTATAATTTTCATGGTTGTTTTAAGGCTTAACTACATGGATTGACACTTTATATCTCATGGTTATATCCTTTAATTATATTTTTAATATATTTTCCTTTAATTTTAGTTTTACAAGTGATATCTTAGATATTTTATTACACCTCAAATTATAGTAGACCTTCTAGGGTGACTTTTCTAGTTCACCCAGGTTGGTTTATTATGGGAAGGTAAATTAGAAAACATAACCTTGGATTTAATCACTAATGTTCCCAATACCATTTAAGGTCATAATGTTATTTGGGTTATAGTTGATATCCTTAAAAAGTTATAATATTTCATGACAAAAAAAGAAGAATTATCTCTTGATCATATTTCCATCAAATTCATTTTAGGAGTGGTACGATATCTTGTTTTTTTATATTCTGTTGTATCTGATCAGTAATTGTGGATTACCTTGTTTTTTTGGAGATTTATTTAGATATATTTTAATATAGAGTTCAACTTTATCACTACATATTAATCTTAGATAAATGGTCAGTCTGGAAGCACCATTAAGACACTAGAATATATGTTTTGATAATTTAATATGAATTTCCATGGTGGTTAGGATGAGAACTTTTTATCTGGTGAAGTTTCATTATTATAATAACCATTACTTGACCATACAGATAGATCCTTCTGATGGCCTATATGGAATGATGTAAATAACTATAATGTGTTGGTATACTTTTATAGAGGGAAAACTATTGGAACATAATATTATTTTGGAAATGGAAGAAAAGGTTAGATCCATCTCAATCACATTAGGGAATCTCATGGTCTATAAAAATGTAACGATGAAAATTTTCAACAAGGTATAGATTTTGAAGTTGGTGACAAGGTATTACAATGAACATCACAATGGATTAATTTAAAGAGATTTGAAAAAAATGGAAATATGGTCCCCAAATATCATTCCCCTTGAAATTCTTGGTCATATTAGGATAGTTTATTATCTCTTGGTGCTTCCACTGCTTCTCTGTCAAGTTTATGATCTGTTCTACATATATCTCTTTAGTAAGTAGTTACCTGATCATTCATCTATATTAAAAAAAGTGGTTGTACCACTAGAGCATAATATATCTTAAAATTAATAAATATACTATATTATATATTAAAGATAGAATGTTAAATTGAACAACACCACTCATTGGGTCATTGTTTTATAGAAATATTTTTTGAGGAAGTTACATGGGAACCCATAGATGTGAAAAAGAATAATTATTACCATTTATTTATTTAATAATTATAGTTTTTTTGTTGAAAATTATTATAAGGGGGTTTAATTTCACCCCCCAAAAATTTTATGAAATATTTATCTTTAAATAAATTAAGTGTTTTCGATATATTATTTCACACGAAACACCGAGAGTAAATGAACCACAATATACTATTAAGATATTATTACTAATTTTGATTGTTATCGTTTTTCCAATAGTTTGGAGGGTATTAATAGAAAAATATAAATTTTGAAAATTTATTTTATATACATGTTTAAAATTGATTAATTATTTATAAATCTATTATAAATGAAAATAAAAGTATTTGAATGTAAAAATAGATATTATACTGAAAATGTTATTTATGAGAAAAATGCGTCTCCTTATATTAATTAATTAAATTAATAAATATTGATGAATTATTTTAAATAAATATATATATATATATTATTGAATAAAATATTCTAACATTCATCTAATGGTTTCTACAAAGAAATTAATTTGATTAAATTCAGTTTTATGCCAAAAAATGTGTATCTCTAAAAACATTTTCTGTTTGTTTTGTGTCTGTATATTTGAATTAATTACTATAAATTATAGTAATTTAATATTGTAAAATGGATTATATATTTTTAATTAAAATAATAAAAATATAAATAAGGTCAACATAATTTCATGTCATAATGAATAGTAAAAATGTAAAACAATTGTTACAATGGTAAGGGTTAAAGGGGATAACAAGGTGTTAAACTAAAGAGAGAATGGTTATAGTGACCAAGAAACATGTCTAATTCATATTATTGAAATATATATTGATGAAAAATATTTTATATTTGAATATGGGTTTGTAGTTTCCATAATTTCATGAATATATCTATTATATTTTAATGTTTTATTATTTAAAAGAGTGACACACCCCAAATTTATATTATGGAACCTCAAATATTCTCTTATAAACACCTATTAATCCTATTATCATGACTAATAAATTCCTAAATACTCTCCTAAAATCATTATCCACATCCTTTAGGTATTTTTATTCCCAAAATACCATCCTGGAATCCTTAGAGTGCTTTTCAAAGGAGGATAATTTAAGAAGAGTTATGCATTATTTCCAATATTTTTCACATGAAATTCATATTAGAACATATCCATAAGTTATAAAAAAATATTAACGTAATGATATTATTATCCTTAAAATAGTAAGATTTATTTATGTCATTGTAATATCCATTTTCAATCTCCACCCCATTCGTTGGAAAATTATAATGTCGATCGTATGTATATGTGGACTACCACCTCCACGAAGCGATGTGATTATTTTTTCATATCCACTTTCCATAGATGAAAATAAGGATAAATTTAAGGAACATATAGGATATTAGTGGTATAAATTTGATTCAATTAAGGTGAATTATTATTTACCTTTATTTTGTTCCATCCATTGTAAAATGGAAACATAACTTGTCAGTACATATGAACTATCATCTCCATGAAGTGACGTAATTTATTTTTCATCACCAAATTATTTGAATGGTTATTAATTTGAAAATAGTTAATAAATATGACAAATATTAAATTATTATGAGTATTTGGATGATAAAACGATGGCCAAGGTGCAATCATTAGAACCATTTAACCGAAACAAAAATGGGAAATGAATTGGTGTTCACCCAAATAATGATTTTATTGATGAGTTGTTAATAAATAGATAATTAAAAATTATAATGGAATGAAACATAGTTAATTATGTATTTATATGGTTCTAGAATATATTTATAATAAATTTAAATTTTTTTATATAACATTATTGAAATAATATAAAGAAAAATGATACTTGGGGTAATGGTTTATATTAGAATCTTAATTATTTTTCAGTTTTATGCTAAATTTTTCCAGATTGAAATTATATAATAATAATTTAAAATAATATATTTTCACAACATATGGTTATTTATATAATTCTAATGTATTAGCACCATTTGAAATTCTTTAGTACACAAAATGGTTGTGAAAATGATTTTAAGAAAGAATACCTTAATTCCTCTTTGGTCAATGTTATTTTATCCCAGGTGCATGTTATTTAAAATATTTTAGGGAATTATTTATCACTTAATAAGTTTTTTCAAAATATTATTTTACTATCCTTGAATCTATTTATAGATGTTTAAAAATTATGTTTTAAAAGTATTTATTTTTGAATTCGTTTTTACTTTTTCAAAAAAGTATGATATAAATGTTATCTTCTAATGTAAATGGTAGGAATGGATTTTCCAAATATAATTCATATTATTAAAATTATAATATCCTTTAAAATAATTCATGTCTATTTTAAAAGAAAATAGTTTTCACAATATTCTTTAAATTGGTAGTGTTTTAAATTATACAAAAAGAAACTGATATTCTCTATTTATTCAATAAAATGTTCAAATAATCTTTCAAAGGTATTTTAATATCTATAATCATACTTGAAGGATTATTATGCTTCATTATGTATATGATATTATTTATCAATTTACTTTATTTCTCTATATGTCTTATAATGATGATAATTTAAGGATGATTCCATAAAACCCGTTACATTCCAACTTGATAAGTAAGATATGATGAAAAAAGGAATGATTTTATGATACCATTCACTTACCTTATCTTAATAGTTATTATTAAGTGATGGTAAAATGTTTTTAAAACCTATTAATTTCAATATGTCATTATATGATGAAATGAAAATGGGTTTTATGATCTTTTGAAAATCAAAGGTGTGGTTTTCATTATGTATTGGGTGGAACCAAAATTCTATATCCCTCTAATGAAATAGGAAAATAAAACTATATATTGAGATAATATAAACTAAAATGGGAAGTGAGACTAGTTTAATAAAGGACTCTATACCCTATTATAGTATTGGGTTTTATCCACAACTACAGAAATGATGGAATTGGGCGTGAACCCAATCTACTATGGGACTTCATCCACTATGATAGTCTTGGAAGTGAGCCTTATCTATGGAAATTATTTTCTATACTTATTTCTATGATAAAAACATGTTTTGTTATAATTATATTTTATCTTGTTCATGGTTTATTATTGAAAAGTCCAATCTTTTTTGACTTTTTTCATCTTTTATGAAAAAATATAATTTCATGATTCATGATTAAATATCTTTGACTAATTGGGTATAAATTTCACAAGTAATGACCATGTTCTCATATTATTATTATTAAATTATATTCAATTATGATCATTTATTGATATATCTTATGCTCACCCTTTCTAAAAACTAGGAACATCATTTCATATGTTTCCTTTCCATGGGTTATGAATAATTTTTTTATGTATGATTTCTCTAAGAAGGTTATTATGTGAGAAGACCTTTCTAGGAGATGTTAGAGTTATTTCAGGAAATAAGTTGATCATATATCTTGTCTTTAAAGACTATAGAACATTAGGGTTCTAGGGTGTTTATTATGGTGACATGTGTTTAGTATTCATCTAAAATGTTGAGTTATTTGTGTGTGATGATTGGGTTTCCTTGAAATTTCTATATCAAGCTCTCTTAAAAAGTATAAAACCCCACCATTTTGTTCCTCACACCTACATATTTTATATCAAAAAAATATCCTATGAATATTATTCCCAATATATAATTATTAACACTCTATAAATCATGGAATTTCTTAATTACACTTTAAAAAATATATATTTTCTTCTATTTTCCACAATGTCTACTTTTTTTTGAAAACTTCATGATCATGATGGTATTTTTCCATTATAAAACTCCAATTTAATAATATATATAACTTATTTTATACTCTTTCATTACCTCATAGTTGTTAAATATATACAAAAACGTCTCTTATATTCTGAACTAAAATATTAGGTCAGCATTCCTCTATATTTATATTAGTTTTGTGAGTTCTATAGCCTTTTAAATCTCCAAAATAGGTTACATTTAATTCATTGAATTAACTAAACATTCATAGAGGGATGATTTTTTACCATGTGGTATTCATATTTATGAAATCTTACTAATCATTAAAATAGTTTATTTTCCCTCAATTGGGTCCACCTTCATCTCAACATGAATCTCAATCCACTTGTGATCATAATTTTTGATCCATGGAGATTGAATTGAATCTGTCAGATAATTTAAATCCAATTAATTTTGGATTTATTATAAATTTTCTCTATTCTTTATTCATGTTTTTCTCATAAAAATATAATTATTATAATTATACAAATCATAATAATATTATTTATTCATATTTATTTGAAATTAAAATGATTTATCAATGAATTATAATGAAATGAATTATGATGCAATGTCTTATGATGCTGAAATGATTTAATGTACAACTCAAGAAAATAATTTTTTCTACAAAGTTTTATAATGAAATGAAATATGATTCATCAATGTATGATGAATAAAAAATACATACTATATCAATATTTAACATTGAATATTGAACTTACTATCTGGATAAAGGCATACAATCTATGTGAAGGCTTTTTCAAAAGTCATATAATATATGAAAAGTTATGAGTCTGAAAAGGCATCCAATCTTAAGGATTATGATATAGAAAAAGTCATACAATTTTGGACATGTACATTTTTTATCTTCAACTCAATGTTTTATACCACTTAAAAATTAATTCATAAAATTATGAAACTAATTACATGATTTTAGAATCTCATAAAAACATTATATAAATAATTTCTATAATAATTATTGTATCATAAATTCCACATGGATGGATTATTCATTACATAAACTCTTATTTTTTGAATTTTTACATATTGAAACATTCTCAATAATAGATAATGAAATTTTTATATAATTATATCTAGTTCTCCAAAACAATAGAAGAATGTTCTCTCATCACCATCAATAGTTCCCAAATCTCCATGAAGATAAATACAAAGATTCATGAAAATAATGGGGATCCATGGAATCTGTTCATCCATAATCTCCAAGGTAGTGGAGCATCACACCTTACCTTTTCCATATTATATGGTAGAAAATAAGACAATCAATTTAAATTTGTATCTTCTCAACACAATTGATGTATTCATTATTGAAAACAATATATACAATGGCCACAACACGAAATAATGTGTAATGAAATGAGGCCTTTAAAAATCTAATGGAGTAATTAGTATATGAAAAAACATAGAAATTATGGGAATAGTTTATAATTGTAGTGGAATTTTGTTTAAAATTAGAAAATTATTACTTAATAATTACTACTTATTTTTCTGTATGCTATATCTGATTCAGATACGAGAATCATCAACTTATATATGTAATTATTTAAAACATATAGAGGTTTTGAATAATCCGGAATATTATAATTTTATTAATAGTTTTGGATTAGAGTTACACCCAACAAATAAATTAAAAAAATAAAAACACATGAGGATATAGATGATAAAATAAAAAATATCCAATCATAAATAAAAACTCTAAAAGAAAACGTTATTTGGAAAGCTAATGTGATAAACCAATTTTTTAATGGAATAAATGAGAATAATCAGCACAGCCATATCCAAAAAAACATGATCCAACCCCAGTTGAGGCTAGTCATTATGCTCATAGTCCTTTCCAAAATATGATTTTCAGTTTTCTCATAATAGTCGTGAAAAATATTAATCAAACAATTACCGACACCTTAATTGTACTGAAGATTTACTGGGTGAAATGGATCATGATTTATATATAACATTACCTAGTCATCATCATATTGTGAGTGGTATAATGTAAAATATCGAATGTGATATTTTACCCAAAAAAATAACTTCTTAAAGATCACATGAGTGTAGGGATTCACATATCACATTATTTGAGTGTTGATATTCATATTCCCCTTGAGGATATTGATTTTTAAAAACCAAACATGTTTTTAGTAATTTTCAATATTTATACATATTCGTTTAATAATACATAATTATAATGAAATATATACATTCCAATTTATTTTAAATTTAAAACACAGCACAATAAAGATAAAAAGTCATGAACTGATGTATCTTATTACATAATTATAAATATAAGAGGATATATAAGGTCATATCTAAATAGTTTAAAGGATCTAATAATAGGTCCAAATAACCCTATGAGAACACATTTACGCCACCAATTGCACTAACTTATTTACTAACGTTAAAAATTTGTATAGATATAATATTTGAACACAAGAAAAAAACAATTTCAAATTATGGTTTTATCCCATTGGTAATTCATAACTATGTTTATAAATGGTTTTGCTGACAACTCAGATCTAGTTTACTCATAATTAACCAAACTTAGTTGGCCTCAAAGCCTAAAAATTTCCTCCTTATATGTCATAGGATATCATCTAATAGAAAGGGTGTATGGTGGAATGATGGGGGGACTATATCCCCAAGATCAGAATATAGCATAGAAGTATAAAATAGTAGTAAAAAGATAAAAAATATAATAAATGAACTATAAGAGCATGAGTCATCTAGACTTTCTAAACAAACAGATGAGAATACTAGTATCTTATATAAAATGATTTCATGTCTTTAAGCTATATAAAATTGTAATACATGAAAGTAAAGAAAAATTTATATACTACACAAAAGAATAAAAATACCAAAATATATCTTTAATATCATTATAAAATTATAATTAATCCTCTTCTCACGTACCCCATCATAGTATAATAAATTAGGTATTCAAAGATGAATTCATTCCTTTGTCCACAATAATATCGCTGAATTCTATTTGGGAAAAATATCATATTCCTGAATTTGGGTGTGGTTAATACTCTATTGGAAACCACCAAAAACATCTAGTACAATATTACCAGTGCATATAAAATAGAATCTTGTGGACATAATTGTGTAAGTATACATTCAAATTACAGATGAGTCGGCTCTATTTTCTAAAGGCCACCAAGCTAACACTACCTACTTCGGTATAATCCAATATATATCTTAACATGTGTCACCATATATATATAACTAATTTGGTATATATACACATATATTTATATAGATATGCTTCCATATATTGGAAATATATATGTAGTAACATATCTAGCCAAATATAAGGATACATAGTGCTAGCTTGGACTTGAGTCATAAATCAACCAACCATTTATAGTCATTAGAGTCTCATAGTGTTATATGGGATACCATTGTAGAGTATCATGAGTAATATGGGATGTAATTCATGAGTATCATAAATCATAAGGGACTCCATGCTCACGTATCATTAATCATAAGGGGTTCCATTCCTGATTATCATATTTATTAAGTAATTCAAATCTTGAGAATCTTGAATCATAAGGGAGTCCATGCCCAAGTATCACATTAATTAATAATAATTATGGGTCAAATTTTATTATAAACTAAGGTAAGGTTTCCATCAATTCTACATTTTATTTTTTAAAGGAGTTGAATAACCACATGATAAGCAGTGGAACTTATCGGAGGGGACAAGCCCCTTAAAGGAAAAGGTGAATGAATAAAGTTATTACATGGATAAAAATTTAAATTTGAATAAAATATATATTTTTGGCCTCATGTAAAAGATTTAGAATGTGGTATAATGGCGCATGATATAAAATAACTTGAATTTAGGAAAATATTACTAGACCACCAACCTTAGACTGGAATATTACACCTCATCTTGTATCAGATTTATGTTCGATGTATAATGGGAGAAATCAATGAAATATAAAAATTACTTGAAAATATGGAATATTATCTCACTTTAAAATATAAGTCATAAGGGTGAGATAAACAAAGATTGTAAGGATGAGTATTGTGGAACACACTGTTATCTTATCAACATGTTGGATGACTATTCAATCAGAGTATCGTTGGAGGTGATGGTTCAACGCTGAAGTGAATGGGGATGAGATATATTCTTGATAGAGGATATGATGCATGGAGATTAAATAAAATTGGGGTCAAATTTTATAATTAAATTTTGAAAAATTTAAATTTTTCCCTTCTTTAGTGTTGTTCATGATGTGGCCAGATGATTTCGCCAAACTATTCACCAACTGGGTGGACACACTATCTAAATTGAACTAAGTGTGTGAGCTAGGAGCATGGTTTAAAAAATCCGTGTGTAGATAATTCATACATGTACAACACCCCCACATAGTTTTACCAAACCATGTAGCCTTAGGTGTATAACTCAATCAAACCATGCAACCCACCCATTTTCCCCAAAATTCAGGCTTCTGGGATCCTAACAAGATGCAAACAGTCCTAAAATATTCCTCATTCAACTAGATACCTCTATATGCATAAAATAACTATTTAAAAGAAAATATAAATGATCTATAACTCATGAGACAATATGGTATCTAATAATATACATTCCTTAAAAAAATTCATCCTTCTGTTTCCCTTCTGAGTGTGATAAGGCATCGTATGAAAATATATCCAAACATTAGTCCCAAAACATTTCATATCCACATCTGTTTTTACATAACAAATAAACTGAAGGAACTAAACATATATGTTGATACATCATGATCTATTTAGTGATATTAATAGGTTACTCCAAAAAACTAACCATAAAATTCCAACTTAACCTCATCAACATGAATAATTCAAGAAGAGTATGAATAGTAGTGGCAAACATGAGATACATGGATGGAATCATTCATGGATTGGTACATATGAGGAATATATATCTAGTAGGATACTTTCCTAACACTATCCATGATATGGAAAATCTTAATATAATGAGTTGATATCTTTACTTGTCTCTGAAATTTTCTAAGACCCAAACTAGGAGAAGCACGAAAGAAGACCTGATGTATCTTCTAAAAATCCATAGGTCAACAATGACATTTATCATAAGACTTCATCCTATACAAATTTTTTTCAATTCTATTAATGATAATTTGTACCTAATATAAAGTATCCTTCACAAATGAGGTACTAATTGTTCCGCCTCCTCTACCTTCAACTAGTACAGGGGTGAATGTCATGACCTACTATATAGGGCCTTATAATGATCCAACTTTCAATTTCTTAAAGATTTTATTATAAGAATATTATGAAAATTAAATGTGTTCCCCCCATGAATTACCAAAATCAATGACATATTCCTAAATAATTTTCCCTAATACCTTAACCATACACGTGGGTTTCCCATCTGTCAGAGGGTGATAGGTTGTACGTAGATGCACCTATGTACAAAGAGCCTTTAGAAAACCCTTCTAGAACTGTGATATAAATCAATTATTCAAATTTAATACGATAGTTTATGGAACTCCATGAATGTTTAAAATTTATCTTGTATATATCTATTCAAGACCATTTACTAAAAATTTCTCTCAAATATGTAGAATTTGTGCGGCCTTTGTCAACCTATCGACGATCACCCATACCACATTACTGCCTTAAGGGTATCTTTGTAAACCCTTCACAAAATATATCATGATTTCATATCATTTCCAATATATAATGGAAATAAGATGTAAAATAATTAATTATCATTGGTGTTCCACCTTAACCTTCTTACTGGTGAAGCACTAAATAAAAAAATGGATATCACTCTTTTAATCCTTATCCACAAATATTAGGAGAGTAATACATGGTACACCATAGTAAGATTAGGGTGTAATACATAATAAGATGAATGATACAATCAAATAAAATCCTCTTAAATGTTTTGTGGAACCTATATACACCAATGAATGTACAATATAAAATCCCCATCAATAACCCAAATAGGAAGTGAGTCCCCACCTACAACAGTTTCACATAGGACCAATCCCTCGGGATCTGAGAGCTGCCTCATATTTACTATATCCATAAGAGATGATTCTACTACTAAATCTATGATACTATAATATTTGTGATACTCTTAGACCTCCAAGTGAATCTTATAAAATATTTCAATCAATTTCCACTCACTACTATCCCCATGAACTACCTTTGTATGAGTCTTCTAGCATAGAGCATCCGTAGTGACATTTCCTTTCCCAAGAAAATAGGCAAGATCGAGATATCATAATTGCAGGTTATCAATCGACCTCCACTATTGTGTATTTATGTAACTCTAATTAAATATGTTTATATTGGTTTTTTAATCCATAAACATAAAAAACTACTCTCCCAATAGATAATTCTTCTAACAATTCATGTAAATAACCAGAACTGCTAGCCAGAGATCATGTGTGGGGTAATTCATCCTAGGTTCCCTCAACTAGTGAGACTCATATGCCACAACTCACTCATAATGGATTTGTAATACACATATCCCGATACCAAAAACATCACTATAAACTATATAACTTCTTACATAATCAATACGAATTAGAATAAGTAATGAAGTTAATCATCCTTTCAAATCTATAAAGGTAGTCTCACAAAATTTGGACCACATGAGTTTGACACCATTTATATTCAATCATATACCTACTGCTACATGGAATGATAGATCCTGAATTAAATTCCTATAATATCCATCCATCCCCAAATAAATATGTATGTCAAAGATGTTCTTGGGATTCTACAAGGAGAAAAAATCTCTCAGCTTCTCTGGGCCAATGGAAACTCCTGCATTTGAGATGACATTACATATAAAGAGAACCATGTTGATCCGAAAGTATAATATATTGAATATATAATATTGTTTGTTCTCCTTTTTATATTCAGTATAATATCAAGATATTTTACATGGATGTGTCAATAAATATAATTCACAGAGATATCATACAATATAAAAAATACATATAAATCAAGATATTGGTGAAAAAATTGATTCATCAGTGCCATGATGGTGTGGGCGCATTTGTGAGACCAAAAAGAATGAACAAATACTTTAGAAATAAAAATATTATGTGAAATTGATGAACATGAAACTTATTGTATCTCATCCTCAAGTCAATCTTATATAGGATGCTCAATCCGTGGAGATGATCAAAGAGATCCTCAATACAAGTAATGGGATACCTATTTTTAATTGTAATATGATTAAAGCACCTATAATCCAAAAAATCATGGGGTTACACCAACCATTTTAGAGAAAAGAACACATGAACTCTATGGTTAAGTTATAGATCATATAAATTCATTATAATAATAGTACTCTAGCTACATCTTGAGTTCTTGATGCTGGGTAGGTACTTCCCAAAATGGAAGAATAGACACTGGTGTGGATCTAGACACTAGCTCCATAATAATATTATCTACTCTCTTAAGTGATATTCATGAAAATTCATGAAGGAAAATGTACCTAAAAAATTCATTACATTAATATAATTTTTACATCGTTTTACCTAATAACTCATAAAATGAATAGAAATCTTGGATTTCACTCCACCTAGGACACAATCCTCGAGTCCATCTCAACTCACATATATATCTCATTCCCTACTGTGATTTTTATTATCGACCTTGGGTGATTTAGAAGGGAACATATATTGATAAAAATCAACATGAAAATGAAAATATACTAACCATTTTATCCTATGTTAGATTTTATATCCTATCATATTTTGGTAAAAGAATACCCATGGGAAAAATAAATTACCACCCATCTCATGGGTTTTTCCCTTACATCAATGTATGGTCATAGATTAGATTATAAACTATGTGTCGAGAGTCATCATTCCTTAGATGTACTCTATCTATAAGACTATACATTCCACACTCTCCATAGATATGTATGATTTCAAATAACCTATATAAAATAAGGAAGATAATAATATATATGATACAAGAATAGTACCTAAAACTATAGAAGGCTCAGCACTATACTCTTCTAGAGTATGATGCGCAACATGAAACAATCCTGATCCACAACCCTAGGGTATATCCTAACTACTCTGAGCAGACCCACATTACAAGAGATACATCTATTTTGAATAGATTCCCTAGAAATTTCCACCTCCATAGTGGGATCATCTAGTATTAGTCCATCTCCATGCCAGATAAGGACCTGTTAATCCACCACCCGAATGCGAAGTCGGTGTAGATCCTTTCTAATTGGAAAGTGATGGGAATGTCTTAAAAAAATTATGAAGACCAACCATACTAACAAATTCTCAACAAATTATGGGGTTCATAGAACACTAGCTATTCTTATACATTGAATTCACACACTATTGACACACCATGTAACTATCATTAGGTGTCATCTAATTATCGCTCCACTCAAAAGTAGACTGAAAGAAATATTTAATTCCATTTGATGAACCACTTCTCTATTATGGTACTAGACCACCCTATAATACATTTTTAGATTCAATCAGTTTAAAATATGTGATGTGGTCCTAGTTCACTATCTCATAAATGTTAGTCCACCAAACGATGTTCACCTAGTATCAGATGACATACACAAGACCATCCTTGAACTATTTCTCTATCGTCAAATAATCACCTATAGGTGTCATTGTGAATCACTAAATCTTGTTTGAATGATACGAATAATTTATCACATATAGAGCACATAATTGTGGGTGCATAAATTATATATCTTAGTCCCCTCTCAACATCCGAGGTAAGAAGTAATCATAGAAAGTTCTCTAAAATTATACCCAAACCATACCTTAATGATGGTTAGCCTAGGTGATAATTTCCGAAAATCATATAGTATAATCTTGCAATATATACATTATGATCTCAATACTCCTCTATAATGGAATATCCATATTTTTAAATAAAAATAATAAAGCCTCTAGCCATGATTCAACATCTTGTGGGCCACTGTTCCATGAGAAAGTGAGTGGATGCTACTACTAGAATTCCCACATCTTAATTTCCATAGTAGGGGAATATCATAGTGTAACCTAAAAAGAGTGCATAAATTGTTGGGATACCTCCAAAAATTGATCATCAAAGCCCAAATTTGGTATAGAAATAGGTGAATCATGTGTCACTATAGAGATTAATAATACTCTCTCATGTTACACCACATCCAAAGCATATTCATCGGTACCCTCCAAAAACACGCCTTTTGGGCATCATGATGGAATGGATCTAACTTTCTCAAGCACAAACCTATGATAATTTTCAATAATAGATAGTTTCATAGATAAATAATAAAATTATACACCATGATATCTAAAAGTCACACACTGCTACCTACTATTAAATATAAAACTGGGTGACATACATGAACAAAAATAATCACAAAAGATATTTCCTACAACCCACTACTAAGGTTGGTTCAGGTTAAAGGTCTCACATCACATAGTGAAGTTATCGTTATAACGATTTTTAGTTATATGGTATAGAGAGAAACACCCTTTAAAAAACAATTGGTATCTCCATTTAATGGTAACCATTTTGTTTAATAATTAAATTTATTTATGTTTGTACACAATTATATATAAGTAAATGCTTCATAAATTACAATTGGAATTCATTTAATAGAGATCAACTAATGTTTCAACTCATGTGACTAGTGGTCCATGGTTAAAATGTGTAATATTTGGTTAATTAATTTCACACCATCATTTTATATGGAAATATACCATTTAGGATGATGTAAATATTTTAATTAATCCAATTATTCTATCTTTTAGATAAAATTTAGCCCATATTTTTTATAATAGACATGAAAATTTTTATATGCAATAGGAAATGCACATAATAATGGAAATATGGAATGTTATATGCATGAAATGTGAATCCTTTGGTGACTACCATGATTCATAATCAATTAATCCTTACCATAACAGGATAAGGGAAAATAATCCCATAATAATTATTGTAAAACACCAAATCATGTGTGTCACAAAATGGTGAAATCAATACAACTGTAATGGAAAAAAATCGGAATAGAAATATCCAATCATAGGTAATGTGGATTTTTTCGATATGTAGCCCAGATACTACCAAGAATGGCCTCATTAAAAAATTATAAGACATTCTGAGACTCATATTTAATAACTCAAATAATCAGAAAAAATGAAAATACCATTGATGACACATTGTGATGTCCCAGACCCTGTTTGTCACGAACCGGATCTGGTCTCCATCAAACCAGCACCAAACCCGGACCGTGTCAAGGACCGAAGTGAATTCCCAATCCCCACGGGATGGAACAAGTTCTTGGGTATCATATAATGATGATTGGGAACGATTTACCCGATTTTATAAACATTAAACAACAAACAAACTCAATAAAACAAATCTTGATTTTTCAACTAAAAATGTGTTTTACAAAATTTCAGAACTGAATTTCATAAGTTAAAACTATGTTTAAAGACCATTAATAAGGTAAAAAACCAAATAAGGACATCCCAAAAACCCTCATGGCAAGGGGCACCACCCTTAAGCCATCTCCACAAGACTTCACCACCAAGGACCTGCCAGAACCCCGAACCATTGGAACTAAAAACTGTAACCAACCTGCGACAACAAAAATAACCAAGCCTACTTACACCCAAGTGTGTAAGTAGGGTGTGAAACCAAGACCAATAGGATACCACAACTAATACATTCCATATGATAAACATTTAATGAAGAAAATCATGCATGTTTTCAAAAACATGAGATGCTAGTTAAAATTTTTAAAAGATGCAACATTAAATAGAAACAGTTTTCAGGTGGGCTAATTTAAAGAATAAAAACATTTAAAATAAATACCATATCTACTGAATTTTTCAGTCTCTAATACCATATTCCAACAGTATGCATAATATATAGTGAGCACAAGAAATGGGAAATAACCCCTAGGCACTAGCTAGCTGTGGGTCCCAGGTACCTCGTATCTCGGTGAGAGTAACCATCACAAATATCTGTTCTCGTGCAAGAGACACTAGTAGGGAACATACCCATAACCTAGTGGTACCCAATCATAATCATCATAGTTCAGTTAGAGTTTTATGTGTCAATCTTGTTAAGTGAAACTGAGGCCAAACCCCACGGATTCACTAGCATACTAGTGCACGTCCACCCACCTAGATACCCGGGTTTTCCCTTTGTGCTCAAACAAGTTCACCAAGTAAATGAATATACTTTTCACATGAAAATATCATTTCCATATCATAAATTCACCAAAACCCCCACATGTATACAACACAAGTAACAAAAGTCCAATTTTCTTTCTCATTGATTTTGAAATCTGACTCACACCAAAATAGCCCACAACACTTTTAACATTTCTTTAACACTTCCACAAAGACATTAAATTTTTTTATAAAACCATTACAATATTTTAAAACTCTCATAACAGCCTACTCACTTCTTACATAATACCTTTTTTACCTTCAAAATCATTTTATCCTCAAACTTACACGAAACAGCCAAAAACAAGTTTTGATCCAACATCAAAATTTATTAAAACTTTTCAGAAATTTACAAAACATTATAAAAATTCCTGACATCTTAAAACCTAACTTCAACTTTAAAAACCCCTTAATAGGTGAACACACATACCAAAAACTAAAAATTCACCCTTTTCCCACTTTTTTTGACCAACTAAAACATTTTCAATTTTCATAAAAAACCCAAGTGGTGTCAATATATCTTGCACACAAAACCCATTTCAAAACCACCATTTAAGACCAAAAACCAAACCAATTCCTATCGAAAATAGTATTGGAATCCTTGGAGACATTTATAAAACCACTTTCAAGTTTTATAAAATCACCTTGAATAATAATAGAAAAGATTCAAATGAAAACACACATTTTCATAAAATGCTCTCAAGAAGTATAAAAATGTTATACACATAAAACCTATTCAAAAACACTCTTTTTAGGACCACATAACACTAATACATTACCAAACCAGAATTGGAAGTCCAAACAAGATTTAGTAAACCAATTCCATATGTTATAAAATACACCCAAATAATACCCCACGAGTAAGAAATTAAAACACTTAACCAAATCAATCATAATCCAATTTATGAGGAATGAACACCCAATATATGAGGAATTGAACATCCAATTTAAAGTTAAAATGCTAATATAAAATTGAAAACTTAACCAAATCAATAATAATCCATTTTCGCACAACACCCAATATATGAGGAATATGAAAAATTACTAAATACAACAAGATAACTCATCAATAATTGGTTACACATGGAACCACCTACCAAAAGTGTCGAATCCCTCAAAACTAGGTGTGAAACATCAACCGCAGCACCGTCGCATCACAAGGATGATAAATCCAGAACTAGACCACAATATTTAACCGAAAAGACACCAAATCAAACCATATGTTCTAACCATAACTTCTGGACATTTTAGAACATAATTAAAGAGGGAGGAAACCCTAAGGATAATGAAGAAATTGAAGAGAGAAACACTTACTCAAAACAATCTTGAATAAAACGACCCAAAAGCCACCAGAATATGAATTTAAAAACATCCAACCATTTAAGGGAAGTTCGAAAAAGGATTATGAGATCATGTAGGAACTATAATTGGGGAAAAAGAGTAATAATTGAGAGAGTTATGATGGAAATAACTTACCTCCTCAAATCTACCCGATTTTAGAAACCCTAAGAATTTCAGCACTCAATCGAGATGCAAACGAGCTCCAAAGAGGGGGGGAAAGGAATGGGAGAGCTCCTTGGATTTTTAGGGTCTAGAGGGAGGTGGAATCACTAAAACATTCATTATAATGGATAATATATTAATAAACTAAAGAAAAAATTTAAAACTGGAAAATGGGCTTTAAGGTTGGCCCAATTCTCAAATAAAACCCAAATCCTCCATGATTATAGATTTATAAAGGATCCAAATTTAAATTTGGTGTTAATATATTAGGGGAAGACATTTATGAGTTGTAATTAGTGAAAAATACTAAAAAATGAAAAATATATAAAAGAAACAAAATTTATTTTTAAATCTGGAATTGGGCTCACGGTTTGACCCAATTCATGAAAACTCACCTATTCTCCATAAAACCTTTGGAAACCCCAAAAAAAAGCATGAATGGACAATAAATTAAAAATAACTTTAAAATAAGTTATGTACATGACACTCTTCACTTATAAGTAATGAAACAATGGTAGGCGACATGACCATAAGTGCACCTCCCTGAATGCAAGAGGTTGATGAATATTTGTGATGGTCTATGATGGTATGATTTGAAGAGTATACCCTCATGATAAAATTGTATCACATAATTATACAATAAAATTAAATAGAGAAAAAAATATAATAAATTAAATGAAGAAGAATAAATCACATAGATATACTAAAAAAGTATGATCAGAATCAATATTATAAAAACAAGAATTCATGTATATATTATATACAAAAAATAAATACATGGAAACAAATAATTTGGACTATACAACCTCATAGAAAAAAGAAAAACAAGGAAATAAGTTATCTTCAATAGTTTCCTGAGAATAATTTTAGTCCTTTAATCCCATACAAGATCCCAGAATAGAAAACCAGACATCTAAAGTTGGATGCTATCCTATGTCCCAACATGCATCCATGAAGCCATTTGTGTACCAATTAGTGGACCGAACACGGTGTGAGACATACTATGTAGGTCATCACCTATATAATATACTACATTTTATATATAGGATATTAAATGGTGGTGTGAATATATAACTACTTAAGAAAACATAGAATCTATAGACTATTTTTCTCTCATTCATAATGGCCACCATGTAGACCCTAACTACTTAAATAATAACCGGGATATATCTTATCCAGTGTCACCATATATATATATATATATCTATGTGTGTGTGTGTGTGTACATATATTTATGCATATAAATATTTATGAAAATATATTCTGTACATATGTGGTAACATATATAGTGGTATACATAAATATATTGTGCTAGATAGAACAAGAGGCATAACTCTACTGTTTATTCAGTTACAAGAGTCGCATGGTGTAATAACAGATTTCATGCCTGAGTATCATGTGTATTAAGGGAAATCATTCTGTTATAACATAAATCATATGTAATTTGATGATTTAGTATAAAAAATCATATGGTATTACATTCACGAGTATAAAATTTAATAAGGGGCTCCATGCACATGTATTACCAATTATAAGGGACACCACTTTTGAGTATCACATTGAGTAAAAATATGTGCTAGTAGGAAATTTATATAAACTATGGGATGTTTTCCATCCATTATACATTTCATTTAGTAAAGTTTATTTAATAAAATCTCTTTGATGGGTAACAATAATCGAAGGGGATATCCCTTATCATGGACCTGGTGAATTAAGTCATTTTTAACATGGATTACAATTCAATTTATAATAGAACATATTTTGAGAAATATCATAGAGGTCCATCAGTTGAGAGGATGGATAGTTTTATAAAGCTAATAGAAATTATGTTAAAATTTCTTGACCACCTACCTTAGGGATATAGAAGACTATTTATCCTTTATCCCTTTTAGATTCAATGTACACTTGTATAAATCTGAGAAATTGAAAAATTCCCTAAAAAGACATACTTTCTCTCTTAGAAATATAATTCATGAGGGTGAGATAAATAAAGAAAGGAAGGAATGAGATTTAATCACATACCATAATATATCCAACATGATATATGATGGTTTGATCAGAGTCCTATTATAGGAGATTGATCAATTCATAGGAGAAGGAGGAAGAAAGGTTTTTATACAAGTGGAAATTATGAATTGATAAGAAAGAATATTGGGGTTAAAAGTTATAAAGGAAGACATGTAAATGGTTATTTTACCCTTATTTATAGGGTTATAGGTTTTAACAAAATAGTTTGGTTATACTGTGTTCCAACTTTGTTCACCAACTACCTAAATGGAACTATATATACAAGCTTGAAACACTGTTTGACCAAACTATACCCAACCTGTGTTCCACTATTTTGAACTCTAAAACATCCAACAAGGTTTTTTCAAACTATGTGGCCTCATGTTCTCAGTTTAAACAACGCATGTGGCCAATATGTCTTCACCAAAATCTAGGGCTCTATGCTTCGAACAAGCCATGGACACTTTTGAAACATTCCTCATTATCTTGGGTACCTCTATAAGGGTAAAAGAAAATTTTAAACCGAAATATTAAAGATCCATACAACATGATAAATTTTGGGATCTTAATATTTTTTATATCTGTTAAAAATAACCGATGTAAAAAAACTAATCATGTAGTCTTCAACATAGGTTATTAAATAGATGATCTGAAAAACTAGTTTTTATATTTGTTATTTAGTTATATATGTGAACACATTTTCCTTAATTATTTCTTTTACAAAACTAAAATAAATAAACTCTTTTTTAAATTTCATTAATTTATCATTTTATTTTATTTTATTCAAGTTCTAGCAGCTGATTTTCTCGCATGAAGAAAACCTGAACCCATTTATCTTCGATCTTCCGACCTCCAATCTCCCATAGTCACCTTAGGTACTACCTTTGGTCTTCCTACACATTATATTGACCCTCATTTCTATCATAAACTACCTCTCAAGTAGATTACATTATTCTGAAATATTTATTTTTTATTAATAATATGTATATAACCTAAAATATGGGTTTTATAACATGGATAAACTATTTCCGAATTTTTATGTATTCATCATGAAGTTAATATTTTTTATATTATAATAAATAATGTTATTATTTATGATTTTTTAATAATTATTCTATTATCAAGTAATGAGTGATATTGAAATAACTATAATAAGAAATGAGTGTAATAAATAAATAGAATAATAGTATTATAAATTGAGTTGTTATTTTTATTTCAGATTACATTTTTAGTATGTAATTTGATAGTTAAATTTTTCAAAAATTTTGATCTACAAAGCCTTTATAATTTATCTTCATTTGGAATCTATTTATGTGTTATATTATGTGATTTTAATTTCAATTATTATTTAAAATAATTGTATTCCATATTAATAGTTTGTGAGACAATTTACAATAAGAATGTTGATGTATGTCATAATACATCTATCAAATGTGTACAATCATTGTTTTGTGATATATATTTATAATTAAACAATGCTTAATTCTTTATAAACTTATTATAATTTTTTTACATCCTCGGTTTTATAATATGAAATAAATATTTAATAACAAGAATTTTTTAATTATGAATTTATTATTATGTATATTTTTCTTAGGAGCATTTCATTCAAAATAAAACTTTCATTGCAATAAATATTGTTTCTATACATTTAATTCTTTTTTATAAAATTAATATTATACATTTTTATAGATTTATTTAAATCTACAAAAAATATTGTTTTATTTTTATTACATGTTATTCATTAAATATTTATGATAATGCAATTGTATTAAAAATAAAATAAAATGTATTTTTTATTTATAATATTTCTATAATTTTTAATTCATTTTTAACGTTATTATAAAAAATATTAATTTTTTTATTTATAAAAGTAAATTTGTAATTAAATTTAAAAATAACATAACTAGTTTCAAATATTTAAAATTATTTAAATGAGATAATGAATCATAGCTAGATTAATATATACCCAAAATTTAAGAATACGAGGAAGGGATTTATGATTTTTTTTCAATTTTCTAAACAAAATATTCCAAAAAATGACATATTATTCATTTATTTTTTTAAAAATATGATGAATTTGAATATCCTAGAAGTAAAATATCATTTAATTTGTGAGAGTTTTAAATTCGGTTACAATATTTGGATTTGGAGTTGTGAAATTGCATGTAATCAAAGATCTAATGATGACAGAGAGTCTCAAGATTATATTTATAAAAAAATTGAAGAAATGATTCATGATATTGAATTGAAAGAAATTTGGAAAGCACTAATGACTAAGCACTTTAATGGTGATGCTGAAAAACCATTGTATCATAGTTGTATATAATTTATGGTATTATCACCCGTGTTAAGATGGTATTGATTGAAATCAATGAATGGATGGGATATCAATAATTTTAAGAAGTTGTAATTTATATTGAAATATATACTTCTTGATGACAATGATTTTCCATATTCACATTATAATGAAAAATATATATTTTACCTAATGGGATAGAGGTAAAAAAGATAAATTCCTAAACCAATGATTGTTTTCTATATTAGATGGAATATCAATTTCTATTAGAGTTTCTTAAATATTGTAAATCATTGAATAAGTTAAAGTAAAAATAAATTTTAAATTTACATATTAATCCATGAAACAAGTCTCCAACTAAGAATATTTTGTATCTTCCTAAAATTAATCATCTGAAATATGTATTTTCATATTTAAATATGTAAAAAAGTTCAAGGTATCATAAATAAGAGTGAATATATAAGGGAAAATTAATCCATCAAGCTAATTTTCCAAAATGTGAAAAAATTAACAAAGAATTTTCATCCTATGAAGATAAATTTAGAAATATAAATCATGAACCATGCATTAATGGAATGATTAGATATAAGAGACTTACTAGGAAAAAAAGTTCATATCTTATTTTTTGGTAATTTATAACTTATCTCCTAAACGTTTTATGAATTTTAAATATATCAAGTTGAGTTTAATTATTTATATCCAAAAAATCCTAGAAACAATATTAATGATTACTTGTAACCATCAATTATTGATTTTCTGAAGGAATTAGAGATTATGATATGTACAAAATAGAATATTTTCAATTGTATGGAGTGATTATGTTCAGTATAAATATCTTACAATAATATATCAAATTTTATTGATATAGTTTTAAAAGCTTTTAATCGTATCCATTTTGTAAAGAAGGTACTTCATGTTTTGAAATACAATATGGAAGATAAACAGTGTGCAAGGGTTATCATTGGTTTTCTTATATATATCACTCTTATAAAAAAATTATAGACGTTATTGAAAATATCATATGAATTTAATATTTCTCTAAATACTTTTTCAATAAATCAATTTTTAGGGGATGAATAAACTTTATGTCATAGATAGAAAGGCACAATGATATGGTAATGATATAAATATATTGAAAAAATGAAAAATATTTTTTGACCTCCCATATTAGAGATATCCTGATGAAAAACATAAAATTGATGCATTTCATTTTAAAGGGAATATATGTAATAGTTTGATTGGAACACTTATTTTAATTAAAGAGAAGACTAAGGAAGGGTTTAATTCAAGGTTGGAATTATTGTTAATGGGAATACGTTTAGAGGTATCTTCAACTCCAAAATAAAAAATACATAATTTTAATCATTTTCTCATACACTATCCACGATGGAGGAAAATAGTTTTTCTCACTGTCACCAGAGTTTGAAAATTAGTTAGGGTTATTATTTAAATGTAAAAACTGTTGTGTCACTAATGTATTCGATGTTTATAAGAATTAAATATCATGATTAACATAATATGAGGCAAAAAAAACTTACTAATTTCATTAAAAAGAACATAACCCATCCATTTCAAAATAACTAACCTGAAGGTGTGTTATTTTTTCAATTCAATTTTTATTTTTTTGATGGATCAGAATTGATTTAATATTCCGAAAATGATTAAATGTATAATCATAATCAAATTAAAATGTACTTTTCCTAATTATTTTTTGTTATCATGGAATAATAAATGTTTTTTGGTATAATAAATAATTTAATATGATCTAATATATTTATGTTAGATGTATCCCAAAGAATGGTTTATAATGATCTTGAAAGGTTATGTTAAGAAATTATATATACTATAAGCCTCCGTTATTGAGAAGAATACAAATGTTATGGTGATATAGATTTTTATAGAAAAATTTTCTACAGTGGAACCCATCAATTTAGAAAAATATAATCATGAATGAGTTTGTTTGGAAGAAATAAGATCCATGGATACAAAATACATTCATTAATAGGTGAAAAAAATAAATAATTTACATTTATGAATCCTGAATAAAATAGATAAGGAATCTCGATATATAACATCTTATATTAAAATCTTCAAAATATATTAACCAAAGGAAAAATAAATGTGGGTACTAAATATCAATAAAAAACTATTTTCCCCATGGTTTATGGAGACCTTGGATTGCAGATTAGATGTTTCATAAACATTGAACTGGTTTATAAGAACCCCATGTTTTTTATGCTAACATATTATGGTTATGGCATTAATGAAAATAAATTTTATACCAAATACCAACACCAGAAATGTGTAGTTTGTAATATTATTGTGTTAGTTTTCACTAAAGCAATGATTTTTTTGAGTGAAAAATATAAAAACCTAATATCATCATAAATTGTATTTTAAGGAGTCATTTATCTAATATAGGGGTTTTTACATTAAAATTCAAGTTCATTTAGGTAATTATGAATGGGTTGTGAGCAAAAATAGTGTTAAAATGTTGATATTCATATTAAACTAGTAAATATAAAAAAATTGGAATAATAATATGGCCCTTTTACCATGGAAAGATATGTAAAAGAAATCAATGTCATTGATTAATCAAATGTGTAGTGATCTATAATTTTCCATGGAAAAACAGTATTTTGGTGATGAAAAACATTATAACGATGATTAATTATTTAATATTTATACTTCCATGGAAATGTTATCATAGGTTATTCATAATAACAAAGTAGACATATTTGTTTCCATGTATTATGACCCAGAAGATAAAATATGGTTGGAAATCCATTATTAATATCTTAATATCACATATACTATTTATTTATTTTATATTTAACTTATATAATTTTGAAAAAGAATAAGAAATACTAAGTCACATATTTTATGAAATTAGATAAATTATTTGTTTTATGTTTTTTATCATTTCTTAATTATCTAATTTCTTATATAACTATTATAATTGAATAAATCTCTGTATGTGTTTTTATTTAGTCCTTATATAGCATTTTATGTCACATTAATGTATTTTGTTTTCTATTAGAATTGATGTTAACATATCCAATGAATATAATTAATATTTGGAATTATTTTTAAATTCTCCATAAGATTTATATGTAATAGATAGTTTTTATAATCTTTTACCAAATTTTTGTCTTATTTTTATCTATCATTTCATGAATCATAAATATTTTAATTATTTTTTTATTATTTTAGTTAACTAATTCAATGAAAATGAATATAAATTTATATAGTTTATAAGAAATATTTTTTTTTATTTTTTTATTTTATATTTAACAGTTTCATTGGATTTACATTTTACTTATATTTTGTTAATTTAATTTGTTGGATAATTTAACAATAAAAAGATAAGTCAATTTAATCATTTACGGAGGACCTTTCTCAAACATATGCTTAGGGGCTTTCTCATTTCTATACAGCAGATCCTTGCACATTTACATTTATGGATGGTAATCAATGATGAACATGTTTATGTAAATAATCCCTTCACGATATAATATAATTGATGATAATAAATTTGATAATAGTGATCCCAATTTTAAATAATTGAGGTGTTTTTTTGTTATGACTGTTTGAGTTAAATTAGTATTTTTGATTCTTAATTTGGGATGTTTCTATAAGAAGGCACTAGTTTTACTATGGGAGTACATCTTTGTAAGATAATTTATTATTATATAATTTATCATGACATGTGTTTACTAAATTGTGTAATTTTTTACTTATCATCAATTGAAATATGATCAACCTAATAGTAAAAAGTTAAAAAGGATATATTAATATTTTTCTGCTAGAAGATTTAGGGATTTCATGAAAATTATTTGAATTTAGTTTTTTGTTAAAGACTAAATGAAAATTTATGTAATATGTATAAGCTTTTATATATTAAGATACAAAAAAGTTTTTATTGAATGTAAATGTTGTGAATGATTTTGGTTATGTGAAGTTATATCTTTTTTCTGTTTTCTTATATAATCACTATAACTGATCTTATTAATGTGTTTTTACCCTTAATTAATTATAACTATGAAGAACTTATCAATAGTTTAAATAAAAAAAATGTATACATGTATACTTTATCTCATGGGGGTTCATTTAAATTGAATAGAATTTATGGGTAAAAATATTTGAAAAATGGTGAGCTGGGTCTTTAGGCTCTATAGATATTGCCCCCCACCCAAACTAGCCCTAAAAAATTGAAATGGTCTTATTTTATGTAAAATATAACATATTTTCTATAATAATTTATGGATATTATTGAATGGATTATAATATGTTAGTTATGTTTTTATGTTATTTTTACCATCTTAAAATTTTTAATTTATTTATAATTGTTTTGGAAATTCTATAAAAAAACCCCATGGATAGAGTTGGATATAAAAAAACTTTATACCATAAGGTATGAAGTATTTTTTTCTTTTTAATTATGATATATAGAAATCTTGAGTTGTGTATGAAGATATAAGTTAGGTGTAGTGATTAAAAATGGTTTGGTCATTCAGGAAATTCATCGAGGGAGGATGTATATAAAGGGGAAATAGACACATTAAAAGATATAATTTTGTATATTGGTGAGACTATGGAGGAGTGGATTAGATAATTAGTATATTTAATGTTTACAGACATAAAACAATAGTGTCTAGCTGCATATCCCACTCATCAACCCCATATACATGTCCCTATCCTCCACCTCTTCCAACATCTCCCACTTGTACACCTCCTCCATAGGTTCCAATATAATATGATTTTTATATTGAGGATTACAAGTAGTATATTATATTCTATGGGATCATGTATTTTATTGAGGATACTTTATATCATCATACAATAGGAATGTATAAACATAGGGTAATTATATAGGATATTATAAAGTCATCAACTAGAGTAACTTTATCTATTGGTGAGGTACTACAGCTAGACAATGTATCAAACACTTTTTACTTCAACCATCCAGACATGTCTCAAAATATTCAATTGAGGTTAATATATAATATATTGGTTTTAATTTTTTTAAATATATATAAATATATATATATATTATAGTAAAGAATTAAATGTAAATAAATTTTATATATAATGAAAAAAATAGTTCGAGGCCTATTTAAAATCACATACTAGTTTTTCTAATAGGACTAATAAATTATAAACATATTTATATAGGTCTTTTAATGTTTATGAGATTTTTTTCAGTGATAACATTTATCGGTGTGATAATGTAGTGTTGATTTTTAATAAATATATTTTGGATCTTGTAACTAAATATATATTGGGATCACAGTGATGGATATATCTTCAATATATAAATCATTTATCATATATCTCTCAATTTGGTAAATCATATCTAACATGATACTTGTGGTTTTTATGCATACTCACACACTTTGTATTGAGTTTGATATGACATTAATTTATGTTTTATTTGACCCAAAATTTATTTCATTTATAATGAACATAATAAGGGATAAAATATTTTCATATACTTCATAAATATTTTAGTATAATGAAATTTACTATATAATGTTTCTTTATCTTGATTGGTATAAATCCAATATTTCATAAAGTTAAATTTATTTTCATTAAATAAACACCCAAAATTTATTTTTATAGGCTCTCATCCTCTTCCCTTGTAGGGTCTTCTTCCCAACAACAATAATTCCTTTAACACCCAAGTCGTTAGTGGTGAATAAAGGTTCACAATGTTTCATTATATTAAGGGAGATAAATTCTATTACTATTATAACTAATGACTTGACTTGACATCTGGAGTCTACCTCAAGAGGCTCTTCCTGATGACACAATATCATCTCAATCACTATATATTTAGTGTACGATGTTGTTCACACGATTCTATAATGTTTGACCAAATGTATGGATCTATAAATACCATGGAGATCTAGTATTTTACATACATTGGGCTTGATATCCTCGGTTTAATTTGATCCTAATGGTTAGAAAGGATTTTTGTGCATTAAATAATTTATATTTCAAGTTGCATATGGAAAATGGAATTGTTGATGGAATGGGATGTAAGATTGAGGCTATTTTCAAAGCTTCATCACTGTCATACTAGCCATTTCCATTTGTTCATCATCCACCCGCCACATATCTATTGATCTATGGAATTTTGGAAACTGATTTTTTCATTCCATGACTTATTATAGTTGATCTAATCATTGATAGGTTTCATGGAATAAAATCATAATGTTGATAGTGAAGAGGAAATGTGGAGGTTCTAGGGGTGTGATAATCATTGGTGGACTAAACTTCTCCAGGGTATCTTTCAATCATTGGTCACATGGCCTATTTGATAACTTCTCCTTCATCCACCAACAACATTGGGTATTATTATCTTTGGATCTTTTGATTTTTTTTCTATACTTAGACCCTTTCTTCCTATTTTCATTTTAGAATATTTTCCATTTAAAGGGATTCCTTCCTACTTGGGGCTTCTTTTTTCCTTTATATTTGTTAATAAATTTTTTGTCCTTATCCTTTCATTTATATATTAGTTTTCATTAGATGTTTTATTTGTTTTTCAATATAAACTATATCTTACCAGTTACGCTCCGTACATGGTGACGTATGAGAAAAAATTAAAGAATTATTATACATGTAAATTTTATTTTTTAAAACATGTATATTGTAAGAAAATTATTTTATTTCATACAAATCATTTTCAAAACATCGATTTGAAAAATTATAACAAGAAAAAATAAAAGTGGAAAAATGTATCTAATATGTCTGTGAAAATATGAATTCATTTAAAATCACTTCTAATTTTTATATTCTTAAAATGGTTTTTTCTAATTGATAAAATATTTTGAAATAGATCGTTTCTAATAAAAATGGAGTGATCGATTGTGGATATAATGTTATGATATTTAAGTATAAAATAAACATATCTGGGAGGATTAAAAAATTTATCACTGTTATATTTTATTAAAATCTATCATTTTATTATCTTATATTCTTATTTAGAATATATGTTGAATAAAATATTTTTAATTTATATCATATTGATTAATTAAAACATTTATGAGGTTCGTGGAATGATTATTTTTCACTTTGATTCGATTTTAGTTTATATTAATCTTTATTATACAGAATGATGTTAAATTTTTATATTTGGATGCTTTTGTATTTTGGGAAATTTTGTGATGTAAATATTCTTTGTTAAACTATATTATGTTGTTTTTTCTGTCTTTTCTATTATTTTCTACTAGGTTTTCAATTATTATTTGTTTGGTAAAACATATTTTGAAATTTATTTTTTAAAACCTTATTTTTTAACATTGTTTATATAATTTACCTATGTAATAATATATTTTTTATTTTATTTTCACCAAAATAAAAAACTAGAATATTTTATATTTCATGTGTCTTTTATGAAATAGTTTTCATGATAACAAATGTGAAATATTGATTATATGCAGGATAACATTATGGACATAAAAAACATATTTACAACATCACTCGTAAAGATGTAGCCAATTACCCGATTTAAAGAAGAAAAAAAATATCCTAGAAGACCATTTTCTACATTAGTATAATATAAAAATATAGACACTACGGAATTTAATGAATAAATGTATGTAGAGGCCATAAATAACCAGATTTAACTAGAATGTAAATGAAATTCTCAAGCAAGAATTGCACAGATCATTTGCTGTGAATGAAAACATGAGGTGTATTTTCATAATCTAAATTTCAAATAATTGATTTACTATATTACATATGATTTAATACTATTCATATATTCTACAATAATTTATATCACATACCTATAAAGGATTTACCTAGTGTAGAAAAAATAGTATTTTGTAGTCCAGAAGTTACTTTTATAAAAAAACATCAATGGAAGAGGTTGAATTTTTACTAATAGATCACCAAGTAGCAGTAGCATTTTAAAAGAAAATAATAGATGATGGGTTCTTCATAATATTAGTAATTAATGTGTAAACTATACACTTTAATCACATAAAATGTAATTTCATTTTTTTCATTACTTATTAATTTTTATAATGAACCATTGGATAATCATTACGGTCAATTTAAATAGTCAAGAGATATATATTTTTTGGATATAATAAAAGGATATCCAAGAAATAAACCATTACTGATGTCCAGTATGAATATATAATACACTCAATTAATTATTTTTATAATAATATCAAATTTGATGATTCATATTTATTTAAATATATATATCATTATGATAGGGATTTTTTATTTATCTTCAAAACCATGTAACGAGGATGGATAATGTTACTATGAAATATATTGGTTGCTAAAAATTGATAAGTGTTAGGGTACATATAATATTTTTTTACGATAAAAAAATATAAATAAATTAGTTAATTTCTAAAAATTTATGATGTGTATCAAATAATGTATTGATTGTGGTAATTACATTAGTATATTTTTTAAAGATACACGATTTTTTTTGGTTCGACACCACTCTCAAAATAATGCTTCAAATGGGTCCATCTCTATAATGGAATAAAACATATTTTTATACAAAACTCAACCAAAAAATATGTTGATACCAACATCCCTGGTAATCCATTGAATAAGAAAGATGTATATATTCCATTGTCACAAACCAGGACGAGATTTCATCTGATTCGACACCCGACCCAGTCCGCTGCATGACCCAATGGGTGTTCTTAATCCCCATGGGATAGAAACTAGTGCCAAGCATCAAATATAAACCAAAGAGGAATGATTTAAGCATAAAAATCAAGACCATGTAAATAAACTAGGAAATCGAAGAACCAAATATTATTGAATAAAAAATAAATGTAATAAATTGATTTAGTTACAAGATACAACTAAAAGACAACTAACCAAAACAATGACTAAACTGTTACCAATAGAATCTCTATGTGACCTAAATGTTACCACCATCCACATGACAAACCAAAAAAAGACATCTTATCTAGAGAACCTGAACAAGAAGCTATACCCGAAAAATTTATTAGGTATACAAACACCGAGTGGTATAGGTATGGTGTGAGCTAAATAGGTCAGCAGGAAACCACCAATGAATCCATTCATTTCCTTTCCCAAAAATAATCTATGAACACTACTTTTAAAAAATATATTTATAAATTATGGTTTTTATCATGTTAATAAACCGTATTTCCTTTAATTTTAGAACGCACAGACAACATGTCTATTTCTTGAAAATAAGATAATATTTATGAATTAAAACCCATTCAAAAATCTGCATATTATAGTACCCAGCTATGCTGAAAAATAAAAAGGCAGAAAAAACATGGAAATAAAAATAGTTCAAGTTAAGTAAAAAAATATATATAGAACCATTGGTTTTCCTAAATATCCCTAGAGCGATCCCTAGAGATACTCAGTTTGAAACCACCTTATAGAATAGAATGAATCTTTTGAGACTATAACAAACAAGACACCCACAACTAACCAATCTAGTTGCATATCCCACCTTGACTCTAAACCTCTCAAAAAATACAAAGGGGGACAACCTATATAAAGATAGATGGAAAGAATCCATCTCTCTATCCTATAGAAGATTCCAAGGAAACCATGGTAAAAGTATATTTTCTATATTGGAGGCCATCACATGCATGACTCATCTAACACGCTTTCACTGGACATGCCAACCCCATATATGGACACCACCTATAGGATAACCCATAAAGATAAATCCATCCTATAGAGGTGTTCTAGACACACACACACACACATACACAAACATATATATAATGTCATGAAGGTTCCAACTGGGCCTTCACATCATATGAACATTCAACCATTTAATAAAACAAAATTATTTTCCAAATGTGACTTCAACTTTATAAACACAAATAAATTTACCATAAAATTTAAAAAACCATTTCCAAATAATGTGAAATGTCACTTTCACAAGAATTTCCAAACAAGCATTTACATTTCAAGTTGAATTCCTTATAAAGCCAAGATGAAAACACATACAATATCTTGAGTCTCCCAATGGTCTACCTATCCATTTAGAGACCAATTATGTTCTAAAATTCCAAATGGGATGACATGTTTTATGAACACATTCTGAACAAATTTCTAGACATATAATGCACTAAACACACCCTTTTGAGACCAAGGAAATTTTTTTAGAATGTAGTGTTTAGAGAAAAAATTATTTTCATGTGGAAACTTCATTTGAATTCATATCAATGTGCACACCTTGTGCACACATAGATGTGCCAGCATCGAATGGCACACCAAAATCAACCATTTCCATTTACAAGGTCACCAATTTCTTTTTAATCCAAACCAAACTATCGAATTTAATTTATAAAGAATAAACAACCCTTTCAAATTAGAGAATCCTTTCCAAAAACATTTCCACTACAATTATAAATCCATAAAATATATCAAAATCAAATATCCTTCCTTATCCATATATTGAAACTTATTTTTAAAAGTAAAAAAAATCCATGTTTCACAATAAGTCCTAATTTCACATATAAAAAAAATTTGATGTTTACCAATCACATTTGGTGTATAAATACACAAATATTCAAGGAATCACATCAAATTTTTTTAAGAAATTTCTAACAATAATAAAACACCGAAACAAAATAAACAAAAGTAAATTAAGTGCATGAATCATTTTGAAATGTTTATTCAAGGAACCCAACCATTAACATGATGCATTAGAAAGGAAAAACATTGAAACACCAAAAAAAAATGGTGTGACATAGTGATGAAACCTTCAGAGAAGAGAGATATAATACCTAAAGACCTTTATCACACCCTTTATCCAAAGAAAAATGACCCAACATACTTACCCTATCCAAAACGGTTCATCCAAACATGACCCCACCAAGGGGAAACCAATAAACAAGGAATAAGGAGAGAAAGTAGGGAAAACAGGGCCAAAACCCTATGAAACTCACCATTGATCTTTGAGGATGAAACTATATAGGATGAGGATCCAAGGGAAGAGGGGTTTTGGGGAACCTTGGTCTGCCAAATTTAACGAAGATAGAGGGGGTCAAAATAAGGATTAAATGAGGTAATGGTAGGATAAGGTTTTTCTATTTTAAAATATATGGGGAAGTTGCATTGTTTGGATGCACGGTATATCAAAACGTCCACCAATCATGAAACAAATTCCATCCAAGAAGAGAGAGACCACATGACTAGACTACATGGTTTGAGTGACTATTCACAAACAGTGTAGTAGCTTCTGCAGAAAGCTCGAACATACCACATGACCAGAACACACGGTTTGTGAGACCATGTGCAAACCATGTGGTAGATTTTGGACGAATACAGAACCTATTGCATGGGTACATGGGCTGAACTGTATGTCTTTCACTAACTGTGTGGTGCCTGTGAATAGTCTGAAATCCACCCAAACATCCAAAAACTCAAAAAAATTAAATGGGTCTCAACTCGAACCTCAATTGGGAAGATCCAAGATAAAAAAAAGAATTAAATAAACTATTATCCAAGTTTAGTGTTTTAAAATTACCCCCACCACAGACAATTTATGAACTCGTAAAGTCACTAAGCCAAAAAGTAAAAAAAACATGATTCCATGCCAAATCAGAATCAAGAGAAACCACAAACCTCAGGGTGACTATTCACTTTAGAAATCATACCTGACTGATCACGAAGAAAACACAACATAAGAATGAGAAGAAAACACAAGGGGGTTATCTCAACCACAATAACTCATCTAACATGTGAACTTTAAACCAAAAAACCCCATCAAAACATAATTAGGGGACCCACTACTAGCAAACCCGGTAAACCCAGACCTTGGGAGTAACTTAACTCACTATGAGAACCAAATATCCTCTACACATGGTAGAAGAACTACAAAACCGACAAAACTAATAATTTCCCACACCGAATAAGACTCCCAACATAATGAGAGGGTAATCCCAAAAAAGGAAACTCCACCCAAACAATGAACTGGAAGCACCATCTATCAAATTCTGAAAAACTCAAGCACATCAAAATGAGAATTGGTAAAACCGAAACCAACCCACATAAGGAATAGACACACACAAATAAGAACAACCAATTTGAAGATCTATGTTCAAATGTACACCACGACTTAGTTCATGAAAGAACAAGTTCCTATCACTCTTACAACAGAAATATGAACTCCCAACCACAACCAAAACTATAATAGGGAAACATAAAATATTACCACCCAAAAACAGGGAAACAATGATCTGAGGTTCCACACACCCCCGACAACTCTTAAATATGCATGAGATTCACTCTGTGGCCTATGGATGGAGATCTAATGACTGAATCATCTCCTGCCTCATAGTCGTGGGCTTACATAATCCGATCAGAACTAATATTTCAGGAAACACTTACTGAAAACTTCTATAGATAACCCAAATAGATACAATGATGGACAACATTCTGAAGGATGGGAAGAGACAGAATTGAATTCCCGGACTAGACACACCAATGGAAAGCAAGAGAACTATCTAATTAACTAGAGGCTAACACCAATAAAGGAGACTCCTTAGAGATAGGTTCCTCTTGAATTATCTCTTTTCTAGATGGGGAACCTTTACGAACAACAAGACTTACCAGATATCCAATGCCCAGCACTCTAGAAACCAAGTCATCTAGAAATTATTCATCCACCAACTTCTCAAAATAAAGATCCTTTGAGGAGACGACACCCTCCTTGATCTCTATATTGACAACCCATATAAAAGATAATCCTTCTTTAGATCATGTGACCCCACATATGGATAAATTTAAACTATTTACTTGAAATGGTCAACATAGGCCTTCAACGTCCTATAGGATTATTGTATACTCATGAGCTCTTACCTTTTTTTCATAATCACCTCCACATGAATGAACCATAAGACAAATAAGAACATAATAACTTTCCAAGTCATCCCAATATTCATGATAGTGCTAAAAAATACATATTATTACAAAGCTGGACCCTCAGAAAACACATGAATGGAACAAACTCGAACATCCTATGGAGTTCCCAATGACTTGAAGACACTTTTTACTAACTCAATCCACATTATTGCCTCTAAAAAACCCTAATCACCATAATGGATAGGCGATAATTGAGAAGAATATAAAACATGGAATGACCCATTAAAAACTATGGGGACATTTCTGGGATAAATATTCTAAATAAAATAAGAAAAAAACCCCAATCTAATATCAAACAAAATAATAATTTAAATTTATACCATGATCCAGAATGAAAGGCTCTCAAGTCAAATACATGCAAATTAAACAAAAAATATTATTTTCTAGAATCCAATTTCCATTTCAATTTTAAAAACCTTTTTAATTAAAGGCCACTTTCCAATCACAAGAAAAAGTTTTCACAAAAAACACACTTTCTAATACAAACACCAATTTCTGAAATCATTTTCCTCTATCAATATTTATAATAGAAAGAAATACCAATCCTCTAATTTCAATCATCCACCCATGGAATCCCATGAACTATCACACATGTGTTCATCCATTTCCTTAAACATGTCCCAACATTCACTTTCCACACACATACCCTCACATCTGCGAATGTTCATAAGCAATACTAAGGGTTACACTCAACATTCAATTAATAAAACACATAACCCAAAAAATTTCCAATCCAAAAGATATTCCTTTATACCCCATTTTACTAGTTCAATACCATTTAAAAGAACAAATACTCATTTTGGAAACCATTTTTACTTTCAAAAAAATGATTACAGCATCCTAGACAATGATGAAATAGAACTCGTACCAAACCTACAAATTGAGGAACTAGTGGTCATACATAACCTCACAACATGGTAGTGAACCATGCCCCAAGAAAGAATCTACAATTTGGAGGTACTTGAACAGTGTACTTAGAATCCACATGGGTTAGTACTCCATGTGAAATCATGACATAACACAATATCACCTCCATTTTCATCCATCAATCCAAAATAAAGATAAAATACTCAAATAGTAGACTACTGCTAGTAACATGAGGTTCATAATGAGCAAGTGTTCATGAAATCTTTCTCGTACCAAGTTTACGAGTCCCAAAAATCCTAATATAAATCTACTAATCACCCCAAATTAAAATGTCCAGCTTTGATACCATTTTTTCACAAACTCATTCAGGATGTCAACTGATCTGACACCTGAACCTATTTGCGGCATGGACCAAAGGGAATTCCTGATCCCCATGGGCTATAAACTAGTGTCAGGCATCAAATATAAACCAAAGGGGAATTATTTTAGCCCAAAAACAAGGACTATGTAACTAAACGTTTCATGTAAACAACCAATAATAACTAAATATTACATAAATGTAATAAAAAAATTCAGTTACAAGATACAATTGAACAGAAAAGAAACCAAAACAAAGTAAAAATAACTACCAAGAAAATCTCGATGCGACATCAATTTCTCCACTTTCCACCTGATTGAACTGCTCTAAGAGTGATATCAACCAAAAAACCTGGACAAGAAGCTGAACATGGAAAATAGATTAGGTCTACCAACACTGAGTGTTAAAAGTATGGGCTGATCTAAACAGCTCCGTAGGCAACCCCCAATGAATATTTTCATTTCCTTTATCGAAAACAATACATTAAAATTAGTTAAAAAAATACCTTTATAAATATTGGTTTTTTATAATTTTAATAAACCGCATTTCCTTTATTTTTAGAATACACACACTATATCTCTTTTTCTCAAAAATGGGTATTTATTTAAGTATTAAAATCCATTAAAAATCCATTAAAAATCCACACAAAATAGTACCATGCTATGATAATAAATAAATAGAATTATTATACAAGGAAATGAAAATAATACAAGGTAAACAATGACATAAAGTTAGCAACACTGGGGTTTCCTAAACATCCCTAGAGAGATCCATATATGTAATTAGTTTGGAACCACCTACTAACATATGGCGAAGCTCCCTAGTCTATAACCAATATACCGCCCTCAATTGAAAAATCTTGTGGAACAACACACTTGCCCTCTCAGCAAATCCCAGGGGTACCATCCTGTCTAATCAAGGCTAGAAATATACTGCCACTCAATCTTATAAAGACACCCAAGAACCTATGGTAAAAGTATACAATGTAAGTCGGGGGCTCTCACATGCGTAACTCATCTTTCCTATTTTCACTGCTCTTGCATACCCCATACACAGACACCACCTATATAATAACCCATTAACGCTAAATCCCTCCTATAGAGGTTCCCACTATATTTCACATCATCAAGGTTCCAACCGTTCTGTCACATCATACGAACATTCAAGCCTTTCTTAAAACATACTGGTTTCCTAAATGGGACATCAAATTTACACACACAAATGAATTTGGAAAAACATTTCAAAACCCATTTCCAATCAAAGTAAAATGTCACATTCACATGCATTTCCAAACGGTCCATTACATTTCAAGCTCAATTACTTCTAAAATTGAGATAAAAATACATAACATATTTAATGGTGCCCAATGGGATTCCGAACCATTTAGAGACCAATCAGGTCCCAAAATTCCAAACATAACATTTTTTTAGAAGAAATTTCAATATAGTTTTACGAAATATAATGTAACACACACACCCTTTTTAGATCAAGGAAAACAGTTGAGAATCCAGAGTTCCGAGAAAACAATGTTTTAATGTTCCATATTAATTCGAACACCCATCGATGTGTCCACCTTGTGAACACATGGATGTGCCAACATCCAATGGCACACCGAAATCGACCACTTCCATTTACATGGTCATGAAATTCATTTTAATCCAAACCCCATAATCCCATTTTAGTTTCAAAGCATAAAAACCCATTTAAAAACCAATATAATCTTTCCCAAAAACATTTACACCACAATTATCAAGACATAAAAGGCATCCAAATCACACATCCTTACAAGTCCATATTCTAAAACAAATTTACCAAAAAAAAATCCATGTGTCACAAAATACTAATTTCACTTTTAAACAATATTTTAAAATTTACCAAACACATTAGGTGCATAAATACAATGGCATATCAATGGAATCACTTTAAAAGCTATATTTTAAGAATTTATACCACTAAGAAAACACCACAAAAAACTAAAAAATGGTATATTAATTACATTAAAAATGTTTATAAATTTATTCAATAACCCAAGATTTAGCAGTATGCATCAGAAAATAAAACATGAGAACACCTACCTTAATGGTTTGTGGGAGTGATGAAACCTTCAAATAAAAGAGGTATTAGACCCATAAACCATTCTCACACCCTTTATCCAAAGAAAAGTGAACCAACGTGGAAATACTAGCCTTTATGTTTTGTCCAATGAAGACCCCACGAAAGGGAAACCAAGAAAATAAGGAAGAAGGGGAGAAAAAAGTGAAAAAGGGTCCAAAACCCTAAGGAACTCACCTTTGATGTTTTATGATCAAATCATGGTAGAGGAGGAACCATGTGAGGTGGGGATTCAGGACCCATTGGTGTGATAAATTTGACTACGAGGGAGGGGTGAAACATTGTAAAATTTTGGTAAGGGAGTAATATAGTTTTTTGGTTTTAAAATTCTTACACAGCTCACACAGTTTCACCACACTGTTTATCAAACCGTGCATAAACCATACAGAAGGTTATATCCAAGAAGAGAGCAGCTTCATGACTGACCCACATGGTTTCTATGTCTATGGGTAAACCATGTGGTAGCTTCTGTCGAAATCCCAACCCTACCACATGACTAGGCCACATGATTTGTACGACCATGCGCAAACTATGCGGTAGCTTCTGGATGAATCTAGAACCTACCACACGGGTGCCTGGTCTAAACCCTATGGATTCCGCTAACCTTGTGGTGCCGGTGCCCAATCTTAAATCCACCCAGACTTCCAAAAAACTTTAATTTTTTGAGCTGATCTAAACCTGAACCCCAACTGGCATGATCCAAGTCCAAGAAAATGAATAAAATAATGGAGTATCTGAGGTCAGGGTGTGATATCCATTGTTTTAATTGATCTCTCTATCCATCCATCAGATTGAGGATGAAAAGTTTTATTTAAATTCAATTAAGTACCCATTGAAATGTGAAGTCCTTTTAAAAATTGGTTGTGAACCTGGGACCACATTCTGATACAATGGAGAGAGGCAGTCCTTGTAACCTAACTATCTCCTTTATATACATTATACAAAGTTAACATAAAGACTTTTTTTTCTCAAAAGGGAATGAAATATTCATATTTAGTTTTCCAGTTAATAGTAACCCAAAATCATATTATTACCATGAGATGGATTTGTAAATCATATCATAAAATCCATTGATATATTTTTTAATTTCCACTCCAGTACTGGAAATGGTTGAAGCATACCAATCTCTAACTATCATTTTTATTTAACCTACTAACAAATAAAACAATTTATAGTAAATTAACTAATATTCATTTGCATTCCATCTCTCAGGTAATACCCCCAATGGTCTTATAACATCTTAGTGCAGTATGGATGTATAAAAAATAGAAATTTAGGAAGTTCAATAAATAACTCCTTACCCAACTAGGAATAACAAGGAACTCTTGATATTGTTAAAAATAAAAAAAACTTCTTCACTAATATTAAAATTATTCAACTAACCCTTATTAATGATTTCTAACTTGGGAAACAAATATTGATCAACCTTTTGATATATCTTAATTCATTTTTATTAAGTCATATATAGAGAAACATAAAAAAACAGTGGATGTCACTATATCAAAAAATTATAAGATTTTTTTTTTCAAATCACTAACTGAAGCGTCATGTTCAATATATAACATGGTTAATGAAACAATATTTTTTTGACTCAAATAATCAACCACATATATTTCTTTTCTAGTATGGTAATGAATCATACAATCAAAATCCTTTATTAGATCTTTCCATCTTATTTATCACATGTTCAATTCCTTCGAATTTAATATATACTTAAATATTTTGATATTAGTATATTTTTCACACTTTACATCATAAAAATGATGCCTCTAAATTTTTTAATAAAAAACCACAATAACTAATTCAATATAATGTGTAGGGTAATTAAACTCACGAGTTTTCCACTGAAGTGAATCTTATGTAATTACCTAATCATTAAGAATTTTTACACAACCAATTACATTAAATGAAGAATCACTATAGATGAATAATTCTTCATTTCTTGAAGTCATGGAAAAAAATGGAGCATTAAACTATCCTCTTTTCAGTTCCTAAAAACATTCATCACATTATTTAGTCAATATTAACATAACTCCTTATTGAGTCATCTTATTTAGTTGGAAAAAAACGAGTAATTCTTTCAACAAAATAATGGTAGAAACCCACACTAAATGAAAAAATATTAATCTCTATGATATTTGGTGGGTTTTTCCTTTATTTAACATATTTTTCTTTGAAGGGTCAATATTTATGCCATATTTATAATTAATATGGACATGGAAGGAAATTTCGTGCAACCAAAATTAATAATTGATAAATTTACCATATATTTTCTTTTCATTTAAGGTTTTAAAAAATATCATGAGTTCAATTTCATGTTCCTATTAAATTTTAAAATATATCAAATTTCATTAATAAAAAACCACAAAATTGTCATATAACTCATGAAAGATTATTTTCATAAGGTCCATCAATAATATAAGGGAATTAGGTAACCAAAATAGAATAACTAAAAACTCAAAGTGACCACATATAATCTGAAACCTAATTTTTAATGTATTATTCCTTCAATGTCAACTAAATGTACAACAATATCAACTCTAGATTAGAAAAATACATTACTACTTGAAGATTATCAATCAAATATTTGATAAGGAGAAAATGATACTTGTTATTAAAAGTGATAGTATCTAAGGCTCTATAAAAATGAAATTCATAATTGAATCGTATTAGTTTTTAAAAAACAATATAGGGGAACCACATGGTGAAGTGAAAGTTAAAATGAAAACATTATCTAATAACTCATGGAATTCCTTTTTTAATTATAAAATTACAAATTGATCTATTTGTTAAGGGGTATTAGAAATAGACTTACCATCAGATAATATGTCAACCATAAAATCAACCTGTTAATCAGGAATAACTTTAGGAAAATCATCTAGTAAAACATCAATGTATTCATTTAATGTAGGAAAATCACAATTTTGAATAATTTAATTATTTTAAAAAATATGAGTTGGGTAACAATCCTGACTAACTGTAACACATTTCTTAGCTTCTTGGTATATTATCAATTTCATAAGATCATTGATCCAAAATTTCATAGAATTTCAATATATCTTAGAATGATAAAATTAAATCCAAACCATACAAATATTGATATCAAACTCTAATATGGAAAATTCAAAAAGATTTAATGAAAATACCATCCCACTAATTGCAATAAGAAGATTCTTATAAATAATAGATTCTTTAATACCTCCAATTTATGTTTTCACCAAAAGTTATATCTCTCCTTCATGAGGTGATATTAAAAATTTATATGAAAATTATTCTGAAATGAATGAATGTAAATATATGGAGTCACAAATGGAATTTATATGTTTTGAATACACAAGTAACATATGTGTCAGCACTTATTTCAATGTCCCAATAACAACTATATTAGTATAAAATGACCTCACTAAACCTTTCTTTTTCTAATCATGAATATTTCAATCCTCTGAAAATATCTTCGGACATACATTATCATAATTACCTAACTCAATAAAACTAAAAAATCTATCCATTAAATGGATATCGGTTACCCAATTCATTAATTATTCAGGATTGTTTTCCTTGCATTTGTGGGCCATGTTAAAAAACATTCCACATTGATAACAGTTACCTAACTTCATAATACAATATGCATAATGCTTTTTACCACAAATACCATATGAATAGATCTTGATTTTATTATATCCAGTTTTCTTTGTTTTTCATTTCCCCAACACTTTTCATTCTCACTACTTCTTAATTTTATCATTATGAGGCACATAAGAGTCAAAAAATCTCCATACCAACCTTTTAAAAACAAATAAAACTGATCTCATATCTTTTACATTATTGGGTGCCCAAAGCTATAGTGACCCGACCATTTCTTACATTACTATTAAATCATTTCAAATATAAACAACATAATATTATGACACATAGAGGATCCAAAGGTTTAGTGTCTTCGGAAAACATTGACCATACAAAAAAATTACAACATCGAGCATAATCATTTATTTAATTTCTTCTTCTCTAGATTCTCATTGGCACTTGTCGTCTGCTTAGTATATGTATCCACCTGAGGATATACATGAAAAGGGGTAAGATAAAATTCCATTAATAGGATAGATAATATCAATATGGCATGGGTTGATCATAATCATAACACGGGAAAAAGATCATGAATATGAGAGGAGAATAAATAAAATACTTCAAATTTGGGAATGCATAAAAATGAAACATCATGTCTTAGTTGTTAACTACCACACATACTTGTGAACCAATATAGAATATTGTTCACACATAATTTCACATTTACTCATGAGATTCATCACTTTACCCAATGCATTGGAATGCTGAATAATTCCGGGCGCACCCGTCATATTGAAACATTCATATTGCGCTATATAATTACAGGCACACCCGTCACATCATAAAATTATCATTATCATGCTTTACACATGGAGCATATATCAAAAGTGAACATAACTAAACCATGAAAAGTAATGGGTTATATTTCATAAGAACGCATTCATAAAATTTGGGTTCCCAAAAGAAAGAAGTAATAACATACATGTTACAAGAACCGTACACTTTGATGGAGAAGTAAAAGGTGTGTTCTTAAAAGAAGAGTTCTTTTGGAAGACATTTCGTGTGAAATAAAAACCAATTACAAACATGTATATCCCAGAAAATTAATGAAAATGATGAAAAAATGATCTTTAAGGAGTAACCATATCAAAAATGTAGTGAAAGAGGGAGAACCTGAAGGATGAAATTGGGTTTGAGAATTTCCCCTTACCTTGTATCTGAATGTTTCCTTCACTTTAATGTCCTATATAATGACATTATATCCATTAATTAGAATTCCAAAACCTTGTGTATATTAATATGGTTCATTTTGGTTTAATTAGGTGATTCTATGTGCCTTTGGATGAGTTAGAGAGTATAAAAACCTTATTTGGGAATGTTTGTTTTTATGGTTTTCTTGAGTGGTTCACTTGTATTCTTAAATTGATTTTTTGGTTAAACATGGGTAAACATACAGAACTGATATTACATGTTATTAATGATATTACAGTATATTTAATGATCTTATAATGAATCATATTATATCCATGTGGATAAATCTTTAGATAATAATTAAATGATGATTGTTTGGGTTGATTTGGGCAGTTTTTAGATCACAGTGAACTTGTTTTAATTTATCACTTAGTAATATGGCCATAAGTTAGTTCCAGAACATAAAATAGGAAATAATACATATAAATCTTTTTTTTCATTCATAAAAATTGTTTCATGACCATATATTAAGGTAGGAATAAAAGAGGAAAGCATTTCGTTCTTGAAGGTGATACATTAACATCTCACAATAAACATTCTCTTTAATAAAATAAAAGGGAGAGGGAAAGGGGGTTTGATGATATAACATGCCATTAGGATCATAAAATTACATTATATTTATAATAATGGAGATAAAATACCATTTTTATGAAGATTGGTTGGGAGAGATCAAGAAATGAACTTGAACATGAAAGGAAATTAAAGGAGAACTGGGAGAGAAATTACGTCTTAAATCCTCCCCTTGAGATCCTCCTTAAGGAAGCTCGGATTGGTCACTTGATGAGACCATAAGCTCTTCAAAGTGGGAGAGGGGCTACAGAGGATGTTTGGGAAGAGTTTAGAGAAGTCTTGGAGCTTGATAGGTGTGAGGAAATGAGGGTGTGAATAGTGGATTTTACAGTGGAGGGGAGAGGGGTTTTCTTAATATAAAATTCATTAGTTTATTATTTCTCCATAGGACAAGGAATAGTAAGTATTCTCTTAGAAAAAATAGTAATTTGATCATGTTATCCAGAAAAATGTGGAATTACATCATCAGAACATCACACATGACACTATAATTAGCTTATTTAGCATATTTTTGTAAATTATGGTATTTCACTATTCATAAAAAATTCAAGTATTTTAGAAAAATCCCAAAAAATTAACCCAACCATTTTTCAATTCGTAGAATCCAAAAATGAAGTCCATTTTTCAAAAATAATTTTCTAATTATGATTAATTTAATATTTAATTAAAATAATATTTTACAACTAAAAAACGGGTTTTAAAACATTTATTAACTTATTCTAAAATATAGGTACATCATACTTTCACTTGAATATTATTTTTATACTATCATAGGTAATGTTACTATTAATTAGGGTATATCACTATTCATAGGGGCATGCTACTATTCATAAGGCTACGTTACTATTCACCGAAAATTATTTTTGTTTCATTAGACTCTAGAAAACATCTTGAACACAACCTTATATGTCGGAATTTTGAAATTCAAAACATAGAAGTGAAAAAATTATGTTTAAAGGCCAATTATCACTTAGTAGTTCATTATGTTGTGTTTTCATGACATAAATATAATAAGGGAATTTACATTGATAAACTTTGGGTCGTTACAATCTTCCCCCCTTATGAAATTTTACCCTCGAAATTTCACTTTACACAAACAGGTGAGGGTGTTTCTCCTTCATTGCCTCTTCTAGTTCCCAAGTTGCTTCCTCAAACTTATGGTTCCCCCACAATACTTTGACAAAATGGGTTGTCTTGTTGCGTAGAACCTTATCTCTCCGATCCAGAATCATTACTGGCTGATCCTCTTAGGATATATCATCTTCCAGCTGCACTACCTCTGATTTTAGTACATGTGAGGGGTCTGGTATGCACTTTTTAGAAGGGATATAGGAAACACATAATGAACTTGAGCCATATTCAGTGGAAGTGCAAGACGATAGGCCACATATTTTATGCGGTCAAGGATCTAAAAGTGGCCAATATAACATGGGATTAGCTTTCCTTTCTTCCTGAATCGCATGACTCTCTTCCATGGAGATATTTGAAGGAAGACTTTATCTCCAACGTCGAACTGCAAGTCCCTTCGACGGTTATCAGCATAGCTCTTTTTCCGACTTTGAGCATCTTTGACGTCTTTATGGATGACCTGAACCTTCTCTGTCATCCCTTTAACAAGATCAGGTCCAAGTAGCTTTTCTTCTCTAACTTTATCCCAACAGGTTAGAGTTCTACATCACCTTCCATATAAAGCTTCATATGGAGCCATCTGAATACTTGAGTGGATGCTATTGATGTATGAGAACTCAACAAATGAGAGATGCTGATCCCAACCACCTTTGAATTCAAGAGAGCAGGCTCTTAGCATAACTTCAAGCATCTAAATAGTCCTTTGAGATTGTCCATCAGTTTGGGGGTGAAAGGCTGTGCTGAAATTTAATTCAGTACTCAAAGAATATTGAAGGCTCTTCCAGAATTTAGATGTGAACCTTGGATCACAGTTAGAGACAATTAAGAGTGGAACACCGTGAAGTCTCACCACATCCTTCACATATATCTTTGCATGTTGTTCAAGCGAGAGATCTTCCTGAATAGCGATAAAATTGGTAGTCTTGGTGAGTCGGTCAACCACAACCCATATCGCATTATTTACATTTGATGTATTTGGGAGACCCATGAAAAAGTCCATAATAACATTTTCCCATTTCCACATGGGTATAGAAAATGACTGCATCATACCTTTGGACTTTTGTCGCTCAGCTTTAACTTGCAGACATTCCAAGCACCATGATATATATTCCGCAATCTCCATCTTCATGTTATCCCACTAGAAGTGTTCCTAAAGATCACGACACATCTTGGTACTCCCAGGATGTATAGAAAATGTTGAGCTATGTGCATTGTCCAATAGCTCCTTTATCCCGGGTGATGAAGGCACAAAAATATGCATTCCAAACCGAATCACACCATCATCACCGATATGGAACTTCTGCAGCTTCCCTTCCTTTACTTCATTCACCCTCTTTTGTATCTCCACATCATCCCTTTGTGCTTCCTTAATCTTCTCATGGATGGATGTTTCCACAATCACTTGGGAAAGGTAGGATGTATCCCCTTCCCTTATGTTTTCCAAATCCATCCTTTGGATATCCAAGAAGATAGGGTCTTTCTCAATCCGTAACATGGAGATATTAGTGGGTTCTTTTCTACTTAGAGCATCATCTACCTTGTTCTTCTTTCCAGGATGATTGTGAATAGAGAAATCGTAATCCTTTATTAGATCTAACCATATCCTTTGATGCATGTTGAGATATTTTTGTGTGAATATATACTTTAGGCTCTTGTGGTCGGTGCATGTGTCACACTTCTCACCATAAAGGTAGTGCCGCTAAAATTTCAAGGAAAAAATCATGACTTCCAGCTCTAGATCATGTATTGGGTAGTTCTTCTCATGTATCTTCAACTACCTTGAGGCTTAGGCTATCAAATTTTCATTTTTCCTGAGTACACAACCCAATACTTTCTTTGAAGCATCACCATATATCACAAAACATTCTCCACTTTTTGGTAGTGTGAGTATAGGTGCAGTGATCAGCCTTCTCTTTAGCTCCTTGAAGCTTCCCTCACATTCTTCTGTCCAGATATACTTTACCCCTTTTATTGTTAACTTAGTTAACGGTCTTGACAATCGTGAGAAGTTTATCACAAAACATCGGTAGTACCCAGATAATCCAAAAAACTATGGATTTTTGTGACACTAGAGGGCCTGGGCCATTCCTCGATCACCTTTGTGTTTGAAGGATCGAAAATAATTCCCTCACTTGTTATCACATGTCCTAATAATGTGACTTACTTCATTCAAAATTCACACTTGCTGAACTTGGCGTACAACTTCTCATTTCTTAATATCACCAACACAAGTATTAGATGTTCTTCATATTCCTCCTTGCTCTTAGAGTAGATGAAAATATAATCGATAAACACTACCACAAATTTGTCGAGGTAATGTCTAAAGACTTTATTCATCAAATCCATGAATATTGCTGGGGCATTAGTAAGTTCAAAGGGCATCACCAAAAACTCATAGTGCCCATAACTTGTATGGAAGGCAGTCTTCTGAATATCTTCCTTCTTCACCTTTACCTAATGATATCCTGAACAAAGATCCACCTTTGAGAAGTATTGAGCAGCTCTTAACTGATCGAATATGTCTTTAATCCTTGGAAGAGTATACTTGTTCTTTATGGTGATCTTGTTGAGTTCCTGATAATCTATACACATCCGCATTGTTTCATCCTTCTTCTTCACAAAGAGCACTGGCGCAACCCAAGGTGATGCACTAGGACGTATGAACTCTTTATCCAGATGCTCTTGCAACTGCTTCTTTTACTACTCCAATTCGATAGGATCCATCCTATAGGGACACTTTGAGAAAGGAGTATCTCCAGGTATGAGTTCAGTTGATAACTCTACCTCAAGATCCAGGGGAATTCCGGGTAACTCTTCAGGAAATACATCATCGTATTCCCTCATTATGGGAATTTCCTAATGGTTGGCACTTTCCTTCAACTCATCCATTTGGGTGAGGTATGCTTCTTCATAGGGAATCAACACCCACACCATTGAAGGATTTTTCAAAGGAGATTCATGATCATCATTGCATTTTTAGAGGAGCATGGGATGGTTCGGAATATGAAAATATATTTTCTTTTCCTGAAATTTGATATGTGCTCTATATAACGAGAGCCAATCCATTCCTATAATAGTGTCGAATTCCACCAAGGGAAGTATTATGAGATTTTACGGAAGAATCTTCCCACATACGCCAACAAGAGAAGATTCAAGCACTTGGGTTGCAATGATTGCACCACTTGGTGTTTTTATAGATATCTCTACTTCAAGGTTTCGACGCTTCAATTCTATAGTTATTGAAAACTTGAAAGATATAAAGGAATGCGTAGAACCAGAATCAAATAATAATTTTTCCATTCTTGAGTGAGTAGGAAGTGGGTCTTGTATGACTTCCTTATCATGCTCCACCTACGCAGTAGTGATGTCATAAGCCTTCCCTTGTTCCTTTGGATTTAGTGGCAGCTGACGCTGATTATCCTCGAGAACTTGAGGTTTAGTGCACTGGTTTTCATAGTTCCCTAGCTCTCTACAATTGTAGCATTGAACCATGAGTGGTTCTCTCCTTTCATCAGCTACATTCTCCTTCCTTTTTGTGTCTTTTTGAAACTCTTGAGCATGGTGTCATTATTTCCGACACTTGAAGCATTTCCCCATCCCTTTGAGGCAGTTCACTTGGTGTAACTTCCCACAGTTTTGGCATGTGGGTCATTGATTTTTATTCCCACCTTTGTCCTTAGATCCACCAGCTTGAAACTCCATCTTTCTTTTCTTATCACCATAGCCATGAGACCATTATCCAAACTCCATCTCCACTTTGAGATCACACCGATCAACTTCTTCATAACTCCCAATGTCTCGAATTGTGAGAGCCTTTATAAGGTGTGGTTTTAATGCACTAAAGAATCTATCAATTTTTCTATCATTTTTGATAAAAAAATCCAGAAGCATACCTTTTAAGCCTTCTGAAATTCCCTTCATAGGTTGTGACAGATTCTCCTTCTTTTTTCTTGAGATCTATGAATTATCTCTCCATTTTCATGTGAAGAGTTCAAGGGAAATACTTATTAAGAAACATTATATTAAATTCCTCCCATTCCATCTATTTAATTTCCTCCCTTGGCATGGCGTTCTCAATCAAAGCCCACCATTGACCAGCTTCTCCATCTAGATGATAAATGGCTAGTGTCACCTTCTCCATCTTAGAATAGTGAAGAACAGAAAAGATATTCTCCATGGAGTTTACCCACTATTCTGAAACTAGTGGATAAGAAGATCCACTAAACGTCGGTGGTCGTTGCCACATAAAACATTCGATAGCGAGTTCCTCCCTCTATGGTGAAGGAGGATGTTCCCCATTATTATGGTTATTGTTCACAACCTGTGATAATTGGTTAATCATCGCCATGAAGTTCTGAACTCCACCTCCCAAATTATTGGGGATGTCATTCGGGCAATCGTTGCAGTGTCCCTCGCACGAGTTGTTGGCATGATGTCTCCTGGGTCCCACCGTTTTCTAAAATAGAAAAGGTTAGAACAAAACATATGTAAACAAGTCATGAATAACATATTAATTTAAAAACTTTATACCAAAAACATAACATATGGGATCCCTATGTAAATATTCTTGTGTTCATATTTGTACTTAGTCTCATGCTGTAGGTTTTCCCTAGGGTTCACTAATCCTAATTCCCAAATTAACTAATCCTTTCCTCAGATAATAACTATAGCAACCCAGACTTTACTTACATTACTGTTACATCATTTCAAAGATAAACAATGTAACAATATTACACATAGAGGATCCAAAGGTTTAGTGTGTTGGGAAAACTAGGACCATACAAAACAATTACAACATCAAGCATAAAAATTTCATTAATTTCTTCTTCTCTAGCTTCTCATTTGCACTTGTCCTCTACTTAGTACATGTAGCCACCTAAGGATATACATAAAAAGGGGTGTGCTAAAATCCCAATAATAGGATATATAATATCAATATGGCATGGGGTGAGCATAATAATAACATGGTAAAAAGATCATGAACAAGAGAGGAGTATAAATAAAAGACTTGAAATGTGGTAATGCATAAAAATGAAACATCATGTCTTAGTAGTTAACTACCACACATACTTGTGAACCAAGATAGAATCTTGTTCACACATCATTTAAAATTTACTAATGAGATTCATCACTTGACCCAATGCATTGGAGCGCTGTATAATTCTTGGTGCACCCATCACATTGAAACATTCATATTGAGCTATATAATTCCGGGCTCACCCGTCACAGCATAACATTATCATTATCATGTTTTCCACATGGGACATATATTAAAAGAGAACACAACTAACCCAAGGAATTTAATGGGTTATATTTTATAAGAATTCATTCATAAACTTTGGGTTCCCAAAATAAAGAGGGAATTACATACATGTTACAAGAACTGTCCACTTTGAGTGAGAAGTAAATGGTGTGTTCTTAAAAGAAGAGTTCTTTTGGAAAAAATTTTGTGTGACATAAAAACCAGTGACAAACATGTATATCATAGAAAAGGAATGAAAATTATGAACAAATGATCTTTAAGGTGTGAACATATCAAAAATGGAGTGAAAGAGGGAGAACCTGAAGGATAAAAGTTGGGTTCGAGAATTTCCCCTTACCTTGTATCAGAATGCTTCCTTCTCTTTAATGTCCTATATAATGACATTATATTAATTAATTAGAAATACAGATCCTTGTGTCAATTAATATGGTAAATTTTGGTTTCATTAAGTCATTCTATGTGCCTTTGGATGAGTTATAGAGTTTAAAAACCTTATTCAAGAATGTTTGTTTTTATGGGTTTCTTGAGTGGTTCACTTGTATTCTTAAATTGATATTTGGGTTGAACATGGGTAAACATATATAATTGATATTACATGTTATTAGTGATATTACATGATATTTAATGATCTTATAATGAATCATATTATATCCATGTGGATGAATCTTTTGATAAGAATTAAATGATGATTGTTTGGGTTGATTTTGGTGGTTTTTCGATCACATCGAACTTGTTTTAATTTATCACCTAGTAATATGGCCATAAGTTAGTTGCAGAACATTAAAAAGGGCATAATACATATAAGAAATTCTGGTCCAACAATAAAAATGGTTTCATGATCAGATCTTAAGGTAGTAATGGAATAATAAATCATGTCATTCTTGAAGGTGATAAATTGACACCTCACGAACAACGTTCTCTTTAATAAAATAAAAGGAATAGGGAAAGGGGGTTGGATGATATAATATCCCATTACGATCATTAAATTACATTATATTTATAAAACGGGAGTTAAAGTACCATTTGGATGAAGATAGGTGGGGATAGATCAAGAAATGAACTTGAACTTGAAATGAAATTAAAGGAGAAGTCGTAGAAAAATTACCTCTTAAATCCTCCTCTTGAGATCCTCCTTAAGGTAGCTAGGATTGGTATTTTGATGAGACCAGAAGCTCTTGAACGTGGGATAGAGTCTAGGGAGGATTTTTGTGTAGAGATTAAAGAATTCTTGGAGCTTGAGAGGTGTGAGGAAATGAGGGTGTGAAGGGTGGAATTTATAGTGGAGGGGAGAGGGGTTTTCTTAATATAAAATTCATTAGTTTATTTTTTCTCCACAAGGAAAGGAATAGTGAGTATTACATGACCAAATATAGTAATTTTATCATGTGATCCCCAACCAATTGGGATTACATCAGCATAACATCACACATGACACTATAATTAGCTTATTTAGCATATTTTTTTAAATTATGGTATTTCACTATTCATAAAAAATTTAAGTATTTCAGAAAAATCCCAAAAATTTACCCCAACCATTTTTCAACGTTTAGAATCCAAAAATGAAGTCAATTTTTCAAAAATAATTTTCTAAGTATGATAATTTAATATTTAATTAAATTCATGGTTTATTACTCAAAAACATTTTTTAAAACATTCATTTACTTATTATAAAATATAGGTACATCATACTTTCACTTGAATATTATTTTTATACTATCATAGGTAAGGTTACTATTAAATAGGATATATCACTATTCATAAGGGTATGTTACTATTCATAAGGGCATGTAACTATTCACTAAAAATTATTTTTGTTTCATTAGACTCCAAAACTCATCTTGAACACAACCGTGTATGTCGGATTTTCAAAATTCAAAACATATAAGTGACAAAATTATGTTTAAAGGTCACTTATCACTTAGTAGTTCATTATTTTCTGTTTTCATGACATAAATATAAAGGTAATTTCCATTGAAAAACATTGGGTCGTTACAAAATCACTTCATAAAAATGGTTTCAATACAGTGTAAAACTGATTAATTTTTCTATTAGTGTCTCAAATAAAATCAAGAACATACATGGAAAATATTTTGAAGTTTGCTTCATATGTAGATACAGAACCCTATTCTTTTATCATAAATTCCAAGAATTTTTTTCCATTCGGTGTCTAAACAAATATTAGGGAAATATTTCACCAAAAAATGATCCATAAATGTTTCATATTCTAAGGATTGAGTACCATCATTCTATAAGGTATTATTAACCAAAGGGAACCATTTGTCAGCTTCAACATCAAGACAATAAACAAAAAAGAATTATATACTGACATTTAGAACATCCCAGGACATTAAATATCATCCCATAGCATTGATCCATCCTTCAACTACCAATGGGATAGATGATCCACTAAATGATGAGGGATGTTACCTTATGATATTCTCCATTATAGGCATGTTCCTTCATAGTATATGATACTCCTCTTTTTCATGGATACCAACACCATTTATATCATATTTTAACTCATCCATCACTACAAAAAACTAATTAATTCTAATTCCACCACATTGAGATGCTGATTTGGAAGGAAATTTTCCTCTTTGTGTATTCCCACTACATTTTCCTATTACCATGGTTGAAAACCATTCTCAATAAATATAGTTTAGATAAAGAAAAATGGTAATATTCAAATGATGTCTCATTTTAACTTGACCTTAAGGTGAAATATTTTATGTTCATGCTACTATAATTTTCCTAACCAATAATTTTTTTTAAACATTTAATCTTTTATAATATATAAGGACTCCTCCTTGAACATTACATGATTTTGAGTTTTAGTCACTAATTTACATTATTTCACTTTGATGAACTTCTCTAGTATAGTGTTTTTGTAAACTAAGTCATAAATCAATCATAAAATATTATAAAATTATAAAATAGACACTGATGATAAGTGTCCATTTTTCTAAAAAATTAAAACATAAAATAAGTAATATTCTCTTTTTAGGAAAACTCTTCTCCTATTTTAATTTTAGCACTTACTTTCCCATACTAATCCTTAAAAACCAATGAAATCATTTTAAAAACATAGGATGAGAATAAAAACCAAAATATGGTATATTATAAATAAGAAAAAAATTATTCTAAAAAAACATAAATACCCATAAATACCATTCTTCAAAAGAAGATATTTTACCCATAAATAGAGATATCATTTCTTTAAAACAAAATTTATTTTAATTTTTTGAAAAAACTGATTTAAATGAAATTTCATTAAAAATAATAGAAAATTCATGTATGTACCTTAGGAAATCATATCATAGAACCCTTCTAAAAACCGTAAATAACCCTTACAAAATAGAATAACCATGAAATCAACTTCCAATATAATTCTCCATAGACCATAATAATTACCAAATTCATTAGAGTGATATCTTGGTACGCCCATAATTTATGATATAATAGGATCACCCAATTCTATCTAGGAACTACCATTATATATAATGTATTTTAAAAGGAGTATAGAAATGAAATAATATTCACTGTATTTGGAAAAGTATTATTCATCATTCCATTTAAAACAATAAAATTGTTTACTATTGAAAACCATCAACATAAATTTAAAGAAAAAAAATGAAATTTATAAATATTTTTTATCTGTAGTAGAACATTTCAAAAAATTATTCTAAATCGTGCCAAAAAAATAGAAAGGTACATAAAAGTAAAACATTAAAAGAGCATTTATTTAAAAGAAATTTCCCTTATTGATTTCAAAATATTTAGATATTAATCCCCATGGAAGAATGACATTAAAAAAATAAACACTATAATAATATATAAATTAATGACATAACATGTGAAATGGGTTTTATATAAACCATCTAAAAGAATAAAGCTGAAAAACATATAGATAAGCCTCAATGAATGGAAATTATGATGATGTTTCTTACCTTGAGTCTGAAAATTGACATGTTTTTCTATATTATTTAATGATAAAAAATTGTTAATTATTTACTTACTTGAGAAAAAATTTCATGTTAATTATTACATTTACTTCACTTATTAACAAGTTATATACAATTACTTAATAAATTATGTTTAACACAGATGTCTTGATCATATTCACATTTTGTGTCAAAAATGGATTTGGTAGGTCAACAACAGTCAAAGGGGTCATTATTTAAAAATATATAGAATAGTAATAATGAAAAAATAATAATTTTTATAAATAAATTATACTTTAAGAAATTATAATGAAATATTTTTATGAAAAATTAACAAATTGGTTGATCATGGGGACAATAGGATGTACATTTTCTTGAGTAACATTTTAGTTTTAAAATTATCATTATGGAAAGATGGTAAGTAACATTTTTTCTTCCAATATTTATAATTAAATCATAAATAAAATATTATTTAATAATATATACTTATATATATAATTATTCTTATGTGTCCATCAAAAAAATAATCACATCACTTTGAGGAGGTGGTATTCCACATATCCATGAACGACATTATCAATTTTTCAGTTAGTGGAAATATAATAATGAAAAAGATATATTATACACATATAATGATAAATAGGTAATTAATATAATAAATAAGTCATTTATAATAGATATATTTATTATATTTACATGTATTACCTTTCATGAAATGTGCTAGGGAATAATGAATCACATCGCTTCAAGAGGAGGTAGTCTATCGTACACATGAGAGATGTTATCTTATCCATTATGCAATAGATTGTAAAATGGTTTATATGATATAATGACACTACAGGTGTAATTATTTTATAAATATTATCTATAAACATTAGGTCCATCATTATTCTCATCAGTGAGAGGTGGAAATAAAAAAATTAATGACATCATTGCCTGATGTAGTAGTCCACCGTACACCCAAATTATGATTTTTTATCCCATTTAATGGAAGTGTGTGTGGTATTTGGTAAAAATTGTAAAAAACATCTCCTTATATGTAATATTATAAGGTTATTATATCATCATGGTATAATAATAATTTATTAGGGTAGAGTAATTAAAATAAAACGCTTATTGATGAACATTACCTCTTCTTTGGTTTTTAACAAAAGGACTTACATGGCTGGATTTATGTGCATGTTATTTCTTATAGGATAATAATTGGGAAGTGGATAAGTAATTTGGTTGTGTATTGGATGAAACACTTTTTTAAGCTGTCAATAGAGGGGGAGAGAAGGTGTCCTTTTATCAGTGAGGTGAGTGACACACTTGTAATGTTTTTTAAAAAGGATAGGTGAAACCACGTTTTTACCAACCAAAAGGATCCAATAATTCACCATACTCTAGAATATAATGTACAAGGTCTAATGTTTTACATTTAATTGGAGGTTGACATGTTTTTTGTCATTTCCCCCCTTATATTCTATCTTTATCCATTAAATGATCATATTTTTACCTTAATCATTATAATTTATTTTAATTGTTTTAACTAATAACATTGGTTAAAAATTAAGTTTAACTATTTAGATATTATATGTTTTGGTTATTCCAAAAATCATTTCACTATTTCATATTCTATTCATATATGTAAAAAATTTAACTTAATAATAATACTGTAGACGTGGTGAGATGGCAGGTTTTTAAGAAGTGTGTTTTTTTAGAAAAAGAATATTCTATATTAAATATATGAGGAAGAATAATAATTATATGAAAATAAATTAATAATTTTTGATATAGTATTTATAAATTTCATTTAAAAAATTTCCCATTACTTAATATTTTAAATAATTCAAAAGGTTGAACATTATGAATTTTAATATTGTTTTTAAAAAAACCCATCTTTACAACCCCAAACAACCATATATTAAAACCCAATATAAGGCTGGTTAGAAAGTATTTATGTGGATTAAATTTTAATAAATAATTACTAGGTTTCTTGAAATTATATTCAAAGAATACTAGAACTCTTAAATCAATAAGCATTTTAAAATGCAAAGTCTTTTTATAAAAATTAGTATTTATCACTATTCAATAAAAAATAAGCATTTCCCAAAATATACTAGTAATGTCACCCAAATTAATTTTTCATATTCTGATTTTAAAAACTATATTCATTCTATAAAATTAAAATTATAATATTTAAAATTATTCTTTAATATAAAACCTTATATAAAAAGTGTTTAATGAAAATAATTTCCTTTTTGATTAAAATAGACATGATAATATTATAATTATATAACCATATAATTGGTAATAATAATTTTGAAAAACATTTATTTTTATAAAAAATTTGTTTTTTAAAATCAATAAAATATTAATGATAAAAAAATGGTGTCTTGCAGCTTAAAATTAAAAAAATAGATTAATTAGTTAGATTCGAACAATTTGGGATCACAGTTTTACAAACTATGTTCCATATTCTGGGCTAATCAAGCAGTAACTTGTTTTTGAAACATTGTTTGAAAAACCATGATAAAACCATATTAAATCCATATCTCCCATACTACATTCTTTAAGAAGAATGTTTTAAACGTTTTCCAAATAGTGTTCCAACTCTAAACCCTCATCTTGGACTCTATGTCAAGACGTGGAGTTTTTTGGGATGTCCTTCTTGATTTTCCCTAACTTTACATCTAACCATGCACGAGACAATAAAACTATAAAATAAAAAAACTATATAACCTAATAAAAGACTAAAATAAAATATTTTAAGAAAAAAAGGATATATATACCTGAAAGTGATTTCATCATATGATAATAGAAATGTGCATTATTGTAATACATTGTTTATTTGTCAAGTAATTTAAAACAATGGGTTTTTTACTCACAAGGTCTGTCCTATAATTCTATCTTTGATAGATTTAAACAGATCTACCTATCAATTGATAATGTTAATTTTTCCAAACCATGTACATATACGGGTTATTTTATTTTTCTTCTTATTCTTCATTGTTTTTCATTTTTTTCATGTTTCTAAAATCATAAGTTATTAGTTCTCAACATATATTCTATAACTCAAGTAAGAAGTTCTGAAAATAACTATTAAATTGAAAAAAAATATTAAATGAAAACATTTATCAGTGAATTCATTGTTTGATGTAGTGGTTCAATAAACACAAGACCACACTCGAGGTTTAAATGATTAATTTTAAAATGTTGTACAAGAAATCATGATGCAAGTAGAAGAATAAGAAGAAGATTATATGGTGTATGAACCCTTAAATGAATAAAGTGTTGTACATGTAATTTTTAATGAAGATTTGGTGGATATTGAGAAGGAATTAGTGGATGAGTTATCATAACTCATAAATTCTATAATCTAGTGATCAGAAACAAGTGGTTTAGAAATTTCTTAAAATATATGAAAATAATGGGCGATGACAAGATGATATAAACCAAAAATTTAAATTATGGTCAAGATAGCATGGAAAGTAATATTCAAGGAATTTATTTTAGTTACCCAATTTATTTCAATTTTTTCAAATATAATTGTTTTCATAGTAAATATGGTTTGAAATGGGGACATTCCAATATAAAATTTAAATCCCTAAAAGTTTTTCCACAAATTCGTTTGTTTAATTGGACTATATAGAATATTCTAAAGGATTTTTATGGACCAAATTAATATTTTAATAAGGGTTACCTATGATGTAAAATTTATACTTCTAAGGATAAAGTCTTTTTCCCAAAAAAATATTACGAAATGAAATAGTATCATAATAAAGAAAATTGTAGCATCCTACATGTGGTGGTATAAAGTTTAGAACCCACACACTTCTTCATTTTTAGATATTTCATTTGGGAGTATCCTCATAAAAACTTTCAACTTAGTGATCTTAATTAGAATATTATGAATATTTATATATTTTTTTAATATTATTTGATTAATTTCTTCATTGATTTAGTTGTTGTTGATTTATTTTATTTAATATTAATTTTGTAATTAAATAAAAAATATAATTGATATAGTTTATTTTATTTTATTCTCTTGAGGATGATTCCATGCATTCAAAGAGTAGTGACTCCAGTTAACCCTAAGAAAAATTTAAATATAACAATGGAACTCACATACCATTGGAATTTTATTACCACTCCATATATGTGTAGAAAATGAAAAATAATTTTCTCAACTTCATTAACCTTATAGGAAACATAAATGTTTTTGCTAAGTGCGGGGAAATGGTTCAGATATAACATTCAATAGTTTTTTACATTATAAATAGGTAGATGTGTTTTAATTATATTTCAAATTATGATTGAGTTAATCATTATATTTATTTTAAATTAAATTTAGTTTTGCATGCAAGGATTATAACACATTGAGATCTTAGTATGTGATATCCTTAAAATAAAAATACTATGTAGAATAACTTGTATGGCATGAAATTCAAACCTAAAATGAAATATGATATTTTAATGAGATAAAATTATATGTATTAAAAAGATAGTTATAATATTGAAATTGAATTTATGGGTATAAATAGAAGTAACCATTTAATGAAGTCCATATATAATGGTGATGCAATGTCATAAAATAATGGGAGTCTTTCATATAAGTTAATTTGTATGTGCTTGGAAAGGAAGTTGGATCAATAGGAACTATATGATATTTAAACAATAACAATGGTATCAAGCCATTTCAATATACAAGGAAACCATATGTATATTTTACAACAATTATTTTTAAATCTATTGGGTGGTTATGTGTGGGATATCCCAATACCAACAGTTTTAAAGATATTGTTGATATAGGTCCCCTGGAATTTATTTTAACCAATATTTTAATGAAACTATTGGTATAATTGATATTCCAATGATTCGTAAAACTATTGGTATAACCTTATACCACCCAAAAGTCCAGAAACCCTTCCCATTATAGTCAATAACATGAACCCACACCCCAAACAACTTACATTGAATATTGATAAACCATTAAATCAATTAATGTATTGAACTAATCACAATAAACATTTAAAGTTGAATAAATATTATATATTGTACATTTTATTTGGTGTTTACTATAAGAAAAATCATAATGAATATGTGAAATAATATTTAGTCATCCAACATCATGTGCCATAAATATAATTCGGACTTTTGTTTGAATAAATCTCTCTCTCATGACCATAACTGTCATCACTGACATAACCAACAAACTCATATACACCATTATCACAACCACCATCTCCAACACTATCATCATCACCATCACCATCACCATTACAATCACTATCACCATCACTATTAGTATCATTATCATAAACACAATCACCATAAAAATCACCAAACCAACCTCCACTAGGTCAATCATCACAATCTCTTAGTGAATCATATAATCAACACATCATTGAAATTAATGTATCAAAAATCATGGGGAAATTTAGTCGAATTTATGGCCATAATGCTTCCATAAATTTTATAAATTTCACACTAGACTTTTTTACATCATTCATACTCATTCATGGATATTTTTTCACCACTAAAAAATATACCCAAGCATTATTTTCACCTTTATAAGTTATTTTGAACTTGGAGATACCAAAACTTTTAGATACAATTAATGTTAGAAAATATCTAATGGGAACTACACTCTTTCCAATTCGATAACATACTCCTCCTTGGTGTTCAAATACTAATATATGGAATATATGATTTTTAATAAAAATTATTTCATCTTTTGATCATCAAGGGCCTCTAAAAAACATTTTTTTATAATATATATATGAAATATTGTTTTATAAAATATATATTAAATTTTTAATGAATAAAATTTTAAAATAATATTTTCTCATACTTTTTGGTTTATAGCACTACAATATTTCACCTTTTTTCTAGAGATGTACAATTTTTATCGATTCATATTCCCTTTAATGTTCAAAATAACCCAATTAAATTTTATAAAATATAGAAAAACATTATTCAATTATAATGAATTTCTCTAGAAAATAAATCATTGAAACCAATAGTTTACTAAAAATAACCAAAACCAGTTGTAATAAATATCATAGAAATGAATTCTATTATACCAAACTGTATGAAACTATAAAAATTCAAACCTAAATTATTAGATTTAGAGTATTTTTGTGAATAATTGTTCATATTTGTTTTTTTTGGTCAACATCATTTTAAATTGTTTAAGATTGGATGAATTCAGTTTGATTAATAATTGTTTTGGTTAATTCAGAAAATATATATCCAATTAATGTACTATTACATATGAATAAAACATATTTATTCAGAGTAGAGTTTTTCAATATGTTTTTTTAGTTTTATAAAATTTAGATCATCATAATTTTGACTAGTTTATTATTGTTGTTTTTTATTCAGTTGTAGTCATTTAAATTTTATTAAATTCATGTTGGAATTGTAGTTTCATTCAATAAAAAGTTTATTTATATATTTTTCATACATGTTAATACAATTTATTTAATTTATTTCTTGATTTAATTTATTTTTGTTCAGTATAATTTAATTTATATATGTTTGGTTCAAGTCTCTTATATTAATATTGACCACTTTTGGTTCAGTTTTATATTGTTATGTTTGATTTGGATTGAGAAGTTATAGATAGTAATTATTTTTTATTTTTAGTTTCATTATATATTTACCTATTTAGTTATAGTTTGTATTTAGAAAGTATTTATGATCATATTATATAAATATATTTACATTTTTATATTGTAACACTATTTGAAACTATGTACATGCTACTAATGTTTAGAGTTTACATATTAATATAGTTTAGATTTGTAACTATTAAATTATTATTAATTTGTGGGTCTATATTATTGTTTATTTTTTAAAATTAAATCATAATATTTATGAAATATAAAATGAAACATTTAATTATTATATAAAACTATCTACAAGGTTTAAAATTTAATATGTTTAAAAGTACATTTAAAACAAGTTTGAAAGTAGTTTTAAAAACAATTTAAAATAAGTTCAAATCAATATTTATAAGTATATGTAAGAACTATTTAAATTTTACTTTTAAAAAATTTAAAATATGTTTTAAAATTTTTATACCAGTATTTTTACAAGTAGTATTTATGAAAATTTAGGAGTAGCTTTAAAAAAATTTAAATCAAATTTAAATCTATTTGAATGAGGTTTCCAAAATTGTTCATTTTTTAAAAAAATACTCTGTATCATTGATATAATGACAATTCCTTTCAAAAATATAAAATCATTTTAATAAGGTAACATGGTTGTCGTTTTAATTTTGGGATTAAGAGGTTATGAATTAATATGATGACATGTTGTTATAAGGTAATTTTTAGTTTTTTTGATAAATTAGGCGGTGAAAATGGGAATTGAAATTGATGTGTAATTCTAGTTTTTCCATTAATAGAAAGAAAAGTAAAATTTTATTCAAACATACATGATCATAATGTATTTATATTTGTTGACATACTATAATAGTTTCACTAGTAAATTGAGGTAGGTGGTTAGTTTTTTCGGAGTTCTCATAGCTAACTCACGCTCCAAGTGTTACCATGGAATGTATGTGAGTTGGGGGTGTTGTGTTGGATTTGGATTAAAGGGAGAAAGGTTTTACTTGGTGTTTTAGTTATCTTATACATGATATAGGTACAAATATAAAAGTTAAGAGTTAAAATAATACCATTTTTTTGTTAGATATGGTGAAATATTCTCTCATTTTGAACTATATAAGTGTTATTTTTTAAATGATATGCATATTAAAAATGACTCTAAATATTTTATTTTATTATATTTTATAATGTGTCATTAATTTTATTATTATTTATTATGTTTTCAATATTAAAAATTCCTCTTAATATGTTTCTTTAATTATATATTATTATATGTAATGAATTTTATTTATCATTTAGTTTATTTTTCATTAATTATTATTTTTGTATAAAACATATATCTTGTTTTAATTATATTTCTATGTGTATTACTTACCCTTATTCTTTTATTATACTTTTTTAATATTACGTAACTATGGTTTATCCTTACTTAATTTTTTTACATTACATAACATTATTTTATCCACACATAACATTAGTGTTAACGTTAATTATGTTTGTTTTACACTTACATAACTTTATTTCACCTCTAATTAAAACGTTTTTATCCTTAATTTACTTTATATTGTCCTTTCATTTCATTATTTTACAGACTCATTCTTTTTTTACCCTCTCATAAAACTATTATACCCTTATTAAACTTTATTTTACACTTAAATAACATTGGTTTACACTTAATTAACATTTTTTACCTTTAAATCACATTAGTTTGTCCGTAATTAAATTTAGTTTACCCTTTCATAACTTTTTTTACCTTTTCAAAACTTATATTACCCTTATATAACTTTAGTTAAACCTTTTTAAAACTTTTTTACACTTAATTAAATATTTTTTACTATTACTTAATTTTTTTACCCTTAAATAACATTACGTTAACCATACATAACATTTTTTTAACAATTGATAACTTTAATTTACCATTATTTAACTTTATTTTACCCTTATTTAACTTTATTTTACCCTTTACATTATTTCGCCCTCACATAACTTTATTTTTAACCTTACATAAATTGGTTTTTCCATTCCTTAAATTTAGTTTACTACTACATAACACTGTTTTACCCGTACATAAAATTTAGTTTACCATGGGCTAACATTAGTTTACCCCTTATAGTCTTTGGTTTACGCTTACATAACTTTATTTTACCCATAGTTAACATTTTTTACCCATAAAAAATTTTATTTTACACATACCTAACATTTTTTTACCCTTACATAAATTTTTCTTTACCCTTATGTAAATATAGTTTACCTTTATTTAACATTATTTTACCCTTACGTGACTTTATTATAACCCTTAAATTTCTTTGATTTTTTCAAAATTAATTTTTTATACTCTTACTTGACATATTATGCCCTCACTATGTTTTTTACCCTTACGTAACATGTACATGTTTTTGATTACCCTTACATAATATGTAGAAAATATATATTTTCTTTACTTAACATATATAATATTGATATTGAATTTCCAAAAACAAATATTGTTTACCTTTCAAAGATAATTTAATATTTGAGTTACCCTTATATAATCCAAAATACTAAGGGAAATTTAGGACACCAATTTTCATGTACTTGACCATTTATTTTTTAATTTAAAGTATAGAAAACAATAGGGTTATGTTTTGAAAGGTTTGGAGAAACATTTTCATTTTTTATGATTTTCAAGATGTTCATGGTTTTAGAGTAGTTAGTAGAAATTGTGCATCACCTCCCTTAAAATAATGCAACAGAAATAGTGGGAACTAGGTATGTGCATTGTATGGTGGATGGTTTGGCCAAACAATGAATCTACATAGGATAAACAATGAAAATATGGAAAATGGGTAATATCATGGTTGGAAAAAAATTTCTAATTGTGTGAGACATCCATGTGGGGTGTTTGTGGAGGGAGTGGCTTACCAACAATTAACACACAGTTTTCCAAATAATGTTCCATAACTATGAATTGTGAAATGTTAGATTCGATAATTGTAGATCTAACTCGGTTTACCCAATTAGTGAATTATTTTCCCCTAAAACAACAATAACATGAATTCATTTTCCTCCCAATGATGGAGAGAACTTCCATTTCGATCATATAGTGATACCTAGTAGAATCTAAGTGTGTTTAAGCCTTGAATTCATCATTTAATGTTTTCTCTTCATCATTTTACGCAGATTTCTTATTCCTCCCTCTCTTGGATTCATGAGTTTATTCTATTGGGGATAAATCCATGTAATTTGATATCCATCATGTTAATATATAATTTTTTTCCATGGGAATAATATCTATTTGCAATTTTAATGATCAAATATATTTTTTTTAATTTGGTGTTTCATGTATAATTCTCACCTAGGTTTGAGGGGTAGGTGGCTTCAATCTCAACTCCTCTCATTTAGAAAATGATAGTTAAGTTTCAAATTGATTGTATTTCTGTAATTGAATTTTAAAATTTGATTTTTTATTCTTGATTGAAAACCCCTTTCATGATGGTCTTGTGAAATTTTGAATATAGGATAGCTTTGTGGAATTAAAATTTCATTCATGATTTTAAAATTATTATTTTAAAATATAGTTTGGTTTTTATACATGGGGTAATAGTTATAGAAATGTTTTAAATAAAATTAGTTTTTATTGAAATTATTTGTCTTAGTATTTTGGCATACACAGTTGGTGTGTTTTCATTCTCATTTGTGGTGGATAGTGGCATGAAGTATTTCCCATAAAAAATGGAAAGGATAAGGGAATGGAGTTTCCATAATCAAAATTGTTGGCCAAGTGATCGCTTGTTTGAAGGAATCCAGACCACTTGGGATTATATGGAATTATATAGTTTTCTTGCATGAGTAGATGTTCAGATACGTGGAAATAGAATGGGTATCCCAAAATTTAATTTGAAAAATGGTTTAAATATTTTTTGATTGCATTCAATGAAAAAATATTTTAGTTTGTAAAACTATTTGTCTTTGTTATGAACTACTTTAAATTGTTTTAAACTATTTTATAAAAAATTTCTGACATGTTGTATTAGTGGCATGAGTTGGTAAGTCTTTTTGGGAAACCAACTGAGTTTTATACTCAACCCCTAAATGGTCTGTTTGGGTCACTTGGAAAAATTTTATATCAAGATTCACATAAAATAAAGTTATCTGATTTCATTATTTATGCATCAGGATACCATGAGCCTGACATTTGGAGTTGGAGCTTGGAGAAAGTTGGGAGTTTTTTAGTTGATATCTTCTATGAATTCGAGTTTTGTTGGTATTTGTTTCCACATTGTACTTTTATATAATTAGGTTTGGATTTGTTTTCATTGAGTTTTATTTAGTACCCATGCATAAAAAAACGTGGTTATTTATGGTTTTTTATTAGGATTTTATATTTTCAAAAGGAAAATCATCACCTAATTTCTTATGAATCTCTTGGATTTTATTTCCTGCATTTGGTGTCTTGTGGATGTCATCTACGTAATTTAATATAAAAACCCTGCATTTTATTATACATTTAAACATGATTTATTACATAAAACCTTCACTTTATACTATATAGAATATATAGAGGTCTATTGTCTTTATAGATTAGGAATATTACATAACTACTTAAAATGGGAAACACAACATCTTTATTGAAAACTTCTTTTACATAACCACTACATTCCATTGTACTTAGCATTTCATGGGATAACTTGAGGACATGAATAATAAAAAGGTGAGATATAAATCCTAGTAAGGGAGTAAACAAGGAATAACATTACGAATAAAATACATGTTAGGCAGTAGGCCTATCAGTGGATTATAAACGAAACATGAACATAAAGTAATGATATAGCATGATTATCATAACCTGGAAATGTGGCAACAACACATAACATGGTATTATAATGAGATAAGGATCATTGCTCTTGGAGCATGAGTAAAACATCATTTCACTTTCATTATCATGAGTAATCCCTTATTTCACTTGATTTATTATGATACTAATCTTTACCCAATGCATTGGAGGGCTATCAGGGTGCACCATTATTAAACATTTCATTTCATGCATAAGTGTGGCACATGGATCATACAACAAGGAATCAATTAAAATAATAATTTATTCTATGATAAATGAATTTGGAATAAATTAATGAAAATATTTAATCAATAATAAAATGTTCATAAATCTGATACCCTTGATAGAGAAATTGGCATGATATTCACTACACAATGATTTTGGCTTGGAAAATCACGGGGTAATTTTGGCATCATAACAACGTGAAATAAAAACTCAAAAAACCATCCGATTAGAGAGGAATGGGTGACTCATAATTTTTAAATTAAATGGAAAGTAATGGGATCATACAGATACATGTACCATCAATTTTACTCGAATTTAGATTCATGATACAAAATAATTGCTTAAAGGTTAATGACGAGAGAGAAATTTCTTACGGAATTTAGGAATGGTAACAGGTGTACATGGGAGGAATTAATGATAGAGAAATGTGGTCTCTCATTATTCAAACATAATTAGAGTAGTATGTAGGATGTTCTAAATCATACCTCAAAAGTTTTAATTGAAAATAAAAGGGCATACCAACATAATGAGATTTGGACAAAAATGAAAAAGGTAGAAATCCCTTACATGGAAGTGTTACACCAAGGGCTTCAGAGAGACTTGATAGAGGATTATTTTGAGATTGGGGAGCCTTGGGAGGATTCTAGAGAGAGGTGGGCAGAGTTTGGTTAAGCTCCAACGACATTGAGTAAAGAGGAAGTAGGATATTGGGTGGGTTTATATAGGAAAAGGGAGGGAATTCATTATTATTTAGGTTTTGGACCCTATACATTAAACTAATCAAAATCGAAAACCATAAATTGGTTTTTACAATTGGTTTTTTCCAAATGGGAGTGGAAAATAATATTTTATAAGGCCAATGTCTGAAAGTCTTAAAATATTGGGCTTTCTTATGTGGAGGTGAGTCACACTCTAAAGGAAATCATTTTTAAATGATAAAATGTTTTTTAAGTTTGGGAGGGTCCACTCAATTTTTGTAAACTAAATAATATATACCCAAAATCACATTAATTTAATTGTAATACATTTATTGGAAGAAAATCCAACTTATATTATTTTATTACATCTCTATTGGGTCATTATGATGTTATAAAACACATTATATAATTAAACAGTATTTAATTTTGTACCCAAAAATTCAACTCTCTTAGAAAATTCTGAAAAATTCAACATTGAATAATTTCTATATCCTGATTCAAAATATAATATTCATTTTATATAAATTTTTTATTAATATTCAAATTTTTTACTTTTAAAATAAAAACCCACATTTATCAGAAATTCATGGGTTTTGACAAAAATAACTTTCAAACCTTAATAAAAATTACAATTGTATTCCAAAAAATTATATGATAATTGATATTTAATATAAAATCATTTAGTTAAAATAATTTATTAAAATATCATTTAATTAAAAAATCCATTAAATTTTCAAAATCTATTTCATAATTGAATATTAACTAAAAATAAAATTTGTGCTGGAAAACTATTTACAACGTAACAATAATAAAATGAATTTATATTAATTATTATAAAAAAATAAAGCACATAATCATAGTTCTAAGGTCTTTTTACATAACCCCTTATAACACCCACATAGGACTGATGGGTAAGGTGTGTGATGGCGATAGATCTTTGGGGTTGCTCAGATAACATTTCTCGGGTGGTAATCCTTATCAAATTCCACTTATACTATAGGCAGTTCCATTTGATCTAAATGTGTTGAATCTCATCTTGGACATGGTCAAGAGAGAATCCCAATAAATCCACCTCCATTCCGAGCTCTAAAAAATTGACTTCGTACGGGGAAAGTCTATTGGATGAGGCCATCAATTCCTTTGTTTGGGTAAATTGGATTTGTTAAAGCCCTATATTTATACTAATAATGTGATCACTATGAAATAGATATATTAGAAACTATTACAATTCATAACATTATTTTGAAATCCAAAAACATAAAACCTATGAAGTTCATATTTTATATGACCATTTTACATAATGATACATTTAAATAGTTCAAGAGGAATTTTCATTAACAGAAGTTTGGTTAATTTGAATCTCCACCACTTAGAAATCTCAGCATAGAAATTTCCATTTCTGACACTAAAATAGTTGTGGGAAACTCTACTTCATCACTTCATCCAATTCGCACTTTGCTTCTTCAAACTTTTGGTTTCGCCACAGCACCTTGACGAGGGGCGTTATCTTATTTCGTATAACTATTTCTCTATGATCTAAGATCTTTACTGGATTCTCTTTATAGGAGAAGTCATTCTACAATGGTACCACATCCGGATTGAGTACATGAGATGGGTAAGGTATGTACTTAAATCAGAGTGATACATGAAATACATCATTTACTTGAGATAGGTTTGGTGGGAGTGCTAGTCGATAGGCCACCACTCTAATGAGATCAAGGATCTCAAAAAGTCTGATGTACCATGGACTAAGCTTTCCCTTATTCCCAAATCTCATTACTCTATTCCACAGTGATATGCAGAGGAATTCCATGTGTTTGACATCAATCTATATGCCTCGTCCATGATTTTTAACAATGTTCTTTTGTTGACTCTGAGCATCTTTAATGTGTTGTTGGATGGTCTTAAAATTCTCCACCATTTCATCGACCATTTCCGGACCTATGAGTTTTCTCTTCCCAACTACATCCTAACATGATGGTGTTTTGCACTTGTTCCCTATATAGGGCTTCATAAGGAGCCATTTGGATGCTTGAGTGGAAACTATTATTGTATGAGAACTCAACAAGTGGAATATTTTGATCCCATACTCATTTGAAGTCCTTTGAGCACGCTCTCAACATGTCCTCATGTATTTGGGTAGTCTATTCAGATTGGCCATCAGTTTGTGGATGATAATCTTTACTAAAGTTTTTCTTAGTATCCAGAGCATGTTGAAGAATCTTTCAAAACATAGAGGTGAATCATGGATCTCAATCGGATATAATTTATAGTGGTACTCCATACAACCTTACCATGTCTCTATTGTATATAAGTTCCAGTTGATCTAGTGAGAAATACTCTCAAATTGCAATGAAGTGTGCAGTCTTGGTATGGCGAGCCACAACAACCCAGATATCATCGATTCCTTTGGATGTCTTTGGATGTCCGCTGAAAAATTACAGGGTGATATTCTCCCATTTCAATACTGGTATGGGTAATGGTTGCATCATCCCCTTAGACTTATGCCTCTCAGCCTTCACTTGCTAACATACTTATCACTTTTATTTATACTCAGAGATCTCCTTCTTCATGTTTTCCCACCAATAATTCTCTCTGAGATCTCAACACATATCTGTGTTCCCTTGTAGAATAGTGAAATTTTAACAATGTGCACCATCCCAATGTTCTTTATTTAACTCCTAATTTGATGGAACACATAGCCTTGACCCAAATATCACAATTCCTTTTTTATTGACATTAAACTCCAATGATTTTCCTTTTCTAATAGTTTTCACCTTCTTCTGAATTCCCACATCATGCTTTTGAGAATCCTTTATCCTTTCCAATAGAGATGGTTGAGCAATAATTTGTGAAAGGATTGATGATCATGTCTTCTATATGATTCCCATGTCCATCTTCATCTAATACAAGAAGATTGGATCCTTTCCAATTCCCATCAATGATAGAATTTCTAGGTCATTTCTACTTTGAGAATCCACGAACCTATTCGTTTTCCCATGGTGGTAATGGATTGAGAAGTCATATTCATTGATCAGATCAAACCATCTTCGTTAGAGCATATTCAAATATTTCTGTGTGAATATATACTTGAGGCTTTTGTGGTCTGTATATATTTCAAACTTCTTCCCCATGAGATAATTCTTCCAAAATTTGAAAGAAAAGATCACTGAAACCAACTACAGATCATGTGTTGGACAATGTTTCTCTTTAATGTTTAATTTCCTTGATGTATAGGCAATTAATTTTTCATTTTTCATCAACACATATCCCAGGTCCTTCTTAGAAGCGTCACTGAATACCACAAAAAGTTATCCACTTGTGGGTATGTGAGCATGGATATAGTGATAAGCCTCCGTTTCCACTCCTTGATTCTCTCTTCGGATTCACTACTCCATGAAAACTTGGCTACCTTCTGAGTGAGCTTGGTAAGAGGGTTTGAAAAAAGTGAAAAAGTTCTCACAAATCGACGATAATATCCAGCTAACAGAATGAAGCTACAGATATCTGTTACCAATGTTGGCCTCGGCCATCCCTCAATTGTAGCTATCTTTGTGAGATCCAAAGATATCCCATTTCTTGTGATGATATGGATAAATAATGATACCTCCTTCAAATAGAACTCAAACTTGCTATACTTTGTATAGAACTTATCCTTTTGGAAGGTGTCTAGTACGGTTCTTATTTTCTCCTCATGACCATCCTTGGTTTTGGAGTATATTTAAATATCATCTATAGAGACTACCAAAACATTGTCAATTTAATCTCAGAAGACTCTATTCATCAAGTCCATGATGATTTATAGAGGATTAATATGTCTGAAAGGCTTTACTATGAATTCATAGTGCCCATACGTTGTACAAAATGAAGTCTTGGTGATATCCTCATTCTTCACCCTTACTTGGTAATATCCCGACCGTAAATTTTCCTTGGAGAAGTATTGTGCTCTACGTAGCTTATCTAACAAAACATAAATTTGGGATAGAGGATACCTGTTATTTATCATGATTTTTTTGAGCTCATGATAATAAATACAAAGGCGCATTGACCAATCCTTCTTCTTGACGTAGAGGACTGGTGCACCCCAATGTGAAGCATTTTGGCATATAAACCCTTTATCCAAATTCCCTGGAAGTTGTTACTTTATCTCCTTAATATCCACAAAATCCATTCTATATAGAGTCTTGTATATTGGAAATGCCACAGGTATAAGGTCAACTAAAAATTCTACATCTCTTCTAAGAGGAAGACCATGCAATTTCTCGGGATACACTTCAGCGTATTCCTTCACAACAGGCATGTCTTCAAGGATGGTTGCTTCCATGGAGTCAATCATCTAAGATAGATACAAAATCTCATAGGTAAGTAATAATCACAGTTAAGATGATGGTGCTAAGGATGATTCATCATCCTCCTTGCACTTGTACAAAATTAGTGTTTGATTCCCTGTATGAAGAGTAATTTCCATCTCATGACAATTTATGTTGTCTCTATATAAGGAAATACAATCGATGATAAGAATTGAATAAAATTTCACCAGAGGGAGTATGATTAGGGTCAATAGATATTTTAGTCCATATATTGTGACCTGGGAGGAGTTATTTTCCTAGGATGCATTGATTTCCCCATTTGACGTTCTCACTAACATCTTTTCTTCGACGATTTGTGGTAGTCTTGTGATAATTATACTAAAATATCTGGATATAAAACAATGTGTAGAACAAGAATAAAAATTTACATTTTCTATTCTTGAATGAATAACTAGTTTACCTATCACTACTTTGTTTTTGGGGCTCAATGCAGTGGCAGTGTTGGAAAAATCTCACCTTTTCTCCTTAGAGGTTGTTGGTTGCCTCTAAAAACCCTTGGCTTAGGGAACTGATTTTCAAGGTGCTATGGTTCTTTGTAGTTGAGGCAATGAAAAATACATTGAAGTTTTAACAGATAATTCCTCTCATATGTCATATCCATGTGGTTTTTTTGTTGGTAGTTAATTGCTAAGTTCCATTCTCTTCCACACCTGAAGCATTTCCTCAACCCCTTCTGGCAATTCCCGGGGTGCTGCTTTCCACACCTTTCGCAGTTGGGGTGCTGGGTTTTCTTAGAACCATTGGATTTATCCATCAGACATTTAGAATTTAATTCCACCTCACACTTCTTATCCCCATGATAATGCTGGGATTCGCCGATGACCATTTTGACCTTGGGGGAACATCAGTCGATTTCCTCATAGCTATCGCTGTCATGGATTTCTAGGGATTTAAATAGGATAGGTTTCAGCCCACCAAAGAAGAGGTCAACATTGCATTTGGGGGTAATTAAAATGCTGGAGGCGTATCGTGCATGCCCTGTGAAGTTTTCCTCGTACACTCCAATGAATTTGTTGTCTTTTTTGCATGAGATCAAGGAAGTCCCTTCCCTTATTATATCGAAGGGTGTGGGGAAAATATTGGTCAAAAAACATTTTCAAGAAATCCTTTAATTCCAACACCTCAATATTCTCCTTTGGCATTGTATTTTTGATCAATGTACACCATTGATCATCTTAATCCTCCATACGATAAGAAGACAGAAGTACCTTCTCTTGCTCAGAGGATTGAAGGATGGAGAATATCTTTTCAATGGAGTTGATCCATTGTTTGATGATTGAGGGATTAGAATATCCATTAAAAGTATGAGTCCTTTGTCTCATGATGCTATTTATTGTGAATTGTTCTTTCTTACGGGGTTAAACATTCCTCTTGACACATATTTCTATTGAATTCATAAGTTAACTGAGAGAGTATAGTGACAATGTTCGCAATTCCCGCTCCCATTGGATTGAGAATCTCATTAGAACAGTCATCACAATGATCATCACATCTGTTGTTATCCTGATTCCTCTTATTACTAGCCATTGGCTGGAATAAAAGGAAAGTCAGGAGTAACACATAAAGGGTAATCCAAGGACCAAAATGGATGACTTATAAATAAGTTTTATTTCCTTAACTTTTGAATATAAATGCTTCAATCTATGTTATCCATGATCTACTTCCCAACATATATTCTTAGGGGCCTTTTTTATTCCCAAAATAATATTTCATTCTATGATTATGAATTTTCCAAAGCATATCCCTCGAGAGTGTCGTAACGAAGAGTGCAACAAGGCCTGTTGTTGTGTACCAAGATACCTCGAGTCAAGCACGAAACTCATTTTTGGAGTTTTCACTCATAGGTACATCTATGCCAGAGCCGCCTCTACCTGCTCATATCCATATAGGGATGTATTTTCTTAATAAACCACTTAATTAATACTCACAAAAAATTAGGGATGCCTTTATCATACATAGTCTCATCTCTAAGGTTTTACTAGGGGTTTTAATCCCAATCCCATAAAAAACTAAACATGTCCTCTGATACCATCTAGAACCACCCATATTTTTATTACACTTTAAACATGATTTATAACCTAAAATATTCACTTGATACATCATAGAATATTGATAGGTATAGTTTATTTAGGTCTTAGGAACATTACATAACGACTGAAAATGTGAAATACACCATCTTTATTGAAAACTTCCTTTACATTACCACTATATTCCCCCATGCATAGCATTGCATGGGATAACCTGAGGACATGCATAAGAAAATGGTGCGCTATAAAACCTAGTAAGGGAGTAAACAAGGAATAAAATGAAGAATAAAATACATGTTAGGTAGTAGGAATATCAGTGGAGCATAAAATAAACATGAATATAAAGGCAAGATATAGCATGATTATCATAACATGGAAATGTGGAAACAACACATAACATGGTATTAGAATGAGCCAAGGCTCATTCTATATAGAGCATGAAAAAACCCTCATTAAAATTAAATTATCATGATGAAAACTTCATTTCACATTATGTATCATGATACTAATCTTTACCCAATGAATTGGAGTGCTATCATGGTGCACCCTTCTTAAACATTCCATTTCATGCATAAGTGTGCCAAATCGATCATAAAACATTGAATCATTCAACATCATCATTTATTCCATGATAATGTAATATGGAATACATAAATTAAACAATTTATTCAATAATTAAATGTACATAAAGTTGAATACCCATGATAGATAAATGAGCATGTTATTCACTACACAATGACTTTGTCTTGGAAAATCGCGGTGCAATTTCAGCAGTAGAACGACGTGACAAAAACACTCATAAAAATGGATGATGAGAGAGGAAGGGGTGTCTCATCATTTTTAAATGAAATTTAATGTATGTGGATCATATAGATACTGGTCCATACAATTTTAATGTAATTTAGATCCATGATACAAAATAATTTCTTGAATGTAAATGAGGAGAGAGAAATTCCATACAGAATTTCAACATGGTAAAGAGTGTACATGTGAGGCATTAATGATAGATAAAGGGGGAATTTATTTATTTAAAAATAATTAGGGATGTATTGGGGAGGTTTAAAATAATACCCTAACATTTTTAATTGAATACAAATGGGCATAAAAACATAATGAAATTTGGACACAAATGAGAAAACAAGAAATCCCTTACCTAGAAGTGTGATCCCAAAGAATTGGGAGGGACTTGAGAGAGGATTTTTTGGGAGCTTAGGGAGCCTTGGGAGTATTATAGAGAGAGGAAGTCATAGTTTATTCAAGATCCTAGGTCTTTGAGTTGAGAGGAAGTGGGATCTTGGGTGGGTTTATATAGGAAAATAGAGGGAATTCTTTATTATTAAGGTTTTGGACCCTATACATTAAACTAATAAAAACCAAAAACCATAAGATGTTTTTCGCCCATGGTTTTTACCAAAGGAGAGTGAAAAATAATCTTTTATAAGGCCAATGGCCAAAATTCTTAAAATATAAGGCTTTCTTATGTGGAGGTGAGTCACACTCTCAAGGAAATCATTTTAAAAAGATAAAATGTTTAATAAGTCTTGGAGAGTCCACTAAGGATTTGTAAAATAAATAAAATAAACCTAGAATCACATTATTTTAATTTTTAAACATATATTGGCCTAAAAACCCACTTATATTATTTTATTACGTCACTATTGGGTCATTATGATTTCATAAAATACATTATATAATTAAAGAGTATTTAATATTTTACCCCAAAATTCAACTGTCTTAGAAAAGTATGAAATATTCACAGTTGGATAATATAGAAGTATTCATTCCAAAAATAATATTCATTTTTTATTAATAATTTTATAAATATATGAATTTTTTCTTTTAATGTAAAAACGGAAATTTATCACAAATTCATTGGTTTTGACAAAAACATCTTTCAAACATTAACAGAAAATAAAATTGTATTCCTAAAAATTAAATGATCATTTATATTTAATAAAAACTAATTTATTAATAATATTTTATTAAAATATTAATTAAGTAAAAAATACATAAATACATCAAAATAGGTTTTGTAATTGAATATTTACTAAAAAGAATATTTGTACATTAAAAACTATTTACAACATAACAATAACAAAATGAATGTATATTATTTATTATATACAGAAAAAGTGCACATAATCATAGTGCTAAGGTCTTGTTATAGAACACCTTATAACACCCGCATCAGACTGAATGGTAAGGTGTGTGATGGTGACAGACTCTTGGGGTCGCTCGGATAAAACCGCTCGGGTGGTAATCTCTATCAAATTCCACTTCTCCCATAGGTGGTTCTATTTGAGCTTAACGTGTTGAAGCATATATTGAGATTGGTTAAGAGCTAAGCCCAATGACACCACCTCCTTTAAGATTTCTGACCAATGGGATTCATAAGGGGAAAGTCTACTAGATGAGGCCATCACTTCCTTTTTCTGAGTAAATTGGATTTGTTAAAGCCATATATTTATACCAATAATGTGATCACTATGCAATGACTATATTAGAAATAGTAACAATTCTTAATGGTATTTTTAAATCCCAAAACAAAAAAACAAGGAAGTGCATATTTTATACAACAATTTTACATAATGATACATTTAATTAGATCAAGTGAAATTTTAATTATCAAAATATTGTGTCATTACGAGTAACAACCCTCTATATCTTCTCACGCAAATGGGTGAGGGAAAGGATGTTCAAAATGGTATAATCTTGTTTGATCCTTGATATGGGACTTATGTCGGTCTGTCTCTTGGTATGGAAATATGGAATATTATCATCTGAATATGAAATGTAGATCATAAAGAGGCATAGCTATCATATTTATGGTGAACTTCATGTTACTTGGGAGAATGGGTACATGAGTGTTCTAAGACACTTTAAATAGTTGTAACATCATCCACATGGGTTTATCTAATCATGAGATAATGAAATGAATTTATTATAATGGATTCACACTAGGTGTGCATATTTCAATTTGAGTAATGAGTTATGATTTGGCAAAAATTGTTGTTTTTTGAAAATTGTAGAATATGGATTGATTTAAAAAGATCATGGTGTAATTTTCCAAAATTGTTTGAATACAAACATTTTTGGATATGGGGAAGCCTTATTATGATATGTGTCTTGAAATAAATTTGAAAATTTTAAGACATCAGTTGATAGAAGATTGAGACTAAATGGTGTTTTATTTAGGCTATAGAGAATGGAACATGGTATGTACCTTAGGAAAAAACAAGAAGAGGCTATAGAGAATTTTCTTTCACCTGATCCATTGGGGATCGAATAGCTGGTTGAATGTATTGGTTAGGATTTTCAATCTGTGGGTAGAGAGAAAAGATGGGATAAATTATGAAAATTTGATCATTTCGTTTAGTTCGAAAATCCGAAACCACACATCATTCAGGATGATTCTAAACTTGAAAAGGAGGATAAGTGGATAAATAGTATGAATGAAATCATTGATATCCAAGGCACATTAGTTAATAAAACGGTGAAGTTGGTAAGATACATGACTGCTGATATTTAACTCCAATGGTGAAATTTAGTATTCAATGATAAATCCAAAAAAGGAATGAAAGGTTATGTTTTTTGAAAATTGTTTAACAAAAAATTAAATCCTCATATTTTATGGATTGGAAGAATAAAATAATTCTTTAGTTTTAAGTAGGAGAACCTCATAGTGATGGATCTTATGGCTAACTTTATCAATTTCTTCTACCTTACACAATTTTTTTAAGTGCATTATTTAAGGTATGAATTTTTTAGTTAGGGATGATTATAAATAATCTATTAAAGATTATCCAAAATTCTATATCGAATAATATAGAGATGGTAAATAGAGAAACAATAGAATAAAGGGATATTTCAATCAATATGGGTGGATGAATCTTGTTGATACCTATGGAAAATGTTGGGAACTCTAATTCTTGGAATAATCCAATGAAGGACCCCTTTTTCCAAGGTGGTGGAATGACTCGATATAAGATGGAACGATTAATGAATCTTACTCCTAACCCAATGATTAATCGTAAATGCTTTTATTGTGGATCTTTTGAAAATATGAGATAGGATTGTACATCACCACCTAGAGAATGTCATAATTACAACCATAAGAGAAATTTTTAGTGGTGTTGTCATAGTGCTCTAAGGATGGGTGCTAGAGACGCATCTCATGTTTCATACATATCGTATTCTTTTGTCGGACATGGTTAGTATAATATTTCTCATACAAAATCACGAAATATATGATGATTCTAGGAATACTATGACTGTTAAACCAATGTAATATCAATAATGTAATAAAGAGAATAATATAACATGTAAGTAATTTTATAGATCTAAAAAAATTACCATTAATGATCAATCAATAACTTTGATGGTGATAGGTACAATTCTTTTGAATTATTCCCATATAAAATTTTTTTGATACGATTTCATCCTATTTGTTTATTTCATCCCATGTTTTTGATCTTATGGGTTTTTATGCCAAAATTATTACCTTTATTTTGAAACACGAAACTACTCTTGGTAAAAGATAATATCAAGAATTTAATTTGAAAGAATACTCTATAAAATTTATGGGCCTAAAATGAGTTTATAATTGTTATCTTACTAGGGTATATACATATCTCATTTTCATTTTATCAGATTGAACCAAAAAAACAAGGGAATTTAAAGTATAGTTGGAAGATTTTTAAAGGAAAGGGTTCATACATCCATGCTTATCTATGTGGGAAGAAACAATTTGGTTTGTGAAAAAGGCTGATGGAAATCTTCATAACTGTGCTGATTGTTATATGCTTAGGCATGTTACAATTAATAATCAGTATCATATTCCACAAATTGATAAAATTTTTGAACAATTATGGGGATTATATTGGTTCCCTAAAATCAACATAAGTTAGGAAAATCACCTGTTGTTGGTATGGAAGGAGGATATTCCACAAATATATTTTAGGAGTATATATTGACATTATAAGTTTATGGTAATGCCTTTCAGTTTCATGAATACACCATCTGTCTTTATGGCATTGATGAATCCAATATTTCAAAGGTATCTAGAAACTTTTGTGTTTGTGATTCCATATGACATAGTATTGTGTTATATGACAATATTTGAGAATGGGTAACACAGAGAGATGATGTTGGTTATCTTGAGAGATCATCAGGTGTATTCCAAACATTCAAAGTGTGACTTTCATACAAGAGGTATGTTTCCTTAGAAATTTTACCTCTAAAAAGGTGTTTCAATGTATCTAGAAAAGATATAGGTGGTGATATCAATGAATGTACCATTGAATGACTTCAATTTATGAATTTTATATCACATATCATGTTATTACTAATGTTTTTTCATGACCTTTCATGACTAGATTCACTAATGACATCATTTACAAGGAAAAGTGTTCAATTTTAATGGGACAAGGGATTTATGATGTCTTTTCTTGAGCATAATGTTCCCCTCACAATAAAACTAATCTTGAAGTTTCTAGAATTAGGAAAAGGTTATTTATTGTATTGTGATGCTTTAGGACATGGGTTAAGGTGTGTTTTCATGTAGGGAGTTCATGTTGTTTCTTATGGATCACTATAGTTATGGTTACATTAGAAGAATTTTTGAAAACATCATATGTAATTAGCTATAGAATCCCATGATTTAATGACATAGTGACATTACGCGTTTGGTGAAAAATGTATGGTGTTTATATATCATAAGTTCTTGAAAATCATTTTATCACAAGTTTATTTGAATCTAAGAAAAAGAATATGGATAAATTATCTTCTAATTTTTTACATTGACTTAATGTATTTCGGGTAATGGGATCTCTATGGTAGATGAATTAAGTATAAATTGATATATTCAGATGAATAAATAGGATTCATACAAATGGTAGTTGATATCCATTATTGCTGATATGTATTTGTATTGTGAATACCAAGGTAGTGTTGTGGTTTTCTTTCAAGTTTATTTTTTTCTTTATTTTGTTGAGAATGTAAAAATGTAATTTTTTTGAATGTGTTTCCATGAAATCAATAATCAGTGGTGGGGAGACCATTGAGGGATATAAACATGAAATAAGATGAGTTTTTTGGTTTTGTTAATGGATGGTTGTTCCTAAGGCACGTCAAGAACAACTTCATCATGCATACTAGCATTTGAAATGAGTCTTTCATCCTAGAATACAAATGTTATATAAGGCACAAAAAGAAAAAATTTAGTGGGTTGGAATAAAAATAAAAGTGTTTATTTTTTTATATTCCTAATCTATCAGAAATTTACGAAAAATTTCCAATGAACAAGGGTCATGTTGAATTCTTTAAAAATTACCATGTGGAAATGGTAATAGATTGGTATGGATTTTGTAATAGGTACCCAAGGATATAAAGCCCCGACCATAAAAATTAATAATATTGGGTTATGTTAAGAATAAAACATTGAGGATATTTTCAGGTTTATAGTTTTAGAGAATTAGGTTATAACTATTACATTACATCTCAAAATATTTCAAAGTAGACACTTATAGTCTATCCATTTTTTTCAAAAAATAAAAGTCCTTAAATAAACAAAAATTATTTTCTTGATATAAATCTTCATGAATTCTTCCATTATTTTACTCATCCTTATACCGTGTGAAAAAAATTCAAAAACATGGGATGAGCAGAAAAATCTCAGTATGGTTTATTAAATAAGGAAAGAAAACATTAGTCCATCATTACATGAAAATCAATGATATTATAATTATCAATCATAAAACATATGTATTTTAACATACCTCAGGAAATCATAAGATTTATGAATAATACATAGAAATCATAAATAAAAAAGGATAGTTGTGGCATTGATAACATACTTATATTGTAACTTTCACAACTATATAGGGAGTTACGTTTAAAATACCCATCATAGTATATTTCCTAAATATCTTTGGTGAAACTTTAACATTTACCTACATCATATTACCCAATCCATTAGAGAGCTATCTCGGGCACACCCACCCTTAGTTTATCACAAAACCATATGTATATGTAAACAATACCCACAAACCATAACCTAATCATAACATAAAAAACAATGATAAAGGAAAGGTAACATTTCCACATTATAATCACATTATATCATTTCAAGGTATTGAAATAATCAATGCCTTATCAAAACCATTTTAAACACCAAAATACTTAAAAAGGGTATATGATATTTCTTTTCCTTGTAAAAACATTAATGCTTGTTAAAGAATCCAAATATCCAAAAATACTCATGGTGGTGGAAAGGTCGTTGTCACCTCGTATATTAAAAAGAAACATTCTTTTTGTCATTTAGTAAAACAATTTTTAAAGGAAACATTACTTTTGAAAAATATTTAATTAAATTAAAATAAAGAAGGATATTGTTATATATTGTATATAATAAGGTCATGTATAATCCAACATATAAAATAATTAAAGGAGACTAAGACAAAGTCCCTTACAAAGATCATTTGGAAATTAAATAGATCAATTGGGTGAATTCACTATAAATTCACAAAAAGTAAGTATAAATACAAGATAATATATCAAAATTTATTTTTCACATAATCATATAATTACTTAATCAAGAAGTAGAAGATTAACCTAATGAATAGAATTAGATTATGAAGTTCCCTTACAAAACATCGATAGCCTAACAGCTTCACTTAAAATTTTATAAGATGAGTTGGGGAGGGAGAAAATAGTCTATCATCACTTGGACATAAAATTTACCGCAATAATGATATGGAAGAACATATCCCAACATAAGAAAATTGAAATTAAAATACATAACATAAAATAAGTATTTGACTAAAATATGAGGATGAAAGGATCCCTTACATTAAATTTGAATTGTCATGTATGTTGGTTGTTCTTCCTCAATAATATACTTAAGATAATTTCTACTTTATGATGAACCTTTTTAAAGTTTCTTATTACTTTATTATCACTTATTACCACATTATGAGCATTACATAATTATTTAAGTTAATATTGGTCGTTTTGTCGATATTTGTTAATTGAGTCAAAAAATGAACTTGTTAAAATTACTAATTGTCCATGTGATCAAAATTACATTATCTCCATAATGATATTCATGATTTAAATATCATATATATTTAGTATATATATATATGTGTGTTTTTATAATAGTACATATAATTTAGATATGTGAAATGAAATGCACCGTTCATGGAGACGGTAAGCCATATGTACGCAAGAACACTACTGTCATTTCTTCTTTATATTTAATAGAATAAAAAATAAATTATAAATAGGTATATTATAATACCAATATAATATCGTATATATGTTCATTAACACCATCCATTATACATTCCATGTATGGTAGGAACGATTCATATCACTTTGAGGGGGCGGTAGTCCGCACTTCCTCAAATGAAATTATCGTATTTACCCATTATGGAAAAAAAACAGGTATGATTTAAATAAAAAATAGAAGAATAGAGAAAAAATGAATGTAATATATATTATATATAAATTTATTTCCATCTAAATGGATACCATTAGAGGCTTTAGGAGATAATTGATCAATCATCATTTCGGGAGGCAATAGTTCATCGTCCACATAAATAGTATGTTCTAAATCCATTAGATGGAGGTGTGTGTGAGTGTAGGTAGAATACATGGAATGAAAAAAATCATTGTATGTTTTATATGCTTGTTTTGTAATAAAATAATTATTAAAGAGAGTTTAGGGGGTTGGATAAGGGAAACTAAATGAAATAAGTTTGAGATAAGACATTACCTCAAATCGGGTAACTCCTTTCAATTTAAGCTTAAATGCCTTCTTGAATTTTCTTCTACACAAGCTGAGGTTTCTAGAAGGAATATAGGGATTTTTTGAGATTATTTGGGTAGATTATGGAAGGGACAAGTGGATCTAGTGGTGTGAGTAAGTGTTAAGGGTGATGTACTTTTATGAGAGGGAGGAGGGGCACTTTAGGAAAGTATTGAAAGAATTATTTTATTATAAAAATATATATTTTAAAGAAGGTCAAAAAGTAATTAATTTAAATGAAAAGATTCTTTTTGTTATAAAAACTCTCAACCAATAGGTTTTAGACAAGTAAATGTGACAAATTTAACATTATCATTTAGATTTAACCCTTAGTTAACTAATTTAACTCTTACCATGTCTTCTTGTGTATTCATACTGTAGAGTTAATATTGTTACTATAAAATTAGAATAAAACATAAAGTGGTTAATTAATGACATTTTAATCATTATATAAGTCAGTTGGAAGAAATATATATTTTTAGGAGTATTATATCATTTAATAAAATAGTATATGTTTTACAAAAAATCATTTATTTCAATTTTCATACTATTTATATCATGACTTTTTAAAAATACATAACAACATGATTATTTAGAATAAATTTCATTAATTTAAATATAACAAGTCATTAGAATCCATAAAATTCATATATTTCATAATAAGTTTATAATTCAATTTATTTTAATATTTATAATCTCATTTAGTTAAATCATTCATTAATAAGGTAATCATTACATCAGCATTGTGTCTTAAATATATTTATTTATATGATGTCTAAATTTTTTGATAAAAATACCATGATATATAAAATATTTTTATCTTTATAATTACTATATTTAATTGAAACTATAACTTATATAACCCCATATAAAAATTACTTTAGTAAAAGGTACATGTTTAGGTTATATTGTCCATAACTTTAAATTAAAAGCAATTTAATTTTATTTTCACCCAAAAGTGGCACCATGGGGTCCTATAATAGACCCAAGTACCCAAGGTCAAACATATATCATCCAATGTGGTTATAAAATGTGTTATTGCAGTTTAATATTATTATAATTTTATTTTTTACCTTTATTTACCAGATTGACCCTTTAACCAAAGTAAATAAAATATTTACTGGAGTTACTATTCATAATGTCTATAAGTAAAAGTCAACTATTTACACAATTTGGACCTCCTGATTCCCAATATAAAATACATTTCTCAAAATTAAAAACCCATAAATTTTAGAAATTAATTTAAAATTAATTCCCATTATCAAAACCAAAAGCATGTTACTATGAAATGAGAACTAACATAAGATTGACATGAGTTTATATCCAATTCAAAAACTAAATAAAATCCTATTACCAAAATTGTATTAAATGATAAAAACATAATATAATTTTGGTTTAAACCCAATTTTTAAGATAATATAACCATTTATATAAATTATTTGAAAAGATAATTTTGACTTAAAATGCAGTATTTTCAACTATTCCTAAAAAATTGAACTTTATAAGAAAAATACCAAACATTTACCCAACGTAAATTTTTATGTCCCAAATCTAAATAGGAAGTTAATTTTTTCAAATGGATCATATAAAATTGATAAAAACTATATTTGAAAATGGTTCTCCTTAAAAAGGCTATAAAACTACCATTTAAAAATATTAGAGAATTTATGCTTAAAATTGGATTCATTCTCATTTTAAGACACTAAATAACATTTGATAAATGTAAAAACATTTAAAAACATGTTTAATCATAATATAGTTAGTTCTATTCATTCCCACTAGTATAATGGCTAGGAATTAACTTCCTTTGAAAATAATAATATTATATTATTATTTTTTTAGTATGACTTAGCATGGTGTGCAACATAAGATTTTAGAGAAACTCATTATTGTGTGTCTAGTAAACCACTAAACATAGAATATATTTTAAAGTAAAATTAATATTTAATCAAAAAATATTAATAAATATTAAAATGTCATATTCTTTATTTGCCTGAGATGTTACATCCTTCCCCCTTTTGGAAACTACGCCCTTGAAATTTTATGCACGTATCAAATAGGGGGTATTTATCCCTCATAGAATTTTCACATTCATATGTTGACTCTACAACCATATGGGTTTTTTTAAAAACCTTTAACTAATGAATTAATTTATTTCGAAAAACATTATCTCTTCGGTCAAGAATCTGAGCTAGTTGCTCCTCAAAATAAAGATTCTCTTCCAACTGAACTACCTATGGACTCAAAACAAGAGATGTATTTGGAATATAATTTCTCAACATTGAAACATGAAACAAATTGTGTACCTAGGATAAAATTGCGGGTAAATCCAATATTTAGGAAACTAATCCAACTTTCTCAAAGATTTCATAGGGTCTAACAAACAAAGGACTTTACTTTCCCTTCTTACCAAAATGCATCACTCTTTTCCATGGAGAAACATTGAGAAAGACACGATCACCTACCTCAAAAAAATGATCCTTCCTTTGGTTATCCACATAAATTTTATACCTTCTCTAAGCTGTTATCATGTTATTCTGAATCAAATAAACTTTTTCAGCCATCTCTTCTACCAATTCTCTCCCCATAAACATCCATTCACCTACTTCATCCTAAAAGGCTGCAGTTCAGCACTGCTTTCTATATAATGCCTCAAATTGTGCCATCTATATACTAGAATGAAAACTATTATTATAAGAAAACTCAACCAAAGAAATATGTTTCTCCCAACTTCCCTTGTAATCCATTGAAAAAGCATGTAGCATATCTTCTATGGTTGGGATTGTTCGTAGTAGGTGTCCATCTGATTGTGGATGAAAAGTTGTAGGAAAATTTAATTCAATACCCAACAAATTCTAAAGGCCTTTCCAAAATATAGAAGTAATCCTGGGATCACAATAACATAAAACAGAGATGGGACTCCATGTAACCAGGCAATATCTTTAATATACAATAAATAAAGTAGATCTAGATATAGAGTATCTCGAATAGGAATAAAATGAGAAGATTTAGTCAGTCAATTAACAATAACCCAAATTGCATTATTACCTCAAGAAGTATTTGGTAATCCAAATATGAAATCCATAGACTCATTTTCTAATTTCCACTCTGAAACTGATGATGAAGCTTCCCATTTGGTAACTTTCATTCTTTTTGAACCTATTGAAAAGTTAAACACTTCACCGTAAAGTCAGCAATATCTTTTTTCATTCCATCCCACTAGTAACACTCCTGATGATCTCTATACATCTAAGTACTTCCACGATGATCTAAAAACGACGAACTATGATTTTCACATAATAACTCTTTCTTCAACTTGAAATCACAAGGCACACATAATCTCCATCCAATCCTCAAAACAAAGTCTATATCAATGTTAAATTCAGGTAACTTACCCTACGAAAACAAACGCACCTTTTTATGCAACTCACTGTCTTCTTTCTACACTTACTTTATTCTGTCTGCTAGAGACGATTTCACATCCACCTGAAAAAAGAGGAATTCCCTAAACCAAAAAATTTCAATCCAAAATTTATCAAATCAAAAACTAAAGCACCTTGTTCCAAACATATCATGGTTAATGTAGCATTACTATTTCTTCTCAAAGCACCATCCACTTTATTTGCCTTTCCCAGATGGTAATGTATCATGCACTCATAATCCTTGATTATGTCTAGCAATATCATATGTCTCATGTTTAATTCATTCTGAGTGAATATATACTTCAAACTTTTGTGATTAGTACATATTTCACACATTACTCTCTAAAAATGTTGAATCTAAAATATTAATAAAAAAAACTACAGATAAATACAAATCATGTGTAGAGTAATTTAACTCGTGAGGTTTCAACTAACATGAAGCATAAGAAATTACCTGATCATTCTACATTTGGACACTACCATTCCCTTTAAATGAATTATCCCTGTAGATAACTAACTCACCATTTCTAGAGGGTAATTCCAATATGGGATCATTCTCCAATCTTCTTTTCCATTCCTGAAAACAATCATCACATTCATTTGTCTAGATTAATTTAACACATTTCCGAGTTAAATTAGTTTGTGTGCTAGATAACCATGAAATGTTTTTAACAAACCTCCAGTAATAACCTACTAAACCAAGAAAACTACAAATCATGATTATATTTTTGGGTATTGTTCATTCTTTAACAAATTTATTTTAGCATGCTCGACAGTTATGCCATCATTAGAAATCACATGACCATGGAATAAAATGTGTTCTAACCAAAAATCACACATCCTAAATTTTCTATGTAGTTTTTTTTTCTTTTATGGTTTGCAATAGAACTCTAAAATTACTTTTATAATCCTATTTACTTTTATAATATACCAAAATATATTCAATAAATACAACCAAAAACATATCCAATAACTCACGGAAAATTATATTAATAATATACATGAATATAGAAGGTGCATTGGATAACCCAAAAGGCATAACTAAATATTCATAATGGCCATATGTAGTATTAAACTTGGTATTTATAATTCCTTCTTCCTTTAATTACAACTGATGGTACCCTAACTCAAGTAAATATTTGAAAAATACTGAGCTCCTTGGAGATGATCAAACAAATCATTAATATGTGGAAAAGGATACTTATTATTAACAATGATATTATTCAAGGATCTATAATCAATGTAAAGACTCATCAAACCATATTTCTTTTTAACAAACAAGATAGGATCACCCCATGGTGATGTTCTAGGTCGAATGAAACATTTATCTAATAACTCATGAAATTGTTTCATTAAATCTAGACATTAAATTTGAGAAATTTAATAAGGGGGTTTAGAAATAGTCTTGGCATTAAGAACTAAGTCAACTATAATTTCAACTTCTCGGTAAGGTATTATACTTGACAACTCATTAGGTAAAATATTACGATAATCATTTCCCATAGGAACATCATTAATCTAAACAGTTTCATTGTTCTCAAAAATATGTGAAAGGTAACATTCATTTGCATATTTTACTAGTTTCTAATCTTCATGTTATGTTATCAAAATTAAGGGTTCATTCTAGGATAGAAACAGAAATTATTTATAAAATGAATCCTCTTTAGATCTGTAGTCAATCTTAGCATGATTAACGGAAAGCCAATCCGTACCCAAAATAACATCAAACTCTACTAGAGGAAAAATAATAGGGTTTGTAGGTAGATTCATTCCACACACAAGGACAGAAAGGTTCTTATAATATTTATTATCTCAACATTTCCTCAAGGTATTTTTTACCTCAAGTTCAGGTTTCATATCTTGAGATGGAATTCTGAATTTATATTAAAATTTCACAGAAATGAAACAATGTGTAGACCATAAATCAAAAAACATATTGGAATAATCTTAATTATTAACAATGTACCAGATAATACTTCATTTAATGTACCAACATCGAATGAAGTAGTTTCAAAAGATTTCACCACCCATTTCTGCTTGTAGTTCGGCTGCTTTCCTTTACTTGATTTCTTCATTGGACACTCATTTTCATAAAGACCCAATTAATTGCACTTAATTTTTTTTTACTGACTATAAATTTTATTTTATATTACCTCTACCCTAATCATTTTTAGTGAAATTACGAGCCATAGGTCCCATTTTACCACATCTGTAGCACTTACCAGATATCAAAAGGCACTCCCCATTGTTTTTTTGCCGCAATTTTCAAAACTGCAAACTGATGTTTCTTACCATCTGACTTTTTTGAAGAGTTCTTCCCTTTCCTCTGCCACCTCGACCTCTTATTCTATTGTTTTTCAAAGATATATTTATCATCAGTAAACTCCATTTTTCACCTTCTTTCATACATGAAACAAGTTTTTCATAACTTTTGATCTCATGAGAAGTTAAATTCCCTCCATAATTTGGATTTAATCCTAAGTAAAAAATGATTTATTTTACTATCAAGAACTTGTATGGAATTTGTTGCATACCTTTCTAGTATGGTTAATTTTTCTTCATAATCAACCCCTGAGTCATCCTCCTGCTTCAATTCAATGAATTGTTTTTTCCACTATAAGTTGAATGACCATAAGAAAATATTTCTCAGGAAAAATTATTTTAAATTCATCCCAATCATGAGAATCAATATCCACACTATCCCTAATATTTTTTCCACTGATCACCACAAATTAGATTCACCTTTGAAATGGTAAATAGTTGGACTAACCTTTTGATGTTCTGAACACCCGTGGCATCAGAAATCTTTTCCCATGCTTTAATCCCCCCTTCAGCTAGCAAAGGGTCAAATGATCCCCTGAATGATGGGGGATGTTGCCTCGTGAAATGATCCACTAAGGACATGGTCTTCCGTGGTTGATCATGATGATCTCATTCATGGGTACCACCATTATATAGAGCCTGAGTCAATTTTTCCATCATAGCAACAAACAATTCAGTTCTGATTCTGATCATCTCACATTGCTGATTTGGAATGTTGTTTTCCTATTGATATTGCCCCATCATAGTTTCCCTATTTTCTCTAGGGAAAACCATTATGAACACAAAAATATCTTAGGTGAAGCCACATGGTAATCTTCAAATGCTATATCATTTATATTTTATAATAATGTGAAAATAATTTATTGATATTAATTTTACAATATCCTAACTCCTAAAGTTGTCTAAACTAACCTCTAATACCAACTATAGGGTCTAAGTCTTCAACATTACATAATATTGAGTTATTTCAACTATACTTCATTAAGGATATTTTCAGGTTTAGTGTTTTAGAGAATTTGGTCATAACCAGTACATTTTATCTAAAAATATTTCAAAGTAGGCACTTCTACTCAATCCAATTTTTTACAGAAATAAATATCCTTAAATAAACAAGAATTATTTTCTTGATATAAATATTCCTGAATTATTCATTTCTATTATCCATCCTTATACCCTATTAAAAACATTTCTAAAACTTGTGATGATCATAAAAAAATCAGTAAGGGTTATAAAATAAGGAAATAAAACATTATTCCATCACAACATACAAATCAATGAAATCATATTTTTCACTCATAAAACATATGTTCTTTTACATAACTATTGAAATCATAAGATTTATGAATAAAACATAGACATCATAAATCAAAAAGGTAACTTGTTACATCTATAACATACTTACAATGTAGCTTTCACAGCTTCATAGGGAGTTATGTTGGTAATACCCATCATAGTATATTCCCTAAATCTCTTAGGAAAAACATTAACATTTATGTCCATCATGTTACCCAATGCATTGGAGAGCTATCTCAGGCTCACCCAATCTCTATTTATCACTGAACCACCCATATATGTAAACAATTCCCAATAACCATAACTTAATCCTAACACATAAAACAAATATAAAGGAAAGATATCATTTACACATTGCAATAACAATATATCATTTCAATGTATTGAAATATTAAATGCTTTATCGAAACCATTTTCAACAAAAAAATATGTAAACAATGTTATATGGAATGTATTTTCTTTTTAAAAATAATACATATAGTTAAGGAAGCCAAATATCAAATAATAATCATGGAGAGGGAGAGGTCGTTGTCACCTAGTACTTTAAAAGGAAACATTTTTTTGTTGTTTAGTAAAACTCTTCATAAAGGAAACAATACTTTTGAAAACCGTCGAACTGAAAAAAAATGAAAACGATATAGTTATACACCATATAGAATAAGGTTGTGTATAAACCAAAATATTCCTCAGTGAAATTAGATTGAGATGATGTCCCTTAAGAGGATCATATACTAATCAAATAGACCAATTATGAATATTAACTATAAATACACAAAAAGAAAGTATAAATAAAATATAATATATCAAAATTAATTTCTCACATAATCATCTCTTGACTTAATCTAGAAGTATAAGAATAACCCAAACAATGGAAATTGGGTTAAGAAGTTCCCTTACGAAAAATCGGTAGCCTAAAGACATCACGTAAAATTCCATAAAAAGAGTTGATGACAGAGAAAGGGGTATAACATCACATGGAAATAAAATTTACAATAATAAAGATATATAAGAACATATCCTAACATAAGAAAATGTAAATTAAATGAAATAACATTAAATAAGTCTTTCACTAAAAGAGAAGGGTGAATGGTTCTCTTACCTTGAATTCGACTCATCACATATGTTCCTTATTCTTCCTGAATAATAAACATAATTTAATTTCTACTTACATCAGAATCTTTTTTATGTTTATTAATTTTTTTATATCACTTCAAATAACATTATTAACATTGCATAATTATTTAAGTTAATATCGGTTATTTTGTCGATATTTGGAAGTTGATTCAAAAATGAACTTGTTATAATTAAAAATTGTACATGTGGTAAAAATTAAATTAACTCTATAATGTTATTAATTATATTAATATCTTATATATCTAGTTTATATATATATTTATAACAGTACAAAACATTTGGAGATAAGAAATGAAATGCAACATTCCCTGAGACGGTAAGTCGTATGTATATATGAACGCTACATTCAATTCATTTTCAAATTTAATCGAATTATAACTAAATGATAAATAGGTATATTATAATTTTAGTAGAATATCAAATATATTTCCACTAACTAAATCCTTTATTCGTTCCATGTATGGAATTAATGAGTCATATCATTTTTAGTGGGTGATAGTTCACACTTCCTCAAAAAAAATTATCGTATTTACCCATTATGGAAACTGTAAAGGTATTATTTAAATAAAAATCAGAAGCAGAGAGACAAAATAAATATAATATATAAATATAGTTCCATATTAATGGAAACTATGAGAGGTGGTGGGAGATAATTAAATAATCATCGTTTCTTGAGGTAGTAGTTTTTCGTCCACAGAAACAGTATGTTCAAAATCCATTAGATGGAGGTGTGTGTGAGTTTAGGTAGAATAATTGGAATAAAACCATCCTAGTATGTTGAATATACTGGTTTGTTTAAAAAATAATTGAATAATGAGGGTTTATGGGGTTGGATAAGGGAAAATAAATGAAATAATCTTGAGAGAAGACATTACCTCAAATCGGGTAACTCTTTTTTATTTAAGCTAAAAGGCCTTATTAAATTTCTTTATGACCAAAGTGAGGCTTCTAGGAAAAATATATTGATGTTGGGAGATTATTTAGGAAGACTTTGGATGATCCAAGGGGCCTAAGAGGTGTGAGTAAGGGTTAGATATTATTCACTTTTATAAAAGAGAGGAGAGGAACATTAGGAAGGTATTGAAAGTATTATTTTATTAGAAAATGATTTTCAGATTAAAAAGGTACCAAAGTCATTAATGTTAGAGAAAAGAATATTTTGGGTCTAAAAACTCTCAACCAATAGGTTTTAGAAAAGTTACGGTCAAAATTTAACCTTATCTTTTAGCTTTAACCCTTAGTTAACTAATTTAACTCTTACCATGTCTTCTTGTGTATGCATACTATATGGTTAATATAGTTACTATAAAATTCTAATCAAACCTGAAGTGGTACATTAATGATAATTTAAACATTATCTAGATCATTTGGAAAAATATTTGATTTTTAGGACTATTATATCTTTTAATAAAATAGTACTTTTTTAAAAAACACATTTATATGAATTTTCATACTATTCATTCATGACTTCTTAAAAATCAAGAAAACCCGATTCTTTCAAAAAAACTCATTAATTAAAAGATAAAGATTCTTTATCATCCCTAAAATTAGTTTATGGAATAAAAAGTTTGAAAATATGTTTATTTTAATATTTATAATCTCATTTATTTAAATCATTCATTAATAAGGTAATCACTACATCATCATTGTGTTTAAAATATATCATTTTATTTGATGTCTAAAAATTATAAATAAAAAACCATGATGTGGGAAATAATTTTACCTTTATAATTTATATTTTTAGTTGAAAATATCATTTATATAACGCCATATAAGTATTTTTAGTAAAAAATGTATGTTTAGGTTATATTTTCTTTAACATTAAATTAAAAGCAATTAAATGTCATTTTCACACACAAGTGGCTCCATGGGGCCCTCAATTCGACCCATGGATGCCCATAGTTGGAATTATCTCATCCAATAAGGTTATTACATGTGTTATCGTAGTTTAATATTATTATAATTTTATTTTTTATCCATATTTACCAGATTTAACCTTTAACAATGGTAAATAAAATATTTACTAAAGTTACTATTCATAATGTCTAAAAATAAAAGGCGCCTACTTAAAAAATTTGGACATACAAGTTCCAAATATGGAATCCATTTTTCAAAATTAAAAATAGATAAATTGTAGAAATTAATTTAAAATTAATTCCTATTGTCAAAACCAAAAGCATGTTTTTAATAAGTAAAAACTACAAAAAGATTGACTTGTGTTTATGTCCAATTAAAAAGCGAAATCACTTCATACGTCCTAAATTGGATTGAATGATAAAATCATAATATAGGTATACTATAAATCCAATTAAAAATATAATCTATCCAAAAAATAAATTTGATGAAAAGACATTTTTGACATAAGATGCTTTATTTTTCACTATTCATAAAAATGAACTTTATCAGAAAATACCAAAAATATACCCTAAATAAATTATAATGACCCTATTTTAAATAATATGTTTATTTTTTAAAATAGAATATATTAGAAAGACAAAAACAAGATTTAAAAAGTGTTCACCATCATAAGGCGGTAGAACTATCTTTTAAAAATATAAGAGTATTTATGCTTAAAATTGGATATATTCTAATTTTAAGCCCCTAAATTTTATTGGATAAATGTAAAAACATTTAAAAAATATATTTAATCAGGATATAGTTTGTTTTGTTCATTTGTTTTGTATAATGGATAGGTGTTAACTACCATATAAATTAATAATATTATATTATCATTTTTCCAGTACGACTCAGCATTGTATGCAACATAAGATTTTGGGGAAACCCATTGTTGTGTGTTGAGTAAGACATCGAAAATAGAATGAATTTTAATGTAAAATTAATATTTATTTCACAAATATGAATAAATATGAAAATTTCATATTCTTTATGTACTAGGGATGTTACAAATGATATCTTGGAAACACGATTTCATATGGTTGATAGTGAATAATCTCACAAATTCTTCCCATTTAATGCCTATTCATGAATCTAAAATGGTAGAATAATATAAGAAATATATATCTAAGAGGTGGTAAAAAATAATGGAATAAAATTTTTTATAGTACCAGATCAATATCTGAATTTTACATCTCATTTTTTGAAATAATTACTACAAGCCCTTGAGACTCATTTGACAATGTGTATGACACATCATCACCAAATAGATGTTCAATCTTTAAGGATCATTCAAACATTGGAATAAATTCTTAGGGATTAAGTAGTGCATTTTTGTGGCACATGGGTGGGGAATATTTCATTATTGGAGTTATCATATATAGTAGTTTTCCAAACTCAATTCATATGGCTCCATTTTAAGCATTTTGTTGTTTTCCATGTCATTATCTACATTTTTGGGGTGGAATCAAGTGAGACTTCATAGATTAGAAAAATCCTTGTGCACTAGGAAATGGATAAAATTCAGTTGATTAGGAAGATAATGAAAATAGATTAGTGTCGTATGAAATTGTATACGAATCATCATCAATGGTCATTGTCATTTAAGGTGACCGATCATGTGTTCTTGAAATTCTCAACAATGATTAGGATTTCCGTTTTGGATTTTAGTTCAAGTTACATCCTTAATAAATAATCCATTTCAAGATACATTTATAGGTTAGTGTGATGGCATATCAGTTCGCTTTGCCACCAAGATTTAGTTCAGTGCATAATGCGCTTCATGTATCTCAATTGAGAAAGTATCAACCTAATCCTAACCATGTGATTTAATGTGATCGTGTTCAAATATATCTAAATTAAATTTTATTTCATTCTTCAGTACATTTTTGGATAGGAAATAGAAATTCAATTTTGGAAATAGAATTATTATAGTGCAGGTTTTGTGGAAACATGGTTAGATTTCGTAAGAAAAGTTTCAATTTGAGAAAGAAGTGGTGAAAAATTACCAAAAAAATATTGAGGAAAAACTATTTTATTCATCATTCCAAGGATGGGTAGACTAATGGTGGGGAGAAATTATTACCCATGGTTTCATGTATGTGGCCATTTATTTATGTATTTGAATATTATAAAAGTATTATGTTAGGATTTCATATTTTCAGAGGAAAATTTTCCGGTTTTTGGTGATTCTCTAATGTTGCAAGGTTTGAGAATGGTTAGTAGAAGTTATAAAATGATTCATAGGAAACCATTCATCTAAAATAATGGGAACAAGTTGGAAAATTATTATGAAACTGGTTTGTAAAAACTGTGTTTCTACCCAAGAGAAACTATGAAAATCTGGATAGTGGGGAATTGAATTATTGGGGCATGATTTTTATAACCATGAGATCCAACCATGAGAGTGGTTTTTGGAGGAAGTGACTTGTGCACATTTAGTGCATGGTTTTCCTAACTGTTCTCCCTAAGCATGCATCAGGAAAGTAAGATCTCATAATTATGGATATAACTCAGTTTACACTCATAATAATTTGTTCATTCCACTAATCCATACATAAATCAAATTCATCTTCCTCTCAAGGCTTTATAAACCTTTTCTTTCAATCTAGGAGTTATTCCTAGGGGACTCTAAGTGTGATGGGGGGCCAGATTTGTCTATATGTTCTTATTCTTCATCATTTTCCTTATATTTATTCTTCTTTCTTATCATAGAATCATGTGTTTAGTTCATTTGGAATAAATCCATGTTATTAAATGTCAATAATTTCGAGATATAACATTTTTTATAAGAATGAGACCTATAATTGGTTTTTGAATATGTAAGACAATTTTTTGAATTTTTTGTGTCATTATTTGTTTTTTATATGGTTTTAGAGTTGGTTGGCATTACTATTGACTACTTTTATAGAGAAATTGAAGTCATGGTTTATAGTTGATTGAATTTATTGAATGGAATTGTTGATTTGATGTGTCATTCTTGATGGAAAACCACTTTAGTGTCTATTTTATGAAATCGGGGAATTTGGTTAGCTTTGTGGAAAGTTATTTTGGATCATGATTTTAAAATATAGTTTGGTTTAAATGCATAGAAAAATGGTTGTGGAAATATTTTAAATAAAATTGATTTTTAATTGAAAATTTTTAGTATATTATTTTGGCATAAATGGTTGGTGTGTGTTCATATTCATTCTAAACTAATAAGTGTGTGAAGCTCCCTCATCAAAATGAGATGGATATGGTCATGATGTTTCCCTAGTATAAATTTTTCACCAAGTGATGGAATGGTCAAAGGATGACTCACCACTCTTGATTATAGGGAGGTATATGGGTTTCAAACATGTTTGGATGAATGGATGTGTGAAAATGGAATTTGAGATATTGTTTTAAAGGATTGTATGATTTATTTCTATGGATTAATTTTTTAGTTTGAAAATTGTTTGGTTCTATTATAAATGGTTTAAATTGATTGAATCATATTTATATAATTGTGATAACTTGTTCAATCCAAGTTTCACACGTTGGGATGTAATTAGGGAAAACATAATCAGTCTTATACTCACACCCTTCTTGGGAACATTGGTGAATTTTCAGATGTTGTATATAGGGGCATAGGTAAAGGGAACATATATAATTTATTTATTCTTGAATAATTATAACATGGGAATGAAATGTGGAGTTTAATCATGGATCAAGTTGGGAGTTTATATATTTATGTATTCTATGTCTTTTAATTGTTTGCACATTGTTTCTGCACTTTACTCTGATATCTATTAGTTCATCAAGGTTTTTCTTGACTTGTTTTTCGAACTCATGCCTCGTATAGAGGTGTTTGGTTATAGTTATTTTGGTTTTTTTATTTGTTTTAATTGTTAAATAATCCCATAATTTCTTATGAATCCCTTTGCATTTTTTGTAGCCTTTTGTGTCTTAGGGATGCTACCGAAGGCTAGAAAAACCCCTCCACCTCTTCCCAAGGTAATGGGTGAAAGGATGGATGTTACAAATGGTATAAACATGTATGGTCCATGATATTGGATTATTTTTAATAGGTATATTATGATAATAGTAAGGGGTATGAACATAATAAATTTAAATTTATATCATAATGTGGTTCAGTTAACCTATTTATATTTAACATCATGTTACCATGGATTTTAGGCACATAAGTGTTTTAGGACACTTATATGATTTGTAACCTCAACTTTATCATTTTATATGATGAGAATAAAATGACATTCATTGATAGAAATTACGTCCCACTAGGTGTCAATATTTTATTTTTAGTATTGATTTATGATTTTGTTTAAAATGTTATTTTCTTAAAAATTGATAAAAATGGTTTGATTTTCCAAAAAGAATGGTTGAATTTTGAAAAAATGTTATCAAATAGAAATTGTTCAATTTTGGGAGTCCATGTTATGATATGTATGATGGGGTAAATTTGATATTATTAAGACTTTTGTTTCTAGAATAATAGGATTAAATGGATTGTTATTTTGGTTATATGGATTGGAAACCTATTGGCACCATAGGAACCAACAAGAAGAGGCTACTGAGAATGTGGTTTCACCCAAGCCATGGGTGAACCAATAGATAGTTCATAGTACATTCTATGGTTTTTAATTCTTCAGTAGGGGGAACATAAGCGATGAAACAAGGAAAGTGGATCATTCCATTATGTTCCAAAAGATGAATCCACTCTAATTTTAGGGTGATTTGAAACCAAATGAAGTAAAGGTGTGGCTAAATAGGACAAATCAAATCTTAGAGTTCTTAGGAAAACTAGATGAACTAAATGTAAAGTTAGAAACATACATACTTGAATATATTACACTCTAATGGTGGGATTTAGAATCCGAAGCTAAATCGGACCAAGGAATAACATGGGATTCTTTTGAATAATTTTTTTAATAAACTATTATATCATCTTACTTTCTAGATTTTAAGAACAACGCAATTCAATATTTTGATGTAACAGAACCTCACAGAGATATGTTATGCAGCTAAAACTATGATTTTATTATCCTATTCTCCCAATGTTTTGGAATGTGTTTCTTTAAAGGTACGTGTTTTTCAATCAGGGTTGAATTCATAGATTCTCTCAAATATTTCTATAAATTTTATATTTTATTATACATAGATTTTCAGTAGAGAAACAATGGTAGAAAGGGATGTTTTATTAAATATAGGTAGGATAATAATGCTGATAACAATGGGAAATGGCGGGATCTCTAATGAAATGTATAAGAAATATAGGGAAACATATTTCCAAGGTGGTGGTTTGACTTAGAATCAGATGGCAGGATTAGTGCATCTTCCTCCTAAACCAAGAGTAAGCCTAGATGAATTCTATGCAGGTTTTTTGAGAATATGATATTCGATTGTACCGAACCAACTAGAGAATATAACAATTACAACCATTCAAGACATCATCATTTCTATTTTCATTTTTTCCATGGATTGATGGTAGGGACACATATCTTGACTCACATATGTCATATTATTTGATGGGAAATGGGAATAAAAATAGATCTTTTCAAAAACAATAATCAAGACATGATGATTCAAGGAATACCATGAATCTCCAACTTGTGCAATATCAAAAGGGTAATAAATAGAAAACGAATGCGAGTATGAAATTTTATGGAGAAAATAAAATGATCATGGTTGATAAATCTAGTCATTTTATTCTGATAGGTATGATTATTTATAATTCTACCATTATGAAAGATTTGTTTTATATGGGTTCATCCCATTCATTTATTTCTTCTCATTCTATTGACCTTCTAGGTTTTCATGTTGAGATGATGACTTCTATATGGAATCATTTTACACCTTTTAGAAAAAATGAATTTCAATCCATTATGTCTAAAGAATACTCTCTAACTGTTGATGTAGTTCAATTGATTTTTTATTTCCCTAAGTTTGAGATGGATTTATATGAAATAATATTAGGTATGGGATGGTTGATATTTTTCAAATCTCACATCGACTGTTGTACTTAAAGGGTTAGTTTTACAACTAATGATGTAATCATGAATCTCATTAGAGTAGATAAGAATATAAATCAACATGGAATAAGATTTTTGGAAGAAATAGTTGGAACTATCTCATACCAGTTGGTATGAATAACCATAACATCTATATATGAGATTGATAATAGCAATTACAAAACTATTAGTTTTCTAATTTTTTTTCCAAAAAATTTCTTTAGGTTTCTATACATAAGATAATTTGAGTCTATGATTGATATCTTATCAGGGATCAGTCCTATGTCACTTTTTTTGTGGAATTGGTCCAATAGAATTATGGGAATTTATATTCGAGTTTGAGGGGTTGTAAATAAAAGGGTTCATTCAGACTAGTATGTTTCTATTGCAAGTACAGTTTTTTGTGAAAAATAAGTATGTGACTCTTTTTATGGGCATGAATTGTCATATTTTTAAACAAGTTATGATAAATAATCAGTATCATCTTTCACAAATTGATGATATATTAGTTTAATTTATGGGAGCCCAGTGGTTCTCTATAATTGACTTATTATCAGGATATCAACAATTACAAGTTCTATAGTGGGATATTTAGAAATAAACATCCAATGTTAGATATGACCCATATGAGTATATGGTTATGACTTTGGTCAAACATTTTTTGGTTGAATTGATGAATCGAATATTTAAAATTTATCTTGGTTATTTGGGTGTGGTATTTTGGGATAGAATAATATTCTATTCTAGGAAAAAGGTTGAGTTGGAAAACACATTGAGAAAGTCCTGCATATCTTTTTGTATCATCGTGTGTATTAAAAACATTCAAACTATGTTTTTTTGTATAATACATAAATTTACATTTCCATGTTATCTAAAAAAGGTGTTTCTATGGATCTATAAAATATATAGGTGTTGATTTCTTGGAAACCTCCAAATAATGTCTGTCATATGTAGTTTCCTTCGCATGGTGGGTTATTACCATTGTTTTGTTCATGAATTTTCATGAACAATTTCACCAATGATAGATTTGACAAGGAAAAATGATCCATTTCAATGTAAAAAATAAATTCAAAAGAATTTTCAATATCTTAATGTTCACCTTACATCCATAAAAATTTTAATATTTATAAAATCAAGAATAGATTATGTAGCATATTGTGATGCTTTTGGATTTGGGTTAGAGAATTTTCTCATTTAGGGGGATAATGTTTTTTTCTTATGGATTAGAGAAGTTATGGTACATGATAATAAAAAAGATAAAAAATGATTTGAAATTAGCAATGGTATTCGAGGATTTAATGGATTGGTTTCATTACCTCATTTGTGAGAAACTTATGATGTTTACAGATCATAGAATATTGACATATACTTCCCCACTATGGGATTTCAATCAAACAAATGGAATATTTATAGAGTATCATAAAATGTTAAACATTGGATTAGTGTATACACTATGTAAAAGGAAATCTGTGGTGAATTCACTGAGAAGAAATTCATATATTCATTTGGCTAAAGAGTATTCATATCAGTTGAAGTTGATGTCAGTTATAGTTGAACTGCACCTATACTATGAAGACCAAGGTAATATTGTGATTTTATTTTCATTTTATTTTGATCCTGATATGGTTGGGAAGGTTTAAGGGGAACATAAATCTATTTTTGAATGTGTTTTTATGAGTTTAAAACTCAATGGTGGGGAGACAATTGAGGGATGGAAACATGATATAAGATCTGTGTAGTGGGTTCACGAATTGATGGTCCTGAATAGGTCTTATTAGGAAAAAATTTATCATAATTACCCCCATTTTTTATGGGAATTTCATCCTAGAATACAAAATATGTATAAGGAAATGAAATCAAAATTTTATTAGATTTTCCTAAAAATAAAAGTGGTTATGTTTTTTATGAGATTCCTCAAATATCTGTAGGTAAAGGAAGAGAACCAATAGCTAGAGGGTATGTTGCAGCATCTATCGATTCCCATGTTGCATATTATAATAGAGGGAGAGGGATTTTTTTAGGTATACCAAGGTTTGAAAACACAATCTCATATGAGTGATAGCAGACAACATAAAAAATACGGACCTTTTAATCTATATTCAGGAATCATATGTGGTTGAAGGATTATTAAAAATCGATATATGAGAGGCTGTAAAATTTCATGGTTTACTATTTTTGATTGTATCAGAACAAAATCCAATGTTGACATTAGTTTTTTATAAATCATTATAGTAATCCCATGAGACTAAGTGGACTAATAAAATGACATAACATCCTCCAATGGATGGAAAATCAAAAATTATTATACAATCATTTGAAGACATGTTTAAGGCTTTTGTAATGGATTTTGTTAGACCATGGGAGGATCAAAAACCATTAGTGGAGTTCTCATATAAAAATTAATTTCAGGGTATGATACATTTGGATCCTTTTGAAGCATTGTATGGGAATTCTTATCGTTCTCCAATTTGTTTGGTGGAATCCTATAAGACTTCACTGGTTGGACCAACGATTCTGCAAGAGACAAAAAAAAGACAACAGAAAAGATTTGGTTTATCATTATGATATTGAAGATGGGTTAGAGTCCTCATAAATCATATTAATGTCATTTTCTATGACCATTTTAATTCATGATGAGTGATCATGTGTTCTTGAGAGTCTCTCTAAGGATTGGGAATCTTCATTTTTTAAATAAGGGAATCTTATCTCTTTGATACATAAGACCATTTAAGATACATTAATGAGTTGCTAAGGAGGAATATAAGTTGGATTTTCCACCATATTTTAGTTCAGTGCATAATGTGTTTCATGTAATTGAATTAAAAAAGTATCAAATAAATCCTAACCTTGTGCTTTGATTGGATCATGTTAACCTAGAACATGAAACTGGATTAGTTCATTTTCAATTATAGATTATAGATAATAAAGATAATGTCTTTGCTAGAAATATAATCAGTAAAGTGTGGGTTTTATGTAAATATGCTCAGATTCAGTAAGAAATATAGGAATATTAAAATAAAAATGTTTAATAATGGCCATAAATCATCAAGGAAAATTTTTGAACTCATATTTATGGGTATATATAGAACAATTTTGGGGAGAATATTTCACCCCAAGTCTCAGGAACTTTACCATTTATTTATGTATTTTAAACATATAAAAGTATTCGGTTATGTTTTTGAGGTTTAGAGGAACATTTTTTATGTTTTGGGGGATTTTATGCAGGTGAACTATTTGAGAATGATCATTATAAATCAAGAAACCCCACCCAAAAATTCATGAAACTGAAACAAAGGGAACTGGGTAGGTGTTTGGTTAGGCCCGCAGTTTGGTCAAACTGTGTAACTACCTAAGATAAACCATCCAAAACTAGATAGAGGTGGATAACATGATTGGTGCATGGATTTTCTATCCATGGAGGATAACCATGTGAGGGGTGTTTGGAGGTATAAGTTTTTGTGTGATTAGCACATAGTTTTCCTAACTGTGCACCCTAACCATGCACCATGAAAAGATAGATCTGAAATTTTTGGATCAAAATTAATTACCCCTATAATTAATATTTTTCTCTAATCCAAATATAACATGAATTACAATCCCTACCAAGGATGATTATTACTTTCCATTCAATCTAGGAATGATTCCTAGGTGAATCGACATATGTTGGAGGCCTAAATTCATTGGTAAGTTCTTATTATTCATTTTTTTATTTATAATTATTCATGTCACCTCTCTTGGAATCATGGTTTTAGTACATTGGGGATTAATACATGTTTTATAATTTCAATAATGATGATATATGATTATTTTGTTTGAATGGTACAAGATCTATGGTCAGTTTTAAATATATTAGATGAGATTTTGTAGTTTTTTATTGTTCTTGATTTTTTCATATGTTTGAGAGGGTGGTGTCTTCACTCTTGACTCCTCAAATTTATATCATGAAGCCATGGTTTCAAATTGATTTAATTAATTGAATTTAATTTCAAAATTAATGTGTGAACTTCTATCAAAAACCTCTTTATTGATGGTTTTTTGAAATTGATAAAATTTGAAAGATCTTTGTAAAGTGATTTCGGTTCATGATTTTTAAATGAGGATTTTAAAAAATTGGTTTTTTTTATTCACGAAAAATGGATATATATTGGTTTTAAATAATAATAATGTTATATTGAAATTAATTATCATGGTATTTTGAAATACATGGTTGGTCTGTGTTCATATGCATTTGGGATAGATAAGGACATAAAGTTCCCCTCATAAAAATGATATGGATAAGGGTGTTATGATTCCCCCATGATTAATCACCACTCATGAGTATTAGGAGGTTCATGTTTTTCATGAATGTGTGCATTTTTGGAAATTGAATGTGTTCTACAAAATGGAATTTGAGATATGGTTTTAATGACTTGTTTTATTTCTGTCTATGAAAAATGATTTTACATATGGAAACTAGTTTGGTTTGTTATAAAAAGTGTTAATTTATTTTTAACTAATATATATATATATATTATCAAGTTGAATCCTAGTGGAATGAGTTGGGATGCCATTGAAGAAAACCTACTGATTTTTACACAAATCCCATACTTAGGCACATTGATGTATTTTCATATGTTGTATATCAAGAAAGAGTAAAAGAAAAGGTATCTCATTTCTGTCATGATACATTAGGGTAAAAGTTAAGTTAGATCATGGAAAAGGATTTTAGTAGCTGAGTTTATGTATTATGTGTCTTCATGTTTTTGGGTCCATATTTCTATATTTTACAATGATATAATTTAGTATGTCCCAGTTTTGTTTGAGTTTAATTTGGTACTCATTCATCGTATAGAGGTGGTTGGTTATGGTTATTTTGGCTTGGTTATTTTATTTTCGATGGGGAATTCTTCCATCTATTTATTTTTTAGGCCCTTGGAAATTATTTTATAGCCTTTGGTGTCTTAGGTATATCACCAAAGGCTACTAACACCCACTACCTCCGTCCAAGATGATGGGGAGGGGTGTGATATTATAGAAATCCTTACATACATACTAAACCTACTACCATATTTTGATCATTGACAGATATATACACATCATAATTGATGTATGAGTAATTTTTTATTTCTATTGGTACCTTATTTAATGCATGTGTCTATGAAAAATAAGGGATTCCACTTATATCCTGATATCATCATCCAACCCTAAATGTGGAAGTACATTATATATACAATGTTTGTTTCTTCTTTTGATGATTCCTAAAAAAATAATACTCAATAATAAAAAAATGAATTAATACAAATCACCATATTTTTCAATAAAAAACCAAAAATCTAATTAATACCATAAACTCATCACTCATCCATTGAGAAACATTTTCCCAATAATGTGTTTTTGGACACTCATTTAGCGAATGTATATCCTCTAAATCTATTTTGACTCTAAAAACAAAAATAGTATATAATTCTCATTTATATTCTATTTACATCGCACCAAATTCTAGAAGTCATGTAGTCTTTAGATACTCACCTTCAGGAAAATTATAACAAAGAAACTACAAAATTATTAATTCATATCAATGTAATAATAATATAACATTAAATCTAGTTAATTTTATTACACATATTTGAACCAAATAATTATACTTTATTTCAATTTGAAGGTGTCTCTAGGAGTATATATTGATACTAATAATTCCATAGTATTTCGAATGTGTCACCATAAAACATATACAACATATCCTTGTGTTACCAATATTTTTCATATCTATATTTGACATGACCGTCAATAATGTGTGGTGTTTCAAAATATTACACATGAATTTATTTTTATGCATATTTATAGTGAAAGGTCCATCTATGAATGAATAAAATAAAATTTTAAAATTTATGCATTTTATAATGAAAATAAATTATGGTCCAGATTATTACTCGGTTACTATTAAATTACATAAGTCTGGTTTATTAGTTGGTACTTCTGGATCCCATGAATGAGAAGGATCAACGACTAATGTAGTACTAGTAGGTTATGATGTATACTCATGATTTTCAGTTTGATTTGGAGGTTCATAATGTGCTAGAGTAGAAGTCGAACTAGAATAATCATAAAATCCCATATATGAAAAAGTTATAAGAAATGGAGTTGGAAAAAACATCTGTAGAAAAGGAAAATATGTATGTGAAGTGGGAGCCAACATTGGATAAGGGAAATAAAAAATAATTCTGATTACCTTTAAATGGTGGTGATTTTTTAGGTTCCCTAAACATAACTAGATCTTTTAATAGGATTGGCAGATAAGAAATTATGCTATATATTATATTTGAAACAGGGCCTAGGTGTAATCAGGTATGGAAATTGTTCCAAGTATATCTAGGACAACCCCCCTCAATTCAACATGTTGAGAACCACTATAACTTGGTTGGTCATATAATATAATTCTTATATGTCATGGTGTATAATAAAAATTTAATATATGATTCATCAAATAACATTTTACGTTATTAATATGTATATTTTTTAATAGTATACTCACAACAGGAATTAGACGAGGAATTCCCATATCTCTCATATGTCTATTATTACCCAACATACACTTTCTTGATAACTCTTTAATTTTTTTCCTTTCAATAAATAGAAAATAAATATTCATTTTACTATAAATGTATAGAAAATGTGTATCCTAAATATGAATGAATATGTGACATGACATACTTGTGGGATACCAATTTTCAAGTCAAGGTAGTGAAATAACATAATCATATCGTATTGAATGGAAGGAGTATCAAAAAAATATGTGTCAAAAAATATCAAAACACACTAATTATCATGTTAAACATGGGTATGGCATGGTTTTATTCTTCTATTTTTTATTTAATCCAATTTGGTTTTTAAGAAATTCTGTTAATTTTATTCTATTTATTAGGTCACATGACAATTTTATGGGTTATTTTATTTGGATAATATTGTGCATTATGAAAATTGGAAATTTCTTAGGTCAGGTTAATTGGCCATTTTTTGGTTTTGGCCACTTGTTTCTTTATTATTGATTTTTTTATTCTACATAGTTTAATTTGATTTAGTTCAATTTAACTTAATTTTCTTATAATTGGATTATTTCACTATTTTTTGATTTTTTTTTCAAATACTGGTCTATTCAATATTAGAAAAAGTGACTCAAATCAAAATACAACCCTTACATATTAAAAATTCACATGGAGGTTAAGTTGGATAAAAAATATTTGAAGCTAAAATTAATGAAATTTTAATAATACCAACCTAAAAACCCCAAGTCATGATAAACCAAAATAACTAATAACACATTTATATTATTTTATATTTTACACAACACAAATTCATGTTTACAATTAACTTGGATAATTATACTATTTGGGTCATCGTAATTAATAAATTTGATCAAGATCAATGAGGGTTGTATTTGTTTCAATTTCATCCCCACCATTACAAAAACATTTCTTGGTATTACATCAATAATGACACAAATTACGTGCCTTAGATGATCTTTCAATTAAAAAACAAGTTTCTATAATGATTAAAAAGTATTTGGCCTATCATTATAATGAATGTTAGTCATGTAAATAACTCAAGATCCATAATCATCAATAAAATTTCAATGTTTCATAATTGAATCAATAAAATTTAATTTCATCATAGTGAATTGACGCTGATATTAATAATCCAATATTAGTGTTTTCACAACAACTCCTTGTTAAGATACATTTTCTTATGGAGGAAAACTATCTAATGCACCGACATAACAATAAGTTATTGTTGTTACTATAAAACTATCAAGTTGTTTTCTAATTTTCACTACTCAATCAATGATAATAAATTAGTTCCCATTGATAACAATTGATTTTCATTCCTGAAAAAAAGAATTAGGAAAAAAAGAAAAAGATATTATTCATCTAGGGAACGTGTGAGAGGTAAACTCAATACTTTAAATATGAAATAATATTAAAATGAAATTAATATTTATTTCTTTTATTTTATTTTTGAAATATGTCTACATTTTATTTCGAACAATAATGATATAGTTTTTTATGAAAACCTCTATCCTTCTAAAAGGTAATGAAGGGTGATTTCGATTTATAATTTTATTATGTTACCTAGATAAATAGATAAAATTAGTTTAAGACATATGTAAAATTACATGGTACGAGATATCATATATATGTTGAATTTATGAATTTGATGTACTCAGTTAACAAATAATGATTAATAAAGGTTCTATGATGTAAAATATCCTAATATTCAAGTCTTAATTTAGTCAATATATATGATACACAAATTCTCCTATTTGGGAAAGTGATGGAAACATGGTTTAATTTGTTTATACACCTTATCTTCAATTCTCATTGGGTCGTTTTTTCTTGTGGTCACATGATACAAATTCATTCAATAGAAATATAAATATTCTTTTCCCATGTAACCATTCATAATGGAACCTATTATATGATTTATGTTTGGTATGTAATACTTAAATGTGTAAATATTTATTTTATTTGGTTATATCTATGAAAAGAAATAATTCCTCCAAGCAATATTTTAGTTGGAAGATGGAATGTTTGATTCATCATTCTTGTAACATACCACACTAACTCGTTGTATTGAGAGGGGATGGAGTGAAACTAACCATTGGTGACATACCCAAAACACTAATGGCTAAAAATAAATGTTTAGGGTTTAGGGAACCATTGAGGCCATCTTTTATTTTGAGATAAAACAAACTGAAAATGAAAAATATAAACATCCATTACTCTTATATGGTACACAAGTGCAAATAATACAATCCAATATATATAAAAATAGCTACAATATCATTTTATAAATTAAACATAGAATATCAACTGAAAAAATAAACAGAAAAAATCACCGAGGACATCAATGTGGCATGATCCCAAGAACTACCCAAACTAGAACCATGATCCTCCACCACCTATCATTCCCCCTGTATTAAGAGGTCTATTTAGAGAAATAATGTAACTTTCACATTCTAGTGTCTCAGTATATGATACTTGTCAATGTAACAGTGTTCCCTAGAAATGGAAATGTATAAAAACTATTGGAAATACCTAAACACTTAAAAATACACATATCTAGGATAAGAACTATTTAGAAAAATTCATAAATAGCAGTTCAATGAAATTAATCAATATATATGAATCCACAATTCAAATCATGTGAATGATACATAAAAAATACTTATTACCAATAATATATATTTGGACTACCTATTCCTATTTTCACACTCATACACACACATAGAGAGAAAACCATCTATACACTCATTTTTGGTATTTCCACTCATGGAGTTACTCCATGACCAATGTTTATCCCACTTTGATGGTTGCACATCTACCACAAATCATCCACTTTATAAAAATGATAACAAAATTATTCCTAATTCTATGACAATATATTTCATAAAAAACTCATCCATTGTAATAATTTTATAAAAAAATGCATACATCAATTCCATAATATAATTCCAAAATTATTAGAAAATTATGTTTTATGAAAAACTCCCATTTTCTTATTTTTATAAAATATATATAGAAATGGTTTCCTTCATGACATCACACAATGTTTCTATATAAAATCCCTAAAAACCCATTAAATCAAACTAATCCTTTATATTATAGAAAAATTGTAGATGATACATAAGCTTCCTACCTCTTAGGGAATACAGAAAATAAATAATTTTGCTTAGAACATCTTGATATGGGCTCACAACACCTTTAATTCCATAGATCCAACAAGATAACATCATGATTCATTTCATAACACATAGATATATTCATAATGGAAATGATCAATGGATTTAAGAGATAGTACAATGATATATAAAAGAAGATTCAGGAAAAACTAGGGAGGACAAGAAATTATAGATGATTCTTGATATCAAATGCACATTGATTCATAAAAAATTCACTTCCAGGACAAAGGTAATTGACTTGGAAGCATAAGGGAGGAATGGAGTTTGAATCAGAATATGAATTGGAGAATAATGTGGTTCTTAAGGCCTTAATCCAAATTAAATCATATTTTTGAGAAAATTAATTTCTCATCATTGAGTTAGGTCACATGTTTTTTTAAACTCTGAGACAATACTATTCATTATTCTTGACAATATCTTGAGATTATCCTATTTTAGGATTCATGGTTTGAAAAAATATGTGAAAACTATGTGGTGTACCTATCCAAAGGTCATGTCATCACATGTGTGTATTACATAATTTAAAAAATGGGTTCCAATCACGATTATCCAAATATCTACATATTTATGTTTTTCCCCAGTATATAGATATTTTAGAAAAATTGTGCACCAACCTTATGCCTTCCCAATGGTTACTGGAATCACCTATAAGAATTTACTAGATATAGTTCAAGGTTTCAACTTACCCTGCCCAAACCATACAACTCAATTGACATTTTAAAACAATTCTAAAATATATAAAACCCCCTTAAAATGTAACCCAATCATTATATTACATATAATATCACGAAAAAGGGTCAGATTCATCAAACCAACGGTTATACATCCCCTAAAAAAATTTTATTTATGTCCATGGAATGTTTTAAATGGGTTTTGATTTGGAAGATCTCGGGTCACTACTCCCACATTTCTATGTCAATATCTCACCTATCTTCTCAATTCTGACCATGTTTTCCATAAAACCCATACTAAATTGATTTTCCCTATAAAAGATATTCAATTTACTATACCCAATGTGTATCAGCACATGAATCAACATGGCATCTTGTACATGATCAATATGGTCCCATCAAATCACACGTTCAGGATTAGGCATGTATATATTCAATTGTGAAATATAAAACACATGATTCATGAAACTGATCTTTGGTGGTTAGTCCAACTAGTAATACACATCACCAACTAATATAAGTTTCTCAAAAGGTCCAACATATCATAGAGACAACATTACCTGTTTACCAAAATGTCAATTACATAACCTTAGACTGATTCTTAAGAAAACCAGATCAACTGCCTTAAATGATAATGTTCACCAATGTTGATAGATATATGATATTTGATGACTCTTAGCTATCACCATTCTCTATCTGATCATCTGAATCATTGTTGTTGTTTCTTATATAAGGGTTGGTTTGGGAAGTGAATTCCAACATGTTTCCACCCAAAAAGTAGATAAATAAAAGGATGTCCATAAAAGGGAAATAATGAATCCATATATATATATATATATATTAATTTTTATTTATTGAGTACTCCACTAAAGGAATAATATTTTCCAATGATCGTCAAAAAATGATTACACATGGTCAAATCACGTCTTATAATATTTTGATCATTTGTTCAGATTTTCCATCTGTTTGAGGATAGTTAGTTATGGTCATGGTCATCTGGGTTCTAATAGAATGTTGAAAAGAAAGAAAAAAATAATACGGGAACATAGTGTCCCTCTCAGACACAATTAACTATGGACACCATGAATATTAAAAAAATCCTTGATATAGAGTTTTTACAAGGCTACCAATATATTGGGTTCGTGAATATTGATAAAGTGATATGAATTAACTTTCTAATCCCCTATCACCCATATGGAATCATATTTCAAAAAATATTATTGTAGAACTATGAAACATTCATTACTATTTTTAATTATTTCTAAATGAGAATTGGTAAATAAAGAATCATACCAGCGGTCCATTAGTGTTATACATTTACCTACTTAAAAGTGTATAATATCAATTACAACTATTAAATTTTTATCTTCATTTAATCCCACATAAGTTACACACTTAGTGTATTATATTTCATCTATATTTGATGATGGAAAATCCATTTTGAATTGTTGTAGGTGGAAATAATATTTTCCAAAAATATTTGAAGAACCATAATCGTATCTTTAAAAAATAAAAAATATTCTATATAACACTGATCACTTAAAGGTTTACATTCTATTTTGTTTTTTCACCATTTATAAACATTCAGGATATTATGTTCGATCATTTATATCCCATTCAACCAAATCTGGAATAAGAGAAACTAGAAAGAAAACTACAACATCACTTTGCTCAGTATAACACAAACACATATCATCTATCACAAATATTAAAATACATTGACTAGAAACTTCATTATTTGAGTGATTATAAGAATTAATTATTAATGAATCCATTACATAATCTCATTTTCCAAGTTTATACATTAGTTTGAATTTAAATAGTTTCAAATATTTCATCAATATGTGTTTCCTTAGATTCAAATCCATTTATGAGGAAATGTTTGTGAAGACCTTAATATCCATAAACATTAAAAAATTCTCAACGAAAATATATCAGTTCAATGTATTCATAGAATTAAATATAGCATCTAGTTCCATGTAATATGTTTGTTAATTCTTCTTATATGCCCAAACATTTTGTGATGCACAAGAATAAACATGAAATCCCTTCATGAGAACACATCCCAAATCAGATATTGATGCATACCAATTGACAAAAAACTCATATCCATACATTATAAATTTAATGATATATCATGATGTAAGTCAAATGATATGTTCTTGGATAGATTTATGGAATACATTACATAGTTGTAAATGAATAACATTCCTTATCAATGATATAATTGATAAGAAAATACGTGATAAATATCGAAAATTGTTCAATAATATCTCGCTAAGATGAGGAAACTATATATATCAAAAACAATATTTGGTGGATTCTAAGTTATAATAGCCTCATCCTTTTTAGGATCTATAGAAAATACTCTTCTAAAAATGACTTGTCTAAGGAAACATGGCTCTGGTAAAAAGTAATCACACTTCTAAATATTAGTATAAATGAGATGTTCCTAAAAGATACCGAAATCTATAATCAATTGTTTTCCAAAGGTCGAACCTAGTTCTAGAATACATAATAATATAATCAATGAAAAAACAACAAAATAATAAAGATTAATTTGAAGGATTTGATTAATTAATTGTATTAACAAAAGATCATCATTAATATGAACAAATGGAATAACCCTGTCCTCATAGACGCTGTAACATGTCTTAAAGGTTATTTTTTTAATATTATACTTCTGAACTCATAGTTGGTTATATATTGGTTGTTAGTCCAATTTTGAGAACAACTGGGATCCACCGAATTGATTGAATGAATCTCCAATTAATGGAAGAGAACATCAATTATTCATTATAATTTTATTGAATCATATATACCAAAAGGATTAAGAATTTCATGTACCTTATTTACAAATTGAAATGGTGTTGGCCATAGGGATGTTCTTAGTAAAATGAAACATTTTCTTTCCTCAAATTCAAGCTAGAATTTATATTCACTAAAATCTATTGGTGATATCCTATAAGATAGAACTAAAATTGTAGTTTTTCATTAGAGGAGATCAATTGTAAATCCCACTTCTCTATTGGGTGTAAACCCAAAAACAATCCTAGGAAAGACTTCAAAAAATTGATAAAAAAGGTTTAGAAAATATCTTCGTTTGAATTCACTAATAGATGTAAAAGTTACCACTTATAATAGATAAAATATATTCCCAAAAAGTAGTATGAAATGATCTTTTTTTTGTTTCATTAAAATATAAAAATCCTTAAAATATATATATTTAATTCCATCAAAATATGTGAAACACACTTTATAGAAATGACAACTATTATGTTCCTTAACATTTTTCAACTAATAAAAACCCAAAATAATTTCATATATATCCATATCAATAATAGTTAAATCCCAAAGTAGTTGGGAGCCATCAATTTTTATGAGACGCACTAAAGAAATAAAATATTAACACTCTTTTTTCAACAAGGGTTTTTGATGTCTCAAAATAGAATCAATAATATCAATATAAAACCTCATATGATTCCCAACGTAAGAAGTGATAAAATAGTGGGAAGAACCCATATCAAATAGGGAATTCATGAGATTATAATTTGAGATAACTATACCTGACATCATTGAAGGATTAGATTCATTATCCAAGGTAATCATCTCAATACCATAAAATACTAACTAGCTACTCCTTGATCATTGATATAGTACTGAGAATGAATAACTTGAGGATTACGTATCCTTGGAATCACCTTGGCTCATTAGGTTCTGAGGGTGATAGTAATCTAGATGATATATCATAATCAAATCATAGAATGTCTACACAACATGAGATGAATATCTAGAGGTAGACATAAGGGAACTATGATTATAATGATGTATTTTCCATTCTAATTTCAATTGTGTCATACTCTAAGTCGTGTTAAACAATCTCAAATATTATGAGACGTAGAAATACATTAGAAATATATATGATCAATGTTTGTTTTGGGGATGGAAATTATGAAGTCATTTGGTCATATTTAGAGAGTTTAATATCACATGAATTCAAATAATAAATTTTGTTAAGAGAGTGTTTATTTACTAGATTGTTTCATAATTAAAACAAAATAAGGTATGATTTTGTAAAAAATAAGGTGTTTCCCGATATTCAATTTCAATTTTATGTTTAAATTAAGTTTAAATATTCTAATTTTATAAATATTAATTTTGTTATATTTTTCAAAGGATAATAGTTCTATTTAAAAATATAAAGTCCATTTTAATGTAAAAATATTAATTAATATATATTTATATTGTGTAATTATATAGTGTAAATTAATCAAGTTGAAATAAATGTTATGTCAATATTTCTTTGAAATGATATGATATATTTTGTAGTTTTTTAATAATAATCACTTTTGAAAAAAGAATTGATAATGTATAAGTCGTTTATGATTAAACATAAAAGTGATTATAAACTGTTTAAAATTAATTTTATTTTTATTAAAAAATTTATACATTCTAAAATCATTTAATACTAATTCTGAAAAACTTATTATTTTTAACTTAAATTTTTGGCATCCTTATTAAAATTTAAAACATAAATAAACAACATATTTTTTGTTAAAATTAAAATTGTAAGTATTAATATGTTATATGAAAATATAGACATATAATATATAAGAAAACAAGTAAAATTGTAAATAAATTAAATTACATTTACACCTATGTTTAAAGTAGTATTGATAAAGTTTATAATTTCTTAAAATATTTTAAAACTAACCTTGTGATATGAAAATTAGCCAGCCCACAGTCCATAAAGGACTAGCCTCTTCAAAACATGTGAGACCAGGTGGTTTAACAAATGTGAGGTTGACCTTATATGAAGTTCACATGTTGAGAGGATGGGTGTGCTTATCACCCAATGAATTATCACATTCATGTGAACGGTGTGTGCAAAGTTCCCAAAAGGATCCCTTTCTGGGCCACATATGTGAGGCACGAATGGTGTGGGGTGTCTTTGAGTGGTCCTTCCGAGTTTCGATTGTCAAGAAACATATCATAAATCAGTAGTGGATGAATTTAATATATATTCAGTATCCCAAAAAATATAATGTTCAATATAGGTTCATGTAATAGTGTTATTATTCAACTGTTCATAAAATTTCTTCTTAAAACACAGCCATATGATATGATCTGTCTTAGTCATCCAATATCCTTGGGTAACAAATTCAGCATCGAAATAATTTTTAATCCATCGAATTCATTTTCGCGTTCTGCTCATGATATTGGTTCTTTCCTTGATGAACATACGACCCATCTTGTGTCCACTCTAAAACCTCCATTTTCATCCTCTTCTGATTAATAGGACATAATACTTGGAACTACATGACTATAAGGATTTCTTGTCCTCATCCTAATATATACATGGATATCTCATTCATTTTTCTTTCTTTGGTACATAGCATTAAGTAACATTCATTAATTAGGATGACTTTGTTGCCTCATCGCTTCAAACCAAAATCGTTTTTGTGTTTATAATATCAAAAATACTAAAAATATTAATTTTTTGGGAACCTTTATTAAGAATCCTTGATATAGTATATTATGAAAATTGAGAAATTTTAAAAACACAAAATTAAAAGTCACTTTCAAACCCAAAAATCAACTACAGTTCATACTAGATATTTCAGTTCTTTGAGATATGCCTTTTTTAGCAATGATATATAAATATATTCTATTTTTAATCTTAATACCCATTATCATATTACTATACAATACAAATTATATTAAATTTTCTCAAAGCATCATCATTGATTTTTTTGTGTAAATTTCATTATAATGATATTTCTACAAATCTACAGTTGTCCATATATAAGGATTTAGAACTTAACATTCTTATTATTCAAATATGTATGAATAGTGTAAATATGGATATATAAATAGATTCCTATAGATATCTATTCCCCTATTCAGTACCTTTAAGAAATAGGTGTTGTAAAATAGGGAGGAGAGAGAGGGAAACATTTCTATATCTAGTGAAGAAGAAGACCCTCTATAAAAATTATGTTAAGGGAAATTTTTATTTTAAAAAATATATATATTTTTTAAAAACTTTTTTATTTATGAAAGATTTAATTTCAAATATAATAAACCCTTACTACAATGGGAATTCTATTTTCACTATTCTTATACAATTTTTATTATATAGAGAACCCTTTCATAAGGGTAATTTTTTTAAAAATCGTGTTACATGTTTTGAAAATATTATTTTCATAACAGTCACTTTAAATGAGATTAAATTTTATTAAAAAAACACATCAGAGTATGGTTTAATAATTTATATTCAATTCTCTGACAAAAATGTAATTTTCAAATTAATCATGTACTTTTAAAAATGTAATTTTTTTCTAAATCAATGATTTTTTAAATGATTATATTTATTATTTTTTTAGAAATTACATTCTCATTTAAATAAATTTCATACATGATCACTTTTGTGGCCATACACTATAATTATTCTTGAAATTTCATTCATGTATTTACATGAATATGTATAACTTCACTTCTTACTTTATATGGATTATTTTTTACTACTATCTATAAAATTTTGGATTTCTGCAAATATTTATGAATGTATAGTGTTTTAATAAAGGCGTTTATTACAAAACTGATTTTCATATAAAAATATATTCCTCTTTAAAATAATTTATTTTCTTTTGAAACTTTGTTTTAGTGGAATTGTGATTAGAATGTCAAGATTTGAACAAATATATATATTTAAAAATTCATCACTTAAGGTATCGAATGCGATGATGAGGAACTGGGAGTGAACCCATGACCTCAAAGTGGCACTGTTCTAAAGGTGAACATACAAGTGGCCTCATGGATTTCTTTAATATTCGTAAGTATCATTGTATTCCATATTAATGTTATAATTTTCAACAAGAATTATTATAGGTTTGCAAGGAAAATTCCATGAATTTTCAAATATTATTTTATTTAGAAATGAAATTGGACTTTAAAAATGATAAATATTTATAACGGTATTGAACACCACTTCTTATGAATATATTTTGAAAACCCTAAAGTTATATTGTGGGAAAATTATTTATTATATTTTTTTTATATTTGAGATTCTGTTTTAAAATATTTCGTGTGTTATTTATAAAAGTATTTTACCAAGTTTTTAATACCCCTTATTGGGGAATTTTGATCTGACCCTATGTTTTGAAATGTTTTTCATAAGCTCACTAGATATTTTAAGGATAATTGGATTCATTGAGAGGATGGAGTGAGTGAATTCAAATAAATGAATGTAATTTTTATTAAAGACTAATGTGATGTAGGTTTTTCCTAATTATCCAAAAACTAGATTTAAAAGATCCTTGGTTATGTAAAGTAATGTATATTTTTCAATTGGGTTTTATAAAAAAAAAATTACAATATGATTTTGCATCGGATTTAGGAGTTCTTGTCTCAAGATGTATCATTTTTCATTAGAAGAACAATTTAGAAAACATCGGAGATTATGATTTCTTCATTTTCATATTGTCTATGAGGTATATGTTTTCTTTTGATATTAATGGAAATTCAGATTCTAAGATACAATTAAAAATATTGAATATTAATATCTATAGTTTCAATTATTTAGATAATGGAAATTCATGATTTCTTTAAAAATGAGGAAATAATTGTGACAATTCAATTTCATTATTAGAGAAGAATTTAATATACCAAGAAATCATGAAATAAATTTCTTTAAATTATGTGTTGATTTAATGGTTTCTTTCATATTTAACACAAATTAATGTGTGTTTTATTATAAAATGTATTTTTTTCTACAGTTAATTTAATTTTTGAGTATAAATTATGTGAAATTATGAAAATTATAGAAATATTACTTTTTTATTATTTTATCAAAAGAAACCAATTTTATTGAAATATATTTATTTATTTTCAACCAAAATATTTTAATTTCTCTATATTTATATTATTTAAATATATATAGTAATTAAAATAATTTTAAATTCTAGTTAACTCAATAGTTTTTAAATGATGTCCTTGATTAGGTTTTATTTTCATAATATTTATATTTGGAACTTTTCTATTAAAGTATAAATCTATTTTATAAAAAAATTAAACTAATTATTAATTATTTAAATTTTTGTTTTTTTAAATGAAAATTTATAGTTTTTACAATAGGTTAATATTAATTTTAAATAAATAACTATTTTTAACTCATATTTTTTTGAGCCTTAGTTTATTTTAAAATTTTAATAAACAATAATATATGTTTTAAAAGTAATATAGTTACAGTTAATATGTTACGTTAGACATTAAATAGATAGTAAAATAGTATGTTACTAAGAGGATAAAATAAATTTATTCCTATGTTGGAAATTGTATTTAAATACTTTATAATTCTTTTCTAATATTTAAAAATACATAGTGTTAAAAGTTTTTGGAACACCCATAGCCCATAATTAAATATACTCTACCACACATGTGGGACCAATTGTTCAACCATGTGGGAGTCTGCTTTGTTAAGAAATCTACATGGTGGAAATTTTGGTGTGTACAATTCCTGCATAACGTGCACCGCCATATACATGTTGTGTTCATAGCATGCATAAGATTCCTTGTAAAGTCCTTGAAAGTCAAACATGCATGATGAGGGGTATGTGTGAGTGTTGAGTCCTAGTGTTGATCACCTATGGCCTTAGAATGAGCAAATAGTGCAAGAATTTAACTTCTATTCAAGAGATAAAAGAAGTAAATGTTTGATATCAGGTCTAGGCATATGAGTATAATTTACCTTTCCTTTATGTTTTTTTCTTATAACTCAGTCATCCAATCTGATATTTCTCTGTAATCTCATCTCCCATTTTATCATCTTTTACATCATACTATTTTAAACCTCCTATAAATTTTTCTACATATCCTTCTAACCCTGCTATCGACTTTAACACGCTTACATCCAAACTCGATGCCACCATAATACCTCTACAGTCATCCTCTCGAAATGACATGACATTAAACCTACAAAATTCTAAGCAGTGAGGTTTTTTTGACCTTGACCTATGATATCCATTGAATTATCTTTCATTTTTCTTCCTTCAGTCAACAACATTACATACCTTACCTCAATCACAATGACATAGTGGGATCATCCAATAAAACTAATATTGGTTTGGGGTTTATAAATTCAAAAATACTGATAGTATTATTATTTATGGAATTATTATGAAGATTCCTCAACATAAAATATTAAAACAATTATAAATAAATATATATATATAATCACACAAGTAATTATAAATTTAATACTATAATATCTATTACTATTCATGATAGTTTTTTATTACATTATATCATGAATTTTACAAGGAATATTGATATATTCTTTTATTATGAAAACCCATTCTCATCTTTCTCCATAATCTATAAGAAATTTGAATTCCTCAAATCTTAAATTTTCAATTTTTTTAGAAATATCATTGTCATGAAATATCTACAAATCTATGGTTGTCCATTGATGTGGATTCAACAATACAAATTCATATTATTTAAATAAGAATGAAAAATGAAAAATATGTCTCTATAATGAGGTTCTCATTAGAAGGCATTCATTGTGTGGATACCCATTATGAAATGGGCGTGTTAAAATAGGGTATATAGGGAGAGATAGAGTGGGGGGGGGGCTTTTTTATATCCCTTGAAGAATAAGACCCTCCATAAGAAATATGGAAGGGAAAATTTTATTTTCAAACTTCTATATATTTATTTTCAATATTAAATATAATAGAAAAGATTAATTTTAAAGGAAAAACTATTTAGGTTAGGGGAGTTATATTTTTAAATATAATAAGTTATATTTATTTTCAAAATTACACTTTTAATGGAATTTTTTTAAAATTTTCTTTTACATGATTTGAAAATTTAATTTTCAAAACTATTTATTTAAAAGAGGTTAATTTTAATGAAATACCTCTATACAAACACGTATAGTTTAGGAATTTAAGTCTAATTCTCTCCTAAATTATTTATTTTTAAATTAATAATTCTCTTTAAAAAATTGAGTTTTGTTTTGTAAATCAAGGATGATTTGAATTGAGAAAATTTATCATTTTATTTAAAAAACTAATCTTATTTAAATAAATGTTTTTATGATCATAGGGATATCCATGCACTATAATTATTTTTGAAATTTTATCCATGCATGTAAAAATATATGTATAATTTCAATTAGTCCATTATAGGAATAATTTTCAATGTATTGTGTATAAATTATGAATTTATCCCAAAAATTTAAAAGTATAGTGTTTTTTTCAAGGTATTTTTTAAAAAAATTTATCTGATATAAAATTATTTTTCTCCTGAAAATAATTTATATAGTTTTTAAAGGATGTTTTAGTGGATTTATAATGAGATAGTTATTATTTACAAATACATTATATTTACAAATTTGGTACTTTGGTGTCGAATGTGGTGAAGGGAAATGGGGAGTGAAACCATAACCTCAAAGGGACATTTTACTTAAGCTGATATTGCTAGTGGCGTCATGGATTTCTTAATTATTTCATAGTATCATTATATTAAATAATTAATAAATTATTTTCAATGAATTTTTTTAAAATCTTTCAAGGATAAATCCAAGTATTTGCAAATTTTATTTTCTTTGGAAATGAAATTTCGTTTTCAAAGTTATATGTATTTCTAATGGATTTGAATAGTACTTCCTATTATTATATTTTGAGAACCCTAAAGCTATAATTTTTGAAAACGATTTATTATATAAAATTTTTATTTCTGTATTTGATAAAATATTTTCAAATATTTCTTATGATATTTATAATTTTTTAACACTATTTTTAAACCCCCTTTTTGAAAATTTTTGTGCTCACCATACATTTTAAAATTTCTTTCCCTCACTCATTTGAAGTTCTAAATGAGATTGGATTTGTTAAGGTTCTTAAACAAGTGAGTTCAAATAAATATTTTTACATTTCGGTAAAATATTATCTAATGATAGGTTTTACATAGTTATATAAAAACTCTTCTGAATAGATCCTTGGTTGTGTAAAAGACTTTATATTTTTGATTAATTTTTATAAAAAGAATATAATGCATGGTTTTGCACTCGATTAGGGAGTGCCAGACTTGAGATATTTCTATGATGATCCACTACCACGGATTTAGGATTCCCTCTTATTCTTATTTCAAATATTTGAGTTCTCACCTTTCCCCATGTGGACCAATATACTCCCTCCATACAAATTGATAGAAATATATCTTTCCTCCAAAAACTCTCTAATCACTATTTTTATATAATATATAATATGAGAAGATATATTTTAGAGAGAATCTGTATTCACACCCTAGACACAAAGACGTGTACCTTAAATGATGAACTTTCAAAATCCTATGAGGTAACAGAGACTATGTTCTTAAATAAAGATTCCAATTCTGTGATTTTTTTGCCTCAATCTAATTAAATCATCTATTATTTCAATACTAAATGTATTAGGTTATAATTTCTTATTGAAAAATTCTTCTATATCCTCCCACATATAGCATTTGTTGTCTTTCAAACGGATAGTTAAATCCCACCAATGGAATGAAATATCCACCAATATACAAGTTTAAAAAATAACCATAGAAGTAGATGGTGTACCAATGAATTTTATTATTTTATTCAAATGCTTCAGTAAAACAAATGATTTTTGTATTGGAATACACCTAAAATATTGGTGGATTCTGTTTCTATAACTAAATAGAGTGGTACACTTTTCATGGTTTGTCATTCTAATTTCCTCCATCTATGGAATGAAAATCCTAAATGATACTTTGTACATGTTATTTGATCAAACATGTCATCTGTTCAACAACATATTAAACATCCTCTTATTTGAAATTCTAATTATTTATACCCCATTTCATTCTCTATAACTAAAAAATCATTTAGTCATCACTCACCAGAAACTGAGGGCTTAAAAAATTCTAAAGCTAAAATGCAATAAGTATAAAAAATAATATTTCTAATAATCATCCATCTTAACCATATTCATTAATCACCGAACACAATATTATAATTGCATTCATATTGGGGAGTCTCATTATCAATGCATGGTATAAAATACTCAACTATAAAACCCATGATTATGAGATAGAATCACAATGAACTATCTTAAAAACATTATTACCGAAGCACCCTAGTAACAATATGATCACTATAAAATGTTATCCATGTCTTTTCAAGCTACACATTCCATGTTTTACAATCCTAACACCTTGATACCATCCCAAGTGATTGATGGATTAATAAATATTTATCCAATTTGTAACATCCCTCCCAAAATCATTATCTTGAGAGGAGATAATGTACCAAAAAGCTTAGGTGATATAACCAAGACACCAACGGATGGAAATAAATGACGTGTTATGAGGGGAATAATGGTTTATCATTTCCATATGGAGGTAAAATAACCTAAAAATATAATATATGAACAACCAATCCACTTATATAATACATGAGTATAAAAATACATCAAAATTATAAAACCAATAGAACTAAAGTGTTAGAGTAGCAATGGAAAACATAATACCAACTACAAAACAGAAAGACAACATTAATAATGACATAAAATTGTTAGGATCTGAATCACTCCCAAAATAGATTCACCCATAAACACTGCTGTCTTTTCCAATGGTTTCAATATTTGTCACTAGAAAAATAAGATAATATTACCTTTTGAATGTATCAATATTTTCCATAATAAGGTGCACCAAAGTTCCCAAGAAGGGGGTGAGTATAGTCCTAGTAGGTAATACCTAGTTTCTTCCCAACACACTCCAATAAGAAAATAAAATGTTGTAAAAATTTATATAAAATATTTAAATTTTGTTAAATAGTTTATATAAATCCATATGTGAAACCTAGTGAGAAAACCATAAACAAGTTTTATTAATATTTTTTCATACATAGAATTATCATTCCCGTGTTCACACACACACCTACAAACACATCAATTTACACAATATTTTTTTCCATTTATGATGGTTCAATGTGTCCACAATCCTTTCCACTTTGATGGTGACACTTCCAACCCCAACCTATCCACTTTGGAAACATTCAAATACTATTATGTAGAATTACAAACTAATAAATTTCATCAAAAAAACTCTTTCGTGGAAATAATTTTATCAAAAAGAATAACATATTGAAATAATCATTCAAAAAGAATAATTTTCGTAAATGGAAAAAAGAATAACATTTTTCAAAAAGAATAACATTTTTCAGTTTTAAAAAGAATAACATAATTTTAAAATAATCACCTAAAAGTCTAAATAAAATAGATTTTTCCAAAATCCAGATAAATTTTCGTATTTCCAAAACACAAAGAAAAATGGTTTCCTTCAAAAAAATCTACCGAAAATATGAGAAAACCCTATAATTGAAATAATCATTCTTGTTCTATAAAAATGTGAGATTATAGATAAGTCACCAACCTCTTAATAGATACAAAAAATAAGTAATGTCACGTAGAACTTCTAGATTTGTTATTATGAAACTCTTCCTTCAATAGATCTATCATGATCCCATCATGAATCATTTCAGAACATGTAGATCTACCCATAATGAATTAGATATATGAATCCTGGAGAATAAATGTTTGTGTATATGGAGAAAATGGAAATATATTAGAAAACAAGGACATGCTGATTATTCTAGATATCCAACACACTTCAATTTAAAAAAAGATAATTATTAATCAATGTGAATTGTATTTGGTGTATAAGGGGGATGTAGTTCAAGGACATGTAAGGATAGAAGAATTATAAGGGTCTCAGTTCACTAATATGAATTGCGAAAAATAATAGAGCATTAACTACATGTTGAATTATTCGGTTATATAATTTTCCATATCGCATGCCAACTATATGTCTGCTACTGGAAAAGATCTATAGAGCCACATGTTTCAGAACACATGGTTTAACAAGATTAGTGACAAATATTTGGTTCTATTATCCCAAGGCCACACCCTTTCATGGTTGTCTCACATGGTTTAAAAATATTGTTCCAACCATGATTCTTCCACTATCTCTATCCATATGATTTCACCTTCCATGTGCATTGTTTGGAAAAATCATTCTCCAACCTTACACCAACCTAATGATTCTCAGAAACACATTTTATAGTTTCCTCTAGATAGTACCTAGTTTCTAATTACCATGCTCAAAACATACACCTCTATAAACTCTTCCAAAAAATTCAAAAACCTTTCAGAAGCTTCTGAATATTATCACAACCATTATATCACTTGAAAAATGCACAAAATAATAGTTAAGTACCAGAAACTTAGGGTTTTATAATGAATATGAAAAATTATGGTGCATAATATTAATATAATTCTAAAAAAAGTTAATGGTACATCTTAGGATTTTTTTTAATAAATGCATGGAATTTTTTTTGAAAAAATATCTTTATAAAAATTTAATAATTGAATCACATCCACCCATAGATTATTGGATATTAGATGAAATATTTCTATTGGAATCAAATCATGGGGAATGATGTGATAATCACGATTCTTTATAGATTTAAGAATTTATGGTCTTCTATTGACATATTATGATATATTTCATAAATATCAATCAATATCCATGATAGTATATTGTACATACAAAAATTAATTTTTTTTCTTAATTTTTCATCACATAAGAAGATGAAAAAAATTCCATTTATTATCTCTAATACATAAAGGATGGAATTATTATTTCATCCCTAATACAGAAATTCAGGATGAGATTTTAAGTCATATTTTTTCTTAACCTATAAATTTTGAAGAATTCAAAGAAACATTCCAAATATATGTTTTTTTTAATTCATAATTATATCTAAAAAATTCATATAAAACACATTTTATAATAATGAATCTCCAATAAGATACTATTTTTTCACCAATTGTAAATGGATTTTGTGTAACAATTAATCATATTTCCAGATTTAATCTCCCCTTTCCCAATGTAAAAACTGATATCTTTTAATTAATTATGCTCATTATTTATGTAAATACACTATATTGGATTTATGGTCTCAATGTTATTGTCAGACCTTCAATGATTATTCCTATATATATGATTCATTGTATAAAAACATTGATGTCCCATAAAAATGATACTATAAATATTTTTAAGTATTATAAATCATGTATTCATTTTAATAATTTCTACGAAGGTTTTCTATTTATTTTCCATCTAAATATAATTACATAATTAGAAAATTTATTAACCACCCATAAAATCATAACACACATCTAAAATGTTCCTTTTGAACAAGATTCATATGTGTAGACACTCACATTCAAATAATGCATCAACTGATTTATTAAATGTTTTAGGTGTACATATAAATAATTTACAGAATAAGATGGTCTATATGTGAGTATAATACTGAAAATTAATTATTTTTTCGTACGCTTCCATAAAGTATGGTTATAAATGTGTATTAAAACTGTCTATGTGATGTGCTCAGTATGTATCTTCTAAAAAAAATTAAAACTGTCACATGATATACCCGTCCTCACATTATTCGTCTAAGAAATTATATTAAGATACCGTGAGTTAAATTTATATAATTCTAATCAATCTATTGGATGAAAAAATTCATCATTATACTTACTTATCTCAGTATCATTACATCACATATTTGTCAACTGTTCATTATACATCAAAAGAATTTGGAATTTGAAGATTAATTGGTAGTTCTATATTAGTTTTTGTATAATGAGAGATTGAGTTCCATTAGTTGTTCTATTTACATGATATTTTATACATTTTATAAAGTAATTTAGGGGAATCATTTATACTAAGAATAAGTTGAAATATTTTTTGAAATCATTATTTTTTTATAAAATATCAGTTAATAAATTGGAATTAATTCTATACAATTGTTCGAGGTAATATCTACATCATTTGGAAGTAATTACATAAAAATTTAGAAATCAAACTGATGGTATTATTAGAAATTCTATACATTTTCCCCATGAAATATTTATAACAATTTTTTTTTATTTTACTTCATTTTGGATATATTAGAGCTTTGGATACATCATCAAATTTTCTCACCTCATCAATATAATTATTTTCATTACTTGAATCATCTATACTCATATCAATATCTTCATTCATTGGAATACCTTATTTCTCATGATGATGAATAAATAGAAATCTATCATATAAAAAATTATCTAGATCATTCCCCTCGTTCAAATCATAATAATTTTGAGACATCCCTTTCTCACTATTATGATAATAGGCATAATTGTTTGTTTTGAAAATATATTTTTTATAGGGTATCTAACTCATTCATTATATAAAAAAGTAATTTCAACACAATTATATCATGGGTAGTGTATAATGCCTCTATCTAAAGCATTGTTAAATAAAAAATCTGAAAAAAAAATCTAGCTAGTTTTGAGAATCGATTGAGTTATAATGAATATCATACATAAAAAATATACCCATTCTATAAAAAATGTATTATATCATGTAATAAATGAATTTAAAAAATATAGAATCCAAATACTAAATATATTTAAGGAAACAAGATATGTTCACATTATTCCAGTCACTTTAACGACATTGAATTAGAATTTAAATCAAATCCATTTCAAATCACTCTCTATTTTTTACATAAATACCAAATTTGATGTACATGAATTCATCTTTACAAAATACAACATATCTTACCATGAAAACAAATATTTTTGAATGGAAAATGATATATGGAAATAATTCAAGCTTCATATTTATCACTCTATCCTTAAGTACATAACTCAATCCAATTATATTAAGAATACCATATATATAAAACAATAAAATTCAAAAACAATATATTAATGATTAATAACTATAGACAATACCAAATAGAAAATTATATGTGTGGTATAGATGATAAACTAGTCCACATGAAAATAAAATTATAAAAGACCAAAATGAATATCAGACCCCAAAAATCATCTATATAGTGGTTGAAATCTCACAAGTATCGAACCAAATATGGAATTAGTTAATGTTGGTCAATAAATGGATTTAATCAGTAGTAAAATAAGTATGTGATTAATAAAGAACACATCAAAATAAATAATTACGCAATTCGACCCACATAAGGAATAAGGTGTAAAAAATATCTTTAGAAATATCAAAACAAATCAAATGTTCCTTTAAATAAATATGTTTTCTTATATTTATCATAACATAATAAATATGTTCATGTAACAAAAAAATTCATCAATATCAAGTTTTACATACACCACACATTATAAATAAAAGGAAAACATATGCTAAAGATATATAATTAATTTGACGTGGATAATGTATTCTAAGAAAATCTATCTTAATGTTGAATAAGAATACCTCAATAAAAATAATATTTATGAAAGTTTGATTAAATGAAATTCACTACAAATATTAAATCTATATTCACCCATTTATGAAAATAGGACCATTATATATATATTCAAACCATAAATTATATTTTAAATAAAAACAAATTTAAGACCTAAAATGAATAATTTCAATTATCAAAATAATATATTGAAATGAATGATTTAAAAACCACCAAATACATTCCAAAAAAGCAATTAAATATAATAATTAATTATAGATTTACCATATATATATTTGATAATAAAAGGCTTATATGAGATTTATATAGAACTAGCATGTATCAATTGTTTTAAAAATGTGTCACTTATAATCATATTTAATACACTTTACTATAACAAATGTATTCAATATAAAACCATATTCATGGATTCGGGAATAATACTAACATCAAAGAATCTAGTTTATTATTCTATACCTAGAAAAAAAATTCTTGGAAGAAGATGTGATGGATTTGGAACACTATTATTCAATGTCTCAGAAGAACAAAACTAAAATTGAACAGAGGATACATCATCAACGGTGGGAACAAATGAAAATTTAATGGGTGAATCAGGATGGGAGTGATTTGGGAGGAGGGAAGGTAGTGTGGATGGGGGTTTATTGAAGGGATATGATAATAAAATTTCAATAAAATTGGAATAGAATTCTTCTATACCAGGAGTTTAAGTAAACCATTGGTATAAACATATTTATACCAATGGTTTATTCAAATATTTATTATAAACATTCCATAAACAGGTTGTACAAATGGTTTTCACTAACCATTGGTATAGATCCCATTTCTACTTTTAAGGATTTTTTGTAGACTAAACACTAGATGAACATCAACATGTAAAAAATGTTGGAAATCATTTAATGTAACAAATCTAGTTTACATAGTTTTATCATTGAATATTTATAAATATATCATTTGATTTTTCCATAGAGTTATAAATTTTTTTAGGAGACATGAGACCCAAAAATTGATATATGAGAATCCTTAATATATATTAAAGTAAATATGTGCATATTTTGGTCGTAAAATATTTTCCCATTAATTGAGTCATTAAATAAAAATTTGAGATTGGGGTTATTTCTAGGTCATTGATTTTTCCATAGTCTTGAAATCAGTTTGGTTAGTGTCAAATGTTATATTTAATGAAGGTTTTGGTATGTAAATTAAATAAATTCAATTGAATTATTTATTTAATGAAATAAAAAAACAATTATCCCTCTTCTATATTTATATTTCCCTATGTAAAATAACTATGGTTATCTGCACAACCCATAGAGATAATAGAGGAGGCGTAAGTGATCCATTGTTAGCAATAATGATCTCAGGAATGTGGATTGATGATGGAACAAATGTGGGGATACCAAGACTGATTGATGAACATGGCGGAATATTCAACATCATTAGTAGTGAATGGGTTTTTCACTAATGATCAATTCATTCTAAATGCAAGGATTATTATTTTTATGGATTATCACCCTTCAATTATTTATTATTTAGAATGAATTTTATATATTCTTAATTCTTGACATTTTTTCTTCACATTATCTGGATTCATCAACATAATTCTTGATGTTGATTATTTTTTGAACTTTTTCCAATGTTTCACCCAACTTATTTCCATAATATGGGTTTTTAGATATTTTTTTCAATGACCAAATATTTTATCACGTTGTTTGTGTGGTTATCCTATCTCCATTCTTCACTTTCTTTATCATTAGACCACAGGGTCTATGATTTGAAATTTTGATAAAACACTATTTTTTTAATATTTTATTGATAATGAATGATATAATTTTCTCACATTATGCTAAATATATTTATTTTTGAAATATTTGATATTATATCATTCATTTGAAAATTTGATGAAAATTTCAGTTTTACACTTTTAAAATGAACTGTATTATTTCACACATAAATATTTTAATATGAATTATTTGAACTTAAACTATTTTTAAAGAGTTCCTAACATAATTTTCTACAACTTTTATTCGGGAAATGTGAGTTAAAGAGTGCATTTGGATGGAGTAAATGGGACATTAAGTCAATGGCGGGCTGGACTCACCAGAATGGACATGGGTTCTGTATTTGGGCCATAACGTCTTCATCGGTGCTTGGATTTGTCTAAAATTTTGAGATGATATCTAGGTTGAAATGTATCATAAATAATCTTTTTGTAAGAATATTTGATTCATGAGTTTGGTGGACAAATGGTCATTTCAAGTGGGATTAATATATTTGGACGAATTTCCCCATTCACACTTGAAACCACTTGTAACCTAGCCTCCCCTACACTCAATAAATTAGTGTTTTTCTCCTTTATAGGGGTTGTGACGTGTATTAGGATATTTTAGGTAGAGGAGAATTGATTTCACCCAAATTATCCAACCATTGTAATAGGGGTAGCTCTTGATGCAAGGATCCCCTCATCGAAGCCTTCTTCTATTCATCATGTAGTAATGTTTTCATTTTTTAATAAACTTATTTGTTCTTCTTTTATTTCTTCTATTTTATTCTGTTTTAATCAAATTTATTATTCTCATAATCTTCTTAATTATGTTTGAATAAATATTTGAAATGAGATTGGGTTCTACCCTTTCAATCCTTTTCTCATGAAAAACATATCCACGATGACCACACCGCCCATTGTAGAGTAGTTTTCAGTGGTCAATACATCTTCAACCCTCTTCATTTAATTATTTTGAATCATTGAGATACAATAATTCAAATAATAATATCCATGAATTGTGTTTTAAAATTATAAGAAACTAATAAAGCAATTGAAAAATTAATACCAAAACACGTGAGCTCAAGGTTTTGTTTAAATTGTGAGAGTGCAAACTTAATTGGTAATACAATACCACACATGATAAGTTTGTAGAGTTAAAATATATTCCCTAAAAACAATTAATCCTCATTACCTAGAATAAAAATGTGCCTTAATTTACCACTGACCATAAGCTAACCTTAGAACATCAATCAAAGCAGGGTGCTGCGATTGCATGTTATAAAGTTAGCATAGGGTTAAATTCACTCCATCTTTGTGGTAAAGTAAATTCTCGTAGGGTTCAGGATTTAACAAATTAATGGATCATAATTAAGTGAATGTTAATTTAAATGATAATGATAAATAATTTAGTGAAGAGGTAATGTTAGATCAATTACGCTTTTTAAATATTATCTAAAAAACATATTCTTGGTGTGTATTTCTAATTAAACATCATTTCAAAAATAAAAACAAAAAAAATGCAATCTTCCTCTAGAAAACTTCTTCTAGTTTTATAAACGATAAAAAACCCCACATCCTTAAAATTAGTGTTTTATTCTATTTTATTTTTATAATACCTTTAAAAATATGTTATAATTTGCTTCCTCCTTTGAGACACAACCTTGGTCAGCCACTATGATACACCTATGTAACCCGAAACCGAACATCATTTGAAAGCAACCATGACATCGACTTTCAAATTGGCATCATTTCTGGGGAGGAAAGTTATTTATTCCTCCAATTACAGGTATTTATATTATTTTTCATTTAACTCTTTTCTTCTCCTCTTTATTTCTTTTCCCCCTTTCTCATTTTTTTCTCTTACTCTCCTCTTTTACTTGTATCGGACCAACTCAAACATCTTTTATTTTTGTTATGGTCCACTTTTCTTCATTTAATTTTTTCATTTCATTTATATATGACATGGACTAATCCCTAATATCTATTAGATCTTTACCCTGAGATTGAACGCAGCCTTAGGGCTCGAATCATTCATTCTCAGTCTACTAGAAGTTTCAACATTCAACCAGTAGGAGAATTCCTCCACTCCAAGATCATTGAAAATGGAAGCAATTCAAATACAAACATAATAGAAGAACCAGCAGATAAAAATAATGGAAATTAACTTAACAGAACCATTAGATAATTTGATGCACATGATATTAACTATCAACCAAATTTTGTTGCATACCCAAATCTCGAATCAGACTTTGAACTGAAATCTAGTTTAATTCATCTTCATCCAATGTTTCATGGATTATCTAGTGAGGATCCAAACAAACATTTGAAAGAATTTAATGTGGTTTTCTCAACCCTTAAACCATGAAATTGTTCTGAAGATCAAATCAACCAAAGAGTATTCCAATTCTCACTTGGTGGAGCTATGAAAGAATGGATGTATTATTTACAACCTGAATATGTAAATTGTGGGAATGATTTGAAATGAATTTTCTTGAAGAGATTTTTTCTAGCTTCAAGGACCACATCCATTCAAAAGGAGATCTATGGGATCATGAAATCCCAAGGGGAGTTAATGTATCAGTAATCGGAGAGATTCAAGAAGTTGCGTGCAAGCTACCCACATCAACAAATTAGTGAGAAACTCACCATCTAGTACTTCTACAAAGGACTCACACCTATGGAGAGAAGCATGGTGGAAGCTATGGTTGGAGGAGAATTGGTGGATGAGATACTAGTAGTTCCATATGAATTTATTGACATGATGGCCCAAAACTCCCAACATATTAGTGATTGAGGTACACCACATGTTCGAGGAGAACATCAGGTAAGTTTTTGTTCTCTTGAAAGTCACTTGATTGATACTAAGTTAGAATAATTGACCACTATATAATGACAGATTACTTGGGCTCAAAAGACATACCAACCCCCTCCTTCAAGGCCTTGTGGCATTTTTATTGAGACAATCCACCCAACTAATAGTTTCCCACAACTACAAGAGACAGAGGATTGCACAACAGTATTCCTAAGGAGACCATATTAGCAGCAACAACAGACATACCCCAAAATAAGTTTGATACATTTTCACCAACATACAACCAAGGGTGGAAGGATCAATCAGACAAGAGGTATTTCTCTGGACAACAACAATGTCACCATTTTTAACAAATCTTCCAGGAGCCTCTGCTATACCAGCAGGGTTTCCAACAACCCCAAAGGAGATTTGAAACCCAAAAATCAACAATCCAACAACAAGGGAATCCCCCATCCAAGTAATATTCTGGTAGTGATGACCTTTTGAAACAAATTATTATTAATCTACATAATGATATAAAGAGTCAACGTTCAAATCTTAGGGAGTTGAAGACTCAAATGAACCAGATTTCTACTGCCCTCCATGAACTGGTAAGTAAGAGTTATAAAAATCTACCATCCTAAACTACTCCAAATCCCAAGGAGAATGTTAGTTCCATCACATTGACAAATGGGAACCAAATAACTAATACATCTGCACCTATCGTTCCACCGAGATTCACCTCAAATCTAGAGAATCCACATTCCATACCAACTGATGAGAAATCCAAGGATGAAGATAAAGGTAAGAAAAAGATTGATGGTGTTCCTCCTAAAACCCTTCTGTTTCTAAATAGAGTTTTACAAACCAAGAAGATGGATGAAGAGGCGATACAAAAAAGAAGTTTTGGATACATTCATGTTTGGGGAGATCAACAACCCTTTACATGAATCCATCAAGAAAACCACAAGGTATGAGAAATTAATAGATGAACATTGTACTAATCGAAGTGGGATAAGGTAAATGAGAGGATCGATCTTGGATGGAAAGTGTTAGCACTCATTACACCAACTCTATAAATGCTAACAAAGTGCAAGGATCTAGGGACATTCACCACCCCATGCAACATTGGGGAGTGGCAGTTTTCTGATACACTTTTTGATTTGGGAGAAACTATAAATGTGATGCCTCACTCTATGTTTTCTTCTTTGTAGGTTGCGAGTTGAATCCCATGAGAGTAGTGGTGAAGTTGGTGAAAAGAGCTACGACATATCCAGCGTGAGTTATTGAGGATGTAGTTGTCTAGGTAGGAGACATAATCTTTGGAGTAGATTACTTCGTGCTTAACATGTAGGATGATCATGTATGTTCTCATGCTACCATTATCTAAGGTAGACCTTTCCTCAAAACTTCAAAAACTATAATAAATGTCAATGAGGGTACACTTTCCATGGCGTTTGGATTTGAAGTTGTTATATTTAATGTTACGGACTGCATGAAGTAGCCCTCCATGAACCATTGTGCTTTTATTATCTTTTATTTTGAACCACCAAATAAAAATATAGGGATTTTGATTGTATTATGCTTAGGGATATTTTGATTATTGGTTCTAGTTTAATGACTAGGAATACTTCAACACCTATTTCAAATGCACAAGAATATCCTAGATTTTATTCTGAAATGGAATCTTATTTTTATTTTGATCATGTGAACTCTAATTAGGACATGGATGTTGAGTATGCTAATGGATTTTATGCTTTATTCTCTAATTTTGATGGTGTATATTCTGATACTGATGCTCTTTGTGCACATATTTTAGTTCCTTCTATGTCTTCATCTATACACCATCCCCGACACTGTAAATCAAGACATTGCCACCAAATATCAAATAATAATACTTGTTATGTGGTGAGAAACTACATATTATCATTTCTAAGAATCTCCCTTTTGATCATGAAGAAAAACTTTTGAATATATTGAGAGAGAACATCAGGGAAATTGGGTGGACCTTGGCTGACATATCAGGTATTAGCCCCTCCATTTACATGCATATTATTCTTTTGGAGGATGTGGCTAAATCGGTTAGGTAGCCACAAAGGTGACTCAATCCAACCCTTTTGGAAGTTGATAAAAAAGAAGTTGATAAATTGTTCGAGGCATGTATAATCTTTCCCATTTCTGATTCTTAGTGGGTAATACCTATTCAGGTTGTGCCTAAGAAAAATGGTGTTACAGTTGTTAAAATTGATAATGATGAGTTAGTTCCAATGATAGTGCAAAACAGTTGGCGTGTGTGTATTGATTATAGGAAAATAAATCAGTCCACTCGCAAAGACCATTTTACCCTCCCATTTATTGATCAAATGCGTGAGAGACTAGTTGGGAAGACCCACTTTGTTTCCTGGATGGATTTTATTTATATTTTTAGGTTCTTATAGCTCCAGAGAATCAAGAGAAGACTACATTCACCTATCCCTTTGGCACATTTCCCAACCGAAGGATGCCATTTGGACTTTGCAATGCCCCAAGTATCTTCCAGAGATGCATGATGAGTATTTTTTTGATTTAATTGAGACATGCATGGAGGTATTCATCGATAATTATATAGTGTATGGGTATTCATTTGATGAATGTATATGTAGTTTGGGAATGGTGTGGAATTGTTGTATTTTGATGAATCTGGTCATAAAATTTGAAAAGTGTCATTTCATGGTAGAGCATGGCATTTTCATAGGTCATGTAGTGTTAAAACATGTGATAAAGGTTGATAGATATAAGGAAGATATTATTTAATTCTTACCATATCATTCATGTGTGAGTGATGTTAGATCTTTCCTAGGATATGTAGGATTTTATCGGTGCTTCATCAAATATTTTAGTAAAATTTTTCTTCCTTTGTCACGATTACTTCAAAAGGATTCCTATTTTGTGTTTAATGATTCTTGAAGGAATTCCTTTGATGACCTGAAGAAGTTTACCACTCCACCGATCATACAGTCCCCACGGTGGGAGATTACTTTTGAGCTTATGTGTGATGCCTCCAACTTTGCAGTTGGATTTGTCTTATCTCAAAGGGTGGAGGGGCATTCAGATGTGATTGACTATGCATCAAGGACACTAGATTCATACCAATAAAACTACACAACCACTTAAAAGGAGTCTCTTGATATTATATTCACTTTAGATAAATACCATTCATATTTATTGGGATCTAAAGTAGTTTTTTTCTGACCATGCAGCTCTAATATACCTCTTGATTAAGCCAGATGCAAAGCCTTGTCTAATCCAATGGACGCTCCTTCTTCACGAATTTGATATTGAGATAAAGGAAAAAAAGGGATCAGCAATATTTGTGGCGGACCACATGAGTAGGCTTACTAACACACTTAAGTATGACACCTTGGTCCAGGTACCACATCAGGACACTTTCCCAAATGATCATCTTTATTTCATCTCAAGTATGCATCCTTAGTATCTAGATTTAGTGAACTACCTTGTTGCATCTAAAATCCCTTTAAATTTAAAGAATCATCAAGTCCAATAGTTAAATAGCGAGTCTAGATTTTATGTGTGGGATGATTCCTACTTTTGGAGCTTGTTTAGTGACAAAGTTATTAAGAGGTGGGTTCATAATCATGAGTTTGAGTCTATTTAGCTATTTTGTCAGACATTTGCTTGTGGTGGACACTTTGGACCCCAAAAAATAGCTAGAAATGTTTTGGACTCTGGATTATATTGTCCGATCTTATTTCATTATGCCCATGTGTTTTGTATGTCATGCTCATGTTGCCAACACACGAGCAACATTTCTAGGAGACATGAGATGCCACGACAAACCATACTATTCTATGAAATTTTTGTATTATGGGGCATCGATTTTAGGGGTCCCTTTCCCAGTTCATTTGTTTTCCTATATATTTTGGTTTTCGTTGATTATTTGAGAAAATGGGTGGAGGCTAAGGCCACTAGGACTGATGATTCTCATGTTATTGTGGACTTTGTGAAAGGACATATTTTTTTGCAGGTTTGGAGTATGAAAGGCCATCATTAGTGAAAAAGGGACACACTTATACAATCAGTATTTGGATTCCCTCCTTCGGAAGTATGGGGTGACAAAAAAACATCAACACCATACCACCCCCAAACAAATGTCTTGGATGAGGTTTCAAATCGTGAGTTGAAAAAGATTTTAGAGAAAACTGTGCAGCCAAATAAGAAGGATTAGAGCAAGCGCTTAGATGATGCACTATGAGAATAGAGGACATCATACAAAACTCCCATCAGTATGTCCCCATTTCATAATGTTTTTGGTAAAGCGTGCCATATCCATGTAGAAGTTGAGCATCAAGATTATTGGGCTATAATGAAATGCAACATGGATTTGGCCCAAGCTAGAATCCAAAGGAAGCTAGAAATTCAAGAGCTTGAGGAGATTCGATTGTCTTCATTTGAGAACTCAACTATCTACAAGGAATGATCAAAAGAATCTCCTAATAAAATGATCCAACAAAGATAATTTCATGTTAGAGAGAAAAACTTTCTCTATTGTACATGACTGAAGCTGATGCCTGATAAGTTGTGTTCCAGGTGGTTAGGTCCTTATGTTGTGACAAATGTTTTTTCTTATGGTGTAGTTGAGATCACACAAGAGGACACTGGAAGGATATTTACATTCAATGGGAAATGTTTGATGAAATTAATTGAGGGACTTCCTACAGATGCAGTGGATTTCATCACATTGCATGACCCCATAATCACTTGAGCATATGAGGTTATTCCTAACCCTTTCACTTTTTTATTATTTGTCCTATTCAAAATTATACATTTCAGGTGCATATATCATAAAATGGGTTCACATTGAGGACAATGAAATATTTTAAGTGTGTGGGAGGGAACATTTTAGTTTAGTAATTTCAATTGTTTTCCTATTTTTCAGTGATTTTAAAAAAAATAAGTTTTTCAAATTATGTGTGTTTATTTTTCAGTTTTTTTTTGTGTTTTTGAAACTTTTGTGCGGAAATGATGCTCATAACCATTTTAAAATATATATCCATAAGTGAAACAATTTTTCCCATGAAACCGAGCTTAAATTAATGCTTAAAATAACTTTGTTTCAAGTTCAACTCTTTAGTAATTTCATACAAAGTACTCTGAATTTTGAATCCCATGCCACATCTCACTGTCATTATATTTGAAATCACATTACTGTAAGGCTTCTGAACCATTCTATTCATATTCTTAACATTCACCTCACTTCTTGAGAGAACCAAACCATGCTTGATTTAACCAGAATTTGATTTATTCCTGTCAAAACTTAAGGGTTTGAGGTAATTATGTTTTAAATGATTGAGGCATTTGTTTGGTATTAAAGACCCTATTTCAAAGAATCCTTTTTTATAATGGACTAAATTGAACATTTAATCCTTTTAGCCCTTAAATTTTGTGAACATTCTATTAGGTTAGCCACATTACAAGCCAATTTTCTCTATCCAACAAACTCTTGAAGTGAAATTGCATAATCTAGTTGACTTTAAGTGTGGGGGAGCTGTCTTGTGTTGTGCTACCACATTTTGTGATACTTCAGATTGAAAATTTATTTCTGAAGTGATGTATTTGGTGCTAGAGAAAATCATTGTATTGAATGTTGTACCTTTTATGGATCTTTCATGATAATTGAAAGTTGTGCCTTTTGTAGAGATTTCAGGATAACTGAATTTGTGCCTTTTTTGAGCTTCTAATAGAGGAAGAGAGTTGCGCCTATCTAAAACTTTCAAGAAAATCATTCTTTTGAAGATTGATATTTTTACTACTGAAATGTTGATTTATGTGAACATTTATTTATTTATCATGATTATTAACATGAATTGATGCTATGGGGATTGAGGATGAGACCATATTAAAGTGAAAATTAGATTAATGCAATTTTCCTTCAAAATGAGTCAAGCCCCCCTCGTTCAGCCTCATAACTTTTCACATCTTAATTCTATTAACAAAAAGCCATAGTAAAAACCTAAAAAGTCCTCATGATAAACATATTTCATTGAATCATATTGGGTGACGATGTAGGAATTTATCAAGCCTATTGTGACCCTTGTATGAGTTCACATGAGAAAGACATTGCTAAAAAATTGACATTTGTGTGATAAGAGAAAATTATAGTGAGGTTTGTGTTTTGTGCATGGGAGGATTAATGAAGTGGAAATATATTAAATGATATAAATGGTGAACTTGAAATAATGTTTTTATGAGGCATGATATATTTTGTTTATTGGTGTGTAATTGTTGGATCTTAAGGATATGTGTTTTAAAATTTGATTTGATTAGATATTGATGTTTACTTGATATGATGTTTTTCCCAAGAGTGAAAATGGGTAAGTGTGGGGGACTTGATAAAACACAATTTTCATGAATATTTTATTGATAATAAATGACATAATTTCCTCAAATTGTGCTAAATATATTGATTTATGAAATATTTCGGATTAGATCATTCATTTGAAAATTTGATTACAATTCCAGTTTTACCCTTTTAAAATGTACTTGTAGTATTTCGCCCATAAATATTTTAATATGAATAATTGGAAATTAAAATTTTGTAAAACATTTCATAAATTAATTTTATACAACTTTTATTCTGGACACTAGAGCTAAAGAGTGCATTTGGATGGAGTAAATGGGCCATTAAGTCAATGGTGGGCTAGACTCTCCAGAATGGACATGGGTTCTGTATTAGGGTCATAAAGTCTTCATATTAGATTGAATTATGCCCAATATTTGAGAGGAGATATAGGAGTCAATTTCTCAAAAATCATCCTGCTTGAAAGAGAGATTATTCACACATTTTGGTGGTTAAATGGGCTGTGGAAGGTGGATTAAAATATTTGGCCGAATTTCCCCATTCAAACATGAAACGACTTGTAACCTAGCCTCCCATACACTATATAAATTAGTGTTTTTCTCATTTTTATGGGTTGGTACGTGAATTTGGAGATTTGAGAAGGAGGAGAATTGGTTTCACCCAAATTATCCAACCATTTTAATATAGGTAGCTCTTTAAGCAAGGATCCCCTCATCGAATCCTTCTTCTAATCATCATGTTGTAATGTTTTCATTTGTGTAATAAACATCATTTTTCTTCTTTTATTTCTTCTATTTTCTTCTGTTCTGTTCAAATTTATTTTTCTCTTAATATTCCTAAATGGGTTGTAATCAATAGTATTGAAGAGATTGGGTTCTACCCTTTAAATCTTTTTCTCATGAAAAACGTCTCCATGATGACCACACCGCCCATGGAAGAGTAGTTTTCTAGTGATTGATCTATCTTATACCATCTTCATTTAATTATTTTGAATCATTGATCTACTTTAATTTGAATAATATGATCCATGAATTGTGTTCTTAAATTATAAGAAACTAAGAAAGTAACTGAACAATTAACAAAAAAACACACAAGGTCGAGGTTTTGTTTAAATTGTGAGAGCATAAACTTAATCGGTTATACAAGAACACACAGGATAAGTTTTGTAGAGTTCAAATATATTTACTAAACACAATTCATACACATTATCCAGAATGGAAATGTTCCCTACTTTAACACTGATCATAAGATAACCTCAAACATCAATCAAAGTAGGGTGCTGCGATTTAATGTTCCGAAGTTAGCCTAGGGTTAAATTCACTTCATCTTTGTGGTAAAGTTAATTCTTATAGGGTTTAGGATTTAAAACATTAAGGGATAATAATTAAGTGAATGTTAATTTAAATGATATTGATAAATAATTGAGTGAATATGTAGAGTTAGATCGATTACACCATTTACATATTGTATAAAAAACATCTTCTTGTTGCGTATTTTTAATCGAACATCATATAAAAAAAATGCAATCCTATAACAGAAAAATTATTCTATTTTTATAAATGATAAAAAACCACCCATCATTACAAGTAGTGTCTTTATTCTATTTTATTTATATAATACCTTTAAGAAGTTATAATTTGCTTCCTCCATTGAGAGATAACCTTGGTCAGCAACTCTGCTCCACCTAAGTAACGTGAAACTGAACATCATTAGAAAGCACCCACGACAGCGCCTTTCAAATTTACATTTTTATTTGAGAATAACCAAACCTAAAAATTCATCATGGTGTAAAAATGGATAATGTTTGATGTTTTTTGGATAGATCATATGGAAAATAAAGATTTTTATTGATGGTTATGGGTATTATAATCTAGTTAAGCCCAAAACATGTGTAAAAGATCATGCATGGGATACAAGAATCACGATTTCAATCCAATAGAGGATGGGTTCCATGTATCAAAGGATTTATCTTCGATTTTGGTTATTTAGTTGAGTTAATGGTTGATCATGGAGTTTTTTTTATGATCAGGACACCCTTTTCAGTGATAGGTGTTGTGAAAAATCTCATATGGGTCACCCAACGTTTCATTTTCCAGCTAGCGGTGATCATATAATGATACAGAATAACTTTATTTGCCAGATTGGGCCTTAGTTATGGTTTTTGTGGTATTTTTTTGTGGATTTAGAATATCTTAAAACCACATAAACACTATGATTTTCATCTTTAGATAACCTAGATACATGCCATGTAATATAGAAGAACACATGATGTTTATATTAGTTTCTCATGGTATGATAGAGATCTTAGAAACTATAAATATTTAACACTATGTGTATGTCCCACGCACTTTGTGACAATATATGGGTATCCTATGAATGTACTAGATGTACATTCTTAGGACATCTGAGTTTCATACAACTCATGTACCTCATATAACATCCCATGAAACTGTACTAATCTTGAGAATATGTCTTATGTGAGGAACACATATTAGTCACTAGGTTTCCCCACATTACATGTCACCCTAAAATTATAAAATGTACGTTTGGTTTTACCTAATATGTGAAATTAGTGGGACAAGGACATGATTCAGCTTCAAAGTACATGTTGCATACCTTGTAAGAACATTACATGTACTTTTCCCAATATCTTTTACCTTGGGTATCTTGTTCTCTAGGACCCAGATTTATTCCTATGAATAGCATATCATATGTATCCTTCCATCCAATATATAATGATTCCATTCATTTTGGAAATATAAATAGGATTTTATAGGGTATGAGTGGGACACTTCATCAATAATGCTCAATATGTGGAAGGGTCGAAACTTCCCTAACACACCAGGGTGCAAGTTCCCCATACTATTTATATAGGTAGAGTCAGTACTCTGCCCAAATTATTTAGGGAATGGGTCCTCTATCGACATAGTGGTACGCCTCTGTCATCAAGCTCTGATGGGGAGCGGTTTCTCCAATGGAGTAGTGATCCCTCAACTATAGAGAATAGTAGTGAGGAGCAAGCTCTCCAGCAAGATTATTGTGAGTACGTCTGTGGTACCTGGAATATGATATGGGACCGTTAGAGATATAGGTATACTCATCACTATAAGGTATATCTGAAGACCAATATTACTTTTCACTCATTACATAATTTCCTTTACAAGCATATCTAATATTTGGTTTCTTTAACCTATTTCTATATGGATTGGGATTAATATTTTATTTTATTTCATCTCGCATGGTTTTCAAGGAATCCTACTAGGAATGTATATACTCACCATTTCATGGTATTTATGCACATTTTTTTGTCTTATTCCTAATATAGAAAAAATTGTGATGAATTTAGTTGACCTAGTATTGGTGGAGAATATAAGTACCTGGTAGGACTGACCATGTATAGTGGTTGGTCTATGGGATATTGAGTCTCTATTTTCATCTATTTTCACATTATATTTGTAATCATTTTGGTTTACCCACTATATCTCAAGAAAGGTGTGTATTTTGGTCCTTATAATTTTGTATTACCATGATATACCTTGATATGTGTCCCAGAGGTTATTGCATTAATATTTTTATCTATAGAGGATTCTATTTCTATATATATATGCACAGTTTCATGAAGCTAGGTGTGTGCATGAGTATAGGTTCTTTTTGAAATGGCATCCCATTTCAATGTTTTTTCGTCTTGTATCTTTTTACAATTTCTATTCCTTTTGGAGGTAATCTTATGATGTCACTCTTATCTTAATACTGACTCGTGTGGGGTCATGATGGGTTCTGTCATGAAAAAATGGTATTTGAGGGGATTCTACCCTAATATAATTTTTTAGAGTTAATATTTTTTGGGAAATTGGTTTATGATGTTATAGAAATTGTGTTGGAGTGTCTCAAGAAAGGATCTCTTGACATGGAACATAGTAATGGTGTGGTGACTAATATATCCATACACCAACACTTTGACTACCTTCTTTTCGACTCAGGATACATAAGAATGCCATGTATATCTGTTTCTCTTAAAGGTTAGGGGTTTTTTACACTATAAATACCCATTATTGTGTGTAACAAAAACCATATGTGTGAACAACTATGGGTAGCCCAGTCATGTGTTGGAATTACACATTCATACCATCCATGTGGCCTACATTCCATATAATAGAGAGTACACCCCATGTACCCCCACTCAGCCATATAATATTTCTTTAGTGTGTAACACAACATTGAACTTAGGTGGGCCCACATGAAATGACACCCTAATGAAACACCAAGAATGTTAGATTTTATATGCTAAGTGAAATAGTGAGACATGGGAAGACTTCATCTTTAGAGTACATGTTGTGTCCCCCATATGAACATGTTGTGTACATTTTCCAATATCATATACCTTTCATATATACTTATATATGAATTGGATGTGGTCCCATGAGTATCCTATCATTATTATTTTTCGACATAAGATGTGATTGAGGTATTCATTTTGGAATTAGAGATATGAAATTTGGTGATATGAGTGGGACACTTATTCAGCGATTCTTAGAAGGTGGTATTGATTAGTTATGATCCTTAGAGATTTTTTGGGGTAAGTACTCCACTAACATACCAGGTCATAGTTCCCCCATACACTTTATCTAGGTGGATTAGATACTCTAACACATTATATAGTAGACTATTCCTCAATCTATGGATTTTTACCCATCATCATCATTATTTGGTGGGGAGTAATCCCTCCCCTATAGTATTTCTCCCTTGACTATGGAATATAGTGGTGAGTATCATTCCCTTAATACTACTTCTAGTGACGTATAATGAGATTCTTGGAATTAAATATTTGACATTTTCATCTCTAGGAAGACTCATCATTCATAGATTTCAGTGAATATGGTAATCATCTCTCTCAATTCACAAGGAGTTTTTTTTTGAGAATATCTGATGTTGGGTTTCTTTACCATCATTCCTTATGGGAAGAGCTAACTAATTTTTTATATTTATTTTCTCATGTTTTTTATTTCATTCTAGGAATGTATATACTCACCAATTCATGGAATTTTATGTGACATTACATCACTTAGGAATATTATTAATAGATTGTCAGTGACATTGGTTGAGTTAGTATCAATGGAGCATAATAGGACATGTTGGAGCTAACCATTTTTTGGTCAGACACTATGATCTTTAGTTATTATATCTCTTTGTTTTATATTAATAGTTATTTCACATTTTTATTCCCCTCATATATTTGGTTGGGAATTTATTTTAACCTTTCTACTTTTGTATTAAATTGTTTCACTTTGATATTAAACCATTTCATTATTTCTTGAAATCTTTTAATCTATAGAGGATAATTATTTAATATATATATACAATATTACATGTGTTTGGGTGAATGAATGTGTATATTTAATTTAGAAGAAGGCCACCGATTTTATTTTTATTCCAACCGAGTGCTTATCACTAATCCCTGGCTAATTGGAGGGGGGCTTGAGGTGTAACTTTTAACTTATTGATATTCGTATTAAGGTTTCGAAGGGTCATCTCGCAAACCTACAAGAGTAGTTCAAGAACATGGAATCCTATACTAGATTAATTATAGCTAAATCATCACTTGTGTTGGCTGTAATTTATTATATTACCTATAGATATTATATAGCCACCTTGAGGGTTTTTAGAATAATTTAGCTTGATATAAACATAAAATTATTTATTTGATATATGTTTTCATTATTTAGAATGTTTTAAAACATATATTTTATCCAGAAAATTAAAATGTTTTTTAATTAAATGTGTTGATTAATCCATTGGGAAAAAAATTAGTAGTAAAATAATTTGATGTTTAAAAGTCTTATATTTCAAATAATTGTATTTTTCTATTTATTTTGTATACCTGTCTGTTTAAACTAAATTTATGATGTCTTCATTATCAATTAAATGGAACAAATTTATAATATATATTAAAAAAATTAACACTCATTTGTTGATTTTTACTTGGAATAGAAGAATAATCAATACTTTGTATGCTTATAAAATAAGATTTTATAAAAATATTTCCCCATTATGCCTTATTATATGGAAAATAATTTTCATCAATTTTAGAAATTTAATTATGTAAAATGTATTGAATACATGGAATAATAAATTCCACATTTGGTAAAGTCACAAACATTTCATACATAGTTATTACATCTTAAAAGATAAATATTCGGTACATACCATAACAATCCATGCAATAATAATTTATTTCTAATTACTATAGATTGGTGAAAACATAGACAATTTCTTAATAAGAGTTCTACATTATCTCCCATGTAGTTTGGAATTAAAATTAAACTTCTCACACTTATCACATGTAATACCTATCGTTACAATCTAGGGTAATGAATCAAGAGAAAGGCTATGCTTAGATTCTTATAAAGAGAGATATAAATGTAACATGAGCATAATGGTATGCTAACATGAGAATAAAATTTGAAAATTATACCCTACATGTCATAGATCGTAAACATGAGACATAACATAAATCATGGCTGTTCATAAGACTTGAATCATAATTGGATCAAAGGAAATGATCCATGAGATCATAACATTGGTATACGATAGTGATTTGTGACATACCCATAAGAGTATAAAATTACTTCCTAAGTAGTCATGGATCATTTTCAAAACTATAATAGTAGAATTTTTTTACTCTCCAAACTATCATAGTAGTAATGGTTCACGCCCAAAACTATCATAGTTGACAATTTACACTAATTAACTATGTTTACTCTCCATTTTGGACCTATTTATGTCTTGATAGTTGGATCATTACTAAATTCATTAAAGATTGCTATAGGTCCCAACCAACCATGTTTATAATATGGAAAATATCCTTTAGATGCAGAATGATTTTGGAAGATCACATAAATAATTTATTAAGGAAAATATTCATTACATATTGATTATTTTTAAAAAATAATACACTTTAAAAATCATTTTCATCTAAAATAAAATTGGAAAATTTTAATAGAAAATTTAAAGATCATTGAAAAAATTTCATGAGGAAAATAGAAAATTTAGATTCTAAAATAACCTTTTTAATGATAATGGTTAGAAAATAATTTATAAATTAATTTTATTTGAAGATAACCTTTGAAAATTATAATATAAGATTTAAAACATTCTGTTTAAATGATGGAAGAAAATCCAGTTCAGGTGATCCACTTAAAAAAATGTTCCATTTACTTTTTTAGTAAAAGAAAAACTATTCTTTTTATAAAATGACATGGTGATTTCTTTAATATTTTTTAAATATTAAAATGAGGGTAAAAATTAATTTAAACTATTATTAGTATCATTAAAATATTCTTGAATATATTTTTATAAAACCTTGATATTGAAGAAAATGGATTTTTTACCAAAAAAAGAAATAATGGAAGACTTCTATAAATAATTTTCTTAGAGTATTGTAGAACCCATAGTTTTTTGGTATACTATAATTTGAGGTATTCTATTTTATTTTTGGAGTCCTTTCCAAAATAACTAGAAGAGTTAAGAGGGAAAAATAATGACTCTGGATGATGATAATTCCTATGGAAAAAATTCATAGCACACATCTTTTACATGATATAAAGTGTCACGGATAGATTCCATGAATAATTTCCATAAAATGAAACCAATTCATGTCATGTAATATATTCACATCATGTAACAAGTATTTCAAGAAAATAAAAATGCAAGGAAACAAAAATTCCATTGTATGAGGCCTTGTGAAAATGAACGATATCATTGTTGATTACTTGTCATGTAAACCCTAGAATCTAGCATGTTTAGATAAATCCAGCATTAATTGTTTTCCCACAAGTCCTATTATTCTCCCTCTCGAATCCTTGGGTTTATTTAGTGTAATCCAAGATATTTTCAACATCTGAACTATAGTGACACAAAATATTTGAGTAGTTGTTTTTAGAATCAATGGTTACTATTGTGTTCTTCTTATTGTATTGGATACCACATTGTTAGCTTGATTGGAATCATATATTGGTGTTTTTATACCTTTATCTATAGGATCATATTTTTTTTTGATGAATTCTTCTTGAATTTTGGTAAAGGAATGATAGACAAATGTTTAATATTTTGTTTTATCTTGGATCCATTACACTGATTATATCGAAGGTGATGGATTATCTCACACTCTATCATTCTAAAAAAATTTGGCATGACATTTTCTAAATTATTTTTTTCTATGTTAGAAATATTTTGGGGAATTTTTTGGGAAACCCATGTTTATATGATTTTAAATGGGTGGGTTTTGAATGATGGTATTGTGTTAAATAAATGATTTATTGAAATTGTTTTCATAAATTTGTGGTGTGTGTTCATGTTTATGTGGTTAAGGTAATGGACAAATGTACAAAAAATAATAATAATAATTTGGGATGGGTAATGGTAAGAAGTAAAACCATAATATATGGATAATTTGGGGTGCATCATGGTTAGAAGTACGACCATCAAGTTTTTCACGAAGTGATGGCTTGGTGATAGGATGACTCACCACTCATGGGTATAGGGAGGTCAATTATTTCATGTATTTTGTGTGTGTGTGTCTATGTTTTTGGAATGGGAATGTTATTACAATGGTAATAAAATGTTTTTAAAAGATTCATCGTGAATTTTTATTAAATGAGATCTGTTTATAGATTGGCATGATTTGTTATCGTATTTTCTCTTGTTTTTAACAAAATGTGCTAATATATTTTTGTCCTAGTGGAATTTGATGGGAAATAGTTATGTAAATCTTACCAAATTTTATACTCACCCCCTTCTTGGGGAATGTTTGTGAATTTTTGGATGTCATCAAAAGATATATAGGGATGGTTCATGTTTTTCACATCTCTAATGCTAGTCCTTAACATCATGGTTTGGTTACTACTGTTGGATTTTCGGAGTGTCTGCATATCGGTTGGGGATGCAACCACATTGGTTCCAATGTCTTTCTAAATGGATTATTAGTATTTCATTATTATTAATTTAATTTCATCTGTACTATAATGTTATTGTATATTTTTGTCTTATTTACTTAGGTGTTCTATTCTGATGTATCATTTATTATATCGTGGAGATTTATTTTCTTTTGAAAGCGTGCGTGTTCTTCAGTGAAAATAATCCCCCAATGTCCTCTAATTCCCTTGGATTTTTTTGGCCTTTGGTGTCTTGGGTATGTCACCTAAGGCCTGTAGCACATCACTTATTCTCAAGACACTAAGGAGGGTTAGGGTTTTAGAAATGGTATGAGTTTTTTGTCCTTGAGTTTCATATGGTACAACTTTTTTTCAGTCCTTTAGTAGGATTTATATCAAGAATATATGACCATAAGAACATGAAATATATCGTATAAAAACACACAACTAACCTTATTATACTAAGAAACATGTTACGTAGGTGGTTTGGGTACAAAATCATTATATCATACTTCTTGGAGTGTGTTTATCTCATCATAATGGGATTATCTTTTATATTTTTTATACCAAGTAATATGATAACACAACCCACTAGGAATACATTTTTCATCTTCTATTAAATTGTTTGTTTGAAAAATAAATAAAATGGATATGTCTGAAATGATGTTTTAATTTTTTATTAATTACGACAGTGATGATTATTTATCATGTTGTGGAATTTATTTAAAATTTTAGTTCCTATATATAACTAGTCTAAATTTGGTATTGATATCCTTATATAAACTGGAACCATAAAAATTTAGTATAAACTAGTATGAATAAGCTTATTAAAATGCGGTTTTACCTAAACCACATTTGAACGAAAAATTTAAGAAGAGTATTGTGAAAGAGTTTCAAGATTCTTATAGAGGGAATAAAATTGACGAATAGAGGCATTTAGATTATTTTAGATAGATTAAAAACAATAATCCATCTAAATTTGAAATAGTTTAAAAAAATAGATGTGTGGATAAAATTAATAAATAAAATCCTTTATTTTCATTGTACATTAGAAGAGATGAATATTTTTTTTGAATCCTATATGTTGGATGATCTGGAACACAAATGGTGGGATTTTTTTGTCCAAGATAAAGATGACAAAGGAATTATGGGGGATGACATTGAAGAATTTATAAATAAAAAATTATATCCTCACACTTTTAAAATATCAAGAACCACTAATTTCTTCATCTCAAATCAACAAAACCTATCAATGACAGAATATGAGACAATTTTTTTGTACTTTCATTGTTTTTCCTAAGAGGTTTCTACTAGAACATCGTTGAAGGCGTGAATCTTTCAGTCAGTATTAGAAATATATATTCAATCCAAGATAGTAATTCACTGTATTATGGATTGTAGAGATATGGTAAATTGGGTAATAGTGGAGAAAGAGATCTTCTTTGAAATTTCATAGGGGTGGTATATTTATTCCCATGGGGAAACGTTTTAACACTAGTGGTAGAAATAATAGAATAATGGATTCCTATTCTCTTGGAGGTGGAACACCCTAGATTCTAACTATAAAATCATTTAATGTTTCTCTATGTTATGATGTTAAACCATGTTGTTTCTAGTATGGGTCTTTAATGCATAAAAAATAATGCATTGAACCACTATATAACTACCACCACTATAGTAAGAAAGGCTATATCAATAAGTATTGTCATACACATGTGAAATCTATCAGTATAAGAAGTTCGATATAGGATCAACCATTATATGCTCGGATGGAACAATTCCATTAGAGTAGTTCATGTCCAAGGACATATAAACTATGAAATTTCGAGGAAAACTTCAATACATCAATCTACCCTTCAAAAGGGAAAAAGAGTTAGCTTGTGACATCTTATTAACAACTATATATTGGAGATAAGGATATTATAAATGGGCAATGTTGTTCTTAAATGGTATGAGGTTCCAGTATTCTTAACACCACTATTATTCATGTCTTTTCTTATACTATAACATCAAATTCTTTCATTTCCTCTTCTATTGTCACACAATTGGGATTACACATTAAAATTATGCCCCATGTTAGGAATATAATTACATATCTTGGATAGTAAGAGTGAAAGTGGTTTAAATGACTATAATGTTCCATTACCATTGATACAATTCACTTTATTTGGGTGTCTATAGTCCGGGAGAAAGACGTATTTGATTTGATATTTGGTATGAACTGGTTGGTAGGGTTTAAGTCCTATGTAGACTCTAATGATTGTCACGTGACATGTACATCCCCAGATAGGCCAATGCACGTATTCAAGGGAGATTGGGATATAAATTCAGGTATATCAAAAACATTATTGACAATATACAATGTAATTTTAGGCTAGTTATTAGTAATGACCTGGGAAGTTGATGATGAAATAAGGAATGGAAATCTTCCAATTATTGTGTATCAATACACTTAGGTTATTTCAAATGATTTATATGGGGTAACAACTATGTGGTAAATAAAATTTACAATCCAACAACTCCCAAAAACAATTATGGTTTCTTTACCATCATAGATAATGGATTTAGAGGAGTTGTGATAGCTACCGTCATAGCTTGAAGAGTTGGAATGTAAAGAGTTTTTAGACCTAAAACATCACATGGGGCAGAGAATCTTTTGTTCATAAATACGGAAGATGGTACCCTCTGTAGGGACCAAGTTTTCTAATGATATTTTTGGATGAATGAAGTATTGTATTTTGTTTTCAAGGATGTTTCATATGAAAGGAAATCACTTTACTTTGCAAAAGTGGGTGAGGAAAGACAAGAATGTTACAATTCTTTCCATGGTATATCTGACGATGTGTTACTGGTCTCTATTTAAAATTGATCATTAGTTGGCAGGAGAACTTATGATGCATGCATTTTAAAGTAAATGAGAAGAAAAGATGCATCCAATTAGAATGGATGGTCTTATAGAAGAAGGTGTCTAAGGTGGCGTAGTTTCACAGTTTTTTCAAAATATTTTGGGTCCAAAATTTAGAGTAGGGATAACATTGCAAATAGTTTATTTTCTTGACAATATCATCAAAATATGGACATTTCATGAAATTCAAGAATATGGGATTCATGACGTAGATTTCACAAATATTGTAAGAATGTTGATGGTATTCTTCATGATTATGATGGGATTTGCAAATTTTCTAGAGAATAAGCATTGCGAAGAGCTCTATGGTGAAAAGGAACAAAGGGAATTACGGGTGAACAATGTGACACATAGAAAGAATGATAATCAGAGAAGCGTAAAGGATTTTAAGTAATGCTCCAGGATTATGATTAGCTTTGGGAATAATGAAAATGGACATGGTGCTTGGAGAAATAGAGTGACTTTTAGCAGAAATTTTGGAACTCTGTGATTTGGTGCTGACATGGAAATGAGGTGGCTAGAAGGATCTAGAGTTGGTGGGAAATGCCTATAAATAGGCCCTTACACCCTCGAGAGATGTATAGAGGCTTGAATATAATTTTAGAACTCTAGAATTATGAATATAGTTCGGAGAGAAAAATGAGCTATTTGAATATAGTAAGATCTGAAAATTAAAGAAGCTTTATGGCGAGCCTTTGAGCATTGCGAAAGAAGTGAAATTATCAAAGAAGAATATTTACTCAGCGAAAAAGTGATCTCTTTGATCTAGTGAGCTTTTAAAATTAGGGATCATTGTGAACTAGAGTGTTCTGTGAAGCTGGGAGCTTCACGACGGAGTTATGCGAGATGGAGATTTGAGTACCCAAATTATTTGAGAAGTGATTTCAAGTTATTCATGATATGACATGAGTATAAGAATAAATATTATTACAATGGCCATGTAGTTCTTAGTATCTTTTGGATAGGAAAGAGAAGAGTTGTTTTCAAAGATCAAATAAGAGAAATATTTTCAAGAATCCCATTGATATTGCTTTACCGTATTTGTTCTAAAAGGGTGCACACATACTTGAATTTTATCACCCAAGTACTACACGAGTGAATGGGAATATCCAAATCATTTTATGCCACATAAAATGATTGTTTTATAGTGTATTTTGTGGTACTGAATTATTTTTGTACCATACCAAGGATGTAGCTGCTGTTGTTGAGTAGTGAAACTTGTAAATATATAGTTCTAGTGGTTTTGTGCATTCAGTCAGGAAAGAACTCTTTAACAAGAGGTAAATCTTGTTTCAAAAAGAAAAGAATCATAAAAGAAAAATATATCACTGATTCACCCCTTCCGTTTTTAGAGATACTTGGATCTTAACTGGGTAAATTCAATTGGTATCAGATGGACCGGTTCCCTTCAATTGTTCTTTGTTGACGTTTTGAAGAGAGGTTTTGATGGAGAATCTGAATTGTGTGAATAGTAAGGGGATTCCAATATTTAAAGTGAATAAATATTATACATGGAATGATATAATGATGATTTATCATATGTCACTTGGATATGATGTTCTTGAAACTAAAATATATGGATTTCCATCTATTATTGACAAGGTTCCTATTACTCGTTCTGATAAGAAGAATCTTGAGAATGATAGAAGAGATAAAAATATATTTCCCTAATCTCTTCCTGAGAGTTAATTTTAAAAGGGAAAGGGGTCACTACAGCCAAATGAATTTTGGAAAAATGGAAAAACATCTATGAAATAATTAAAAAATTGAAGAACTAAAAAATTCAAATATAGAGGCAAAAGTATGAAGACATAAAGATGGGTGTGCATAATTATGTTGGGGACTTATTTACCCAAAAAATGACATTTTGAATACTATAATATGTCTTGGTGAAAAGCTATAAGATTCTATAGTTTTTGAAAATATCTTGAGAATTCTTCCTGCAAAATTTGATTCCAATGTTTCATCATTGGAAGATATATACCCAAAAACATTATCTATGGATGATTTTCCTAGCACTCTCATCACCTATTAAATGATAAGGGAGAATACAATGAAGAGAAAAGAAAAAAGTTGATAGAGAAATGTATTTGAAGGATGAAAATAAAGAGATGTCAAAAAAATTCATATTAATGATGAATCTAGTAAATTCAATTAAGAAAATGTGGAATGTAAAAATTTGGATGAAATTTTATCCTTGTTTTCTAAAAATGTGAAAAGAGTCCTAGGTAAATACAAAGGGAAACTACCTTTTAAATTTTCTGAATGTGGGGTTTTTGGCCTCTTTGCGGGTAGTTTCTATCAAATAGGGAAAAATGAAGACAACGATGAAGAAGATAGAAGACCAAGAAGGTCATAGAAGAAACATGGTGAAAGAGATAAATATTATAGAAGAGGTAAGGATAAAAAATTATTCAAATAAAAAAGAAGATGTTTTTTTAAAAAATAATGAATATGGTGATAGTGATACTAGATCTAAAAAATCTATTTTAGATAAAGCTAGAGAGAATACCTTTTTTGAAACAGGGAATAATTTTGATTATGGGAGCCGTAACACTAAAGAAGAGAAAACTCAACATGGAATGTATCTGAAAGAAGAGTTAAAGTATTGTTTGATAATGATTACAAGGCATGAAAATGAAAACAATAAATTGAAAAATAAAATCTCTTCATCAAATGAACAAGAAGGTTTTCCTAATAAGAAAGAAAAATTTTAAACGGATATTGATGATCTAAAAAATTCTCTTGAGAGTGAAAATAATCCTAATGGTCACATGGAAATATAGATGATGGAAAATTAAGATGAGTTGGAACATGTCCAACATACACTTTCTAAATCTGAGGAATGAAACACAAGGTTCAAAAACTATGTCACCGAAGTAGATAAAAGTTCTACTAAAAATGAACCTAAGGAGGATTAAAAAAAGCTACCTTCAAAAGAAGAAATAAAATAAGGAACTTATTCTGAAAAAACAATGATGGAAAGGATACATATGTGGTAAAAGTTATCAATACTGAAAACTCAGAACCATCTAATAATCCAGAGTCTATAAATATTTCTAATACTTATAGTTCTGGTAACTCTAAACAGAAATCGGAGCTAAAGAAAAAAGTTACAATGAATAATGTAAAGGTTAATAGTCAAGAAAGTTTTTGTAATAAAATTATAGATTATCATGTTCAAAACTCCGGTAAATATGGATGTTTTAGAGGGAAAATGGGGTTTCTAAAAGAAATAATATAAGTCTGGTGGAAATAGAAAAAGTAGGTTACTTTAACATATTCATTGTCATTATTATTTGAGGAAAACGATGAGCACTACAATGTATTTTCATAACTATTGTTTCTATAGGTCAAACTCAGATATGAATCCATATGAAATGTTCTATGAAAAACCCTAATTCTGAAACTCTTAACAGGGTTTTGAAGTCCATGCATTATAAAATAGAAAGGTGGACACTGTGGATAGTTTGAGCAAAGAGTAGATGATATAAATTTTCTTGTTTATTCTCTAGAAAAAGATAAAATATATTTATCAACAATGAAATAGAAATAATTATTGATTCTGAAGATGTGAAAGTTTTTGAAAATGTTGAGAAACAAAAACATTCATATGCTTATGTGGAAGTTGATAAGGATATAGAAGTTTTAGTTAACAATTCTGATAATGTTGCAGACTATGTTAATCCTACTCAAGAAGAGGAATCTGACTCATAAATATCATGTAATGAGGATGAAATTCAACCCACTCATCCTAGTATGAGGAAACAAGTGTAGGCTCAAAACATTTTAGGAGATCAACATTAATGATTTCAAACTAGAAGAACAACGAATGATATTAAACAGACATCACTCTATTAGAATGATGTAAATAAATCATTTGATAATCTATAATGGGTTTAGGATATTAATGAAGAGATTTATTAGATAGAAAAAAATGATACTTGGGAACTTGTACCCAAGACGGTCAAAAAGAACATTATCGGTATAAAGTGGGTTTTAAGGAACAAGATTAATAATTAAGGTTAAGTGATAAGAAACAAAGAAATATTGGTTTTCAAACGTTATTCAAAAATTGAAGGAATTGATTTTGATGAAACCTTGGCACTGGTGTCAAGGTTAGAGACAATTAGAATCTTTCTTTCTATTACATCACAGTGAGGTTATACAATCATTCAAATGGATGTAAAATTCTTATTCCTGAATGGTGATCTTGATGAAGAAGTTTACATAGATCAACATTGAGAATTTTTTATTGGGAAGGATTAAATTTATTTGTATAGGTTGAAAAAGGCATTGTGTGGGATAAAATAACCTCAGAGGGTATAGTATTCGAAATTGGATATTTTCATGAGGAATATGAATTTCAAGAAAGGTAGAGTTGATATCAATCTTTACATCAAGTAATTTCAGGATTTTTTCTATATTCAAAATTGTTTATGTTGATGACATTATCTTTGCTAGAAATGATGAAAGATCTTGTGAAAATTTTGGTGAGGAGATGTACAAGTCGATTTAGGTGTCCATGCTGGGAGAGATGAAATACTTTTTTGGGTTTCCTATTTTACAGAATAGAAACAATATTTTTATTTATCATAAAATGAATGTTGAATAACATCTGAAGATGTTTGGCATGGAACATTCGAAACCAGTTTCCACACAGATTTCAGTAGGAACCATGTTGTATAGAGTCAAAGAAGGCAAGGAAGTTGATCAGAAAGAGTTTCAAAAGATGTTTGGAAATTAGTTATATTTTACTGCCTCAAGACCTGGAATCGTCTATTATGTTACCTTATGTGAAAGATTTAATATCACTCCTAAAGAATAACATTTGATTTCTGGAAAAAGAATTATCATATGTATAAAAGGGACAACATTTTTGAAATCATGTATGATGGATCCGAAAACATTGATCTATTCGGGTATTTAGATGTTAATTGGGCATAAAATTTTGATGATAGAAGATCCACATCTAGTGGAGTTTTCTTTATTGGGAAAAGTTATATTAGTTAGAATACAAATGAATAGAATTCAGTAACTCTTAGAACAACTAAAGCCGAGTACGTTGCTGCTACTCAAGCTGTTACCCAACCCATGTGGATGAAGACCCAGTTGGAAGATCTACTTGTTAAAGTATAGTTACCCTTGCTCTTGGGATATTATAATCAGAGTGAAATCAATATTTCATAGAATCTGGTACAAAATTATTCTTCAATACAAATTGACATAAAGTACCACTTCATTAAAGAATAGGGGGAGACGAATGAATTGAGGCTGGAGTACATTTTTACATCTGAACAAGTTGTTGAAATACTCACAAAGCCTTTACCAAAGAAACCATTTTCTAAATTGAGGTTGAACATGGGTGTCCATCCTCCTTCACATCATGTTTGAGGTATATGTATTTGTCCTCTCTCTCATATTTCCTTTGGATAGTGTTGTCAAGGGGGGATTGTCCTAAATCTATCTTTATGGAGTCATGAATAAAGGGGGAGTTGTGGGTAAGAAGTAAATTTAGTATGTAATTGTGTAAAATATTCCTACTATTTGTTGAAATATTTGAAGAGTGGTTGTAGGAAATGAATTTTTTATTATTGTAGGAATGTTGAAAAAGTGAAGACGGATGAGTTTGAATGATGATGCGATGTGGCTTCAAATTTAATAAATTTGGAAAGCATGGTCTTTCTGTCAATACTTCTTATTTCATACAATAAGTAAGCTCATGTAGACTTATAATTTTTGATAAGTGATCCATTACTCAATTTTTTAAAATTTAGTGATTTATGAATCTTGGTTGAAAAAAAAATCTGAAGGGGGACATTGTTGGGACCATGTTGGCTGATGATGTTTTTGGATGAATGATGTATTGTCTTTTTTTTGTCAAGGAGGTTTGAGAGGAAAGGAAATCACTTCACTTTGCATAAGTGGTTGAGGAAAGACCAGAAATTTACAATGATTTCCATAGTAAATATGATGATTCATTACTGGTATTGATTTCAAAAAGATCATATATTGACTAGAGAACTTATGATGAAAGAAAAAAGAAGGAAATGGGGAGAAATTATGCAACCAATCAGAATGTTTGGTCTTGCAGAAGCATGGGTCTACGGTGGCATTGTTTCCCAGTGTTTGGGAAATTTTTGGGGTCCAAAACATGGAGTTGGAATAGCATTGAGAAAATTATATTTCCTTGAACATCTCATGAAAATATGTCCAACGCATAAATATTGAGAATATGGGCTTCATTAAGTATATTTCATGAAGACAGTAAGAACGTTGATAGTGTTTTTCGCAATTATTATGAGATCTACAAATTGCGAAGACAAGAAGCATTGCAGAGAGCTCTATGGAAAAAAGGAACAAAGAGTATTGCACATGAGAAATGTGTCATAAAGATATAAGGAGAATCATAGTGGTGCATTAAATTTTATGGAATGCAATTTGATTATGAAGAGCTTTGCAAATCTGGAAGATATCCATGGTGTTTTATGAAAGAGAGTGACATTCAGCAGAAATTTTGGAGCTCTTCGATTTGGCAATGACATGGTGATGAGGTGACTAGAAGGTTCTGGAGTTGGTGGGAAACAAATATAAATAGGCCCCTACCACATCGAGATAAGTAGAGAGACATAACGAGAATTTTAGAACACTCGAATTGCGAAGAAGGTTTACAGAGAAAAATGAGATCTTTGAAGGTAGTAAGATCCATGATAGAAAATAGCTTCACAGTGTGCCTTTGATCTTTGTGAAGGAAGTGAAATTATCAAAGACCAATATGTTCTGCCATAAATAGTGAGCTCTGCAATCTAGTGAGATTTGATAACTAGAGATCTTTGTGAACTAGAGTGCTCTGCAAAGATGGGATCTTCACGAAGGATCTCTATAAAGGAGCTTTGTGAGGTGAAGATTTGAGTACCCAAATTAAGTGATAAGTGATTTCAAGTGAATCTTGATATGACTGGGGAATATTACTAAGTATTATTTCAAAGTCTTGGTAGTTTCTATCAGCTTCTGTATAGGAAAGAGAAGATCTATTATCAATGATCAGATAAGGGAAAGTTTAGGAAGAAGCACAAAGATATTTCTTTACCTTAGTTGTGCTAAGGGGGTGCGCACATACCTAAATATTATCTCCCAAGTACTACATGAGTGAAATTGAATACCCTACTCATTGTATTCTATATCAAAGTAATGTTTTCTAGTTGATTTTCTGGAACTATATTATTTCTGTACAATAACAAGTACATAGCTACTCTTGTTGAGTAGTGAACATTGTAAATCTTGTGTTCCAATGGTTCTCTACGTTCAACAAGGAGATAACTATTTAATAGGAGGTGAAGTTTGTTTCAAAAATAAAGGAAACATAAAAGAAAAATATATCACTGATTTAACCCTCGCCCTCTTAATGATACTTGGATCCTAACTGGGTAACTTTTATTGGTATTAGAGGGAAAATTTCTCTTCGTTTGTTCTTTGAAAAAGTTTTGAAGAGTGGTTTGGATGGAGAACCTAAATTGCGTGAACAATAAGGGGATTTTGATATTTTATGGGAATAATTATCATATATGGAAAGATAAAAGGATGACATATCTTATGTCTCTTGGATATGATGTTCTTGAAACTACAACAAATGGATTTCCTACTATTGATGACAAGGTTCCTCTTACTTCATCTGATAAGAATAATCTTGATAATGATAGAAGATCTAAAAAAATAATAATATCATCTCTTTCATAGAGTGAATTTTTTAGAGTGAAAATTGTCTCTACAGCAAAAGAAATTTTGGACAAACTGAAAAACATCGATGAAGGAAATACAAAAGTGAAGAATTTAAAAATTCATATATGGAGGCTGAAGTATAATGACATAAATATGGGTGAGCATGATTTTTTTGGACTTCATTACCAGGATAAATGAAATTTTTAGTATAATTAGATGTCTTGTTGACAAGTTATAGGATCTTATAATTGATGAATATATCTGGACAATTCTTCCCGAAACATTTGATTCTAATGTTTCATCACTGGAAGATAGATACCATGAAACATTCTCTATGGATGATTTTCACAGCACTCTAATCACTTATAAAATGAGAAGGGAGAGTAAAATGAAGAGAAAATAAAAATTTGATAGATAAATTTATTTCAAAGATTAAAATAAAGATAAGTTGAAGAAAATTCTTACTGAAGATGAAGGTGGTGACTCCGACTCTAAAAATGAGGTATGTCAATATTTTGATGGAATTGTATCACTGTTTTCCCAAAATGTAAAAATAGGCATAGGGAAATAAAAAGGGAAACCCCCTTTGAAATGTTTTGATTGTGGACTTGTTGGCCACTTTGCGGACAATTTCCCTCAAAAAGTGAAGTATGAACATAGTGATAAAGAATATAGAATCCCAAGAAGTTGATGGACAAAACAGGGTAAAAGATATAAAACTTCAGGCAAAGGTAAGGATGAAAAATTATTCAAATTAAAAAGAAAAAAGCTTTTTGTCAAAAAAACGATGATGAAGATTATGATAGTGGGACCGAATCTGAAAAATCTATTTTTGAGAATGTAAGAGAGAGTAACTTTTTTGAAATAGTGAATACTGATGATTATGATAGTAGTAGCACTAAAGAAGAGGAAAATCAACTTGAATAGTATCTGAAAGAAGAGTTGAAGGAGTATTTGAGAAATATCATAAGGCTTGAGAAGGAAAAAGGAAATTGAAAAATGAAAACTCTTCATCAAATGAACAAAAAAAATTTATGATTAGAAAGAATAATTTGAGAATGATATTGATGATCTAAAAATTTTCTTGAGAGTGAAAATAATCGTAATTGTCACCTGCAAGTAAAGCTGATGGAAAAAGAAGTTGAGTTGGAACTTGTCCAACATAAACTTTATAAATCTGAAGAAAGGAACACATGGTTCAAAAAAAATATTACAAAATTTGGTTACAGTTCTTCAAAAAATGAACATAATAATGATGAAAAAAAGTTACATTCAAATGCTTAAATGAAATATGGAACTGGTCCTGATAATAACAAGGCTGGAAAGGCTATATATGTGGTAAAATCAATCAATACTAAAAAAATAAGAATCATCTAAAAATTATGAGTCCAGAAATACTTCTACTACATCTTGTATAGGTATGTCTGAATAGAAATCTGAGCTAAAGAAGAAATTTACAATTGAAAATGTAATGGTCAATAGTCAGTAGAGTTCAGGTAAGAAGACTATTGAGAAGCATGTTTAGGAATCAGTTCTGTATGAGTGTTTCAGAGGTGAATATTCATTCTATGGCTACTTCTGGTATTGTGGTGGATTCAGGCACATGGAAAATTATTGTTTGTTAAACCAACAACATTACTAATTTTCCACAAGCATTTAAAGGCAAGGATTAAGGGGGAGACAATCTTCTCAAATGGAAAAACCTCAAAGGAAAGTCCAGAAAACATCAGAGAAGGTTGGGGTGAATGTTGTGAATAGTTTCCAACCAGTGGAAACTATCTGTGAAAGATGTGATGGACTTATACATCTTGCTAAGGGTTTCCTGATTGTGTTACTAGAAGAATAAATTTCATTTAAAAATTCTTAGAAGTTAGAGATTTTGAAGTCTATAAAAGATAGATCGGCTAGGTCTGAAATGTATTAGTGCTTGGTTGTTTGGCCAGAACCCATGAACTTGGCTAGGAGAATGGAAGAAGGACATCAAAAAGTGGAAGAAAAAGATGAACATAAATATCTTGTTGTTGAAATTTCTTTTAATGCTATGAATGGAGAATGACCAGGGTTCTTTAATAGTGGGTTTTCATCTCATATGACTGGAGACTTGAAGCTATTAAATAATGAGAACGATTTCAAAGATGGAATAGTGGCATTTGGAAACTACAAATCCCTAAGGATCAACGGTGTTAGATCAGCCATCATAGGAAAATAGAAGATGAAATACATGAAAACACTATTTTTTAATAGGATGAAACACAACCTGCTTAGTGTTTCATAACTCTATGATGATAGAAACAATGCTATCTTTAGAAAAGTTGGATTTTTTGTGAAAAGTGAAAATGATTGAAATTTAGTTACAAGAGGTCAACATACATGATTGAATTTGTTCCAAGTTGGTGACGTACATAACTCTTGTTACGTGAGTGTCGTGGATAAAAAGTAGTTACGAAATAAATGTTTGGGACATTGTGTCATAGAAATATGTTAATGTTATCAAAGTGAGACAATGTCTGAGATATGCATGATTTATCAATAAGAATATATTGGTGTTTTACACTTTGTGATAAAGTGATGATTACATACTCTATGCATAAGAGAGTTGAAATTCTCTCAAAAAGACCCTTGGAACTCATACATTCTGATATCTATGGACCAATGAGAAAGCAATCTAGAAATGGAGATATGTACTTCAATACTTTCATAGATGAATTTACTCACATTAATTGTGTTGTGTACATGAGACATAAGTTATATTCTATGAAAATGTTTAAGAGTTTCAAGAGAAAAGCAGAGAAGGAATGTGAGTTTTTAGGGTAGAAGTTGAGAACTAATAATGTTGGTGAGTATAAGAATGAAGAGATTGAAAGTTATCTTGAGATGCATGGAATTTTGAATGAGTTTGGTTCACCATACACACCATAAAAAAATGGGGTTGCGAAAAGAAATAATATATGTATGGTGGAAATGGAGAGAAGAATGTTACTTGAACATAGTCTTTCTCATTATTATTTGGGGCAAGCTATAAGAACTATTGTGTATATCCACAACTGATGTTTTTATTGGCCAAATTTAGTTATGACTCTATATGAAATTTTCTATGGGAATAATCTAAGTCTGAAACATATAAATGTTTTTGGGAGTCCATGAATTATAAAAAATAAAGGAAAAAACGTTGGGAAGACTGAGAAAAGATGAGATGATGGAATGTTTCTTGTGTATGCTCTAAAAGGTAGAGTATATAGATGTATCAGTAATGAAATAGGAAATATTATTGATTTTTCAAATCTGAAAATTGTTGAAAATTTTGAGAAAGAGAAACATTCATATGGTAATTTGGAATTTGAGTAGGACATAGACGATTTTGTTAACGATTCTGATAATGATATAGACTATGTTAATAATACTCAGGAAGAGGAATATGACTCAGAAATATCATGTAACGAGGTTGAAATTCGACTAGATTATCCTTGGGTAAGGAAACATGTGGAGGCACAAAACATTATAGGAGATCAACATTAGAGAGTTCGAACAAGAAGAACAATGAATGCTATTACAAACACTTCTCTTTATTCAAAAGTCAAACTGAATGATTTAAATGAAGAAATTAAGCATCCAGAATGGGTTCCAAATATGAATGAAGAGCTTGATTTGATAGAGAATATTGATACACTGGAATAAGTAACCATGCCAGAAAACTAGATCATTATTGGTACAATGTGGATTTTTTGGAACAAGCTAAATGAAGAAGGTGAACTGATAAGAAATAAAGAAATATTGGTTTGCAAAAGGTATTCACAAATTGAAGGAATTGATTTTGATGAACCTTTTGTCTGGTGGAATGGTTAGTGACAATCCGAATATTTCATTTTTATTTCTTCATAACAAGGTTACAAAATTATTCAAATGGATGTAAAATCTACATTCTTGAATGGTGATCTGGATGAGGAAGTTTACATTGATCATCCGTGTGGATTTCTTATTGGAAGGATAAGAGTAATTTGTGAAGGTTGAAGAAGCCTTTTCATGGGCTGAAATAGGATCTGAGGCCAAGGTATTCTAAATTGGATACTTTCTTGAGGAATATTAATTTCAAGAAAGTTAGAGTTGATAGCATTCCTTACATCAAGGAATTTCTGGAGATTTCTCTCACCGTAGTTTATTATGTCAATGAAATCATTTTTTTTTGAAATGATAAAGATTGTGTGAAATAACTTCTAAGGAGAGGATGAATTCACTTGAGATGTCCATACTGGGAGAGATTCAATACTTTCTTGGATTGTATGTTTTACAAAAGAGAAAACTCATTTTTTTCTCAAGAAAAGTAATCTAAAGAACTTCTTAATAAGTTTGGAATAGAAAATTCGAAACTAGTGTCCACACCAATTTCAGTAGGAAACATGTTGTCTAGAGATGAAGAAGGCAAGGTAGTTGATCAAAAATAGTTTCTAAAGATAATTGTATGTCTGTTATATTTGACGGCTTCAATACACAACATTGTCTATGTTGTTACCCATTGTGCATGATTTTAGAGTGCTCCTAAATAATAACATTTTATTTCTAGAAAATGAATTCACAAATATATCAAATGAACAAAAAAATTTGGAATTAGGTTAGAAGACTCAGAAAACAACGATCTATTAAGATATTTAGATGCTAATTGGGCAGGAAATGTTGATGATAGAAGATCCACATATGGTTGAGTTTTCTTACTTTGGAAAAAATGTATTTGTTGGAATACAAAAAAAATAATTCAGTAACTTTTAGCACAACTAAATTTTAGTACATTTTTTCTACTAAAGATGTTACCCTACTCATGTGGATGAAGAATCAGTTAGAAGATCTCCTTGTTGAGGTAAAGCTACCCTTGGTCTTGGGATGTGATAATCAGAGTGAAATCAATCTTAAAAGGAATATAGTACATCATTATCAATAAAAAAAATTGATATAAAGTACACTTCATCAAATAAGAGGTGGAGGATATGGATTTAATGATGGGGTACGTTCCTACATCAGAACAAGTTCCAGACATATTCACAAAGCCTTTATCGAAGGAACCATTTGCTAAATTGAGGTTGAACATGGGTGTCCAACCTTTTTCACATCAAGGTGGAGGTATGTGTCTCCTTCCCCTCTCTCATCATACATTTGGATAGGGGTTTCAAGGGGGAGAATGGTCAAAAATCCGTCCTTATGGAGGCATTCATAAAGGAAGAGTTATTGTTGAGATGTGAATTACACATGTAAGTTTGCGAAATGTTCTAACTGTTTTTTGTAAGGGTTGTAGAGTATTTTTTGGAAACAAATTTTTTATTATTGAAAGATTGTTGATTAAGTGAAGAAGGCTGAGGAGGATAGATGATGCGATGTTGCTTCACAATCGTTACTTTTGGACATCTTGGTCCTTCTGTCAATAATTCTTGGTTCATATTGTGAGTTAGCTCACGTAGGCTTAAAATTGTTGAAAATTTATCCATTTCTCAAGATTTCAATGTTTAGGGATTTACTAATCATCAATCATGCTAATTGATTATGAATAACAAAAATATACTTCACTCCTTCCATTACCACATTTGGTGTCTCATTAACAAATTTTCTATCACATTCAATATCAACCCACATCCATCATGTTCACATCAATGAATAAAACAAAAAACCATATTTTAATTAATAATAAACATAGTGAGAAACAACATAATCATGAAAAATCACTTATATGATATCCAATTTTTGACACCTTATTTTCAATCTATGAAACGTTAGGCTTATCTTAGGTCATGACCTGTAATTATTTATATCATTTTTTATGGTTTATAAGGAGTTTAGGAATTTAGAATGTAAATACCATGGAAATGTTAAACTAGCTGTGTATTAAGGACCATTTTTGTTTTCCATGTATTTCGAAAGTCTATTTTGAATCTCCTTTTTAGATGTATTTCCCCTATATTCATATGTTCTAGAACCATGTCCACTTATGATATCTAGATAATGGATTTAATTTCATGGAATCCAATCACTATATCCTTCAAAATAATTCCAAAATATTTTTTTATACTATGAATTATCTATTGAATAATCCTTTAAAATTTCCCTATATATATAATTAGAAATATCCATAGATATATCCCTAATTATTTTACTAAGGTTTTCTCATATTAAAATCCAAATGTCAACTAAATCTTTATCAGATAAAAACTATAAATATAAAAACTTCTCATTGATAAATATTACATATTAATAGATGAATATTCATTATATAACATAATTATCCACATAATAATTCTTTAGTTACAGTTCCTTTGAAAATAAGGAAACGTAGATATCTATTTAATAAGATTTATACAATGTCTCCCACTAAGGTCCTCATGACTAGTACCTTCTTAGAATTATCACATGCGATACTTATTATCATAAACTGAGGAAAATGAACATTTGAAGTAGTGAGATCGTATTCTCAATAATGGAGATATTAATATGACATTAGAATATTCTTTGAAACCCATACCATACATTTCATAGATCATAGACATGAGAAATCACACAAATCTTGGCATTTTATAAGAGATGAATCATAAAGGGATCAATGAACCTGAGCCGTGATATCATGAAATTGGAATAAGTTATGGATTTTTGGCATACACATAATCAGGTAAGATAATTTCCATAGTTCTAAAGGCTCATTTAAAAAACTATAACAGTTTAATGGGTTCAGTCCACAAACCATCGTAGTAGTTGTGTTTCAATCCCAAGACTATCATAGTGTACAACATACCTTTCTATTCCTATTTGTATCCGGATATTTTAGTAATTACCTAGTGTATTAGAGTGATATATATATTCTGGCCATCCTTGGTTATATTTTAACCAATATACGTGGTAATAACATAACCCACATAATATAATGAAAACCATATATAAGTGTGCTACATTTTCATAAAACATTCCTGTAAAAAGAACCAATGAAAAGAAATGGATTTCATAAAAATTTAATCATATCATAACTCATGGAAAAGGAATGGGTTTCATAAAAATTTCATCATCATATTCACATACCATTTAAAGAAAGAATAATAATGGTATCCTTGAATCATATATCTAGTAAATCATAAGTTACATCAAAATATTTCATCTTGTAAATATCTTTTTGAATGATCACATGGAACAATTCTTAAGGAAAAGAGAATTTCAACTCAGAAAAGATAATTTTAAAAGATAATAATTTAAAATAATAATTTTCATAGAAAATAAAAAAGGAAACATATAATGGAATATTTATAGATTATTTAAAAAACAATTTGTTGAAAATAACCATTTAGAATTAAAAAATAAAATTTTTAAAAACAAAGGTTCACTAAACTTTCTAAAAATCCCTTTCTTTCTAGATAACTTTTTTCAAAATTATAAAGCTAGATTTAAAACACTAAGGGGTTATGATGGAGGAAATATTTTTTCATGTCACACACATTAAAAAAAATTCCATTCCCTTTTTTAGTAAAATAAAAATTTGGCTTGTTTGGAATACGAAGGAAATACTCCTTTTTAAAATATTTATAAAATTTTAAACATGGGTAAAAATAAAATTATTCAGTCATAGAGTGTTTCTTCCAAAATGTTTTGGTAGATTTTGATTAGTGATTTGATTGTGAGGATTTGTTGATGTTATGCACAATAATCCTCATCAGGATCACCATTTTTTAATCATTTTTAGAAACTCCCAATAGTTTCCACATCCATAATTAGGTATATACTTCTTTACCAAATTCAGGTGTTCAGTTGGTTTTTCATAACCAACGATTCTTTGGAATAATCATTAGTCAAGAGAATGGGAGGTAAGGATCATCACACCATTTGGGGGGGGGGGATTTTTTCATTCAACATGGCTCTCTTATAGATTTAAGATGTGGTTTAGAATCTCATCCTAATCCTGATATGGGACAAGTTTACCTAACAAAATTATAATTGGTTGAGTCTCTATATAAAAAAAAGTGGGGGGGGGGAATATTGTTTGTGTGTTCATCTATATTTATATGAAGTTATTCATCCATTTCCATTTGGTGGGTAGCTTCTTATATGAGAATTCATACACTACTGTAAATAAGGCCATTAGCGACCGCCATTGGCGGTCGCTGTTGCCACGTCGCTAGAGGCATTTAGCGACCGCCAATGGCGGTCGCTGTTGCCTCGTCGCTAGAGGCATTTAGCGACCGCCAATGGCGGTCGCTATAGAAGGCCAGTAGATCGGCCTTCAGCGACCGCTTGGCGGTCGCTGAAGGCCCTCTGCCGGGCACCCTATAGCGACCGCCTATGGCGGTCGCTATTCTAAAAAAAAAATTTAAATTTTTTTTTATTGAATTGAATATAAATATATATATATATATATATATATAAATATTCATATATATACTATTAAATACAATATTTTAAATATATATATAAATATATATATAATATATTTTAAATGTTTTAATATATATTTAATATATATATAATATCAAATCATTGTGCTATAATAAATTTAAAAACTTCGATTCAAGAAATAATCTCATTTCAGGTCTTTCGGAGCATGTTTGCTCCGAATGGGACCGCCGCACGCCGTTTTGGTGTTTTATGGCGCCGGAAACGCGTTTCCGGCCGCCGCGGTCACACGGCACCTCCGAATGAGGTACCGTCTGGCCGACCATTTCACAATTCATGCCCCGGATGTTGTCGTACGGTTTCGTGGCATTCGGAGGTCGTTCGGGTGGTTTTGACCCCCCAACGCGTCATTTTAGCGCGCGCCGCGCTGTTGAAAACGACACAATCGGACGTGCCGCGCGCACCGCACGTCCGATGGACGTGCGGCCTCCTTCTGCATCTCAGGAATAATATTTCTATCATTCCCGTGCAGTTTCAGGTCGTTCGGAGCACGTTTGCTCCGAATTGGACCGCCGCACGCCGTTTTGGTGTTTTAGGGCGCCGGAAACACGTTTCCGGCCGCCGCGGTCAAACAGAACCTCCGAATGAGGTGTCGTCTGGCCGACCATTTCACAATTCACGCCCCAGATGTTGTCGTACGGTTTCGTGGCATTTGGAGGTCGTTCGGGTGGTTTTGACCCCCCAACGCGTCATTTCAGCGCGCGCCGCGCTGCTGAAAACGACACAATCGGATGTGCCGTGCGCACCGCACGTCTGATGGACCTGCGGCCTCCTCCTGCATCTCAGGAATAATATTTATATCGTTCCTGTGCGGTTTCAGGTTGTTCGGAGCACGTTTTCTCCGAATGGGACCGCCGCACGCCGTTTTGGTGTTTTATGGCGCCAGAAACGCGTTTCCGGCCTCCGCGGTCACACGGCACCTCCGAATGAGGTGCCGTCTGGCCGACCATTTTACAATTCATGCCCCGGATGTTGTCGTACGGTTTCATGGCTTTTGGAGGTCTTTCGGGTGGTTTTGACCCCCCAACGCGCCATTTCAGTGCGCGCTGCGCTGCTGAAAACGACACAATCGGACGTGTCGCGCGCACCGCACGTCCGATGGACGTGCGGCCTCCTCCTGCATCTCAGGAATAATATTTCTATCGTTCCCGTGTGGTTTCAGGTCGTTCGGAGCACGTTTGCTCCGAATTGGACCGCCGCACGCCGTTTTGGTGTTTTAGGGCGCCGGAAACGCGTTTCCGGCCGCCGCTGTCAAACAGCACCTCCGAATGAGGTGCCGTTTGGCCGACCATTTCAAAATTCATGCCCCGGATGTTTTCGTACGGTTTCGTGGTATTCGGGGGTCGTTCGGGTGGTTTTGACCCCCCAACGCGCCATTTTAGCGCGCGACGCGCTGTTGAAAACGACACAATCGGACGTGCCGCGCGCAGCGCACGTCCGATGGATGTGCGGCCTCCTCCTGCATCTCAGGAATAATATTTCTATCGTTCCCGTGCAGTTTCAGGTCTTTCGGAGCACGTTTGCTCCGAATGGGACCGCCGCACGCCGTTTTGGTGTTTTCTGGCGCCGGAAACGTGTTTCCGGCCGCCGCGGTCACACGGCACCTCCGAATGAGGTTCTATTTGGCCGACCATTTCACAATTCATTCCCCAGATGTTGTCGTACGATTTCGTGGCATTCGGAGGTCGTTCGGGTGGTTTTGACCCCCCAACGCGCCATTTCAGCGCGCGCCGCGCTGCTGAAAATGACACAATCAGACGTGCCGCGCGCACCGCACATCCGATGGACGTGCGGCCTCCTCCTGCATCTCAGGAATAAAATTTATATCGTTCCCGTGCGGTTTCAGGTCGTTCGGAGCACGTTTGCTCTGAATTGGACCGCCGCACGCCGTTTTGGTGTTTTAGGGCGCCAGAAACGCGTTTCCGGCCGCCGCGGTCAAACGGCACCTCCGAATGAGGTGCCGTCTTGCCGACCATTTCACAATTCACGCCCCGGATGTTGTCGTACGGTTTCGTGGCATTCGGATGTCGTTCGGGTGGTTTTGACCCCCCAACGCGCCATTTCAGCGCGGGCCGTGCTGCTGAAAACGACACAATCGGACGTGTCGCGCGCACCGCACGTCCGATGGACGTGCGGCCTCCTCCTACATCTCAGGAATAATATTTCTATCGTTCCCGTGCGGTTTCAGGTCGTTCGGAGCACGTTTTCTCCGAATTGGACCGCCGCACGCCGTTTTGGTGTTTTAGGGCGCCGGAAACGCGTTTCCGGCCGCCGCGGTCAAACGGCACCTCCGAATGAGGTGCCGTCTAGCCGACCATTTCACAATTCACGCCCCGGATGTTGTTGTACGGTTTTGTGGCATTCGGAGGTCGTTCTGGTGGTTTTGACCCCCCCAACGCGCCATTTCAGCGCGCGCCGCGCTGCTGAAAACGACACAATCGGATGTGCCGCGCGCACCGCACGTCCGATGGACGTGTGGCCTCCTCCTGCATCTTAGGAATAATATTTCTATCGTTCCCGTGCAGTTTCAGGTCGTTCGGAGCACGTTTGCTCCGAATTGGACCGCCACACGCCGTTTTGGTGTTTTAGGGCGCCGGAAACGCGTTTCCGGCCGCCGCGGTCAAACGGCACCTCCGAATGAGGTTCCTTCTGGCTGAACATTTCAAAATTCACGCCCCGGATGTTGTCGTACGGTTTCGTGGCATTCGGAGGTCGTTCGTGTGGTTTTAACCCCCCAACGCGTCCTTTCAGCGCGCGCCGCGCTGCTGAAAACGACACAATCGGACGTGCCGCGCGCACCACACGTCTGATGGACGTGCGGCCTCCTCCTGCATCTCAGTAATAATATTTCTATCGTTCCCGTGCGGTTTCAGGTCGTTCGGAGCACGTTTTCTCCGAATGGAACCGCCGCACGCCGTTTTGGTGTTTTATGGCGCCGGAAACGCGTTTCCGGCCACCGCGGTCACAAGACACCTCCGAATGAGGTTCCGTCTGGCTGACCATTTCACAATTCACGCCCCGGATGTTGTCGTACGGTTTCGTGGCATTCAGAGGTTGTTCGGGTGGTTTTGACCCCCCAACGTGCCATTTCAGCGCGCGCCGCGCTGCTGAAAACGACACAATCGGACGTGCCGCGTGCACCGCACGTCCGATGGACATGCGGCCTCCTCCTGCATCTCAGGAATAATATTTCTATCGTTCCCGTGCGGTTTCAGGTCGTTCGGAGCATGTTTTCTCCGAATTGGACCGCCGCACGCCGTTTTGGTGTTTTAGGGCGCCGGAAACGCGTTTCCGGCCGCCGCGGTCAAACGGCACCTCCGAATGAGGTGCCGTCTGGCCGAACATTTCACAATTCACGCCCCGGATGTTGTCGTACGGTTTCATGGTATTCGGAGGTCGTTCGGGTGGTTTTTACCCCCCAACGCGCCATCTCAGCGCTCGCCGCGCTGCTGAAAACGACACAATCGGACGTGCCTCGCGCACCGCACATCCGATGGACGTGCGGCCTCCTCCTGCATCTCAGGAATAATATTTCTATCGTTCCCGTGCGGTTTCAGGTCGTTCGGAGCACGTTTTCTCCGAATTGGACCGCCGCACGACGTTTTGGTGTTTTAGGGCGCCAGAAACGCGTTTCTGGCCGCCGCGGTCAAACGTCACCTCCGAATGAGGTGTCTTCTGGCCGACCATTTCAAAATTCACACCCCGGATGTTGTCGTACGGTTTCGTGGCATTCGGAGGTCGTTCGGGTGGTTTTGACCCCCCCAAAGCGCCATTTCAGCGCGCGTCGCGTTGCTGAAAACGACACAATCGGATGTGCCGTGCGCACCGCACGTCCGATGGACGTGCGGCGTCCTCCTGCATCTCAGGAATAATATTTCTATCGTTCCCGTGCGGTTTCAGGTCGTTCGGAGCACGTTTGCTCCGAATTGGACCGCCACACGCCGTTTTGGTGTTTTAGGGCACCGGAAACGCTTTTTCGGCCGCCGCGGTCAAACGGCACCTCCGAATGAGGTGCCGTCTGGCCGAACATTTCAAAATTCACTCCTCGGATGTTGTCGTACGGTTTCGTGGCATTCGGAGGTCGATCATGTGGTTTTGACCCCCCAACGCGTCCTTTCAGCGCGCGCCACGCTGCTAAAAACGACACAATCGGACGTGCTGCGCGCACCGCACGTCTGATGGACGTGAGGCCTCCTCCTGCATCTCAGAAATAATATTTCTATCGTTCTCGTGCGGTTTCAGGTCGTTCGGATCACGTTTGCTCCGAATGGGACCGCCGCACGCCGTTTTGGTGTTTTATGGCGCCGGAAACGCGTTTCCGGCCACCGCGGTCACACGGCACCTCCGAATGAGGTTCTGTCTTGCCGACCATTTCACAATTCACGCCCCGGATGTTGTCGTACGGTTTCGTGGAATTAGGAGGTCGTTCGGGTGGTTTTGAACCCCCAACGTGCCATTTCAGCGCGCGCCGCGCTGCTGAAAACGACACAATCGGACGTGCCGCGCGCACCGCACGTCTGATGGACGTGCGGCCTCCTCCTGCATCTCAGGAATAATATTTCTATCGTTCCCGTGCGGTTTCAGGTTGTTCGGAGCACGTTTTCTCCGAATTGGACCGCCGCACGCCGTTTTGGTGTTTTAGGGCGCCGGAAACGCGTTTCCGGCCGCCGCGGTCAAACGGCACCTCCGAATGAGGTGCCGTCTGGCCGACCATTTCACAATTCACGCCCCGGATGTTGTCGTACGGTTTCGTGGCATTCGGAGGTCGTTCGGGTGGTTTTGACCCCCCCAACGCGCCATTTCAGCGTGCGCCTCGCTGCTGAAAACGACACAATCGGGGGGCTGTATGGGGGTGCGGGGGGCTGTACGGGTGTGGCGGGGGGCTGTACGGGGGTGCGGGGGGCTGTACGGGGGTGTCGGGGGGCTGTACGGGGGTGTCAGGGGCTGTACGGGGGTGGCGGAGGGCTGTACGGGGGTACGGGGGGGGGGGGGGGGGGGGGCTGTACGGGGGTGCGGGGGGCTGTACGGGGGTGGCGGGGGCCTGTACGAGGGTGGAGGGGGGCTGTACGGGGGTGCGGGGGGTTGTACGGGGGTGCGGGGGGTTGTACGGGGGTGCGGGGGGGGGGGGGGGTGTACGGGGGTGAGGGGGGCTGTACGGGGGTGGTGGCGGGCTGTTCGGGGGTGCGGGGGGGGGGGGGGGGGGCTGTACGGGGGTGCGAGGGGCTGTACGGGGGTGGCGGGGGGGTTGTACGGGGGTGCAGGGGGCTGTACGGGTGTGCGGGGGGCAGGGGGGGGCGTACGGGGGTGCGGGGGCTGTACGGGGGTGGCGGGGGGCAGTACGGGGGTGCGGGGGGTTGTACGGGGGGTGCGGGGGGGGGGGGGGGGCTGTACGGGGGTGGCGGGGGGCTGTACGGGGGTGGCGGGGGGCAGTACGGGGGGTGCGGGGGGTTGTACGGGGGTGCGGGGGGGCTGTACGGGGGTGCGGGGGGGGGGGGGGGGGGGCTGTACGGGGGTGCAGGGGGCTGTACGGGGGTGCGGGGGGCTCTCCGGGGGTGCAAAGGCCATCCCATTGATTACAAAAGTGAAAAATAAAAGTGATAACATCTAATTAATACATATTTCTTTTATTGATACCATACAGAAATTTATAAAAAATATATTCGATAATACATAATCTATAATATCAGATTTATTGATCTGTTGGAATTAGTTCGACTTTTTCAAATGTAGAATCATTCAATATTATCTGATCAAAAACTCAATATGTGTATAAAATATTTAAAAGACCACCATGGATGGTAATAATGCATTACTTAAATGAATAAATACAGTACATCAATGTCAACCCTACCAGTAAAAACAAAAAACATATCTCGTGAATATATGGTGCGTCACGCGTTGCCATCACTACTACCTCCTTCTGGTGGACCAGGTGCCTACAACAAATAAACATTATAAATATTTTAATAACAAAAATAATTTAAATTAAATAAATAAATACAGTATATACCTGCGTCGTATGATCCCCTGTACCATCAGCTCGACGCACATATTCCCGCAGTGCTCTAACCTCAGCTGTCAATTGCGCATTTGTCTCCTCGGAAGCGCGCAGCCGTGCCTCAAAATATGACATCTGTTGTGTCATATGAGCAACAGCATGAACGACAACCGCAGCGCGTGACACTACAGAACGAGGAATCCCTGCTCCATAGGTCAAACTATAGCCATGCCCGTCCCGACCAATAATGCGATGAAAGATCTCATCCCGTCGCATGGGAAGCTGTCGCTGGTCCTCTGGAAGATGTTCTAACTCAGCTTCAAATTGATTCTGTGAAATATTTAAATATATATAAATATATATATGTTAATATATAGATTTATTAAATTATTGGTAAGTACAGACACTTACTATCAATGTTGCAACCTCTGGATCATTGCGATCACGAGTCCTTATCCACACCGACATTTTATCAGTTGCTACACCTTGCCCTCGCAACTGTATATTAAAAGAATATAAACACAAAACCATATTAATTAATAAATAAAAAAATGAATAATATATACCTCATGTCGGATCTGAGACACGTGACGAGTCCCGAGCCTATGAGCTGGTCCCTGCAACGCTCGATTCTCTGAATGGCGTGTTGACACCTCCTACTTTCAATTCATTCAAATTTCAAACAAATCACATATTCTTGAAAATATATATACAGAAAAATAATTAATATACAAACCGCAACACCCTCAGTAGACCAATATGCAACCAAGTCATGCCACTAAGCTGGGAGGACACCTCTCGGGACTTTTTCCAAAATGTCAAGGGCACCCACATTTGGTACCCAGTGGTCCCTCTTCACTTTGCCTTTATAATATTTCCACAGCTTACGACATTTTCTCATACACACGGGCCGAAACTCTTCAGGGCATACTTTCAAATTTTGCTATAATGAAAATAATCAAACATATTAGTATTATTTATAAATAGAAAATAAAGTAAAATTATTTTCTTACCTGAACCTCCCTCCATAGACGATCTAATGTGTCATGAGGGATAGAAGCCCAATCACGCGTGGTCAATGGAAATCGATGTGGGTCATGTATGATATGACCCAGCTGACGAATAAATGCCGGGGCATTCGGTCCCACGGGATGAAATACCTCATCAAATGAAACATCTATTGTCGTGTCGGAATTCCATGATAATATGCTACGACCAGGGCCTCTCCTGCGAGAGGAAGAAGCAGCCGAGTCTGATCCTGTTGAAAAAAATTTTATATATAAATTGACAAATGTTATATATATATATATATGTCAATTACATAAAAAATATAGACAATGACATTCAAACATACCTCGACCCTGAGACGTAGATGCCTCAGATGGATGATGTGGATCTTCTGCCTCTTCCCCTGACATGTCTGCAGTCATACAAAATATCAGTAATGAGTCCAAAGTGTTTAAAAGATAAATTGGATTGTTCTTAATAAATCAAACTTGTACAACTGTTAATCAAACAAAAATGGATTGAATAATTAGTTGTGAATGAATTTTAAAAAATCAGAAAGTTAATCAACCTAAATATTTATGACTGAATTAACTTACAAAAGTGAGGATTAAAACTTATAAGGATTTATAAAATGATTATATAATTTATGATATCCTATGACATTCTACTGAATAGCGGGAAAACAATTATACCTTTCATTAAGCATGCAAATCGACCATTTCTCCTTCAACAACCACTCTGATCCAATAAATATCTTCTTCACGTTGAACTACGGTATGTTGATCAAGTTGTTGGTAAACAAACGGAACAGTCTCGGGTTCATCTTCTTCAAATAAAAACACTCCTCGCCGAGACATTTTGACAACAACTTGCCAACTTGGATCCGAAGGCAAAGTAACGAAGAATACTTGTTCCGCTTGTGATTTCAAAATGAAAGGTTCATTCTCAACTCGTTCATTATTTCTGTATAAAATATAGTTAAAATTCACCAATGAAAACTGATATTGATCGACTTTACATCCACGCACTGGATCAACCCAATTACACTTTAACAATATGTACTTCAAACCGTGTGTGTATACAACTTCAATGATGTCTATCAATTGACCATAGTAATAACCAAAATCGACAAAGGGACAACTGATGCCACTGTTTTGTGTTGCTCGTTTTTCGTCAACATCTTTAATGCGAAATCGAAAACCATTAGCATCAATAGCTTTATAACGACGAGCCGTTATAGATGGACCCTCATCCAGTTGGATAAATACTTCAGGTAGCGTGGGGTCCCCTAACTCCCTCAGCTTACGAACCTACATAATTTATAAAAATCAATACTGATATATGCAGAAAGAATTAGTTTAATACTTCACTCATAATGAAAATCAATTTATACATACATAATCCTTGAACCAATCATGAAATGCCGCATAATGAGATTGTTGAATTTGCAACTCAGTCGCACGATGCATCTCTTCTTTTATCTCATTAATGTGTTTCCTGCAAATGATTACACGATGTTTAAAAGATCAACTTATGCAAAGAAAACATGTAAAAGTTATACAAGCACATTGATGAGATACTTACTGCATTAATGGTGCAACTGATGGAGTATTGAACAAGATATATCGATGTGCTTGTATCCACTCGATGTTGTCCATATCAAATGTGGTTCCTTCTCCAACTGGACCATCATGAATCCGAGAGGGCTTATCTAATTTTGTTTCAACATCCGTAAGATATTCTGCACAAAAGTTAGTACACTCATCCATAAAATAACCATTGGCTATTGATGCCTCTGGACGAGCTCTGTTGCGTACAAATCTTTTCAATGTACTCAAATACCGTTCAATAGGATACATCCACCTGAATTGCACTGGACCAGCAGCCATTAATTCATCAGTTAGGTGCACTGTCAAGTGGACCATAACATCGAAAAATGAGGGGGGGAAAAAGTTTCTCAATGTGACAAAGCGTAAGTACAATTCGGTCCTGCAAACTTTTTAAATCACTCATTCGTTGATTTCTTAAACAAAGCTGTCTAAAAAAATTACTCATCTCAATCAAGGGATGAACAACATTGGGGGATAAACAATCACAAATTGCGATTGGAATCAACTGCTGAAGTAATATGTGATTGTCATGACTTTTCAACCCTTGCAATGTCTTGCTCGTTAGATTCACACACTTTGAAATATTAGAAGAGTAACCATCAGGCACCTTGACCATCTTCAAAATGGAAAGAAATGTCTCTTTCTCCTCTGTAGTCATCGGATACTGTGCAGCAGGCATATATGCCTTGTTTCCCTCAGCTAACTGTAAATGCAACTTTTTCCTTAAACTCATTTCTTCCAAATCACGGCGTGCATTAACATGGTCCTTTGACTTTCCACTAACACCTAAAATGGTCCACAATATGTTATCAAAAACATTTTTTTCAATGTGCATGACATCCAAATTATGCCTCAACATGTTAGTTTTCCAATACGGAAGACTATAAAAAATACTTTTCTTTTTCCAATTGTGACTGCGCTGCCTACCCGCAGCACGAATATTACGTACTGGAGGAGCCACCAAATCCTGAATTTCATATACCGTGCGGATGTTTTCTTCCTCAATCTGCGATAACATTTCGACTCCTGTCATGATCTTTGGTGCTGGGATGAACTCTCTAGAACCATCAAATGCCACTCTGTCCTTTCTAAACCTGTGCTGGGGAGGGAGAAAACGCCTGTGACCCATGTATGCCCATTTTTTGGAATGTTTAAGCCATACAGATTTTTTACTTTTATTGCAACAAGGGCAAGCAAATTCCACTTTCGTACTCCAGCCTGATAAATTTGCATAAGCTGGGAAGTCATTGATTGTCCACAATAAAGCAGCATGCAGTTTGAACATTTCATTCATTTCGCAGTCATAAGTCATCACACCATCGCCCCAAAATTCATTCAACTCATCAATCAATGGTTGAAGGTAAACATCAATCTTATCCCCCGGACTTTTAGGTCCATCAATAAGAGTGGAAAGTAATATAAATTGTTGCTTCATACAAAGCCACAGAGGAAGATTTTATGGAACCAACACCACGGGCCATGTGCTATGAGTTGCACCAACAATAGACTTGAATGGATTGAAACCATCTGCTGCCAATCCCAATCGGACATTACGAACATCTTTAGCAAAGTCGGGATGTCTCTTATCAAAATACTTCCATGCATGAGAGTCTGCCGGGTGGGTTAACATGTCACTTTCATGAACTCTTTCTGCATGCCATCTCATTAAATTAGAAACTTTAGATGACATAAAAAATATTTTCAACCTCGGTTTAAGGGGAAAGTAACGCATTTGCTTTACGGCAATCGGTTTCCCCTGTATCGCAATCTGACTTTGATGAGTCTTATTTCCCCTGTTCTCTTTCCACCTGGAAGCGCCACAAACTGTACAAATATCCAAATGAGCAGTTTCATTTCTAAACAACATACAGTTGTTTGCACATGCATCTATAGTCTCATATGTAAAACCTAAGTTCTCTGTCAACTTACGAGCATAGTAATACGACTCAGGAATCTTAGCGTCGACAGGAAGAACTTTTTTCAATAAAACCAAAAGCATGTCGAATGATGTGTCTGACCAATTATTCAAAGTCTTCAAATGCAACAACTCCACGATAAATGACAGTTTATTGTAAGAAGTACATCCAGGATATAATTCTGTTTTCGCATCATCAAGTACTTCATAAAACCTCCTCGAATCACGATGTGCACCAGAGCGAAGATTTATCTCACCGGTCTCAAGATTCTGGATGTCAATTCCTTCAGGATCAAACCCATGTACCATTTCAGTAAGCATTTCATGCATTGGATCAGTCATCATTGCATCAAAATCCATCTGAGCTGCATCTGTATTTTGACAACGAACATATTCTTCTCCATGACGAGTCCAACTCTTATAATTTTTCAGAAATCCATTAAAGAAAAGGTGCTCCCTCACAATATCTCGTGTGAATTGATATCTGTTAGCACATTTTCTACATGGACAACTAATATAGTCACTTTCAAATCCTCTCGTGAAGTCAATAAACTGCATAATGCCATTGAAATATTATCTAGACGTTCGATTTGGAAGATCAATCCAACTCTTATCCATAATAATATCTGTATAACAAACATTTACACAATACTTATTACATTTACATTTTTCAAATCAACTATATTCAAAATAAATATTAACCATTTGTTTATGAACCATTGATAAAATAATAATGTAACTGAAAGCTCATGTTACCTGATTGAGCTACAAACCTGAAAGGGAGGGGAGCCGAAGGCGGTGTTGCGATGGAGAGGAGGCAGCGAAGGGGAGCCGGAGCCAAAGGCGGTGCGGCAAGGGAGGGGACGGGCGGCGGCGGCGGCGGGGAGCTGGAGGAGAGGAGGCGGTGAGGGGACGGGGGACGGGCAGCGAGGGGGGGGGGGTGTCCGGGGTCGGGGGGGGGGGGGGGGTGTCCGAGGTGCGGGGAGGGGTGTCCAGGGTGTCGGGGGCCTGTCAGGGGTGCAGGAAGGGGTGTTCGGGGTGCGGGGGTGTCCGGGGTGCGGGGGAGGGGGGGGGGGCTGTCCGGGGTGCAGGGGGGCTGTCGGGGGTGCAGGGTGGGGTGTTCGGGGTGCGGGGGGCCTGCCCGGGGTGCGGGGGGGCTGTCCGGGTTCGGAGGGGGGTGTCTGAGTGCAGGGGGGGCTGTCCGGGGTGCGGGGAGGCGTCCGAGGTGCGGGGGGCGATCCGGAGTGCACGTGGGGGTGCTGTCCGGGGTGCGGGGAGGCGTCCGGGGTGCGGGGTTGGTCCGGAGTGCGCGTCGGGGGCTGTCCGGGGTGCGGGTGCTGTCCGGGGTTGGGGGGGAGGGCCGAGAGGCCTTAGGGCGGCAGCCAGAGGGCGGCGGCCGGAGGCCCGAGGGCGGCGGCCGGATGGCAGGCGGCGGGGGAGGGCGGGCAGCGGGGGAGGGCGGGCGGCGGGGGAGGGCGGGCGGCGGGGGAGGCCGGGCGGCAGGGGAGGCCGGGCGGCGGGGGAGGCCGGGCGGCGGGGGAGGCCGGGCGGCGGGGGAGGCCGGGCGGCGGGGGAGGCCGGGCGGCGGGGGAGGCCGGGCGGCGGGGGAGGCCGGGCGGCGGGGGAGGCCGGGCGGCGGGGGAGGCCGGGCGGCGGGGGAGGGGAGGGCGGCGATGGAGGGCGGCGAGGGAGGGAGGGGGTTAGGGCGGAGGGAGATCGAGGGCGGGGGGGGGGGGGGCAGAAGCCCCCCGTTTTTTTTATGTAGGTTAGCGACCGCCATTGGCGGTCGCTAATGGTTAGCTATAGAGACCGCCAATGGCGGTCGCCCGAGTCTGGGGGGCTCCAATGCCCCCTTTTCTAGTAGTGATATAACTAGGCTCTCTATAGTTTATTTTTATCTAGGTATGGAGTTAATATTTCAATGATGTGATTGATCCATTATGAGGCATCATACGTATCCTATTTTATAACAAGAATCAATACCCACATAGTTCATTAAAACCTAGGCAATTTTATATTATATTAACTGTAAATATATGTGGGAACTGGGGAATCATGTAATGAGCTTGAACCGTGAAGAGGATTCCTACGTCTCCAAGTTATGGAAGGAATCTGATTTATCATAGTTTATCCACACCCATGGAAAATTCCCCCAAGTAGATACCCATGTATGTTGGGTGGTTATATCATGCCACTAATTAGGACTTTTAAAATGAGGTCTCCCATGATGGTAGAGATTCATGATTCCAATGAGATTACCATAGTGACTCCCTAAGCCCACATGAGCTATGCTCACTGTGGAAAACAAGGAATAGAATGTAATCAAAATAATTGTATATGGATGCAGGGATTATGTGATGGGAAACCCATTTGATGATTAATATAAGGCTCAAGACATTATAAGGTGTCATTTATATCCTGGTTCTTATAGGAAGTAGAGCCACCACAACTTACTTGAGTTATCAATCCACTAGTGGATGAGGTGGGATGATCATCCAATGGGATATATTGGGTCCCCTTGGTTGGAATTATGAAGACAAGGTGGGAATTTCACCGATATGGATGCCCAGTTGAGCTCAATAATTAGGAATCCATTCTACGTATCTTAGTTTTAGTATGAATTAGTTTCATCTATGATCATTGATTTAGGGATTACACAATAAAGCTATCCTAATATACATGAAAAATCATATTATTCCACTAGTCAGGTATTACATTATGAAGTTTCTCTTATGATGACATAGTTTTTTACATTAATGATATGATCATTTCAACTCTCTAAACCCACATGTGGTATTCTTGGTTAGAGAAACATGAGATAACAAATAACTAGTCTCACTACTTATGGATGCGGGACTTATGAACTAGGATAACCCTTTGGATGTTTATCATGGATATTAGGCTTTAATAATTAATCCTACATATCCTTTTTATAACATGTATTAATGTCAAGATATTTCAATGAGACCATGTTATACACACTGTGATTACCCCTTGTGGTGGCTGGAAAAGGATATCAAGTCATGGAATTCTCAATTGGCGTGGTCTCGTTAAAATTACGACATTCGTAGATTTTTTCCTAGGATTCATTCATTTCCTTCTTAACATATTAGATAATATATTCCTGACATGTCCAACGAAAATCACATGACCATTTTGACTTGTCCAAGGGACGTTGTGTACTGGAATTTTTGGAGGTCATCTCATAACAAATGTTTACATGTCCAAAGGTCATTATGAGACATGACTAGCTGATCTTAGAGGCTATCACATGATCTAAAAATAAATTATTTTAGGAAGTTGAATGATTCTATTGGCATTCCCAAATATCATCATGAAAGATGGATAACATGCTTGGAGGGCATTGTGAGAGTTAGTGTGACATGTCCTGGTGGGTGTATCATGTCATGGAGGAATTATTTGGTTGTTATCACGGAAGCCTACTGAAAAGTCTATGGGACATCTCAAGAGACTTGTGAAATACCTCGAGGTCATTGAGGTATGTGGTTGGTTTTTTATAGGACGTAACGATAGAAAGTTCACAAGCCCTTATACTGTTGTGAGACTTAGCTGACATACACTCGTGTCAATGTTTAATCTAAGGGACATGTCTAGAGTTCATCGTGATGTCTGGATGGTGATCCCATAGGGTTTCCGAGAAATTGGTGTCATGAACTAGGGGATCCATGTATCTTACTCTAACATGACCATTAGAGTTTTCATGATCCGAATGTTATTCCAAAGGAGAATCATGCGATTTAGGCGACATGTCCTAGTACTATCGCATGACTTGGGTAGTTCATGTGAGGTTCATGAGGATCAATGTATATGGTCTCTTCATAAGTATTCCATATTTTAGACTTTTCTTCTATCCTTTTATTTCATATGACTTATATTTGTTCATTTTTATCTTTATTTATGTCTCATTTTATTTAGAAAATATGTGGGGTGTACTTCGCATAACCCACCAATAGTCTTTCACATGATCTATGAGTGATCAATAGATCTTTCTATGCATTCTAAATGATCTCTCTAGTTGTTCCTAATATTTAACATTATGGAGAACCTTCCCATTTTTGAGATCATCCACTTTGAGAAATACACCGTGATGACTGGGTGCACCGGTGCGAGGATCGAAGGATGCATTTTTTATGCTAGGTTGGGGGATTTATATGCTTCATCACCCTGATTATTGTTTTCTTTATGTGGTGTGTATATCTCAAATCTAGTTTGGAGACAGTGGAGGGATATGATGTCATGAATTTTACAAGAACCTATTGTAGGTCATTCCATCTACCAGGATTCAATCATTTCAATTACCCAGTTATCGGATTGTAGGAAATTAATGGGGTCTTACCTAATCGTGCGAGCATGAAAAGGGAATTCTACATTTTCAGACAGACATTTCCTTAGGATTTTACAAAAGTGCACCTATAGAAAGGCCTTCATGTGACATTAGGAGACTTGTCTGGGACCTCTACAGGACAAGGATGGCATGCCGGTGGCTTTCGTAGGATCAGGATGTTATGCCAAAGGGATTTTGTGGGGTCATGCGGAGTGCACGAGTGCGTCACATGATGTATATGAAAGAATGAGGCTCCCTCAATTTCCCTTTTATTTAATAATATTATTTTTAAAAGGATTTTGATCATGCGAGCTTGCATGATTTTTGTCAAAGACCGTCACTCTCCGTAGTAGTGACATGTGATGTGTCCAAAAAAGGGTCATATGGGGATAAAAGAAAATTTCAAGGGAAAATCCTATTTTGTTCATTATGTATATGAAGGGGAATTTCCAAAGCACTGGGAAATTTCTGAATCCCTTTACATGTAGAGGGTGACATGTTTCCCTGTGCCTGTCGTGCCTTGTAAAATGTATGTGGTGCATTGTGTGAGTTTTACCACTACAAGAGGCTCATGCATTTTAATATTTTTTTTTTTTTATTTATTTTACAAGTGCCTAGGGTTTCATGATTTTTCATGAGTATTTTCAAGGATATTCATTCAACTCATTGGTGATGCATCATGTGATTAGCATAAGGTAGTATTGTGATCCATGATTATTTTCACCAACAGACCATTACACTTGTTTTTTTGGGGCAAATGGGGTAGTGTGAGACCTCATAGATATGTCTGATGTCCTTGGTGTAACATGGGTGACATGCCAGAGGGCATTGTGTGACCATGAATACATGTTACTAGGGATTTTGTGGTGTCTTTTGAGCTACATGGGTGCATCACATGAGTTTTATGACCACAAGAGGCTCCCACATTTTGTATATTTTTCTCCCTATTTCCGAAGGATTTCTAGATGACTTTTCAAACACATTCCACCCAAAAATTTGTGTCACCTGAGGGTGATCATCTGGTATCCACCATTTGATCATTTAATGTCGAGGAAACCTTCAAAATACTAAGAGGACTTTTCAAAGGGGATCTATGGGATCTATCATAGGTTATGTGTTTCATATGGCTCATTCAATTAAACTTCTTATGGTCTCAAGAATGCATGTATTTGGAGGGTTCAATTGATCCACATGATTTTGGTTACCTTATTATTATTTTATTTTGTGGGAAATCAGTACCCACAATCAAATATTTCTTCCCTTGTGAATTTTTTAATGCTTATTTGGAAAGCATCACCACCCCCCACAAAAGGATTAGAATATATGGGGAAATGTGATCGCTTTCAATGATTTTAAATTCCCAGCTATGGCTTTGGAATTGTCACCAATGGATGTGTTTTGATGACATTAGGACATCCAATAATTTCATGGTCTAGTTGGTGTTGTTTTGTATTCTGCAAAATTCACCATAAACATGGGAAAAGAGAGGGATTTATCCACTGACAACCCGCTTCTTAGAACACTTGCACCCCACCACTGTTGTGTAATCCCTTCACAATACACTTTTGTAAGAACCTACCATGATAACCATTCACGATACCTTTTCAGAACTATTTTTAAACTTAATTTTTTCCTAGTTTCTTATTTGAACCAACCACAAACTAAATTTCAGTAATTCTTTGTAATCTGTCCATAGAGATGCACGAATACCATTTAATGTTTTTTAGGATATGTTGTCTCTATTGCATGATCCTTTTCCACTATATTGTGAATCGCATGGCCATGTCAAGGTGAAACGTTCACGAGTCTTATTAGGGGTCACATGATTATATGATGTTCAATGGATTTATGTTGTCTTCAAGATATTTAAGGGCCATGTGAATCGCGAATCCTTTATGAGACCATGAAATCCCTTCTGAGTCATGAAACGTGCATGAAGCTACTGGAGCTTTATTTATTTCGTTTCACAGGATTTTATTTTATCTGATTGACATAGGCCACATACATTTGTTCAAATGGATTCCAACTCTCATTATACTTATTGAAATCAATTCAAGAATGAGGAAAGTCACGTGATAGATGGTTGTGATACTATTATATCAAGATAAGATGACATTTATTGTCATGATGTTGGGTCACTACAGCTATGTTTGATAAAGTTGATGGGAGAAAAACATGGGGACTATCCGATTCCATATTCTTCACTTTATGGTTTTGTCATACCAATGATACTCCCATTAAATATCTATAGTAATAATTAATACCCTCTTATTGGGTACAAAAAACCTATAACACTTTCTGCAATAACTTATATCAGACAAGATATTTTTTCACAAAGAGATACAATAAATATTGAAATATACAATCATATATTCCAAAAAACATTATTAATGGTAATATTGAACCTGATTTAGATGATCATATGTATTATTTGATAATTTTTATGTCTACCTCCAACAAGATGTTTGGAAGGGTTCCTAACTGGAAAATTGTTTAAGGTGGTAGCTGCAAAATGGATTGGGGATGGCCATTTTAGATTCGATACATTGATCTTAAATTAACTAAGGAGTAACAGAAAATTGAGATATATGATGCTATCTTGATATTGGTGAATTTTTCTTAGTGCAACAAGATTATGATGATGTAATTGTCTATCATTAGATACCATAGATGAACACATTACACCTCATTCATAGAGAGGTGGAAATCCTCCTATGGGATATTGGATAGATATGTGGTGAACCTATATTAGGTGGGATGTGTGATGATTTTTTTTCTTTTCATCATCCTAGGATGATGTAATGAGGACTTATCCTCTCACCTGAGAACTAATCAGGATAGAAGAAAAGTCTATCTATAAGGAACCACTTAATAGATAAGATATACCATTCATGATATAGGAGGGATAAATTATGTAAAAGGCCCACATTGAGTGAGAAGCTAACAAGCTGAAAGACTGTCCTACGAAGGATTCTTAGAGTATAGTAGGTTTTTATTGGCCCATATTTTAAGAGGTGAGATTTAAAGAATGGGAATGGGATGTTTTCCCAGGTGTTGACCGAGCTATCTAACTAGAAAGCTTTCTCTACAATTACCTAAGTGAGTACATTATTACAGTGAATTAAATCGGTGGAGTTAGTGTTTCCACTTTCATGATGGAGACCTTTGTGGTACATGGTGGAGCATATGAGGATAACTATCCTTGTGTTGGCCAAACAATATCACCTTCTAAACTATGTCCACATGGTCAAATCCCATTAAAAGATTGAGATCCCCTTTCAATAATTATGAGGGTTGATAGGTTCGCATCTAGGAGGCTATGAATATATGAACATCTAGGTAATCCACAAAATTCACTTCAAACCAAACATGTAATGTATCAGTGATGTAAGGCTAGTTACACTAAATGAATGGTATGTCAGGTCTTATATGATTCATTATGAAAAATTCTCCTTCAGACACTACGATCATGTGTTGATGACTGATATGGTTGATGATAATGGCGTTATCCTTGAGGAATGAGTTTATACGATGTCACATTAAGAGGGAATCCAATACAATAATATTGAAAAGGACCTAGTTTGAGGATATTATGAACCTTGTCAGTTTAACTATCATTTCATACATGTCTATTAAACATTTCCTCACTCCATTTATGTTCATTATATAGTGAATCTGATGTTGGATCACTAATTTTGAATGATTTTTACCATAGAGGAGACTTATAAAGAGATAAACCTTTTTCCACATGATGAATCCATTGGTTTATCCAATAATTATGTTGAGGTTTGGATCCACTCATATCCTAATGGGAAATTATCCAAACTGGTAATCAACGATTCCCAATTACAACCAGTTGGATGGGATAATTTGAGGCCTAGAAAAAAAAGTTTCAACATGGAAAATAGTCTTATAGGAACCCCATAAAGTAGTGAGTAATTTAACATTACATTTATTGAAGATTGATGTGTCCACTGATTCTTATGCAGAAAGTGTTGTGCTTGGGGTTGATGCCACATCAACACAATTATTTCTTGTCACAACTTGAAAAGGGATACTTGTAGAATGATGAACTCAAAGGTTGAGCTCTGGGGTATATTGTGTCAGAAATAAATCCTTTAGAATGTTTTTCCCATGTCACCACCCCTTTATGAATCACTTTCAATGAATGATATGAGTTGGTTAGATCCTTCTTCTGAGATATTGATGCAATGATGGAAATCATCTAGATTCAGTTTCTTATTCACCTAGGGTTCACAAAATGGTAGTTCAGGGAACATTGCAGATGGTCATGGATGAACATGGAGATCCCACTACAAGGTCAGAGGAAAGGATGTAGCTTCTAAATTGTTTAATGGTTCATGGTTCCATTACAATTTTATGGACATCATTTTTTTTGATACAATGAGTACTTATAGAATATTTTCATGTCCTCCTATCCACCGAATATTATCCCCGAGGTATGGCCATTAGAGATGACTGTGGTAGTAACTAGGGGACTGGCGATAAGGGATCCTTGGGTTGAATATCCTAGATTAGGATGGCGATTTCCATTTCTAGATCAAATACTTTGGCATAAACATCCTCTAGTAAGTGTATAATTTCACCATTTAATTGTTTTGTATTATTTCATTACAATATCCTTACATTTCAAAAATGTGTAGGTCCCCACCGAAACCCCATAGAAAAGCATTCATCCACTTCTGAGGATGCCTGAAAGAATTAAATCCCTTTATTAGAGACTTCATTTTCAGGCCTTGACGATCAATTAGTGGAGGTTGCTAATGTGCAGACTTAATAATGCCCATTTCCTATTTTGTACATCCAAGTGGTGACACCACATGATTTGGCACAAGTGGACATGATGTTGGGGGATATTGGAAAAAGTATCTATTATGACTCCACACTACCCCTAATGGAATAATTTGTTGTAGTAGTCGAAGACTTCATCAAACTAGACACATATTTTATTTATGTCATGTCACTTCAAATTATATTTTATTCTTGAAGACCTCAAGAATAACTAGGAAAGTATTTCTTCTAGAAAAGAACTATTGGTTACATGAAGTTATACCTCAGAATAGGGTTTCCCCTCTTCACCCAAAGATGGTTTTGGGGTAGTGGACGTCTCTAGTTACATGATAGTGAATGGTTTGTTTCTAAAAAAGATCATAGACACTGATTACCTAGTGAAACCATATGATTTATCTTTTGGACGATAAACCTCTATTACCATTTATTGCAGTTTTTATCCACAATGCTCAGAGTGTCAAGTACCTACTATCTTGGGGATTCCTCCTATAGGGTCAACCAATTTAGAGGTTAGATCCCTTCTTTATTCATCAAATATTTTGAGAACATTTCTATATCATGGAAATCTTATCCCAGAATATGTCCATATTCCGAGGATGGGATTTGATCAATCCTTGATGTATATAGTGTTATAGTAGTAAATGCAATGTCAGATATGGAGGTAGATATAGGCCATGGTCATGGAGACCCCTATAGAGGATTTGAATGATTGTTTGGTTCTCTTTCATTTTATGATTGGCATCCATGGTTATTAGGGCTCTGACGATACAACCCTTCATGTCCTGGTGATGGTGGTGATCTATACAAGGTAATAGAAGAGGGACCTATAATTTAGGGTGGTAGTTGATAAGGATTCACCATTAGTGAAATACAACTAGGATGAAGCTTTATATAAATCTTCCTAGTATGAAATAGAGGTAGAATCCCACCAGTATGTGGTCAATGTCGTGATGATTAAAATTGCCCATCTCTAATCTATAATCGGATGTCTTTAATCTGGGATTCGTTGACTTGAAGAAAATCTATTCAAATTTCTACATTAACTCTACATATTAGAGAAGATTGTGCCACAGAAACAATGACTTATTAACATGGTAGAGAAAGAGAGGCTAGAATCTATTTCTAAGGACAAAAAGTTTTAGTGGGTTGAGGAGGTGGAGACCATGTATGATAACTAATTACGACAACCTGTTACCTCCCAGGATTAGTGGATTTCATTTTTAAATTATTCCACTAAGAACATGTTGTTATTGAGTTATAATTTTACATCATTTATTTAGATCTTATATTCACAGGAGAGACATTGTTATGTGGATATTCCTATTTATGTATTTCATCCATGAATGGATGTATTGAACACTATATGTTTTTGTCTATATTTATTTTATTCATGATGGGCATGATTGTTCACTAATATGATTTTTTATAAATCACAAAAGATACCCATCCTTTTATTAATATCATTTAAACATGAAGTTCAAGATCTGAATATTTTTATCATAATATATTATTTCCCATAATTTATCATTAATTATCACCAATCATTAGGTTCATCATTGATGCTTCTATTATATTTATCTTCATATTAAATATTTTGGAAAGTAAAAATGGTTATAACATATGACCTAGAGGTGAGTTCTCTATATTTTTTTAAAGCTCATAAGCATAGTGATCATTGCCTAATTTATTCCAAGGATACATGGTTTTCTATACAATATTTTATTATATTACATACTAATTATTTTTGGTATTTTTCTTTAGGATATAGTATCTTGAGCCTTGTATCACTGTAATTTAGTGGCGCTTAGGTCAGACATTCTATTTTTGTAGTTTAGGGTATCTTAGCCTGAAATATTTATTGCTATTGTTTTGGGTCTTTTAGCTCAAACATTATATCATTGTAGTTTATGATATTTTATCTCAGACGTTCTATCACTATAGTTTAGGGACTTTTAGCTTAGACCTTCTATCACTATAGTTTGATTTATTTTTCTTGTACCTTTTACTGATGTTGTTTATTTTCATTAAAAAATTATCTTTTATCGTTGTATTTTAGGTTATTTTAGCTGAGACATTAGTTTTCTATGAATTTTAATTTATTTATCTAGTACTTGATCAATAATCATGAAATATGGTGCAGAAATTCCATGAATGAGTCAAAAAACACTAAGATGATGAGTTCTTCTATGGTGATGTCGAGGATCAGGAGGATTAGATGTCATTACTTGCATGGAAGAGGTGCCTATGGTTGGTAGGAAAAAGACCTTATATTTCGGTATCATTCTCAAATAGATGTGTCTCCAATCTTTTCCAAAGGTCATGGAAGATTTATGGGGGAAATATTGGTTGAGGGTGAAATTTTAGGGATATTAGGTCCACCTAGATAGTTGGAATATGGGTGATATAAGAAATTACCCGAAGTTTTGAGTCACTGAATATGGAAAGAGGAAGACATGTTGGGGATATCCCATAATAATCAATGGTGACAGGTTCAACTATGGTGTTTCTGGGGATCACAAGGATCGTAGATCATTTCTTGAAAGGAGGTGATGCCTTTAGTTGGTAGGTCCAAGAACTTCTGTGTCGATAGAATGTTCATGAAATGATGATCTCCACTCCATTCCAAGGGGCATGAAAATTTTTTGTATTCTCGAACGTCCATGTAATGAGGTTGGGTATAAGGGAAATATATCTTGGAAAGGTTGTGGAACCATAGTATAGTTTATCTCTTAATTGTGAATCTCAAGCCTTACACCCTATGGTTTTGAATCATGATGTGCGGGATATTAAAATATTGGAAATGGAGTGTTTCATTCCTACTTTTAGATAGAAAACAAATCAAAATGATGTAACATCATGGATGCCGAATTTTCATGGATAGTCTAGTATGGGGATTGTTAATCATAGTCCAAATCGGTCTGGTTAGGAGGATGATATGGGATAATCATACTAGGAATGACCTAGAACACACCATGGTGATTAATTACGTTATAGTTGTGTCAGGTCTCATAAGGTTAAAAAACAAGTTTTTTCAAAGTGATGGACTTTTTTATGACCGTAAGAACTTACAAAAGATCCATAAGAATACATTAATATTCAAAATAATTAACATGAATACATGAATCATTTTCTATGATCCCTATATTGTTTTCAATGATCTGAGGTGCTCAAATCATGATGTGTGAGTTGTGGAAATTGTAATATCCAATAAGGATTCTATAACCCTAAATGTTGTGTCACCACTTAGAGAACATATTATCGTGGAGATGAGATGTGACAAATCATTACAATAACTTTTTTTTAGTTGGGGAATTCAATGAGGATAACATGTATTTTACTAGGACTACAGTGTAGAGACAATGAGATTTATTTCTTACTTATTTACATCCTATTTTTTCTTAATCTTTGAATATATTGAGTTTAGAGAGAGAAGACATGTTTTTCTTAGGCCTCCCTTTGCATATTTTCAAATAGACATGTTTGGTATCTATTTCTCTAGCAGTTTAAGTTCATGTGATTAGGACAACAATAGGATATAGTTTATAGTCAAACATATTTGACCAATGTTTAGGCTGTATATGGTCATGAAGCACATGGTAATACAATGATAGATGCGACTCAAGAGCCCAATTTGGATACCCTAGGTCAAGAGCACTCCAACATACATATGAGTGGGAGGTGAAAACATTGTAAATCATATATTGAGGTTCCTGGGTCATGATTAATTAAATGGGACCATCATACAAGGGATAGACCAAAACACCCTCAAGTGTTGTGTTTCTCCACATTGATATCTGGATCAAAAGGATTAGAATGCCCTCATTACAGAGAAAAGATTTATACAGTTGGTAGGTTTGAGCCCCTATCCATCGGTAGCTTGGTCAATAATGGGGATCCATTTCCAATTCCATAGTACATGATTGTTTTGTGGAAACTTGTGGTGATTGAGACAAGATCTGTGATTTATGAATTGACGTGATTAAAATTGGAAGATGTACTTCATACTCTGAGTGATCGGTGTATGTCTCTTGTGGTATTTTGATAATGGGTGATAATGAATGATGGTCTACATAGTTTAATATTGTTTAATAGTGACATACTTTCTCATATGTAGTTTAACATAGCGTAGTTAGGATGTTTTCAATGCAGTTTAACTTCATGTGGTAAGGACGTTTTTGTTGTGTAGTTCTAAAATCATGTAACCATGATGTATTCATTATAGTTTAAAGTAACATGGTAAAAAAAAATTTATTGTGAATTTTTAATGTCATTATATTATGAATGATTCCTTGAAGATTAATGTCCTGAAGTATGGGTGTGGGAACCGATGTGAATGATTTTAAAATATATATTACTAGAATATGAAGGCGACACATAGATCTGACTCGTACGTAAGAAACATGAACAATAATGGATCAAACCCTATGTAGTTGTGGACTATTTTTTATTAGTTTTTGTACTTGGGCCAAGAATTGGAGATCAAGGCATCACTATGTATCCTGTGATAAAAATAATCAAGATGCACATAGTTCTTGAATGTGAATTTCTTTATGTAGGTAAAATCTGTACATAGAGGTAGGAATTATTTCTATTGATTATTGTAGGTGGGATTAATAATAGATATTCTTGTGGAACTATGTATCCTATTATTAGAGTATTCAAACCACATGTTGTTCTTGAATAATATGATAGTTAATGTCATGGAGAAAGGATATATGCGATATCTTTATTTTTCTTTAATATTTTGATATGTTTTATTTATGAATTCATTAAATAATAATTGAGTAAGTATAAGATCTGTTCCTAATATTAGTGTTTTTGGTATTCATATGAAGGACCATCATTTGGAAAAATAGATAGGGAAACATAGGAATTGGGGAAACAATGACACATAAAGCTACGAGAGAAGAAAATCAGCATGACACAATATTGTTAAGGAAGTTCATAGAGTAAATCTAAGGCACGAAACTAAAGAAGCATACCGAAATAGTGGTTTTAATGCTGGATTTTGATGTTACACATCATGTAATGTTTATAAGATATCTGTAAATTTACATTTCATGATAAAATAACTGGTCATGAGATGTAGAAAATATGCATGAGGATTAGACGACATGTAATAGCCCAACATAGCAATAAGATACATATTTCTAGCGTATCTTGGATGAAATTTTAATATTTCTTTTGAACCTGACAACTATTAAAACACATCTTTGACCTAGGACAAGAAATTAAGGATTTCATTGATTATAAATAGGTAGTAAGACCATAGGATTTAGGTATTCCATTTGGCGTTAAAGGCGCAACCACCAAATGGCTACCATAGGGTTCCACCGTAGATAGTTTTTTGTTTCTATTTTATTCATTTATTTGATGTAATCATTGAATTACTTATATTTTAATTATAATATTTCTTATCATTATCTCTCCTAATCATTTCCCCTCATCCATTCTCTTCAATATAGAAGACGGTTTATTCATTATTTGTGATCACCCTATAATGATTGGGTATATCTGTAGGGGAGAGAGGAATCGATAAAAATGGTTATGTATCAATGTGTTTTATTTAATTATTATATTTAAAAATAATTATATTAAATTTGTAACATATTGAAACTCCTTATTATCATATCTGTTATTTAATCATGGACCAAATTTTTTTAATATTGGGAGAAAAGAAAAATGATTGAGATAGTTAGTTCAAGACCATTGAATGTGGTTATTCTTCTATAATTTCAATCTGAACTAAATGAACATAAGAGATTTTGATTCATCTAACCAGGATGAATTGAGATTCTTGGTTAGTTTGATATGGAGTGAACATTTATTCTATCGACGAAACTGTTTTGTTTCATATCCATTAAATATTATTCTTTTAGAAGTTTAGCCATGACTTATTTTTAGAAAAATCGCCCATGGAAACTGATTCCCCTATCTTCTATTTTTCTATAGTAATTTATTTAATTCAATTTGTGTTATTAGTTCATTTAAAAAAATCCAAAATTGGAGTGACCTAAATTTTAGTTAATATTTTTCATTATTGTGTTCCCCTGTCTCTATGGGTTCGACCCCACACTTCTACTATACTGCACCTTTGAACTTGGTATTGTTTGGGTTTTTATAAATTTCTAATTTGACTCATCACTACCAAAAAACATAGTTTCCATGGCGCCACAAATTATCAGTGCTAAAAAATCACAAAAGGGGGGGGGGGGGGCTTTTATCAGTGCTAAAAAAGGCACTCATAAAGGGCACTTTTAACCGTGTCAAAAGAGCGCTCTTAAAAGTGACCCTTTATCAATGATTTTTTTAGTAGCGCTGATAAAGGGGGGCTTTATCAGGGCTTTTTCATAGCGCTGATAAAGTGTATATTTAAAAAAACTCATGAAAAATAATATATAGATATATATGTATATTTATATAGATATAAATACAGTATACAATTTTTAAATATGTTTTAGATAAGTATAAATAGACTATTACATTTAATATATAATAAATTTAGTGAAAATGGATTTAAAATGTTTTAAAAAATTTTATTAATTAATAATTTGCTAGTTATAATTTACTATTATTCATTTAAAAAAATTTGAAATTCAAAAATAAAAAAAATAATAAATGATCTAAAATAAGATGAAAATTTAACTTAAAATTAAAATGGACATAACTTTTGATCTGTGTGTCTATTTGAACTCTACAACATATCAAATCAAATCTTATGACGAGATCTATGTGCCAGGGCACCATGGGAACCTTTTTCTACATCTTTCGATGAAAAAAAAGTCTCATAATGCCATCAAAACTACAATTTTATTTGGGATACCCCGATTTATTAACATTCAAATAGTTATAACTTCTGATATAGATGTCCTTTATCCATGTACTACATATCATATCGAAGATTATTTCATTTTATTCGATATTAATAGTTATGGAGTTGAAACAGAATTATGGATTAGAAGTTATTGTCATTTTAACATTCTATGGATTTTCAGATATACATATATATATGTATTTATTTGTGTGTATATATATATACACATATATATATCTGTGTGTGTGTGTTTTATATATGTATTTATTTATTTATTTATAAACACACATAAAAACCATATTTTATAAATGTATTTAAAACTGATATTATAAATATATATTAATATACAAATAAATATATGGATAAAATTTTTAACTATATATATATAAATAGATATAAATATATATAAATATATGAATATATATATATATATATATTAATATATGAATAAATATATATGTATTAATATAACTAAATATATTTATATTAATATGAATATATATTAATATATGAATAAAAATTACTATATATATAAATAAATAGATATATCATTAAATAGAGAAAAAACTAAATTTCTCAGTGGAAAAGGTGAAGGCGAACAAGGGGGGAGGTCTTGGGTTTGGGTGGAAGTAGGGGCGTGCAGGAAACTGGGAGGGGATGCACAAGCAAGTGCATCGTGCTGTGAGAGGGAGGGGGCTCCACCTAACGCTAATAAAGGGGGGGGGGGGTAGCGCTATTAAAAGCCCCCTAAATTTTATAAATTCTTTTTAACTTTTCTTAATTTGATTTTACTTTTATAAATTATTAAAAAAACTTCTGATAAAAGGTGAGTTTTATCATATCTAAAAATAGTGCTGATAAATGACGTTTTTATCAGAACTGATAAAAGGGGCCACCTATATTTGCCATTATTTACAAACCTTTTCTAGTGCTGTTAATTCTCTTTTCTATCACTGATAAAGGCTATATTTGTAGTAGTGCATTCCCAAAGGAATTAATGACTCCTTTTGGGCACTTCATGGTATTCCCAATGCGGAAAAGTGGTACTATGACTGAACCACAATATTGAAATCTCCGACTCACTATATATCCTTTTATAATTATAATCAATCAATATTTAGTCTTTATGGAAGGATCTCCCCAATCAAGTATGATCTCTACACAGGGAGGGGGATTTTTTGCTTATTTTTTATGACTAGACACAAATCTGGATATTCTTACATCACTATGTATCTTTTGATGATAGGAATGAATTCACACATGGTTATTGAATAGAGGTGTGGTAGGAGACCAATCACTCACAATTGTGGTCTTATTAGGAAAGGCACACAAGAATGTTTAATTTTATGTCATGAAAGGGACATCAACCATTCCATTTAACATCATGCAGTGAGGACCGATGGTATTCCTTTTAAGGTTTTTCAATTAGGAACATGATGAACCTTTCATGAGAAATTATGAAATTTTCATTAATGGAACCCCTTACTAAAATTCGTAATCTCATGTGATCTATGTTCATAGTGAAAAAGAATGAATGGAAATGGTTCCTATCACCTTGAGGAGGAGATTAAGGATATGACAGGGTAAGTTTGTATAAAGTGGTGGTTGGAAAAAAAATTATGATTGTGATGTACCTATGTATCTCATTGAAATGAGAATCAATCCATATGTAGTTCTAGAAAACCCATGCAATTTAATGTTGTGTGGAAATGACATCAGCAGTGCAGTTTAACTTCTTGCAGTCAGGGCATGTTTGACTCAACCTGAAATATATTGGATGTTACAGTTGGACCCAAGAATAATGGTTTGGGTTTCACTAGATATAATCTGATGGACGTAATCCAGCCACACAAAGTTCTTGGGAACTATGAAGTTTAGTGTCATGTAAGGAGGACATTAGTTGTGCATTTTCACATCTTTGAGTGAAGACAATCTTCACCCAATGTGAATGAAGATTGATATTATGGATCCATGTAGTTTTATATCATACGGTAAGGTATTTCATGAAATTTAATGCAATGCGGTAATGAGAATTATCCCTCAACATGAATGGAATTTAAACATGCGGCTGGGCATAATAATTGAGGTTCAGGCATCACTATGTATATTATAAGAGAAGGAATCAAGTCACATATAGTTATTGGGAACCATGTTGTATATTATCAGGAGGAGAAGGCATTCGTTAACTATTTTAACATATTGGGGTAAGTACGGGGTTCAGCTGATATAAATGAATATAAACCATTGGGGGATCCGTGATGTTTAAAATCAGGGTGTGTGAATGTGCTCCTTATACTCCAGAGACATGTGGTCAGGATGTGTATGTTTAGTTAAATTTCATATGATAAGGATGCCATTCTGAATCTTAACACCATAAAACTAGGAAATCTCTATAGGGTTTAGGACATGTGTTTAGGATGGGATATTTAACACTCGTTTGTTTTTATGGTATATTTTCTCTAAGTATTTCTAATTATTGAACATCATGTATTCCATGAAATTATGAGTTTAAGAAAACCGCGAGATGCCTAGAGTATAAAATGTCCATGTTAATCTCACTGTTAGGTTAGCAAGAATAAAAATAACTATCTTATGAAATGGTATGGGGAAGTCATTTATTACAAATTATTTAGGAAAATATTTAAATCAATTATATATTTATATATTTTTAATTAATAAATTTAGTTAATTACTATTAGTAAATGAAATTAATTAAATATATATGTTATATACATAATAAAATATTTTCCATATTAATCTAATAGTTATTTTTTCATAGTTATAAATAAACCCTATTTGAAGTATAAAAACCTATATTTTCCAATGGGTAATTTTCCTCCTTTTAATGGATACCATATTTTAAATTAGGCTTTTGAAATATTTAAAATTTTAATATAATAATATAAACATATTATTAGGAATTGGTATATAAAAATTTACATTGGATGAAATTTTAATATTTTTATGACAACTTTCAAATTTTAAAGAAAAGTACAAATACATTGAATTTTAATTAAAAAATTCTTTTTTCATCAAAATAATTAATGTGGTTAAATTAGGATATTTAATGGTTTTGAAGTATTAATATAATATATTTTTATCATTTAAAATAATTTATGTTTTTAGAATTAATTTTACATTCAATTCATATGTAAAAACATTTCAATCTTTTACAATGTTTTAACTTTTAAAAATCATCCCCACTTTCTGAAAATTGGATTAATTATAAATTAATTACTGAAACATTTATGTTTTTTAATTTTGAAAAATCGAATTAGTATTAGGAATTTTTTGGTCCAAATTATTTAAATTGATTTGTTTTTTGGGCAATATGAATAGTAACATCTAATTTTCTTATTTATACGGTAAAAGAGTAAAACTTGTAATTAAGGGTATGAATACAATTTTAAAATTTCCATAAACTTGTATTAATCTCATTTGGTGAGTGTTTTTTGACCTAAATCATCCTTGGGATAGAATGGCGTCCTTTGGAAACCATTGGGATTAGATTAGGAAATTTAATTTAATTTATTTATATACAAGTTAAATACGTATCACTCAAATTTTAATATCAAAATCATTTTTTAAAAAGTTATACAGAATATTAATTCTATTATAAATACTAATTTTAATGATAAATTTTTTTATTTATAATGGTAATTTATTTGTAATAATTTTAAAATAATTAATTTCCTTAAAGAATTATACTTTGATGACTTAAAATTAATTAATTGATGATAAGTCAATAAAATAATTCTTAAGAAAATATAAATATACATAAAAGGACCCAAACACATGAAAAAATATTATTGGATGAGTATATATTGACTATAACCCAAAAAGTGTATAGTTAGAGACCATTTGGATCCCATTATAAGATAGTGTAACACATATATTATTTTATATAATGTGATGTTAATGTTGTCACATTCATAATTTAATAAGTATAACCCATTACATTTGGGATTTTCTAGAATAAATATTTGAGTAATTATATTATTCTAAAGTATAGTATATTTATATTCATCATAGTTTTTTAGTTTTTATTTTTTTTTCAAATAATCAGTATACTAAATAATTACACAACATTGATGTAGTAATTATTTTATTATTGGAGATATCAAATAAATGTTATTAAAAATATCAAAATAAATATAATTTGTGTTAATTAATATGTCCATTGAATTTTCTATATTACCCTGACAACATATGAATATAATAAAATGGTTTTTTTAATGATAAATTATTATCTTCATATTTTAAAAAATCAATGAATTGAATAGTGTAAAAATTGACTCTATTTCTTGTTTTTCAAAATAAGGTATTATTAAAATTTTTAAAAATAATAAAATATTTATAAACAATATATAATAATAATTAAATGGTATTAAATTTTATAAGGTACTTATTTATGGTCAAATTTACATCAAATAAGTAAATGTTCCACCCTTTTAATATTGAAATATTTGTCATCTTAATTAAAATAAAATTTAATAACTATGTGTTAATTAAAATAACAATGTTTAAATTTGCAGAAAAAATACTCTAATTTTTTGGGAGGATTTTATTAAAACCCTATATCATATTTTATTCAAAATGGGGAAATGTTAGGGGTTTTTTGGGTTCGGATTGATTTTATTATAAATTAATATTTTTAGAGATCCTAGAAGTGCCCCTCACCAAAATTGTAAAATGTAACCTCCTCCATCACCTATTCACTCTACATTGAGCCCTAAATATTGTCCATTTTCTATTTTTTTCACTTATAAACATCCATAGTTACATTCTAGATGTTTTGGTCTTTTCATCATCCAGCACTACCACTCTAAGGGGTGATTTAGAGGAAGCACATCGAAGAATAGGTAATCTCCTCTACCAATTTTTTCATACTTTTTTATTCATGTACATACTATTTAAGATTTATTTAATTTAAAAGTTATAAATACAATATCACTTATATATTTAGATTTTATTATAATTATTAAGAAAACATTTTACACCATCTATCCATCACAATAAAAATGAAATCACCACACGTGCGTTCGTACGACCTACTGTCTCTACACAATGTTGTAATTGGTTTTCACCACCACATAACATGGATCGGTATAATGGTGGAAATAATAACTCTATATGATTATTATAACATTATATTTATTTGTAAATATTAGACACCATCCAATTCAATACCATTAATCATGAATGAGAATAACATCATCCCTCGTGCGTACATATGAAAGACCGTCTCCACGATACGATGTGATTAATTCTACACGATCTTCATTAAAGATTGATTATATAAACATACAGAATCAATAAATATGGTATATATTAGGTTAATATCATTTTTAATGATATAAAAATGTCCTCTAAAGTATAACCATTACCTATTCCTCAAATCATGCATAAGAACAAAAAGTAGTTAATATCCTAATAATGAGTAATAATGAATTGTTATTAACAAAAGGATGATAATATGATTATGTATGATATCATAAAAATTACTATTATTATGGAATAATTAAATTAAATTATTTAAATCATTATATAGGAGGATCAGATACATAAGAAGAGTATTAGACCTAAGGTAGAGAATAATTTTGCAATCTCATTATTATCAGAGATTGTTTATACGTATGTATTTTCTGGGATATTTTTATCATCCAAATCCATGTTCCATAAATAAGTAATACTATTTATATTATTTTAAAATTTTTTAAATCCAATTTTACCCATTGGGTGATTTTTAATAAACCATATAAAATGAATCTTTTATCGTTATTCGATATGCGGTAAATTTTTGTCTTTTATGAAAAAAGTAATATAAGAATATTTTTTAACATACATAGCAAGAAAATATTTTTATGTGTTCATAACACATTATTTTGATGAAAATGATTCTAAATTATTTCATGTATATATTTAAATAAATTATTTTATTTTAAAATTTCATGACATTTTGAGAAAAGTTATTTTTTGAAGAAGATAAGATATTTTCCTAAACAATTTTTTTTCAAGTGTTTTATCAGAATTAATTTCTATCTAAGATGAAATTACTTAATTAAATTTATGTTTCTATCTCTATGATCACTTTGAATTTTTATTTTTTATAATGTAATTGTATTTCTAAAATCCGTTTTTATAAGGATTATGATGAAATGTTGTTTAAGAAACCCATATTATTTATAGGGTTATGCTATGATTTATGTCTTTGTGGTGCATGAAAGAATGATTTTATTATGGAATAGGTGGGACCTATATCTCTCATTAATGAATTGGATAAATATTTACATATCAGGATATAGACATGACAATAACATCAAGTAAATTTGGTTTAGTAATATAGGGTGAGAACGATAAGTAAACCATGTTCAGTACTGAACTCTGTCCGATATGATGGTCTGGGAAATGATCCTATAATAATATGAAATGATTTTATATATGTATGTGTATTTCAAAAAAACATCATTTCTTTTGTTACGGTTTTTTGGATTACATTCATTGATTCTTATTAACTTTTATGATTTATCCCATGATATGTTATCACGATTTTTCATATGCAGGATAAGATTTTAAAATGTTATGTTCTTTTATCTAATGTTTATGATATGATTGATATTTGCCTTTTATACCCTTACTAAGAATCTAAGCTCACTAGATATATGTTTCTTTTCCTCATGTCATGAAGAAGGGTATAAAGTAAGATTTGTCAAAAAGGTGACTTGTTATGTTTAAATAAGTGATAGATAATGAAGATGTCTTGTAAACCAGTTGTTTATGTTTCTCAGTTTCTAATGGAAATATACCTATACAATCATTCTGTGTATTTGTTATATTTTGAAATTATTATTCTTTAATATTAATGTAATATAAATTTATGTAAATTATGGTGCATTATAGTTGGTATTAGAGGAAAGGTATAATTAACCATTGGATTCTTGGATGAGAAAACTGTAGTAATAACCATAATGATATGTCAATGTATAGGTTACAATCCTAGTTTTTTAGAAATGATCATGAATAACCTGGGATAAAACCTAACATGTCCAAAATTGAACTTTAATTCTTGATTATGTGTATTTCACATTATGATTATTATTTCTCGCATTATGATTCTTGGTTTTAGTCAATGGATGGAACCTGAAGGAACCGCATTAATGATGAATTTGAGGAGAAATGAAATGATTGTACTCCTTAGAAAATAAATTTTATTGGTGTTGGAATGGAAAATCATGTAGCTATTCTCACAAAACTTTCTCAAGCTATGAATCTTGTAGGAATTCTAAATGTGCAATGGATGGAAAAAATTATATTTAGCCCATCATGAGGCAGCATCCACCATATTTCAGTGGGTCTTTTGATCCATTAGTGGGTAAAAAAAGAATCAGTACAACTGAAATGATATTTTCAGTTCTCCAGTGTTCATAACATGATTATTCCATTTAAATAGCCTATCATTTGGATAAGGAAGCTAATAAATCGTATAACTGTATCAAGAATATGAGGGAAATAGATGATATTTTATCCATGGAATGGGGAAAGTTCAATGAATTATTTTTCAATAAGTACATTCCTCTTATTCTTCGATCAAAGATGGAGATGCAGTTCCATTTACTTATGCAAAAGGGCAATGAATCTGTTGGTACCTATGAAAAAATTTTATAAGACACGCAAGGTGCGATTATGGAATTATTTTCCAACATGAGAGTAAAATTCATTTATTATTAAGTGGGAAAAAAATTCTCTAAAGGGAATTATCCATAATGTACATAAATAGATATGAATAAATCATTCTATGTGATCAGAAGGTTGAGATAGATATTTGACTAATCCATCAGTCCTATGGGTTTGATAAGAAGGTAAAAATGGAAATCAAGGGAAAATCTAAAGACCACATTGAGAAGAAGACAAGTTTTCCATTATTCTCAAATTGTAGAAACAAACATAGGTGGAATTTTATTAAAGACAGTAGTAAATGTTTTAAATCTGGAAAATAAGGTCATCAAAAATTTGAATGAAAAAGTTATGGGAAAGAGTTGATTAATGATACAAATAGAGAAAATGATTCACAGAATGTACCTCACACAAATTCAATGTTACAAGTGAATGAAAATGGGGAATTATGAAAATAAATAACCTAATACAAGGGTCATAGATGATGATCGATGATAGAAAACTCTTAAGGAAATAGACAAAGGAAAGTCACATGCAATCACTATCAGCGATATGGTGTATGGCAATGAAGTGGTGCAAGGTATGCATACCATACAATCAAAAGTATAAAATATTTTTTTTATTCTCGATCCACCCACTCTTTTATTAATGAATAATTTTCTAATGGTATCATCATATTACCTCAATAATTAGATGTTGAGTTAGTTGTGACAACTCTTAATGGGACAAAAGTCACATCAAAAAGTTTATAATTCTTCTCTGGTTCAAGTTAGTGGGAAACTACATCCCTATAATATTTTTCTCCTTTATATAGTGGCATATGATGTGATTCTTGGAATGGATTTTATTTTTCTATATGGATATCATATACATTTCCACTAAAGGGATGTAGAATTTTAAAATCTAGATCAATCTAAGATCATCTATCGGTGAAATGATTAATATAATGTTTTAGTATAAATTTCTTTCATCCTATGGGTCTTGATTCCTATATATGTAGGTTATTTATCTAAATATGTTGCGGATAAACTCACAATTAATAAAACACCCATTTTAGGGAATTTTGATTATGTATTTCTAGAATAATTTCTTGATCTTCCACCAAATCATGTGGTTGAGTCTTCAATAGAACAAATATCAGGGGATATAGCTATTTAAAAGACACCTTATAGAATGTCCCCAATTGTGTTTCCTGAATTGAATAAGCAAATTAAGGAGAATCATGACAAGGGTTTCATATGGCCTAGTGTGTCACCTTGGGGATAAACTGTTCTGTTTGTTAATAATAAAGATGGATCAATGAGACTCTACATTTATTATCGAGAATGTAACAAGATCACTATCAAGAACAACTATCATCTTCCCTGTATAGATGTATTATCCAACTAACTATGCATAGCTCAATACTTTTCCATGATTGATCTTTGTTCAGGTTATCATTAATTAAGGGTCAAGAAGGGGGAAATACTAAAGACAGAATTCTGTATAAGGTATGGACACTATGGATTTATAGTGATGCCTTTGGGTCATACTAATTTTACACTATCTTCAAAGATACAATGAATAGAGTATTTAGAGACTATATTGATCTGTTTGTGTTAGTTTTTATAGACAATAGTCCTATTTATTCAAGGAGAATGGAATATCAAGAATATCATTTGATAATTGTAATAAAGGACATGAGAAAGGGAAATATTTATGAAAAATTTACCATGTGTGAATTTTGGATTTATAAAGATTCATTTTTGGGGAACATAATCTAAAAATAGGGGATATCTATTGGTCCAAAAAAACAGATGTTATTGAATGTTGGGTGAGACAAAAAATGATAACTGAGCTCTGAAGGTTTCTTTCATTTGCTAGATATTACTACCGTTTGTAAAATATTTATCAAAATTATCTAATCCTGTCAACAATTAGACTCAGAAATAAGTTTGGTTCGTGTGGATAGTGGAATGTGAAGTGAATTTAAAATAGCTCAAAAGATGGTTAGAGAGTTCACCTATGCTGAAACATCTTGGTATTGGAGAAAGGTTGGTGATCTATAGTGATGCATCCAAAAAGTGGATGGGTTGTTTTCTTGTGCAAAATGATACGGTGATAAAATCTACCTCATGAAAGTTTAAAATCCATGAGAAAAATTACCCAAATCATGATTTGGAGTTAGTTGTGGTAATAATTTCATTAATGATATGGATTTATTATTTTAATAGTTAAAGGTGTGATATTTATATTGATGATAATATATTAAAGTATATTTTTAGAAAAAAGGAGATGAATATGCATCAAAGAAGATGATTGAAGTTAAATAAAGATTATGACTACTAAATACATTACCAGCCAATGAAAGCTAAAAAGGTGGCAGATTCATTGAGCCGAAAGGACCATGATAGCCTATTTGTGATGGGGATCACAAAAGGTTAAATATTTATGAATTTATAAAGGATAAATCTTGTAATTTTAAAGGAAGTGTAGAAATCATATCTTTCTCAGATGAATATTAAACCATCTATACATGTTTTTATTAAGGAGGTGTAGAAGGAAGATGTAGAGATAAAAAATATGTTAATAAATGTTCCTAAATTCAACATTGATTGTGATGGAATAATAAGGTTCCAGAATCAGGTTTGTATTCCTCCCATACCAGAATTATTGAAGGAACAATTGGATGAGACTCATTTTATTCATTATTTATTCACCCTAGAACCACAATGATTTACCGGGACCTAAATGATTATTTTTGGTTGGATGTAATGAAAATATATGTTTCTAAATATGCCTCTCAGTGCTTGGTTTGTCATAATGTTATGGTTGAGAGATATAAGTCTAAGGTTATGTTACAACCATTACCCATACCATAATGGAAATGGGAAAACATCACCGTGGACTTCTTTTTCAAGAATCCCAAAACATCTAAAGTCCATAATTCTATATTGGTTATAGTTGATCATCCTACTAATTAGGTACACATCATTGATTTTATAGAGAATTTCCCTCTAGATCAGATTTCTAGGATATATGTAATGGATGTGGTAAGATTTCATGGAGTACCACTTCCCATTATATCTGATAGGGATCCCAGGTTTTCCTCTATACTATGGGGAAGTATTTAGTAGGATCTGGATACAGAGTTATGTTTCAGTATTTCTTATCATCCTTAAATATATGGTCAGTCTTAGAGGAAAATTCAAACTCTCAAATACATATTGAGATCTTTCTCTATGGATTTCATAGGTTGTTGGGATCAACACCTACATTCAGAGGAATTTTCATAAAAAAATAGCTTTTACTCAATTATTCATATGGCTCTTTATGAATCCCTCTATGAAAAGAAGTGCAGAACACAAACATTATAGGATGAAGTTGGGGAAAGAAAACTATCATAACATGATCATGTCTATGAAATGAAAGAAAATGCTAGATATGTTCAATAACACATAAGATTATCTTTGAGTAGAAAAAAATATATGATGACAATGAAATAAATAAAATACATAGATTTTGAAGTGAGAGACATGGTGTGTCTATGAATATCTCCTTTTAAGATAGAAATGAGAATTGGAAATAAGGGAATTATGATCCCTAGGTATATCTGCACTTTTAAAAATCTAGATCATGTTGGAAAGGTAGCTTACCGATTGGTGCTTCCACCAAACCATTCTCAATTTCATGATGTCTTCCATGTATATATCATAATAAATTACTTAACTGATCTATCACATGTACTAAATTCAGATTTCATACCTTCAGACAAGATCATTTTTATAAAGAATAATTTATAGAGACTATGGATCATAGTGAAAATGTTATACAAAACATACCCACTCACTTGGTTAGAGTTTTGTGGTAGATCCACCAATTTGAGGAAGCTATGTGGGAACCTGAAGATATTTTTACTGATATATATCCCCATATATTTCTATCCAAGTGATGAATTTGAGGGGTGAAATTCAGTTTACAGGGGGTAGAATGTGACACCCAGTTGTTTTTATGAAATAATTTCTCTAAATAATTTTAATTAATCAATAACTTGCATTGCACACAATCATTTGTTTAAAAAAAATGAGACTCCATTTTTATAAATTGACCATTTGAAACTAGCTAATATGTTATAAGGAATAAATATAACTAACTTATGAAAATATATGCTGAAGTCATTCACTTCCAATTATTTATGAAAATATTTAAATCCATTATATATTTGTATATTTTTATATTAATAAATTGACATATTTACTATTAATAAATGAAATTATTGAAATATATATTTTATATACTTAATAAAATATTTTATATTCATCCAATATATATTTTTGTCATATTGTATGAATAAACCCTTTTTGATGTATAAAAACATATATTTTTTAAAGCGTAATTTTCCGCCTTTTATTAGAGAACACCTTTTAAATTAATATTTTGACTCATTAATAATATTTATATGAAATAAAAAACACATTAATTAGAATTGGGATATATAAATTTACATTGGATAAAATTTCAATATTTTTCTGATAACTTTCAAATTCTTATGAATAGTAAAAATACACTAAATTATAATTAAAAAAATCATAAAAATAATTTATATGGATAAATTATAATATTTAATTTTCATAAATTATAAATATATTATTATTTTATCATTCAATATAATTTATGTAATTATCATTAATTTATATTGAATTTTGATGTAAAAATAGTTCAATATTTTGCAATGTTTTTAATTTTAAAATTAGTTCTCTCATTCTGACAACGGGGTTAAATTTCAAAAAATTACTAAAACTCTGGTGTTTTAAATTTTTTAAAATTGATTCCATATTTGAAATAATTAGGCTCAAATTATTTAAATAGATTTTTTATATTTTTGGTCATTATGAAAAGTAACTTCTGAAATTAATTTTAATACGGTAAAATTATAAAATAGGTAATTAAGGGAAATAATACAATTATAAAATTAACATAACAGTTTTATTAATTTCATTGGATGAGTTTTTTCTACCAATGTCGTCCTTGGGTTGATATTATATCATTTGGAAGCCACTTTAATGAGATTAAGACATTTAATTTAATTTCATTAATGAAAATTTGAATATGTCTGACTCATATTTTAATAACAAAATCATTTTTTATAAGGCTATACAGAAGATAAATTCAATTATAAATACTCATTTAAAATCTAATATGTTTTTATTTGTCATGGTAATTTATATTTAATTTTATTAAATTAAATAATTACTTTCAAAACTTATACTTTGATGATGTAAAAATTATTTAATTGATGAGAAATCAATAAATTAATTGTTATTGAAATATTAATAACCATCAATGGACGCAAAACAAAACCAAATCATATTGGTCGCATATATATTGACCATAAACATCCAAGGGTCTATTTAGTGATCATTTTTATGCTCATATAAGAGGTTGTGACACCTATATTATTATATTTCAAGTGATGTTAAAGTTGTCACATTCACAATTTAATAAATATAACATTATAAATATTGGATATTCTAGAAGATAAATTTGGCTAATTAAATTATTATGAAATCTATTAGATTAATATTAATTCTAATATTTTAGTATTAATTTTTATTTAATAAATTTGTATACTAAATAAATACACAAAACAGATGTAGTAATTATTTTATTATTGGATATACATATTAAATGTTATTAAAATTATTCAAATAAGTAGAAATTTTTATAATTAATATGTACAATGAATTTTATATATTAACATGACATTTTATGAATATTATGAAATATTTTTTTAGAAGTTAACTTATTATCTTAATATTTTTAAATATCAATGAATTGATTAGTGTCAAAATTAACAGTATTGACTTTTTATCAAAATAATGTTTTAGTAAATAAAATAAAAATCATAAAACATTTTTAAATAATATAGAAAAATTATTATATGGTCTAAAATGCTCTAAGGTACTTATTTAAGGTCTAATTGACATCAAATATGTAAATATTGGACAATTTTAATGTTAAAATGTTTGTTATCTTTTTTTAAATGATAATATTTAAATTCACATAATCAATTATATAAAATTTATTTTTTATGATATTAAAATAATTTATAATCTCATATTCTAAATTGGGTTATTTATTAGGTTTTGGGTAGGTTTTGGTTTTATTTTAAATTTATATATTTGGAGATCCCAAATGTACCCCTCACCGCAACTACAAAAGGGAACCTCCTCCCTCTCCTCTTCACTTCACTTTGATCCTTAATGCTCAGCCATACCCTTCCATTTTCCCTTATAGGCATCCCTAGATAAATAATTGAGGTTATTGTCTTTTTCAAAGACCAACACTAGTTCTTTAAGAGGATATTTAGAAGAAGCACATCGAAGAAAAGGTAATCTCCTTTATAGATTATTTCAAAATTCTTTCTTCTTTTACATCCTCTTCATGAGTTATTTCATTATAAAGTTATAAATTCACAATCACTTATATAATTATATTTTATTATAATTATGAAACAACCACATTCCAACTTTTATCCACCCAATGGTAAATGAAATCAATACACATGTGTACGTATGGCTTACCGTCTCCACGCCATGGTGTAATATGTTTTTCACCATCACTTTACTTAGATGGGTATAATGATGGAAATAAAAAATTTATATGATTACTATAACATTATATTGATTCTGAAATAGTACACACCCTCTAATTCAATACCATTCAAAAAAAATGGGAGTGATATTGTCACTCATGCGTACGTATGAGCTACCGTCTCCCCGATGCAGTGGGATTCAGTCAACATGATCTTCATTAAAGAATGATTATATCAATGTACAGAAAGAATAAATATGTAATATATTATTTTAATATCATGTTTTAATGATATATATTTTACCTAAGAAGGAGAACCAGCAAATATTCAACAATACATGAATAATAACAAATGGCACTTAATATGAAAATATTGTGTATCAAGGAAATGTTATTAACAAACATATGATAAAATTATCATGTACGATATCATAAAAATGAATATGATTCTATAATAATTCAATGAAATTATTTAAATCATTATTTAGGACATTCAGATACATATGAATGATATTGGACCTAAGGTAATGGATAATTTTTTAATATTCTTATTATCAGAGATTGTTTATTCATAAATATTTGATGGGTTATATTTATCATCCAAATCCCTGATCACTAAATATGTAATACTATTTATTTATTTTTTCTATAGTTTTTAATAGTCAATATTACCCATTGGGGATTTTTTACAAAACGGTATGAAAGGAATCATTTTTCGTTATTCGATACGAGGTACTTTTTAAATTTTCCATGAAAACTATGAGGATAATGTGTTTTGACTTATTCAATATTAAAGGATGTTTATGTCTTTAGAATACCTTGTTTCACTAAATCATCCTTTACATGATTTCATGTTTATTTAAAAATAATAATTTTCTCTTAATATTGTGTGGAATTTTGATATAACTAAATGTTTTTGAAAAAAAAAGGATATTTTCATCAAGAATTAATTTCATGTGTTTTAACAAAATTATTTTCCATTGAAGGTAAAATTATTTAAATAGGGTTATGTTTATGTACCTATTATCAATGTGATTTTATTTTATTTTTTATTATGGAATGATATTTATGAAATCCATTTTTTATAAGGATTATGTTTGAATATTTTTTAAGAATCCCATTTTATTCCTTGTGTTATTCTATGGTTTATGACTTTGTAGCACATGTAAGAATGATTTATTTATGAGTTAGTTGGTACCTATAACTTCCTACAATTCATTAACAAAGTATTTATATCTCATTGGATATATATGAATAGAACGAAAAGTAAATCTGGTTCAATAATATAGGGCCAGAATGATATGAAAACTTGGTTCATTAATGAACATTTTCCATTATGATGGTTTGGGAAATGTGCCTCAACTAATTTGAAATGATTTTATATACTTATTTGTATGCCACAAAACATCATGTCTAGAGTTAAGACATCTTGGATTAGGTTCATTGATTTTTATGATCTTTTATGATTTATCCCATGGCATGATATCACGATTATTCATATATAGGATAAGGTTTTCAAAGGTTATGTTCTTGTGTCTTATGTTTATTATATGATTGATATTTTCCTTGTTTACCTTTACTGAGCATCTGAGGTCATCCTTTAATTTTTTTCTTTTACCTAGGTCATGAATAATGGTACTAAGTAAGATATGTCAAAAAGGGACAATTTATGATGAAATAAGTTGGATATAATGGATATGTCTTATAAACCAATTGTTTATGTTTCCCAGTATCTAAATAAATTATACCTTTGTGATGAATTTATGGTTTTATTTATATTTTTTAATTAATATTCTTAAATATTGATGTAATATCCATATATGTAAAGTATTGGGAGTTAAAGGAAGAGTTTTTCATTTCAATGTCATGATGCCAAGACATGACACCTGATTCGATCTATACAACATATTTCTTTAGAAATCTCACATTATTGTGGGGTGTGAGATGATACCCATGCATTTCTTCCAATGAGTAGTATTTATTGTGTTTGACCTGATGTATGATATAAGGCCCTTCCTATTCGAGTTCCTCCTTATGAGGATACTTTCCTACTATCATTGTGCTTTATGAGACAACACCATATCTCCAAAGAATACTAAATGGAGGTGGAACTTTTTATTGAAAGCCCATGGGATCCAATTTAGATGGACTTCATGGTTGTGAAATGTGTGCAAACTGTTATCATCATTCCATTCCAGATCATCCAATGACTATTGTGAATGCTCATCATTTTAGAGTTATCCTTAAATGTCTATTCAAAGTGACGTAACCTACTCTTATATGGGCAATATTTTCATGGTAACATACACCAAAGGGTACATAGTGTCTTGACTATCAATACATGTGATTTTATGGTAGGAACATAAAGAAAGGAGAAGTTTATCCATTTGTGACTTCTTATCTTTATTTACATCTTCGGATGTATGTTTGACAGGGTAATTTTGTTGGGCTCTATTTTTAAATTTATATTGCATGAAATTGGGATGAATGATTAGACTCGATGTTGTATTCATAATAAAAGTTTATGAAATTCCACTTAGCCGGAGTTGGTGTCATTTTCCATCAATATTTTGTGAGGGACCTTGAATCTAGTATTGATATAGGACTTTACAAAGTTGATGATATTATGCATCTTAACATCCATGATGGCTATTTTATCAACCCTTTTGAGAATAATCCGATATCATTAAGTATGTACTTGAAATGTTTAGACTTTTCTTGGGAATATGTCCCCATAACATCCATTCTCCAAACAGTAAAGGAACAAGAATATTTAGTCGTGTGTAGAAATTCTTGGGGCTGAGGGATATATTTTTTAGGGATCTGGCATGCATAAAATTTCATTTTGAACTCTACAGAATCTTGAATCATGGTTTTCCAGAAATAACCTAGAATCATGATTTGGTGGGAGAGCTTGGTCCCACAGTGATTAACACTACAATGTCCATAACTATCTTCTTCCATGACAGCATGAATCTCTATTTATATTATGAATCTGAGGAGGATTGTATCAAATACTCACCTTCATAAGGACTTTTTTTTATTTGGTTCATCCCACATGCTATTGTTCAATGTACAGTGCTAAATTTATTCTCCTATAGCCATGTCATTCAGGATTGTGTGATTTTTAGGTAACCAATTATGGGCTCCATCTATCTAGGAGTGGATATGAGTTCATTATTCTATAGGTGTCGTTGAACTAATTGACTTATTTTATATCACATATTATGATTAAAGATACTATTCTTTGATGTGTGATACATAAGATTTCTTCCTCCTAATCATGATCAGACGGGAGTGTTGTTGTATTAGCCAATGCATCGATGCGAGCAATCTTTGATCTGAGAAAATGATTCAATATGGGATAAAAATGGAATTCTATCAATAGTCCCCTAAGTTATCCAATTATAAGGGCCAATTCTTCCTTTCAGATGGAATATATTCCATTTATCTTCCTTATCAATATTTCTGAATCCCATTGGATAATTATGTAGCTTATCTGTAGCAATAAATTAATTTCAAAGAAAGAATTATGGGTTTCATATTCTACCTCATTAATTATGTAGTCATTGGATAGATATAATGAGTGGGGAAAATTTTCTATGTTTTGAGAAACAAATACAAAACATATTCCAACTATATTGAGATTTGTATTTTCTATCCTTTTTTCAATAATACATTGAGATACACCGAAAATAAACATCTCTAATGTCCAGGGAGAGTCATGTAGATTGTTGTATTTCTGGGGTTGGATCTTTTCTATGAAAATGTGTAAGGGATTTCTCTTACACCTCCTATTGTGGCACGAACTGGATATCATATTATTTCATAATGACATCCCATTGATCATGGCACCCAGTCATCATGGGGTGGCCAAGTATATACTTATGAATATCAATATGAGTGACCATATTGAATTCATTGTTCTCCATGTAATTCCAAATCTTATTCAATATAACGATGAGTGTGACATAGTTCTCCTTGCCAACCAAATATTGAGTGTTAGTTTCTAGCACTGTTTTTATGATGTAATGCAAACTGTTCCCACAACACAAATCATTCTTCATTATGAGGAGGGTGTCAAGTGAGAGTTCCTTGAAGGCAAAATATAAGAGGTTTTTCTTTCCTTCCATTGGTGTAATTATAACTAGTCGGTTCAATAGATACATATTGAGACTTTCAGAGGATTCTTGGTAGCCGTCGTCCCATTTTTGGGCTACTCTATTATTTATTTTCATAATTAAATGGAGATATTTTCAGGCTTTGTTGGCTACGACACCCTTAATATATGAAAGGTGAACTTATATCCTCTTATGTTCATTGAGATATGTAGGTTTTGAAATTTCTATAATAGCACTACTCTTCTTGAGGTCATCCTCAATGCCATAGTGGAATACGAAAATCCAAGGAACTTCTCTTATGTTACCGTAAAAGTGTATTTCAATGGATTCATCTTTGGACTATGCTATCACAGCTTATCAATGACTATTTAATGATATGTAGAGTGATCAAATTTCAACATGGATTTTAAAAAAATTTCATCCAAATAAAAACTTCAATCCTTACCAGAAATGGTATAAAGATATGAATCCTGGAATGTTTATAAGTAGCCTCAACACTCTTTAACCGAATGTTAATGCCCTAATAGAAAATGAACCTTTTGGGTGTTCTGAAGGTAGTGCTTTTATTATCATCAAGTTACATATTTATCTAATTGTACCATGAATTAATGTACATGAAGGAAAGATCATGGAAGGAAATATTTCCATCTATCAAGAGTAAAGTGACCAACAATAGAAGTTCACCCTTTGGGAAATTTCAATTAGTGTCTTTAAAATCGATTCTCACCATAATCTTCTCATTATTTTTCTTGGAGGGAATTATTTTAGAAATGAATATGGGGTATTTCACTTCTAGAATAATTTTTCCATTAATATATTAGTCAATTTATACCTCTAAATTGGTATAAAGAGATGTGTTTGTCCACCTTGCTTCCTACTTGAATCATCGATGGTCATCTGGTAATCTGAGATGTTGTGTAGCCACATGTGGGTTCAGCATGTGCATTTTTGAATATTTCTAAGTAAAATAATATTGTTTATTCTTTATAAAAGTTATTTAAATCGTTTTCTCATAGAGATTCATGATAGAACAAATTTGTGTAGGTTGTGGGTATTTTTATGTTCCCAGATTTAATGGCCTAAGCTCATTGATGATGGTCAAGACACATAACTCAAATTTGGGAGGAGTATTTCTAAGATCACTCTTTTATTTTTACATTTTAGTGTCTATGGAGGAATGTTCAATTGAGGTTGAACATATAGTTGTATCTCTATAGCTATCATGTTGTGAGAGGACATGAGAGGAGACACTATCATCCCAAAAATCTATAGTTGTTGCAGAGATATGTCAGAGGTAAATTTCATTCAAATTATCATTAGGTATAGAACGTTATTGGATCTCTATGAAAATATTAATTACTTCAACTAGATTAAAGGGGCATAAGTATTCTCTATTGATCATAATACAGGTATTTGCAAGGGAGGTGCTCAATCCATTGAAGGCCACAACCAATATATCATCATCCACCAAGGGTTTTTCTCCACTACAATTTTAGAAACCCAGTTTGAAATACATGGATTTTCTTGTATTGAAGGGGGAACTGTCACAATGTAGTATGTTGAAAATTACATTGATGGGGTATTTTAGATAGTGATGGAATGTTGAAGGAAATACCACATGGATACAGATCCAGGACCATTTAATTAGGACATTATATGTGGTGTCTTGTTGTATAATATTAAAATTAGTGTCATATGTGAGATTCCCAAACTGGGATTTGAGTTTGATCTTCCTAATAGGCCCTTTTCATTTTTATCATACCCATTAATGGTTATATTTGTGGGAGAAAAATCCCCACCTCTATAACAAAAAAATTAATGGGTTTGAATTGGAATGATATTGGTCCCAGAACCATTGACAATCTGAGACCTTCATATATCTACATTTTGTAGTCTACCCAAAAAAGTATAATGGCGTGAACCTTTCATTTTATTGACAAAGTCTCCAATCGATAGACCTTGGCTTCAGAGAATTTGTCCAATAATTCTAGTGGGATCTTTAGAGATTCATGTAGTTCATCCCAAAATTATTTTGAATAATAGAAATCATCAAGTTTTGGGAGATTGGACATGAAAATATCCAACGATTTCAAAATTTTATAATTTTATTCTATAGGTTAGTGATTCCCAAGTTAGGTTTTCTTATTGACATGGGACTCAAAAAATTGAGGCATTTGATTTAGACAGTCCTGGTGGTTGTGTAGAAGTTTCAGAAACATCATTTGCTAGTGGTGGGGGTCTTGCTGACCACCCCTTGGAATGGTATGATCTGATAATCTTACCCCTACTAGGAAGTCAGCAATAATACTGGGTGAAAATGATAGATTAAAAGTGGTAAGACACCTCCATGTCTTTTCTATCCTTTCTGGTGTGCTTTCCCATTGGTCTTAGCTGCATATATGTCCCCTGTCGGAACCTGAAAAAAAATATTTGGTATCATCATGCGTCGTTTTTCCCATGTATCCTTAGTACATATTCATGCAGCCTCCTGTTCCCTGGTTTGGTGTTGGGAACTCATACTCAGATACATATTCATCATCGGGGAAGGGTAACTCCATGTTTATAACTTTAACAGAACCAAATTTCTACTTTTCATTCAATGATGGTTCCATTTTGTTCGGTGGTCCCCATTCTCCACAAGTGGAAGGGAAGAAGTCAACAAGAGGTAAATATTGATTTAACGTAGAATATGAATCTTTCTATTATATATCTTGTTTTTTCTGATGGTCACATCCACCATTGGTATCCATGTCAGATGTCTTCTTCTTGGGTGGTAGAGCTATTATGGGTATGCACAGCTATTCTCTTAGGGTGGCATGAGATAGATCATCTGTTTTTTAAGTCATACAATAGTTGATCTTCAGTCCACACATGGTCAAATTTGTTTTCCAATCACCCTCTTCTTCTAACTAGGAAATTGTAATGTTGAACACATACTCTAATTAGTATTCAAACACCACCTATCCGAAATCAGCCATACCCTGAAGGACATATTTTAATATGAAGTATTCATAGAAATTATCACCGATCCTCCTATAGAATGGGTATTAGTCAGAATGATCGACGAGGTTGACTTCATCAAGCTTCAAGGAATTTGGTAGCTTGATTGGGATACTATATTTGGTTATATGGAAACAACCATGGACTTGATCATTTTAGATGGAGTAGGATTTATTCAACCACTCCTAAAATCTTGAATGATTCTAATTTATTTGTGCTTCATGATGAGGGTGATTTTTTTGTTGTTTCCTCTTGACAGAATCCATTGGGTGATTCTAGACCTACTCAGGTTCTTGAATTTCCAATGCTTTTGGATTAAGGGTAACATCAGTAGCTTCTACAATTCATATAAATTTTCCCTATGGAGATGAAAAAAGATGATATTTATCTTAGGTTTAATGAATGGAGTCATACAAATATTGGGAAATTTCTACGAACTCATAGAACCTTCCTAGTTACATTATTGGGATTATAGGTTTCTAAAACTCATCATGTAGACTGTTATATAGGATTTCCATGAATTATTCATGAAATATAGGGGTGCTGAGAAAATAGGTTACATCCTTTCATATGGATATGAAGTCAGATACCCTATCATTTTCAAGTTACTTCTAGATCATTATGTCGAAGATCATTATTTTCCCTATCCTAGAGTTGAACTAATAAATGAATTTAAAATGAAGATCTTCCCATCATATAATAGATCCTACTTGAAGGTTGTTGTATAAAAAAGACTCCCCTATAAAATCCTCTAAAAAACACCTCTTCTTAGTCAGCACCTTTTGATCTCATGAGTCCATCATCATCCCACGTTGGGATAAAATGTGTTTTAGATAATGTTCAGGGTCTCCTAAATTTTCAATGGTATAGAAGTAAGTATTTACCAAATTAGGTAGAGGAAAATTTTAATCCCACCATTCAAGATGTGGCTTCTTTTGAGGCATCACATGTGCACATCTTCCCTCTATTAATTCCATTGGATAAGTCATGGAATCTATGAATATGATAAATTATAGAGGTACTCCTATTTGATATGCCTCCCACCAATAGGTAATGAGATAAGCCCAGTGAGGTGGACCATTTTTTAATCCCACTAAGTCATAGTTTGTGAAATTACTGATGGATTATTTTGTCAATGGAGAGGTTGTCACCATAATGGAAGGAAGTCACAATCATCTTCAACTCCCTCATTTATATAGGATGACTTCCTAGATAAATATCCATTTAGACACTCATAAGTCACTTTTTTCTAGAGAATCAGCTTTTATAGTAGAATATTTTCCTCGACCTAAAGAAGGTAAGTGATGGAAATATTTCCCGTGAGTAGAAATTTTTTGATTTTTTGAGAGTTTTTATCATATCCGCATATTGTGAAAACTGTTCCTCTATGGTAGGAAAATTTAATTTTCTAGGATGTGATTGGGATGTAGCCACAAATTTCCCTTTATCTTTGGGAGTGTTCCCCTGGTGTGGTGGAAACTTGTAATATGATGATTCGAGGTTTTGGTGTCTCCTTTGATTTCGTGTGCACGAAACCTCAGTTGGTTTATACAAATCCTCATCCGGTTAGGGTATATTTTATGGGTTGTGTCCCTATATATCAACATCTTTATCCACAGTATCTATTGTGTTAAAAGTGATTACATACACAGAGGAATAACAGGTTTTCATGGTTGTCTCATTACTTTTAATGCAATATGATGATTCTTCATTGCCTATATTACAGTCTTTTCCGGAACCATTTTCCATATTGTGTCAATTTGGATTATGAAACCAATGTGTTATGATTGTATTTACCATACACTCCTCATGTATCAGTCTAGGAGTAGTGACTTTGAGGGTGTTTCTCATCACGATTGTCGAACAAGGCCTGAATAGAGATTCTTTGCCTTTTGGTGGGAGGAAAGGATCTGATGTCAATTATCGATATTTTCCACCCAAAATAGAGATGCTTGATTATCTATACTGTGATAATGATGATGAAAATCCCCCCAACCCGTCATGATGGGGGTTATCCAAGGCCACAATTGGCATTGATAGATCCGATTGTTGGGGATCATATTCTTTTGGTAGATAATTGGATGATTACTAGGACATATATTGAGATATAAATTCCCACATCATAGTGGGATGGTGATGATCTGGAGTTATCATTGTTTTCACCTGGACCCTCTTAGGGGATGACAAACAAGGTGATGGAAATTGAGATATAAATCCCCCATCCTAATGGGTTGTGGTTTATTTATAGATTCATATGAATTAACTTGAATCCTCTCAATAATTGAAGATTCGAGAAGTGGATTTAGTGGTAGATATTCCACTGACCTAGAGAGCTGGGTCCTCCCCAAGATGGATACTATGGAAGCTACTACTATGACGAATTTTTTGTGGAATTGTGGTGCTTCTGTAAGATCTGGGAGAAATGGAATCCCATGGAGTGAGTCAATTTCTATAGGATGACACTAGGTTGATTGAAACTGTGGATTCCATATCATAAATGCATTCTATTTTCTTTAAGAGGCCTAGTCTAAAGGCTTTTTTTTCTATCTTATTACTCTATTCATGATGTCCTGGAAGATTTGAAGTAGGGGAATTCAATTTCATAGACCAAATGCCTCACACATTACCCAATCCCCTATTTTTTAGCAGGCTATGACATTATAAGATGTCGTATCGAAGGAATTCTGTTTCTCTGGAAACATTTTGATGTTCAATGCTCCACACTTCTCGCACTATCAGATATGTACATCTAGTGATGCTCTAGGAATCTATTGGTGAATATTTTCCACAATGAAGTGTTTAAAACTTTATAGATATTATTCATGCTCCCCCATTACCTAGTTCTAATCTATAGAAAAGGCATCCATATCCAGTTGACAATGTAGTGTATTGATGATCTGAAGGTAAAACTCGTATCTTGGATTAGGGAGATATGTATCATTCTCTTGAAAAAGAATGGCCCACATATTTTTTGATAATAAGGAATGCACCCTTTCCCTATATTGTATGGGATCCCAATGTTAGAAGTGGAAAGAGTCCATAACATGAAGGGGAGGTTGTTTCTACTAAATCACTTTATATATCTACATCAGCTTCCTCTTCATCAAAATGAAATGCCACTATCTGATCTGACTATAGATGGGGTTTCATGTGGTCACCTACTGACCAAAGTGGAGTGACCATAGAAGTTAATGGGGGAACTATATACAGTTGACCTAGATGTTTTGATCACCTCTCTAAATAATGGTGTTGGAGTTTTGAACAACTCTCTATAAAGAGGTGTCTAGGCTAGGGAATGATTTCCTTGTCCATTGGATTTATCACCATAGGGAGGTTGACCTTGATGGATTTCAACATTAGAGTTCATGTGTTCTAAATACACACAACCACGAGGATAACTATCAGGGTAATGATCTTGTTTTTCTTCAGATGAAGAGTTAAAGAACCCACGATGTGTTGAAAATGTTTCTCGAACAACCTCAATGACATAATAATTGAGAAAAATAAAGATATATTCCTTGTTTTGTGTTGTGGTTATAATATACTGACTTTCCTTCAATAGTTTTGGAGGTTATGAGTTTGTTGTATTAATGTTTCCAGAACTTGTTTATAGATGTCTGGTGATATGGGATTGTGATCTCACTTCTGAGAAGATGCAGGAATATAACAATGATCTCCATCTTTATTGATAGAAAAAACATCATGTCCTGAGGCATGTTCAATTCACACATGGTGATCCTCTGTTAGAATTAGAATATGACCCTGATCTTGAGCCTTTGAAACATTTCATTGGTATTTTTTGGTAAGGATATGAGATTTCCCCATGTCTTGTTCTAATTTCACTTTTGTGAGACTTGGTTGGAATATGAATATGAGATGTGTCTGAATATGCATTCCTAATAAGAATATGCCAATAGAACTCTGTAATTAGAGAACATTTACAAAAATCTTCTAGTATTTACTTGAATGTATACTAATGTAGTTACTCATAGGAGGATATAGGAATACACATCTTGCATCCATGATGTGTTGGAATATTCCATGTAAATAAACTAATAAAAAATGAGCCTATTCGGAGGCATGTTCCATTCTCACTTGGTGAGACGAAGCTATAAGGGGAATATGAGATGGATACTATTCCATCATATTATTTTTATGGTCTTCTTAGATAAGAATATGAGCTTTTCTTTAGGAATTTTCCCCTATAAATTTGTGATCACAAACTAGAATGGGGATACATGCCCGATATTGGGGCATTAGAATTTTTCACATGACTTTTTCAATAGGCATGTTCCCCTATATCGAGACATGTGTTTGTCTCTCCTAGTAAGACCCGGTTGGAATGGAAATTTGTGCCTAGTTCAATTCATCGTCATTTACCAAAATATAGCATTAATCCTCCCAAATGGTAGTATGAATGTCCAGTTTCGTTATCCAATCAAATTCTTTATATAGATTATAGAGTTGTGATACCCTAGAGATATGGATATGAATATGCGCATGTCCCTGTATCTGCAACAGTGTAGAAATATGCTTGCAGAGTTCCTCAGAAGTTGCTTAGATGTAATGAAATTTTACAAAAGTGGGCATAGGTATATAATCATACACATTTCCATCTCTTCTATATGATAGCAAGTATATTCAATTGAAGTTGGGATATGAGCCCACTTTTTTCTTCTAGTGCCAGAAGAATATGTTGATGAACATCATGTATGAGGATAAGGATATTTTGATCCTCCATGAATGATATAGGAATATATCTATAGACTTGTTCCGAGTGAGAAAGTGTGGTGATTGATAGGATCCCTCCTTGTCATCCCATGAACATGACAGGAGGTAGATTTTTCTCCTTGATCAACCTTCATTATATAATAAAGGTGGTGATTTTTGGGAATCAAGGATAGGGTTATAATGAGATTTGTGTAGAATGAAGGGCCATTTCATTTACTAAATATTTGTTTAGATAATTCTGAATTGTCAGTTTCAGTACCTAAAGTCCCTCATGGTAACCCTTAATTCTCAGGATCGAACCATGCCAGTGGTATTCCTGGACTATTTGATTTACTAATATATATTATAGATGTCGTGTGGGTGAAGTCATTTTGAGGCCTATATCTGTGTTAGTTTTGAATTACATTATAGAACAGTCACTGGATGAAGATATTATCTAAGATTAGGGTGTTTTTGGTGAGATAAGTATATAGATTCATTAAAAAAAACAAGGAAAAAGCTCACCGATCAGTGAATAATTATATGCATCATTTGTTCTCAATAAGGTATGCATGGGTAACACAATTGTCCTTTTATTCCTAATTTGGCCATTCTTGTTTAATGGACTTAGTAAAGAGGGATTTAAATTATTTTATGATAACCCCAACTACATAGGATCCGTTGTAAGATCCATGTCATTGTCAATTAATGATCTTGTTATTTATGATTTTCATGTCGGGTTCACCATTTTTTGGGCTATAAAAAAATGGCTTGATGGATAATAACCCAATAATTTTTTAATTTCAGATATTCACATTGGGTTAACTAGTTTTTTCTTCTGAAATATGTGGTTGCTTTTTAGGTAGTGTTTTTGTGGGGGGGAGGGAGGGGGTGATGTTATTCACAATCATTCGCATCGGGCTCAGCATTTTTTGAATTCTTGATAGAAACATCCAACAATTCAAAAATTCATAACTTGGTATATACCATCCTTCCAAAAGTGGATGGTCTATTGGGGTTTCATACATAATGATTCTTAGGAACTCACATTGGTCGAGATAATGGGAGGTTAGGCGCATCACATCCTTTTGATGTATTGTTTTTCCTCTTGGATATTGAATATACTAATTATACACAAGATGGGGTGAATTGTGTCTTTCAGATTTTTCGTTAACTCTTCGATTGATCGAGTTCTGTCCTCTTTGATTTATTATATTTGATCATGAAGTGAAATAAGTAAAAGCAGAGACACACAGATGTATAGTGGTTTGGGGAACAGAAGGCCCCTAGTCCACTCCACCAATAATCTAATCCATGAGCTTGGTGATTTTCACTATCTGGTCCACCAGACCATCCAACAACTGTAAACTGGTAGTTGACACCTTTACAATTTTCAGGCAAACAAAGCCTTCTGGTTTAGACACGAACCTACTCAGCATAGTACGAGAAGCTAGTTACTCAAGATAAAAAGTGTTTTTATGTAGAAAGAAGTTTTCTAGTTGATCTTCACAATTCTAACAGAATGCAATTGACAGCAGATGAAACCTTGTCTTTAGAAATATTGATCTTTGAGTCGATCTAGTTGCACTAGATATAGAAAATACAATAGAAACTTAAGTAGCAACATATTCACAAAATATTGTCGTTGACAAATATATGAATTGTCTATTGAATTCCTTCTTCTTCAACAAAATAGAAAGTAGTCGCTATTCGTAATCAGTAGATCTTTGTATCTTGATTTGTCTCTGTTTTCGCTCTTTAGAAATAGCGTTGTTTGTGCAACATATTTTTCTTTTGAATACAATTATTGTATCTGCACTTGTGTTCTTGATCTCTATGTGTTCTTCTTTCAAATATTCGCTATATCTATCTCTATAAGCCTTTTCATATATCACCATTTTTTCTGTTATGATATTGTGTTTTTTGAAATTTAAAATGAGAACAGATATATTTAGTGCTTCCTCTGCAAAATCAGATCCACAAAAATCGCCCTTTGACTCGCAATATTCAAACTTGTGATTTAATCTGAACAGTCTTAAAACTCCATACTATTCACTATGAAAAGCTCCGGTTAAATCAATCCTTCAAATGGTTCTAAATATATCAAGGACTCTCATCAAAATCAGCGTTTATTCCAGCTTAAAATTAGCCCGATCAATCGCTTATAGACCATTGAACAAAAATATCAACCTCAAATTCCTGACGCCAAACGTAAGGATGAGTTGCACTTCATGCATCCTCTGAAACATAACATAGATCAAAACGTAGGGTTGATGTTGCATTCATCCAACGTAAGGTTGATGACAAACGTAAGGTTGACCATCCATACTTTTCTCTTCCATATCCAAACGTATATCATACTTTTATATGCTTTCAAATGTATGGTTTATGATCCATACTTTTTCAAGTAACATAAGGTTTTTTACAAAAGTATGGTTGATTAACCATACTTTTGAGAAACAAACAAAACATTAATGACTTACATAATGTTTCCTCATCCATACTTTCTCAATATCCCAAACGTAGGGTTCCTTCCTAATGTAGGGTTTTTCTTCATGTAGTGTTCCTTTCTTTCATACTTTCTGAATATCTTAAACGTAGGATTCCATCCAAACGTAGGGTTCTTCTTCACATAGGGTTCCTTTCTTTCATAATTTCTGATAACGTATGGTTATTTAACCATACTTTTCTGATAATCTGTAAAGTGTAAACAGTGGGTTCCTTTCCCATTTTTTACGCTATGATTTCCTTTCATTCTTTACACTACTCTTTCCATTCTTTCTTTACGCTACGCTTTCCAAATGTAAGGTATGAATAGTGTTTCCAGAACACTTTAAATTGATACCTGAATGGTGTAGAAATTGTTCCATGTTGTGTAAACACTTGAATATTCTTCCAAAAATGATAATATATAAAATATATAATTCCTGAAAAATACATAAAGTAAAATCATTAGAAACCAATTAAAGGGTGTTTTTGAACATATAAATCATCATAAAGAGATAGAGTATTGTTCTCAACAATATCCCCCATTAAATATGTATTGTTGAAAACAACATGTGCTCAACAATCTCCCACTTTTTTATGATCACAAAACCCATAAAATCATAAGACTAATTAAATGAAATTAACTTTCAAAATTAGTTACTTAAAGTTTATAATTTGGAAAATATAAAACAATATTTAATTTTAACAAAAATATTTCAATAAATAAACATTTTATTATCATTGAAAACAAATTTCTCCTCTTTATTTATAATGAAAATAAAATTATTTTTATTTAAAAAATAAAAGTAAAGAATAAAATAAAAGTTTTATTTTTATTCAAATTTCTCCCTCTGAATAAAAAGTAAAAGAAAATTTCCCTTTTATAATAAATGGCAGTTAATAACATAAAATAATTTGGTGTATAAGTATATATCTGTTTAAATCCAAAATATTTTAAATATACAGGAAATCATTTAAATAAATGTTTAAAAAAAATTAAAATAAAATGATATGTTTATCCAAATTTCTCCCCCTTTTTGTGATATAAAAAAGTATGATAAATAATAGATTTTAACACATTTAATGTTGCACTGAATTGTAGGTAAATACTATAATTAACTATTTATCAGTAAGGTAATCTAGTATACTGACATATTTAAACTTAAGATAGTAAAATTAGATAAACAAACAAATAAATAAACAAATAGACAATGAAACAAATTTCCATTCTAAAATAGCAGTATGTTCATGATAATGATATACAGGAATCAAGGGACATTAGGGTTAAGATAGGTTCTACCTTCTATGAAAAACATCCTAGATTTCTGTAAGTTGTTCCATCAGTCTCTTCATCATCCCATATCGATGTTTGATAATGAGATCTCTATTCTCCTGAGTCATATGAATATCCTAGATTAAATTGACTCTGAAAAACTCTGTCATTCTTTCTTCTTTTTCTATAAACACTGACAACTTCTCTGACATTTGATTTAAAATTGTTATGAGACCTGACTCACTAGATGTCAGCTGATCTACTAAATTTTTTTGATTGTCCAATAACACTATAATGGATCACTGTTACATTTACGATTAGTGAACCACTCATTCATATTTCCCATTATTGTTGTAATAGCCTGAAATCTCCTTATAAGGTCAGGTGATGTACCTGAACAACTGGCTCCACTACACCTTATGGATTCAAACTGAGTTTCCATATAATCATTAAAACTGGACAGATCGTATTTCAAAACCATTTCTGATTTCATTTTGACCACTTCTGTCAACATTGCCTTTTTGGAATTCACAACTACATTTCTTGAAACTGTGCTGGATTTCTGTCTCTGAAATTTCAACTTTTCTAATTCCAAAGCTCTCCTTAGAGAAGTATTCTCAGTTTCTAGTCTTTGTAACTTCTTATAAATTTATTCAACTATTTCATTCGGTGAATTACAAGTACTATGTGCTTGATTTTCATCTTCATTTCTTGGATGTATCAACACTAGGGGCAAAAATTTTGCAACTGTTTCTTCATCTCCCTTTTCATCTTGGTTTATGTATTTTTCCTCAAAGTCTTTCTGAAGCTCTTCCACAGAAAAATATTCCAGCAACACTTCAGTGTGAACATCTGATGCATCATCAACATGTTCTTCAATAATGATATCATCGTGAATAATATTTTCAACAGCAGTGTATTCATGAATAGCCTGAGGACTGACCACTTCTCCTCCAGGCACTCCCTCATTCACAACATCAATTGGAGTCTCATTTTGAAGTTCAGCCAATGATTTAAATCTTTCAGGTTCAACAACCACTATTTCAGGTCTCTCTATTTCAACATTCTTTGCAACTTAAGCTACCTCTTCTTGAGGTTCTACAATATTAGGATTATCCCTCACAAAACTATATCCCAAAATATCATTAACAGATAGTGGTTGAGAAACCACTGTTTCCTCTTCATCTCTTGTAGCTCTTTTCCTTGTTACATGAAGTCCTTCCTGAATTCCTTCATCTTCAACCTCTCCAATTTCAAAACAAAGTCTCCTTGCAGTTGTAGCTTCTCTAGTTTCAGGTTGTTTTTCTTTAGCTTTGTCAGGCTGAACCGAAGCTATCTCCTCTTCTTCTTGTTCTTCCACTTCTGCCCCCCTAGCAAGATTTTTCCTTTTATGGTGCTCCAGAAGTAACCAATTTTCCTTAGTGTCCCATCAATAATGTTATTACTATGATGACACCTTGTTCTCGCATCTACAAGTCTCACTAATCCTTTTTTGAGAAACAACTTTGAAATGAACCTTCAAAAGGGATAGAAGTTTATTCTTTCCTTGCTCTGGCAGTAGTAATTGAGGTACCTTACCATGTACCTTGTGAAGTTTAATTTGATGCCACTTAATAGAAGATACATTATGTACATATTATGGTACAAAATCTTTTCCATTTATGACATCCTGGGAGCTATTCCAGTCTGAAAAAATTTAACCAAGATCTTCTGATCCGGTTCTAAATCCTTTACCATCACTTTCTTAATAGTAGTTGTTCCAAAGAAAAAGGACATAATGTCCTCTGACTTATGCACATCATCTCCAATGTTTTTCAAATAAAAATGATATACTCCTTCATGCGGGAAATTCAGGATTTTCCCTATTTCAATAGAAGAGATTGAGAAATTTAGGTCCTAAATCTTTGCAATCATAGTGTCTTTGTCCTCACCTAGAGTGAACTGAACTATTTTAAAGAAATAACGCAGTTCTACCACATACATAAACTCAGAATTTTCACTATTGAAAGTCTGTTCAAAGTTTTGAAAAGACAAAGCCTGATTCAACAACAGATTAGTCTGGAATAGCAATTCCAGATCTATAACTTTACCTTGCAAAATTTTCTCCGAACTGACTTTTTCTTCTTCGCGTCACTGCTCTCGGCCTCATCTACTTGTTTTGTCTTTTCCATTACTGAGTAAATTTCTGAAGGTTTGAAGATTTTAGGGTTTGAAGATTCAATGATCAGGGGGTTGCAATAGTATGTAGTTTTTTGGTTCGAAAGGGTTTTTGTTATGTGGAAATAAAACGGTTTCGAATTCGAAAGGGCTCTGACAGCCTTGATTCCCGTGTAATCACTAATCATTACATTTATTTTAAAAACAAATAAAATTTAAATGCGGTGAATTTAACATAAATTAAAAACAAAAGTTAAACCTTTTTTGAAAAACAAATAATTAATTGATTTTAAACATTATTTAAAAACAAAACAAAATTTACAAAATTAAGCAAATTAAATTAAAATAAATAGAATTAAATAAATAATATTCAAAATTATAATAAAAAAGTAAATATTTAAAATTAAATAAACCTAGCTCCCACTTAATAAAATCAAACCTTACAGTGGGAAGTGGTTTAGTAAAAATATATGCTAATTGAATTTCAGTATTTACAAATTCTAAAAATATATCTTTTTTAATAACATGATCTCTTAGAAAGTGATTCCTTATATCAATGTGATTAGTGATAGAATGACTAATAGGATTTTTTGAAATATTAATTGTACTTGTGTTATCATATAAAATAATTGTATTATTAAAATTCAATCCAAAGTCCATAAGAGTGTTTTTCATCCATAAGACTTGTGCACAACAACTTCCAGTAGATACATATTCTGCCTCAGCTGTTGATAGGGCAACTGAATGTTGTCTCTTAATAGACCATGACACTATAGAATTTCCTAGAAAGTGACATGTTCCTGATGTTCTTTTTCTATCTAATCTCAATATCCAAAGTCAGCGTTTGAATATGAAATCAAATTAAAATCAGAAGTTTTAGGATAGAATAGAGATTGAAAAGTAGTTCCTTTTAAATATCTTAAAATTATTTTAACAACAATTCAATGAGATTCATTAAGATTTGATTGAAATCTAGCACAAAGACATACAAAATACATTATATCTGGCCTACTAGCAGTAAGATATAACAAACTACCGATCTTACCTCTATATAACTTGTTGTCAACTGATTTCCCAGTTTCATCAAAATCATGTTTTATATTAGTACAAATAAGAGTTGTAAATGTCTTTCTTTTTTCTTTTCCAAATTTCTTAAGTAAATCAGCAATGTATTTGATTTGATTAAAACATTTCCAAAATATTTTGGGAATATTTGAAGTCCAAAAAAGAAATTTAATTCTCCCATCATACTCATTTCAAATTCTTCTTGCATTAATTTTGAAAATTCATGACAAAGTGTTTTATTAGTTGATCCAAAAATTACATCATCCACATAAATTTTAACCAATAAAACATTAGTTTTCACAGTTTTCATAAAATGTTTTGGATATGCCAATCCAATAGTAAAATCATTTTTCAAAAGAAAATAACATAATATTTCATACAAAGATAAGGGTGCTTGTTTAAGGCTATTGAGAACTTACGTAAGTTGAAAAACAGAATCATGTTTTTGAGAGTTTTCAAAACCATGAGGTTGCTCAACATAAACTTCCTGCATTAAATAACCATTTAAAAAGGTATATTTAACATCCATCTGAAATAATTTAAAATTCATATGAGATTGATAGGCTAAAAGGATTCTAATGTCCTCTAACCTAGCTATAGGTGCAAAAGTATCATCATAATCTATTCCTTCTTCTTGATTATATCCTTTGGATACTAATCTTGCTTTATTTCTAGTTATTATACCTTGGTAATCCTGTTTATTTCTAAAGTCCCATTTGGTTCCTTTTACTGGATAATTCTGAGGTCTTTCCACTAATTTTTAAAATTCATTTCTTTTGAACTGGTTTAACTCATCTTGCATTGCTATTACCCAGCTTTCATCATCTAAAGATTCTTTTATAGTCTTGGGTTCTAGTTGGGATAGGAAGGCAGAGAATTCCAGTATATTTACTAAGCTTCTTCTAGTTTGAATACCAGTTTCTAAGTCACCTATCACAGTTTCTAAATGGTGATTCATTAGGGTTGTAGTCTGTTTGGGAAATACATTTAAAGTATCTTCAGTATCATGTTCCTCTGAACTAGACTGAATTTCTTTTATATCATTTTCAAAATCATTATTTATGTTCTCAAGTCTCATGTTATTGATAGAGTCAGGTTCATTTATTTAATTTGTCCTTTTCTCAAAGGGATCAAATTCATCAAATTTTACATGAACTGATTATTTAACAATCTTTGATTTTTTTTTAAAAATTCTATAAGCTTTGGAAATAACCGAATATCCCAAGAAAATTCCTTCATCAGATTTTGGATCAAACTTACCAAGATTGTCCTTGGTGTTTAAGGTGTAAACCTTGCATCCCAAAATTTAAAGTAATTTACATTAGGTTTTCTATTATTTCATTGTTCATAGGGTGTCTTTTTAAAAATAGGTCTTATTAAAACTCTATTAATTATATATAATGATGTATTTACAGATTCTGCCCAAAAATATATAGGTAGGCTATATTAATTTAATATAGTTATAGAGATTTCTTAAATTTTTCTATTTCTTCTTTCTACATCCCATTCTGTTGAGGTGTTCTTGGTGAAGAGAAAGTATGTTTAATACCCATGTTTGATCAAAAAGAATTAAATTCTTGATTCTAAAATTCTCCACCATGATCACTTCTCAGTGAGATTATATTAAAACCTTTTTCATTTTGAACAAATTTGTAGAAACGTTCAAATAATGTAAAAGCTTCATTTTTAAATTTCAAAAAGAAAATCCACGTAAATATAGAATAATCATCAACTAATACATAAACATATAATTTACCAGCCAAGATTTATACTCTTGAAGGTACAAACAAATCCATATGGATAAGTTTTAGAGGTTCAGTTGTAGCAACTTTGTTAATGGATTTGAATGATGATTTGTGTTTCTTGCTAAGTTAGCATACATCACATAATCTGTTACTTTCAAATTTGAGACTAGGTAAATCAGAAACTAAGTGTTTCTTAGATAAATTATGTAAAACATATATATTACAATTTTCAAGTCTCTTATGCCAAATTCAAGATTCACTTACTCTAGAAATAAATAAATTTACTTGTTGTTTACACAAGGAATTTAAATCCAAAGTATAGACATTTTTATATCTTGGTGCCTTAAATTTAAACATTTTATCTGTAAAAAAAGTACAACAATTGTTAGTAAAATCAACAGTATATCCATCATCAAAAAGTTGAGGGATACTTATCAGTTTGTTTTTTAATCCTTGTGCATAAAGTACTTTGTTGATTGAGACTGTTTTTTGATCTCAAACAGTTCAAATGCCAATGATTTTTCCTTTGGAATTGTCACCAAATGTGACAAGTCCTCCTTCCTTTTGAGTGAGTGTTATAAAATTTGTTGAGTTCCCACTCATATGCCTTTACCAGCCACTATCCATGTACCATATATCTTTTCTACTTTGTTGGCCTACTACCTGCAAAGACATTTAAACAAATTGGTTTGGTACCCATATTCTATTTGGTCCAGGGGTGTTAGCTAGCAATGATCTGGGTATCCAAATTTTCTTTGTTCTTATAAAATCAGGTGAATCATATAAGTCTTTTGAAACATAGGATTTCATAATACCACAAATTTGAGGTTGTCTTAAGAAACAGTGTTTAGCTATATGTCCCTTTGTCCCACAAAAGTTACAATTAACCATTTTAGTGATATGAACAAAATAATTTTTGTATATATTACGTTTTTCTCCTTTACTACCAATTCCAAATCATTCCTTTTTAATGATAGTTTTCCAAGAATTTCATTTAATGAAATCTATCCTTTTGTAAAAACCAATGCATCATGTTTGTAAGATTATACTTCATCTTGCAGTGTTTTTATTCTTGATTCAAAATTATTATAGTTAGTGTTAATAGAATTTTATTTATCAGTTAATTCTTTATGTTGTTTCAGCATTGTATCTCTTTCATCTGAAACAACCTTATGTATGTTTTTTAGTGACTTATGTTTCTCAAATACTGAGTCATATCTTTCTAAAAGCATATTGCAGTAGGCTACAAGTTTTTCATTTGTGTATCTTGATTCAGAATTTTATTCATTATTTGAGTCAGAGGAGTAATATGATTGTACCAGATCTGTTTTTGTTATGAAACACATGCTTGCTTTCATATTTACTTCTTCCTTCTCTGAGCTTGATTCTGGAGTGCTATTAGAGTCTTCAGATACACTCCAATTGGATTTCATAGATTTTTTTGCTTCCTTCTCATAGTCATATCTTTTGGATAATTTCTTCTTATTTGTATCTTTCAATTGGGGGTAATCTGGTCTGATGTGTCCCATATTCTTGAATTCATAGCATCTTACATACTTATCATCTTTCTTAAAGGATTTTTTGAAGCCTCTTTTCTTGCTGTATAATTTTCTGAATTTTCTAGCTAGTAGAGCCAGTTCTTCATATGAGTTTGATGAGTCAGTGCTCTCTGATTTGACTTTGAATTCTATCTTATTCATCTTTCTATTATTTTGTTGTGAAGTTACCTTCAAGGCAGTATCATCCTTTTTGATGTACACTTTATGCTCATTTGCCTAATCATGCATTTCAGCTTCATACATCATCAGTGTACCAATCATCCCTCTCATGGTTAGATCTTTAACAGGTGTTGATTGTCTTATTGTAGTAGAGATACCATTCAATCAATTAGGAAGTACCCTCAGTACTTTTAATGCTTGATCAGCCTGCTTGATAAGATCTCATAGAGCTGTTATATTATTGACTATTTCTGTCAATATCCCATTCATTTGGGTAATGATTTCACCTTAAAACATTCTAAAAGTATCAAATTTAAATTAGGCAGTAGCATATCTCATTTGTCTCACATTGTTTGTTCCATCATACGCCATAGCTATTGTTTGCCACATCTCATATGTTGTCGGGCACTGATATAATCTGTTAAATTCATCTGGTCCTAGACCGTAGATAACTGCATTCATATCCTTTGAATTCATATCATATTCTGCATTTGTAGCAGCACTCTATGTCTTAGGATTTTCAAGAATTTAATAAGGAGTCAGAATATTTGAATAGACTTGAAATCCGAGGTTTTTTAGATATATTATCTTGCGCGACTTCCAGCAGCCATAGTTTTTTCCATTAAAATATGGTGCTCTGACCATTGACATCCCTTCTCTTGTATCAGTCATGATGCTCTGTTGTATAATCTTAAAATTCTTCTCGCTTTCTAAGGATCTATCAGAAGCTCCACATCTGATACCAATTGTTGTATCTTGAACATACTAATTATGCACGAGAGGGGGTGAATTGTGTCTTTCAGATTTTTCATTAACTCTTCAATTGATCATGTTCTGTCATCTTTGCTTTTTTAGATTTGATCATGAAGCGGAATAAGTAAAAGCAGAGACACAAATATTTGTAGTGGTTCGGGGAACAGAAGGCCCCTAGTCCCCTCCACTTATGCTCTACTCCACGAGCTTGGTGATTTTCACTATCTGGTCCTCTAGACCATCCAACAACTGAAAATAGGTAGTTGACACCATTACAAATTTCCGGAAAACAAAGCCTTCTGGTTCAAACACAAACATACTCAGCTTAGTACGAGAAGCTGGTTACTCAAGATAAAAAGGTTTTTTTATTTAGAAATAACTTTTCCAGCTGATCTTCCCAATTTCAACAGAATGAAATTGAAAGCAGATGAATCGTTGTCTTTAGAAATATTGTTATTTGAGTCGATCCAGTTGCAGTATATATAGAAAATACAATCGCAACTTAAGCAGTAGCAGATTCACAAAAGATTATCGTTGACAAATAGATGAATCTTCTGTTTCTTTCCTTCTTCTTCAAAGAAAGAGAGCGTAGTCACTCTTCGTAATCAGTAGATCTTTGTATCTTGATTTGTCTCTGTTTTCGTTCTTTAGAAATAGCATTGTCTTTTCAGAAGATCTTTCTTTCGAATACAATGATTGTATATGCACTTGAGTTCTTTATCGCAATGTGTTCTTCCTTCAAATCTTCGTAATATTGATCTCTGCACACTTTTTTGTATATCACCCTTGTTTCTGTTAGGATATTGTGTTTTTTGAAATTCAAAATGAAAACTGATATATAGAGTTCTTCCTCTGCAAAATTAGATCCACAAATATCACCCTTTGACTCACAATATTCAAACTTGTGAATTAATCTAAGCAGTCGTAAAACTCCATAATATTCTCCATGAAAAGATTCAATTAAATCAATCCTTCAAACGGTTCTGAATCTGGCCAGGACACACTTCAAAATCAGCATTTAGTCTGGTTTAAAATTAGCATGATCAATCGCTTGCATATTGTTGAACAAAAATATCAACTTCAAATTCCCGACGCCAAATGAAAGGTTGAGTTGAACTTCATGCATCCTTTGAAACGTAACATAGATCAAAACCTAGGGTTGATGTCGCATTCATCAAACTTAAGGTTGATGACAAATGTAAGGTTGACCATCCATACTTTTCTCTTACATATACGAATGTATATAATACATTTATAAGCTTTCAAACGTAAGTTTTATGATCCATACTTATTCAAGTAACGTAAGGTTGTTTAAAAAAGTAAGGTTGTTTAACCATACTTTTGAGAAACAAACAAAACATTAAAGACTTATGTAATGTTTCTTCTTCCATACCTTATCAATATCCGAAATGTAGGGTTTCTTCTTAACGTAGGGTTTTTCTTCACGTAGGGTTCTTTTCTTTCATACTTTCTGAATATCTTAAACATAGGATTCCTTCCTAAGGTAGGGTTCTTCTTCACATAGAGTTCCTTTCTTTCATACTTTATGATAACTTATGGTTGTTTAACCATAATTTTCTAATAATCTGTAAAGAGTAAACAATGGGTTCCTTTCCCCTTTTTTACGCTACGGTTTCCCTTTTTTCTTTACGCTATGCTTTCCAAACATTAGGTATGAATAGTGTTTCCAGAACAATTTAAATTGATTCCCGAATGGTTTAGAAATTGTTCCACGCTGTGTAAACACATGAATATTCTTCCAAAAATGCGAATATATAAAATATATAATTCCAGAAAAATAGTTAAAGTAAAATCATTAGAAACCAATTAAAGGGTATTTGTAAACATCAAAATCATCATAAAGAGGTAGTGTATTGTTCTATAAAATATCCCCCATTAAATATTTATTGTTGAAAACAACACGTGCTCAATATTTCCTACTCCGAGTCTCTCTTATAAATTTAAGATATGTTTTGGAATATCTTCCTTGCATCGATATAGGACTGGTTACCTAAAAATAATATCATAGGTTAAGTATATTTATTTGTAATGAGAGGGGGTCATGTTGGTGAATACATATGTATATATCCGACGTTCTACATTAATTTCCCTTTGGTGGTTATATGCTTATATGTTGAAGCTATTTAAATAGGCACACCATAGTTTTATATTATACATGTAGGTGGATAATAATTTGAGGGTGGTATTGAGCTATTATGATCCATCTTATATATCCTATTCTATATCTAGATTTAAAAACCCTTTTAGTTTGTTAAAACCAATTCATTTTAAAACTGTATTGAAATTACCTAAGTGTGGGAATGTGGGATCCAGTTGTTGAGCTTGAACTTCAAGTGGCACCTATGTATCATATTTTATGATGGAATACGTGTTATCCAATTTCATAAAAAACCATGGGACATTCGTTAGTTTAGATACATTAGTATGATTTCTAGTAATATAATTCCACCAATTAGGGCTTACACACTTAGTTCACCCAGGATGGAGGAGATTCATTATGAAAATGATGTGACCATAATTTCTCCTTAAGACCACGTGATATATTCTTAGTGTGGGTAACAAGGTATAGTAGTTTATTAGCCTAATTTTATATGTCGGAAGAGCTTACGTGTTGGGACATCCCATTGGATGCTTAATATACTGCATGAGCCTTTGGAAGGTGTCCTATATATATTGGTTGTGGAAGGAATTATTGTCATTGTATTTCGGTTGAGTTCTCAATCCACCGGTGGATGAGTGGGGATGATCAACCCATGGGAGAGATTTGGTTCCCAAGGATTGAATGTCATATAAATGGAGGGACCTAAACCAATTTATATGCTCATTTGAGCTCGATCCTTATGAAAGTGCCCTATGTATATTATTTATGAAAAGAATCAGAGTCATTGTAGTTCATTGAGTTGAGGATTCCACAGTGAGGATTCAATTATATCGGTAAATATCATAGTATTCCACTAACTGGGGTTTCCTAACAGAGCACTCACATGTCCTTATAGAGGATTATAATGTGAATTATATGATCACAGAAAATCCCTAAGACCACGTGGGCTATTTTTGGTTTGAGAAACAAGGGATAAAAAATATATAGGCTCACTGCTTAGGGATGTGGGACTTATACACGAGGAAAAACCATTGTATTTTTATCAAGGATCTTGGTTATTAATTAGGATTTCAATGTATCCTAGTTCTAGTGTGAATTAGATTCATTTTACTTCAATGTGGCTTGGGCTTACACACTGATATTTACACTTATAGGGGATGGAAAAGGTTTTCAATTATTTATATGCTGACTTTTCCTGATCTGTGTGTCTTCCAAACATGGATTGGTTTCTTTTATAACCTTCCTTGATTATAAACTTCACATGTTAGATAATATCTATAGGAAATGTCCAAAAACATTCACATGAACCATTTTATGTGCCAAGTGATATCATGTAATCTGGATGTCTTTTATGGACATCGTCACATAACCAAGGATGACTTTTTCAAATTACATTACGAAACATGGTTGGATGATTCTGGAGACAATCACATGATCTCAACCAACATTATTCTATAGTATCACATAATCTTGATAACTTTCATTGGTGTCATTAGTAAAGCTATTAGAAATTCTTTTAGGGCATCATGAGAGTCAGTGTGATATGTATCAGAGGGAGCCAAATGTCCTGGATGACTTGTCCATGTGTTACTGTGAATGAAGGAGGAAATATCAGGGGATGTCATTATAGCAAGATGATATAACTAATGTAATTGTGGGATCTAGAAGGATTTTTCATATGACATTACGAGAGGCATTGGACATGCACTTGTGTTATCAGGAGACTTAGTTGACATGTATTGGTGTCACTATATGATCTAAGAGATATGTGTGGAGGACATCATGTGGTGTTGGTGGAAATCCATGAGGTTTTCATGAGACTTGGGTGGAAAACCTAGAGGTTCCATGTGAATTTCTATGACATGTAAATGGGACTTGACATGATCCAAATAGTATACCACAAGAGCATCACATGATATAGAAGAAATTTCTTAGTGTTGTCTCAAGACCAGTGGGGTTAATGTGAAACATATGAGGATCAACATATATATTATTCGCATAGTTCTCATGTCTTTAAATATTTATTATAGACTTTTATTTCTTATTATTTGATTTGTTCAGTTTTATCTTTTTTAGGCCTCTCACGATTTAGAACATATGTTGGATGTACTTCGTGTAACATGCCAAAATTCATTCATGTTATATATTAGTGATCTTGCGAAGTGCCTATGCATGTTGCATGATCACTTACGTTGTTACTCAAATTTTACCTAATGAAAAACCATTCTAGTCTTGATATCATCCACTTTGAGAAATACTACATAATTCTTGGGAGTGCCAGTGTGAGGTTCCCACGATGCATTTTTTGATTATTTAGTGGGAGACATATAGGTTTCTCCACCCCCATTATTCACCTCTTTTCAAGGTTAATATCATTGAAATCTAGGTTGGGGTTGGTGGAGGTATTTGATGTCATGCATTTTTTGAGATCTCATTTTAGTTTATTCCAAGGGGTAAATATTATATTTAGTGATTTTGAGGACATTTCATCAAATCTACATATACTATATTATGACAAATTAATGGGGTCCTACATAATCAAGAAGGCAATCAAAGGGACTTCACATTGTTAGTTTGATATTTCAAGTTCTGTTGTGAGATCAAGGATCTTACTGAAGGGTCTTCTCATGGTATTATAATACTTATTTGGGATTTTTTTCAAGATAAGGAATACATTTTATGGAGATTTCATGATACCATAATTTCATAAAAAATGGATTTTATGTGGTCATATGCACTTCAAAATTGGGTCTCATGGAGATTACAAACATAAAATGATCCCATATGTTATAATTTATTTAATTATATTATTTTTCAAAGGATTGTGATATTTTGAGATTTCATGAGTGTTTTTGAATAAAATCAATCCCCCTTGGTTTTGTTTCTTGTGACCAACAAAGTGTCATGTGGTGATGCACAATAATTTCCTAGAAAAAACCATGCTGATTTCTTTATAGGCAATAAGGGGAAACACCGTACCTCTTGTACATGTCTAATTCCATTCACGTGGAGAGGGTGAAATATCTCCATTTTCTTTCAGTGTCTTTGGAACTGTATGGGTAATGTCTTCTAGGTTTTACATCAAATAGAGGCTCCTAAAATAGTTCCTTTTTTGTTTCCTTGTTTATTTTACAGGTGCATAGGCACTTGCGAGTTAGATTGAGTGTTGTTGAAAAAAATAATTATCCCCATTAGTGATGAGTCTTGTGACCAACTAATGGTCTTTTAGTGATTCACATGAATTTTCATTGAGAAGTATTTCTCATTTCTCTTGGAGCTAAAGGGGGCATGGTATTGCCTGAAAAAGTCCAAATATCTTTTCCTGATATGGGTTACATGCCGGAGGGCTCTTGCACAACCAAGAGGACACATTATTGGGGCTTCCATTGTGACTTGAGAGATACATTAGTTCATTAATTTTTTTATGAACTCAAGTGTTTTCCAATTTTTGTATATTTTTATCCATATTTCCCAAGGATTTTTGGTTGACTTCTGATGTTCCTACCACCTGACAATTCTTGTGCCCTAGGGGTGATCTTCTGGTAGCTATCACAAGATCACAGATTTTATAGGATGCCTTTATGAGATATAACGTATTTTTTATGGGGTATCTATGGTATATTTTATAGGATATGTTATATATATAGATCCTTCAGGAGACCTTTTTACGGTCTCGTGATCATGTTTCTTCTGGGGGTTCACGTGATCCACATCATTTTGGCCACATTCTTTCTATTTTCTTTATGTGAGAAATAATTACCATATTCATGTATTTATTCCCTTCTGAATTTTTTAATTCTTAGTTGGTGGGATCCAACATTGAGGAACATTAAAAAAATTTATGAATACATTTTCATGAAACATGGACATGGTAGAAAAAGTGTTTTCGACCGAAGTGGGAAATAAATTCAGTTTTCTTTAAAAACATTCTATTAAAATCCTATCTACAAAAAGAGTGGAAAATGAAGGTAAAAAATTATTCTCAACTAATAAAAAGAGTTAAATAATATTCATGATTATCTTGAGAAATATATCACAACATTTCATTATTCAAATCATAATGACAAACCGTCTCTATAAACTATGATATTGTAACATCAAACCCTTACCACATTAGTAACTTTAGAATCATAATCCCCAATGTAGAATAACATAAAATTAAACATTTAATATCATTTATATGAGGATATTCCAGACATAATTGTAAAATGGTAAGTATATACACTTCATAAATAAGTATTGGTTCATAACATCACATTTGTCCCAGTAATGGAATATTGGGACAAAAAACATTTATCACTTTGTTGGACTTTGAAACATAAACCCAATGATAGAGATATCCTAAAATAGATATGTAAATATGAAAAAAATTAATTATAATAATGATAAAACACATTCATTTTTCGTATATGCACCACATAAAATAAATACTTTTTGAATATGGTTGGTGCCTCATTGAAAATAAAAGTGAGATGGAAATCTATTACCTGAATCCTAGACATTCATCAAACATGCCTAAAAATTATTTATAATAGATATATATTTACTATAAATATATTATATTACCATAATAATATTTATAATACCATATATTATTAACTTATATCCTTTTTATTACCCTTTTATTAGATTTTCCTTGTTAAAGTCTCATTTCTGGTAAAAGTTATATATTTTTTCATAAATGTCTTCAATATTTATTTTCAGTACTCTTAAATTGATCATGATAAAATTATATAAATAATTTTGAAAATGATATAAATATCATATATATATATATATATATTATATGTATTTACATTATTCTATAAAAGTTCTATATATGAAATTAAATAAACCGTTCATGGATATGTAGGCAATACAAATGCATGAACGATGTTTCAATTATATCAATGGATGAAAAAAAACAAAGGTAAAAAATATATTAACTTTATAAAATAAGTTTTATTTCTTATATATCACATATATTACTTAAATTTATCTTTATTACCATCCATGTAAATTGTTATTGAATAATGAGTCACATCGCTTTGAGTGGTGGTAGTCTGACGTACACTCGAGTGATCTTGTCACATAATAAATAGAATGAAAGGTTAGAATCTATATATGATATATTAAATAAATATTTATACTTATTTTATAAGTATAATATAAATTTATTTAACCTTTCCTTATTACAATCCTTTTAAAACATAAGCAAAATATATGTCACATAAGTTTTTGAGGTGGTAGTCCGCTACACATGTGAATGAAATTATTGTTTTCCAATGAGTTTGGATGTAAAAAAGGAATATGTGATATTATAATACATGAGGTATATTTATTTCATAAATATTATATAAATAATTTAAATTATTCATTTTATCAAACTGTGATAATTAGTGAATGAAAATGAATTACGTCAGTTCACATGGTGGTAGTATGTTGTACACACCATCGAAAGTTTCATTTCCATTTGAGAAAATATGAGGTAGGTGTATATCCTGAAATTAATATAACCACATATTATAAAATTTTGATATACTTATTTAATTATATTTACATGTTATAATAAAATTTTAAGGATGTGGAGTGTGAAATAAAATAGAAATGCTCGTTCAAGAATGATACATCTTCTTCTAGAAACCTCCTAAGGATAACACTAGAAGCCTAAATATGATATAATTATGATAAAAAAGTGTGATAATGGTAATGGGTATACAATTAATTAAGTTATTTTATAATTTATTTCCCAATTCAAACAGATTTTTAAGTGATAGGTGCAGAGGATATGGTTTTTCATTTATAAATTGGGAGAGGATACACTTGGAATTTTTGAAAAGAATAATGTGATCCCACCTTTTTCACATGAAAAGGCACAAAAACGGGTAATTAGATAGCATTATTGGTTATATGATCTAAATATGGACCTAATTTTGGTTTTGTTAAAGTTTTTAGTTCATTTTACCCCTTATTTTTTGTTTAACCACCTAATAAACTCATTTTGACTTTAACCGTAGTTATTAAGTTTTAATATTTTAATATTCATTTATAAAATATTAGAGGGAATTATTACATATAATTAATTATTTTTATTATAAATAAGTAATAAATTTTCTAAATTCCATTCACAAAAGGAAAAAATCATAATTAAATAATAATTTTGTAGACATGATGAAAAGTAGTTTTCCAATGATAAAATTTTCAAAAGTATAGAATGTTTTAATATAAAAATTGAATATGACAATAAATAAAATGAAAAAATAATATTAATATATATATATATATATACATTAACTAATGTTTCTTTTAAAATGATATTACATCTATTTGTATGTTTTTAAATTCTATAATGAAAAACACATTTCTTAATAAAAAAGCACTATTTTTCAGTATTCACTAGAGATTTTATCTTTTTTTAAGATCCTAAAAAATTATAAATAAGGTAATTTGGACATTTAAATTTTAAAAATGAATTTAAATTTTACAAGTAAACATTATAAAATACGAAAATAAATATAAATATAATGTAAATGTGAAAAATGTGACAAAGATCATTTTTAGAAAAACTAATATTTTAAGCATCAAATATAATTTATTGTTTTTTTGAATATTTAAAATGCAAAAGATGAAGTTTATATCATTTTGATGAATATATTATATATAAATTTTTTTAAAATCATTCACCGATTGTTTTTAAATTTATTAAAGGAAATTGGGTTTATGCCCATAATGATAGTTATTTTGGAAGAAGATGTAATTTATTTTCCTGTGATTATTATTTTAATTAGTTTATAATAAAATAATTCATATTATATATTTATGTAAAGAATTTATTTTCATAATTTATTTAATACTATTTATTCCTTACATTCTGATGACTATGTAATAACAATCATAATAAATTTTAATATTTTAATGAAATGTTGTGTTTCGTTAAAACTCAATTTTTCCTATAATACTTCTAATTAATGAAATTAAATTTATTTTAGAATTTTTGTAAATATATGAGGGTATAAAAGTTGGACACAAAATAAGTTACCAAGGTAAACATTACTCACCACGGTGAAGGTTGAAAAGAGGTAAAAATGGAAAATAAAGAGGTAAAGCATTAAAAAATTCAACAAAACCTCATATCTAAATAGGTTGATAAGGTATTTTTTGAATATAACACATATGTTTCCATATAATTATCAATTATTTATCCACATACCGTGAATATGAAATCTGCATAAATATAAACAAATTAATATTAATAAAAATTTCACCCCTCAACCCTATAAAATGACCCCTTCACCGCCCATCATCTCCTCACACCTAAAGCCTCTTATCTCAACAAAAATTTAATATATTATCTCCAAAAACATATTTCATAATATATAATGGTTCTTTCCTCACTAAATGACCAATCTATAAAGACTTATGAAGTGTTCTAAAGGACGATATCAAAGGAATATGTGATTCTTTAAACCAATTTCTTTCTATTTTATTTCCTATTCAACGTACTACATAACAAATATGGATGTAATCACCTGGTTAAATATATAATACACCATTTTCATGTTTGTTAATATGAATTATATAGTTATATTCATTATAAAAGTATTAACAATTTTTTAAAATAAAAAGGATAATGTTTTAATTGATCTCTATTATTATATGGTTTTATTTTGATTATAAATTTATTGGTTTCGTAACTTTAATTTGATAAAATTAATATAATAATTTAAATAATAATCTCAAAATTTACTTTGGTTGAAATTTTGTGATCTTCAGAAAATATTGATTTTTCCGTGATATGTGAAAAATATTGATTTAAAAAAATGTCATTTCATTTCAATAAATAATGTCATTTAAATGTCTAATAATTATTTTCATGTTGTTTAAATTATCAAAAAAATTATTTAGTAAAATTTAATTTACTTAATTTATTTTGAATCAACTTCATATTTGATTTTAGTGTATGTTTTTTGGCTATTTGTTTCAAAAACCATTTTAAAGTGCACAATATTTCTACTTTTTAATTAAACAACCCCTAACATGTAATTAATAATAGCAAATGTATAGATTATATATCTATAAATAAATAATAAATTAATAAAATTATAATTACTAGTCATTGAGTAAATATAAAATCCTCATTTTCTTGGAAAATAAACTTCTTCAAGTACAGTTTTTTAACGCATCTGTCGGTTTAATTTTAAATTAAATTCAACAAATTAGTGAATTGAGATTTATAAATTGTATTAAATATTTGGAATAATAATAATATATATTATCTAATAATTTCAATTAAATTTTCTATCCTAAGTAATAGTTAAAATGTTAAAAATATTTTATCACAGTTAAGTAAAAAACAGATTTACCGAGGGTTAAACTAAAAATATATGGTTTATAGTCAAGTAAAATCCTGTCTAAAATCTATTTTGGAGCACTTTTTACCTTAAAATTTCTAAATATCTATAATGGTTCGTTTTAGATCCTTGTTTCATGTAAAAAACATGGGTACACTTTTTCCTTTTAAGAAATTAGAAGTTTTCCACTCACCTCACATATAAAAGGCCACCACCACTCCTATACTCTTCACATTGTAAAAGCCTTTTGGGTCATACAATATATTATTAAATATGTTCTTAAATTTTAAGACCATGATAAATATCCCCAGTTAAGATATAAAATAAATCTTATGAATGGTTTTATTGATTACCTAATGAGGTTGTCTGAAGAAGAGGTATCATGCTTAATAGAGAATTTTTATTTTATTTCTTCTTACACCCCCCTAAAGTCTTCTTCAATTAGTCTGATATAATAAAAAAATTTTCTCAAATATAAATTGTTATTTTTTTTAAATTTAATCTTAATAATATATCTCAACTTCCATATAATGGTAAAAGAAATCATCATTCATGTGTATAGAAGACTACCACCACACGAATTGGTTTCATTAATTTTCACCATCACCTCTCACAGATTGATATAATGATACATTATAATTATATTTATTATTATTATAACATAATTATATTTTATAAACATGATATTAAATATAAATTATTACTTCCCATTCTATGGGTGATGCGATAATTTCACTTGTGTGTACGGGGAACTACCGCTTCGCGAAGAGGAGTGATTCCTTTCTCAATAACACTTTTCATTGAAGGTAATACAGATAAACATATTTAATATATGTGAAATTATTATTCTATTAATAAAATATATATCATTATTAGGAAAAAATATATCATTTTATTTCATACTATTCTACACACTGAAATATGGAAATGTCGTTTGTTCCTATGTGTGGACTACCGTATTTACAAAGTGATATGATTTTTCTTCCACATCACATGGATGATATATATAAGTGTATTTAGTGAATTGTTTTTGAATTTATGAAATTATTATCACGCTATAAGGAAAAAATAATACATTACTCCATTCTATAATTATCTATAAAAATTGGTAATTTTACTCATCCGTACGCATGGCCTACCGTCTCCATGATTGAAACATGGTTCATTTAACATAACAAAATATCATGATTGGTTTAAAAATTATATTGTATATATAAGTATAATAATTTATTCGTTATTATTATTATTATTATATGTTGAAATAAATACTTATTTGACCCATTTTTAACCTACATAAGTCACTTTTTTCAGATAAGCTAAATATCATCATGACATTTGATGTAAATTTAGTTGATTATATAATTGTATGTGACATGGTAATATGTAAAATAAAATGAATAATAAACATTAAATATTTTACTAATAAAGTAACTAATTATCATAATTATATTATAACATAAGATAAATAATGAGTGTGATGAATCAAACTCGAAGTAAGGGACTTCACATATGTTTTATTTTGTTGAGGTATATTTTGATGTTATGCACCTATATAATTTTATGAGTTGTATATACTTCCCCACTGTAATTTTATACCATTATTTTCTATATTATCATTATATTTAGTTTTTTAAAAAATTTAATTTTTTTGGGGCATATTATTTGAATGTTTACAAAGTGGTAAATGAGTATTCTTTAAAAAAATCAACATTAAAGTTTTTACTTAAAACTCTATTTACCTTTAATGTCAAAGTTATTAAAATTATTTAATGAATGTAATTATTTTGAATTAATTTTTTATAATGTTATTTTTGTCTATCTTTTAATTTTTCAATAATTTTATTGAATGTCTGACTTTATATACAAATGAAAAAAAATAAAATTATAATTTAATGTATACATTGAAAATAAAATTTCCTTCAACCATAAACACTATTTAATGTTTGTTTGAGACACAAATATTTCATGTTTCATTTAAAAAATATTATTTCCTTTTTATAAGTTTCTTGTTATTTAAAATCGGTTTTTATTATAAAAATCTATTCTATTATAAAAATTGAGGGTTTAATTAGAAAGGATATTTTTTATAAAAAAAATGGTTTCATACGGGTTTAGAAGAGTGTTTATAATGTTTTATAATGAAAAATTTAAAGAATAAAGTTTTTTATTCAAGACATGGTATATAATAATTATATGATAAATGGGTTATCTTGAAACAACTTATATGATGGGGGTGCCCAGATAGCGCTAGGTATAAGATATAGCTTATATGATGGGTTCGTCTAGAGAGTGTCGTCTGAGCTTGATATATATTATATAGCGGGTATACCTAGATAAAAATCCAATTAATTTTTTAGCGTTACTTATCTTATTTGGATAGAATGAGGTACTTACCAGTGGGTCCCCATATTGATTTTAATATGCTCCATTTATTTCTAAAAAGGATTTAAAATGCATTATGAATGTGATTCTCTATGTTTCCAAAAAGTTTTTTTAACATAAATAATGTTATTTGATAAAAAAGTGTCTTCATTTTTCATGGGAAAATAAGTTATTTAATTTTATTAAATAAAATTTATTTAAATATAGAACATTTCATATGTTATCATGTTTTTTCACAGGGCTAACTAAAAATATTTTTATATACCATACTATGATTTTGGTGATTTCTTCACATTTTTTAAATATTTATCACATGGTTCATGTGTGGGTTATATAATGGAATATGTAATATTAAAATTCATAAATATTCCCTTGGAAAATAAATCATTTTTTTAATTGAAAATATTTATATTATGGAAATAATGGTTACAAATTAGATGTGTTTACTTTATATGTATTTATATATATGCACTTGATATATAACAGTTATGACCAAGCTCTATAAAACTCTAAAACAAAATGTAAATTAAAAATGGGAGCAATTGGTTACTATTTTTATGATACTATAATACATAATTTTTAAGAAATTTTCATATAGTCGGAATTTCAGAAATGTTTAAATAATTTTAGAGGTTAGTATAATGTTAATAACATTACCTAGAATGATTTTATGTTATGGTAAAGTTAAAATGATATTGTATTTTATAATTTCTATGTATCATTATCTAAAATATTTATATTCAGAGTAGTTTTCTATATAGAAAATAGGCGATAAGTAGTGGTAAAGAACTAAGAGGAAAATATTATTCTAAATCAAAATCCTGAGATGGTAGGAATTAGAATAGAGCATCTCGTTATAGTGATGGATTAGTTGAAACATGCTATAAATGGCGGTCGAATCCATGCCAGGGAGAATCCAAATATACTATAGATGACCATGTTAGTAGTGGATCATTTTATGAGACAACATCGACCATCATTCAATGTATCATTTAATTTTGATGTATCCAATGGATGGATCAATGCCCGGGAGATGATATTTGAAGTCATGGGAAGTTAGGAAAATAAAAATGTATCCCTCTCTATTTAACATTTGGAAGGTGAAGATGATCAGATGTGGTGTCTATTTGATAATACCGAGAGAACTATGATCCTGATATCATGGGATGGTACACATTTAAGAATATTTTTCATGATAAATGTTTACCTATTATTGTTCATCTAAGGATGGAGAAACATACCCCATAATTTAGGGGAAAATGATAATATTATATGGATGTGTATGTATCAAACATCAGAAAATAGAACAACAATGTGAAAATTTTATTTATTATATAAATATGAAAATTAACAGATATTACTTAGATTTAAAGAACCCATGATTTATAGTAATATCCATATTGTTAATAGTATAATGGTATTTACTGAATATATTTTTGAACATCCAACAATACTTTTTTTTCTAGAAACCATCATTTTTCATACATTTACTTTATATAAAAAATGAAGAATACTTAAAATAGTATAAAAGAAATTCTAAAAGACCTTATTAGTCTCGTGTTGTTAGTAACTGGGAAACATAAACACTAATACATAAATGAGCTACATTATCTTATACTAGGTTATTCTTGACTAGAAACTATCTTCGACACATCAAACATAATATATATATTCATCACATGGGGAATGAAACATAAAAATAGGTGAGATCAAATTCTTATTAAGGGTAAATAACTGATATATATTGGCATAATCATGAGCATAAGGGTATGAGAACCTGATCATGAAAATAAATGATCATTCCCTGCATATAAAAAGATAATATAAACGAATCATGACATAAATCATGGTAGATAATAAGAAATGAATCATAAAGAAATAAATAACATAATCCATGATATCATAACATATGAATAAAACATGGATTTTCTAGAGATACATAATAATATATATAATTATTTCCACAGTATCCAAGGCATCACATCCAACACCATATTGAAAGTATAGGTTCACTCCCCAAACAATCTTGGTAGTCATGGTTCACTCCCATGGTCATATTAGTAGCATTAATTCACTCTTCATTACATCTTGGTTATCATGGTTCACGCCCATGGCCAATATAGAAGTCATGGTTCATTCCCAATATCATATTAGTCTATCTCATGAGATATAAATTTGTACCCAATACATTGGAGGGAGATATAGGTCCCACCCATATCATAATGAAATCATTAATACATGATCCACAATGCCATAAGTAATCATATCATAACACATGAAATGAAATATTTATTATAAACATATAATCATATCATAACATGTGGAAAAAGACAGGTTTTATAATCATTTATTCATAAAAATAACCTGTGAAAAGAAGCACGTTTCAAAATCATATAACCCATTAAAGAGAAAAGTGTTTTATAAACATCATGTCCTAAAAACATAATCCAATCATATAAAAAATATGAATGGAAAAATTGAATAATTTCACCATAAATTCATGAGTAACCTCGATAGATGTTGTCATTGATGGGAAAAAATTATGAATTTTCTTTTAAAAAAATTTATGAGGAAAGTATCCTTTACAGATTGAAAATGGATTTTTAAAACATAATCCTTTTGAAATAATTTTCATGGAAATAAATTTGAAATTTATATAAAGGAATAATTTAAACCTATACTGATTTTTTTAAATTTTTTTTCTTTGAAAATGTGCTTGAAAGAACTTTCTAAAACATTTTTGAAAACATAGTTTTTTAATATAACAAATTTCTGAGTGAATATAATAACCCTTAAATTTTTCTTAATACATTATATTAATTACCAAAGAGTATAAAACTGTTAATAATAAATTATGATATCTTGAATGACCAGATCATAGTAAAATTCAAGAGTTTTCATAAGAGATTGATCATAATATGTCACGACTGGAGACATAATCATAAACAACGTTGAACAGTGATGAGATTGTATCTATAAACTCTTATAAATTGATATATTGTGATCATAATATTAATGTAAGAATATAAATAAAATTATTCTTAAAATATAATGAAAATTCATATTTTAATGATAGAGGTATATTCAACTAAAAATGAATTTAGTTTCATATCAAAACAAGATCCTCAAAGAAATAAAGTCGATAAAAAACTATTTTATCGATTTGGTGTCTTTTGAAAAATGAACCCCATGAAATAATGATAGTAGAATGGATATTTAAATACAAATTAATTTAATTATATGAATAATTAAATACATCCATTGGCAGTATACACACCACACAAAATGAATCAGTGGTGAATAAATCATGTATGTCATGGAAATAAAAAGAGAGATGAAATCCCCATACCTTGTGTCTTGACTCTCATCGTACTCATTAAAAACACCTGTATAATAAATATAAATTTTATTATAAATATTTTTATATCTAATAATATTTTTTATTACATCCTTATATTACCCACTTTTTAACAATCTTTGGTTAATGTTTCACATATGATAATATTCACTTTATTCTTCGAATGTGTCTTAATTTGTTAAATATTTGGTCCTTATAATTATATCCTGATAAAAGAATGTATAAAATGACGTTAATATAATTTATATTACATATATGTATTTTATAATAGTATATATAATATATAAGTATGAAATTGAATACACTATTCAGGGAGACGGTAAGTCGTACATACAAATGAATGCTTTTTACATTTTTATTGTCGTATTGAATGAATGAAATAAAATAAAATATATGTATATATGTATATAATATAATTACTGTATAATTATAATATTATATATATCATATAATTTTATTAAATCCATTTTTAATAAATTTCATACAATTTTTTAAGGAATGATGTAATGCCCCAACCCCAGAATCCAGGAGCTGGTGGATTATTTTAATACATTGGCATGATTGCAAGAAATCAAGTCACGTAAGAATGATTAGTTTTGTAGTCTTGGGATCATGATACATACACAACTTCAACATTACAAATTGAAAAGAAAAACTACACCAATTTATTCTATTAGAAACATCCAAGCTTCCAAGATTATTCCTACATGTCACTCATAACTAACTTCTTCATATCCTAGGAAAATGAAACATGAGAAAGGGATGAGCTTAAATTCTCAGTAAGAGTAAGCAATATAACATAAGATAACATAAAAATTAGGCATGGTGAATAATTGAAAACAGATTCCCTTACAAATAATAATCATGAACATTTTGTGGATGGAATAGGAGTTGAGTAAATAATGACATAATAAAACATAGCCATGGGTATTCTACTAGTCTAATAACCACATGAAATATCAATATCTAATCATATATTGCTGGAATGCATAATGTCAGACATCATAACCACATAGTCAAGGCCTCGTGCCAAGACTAAATATAAGATTTTTTCAAGGCCTTGTTCCAAGACACTTGTTTGTCTCATGAGACCTACTTATGCATCGAGGAGCTATAGTGGGCTCCACTCATCACTTACTAAGTCCAATTCATTTCTCATATGAAATGTTTGAAACATTTGTTTTAAAACAAGCATACGAAATTTCAATACTTTATCAATAAACCATGAATGGTATAAAAATAGAACATCCACAGTCAAACATAACTCATTCAACAAAATATGGAAGATTTTATTATAATAGATTAACCTCAATCGATAATAATGAAGGATATTTACATAGATGAAAATAATCATCAAAACTAATAGAGAGAAATATCCACCTTTTTCTGGAAAAAATTTAAAAGTCACACTATTTGTCAAGAATCTGTTTAAAAATAGACTTTTGAATCAAAGTGTACCATACCACTTTAAAACATTTAAAAAGAATTTTAATTTTAAAACATTAATTTCTATATAAATAAACCCTTAAAACCATTTTTAAAACATGGACATTATTGAGAAAGATTTAGAATAACAAATCTTTAAAACTTCTAAAATGATATTTTAGTTAGAGTTCCTAACCCAAAGAGAGACAGTTGAATACAAATAATCGGGGTAATAAAAACATTATAATATCATGAGAATAAAGTGATTCATGATATACTTTTTCAAAGTACATTATATACACCATATAAAAGAGAATTGTTGTATAACAACAAAGAAGTCTCAATGGAATGTAAATTGAGATGAAATCTCTTATAAAGACTGTATCCTTAGGTTAAGTATAAATCCAGGACATAATTATGTGTGAAAAATGTAAAGAAACTCAATAATAGGACATTCAAACATATTCCTATAAAAACAAAACTAATTAATTGGATTTTTGACTCAATAAATGGATATTGATTTAAAATTACTCTTATCAAGTTCATATCGATGACTTGGGAATTTATCAATGGAGTAATTATTTATATCAAAAGTATATCCATAGAAAGGGGAGTGTAAATTAATAAAAAAATAATAAGTAGTGATTCCACACATAATCCTGGAGTAAAATAATCAATGAAATTTGCGTAAAGCCCATTGAGTGGAAATTAAAATTTTAAATTCCCTTACCGATTTGGTAACTTATGAAACATACACCCCATGAATGAAGTATAATAAAATAAATATGTAAATAACCTTAAATTAAAGTATATTAAAAAAGCAATACAATCAGGGGTAGTACATACTCCACACAAAAGGAAATTGTGGCTAATATAGCATGAATCTCATGGGAATAAAAGTGAGATGAAAAACCCTTACTTCCTTGTAATCAATCGAGTCATATGAACAAAATTTAATAACCAGAAAATGAAACACAAAATACCATTAATATAAAGAGAACTGTGATAATATATATCAAATGGAATTACACAATACACCACATGAAATAAATAAGTGGTGAACAATGGAAATCTCACGGAATTAAAAGTGAGATAAGAAACCCCTAACCACTGGTCTGACTTGTATTTTATGTTCCTTGTTCTTCCTGAATAAGAAACTTAAGTTAATTTATACTTGATTAAGAAATTTTTTAAATATTATTATTCCTTTTATATCACTTATTACCTTTCTATAACAATTAGTTAATTATTTGAGTTTATATTGGATATTTTATCGGTGTTCGGAACTTGAGTCCAAAATGAACATGTTATAATTACAATTTTTCCATGTGGTAAAAATTACATTATCTCCAGAATGATATAAATGATTTAGATATAATATATATATTATATATCCAATAAATATATGTACTTATTATAGTACATAACATTTAGAGATAAGAAATGAAATACACCATTCATGGAGATGGTAAGCCACACATACGCATGAACGCTACATTTATTTATATTTTGTATTTTAATGGAATTAATAAATAATGATAAATAGTTATATTATATTTCCAGTATAATATCATATATAATATCATTAATTCCATCTTTTATACGTCCTGCATAAGGAATTAACGAGTCATATCATTTTGAAGGGGCGGTAGTCCGCACTTCCTCAAATGAAATTATCGCGTTTCACCCATAATGGAAACCATAAAATAATGATATAAGTGGAAAATACAGAGGAATAAAGAAAACATAAACATAATATATATATATATATATATATATATAATTACAGTTTCACCTTAATGGACTCCATGAGAGGTAGTAGGAGATAATCAAACAATCATCATTTCATGAGGCGTTTGTTTTCCATCCATAGAAACAATACGTTCTTCACCCATTAGATGGAGGTGTGTGCAAGTGTAGTTAGAATCCTTATCTAAAAAACATCCTAGTATATTGAGGATAATGTTTTTTTATAAAGGAAAGGAATACAAAGAGTTTAGGGGTTGGATAAGTAAAATAAAAAAACAAAACGAAAATAATTTAAGAGAAAGCATTACCTTTAATTTGGGTAACTTCCTTTGGTATGATCCAAAAAGAGTTCTTGATATCCCTTATGCCTAAGGTAAGGCTTCTATGAAGAAGAGGGGGATCTTGAGATATTATTTGGGCAAGGGGTTGGATGAGGCAAGGTTCTTGAGAAGTTTGTGGAATGGGTTAGAAGTGGTGTCCTTTTATAAGGTGGAGGAGGGGCTCTTTAGGAATGTCTGAAAATATTATTTTATTATATAGTGATATTCGGATTTTAAAGGTCCAAAACAAATTAATGTCTAAGATAAGATAACCCATGGTCGAAATAAAATAATCCAATAATAATTGGACATGTTTTGGATATTATTTTAATATTAGTAATCAAATTTATTTAATTTATTTATTAATGAGGTAAATACTAAATCATTATTATGTCATAAATAATTTAATTGTTTTGACATATAAAAATTATAAAAAAATTACCATAAGGTAGGAAATTTGTTTAGATTTCCAAGGATTATTGAGAGTCTAAAATATTACTTAGATAACCCCATGTAAAAATTGATGTACTAAAAGATATTTTTTAATGTCATTTTTGTCTTTACTTTTAAGTTAATTAAAATAAAGTGTCATTATCATTCTAAAGTGGCTCCATAGGGTCCCAAAATAGACCCAAGGATTCTAATGGTTGTCCATGACTCATCCAATAAGGTTAGGGAAAGTGTTAAGGTGATTTTGTATTATTATAATATTATTATTACCTTGAATTACCCTATTAACTTTAACTGTGGTAAATAAAAGTCAAAAGTTACTATTCACAAAAAACTATTTTCATCTTATTAAACCGCATTTTACTTCTTAATAACAACCATGTATGTCAGATTTTCAAAATTCAATTCACATAAGCGGTAAAAGTCCATTTAAATGAAAAATTCAATTTTTAAACTACTACTAAGTGGTTTTACTATTCATCAAAAATTGATGTTTTTTCGAAAAATACCATAACTTCAGCTTAAGTTATATTTGATATTCCGAATTAAAAAATTATGTATATTTTACCAAATTCAAAACATAGTAGTTTCATTAATTAATTTAATATTAATTCTCATTGTAAAAACAAATAGCGTGTTTTTAAGAAACAATTACTATCAAACGATTGAAATTTGTTTAGGTATAATTTCAAAGTGAAATTAATTCCAATCACCAACATTGGATTAAATGGTAAAAATATAATATAATTATAGTTTCAAACCATTCAGATGTATAATTTAACACTATAAATTATTTTTATTAAAAAAAGTTGTTTTCAATTAAAATTTATAATTTTTTCACCATTCACCCAAAAATGAAACTTATTTGAAAAATATCAAAAATTTATCAAAACTAAATTTTTATGTCATAATTCTCGATAAAAAGTTTATTTTGTCAAATTGAATATATAAAAGTGTTAAATATTGGATTTAAAAGGGTTTTACCACTAAAAGGTGGTAAAGTTTCATTTTTTTAAAAATACTTCCTTTATCCGAAAAAATGAATTTGTTCTTATATTATGTCAAAGAAACACATAATATAGATGTTAAAATTATGTGGAATATATATAATTTAAAATTCAGTTAATACTATTCATAACTGCTATTGAACAACTAGTTTGGTAAGTCGTTTTAAGCTCGAACTATGTGTTGTGTGATGTGAAAGCTATTGAATTTAAAGAAAATAACTTACTATGAAATCCTGTGGTGTTACAAATGACCTCAATTAGAGGGGGTGATAGTCCAAAATTCCTCAAATGAAATTATCGTATTTACACAAAATAGGAATTTAAAAATGAAATTTGTTGTTAAAGAAGTAAATAATCATAATGATATATTAAATATAATATATAACTTATATAAATAGACTTTCCATCATAATTTTCATAATGAGATGTGTTAAAAGAAAATTGAACAGTCATTTTTTAGTGAGGCGATATCTTTCCATACAAAAAATAGTACGTTTGTTGACCATTAGATGGAGATGGGTTCAAGTGTAGTTTAATACCTTAGCATCACAAAATCATTGTATATTTAGGATACTTATGTTTTTATACAACCATTGAATAAATAGTGTGGAAGGGGCGGAGAAGGAAAATAAAAGAATGGAGCTCGAGAGAAGGTGTTACCTCTTAATCAGGTAACTCTTTTTGGTTTGTGCCAAAATGTTTCCATGGAATACATTCATACAAATAGTAGGATTCAAGGAGGTAGTTATGGATGTTTGTAATTGTATTGGTAATATATTTTAAAAACTTTTGTTTTCGGAGTTGTGTGAAGAAGAGGGAGAGGTGGTGGCCTTTTACAATGAAGGAGGAGTGTCACTCTTGTAAATATATGAAGAGATAATTCCACTCATGTTTTTCATGTTCCATGTGGTTCCAAAAATGATCCAAAGTTGATCCAAAAAAGTACGTGGTAGAAATATTCCCATAAAATATATTTTGGATAAGTTTATAGGCCATTTTGGAATTATGGTTTTGGTTTTGTCACATATTAAGCTTAATTTAACCTGAACCGATATAATTATTTTTAATCACTTTCACTAGTATTTTTCGTCAAATACTAAATTGAAATTTTTAGAAAATATTAATTATGGCGATTCAAAATACGGAATCCATTTTTCAAAATTTCAATCAAATAAGTGGCTTAAATTAATTTAAAATTAATCCTATTATCGGTACGATAGTGTTGGTTTTTAAAATTAAAATGATCAAAAGGTTTTTATGTTTTTTATCCAATTTCAATGAAAAATTGATCCCAATGACGTAAATTGTGTTAAATAATAAAAAAATATCTAACTAACCTTTTAAAACAATTATAAATATAATTTACCCTTATATATAAATTGGTTGATAAATTAGTTTTGAATTAAAATATTTTCTTTTTCATTGTTCATCCAAAAATGATGTTTCTAAGATAAATTTGAAAATTTCACCCCAAGCTAATTTCTAAATTATGAGTTAAAAAATAATTTTTGTTTTATAAAATTAAATTTATATTATTTTCTGAAATTAATTTTACTATTGTTCACAAAAATGACGTAAGAAGATGTGTCTTTAATAAAATATTATTCTAAAACATATAAATACATTGCCAAAATGTATTCCTTTCATTATCAATAAGTTTTATTTGCATAAAATCATTATAAAAATTATTTGAAAAGTAGTTCTTATTTTCCATATTAGTGAGTTTAATGTATAGGTTATAATTATCTCATTATATAATTATAACAGGAAAATGATGTTTGATTTAAACATCGGTGTTGCGTGAAACTTATGCCAAGTCAATGTTTTGTGTAATGTATTTGTTAACACTCAGTTCTATCAAATAGTATAAAAAATGACAAAGTGTAATACCTTACAAAGAAAGGGGGAAAATACATGAAGACAAATAATATTTTCAAAGGCATGAGTTTTGGGTTGCCTTAGTCAGGCCAAAAGAGCGTCGACACGCAGCCTACTTGTGCGACCAAATATTCCATGTAGACTACTCACGCGCCCAATTCCATTTCACCTAGGGTACTATTTATTTCTATAAATAGACCCTTGTGGCCTTTATTTTCATGAACAAATTTACCTGAAGCCCAATTGATGCTCTAGTCACCCTGGTGCTTCTCCAAAGTCCTCTGAAACATTCAAGGCAGTTCTTTAACACCAAAAGCAGAGGAATTTAAGGAGGATCACAAGACTTATATCCTTTAAGTGTTTTAAATCCATAAAACTTGTTCACCTAAAGCACCAAACCTCCCAAAATCAAAAACACTTTCACACTTCATATTCCTTTCAATGGAACTTGAGCACCCGACATCTGGGATCACCTTTGAATACTCCTGAAGGTTTGAGCCATGTCTCGCCCAAATATTACGATAGAAGTTGTTTGTTAATTAAGTTAATATCATGTTTCCAAATTCTACTTGATTTCCCACACTTGCGTGCCCTTATCTACTTGAGCACCCATATTGGATTCACATACTCTCTTCAGACTATAAGCCATCAAGCCTTCCTCAAAGCCATTCATGGAAAGGTTTATACATCCCTTGATCCCTTGTCTAAAATGGATTCTGTTGAGGCCTCTACCAAAAACTACTTACTAATCTAACCTTTGGGAAAGTAACATTAGTGTGTATCCTATTTGGGTTTATATATCCATAGTTAGAGGTTTCCCACATTTGTTTTACAATGGGGTAAGGGTTCTTAGCATGTCCATGGATTGTATATCCACATTAACATGGACCATTCTCCCAGGATCAATGTTGGGAAGTTCTAGGTTTGGAGGAGGGTTTGGGTCCTGGCCTCTAGCTTCTCAATGAGATGACCCAGAACCTTCAGTCTCTGATAGGGAAGGTGCAGTTCACACCTACTTTTCTTTCTTTTGAAAAAAAGGAAAAGTCTCTCTCCCATACGAGGATAAATTTTAAGGAATCCATCCTGAAATATGTCCCAATAATTTCTTTAATGAGGTAGAATCATTGAGACTTCTCTATTCTTTGGTGACAAAGGCCATAGGAGAGATTAGCATAGGGAATTTTGTTACCCTTTCCCTCTCCCGTTGATCTTGGTCACCCTGTGTAGCCATTTGGGTATGAGCCCCTAACCTTCATCCATTCTTCCGTTTATTGGACCCTTGTCCAATATAAAGTGAATTGAGGGAAATATCGTCGCCTCACTCTCATCCACCCTTGAAATTGTAGGTGAGCCCTCTTCCACCAATAAGGAAGGAAAAGTGTATCTGTCATTGTTTAATATTTCACATCCTCTATTTTATCAAACCGACCATGACTCACGTGGGCTTAGATATTTTTTTATGATTACATCATTTACAAAAACACTCACTAGAATGAACTAAATGAACTTTCATTCCAACCATAACTTGGATACATTGGAAGCCCTCTCAGGATCCATGCTCACTGGATATCCTCTTGATGAATCAAACCCTAATTCCCTTAATCTGGGTATCCTCCTTAGGAATAATCCCCAAATTAAACCTCCCAATCATCAAGTCATCCTTTTTTTGGATGTAATCCCAAACTCATTTCTCTCAAACTACTATACTCTCCTATGAGACAAATCAAACTACATGGGATTTGATTCCCATCCACATGGAATCATAGGATGCCTTCATGAGGTTCTAATCCAACACTTCAGATCATTAATGTTCTCCTTGGGATATATTCCAAATAGGTTCTAATAATACTTGGAAACCCATACCATTTCCATGTTTTTTGGGCTGCTTTAGCATAAGTCCCACACCAAACAATGACTAAGAACCTTTCTCTTATATATTCTTACCACATGAAATTAAACTATATAGTTAGGTCATTATCACATGACCGTAAAAGGTATGATGTGTCCCATTAGTCGGCATCGAACTACAAGTGTTCTGATTCCATTCACAAGGATACGCAGGTAGCCCATTTAATGGGTACAATGCCAATATCAAAAAAAGCCTTCGTCTACCTAGATGAAAATAAATTCTAGATTTCACCGATGAGTTTCTTAAATACCAGTATCATCATAATAATTATTAAAAGAATCTTGAAATAGTATATTAGAGGATACTGTTGATGGGGAACCTAAAAAACATATGGATATCTCTATTAATGAAGATCCTTGAATACATATTGATGATTCTAAGTTTCACACATGTAAATAAGTGATTGTAAATTCCTAGGTAATCTTATGTTATACATGGAAATATAATAAGGAATCATGAAAAAATCCTAAATTTTTAATGAGTTTCCCAGATTAGTAAACTATTCCCCCCAAAAAGTGTGTGATGATTCTGGCCACCCATCCTGTTGACCAATTCACATTCCTATGCATCATAATTTTTGAACATAACAGACACCTATCTTTGGAAAGTAGGACCCATTTGGATAAAGAACTATTGGATGTTTATGCTTCCATAAATAAATCCAACTAAATCCACCTAGAAGTAGGGATTCTTAAAACTAGAACACATGTTTCAATGAACTAAGAAACAGAAATGGTGAACCTTACATGAATCCTTAACCAAGTTAATAATGTTACCCACCTGTCAGGACCCTATCAATTGATAAAGGAATGACAAATAGAGTAATCAATCACGCGTATATCCATCTAAAATATGCTACTTTAATGGAGTTTATTTTTGTTGTCATTATTTCCTCAGAACTTCATTCAGTCCTAAAGTGGCTTTCTTCAAGACAACATCTGTGTACTTCCAAACTACTACTCAAGCTAGATCCTCATCCATGGGAATAATGTTATCACCCACCCAGTGTCTTCAGCTCTGGGTCTCCAATGTGCTATTAAAGGAGTATCATCAGCACGATACAGTTATGACTTTGGAGGCTGACCGATAATCCCATCAGGTCAATAACAATCCTCTATCATCCGGCCAACGAAGACTGATGATCAAGAAGTAGACAGTACCAACCACCATATTCAACCGTTTTAGGTCCTTATTCCTAGAATGTGACAACTAGTAACTCCCGTACTATAGGGAAGTGGATCAATAGGTCTCGTAGGGCCTCAATTCAAGAATGCAGGGCTCCTTCTTGAGGACTCCCACCGAAAATCTTCGCCAGTAGAATCATGCGGAAGTGAACCCCTATCATGATTGGGGTGTTGCCTTTGGATGTTTGGCATAGGTCTCTCAGACTCAGACACACAAGACTAACTTCCAGGGACAATTTTTGGTCAATGGGGAGAAGGCTATTACCTCTGCCCCCTCTTGAGAATCCCATCAACATAACTTGATGGAAAACTAAGAGCGGGTACATACACATGTCCGTCCTAATTTTATTGTCCAGTAGACTTGTCTGGAAACAACCCACCTATCCCACCAGATAAACCTGATGGAGTACTATAAACTTGCACATACACCTAATTAAACCTTATTAGCCGGTCAACAGGCTCATCTGACTGCATTTAAAGAAGCCCATCAATCCAATTTGGCGGTAACTGGTAAAGAGGAACGTACTGATTACAATAACCAATTCTGCTAGTAGTCTCGTATTCCAGTATTAAATGAAGTCCATATAACTTACTTGATGGGAAATAGCAAGCAGAAACAGACATGTGCAAGTGCTCATCAAGTCTACCAACATTCTCGTTGGCAGCACCTGGAGAAGTCAGTCGAAATGCTCGGACGATAAATATGGTGAAAACCCAACTCTTTTCCCCCATGCATGAGTACTTTTAATTCCCATTGACAAGAAATGGAGGACAGGAGAAGGCACATACAAATACTACATATACGAAATGGATGTATATTCCCATTCTGGCTGCTGAAGTCTCAAAACACATCTTATCAATTGCGAAAGGGCAGAGGAAAATCCCTGCTGATATTCTGGAAGCATGCTAGGATATTATAACAACTACATTAGTGGTACTAGGGGAAAAGTCACATAAATCAATCCCAACACATGGGATGACACATCATCATGCCATCCTGGAGCAGATAAACACCTATGTTCTTGTTTAGGAGGTTCATGGGGAATACTCTCCCATATCATACTGAAAATAAGATTGTGAACATACACCTTTTCCAATTAGAGGTAATCAGTCTGTTTCGGCAACCAATACAAGGAAGATACATACACCTTCCCCTGATAACCACTTTTCTAAGCAAGTGGTCCCAACTATGTATAAGAGAACACCTAAGAAGATGTCTCACCAAGCACTGTTGGAAAATCAAGAGCTAAGATGTGATTTGGCTCCTCTTAATGCAGGAGTTCTCGAAGTCCTCGACCATTTATCTATTTTAGCTCAAGATCATATCCTCTCATTACCAAATTATGGTAGTGGTAGAAGTAATTCTGAAGTTCCTCATCAGACACTTCATCATGAAGGCCTACTTCATAAAAATTCTATCAATCTAGAGCGCCTATCTCTGGATGAGAGCCACGACAACCCTTCGTATGGACTGATGACCAAGGAGAAAGAGGATTCATCCCTTACTATAATCCACCATGTTGATCCTCCCCATGATGGAATTTTCTATGAAATTACCCTCTGTAGTAGTATTTATCATGGTCAATAAAATTTTATAATTGATAATGTATCGATAAGAAATTTGTCCTATCTTGAGGAACATACAAACATAAGGCCAGACATGTTTGATGCCTTTTCATTGATGGGTGAAACACTTTCTCAACTAGAAGAAATATTAAGGGAAAATTCATTCTATGAACCTCCCCTAGTTTATTTTTCTTATAATACATTGCATCCACTTTGGTCAGACCAAGTAGATAAATCTCTAGTAAAAGACAATGAAGATATGCTGAACATGAGAAAACAAATGGCTAATGGAGAAATACATGTCATGTTCTGGACTTTGGAAAAGTATCAATATAACATTATAGAATTTAGGGTTGAATATTGTATTAATGATATCTTCCTCAACTTATGGAATACTCTTCATCATTTGGAAACTAAAGTATAACCATATGTTGAAAATAAAACTCAAGTAAATGTCCTAGAAGAGATGAAATGCCAAATTGGATTGGTATCTCTCTCAGTTTCCTAACATCCAAAGGCTGAATAACAAAATAGAATCCTTTATCATGCATTTCTCAACACTCTAATGAGGCATCACTAGTTAATTTATTAGTCCCCATATGGTGTTTGTATCTATGGATGGGGTGCACATGGAGCATTGCATTTCACTACACTTCAGAATCAACAAAGTTTTCCAAAAGTGGCCTAATGAAATTTTATTGCCCACAGTTATCCACAATCAATAGATTTTATATGTAATCGAATGTACGCTCAAGAACAGGGCTCAACCAGCTCTCATCAGCGTCAGTCCCAAAGAAATGATGTTGTTGAGTTACTTTTACCTCAAGCATCTAATAATCATGATCTGGAGTCCCTCTAAGAGGATATCAGCAGTAATGAAATGAAAATGTTAGAAATAACACAACGATATTCTAAAATAGGAAATTTGAGTGGTTTTCAGATATTACACCCAACTAATGTCCAAAACAAAATTTACCAAATCAGAAGAGCAGTTTCACGAATTTCATTCATAATAGTTCAAGAATCACCTTATCTTGCAAGGTGGAGGCTAATTTAATTCATGCTTCAAATTCATTAAACAAAGTTACAATGTTTGAAGAAGAAGAACAGGAACAACCCCAGCCTGCTAGGATGGGGTATTTTTTACATCTATAATCCCCTCCTCAGTGGAAGTCTATTTTTCTCCCAATTAGGGAATAAGCCACAACGAGAGCGCACAACAGAACTATCTGAGGATTCCTTTTGGGTTAATATTCATCAAACAGGTCCTGAAAATCCATCATATAGGATAACATAATATCATGGAACATACAGAGGGAGACGATCTTACAAAGATACTGACATAATGCCACCAATGCATTATGTGTCAGTAAATGTCATTAACACCATTACAGAAGATCCTCCAGAAAATGAATCTATTTCAAGGGAATCTATGGCTGATGTTTTTATCAATAATATGATACACACTGAGGAAAATGATAAATGATTATGTATTCGAAATCAGAGGCTTACCCAGAACCTAGGTATACATTTGAATAACCAACTCCCCCCCCCTCTGAGAGGAATCTAACATGGGAAAAGGTAAAAGTCAGGTTTTATGTAACTTTTCCACTGGAGAATGTCAATATCATTCACTTGAGGATAGATTTTTCCAAAAATAAGATGAAATGAAGGAGTTTAAAGGACTCAATAAAAAGTTACATCAAAGAAGCATTTCTGTTATACGTACTTCCGAGGAAGGTCCTCAAATTTCACATCCTGTAAGAGCTCCATAGCTAAGAGGATTTATAGTAACTAAAAATATAGATAATTAATTCCCTCCATTGGGTACACAACCAAGGTAGGATCAAACTCATCCTGATAATCTTGTTCTCATGGGTTATCCAAGGCAAATACCAACACCACCACCGGTGGTTTTTCTGGTCATTACACCAGCTCAATCTCTAGTTGTTGTACCTGCACAGGTTCCAGCTCATCCAGATATTCCAAAAATTCTTATGAACACATTTGAGGCATTTACAACTTGTTTGGAAGCTATGGAGGAATGGAATTCACCAGTTTAACCGGAAAATAAATCTTACCCTGAATGGGTGGACCTCACTCCTCCCCACCACATTTTGTGAATACCACGTTTCTAATCTTTAATTGTACGAGAGATCTGGAAAAACACTTTAAAAATTTTGTTTATCATTGTGATCTGATTATGTGAACTCCTCAATAACAAGAAGTAGTAAAACTCAGTTGTTTTGTGCAGTCACTACAGGGACCCTCTTTTGTCTGGTATACAAGTTTACAATCTAGATCAATTACAGGATGGGAAGATCTCTGCCAGAAATTTCATCTTCAATTTAGCTAAATGCAACCGAAGATGAATGATTATGATCTTACCAGTTGTAAACAAACTAATAATGAATTTATTTCATATTTCATTGCACGATGGAAGGGATTAAAATATTTTTTATGTCTGTCACTCCCTCAAGAAGAGTTTCTTCCAATTTGTGTGGAAATTTTATGTTATGAGTTATGCACACCACTAATCCCTATAAAATACAAAGTAGAGTTTCGAGAACTTACATAAATTTCACAAAATATATAATACTCTACTATAAAAACTAATTCTAAAACTTGTGTAATTCCATTAGCTCTTGGAAGGATAATTGGGAAAGTAGAGGCTGCTACCGTTACACTCAAGAAAACACATGTACCTACTTCCACATCGAAACCTTAACCGTATAGAAGGGTTCTACCTCTATAACATTAGCAACAATGACCTCCACATCAATATTATCAATGAGATCAAAGTCAGAAACATTTTGGGGAATTAAATAACAAAATTTATTATTTTTTCTAATAAATGAGTTCCATCTTACTTTATCTCAGATTTGGGAAATAATTTGGTTCCTTCTATAAGGCTTAAGAAATCAAACAAAGAAAGACATGATGATATTATAAATTATTTTCCCTTTACTCATATGTTAGAGAATACCATTCAAAAGTGTTTTGTTTTCAAGGACCTCTTGAAAAAATTGTAGACTCAGGACAAGTGAAACTGAAAATTTTGTCAATTCAAGTAGTATGTGTTACTACTACTGATCTAGAGGAAGAAGTAAAATATAAGGAAGTCAAAAGTAAAAATGTTCCCTAATATGATTATTGGATGATAAATAAAACGATCAACCAAACTCATGCCATGTTACGATAACAGTTGAAAGAACTGATTGTGTCTTCCACCACTCATGAAAAAAAAACCCTTCCATCCAAAGGTTAATCGTCAAAGAAGTTAAGTGATCATTAGTATAAATAGTAGTTTGAAGATTAAGAGATCATGTCAAGGAAAATGTTGTCCTTAACCCTAGTATATTTCATGAAATATATTTCAAAAGCACGGGCACCGCCTTGCCAAACGGCACAACTAGAACCAAACTTTCAGGAAGAATATTCATGAGATGTAGAATTGATCTTTGGTTATGTCAATTTTATCCACTTAATAGATCCTTATTCTAATGGTGATTCTGACTATAATGAGATAGAGTTCCTTTTTCCTAATTGGGGAACTAGAGGAAGAGGCCAATGTCAAGGATATAGAGAAAGACATGGGAATTTTAAAAACCACCATTTTAGCTCTACCCCTATGTGAACTATTTTGCGGTAGAAACTCATGGAAGATCCCTTCAACAGGATCAACAAGAACAAAGAGTTTCTTACATGCAAGATAGGTTCAGTTCTGACATGATTATTTTAGAGGACTGATTAGAAGTCACATAATCTTTCTCACAACAAGTAGATAGTCCTAGTCATTCTATTAAACCTAATCGAGGAGTATTTTCAGATTCCGCTCCGATACAGGGTACATCTACATCAGAAGAATCAACTTCCAAGAAACCTGCAAAACTGCATTTCCATGATGGGAAATTCAGACCTCTAGATCAAAATTATGCTTTTTTGAAAACACATTCCCACATACAAGCCACATTATCAATTATGGTGGCCTTGAATCTATCAAAATATCTTCGAAAAGAACTTATTGAGGCTTTGTCAAGTCCTAAAGTGTTTGAAACTGAAGATGGTGCTAATCTTTACCATTCAGAGAATGATCTTGAAGAAGGTCTTGCAGTCATTTATTTTACAGATGAAGATGGAGATGATGTTTTACATAGGCATATCAGACGCTTGTATTTATCTAGAAAGGTCAATGATATAAACTTTGGATGATACTTCACTGATAATGGCTCTGAATTCAACCTCATTCATGTTCATACACTTCATCGATTGAGCCTAAAATAACATGACTTATCTCCTTCCACTTTAATGTTTCAAGGATATGACACGAATGAGCAAGAACCTTTGGGTGATAATACACATAGAACTAAATTTGGAGATCTTATGTCTAATTCATATTTTAAGGTTGTTCATCAACACACAACCTTCAACATTCTGTTTGGAAAGCCTTGGTTACATCATCATCAATCCATACCTTCGTTATAAAACCAATGTCTTATGTACTATTTCAATGTTCAAATCAGAAAATTTTATGGTGACAAGGCTCCATTCAAAACATGTGAATCTCAATACACTATGGCGGAGTTTTATTACTAAAAAATAATAAGGTCAATGAAAAAGGAAATAACCAGAGTTAATACTCCAAATGAATAGGAAAATATTCCAAAAAACCCATTCATATTATGAATATAGATTATTTATTACTAATTAATCAAATTGAAAATGTAAACCCAAATCCAAGAACTCATCCAGTAAATTCATTAATGTAAATTAAGGAAACTGAACCTCACATCATGGGATAAACTATCGATTCACCAGGAAGTGATGGAAGCTTAAATGGAGAAGTCTTCATTTCATCATCTGAAATGCAGCTAGCCCCTACATTTTCAATCAGAGTAGGAGATGTTGTAGAACTGTTAGAGGAAGAAAAATTTGTTGATTCCAAATCCATCATATCTTCTTTATTACCACATGAAGACCCTTCAACATCAGTAGGGTTAGAAATGGTGGTTTCTACTTTAGGATGTTCAAATACCGACTTCTCTCCCAACGTTGGAAGTTTTTCATCATACTATACTATGCATGTAGAAATTTTAGAGGTAACTTGTAATGAATAAGAAGAGGAAGATCTCAGGGATTCTACTCCCGCATTTGAGTAAGGTGTCTCTACCACTATGGATGAGCTCAGTGAAATAAATACGAGTACAGAAGAAGATCCATTCCCCACTCCGATTAGTGTGGCATGACTTATGAAAAGAAAAAGGTGTATACATCATTTATAAAAAAACATCAAGATATATTTTCATGGAATTATACAGAAATTTCATGAATTAATCCTGATGTAGCCACCCATCATTTTGGTTTTCCAGAAGAACATCACAGATTCATGCAGGCAGCACGAAGAAAACACTAAAATCATGCCTCTAAAATTGAAGCTGATGTTGTTAATCTTATAAAGGAAAACTTTTTCAGGGAATCTAAATATTCCAAATGGTTGGCCAACATTTCCCTAGTGAAAATGAAGAATGGACAAATCAGAGTTTTCTTTGATTTCAGATATCTTAACAAGAATTGTCCTAAAGATAATTTTCTAGTTCCGATCATAGAGTTTTTAATTGATTTAACAGCGAGATATGATGCTCTTTCCTTCATGGATGGCTACTCTGGTTATAATCAAATCAGTATGGCCCTAGAGGATGAAGACTCTATAGCCTTTATAGCCCCTAATATAGTGTTTTTCTATCGGGGAATTCATTTTGGTTTAAAGAATGCAGGTGCATCGTATCAACGTTTCATGCACCATATCTTCAAACCCTTATTAGTTAAATTGGTTGAATGTTATGGGGATGATTTCATTGTAAAATCCAGACTAATATCTAATCACTTGGAATATCTGGAGACCATATTCAATAAACATCGATAACACGGTTTGAAGATGAACCCGTTGGAATGTGTTTTTGTGGTAACCTCCTGATAGTTACATGGCATCGTTGTACGCCATCATAGTATCAAAGTTGATCTTGAGAAAACAAGATCAATTCATGTTATGTCACCTCCTCAAAATTTGATATGATTAAAAGGACTCCAAGTACACTTGGCCTATATTCGATGCTTTGTTTCCAATCTGGAATGCAAGTGTTTTCCCATAACTAGATTACTGATGAAGGGAGTCACCTATCAGTGGAATGAAGAATCCCAAGAATCATTTGATTCCCTCAAGAAATATCTCTTGAGTCCATCAATATTAATGCCTTCTGTTGAAGGAAGACCACTTATTCTCAAATTGGAAACATTAGAATGATCATTGGGTTCCTTCCATGCCCAAAAGAAATATGTTTGGAATGAAAATAGTTTTTTACTATCTCAATCAAACTTTGATTGATGCAGAAACTCAGTATTTAATTAATGAAAATCTCAGATTGGAATTAATCATTACAGTTCAGAATTTATGACACTACCTGCAACATCTTGAAGACCAATTGATATCTCGTAGTAACTTTCTCAAATTTCTCCTTAGTTTTTCTATGATTACAGGGCATTTGGGACGGTGAGCAGTTATTCTGCAATAGTTTGATATCCAGTTTATGACTCAAAATGAAATAAAAGGAATAGATCTGGATGACTTCCTTGTTGAACATCCTTATACAGAAGATACATCATTAAATACTGATCATCCTGATAAAGAGTTATTCTCTATTAAAGATAATTCCCAAACATGAGAGATGTTCTTTGATGGTTCCATCATAATTCCAACATGGATGATAATTAAAAACCCTAAAATCAAAAATATTGTGTCAGAAATTTTCCTTATTTCCCCAAAAAAGGTTGTGTTGTATTACTCCTTCTTGTTGTTATAAGGTGGTACCAAAAATGAGGCAGAATATCGAGCTATCATCACCTGTTTGGAATTGGCCCTTCATGTGCAATTGAATCACATAAAAATTAAAGGCGATTCAGAATAAGTAATTAAACAAATAAATGGGGATTATTATATCAGAAAATAATAGTTAATCCCTTTGTGTGATTACATCATATGTTTAATGACTTAATTCCCCTCAGATCCAACATTGTCTTATGTCCCTCGATGACAAAATGCCCAAGCTGATGCACTGGATAATGCATCTACTGCTTTGGAAAATCCATATCGGGATGAGACAATTAGTAGCATTGCCCATCTTTGTGTGGTATCACCTTTCATTCAACCCAAGATTTAGAAATTGATGAAATTATCCCTATTTCCAATCTATATGGTAATACCATGGGATTGAGTACACTCATTGTAGAATACCTTCAAAATGGGGTACTTATACCAGATAGGGCTGAAAAAGAACAAATTTTATGATGAGTGGCCAATTTTACTCATTATGATAGTCTATACAAATAGAAGATCCTTCACAAATGGGGCTTCAATGGAATACTTCTCAAATGTATTGATGTAGAAGAAACTATAGCTGATATAAAAGAAGAGCATTTAAAATCTAGTGGTGCCCATCAGTCTAGGCACAGAATCTCTGATTAGATCTGAAGGCTTGGATACTTTTGGACTTAAATGGCATAGGATTGCACCTATTTTACTAAAAATTGTCATCCATACCAAGTGCATTCCAACATCATTAATCAACCCCTGATGTTTCTACATACAAAAAAATACTATTTTCCATTTTCCACATGGTGAATGGAGATAGTAGGACATTACCCTCCAGCTACAGCTAAGAAATTCAGGTATATCATTACTACCATCAACTTCTTCTCCAAATGGGATAAGGAAATACCTATCAAAGAACTCAGTGCCAAAAGTATTTTTAGGTTTGTCAAAACTAATATCATCACCAGATTTGGCATCCCTCATCCTATTTTGACGTACAATGGCACCAATTTTTGTTCTGCTCAGGTAAAAAAGATATAGCAAGAACTTAATATCAAATCCAACCATTCATCTTGCTACCATGAAACATCCAATGGACAGACAAAGGCCTTCTATAAGACCATATCAAATATACTCTAGACGATGGTGGATAATGATAAGAAATCATGGCCTGATAAAATTTAGAATGGTTTATAGGCTCATCGGACTACTACCCGTACTACCACCCAGGAAACTCTTTATTCATTGGTATATAAAACAATAGCAGTTTTTCAAATTGAAATTTAGTTTCCTTCACTTAGAGTTGTAATCTGTGATCAGTTGTCTATAGATGAGAGGTCTCAAAAATGGTTCAATGAGCTGGAATGATTAGATTAGAAAATATTTCATACATTGAATCATTTATAAGTTTATCAAAACATAATAGCACAAGGTTTTAACAATAATGTTTTCCTCTATTAATTGCTTCAATGGGAATTGGTATAGGTTCTTAGGACTCCAATGATACCAGGAAAGAAACCTCCAATGTTTGAGGCAAAGTGGGAAGGGCCTTATTCCATACAAAAGGTCTACTCAAATGGAGATTAAGCCTTAATCTCAATGGATGGAGAGATTATTACAACTCCAACCAATGAAATATTCTTGAATAAATACTTTATATAACTTCACATAACATCCTCACAACAAATCTGAAAACTGAACAACTCCCATTTCCTTACCGCATGACAAAAAACTGCACAGTACAATATCCTCGCTACATGACATAAAATTGCACAATACAACATCCTCGCTACATGACTTAAAAATACATAGCCCCCATGTCGTAACTGTAAGAATTAAAATTTCATAGTATAATATCCTTGTTGTAAGACTGAAAACTTCACAACACAACGTCCTCACTACAAGAATGAAAACTGCATAGTTCACATGTCCTTACTGCAAGACTTAAAACTGCTCAGTACAATGTCCTCTTTGCAAGATGTTAAACTGAAAAAGACCATTGTCATAGTTCCATGACGTTAAAATGCATAGAATCTTATTTCTTCACTACCAGACTTAAAACTGCATAGTGCTCCATCCTTGTCTCATGACGTTAAACTGCATGACATCATTTGTCCTCGTGAATGACATTAAACTATACGAATAACATTTTATCTACATGATGTTAGGAGCTTCCATAAGAAAACAACATTGACATCATTGCTATTACTTTGGGGCACATGAGTCCGTCTCTTCTCTACATCTGAGTAAGATCAGAATAGGGACCTTATATCAAGAACTACGTATAGCTTGATTCTCATTTTTAATAAGATATGTAGAGACTCCTAAATATCCAATTTTGGGCCAAATCAAAATCACTAAATTTTCTTATTTTATTTTATCCTCCCGTACATAAATTAGATCTATACAGAGTGTTTCCTTAAGATATATGGTTTGGTCCTTATATTGTTTCCTGTTTTAGGTTTAATCGTTCTCTGAGAACATGGAAAAAGCCCTCGTTCTTTATGTCAAACTCAATTGGTGGGTGTAATGATTGTTTCATGAACTACGTACGACTTGATTCACATTTTCAATGAGATATTTAGAGACTCCTAGATATCTAATCTTGGTCTCAACCATGATCTTTATGAAAAACCCCTTTTCTTATATAAGAATCCAACATGCATAGGGAATGTTTAAAGAACTATGTATGGCTTGATTCTGGCCACCAGAAAGACATTTAGTGACACATGGTATTTATCCCTTAGTATAGTTATAACATGTATTTATTTTCTCCGCGATTTCTCTCATCCTTACCACATGATGTTAAATTACATGGAAATATAAGAACTATGTTTGGCTTGAATCATTCCTCCAACAAGATATGCAGTGAGCTTGGGTCATATGCCCCGGTTCAACCATCACTAAATCATAATACCATTAATCTTCACTTGCGTCACCCTTTTGTTATTGATGAATACCTTATTACTCCTTGTTTCTCACACCGAGCACAGCTCACATGGGCTTATGAACTGGGTTAAAGGCATATCTGTATATTTAAGGTGTCTCAATTCCTTTTGGGGGTTATCAATGGCCCTAGCTACAAGACCTTAAAAGGAATAATAGACATCCTCACCATATGATGATAAAATACACAGTCTTTTAAAGAACTATGTGTGGCTTGATTCTCATACCATTGAGATACATAGTGATGGCTATACCTTAAATCCCAGTTCCATCCATGAGGTAATTTATTTCCCCCCCTCTTTCTCATATAGTTAAAAAATGTCTATTCTGGAAGATTTTATTTTAGGTTCTCTCATCAGTGAACTCTTCATGGAAGAAATATTGTCCCCATTTTACTTAAAAATCCAATCTATTTAAGGGATTCCAAATTTATGGTTAATCCTGATTCAAATATTCCTCGAATGCATTAAGCATTTATCCTTTAGTATTTCACACTGTTAATCATGAATATTTCCAAATCATCATTATCTTTCTTAGGGATTCTGGTAACTGAGTTTCTAACACCTGAGAAAACTTTTTCATGAATATTTAGCATATTTCCTTAGGTTTCCTTACATAAGTTGCCTACATAATAGGTCAATCATTCAAAAGATTCCAATATTTGGCTATAAAGAATATACCCTAGCTGACCCTCTATAATATAAACCCTATAATGGGTTTGTCAAATGATGGAAATTTTAGTCTTGGATATAATATCTTTGTACCCTTCAGACGCTGATTACAATATACATGAATCTGTATTTTAAAACAGTCATTCATGTAAATTTGTCCCATTATCTTTATCTTGATCTGAATGTCTTCAAGACTATGGTTTACACAATTACCTCTCCATGTGTTCAAAGCAATATTAAATAACCTTGGAATCACTTGGCCACATATCATATATTTTTTTTCCATTTCTGGTCCAGGTTGTATGACCTAAAAGTATAGACACCATACCTCCTACGTTTGGGACAGACCTTCATACAAGTCATATTCCTTCGATTCTTTGGAAATATTGGTTGGAAATACCCTCTCTATATTCAGGTACCCTTCTTCATAATCCAAACTCTGTTCTTTGGAAAATCATAATCTCCATAAATTTTCTTCAGCTTTTAGCAATAGAATGTTAAATTCCTAAGAGCTCTTTTGCTAGACTATGCAGCACATGCCCTTAGGTGGCCTTCCCAAGGTTGCCTACATAGCTGGTATTTCAGTCAAAAGATGCCACTATTTGGATATGCAGTATATAACATAGTTGGCCCTACATAATATAGACCCATAATGGGTTTTTTCAAATAATAGTAACTTCATTCTTGGAAAAGTCTTCCTAAAATGATTTTATCCATTTTCCCATATCATTCCTCGATTCCAGAAATTCACATATCACAGTTTACAATTATCCCTTCCATACCTGAATATAGTAGTATCTTTCTAAACAAATTATCATGATTTTGGGAGAGTCTCACACTTTTTTTCAAAGCTAAATACCTACACTGCATTGCTTAAAACTACACAGTATAATATCATCCCTGCAAGACATAAAACCACATAGTACAATGTCCTCACTGCATGACTTAAAACTGCAGAGTTTTATATCATAAATTCTTCTTTTTGATAAATTTTTACCATTCATCATACCCTAAATTTAAATTGAAGTGGATTTACTATTCATGAAATATGTTGGCATAAAAAACCCCTTTCATTCTTAAAATTCCATTACTTGAAAAACAACATATTGTGGTCTTGAGTCACCCAAATCTTATTTTTTCCACTGTCTATCAGTAGAAAAATGTTAAATTCCTAAGATATTTTTTTCTTGAATATGCAATACATGCCCTTAGGTGGCCTTGCATAATTTTCCTAGAAATCGGGCATGTCAGTCAAAAGATACCACTATTTGGATATGCAGCATATGCCCTAGTGGGAACTGCATATCAAAACTCCAATAACAGATTTGTCAAATAATGGTAACTTTTTTCTTTAATGAAACTCCCCTTATGTTGATACATGTTTTAAATTTAGTTACCATAAAAATCATTTCTCAAGATTCGTCTTGGAAATATTTAAAGAATATTAATGAAATTAGTATCCACTGAGTTTTTTTTGGAATCTAATTTCAAAATTTATGATCAAAGCTATTTAGAACTTAAACATTATCCCTTTATAGTCCAAAATGCATGAATCTAAACTGCTAACAACAAAATACGTAGTACTCACCACATTGAAAACCCGCAAAGGGCACATTGAACAAAACTCGAGTCCTAGATCATTAAACATACATTTTCTATAATTTAGGTAATATTGATAAATAAAAAGTTTAATGATATGAAATTTTTGGGATTTTCTATATAAACCTAGAAAAAATCAAACTATGCTTACTAGGACTAATGGCCTAGGTAAAACAAAGCAGTTAGTGAGAGTGAAAACAAAAATGATTGAAGACAAAATGCTTTTCATTTATGAAAATGTTCACATAGGAGCTTACAAAATTTTGAGTCTCACTCTTATTAGAATTGAGAAATTATAAAAGTCTTTCTACATAATTCATAATTTGTTTGAAAGCCTCTTGAGCCATGTCAACTACATATTGAAGCTTTTTTATTTTTCTATCTCCACTCTTATAAGCATAATGAAGTGCTTCTTTAGCATCTGTAGTGGCCTTTGAGACATATTTTTGATCGTCTTCTAATATGCTATGAAGCTGTTCAAGCTCCTTGATAATAACATCTAATTCTTGTTGAAGACAAAGCTGCTGAACTGACTTTGCTTTAAATTTTTTACTTTAGTCCCTTCAACTTTGTTGTATGATGAACCTCATCCTGCGACAATTCTACATGAAACTATTCAATGTTGATCGGTAGTTTGGATTTTATGAAGTCCTAATGAATATTTTTCTATTGTTCATACCTTCCAATAATCTCTTTCACTGTAGTATGAATTTCACGGTATTCGAAACTTCCAAATCCCAGCATGATAAATAGAGTTGGATGTCATTGAATTATTAAAGGTAATTCCTCAAGGGGCATATAAGATATTATCTTCCATATATTCTTCCATGCATTGCGACTTGCAAGAAGAAGGATCTTTTGATGTTCTAGGTCCAATTCAGAATCACTGTCATAAAGAGGGATGTATTCTGGGATTAATGCTCTTAAATAAGTGCTCTATTTTTCTCCTTATTGAACACTGGCTACTTTACCATCCAATATTGTTTGGGTTGATGCAGAGGCTTCCTGTCCAGACCCATCCATTGAAGTTGATAACCCTATATGATAAATCATGTATTATGGTTATAGTTATTTTCAAGAGATACCAAAAATGAATAAAATCATAATATTAGTATCCCTCACTTAACACTAGGTCAAACACATGAGAAGACTCCACCCCAATATTATCAGTTTCATCATTTTTGTTTGATGTCTCTGGATGAGGAGTGCTATCTTTCATGTGCTCATGATCCTCAGAATGAATCTCAGGAAGGTCTTCTATCTCAAGATCAACCTGAGCCATTGTCTCCACAATGATTGGATTGACATTAATATCAATACCTCCATCAAGTATCGTTGTGGTAGTAGTTTATTTAGATGGAACAATATATTTTAACCCATCATGGATAGAATGTTAATCATAAGTATATTAACATGATGAATAAAGAAAACTCACGTCCTGTTGATTCTATACAAGGAACTTCAAAATCTATTGAAGCATTTGGTATATTAACATGTTCTAATACTTCTTCAGAATACATTACAAGGTTCATCATTTCATCTTGTGATATCTTAAATCCATGTTTAGTCTCACCCATGGGAGAACTTGTCATGTATGCTTCACAACATTCCTCCAGCATCCTTTGACCCTGGGTAACTTCCTCGGCAATAGTTGTGGGCTCAGCATCATCTATTTCCATATGTTCTGGTGCATGTGATGAACCTAAAAGATCACATGATGAAGGTTAGTTTTTGTTACATTTGATAAATTATCAATTATTATTGATTTACCTAAAGCCTCATATCCTCTGATAGCAGGAATGAGAGCAGTGCTGGGAAAAATGTTGGTTCCTTTGGCATAATACCTGTTCAGGAACCACTGGATTTGCAGGAATTTGTGTCTATTCCACAACGCTCTTAATTGTTCCTTGAATCTTATCAGTATCTTCTATCAATGAATATACAGAATAATCCACTATAATCCTAAGATGTTTCAACACATTTTCATGAATAAGGACTAATTATCAAGGAGGCTTACCAATACTAAGAAACAGATTAACCATGGATCTCTTTCTTCGGTGCTTTTGCTTCTTCATCTTCTTAAGAAATGATTGCATCGTCATCTCTAAACATAGGTATTGGAGATCTGAATACCGTCTCTATTTCATCCTCCAAGGCTTGTTGTCCCAGAGATATTTCTCTCGATTCACGGGGTGATCCGGTATCTCCATGAGTAGTGCTTCCTGGGCTATACTATGGTTAAGGAACTTCAATTGTATTTCCATTAACCATCTATAAGTTAAGTTGATATTTTACCTAATTAACAATTTTTTGAATAAAATTCCAATTTCAATGTAGAAGAGAATGTGAGAGAATGTAAACATACATCTTCATGATCTACAATGTTACACCATTCTTCTTCTAATGAAGGAATAATCACTTTAGTGGTACCAAGATCTATCATTTCCTTCACCTTCTTTGTGGTAGGAATTTATTCATATATGGAATATATGTGAATTTCTAGCTCTCAAATGTATGTCCTCACATCATTGGGATTATTATTAAAAAGAATGCCATAAGAAGCCCGTAAATCCCCTACTCCTGGAATATGAAGTTCTTCACACAGATCTATCAACATGGTTTCAACATCATAGTATAGACTCTTCCATGTTTGAACATACTATGGTCATATATATTCAGAGTGTATGTCAGAGGGTAGTGAAGATGATACTACATCCTTGGATTTGAGTTTCTTTCCAACCCCCATAGTTACGGATGAGGGTTGAGAAAATGGAAATCGCTGCTCTTCAAAATGATGGAGACCAGATCACCTCGATATAGGTTTGGTAGGGTTTAATGGAGTGGATATCTTAATTCTGGATGGAGGTTTATATTGGCACGGGGTCTCTCTGGTGAATTTAGAGCATCATCACCTCCACCCTCTAATTATCATGAGTCGGCCCCTAATGATAAAGAATTATCTTCCAAATAAAGGGGTTCCCTCCTGCTACTTCTCTCCACACCCACTCGAGGGACAACATAATTTAATACACTTTCAGGGTAAGATGAAACCCAATTTTTGGCACACCAGATTGTCAATATGCTTACTGCATTAGTAGTGGGTAAATTAAAAACCGCCCCAGTCTTCTCCGTAGATGTCAACAACCATAGTTTTTGGGAAACCATATGATGTTTCTCTAATATGAAATTCACAAGAGGGGATATAATATTTTATTGTAGACATATGATATGACACTTGAATATATAAGTAGAATATGACTCACAAATGATTTCTCAGTCGATTCTAGTGGCCAACACGCTATCTCTACAAGCTAGCATATATGCCCTCAATTCCAAAATGGTCGTCCCATCATCAATGAATCACCCTAAAAGAGGGTTCCTGTAGGGAAGGAAATGTAACTCCTTATGCATGATCAATCTATATGTGATGTCATAAGTGTTCAGAGACAACGGTGAAATACCAGATAAAGCCTGAATAGATGGTCTGAAAGGACTTCCAAAAACCAGTTCTCCACATTGTACAACATAAGTTCTGATGTGAGTAGCGATCCATCCCCACAATACCTGGAATGGTCTAGGTATTCTATAGGGAATCTTTCCTTTGTAAATTTGCAGCAAACTCCTATGAATCTTTCATAAAATAGTATTGGCGAACACTACCATCATTTTCTCTGCCATCCTACCCACAATATCAAAGTTTTATGTCCTCCCCCCTCCTTTGGAGTCTCAAACTATTAAAAATACACACTGATCCACATGTCCAAGAAAAACCAACAAGACGCGTCTTTTTCAGAATTATTGGATTGACTATGTATCCACATTTGTAAAATTCTCCTTACTCCAATGTTGACCAAAAGGTGTCAGGGGTACTTCTCTTCTCTACACGTGGACAACTAGTCTGACAAGTGTAAGTGGGCCCCTTATACTTCTTCTTTATTAGAAAAAATTTCCACCCATTCCTCTGGATGAATATCGCTCTTGGTGTGAGACTTCGTGGTGGCCATGTTCTTGAGTTCATTAAATATTTTCATCAACTCACGAACCAAATTTGGTGTCTTCTCTGAGTCATTCCATGTCACCATGGGAGGAATAAACTCATCATATATGTCTCCAAAGACTGGTGTTCCAAAAATCTTGTAAACATCCCACAAGTTGATGCATACTTCTCCGTGTGTTAAATGGAAGGATTTAGTCTATGGGCTCCATCGGCTTAATAATTCTGGCATGAAATCATCATTCGCACACACATAATATTTCCCAACCCAGACGTCCTCATAGATCCCGATGCCTTTAATGTTGAATAAAAATTCAACATAGGTCTAAGGAACCCATTATGACCACATACACATAGGTTTTACTCATCCTCAAGGGGGGAAATCCAATCTTTTCTTCCAACCCTTGGACTGATCCATCTAAAAATCACAAAATATTGATGAATAATAGTGTGGCAATATCTCGGGTGCATGTGCCTTCAAATCTAGAGCACACGGGATATGATGAAAAATATGATCTTTCTCTTCTATCACAGCTCTATAAAATGAGCACCCAATATAAACATTGGCTGATGAGAATTTGGTATAATATTGGAACCAAGAATGAGGGACATAGTTCATTTTATCTAGAATATTATCATCATGTAAATGGATATATCTATACAAAAAAAATACATGCTTTGAGGAGAGTGGAAATGATAATTCTTCAAATATTTTTCAATGTTTGGAAGGGTGGTCTCCCGAAAATCAAAGTAACTATTACCAAAAACATTCATCAGGTCATCAATCCTCTTTCTAGTGATCTCATCAGTAGTTTCAATTCTTTTGGGATCCACTAAACTTGAAAAAAGATAGAAATCATCTTTTATGTATGTTCATTTTTTTGTGTTTGAAAATAAAAAATGGCAAAGGCATTAAGGTGCCCAAGTATAAATATGGTTCAAAAGTATAAGTCAGCATGAAATCATGGAACCTCACATATAGCATGAAACTATAAAACCTAAAGAAGAAGCGCAAAAAACAGAAGCGTCCGAGTGAAAGAATACTTGTAAGTTTAATGATGAAATTTTGGAAGTCACGAGGCTATTCGTGGAAGTGACGCCACTGTATATTAGTGTTGTGTGTCACCCTGCACGCCAAAATCCTACATGCTGCAGAGTAGAACGACTAGTTGTCTCATGTGAATAACACTTGTGTGCCCCATTACTCACTTCTTTCTCCTTCATTACCTTACCTCAATTTAGGACCGTCTTTTCATTTTGGATCCAATTATGAGGGGTGGATTATTTTGACACATTATTCCATCAAAGAGTCTAAAAAATGAAAAAGTGAAATACCTTAAAATTAATAGGGAAATATACATGAAGAAAATAAATATTTAAAATGGAATTATTTTTGGGTCCCCGAATTTAGACACCAAGAGCATCGACGCATATCGTACTTGAGTTCCCCTATATGGCGCACATCCTACTTGTGCGACGAATTCCATTTCTCAAAGGGTCTATTTTTTCCCTATAAACGGAACCTTGTGGCCTTTATTTGCATTGAAGAATTTCCCTGAAGGCCAATTGATGCTTTGGTTGTCCTAGTTCTTTTCCAAAGTCCTCTAAAACTTTCAAGGTATTTCTTTGACACCTAAATAAAAGGAATTGAAGGAGGATCATAGGACTAAAGTTCTTTTAGTTTTTGAAATCCATAACACTTGTGCACCTAAAGTGCCCAACCTCCCAAAGTCAGAAAAACTTGATCACCACTTATTCATTTCATTGGAACTTGAGAACCTCACTTCTGGGATCACCTGTGAATTCCGCTGAAGGCTTGAGCCTTGTCTTTCCCAAGTATTACCATACATGTTGTTCGTCGCTTCAGAGAATATCTGGCCACCCTAGTTTACTTGCATTCCCATACTTGAATGCCTTTATCTACTTGAGCACACCTCTATGATTAACTTACTCTATTAATTCTACAACCCATCAAGCCTTCCTCAAAGCCATTCATGTAAATACATCTTATTCCTTGGATCCCTTGTCTGAAAGGAATTTTGTTGAGACCTCCACCAAAACCTCCAGACTTATCAAACCGTTGGGAAAGGCACATTAGTGTGTCTCCTATTTGGGTTTGTGTATCCACAGTATGAGGATTCCAAAATTTTTTTACAATGGGGTTATGGTTTATGGAGTGTCTATGGGTTTGTATATCTCTATCCACATGGATCGTTCAATTACGAAATGTTATGGGAAGTTCCCAGTTTGAAGCATGGTTTCGGTCCTGACCTCTCCCTTCTCAAAAAGATAACCCAGAACCTCATGTATCTAGTAGGGAAGGTATGGTTCAAACACAATTTTATTCATTTTAAACAAAATATAAGTATCCCTCCCCAACAAGGATAAATTTTAGGGAAACCATCCAACCATAAGGCCCTTGATTTTCTTGCAGAAGGTAGCATCATTTCTCCTCCTCTATTCTTCAGTGCCAAAGACCAGAGTAGAGATGGGCATAGGGACTTTCGTTACCCTTTCCCTCTCCTGTCGAGCTTTTCCACCATGGGAATCTATCTGGGTATAATCCCCTAACCTTTTTCCCATTTTTCATTTCAATGGACCCTTTTCCAATGTAAAGTGAATAGATGGAAGGCCCGTTGCCTCACCCTCATCCACCTGGGAAACTGTAGGCAAGCCCTCCTCCACTAGCGGAGAAGGAAAAGTGTATGTGTCATTATTTAATCTTTCACATCCTCTTTTTTTCTCACACCGAGCATGAATCACATGGTCTTAGTGATTCCTAATGATTACAACATTTAAAAAACACTCACTAGAATGAACTACGTGAACATTGACTCCCACCATAATTGGGATACGTAAGAATCCCTCGTAGGGCCTGAGATCACTGGATATCCTCTTCATGAATACAACCCTAATTACATTAATCTCGGAATCCTCTTTAAGACTAATCCCCAAATTAAACCCCCAAATCATCACAGAATCATTTTCAGGATGTAATACCAAAATCATTTTTTCTCAAAGTACTATACTCTCCTATGAGACATATCGAACTATGTGGGCTTTGATTCCCATCCAAATGGGATACGTAAGAAGCCTCCTTGAGGATCAAACCAAACACTTCAAATCAACCATGTTCTCCTTGGGCCATAATCTCAAAAGGGTCTAATCGTACTTGGAAACCCATATCATTTCCTAGTTCATTGGACTTCTTCAGCATAAGTCCCAAACAAAACATTTACTAAGAACCATTATCTTAGATTTCTTTACCAAATGACATTAAAATTCATGGTTAGGTCTTTATCACATGACCTTAAAAACTATGGTGTGTCCCATTAAGAGGCACAAAACTCTGAGGGTTCTGATTCCATTCACAAGGATATATAGGTATCCCATTTTATGGGTACAATCCCAATATCGAAACAGGCCATCATATCCCTGGATAAAAATAAATTCCATATTTCCCCACTAAGTGGCTTAAAAACCAGTATCATCGTAATGATGATTAAAAGAATCTTGAAATAGTATATTAGAGGATACCATTGATGGATAACCTCAAATACATGTGGATATCTCCATTAATTAATAACCTTGAAAACATACTGATGATTCTAAATTTTACACTTGTTAATAAGTGATTATAAATTCTAAGGGAAACTTATATTATACTTGGTGAATTCATAAGGAATCATTAAAATATCTTAATTTAATAAAGAGAGTCTCAAAGTAGACAACAATTCCCCCAAAAATGGTGTGATGAGTCCGAACTTCCATCCTCTCTACTAATTCACTTTCCTAAGCATCATATAGTTTGAACATAACAGACGTCTACCTTGGGAAAGTTGGTCCCCTTTGGATAAAGAACTGTTGGAAGTTTCCGGTTCTATAAATAAATCCAATGGAAACTGCATGGAAGTATTGATTCTTGAGACTAGAACACATGGTTCAAGGAACTATGAAATAGTATGCCAAGCATATTTTCCATGTAACGTATTCCTAGTCGATGTTACGTGTAACATACACAAAGTTTTTGTTCCATAATCAATTTTTGTGATGTGTGAATAGAATCTTTTACTTAGTGGAATGAAGGATAGAAATGATAATTTAATTTATTCAAAAGAATGATCCATAAAAACACAGGGTGTAATATTATACCACCTTTAAAATGAAATTCACCCTCAAAATTCAGCACTCAAGAAAATGGGATTCTTATGCTTCATCATATCCTTATGCTCCCACATAGCTTCCTCTAACTGGTTATTTCTCCACAAAACATCGATCCGTTGAGTGGTCTTGGATCGTTGAACTTTATTTGATCAATCTAGAATTTCAACCGACTATTATTCATAATAAAGGTCCTACTCTAGCGGTATGAACAATGAGTTTAGTATATGTGAAGGGTAAGATATTTAATTCCTCAGGAGAAATACATGGAACAAATCATGGACTTGGGAGAGATTTAGAGAAAGTTACAAGCTATAAGATTCTATCCCGATATGATCATGAATATCAAAGGGACAGATATACCAAGGGATTACTTTCCCATTCTTACTGAATCCCTTTAATTTCTTTTAGGGTGAGATTCATAGAAAAAACATTCCACCAACATCAAATTCTAGATCACCCCTATGGTTATAATCATAACGTTTCTACTATCATTGAGCTACCTTGTTATGTTGTTGAATGGTTATAACCCTCTCAACCATTTCATATGCAATATATGGTTCCAATATATTTATTTATTCAATCTCATCTCATCATGTTGGAGCCTAACATATCTTTCCATAGATGGATTCATACAGTCCCATCAGAATTATTTAGTGAAAGTTATTATTTTAAGAAAACTCAACTAGGGGAAGTTGTTAAATCCTAACCACCATTGATATACATATAAAAATATCTCCACATATCCTCAAGTGTTTTAATTGTTCTTCCTATATAAACATTTATTTGAATATGATAGTAATTTATAAAGCTAAATTTTTTATGAAGTGCTTGTTGGATATTTCTCCAGAACCTTGAGTTGAACCTTATATCCTGATATGATATGATAAAACGTGGAACTCCATGAAACCATACCACTAAATTTATGTGTATCCTATCAAGATGATACATATATAAGTCTTCTATGATAGTGATGATGTGTAATGACTTAATACAAAGATCGAATACCACCTATATAGCATTAAAACCATCATAGGTTTTGGGTAGGCCAAAAAATCCATAGTGATGATCTCCCATTTCCATTCTGGTATGGGTAATTAATGCAAAAATCCCTTTGAATTTTTTCATTCATCCTTAACATGTTGTTATTCTGAGTAATGATATATAAACTCTAATATATCTCTCTTCCTGACATCCCACTGGATGTATAATTTCAAGTCCCTATACATCTTAGTACTTCTAGTATGATTATAGAATTAAGAACTATGAGATTCATCAATCATTTCTTTCTTAAAATCGGATATGGAAGGAAGACATGCATGGTTCATGAACCATATCATTCCAACCTAATAATTGTTAAAACTCTGTAACATTTGTATATTTCTTTTGCAGTTCTATATCTTTCTTCTGGACCCCGTTTATCAACACTTGGATACAGTGTCGAACATTTATTTCATAATGATAACATTTCCCCCTTCCTGAAGGATTTCTAGATCAATTCTTTTTAAATAAAGAAATATTACATCATTTATGATCCACAACATGGAGAAGCTGATGCGATCCTTTTGAATAAAAGATTTAGCCACCTTGTTCTATTCCTAGGGTGGTAATGTATTGAGAGGACATAATCCATTTTCATATCCAACAATATTCTCTATTCCATTTTCAACTCCTTCTTTCTGAATATATTTTTTAGACATTTATGATCAGTATATTTATCACACACTTCTCCATAAAGATAGTGCCTCTAAATCATTAATGAAAAAATTACTATGGCTAACTCCAAATCATGATTTGAGTAATTTTTCTCATTAGTCAACAACTATCTTTAAAAATAGGCTATTAAAATGATGTTATTCATAATAATTCATCCCAATACCTTCTTGGATGAATCTATATTGATTAAAAACCCATCTACACTATAGGGTAATGTATGCATAGGTTCACTGATTAACCTTCTATTTAGTTACTTTAAATTTTTCTCAAATTCAACTATCAAGAGGATATTGACCCCCTTCTAAGTTAAGTTCATCAGAGGATTCAATATTCTTGATTAATTATCTACCAACCATCGATAATATCCAAACAAACCGTGATATTTTATGGATATCAGTCATGGTGGTTAGTCTAGTCTAGAATTCAATAGCCTCCATCTTTTATGGATGTACTACTATACCATCTATTGAGACTATGTAACACAAGAATTAAACCTTTTACAACAAAAATTCACACTTTTTAAAATTTTTCATATAGCCCCTCTTTCCTTTGGTTCTGTAGTACAATTCTCAAGCAATCTTCATGCTCTACCATTCTCTTTGAATAGATAATAATATCATCTATACATACTACCAATAACTGATCGAGGTAATATTTAAAGACTCCATTCCTTAAATCCATGAATATAGTATGGGAATTAGTAAGACCAAAAGGTATAACTATATATTCATAGTTTACATAACTTAAATAAAATTTCATCTTAGATAGTTCCTCTCTCTTAACCCACAATTGATGATAACTATAATGAAGATCAATCTTTGAAAATTATTGAGCTCTGCATAGATCATCACAAAATTCATCAATATGGGCGTAGCGGATACTTATTATTGATCGGGATCCAACTTAAATCCCTATAATCAAAGCATAGCTACATTGACCTATATTTCATTTTACCAAAAATAAAAGGGGCAACCCAAGGTAGCACGCATGGACAAATTAACCCCTTATCAATGTTTTCATGGAGTTACTTATTCTATTCCCACAACTCAATCAAAGCCATTATTTAATGAGTCCTTGAAATTTTAGTGGAACCAGTTATGCATTCTATTGATAACCCAACTTATCATTTAAGTGGAAGGTAGGGAAACAATTCAATAAAGACATCTTCAAACTACTAAATAATAAGAATATCATTGATGTTTATTCCCTCCCCAAACATTTATTATAATCAACCTTCTTTAATGGGAATTAAGACCCATACTCTATATGTAATATCCACCATAAGTTTATATTTTTCATCACATGGATGTATGATTATAAGAGTGTTTTAAATATCAAAAGTAACTTACCTTCCTTGAAAATTGATGTATGATTTATGTAGATAAATCCAATTGATGCCTAAGATGACATCAAATTCAACTTAAGGAAGAATGAAATGATTTTATTAAATCAAATTCCCACAAACTTAAACCATAGAGGAATCATAGACTTGGGATGCAATCATCGTACCATTAGTGGTATTCAATGAAAATTCCACATCGAATTGTTTTTGTAAAATCTTAACACCATTAGAAATTTCTTTAGATATGAATGAGTGGGTAGAACCAGAATAAAATATTACATAAGAAATTTTATATTGGATGGTATGTGTACATTTCATCACATTGTTAGCACACCACTCATCAAAAATAGAGATTTCATGATATTTTCCCATGTACCTTAGATTAATAGGTTGTTCATATTGATCATAATAACCAAACCTTGGGTTAGGGTAGTGGTTATCATAATTCCCATTCTCCTTACACATGTAACACTAAATTGTCGGAGGTATATTCTATGCTGATTATCACCATTCACAACATTAGCTTACTTATTCCCACCACTTCGACAGTCAAGTTCCTGATTTCCTTCCATCCAAACATAAAAAATATATTAGACCCCTTAAGGTGATTTCCTCTATTTTTAATCACACATTTATAGAATAAAGGAAATATCATCTACATTTGTTCATGGTTTTTAGATTTTCAATTAACCACCATCTTGTTCTTCTTGTCAGAACCAAGAGATTGATATGTTACTTCATCATCCATTCCAACAATGAAAACACAACTTAAAATATATCAGTAACTACTAATGTCTCTTATGGGAAATTCCATTATGAGATTTGGTTTCAAGCAACTAAAGAAATTATGGAAGAAATATTGTGATAAATTGTATTATCAATGTTTTTTTTATTTTTATTGAAAACTATCATTTTTGAATTAGAATGTTATTATTATCTAGGAATTGGATCCAGTACGTATTTAGAAACTATCATTTTTAATATCCATGTTAAACATATTGTGTATTAAATTTGTATGTTTTTGAAATAATTAGATCCATCTACCTCATATTCAAATCATCTGATCGAAAAGAATCAGAGGTAGATGTTTTTTGTTTGATTGAATTTTTAATTTTTCAAAATAAGTGAATAAAACAAGTTGATGAATGAAGAAATTGTATTTTTGAAAAAGTGATTTGAACGAATATTATGAAGTTAGGAGTTAGAACATTTTCATACTTTCTAAACAAATAATATGATGCTTTGTCGTTCAAGAAGTTATCAAAAACCATGAAAAAATTATTGATAACAACATGTGGAAAAATGGACGAGAGGTTTGATGTTTTTCAGAGTTGAAAAATGGGAATTCCATCATGATAGGAATTCCATCGTAAGAGGATTTTGTTGGTAATGCTATTTACATCAGAACGAGAAATTATATCATATTGTGGATTCCATCGTAATGATATTTCCATCATATTGGGAAACTCCATCATAATGGGATTCCAATCCTTATTATATTTCTATCAGAATGGGAAAATACATCCTAATGGGAAACCCCATTGTAATGTTAATTCCTTTATAATCACAGATAAGGAAATAGAATCTGTAATCATTGGGAAGGAAATATATTCATAATGAGTTGAGAATGAAACAATTTCGCAATGATCTGATTATGAAGATGACTCAAAAGAAGATTCCAAGTTATTTATGAGGAGTTTTAGAGGTCAAAAATGAAATTCAATATGTCCTAAATCATAGAGAAATATATGGTGGTTTAAAGAGTTCAATGTTGAAGTTTAAATGTGAGATATTTTTAGAGGTTTTGAAATTTTAGGAATCTTGGAATGTTTTCATGTTTCCCGCTAATGCTGAATGAATCACCTATAAATACCTGATCAAATCCTTCATTTAATTGAAAACATTCACCTAAGAGGAAAAGGCAGAGTACTAAATAAATTATTTCATAGTCATTGATATTATAGATCTCTTAAATAGAATCATACAACAGAATCATTGTTTATCGGACTGATCAAGATCATATTGGGAACATCATTTTGAGATGATCAGATTGATAAGATCATATTGATTCCATCAAACTATGAAAGATTTTATTTAGAGTTTGAGAAGAGTTTGAGTTTTATAGATTGAAAATGTGTTTATTATACAGATTCCATCATATTAATAGAATTGGATCCAAAATCATATTATTTAGGGATACAGATATAGACCAATTTTATTAAGGAATTATCTACACTCATCATATTGAGAGAATATTCTCTAGACTCATCAGATTGAGAAAATTAGATAAAAAAATCAGACTGATCATTCGACTGAGAAATTTTAGTGTAGTTTCAAAAAAGTTTTTATTATTATTTTGGATCAATTTGTTTATTAGAAAACATTTTAAACTGAAGGATGTCAATATAATCTTTAATATTATGAGATATAAGATTTCTGACAATAGTTGGTACATGCTATATTCACTACATTATAACAGTGAATTTTGAAAGACCAATGGGAGTGACTATGGAAAAGATGTTGGTCTCACACTGAGGCCAAACCTTGTAAATATCGTGAGCATTAATTTATCTCCTACTTTTTATGCATGAGTATTTACAAAATTTGAATAAGGAGATAAATATTATCCGGTTTTTTGGGTTATGTTTTGAAATTTATTAAAACATATAAAAATTGTCGAACTAATTATTTCCCCTCTTCTCAGTTGTAATTTGTTCTTTTGTAACTTCATTTTCAACGTAATTGTAGGTTTTCTTGTTGAATCCTTATCCTAGATAATATCAATCATTTTCAAAGTATCGAAATTCCTAAATATGATGTAAAAAACTTCTTTGGATGGAAAAATAGGATGATTCCTTATCTTCTATATCTTTCCCTTGATGTTGTGGATTCTACTACTATTAGGTTTTTACAAATTGAGTAAGATAACCCAATGGCCATTATTGATTAGATAAATATAGAATTTGATGGAAATGAACGAAATTCCCTTCTCATGTATATATCGAAAAATGTTTATAAAAAGGTAATGGGTCTCAAAATATCAAAAAGCTAGTGGGACAAGATAGAAAGTGTTTTTGAATGGAATACAAAAGTTAATGAGGAAACTCTACAAATACACTGTAGTAAGTATGAGGACATCATAATGAGAGTTGAAAAAACAATGAATGAATACTTCACTAGATTAAATTAATTATTATTTTTCAATATCATATGATTCAGAGACATACTGGAAGAGTGTATAATTGTGAAGAAACTTATGAGGGACTTTCAAGACATGTATCATTCTAAACTGAATTTTTTAGAATATAATTATGATTTATATCATGATATATTTAATATGATTATTATTGATTACAAAATGAGGAATGCTACAACTTTTAAAAAGAATATAAAAGATGAAACTGATTTTGAAGCTATGAGAATGTTGAAAATTTGAGATGTTAAAGAATATGGTCATTATATGTTTGAAAATAATGAGTATGAGGAGTCGAATAAAAAATCATATCTATTATATCCAAGAACTGTAGAAGAGGAAGAGTTTTTTTGGAAGTAAACTTCCTCTCCGGTATTTTGAGTGTGGTGAAATCAACCACTTTTCTATGAATTTCCCTAAGAATAATGGTAGAGAATATCAAGATGATTCTGGTGAAAATTGTCGAGGGAAGAAGTGGAACGAAAATTATAATTAAGAAATATATTTAAAATGATATAAGAATAAGTTTAGTAGAATCAAAATAAGTATGTTGTGTAATAAATTTTAATCAGAATTAGTTTTTAACAATCCTCCTGAAGATAAAAGTTCAAAAAATTAGATCCTTGATTGAAAATGTTTAGAATACAAAAGATTTCTCAGAGAGCAAAGAATGTGGTGAATAATCATATAGAGTGTATCATAATAAAATAAAACCTTGTAAATACCTTGAGGAAAAAATACACATGAATAAAATTAGAGTAATGATGAAATGGTGTAAAGAAGTTGATGATGGAAGAAAACTTTGATCAATGAAGAGGATGAATACATTCAAGATATTTTATGTTACAAACATTGAAGTTCTAAATTGGAAAACATGACCATAGATCATAATATAAAGAAGGAATCTATAGAAGAATTGGTTAACATGATTCAATAAAAAGTTCTTGAGTCCAAATGTACCACGAGGAAGAAGAATGAAAAATTCTAAAAGGCTTCAGAAGTAAAATATAAGACATCCAAAGTTTATGATAATGGTTAAGACAGGAAAATTGTAAAATATTCTATTACAAAAAATTATGCATTATCTGATTCATTTAAAATTATATCTTTTTAAAAAGGTTTTGTGAATGAATATATAGATAAAGGATATGATAAAAAAACCAAATATACAAAAGTAGAAAACTAAATCAAAAGAAAAGATAGTCCCCATCCTGAGTATGTTATATCTGAAGGATGTTACCAATGTCAAAAAAAATTATATGAAGATATATCATTATATAATAGTAAATAAATATTTTTTGGATATTTTAGTTGTTTTGGAATATAGGGGAATAAATATTATAATTTTGGCACAACATATCTCTACCAAGAATAATTATTGAGAAATGTGGAAGAAATAAGGAAAGTCAAGTGAGTAAGTTTCCTAACTTACAAAAAGATAAAAAGGTGAATTATCATGATGTCAGAAACATTCCAACTAAAAATAAAATTGAATTTTTGGAAGATTATATTACATGATATGATCAGGATATTCAACTTTTTGAATGATGTATGAAACACCGTCTTGACCAAGATTCTTATGATAGAAAACAAAATGTTTCCAAAAAGAAGAATGTGAAGGGAACAGATTTTGTTTTTTGTGATAGATTTGAATGAATGTAAAAGGAAAAAACCAATGATACTTGGTAGTGGTTTTTCTTCACATATTAAAGGTGATATAAACATCTTGAAACATGGTGAAAGTCATGATAGAGGATGTGTTATTTTGGGTAATGATAGTTCCATAAAAATTGGAGGAATAGGAATGGTTGTGAGTAAATCAGAAAAGTTAAAATCTAGGGAAATTGTATTTTTTAATTGGCTAAAACATGACTTACATATTGTAAGTCAACATTGTGATGATGGAAAAGACTTTGTTTTTAGAAATTGTTCTTGTAATATCAAAATCATAAAAGATGGAAATGTTATTACAAGAAGAGATAACACCAATTCTAATCCATTTTAAATATGAGAATCTAATAACTCATGTTACATGATTATGGGAGATGAAAATAAATTTTTGCACCAAATATTTGGTATCTTCTGACATAAATCTATGAAATAAATCTATAATGTTGATGTAGTTTGGAATTTTCCAGAATTGAATAGAAGAGATGATGATGTTGGCATTACTTTAATGAAAAGCAACATGGAAACAAAAAATCATAAGAGAATCGAGATTCAATCTACCAGACCAATTGATAATATTCATTTCTATTTATTTATGTCTATGAGACATAACTAAAAAAATCATATTTTTTTCAATTTAATTGATGATTTCACTAGAATGAAAACAATTGTGTTTATGAATCACAAGTTAGAGGCTATTTAAATGATCAAATTCTTCAAAAAAAGATATTGAGACGGAAATTGGGGATTCCATAACGATGTTGAGAATATATAATAGTATTGATTTCCCAAAATATACATTTTAAACTTATCTATGAAATCATGGTATCCAACATTACTATAGTGATCCCTATACTCTAGAACAAAATGGAGTAGCAGAACGAAGGAATATAAGTTTAGTGGAAATTGGGAGAAGTATGTTAGAAGAATAAAAGGTTTCAAAATTCCATTGGTGAGAAGATGTTAGTATTAGTGTACTTGTTCAAAATTTATCCTTGTTTAGAATGAAAACATTCATTACTCTTTATGTAATGTGGTATAAAAAATGATTCAATGAAATACATCAATGTTTTTTGATGGCCATGTTTTCTCAAAATAAAAAAGAAATTTGTTAATGTTTTTCTTCCGAAATATGAGGAAAGGAATTTTATATGTTATTCAACAAATATAAGAAGTTATATATAGTATAAAAACATATACAAATGTTGGTGGTCTCATATTATGTGAAGTTAATTGAAATCAATGTTCCTTAACAATTTTTTTGAGAATTCTAATTAGTATAAATTAGAGAATTACAATAATAGTGAATGTAATTCAAAACATCCTTATCAAGATTCAGAAGAATCATGTGATGATAAAATTTAATCTATGAAAGAAAATTTGAAATTTCATATATTAAAAAACACGTTGAATAAGAAAAAATTATTTTGAATCATAAGGCTCTAGTCCAGAAAAGAAGAATACATAGATTAGATAATTAGACTTCACTTATCTCAAAATTTTAACCAGAATCAGTTTTAGAAGCTATTCAACACAAATAATGGGTGGATGATATGAGTGACGAGTGGTATTAGATTGTGTAGATTGAAACTTTACAACGTATTTCCCAAAAATAAAATAAAAATGTTATCGGAACCATGTTGGTTTATAGAAACTAATTAAATGAACATGGTTATGTTTTTAGAAACAAAGACATTCTTTTTTGTAAAGGCTATGCATATGTGGTTGTTTTGGATTTTGAAGAAACATTATCCCCAATTAAAAGTTTATAAAACACATGAATTATTATTTTAGTGTCCACACAATGGAATTACAAATTTTAAATGACGGATGTAAATTCATCTATTTTAAATTATGATATTGAGGAAGAACATTACATTGAAAAAACATGGGGGTTTTTTCTTGATGAGGATGATTTTTTTAAATTAAATAAATATTTGTATGGGATGAAATAATCTCCACATGATTGGTATTCTAAACATTAATTTTTTAATGTTGAACTTTTCTAAATGAAAAATTGATAGAACCTTATATGTGAAAGATGTTGACATTGTAATGCCTTATAATGGGGATATAGAAGATGATTGTAAAATATTTTTTTTGAAATGAAGAAGAATTTTGAAATGTATATGTTATGAGAATTAACATTATTCTTCAATTAACATGTTTAGAAAAAATATAAATACATTTTCTTTTCTTAATAAAATAAGTCTAGTGAATTGTTAATGATGTTTGGGATGTCAGGATCTAAAGAAGTCTGAACTCCTATTTTAGTGAGCACAAAATTAAATAAATATGAATCTAGAAAAAGTGTGAACTAGAAATACTTTTAGATGATAATAAGAAGCTCTATTTACCTTATCATCTTTGTTCCAAATATTTTTTATGAGGTGACTTTGTGTTCCATGTATAAAAGTAATCCAAAACAATCACATATGTTGGAAGAAAAGAGGATTTTGAGATATGTTAGAGGAACACCTTCACATGGATTGTTATAAAAAATAAATAGTGGAATGAATAATTATTGTTATATTGGTGTTTATTATGATATAGATTGTCATGATAGAAAATCAAACTCATGAGGAACATTTTTCATGGGTAAATGTTATGTGAGGTTGCATAGTAAGAATCAATATTCAGTTACATTGATAAAAAATGAATCAAAATATGTTGAAGATAATGAAGATTATGCTCAAATGGAATGGATGAATGTTTAGCTATAAGATTTTAAGTAAACGTTTCCAAACCATTGAACATACTTTGTGATTATCAGATTGAAATATTTTTTTTAAAGAATAATCTCTAAAATTCAAGATCAGATCACATTGACATATATATTCACTATATAAAATAAAATGTTTCTATTGGAGATGAATTTCTACAATACATGTCAAAATGTTATCAGATTACTGATATATTTACTAGAGCAATTCTAAAATAACATTTTGTGGAACTAAATCTACAAATTCAAGTTCAGCCTCCTCCCATGTATTCCTGAAACTCGGAATGAATACCGCCTCCGTGCTTTGGAATATGTAGAAAAAGTGGAGAGAACGTAACAAATTTTTAATTTGTAATAATTTTTTATTATCATTCGTTAATAAATATGAATCTATGGATATCATAAAATTGTGGAGGGAAAAAGAAAAGTTAAAATGGGGGAGACAAAAAGCATGTGAGAAACAAAATACAAGGAAAGTTTATCTTTACAGAACCACAAAATTTTTATGTCATTGAGGGATATAATTCCTTCAAAAACATTACTTTGTATAGCAGTGTGGTTTTAGGATGCTCAATTTTGAGAAATACAATGTATTGATAAAATTCAAAAATGATGAATTATTTACAAATTTTGAGTAGTGGAAAAACAATATATGGGAGTGAAAACTTATTATCAAGGGTTGTCAACAAATCCAAAGAAGATGTTGAAGAACCTTTTTTGATAAATTTTTTTAAAAATGTTTTTCTATTTTTTGATGAATAAATTTTTTTATAAGAATGTTTTTGTAATTAATGAATCAGATCTAGTCCATCAGGACGAGATTTTGATAGAATTCCATACATTTCTGAATGATTTGGATACTTCTGTATCATATTCAGATCATCTAATCCATAACAATCAGATGTAGAAATTTTTATTTGATTGATGTTTTCCTTTTTAATGTGATGATTATGATGTATAATCAAAGATAAAATTCCATATTTTATATATATTTTTTAGAGTTAAAACTTGAAATTTAATTTTTCATAAATCTGGGATTATTCTAAGGAGGTTTCAATAATTCAATGTTGATGTTTAATTAGATGTTATTTTTGTTGATTTTTAATTTTGAGTAATATGGGGAAGGTTTTCAAGTGTCATGTTTTTTCCTAAGTCACCTATAAATACATGATAAGATAATTCATTGAATTGAAATATTTTATGAAAACAGAAAAGGCAAAGTGCTGAAAAAACAAGTGAAAGTCATTATTAACCAATGATCACTTAAAGGGAATAAGAAATATGAATGGTTGTATTCCAGATTGAGAAATATTATATTGAAAATATGATATTGAGTTCATTGGATTGAGAAGATTCTATTGAGTCAATCCGACAAAGAATGGTCATATTGAGATTTTGATTAGAGTTTGAGTTTTTTAGATTGATAATGGGTTCATTGTATTGAGTCCATCGTATTGAGAGAATCTAATCGAGACTCATCGTATTGAAATAATTAGATCTAGAATAATCATATTTAGAGAATCATATCCAAACTCACAACATTGAGAGAATCTAATCTAGGATCAATGGATTGAAAAAATTTGTTTAATCTGTATCAGACTTAGGATTTTAATAGAGCAATCAGGGTGCAGTTTTGAAAATTTCATTATTCTTTTTATTGTATCAATTTGTTCATAAGAAAAAATTATAAACGAATGATAATTGGTATAATCATTCGTATAGGTAGATATAAGATTTCTAATTGGACGTGGAACACTTTTTATTGACTTATTAATAATACTGAATTATTATAGACCCATTATAGTGTCTATGGAATAGATATAGGTTCTGAAACTGATGTTAAACCTTGTAAATAATGTGTGGTTTACTTTCATTCCTAATTTTTCATGATTATGTTTTTACTAAGTGATGATAATGAAATAAATCTTAACATAATATTGGGTTGTGGTTTAAAAATTATTGAAACTTATAAATAGTGACAACTAATTCAACCCCCATTTTAGTTTCTATTTTATCCTTTATAACATCACCAATAAACGTTTCTTTTGGGTTGGATGATAAATCATAAATAATACCTCACATGTCTCGTGAAATTAGCCTCGTAAGTACCAACAGATTCATCATCCATTTCATTTAACTCAAGGAACTCTTTCTCAATCTTGTTAGGGAGAATATGGGGAAAGTACTCATTGGAAAATATAATGTTGAACTAATTCCAATATATGGATTCAATATCAGATTTCTTCCTAGTATTCTTTGTTAGAGTCCACCACTAGTATTCTTCTCATTTTAGCAGGTAGAAATCCAAAATTACATTCTCATGCTCTGAGAACAGGAGAATGGAGAATATATTTTCCGAATTATTGATCTCTTGTTTAGAACCAGGTGGATCAGATAACCCTTAGAAAGAAGGTAGTCACTACCTTATGAAAGACTCAGCATAATTTTTTCCACACCTTTTCTCATCAATAAGTCCACCACGATTCATCGCATGCGATGGTTGTGTGAGAATTATGATGTGTTTTTTCATTCCCTAACCCAAATAATTTGTTTGATCTGGAGGAAACACGTTGTATTGTCCATCTCAATCACTATTAACATGGTCAATTCAAGATCCAAATATTAATTAAAATAGAAATCATAGAGTGAAAAATAGATATCATATTGCGGAACCACATAATCATGAAAATTAACTTATAGAATGTCTAAATCAGGACACCTTCCATAATCTATGACCCCGTAGGTTTATCCAAGGTTATACATATGAAACTTCTATTTAGATCATTCATGATGTTTCATGGGGAGTTTTTGAATTCCAAATACATATCTCTCAGGAGTGTTAAACCAGGTGTACAATAAGGCCCTTTGTCTTGTACCAGATTACCCTAAGTCAGGGATGAAACATTTTGTTAGAGTTTTTACAAGTTGGTATATCTGTGTTGGAGGCATGTACACTTCTAAAATCCAAACAGGTATATATTTTAAGGAATCCACTCACTCAATCCTTTAAAATTTTCAAATACATTTTCATATACATCTCTTTATCCTCAAACTTATCCCTATACATGTCCTTATGGTTCACACTATGGTTTTCTCATCCCAGCTTCAAAAGTTTATCTTAAAATTTTCACTGATACTAACTATAGAGACCCTCAATTTTCAAATAGTATCAATACATAACATTTTTAGAATACTTAAAACATTACAAAAATATCGGCCTAAATACCATACTAGTCTGGGGCATTTGGGAACATGGAAACATAAATAATGATACATATGTGTGCCAAATTATCTCCCACTAGGTTCTGATTTAATATAACCCTTTTTATAAATATCAAACATAATACATATCTTCAAAAAATGGGGAAGGAAACATAATAATGGGTGAGATAAAATGCTCATTAAGGGTAAAAAAGGGAGATATGTAATCATAATAATGAGAACAAGGGTATGAGAACATTATCATGAAAATATGAGATCATGCCCATTAAATAAAAGATTATATACAAGAATCGTGGAATAATGCATCGTAGATCATAAGTCATCGATCATAAGGAAATAAATATCATAACCCATGAAATCACAATTTACAAATAAAAAAAGAAATTTTTTAAGACACATAATCATATATAATATGATTTCCATAGTATCCATGGAATCACTTCCAAGAACATCTTTGTAGTATAGGTTCACTCCAAATACCATCTTGGAATTCATGGTTCACTCCCTTGGATATGTAGAATGAGTTCACTCCTCATTCCATATTGGTTTTTGTGGCTCACTCTCATAGACATCTTAGTTTCCATGGTTCATTCCCAAGACCATCGTAGTATATCACTTGGGATATAAATATTAACCCAATGCATTTGACGGAGATATAGGTCCACCCGAATCCAAATAAAATGATACATACATGTTCCAAATGATCATAAGTAATCAGATCAAACCCCCTAAAATGAAATGGGAATTATGAAAATGTAATCATATACTATCCTAAGGTAAAATATAGGTTTCATAAAAATTTAATCATATACAAAACTCATGAAAATCAGATGGTTTCAAAAGTATATAACATGTGAAAGAGAAATGAGTTACATAAACATCATGCAATAAAAATATAATCCATTAAGATATATATTATGAAAGAAAAATTTTTATAATTTCTCTATAAAATCATGATTAACACCAATGGATGTTATAATAGATGTGAATTAATTTTTAAAAATCTTTGAAATGAAATTTGTGAGGAAAATATCTTTTCTGTGTTGAAAAATGTTTTTCAAAACTTAAAATATTTTCAAAATATTTTTGTTTGAAAATATATTTTACAATTTATATAGGATGAATTAAATACTATAAAACGTTTTTAAAATACTTTATCCTTGAAAATGTTCTTCAAAGATCATTATAACACATTTTTAATTCATTATTAAAGAAATGAGTTTTTCATACAATAGATTTATAATCGAAAAGAGGGATGGTAAAATTTTACATGAAATAATATATTAAGTACAAAATAATGGGAAAATGATACTAATAAATAAGGATATCTTGAATAACCATGGGGGAAGAAATTTATGGTTTCTTCTTGATGGATAGATCATAAGATTTATTGAAAGGAGGCATAAACATAAACAATTTTGGAAACCAATGATATTGTTTAAATAAACTCTTACAACATGGTATCTTGAGATCATATACTCCATGTAAAAAATAAATTGTATATAGCATAAAATTTCATTTAAATAAGGATATTCATGATATAAAATTTAAAATGGAAGTCTATAATACATGAAATGAATTTCGTTTCATAGCATAACATTTTCCTTAAAGAACGAAAAATGAGACAAATCTATTTTGCCAATTTGTAAAATTTTAAAACATTAAACCTAATAAATAATGCTAATATAATTTATATGTAAATACTAATAAATTTAAGTATAATAACCATTTAATAAATCCATGGGAATTATACAAAACACAAAAAATACATGTTTAATGAATAAAGAATTTATCTCCCAGAAATAAATAGTGAGATAAAATCACCTTACATTTTGTCCTCATTCTCATCACACTCATTCAATCCACCAGTATAAAAAATATAAATTTATTATATATATTATATAGAACCATTTTATTATATAAAATACCATATATGGTTTTATTATTACCTTATATTACTCTTTTTTTAACTATCATATGTTAAGTTTTGACTTCAGATAATATTCTACTTGTTCTTCACAAGTGTCATTATTTTTTATATCGTTGGTCCTTATACTTATATCATGATTCCAAAATGTAAAAAAACTAATAAATATAATGAATATTAATTATATTATTTATTATAATAATATATATAATATTTAATTATGAAATGGAATAAACTATTCATGGAGATGTTAAGTTGTACCCATGCATGAACATTGTTTCTGTTTTTATTGTCATATAGAAAGAATGAAAAAAATAGCATATATGAATATATGTAGATAATATCATTACAGTAGGATTATAATTATATATATGTAATATAATTTTATTAAAACCATCCTAAATACATTCTATATATTCTGTGATCAAATCAAATCACTTTGAGGGGGTAGTAGACTGCACATCCTCAAACAAAATTATCATATGAACACCAAATGGAAGGTAAAATATATTTTGATTTTAATAGAAATACAGAAGAATGAAGGAATAATAAATATAGAATTTAACATATATAAATAGAGTTACAATAATATTTTCTATCATTATAGGAGTTAAATGAAAACTAAGTAATCATTGTTTTTTGAGGCAGTGGTTTATTGTACACATAAATAATATGTTTGTTACCTATTAAATGGATGTGTGGGTAATAGTAGGTTTTAAAATTAGGATTAAAACAAACCAGAATATTTAGGATACTGTTTGTATTAAATAATCATTGAATAAAGATAGTGGAGGGTGTGTATAAGGAATATAAAATAATGGAGATTGAGAGAAGGTGTTTCCTATTAATCGGGTAACTCCATTTAGGTTTTTGTAAAAATGATCCCTTGTAAGACATTTTTCTGAAATACTGGATATAAAGGGGAAGGTAGTGATATTATAAAGTCTATTGGGAATATATTTTCAGATACTATGTGGTTTTATAGGTTTGAAGAAGAGTGATAGGTGGTATTCTTTTATAGGGAATGTGTAGTGGAACTCTTGTTAATATTTGCAGAGAGAATTCCTCCCTTGTTTGATCATGTTGAATCTGTATCCAATAATAATAAAATGTTGATAAAATGGATTATAGGGTCTAAATATTTCTTTTAAATTTATTTTTCACAATTTAATAGGTTTTTTTTGTGCTTTAAGGTTATGGTTTAGTCCATTATTAAGCTTAATTTAACCTTAATCGATATAATTATTTTTAATCAATTTCCCTAATATTTTTGGTCAAAAAATAAGTTGACCTTGTTATAATTTATAAATTATGATTATTAATAATAATTAATCCATTTTAATCAATTTACACAATATAAGTGGTAGAAATTAATTTAAAATTAATCCCGCAGTCGGGTCAATAATACCAATTTTTAATGAAAAAATGATCAAAAGTTTGCAATGTTTTATATCCAATTTCAATGTCATATAGGTATCAATAAACAAAATTATATTAATTGATAAAAATATTATATAATTATAATTTTTAACCAATTTAATATATAATATAACCATATAGATAAATTAGATGAAAAAATAGTTTTAAATTAAAATCCAGTATTTTTCACTATTCGTCCAAAAATGACGTTTTATAGAAAAATCTGGAAATTTAACCCTAAGAAAATTTCAAAATTCTGAAATAAAATATTTTCATCATTTTATATAATTAAATTTCTATTAGTGTATAAAATTAATTTTACTATTGTTCACAAAAGGACATAAAAAGAAGTTTAATTAAGAAAATATTATTTTAAAACACATAAAGACTTTAACAAAAATTATCATTATCAATATGTTTTATTTATATATATCCATTATAAAAAATAATTGAAAAGTAGTTATTATTGTTCGCATTAGTATGTTTGATGGATTGGATATAATTATCTAATTTAAATAATTATAAAAATAAAATTATGTTTCATATAAACACCGATTTTTCATGTAACGAACACCAGGTCGATGTTCCGTGTAACATAAACCATATCTATGTTCTGTGTAACATATTCCAAGTCCATGTAATGTGTAACATATAAAATATTCATGATATGTATTCCAATTTAATTCATGTGAATGAAATATTTTACTTAGGAAATTTCAATACATAAATGAAAATGTAAGTTTATTCAACGAAATGGTCCTTAACAACTCGAAGTGTTATAGTTTTTAATGATACAATCAAAAAATTATAAATGATAATACATGAAATAAAAATTAACCAAGATCAATCTTGGGTTTGGGTGGAAAATATTGGGTATTTTATCAGTACTGTTAATGTTATTTTAGTAGTTATTGTAGTAGGTATTGTAGTAAGTATTATAGTTTGGTATTGTAGCAGTCATAACAATTCATTATATTTAGGACTCTGGGCCACTAATTTTGGATTAAGAACCATAAGTTCTTCATCCCACCTTTTTTTTGGGACTAAAGGCCTTCTATCTACCTTAGGCCTTCAGGCCATGAGATTTTGAGCATCCAAGACATAGAAATAGACCAGGATGACTACACAAGAGCAGACCCCATAATAAAATTTAGAGGAAGAAATACATCCATGAGTATCATCAGCTATAGGTTAAGTAGGATGAAATACTAAAGAGATAATTTAGGACATGATATGGTAAGTATTAGGATGTTATTATAACCATGATGTTATCTAATTCACCTATTATTTTTATGAAAATTATGAGTATATTTTCCAATGACTTCATGGAAGATTTTGTAGTTGTGTTTATAAATGATATTTTGGAATAATATAATATTTATGTGGAATATAAAATTCCTATAAATATAGTCTCTCAAACATTCAATTAAAATAGGCTACATGAAAAATTAATTATGATTGATTTTTGGTTTTGAATTTTTTGTTTCATTTAAATATGTTTTATAAAGACAGTGTAAATAATTATCCTTTTAAAAAAAGTTGTTGAATAATGGATGACATCCACAAATATCATGGATATTAATTGTTTACTTAGATTACTAGGTCATAACTGATGGTTTTTTAAAATTATTTCTTATATTTCTAAACCACTGACTATGTTAACTCCAAAAGGTGTTATATTCTTCTTGAAAAATAATGTGATGATTATTTTTAGGAACTAAAATGAAGATATGTGAATTATTTTGTTTTGGATCTTCCATATATAATTGTAAAATATTCCACCCATTGTGATAATTAATTGAATACAATTGGTTTTTTCATAATGGAGAATGATCAGGAAATTGTTTATGCATTGTGTCATTTAAAACCATAGAGTTGAATTCTCTAAAACATTATCTGGAATTAGCAATTGTGTTTTTTATCAAACAATTTAGAGGCCTCATCTATATGGAGTAAAGTGTGAAATATATACTGATCATAAAATTTTGAGTTATATATTCACTCATAACAAATGGAACATTAAATAGATAATATGGATAGAACTGATTGTGGATTATGATTTAACAATTCATTACCATCCTGAAAAACAAACAATATGGTGATACATTTATCAATAAAAATAATTCCATATTAACCATGTTACTTTTGATCATGCCCTATTAGTTAATTATTTGAATAATTTTATCCTTGAAGTTGAGGATGATGGGAAATAATCTGTTCTATTTTAGTTTTTTGTGTAGTCCACTCTTTCAAAAAATATTAAGAAATAATGGAAAGGGGTCATGATTTACAAGAAATTTTAGAATACATTAAGAATTATATGTTTTCAGAGATTAATGTTGGTGAATAAGGTGTTATAAAATTTGAAAAAAACATTATGTGGGTCGTTTGATTCCCAATTTAAGAAAGTGTTATTGACTGAAGATCATATTTCCCCATTTTTCCATCATCCATGCATCAATAATATGTATAGATACCATCATGATTATTACTATTGGGATGAAATGTAAAGAGATATTATTGAATTTATAATGTAATGAAGGAAATTTCAACAGGTTAAGGAAAAATGAAAATTACCAAAGGGAATTTTTCAACTATTTCTAGTGTCAGAGTGTAAATAGGAAAAAAATATTAACTGATTTCATAGTGGGAATACCAAGGGAATGAGGATTTGAAAATGCGATCTAGGTTATTATTGATCGATTTACTATATATATATAATTTTCTCCCATTAAATATATTATGTTTTTGGTTCATATTTGGTGACTATTTATAAATGAGAGTATTGGGTTACATGGAGCTCCTCTATCCATTGTATCAGACTATGAACCCAGGATTACATCAACTCTTCAGAAAGGACTTAAGAGATCTTTGGGTGCTGAATTAAATTTCAATACAGATTTTCATCACCAATGTGGTGGAAAGTTAGAAATAATGATTCATACCATGTAATTTATGAATCATTATTGTTAAATTTATTATAATGGATTTTTTATCAATATATTTCATTGGATAAGTTTTATTATAATACTATTTTTTACTCTAGTATATAGTTATAACCATTTGAGGCATCATACAGAAAGTGGTGTCGGGTGCCAATTTTTTTGGATGAGGTATGAAAAACGAGTTAAATAACACTTGTGTTAGTTGAGGAAATGTAATAGAACGTTTATATTATTTAGTAATATAATAGGTTTTGTCATAGAAGGATTAAAAGATAGGCGGATAATAAGAGAAAATATCATTATTTTGAGATAGGTGATCAGGTTTATCATAAACTATATCGATGGAAAATTATTATGTGTTTTGGTAAAAATTTAAATATAAGTGTACAATGAATTTTAATATATGAAATAATAGAGAATATAGTACTATTTGTCTAATGTGTGCCTTTTCCTCCATGTTTATCATGGGTACACAACATATTTCATGTTTCAATATTAACAGAATATGTGTCAGATTCATGTCATGTTTTGAGACCTAAAGTGTTTCAGTTGGAAGAGAACATTACATATAAATAAGGGACTACTTAGATTCTTTACATAGATATATTCGTTTCATAATAAGTTATTTCACCAGTTTAAGGTTTTATGGGAAACTATATGGTTGAAGAGGCAACATGGGAAACTGAAATTTCTATATGGGAAAGTTATCCTCAATTGTTTAGAATGTGAAGAAAAGTGAAAGGAAAAATTTATAAAAGGTGGAATAATGTGAAATACTATATAATGGTATAATAAATATTTTTTATGTTTATTACAATAAATTTGATATTTATATTCATTATAAAAATATTTAAGTGATTTTTTAAATGAGAAAGGAAATTGATTTATGTAAACACTTTTATTATAATGTTTTATTTAAATAATTAATTTTAAATGTTAGATTTTTTATTTTAAAATTTAATATCATTTTTTAAATAAGTATATCAAAATAAACATTGGGTGATGTTTTGGTATTTTGGAAAAAATAATTATTTATTTGTCAATGGTGAAAAACAACGATTTTTGTAAAAATGTCATTTATTTAAAATAAATACAGTTATTTAAAATTATCATAATTTTTTGAAAAGTATTTAATGTAAAATAAATATTCAATATTTATATTTAATACAATACTTTTATTTTAATCCACTTCAAATTGGAATTTAGTGTAAGTTTGTTTTTGATTATTTTTCTTAAAATCATTTTAAAGTGTATATTTTTTTACCTTTTTAAATAATTAAATCCCCAAAATTAGGATTTATTTAAATATAATTTCGATATTATATTTCAATTAATATTAATTTAAAATATTTTATTTATTATTATGAGTCATAATGTTAATATAAAATCGTTATTTTCTTGAAAAATATGCTTTTGGAAAAACCGATTTTTCTTCGCATCTAAAGGATTATGTTTTAATTAAATTGTACAAGTATTATGAATTTAATTTTGTAAAATAGATTCCTTATTTATATGTATAATTCTTTATATTATATAAAAATTTCAGATGGTTTTATTCATAATAGGTAGTGAAATTAGTTAAAATATTTTACTCTAGTTTGGGTAATAACGGATTTATTAGGGTGTCAACTAAAAAAATGGATGAAATTACATAAAGTATTATATAAAATATATTTTATTGAAATATTTAAAGATTATAATATATAATGATCTATAATGTTTAATTTTGGCTCCCTAGGTCATATAAAAACAATGAGTACACCTTTCACTTTTCAAATATTTGAAGTGTGAAATTCAGCTTACATATAAAAGGTCAGAAACTGTTTTCTGATATAAATAACTAAAATTTTATTTTTATCCAACAAAACCATCCAGAATAAATTCTTAAATTATGTCACAATGATCAATAATACCTCATTTGACCCTAAATCCATCCTAACAAAGATTTTGTTTATTACCTAATGTGGTTATCTGAAGAAGAGGTATCATGCTTAACCAATTGTTTTTATTTTATTTCTTTCTAAAACTGAAAAAATATTCATAAATTATGTTGATATAACAACATAATTACATCCCACATAATAGTATTTTATTAATTTTATAAAATATCTAAAATAATTCTCCTCTTCCATCAAATGGGAAATGAAGCTGTTATTCATATGTTCAACAAATTACTACCTTGCCAACCGGTGAAAATATTTTTTTTCACAATCACCTATAACAACATTTTATAAATATATATTTGAAATATTTATATAATTTTGGTGATAGAGTTATTAATATTTACAAGGATATCATTTTTTTCTTCCATTCCATTTCATTGGGAATACAACAATGCCGCTCGGGTGCATGGAGAACAATAACCACCGGAAGCGACGTGAATTTTTTTTCAATATCTATTTTCATAGAAAGTAATATTTATAAATATAATTAATATATTTTATATAATTATGATATTAATGAAATTTTTATCATTATAAATAGAAAATTTATCATTTCTTTCTTACCTTTCACTGAAAATTTATAAAGGCATTTGTGTATATGTTTGGACTACCACCTCCACGAAGCGATGTGATTATTTTTATCATCAAAAAATCATATAGATGAAATATATAAGAATATTTAATTAAATAATATATTTTTAATTATATTAATATCGTTTTTAATTATAAAATATTACTTACCTCCTTTCCACAATGATCATTGAAAAATATATATGTTACTCATGCATACGTACAGCCTGCCGTCTCCTTGATCGTAACATAATGAATTTTTCAATAGCTTAATTAATGATTGGTTTAAAATATAAAATCTATTTATAAATATTATAACTATTTATTTATTATTATTATATAAATTTTTATATATTAAACTCATTGATCAATAACCATGTTTCTGAATCCATTTTTTATACATAAGACAAATTTTGTCGAAACAAATGACATAAACTTAATTGAGTATGTACCATTATATGACATGGTAATAATTTATATAAAAGGAATAATAAACATTAATGGGTTATTATTAACAAAGATAATTTAAAAAAATTTATTATTCTGTAAGATAATGAATAAGCATGACGAATAAAACTCAAGGTAAGGGACTTTATCTCAAATTAATTTAGTTGAGGCATATTTTCATGTTATAAACCTATATTGTATTATGGGGAGTAAAAACATCCTATTTGACATATTATATCCGGAAATTTCAATTATCATGAAATTTAATTTCTGTTTACTGTTATTCTATTTTTCAGAATACGATTCAAATGTGTCCAAAAATACAAGAGAATTGTCATTAAAAAAAAGAATCAAATAAATATTTACTTAAAAAATATTTTTCATCCATGTCCATGTTTTAATAATTTTTTTAATGATTAAATTATATGGACATTATAGAATTATAAGAATCATTTTTTTTCTTTATAGAATTTTTATTTGAAAAAAACAATCATGTTACAAAATGTTTGAATTTCATTACAAATGATTAAGGGAATGTTCTTTTTTAATATTTTAAGTGACAATGGATTTTATTTATACCATTACCATAATTTTATGTTTGGATTCCATCAAAATATTTCATTATTTATTAAAAAATATATAGTTCTCTTATTAGTTTTTTGTCTGTATTGAAAATGTTTTTTAGAATAAGGGGGTATTTTGGTATTGAGAATGAGTTTTAAAAGAGAAGGTTATTTTGATACCAAAAAATTATTTGTATATGAGTTTCGTAGAGTATTATATATGTTATATGATAAATAATTTATAGTAAATTTTATTTATTCATGATATGATACTTGAGAACTATATGAGAAATGGGTGAGACCAATATAGATTATATGATGGGGGTGCCCATATAGCTACAAGCGAGCCCAATATAGCTTTTATGATGGGTGCACATATATAGCATCAGGTGAGCCCTTATTTGATGGGTGAACCCAGATAGTGCTCCAATGAAATTGGTAATGTTCTTTATACTAACTAAATATAAGTATAGGGTTAATAGAGGGTTTCTTCTGTAGATTTCACATGGATCCAATTATTTCTGGAATGAGTTTAAAAATATTTTGGAATGTGATTCTCAAAGTTACTAAAAAGGTTTTTGATGTTCTGGATTTTATTTGAGAAAAAAGTCTGTTTGATATTAATGTGTAAATGAATTATTTCATTTACTAAAAGATAATTGAGATACATTTAACACATTTATGGTTTTTCTTGTTTTATCTAGGCTAACTATCTTCTTTTTTTATGTCCCTTAAAATTATTTGTATGTTTATCCCTCATTTTTAAAAGGTTTTTTATAGTAATAATGAATGGTAAGGAAAATTAAGTACTAATATTGACAGTGGGGAAGATTTTCATTGAAAATAAATCTTGTTTTAATTTTTAAAAATTATATTATTGGGAAAAAATACTTAATATATGTTTCCACTTTGTATATATATGAGACTAATATGTAATAGTTATGATCTTGATTTTCAAAACACAAAACCTAAAATATCTCTAGTAATAGAATAATGTTATTTCTATTTTAAATACATTAGAATATTTAATATTTATGTTTGCCTCTTTATAATTGTAACATAGACTAGGAAATGATAAAATAACTAGATACATGAACCTTATTCCACCAATTTTTTTTATCCATCTATAGTTCAATGTGTCATAATTTCGACTATCGACACTTCTTTACATGTCTTATAGCATATAAATTAAGGATACTATTGCACACTAATAACCTATTAAAGATTTCAGACCATTAATAAATTTCAACTCAATGTAATAGAAGAAAAAAATGAAAAGGAAAGGGAAACACAAGATTATGTGGTCGAAACATTCCGCTTACATCCGTTGGAGAATACTAGGAACTCTTATATATCAAAATGTGCATTTTTGAGAATCATAATAGCTAATTAGATTGTGATTACTAAAAATGTTTGTATATTATTACCTCAACATCATTAGTTGGTACCATATCTATTATATTGGTAATCAATTAATTTTATCACCAACCTTCAAGAATCAGAGTCATCCACCTATAGATTTTACAATGTTACAATAGAAAAACTAACTCAAACATCTTAGTGGGCACATTTTTCACTACCACTATTTAGTAAAGATAAACGGTCCTACTTGACCATTTATTTTTTATAAACTTTTAGTAATCTCAAAATTATATTTAGGGTTTTTGGCATCACTACTCTAATGAGACTTTATAGAATTCCACATTCCAGTAAATAATCTTCTGAATAATTTAAAAAACATAAAATTCCTTGAAATAATCAACTTGAATATAACATCAATGAATCTCTTTTACATCAAATAATTGTTCAAGAAAACAAAATTTTCCCTTCATAAACATGCAGTGTTTTTTATCCTCTATCCATTCAATCGAGTCCCATTAAGGAACAAATCCATTTCAATCTCTCTTAGACAAATACCCTCATGAAAATATCATTCAAATGTTTCTTTCTAGTGATGTTATATAGCTGAAATACCTTCTTTTAAATAATATTTCAAATGAAATGGAATTGCATGTCAATAATTTTCATTATTGCATGAAATTTTATATTCCTAGAAAGGTGGATATCACTATAACTATCATAGAATAACATTTTAACTTATGATTCTTTTATGATCCTTTACTTCGTGACATCCAATAAATCATAATTTATCTAATTGTAAATAGTAAAACTATCATGGTTTATTGAGTATTAGAATATCCATACATATCTATATAAACAACAAACTTTAAAGGTAAATCATCCCAATAGAATAATGTTTTATCTATTGACCCCTTAATAAATAAAACGACCTATTTCATATATTCATAACACTACATCCCAATAATAGATATGAACTGAGTTACTACTACTGTTGTAATGTAATTTTTAAGCAATGTAAAAATCATAATGTATATCAGGATTATAAAATATGAATCATATAAAAATTATTCCATGTAATATACCATATCTTCAATTTAATATGTGTATTCCTTGGACAATTTTATGTGTTTGAGAATAGGGATTTTGAAATATTTCTATCCACTTGCCCCAAGTTCAATTATGATCTTCCAGATGTATTCAATTTAGGATAAGACAAAAGTTCTAGATTTTTTACCCATTTGAATCTTCTTAACGATGATTTTCTTAGATTGATCGTGATCTGTGATTTAAAATATTCTAGAAAAAATTACTTTTTCCCTCTTCAATCTATTGAATTTCCAGACACACTAGCAACTTTTCCTCTATATAGAGTAAGAGTATAATTTATGTATGTAACTCCTTGACACCAGCGACCCAAAGTCATTGAATTATTTCATAACATTGGAATGATACAAGGAATCATGTCCCGAAAGACCGATCGATTCAGCAGCCTTTGAATTACTAGCTACATTTATAAGTTTTACATTATATCATTATATAAAAACATCAACAAAATTTTGTCCCATATTTAAATAACTTATATCCTTAGCCTATCCCTATAGATCAACCATAAAATACTTCATCACATCCTTAGAAAAATAATCCATAGAAAGGGGTGATCTCAGATGCTTAGTAAGGATAACAATATTGCAGAAACATTCATAAATAAGCATAAACATTTAAGGAAATGTATAAGACTTAAACAAAAGCCTCTTAATACTAATATTACGTATAATATGGAAAAGATAAAATCAAATAATTCCATTTTCTTATTCACATTGATATTCCACTAGTCGAATAATCACATGCAATATCAATAGCCGCTTTTATAATGATGAAATGCATAATGCCAAACTTTATAACCACTTAGTCATGGCGTTGTGCCAAGACTACAAATAATATTTTTTCAAGACCAAATGCGAAGAAACTATTTTGTCTCAGGAGACCTACTGATGCATCGAGGAGCTATTGAAGGCGCAACCTATCACTTAATATGTCCAATGTATTCCTCATATGATATGGATTAAACATAACATAAACATTCATATAAAAACTAGAATATGAAATTTCAATACTTTATCTACAAACCATGAGTGGTTTAAAAATTACATTTCCTCTATCAATCATATAAAAAAACCTTCAATACAATATGGAAGATTTGTATCATAGTAAATCAACATCAAAAAATTTTAAAATCTATCAAAGGATGTTGACAGAGATAAAATGAAAACAATTTGAAATAAATACCTCTTTCTATTTTAAAATCATTTAAAAGTCACATAATTATAAAAGAAAACATTTATTTTGAAAATCATATTATAAGCTTGTATGGGAAGCTTTGGAAATGACATAATGGTACAAAATAGCCACACCTGCTATATAAGTTAAAAAAATACATTCTTACCTTAATTTTGTCGAAAACGTCATAAAGTACCTTGTTTGGAAAATGATGGAAAGATTCTTTTCAAACCGTTTTATAAAAAGTTAATAAATTCTATTATTGAATTTAACCCATAGTCTAGTAAATAGTAAAAAAATTTTGAAATATATTTTTATGAAACATGGATGTGGATGATAATGATGTCCCATTAGATACTTACGTAAAAACAACCTCAGATAATAAATAGATTGTGGAATTAACCCATACCATGTAATTTTCCTTGTTCGAGGGTATGTTAACCTCCTGTATAATATTTAAATCATTGTTATTAAATTATAAAATAATTATACACCTAAATATTATATCATATATGATCCTCTAATATTTCATTATTAATAATATTTTAGTGGTATCATTATTTTGGGTGATAACTGATCTGTTTTACGTTATATGCTCGGTTATGTAAGACATGTTTGTTATGGATAGAATGTATTTTATTCATATAAATAATGATATTAAGATGTTAAATATTATTTTTAATCATAAAATGAAAATTGTTCTTGAATGATTACGATGGGGAATGAATCTCATCGCGTTCGTGGAGACGGTAATCTGCACGTATGCACGAGCGACAATATCATTATATTGATGGTGAAATAATATATAATTGGATGGTATATCATTTATATAGAATCATTAACATGTTATATTTATTATTTACATCATATTTACTTATTATTATACCAATCCAAATAATGAAGTGTTTGAATAACAAACTACAACACGATGTGAAGACAGTAAGCCGTACATACGCATGTATGGTGACTTTGTCATTCATATGATGGATATAATAATGAATATGGTTGTGCCATTTTTATAATAAAATCACTGTATATAGAAGATACTGGAGTAATGATTTTAGAATGGAAACCACAAAGAAAGAGGAAGTTGAAGAAGAAAACAATTGATAGTGGTGATGAAATATTTGTCTCTTCATCGATTTCTTCTTTTTTATTTGATCCAAAGGGATCCTAAGGATGGAATTATGACCCATGTAAGTCCTCTATGATGAAGGGAGGAAAATTGGTAGGATATTTTGGAAGGTTTTGTCTAATCCAAATGGCTTTGAAGTTGTTAAATTATGAGAAGGGGAAGTACCCTTTTATAAGAGAGGTGATGGTCACTTTAGAAAAACCTTGAAATATTATTTTATAATAATATCATTTATCGGTTTATAATAGAAAAAAAAATGATTTATTTCAAGGATAAGTTGATGATGGGTTGAAAAAATCTCAACCAATAGGTTTTAGACAGGTTTATGTCACCATATTAACCATATCATTAGATTTAACTCTTAGTTTAATTGTTTGAAATTTACCATGTCTCTTTGTATTTTTATTTTATATGGTTAATAATCATAATATAACAAGACTAGCGAACCCCAAGTGGTTCAGTATTAATATATATAACCATATATAAGTTCTTTTGAAGAACCTTATATTTTTAGAAATACTATATCAATTAATAATATAATATTTGTTTTAAAAAGTCAATTAGGACGATTTTGACACTATTTAGTATTTGGATTTTTTGAAAATCAAAACAGCATGATTAATTAAAAAAAATAATTTAATAAACCCTAACCTATCATAGTAACCTATATAATTACTGGAATTCATCCAAAGTCTTCAATTACATTTATTTGGATATTTGAAATATCAAATATCTTAATATTTTTTAATAAGGTAATTTTCGCATCATCATTGTGTCATAATTAAATTAACTTATTTAGTGTCTAAAAATTATAAATAAAATACCATTATGTTGGAACTCTTTTTATATTTCTAATGAATATTTATTGTCGAATTTACCTTATTTTTAACCCTATATTAAATTTTTTTTACTTATTAAACTTTGAATTTAACACTTTTTACTCTTCTTTAAATAAAATAATAATAAATGTCCTAATATAATCCATGTGGATCAATAGGATCATATTTTATTCCTAAGGTTGTTTTTTTTAATTAAACTTATCCAATATAATTAATACAAGTGTTACGGTAATAAAAAATTTATTTTTACTCTTAATTACCCTATTTACTTATGACCGTGGTAAATAAAAGTCCAATGTCACTATTCACCAAATATTATTGTCATCGTATTGAACCAAATTTTAATTATTGATGTCAACTGTGTCTCTTGGATTTTTGAAATTCAACTCAAAAAATCAGTAAAAATACATTTTATGCAAATTTGCTAACGTGCCTAGAAGGTGGGTAAAAGACGTTAAAAAAATTCAGTAAACATTTATATATCTAATTTTATTATAAAATAACTACAACTAATTAAATTTTACTAATATAAGTATTATCTATCTATTTTTAATTTAAATAGATTTAAATAATGTAAATATTTATTTAAATAAATAGTTGATTTTAAACAAAAATGCATTGTTTTTCACAATTCATCAAAAAATTGAATGTTTTCAAAACAAAATACCAAAAATTCACCCGAAGATAATTTTGATATTCCAAATTCAAAAATTAATTCTATTATACCAAATTTAAAACATAGAAGTTTCATTTATTAGTTTAAAATTAATTCGCATTGTTAAAACCAAAAAGCGGGTTTTTTAAGTAAAAACAATCAAAAGATTGACTTGTGTTTATGTCAAATTTAAATGTAAAATTACTTATAATGGCCAAAATTGTATTAAATGATAAAAATATATTTCAAATATACTTAAAAACCATTCAAATGTATAATTTAACACTATAAATTATTTTGATTAAAAAAGTTGTTTTCAATTAAAATTTTGCATCTTTCACTAGTCATCAAGATATGAATGTAATCAGAAAAACACCAAAAATTTATCCAAACTAAATATTTATGTCACACTACTAAATAAAAATTTTATTTTTTCAAATTTAATATAAATGTGTCAGATATTGCATTTAAAAAAAATCACCATTAGTAGGTGGAAAAATTGCCGTTTTGAAAAATACATCCTTTATATGAAAAATTTAATTTGTTCTAATATTATTTCAAAGAAACACCTAATATTGGTGTAAAAATTATATAGAGTATATAAGATTCAAAATTCAGTTAATACTATTCATAATCGCTTTTTGAACGGCTAGTTTGGTATGTTGTGGTGCACTCCAACTCGGTGTTGCAAGTAGCGAAAGCTATTGAATTACTTTAATGAGACAACGTACTACAAAATCTTGCGGTGTTACATTCTCCCCTACCTCAATAAATTTCATCCTCAAAATTTAAAATTGTTCTTTGAAAATAAATGGTTAAAAATAAAAAATTATTTTCTAGGAAGCCCACATCGAAAATTGGGTTAATAAAATTTAGTCTTAATTAGAGGGAAAGAGAAATGAAACAGTCCCCACAAAATTATGATCTTGATTAGGAGAACAATAGTGGAAATTAGAGACCCATAATTAAAGTAAAAACATAAATATTTATAGGGATTGATTGAGGTCGTCAATCACCAACAAGTATAAAATTGAGGACTTCAATGCCATCAATCTAAGATGATGTAAAATATCATCGGTTCAAAAAAAATATGGTATTAGGATACCACATTTTTGGTTTTAATATCTCTTCCCTAAAATTTAAGAATTAATTTATTCATAGAATAAGAGGGGAAACATATATATATATACTATATAATAATAGTTTCATCCTTCAACTAATTCCTACCACAAACTTATCTTTCACTCCAAAAAATAATAGAATTCAATAAATATTCTATTTATCCTAATAGTATAAGGTTACATAAAAATGAATTAATAATTTAGCTATCAAAACATTTAAAAAAAACTACATTATACAAACTAGGACATCACATAGGCCAGTGGTTATGATTCACCATTGTCGCTCTTCGGTTGCGCATTCAAGTCTCACACTCTTGCTGGACGCGACAGGTTGTCGCCCGACCTCTGAGTTGTCCTTTATATGAAAATAAAAAAATAATCTCAAGGAATGATTTAACCTTAACAATAGTATCCAATGAAAAAATTAATCGATTCAGACCTTTAAACTTATCCAAAATACTTCTGTAAAAAATCACATTCCAAATTTTATAAGGAAGGTATACACAATGGTGATACTTTTTCCACGTAATAACATGTGAAAACCTTCATTGTATATTATTTTAAAACGTTGTAACAGCCTGAATTACCATACAACATTATTGACTAAATTCATGCTCCCTTATTCCTTATAGAATATTGGATATACTCATTCTATCGAAAAATTTGGTAAACTCCAACAATGATGGAATATAAAAATTGTAAATCAATTTCATGGTAGTCTAGAATATCCAATATAATTTATCCAAATCAATAATATATTATTCTAAAATCACTACCTTGGTATCAAACTATATTATGCTTTATCTACCTCTCAAACATATATTTTCCAAAAAAATTAACATGTTATTGAGTCACTTTTATTGGTTCCACACAAACTCAAGTCCTTAATGAAATAGTACTGTAATACAATCCTTATATACTATATATTTCATATAACATGTAAATCATTAATATAGTACTCAAATACAATAATACTTTATTAAAAACAAAAGAACTCAAATAATTCAACTTCATCTTCGGTAATATCATAACTTGATTATTATCTAATAGCAACATTTGGGGTATACTTTGATGATTTGGACATTAATTCATGTAGTGTCCCAACTCCTTGCAGATGAAGCATTGCACTTTTGAAACATTTTTCTTACCCTTGCAATTATGTACTTGGTGTCCTTTTTCTCCATACTTATAAAAAACTCTCATTCCCTTCAAGAATTTACCAAGGTGATTCTTTCCACAGTTGTCACATATAGGAAAATCCTTATTTTCCCTCTTCCCTTTATCCATATTTCTCTCTTCCATCATTTTTTTCTCTTTCTTCCCTTCAAATACATAGGACTCATACAATTGCTTAAAAATCTTATTATCACTTGATAATATTTCTTCATATGATGGGAATATGTGGGAGACTATTTAACTTTTAAACATTTTCATAATACCATGAAATATATGATCCTTCTTCATTTTCGGATCATGTGTATTGTTGTAATTCTCATTACTTCTATAGGTGCAATTTCTAAACAATGGAATACACTAGGTTATATTATGAATCACAATGCATAATTCCAAACATGTAAAATACCTAATGTAAATTGAAAAGATTATGCATATAATCTATAATCATAAAATGTTTTCTTTGAGAAAGTATTTACTCTTAAATCCTTCATAATGGCTTGTAATGTAAATGTGAATTATCTTAAGCACATTTCCTAGGAGTGTCATAACCAAGAGTTCAGAAAATATCTTTGTTGTGTACTAGGATACCCTAGGTTAACCCCAAAACTAATTGTTGGATTTTTCACTCCTAGGTACATCTATTCTATAGACAACTCTACCAACTCGTATCCAGATAAGGATGTATTACTTGGAAAATACATAAAATCTATACATTACAAAAATTCTAGGAAGTTCTACTATACTAATCCTCAATTTCTAACTTAGGGTAATGTTATCTAATAAGAGTCTTTCTAAATATATTTTAGATAGTTTTTACTAAACTTTATCTAATACCAACTGTAACGCCCTGACCCCAGTTACCCACTGACGGTGCATTATTACATAACATTGGCATGATACAAGAAATCATGTCCCGATGGACCGATCAGTTTAGTAGTCATGGAAGTACTAGATACATTAAAAAGTTTTAAATTATATCATGAAATAAAAACATCATCAACATTATGTCCAATTTTGAACACACTTATATACTTATCCAATCCTTGATGGTCAACCATAAAATACTTTATCACATCCTGGAAAAAATATAACATAGAAAGGGGTGAGCTCAGATGCTCAGTATGGATAATAATATCGTAGAAACTTTTATAAATAAGCATAAACATTCAAGGCAATGTATAAGACTAAAACAATAGACTTTTAAACACAATCTTCAGAATAAAATGGAAAAGTTAAAATTAAACAATTCCTTTTACTTATTCACATTGATATTCTACTAGTCGAATAATCACATGCAATATCAATAGCCAAATTCATAATGATGCAATTCAAAAATCCACACTTCATAACCACATAGTCAAGGCCTTATGCCAAGACTATAAATAAGATTTTGTCAAGAACTTATGCCAAGACACTAGTTTGTCTCATGAGACCAACCGATGCATCGAGGATCAATAGCGGGCTCCACTCCTCACTTACTATGTCCAATTTTTCGTCATATGAAAAGGTTTCAACATAAAAAAATCATTCGTATTAAAACTAGCATACGAAATGTCAATTATTTATCCATAAACCATGAATAGTGTAAAAATAACAACTCCATAGTCAAGAATATCCCAAAATATTTAATACAATATGGATTATTTTTATCCTAATAAATCAACTTTAAACAAGTTTAAAATCTAACAAAGGATGTTGACATAGACGAAATGAAAACTATTTGTAATAAATACCTATTACTATTTTAAAATCATTTAAATGTATCGTAATTATAAAAGAAAAAATTTATTTTGAAAATATTATTATAAGCTTGAATGGGAAGATTTAATAATTATATAATTGTAGAAAATATCCGCACTGGCCGTATAAGTTAAAAAAAGACATTCTTACCTTAATTTTATCTAAAAGGTCATAACGTACCTTATTTGGAAAATGATAGAAAGATTTATTTCAAACCATTTTATAACAAGTCAAACATGGGTATAAATGACTTTATCCCATATTCTAGTAAATAGTAAAAAAAATTAAATACATTTTTATGAAACATGGAAGTGGATGATAACGAAGTCTCATTAGATACTTACGTAAAAACAACCTCAGATAATAAAGAGATTGTGGAATTAACGCCAACCATGTACTTTACCTTGGTCGAGGGTGTATTAAACTAATTTATAATAGTTAAATAATTGATATTAAATTATAAAATAACTATATACATAAATATGATATCATATATGATCCTCCTATATTTCATTGTTAATAATATTTTAGTAGTATCAACATTTTGGGTGTTAACTGGTCTGTTTTCCTTCATGTGATCGGTTACGTAAGCCATGTTTGTTATGGATAGGATGTATTTTATTCATACACATAATTATATTATATTCTTAAACATTATTTGTAATCATAAAATGAAAATTATTCTTGAATGATTATGATGGGGAATTTATATCATCGCGTTCTTGGAGATGGTAATCCGTATATACACATGAGCGATAATATCATTATATTGATGGTGAAATCGTATGTAATTGAATTGTATATCATATATAAATAATCATTAACATGTTATATTTATTATATACATCAATTATTTTTGTTATTATACATATCTAAATAATGAAGTGTTTGAATAACAAACTACACCACGACATGGAGATAGTAATCCATACATACGAACGTATGGTGACTTTTTCATTCATATAATGGACAGAATAATGAATTTGGTTGTACCATTTTTATAATAACATAAAATTATATATAATATATTGGAATTATTATTTTATAATGTAAACAACAAATAATGACGAATTTGAAGAAGAAAATAACTTGAAAGAAGTGATGAAATATTTACCTCGTTTTCGGGTTGTTTCTTTTAATTTGATCAAAAGGGCACCATAGGTTGGCTTTCTGACCAAATGAAGTCCTCTAGGATGAAGGGAGGAACTATGGGAGGATATTTGGGCAGGGGTTGTCTAACAAAATTTTCTTTGGTGGTGTGAAATTAAGCGAAGGGGAAGTACCCTTTTATAAGAGAGGTGAAGGTCACTTTAGGAAAATCTTAAAATATTAATTTATAATAAAATAATTTTCGGTTTTTAATGGTTAAAAATGATTTATTTCGAGAATAAGGTGGGGATGTATCACCAACCTCTCAACCAATAGGTTTTAGATAGGTTTAGGTCAACATAAAAACCTTATATTTTAGATTTAACTCTTAATTAAATAGTTTATCATTACCATGTGTCTTTGTATTTTTATATTATATAGTTAATAAACATACCATAATAAGGAAAGTGAACCCCAATTTGTTCATTATTAATATATATAACCTTCTCTATGTGCTTTTGCTAAACCATTGATTTTTAGTAATATTATATTAATTAATAATATATTATTTGTTTTAAAAACAAAATTATGTCAATTTTGATAATATTTAGTATTTGGTTTTTGTGAAAATCATTACAATATGATTACTTTGAAAACAATTATTTAATCAACCATAACATGTCATATTTACCTAGAAAATTAGTGGAATTATCCAAAAGTCTCAGATTACATTTATTTGGATATTTATAATATCAAATATTTTAATATTTCATTAATAAGGTTATTACTGTATTATCATTGTGTCATGAATAAATTAAATTATTTAATGTCTAAAAATTATAAATAAAATACCATTATGTAGGAAATATTTATATCTTTATAATGAATATTTCTAGTCAAATTTATCTTATTTATTACCCTATATTAAAAATGGTGTAGTTATTAAACATTAAATTTAATACTTTTAACTCTTCTTTAAATAAAATAATAATAAATGTCCTAATATAGTCCAAGTGGACCAAAAGGATCATATTGTATCCATAAGATTTTTTTTTCAGTCAAATTAAACTTATCCAATAGAATTAAGACATATGTTATGATAATTATAATATCATTTTTACCCTCAATTACCCTATTTACTTTTAACCATGGTAAATAAAAGAAAAAAGTTACAATTCACCCAAAAATATTTTCACCTTATTGAACCAAATATTACTTACTAATTTCAACCATGTCTCTTGGAGTTTTGTAATTCGACTCATAGAAGAGATAAAATTATGTTTTAGGAAAATTAGCTAACGTGCCTAGAAGGTGGACAAAAGACGTTAAAAAAATAAATAAACTTTTATACATCTAATTTTATTATAAAATGACTCAAATTAATTACATTGAAATAATTTAGGTATTATTTATCTATTTTAACTTTAAATAAATTTAAATAAAATTAATACTAATTTAAAAAAAAAGTCGATTTTAAACAAAAACGCATTGTTTTTAATTATTAATCAAAAAATTGATTGTTTTTAGAATAATACCAAAAGTTCACCCAAAGCTAATATAGATATTCCAAATTTAAAAATTAAATCTATTTTTCCAAATTCAAAACAGAAAAGTTTCATTTATTAATTTAAAATTAATTTCCATTGTTTAAACCAAAAAGCATGTTTTTTAAAAAGTAAAAACTATCAAAAGGTTGACACGTGTTTATGTCAAATATAAATGTAAAATTACTTATAATGACATAAATTGTATTAAATGATAAATATATAATCTAATTATACTTCAAAACCAATCAAATGTATAATTTAACACTATAAATTATTTTTATTAAAATGTTGTTTTCGATTCAAAATTTGCATATTTCACTATTCATAAAAATATGAATGTTATCAGAAAAACACCAAATATTTATCCAAACTAAATTTTTATGTCCCAATTATAAATAAGAGGTTTATTTTGTAAAATTTAATATAGAAGTGTTAGATATTTTATTTAAAAAAATTCACCATTCGTAAGCAGTGAAATTGTATTTTGGAATAAAACTTCTATTATCTGAAAAATTGAATTTGTTCTTATATTATGTCTAAGAAACACATAATATTTGTGTTAAAATTATATAGAGTATATACGATTCAAAATTCAGTTAATACCATTCATAAAATCATCTTGAACGATGAGTTTGGTAAGTTGTGGTGCGCTCGAACACATTGTTGCGTGTAACGAAAGCTATTGAATTTCTTTAAAGAGATAATGTACTATGAAATATTGGACTGTTACAATGTATCTTTAATCCAAGACACTATATAATAATAGTTTGAAGTGAAAAATCTCGGGAAACTTTATTTAGTAATGAAATAATCAAACTTCTAGTTGCAATGATGTAGTTTCTATTTCAATACATAGAGCCTTCACATCATCTTACAAATGAGACCATCCTTCTGATGATCATGAACCCTCTTAAGTTGCTTTATGAATATATCCTCCTGTACGTATGAATTTTTAAAAGAAGTATTAACATAATATTATACCATGTGTAAATCATTGAATTAAATAATGTTTAGCATTTTTATAATTTCACTATGATTAACTACTGTTGAAAATATTTCATATAAATTAATTGATTTCTTTTATTAGAATACACTAAATTCCTAAAATTCTCTTTGTAGTTTAATTCCATCAATGTTTTATTTTAAATAGTAGAACAATTAATTTTAATGTTTCTTTTTTCTTCTAACTGGTCAATTTTTTCCCATGTTCTGTCAGACATTAAGGAATAAATTCCTTCCCATATTACATAAACCAAATATTTTGAGTTACGGAGTGTTGATTCCACTTTTAGACTTCTATGTTTTCCAGAATTTTTTAAATTTAATGTATCTTCCATACCTGGGTTTCCATATAAAACATCAACCAAAATGAATTTACACTAACTTGAGGGACTTTACAAATTTCCATGAGATCATGATAACCAGAAAGGAATAAGATACATCAACAATAAGAATGATTTTTACCTTAAATAAGAATCATGTAATCGAATAATCCTATTGTAATTTGACATGAACCATCCATGTGTCGGACATCCATGCTAAAAAATGAATCATATGATATAAATAAAACATAAAAAGGTAGAAACTATATGTCCCCCATATCACCTCAAAAATCATTAATCAAATTAGTATAATTCTTCTCCCATATGATACCTCAACATACTATAACTCCTAAATAAAAAAGTCTCCATATAAATAATACATTGGGATTGATACATCTGAGTAAAACAATATACTGACTATACACCCTTTAAAATTATCTTAATGATATCATATTCCATGATCAAAAACTAAAAAACTCATAAAAATCAAACATTAACAACAATAATAATAAAGAATCAATTAAATAAAACCTTATAACACACTATGTGTCACAATTCTCCCCGCCATAAAGCTTTCTAATCACAAAAAAACCATTTTCAAAGGATTGAAGTCATGGAGGCACATAATACTCTAGAAAATGAAGAAAATGGGGAGGGTATATGGGAGATTGGAAAGAACCCTAAATGGAAAATACACCTACAAACGTATTCTCTAGGTAAAATGGATCAAATCCTAAAAAAACATTTGATACCTTCATGTGGAATTCATCTAACCACCAAAGGACACAAGGTCTAACAGAAACCAATAAAGATTTTTTTCTCCCTACTAATTTCACTTCATCATAAATTTTTGGTGAATAACCCACACACTGTCTGAAAGATACAACACCATCAAAGAATAAACTCTACAAAAACACATCAAATATCAAAATTTATCAATGCATAAGAATAACCACAATGAACTCATACTCGACCGAAGCATGCACAGATCCCAAAAAATGATGAATAAACAAAATAAACACATATGAACCCATAAATAAAGTCACTATGAATATCAAGATCACAAAAGAGTTGTATGTGTGACATGGGATTAATGTCAGGTTTTTGTACACAATGGGTAAACTCTGACATGAAAACCAGGACATTGTATCATGGTGAACCAATCAAAAGAAAACTGAAAATGTCTGAGTTCCCAATTGATTGAAGACAATAACCATAATATTTATCCAAGAATTGACCCTATGGGTTCTAATACACAATGCATCAAGACAAATTCCCAATTCACCAGCTTCTAATAACTAACCACAAGAAACAAAATAACCACTAAGACAGATGAAATACTAGAATGACCACACTTCCATAATCAACCCCATAGTACCACCTAAGGCACAAACTAAACCAATCACTCAAAGTTATCATCATATCCTTATCCACTAAATGAAAACCCACTAGATTCAATAGTCACCTCAAGACCAAATTCCCCATGTTCTCACAACACATGGTTATGTTCTTCTAAGGAATACATGAAGAACCTCAAAATGTACAAAAAAATAATTGCAAAAAAATAAACAAAATGAATTGGATCTTTGACCCATCTAGGGGTCGTACATCCATTCAAAAAATGAATCACAATATATGAAGAAAAAAATTAATCAATAATAAATCCCTAATCCCTCCTCAAAAATCATTAAAATAATTAGTATACCTCTAATCTCTCCCTCATGATACCTCAACATGATATAGATCTGAAATCACCCAGAAAAATATTAACAATACCCCACTCTTGATGCATGTAAGTAACAAGTTTTAATAACTATACCCCTTATAAAATATTTTAAAGATATAAAATTCCATGATCAAAAAATACAAAAGCTCATGAAACTCAATATTTCTCAAAATAATAATAAATAAATAGTTAAATTAAATATTTGGACAATGTATGTGTTGCAATCCTCCCCACTATAAAGATTTATACCCCTAAAAATTAATTTTAAAAGTATTGAAGGAAAGAATATAGTTAAATATCTATACAACTGATAATGGTTCGTGGATTCAGGAGAGTGGAATGAACCCTAACTATGAAATCCACCAATGAAAATATTGTTCAGGGCCAACATAGCACATCCTCAAAAAAATTCCAATACCACTTTGTGTAATTCATCTAACCATCCAGGAACATAATTTATATCAGAAACGAATACCTATTTGGGTATCCCCATTATTTTTAATTCATCTAAAATTGTGGGTGAATTAAAGGAAACCTCTCTAAATGATACAACACCAAGAAAGAATATCCTCCACATAAGCCGCAAAAAATGTCACAATTACTCAATGAATCTATATAACCACCAATAACTCATACTCAACCCAGTCACACTCAGATCCCTAAAAAATGAATAGTCCAAATAAAAACATATTAACCAATACATAAAGTCACGTACAATTTCAATATCACACCCAAGATGTAAGAGTGAAATGGGAATAACATTAGGTCATCGTACTCAATGGGTAAACTATGACATTCATCCCATAACAATGTCTCATGGAGAACCAATCAATAGAAAACTAGCACGTTCAGGTTCCTAATATCCTGAATTTAATTCCCGTAAAAGTTATTTACGCACTGACCCTATAGTGTCGCATACACAACCCATCTATCCAACAACCCAGTTCACCATCTTCTAATCAAACCCCACAAGAAACACAACCACCACTAAGACACATGCTTCTCGAGAATGAACAATATTCCATTGGAATCCATATAGTACTTCCCAAGGAAAAAACTAAACCAATCACTCAATGATAACATCAAGTCCCTATACACTAAAATAAAACCCACTATATTTAATATTCACCCCAAGAAAAAAATCCCCATGTTCTCACTGAACATGGTTATTTTATTCCATGTAATTTTTGATGAACCTAAATATTTACAAATAACTATCTTCAAAAAAAATACAAGAAACGAATTAGATATAAGGGAAATAATTAATTTATCCTTACCACATAGTTCTAAATATGAATAGGGACACAAAAGAGAGGAACTAGACCTGTAAAAAATAGAACATCCCATAGTTTCATCCTTTACAAAAGATAATCCATAATTTATAATGAATTTATAGAGGTTCCGAATTCAAATAACACAAGACATAATCAAAACATGTTCATGTCGCATATGTCAACAAAAATCCCACAAAAATGAGGGATAAAGCCAAACAATAATCCCAATAAAACATGGCATAATAATTACTCATCTTAAAATTAATTTTCATTTTTTAAAATCATAACATAAATAAAATATATATTTAAATCCAATTCACTTAAAAACCCCTTCTAAAATAAAAAAACATCCATTCTCAAAAAAAATTTCACAAAATAATTTTTTTGGAAATAATCCAATTTCTATACCAATATTATTGAAATAAAAATCATATTTTAAAAAAATCTCCCAAAATCTATTTGGAAACCAATATTTAAAAAAATCATTCAAAAGAAATTGAAAATCCAAACTTTTATATAGTCATTTTTATCAAAAAAAATTATTTAATATAATCATAAATGAAGACTCAAAAAAATAACCATATTTAAACATATCATTTGACTCCCATAAACTCACCCTCATTAATGAGTGATAGACGAGGGGTTCTGAAATATCAAAACCAAATTGGATATGGAACTATTCTTGACCAAAACACATGTTTTGAAGGACCACAATCTTTCCATTCCATAATTCCTAGGATATCTAATGGTCACGTGTTTAGTCACTAGATAGTATATTAGGACATGAAAACCAACCTCATTCCTTGATGCATCTTTAATTTCTATCCTGGATTACAATACAAAGACTAAGGAATCTCATCGATGGTGATGAGGATTAAAACCTGTAATAAATAATAATAAAATATAGTATTGGATTATATAATCTACTCCAAATTCCCAAGGTAAATCAAGGATATAAATAAAAGAGTGATCATGACATTATCCTCCATATATAACTCTTGATTTATAACAAAAAATTATAACTCAATCTTTCCCTGACAGCCCAAACATCAAAATGGATACTCACAAATATAGGCTCCCACTACACAACCTAGGCTCTGATACATTTTTTTATGATCCATCCTCAGCTTCTATCTAGTTCAACACCTAAACCAACACTTCAATGGCTAATTTGTCATTTCTAATACCCACATGCCAGCTATACGTGCCATGGAATCAGGTTTAAAAAAATGGGAATTATTTTCCTTATAAAAAATGTTAATAATCAATAGAATTATATATTAATTTCAATAAAAAACATCCATAGGTCCGACATAAATTCCAATAATGAATAATTATATATAGAAAAATATAAATAATATACAAATTCAAATCCATCATCAAACCTCCAAACTCCCCTACCTAGAAAAAACACCCTTACTCACCTCCTCTACCCAAGATCCCTCACCATGTTGTAACTTCAAAATCACCAAGTATCAATATAAATAATTTATTCCACTATTAATCAATATAGAAATTAGAAAAGTAATAATTTAATTGGACACACATCATACAGTATTTGAATATAAATTCAAGCCAATCAATGTCTTGTAATGGGAAACAATATTGAACGTGATTAAATAAAACTATACTCAAATCCCCAAAGTCACTCGATACTTCACGAGTTGTCAAATTTTATCCTATACCTGAAACTAACCTGATAATATAGGCATGATCATAATAATTCTTAGTTCACATCCACTCACCTTGACATATTATAAAATTGTTATTATAAAACCATTTCATACTAGTCTGAAATATAATTAAAATGGGTTCTTCTTTTATTTTATTAAGTGAAAATAGTGAAATGAAAATAATTTTCCATAGCCTAAGTAAATTATAATCCATAAAACCCATTTGAAATAAATATTCAGAAAACCTAACTAGAATTTAGTTAAAATCAAACAGTTTTCAAATCCGATTTAAAATAAATTTCCAGGAAAACAACCATGAAAAATAATTGGGAAAGATAAAAGCATTCAACACAAGTATAGTAATAGATAATTAAATCATAAAAAATGATGTCACAATATATACATTTAGGGGAGAAAAATCATGAACATAAAAGAAAACCACAACATTAATCAACCATCAATGGTAAGAGGAAAGGGATCTATCATAGCCACTAAAAATTTCAAATTTTAAACATCAAGTAAGATCATTGATTAAACATAACAAACCAATTTTTCCTAATAGTACAATCAAAATAATTTTTTCCTAACACCTTCACAAGTGGGAATAACTCAAAGGAAGAAATAGGGGAACCTCAATAACATGTGATAACTCCACTAGTTAGAACATATAAACTAAGGGTTTTTACTCATAAATGAATCCACATAGTAACATAGAATTTCCATGAAAAAAATAAAACTATGAGGGTGAGGGAAAATAAAGGGTGCCAAGAAAGAAGTAAAGGATAACCAGATCTCACCCTCACCTATTATTCGCACACATGGAAATAACCTCCTCCCCAACATCCAGTCACTATAAAAAAATTAAACCAGCCTCAATGTGTAAAAATGTAAAGGGTGATTAATTGGGCATTACAAATAATAATAAACCTTCTAAAATTTTTAACGATGAGTTCAATAAAACTATAATTGGAAGGCCATGTCAATTTAACATTTTAAAATAATTTATAAAAATCATTAAAAAAACTATACTTAAAACACCCCTAAAATATATTATAAAATAAAACAACTTTTATAAATCCCCATGTATAGCTTTACACATTTTCCTCTGACTCATCACATCACCTAAAATAGGTAAAAAAAATTAAAATTATTATTTCATTTAAAATAAATAAATAAATAATTAATATATATAAATTTAAATGGAACATGAGATTATAAAGATCAATTTTATAAAATTAATATAAAACCCTATTAAACTACTCATAAAATTAATACAATTATAAAAAATCCAAATTTATTTTATGAATCATTAGAAAAGTGAAACTAATTAAAAAATATTTTTTAAAAATATTTGAAACATGAAACCCATGGATTTAAATCCAAACCATAATAAATTCAAAAATGTAATTTGAATACAATAAAGATAATTAAAGAATAACTTTTGGGATGTAATAAATCAATGATTATTAAATTATTTTTTTTGAAATTTCGAATCCTACCTCAGCCTAATGTATTTCCTCGTTAAATGTATCTCCTATAGGGATGGTTGTAGTGAGTTAAGTAGAGACCCATTGAGACATAATATCACATAGTTTGAAAAATCAAGACTTTATGAATCCCATATGGTTTTTTCGAACTTGTGGAAATAGCGAGGGAAGGAGAAACGTGAGGAAATAAGGAAAATATGACATTAAAATAACATAACTGGGTGATCTAACCATAAACCAGAGCCTTCAGGGAGGATGGGAAGAGATCATCTGGATCAAAAGTGTTCCCACTAAGTTCAACTTCCTTGCTTGGGGGCTCAAGAACATAGCCCTACTGATGGATGAGAATGTGAGGAAATGTGGTATTCAGCTTGCATCGAAATGTGTTTGCTTCAAGGTACATAGGGAGGAATCCTCTGTCCACCTTTTCTTCAGTAGCGATTGGGAGAAAGAGGTTTGGGAGGCTCTGGGGGAATTCACAGAGACCAACCCTCCCTACCAGGATATTGGTTGCTTCCTGGATCAATGGTACCATGGTACAGAAGGAGGTCGACCGGAGAGGACCACCCATTCGGTTCTTTTCTAAGCAGGGTGCTGGAGCATTTGGAGGGCTCATAACTCGTCCATCCATGAGGGCGCAGTGGTTTTAGCGCTTCTTATTATCACCTGGGCTATGAACTTGCTTGTGGATCTCAAAAAAGTAGTGAAGTCTCTGAAATAGGCTCCTTCCTTATGCCAATTCCAGGGTACAACCAGAGATCATGATCTGCATGGGGATAGGAGAGGTTCCTGGGTAAAGTGGAGGTCTCCTCTCATGGGCCTGAAAATGAATACAGATGGATCTTGTATACATGGGACTATAAAAGGGGGAGGAGTGGTGCGAGATCATCAGGGCTCTACATTTTTGGCCTTCTCCGCCAGATTAGGAAGTGGTACCTCTCTTCAGGGGGAGGCAAAAGAATTACTGACCGGCCTCACCATTTTCCACCCGAAAGGGATCACGACCTCATAGGTGGAAACCGACTCCCTCATTGTTTACAATTCCCTCTTTACGTTACGAGACTCCCCCATTTTCGTTCTTATTTGAGATTAGGAGGTGCAAGAAACTGATTGGAAAGTAGACTCGAGTGCTGCAAAACTGGAGGGAGGGGAATAACATGGCTGACCACCTAGCTGCCCTGGAAACACCCAAGTAGGAGGTAGTTCTCATTCACACATAGAATAGAATTCAGCGTAATGATCTGGAGTACATAAAAGTGGATGCGTTGGGGTTACATTACATTAGGCCTCCTTGAACTCTCCCTTGGGTAGAGGGGTATTCTCCATGCCTGGGTCCTTTTGTTACTTGTTGATTTTCACCTTGATATTTTTATAATAGATAATAATGTTGATGATGATGATGAGATAAGGTAAAAAATAGAATGAAATAAAAAAAATTAATTTCAGTATTGGTGAAAATTTTAGCAATACAGTTTTATAAAATATATGGGAACTGATATACTCATACAAGAAACCCAAAAACATATTGCATTGTTACTATCAGGAGTAAGAACTGTTCATCAAACATTGTGTTTGTAGTGAAAACTGGTATCTTCCAATGATATAGAAAACTGAATGACAGTCACATGGTATCTTCTTATAGGAATTTTGTGTATGTATTTATGCTCTTTGAGTTCTCCAATTAAACTATTATATTTATGGAAATTTGCAATATATTTTTCCATGATTTCATGGATAATTTTGTGATTGTGTCTATATATTATATTTTGAAATAATATAAAGGTTAAGAGGGACATGATATTCACCTATGGAAAGTCTTTCAAACCTTTATGAAAAATAACCCATATACAAAATTTATTAATTTTGTATTCCAGTTCTAAAAAATTTATTTCAACTTCAATATTATTTATAAAGAGAGTTTAACTATTGATCCTATTAATGAAATTGGTTTGATAAAGGCTTAAAGCTAGAAATATTATGGATATTCATAGTTTCCTTATATTATTGGGTTACTACTGATGGTTTTTTTAAAATGATTCTCTTTTTTGGACCACTAGCTATGTTAACTCAAAAAGGAGTTAAATTCATTTGTAAAAATAATGTGACAATTCTTTTTTGGAACTAGAATGAAGATTTTTTAATTCTTTAGTTTTGGACCTTGCATCTAGATATAAAATATTTTCCATCAACAATGATTATTTATTGAATATAATTCTTTATGTTTGGATATAGAATGGTCAGTTAATTGTTTATTATTTATTTTATTTGAAATCTCATGATTTAAAATATGTAACACATGATATAGAATTTTCTATTTTGATTTTTTACATTAAAATTTTAGATGCATAATTTTAATGTATTAATGTGTGGAATATATACTCATCATTAATGTTTTTGGTTTGTACTCACCCATAAATAATTTTACATGAGATAGAGAAGATGTATAAAACTGATGAAGGATTATGATTTAAAAATTCATTACCATCCTAGAAAAACAATATGGCTATTACTTTGACCCATAACAATAAATCCATATTAACCATGTTACATTTGGATCATGGGCCTATGGTTAATGATTTTATGATTTTTATCCCATAATATGTGGATTCAAGGAAAACCCCCATTTTTATTTTGTTTTAGTGTAATTGACACTTTTAGAAATATTAAAAATGATCGAAAGGGGGGTAATGATTTCTAATAAATGTTAGAATAAATTAATAATGGTGTGTTTCTAGAGTTTATTGTTGACAAATTGTGTGTTATAAGATTTCAAAAAATATTATGTGTGTCGTTTTATTTCCATTTGAAGAGATCATTATTGACTGAAGCTCATGGTTCTCCATTTCTCATTCATCTAGGCAACACAAATATATATAGATACCTTCAAAATTATTACTTTAATAATGGAATAAAATGAGGTATTTTGGAATTTATAATGAAAAGAGTGAAATTTCTCCTCGTTAATGAAAAATGAAAACTACCAATGGTATTAATTCATCCTTTTCTAGTCTTGGTGTGGAAATAAGAGAATACAACCTTTGATTTTGTAGTGGGATAACCATGGGAATATTGATGTAAATATGTGATATATATTATTATTGATCGATTAAATAAATCATTTTATTTTATTCACATTCCATATAATATTTTTTGTAACATATTTCTTGACTGTATCTAATATAGATAATTAGGTTACATAGAGATCCTCTCTTAATTATATTAGACTATGATCTGAATTTTACATCAACTATTGAGAATGGACTTAAGAGATCTATGGGTACTGAATTGAATTTTAGTATAGATTTTCAACCTCATTATGATGGAAGGATAAAGAGAATTATTAATACCATTGAAGGTAGGATTCATCATTATTAAATGGATTATAAGGTATGTTTTTATCAATATCATTCATTGTTTGAGGTTTCTTATAATAATAGTTTTTATCCTAGTATATAGATGGTACCTTTTGAGGAATTATTTAGAAAGGACTGTCAGATGCCATATTTTTGGGATGAGGTGTGAGAAATGAATTTGATGGGACTAATGTTGGTAGAAGAGGTTTTTGAAAAAGATTAGTAGATTTAGTAATATATATGTTTTTCTCAGATAAAGCATAAATGTTATGCAGATAATAGGAGGAAATATCATTCTTTCTTGATTGGTGATCATGTTTTTTTATAAAGTATCTCCATATAATGTTTTAATTTGTTTTGGTAAAAATTAAAAATTAATACCATAGTTATTTGAAACATATAAAGTATTAGATAATGTAGTACTATTTGGCTACTGAGTGGATTTTCATCCATGTCTATCCTGGGTACACAACATATTTCATGTTTCAATATTTAGGGAATATGTTCCAAATTCATGTCATGTTTTGAGACCACAAGTAGTTCAGTTTGAAGAGAAACTTAATTATAAGGAAGGGACAATTTATATTATACACATAGATATACAGGTTTTCAGAATAAGGTAGTTCACCAGGCTAATGTTTAATGGGAAAACCAAATGGTTGAAAAGTTAACATTGGAATAAAAAATTTCTATGCGGAAATATTATCCTAAATTGTTTATTATGTGAATAAAATTTTGAGGGCATAATTTCTATAATGGGTAAGAAGGTTAAAACACAGGCAATGGTATATTAAATAATTTTCATGTCTATTAATATGAATTAGATATTCATATTCATTATAAAATTATTTATGTTAATTTTGAAAAGAAAAGGTAATATTTATAATTAAATTATTTTTTATAATTATTTATTTAAATGATTAATTAAATATTTTATAATTTTAATTTTAATAAATTAATATCATTTTTTAATTTGTATATGCAAAAAAACATCGAGTGAAATTTTAGTATTTTTGGAAAGTAATGTTTTTCGGTGAATATTGAGAAATAATGATTTTTGTAAAAGTTTCATTTATTTATAATAAATGAAGTAATTTAAAAATATGATAATATTTTGAATATAATTCCATGTACCGTAATTATAATTCATTTATATTTAATCCACATTATTTAATTTTAATCCACTTCAAATATGACATTAGTGTATATTTTTTGTTATTTTTCTAAAACCCATTTTAAAGTGAATAATGTTTTCTAATTTTAAATTAATAAAAAAATTAGTATTTATTTAAGTGTAATTTATATAATATATATATATATATTAATTCAAATTTTTATTATTTTTTATTTTATGTCATATAGTTAATATAAAATTATCATTTTCTTAGAAAATACTCTTCTTGAAAACCTTCTTTTTCTTCATGTCTAAAGATTTAATTTTCAAATAAATTGTTACACTATTATGAATTTAATTTGGTAAAATATAGTCCATATTTATAATTATCATGTTTTATATTATATAATTTGTTAAATTGGGGTTTTTCTCATAATGAATAGTGATATTAGTAAAAATATTTTACATTGGTTAAGGTAATAACAGATTTACATGGGTGTCAAACTAAAAAAAATAGTTTAAATGACATAATGTCTTATTTATAATCTATTTTATAGTAATATATAAAAATTATCTCACGTAATGATATATAATGTTCTATTTTGGATCCCCGTGTCATTTGAAAAACATGGCTACACCTTATTCTTTTCCAAAATTATAAGTGTGCAACTCACCTTACATATAAAAGGTATACGACTCTTTTCTCATATCCACACCATAAATTTTATTTTTATCAGAGAAGACCTACCAAAATAACGTCTTATAATCCTTAACTTTGACCAATATCCCCTCATTTGACCATAAATTCATCGTAACATGGATTTTACTTCTTACCAAAGGAGGTTATTTGAAGAAGATATATCATGCTTAACCATGAATTTTTTATTTTATTTATTACTAAAGCTAATAAAAATATTCATTAATAATGTTGAAATAAAATCACCAGTATATCCTAAATAATATTGTTATATTTTTTTATTAAAATAAAAAAATCCTTCTCATCATCTATAAAATGGGAAATGAAGTCATAATTCATGTGTACGGTGGATTACTACCTTACGAACTGGTATAATTCATTTTTCATCATTAGTTATTACAATTGTTTATAATTATAGATTTAAAATTTTTATATGGTGTTGGTGAAATAATTATTGTTTGGGTACAATGATATCACATTTTCTTTCTTCTATTCCATTTCATAAAATAATGTTGCTCATGTGTACGGAGAACTATCTCCTCATGAAGTGATGCGATTCATTTTTAACTAACTCTTTTCATGGAAGGTAATATGTATGACGTTAATTAATATATTTTGTTATAATTATTATATTTATGAAATTATTATCATTATGAATAACTAATATACTATTTTCTTTCATACCTAACTACTCACTGAGAAATGATAATGTCATTCATGTATACGTGAGGACAACCACCTCCACAAAGTGATGTGATTCATTTTATCATCACAAAATAAAACTTACGTCATATATAAGTATATTTAATGAAATAATTTTTTATTTTTTATATTATTATCTTTTTTAAATATAAAATATTACTTACCTCTTTTATATAATGCTCACTGAAAAATGGAAATGTCACTCATGAATATGTAGAACCTACAATCTTCATGATCAAAACATAATTCATTTTCATAACCACAATTATTGATTGGATTAAAAATTATATTTTATGTATAAATATGATTATTATTTAGTGATAATTAATATATAAATTTATAAATAATGACGAAATTCATCAATAGATAACCCACTGAATTCATTTTTAACACATAAGCCAATTTTTTTTCAAAACATATAACATAAACATAATTGAATATGTAATAGAATATTATATGGTGATAATTTAGATAGAAGGAATAATAAAAAATAAAATTTTATTAATAATGTAAATAATTAAAATAATTTTATAATTGAGGATGATAATGAAAAATCATGGAAAATCAAACTCGAGGTAAGGGACTTCATCTAAATTTCGTTTCATTGAAGAATATTTCGATGTTACGAACCTATCTTCTATTTAAAGGTGTATATTAATCCCATTTGACATTTTATATCATGAATGTTTCTATTATCATGGTATATAATGTTATTTAATGTTATTATTTTATTCATCTTATGATTCAAATGTTTCTAAATAGGTAAGTGACTTTTCAGGAAATAAAATCATCTAATAATGTTTTCCTTCAAAATACCTTATTCATCCATGTCCAATTTTTAAAAATGTTTTTATTAATAAAATTATATGGACATGAGACAATTATAAAGGTCATTTTTTTCATTTTGAAATTTTTTCGAAACAAATAATCTTTGTATGAAATGTGTGAATTTCATTACAAAATATAAAAGGAATGTTCTATTGTAATGTATATGGTGACAATACCATTTCTGGCCACTTTAAACATTATATGATATTTTGATTCCATTAAAATATTTTATGATTTATTTAATAAAAATTACATTCCAATTTCATATACCTTTTTTAATGATAATGAGTTTTTAAAATAAAAGGGTATTTTGGTTTACAATCTAGTTTTTAAAAGAAATTTTCATTTTGATTTCAAAAAATTCTCTTTATTTAATTATATAAGAGTTTTTAAAAAGATTTATGATGGAAAATTTATATCATAATTTATTTATTAATTATATAGTACATGAATATAATATGATAAATGGGGGATCTAGATACATATTATATGATGGGTGCGCTCATATAGTAACAAGTAAGCCCAATATGGATTATACGATTGGTGTACATAGACAACATCGAGTGAGCTATTAAATGATGGGTTCCCCAAGATAGTTCTCAATACACTAGGCAATGTTCCTTATATTGACTAGAAATAAATATATGGTTTGTGGAAGGTTTATTCTATCGATTTTATAGGGTTCCAAATATTTATTACATGAGTTAAAAAAATGTGATGCTATATCTTACCAAACTGGGTTATGATTTCCTTGATTTTATTTGAGAAAAAAAGTGTGTTTGTTTTTTATGTTAAAATGAATTATTTTCGTCACTGAAAGATCATTGAGATAAATTTGACATATTTCATGGGTTTTCTTGTTTTTTACTAGGCTAATATACTTCTTCTTTTTATGTCCCTGAAAATTATTTTTGGGTTTATCCCTCACTTTTTAAACGTTTTTCAAAGGGATAAGGATTGGAAATGGAAATGAAAAAGTGATTTTGTATATTGTGAACAGTTTATATGAAAATAAATGTTTTTAAATTTAAAAAAAATTATTTAATTGGGAAAAAATACTTATTGCAAGATTCTACATTATATATATATAGGATTGATATGTAATAGTTATGATCTAGATCATCAAAAATATAAACTTAAAATATATTCGATAATATAAGAAACATATTTCTATTTGAAAAAAAAATTAGAATTTGTAATTTTTATGTTTGAATTCATATAATTGATACTTAGACTAGGAACTGATACAATCACCGGTGACATGAACTTTAGTTCACCAAATATTCATATCCATATGTTGTTCAATGGTGCATAATTTCAACTACTGATACTTACTTACATTCCTTGTAACATATAAATTTGTGATCTTATTGCATACTAATCACTTATTCAACAATTCACTGCATTTATAGATTTTAACTAAATGTAGAGGAATAAAATCATGAAATGTAAATAGATGCATAAGATTATGTGTTACAAACATTCCTCATATATCCATGGGATAATAACACAAACTCTTATATGTCCAAAAGTTTATAGTTGAGAATAATTGAAGCTAATTATCTAGTTATTACTAAAAATGAATGTTTAATATTAACTTCACATCAATACGTGTTCCAACATATATTATAGAGGTTATCAGTTTTTTAAATATTTTACACCATCATTTATGAATTACAGTCAACCATCTGTTGACTTCACCTGTTTACATCAACCAAACTAAGTCAACCATCTTAGTTAGTGCATTTTTCTCTACCACCATATTGTAAATATTGAACATCCTTATTAACCATTAAATTTTTATGAATTTATAGTAATATCATAAGCCTAATTAAGGTTCATAATTTCACTAAAAAAAATGACTAATGTTATTTAACAGAATTTAACCTTTCTGTAAATGATATTCTAATGAATTCAACAAAAAATAAAATTTCCTAAAAACATACCACATGAATATAACTTCAATTAAACTCTTTTACATCCACTAGTACTTCAATAAAACTATATTTTCTCTCTATAAACATGTACTGTTTTTATCCTCTTTCAATTCTGTTGAGTCCCATTTAGGCACAATTATGCTTCAAGCTCTCTTACACTAAAACCATCATGAAAATATCATCCAGATGTTTCTTTATAGTGATATTTTATAGCTCAAATACCATTAATTAAATAATATTTTAAATGATATGGGATACCACATCATTGTTTTTCATTATTGGATAAAATATTATATTATTTGAAAGGTGGATATCACTCTGACAATCACAGAATAACATTTCTCCTTTAAATTATTTTTTGAGCTTCCTCATCCATCACTTTAAGAAGAAAAATCTAATTTTCAGATTCTATAGCTACTATATATTCTTATTCCATTAAATAAAATGTAAACAATTGGTTTAGTTTGATATCTCCACCTGATAATCATTTCAGGTAATTGTAAATAAGAAACATCTCATGGGTTTTTTAGAATTAAAATCACTATAAAAACTTATATAAACTAAAACACATAAAAATAAATCATCCTTATAGATTAATATTTTATCTATTGACCTCATAAAGTATAAAATGGTCCATTAAAAATTTTCACAATATATCTTCCCTAGATTAGACAGGAAATTATGTAGTACTACTGTTGTAAAGGAATTCTTAAACTGTGTCCAAATTATAATGCACATAAAGATTATAAAATATAAAGAAAATAGTAATTTTTTAATGTTATATACCACAACACCAGTGGAAAAAACATTTAACATGTTTCTATTTTTCATGTCAGTTCTATATAACCGATGTGCAAAGTAGTAAAAATTGATTTATCACGTCGGTTATTTTTAATGTGACATGATAAATTGATGAGAATTAATTTATTACGTACCTTATTTTATAACCAACATTATAAAAACCAAGATTAGCATTATCACAGTGGTTATTTTATAACTGACTTGATATATTAAATCTCAGAGCTTTATCAAACCGGTTAAAAAATAATCGACGTGATAAATAAAATCTAAACAATTTATCACGTCAGTTATCAAAATAACCAAGGAGATAAAGCGCCTTTTATCACATTTGTTATAAAATAAATAACGTGATAAATTATTTTCTACATTAGTTATTAAATAACCAACATTGCAATATTATTAAAAAATAGTTTACCACGTCGGTTATTTAATAACATACATGATAAAGCTTTTAAATGATTTATCACAACTCGTATTCAGTCATTATGTTTCTTCGATCGTGAGACCTGTGACTCATCTCTCTTTTGCGAAAAACCTAGAAAGGATTCTTTAAATTCATGACCTCCAGCCTCATTTTTTCAACATCATTCATCATCATTATTCTTGGTAGATCTATCCGGTTGACTCCCAACACTCAGGTAAGCCTCACACGGCTCGGTTTCAGTTTTTATTTTTCGTGATTCCCTAAACTAATTTTTTAGATGTAATTTTTCAATCTTTGTTCTTGTTACCATTATATGATTCATAATGTTCATTTACACCATGCTAAATTTTTTTCTGGAAAAATATACCTATGGATGTGATATCATTCATTTTTATGATTTTTGTGTGTTTTATAATGTGTGTGTGCGCGTATAGGGGGTTTCTAAGGTGTTGGCGGTTGTGCAAGTGGGTGGGGGTGTCCAGGGGGTGGGGGGCTGTCCATGGGGATGGGGGTGTCCAGGGGATGTCAAAAGGGGTGGGGGTGGCGTCTAGGGGGTGTGGGGGTTGTCCAATGGGGTTAGTGGTGTCCAAGGGTGTCGGGGTCGTGTCCAGGGGTGAGGGGGCTGTCCAAGGGGGTAGGGGTGTCCAGGGGTGTGTGGGGGGGGGGGGGTGTCTAGGGGATGAGTAAGCTGTCTAAGGGGGTATGTGTGTCTAGGGGGTGGGGGTGTCAAGGGGTGGGGGGATGTATAGAGGGATGGGGGACTGTCAAAGGGGTGGGGGCTGTCCAGAGGGTTGGGGGCTGTCGGGGGGGGGGGGGGGGTGCTGTCCAGAGGGGGGTAGACTGTCTAAGGGGGTGGAGGTGTCCAGGGGGTTTGGGTGGTGTCCAGTGGGGTGAGGGGTCTTTTGAAAGAGGAAGTGGTGTCCACGGAGTGAGTGGTGGTGTTGGGTGGGATGTCCATATGGGTGGGGTTGTTCAGCGGGTGGGGGTGGGGGGGGGGGGTGGTGGGGTGGTGTCCAGAGGTGGTGGAGGTGTCTAGGTGGGTGGGGGTGATATTTAGGGGGTGAGTGGGCTATCCAAGGGGGAATGGGGTGTCTAAGGGGTGGGGTTGTCCAGGTGGGGGGGGGGAGTCTAGGGGGTGGGGGTGTATCCCAGGGAGTGGTGGTGTCCAGGGGGTGTCCAAGGGGGTGGGGTGGTGTTCGGGGGGGGGGGGGGGTGAGGAGGCTTTTAAAGGGGGTGGGGGTGTCCAGTGGGTGAGGGAGATATCCAGGGGGTGTGGGTGACCAAGGGGGTGTCCAAGGGGGTAGGGGTGGGGTGGTGTCAAGTGGGGGTGGGGGTGTCCAAGGGGTGGGGGTGTTGTCTAGGGGGTGAGTGGGCTATCCAAGGGGATATGGGGTGTCCAGGGGGTGGAGGTGTCTAGGGGGGGATGTCCAGAGGGGTTGGGGGCTGTTCAGAGGGTGGGGGTTTTCCAAGGGGGTGGTGGTGTCCAGGGGGTGTACAGAGGGGTGGGGGTGTTGTCAATGTGGGTGGGGTGTCCAATGGGTGTCCAGGGGGTGAGGGAGCTGTCCAGAGGATGGGGGTGTCCAGGGTGTGGGGGCTGTCCAAAGGGTTTGGGGGCTATCCAGCAAGTGGGGGTTATCCAAGGGGGCGGTGGTGTCCACGGGTGTCTAAAGGGGTGGGGGTGTCCAGTGGGGGTGAGGGGACTTTTCAAGGTAGTGGGGCTGTCCCGAGGGGTTGGGGTTGTCAAGGGGTTGGGGATATCTAAGGGGGTGGTGGTGTCCAGGGGGTTTCAAGGGGCTGTCTTGGGGGTGAGGGTGCTTTCTAAGGGGGTGGGGTGTCCAGGGGGTGGGGGTGGTGTCTAAGGGGGTGATGGGGCTGTCTAGGAGGGTGGGGGTTCCCAGGGGGTGAGGGGGATTTCCAAAGGGGTAGTGGTGTCTAGGGGGTGGGGGTGTGGTGTCTAGTGTATTAGGGGGTTGTACAGGGGTTGGGGGTGTCCATGGGTGGGGGTGGTGTCTAGCAGGTGAGTGGGCTATCCAAGGGGTAGCCGATATCTAGGGGTGGGGGTGTCTAGGGGGTGTATCCTAACCGTGCGCAGTTCCCAATTTCCTTAAAAAGGTATATTGTTTTACCATTTTCCCTATCTAATTTTAACATCAAAACGCCTCTTTCTCCCCCAGTTGGAAGAAAAAATCCTAGGAGTATCCTCCTCCTCTTCTAAATGCATATAACCACCTTCCAGTGGTATTCCATGTAATTTCTACATGTTTGGGGGTGATTTTTCCAAATAATATCATCCTTCTCCCTCTTCTTCCTTCTTCACTTTTCTTCTTAGTTCTTCTTCTTCATTTGTTCCATTGGTCTAGGGTTCTGGATTCTTTGTTTCTAAATTTATGGTGTTTTCAAGTTACAGTTCTTCTTGGTATTCCTTGCTCATTTGGACATTTTTCATTCCATTTTTAGTGGTAATCATTGAATGTGTCTTGGATTGAAGTAGGTTACCCTATGTATTGGACTTTAATTTTAAGAATCATTGATTTCTTGATGTTTATACCTTGATTTGGTGCTTGTTAAAAATATATAATTTTTTCAAAGATTATGTGAATTAAATCTAGTTTCATTCCCATTGAATTAAATTTTGTGGAATTATTTTTTATGGCCCTGCACAACATGTGTTTGATTAAATGCCAGGTTGGCCCTTATAAGCAGTTTAGGATTTCCAAATGATGTTGTGCCTTTTAAAATGTGTTTCAAATATTCCATGGATTCTTAATTTGTGTGTTTGGATACTTTTGAAATTGTTTTTTTAAACAATGGGTGTGGGACAGTTGACACTTTCAAAAAGTGCGTTTTTTTAATACACTCCTTGGAATGTGTCTCTTGACATATCATTATTAAAAGGAACAGTAATGTCCTTGGTATGGGACTTATATTGTGCATTGATGGCCCTAAGTCAAGGGGACTTCCTTGGAGTGGTGTTCCAGGGTGATTGTTTTGGGTGTGTGGCTTATGTGTGTCTTGTGATTATACTTTATATACGGTTGATTGTTTGATACTCCTACGATCACTCCCATTTGAGGCATAACATGGTAACCTATAATTGGTTGTGGGTTATTCAAGAATTATTGCCGCACTAGTTTAAGTTTATGCTCTGGCTAATTGACCCTTAGTATAAACACGCTCTTCATTGGGGATGGTTCCCCTCATGCGTTAGGGTTGTTTGATTGCATCAGGAATGCCAAACGGATGAATTAGGTTACAATATGTTCTAGTATTTCCCTTAAGCTCCTAGGTATTACGATGTTATCTAACACTTGACTATTTAGGGAGGATAATCTAGGTTCCTCATCTGGTATGGTTACTTGAATACTGCTTACCCATTGCCCTCATTATGTCATCATTGATTATGCTCTCTAATTGTAGTGTGCCTCTTTGGTAAAATTGAATAATTGCTTTGAAATGTTTTCATGAGGATTTTTTTTATAAAAACAATTATTATTTTATTATATTTAAATCTATCAGCAAATGAATCTTTTATTTAAATGAAATGCATAGGGATAGCCCCTACCCCCATGAAACCCCCTACCCCCTTGGACAACATGGAAAACCCCTACCCCCATGGAGGGTCCCTACCCCCTTGGAATACCCCCACCACCCCCTTGACAGCCCCTACCACCTTTTGAAACCCCTTGGTATATAATTATCCCAAAGGTTTCATTAAAATCGATAGAATATTTATCTTCAGGTAGTCTAAAACAATTTTTCCTATAGAATCGTTGGTATAGGGCTATTCTAATGACCATCATGCCAATGATGTGTGAAACCGTTGGGGGTATTCTATCCCAAAGCTTTCAGGGGCTATCCAAATGGTTTCAAATCATTTGGATATGTGTAATTTTTGGTTTTGAATGTTTACATGTTTTAATATTTACACTTCATATTTCTTTTTACAGAAGTGTTGGGGGCTGTCCAGGGGGGGTCCAAGGGTGTGGGGGTGTCCAGTGGGGTGGGGGTTTCTAGAGGTTTGGGGGGGGGATCTCTAGTGGGATGGGGGTGTCTAAGGTGTCCACAAGGGTTGGAGGGTGTCCGGCAGGTTGGGAGGGCTATCTAGGGGAGTGGGGGTTGTCCAGGGGTGGGAGGGTCCAGGGTTGTGGGAGGGTGGTTCGAGGGGGGGGGGGAGCTGTCCAGGGTGTCCATGGGGTGGGAGGGTGTCCAGGAGGGTGGGAGGGATGTCCAGGAGAGTGGGGGGCTATCCAGAAGGGTGGGGCCTATCTAAGAGGTGTTTAGGGGTGGGGGTTTCCGGGGGTGTGGGAGGGATATCCAGTGGGGTGGGGGTTGTCTAGGGTGTCCATGGGGGTGGGCATGTCCAGGAGGGTGGGTGGGCTGTCCAGGGGGTGGGGGTTGTCCAGGGGGTGGGGGTGTCTAGGGGGTGTCTAGGGGTGGGGGGGGGGGGGGGTTAGTGGTGTGTGTGTGTGGGGGGGGGGGGGGGGGGTTATAGGACTGTGGGGGGATTTCCAATGGGGTGGGGGTGTCCAGGGTGTCCATGGGGGTGGGGGTGTCTAGGAGGGTGGAAGGGATGTCTAGGGGAGTGGGGCTTTCCAGATGTTTGGGGGGCTGTCCAGGAGGGTTGGTGGGTGGGTGGGGGGGGGGGGGGTTGTCCAAGGGGTGTCCAATGGTGAGTTTGTGAGTGTGTGTGTGGGGGGGGGGGGGTTCCAAGGTGTCCATGGGGGTGGGTGGGTGTCCACGATGGTGGGAGGGCCGTCTAAGGGAGTGGGGGGTTTGGTGTGTCCATGGGGGTGCGAGGGTGTCCATGAAGGTGGGGGCTGTTCAGTAGGGTGGGGACAGTCAAGGGGTGTTGGGGGGGGTGTCCATTGGGGTGGAGGTTCCCGGGGTCTGGGAGGGATGTCCAGCGGGGTGGGCTGGTTTGGGTCTTGTTTTGTTCTGTGTTTTGTCTATTTTAGGTTTTCTTTAATTGGGTATAGTTTTTGTTGAATGGTTTTTTAAAAAAATTGGTTTTTATGTTGGTTATTTTATAACTAATGTAAAAAAATAATGTTTTTGGGTTTTATGTTGGTTATTTGAAAACTGACATATCAAATGAATGGGAATGGGTTTTTACATCAGTTATTTCATAACTGACATAATAAATGGAATGAAAATATGTTTTTACATCAGTTATTTGATAACCCACATAATAAATGGAATGAAATATGGTTTTACATCGGTTATTTAATAACCCACATAGTATATATATTTCACGTTGGTTATTATTTATCCGATGTGAAAAACGCTTCACAGACTGGTTTATAACATCGGTTATAAGCATAACCGACATGATAAACTCTTCAGCGGCATAGTTTATTATGTCGGTTATTCTATAACAAACGTGAAAAATTAGATACCACATAATTTATTTAAAAACTTCCATATTAAATCACAACTCCCATGCGTTTTCCACATCAGTTTTTGGTGAAACGACATGAAAAACACTTCAGATTATTGGTTTTTACGTTAGTTTTAAAATAACTACCATAAAAAACAATGTTTACAACATCTCCTATAATAACATCTACCAAAATCTGACGTAAACAAACCGCCATAAAAAACATTTTCTTTACTATTGCATTTTTCTTTAAATATTCATATTCCATGGATAATATTATGTGTTTGAGAAGGGGGGTTCTAAAATATTTACATTTTTTATCCCAAATTTCAGTATAGTCTTCCAGATGTATTCAATTATAGGACAATTATAGAGTACCTAATTTTTAACACTTTGTATTCTCATAACAATGATTATCTTTGATAGACCATGATCCATGATTTAAAATCATCCCAAAAAACTTTCTCTTTACATCTTGAATCCATAGAATATATATGTCTTCTATTAACTTATCATCTATATAGAATAAGAGTAAAATGTAAGTATCTTCGTTCTAGTAAATTCGATAATAATATTATTTAGTTACACTCTTCATGAAACCTCCTCTAGTAATTATAGTATAAGAATTATAGTTGCAATGTTGTGGTTTTTATTATAATACATAGAGGATTCACTTCAGCTTATAAATAAGGCCCTCCTTCTGTCAATCTTTAACCCACTTGGGTTGCATTATTTATATATCCTCCACTATGTCTATATGAATAATGAAACTCAAAACATATATTTGTACCAAGTGTAAATAATTTAATGAAATAATGTTTAGTAGTATTATAATTTCATTTTTCTTAACTATTTTCAAAAATATTTCAGATAAATAAATTCTTTTCTTTTATGTGGAAGACCCTCGCTTCCAAACCCGCTGTTTATATTTTATGTCAATCAACTTATTCTTTAAATAGTTTACCAATTTTTTTTAAAGTTCCATTTTCTCATCCATCAAATAGGATAACTTTTATGTTCTAATGAACATCAAAGAATAAATTATCTCCTCTATGGCTTGATCCAACTATTTTGAGTTACAGATTGTTGATGACACTTCTATACCTCAATTTTCTCCCAAATTTGTTAGGTGAAATGTGACAACCTATCCTTGGATTCCATTGAAACCATAAACCAAAATGACATGACAAACACTTTTGGGGAATAAACAATTTTCATGGGAAGGTGACGAGATGAAGGGAATAAGATATATCAACAACAATAATGATTTTCCCCTTAAGTCATAGTCAAGAATCAAAATATTTATACTGTAATTTCACATGACCCAACCATGGGTCGGGCATCAATGAAAAAAACAAATAAGAATATATAAATAAAAAATAAAAATTAGAAACTATATATCCCTCATCTGGCCTCTAAAATCATTCACCTAAATAGTATACCTCTACTCACCCCCATGATCCCTCAATATACTATAGTACCAAAAGCACCATTTCTCCTTATAAAAAATCCTTTGAGATTTGAGTATGGGAGTAACAAAATTTACTAAATATGAATCCTATAAAATTGTTTTGAAGGTATCATATTCCATGATTCAAAACTAAAAAAACACATAAAACAAAAAATTTATGAATAATAATAATAAATATACAATTAAATAACAAATTGTGACACAATATGTATCACAATTCTCCCCTCCATAATTCTTTGTACCCCCAAAATTCATTTTCAATGGATTAATGTCATGGAGACACTTTAAACCCTAGAAAATGGACTTAAATGGGAAGAGATATGGGATATTGGAATGCACCCTTACTGGAAAATCTACCAATAGAAATATTCTTTATGTCCAATGAATCACATCATCAAAAATAACATCCAATACCTCTATGTGGAATTTATCCAACCAGGAAAAGACATAAGGGCTAACCAAAACTAATAACTATTTGGTTATCCTAATAATTGTTACTTCATATAAAATTCTTGGTGTATAAAAAACACACCCTCTAAAATATACTAATCCATGAAAGAATAACCTCCACAAAAACACAACAAATATGAATATTACCCAATGAATATGAACAACCATAATGAATAAATACTCGACCCAAGGAACTCAAATCCAAAAAAACAATGAATAACCTAATAAAATACATATAAACCCATATATAAAGTCACTAAAAATATGTAGATCACAACCAAGAAATAAGAGAAACATGGGATTAGTGTGAGTTCATTTCAATCAATGGGTAAACTATAACATCAACCCCAGGACACCATATCATGGAAATCAAATCAAAACAAAACGGGCAGGTCCATGTACCCAATATCCTTAAGGTAACTCCCATACTAGTTATCTACAAATAAACACTATGGTTTCTGATACACAACCCATTAATACATCACCCCAATTCACCAGCTAAGAATCAAAAACCCCAAGAAACATAGTAAGCCATTAGACACATGAATCGCCAGAATAACCAACATTCCATAATAAACCACATAGTACTATCCATGGCACAAACTAAACCAATCAATATAATATCTAATCAAGTCCCTATCCACTAAATGAAAACCCAAAAAATTCAATACTATCCCTAAGAAAAAACTCCCCAAGGTCTCAAAACAATTGGTTATATTCTTCGAAGGAATCTATGAAGAACATAAAAATAAAAAAATGCATAAAAACACAATGAATGAACTGAGCTTATGAACCATCCATGGGTCAAAAATATATGCCAATAAGGAATCAAAATTTATATAGAAAACAAAACAAGTAGAAATTATAAACCCATAATGTCACATCTAATATCATTCACCAAATTAGTATACCTCTACACTCCCCCTATGATCCCTCAATATTATATTGCTCCAAAATCACCCAGACACCATCTAAATAACCCCCCCGGGCTCGGTTCATGGTAGTTACACATTTTACTAACTATAAAACCTATAAAAAGTGTTATCAATTTTAAATACCATGATTAAAAACTACAAAAACTCATGAAAATAAAAATTTTCAAAAAATAAAAAAAATTTAACAGTTAAATAAAATACTTTTACTTAGTAAGTGTTATAAGTCTCCCAACCATAAATCATTCTACACCCAAAAGTCTATTATAAAATTATTTATGTCATTGAGACACTAAAACCTCAACACAACCAATAATAAGGGGAGGGGATAAAATATTGTGGAATTAACCCTAAATGGGAAAACCACTATCTAGAATATTTTTCAAGGCCAACGGAGAAAATCCCCCCAAACAATCCAATAAATCCAAGTGGAATTCACCCAACCACCAATGGACACAAGGTCTAATATAAATAAATACCTATTTGGGTCACCAAACTATTTTTACTTAAACATAAATTGTGATTTAGTAACACAAAAACACACTCTAAACGATACATCACCATGAAAGAATGACCTCCCAAAAACCAAAAAAATATCACAATTACACGATGAATCTGAACATCCACAAAAAACATATACTCTACCTAAGAACAATCACTACAAAAAAATAAAATAACCCAAAGTAACACATATTCACCCATAAATAATTTCACTAAAAATTAAAATATCATAGACAATATACAAGAGTGGCAAGGGATTAAATTGAAGTCATCATACATGATGGGTAAAATATGAAATCAAACCCATGACCCAATCTCTTAGTTATCCAATCAAAAGAGAATTTTCATTTTTATCTTCCCAATATCCTGAATGAAATTACTATCCTAGTCACCCAAGAACTAACCCTATGGTTTCCCATACCCGACCCATAAATCCAAAATCCCAAGTCTTTAGCATAGAATCACAACACACGAGAAACACAACCACCACTACGACACACACATCCCTAGAATGAAAAAAATTCCATAGAAAATCACATAGTACTACCCAAGGCACAAACTAAACTAATCACTCAAAGCTCTCATCATGTCCCTATCCACAAAATGAAAAACCACCACATTTAATAGTCATAACAAGAACAAACTCATGAAGTTATCATAACTAATGGTTATGTTAATCCAAGGAATATATGATGAACCTAGAATTTTAAAAAAAATTAAATTCATAAAAATACAATAAATATATTGGATCTAAGATCATGAAATAATCTATACTAACCACTCAATTCTTTGTCTGAGAATGGACACCAAATAGAAGAACTAAACCTATCACGAAAGAGAAAAACCCAGAGGTTCTTCCCATTAAATATTTAATCCATCATTTATTATTAAGTTTTAGAGTGTTAAAATTCAAATAACCCAAAACATAAATTCAATAGGTTCATGTACCATATATCATGAAAATATCCAAAAATATGAGGGACAAATCAAAAAAATAACCCCAATAAAACACGACACACAAATTACACATCCTAAAATTAATTTTCAATTTTTGAAATCAGAACCAAAATAAATTATTTATTTAAATAAAATTCACTAATAATAACACTAAAAAAACAAAACATCCATTTCAAAAAAAAAATCCCAAAAGACCTTTTTTCCTAAAATAATCTTTTTTATACCCATCTTATTAAAATCTAAATCATCTTATAAAACAATATCCAGAAATCAATTTTTAAGTAAATGTTTCAATAAAATCCATCAAAACTATTTTAAGATCCAATCTTTTATAATGTCCCCTTTTAACAAAATTTTCTACATAAAATACAAACAATTGGATACATAGAAAAATTTGAACAATATGACTCCCATAAACTCACCCCCATAACATAGTGATAATAATGGTGTTCCTAAATATCAAAACCAAATAGGATATTGAACTATTATTAACAAAACTCAGGTTCTAAAGGAAATTTGGCTAGCCATGCCATAATTCCTATGACATCTCCTGATCGGGTGATTTTTTAGTAGATAGTTTCTTAGGCCATGAAACCCAACCTTATTCCTTGAACCATATTCTATTTCTATCCCAAAATCCAATACAACCCCCAAAAAAACTCATCCACAATGATGAGGATTATAATACATGATAAATTGTAATTGAATAAAATATATAATTAAAATTTCATCCTATACATCCCTAGGTAACTCAAGGTCCAAACAGAAGAGTGACCATGACACTATCCACCATGTGTTCCACTCGGGTTCTAATCAAATATTCTAAATCACTATTTCCATAATATCCAAAACATCAATATGTATGCCCATGAACATAGGATCCCACTACACATCCTAGGATTTGATTTAATTTTTAATGACACATACCCAGCTTCTATCGAGATCAGCTCCTAAAATGAAACTGTACTAAACCATTGGGAATTCATAATCCCTAGGGTTCGGCACTATGAGCCATGTAATTAGGTGTATTATAAATGGGAACTATTTTACATTTGAAAAAAATAATCATAAAACTAATTCAATGGTAATTTCTATAAAAAACATCCATAAGTCATACATCAATGAAGAATATGAATCATAATATATAGAAAAATATAAAAAAGGAGTAACTTTAAATCCCTCTGCTGACCTCCTAACTCCTGCACATTAAGAAAACATGACTACTCAGCCCGAGAGATCCCTTACCACATTGAATCTAAATAATCACCCAATATTAATTTAAATAATATACTCCACCAATTTGAAATATAAAAATTAGAAATTTCATCTTTTAATTGACCACACAAATCATTCATTATTTGAAAATAAATATATTTCTTCTGGAATAATGTTATAGGAAAACATAGTGAAATGTGATTGAATAAAACAATCATCAAATAACAAAACTCAATCAATACTTCAAGAGTGGTCAAATTTGATCCTATACCTAAAACTAAACATTTAATATTTGAATGATCACAAAAATACCCAGTTAAATTTTACTCACCTTGACACAGTCTAAAGATTCAATTATAAACCAATTTCATGCTAGTTTGAACTACAATTAAAATACATGTTTTGTATTTTAATTCTATTAAATGAAAACAGTGACTTGAGGATTATTTTCCTCAGTCTAAGTAATTTTTAAAACAAAAAATCCATTAGAAATGAATTCAAATAAAACCTAATTATAATGTATTTAAAATCAAATAGTATCCATATCCTCTTCAAACCCCATTTTTAGGAAAACAAAACCATGAACAAGAGTAGGGAATGATGCAATCATGCACCACAATTAGAGTAACATATAATAATATCTTAAAAATAGTGTCACCATTAATACATGTAGTGGATAACAATCAAGAACATAATGGAAAACACCTACATTAATCCCCCTATTAATGGTAAGTGTAATGTAATCTATCCTATACCGACATATTTTTTAATTATAAACATGAAATAGTAACTTTTGGTCAACATAATGAACCAATTTGCATAATAGTACCATCAAACTAATGTTTTCCTAACACCATTATAAAAGGGAGTAAATCATGGTACATAATAGGGGAGACGGAATGACAAGTGGTATCACCCCTTGATAGAGCCGATAAACTAAGGGTTTTCACACATCTATAAATCTACTTAGTGACATAGAATTATAATTACCAATATAAAACTATAATGGTGGGAACAAATTCAATGAGTTGAGAAGAAATAAAAGCATAACCAGATCCCACCCTCACCAATGATTCCCACACATGGAAATAGCCTCATCCATAACATCTAATCACCATAAAAACTAAACCACCCTTGAGGGGTGAAAAAAATAAAGGGGGAGGAAATAGGGGTCACAATCTATAAGAAAACTTCTAATATTTTTTACCATTACTTAAAACAACTAGATTTGGAATTCCATGTTACTTTCACATTTTAACATAATTTATAATTTTTTAAACAATAAAAATAAAAAACCATTGAAATAAATTTATGAAATAAACCAAATTTTGTAATACCAATTTTATAGATTTAAACATTTTCCTCTGACTCACCACATCACCTTGAATAGGTAAAAACATTTTTAAATTAACAAATTAATTAAAAAAACATTTAAAAAATAATAAATACATATAATTTCATGTGGAATTTTAAAGGATACAAAAATTTCTATTATTATTATGACATTGAATGAAACTTCTCTAAAAATAAATACAATTATTAAAAAATCCAAATAAAGGATTAAGAAACAACAAAAAAGTGAAACTAATTTAAATACATTTTCAAAAGTTTTGGAAACATGAAAACCCATTGATATCAATCCAATACATATTAAAATACAAAAAATAATTTAAATAGAATCATAGGAAATTAAATAAAAACTTTTGGGATGTATTAAATAATTAATTATTAAATTAAATATTTATAAAAGGCCAAATCTACCTCATATTTATGGAAATAAATTCTAAATGTGTATCCTTAGGGTACGGCTCTAACAAACTAGAGAGAGACCCTTTAACCCTTAAAATCACTTAGTCCACAAAATTAAGCCTTTCTAAAACCGCTATGGTTTGTTCGATCATGTGGAAATTGTGAGGGGAGGGAAAAATTGAGGAAACAAATATAAGGGAATATTATGATAACATAACTAGGTGATCCCACAATAAACTAGAATGATCACACTACAAATTATTATGAGTAAATTATAATCAGATGTTAGAGGCACAACTAAGAGGGGTTACGTTTAGGGTTATCATCCACAAGTAAGGGAGAGGAGAGTGGAGGATATGAGTGAGAGGGGTCTTCTAAGGATGAGTTTCTACTTGTTAGGAGTTATTATTGGTAATGTTGGAGATGGGTAGATAAGGTTACAAAAAGGAAGAAAAATAATTGAATAAGTAAAAAGTATTCTCAGGATTTGTGAAAAAATTACCAACACGGTTTACCAAAAATTGTGGAAACCAATATAATATTACTAGAAACCCAAAACAAATATTGAATGTTTACTCGTAAGAGTATAAATGGTCAGACAAACATTTTTTAAGCACTAAAAATCGGTATTTTCCAATTATAGAGCCAACTGAATGGGAGTCACATTCTTTTCTAGCCCTAAGGTCTAACCGCGAGCCATATATTTTATTTAAAATTATTAAATTCTTATACCAAAATCTATAGAAAATCACGAAAAATAAAATGTTCAAAAATATTTTATTAAATAAAATCTAATGAAATGGAAATGGTTCACATGTAAGAAGTTTGTATTGAACCCATACCATACGACTAGACACCTGACTCTAAGATATCTACAATGAAGTTTCTACAGTCTCTTGAACTTCTTTTTCCAATTCATGAACTTATTGTGATCCAATTATTGATTTATATACTTCCAAATCATTTTCATGGTATTTTTAGGTTCTTCAAAAATTCAAAACATAATTTTTTGGTCATAGATATAGTGAATATATGTGGATATCTAGTATCATTAATATTTTTGATATTCTGCTTTCTTCTTCTAGATTAACCTATAATTTAGTATTTGTCCATTTCCCCTCAAATTCTAATTTGGAAATTTTCGTCTCATTTAATATAAATAATTAATTATAAATAACATATCACCGTATAATGATATTCAATTGATTAGTATTCCATAATTGGTGACTAAATTATTCAATTTTATGGACAATAAAAAAAGGCTTTGGACCTTGTCCCAAGATTATCTCTTTCCCTTTACATCAGTGAGAAAATAAAAAATGAAATTAAATTATCTTGGATATGATAAATCAGGTAAATTATCAGAAAACATTTTTCCACTAGACACCATCCCATTGTAGATTATTGACTTCAACTAACTATGGATCTTTTTTGTTTAATTTTAACTATATAGACAGTTTTGGTTATAACAGTGTATACATGAAGGCATCTATCCTTCCCAATCAATGCTCGAATCATACTAAACGTAACTTCATTATAATTTAGTGTTTCAGGATATATTTTTTAAATCCTAATCCCCAATTCCAAAAATATAATTCAAAAATTGATACCACTATACTTACCACCTTTATCGGATTTTTAGAATTTCAATTTCCAATCACTTTCCAACTCCACCATGGCCTTCCACTATATTAAAGAAACATAAGATTTTTTTTAAATAAAATAATCTCATTACATCCTCATGGAATTTTTAATGAATTTGAATAATTAATATGATCCTCTATGATATTAAACTATGTTGCGTCCCTATATATCTATATGAACTAGCTTTATCATTCGGACTCAGAGATTTATGTAATTCTGGTTAAATGAAACAAACTTTTTCTTTCAATTCACATAAAACTCAAAACATAGGAATTTTTTTATTATGATTTATAATTACCTTCTCTAATAAAATCTTCATGAAATTATCAATAATACTTTACAACCCGAAAATATTAAAATATGAATATCATATTTGATAGCCTGTGTGACATATGACACTAAGTGAAGAAAAAAATATAGCATCCTATGAATTTAACATATATTTAATATTTTAAACAAATTTATTAAATTAAATATAATTCAAAAAATTAAACACTAATTTTATCTTGTGTTACACCAAAAAACGAGTTTCTCCAAAATCGTGTGTTATAGGTAATGTCAAGTTTTACAGAACAAAACTATATTATTAATATTATTATTTAATATTGCAATTTTGGATGATCCATTGGAATAGAGGGTAATAATATGATTAAATAAATTATAAAAATATATATTTTACATATTTTTATTTGATATCTATTGATTATAAATAATAATAAACATCATATAAAATAAAAATAAATGTATTCAGAAATTTTTTTCGAAAATATTGATTGATCGTTCTTGGCACACATAGTTTAAAATTAAATTTTAACAATTTTAGAAAATTTATAGTTAAAAATAAACATATTTTTTAATTAATTATATCACAACAATATTTTTGGGGATATATAGTATTTGTTTTGAAAATATTCATTTTTTGATGAAAAGTGGAAATAATGGATTTGAATTAATTATTTTTTGTATAAATAATTTATAATGTTAAATTTTATTAAAAATCTATTTTAAAGTCACAATAGTTCTCTTATACATATATTAATCAAATTTATTTCATTGGAATAATTTTAATATTAAATTTATATATAAAACCTATGTTATCTTTTGAACATTTTATCATTGAAAACCATATTTGTTATCCCATCTAATGAATTAATTTTAAATTGAATTTTTCTAATTTTGTGAAATTAAGTTGGAAATAATAGTATAAAAAATTTGTAATAATCATCATGTATAAGTTTTATTGAGTTCAACCTATTTTTTACCAATATTATTAGTGAAAAAGTGTTAAAATTATATACAACAATTAAGATGACAATGATTTTACATAGTGTTTAAACATGATACCAAACTGGTAAAATGACACAAACACTTTTACAAACCAAATTGGAAGTCTATAAATATATATTATACATTATAGGATCTATAATGAACTATTATAGGGGACTGGTTACATGAATAATGTGGTTTTAATTCACTCATTCAAAAACATTACAATTGTTTCACTCACCACATTTTTAAAAGGTGACCCCATATCAAGTACAATTGAAAAATTAAAAACATGATGGTCCCCAAAATACCTTCCAAAATAAATAAAAAATGCTATATAGTCATCATAAATTCCTAATTTTAGTCATAAATCCATCCTAGTAAGGGTTTAATGAAAATCACCAAAAGATACCCAAAGAAGATGTAACATTGTCTAACAAGCGTCTTTATTTAACTTATTACACCACCCATAAGTTTTTATTATAACATGATGATATATTAACCAAAATATGTTCTATATACCATGATGAAATTATAAAAAAAAATTATTACCTATAACCACACACACTTCTATGAAATTGTGTATGAAATCATCATTCTTCTGTATGGAAGACTACGACCTTGCGAACCGATGTTGTTTGTTTTTTCCATTACACACCAGGTTTGGAATAATGAAGGAAATATTTTTTATATATTCTATATATTATATTTATTATTATTATTATTATTATTTATTAATTAATATACCACACATACCTTTATTCCTTCTATTTCATGGGAATAAAATAACGACGCTCATGTGTATGATAGACTACCTCATCGCGAAGCTTTTTGATTCATTCACGCTTTACATGAATTTTATTAAGGATGAGTTCAATAAATATATATGATATATATTTCATAAACATTACACTTTAATGATAATATAAAAAAATATGATTTATGTTTCTTTCTTTCAAAAAGATAATGAAAATATAACAAACATTCTTTCATACGTACAACCTACTATCTCCATGAATGGTGTATTCTTTTTCCTATCAATAAATATAATAGACTAATATAAATACATATATACCATATATATGATATTTATATAATTATTATATTTTTTTAAATTATATAACTATATAATATTTGTGGTAACCAGTTTTTTCATAAAAACATGCATGAGAAAATATCGTAATTAATAACCAAAACAATGGACCCAATGAATGATTATTAATAAATGGATAATAATATGTAATAAAATTATCATATATGATATCATAAATATTAATATAGTTGTATAATTATTTAATAATATTTTCAAAACCACCATACAAGAGGTTAAATAATGTTCAATCAAAAGGAAGCATAACATAACAAAAATTTTCCCAGTTTCATTTCATTAGGGGAACATTGTGATGTTAGGCACCTAATTACATTACTAGGTGTATATACTACCAAATTGACATGTAATATCATGGATAATTATTTATTAATTTAATTTTATGTTTTAGTTGGAAATATTTCACCAAATTGGATTTTAACATAAAGTTACCAAGAGGTAGTGAAATTTCGTAACTCAATTTTTTCATTTGGTTATATTACTTTAGTATTATTGTTGATATTATATGACTATAAGTAAAATTAAATATGACTCTCTATTTTTTATTTACAATTGTTTTATTTGTATTTATATTTTATACACATAATCAATTCATTGATTAATTCTCACTTTACTCATATAATAATTTTAAGGGTTTATTTCAAATTCTCATTCTAATCAATATTACTTATTATTGAATTAAAATTGAATGGAAATATATGATCATTTTTTAATAAAACACTTAATTTTATTCTACCATATTTATTCACAATATTTTTCATGATATAGTACCATTTTTACACTTTTTTAATTAAAATTATTCAAAGAGTGTTACAATAAAATCCAAACTCATTTATGTCTTGTTTGAAAGTCATTTTTATAATTAAATCATGTTTTATAAATTTTGTATAAAATATTTTTCATTCAAATATTCAAAATTATTTTTTAAAAGAATATTTTTCATATTTTTTTAATTTAAACAAAAAAATTTCAATGGAATATTCATGTCACTTTTCAAACACGGCACTTTTAAAACATTTTTACTGTTAAAAAGGAATGTCCTTTATGACATTTACCAAATTACCTACCAACCTGAACAAATTTTTTTTAGATTCATCTTCAATTTTAGGTTCTTATTTTTAATTGAAATTTTACTAAATGTTATTTCTAATGAACAAAAATTTTCAAAATGTTTTTCAAAATTAAAAGGATATATTTCTTCACAATTTTTTAATGATATTTGTTTGTCAATTATATTAATAAATGAAAACAACACTTTTCTATTAATCGAAAGGGAATATGTTTTTCTAATACTAACTTAATTATTTTTTTGGATGGTTTATGATAATTTAGAATTAAAATTTTATTTTTATTTTAAAATATTTAATGGAAAAAGTGGTAACCCCATGAGTTTAATTAAAATTCAACCAATAGAAAAAGAAATCACATAATCATTAAAAGTATGTTGGAGATTACTGTAGGTAAAACCCTATATAAACTCTCATTTAGTGAAGAGACATTTTTAACTGGTTCATCCTTGATATGATCTTGAAAATGGTAGGAGATATTCTCCCATGTTTGAAGGTATGCTTTAATGGTTTTATTATTTTCATTGAAACCTCATGGAAAGATGGGATTTTCTTTATTAGAACACACACAATAATGATTATTTATACCAAAATGAATCATTATTTTGGACATCATGTCAGCATTCTCCTGTGGTGATTTTATTTAGAGAGCCTCCTCCATTATTTCATCCTTAGAGTGTATAATAATATCCTAATACATAATTTTTTTTCTCATCCTTACCTACTTCCCAATTAGAATCATCAAGAACCTCTATAGTGGTAACAACCAAATAAGTATTGGTAGAACAAGAAAAGTTATCCGTTACCATATGGACTTCTTACATCTAGTTTCGTTTTTCATTAACATCAGAAGAATATTACTTCCTCTTATAAACACCACACACAAGTATTTTATTATCATTACAAATGTTTAATATTTTTTCCCATCCATGTTCCTAGTAGTGGGAACATAATCCCTTTATTAATAATTTATCTTCATGGATGACCTAGTCTCCATAAATTTAGGTAAGTGACAGTAATATTTATACACATTAGATCCCCCCCATCATCATAATGACACTCCTAAAATAATTTTTTTCCTTCAGACCCTTCTTTATCCACGGAAAATAGAATCCTATGTCATGCCTACCCTCTGCAGTATCAACTGAGACTAATCTTGAGGTCTCATTATAACTTAAAAACGTACTAAAATTCACTTCTATAATTATTTTTGTACTCAATAACTTACCCTTGAAATTTTCAATTTATAGTGATTGTTATTCAATAAATTTCCCATAATTATTCATATTATTCATCATGGATACGATAATTTTTTAAACCGTATACAATTTTTATATATGGTGTTTAGTTTTATTTTTTTAATTATTTAGGTAAATAGGGAAAAATATACATTCATTAATCAATAGAGAAATTATATATGGCATATTTTTTATGAACTAAATTCTTTATTCAATATTTTAAAAATTATTTGGACCTATGGAAATAGGTGGTCCCAGTTAATGATATCCCTTAGATGTATCAGTAGTCTCATGAGATGATTCACTTGGCTAGGATTAGTTAAATGGGTTTTTACCAATCGGTTTAAAACTATCTTGAGAATAAATATTAATGGTAAATGTATCATGTAGACTTATAAACATAATGTGTTGGCTTTAATTCAGTTATTATCATTATCCATGATATTTTATATCTTATATTATCTCTCGTTGCATGTAATTATTAATTATTGATTATATAACATGTGTTTTCAGTTATCTACCGTTTCATATTAATTATTATTTATCTACTATGGAATCCATTTTATTGAAATAGAATGTGTGATCCGTTATTTAGAATTCTATATTGATTTTTCTTATGGATTCATGATATATTTATAGGTACTAAACATTTACAGAGCATTTTATATCACCATTATTTTGTTCACATTTTCCAAAATTCAATGAAGTTCATTATAATTGATACAAAAGGATATTCTAGATTGAATAAGGTAATCCTCAAGAAAGAAAAAAAATATTGTGCAATTTTTTTTATTAAAATGTATTTTGGGAATCGTGTATGTATGTTGTTTACTTGGAATACTGAAATATATAGTCCTTTGGAATGTGGTTCCTATCATATTATGCCAATGTGACAATATAGGAACTGGATTGGGGCTATTAGTTTTGGGATCTCTACAATTGTTGGTAAAGAATGTTTAGTAGAAACATTTGGAACTATATTAATTAAAACACAGATTAGGGAACATAAACATAAGATAGAATTTAGGTATAAGTATGGAAAACTACAAAAAAAATTATTATGGTAGAGATTATTTGATTTTTTTTCTTCAAAATTCATCTATTTCTAGTTACTATAAGTTGATGTGGTTCTCGAATAGTGGTACCTAGGGATAAAATTTTTGAAAAATGAATATCAGTCTTGACTCAAGCATTACATGGTACATGGAAATGGGACTTACTGAGAACATATTTTGACACTAAAATGGGATATGCTTAGTATAATTCACATTTACTATAGAGACCATTAGGTAGGATTTGAATATATTATGATAATGAATGATCTAGGTCAAACCAAAAGTTCCATATATTGATATTATTGTGTCATGATTTAGAAATCCAATAAATGGATATATGGTCATCTCACAATTATTATGGTTACCCACACTATGATTTTGGTTTTATTCAGGGGACGTAACATGAGCATATCATGATAATATTGAACAAGAAGGAAAAGGTAGTGATAATGAAAAACCCAATGGGATGTCGGTAAGAGAGAATGTTATCATGTGTATACCTAATCAATATTACAAAAATATGGATAACAACATCTATATAAACCAACTAGAGAACTCACCAAATAAGAGAATAATGTATGTTTATAAGAACATAAGTGGTGGAAACCAGGGAGTAGTGAATGATAAATTTACATCATGTTAGATATGTGGAAAGGGATATAATGGAAATTGTTCGGGAGGATTTGTAAAATTCAATTTTTGTGGAACAGAAGGTCACCAAGAAAAGAAATGTTACGGAAAAATGAAGAATATGATGGAAGGAAATAAATATCATCATAGAGATCCATTTATAGTTCGTCCTTTAAAATGTGGGGAACCAGTAAAATACCCATGTCAATTCCATCTTCTAAAGGTTATCTATTTGAACAAGGAATAACCTATATTGATATAAAATAGATGACATATTTATGTTGATGTTTTTTATTATATTAATTTTGTAATGTATCAAGATTATGTTTAATTTAGGAAACATATACATGTACATTAACATAAGAGTTATGGATAACACATGGGTTAGTGAGTATATGATTGACCATATCTTAAAATTCATAAACTCTCTTTTTTATACTATTGGGGAGTACCAAGATTAGGGATATTTTGGAATAAGTTTATTTAAATCATCTATTTTAGTGTAAGTGTTATTTGAGGAATAGTTCATTTACATTTCATATACCTAATTTTAAATCTATTAATATCCTTTAGGATTAATAAAATTATTAATGTGTTTGTAATAATAGTCAAATAATATTATTAAACATTGAAAATATATAACATGTATTAAAGTCATAGTAAAAAGTGTATTTAATGATATCTTTTATTTCAAGGATGTCCATCAATTTTTTTGGAACGTTATAAGAATTATATTAACATAGTTTATCAAAAGGGAGGACCTGTAGGTAGGGTGAGAACCTATTACATCTAAAAATTCCATGAGGCTTGAACCCATTATAGAAGGAGGATAAGGATTTAGTTCCTATCACTGGCCTACACAAAGGCCTGTTTAACTTATCATTGTTTCTAGTTAAACAATTAGAAAAAAATATATTAACAATGAATGTATTTTATTACTTTTTTGGTTTAGGTATTAATTATAAGCTCCCACCCATAAAAATTACATAATATTAAATTATTATAATAATTCACAATGAAGATCTTTCCATGATTACAGTTTTGGAGAATTAGGCCGTAAATATTACATTACATCTCAAAGTAGAAACTTTTACTAAATACAATTTGTTTCACAATAATAAAACTCCATAAAATAAAAATAATTATTTTCTTGAGATAAATGTTTTTAATTCATCCTTTCTCTTACCCTTATATATACACTATGATTTTTTTTAAACTAGGGATGATTATAAAAGTCTTAGTAAGGTTTATAAAATAATGAAATAAAACTTAGTCCATCAATACATGAAAATCATTGAAATCTTACTTTTCACTCAGAAAAATTAAGTTCATTACCTTGCCTCATGAAATCATAAGATTTATTAATAACTTATAGATATCATAAACCATTAAGGTATCTTTTGACATCAATAAAAAAGATAAATTTTAGCCTTTACAACTACATAGGTAGTTACATTTGGAATACTCATCACATTATATTCCCTAAATCTATTATGAGAAACATTACATTTACCTCTTCCATGTTACCTAATGCATGGAAGACCTATCTCAGGCTTAGCCTCCCTTAGTTTATCACGGAAGCACTTGTATACGTAAACAATGCCCATGAGCCATAACATATTCACAACACATAAAACAAGCATGAAGGAAAGATAAAATTTCCACATTGCAATAACAATATATCATTTGAAGATATTGACCTAATAAATAATTTTTCAAAACCATCTTCAATACCAAAAAATATAAAATGTGTATATGGTATGTGTTATACATATAAAAACATTACCACTTTTTATAGAAGAAAATTATTAAATAATAGTCATGGCAGCGAAAAGGTCATTGTCACCACGCACATTAAAATAAATCATACCTTTGTCATTATATAAAAAACATTATAATACAAAATATTAATTTTTAAAACTGTTGAATTAAATTAAACAAAAAATGGTATAATTGTACACTGTATAAAATAAGGTATGTTATAAACCAAAATATTCCTTGATGAAAGGAGATTGAGACAAAGTCCCTTATGAATATTTGGTAGCCTAACATCATCACCTAAAAATTTAGAAAATGAGTTTATGAGAGAAAAAATGGTATCTCATCACTTTGAAATAAAATTTTAATAAATAAGTATATTGAAGAAAATATCAGAATATAATAAAATTAAAATTACAAGTTATAATATAAAATAATTCTTTTACTAAAAGATGAGGGTGAAAGGTTCCCTTACCTTGCGTCTGATTTGTTGCGTATGTTCCTTGTTCTTTATGAATAATACACATAAAAAATTTCTAATTTCTTAAGTAATTTTTTCTTGTTTATTATTCCTTTTATATTACTTATTACTATGTTACAAAAATTACAAAATTATTTATGGAAATATCGGTCATTTTTTCGATATTCGGTACATGAGTCAAAAATGAACATGTAATTATTATAAATTGTCCATGAGGTCAAAATTCAGTTTTCTGCAGAATGATATTCATCATTTAAATATCATATATATCATATATATCATGTATATATGTATTTATAATAGTCAATAACATATGGTGATAAAAAAATGAAATTCACCGTTCATGGAGAAGGTAAGTCGTACGTAGCTATGAACGCTAATTCCATATCTTATATTCATTTGTAAAGGAATGAAAACAAAAATATACATAGGTATATTATAACTAAATTATAATATCATATAATATCTTTGTTACTTTAGTTAATTAACTCCATATTTTATATGTTCCATGATTGGAATGAACGATTCTTCTCACTTTGAGGGGCGGTAGTCCGCGCTTCCTCAAATTAAATTATCTTATTTACACATTATGGAAAGAATAAAGGTATGATGTATACAAAATTAAAAAATAATAGATACAATATAAATATAATATATATCATATATAAATATAGTTCCATCATAATGGCCACCATGAGATGTGGTAGGGGGAAATCGAACAATCATCATTTCTTGAGGCTGTAGTTCGTCGTTTAAAGAAATAGTATGTTACTAACCATTATATAGAGACGTGTCTAAGTGTAGTTAGAATCATTCTTATAAAAACATCCAATTATATAGATGATAGTGGTTTTTTTATAATTTAATTGAATAAAGAGAGTTTAGGCAGTTGGAGATATAAAATAAATGAAAGAAGCTTGAGAGAAGACATTACCTCAAATCGGGTAACTCATTTTGATTTAAGGTAAAAGGATTTCTTGAATAGCATTCCACCCAATTTGATTATTATAGGAGTAACAGAGGTATGTTGGGATATTATTTGGGTATAGGTTTAATGATACATGGGGGGATTGAGAGGTGTGAGTAAGGGTTAGAGGTGATTTCCTTTTACAAGAGGGATGAGGGGAACTTTAGAGATGACTTGAAAGATAATTTTATTATCAACATAATTTATATTTAAAAATGTTAAAATATCATTTCATTCAAATATAAGGTAATTTTTGTTGGAAATACTATCAAAAATTTGGTTTTATATAGGTTTTTGCCTCAAATTTAACCTTATTGTTTAGCTTTAACCCTTAGTTAACTAATTTAACTGTTACCATGTCTTCTTGTGTATTCATACTATATGGTTAATATAGTTACTATAAAATTCCAATAGAATCTCATGTGGTCCATTAATGAAAATTTCAAAATTATTTAAGTCATTTTCCCAAATCTTAGATTTTTAAGACTATTATATCATTTAATAAAATGTTATTTTTTTAAAAAACTCATTTATATCAATTTTATACTATTCATATCATGACTTTTTAAAAATCCATAACAACATGATTAATTCAAAAAAACATCATTAATTCAATGATAACATGTTATAACCATCCTTAAAATTATAGGATGGAATTAAAAGGTTAAAAGTAAATTCATTTTAATATTTATAAGCTTATTTATTTAAATCATTCTTCAATAAGGCAATCACCACATCATCATTGTGTCATAAATATGTTCATTTATTTGATGTCTAAAAATTGTAAATAAAATACCATGATGTAGGAAATTTTTATATATTTATAATTACTACATATATTATAATATATCAGTTTTATAACCCCATATAAAAATTATTCTACTATAAGATTCTTGATTATGTTACGTTTTTCTTTACTTTAAATTAGTTCTTATAAAATAATTTTTTCACATCCATGTGGCTCTATGGTTTCCCAAAATCAACCCATGGATGACCAAGGTCAGACATATCTCATAAAAGTTTATTAGGACATGTTTTAGGTTAGTTTAATACTGTTATAAAATTATTATTATTACATTTATTTAGTAGATTTACCTTTTAACCATGGTAAATTAAATAATTACAGAAGTTACTATTCATAATATCTAAAAGTAAAAGGTGATTAATTACATAATTTGGACCTAAATATTCCAAATTTGGAATCAATTTTTCCAAATTCGAAACACAGAAGTTTAAGTAATTAATTAAAAATGAATTCCTATTATTAAACCAAAAATATGGTTTTTAAGAAGTAATAACTATCAAAAGATTGACCTGTGTTTATGCCCAATTTCAAAGTGAAATGACTTCCAATTAGAAAAAATTGAACTACATTATAAAAAAATAATCTAAATAAAATTTAAGCCCAATTAAAATAAAAATAAAACTATATAAATAAAATAGATGAAAAGGCATTTTTGAATTAAACTGCATCATTTTTTCACTATTCATTATAAATGAACTTTATCATAAAAATACAAAAATTTAATCCAAAGTAATGTTTTATTTGTTGATTCAAAATAATAATATTATTTTATAAAATACAATATAAAAAAGTGACAAAAACTATATTTAGAAAGGGTTCTCCATTAAAATGTGGTAAACCAACATTTTAAAGATTATTAGAGTATTTTATACTTACAATCAGATTCATTCTTATTTTAAGCCTCAAAATTTTATTGGATAAATATAAAGTCATTTAAAACATGTATAATCATATTTTAGTTAAATCTATTCATTCCCCCCGATTCAACGGCTCTGCATCAACTACCATTTAAAATAATAATATTATAATATTATTTCCTGGTATATCTCAATGTTGTGTGCAATGTAAGATTTCAGAGAAACCCCTTTTTACGAGTCAGGTAAACTATCAGAAAAAGAATACCCTTTAAGGAAAAATTATTATCTTACTCATAAGTATTAATAGATATTTGTAATTATCATTCTATAAATACCTAGGTTGTTACATCCTTCCCCATTGGGGAAATTGTGTCGTCGTCATTTTAAAATTGGGCTCAGAAACTTCATTAAATATACCACAATAGAAAATGATTGAATAAAAATATCACTTTAAAATAATGAAATAGAAGTAAAAAAGGTCACCCATGATAACCCATACTATTATTATGTGTAGGAAAATGTGGATATAAAAGAGAAAACTAACCATAATGTTTTGATGGAGAGTGATAGAAACTTGATCAGGAGAAAGTTAACCGCCAGAAAATCACAAACTTGTGATTGGTTAAACGGTCTTTGATTTAACATTTGGAAAAGTAAACAAACAATTTTTTTGTTTTAATGTCCATTTCATAAAGTTTTAAACATTATTTATGAGATTTATTAAGATCATAATTAAATATTCTTACTTTTAATGTAGAGTTTCATTCTTCAATAAATATTTTACCACAAACTAATCTTTTCCCCAAATGATGAGTATTTCAGGTGACTTGGTCACACCTAAAGCACTAGAATCAACTTTTAGGAAATCACATAATCTAAAAATATAAACTATATATTTCTTGTATCTTTAGAAATTAACAAATAAAAATGGTTATTATGAGATCAGATAATCCCCAAAAAGAATAATCCTTTATAAAAAGAAAAACTACTCATAATATCCATAATTGAACAAATAATACCCAAAGTTCAACAATGAACATTCGATACACAATTTTCCTTATAATTATTCAAAATAATCCAACCACGATTGGGACCCAAAATTCAGAAGGATTTGATAACATAGTCCTCTACAATAAATCTTAACATTTATCTCTAAATAGCATTGACTACTCTTAATGTCTCATACTGAAAATTAATTAACATAATCACATATTATATATGATTGGTTAATCATTTAAATAAATAAACCAAAAATCCATATTCCCACAATAAAACATTTATTATTTCAAAATAATATTTCAACCATTACTCCAAAAATTAAATCCCATAGTATTCTATTTTCCTTTGGCATATAAAGTTCCTAAAAGAGGGAATGTATTCAAAAATAACATTTATCACTTAATCAAAAAATCATTTTCCTATACTAAATATACCCATTTGATAAAAAATAATTTCCCAAAATCAACTTATTCTTAATCCATAAAATCATTTAACTAAAAAGAATAAGTCATACTAACTAGGGACTTCATATAGGCTAGTTGTAAGCGATGCACCCTTTTATCCCTTTAGTTCTGGGTTCGATTCCCATGGACTTTTCGGACGTGATGGTTTGTTTCCCATCCTGTAGGTTTTCCTTATTCTAAAATCATATCATTCTTATAACAATCTCAAACATATTATAATTTCCTAAAAACAACAATACCCTATTGTATCCTCAAAGGTTATCTGATACCTTCCATTTTTAATCCCAAAATGTAATAACTATTTATCTATTAAAAAAAGATCATATAAACACCTATGGTTTTGAATTATGTCCACACAAGAAAAGATAATTATTTCTAGAATAATATTTTTGCATATCACATTTTAGGGATACACATTCTAGAAAAAGTATTCCAATGTAATTAAATAATCAAAATACCCATAATACTTTTAAGATGTTCATCATCCTAAAATCTACCATAACTCTTTAATCTCTTGTATTTATACTTCTTACTAATTTGGAGTTCTTCATGATCCATTAAATATGTATTTCCCCCTTAATTCTTAATACATAATTCCTAAAAATCAAACATCATCATCATTTTAAATATCAACCCAAGGAAGCTTCATTATTTATGAATAAGAAAAAAAATCATACCTAGAATCCAGATATCAGGATCTCTAGGATGTTCCATTCCTATTTTGGCATGTTATCCTACTTTTAAAAATTAATTATTTGCTCCACTTTAGTAATTTCACATTTTGGTAGAGTTTTAAAATTTGAGTTCTTGATATCATAAGAAAAAGATAACATGACCCATAAAGTTGTATTAGAAATGATTAGGTGATAGATAACTCAAAAAATTTCATGCAGGTTCTTGGAATACTCAAGAAGTTATCAAAATCATTTGAACATGATTTTTCTATAATAGTTATGATCAAATTATCAGGGAGGGATAAGAAGGTTTTGAACGATATCATTCCTTCCTTATTGTAAAATGATCCTTAATTTGTAGAAAAAAATCAACACTTAAACATGAACCAAATTATTATTAAAAAATGAATCATCTATCGAGTGAAGATAACATAAAAGATTTTATATTACACTAATCATCCAACCTCATTATATTTCCATTGTTCAGGTTTTTATCCAATAAAACTATTTTACTCTAACCCTCCCAAATTTCCCATATAATAATAACCCTCTTAGTTATATGATATCCTTTACCTACACCCAGATAACACCTGAACATATAAATTTATCTAAACCAAACTCTTTATATAAATCTTTTTGAATTCATCATTTCTATTACACTTTGTTGTACCTTGTGAAAAAATTTCAAAAACATGGGATGAGGATTAAAGGCTCTATATGGGTTATCAAATAATGAAAGAGAACATTAGTCCATCAATACTTGAAAATCAATGAAATCATACTTTTCACTCAGAAAACATAATCTATTTAACATACCTTATGAAATCATAAGATTTAAGAATAACATATAGAAATCATAAATCATAAATGTAACTTGTGGAATCCATAACATACTTACATTGTATCTTTCACAGATACATAATTAGTTTTGTTTGGAATACCCACCACTGTATATTCCCTAAATCTCTTATGAGAAATATTAACGTTTACCTCTTCCATGTTGCCCAATCAATTAGAGATTTATCTCGGGCTGACCCACCCCAGTTTATCATGGAACCACCCATATTTTTAAACAATTCCCAAGGACCATAACATATTCATAACACATAAAACAAGCATAAATGAAAGTTAACATTTCAACGTTGCAATCACAATGTATCGTTTCAAAACATTGACATAATCAATGCATTGTCAAAAAAAATTTCAAAAATAAAATACGTAAAAAAGTTTATATGGTATTTATTTTCCTTTTAAAACATTACATCTTGTTAAGGAATAAAAATATCAAATAATAGTCTTGGTGGTAGAAAGGTCCTTGTCACCGAGCATGATAAAAATAAACATCCTTTTTTATTAAGTAAAATACTTTACAAAACAAAATATTCCTTTTGAAAACTATTGAATTAAATAAAAAGAAAAATGGTATACTTATAAAATGTATAAAATAAGGCAGTTTATAATTAAAATATGTCTCAATTAAAAGAGATTTAGATGAATTTCCTTTTGAATATTCGGCATCCTAATAGTGTCACTTAAATATTCAGAAAATGAGTTGATGAGATTAAAAAGGGTATCTCCTCACTATGATACAAAATTTCATGCAATAAGGATATACAAGAATATATCCTAACATAATAAAATAGAAATTAGAAGACATAACACAAAATAATTATTTGACTAAAAGAAGATGGTGAAAGGTTCCATTACCATGCGTTTGATTCGTCACGTAATTTCCTTTTTTTCTGGAATAATAAACTTAAGTTAATTTATACTTTCATAAGAACTATTTTCATGTTTATTGTTTTTTTATATCACTTATTAAGACATTATAAATATTAGATTATTATTTATGTTAATATCAGTTCTTTTGTCAATATTCGGTACTCGTCTCAAAAATGCACTTGTCATAATTACATATTATCCATGAGTTTAAATTTCCATTATCTGAATGATGATATCAATGATTTAAATATCAGATATATCATTTATTTCCAGTATATATGTATTGATAATAGTGCATAACATTTATTGATATGCAATGAAATGCACCGTTCATAGAGACGGTAAGTCGTACCAACGCATGAAAGCTACTTTTATTTCTTTTTTTAATTTTTAAAGGAATGAATACTAAATGATATATAGGTATATTATAATTAAAGAATAATATCATATGATATATATATTACATAAGTTCATTAACTCCATCCTCTATATGTTTCATGTATGGCATGAACGAGTCATCTCACTTTGAGGGGCAGTAGTCCGCACTTCCTCAAATGAAATTATCATATTTACACATTAGGGAAATCATAATGGTATGTTGTTAATAAAATTACAGAATAATAGAGACAATATAAATATAATATATATCTTATATAAATACAATTCCATCATAATGGGCACCATGGGTTGTGGTAGGGGAAAATAGAACAATCATCATTTCATGAGGTAGTAGTTCACCCTACATAGAATTAGTATGTTCATATCCATTATATGGAGGTTTTTGTATGTTTTTTTAGAATAATTATCATAAAAACATCAAATTATGTTGAATTTAGTGGTTATTTATAAATTAATTCAATAAATACGGTTTAGGGGGTTGGACGATGAAAAAAAATGAAAAACTTTTGAGAGAAGGCATTATATCAAATTGAGTAACTCTTTTTGATTTAAGCTAAAAGGCTTTCTTGAATTTCTTTCTACATAAGGTGAGGCTTCTAGGAGGAATAGAGGGATGTTGGGAGATTATTTGGGCAGAGTATAGATGAATGAAAGGGGGATTTAGTGGTGTGACTAAGGGTTAGAGGTGATGCCCTTTTCTAAGAAAAATGAGGGGCACTTTAGGAATGTCTTCCAATATTATTTTATTATAAACTAAATTTTGATTTAAAAAGGTCTCCAACTATTTTAATTCAAAGATAATGTGATTATTGTTCGAAATCCATTGAACCAATAGGTTTTAGAAAATTTTTGGTTTCAAATTTTACCTTATCTTTTAGCATTAACCGTTAGTTAACTAAACAACTCTTACCATGTCTTCTTGTTTATTCATACTATATGGTTAATATAGTGTCTATTAAATGCCAATAGAACATCAAGTGGTCCATTAATGACATGTTCAACATTATTTAATTCATTTGGAATATAATATATTTCTATATCTATTATATCATTTAATAAATTATTTTTTGTTTTAAAAACTCATTTATGTAAATCTTTATACTATTCATATCATGACTTTTTAAAAATTCATAATAACACGATTATTTCAAAAAACATCCTTAATCAAAAGATAAAAAGTAATAATAATAAATAAAATTCGTGGATGGAAAAATGTTTCAAAATAAATTTATCTTAATATTTATAATCTTATTTATTTAAATCATTTTTTAATAAGTTAGTCACTATATAATCATTTTCTCATAAATATAATTATTTATTTGAAGTATAAAAATTGTAAATAAAATACAATGATATATAAAATCCTTTTATATTTATAATGACTATTTATAGTCGAATATATCACTTATATTACCACATATAAAAATTTTACTAAAATATACTTATTTATGTTAAATTTTTATTTACATTAAATTAATTCTTATAAAATGTCATTTTCAATTCCATGTGGCTCCATTGGTACCATAATCTACCCAAGGATGACCATGGTTAGACATATCTCATCCAATAGTAGTTAGGACATGTGTTAGGGTAGTTTAATATTATTATAATATTATTTCCCCCTTATTTACTAGATTTACCCTTTAACCATGGTAAATATAATAATTACTAAAGTTAATATTAATAATGTCTAAAAATAAAAGGTACATATTTAAATAATTTTTACCTCTTGATTCGAAATATAGAATCTGTTTTTCAAAATTCAAAAAATTGAATTTTTGAGTAATTAATTTAAAATTAATTCTCGTTGTTACAACCAAAAAACAAGTTTTTATGAAATAATAACTATCAATAGATTGACATGGTTTTCGGTCCTATTTCAAAGTTAAATTACTTCTAATAACCAAAATTTAATTAAATAAGAAAATAATAATCCAATAATACATTAAAACAAATTAAAATGACAATATAACTTTATAAACAAGTTATATGAAAATACATTTTTGAATTAAAATGCAGCTTTTTTCACTATTCATATAAAAAATGAACTTTATCATAAAAATAATAAAATTTCATCCAAATAAAATTTGTATGTCCTAATTATAAATAATAATTTTATTTTTTCAAATAGAATATATAAAAGGTAAAATCTATATTTAAAAATGGTTCTCTATCAAAAGGAAGTTTAACGACCTTTTAAAGAATATCAGAGTACTTCCTGCCTAATATTAGATTAATTCTTATTTTATGCCCCTAAAAGGTATTCGATAAATGTAAAGTCATTTAAATAACATGTATAATCATATTTTAGTTAGATTTTTTAATTCCATCCAATACAATGGCTATTTGTTAACTACAATTTAAAATAATAATATTATTATATTATTTTTCGGTATATCTCAATGTTGTGTGCAATGTAAGATTTCGAAGAAACCCCTTATTGTGTGTTGAGTACGCTATTAGAAAAATAATCCCCTTTAACATAAAATTAATATCATACTCATAAATATTAATAGATATTTAAACATTTTATTCCATAAATACCTAGGTCATTACATCCTTCCCCTCTTTTGGAAATTGCGTCCTAATAATTTTAAAATTGGGTACGAAAACGTTATTAAAAACACTATATCAGAAAAAGAGTGAATAAAAATATCACTTTAAAAGAAGAAAGAGAAATATAAAGGTCACCCGTGATAACCCATACTAGGATTCTATGTAGGAAAACATGGATATGGAAGGGAAAAATAAAAATCATGTTTTGATGGAGAGTGATAGAAAACATGATCAAAAGAATTTTAATAACCAGAAAATCACAAAATGATGATAGGTTAAACAGTCTTTGATTTCATAGCAAGAAAATCAAGAAAATGTTTAAATATACTTTTTATAAATTTGTAGAATATATTTATGAGATCGACTAAGAACATAATGAAATAAAATTACTTGTCAAGTAGTGTTTTATCGTTTGAAAAATGTTTAACACAAACTCATATTTTCTCCAAACCATGAGTATTCTAGATGACTTGACCACACCTGAAGCACTAGAATCAACTTCTAGAGAATAAAAAAATCCACAAAATATGAACTATATATTTCCCCAGTCTGTAGAAATTAACCAATACAAAAATAGTTATTACAAGATCTGATAATCCCCAAAAGGATAATCATTTAAAAAATGAACTGCTACTCTTAATATCCAAAATTGATCAAATAATACCCAAAGATCAACAAATACCTTTCAATACACATTTTTATTTAAAATTATTCAAAACAATCCCACTATTATTGAATCTCAAAATTTAGAAGGATATGATCACATAGTCAAACACAATAAATCTTAACATTTATCTACAAATAACCTCAACTACTCTTAATGTCTCGTTCTAAAAATTAATTAACCAAATCACGCATTCTACATGATAGGTTAATAATTTCCTTAAATTACCCAAATAGACATATATCCACAATAAAACACAGATTCATTGAAAATAATATTTCAACCATTACACCACAAATTAAATCCGATAGTATTTCATCTTTCTTTATCATATAGTGAACTAAAAAGAGAGAAATTCTTCCAAAATAACATTTATCACTTAATCAATAAAACTTTTTTCTATACAAAATATATCTATTTTATAAATCATATGTTCCCAAAATGAACTTATTATTAATCCATAGAATAATTTAACTAAAAATAATAAGTCATACTAATAAGGGACTTTTTGTTGGCTAGTAGTAGGAGATGCCACCTTGTCGCCTTTCGGTTGTGGTTTCGATTCCCATGGTCTAGCCAGGCGCGACGGGTTGTCACCCATCCCGTGGGTTGTTATTTTTAAAAAACCGTATCAATATTATAACATTCTCAAAAATATGATTATTTCATAAAAAATAACAATATTTTATTTTATCCTCAATGGTTTTCTAATACCTTTCATTTTACATCCCAAAATGTAATATCAATTTATCACCTAAAAAACAGAAGATTATATGAAACCCTAAGGTTATTCATTATGTCCACACAAGAAAAGATAATTAGTTCTTGAATAATGTTTTCATATATCAAACATTAGGGATACAAATAATAGAAAAATCCTTCCAAAGTAATCAAATCATCAAAATATACTTACTACTTTTAAGTAATTAATCATCTTACAATATACCATAATTCTTGAATCCCTTATTTATAGACTTATTACTCATTCAGGGTTCTTCCTGATCTATTAACTTTGCATTTCCACCTTATTTCTTAATACATAATTCTTGTAGATCAAATATCCACATAATTTATAAATATAAATCCAATGAATATTCATTCTATATGGATAAGAAAATAAATCATACCTTGAATCTAGATATCATGATCTATAGGATGTTACCATTATTTTCGTCATGTTTTCCTACATTAAAAAAGTAAATATTCTATTCAGTTATGTAATTTCACTTTTCAATAGGGTTGAAAAAGTTGTGATCTTGAAATCATCGAAAAAAGATACCAAGACCCATAAAATATTTTTATAAATGAGTAGGTGTTAGATAAGTCAAAATATTTCTTAGAGGTGATTCGAATACTCAAGAAGCTTTCCAAATAATTTGATCATGATTTTTCCATAATAGTGATGATCAAATAATTAGGGAGCGAAATGATGTTTTTGAAAGATATATTTCCTTACATATTGACAAATTATCCATAATCTATTTAAAACAATCAACCCTTAAACATAAATAAATTATTATTAAAAAAATACCCTACTGGGTAAATATAACATAAAATCTATTATATTAATCAAATATTTCAACCTCGTTATATCTATATGACTCAGGTTTTATCCAATATAACTAATTTACAATAAACCTCCAAAATTTTCCACATGATAGAAACTCTATTAGTTATATGAGATCCTTTACCTACACTGAGATAACACCCTAACCTCTAATGTTATGTAAATCAATAGTTGATACCAACTATTAGGCCCCATCCTTAAACATCACATAATCTTGAATTAAGATAATAATTCACAGTGATGATATTTTTAGTTTTAGTGTTTTAAAGAATTAGGCCATAAATATTACATTACATATCAAAGTAGAAATTTCTACTCTTTCCAATTTTTTCACAATAATTAAACTCCTTAACAAAACAAAAATTCTTTTCTTGATATAAATATTCTTGAATTCATCCATTATCTTATCCTTCCTTATAAATTGTGAAAAACATTTAATAAATATGGGATGGGCATAAATGGCTCATTGAGGGTATTAAAATAATGAAAGAAAACATTAGTCCATCAATACAAGCAAATAAATGAAATCATAATTTTCACTCAAAAACATAACTGCATTAACACACTTTATTAAATCATAATATTTATGAATAACACATAGAAATCATAAATCACAATGTTATCTTGTGGAATCTATAACATACATACATTATACCATTCACAACTACCTAGGGAGTTACGTTTGGAATACCAATCACGGTATATTCCATAAATCTCTTTGGAGAAACATTAATGTTTACCTCCTGCACATTTTCCAATGCATTGGAGATATATCTCAGGATCACTCGCCCTTAGTTTATCCCAGAACCACCTGTATACGTAAACAATTACCAAGAACCATAACTTATTCATAACACATATTATACAAGCATAAAAGAAATATAACATTTCCACATTGTAATCACAATATATCATTTGAAGATGTTGGCATACTAAATGATTTCTAAAAACCATTATCAATACTAAAATACATTAAAAGGCTATATGGTATTTATTTTCCTCTTAAAAACATTACATATTGTTATGGAATCCAAATATCAAATAGTGGTCGTGAGGTAATAAAGGTCTTTGTCACATCACATGTTAAAAAGAAACAACCATTTGTCATTTACTAAAACACTTTCTAAATACAATATTCCTTTTGAAAAATGCTGAATTAAATTAATAGAAAAATAGTATAATAATACACCGTATTATAGAAGTTAATGTATAAACCAATATATACTTCAATGAAAAGAGGTTGAGAGTAAGTCACTTATGAAAATTTAGCATCCTAATAGCATCACTTAAAAATTCATAAAATTAGTTAATGAGAGAAAAATGGGTATTTAATCACTTGGACATAAAATATATAGAAATAGGAATATAGAATAACATATCCCAATATAAGAAAATGGAAATTAAAATTCATAACATAAAATAAGACTTTTAATAAAAGATGAGGGTGAAATTTTACCTTACCTTGCATCTGATTCGTCACATATGTTACTTATTCTTCCAAAATAATAAACTTAAGTTAATTTATAATTTCATAAAAACGTTTTTGTGTTTATTATTCCTTTTATATCACATATTACCACATTATAAAAACATTATAATTATTTAAGTTAATATTGGTTTATTTGTGGATATTCGATACTTTAGTCAAAAATTATCAAGTCATAATTACAAATTGTCCATGAGGTCAAAAGTAAATTATCTCTAAAATGATATTCGCTATATAAATTTCATATATAACATATATATCCATCATATTTATATTTATAATACTAAATAAAAATTTGTGATAAGAAATGAAATGCATCGTTCATGGATACGATAATCTTTATGTATGCAGGAAATCCAATTTCATTTTTTTCATTTTTAAAGGAATGTAAACTAAAGGAAAAATATGTATTTTATAATTCCATAATAATATCATATGATATATGTAACGACCTAGGTATTTATAGAATAATAATTTATTATATATATTAATATTTATGAATAAGATATTAATTTTATGTTAAAGATGAAACATTTTTTGATAGCATATTCATCACGCAACGACCAGTTTTTTTGAAATCTTATTTTGCACAGAACTTTTAGTTATACCGAAAAATAATACAATATGATTATTTTAAATGGTATTTAATGCCTAAATGTTATATTAGCAGGAATGAATAGAACTATGTAAAATATTATTACACTTGTTTTTAAAAAAATTTACTTTTATCCAATAATTTTTTTGAGGCTTAAAATAATAATTAATCTGATTCTAAACATGAAATACTCTTATTTTTTTAAAAGGTCAATTTACTACCTTTTGATGGTGAACCATTTTTAAATTTTTTTCACCTTTATATGTTAAATATTACAAAATAAAATTATTCTTTACAATTAGGACATCAAAATTTACTTTGGAAAAAATTTTGGTGTTTTTCTGATAAAGTTCATTTTTATGATGAATAGTAAATAATAATGCATTTTAATTCAAAACTGCCTTTTAATATAAATAATTTATATTATTAGATTGTTTTTTTAATTGGTTTTAAAGTGTAATTATATTATATTTTTACTATTTAATCCAATTTATTTTCATCTAATGTAATTTCACATTTTAATTAGACATAAACATATGTCAATCTTTTGATAGTTATTATTTTTTTAAAAACACATTTTTTTTACAATGAGAATTAATTTTAAATTAATTTCTGCAACTTATGTGTTTTAAATTTTGAATGATGGAATCCATATTTGGAATAAGCAGGTCCAAATTGTGTAAATAGGTTACTTTTATTTTTTAACATTATGAATAGTAACTTTAGTAAATATTTTATTTACCATGGTTAAAGGGTAAGTTTGGTAAATAAGGGTAAAAAAATAATATTATCATATTATTAAATTACCATGACATGTGCCCTAACCCTATTGGGTGATACATGCCTGACCAGGGAAATCCTTGGGTCAATTTTGGTACCTAATAGAGCAACTTGTAAGTTAAAATGACATTTTATAAAATGTAATTTAATATTAAGGAAAATGTAACATAATCATATATCCTTTAGTAAAACATATTTTGTATGGGGTTATATAAGGGATATTTTAGACTCAAAATAGTCATTATAAATATAAAAATATTTCCTACATCATGATATTTTATTTATAATTTTTAGGAATCAAATAAATAATTCTATTTATGACACAATGATTATGTAGTGATTTCCTTTTTAATGAATTTTTTAAATAAATGAGATTATAAATATTCAAATATATATATTTTGAAACTTTTTTTCCATCCAATAATTTTATGGATTGTAAGGACTTGTTATATTTGAATTAATGATGTTTGATTGAATTAATTAATTTTTTATAGATATTTTAAATGTCTTGCTATGAATAGTGTATAAATTGACATAAATGAGTTTTTAAAACAATTAATATTTTATTAAAAGAAAAAATAATTATAAAAATATAAGATACATCCAACTGACATATAGGATGTATAAAATGTAATTAATGATCCATTTTGATAATCTTGTCATTTTATAGTAAATATATTAACCATATATTATGAATATACCGGAGGAAATGGTAAAAGTTTAATGAGTTAACTAAGGGTAAAAGCTAACAAATTAGGATTAATAAATATCTAAAACCTATATAATTATTATTGGATTATTTTATTTCAATTTATATTCATATTATAATTTAATTTGATGTGTTTGGTCCTTTTTTAACCGAAAATAAATTTATAATAAAATAATACGTTCAACCATTCCAAAATAGCCCCTCCTCCCCCATATAAAAAGGCACAACTTGTAACCCCTTACAGACACCTCTAAAGCCCCTTGGATCATACAACCTCTACTACCAAAAGTTCCAAACATCCCTCTATTCATCCTATAAGCCTTCCCTTAGGTAGAAGGCAATTCAAGGAAGATGTTTCGTTTAAACCATAGGGAGTTTCCCAATTTAGAGGTAACATCTTCTCTCAAGTTCTTTTCTTTTATTTTCATTCTCCACTCCCTATGTTCTTCTTATTCTTTTTTTTACATAAAAAAACAATATCCTCAATATTATAGGTTTTTTATGATACTTATTTAAACTAAAATTCCACAAAACTCTATCTAATGGATAGGAACATACTATTTCTGTAAACAGTGAACAACTGCATCACGAAAAAATGATCAATTATCTCCTACAACATCTCATGGTGAACATTATTATAGAAATGTATTTATATGTGATATATATTATATTGATATTTTCTCTATGATTCTATATTTTTCATTTATAGCATACCTTTATGGTTTTCATGATTGGTAAATACGATAATTTCATTTGAGGAAGTGCGGACTACCAGCCCCTAAAAGTGATATGACTCATTCATGCCGTATTTTGAACATATAAAATATAAAATTAATAAAATTATATATTATATTATAATTTAATTATAATATACTAATGTATCATTTGGTTTTCAATCCATTAATAATAAAAAAAAGAAATGAATGTTGCGTTCATGCGTATATACGACTTACCATCTCAATGAACAGTGCATTACATTTTATTATATCCTAATGTTATGGACCATTCTAAATAGATATATATTGTATCTAAATAAATATAGACCAGATATATATTTTATTTATATCATGAATACAAATATATAGATAATGGACTTTGGACCACAATGACCAATTGTAATTATAACTAGTTCATTTTAGACTCAATTTCTAAACAACGACAAAATGTACGACATGAACACAAATAATTAACTAGTTGATGTAGCAAGGTAGTAAGTGATATAAATGTAATCATAAACTGAAAAATGTATCTGAATCAAGAAAAAATTAACTTAAGTTTCTTATTCATGATGAACAAGGATCATAAGAGTCAATTCAGACACGAGGTTATGGAACTTCTTAACCCAATTTACATTCTTTGGGTAAAACATTTACTTCTTGATTATGTCATGATATGATTACATGATAAATAACTTTTGATATCCTATATTTTATTCATACATTATTTATTTGAATTTATATTGAATACAAAAAATCTATCTACTTTATTTTTAAAATGATCATTCTAAGGGAACCTTTCTCAGTTCACGTTTTGTCAAAGACATCATTTATGTTATGCCTTTAAATTAAAATTTTCAAATGTTGGGATATATTATTATATATAATTATTGTGGTAAATTTCATTTCCATATTATGATATACCCTTTATCACTCTCATCAACTCATTTTAAGAATTTTTATGTGGCGTCGTTAGGCTGCATAATTTTTGTAAGGGAACATCTAAACCTAATTTCATTTCTTTGGGTTAAACATCAACTTATTGATTATATCATGATATTAATATGAGTTAATGGAATCTGATTGTTTTAAAAAATATATCCACATATATTGGGTGTATTTATTTTGGTCACACATAATTATGTCATGGATTTATACTTAATCTAATGGTAGAATATTTGTAAGGGACTATGTCTCAATATCCTTTCATTGAGGCATATCTTAATATTGTGCACCTTTATTATCCTGTAAAGTGCATATACAACAATTTTGAAATTTTATATCCTAAATTTATATATTTTTAAATTATTTTTTTTCTGTTGTTATTATTGAATTAATCTTATTCAAAAGTTTCTCAAGTGTCAAAGGAATCTTTAACTAAAACATCATTTTCATTATTATAAAGAGTTAATATTATAAATCATTATCTTTAATGTTCATGTTTTATAAATTATTAAGTATTTATTTATATGAACATGAGTGTCTTAATGTGTAAATTATTTTCAAAAGTTTCAAATTTTTATTGGACACATTGATTCAAAACTTTTCTTTTTGAATGTTTTAAATGAACTGATTATGTCAAAATCTTGAAATGAAATCTTGTGATTTCCATGTGGAAATGATATCTTTCCATTATTATTGTTTTATGAGTAATGATTATGTTATGGTTCTTTGTAATTGTTTAGGTATACTAGTGTTTCCTTGATAAACCTTGTGTGGGTGTACCTAAGATAGCCCTCCAAAGCATTGAGTAACATGACGGAGTTAAACATTAATGTCTCCCCTAATAGATTTAGGGAATATACATTGATGTGTATTGAAAATGTAACTGCATATGCAGTTGTGAAAAATACAATGTGTGTATGTTATGGATGCCACATGTTATATTTAGGATTTGTGATTTATATGTGATATTCATAAATCATATGATTTAGTGATGTATGTTAAAGAGATTAGGTTTTAAGATTAAAAATTATGATTTCATTGATTTGTATGTATTCAGGGACTAATGATTCCTTCCTTATTTTATATCCCCTACTAAGATTTTTATGCTCATCCCATGTTTTTGAAATATTTTCCACAAGCCATAAATATTAATAGGGTTGAGGATGGGATCAAGGAAAAGTCATGATATCTAGAACATGGAACAAGGTATGTTTATTTATTTATGAGTTTATATTTTATGATAAAAAAGGATACTGAGTAGAACTTTCTACATGTAATATTTACATTTTTATGTATAAGTTATGACCTAATTATTTAAATATCTAAACCAAAAAAGATCCTCAACGTGAATTATTAACTTAATTCAAGATTATTTAATTTTTAAGGCCGAGTCCTTATTGATGGTATCAGAGGTATGTTTAGATAAATTTATTTGTTAGGGTATTATTTAAGAATAAGTGAAATAACCATAATGGATAGAATATTAGAAATATTCATAATCATTTTAGATAACTTTACTGGGTTTAAGGTAACATGAATAAGTATATCTTAGTGTTTACCCTCCTCATAATATGTTATATGATTATTTTACTGATATACCCAAACAAACCTTTTTGGTATTAGTAAATGGATGGATCTAGCAAGCACCAATGTAACAATGGATGTGAAGAAAACTGTGAATGTTTTTTGAATAAGAAACCGAATGAAATGGGAGATACCATGATAACTCTTGTGGTTATTATCAACCAACTATCTGGAGTCTTGATTGACCACTGGAACATTTGTTAATTTTATAAGGAATTATATATGTGAGAAACGAATCCCAATATGATTTCGGTAATAACCATAAAGGTAAGTATATTCAAAAACCTATGTGTCCATGAAGTGGAAATAATCACCTTGGAAAATGCCTCAAAGTTATTGGATGATGTTTCACATGTTGTAATGAAGGTCATAATTCAATAACTTGCCATAGAAAAAGGTAGCATCCAGTTGAATCCAGGAAAGGGAAAGAATTCATTTCTGAAGGATCAATTGAATGTTTTAAATGTGGTGTGCATGGTCATTATACAAATATATTTCCAACAAAGAAAAGTTCAGAATGGGATCAACCAGAACAAAAAATATATGTTTACCAATATCTAATTCCATAAAAATTAAGGATGAGGAAACTGACAATGACCAATGGAAGGTATGGAATATTTCTTAGCTGATGTTTTAAAATTATTGAATCTTACGATATGATTAATGATTTTCTTTGTAAGAATGAATTGTTATGGAATAAGTTGGAAAAGAATGGTTTGTGTATTATGAAGAATCGTAGGATATGATTCATGATTTTGTTCATCCAAATGACATATATGATGTTAAAAATGAAATTAATTATCCATTTTGATTTTTTTATCATTTTATTGTAAATATATTTTCATATAGTATGAATATACAAGAGGACTTGGAAAAGTAAAATTAGTTATCTAAGAGTTAAAGCAAAAAGATAAGTATTAAATAATATAAAAAACTATATAATTCTTATTGGATTATTTTATTTTGATTTATATTCATCTATGTGTCGCAGCTGTTGATTTTTGGACCTTTTGAAACTGAAAATAATTTCATAAGAAAATAATACTCTCAAACATTCCAAAAGATCCCCTCCCCTCACTTATAAAAAGCAACCACTTATAACCCATTACACACACCTCTCAAGCCCCTTAGATCATACAAAATCTTATCTATGAAGCTCCCAAAATACCTCTATTCATATAAGAACCTTCCCCTATGAAGAAGGAAATTCAAGATATCCTTTTGGTTCAAACTAAAGGGAGTTACCCCGATTTAAAGGTAACATCATCTCTCAAGTACTTCTCTTTTATTTTACTTCTACAATCCCCATGCTCTTATTATTATTTTTTACATAAAAAAACTAGTGTCCTAAATACACTAGGTTGTTTTTATGAGAATTATTCAAACTACACTTCCACACACCTCCATCTAATGGATGCAACCATATTGTTTCTATTGACGGTGAACTACACCCTCCAAAAACAATGATTGTTCAATTAGCTCCAACAATCACTCATGGTGAACATTATGATGGAACTATATTTAGATTTAATATATAATATATTTATATTGTCTCTATACTTCTGTATTTTTCATTTATTGCATAACTTTATGGTTTACATAATGGGTAAATAAGATAATTTCATTTGAGGAAGTGCGGACAACCACCCCCTCAAAGCGATATGACAGGTTAATTCCATATGTGGAACATATAAAGGATGGAGTTAATGATATTATATATGATATTAAAATTTAAATATTATATTTCAATGTATATTTTGGTTTTCATTCCTTTAAAAATTAAAATAGAAATGAAAGTAGTGTTCGTGCATACGTACGGATTACTATCTTCATGAGCGGGGCATTTCATTTTATTATATCCAAATGGTATGGACTACTCTATATACATATAAACTGGATATAAATTCATATATACAGGATATATATTATTTTTAAATCATTAATATAAATATTGATATAATGGACTTTTGACCACATGAAAAAATTGTAATAATAGAAAGTTCATTTTTGACTCATGTTCCGAACATCGACAAAATATACGATATGAACTCAAATAATTAACTAGTTGGATTAGAGATCAATCTACAGATGCTATGACCAGAGGTTTCCATTGCGTTTCGGGTGGGATGTGTGTGCTTGGGGGATTTTCTCTCTCTCTGCAGGTTTAAAGGCAATGACTGGATCTGCAGCTCTGGATTTCGGTGTGGTCTTCTTCCGAGGAGATCCGGGAGGTCTTCATTTAAGTTTTGGTTTGTTTTTTATAATATTCAAATATGATTTTTGTTGGTTTGGTTCATGTGATGGTTCATCGTCAACTTTGATTTGCACCAGTTCTGGTTGTTCTGGTCGAGGGGGATGGTTGCGCTGTTGAGTTACTGAAGGCGCAGAATAATAATCGTCTGGTTCAGTGAAGCTGGTATCTTCTATGATGTGGGTTGATAAATTTTTTTATTTCTGGATCTTTTGGTGTTGGCCATTTTGTTTCTAATTTTTTATGCTGAGTCTGAGTTGATGAAGGCAGTTGAGTTCAATGAATAGTTCTACGAAGGATCTAATGGAGGTGCGACGAATGGTAATTAGGGATATTCAAATTGACTTATCATAGGACTGATTTGTTATTTTTTATAGTTGTGTTGAATTATATGAAATGGTGGAGTTGCTGGTTGAATGAATTGAGTTGGTGGAATGTTCATTGTGTCCATCTAGTTCGAGGTTTGAGGGTCGATGCATCTGTCTTACATGGTTTTTCTCTAGATGGAGTTTAGTTCTGTTGGTTTTTGTTTAGTCTTCTCTATGGAAACAGATGTTTGAGAGGGTATGGATTTTACATCAGTTCTAGGCATATGCACTCATGCACGGGATAGTTAGCCGGTAGCGAGGAGCCGAAGGAGGGTGATATTATTGTTTATGATGTTGTGTATGGGATCTTCTAGGTAGGCATGGGGTTGTTTGGACTTAATCATTTTTACCAGCGTTCTTTCATTGTCTTAAGTCATGAAGTCATTTATGGTTTCTCACATTTTCCATGAATGTGTTTGAATAATGACAAAGTTAATTTTCAATCAAGTCGGACATGAGGTAAAGGGACTTCTTAACCCAATTTACATTCTTTAGGTTAAACTTCTTCTTCTTGATTATGTAATGCTATGATTATGTGATAAATAAATTTTAATATCCAATTTTTTATTTATACTTGATTTATATGTATTTATAGTTAATACACCTAATAGATCAATTTTATTTTCAAAATGATATTTGAAAGGGAAGACTTCACTGTTCACTTTTTGTCAATGAGTTATTTTATGCAATGTCTTTAAATTTCAATTATGAAATGTTGGGATAAGTTATTATATATCTTTATTACTATACATTTCAAGTCCATATTATGAGAGACCCCTTTTATCTCTCATGAACTCATTTTTATAATTTTTAACTGACGTCGTTAGGCTGCTGAATTCTTGAAAGGGAACTTCTTAACCCAATTTCATTTTTTTGGGTTAAACATCTAATTATTGATTATGTAGTGTTTTGAATATGTTTGAATGACATATGACTGTTTCACACTTAATATCCACTTATATTTGGTGTATTTATATTTGTCACACATAATTATGTCATGGATTTATCATTAGTCTAATGGTAGAATATTTGGAAGGGAAAAAGTCTCAATCTCTCTTCCTTGAGGCATATCTTAATATTGTGCAACATTATTATCGTATAAGGTTTATTTACAACCATTTTGAAATTTTATATCATAAATTTCTATATTTTTATGATATTTATATTTTTATTTGTGGTTATTCTTGAATGATTCTTATTCAAGAGTTCTCAAGTGGTAAATGATTCATTAACTAAAACATCATTGTAAATGTTTTAAAGATTTAATATTCTAAATCCTTCTCTTTGAATTCCATGTTTTAGAAATGATTTTAATTATTTATTTATATGGAGATGAGTGTCTTAAAGTTTAAATTCCGTTCAAATGTTTAAAATTGATATGAGACACTTTTATTTCAAACACTTCTTTTGGAATGTTTTAAATGAACAGATTATGTCAAAATCTTGAAATGATATCTTGTGATTGCAACATGGAAATATTATCTTTCCTTTATGCTTATTTTATGTGATATGATTATGTTTTGGTTCTTGGGAATTATTTATGAATATGGCGGTTCTGTGATAAACCTAGGGTGGGTGAGCCTGAGATATCTCTCAAATGCATTTGGTAACATGACAGAGTTCAATGTTAATGTTTCCCCTAAGAGATTTCGGTAATATACTGAGATGGGTATTCCAAATGTAACTCCCTATGTAGCTATGAATGATACAATGTAATTATGTTTTAGATTACACAAGTTACCTTTATGAATTTTGATTTCTATGTGATATTAATAAATCTTACAATTTTTTGAGTTATATTAAAGAGAATATATTTTAGGATTGAAAATTATGATTTCTTTTATTTTTTTGTATTCATCGACTAATGTTTCATTCTTTATTTTATATCCCTTGCTGAGTTTTTTATGCTCATCCCATGTTTTTGAAATGTTTTCCATAGGACTTAAAGATGAATAGGGTAAAGGATGGGATCAAGGAAAAGTAATTATATCTAAAACAAAGAACTAGACATGTTTCTTTTATTTAAGAGTTATTATTTTATGAAAAACATTGATACTAAGTAAAAGTGTCTACATGTAATATTCAAGTTGTTATGTATATGTTGTGGATTAATTCTCTAAAATTTTAAACTTGAAAAGATCCTTAATGTGATTTATAAACTTAATTCAATATTATGTAATGTTTATAGTTGGGTCCTTATAATATATATGTTACATATGTTCAGTAACACTGTCCCTTATATGTTCCATGTATGGCATGAATGAGTTATCTCACTTTGAGGGAGACATAGTCCGCACTTCCTCAAATGAAATTATAGTATGCAAAAATTTTAGAAACATAATGGTAAATTTTAAGTAAAATTATAGAAAAATAGAGACAATATAAATATAAAATATATCATATATAAATTTATTTCAATCATAATGTCCACTATGAGATGTGGTAGGGGAAAATCTAACAATCATCATTTTATCAGGTAGTAATTCGCCGTATACAAAAACAGTATGATCATATCCATTATATAGAGGTGTGTGCTAGTGTAGTTAGAATTTATCATAAATTATCATATTATATAGAATATAATGGTTTTTGTTATAAAATAATGTAACAATGAGGGATTATGTGGTTGGAGAAAAAAAAATAAATGAACGAATCCTAAGAGAATACATTACCTCAAATCTTGTAACTCCTTGCGATTTAAGAAAAATGGATTTCTTTAACTACCTTCATCCCAAGTTGAGGATTTTAGGAGGAATAGTGGGATGTTGGGAGATTATTTGGGTAGAGTTTGGGTGATCCATGGGGGATTTAGAGGTGTGACTAAGGGTTATAGGTGATTCCCTTTTATATGAGGAATGAGGGGCACTTTAGGAATATCTTGAAAGATTATTTTATTTTGAACTGAATTTTGATTTAAAAATGCCCCAAAATAATTTAATTCGAATATAAGGGGATGATCGTTCGAAATAATATCAACCAATAGGTTTTAGACAAGTTTTGGTCTCAAATTTATCGTTATCATTTAGCATTAACCCTTAGTTAACTAATTTAACCTCTACCATGTCTTCTTGTGTATTCATACTATATGGTTAATATTGTTACTTTAAAATTCCAATAGAACCTCACGTGGTCCATTAATTACATTTTCAAAATTATTTATGTCATTTGGACTAATATTATATTTTTAGGACTATTATATCATTTAATAAAATATTAATTCTTTTAAAAATCATTAATGTCGATTTTTATACTATTCTAATCATGACTTTTAAAAAATGCATAGAAAACTTGGATATTTTGAAAAAACTTCACTAATTCATAGATAAAAAGTCATAAAAATCCCTAAAATTCGTGGATGGCATAAGACATTTCAAAATAAAATTATTTTAATATTAATAATCTTATTTATTTAAATCATTTATTAATAAGGTAATAACTACATTATCATTGTGTCATAAATATATTTATTTATATGTTTCCAAAAAATAGTAATTAAAATAACATGATATAAAAAATATTTTCATATTTATAATGACTATTTATAGTTGAATAGATCAATTATATAACCCAATATAATTTGTTTTACTAAAATATAATTGTTTATGTTACATTTTTCTTTACTTGAAATTAATTTTTATAAAATGTCATTTTCACATCAATGTGGCTCCATAGGGTCCCCAAATCGACCCAAGGATGCCCATTGATGGAAGTAACATATAAAATATTATTAGGAAATGTTTTAGTATAGTTTAATATTATTATAATATTGCTTTTTGTACCCTTATTTACTGGATTTACTCTTTAACCATGGTAAATAAAATAATTACTAAAGTTACTATTCCTAATATCTAAAAATAAAACGTAACTATTTACAAAATATGGACCTCCTAATTCCAAATGTGGAATCAATTTTTTCAAATTCAAAACACCGAAGTTGAATTAATTAATTTAAAATTAAAATCCTATTGTCCAAACCCAAAAATCGTGTTTTTATGAAATAATATCAATCAAAATATTGACATATGTTTATTTCAAATTCCAAAATGAAATTAAATTAAATAACAAAAATTTAATTAAATGATAATAACATGAATCAATTATTCATTAAAACAAATTAAATGCAAAATCATACTATATAAATAAATTATATGAAAATAATGTTTTGAATTAAAATGAAATATTGTTTCACTATTCATTAAAAATTAAATTTATCAAAAAAATACCAAAATTTCATCTAACATTAATTTTGATGTACCCCATCTAAAAATATATTTTATTTTTTCAAAATAATATATAAAATTGAGAAGAACTAGATTTAAAAAGGGTTCTCCATCATAAGGCTATAACTCAACCTTTTAAAGTATATTAGAGTATTTCAACCATAAAATCAGATTCATTCATATTTTAAGCCTCCAAACTATATGGGATAAATGTAAATATGTTTAACAAATAATTATAAAAATATTTTAGTTAGTTCTATTCATTTCCTCCAATACAATGACTATATGTTAACTACCATTTAAAATATTTATATTATTATATTATTATATTATTTTTCAGTATTTCTCAATGTTGTGTACAACCTAAGATTTCTGTGAAACCCCTTGTTGTGTGTCGAGTACGATTTTAAAAAAAATTCCTCTTTCATGTAAAATTAATACCTTACTCTTAATTATTAATAGTAATTAACAAGTATTATTTTATAAATAACTAGGTCATTACTTTTATGTATTTACCATATTGGTTTCATAAAATATTTTGGGAAAAATGGAAATAATTATATATATTTAAGGATCTCATTATCCATTAAATGTGAATTTTATAACTTCAGGAATTAAAATTCATTTTTTAGATATTCTTTTCATAGTGCAAGTGAAGAATTTGAAAATGATCGAAGCATAACCAATGGATGAAATTGTGTATATGAAAAAGAAATGTATCATTTATATATATTCTTATATATTATTAGAATGTATAATAATTTCCCATCTTTAGAAAAAGGATCATGAAATATGAATTATACACTATTACATTCATATCCGATGAATTAAATGGTCTTTTAGATCATCAGGAATTTAATGATTTGAAGCATTTAAAATTACATTAATCATTCACTTTCTTGTTATCAATGGCCACTATCAAAATCTATAAATATTTTTTCTTGTCTTCAATGTTCATATATTAACCTTCCGCAAATTTTCTCTTGCATAGAAACCAAGCTATGTGTTATTCTATATGACCTTTATACCTACATTTTTCTTTTATTAAGGGGATATTTTCTTGACAAAATGGGCCCGTAAGGGGCATCTCTCATCGCTCTCCCCTCTCTAGGGTTTCCCTTGCCTCTTCTATGGCGATGAACCCCCCTTCTTCTCGTGTTCTCTCTGGATTTTGGCTTCTTCTTCTTGGCCACCGAGAAGTCTGGGACATCTCGGATGGCGGTTTCATTACTTGGCCTTTTTATGATGGCGGATTCTACAACGCTGTGATTAAATGATGGTGGTTTGATGATGAGGAGAAAGATGGTGGTCCACGTCCTCTTTAACCTTGATTTAAAGATCCGCTTAATCAGAGGTTCTGCAAACTTCTTTGAAGGTGGGATTTGGAAGACGTTCTTGGATCTGCTCATGGTTAACTTGGATCTGGTATTGTTTCAGCCTCTCATATCCTATTTTGATGAGGTGAAATCAGTTGGCATTGTTTTGGGTCTACGGAGGTCTGGTATTGCAGCTGTTTTAGTTATTTTTTATTTGCATAGACATGTTGTTTTCGTTGTTTTGGTTGATTTCGGTTCTCAAAGGAATGTCGTTGCTATTGCTTTGGTTATTTTGGGTTATCGAAGGCATGTTTGCACTATCTTCTGTGATTTTATGTTTGTGATGGTGGTGGATTATGGATTTTCTTCCATGTTGATCCCTGGAGTGTCTTCGGAAACATCAATGGAGGCGCTGATGGTGTGGATTCATGAGGTGATACTGTTTGAGGTTTGGACGATTCAGAAGGTCGGAGAAGACGGTGGCGGGGCCGGCTTGTCTCGCTGGTGACCTGATCGGAGGCGATGTTGGGGTTACGTGATGACACACAACTTGAGGTGGTGGTGCGGCTTGAGGAGGACACGTGGTTCGCTTGAAGTGTGAATTTGGAATTTTGAATTTTGAATTGTATCTAGAAAGGTTAGGGTTTTTCTAGACCCGTGGTTGATGTATTTTTGTGTTTGGTTGTACTGTTATCAGTTACCCTAAACCGACTTTTTAAAAATTAAAAAAATGATTTTCAAGGGGATATTTTCTTAAATATTTTATGTTGTGGGGTTTTCAACAATGGTATTTTCATATGTAAAACCATTGATTACTATGATCAAGTATAAATTGTGGTAATAAAATTTATTTAAGTTGTGGATAATGCAACACACTAATATTATAAAATATGATCATCATATTTGATAGAATGTGTGACACACTGCACTAAGAGAAAAAAGAAATATAACATCCTGAAACTATATGATATATTTTGAATTTTAAATAAATTGAACAAATTATATAGCTTTATATACATGAAACACTATGTTTTTCTTGAGTTACATTAAATAATGTGTTTCTAAAAAATATTTTGTTACACACAGGGTCGAGTTTTACGTAAAAACAATATATTATTAACATTATTATTTAATAAAAAAATTATTGTCTATCCATTGGAATTGAAAGAAATAATAGGAGTAAATATATAAATAAAAATTATTTTTCATATTTTTTTGGTAATCTATTGATTAATAATAATCATCATAATTATTTAGTAGAAAATAAAAATTCCTAAACAAAATTATTATTCTAAAAGACGTTTTAATTGTGTTTGGCGTGAATAATTAAAAATTAAATTTTAACAATTTTAAAAAAATCATGTGAAAAAAATAAAAACTATTTTTAAAATTGGAATATATAAATCATATTAGGGGAAATGTTTGGAATTTTTCTGAGATGTTTCCCTTTTTAATGAATAGTGTAAAAATGGATTTTAATTGAAAATTATCTTATTGTCTAAATAATATATAGTGTTTAATTATATATTTTATTGTTTATAATGTAACAATAGTTAAATTATATTTCAGTTAATCTAATGTAGTAAATTTTAAGAATTTTTATATTGAATTATAATACTAAAAATTTATAAACTTTTGAACATTTTATCTTTAAAAACACGATTTAACATCTCTAATGTGAGATTGATTTTAAATTTAATATTTAAAACTATATAAATTTAATGTGTTAAAATAGATTAAATATTTATAATAAGGATAATTTATAATATCAATTAATGTTAACTTATTTTTAACCTAAATTATTTGTGAAAGTATTAAAAATTAATTACCGTGATTAAGGAAAAAATGAGTTTACACATTGGATAAACATATACGATATTGTGTAAAAATCAAACAAAAGTTTTCTAGAACTCATTTTATAGAAATATTTAAATTTCATCCATTTTATTCTCTAGAATTAACCCTTATTAGGTCCTTTTTACATGAAAAAATTTGGTTGTAATACAATCTTTCAAAAAAAATTGAAATTTACCATTAACCCCACATATAAATGGATGCCCAATATCCTCTTTATTTCACACATTCGACCCAATTTGGATAATACAATTTCAGACAAAATCACTTTCCAAATTACCTCTAATAATTATATAAGCCTTATTTTGGGTATAAATTCATCCTAGGAAGTGTTTAGTGAATACAAAAGGAAGATACCTTATGCAGAGGTAACATTCTCCAACACGCATCATTATTTTACTTGTTTCTTCTCCTAATAAATTTTTTATTATAATATGATGATATAATAAAAAAATCATAATATATATATTGGTATTATATTATAATTATTTTACAGCCTACACCCACTAACACTTCTAACAAATGGGTTACAAAATAATCGTTTGTGTGTATAGCGGGCTAGCGCTTTTCGAACAGACATCATTCATTTTTTCATTACTACCTCTCAAGGCTGATAATAATGATGAAAATAATATTTATGTAACATATATATGATATATATAATTTTTTTATTCTTCTTTAATTATAATTTCACACACACATTCATGACTACCATGTTGTAGGAATATGATTACGTCGCGTAGGGTGTACGGTGGACTATCGCCTTACGAAGTAATGTGACTCATTCACACATTACAAGGAATATATTATTAATGGTTTTAATAATAATATGTGATATATATTTAAAAAATATACTATAATGATAATATTGATATATATCATTTATTATTCTTTCTTTTAAAATGTTATGAAAATGGAAAAAATCATTATGTGTTTTTATGGACTTCTGTCTCCATAAACGGTGTATTCCATTTCCTATCAGTAAATATTTTAAAATAATATAAATATATAAATAAAATATATATGATATTTATATCATTATTATTATAATGGATATCATAAAACTTTATAATATGTGCAGGAACCGGATCATTCATGAAAAGACATGCTTGAGAAAGTAAGGAAATTAACACCGGAATAAATGAAAATAATGAAATATTAATAAAAAATGCATTATAATATGTTATTATAGGATAATATATGAAATTATAAATATTAATATTTTTATTTAATAAGTAAATAAAAAGTATCAATCCACTCTAAATGATTTTATATAATTTTTAACAAGATGGACGCATAAGGTATTGGATTTTGTCTGAATTTCATTTCATTAAGGCATATATTAATAATATTCACCTAATAATTTTTATATGGTGTATATAATTACCCATGGACATCTAATATCATGGATAATTAATTATTTGTGTTATCTTAATATTTATGTTTAATTATCTCATTTAAGGGTATTTGAACTTAATGCTACCATGTTGTAATGAAATTTTTAAATTTAATTAATTTTCATTGGGTAATACTACTTCAACAATCTCTTTGATATTATATGATTATGTGTATAACCAATTTTTGAATATTTATTATTTTATTTCCACTTTTTGTATTTATATTTGATACACATAACCGAATCATCGATTAATTCCCACTTCAATGTTATGATCATTTTCAGGGTTTATTTCACAATCTCATTTTAATCTAAATTATTTATTCCTAAATATACTTTAAAGGAAATTATAAGATAATTTATTAATAAACAATTTAATTTTATTATCCTATAGTTATTAATGGCCATTTTTTTTATGATCCTATTTCTCTAATCATTGTTACATAACATTATTGAAAAAACATTTCTATAAAATTTTACGTCACATGTCCCATCAGCCGAAAATCCATTTTCTTACAAAACAATGTTTTATAAAAAAAATCACAATTTTTTATTTAATCATTTCAAAATGAAATATTTAATAACATTTTTACTGGTTTTTTATTTCTATATAATTTTTTCAAAGGAATCATCTAATCACATTCCAAAAATGTACAATTTTAATAATTTTTACCATGTAAAAGGAAAGTTCTTTATGACATATATGGAATTACATGATAATAGGACTATCATTTTATTAAATCTTAAATTTCCATTTTACGAGATTTTTTGTAAATAAATATTTTTGGAAAGTGATTTTCAATGAATATTTATTTTTTTTAAAAATTCATAAAGAATGTATATTTTCTTGAACAATTTTTTTAATGATCTTTGTATAGTAATTGTATTCAAGAATGTAAGAAGAATAATTTATTATTACAAAATTTGGTATATATTTTGTTTATACCAATAAATTTATTTATTGGTATGGTTTATGACCATTATGACATATGAAAGTATTGACCTTCACTTCCTAAATTATTTTTTGTAGTTTATAACATTCCCTTGAAATATTTAATTTCTATTTATCAGTAGCCATTAAATTTCCCATAAATATCCCCAATATTTATCCTGTATATAATCATTTCCTAACGTGTATTGAATTTTTACATATAGTTTCCACTTTTAAATTTATTATATTATTTATGGAAATATATTGATAAATCTATATTCCTTACTCGATATGGAAATTTTATAAGGCACATTTTTTAGGAATTTAATTGATTATACAATATATGAGGAATTATATGGACCATCAGACATCGTTGTGGAAAGGTTAATTATATCTCATCAATGCATAGGTAGTGTCATGGGATGAATTAGTTGTATAAACATTGTTAAATGGGTTTTCCCATCAATTTTAAAAAAATCCAGAATAAATCTTTATTATTTAAGTATAATATGCTTTTAAAACATAGAGTAAAATATTTAACCATTTACCTTATTTTATTTACTATGTTTATCCATGAGATTTAAAAAATAATTATATATCTAGATTCATTTTATTCTTATTTATTAATTAAATGGAATGTTCTTTTAGTTATTTACCCTTCTATATTTACTATGTCATATCTATTAATGCATTTAATTTATCTTAATGGAATTTGTGCTCAGTTATTTACCTTTCAACGTTGACTATTCTTATTGATTCATGATAGCTTTAATTGTACATAAACCATACTAAGTATTTTAGCTCCCTCTTATTTTGTTTCCTTTATATTTGAATCAATGAGGGTTACTACATCTAATACAGTGGGACATCCTATATGGAATAAAATTATTCTTGAGAAATAAAAAATTATGTTGTAATTTATGTGTTCAATTATAATATATGAATCATTTATGTGTCTAGTATTCTAAGAAAACTAACCTATTCGGTCTGTTGGGATGAAATTACAAGTATCTTATGACATATTAATAAAGCTGGAATCATCCCCATGATAATAGGGTTGAGGGAACTATAGAGATGACCTAGACTGTAAGGCGAAACCTCTAAATTTTCATAGGCTACAATTCTAGATAATAAAATCCTCTAGAATTTTTATTTAGGTAATGTTTACCATTTTTACTCAAATTTCCAAAATAACTAATCCCTAAGACACGTTATATACTCCATTGTATATTATTTTCAAAACACCTTCATTATCTTACATCTCCACTAAAATGATATTCCTATATTGGTACAATATGTTTATAACTCTATTCAAATAGAGAATATTCCAATTTCACATACAGATTTTTTACATCAACATTTTCAATAATATATTAATCTTACCCATTAAGAATATAATGTATTATAAAATATCATGTTGTATATTTCACCATTAACCCATGATATATCCATGAGTGAAAGGATTTACTAGAGTTAATAACCATTTAATCCACTACTTTATGAATAGTGAGATGATGTTTTTCCCCATATTTTTTTGAAAAATGAAATTTCAACTTTCAAAAGTTGTTCATCTGGTTCCTTTATTGTAATTTGTTTCTAATGTATTATATTTCCACAATTATAGTAGTTATTTCATAGAACATTGAAATTTTCTCTGAATATTTTCCCCAGACTTTTCCCTCTGTTTTGGATGACTCTTTTGATGCGGTGAGCATCCATGTCCATTAGTATTCATCAAACTACACGAATGTACTTTGACCTATATACATTAGATATCCTCCTTAGGGATCAAAGTCCATATGTATAAAAACAAATAATAAATATTAATATTTAAATTAATTATCAATGTGACCATTACAACCAGAAATTATGATAAATAAAGAAGAAGTATTAAATTACACACATTATCTATGGAAAAAAATTTATATCACATGGAACAAGCTCTGGATCAGGTTGAAGTGGATAACATGTTTTTTCACTATCCATCCTAATGATAACCGCATAATAAATAATCATTGCATGAATAATTTTTTTAAGGATGTAAATTTTTGTGTACATATATGATATAGATGCCCTCAACTTATTATTTTCTACTTATCTCAGAAGTTTATGTCCACATTCAATGCCAATGGCATCCATAATAAGACAAATGACAATTTATCTATCTTTTCCCAGCCCATTTTCTCTATGTTTTCATGTCTGTATCAACCAAATGACGGATTTATCTCATTTTTAACAAGATGGCCTTCTGTCTACATCCACTATAATCCATATTAGGATACATTGAACTTTCTGATATGAAAATATATGTTTTACATTGTCATATGTTCCAATAAGAATAATGAATAATTGAAATAAATATGAATATGAGGAAAATGAGAATGTTAGATAAGTTTCTCATACATTTCGATAAGTATTATATAGTAATTTATTCGAGGTTAGATCAAGAATAAATACAATAACCAAATACAAGAACCTTACTTCACTTGAAATATGTATTTCTAGGTAGTTTAACATGATAGAATTTCAACTATCCGTACTACCCCACAGTATAATAGAGAACATAACTTGTAATCCTAGTACACTATAATCAGTAAATTCAATATATAAAAAATTAATACACTTCGACTCAAATTAAATTATTAATAAATATAAAATTAAGTAAACAAAGAATATTAATTGTTTAAAACATTCACCCTATGTCCGTGGGGGGACAGAAAAGACTCTCATATATCTGGAAGTACAGGTATGGGAATTATTACATATTATTGGATAGTGATTACTCCTAATATAATAAAATTATTAAATTAACATCATTAGTTCATATAAAACCCTTTATAGTGGTTATTAACTTTAAAAACTTGTTGCATCAGCCTCAAATAATCATAATCAACTAATTTTTTGACATTATCTATTTAGAGAAGCCTCCATCGACTAAACCATCTCAGTTGATATGTGATTCACAACTCCAATTATTTAAATGTATACTATCCTTCTACCCCATGAAAATTTTATGAAATTCTTGTAAATATATCTATATGATAATGGTTGTTATTAGTGTTTTGTAAAAAAAAAGTGAAGTGGTTTACTAAAGTTCCTCTTTCTGGAAAATAATCATTCAGTGACTTAGGAAAACAATATATTATAAAAAATATTATATAATTAAACCTATATATTTATATCAATTTCAATATTATATAAAATTGATATTATTTTTATGTAATAACCATTCTCAATTTCCCTCCATTCATTAGAAGATGAATCTGTCAATCTTATTATGGATGAATTGTCACCTCTTATAAAGATGTATTTTATTATTGACCACTAAATTACATGGATGACTGTAAAATTAATTTTATAAAATTTATATGATAATAATAACAATATTTAATATAAAAGAAAGATAAATTCTTCAATCTGTGAATAATATTAACTATCAATGGTCATTATAAATCTAATAGCCTAAAATGAGAATATAGGGAATGATTTGTTAATTTCATTAGTTTATTTAAAATATTTCGAACAATAATTATTATTTTTTGCTTCTTAATGGATAAATAACATACATATCTACCATTATAGAGATGAATAAACTATTTATAACTATTTTTTCCATAATCAATGTACCGAAGTTGTTTTGATGGAATTGACTGAATAATCCCATGTTTTTAATGAGGAAAAAATTATGAAATAAATAAATATAAAATGATAATAAATAACACATAAAAATTACATTCGCATGAAACCTTCAATCAATAATTTATTTACTAATCATAATATTGTAATTCATGAGGTTATATTCTAGCACAACACATGTAGGGACTTGATGTTAGGATTTTGTGTCACAATTTTAATTCATGGAGACATGGTTCTTATTGTACTGAAAATTATAATTAGATGGTGTAAATAATTATATCATAAATATGTTTTTACTCCAAGGGGTTACAAATTCATTTAATATCCATTTTTATTTTCTTCAATTCATAAATGACCTAAATCATAAGACTTATTCTAAACATTACACTCTATTTGTTATAAAATTCATTCATGAAAATGTTATTTCTATATTTGGTTTCATTATCCATATTACTATGTTATATTTTATTTTTAATTTATTTTTTGGTTTTATAATGCTTCATGAAAATTTAACACCTTTTGGCTCAAAATTTTACTAAATTATTTCTTGTATGTGAACTCGACCTTATCACTTCCTTATAGTCTGGAATCTATTTCATTCATGTATATATTCTTTATATTTTTACCAGAATGATCTATACAATAATAAAATTATTTTTAAGGTCACTTGATGTTTCCTTAAAAATTCACTTTCTAGGATTTCATGGAATCATTTTAAAATTTTCCTCATGGGTCATCATCTATATTCTACAGAAAACCGTGAAATGAATATAATTTTTAACATTTACCACATTAGAAACATATTAAAATTTTATAATCGTTCTTCTTAAAACGAATTTCTATTTATGTTTTTAGGTTTTTCCCATGTAATTTATACTCTATGATTAATGTAATGTTTTCCTTTTAGAAAATAAATATTAATTTTTTTTAAGAATAATTAATGATATTTCATTACACTTATGTATTTTTTTTATCTTCAACTCCAAATTTCCAAATTTTAATGTAATTTATTTATAGGGTTTAACTATTTGGAATTCTTCTAGAATTAATGTTTTTATCTTCTTTTTCTCACCCCATTAAATGTATTTTTTAAATATACATAGACATTTTTTAAACTACTTGAAATCTTATCTATAAAATTGATTTAAAACAATTGGTTTAGGGCTTAAAAAGATTGGTATAGCCTATAATATTAGTTCCCTCAACCATTCTTTATTGTACCATTAGTAAAGGATTATAACAATGTTTCTTATGAACTTTTGGTATATAGGGGTGAAATTGGATAAAACAAACGATTCTTGAAACCATTAATATAGATATCTATATCAATAGTTCAATAAAAAATTCATATATTCCCCTCTACCATGTAGAAATTTTTTTCTATCTTGGTCCCATTAAAAACATATATATATATATATATATATAATAATCCACAAACCAACCATATATCTAATAATTCATAACACATATTCAAAATATAAAATATAAAATATATTTTACTTTTAATTAATTGATAACTTCAAACAAAAATCATAAAATGTATATATAATCAGTTTCTATCATAAAAAAAATCAACATGGTTATGTCATCAATATAGAGTTATAAATATAAGAAATCAATACCTCACTCTTGATCACCACAACCATTATGGTAATCACTTTCAATATCATCATCCTAAGCACCATTACTTGCATAATCACCTCTCACATCTCCAAATCCATCATCGCTAAGAAATTCATCTCCCTTCCCACCATTAAGATTGTCATATCCATAGTTAGGGGTATCATATAAGGATTTAATCTTCAATGTTCATGTATCAAAAAAAATATTGGTATTTAGTGGACCATACATACATAAAGTTTTCATTCTCCACAAAATATAATATTTTCCCTTTCTATTACTTTGTCATTCCTATATAGATAATTTTTTCACCTCTCTTGCCTCTATACAGGTTAATAATATCTATACATGGTCCTATTTAAACATGATTGTCATAGATCTATTACTGGTTCCTTTAATGGGCCAATACATAGTGGGTAAAACACTTTTCCTATGTCAATAATAGTCTCTCACATTTTTATCATCACTTAATTTGTTGTAAATGATTAGTTGAATTGAATTTATCATCCTGTTACTCTAAAAATGGGGCTCTAAAGGGTTTTTTTATTATATAAATGGGATAATTATTTACAAAATATATATTGAAATTTATTATTATAAAAATAAAAAATAAAATATTATCTCTCATCTAGTCATTTATGAATCTCCCATATTTCTTCATTATACTTGATTTATACATTTTCACTGGAGAAACATCCCCTTCAATGATCAATATCTCCATCTATAAATTAAATTTAATATAAGAAACTATTATTTAATAATATTTTATTACTAAGAATATTAAAAAATTATCCCAAACATTAAACTAACAAACCCTATCATGAAACAATTTACACATACCAAATTAAGTATAGAATCATTCAAACCAAAATGAACAAAAATGGATTATGTTGGTCATGTTATATTCCTATTACTATTATTATTATAGTAATCTATCGATTTCCATGTGATTTTTGTAAATTAGTTATATTAATTTGTATTCATTTATTATTAGATCGAATAGGTATAGGTGAGTTTAGTTTCAGTGAGAATTTTATATGTTAATTTTAAACATATATCCAATTAATATTTTTTTGATTAGTTTTTAATAAAACATATTCATTTAGTTTAGTTTGGTTATGTGTGGTTTATTTTAGTTATGGTTAGTTTAGTTTCAGTTAGTTTAGATTCTTTATTTTATTTAATGGTATTTTGAGTGATTTAATTCATGTCTAGTTTAGAAATCACAAATAAATTTGATTTATTTTAGTTAAATTCTATATCACTCATTTTTTTCATTCAATTTTGTTCCATTTGGTGCGGTTCAGTCCAATACAAAATATTTTTTCTTTTATTTTTTTTACATGTTCATAAAATTTAATTTAGTTGAGGTTTGAATATATATAGTTTGTAATAATATAATTCTATCCTGTTCTGGTTGGTTTAGTTCTATTAGGGTAAATTTTTTCCCTTCTAGTTAATTTTTTTTATGTTTAATTTGGATTAAATTAGGTATTGGTAGTTAGGATTATTTATATTTAGTGTAATTATATTCTCGTTATCATTGTTGCAGTTTATTGTTTACAAGTTTGTATATTCATATTAAATTAATCAATTTATGTGTTTATATATTAATATAAATTGGAATTAAGTATTGGTAAATAAATTTTAGATTTTTCCTATTTTTATAAAAATAGTTTATATTATAATAGTTCGTATGTATTACATTTATGAATGATTATATTTTAATATTATGTCAAACTATTTTCATGTTTATAAGTTAATATTATGTGAAAATATTTTCAGGTTTATTTGTTTTTGTGTTGTTCTATCAATTTTTTTCATTTTTTGTTTTTTCTTAATTTTTTTTTAAAATAACAAAAGTCTAAATAAATAATTAATTTAAATTTCAATTATAAATAGATTCAATATAATTTTAAAATAATTTACATATTGTTTACAAAAATAATAAAAACTATTTACCTGAAGTTTAAAAACATCTTCCAAAATTGATTATAAAATTTTCTTAAATTATGTGGTTAATATTTTATAAACTACATTTTATATGAATAGTTTAAAAATTATATATAATCATTTTAAAAACTATTTAAAAAAATTGAATAAAAAAATTATTATAAAAAGTTCTTAACAAATTTTTGATATAATAAATTCCAATACATTTTAAGATAATTTAAAAAAAATATTACTATTATTTTTGTAAAATCTTTTAAAATGGTTTATAAATAGTTTTAAAACTTTTTATAATATATAATCAAATTTCATACTTTAAACTATTTACAAATTACACATAAAATTTAATAATTTTACAGTTTATGTTAAATTTACCTGGTAATATTTTGTTTGATTAATTTGATGTAATTTAATATTCATTCAATTCATTTCAATTAAATTATATTTCATTCTATTAGTTATTTATTTGTTTTGATAATTTTTATATGATTTAAGCAAGGTCAAGCTAATTTATTTGGAATATTCTAGGTTTATTTTTGAGCAATTTCAAGTAGGTTTTTGTTAGTTTATATATATTTGAATCATTTCATTTCAATTTAGTTTTTTTTGGTATAATCCATATCAGGTTGATATGTTATGGTTTAATTTTTCTTTAATATAGATTGCTTATGCATGTTCTTTTAGATTGATTCATTTCAATTTAATTTATTGGAAATCACTTTTGTTTGATTCATGTCAAGTCTTATCTTATGCTGTAGTTCTTATTTTGTTTGCTTTATTTGTGTTGGTACCTAAATAAACATAGTTCTATATGAAACACACTTATATTCTCTCATACCATGGCATAGTATTTCTACCCAATGTATGGATATACATTTCGGTATCCTTTTTTTCTTTCATTATAAAAATTCCAAAAATATAAAATTCAATTTTAGGAAACAATGTATTTATAAAAATAATAATCAGTAGAAATAAAAAAACAATAAATATTAATAATATCTAAAACTAAATACTCTTCCAATATAAAATCATTTCATATTATTGTGTTAAAATAAAATCATCAATGTTTGGTATTCTCTCTAAATCAATACTAACTCTACCAGGCCATACATTATAAATCTCATGTTTTAAGCCCCATATATCTCACATAATTCAATCCATCATGCACCTCTCATATATTCAACAATATAAAAATTATAATGAATCTTCCATTAAAGATTCAATTAATACAAATACAATATTTATAAGATATTAATTATGACAAATTTTTATACCCATAACCCAGCCCAAGTAATGCCATGTATTTAATTTAGAAGGATTGACTTGGAAATACGTTTCATAAGAATAATTTCATAGTATTTGGAAATATTATCGATAGAAATTCAACAGTCTATCCTAGTTTTATCCATCATGCAATTTTCTTCATTATTATCAACCATCATATATGTATGTTAGTTCCAAAATTCATTCATACATGTACACATACAATAGAGAATAGTGGTAGATAAAACATCAATGACTAAAAGTTCATTATTTAATTAATAATTTTATAATGAAAATAATTTGTTGTTAAAAACATTTCTATGGTTTTAAACATATACATAATCTAAGATGAATATAGTGCCCTGATGGATCCATAGGCTTTGATGTATTGGTAACTTATGTATTGCTAATGAGATCCAATGTATACTCGAGATCAACACAACGTGTTGTAATTGTTGTCAAATAATCACATACACAAAATAATAAAGAGAATGGAGAAGTTGAAAATTGATTTAGGGATATAAAAGTAAATGGAAAATGATAATATATGTGTAGAGTGGGAGCCAAAATTGATAAAGAAATGATTTATGAAAAGGGAGAATAGATGAAAATAGTAATGATAACATTAGAGAATATAAATACCCTTAATGACTCTAGGATATCATTTGGATAAAAACAATGGTAGATAGTATATCTAGTGAATTATATTAGTATAATCGAGTATAATGAGTGTTGGAAATATCTATAGTACATTCCCCCTCTATCGTGTAGGATGTGTACCAACGTTCCATATGTTTTCAAAGAACAGTTTTTTCATGGATGGTGGAACCTGATTAAAATAAAAAACTGATTAATGATGTAAAATTATATATTTTTTAGTGGATATATATAATAGTAAACTAAAAATGACAACCACAGGAAGAATGTTCATATCCCTCATGCGGCGATAACTACCATACATTATCTTCTATTCTATACATAAAATAATTTGCATTTAATAAATTAAAAAATAAATATAAATTTAATTATAAATTTAGTACTAACAGAATAATATAATTAATCTGTACTAATTATATTACTAAACATGGGATTGATATTGTCTTCAATATATATTTTTAGTTTGTTCTAATTTATATTGGGATATGATGATTTTATTTTTATTAATGTTGGATTCTACTTTTTTATTTGATTTATCTGTATGTATAGTTTATTAAAATTTCATTCTGTCTAAGATTGTTTAGTTTAGGTTATTTGAGTTTTATTCATTTTTATTTAATGTTCAATTCATTATATAGTCGTTTATTTTTCATTGGTTGGGTTATTTGGTTATTTGGTTATTAAGTCATGTTTTCATTTAGATTGATAATTTCATTCATTTTAATTTTGGTTATTAGATTAATATTATGTCTGATATTTCAGTCATTTTCCTATTTCGGTTTAGGAAATTTGTTTCATTTCGGTATAATTTTTTTTGATTCATTTTTGTTTTGGACATTTTGTATATTTTAAGTTAGTTAATTTTTATTATTTATGGTATGGTTGTTTGGTTTATTTTGGATTAGGTTATTTGATTCATCTTGGGTAAGGTCACTTGGTCATTTTTTAATTTTGGATGGTTAATTTATTTCAATTTGGATTTAATTGGTTTAAATATTGTTTTATAAAATGAGAAGTTCTTAGATTTGACCCTTTAGGAATGATATATTCATCGAATCATGTGTTCAATTATATATGGATTATATTAAAATATCCTTTATGGGATAAAATAAATTCTATCTAGCTACAATATATATATAGAAGAAAATGATAATTGATTGGAAGGTTCTTTAATTGTGATGAAAGACTTTCATTTACTCTTATTTGTAAACTTAAAACATAAGAATAATGTAAAATTGATTTATGGAATAATACATTGTTTTTTGAAATTGAAAATGATATATAGCACATACAAGTATTTCAAGTCTTAAAATATAATGTTCATATAGGGATATATGAACTCTAAAATCATAACCAAAACCGAGAAAAATGTGTAAAATACAACAAAAACTTGATATTCGGAGAAAATTTTGATGTGGGAAGTGGATAGAATAAGATTCGAAGTGAAAAACATGTGAAGGGATTATGAGGGTAAAATATTAAAGAGGATCTAGAAGATCTATAAACAATTAATGTAAATATTTATGTATTTAAAGTTAATTCAAATGGATTCATTTTGTTTTTTAGGTAGTTTGTGGGGAATTTTTGATTTAAAACAATTTAATATTTTTTTTATAATGAGTATATAATAATTAAATTTAACCAAAAAAAAACTAAAATAAACAAACCCTTCAAAACTTAAATGAAAATGAAAAAAATCTAAAACCTTTAGTTTTAGATTATTTTAGGATAGTTTGGGTTTTCACTAAGATGATATTTGGAATGATTTATTTAATTTTATATATTTTTATGATTTTTTTCTTCTAGGATTTTTCTATGATAATTAAAATGAAATGAACACTTCATTTTGGTTTGATTCTATAAAATTGTGGATGATTTTGTTTAACTGGACTTTATGAAAGATGAACTGAATTTAAAAAAAATAAACCAAACTTTCCCTTCAAAAAAACCAAATTTGAGGGATTCATCACTCTTACCCATATACAATGCCATATCATTACACATTTCCCAATTAATCTAAAAAACCTCACATTATAACCATCCAACTAAAGAGGAAAGAACTACCATATCAATAGAAAATATCGATGTTTAATCGCATGTAATCCATTTTTCTCATATTCATATCTTATGGAGTGTAACAATCCATTACATTCTTTCTGGTATTCATTGAATTTTTTTCTTCATGTTATATATTAGGGTGAATTGTGGGATTTTCCAGAATTGAGAGCCTTTATTGTGGAAATTGTCCTAAAGTCTTGGGATGTGTTTTTGTTTTGATTAATAAAGTCTAATTATAGATGTGTAAATAAATTTATTAGTTTATCCTTATAAATAATGATCCATATGTTTTGGAGTTACAGTTTTATATAGAAAAATTGGTTGAGGACTTCCCGATAGACACATTCACATCACGAATGGGTTACATGATGTGAATCTATTGTAAGGAATATATTATGACTCTAGATTTGGGAATGAAATTTTTACAATCCCTGAAACCATTAAACATTTTTAATACATCTATTTGGATTTAATATAATTTGAGGCAATTCCTTTTTCTATTTTTTTTCAATTTTTGGGAGTTCATTCTAAAAAAGGGGTTAACGACATGAATTCTTAATGTCTAGTTTTTTATACATGATACACTCATATATATTTTTGAATTTGTTGGGAAGGGTTTCCACTCAATCCCTACAATGATTTTGGATGATTTTGAATGATCTCCCTCCTTCGGTATTTCTCTATTGTAGGTTTCATTATAGTGGTTCTTGCACCACATATCCCTAGTATGTGGTCTTTTTCTGCTTCATTTCCATTGGTAGAGGTTATGGAATTGGATGCATTTTTTATTTAAATTCATGACTGATTGGTGTTTAATATTTTTCCTATACAGTTTCTTACATTCCTTGTATTTTGAAATCTGATCAATGATTTTTCAATCTTTGTTGTTAAAGGAGGATATGTTTCCATCAATTTTAATGTATGTGTATCTATGAAGGTGGTAAAAATTTATTAATTTCTATATGATCATGTTAATCCCAAAGGTTTTTTCATTTAAATGGATTCCATTTATTGAAAATTGGTTTTTATTAAATTTAGTCAATGTTTTCGAAGTGGTTTTCAAAAAAAATTACACATTGGGAACTTTGGGTGCATTTGGAAATGGATATTGGTGACCATAGTGTGTGTAGCACCACTAGGGGTTACTATTGTGATATTGAAAAACTATGGTAGTACTCAATATATATTTGAACCAACATAGGATTTGTTATGGTTTATATAATTCCTAGTACCCATTCCCATAGGATATATCCCCAAAATAGAGTTTTTTTAACTTTATACATGTTTTATCGCATGATAATTTTTTTCCATGGATATTTTATCACATATTTAGTTAGCCTACTTTACAGTTATACTAGATATATTACATGATTTGATAAATATGGTTTCAATTTAAGAAAATAAAAGATATTTTTATCAATGGTTTTATTTATCAAAATGATTCATTAATTGGGTTATTTATTAAATATAGAACACGTGAATTCTTGATAATATAACTTGTATGGATTATTGCATGATATCCTACGGGGCTCTATGCTGACACTCTAATTTTTTTACTTTGGGTGGTTATAGACCATTTTTTGTATGAATCATCAAAAGGGAAGAGAATTATATATAATATGTGGTTCTATTTTCATCCATCACCTTCATAATGGTATAGTTTGTTGGTGATGGATGGTCACATGGATTTTTTTTTGTTTTTTCGACTCTACCTTTTTCGCCAGGATGGTGTGGATTTGCTATTTATGTCTCATGAATATGTTTTGATTTTATTACATGTTGTAATTTTATGTTTTGTATAAGGCCCCAGCCTAAAACCTTACTTAATATTGAATTAAATGAATAATTCATATTGAAGATCTTTTCAGGTTTAGAGTTTTAGAGAATTAGGACATAACTATTACATCTCAAAAGATTACAAAGTAGACACTTCTACTAAGTTTCCATAAAATAAAAACTCTTAAAAATAAACATGTCTAGTTCCATGTTTTAGATAGCATGACTGTTCCTTGATCCCAACCTTGACCCTATTCCACATTAAGTCCTGTGAAAAACATTTCAAAAACTTGGGGTGAGCATAAAAAGCTCAGTCAGGGATACACAAAGAATGAAAACTGTTAGTTTTTTAAAACAACAAGTAAACCATGTATACTTTATCAAAGTAATACTATTCACCTTTATGAAGTATTAAAAAACTCTTCACTGAATAAAAGAACATTAATTACCCTTTTGTAACCTAAATATTACCATAAAACCCATATAAAGAACACATAACATATAAAGGTAACTTGGGAAATAAACATACTTAAGTGGAATAATCATCCGGTCAAATTCCACACATATCACTTAATGGAATAGCCATACGGCCGACTTCCATACCCAATGCATTAGAGGTTATAATGTATCCACCCATCGTGGTATTCACAGCACCACCCATCATATGGTTTATCACGTAACCACCCGTCAAATGTCTAATTACCATTATAAAATCATAATACATAAAACAAATATAATGGAAGGAAAACATTTCCACACTTTGATCACAATATATCACATAAATATATTGACATAACAAATCCCTTATAAAAACCATTTTCAATACCAAAATACATAAAAGAGTATATGGTATTTATTTCATTTTAAAAAACACTACGGCTTGTTAAGGAAGCCAAAGACCAAATAATACTCGCGGCGGCAGAAAAGGTCGTTGTCACTGCGTACGTTAAAAGAAACATTCCTTTTTTGTCGTTTAGTAAAAATATTCTTAGAAAAATATTCCTTTTGAATAAAATTAAAAGTAAAAGGGGTTTATACACCATATAAAAGGAAGTTGTGTATAAAACAAAATATGCCTCAGTGAAAGGAGATTGAGACGAAGTCCCTTACCTCGGGTCCGACTTGACTCGGTCGTTATTTAATGTCCTGAATAATAAACATGAGTTAATTTATACTTTCTTAAGAAACTTTTTCAAGTTCATTATTCCTTTTATATCACTTATTACCATGTTATGAAGATTATGTAATCATTTAAGTTAATAACGGTCGTTTTGTAGATATTTGGTACTTGAGTCAAAAGTGAACTTCTTATATTTACAAGTTGTTCACGTAGTCAAATATCCATTATCTCAAGAATTATATTCATGATTTATATGCCATATATATCATATATATTAAGTATATACATGCATTTATAATATTACATAATCATTTAGAGGTAAGCAATTAAATGCACCGTTCATGGAGACGGTAAGCCGTACATACGGATGAACACTACATTCATTTTTATGTCATATTAATGGAATTAAAACTAAATGAGAGATATGTATATTTTAATTACAGAATTATATTCATCATTTAGATGTAACATACATCATATATATCCATTATATATATTTACTTATAATAGTACATTACATTTGGGGATAAGAAATGAAATGCACCGTTCATGGAGACGGTAAGTCGTACGTACGCATGAACGCTACTTTCATTTCTATCTCATACATTAATGGAATGAAATAATAATGATATAAAGGTATATTATAATTCCAGTATAACATCATATATAATAACTGAAACTCCATCCTTTATACGTCCCACATATGGCATTAACGAATCAAATCACTTTGAAGGTGCCATAGTCTGTACTTCCTAAAATGAAGATATCACGTTTACCCATAATGGAAACCATAAAGGTATGTCATAAATGAAAAATACATAAGATAAAGTAAAACATAAACATATTATATATCATATATAAATATAGTTACATCTTAATGGCCACCTATGAAGGTGTTATATGAGTGTTGAACAATCATCGTTTCGTGAGGCAGAAATTTTCCATCCACAGAAACAGTATGTTCTTTAACCATTAGATATAGGTGTGTGTAAGTGTAGATTGAATAATTATTATAACAAAATCATAGTATATTGAGGATACTGGTGTCATTTCAAAAGAAATGAATAAAAAGAGTTTAGGGGGTTGGAGAAGCAAAATAAAACATAAGAACACAAAAGAAAACACTACCTTTAAAATGGGTAACTCTTTTTGATTTGAGATCAAAGGCTTCCATGGGAAGACTTCTGACCAAATTGAGGCTTCTAGGAGTAATAGAGGGATTTTTACAGACAAAATGGGCAGGGGTTGGCTGAGTCAAAGGCTTGAGAGGTGTGGGTATGGTTGTAGAGGTGGGGGCCTTTTATAATAGGAGAGGAGGGGCACTTTTGGAATGTTATAAAAGGTTACATTATTATAAACTTCTTTTAGGATTTTAAAGGTCCCAAAATTATATATTTCGAGGATAAGGTGATAATAGTTCAAAATACACCCATCTAATAGGTTTTTGACAAGTTTAGTTATTAGATTTTACATTATGGTTTCATGTTATTTAAATGGTTAAATAATGAGGTAATCACTGCATCATCATGGTGTCATGAATAATTTAATTTATTTAATGTCTAAAAATTATAAAAAAATATCATGATGAACTAAATAGTTTTATATTTCTAATTAATATTTATAGTCAAAAATAGTACTTGTATAACCCCATTTATAAATTGTTTTAGTAAAACAACTCATGTTTGTGACATTTTTACTTTAACATTAAATAAAAAGTTATTAATGTCATTTTCCTACCAATGTTGCTCCATGGGGTCCCCAAGTTGACCAATGGATTTTATGGGTCGGCCATGACACATACAATAATTTTAGGACATGTTTCTAGGTCATTTCATATTATTAAAACATTATTTTTACCTTAAATAACACTAATTACCTCTAATCGTGATTAAAAACATAAAAGTTACTAGTCACCAAAAAATTATTGTAATCTCATTGAACAAAATTTTTCTTCTTAATGAAAACCATGTATGTTGGATTTTTGAAATTCAAAACACAGAGGTGGTAAAATTTCATTTAAACGAAAAATCGGTTTTTTTAAGTACCACTTAGTGGTTTCATTATTCATCAAAAATTGATGTTTTTTAGAAAAATACCAAAACTTCACCCTAAGCTATATTTGATATTCCGAATTCAAAAATGATGTCTATTTTACAAAATTTCAAAACATATAAGTTACATTAATTAATTTAATAATTAATTCCCGCTGTCAGAGCAAATAGCGTGTTTTTATGAAACAATAAGTATCAAAAGATTGACAGTAGTTTAAGTCCAATTTCAAAGTGAAATTAATTCCAATGACCACCATTGGATTAAATAGTAAAAATATATTCTAATTTCACTCTAAAACAAATTATAAAGAAAATATAATCATATAAATAAATTAGATTAAAAAGAGGTTTTGAATTTAAATACAACATTTTTCACTATTTATTAAAAAAATGAACTTTATCGGAAAAACACCAAAACATTAAACAAAGTAAATTTTGATATCCCGATTCTAAAGAAGAGTTTTACTTGGTCCAACAGAATTTATAAGAGTTACCAAAACTATATTTAATGACGGTTCTCCATCAAAAGGTGATAAGTGGACCTTTAGTGAAAATTAGAGTATATATGCCTAAAATTTAATTCTTTTCGTATTTTAAGCCTTAATATTTTATTGGATAAATGTAAATACATTTAACAAACATATATAATCATATTTTAGTTATTTATATTCATTCTTGCCAATAAAACGGCTACGTGTTAACTACCATTTAAAAATAATATTATTTAACTACTAGTGTGCAACGTAAGATTTCAAAGAATCTCTTTGTTGTGTATCAGGTACGCTATCGAACAGAGTAACCCCTTTAAAGTAAAATTAATATTTAATTCTAAAATATTAATAAATATGAAAATGTTTTATTCTTTATTTACCTAGGATGTTACATCCTTCCCCCCTTTTGGGAATTGCATCCTCGCAATTTTATTCACTTATCAAAATAAGTGGGGGTATTTATCCCTCATAGCATTTTCAGATTCCCACGTTGCCTCTTCAACCATATGTTTTTCGACAAAACCTTTACCTGGTGAATTACCTTATTCCGCAACACTTTCTCTATATGGTCAAGAATCTGGACTGGTTGTTCTTCATAAGAGATATTCTCTTCCAACTGAACTACCTTTGGGCTCAAAATATGAGATGAATCTGGCATATACTTTCTCAACATCAAAACATGAAAAACATTGTGTACATCAGATAAACTCGGAGGTAAAGCCACTCGGTAGGCAACTGATCCAACTTTCTCCAGAATTTCATATGGTCTAATGAACCTTGGACTCATCTTTCCTTTCTTACCAAATCACATCACACTTTTCCATGGTGAAACATTGAGAAAAACATGATCACCTACCTCAAAAGATAGATCCTTCCTCTGGTTTTCCGCATAACTTTTATGTCTGCTCTGAGCTGTTCTCATGTGTTTATGAATCAACTGAACTTTTTCCATCATCTCTTCTACCAATTTTGGTCCCATCATCTTTCTTTCACCTACTTCATCCCAAAAAGCAGGAGTTCGACACTGCTTCCCATATAATGCTTCAAACGGAGCCATCTGTATACTGGAATGAAAACTGTTATTATATGAAAATTCAACCAATGAATGATGTTGGTCCCAACTTCCCTGATAATCCATAGAACAAGCACGTATCATATCCTCCAAAGTCTGAATTTCTTTTTCTGACTGCCCATCTGACTGAGGAAGAAAAGTTGTACTAAAATTTAATTCAATACCCAACAACTTCTGAAGGCCCTTCCAAAAGTTAGAAGTAAACCTGAGATCACGATAAGATACAATGGAGACAGGAACTCCATGTAACCTGACTATCTCTTTAGGATACAAACGGTAAAGTTGATCTAGAGAGAAAGTATCTCAAATAGGAATGAAATGAGCAGATTTAGTTAAGCGATCAATAATAACCCAGATTGCATTATTACCTCGAGATGTCTTCGATAATCCCACAACAAAGTCCATGGATATATTTTCCCATTTCCACTCTGGCACTGGTAATGGCTGAAGCATCCCTTTCGGTAACTGCCACTCTGCTTTAACCTGCTGAAAAGTCAAACACTTCACAATAAAATCAGCAATATATCTTTTCATTCCATCCTACCAGTAATACTCCAGCAGATCTCTGTACATCTTAGTACTGCCAGGATGAACTGAAAATGGGGAACTATGAGCCTCACATAACAACTCACCCTTAAACTATGAATCACAAGGCACACATAATCTCTTCCAAAACCTCAAAACACAAACATTATCAATGTTAAATTCAGGAAACTTACCCTTCTAAATGAGCTCTACCTTTTTCTATAACCCTCTATCTTTCCTTCTGTGCTTGCTTAATTTTTTCTGATAGGGATGATCTCACTGATACCTGGAACAAAACAGAAGAACATCCTGCACCAACAACTTCTATACCAAATTTCATCAAATCCATAACCAAATGATCTCGTTCCAAATGTAGCATGGTTAATGAAGCATTAATTTTTCGACTCAAAGCATCATCCACTTTATTTTCTTTTTCTGTATGGTAATGAATTGTAAAATCATAATCCTTGAGTAATTCTAGTCATCTCCTCTATCTCATGTACAATTAGTTTTAGGTGAATATATACTTTAACTTTTTTGATCGGTATATATTTCACACTTTACTCCATACAAATGATGCCTCCAAATTATTAGAGAAAAGACAACAGCAGCTAATTCCAAGTCATGTGTAGTGTAATTTACCTCATGATTTTTCAACAGACATGAAGCATATGTAATTACCTGATCATTCTGCATAAGGACACAACCATGTACCTTCAACGAAGAATCACTGTATATAACAAACTCACCATTCCTAGAAGGAAGTTCCAAAACTGGATCATTCACCAATCTTCTTTTCAACTCCTGAAAACAATCATCACATTCATTAGTCTAGATAAACTTAACACTCTTCCGAGTTAGCTTAGTCATTGGACTAGATAACCGTGAAAATTTTTCAACAAACCTTCGGTAGTAACCTGCCAAACCAAGGAAACTACAGATCTCGGTTACATTTGTGGGTCTTGGCCATTCTTCAACAACTTTTGTTTTAGCAGGATCAACAGTTGTGCCATTTTGTAAAACAATGTGACCAAGGAAAGAAATTTTTTATAACCAAAACTCACACTTGCTGAATTTTCCATACAATTTCTTTTCTTTTAAGGTTTGCAAGATAACCCTTAAATGACTTTCGTTCTCTTATTTACTTTTAGAAAACCCCAAAATATCATCAATAAAACAACCATCATTTTTCACCTGAGTCAACTGAGCCATCACTACAACAAACTATTTAGTTCTAATTCTGACCATCTCAGGATACTGATTTGAAAGGTTATTTCCCTCTGTATGCCTTCCCAAAACATCTGTTCTATTTCCTCTATGAAAAAACATTCTTAACATAGAAATATCTTAGGCGAAGCAACATGGTAATCTTTAAATGCTATATCATTTCAATCATACCATAAATTAATTTAAAATTTATCAATTTTCTAACTCCTAAAGTTGTATAAACTGACCTCTGATACCAACTATAAGGCCCCAGCCTTAAACCGGACTTAATATTGAATTAAATGAATAATTCACATTGTGGATCTTTTCAGGTTTAGAGTTTTAGTGAATTAGGACATAACTATTACATCTCAAAAGATTACAAAGTAGAAACTTCTACTAAGTTTCTATAAAATAAAAACTCTTAAAAAGAAACATGTCTAGTTCCATGTTTTGGATATCATGACTATTCCTTGATCCCATCCTTGACCCTATTCCACATTAAGTCCTGTGAAAAACATTTCAAAAACTTGGGTTGAGCATAAAAAGCTTCGTAAGGGATATACAAAGAATGAAAACTGTTAGTTTTTCAATACAACAAGTAAACCATGTATACTTTATCAATGTAATACTATTCACCTTTATGAAGTAGTAAAAACTCTTCACTGAATAAAAGATCATTACTTACCCTTATTGTAACCAAAATATTTCCATAAAACCCATATAAATAACACATAACATATAAAGGTAACTTGGGACATAAACATACTTAAGTGGAATAACCATCCGGCCGACTTCCACACATATCACTTAATGGAATAGCCATACGGCTAAATTCCATACCCAATGCATTAGAGGTTATAACGTAACCACCCATCCTGGTATTCATGTCACCACCCATCATATGGTTTGTCATGAAACCACCCGTCAAATGTCCAAGTACCATTATAAAATCATAAGATATAAAATAAATATAATGGAAAGAAAACATTTCCACACATTGATCACAATATATCACTTAAATATATTGACATAACAAATCCATTATAAAAACCATTTTCAATACCAAAATACATAAAAGAGTATGTGATATTTATTTCATTTTAAAAAACATTAATGCTTGTTTAGGAAGCCAAAGACCAAATAATACTTGCGGGGGCAGAAAAGGTTGTTGTCACCGCGTACGTTAAAAGAAACATTCCGTTTTTTTGTTTAGTAAAACACTTCATATAAAAAGATTCCTTTTGAATAAAATTAAAAGTAAAAGGGGTTTATACAATATATAACTTAAATATATTGACATAACAAATCCATTATAAAAACCATTTTCAATACCAAAATACATAAAAGAGTATATGGTATATATTTCATTTTAAAAAACACTACGGCTTTTTGAGGAATCCAAAGACCAAATAATACTCGCGGCGGCAGAAAAGGTCGTTGTCACCGCGTACGTTAAAATAAACATTCCTTTTTTGTCGTTTAGTAAAACGATTCATAGAAAAATATTCATTTTTAATAAAATTAAAAGTAAAAGGGGTTTATACACCGTATAAAAGGAAGTTGTGTATAAAACAAAATATGCCTCAGTGAAAGGAGATTGAGACGAAGTCCCTTACCTCGGGTACGACTTGACTCGATCGTTCTTTAATGTCCTGAATAATAATCTTGAGTTAATTTCTACTTGATTAAGAACCTTTTTAAAGTTCATCATTCCTTTTATATCACTTATTACCATGTTATGAACATTATGTAATCATTTAAGTTAATAATGGTCATTTTGTCGATATTTGGTACTTGAGTCAAAAGTGAACTTCTTATATTTACAAGTTGTTCACGTAGTAAAATATACATTATCTCAAGAATGGTATTCCTGATGTAGATTACATATATATCATATATATCCAGTATATAAATGCATTTATAATATTAAATAATCATTTAGAGGTATGAAATGAAATGCACCGTTCATGGAGACGGTAATTCGTACATACGCAAGAACGATACTTTCATTTTTATGTCATATTAATGGAATTAAAACTAAATGAGAGATATGTATATTTTAATTCCAGAATTATATTCATCATTTATATGTAACATAAATTATATATATCCATTATATATATGTACTTATAATAGTACATTACATTTGGGGATAAGAAATGAAATGCACCGTTCATGGAGACGGTAAGTCGTACGTACGCATGAACACTACTTTCATTTCTATCTCATACTTTAATGGATAGATATAATAATTATATAAAGGTATATTATAATTACAGTATAAAATCTTATATAACAACTTTAACTCCATCCTTTATAAGTCCCAAATACGGAATTAACGAATCAAATCACTTTGAGGGGGCGGTAGTCCGTACTTTCTAAAATGAAGATATCGCATTTACCCATAATGGAAACCATAAAGGTATGCCATAAATGAAAAATATAGAAGATTAAGTAAAACATAAACATATTATATATCATATATAAATATAGTGACATCTTGATGGCCACCTTTGAAGGTGTTATATGAGTGTTGAACAATCATCGTTTCGTGAGGCAGAAATTCGCCATCCATAGAAACAGTATGTTATTTGACCATTAGATGTAGGTATGTGTATGTGTATCTCGAATACATCTTATGAAAACATCCTAGTATATTGAGGATACTGTTTTTGTTACAAAAGAAATGAATAAAAAGAGTTTAGGGGGTTGGAGAAGCAAAATAAAACATAAGAACACAAGAGAAAACACTACCTTTAAAACGGGTAACTCTTTTTGATTTGAGATCAAAGGATTCCTTGGGAAGAATTCTGCCCCAAATTAGGCTTCTAGGAGTAAGAGAAGGATGCAGAGAGACAAAATGGGAGGTGGTTGGCCTAGAAAAAGGCTTGAGAGGTGTGGGTAAGGTGGTAGAGGTGGGGGCCTTTTATAAGAGGAGAGGAGGGGCACTCTTGGAACGTTATAAAAGGTTACTTTATTATAAAATTATTTTCGGATTTTAAAGGTCACAAAATTTTATATTTCTAGGATAATGTGATAATTGTTCGAAATCCACCTATCCAATAGGTTTTGGACAAGTTTAGGTCTTATATTTTACATTATCTTTTCATGTTATTTAAATCGTTAAATAATGAGGTAATTGCTGCATCATCATGGTGTCATAAATAATTTAATTTATCTAATGTCTAAAAATTAATAAAAAAATATAATGATGTAGGAAATCTTTTTATCTTTCTAATTAATATTTATACTAAAAAATATGACTTGTATAACCCCATTTAAAAATTGTTTTAGTAAAACAACCCATGTTTGTGACATTTTTACTTTAACATTAAATAAAAAGTTATTAATGTCATTTTCCTACCAAAGTGGATCCATGGAGTCCCCAAGTTGACCCATGGATTTTCTTGGTCGGAACTGACACATAAAATAAGGGTATGACATGTGTCTAGGTCATTTCATATTATTAAAACATTATTTTTACCTTAAATTACACTAATTACCTCTAATCGCGACTAAAAACATAAAAGTTACTATTCACCAAAAAAATTTATTTTTATCTCATTAAATCACATTTTACTTTTTAATGACAACCATTTATGTCATATTTTTGAAAATCAAAACACAGAGGTGGTAAAATTTCATTTAACCGAAAAATCTGTTTTTTTAAGTACCACTTAGTGGTTACACTATTAATCAAAAATTGAAGTTTTTTATAAAAATACCAAACCATCACCCTAATATATATTTGATATTCAAAATTAAAAAATTATGTCTATTTTACAAAATTTCAAAACATATAAGTTACATTAATTAATTTAATAATTAATTCCCACTGTCAGAGCAAATAGCATGTTTTTATGAAACAATAAGTATCAAAAGTTTGACACTAGTTTAAGTCCAATTTCAAAGTGAAATTAATTCCAATGACCACCATTGGATTAAATGGTACAAATATATTCAAATTCACTCTAAAACCAATTAAAAAGATAATCTAATCATATAAATAAATTATATTAAAAAGAGGTTTTGAATTAAAATACAACATTTTTCACTATTCATTAAAAAATAAACTTTATCGGAAAAACACCAAAAATTTACACAAAGTAAATTTTGATGTCCCGATTATAAAGAAGAGTTTTATTTGGTCCAATAGAATGTATAATAGTGACCAAAACTATATTTAATGACGGTTCACCATCAAAAAGCGATAAGTGGACCTCTAGTGAAAATTAGAGTATATATGCCTAAAATTGAATTCTTTTCGTATTTTAAGCCATAATATTTTATTGTATAAATGTAAAACCATTTAAAAACATATATAATCATATTTTAGTTATTTCTATTCATTCCCTCCAATACAACGGCTACATGTTAACTACCATTTAAAATAATATTATTTTACTACTAGTGTGCAACGTAAGATTTCAAAGAATCTATTTGTTGCATATCAGGTACGCTATCGAACATAGAAACCCCTTTAAAGTAAAATTAATATTTAATTCACAAATGTTAATAAATATGAAAATTTTTTATTCTTTATTTACCTAGGATGTTACATTTTGTCATCCCTATGTGATTAATTTGGTTCTTTTCATAATATAACTATGTGGCGGACCACATTTGGAGAATTATCCAGTTGACCGGGGCTAGTTCATTACTAATTGGTTTATTAAGGAATACATATCTTGAAGTATTATTTAAACTACCTGGGTATGGATTTTTTTATTGGTAGATTGGAGTTTGGACCATCATCATTTGGATTTTATGTGTGGAAAAGGGGCTTGGATATCTCACTTCCATTAATGAATCTGAGCTAACATGGGAGGAAAAAGATTTTTTTCTAAGCTTGAGAATTAGTGGTTATGGTTATTTTAATGAACCAGATGTGGGATTTATTTAAATACACCTTCTATTTTCTTAAGGAACCATCCAAATTTGAATAATTATTAATAATTTTAAATTATAATTATTTTAATGAATTGATATTGCTACCTAAATTTGATTTTGTGATTTTGTAATCTTCTCATAACATTTTGATTTCTATCATATGATTTTTATAATATATCACCTAAACGATATCTACTAAATCAGAGTGAGAAATTTATTAGATATGTATCATAAGAATACTTAAGTGGTCCCTTATTTTGTAAAACCTAAAATCTTCACTATGAATACTTTGGTTCAAGCAGGTCTCATGAACCTAAGAAGGGAAGTGAGTCATATATGTGGATTTATAACGCAGCATCAACCTACCTTCAATGGTAATAAAATACTATTGTAATTTGAAGAGTGGATTGAGCATATTGATAGGATATTCAAATTTCTAATGTTTTCCCAGGAAAAAATGGTGGGGTTTTCCACATATATGAATGAAGGACCTCGAAGGAGATAATGGAAATAAATAGTACAAGTTATGTTTCATGAGGATCTAACCTAGGATTATTTTATGAAAATATTCATCTATCGGTTTTATCCTCAGACACTCCATAGGAAAAATGCACAAGAGTTTTTAAACTTAGAGAAGGGAGGGAAAATGATTGTGGAGTATTAAACAAAATTTTCAATATTGGTTCACCTGGAACAATATTTAGTCACCAATGATTACCTTAAGGCTTTGAGGTTTCAAAACTACAAATATGACCTATTTCTATAGATCTATTTCCATTGTTTAAAAAAACTGTGGAAATAGGTTTATTTGAGGCCACATGTTTATTGAAACTATGGTTACTACACTGATTATCAGTTTTCTCCCCCTGATAGACTCACCTTTTCCATCAGGATCCCCGCTCGAACCATCACCTCCTTGACCTCCCCTCCTCGAGCTCTCCCTCCCTACCATCTCCTCACCTCTTTGACCTCCACCTCCCAGCCCTCTGATTGCTTCCCAGTGATCTCATCCTCTCCCCGACCTCTTCTCTCGACCTCAACCTCCCGGCCTCTACCTCAACAACCCAGTCTCCACCTCCCTACCCCCAACCCCTCTTGGCTCCCCCACCTCCAAAATAATCCCCTCCCCCCTCTCAGATCCCTCCCCTCCAGTGAAGTCCCAAACTAGTTCATTGTATCTATGTTTGGATTTTATTCTAATCATTACTTTTTTATTCTTTCTAAACTAATCATTTATTATTATATAAACAACCTCAAAAAGATGACTATGGAATTGATCTTTCACATTGTTTATTCTTATATCCCAACCCAATACATTGTATCTAAGTTCGTATTTTCTTCTCACATTGTTATTTCAACACCCTTTTGATAGATTATTATTTCATTGATATGATAGTTAGGAAATCTTTTGTTCAATCAGTTTTTAACATAGTTTGTGGACTATTTCTATATTTTGATGGTTTTAAAATTTTTATGGTAAGTGTTCAAATATTTGAGTTGAGGATTTTATGGATATGGGTTTTTCATGTCATGGTCTTGATGGTAAATATGAGGTTGAATTAAATTATATAAATGGTTAAAGGTGGTTGGTCATCACTTTTGTTAATATTTTTTGATAATGTGTTGTTAATACATTTTTTCTTGTATTTTAATTATTATATATGGGTTATGTTATTATCATATAGCCTATAAATTAGGGTCTTGTAATTTTAAAGGGTATCGACCATTGATAAATTCACTAAATATTTTCAAAAATAAATTTAAGTAGTTCATTCGAATGAGGATATAATTGACCAAGTGATATTGGTTAATTATTTTAGATCATGTGATTATTATTATTATTGTTATTGTTGTTATTGTTTTTGTTATGGTTTAGATGACCAAAATTATATTATTGAATCAATTTCATCATTATGTGATCAATGAGGTGATCCAAAATTAAACCATAATAACACCTTTTACAATGTGGTTTCTAGGAGATCCTTTATGTGTGATACTAACGAAGCATCATCTCAGATTTCTCCGTCTATATTTCAGCATAAGAGGAAATCATTCACTGCTTTTTTGGGGAAGGAAATGAATTTTCCTGCATCATACATTCAGTACTCCCTTGTCCAGTATGTTCATTAACTGTTATCCTTTGAATAATTTTATCATGATATGTATTGAATCTATTAGATTTGGTTATTTTGATTAGGGGGTTCTTGATTCCCGAAATTTCATAGTTCATTCATCCCTGAGAGAGTATTATTATAGTTATTGGTCTCATGGAAAGTGGTCCTTTATAGGTTGTTGTGTTAATATGATCAAATGGACTCTATAATTTTAATGGGATGTTGAAAAACTTGTGGTTACCATTTTTATAGGATTTCAATGTTTACATATTCAACATTTCAAGTCAAATTCTTTTTCTATTATTTATAATCATATTGGCACACCTATTAAGCTCGATTCAACCACCTATAAACTCTCAAGACCCTCTCTTGTGAGGATTTTGACATAGGTGAAGTTCTCCAAACCACTACTCTTAATTATCTAGTTTGGGAATGGGGTGGAGGGTTTTTGGGAAAAAAATTCTTATTAAAATATAATAGATTAATATTTATCATATTTGAAATTCAATCAAGATATTTTTTCTTCTGAAAAGGTGATCTCAAAAGAATCCACTTCACAATATCCAGTTATGCAGAAGGAGATTTGGATTGAAAAAGGGAATCACGACACTCCTATTGGTGTGTAGGACCCTTTTGTGGATGGGAAAAAGAAATCTATTAAGTTATGTTCTAAAAAATATTTGTATAAGTACATTGTTGGTCATTCTAAACATAACATGGATAAGAAAATTTAGATTGGGCTTTAATGGATTTTATATTATTGTTCATAATGTTCAAACTAACTCTAAGGTGATGTTAAAGGGGGTGATTCCTCTAATATCTTAGGAGACGAACTCCCCACTCATGAGGAGGCTCAAGGGGGAATAGTGATTCTGGTGAATCTAATCATGACACACTTGAACATGTGTGAAAAATTAAAGAATAATTTTTACACTTGTTGGATACTTTTAACAAAAATCTATTTTATGTGGGATGGTGACCATAATGGTATTAACGATGAGTTCATCACATAGATTATGCATCAATAACTAACTTCTTATAGGATATGACTTCTGGTTATATGTGTTATATTTTTTATATTTATAAATTTTAATGAAAGATGATTTATGCAATATTACTTACTAATTTTGAGTGCTTAGTGAATATGATGTATAAAATAAATTTTGTTCATCCTCTACGGTTTAGGTTCACTTTCTAGGTCCATTACAATCCTAATGGGTTTTTTATGACGAAATTTTAGTTAATGGTTTCTCCTAGACATAATGATGATTATTTAAAAGAGATCTCTAGGTTCATTTAAGGATTATATAATCAGTAAGTTGAGGATCATTTATGGGTATTTATGGATATGTTGTAGGGAGTGATGCTAATCATCCATGATGACCATCAAGAAGGGTTTTTTTGATGATGTTAAGGATGTTTCAAATTTATCACTGATTTCTTATGATACATAAATAAATATCATGAAATTGGAGTTACATTAGGATGGAATTTAAATATCTATGGTGATACCAATTGGGTGTGCTTTAACTGTAGAAAAAAATGAATCTTCTGAGGAGTGGCCGATATAAATTATGATTTCACTATTCAGTCATCAAATATATTTTATGGTATTTATGGGTGTTTTTCATGTTAGTGAAATCATATTTCACCTCTTGTTTTCATCTGTACATTTTTATGATTATAATTTTTTTTGGGTGGGTATGAGTTCGTTTTCCAACTCTTACCTTGGTTTGTTTCTGATTATTATTATTACTATTACTATTAATAATATTATTATTATTCCAACAAAAAAATTTCCTAGTGATTTCGGTTACGATATGGCATCGAAATGTTCTAGGTTTTAAAAACTAGATATTGTATTAATCTATTGTTTATTAGGAAGGTGTGTTTTTCTTTGTTATAGGTGTAAATATTGTAATAAGGTCTATGTGATGCGATGTGTCTTGTATTAATTATCTGTGATGTGAGGATGGATAATTGAATAGTTTTTTAGGGAGATAAATTAGTGGTGATTTATTTGATGAGGTGGGTTGTGTGGTCTTCATATGGATATAGAGATATGATTTTGTGATGGATTTAGGTTTTCAATCTACATCTCATAGATATTTTAAATCATAATTTTTGTGAGCCATAGGTTCCCAAAAAAATGAAACCCTTTAGGCCGAAATTTTGTCCACGCCATTTTTGGTTCATCGAACTACAAGTTATTATCCTTCCATACTTGATTTATCTTACATGATAGATGATCATGAATATTATCTATATTTAGACAAGAGGTAAATATTCATCATAATTTTCTTCTCTTTCCTTTTAATTTTAATCAATTTCTTGGAATAAATCATGTTATATAATTACATAGAAATAACATATCCAAAATTTCACATTATAATATTGATTGGATAAGATAAATATTCAAAGAGAAATATATAAATATGAGATTCCAATCCGAGGTGAATAGAAATTCTTTAATAACAATTGAGAATCCAAATGATTTTATCCGCACTCTATTTCTATTTGAGAAGGACCGGATGGAATATTTTATATACATATAGGGGTGGAATCAGTTTAGCTGTTCAACTTATAAATTTTCAATACCTTATTTATTTTACCTCATTTACTATTAGGTAATGTTTCTATAGATAACACTTTATCTCTTTTGTTATTTTTTCACTTAAAAAACACCACTAAACACACACACACACAAGAGACATGCTGATTTATAAGGTTCACCTTTCAGAATAAAATTTTATCCGTTGGAATGACTTAGATTCCATTTAGATGATATGATTGGATTGTATCATCCCATAAGAATAATTTGGTAGGATTAATCCTTTTTCCCATGTTTGGCGCACTGTTTGTGAAAACTCACATTGGTAGTTTATGCTTTTATAGCTTTCTTGACATTATTGCATTGATGTTTTCGATTTTAATCCTTAACCATTCTTCCTTCATTTAAGACACCACAAGAGTCTCCAAATATTTTTTTGACTCATAGTATTGCATATTAGGCATATATGTTTCGATATCCATCAAACCAAAAATAATAACCGCTAAAATAATAAGATTACGATAGAAAATATGATTCCTATTTTCATGTTTTGGTTCACTCTAAAATATAATTTTCTACGTAGAAATCATATTGGATTTGTATAATTTTATACAATAAAAACACCTAATTTTTGTGTCATTCTCCCATTTCTGACATCACTATATTTAGGCTATTAATATTATCCCAATTTCACTTTCCCCTGGATATTTTTAGGCCCATATTGTAGCATGAGGGGGGGGGGATAGTGTGTAGGGGTAGTGGGGGTGTAGTGGGTATGGAGGGTGGGGGAATGGGGTGTGGGGGTGCAGGGGTGCAGGGGGAGGTGGGGTGTCCTGGAGGAGGAAGTGGGTGAGCAGGGGGGTAGTGGGGGTGTCAGTGGGTGGAAGTGGGGTGTGAAGGTTGGGGGGAAGGGGGGTAGTGTGCAGGTTGTGAAAGGGGTATAGGTTGGGGGGGAAGTTGGGGTGAAGGGGGCAGTGTGCATGGGGTGATGTTTGGGGGGGATGATGGGTTGAAGGGGGAAGTGTGCATGGGGTAGTGGGGGTGAATGGGGCAGGGAGGGGGTGTGGGGTGCAGGGGGAGGGGATGTCTAGGGGTTGTCTAGGGGGTGTCCAGGGGGAGGGGTCCAGGGGGTAGGTGTGTCCCGGATGGGGGGGGGCTAGGGGGCTTAGGGGGTGGGGGAGGGGGCTGTCTAAGAGGGGGTGTCTGGGGGAGGAGGGGGGCTGGTACTGAGGGAGATGGTGTTGGGGGGAGTGGGGGTGCACGTGGGGGGGGGGTGTGGATGGGGGAGTGGTTGGGGGTGCAGGGGGGATGGAAATAAAATTTAGAATGATTTTTGGAAATAAAAAGAACATGGAAAATGGAAGGGAATGAGAAATAGATGATGAATATGAGTTCTATTATATTCTATTGTTTGATTTTATAATGACTATGTAAAACTTGTTTTATATGATTTCATGTTGTAATTAAGATATATATTGTAAATAAATTCTAAGAAGAGAATATGGAAGAACATGGTATGCTTCATGGATGTGTTATTTCAATTGTTTATCCATGTACTGATGCAATGATTGTTGATATTATGATGAACAATGTGTGTGTTTGTGGCTATTTTGTGTTGAAATGACCACCATAAATTATTAGATTAATGGGAGTGACTATATGATGATATTGTGGTAATAATAGAAGGGAAGTATAAAATCTATAATGGTAATAGTATCATGTATCATTTATCATCATTGATCAAGTATATAAATATATAATAAGTCATTATATCTCATTTCTTTTCACAATATTTCCTTATATGTGGTATTTTATGCATGCAACCCGAAGAAAACGAAGATCCAAGTTGTCACCATCAAAAGTAGTGTGCCATGTTCTTGAGGTAAGTTCCTTCTTCCTAACCCTTTAATATGAATTCTATATGTTATTGAGTATTTTAAAAACATGTTTTCATTATTATAAAAAGTGTATACGCTATGAAAATTGGTTTTGAATCATTGAAATGAAATTTTCTTCTATTTTACATGATTTCCCGAAGCCTGCAATGTGGAATAGTAAAATGTTTCAGCCAAATCAATAATAGAAAATGAAATTTACTTCACTTTAGAGATGGAAGTTCCCTTATTTTGAGAAATCTTGATCTGAACATTCTCATAAAATTGTAAAATAAAAAAAATATATGTTTTCATTTCATCAAACACAAAGAACCAGCCTTGAAAACATGACACTTTCTTCAGTGACATCACTATGAAACACTTGACCTAGAAAAAGACTGAATTAAACCTATTTAAATAAATCAACCTAGGAATGATTCATTGTGTGACCAGGGGTTTCACACCATGAATCCCTACAACTAGAAATTTTATGGATTGAACTAAGGTTCACAGTAGGAAATGTCCGAGATAGGGGGTTCACGATTTAACCCACCCCATTCATAGAATAAACCCGGTGGGTCATAGAAAGAAAGGATACGGTAACTTAAATTTCTATTATTTTTCACCTTGAACCTCCACAAACATCCACCCAAAACTCAGAGGTTCCAACAGGGGATTAATACCAAATCCAAAAAATACCATTTAGGAACATCTAATGTTCAAATTTATTATACAAATTCCAATTTAAGCAACAATCCATAGTTCATATTAAAAACACAAATTTCCTCCAAAAATAATGAATCGTAAACTTGGCTCCCGGTGTAATTTCACGGTTGAATCACCAACTATTTGCTTCCTCCATTACGATCCAACTCTAAGCATTAACTAAACTCTGATGTAATTCACCCTTAGATCACTCAAAAACCATCCTGATCCCGATTCCAATTCACTAACTCTACTCAACACCACATACGAACTTAAAATCTAGTGTTAACCAAGGAAGCAGAAAAGATAAGATCTTCCCACACACAATCATTACTTTTTCACGTCCATCATTAAGTGATCAGCCTCATAGAAATAATGAACCATATGAAAAGAGGTCCAGTCACCCACAAATGATATGATTCTCCCCACCATAGGAGTACCATTATCACTGACCTTCCAATCCAAACACCTGGTCTCTGTAGCCCATGTTCTATCCATCATTAAATGCAATTACTAGATGTGATTGGCCCACATATCCCTAAATTCCAATGCGAAGTATCCATTTACATCGACTCTCAGATCACCATAGATCATCCATTACAGCCAATGATTGTCAATAGTGTGCTCCCCACCCTATGTCATCCCATACATGATTCTTATGGAATCTTATACACTATTACTCAACCGATGACCCAAATAGGTCCTATCATAAAATCTCATTAATAATACCCCTTCCAGGGACCAAAAACTGAGGATTTCAGGGGGGGTGTTGCAAGGGTCAGTGGGTGCATGGCATGGGTAGGGGGTGTGCTGGTGGCCAGGGCAGCGGGGGTACCAAGGGGTGTGTTGGGGGGTGTGCTGGGTTTTTCAGAAGGCGTAGGGTATGGTGTGGTGGGTGGGCATGGGGGGAGGGTGTGTAGTTTGTGTGGGGGAGGGGGTAGGGGTGTGTTTAGGGGTGGGGTGGGTAGGGGGTGTGTAGGGTGAGGGGGAATGGGGTGTGTTGGGGGAGGGGTAGGAGGACAAAGAGGTGTATGGGGGTCCAAGAGGTGTGCAGGGTGGTGAGCTATGTTTTTTCAAAGGTGTAGGTTAGGGTGCTGGGGGTGGGAATGGGGGTGTGGGGTACACTGTGCAAGGGGGTGGGAAGGGGTGTGTGTTAGGGGTGGGGTGGGCCGGGGGTGTGCAGGGTGAGGAGGAAGGGGGTGTGCTGGGGGGAGGGGGAAAGGGGTGAAAGGGGAGTAATAGGGTCCAAGGGGTGTGTAGGGGTGTTTTGGTTTTTTTTGTAAAGGGAAGATTAAGGTAAAGGGGGTGTTCATGTGGGGAAAAGTGTGCTGGGGGTGTAGCGGATGTGGGCATGGGGCGTGTGAATGGGGTGGGTTGGCTGGGGGGTGCCGGGTAGGGGCAGGGGGTGTTCTGGGGGGAGGGGCATGGTGTGGAAGGTGTGAAAGGGGGTCCATGGTGTGTTCTGGGGTGGGGGTGGGGGTTCTGGGTTTTTACAAGGTGTAGGGTAGGGTGTCGGGTGTGGGAATTGGGGGTGGGGTGTAGTGTGTAGGGGGTGGGAAGGGGTAGTGTGTAGGGGGTGGGGTGGGAATGGGGGTGTGCAGGGTGCGGGGGTAGGGTGTAACACCCGAGAATTTTATGAGAAATATTTTGTTTTTTATATTATATAAATAATCAAAGGAATATTTCACTACACACAACACTAGCTTGGTTTTCTTTACAAACAACCGCGACCTTCCTCTATAGCTTGCATCGTACGCAATATCGAGTTTCACTACACAATGATATGCTATTAAATATTATTAAAACTAGCCGTTATGAATAGTAATAACCACTTTTTGAAATTTTGTAAATTTTATTTTTCAAAATGGACTTCATTTTTGGATTCGGAATATTGAAATTAGCTTAGGATGAAATTTTGGTACTTTTCGGATAACTTTCATATTCTGATGAATAGTGAAAATTAATAAATTTTAATTAAAAACAAATTTTTTAATCGAAATAATTAATTGTCATAAATTATTAATATTAGTGGTTTTAATGTATATTTAGAATATATTTTTACAATTTAATACAATTTTGTTCATTGGATGTATTTTTACATTTAAACCAGACATAAACAAGTGTCATTCTTTTGATAGTTATTATCTCTTAAAAACACGCTATATTTTAATTAAAAACAATTTTTTTCATCGCAATACTTTATATGGTTAAATTATAATATTTATTGTTTTTAAAGTATAAATAGAATATATTTTAACCATTTAATATAATTTATGTCATTAGAATTAATTTTACATAGAATTCATAGGTAAAAACATTCAATCTTTGGAAATGTTTTAACTTTTAAAACTTGTTTGCTTAACAACGGTATTAATTTTAAATTAATTAATGCAACTTCTGTGTTTTGAATTTTGAAAAATGGATTCCATATTTGAAATCAGTGGGTCCAAATTATGTTAATATGTTACTTTTATTTTTTGATATTATTAATAGTAACTACGGTAATTTTTTTTATTTACTACGGTTAAAGGTAAATAGGGTAATTCAACGTTAAAAGAATAATATAATAATTCAAAATTACCTTCACACTTGTCCTAACCTTATTGGATGAGTATTGGCCAACCATGGGCATCCTTGGGTCGATTTTGGGACTCCATTGAGCCACTTGGTAGTGATAATGACAATTGGGATTAATTAATTTAATCTAAAGACAAAATTGACATTTACAAAAATCTTTTAGTAATTAATTTTTATAAGGGGTTATATAAGTTATATTTTCTAATATAAATATTCATTAGAAATCTAAAAAGATTTCCTACATAATGATATTTTTTTATAATTTTTTTAGACACCAAATAAATTAAATTATTTATGACAGAGTAATGATGAAATATTTACCTCATTAATAAATGATTTAAATAAATAAGATTATAATGATTAAAATTTTTTCCAAAACATGTCCAACTCTGATTGGATGATTTTATTTCGACCATGAGTCATCTTATCTTCATCTTTAATGATTTTTGGACCTTTTGAAACCGAAGATAAATTTATAATAAAATAATATTTCCACATTTTCCAAAGGTCCCCTCTCCTCCCTTATAAAAGGGAACCTCCTCCCTCTCTTCCTCACACCAATTTGAGCCTTCAAGCTCAACCAAACCCTGCCAATTTCACTTACCCACTTCCTTAGAAACCTACTAGAGGTACTGGTTTTATCAAATTACCAACTCTAGTGTCATAAGAGAACGTTTAAAGGAGGCACTTCGAGAAAGAGGTAATACCTTCTACCGTTTTCTTCAAGTTCCATTCTTATTCTACTCCCTCTTCATTATTTGTTTCATTATAAGATAATAAAATCAGTATCACTCATTACTGATATGTTATTATAAATATGAAACAACCCTAATTCACCTCTTATCCATCCTACGGAAAATGAAATCACCGCGCGTGCATACGTACGGAATACCATCTCCACACCGTGGTGTAATCTATTTTCCACCACCACCTTAATTGGATGGGTATAAGGGTGAACGTAATGAATATATATGATTATTGTAAAGTGTTATTGATTCTGAAATAGTATACATACACTCCAATACAATTCCACGATCATGGAAATGATATCATCGCTCGTGCGTACGTACAGAATGTCGTCTCCACGATGTGATGTGATTCGTTCTACATGATCTTCATTGCATAATAATTATATAAATGAATTGGATGAATTAATGTGATATATATTACAGTAATACAATTCTGTAAATTATGTATCTGTAACATACAGAGAAGAATAAGATTTTATTCGACAAAACACGCATAAGAACAAAAAGTAATAAACACCCGAATAACAAGTAGTATTGAAATATTACTAATAAGAAGCTAAGAATATGACCATATATGATATCATAACAATAAGTATGATTCTGTAATAAGTCAACAACATTATTTAAACCATTATACAGGAGGTTCAGACACTTACGAAGCAAATCGGACCTAAGGTAAGGGAAAATATCACAATCTCATTATTATCCGAGATTGTTTATACTTTGGTATTTACTAGGGTGTATTTTATCATCCACATAAATGTTTCCTCAATATGTAATATTATTTCCATCCACCTACAATTTTTTAAATCCAATTTTACCCATTGGTGAGTTTTTAGTAAAAGATAAGAAAGGAATCTTTTGTCGTTTTTCGTACGAGGTACTTTTTGACTTTTACGACAAAAGTATGAGAAGAATGTTTTTTAACATATACGGCATGAATGGATTTTTAAAACATTATTTACAAGAAGATTCCTTTACAAGTTTTGAAGTTTATTTTTAATCAACTTCTTTTAGTTTAGAATTGTATGACATATTAAGAAAGAAAAAGTGTTTTTGAAGTAGAAAGGATATTTTCCTCAATAATGGAGTTCAAGTGTTTTATCAAAATTATTTTCCATCTAAGATAATAAAGGGTTCTGTTTCTATCCCTATTATTACATTGATTTGATTATGTTGTGATGGAATTATTTTTATGAATTCCTTTATATTATATAAATTGTTTTATGATGTCACGATGTTTAAGAATCCCATTTTTATTAAATGGGTTATGCTATGATGTATGTTTTATGATTTTGTGGCACACATAATAATGGTATCATTATGAGATGGTTGGGACCTATATCTCCCTCCATTGCATCGGGTAAATATTTTATATCTCATGAGATAGACATGGCTGGAACGGAAGGTTAAACCGGTTTAGTGAAACATGACTGAAACGAGGAGTGAAGTCGGTTCAGAAATGGACTTTGTCCACTAAGATAGTCTTGGAAATGAGTCTTGACTAATAGGAAATGATTCTCTATGATTATGTGTGTATGACACAAAGTTTCATGTTTTATGTTATGATTATTGGGATTTCATTTCACTACTATTATTTATCCCATGTTATGAAATTATGCTCACTTTTGCAGGTTAAGATTTCCAAAATGTTACGTTCTTATGAATATGATGTGATTGATATTTATTTTGTTTACCCTTACTGAGAATTTAAGCTCACCCTTTTGTATATTTTCATTCCCTAGGTCAGGAATAATGTTATTAAGTAAGATAGGCCAAAAGGGACTATAGATATGATGAAATAAACGGGAGACAGTGTAGACGCTTTGTGAACCAGTTGTTTATGTTTCCCAGTTTCTAAAGACACTATACCTATATGGTCCTTTCATGGTATTGTTATATTTTGTAATAAGTATGCTTCAATTTTGAAGTAATAACAATGTATGTAAATTATGGGTTGTTATAGTTGGTATCAGAGGAAAGGTATAGTCAACCTTTGGAAACTAGGATTTGAAAGCCTTAGTAAGAATCCTAAGGATATATCTAAGCATAGAACACAATATTAGTGTTTCAGAAATGACCATGAATAACCTAGGATAAGACCTTAAGTGTGAAATTTTATTCTTGATTATGTGGTTTTCCTATTATAATTAGTGTTTCTCACACTATTCTTCTTGGTTTTAGTCAATGGCTGGAACCCGAAGGAACCGTGTTAATGCGGAATGCGACGAGCAATGCAATGATTGTCCCCCTGAGCAACCAAATGTTATGGGAGCTGGAATGAAAAATCTTGTAGCCATGCTCACACAACTTTCTCATGCTATGAATCATGCAGGACTTCTAAACGAGCAAAGTAAGGTGCAACATTCTTTTGAATCCTTCATGAGGCAGCGTCCACCTTCATTCAGTGGGTCTACTGATCCATTAGTTTCTGAACAATGGATTAGTACTACTGAAAAGATATTTTCAGTTCCTCAATGTTCTGAACATGATAAAGTCATCCTAGCAGTGTATCGTTTGGAAGGAGATACTGATCAATGGTGGAATCTTATTAAGAATATGAGGCAAAGGTATGAAATTGAGTCCATGGAATGGGACGAGTTCAAGAACTTATTTTTCAATAAGTACTTCCCTCGTATTCTCCGAACAAATTTAGAGAAAGAGTTTCTTGAAATGAAGAAAAAGGATGATGAATCTGTTGGTACCTATGAAGAAAATTTACAAGACTTTCAAGGTACGCTTCTCGTATTATTATCCAACCTGAGAATAAGATCGATCGATTTTTTAGTGGCTTAAAACCAATTCTTCGAAGGGCCTTAGCCATAAGGGACTTCAATAGCTACGAAGAAATCGTTTTATGTTCTCTCAAAGTTGAGATGGGGATTGGAGTAACCCATCAGTCATATGGGTTGGATAAGAAGAGGAAAATGGAATTCAAAGGAAAATCTAAAGAGCACACTGAAAAGAAGATGAGCTTTCCCTTATGCTCAAAGTGTGGAAATAAACATGGAGGGAGTTGTCTTAAAGGGACAAGTAAATGTTTCAAATGTGGAAAGGAAGGTCATCGGGCATTTGAATTCCGCAATGATGGGAAGAAGATGTCTAATGATGCAAACAAAGTAAGGTACACACAGAATGAACCTGATACACTTCAATGTTTCAAGTGCCAGGAGATGGGGCATTATGCCAATCAATGCCCAAATCCAAGGGTGAATGATGATGGTCGACGTCAACAAACTCTTATGGATAAAGATAAAGGAAAGTCACATGCAATTTCTATCAGCGATGAGGAGTACGATAACAATGTGGTGAAAGGTACACTTACCATCCACTCTAAAGTAGCAAATGTTTTATTTGATTCTGGATCCACCCACTCATTTATTTCTGAATAATTTTCTAAGGGTATCAATGTATTACCTCAACAATTAGATGTTGAGTTAGTTGTGACAACTCTGAATGGCACAATATTCACATCAAAAGTTTATAATTCTTCCCCGATTGAAGTTTGTGGGAAAGTGCTTCCTGCAAATCTTGTGATCCTTCCTATAGTGGAATTTGATGTGATTCTTGGAATGGATTGGCTTTCTTTATATGGAGCTCATATCAATTGCCAAAGAAGGGAAGTCACATTTCATATTCTAGATCAATCTATGATCGTCTATCAATTCAAGGATGAACATAACCTTCCAGTAGAAATTTCTTCCATCTTATGGGTCTTGATTCCACGAAATGAAGGTTATTTATCTCAAATGGTTGGTGAGAAACTCACGATTAAGAATATGCCCATTGTGCGGGAGTTTGATGATGTCTTTCCGGAGGAATTGCCGGGTCTTCCACCAAATTGTGAAGTTGAGTTTTCAATAGAACTCGTACCAGGTGCTTTACCTATTTCAAAGAAACCTTATAAAATGGACCCAATTAAGTTGCAGGATTTGAAGAAGCAACTCCAAGAGAATCTGGATAAAGGATTCATATGCCCTAGTGCGTCACCTTGGGGAGAACCTGTTCTATTTGTTAAGAAGAAAGATGGATCTATGAGACTCTGTATTGATTATCGAGAACATAACAAGATCACTATCAAGAAAAAATATCATCTCCCATGCATTGATGACTTATTTGACCAACTACGCAGATCTCAATACTTTTCAAAGAGTTATCTTCATTCAGGGTATCATCAATTAAGAGTCAAAAGGGAGGATATACCAAAGACGGATTTCCGTACAAGGTATGGACACTATGAATTTATAGTGATGCCATTTGGTCTTACTAATGCCCCTGCTATCTTCATGGATCTGATTAATAGAGTCTTTAGAGACTATCTTTATCAATTTGTGGTAGTCTTTGTAGACGATATTCTTGTCTATTCAAAGTGCAAGGAAGAACATGAAGATCACTTGAGAATTATATTGAAGACCCTGAGAAAGGAGAGGCTTTATGCCAAATTTACCAAGTGTGAATTTTGGCTTCAAAAGGTTTCATTTTTGGGTCACATAATCTCAAAAGAGGGGATATCTGTGGATCCAGCAAAAACAGAGGTTATCAAAAGATGGTCGAGACCAACAACAGTAACTCAGATCCGAATTTTTCTTGGTTTGGCTGGATATTATCGACGTCGTGAAATATTTTTCACGATTATCTAATCCACTCACCAAGTTGACTCGGAAAGGAGTTAAGTTTGTTTGGACGGAGGAATGTGAAGAGAATTTCAAGGAGCTAAAAAGAAGGTTATCCAGTGCACCTGTGCTCACACTGCCTTGTAGTGGAGAAAGGTTTGTGATCTACAGTGATGCATCCAAGAAGGGGTTGCGGTGTGTTCTTATGAAAAATGATATGGTGATAGCTTATGCCTCATGACAGTTGAAAATCAATGAGAAAAATGACCCAACACATGATTTGGAGTTAGCGGCGACAATCTTTGCATTAAAAATTTGGAGGAATTATCTTTATGGAGAAAGGTGTGACATTTATACTGATCATAAAAGTTTAAAGTTTATTTTCACACAAAAGGAGCTGAATATGCAACAAAGAAGATGGTTAGAGCTGATTAAGGATTACGACTGCTCAATTCATTACCACCCTGGGAAAGCAAACAAGGTGGCAGATGCATTAAGTCGACAAGACCATGCCAGTTTATCCGTGATGAGGATCCCAAAAGATCCAATATTTATGGATTTACAAAGGATGGATCTTGGAATTATAATGGAAGGGGGAAAATCATATCTTTCTCAAATGAATGTTAAACCATCTATACATGTGAAGATTAAAGAGGCATAGAAAGAAGATGTAGAGTTACAAAAGAAGGTGAGAAATATTCCTGAATTCAACCTTGATTGTGATGGGATAATAAAGTTCAGGAATCGGGTTTGTGTTCCTCCCATCCTTGAATTAAAGAAGGAGCTACTGGATGAGGCTCATAGTTCTTCATTCTTTATTCATCCTGGAAGCACAAAGATGTATAGGGACCTGAAAGAGTACTTCTGGTGGGATGGCATGAAAAGATATGTTGCTGAATATGTCTCTCGATGCTTGGTTTGTCAGCAAGTTAAAGCTGAGAGACAGAAGTCTAAGGGGATGTTACAACCATTACCCATACCCGAATGGAAATGGGAAAACATCACTATGGACTTTGTCACAGGACTTCCTAAAACATCCAAAGGCAATAATGCTATCTGGGTCATAGTTGATCGTCTTACAATGTCTGCACACTTCATTGCTATTAGAGAGGATTTCTCTCTGGATCAGCTTGCCAGGATATATGTAAAGGAAGTGGTAAGATTACATAGAGTACCAATTTCTATTATATCTGATCGGGATCCGAGATTTACCTCGAAGTTTTGGCGAAGTCTTCAGCATACACTGGATACAGATTTGAGTTTCAGCACTGCTTATCATCATCAGACAGACGGTCAGTCTGAGAGAACAATTCAAACTCTAGAAGATATGTTGAGAGCTTGCTCTATGGATTTCAAAGGTGGTTGGGATCAAAACCTACCTTTCGTGGAATTTTCTTATAATAATAGATTTCACTCCAGTATTCAGATGGCTCCTTATGAAGCTCTCTATGGAAAGAAATGCAGGACTCTAACTTGCTGGGATGAAGTTGGAGAAAGAAAGCTATTAGGACCTGATCTTGTTGATGAGATGGCAGAAAAGGTCCGATCTATTCAACAACACATAAGAGTATCTCAGAGTCGACAGAAAATCTATGTCGACAACCGAAGAAAATGCCTAGAGTTTGAAGTGGGTGATAAAGTGTTCTTACGAATATCCCCTTGGAAGAGGGTCAAGAGATTTGGAAATAAGGGAAAGCTGAGCCCTAGGTATATCGGTCCTTTCGAAATACTAGATCATGTTGGGAAGGTAGCTTTGGTGCTTCCACCGAATCTCTCTCAAGTTCACGATGTGTTCCATGTATCTCTCCTGAGAAAGTACATACCTGATCCTTCACATGTACTTAGCTCAGAAGTTATACCGATAGAGCAAGATCTTTCTTATGAAGAACAACCGATAGAGATTCTGGATCGTAGCGAAAAATTCCTAAGGAACAAGACCACTGGCTTGGTGAAAGTTTATGGAGGAACCACCAATTAGAAAAAGCTACGTGGTATCTTGAGGATATGATGAGGGAGAGGTTTCCTCATCTTTTTGTTACAAAGTGATGAATTTCGAGGGCGAAATTCATTTTAAGGGGGGTAGAATGTAACACCTGAGACTTTTATGAGAAATATTTTGTTTTTTATATTACATAAATTATCAAATGAATCTTTCACTACACACAACACTAGCTTGGTTTTCTTTACACACAACTGCGGCCTTCCTCGATAGCTTGCGTCGTACGCAATACCGAGTTTCACTAAACAACATTATGCTATTAAATATTATTAAAACTAGCTGTTATGAATAGTAATAACCACTTTTTGAAATTTTGTAAATTTTATTTTTCAAAATGGACTTCATTTTTGGATTCGGAATATCGAAATTATCTTAGGATGAAATTTTGGTACTTTTCGAATAACTTTCATATTCGGATGAATAGTGAAAATTACTAAATTTTAATTAAAAACAACTTTTTTAATCGAAATAATTAATTGTGATAAATTTTTAATTGGAGTGGTTTTAAAGTATATTTAGAATATATTATTACAATTTAATACAATTTTGTTCATTGGATGTAATTTCACATTGAAACCAGACATAAACAAGTGTCAATCTTTTGATAGTTATTATCTCTTAAAAACACCCTATATTTTAATTAAAAACAATTTTTTTCATCACAATAATTTATATGGTTAAATTATAATATTGATTGTTTTTAAAGTATAAATAGAATATATATTTACCATTTAATATAATTTATGTCATTAGAATTAATTTTACATAGAATTCATAGGTAAAAACATTTCAATCTTTGGCAATGTTTTAACTTTTAAAACCCGTTTGCTTAATAGTGGGATTAATTTTAAATTAATTACTGCAACTTCTGTGTTTTGAATTATGAAAAATGGATTCCATATTTGGAATCATTGTTTCCAAATTATGTAAATAGGTTACTTTTATTTTTTGATATTGTGAATAGTAACTATGGTAATTTTTTTATTTACTACGGTTAAAGGTAAATAGGGTAATTCAAGGTTAAAAGAATAATATAATAATTCAAAATTACCTTGAAACCTTTCCTAACCTTATTGGATGATTATTTGCAGACCATGGGCATCCTTGGGTCGATTTAGGGACCCCATTGAGCCACTTGGTAGTGACAATGACAATTTGGATTAATTAATTTAATGTAAAGACAAAATTGACATTAACAAAAATCTTTTAGTAATTAATTTTTATAAGTGGGTATATAAGTTATATTTTCTAATATAAATATTAATTAGAAATCTAAAACGATTTCCTACATAATGATATTTTTTTATAATTTTTTTAGACACCAAATAAATTAGATTATTTATGACACAATAATGATGAAATATTTACCTCATTAATAAATGATTTAAATAAATAAGATTATAATGATTAAAATATTTTCCAAAACATGTCCAATTCTGATTGGATGATTTTATTTCGACCATGAGTCATCTTATCTTCATCTTTAATGATTTTTAGACCTTTTGAAACCGATGATAAGTTTATAATAAAATAATATTTCCACACTTTCCAAAGGTGCCCCTCTCCTCCCTTATAAAAGGGCACCTCCTCCCTCTCTTCCTCAAACTAATTTGACCCTTAAAGATCGGCCAAACCCTGCCCATTTCACTTCCCTACTTCCTTAAAAACCTACTAGAGGTACTGTTCTTATCAAAAGACCAACTCTAGTTCCTTAAGAGAAAGTTTAAAGGAGGCACTTCGAGAAAGAGGTAATACCTTCTACCATTTTCTTCAAGTTCCATTCTTCTTCTACTTCCTCTTCTTTAGTTGTTTCATTATGAGGTAATAACATCAGTATCACTCATATACTGATATGTTATTATAAATATGAAACAACCCTAATTCACCTCTTATCCATCCTACGGAAAACGAAATCACCGCGCGTGCGTACGTACGGAATACCGTCTCCACGCCGTGGTGTAATCTATTTTCCACCACCACCTTACACGGATGGGTATAAGGGTGAAAGTAATGATTATATATGATTATTGTAAATTGGTATTTATTCTTAAATAGTATACATACACTCCAATACAATTCCACGATCATGGGAACGATATCATCGCTCGTGCGTACGTACGGAATACCGTCTCCACGATGTGATGCGATTCATTCTACATGATCATCATTGCATAGTGATTATATAAATGAATTTAATTAATGAATATTATATATATTACACTAATACCATTATGTAAATGAGGTATCTATAAAATAAAGAGAAGAATAAGAATTTAATCGACAAAACACGTATAAGAACAAAAAGTAATAAACACCCGAATAACAAGTAATAATGAAATATTACTAATAAGAAGCTAATAATATGACCATATATGACATAATAACAATACGTATGATTCTGGAATAAGTCAATAACATTATTTAAATCATTATACAGGAGTTTCGGACACTTACGAAGCAAATCAGACCTAAGGTAAGGGCAAATATTACAATCTCATTTTTATCCGAGATTGTTTATACTTTGGTATTTACTGGGGTGTATTTTATCATCCACATCCATGTTTCCTCAATATTTAATATTATTTCCATCCACCTACAATTGTTTAAATCCAATTTTACCCATTGGTGAGTTTTTATTAAAAGATATGAAAGGAATCTTTTGTCGTTTTTCGTACGAGGTACTTTTTGACTTTTCCGACAAAAGTACGAGAAGAATGTTTTTTTTAACTTATACGGCATGAATGGATTTTTAAAACATTATTTCCAAGAAGATTACTCTACAAGTTTTCAAGTTTATTTTTAATCAACTTCTTCTAGTTTAGAATTTTATGACATGTTAATAAAGGAAAAGTGTTTTTGAAGCAGAAAGGATATTTTCCTCAAGAATGGATTTCATATGTTTTATGAAAATTATTTTCCATCAAAGATAATAAAGGGTTTTGTTTCTATCCCTATTATTAAATTGATTTGATTATGTTGTGATGGAATTATTTTTATGAATTCCTTTATCTTATATGAATTGTTTTATGATGTCACGATGTTTAAGAATCCCATTTTTATTACATGGGTTATGATATGATGTATGTTTTATGATTTTGTGGAACACATAATAATGGAATCATTATGAGATGGGTGGGACCTATATCTCCCTCGAATGCATTGGGTAAAAATTTTATATCTCATGAGATAGACATGGCTGGAACGGCAGGTTAAACCGGTTCAGTGAAACAGGACTGAAACGAGGAGTGAACTCGGTTCAGAAATGGACTTTGTCCACTAAGATAGTCTTGGAAATGAGTATTGACTAATAGGAAATGATTCTCTATGATTATGTGTGAATTCCAAAAAGTTTCATGTTTTATATTATGATTATTGGGATTTCATTTCACTACTTTGATTTATCCCATGTTATGAAATTATGCTCACTTTTGTAGGTTAAGATTTCCAAAATGTTATGTTCTTATGAATATGATGTGATTGATATTTATTCTGTTTACCCTTACTGAGCATTTGAGCTCACCCTTTTGTATTTTTTCTTTCCCCAGGTTAGGAAGAAGTTTATTAAGTAAGATATGCCAAAAGGGACTATAGATATGATGAAATAAATGGGAGACAGTGTAGACGCTTTATGAACCAGTTGTTTATGGTTCCTAGTTTCTAAAGACACTATACCAATACGGTCCTTTCATGGTTTTGTTATATGTTGTAATAAGTATGCTTCAATTTTGAAGTAATAACAATGTATGTAAAGTATGAGTCGTTATATAGGGGGTGTGCTAGGGGAGGGTAAGGGGTTACAAGGGTGCTGGGGGTCTAAGGGGTGTGTCGAGTTTTTTGTAAGGGGTTGTGAAGGGTGCATGGGGGCGCGTGCAGTTTGCAGGGGTGGGAAAGGGGTCTATGCAGGGGGTGGGGTGTGGAGGGGGGTGTGCTGGGGGAGGAGGCAAGGGCTATGTAGGGGGAGTTGCAGGGGGTATAGGGGTGCAGGGGGTCCAAGGGGTGTGATGGGGGTGATGGGTTCTTTTGCTAGGGGTAGGGGGTGTGCAGGTGGGAGGGGCAGGGGGTTTATGGGGTAGGGGAGGGTTGCAGGGGGAGGGGGAGGGGTAGAGCGTGTTCTAGAGGGGGGGAGCAAGGGGTCGTGGGTGTGTATGGGGGGTGTTTATGGGGGTTGTATAGGGGGTGAAATATAAACATAATGAATTGAATGTGTTAATTGGATATGAACACGGTTAACTTCGCACATAAGAGGGAATGCCTCATGTAGTGAAATATTTTCTGGTTAGGCCTCCTTTCAAAAGTTTAATAGGATTTTATGACACTATATAATAGCCGAGGATCCACAAAATTGTGGCAAATGGTTTGGTAAGTCTTCCACCATATTGGAATCACGAATAGTTATGAAGTGGGATGACTTTGAGATCCAATCCATAATACCCTACAAGGAACCCTATTTTTAAAACATTCATAGTAAATCTATGAAACTATTGATAATTATTTTCTCCAATTTTCACATTGATATCGGTTAGGTTTTCAACATGGAGGGGGGGTGCTGTCCAAGTGGGGGGGGGGGGGTTGTGGGGTGGGGGTGTTCAAGGGGGGTGTCCAGGGGGTGGGATACTGCAGGAGGTGTGTTCAAGGGGATGGGGGAGTGGGCTATCTATGGGATGCAAGAGGGAGTGTCCTTGAGGGGGGGTGCATCGAGGAACGAGTGTGCTGAGGGTTGTCCAGGAGGGAGGGGGTCCAGGTATGAGAGGGTGTACTAGAGGGGGGTGTGGTGTTCATGGGGGTGCACAGGGGCTGTCCAGGGGGGTGCAAGGGGGCTGTCTAGGGGGGGATTGGAGTGCATGGGGTGTTCAGGTGGTAGGGGGTGCCCAGGAGGTGGGGGGTAAGGGGCATGGGGGTGCAGGGGGTGTTCAAGTGGTGCAATGGAGCTGTTTGTGGTGGTGGGGGTGAAAAGGGGCAATCCATGGGGGTATTGGGCTGTAGGGGGTGTTCTAGGGGGGAAGAGTGCTGACCAGGTGGGGTTCAAGGGGGTTGTCCAGAGGGCATCGGGTGTAGGGGCTGCAAGGGACTGTCTAGGTCGGGCATGGGGGTGCATGGGGGGTGTTTAGGGGGGTTCGAGGGGGATGTCTAGTGGGGTATGGGGTTGTAGGGGGGTGCTCAAGGGGGTGCAGGGGATGTATAGGGGTACAAGGGTGCTTCCCAGGGGCAATGGGGTGCTGAGGGTTGTTCAAGGGAATTCAATGGGGGTGTCCAGGGGGGGCATGGGGGTGTTCAAGGGGGTTGTCTTGGGGTGGCATGGCGGTGCAGGGGGTGTTCAAGGGGGTTCTTTGGGGTGTTCAAGGAGGTGAAAGGGGGATGTCTGGGTGGGTGTAGGGGGATTTCTATTGTAGTGCAAGGGGGTTGCTCGGGATAGTTAAGGGTGTGCATTGGGGTTGTCACGGGGGGCTCAAGGGGGTTGTCTAGGGGGTTCATGGAGGTTGTCAAGTGGGTGAAAAGGGGATGTCCAGGGGTGTAGGAGGGGTGTTCAAGGCAGTGCCAGGGGATGTCCAGGGGGCATGGGGGAATTGGGGGTGGGGAACTAAATTTTTTATACCATGTAAATAATATCGCCATAGTTTTAACCATGGCATTAGGGGCCTCTTTCCATGGTTTAGCCATGGAAGTAGGGCCTAGTTCCATAGTTAAACTGTGGAATTTGGGGGACTAATTCCACAGTTAAAACCATGAAAATAAGGTACTAGTACCACGGTTAACACCATGGAAAATTCCCCCTAATGCCATGGCTTAACCATGGTAGTAGTCCCCTAAAGCTACGGTAAAAAACCTGGCACTAGGCCCCTACTACTAGAGTTAAATCTGTGGTAATAGGTCTTACCTACTTCCACATCGATAGCGGCCACAGATTTCTTAAACATTGGCCATATGCTATTTCTATGGTGCCAAATCGTGTCCATAGATGAATTTTCTAGTTGTGTTTGAATTATGGTAATGGGATGATATTCAGTCGATATTGATTCTCATGTGCCTTCCATGGTTTGGGAAGGTAGTTGATAAGGTAGCTTTAAAATATGCTAACATAGCTAGAAAAATAGTATTGATAGGTGATTTAGTTTTTACTCCCATTAACCAGAGTGTATCTTTTGGATAGAAAACATAGTGTAAAGGTATCTAGTTTTCTTTAGGTCTCATTTAATGGGCTTCATCTAAATAGTAGAACATTGTTTACAATCTGTGTGGGTATCCCAGTCATAAAAAGTTTAATTCAATGGAGGCTCCAAATACATATCATCATTGTAGATAATATAGATATATGAAATAATTTTTTGATAGGATTTCTGAAGGAGGGAATTTTTTATCAACATTCAGCAAGGTATCGAAGGTTCGTACAAATTCATAAAAGTGTGTTTGGTCCTAACCTTAGGTAATATGGATTTTCATGTGGCTATTAACTTTAAGTGGTGTGATGATATTGAATATTTTTATTCCGTGGAGTATGAAAAAGAGGAATCTAATGAAGGGCCTACAACAGTTAGAGTTACATTTATTATTTATTATTTTATAGTGTTAGCTTTTATTGATACATGCTCTAATAATTTTTAATTTTTTACAAATCAAGTTAACAAGGATGGATTGAGTTGGGAGATTATGTGTTTCTTGTTGGATCTTTTCATGCCTTTGGAAAAGTGGTTCAAACAATATTTCAAGTGCCTATAATGTTGATTGATGATAGAGGACCGTAAGACGGAGTGGGAATTCATAGTGTGTGGTATTGATATCTTTTACTTGGTTATTATGATAGATTGGATTATAAGTGTTAACGACCATATATATTTTTATCACCATCAGGTTTAGTGTTTTTCTTCTGAATGTGTCTCTTTATTTTTCAAGATGAATGGGACTCTAGATCTGGAAGGGTGGGGCATGTTTTTCATTATGTTGGTTTAATATCATCCGATTTTCTAAATATTGTTTATGATGTTGATGACACTTTTTTTGGATTTCACCTTCCTACAATAGTTATTGCATACCCTAAGGTCATTCCAAACAATTTTTTTTGTTTACCGCCCCAAATTGAGGACTAGTTTACCATAGACCTCCTTCCTAGTATGATTCACTTTTCCATGAAATCATACAATATGGATCCTGTTGAGTATTTAGAACATAAGGTCTAATTTTAGATCATGTGGCTCAGGCATTTACTGTTCCTTTCATGTCATTGTGGGATTCATCGACCCAATTTTCTATGAATCCATACATGATCCTAATAATTTTTATTCACTATCAATAGTAAAATTAAGTTAAAATCCAGAACAAATATCGCATTCCAAGGATTAATGTTCTCTTTGATCATCCTAAAGCAACTTCTTTTTTTAATGACTATCTTATGGTTAGGGTGCCACCTCTTGAGATTGTGATAGGTGGATATACATAAGAAATTATTTAGGAGTTGGTATAGACATATTTGGTTTTTCGTTATTCAATTTGGAATAACTAAAACACCTTCATTTTTTATTGAATTGATGAATTGAGTCTTTCATCGAGTTGGTCACATTTTTTCATAACATTCAAGGATGATATTTTCATAATCCATGTACAAAGAGGAGAACATGGAATATTTGTATATCATTTTTATAACATTGAGGGAACATCATTTGTAATGTAATATTTTTAAATGTGATTTTTGAATCCAATAATAAACCTTTCTGGGGAATTTTACATATGAGAGGGGTGTCTAATAAGGACATGGAAAGGTATTTGAATTTATGTCCCAGGAGAATCCCAAAAAGGAGTTTGAGATCCAAATATTCTTGGGCTTGGCTGGTTATTACATTCATTTTTTCAAGGATGATATAAGATGGTATATCTATTACAATATTTAACCTGTATGGGTGTATAATTTTAATGGAATGAAAAGAGTTAGTGATTTTTTGAAGAACATAAGGTAATATTGACATCAAATCCCATTTTAATTATTCGCTAACTACGTTATGGTTATGTTGTATTCTAGTATTTATCTATCATGGTTTTGGGGTGTTTCTAGATATAGTTGCGATAGGTTGTAGCCTACATCTCTCACCAATTATCCCCTCATAAGAAGAATTATACAACCCATGATCTTTAGTTAGCATCGATTATGGGTGCACTCCAAATGTGGTGTCACTTCCTATTTTGGGAAAAATTTATAGTATATTATAAATATATACCCTTGAGGTATATTTCCTCTCAGATGGATCTAAACATAATATAGGGATTGTGGGTGGAGTATCCCTAGACTCTTAATTATTATATTTCTTATACTTCTAGAAATGGAAATGTGGTCACTGATGTTCTTAGAAGGAAATTACATGCACAAGTATTGAAGATATCAGTGGTGAATTGGCCTATTATAAGTTTTTTTTTCTGAAATGAGCTTCTTAATGGAATAATTTAGTTGGTAGGTATGTATGGATTTGATGAAGGATGACTCATCATTTGATTATAATGTTCATCTTGAGATAACCCTAAGTTCTGGATATTTAGTAAAATAATTTATGGTGCACTGACCTTGAGTGAGTGGTTTCAGTCTCATAATGGTGCTTTCTATTTTCATTGGTGGGTTATTCTTTTTTCCCTGACACTAGAGTTTATGGATAGTTTAAAACATTCTTGTTGATCCAAAAACCCAGTTAATTCCATGATCTGTCACGATTTGGGAAAAAAGTGTTGTTGGTTGAGAATGATTTGGTCAATTACGGATTTTGAATTATGTGGTATTACATGTTAGAGAATTAATAATGAATTCCTATGAATTTCTGGTTTATTACATTCCTTTCCCATTATGGTATGAAAGTGAGATTATATTTCTATGTATTTTTTCATTTGATTAATATAGACTTCTAGTGGTAAGACTACAATTTGGGTAATCATTTACTAACTCATGAAATTACCACATTAATTTTTTATCAAGGGTATGATGAAGTTGGAATAACATTGGTACCTGAATATCCATGAAATTATGATAATATATGGGGTTAACTTTATGGTTATTTCTGATAGGAACCTATGTTTCTCATCATGGTTTTGAACAGGTTTACAAGAGGCAATGAGTTACCAGTTTAAATTGAACATATCATATAATCTATAGACGGATGAGAATACATAGAGAGATATCCATGTTGTTGAGAATCTTCTCTAGGTGTGTATGCTCGATTTCGGTTGTTCATGGGAAATGAATATTCCATTGGTCAGATTTTCTTATAAAAATTGATATCAGGCCTAAATCAAATGGTCTTTATAAAGGCTCTGTATGGGTGGTCATATAGATCTATATCATTCTTGAATGATTTAAGAGAGTGGTCAACAATTAGGTTCAGTATTGGTTAGGAGATGAAGGAGAGGGTTCAGTTGATCCAACAAAGATTGAATATGGTAAAGAGTCATTAGATATATTATGTGGTCCACTATCTCTAGCCACTAGAGTATGAGGTAATTGATCAGGTATTTATTAGTGTTTAACCTCGTTTTGGGGTATCGTCATTTAGGTATGTATGTTATGATGGAATGGAGGTTTGTTTACCCATTTGAGTGTGTTGAATGAGTAGAAAATGTGACCTACCAGTAAAACATACCATATTAGTTAATTTCACTACATGACATGTGTCATTCTTCTGATCTAAGGAGGAAAGGATCAGATCCTTCCCATGTGATGGAAAAGGAGGGTGTAAATCTTGAGCCCTAAATCATTAGTGTTAAGAATCTGGTTTAGATTATAGATCGTCGGGATAATATTTTGCATGGTAAAATGGTTCCTTTTTTTGTGTATTGTGGCAGTATGTATGGGTTATCTATCAGATATAGGAGATGGAATTGTTGATGAGGTTGTAGTGGTATTGATTTTTGTGATTTCAAGATACATTGGAATTTTAGGGATCAAAATCATTTGTGGTGGAGATATTATAAGACCCTATTACCCTCCTTCAGGTATGATTTGAATTTTATTTTATTTTTTGTGTTTTAATTGTGGGAAAATAATTAATAGAGAAACATTACTTGAGAAAAAAACTAAATTATAGGTATATATGTTTTTTTTCTTAAGGGTTTCAGGTTATAAATGTGTAAATGGATTTTGAAGTTTCTCCTTGGAATCATTGATCCTTAAGTTTCAGTTAGAAGGATTTTTGTAGAAAAATGGGCTAAGCACTACCTTCTGGATACATTCATGTTATAAATGGGTTAAACAATAAGAATCTATTATATTTAAGATTACTTGAGTCTTGTTTGGGGAATAAAATTTTTATATTATTTGAAACAATTACACACTGTGAAAATATCTATTTGGATTTAATTTAATCTTGGCTGATGCATATTGCAGTGTAGTTTTATTTTGTGGTATTTCATGTAGTGAAAGGTTTTCATGAAATTAATTCCTCAGGTCTAGAATATTTAAATACATTAAAAACCTAAACATTTTTTCTTTCAATGTTTAGTCTTTCCTCTCAAACGCTATGGAAAGTTTTTGTGATTTTGGGTGACCTCTCCCATAGCAGATCACTCTATATAGAATTTTATTCCATTGGTGGTTACTCTGCCTATACCTAGTAATATTTAATTCTATTAAATTGTTTCTTTGGTCACGTTGGAGTAATTGGATGTATTTTTTTCAAATTCATCAATGATAAGTGTTTTCAATCGATCCTCTATAGGTTTTTGTCAGATCTCTTCTTTTGAAGTCTATTTTGTGGTTTTTGAATATCTAATATTGAAGGAATATAGGTTACCATTGTTATTGAGGTAGTTGTATCTTTTAAAGTGTTTATAACTCATAAATTAATATATTTTCTTGTTTATCCCTTTGGGTTTTTATTAATTTTTTTTGTGAAAAAATTGTTTTTATTAAAATTTATCATGGATTTTGGATTTTTTTGAGAAACATAACACATTGGGAACCTTGGGTACATTAGGAAATGTATATAAGTGACCCTAGTGTGTGTGGAACCACTGGGAGATACTTTTTTTACATTAACTTATAGTATAATAACTTAACATCAGTTGGAACCCACATATTTCTATTTTAGGATCATTTATGAAAAATATGTATTCTGATAGGATAGATCCCAAAAATGGTATTATATTTATATTATACTTATTTTGTTCCTTGACGGATTATTTAATGGATATAGTCTCACATTTTTAGTTTATATTTTTTTCTCTTATACCTAATATATTACTGAATTTGTTGAATACGATGTACAGTTATAAGAAAAAAATGAATTTTTAAAAATGGTGTTATTTATGAATGTTATTTGTGAATTAGATTTCATTTTAATGTAAGAAAATTTAGATTCTTGGTGTTATAACTTGTATAGATTATTTGGTGATGTAAAACTAGGGTCAATTCCCACAACCTATTATTCGATTCGGTAGTTTTAAAACATATTTTTCAAGACTCGGGGAAAGGTAAGGGAATCATGTAGCATGTGAGGTTCTCTTATCGTCTATCACCATCATAGTGGGATGGTTTAGTGGTGATAAATGGTCCCATAGAGATTTTATTATTATTTTTATGCTTTATATTTCTAGTTTTCATAATGGGGTTTGACTTTTTATGTCTCAATGATATGTATTTTATTCTTCCATGTCTTATTTTACATTTCCTCATTTTTACATAGGACTTCTTCTTCTTTTTTGTATCTCACCATGTGGAAGACTACCATGGGTTACATGTCTTTTTGACCTGAGTTGGTTCATCACGGGGATGGTATATTATATTAATCGAGACTCATTATTCTATAGTGATATAAAAAATATTTCAATATCAAGAAAACATAGACATCCAAATTAAGGAAAAACATTTCATACACAACATTTTAGAAAAAAAATGATACTTATATCATCATTCATAAAAATTATACAAAGATAAACTGTAAAATTTCATTTTTCTGATGTTTATAAACTATACGAAACCAATTTCATTATTGTAATATAAAATAATAATGATCTATTATTATTAATTTACCAGTAAACTATTTCTAAAATCATTTTACACATAAATTCTTTTACAGTGTAAATGAAAATTGCATTTACATTACATATAAAATTATATAATAGTTTTAATATTAAATATTTTTAAAGTAAATTTACAATTTCAAAGATGAATCCAAAATAAATAAATTTGAATTGAACCAACTAGATATACCATGTCAAGCTAAACAAAATAAATTGAGATCACATATGGTTTCTTATATATAATATACACCAGTACATTAGGTTCACAATAAACTCTAAAAAATGTACAATTTTGATCATAATACACAATAAAATTCTTAAGACCAATAGGGGAAACTATTCTATCAATTTCATCATCAACATAATTTAAAATATTTCCTGGTATTTCTTCAATATTGAAACTGAATTTAGGCCTCTGATGATCTTTCAAATCAAACAGTTGTTCCATAATTGATTCCAAAATATATAGCTCATCAGTATCTAATAAATGAGTCCTAGAAATAACTATAACTCCGTTATAATCAATAAATTTTCACTTTCACTTCATTAATTCATAAAATTTGAATATCATTAAAGAAACTTGACCATTGGAAAATATTCCATTATTAGTATTTTCTTAGTAACTCTATAATAATAATAAAAATTATATTTGGAACTAGTATCCAATTCAATAACATAACCATCAATATTTGTAATTATTATAACATCATTATGTTTTGTTATCTTATTTTCTATTCTATGATTTTTATCAATTATTTATCCCTTAACCACAAGGGAATTTGTTTCATGATCCAAAAAAGATGGAACAAAATTCAAAACTCTTATTTATTGAGATACTGAGTCAATAGGAAAACATAATATCAAAAATATATATGAATATTAAACATAATTTATTTTTTATTATACTAAATCAATACACAAACCTTCAATTTCAACCAAGTAGGAAACAATTTTTTATGAAATTTATCTATCGTTCTCAAGGGTAGAAAAAAAGAATTATAATTATTATTTTCTATGTTTCTTGTAGACAAATTTAATAATATATTCAAATATATATATATGAAACTATATATTTTTTGATAATATATACACGTTCAAATAACTTAATATAATTATTCATCGAAAAAATCAATGTTAAACAAGATTGGGTATTGAATAATCTGTTACACTTCTAGTATCAGTGTAGCCAACATATATAATCTTTGAATACCCAATGTTTTGGGGTATGATGGAAAAATAGTTTCAATTTTCTCATACTTCTCATCATCATTTCTCATTGTCAACTTACAACTGGTGCTCAGATCATATAAATAAATTGAATAAAAATATATAAAGTTTTATCCAATTACCCTTTAGTAATGGAACCCTTAGGAAGATTCATATTCATGGAGTAAGAATTATTTTTGAAATAATTTATTTAAAATGGATATATTAAACAAAAAAATGGGTCCCCGATAAGTATTTTGTTAGAAGATGAATTGTTTTATGTAATATGTAAGTGAAAAAAATGGATGATAATTTTATCTAAATAACAAAAAATTAATGGTAAAACTTGTTATATTTATTTCAATAATAGATTTTATAAATTCTTACAATAAATATATGATTAAAAATAGAACATTTGAATCATTATCACTCTTAAATTATTAGATGGTAAATGGATTATTTCTATTAGAATAAACTCATGAAGAAGGTCATAATGGTCATTATTGTTCATATATTTTGGCTTCAACTCTCTAACATTAATCCATTTTAAAATGTATTTTGAACTTCCATTAGGAACCCTGATAGTCACCAATGCTTCTATAAATTTATTTTTCCTCTAATTTTGTTATCATATAAGAAGAATGAGGGACTTTATAGTTATTTTCAACAATACAGAAATAATGCAATTATAGTTTAATAACCCAATCCACCAAGTCACGTCAAGACTATAAATAAATTTAGTTCACTACCTACCATAATAAGAATTAAATGAATCATTTCAAATATTTATTTGATTTGAATTATTTTTAGACCAAGAAATGATGAATTTTTTGACTAGTAAGGAAAATAAATGAATTTAATTTTCTTCCTTAAATTATAATTAAATTCATTTGAAATAATATTTCACTTTATAGATTTCTTCTGAACTTTCATAAATAAATTATTAAAATCCTAAAATTCATTAACCACAAAAATTACAAACATAAATTAATGAAACTTCTTAGTCACAATGTTATATTCAAAATGAAGAAAATTATTCTAATATGGATAATTCATAATAAATACTCATAAACATCACATGAAACAAAAACAATGATGATATAATAGTCTTTTGGATCATATATTATTTAAAAAAAAATTGGAATGTGTTAATATCATGTTCTCTCTATACATCATTCCATTAAAAGTAAAAGAACTTATCCTCCACATAAGTGTATCATGCATATAAAATTTCTTTCAACGAAACACCATATGTGGATGAACCTACATTCCAAAATTTCTACAACTATTTTATTTAATGCTGAATATACATATCAATTTTATTCGTAGAATTAGAAGGTCCATATATAAGTGTTCTCAAGAAAGTGAATGGTTTATTCAGACACATCCTTTGAAAAAATTTATAAATGTGAATGAAAAATAGACATGTGTTTTGTAAATAAACAAACAGACTAGTCAGATTAAAACCACCCCTGGTATACCCATCACAATATTACACATCTCAACTATAAAATTAAAAAACCATGCCTCAAATATCATACTTTTTTCACCATATACAAGATGCAGGAACAAATTTTTATCCTTAATTATCTCAACATTTGTCCATTATATATTCTCTGAAATTTCATTATACTTGAAAAGATGTTACATCATAGGAATAAATGAAATGTTCAATAACTTATATCAAGATGTATTGCATTTTTTGAAATCATTGAGGCATGTAGTTCCTCCAAGAATATGTTGTGATCTTTCAAGAGAATGTGGATTTTATTTGCAGAAATAAAAAATGATTAATTAACATCCATATAATATAATGATTTCATGGGATATTTATACAATTTGTATATAATTCCATCAAATAGCTGAAAATATAATCATTTTTACTAGAAATTATATACATGGTTTTCTAATATTATAGAGAAATTAAAATTTTCAACTTTTTATTAACAAATTATTAACATATGGGATTCCTGGCATCATCTATCAATTTTTTCACCCTCTCATCATTATAAATCTTATTAGTTCAATCATGAATAATCATATAATTATTTTCATACATTTGAATAATTTGTTTCTCATAATTATGAATTTATATAATATGATCAATTTCCAAATTCACCATTCCACTCTTTTCATTTTGAATATGAATATTTAGATATTTACATTCATTGATATTATGATTCTAAAAATATTAGTTTGTTTTGAAAAAAAATCTTTTGTTATATATTACCTAACTTCTTCATGACTTAACCAAGGTCTTACAATACAATAATAACTAGGTTAGTGTATAAAAACACTATCTATAGCATTGTTAAATAAGATATCTAAAAAATCCATAATTTTTTTATACTAGATTGAGATTCGGTCAGTATCATACATTAAAATTCAATTGATTTTATTAAAAAAATATTAATCTCAACATATTTTTTTTAATTAAAAAAATCATGGTAGTAGAGAGGAAGATCTATTTCATACTATATCACTTCTCAGTGTCATAAAATATGAATGAAATAATAAAAATATTTATAGCCTAAAACACATGACATATATAAGTAAAATATTTTATTTATTCATTCTTGAAATGTTCTGTTTAATTATAACAATTTTCCAAAATATATTTTTTGACAAATTTTAGGGTATAAATTATTATGAGGGAGTATTAAAATTAAATTATATCTTGTATTTGATATTTTTTCTATTGACCATGTAATTACATTATGATATTTCTAATAATACTATAGAACTAAATATATGAATTAACCTAGTACAATAACATCATCTAATATATAATGACATCTATATTTAATATCATACAATTTTTATTCTTGATTTTTTTAAATTATTATTTTTATATAAATAAAAAACCTTTACCAGATAGAATATTCATAAATTATAATATTTTATTTTTATAATCTCATATACCTAATGTATTGTGGAAGATACAAAAATATGAAGACCTGTTTTATTGAGTTATATTTTAAAAAAATCTAAGTAAAGATGAAAGTTCTAATTGTGAAATCAATGTCACATTTACATCCTCTGTAATTGATAAACATAATATATAAAAAAATTAATATCCATCTCATGTAATCCACCTAATTATAAAATATTGGATCAAATCTTAATGATCTGTCATATCCCACATAGTGCAAGGATATCACCCTTTAAAATGGAGATGCAACTCTATATCACTTCAATATTGATGTTCTCAGTTCCTATGTATCTAATTTAATGAATCTAGATCTTATTATATTTACCTACATTTTTTATGTATATATAATAAATTGTATAAATTTATTCTAAAGTGGTATATTTTTTATAGTTAAATATTTTCAAAAATTAACATTCACTATAACTAACTAAAGAGGCTCACAAATATTAAAATATTTTATAATTTTTTTACATCATGAAAATTAATCATTTAACACAACATCCCAAACTGTATAAATAATTAAAAAATAACATATGTATAAAGTCGATTTTCTATTGAAAATTTCAAATTAAAATTTTAAATAATGTTTAAAAATAATTATTTTTGTTTTATTAAACAATATTATATAAGTAAATCTACGTATAAGTACTCTTATATTGATCATCAGGTGAAACTAAAATATATTAATGAAATAATACTCACAATATTTTACCTTCAATTGATATTATCAATTGATAGAAAGGTAAGGTAATATATTTTTTGTAAAAACCCAATATTTAATGATATATCTATCTTTAATAAAAATAAACATGTCTAACCCCTTTCATTTAGCACAACACCAATATAAAAATCCCACAATATACAATTAATGTTTTTTTAATAAATGTGAATATTATTGAGAATAATTTTTATTAGAGGTTATGACTAGGAAAAATATTTTATGAAAATTTATTTTTTCAAAAATATAAAATTATTTCATTTGTTTCCAATTATTTCGAAATAAAAATAAAATGATCTGATAGTAAAAAGATAAGTTTTTATGAAGAACTATTTTTATGAACTCAATTTTAATATTTAATAAATTATTATTAATCATTATTTATAAATTAATTTAATTCAATTTGATTATAATATAGTCAATAAAATAATTTAACATTCACCTAATGGTTTTTACTGGGTAGGGGATTGGATTAAATTAAAATTTATTCTTAAAAATTTATTCCTCTAAAAAAAATTTTATGTGTTTAATGCATACATACTGGAATTAATTTTCGATATTTATAGTAATTTATGATTTAAAAATGATTTAATGATTTTTATTAGAAAAAATTATATCAGTTTACATAGGAAAATAAATATTTGAACCAAATTAATAGAAGCAATGGTAATGATCTTGTTACCGCGGTAATGGTTAAAATGGACATCAAGATGTGAAACTAAATATATATAGGATAAGTTGAAATAAATTTTTTCAAATATCCTATTAGTTCAGTGAATCTAGACCGAATATTATGTTATCTTCAAATTTGGATTTCTTTTTTCATCTTTCTCTAGAATATGGATTTCTTATATTTTAATTGTTTAAGTATTTACAAGCATGTTGCTCCCCTCAATTAGAAAGTGGATCCTTATATTATTTATTATCAACACAAAATGATACCATTAGCTTGAAAAATATATGTTTAAATAATATCAAAATATCATTATAGATGAAATTTTAGTTCACATCTACCTAAAAACCCATCTAAGAGTCCTTAAGAATCTTTTCAGATGTAGATACCTGAAGAATGTGTATATGTTCTTATAGACCTTTTTCATGTTTCTTTTTTTCTAAACATATTATAAATGTAATATAATCATATTAAAAAGATTAAAATAGTTTCTTTAATATTATTTTATGTGTTTATGTTAATTTTATAGTCATTTTATCCCTCTATTTCATCTATTGGAAAATGAAAATGTCACTCATGCATGCATGTGGACTACAACCTCAACAAAACGATGTGATATGTCTTTCATTTATTATTTACATGGATTTTCATAAATATATATTTAATGAATATATACGATATATATGATATAATTAAAATCCTTAAAGTTCAATTATCATTTATATTTTCTTTCCTTCCACCCATTGAGATGTGAAACATCACGTGCGTGTACATACTGACTAGAGTCTCCACGAAGAAATGTACAACATTTTGCTTCACCATATTATATGAATGGTTATAAATGTGAATATATCAATTAAATATGATACTTCTGACAAGTCTAATATTATGGATATAATTGAATAGGGCCCAAGGATCATATACCAGAACCATTGAACCAAAATAATAACGTAAACCCCACTTTTTTCAATTGAATATTCATTTTAATGAAGAATTGTTTATAAAATAGAAATTAAAAATAATAATGGAATGAAATATAATATGATTTATATGAATATGGATTTGGAATATATTTATAATAATTATATAATTATTATAAAAGATCATTGAGTATTTATAAAGTAAGATGAGACTTAAGGTATGAGTTTATGTTATATTCTCAATTTTTTAGGTATTACCTATGCTAAATTTCAACTGAGGGAATTTATATAGCCATTATCATTTCAAACCCATATATTTCATTATCCTATAGAAATTAATCAAATATTTATGTTTCAATACCAGATTCTCTCTTCTATTCTTGAAATGACTGATAATTGTTTTTAAAGAAAAGCTCACCTAATTTACTATTTATTAAACAAATCTCTTTCCCATGTATTTATTTATAAAAATTATTAAGGAAAATTTTTAATTATATATATATATATGTTTTATAAACATTATTTTTACAACCTTTTACATTATTTAAAAATTACTCAAAGTAATATTTTCAAATGTCTTATGTATAAACCACTTTTTGACTTATTACAAAATAACAAAAAAATGTTCCCTTTAATGATATATGGTACAAAATATTTTTCGGATTATCATCACTATTATTTTCATTGAAGGTACTTTTATGAACATTCATGTTTACATTTAAATAAAATATTTTTCTCAATATTACGGGATTATTTTTAATGATACATAAATAAAATGATATTTTTCATATTTTACAAGTAATGTTAAACTTCTATATTAAAGTTATTTTCCATATATGTCATCATCCTATAAGGTTTCTTATTAATTTATTGGTATGAAATAATATGATACCATCCACAGTCATTTCCAAGATGTCTTATGATGATTATTCTTTCAATATAATTATATGAGACATGTTACATTCTTATCATGTAATTAAACTATGTTGAAAAAGATATGTTTTTATGATACCATCGAATTCCTTTCTCTATATGGCTAGGATTATGTAATGATGAAATATTTATTAAACCAATATATCTTCAAATGGATTTGATATGAGGAAATGATTATTTTTTAGGATCTTATGCCCCACCTATATATGGAATTTATTATGTGATGGATGGGTCTGAATTAATATAGTACTCTAATGAATTACTTAAATATTTATATATCATGATAATATATATAATATAATGGGGAGTGAATACAGTTTGGAAAGGGAATATTTTTATTATTATAGTATTGGGAGTGATACTTGACTAATGAAATTATTGAATTAGTGGTGAACCAAAACCACTATGGAACCTTTTTTGTTATTATAATCTTAGAAGTGAACCTTCACTAAGGAAATAATTTCCATTGATTTCTTCTGTGCCACAGAATTATTCTTTTTTACATATGATATGTTATAATGGATCAATTATTAGTTATTGATGAATTTTTACTCTTATGACTTATATATTTTTCTATAAAAAATCATTATACTATAATTCATTATTTGAAATTGTTGAATGATTGGGTATGGATTTTTTAGTGTTATGATCATGTTGTCAAACCCTTATTATTATTTTATAATAACTAATGATCATTGAATGATATCTCCTAGGCTTATCCATACTAATCATATGAGATAACCCTATCTTATATATCCTTTCCCTAGATTATGAATAATGGTCTTAAATATTATTTTTCCAAAAAAAGTGTTATGTGGGAGATTGTTTTTGGAAATGTTTAATATCATTCATGAAATAAGGTGATTATGTATCTAGTATCTAAAGAGAGTAATCCTTTAGGGTTCTAGAGAATATAATATTATGAAAGGGATTGAATATTCATCTAAAATTATATTATATTTATGAATATAATGCTTGGGTATGTTCAATTATTATTAAAGCATGGTTTAGTTATATTTTGAGATTAATATTGTAGAAATGGTTTAAATCAATAATTATGTTAATAAATATAGGTTAACATCCAAAAATATTCAATAGGGTTGAGAATATGTGGTTTCTAAGAAATAATATCCTTTTTTGGATACTAGAATGTAGATATAGATATAGTATAAATTGAACTATGGGTAAAAACCCAAAAAAGGGTTGGTTGAGAATAAACTTTATATTTACACACTGTCTGATGACTAGGCCTAAGAATACAAACTAAGATAGACACTCTTGAGAGATATTTTATGGTTAATTCACATTCTCTTCCGAAATCGTTATAATTAATGATATGATATAATCTATAACAACCTATGATAAACTAATGTGATATGGGACGAACTTTACATTTCATGGATTGAATTAAGGTTCAATAATTTAGGAAATCCTAAGATTTATATTCATAATAATATTAATTTTTATTCTTATTATTGATGTTTGAGACTCAAACTAATATATTTTTTTTACTCAACATCAAGAACCTGGAGGAATGATGTGAACAATGAATGTAACGATCCATGAATTTACCTTCTTGATCCAAAACCAAATAAAATGGGCACTGTAACATGAAAGATATTGGCTATACCTAATAATTTATATTAAATTATGATTTACAACCTGAACGTAGTTGAGTTTCTAAATTTCAAAAATAAAGGAGAAATTGGGTTTAAGTAAACTTCATGGGATAATAATAATAATATAGGGATGGATATTTAGTTTTATATATGTCTTTCATATGGTAATAATAACCTAGGTATGTATCAAATGTATGGGAACATGTTTTATGTGTATAGAATAAGGGCATAAATAAATAAATTATCGAGGAAAAATGAATAGTTCAATAGAGGAAAATAAAGCTCATCCGAATTTAACCATATTAGTTCAATGTAATATGTGTGTGAAACATGGGAATTTCTAGGTCAATTCTCTTATTTGATGGTCCATCGTTGAGGATAAGGAATGTTATAAGCTATGAAAATCACTAAATTGGATCAGGATCGTTAAGGAACACTCATCCTATACTCTAAAGATGTGGATTCCATGTTTATTTTTGTAATAATATGCCATATAGATATTTTATGATTATTAATTTAGTGTAGTTTTATATATTTTTTATCATTGATTAGATCTCTTTATATAGAGACCATGTCAACATCCATTGAATGGAAGTCTCGTTTGATATTCCAAAACAACCAATTATCGTAATTCTATTTGATGATGAATATGAATATCCAATGTAAATTACGTACATTTTATGACTCTTATTACAAATTCGTGAAAGGTAGTTATCTCTAATGGTTTTATAAAAGCTTTGGATTTTGGTTATACCTACATTTTGATATTATTATGATGTATTTTATGAATACATTTAATGTATTCCTCTGTAATGTCATGTTGAGTTTCAAGTAAAACTCTTACATGGTGATACAATTATTTCATGGAATCCCTGTATAATGTCCTTGATTGAGATTCATGAATTGAAGAAATAACTCTAGAAGAATATAAATAAGGTATTCATATTTCATAGGTAATCATCATAGGGTATTACTATTTTTTATGAAGGAATATGAGTCGATTTTCCATTCCATTGTTTTTCAAAAATGCTACAACATTTCTATTAAAAAATTATCAAATATTAAGTATCGAGGATCTATTTCATTAACTGTAAGGAGATCAATTTTTGCACATGACTGATTTTTGATCTTGATATCAAAAATTATGGCTATGTAAGGATGATATACCCATGATAGGATCTTATAAGATGTATGGTCATTAATAATTTATAGTAATTCCTTTCTGGCTCACAAATTCCACATCTAACTTTGTGTATATAAGGATTAGTGTGTTTATATATTACCTTTTTCAGTTTTTAGTAGTCTTTATAGATTTTATTCATATATATTCCACGATAATGAATGATTAGGCATATCATTTTGGGATTGTGTTGAAGTACTTGAGGGAGATGAAGTTGTATTTAAAATTTATCAAGTGTGAATTATAATTACATCATGTTTTATTCGAGTGTCATATAATCTCAAGAAAATTATATCAGTGGGACATTTAAAAACAAATTTTATTGAAAATTCCCCCTAGATACCATTATTACCGAAATCAATTATTTTTTTGGGTTGTTTTGACACTGTCGATGAGTTTCATGAAATTTATCACAAAAATCAATTCTTATAATTAAGACATCATGGAAGGGATAAATGTTCTATTAGAAAAATGAATGTGAATATTATTTAATGAAAATGAAAATAATATTGGTTAGTGCACCTATGCTTACACTACCAAAAAGTGGGGATGTTTTTTGATCAATAAGGATGAACTAAAGATAAAAATGTGATTACTCATCATGTTTAATGATATGGTGATATATAATACCTTGTTAGAGTTGAAAATGTAATTGAAAACATTCATGTCTCTTGATTTAGAGAATGAAGTGGTAACTTTTTGAATAATAATATAGAGAAATTATCAATACGTGTATGTTGTGATATATATATTAGTCATAAAATAATGAATATTATTCTCATAAGGAAAATATGAAAATGAGAAAAAGGAGATGTTTTGATTTGATTAAGATTAGTACATAATAGGAGGTTGCAGCTAGAGATTATGCTCGAATGGTGATAAAACCCTAGAGAATGTGGGAAGAGGATTTACCCCCTTCATGGAGGTGGGAAGGGGGAGAATGGCTTGATTTTGCCACCTCCAAGGCTGTGAACCCCCTTTGTACCCTTCTACAACCTCCAATTTCTCATGGAGTTCCTGGTGATAGCGATAAGTCCGAAGGTGCCTGATCTTCACCTTAGTAATCCTCAGCTCCCGATATCGATGTCAGAGTTCTTCGAAGCGATGAGTTACGTAGACCTAACATTGGTTTCTCGATTCAATTCTCGAAGACCATCAGTTGATGACTTTGATTGGTTTGTATTTAGAAAATGGGATCTATAGGATCGCAGGGTCATCGGTATTATGAATATACACCATTTGATGATCCGATTTTCCTTAGAGGAAGACCTGATACTTGCATGGTCCAGTTCCCCCAGGCATCGAACCAGTTGCATGTGTATTCTACTCTGGTGGATGTTCGATCTCTATATTAATTTCAACCCAACCTCCATTTTTATTTGTGTATGTCTTCCACATCTTTTATTAGCTTTCCAAAACATAGCAATCATACGAATGACTGAGAACCTGGTTGGTCATTTCATTTGTTCTAATACTCATACAGCCATAGTAAGTCACCCAATCAACCCTCGGTTGTGTGTTGAGGTGGGTATCTTGAGACCTCGGGTGGCATGGGTCTAGATTTCGGTGGGTCAGGAATTTATATTGAATCAGGTTGTGGTTTATGATTCATGGATTGATTACTACTCATCCTGCAATAGATTGGGGCACCCATAAGATAGGTGTCATTGTGGAGTTATGAGAATGAGGTGAGTAGGTACAAGGAAGAGGTTATGGAAAACTGTTGATTGGAGGAGGAAGCCTATGGATTGTCCTATTAAAGCACCTTGCCTGAGGCACGAGTTGCATCAGTTTTTGCGAAATTAGCAGAGGTTCAAGCGAATCCTTTGGTATCTGTAGTGCCAAGAAGAATTAAGAAGGATTTGAACTGGGGGGCTGGTGTTAAGTGATCTGATGTGCAGAGTGCTGCTGATATGGGTATGGAATCAAGAAGAATTGTTGGTGTAGGGGAGAGGAAACTGGGGCCAGGGGTAAATGGAATTGATATTCTTGATATCAGTTGGAAGGAGGGTTGTTTTCTTGAGGGAGATGTTGTTGTGTCTAGTTACGGGAAAGGGTGTAACAGTGGTGACATGAGTAAATAGAAGTAGGGGTCTGATATGGAATTTGGGGATAACATGTTGTATGTTTCAGTGGTGAATTGTGATGTTAATCTACATGTGGGGGGATATAGAGGTCTATTGATGGGCTAATGAGGTTGGCAGTGGGCTGATCACAGTGTCCATGGGGAACCGATTTCAAAGGCTAAAGAATGAGGGTGTTGATGACATCTTACAGAATGTACCTCATAAAGATGATACAATGAATGGAGTAATGAGAAATGAATTTCTTGTAGGTCAGGAGGTGGTGGGACACCATCATTGCCTTTCTATGGTTGAAATGAGCTGTCAGATTCAGAAAGACCGGATGGTGAAATATCAACAGATGAAGATCTCTGGAAAATGGGGGGATATTTCTGATAGTGATAAGGAAAATGAGGGTGGCACAGTCAGACACTCATATAGTGATGTTATTCAGGGAGTGAAGAAGATGTTGTTTAGGAATCAGGAGGATGTGACTGTTCTTCCGCGAAGAAGATCGAGGAAGGATTATTCCTATCTACCGAATACAATACCCAGTAGATCCTCTGTCCGAAAAGAATTTGGGGAAGTCCCTAGGAAAATTAATAATGACTTTCATTCATTATAGAGGCTGAACCTTAGAAGGAAGTATGCCAAAGTCATGAAGCATTATGAAAACTCGGAGTGGGAATCAGCGTCTGCAGAGGAAGCTTTTTATTATGGGGATGGTTTTGGGTATGGATTTGAAGATCTGTAGTTTTTGTGTTTGGTATGTTGTTCTTATTTCCCGAACATTTTCTCTATTAATAATTGGTCAGATAATTTTCCTTTGGCTATGCTTTTCTGGTAAGATTATTACTTTTTAATAGATTACCACTATGGGATGGAGAACAAGTTGGTTGGTGATCGTTTTCAGAAGGACAATGCTAGTTTATTTATAATGAGGATTGAAATAGTTCTTATACTTATGTAAATTGAAAATATAAATCATGAAATCATAAGAAAAGGGTGAATATAATATATTTCAAAGAAAATTGTTCAACCATACATCCATTTGAGTATTAATGATGCACAAAAAAATATAATATACTATAGATGAAGGTAAGGTTTATTCCTAAGTTCAGACCTCATAGTGAAAGAATGGTATGGTTCATAAACCAAGTATGTGTCTCATTGATACTGTATTTGAAGGGGTTATTGGTTGAATTATATATTCCAATCTTTTGAACTTCTTATTTAAGTATGACGATTTATAGTGATCCTACAAAAGTATTTTCTATGGGAAAACAAGAAATGGTATATTGTGGAGTATGTATCTCATTGTTTGGTATGTCAGTAAGTTAATACAGAGAAATAGAAGTATAAAGGAATATTAAAACTATCACCTATACTAGAATAAAAATTTGAAAAAACACCATGGAATCAATTATTGAACTCCATAAACTATCCTACAGTAATAATGTCATTTCGGTTGTAGTCAACCTCTTAATGAAGCTAGAACATTTCATTATAATGAGAGAAAATTTATCTTCTCATCATATTTAAATGATATATAATTTTGAAGTGGAATGTTTTTATAGTGTACCAAATTATATTATATCTTACTGGGATCCAAGGTTTACCATGAAGTTCTAGAGACGTCTTCATCAAGAGTTGAATACAATTTTCAACATTACCACTACAAATCATTCTCATACAGACTGTTTATCGGAAAGGACCATTCCAACAATGAAAAAGTATTTTGAGAGTTATTTATAGTGATTTAATAGGTGGTTGGGATAAACAGCTTTCTCTATTTTGGTTTTCTTATTACTATATCTTTCACTCAAGAAATCAGATGGATCCTTTTGAATCCCTCTATTGAAGGAAGTGTGGAACTCCAATGTTTTGCGATAAAATTAATGAATTATAGAAATTGAGACTTAAGATTATTGGGTGAATTTCAAAAAAGGATACATCCAATGAAAATTTCATCAAGGTACATCATATTTGATATAAAATTTATACTAATAATCATTTATGGGATCAATATTTCAAAGATGGTGATAATCACTACCATAGAAATGGATTTTAAAAGCAGTAAAGATAGACAATAGAAGCTCTAAAAATCATTGTTGATATATGTTCCATTAAAAAGAAACCACTATTATTAGTGATATAAAATAGATGATAAAGGGGTAAATTATTAGTGATAAAAAAGTATTAATAAATTACATCCTATTGAAGTGTGATTTAAAAATTATAGCACACTACATCCGGTAAAAAATGTACGCATGTCAAACATTGTTTTGAAAATTCAGGATTTAAATGAAATAAAACATGCATAATAAATAAAATAGAAAAACTATATTATACACATGTCATAATTTATTCGTATAATTATATTGTAATGTACTATCAAAAAAATTCAAAAAAACATGGTTTCATTGTCTTGGCACTTGATCACCTATGAAAGAACACTGATTCTGGTATCAGTTTCTGAAAAAACATCCCTAAATCAATGAAAAAAATACTAGTATATTTTAAAATAGTTATCATTTTATTAATACTATATGTAAATAAATTAAGCTCAAATATGAAAAAATGAATTAATATAATGTCAATTTTAAATAAAATGAGAGACATGGAGTCATACCAGTTTCACTGTGTGTGCAATTGACATACAACAGATTCTTACTTTTCAGAAATGTCTTTAGGATAATTTTCTTAAGGTATCAAAATAATATGATTTTTTTCTCTATTTTTTGAATGTCACACGTATTGTTTTCTAAAATATATATTTAAAATTAATACATTCACTTCAAGTCATATTGGTCACATTGATTGTCGGTTTCACATGAGGCCAATTCGTTAAAGGTGTATATCAATTATGAATATTTTTCCTACATTATCAATAAAATATAGTATTTTTTCTCAGTTTATCGTGAGTGACACTAGTTTTCCAAAACATTTTCAATCATTAAACTTAAAAAGAGAAATATAAGTCATACCGATCACACCATGTATCTGATTTAGGTGAGGATGGTTCCTACATATAAAAAATTTATTTTGTATAATTTTATTAATGTATCATAGAAATAGTAATGTGTTTTCTTAGTTTTGAGTATGTTACATGTGTTTTGAAAAAATATGTAGATTTTAAATAAAAGGACTAATTTATAGTCATATTTGTCACATTATGCCTTATATTGATTTGAGGATGATTCTAACATGTCACAAATGACATGAGTATTATTTTCCAAAAGTACCAACAAAATCCAAATGTGTTTTCTCATTTATGAGTATGTCACTAATCATTTTTAGTAAAATGTCAATTTAAATTGAGAACATAATCCTTGAGTCATACCAGTTACATCATGTGTCAGATTTAGGTGAGATTAATTTCTAAAAATCAAAACTCAATAATAAATTTTCCAATTAATGTATTAATATAATCCAAGTGGTTTTCTCTATTTTCAGTGAGTGAGACACCATTGGAAGAAAATCGTTTCTTTTATACTGGTAACAGACACATCCAATCATACTAGGCACAACATGCATTTTATTGAGGTTAAGAAGATTCCCACAAGTCATAAATAACATATGGTTCAATGTAATAAAATATAAATAGTATTAGAATGTATTTTCATAGTTTTGAGTATGTGAATTGTGTTTTGTATTAAAATGTCAATTTTAAATAAAAGTAAACACTTGGAGTCATACCAGTCATATTATGTGTTGGAATGATATGCAGTTGATTCCTATATGACACAAATTACTTAATGATTATATTAATAACGTATAAAAATAATATATATGTGTTTTCTTATTTTTTTAGTATGCCACATGCGTTTTTTACTAAAATGTTAATTTAAAATAAAAAACACATTAAACCATATTAATCACATAATTTATCATTTTGATGGGAAACTAATTCCAACATGTTATTAATGACATATGAGTCATTTTTATAAATTATAAATACAATTTTAGGGTTATTTGTTTATTGATTGAATCATATTTTTAATTAAATTCTCAATTCCAACTTGATAATGGACACTTTGAGTCATATGAGGAACAACATGTATTATATTAAGGTGTAGATGATTCTTATAGGTCACAAATTACTTATGTATTGTTTTTCTAATGTATCAAAATAGATAGAATGTTCCTTCCCAATTTTTAGTATGTGATGTTTATTTTGAACTAAGATGTCAATTTTAAATAAAAGGACACAACAAAAGTGATACTAGTCACACCGGGCATCAGATTAAGGTGAAGTAGATTAAAATATATCAAAAATCACTTATATATAATTCTCCTAACGAATCAACATAATATGAATTCATTTTCATGGATTTGAGTATGTCACATGTCTTATTTGCTAAAATGTCATTTTAAATTTAAATCATGCATGTTGAGTTGTACCAGTCAAATTATGAGTAGGATTGATTTGAGGTTGATTATAACACATCATAAATGATATTAGAATTATTTTTTATTGATCAAGACTATATGAGCACATTTACATAGTTTTAAGTGAGTAACACATGTTTGTAACTAAATTCTCATTTTTAACCTAATAAAAGACATATTGAGTAATAATGGGGACATTCTGTGTCAGATTGAGTAGATTCAAATTCCTTAATGTAATATTATAATTATGGATCATTTCTTTAACATATCAAAATAATCGGAATGTTTGTTTTTAGTTTTTAGTATTGAACTTTTATTTTGAAATGAAATGTCAATTTGATATAAAAGGAAAAATTTGAAGTTATACTAGTAACATAGTGAATTGGATTTATGTTTGGTTATTATTAAATGTAAAAATGAATTAAAGATCAGTTTACTAATGTATGAAGACAATCTGATTGAATTTTCCCATTAGTGAGTCTTCTATGTGTTATTTTTACTAAATTTTAAATTTAAACTGAAAACGCACGATTGAGTCATACCAATCCTATAATTTGGTTATGTGATATTGAGTCTTACATTTCATAATTGTCATATGAAATATTTTATTAATGTATCATGACGATTCAAGTGAATTTTCTCAATTTTTGATAATTGAAACATTTTTTCAACAAAATAATCCGTTTTAAACTATTAATGATCAAATTGAGTTATATTAGAAAAAATGTGTTTCAGATTGAGGTTAAGATGGTTCCTCCACACACAAAATGGTGCATATTTCATTAAACTAATGTATCAAAAAAATAAGAATTTTTTTCTTGGTTTTGAGTATGTGATGTTTGTTTTTAACTAAAATGAAAATTTTTAAAAAATAGGAAACACATGGAGTCATACGAGTCAAACCAAGTGTTTTATTGATTTGTGGTTGATACATACTTTTCATCAATTACATAAGGATGATTTTGCAAATGATTCAACAAAATCAGAATTTTTTTCCCGGTTTCGAGTATGTTAGATATTTTTTTTACTAAAATGAAAATTTTTTCTAAAAATATCTGTTTTGAGTCATACTAGTCACATCACATGTTAATTTTACATGATAGTGATTCATACACATAAAAATTGAATTATGAAACATTCTCCTAAATTATCAAGTAAATTTGAGAATTTTTTGTCTATTTTTAGTGAGTGAAACATGTTTTTTTTACAAAATTGTCAATTTAAAATTGTTAAAAGAGAAATTGAGATAAACAATGTATAAAATGTATTGTATTGAGGTGTGGTTGATTTCTACATGTCATCAATGACTTATGAATCATTTTATTAATGTTTTAAATAAATCAATATTTATCTTCATGGTTTTTTGTATGTGACATATGATTTGAACTAAAATGTCGATTTTAAACTAAAAACAAGCACTTTGAGCCATACTAGACCCATCATGTATTAGATTATTTTTTGTTTGATTATCACACATAAAAATTGACTTATTTAATTTTTTAACAATATATCTAATAGAATTGATAGGGAGATGCACTAATAGCATATATAAATTATGATGAAATAAAAAAAATATGTAATAAGAAAGTCATATATTCATTATGTCTGTATGGAATATGACACCAGATATCCTACACAATTTTTTCTATATAAATATATTTCCACATTTGAATACGATTACTATAAAAATTCTGATAGTAATGGAAAAATATAAATAAACAAAGGATTACTATATATTTTTAATAAATTTTTATTTTTATTAGAAACTACAACGTTAATGATGGCAGTTTGTTGATGGTATATGATATTTTTTATAAATTTTCAAACATAAAAACCACAATATTTTTCATTTTTTGTTGTTTTGGAAACTATATAAAAAATGATAAAATATGAAATTTATTTTGATAATTTTTTGATGGTAAATATTATTATATATACCCAAATACTTATCCACTTGGAGAAGTGGATAGAATCCTTGGGATAATGGACTGTTCTCATGGAATGATCTGGGGGAAATTTAAATTCTTCCCTATCACAATATAATTTTAATTAAAACATAACATAAACTATATTAATTTTATTGTATTTTTAAAATATATCTTGTAGTTTATTAAAATTTGATAGAATTCATCACGTGTGGATAGACTTGTGGGTTTCCATGCATTGAATCTAGAAAATAATCTTTCTAATATCCAAAATGAATTTACTAAATAACTAATTATAACTAAAAAATATATAAGTAAATGAAATTAATGGAAATATATTTAAAATGATTAAATTATATTATTTTCCCCAGCATCATGGTTATTTAGAAGAGTCTATCGCCTATATGTTTTTATTCAAAAAATATGGTTAATTTGTCTATTATTCCTTCATATTTATTTGGTGCCAACAAAAATTCTTTTTTTGATGTTATGTGAGGAATAATGAGTCCAAATTTCTATTCATAGGGTTTTCCTTTCAAATAATATATATATATATATATATATACATATATGCATGAAACTTTTATGAATAGTATTTCATCATAATAAACAAATTAGGTTGGCTAATGGGCTTGGAAATCTTGAAAACACACCTAAAGAATAAATTTACAACAATGAATCCTATAAATTCATGTATTAGGATTTAATTTTGTTCTTAAGACAAATATATTTTGTAATGGCCTCTCCATATATCTGTACTTCGAAAATAAATTATGTTCATATCACCATTTCTAATGTTGTCCTTCCATAATATCATTCATCGGTTCATTCCTTTTTTCATTATTTGGGTTTTTCCTAGTGAGTAACTCAATAAGGGGTGAATTAGTAGCCCAATAAATTTTTTATAGAAATAGATTTAATAAAGTCACCCAATTCAATTTAAAATAGCCTTTTACAAAAAAAATCATATTGATATAATTTTTTCTCTTTCAAAATATTTCGCAAGATAATAATTAAGTTTCTGTTAAAACAATTATGTAACTCTATTTATAATGTTTAATTAATATAATAAATCAAAAACATATATAAAAACTAATTAAGACAAACTATAAGAGTATTGGTATTATTTACAGTTTAAAAAATATTACATTTTAAATCATAGAACCAAAACGAACAAAAAATCCATAGTGGATAATGAATACATGAGGATCAGTCTCAATCCAAGACCTAATCCTCTCCAAATAGAAATATCCTGATTCCATGAATATTATATAATCATTAATCTATGATCATTAGAGTAGATTAGGTGTAAAATAAATAATCTTTCCAAGTCACACAAGTTATCTTCCACAAACCCATGGGAATAAACAACACATAGGTCATAATTGGACATCAACCAAATCAAGTGATAAAATAGGAAAAATTATTTTTGAGGATATATCTAATATCTTCCGGTTTAGGTGTAGGAGATAGTGTGAGTATTAAATTTAGATGATAAACACACTACTCACAATGTAAAATAATTTGACTAACATAGAATGTAAGGGTGTGAGAAGATGTTGTTTTCTTTCTCAAACAAGCTATGCAGCTTGTTAATCTTTGATATTAGTTCAAAATATAGATCAAGTGATATTTTTGAAGTATATTGTAGTAAACAGACTCACGAAAAAAAATTCTCTAAGAACATATCTCCCATCAATGTGTGAAAGAAAGTTTTAGTGAATATTCTTTGATTAAATGGAATTGTTTTGGTTCTTCAGTATGTCCGTAGCCTACTTCACGCATTCATTAATATATATATAGGTGTATGTATGTATTTTCTAATATATATTTATCACTTATCTATTATTTTTTACATGAGCAAGTCTGCTAATTCTATTAACTGTAGGTTTGTTTGTTTGATGAATAATGATCTAGATCTAGTCCTCATACATATACTTAACATGGTATATAATACATCTCTACAAAAAAAAAATTAAGAACAAACAAAAAATAATTTTAAGAACTAAATTAAATTATATAGTCTTTAGAAAATTTTAATTCTAAAAAATAGAATAGTGGTATTGAGTCTTTATAATGGTGAGATACTCTGTCAGTGTCTTTATTAGTAGTGAATCGGGATGGCAGATACTTAGACTGGTAGGGACATGGATCTGGAGGTTGGTTATCTTGACACTTATTCAATACTTCATTCTTGCATTGACTCCACTCTAATGGTAGGTGTGTTTAACAGTTTTTCAAGTTTACAGTTCAACTCAGAGTTGTCCTTTAGCAGTGAGTCATTCCATACTTTACCAAAATTTTGTTCTGACAATGATACATAGCAGACAGTTAGTGTATCTAACACTGAACGATATTTCTATACTAGTGGTGATACATTTCTGATGGTGATTCATACTTTTTAAAATTTTAATCTTAGTGATGTGTCATTGGAAACAATGATTAATCTTCAAGATCCAATCATCCTTAGCGGTGACTAATCTATAATGGAGCGATTTTGATAGACTTATCCAAATTTATTTCCAATCATCATTATATTATAAAATGATATCATAATATATATAACTCATTATTATCATAAGAAACATGATTTTCTTATCAATAAAACAATGAGTATAATAATATCCCCATTATTGATGATAAAAAACCTTTTAAATATATAAAAATGGTAGAAATGGTAAACCAGGACATTTTAGGTATTGTGGAATCATTAGAAAAATAAAAAGATACTCATGATATCATATTCAAAAAGATAATGAACAAAATTAATGAAAAATTTTATAACATAACATTCTCCTCATTTTGGGATTATCAAAAAGTTAAGGAAAAAACAGAGAATGAAAATAACCGAAGAATAATAAGTAGAGATTTTTCAATGAAAAAACATAGGTATATAAAAAGTGTTTCAAACAAAAAAGTTATAGAAAAATATCCCATAAAAATAGTCCCATAAAAAAAAGAAAAATAATTAACATGAATCAGGACGGGTGGAAGGAACCAAAAAATATTTTACATTTCCCTCATTTAAGGCAAAGGATGCAGCAACTGAGGTTGAGGGGATATAATGAATATCTATATGAACATAAATCAGAGTACGGGGTTCTATGAAGATGATTGGTCTGAGGTGCTTCACTGCCTCTCTAGGTGATAATCCAAAAGGAACGAAATGAGATGGAAGAGGTGCATGAGGATTTTTTGTCACGCTAGATTATAAGAAATCTAGAATAGTGGCTGGAGGATTCAAATGTTATGTAACGAGAATAACCTCACGATCCACAGTAGCAATTCCATGTACATGCAAAAAATGGATTCATAAGATTTATGAAATCCATTTTTATAGAACCACCTCTCTCCATTTCCTAGAATAAATCATTCTTCTCTTCCATAAAACATTAAACCATTGGATTCTACACCATAAACAAGTTCACTTCCCATTTAAATGCTTTCCTTACTGGAGGAATCCTCAAATTTTCAACAAGAAACTTGAATGAGAATTCCACTCATTCTTGGAAAAATTATGAGAGAAATAATACTTTTCAAATTTGGTGATAGTCTCTCTATCATATTTTATGTATTTTTCATACTCTTTATCCAACATGAGTATGTGATCATTGTAATGTTTAATCATACTCAACCATTCGTGAGGTAAATATGGTACACCACTTAAATCAGCTCTAAGATCAGCCATTATAAATGAACTGAGCATATCAACATCAATAATAGGAGGAGATGAATTTGAACTAGAAGCTAATAAAGAATGTTTCTCCGCCCTATCGTGAAATTAATCCATGTATGAAGAATATGTTTTCTATATCCCTTATACGACACTCATCAAAGACTATTTCTCTCTAGAAAGTCATGTATTTTAAATCTCAACTTGATGAATGTGGTGAACCATTTTTGGGTGAATATATTGAATCACCATCCCAAAAAAATTCTTTTATCCTTGTCACATGGCACAATGACTTGAAAATTTTTATTTATTTTAAAAAATTCATAAATTATCTTTTCTCTAATGTAGCAACAGAAGTAGGCATGGGTGTTGGTGCAACAGATGGAATATGAACTCACTCAGTATCAAACCCTACCTACTATCAAGAATCTTAAATACAGAAAAATAATTATCCCTCAGAATATCATTTCATTCAAATATCTATTCCAATATTAATTGGTGTAATTATCTTAATCTTTTACTATTCTTACAAAATTGGATCCAGCAATATTTATAAAGGATTTTCATTTGTATATACAAATACATAAGGTACAACATTCAGAGGGGCCTCAAAAGATCTCTAAACATCTATATTTTATCATTAAAAGAAGGGTCAAAATCTATATTCTTAGCAACTAACATTTCATAAACAAAAATAACATTAATATTCTCATCCACTCACTATCCAACAACAGTCTATTCAACATTATTTTGAACACCAAATGACATAACACTATGATCACTTCCAATAGAAGTAGGATCAACTGGATGACTTTACAAACATGGGTATTTCTCACCCTCAACTGATCCCTCTATCTCTTCTATTTTTTGTTTTATTCACATAACTAAAATATATAGACCATTATTCTAATCTAGAAATAAACTCCTCAAGAGAAGGGACCATAACATGAGGTATTTCTACAACCTTAGGTCTAATTGTTCTACTGAAATAATCATGGATATTAGATTCTCCATCACCATCTCAATTTCAATTAACATTTACATCTTTATCATCTCATCCTTCTTCATCTTCTTCATCTTCCTCAACACCAATTTCTCCATTTTAATTTTCCTCAGAATATTTGGACTTACTTTCAAACTACACTTCACCTGAGATGGTTTCCTCTTCCTTGTCACTACCCTATATCAAAAACTTGTATCTTATTGTGAGTGTCATTTGTGGACTAGGAGCATCATATATGATATCAAGAGGACATATGGAAATTCCAAAATCTCTCCCTTCATCAATAGAAAATATCTTTGAATCTTCATTTATAGATGCATTAGCCTCTTATTCCACTTCATTAAAATATTCCCCATTCCCTCTACTTCCAAACCAGGTTTCACAATGTCTTTTATTCTTGATGGATAATCTACAAGATTGAAATCATCATGATACTTTTCAATATCAATTACTTATTTCATTTCTCTCGGGTTCCAAATAATTTTAAACCACAAGAAGATTATTCTTGAATTGAAAACCCACCACAGTCTATAATAGAGTCTTTATCTTTAAAAAATAAACCATTTTTTAGCATAGCTGAGATCAAAATATATTATATTGGAGAGTTGGATTTCAAATAAGGATTTATTATCTCTAACATATGAATCGCAAGTTATCAACACAGGTTCAACTCCTCACTTATTTTAAATAAATACAACAAATTGAAATCTTGATACTTCATTGAAACAAAATTTCACTTTCTTGGGAAAATAAAATGATATATTTACTTGAAAATAATTATATATTCCCCATTAACTTAAGAGGCTACATGTATTATTAAAACATCATATATTGCTAACTCAGTGAAATCTTATTCATAAATGATATTATCATTAAACTCTATATTAGTACTTGGATATACTTTATCAAATCCTTCATGGGTAACTATTAGATAATTATCCCACATTCCTAAGGAGGACCCCACTCTACGCCCATAGATTCAATTTATTACTCAGTCCTCATTTTCTATAAAAGAATAATTATCATACTAAAAAACTAATAAAAAACATAGGATAAAAGGTTTCTTGTTATAAGAGAACCACTAATCCATCATTAGTATTATAATTCAATCATCACTAAATATTTACTTGTGAGGATCCAATCTTCTTAAACTTCTTTCATGGGTACAATAACCCTCTTCAAAAACACGGGATTTACAGGCTCTACAATAGCTGAATGACTGGATTCACCTTTATAATTATTTTAGGAATGAGACTATTCTAGAGAATACATTGAATTTTTTTCAATATAACCATGAATATATTCTTCATATGTTTAGGTAAAGTCATGAAAATGTCGAAAATTGAGATTTAAAGGTAACATAGGGCTCTAAAGAAAGGTGTGATAAAAGAAGTACATTGGTATTATATAATGTGTTGTATTTATATAATTTTGGATTTTAGGGATTCATAAATTCAAAATTAAAACATGATATAAAATTTTAATCAATGAATGAATTAAATGTTAAATAAATAAATTAATTCTAAAAGTAATGAAAAAATTGTGGCTTCAAAAGTAAACAAAGAAAAATTGACAAAGTCATGCGATTTTCAATTGTGACAAAATCCAATGATGAGAAGTTTCAATGTTGTGATGTTCCAATGATGTGAAGTTCAAATAGTATGATTCTAGAATGGTGTAAATTTCTAACAGTGTGAAATTCCAACTTTTATAATTACAATGGTGAGAAATCACAATGGTGAGAAAAAAAATTAAACCCAACTGATATTAATATTACCTAGCTTATGTTTGTTTTGGTTCACTCTCTTAGAATTCAATGCCATGGTGAATATATTATCAAGTTAATTTTTAGTAAAAATATATTGATGAGTTATATCATGCTTTATAAAATTGTCTATAAGAAATTGATGTATTAAATAAATATTTCTTCTTCTTGAATGTGAAAAAAAATTAATAAAAATAATTATTTCAATTTGTTGGTCACAGTTTATAAAGACATGATATAATTGAAATTCAAAGTCTATTATTCTATTTTCATCTACAAAATTTTTGCATAGCATATACCTGATGGTATGTAATCAGCTTCAGTAGTAGATAGTGAAAAAAATTCTATTTCTTACTAACTAAGACACTAGTGAGTTTCCTAAAAAGTGATATTTTATAGATGAAAATTTTATTTCTAACTTAAAACTACTAAAATCGACATATAAATAGTTACTATGTCAAATTATTGTCATTTTGGGTAAAATAGTCTTAAATTGGTTGTATAATTGAGGTATTCGAAAATTATTTTTACAATAACTATGTATATTTTTTGTATTGATGATAATTATCACATATTAATACACAATAGATTATATTAGGTCAGCAAGTAGTCAGGTAGAGAAGATTTCTAATAATTCCCCAATAAATTGTTTGATCTTCTAGTTTCCTAGATTTAGGAAGAACCAATTTATTGTTTCTACTCATTAGAGTATGACTAATATTTGTTCTATCCATGTTAAAACATTTTAAAATATATTTAGTTTATTTACATTACTTTTAAATAATTCATCCTTTATATTAAAAAATACATGAAAACCATGGATTAATCTTACTTCACTAATTAAACTCTTTTCAAATTCATTTTTCATATTTTTTTAAAAATAAATACATATTGAATTTTTAGAAGATCCAGAAATAATATCTTTTACATTTATTTGAATAAATAAAACATCTTTTGAAATTTATATTATAAAAAGTTTTGTATCATATAGAAATTATGAAAAATGTTATAAAATAATGAAAGAGATGATCTTATCATACTAAACACTATGATCGTTTTTCAACACATATAACATTTTGAATAATTAGAAAACATTTTTTTGGAAAATGGGGATTTTGATAACCATGTGGTTTTTCAAAAGAAGCATCCTCAAGAATATATGTTGAGTCAATAAGGTTTCCTTATGAATTTTCCAGTCCTTCAAGTTTGGAGATATTGTTGAGTCAATAATGTTTCCTTATTAATTCTCCATTACTTCATATTTTTATAGTCACAAACACCCAATCTTAAGGAAAATTTCATTGTCCCTAAGATTTTACATAAAATTTTCCTTCCCCAAGGAAATTTATTCCTATCTATTTTTCATTGTTCATATCATATAATAACTCATTCCCTTTCTTTGTATAAAATTCAGTTTCACATCTAAGACCACAGAATCCTATAAACACTAAGATATAGACCATTCTATTTTCATGATCCGAATTCAATTTCCGAATTCTCTGAATTTAGACTCCGAACATTCTGTGTGCAGACTCCAAATTCTTTTGAATTTAGACTCCGAACATTGTAAGTTTAGACTCAGAATTCTAATGAATTCAGACTCCGAACATTGTAAGTTCAGACTCTGAATTCTAATGAATTCTGACTCAGAACTTTGTAAGTTCAGACTCGGAATTTTAATGAATGCAAACTCCGAATTTCCTTGAAATTAAGAATCCATAATTCTATAGAATTCAAGTTACGAATTATTTGGAAAACATAATCCAAATATTTACGTATTTTAAACACCGAATGGTTCTTCATTAGACTGAGAACATTTATTTTAATTACGTTTTGAAAAATGAATTTAGTCAAGAAACCATATTTTTTCTTACTCGTGTTTTGGTTGTAAAATGATTTCATGCATTCAGTTAATAACTAACCATTGTTTTAGTGACACATGTACAGGTCCCTCTTAAATTCAAAGAAAAATATGACTGTTGGAGGAGGGAGCCGACTGTTGATGTTGTACCGATAAATACAAGCTCATTTGAATGAGCTCAGTACTTTTGACTGATAGACTTACATCAGGAAAGCCTACATACTGTTGAAGTGATTTATAGAGAGTGAGGCTCTATAAAATCTCAATGCTTCATGAAAATGTTGTGAACAACGTGTTTGGTTGTCAACATCTTGTTCAGACTTGCGTTGTGCAGACTTCGATCGTGTTGATCATGGGCTTCCGGGTTTGGAAGACAGAGGTTCTGATTTCCTTCTAAAACGAGAACTTGTAGGGATAGCGAGATAGATCGTGATCTTCGGATTGAGGGCTTACCTAGGTATGGGTAAGACATACATTCTTGAATGTATAAATCGAGGGACCTTTATCCAAGGTTGTTGGATACCCTACTCTTTAGGTTAAAATATTTCTATGCCTATTTCATGTATTGTTTCATGTTTGTTTTCTGCTGTATTTTGGTTATTAAAGAAAGTATAACTACCTTATACTTTCTTATACTTGTACTTTGATTAAATACGATCCTATACCAATTAAGGTAGAATATTTTTTTTTGTAAAATTTTGTTAAGTTTCATTTCCGGAACCATTTCTAGAATCTTCTTTTCGGAACTACATTTTTGGAATCATGCAAGTTTGTAGAACATAGAGGTTTTCTGAATTTACCTTATTTAACTTTATTAAACAGTATAAAGGTTTCTAACTAATGTTAAAAGTTCCAAAGAATTTTAAGAGTATACACTTCACCCCCCCCCCACTTGTATTTTTAGCATCTACATCATTATTATGATACTACAATCAGTATCATTTTGATCCTACAATTGGTATCATAGGGAGGTCTTTGAAATACTTATATTCACATATAGGTTTTCTTGCTCATGTTTTTCATGGTTCTATATTTTCATTGCTTAGAATATTTTTTACCTTATTTAAAATCTTTAATTATTGAGATGTTTTTGTGGAAATATTCTCTTTATGATGGCAGGAATGAATGTTGGTTCCATAGATAACATAAATCCTACAAGGCCACTTATTTTTTATGGAAATTATTACCAATATTAGAGAGATCAAATGAAGACTTTTTTTATTAACACTGGAGTGGGAAACTTTGTAATTCTTACTAAATATTACAAATTCTTGATAAGGAAGTGATAAATTTTACTAATCAAGAGAAGTCAGAATATCAAGTTACCTATAAGGTATGAAATACTTTGTTGTGTTCAATGACCAGGAATATATATAGATAGAATTATTTATTTGAAGCTGCGAATTGTTTTTGGAAGAAGATTGAAGTTACAAATTTTGGTACTTCCAAAGTTATTGATACTAGAAGATCTATGATTAGAGCTAAGTACCATGGTTTTTTATTTCCTAATGGAGAACCTATATGTAAGGTACAACATAGATTTATGTATATTTTAAATAGCTTACAATCCATAGGTGAAAAAGTTTTGGATGATGAGGCACTTGTAGACAAGATTATAGACATCATGCCTAATGAGTGGGAATCTAAGAGAACTGCAATAAATGAGAATAGGAAATCTCACAGATTACTCTTGATGAACATTTTGTAAATCTTCATCAACACGAGTATAGAATGAAGAGAAATGCTGATAATGTTGAAAAGATTAATGGGAATGGAAGTGTTACTTTAACAACTACTCCAAATCATATAAAAGCTAAGACTCCTGATAGAGTTACAAGATCTATTTCTAAGAAGGTTAATGTATTATAATAATATAGTTAAAGGGAACATTCTGAGAATTAACAAGCTAATCTTTCTCGAAGGATGAACATGATAGTTGGGAAGAAGAACTTTCAGTATAGATATAAAATGAAAGATGGAAAAGATAAGAAAGGTGGATAAGTGACATGATATGAATGTAGAAGAACTGGTCATATCAGACCTGATTTCCCGTTACTTAAGAAAAGATACAAGAATGAAATGAATTCTAAGATAAACAAGAAGAAATTCTATAGATCAAAACATATGAAATTCCTAAAATCCAACGACACTTGGAGTTCCAATGGTGTAGATTCCTTGGATGATTCTTCAGATTATGAAACTTCTGAGAAAAATAATATTGCTTTAATACCCCAAGATCCATTTCAAAATCATTGTTTTATGGCTAAGGTACAAACTACTGAATCCTTAACCAATATGTCTTTAATTGAGAATATTCCTTATAAATATTTTTTTTCAGATGAAGAATCTTTTTCAATAGATAATGATAATGATTTTCTTTCCTATAAGGAAGCTTCTTGGTTTTCTAAGTATCTAGAAATAAGAAATTGTAAAGTTTCTAAGAAACTCAAAAAGGAAATTTCTAGAGAATATATTTTAACAAAATAAATTTCTGATCATACCAAATATCTTGATAAGAGAAATGATATTTCAGAAAATCTTTCAAAGAAACATGAGGAAGAAAATTCTGAGTAGGATAAGCTTTCTAAGGATCTTAAAAACCTATTTTTAGAAAAAATTGTTTTGGAGGATAAAATTAACTCTAAGTCTATTATTCCAGAGGATAGGAATTTAGTCATTATACTAAAGTCATAAATCTTTTCTTGGAAGAAACTTTGTGAAAATTTTACATCAGGTAAGGAAACTTTTATCAAGATTTATTCTCAGATCCGACCTCATGGTAATAATCAAGGATTATATTATTCTCATGAAAATCCTATTTTTAGAATCAATTATTTTGTTCCTCCAAGAGACCCTTTTTTTAATAAATTTCAAAGTAGAGGGAATTGGAAGAAGAATTTTTCTTTAAATAATGTTCAATACTTTGGGTTTCATAAAGCTTATTTTTCTAAAAAAATGTGGATACTCAAAATTTTATTATCTAATAATTTCATATCCAAGAAATTTTGGATTCGAAAAGTCTAACTATATTTTTTAAAGGAAAAATAAAGATAGTACCAGCAACAACACATGGTACATGGATAGTGGATGCTCCAGACATATGACTGGTTACAAAAACTTCTTTGAAAATATTATCAAGAAGAAAGGAGGAAAATTAACTTTTAGAGATAATGTTAAGCGAGACATTATTGGTATAGGTAACATTGTTCTTCATAGAAAAACTTTGATTCCAAATTTTTTATTTGTTAAGGGTCATAAGAAAAACCTCAATAGCATAAGTCAATTATGTGATGAAGGTTACCTTGAGAATTTGAGGAATGAAAAGTTATTAGTACACAGTTCCAAGGAAGAGTTTATTCTTTCTTCCAATTGGAAAGAGAATGTATACACACTAAACATAGAAGACCTTATGAGGAAAGACCTACCTTGCCTTAGTGAAATGTAAGATCATTCTTGTTTGTTTCATAAAAGGTTAGGAAATTGTAACCTTAAGAACCTATACAAACTCTTTAAGAAAATACAGGTTAGGGATCTACCAGATCATAGATTTGATTCATCAAATGTTTGTGATCCTTGTCAATATGGAATGATACATAAATCAAGTTTTAAATCAGTTGGTGAAGTCTCAACCACTGATGCATTACAGTTAGTTCATATGAATCTCTTTGGTCCAAAACAAACTAGAATCATTGGAGGAAAATATTATGTATTTTTTTAGTGTATGATTACACTATATTTACATGGGTCTATTTTCATGCAAAGAAATCATAAGATTTTTCTTATTTCAAAAATTTTATACCCCATGTTAAAAGTGACAGAAATCTTACTTTGATAACTACTTATAGTGATTATGGAGGAGAATTTCAAAATTATGATTTTGAAACCATTTGTAGTAGAAAAGAATTATCTCCTAACTTCTCAGCACCCAGAACCCCTCAAAAAATGGTGTTTTTGAAAGAAGAAATATAATTCTTCAGGAGATAACAAGAACCATGTTGTGTGAATATTCAGTAGCCAAACATTTTTTGGTATAAGCTGTAATTACTTATTTTTTATACTCTAAATCATGTTTTGGTTAGACCTTTTTTAATAAAACTATTTATGTGTTATGGAATGGTAGAAAACATAGACTTTCATACTTCAAGGTTTTTGGTTGAAAAGTATTCAATCTAAATAAGAATGATAATCTAAACAAATTCACAGCAAAATATGATGAAGGAATTTTCTTAGGATACTCCACAACTTCTAAGGCTTATAGAGTTTTTAACAAAAACACATGTACTGTTGAAGAAACAGTACATGTCAAATTTGATAAAACTGATCCTTTTATTTTTAAACAACCTCAACCTACATCTTCGGATGTGTTTTCAAAAAACTGATTATGAATCCCTGTTAAAATCTCCTTCTGATAAGGAAAATGTTCAAGAAACTATTTCAGAAGAATTTACCCTAGAATAATTTTTACCCTATGTTGATGAACAAGTTTTATAAAACCCAAATCAGTTGTTTCTAAAGAATTATCCTAGCGATTGTATTATTGGTGATGTAAATAAACCTATACGGACTATAATTTCCTTATGAAATGAAGTAGAAAAACTATCATTCCATTCCTAATTAGAACCAAAAAGCACAGATGAAGCACTTGGTGCTGATGATTGGATAAAAGCAATGCAAGATGAGCTAAATGAATTCAAAAGGAATAATGTCCGAACCTTTGTTGAAAGATATAAGGAAACCTATATTATTGGTGTAAAATGGGTCTTTAGAAATAAGTGGGATAAAAATGGAATTATTGTTAGAAATAAATCTATATTGGTTGCTAAAGGCTATAATCAACAAGAAGGAATGAACTATGAAAAAACATATGCTCTAGTATCCAGACATCAATCTATTCGTATTCAACTTGCCTTTGCAGCATTTTTTAATTTTAAACTCTTTAAAATGTTTGTTAAATTTGATTTCATTAATGGTTATGTTCAAGAGGATGTTTTTGTTGAGAAACCACCTATTTTTGAAGAAACAGTTCATCCTGAACTTGTTTTCAAACATACCTATGCTTTGTATGGACTTAATAAAGCCCCTCAAACTTGGTATGATAGACTTACACGATTTTTTATTCATAATAATTATGTTAAGGGAAATGTTGATCAAACACTTTTTATAAATAATGATAAGAATAATATTTTGATTGTTCAAATTTATATTGATGACATTATATTTGGTTCAACCCAGCAATCATTAACTGATTCCATTACAAATATAATGAAATTAGAGTTCGAAATTTTTATGATGGGTGTGTTAGCATTATTCCTTGGTTTTCAAATTTCTCAAAAACCATAAGGAATTTATATATCCCAACATAAGTATATCAAATATCTTCATAAAAATTATCGATATGACAACACTAGGAGTATAGGTACACCCATTGGTACCTCAAATTCACTTGCTATTGATGAAGCTAGAAAACTAGTACATCAAACATATTTTAAAGGTATGATAGGATGTTTACTTTACATGAAAACTAGTTGACCAGACTTAATGTTTTAAAAATGATTATGTGAAAGATATCAATCCAATCCTAAGGAATCTTATTTAAAGGCATTGAAAAGGATTTTTCACTACTTAAAGGGAACCGTGGATCTAAGACTCATTTATACTTCTGGAAAGGATTTGTTTTAAAATGTTATTTAGATGATGACTTTGGAGGATGTAGAATGGATAAAAAAATTACATCGAGAACTTTTAATTTATTAGGAGATTCGTTAGTTTTCTTGGCCATGAAAAAAGCAACACATAGTAGAACTTTCCACTACTGAAGCTTAATATGTAGCAGCAGGAAGTTGTTGGGCTCACATGTTGTAGATGAAACACACACTCACAGACTATGGTATGAGTTTTACCAAAAAAAATTTTTTGTGATAATACTAGTTCCATTGCATTAATTAAAAGCCCTTCACATCACTCTTGTGAAAAGAACATAGATATTAGGAATAAATTTCTTAGGGATTACACATAAAAAGAAGATATCATTCTTTAATTTGTCAGAACACAAGATCAACATACTGATATTTTCACAAAATCATTACCCTCTGATAGATTTGACTACATTAAATAGAAGTTAGCAGTGATAACCGTAAGGTAATATTCCATGTTAACATCCTGTTGAAATCAATCTCCTTAGAGTAAAAAACTCATTTTCATAGGGGGTGTAAATTTGTTTGCAACATTTTCTAAATTTTCGTAAGGAAGATTTTATAAATTTTTGTAATGATGATTTTCTAAATTTTCGTAATGATTATTTTATCAATTTTTGTAATAAATATTTTATAAATTTTTGTAATGAATATTTTCTAAATTTTTGTAATCAAGATTTTCTAAATTTTCATAACGATGATTTTATAAATTTATGTAATGAAGATTTTATAAATTTCCATTATAGAAATTATTCGTAGTTTTTTTAAAATTTTCATAGTTAGATTTTTCTTAAAAATATTAGTAGTTTAAAATTTTTCGTAATCAAAATTTTTCGGAATCTAAATTTCTTCAAGATAAATTTTTCACAATTTGAATAATCTTCCTAGAAATATGAAAGTTATGTTTCATTTCATAAATTTTGGTAATCATGTTTTACTTGTTGGAATTTTCATCTGTTTTTGAATTTTCATATTCATTTTTTTCATATTCACTTTTTCCATAAATTCGAATGTTTTGGTCAAAAAAACTCAAAATCAGATTCTATAAAAACATCCTTCTGGTTATCATTTCAACCATAAGATCTGATCAGAAGATTTTTTAACCATTAGATTGAGTTTCAAAGATGAATTTTTGTCTCAAATGCCTGTATAAAGGACCCCCCTATGGTTGTCCCACATAAAAACTTAATATTTTTCATATTGAATCTCTTCCCTCCTACATAAGCCCTCTGTATTTTCAATGTTTCCTCAACTCTGAATGTCTGTCGAAGTACCTTCCAAGAAAGACATGTCAACTATCAAGATGATTTTGGAATGGAATATTTATATAGAATGTTTTGTATATCCAAATGTCATTGCTAAGTTTGATTATTTCATGTCAAAGAATATCAAGCGGAATGGATGGGAGAGTGTTTTCATATCGAAACTAGGAGCTCAGGATATGGTATATCCAGAATTGTTAATTGAATTATATGAGTCAACAAGTTTTTTTAAGGAAGGAGGAAAAGATAAATTATATTTCAAGATATATTAGAAGACTTATGCTCTTTCTTACACCAAGGTGGCCAGTTTGATTGGAGTTCCTATGAGGGTGAGGAAGAGTTCTGCTCACATAAGCTGCCTGATGTTCTAAGAATTTTCATTAAGTAAAAATCAATCAAGGGTCTCTTTCTTTTAAATGTAAAGTCTCCGAATATTTATCACCTATCTAAAAATTTCGGATTCTTGAATTGTGGGTTCAAGGATTCATCATTCTAAGAAGAGGGGACAAGGATACTTTTAGGAAAAGTGATATGTATATCCTATATTTCATGGTGAATCTAAGAAATATTAACTTGGTTAATCATATTCTGATTATAATTGAGAATATAAAGAATGGAAATCGGAAGGATCAGATTATCATGTATCCAACCATTCTCTCAAAGATGATTGATCGGTGTTTAGAGTCCTTAAAAATACCTTGTAGTTCTATTCTATGAAATTTCAAAGTCATGCTGGTAAGTGATGATACTCTGAGAAGAATGAATTTTGGATTTTCTAAAGAATCAAAAAAGTTTTATGATTTTCCTGAGGAGGAGTCAGAAGCCCTATCGAAGAAATAAAAGGCCAATGAGGCCTCTATGAAGGGAGAAAGTAAGAAGAAGTTGAAGGAAGTGGAAGAATAGAAAAAATCTAATGGACAAGGAAACCCAATCTGTACCACCAAAGCCTAAGAATAAAAAAATCATATCCGGATGAAGTAGTAGAAAAATAATGGGAAACCAAGGAGAAAAATAAAGAAGCGGATCCATGCTTTGGTTTGGATCCTACTGAAGAAAAAACATTAAATGAAAAGACTGATGATGAGCTTGAAAAGAAATAAAATGAAAAGAAACAAAAGAAGAAGTTATATGGGTAATTGTTAGTGCAATCACTTATTAAGGCCGCAATGAATGTTTCCAAGAACATTCTGGTACCAGAATTATTCCAAATATAATCATTATAAGAGACTCCGAGAAAAAAAGTATGTAATTATAGAAAAACATCAAGAAAAAGTTTTTGAAGAAGAATAAGTTTTTGAAGAAAAAAAAGTAGTTGAAAAAGGAGAAGAAAAAGGAAGTGGTGATACATAAGATCTGATAAGGCATGTTGAGGATTTTCATGAGAAGGAAAGCTCTTGAGAAAAATTATCAATCCGAACATCTCAATCCGAATCCTTAAAGCATGCTACTCCTGGGAAGGGTGAAGTTGAAGTAAATAAGTTGTCTGAAGATGAAAGCATCAATAGATATTTCCTTCATCTCGAGGATGCTATGGCTAGAGTAAAAAAAAGGTAGATGAAGACAAAATTGTTCAGTTGTCTGGTAGTGAGCACGAATCTCCTAAACAAGAGGAAGCCATTCTGAAAGCTGATAAAGGAAAACAGGTGGTAGTTGATACACTTATCAAGGTTGTGGTGAAGAAGAAATATGATGGTGGATCTTTATAGAGGAAAGCAACTGAGATAGAAAAATAATCATCACCATGCAAAATTTCTGATTCGGAATCATCATCTCTTGGTGATGATTTCATGGTTCAGTCGTTAAAGAAGCTTATTATCACTATTCCAATATTTCCCAGTATTGACTCGAGATTCCAAGTGCTTCAACACTCCTTAAATAAAAAATTGGATTTAGTATCCACAGTGATGGATAAATGTATCAAGCTTGTGCAGATTTCAAAACCTTATTCATAAATTTTGAAACTCACAGAAGATCTTACAAGAAGATGACCATCTGGTCAAAGAAAACCATAGAAGATATGATAATTCATGATTTATTAGATGAAAGTTTCAAGGACTCATTTGACACCGAAGTTGTGAAGATCAAGGATCTCACACATAGTTTTGAGGAAAATCTTACTCTGGAGCATAATTCTCAGATTCAAGAAGTAAATGATCTGAATGGGATGTTGTATTCAGGTTTTCAATGCTAGAAAAGAGAAAGGGATCTCATGATTTAGGTAGAAGAAAATATTTCTAAGTAAGAAGAAGCCTTGAAGGCTCAAGCTGAGGTTCTTAAGGCTCAGGAAGAAAGAATCAAATCCTTAGAGAAGAAAACCAAAGATCATGATTAGCTTCTTAAACAAGTAGAGTAAGACCGCAAGAACTCAAGAAACTCAAAACTATAGTAAAGAAGTTGATGTTGAAGGAGAAGGAAGGATAAAATTATTCAATTTCAATATTTTTCTGTATTCCTTCCTTGAATAATTTTTCTAATCATAAGGAATTTTTGAGATGCTCTTTACATTTTTATTTGTCTAGTACAAATATTTTAGGTACAATATTTCCTTTTCTATTACCTTCAATCCTTTCTGAAAATCACAAAGGGGGAGAAATGTATGATAAAAATGAATATAAAGTAAAATAATAAATTTCCCTATGTAAGGGGGGGTTTATCTAAGGGGTAGTCCTTATTTAAGAAGATTTTAGTATGCAATAAAATGATAAGTCTCAATCCAGAAATCTAGAATACGATCCTTGGTGTGTCCAAAGCCTAAGGGGGAGTTAGTCATATTCATCTTTTTCCATGTGTTAAGGGATATAAGGTTTACATTCAATGTTCAGAAAAATATTTTCTAAGTCATTATATTATTTTTCATAAGGATTTTTGTGTTTTCCAAAAAGGGGGAGATTGTTTAGTCCATAAGGTTTCCTTATGACTTTTCCATTCCTTCATGTTTGGGGAGATTTTTGAGTCAATAAGGTTTCTTTACAAATTCTCTATTACTTCATTTTTTTAAATCACAAACACCCTATCTTAAGGAAAATTTCCTTTTCCATAAGATTTTACATAAGATTTTCCTTCCCCAAGGAAATTTATTCCTACATGTTTTTCATTATTCATATCATTACCTAAATCATTCTCCTTCAATGTATAAAATTAAGTTTCACATCTAAAACCTTGGAATCCTATAAAAAATAAGATATAGAACATTATGTTTTCAGGATATGAATCTTGATTCTGAATTCTCTTAATTTAGAATCTGAACATTCAGAGTTTAGACTCAGAATTCTTATGAATTTAGACACTGAAATTTGTATGTTCAGGATTTGAATTCTATTGAATTCAGTCTCTGAACTTTTTAAGTTCAGACTCTGAATTCTATTGAATTCAAACTCTTAACTTTGTAAGTTCAGACTCCAAATTCTACTGAATTCAGACTCCAGATTTCTTGGAAATTCAAAACCTAGAATTCTATATAATTCAGGTTACGTATTCATTGCAAAATAGAATCCAAATATTTAATTATTATAAAAACCAAATGGATTTTTGGTAGACTCCAATCATTTATCTTCCTAACATTCTGAAAAATTAATTGGGTCAAGAAACCATATTTTTGCTGACTCATGTTTTTGTTATAAAATTATTTTGTGAATTTAGTTACCAACTCACCATTGTTTGAGTGACATGTCTATAGTTCAATCTTAAATTCATGGAAAATATGACCGTTGGAGGAGGGATTCGACCGTTGAAGTTGTACCTATAAATGGGATCTCATTTGAATGAGCTCCGTACTTTTGACTGGCAGACTTTCTTCTGGACAACCTACATGTTGTTGAAGTGATTTCTAGAGAGATAGGCTCTTTCAACTATGATTGCTTCATGCAGATGTTGTGAACAATTTGTTCGGGTGTGAACAAAATGTTAAGACTTGCTTTTCACAGACTCCGATCATGCTGATTGTGGGATTCTGAGTTTGGAAGACACAGGTTCTGATTTCCATTTAAATCGAGGGCTTGCACAGATAGCAAGACAAGTATTGATCTTCAGATTGAGGGATTACCTAGGTGTGGGTAAGACAGACTTTCTTTAAATTATAAGTCAAGGGACATTTACAAATGGTTGTTGGATACCCTACTCTTTGGGTTAAATGTATTCTATGCTTGTTTGTTGTACTATTTCAAGTTTTTTACACTATATTTTGGTTCTTAAGGAAATTATAACTATATTAATGTTTCTTATACTTGTACTCTGATTAAATAAGGTTCTATACGTTTTAAGATAGAATCTTTGTTTTTTAGACTTTTCTTAAGATTCATTTCCGGAACCATTTCTAGAATCTCGTTTTTGGAACTACTTTTCTGGAATCAAGCAAGTTTGTAGAACTTAAAGGTTTTATGAATTTACCTTGTTTAACATTGTTAAACTATATAAAGGCTTCTAACCAACTTTAAAAGTTCCAAAGAATATTTAATGTATAAAATTCACCCCCAATATTTTATTTTGAGCATCTACTTCATTATTTAGATACTACAATCAGTATCATTTCGATCCTACAATATAAAAATTTAATAATGTTCCATTGACTTATATTTGATAATGTTTGAAATCCAAATGAGCTGCATATGATAGAAATATTATAATAGATTCAATTCTAGTTTAATTTGAAAAGGTATCTTTATTTTCGATACCTTATTCTTAACTATATCCTTAGGAAACAAGTCCATCCTTATTTCTAACTATAGTACCAGATTCATCAACCATTTTTCTAGACACCCATTTAGATACCATAGTCAAGGTGTATTTGGATCCATACAAATGTTCACATATTTTATTCCTTTCAAATTGATTTTATTATATTGTGTATACATTACCGAAAATTCAAAATTGATTGCATAATTGATGTTTTTAGGTTTAATATGTGAAACAAATTCTTGGTTTTCACCATGATTTCTTAGATAACATTTATGTTTTGTACCTAAATCTTGGTCTCTAACTACAATATCTAATGGTAGGTTTTAAGGGTCTAAACATATCTAGAAATAGAGGGTATTTTAAGCATGTCGTTATCTATCGGTTTTGGATCAAGATCTTGATGTTCCTCAAAACTAGATGATTTTTATTACTCTTTTATAGTAGAATCATACAGTCAGAAGTTTAAGTTAAAAGAGTATAAATCATCCTCATGATATTTTTAAATCAAATTTGGGTTCATGTGGATATCTCTCATAAAAAATGATGTTAACCTAAAATTAAAAATTCATTGTTCTCTTATTAAAATTACTATAGTATTTTAAAGAGGTTGAATAACAAAAAAATATTATTTCACCACTTTTGGTTGAAAGCATTTCACAATTATCATTAGAGTTATGAATAAATAATTACCAACAAAAAAACTGATTTAATAATACTTAGGCTTTCAACTATTCTAAATAGCATTAGGGGTATGATTTTAGATAGTTCTAATTAATAAACTATTTTTTGTATTTAAGGTTATATTAACAGCCTCTGACCAAAATTAAACATGTAAATCTTATTCATTATGAACTATTTGGGTGATTTCTTGAAGTGTTATATTCCTTCTTTCTACAATTCCATTCTACAGGGAGTCCTATAAGAATAGATGTTATGAATATAGCTATTTTTTGTGAAAAATGATTAAAAGTATTGATTTACAAACATATGGCCATGGTTACTTATTATAGTCTTAATTTTATGTATGTTTATATTCTCTACAGATTTAGCATACTTGGTGAAATAGGAAAAAAGCATCACTATTGCGAGCTAAGTAAAATACAAACGAATACCTAGAAACATCATATATTAATACATAAACATATTGATTCCAATTTAGACTATAAATTACAAATGGAACATATAAATCCATATGAACTACATAAATAGTTTGAGAAGTTGAAACTTATTTCATTAATTTAAAATAAATCTTGTGATTTTCCATTTATGATTGGTTGTATAGAAATTGTCTTTTGTGAACATAGGATTGGGTAGATCCTTAACTAAAACATTCATAGTAATATTCCCTTGTGATTAAATATTACAGTGTCTTATTCTACTATTCAAAATATAAGATTTATTAATAATGGAACTCAAGTAAGAAACATTTTTCTGAAATTAATGAATAAATATCAACAATATAATAATTTTCATTCATTACAGAATTAAATATTAAATACTTTTTGGAAATAAAAACATTTCATGAATTTTTTAAAAAATTAAAATGAAATCCATCATGAAAAAAATAGGGATATTCTAAAAAAATATGTTTTAAACCATCAACAAATAGTACTTTAGAAATTAATAATGAATTGGAGTTACCAATTTGGCCAAGGATAGTGATTTTCCCATTATCATTATATCCAAATATGACCTAACCATCATCAACCTTTATGAGGATATTGAATCTAGAGTAGTCGCATATCATATGTATTGAAAATCAATTTTTCTTGTACCATATACTTCTATAGGAACTCTTCAATAAACATTCCTTCAAAATAAATTTATACCAATAATTACTTTGACACACAGATTTTCTTTTGTCTGTATGTTCTAGAAGTTAACACTTTAAGAACCCAATCTACTTAATGGGTTTCCTATAAAAATATTATATGTTTTTTAAAATAATTACTTTATTAGTTCCATTATATTAATAAATTTTGTTAGAGCTTTCAAATTTAGATTTATGTAAAAATGTCTTGTTTACAATTCTTCTCCGATTGGGTTTGTGTCCTAGACCTATGACATAATTTGGAAAAATATTATTTCCTATTATTTGAGTTAGTGATTATATTACATTATTAAATCCTTCCTAATATTTATTAATTTACTCAGTAAAAAAATTTAGTTCATTATTTCCCATTAAAAAATGAACATTCTTTTCTGTTTCAATAGTATGTTCAGTTATAACATTAGTAGATAAAGCATATTGTTTCATCAAAATATTATATTTGAAAATTGTGTTCATTGAATGTGTACTCAATCAATTTAAGTTATTAAAACATTACTTCTTGATACATGGATTGATCATAGTATTCACGTTATGAATGATCAGAATTAGATATAGATAAATTAGTAGATATATCAAGTACCTCTGATACTTTTGTCAAAAAGCACATGTTGGTTTAGCAATAATTATCATTAGGAGTAGATTCCTAGTTAATGGAGTTGTTTTAAAACCAATACATGTTTACTTCATTGATTTCCTAAGTTTTTTTATTGTCTTCAAATTCATTTTTTATTTCAATTTTGGATTACATGCCTCAATTTTACATTTTCACTTACATTTATAGATGGTTATATCATATGTGTTATCATATTTCTTCCAATCCATTCCTTAGTTTCCTTTTTTGTCATACTTTACATTGTAATTATGATTTTAAAAAAATTATTTGCATAAAATTTCATAAATCTAATGGCCATATGAGCCATATCCTCATCACTGTTTGGTGGTGACTCTTCATCACTGGAACTCTCATCTTGTATCATTCATTTTTCTTTTTGTTTAGATGCATTATAATTTAAGGATATTTATTCTAATTTGGGGTTTTCATCCTATTCTCTATTAAATTTAATCACTTCAACATACATCATAAATTCTCCAATTAATTCCTTAACTGATATTTTTTAAATTTTGTAGGATTCTACGATTGAAACAAATGTCCTTCTCCATCTTTCAAGAAGGCATCTGAGTAGTCTCATAAAATGATCCTTTTCAGAAACTATATTTACAATAGAGCTCATGGTGTTTCAATATTTTTTGAACCTGAGATACAGATCTAAAATTAGATCATTATATTTAATCTTGAATGTATCATATTTAATTGTATAACTATTAGGTATCATTCCATTAACATTGGTGGTTCCTTCATGTGAACCAAATAAAGTATCCCAAATTACATAAGAAGCTTAACAAGAAGATATACTATTGAAATATGCATTCGCTAAAATATAATAAATGGAATTCATTTCTTTGGAATTATGTTTATAAGAATTTTTGGTAGCATATGGCCAGTATTTTCTGGGATTTTTAGGTAAATCATACTTATCCTCAACAAAAGACCAGATTTCAAAACCCATTTTATCTAAATGAATTTTCATCCTTATCATCCATTGAGAATAATTATTACCATTTAAGATATATGTTTTGTTAGTATATGAAACGTGTGGAATATTATTCATATAAATAAATAAATTTTGAAATGAAAATCCATTCTAATTTTTAAAAAACAACTAAAATCACAATTGAATAAAAATTTAAAAAAACATTAAAAATGCTATGATACAAAATGTTGGTCTATGTGATTAACTCAATAGGGGTGAATTGAATACCCAATAAAATTCCTATCAAAGATAAATTTATTAAAAATCCCCCAGTTAACTTTAAATTTTTCCGTTTATCCAAATTATATGATCATTATATTTTATTAAATTTCAAAATATTTCTGAAAAGATTCATTAAGTCTTTGTTACCACAATTTTGAAGACTACATCCACTTTTGAAATCAATTTACACAGTCAAATATGTATATATAATGTAATTAAAGTTAACTATCAGAGTATTATTTTTCTATACAGTTTAAAATAGATTGACTTTTAATGATTAGAAATTTAATGGACTAAAAAACACGATGTTAAATGAATACAAGAGGTTCATTCTCATGTCGAGACAAAATCATCCCCACATGGAAATAACATGATACAAAGAAAATTATATAATAAATAATCTATGATCCAAAGATTGGATCTGTTGTACAAAAAAAAATCTATCCATGTCAAAAAATACCTCTTCTACTATCCTGTGGGAATAAACCACATAAAGGGAACAACCAGACCTCTACCACAACATGTGGGAAAATAGGTAAAAAGAGAGAGGAGAATATTTCTGTAATCTTCCACTTTAATTACAGGATACAGTGTGTGTTTATTAAATATATATTATACACAAAATTATATTAATTTAAAAGAAATAGATAATTAAATAAATCAAAAGTGTAAGAATAGATTTGTTATCTGTTTGATAAGATCTGCAGCTCAAGACTCTTTAAAAGTAGTTTGAAATGATACTCATGTCATCATTCTAAAATTTTCAATAGAACAGTGTATTTACAACACTTTTTTCTATAAGCACTACCCTTTCACTGATCTGTTAAGGAAATTAGCAGTTAATATGAGTTTAGAAAATATAATTCTTTAGGTTCATCAGTATGTTAGTAGCATACTTCTCATATGCCTGAATATCTCTCATTGTACACACGCATTTTATTATATCTATTTAGAACATCCCTACTATTTTTTCATTAGGAACTCTATTATATCAGTTAATCATAGGAATGCCTGTTTAAGGAGTAATCATCAATATTTACTCCTCGTAATGAGGTATGTCATGTTCTTTAATGCAACTCTGCAAAAAAATTGAAAACAATAAAATAATTTTTAAAATTAATTTATATAATAGAGATGTTAGAAATATTTAATTCAAAATAAATATAATATTGGGATTAATTGTTTAGAATAATGTGGTAGATAGCAGTGTCATGATCTAGTGGTGTCTCGGGCTGGTGGTGACTTGGGGTGGTAGTGGCTTAGGCCTGTAGTGACTTAGGTATGGAGGTAGGTTATCTCGACACTTAGCCATTTTTTCATACTAGATGTGACTCGACTCTGATGGTAGTTGTGTTCAACACTTCATCAAATTTCATGTCCAATGGTGATTTATTCCATACCTTAGCAAACTTTTATTCATACTGTGAGACAAATCAGATGGCGGGTGTCTCTAACACATAGAGAAATTTCTATACTAGTGAAGATACATTGCTGACTGTGAGTCATACATTGTTAAATTTTCATCTTAGTGGTGATTCATTGGTAATGGTGAAAAATATTCAATGGTGATTCTTCCTTCGTGGTGACACATCTCCAATAAGTGATACATTCTCCCACTTAACCAAATTACATGACAATAATTATTATATTATAAAATACATTCATAAATCATAAAACCCATTAGTTTCATAGAAAACATGATTTGGTGACCATAAAAATAATGAGTCAAATATACTATTAATGGGTTTCCTTGAAAAATATATTGTAAATGAATACCTATTTATCGAAATGAATCTTTACAAGATCTAACATCCATGCTATGAATGTTCCAATTGCCTATTAAACCATATGTCCATCTAAATCACCATGTGGAATAGGTCGATCAACACTTTTCCAATGAACTATTTGAATTACCACTCTCACATGACAAGTTGGAAGTTGTTTATTGTGTATAATATCTCCTTGGACATTTTACAGGTACCCATCATATCGAGGTGATGGGTGGGTGTTGATAAATATAGGTTAAAATCATTTTCACACTTTATAATGATAGTACAAGAAACATTTTGGTGTATTTACAATTCAAATTTCACCTAAATGATTACGAAAATATTTTTTACATTTCTAAGTCAACTCTTTGAGGGGAATGGGTCACCAAAAAGGTGGTGAGGGTGTCGTGTCATCACATAGTGGTTGTTCTTATGCTTATTCTTCTCTTTGACTCCTTTCAACAATATTCTATACCAATTATTTCAACTATTTTAGTTTTTCTTCTTTAGTGGGTAATCATGCTTCCAACTTTTCCATTTTCTTATCACAATCCCATGTTCATTTCTTTTCACAAAATATTTTTGAGGTCATTCCCCTAAAAACTACACCACTACACGACCATACTATTTTAGCCACTTTAAGGACCCTGATTGTAGTTATTCCTCTAGTGAAACTGATTATAATTCTTATGTACAAGTTGGATAAAATATATAGAAAATTAAGATGTAATTATTTTATAATAATGATTCAAATGAAAAAAAAATTATTAAATTTTAAGTATTTATGCTTCCAAAAAAATTTATGTGTTCTCATCTATTAGTAATCATTCATAATTTACATGTGTCTCCTTCCATAGAACATGTCGCGGGATGGAATTGGATATTTAATTCTATTATTAGATATTATTATAAATATAGGAACACAATTATGATGTTGTTTCATGTCACATAAGAATATTGTAGTATATTTAAAGTAAATACCATTTTTTCTAGTGAATCATACATCATCTTTGTTGTATAGTCTGGGTACATTGGTTACGCTTCTTGTTGTTATTTTCAGCACTTAGTTTCTACTTCATAAATTAACAATTATTAATAAAATTGAATAATACACATATTTTTAAGCAATGTATTAACAATCACATTGTACATGAAAAGATGTCTCCTCATAATGACCAAGAAACGCATCCGACGCTAGTTGGTTTATAAAGTGTGCATACATCTGTGGTGGTCATGGGTTTATTTTTCCTTCTGCAGATTTGAGATAATACTTCAAAATAATTTTTTGAAAGAATCTATGAGCTTTTCTAGTGAGAATTCATAAATATTTCATTCAGGAGTCATCTACTATATTGTCACTCTATATGGGATAGTGAAGAGTAATTAAATGTCTCATTATTTTGTTTTTTTAATAAAATAAAGAAATAATATCAAAATTTTACCCTAATATCTTCCTGAATTAGGAACATAAGTTTGGGAACAACATTTTTCCATCAAAATACATCAATTTCCATGTTCATTCAAGTGATGAACCCAATGTAACTTTAAAAAATTTCCTTTTAGGTTCTACATGCTAGCCACATGAACTCCATCCTACCTCGAATTTTAATCCTTTGTTTCATGCCTTAATAATTTTGTCCAACACCATCGTGTAATGAAACTCAATGTTTTTCATTGGAAAATAGTTAATCACCGTATATAATTTCATTGGATTCATCATCATCAATATGTATTTTCTATGGATTGGTAGCAATATCATCTGAAAAAAGTTTGTTTTTCCTCTACCATGGGAGCATCAGAATGTTGAGAAACCAATTATTCCTTGAGATTAGGAGCACCATAATGTGGAGAATTCATTATCTAAAGAAGTGGTAAAATATTTAATTTAAATTACATAAATGGGGGAGTGAACATATAATAATATATGGTAACACAATGTATATTACAAAAAAAGATAATTATTTAAAACTATATATTTTAAAGGTTGAAAGGATTTATACCCTATATCAAGAATCCTAGTCCCTTAATTCTGGTATCATATAGAATACAGGACCCCATTTATATTGGTATCAATGTGAAATGATTGTGACATTTCAATGATAGAACCATTCTCATTTAAATTAACATCTAAACCATCTGTGGATTTAGCTAATAACCGAATAATTGACCACTTTTTGTTTGTGGGGTCCAGAATATAAAATTATTGTACAACTTATAATTCCATCATAAACAGTACATATTTGAACCATTAATAACTAAACTACACTTTAACAAGAAAAATGCATCTATTTTAACATCACCCCAATTATAATCCCACAATCATTGAAAAATAAACAATTGAAACATTGTATAATCGAACTCCCATATTTTTTTGATGATGAAAATTTGTTATATATTCTCCTACATTATATTTATTTCCTTAGTACAAGATACATTCATTTTTTTCTCTTAATAGTTGACTGATTTTATGGTTATTGCTGGGGTTAATGAGATGTGACACCTGAGACGTAAAATGATTCAGTCATTAATTTGTTAAATTCTTTCAAACTTGGTTCATGATCATTTCCCCCTATCGGAAGATTAATTTTAGGGAATTAATAGATTCACATTCATTCACATAAGGATTTACATTTTCATGTTTTATATAAACTTACAATGTTTCCGACATCCATAATTGGTTACATACTTTGTTACCAATGATAGATGATCATTTGGATTTTTTGACCTTGTGGTGCTTAGGAACTCAGATTGGTCAAGGGGATGGGAAGTGGGGCTCATCACAACCTTTTTGGATGAATTATTTCCTATTTTGGGACACTATTATTGATTCAATATATGTTCATAAATATCATACAAATCAAAATATAGTACTCATTACCCATTTAAAATAATTTTTTGTTGAATCATTCTATCTATAATGTGGGTTCTATCCATGAGACCATTAGTATGTATTTTAGGTTTCTCATTTGTTTCCCATTATTTCAAATAAGTAGGTAGTTTCTTATATCTTAAGCCATATAATACGGAATTATGGGGTTTAAAGCCATCACAGAACATGATTAGTGTTCGAAGGATGGGATTTAACCTTTATGAGGAATCCAACATATCTTTCTTATAATAGGTTTCCAAACATACATTGTTTATGTGATTCATTAATTTTAATGTCATGTGAAATAATCATATATAAGGGGAAATAGGCATAATATATGGATATCATACCTTATAAAAGAATCTTATGTATCCTTCTCATAATAAGAATGAAAATCATCATATTTTTATCCTACCATAACCCACTGATGGATGATTAAAGGTAATTAATGCCCATGAGGGTCATTACCCTAGGGTTTACCAACATGGGAATGTCATTGTGACTTACCCTAACAAGGATAAAATTATAGGGGGATACCATATAATGTCATTGAATGGGGCATACACAATGAGGTTTCCCTATCTTGGGAAGATTTATTTAGAAAATGATATTATTTTTAAAAATATCGAAGATCACGTGAGCTATGCTCAGTGTGAGAATCAAGGGACAATAAGTGATCAGTCTCATCACATATGGATTTCAGATTTATTCGCTAGGGTGTGCCTTTAAGAGTTTTGACATAGATATAAACTTTAAGGAGTCAACCTATTTATGTTTATTATATTAAGAATTAGAGCTCTCATGGTTCAATTGGATTCTCAATCCACTGATTGATGGGGATAAATGGGGATCTTATATGTGATTTTGGGTCCCACAGGCTATAATGTCTGATATATAGAGGGGATTACACTAGGGTGGATTCTTGATAGGTATGAAGCCTTAGGATAGAGTCCTAGTTATCAAATTTGGATAGGAATCAATGTTATTGTACATTATTTTTGGTTGTGATCGAATATATCTAATGGAAAAAGATTCCATGTCTAGGGTGTCTCCTTGACATGCCAGACACAATTGAGGCTCTATTCTTAGCATCTCCTCAGTGTATTTATGACAGGTCAAGAATGTCTGTCATAAATATATTGTTTTTATTTATGACATGTTTGAAACATCTTAGGGTGCTTCATATTATTTAAGAAGACATGCTGTTGTTCTACCAAAGGATTTTTCTGGAATGTCAAGATGAATTTTTCAAGACTCAGTCAACATATTTTAGGATATTCATTTTATAAAAATCAACACTTACAAGGATTTTAAATTATTAGTTTTTATATTTTTTAGGGTATGTTTCATGACTTGGATGTCAATCCTAGAAAAATATCCATGAATTGTTTGGCGTGGTCAGAGAACTTTTCATGTCACGGCCGCATTGTCTGGGAACTATAACATGACCTGGATGAAATTTAAAGGTGTTTTTTCTTGACATGGATTGGTCATATGAATATAATGATGCCTTTATATGAAAATTAATGTATATTTATATTTTTATGTCTTCCTCATATATTAATCTTTATTTCATATATACCTCAGTATTTATCAAGCATTAAATTGTTGAGATTTTGAGGGAGCATGTTTACATGTGGAACCTTTTTCACATAATCTAGATGGCATGTCATCAATCATTAGTGTACTCGATATGATGATCACAAAAATGGAATATTCTGGATTTTTAATCCCTTAGGTATTCCACAAAATTATTCCTACTGGAAGATCCTTCTGACTTAATAGCTTTTCGCTCTTATAAGTGTGCTCTTCTATGATCATGTATGTGTGCCTTCCATATTGTGTGTGTGTGCCATTTTTTTAGTTGAGGGGGAGGAATTTATATTCCTTATCACCATAGTTATACGTCGCCTTTAATAGAATGTATATCTTAGATTTTAACATCAGTCGGTGGATGGAATACCATACCATGTGCTTCACATGATCCTTCCAAGGGTTATTTGTGGAATCGTATAATAATCAATGGAAACGATAGCACTATATCATCACTATGTTTATTAGAAACTCATATTATCAAATATATTTTATATGATAATTTATATATTTCAAATATCCCGTATAGGATCTGGTTGACATGTATGGGTGTCTTCACAAGATCCTAACACATGTCTTAGATGCTTCTTCATGATCTATGGAGACTTTTTAGGGGTGCTTTTCATGATCAATATGGCCTGTCAGTGGCCAATCATATGGTAAATCTGGATTTTCCTATGGCTCCTCAAGATGAGGAAGTCATGTAAAAGAGACTTCAAGTGATCAATGGTTATATCACATGGTTGATAACTCGTTAACAAAAAAATTAATTTGACTTAAAAATCATGAAGGCTCAATCTTTTTCATATTTATTTCATTATTTTACAAGGAAATTTGTGTGATTTTCAGGCATCTTTCTCTTGATATGTCACATGATCGTGGGAACTCATCCGAAATCATTCCATTATCCATCAGTTCATGTCTATAACCCTTCACAAGAATATGAGTACTTTTTATTAGATCTCAATGTGATTAAGAACATATCATGTGAAGCGCATGACCAATTCGCATGACCTTCCCAAGTCCATGCGATGATCTGTGTCTTATTAGAGGTCACACAATATGTGTGACCCAAAATCCTAATCTCAATATATCCATGATTCTCCAAACGTTTTCTAATGGATCATATAATACTCATGCTTCTGTTATTTATTTGATTCTATAAATATGATTGGTCATTTGGTGGGAATCAAAAAATGAACCCCTTAGGAGATAATACTATAAGGGAAATATTTCTATTCTGTAGAGAGTGAATGCTTGAAAAAGCACCTGAGGCTTCTGATGATTAGTTTCCAAAGTGGTGTTTTTTCTTCTAGGAAAACATTTTTATTAATAATAGAATTCTATAAAAAGGACAGTGGGGAGCCCCTAATTACACTAGTGACTCAAACTCCCATATCTTTTATGATTTCTTATTTCAAGTGATTTATTGGGAAGACCTCACTAAAATTATCATTTCAAATGACCTATTCTCTTGAAATGATCATAATTATTATTTATGACAACATTTCAAGAGATCTGATAATGTGATATCATCATGTGAGTTCCCTCATCTACATAAATTTCTCAAACAATCTTTAAATAAACATACTACAATTTGGTTGAACCATGACACATACTATCATCTGTATCTCTATCCCATGGGTTTTTCATGACATGTTAATTTGGTAGCATGATTGATTGATCATTACATAGTTTTTGTGGTCATTATAAAGTTATATGATCTTAGGTCTTATCAGAGATCGTGTGGTTGTGTTATGGTACATGGATCATATCATCCACAAGACCTATATTAGGTCATGCGATCAAGAATCCATGTATGGTTCACATGAATCTCATGATGTTTTCCAAAAAAAGAAACATTATTGGAAGGTTTCCTTTATCATATAACATGTTATCTAATTTTTTTATAGAGGAATTACTATTATCAAACATCATCTAATGCGGACTTATAGAGAGCTATGATTTCTAGTAGTCATAATGTTGATCTGTAGTAACAATTATTCTTCGGAAAAAAGTCTTTAATGGGGGTTCTCCTTCATGAAAATCACATATTTATTATAGAACATTGACATACCTTGTATGTATTTGGTCTAGTGAATGATTTTACCATTCATTATTCTAATTACTATCTTGCATCTCACTGGCTATCATCTTCTCTAGCTTGTATTAAGAAGACAATCTTTGAGAGTTGTTAACTAATTGTTTTCACTACTCAAGGGGTTATATCATATGTTAGATGGCTCCAATAATAGTTAAAATTGTTTTTATCTTTCCAATCTTCCATGGTATTAGATATTTGTGATCATACAAATCAAATAATTGAATAATCCATGAAGCAGTTGGTGGTCAAATTTAGACTAGAAACAAGGAAGACATATCTATCATGAATGGTTCTGGTTCAGATAGAGCTTCTTATAATTCTCCATACCATTACATACTATTAATATTTATGAGTTGGTGTGGAAATCTCATTTTTTATAGTATAATCAATTAGAAATTCTAAATGAGATGATACACCACTGGTTTCCGAGCACTACTTCCTTCTATATGTCTCGTTGTAAAGTAGTGATCGTCATTTGGGATATTTACCAACATGGTGGAATAACTACTATTGGGAAGAAGTATGATGAATTAAACCCCACTAACGTTTCTTGGGATGACCCCACACAAACTCTTGACCTGAAATGTGTAATTATTATAACTGAAAAATAGAAGTAAAGGATGTAGTTGAACCTATGATACGTTGTTTCATTCAAGTATTTGATCAACATCTACCCCTATCTTATCAAGACATGGATAACCGATATATCTCCTCATAGATTCCCCACCCAATAGCTTTGTGATAATGTGGGATCCTATTACGCCACTATTGAAGTTGTGGCTTGTTCCTCTTAGGGATACCAACTGAAACTAGAGGTATCCCCAATTCTTCTACTATTGGGTTTCAGAGGTGTTTTTAAACAGATGGATTTTCTAGGTCGGGGTTAAATACATGGGAATTATAGTATGAAAATTGGTTATGGAATCTGGATTGGTATAGGGAGCCTCCTTAATGTAGATTCTATAACTCTATATAACCTATATAAAATTTTGTGACATATTCAACAAGGTTATATCACATATCGAACTGGAAGTATCTTTTAATTATTATTTTTCTCGATGGGTGATCATTTCAATTGCTAAAAATAGCATACCTCTACTAGAATACATATTTATTTATATTATACTGTTGAATTTATCCAAGGATTATTCAATTATAATATGTCCAGATTTGGTTATTGGAATGTCAAGAGAGCATGATCATTTCAACTTCATGTCATATCCTATACTGACCAAGATAATTGTTGACCATGGTAGTGGCTCTATGAGTATTGTTCATATGAAATATCTCACTAGAATGAGGTTCTTATATATCATGTAAATGAAATTAATATCTATGATCCATATGCCCCAAATCGGTTCACTCTCCAATTTGGTTATAATCAAAGGGTTTATATTGTTCCCTTAACAGGTGGGTGGAGTGAAAAACATCCACCTATCCACCGTATTAGGTTTATGTTATGGCATGGAGACACACATAATGATATCATTATTCCTACTTTCAATGAACCTTTATTATTTTCTTATGACAATCCCTAGGTTTGGGTGGAAGTTTACATGGGAAGTGTATTCAGTCAACTGGTCAATCAAGTGAACAATCCATGTGCTTCACTGAACCCCTTATATGTTATAGAAATGGGGTTGATTCAAGACATGGGGAACCCTTCAATGAGGATATCTAATAATTTTGATAAACATACCTTTAGTGTGACATATCTTTCTGAGGAGACTGTTCCTTTGATATTAGTGAAATCTGATACACTAATTCAAAGGAGAGCATATAAAATGTCTTATATTTCTTCTTCATTGTCTTAGCCGATCATTCCTCCATCTGACATACCCACTCTAGTGGTTGTAGATAGACGTGTTAAAAAAGGATAATATTGTAGAAAATATATACCATGATCATGACTATTCCCATGGAAGCATTTCTAAGCCAAGATAAATTCATTCGCCATCTCTTTCATAATCTTGATATCGGTGGTACAAACTATCATTCATTATATGATATCATGCTCTGAATTATCTTCTCCCAGAAAAATAGTCCAACAATGTTTTGTCCCTATGTGGATTTAATGAAAAAACCCTATAATTTAGTTAAACATTTAATCTTAGGATATTCTTGAGAAGAAACATAAAATAGTCTCTGAGTTATTCACACAGATGTATGTTTTTACATTTGAAATGACAAAATACAATGCACGGAATGCTAGTGTGATATCTAATCTTTTAGAATCATCATATTTATTAGGGACACTCACAGAAGATATGAATATCTGTACTCTTTGATTTATACTTTTCATCCTAATTCTGCAATAGAATATATGGTGGAAGAGACATTTCATTTCTCAATTGACACATCTCACCAGAATTTGGCCAATTTAGAAATTAAAGCTAACCAGATATTAATGTGACCCAACTATAAGAATTTATCTTTTTTTCTGACGTAATTTTTTAAACATTACGAGAGACTCCACAATGTAGATATTCCTTATTTTTTTCATGTTATCAATGACTAAATTTTCTGAAATTTTCATTTTGTTATCTGGATTTCTTTTATTCATGATGTGCATGAAATTTCATTTACATGATATCATAAGTATCATCAATGACATTCCCATAATTTTTTTAATAACACGTAAATCAAAATAGTGGGATTTTAATGATTGAATCATAATAGATTTCTCTTTAGAATTTCTCATGAATTCATACAATCAAGAGATTTCTTATTGATGTATCTACTCAAATTTCCCTTGGATTGCCCAGTTTAAAAGGATCATTTGGGTGAGATATGGTTGTCCTAAATAGATATTTCTCTAATTTCTATATAATTTATTGGACTTAGTGAGATTATCTTGATTTCATATAGGTATAGATATCATTCCCAAAAATATTGGTATCTCTTATCTTTTATTGGTGAATGTTTTTCCTATGTTTAATATGGGGAATGATTAGTGGTTATTGGAATGGATTTTTATCAAGCCTCCCTCTAATGGGGGTTTGACCTACAATTTTTTATTCCATTTCAATTTTATGAGTGTTCAATATTATATGGATCACACAAAGTGAATGTTTGGAAACTAGAGACTCAACTTTTTCCCAGGGTTCTTTTTTTGGTTTCCAACCCGTAGAGCATTATGAATCATTCAAATTGATTTTTATGGCCTATTAAAATACACCGTTACACTTAGTTCATTCCAATTCAATCCATCTATCTCATGTGTAGTAAACAATCCGTGAAGTAGAAATCCCTACTTAGTTTCACATCATATAGTCTAGAAATATAATTTCTAGTTTAATTTCCTTTGATAAGAACATTAAATAATTTTCAATTTAAAGTCTTAATTCTGGGATATGAAAAGAATAAGAGAATGGAGAAGAAATTATAGGATGAAACAAAACAACCTAAGGTGTTTTTTCCTCTACGGTGTTATTGGGGTCTTGAATGGAATGAGGCTGACATATTGGGGATGACCCAAAACACATTAAGGTGCTGAGTTACATTGTGGTGTTGTTGGGGATCACAAGGATTGGAGGAAATTTACTATAAAAAGGGGAATAATTCGTTGGTAGGTCATAGGACCTTATGAATGGTTATATATGGAATACATTCATTTTCATGTAAAGGGGATCCTCACTCATTTCTATGGTCTACGGGTGATTTTTTGAAGATGGTGTTTGTGGATGGTAAAATATTAATGAAGATGAATCCACTAGGTTCATAAAAATATGGGTTGTTTAAATCATTCTTCTAATAGTTTTAATTGATGAATATGTAATGGAACATACATATCAGGGATGTCGCAAAAAACCCTAAGGTGCTAAGCACTGTCATGACGTTATTGAGGGTCATGAGGATTAGAGGCCCTTTCTTGCAAGGAGTGGATGCCTCTAGTTGGTGGGGGAAGATGACCTTATGAATGTGACCATTTGACTTACATTAATTCTTATGTAAATAGGATAGCCTCTCTTTTATGAGGTCCATGAAGGATTTTTGAAGAAAAAAAATGTTCATATGATGAATATAGAAGTGAAGCTAAAGCTATCAAGGTGGGTTGTGGAAACCTAGAGAATTTTATATTTTAGTTTGGTGTCTCTAGATCTACACTATATGGTTTTGAGTCACGTGGTGTTTTCCATAAAAATTATATGAAATGGAGTTTCACATTATTTTATTGAGAAAGGATACAATACAATGTGACATAACATTGAGTATGTCAAATCCTCTTCATTTTTTTGTTATGGGGATTGTAAATCATGGTCTACAAAAACTTTAGTTAAGTGGAGGTGGGAACCGGTGTATAAGAGTGAACCATTGTTAATGGAGGAATCTTACAATGTTCCACATTTTTATGGAAATAACTCCATGATTTAGGGGTTTCTTTATGAGACCAAAGGTCCATTTGGATTAGCTAGTACCTATTACTAGTTTTCTATATGGATTAACTAAGAGAAAGGGAGATCAATGTTCATGGGATTTGAAGGGAAGGATATCAACTTAAGGAACTAGTATTGTAAGATCAGACATAAAATACATGGAGGTGGTTTATGAAAATTGAAATATTCATTATGGGTTTAATCACCATAGAAGTTGTATTTAGGCCTAGTAAACACATTATGATGACAAGAAGATGTGAAAAATAATTAATCTATCTTTTTTTAGAAAAGGGGTTCTAGTGATCATGGCTTGGGTTTTACAAGAGAAAAACTGGGCCCTGTGAGAATAATTCTTTGTTTTTTATTATCTAAATTTTTTATAAACTCTAGAGATGAAGTGTTTAGCGAATGGAGACTTGAATTATTCTATGTATTCCATTTGCATGTTTTCCTCCTAAAATTATTTATGTATTTTTCACTAGTAGTTAAGGTATTAAAATTCGGTCCATTGAAGAATAATGTTCAATGGAATATAGATTTGTCCAAAGTGAATACAGTTTAAGGTCAGGATGAAAATGGAACTATTATAAGGGGAATGTTACATAATAACTAAATTTGGATACCCGAACCCAAGGGTACTCCAACATGATTTGTAGAGGTAGATGAAAATGTTTTCGATCATGGACCATGGTTCGTGGGTCATGGGTCATTGTATGGAAAAATCATGTCATGGATGACCCAAAGCACCCTAAGGTGCCAAGATCCACCGCGGTGACATTGGGGATCACAAGTACCATAAATCTTTTCTTGTAGGGCCTAGATGTATCTGTTTGGTACTTCAAACCCCTTATACAGATCCACCTCTATCATTTTCAAATATTGATATCTCTTCTCCTTTATTGTGGGCATTAAATACTTGCAAAAACCCGAGTTTTGGAAGTAATTATGTATAATTTATGGATTTTTGTACTTAAAAGATTATTGGATAACCGCACACACTGGTCAAAAGAATTCAGGATCCTATTTTTATTAGATAATGAGTGAATATGGGAAATTTTCGGCAAACATTTACTTCATGGTGTGGAACTTTATTTTTTGAGATGTTTAACTTCATGTTACAATGATCTATTCCTTGCAGTTTAACATCATGCGGTAAGGATTCCTTACATACAGTTTAACATCATTTTGCGAGGAACTATTACATGTAGTTTAACATCATGTGGTAAGGACATAGGGGAGGTATATGCTACTTTTATTGTTGGTCTTCCTTAGGTTACCTCAATCACACTGTAATTGTAGGAACTGACCCATCCATAATTCTCAAATAGTTCCCCACATGGTCCCAACCCATATGTATGGGATGCATTTTTATCATTTTATATATTGTGGACCAACCTAGTACTAAATATTTAAGTGTCACTATATAAAATTTGATGGATGGAATAATTCCACACATTGTTCATGAATGGGAAACTCTCTACGTAGTTCTAACCCATACACAAAGGGGTTTATTTGTCCTGTTTATTATTTTGGCTAGATCTAGGATTGGAAGTATTGGTCTTAATATATATCCTATGATGGAAGGAGTCATGAAACACATATTCCATGAATGTGATACATTCCATGTAGTTCTAACCCAGATGGTCCCAGGATTGGATATCCGAGCATCCCTATGAATCCTATGATTATATGAATTAGAACACATTTTGTTATTGTTAGAAAGTTCCTTGTATATGTCTAACCTGTGCATAGGTTGGGAAAACACGTTTGTCTTGAGATTGGTATGAGGACTACAATTCTTGTTTTCACTATGTTACCTATGTTAATATGAATAATGCCCCATATAGTCCTTGAATTTAAAACACTCAATGCTGGTATGAACCATATATAGATGGGTGAATTTTTTCCATTGATTATTATTGATCGACCAATGATAGTATATTTGGGTGTTAGTACATATATTTTTATGGATGGAATCAAGAAAAATGTAGTTAAAGAATAGTGTTGTTGTGGGATACCAACAAAAGAATAGTGGTCCTCTCCAAAAAGGTCTGTAGTAATGTGTAGTTTTATGTCATGAAATAGACATCTACCATGCAGTTTGAAAACATGAGGAAATGATGTTTTCCATGACTTTTATGTTCTTGCATCTAGGACCATGTTAACCCTAATGTGAACTGATATATACTGATCCTATGATAAATCCCTTAGAAAAATTTCCTAAGGCCATGTGATTTACTCTTGATATGAAAAAAGTAATGGAAAATGTTTCTTTCACTGAAATTAGTTAACTAACAAATAGGATATGGTAATTTTAATCATGTAGGTTTTGGGATGAGGTAGATGATCTATGTGTCCTTATATACCTCATTAGAATAATAATTAGGCCGTAAATAGTTCTAGGAAACCATGTAGTTTCACGTCATCTGGTAAGGATTAATGGTTTATTATAGTTTCAATACATTTGACTAGGAATATTCATGTAGTTTAATGTCTAGGTAAAGTAATGTTTTTTAAAAAAAACTTTATTGCTGGTGGTGTAACGTGTTCCCCATTGATTATGGCCAATGTGTTTCCTAGATTGGAATAGAACTTATGCATGAATTAAGGCCCAACCTATTTGGGTTTCATCTTTACAGGTTTCTTTACATGTGTCATTGGGGATCTGATAGCCAATAAAAATTATTCTTGGGGGATATTGTATAAGATAAAATATTTATTGAAATCTCATTCGATCTAATTGTGACATTGTTTGAGGTTGTGTGGTGTATGTAACATTTTCGCATCGAGCTGTTCCAAATCATCCTGCTACATCTTGGATTTCTCATTATTAGATAGTTTCTCAAAAATAACTATTTAGAGTGAGGGTATCTAGAATTTAATGGAAAAACTTATTCAATTCCATACACTAATGAATATGGGGTCACATGTGTAGTCATTAAAATTGTGAAATGGTAGGACCATAAAGAATGAATAAGATTGTCTAGCTATGAATTCTTATCCTTTCTCTACATCTTCATGAGTACATTCAAAATAGTCTAATGAAAGGTCTTTATTTTTTCATATTACACTTCATGATATTGGGATGAATGGTTGGACACTATGTTTTACTCCTAGTATAATTTCTTCATTTCAGTACAATTTAAATGAGTATAATTTTTCTACAATGTTGCCTGAGGGAACCCATATCTATTGATTATATTTTTATTTTTTTATTTTAATGATATTACTTATACTATATTCATTGAGGGTATTTTCATTAATCATTTTATAAAAGAAGTCAACAACTATAAGGATGAACATAAACATCTTTGAAATGGTTAAGGGATATCGACCCACAACAATTATCCCATATACAAAACAATTTCATGAAATATTTTTCAATTTTTAGTAACTATGGGTTTTAATAAATGAAGCTTTCATGAATTTGGAATGTATTAACTTTTATGGTGAATTGGACACAATCATGTATCTTCGTTTTCTAATAGTAACCAAGACTCTTTATTGGATGAGAAAGTCTGATCTCGCGCCTGATGAGCACCATAGGAGCCTTGATGAAACTTTTCGAGGATTGTAGGAATCTCTCCTTTTTCTATGAATCCTATGATAATTCCATAAAAGCCTAATTTTAGTGGACTTTATACTCATCTATCTCACCCCAAAGGGTAAATTTCGATGCTCTGGGTTGGGCTTATTCCCTTTTGGGTTGGTCTAATGGGGTGGTACCATTTTGGATGTAATTTAATGTAGGCTCCATCCATCCATGGATGGATATTAGTTTATCATCATATATGGATGTTTTGATCTAATTGATTTCGTCCATGTCACAAATGATGGCCAATGAGACCATCCTTTAGTGTTTGATATGGAAAACCCCACATTTCTTATCAAGTTCTGAAAAAATTGTGGCTTCATTAAATCCATGTATCAGTACATGAATTTTTTGATTGAGGGATATGATAAAATGTGGGTTCAAAAGGAAAATATTTCATCAGTCGTTTGACATAACTAGTGAAAGGGGTCAATTCCTCCTTCTTGATGTCTTATTCACCACTGATTTGTTTATCGCTTTCTATGAACCACATTTGATGTTCAGGCTGGTTATATATAGATGTAAGGCTACTTCCAAGATAATAATTATGGCTCAGTATTCATCTTCATAAAGAGTGCATATATTGGATAGTGATAAAGAGTAGGGAAATTTTGATTTTCCTAGAGAAAAAAATAAAATCCCTAGACCAACTTAATTTAGAATTGGGTTCTCTAGACTCTTATCAATAAGAAATTAAGATACACCTTTAAAATACATCTACCATGTTTAGGGAGTTTCATGGGAATATTAAACATGTTCACCTAGAAGTTTGGTGTCTAGTGGTGTGATTTCTAGTCTGGATATGATGTTAAGTAATAATCTAGGGCCCACACTTTGACTAATTTTTAAAATAATAATTAGATGTATTACTATTGTATAATAAAAACACATCGGGATAAAAACCAATTCAATAGAAGAAGACCCTGGATTTCCTTAAGGAGATTGATATGAGAGATCATGTCGGCTTTGAGATTATGAAAGTAATTTATCCACATTTTCACTATAAAGGTGAGCAAGAGTTTGTTCTTATCAACATATTAATATCAGTTTTTAGTACCAAGAATCATTTGATTATGGTAATAGAAAATATTTTCATTCACTATATCATTTTCCATGTGAGGAGAGAATTGAGGGATCATTCCCTGGAAGCTACATATAAGATTAGAGGATTTCATTCTAACAATAGCATCAAAACTGGTTAGTGAATCACATACTACAAGATATTATAAAATGACTCTTGATATTCCTCATCCCGTAAATAGGAAATTAACTTCTTCGTAAACATTTAAAATGGGAGAGATTTCCCATCTAGTTTATCTATGAAGCGCTAAATGAATGTGAGGTTCCCTTGGATCCCCCTTAGTTTTTCAATATTCTGAGGGGTGATATTTCAAGGATTTAACTATTATTTTATAGATTGTCAAAAATACCATGGTACCACACCACAAATCCAAGTAATTTTCCATACATTAACTTGAATGTGTACCTCAAAGGATTAATGTACAAACTATGATTCTTCCAATTGCTGAAGATTTATTGAAGATTCATGAGGTGATCACATTGAAATAGAGATTTGATTTCCCTGTCAGCAATATAGAATTATATTCTTTTTTATAATAAGGGATTGATGATATGAATCATGGAATGTTGGTAAGTATCTACAACATTCTTTAATCTAATGGTAATGAATTGATAGCAAAATATCCTATGAGATTCCTTGAATGTGTTGGGTTCATTGTCTTCATGGGATACAATTATCATATTTTACCCTCAATACCCAACAATAAAGTAAAGGGATTGGAAGATAGTAGTTCCATCAATATAAATTTCTTTGATTAGTAATAGGAAGTGTTCTTATTCTGGAAGTATCAATTAAGGACCCTTAAATATATTAATACTCTTATATTACTATGATTTTTTTTATTGGGATGATTCTTGTGATCTATTATGGGTATTTCACATCCCATATAGTTCTAGATTCGATCAATTTATTCACTTCCAATTGTATATTAATAGAATGAGAGGGGTTCTTCTTTTGGGCTTCCTACGTGAAACCTCGATTTTCATCAGGTATTCCTAGGTGGTGTGTAGACACATTAGGGTTTAGCACATGAATTTCTGTAAAATTAAAAGCAAACACATAGCTATGTTTCTTTAGAAATGTGATATAAATATTTTTCCCCATGAGAGGAATGAAATAACTAATCAACACAGACCATGGGTTTTATTTTTTTCCCAAATTTATCTTATAGATATAATCGATGGTGGTGGATTTTTCTTTATCAAATGTGGGAGTAAAATTCCAGAGGTCATCCTATAATTCTTATATGTCTGATTTTATGGAGTAATTTTCAAACATGGAGGAAAATTTAGGGGAATTTCTATCACTATAGAGGTAAGAAAGGCCACGAGAATATTCATTATCATTATAAACATCCATAAAAAAGATATCCTTGAGATGAGATTTTTATACAGCACTAGGGATTGGGGAGCCCAGATATCTTGGATTATGTCTTCCATCTCAATTATTTTTATGGGTATCCAATAAATATCATCAAGCATACTCCTAGGATTTACAGGGGTAGTTCCCAAGACAGTAGTTGATGAAACCATTATATCATCATCCATCGTTGGTTATTTACCATAGAATTTAGAGAAACCTACGTTATTGTATATGGATTCATAAGAATTGAAGGGAGAAATCACACATTTTAGTATGTCGTTATTCCCATCGATAGGGTATTTCAAACACAGAAATTTTTTTGAAGGTATTATGACATAGATGTGAAGCCATGGTCTTACAAGTAAGTAATTATTTTTTGTGTATTTCTTGATAAATAAGAACTCAACATCAGATGTGGGATCCCAAAAAATGATCCTTGATATTTATCTTCTTGAGGGGTTGATCCTCGCACTTATTGTACCCATGTGTGGTTATTTTTTTTAAGGATCAGAACCATTTATATATCCAAAATGTAATAGGGTTCGAATCAGGATGAGTTTGATCCTAAAATCAACGTCAATCAGAGTCCTTCAAATTTAGAAATTGGTATGTTCATATAAAACATATAGGGGTATCATGTGTCTATACATAACTTCGTCATGGTCATATTTTGAGAATGAAAAGGAGATATTTAATTCTGAAGACATAGCCTCCACTCAACATAGCATGACGATAGTGGCTTCGGTGATGAAATCTCGTGGGATATGGGGGGATTCAATGTGTGTCACTATGAGTTCTTGTGAAATATTGAGAAAATCTTGTATTGGGAGTTTGGTTTGGATAACCTATAACTATTTTAGAATAGCTTAAAAAAATTTCATTGTTATTCACATCATAATGTGTGATTCCTTGTTATAATATAGTTTATGAGTTTAGGAGTTGGAGGTGTGTGGGACTATTTCTTAATTAGAGGATGGAGGGAATATAATACCAGTGTAATGGGTTTCATTTTTCATCACCTTTTTATGGGATGATCAGAAAATTTCACTCCCACAAGATGTTCAGGAAAGATAATTGGGCTTGGAAAATATGGGGAGGGCTCTATGGAATCATTGTGTTTATATTGGTCTTTCTGATGTTTTCTCCAATTGGCATCAGCTACATATGTGTCCTTTATGGGGATGTGATCAAAATACTAGGTTCAACCTTGATCATGACATCCCCTATATCCTTGGATTATATTTCCTCATCCTACATATCCCCATTCTGGTATATGGAATTCATACTCAAGGGAATATTAATCACTGAATAAAGGATATGTTAATTGAAATTTCTTAATAAAATAAATAAGTATCTCTTCATCTAATAAAGATTATGTTTTCTAAGGTGGTTCCCATTCTTTTGATGTTTAAAGAAAGAAATATGAAAGAGTAGGATCATGTACTAGAGATAGATATGACTATTCCTCTTTTGTATATTCCAATGTATGAAGATTACATGCACGTCGAGAAGTATTATTCAATGTCACGCCGCTAGGTGATGGGGTCCTTGTAGGTTTTTGAATATGTGATCTCAGGGTGGAATGAGCTTGGTCAAATATATTTTGAGTCATCCTGTTATAAAATTATATCCATCAATGGTTGGAACCTCATTCTAGTCACCCTCTTCTTCTAGTTGGGAAAAGGATATACAATTTACCTATGTTTTGGAATTATCCAATATCACAAGCCAAAAATAAAACATTCATTGGAGAAGGTATTTGAAGATGAAGCAATCCATGATTTTTCTGACTCATCCTCCTATGGAAATGGTCGTTGTCAATATGATCAGTGAGGTTGACCTCATTAGACTTAAATGGTGTGGTAGCATGAGTATGTTATTTCCATATTGGTAAGGAAATAACTGGGGACCTTCCCATTTCATAATGAGTATTCATTATTAATCCATTCATCACATCGTGGGAAAACCTACCCTCTTTTTTTCATTTATTTTATGATTTTTTTTTCTTTTTCCACTTTATGGGAGACTCTGGATGATTTGGGGCCTTCCTGGGTTCTTTAATAAGATCAACTATAGGTTTATGGGTTATAGATTCATTTTATACCATAACCATAGTTTTCCCTTATATCTAGGGAATGAGCTAAGATTTTTATTGGGACCATTGAATGCCATCTTCTATGAATGATGTGATTTTGAAAAAATCATGAATTCCACCAAGATATATCATCATGTTAAAAGTTGTTTCTATCTCATAAAAGTGATTTTTAGCACATATTTCCATCAATTTCTCTTGTGAGATATGGATATCGAGTGAATAGTTTAAACCCTTCAATCATGTGTTAAAATCAGAAACCCCACATTTTCACATTGTTTATAGATTGAGAGGTTGAAAATTGTTATTTAAATTAGAATGGAATTTAAATGTTAAAGGAATTGATTAAAAAGGTCTTTACATCCTACAGTGGATCATGCTAGAAGGATGTCATAACCAACGAAGGTTGGCCATATTAGTGTTTGTATAAAACATCTCAGCATGGTCACCTCCTACTGATCTCGAAGGCCCATCATCAAGCCTCTTCATGATAAGAAGTGTGTGAGATGCTAATTTTTGATCTCCTACATTGTCAATGGTTGTGAAGGATGGATTTTTGATATTTATTTGGGGGGATAACTATTTTCATCCCATTTAGGATATGGATTATTTTTAGGTTTCATGGGTTGTGCTTTCCATAAATGGATTCAATTCAAGTAGTCAAGGATTAAATGGAATTGATATCTTCCAAATTTTCCACTATCTAGGATTCCATCCATCTATAGGGAATAGGTGTGGCATGATGTGGTGGCCCCCATTTTCATATCAGGATGACTTTCAATTAGTTCTAGGATTGAATTATTTCCCTGATGGGGTATATGTTACCGTTGTATTAGAGGAAATTCATGATTATCCTAAATATGTTCATTTTTAAGGATCATTTTCCTGGATCAAGAGCTAGCTTGAAATTCATATGCCACTCTTGTAAAAGAATTGACACTTTCCTTACATACAGAATGAATAATATCCACCTCTATCTGAAGACAATACCTAGTGGGAATATTGCAATTATGTGACAACTCATTGAGTTGTCTATGATTTCATATCTCATTCAGATATTGTGTCATTCGTTACTCAATGGAGGGGACATTTAATCCTCCATGTGGTGAGTGGGATGCATCCAAATATTTCCCTTTTTCCTTCGCGATGTTTCTCTATAGTGCTAAAATTAATTATTTGGTCATTATAGCTTTTAACTCCTCCTATGATTCTGTGTATGTACATCCTTAGTTAGTGCATTCAGATCACCCTCCTCTCAAGGTATGTTTTATAAATTTCCTTCCTATGAATTTTTATATTGATCCACATCATCTGTTTTGATGATGGTGAAAACATTTACCAAATTGTATCCATCAATGGTAGTTATCCCATTACCCTCAATTCAATAGGGTGAATCTTCACCACATACTCCCTATTCTGGGGTTTCACCAGGGTCATTTCCCTAACCCTTGACAATGTAAGACCATGTTCTCTAACAAACCTTGTAGGATTTTATTTCATTCTTCATATATTCCATTTATCATGGTTTTTGAATATTGTCCTTAAAGATTTTTTTCATTGTTTTCTGAAAATTCCCTAAATAGAAAAGGGTTGTCTTATAGTGGGTGGAAGATATAGGATGTCAACCATCTATATTTACCTCCCAACAAAGAGAATATTAATTCCTTCTAGGGTGATGAAAATGATACGAGGCCTCTATTGGCACTTTTTAAACATTTTTTGGAGGATTTTATGATTATTGTTGAGGATCCAATGGCTCTTGGGAAACAAATTTACACATAAATTCGCATATCCCTATGAACTATGGTAGATTCGGGGCCTCTATTGTCCCTCATTGACCTTTTTTTAAGGATTGATCATTTAATATGAGTATATAATGGATCATGAGTTATAATTTGGGTCATAAATGGTCCAATTCATAAATGATGGGGTTGATATGGAACTATCGCTGATTTATTTATAACTCTCTTGTGAAGATATAAATCTAATGATATACATTGAGATAAAAATACTCTTAGATTTGTGGTATGGGGATGGTTTAAAAATTTCACCAATATTTCTACAACCCTATGAAGGCTTAATTACATGAGCAGTAGAGGTAGAGGTTAATAATTCCCAGTCATGTGGGCTAGGATGACTTATATATGTATACTATTGATGATTCTTTTGTGATCCATTTAATCTAGTGCAATTATGTTCATGTATAAGATGGGTGTGTTGGTAGCCCGTGATGGGAGTCATTATATATGGTAATTTGTCAGGTTGTCCATGATTTCATCTTCCATGGATGAATTGTTTACCCATTTTTTCCAAGGAACCCATCTTGGGAGTTTTTTTCCTTCTCTTTCCCTGTATTTGGGATGTCAATACAAATTTAATGTAGGGATGTTTCATCATATTGAGAAAATGTAACTTGCATTTCATGGTCTCGTAATTCCTCATATCACTACAAAATTTCAGGAAGTCATATTTAATGAGTTGTGTTATTCTAGGAATGTAGTGATGTTCAATTATCTATAACTTCTCCATCCATGGATATGTACATTTGGTGGGAATTTAGAAATTAGATGATAGAGAGTTTTCACAATAATAATACAAAACAAGATGTACATATTGTTCGTGAACTTCTATACCTCAGTTCTGGGATATGGAGAATGTGACCATGTTCAACTGATAGTTGAGTTCATTTGTGGTGTGAATGTAACCCACAAATACTGGATAGGGGAGGTGTCTATCCTGCAATTGATGTTGAGTTTCCCACTATTTTTTTCATATGTAAATAATATAATCCGTCTCTAGATTATCTAGGATCACATTGAAATAATTGAAAATGGTCCATAACATGTTTATGAGGTTTTTTCTAGCTAACTCTCTCCATATATCCATTTTGGTTTAGTATTCATCAGATTTATTTTCCTCCACTTGGCTAGAAAATAATGGTTTCTTCATTGGGTAACCTACCGACTATGATGAAGTGATCCTGATAGTTGATGGGGAACTATATACGGTTTACCATGATGTTATGAGTACCTCTCAATATTATGTTTTATAAGTTTTGTGTATCTATATAAATTGAGGTGACTAGGGAAGGGGAGTATTTCCTTGTTCGATAAATATTTCTCCTTAGGGAGGATGAACACAATGGATATCAAGAGAAGAGTCAATACAATCCATCTATGCACTACCATGCAGATATCTATTTAGGTAATGATAACCTTCTCCAATGATTTATCTTTCTATTGAACCTGGATTTTGTGTGTATATGAATCAAACATCCTTAAGTAATTTGGTATATATAAGATCATAGATTCTATCCTCATTATGTGTCATGTCGAGAATATGATAACCTTCATTTTGGGGTTGAATGGGGATAAGATCTGGTTATTTGAAAGTAGTCAGAATTTGTTGACAATTACCACGTACTGTTGGAATATGATTCTTCGGTTGAGAATCTTCTAGTGTATTCCAGTGAGCCTCTGTATTATCAGCAGGAATTGGACTGTACGTATGGATGGTTATAGAAATATATTTTTCAAACAAAGATGAATTGGGGATATGGGCCCAGTTCATATATGAATTCACTGTAAGAATATTCTAATAGACCTATAGAATGGGATAATGGATAATATACTCCTATATATCCTCTAACATATATTGATGTAGTCATTCATTGATGTAAGTAGGGTTATGGTCCAAGATTTGTGAGTTACTAGAATATGTTGAGTAGATTTATTTTTAGGGATATGAGTCTTATATAAGGTTATTTCAAATTATACTAAAAACTCATGGATGGAAAAGGGATATTATAATGGTCACGTGCCTTTGGAATTTTTCTGTGGTCTTTTTTCACACAAATATGAGTGCATCCTGAGGCATGTTCTATATTGAGTTGGTGAGCCCCATTCAAAATGGTGATATGAGCCCTGCACTATGTCGTTGGATTATTTCATTGATATTGTTTTTATTGGAATCTGAAACTATCCCGAGCCATGTTCCAAACCGACTCAATGAGCCTTGGTTGGAATCATGATATGTGATCTATCATGTGCCTCATCCATTAGAAGAATATTCTAAATAACCTTTGATATGGGAGAAAGAATTTTCACTTTCTCAAGAGTAGTTTTATATTCAATCTTATCATGGTGATATTCTTCTTTGGCTATCGAGATAGGAATATTTTTTTCCATATATCTATACTGCTTCGGGAATATTCCAAAAATGTTCTTCAATTGTAGCTATAATTTACTGAAAATTTAACATATTGTGTATATGAATGGTGGCCTGTACATTTTCAATTTCCAAAATATACGATTAAGTACATTTGATTGAAATGGGAATATAGTCCCACTTCTTTCCTCCTTATTCTAACATAATATGCTAATGGGATTCATGCATGGGGGTAGGTATATGTTCCTCCCCATGTTTTCTATAGGAATATGCATGAAGAGTTGGTCCAAGTGAGTAGGGATATGATCTTACGCTCTCTATACACAGGAGTATATCAGTATGATTCATTAGGTTAAGTGGGGATATCATCAAACTCCAATCTATCCACATATTTTTCCACTCGATGCAACTTACTCAGTTCATATGCATGGGTGTCTCGAGTGGTGATTTTTCAATTTGTTCCCTTATTAGTTGACTATGGGTCACAAACAGGATAATGCTTGTGACGATAGTTGATTGGATCCATCATCAGTAGCTCTTGAACTAGGGTGGATCCATTTCCTACTCCTTGATCCACTATCCTCATATATGTATGGTACTAATTTCTTCACTCCAAGAATAAGATTATTATGTGATTTTGGGTGGTGATAGGTACCACCGGTTTCACCACATCTTTTTCTAAAGGAGATGATGTTTTGGGAATTAGCTTCTATAGACCATTACATGAATCCTTGAGGTTCGAGATTATACTATGTTGGTGGTAAACCCTAACCATCTTATTTCCCACCTTATGTTGAAGGTGTTGAGTGGGTTAGGATGTTTTGTGACTTGCACAGGTTACTATCATTAATGAGGTTCCAGAAAATTTTCTTGATGAAGACATGATATCTTATTAAGATGTATGTAACAATAGTTTCTATATTAAGAAAGACAACAATGATAAGGGTAACCAATCACTGTATCATCGCATATATGAATTATTCTCTTTCATTATTTCATAAGTAACACAATTACCCTTTAATATTACCATTTTGGACATTTTTATTGGGTGGACATGTCACAGTGAGAAGGAACATATTTCATCGGAACCGTGATTTTGACGGTTTACCCTTCTAGAATTCAAGTATCATTTTTATGGGAGAAACAAAAAAAATAGTCAAACACATGGTTAGATGATCATTTTTATTATTTGAGAGAATAATGTGGGGTTCTACAATTTTTGTTTCCCTCAAAAGATGATAGATGTTATTGTTATCCTCAGTTTTTAAAAGACATGATGTCTGGATCATATAATAATTTAGTTGTTCTTTCATAACATGATTTCACACAGAGCTCACCATGTTTTTTCTCTATATGATAATTTATTGGGTTTCATGGTTTCACAACCATAAAAACTAGGATTACCATTTCTATGTTTTATAAAAACTCCCAATGATTCCCATATCCATAACTGGGTACATAAATTCTTTTTAATGGCAGGTGGATATTCGGTGTTTCAGACCCAAAAATTCATAGACACACGCATTGGTTGAGTGGATGGGGGGTTGGTCTCAACATACCCTTTTGGTTGGAATTATTTATTAACATGGTAATATCTTATAGATTTAATATTTTTCAATGAATCTCATCCAAAACATGATAAGAGACATTTTACCTAGATAAAATGTTGAGGAGTTTAATACTTATATCTATATGGGGTTTTATTCCTTATACAATATGTATGTATTTGAGTTTCTTCATGTGATTATTTTTATTAGATAGAAATATATAGTTTATTATATTTTTATTCCATATAAATAGGCACACTAGAGTTTACAACCATCCAGGAAGGTAATTATTGTTTTGAGGATGGAATTGAACCTTTATGAGGAATCGTACATATCCTATTTATAATAAGAATCAAAATAAATGTAGTTTTTGAGTCATTCAGTTTATGTTCAAGTAGAAAAGAAATATATGAGATCACATAGGAACTAGATGTGTAGGTTGAGCCTTAGGGTGGTATCCTACGTATCCTACTTATTATAAGAAAAATATTCATTACAATTTGATCTTCCCTTAACCTGCTGATGTGTGGTGATTGGTAATTAATAAATGTGGGGGTTATTTACCTAGGGATTAATAATCTTGGTATTCATTTTTAACTTTTATTGAGGTGGATTCCCTTGTATGGGGATATTGTATCATGTAACTAGATAGGGCTTACACACTAAGGTCTCTTTTTCTAGAGGAAATTTATGATGTGAAAAATATGATCATTATAAATCCATAATCCCATGTGATACCTTCTTGGTGGGACAAACTATGGACAACAAGTGATCAATGTCATCATATTTGGATTCGAGAATTATGAACTATGGTAGTCTTATATGAGTGTTTGATATAGAGCTCGGTCCATCAGAAGGAATCCTAGGTATCATGGTAATAGCATGAATAAGATTTTTCAAAGTTCAATTAGATTCTCAATCCACTTAAGTATGAGGATGTTTGATGAACCAATATGAGTGTTTGGGTACCACATGATAGAGTGTTTGAGAGAGGGAGGGGTTGACCCTGATGTGTATGCTCATTGGATCTCTGGCCTTAAGAATGAGTAATTTGTATCTTATTTATACATGAATCATTGTGTCCTTGGTACAGTTTAAGGTATTTCTAAATATATCTAATGGACATGGTTACCATGTTTGTGGTGTCTGTATGACATGATTTACACATCGAAGGATCTATGCCTATCACATCCCGATTGACTCTCTAACAATGCATGAAATATTTTTTTTGACATATCCTATGAATCTATTTAAAAAAGTATTTCGTGTTTTAGGGTTCTTTTCATAATTGAAGCAGACATGTCAGAGCTCTTCCACGTAATCTTATTTTATTATCCAAGGTACTGTCACATGACTTGGATGACATGTCTGAGGTTCTTCACGTGATGAAAAAAATACATGTCCTTAGGTTTAATGTTATCAAGGTTGAGATTTTAGAGGGTCTTACACATGAATTGTTTTTTATTCTAGGAGGAATTTCCAAGACGTTGATGACATTACTAAAGAATTTCAAAAGACTTAGTTGACATGTCCAAACAATATCATATAATCTAGTCAACATGTACTGGTGCTATATCTTGATTTGGATATTCAATGTGAACAACATGACAAATTAACCTGAAAATCAAGATATCCATCTACATGTATGTCTTATATTTATTCATTAATTCTTGTATATATGGCTAAATATTTGTCAAGTGTTATAATATTGGTGTTTCATGTTACCAAGTCGACACGTGGATTCTCCTTCATGTAATCAAGATGGAATGTTGAATGTCCTTCAAGTACTCCATAGGATCATCACATGAATTGCATATTTATTTCGCATAATCCCCTAAATTGTTTCCCAGATTTTACTTATTGGATGACACTTGCGATTTCATGGATTACCACTCTAGTACGTGTTCCCATTTTGTGCTCCCAAGGGTGTTCCCTGCATCTCATGTTGGTGTCTTCTTTTGTGTTGATAGGGTGGAATTTATAGGCCTCACCCCCAAGGTTATACAATTCTTTTCACTACACGAAGATCTGGGATATGGGTTTTAGTCAGGGGAGGGGGTATCACATCATGTTCTTCAAATGATCCTATAGTGGGTTATCCATGGAGTCAAAGGATTAACAATGACCACTAGAAAACTCAACCACCATCATATTTATAGTACCCATGAATTGTAAAAGGGATTTTGTATGATCATATCAACATATCAATGAGCCATCATGAGATCAGGTTGACATGTCTTGGATTATTCATGATATCATGATGCCTATCCAATATGAATTTTCATGATCAAAGGACACATGTCTAAGGACATCCACGAGATCAAGTTGTCTTCTTAGAGTCTATTAGAATGGCCATGTTGTTTTATCAAGGGGGAATCTATGAAATCAGGATGACATGTAAAAGGGCCTTCAGGTAATAAATGGTGATCCTATGATTCCCATAACCCCATAGAATAAAAATAATCCTAACATCAACCACATTAAGTTTTCACATTTTCAAATTTATTTAATTATTTCACAAGGGGATTATGGTGATTTTCAGGAATCTATTTTCTGATATATCACATTATTAGAGAAACTTGTCAATCAAAATTTTCATGGTCATAAATTTTGGTCTTCATTCCTTTGAGATAATAGGAGTAATTTTCAAATTATCTTCACATGATCATGAATACATCATGAAAACCACATGCCATATTCACATGAACTTCCCAGGGTTATCTGATCATGTGTGCCTTAATGGGGGTTATGAAATCTGTGTGACCTATCCACTTATCTCCCTTGTATACATATACTTCATTTTTATTAAGAATAAAATAATATCCATGATTAGGGTATTTATATGATTCATGAATTGTGGATGCTCATTTGGTTGGTGTCAAAAATTGCTTCAGCCACAAGTTTGAATCCACTATTTTTCATAGTACTACATTCATCGTGTTCATTATTTTAGAACAAATAACAATTAATTATATAACCAGTATATGATAATACAAGATCACATGGTCCTCTATGTAGAAATAGATGTTTTTTAGAAATTTAATCTAGATTTTTAGTTGACTCTTTAAAAATAAGGTTTAAAAATTATCTTGTAAAATATTCGTTATGTGTATTTGATATACAGATTTCGGACCTTAATAGATTAGAATTACATATAATTACTTCTTGGGTTTAAAAATATGGGAAAATACCAAAAAAGTTATAAAAAATATAATTGTGGGATTTCTTCTGATATGAAATTATAGTTGTGAAATCTTCTAATTTGAAAATTATTTCACCCATGACCTGACTAGTGTGAAAATATTTTGTTACACCATTTATTTTCCACATCAAATAGGTACCTTGTATAGACTTCAATGGATTAATAGAAAACTTATTCCTCTATAATAAAAAATTATACACTTCTTCAATTTTTTACAAACCCTTCCAAAATATTCATATATAGTTCAATGGGGTACATATATCTTAATTTACAGGACCACATAGTCGAATCTATCTGACTAAGTGAACAATCATATAATAGAATTTCAATGGGAAGATCATCTTCAGTTCATATAATAAGTAAGAAATTTATTTTTCCATAGTTTGAAATTTTGTAATGTGTATAAAATTATTGTTTATAGATTTAAAAATGAAATAGACATTAGTTAATATATGACATATATCCTTGGAATAAATGAAATTTAAAGCTATAGGAATTAGAAATTTCATCAAAACGTGACATCCATTTGATTTTATACCCTTTATCATTAAATTAGTCATTGGCATGATATTATTTATATTTTATTAATACTAATCTAGATCAAAAACATAATTCAATAATTTTCAAAAATGATTTTTCCTTTTCTAGAAAGATTGTGTGTAGTTGGAGAAACAGAATTCCATTTTTTTTACTCCTCACTAACACCAACCATTCCAATATTACCATATCAATCATTTACAACCAATTCATAGTTATATAATTTTTTATTAGGTGAATTTAGTAATGGGTCAATGATACTATCCAAAAAAAATTAACATGCATAATATTAATGAAAAAGTATGATGTACAAATAATCCCAGTATAGTAATTCAAAAAGAAATTTTATTTTTTTCCGTCCAGTTTTTAATGGTTTTTTGAAAATGGTTTACCAAAAGTTAATCCCATTTAATTTAAATTATCAAAAATTTGATACCAAACTTATGGAGATGGGTTTTTATGTTATTATGTACAACCATATAATGAAGTCATCCATGGTTATTACTCTTTTATCTAGGTGGAAATATGAAATGTACTAGAAAAAATTATTAGAGGAATGTTTCAAACTATTTTACTATGTACCTTGGTCAAAAATGGGACACCCTTGAGTTCCATTAATGATATATATTAAAAAAATTCATATTCAGGAATGTATTTTATCATCCTGTACAATATGGATTTCAATGTGAAATATTAATTTCATTAAGAATCGTATGACATAACACCTAAATTTAACAATATTTTTAAATATTTTTTCAATGGATCCAAATAAAAAATAAGTATAATTACTAGTTGTTTTGGTCCATATATAAACAAAGATAACATAATGTATTTTAATTTCATTTATAACAACTTTTAAAAGTTATAATTTACCAACATAACCATCCATGTAATATGAGTTTTACATTGAAAACCATAAGGATTAACTTCATCGATAGATAGTGCATGATAGAAGTTTCTAATCTTATTTTTGAATTCAGGATACTAGTGATTAATTCTCTTTAACTGAGATTATTCTAATGGGTGTTGAATTTACCTATATTTACTTCTTGTATCATTATATTTTGTTAATTGTGTTGTAGTCTCCTCACATATATATAGGTTTCAAAACTGAGGAATGATTACAAACTACCAGAAAAACATAAGACATGATTCCTCTTTCACCTATCAAGAAGCACCACACTTTGGGAATTTTTGAAGTGGTTTTTGGTCCTTGTGAAATACTTTACATACATTTGAAAAAACATGTATTCTTTTAGTGATAATACTCATTGACTCGAGTAATCATTTAGTGTCATATGTTTTGAAAGGAATATCATTGTCTTTTTTGACCATATCATTCTAGAGATCAAGTAGTTTTGTAAACTAGCATAAATTAACCTCTTTGTAGATTTTAAATTATACTTGTTTTATATGGTTGAAAATAGTTTATATATACTACATCTAGAATACAATAGTGTATATCCACAACTATTTATCTTCTCAAAAAAATTTGGAATATCCCTAAGCTCATGTTCAACTATCATTTTCCTTTCCTCAATATTATCTTCATCATCATTCAAACCTATAATCACACCATCGATATGGTCTTAATAACCATCCATATTTTTAATTATTTGAAATGATTCAAAAAATAGTCTTATCCCAGTCACTACGTACATTCAGTTTGTACCCATGTTTAGCCCTAAAATTTATAACTTTGATCTAATTCGTGTGAAATAAAATTTTCTTATAACTCCTCTATACTAATTACACTTGAATAAATAAAATTTATACATGGGAAACTAATTTAATAAGGGTGATCTGATTTTTTTGGTAATGGTGGTTAATTGGTCAAAGACCAAATCACTTATTATTAATTAAATGAATAATGATTTCTTGAGTCTAAGGAATGGGAACTGTTTTTCAATCCTTATAATAAAATGAAAGTAAATAAATGGGGAGATCATCTAATCTGGTAATTTTATGGTTGAATCCAATAATATCAATACCATCAGCAACCTTGTTCACTTCACAGAAGGCTTGAGTGATAATATAGCTGATATACCTAACAAATTGAACATAGTCCATCAAACTAGTTGTAAGTGGACATCCATGGTACACTACACCATTCAATATATCTTGAAAATGTTAGTCAAATAAATTAAAATCCAAATATTGTTCCAACCATTTTTCTTCATGAAAGTAATATCATGGATAACACTCATCATTTCTACAACTAGATATGAGGTAACACCACAACTGCCATAGAAACACCCAAGAATTTGTGATAGGCGATTTCGATAAATTTCAACACAACCCAAGGTGACCAAGTTTCCTTTAGAGCCACAATCAACATTAACATTAATCCATTATGTGAGAAGAACTTTCTAGAACACATTAAAAATACTTCTAGGATAAAAACGAATACCATTAATCCCAAGATGTCGTAGAATCCCAAATTCGTTCACCATGTGGTTGCAAAGTCCCATATGAATCGAAGCAACTTCCCGAATGGAACTGAGGATCCACATCCGAACTAAATTTAAACCAGTTAAGGTATTGTTATTAATAACAGAATTTATATCATACCAGATCACATGAATAATCATAGAAATAGTAGTTGGGAAAAGATTCTTGATTTTTTGAGAGGCTTATATATCCACATAATGTTGAATTTGAGCATTGAGTACGTCATAAAGAAACCATATGAACTCAAAAAGATAAAAACATAATTACAAAGAGAAGTAGAATTTGAAAAAGAATGAAATAAGTGTTTTATGTATTCTCTGTGTTGGTTTTAATGATGGAATTTAGAGTAATGATGAATCCTGAATTATTGAAGACAAAGGTCGGTGGGAATCCTTTTTTGATCAATACATAAAATAAGATTTATTCTTGAAGAATTTAACCATAATTGATCAATGTTTTTAAGTGATAAAAATCATTATTTGAATTACTAAAAAAGGGTTTTAAAACATTTTTTATCAAGGATTCCATTATATAGATGTTCAAAAATGAAAAAATCATCAGTTTTTGAAAAGGGGTAGTTTTCAATTACATGAATAACATTGACAAGTAAATTAAAGTTGTGAGAGTAAAAAACATCTTTAATATAACAATTAGTGTTCTATTGTAATTTATTGGGGGAACCATTGAGATTAACTGAACACCATCCTAGTTTTTTATCCAAAAAGTCATGGAATAATATCTACTAACCATTAATCTAGAGTTAGACATGACGCGGGAAAAATAATTCTTAATGGAAAGCCATATGGAAGAACTCATATAATTCAAATCTACTTTCTTTAATTTGACAATAAATCTATTGTTAAAGAAATAAATGGAATCAGAGTCCTTATGAATTTTGTTCTAGGTTATTCAGACTTGTAATACATCATAAAAGAGTTTATAATTTTTAATATTGAGACCACCCTTATTCAACTGTTTTTAATACGTGGACCAATAAACAGTCACTAGTTTTCTTTAAAGAGTGATTATGCTCCCAAAAATGTTTTTAATGAAGACAATTATTTTTTTAAGAGACAAGTAGGACATTTATTAACCATCAAGGAATATACCATTTTTTTAACAATCATAGATTTGACTAGATAGATCATTCCATCCATAGAAAGGGATTTTTCAATCCATTATGAAGGATGGTGAAGGACTTGATTGACAGTTTTAGAAAAGTAACAACAGTTGGGTGTAACCCCAAAAATGGTAACACCAAGATAGGTGAAAGGAAGGGATCCTTATTTAGTACATAATGCATTAATAATGTTATATTTTCTATTTAAAGGAATCCATTTACCAAAAAATATAAAGTATTTTCTCCAATTGAAGGATTATTCTGATATATATTCATTGTGTTAGTGGGAACTATTTAGATTTTAGATATTCCTTTTATCTCCTTATAAAAAAGGATGATATCATCTACATTTAAGAGATGTGTGGGAACATTCAAATTCCTATAATCATGAGTCTACTTAAACTTGTTCTAATCCACAAGGAGCATGATAAATCTACTTATGTGATTCTCAGAAATCAAAAAATTAATGGAAGAGAGGGGGTCACCTTGTGTGACACCTTTGGTTTATTTAAAGTGACCCTCTGGAGATCCATTATCAAGGATGGAAATAATGGCTAAATTGAATGGAGTCTAAATTATACTGATAAAGGAGTTATAAAATCAACATCTCCAAAAAACAATGAAAATAAAACTTTAATCTATGGTATCAAAAGTTTTTAGAATGTCATGTTTGATCGAAGTAATGTTTCCACTACTAGATAGATTTAATGAGTTATTGTGTTATGAGTAAAGACAAATACAATATTCAATAGATCCACCTTTTAAAAAACCAAATTAGTTCTAATAGATTTTATTATTGATAATAGAATCATGTCTTTTGGAAAAAAATTGTAATGTTCTTATACTGAGTATTAATTAGAACAATGGGTGTGAAGATATGTATTTATGAAGCATTATCCACTTTTTGGATATATGTGAAAAATAGGTCATTCAACCCATGATAGAGTGTACCATTGGAAAATAAATATTTGACTAATCTACACACATCAGTTTGAATATCATCCCAATAATGTTTATTCAACACATTATTGAAACTGTCAAGTCTAGGAGAACTGTTGGGATCTAAGCTAAAGGTAGTGTCTTTGATCACATGATCTAGAGGAGTTATATAAAGAAAAGAATTATCTTCATTATTCACCCCAAATGAGATAAAGTCATGTAAAATGACTTTATTGGTGATTTTCCCATTGAAAATATTTTGAAAATGAGAGATGAAATTATTTTCATTAATACCCACAGTATCAATGAGGTTGTCCCCATCTCTTAGAAAGGTGAGAGGTATACAATATTTTGGGATTCTTTGATGAGAGTTGTAGAATTTAGTATTTTTTCACCAACTATGTGAAATTTGCTTTTGAAGAGTTTTTTTGAATGTTATATTTAATTCTGAGAAATGGGAAATGTTTTATAGTAATTTTGATTTCAGTCTCCTGGTCCACAGAAAAACTAGAGCAAGTAGTGATGTTTTTGAGTTGGGTAAGTTCATCTAATAAAAGAAGAATTTCATTGTAATTTTTTGGGATTTTGATTTACACCATACTTTATGTTTAAATTCAATGTTTTTTAAATTATATTTATAGGAAAGACAATGATTTCATTGATTCATGGAAGCCCAGAAGTTGTTAATGATGTTCTCACAATTATCATCTGATGACCAGGCATTGTTAAACCTAAAAGAAAGAATATTATTTAGGTTTTTGATAGAAAGGCTGATGAATATTAGGTAATGGTAAGAATAAATTTTAGTAACATTTCTGCTTGTAATGATGGTTCATTTATCCAGGGTTATGGAATTTATAAAATCTCTATCAAACTTCCTAGAAACCACCCTATTGTAGTGCCTTATACCATGTAAAAATGGAATATTAAGGTCATTTTCAACAAGATTGTTATCCTCAATAGAGGTTTTATACTCTCTCCATGAGATAGTGTAGTGATATGGGCACAGTTTCTCACTTGGGTAAATAATATCATTGAATTCACCAACCATGAACCAAGGGTCATGAATATTATTACCTAAGTAGGAAATGTCATTCCAAAGAGGTCTCTTGTCATGGTATCTATTATTTGGATATATAAAATAATAAAATTCATGTCACTGATAAAAGGTAAAATCGCATGTAAACACCATCTCATAGACATTTATTACATTAACATTATATATAAAAGATTGAGTATATATCCATAGAGTTTCAACTGATGAGCATTTTTTACAAGAACCTAAAAAATATAAGCAAACTGGAAAAGATGTTTAAATCTAGAAGAAGAAAGGATATTCGGTTCTATAATAGAAAAAATATTACTGTTATGCGTATTAATAGATATTTTTAAGACAATAACTGTGTTTGATTTATCAATACTCTGACAGTTCCAATATAAAATATTCATTGAACCTGTATTTGGGGTTGGAACCCCCTTTCTTCTTACTCTCGAAGCCCCTCTTCCAAGAAGATCTTCTAACAGTTCTAGATATTCTCAGGCTATGTTTCATTTCATACCTAATCATGTAAGGAATAGTATAATTATTATTAGCACCTGCATTAGCCTCGCCATTGATTGGATCAGCCGATATAGCTTTAGAGGGGGTAACAGATTGACTGTTTCATAAATCAATCAATGATTTGTTGTTATGAATTGTGGGAAGGTCAGCAGTAGATAGTGATAAACCATAATGTGTAGTGTAGTGAGAGCCTTATATAGAATATATAGTATTTTCTTGTTGTGAGAAACTATATTCACATGAAGCATGGTTAATGGGAGTGTGGGTTGATCAGGAGATGCGGGGCTACATCCCTATTCAGTGTTGATAGTGTTATGTAAAACCATATCTTCAACTTTTTCATTGGTGGAATCAAAAATGTGAAAAAAATAAAAGTGGGTTTTTACTCATCGTGAACGGGGTTACTTGAGAATCCCATTATGTTCTTACCCCCCCCCCCCCTACTGTAATTAGTGAGAGATCACCTACATTAGGCAACTTAGAAGTGATAGGATAATTCATGCTGGATAGAGATACTTCAATTTCAGGTTAATGTTCGGTTTGTGTAATGATATCCATAATAAATGTTTCTATTTCCTTAATGATAAATTTTTCTATTGCCTCATTATCATCCTCTTCAGCTAATTCATCCAATGATTTTCCCACTTCATCCCCTGTGGGATTCAAAGTCATTATCTTTTTAATCCATTTTATATTTTTATTATTGAAAGGCTTAGTTTTATGTAACGCTGGTCCTTTTTCTTTATGGTGCCTCATGATTTCAGTCCATTAATTATCATTTTTTGGGTGACTTGTTTCTTCAACACACTATAATTAAAAAATGAATGTCCAATAATTTTACAAAGTTCACAGAATAGAGGTTTTCACTTATATTCAATCCTGACCTGTATTCTGTAGTCTTTAGCATTGAAGATGATAAATTGTGGGATTTTAGTTTCCAGATTTACTTATACCATTACTCTTGAAAAAGGCCTAGTTTACCATTCAATGTTTTTTATCAATATTGAGGGGAGTACCAATAAAATAGGCTATGTATTTTATGATTTTGGGTGACAAATAACCAATTGGGAGCATGAAATTTAACCCCAATCTAGGCCAAGGTGTTCCTATGAGTATAATGATTAAATGCATAATCCCATTCAGAAATATGTAGAAAACCAGGTTTGAGTAGAATGTTCCCTATCTTCCAGACCCGATCTAGATCCTCCAAAGAGTTTATAAGTATATGAAAATAGCCCATACCAATAAGAACGAGTTTCCATATTGAAATTACCATATAATGAGAAATTCAATGTTTTAGATCATAGTATGAGCAGGGTTTATCGACCTTTAGATATGAAATTCGTCTTATAATCGAGAACATACACATTTGATATCATTGTCAAAGAACATCAGGATCATCCTCAATTGAGAATCCTCCATCCAACGACTTTTTTAAAATATGAGGCTTTGATGATGTTGTATTGAGATGATCCACACCTTTAAGAACTTTAGGGAAATAAATTCCTTTCAATTTGTCAAATGTTTCATGATTAGAAACATTATCTTTGCGGTTTTTCCCACGTTCGTTTCTGGAATTCTAGAATCAAAGGAGTGCTCCCATTCATAATTAATGGATGTCGTACCTCGCTTGAGCTACTGTAGAGAAGACCTGCCATCACCAATTATTCATATACTCAAAACATGTATTCAGGTAATGAGGTATAGGTGAAGCCTTGAACCACCTGTGTGCCACACGTCTTGAATGAGGCCCAAGGTGGCCAACCTAGGTATTCGGCCAATTTCCAATTGGGTAGAGGTTCTAGCAGTAATTATTAAAGGCATAATAGTCATTTATTTGTGAGGACTCAAACCCCTAACCTTAGGATCTGTGCAGCATAGCCGTAACCACTCCACCATGCCCCCACAGGAAAGGGTAATATGCATGATGTTTTGAAATCATGATGAACACTTTCACCCTATCCTCATAATGTTTTGTCATATGATTGGAATCCATACATTTTAAATTAATATTCATCATATTTTACATGATAATATTAAAATTATACAAAATAAAAGAATACCAATACAATTTAAATTAAAAAATTAATCATATTATTAAAATATTTTTGTAATGTATGAGTGTTAATGATTATGATTTTAAACACATAAATTTATTTATTAAAGGATTTGGATTTTCTATTTTTGGTTATCGTCAATCTTTCCTATATTATATGAACCTAATATACCACATATTTTACTTATTAAGTTCTTATGAGATACTTCTCCCCTATCAAAACACAACATACAGGTGATCAGCATATGTCCTTTAATATAATTCTCCAAAACTACATATCTTTATCAATGTTTGATAATTATTTTTAAACAATAATTAAAATTTTAAATTTAAAATTTCCTCTCTAAACATTTGGAACAATATAATTTCCATATTTTGGATTCCTCAAAAGAAAACAATATTAATATATGGTACTCTAATGGTTACTAAAAATAACATACACTGGGTAATGATATGTATTAAAAATAAATTGTGGTAATAATACAAGGGTGTATGAGGGATGCTTGGAAGTAAATAGGTGGAATTTTTTGATATTAATTACTAAGAAAAGGAGGCATACTTTGAACATGGATCCGATAACCATATGTTCACCACAAAGAATCTTCCAAATTATCATTTGTAGTCACCACCTTACATGATAGGTGGGAATATGCATTATGGTGTATATCTAAGAGCACCATGAAATTGGAATGATAAATAATTAGAACTGAGTGATAATGAACCTTAAGGTGATGGATATATTGAACCAACAATGGATTGAGGCATGATATATTTTGTGGGGGATCATCAAGGTAAATCGAGGAAAATTAAGATCACTTGCACGCATAGTGATCAAACAATTTGGGGAAATTAACAATATAGAAAGTTGTTCGAGGAATAATAACATATCATAAGTGATCACAGACATTGATTTTAATATATCATTTTAAATTTGAGAAATAAAATTAGATAATGAATAAAAAATAAAAATATATTAATATATTTTTTAAATTTTAATAAATTTGCAAACAAAAGTGATTTCAAATATTCAGTAAAATCATTAAATTAATCTATATTTTTTTATATTAAAATATAGAACATAAATTTAACCATAATTATTAGTATAAATTAATTTTCAACCTTTTATGTTTCAATAACAAGAAATATTATTTTCAAAAATATAATTAAAATTATTTATAAATATCATTGATGGACACCAAATAAGATGAATCACCCTGAAATGATAAAAATAAAATTATATACTTTGTGTTAGAATGATTAGTAATTACACAAAGACCCTATATCTAATTTTTATTTTCTATGCAAAACCTCATGTCAATTAAAAATAATAATATTATTATTATATTATATGACATGATCTAATTCAGATATATTTTAATAATTTTTTTAAATAAATAAATTAATATTAATTAAATGATATAGAATAAAATATATTATCTTTAATGGGACCCTAACTAGATACATAAATCCTTGATAATTATTAAACCTTGAATAATAAATATTTTTTTAAAAAAATAAATATATTTATACTATTCGATCTATAATAAATCAATATTAAATTTTCTAATATTATGAATAAATATTTATTTCAGATTTTCAACTCATATATATTCAAAACTCAAATAATTGGTTGCTTAAATTTTGTGATCAACTTATCCAAAAAAAATTATTATTCCATGATATGTGAATAATACTTATTGTTAATATTAATGTCAAAAATAATTTAACTATGATTCTAAATACACTTTTTTGTGTAACCCTATAAGATTATTTCCATGTGGAAACAAATAAAATTGACTAAAATCTAAGATCAACCTCAAAAACATGTCATGGAACTCATAGGTAATGAATTTAATCTCCCAAGGAAATCAACATCATTCAAATGCTTGAGATATAATATAATCTGTTTTACTCAATATCAAATAAAGATGGTAGCATAATTGTGTCCTCAAACTATATTTGTGATTTAACTTTTTTTTTCCTATCTGAAATGAACTCATCAATGAACTACTATGTAAATTTATTCAAAAAAATAATTCCATTTCAATCAATGGGTCAAAGATATCATTTTCCTTAACATATTAGGGGAAAATGCATTCTTGATGTGTTAAATTAATGTTATATCACTTTTGACGCACCAAATGTATGATACCCTATAATTAGTATATGTTTTCATTATGTTCCTCAATGCATAAAATTGTATGATTCATGAAATTCATTAATATTAAACTCACGTGTATGGACTAATACAAATTTCCAAAAATAGGTATATCCAATGACACATATAACATATGGAATTTCTATTGACTGGATTATCCTCAAAACATAACAAAATATTACTAACTCACAATATTGAACATTAATAGAAGAAGAATTAGCCACTTTTGAGATTCAATCTCTATATAAGTAATCATCATATGTGTCCTATTTGATAGGTTCCATCTATACCATCAGATACATGATAAAAAATATATTCAAAACACATCATGGTTATTATTGTAGTTGGGATGAAAAAAACCATTCTATGTTAAATATACAATAAAGAAATTTTAAAATTAATGTTACATATAAGAATAATCCTTATTTTCTATATTATTAATTAATATTAATATTATGTTCCATTAATATTATGCTAATCATATATACAATGTCATTTGGTTCTAGGGAACCATCTCTAAAATTATTTTTAGTACGTTTCACTATAACTAGAGTGTTGATCATTCAAATAACCTTAGTATTTTCAATAATATTTTATATGATACACTATTCAAGTAATTGTACAACCTATTTAGGCCACATCCAACCACCCATGAATAGTCTGGTGTTATTTTTGGGATTTAGTATGGATCTTTCTTATCTAATACAAATATATATTAACCATTAAAGCACTTTTTAAAATCATTTAATGATTTTTTTAAATTGAATAAAACAAAAATGAATAACATGCCTCACTCATTGATGTTAAACCCTCCCATCTCTTCTACAAGGTTTTTATGGAGATCTATTAGAAGTAATCCTGACTCGAAAATTAACCTATATCCATGGGAAAAACAATATCAATAGGCCCTAAATCCATTGACATAACATATGTCCATGGTCTACAGAGGTCGTATGACCAATTACTACTGGAAAACGGTATAGTATAAAAAAATTAACCATGTTCATGGGGCTCAATGGACATCAGGTACCATGAGAATATGTCATATATTGCCACAACTCTTGATTGTGGTGGTCTCCATTAATAAATTAATCACAATAGTTAGATTTCATTTGATTAAATACTATATACATCATCAAAGACATTACCGATATATTGTGATGAACAATTTGTACATATAAATTAATATAATTATTATTCTTATATATTTAATAATTTAAAATGACAGTGGATCCAAGAACCTAGATCGATTTTCTAGGACAACTAGGTTGAGGGGTTATGGGAAAGGTCCACGACCATGGTCCATATGTAGCATGTATGTTGCCCTTCAGTATGACCTTATCACATCACAACGCCCATCCTACACCCACATATTAACACGGTCCATGTCAACCATTATTTTAGATGATGTGAGTGTTCCAATATCCATAGTAGATATTGAACCATGGTAATATACATCCCTATATCTAAATTTGACCAACCATGTCAATGGATTAGTGGTCGTAGGGTAAATATCCAATAATAAATCAACAAAATCCTTCTTTCTGGGATATTAAATGGGTTATATGAATCCCTCCATAAATATATTGGATTATCTTTTTATTCATGATTTTATATAACCCGAGTGTTAAAGAATGTAATGCCTTTTCCCTAGAACATTGATAGTGTTCAATCCAATTTTTCACAGGACCTTAAGCATGTCTCCCCATATAATAGAGGCTACAAACTAGTAGTGAGGGTTTGAGGAGTAACTATGGGGATACTATACCCTTATATGTAATTGAAAAAGAATAGCATAAATAACCAAAAAATATCCACAAAAAAGCATATTACAGATAATAAATAAATTAATAATCCTATAACAAATAAAATAAAAAATCATAAAGTCATACATTTACACCAATATCAAACTAGGATAACTACATATATTAAATATAAATAGTAAATAAGATAAACAATATGATCAACTACTATTTACAATCCTTACCATATCTATAACTCCAAACAATATCTACGATATCCCAATTGATAATGAAATACTAAGCCCCTACCCTACTTTAACGAATGAACAATCATGTTTCCTCAGTTAATAATGTTCCATGTCCACCTGAGCGGGGTTTGAGTGGAATTAAATTGGGATCAACAATCAAGGTGCCAAATATAAGAAATAAATATGATGAATTCACTTGTGATATGCTCTTAAAATTAAACATATAGTTTGTAGGAGTAATAAATAATCTTTATCAATATGTGGGATCTAATGTAACATCAAAGATCTAACATACCTATATTGACAAGTGATGAATTTAATTGAGAATTCAAACCAACATCTAGAACCTGGTGGGGTTCCCCTTCCTTATTAGGAAACAAGTAACCACATTTGGAACATGGATGTTTACATGCTCTTTTTAGAAAAATAGTATCATATCACCTGGAACAAATGGGGTAGACTCCCCCTATAGAGAAAACATATAATCTAGAAATATAGGGTAATAAACTCCCTGAATATGAAAAAATATTATCTTGAAACTCACACATACCATCACCCAATGATAAACCAAGTATCGTCATCTTCAAACATAGGGGTGTGCCTAAATTGTACCATGTAACCAGATATTATCTAGAAAATCAGGTGTGATCCTAATCCCAGATATGATACCATAAGAACCCATATAAAATCATGGGGAATTCCCAATACTTTATAGGAAACATCAGACACATTATACATCTACCTTTCACTAGTTGGCCTCCCAACTAACTGGTCACAAATCTCCCATGCTAGAATCTCAGATGCATTACCCTTCCTATTCAATATAGCCACACTAATCCCACATTTTTGAAAAAGGGGTTCTAATGTGACGCTCATGATCAATAATGACTACCTCATGGTCATAACCTTATCTAAGGTCAAAGTAATATTGGTGACCCTATTATGGCCCCCTAAGTCATATAATATACTAGACACGTTCTTGGGTTCCCTCATCTCATTATCATCCTTTATGGAAATCCCATTAGTTAGAGGTAATAAAACCATTCATCTTCACCATAATTACATCTAGAACACATTTATTTTAATTGAAAATCCACACTCACATTACTTTCAAGAGATGTAACAGATCCCATCTCAAATCCCAAGGTTAATCCAATCACCCAACATATCAAAAATAGGCCAAGTGTATACCCACCCAAGTGATTACATATTAGGAGGGAGGTAAACCCACTTCATTCTCTAATAAACTATCATTAAGGCTATATGGAAACCCAAATATTCTTTTTTTGTATTCTATGGTTAATAATTCTTTTCCCATCATACTCATATACTCCGAGTTTACTATGGAATCCTTTCAACAGGTCCACTATATAACATTCATATTATTTCATTTATTCCCACCCATGGCCTATGTATCACAAAGAATATATTTATAATTATGACAATACACATTGGTGTTCGATGAATTAAATAGTTATCAAGGGCCCATCATGATCCATGATAGTCAATTCCATCCAAAATCACTTACAATAGTGTATTTAGTTAAATTTCAATTACCCATATGTGTTGAGAGAATATATCAGATTCTATATAAACATAATTCATTTACATTTTCGAGGACTCATGGGACCACCTATCTCATATGATCTAATTTTCTTTCAAGAAATGTCTGAAAACTATTTCCCAAACTCATCCATGCCTTTTACATGCTTATTTCAACTCCCAATAACTTATCTTAATTCATAACATAAAATTTTATTATTTATACAAATGTAAAAAATTAATTTAAATTGTAATAATTGAATAAAACTGACAATCCACATATTTTCATTGAAACCATTAGTAATAGGGAATGTTTCACTCCAAAAAATAATCTTAGATATATAATACATAAAACAACCAATTTAGTTACCTATAATGATGGTTGGTTTCATCAAATTTACATAATACCCAATAAAAATATATAGGGTGATATTATCCTAATAGAATGGTGTCCCACAACATGGTTTCTTCATCTTGGGATATCCTCTAGACACATTGAGAACAATCCATATCATAATGGGATGATTCCACCAAGATCTGGTTGAATCGTCAATGAAAATACAAACCAAAATATACAAAATCATAATGATTATAGGGGATACTACAATGGAAGGAAGATATGGTTGAAACGTACCGATAGTTATCATGAAATCTAATTGAAACACATAAAAAACCATGGGAAATTTAAGGTTAATGAGAGTGAGGATTCCTCTGGCATAGATTCACTTATGGGAGAAGATGGGGGAGTCCTAGAAGGACAGGGAAGAACTATAAGATCTTGAGGTGGAAATGACATTTCTACCCTTTTAATGAATTCGGAGTAGTCATATGGTTTCTTCATGATTTGAAAAATACAGTTTAATCCTTATAAATATTTCTATCCATTGATGTAAAAATTTCAAATTCTAGTCTAATTGTTTCCAAAGAATGCACTATTCATGTGATTATCATTATCGGACCTACAACATCTCTTATGGTTTGGCCAAATTTTTTTCCAAACCATGATTGAACCCTATAGATCCTTCTGAAATGTAAATGATAGGTTATTCACATTTTCATTATAAATTCAATCCATTAGTGTGTTGTCACCCAATAAAAATAAACTCTCGTAGTTTATATGATTGACTTTCCCTAAACATGTGGATGTTTAAAACCCATTACAAAAAATAATAAATAAAAAATGAAGCTCTGTAAAATCCACTGATGACCCAAAACATCTCATCAGACTCATTATATATCCAAAAACTCATTCTCATGAAGCTCCAACTCTTAGAATTTTAATCCAAATACCCAATATAAAATGACCCTTACTCTATGGTCAAAAATTGAAATTACCCTGAAATATCACATCCGAAGATGACATAAGGTTTTATAACCTCCAAAACAAAATATTTTACCTCCCTATTAAGTCTTGATGGTATCATAACCATTACTCTTAGCCAATTTGGCTTTGTAGTTCACAATCACCTCTCTGTTCTTCATCCCTAAATATCAAAGATGATTCCATAATGAAAATCTAAAAAAGGGGTTCACTATTCATCCAAATAAAATCTCCTTTCTCTCTATCATCAATGATACTATTAAAAAACTCAGTGATACCCATCAACCAAAATAAACTATGGTTTCATTAATCAATTCATCACCAACTCATTGTGTTCCCCACTAAAAGGATCACATCGCAAGGGTTAATTCCAATCCATGATGCTCCCCACTATTAAAATAACTTACTAAAACAAATCCTCAATGGTACAACAGAACACCATATTTAGTTCACATCTTGTTGTGCCTGACCGTATGTAGAAACACCAATCTAACCTCCTCATGATAACCATTCTAGAAAATTATTGTCCACACCCACTAAATCACAATCTTACAGCTGGATCATGATGACTTCAATCTTTATGGTATAAAAATATTATCCAAACATACAAAAAAAATATAAGAACCTGAATCTCAATGTAATTCCATGATAGAATGATTGAACAACCAAAGTTTATATCGAACATGTTAAATAATTAATGGAACATATCTAATTTGAATCACCCTTGGATCACATCCAAAACCACCTTGATCTTGATTACAATGCATACGATCCATCTAATACCTCAATAAAATCTAAAACATGGTATTCCCCAAGGAACCAAACAAAATCAGGATTACATGTATACCAAAAACCACCTTCCACCTTGACCACACAATAAATGGACTCATGCATTTATGACCATTCAAGAATAAGGATCATACATCCACAAAAAAAGGATTATCCCCACTATAAAAATGTAATAATATTTTCTGTTATAAAAACATAATGATACATACACCCCATTATCGATCCATTATTGCTTGTAATGGTTGGATGTCACCTCCCTACTCATACCAAAGCAAAAAACCTGAAACCTCAAGCACCACCTGTTCCCAACTCACTAGGAACATCATCCCAGATATCCATAAAATTTATAATTTAAAATAGGGTTATACATTCTAATGATCAATGTTTCACTCCACCCACATGTATTCATATACACTAGTCCTTTAGTGGAACCATAATCAGTCCCCTCATCATAGATGTGTCACTCATCTTGAGCCATGTTAACACCTCCCTAAAATCCCATGATTGTTTTTCAAGGTATCCTCTTATAAATAATACCATGCTACCCTAATCCATTTATAATTTTCACTATTCTAGGGAACTATAATTTATTTTATAATATTATTTCTTGTAAAATCATTCTAACATCCCACAAAAACACATCAGTCCTCTACTCACACTTGACTGCTTAACAATTCATAACACCATAGGTACCATATGTAACTAGTGCATACCACATCAATATCATCTAATTCCTATGGGTGTACACTCCCATGAAACATGATCTAAGAACCTAACTCGTTCTCCCATGAGTCACACATAATTTAATTTAGGATCATGATCCAAACAAAATGATTATACCCCTCTCATATGTAAGACTCATCCAGCCAAAATCACCCTCAATTCTCACTTTTAAACAATCCAGATATCTTTCCCATTACAAGACTAATTACATGATAAACATCAACCCAAGATTCATTCCATTAATGTAAATAATCCAAACAATATTTTATTATTCCACTCTAAAATGTACATTAAATGAACAACTCTTGGTATCCCACTAATATCACCCTAAAAACCCCATCATTAATACCAAGGATCCTAGAACGATTTTCATCACTTGAATCAAAGTGAATATTTTTGCTTAGACAACATACCCAGTTGAAACTTTTATCAAAAAATCCCTTAACCTAATAAATCGTCCCATTATTTATATTTATAAGTATATAATCAAACTGGGATAACACCTTTATCAGGTTACCCTTATACATATCCCATGACCCCCCAATATCCTGATCTTTATATCAAAGGCAATAGACTCTTCAACCTAGCACATAAATCACATATCTAATAAATTATAACTCATGGGGAACATCTCTAACCTACTATCAAATAAATGAAGAAAATATCATGAAAAAATAATCAATCTAGGTTTCTTATATATACACATGAAGATATATATATATATTTCATCACATTACAATTCATCATACCACTACAAAGAACTAATCTTGAAAATAATTTTATATGAGATACCACCCCTCTACGACTAAGATATCATTAAAATATACAAGATGAATCATATAATGATGATTTGTGTTGAGTAAGTCATACTCATATTGTTTAGTTCAATAAAATTCCACTACGAAGACATATGGTAATTCTCTATATTGGTTGTTATTTACACATTATGTAACCAAAGTAATTTTATTTGTAGAACAATAATCACAATTACCCATATGGTGTTCATAATCAAGGAATTCAATGAATGTACCAACACATTGAGAGTAACTATAAATATCTGACATGAAGGGACTATATTCTCATTCTCAATGAGACACTAATATAAAGAGGATCTATCTCAACAGATCTATACTGATATTTTAGTAAACCAGGGGTATATCCTAAATAGATTTTGTATAAACACGTGATTTTTTAAAACTATGGGTATATATATTCTATCAGAATTGTTTTTGATGAACTGTTGTGATAATAGGAAAAAATATATTCTCCACCCTCTCTCCCCCACTTCAGTCGTCTCCCCCAACAAGTCCCATTCCCCCCTGTGTTTCCCTCGCATGATGCCCCTTATCCTCCTTCGATCAATGCACACCACCCTTGTCTTCCTCCTCCAGTCAATTGACATCACCCATCATCCTCCTCTAGTCGAGTTGTGTTTCTCTCACCCAATTTGAATCCCCTAGATTGAGAGGTGTTTCCCTCACCTAATGATTGTTGCTTCTACAGGTCATGTATTCTCTACTGATTGGGGTTTTTTTTTCTGATTTCGGTTCCCGTTGATAGTGTGTCCCTAGTTTTTCTTCTAGTATAGTTAATTTTTTGTCATTTAGTTTTGGTTTTTTATTCTATTTATATCATTTTATATTTTTTATTTCTCTTTTATATCTGATTGATTTTGGTTTTGATCATATTGGTTATATATAAAATAATTTTGGGTTAATATATGTGATATTAGGTTGATTTGGTTCTCTATTAATGTTATGTCTATTTTGGTTCAGGTAAAATCAATTTTTTAGTTTTTGGAACTTTGATATTTCATATTTTTTGTTTAGTTTCATAATATAATGAAGTTGAATGATTTCCCCCTAGGATGAGCGGTTTTTTTCACCTGATCGACAACTGGCCTTTTCCTCTTCTATAATTATCCCATGATCTGCTTCATTGGCATGCATCCCATCAGCAATCTCCTGTTTGTTGAGGATCACCCCTATTTCTATGACTATTTCTAGTCTTGTTTGACAATGAGCTCATTATCCTATTTATATCAATTTGTTTGAAATCCACAATAAACTTTAATATTTTATATATTCATGTGATTTTTTTAAGTTCGTTATCTGAGGACAATAATTTCTAATTCTGTGTTTTCTTGAACTATAAGATTCATCTAGTTTATATAGAATCATGAAATTATGATAAATTTATTTCATAAAAAGTAATAACTACTTTAAATTTGATTATATAGATATCCTAGATACGTTTCACTAAATATACTCTACCACAAAACTGGGTTTTTGTAGTGCCAGAATTTATCAGTGCTTTTTTAGTTGCACTAATTAGGGGGGCTTTATCAGTGCTTTTTTATAGCGCTGATAATGTTTAAATTAAAATAAATTTCAGGAAAAATATAATATTGATACACAAGTATATTTATATTGATATAAATATAATATATATTTTCTAAATATGTTTTAGATAAGTATAAATAGACTATAACATAAAATACAAAATAAATTTAGTGAAAATGGCTTTAAAATATTTTAAAAAATATTATTAATTTATAAATTTATAATTAACTTCGAATAATAATAATTTAATATGATTTTTAAGAAAAAAATTTAATAAAATATCTAAAATAAGGTGAAAATGTAACTCAAGCATAAAACAACCATAACATTTTCTATGGGAGTCTCTTTGAGCTCTACATCATATTAAAATGAAGCCTGCACTGAGATCTATTCACAAAACTAACATTCTGTCACTTTTTGAGGCCAAAAAAGGCCTAGAAGGCCTCCAAAACTTAGTTTTTAGTCGGGATTCCCTGATTTTTAACATTGAAATAACAATAACTTCGGATTTTGATGTCCTGTAGGTCTGTAGAACATATCATATCAAATATTGTTTATTTTTCATTGATTTGACTGGTTGTGGAGTTGAAACGTACTTCTTGATTTCAGGTTATGGTCATTTCAACATTATATGGATTTTCAGAGACACATATATATGTGTTTATTCATAAATATATATGTGTGTGTGTGTTGTAAGTATGTATGTATGTATTTATTTATATACACCCATAAAAACATATTTAATAAATGTATTTAAAACTATTCTAATATATATATATATATATATATTAATATACAAATAGACACATGGATACAAAATTATAACTATATATATATATAAATAAATATTTATATACGAATTGAAATATGTGTATATATAAATATAAGTATTAATATTAAAAAAATATATTTATATCAATAGGAATCTATAATAATATATGAATAAATATTACTATATATTTAAATAAGTATATATATTAATAAATGGAGAAAAAAATAAATGGATTAGAGGTAAATGTGCATGCGCTCAAGGGTGGGAGGTCTCAGGTTCGAGTTGTGGCAGAAACAGGGGTGTTCAATCAAGTGGGAGGGGTTTGTGTGGGCGAGTGCATCATGTAGTGAGAGGGAGGGGGCTCCACCTAACATTGATAAAAGGGGAGTTAAGTGCTATTAAAAGATCCCCACAATCTAAATAATTTTGAACTTTTTTTAATTTTTTTGACTTTTATCAATGCTTAAAAAAATTGATAAAGGACATTTTTATCAACACTTTTTAGCACTGATAAAAGACCCTTTTATCAGCTCTTTTCTGAGAACTAATAAAAAGGACCCCCCCCCCCCCTTTATCTTCACCTCAATTAATAACACTTTTGTGGCACTGTTAATGCCCTTGTCTAGCGCTGATAAAATCCATATTTGCAGTAGTGTTATATTTGTGAAATATATAGTCCCGATTTTTTTCTTCTAATAATATATCATTTAAACATGATGTTCTCAAAATATAACTATTGGTTCTAGTTACGAATTAATTTAGAGGTTAAACATTGACAATTATTGTTATGATTAGTAATAAAATATGAATGTGATGAAGCATAGTTGTAAACATTATTATTGCCTACTCTATCTGATGAACAGTGTGGTTAGGATTATATTTTTAACATTTACTATATATTAAAATATATTCCATTAAGTGAATTATAATTGTAAATGATATTAGTTTTTCTTTTGAATTCTATTTTACGATCTTATATGATAGAAGAGTATTTTAGGCTAGGAAATTTCATCTTCTAAATTTTTTTTGATGACGTCTAGTACTGTACATGTTATAGATTTTGAAGAAAGAATGTAATCCTAAAGATATATCTAATTACTAATGACCATGGTTATCAAAAGTGTTATTGATGTTGAACTTGATATCTTATAATTAGAGAACGATCAATGATGATTGTTGTTGGTACTTGGATGCATTGATTTCAGTTATCAAATCTCCTATCTGTTTAGAGTGAAATTGATTACATCCATGATTGGTTGTGTTTTTTAATAAACATACTTTATTGAATGTTTTTATTAATATAAAATAATTCAAGAATTTGTTTACAATTTTGATATTTATTTTTTTTATTAAATTCTACTATTCCTTTTTATGTTATAATAGTTTTTATAGTACATATCCATTTTTAATCTTATGATGTTATGATATATTCTATTTGACTTGAAATTGTGTCCTCTAATAAACATTTATTATCAAGTGGGATAAAAATTGAGTTTTATTTTATCTTCAATTCAATCCCTTTTGATTTTGTTGTTTGGTTATCTAAAATTACAACATTTTTTTAGAACTTGACTCGTTTATTTTTTTTAATATATTTGATATTAATGATTCTTTAAATAGTATTATAGATGATTAATGATATTAGTATTTCACTATTGAAAATAAAATATTCTTGAGAGAAAATTAATTATTAAATATGTATAATATTACACGATTTACATAATATAAGGGGAGTCTAATATTTAGAATTATATTGTTTACCAAATCCATGATATGTTATCATTTTATTAAATGAATCTCTTGAAAAAATTTACATGTACTGTGTATTTTTTTAATAATAAATTGAGAAATATTGTATTTGCATAATGAGATTTTGAATGACGTTAACAACATAATTAAAAAAAAGAAAAAAAATTATCCTCAAGTAAAAATATCAATTTAATTTTTAAATATTATTACCCATTCATACACTTTCCAAACCAATGCTACAAATAGATATTGTTCATCTCTTATAGCATATTTTATTTCCCTTATTGTTTATTTTTCTATAAACTCGTATTCTTTGATTAATTTAATAATAAAATTGTTTGTAAGGAATTTTTTTAATTATGGATTACATTTTTTATTGGGAGATAACTTTTTTCCTTGTAATATAATTTGTAGAACGTGGATGTATCATACCAAGAAAATTTCAACTGAGTTTCAAGATAATTTATAGATTTATTGATATTTTTCATTTAACAATTCTTTAAATAGAGGTTGTATATAGTGTCATCACAATAAATGTGTTGTAAGACCATGGTTAAGCCAAGAAGATGTTAGATACCATATAAAAAAATTTATACTCCAAACAAACTATTATGTTTGGTATCACCATGGATATATGAGTCAATCTTATACTTTTCATGAGAAAAATGAAAGTAGTGTCATGAATAATTTTATATTTGATCAGTTTCCATTTTTGCATCATCTTGAAAGTGATAGTATACCAATTAGAGAAATATATGATATTAATACACTTGTGGAAAATACATAGTATGATGATGTTGATAGAGTTAAAAATTTTCTGAATGATTCTAGAACTCCAGTATATCAATAATGTACTAAAATAACTAAGTTAGAATTTTTAATGTGGTTATATCATGGGAAATAATGTTTGGAATTCATAATTCTTCCATTTATTATATTATTATGTTTTTTAAGGACTCGCTTCTTGATGGTACAGATATTACCTCCAATTATTACAGGGCTTGGAGGATAATTAAATATCTTGAATTTCCCACAAATAAGGTCCACACTTGTCTAAATGATTTTAGTTTACTTTTGAAGGAAAGGGCTCACCATAATTACTATAAAAAATGTGTGACATCTCAATGTTTGGAAAATTATGATGGAACACCATAGATAACCAAGCATGACATACATGTACATTACATTTCTTCTGAGGATTACTTAATACATTACACAAACAAACACCTAAAGACCGTATTAGTTTAGTGACTTTGGAAAGTTAGAACAAAATATTCTAATCATGGTGAGAGATTATCAGCATCTATCATAAATATATTCCCCTATTATTTTCCTACCTAAAACATTTTTTTATATCTTGGGGAATATAAAACATAAAAAGGGTTATCTCAAATTCTTTGTGAGGGTAAACATGGAGGACTTAAAACAAACCATAAATATTTGAACATACAGTTTAAACATAAAAATAAATATTGGAAATACGTAAGGCATGGATAATAAATGAACATTAAACATGATATAATACCATAGGCATAAAACATGTAACTGTGGAAAAATAATAAGCACATGGTATGATTTCTATATTAGCTAAGGCATTGCTTCCATGACTTTCATAGTGGACATAGTCCATTACTGAACTGGATTTACTTTTCGTTCCAACCATGTCTTACTAAACCAGATTTAATTTCCATTTGAGTCATATCTATCTCATGAGATAAAAATCTTTACCCAATGAATTGGATGGAGATATATTTCCCACCCATATCATAATGAAATCTTTCTAACATGGGCCACAAAAACATAAATCGTTCATCATATCCTAACTTATGAAATAAAATGGGATTCGTATACATTATTTCATCATAACACTATCTATATAAGAAAAATGGAAATCATAAAAATAATTCCATCATAAACACAATCATATAAATGTAATAATAATGATATATACATATCCTTATATCATCTTAGATGTAAAATAATTTAGATAAAAAACTTGAACTAAATTCCTGAGGAAAATATCCTTTCTTCTTCAAATTTTTTTTTCTCAAAATGACCTGGAATTTTAAAATAAAAAAACTTATTTGAAAAGAAAATTAAAATATTTAAGAGTTAGCTTCATTTAAATAAGGTGTTATGAATATGTAAAAATATGTTCATTTTTTATAAGTTAAAAAATCATTCTCCTCCTACTTTTAACAGAAATTTCAAAATGTACCTCGTATGGTAATCAAATGAATGATTCCTTTTATAATGTGTTGTAAAAGTCATAAATGGGATAAAATGACTCTAAAAATACATTTATTAATTGTTAAAAAATTTTAAAAACGTTTTTTGAAAACACGAAAATGGATGATAAATATACCCCCATAGAATACTTACGTATAAACAATCTCAGATAAAAATGATATTGCCAAAATATCAGTTACCTTAGGTCTGATTTCATCTATATGTATCCAAAACACTTGTATAGTAGGATTAAACTTATTATTATCTAGTATTATAATAATATTATTATTTATAATATCATATGTGATTCACTTATGGCTTTTTATCACCCATTCATTTATCAATTCCATGTTCAAGCAACGTTTTGGGTAATAATCGTTTTATTTATCGTAAGTTTTTTGAATTTTTATTCATGATATTATTACTTATTTCGTGATTTACTAACTTCCAAAATGTAAAATATGTATTACATATCACATATATTTAGTATATTAATATATTAATATATATATATAGATAAATTAAATATAATACATAGTTCGTGGAGACGGTACACCGTATATACGCATGAATGATGTTTTAGTTTATTTAATGAATTAAATGGAAGTAAGTAAATGAAATATATATATAGATAAATAAATTAAATAGAATTTTTATGTCAAATGTTTTATTAATATTTATTATATACACTTTATTATCATTCTGGAATGGTTATCAAGGAGAGCGAATCTCATTGAGTCATGGAGACGGTAAGTTGTATGTACGCACGCACGTTGATTTTGTTTTTTTAGGATGGATAGACGGTGAAATAGTGTTACTTAATATTTATAAAAACATATCATTATATTATTGATATTGATTTTATTTCATAATAATGAAACAACTAAATAAGGGGAAATAAATGAAGAAATAAAGTTTAAAGAATCGGTAGAAGAGATTAGCTAATCCTTAACATGCTTCCTTTAAATTCCCCTTAGGGAACTAGAGATTGTATTTTGATAAAATAAGAATATATTGAATGTGACTAAGAATGTTTATAACATAAATGTTATGGGTTTGGATGATCATTAAGGAACAAATGAAGTGAAGAGGAGAGAGAGGTGGCTTCTTTTTATAAGAGAGGAGAGGGTCACTTTAGGAATGTTCCAAAATATTAATTTTTAATAAGTTCAATTTTGATTAAAAATGATCCAAAACATATTTAATTAATATATAAGTCTATTATGGTTCACATACCCATTATCCAATAACTTATGACAAGTTTTGAATATTTTTTATATTTATCTTTTTGGTTTTACCATTATTTTACCCATTTGAATATTACTATAATAACATGTTATTCACAAAATATGGGTTAATATGATTACCATATCATTTAAAACGACCCAAAAAAAGTTATTTATGACAAAATTGGACATATATTAACCATTTTTATTAATCTTGGTTTTTAAAAAATTTAATATCATTTAATAAACTATTTTATGTTTTATGTTATGAATTATGTCAATTTTGGATACTATTCATACATGACTTTTTTATAAATTCATAACAAAATTATTAATTCAAAAAAAGGAGGTAAATCATCCCTAATTTTCAAATTTAATCTATAAACGTTATTTATGGAATCAAAATATTAAAATTTAACTTATTTTAATATTTAAAAATTCTTTTATTTCAATCATTCATTAATGATGTAATCACTACATCACAATTGTGTCATAAATAAATATATTTATCTAATGTATAAAAATTATAAATAAAATACCATGATGTGGAAAATATTTTATTATTTTGTACTGACTATTTATATACATATATATCTTTTATATAACCCCATATTGAAATCAATTTAGTAAAAGATATATGTTTAGGTTATAATTATCATTATTTTAAAATAATTCTTAAAAATTCTCATTTTCACATCCATGTGAATACATGGGGTAAAATATTGACCCATGGATGCCCATGGTTGGATATATCTCTTATTATATGATTTGTTCATGTCTTATTGTTGTTTAAAAATATTATAATATTTTTTGTTTACCTTTATTAACTAGATTTACCCTTTATCCATGGTAAATAAAATAATTACTAAAGTCACTATTCATAATGTCCAAAAATAAAAAAGTAACTATCTAAACAATTATAACCATTTTATTCCAAATATTTTATGTAATTTTCTAAATTCAAAACACAGAAGTTGCAGTAATTAATTTAAAAATAATCTTGTGTCGAAAAAATGGGTTTTTGTTTAAAACATTACCAAAGATTGAAATGTTTTTACATATGAATTCAGTGAAATGTTAATGACAATGACTTACATTTTATTAAACAATTAAAATATATTCAATTTATTCTTTAAAACCATAAAATAATATATTTCAACCATATATATTATTTTGATGGAAAAAGTTGTTTTCGATTAAAATATAGCCTATTTTCACTATTTATAGAAATATGAATGTTATCATAAAAATATCAAAACTTTATCCAAAGAAATTTTTATATCCTTCCAAAGAATAATTTTATATTGTCCAATCTAATTTATAAACATTTCAATATATATATTTAAAATGGGTGTGCAATCAAAAGGCGGTAAAGCTACATTTTTTTAAAAATACTTCTTTTATTGGTAAATTTGATTTTGTTCGCCTATCATCTGTAAAAAGAAATCTATTATTATATAAAATTAAAAATGTTTTTAATACTTTTCATAAATTCTAGTTTATATAATATTTTAATAATATATCATTGTTTTTTGAAACTCGGTATTGCATACCACAGAATCTATCGAGGATGGTTGTTATTTCGTGTAACGCAAGCCTTGTCAGTGTTGCGTGTAGTGAAAGATTTCTTTCGTGTTGTGTATAATATAATATAAATTTAGTTCATTTATACGTTGAAAAAAATCTATAATCAGTGTTTTGTGATATTAATTCTATCAAAATAACTTGAACTTGTGTGCAACACATGCCATGTATATTGGTGCATATACTTTAGGCTAATACGTTGTTGGGTATAGCGCAAGATAATCATGGTATAGAGAACAACACAAGATATCAATGAAATTAAAAGGAATATATTTCATAAAATCTTCGAGTGTTACATTCTACCCCCCTTAAAATGAACATTACCCTCGGAATCCGATGGGGTTATAAATGGTTTTCTACTTGAGAGTGACATTCATGGAAACCCACATCGTAAAAAATGATACTAAGACATAATTTTAAAAATGAATGTTATAAATGTAACAGTTACCCAAATTAACTCATCACTGGGTTTCAATATAGGATTACATAGGTTGTAAGTGAAAACATGGATATGGAAGAGAAATATATCTATCAAGTTTTTATGGATAGTGATAGAGTATAATGTTTAGAGAAAGTTAACTACCAGAAAACTATAAATGTGAAATGATTTAAGGGACTGTATGAGTCATTAGATAATAATGTACTGGGATAACATTTTTGGTTTTCAATTTCCTTTTCCTTAATATGATTATCGTGAGATGAAATACTTACATGATTTCAGTTCAATCTCATCATTGGTCATTCCCTGAACAATTTCCACTTCATAACTTGTTTAAAGAAATGAAGTTGAATTTTTCAATCATCCTGTTTTATCAGAATGTGTGATTGAATGACAGGTCATTCTATATGACTCAACAAAAAGGTCAGAAAAGGTTAAAAAATATGAATAAGTGCACCTATAGTGGGATAAAAAATTAATCTAACAAACATCAACCAGAATTTTACTTATATAGTCCATCAATGGATAACATTACAATCCTTCCAAAAACTAAAAATATAAAACTTTAGAAAGAGGTGAACTGAATCGACTTAACATTTGTCTCCCATATATCATTTGGCAGTCCTAGGTTTTCACATTCTAAACAACTGAATACCTTAATCATGTATTCTCATGAAACATGATTGCAACATGAATTACAATAGAACTTTAGTGAAAACATGAATGATGTCAAAAGTCATCTTTTTCCCCATAATAAAATCCTAAAAATTCATTATATTTTTAACCATGATATCACGTTGTCCTTATATCATCATGAGGATTTCAATTTTATCAAACATGTCATTATCTCCTGGTCCCATCATTATCAACATATCACGTGATTTCCAAAAAATATTCAATCAATTTTCATGGTTACCAGTAATATATAATTATGGAAAACAATAATATACCAATACATTGATATTCCAATATTCCATAATTCAATAAATTAGATTCCATTACACTATTTTGAAATACCATTACATAAAAACTTAATCATTCCACTACTTCATTATCATACTCAACAACCCTAACAGTGATCACATTTTACATACCTTTGTCTATTTCATTAAGAGATTCTAGATGTTGATCATCATTAACCACTGGATTAGATAATTGGTTAGCATAATTCCCCATTTCCTTTCACTTATAGCATTGAAGACTTGGTGCTGCGTTCTATGAAGTATTTTCTCTATTAACATCATTTGAAACATGTTCCCATTAATTTTGAACTCAACTGATCATTGACATTCTTTTCCATACTAGAAACATTTTCTAGTCCCTTTAATACAATCTCCACACTTCTTTCCAAACATTGATCATAGGGAAAAATTTATCTTTTATTCACCATTGTTTGGAGATTTTCCCATGAAATCCATCTTTTGTTTCTTATTGAAACTATGAGACAGAAATGTAACACCAACTTCTAGTTATACCGTGATATCACAACACAAAAATATCTTCATTGCTAATGAAGACTCCTATTGCAAATTCCCTTAAAAGACATGGTTTTAAGCCACTAATGAATTGATCAACATTACTTTCAGGTTGGATGATAAATCCAGAAGCATGCCTTGAAAGTCTTGTAAAATTAGCCTTGTATGTACCAAAAAATTCATAACCCTTTTTCTTATGCTCAAGGAACTATTTTTCCAGTTTTATTTTAAATAATTTGGGGGAATTACTTATGGAAAAATAAGTTCATGAACTCCTCCCATTCCATGGATTCAATTTCATCTTGTTGCCTTGTATTTTTAATTAGAGTCCACCATTGATCACCTACACCCTCTAAACGATAGATAACAAAAATAACCTATTCATGTTATAAACATCTAGGGATGTAAAATATCTTTTCAATGTTACTGGTCCATTGTTCAGTAAAAAGTGGATCAGAAGACTCACTGAATAAAGGGGGACATTTCCCCTTGAAGGACTCCATAGAATGATGTTCCCTTCTCTGCTCATTAGGGCATCCAAAATGATTCATAGCTTGTGTAAGTATAGTAATATGATTTTTTATTCCCTCTCCCTTAGCATTTGGTTGGTTAGGAGGACAATAATTGCATTCCCTAGTTTATTGACCATTAACATGGTTCTTTCGAGTTCCATGCATCATCTAAAACCCAAAAATAATCATGTGAGAGGCAAAAATAATACTAGGAATACAACATAGTAAAGGGGAGTACATTAAATATCTAACTTATTTGGTTTAATTATAGGTTTGTTATGATCATAACCATAATTTTAGGACTATAGACTATACTTATACTTAACATTAGGTACAACCCTAGACGTACTATAGAAATATCTCTAGGGATATCACTAATGTTTTAACATCCTAATGTCCAATGGTTAAATAAACCTTCACTATGATACCAACTGTAGTGACCCAAGCATGATGTATTTGGGAAATACATTTCTTTTGTGGATTAAATAATACATGACACAAACAAATTCCCAAAGAATGTATTATTTTAGTTCCATTGGAAACTCGGAATAAAATCTTCTAATCATGGTGAAATATCTTCAGCATCTCCCATAAAGATATTCTCCATTTGTTTTACAACATAAATCATTTCCTTATATCCTGTGGAAGATAAAACATAAAAATGTTGACCTCAAATTCTCAGTAATGGTAAACATGGAGGAAATAAAACAAAATATAAACATTTGAATATAAAAACATGAATATAAAGTTTAAACATCAAAATAAATATTGGTAGTAAGTAAGGCATGGATCAAAATAGAACATTAACCATGATAGAATAACATTGGCATAATAAATTTAATTGTGGTAAAATAATAAGAACATAATATTATTTCCATAGTATCCAAGTTAATTCTTCCAAGACCATCATAGTGGAAAAATTCCATCACTGAACCGAGATTACATGTCATTCCAGCCATGTCTTATTGAACCATATTTACATGTCGTTTAAGTCATGTCTATCTCATGAGATATAAATATTTTCATAATTCATTGGAGGTAGATATTGGTCCAAAAAATCTCATTATTAAATCATTCTTACATGTTCCACAAAAACATAAATCATTCATCATAGCATAACCCATGAAATAAAATGGGTTTCTAAAACATCATTTCAACATAACACAATCTATATAAGATAAATTTAAATCATAAAAATAATTCCCTCATAAACACAATCAAATCAAAGTAATAATAGGGATAGATACATATACCTATTCCATATTAGATGGGAAATAATTTTTATAAAACACTACAACTTAATTCGTGTGGAAAATATACTTTCTTCTTCAAAAACGTTTTCTTTTTTCAAAATGATAAGAAATTTTAAAAGAGAATAATTTATTTGAAAATAAACTTGAAATTGTCTTGAGGAATATTTTTTGAAATAAGGAATTATGAATATGTAAAAATAAATTCATCCCATAAAATTTAAAAAATATTCTTCTCATACTTTTAATAGAAAAGTTCAAAAGTATCTTATATGGGAAAAAAGATAGATGTCTTCGATACCATGTAGTAGAAGTTAAAAATGGGTAAAAATCACTCTAAAAATAAATAGATTAATAATAAAAAATTTATGAAAATATTTTTTGAAAACATGAACATGTATGATAAATATAACCCCATAAAATACATACGTATAAACAATCTCAGATGAAAATGAGATTGCAAAATTATCCCTAACCTTAGTTTGGATTTTGTTGGTATGTGTCCAAAACTCATATATAGTTTGATTAAACAAATTATTAACATGTAACATAATCATAATAGTATTTATTATATCATATATGATTCACTTACGACTTTATATTTCCCGTTCATTTATCAATTCCATGTTAAACCAACATTTAGGATAATAATCGTTTTATTTATCGTACGTGTTTTGAATTGTTATTCTTGATATTATTACTAATTTCATGATTTACTTACTTCATGAATGTAAAACATGATTTATATATCACATATATCAAGTGTATAAATACATATATATAAATATATATATATATATAATATAGAAAAATTAATGGAATATATCATTCATTGAGATGATAGGCCATACATACGCATGAACGCTGTTTTGGCTTCCTTATTGAATAGAATGAAAGTAAGTAAATGAAATATATATATATATATATATTTAGTGGCATTATTATGTAAAATAGCTCCTGATTATTTATTATATATAATTTATAATCATTCTTGAAAGGTTAATGTGGAGAGTGAATCTCATCGCGTCGTGGAGATGGTAAGTCGTACGTACGCACGTGCGATGATTTCATTTTTCATTGGATAGATATATGGTGAAATGGGAATTCTTAATATTTATAATAACATATCATTATATTATTTATACTGATTTTATTACTCTATAATGAAACAATTAAATAAGAGGAAGTAGAAGAAGAAAGAATTATTAACGAATCAGTAGAAGAGATTACATTTTCCTTGACATGCCACCTTTAAATTACTCTTAGTGAACTAGAATATTTCTTTTGACAATACCAGAACCTCTGAAATTTAAATAGAGACATTTAGAAGAGAATTTTTCAAGGGTTGGCCAAGCATGAAGGCTCAAAAAGAAGTAAAGAGGAGAGGGGGAGGTTCCCCTTTATAAGATAGGAGTGAGGCACTTTAGGAAAGTCCCAAACTATTAATTTATTATAAATAAAATTTCGATTAAAAATGGTCCAAAACTTATTTAATTGTATTAAAGGATTCATACGGTCCCAATTATAATCATACAATAAGTTTTTGACATGTTTTGAATTTTTTTATCCTTATTGTTTTGGTTTTACCCTTATTTACCCATTTTAATATTACCGTGATATCATGTCATTTACACATTGTTGGTAAATGTGTTTACCATATCATGTCCAAAGACCCAAAAAATATATTTATGAAATATTATGACTTTTATTAACCATTTTTCAGAATATTATTATCTTTATGAATTTATTATCATTTAATAAACTTTTTAATGTTTTAAGTTGTGAATTTTGTCAATTTTTTATACTATTCATACTTGACACTTTTAAAAATACATAACAACCTTATTACTTCAAACAAAAGGAATTAAATCATCCCTAATATTTAAATGTCACCAATAAAATTAGTGGATGGAATAAAAATGGTAAAATAAAACTTATTTTAATATTTATAATTTCATTTAGTTAAATATTTCATTAATGAGGTAATCATTATATCATATTTGTGTCATATATATATATATATATCTATTGTCTACAAATTATAAATAAAATTCCATGATTTATGAAATATTTCTAGATATCTAATTACTATTTATTTACATAGAGATCTTTTGTATAACCCTATATTAAAATCTATTTAGTAAAAGATATATGTTTAGGTTATAATTATCTTTACTTTAAATTAATTTTTATAAACTGTCATTTTCCCATCCAAGTGAATCCATGAGGTCCCTAAATCATCACATCGATAACCATGGTCGTAAATATTTCATAAAATATGAATAAGTCATGTGTTATGGTAGTTTAATTTTATTATAATATTATTTTTTTAATCTAATTTACAAGATTTACCCTTTAACCATGGTAAATAAAATAATTACTGAAGTTACTATTCATAATGTTCAAAAATAAAAAGATCCTATTAATTGAATTTGAACCATATTATTCCAAATATGGAATCCATTTTTCTATATTCATAACAAAAAATTTGTTGTAATTAATTTAAAATTAATCCCATTTTTAAAAAATTGGGTTTTTGTTTTAAACATTGCAAAAGATTGAAATGATTTCACATATGAATTCAATGTAAAATTAATGAAAATTATATAAAATTTCTTAAAAATTAAAAATATATTCTATATATACATTAAAACCATTATGAAATATATTTTATCAATATAAATAATTTCGATGAAAAAGTTTATTTCAGTTAAAATTTAGCGTATTTTCAATATTAATCAGAACATGAATGTTATCATAAAAACATAAAAAATATATCCAATGTAACGTTTTATGTAAATCTTCCAAATATGAAGTTTATATTGTAAATTATGACTTATAAAAGTGTCAATAAATATATTTAAAATTGGTGCGCCATCAAAACGTGGTAAAAATGCATTTTTTAAAAAATATTTCTTTTATCGGAAAATTTGATTTTGTTCCCAAATCATGTGTAAGATGAAAGACAATGTTATATAAAATTCACAATATGGTTATTACAAATTATAAAGTCTTTTTTATATAAAATTTTAAAAATATATCATTATTTAGTGAAAGACAATATTGCGTACCACGCAAGCTATCGAGGAAGGTCAATCTTGTGTGTAATGCAAGACATGTCAGTTTTGGATGTAGTGAAATCTTCATTTGGGGTTGCGTATATAATAATAAAAACATAGATCATTTATAAATTGAAAAAAAAAATATATATCAGTATTGTGTGAAATGAATTATATCAAAAGAACTTGAACTTGTTTGCAACACATGCCATGTATATTATTGTGTAAACTCCAAGATAAAACGGTGTTGCATATATCACAATCTATTATTGGTGTAGCGTACTACAAAAGAAATAAATTAATTTAAAATGAATATATCTCATAAAATCTTGGGGTGTTACAAACACCAATTTTTGTGCCACAAAAACTCATGTGGTGCTTTCCATTGATTCCCATACATCAAAATTTATTAATGACAACAGAAATATCAGCCAATATGAGATTGAATGATGCTAGGAAAATTAAAGGAAGTAATGATTTAGTTTATACTATATATATTATCATGATGGAAATTTGATGCACAACATCTTCATTTGGAAGCTTAGGTACATAAATTTGGGTTGGGCCTATCCTGTGATGTTTTCAATTGATTTGGTCAGATTCATACTTCTCACATCATATGGAAAATTTTTATACATGTTTATAATCTTTCTCAATGGATGTGTATGAAAAAAACATCTCACCTTCTTGAGTATAGTGATATATTAACATTATAATCCCTATAATTATATTTATAACAGCTTACAAGCATTAATCGGAGAGTTGAATAATCATTGGGATTTGGGTGTGTATACATTCAATGCTTCGTCAAAAAATATGTTTCATATGCATGTTTTCATTCTATAGGAAATAAATTATTTCAATGGTTATGAAATGATGTCTTGGGGGAGCATGATGTGAAAACAATCATTTCCCATTTTTATGAATAATACATTATCTATAGGGCTTAAATATCATCATAGTTTTAGTTTCATGTGTCATCAACAATTCTTTATAATGGATCATCAAAACATAAAGAATCATAAGATGTTTGAAAATTCTATTAACAATAAACCACCACCTCAATTTATGTTAAGAAGTGATGTGCATAATGAATTTAAAGAATTTAGTTTTTTTATTAAGGAAATGTCAGTTGAAATTTACAAATATCAAGAATGTTGACATGGAAGCCACTTATAATTAGAAAAATAGAAGTCTCTTTTTTTGAGTCACCATATTTGTCAACCAATTTGTTACGTTAGGGATTAGACGTAATTCATATTGAGAAAAATATATGTGAAATGTTTATTTCAATTCATCGGAATATCAAGTGGAAGACCAAAGATGACTTATGATCTCACTGGGACTTGTTGGATTGGGGTATTTGACCAGAACTATATCATTTATATATCAATGAAAACAAATGGAATGTTTTGTGGGGTTTTACCTATTTACATAATCTAAGAAAGACCAATTTCTGGAAGTACTATAGAATTTCAAGGATCTATATGGCTATTAGAGCAATATATCTAAAGTATTTAATAGAAAATATTTCAAACTAAAATCCCTAAAAACTCATTATTATAGCATCCTTCATCATGAATTGATTCCAAAAACAATTTGGAATTTTCTATCCAATGATTTGTGGGTGAAGGTGATTCAGTTGTTCCTTTATAGAGACCATGGTTCTAAAGTGTTATCCAAGTAATTGTTAATAAAAATACATTAAGAAAAACTATTAATTTTTAGTGAGTTGGAAGAAAAAATTTCCTCCATCCATTTTCACGTGCATGGTACATTTAACAGTTCAACTTCCATCTAAAACACTTCTTGGGGAACAAGCTTCTTTTCACTATATGTATCCCACTAAATGAAATATGAGCACAATGAAATCATATGTCTGAAACAGTAATTATCCCAAATATTCCATTATGAGGGGTTATCTGTCCAATGAATTTATGAATTTTTTTTCAATCTGTTTTTCTAAAGTGAGAACAAGACATAATCATCCAACGTGAATTAAAGATGAGTATTATGAGGAAATTGAGACCTCGTCTCCTTCTCTTTCCCAAACAAGAAGAATTATGGGGTCATATAAATTAGTTACACTGAGCATTGATGAGATAGATAAGGCACATCACACAGTCGTATTAAATTTTGGTTTTTTTGATGACTATATCGATTATGTAATTTGGATATTTATATCTTATCTCATACTTTTTCATTTCACATGTACCTTAGGTTTTTATTAAATTTTTATGTAGGGAACACAATCAAATTTTTTGATGAGTTCAATGATCTTTTCCTTCCATAAAAAGAGTGGTTTGGTATAGCAAAGAGTTTTTAGCTTCATTGAAAACAAAGGTAAGAACAACAATTTAGTTAGTTTAAAATATAGATATAAATTTAATTTTATTACTCATATGTATTTCAGGTATTGTGTTTACTAACTGAATCAGTTTCTAAATAATTTAGACCATTGGCTTTCGGTCCCAATACTTTGGTTTTTGAATGAAATTCATTAATAATCAATGGATATAAATTTGTTACAACTAATATAGTAGTGAAAATGAGAACACAGCCTAGTGGTGTTATGTTAATTGCTACAACGGATTGTTATACCAATGCATCAGATTGTTGGACCCGATATAAAGATATGTATTATTATAGATTCTTTGAGAAAATATTGTAATTTGATTACTACACACTAAGTCAAGCCACATTGACGAAATTTTAATGATTTTATTCAATAAATTTATATGTTAAATTTATTTATGACTATTGAATTAGAGTTATTGATGTGAGTCGATTCTTGAATACCGATGAACAATAAATTTTGGTATCAATGGAAAAAAAGGTTTTTCATTTGAAAGATCATCCATGTCTTGATTACATTTTCATTAATTAAGTAATCCCAAGTAATATTTTTTTGATGTTGGGGATGAAATTTCCACCATTGACAACGCTATTAGTGTTAACCAAAATATTTCACATGATGACTCAAATTTTTACATTGTGAGAGTTGATGTATAACCTTAAGTAGTGGTGGGTAATATATAGAAGAAACTATATATGTTTAGAGTTCATTCTTCTTACCTTGACATGAGTTTATCATGTTGGTGTTAGTGAAATTACATATATACAGTTTTAGTTTAAAATGATATTTCAATTTCAGTATTGTTTAGTTTCATTTAATTTAATTATATTTATTTGAATTCAGAAAAATCGGTTTGAAATGGTTTTTAAAACATGAATGACAAGGTTGTGAAATATTATTACTAAAATATTTTATGAAATTTTATTCCTTATTTTACATATACATTTTATGAATGATTTTTAAAAACATTTTTAAAAATGTACATTTAATTATTAAGAAGATTATGAAAAATACTACATAAGATTGTAGGAATGTATTATTTGATATTGATCATGATAGAAGTGAGCGTGGGTTGTCACATTTGGTTCCTTAAGAGAGTATAATAATTTTATTATTTTCTAGTATACATTAAATATAATGTCATTTTTATATTATTTATGATTTTTTAGGGATATAATACTCCTCCAGAGTTCACTTGTCCAACCAGTATAGATCCAAGTGGGTATCCTCCGAGACAAGGATGGAAGATTGTCTTACCACTGCCCACACTGACCCATCAGTGGACACCCCAACTAACACACATTTCCAACCTCCTCTTGAGACTCCTAGTATGTTACAATCCATGACCCCATCAGCATCTCATTTATCATCTTCTTCCAAATCCATGTCTACACTACCTCAACTGATGTTCCCACCGTTACAATTTCAATATTCAGTCATGTATACTGATACCTACAACCCATATTTTGGCATTTCAATTCCGCCACCTTTTCCTACCATCCATCCAACAAATAATGAGATTGTTCCTTCATCTTCCACGCATGTTCATGAAGATCATCCCGAGAATATAGTGGAATAGATACTTCCTTAGGAGGTTGCTGATCTAGGACACGCCACATCTGCATCAAAGTCTATTTTTTATCTTGCACCATGTTTTTCTAACTATGTCAAATTATAGAATTTAATTTTCTTCCAATTGTATCATCACATAATTCATCCTTTTTCCCTCCTATATTATTTTGTGAGATATTTATGTAGGCGAAGTGGGAACACTCATATGGCGGAAGTCAGGAATCGAAAAACTCAGATTATGGTGGATTAAAATGAAAAAAAATCAAATTGTATGTGAAACTTATAGGTGTACTAAAAGATTCTTGGAAACATTATCCTTGTACTATAATATAATTTTGGTGGAACTAGTCTCTTGGAAACATATCAGTGATGGAATCAAGGATAGGGCATGCATTCCTATATGGGTAAGAAAAATATATAAATTTATATATATATTATTAATGTATTTATATGAATTAACATGTTTATTGGAGAGTTGGTTTATCGTTAATAATAAGGAATATTTTGAAGTTTCTAGGTGGATAGATATTAGAGAGTTATGGATAGCATACAAGAATAAGTTATATATTGGTTAGAGGAGCAGAGTGGGTAATGATTTGGAGGGTGAACCAATATAAAATGATTGTCCAAAAACTCAATATAAAAAAATGATCTCATATTGGAAACCTACTCTTTTTATAGTACTCACAATATTTAATAGTTTTCATATAAAAGTTAATTCTCATTACAAATATTGACTTTTTTTAGGAAGAGTCAGAGAAAAACCAAATGAATATTGATCGAATGACTTGTCTTCACAGATTGGAGCATAGTACAATGCCCAAGCATGAGTAGAACCATGTACAATCATCGAAATTAAAATAATATTCTATTTTATATGGTTACATAGTTACATTTTCATGTCCAATTTAACTATAGGCCTAGAGTCCAATTGGCCATAAATTCAAGAGGTTATTTGGCCATTAGGCCTAGAAGCCAATGCTCACATGAGCTTGGTTTCATGGGAGGTTTTTATTCGATTTCTAGACAATATTTTAGTAAATAATATAATTTCCAAAGAATATCTATAAATTCACACTTTACCATGTATCCAAAAGGATAAAAATTTCGAACAATTCCCATATGGGTTCTCCATACACAACCACACAAATTCAATGAAGCAACCAATTCTCCTCTTCTTAGAACCAAATTTTTTATGTAAATATCCTCCATCCATAGATGTTAGATAAACTTATTAGAATCTAGTTCAATATAGAATAATTATGTTATCTTGAAAAACAATCAAGTGTTAAGAATATATTATTGTATTCAAAATAAAAAAATTAGTGTGAAAGTTATTTATTATTCAAAAGGCTATCCATCCATTATATTAAGCTTTTCCCCAATTAGATATGGACTGTAATAATTATGGGAGGCTTCTAAATATTTCTTAACAATGTTGAGAAGTATGGGACTCATATTTTCTAGCTGGATCACATCAAATATTATTTGGCATCCACAATATTATAACATCTCAACATATGAAAAATAATTTCAGAATGTTATTTTTTTTATTCACGTATCTAATTTTGTGGACATGGCCAAACCAAAATCTTACCTACCACAACTACTAGACACATAATCAGCTCAAGGAAAAACAAATAGAACCACCTTATCGTAAGATGAAATGGAACATCCACAAGCCCCTAAACCAGATCACTTTCATCAACTCATGAAACGAGCCATGTAAAATCCTATACTCTAACGAGATACACTCCCATGAACATCCCTTTAATTCCCTACATACAATAGGACCAACATAATAAAAATGAATCCCCTATTGTTCCACACCACCTGGTCTGACCCATCCAGACCACATAGCCTAACCAGAGGTAGAATCTAGGGAATAAAGGCTTTGTAGAATGTCCCATTAAGGAGATGGGAAATGATGAACTTGTGGCCCGAATAAAGGCTTCTTTAACTTGTGTTCACATAGAGATATATGTTGGGTCCTTTGTGTTTAATCATAAAAATGCCTCGATTAAGAACACTTTTCCTACATGGAGATGATGAAGGTACATTCATGGTTTGTGGCAGCTTGGTCATCCCAAGACCACTCGTCACATGATTAGTCATTTTTGGATTTCATGTTTTCTTTTTTATCGTGTAACAATCCTTTTATGAATTTTAAATTATATTAAGGATGCATTTTTGGTGTCCTTCTTAGTTTATACTCTCACCCTATATGGGTATATTGGTGCATAAATAGACATCATGATCAAGGATTTGGGGAAGGGAAAGGGACTTGCAGTTTATAAGGAGCATATAGATTGGAGACGGATGCTGTAATGGGATGGACATGGGTAGTTTATATAGAAAATTTATCTTTTTATTTTATAGTTGAATTTCCAACACTTGTTAACCTCCCACATTGTGGATACATTGGGTTTATTTTTTTGAGATCTAAAATGACTAATGTTATATCATTTCAATTATATATTTCCATTATGATGTTTCTCCATATTGTTTATATGATATTATGTTATTGTGAATAGATATGATTATTAAGGGAATATTCTCCCTACAAAACTTATAGGCCATCACTACTATTCAGTATCCCATTTCATATGGTGAGTCACACATGAGGTTATGTGTCACTTTAGATAAGACCTAATTAATCGGGTTGGGGTGTTACAAAATGGTATTATAGTTTACATTTATTTCATTTCATATAGGTTATTCTTCTATGCGGTAGAAAGGATATCAGTTATACAGAACTTAGGTAGGGAGGTTTCCATATTTCTGAACAAAACATTTGTTACATATGATCAAGTAACTATGGTTGGGATTGTTTTTATGGTTTTAAAATATTTGGATACATTCATTAATCATGAGTAAAAACATATGAAGACATGTTATATATAGACTCACAGTTATTTTCATGTTATTATTTCAATTAAAATAGTTTTAAGTGGGATTTATTATGTGATATGTCTATTTTATTGTGATATATCTATGCTAGGATTAGTTAGTCAAAGATATGAATCCTGTGGTGTATTGTATATATATGATTGCGACCAATGTGCATGTATTGTGGTATACAACTTAGACTTTGTTAGAACTAGGATTTTTATCTTTTTTGTGTGGGTATCTCATATGATATCCCTTCCAATATAATTTTCATATAAGTTCATTTAAACAGATTATGTTATTTTTGTAATAAATCCATTATAGTTTCTCTATGAATTTATTTGGTATTAAATAAAAATGTCACCATAGAGATTTCAAAACAATTATTCTACGGGGGACATGCTAGTTTTACCATAGGCTATGGAGGAGGATTAACTTGATCATGATCTTACATGTGATTCAGGGCATTAGATGGAAAACCCATCCCATCCATGAGTTTTATAGATTGTCCCTTAATTTTCATGAAGGGGTGTAGAGGATGATGTTAAATTATGAATTAGAATTTTAGATCCAACATCCACTAGTATTTCATGGAACTAGTGGCCCATAATATGTTGAGGACTATATTGACATTATTGAGGGAATCATCAATCTGGGTGATATTTTAGAGGATGGAAGGGTGACGATGGATTCATTTATGATTCACGGACACAGTAGGAGGTAGTGGGCTGTTATGGGTTAGGTATGTAGGTGTGATGGTCTTTTATTAGAGGAAATAAAGGTGATTGAATTTGATATTCTTAGGTTTGAAGGTAGGTAGGGTTCCTCAAAAGTGGATGGAGACACTGCAGACATTGGTTACTTAAGCGATTCAAACATTTTACTGGTAAGGTCATTCTGTGGAGAAAGACTATATTTTTGGGATCTATGTGGTTCTAGAAACCAATTTATAGGTACCTTCTATAGTTAGAGGCATGGTATTGATTACAACTCTTTTTTCTACTTTTTTTTAATAATGGAGCTTCATATTCTTTTATATCTACTCACATCATTTTTGACTTAGATTTACAACTTAATTTATCTTATGAGTTTTCCTCTATTGAAACACCCTTGGGAAATAAAGGAGAAATTATCTATTGATTTCATAAGTGTCTCGTATATTTTTAGGATATGGACATCAAAGGTACATCATGTTCTTAGATATGAATAATTTTTATGTGATGTTTAGAATATTCTATTTAACAAATTATTGTGATCAAATTGACTTCTACTTGAGAAGTGCGACCTTCACTACTCCTGTAGGATATTTTTTTTTGATCAGGGACATTGATCTCATAGCAGGTAGTATGGGACCAAATCAAAGACATACTAATGTTATCACATTGTGAGTAGTAGGATTGGCTCTCACATCTAAATCAACAATACTTCACTATATCTTTCCACCAGTGGTGGATCATTATTAATATGTATATTGAACTGATTTCTAAGATATGAAAAAAGATATAGAAATTTCATTTGATATGGATAAAATACCTAGGGTTCAACCAATTTCGAATCATCCTTATTATATGACACAAACTAAGATGATATATTTAATGGTGTTGTTTGAGGATTTAGTGGTGAAACGTTTTTTTGTATTGAACACATCTTCTTTGGGAACTCAGGTGTTATTTTCCAAGAAGGTAGATAATATTATATAGATATATGTGGAATACTAGAAATTTAATATGTTGATAGTGAAGAAAAGGTCCCCTTTTCCCATGATTGTTGATATGTTAGATCAGTTATAGGGACCCTAGTGGGTTTCCAAGACTGATCTGCATTGATAGTACCATCAGATGTTAGTCAGAGATGAGGATATTCCCAGGAAATATTTGAGGAATAAATATTGACTATATGAGTGTATTTTCATACATTTTGGGTTAAAAAAAATTCTCCAACACTATTCACGGATCTCATGAATAAGATCTTCCAACCATAAGATTAATCCTTCATCATTGTATTCATTGATTATATCCTGATATATTTGAGAACTCTGTATATATGTGTTGGAACCATGATATTGGGTTGAATTCACTCTGAACACATTGTAAATATTCTAAACAATCAAATTGTCACTTTTGGAAATCAAGAGGTTCCTTTCGTAGTGTATATAATTTCAATCCCATAAATTTCAATAGACTCAGACATGATATAGGTTGTGTTGTATTAGTGATTTACCAATAACATGTTCGAGGTTATATGGGTTGTTGGGGTAATTTATATGTTTCATCTATGACATATCTTGTTTGAAAACACGGATAGTGGTGCTAACAAAAAATAAGGTGATGTTTGAGTGGAATGATTACTTTTAAGAGGTCATCTTAACTATAGAGGAGATTGATGAAAAAATAACTTTGGTACTTTTCAATGTAGCTGTTAGATACATATTTATTGTAATGCTGCAAGTGTTGGAATGGGAGATGAATTGATGTAGTGAGATTTTTTGGTCACTCATGGGACACGTTAGTTGTGACACCTTTAGTGGAACATCCCAACGCATGACATAGAATCGGCAGTTATGGTTCACTCATTAAGGTGTTACTGATATAATCTATTTGGTGAGGTTTTTATCATTTATATATACCATAAGATCTTGGGATATTTATTCTCTCAGTGGGATCTAAATCTATGCTAGAATCATTATGTGGATTATCTCTATACATTCATCTTTGAGATGGACTACGCTCCGAGTAATCATAATATTGTTGTAGATGTTTTTAAAAGGAAAACACTGGAGACACGTGATCTTAGAGAGAGTCATTCATAGTTGGAATTTACTCAGATGTGTTTGAATTCTGAGTGTCTAGTGGATATTTCTACAAATCATGGAGTCTTGAGATTCATGCCTCAGGTTATCAAATCTTCTTTAGTGTACAGAGTATACTCTATCCAAGAGGAAGATACCAAGTGTATTGTGAAGTGGGAGAACATGGCGAGGATTATTCAATACTAGGGTGGTCTATAAATGTAAAAAATATGATCTACATTCACTGAATGTTAGTAGTGAAAAATTACTTACGGGTATATTTGATGAGAGACACTTATGCTTTCAAGTTGATTGTGCATCCTGGATTGAGAATGATGTGACATGAAATCCAATTTATTTTTTGGTTTCCATGTATGAAGAGGGACAAAATCAATTTTTTTTCAAAATGTATTACATTCTAGAGGTTGAAATTAAACTATTGACGTTCTTGTAGGTTTCTTCACTCAATTCTAGTGTATATATGTAACTGGGACAATGTGATTACGTGTGTTGTGGTAGGGTTACCCATGACCCCAATGAGTCATGATGATTTGTGGGAAATAGTTGATCGCCTAATGAAATGGGATCATTTCATACCAATTTAGGAGTACCTTTATATGGATGTGTTGGGAAAGTTGTATGTATTTGAGATTATATTCCTTCATAGAGGTCCTTTAATAATTGTATCAGGTGGGGATGCATCTTCAAACTACAAATTTGGATGATCTTAAATAAGGCTTCATATACTCATTGAAAATTGATTATATTGTATGATTCATATATTGATGGACTATCTGATAGGATAACCCATATATTATGGTATATGTTATGTTCATGTGTTGTGGAATTAAGAGTATCTCGAGATGATCACATATCCTTGGTTTAGAATTCATAAATAAAAATATTCCAATATTAAATTCAAATGGAACCATTTGAGGCTCTCTATGGATGTATTTGTTTCTCATCTCAATGTTGGTAAAAGGCTATTAAGGTAATAGTAATGGTTCTAATAATTTTATATGAAACATTCTTGATAGTTGAGTTGATCTAGATGTAGTTATCAACCACTCAAAGTAGAAATCTATCATATAATGATAAGAGTAAGTGACCCATGGAGTTCATTTTGGGGAAAAAGTTTTCTTTCGAGTGACTCCTCGACATGGTGATCAATGGTTATGAATGCAGGGAAAGATAAAACTATGTTTTTTTTCAGAAAATTGGATATTATTAAGTGTGTCCATATATTTTCCTACCATTTGTATATTACTCCATAGTTTTACGCACTCCAAAATGTGTTCCATGTGTCTTGGATTTATAGGTACATGCCTGATCCTATGCATGTGATGGACTATAAGGATGTTGCGATGGATCCAGAAACACTGTTTTTTGAGTGTCTAGTGTAGATCGTATATAAGATCAAGAAAGGGTTGTGAGGATTGATGGTGTCCCATTTAAAATTCATATGGAAGAATATACATATCCAAGAAGACACATGGGAGTAAGAATTACATGTAAAAGATCAATGGTATATGCTATTTGATTTGGAACTCTATAGACACTTCTCAAGGATAAAAAGAATGTAATGGGGGGATTGTAATGGGAAACAAATTATGTAATTTAAAACATACATTTATCATTTTTTTGTTAGTATTATCTTGGGTGATGTATCAGTTTACTTTTGGTTTGTATTGGAAATTTCTGAATTCAAATATATTGGAGTAAGTTTTGTGCATAGATAGGGGAAACAATACAGCTTCCTCTTGGAAACTGTCCAGATTCACTATGAATTATAGTTGGAAAATAATTTATTCCCATGGTTAGACCTTATCGTGCGACGTTTCCTAGAAAAGGTTTTATCTTTAGACAGTGGAAAACAAGGGTTTGGCACATGGTTTTCCAAACCGTGCATCCAAACCTTGTGGGTTCCCATAAGTGGAAGAAATGTTCAAGAGGTTGCTCCATAACATGGTAAAATGTGTGACTGAACCCTGAATAGAGTAATAATTAATCTTATAAATGAATTTTATGTTTGCAACCTTTCTGAATACCACATTTCGTATCCAAATCCAATATTTCTCAAATATATGTCTCATGTGGTGATTATTGGTGGTTAATCTCCCACCACACTCAAAATATAAATGATCTAGAGAATTGAATCATGTGGATTCAGGGTAAGAGATCATATATTCCAATTTTTATTCACATCTATCTTATACGATATCTTTTTATTTACAATTTCATTATAGATAAAAACTATGTTTTCTAGATCTATGGATCATATCATGTTCTAATAGGGAAATTTTTGATGTGTCTATGATAAATTACAAAATATAGAGAATTGAAATCTCTTCATTAATTGGGTATAGATCAACTAATGATGGAATATATTTTTGGTAAAGTTGATTCCCATTGGCATGAATCTTTACATGAGTTCCAATCCTAGAGCTTATATGTTTGTTGATTTGGTCTTATTCTACTGAACATTGGTGTGGAAATAATATCTGGATAACTTTTTGTAATGGATCATAGATTTCGGATCGAACTACTTAAATTTGGTAATATCAATAACTTATAGATCTCGTGTATGATGATATTGTAATATGGTCCTGTTCTATTGAACATTAGTGTGGGTACAGGATCTCTATATCTTTTTGTGATGAATCATATATTTTTTAGATCGAACAACTTAATATTTGTAATATCCAAAACGTATTGATCTAGTGTATGTGGTTATTGGAATGATATAATGTTATGTGATTGTGTGCCTTGATACACATGCATGATTTTCATTGCATGTCTGTGTGTAACCCATGAGACATATGTTTGATATTGGTCACATGTGTGTGTAGTACATGACACCCATTTTTTATAATGAACACTATTGTATGTGTATGTATGGTTACTGAAACCCATGATTTATATGATATGTTTTTCCTATATGAGTTATACCCAATTGTGAATTGATGTTTTTTCATTAGAGGATTTTAGTCTTATAGAAAATGAAAAATAGACTATCATGGTTTCATTACTCATCAGAGGGATTGAATGAGTGAAATGAGACATTGGGAATGATGGAACGAGACATAGGGTAGGGTTATGATGGCATTGTGGCCAAACCATAGACACCTTTTTTTGATACGGCGTCCATGTGGCCTGACCTGAGGTGGTGTTAGGAAACGATGTCCATGTAGCTTTGCCTAAGGAAGAGGCAGTGGTATGACACCGTTATGGACTAACATGTGATAGATAAGGGGATTGGAAGGATTTTGAATTAACCCAATAATTATATTTATTCATGATTCTTAGATATTTATGTAGGGGGCTTAGGGAAAATCCTTGATCAAGACTTCTGTTTTGAACACTCTTCCAATATTTATATATATTAAGTAAAACTGGGATTTATGGAAGTTAGGTAAGAAAAAGGATGCTTTATGAATGACTGGTTATTTATTAATGATAATTTACTTGTTATCCTGGAATAAATTTCTTATGATAGTGAACTTATTCTAACGATACATTGGTGGTGACCTACTACATTTATACTCACACCTACAACATGCATCACCTTGCATTCGTAGAAAGCATGATAAAAGTTATGACAAACTAAAGTTTCCAAATGGTTGGAAGCTTAAGTATTTGGATATGGGTTATGGACATCATAATAAGATAGACTTTTGATTGTAACCGTGACACTTAAATTAATTTATTTTCCAGTTGTACTTCCTACCCTTATTGATATGACACATTGGGTGTCCATTTGGTTTATTTTTGTGTAACATTTGTATACATATAATGTATTTAAATATATATGATTAGTCATCTTGTGTATATGAAAATATATTCTAGTTCATGTCTATAATTACATAGGGTATAGTCCCCCAACCATAATTTCAGGCCCTCTCCATTAGTTGGTAGCCTCTTTCATATGGGGATGCACACATGAGGACATATGGAACTTCATGCCAGACCTGATAAATCAGGTTAGGGTTTTAAATCATGTGATTCATACATACCATTAATGATGATTATACATGGTAATATTTCTAATGGATAATATTCTAAATACCATAAATATTAATCTAAAATACACACAATATATTTAAATAAATGTCACAACTATAATAATGAAATCTATAATATAATCCCAAGATCAATGATAACTTTTATTTAAATAAAAAATATGTTTGTGAAATATTTAACCATATTCCATCACAAACAATGATATATTCCTATACCATTTTTTTATCATATCCGATGTGACACCACTTTGTAATGCCTCTACCTTGGGTAACCTGGCAATGCCCGGGACAAGGTGTCATCGGACCTCGAGTGCACTTCCTTAGTGCTAGAGGTTATCAACTAGAAGTGATGGTCTATGTTCTTATCTTGTAGAGTTTATACCCTCATATCAGAGTGATAAATAACACTAAAAATATCCAAGAATCATGTACCTCGGTAATCAAAGTACACATAATCAGTAAGGCAATAATGATATACAAAATATAATACTAAATCATATAATCATGCATCACCATGATTCACCCACTATACCAAAACCATATATATATATATAAAGATATATAATAGGATAAATTACATATTCAAGACTCATCACATCCAATTATCCCGACTCTTTCTAAGTTATCCCACCTTCTCATGCATCACTATGCCTTTTCACAACCTGAACCTATGAACAATGATGTTTTCTCAGGTAACAAAATGTGATTCCTATCTAACTAGGGTGTGAGTAAAACGTAGAACGATGCCATTACTGGGTTACCTAAGATGACCTAGAAATAAAATAATTTTAGATTTGATATGATCATAAAATAAAACATAATGTTTGGAAGCAGAATAAATATACACTACGGATTATTGGGTTCTATGGTGCCTTTGGAGGTCAATAATACCTAGTTTGACTACTTCCAAATTACTTTGACAATGATATACATTATTTTTACCTTCAAGGATTTAATAATCCCTACCAATAAACAAGGGAAAAACTCTTTAACCGAGAGGAATACATGATCCATCAAATGAACAAGCATTAGATAATATAGAACCCATGGGAATTATCTTCCTTATAACAAACACATATCATCTTGAAACCCATGGATAGAATACCCCCACCAAGGAAAAATATCATTTGAAAACTTAAGGAATTCTCACACACATATGGAAAACCATGTATCATCATCTAGTAACTCATGGGTAATAACACATACTACCAAAGAATAGGATAACATCTAGAAACTCATGGATGTGCCTGTACCCTTCCTAGAATATATACAAAATAGTCCTGAACCTAAGGGAATTAACTCCCCCACCAAAAAACATTATACCCATCATAAATATTCATGACATGGGTTGTAAACATTCCAAATATATTACATATAAATTAGGTTTTCCTTTAAGGTGTACAATACAAATTGATAAATATAGTCACACTAGTATCACGTAACCAACTCTTATGTTCTATAGGGAAAGTTGAGATGAAAAACACCGTACTCTCTACACAATATGCCACTAAGGATATTGTAATTTTGGGACACAAAACATTGTGCAATATTCCATTTCAACATCTAGAATCACTACTTGAGATCCCTTATCTCATTATTATCTCTCATCTTAATCAACCCACATAGAGATTTTGAAATCTATCACAATTACCATAACAACATCTTACCCTCATCATCATTACATGAAAAGACATATTGATGACACTATACATAGATAACATAGATACTCTCTCACATTTCAATGTCATTCTAGGTAATAATACTCACCCAACCAATCACAAATATACTAAGGGTATACAAACCTAAGTCCTAACATAAATGGAGAAAGGTAATATCACCTCACACACTAATTTACTAGCACAAATGATACGAGGAAACATTGGGTAACATATGTCTTATCCATAGGTAAATTGTTCCTAGTTCATCAATGTCATCTACATGGTGATCACCAAATGCACTTATCATTGGATCCTATATATCACAATCATTTAACTTCATTTATAGCATACCATGGTCTAAGAATTACATGACCTATATTTATAATCACTTCCTCAAACATCATCAACCATGGAATCAATTAGTGTCTAAAGGCCCACTGTGTGGCTCGGAACCCCATCCAAACAAGATTCATTAACAAAAAATAATTTAATTAATGTATAAACACCCGCATATGGTTAGACCACATATCACATGATCCATAAAAAATACATTTTCCTTAATTATATTTCAAGGGATTACATACCTTATATGATCTCATTTCCATTTAATCAAAGTAAAACTACTCAAATTCATTCTCATACGACCCTCTCACATACTTTTATTATCTATCTAGAACTTATTTAAAAATAATGATATCAAAATTATTTAATTATAACAATTTTCAATTAATTTTAGGGTTAATTTCTTAATAACTCACCAGACACATAACCTAATTGAACACTTCAGAAACAAGGTGTGATATATTCTCAATAAACTCATAGGAATAAATCCATATTAATAAACTCTTTAGGTGATAAAAGTATTTGAATAACAACCTAAATACCCATTCTAGAATTGAATCATTCTCTGAGGTAAAAATTAAAATTTTATCAAATTTTCACGACCAAATTTTCATGTGGATTAATAAAGGTAAATAGTTGATGTAGGCTATAATGTGGAGAATGTTTCATAATATAATCTATTTCTCCCATATTGGGTTGTTTGAAGTATTTTATAGCCTTCATGGATGTTTTTAGGGGATCTATAATATCATCTATATGATTTATATTAAATATACAAATTATTAATCATTATTAATATTTTTTAAATTCTAAACTATGATAAAGGGTCACAATTTCTTCTTGATATTTTTTATGATCTGTTTAGAACATAAAAATTTCATAATATTCCTTAAAAATATCATCAAATGATGTAACCCATTATATGATAGATTATATCGATATAATAGTTGAGTTATATGTTTTCTCATAGTTAATGCACTACCATGTACAAAACCCTTACATGGTGACTTTTACCATTGGGTGTTCTTTTAATATAAACCATGATATGGTAACCATTATCCCATTATAGGGTTTCATCACTTAATGTTTAAATAAATCAATCAATTTCAATATATGCACATAAAAGTAATTCATCTTCATCTAATATCATATCATATATAACATCTTGTGAAGAAATATCCTTAACTTTTTTTATACATTTCAAAACTCATTTTAGGAAAGTTATCATCATGTTTACTATGTTTTATACAAACATATGGACAATTATTTATTCTAATTCCCACAGCCATTATGGGTTAAAGATAGGTTTTAATGACCTATAAATTTATATGTATGTTTTTTAATTATTTTGAATTTTACGAGTCTGCGAAAATTGACACCATGTGATTCTGAGGACCGAGGGGCCTAGGACATAATTTTTAACTTTTTTTAAGGTAAGTTCAGTAAACATGCAAGTGGTGAATTATATATTTTGAACAGGTTCTTAGATTAAAAAATTATATGGAACCGTGGAATTCACTGCACTGGGATTCGCTTAGGCGAAGCATAATGCCTACTGGCAAGGGTCGGACAAAAATGTTAATTTTTGGACTTAAAAAATAACTCCATGAGTTATTTTATTTTCTTTAAACCATTGAGCAATGGTAGTAGAGCTGCATTGTAACATCAATATTGAATGGGATTCATTTAATTACATGGCCTTTTTTTGTGTAACCTGGATGCTCATAGGTTTTAATGGAACATTCATTGTGGTTCACTAAAGAACCACATTAATGAAACACAACGAGGGAGGGTCATTACCCATTATTTAAACAATGAACTGGATTAGGTTTTGGATAACCATGATAGGAACCTCTGAAAAAACTCCAACAACGTCCTCCTATAACAAAGAAAATAGATTCGACGATGCCATTGGGAATTCAATCTGGAGATCGATGAACGCTGATGAACAACATCAAATGAAAACCCCTCTTCCTCATCCACAATGTCTTCCAACAATTTCATGGTAGGGATTTATTTATATTCTATTATTTTTATGAATTCATATTCTCTTGATGATGTTTGAACTCTCCTCCTTGTTATGACGCTAACGCAAAGGGGACAGGATGAACCGAACAATGCTCGTACCCTCCTTTAATTTTCATTTGGTTGAGTTCTACATGGATGACCAAGAAACACAGAGGAAAGGAGAAACTGAGGGACCTGTAGTGTGGGGAGCATTCTGCGTGGACCGTAGGCATATAAGGGAATGAAATCGGGCCTTCGAAGCTCTACCGGTGGCATGTGGAAGCTCTAACGGCCCGACAATGCTGACGAATGATGGAGGCGGTAACTGGGTCTCACAGGCTGAGAGGGGATGGTGGCAGGCGAAGGTGACATGATGGAGAGGGGTATTCATCCTTTACCGGCCGCGTTGACAGTGGGTGGCCCGACATCAGACAACATAGGAGGGTCGTGGCAGAGGGCGGACTCGCACCTATGGGACCAGCTATTGACTGGTCCACACGGACCAGCCAGGTTGAGCAGCACCAACCTGGAACCGCTAATTGGGAAGCATGAATCGACTTAGTCTATTCGGGAAGGCAGATGACGCCCAGCTGGTGGGCCGCACATAGCTGGCAGGCCACGCCCAGCCCACCGGCTGAGCCGGTTCCATGGCCTAGCAGGCCGCGCCCAACCCGGTTGTCGTGGCCGAGCCTGGGGCCCAGCAGGCTGGACAGGCCCAACTAGACAGGTCTGAGCTCAACTAGTTTTGTTCAGGCCCAATAGACTGGTTCGGGTCAATCCGAACGGGTTAGACCAGTTCCAGACCCTTATTTCGTTCCCAGTTTGGCGTAATGGGGATTATTGTCTAAAACAAACATCTGTTTGATGAACTTTCTGCAGCACTAGAACCCTTATGAAGATGTGGTACTTTTCAGATACATCACATTTGGTTTGGAGAATGTTGGTGTAAATAAGGGTTCGATCAGACTCTAATCTAACTGGGACCTCTATACTAAAATTATTATAACTTACAGACCGAGCAGCTGATTGAGGCGCCGTATGTTGCGTTGGGTCACATTTCGTCAGGATTTTGTTTCATGGGACATCTTTTTGGTTGAGGTTTGACCGATATATTGAGGAGAGGTTTCTCAGAATATCAAGTACAGTAATTTAAGGAATCTTGTGGTTGGATGTCACATAACATACGACCCTGTGTGGATCGATGAATTACGACCCAGTGTAGATCAACAGTAGCACAACCCACAGTAGACAACCCTTAGAACAACCCATTGTGGATCAGTGACTTCTAACCCAATTTGGATGGGTGAATTATGACCCTGTGTGGATCAATGACTTACGAACCTGTCTGGATCAATGACTTATGACCCTATTTGGATAACCAGTAGAATGACCCGAAAAGGACCATCATTAGAGTAGCCCGTTGTGGATCAACGACTTACGACCCTCTGTGGATCGATGAATTATGAAACTGTGTGGATCAGGGACATACAACCCTATATGGATCAGTGACATACAACCCTATGTGGATCAGTGACAAGGATACTTTTCCATGGTTTATCAGTGGAAATTCTCATTGGAATAATATGAATTAGCTTCATGACTAATCATAATTATTCTTGTTATTTAATTTATATGCCTGTTATGGGCGGATTATTTTACTAGTGCTTTGTGATTGAGGTCAAGATTTGTAGTTTTCGATTGTGGAATTCTTGGAGACCTTTAGAGGGTCATGAGGTCCCTACTGGGTATTGTTATACTCACCCCATCACAAGATCCTCCCTCACCTTGTTGTGTCTTCGGCAGATGATGGAATGATTTGACTGAGGTTTAGAAGATAGGATTAGACGGTGAATTGAGGTGCCCAATTGATGTGGATAGCCAAAATGACGAGATGTACCTATCCTTAAGGTAGGATCCTTTAGGTGTGTTCAATGGAGAAAATATATCAAACCAAAATGGTTGGTCAGAATAAACTATTGGGGTAGATCATCGAGGTTTGTCCCTATGTAAGAAATATTTCAGACCAAGATGGTTCATAAGAAGACCCTATTATGGCATATCATAGAGGTGTGTCCCTTGGAGCGAAGATGTCACACATGGATAGTCTCTTTACAAATTGAGCTTAAGGGATTCATCCTATGTACCCTATGTAAGATCCCATGATCAAAACCCACATATTTCAATGTCATAGTTCAAGGTTGCGTGACATGACCGATCCATGTAGTTTACAAACCTACGGGGTGGTCTCCTGGTTCTCAAAAGGAATGTAAAGAGGGATGTATTGGGGATTACATGCAGAATATTATCTCATTTTGTGCTACTAAGATAAGCAATGATGTTACTAGGGATTAATATGGATGTTTCCCACCTCTACAGTATCACTCGATAAGACATTGAATCTGAATTTTTCATTGAGGATTCCTGGTACTAATGGGGCTTACAAATGGAAGCTTCCTTGGCAATGTCTTCATCATTTCATGTCAAGAGGGTATCCCAGGTTCATTTAATGGGGTAGTATGCAATTTTAACATCAAGTGATAAGATATGATGTGTAGGAATTACACATTAAGCTACCCATATTATATTCCTTATGTCAATTCATGAGGGCATACCTTGTTCATTGCATAGGGTAAGGTTATAATTTAACGTCATATAAAAGGACATGGAATTAGGGGATTAGGAATTGTGCTTCACATACTATCTTCCCCATTTAATGTCAATGGGATATCCCATATTCATTTAATAGGGTAAGGTTACAATTTAACATCATGTGAAATGATGTGTTGAGCATGGCTTACTCCTAGTTTTAATAAACAATAATATACAATTAATATCATTATTTAAACATGACCATTAATACCAAGACATAAAATTTTATGGTATGAATAGAAGTAATTTTTTTTTAATATAAACTATAAGGGTTTTAGATAAATTAAATATATTTATATATTATTAAATAATTTTTAGTAAAGTCATTTTATTCTTAAACAAATTCCTCAAAAATGTTTTTTTATGAAATAAAAAATTATTTTTTTCACTTTTAGAAAAAAATTTAAATAATTAACCTCATTGTTTAAATGAACATGAAAAAATTATCTTATAATACATTTTTTAGAAATTTTGAAAAATATTCATTTTCATTGAACTGTAAAAAAATATATTTTTTTTAAAAAAAATGCCTTCTTATTTTAATAATTTAAAAGACTAATTTTTTTATATGGTTTTATATGTGATATTATTTAAATTATATTTTTATTAATAAAATTTTGTTAATTGGAATAAATATTATGTTGAATACTCATATAATAACTTTTTATACTTATGATAACATTACCTTTCAAAAATTTCTTTTTCATCGCCCCTGTGAGTTTAATTTTAAATGGAATTCTACTGCATCTAGGAACTAAAAATTTTATCATTTTTTCCATATTTTAAATATGATTAAATAATACTATTTAATAATTCCAAATTAATTATTTTTCATAATTAATGTCACAATAACTTATTTTTTTTGCAGTTAAAGTTGAAATAGGATTACTAGGGGTTAAATTTAAATGACAAGGGTTTAAATCATAAGACAAATTCTCCAATTCAAATATTTTTTCATATTTAAACTAATATAATACTATGTTTTGGAATGATCTATTTTTGATACCTTTTATAGGGAGTAATAAGTAGTGACCAAACTTTTCAAAGAGGTGAAATTTCTTTTAGATTTGGCCAAACCCTCATTGAGTTTTCCTTATGTCATAGACCATAGTGACCATTACCATAGCCTAGTTAATTTACTTATGTAATGAACGTAACAGGGTGTTTGAGGTTTTCTAAAATCTAAATACACAATGTGTATTATGAATACACATCATATATTTATAATACATGACATGTAATGTGTCGGCTATACCCCTTGAACATTGTGAACTAGTCATTCTCATGAGGGGTAAAACCTGAGCTTTATTTGGTATGTAAAATTACACACTATGTAAATTCAATGGGTAATTTTAAGAAGAAAGGTGTTAGGTCTCTTATTTAGAAAAAAGACCACTCCTCTTTTTCCCACATGATCTATGAGTGGGGGAACCTCCACACAACGAGCTAGGTTCCTTTGGTTCTATCTTGTTCAACATCAAGTTTATACACTATCATTCACATTGAAACCAAAATGGAAATATATCCTTTATTTTCCCTCCTTAAATCATTTTTATTACCCTTGACTTATTTATTTTATTGTGTGGCAATATTTCATATTTTTAGTGTGTTTGTATGTTTTTTTATTTCCTATTGACTTGTAACAAACCAAATGTGGATAATGGATGTGTACTCCACTATAGGTAAAATTTTGGTTGTATAGTAATTTTACTAATAAATTTTGATGTTTTCTTATAATATTTTATGGTACCGCACATTGGACAATTCCACTTATTTCACTAAAAGGTGATTTCCTTTCTTGACTAGTTAAACCATGTAATGTTACTCCATTAAATCCTTGTTAAATCTATTTATGTTTTCTTCCCTGTTGGTTAGAACCCCTTAGGAAATTTTGAATTAAATTACCTCATTGATATTAATTATTATTCACCAAAACACCTCCTAGGTTATTTTTCTTGACTTTAAATTGTATTTTCCTTGATTTCAAAAGTAAATAGTTAAAATTAATTGATTAAATGTGAGTGATAATATCACTTCATGTATTGTAATTAGTTAATGGATTATATAATGTTAAAATCCATTTAAGTTCATAGTCTTTTACGTGACCTATTATAACTTTTTAATGGTGACACATCTATCTGGACAATGATATATATATATATATATATATATATATATATATTTAAGATCATAAACATAAACTTATTTGAACATTAAAAAAAGGATTACCATTAAATGGGGATGTTAATTTAAAATTAAAGGAATTTTCCCATATAAAATAAAATTTAAACTCCATATATCAGGACATTAGTCATGTAATATGAGACCTAAACCCAGACTCAACCCAAGTAGTAGGTTGTTAGGAGTGTCACCGGTGATTCTTATGTCCTCTTATTGCCTCACTTATTCCTTAGTACATGTATTTATGAGCAGGAAGAGAGGTGTTAGTCCAAAATTATTACATCTTGTACCCATCATAATAGACTATCTATGTTCTTTTAAAATGTTGAATTATTTTATGGGGTGTGTGTTTTTCATTTTAGAATCACTCCTCAATAAAATCCATGAGTTCTATATGAGGTTAGTAAAGACTATGCTCTAAAGGAGGTAGGTTGTGAGGCACTAGTTTTACAATTTTTTGAATGACTTGTAAAAACATCTAGTATTCTATACAGGGGAACTGACACCCATTTTTAGTTGGGATTCATTTGTAATATATATTCTATACTAGGAGTCTCTCAACTTACCCCAAAAATGGGAGAGTTGTTTCAGGAATTTCATAAGTAATACCCACCTACGTTCTCCGGTGATAGTGTCCCTTGGGAATCTAATACTAGGCCTGAGTCCATGCTTTCTATATTTTATCCTATGAAGTTGCCTTTGGAGTGGAGGGTATAGCTCGCAGGTTAATTGTTTTGTGGTTAAACTAATCAATGATAGGATGTCATTACCCAGGAAAACCAACATGAGGATATGATATAGAGGGATCTCTCAATGGTCTTATATTATTATGTTTTTCTAAATACATTTTGGGAAAACAAAGATACAGACTTCATGAACATAAAGAATGTATATATTTTTGTAGTAGGGCATTCAACCCCTTTAATTGAGCTTCATCAATTAAAACCAACTCTATCATGGGATGATCTCATGACTTTGAGTCAATATAAGGATGGAATTATATACAACAACCATTCGTACATTAATGACTTCTAGATGACTAATATATTTGAGACCGTGAACCATAACCTCATTACTGGGATGAATTTGAGGGTAGCCAAAGCTGTGTGATTGGGAAGTTAAGCACCCAAATAAAAAAGTTGTTTTTATAGTGGAAGGAATCCTTGATTTGAGGTTTCTCCTAGGGGAAGTGGTATAAAAATGACTCTTAATTATAGTTTCATTTTATTTAACAGGTGATGGATGTAGGGGTACCTGAAACCCCCGTGCATGGGAGATCTAGTTGAGTATAGAGGTCGTGAAAAGATGGAACCTATTCAAAACATATCCATAAACATCCCACTAGTGACCAATGAGAGAGGATCTGTAACAGCCCAAGATTTTATAAAAAAATATTCTTTTTAATTTTATTAATGTCTTGTGTTGTACGCTACACCAAAAGGAGCTTTCACAACACGCATCCTTGACTTGCCTTGCATTACACGCAATCACGACCTTCCTCGATAGCGTGTGTAATATGCAATACCGAGTTTTACTAAACAACGATATGCTACTAAAATATTATTAAAACTAGCCGGTATGAATAGTAATAACCACTTTTTAAAATTCTGTAAATCTTATTTTTCAAAATGAACTTCATTTTTGGATTCGGAGTATCGAATTTAGCCTAAGGTGAAATTCTGGTACTTTTCGGATAACTTTCATATTCTGATGAATAGTGAAAATTACTAAATTATAATTAAAAACAACTTTTTTAATTGAAATAATTAATAGTGATAAATTATTAATTTGAGTGGTTTTAAAGTATATTTAGAATATATTTTTACAATTTAATACAATTTTGGTCATTGAATGTAATTTCACATTTAAACCAGACATAATCAAGTATCAATCTTTTGATAGATATTGTTTCTTAAAAACACGCTATTTGTTTTAACAGCGGGATTTAATTATAAAATTAATTAATGCAACTTCTATGTTATGAATTTGGTAAAATAGACTTCATTTTTGAATTCGGAATATGAAATATAGCTTAGGATGAAATTTTGGCATTTTTCTGAAAAACTTCAATTTTTGATGAATAGTGAAACCACTAAGTGGTAGGTTAAAAACTGAATTTTTCATAAAACCTAATTTTACCGCTTCTGTGAATGGAATTTCGAAAATCCGACAGACACGGTTGATATCAGTAAGTAAAATGTGGTTCAATGAGATAAAAATAATTTTTGGTGAATAGTAACTTTTTACTTTTTTTTACCGCGGTTAATAGTAAATAGGGTAACTAAGGGTAAATATGATATTACTATTACCCTAACACATGTCCTAATTCTATTGGATAAGTGTAATTCGACCGAAAACAACCTTATGAATAAAATATGACCATTTAGGCCCACTTGGATTAGATTAGGACATTTATTATTAATTTATTTAAAGAAGGGTTAAAATAGTTAAAATCAAAGTTTAATAAGTAAATCATTTTTAATATGGGGTTATACATAAGATAAATTCAATTGTAAATATTCATTAGAAAGCTGAAAAGATTTCCTACATAATGATATTTTATTTATAATTTTTAGACTTTAAATAAATTAATTTATTTATGACACAAAGATGATGCAGTAATTATCTTATTAATGAAATATTGACATAATTAATGTTATAAACACCAAACTGAATATAATTTGAGACTTTTTATGAATTCCACTAATTTTCTAGGTTACTATGATATATTAGTGTTGATTTAATCAACTTGGTTCGAACATATAATTCTGTTATGACTTTTACAAAAATCATATATCAAATAGTGTCAAAATTGACACAAAATAGTTTTTAAATCAAATATTATATTATTAATTGTTATTTTATTCCTAAAAATCTAAGGTTCGGCCAAATGACTTAGATAAGGATATATATATTAATAATAAACAATTTGGGGTTCTTTTGGCATGTTATAGTAAGTGTATTAACCATATAGTGAAAGAAAACAAAAAAGACACGGTAAAAGTTAAATTATTGAACTTAGAGTTAAATCTAATTGATAAGGTTAAAATAAGAACCTAAACTTGTCTAAATCCTATTGGTTGATAGGATTTCGACCCATCCCCACTTTAGCTTCGAAATAAGACCCTTTGGAACCATTATAAACCGATTTTTACTTTAATATAAAATAATATTTTGAGATATTCCTAAGGTGCCCCTCTCCTCCCTTATAAAAGTGCACCTCCTCCCCCTCCTCCTCACACCAATTTGAACACTCAAGCTCGGCCAAACCCTGCCAAAATCTCTTCTACACTTCCCTAGAATAATCCTAGAGGTCTTGGTCTTCTTCAAAGACCAATCTTAGTTCCCTAAGTGGAGGATTCAAAGAAGCGTTTCAAAGAAGAGGAGGTTCGGACACATACGAAGCAAATCGGACCTAAGGTAAGGGAAATATCACAATCTCATTTTTATCCGAGATTGTTTATTCGTAAGTATTTACTAGGGTATATTTTATCATCCACATCCATGTTCCCTCAATATGTAATATTATTTCCATCCTTCTAAAATATTTTATATCCAATTTTACCCTTCTTTGAGTTTTTAGTAAAAGATATGAAAGGAATCTTTTGTCGTTTTTTTGTACGAGGTACTTTTTGACTTTTCCGACAAAAGTACGAAGAATGTTTTTTTAACCTATACGGCATGAATGGACTTTTAAAACAAAATTTCCAAGAATCTTACTTTACAAGTTTTCAAGTTTATTTTTAATCAACTTCTTTTATTTTAAAGTTGTATGACATGTTATGAAAGGAAAAATGTTTTTGAAGTAGAAAGGATATTTTCCTCAAGAATGGAGTTCAAGTACTTTATCAAAATTATTTTCCATATAAGAAAATAAAAGGGTTCTATTTTTATCCCTATTATTACATGGATTTGATTATGTTGTGATGGAAATATTTTTATGAATTCCTTTATCGTATATGAATTGTTTTATGATGTCATGTTGTTTAAGAATCCCGTTTTTATTACATGGGTTACGTTATGATGTATGGTTTATGATTATGTGGAACACATAAGAAAGGATTCATTATAAGATGGGTGGGACCTATATCTCCCTCCAATGCATTGGGTAATGATTTTATATCTCATGATATAGACAGGGCTGGAACGGTAGGTTATACCGGTTCAGTAAAAAAGGACTGAAACGAGGGTTACTCGATTCAGAAAGGGACTTTGTCCACTAAGATAGTCTTGGCAATGAGTCTTGACTAACAAGAAATGATTCTCTATGATTATGTGTGAATGCCACAAAGTTTCATGTTTTAAGTTATGATTATTGTGATTACATTTCACTGCCATGATTTATCCCATGTTATGAAATTATGCTCTCTTTTACAGGTTATGATTTCCAAAATGTTATGTTCTTATGAATATGATGTGATTGATATTTCTTTTGTTTACCCTTACTGAGCATTTGAGCTCACCCTTTTATGTTTTCTTTTCCCCAGGATATAAATAAAGGTTTTAGGTAAAAAAAAGGGAAGATCTTTATGGGAGATATTGAAGATCTTTCACCACGATTAGAAGATTACGTTCCGAGTTTCCAAAGACACTAAACTATTACGGTCCTTGTGTGTGTGTTTTTGTAATGTACTAAGTATTCCGCAAAAGTAATGTAATGTCAATGTACGTCAAGATATGGGTCTCTACAGTTGGTATCAGAGGAAAGGATTAGTCAACCTTTGGAAACTAGGATGCGAAAACGTTAGTGAGATCCCTAGAGATATTTCTAAGGTATGTCTAGGGATGTCTCTAAGGTTAAGTATACGTATAGGTTATAGTCCTAGAATTGATCTAACGATCTTAGAATTTAACCTAAGATGTTAGATATTGAGGGTACTACCCCTTTATTATGTTGTTTTCCCTAGCATGATTTTTTCCTCTCACACTATTCTTTTGGGGTTTTAGACGATGGCTGGAACTCGAAGGAACCGTGTTGATCAATGCAATGGACAATGCAATGATTGTCCCCCTGAGCAACCAAACGATATGGGAGCTGGAATGCAAAATCTTGTAGCCATGCTCACACAACTTTCTCAAGCTATGAATCATGCAGGACTTCCAAACGAGCAAAGGAAGGAGCAACATTCTGTTGAATCCTTCAGGAGGCAGCGTCCGCCTTCTTTCAGTGGGTCTACTGATCCATTAGTTGCTGAACAATGGATTAGTACTACTGAAAAGATATTTTCAGTTCTTCAATGTTCTGAACATGATAAAGTCATCTTAGCAGTATATCGTTTGGAAGGTGAAGCTGATCAATGGTGGAATCTTATCAAGAATACGAGGCAAAGAGATGAAATTGATTCCATGGAATGGGACGAGTTCAAGAACTTGTTTTTCAGTAAGTACTTCCCTCGTATTCTTCGAACGAAGATAGAGAAGGAGTTTCTTGAACTAAAGCAAAAGGATGATGAATCTGTTGGTATATACGAAGCGAATTTTACAAGACTTGCAAGGTATGCATCTGGCATTATCATCCAACCTGAAAGTAAAGTTGATCGATTTTTCAGTGGCTTAAAACCAAGTCTTCAAAGGGCATTAGCTATAAGAGACTTCAGTAGCTATGAAGAAATTGTGCGTTGTGCTATCAAGGTAGAAATGGAAGTTGGTGTTACATATCCATCTCATGGTTTTGACAAGAAACGAAAGATGGAGTTCAAGGAGAAATCTCAGAATAATGGTGAAAAGAAGATGAATGTTTCCTTATGCACAAAGTGTGGAAAGAAGCATGGTGGAGATTGTCTTAAAGGGACTAGAAAATGTTTTAAGTGTGGAAAAGAAGGTCATCGAGCAGCTGAGTGTCGAAGTAATGGAAAAAGGGTTTCTAATGATGTGAATAAAGCAAACACTGCAGAGAACGCACCGCCAACACTTCAATGCTTCAAGTGCAAGGAAATGGGGCATTATGCTAATAATTGCCCTAATCCAAGGGTTAGTGATGATCAACATGAGCAACCACTGAAGGCAAAGGACAAAGTGAAATCACATGCGATCACTATTGGCAATGTTGAATATGACAACGATGTGGTGGAATGATTAAGTGTTTATGTAATGGGATTCCAAAATAATGTTGTATCATTGAGTATTGCAATATTTATTGATGTGGTATTCAAAGTGATTGAGATATTTTTTTGGAAATAAGATGATATGCGCATAATGAAGACGAGAAAATGAAATGTTTAATAGTATTCATGAGCTCATGATTGATATAAGGACTAAGTGATATCATGGTTTGAGTATATAGAATTTTGAGGATTTTGGTATGTGGAAAGTGTTAACTTTTAACTGCACTCATGTTTTCATTAAGGTATTCAAGAGAATACACGATTAAGGACTTTGAATGTTTGGAATGTGACCAACAAGACATATCTTATGATATGTAGGGATCAACGACAGTATTAAATCTCTGGTAATCGTTGTCACTATATTATGAGAGTGGAATGCAGTATTATGTATAAGCCTAAAGATTAGACTGGATTATGTTGGACATAAGTTAGTATTGTTTAAGGATAGAAGATTTTCGATATTATTGATGGGATGTTATAGTAACGTAGTTTTAGAAAAAGGACAACCTGCAGGACGGGCGACAGCCCATCGCTTCGGACAAGGCTGTAGGAATCGAACCCACAACCGAAGTGCGACTGGCCTTTATCGCCTACCACTGGCCTACAGGAAGTCCCTGTTTAGTAGAAACTAGTATTATTATATTAAGCAGTATGATATATGAAGTATAAGTCCATTTTAGGAACTATATATGATTAATCTCACTATAGATCAACTTATGTATATAATTTTTGCTAGCCTTTTATTTGAGACAGATGGAATGACCCGTCATTCTATCACATGATCTGCTAACACTTCACGAATAACAAATTCAACTTCATTTATTTAAGAGATGAAGTGGAAATTGTTCTAGGCACGAACAATAGTGAGATTGTACCAAAATAAAGAAAGTATTTATTCCAATTCAAATTTTCAACTTTAGGGAAATGATCTTGAAAACCAAAAATGTTGTCCTAGTGATCTTATACCTGATGAATCGGATGGTACCTTAGATCGTCACAAATTTATGGATTTGTGATTATTGTCTTTTCCATAGCCATGTTCTCTACCACTCTCCATCAGAACATGATGGTTAGATTTCTCTTCCATATCCATATTTTCACCTATGTGGAAACCCAATGATTAGTTTATTTGGGTAACCGTTACGTTTCATACTTTTGTTTTTAAAGATTGGTTTTTATATTCCTTTTTACGATGTGGGTTTCTATTAAAGAAACTTTCAAATAGTAAACCATTTATAACCCCGACGAATTTCGAGGGCGAAATTCATTTTAAGGGGGGTAGAATGTAACAGCCCATGATTTTATAAAAAAATATTCTTTTTAATTTTATTAATGTCTTGTGTTGTACGCTACACCAAAAGGAGCTTGCACAACATGCATCCTTGACTTGCCTTGCATTACACGCAATCACGACCTTCCTCGATAGCGTGTGTAATATGCAATACCGAGTTTTACTAAACAACGATATGCTATTAAAATATTATTAAAACTAGCCGGTATGAATAGTAATAACCACTTTTTAAAATTCTGTAAATCTTATTTTTCAAAATGAACTTCATTTTTGGATTCGGAGTATCGAATTCAGCCTAAGGTGAAATTTTGGTACTTTTCGGATAACTTTCATATTCTGATGAATAGTGAAAATTACTAAATTATAATTAAAAACAACTTTTTTAATCGAAATAATTAATAGTGATAAATTATTAATTTGAGTGGTTTTAAAGTATATTTAGAATATATTTTTACAATTTAATACAATGTTGGTCATTGAATGTAATTTCACATTTAAACCAGACATAATCAAGTGTCAATCTTTTGATAGATATTGTTTCTTAAAAACACGCTATTTGTTTTAACAGCGGGATTTAATTATAAAATTAATTAATGCAACTTCTATGTTATGAATTTGGTAAAATAGACTTCATTTTTGAATTCGGAATATGAAATATAGCTTAGGATGAAATTTTGGCATTTTTCTGAAAAACTTCAATTTTTGATGAATAGTGAAACCACTAAGTGGTAGGTTAAAAACTGAATTTTTCATAAAACCTAATTTTACCGCTTCTGTGAATGGAATTTCGAAAATCCGACAGACACGGTTGATATCAGTAAGTAAAATGTGGTTCAATGAGATAAAAATAATTTTTGGTGAATAGTAACTTTTTACTTTTTTTTACCGCGGTTAATAGTAAATAGGGTAACTAAGGGTAAATATGATATTACTATTACCCTAACACATGTCCTAATTCTATTGGATAAGTGTAATTCGACCAAAAACAACCTTATGAATAAAATATGACCATTTAGGCCCACTTGGATTAGATTAGGACATTTATTATTAATTTATTTAAAGAAGGGTTAAAATAGTTAAAATCAAAGTTTAATAAGTAAATCATTTTTAATATGGGGTTATACATAAGATAAATTCAATTTTAAATATTCATTAGAAAGATAAAAATATTTCCTACATAATGATATTTTATTTATAATTTTTAGACTTTAAATAAATTAATTTATTTATGACACAAAGATGATGTAGTAATTATCTTATTAATGAAATATTGACATAATTGATGTTATAAACACCAAACTGAATGTAATTTGAGACTTTTTATGAATTCCAATAATTTTCTAGGTTACTATGATATATTAGTGTTGATTTAATCAACTTGGTTCGAACATATAATTCTGTTATGACTTTCACAAAAATCATATATCAAATAGAGTCAAAATTGACCCAAAATAGTTTTTAAATCAAATATTATATTATTAATTGTTATTTTATTCCTAAAAATCTAAGGTTCGGCCAAATGACTTAGATAAGGATATATATATTAATAATAAACAATTTGGGGTTAGTTTGGCATGTTATAGTAAGTGTATTAACCATATAGTGAAAGAAAACAAAAAAGACACGGTAAAAGTTAAATTATTGAACTTAGAGTTAAATCTAATTGATAAGGTTAAAATAAGAACCTAAACTTGTCTAAATCCTATTGGTTGATAGGATTTCGACCCATCCCCACTTTAGCTTCGAAATAAGACCCTTTGGAACCATTATAAACCGATTTTTACTTTAATATAAAATAATATTTTGAGATATTCCTAAGGTGCCCCTCTCCTCCCTTATAAAAGGGAACCTCCTCCCCCTCCTCCTCACACCAATTTGAGCACTCAAGCTCAGCCAAACCCTGCCAAAATCTCTTCTCCACTTCCCTAGAATAATCCTAGAGGTCTTGGTCTTCTTCAAAGACCAATCTTAGTTCCCTAAGTGGAGGATTCAAAGAAGCGTTTCAAAGAAGAGGAGGTTCGGACACATACGAAGCAAATCGGACCTAAGGTAAGGGAAATATCACAATCTCATTTTTATCCGAGATTGTTTATTCGTAAGTATTTACTAGGGTGTATTTTATCATCCATATCCATGTTCCCTCAATATGTAATATTATTTCCATCCTTCTAAAATAGTTTATATCCAATTTTACCCTTCTTTGAGTTTTTAGTAAAAGATATGAAAGGAATCTTTTGTCGTTTTTTTGTACGAGGTACTTTTTGACTTTTCCGACAAAAGTACGAAGAATGTTTTTTTTAACCTATACGGCATGAATGGACTTTTAAAACAAAATTTCCAAGAATCTTACTTTACAAGTTTTCAAGTTTATTTTTAATCAACTTCTTTTATTTTAAAGTTGTATGACATGTTATGAAAGGAAAAATGTTTTTGAAGTAGAAAGGATATTTTCCTCAAGAATGGAGTTCAAGTACTTTATCAAAATTATTTTCCATCTAAGATAATAAAAGGGTTCTGTTTTTATCCCTATTATTACATGGATTTGATTATGTTGTGATGGAAATATTTTTATGAATTTCTTTATCGTATATGAATTGTTTTATGATGTCATGTTGTTTAAGAATCCCATTTTTATTACATGGGTTACGTTATGATGTATGGTTTATGATTATGTGGCACACATAAGAAAGGATTCATTATAAGATGGGTGGGACCTATATCTCCCTCCAATGCATTGGGTAATGATTTTATATCTCATGATATAGACACGGCTGGAACGGTAGGTTATACCGGTTCAGTAAAAAAGGACTGAAACGAGGGTTACTCGATTCAGAAAGGGACTTTGTCCACTAAGATAGTCTTGGCAATGAGTCTTGACTAACAAGAAATGATTCTCTATGATTATGTGTGAATGCCACAAATTTTCATGTTTTAAGTTATGATTATTGTGATTACATTTCACTGCCATGATTTATCCCATGTTATGAAATTATGCTCTCTTTTACAGGTTATGATTTCCAAAATGTTATGTTCTTATGAATATGATGTGATTGATATTTCTTTTGTTTACCCTTACTGAGCATTTGAGCTCACCCTTTTATGTTTTCTTTTCCACAGGATATAAAGAAAGGTTTTAGGTAAAAAAAAGGGAAGATCTTTATGGGAGATATTGAAGATCTTTCACCACGATTAGAAGATTACGTTCCGAGTTTCCAAAGACACTAAACTATTACGGTCCTTGTGTGTGTGTTTTTGTAATGTACTAAGTATTCCGCAAAAGTAATGTAATGTCAATGTACGTCAAGATACGGGTCTCTAAAGGATCTGTAGAGGAACCATGTTCTAGAGTGGGTGTTGTATTAACTTCCTAGTATGGTGATGGAATACCACTAGTTACTTAGGACGAGGTGGTGGTCAAGGTAGAGGGAACCAAAATTTGGATTCACAACATCAGTAGAGCGGGCCTACTCAGGGATGTCAGGTTGTATCTATGGGTCATTGTACAAGCCAGTTACCTATAGTATGGTCCTTACTAGAGGATAAGATCACCATAAATTCTATTTTTCAATGTACTACTCTAGTAACCCCTACTCCATTGTATAATTTACTTGACAAACAAGAATCATACACTTTCATATATGTGGAAATTATGAATCTTTGGGCCTAGATATTTGAGTAATTATATTGAATGATGAAACTCAATACTCCACCGGATATTTGAGAGAAGATTTTTCACTGAATTAAGGCATGTCCTCTTTAGATAGGTGTCTATATATTCATGTGTAATATTTTCACCATTGATATGATATGGTTTTATATAATGCTTCGGATAGACTGGTTGGTTCCTTATCAAGAAAATATTATTTTTTTGTCATTGGGGGGCTATTTTTACCTCACTAGAGGGTATTATATATATTTACAGGGTGAAATGGTATGTCCATGTGACTCAATATGGACTTGAGCATCATGGGCTATGTTGAGTTAAAAATAAATTCACTTTTCCATTCCTGGAAAATAGGAGAGTGTGACCTACTAATTTATCTTTAATGGTTGATCAATTTAAGGATTTCTACATGGATTAATTTTATGGGATACCTTCTAATTGATCAGAATAATTTACCATTTCAATAGCATTGGGATCGGCACCAATGTATATTCTCCCTTCCAGGATAAACACTAGAGGGCTTCTGGAGGTTAAGAATTAGTTGGAAGGCCTAAAAACTAGGGATTGTATCCAACCCCATACATATTAATGGTGTTTAAAAGTCATTTTTTCAAGTAGTAGGAATATACAATTTGGATATCCATATATTACTGATAAAAGAACAAATTCACATCTAAAAATAGGTTTCCACTACCTCGAATATAAAACCCCTTTGTTCAGCACCAATGAGAGATGATGTTTTAAAAGATTGATTTGAGGTTGGGATACCATCATGTGTGTGCCTAGACATCTGAAATACCATGTACAACAATATGAAGATAGTACAACCTTTATAATTACCTGGTAATGTCGTTCGGATTCCTAAATGGTCTAGATTCTTTCAATGTCTTGATGAATCGGTTTTTTCCACAAACATCAGGATTCAATCATGGTTGTATTTTTGGAAAAAGTCTTGATGTATTCTCACCACTCAACATGACAAATCCCAACAACTTGATATAATTTTGAATATACTATGAATGAAATATCATTATGAAAATATCACCAAATGCCACTTTGGGATCAATAAATCAAAATTCATTTGTTACATCTACTTGGATTCAATATTACCAGTAGACCAAGAGGTGGTGAATACAATAGTTTATTGAGAGAATCCCATGAAATTCATTGATATTCATAGTTTCTTGGGGTTATCAATGTATTATAAATTCCTCATCTTGGATTTTTCACACCTAGAATCACCTCTTATGAGATTGAATAAGATGAGGGTGAGATTTGTATGGTCATAATCTAGCAACAGAGAATTTTAAGAATTAAAGGTTGATTAAATTTAGCGAAAATAATATTTCTATAGGTACTACATTGGGGATATATATTTTTTTATGATGTATCTAAAATCAGAAAGGGAGTAGTTTTTATATAGGATGAGGGAGTCATATTCTACATGCCTCGTTAGATGAGGGCTCATTAATGGAATGTACCATTGTGTGATATTGAGTTTTAGTGGTGATTCATGGTTTCTGTTGTAGGAAGCATTACATGATGGGAGATTGACTTTTTGTGTTCACAGAACAAAAAATCCACAATTATATCTTTTAATATCATGATTTAAATATTAGGTAGTGTAGGTGGGTTGAATTCCTGCAGTCCTTTGATTTCATGATTCAAAATATCCCTATAAATTTAAATATACTAGTCGATCCACTAAGATGGAATACTTAGATAAAGGATGATTAGGAGGGTAGTGGTGAGTGATAACATATGGCCTTGTTTTTAGATATGCATGTTGATATTCTTGAGAATCACAATATGTCAATCATCACAGCTTTATGAGTGACCTTATCCCTTATAGAATGACTAAAATGAACAAACTTTCATATCATGATGGCCTAGTCCTAATGGAGAGTTCAAATAAGGATTCATCAACTAGTTGGACTGTGGATAAGGATGAGACCCTATGCATACATGGGTGTATATGGTTTCTAGAAGACATATGAGAGTAGTTAATATGAGAATGTGACATGTTGGTATCTGAAGTGAGTCCTAGTGTCACCAAGATGTGTCAATATTTACATAATTAGTATTGGGGGCATGGTATAAAATTGTATATGTCAATCTATATTACATAGTGTTCTTCTTTTGTGTGTGTAAATATAGAACATCATGGATCAGTTAAACTTTTACAGTAGTTTTCCCTTCTCGAGTGGATGTGGGATTATTTCACTATATAATTCATGTGATGATTCCCTATATTTCCTTGAGTAAATAACCCATTTTGGTTCATTATTTATTTTTTGATGATGGTTCCCCATTCATTTCAATTTGGATGACTTTATTATTATATGGGCTTCGAAGGATATACATTAGGTAGGTTTTACAGCTTCATGGATCTCCATATTCTACCATATTTGATAGGTATTTTCATTTCATTTCATGGTTTTGGAATGGGATGTAGAAGGCCTTGGGTATACAGGTGCATCTGAGCATTACCAACCACCCTCATACTATGTGTTAGAGAAATTTATGATTAAATTGTTATAGGACATTATCCTTGAATGTTTTATTGAGAATGGGGGTTCTTCAGATAAGCATATACCTCTAGTAGAGTTCTATTAGAATAATATATTTCAATGTACCATCCATAAATCTCCTTATATGGACATATGTGGTATTTCATTCCCATTAACATTTTTATGTATTTATGAAGGGGATTCAACACTACTTAGACTTTATATCATATAGGAGACTTCAGAGAATGATCATTATATTAGGAAGTGAAAGATGAATTTTCAATATAGGATGTTTTTGTATGCCCATCATTATCAACAACCCATAGATACAGAGGTTTGGAATCATGTTTGTTGAATGTATCACCCAAGTTGGGCTATTTATGGATTGGGAGATAGGGTAATATTTCACCTCGATTCGTCAGAACCTATGAGATTTTGGATAGAATTAGAGATGTTTCTTAAATTAAAGTACTTCTGGAGAGATAATGGTATATACACAACATCTTTCATATATTTTAGATTTTTCTATATTATTCATACCTGAATCATGTTTTAAATCTTTATGAGGTTGAGCTAGATGTTAGTTCTTATTTTGAGGATTACCCAGTGTGCCTCATTTATTATAGCATGAAGGCTCTCCGAGGAAGGTTAGTTCCTTTAGTAAAGTTGTTTTGGTAGAATGACTGAATAATGGATAATACCCAGGGGAGGTAAGATGATGTATGTTATTAGTGGATGGAAGTTTTCCCAAATTTTGTTTTACCATCCAAAAAGAGAAGCTACAAGATGATTATTTTTATGGAGTAGGGGTTGTAAGGACTCATATTTTCAAATATGAATGAATTATTTTAAATTCATTCAAACCATTATTGATTTTTTTTCTTAGAACATGGTGAATGAGACCTTAGGATACTTAGTTTTATTATAGGAAGAAAATATAGGGGTGGATACTATCTATAGGCCAACAACACAAGATGTATCATGAATAAATGGTGTGTGATTGTAATATATGATTTGTAATGATCTTGGAATACCCTTTCAACAATGTGAACTAGTTTTTCCTATGACTGAAAAAAACATGATATTTACATGGTGTGTAAATTTTACAAACCATGTAAATACCCAGGGTCATATTTTTTATAATGGTGGAAGGGAATTTTATTTTTACTAATGACCCCTCATCCTTTTTTTCTATAGCATGATTCATGCATGGGATCTCCACTTCGCCAAGAGATTGGGTTTTTTGTATTATATCCTACATAATATCTATTTTCTTTTCTTTGGGTCAAGTTGGAACTCCAATGGTAAGATTTAAATTTTATTTCTTTAATTCATAATTTTTCTTACTCTCAATGGATATATTTTGGGGTGAGCTAAATTTCCTTATTTTCAAGTTGTTTTTCTATTTTACCATCTTCATATGATCTAGACCGAACCAAACGATAATAATAGGGGAGAGATATACTAAATTCATAGAGTAGGTGGTCTAGTAATTCATCTTAATGTTTTTTATGACTTAAAATTATATTCAGTAGTGCAACATACCATACCATTCTAGGCATTGCCTTAAAATGTGATATTTATTCTAGATCAATTAAACAATGTAATGATACTCCATCAAAGCCTTATTAAATATATATAAGATTTCGACCCCATTGGTTACCACACCATGGTGTGTTTAATTATATTCTATAATTAATATAAATTTTGATTAACCAAGCCACCCTCTAATTAGTTTGTATTAGATTTAAATTGTATTTTACTTAATTTTAATATTAATGGGGAAAATGTAATTGGGAAAAAGTGAGTGGTAAGAGCACTCGATGTGATATAAGTAGTTAATGAATCTTATAACTTATGAACCCATGGTTACATTGGGTTAATTGAATAAACATACCTTATGATTACTATGATTATAACAAGGATATTTATTTTTGTATAATGATTAAGGATCATTTTGAACAATGAGTTTCATGCTCTCTTATATTGGGTGTCGGGTATAAAGTATCACACCATTTTCGTGGATTATGGGTATGACGTTCTATGTTTCCATATATAGTATTTTGGGCATAAAAAGTGACCCAAAAAATTATAGTGGGAATAATGATGTCCACAGTTTCATGAGTTTTAGGGTTATTACGATTTCTATAGAATATAGCTCGTTTGATTATTCTTGGATGGATGTGTTATGCTCTATGTCTGTCTAGAACCAAGTATATATGGATATGACTATATACGTTATCCTATATAGAGTGTGTAATGGACCATACTTTACATATATATTTTACATCAATAACAAACAATATTTATTACATTACAAAACAAAAACCACTCCAACACTATATAGGTTTAGTGTCCTTAGAAATTGCGAAACATAAACAACTGGATCATAAAACATCTACATTGTCTCTCACTTTTTTCAAAAATAGACTCATTTTTTATATATCTTACTTAATACCCTTATTAATGACCTAGGGAAAAGAAACATATGAAATTATGAGCTCAAAAACTCATTAAAGGTAAATAAGGTAAATATCAATTATATCATAATCATAAGAACATAACATTGGAGAATTTTATCCTACATACAAAAGGTCATAATATAATATCATGGGAGAAATCATAAAAGTACAATTTATCCCAATAGCCATAACAAAGGAAAAAAAATCAAGGAATACACACATAAGAAAAGAAAATCATTTTATATTAGTCAAGGCTCATTTTAAATACTGTCATAGTGGAAAAAGTCTGTTAATGAACTGAGTTCACTCCTCATTTCAGCACTGTATTATTGAACCATATTTACTTGTCATTCTATTCATGTCTATCTCATTAGATATAAATATTTACCCAATAAATTTTTGGTAGGTATAGTTCCCACCCATCTCATAATTAAATCATTCTTACATGTTCTACAAAATCATAAATAATTTATCATATCATAGCCCATGAAATAAAATGTGTTTCTTAAACATCTTTCAATCATAACCCATATAAATTAAATGTATTTAATAAAAATATTTACATAATAAACACAATAAAAAAAATTTAACAATAGGTATATAAACATAAACCTATTTTATCTTATGTGGAAAATAATTTTGATAAAACACTTGAGCTTAATTCTGAATAAAAATATCCTTTCTTCTTCAAAAAATATTTTCCTTACTCAAAATGACAGACAATTTTAGAAGAAATAATTTTATGGGAAAATTAATATTTTATAATTTATTGGATGATTAAAGGAAATAAGTCATTATAGAATAATACAAATCCATTTATATCATACAAGATAAAAAAATATTCATAGAGTACTTTCTCTTGAAAAGTATAAAAGTTCCTTATACCGAAAATGACAAAATATTTCATTCATACCATTAAGTAAAAATTAACAAATGGGAAAAATAGAATTTAAAAAATTACATAAGGATATAAATAATATTTTGAAAAACATATTTAGGAATCATGGACTTGGATAATAAATATACTCCAGTAAATACTTACGAATAAACAATCTCAGATAAAAGGGGGATTTGCAATGTTATCCCACACCTTAGTTCTGATATTATTTGTATGTATCTGAACCACATGTATAATGATTTAAATAATATTAATGATTTTTCCATTATAATAATAATTTTATGATAATATTTATGATCATATTTTCATCCATTTGTATGTAACATTTCATAGTTACTCATTATTTAGGTATTAAATGCTTTATGTTCTTGTGGATGTTTTTTCAGATAAGTTCTTATTCCTCTTTTTTTGTTATATTAATATAATTTAAAACATGGTATTAGTATAATATATATCTTATTTATTAATTCAATAAATTTATATAATCATTCTTTAGTGATGATTATGAAAAATGAATCACATCGCACCATTGAGACGGTAAACCATTCGTACACATGAGTGACGATGTCATTCCTATAATTTGATGAATGGTACTTAAGTGGATGGAGTATAGATTATCAGAATCAATAGAATTTTATATTTATAATATATAAATTTATTAATTCTATAATTTTACCCATCCATGTAAGGTGGTGGTGAATAATAGAAAACACCACATCGTGGAGATGGTAGGTTGTATGTATGCACACGTGGTGATTTCATTTTTCGTAGGATGGGTAGAAGGGGGACTATGGTTTTTTAATAATCATAATGACCTCTTAGTATATAACTACTAATATATTTATTACTTTATAATGAATCAAATAATGAGGTGGAAGTATAATAAGAATGAAGTTTCAAATAATCAGTAAATGATATTACATCTTCTTCGACGTGCCTCCTCTAAATCTCCTCTTAGAGTACTATAGTACGTCTCTAATGAATACCAAGACCTCTATAATGTTAATAGGTAAGCTTATAAAGGAAATGGTCAGGTTATGGTTGAGCTTTAAGGCTAAAAATGAAGTTAATAGTTTAGGGAGGAAGTTCCCTTTTACAATTTATGTGAGGGTCACTTTTGGAAACCTCCAAAATATTAATTTATAATAAAATCAAAACCCACTTAAAAAATATTATCCCAATTTCTAAAATTAGATTATAAAGGGTTTTAATATCATCAACCAATAAATTTTAGAAATATTTTTATGTCAATTTAGGCATTATAATTTTAATCGACATGTGGTTATTCTATATAATTTGTTAACTTGGGTAATAAATATTTCAACATTAAAAGGGTGAAATATTAACTTATTTGAAGTAAATTAGACAAAAAATGAATTATTAAGAAAATTTTAGACTGTATCATAATTTTTCTATATTTTTTAATAAAATTTATGATTATTAAATAATTTAACAAAACCTTATATTGAAAAAATATCAATAGTGTCAATTTTGACACTATTTACTTTACAAAATTTTTAAAAAATAAAAAATAGTAGGGAACGACAATCCGAATTTTATTTCATATCCCTAATGTGCTAAGGTAGTATAAAATTTTCATTTTACATTATAATTAACCAATATTATTTTTTAAAATATTTTTTATAACATTTATTAGATATCTACATTAATATAATAATTACATCCCCAATTTTGTGAAATTATTTAATATACATAATTAGATAATGAAAATTAAAAATAAAATAATATGATGAATATAGCTCAATTATATTTCACGAAAATACTTGTATTCAAATTTTTCTTCCAAAAAACCGAATATTAAAAATGTTTTACTCTTTTAAAAGATGAATGTGTAAAATTTGTCTCCCCTTTTAATAAAACAATATCAGTGTCATAAACTCTTCTATAAGACACAAAATGGTCAATTAGAAAACCCATAGATGATTATGGTATATTTATACTCGACTAGTAAGGTCTTTTTATGTTTTTGATCCTTTTTGTGTTTGTTAGTATTTTTTAATAAAACGGTATTACTGTTTTCTCATCAATTAATTAATTTTTCATCATCCAGGTTAAGTCTTTAAAGAAATTATTTATTTCTAGAACATTAATAATAAATTTTAATGATAAAGAAAAACATTCTACATTTAAAATGATTATTTTTAATCTTATTTAACTTCTTTATATCCTTATATTAAATATAATTTAATTATTAATGTTTCAGTGATACATATTTCACTTTTCATTAAATAAATAAATTAAATATCCTAATCTCATCCAAGTGGGTTTCTAATTGATACTATTTCGAACCATGATTCTTATAGGAAAAAATATAATCATCTAATTATATTTATACAAGTTTTAGGTAAATTTTATAAAATTATTTTTACCCTTAATTACCAGATTTACGCTTTTATCGTGTTAATAAAATTTACAAAAGTTACTATTCATATTTCCCAATAATAAAATAAAAATATTTTTATAATTTTAACTTAATTATTTACAATATAGAACCCATTTTCCAAAATTTGGATCCTAGAATTGGTCGTAATTAATTTTAAACTAATCTCTTTGTTTAAATGAGAAAAAAGGTTTTAGAAGTTAAAATATTAAAGAAGATTAATATGATTTTACATCTGAACATAATTTAAAATTAATTAAAATGAAGTAAATTATATTAAATGGAAAAAATATATTCTATTTATACTTTTAAACCATTAAAAAATATAATTTAACTTTATAAATTATTTCAATGAGAAACATTTATTTTCAACTAAAATGTATCGTATTTTTTTATTCATCAAAACAAGAAACTTATCAGAAATTCATAAGAAGTAAATTTTTATATACCTATTCAAAATAACATGTCTATGATGTCATATAAAAATTATTAATGTGTAAAAATATTAATTTAAAATGGTTTCACCATTCAATAGTTTTAATTAATCCTTTAAAAAATACGTTCTTATACATCAAATGGGGTTTTATTCATACCCTATGAATAAAATATTCATTTAATAAATATAAAAAATATTTTAGTAATAATATAACACATATATATCTCATTAAATTCATTACCAAGAGTAATTTACTAAAAAATACAAATATCTATTTATATTTTTCATAAATAATTGGTAACCAATGAATTCACAATTAATTTCCATAAGTTATTTATAATCATTCCCACTAACCTAACAGCTATAATATAATGGTAATTTCATAATAAGGGTGTCTCGTGATTCATTTAATCTAACGATGGAATGAAAAGAAAGCTGGTGAAGAATAAAAATTATTTAAGGATAATTATTCATAAAAACATCCAGGTGTTCCATAGTGTATATAAAAGAATAAATATCATCCATAGTTACTTATAATTGGATGTACATGGTAATGTGAGTGTAAACATATCCTAGACTACAAAAAAGGATATATAAACATTCAGGTGGCATACCGAAGCCTAAGATGAGTAGAATTTAGTTTTCAAAATCTTTTATTATATATTATACCAACACACCACTATGATATATACATTTATTGGATTATTATATATATCATTGGTGGTGGCCTTTTGATCTTATATCACACCCTACATGGGCTGCCCAAGGTACCCGAGTAGACATCATGATTTTAGTTGTGGATAAGGGAAAGCATCATGTCATGGATAATTGATCTATTTTTCTTATATCAAGGATAATTGGTGTATAATATCAAGTGTATGCTTGTGATCTAAGTGGAGATTTATTTTTTTCTTTTATAAATTTTTATTGAAATTTGTATATTAAAGTACTATGTATCCCCAGTATTTCCCCAATTTGTACACCATCATTCCATGAAATAATTTTTTATATGACTCATCCAATGGATTTATGATGATTATTATTTAGTGTATGTTTTATTTAAATTTTTATATATTGATCTTGACACCACTCTTAAGTCATTTATATAATGATTATCCTATTTTTGTTTGTTTATTGCTTCTGTTTTGCTTCTCTGATAACAGAGGGTATAGTCTTCCAATTATACCACTCCAGACACTCTCTATTAGATGACGTCCTTTAGTGTATCGGGTGTTTTTCTTGAGCTCCTATGACCCAAAATATTGTGGCACCATTTAGTGGCTCATGTTTTTGATTTTTACATAAAATTTTGTTGTATCTTTTTCTTATCAAAAATTCATATTGTGTCCTCTCACTCACTTATAAAATGGAGCACCCTCCCCTCTCCTATTAAAACATACAAATACTTTTGGATCGCCTTATACCTACCAAATTACCTACCTTACATTCCTCATCATGTCATAGATTCCTTAATATAATTATTAAATCCTCATATTAAGGCTTTTGGTGGAGACCTAAATAGGTTGTTCAAAGGAGAGATATTGTTATGAATCGTTCATTTTTTTATTTTTTCTTACACCTCATTCAAATCATATTCAAATATTATGATATAATAAACTAAATATTTTCCATATACTGAGATGTTTTTATGTTATTGGAATGACCTATATTCATCTCCTCATTCATCTAATGGGAAACAGAACCATCAATCGTGTATAAGGAGGGCCACCGCCTCACGATCTGATGTAATCTATTTTCCATGACCACCTCTCTAGGAATGATATAGTGATGTTTTTGAAGTATATGTATCATATTTAAGATATAATTATAATTGTGAAATTATAATATCTCATAATTCATTGTATCTTCTGAATCATTGGAAAACAATAACACCACTCATGGGTTTGTTTGGACTACTACATTCATGAAGAGATGCGATACATTTTTCATTTTATATTGAAAAAAATGTTAATATCAATAGATTTAATGAATATATATCTGATATATTTTATTTAAAAATTATTATTTATGTTAAATTAATATTTACCTTACTTTTTTTCCATCCATCAAGAAAATGGAAACAGTGTCCATGCGTATATATGACCTATCGTCTCAATTAGCAATGTAAAACTTTTTTTATCTTACCTTAGGGAAAAATATAAATATTTGTATAATTATTATATATGATATTCATATAATGATTAAAATTCTTGATATTATGTTAACATATTCAAATTATAAGGTCCAAAACTACTGAGGGAAAACATACATGAAGGAAAAAGTAGTAATCACTTTAAAGAATAATTTTAATAAAGAATTAGCACTAAACGGGTGATAAAAGGTTATAAGTAAATAAAAATTTTATAAAATATTTGAGTGTAGTTATGGGATATATTTTTAAGAAAACATTATTTTTTATACATGAGGTTCAATCATGTATGAATAAAGTCATTATTTGAGGTAAGGGGTTTTCTTCACACTTTTATTTTTTTGAGACACATGCCATATTCAATACTAGATTCTTTTTTAAGGTGTATATACTGAATTTTAATGTATATTTTGATTATTATAATGGTTATTATGGTATAGTAACACCAAAATAAATTTCTTTCTATTATGGGTCTAATTATTTAAAAGTTACAAAAGATGTAAGGTTTTTAAGATTAAATGTTAATATGTTTCTGGATTGTTTAGGATTATGTTTCTAATAATGAAATCAGAATTTTCAATCTCTCAAGGAACACATGAAGTTTATTACCCTCTAGATATATCATTAATATAAATGTTTTCTATTCATTCTCCTCTCTTTATGTACTCAAAGAAATATTCGTTTAAGGAAAACCAAATTTTGTTCTATCATTGATCAAAAATAATTTTCATCAATGTCTATTTTTTTGAAAAATGTTTTTTAATTTTTTTAATATATATATAATATTCTTAGATTACTTATTACCAATTTTTTAAATTTTAACCAGATGGTTTAAAATTAATTTGCATGTCATTTATAGAATGATGTATTTTTTTATTTTTAATGAAAATTTTAATGTAATCAATGATTTAGCATGCAGGACCTGAATGAAATTTCTCATAGTCATAACCACTCGATTATTGGTAGATTCCAAGACAATGTTTCAGTATTATTTTAAAATAAAGTGTTTTATTTAATATTTGATAAATTATTATTTATTAAAATTATAATTTTAGAGTGGATTGTGAATTTTTCTCAAGTATGTTCTTAATGATATTTTAATGGTATTTCTATTCATCAATGACAAGAAAACCATGATTATACTTTTTCTTTACTGGGGATATAATCCAATGACTCAATCCCTATTAATTATATTTATGTTTTACGATTATTATGAATTTTTTTTTGTATGAAACTTATTCCCTTTTCATGTGTTATTCTATAATGAATTGATTAAATGATTTTTAACCCATTTCTTTTCCATGGATTCTGTCATGATAAAATTCTTATGAATCTTATATATTTTACATCGGTTATCAAATGGTGAAATTATTAGGAATCCCATTAAATTTTCTTATAATATTATATGATGAATGTTTTATGATATTGTGGCATCATATGTCTGATTTTCATTATCTGATGGGTGGACCCAGAATTATATATCCCTCAAATGCATTGGGTAAAATAAATGATATCTCATGAGATATACAATACTGAAATAGAGATTTAACCCAATTTAGTAATATACCTTTTCCAAAATGGTAGTCTTATGAGTGATCCTTGACAACTACGATGGTTTGGGAAGTGTACTCATTCCACTATGATAGACTTCAAAATGATCCTTGACTCCTAAATAAATTATTTTCAATGCGTATGTGTATTTCAAAAATCCATGTCTTATTTTAATGTTATTTTTCAATGTCATGTGTTATTTTATTCCTTTATTATTTATGTATTATTAAATGCAAAAATTCATTCCATGACTCAAGATCATGATCTTTGATATGAAGGTTGTGATTCGCAAATGTTAATGCCAAGTTCTCATACCCTTATGATGATGTTATGATTATGTGATCATTGATATCTCCCTTTTTAACCTTACCGAGTATCTGTGATCACCCATTATTATGTTTACATTCCAATGGTTATGAATAATGGCATTAAGTATTCTATTTCTATGAAGTTTTCTAGTTAGGAGGAAATTAGTGGGATAATTGTACTTCACTTATGAGCATATTTTTTGTGTATTCATTTTTCCAAAGACACTAGAACTATACCACTCTGGGATGGATCACTATGTTATCTAATGAATATTCATATATTGAGATATGATATATATCTATGAATATTATGGTTCAAAATAACAACACAATATATAATCAACATAAACATTCATATTTACAAAATATCATATTAAATGTCAATATTTTCATAGTCAATAACTAAAATATCATTATTATAAGTTATCAAGATAAATATGTTTGATAACATCAATATTGAACATCTATATTAAAATATTAAACTCCTTAAATTATTTTTTCATAGTTGAAAAATACCTTTTATAAAGACAATAGAAAGTCTTATTGAGGACATATGAAATATACTCTTTTGAAAATATTTTTAAAGTAAAAGTTTCAAAAATGCTGATCAAATAATTTTTTTATAAATAACCAAACGAACTTGTAAATTATACTCCAAATACAGGAATATTTATGAAAATGGTATATTTCATTCATTCTATATATGTTAAAATAAATATTCATCAACTACTTTTCAAAAAGTCAAAAAGTTATTCATTTAGAAAAAACAAGGAGATTACTTTTAAAACATTATAAATAATGTCAAATATATTTTTGAAAATGTATATAAAACATTGTTAAAAAATATTAAAAATAAAATTGAAATATTTTTTTAGAATATATGGAAATGGAAGAAATGGAATCCTTATCGAATAGTGAAATAAATTATTTTTTTCTATAAAAAACACTCTCTCATATTTTTTAGTACATAGAGAGGGTAAAAGGAATTGAAACATGTAAAATACATAGATTAATAGACTATAAAAAAATATAATGTTTAAAATGAAAAGGAGTTTATAATTCCTTAAATGGATATTAAACTATGAATAACATTGAATCAAAATGATATTATAGAACACACCCTTACCTTGAATTCATAGTTGGTTGGATACGTTCTTACATCTTGTATAGTAAAAATATATTAATTATTTTATTTATTATGAAATAATTCCGAAATTATTACCTTATCATAATCCTTTTTATTTAATTTATTAACATGTCTTATAATGTTACAAAATTGGTAATGTTAATGTCAGATTTTGTGTTGTTGTTAGGTTTATAATTCTAAAAAAACTATGGTAGGTTAAACATGGTCAAAGGGTTCATTTATCCATAATCACCAAAATATTATTCATGAAATATTTAACAGGTTTATATAACAAAAACCTCTTATATTCATCCATGAATGGTGGTTGAGAACAATGAAATATCATGCTTAAGGGATATGGTAGTATATATGTTTTCATGAATAACGATTTCATTTTTTCTGTGGATTGAAGTGAAGAAAATCAAATAACACAAGTCCTTTAAAGATTCTTCATTACACCATAACTATTATATATAACATATATATTCATTAAATAAATTCTTATTAAAATCAATGTGACATGTAAATGATAAATGAATCACATCGCTTCGTGGAGGTTTTATTCCACACGTACGCATGAGCAACATTACCGTTTTCCAACTAATTGGAAGGTTAGAAGGTAGATAATTTATTTTCATTTATAAAACATTAAAAAATTTACATATATCCATATATAAATAATAAATACGTCATAATAAAAAAACCATAAAGGGTTGTGATGAAGAAATAAATATATCACTTCATGGGGATGGTGGTCTACATGTAAGCATTGGAAATGATTTCATTTCCCATTGGATGAGAAATGAGTTGTATAAAGGTTGTGACATCAACACATTAAAATTTCAATATATAGAAATTCTAAAATTTATTATATTAGAGTGTTTAGTAAATAATTGAAGGAGTTGTAATTATAATTTAAAATAACACATATTGTTAATATTTATACATCTTGTTTGGATATATTCCTATATATTTCACATCAAGCCTTATTATGATGGTATTAGAGGAAGACAAAGATATTTAATAATAAGATAATGAATCTAGAAAGGTATTTGTGTAGGTATTTCCCAGTAAAAGTTAATCAATGTTTTTGAATACGAGTCAGTATGGGGTATTACATAATAAGTTATGTGGGTGGAAATCTTGTAAATACATGACATATTAATATATATTATATATCTTAATCAAGTAAAATAAAACCCAATTTTCAAAATTTCATTTATTAAATGGATAAGGTAAAAATGTGATCATATAATAGAAATTATACAAGTTATTATTCCATATTAACCCATATATGTCTAGTTTAACCCGCCTTTTAAACCATTTTATCATTTACAAAAATAATTAATTTTTTCTTTGGTCATTATTCAATATGAAAAAAGTGAAATTATAATATTTAAAAAATTAGATGAAATTTTCAAAATTGGAAACCATTTGTAAAATTAAAATCCTATAATTGGAAAAAATTAAATTAAATATAAACACATAAATTGTGAAGTATTTTTTTTATGAAAATCCATTTTTCAAGAATGATGTTGATTTATTATGACTCTTTAGCCTGTAAAAATCATTAGATGAATGTTTATTTTATAAAAACACTTCTCATTATCACTCTTTGCTTCATGATTTATTACATAATATTACACATAATAAAACCTCGATTATCAATAAGTATATCTTATTTGGGAAATAGGTACATTTAATAACAACTTGAAACAGAAAATAAATCTTCATTATTGAAAACCTCCTTAACATGTTCATAGTATTTCTTCATACATAAAACGACATGGGATAACTTGGGCACATAAATAAGAAAGAGGTGGTCTATAAATCCAAATAATTGAATAAACATGTTATAAAATGAATAAATTGATACATGTTTGGAAATAAGAACACCAATGGGTCATAAAAATAGTGATATTGATAAACATGAATAACGAGTCATGATATAACATGTAATCATAATGGAAACCTCTGAAATGTGGAAATAACTTATATCACTAAATCAGAAACATAGTTCAAGGCTATAACTTACAAGACATCCAAATATAAGGATTACCATGATGTATTAGGTCCATTACATAATCATGTTCATGACATATCAGGATACTAAAACATTACCCAATGCATTGGAGTGATATATACTTCATGGAACACCCGTCATAATCATTTTATTCACTTGCATAAGAGTGACACAAATATCACAAAACATGGAATCATTTATCATCAAATTTTATTCAAAGATCATGTATTTTGGAATATATACCTGAAATTAACCAATAAAATAACTATAATTTCATAAAGTTGACACCATTTATAGTAAATGGGTACAGGTATTTAATACAAAATTGTCTTGTATAGAAAATTACAGTTGTATTTTTGAAGCATAACAGGAGTGTATAAATGTTAAAGGGAGGGATTGATGAGAGTGAATGGGGTATCTAATCATTTAGGAATAATAGGGGTTGTATGTGGGTATGGATAAACATATCCCACTATTTGGAATTGGATAGAAAGGGAATAATATAATAAAGGTAATTGAATAAAAAGGTTGAAGAAAAAACCCTTACTAAATTTTTTCTTGGTAATTGGTGTATATAATGGTTTATGGGAAGGATTAATGGGAATTAAAGGATTAGCTCGTAATTTAGAGATACAATTAAAATTAAGGGGGTTATATTTAAAAAAACCCAAAAAACAAATTGAATGTTAGATTTATATCATAAAATATGTTCTCGAATGTAAATCAAAAGAGATAAATCCCATACAAAATTTTGGTAATGTAATGGGTGTACATAAAGTTAATGAGAGGGGAACATGTGAGTCAAAAGGTTATATAATCATTTATAATTCAAATGGAAAGTATGGGGGAAATGGAGTTACATATCCCAATGTAAGGAATTGTAACCAAAAGGGGTAAAAATAATAAGATTCTTGAAATGATAATAGGATTGACAGAGAGAGGTCCCTTTCCTTTTATATATGTACCCAAATAAATGTACGAAGATTCTTAATATATTGGAGGGACCATGGGATGACTATTCAAAAGTTATGGAGGAGTACGGACATGATTCATAGTTGTAGTGAAGGGAAATGGGAGACTGTGTGGGACTATATAGGAAAAGATAGGGGAGTTCTTTATTAATAGGTTTTGTACTCTACAATAAAATATCCTAAACCAAAAACCGCACCGTGGTTTTTTCCACTATTGTATTCATAATGGGAGTGGTTTTATTTAACTTATAATCCCGGAGGCCATGTTTAATAAAATAATACCCTTTCTTATGTAGAAGTGAGTCATACTCTTAAATAAATGATTATAAAAACATAAAATATATTAATGGTTTTGGAGGATTCATTGAGTGTTTATAAAATTAATAAAATCCAAATAAAATCAAAATATATTATATAAAAAACATATATTTATTCATTTATATGGTTTATATTATTTATTACATCACTTCTGGGTCATTATAATGTAATTATACAAACTTTATATTTATACGGTATTTAATTTTTACCCAAAAAATTTGACTGTCTCAAATTTTTTTGGAAAGTCCACAATTATATAATTTTGTAATTAATATTCGAAAAATATGATTCATTTTAAAAATATATTTTTCTAAATGTCTATTTTCACTTTTATCATATGAATCAATATTTACTAAAAAATGTTGGGCTGTTTTACACTAATAGTTTTCAAGCCCTTATAAAAACTATATTTGACATCATAAAAATTATATGATTATTTATATTTAATAAAATTAATTTAATAATAATATTTTATTTCAAATATTCATTAATTAATAAAATGAAATCTCTTAATTAAAAATTCATATTAAATAAAAATACAACTTGTGTTTTAACACACCAAAATATAGTTTTTGTCAAACTGATTACTTCATCATTTATAAATAAAAAATAATAAGGAATTGATATAACAATCAATTTAATGAATAGGAATTATAAATTTTCATTCTATTATGGCTATCATTTTCTACCCTTTTTTAAATTATTTTTCACTTGAATTAACTTATTGTCCATTTATAGTGATAATAATAAATTTCTACAGTTACAATTCCCATTCTTTAAAAAAAGTTGAAATTATTAGCTTATATTGTTTAATATGAGTCGAAATATAAAATAATACTAATAAGAATAAATTAGTACAGGTATAATAATTTCATTTATTATAAAGCCTATAAGCATGATGGAAATTATTTCATCTGAAAAATGTATTATTTCAAGGAAAAAATGGTTTTTATTAACTATTTTTCTAAAAATATTCATTATAAGAATATAAATTAAAAATTATAGATATATAAAATTTAAATATAATTTAAATAATTCCCCATTAGGTTTTATATTTAATTTTTTTAAAATAGAGAAAAATTATGCATTGTAAAAAATATTTTCAAAAAATGCATTTTTATGCAAAAAAAATAATTTTATACAAAAATACAATATAAATATGATTTAAATATAATTAGGTGAAAAAATATAGCTAATGAAAATGTATGTTACATTGATATAAAATTAAGAGAATAATAGTTCATTTAAAATAATTATCTTATCAAATGAAATGTGAATTTTACCTATAAACAGTACTTTTCACTATTTAAAGGAAAATCTATATTTTCCAAAAAAATCCAAAATATTATCCTTTATTTAATTTTGATGTGATGAAATATAAAATGGATTTTTTTATAAAGTTATTTTTTAAAAATATAGAAAAAATAATTATAATATTTCATTTTTAAAAAATAATAATCATTTTTGTGGAAAATATATTTTCAAGATCAAAAAGTCATTATCCAAAAATGATTGATTATATACCAAGAATGTTTCAATATATTTAGGTCATATATGTTTTATATATTATTTAACCCAACTCATATCTGAAAATTTTAGTGGAATTTTTTAATTTGTTATATTTTAATTATCACTGTCTATTTCGGTTTAGTGTTTTATATCACATACCCTATCGAAGATAGTTATCTCTTTCAAAAAAAATGTGTTGTTGAATTATTCCCCAATTTAATAAATCACATCCTAACAATTTAAAGATGACCTATGTAATATATTATTTGAAACCTGAAAATATCTTTATTTAAATCCAACATCATAAAAAGGGTTAATAAAATACCCTCTTCAAAAAAGAGAAAAGATTGTTTGTCAGTCATCTCATAACCCATATTCCCTATAGTAGAACATTATAGGAAAGTGAAAACATGGAAATTGAAGAGAAAAATAACACCAAATAACTAATGGATTTTAATAGATAACTTGGTAATTGGAATGTCAATAGGCACAAAACCATAAATCATTTATTGGTAAAATGAAAATCAATTCAATAAAATAGATCATAATATTATTTTTTAAGATTATTTTTCTAGTGTCAAGGAATTATTTTATCATATAGACTATGAAAATAAAAAATTATATTATTCTATCAAGTACAATTTTATTATTTAATTAATTTCATCTTTATCTCTAAATAATGAGAATTAAATATAATTTGTTATGGCTGAAATAGTATATTAATATTCTAACGGATCACATAATCCACAAAATAATAACATGATATTTCTCATATTTCAATCCATAGAATAAAATTAAACGAAATATGAAGTTTAATTTTTTAAAATATTAAACTCATAAATGGGAATCCAATGAAATTAAATGGATAACTTATAAATGAACTTTATTTCTTACCATATGAATTTCTTGGCTTGAATCTATGTTATGCATGATCTATTACCTAACATATAGTCTTACCGTCATTTTTGTTCCATTAATAATGGTTTATAATGGGATTTTTAATTTACCAAATCATATCCTATAAAAGTGTCAATCAATGTGTGCAGCAATGCCCATTGTCGTGAACCACTTATCGACAGGTCTAGCTTAATGTGGTGTTTTCAGGTTTTACACATATTTACATCTATTATATATCTAAATACACTTATTGTATGTTTAAAAGGATGGACTATATTAAAAAACACTTACTGTGTACTTAGAAAACATTATGGGATGTTTTATTATACATAGTATTTTCAATAAGTCAATTTCTATAGTTTTCTAATCTTTTTCCCAAAAATAACTAATTATTTCCTCTAGTACCATCTATAACAACCACCTCTTTATTACACATTATCTCGGGATTTATTATGTAATATTTCTCTTAATACAACCCAAAATATAAAGACGTATATTATAATTTTGAACTATGTACATTAGTTAATAAATTAAAATAATAAATTTATTGTCTTTATTGAAATCCCTATCAACATGTCATATTATTTTTATATACCAAAAACTAAATTGTATATCCTGGGGACAAACATAAGAAAGTGGTGAGATATAAATCCCATAATGGGAATAAAAAAATCATAAAATTAATAAAGTAATAAATTTTAGACAATAGGTATATCAACGAGGAATAAGTGGTGTGAGAAAGATAAACATGTACAACGATACATGATATAGTATGACGACATAAAGGCGACATGGGAAATGTGGAAACAACCTAATACACTACATCTTAAACATATGTCAATGCTGAATGACAAGAAATAATGATTAATAATGTCTTGTGATTAATTAGGTTCACTCCCTAATCCCTTGACTGATGTCATGTGAGACTAAAACCTTGCCCATTGCATTGGATCACTATAAAATTTTGGGCGCACTAACCACATTCATTTCATAATCTTGATTAACTTTTGTACATAGATCCTAAAATATGGAATCATTTATCATCAAATTTTATTCCACGATCATAAAGTGGGGAGTGAAAACATGTAAATACCTATTTAAAGAAGTATATGTTCATATATATGAAATAGTTGATAGGAAATTGGTACAGTTATTTATTACAATATTTTTTGGCATGGAAAATATTGGTGGAATTTTAAAAGCATATAGGGAATATATAAATGGTTCAAGAAGGTATTTAAGAAATTGAAATCATTCTATCATAATTTAGGCATCATAATGGTAATAAAGAGGATATTGTAGCACATATATCAACAATTGTAATTTCATAATTATGGGATAAGATAATATGGAGACTTGAATAAATATGAGAAACAAATGAACCCTTACTAAAATATAGCATGGAAATGAGTGTATATAATGGTTAATGGGATGAAATAATAGAGTGAAATATGTATCTCATTATTCAGACATAAAATGGGATGTAACGGGGTTGTGGTAAAACATACCCATTGAAACTAATAAGCATAACATAAAAGTGGCGATTGAATGGAAATTGAAAGAGATAAATCACTTACTAAATTTTTGGATGCTAATGGGTATAAATAATGGTTCATGGAAGAGATAAACAAAAGTTAAATGTTCCAATCAACATTTATAAATAAAATGGATTGTATGGGGGGTATGGAAGAATATATCACAACATCATGAATTGGAAAGGAACGGCATAAAATAAAGAAGGTGCAGGAATTGAAAAGATAAGAGAGAGGTCCCTTTCCTTGAGAGTGTGATACCATGTTCATTGAAGGAGCTTCATGACATCTTGGTTTATCCTTGGGAGGAATATATGGATGGTAGTGAAGAGTAATTATACGATCTATGGTTTCTAAGTAAAGTGAAATGGGAAGTTGGGTGGGTTTATATATAAAAATAGAAGGGAGTTCTTTATTAATTTCCAATCATAGGTTTTGGACTCTATAATAAAATAACCAAAAACAAAAACATTCACATCGATTCTTCAAAATGGTAGTGGTTTTAATTATTTTATAAGCCCAATGGATGAGATTAATAAAATAATATCCTTATTATTCTGGATGTGATTCATAGTTATAAAGATATGATTTAAAAAACATGAATTATATTAATTATTATGGTGGATTCAAAAATTATTTATAAAATTAAAAATAATAATCATAAATTCAATTTATTTAAATGTAAAAACATATATATGTTCATGGATACCATTTATAGTATTTATTATATAACTTTTGGGTTTTATGATGTCATAATAAACATTATATTTATACGTTATTTATTTTTTTCATAAAAATTTGAATTTCAAAAAAAAAATTAGAAGAAACCACCATTGGATAAATTTGATGTTCTGATTCTAATCATAATACTAATTTTATAAAAAATATTATATATATTTTTGAATTTTCTCTGTTAAAATAAGACTTGAAATTTATCGAGAAATGATGGGTTGCTTACAATACCTGTTTTTTAACCCTTATAAATATTATATTTGAATTCATTAAAATATTATAAACATTTATATTTAATGAAAATTGTTTAATAATATTATTTAATTAAAATATAGTTTATATAAAAAACATTAATTAATCTAATATAATTTCTTAATTGAAGTTGAATATTTCTTAAAAGTACAATTTGTGTTTTATTATATCAAATCATAATTTTTATCGAACAGATTACTTAATCATTTATAATGTAAAAAATTGAGAATTAATATAATTAATTTTTTAATGAAAAATAAATTGAAATATTACTAATATTAATGTTATTTTTTTATATTCTTTGTAAAATTACCTTTACCCTGGATTATCTTATTTTCTATTTACTATTGTAATTAATAATTTTGACAATTACTATTCATATTGTTTATATATTTAGATAAAATATGACCTAATATTAATTAGTATTATTAAAATATGGAATCAATGTCATAAAAATCAATTCAAATAGGTGGGAATATGAAATCCCCAAGCATGATGGAATGTCGTTTTTCCGAAAAATGTATTTTTTATGGAAATGATGATTTTTTTTAACTCGTTAACTAGTAATATTTAGTATATAAATTTAAATTAATAATTGTATATGCATAAAATAAAAATTTATTTTAATTATTTCCACATTGGAGGTTATTATTAATTATATAAAAAGGGAGAAACATTATGTATTTTAAAACAATTTTCAGAATAATATATTTTTCCGACCTAAAAATAAACTAATACCAAAATAAATTATCAATATTATTTAAATGTAATTGGTTGTATTAATTATAGATAAATAAAACTTATGTTACATTGAAAAAAAAACTAATATAATAATTTTATTTTAATATTATTTATTTTATCAAAAGAAATGATGGTAGTACATAAAAATGGTATTATTCATTATTTTCTAAAAATATATATTTTACGAAAGAATCACAAATTTTCACACTATGATAAATTTGATAAGATTATATTGAAAAAATATTTTGTTTTATCAAATATTTTCCATCAATATACCATAAAATAATTATAATATTTATTCATAATATGAAATAAAAATATTTTGAAGAAAAAATATTTTGAAGAACAAGAAGACATTGTCAAATATTGAATCATTATTTACCAATAAATTGTCAAAATATTTAATATATATATATATATAATAAAATATTTAATCCTTCTCATATTTTTAAATTTGATGGAAATGATAAAATGATCATACTTAAATAAACATTATATGTTCGGGTTTGGTGTTGTCTATTGCATACGCTATCGAACATTGTTTTTTATTTCAAAAACATTATGTGTAACAAATTTATTTTATTAAATATGAAATCTAAACAATTCACTATAATAATTCATCAATAAATGTTATATGAATTTATAAATAAACTCTTCTCTAAAAAATATATTTGTAAAAAAGAACTCATTTTTCACATTCAAATGATATTATGTTATTTACAAAAAAATATTAATCAATGTAAAATTACATATTTATTTTGTTATAAATTACTATAAATTAAATGAAATTAATTAAATACTAAATTTTAAATTATTCATAAAAATTCATCTCTGGGGAGAATCTCAAACATATATTTCGGGATAATTCTGACATAGTATGATCAAAAATGATATTCATCCAATCTGATTATAAATTGTGAGCTATAAATTATTATAAATGTTCCATGTACTATAGTTTATTTTTAATTAATAGTTTACATACTATAACTGAATATCATGTGCTACATTCATCACTCATTAAAAACATCATCTTCGAAATGTTCATACGTACTAATCCATCATTAAAACCTCAGGTTCCCAGGTTTTATCTTCAATTTTATGATTTTTTAAAAAGCTCCTTCACCAATAATGTAATCCAATTTGAGTACAACTATTATATAATATAAAGAATAAAAATATACTATTGAATTTAATATAAATTGTTTTCCAATTCTATTTCCTTAGCCGTGAGAGCATGCATTGGGTCTGGCATGTAATTCTTCAATAATGAGGTATGGAATTTGTCATAATCTTTGGAGAGGTTACACATTATTTCAAAATGATAATACAAATATCCTATAATTTATAGAATTTAAAATTTCTTTATGTAGCTAAGACCTAGTTTCCCTTTCTCATTGGACATTATAACACCATTTCATGGAGATACATTCAAGAAAACAAGATCCCCCACATAAAATTATTATTTATTTATTTAGTTATCGACAAATATTTGTTGTTTACTTTGAAATGACTTAATATTATTGTGAATGGTATTCATTGTCAATATTTTCCTATTCTTGAGATATACGCCTATAATATTCCATTCATCAAAATCATTACAATAGGTTGGAATATGAAAATTTTTCCCATTCATTACTTTATATGATTCCATTTGGATTCTTGAATAGAAGTTATTATTAAATGAACGTTTCACAAAAGTTAAATATTGACCCCACATACCATGAAATTCAGTTGGGAATGATATCAATATATTTTATAATTTTTTAATAGTCCTTTTAGATTTCCCCTCAGTTTGGGGATGACAAGAGGTTCTCAATTGTAACTTTCTATTGAGAACCTTATGAAGAATCTTCTAGAATTTTGATATGGACTGTGGATCATGATCAAATAATATCTAAAGGGGTTTATTATGAAGGATATAAAACTCATAAATATTTATCTATATGAGGTCCACAATTGGTATATCTTCTTTTATAGTGAGGAAATGTGTGATCTTATTAAGGGGTTAAAAATACCATAGTAATATCATCTAATTTACACAAAACAATAGTTAGAGGTTGAAATACTCCCTTAGTATATTGTCTCTTATCCTTTACATATTTAAAAATTTATAATCTAGGTACTCATTATTCAATTATCCATTAAATATTATCCCAACAAGAAAAATTGCACAAAATACTAATACATCTTGGGGATATGGGGTGTGTAGAGAAATGTTAACTAATATATGCATAAAATAATTATCATTTTTGATCATCTATGGATGGAACACATATCATATTTTAAAAATTTCTATATACCATCTTCATAGATGATTTTTACCAGCATCCCATAATTCAATGTTTTGATTTTTGTTTTAATATTATTCTCATCATTATGGGAGCATGATGTTTTATCCAATAAGAGTAGTTTTCAAATCATATAGAATAAATGTGATGTTCCCATTATATAATGATTCTCATATCTGATTTAAATAAATCCATGAATATAAGATCTTTATCAATTGTAATTTTCATTAAAACTCCATTGTCATTGTTGACACTCCTTTCTGTCACAGAGTCCAACGAATGGAAAAGGGGAATACATTAAGCACAATGTGGGTAACCCATTGAAAAAAATCAAAAATTGACAAAGGGATGAACCAGAAACTCATTTGGAGGGCGTCGTGCAAGTAACCTTCTCATCGCACAAGTCATTTTCGCGCCACATATGGGTCACTCAAGTCACTTGCACGCCCTATTCATTTTTTTGCCCAAGGTGTCCAGTGGCCTATAAATAGCCCATGTGGGCCCCCCATTTCGAGGACAAAATTTTCCAAAACATAGATTCAAGCTCTAGTCTCCCAAGTCTTTGTTTGATGTCTTCCAAATAATTCTAAGGTAATTCTTTACCTAGAATGCACGTCTTAAAGAGGAAGAATAAGGCCTAAGTGTTAGAACTCATCAATACTTGTGTGCCTATGTGTCCAACCCTTTAGGGAAATGGAAACACTTTTGCGCCGCCTTGCCCTCTCAAGGGAACTTGCACGCCAACCTTTTGGAAGCCTCTAGGGATGGTACTAAGGGATTGAGATCAAATTCTCCTAAGTATTACCCTATGGATTCTTCATCTCCCAACATGACTCATGTCGTGCAAATCTACTTGCGCAACCATGACTTGCGCCCCAAAACAATACTTGAATGCCTCCTTCCTAGTCACCTCCTTTCCTCAAATCCAACTCTCCTCTTCAAGACAAGGCCTTCAAAACCATCTTCAAATCCATTTATGGAATGTTTCCTTTTTTGGCTTCCTTATCAGAGAGGAATTCATTGGGCCTCCTTCTCAGGAGTAAGTCCCAATCATAATTTCCATTAGCTTTGGGCCTCCTTCTCAGGAGTAAGTCCCAATCATAATTTCCTTTAACATTGGTCCTCCTTCTTAGGATTAAGCCCCAAGATCCTTTAACATTGGGCCTCCTCCTCAGGATTAAGCCCCAGGTTATAAGTTCCCTTTAATTGGGCATCCTCCTTAGGAGTAAGCCCCAACATTATTTTCTTTTGATTTGGGCTTAGTTCTCTGGAGTAAGTCCTGATTTAAAATTCCAAATGTCCATAAAGTACAAATACCTTTATAGACCCTTCTCCTGGGCTTCTTTCTTAAACAAAGTCCTAATATTCATTTACTTGGGTCATTATACATACGTAAGCCCTACATCATTTATCATGAATGCATCTTTCATGGAACCATTGTCAAGTTTACTGATTCCTCTTGTTTCCCACACCAAGCATGACTCATGTGGCCTTAGATAATAAAAGTAATAATGACTTCTCTTTTTTGGGCCATTAACCATGCATAAACCCCATTTTTCTTTACCTGAACTACGTGGACTTTGATCTCTTCCTTAGAAGTAGAGTACGTAGGAAGCCTTTTTAAGGTTCCTCACCCATATTTCATTAATTGTTTTCCGTCCCATATAACAATAAACTATATCCTTCCTATCGAACTATGTGGGTTCTAATTCCTTTATTTTTAACAAGGATACGTTGGTAGCCCATTTGCGGGTACGATCCCAACTTTGAAATAATCCTTGTCTTTATGAATGATAATAAACTTCAACTGCCCGACTGGGTGGCTTTAAAACCAATATGGTCATCATAATGACTGAGAGATTTCTATATAATGTATTGAAGGATACCATTGACTAAGAATCTCCCATACATACAGATGATTCTTTATCAATGAATAACCTCAAATATATATATAAGATTCTTTAAATGCCATACATTTCAATCATTGATTGTCAAATCTAAAGGAAAAAACATTTTTATACTTGGTTAATTAATAAGGATTCATGAACATAACTTAAATATATAAGAGAGTCCCGGAGTAGGTAATAATTCCCCTCAAAAAACGTGTGATGAGCCTGACCTCCCATCCTATCGACTTATGCACATTCTTAAGCCTCATCGGTCCAAAACTAATGAGAACCTACCTTTGGGAAGTAAGACCATATGAATATTGAATCATTGGATGATTCTGGTTCTACGAATAAACCCATTAGAAACCGATTGGAATGTTTAAAACTTAAACAAACAAGGTCATCCCCATTTTCAGAAGAAACAAAAATGGTGAACCAGATGTGAATCCTTAACCAAGTTAAATGATGTTTTACTTATTTGTTTAGCCCCAAATAAACTCAATATGGGGGACAACAAAGCAATCAATAACATATGTGCTCATCCAAATGATGTAGTCTAGACAAATTTATCTTGACTATGTCTGTTATATCAAATAGGATCCATTTTTCATTATCTCTTTGCGATACAAAATGGCTTCTTTAAAATTCAAAAATTTGAATGCCTCAGCTGCTACTCCTGCTGGATCCCCGTCTGCTGTGAGGTTGACATCACCAACTCAGCATCTCCAATGTTGTGTCTCGAATGCATTGGTGAGGGAATATTGTCAACATAATGCCATCCAAACTCTAGAGGTCACTCGACAAGCCCTCCAAACTAACAACTCACCCTGGTTGTCCGGACAGTGATGACCAGTGGTTATGAAGAAGATGTTGTCGACCACCATTTCCAACCATTTTAGGATGCTTTTTCCGGAATGAAACAACCAGTCCCTCCCATATTACAGGGAGGTGAATGAAGAGGTCACTCAAGCCCTTGGTTCAAGAAGGCAGGAGTCCTTCTTGAGGACTCCCACCAAAAATTGCCACCAAACTCATGTGGCAGTGCACCCTCAACATGATGATGGTATCACCTCTAGGTGTTCAACTTAGGTTCCTCAAACCCTAGCACGCAAGACGAACTGCCAGATGTGAAATTCGGTCAACATGGAGTAGGTTCTCATCTATGCCCCTTCCAAAAAAGTACATCAATCTAAATTTATGGAAAACAATGAGCAGGAATATACACATGTCCTTCCTGATTTGACTGCCCAGCACACTCGTCTAGCAGTAGCACACCAATCCTATAAGGCAATTCCGGCAGAGTACTATAGGCAGGCACATACAGCTATTTATAATTCATCAGTCAGTTAGTTGTCTTCTCTGCCAGTATTGAAGGTAAACCATCAACCATACTTGACGGAGAGTAAATACTAGAAACAAACACCTGCCAATGTTCATCAAGCCTACCAACAGTCTCGTTTGGTAGCACCCGGAGAGGTCGGTTGGAAAGCTTCAACGACAAATCTGGAGCATACTCAACTCTCTACCACTATGAATAAGTACTGTTAATATCTGTTAATAGGAAAAGGAGGATAGGAGTAGGCACATACACCTACTCCAGACACAGAATGGACGTATATTCCCGTTCTGGAAGCTGAAGTCACCAAGCATATTTTGATAATGGTGAAAGAGCATAAGAAAATCCCTTCCCATATTCTAGATACCTATCAGAATGTTATAACAGCTTCAGTGACATCATAGGGAAAGAAACATAAATCTATCCCTATTAGTGGAGTGACTCATCAATATGTCACTCCGGAGCAGACACACACCTCGGTTCCAGTCCAGGATGGTCGTGGGGCATACTCCCCCATGTCATACAGACAATCAAGTTGGGCACGTACACCCGATTTAAATGGAGATAATCTGCCTAACTTGACAATTTCTCATGAGCAGACACATAAACCTGCCCATAATAACCACTTTCGTCAAAAAGTGTTTTCCAATGTGAGTATGAAGGAATCCAAGAAAAAGATCCATCCATCACAGTTAAAAAATAAAGAGCCAATCTGCAATAAGGCCTTTCTCAATGTTGGATTTCTTAAAGCCCTCAGACTATTGTCTGTTGCAAATCAAGATTCTACTCTCTCATTTCCAGATTCTGGAAGTAAAAAACAATAATTCTGCAGGTCTTCATCAGACACTTCCTCATGAGGGCTTGTTTCATGACAATTTAGTCAATCTCTAAGTATTATCTTCAGATGAGAGCCACAATAACCCTCTGCATGGCCAGAAGACCATAGAGCATGATGTTTCATCTTTTGTTGTAACCTACCATGGTGGTCCTCCCCATGATGATGAATTTAACTGTGAAAGTCCTATCTGCATTAGTAATTCACATTGCCTAGAAAATTCTTCAATAGACAATGCAGTAATGAGAAAGCCTTCTTATCTTGAGGCACTTGTAAATTCAAAGCCAGTCATGTCTGATGCCTTACCGCTAGCAGGTGAAATAATTTCTCACCCAGAAGATATCCCAAGGTGTAGGTCATTCTCTAAACCACCCCTTGGTCATTCATCTTTTAATTAGACAAATTTTTTATCTACCAATATTTTTTAATCCGATGAAGAAAAAAAGAAGCACCATCTTTGGTCCAATCAGGTAGAAGAATCTTCATCAAATGACAAAGAGGAAGTGCTGAATATGAGAAAAACAACTTGTGAAAGGTGAAATAGCAGTCATGTTTTATCCTTTTTCTGACTCTCAGTATGATATACCAGAAATGTTGACAGAAGATTGTCTTCATGATATTAGTCTGAACATATGGAAAAAAATCACTTAAAAAAGAAAATATTATTTTATGATGAATATCAAAATCATGTCAAGATAATAGAAGTGATGAAATGACAAATTGATTTGGAATCTCTATTAGTTTTCCAACATCCAATGGTTGAAAAGCAGTAGATATCCCTTCAGCGTTCACGCCCTGGCATCTTAAAAAGGTTGTACCAGTTAATTACTAATGCCCCATCTGGTGTTCATATCAGGGGATGGGGTGTTCATGGAGAACTGCATTTCACTGTACTCTCTAGTCAAAAAATCCCTTCAAAAGTTGTCTCATGCAATGTTATTGGCCATGGCTGGCCACAACTACCTGGTTTTGTGTGTAATCAAAGGCATGCCCGAGAACATGCCTCAACTAGTTCTTCCCAAAGTCAGGCATATAAAGAACAACTTGTCGAATTACTCTTGCATCAAGAAAAATGAGAATATCGAATAGGCATCTCATTTAGAGCAGGCACATCATCAAGTGACAGAATTGTGAGAAACCATCCAATGGCCATTTGAGCCAGGTGATTTGAGTGGATAAAGGATGATGTATCCGACCAATTTCCGGACTAAATTCCACAAATCAAGAGAGATTTTAAGAAAGTTTCAGATGTAGCAGCTCAAGAACCACCTCAGCTTTCCAGACTGGGGACTCTTTTAACTCAACCCTGGGGATCAATAGATAGGATTCAAAGAGTTGAGCTGGAAAAATAGGAACAACCCCAATCCACTGGACTGGGGACTTTTTCAAATTCTAAATCTCATCCTCAGTGAAAGTAAGTCTTCTCTCAATTAGGGACGATGCCAAAAGTGGAATGCATAGCCGAATTATCAGGAGATTCCCTCCAAATTACGGTTCCTCAAGATGTTCTTGAGGGATCAAACAAACAAAAGGCAATATCTCATAAAGTACATGGAGGAAGATAGTATCACAATAGAGATGATAGAAGGGATGCAATGCGTTATGCATCGATTAATGTCATCAATGTTATTGTCACTAATCTCCTAGAACATGAGGCTCACTCAGAAGTATCAGATGAAGAAGTTCATGTTCAAGAGGTTGTGCACATAGAAACGAATGAAGGAGGTGTACGTACCAGAAGACTGGGGGTTTCTGAAAAAAAAACCTATTCTTTCGGGAAATTCCCTTCTACACTCCAAAAAGGTACATACCAAGCAAAGGGGTAAAAGTCCAGTTACACCCCACCCTACCTCTGGAGAAGGCCAATCACTCTCATTAGAGGAAAGGTTCGCATGAGAAGAAGAAGAAATGAAACAATTAAGGAGGTTAGATACAGAACTACTTCAAGGTAGTCTTCCTCCAAAGCATGCTTGAGTTATCCAATCAAGGGAATTTGTTGCAGCTACTGGGATGGATCAAGAATATCCCCCTTTACAAGTACACCCTCATAGGTCCAATCCTACAGGTCATACACAACAACAACCAGCAATACTACCATCAGTGGCAGTCCTGGTCGCCACATCCGTCCAAACTCCATTTCTTGCTCTTGCTCATGTCCAAGCTCAGCCAAATGTTTCCCAAAAATTAATGACTACAATTGAGTCATTAAGAGCTCAGTTGGAATCTATGGAAGGAAAGAGTGCCCAAATTCAACCAGAAAAGAGAGATTACCCTGAATAGGTGGATGGAATTCCTCCACAATAAAATTTTGTGAGTACCAAATTCCCAATTTTTAATGGTTTGGGAGATCCAGAACAAAACATAACACATTTTGTTTCTTGTTGTGATCTTATGATGGGAAATCCTCAACAACAAGAAGCATGTAAACTCAGGTGTTTTGTACAGTCATTACAAGGACCTACTTTTGAATGGTATACAAGTTTTCAATCCCAGTCAATTACTGGGTGGGAAGATCTCCGTCAATGGTTCCTTTTACAATTCAGCTCACATTTCCAAAGACGAAAGTTTTTTATCTTACCAATTGTATGGAAAGGGAAAATGAAAGAGTTTCAGATTTCATTTCTCTCTAGAAGGGATTAAAATATTCCTTAATCTTAGCACTCCCTCAAGAAGAATTGTTGCCAATCTGTGTGGCAAATTTGCATGATGAATTACACACAACATTGATCCCTGTGAAATACATTGGAGGGTTTTGAGACCTTACATCAATCACTCAGTAGATAGAAGAATCTCTTATGAAGACTAATTCTAAAACACATGTAATTCCATTAGTTCTAGGAAGGAGAATAGGGAAAGAAGATACTACTACAGTTACACTTAAACAAGCACCTATACTTGCTTCCACTTCAAGCCCTTCATCATATCGAAGGGCTCCACCTCCTGAATATCAACAACAATGTTCGCCTCATCAAGATGATCAAAAAGATCAAAGTTGGAAACAGATTGATGATTTTAAGAACTAATTTTATTTTTTTAGGAATGAACATGTTCTAGGCTACTTTATCTCTGCTCTAGAAAACAAACTGGTTCAGTTTCCAAGGCCCAAAAGGCCGAATAAGGAAGGAGATGACAACCTCCACAATTATTTCCCATTTCATCAGATATTGGGGCATACCATTTAAGAGTGGTTTGTCTTCAAAAACCTCCTGCAAAAAATGGTGGATTCTGGACAAGTAAAACTGAATGATTTTTCAGCCCAGGTAGCATGTGTTACTACTACTGATCCAGAGGAAGAGGGAAAGCGACACAAAGTCAAAAGTAAAAATGCACAGAAATATGATGATTAGATGGTCAGGAAAATGATCAGCCAAACTCCTTCCATTTTACAAACACAATTGAATCAACCAATTGTGTCTTCTGCTAGGAATTCCACAGAAAATCCCCCTTCATTAGAAAGGAAATATTCAAAGAAGCAGCATAATTTGATGAAAAACGAACAGTTAGAAGAAGATGAGCTCGTGTCAAAGCCTATGTTTTCTTTGACTCTTGCATATTTTATGCCATCTTCTTCAAAAGAATGTGCACCTCCCCACCAAACGACACATCCTGAATTGGTTCGCCAGGTAGAATATTCATCAGATGAAGAATTGATCTTTGGTTCTGTTAACATGATTCAATTAACAGATCATTATGCCAATGATATTTTCAATCATGATTAGACTAAGTTCCCTATATCGAATAGAGTAATTAGAGGAAGAGAGAGAGGTCTTGGATATAGTGGGAGACGTGGATATTCCAGAAGTGACAATTTCAATACTACCCCATCTAGAACTGTATATGCAGTAGATAATCATGGAAAATCCATTCAGCAGGCTCAATAGGAACAAGAAAGTTCTTCCACACATGGAAGATTCGGTCATGACATAGTTATTTTGGAAGATCGGTTAGAGGACCCACCTTCTTCCTCTCAGCAAATAGATAGACCCAGATGGTCTAATCTACTGAAGCCAGGAGTATTTTCAACTCATACCCCAATACGTGATGCATCTACTGCAAAATAATAAACTTCCAAAGCACCTGTAAAACCACATTTTCCTAATGGGAAAGGCAGACCTTTAGACCAAAAGTATGATATCCTGATACATTTTTCCCAATTATCGGCCAAGTTATCAATTCCGGATGCCTTGAATCTATTAACAGATCTTCAGAAGGCGCTTATTGAGGCTTTTTCAAGTCCTCAAGAGTTCGAAACTGAAATTGTTGCGGCTGAAGTCTACCATATAGAGAATTATCCAGCATAATTCCATTCAGTGATATCTTTTACAGATGAAGATGAAGATGATGTTGTACATAGACATATCAACTCTTTGTATCTATCTAGAAAATTCAATGATATAGACATACGATGAGCTTTCATTGATAATGGATCGGGAGTCAATAACATTCCTATTCGTACACTTCATCAATTGGGCCTCACTGAATCTAATTTATCTCCTTCTACATTAATGTTGAAAGGATATGATAACAATGAACAAGAACCTCTGGATGGAATTACACTCAGAATTCAGTTTGGAGACCTTGTATCTAATTCAGATTTCATGGTTGTTCCTTAGGACGCAGCCTTCAACATTTTTCTGGGAAGACCTTGGCTACATCAACATCCAGTCATACCTTCTCCATACCATCAATGTCTCAAATATTGTTTCAATAGTCAAATTGGGACATTGTAAAATGAAAAATCCCCATTCAAAACATTTGAATCTCAATACATTGAGGAATTATTTTATGACATGAAGGGAAAGGAAAAATCCACAACGAAGAAGGTCACCAAAATTAATACTCCATATGGTTTGGAAAAAATTCCAGTAAACCCATTCATACATGTGAGTACAGAATATATGTTGCCTATTAGTCAACTTTATGGGATAGACCCCAATCTAAACACTATTATGGAAAATTAAAGAATGTTAATTATGACAATTGAGCCAGAAAACATGGGAGAAATTGTTGATTGGCCTAGAAATGATGATAGATTTAATGGATATATCCTCATTTCATCTATTGAAATCCAGCAATTTTATACTTCATCAACTAGGCCAGATGAAGTTATAGCAATGCTAGAGGAAAATAATGAAGTTGATTCTCAATACATCATCTCCTCTCTATCAACCCAGGAAGACCCTTCATCGTCAATAGGATCAAAAATGGCAGCCTCTTCTTCAAAATGTTCAAATTTTAACTTCTCCCTTGATCATGGAAAATCTTCTTCATCATATATTATTCATGTAGAAGCAGAAGAAGTAACACATATTAAAGAAGAATATGAATATATCAGGGATTCTCCTCCAGTATTTGAAGAGGGTTTCTCTACCACTTTGGATGAACTCAGAGAAATAAATCTGGGTACAAAAGAAGATCCACAGCCCACTTTAATTATTGCAGCCATGACCCTTGAAGAGAAAGAAATATATACTTAATTTATAAAGAAAAATCTATTTGTATTTTCTTGGAATTGTACAGAAATTATAGTTCTTGATCCCAATGTTTCCACTCATCATTTGGGTTTTCCAGAAGAACATCGAGGATTCAAGCGAGCAGCAAGAAGAACACACCCAACATATGCCTCCAAAATTGAAGCTGAAGTTGATAAGCTTATTAAGGCTAACTTCATCAAAGAAGTTCAATATCCCAAATGGATGGATAATATTGTCCCTATGAAAAATGAAAAATGTACAAATTAGAGTTTTCATTGACTTTTGAGATCTTAATCTACATTGTCCCAAGGATACATTTCCAGTTCCGATAACAGAACTCTTAATTGATGCAACAGCTGTCTATGAAGAACTTTCCTTCATGTATGGATATTTTGGGTATAATAAAATCTAAATGGCTATAGAAGATGAAGAATCTATAGCCTTCAGATCGCCTCATGGTTTGTTTTTCTATCAGGTAACACCCTTTGGCCTGAAGAATGCAGGTGCAACGTATCAACGTTCCATGCACCATATCTTCAAACCCTTTTTAATTAAATTTGTTGAATTTTATGTGGATGATTTGGTAGTTAAATCCAAACAATGTTCTAATCACTTGGCCGATCTGAAAATCATATTCATAAAACCTCGACAACACAATTTGGAGATGAATCCCATGAAATTTCCTTTCGGGGTAACCTCAGGAAAATTTCTTAGCTTTGTTGTACGCCATCATGGTATCGAAGTTGATCCTACGAAAACAAAATCAATCCTTGGTATGTCACCTCTAAAAAATTTGAAATAATTAAGTGGACATTAAGGAAACTTGCCCTATATTTGATGTTTCATTTCCAATTTGGCAGTCAAGTGTTTACCCTTCACCAAATTAATGAAGAAGGGAGTCACCTACCAATGGAACGAAGATTGCTGAGAGGCATTTGATATCATCAAGAAATATCTCTTGAGTACACCAGTATTAATTCTACCTGTTGAAGGAAGAAAACTTATCCTCTATGTGACAACTTTAGAGTGATCATTGGGTGCCTTCCGTGCCCAAAATAATGATGCTGGGAATGAAAACAACCTTTACTATCTCAGTTGGACTATTCATGAGGAAGAAACATGATATTAAAGTATTGAAAAGTTATTCCTATCATTAATATTTGCATTTCAGAAATTGAGACACTGCTTGAAACATCAGGGAGTCCAATTGGTATCTCACAATAACCCGCTCAAATTTATCCTTAATCGTCCAATTCTTACAGGACGTCTGGCAAGGTGGGCAGTAATTTTACATCAGTTTGATATCCTGTATGTGTCTCAAAAGGCAATAAAGGGCCAATCCCTTGCTGATTTCCATGTTGAGCATCCATCTGCATAAGATACACCATATAATAATGAACTTCCTGATGAAGAGGTCTTCTCTATTCAATATAATCCTCAAACATGGGAAATTTACGTTGATGGTGCCTCCAGAAGTCCAACAGGGAAGAGAATGGAAAATCCTAAACTCAACAAAGTTGGATTATAAATAGTCCTTGTATCCCTAGAAAAGGCAGTATTTCCATATTCCTTTTTATTTGTGGAAGGTTTTACAGACAATGAAGCAGAATATCATGCTCTCATCGCAGGATTGGAATTAGCGCTTCAGGCATAGGTGAATCACTTGAAGGTAAAAGTTGATTCAGATTTGGTAATCAAAAAAATAAATGGGGATTATTCCATTAGAAAGGAAGAGTTAATCCCTTTGTGTGATTACATCAGAGAGTTAATGGTAGCATTTCCCTCGGAACCGTCATTTTTTTATGTCCTACAATCACAAAATGCCCAAGATAATGCACTAGATAATATATCCACTGCCCTGGAAGATCCAAATCAGGATGAAACAATCATTAGTATTTACCACCGTCATGTAATTTCACCTTTTGTTCAAATCAGGACAGAGGAAATCAATGAAATCTGTCCCATTTCTAAACCATATGATCATACTACAGGATGGATGACACCTATCAGGGAATACCATCAAAATGGAACACTCCCGCCTGATAGAGCTGCAAAAGAACAAGTTCGGCGACGTGTGGTCAATTTTACTCTTTATGATATTCAGAATCACCAAAACATTCTCTAAAAGCAAGGTTTTGATGGAATTCTCTTCAGATTTATTGATGATGAAGAGACAATGGTTGTCATGAATGTAGTACATGCTGTAGTTTGTGGTTCCCACCAGTCTGGACATAGACTTTCTAGTCAAATCTGAATGCTTGGATACTTATGGCCTTCAATAATTCATGATTTTGTTGATTTCACTAAGAAGTTTCATTATTTCCAAGTATGTGCCAACTTAATTCATCATCCCCTAGAGTTTTTTCATAAAAATAAATACTCATAGACATTTTCCACATGGGGAACGGATGTAGTGGGACCTTTTCCTTCAGCTACATCCAAGTTGTTTAAGTATATTCTTACTACAACTGACTTCTTTTCCAAATGTGCAGAGGCAATACCTCTTAAAGAAGTTAGTTCTAAACGCACTGTTAGTTTCATCAAGTCTAACATCATTACCATATTTGGTGTCCCTCATACCATATAAACGGAAAATGGCACCAATTTTTTTTCATCTGAGGTGAGAACGTTATATCAAGAATACAATATCAAATCCAACCATTTATTTTGGTATCATGCAGTGGAAAATGGCCAAATAGAATCCTTCAATAAGACTCTTTAAAACATACTACAGAAGATGGTGGATAGAGATAAGAAATCATGGCCTAATAAACATTTTCATGCTTTATGGGCTTATAGGACCACCACCCGCACTGCTACGCTGTCACCTCCATATTCATTGGAATATGCAACAGAAGCAGTCTTGCCAATTGAGGTTCAATTACCTTCGCTCAGAGTCGACATTTGTGATCAGTTATCTATAGATGAACAATATTATAATTGATTTGATGAATTTGAATGTTTAGATGAAAAAAGATTATGCACCCTTTACCACTAGGAAGTCTATCAGAATCCAATAGCACGATCTTTCAATAAAAAATTATCCTTCATTCATTCATTTAAGGAGAATTGGTATTGGTCCTCATAAATCCAATGATACTAGGAATGAAACCTCCAAAGATTGAGCCAAAGTGGGAAGGAACTTATTAAATACAAAAGGTATACTCCAATAGAGCTTATTTTTTAATCTCAATGGATGGAGAACTCATTACAACTCCAACCAATGAAATATTCTTGAAGAATTATTTTGTGTAACACAAATACACCCTTAAGTCCTCACTGTATTACTTTAAACAGCATGGTACCTTTTTTCCTTACTATAGGACATTAAACTGTATAGCCCCTATATCATCTAACATGATGTTAAACTGTGTCCCCTTTGTCATCCAACATGAAGTTAAACTATTTGTCCGAGCTTCATAACGTTAAACTGCCAAGCACCCCATGTATGTGACACATGGAATTTAAACTGTGAAACAGTCTCTTCTACGTCCTACATGACATTAAACTGTGCACATGTCCTGAAATACATTAAAGTACAATACGTCCTAGCTACCTGATTCTAAACTGTACAACACCCTTTTGTCCCACATGACATTAAACTGTGCATCGTTATGGTTTTTGTTACCTCTTGTTTCTTACACTGAGCATGAATCACATGGTCTTAGAGTATGCTTCAACCATAACACCCTCTTTGGGCCACTAACCACATGTAAGTCTCAACACCATCTTCAGGCTGTCCTCAAGTACAACTCAATCAACAATTCATTCTCAATTGAACTATGTAGACTTTGATCCTTGAATTTTAGGCTGGGTACATAGGAAACCTCTTGAGGTTCAAGCCCAAAACCAATATCTTCACATCAGTTCACCTCCATCTCATACGATTGTTTCTGACGCTTTCGCCGGGGCGCGCGCATCCGTATGTGGAGGACGCGCAGCTTGTTGCCCCGCATTCCCGCTTTCCAAAGGCGGGCGGCATTCTCTTCTTATTCAGGGACATCTGCTCCTTGATCGAAATGGGATGATGGGATGTCGGTTCTTCCTCCTGTGGATTCCTCCTCAGAACACATCACCTATTCCGGGTCTCCCTTATAGATTTAATACGTAGTTCGTGAAACTCTTCCCAGTGCCATGTTTCCATGGACGCCGGTTAATTACACTGCTTCTGTCGGGACATTCCAAAGGGTCCAGTCAGGGCAGCAACCTTCGGTCAGGGGAGTAGTCACGTTGAGGCATCAGTAGCGTGTCTGGATGTTGGGGTACCTGGAATGTCTGTCTTTTATCCTTGACCAAAAGGCTTCTCGAGGGTGTGGAAGCCCGAGGCATCCCGCATCGAGCGCGGGGAATTACATGTCATAGACACATATCTGGGGTTTTCCTCAGCTTCCCGTGTTCAACACAGGGTATGCCGCGAGTTTAACGTCCAGCGGAGACGGATCAACCCAACCAGAGCATTAGCTAGGATAGATCGGATTGAGGGATCCTCCTTGAAGGGATATCGATACCGGGGCCAGTCTATGGGTGACTGTGAAAAAGAGCGTACCGACCTGGTCTCACCAGGATAAGACGGTCCGGGCGAGAATCAGAACAGGTGGTGGGTTGATGAATGGAGTGGAAGGAGAGTGAAATGGGACCATCGCAGGGGGCGACAGTGAAGTTGGGCTTGAGCCTTGACGAGGCTTCCTACGTATCCTCGTGGCAGGGAATCAAAGTCCGCGTAGTTCGGGATGGTGCCGGTAAACCGACGTGAAGCTGGACCTTGGCCCGATGAATGTCGTCAGCGTACCGACGTGAAGATGGACCTTGGCCCGATGGGCATCGTCAACGTACCGACGTGAAGGTGGACCTTGGTCCGATGGGAGTTGTTCTTGAACCTCTGGGAGGATTCCTACGTACCATGCCTTGACATGGATCAAAGACCTCGTAGTTCGGGGTGGTCAGAACGGCTTGCCGTCGGACGGGAATTGCAGTTTAGCGTCGTGTTGGACGGGAGTGTGCAGTTTAACGTCATGCTGGACGCGGGTGTGACCCGACGTGAAAGTAGACTCGTGAGTCCACCATTGGTGGGCTTGAACCTCGTGGAGGCTTCCTACGTACCATGCCTTGACATGGATCAAAGTCCTCGTAGTTCAAATGGTGGGTCGCAATGGCTTACCACTGGACCGGAATGGGACCCGACGTGAATGAGCGACGGGTGGGCTTGAACCTCGTGGAGGATTCCTACGTACCATGCCTTGACATGGATCAAAGACCTCGTAGTTCAGGTGGGGTTTGTCGGTAAACCGACGTGAGAGTAGACCTTGGTCCACTATTGGTGGGCTTGAACCTCGTGGAGGCTTTCTACGTACCATGCCTTGACATGGATCAAAGTCCTCGTAGTTCCAAAGGGAATGTAGTTTAACGTCATGTCGGACGAAGATGGGACCCGACGTGAATGAGCGACGGGTGGGCTTGAACCTCGTGGAGGCTTCCTACGTACCATGCCTTGACATGGATCAAAGACCTCGTAGTTCAGGTGGGGTTCTTCGGTAAACCGACGTGAGAGTAGACCTTGGTCCACTATTGGTGGGCTTAAACCTCGTGGAGTCTTCCTACGTACCATGCCTTGACATGGATCAAAGTCCTCGTAGTTCAAATGGGAATGAGTCCGTCGGTGAACCGACGTGAAAGTAGACCCGGGGGTCCACTATTGGTGGGCTTGAACCTCGTGAAAGCTTCCTACGTACCATGCCCTGGCATGGATCAAAGTCCTCGTAGTTCGCAAGGGAACGCGCAGTTTAACGTCATGCTGGACGGGAATGAGACCCGACGTGGAAGAACGACGGGTGGGCTTGAACCTTGTGGAGGCTTCCTACGTACCATGCCTTGACATGGATCAAAGACCTCGTAGTTCAAAATATGGGTTTGGGTGGGTCGCAATGTCTTACCACTGGACCGGAGTACAGTTTAATGTCGTGCTGGACGGGGGTGAAACCCGACGTGAAAGATGGGCGGGCTTGGACCTCATAGAGGCTTCCTACGTACCAAGCCTTCACATGGATCAAAGCCCTCGTAGTTCACTGAGATGGGTGGTCAGGGTCGGTGCTCACTCTAAGCCCACGTGAGTCATGCTCGGTGTGAGAAACAAGAGGTTGCAAGGACCTGACGATCACATCGCGAAGGGTGCGTCCGTGAGAAGCGAAAAGGGTCTTACGCGTTAGGCGGCCCATGGTGTTGGGACTTACTCCAGGATGGAGGCCCATATGGGGGTCCCTCGTTCCCTATCACTCCCTCCACTGACCTTGGTAGTGGGGAAGTACAGAGATGCACGGGTGCAATCATCCGTACGAAAGGTTAGGGGATTACGCTCTGAGGCAGCCCTTCCCCTATGAACATACGCCACTCCGACAAGGAGGATCTCATTCCATGTGCGGAAGAGTTCCATTCCCGTGGAGACGAGTGGTGTAAAGAATGTTCGAGCTGGGGGGACCCTTCGTGAGGGAGACGAGGTTGGGTCACAGTTTAACGTCATGTGTTGAGGACGTGGTGCTTGGCAGTTTAACGTCCTGCAGCTCGGATGAGGTGGGTTCACTCCACACCCCTAGGACTTACATAACTGGTACCCTCTGGTCCTTAGGGAAGGGAAGGTGCCGGTAAGGCCATGGTAAAGGGGGGTCGTGGGACGAACCATCGAGGGGTCCATGTTAGCGTGGCTATGCGAAGAAGCAATAGCCGTTAGCGTGCCTATGCGAAGAAGCATTAGGCGAAGCAACGCTACGGGTGGTATTGTCCATGGGACTTTGAAATCACATCGTGCAAACCTGGAGGGTCGCACGGGAAGAGGAATCACTAAGCAGAGGAGTGTGCTTTGCGAAGTGGGGTGCCTTGGCCTTAGCATGGGGCGTAGGTGCGAGTGGAAGGCGCTTCGTGAAGTGGAATAGTGTTCGCGGAGCACTGCCTCGCGAAGTAGGGGTGCCTCGCGAAGCAGGGTCCTGCGAAGCAGTGTGCTTCGCGAAGTGGAGCGGTCCTGCCTTAGCATAGGGATCACTCGTATGGGTTGGGTGTTTCGCGAAGCACAAGTGCTCCACGGATGCCCGGGTTCCCTTGGGAATCCCCTTCCTCCGCAAACGCCCTTGAGCTTCGCGAAGGGCATCCCTCCCGGAAGAGGGGCTCAAAACGAGACAAGGCAGAGTCGTCTCGCGAAGTAGAAGTACCTCGCGGAGCTCATGATTCCCGGGGAAAAGTATGCTTTGCGATTCGGGAGAGGAGAAGCCGAAAGGTCGGATTGTCCATCCTCGGGACTCAGGGGGAGTCCAGTATTTATAGGGAAGGGGCGCCGCGAAGCAGGGCTCGCGCGCCGCCTCTGGTGCTTCGCGGCGTCTCGCGAACGTCAAATGGGATCGCGGAGGATTACCGCCTATGGAGCATCACGGCGGCTTGCGAACGTCAACGGGGTTCGCGGAGCATTACCGCCTCCGGAGCTTCGTGGCGGCTCACGAACGTCAAAGGGGTTCGTGGAGCATTACCGCCTCTGGTGCTTCGCGGCACCGCCATGGTAGGGGCGCTTCGCGGCGGGGCTTCACGGAGGCGCTTCGCGGCGGCGCTTCGCGACGGAGCTTCGCGAGGCAGCGCGCCGACCTTTTTCGTTCCTTTCTTTCGGGCCACATTTTTGGCGCCAACAAATGCCCCCCCTCAGACTTGGAGCCGCGGAGGGAGAAGGGTCGAAGTCTGAGGGATAATCGCCAAAATTGTCGGTGGTTCGCGATGCAGCATCACGAAGGGGCCCCGCGATGCTCGCCGGGGCCGCAGATCCGGACGCGCCGCGATGCTTCGCACGAGTGAGGCGCGCCGCGATGCTCCGGGGTCGCCGCCTATAAATAGGGGGTCCGCCCTCTTTTGTCTTTACGTGCCTTCCTTGTCTTTTTGTGCTCTCGACTTCGCGAAGCTCCGCGTACTCCGCGACAGCCCTCCGCAAATCGAGCTTCGCGGGGAACAGCGGGTCTCCGACTCCGCGTCCGCGCTAGGCGAACTTCTTGTCGGCCTTGGCCAGACTTCGCGGCTTGGTCTCGCGGCCGATCTTCGCGATCCGTCTTCGCGATCGAACTTCGCGGTCGAGCTTCGCGATCCATCTGAAAGAATCCTTTTCTGAGGGCCAGAATTAAAATGGCTCATCAAGAAGCTCTCTTGGGGGTCCTTGCAGATGCTGCTCGTCGAGATGAGATGGCCAACCGGTCAGGCTTGGGGAAAATGGTTCGGAGCCACTCGGACCACACTTCTTTGACAGATCTGCTGTCAGAAGGTCAGAAGGATTATCCGTAGTGCAAGAAACTGCCGTTGTACGGCTTCGGGCTGAGGGATGACGTCTTCATCCCTGAGGTGAGAAGGGATGAACCAGCTTGCTGGTTCAGGAGCACACTGTGCCAGCACCAATGGTTCAGGGCGGCCGATGGTCATTCGCGGGAGGATTTCACACCCATCACCGCCGAATGTATCTACAAGCATGTGAATGATATCGACGGGAGGCCACTGAAATCGGAGACGTCCCCTCCTCTCTACCACACCATGCTGAAGGCGACTCTGGAGGATCCGAAGAAGTGATGGTCCGATGAGTGGGACCTACGTTAGGGCGGCAACTTTACCGACAACTGGGCCTGGGCCTACTGGGTAGGCGCATCATGCGAGGAGTTCGGGGCCGAGCTGAGGAGAGTGGGATTGTATGAGGCGGCATGGGCCTCCCAGTTCCACATTTACCAACCAAAGCAGCTGATGCCGGAACTGCTGAGTAGATGGTCGTCCAGGACCAACACTTTTCACCTTCATCACGGGGAGGTGGGCATCAGCCTGTGGGATGTCCACCATGTTTCTGGGGTCCCGATCTTGGGGGCCATGTATGACGAGTTCCTCCCCGTTGCCAGCGCGTGGGGAGATACGGAGCAAATGCCACGATTGGCGTCGGCGCTGATGGCGCTCGTCCCTGGAGAGGACAAGGAGGCATTGAGGGATGTCCACTTTAGAAGATGGTTCAAATGCTTCCTGAATTTCCCAGAGGATCGAGAGTTCCGGCCGAGGCCTCGAACTTGTCCGAGGGCGGCCCAACGGGGCAAGGGGAACTCGTATTGGCGGGTCTTGGAGGACAGCCAATGGAGGACTTGGGGTTTCAGTGTTAGCACTAAACAACAGCCAATAGTCAGGCTGGCGGCGTTCATCGCGGCACTCATCTGTGGCTGGATCCTACCGGTGAGAGATACGAGCATGGGGGTGCGGCCCAGCTCGTTCATCATGGCGTCGATGTTGGCCATGGGGCAGCGGATCAACCTGGGGATCCCGATGCTCACCAAACTGTACAGAATGCTGCGGCATATTAGCGAGGGCAAGAAGCCGCCAAGGATATGCGGGCCCTTCCACCTCCTGTATGGGTGGATCGCAGCGCACATTAGGGGGATTTATGAGTATCCAAACCCCATCTCGCCACAGGGATCGAACTTTCGCCCCTCCATCCTGAACGCAGTTGGGAGCTTCCCATTCAAACTGGCCATTCCAATGGTGCTGAATCGGGTGTGGAGGGTAGATGAGTTCAATTTCCATCCCTTCCCGTTGCCGACGGGGATGCTTACTGATGACGGGCAGGGAACGAAAGAACATCAGGCTTACCTTATGGCCTTCCGAGGTGGAGTTTTGGTGGGTCGGATAGATCGTGAGCCAATCTGTGAACCGTACACCCCGCATCGTTTTGCGAGGCAGTTCCGGTGCCTCCAGCAGCTGACCCCACAGGTCTACTGGGAGGTACGCCACGAGGAGAACCCGTGTGTGATGAGGCAGTTGTGGCTCATGTTCACACGCGAAGATGCATAGATGCGGATTTCATTGCCTCCATCCACCGCCGCCTTCAGATTAGTGAAGGAGTACGCCATCAGTTGGGAGGCCGCTTATCCGGGGGAGATGCTGAAGTAGACAACGATCCGGGTTGGTGACGGTGGGCCTCCTCTATCTCGAGGTCGGGGTCGGAGGGCAGCTAGGGCCGCTCGCGGTAGCGGGGCTTCCATGATGGCGAGACCCGCACCGGCCAAGGGTATGGCAGAAACGGTGGATCCGGTGGTTCCGGAAGAGCAGGGCCATTCGGAGGGGCGGCCACCGAGGGGATTCCGTCGGATATCCACTCAGGCTTCGGGGAAGCGGCTGCGTCACATCGACATGGCCGAAGATGCTGTCTTTCCGGAAGCTTAGGACATTTGGGATGTCAACTGGCAATTCCTCAGCCCACCTGAGATGTGTGCCCACCTGAATCGCCTCGGGATGGAATTGTCGGGCATAGGCCCAGTTCGGGCTGGATTCATGGTGTCTCCGGCGGAGGCGGAGCAATACCTGGACGAGCTGGAGGATTACGTCCACTCCAGCGGTGTTCCTCACCCAATGACGGATCGGGTGAGGGTACTGTTGAATCATACGGTCCCCCCGCAGTTATCGGCTGCCGATCTGAGGGAGCGCCTCCCCTTGCAGGAGGAATCAGAGGACTCTTCTTGGGAAGATGAGGCTTGCGGAGGGAGCCCGCTGGAGGAGGGCGAGGTCGGAGACCGAGGCTCAGAATCCAACGATTTCTCGGAGGCCCTCGAGGTAGCATTTCGAACTTCTCTCCTTACGACCTATTCTTGGGTCCCTATGGACCTCTCATCAATGTTTGAACCGTGCAGGAGGAACTTGTTCGTAGGCCTCACTCTCTCTCTTCGGCGGGTGATGATGCGGGACCTTCAGAACCCGTGCCTATGGCTGCGTCTAGTTCTGCGTCTGGTGGGACCAGGGCGCCCGAGGTGGCTCCTCCGGAATCTCCAGACCTTCCAACAATATACGGAGGGCCTCGTCTCGGGGTCCCCTTAGTACCGTCTCAGGAGCAGCGCTCAGAGGTCGATCTTCGTAAGTCTCTCCCACCGGTCTCCTCGTTGTCACATGTAGGCCATGCCAACTAACGTTTATGTCTCTCTGTCGTACAGTTCTTCGGGTGGCGTGGGCCGCTGCGGCGAGGCTGGTCGGGCTGTCTGGCGGCGTCCCTCCTAGGGGCATGCCGGTGATGGTGGCGATAGTCCCTCCATCTCCTCAAGCTGCGACGCACATCATCACTGGCGGGTCCGCCAGCAGGGTCGCACCCGAAATCATTGAGGTGGACTCCGAGGAAGAGGATCAACCGGTCGGTCCCAGTCCTGTCCTGCCTGCGTCGGCGTCAGGTGTCGTACCAGATTCGACACCAGATGCAGATCCCGCTGAGGAATTCTTGCAGGCATACCCTGCGTACGAGCCTGCTAACCGCGCGGATTGGGACGAAACGGCCTCCGATGAGGAAGACAGCAGCATAGTCCGTCGCCGGTCGTGGAAGCTGATCACGCGCTTTATCAGGGACACTCCCCAAGCGCAATGGCTGGCCGAAATGGATAGTCTCCGCTCGCGGTTGCGCGAACTGTGTGCCGGGGGAGTGGATGCCCAACGCCCTCACGCGCTCATCCGAGACCTCATGGTTGAGAAGATCCGGGAGCATGATCGTGGGCTGAGCATGGGATGGCAGCGGAGGAAGGCGACCAGCATTAGGAAGCTCCAGGAGGCTGAAGGCGAGGTCCAACAGATGCAGATCTGGGCCAACGAGCTTTCAGCCACTCTTGATGCGCAGTCTGAGCTGGTCTCATGATTGAAGGCCCAACTGGCAGAGGCTGAGGAGCATATGGGGCAGACCTCTGGAAGGATGGCTGCCGTCCAGGCCGAGGTAGAAAGGGCCAGGTCCAGAGTTGACGAATTACGCCCCGCCGCCGCTGAAGAGGAGCGGGAGTTGAATTAGCGGCAACAGGCTTTGGACGCCGCAAGTCAGCGGGTGGCGGAGCTGCAACGCTCTTTTGACGGTGTCAACCCGTCCATGGGGGAAGTCAACCCCCGAGTATTGTAACAAACCCGAAAGAAACTTTTATTAACACTTTTGTGCTTCAACTCTTTCTTTCTCCTTTGTTTTGAGTGCCGTGGCACGCACGATTTCCACTGTTGAATTGCCTTGTTACATCCCTACAATGTTTGCGGGACATTTGACGACAATTCCCCAAGCCAGTCCAGATTCCCGAAAGATGGGGAAGGCTTGATCGGAGGAGGAACTACTAGGATAGCCGAATTACCGTTTCTTCAACGTGCTCTTATGCACGAACGGGGCAATGCCAGGGGCGCTGAAATCGGTTCAAACAGATGAAAATGGGAAGTGTGAATCACGATACCCAAATTCAGAACACTATGGGGATGGCGTGGCAATAAAGGACAACCGTTAACTGTGGCGGACAAATGGTATCCTTACTGCGTTAGCCTGAAATGGGGAAAACAAATGAGCATCGACCGCTGACCATATTCGCAAGGCGGGATTTTATCAATTTGTTGTCGATCAATCCTTCGGGACATTGGCCCGTAACGGTAGGAGAGCCCTTGGGCGTAGTATCTAGGCCGTTATTGGGGGTCCCTCCAAACATGACCAGTCTTCCAGAACGTTGGCCCAGGACGGTAGGTGAGCCTATGCGGCATGAGACCAGACCGTTACGGGGTTTCTTCAGACATGAAAGAGGACGAGGGTCCGAATAAGGGGCACGCAAAGCATGGAACATGGAGTGGTGGTTTGTTCAAACAGAATCCAACACTTCGGTAGTTGCACCACCGTGGTGGGAGTACGCCAGATGGGCGCATTGGCCTGATCACGGATCATTCTTTCTTCCAGATAGGGCCTCTATGGCGAGGGATGGAAATGGGGAGGAACAAGATTTCGTGATTCCAGGGGCTGAACCCTAGGCGAAATGCCTGGGTGTCTCTACGTATCCCACATGATGATGGGAATCAAGCCACACGTAGTTCTGGAAGCGTAGTTTAATGTCATGCGGGACGGGGAGCAGCCTAACCGTGTTGGTACACATACTGCCAAAACTACTAAGCCCACGTGAGTCATGCTCGGTGTGGGAAACAAGCAGTAGGGGTGGGAATTTCCCGACACAGAGAGGGGCTAGTTAGGGAAAAGGGACGCTCGGTTAATCCCGGCCCAGTGACACTAACACGATCATTTAGCGCACCTATATGCGCGAATAGAAAGAGCCGAGTATGATGGAATTCCACTTGAACATGAGGAAGTGGAAATGTGTGAATCATGGTGCTCGAGATTCAGATCACAATGATGGCGGCGTGACGACAGAGGGTAACTGCTGACCGTATTCGCAACGCAGTACCCTGTCGCGTTAGCCTAGAATGGGGACATACAAATGAGCATCGACCGTTGACCATATTCGCAACACGGGATTTTATCGATTTGTTGTCCAATATCCGTGGGGACGTTGGCCCGGAACGATTGAAGGGCCCTTAGGTCCAGTATTCATGGAGAGCCCTTAAGCTTAGTATCCACATCGTCCGAGGGTCCTTTTGGATGTGGAAGAGGATGAGGATCCAAATAGTGAGCTCACGATGCTTGTTCATGGGATGAGGGGAATGTCCCTGTGAAAATCCCACGCTTCGGGCTCTTTGTCAAAACACATCTGAATACGGCAACGAAACGTATTAGAGAGAGGTAGAAGATTCCTTTCCCTTGGGGTGATCTTAGTATAGGGTCATAGAATTCGGACCATGGATGGGAAAAGGGATCAGGGGACGCATGACATCAAAACCTGACGTGAATGAGGACGTAGTCCTACTTACCATGCATTCTCTAGGGAAATGCTCGAGTCGAGGGACAGAACACAAGGGTTAGGTTGGGCCCGCGGGGAAGCACATGGGCGCTCCTACGTATCTCATAAGGATGAGAATCAAGCCATGCGTAGTTCTGGAAGGTGGCATGGTAAGGTACCAGTGCCAGGGGAAAAGGGGAGTGCGGACGTGGCCCTTGCACTAAAAGAAGCGGAATTTGATGTATCTTGTTTGTTCTTTAAGGTGAATGGGTTTTTTTTTGTGAAGCGACCGGCCTAGAACAGTAGGTCGTGATGTCGCCATTAGAATCAAGCCGTGATGGGCATTGAAAAATGGCATGGCTCGTGACCAATACCCAACGTGATGTCCTCTACAACGAGGTCACCACAATGTGGTGCCATTTTTCGTCGTGCGGCCAGGACGGTAATATCACAGTTTAGGGTCGTATGATAGGACCAAGCATGCATTTTATCGTTATGCAGCGCGGACGTAGCAGAGACGATGCTAGGCGGGAAATGTACGCAGTGTTATAAAACAAAATTGACAGAGACATGATCCCACATCAAATTGTACGCCATCCGGAGAGGGAAACCTTAGGCCGAGGGGCCTACACAGAGGTGAAACAGGGAGAGAGACTGGCTTCCTGAATGGGTTGTACCCGAAGACAGGGCGTCTGGGCGGTCCTACGTGTCCCATGAGGATGGGAATCAAGTTGAACGTAGTCCCGAATGGATCTTAGTTTATGGTCTTAGAGCTCGGACCATGGGAGCCCCAAAGGGCGCCAGATTGCAGCTTTGTCCCCCTAGCATGCAAAGGTGCACTGAGGGATAGCTCCAAAAGTGTCGAGATTCCACCTGGACATGATGGGGTTGAAAATGATGTGAATCATGCAACCAACATTCAAGGACTGAAGGGGTTGGCGTGACGACAGAGGATTACCGCTGACGATGTTCGCAACACAGCATCCTGTCGCGTTTGCCTGAAATGAGGACTAACAAACGAGCATCGACCACTGACCATATTCGCAACACGAGATTTTATCGATTTTTTGTCCAAAACCCTCGGGGGCGTTGGCCCGTATCGGTAGGAGAGCCCTTGGGCATTGTATCCAGGCCATTCTTGGGGGTCCCTCCGGGTGTGAAAGATGATGGAAGTCCGAATAGAGGGGAACACGAAGCTTGACAAGTGGAAGGAACTTGATCAAGTTGAATCTGACACTCCTGGTCCTAGACTAGAGTGCTCCTAATACATGGGTGAACCACTGCAAGGAGTCAAGGGACTCAACCTTGAGGGCGATCGAGAGATGGCAGATTCCTAGGGGAAGGGGGCATGGTGCCCAAAACCTTGTATCATACCTACACACCCCCCTGCTGGAGAGGGATAGACCAAGTGGCCTAGGTGACTGGGAAATCAGGAGATCTCCAAGAGGTGGGGCTGGACCCGAATCTTAGACATTCAGGTGGTCCTACGTATCCCATTAGGATGGGAATCAAGCCACACGTAGTTCTGAAGGGTTCCTTTTAACGTCATGCAGGACATGGAATAGGAGGACTGAACCTTAGAATGGGGGCGTGCGTGGTGTAGCTATTACAAACACGTCGTGAATGAGGACGTAGTCCCTCACTATGCCACGCAGCCCTGTGATCGGGGTCCTGAAGGCAGGATTAGAGAGGTAAATTTGCTGAACTCAAGCTGGGTCCGGAGACAAGGGGTCCGAGAATCCCTACGTATCCTATCGAGATAGGAATCACGCTGAACGTAGTTCCAGATGAGAATCTTAGTTTACGGTCTTAGAGCTCGGACCGTGGATGGTGAAAACTCCAGAGTAAGCGCAGATGTCAACCCAATCCCTAAGCCCACGTGAGATAAACTCGGTGTGGGAAACAAGGGGGGTATCCTCACTGCAATACTTGGGGCTTCCACCAATGGGGAGTCAGCAGAGAGTTCCGAAAGACACTTTTGATGTAGCTTGTTCCTCCAACGCGCGGACGTGCACGGGGGAAAAGTACCAAGAGTTCCGAGACTTTACTTGTTCATGATGAAGTGATGAAGGGTGTGAATTGTGTACCCGGTGTAGACGCCGGAAAAGTCCGTTGTTCCCAAACGAAGCTCCGGATGCGGGAATCGAGGTCATATTTGGAGTCGGAAGCATGTTTTGGAGGGCCCGGAGGCCTTGCGCGGAATTTTGGAGACCCGCGCGCAATGTTGAAGTCAGGCGCGCAAACCTCCCGGGTTGCGCGCAATGCGCTGGGCCGGCGCGCAATTTTGTGCGCCCGTGGCCCGCGCGACTCCCTTGCGCGCCGGGCCCGATTCCGCGCCCGCGAAGGGAATTCCGCGCCCTCGAACCGGATTCCGCGCCCGGGGTTGCCTACAAATATAAGGCGACCCCCGACGTTTTGAAGGTTGCCGGAATTCGAAAGGGCTCTCGCGCGCGCAATCCAACCCCTTCCGTGTGAAATGCCGATCTTCAGGTAACCTCTTTTCTTTCGCGCAATAAAGCCTCGGGGTTCGCCTTCACGCGCAATCCCCTTGGCTCCTTTCCTTTGAAATAATTCTTCACCCAAAGGCCTTCGCACACAAAAGAAGCCTCTTGCGCGCAATTGCCCCCGGGTGCGCGCAATCCAGCCCGATTGCGCACACCCCCCCTTTTTCAAAGTGGACATTCGTTAGAGAATGAGCCGTTGCCCCCGCGCGCTATCCGAAGCCCAGTGCGCGCAATCCCTATCTTCCGCGCGCAAAGTGCTGGCCCAATTGCGCGCCAGCCCGCTCATTTGCGCGCCGATCCGCGGTATTGCGCGCCAACTCCTCTTTTGCGCGCAAACTGCCAGGGTTGCCCCCTTTGACCCCTTGAGGGTACCTGCCTGCGTGGCGCCCGATGATCTTCATCCCGGGTGCCCGCACCGTGCGTTGTCTTCCCGTGCGGCCCTCCAGGCTCGCGCGACGTGACACGGACCCATCGGCGGCACCATCTTCGTCCGCGCGACAAGACGTTAAACTGCCAAGCATCTTCGTCCTCAACACATGACGTTAAACTGTACTTCGTCCGGCAAGATGTTAAACCGCCCGCTTCGTCCTCAACACATGACGTTAAACTGTACTTCGTCCGGCAAGACGTTAAACCATCCGCTTCGTCCTCAACACACGACGTTAAACTGTACTTCATCCGGCAAGACGTTAAACCGTCCGCATCACCTGATCTCGTGCCCCGCGCGCAGGGTCCTCCCGGTTTGGATGTGGCCCCCACCCGCTCGTCTCTGCAGGGATGTCGGGATTGGAGTGGCCTTCGCCCACGGGGGTATAGTGTTACAAACAGAGAGAACTACGTGGAATTTGATCCCTGTCTTCTATACAGGGTACGCAGGAAGCCTCTCCGAGGTTCAAGCCCACCACCTGGTCGTCCCAGTCGTACTCACGTCGGTTCGTCCATCAGTGGACCCCTCCCGGGTTCACACTTGCGTCGATTCACCTATGAATTCGCCATTGTGGGAGACTGCACATGTGTATCTCCATTGTGCTCCCCCACTGCCCCTTTTCCTATTTCTCCTTTCAGCGTCCAGCATGACGTGAAACTGTGATCCACCCGGCCATTCCATCCCACTCTGTGCGAGGTGGTTCGGTTCAATCCTCCGCCTGGCGGCCTCGACCTCTTCGTGAGTCGGCTTGCCGACGTCCAGCATGACGTTAAACTGTATGTTCGAACTACGCTGACTTTGATCCGCGCCAACGTGCGGTACGTAGGAAGCCCCTACGGGGTCCAATCTCTTCACTCCATCATCCATCCTGATCCTTACCTGGGCCGCCACATCCCGGTGGGGTCCTGCCACTTCATTCCACTCCACTTCACTCGGGAAGCCGCCCATGCGCTGGCCCCAGCGTCGGAGGTTCCCCGCAAGGGGTTCTGTCATCTGATTCACTTCTCGTGTTGATCAGTCCGATGCCGTCCCCGCTGGACGTTAAACTCGCGGCATACCCCGTGTTAAACATGGGAAGCTGAGGAAAACCTCAGGTAACACAGTTCCCCGCACCCAGCGTGGGATGCCTCAGGCCATCACGCCTTAGAGAAGCCCTATTAGGGATGGAAGGAAGACATGCAGAGTTGCAGTGTTAAGACATGCCCCCAACACCCGGAGCTACCCGGTCTCCTCACCGCAGGTTGCTGGCCCGACCAGACCCCTTGGAGCGTCCGGGCGGAAGCAGCGTAATTAACCGGTGTCCATGAAGATATGGCGCCGGGAACGAGATTCACGAACATTCTTAAATCTATGAGGGAGACCCGGATTAGGCAACGAGTTCCGAGGAGACGTCCACGGAAGGAGGAGCCGACATCCCATCATCCCGGTTTCGATCAAGGAGCAGACGCCCCTGAATAGGGGACGAATGCCGCCCACCCTTGGAAAGCGGGACTGCGGGGCCACAAGCCGCGCGCCCATCCCCTCGGGTCAACGGGTGCACGCGCGAACGCGTCCTGGCGGAACAACGTTGGAACAGAAACCCGACGCACATCCGCACCGAAACAGAAAAACGGTGAACCCGACGTGAATCTCTTCTCCTCGATACGAAGACCGATGGCTTTCAGAGGTGTTGGAAGACCAGCATGCTGCTCGACCAAGCACTCAACACTGGGGCACGGAACCCGCCAGGGGCTGGGGAAGGGAAATCGGGCACTCCGTCTCACGACGTCGAGGGCCTGGGTTCCCCCCATGGAAGGCGTCGTGGCACTAATGGTTGGTTGTCGATTCCTTTTCCTCACAGTGTTAATGGGTTTTTCTCCCTGCTTTCAGGAATCAAGTCGCCCAATCCAGTGCCCGATCGCCACCCGCCCACTGGCGCATGGGTAGGGGAAACACCGACGCGGCTACTCGGCGCGGTCCCGCCCGTTCCACAGCCGTCCCAGCAGCCGCAGCTGCGGGGCAACCACGCCCTCTCTCCCCCTCGGAGGTCATCCAGAGAAGGGTGATCAACAACTTGGTGCGGAGATATGAGGAAGAGGGAGTCATCCCCACCAGGGACATGGCTCGCCTAGACCTCGAGGAAGCTGCACCTCGCCACCAACGCCGCCCCCGAGGGCCGCGCAGGGAGGCACCGCTGCCTACCTCGACGTCCAACTGCTTCGGGAGCTTATCCCCGGAGCGCTCCGACAACTCCTTCCCCTATGCGGATGAGGTGGGAGATGCCCGGAACCACCCTGTCCGAGATTCGCTCCAGGGATCCGCGATAAGGTCTCCTGTCAGGCCACGGTGACACCGCCGCCAGGCCTCTCAAGTTGAAGAACGGGCTCTCCACCTGCTCGTGCCGCTCATCCCGACTCGTTTGTCCCGACGCCAACGTCGGGCACGAGCGGAAGAGGATGCCCACCTTGGGGCCCTAGCAACAGCGGTCGCGTTGGCTCAAGCCACTGCTGGCTCCAGTCACCAGGCCCCTGCGCATCCTGAGCAGGGGCACTTCTATGCCCGACCTTGATCGAGGCCCCGACCGCCCCAAAGGAAGGTTGGGTTGACTCTCCCGGTTGCTGGTACAGGCAATAGCCACCACGGACCACCTCGCGGTAGCGCTATTCACCAACAGGGTCTACTCCGCGTGGCCGATCCAAGAAGCATGGGTCACCCCACCTTTCGATCCCAGCCCGGAGGCCTGCCCGGAATCATCTCTCCCCGCGTCCCCTTTGATATCTGTCCTGGTGCTCCTCGCACCTTGGTTTCCAGTCCTCTTGGCCCCAGCACCAGTGTGGCCGGATGACGCCAGGATAGAGATCAGCCATGCCCCGAAGAACCACCCAGGGGCAGGAAGGCGAGGCGTCGACGCTGAGGGAAGAATGTTACGGAATTCCGGACAGAGATCCGACCGGTTCGTTTCTCTGATACAGAGGCGGAGTATGATTCGGCGACGGATCCCTCCCCCCGATCCCGCCAGTTAGGGGCAGGGGTAGGAATGCGGCACGTCAGCCTCGTACTTCCCGAGAGCGAGATCGATACGATCCCCGCTTCTCTCCGAAGGTATATCCGGAGTAGCGAGGGCCTGGTAGACCCCCAAGGATCAAGCTTGCGGTTGGTACCAGCCCCTCTGGAAGCACCTTCTGCCTCGATCGGAGAAGCCGGAGACTTTTTCTAGGGACCGACGGTCGAACCACGATCTAGTGCACCCTTGGAGAGCACCGACGCTACGGCGGGATGTTCGCTCGCCGGCCCGTCTTATCATGATGTGGTAGCTGGGGCACCGCCACCCTCAGAGGGCGGCCCGGGATATGGAGGCCAATCGGCCTGCTCGCCGTATTCACCGCCGGCTAGCCCGTCGGCCCGGCGGCCCGCCTCGGCACTACTGTTGGTTCCCCGTCCATTCCCAGTCGTTGAAGAGGACCAAGGAGACCTGGGTCCCGAGTTTGAGTCGTGGAGCTTCTGGACCGTCCTTGCAGAGGGCCACTTCCCTGAGAAGTTTTGGCCAGTCGCAGGACCGGACTTTGATGCACCCGAATCGCTCACCCCGGATGAGTTCGAATGCTTCCGCCGAACTCTCCGGGAGACTCACTCCCGTCTTCACCACCTACAAATGCCATATCCCGGGAGTCAAGCACACCTGGAGGATATTGGTGAGCAGTGCCGTCAAATTGACCTGGCCACGCTCCCTGCGGTTCGGCACCCCGGGTCATTTGGGCACCACGAGGCCCTCCAACAACGATGTGTCGAGTGTTTTCAAGTACTCCGCAAGGTTCTCGAGGAAGCCACTCCCCACGTGTATATCCGTGGATGGGGGAAGTATGCTGCCCTACGCTTCAGTGTGATTCGCCGACAGCCCGATTTACTGGGTGGCCCTGAGGGTACATCCCCGGGGACGGAAACAGTCAATATGGCTGACCTGTCAGGGGAGGGGAACGGCTTGGAACTTCTCGACGGGGGATCTCCCCCCGAAGACAAGCCGTTGTTGGATCCATCGGCGAGAGTTACTCGTCACCAGAGGAACCTCCTGGGTCTCCCCACACCCACTGAAGCACTGACGTTGAGCCGAAACGTCAGCAAAGGTAAAGAGCACGGCGGGGCTATAAAGCCCGCCGACCCATCTGCCTCCACGCAGAGGGCGGATGAGGATCCCGAGAAGGCTATGCTACGTCAAAAGCTCGCCGAGCAGAAGAAGCTAGTTGACCAGCTCCTCGCCGAGCGCGCTGCAGAGCAGCGGCCTGACTACGGTGATCCTAGGCCAGGACAGTAGGGACAGGAACAACCACCCCTCGATGAGGCTCTCCCGGGCAACCGTGATTATGCCGTGTTTGCCGACAGGGGAGAGGCCATTGCCTATGGCAAGAGGGTGCGGTATGTTTCACCGAACCCTCCCGAGCGGCGTGACTACCTGAGAGACCCCACTCGGATTCCTCCCGCTACCCCAAGGGCCGCTCCGCCCGCCATCCCACGAGCCGCCGAGTTCGACGACCCGGTCGACGACCCGATTGAAGGGCCATGCAATGCGCTCGTGGTTAGAGATCCTCGCCAGGACTGGAACCCATGTCCGGACGATCCGATGGCGGCACTCATCGCCCGCTTGGAAGCCTTGGAGACTTGGCAAGTGGCGATCCCACCGGACGGCAATCCATACCCAGCATGGGTGGATGACATGCCGGCACCTCCGGGATTCGGGAATCCCACCTTCGCCCCCTTCAACGGGACTGGAGATCCGCCACAGCATTTGGCCCATTTCAACTCGAGGTGCAGGCCTATGTTGGGAACTCCGGCGCAGCAGGAGGCCGCTAAGCTTCGCTTCTTTGTCCAGACACTGGAAGGGCCAGCATTTGTCTGGTACAGCCAGCTCCCCGTCGGGTCGATAACTAGCTGGGAGGACCTTCGTAGACAATTCCTCTACCAGTTCAGTTCCACGACCCGGAAGACGAGTATCGCAGACCTCTTCAAGTGGAAACAGAGGCCTGATGAGCGAGTCATGGATTTCGTCGCCTGATGGAAGGGTCTCACGTATTCCCTTGACATGCCATTGACTCAGGAGCAGTTGCTGACAATGTGCGTCGGGAACGTCAAGACCGAGCTGGTCCCTTCCTTGATCACTCAGAATTACCCCGGAGGGTTCAGGGACTTCTCAGACAAAGCTCAACGTCTTGAGGAAGCCCTGCAACAGGGCATCCAGGCACACCCGCTGCCTCCTATGATTCCTGAAAGGAGATCCAGCAGGGCTGAGCCCGCTGCTGTTGCCCAGATAGAGGCCCCCAGGCCGTTGGAGCTGCTGCCGGTGAGGCCAGCTCCACAGCCTCACAGGAATCCGCCTCCACAGGCTCAGTTCCCGGCCCAGCAGCGGCAGCCTCAGAACCGGCCGGCCCCTCCGCGTAATGTACCGCCACAACCCAGGCGAGATAATCAGGGTCCACCTCCTCGGCAGGCCCCTCCAGCCCCTCGTCAAGACCACGCTCCCAGGGGCCCGCGATACCTGACTTACTCATTTCACGAGGATCAGGTCCCTGGTTATTTCCGGAGCGCCCTGGAGCAGAGGATTGTGCGACTGCCTGAGTGTTGGAGGCCAGAAGAGGCACATCTCACGGATAACCCCCGCTACTGCCCTTACCATCGGGCCCTGAGGCACACCATCCGGTGGTGCTACGTGTTTAAGGACTGGCTCCAAGACCAGATTAACAACAATGTAATCAGGTTAGGCCCAGCTCCAGCACAAGTGGCGGGCGTGTTCGTGGGATCAGATGACGATAGTGGCAATGGGGACGAATGGCAGCTGGTCTCCGACCGCGGATCCCAGAAGTATAAAAACTGGATGGCCCGCAAGACGATCATTCGTGCCCATGGAATCATCTGTGCGCGCTTGAATCAGCCTGAGCCTCCTGAATCTGCGGGTGCTGCTTCGGCATCGTCATCCCAGCCTGCCTCTTCCGAGAAGAGCAAACGGCGGCGGCGCAAGAAGGAAGAGCGCGCCCCGCCAGTTCCGCCACCATCCCGCACTCTCGGCGATTTCATGCCCCCGGAGATGGGGATCCCTCCTCGGATCCACCCGGTGATGGATGATTCGTCCGATGACAGTATTGGGTACGCTTCGGTTAATACCGTCGAGCTGGTAAATCCCTTTTCGGTTCCCGACGTTGAAGAACACCAGGTGGACCTCCCTAGTGTCCCCGGTCGTCGCCACCGTCGGAGGAACCGCAACAACAGGAGTCGCCGAGGCACATCAGTTGGTACCTCCAGCCAGGACGTCCACGCCACTGAGACTAGGCAGCAGGCTCAAAACCGAGCTCAGCGCGCGCAGCCCCCCCATCCGGGGATGACGGATTCGCCTCCGCCACTGTTTGTGGTGTGGGACCAGGCAGAACCGCCTCAGCCGCGTCGCGATCAGCTCCGCCCTGCCACGAGTCCGTCCCGGCCTCCTGACCCCAATACGGTGACTACTTCCCGGGCTTCAACCGATGAACAGCGGGATGCGCCAAGCACCAGTCGGTCGCCGGTCCAATCATCAAGGCCCGTCATGCCTCCAACCGCAGAGCAACCTCCTGCAACCAGGGGCTCGCGCTTGGCCAAAAAGTATGATGTCCTGAATCACTTGGCCGACATCCCAGCAAGGCTCTCCATCCTTGAGGCTCTGCGCATGTCATCTGAGATGCATGAGGCACTCGCTGAAGCCCTGAAAATCCCCCTCCAGTTTGAGACAGAGGTTGCGGCTGCAGAGGCCTTTCACGCCGAAGCGATTGAGGACGCCGAATGTCAGGCCGTTATCTCGTTCTCTGGTAAGGATGAAGGCCCTCCTATACAGGGGCACTTTCGTCCGCTGTATGTTACTGGCCAGTTGAATGGCCTTGAAGTCCGGCGTTGTCTTGTCGACACGGTGTCCGGGATTAACCTGATTCCAACTCGGACGCTCCGGAGATTGGGGTTGTCTGAGGATGACTTGATCCCCTCCGACCTCAGGATCCAGGGGTACGACCGCACCGAGCAAACCCTGGTCGGCAAGATACGCTTGAAGACCCAGTTCGGTGACTTGGTTGCCAACACCGAATTCATGGTAGTCTCTCAAGACACTGCGTATAACGCATTGATGGGCAGGCCATGGCTCCACCTTCATGCGGCGGTTCCCTCGTCATACCACCAATGCCTCAAATACTCCCTTAATGGTCGAGTAGGCGTGATTCAGGGAGATGCCTCTCCTTTTGCCTCATGTGAAGCCCGTTATCTGGACGCGGACTATTACAAGAGCGAGGACAAGCAGATCCTGGCAGGTGAGGTTGAGCCTGTCGCTGTTGCAAGTGATCCCTGGGCAAGCTTGGATGACGCTTACGTCCTCCCGATTCAACGGTTGGACGTAGCCGTGGTCTCGACAGTCTGTGAGTCTCCTGATGAGATGACCGCAACCGTCTGTGCCAACACCAGCGGCCCAGCAGGATCTGGTAGCCCCAATGCAGTTTTCAACGCAGTCTCTCCCGTGGACGGTCCCTCCCCGAGTGGAGAGGACGTGGAAGACGCACCCCCAGCCTTTGAGGAGGGCGTCTCCGCCACGGTCGATGAGTTAGTACAGGTGAACCTTGGAACCGAAGCAGATCCAAGACCCACATTGGTCAGTGCCACCATGCCCTCTGAAGAGCGGCAGCAGTACGTGGACTTCCTCAGACAGCACCGTGATGTGTTCGCTTGGGGCTATGACGAGATACCAGGGCTAGATCCTCAGGTAGCCGTCCACCGCCTTGGTCTCCCGGCGAACCATCGCGGGTTCAAGCAGCCTCCCAGGAAGATGCACCCATTCCACGGTTCCATGGTTGAGGCCGAAGTTGACAAGCTTATCAAAGCCAACTTCGTGAGGGAAGTTCAGTACCCCAAATGGCTGGCCAACATTGTGTCGGTCGGGAAGAAGAACGGGCAGATCAGAGTCTGTATCGACTTCCGCGATCTCAACCGCCACTGTCCGAAGGATGATTTTCCCCTTCCGGTGATAGAGCTGTTGATTGATGCCACGACAGGGTTCCAATCCCTCTCCTTCATGGATGGATACTCCGGATACAACCAAATCCGGATGGCCCCTGAGGATGAGGAGTTCTCTGCCTTCAGGGCCCCCCAACGTATCTTTTGTTACCGGGTCATGCCCTTCGGCCTGAAGAATGCAGGTGCCACCTATCAACGGGCGATGCACCGCATATTCAAGCCAATCCTCGGCACACTGGTGGAATGCTATGTCGACGACTTGGTGGTCAAATCGCGCCAGCGTCAGGACCATCTCAAAGATCTTGAGAAAGTGTTCGGCTTCCTTCGGTCTCGCTGCCTGAAGATGAACCCGTTGAAGTGTGCCTTCGGGGTCACCTCCGGAAAGTTCCTTGGATTTGTGGTAAGATACCGGGGTATTGAGATCGACCCAGAGAAGATCAGGGCGATTAGCCAGATGCCTCCCCCAGGTAACATCCGGGAACTGCAAGGGTTCCAAGGCCACTTAGCCTATATACGCCGATTCATCGCGAATCTGGCCGACAAGTGTAAGCCCTTTTCTCGGCTCATGAAGAAAGGTGCCACCTATGTATGGGATAAAGAGTTTCAGAACGCTTTCGAGGAAATCAAGCAGTACCTGCTTCAACCTCCGGTTCTGATGCCGCCTGTATCCGGGAAGCCGCTGGTCCTTTATGTGACCGCCCTGGAACGGTCCCTGGGTGCCCTTCTCACCCAGAAGAACAACGAGGGAACAGAGAATAGCCTCTATTACCTCAGTCGCATGCTCCTCGATGCGGAAGTCAGGTATTCCCCCATCGAGAAGAGCTGCCTGGCGCTCATATTTGCTGTACAGAAATTACGGCACTACTTGCAGCACCATGAGGTACAGTTGGTTTCTCGGGTAGACCCGTTGAAATATATCCTGAGCCGGCCTATGTTGACTGGCCGTCTAGCGCAGTGGGCTGTGATTCTCTAGCAGTTCGACATCAGGTATGTGTCTCAGAAGTCCATCAAAGGGCAAGCATTGGCAGACTTTCTGGCTGCTCACCCGACCTCCGCGGATCAGCCGCTGGATCTAGGATTTCCTGATGAGGCCATTCTCTCGGTCGATCATGCCGATCCGTGCTGGAAGATGCACTTTGACGGTGCCTCCCGGAGCCCCACCGGTAGAAGGCTCGATAATCCTAAGCTCAACAGAGTGGGCTTGGGTATCGTCTTCATTACCCCGGAGCAAGCCGTGCTGCCATACTCTTTCCTGTTGTCAGAGGGCTGTACCAACAATGAGGCGTAATACCATGCCATCATCACCGGCCTCGAGTTAGCTCTCGAGATCGACGTGCCCCATCTGTGTGTGAAAGGGGACTCTGAGCTGGTCGTTAAGCAGATCAATGGCGACTATGTTGTCAGGAAGCCGGAACTTGTGCCGTTGCTGGAGTGCACCCTCCTTCTGATGGCCCAGTTCCCTTCTCAGCCAGAAATTGTCCATATTCCCCGGTCGCAGAACGGTCGAGCAGATGCTTTGGCCAGCCTTGCTGCGTCACTTGCAGAGCCTGAACAGGATAACCTGATCGTCCGCATGACGCACCGCAGGCTCATCGCTCCCGTTATCCCGGAGGGAGATCGCGGCCCGTCGGTAAGTAATCTCACCACGGTTGCCCCTATGCCCAGAGCCCCGAGTACCCCAGATATGGCAGTCGAACCGGCCCCTGATTGGAGGACGCCTTTGGTTGAGTACCTCCAACATGGCATTCTCCTGTCGGATCAGGCCGAGAGCGAGCGAGTTCAACGCCGCGCATCGCAGTTTGTCCTCCAGAGCAGTCCCGGCCTGGAGCAGATCCTCTATAGACGCGGATTTGATGGTGTTCTCATCTGTTGCCTTCATGGAGTTGAGATCCCGCGAGTCATGCAAGAGGTTCATGCTGGTTCATGTGGTGATCATCAGACTGGGCCAAAGCTGTCCCACCAGATTCAGAGGTTGGGATACTTCTGGCCCTCCATGATCCATGACTGCATCGAGTATGCCAGGAGGTTCCATGCGTTCCAGGTTCATGCGAACTTTGTGCATCGGCCGCCGGAGCCTCTCCATACCACCAGGTATTCTTGGCCCTTTGAAGTCTGGGGGATGGACGTTGTGGGACCTTACCCGCTGGTGATGGCTCGCCAGTGTCGGTTCATTCTGACCGCCACGGACTTCTTCTCCAAATGGGCAGAGGCGATTCCGCTTAGAGAGGTCAAATCCTGTTCGATCGCTGACTTCGTGACCTCCAACATCATTCATCGATTTGGAGTGCCTCACGCTATCCTCACGGATAACGGAGCCAATTTCCGAGCAGCCGAGCTGAAGAAGTTGTACGCCAAGTACAACATTCTCTCGAACCATACATCTCGCTATCACGCGCAGGTGAATGGACAGATTGAGGATTTTAACAAGACCCTCTCTAACATTCTGCAAAAGATGGTTGTTCAGAACAAGAAGAGTTGGCCGGACAAGCTCCCCAACGCCCTCTGGGCTTATCGGACGACGACTCGCAATTCCACCCAGATGACCCCTTATTCCCTGGTGTATGGAGCTGAGGCCGTCCTGCCCATCGAGATCCAGTTACCGTCCTTGCGCACTGCGGTCTACGACCAGCAAGCGCCGGACAGAGCTGCTGAAGCCCGTCTAGTCGAGCTGGAAGCACTGGATGAGAATAGGCTTCGCGCTTTGCACAACTTGGAGAGGCATCAGAGCGGGATGGCTCGAGCTTTCAATAAGAAGGTTCGCCTCCGCTCCTTCCTGCAGGGTGACCTAGTGCTGGCCCTAAGAGCGCCAATGATCCCCGGCAGGAAGCCACCCAAGTTGGAGCCCAAGTGGGAGGGACCTCTTGTCGTCCACAAAGTCTATCCCAATGGCGCGTACTCCCTAGTGACTATGGATGGTGAGCGTGTTACTCCTCCCACCAACGCTAGTTTCCTCAAGCAGTACTTTTCCTAAGAGCAATTCGTCCAAGCTACAAGACGTTAAACTGTTCAGCATTCGTCCAACATGACGTTAAACTGTACCACATCCAAGCTGTACGACGTTAAACTGCCTAGCATATCGTCCAAGCTACAAGACGTTAAACTGTTCAGCATTCGTCCAACATGACGTTAAACTGTACCACGTCCGCGCTGCAAGACGTTAAACTGCCAAGCGTCTTCGTCCTGCATGACGTTAAACTGCCCCTCAAGAACTACGTGCGGCTTGATTCCCATCCTTATGGGATACGTAGGACCGCCTGAACATTCATTATTCAGGCCCAGCCCCATCCTTCGGGAATTTCCATCCCATCTCGGGCCCTTGGCCCAGTTGCCTCCGGGTGTGCGGCGTATGGTGTGAACGCGGGGCTATGCCCTAATTCACGTCGGTTTGCTCGCCACGCTGTACGCCCCCCCACGTTTGGGGATGCCTTCTGCTCCCCCCTTTCTCTTTTCGTCCTGCATGACGTTAAACTGCACTTCAAGAACTACGTGCGGCTTGATTCCCATCCTTATGGGATACGTAGGACCGCCTGAACATTCATGTTTCGGGGCCAGCCCCATTTCCCGGGAATCTCTATCCCGCATTGGGCCTCTGGCCCAAGTTCCCCTCATTTTTGTGTGAGGCGTATGGCGTGAGCGGGGGATTATGTCCTCATTCACGTTGGCCTACTGGCCGCGCCGTACGCCTCCCCCGTGTGTGAGACTACCTCACACCCCTCATCGTCCTGAATGACGTTAAAGTGCCTCTCAAGAACTATGTGCGGCTTGATTCACATCCTTATGGGATACGTAGGACCGCCTGGACGCTTGTGTCTCAGGTCCAGCCCCGTCTCTTGGTTGATCACGGGGATCTGCTGTCTTTTGGTTGCTCTCAGGATGAGTCCTCCGACCCTTTCCGGTGATCTGTTAACATGTTTTGGGTACTTCGGTCTATGACCCGTGGTGTCGGATTCAATCCCGACAAGTCCTGTGTTGCTTGTCGGGCCGCGCGCTTCCTCTTGTTCGAGCCTTCACTCAAAGGGATCCTCGTTAGCGGTTTGGGTACGATGCCTCAGTGCTCTCCTACCGCTCCGGGTCGATTTACCGGCGAGTCCTGGGCCGCAAATCGATATGAATCCTGCGCTTGAGCGGTTGATGCTCGTTTGCTTGCCCCATCCTAGGCTGACACGATCGGATGTTGTGTTGCGAATATGGTCAGCGACGTCCTTGATCGCCATGTCGGCTCTTTCAGGCTCTGAACATTGGTTGCGCAGTCCTCATCACACTCCGCCTTTGTGCATTGTAGTGGAATCTCGACACTCTCTTCATACTGACCTGTAGTACACCTTTACACGTTAGGCAGGCCAACCAGGGTAATGGTGTCTTTCGAGGCTCCCGCGATCTGAGCACCAAGGATATATGCTGATGTCCTCCCTAAGGGCCATGTGTAGCTGGACCCTCGTCCCCATAAGGAGGAAGGAGTCGCCCGAACAATCGCGTTCTGGGCCCAGTATAGCTGGAGGCTAGCATCTCTGCCCCTCGGGTGATGGACATACGCAGGCCCCTATCCCAGGATTCTTCTCCTGGAATCGTGCGTGACAGCAGGGCTGGGTATGTTCCCACCTCCGCTGGGTCCGCCATATCGCAATAAGCGGATTCCTCCATGGTCCGAACCACACGACCTTAAACTGTGTTGTCTGGTCCTACCACACGACCGCAAACTGTGATCGTCTTGGACGCCCGAAGAGAAACGGCACTGCATCGTGATGTTATCCTCAGAGGACACTCACGTTGGGCGCTGGTTACTAACCACGCCATTTGTCAATGCCTTTTATGGCTTGATTATTGTGGCGACGCCAGGGATTTACTAATCACAGGCATGTCGCTGCACAAAGAAAAACCATCCATATTTAAGGACAAACAAGAAATATCAAATGCCGCTTCTTCTGGGTGCGAGGGCCAGACCCGCACCCCTCCCCGCGCTGGTGCCCGATTGTGTTGCGCCGCGCTTCCAGAACTACGTGTGGCTTGATTCTCATCCTTATGGGATACGTAGGAACGCCCAGATGTTTGAAACTTCGGGTCCAGCCCCCACCTCTTAGAGATTCCCCCTTCTCTGGGGAATCCGCCGCCTTCAGGTCATCCTCAAGGCGTGTCCCTCGACCCCTTGCAGTGGTCCACCGGTGTCAAGAGTACTCTGGTTTATTGCTAGGAGGGTCAGGTTCAGCTTGGTCAGGTTCCTTCCACTTTTCAGGCTTCGTGCTCCCTTTCATTCGGACCCATCGCCTACGCCCTGGGTGGAGCCCCCGTGAGCAGTTTGGACACAATGCCTCAGTGCTCTCCCACCGACTCGGGCTGGTGCCCCCAAGGGCCTCGGGCAGCAAATCGATATGAATCCTGCGCTTGAGCGGTTGATGCTCGTTTGCTGCCTCATTCTATCAGCGGTCAGTGCGATATTGATGCTGCTTTTCCGCCACGGTCGGCAGTACTCTTATATCGTCACGCCGGTGCCCCCAGTCCTTGAGTGAATGGCCGCATGATTCACATTACATTTTCCACCCCCCATTCTGACCAGGCAAAATCTCGGCACTCTTGACACTATCCCTTAGTGCATCTTTTCATATCCAGGGGATGGGACCACGATGTGGCGTGCTTTGAGGTTCTTATGGTCCGAGCTCTAAGACCTTAAACTAAGATCTGCCCCTTTGGTCCAAGCTCTACGACCTTAAACTAAGATCTCCCCAAACGGGGTTCTACGTCCCGCATGACGTTAAATCTGCACTTTCAGAACTACGTGTGGCTTGATCTCCAGCCTGATGGAGTACGTAGGAACGCCCGGGCATCTCGACTCGGGTCCAGCCTCAGGGATCGCTAAGTCTCGCCCCTCCTTGTCGCCGGCCGTCTGGCCTGGCTTCTGGTAGAGTGGTGCGATTGTGATATTTTCCCCGATTCAACTCAGGATGCCCCATTGCAATGATGGGAAGCGACAGTTTCCTCGTCAAAGAGGTTCTGTCTGGTAATTGAGGTGATTCACGGCCAGATTAGTGCATCTGCCTAATACACTTTCCCCACGGTGGCGCAATTTTGAGAGCGTTGGATTCTGTCCGAACAAATCATCACTTCGCCCCACGCTTCGCATGCCCTGTTGATCTGGATTTCCACCCTTGTGCCTGAAGGAACCCCCAAAGCGGCATTGATGATGACATGTGATCCGCCTCCTGTAATATGAATGATGACCTTCGGTCCGTCTATTGCAGTAGTATGGTCGATTGATCCATTGTCCGCTTGCCGTCTTGGGCATTTCCTGGAAGGCCGACCATTGTGGATATCTGAATTCGGGACACGCGATTCACCCTTTCTCATCTCCCTATGTTCGGATAAAATCTCAACGCCCCTAGCGTTGTCCCGCTCGTGTGTCGGAACAAGTTGGGGGATGATACATTGATTAGGTCTGAGGTCTCCTTTCCTAGGAATGATCTCCCTCTTTTCTTTAGAAATCCAGGCCCAATTACGGATGCCTGAAGCTTGGTTAACGCTCCCGCGAGACAATTTGTGGTTGAGCATGTTAAGACAAAAGATGCAGATAAATATATTGGTTCATACAAATGGATCGAAATATTGAGTAGCGGAAGCAAATGTTCTGGGAGTGGCAAAAACAAAGCCCCTAGGGATTAGCGTGCTGAATTAGTCTTTCTAACGCCGCTACCCTTTGGCTGGCGGCCTCCAGAGCTGCTTCTCGCTCTCTGCGTGCCCTCTCCTCGTCGGCGGTCGCAGCGCGCAGTTCGTCAATCCTGGCCTGTGCACGCTCCCGCTCGACTTGAAGTGTGACCATCTGTTGGCCCGCCTCCGTCAGCTGTACCTGGGCGTCAACCAGCTGGGCCGCTAGTTGCTCCACAAGCTCAGTGCACGTTGCAACGAAGGCCTCCTTCTCTGCCGCCTGCCCTTCGAGACGCCGGACTTCCTGCTCCGCCACGAAGAGCGCCTGCGTGCTCTCCGACATGTCCCGACATTGTGCGACGTCGGCACGCCGGCGGCTCTCGCGCATCTTTTAGGCCATGAAATCACGGACCGTCAGATGGAGGCGTTGAGCATCAGCTCCCCCGGCACACAGGAAGCGCAGCCAGGTTTGAAGGGATCCCATGCGCCCCAGCCACTCCGATGGGTCTCGCTTGAGGAAGCGCTGGATGCACTTCCACCCCCTGCGGCGCGTTATCCGGCTCTCCTCGACCGCCTCCGCATCCGAGTCGTCCATCTCCTCAGGGTCGGCAGGCCGGTAGGCAGGGAAGGCAGCCAGCAGGTCTGCTGCAGGGTCCGCCCCTGGGATGTCCTCACGGGGGATAGGTTCCCCAACATTTGGGCGACCTTCTTCTCCCGCCCCAGTGGCGTTGACACCCTCGTCAGCCCCCGACCTCTCTCCGATGTCAGCACCGCCGGCGTCCGCAGCCCCTTGATCAGCAGTTGGTGGGGCCGGCTCGGTGTGGGAAGTCTGTTCCGGAGCAGGCGACATGTCTGCCACCGGTCCACTCGTGGATGGCCCGGGTTCGACAGCCCGACGAGCCTCCAGTGTTGAGATCACTGCGTAGGGCATGCCGTGGTTAGTCACGGATCGTCAATGGCAAGCACCAGCAGTAAAGTAAGGAGACTTACGGGAGTTCAGATCGTCATCTTCCGCTGCCCCGGCCGCCGCAGGAACAATTGCAGCAGGGGACCCTTCCGCACTTGTCAATTCAATGATGGGTGTCTGGCCCCCGCCTTGTCCTGCTGGCGCCTCTCCTACTCCCGCTGAGGATGCCTGACCAACATCTGTTCACTCCTGAGAAAGGTGGAGAAATGGGTTAGAAGCTGCATAAGAGAATGGATGAAGCAGGTTGAGTAGGGATAGAAGCGGACCTCGAGGAGCTCAGTGACATCAACATTGTCAGAGCCGGCCACCTCGCCGCTCTCCCGCGGGCTCCCCTGATGGGACCTTCCCTCGGAGCCTTCATCCTCCCCCGTCTCCTCCTCTTCCTCGGAGTCGTTGCTACTGTCGTCTTCCCCCGGCGGCATCTATTCTGGAGCGGGCTCTAGACCGAGCATCACCTTCACCAGAAGGGACGGCTCCGCACGCTGACCACGTTGGCGCGCGTACTCATCCATGGCCGTCAGATACGCATACTGCCGGTTGAAGTCCACCCTGTCGGCGATCTGGAGGCGCCCGACCTCTGGCAGATGGATTCCTTCTCTGAGTATCTTTCGCCAGATGGCGTCGGTCCCCAGTGACTGCCGCAGGGTCATCCAGGCCGACCACAGCGCCGGGAAGACTGCATCGTGGGAGGGTTCGAGCAGACGCCTTACCTGCTTCCCGGGCCGCTCTTCGACCACCGCACGTGCCCCCTCTCTGGGCGCCGAGGTCGTAGCGGCAGCCTGCGATGTGCCCGCCGCCGAAGTCCCTGCTCGCGCCGGCTCCGCTGCTTGGCACACCTCCGTTCTCCCCTGTGTGGCGGCGCCTCGCCTCCTTCCTTGACGCCCGGTCTCCACACGGGTGACCTCGAGCCGCCGAACTGGCTTCCGTAGAAGCCCCTCGGGGTACGAGATGGCCCAGTGTTCGGCGTACTCGGTTGCCAAGCCTGCGTCGACCCCGGTAGGAGGGAGAGTGATGACGTCGCCAGAGCCAAAGGCGGCAAACATCAGCCACATCTGGCGAAGGACGCCAGGGTTCGTCTCCTCCCGGACAGCAGTGAATACCCTCTTCGGCATCCATTGAAGGCACCCGAACTGCCTGGCGAACCGGGTTGGCATGTAAGGCTCGCAGATCACCTTCCCGTCGATCCGAGCCACGAGCACCCCGCCCCGCATGTTCAGGAAGTATTCGTGCTGCTCCAGCAGAACCTTCCCATTGTCGATCATTTGGCCAACGGGAGTGGGGAACGAGCTGAAGTTGAAATTGGCGTGATTGCCAATCCGAATCCTCACGCCCTCCTCATTTAGGGTCATCGGAGCGACCCCCACGATGTTCAGCAGGGAGGGTCGCAGGCCGTTGCCCGGAGGAATGACGGCGTTTGGAAACGTGTACCCACCAAGGTGAGCAGCCACCCAGCCATGGAATAATTGGAAGGGCCCACAGATCCTTCGTGGCGACCCCCCTCGCGAGATGCGTCCCAGGATGGCGTACATCTTAGCCAGCACCGGGACCCCGAGGTTGTATCTTTTGTTGGCAGCCATGGCGCCCGCCATCGCCAGTGTCGCCGGGCGGACACCCATTCTCGCGTCCCACACTGGCAGGAGCCACCCACTCAGAAAGGCGGCCAGGAACGCCGCGTACCGGACATTTGGGTCCCGGGCCTCGATGACGCGGTACCCCCATGAGCGGTAGTCGCCCGTCTCCAGGACCCGCCAGTACGACCCGTTCCGGCTCCTCTGAGCCGCGGTCGGGCACCGCTTCCCCCTGCCTGGCATCTTGACCGTCGGGTCATGCTCCAAGAACTGGCCAAACCCCTCCTTGTAGGCTATGTCCTTGTGGAAGTCCTTGATCCCGAGCCGTTGCGTAGCCAGGTCAAGTAGATGCCATGTCGGAATGGGAGTCTGTGACCTGTCTTCCCAGATGTTCTTCGGAGGCAGGAACTCATCGTATTGGTAACCCTCCAGCGGGATACCTCCGATGCAGTGGATGTCCCAGAGGCCAATGCCGACCTCCCCATGGTGAAGATGGAAGGTGTTGGTATCCGGGGACCAGCGGGTTAACAGTTCCGGCCCGAGATCGGACTGCTGGTAGAAGTGGAACTGCGACGTCCACACCGCCTCAAACAGGCCGATGTACCACAGCTCCTCCGCGAAGTGATCGCAAGTTTGGCGTACCCAGAACGCCCAGGCCCACTCACTGGTGAAATTTCCCCCAGACCGCAAGTCCCAGTTCTTCAGCCAGCCCTTGGTGTCGTCGGTGACACTCTGGCGATATGTGCTCGAGTAGAGGGCTGGAGAGTTCTCCGCAGTAGGCTCACCCCCGGCGATGGTTCGCGTCCTCGGGTTCAGGACATAGACATCTAAGTGTCTGGTCTCCCTGGCAGGATGCCCATTGTTGGTGATGTTATAGCGGGGAAGCTCGTCCTCCCGAGTCACCCAGGTCCGTGAAGCATCAACCCTGAACCCTGGCACCGGAACCTCATCTAGGATGCCAAAGTTCCAGAGCGGAAGGTTGTCCGACAGCGGATATGTCTTCTGGGCCGGCGTCAGCAAGTCGAACAAGGATTGATTGTTGGAAACAATCTCCTTGGCTCCGTAGACCTCTACGTTCGTCGCCATCTCAGCTCTGCGAATGGCGGCATCCCCCTCATTCCTTTGATTCGCGGCCATCTCAGAAGCTCCGGGAGTCGTGCGGATTAAGGGATGAAGCGTGCGGAGTCGGACGAGGCTGGCAGAGAAGTTTGGGAGTTGGCGCGCAATCCTAGTGGACGGCGCGCAATCGGGAAGTCTGTCACGTAAAACCCCGGGTATTCGCACAAAGACAGGCCGAAATCCGGAAAGTTTTGCGCGATGAACGGGTGAATTCCGCGCCGGAAAGGGCAATTTCGCGCATGAGAGCTCAAATGCTTATCGCGCGGAAGGCCGGTGTACGGTGCGGGGGACCCAGGGCCCCTATTTATAGGTGAGGCCGGGTGTCCGCACTGCGCGGAAAGCGCTTTGCGCGACCGCACCGGGGAATTTCGCGCCCGATGCCCCTTTTTGCGCGCCACAGTCCCGCGCCACCCAGGACTTCGGCATTCCGGCGTCTCCCTCGGAACCCGATCGTTGCGACCTCTCGCCGATCAGATTCCGAGGGGGGGCTTTTGTAGACGCCGGAAAAGTCCGTTATTCCCAAACGAAGCTCCGGATGTGGGAAGCGAGGTCATATTTGGAGTCGGAAGCATGTTTCGTAGGGCCCGGAGGCCTTGCGCGGAATTTTGGAGACCCGCGCGCAATGTTGAAGTCAGGCGCGCAAACCTCCCGGGATGCGCGCAATGCGCTGGGCCGGCGCGCAATTTTGCGCGCCCGTGGCCCGCGCGACTCCCTTGCGCGCCGGGCTCGATTCCGCGCCCGCGAAGGGAATTCCGCGCCCGCGAACCGGATTCTGCGCCCGGGGTTGCCTATAAATATAAGGCGACCCCCGAAGTTTTGAAGGTTGCCGGAATTCGAAAGGGCTCTCGCGCGCGCAATCCAACCTCTTCCGCGCGCAATGCCGATCTTCAGGTAACCTCTTTTCTTTAGCGCAATAAAGCCTCGGGGTTCGCCTTCGCGCGCAATCCCCTTGGCTCCTTTCCTTTGAAATAATTCTTCACCCAAAGGCCTTCGCGCGCAAAAGAAGCCTCTTGCGCGCAATTGCCCCCGGGTGCGCGCAATCCAGCCCGATTGCGCGCACCCCCCCTTTTTCAAAGTGGCCATTCGTTAGAGAATGAGCCGTTGCCCCTGCTCGCTATCCGAAGCCCGGTGCGCGCAATCCCTATCTTCCGCGCGCAAAGTGCTGGCCCAATTGCGCGCCAGCCCGCTCATTTGCGCGCCGATCCACGGTATTGCGCGCCAACTCCTCTTTTGCGCGCAAACCGCCAGGGTTGCCCCCTTTGACCCCTTGAGGGTACCCGCCTGTGTGGCGCCTTATGATCTTCATCCCGGGTGCCCTCACCGTGCGTTGTCTTCCCGTGCGGCCCTCCAGGCTCGCGCGACGTGACACGGACCCATCAGCGGCACCATCTTCGTCTGCTCGACAAGATGTTAAACTGCCAAGCATCTTCGTCCTCAACACATGACGTTAAACTGTACTTCGTCCGGCAAGACGTTAAACCGCCCGCTTCGTCCTCAACACATGAAGTTAAACTGTACTTCGTCCGGCAAGACGTTAAACCGTCTGCTTCGTCCTCAACACACAACGTTAAACTGTACTTCGTCTGGCAAGACGTTAAACCGTCCGCATCACCTGATCCCGTGCCCTGCGCGCAGGGTCCTCCCGGTTTGGATGTGGCCCCCACCCGCTCGTCTCTGCAGGGATGTCGGGATTGGAGTGGCCTTCGCCCACGGGGGTATAGTGTTACAAACAGAGCGAACTACGTGGACTTTGATCCCTGTCTTCTAAACAGGGTACGTAGGAAGCCTCTCCGAGGTTCAAGCCCACCACCTGGTCGTCCCGGTCGTACTCACGTCGGTTCGTCCATCAGTGGACCCCTCCCGGGTTCACACTTGCGTCGATTCACCTATGAATCCGCCATTGTGGGAGACTGCACATGTGTATCTCCATTGTGCTCCCCCACTGCCCCTTTTCCTATTTCTCCTTTCAGCGTCCAGCATGACGTGAAACTGTGATCCACCCGGCCGTTCCATCCCCCTCTGTGCGAGGTGGTTCGGTTCAATCCTCCGCCCGGCGGCCTCGACCTCTTCGTGAGTCGGCTTGCCGACGTCCAGCATGACGTTAAACTGTATGTTCGAACTACGCCGACTTTGATCTGCGCCAACGTGCGGTACGTAGGAAGCCCCTACGGGGTCCAAGCTCTTCACTCCATCATCCATCCTGATCCTTACCCGGGCCGCCACATCCCGGTGGGGTCATGCCACTTCATTCCACTCCACTTCACTCGGGAAGCCGCCCATGCGCTGGCCCCAGCGTCGGAGGTTCCCCGCAAGGGGTTCTGTCATCTGATCCACTTCTCGTGTTGATCAGTCCGATGCCGTCCCCGCTGGACGTTAAACTCGCGGCATACCCCGTGTTAAACATGAGAAGCTGAGGAAAACCTCAGGTAACACAGTTCCCCGCACCCAGCGTGGGATGCCTCAGGCCATCACGCCTTCGAGAAGCCCTATTAGGGACGGAAGGCAGACATGCAGAGTTGCAGTGTTAAGACACGCCCCCAACACCCGGAGCTACCCGGTCTCCTCACCGCAGGTTGCTGCCCCGACCAGACCCCTTGGAGCGTCCGGGCGGAAGCAGCGTAATTAACCGGTGTCCATGAAGATATGGCGCCGGGAACGAGATTCACGAACATTCTTAAATCTATGAGGGAGACCCGGATTAGGAAACGAGTTTCGAGGAGACGTCCACGGAAGGAGGAGCCAACATCCCATCATCCCGGTTTCGATCAAGGAGCAGACGCCCCTGAATAAGGGACGAATTCCGCCCACCCTTGGAAAGCGGGACTGCGGGGCCACAAGCCGCGCGCCCATCCCCTCGGGTCGACGGGTGCACGCGTGAACGCGTCCTGGCGGAACAGCGTTGGAACAGAAACCCGACGCACATCCGCACCGAAACACCCAGCATTTGGGCTTAATGGGTTGGCGTGGCGATAGAGGAAGACTGTTAACCAAGATGGAAACACAGCGTCCATATCGCGTTAGCCTAAGGTGGGAACAACAAACGAGCATCGACCACTGACCATATTCGCAACGCGGGATTTTATCGATATGTTGTCCGAATCCCTGGGGGGCGTTGGCCCGTATCGGTAGGAGAGCCCTTGGGCATTGTATCCAGGCCGTTCTTGGGGGTCCCTCCGGGTGTGAAAGATGATGAAAGCCCTGATGCGGGGATACGCAAAGCCTGGAAAGCGGGTGCGGATGTGTCCGAGTAAATCTTGGCATTCCAGATAATAAACCAGAGTACTCTTAAGCACATTGGTGAACCGCCAAAAAAGAGGGATCGACGAAACAGCTCAGTAGGGGGGGAAACATGGCGTGGTCATCACGAGACCGTCGTGAATGAGGACATAATCCCACACCACACCATATGATCCTCTCATGGAGGTAGGATAGGCCAAGGGGCCGAGATGGGATGGGGATTCCCGAGAGATGGGGTTGGACCCGAATCCTGGACATCTAGGTGGTCCTACGTATCCCATTAGGATGAGAATCAAGCCACACGTAGTTCTTGAAATGCAGTTTAACGTCATACTGGACGAGGAGGGGAGTAATATACTCCGAAACAAGGGAGGTGTTTGGTATGGAGAAGAAGCCTACGTGAATGAGGACGTAGTCCTACACCACACCATACACCCTGGGTAAGAGGGAACCTGGGCCGTGGCCCGGAAAGGCCAAGGGGCCTAAGGTCAGGCATCAGTCAGGAAGGCCTGACTGGCTTGCAGTTTAACGTCTTACATGAGGACGGGGGGCCAGAGACCCAAGGAGGCCAAGGGGCCTGAGGCTGGGCCTCGTAAGGGGAGTCGTACGGCATGGTACATGATCCCGACGTGAATGAGGACGTAGTCTTACACCACACCGTACACTCTTATGAGGAATCCTGGGCCGTGGCCCATAGAAAAGGGGAAGTTATCAGTCAGAAAGGCCTGACTGGTTTGCACTTTAACGTCTTACATGAGGACGAGGGTCGGGGACCCGAAAAGGCCAAGGGGCCTGAGGCTGGGCGTCGTAAGGGGAATCGTACGGCATGGTACATGATCCCGACGTGAATGAGGACGTAGTCCTACACCACACCGTACACTCTAGGTGAGTAATCCTGGGCCATGGCCCGGATCGCTAGCACCACCTGGGGGAAGTTTGTCACCTCGGGATGGGGTAGAGGGAATCACTGTTCTTGATTCCTGGGGCATCTCGGGGTGGACCCGAAGATCCAGGACACTGTTGACCATGTTCGGAACACATCGTTCCTATGGTGACCCGTATGGGGGAAACAAATGAGCATCGACCGCTGGCCAAATTCACAACGCGGGACTTGTATCGATTTGTTGCTTGAAAACCCTCGGGGGAGTTGGCCCGTATCGGTAGGAGAGCCCTTGGGCATTGTATCCAGGCCGTTATTGGGGGTCCCTCCGGGTGTGAAAGGTGACAGAATCCCAGTCAAGGAGTGGGTGAAGCTTAGTTGCATCCATCCATGAAAGGGGCAAACACCTCCAGGGGGAATGTGCAGCCGGGTCGAGGCTTGCTCGACGTGGGTCGGGGAAAAAGTGTGCACCCTGCCATGTCTTGACCCGAGGGGAAGATTTTGGCTTTTGGGCTGGGCCAACAGACGAAATGTCTGGGCGTTCCTACGTATCTCATAAGGATGATAATCAAGCCATACGTAGTTCTTGAAATGCCATGCAGTTTAGCGTCATGCGGTGAGGACGTGGGAGGATGGAAGAACGGGAGTGGGCGCATGGTGCGACCTTTACAATCTTTGCGCGAGCGAGGTTGCATAAGCGGGGCCAAGAAAGCTTACTCCCTGCTACACAAAGATCCTCCAAGGAGACTATTCCCAGGGGTAATTGCGGAAGAGAAAATCTTGGGGCTAGGCTCAAGACGAGGCATCCGAGCGTTCCTACGTATCCCATGAAGATGGGAATCAAGCCACACGTAGTTCTTGAGATGCAGTTTAACGTCCTGCGGGATGATGAGAAACATGTCGTTTGGGGATATGTACGGTACAAAAAGTAACCCGGTGTGAATGAGGACGTGGTCCTACACCATACCGTGCAATCCCACAACAGGTTAAGTGGGGAAAAAAACAACAAGGGGGCCTGGGGGCCAAACCGCGGTGGAGACGGGGCCAGGGGCCCAAGGAGGCCGAGGGGCCTGAGGCTGAGCCTCGGTCAGGAAGGCCTGACCGGCTTGTAGTTTAACGTCTTGCAGTGAGTACGGAGATTCAGTTTAAGGTCATACGGGACCAAGTCGCAGTTTAGAGTCGTGCAGGACCCTCTCGCAGTTTCGGGTCGTGCAGGACCACTTTTTCCCTAGGCAAAGTATCGCTTGAGGAACTTGGCATTGGTGGGAGGGGTTGTACGCTCTCCATCCGTGGTCACCAAAGAGTATGCTCCATTGGGGTAAACCTTATGGATGATATAAGGCCCTTCCCATTTGGGTTCTAACTTGGGCGGTTTCCTACCGGGAATCATTGGCGATCGAAGGGCCAATACCAGGTCACCCTGTAGAAAAGAGCGGAGACGAACCTTCTTGTCAAAGGCTCTCGCTATCTTGTCCTGATGCCTCTCCAGATTGTGCAGGGCACGGAGCCGGTTCTCGTCTAGTGCCTCTAATTCAGCTAGACGGATCTCGGCTACCTCATCTGATGTCTGGTGATCATAAACTGCAGTGCATAGCGACGGTAGCTGGATCTCAATGGGTAGAACGGCCTCAGCTCCATACACCAGGGAATATGGGGTCACCTATGTAGAGTTGCGAGTCGTCGTCTGGTAAGCCCAGAGGGCGTTGGGGAGCTTTTCCGGCCAACTCTTCTTGTTCTGACCAACCATCTTCTGCAGAATGTTAGAGAGGGTCTTGTTGAACGCCTCGATCTGTCCATTCGCCTGCGTGTGGTAGCGGGAGGTATGGTTCGACCGGATGTCGTACTTAGTGTACAATTTCTTCAATTCAGCTGCTCGGAAGTTGGTGTCGTTATCGGTGAGGACGGCGTGAGGGACTCCAAACCGGTGGATAATGTTGGAGCTCACAAAGTCAACGATGGAACGGGCCTTGACCTCTTTGAGCGGAACTGCTTCTGCCCACTTGGAGAAGAAATCTGTAGCAGTCAGGATGAACCTACACTGGAGGGCTATTGCCGGCGGATACGGTCCCACTACATCAAGTCCCCATACCGCAAATGGCCAAGAGTACTTGGTAGGGTGGAGGGGTTCTGGCGGCCGATGCAAGAAGTTAGCGTGTACTTGGCACGCGTGGCATCTCTTGGCATACCCAATACAATCGTGGATCATGGAGGGCCAGAAGTACCCTAACCTCCGGATTTGATGGGACAGCTTCGGCCCAGCTTGATGGGCGCCACAGGAACCGGTGTGAACCTCTTGCATAACTTGAGGTATCTCTACTCCTTGGATTCAATGGAGGAGGACACCATCGAAACTCCGTTTATAGAGGATCTTCTCAATACTGGGGACTCTCTGGAGGGTAAATTGAAGTGTGTGGCGTCGGATTCGCTCGCGTTCGGCCCGGTCGTCTGGGAGCTGACCATTTTGGAGATACTCGACAAAAGGTGCTCTCCAGTCGGGGGTGGTTTCAACCATAGCGTCTGACGAACCCGGGACTCCCGATATGGAGGGTCCGGTGGTGAGATGACTTACCCACAGGCTATCACGGTCCTCTTGGGTGACGGGGGAAATGACTCTCCGATGGGCCACGTGTATGACCAAATCATCTTGCTCGGGTTCTGCGAGTGACGCGGCCAAGCCAGCCAGGGCATCCGCTTGGCCGTTCTGTGACCGTGGGACATGGGTAACCTCTGGCCGAGGAGAGAACTGGGCCATTAGGAGGAGGGTGTACTCCAGCAACGGTGCAAGCTATGGCTTCCTGACGACGTAGTCACCATTAACCTGTCTGATTACCAGCTCGGAATCTCCCTTCACATGTAGATGGGGGACATGGATCTCAAGGGACAACTCGAGGCCGGTGATGAGAGCCTGGTACTCTGCCTCGTTGTTTGTACAACCTTCTGACAACAGGAACGAGTATGGTAGGACGGCTTGCGCTGGGGTAATGAAAACAATACCCAGACCCACTCTATTGAGCTTGGGGTCGTTGAGCCTTCTACCGGTGGGGCTCCGGGAGGCGCCGTCGAAATGCATTTGCCAACACGGGACAACATGATCGACTGAGAGGATTGTCTCATCGGGGAAATACAAGTCCAGGGATTGATCCGCAGGGGTTGGATGGGCAGCTAAAAAGTCTGCCAATGCCTGTCCCTTAACGGCCTTCTGAGGCACGAACCTGATATCAAACTGGTGGAGAATCACCGCCCACCGTGCTAGTCGGCCAGTCAGCATGGGGCGGTTCAGGATGTACTTCAGCAGATCTACCCGAGAGATCAATTGCTCCTCGTGGTGTTGCAGGTAGTGCCGCAACTTCTGCACGGCGAAGACGAGCGCAAGGCAGCTCTTTTCGATAGGGGAGTTTCTGACCTCCGTATCGAGAAGCATGCGGCTGAGATAGTAGAGACTGTTCTCAGTGCCCTCGTTATTCTTTTGGGTGAGCAGCGCGTCAAGGGATCTCTCCAGGGCGGTCACGTAAAGGACCAGCGGCTTTCCGGAGACGGGTGGCATCAAGACCGGAGGTTGGAGTAGATACTGCTTGATTTCCTCAAAGGTGATCCGACACTCCCCATCCCATTCGTAGGCAGCGCCTTTCTTCATGAACCGGGAAAAGGGCTTACACTTGCCGGCCAGATTCGCAATGAATCGGCGTATATAGGCTAAGTGGCCTTGAAGGCCTCGGAGCTCTCGAATGTTGCTCGGGGGAGGCATTTGGATGATGGCCTTGATCTTCTCCGGGTCGATCTCGATACCTCGGTATCTGACAACAAAGCCCAGAAACTTCCCGGAGGTGACTCCGAAGGCACACTTCAGCGGGTTCATCTTCAGGTGACGGGAGCGAAGGAAACCAAACACTTTCTCAAGGTCTTTGAGATGGTCCTGGCGCTGGCATGATTTGACTACAAGGTCATCCACGTAGCATTCCACCAATGTCCCGAGAATCGGTTTGAATATGCGATGCATGGCCCTCTGATAAGTGGCACCTGCATTTTTCAAACCGAATAGCATTACCTGGTAGCAAAAGCTACCCTGGGGAGCCCTGAAGGCAGTGGACTCCTCATCTTCGGGGGCCATCCGGATCTGGTTATACCCGGAATACCCATCCATGAAAGAGAGGGCTTGGAACCCGGCCGTGGCGTCAATCAACAGCTCCGTCACTGGGAGTGGGAAGTCATCCTTTGGGCAGTGGCGATTGAGATTGCGGAAGTCGATGAAGACTCTGATCTGCCCATTCTTCTTCCTGACCGGCACAATGTTGGCGAGCCATTTGGGGTACTGGACCTCCTTAATGAAGTTGGCTTTGATAAGCTTGTCAACTTCGGCCTCAACCATAGCACCATGAGAAGGGTGTATTTTCCTGGGAGGCTGCTTAAACCCACGGTGTTTTTCCGGGAGGCCCAGACGGTGGACGGCCACTTGGGGATCCAGTCCTGGCATCTCATCGTAACTCCAGGCAAACACATCACGGTTCTGTTTGAGGAAGTCCACATACTTCTGCTGCTCCTCGAGGGACATGGCCGCACTGATCAATGTGGGTCTCGGATCTGCCTCGCTACCAAGGTTCACCTGTACCAGTTCATCAACCGTGGTAGAGACGCCTTCTTCAAAGGCTGGGGGGGCATCCTACAAGTCTTCCTCCCCAGCCGTGGGGGGACTTCCCGCGACGGAAGATACTTCTGGGCTCTCGAAACCCGAGGGGCAGCTGGTGCCGGCTTGGGCAGCAGCGGTCATCACATCAGGAGACTCACTTGTCGTTGAGACCATAGCAATGAATGCATTTGATCCTATCCCATATGGCCTCCGGCCTAAAGGGCCATGTTTGATGACATCAAAGCAGTGGTGACGTGTCGGCCTGAGTCGGTTAATTCCAGCCCGGCGGAAGAGACACGTATGGCGCACCGCCGTTGTCATGAGCTTGACGTCCTGGTACCGTACAGAGGTAGGAGGTTCCGGTATGACCCGAGCCTGGTTGATGTAGGAGTATGAGGTGATTTTCCGCTGTCTCTTGGACACGGGAACATGCCTTCCTTGCATACCCGAAACAACAAAACATTGCCCCATGTCGGGGGTCGTCGCCTCCAACTGGTGGATCGGGAGGATGTAGGCGTCGTCCATGCTTGCCCAGGGATCACTTGTGATCGGGGCGGGCTCATCCTCGCTTACCAGGATTTGCATGTCCATACTTTTGTAATAACCCGCATCTAGATAGCGGGCCTCACAAGAAGCAAAAGGGGACGCGTCTCCTTGGAGCACACCTACTCGACCGTTGAGAGAGTACTTGAGGCACTGGTGATACGACGAGGGGACCGCTGCATGCAGATGGAGCCATGGCCTACCCATCAATGCGTTGTAGGCGGTGTCCTGAGAAACAACCATGAACTCGGTGCTGGCAATTAAGCCACCGAACTGAGTCTTCAGGAGGATCTTGCCGACTGGGGTTTGCTCTGTCCTGTCGTACCCCTGGATCCTGAGGTCAGAGGGAGTCAAATCACCTTCGGACAGACCCAGCTTTCGCAGCGTCCGGGTCGGAATTAGGTTGATTCCAGAACCCGTGTCAACGAGGCAGCGGCGGACTTCCACGCCATTGAAGTGGCCAGTGATATACAGTGGGAGAATGTTCCCCTGTATGGGAGGGTCCTCATCTTCACCGGAGAACGAGATAACCTCCTTACATTCGGCGTTTTCAATCGTCTCGGTATGGAAGGCTTCCGCAGCTGCTACTTCCGTCTCGAACTGGAGGGGGCTCCTTAGGGCCTCGGCAAGTGCCTCGCGCATTTCAGATGACAGGAGCAGGGCCTCAAGGATGGAAAGCCTCGCCAGGATGCCGGCCAGGTGCTTCAGAACATCGTACTTTCGTGCCAAACGCAAACCTCTGCTTACAGGAGGTCGTTCGGTATTTGGATGCACAGCGGGTCCTGCCGGTTGAACTGGCGGTCGGCTAGCACTGGGTACGTCCTGCTGTCTGCTATTAGAAGCCTAGAGAGTAATTTCCGGACTAGGATCGGACAGCGGAGGCTGGCCTGTAGCCGGGCAAGACTGACTGTGATACGGACGAGGCGGCTCCCCCCGATCCAGTAGCACGAATGGCGGTGGAGGTAGAGCCGAGGATGTTGGATGGGTCTGCACGTGCTGAGATCTGCGCTGAGCCTGCTGCCTGATCTCGGTAGCGTGAACGGTTTGGCCACAAGTGCCTGCTGACGTGCCTCGATGACCGGCGCGATTGCGATTCCGCTGACGTTGACGTCGGCTGGAAACGTTGGGGAGGTCTGCCAGGGGTTCCCCCTCGTCGGGGGTCATATAGGGTTTTACCAGCTCCACGGTGTTAACCGAAGCGTACCCTTGACTGTCGCTCGAAGAGTCATCCACCGCTGGGCGGATTCTGGGAGGGACCCCCATTTCGGGGGGCATAAAGTCGCTGAGAGTGCGGGACGACGACGGCACTGGCGGTGCAAGTTGTTTCTTCTTGCGTCGCCGCTGCTTGCCCTTTTGGGCAGAGGTCGACTGTGAAGACGACGCGGAGGCGCCGGTTACTTCTTCTGAAGGTTCCGACTGCTTCAGGCGCGCCCGGATGATACCCTGGGCATGAACAACGGTTTTTCGGGCCATCCAGTCGTCATATTTCTGGGATCCGCGGCTAGGGACCTGTTGCCACTCACCTTCGCTATCGCTGCCGATTTCTGATCCTGCAAAGACGCCTGCCACTTGCGCTGGCGCTGGGCCCAACTTGACTATGTTGTTGTTGACCTGGTCCGGAAGCCAGTCTTTAAACACATAGAATCTCTTGAGGGTGTGCCCCAGGATCCGATGATAAGGGCAGTAGTTGGGGTGATCGGTGAGATGCACCTCTGCCGGCCTTCTGCACTCAGGCAGGCGCACAATCCCTTGCTCTAGAGCACTTCGGAAGTAGCCAGGGACCTGATTTTCGTTGAACGAATAGGTCTCGTACCTTCTTTCCGGATAGGGGGCCCTGGGGGCTTGGTCCTGACGAGGGGCCGGAGGGGCCTGCCGAGGAGGCGGCGCCTGGTTGTCTCGCCTAGGTGTCGGTGGCACATTGCGCGGGGGAACCTATCGGTTCTGGGGCGGTCGCTGCTGGGCAGGAGCCTGTACTTGAGGTGGAGGACCTCTGCGGGGTTGCGGGGGTGGTGTCTCCGGCAGCAATTCCAGCCGCCTCAGGGCTTCTATTTGAGCCACCGCGGCGGGTTCAACCCTGGCAGCCCTCCTGGCTGGGATCATAGGGGGCAGCAAACGTGCCTGACTAGCCTGTTGCAGGACTTCCTCGAGGCGCTGGGCCTTATCCGAGAAATCTCTGAACCCTCCAGGGTAGTTCGGGGTAATTAAGGAGGGTACCAGCTCTGTCTTGACGTTCCCCCCCACAAATCGTCAGTAATTGCTCCTGGGTCAGTGGCATATCGAGGGAATGCGTAAGTCCTCTCCACCGGGCGATGAAATCTGCAACCTGCTCATCAGGCCTCTGTTTGAACTTGAAGAGGTCCGCAATGCTGGTCTTTCGCGTGGTGGAGCTGAACTGGTATAAGAACTGTCGGTGAAGATCCTCCCAACCGGTCACCGATCCGATAGGGAGCTGGCTGTACCAGACGAATGCCGGACCTTCCAATGTCTGTACGAAACATCGAAGCTTGGCGGATTCTTGCTAAGGTGGGGTCCCCAGCATGGGGCCACACCTGGAAGAGAAATGAGCCAAGTGCTGGGGCGGGTCCCCTGTCCCGTTAAAAGGCAAGAAAGTGGGGTTCCCAAAACCCTGAGGCGCGGGCATATCATCCACCCACGCGGGATAAGGATTGCCATCCGGTGGGACCGCCACCTTCCGCGTTTCCAACGCCTCGAGGCGGGCTGCGAGTGCCGCAATAAGGTCCTCCGGGTGGGGGTCCCTGTCTTGACGGGGATCCCTAACCACAAGTGCATTGTCAGGTTCTTCAACACGGTAGACGGCTTCGGCCGCTCGTGGGTCAACTGGCTGGACGACTTGCGGGGCGACTAGGGGAACCCGGGTTGGATTCTTCAGATTGCCCCGTCGCTCAGGGGGGTTTAGCGAGATGTATCGCGCCCTCTTGCCGTATGTTCCAGCTTCCGTCCTGTCTGCGGCAGTAGCATGATCAGGGTTTCCCTGAGGCATCTCACCGTGGGGAATTGTTCCTGCCCCTGCTGCCCCGGCCTGGGATTACCATAGTCGGGTCGTCGCTCTGCGGCGCTTTCAGCCAAGAGTTCGTCAACCAGCCTCTTCTGCTCAGCAAGCTATTAGCGTAACGCGTCTTTCTCATGATCTTCGTCCGTTTTCTGCACAGAGGCGGACGGGTCAGAGTGCTTGACTGTCCCGACGTTCTCCTTACCCTTTCCGGCGTTTCGACTGAGTACCAGCGACTCTGTGGGTACGGGGAGGCCTACCAGGTTCCTCTGCTGACGGGTAACTCTCCCTGATGGGTCGAGTAGTGGCGGTGCGCCCTCTGGGGGGAAGTCTCCATCAAGGAGTTCTGTTTCGTCTTCCCTGTCCACAATGTCGGCCATGTGGACAGCGATTCCTCTCGAGGGCATGTCCTCGATGTCGCATAGCGAATCAGGTTGTCGTCGAATAGGATCGAACAGAAGGGAAGCATAGTGTCCCCAACCACGGACTTGCACATGGGGGGTGGCTTCCCTGACGATCTTGCGGAGTGCTTTGAAACTCTGAACGCATTTTCGTTGGAGGGAACACTGGTGACCTGGCGACTCGGGGTGCTGGGCCACAAGAAGTGCGGCTGCATCGATCAGGCGGCATTGCTCACCGATCTCCTCAAAGTGCTCTCGACTCCTGGGGTATACCACCCGTTCGTAACGGAGGCGGAAGTGTGTCGCCCACATGTTTCAACAAAACCATCCCACTTCTTCAGGGGTAAGAGACTCTGGTATGCGGAAATTCAGTGCCGCCGTCAGCCAGAACTTCTCCGGGAAGTAATCCGCTGCAAGGATACTCCAGAAGCTCCTAGGCTCGGACTCAGGGTCTGGCCCTGTATTTCCCCACTCGTCAACCGGGGGCGGCTGTGGAACCGAAAGCGGTACCGAGGTGGACCTTTGGGATAATAAGCTCAGCGGTGGAGAATACGGAAAACGAGCTAACTGGCCGCCGAATTCCGGGCCATCCTCCGAAGAGTGAGGTGACCTGTCCACGATGTCACGATACGACGGGCTGATAATCACAGCTTCCGGAACAGGAGCCGCGGCTACCGGCGACAGGTCGTGTCATCGATCTACCGTCGTGGGGCCCCAAAATAACTCTACGTGATCCCTGGTAGAGGTAGAGGGCTCTTCGGGTGACGATGGCGGTGATTGCGTGGTCGAGCCCTACGGAATTCCCAGGATTTCTTCCTCCTGGATGTACCTGCAGAGAGAGACGGGAATCCGGTGGACCTCAAATTCTGGGAGAATGAGGCTAACGCGTCTGGTTCCTGCCCCAGTCCTTGATACAGAGGAGCGGGGAGAAGGTTCCATCGCTGAATCGCATTCTGCTTCCGAATCGGAGAAGCGGGCAGGTTTGATCTCCACCTGGGCCTTCCCAGGATTCTTCTTGTGGTGGTGACGACCCGCTCTTCTGCCCCTGGGTGGCTCTTCGGGACAAGGTTGACCCCTATCAGCCAGCCTCGGGGTGGCGCTGGAGCTGTGACGGAGAGGGCCCCCACTCGAGACAGCCGGGGTGCGAGGGGCACTAGGGAAAATGTCGAAGGGTACATGGGGAGGACCTCCATGAACAGTACCCATGTGGGCGGGGCCTCTGTTGGAAATGGAAGGAGCATGGGGAAGACCTCCATGGTCGATGCGAGTGGAGCGAGGCCGACCTTCACTCCTCGAGTTGCTGGGGCGAGGAGGACCTTCGCCGGTTGCAGAGAGGACGTAGGGAGGCCCCCCACGTTGGAGAAGGACCGGATGGACGGTGCCTTCAGAAGGATGGACTCCAAACCCTGTACAGCGGGCGCGGGAAATGTTTCCGCGCTGAGCATCACTGCCGCAGGGCAGGTCTTCCTGAAGGATGGGGGCAGCACGAGGCATGCCTCCATGATGAACCTCGGAGCAGGGAAGGCCCACGCTCTGTGGAGTAGTGGTACGGGGAGGACCTCCGTACGGGGTGGCATCACCGCGGGTTAGCTCGCGGCGATCACCACTGGGGCCTGCAACTCGGAGAGTCATCCCAGCCTGCCCATGGGGCGGTTGGGGTCTCAATCTTGGTTGGGCAAAGGGGTGCCCCTACTCAATGTATGCGGGGGCTTCATAATGCACGTCGGCAGTGGCTCGGGCCACTGTAGCTGTCGACGTGGACGCGCCTGAGCGAGCGTCCTCAGCCCGGGCCCGGTGCTGACGTCGGGTCAGGCAGGTCGGTGCAGGGGGTGCAGGGACGTAGTCTGCCTACTCTTCCTGCAGGGCCGGATGGCGGTGCTGACGCGGCCGGACGGGAGCTCTCGCCTGGGGCCCTGGGTTGGGGCCCTGAGCGGACTGAGCCGAACAACGCCTGCCTCTTCAGCGTAAGGCGAGAAGTCGTCAAGGCGTTCCGGGGATAGGCTCCCGAAATGGTTGAATGTCGGGGTGGGGAGCAGGGGCTCCCTGCGCGGCCTGTTAGGGCGGCGTTGACGGCGGGGCCTGGAGGCCTCCAGGTCCAGGCGGGCCATATACCGGGTTGGGATGACCCCTTCTTCCTCATACCTGCGCACGAGGCTGTTGATCACCCTTCGTTGGATGACCTCTGATGGGGAAAGGGGATGTGGCCGTCCCTTATTCCGTGATGTGGCAGCCATCGTGGCGGTAGTGGCGCCATGTGGGGTGGCCGTCGTGGTGTTACCCCTTCCCCTGTGTGGGCGAGGAGCGGATGGTGACCGTATCTCCGCAATAGCAACCTGGTTCCTGGAAAACGAAGGGATCAACTCATCAGTACTGAGAGGAAAAGGATTGACAGCCAGTGCCCCAGCGTTCTTCCATCCTCCATGTCTGTGAGAAGGATCCACGCCAACACGCTGCAGAGCGGAGTGCCCCACGTTCAACTATCCCGACTTCCGGTGAGTTTCACGACAGGCCCGCTATTTTCTTGGCGGGACCTGGCACCGGATATCTGGATCTGGTGACACATCAATCTACTGGTGTCTCGAACGCTACTAATCTCTATGCTGAGGAGAAGAATTTCTTCACATCGGGTTCACCATTTCTGTTTCCGACGCTTTCGCCGGGGCACGCGCATCCGTCTGCGGAGGACGTGCAGCTTGTTGCCCCACATTCCCGCTTTCCAAAGGCGGGCGGCATTCGCTCCTTATTCAGAGACGTCTTCTCCTTGATCGAAACGGGATGATGGGATGTTGGTTCTTCCTCTTGTGGATTCCTCCTCAGAACTCATCACCTAGTCCGGGTCTCCCTTATAGATTTAATACGTAGTTTGTGAAACTCTTCCCAGTGCCATGTTTCCATGGACGCCGGTTAATTACACTGCTTCTGTCGGGACATTCAAAGGGTCCAGTCAGGGCAGCAACCTTCGGTCAGGGGAGTAGTCACGTTGAGGCATCAGTAGCATGTCTAGATGCTGGGGTACCTAGCATGTCTGTCTGTTATCCTTGACCACAAGGCTTCTCGAGGGTGTGGAAGCCCGAGGCATCCCGAATCGAGCGCGGGGAATTACATGTCATAGACACATATCTGAGGTTTTCCTCAGCTTCCCGTGTTCAACACAAGGTATGCCGCGAGTTTAACGTCCAGCGGAGACGGATCAACCCAACCGGAGCATTAGCTAGGATAGATCGGATTGAGGGATCCTCCTTGAAGGGATATCGATACCGGGGCCAGTCTATGGGCGACTTTGAAAAAGAGAGTACCGACCTGGTCTCACCAGGATAAGACGGTCCGGGCGAGAATCAGAACGGGTGGTGGGTTGATGAATGGAGTGGAAGGAGAGTGAAATGGGACCATCGCAGGGGGCGACAGTGAAGTTGGGGTTGAGCCTTGACGAGGCTTCCTACGTATCCCTGTGGCAGGGAATCAAAGTCCGCGTAGTTCGGGATGGTGTCGGTAAACCGACGTGAAGCTGGACCTTGGCCCGATGAATGTCGTCAGCGTACCGACATGAAGATGGTACTTGGCCCGATGGGCATCGTCAGCGTACCGACGTGAAGGTGGACCTTGGTCTGATGGGAGTTGTTCTTGAACCTCTGGGAGGATTCCTACGTACCATGCCTTGAAATGGATCAAAGACCTCGTAGTTCGGGGTGGTCACAACGGCTTTCCGTCAGACGGGAATTGCAGTTTAGCGTCGTGCTGGACGGGAGTGTGCAGTTTAACGTCATGCTGGACGCGGGTGTGACCCGACGTGTAAGTAGACTCGTGAGTCCACTATTGGTGGGCTTGAACCTCGTGGAGGCTTCCTACGTACCATGCCTTGACATGGATCAAAGTTCTCGTAGTTCAAATGGTGGGTCGCAATGGCTTACCACTGGACCGGAATGGGACCCGACGTGAATGAGCGACGGGTGGGCTTGAACCTCGTGGAGGCTTCCTACGTACCATGCCTTGACATGGATCAAAGACCTCGTAGTTCAGGTGGGGTTTGTCGGTAAAACGACGTGAGAGTAGACCTTGGTCCACTATTGGTGGTCTTGAACCTCGTGGAGGCTTCCTACGTACCATGCCTTAACATGGATCAAAGTCCTCGTAGTTCAAAAGGGAATGTAGTTTAACGTCATGCCGGACGAATATGGGACCCGACGTGAATGAGCGACGAGTGGGCTTGAACCTCGTGGAGGCTTCCTACATACCATGCCTTGACATGGATCAAAGACCTCGTAGTTTAGGTGGGGTTTGTCGGTAAACCAACGTGAGAGTAGACCTTGGTCCACTATTGGTGGGCTTAAACCTCGTGGAGGCTTCCTACGTACGATGCCTTGACATGGATCAAAGTCCTCGTAGTTCAAATGGGAATGAGTCCGTCGGTGAACCGACGTGAAAGTAGACCCAGGGGTCTACTATTGGTGGGCTTGAACCTCGTGAAGGCTTCCTACGTACCATGCCTTGGCATGGATCAAAGTCCTCGTAGTTCACAAGGGAACGCGCAGTTTAACGTCATGCTGGACGGGAATGAGACCCGACATGGAAGAATGACGGGTGGGCTTGAACCTCGTGGAGGCTTCCTACGTACCATGCCTTGACATGGATCAAAGACCTCGTAGTTCAAAAGATGGGTTTGGGTGGGTCGCAATGGCTTACCACTGGACTGGAATGCAGTTTAACGTCGTGCTTGACGGGGGTGAAACCCGACGTGAAAGACGGGCGGGCTTGGACCTCATAGAGGCTTCCTACGTACCATGCCTTAACATGGATCAAAGACCTCGTAGTTCATTGAGATGGGTGGTCAGGGTCGGTGCTCACTCTAAGCCCACGTGAGTCATGCTCGGTGTGAGAAACAAGAGGTTGCAAGGACCTGACGATCACGTCGCGAAGGGTGCGTCCGTGAGAAGCGAAAAGGGGCTTACGCGTTAGGCGGCCCATGGTGTTGGGACTTACTCCAGGATGGAGGCCCATATGGGGGGTGCCTCATTCCCTATCACTCCCTCCACTAACCTTGGTAGTGGGGAAGTACAGAGATGCACGGGTGCAATCATCCATACGAAAGGTTAGGGGTTTACGCTCTGAGGCAGCCCTTCCCCTGCGAACATACGCCACTCCGACAAGGAGGATCTCATTCCATGTGCGGAAGAGTTCCATTCCCGTGGAGACGAGTGGTTTAAAGAATGTTCGAGCTGGGGGGACCCTTCGTGAGGGAGACAAGGTTGGGTCACAGTTTAACTTCATGTGTTGAGGACGTGGTGCTTGGCAGTTTAACGTCCTGCAGCTCGGACGAGGTGGGTTCACTCCACACCTCTAGGACTTACATAACCGGTACCCTCTGGTCCTTAGGGAAGGGAAGGTGCCGGTAAGGCCATGGTAAAGGGGGGTCGTGGGACAAACCATCGAGGGGTCCACGTTAGCATGGCTATGCAAAGAAGCAATAGCCGTTAGCGTGCCTATGCGAAGAAGCATTAGGCGAAGCAACGCTACGGGTGGTATTGTCCATGGGACTTTGAAATCACATCGTGCAAACCTGGAGGGTCGCACGGGAAGAGGAATTTCTAAGCAGAGGAGTGTGCTTTGAGAAGTGGGGTGCCTTGGCCTTAGCATGGGGCGTAGGTGTGAGTGTAAGGCGCTTCGCGAAGTGGAACAGTGTTCGCGGAGCACTGCCTCGCGAAGAAGGGGTGCCTCGCGAAGCAGGGTCCTGCGAAGCAGTGTGCTTCGCGAAGTGGAGCCGTCCTGCCTTAGCATAGGGATCACTAGTATGGGTTGGGTGTTTCGCGAAGCAGAAGTGCTCCGTGGCTGCCCGGGTTCCCATGGGAATCCACTTCCTCCGCGAAATCCCTTGAGCTTCGCGAAGGGCATCCCTCCCGGAAGAGGGGCTCAAAACGAGACAAGGCAGAGTCGTCTCGCGAAGTAGAAGTACCTCGCGGAGCTCATGATTCCAGGGGCAAAGCATGCTTCGCGATTCGGGAGAGGAGAAGCCGAAAGGTCGGATTGTCCGTCCTCGGGACTCAGGGGGAGTCCAGTATTTATAGGGAAGGGGCTCCGCGAAGCAGGGCTCGCGCGCCGCCTCTGGTGCTTCGCGGCGTCTCGCGAACGTCAAATGGGATCGCGGAGGATTACCGCCTCTGGAGCTTCGCGGCGGCTCGGGAACGTCAAAGGGGTTCGCGGAGCATTACCGCCTCCGGAGCTTCACGGCGGCTCGCGAACGTCAAAGGGGTTCGCGGAGCATTACCGCCTCTGGTGCTTCGCGGCGCCGCCATGGTAGGGGCGCTTCGCGGCAGGGCTTCGCGGCGGCGCTTCGCGACGGAGCTTCGCGAGGCAGCGCGCCGGCCTTTTTCGTTCCTTTCTTTCGTGCCACATTTTTGGCGCCAACAACGATGTTTATCCGTGAAGCCCCCCCCCCCGAAACCAATATATTCACATTGGTTCATCATCGTCCTTGCTATATGACGTTAAACTATACAGTCCCACATTGTCCTCACTTCAAGACACTAAACTGCATAGCAATATGTCCTAGAAACATGACGCTAAACTATGTAGCACCATTCCATGCATATGACCACAAACTATTCTAACTTTTATCATGTACGACAATAAAAAACAATAGTCTCTTACACCCTCACCTATGAGGGAATCATTATTGTCATTGATCTCCAATCATGTTATATTCCAAGGACTATGTGCATATATGGCTATTACCCAACCTTTAATCTTGGATCCAACCATCATTGCACTAAAGTCCCCTTTCACCCTTCACATGTACGAACCAAGTCTGTATTGAGGGTATTTCAAGAACTACGTATGGCTTTATTCCCATCCTTATGGGATATGTAAAAACGTTCGAGCATCCCTCGATCCCAGACCCAAGTCTTTGGGCCTAACCCCAAAATCCTCTTTATATCCCTTGGCTGAAAAGTTCCTCTACGATCACATGAATGTGGTATGAAAACCTTGATCTTTATTCACATCAGGTTTATAACAAACACGCAATGTGTCTCCCTCATTATGGTCCGAGATCTATGACCCTAAACTAATATCTACTACGCACTCATCCCAGATGACATTAAACTGTATTTCAAGAACTATGTATGGCTTGATTCTCATCCTAATGATATATGTAGTGAAGTCCAGCATCTCAATTCAGTACCTAGTCACAACATGATTATGGTCATCATTGGTCTCTATATCTCCTTCATGCATTGGACAATACCCATTTTTATGTGTCATCCTCCTAACCTTAAATACTTCCACATCCCCATAACCCTTTTATTGACTTCTGGTCACACAATGTCTGATATCCAGGAATTCTTTTTCCCGACCATGTAGTACATTCTCTTAGGCGGCCTTGCATATGTTGTCTACATAACAGACATGTCATCCAAAATATGCTATTATTTGACTATGTAGCCAATTTCCTTAAGTGGCCCTGCATAATTCAAACCCCCTAATGGGTTTTTCAAATAGTGGAAACTTCATTCTTGGGGGGAAACCTCTTTTGTCTTTATTGATTTTCATTATGATATGTAGGGATCCACAAAAATAGTCATACTTAACATATTTATCCCATATATTTTTTTCATGATCTGAAAGTATTCAAGTCTTTGGATTATATTTCCATTCCTTACGTTTGGGTCAAACCTTCGCAGGAGTGACATTCATCCAATTCTTTGACAATATTGATAGGGAATTTCCTCTCCATATTCAAGTACCTCTCTCCATGCAGCAGACTCCGTGCTTTGGAAAATTTGAATCTCCATAAACATCCACTAGATTTTAGCAATATAAAAGTAAAATTTCTGAGAGTTCTTTTGTCTTACTATGCAACACGTTCCTTTAGGTGGCCTTGCATAAGTAGTCTACATAACATACCTGTCAGCCCAAAGATGTTATTATTTGACTATGCATCCAATTCCATTAAGAGGCCCTACATAATTCAACCCCCTAATGGGTTTGTAAAATAGTGGTAACTTCACTCTTTGGAAATACTTCTTCTAATACCTTTTAGCCCTTTTTTCATATCATCCCGTAGATTCTAAATTTCTTAATTCATATTTTACATGTTTTCCCCCATACATGAATGTGATAATATGTTTTCAAACAAATTATCAAGAAATTGAGTCAATTTTAATCCATCCGGTCAAAGATATTCGACCTTAATCATTAGCCTTTTTATGTCTGACGTGAATGTCTTTAAACTGCCAACAAAAGGCAAGGTACTTATTAAATTGGGATGTTGTAAATGTAACTCTAAACAAAAGTTGAGTCCCAGCTCGCTAAAAATACATATTGTATGATTTAGGAAATATTGAGCAACAAAATATGCAATGTTTTGGGGTTGTTTGTATAATCCTAGAAAAAATAAAACTATACTTACTAGGCCCATTGGATTAGGTAAAAAATAATATATAAGTAATTAGCAAGAGAATGTAGGTACAAATGATTGAAGATGAAATGTCTTTTTCATTGATGCACAATATTAGAAGAAAATACATAGATTGAAGTATCTTCTCTTTTTCAAGACTTACAAGAGGCTTTCAACATAACTTTTCATTTGATTTATGGCATCTCAAGATTCATCAGCAGCCACTTGAAGTTCATTCACTAGACTAGATTCACTCTTTTCAGCATGATGGAGTGCTTTCTTAGCATCTGTGATGGCTTTCATACCATTCATTTGGACTCCTTCCAATGAATTGTTAAGCTGGTCAAGTTCCTCAGTAACGACATATAACTGTTGTTGAAGATGCATCTGCTGGAAAACATTCATTGTGATCTTATGATTCAACTCCTTTAGCATTGCAGCATGATCAGCCTCATCTCGGGACACTGTAGACTTGAATTTTCCGATATTGTTCAACAACCTCACTCTGGTCAGATCTTGATGGCACTTTTTCTCCTGCTCCATCCTTAAGATGACTTGTTTCACCGTAGTATGAATATCTTAATATCCAAAACCACCAAGTACCAGCATAACGAACAAGGATGAAAGTCGTGGGATCTTTGAAGACAGCTCTTCAAGAGCACTTCACATATGACCTTCCATATATTCATCCATGCCTTACGATGTGAGAATTTGAGTGCTTTTTGCACCTCTGGGTCTGATTCATGGTCACTATCACAGGGGGGATATAGTCCAGGATTAATGCACTTAAGGAAGTGCCATGTTCTGCTCCTTCCCCCTAACCCTTGGTACTTCACTTTCTACTCCCGTTGGGGCTGAGGCTAAGGCTTCACCTCTGGATCTAACCACTAAAATTTATATCCATGCATAGTCAATTGAATGATTTGGTTAGTTAAAAAGGATAACAAAAGCTGATTAGCTATCTTGAAAATTAAATACAGCCAAAAATATTAATCATCTTTTACCCAACAGTAGATCTGCAGCAATAGAAGGCTCCTCACCATTTTTCCTAGCTTCAATAGGATTTTCAAGAAGAATTTCAGAAATCTCAGCCAGGTTAAGATCCACATGAGCTAGCATCTCTACAATGATAGGGTTGTCTGTACCCCCTTCAGAAATTGGCAGATCAGCAGCTTTCTCAGACGGAACTGCACATTTCAACCAATCATGGCCAGAGATGTAATAAAAAAATTTAACAGGATGAAGGATAACACTCACATCCAAATTCTTCTAAATCGCATGGTAATTTAACATGATCTAAAATTTCTTCAAAAGACACGCCAAGTTTCATCATTTCATCCAGTGATATCTCAGATTCCTGGTTAGTCTCACTTATGGGAGCATTTGATATGTTTTCTTTGTGACCCTCCTCCTGCGACCTTAGACCCTGAACATCTTCCAGAGAGAAAATTGTGGCGTCAGTTGCAGTAGACACCAAATGTTCTGGTTCAGGTGTTGATCCTAAAGAATCACAGAATGGAAGTCATTTGATGACTTTATTCAATGTTCTGTGAAGTATTGTTAGTTTACCAGAAGAAGTCTCTTCTCTCCTTGTAGTAGAAATAGGAGTAGTACTGGGAACAGAAGATGGTTCTTCTTCTCTCCTCATTTCATCAGGAGCATCCATGTCAGCAAGAATTTGTGACTGTTCACCAGCAACCTCCATCGTCCTCAGAGAATTGTGGCATCAGTTGCAGTAGACACCAGATGTTCTGGTGAAGGTGTTGAACCTAAAGAATCACAGAATGGAAGTCATTTGATGACTTCATTCAATGTTCTGTGAAGTATTGTTAGTTTACCAGAAGCAGTCTCTTCTCTCCTTGCAGTAGCAATAGGAGTAGTACTGGGAACAGAAGATGACTCTTCTTCTCTCCTCATTTCATCAGGACCAGCCATATCAGCATGAATTTGTGAATGTTCACCCGCAACATCCATCATCCTCAGAGGAGGGTGTGACAACTGGGTCCCAGTGACAACGTAGGCACCCTGCCTTAACATGGTTGTCAGGTCTTAGCCTACCAAGTACCAACAGTTTCCCCGCAGACACGTGCGGCCCACCCCATGGTCAACCCACATGCCCGAACCGGTCATCTGACTAATGATAGTCCCCACAGGCCAACACGTGTCATTTCCAATGTGCTTTTTCCTCACTCACACACACCCTAGGAAACTTCCCAGAAGGTCACCCATCCTGTTCACTACTCCAAGCCAAGCACGCTTAACTGTGGAGTTCTAATCAGACAGGCTCCCGAAACGAAAGGTGCACCTTGTTGACATGAGTCATATCATTTAGTCATTTAACCCTGTATCATTTTGGGGTGTTATAATCACCCCCCCCCCCCCTTTAGAGCACAATGTCCTCGTTGTGGGCCCTACATCTCAACCCAGGCAGTGCACCAAACTTAAGGGTGGGTTCCTCCTCTGAAACCAAATTTGACAACTGGGTCCCGGTGACAGCATAGGCACCCCGCCTTAACATGGTCGTCGGGTCCTAGCCTACCAGGTACCACCAGTTTCCCCGCAGACACGTGCGGCCCACCCTAGGGTCCACCCACGTACCATAACGGGTCATCTAACTATTGACAGTCCCCTCAGGAAAACACATGTCCTTTCCAGTATGCTTTTTCCTCACTCAGACACACCCTAGGAAACTTCCGAGAAGGTTATCCATCCTGATCACTACTCCAGGCCAAGCACGCTTAACTGTGGAGTTCTAATCAGACAGGTTCATGAAAAGAAAGGTGCACCTTGCTGACATGAGTCATATCATTTAGTCATTTAACCATGTATCATTTTGGGGTGTTACAGAGGTTCAGTCCTCTCAGTCAAAGGGGAAATCGAAGAATCCCCTACAATCACAAGAAGTATGAGAAATCTTTCCATGAGTTGGGATTCATGACTATCCCAAGGACTTACCACTACTGATGAAGCATCTATCCGTGGAATTATTCCTTCGATGCCTTTCATTCTTTGACATTTTGGGTGTGTTGACATCGTCACCTCCAAATACAGGTATTGTAGAGTTAAAATCCCTTTCTAACTCCTTGTTCATGGCCTGCCGGCCTGGAGATACCTCACTCGGCTCATGAGGAGATTCAGCGGCTCCAAGGGCGGTTCCACCAGGGTTGTACTGTGGTGAAGGGAACTCAGTAGTTCCTTTATTAACAAGATAAAGGATGAAAAATGTAATTTCCTTATGTAACAAAGCTATTACTAAAATTAAGTTTCAAAGAAAATAAGGAATGATATTTACATATTCAGGAGCCACATAATCATGCCACTTCCCTTCTACTAAAGCACCAATCCCCTTAGTGGTTCCATGATTCATCATTTCCTTCACCAGCTTGGTAATAGTAATGGAATCATCAGTGGCATATATGAGCATTTCTAGCTCTCTGATGCAAGCCCGCACTTCATCGGGGTTATCCTCAAAATGGATATCAACAGAAGCCTGGAGATTCCCCACTCTAGGGATATGTAGCCCTTCACATAAGTCCATCCAGGCGGTTTCAGCATCACAATATAAACTCCACCATGTCTGGACAGCCTCTGGTCGTAAATATTCATCATGTGCTCTAGAAGGCCGTGAGGAGTGTCCTAAAATTTGGGACTTTAACTTTTTTTCTACTCCTGCAATCATAGATAAAGGATAAGAAAATTAAACTTGTTGCTCTATTAAATTATGGAGACAAAATTGCCTCAATGATATAACTCACCAGGAGTCGATGGAGTAGGTATATTGTCTCTGGAAGGAGGATTATATTTGGCACGAGGCTGCTTTGAGGCATTTCGTGCCTCATCATCCCCATCCGGGGAATCCTGTGAATCATCCTCGGGTGAGGAACCTCATGAATCAGCTTCGGGTGAGGAAGAATCACATTCCATATGAAGGGTTTCTTTCTTGAAGGTTATCTTTTTTGTCCCCACCCGAGGGACCATATGATTCAGTACCCCTTCATGGTATGATGCTACCCAGTTCTCGGCATACCATTTTGTTAATTGACTCGTAGCTCCAGAAACTAGTAGATCAAACACTACCCTGGTTTTCTCCGTAACTATCAACAACCATAGTTGTCAGGCAACCATTTAATGTTGCTCTGACCTGATGTGCATGAGAGAGGATATCACAATCTGCTACAGACACATGAATTGGCGTGCAAATCTATATGGATCATAGGCCTCACATATAATCTCTCCGTAAATTTTGGTGGCCAATACACCATCTCTGCAAGCCAACATATATGACCTCAATTCCAAGCCAGCTATTCCATCATCAACAAAAATCCTGGTTGGCAGGTTTCTATAAGGAATGAAATTAAATTCATTTAACATGCTCAACCACACCTTCAGATCATAGGAATTGAGTGACAACGGAAAAATTCCTGAAAATGCATGCACTGATGGACTAAAGGAACTTCCAGAAACCTGTACTCTTCTCTTTACAGCGTATGTCCTAAAGTGAGTGGATATCCATCCCCAAAAAACATGGAATGGTCCCACTATTGTCAAAATATACTTACCCATATAGACCTAGATTAAGCTCTTTTGAATCATCACCAAGATTGGGGTGGCCAACCAAACCATTTTTCTCTCAGTGAACTTGGCTGCAACAACGAAGGTCACTGGCCTGCCGCCTCCCTTCGAATATCTAACTGGAAAAAGATAAACAATGAGCCACAAAGCTAAAAATCTAGCCAGACGGGTCCTCTCTGGGATTCTTTAATCTACTTCATACCCCCACTTTTCGAACTCTCCTGCATCTGGAGTTGGCCATAATGTTCCAAGAGCACCCATCTTCTCTATTCTAGGGCAGCTGGTAGGACTAGTAAAGGTGGGCCCCTTCTCCTTCTTCTATATGAGAAACATATCCATCCACTCCTCTGGATGAATATCCTTTCTAGAATGAGTTTTGGTGGACTTTGAAATCTTGAGATTGTGGAAACTTTTCAATAACTCTTGAGCCAAAGCTGGAGTCTTCTCTGAATCATTCCAGGTCACCTTGGGGGGATGCATTCATCATAAATATCTCCCAAAATTGGAGCCCATGAGATCTTTTAGAAATCCAACAAGATGATTCCTACCTCTCCATGATTCATATGGAAATAATTGGTTTCTAGGTTCCATTAGTTGATTAGCTCTTGTAAAAAATTATCATTTCTGTAGACATATGTCTACCCAGCCCAGACAGCTTCATATATTAAAGCTCCCTTCTTATCCTCGATAAACTCTACATAGGTTTGTCAAACCCAAAATACCCACATCCAAGTCGGCTTCACACCTCCCCTGGGATGTAAATCCCAACTCTTTTCCCATCCCTTGTATTGATCCGTCAGAAAATTTCAGAAAATGCAGGGATAGAAATGCGCCTACAGCTCAGGCTTGCGAGGCTTCAGATCTGGAGAACATGGGATATGATGCATTATGTATGCCTTCCCCACTATTCCAGCATTGACAAATCATCCTGAAACTAAGACATTTGCCGAAGAGAAATTGTTGTAAGTCTGAAACTAGAAATAAGGAATATAATTCATTGCTTCTCAAACATTGACTCCTTATAGATGAACATGGCCATATAAAGGAAAGTAGATGATTTGTGGGAAATTGGAATGATATTTCTTCAAGTACATAGCCAAATCTGGGATATTCCTATCACATATATTATAATAATCATGGCCAACTACGTTCATCATATTATTTATTCTCTTGTTGGCCAACTCATCAGTTGATCCAATTTTTTTGGTAGCCATTGAATATACAAAAGGATCAAACAGTTATCTTTTAAGTAAGTATATTTTTGAAATATATTTGTGAAGAAAACAAAAAATGGCCAAGGCATTAAGGCATGAAAGTCAAGTTGTGCAAGTCATGCTACGCAGGTATTGATGTGCACGTATTGCCACGCAATTCAAAATCCTTTCTAGAGAAGCATGACACAAAGAAGAGAGATTGACCGAGGAAATGGAGAAACTTGCATGATGAGATCTCAAAAGATTTTAAGGTATGATGGTTACTGCGAAGTGAAAACCATATATATAGGCAATCAAGAAACCCTGCGCACCAGAACTTGCGTGCCAGAACCTGCACGCCAACACCTGCGTGCCGTCGAACCCTTGTTTCTCATTTTCTTTAGTGTCAAATCCTCTTTTCTTTTTTGGATCCAACTCTGAGGGTGGAATTTTGTTGACGCTCCATTCCTTCATAGAGTCTAAAGAATTGAAAAGGGGAATACATTAAGCCCAATGAGGGTAACCCTTTGAAAAACATCAAAAATTGACAAAGGGATGAACCAGGAACTCATTTGGAGGGCGTCGCGCAAGTATCTTGATCGTCGCACAAGTCACTTGCGTGCCACATGTGGGTCGCTCAAGTCAATTGTGCGCCCTATTACTTTTTCACCCAAGGTGCATAGTGGGCTATAAATTTCCCCTGTGGGCCCCCCATTTTGAGGAAGAATATTCCAAAAACTCATATTCAAGATTTGGTCACCCAAGTCTTTGTTTGATGTCTTCTGAACACTTCTAAGGTAATTATTTGCCTATAATGGAATCTCTAAAGAGGAAGATTAAGGCCGAAGTGTTATAACTCATTAATACTTGTGCGCCTAAGTGTCCAGACCATAAGAGAAATGGAAACACTTGCGCGCCGCCTTGCCCTCTGAATGGAACATGCGCGCCAACCTTTTGGAAGCCTCTAGGGATGATACTATGGGCCTGAGTTCAAATTCTCCCAAGTTTTACCCTATGGATTCTTTGTAGCCCATGGTTACTCATGTCGCACAAGTCTACTTGCACGACCAGGACTTGTGCACCAGAACAATACTTGCGCGCCTCCTTCCTAGTCACCTCATTTCCTCAAAACCACATCTCCTCTTCAAGACATGGCCTTCAAAACCTTCTTCAAACCCATTTATGACATGGTTTGTTTATTGTCTTCCTTATATGAGAGGAATTAATTGGGCCTCCTTCTCATGAGTAAGTCTCAATCACTATTTCCTTTATCATTGGGCCTCCTTCTTAGGAGTATGTATCAATAATAATTTCCTTCAACATTGGGCATCCTTCTTAGGAGTAATCCCCATGTTCCTTTAACATTGGGCCTCATCCTCAGGATTAATCCCCAGGTTATAATTTCCCTTTAATTGGGCATCCTCCTCAGTAGTATGCCCCAACCTTATTTTCTTTTTATTTGGGCTTCCTTCTCAGGAGTAAGTCCTGAGTTAAAATTCCATATCTCTATAAATTACAAATACCTTTATGGACCCTTCTCTCGGGCATCTTTCCAGAACTAAGTCCTGATCTTCATTTACTTGGGTCATCGTACATATGTAAGCCCTGCATCTTTTATCATTACTGTATATTTCATGGAACCATTGTCAAGTTTACTAATACCTCTTGTTTCTCACATCAAGAATGAGTCATGTGGACTTGAAGTGTAAAAGTAATAATGAAAACTCTTTTATGGGCCATTAACCTTGCATAAAACCCATTTTTCTTTACCCAAACTACATGGACTTTGATCTCTGACCTAAAATTAGAGTACATATGAAGCATTTATAAGGTTTAATCCCATCTTTCATTAATTATTTTCCATCCCATATGATTTTAAACTACATCCTTCCTATCAAAATATGTCGATTCTGATTCGTTTCTTTTTAACAAGGATATATAGGTAGCCCATCTGCGAGTACGATCCCAAATCTAAAATAATCCTTGTCTTTATGAATGACAATAAACTTCAGGTGGCCCATTGAGTGGCTTTAAAACCAGTATGATCATCATAATGACAAAGATATTTCTATATAATGTACTGGAGGATACCATTGACTAAGAATCTCCAATACATATTGATGATTATCTATCGATGAAGAACATCAAATACATATAAAATATTCTATAAATCCCATATATATCAATAATTGATTTCCAAATCTAAAGGAAAACTCATTTTCATACTTGGTGAATTAATAAGGATTTGTGAGCATAACTTAAATCTATAAGGGAGTCCTAGAGTAGGTAATAATTCCCCTCAGAAAAGGTGTGATGATCCTGACCTCTCATCCTCTGGACCAATGTAAATTCTTAAGCCTCATCGGTCCACATGTAATGAGCACCTAACTTTGGAAAGTAGGTCCAAATGGATATAGAATCATTGGGTGTATCCAGTTCTACGAACAAACCTATTAGAAACCGATTGGATAGTTTGAACCTTAAACAAACAAGGTCATCCTCATTTCTAGAAGAAACAGTCATTCATACTCAATGCATCAACCATATTATATTTCTTCTTAGTGTGGTAGTGTATTGAGTAATCATAATCCTTGAGTTGGTCTACCCATCAAATTTTCCTAATATTGAGATCTTTTGTAGCAATCTATATATAATAATTTTGGTGAATAATATATTTCACATCATTCACCAAAGGGTAACTCCACAATATCATCAACGAAATGATTATTGTTTCCAGCTCAAAAGAATGGGTTGGATAATTTTGTTCAAATATCTTAAAGTTTCTTACCACATACGAAACAACTATATCATTTTTCATAAGGATACATCCATGTTCCTAATTTTATGCATCATTATTTATAACAAATTCAACCATTCACGATGGTAAAGTAAATGTCAACTCAATATCTAATATTATATTTTATTCTTGATAATGTTCTTTACATTCATTATATTATGTAAACACAGCACCATTGCATGGCAACATGGATAACGTGTTAGCTAAAAAATACTTTTTTGATGAAATCAATGATAGTAACATACCAATTAAAGGAAACTAAGTACCTCCATTTTATTTTTTGATGTTTTCCATTACATAACTACCTTTATCTTTGATTTATCAACTTAAATTCTATATATATTTAAAATATGGACAATAAAATAATCTTCCTCAATGTATTATTAGAATTTACTATATTTATAAAATATATCCTTTCAAATAAGTGTCTAAAGAATGATTCATAAATTAATCTTATACTCAATAAATATAAAAACAATCAAGATAGTCTTTGAATACTCTTTTCATCAGATCCATAAAAACCAAGAATACATTAGTCAATCCAAAAATTACTATTATAAATTTATAATTTACATACCTCATACTAAATGCCATTTTTGGGATATCCTCCTTCTTTAATCAGAATTTATTATTCCTAAAACAAATATCAATCTACGGAAAATATTGAGCTCCTTGATGTTGATTAAATATGTAATCAGTGTAGGGAAGATAATACTTTTTCATTACAATACTATAAGTGATTTCCCTATAATCGATGCATAACTATATAGCCTCATATTTCTACTTATAAATACGTTTTTAGGGATAAGATCAATAGAAAACATAATTTCACACTCTCTTGGACTTCAAGGCATATATTTAAGAAACACATCAATATATTGTGTCAAAATAGGTACACCCTATATTCTAAGGATTCCTTTTTTATTAATAGGTTGTTTCTAGTATTCCTCTTTAATAACATCATGAATAAGAGCTACTAGTGTGGAAACATGAAATACCTAAAATAGTGATGTTTTGCTTAAATAGACAAGGGATTCGATATCTCATTGATGAATCATAGTGTTCTTATATTTTCAATAAATATTTTTATTAAAATTTTAAATACCATCCATACAAATTATTATTCCAAAATCAACTATAGGTGTAGTAACCATGTTTTTACATAAATAATTTCTATGCATCATAATGGTGATTAAATAACATTTCATTATTTCAATAATATTTTTATTTTTCTTTATTGAAAATACCTCATTATGATGTTATGAAAATATTAAATATTCATGGAAAAATGGAAGATAAAAAAGTGTGTGAAGATCTAGAATTAAATAATGAATTACTTAAATATTATGAAATTATAAAATTACCTTCTACAGCATATTTTTTACTTCAAAATTATTTATAGAGATTGCATACGATTAAAATTTATTCCTTATCATTTTTATGTAAATTATCACAACACATGGAGAATACATTCAAATTGTTCCCCATACCATTATAGACTAATAATTTCATATTGGTGGTTTCCTTCATTCCCTTTAAATCAGGAGCACAATGGTATTTCTCTTTAAACATGAATCAAACTCCCATTCCATTAAATAATATTCCATAGTGTTTCTTTACATAAATATTGCATGTTGGATATTCAAACATTTTCTTCTTTAATTTTTCAATATTTACTTTTTCAATGTTCTCATATGTATCATTATTTTCTTATTTCTCATAAAAACCATAATACATGGGGAATAATTTCTCTATCTTGATGGAACTTGATACTATATCCTCATATATTGAAATTTTTTGAGATGAAATTAACTAAAAATCTATGAATTTTACCATCCAATAACCTATCACTCATACTTCATGGATTGCATATATATTACACAACATGTTTCACTGACCTTCTCGATTTATCTTCATGTTTAGTAACATTTTCTCACTCATTTTCCCATAGATTGTGAAATTTCATCTCTATATTAGCTATCCTGGAGAATGTATTTTTCAACTAATATATCATAGAATATATTTCACTACCTCTTATTTATTTACATTGACTTCTTAGTTTTCTCGATTAATGACCACCATTTACCAGTGTCTCCCTTTAAATGATAAGCTACAATAGTAACCCTCTCTATTCCACTACATCCCAATGAAATAATATATTATCCAAAGAAATGATCCATTTTTTCAGCACTAGTAGATTTATAATCCCATTTAATTGTAGTGTTATTTTCACTTGGAGTGGTCCAAAATTATTTCATCATGTTAGGGATCAGCATATTAATCTATTTAGGAATGACTGTTAGTCATGTCTGAGTCCATATCCACTATAAAGTAATAATCATACAAACTCTAGTACTAGAATCATGGAATTAATTTTCTTGACCAGGAGGGGAATCCCTATTTAAATTAAATGACATGATATATCTTATCTTCCTTACTTTAGGAACCATTTTAAAATAATGACATATAACAAACCAGCACATAAAAGTATGAATTTTAAATCATAATGTTTAATTCCATATATTGTGTAAGACCTGACATGAATTGAAAATTAATTAATAGCTAATATTTGAATCATAAGTTTAGTTCATTTGGAAATATATTCAAATCATTCATAATTATTTTTAAAGAACATGTGATTCAAAAAGAGAATATTCCCTATGTCTGTCAATCCATGTTGGTAGTCTTAGGCCCACTCCTTCTCTGTTTTTATTATCAATGAAAAATGGAAATACTTATTGAAGAAGATACCTATGAACTCTTACCACTACATATCTTCAATATCTCCTCTCTAAATCATGTTATTAATCATCTCCCACCACATATGAACTTCTCCCTCTAAATAGTAAATATCCAGGTTGACCTTCTCTTGTTCTAAATAGTGGATTACATTAAAGATCATTTTGATAGAGTTTATCTACACTTCAGTAGTCATGGGGCGGTAGATCCACTAAACGTTGGTGGTTTTTTGATGCATAATGGTCTAAATATATAGTTTTTTCCTTCATGGTGAAATCATTCTCTCAGCATGAATCTAGTTATTCCCCATAATCAGAGTCAGTTGGTTCATCATTCTCAAAAAAGTCTCCATTCCAACTTCCATTGGAGAGACACTAGTGCATGGTCCATTGCGTCCAAAATTTTCAATGTTCCTCCTATTTTAAATCATATATGGTATTATATATATGATTATTGTTTTTTATTAAAATTATATTAAAACTATTTTTATTCTATAGTATATTTTAATGTGTACAAAGTAATTTGAGACTTGAGGTAAGGGATTTTTTTCTCAAACTGCCTTCTTTGGGACATATGTTATCTTATGAACCTATATTATTTTATGTTTTGTATATAATTTACCATGTTATATATTTAATTTATTTATTATAATTATACTTAATGTTTTATTTAATGTTATTTTTTCATGGTTCTTGTGATTTGAAAGTTACTGATGCATGTAAGGGGATTTTTGTCTCACTTTTATTTCTCTCATACAAAAACGTTTTTTGCCACTTTTGTTTATATCATGAATATAATGACCATGAATGTAATTTAGGATGATTTTTATTAATTTTATTGATGTTTAAATATCAATATATTGTTATTTATTTCATGAGGCTTATGGTTTAAATGTTTCCATAGTTGTAAGGGTTTATGTTACAATCTCATTGTTTATTAGTATTTTTTAAGAATATAAAACTAATGATGAAATACTTTTATCTAACTATTATGAAACTAATTAATTTTATTATCCTATAGTTATTTTTTTATAAGACATTTTTTTCATTCATTTCCTCTTTTGGAGGATTAAAGAGACCAAAAAACATTTCGGAAGAAAAATTAGCATTATTTCCCTCTTCTTTCAAAACATTTTTGCTTATATGTACATGTTTTATAAAACTATTTTAAATAATTTTTTAGTATTATCCAATGATTTTTAAAATAAATTTTTACTCATTTATCAATATGGAGTCCCACCTTTTTATTACATAACATTTCATTATATTTTACAAACAGAGGATATTTAAAGTCTAGTGTCTTGAAAATAAGGTAAATAATACATGAAAAAATATAAAATTATTTTAATACACTTGAAAGGATTCATGAATTGATAATACTAAGGAAATTTACTACATCTAATAACCTAGGGGCATACATCAAAGTAAAGGGTTATCATAAGGACTAGTAAGGGAAAATATGGAAAAATAGTTTACATATGAGCTTGAGAGAATACAATAAGAACTTGAGGAAATATCATAAAGTAATGAGAAATATGAATATAATGAAAATAATAACATTAATAATATCACTACTACAAAAACAGGCTTTATCAGCACTCAAAACGGGCTTTAACAGTGCTAAAAAAGCACTGTAAAGCTTAGTGCTGATATAGGGGGGGTCCTTTTTATCAGCTCTCTGAAAAGAACTGATAAAGGCCCCTTTTAGCAGCACTAAAAAAAACTGATAAATACCCCTTTATCAAATATTTTTTAGTGCTGATAAAAGGGTCATTTATCAGCACTTTTAAAAAGCAGTGATAAACGTAAAAAAATGAAAAAAAAATAAATAATAATTATATAATGTGGGGAGAGCTTTTAATAGATCTTGACCCCCCCCCATTATCAGCGCTAGTCCGCGTGTTTCCCTTCTTGTGCATCCTCACACGCACACACCCCTTTTATTCCACCCGAACTCAAACCCACGACCTCCCCCCTTTCACAGCTTCAGCTTTACCACTAAGCCATTTCATTTTTCTCTCTATTTCATGATATATCTATTTATTTATATATATATATAGTTATATTTATTCGTATATTGATATAGATTAATTTTAATATAAATATATTTATTCATATATTAGTATATATATATTCATTCGTATATTAATATATATATATATATATAGTTATAATTTTTTATCTGTATATTTATTTCTATATTAATATATACTTATAAGATTAGTTTTATATACATTTATGAAATATTTTTTTTATGTGTGTTTATAAATAAATAAATACATACATACATACATATATACAACACACGCACACACAAACATAAACACACACACACACACATAGACACATATATATATTTACGAATAAATACATATATATGTGTATTTGAAAAGCCATAGAATGTTAAAACAGCCATAACTTATAATCTAGAAGCCCATTTGAACTACAAAACCAGCCAAATCGAAGAAAATGAAACAATATGCGATATTAAATGTGGTACAGGCCTAACATAGATTCAGATCAGAAGTTATACTTGTTTGAATGTTAACAAATCGGGGTATCCCGACTAAAAATTCAGTTTTGGCAGCCTTCTAGGAATTTTATGGTAATGAAAAATGTGACACAAGCTTTTCTTTAGTCACTAGTGCACAGAGCTCGTCGCAGGATTCGATTTTATATGTTGTAGAGTTCAAACGGACACCTGGATAAAAAGTTATGGCCGTTTGAAGTTTGAGTTACATTTTCAACTTATTTTACATCTTTTAATTTTTTTGTGTCTTAAAATTGTTATTGAATGATTTTTAATCAATAATAATGGGAAAATTATTAATTAATATTATTTTTAAAAAAATATTAAATCCATTTTCACTAAATTTATTATATATTAAATGTAATAGTCTATTTATACTTATCTAAAACATATTTAAAAAATATATATTATATTTATATCAATATAAATATACATATATAATAATATTTTATTTTTGATGATTTTTTTGAAACATAAAATTTATCACCAGTAGGAAAAATTACTAATAAAGGGTTACCCTTTATCATCAGTAAAAAAAGAGCTGATAAAGTGGGGCCTTTATTAGCACTAAAAAACACTGATAAAGGGGGCATTTATCAGTGCTTTTTTTAGTGCTATTAAAAGTTCCCCTTTATCAGTGCTTTTTTAGCGTTGATAAATGCCCCCCTTATCAATGCTTTTTTTAGAACTGATAAAATGGTAGCACATCCATTTCCCATTTTTGTAGTAGTGTATCTTGAAAATTAGGATACAACATTTAATTTAGACATTAATAAGAATATCATCAGGGTTCATCCCCAAGGTGTCATAAAATTTTCCAAGGTTATTAACCAAGGTATCACAAACATTTTCATCTATAGAGATTAAATTCATTACCCAATTCATGGGAAAAATATTAGGGAACACCCTTAATATTTATTTATTTTCCTGTGAGCCACATATATCATAATAAAAAATTTCACTAATAACTCATAGAGAATAAAAGAAAATGGTTTTATATAAAAATCATGGGGTTTTAAAAAGTGCTTAAAACATGTTCCTTTTTTTCATTTTAATCTCGTGGAAAAGGAAGGAGGGTTTCCTGTATATTAATCCCATAATTAAAATATATGATTTTTACATACATGTTAATACCATTGGAGAGGATATAGGTTTGGTTATTAAGAAAATAAAATAAAATAATTTATTGATTAAAAGAGAGATATTTCGAGACAATAATCTGGCATCATAACAGGTACAAAACACTGATTTATAAAACATTTAAAACAAAAGGTAAAATGGTCTCCCATTCATAAAATACTCATTATAAAGTATATGGATAGCACAAAATGGACATAAGAACATGATATAGACATTTGAAATAAATATAACATAAAAAGAGAACATGAAAGGAAAAGCGATGTTGATATTTCATTTACCATGAAGAGTAACTTCTAAAACTCTAAGATTGGGACCTTGAGGGATTGAGGAAACCTTTATATGACTCCTTTTGAGGTAATAATATCATATCTTATAGGGTTATGATTTTGGATTAAAAATAAACGCAAGAATGTCTTGGTATTTATAGTAAAAGAGAGGGTGTTTTTTTATTAATTTCTAAGGACACCTCATCAGCGGTATATGCAAAACCATGGGCTTGCCCATGGTATTTGCCCAAAGTTTTGTCCTTAGAGTACACATCATAATATATTTTAATCCACATAATTATACCATAATTTAAATTACATATTACATCATTATTATATCATTAAGCACACCGAAAACTCAAAAACTGTATTTTTTCTATTCACCGAAAAACAAAACATTTTATAAATATATCCTATATTCACCAAAACCTAATATAGATGTTCTAAATTAAAAAAATGAACTCTATTTTATGAAAATAATTTTCTAAATATGAAAATTTTAATTTTTAAGTAAAATAACTATTTACACGAAAAATAAAAATAATTAACTAATAATTTCTAAAACATTTATTTAATTATACTATTATATCACATTTCCATTCAATATTCCTTAATTATATTTATTTTTCCTTAGGTGAGTTTAATATTCCATTGGTCATATTACTATTCATAAGGGTAATATTACTATTCAAAATTTACCATTCACCAAAAATTATGTTGATCTTATCAGACTCTAAATTTCTTACTAATCACAACTGTGTATGTAACAACCCAACACCAGTTACCCAGAGTCGGTGCAATATTTTAATACATTGGCATGATTATGAGGAATCAAGTCCCGAAGGACCGATCAGTTTAGCTGTCTTGGAAAATAGATTACATACATGAATGTTACATTACACTTTATAACATACAAAAAAACATAAATAATCCTTTATGAACACCATTATTTCCCTAGCTTAACCCTGCATATCAATCACAATACACTTATTGGAATCCAGGGGAAATAACACATAGAAAGGGGTGAGCTCAAATGCTCAGTAAGGGTAAGCAATACAGCAGAAACATTCAAAAATAAGCATAAACATTTAAGGAAATGTATAAAACTAAAACAAAAGCCTTTTAAACATGAACTTCAGCGTAATATGGAAAAAATAAAATGAAATAATTCCATTTAATTATTCACATGGATATTCTACTAATCGAATAATCACATGAAATATCAATAACCGCTTTCATAACGATGGAGTGCATAATCCCAGACTATCATAACCATGTAGCCAAGGCCTCGTGACAAGAATACAAATAAGATTTTGTCAAGGCCTCGTGCCATGACATTACTTTGTCTCATGAGACCTACCGATGCATCGAGGATCTAGAGCGGGCTCCACCCGTCACTTACTAAGTTCAATGCATTCCTCATATGAAAAGGTCTAAACATAACATAAACATTCGTATTAAAACTATCATACGAAATGTCAATACTTTACCCATAAACCATGAATGGTATAAAAATAACACATCCAAAGTCAAAAATATCAAAAAACCTTCAACACAATATGGAAGATTTGTATCATTAAAATTCATCTTCAAAACAAGTTTAAAATACATCAAAGGAAGTTGACATAAATAAAAATGATTTGTAAAACTCTTTGAGAGAATACCGCTTTTTCTTGAGAACATTTAAAAGTCACAAAATTTAGAAATGAAGTCATTTAAATACATTTTTTAGTAAAAGCGTCCCATACCACTTTGATACTTTTGAAATGAATTAACATTTTAAAAACATTCATGTCCATATAAATAAATCCTTAAAACCATTTTGAAAACATGGACATTAATGAGAAATATTTCGAAGAATAAATATTTAAAACATCTAAAATGATGTTTTAGTAAAAAAGTCCCTAAAAATAATACCTTTTAAAACTCTTTCATAAAACATGGACATGGATAATAAATATGTCCCAGTAGATACTTACGTAAGAACAACCTCGGATTATAAAGAGATTGTGAAATTAACCCTTTCCAATTTGGTAACTTACGAAACATACACCCCATGAAAGAGGTATCATTAAAAGAATATGTAAATACACATAAATTAAAGTTTTTTACACAAATAATACAATTATGGGTAGTACATACACCACGCAGAAGGTAATTGGGGCAATATGACCTAAATCGCACGGGAATAAGGAGTGAGATGAAAACCCCTTACCTTGCACTTTCCTTTAGTCGAGGGTACATTTAGCCTCCTGTATGAAGACTATAGTATGTTATTAAATTATACCAGAACAATATTAATATTTATGATTTCATACATTATTCATTTTTGACTTTATAATACCCATTTAATAATAATTTCAATGTTATATCAATATTTCGGTTAATAATCGCTTTCTTTATCGTACGTGTTTTAACTTGTTACTCTGGATTGTATCACTTATATCATGATTTAAATACTTCTAGAATATAGAACTTGATTTATTTATCATATATATTTATAATATAAAAATTTATAATAGACGTATATATGAGATGGAAACCACAGTTTATGGAGACGGTAGTCCTTACGTACGCATAAACGTTGTTTCAGTTTTCATATACCATTGAACGGAAGTAAGTTAATAAGATATATATGTAAGTACATAAATACTTATATATATAAATATATATATCTCCAGTATCATTATAATGTCATATATTACATACTTATTAGTAATTTATATTTTTATAATCGTCGATGAATGGTGAGCTTGGAAATGAATCACATCGCGTCGTGGAGACGGTAATCCGTACGTATGCACGAGTGAAAATATCATTCGTTTGATATTAATATAATATATAATTGGATGTTATATAATATATACAGAATCCTTATCATGTTATATTTATTATTTACATCAAATACACATCATTATTATACCGATCCAATTAATAATGTATTCAATAATAATTACACCACGACGTTGAGACGGTAAGACGTACGTACGCACGTATGGTGAAATGTCATTCAAAGGGTGGATATAATAGTGAATTTTATTGTACCATATTTATAATAACATCACAGTATATAGAATACAACGGATTTATTATTTTATAATGGAAACAAAAAATAAAAAGGAAGTGGATGAAGAAAAAAACATGGAAGAGGGTGGTGAAATCATTACCTCTTCTTCGGGTTCTTCCTTTTGATTTGATCAAAAGGGCTCCTTATGATGGCTTTATGATCACAATAAGGCCTATAGGATGAATTTAGTATATTTGATAGGGTATTTGGGTAGGGTTTGGCTGAGACAAATGGCTTAGAAGGTGTGAATTAGAGAGAAGGGGGAGTGCCCTTTTATAAGAGATGTGAGGGGTACCTTAGGAAAAACTTAAAATATTATTTTATAATAAATTCATATTCGGTTTATAATGGATAAAAAGTTTATTCTTTAAATTTTAAGGTGGGGTTAGGTCGAAAAAAACTCAACCAATAGTTTTTAGACAATTTTAGGTTACCATTTTAACCTTATCATTTAGATTTAACTCTAAGTTAAATAATTTAACTTTTACCGTGTCTTCTTGTATTCTTACACTATATGGTTAATAAGCATACTATATGCTGAAAATAGAACCCCAATTGGTTCATTAATGTCATATATATTATTATATAAGTCTTGTTTCTGATCCTTATATTTTTAGGACCATTATATCAATTAATAATATATTATTTGTTTTAAAAACTATTTTATGTCAATTTTGACAATATTTGGTATTTGTTTTTTGTTAAAATAATAAAAACATTATTAATTCAAAAAATATATATTGAATCACTAATAACATGTCATATTCACCTATAAAATTCGTGTATGTCATAAAAACTTTGAAACTATATTTATTTTAATATTTATAATACCATTTATTTGATTCTTTCATGAATAAGGTAATTACTGCATCGTCATTGTGTCATAAATAAATTTATTTATATAATTATTAAAAATTGTAAATAAAATACCATGATGTATTAAATCTTTTTATTTTTATAATTCATATTTATAATAGAATTTATCTTATGAAAAACTCTATATTAAAAATGTGTTAGTTATTAAAAATTGATTTTAACTCTTTTAACTATTCTTTTACTTAAATAATAATAAATGTCCTATTATAATACAAGTGGACCTAAATGATAATATTTTATTCCTAAGGTTGTTTTTTGTCGAGGTAAACTTGTCCAATAGAATTAGGACACGTGTGAGCGTAATATTAATATCATTTTCACCCTTAATTATACTATTTACTTTTAACAGTGGTAAATAAAAGTAAAAAGTTACCATTCACCAAAAATTATTTTCGTGTCATTGAACCACATTTTACTGCTTTATATTAACCGTGTCTCTAGGATTTTTGAAATTCAGCTCACAGAAGTGGTAAAATTATGTTTTATGTGAATTTGAAAATTCTACTAGGAGGTGGGTAAAAGACGGTAAAAAGTTCAATAAAATTTTTATACATCTCAAATTATTACAAACCAAATTCAATGAATTAAATTGAAATTATTTAGGTATTATCAATCTATTTTGACATAAAATTATTTAAATAAAATAAATAATTATTTAAATAAAAATTCAGTTTTAAACTATAACTCTGTGTTTTTCACTATTCATAAAAAATTAAACGTTTTCAGAAAAATACCAAAAAATTACCCGAAACTAATTTTGATATTCCAAATTCAATAATGAAGTATATTTTACCAAATTAAAAACATATAATTTGCATTCATTACTTTAAAATTAATTCTCGCTGTCAAAAAAAATGCGTGTTTTTAAGAAACAATAAATATCAAAAGATTGACACTAGTTTATGTCCGGTTTAAATGTGAAATTATTTCCAATGACCAACATTGGATTAAATTGTAAAACTATATTCTAAATATAATTTAAAACTACTCAAATTCATAATTTATCACTATTAATTATTTCTATTAAAAAGGTTGATTTTAATTAAAATTTAGTAATTTTCACTATTCATCAAAATATGAAAGTTATCAGAAAAGGACCAAAAATTAACCCTATGCTAATTTTGATATTCCAAATCCAATAATGAAGTCCATTTTGAATGATAAAATTTATAAAATTTCAAAAAGTTGGTATTACTATTCATAACGGCTAGTTTGATTGGGTGTGGTGTGTGTTTGAACTTGAAGTTGCGTACAACACACGCTACTGTATTATTCAAAGAGAAGTGTACCATGGAAGCTTGGGATGTTACATTATCCCCTCCTTCAATGAACTGCGTCCTCGCAATTTATTCTCGGTATTGTAATGTTGGGGTTGACGTTTGAAAATATCTTAGTTGAAATCCCACATCGAAAAATGAATTAATGAGGCCTCTATTTAAAATAAAGAGTGGTAAGTATGAAGGTTACTGAAAATAACACATACGAGGGTTACATGTAGGAAAATATTGATATGGATGAGAAATATAACCATCAATATCTGATGGAGAGTGGTAGAGAACATGTCTATGAAAAGGCCAACAATCCCAAAGCCATAAATTTGTGATGATCTAAGGTACCATCTAGGACAACATTTTTGTTCTAAGTTCCTTTTCTTAATTTTGATGAATTTATTTATGATATTGGCTAAGATCATAAGGAGATATACATACTTTATAACTATATTTTTATCAATTATTAAATTTCTACCACAAACACATCTGTCACCCCAAAACATAATACAACTAAAAAATAATCGATTTATCCTAATTGTATAGGGTTCCAAATATAATGAATTTGTAATTCACATATCAGATCCTTTATGAAAAGAAACTAAATTATACCATCTAGGAACTTCACATAGTCCAGTGGTAGGTGATAAATCTCAATTGCACTATGGTTGTGGGTTCGATTCCAGCGGCTTTGTCTGGCATGACGGGTCGTCACACAGTCTGCGTGTTGTCCTTTATGAAAATCCAAAAATATTCTTTCAAAAATAATCCCTTCCAACCTTTAGAAATATCCAAAATACTTCTGTAAACTCTCAGTCCAAAATTTATATGAAAGGTAAACATAATGTATATCCTTTTTACCCCGTAATAGCATGTGAATACCTTCATTATGTATTCTTTTAAAACACTGAAACATCCTGAAATACCATAAAACCTTATTGATTACATTCATGATCCCTTATTCTTTATAGAATAATGGATATACTTCATCCATCCAAAAATGTTGTAAACTCCAACAATGATGGAATATACAAATCATTAATCAGTTAAAAGGCATTCGAGAATATCCAATATAATTTACCCAAATCATCCACATCTTATTCCAAAATCAGTACCTCAATATTAGGACCATATTAAGGTTTCTCTTTCCTTCAACCATGTAATTTACAAATAGTTTAACTCATTGTAGAGTCACTTTTCTTAGTACCATAAAAACTCAAATCCTCAATGAAATAGTACTGCAGTACAATCCTTATTTATTTCCAGAACATCATTGATACAACAATTAAATGAAATAATTCCAAAATAACAACATAATAACACTAGTCATTCCTCTTAATTTGTGGTAGTATTATAACTTGATTATTATCCAATAGCATCATCTGTGGCATAGTCCGATGACTGGGAAATTGGTTCACGTAGTGTCCAAACTCCTTGCAGATGAAGCATTGTACATTTGAAACCCTTTTCTTACACTTGCAGTCACGCACTTGGTGTCCTTTTTCTCCACGCATATAACATACTCTCATTCCCTTCAATCATTTTCCAAGGTGATTCTTTCTACAGTTATATCATATGGGAAAATTCTTTTTTACCTTCTTCTCTTTATCTGTCCTTCTCTATACCATCCTTTTCTTCTATGGCTTCCATTGAAAGCCATAGGACTCCAAGAATTCTTTACTTATCTTATCAACACTTGATACTATTTATTCATATGATAATAATACGTGGGAGACTATTTCACTTCTAAATTATGGCTTAGGACCATGAAATATATGATCCTTCTTACTCTATGGATCATGTGTATTGCTGGAGTTCTCATTCCTTCTACTGGGCACCATTTCTAAACAATGGCATACACTAGATTAGTTTATGAATAGAAATACCTAATCCCGAACTTGTAAAAAATATAACATAAATTAAACAGTTTATGGATATAATTCATAACCATAAAAATGTTTTCCTTGAGAATGTATATACTCATAAGCACTTCATAATGGTTTGTAAAGAAAATGAGAATTATCCTAAGCATATCTCCAGGGAGTGTCGTAACCAAGAGTGCAACAAGGCCTGTTGTCGTGCACCAGTTCTCATTTCATTCTAGATCAAAGCGGTGTTTTTGGGTTTTACCCCTTGGTACATCTATGCCAGAGCTGCCTCTACCTGCTCATATCCAGACATTGATGTATTGCTTGGAAAACTCACAAAATCTCTACAATACTGAAATTCTAGGAAGTTCTTCTATACTAATCCTCAAAGTCTATCTCAGGTCGATGTTATCTAATTAGTGTTTATAGAAATCTAGTTTCCAAGGATATTTATAAACTTCCTCTGATACCAACTGTAACTCCCCAACCCCAGTTACCTAGAGTCGGTGCATTATTTTAATACATTGGCATGATTACAAGGAATCTAGTCCTGATGGACCGATCGGTTTAACAGCCTTGGAAAATAGATTACATACATGAATGTTACATTACACTTTATAACATACAAAACAACATAAATAATCCTTTATGAACACCATTATTCCCCTATCTCAACTCTGCATATCAATCACAATACACTTCTTGGAATCCTGGGAAAATAAAACATAGAAAGGGGGGAGCTCAAATGCTCAGTAAGGGTAATCTATATAGCGGAAACTTTCAAAAATAAGCATAAACATTTAAGGCAATGTATAAAACTGAAACAAAAGCTTTTTAAACTTGATCTTCTGCATAATATGGTAGAAATAAAATTAAATATTTCCATTTACGTATTCACATGTATATTCAACTAATAGAATAATCACATGAAATATCAATAACCACTTTCATAATGATGGAATGCATAATTGCAGACTATCATAACCACGTAGCCAAGGCCTCATGCCAAGACTACAAATAAGATTTTGTCAAGGCCTCATGCCAGGACATTATTTTCTCTCATGAGACCTACCGATGCATCGAAGAGCTATAGCAGGCTCCACCCGTCACTTACTAAGTCCAATGCATTTCTCGTATGAAAAGGGTTAAGCATAACATAAATATTCGTATTAAAACTAGCATAAAAAATGTCAATAATTTACCCATAAACCATGAATGGTATAAAAATAACACATCCACAGTCAAACATATCATAAAACCTTCAACACAATATGGAAGATTTGTATAATGATAGATTATCTTCAAAACAAGTTTAAAATCCATCAAAGGATGTTGACATTGATGAAAATGATTTGTAAAACTCTTTGAGAGAAATACCGCTTTTTCATGAAAAAATTTTAAAAGTCACACCATTTTGAAAAGAATTCATTTAAATAAATTTTTGAATCAAAGTGTCACATACCACTTTGAAACTTATGAAATGAATTAACATTTTAAAAACATTCATGTCCATATAAATAAATCATTTAAACCATTTTGAAAACATGGACATTAATGGGAAATATTTTGAAGAATAAATATTTAAAACAATTGAAATGATATTTTAGTAAAAAAATTCCCTAAAAAAAATTCTCTTTAATTAATATTTAGTAATTTTCATTATTCATCAAAATATGAAAGTTATCCGAAAAGTACCAAAAATTAACCCTAAGATAATTTCAATATTCCGAATCCAAAAATGAAGTCCATTTTCAAATATAAAATGTATAAAATTTCAAAAAGTGGGTATTAATATTCATAATAGGTAGTTTGATTGGTTGTGGTGTGTGTTAGAACTCGAAGTTGCGTACAACACACGCTACTATATTATTCAAAGAGAAGTGTACCGTGGAAGCTTGGGGTGTTATAGTGTATGTCCATTATTCCAAAATAATTTCACAATATCAAATATTTAAAGTATAAAATTTTTGTAAAAATACTCTTTTTTCAATATTCATCAATGGTATTAATATTCTTAGAAAAATACTAAAAATTCATCCTAGATTAATTTTGACATTTGAAATTTAAAAATGATGTTTATTTTACAATAATAATAATTTTATTTATACAAAAGTATTACACAAAATAACTATGGTCTCGTTACATAACCCATTATAACACCCACATAGGACCTAAGAGTAAGGTCAGTAATGGTGATAGAATCTTAGGGCAGCTTAGATAACATTTTCGTAGTGTTGATTTCGATCAACTTGAAATTATCCCATAGGATATTTCGTTCAAGATTAACATGTTGAATCTTGGACTGGGCTTGGTCTATAGTGAAGCCCAATGACGCCACCTACTTCAATATCTATGACAAATTGGATTTTTATAACTTAAGTCTACTAGATGAGGCCATCGACTCTTCTTTCTGCATTAATTATCCATTATTAGTTTTTTTATAAACAATAATTATAACATTAAAAATTATTATTGTTTCCAATGTTCATATTAACCAATTGTCATATAATGGTCAAAAATCAATGATTATATTTCAATTATACTTATATAGTTCTATTATTATGATACAATAAGACCTACATTTTTAAGAAACAAAATATTATTCAAAAGTTTGGGTCGTTGCATTCTTCTCCCATTAAGAAATTTCATCCCTGAAATTTCAACTCATACTCTCAGAAAAGAAAAGGTGTGGGTACTTCTGCCTCACTGTTTCCCCAAGTTCCCATGTGGCTTCTTCATGTTTTTGGTTCCTCCAAAACACTTTACCGAGGTGGATAGTCTTGTTATATAGAACCTTTTCTCTATGATCCAAGATCTCCACCAGTTACTCCTCGTAAGAGAGTTCATTTTCTATTTGTACCACATCATGACTCAGTACATGTGAAGGGTCAGGTATTCACTTCCCCAAGAGGGATACGTGGAATACATCATGAAATTGAGCCATATTTGGAGGAATTAAAAGCTAATAGGCCACTTCTCTTATGAAATCAATGATTTCATAGGGGCCAATGTACCTAGGTTTGAGCTTCCCTTTCATCCCAAAACTCATGAATCTCTTCCAAGGTGAAATTATATGGATGACTTTGTCACCAATGTCAAACTCCAAGTCCCATTGATGGTTTTTGGTATAGATATTCTACCGACTCTGGGCATCCTTAATGTTTTGTTGGATGGAATGAACTTTTTCTTTCATCTATTGTACAAGATCAAGCCTAAAAATATTCCACTCACTAGCTTCATCCCAACAAGTAGGATTTATACATTACTTCCCATATATAGCTTCATAGGGTGCCATTTGAATGATTGAATGGAATATGTTGCCGTAAGAGAACTCAACTAATAGGAGATGTTGATCTCATCCACCTTTAAATTCCATTGAGCATGTTCTCAACATGTCCTCAAGTGTTTGAATATTCCTTTTTATTTTTCCATCATTTTTAGGGTGATAGGTCATACTGAAATTCAATTTGGTACTCAATTAATGTTGAAGACTCCTCCAGAATTTGGTGGGAACCTTGGATTAGGATCAGATACGATAGAGAGTGGTACCCTATGTAGCCTTACCACTCCCCTAACATAAATCATGGTAAGCTGGTCGAGAGATAAATCATCCAAGATATGGATAAAATGGGATGTCTTGAGGGAGAAGATCCACTATAACCCATATCGCATTGTTTCCCATGGATGTTTTTAGAAGACTAGTGACAAAGTCCATAAGGATACTGTCCCACTTCCATGTTAGTATGGGCAGTGGTTGTAATACCCCTTTAGAAAGTTTCACTCTACCTTCACTTGCTGACACACCATGCACCATTTATTGTGATTGACAATCTCCCTTTTCTAGTTATCCCACCAATAATGACCTATGAGGTCCCTATACATTTTAGTGCTTCTAGAACGTATTGAGAATGTAGAGTTACAAGATTCATCCATCATCTCATTCTATATTTTAATAATATATGGAATGAATTATCTTGTACAAAATTTCAGTACACCTTCTTGATCAATATTGATATTAGGAAACTTCCCAACCATCACAACCTCAAACCTCTTTTAAAAAGATAATATTTTTTAATCTTTCTTGATATTCTCTAGTAATGAAAGTTGAGAAATCATTTGGGATAGGTTTGATGATGTCTCTTACCATACAATTCCCATGCCTGGTTTTAATAGTTCATTGATTAAGGGATCTCATTGAATCCTCATCATTTCCATAACAATAGGGTATTTCCTACATAATGCATCAGTGACTTTGTTTTCTCTTATAGGGTGATAATGAATTAGACAATAATAGTTTTTAAGAAGTTCCAATACCTCCTTGGTCTCATGTTCAATTCCTTTTTGTGAAAATATTCCTCAAACTTTGATGTTATGTGTATATATCACAATTCTCCCCATAAAGATAGTGACTCCATATCTACAAATAAAAAAAACTATAGCCAGCGCCAAATTAAGTGTAGGATAGTTATTCTCATGAGGCTACAACTGTCAAGATTCATATGCAATGACTTTTTTATTTTTCATGATGACCCACCCAAGCCATTTTAGAGATGAATCGCTAAAAATAATGAATCATTATTCAATAGAGGGAAGATTTAACTTGGGTGTCATTACCAATATCCTCTTCGGCTCTTGGAAACAATCCTCACACTCCTTTGTCTAGATGAACATGACCCCTTTTCGAGTTAACTTGTTTAGTGGATTGGAAAGTTGTGGAAGGTTTTTCACAAACAGCCTATAATATACTTCTAAACCAAGGAATCATTGAATCTCAGTTACTATTATAGGATGAGGCCACTCTTCTAAAACCTTGGTCATTTCAGGGTCAAATGAGATACCATCATTGGTTATAATGTTCCCCCCAAAAGATACTTATTGTATCCAAAACTCACACTTTCTGAACTTTCCAATAAGCCTTTCCTTCCCTAGAGTATGTAAAATAACCCTTAAATGGTCCTCATGCTCCTCACAAAATTTAGAATATATAAAAATTTCATCAATAAATACTACTAAGAAATTATCAAGGTAGTCCCTAAAGATACTATTCATCAAATCCATAAATATAACATGTGAATTATTCAAACCAAAGGGAATAACAACAAACTCATAATTCCCATATCTTGGTTAGAAGGAAATTTTCAAAATATCTTCTTTCTTCACCCTTAATTGATGACAACCAGATCAAATATCAACCTAAAAGAAGAATGGAGCCCCACGAAGCTGGTCAAATAAGTAATGAATTCTTGAAAGAGGGTATTTTTTCACTATGATCATGCTCAATTCTTTATAATCAATGCATAGCCGCATTAATCCATCCTTATTCTTCACAAAGATAATGGGAACTCCCCTGGGAGACACAATCGGATAGATAAACCCCTTCTTTTAAAGATATTAGATTTGTTTATTTAATTCCTCCAGCTCCACATTAACCATCCTATATGGGCTCTTTGATATCAGATGAGATCTAGGTGTGAGTTCAGTTTATAACTCTACTTCTATTTCTATGGGAGGTCTAGGTAACTCCTCAAGAAATGCATCAACATGTTGTTGGATTATGGGGAAATTTTATATCCTTATACTCGCATATCCTTATTTAACCTCACCAATCAACTACATTAAGAAGTATATAAGAGGTGCTTCTAGAAAAATCTCAAGTCAAGAAATCATTCCTTAAAATATAATTATAGGTTTTCCATTTAATACTATTGATATTTCATTGCTTCTGCATTTGATCTTAGCATTATACTTTGTGAGTTATTCAATCCCTAGTATAATGTCTCATTCCAAAATGGTAAAGACTACTATATTTGCAATAATATTTTGATCACTAAAGTAAATACTATAGTTCCAAAACACTGTTTATTCATAGATAATCCCTCTTGGATGCTTGATTGATAACTGTAGTTTTAGAAGTTCAACGAATGATCCTATATTTTTTTTCAAACATGGAAGAAATAAAGGTATGCATAGAACCAGAATAAAACAAATTAATTTCTATATTTTATAGAAAAACAATATTACCTTCCACCACATCATTTGAAGATTCAAATTCATCTTTTGTGCTATAGAAATCATTACCTTTCTCTCTTGGCATTTGATGAGGCTGATGGTGATTCCCCTCCACCATCCTCAGATTTGTATAGTGATTGGAAAAGTGTCGTATCTTTCCACACATGAATCATTGGACTTTAGGTAGGTCCTGCACCATATTTAATTTTTTTAGTGTTGGGAAGTTGAGACCTCACCTCACTAAGAAAATTTCGAGTAATATGGACATCTCTTCCACACATGTAACATTTCCAGATCCCAAGAAAGTAGTTCATCGAATACTTCTTTCCACGTTTATTACATGTGGGAATTTGCACTTGCTTTCCTTCTATTCCCTGATCAAGGATAATCCCCAAGATTAGATCTATTATCCTTTATTTTCATTAGATTTATGAGACTAATGTGTCTCACCAAACTCCAGATCGACTTTCATTTCACTCCACGTGATCTCCTCATAGCTATTATAGTCTCAGTTGTATAGATTCTTCCGCAGACAAGGTCTTAGTCCACCAATGAATATATCAACCTTCCCATTAGGACCCATGAAAAAACACAAGGTGTAATGGGAAAGTCTTTTCATTTTCATCTCATAGCATCAAACCGATTAATTATCCTTCTGGTTCATTTAGATAAACTCCTTCTTCATTTTATTTCTCATCGAACAAGGAAAATACTTATTGAAGAAGATCCCTCTAAACTCTTACCACTCCATAGATTCAATATCCCCTCCTGGAATCATGTTATCAATCATTTCCCACCACTGATCAACTACACCATCTAAGCAGTAAATATCCTGGGTGACCTTCTATTTTTCTAAACGGTGGATTACAGAAAAGTTCTTTTCGATTGAGTTGATCCACACTTCATCAGTCAGTGGGTTGGTAGATCCACTGAAAGTTGGTGTTTGCTGACTCATAAAGGTCTCAATAGATATTTTTTTCCTCCAAGGGGAAATTAGCCTCTCATCTTGATTCTAGTTATTCCCCATAACCTGAGTCAGTTGGTTCATCATTCTCATAAAAGTTTCCATTCTTGCTTCCATTGAAGGGCCATTAGTGCATGGTCCATTGCTTTCACCATTTGCATAGTTCCTCCTATTTTCAATCATTTTATAAAATGATGAAACCTTAGTTAGAAACTTATTTCAAATATGAATAGTTTAACTATAAATGATTTTTATGTCTTAAAACATCATGCTTAAACATCTTATTCTATAAAAACAATTACATTTCTCTATAAATCCTTCATAATGATTCTTAAAAATATTATTATTAACCAATAATATCTCTTAGGAGCGTAAAAATAGGAGTTCAGTAAGGCCCATTTTCATTCAACAATTCTTGTTCAAGTCTTTCTCAAAGCGATGTTTTCTGTTTTTACCCCTAGATACATCTTTTCGAGAGCCACACCCACTTGTTCGTATCTAGACATGGATTTATTTGTTCGGAAACCACTTACTTAATATTTCACCGAAATAACAATATTTTTTTATGTTTATTATTTTTTAGGGTTCTTCCTAAAATTTTCAAATCCAAATTTCCAAAAATAAAAAAAAAAATCATTTGATACCAACTATGGTATCTCGCCTTTTTGTTACATAAATTTTCATTATATTTCACAAATAGAGGATCTTTAATGTCTTGTGTCTTGAAAATAAGTTACATAATATATGAAAAAATATAAAATTATTTTAATCCAATTTAACGGCGTCTCTGTAACGTCCCGACCCTAGTTACCCAGAGTCGGTGCATTATTACATAACATTGGCATGATCACAAGAAAGATCAAATCTCGAAAGACCGATTGGTTTAGTAGCCTTGGAAACACTAGATATATTCATAAGTTTTACATTACATCATAAAATGAAAAACTACTAAAACAACATAATGTCTCCATAATCCACACTCATATCCCCACATAATATCCCTGCAGGTCATTCATAACTTACTTCTTCACTTCCTGGGAAAAATAAAACATAGAAAAGGGGTGATCTCAAATGCTCAGTAAGGATAACAATATAGCGGAAACTTTCATAAATAAGAATAAACATTTAAGGCAATGTATAACTAAAACAAAAGCCTTTCAAACATGAACTTTCAACATGGTATGGCATAAATAAAATGAAATAATGCCATTTACTTATTCACATGGATATTCTACTAATCGAATAATCACATGAAAAAATCAATAACCACTTTCATAATGTTGGAATGCATAATACTGAACTTTAATTTCTTTGTCAAGGCCTCGTCCCAAGACCTTGGGGCTAACTGTAACCGGAACCCAACCCGGAGTGCCTCTAATAACCGGACACCATCCCGGAGTGCCTCTAATAACCGGACACCAACCCGGAGTGCCTCTAATAACCGGACACCAACCCAGAGTTCCTCTAATAACTGGAGACCAAACCGGAGGGCTTACTTTTACCGGTCCCCAACCCGGAACATACTTGTCTAACACATTCATCTGAATGAAAGGTTGAAATATAACATAAATATTCGGATTACAAATAACTTATGAAATGTCAATACTCTAAAAAAAACCATGAGTGACATAAGAATAACTTATCCACAGTCAAAAATATCACAAAACCTTCAATAAAATATGGATGTTTTGTATCATAATAAATCAACTTCAAATAAGCTTAAAATCCATCACAAAGGATGTTGACATAGATGAAATCAAAACTATTTTAGAGAAATATCTCTTTTTTTTAAATCATTTTAAAAGTAACATAATTATAAAATAATACATTCAATTTGAAAATATTCTTATAAGCTTGTAAGGGAAGCTTCGACGATTTTATAACGGCGGAAAATAACCACACCCGCCGTATAAGTTAAAAAAACATTCTTACCTTAATTTTGTCGAAAAGGTTAAAAAGCACCTTGTTTGGAAAACGACGGAAATATTCCTTTATAAAACTCTTATAAAAAGTCAAACAAGGGTAAAAATGACTTTAACCAATATTCCTGTAAATGGTAAAAATATTTTGAAATACATTTTGAAGAAACATGGATGTGGATGATAAAGAGATCCCAGTAGATTATTACGTATAAACAACCTCGGATAATGAAGAGATTGTGAAATAACCATTACCAATTTGGTAAATTATGAAACATAAAACCCATGAAATAGGTATCATACAATGAATATGTAAATACACATAAATTAGAGTGTATTACACAAAGAATATAATTATGGGTAGTACATACACCACACAAAAGGTAATGGTGGCAATATGGCATGAATCTCACGGGAATAAGGAGTGAGATGAAAACCCCTTACCTTGTACTTTTCCTTGGTTGGGGTAGGTTAACCTCCTGTATAATGGTGAAATAATTGTTATTAAATTATACAAGAATCATATATATTAATATGATATCATATATGATCTTTTAACATTGATTTGTTAATAATATCTTAGAATTATCGTCGTTTCGGGTGTTAACTTACTCATTTTATTTTATATGTTTTGTTACATAAGCCATGTTTGTTGTATCTTATTCATATCCAGAATGATATCAAGTCCTTAAACATCATTTTTAAATCATCAAATGATAATTATACTTGAATGGATACGATGGAGAATGAATCTCATCGCGTTCGTGGAGACGGTAGTCCGTACGTACGCACGAGCGACAATATCATTCTTTTGATATTAAAATAATATATAAATAGATGGTATATCATATATACAGAATCATTAACATGTTATATTTATTATTTACATGAGTTACATATCATTATTATACCCATCCAAAATAATAATATATTGAATAACAATTACACCACGACGTGGAGACGGTAAGCCGTACGTACGCACGTATGGGGACATGTTATTCAAAGGGTGGATAGAATACTGAATATGGTTGTAACATATTTATAATAACATCACAGTATATGTGAGATACTGGAGTTATTATTTTAGAATGGTAACAACAAAGGAAGAAGAAGTGGAAGAAGAAATGAATTTGGAAAAAGGGTGGTGAAATCATTACCTCTTCTTCGGGTTCTTCCTTTTGATTTGATCAAAAGGGCTCCTTAGGTTGGCTTTCTGATAAAACTAAGGACTCTAGGTTGTATTGAGGGAAGTTGGGAGAGTATTTGGGCATAGTTTGGCCGAACCAAAAGGCTTTTAAGGTGTGAAGAAATGAGAAGGAGGAGTGCCCTTTTATAAGAGGGGTGAGGGGCACCTTTGGAAAAGCTAGCAATATTAATTTATAATAAATTCATATTCGGTTTCTAATGGCTCAAAAGTTGATTATTCAAAGGTTAAGGTGGGTATAGGTCGAACACCACTCAACAAATAGAATTTAGACAGGTTTGGGTACTTATATTAACCTTATCTTTAAGTATTAACTCTAAGTTAATTAGTTTCACTTTTACAATTTCTCTTTGTATTTTTATATAATATGGTTAATAAACTTACTATATACATCCAAGCGACCCCCAAGTGGTCCATTAATGAGGAACCTATCATGATATAAGTCTCTTGGCCGAACCTTAGATTTTTAGGAATTTAATATCAATTAATAATATAATATTTGTTTTAAGAACTCTTTTATGTCAATTTTGACACTATTCAATAGTTGATTTTTGTGAAACTCATAACAGATTGATTACTTCGAAAAAAGTCAATTAAATCAATCCTAATATATCATATTATCCTATAAAATTAGTTTAATTCATTAAAAGTTTAATATTATATTTATTTGGGTATTTATAATATCGATTATTTTAATTTTTCACTATTATAGTAATTACTACATCATCATTTTGTCATAAATAAAATAAATTATTTAATGTCTAAAAATTATAAATAAAATATAATTATGTAGGAAATCTTTTTATATTTCTAATTAATATTTATAATATAAAATCCAACATATATAACCCTATGTAACAATTGTTTTTCTAAAAGATATATGCTTGTGTCATTTTTGTATTCATTTTAACTTAATTAAAATAAAGTGTCATTATCACTTACAAGTGGATCCATGGGGTCCCAAAATCGACCGAAAGATGCCTATGGTCGAACATGTATCAACCAATAAGGCTAGGACACGTTTTAGGGTAATTTAGTATTATTATAATATTATTTTTTAACCCTTATTTACCGGATTTACCCTTAACCATGGTAAATAAAATATTTACCGCAGTAATTATTCAAAATGTCTAAAAATAAAAGTTACCTATTTACACAATTTAAATATCCTGATTCAAAATATGGAATCCATTTTTCTAAATTCAAAACACAGAAGTGGCAGAAATTAATTTAAAATTAATTCCCGCTGTCAAAACAAAAAGCGTGTTTTTAAGAGATAATAACTATCAAAAGATTGACACTTGTTTATGTTCGGTTTAATTGTAAAATTATGTCCAATGACCAAAATTATATTAAATGGTAAAAATATATTCTAAATATACTGTAAAACCACTCAAATTCATAATTTATCACTATTAATTATTTTGATTAAAAAATTTGTTTTTAATTAAAATTTAGCAATTTTCACTATTCATCAAAATATGAAAGTTATCCGAAATGTACCAAAATTTCACCTTAGGCTAAATTCGATATTCCGAATCCAAAAATGAAGTCCATTTTAAAATATAAAATATATATAATTTCAAAAAGTATGTATTACTATTCATAACGACTAGTTTGATTGGTTGTGGTGTGTGTTAAAACTCAAGGTTGCGTACAACACACGCTACGGTATTATTCAAAGAAAGTGTACTGTGGAATCTTGGGATGTTTCATTTTAAATTTTTTATGTCCCCATTTATTCAAAAAGTTTAAAATATTGTATTTAAAAAGGGTTCACTATTAAAAGTTGATAAAAGTGCAATACTGAAAATGAATTTGTTCTTGCATTATATCTAAGAAACTCATAATATGGATTCTAAAATTATAAGGATTATATAATGTTTAAAATTTAGATAATACTATTCATAACCTATTTTGAATGGCTTTTTTTTTGTAAGTCATGGTGTGATTGAACTCGGTGTTGCGTGTAGTGCAAGTTATTGAATTATTTTGAAGAAATAACACACTATGAAATCTTGGGGTGTTACATTCTCCCCTCCTTCAATAAATTGCATCCTCGCAATTTGAAATTGTTCTTCGAAAATAAAAGGTTTAAAATAGAAAATATATTTGTGGGAAAACCCACATCGGAAATTGGGTTACTAAAATTTAGTCTTAATATGAGGAAAAGAGAAATGAAAGGGTCACCACCAAATTATGATCTCGATTAGGAGAACATTGGTGGAATTTAGAGACATATAATTGGAGAAAAAATGTAAATATTTATAGGTAGTGATTGAGGTCATCAATCACAAACAAGTATAAAATTGAGGTCCTTAAATTCATCAATCTATGATGATTTGAAATACCATCGGTTCAACAAAACATAGGGTATTAGGATAACACATTTTTGACGTTTCAAAATATCTTAGTTGAAATCCCACATCGAAAAATGAATTAATGAGGCCTCTATTTAAAATAAAGAGTCGAAAGTATGAAGATTACCGAAAATAATACATACTAGGGTTCCATGTAGGAAAATATGGATATGGAAGAAAAATCTAACCATCAATTATCTGATGGAGAGTGGTAGAGAACATGGCTATGAAAAGGCCAACAATCCCAAAGCCATAAATTAGTGATGATTTAAGGTACCATCTAGGAAAACATTTTTGTTCTAAGTTGCTTGAATTTATTTATGAGATTGTCTAAGATCATAAGGAGATATACTTACTTTATAATTAGAGTTTTATCCATTAATAAATTTCTACCACAAACTCATCTTTCACTCTAAAAGATAATATAATGTAAAAAAATTCTATTTACACTGTTCATATAGGGTTCCAAAATAAACGAATTTATAATTCATCTACATGATCTTTTAATAAAAACTACATTATTTAATCCAGGACATCTCATGGGCCAGTGGTAGGTGATACACCCTTGTCGCCCTTCGGTTGCGGGTTCAAGTCTCGCAGCCTTGACGGACGCGATGGGTTGCCGCCCGACCTCCGGGTTGTCCTTTTATGGCAATCCAAAATAATCCAAACTAGAACTATCCAAAATACTTCTGTCCAAACTCACAGTCTAACATTTATAAGGAAGGTAAACATAATATAGATCCTTTTTACCCCGTAATAGCATATGAATACCTTCATCATGTATTACCATATTTATTATTGATTACATTCATGCTCCCTTATTCCATATAGAATGCTGGATATACTTCATTAATCCAAAAAATGTTTTAAACCCCAACAATGATGGAATATACAAATCATTAATCAGTTCCAAGGTAGTCAAGAATATCCAATATAATTTATCCAAAACAATCACATATTATTCCAAAATCACTACCTCAGTATCAGAACTATATTATGATTTATCGTTCTCTCAACCATATATTTTCCAAAAATTTATCCTGCTATTGAGTCACTTTTCTTTGTTCCACACAATCTCAAGTCCTTAATGAAATAGAACTGCAGTACAATCCTTATATACTCCATAATTATTATAACAAGTACATTGTTGATACAACACTTAATTGACATAATCAATATAAGAACTCTAATCATTCCTCTTCATCTGTGGTAGTATCATAACTTGATTATTATCCAATAGCATCATTTGTAGCATAGTCTGATGACTGGGCCATAAGTTCGCGTAGTGTCCAAACTCCTTGCAAATAAAGCATTGTAAATTTGAAACCATTTTCTTACCCTTGCAGTAACGTACTTTGTGACCTTTTCCTCCACACATATAACAAACTCTCATTCCTTTCAGGAAAGTTCCAGGGTGTTTCTTTACACAGTTATCACATATGGGAAGATTCTTCTTTTCCTTCTTCTCTTTATCCATCTTTCTCTCTTCCATCCTTTTCTTCTCTTGCTTCCCTTCAAAGCCATAGGACTCAGTAAACTCTTTACTTATCTTATCAACACATGATATTATTTCTTCATATGATGATAATACATGGGAGACTATTTCTCTTATAAATTCTAGCTTTAGACCATGAAAGATATGATCCTTCCTTCTCTTTGGATCATGTGCATTTCTAGAGTTCTCATTCCTTCTACTGGGCACCATTTCTAAACTATTGCATGCACTAGATCAGTTTATGAATCAAAATACATAATCCCATACTTATAAAACACTTAACATAAATTGAACTATTTATGGATATAATCCATAATCATAAAAATGTCTCCTTTGAGGATGTATATACTCATAAACCCTTCATAATGGTTTGTAAAGAAAATGAGAATTATCCTAAGCATATCTCCCGGGAGTGTCGTAACCAAGAGTGCAGCAAGGCCCGTTGTCGTGCACCAGTTCCCGTTCGAGTCTAGCTCAAAGCGGTGTTTTCGGGTTTTACCCCTAGGTACATCTGTGCCAGAGCCGCATCTACCTGATCATATCCCGACAGGGATGTATTTCTCGGAAAACTCACAAAATCTCTACAATACCAAAATTCTAGGAAGTTCTTCTACACTAATCCTCAAAGTTCATCTTAGGTCTACGTGCTCTAATCAGAGTTTATCTAAATCTAGCTTCCAAGGTTTGTACTAAACTTCCTCTGATACCAACTATAACGTCCCGACCCTAGTTACCTAGAGTCGGTGCATTATTACATAACATTGGCATGATCACAAGAAAGATCAAATCTAGAAAGACCGATTGGTTTAGTAGCCTTGGAAACACTAGATATATTCATAAGTTTTACATTACATCATAAAATGAAAATCTACTACAACAACATAATGTCTCCATAATCCACACTCATATCCCCACATAATATCCCTGTAGGTCATTCATAACTTACTTCTTCACTTCCTGGGAAAAATAAAACATAGAAAAGGGGTGAGCTAAAATACCCAGTAAGGATAACAATATAGTGGAAACTTTCATAAATAAGAATAAACATTTAAGGCAATGTATAACTAAAAAAAATCCTTTCAAACATGAACTTTCAACATGGTATGGCATAAATAAAATGAAATAATGACATTTACTTATTCACATGGATATTCTACTAATCGAATAATCACATGAAAAAATCAATAACCACTTTCATAATGTTGGAATGCATAATGCTGAACTTTAATTTCTTTGTCAAGGCCTCGTCCCAAGACCTTGGGGCTAACTGTAACCAGAACCCAACCCGGAGTGCCTCTAATAACCGGACACCATCCCGGAGTGCCTCTAATAACCGGACACCAACCCGGAGTGCCTCTAATAACCGGACACCAACCCGGAGTTCCTCTAATAACCGGAGACCAAACTGGAGGGCTTACTTTTACCGGTCCCCAACCCGGAACATACTTGTCTAATACATTCATCTGAATGAAAGGTTGAAATATAACATAAACATTCGTATTACAAATAACTTATGAAATGTCAATACTCTAAAAAAAACCATGAGTGACATAAGAATAACTTATCCATAGTCAAAAATATCACAAAGCCTTCAATAAAATATGGATGTTTTGTATCATAATAAATCAACTTCAAATAAGCTTAAAATCCATCACAAAGGATGTTGACATAGATGAAATCAAAACTATTTTAGAGAAATATCTCTTTTTTTAAATCATTTTAAAAGTAACATAATTATAAAATAATACATTCAATTTGAAAATATTCTTATAAGCTTGTAAGGGAAGCTTCGACGATTTTATAACGGCGGAAAATAACCACACCCGCCGTATAAGTTAAAAAAACATTCTTACCTTAATTTTGTCGAAAAGGTTAAAAAGCACCTTGTTTGGAAAACGACGGAAATATTCCTTTATAAAACTCTTATAAAAAGTCAAACAAGGGTAAAAATGACTTTAACCCATATTCCTGTAAATGGTAAAAATATTTTGAAATACATTTTGAAGAAACATGGATGTGGATGATAAAGAGATCCCAGTAGATTATTACGTATAAACAACCTCGGATAATGAAGAGATTGTGAAATAACCCTTACCAATTTGGTAAATTATGAAACATAAAACCCATGAAATAGGTATCATACAATGAATATGTAAATAAACATAAATTAGAGTGTATTACACAAAGAATATAATTATGGGCGTTACATACACCACACAAAAGGTAATGGTGGCAATATGGCATGAATCTCACGGGAATAAGGAGTGAGATGAAAACCCCTTACCTTGTACTTTTCCTTGGTTGGGGTAGGTTAACCTCATGTATAATGGTGAAATAATTGTTATTAAATTATACAAGAATCATATATATTAATATGATATCATATATGATCTTTTAACATTGATTTGTTAATAATATCTTAGAATTATCGTCGTTTCGGGTGTTAACTTACTCATTTTCTTTTATATGTTTTGTTACATAAGCCATGTTTGTTGTATCTTATTCATATCCAAAATGATATCAAGTCCTTAAACATCATTTTTAAATCATCAAATGATAATTATACTTGAATGGATACGATGGAGAATGAATCTCATCGTGTTCGTGGAGACGGTAGTCCGTACGTACGCACGAGCGACAATATCATTCTTTTGATATTAAAATAATATATAAATGGATGGTATATCATATATAAAGAATCATTAACATGTTATATTTATTATTTACAGGAGTTACATATCATTATTATACCCATCCAAAATAATAATATATTGAATAACAATTACACCACGACGTGGAGACGGTAAGCCGTACGTACGCACGTATGGTGACATGTTATTCAAAGGGTGGATAGAATACTGAATATGGTTGTAACATATTTATAATAACATCACAGTATATGTGAGATACTGGAGTTATTATTTTAGAATGGTAACAACAAAGGAAGAAGAAGTGGAAGAAGAAATGAACTTGGAAAAAGGGTGGTGAAATCATTACCTCTTCTTCGGGTTCTTCCTTTTGATTTGATCAAAAGGGCTCCTTAGGTTGGCTTTCTGATAAAACTAAGGCCTCTAGGTTGTAGTGAGGGAAGTTGGGAGAGTATTTGGGCATAGTTTGGCCGAACCAAAAGGCTTTTAAGGTGTGAAGAAATGAGAAGGAGGAGTGCCCTTTTATAAGAGGGGTGAGGGGCACCTTTGGAAAAGCTAGCAATATTAATTTATAATAAATTCATATTCGGTTTCTAATGGCTCCAAAGTTGATTATTCAAAGGTTTAGGTGGGGATAGGTCGAACACCACTCAAACAATAGAATTTAGACAGGTTTGGGTACTTATATTAACCTTATCTTTAAGTATTAACTCTAAGTTAATTAGTTTCACTTTTACAATGTCTCTTTGTATTTTTATATAATATGGTTAATAAACTTACTATATACATCCAAGAGACCCCCAAGTGGTCCATTAATGAGGAACCTATCATGATATAAGTCTCTTGGACGAAACTTAGATTTTTAGGAATTTAATATCAATTAATAATATAATATTTGTTTTAAGAACTCTTTTATGTCAATTTTGACACTATTCAATAGTTGATTTTTGTGAAACTCATAACAGATTGATTACTTCGAAAAAAGTCAATTAAATCAATCCTAATATATCATATTATCCTATAAAATTAGTTTAATTCATTAAAAGTTTAATATTATATTTATTTTGGTATTTATAATATCAATTATTTTAATTTTTCACTATTATAGTAATTACTACATCATCATTTTGTCATAAATAAAATAAATTATTTAATGTCTAAAAATTATAAATAAAATATAATTATGTAGGAAATATTTTTATATTTCTAATTAATATTTATAATCTAAAATCCAACATATATAACCCTATGTAACAATTTTTTTTCTAAAAGATATATGCTTGTGTCATTTTTGTATTCATTTTAACTTAATTAAAATAAAGTGTCATTATCACTTACAAGTGGATCCATGGGGTCAAAAAATCGACCCAAAGATTCCTATGGTCGAACATGTATCAACCAATAAGGCTAGGACACGTTTTAGGGTAATTTAGTATTATTATAATATTATATTTTAACCCTTATTTACCGGATTTACCCTTAACCATGGTAAATAAAATATTTACCGCAGTAATTATTCAAAATGTCTAAAAATAAAAGTTACCTATTTACACAATTTGAACATCCTGATTCCAAATATGGAATCCATTTTTCTAAATTCAAAACACAGAAGTGGCAGAAATTAATTTAAAATTAATTCCCGCTGTCAAAACAAAAAGCGTGTTTTTAAGAGATAATAACTATCAAAAGATTGACACTTGTTTATGTTCGGTTTAATTGTAAAATTATGTCCAATGACCAAAATTATTTTAAATGGTAAAAATATATTATAAATATACTTTAAAACCACTCAAATTCATAATTTATCACTATTAATTATTTTGATTAAAAAAGTTGTTTTTAATTAAAATTTAGTAATTTTCACTATTCATCAAAATATGAAAGTTATCCGAAATGTACCAAAATTTCACCTTAGACTAAATTCGATATTCCGAATCCAAAAATGAATTCCATTTTAAAATATAAAATATATATAATTTCAAAAAGTAGGTATTACTTTTCATAACGGCTAGTTTGATTGGTTGTGGTGTGTGTTAAAACTCAAGGTTGCGTACAACACACGCTACTGTATTATTCAAATAAAGTGTACCGTGGAAGCATGGGATGTTTCATTTTAAATTTTTGATGTCCCCATTTAGTCAAAAAGTTTAAAATATTGTATTTAAAAAGGGTTCACTATTAAAAGTTGATAAAAGTGCAATACTGAAAATGAATTTGTTCTTGAATTATATCTAAGAAACTCATAATATGGATTCTAAAATTATAAGGATTATATAAAGTTTAAAATTTAGATAATACTATTCATAACCTCTTTTGAATGGATTTTTTTTTGTAAGTCATGGTGTGATTGAACTCGGTGTTGCGTGTATTGCAAGTTATTGAATTATTTTGAAGAAATAACACACTATGAAATCTTGGGGTGTTACAGTCTCAAAATTTTTATCGTAGTTAAAATTACTGCATCTCATAAACTGGGGATTTACATCAAATGAAAGTGTGAGCATAAGGACCGGTAAGAGAAAATAGAGAAAAATAGTTTATATGTTAGCTTAAGAGGATACAATAAGAACTTGAGTAAATATCATAATGGCATTAGAAATAGGTGTATCATGATAATAAAAAATTGAATAATATATTGAAAATATGGCTACAACATTTAATTTATAAATTCATAAGCATATCACCAAGGTCCATCCCCAATGTTTTATAATATTTAGAAATGTTATTCACCAAGGTATCGTAAAACTTATCATCTCTGTAGATTAATTTCTCTACCCAATACATTAGAGAAATATCAGGTCACACCATTTATATGATTTTATTTTCATTTGGTCCACATAGATAATAATCAAAAATTTCATAAATAATCCATATAGAATAATATAAATTGGTTTCATATCGTAATCATGGCATTTTAAAAAGTTCTTAAAAACATGTTTCTTTTTGTAATTTACTCCCACGAAAAAGGAATGTGGTTTTCATGTATGTCAACAACAGAAATAAAATATATCATTTTTAAATACCTTTTAATACCCATGGAAATATAGAGGTTTTGGTAATGAAAAAAGAAAAGAAAATAATTTATTGATAAAAGATAGAAATTTTGAGATGTAAATCTGGAAACATAACTGGTACAAAACAAGAATTCAAAAAAATAAAAAAGAGATGTTAAAATGGTCTCACATTTATAAAAGACTCATAATATATTATAAACATAGAACAAAATTAATAGAATAAAATTCTATGGAAATTTTAAATACATATAACATAAAAAGACAACATGAAAGGAAAAGCGATGTTGAGATTTCCCTTACCATGATGAGTAACTTCTAAAACACTTTTATCGGGACCTTGAGGACTTTAAGAAACCTTAAGATGAGTCCTTATGATTTAATACTATTAGAGATTTTATGGGGATGATTTTTCAATGAAATTAAATGAAGAAATGGCTTTACATTTATAGTAAAAGAGATGGTGTTTTTTATTAATTTCTAAGGATACCACATTGGTAGTATTTGAAAAAACATAAGTTTTCACATGGTATTTGCCTATGGTTTTGGCCAATTGGGACACCAAATAACATATTTTAATCCAAAAATATTCTACTATAATTTTAAATTATATATTACACCATTACGATGTCATTAAACACACTGAAAACTCAAAAACAATATTTTTACTATTCATCAAAAAATGAAACATTTTATAAAAAAATCACAAATTCACCCTAACCTAACATCAATGTTATTAATTAAAAAATGAACTCCATTTTATGATAATATTTATCAAAATAGGAGTAATTTAATTTTTAAGTAAAATTTCTATTTACTCAAATAATACTAATACTTAACTAATAATTTCTAAAATAGTTATTTACTCAAACTATTATATCAAATTTCCATTAAAGATTCCTAAATTATATTTATAATTCTTTATGTGAGGTTACTATTAAATTAGTAATATTACTATTTATAAGTGTAATATTTCTATTCATAAGTTAATATTCACCTAAAATTATGTTGATCTTATCATACTCTAAATTTCTTATAGATAACAACAGTGTATGTTCGTTTTTTGAAAATCATTTCACAATACCAATTATTTAAAGTATAAAAAATATATAAAGTACTATTTTTTCAATATTCATCAATAATATGAAACTTCTTAAAAAATACTAAAAATTCACCCTAGAGTAATTTTGTCATGTGAAATTCAAAAATGTTGTTTATTTTACCTAGATAATAATTTTATTTATACTAAATGATTACAAAAAGTAATTATGGCCATGTTACATAACCCCTTATAACACCTACATAGGACCAAAGAGTAAGGTGTGAAATGGTGATAGAATCATAGGGTGACTCCAACAACATTTCTCAAGTGGTGATTTCTATCAACTTGAACTTCTCCCGTAGGCGATTTCATTTAAAATTAACATGTTAAAGCTCAGTATGGGCTTGGTCCAAAGAAAAGCATAGTGATACTACCACATTCCCAAACTCTAAAAAATGGGATTTGTACAGCCCGAGTCTACTAGATGAAGTCATCAAATCTTATTTCTGCATCAATTATCCATTATCATTTCTATTTATAAACAATAATTATAATGTTAAAAATTATTATTATTTCCAACGGTCATATTAACCAGAAATCATATAATGGTAAAAAATTGATGTTTATATTTCAATTATATTTATATAGTTTTATTTAGTATGATAAAGTAAAACATAAATTTTTCGGATAAAATATTATTCAAAATTATGTGTCGTTAGAATGAATTTTTAAAAAACAGTTTAAACGAAATAGTCTTATCATTTCTTGAACAAGGACATTTTAAAATTTTACTGAAAACGTAAAAGGAATATTCATTTTAATGTGTGTGGAATGAATAGTTTATTCTATCATAATGACTGCTCAATGATTTAAATATTTATTTATAATTTTACAAGTAAATTTTTGAATAACATTTTTTCTTTAATATTTGGAAAATTTGAATATTTTTAATTAATAATTTCAAAATAGAAACGATATTTTCTTCAAGAAAGTTTTAATAGTATCTTTATGGAATTTCCATTCATCAATGAAAAAAACCATTGGTGTTTCTTGTGTTTTATTTTTAGATATAATCCAATGGTACCATCCTTATTAGTTCTCTATATGTTTTATGATTATGGTGAAAACTAGTTTATGAAAACTATTTCTTTTCTATGGGTTATGTTGTGATGAAAATATATAATGTTTATGAAAATCATTTCTTTTATACCGGTCATGCTATAATGAAATTTTTATAAAACAAATTTATTCTCATGGGTTCTAATATTGTGATTTTTTTATGATCTTTTTGTTAGATAAATGCATGTATTATGTGATGGGTGAGACCTATATCTCTATCTAATACATTGGGTAATGAATAATCTTTTATGAGCTCAAAGGGTACACGAGAGGATATCCGAATCTTGAAACAAGTGGGTAAATGTGTGTTTATCAAAATACCAAAATAAGAGGGTACATGGGAGGATAACCCATACACAAAGAATGAGGGTACATGAGAGGTTATCCCAACCCAAAAGAGGGTACATGGGTGGTTATCACATTCTTGAAGCCAATATACTAGTGGTTGTACCAAGACTAACATATATTCAATCTCTTGCTTTGAAGCCTTAACATAATATTTTATATTTTTATTTGTATTTTACAAATCTATGGCTTCTTCCAATTTTATTCCCTCATGTATTATTTTCATTGATTCCTTTATGATTCGTGACTTACGAACATCTGAGATTTATGCCATAACTCAAGTTTATAATCTATGATATGAAGGGTGTGGTTTCAAAATGTAATTATCATTCTTTCATACACTTATTCTCAATTTATATTTATATCTCACATTTTTAGCATTTTTGATCATCTTATCTCACCCTTTCTCAGGTTTCTGGTAACACCCTCAGATATGATGTCTTTTTTTTCAAATTAATTTAATCTTTTTGATATTTTTCATTATACACAACTCTGAATTTATCTTGTGTTAAATGAAATAAATGAGTTGGGATTTAATTACATGTAACACTATATTTAACTTTCATTATATTCAGTATCGATTTTATATTATACTATTCAAAAAAATGTTTTTCTTTCAAAATGTTCCTCACATGGGACACTGATCTTCAGTAAACCATGAAATATTATTATTTTAAATATGTTCATTATAACCCACACATTAAATAGGTGGTTATTAATAATATTAACTTCTTTATGAAATATAAATATAAATTTCCTACTAAATATAAATTTATTTATAAATACTAAAAATCAATCATTTTTTTGTAAGGTAATTATACTCCTCAAAAATATATTTTCTTCAAAAATGATATTTATTACTTTTTTAAAAAAACAAATATTATAATTAATTTATGGAGATTTATGAAAATTTATTTTTCAAAATGAAATAATTTTTTTGAATCATCATATACAAGTTAAATTATTGTGATATTTTTGGTTTTTTGGATAAAATTGATTTTCCAGATAATAGTGAAAATACTAATTTTTATAAAATAATCATTTATTTTCAATAAATTAAGTAATTTAAATTTACAATTATGTTTTAAAGTTACATAATAATAATTTATTAATATTAAATACAATTAATTACTTTGGAATCAACTTTATATTTTATTTTTATATAAGTTTATTTTATGGTTTAAAAAATGGATTTTTTCTGAAAACTATTTTAAAGTGCATAATGTGTATCTATTTTGATTAATTAGAAAAAACCATAATGATTAATATTTTAAAATAAATTTATAGATTAAATTTCAATAATTCTTAATTTATATTCTTAAAATGGTTAGTATAAGACACATAGTTAATATAAAATCATCTTGTGCTTGAAAAATACACTTTATAAAAACCCGATTCTTCATCGCATCTATTTGTTTTTTATACATTTAATTTTTGTCAATTTTAGAAAATTTATTTTTAAAAATAAAAAAATTAAATCATTTTTTAAAAATTTTATTTGGGTGAATTTTTTTCTTCAGAGAAGTTTCATTTTTTGACGAATAGTCAAAAATAATGAATTTTTATTGAAAAATGCTTTTTCATTTAATTTATTTTTAATGATAAAATATATTTTAAAATTTTTTTAAAGTTAAATTATTTAAATTATACATAAATGAATATAATTTAGTTCTTTCTAATCAATTTCATGTTGTTTTTTGTTATAAAAACTTTGTAAACTCTTGAACTTTTTCACTTTCAAAACATGTTTTCTTATCGCGTCTGTGGGACTAATTTTAAATTAAAATTTTTCAATTTTTTTAATTGAATGTGGAAAAATGGATTTAATATTTTGAATCATAATAATTTACAATTTATAATTATTACAAATTTATTTTTTATCAAAATTAATAGTGAATATAATGATAATTAATTACTGTGGTTATGGTAAAAATGTATTTATCAGGGGTTAAACTAAAAAGATAATGGAAAAAATAACTTCTATACTTGTCTAAAAACTATGTTATAGAAATTATTAGATCATTAATCCTATATGAATCTATAATGGTTCATTTGTGACCCTTTTCATATATTCAAAACTTTGTAGCACTTAATTCTTTTCAAAAATACCAATTATGTCTTGTACCACACTTATAAAACGAAACCCCCAATACTCTCTTCTTCACACCTTGAAATCCTTTTAGTGTTGAAACCATGGTCTTTTATTCTTGATTTGGAGTATGGTTTGTGTTTGTTGTCAATCCTCCATGGAAGTTCAGAATTTGTACCAGTAAAGAGATCATACAGTTCAAGAAGACAATAGTATTGAAGGTGGCGTCGTTTCCCAGTGTTTGCCAAATTTTTGGGCATGAAAATCGACAAATGGAGAAAAATGTTTTTGGAAAATAGACTTTTGCGCCATGTACTTGAAGGAGAAAAAACTTGCGCACCATATGTTTTTCAAGATCAAAACATGGAAAATTGGCAAAGGGATAAGGGTCGCGCTAGTTTTGGGCTGGTCGCGCAAGTGACCTTCGCGCCGTGAAGAGACTTGCGCGCCGATGCCTATGAGGTTTGGAAACTTGCGCACATATTGTTTTTCAAAATCATAACTTCAAAATATTGCAAAGGAAAGAAGGTCGCACAATTATTGGTGTGGTCGCGCAAGTGAGTAGCACGACAGAGGCTAGGGAGGATGAGCTGCGTGCCGGAACCTGCGCGTCGAGGGAAGACTTGCGCACCACCGTGCAGGGGGTCCAGTTTTTCTATAAATAGAGGACCACCCCTCCTCATTTGGAACAAATTTCAAGACATAGAGATTTTTCAAGCTCTCATCAAATAAGTGGTTGAGTCACGCAAGTGGTTGTTGGGTTGCGCAAGTAGAGGCTGCGCGCCAGTTGTTGGCTGTGCAACCAAGGAAGCTGGGGAGTTAAAGACGCAACGTCGCACAAGTTCGGAGTTGAAACAGGTAGTGTCCCGCAAGTGGGTTGGTGTCACATGCGCGCCAAATTTGTACCACGCAAGTGACTTACGCGCCGAGATTTAAACTTGCGCGCTGGGTTTGGAGAAGTGTGCTAGGGTTGTTAAAGTAAATATGCCCTTTTGAAGCTTCACGAAAGCTGGAAGATCGCCCGGTACCCTCAGCGCAAAGTGAGATTCGTCTTATAGGGATAATTGGACTTCAATAGAGAATCTACATACAACAGAGGATGCATTCCTATGCAATTATGAAGAGACCTTTATGACTATAAACTGAGTGTGACTTCACCAAGGGTAGTGAGCTAGGGGGAGTCAACGAGAGTGACCCGAGGGAAGCAGTGAGCTATCCCTGAACCTTTGTAAAGGCGGTGAGCCTGGGACAGAGTGACTGTGCCCAAACTGTTGTAATCCACAGCTAGTGAAAATTAGTGGAATTTGGTACAACCACCAACTTGTCGGTGTATGCTCCTTGGACGTAGCCCTTAGTGGTGAACCAAGTAAAACGTAATGTGTCTTCTATATGCATGTGAATGTATGATTTTTAATAATATTTATCATACAGGTTCAACAAGTTCCTACCAACTTGGGAACAAGATCCATCACATTAAAAGAAAAAGTTGTCACCCTGATTCACCCCTCCCCTATCAGTGTGTCTCGGGGTCCTTCATTCAGTTTAGACAATCCCTATCCAAATAAATTACCAAATTCCCTCCCCTAATCATAGAATCCTTATTTTATGCATAAATTAATCCAAAGATGGATTTTTTGTGCAATCCTACGGAGGATACTCGAAGAAGAGGCAACATTCAAAAATGAATGTTTTTGTTTAGTTTCATCTAACACCCACAGAAATTATTATTATATCCTTATTATATAATAAAAAAATTATCTTAAATATACTGGGGTGTTTTTATGCTATTTTAATGATCTTAAACCATCTCCACTTCGATCAAATGGGTTATAAATTCATCATTCGTGTGTATGGTGGACTACCACCTCATGAACTGATATAGTTCGTTTTTACATTATCACCCCTAGAGGTTGGACATAATGATTGTTATATTTTTAAATCTAATATTTATGATATTTATGATTTGATTATGAATTTTTAATTTTTATATCACATATACCTTCATATATTCTATTTTTTGAGATATAATAACTTTGTTTGTGTGTATGGCTGACTACCACCTCACTAAGAGATGTGATTCATTCATGCTTTACATAGAAGGTATTAAGGAAGTGTTTAAAAAAAATATGTGATATATATAACATAGTAATTATTCCTTAATTATAATATATATCACTTACTTTTATTTCATTTAATCCAACAAAAAAATGGATGTAGCATTCATGCGTACGTATGGCCTACCATATCCTGGAACGGTGTATTTCATTTTCTATCACTAAATTTTATGGATTAATATAAATAAATACATTATTAATATATATGATATTTATATAATTTTTATAATTCTGGATATGATGATAAAACGATAAAATTAAGATGATAAAAAATATAAAATAAAAACATTTATGAAAGGCAAAGTGGTTTTTTCCCAAAACATGTTAATAAATGGGTAATAATAGTCCATAATAATATAATATATGGTATGATTTATAAAATAGGTTTAATTAATATATTTACAATAAAATTATATTTATTATACATATATAAATCAAGACTTAAGGTAAGGGTTTTTTTCTCACTTTTACTTTCTGTGAGACAAATTCCATATACAACACATATTAATTTTGTGTGGTGTGTGCACTAACCATGAATGTATTTTATGATCATTATAATTAAAATTATTGGTATTTAAATATATATTGGAGTATCTATATTTTATGGGGTTTACAGTTCAAAATTTATCAAATTGATAGGAAACTTTTTGTCTCAATTTTCCTTCTTTGAGATATATGTTATGTTATACACCAATATTATATAATGAGGTGTATATAAAACAAATATGATAGGAAATATCATGAATTTATTTATCATCATGATATTATAAGTTTCAATTTATTTTATTCCTTCATTGGTCTTATGATTCAATATTATCGAAGTGGTAATGATTTTTTTGTTACAATCTCATCATTTATCGAGATAATTAATGATTGTTTTTTCATTGAAAAAATATTATGATAAATCTCTCAAGAAAGCATAACCTTTATTATCCTCTTGTTATTTCATGAGAATACATGTTTCCCATCATTTTCCTCCTTTCTATATTCATGATTTTACAAATAATGTTTTCATGAAAAATTTTATTTTCGGTCAAAACCACCTTTTCTTCCAAAACCATGTTTTCAATAAATGTTTTCAAAAAAAAATTAAAATAATTTTAAAATATTTTATGTAATAAATTTTTAACCATGTTTTACTTTTTACAAAATGTTTTGAAATTAATCTTCATTTCATTTTCCAAAAAAATCCAATTTGGATTTTCTTAAAAATATGAAATGAATATTATTTTTACCATGTATGGCATGAACATAATTTTCTATAGTCAAGAATGTTATTTTATTTGAAGATTACTTTATATGTTTTCAAGGTTATTTTCAAATAAAAGGATTTTTTAAAAATTTTATGTTTAAATTTTTCTCAAATCAAAAATGTTATTTTTCTCAAGAAATGTTTTAAATGATTTTTAAATATTCTTTTATAAGTTTTCAATTTTATTTTGAATAAAAATTATTTTGAAATTATTTTGTTTTTGGAAAAGTTATTTTTAAATAAATTTGTTTTCCCTTAATAAATGTTCCAAATTATATTTCAAAATCATTTTCTATCTAATATGACATCATATGATAAAATTTATGTTTTACTAGGGACATGAACCAAGGATACAATTCTTATCATCTCTTAGAATTGTTTATTTTGATGAGGACTATATGACCCTTTTCTCTTCCATGGGTTATACCATCATATAACTCTTATTAAACCTACTTATTTTAATGGATTATGATATGATGAAATGGTTAAATTATTATAAACTCTATTTTTCAATAATTTATGATATAATGAACTATTTATGAAACCATTTTCATTTCATGGGTATTTATTTGATAAATATTTTATGATATTTTAGAACACATAGGTATGATTTTTATTTTGTGACGGTGGTTATGTTATAACCAATGATCGGTGTGACCTATATCTAACCCTAATGCATTGCGTAAATATTTATATCTGATGATATAGATATAACTATATCTTAAAGTGAACTCGATTCAGTAAGACATGACTGAAATGAGGGTTGAACCCACTTTAGTAACAGAGCAGTGGAATGGGTAGTGAAATCGATTTAGTAAGGGACTTTATCCCCTATGATGGTTTGGGGAGTGAACCCATTCCAACATGATAGCCTTGGTAGTTTGACTTGACTAATGTGGTAATGATTTTCTATGCTTTTGTGTATTCTACAAATTCTATGTCTTATGAAAATGTTATGATCTCATGGATCATTTTCTTTTATTACCTTATGATTCATGTCTTATGAAATTCAAAACATTATTCCATGACTCACTATTATTAACTTTGATGTGCATGGTATGGTTTTCAAATGTTATGCTCATGTTCACATACCCTTATGCTCTTATTATACTTACATATCTCCCTTGTTTACCATTATTGAGCAACTAAGATCACCCTTTCTTATGTATCCTCTCAAAATTTAATTATGAAAGGTTTAATGTAGGGTATGTATATAAAGATTAATAAATAGGAAAATATTTGAGAAAATCATCGAATATCTTTTCACCAGATTAGAAGATTTTTTTCTAAGATTAAAAATACAATAAACTATTATCGTCCTTAGGAATGTGTTTTTATAATTTATTTAATATTAATATAAAAAGATATAATATTCATATAAAAATATATAATATTCATTTATGAGAAGCTTGGGTATCTGTAGTTTGCATCAAAAGAAAGGTTTAGTTAAACTATAAAAACTATAAGGAAAAAACATTAGTGATATCCCAATGGATATTTCAAAGGATATATCGATGGATGTCTCAAAGGATAAGTCTAATGATAATTCAAAGTATATAGAATGTTTATGGAATTTTGTTATAGTATTGAGTTATTAATTTCTAAGAAATTACATCCCAGTTCAGATACTACAAGTGGATTTGGATATGACATATAGGTACTTAGGTGAAATAACACTAAAATGGAACATTTATCTAGAATCTATCATCACCTAGGGAACAACAAAAAGCCTTCAGGCACACATGGTTTGAAACTCTAAGGGGGTATTCTTTGGAAATCCAGAGACTCATTATGAAACATCCAAAAGGATTTAAATATAAGATGACTATGAATGACTTGGGATAAACATAAGGTGTTATAAATTAAAAATGAGCTTCCACGAATTAGACATCATATAAGTGATTTTAATGATTATTAATTCTCTTGTTATTATTAGGGTTTCTCACACTATGTTTTTTGGTTTTTATAAATGGAGGAAACTATAATTTAATGGGTTAACATTGAATGTGATGGAAAATTTTATGATGAGTAGCGAAATGGGATGATGACTATAATAATGGATATTGTTATTATGCCTAATCATTTATAATGAAACATGATTAACAATGTTAATGATAACCAACTCTCAGACTCATAAAAGAAGATAAGGATAGAGTTAGGTGAGTGTTCGGGTAGTATAGACCATGGAGGAAAGAAGATAAAGTTTCCTATATGTCAAGAATAATGGAATAAGAACTCAAGGGAATGTCTTAGAGGTATAGTAAGAAGTTTTTTTCTGTAAAACAAGGACACAAAGAAGTTAATTAAAAAATAAAAAATAATAGTTTGTTTAATGAAATGGATGAGACTAATGATATTCCGAAGTGATCATAAAATATGGAATGTTTCAAATGTGGAAAGAATAATAATTATACAAATCATTATCCTAAGGGGAAATCTTGTCATGTGAATCAATAAGGTTGTCTGAGTAATGGTTTTTCTATTGATGATTAAGAGACTATGAATAGATTATGAATGAAAATGTTTATTAAGGAATAAGATGTTGAATAATAGTTACTTGTTTGAGGATGAAGTGGGATGATTGATGTAATTATGTATAGGAATTAAAGAATTATAAAATATATAAGGACTTTTCCGTATAATCTTTTTGTCAAGGACTTTAAAAAATATGTTGAATTATTATAATGGAGTGGAAGAGTTATTCAATGGAAAGGTGGTATTTCTATTTTGGGAATGGGTTTCTAAATATGTTCCTAATTTTGATAAAATAGTGTTTAGTTTTGGTAAATATATTATTGATATGGATTAAGTAAACTGGATAGTATTGATGACCTCATAACTGATAAAGGATTTGTTGAAAAAGTTTTTATATTATCATGGATGGATTTTACTACATTTTTTGATATATTTAATATATTCAATACTTTGTGGTTTTATTCAAGTAATGAGGAATCATTTATGTTTTCATTGATGTTCTATGGTAGTTCAAGTTTTTATCATGTTTTACATGTTTTCTATGTGACAATCAATATATAGTCTATGATATATGGGGGATTAATGATATGTTCATCTTGGAAATTTAGTAACCTTCTCTCTAAATTATTTTATTTTATTATTTAAGCAGGGTCATTAGTCTAACCATTTGTGAAATGTTTTATGTTTAACTTTGAATTAGGATTCAAATTTTAATGTATAATTTCACCATATAAATATTTATGCATGACTTGTTCTAACCATTTTTGTGTGATGATAACTAAAGATAGAAGGAATGACTTATCCTTATATTTATAGATCATATGATATTTTAGTGCTTTTGGCATAACAAATCCACATTTATTTTATAGAGTAAAATATGAAATGAAAATTGATCAAGGAAAACACAAGGGTAAGATTATGTTTACGAAATTTAATGAAATCCAGTAAGTATACATTCTCTTAAAAACTATAAATCATTGGGAAAGGAACTTATAATAAAATGGTGTCTTGTTATCATCCATTTTTATGATATCAATGGACTTTTTCATGCCTCCTTTGTTTATGTTTTTATGGTTGTTAACCTTCTCTAGATCATCCACTGTATTGTAGTCATTTTTCTCTATCGCTATCTATAATTATTTACATTTTTCATCCATGTCCAAATATTCACCTCCCACCTATGTTCTCTTATGTGGAAACCTAGTTACAAGTTACTTTAGATAATAGTTATGTTTCCAACATTCCCTTTTAAGTGGATTTTTATAATTCATTTGTATCATGTGGGTTTCTATGAATGAATTTTCAAATGTTAAACCTTTATTGACCGAGATGAATTTCAAGGGTAAAATGGGTATAATGTAACTCCCTGAGATTTTATGATTTCTAATTAATTAATCCTTTAAATATTTTTGATTAAATGAAACAAATTAATTTAACATACATTACACAAAATAATTGAGTTTTTCTTATGTTACATGTAACACTCTTTTTATATTGCATTATTACAAACATTGATTTTATCTTGTGTTCTGCATACCAATGAGTTTCTACAAAAGCATGCCTGACATGTGACGCCGAGCTTCAGTGAACCATAAAATATTATTATTTTAAATATTTCTATTATAACATAGTTATTAAATAGGGTTGTATGAATAGTATTAACGAAATTATAAAATATAAATATTAAATTATTACTCAATATAAAATTATTTATAAGTACTTATTAAATAATCATTCATTCTTTATTAAAGAAATTATATTCATCAAATATATATTTTCTTTAAGAAAATTATTAATTTTTATGGGAAAATATAATAATTGTTTTATATTAATTTTATAAACATTATTTAATATAATGATATTCATTTTTTAAATCATCATTTTAAAATTAATTTAAGGTGAAATATTGGTATTTTTATGAAAATATTGACTTTTCAGTGAATAGTGAAAATACCAATTTTACAAAAGTATCATTTTTTCAATAAATTAAGTAATTTAAATTTATTTTTATTTTTTAATGTAAAATAAGTATTATTTATTTATATTTAATCTAATTAATTACATTAGAATCAACATTATATTGGATTTTAGTATATGTTTATTTAGGGTTTAAAAAGGGATTTTATTTGAAAACTATTTTGAAGTGAATAATGTTTCTCCGTTTAAATTAATTAATATTATCCTTAATGATGAATTGTTTAAATTAAATTAATAAATAATTGATTATAATTTTTTAATTGATATTATTACAACAATTATTATTAATTATAGAGTTAGTATAAAATCACATTTTGGTTGAAAAATACACTTCTTGAAACCCCGCTTTTTATCACTTCTATAGGTTTTTTTTTAAATTTAAAATTTTACAATTTCAAAAAATTTATTTGAAAAAATAAACTTAATTTTTTAATTCATCATGTAAAAATTATTTTAGTGTGAATTTTTTGGTTTTTTTCTGAAAAAAATCATTTTTTTTATAAATAGTGAAAAATACTAAATTTTAATTTAAAACCCCCTTTTCATTTAATATATTTATAAAATTAAATTATATATTAATTTTGTTTTAAAGTTAAATTATTTCAATTATTGATCCATTAATCCAATTTATATAATTTTAATCAATTTCACATTGTTTTTTATATAAAAACATTGTAAATGTTTGAGCATTTTCTCTTAAAAACCCAAATTCTTGTTGCATCTACGGAATTAATTTTAAATACAATATTTCCACTTATACAAATTGAATTTTGAAAAATTAAATCTATATTTTTTATTAGTATAATTTATAATTTCTAATAATTTCAACTTAATGTTTTACCAAAATGAAAAGAAAATTCAATAAAAATTAATTACTGTAGTTAAGGTAAAAATGAGTTTACCAGGTGTTAAACTAAAAAGATAAGGTTAAAAATGTACTATATACTTGTCTAATAACTTTTTTATAGACATATTTCTACCATTAATCCTATAATATTATAAAATAGAAAATATTTGGCCCTTTTGACATATAAAAAACATGGGATTACACAATTATTTTCAAAAATACCATGTGTTTCCTCTCCCCCACTTATAAAAGTCCACCATATCATCTATTATTAACAATGTAAAACCTATTTCGTTAATAAAATGCCTACAAAAAGCACTCCCAAACCTAAAAAACCTCATTTTTTGAAACCTTAGTTAGACAATAAATCCATTATACGATGGCTTTTAATTTAAACCTATGGAGGATACCCGAAGAAGAGGTAGTGTTCGTCCATGAGCGTTTCTATTTTATTTATTCCTCCATACCCTTAAATGTTTATTATATAATGATTATATGATAACATAAGTATCTTAAATGTAATGATATGTTTTTATTTCAAGTTAATTACCTACAACCATCTCCACTTTCATCTAATGGGTTGTGAAATCATTATTCGTGTGTACAGAGGACTACTACCTCGCAAATAGATGTCATTTATTTTTCCATTACCACCTATTGATCATGTAAATTTTCATGAACCATCATATAGGGGTCCATGTCATGACTACCCCAAGACCGCCTCTAATATTTCATAGGCTCGTGACTATCACCGAGTATGAATATCCCATAAATGAGAGGCATTAGACAAAATTACTTTATGCATGCACACATATCCAAGGCCCAAACACTGATGTGTATAAAAACTATGTAAACAATGAATAAAAACCACTATATCCCACAAATATAGTAAAATATTTAAATAACTAGAATGTATATAGTTCCAAATACAATCCCACCAAAAATAGTATGTAACCATAAGTCTGACCTGTATGAATAGAGGTATTGGGACTGCAGTCTGAACCATGGAAACGGAACTCATATGTCGAGCCTTGCTAAGAACCTCCTGGTCCTTGTCCAAACAGGACTCTGTCAAAGGGCCAATCATTTTCACAATACCAGATTTGTGTGGGAAAATACTTTTCAAGGGTGATCATAAGAATACTCAGTAGGACACCCCAAAACTAGAAAGAAAATACCATAAAGGAAAATTCCACAAAAAAATACCATGAAGGAAATACTAGTAAGCTCCACATAGGTATATATCAATATCATATATAACAATAATATCCAAATATAATCAATCCAAGACACAAAGAATAGTAGTAATCTACAACCATATTACCAGCTATAGGATTATACTTGAAACATGTTCATTTCGGGGGAACTCACTCCTCAAGCCATGATATCATCGAAGACACTCATGAAGAGGTCTAGCTCATTTGGGCCCCACCCAAATAGAACACATTAGTCAAGGAATATTATGATACGTATAGATGGTATCCTACCTAGATAATACCACTAACCCAATCTGGATCAATCTACAATGTTGGTGATCCAACCCAAATAATACCAATAACCCTAATGACTTGTATCATAATGTAGGGGATCCTACCCATAGAATTCTAATAACCCTACTGATGAGGCCCTCTAGATGTAGGACCAATGCCTTACTCTTGGAGGTTATGCTTATTCCATAAAAACTCCACTAGGGGTGATATAGAATCAATCCAGTCTCGAGGAGGGATACCATAACTCAATCTGGGACTCGACCTCTATAGGGGACTATAGTCTAGAAATGTGGATGTAATTCCATACTGAACCCTCACAGAAAGGATCAAGGGAACACTCTCAACCAGTATTGATTAGAGCTAAAAATCAATACAATATCTCAAAAATATCATCTAATCATTAGGGTCTCAAATCCATAGATGGTTCATCAGACGGACGTACTATTGGAATATTTTCCCAGTTTGAAGTATCAAAGGGGGGAGGGTCACTGGGCTGGGAACCGACTGCCCGGTCGGTCCAATGACCATGGAGGCCGATATCCATGGTTGAACGCACCCCCAACAACAATAGTTGTGAAGAAGGTGTATCCACTATGGATCATGGTCAATCGTGATGGTAGATTGTGGCCCAGTCCGACCGCCCCAGCCCAACCAAGGTCAAACCCAACCCACTAGGTCCAACATAGCCTGATGGGCCTGTTCTACTACTCGTCCAAGCACACTAGGGAGCAGGTCATCTGGCCAATCCTATCTCCCAATTCCTAGCCTACTTTCATGTGGTCCGCTAGGGCTGGCACACATGGCCCACCTGGTCACGTTTGCTCATGTGGTCGATCATGACGACAACCACCACTCAATGAGGCTAACCTGCTGCATCACACAACCGCCCCTCCATGTCCACGCAGCTCCACCACATCCCACATGACACCACCACCGTGCGCTACCATTGGTACCAATATCCTAACCCTTCTTTTTCCACAAGTTGTTGATATTCCTCTAATGCCCAAATCTCAAAACCACTATAGATCTAGTTTCCTTAAGTACCAATCTACACTGATCTTGCCTCTACTATTTCTTCCTCTAATCTAGGGATTCGATCGAGTTCAGAGTATCTTGGAAAGTTGAGCCGTGACCATGAGGATCCAACAGTGAAGAAAACCATGAATGGGTGAGAGAATAACAAGAACTCCCTGAGGAATGAACCATGACCTTATTCATGCAAACCTGAATTTTTTCTCATTATAACTGGAGAACAAAAAACCAATTCAAGAAAAATTCCCACAATTATGACCATACTACAATGATCGAATCATGGAACAATATGTTCATCGATTGGCCCACATTCGTCATGAAAATCAATAATATGGAAATATCACAAATAAATAACTGCCCTACCTTGATTAGGATCAGTTATTGATAAAGGATCATTGCGTCGTTCGCGACTGTGGTGAAGAGAATCATTCTAATCAGTTCTGCGTCAATCATCGATCCAAGATCCACCATCTCTGGTCAAGAGAGTTCGTATCCATGTTATAGAGAGGTTCGAGAGTTATAGTTATAACCTTGAATTCATGAAAATTGATTAATAAAATGAAAATTTCACTGTGTTAAACAAAATCTTTTTTATTAAATTATTTTATCCCCATTATGTCACGCAAGAAACTTTTCATAGTGTAACCATGCTAACTAAAGTTAATTCATTCCAAGGGTAATTCTACCATTCTGATGTCTACAGTACTCTAATATTTTTGATCCAGAAATGCATTTAAGTGTTATTCAATTTTTTCAAGAAAACCATTCACATGTGCTATTAAAAAAATTAATATTATTAAAATAATTGTTCCTAGAAAACTGGGTATAGAAATCAAACATCGTCATAATGCCTTGTCTTGAAATCAATCCATATAATATCTAAAAAAATACATGGAATGAGGATATGTTACATTATCCCCACCTTGGGTCTTTACGTCCTTAAAATCCAAAATAAGGGCTACTCAAACAAAAGAGGGTACTGAGCATGAATCTGAGCCTCACACTACCATGTTCTCTCCTAGAGGTTCTTGTACTGCCACCAGAGACACACCAAAGGAATCCACTACCCATAAAAGATCCTCTTCTATTGATCCTTTATCTCCACTGGGTACTCAACAAAACTATCACCATATTTGATGTCTAGCTTGTCCTAGTCGATGACGTTAAATGGGTCATGCACATACCTCCTCATCTACGGAATGTGGAAGACATCATGCACCCAATCAAACATCAGTGGTAGATCTAAACTGTATGCCACCTTTCCAACTCTACACAGAATCAAATAGGAATTATGAACCTTTTTGATTTCTTGCTACCCCATCCAAATCTTGGTAATCCCCACTGAGGTGAAACACTAAGGAACCCATGGTCTTTTTCTTTGAAATATAAGGGCATCTTTCGCTTGTCTATATAAGACTTATGACGGCTCTGTTCAGTCTTCATCTACTTCTCCAGGATCTACACCTTCTCCATAGTATATCACTATTAAGATCACTAGGTCAAATACCCTAAGAGGGGGGCAGGGGTGAATCTGGGTTTGAAAGATAAACAACTTCCCCTTTTGGTCTTTTTCTGCTATTAAACAAAACCCTATTCTCTATCTTTCCCACAATAAAGTATGGACATAAATTAAAACTTGCATGAGACATACAAAATTTACATGGTTCACCCTCACTAGGCTACGTCCAAGGAGCATACACCAACATTATTCCAATGTACCAAAACCACTAATAGTTCACTGTTGTTAACAATTTTCGAAGAGAACTCACTATACCTCCTCGTTTACAACCAATAAAAATTTGAAAGCTCACTGCTCTCTTAACTGAAGTGTTTTCACTACTTATTCATAAGATCCACTCATAGTTTATAGAATTTTAGGTACCTTAGTTATCTCTAATGAATGTATTCTCCACTGTATATATATTCTCTATATTTTCCCACTTTCATCCACTTATGAATATATCTTTACCAAAGATGTACTGGGAAACTTAAAATATTTTGATAAAACCTTACTATGACTAGCATGAATGTTTTATGCTTTTCACGTAAAACATATTCTTATGCATAACTTCTTTCTTACTTAGAACTCAAATATTACATGAAAATCATAATATTATTAGAAACTTATTTAGCTTGGGCACAACTCCAATTCTTTTGTGAAACTCCCTTTGCGCACAATTATTATGTGATTCCGAGCTCAGATTCTCTCTAAGTGTTGATCTTCTTCAAATGAGGGGGTCATATATTATTTATAGGCATTTCTGACCCCTACATGAATAACCCTGACGCATCACACAATATCCTCTCTGAGTGTTTAAAACCCATTGGACGTCACATTTGGCATGAAAGGCTCTTTCGTGCAATCTCATTTTTCACTCACATTTCCAATATTTCATGCACTTCATGCATTTTCCATATTTCATTGTTATGATCCTAAAACATTCCCTACATGCAACATTCCAAACCATGTTCTATCTTTTATGAAACTACCTTTTCCAAAAACACCTTTCTCTATTTTCCCAATTTTGAGGCCCAAAAAATTGAGAAACACTAGAAAATAGTTCCACCTTGTATATGTTCTTTCTGTACTGCTTCTAGATTATCTATTCCATTGTCATTGTTCTTTGTCAACTTGGTTTGTCCCACAACTAAAAATAGAAACCATATTTGTTAACAAACACAATAATCCTAAAAATTCTTCATTGTTACCTTGAGGTATTTTTTTCTAACACTCACACCAACTCTGGGCCCATGAGTGATCACTCTCTTGTGTTATTACCAAAAAGTGGTATCCTATAAAGTCTCCCATACAATGCCTCAAATGGAGCCTTACTAATGGTGTAGTGATAGATTTTGTTTAATGAAAACTCCACCAGTGGTAGGTGATCAAACCAACTATGTCCAAAATCTAATATGCATGCCTATAACATGTCCTCTAGAACCAAAATGGTCCACTCAGTCTTGTCATCCTTCTGTGGGTGAAACTCTATGATCAAGTGAAACTAAGTCCCAAACGCCTCATGTAATCCATTCCATAATTGAGATGTAAGGTGAGCATCATAATCTGAAACAATCATCGATAGAACATCATGGATTTGAACTATATCATACATGTAGAGGGATCCCAAGATCTCTATTGAACTATGCTCCTAGATGGCTAGGAAGTGGGACAACATGGTGATTTATTCAATGATCACCCATATGGTATTATGTCCCCTTGACATATGTGGTAAACCCTCCATGAAGTCCATAGATATCTAATCACACTTCCATTCTAGTACCTCAATGTGTTGAGCTAAAACTGATAGAACATATTTCTCATCCTTCACTTGGTGACAAGTGATGCATCAAGAGAAAAACTCCCCAACTCACTTCTTCATACCAGGCCACCAAAACTGATGTTGAAGGTACTAGTACATCTTCAACACACCTGCATGTATTGCTAAAGGGGATGTATGGAACTCCCCCAAAACCTCATCATGCAATTCCACAGGTATAATTGTGTGCCCTACAAAATTAATGACACGATCCCCACCTTTTGAATATTCATCAAGAGTATGACCTATGGGAAACTGAGCACGTAGGGCCCCACATTCAGTATCCAAAATTTTTGCCTCCCTGTCTTACTATAAGATTGGATGGGTGAAAACGATCAAATAGAGGTATGCTGATACATCTCCATACACAAATGATATATATAATGTGTCCAAATATTCAGATGCCTCATTATAAAACTAAAAGCTAGATCTCTTACTGAGAGCATCTTCCACCACGTTCACCCTCTCAAGAGTATAGATAATCTCAAAGTCATAGTCCTGGAGTAACTATATCCATCACCTTTGTCTCAAGTTCAAATCCTTCTGAGAGAAGATATACTAGAGACACTTCTTATCTGAGTAGACAATAAGATGGTCTCCCATCAGGTAGTGTCTTCAAATCTTCATTAGGAAAAATACCACCACTAGCTCAAGATCATGGGTCACATAGTTCTTCTCATGTAGTCTCAAATAGTGTAAACCATAGGAAATCATCACTTTCCCTAACATCAGGACAAAACCAAGCCCAGTCTCTGATGCATCATAGAACCCCACATAATCAAATCCCTACTCTGGAAATATCAAAATGGGAGGGCTCTTCAACCTCTTCCTCAACTTCTGAAAACTCTTCTGGGACTTCTTTGTCCACGTGATGGGTTTCCCCTTCCATGTCAAACATATCAAGGGTGGTTCATCTCTGAATAATTTGGGAATAAAACTCTGATAGTACCCTTTCCATTCTAGGAAACTCTATTCCTTAGTAACACTCTTGGGTGCCTCCTCAGAAAGCACTACCTCAGCCTTCGCTAGATCCAGTGAAACTTCAGTCTCTGTGATAAAATATCTCAGAAAATATACCTCTCAAATACATAATTGACACTTTGAGAGATTCCCATAAATTTGGTTCTCTTGAAGCATGTACAGGACCATCTTTAAGTGTCTTGTGTTCTCCTCCTCAGATACTGAGCATAATAGGATGTCGTTGATGAAGACTACCACGAACTAATTTAACTAAAGCTAAAATATCTAGTTCATGAGTCCCTTGAATACTGTTAGGGTGTTTATCACATCGAACAACATCACTATGTACTCATTGTGACTGTAATGACATCTCAAGGCTTTCTTCAAAATATCCTAATCTCGTACTCACAACTGGTGATAGCCTAATCTAAGGTTGATCTTTGAAAACCACCACACCCCTTTCAACTAATCAAATTTTCCATTGATCCTTGGTACATGATTCTTCTTATTCATAGTCACCTAGTTCAGGTGCTGGTAATTCACACAGAATCTCAATCTCCCATCTACCTTCTCAATAAACAAAACTGGGGATGCCTAGGGAGAAACGTTGGGTCTCATGAAACACTTCCAATACAAATGCTTTTATTTCACCCTCATCTTGCAAAGTTCTATTAGATCTCACTGATGTGAACATGTAGATATCAGTGTTATACCGGGGTGTAGATTAATCCATAAGTCCATCTCCCTATAGGGAGGTAAACCTGGAACATCTTTGAGAAAGACAACCTCATACTTCACTACCACTATAGAGAAATGAGGACTTATATCATCCACTACACTGAGGGTGATGTTATCCAACAAATGATTAATTGGATGCACCCTCTTATGTGTTATTCCATAATATGTTGCATGCATTTCTTTTTCAACAACAATAGAAAAATTGGTTTTTTCACTATGGAAACAGTACACTCTATGCCTAAAACTATCAATTTGAGAATGAACTGTGGATAACTAGTCCATACAAAGAATGGTTTCATAAGGCATTGACACCGCTACCAGGATTCCCCAACCAAATTTATCACCTCCAAGAGTCATGCGAAACTATATACACTAGTATGTGATCATATAATCTCTTCCTGAAGTGCCTGACCTACTTGGGTCCCTATGACATTCATCGACTACCTGTTGTCAAGGTCTCAGTGACTTGGTTCCCACTACTATCTCCAACCATTGGTGTCTGCTCCACTAGAAAATTCTCCACTAGAAGGGCTTACTCAAGTACCCTAGCATAGGTAGGAATGATAAGGGATAACAATGATGTCCTAATGTATATTTTTAACCCCTACTCGAATGTCAAATCCCTAAATAACTGGTCTCACATGATATCCATGGATTATTGTGAAAGATTAGTAAACCTCATTGAATACTATTCCAGAGTCATACTACCCTACCACATATGCATAATCTCTTCTATGATAACCAATAGAAATGTGATAGGATATAAATACTCTCTAAAGAGACACTTAAAGTTTGTATAGGAGAGAGCTATCTTGTCTTGAAAATTTGTAACCAACCTCCACCATCACCTTGCAGAGTTCTAATGATGGCTTGCTGAGATGAATTCCATTTGGTTTGCAGGCATCCTCACAAGGTGGAAAACACGGGTGACTTTCTCTAGCCAATCCTCAACCAATTGGGGGTATAGATCACCCCGAAACCTAGGAGGTTTCTACATATAAAACACATGCAATGATCTCATCCTACATGCATACTCATCCGGTAGTTCTGGTAGTAACTAATACTTAAAGGGTGGTAGTATAGTTTCTAAACCACCCAGAGGTTCCATCTCTAGTATAGGTCCCTGTACTGAAGCCTCATCACTAGGTGGATCATCCTCATGATCATGTGGTGGAATCTTTCCTAGAGGAATCCTGTAATAAACAAGATGTACAATGGTCAAGAGAGTATATCTAGAGATATAACTCAAAAAGAACATGGAAAACACAACCATTCCTATATGAAACATGTACCATTGTTTTCCCTAAAAAAAGTGTAATAATTTACTTGTCAAAAATAATGTAATCAGGTACATGTTGTATGGATACATCAGCCGCCGCACAAACACTAGAGTCCCTGGCCTAAAATCCAAAATTGAAAGTTTTAACACTATTTCCCCAAACCAACCTAACAGACTGTCAGTACTAAATTAGAACTGACATATCTCTGATACCACTCTATCACAACTCTTCCTAGAGGGGATGGTGTCATGACTACCCCAATCCTACCTCCAATAGGCCGAGGGATGGTGACTAGACCTGAGTATTCATATCCCACAAATGGGAGGTATTAGCCTAAATCACCTATATGCACACACATCTACACTACATAAATGTCTAAATGTATAAACACTAAGTAAACAATGCATGAAAACCATTATATCACACAACTAGAGTACAACAGTGAAAGTACAGGAAAATTAATAGGGTCAAATAGATGCCTTCCAAAAAGAGTTTATAGTCACAAGTCCAACCCATAAGAAAATATGTACTCGGACTGATGTCTGAACCACGAGAACACACCTCTTCTATTTGGCCTCACTAAGCACCACCTGGTGGTGGTCCACAAAGGACACCATCAATGGATAGATCATCTTCATAGTACGTTTCATGTTTGGGATTATTCCATGAAAGGGTTAGTATAATAATACTCTATAGGACACCCCAAAACGGCAAAGAAAATATGAAAATGGAAAATTAAAAAAAGAAAATACCATGGATGAAATACCAGTCAGATCGATACAGGTATATGTCAATAGAACATATAATAAGAATATCAATATATACTTAGTATTAGACCCAAATTCTAGATTTGAGCCACAACTAATTAATCAGCCATGGGATTATCATCGAAGCATGCTCATTCTGGGAGAACTCACTCCCCGAGACATGATATCATCTAAGATACTCATGAAGAGTTCTAGATCATTTGGGCCCCACCCAAATAGAGAACATTGGTCAAGGAAGATTATGATACATAGTGAGAATACCAACAACTCAATCTGGATAAATTCGCAATGTAGGGGATCCTTCCCAGATAATACAACTGACCCTACTAATGTGGCTTGTAATGAAGTGGATCTTGCCCATAGAATGCCACTAGCCCTATAGATGTTGAATTCTAGATAAAAAAACAACACCCTTCTCTTGGTGGTTATGTCGAATCCACAAAAACTCTACTAGCGGTGATAGAGGATCGCTCCTATCCTAAGGAGGGATATCATAACTCTATCTAGGACTCGGCCTCTAGAGGGGACTATAATCCAGTAATGTGGATTTAAAGTCATACTGAACCCTTAAGAAAGGTAAAAAATGAATTTTATCAAACTATACTGGTATAATCAAAAAATTCACCATGTTGTCTCAAAAGGACCGCCACATCATCAGGGTCCCAATTCTATTGACGGCTTGTCAAATAGACAGACCATTTGAAAGTTAATCCATTTTGAGGTTTCAAAGGGGGAGGGTCACTACGCCATGGAACTGACTACACTATTGGTACACTGTTTCGCACGGAATCTGGTGATGACCTCCTGGATGGGAGATTCAAACGTTCTTATCGTTTTCTAGCGGGTTTGTTCGTAGAACCGGAAACATCCAATGATTCCACATCCGTTTGGAGCTACTTTCCAAAGGTAGGTGCTCATTAACTTGTGGGCTAATGAGGCTTAGGAATTTTCATTGGTAGAGAGGATGGGAGGTCGGACTCATCACGCCTTTTTGAGGGGAATTATTGTCTACTCCGGGACTCTCTTTATATATTTAAGTTATTTTCGTGAATCCTTATTACATTACCAAGTATAAAATGAGATTTCCTTTAGTTTTAACAATCAATGATTAAATATGCAAGAAATTTAGAGAATCTTTTATATGTATTCGAGGTTCTTCATCAATAGAGAATCATCTATATCTGTTTAGATATTCTTGGTCAATGATATCCTTCAAAACATTTATATAAAAGTCTCTTGGTCATTATGATGACCAGGATGGTTTTAAAGCCACTCAGTGGGGCACTTGAAGTTTATCGTCATTCATAAGGACAGGAATTATTTCAAAGTTGGGATCGAACCCATAAATGGGCTACCTACGTACCCTTTGTTTTGGAAAAGGAATCAGAACCCACGTAGTTCGAGTAATGGAGTATGGTGTTTATGATTGATGGCTCAAAGAAGAATGTCATAATTACTTTTACACTCTAAGCTCACGTGAGTCATGCTCGGTGTGAGAAACAGGAGGTATTGGTAAAAATTAGACAATTGTGCCATGAAAGATGCAATCATAAGAAATTGTTTGGGGCTTATGTATGTATGACTGCCCAAATAGATGAAGATTTGGGATTTACTTTTAGGGAGAAAATCCAAGAACAGGGTCTATAAAGGTATATGTTCTTCATGGAGATTTGAATACTCTAACTTGGGACTTATTCCTGAAAAGGAAACCCAAATTAGGAGAGGATTGATAATTGGGTTTTACTCCTGAGAAGGAACCCCATATCAAACGTAATTTAGGACTTGTTAAGAGAAATTAAGGGGCTTGGGGTTTACTCCTGAAAAGGAAGCCCAAGATTATGACTGGGACTTACTCCTAAAAAGGAGGCCCAGGTTAGGAATTAAGGTTTGGGGATTACTCCTGAGGTGGATGCCCAGATTAAAGGATTTATAACTGGAGATTATTCCTGAAAAGGAGACCCAGGTTAAGGATTCTCTCATCTTAAAGGATGAGGTTGAATGAACGAACTCTCAATCTTTGGTGACAAAAAGATGTATAAATCACTAGGTTTTGAGAGATATTCCACCGAATTCCTTTCAGATAAGGAAGTCAAATCAAGAAATCATGCCATAAATGGCTTTGAAGAGTATCTTGAGGACTGAATCTTGAATAGGAAGGGTGAAATGGCTTAAGAGGGGTAAAATGGGCAAGATGGGAACCCAGAAAGGTAGGGGCGTGCAAGTCTTGAAAGGCGCGCAAGTCTTGCGTGGGCGCGCAAGTATGGTCGCGCAGGTATACCTTGCGTGAAACATGGTGTACTTGTGCGATCTTCAATCGGAATTGAAATACTTGAGCGACTCCTTTTTAAACCCTTTAGAATCCCCTTGAGGTTCTTCCAGAAAAGGGACGCGCAAATTCTATTGAAGGAATAAGGAAGTGCACAAGTATGACCAGTTCCCTTAAGGGCTGGCCATTCAGGCGCGCAAGTGTTGATGAGTTTCAACACTAAGGCCTTCCTCCCTCTCTTTAGATCTTCCGTTCTAGGTAAGAAATTACCTTAGAAGTGTTCCGGAAGCTTTGAGAAGAGACTTGGGCGTCGGGAGCTTCAATCCGAGTTTCTGGAAAAATATCCTCTCGAATGGGGGGCCCACAGGGTCTATTTATAGGCAGGAGAAGACCCCGGGCGGTTACCGGACAGTTATCACTTTGGTCGCGCAAGTGACTTGCGCGACAGTGATAAAACTTGCGCGGTGCAGTTGTTGTTGATCCTTTGTTCATGCCTTTGTCGATTTTTGATATTTTCATCAAAGGTTGAATCACTTTGAGCTCATATATTCCCCTTTTTTGATATTTAGATTCTGTGACGAAAGGACCGTCAACAAAATTCCCCCCTCAGAGTTGGATCCGGAGAGAAATGAGGATTTGACTCTGAGGAAATCGAATCCATCCAAAGGAAAAGGTGGGCGCGCAAGTCTTCAGTGCACAGAGGGCGGTACGCAAGTCTTCGTCGCGCAGGCCTTAAGTGCTCTGGGTACGACGCGCAGATAGGCCTCCGGGCCTCTAAATACATGGCCTCACCTCCGTACAAGTATCCGGATTTTCGGACTTCATACCTTCGAGCTCTCGCCGCACAGTTCACCTTAGCCGCGTAGGTTGCTCTGTTTTCTAGTGTTTTCCTTGATGTCGCACTACTGTAAAGGTATCTATACTTGCGCAGTTTATACTTGCACGTCAAAAACTAGTGTGGCACATGAATACTTGCGTGCCATTGTTTAGACTTGCGCGACTTAATGCCTTAGCCATTTTTTTCAAATTTCTTTCACAAATTTTATGAAAAATAAACCTATTTAAGAGTTAATTTATTCATCTTTTGTGTAGATTCAGTGGTTCCCAAGGGAATTGGAACGGCTGATGAACTGGCTAGAAAGTGGATTGATGACATGATGAACATCATTGGCCACGATTACTATGATATCTGCAACAGCACTCTCCCAGATTTGGCTAAGTACTTGAAGAAATATCATCCTAATTTTCCACAGAGCATCTATCTGCCTCTGTGTGGTCATGGTCATCTGCAAGGAGTCAATGTTTCAGATGCAAAGAACTATACACCTGAAATGAAGCTGCGCTGCTACTACTTCATTTCGGTTATGCTGTGCATTAAGAGCAACAACAATGGTGTGAACTTTCAAATTCTCCCTCCATGTCATTTCCTTGCAGATATGAAAATGGAAAACCCATGGGCTGAAATGTTTTCCACTAATGGTTGGTGGAGAGAAGACAAACATGGTATTAGAGTAATATTTGAAAAGAGTACTCTCTCCAAATGGCTCTTTACTTCCAATGCTCCATTCTCAAATCCATGTATCCATCTTTCAAGTCTCTTGGACAAAAACAGAGTCACTGTTTTATCAGCAAAAAATTTTCTCAAACCGCACTCAAGAACATCCTTTTACAATTGTTCCAAGAAGATCTGGTATCACTGCATCTCTTATTGTATCCAGTTGAATGAATGAATTCCAGGTGGTTGCTAATGAAGCTCGAGATGCCGTAAATCAAATGAAGTGTTATGTTGAAAGCCTCTTTTAATTCTTGAAAAAGAGAAGAGACTCCAGTCTGTGGATGTCCTTCTAACTCTTGTGTATCAATGAAAAACACTTTCATCTTCAATCATTTGTACCTGCATTCTTTCACTACCAGCTTCAAATTTACTTAAGCCAATGGGCTTAGTAAGCATAGTTTGATTTTTACTAGGATTATTACAAATAACCCTACAAACTTTGAACCTTTTAATTGCTCAATATTACCTAAATCATAAAGAATGTATGTTTAGTGAGCTGGAACTTGACTTTTATTCAGAGTTCATTTGTCTTTTTTGTGGGTAGTTTAAAGTCATGCACGCCGGACATAAAGGGGATAATGTTTAAGGTCGAAATAGCTTTGACCAAAATGGATTAAAAATGGATTCAATTCCTTGACAATTTATCTGAAAACATATTACCATACTCAAGTATGGGAGAAAATATGTAAACTATGGCTTAAGAATATTTGAATCTGAGGAATGATATGAAAAAGAGCTAAAAGGAATTTAGAAGAAGTAGTTTGCAAGAATGAAGTTACTATTATTTAACAAAACCCGTTAGGGGGTTAAAATATGCAGGGCCACCTAAGGGCATTGGGTGCATGGTCAAATAAATAGCATCTTTCGGCTGACATGTCTGTTATGTGGACTGTTTATGCAAGGCCACCTATGGGCACATGCTGCACAGTCAGGAAAAAGAACTCCCAGAAATTTACTTTCCTAGTGCTAAAATCCAGTGAAAGTTTATGGAGATTCAAATTTTTTAAAGTATAGAGTTTGTTGTATGGAAAGAGGTACTTGAATATGGAGAAGATATTTCCGAACAAGAATATCGAAGAACTTGATGAATATCACTCCTACGAAGGTCTGACCCAAACGTAGGGAAGAAGAATAAACCATAGACTTGAATACTTTCAGATCATGAAAAAGGATATGGGACAAATATGTTAAGGATGGCTATTTTTTTTTGCGGATCCCTACATACTGTCATTTAAGACAAATAAGGACAAAAGAGGCATTCTTCCCACGAATGAAGTTACCATTATTTAACAAACCCGTTAGGGGGTTGAAATATGCAGGGCCACCTAAGGGCATTGGCTGCATGGTCAAATAAATAGCATCTTTCGGCTGACAAGTCTGTTATGTGGACTGTTTATGCAAGGCCACCTATGGGAACATACTGCATAGTCAGGCAAAAGAATTCTCAGAAGTTTGACATTTTTGTGACTAGAAGTCATGAAAAGGGTTATGAAGATCTGAAAATATTTTAAGGTTAGGATTATAACACATAAAGATGGGTATTTTCCAATGTATGTAGAGATACATAGGTCAATGATAACCATAATCATGTTGTGGGTGGGTCCTGAATTGAAATTTTGGACTTCACTACGTATCTCATAAGAATGAGAATCAAGCCATACGTAGTTCTTGAAATGCAGTTTAACGTAATGCAGGACGAAAGTATGAGTGATCTTAGTTTAGGGTCATAGAATTCAGACCATAATAATGAATACACAGTGTGTGTTTTCATGAGGACTTTTCAGCCAAGGGACTGAAAGTGAAATTTGGGGTTAGGCCCAAAATACTTGGGACTGGATTCGAGGGACACTCGAATGTTCCTACGTATCCCATAGGGATGGGAATCAAGTCCACGTAGTTCTAGAACTACCCTTTGTACAAATTTGGTTCGTACATGTGAAGGGTGAAAGGGGACTTTAGTGCAATGATGGTTTAACCTAAGATAAAAAGTTTAGGCATTACCACGTATGCACATAGTCTTTTGAAAATGAAAACCATGATTGAAAAAAATCAATGTCAATAATAGTTCTCTCTCAAATGAGGAAATCAATGAATATTGTAGTTTATTGTCGTACCGGACAAAAGTGTTGCATAGTTTAACGTCATATAACAAGGACGAAAGTGAATCAATGTAAAAAATATTGATTCTAGGGGCGGTTTCACAAATCAACATCATATGAGATGGTGGTGAACCGATGTGAAGAGATTGTTTTTGGGCTTGAACCCTGGGAGGTTGCCTACATACCCATCCTGGAGGGCAAGGATCAAAGTCCGTGTAGTTCAATTAAAGAATGAATTAATGATCAAGTTGTTCTTAGGGACAATGATCTAATTAAAATGTTGTTGGGACTTACACATGGTTAGTGGCCCAAAGGGAGTGTTATGGTTGATGTTCGCTCTAAGATCACGTGAGTCATACTCGGTGTGAGAAACAAGAGGTAACAATAACCTTAACGATGCACAGTTTAATGTCATGTAGGACATATTCACAGACTATGCAGTTTAAAGTCTTGCAGTTAGGACTATTGGTGCTGCATAGTTTAGTGTCATGTAGCAGGGACAAAATACAGTTTAATGTCATTTTAGGACATATCAAGGATTTTCTGTACAGTTTAGCGTCATGTAGTTAGGACGATGGGGATAAAAATAGTTTAACGTCATATTGGACGAAAGGGGGACTGTGCAGTTTAATGTCATGCAGTAAGGACAAAATAACACACCATTTATGTCATGTTGGACGAAAGTTTGAATAGTTTAAGGTCATATGCATGGACTGTGGATGGTGCAGTTTAATGTCATGCTGGACCTTTGATGATTATATAGTTTAACGTCTTTCCAGACGTGAGGGACTTTTATACAGTTTAGCGTCATGTAGTTAGGACGTCATAGTTTAACCTCTTGCTGGACATAAGGGATTCTCAAATAGTTTATGGTCATATACATGGACTAGGGATGATGTAGTTTAAGGTCATGCTGGACGGTTTAGGGAATTTTTTCACAGTTTAATGTCATGTGGGACGAAGTTGCAGTTTAAAGTCATACTGGACCATTGCTGTATAGTTTAACGTCATTTAGCAAGGACGAATTGGTAACTTTTTAACAGTTTAATGTCATGTAGGACAATTCAAGTAACTGTTACAGTTTAACGTCATGTTGGACAATAGAACATTTATACAGTTTATCGTCATTTTGGACGATAGAACATTGTTGTATAGTTTAAAGTCATGTATCTAGGACTAAGGTGAACCAATATGAGGATATCAGTTCTGGGGACTTTTTATAGTTTATCGTCATGCTGGATGCTGGAAGTTCCACATAGTTTAATGTCATGTTGCTAGGACACAATATAGTTTAATGTCATCTCGGACAAATAAGGAACTTTTGTACAGTTTAATGTCATGTAAATAGGACATAATACGGTTTAGTGTCATGTAGGACATAATAGTAACCAATGTGACAGTTTAACGTCATGTTGGACGATAAGGGAACTGACACAGTTTAATGTCATGTTGGATGATGAAAGTGCCACACAGTTTAATGTCATGTTGCTAGGACACAATATAGTTTAATGTCATCTCGGACATAATACAGTTTAATGTCATCTTGGACAAATAAGGAACTTCTGTGCAGTTTAATGTCATGTAGATAGGAAATAATACAGTTTAGTGTCATGTAGGACATTATATGAACCAATGTGACTGTTTTGGCACTGGGAACAATATTTTGTGTTTATACAAAATACTTCTTCAGAAATCTGGCATTAGTTGGAGTCGTGATGTGTTCTCCATCCATTGAGATTAGAGAATACGCTTCATTGGAGTAGACCTTATGTATTGAATAAGGTCCTTCCCATTTTGGTTCAAGATTGGGAGGCTTCTTTCCTAGTATCATTGGTGCTCTGAGAACCAATACCAATTCTCCCTGAATGAATGAACAAAGATGAACTTTTTTGTTAAAATCTCGTGCTATTCGATTCTGATAGATTTCCAAGTGGTGCAAAGTGCACAATCTTTTCACATCTAACTGTTCCAATTCATTCAAACTCTTTTGGGATTGCTCATCTGTAGATGACTGATCACAAATAGCAATTCTAAGCGAAGGTAACTGAACCTCAATGGGCAAAACTGCTTCTGTTCCATATATTAGTGAATATGGAGTTGACCGCGTTGTTGTGCGGGTGGTGGTCCGATAAGCCCATAAAGCATGAAAGAGTTTGTCAGGCCATGATTTCTTATCTTTATCCACCATCTTTTGCAGTATATTTGAAAGAGTCTTGTTGAAGGCTTCTATCTGGCCATTAGCCGCCGCATGATATCGAGATGAATGGTTGGACTTAATGTTGTATTCTTGATACAATTTCTTTACCTCTGAAGAACAGAAGTTGGTGCCGTTTTCCGTCAATATGGTATGAGGGACACCAAATCTAGTAATGATGTTAGACTTGATGAAGCTAACAATGCATTTAGAACTGACTTATTGGAGAGGTATTGCCTCTGCCCATTTGGAAAAGAAATCAGTAGCAGTAAGAATGTACTTAAACTGCTTGGCCGTAGCTGAAGGGTAAGGTCCCACCACATCCATTCCCCATGTGGAAGATGGCCATGAGTATTTAGCTGTATGAAGCAACTCTGGAGGTTGATGAATGAAGTTGGCATATACTTGGCATGAATGACACTTTGTGAAATTAACACAATCTTGTATCATTGAAGGCCAAAAGTATCCAAGCCTTCGAATTTGATCAGACAGTCTATGTCCAGACTGGTGGGCACCACAGACTCTTGCATGCACTTCTTTTATGACAGCCATTGTCTCTTCACCATCAATGCATCTGAAGAGAACTCCATCAAAACCACGTTTGTAGAGAATTTTCTCTAGGTGGTTTGGGCTATCATCAAGAGTAAAATTGACCACACGTCGCCGGATTTGTTCTTTCTCGGCTCTATCAGGTGGAAGTGTTCCATTTTGAAGGTATTCCCTGATAGGTGACATCCATCCTGTAGTATGACCATACAGTTCCGGAATGGGACTAATTTCATTAATTTCCTCTATTCTGACTTGAACATAAGGTGAAACTGCACGACGGTGGGCAATACTGATGGTTGTCTCATCCCGATTTGGATCTGCTAAAGCTGTGGCTATATTAGCCAGTGCATCAGCTTGAGCATTTTGTGATCTTGGGACATAATAAAATGTCGGTTCTGAAGGGAATTCCGACATTAAATCTCTGACGTAATCATACAAAGGGATCAATTCTTCTTTTCTGATGGCATAATCCCCATTGACTTGTTTGATTACCAGGTCTAAATCACCTTTCACCTTTAAGTGATTCACTTGTGCTTGAAGCGCTAACTCGAAGCCTGTAATGAGAGCTTGGTATTCAGCTTCATTATTAGTACCACCTTCCCACAATAAAAAGGAATAAGGTAACACTGCCTTATCTGGAGAAATGAGCACAATTCCTAAACCAACTTTGTTGAATTTAGGATTTTCCATTTTCTTCCCTGTTGGACTTCTGGAAGCACCATCAAAATACATTTCCCATGTTTGAGGATTATCTTGAATAGAGAAAACTTCCTCATCATGGAGTTCAATATCTGAAGATGTGTCTTCCACTGAAGGATGTTCAGCCAGGAAATCAGCCAGAGCTTGACCCTTAATTGCCTTTTGAGACACATACTGAATGTCGAACTGCTGTAGAATAACCGCCCACCTTGCCAGACGTCCTGTAAGCATTGGACGAGTAAGGATGAATTTGAGAGGATTATTACGAGATACCAATTGGACCTCGTGATGTTGCAGGTAGTGTCTCAGTTTCTGAACTACAAAGATTAATGCTAGGCATCACTTTTCAATACTTGAATACCGGGTTTCTGCTTCAAGCATAGTTCTACTGAGATAGTAGAGACTATTTTCATTCCCAGCATCATTCTTTTGAGCGAGAAAGGCACCCAATGATCGCTCTAAAGCTGTCACATAGAGGATAAGCGGTCTACCCTCAACAGGTGGCATGAGTACTGGTGGACTCAAGAGGTATTTCTTGAGAACATCAAATGCTTCTTGACATTCTTTAGTCCACTGGTAAGTGACTCCTTTCTTCAATAATTTGGTAAAGGGTAAACTTTTGCCTGCCAAATTGGCGATGAAACACCGAATATAGGCCACGTGTCCTTGAAGTCCTCTCAATTATTTCAAATTCTGAGGAGGTGACATACCAAGGATTGATTTGGTCTTCTCAAGATCGACTTCAATACCACGATGGCGTACAACAAAGCTGAGGAATTTTCCTGAGGTTACCCCAAAAGCACATTTTAAGGGGTTCATTTTCAAATTATGTTGTCGAAGCTTGTGGAATATGACTTCCAAATCAGCCAAGTGATTAGAAAGTTGTTTGGATTTAACCACCAAATCATCTACATAGCATTCAACAATCTTTCCTAAAATAGGTTTGAAGATACGATGCATGGCACGTTGATATGTTGCACCTGCATTCTTTAAACCAAAGGGCATCACCCGGTAACAAAACACACCTTGAGGAGCTCTAAAGGCTGTATATTCCTCATCTTCTGGGGCCATTCGGATCTGATTATATCCGGAATATCCATCCATGAAAGAAATTACTTCATAGCCAGCCGTCACATCAATTAAGAGTTCTGTAATCGGAACTGGAAAATCATCTTTAGGACAATACCGATTAAGATCTCTGAAATCGATGCAAACCCTAATTTGTCCGTTCTTTTTCTTTACAGGGACAATATTAGCCAACCACATGGGATATTGAACTTCTCTAAAGAAGTTGGCTTTGATCATCTTATCCTCTTCAGCTTCAATTTTGGAAGCATAGGTTGGGTGTGTTCTTCTCGCGGCTTTCTTAAAACCTCGATGTTCTTTTGGTAAACCCAAATGATGAGTAGCAACATCAGGATCAAGCCCAGGAATTTCTGTATAATTCCAAGAAAAAATATATTTATTTTTCTTTAGAAAAGAAATATAGATCTCTTGCTCTTCAAGGGTCATGGCCGCACTAATTAAAGTGGGGCGTGGATCTTTCTTTGTACCCAGATTTAATTCTCTGAGTTCATCCACAGTGGTAGAGATACCCTCTTCAAATGCTGGAGGAGCATCTCTAAGATCTTCCTCTTCCTCTTCATCATGTGTTATTTCTTCCGTTTCTACTTGCAAAGTAGATGAAAAAACGAAATTCTCATGATCATAAGAGATGTCAAAATTTTCACATTTTGAAGAAGAAGCTTCCATTTCCGACCCTATTGATGATAAAGGGTCTTCTTTGGGAAATAAAGAGGAGATGATGGATTGAGAATCGACATCATTATGCACCTCTGGTGTTGCTATAACTTCTTCTGGCCTGATTAGCGATGTATAGACTTGTTGGACTTTAGCAGATGAATTGAAAATGTCACCACTTATGCTTTCATCACTGCTTGGTAGGTTACCAATTTCTCTCATGTTGTCTGGCTCGATCGCCATAATTGACATTATGGATCTTTCCATAAGAGTATTTTGATTTGGGCCTATTTTGTCAATTTGACTGATAGGTAACACATAATCTGCACTCATAAGTGAAAATGGATTTATTGGAATTTTCTCCAAACCACATGGAGCATTAACTTTGGCAATTTCCTTCATTGTAGATTTTTCTCTTCCCTTCATGTGATAAAATTCCGCCTCAATGTATTGAGACTCACATGTCTTTAACGAGGCCTTATCACCATAAAATGTTCCAACTTGACCATCGAAACAGTATTTGAGACATTGATGGTATGATGAAGGAATAGCTGCATGCTGATGTAGCCAGGGTCTTCCAAGCAAGATATTGAAAGCTGAGTCTTGATCAACAATCATGAAATCCGAATTGGATACAAGATCTCCAAACTGAGTTCTGAGTGTAACTTCTCCCAGTGGTTCTTGTTCATTTTTATCATATCCTTGTAACATCATGGTAGAAGGAGATAAATCAGATTCCGTGAGGCCCAATCGACGAAGTGTACGAATGGGCATGAGGTTGACTCCTAAACCATTGTCAATGAAAGCTCTTCGAACATCTACACCATTGACTTTTCCAGATAAGTACAAAGGTTTTATGTGCCCATACACAACATCATCTTCATCTTTATTAGTAAAAGATATCATTGCATGGCATTCTGCAGGATTATTCTCTATGTGATAGATTTCAGCCGCAGCAATTTCAGCTTCAAACTCCTGAGGACTTAACAAAGATTCGATGAGTGCTTCCCGAAGATCATTTGACAGATTCAAAGAATCCAAAATTGATACCTTGGCTGGTACATGGGCCAAGTGTTTCAATATATCATACTTTTGATCTAGAGGTCTGTGTTTCCCAATAGGAATATGCGGTTTAGCATGTACCTTGGAAGCAGATGCTTTGGAAGCTGATGCATCTTGTATTGAAGCTGGCAACATCCTTGGTTTTGGCAGATTAGACTGATTAGATCCATTTACATGCTGAGATAAAGAAGATGGAACCTTTAATCGGTCTTCCAAAATAACTGTGCCAAAACTGAGTTGGCCATTGGCAGAAGAACTTGCTTGTTCTTATTGAGCTCGCTGAAGGGCTCTACCACGAGTTTCTACTGCATATACAGTGCTAGCAGGGGTAGAATTAGAGTAGTGGCTTCGGAAAGATCCACGTCTTCCCCTATATACTGAACCTCTAGAACTTCCTCGGGTTCCCTTATTTGATACAGGGAATTCAGGCTCATCAAGACTGGAATATGGATCTGTTAATTGAATCATATTAACAGAACCAAAGATTAACTCTTCGTCTGATAAAGACTCTGCCTGGTTAGCCTGTTTAGGCTGTGCCGTTTGATGGGGCGGTGCCCATGGCTTTGAAGTAGATGGCATGAAATCTGCCAAAGTCAAAGACAATTTAGGCTTTGATACATACTCATCTTCTCCTGATTCCTCTTTCTTCTTTGAATTGCGCCGCCCTTTTGAGGATTTGTCTTTTGATGGAGGCTTTACTGCAGCTTTTGTAGGAGAAACAATTGGCTTCTTCAATTGTGTTCGCAAAATGGAATGGGTCCGATTGATTGTCTTTCTGACCATCCAATCATCATATTTTTTCGCAGTTTTGCTTTTGAATTCCTGCCACTCGCCTCCTTCCTCTGGATCTGTAGTGGTAATACATGCTACATGAGCTGAAGAACCCTTCAATTTGACTTGTCCCAAGTCGACCATCTTTTGCAGGAGGTCTTTAAAGACAAAACACTCCTGGATGGGATGCCCCAACATTTGATGAAAGGGACAATAATTGGGACGGTCTTCATCTCCTTCCTTTTTTGGCCTCTTGGGCACTGGTAATTGAACCAAATTATTTTCCAGAGCTGAAATGAAGTAACCAGGAACTTGCTCACTTCGGAAAGAGTATGTTTTACTCTTCAAATCCTCAAATTGTTTTTGTCGTTGATCTCTTTGATCATTTGGACGAAACAGCCTTTGTTGTTGGCGTTCAGGAGGTGGAGCCCTTCGAGAAGATGAAGGTTTTGAAGTAGAAATAGGTACAGGTGCTTGTTTAAGAATAACTGTAGCAGTTTCCGCTTTACCCATTGTCCTTCCTAGAGCTGATGGAATTATACGAGATTTAACCTTAGCCTGTATAAGGGAATCTTCAATCTGTTGAGTGATTGAAGTAAGGTCTCGAAACCCTTCTGTGTATTTCACAGGGATCAATGGCGTGCGTAATTCGTCACGCAAATTTTCCACACAGATTGGAAACAATTCCTCCTGAGGGAGTGCTAAACTCAGGGAATACGTTAATCCCTTCCAACGAGCAATGAAATCAGAGACTCTTTCATTCTCCCTTTGCTTGCAGTTTGTAAGATCGAAAACTGTCGTTTTTGGCAAAGTTGAGCTAAACTGAAGAAGGAATTTTTGACAAAGATCCTCCCATCCGATGATTGACCGGGATTGCAAGCTTGTATACCAGACAAAAGCTGGTCCTTGTAAGGTTCACACGAAGCATCTGAGTTTCACTGCTTCTTGCTGCTCTGGAGTTCCCATCATAGGATCACAACAAGACACGTAATGCGTCAAATGTTGTTCAGGGTCGCCTAATCCATTGAAAGTAGGAAAAACAGGGTTTCCAAAACTGGATGGAGGAGAAATTGAATCTACCCATTCAGGGTAAACTTTCTTTTCAGGTTGAACTTGTGCCTGTTTCCCTTCCATAGTTTCTAACCAAGCTGTTAATGACTCAATAGTAGTTATTAACTTTTTAGAAACATCAGGTTGAACTTGGTTTTGGGTAGGTGCAATGAATGGAGCTTGGACAGACGTGGTGGTTGGTGTTGCAACTGATGGTAGTGCTGCCAACCGTTGTTGCATTTGACCCGTAGGATTAGACCTCTAAGGGTGTACTGATAAAGGAGGATATTCCTGATCCATCTCTGTAGTTACAACAAATTCCTTCGGCTGTCGGACTTCAGCATTCTTAAGAAGAAGACTACTCTGAAGTAGTTCTGCATTCAACCTTCTTAATTCTTTCATTTCTTCCTCTTGTTGTTCAAACCTTTTCTCTAATGAGAGTGATTGACCTCCTTCAGAGGAAGGTTGATAAGTAACCTGATTCTTTCCTTTCCCCTTATTTGATCCTTTTCGGAGAGGGGGAAGTGGGTTACTTGAAGGAATGCCCAGATTTTGGGTAAGCCTTTGATTACGTCTACGCACACCTTCTTCATTTAGGTCTGTGTGCGCAACTTCTTGAGCAGGAACCTCTTCGTCTGATCCCTCTGATTGAGCCTCATCTGGTGAATCAGCAGCAACGGCATTGATGAAATTAATGGATGCATATTGCATGGAATCCTTTCTATCAGCATTTCTGTGATATTGTCTTCTTCCATGTCCATGATGAGACATGGCATTCCATTGACTTGATCCCTCGGAAATTTCTTGGAGAACCGTCACTTGGAGAGAATCTCCTGATAGCTTGGCTCTTCGTTCCTCTTGAGGCTTATTCCCTAATCGAGAGAATACTGACTTTCTCTGAGGGAGGGATTGAGGATTTGAAAAATTCCTCAGTCCGGTGGACTGGGGATGTTCTTGCTGCTTCCTCTCAACTCCTTGAATCCCATTTGTTGACTCTGAGGGTTGGTTTAGAGAAGTCCTCAGTCTGACAAGCTGGGGTGTCTCTTGACATGCTATGTCTGAGATCTTCTTAAAATCTCTATTGATCTTGCGAATCTTAGTTCGGAAATTAGCTGGATGCATTAACCTGTATCCACTTTTATCACCTGGTTCAACAGATCGTTGAATGATTTCCAAAACTTCTGTCATTTGATGACGTGTTTGCTCCAGACGAGAGGCTTGTGCAATATTCTCTCCTTCTTGATGTAGGAGAAATTCAACAACTTGTTCTCTATATACTTGATTTTGAGAGGAACTAGTTGAAGCCTGTTCTTGAGCATGCTTTTGATTATGAACAAAGCCCATTGACTGTGGCCGGCCATGGGCAATAACATTGCATGAAACCATTTTCGGCGGGCTTTGCTGACTGGAAAGCACTGTGAAATGTAGTGCTCCGTGAACACCCCATCCTCTGATATGAACACCAGATGGAGCATTGGCAATTAACTGACGCAATTTTCTTAGTGCGCCAAGGCATGGACGTTGAAGGGTTCTCTGTTGCTTTTCAGCCTTCGGATACCGAGAGACTGATAGAGATGCCAAATCAATCTGACGTTGTATCCCTTCTATTATCTTAAGATGATTTTTATATTCATCATAAGATAATACCTTCTTATTTAATTGACAAAGAGTTTTCCATATGTTGAGACGAATATCATGGATTCCATCATCCGTCAACATCTTTGGAATGTCGTACTGGGAGTCAGCCAAAGGCCAAAACAAGACTGGTACTTCACCTTTTTCCAGTTTTTTCCTCATGTTCAGAATTTCCTCTTTATCATTAAATGAAGATTCTTCTACCTGTTTTGACCAGAGTTGGTGTTTCCTTGTTGCTTCATCGGATTCAACAAGATTGGTAGAGAGATCATTAATCAAACTAGAAGATGCATGACTTAGGGGTGGTTCAGAGAATTACCTACACCCTGGGCTATCTTCTGATTGAGAAAGTATTTCACTTGTTAGCGATAAAGCATCAGACCTGACTGGTTTCACATTTGCAAGTTCCTCAAGATAAGAGGACTTTCTCGGCACTACATTATCCACTGGAGTATTTTCCAGGCAATGTGAATCACTACTGCGGAGAGGACTTTCGCAGCGAAGTTCAACATCATGGGGAGGACCACCATAATGGGTTACAGAAAAAGATGAAATCTCTTGCTCCTTGGTCTTCTGACCACACAGAGGGTTCCTGTGGCTCTCATCTGAATAAGAAACTTCAAGATTGACAGAACTTTCATAAAGCAATCCTTCATGAGGAAGTGTCTGTTGAAGACTTTCAAAATTAATGTTCCCGTTATTAGGAACTAAGGGATTAGAATCTTGAATTCCAACAGATAAATGTCTGAGGGCTTCAAGAACTCCAGCATTGAGCAAGGCCTTGTTGCAGATTGGCCTTTGATCTCCTGACTGTGCTGGGAGAATCTTTTTCTTAGATGCCTTCTTACTCACTTTAGAAACCACTTGTTGATGAAAGTGGTTACTCTGAGCAGGTGTATGTGCCTGATCAGGAAAGATGGTCAGGTTAGGCTGACGATCTCCACTCAAATCAGGTGTATGTGCCTGACTTGGTTGTCTGTATGATATGGGGGAGTATGCCCCATAACCCTCTTGTACTGGAACAGATGTGTGTGTCTGTTCTGGAGTGAATTGTTGATGTGTCACTCCACTGCTAGGGATAGATTTATGTGTCTTTCCCTGAGATGATGCTGAAGCTATTATGATATCCTGGCAAGCATCCAGAATATGAGCAGGAATTTGCTTCTGCTCTTTCACCATTGACAAAATATGTTTGGTGACTTCAGCCACCGGAATGGGGATATACGTCCATTCTGGGCTTGAAGTAGGTGTATGTGCCTGCTCCTGTCCTCCTTTTCCTGTCAGTGAATCCTGATAGTACTCAAGTGTGGAGGCAGAGAGTTGAGTCTGCCTCCTGTTTGTCGTCGGGGCATTCCGACTGACTTCTCCGTGCTCTACCAAGCGAGACTGTTGGTAGGCTTGATTAGTATTAGCAGGTGTATGTGCCTGATGATTACACTTCGCCAAACGCGGTTGAAGAGATCCATCATATGTAGTCAGACGAGCTTACTGACTAACTGGTGATGTATAAGCAGGTGTATGTTCCTGCCTATAGTACTCCGCCGGAATTGCCTAGCGGGATTGGCGTGATGCTGCCAGACGAGTCTGCTGGACAGCGGAATTAAAACGGATAGGTGATTGTGCCTGCTCGTTATTTGCCACCAAGTTAGGTTGGTGGACTTCTCCGGAGATGTCAGGGATGACAACCTGCCCATTGTTAACCGGATTCCGTCTCTGGCGGTTCATCTTGCCTGCTCGGGTTCGAGGAACCTGAGCTGAATGCCTGGAGTTGGTACCCTCATCATGTTGAGGTCGAACTACCGCACGAGTCTGGCGGCGATTGTTGATGGGATCCCTCGAGACGGACTCCTGTCTTTTTGAATTAAGGCCCTGCGGGACCTGCTCATTCACTTCCTCAGAGTAAGGGAGTGAATCGGAATTGCGTTCCGGGGATAACGACCCGAAACGGTTGGAGACGGTAGTCAGCACTGTCTGCTTCTTGATCGCTGGTCGCCGTTGTCCGGACGACCAGGTAGAGTTGTTAACTTGGAGGGCTTGACGAGCGGCCTCCAGAGTTGGGATAGTACCATTTCAACGGTACTCCTTAACCAATGCATTAGAAACCCAGCGTTGAAGACGTTGAGTTGGTGATGTCATCCTCAGAGCGTACGACGTTCCAGCAAGAGTAGCAGCATTGGTTTTCACAGCAGCAGACCTCATAGTAGAGGTGTTCACAGCAGCAGTATTCACATGGGTGAATTTAAGAAAAGCCATTTTGCAGAAGATCATGAGAAAAGAGTGCCTATTCCATATAACTGACATAATCAAGATGAATCCGGCCACTGCATCTTTTGGATGAGCACATGTCAATGATTGATTTGTTGGCCCAAGGGGCCTAAAAAATAAGAAGAACATCACTTAAACTTGGTTAAGGATTCACGTCAGGTTCACCATTTTTTGTTTCGCACGGAATCCAGGGATGACCTCCTGGATGGGAGATTCAAACGTTCCGATCGGTTTCTAGCAGGTTTGTTCGTAGAACCGGAAACATCCAATGATTCCACATCCGTTTGGACCTACTTTCCAAAGGTAGGCGCTCATTAGCTTGTGGGCTAATGAGGCTTAGGAATTTTCATTGGTCGAGAGGATGGGAGGTCGGACTCATCACACCTTTTTGAGGGGAATTATTGTCTACTCCGGGACTCTCTTTATAGATTTAAGTTATGTTCGTGAATCCTTATTACATTACCAAGTATAAAATGAGCTTTCCTTTAGTTTTAACAATTAATGATTAAATATGCAAGAAATTTAGAGAATCTTTTATATGTATTCGAGGTTCTTCATCAATAGAGAATCATCTATATCTGTTTAGAGATTATTGGTCAATGGTATCCTTCAAAACATTTATATAAAAGTCTCTTGGTCATTATGATGACCGGGCTGGTTTTAAAGCCACTCAGTGGGGCACTTGAAGTTTATCGTCATTCAGAAGGACATGGATTATTTCAAAGTTGGGATCGAACCCATAAATGGGCTACCTACGTACCCTTTGTTTTGGAAAAGGAATCAGAACCCACGTAGTTCGAGTAATGGAGTATGGTGTTTATGATTTATGGCTCAAAGAAGAATGTCATAATTACTTTTACACTCTAAGCTCACGTGAGTCATGCTCGGTGTGAGAAACAAGAGGTAATGGTAAAAATTAGACAATTGTGCCATGAAAGATGCAATCATAAGAAATTGTTTGGGGCTTATGTATGTTTGACAGCCCAAATAGATGAAGGTTTGGGATTTACTTTTAGGGAGAAAATCCATGAACAGGGTCCATAAAGGTATATGTGCTTCATGGAGATTTGAATACTCTAACTTGGGACTTATTCCTGAAAAGGAAACCCAAATTAGGAGAGGATTGATAATTGGGTTTTACTCCTGAGAAGGAACCCCATATCAAACGTAATTTAGGACTGGTTAAGAGAAATTAAGGGGCTTGGGGTTTACTCCTGAAAAGGAAGCCCAAGATTATGACTGGGACTTACTCCTAAAAAGGAGTCCCAGTTTAGGAATTAAGGTTTGGGGCTTACTCCTGAGGAGGATGCCCAGATTAAAGGATTTATAACTGGAGATTATTCCTGAAAAGGAGACCCAAGTTAAGGATTCTCTCATCTTAATGGATGATGTTGAATGAACGAACTCTCAATCTTTGGTGACAAAAAGATGTATAAATCACTAGGTTTTGAGAGATATTCCACCTAATTCCTTTCAGATAAGGAAGTCAAATCAAGAAATCATGCCATAAATGGCCTTGAAGAGTATCTTGAAGACTGAATCTTGAATAGGAAGGGTGAAATGGCTTAAGAGGGGTAAAATGGGCAAGATGGGAACCCAGAAAGGTAGGGGCGCGCAAGTCTTGAAAGGCACGCAAGTCTTGCGTGGGCGCGCAAGTATGGTCGCGCAGGTATACCTTGCGCGACACATGGTGTACTTGCGCGATTTTCAATCGGAATTGAAATACTTGAGCGACTCCTTTTTAAACCCTTTAGAATCCCCTTGAGGTTCTTCCAGAAAAGGGACGCGCAAATTCTATTGAAGGAATAAGGCGGCGCGCAAGTATGACCAGTTCCCTTAAGGGCTGGCCATTCAGGCGTGCAAGTGTTGATTAGTTTCAACACTTAGGCCTTCCTCCCTATCTTTAGATCTTCCGTTCTAGGTAAGAAATTACCTTAGAAGTGTTCCGGAAGCTTTGAGAAGAGACTTGGGAGTCGGGAGCTTCAATCCGAGTTTCTGGAAAAAGATCCTCTCGAATGGGGGGCCCACAGGGTCTATTTATAGGCAGGAGAAGACCCCGGGCGGTTACCGGGCGGTTATCACTTAGGTCGCGCAAGTCACTTGCGCGACAGTGATAAAACTTGCGCGGTGCAGTTGCTGTTGATCCTTTGTTCATGCCTTTGTCGATTGTTGATATTTTCTTCAAAGGTTGAATCACTTTGAGCTCAGATATTCCCCTTTTCTGATATTTAGATTCTGTGATGAAAGGAGCGTCAACATACACTTACTATGGAGTTCCACCACCCAAAATGATTTCTATGTGGCCTTCATGGTCAACCGCCTCAGTGGACCAACTCCCTGGCTGTCGCAGTCGCAGGACTGCGGGATTGATCATGGATCATGGTCGACCATGGACTGGTCCAGCCTCCCCAAGTTGGACTCAAGTCTTACCTAGGTCCAACTCATCCTAATGGGCCAGAACATGTACTCAGCCCGGCCCATTGGCATGTGGGTTTTCAGGCTAGGTCAGTCTTCTTCGGCCCAGCCTACTTGCTCGTGGGCCACCTAGGCTACCACATGAAGCTTGTTTGGCCACATCTAATCATGCGGTTTCCGATGACGACTGACACTACCCAATGGGACCACCCATACACATCACCTGGCCACCCCACCACATCCACACAGCTATGCTCCATCCCACCTGACTACACTGTATCCCACGCGGCACCGCCTCCATGCAGTGTCATCGGCACCAGTCTCCTCCACCTATGCTTCCGCAAGCCACCGATCATCTTCTGATGCTCAGATATAAAAAGGGTCATATATATAGGTTCCATGAGTCCCGATATACACCGACCCTCCATCTCCTATTGTTCTTCCTTGAATTTGGTGGTCCGATCATGTTCAAAGCCTCTCGGAGAGTCGAGTTGTGACCACGAGTATCCAACAACAAAGAACACCAAGAAAAGGGAAGTGAAAAGAACAAGAACACTGTAAGGAACGAATGTCATCCTTGTTCATGTTGGAATCAATTTGTTCTCTTCAGAATGAGATAATTAAGAACCAATTCCAGAAAAATCCCCATAAATAATCCCCTTAATTATAACCATCCCGCAATGATCAAACTGCAGATCAATCTCTTCGTGGATTCACCCGTGCTTATTGTGAAAATCCATAATGGTCAAAGATCACAAATAAATAACTAACCTACCTTGATTTAGATTAGTTTTAGATTAAGGACTGGTGTGTCATGATTTACGGCTGTGATATTCCTTCTAATCGGTTACGCGTCAATCGTCGATCCACGATCTATGGCCATTGGATGAGAGAGTTCTTCTCCACGTCTCAGAAATATTCATGTGTTATGGTGATAACACTAAATTCCTGAAAAAGTATTAATTAAAATAAAATATTACTAGATCAACTAAAATAATTTTTATAAAATTATTTTATCCTCATTATGTCCCATGATAACGTTTTCATAGTTGACCCGCGCTGACTAAAGTTATGTCATGCCTATGGTAAAGTTTCCATTTTGAGCTCAACAATGCCCTCAAATTTCTAATATGGGCACCCATTTAAGAGTTATTAAAAATTTTCAAGAAAATCATTCATGTGTTCTATTAAAATTTTTAATATTATTTAAACAATTGTTTCTGGAAAACTGTACCTAGGAATCGCACGTCGTCTCAGCACCTGGTCTCAAAATCAATCCATATAATATCTAAAAATAATACATGGAAAATCTGATATTTTACATAAATAAAGATTTATATATTTTTTATAAAAGATTTATTTGATATTTATGATGTTTTTATGATTCTTGAATTATTATATCACATTTATCATCTTATTTTACTTTTTGTGGGAATGTAAAAATGTCATTTATGTTTATGGTTGACTACTTCCTCGTGAAGCGATTTGATTTATTCACTCTTTAAATACAAGGTAATAATGATGGTTTTAAGGAAAATATGTGACATATATGACATAAAAATTTATTCTGGAATGATAATATATGTCACTTACTTTTCTTTCTTTCAATCCAACAAGAAAATGGAAATAGCAATCATGTGTACGTACAACCTACCATCTCCATGAAAGGTGTATTCCATTTTCTAAACATAAATTATATGGATTAATATAAATACATATATAATGAATGTATATGATACTTATATAATTGATATAAGTATGTATATTTTTAAACCATAATCAGTGTAAGAGGACCAAAAATATAACAAATCAAAACATATATGAAAAACAAAGCAGTTGTTACCCAAAACGTAACATTAAATCATTAATAAAAGGGTAATAAAAGGTCATAACAAATATTACATGGTATGATATATATGAATATATTTCTTTAATATAATTATAATAAACTTTTATTTATTATAAAGTAGGTTTTAATGAGTACTACATAAGTCATGACTTAAGGTAAGAGGTTTTCGTCTCACTATTACTTTCTGTGAGGAAAATAAAAAATTCACCATATTTTTATTTTATATGATGCATACAATATCCATGAATGTATTTTATGATGATTATAATTGAAATTATTGGTATTTAATTATCCATTTTATGATATCTCTTTTGTGGTGTTTACGGTTCAAAAGTTACCGAATCTGTAAGGGATTTTTTCCCAATTTTCTTTCTTTGAGGAATGTGTTATGTTATGCTTCTATATTATTTTACGAGGTGTATATAAATACCATTTGAAATGAAATATCCTGAATTTATATATACTCATGATATTTTATGTTTAATTATATGTTATTACTTCATAAGGATAACAATTCAAACTTACTAAAAGTGGTGTGGATTTTATGATACAATCTCATTCTTTGTTCGGATTATTTCATGAGAAAATATTTTTCCCTTCATTTTTCCCTTTATTCACTCAAGAGTTATAAATTTTTTTTTATAAAAAATCATCTTTTCTATTGGAATGCCTTTCTCTTCAAAAACCATGTCTCAAAAACAATTTAAAAAATATTCAACATTAGTTTAAAATGAATTATTACAGATATTTTTACCCATTTATGACTTTTTGAGAAATCTTTTGTAATGAATATTCATGTCTTTTTCCAAAAATCATTCCTATTTGTCTTTTACTGAAAAAAATGAAAGGAATATTTCATTTAATGTGTGTGGAATGAATAGAATTTCCTACCATCAAAACCATTGTTTTCATTTAATATTCCATAATAATATTTTATGTTTATTTTCAAAAGAAAAGTTTTTTTGAAAAGTTTTATGTTTTATAAAGTTTTTTTCAAATAGGAAAGGATATTTTCCTCAATAAATGCTATAAATTATTTTAAAACATTCCTTTATATGTATTCAAAAAATTTTTGAATGTAAAGGATTATGAAAATGTTTTATGTTTTGAAAAGTGATTTTAGAAGAAAGGTTATTTTTTCTTAAGAAATGTTCAAAGTGATATTTTAAAATTATTATCCATCTAACATGACATACTTTGATAGAATATATTTTTTACTATGGATGTTAACCATGGATACCATTCTTATTCATTCTATGAATGGTTTAGGTTTATAATTAGATGATGTTTATGAAACCCTTTACTCTTTCACGAGTTATACCATGACAAATGTTTTATGAAACCTACTTATTTTCATGAGTTATGATATGATTAAATGATGAAATTATTATGAAACCTGTCTATTTTACATAGGTTATGATATGATAATCTATTTATCAAACCCTTTTCATTTAAGGGGTTATGATATGATGGATTATTTATGATCTTATCATAAAAATATGTATGATTTTAATTATGTGACATTTTTTACATTACATAAACGGATGGGTGGGACCTATAGCTCCATTAAATTCATTGGGTAATGATTTATATCTCATGAGATAGATATAACTGGAATAGAGAGTGAACCTGATTCGTTAAGATGAGACAGAAACATGGAGTGAACCTAGTTTAGTAAGACAATGATGGTTTAGGGAGTGAACCTAATTCAGTAAGGGTCTTTGTCTACAATGATGGTTTGGGGAGTAATCTAATTCCAATATGATAGTCTTGGTAGTGATTCTTGACTAATGAAAAAATGATATTCTGTTCTTATGTGAATGCTAAAAATTCAATGTCTTATGCCAATGTTTTCCAATTATGGCTCATGTTTTTTTATTATCTTATGATTCATGTCTTATTAACTTCCAATATTTATTCCAGGATTCAATATTATGTTCTTTGATATGCATTTTAAGGTTTTCAAATGTTATTCTCTCATTCTCTATCCCATATGATCTTTTTATTCTTACAAATCTTCTTTATTTGCCCCTAATGATCATCAGAGTTCACCCATTCTTATGTTTCCTTTCACTAGGTGATGAATAAAGGTTTTATATAGGGTATGTTTGTGAATATTACTAAATGAAAATATATTTGTGGGAAACATTGAAGCTCTTTCACCAAATTGTAAAATTGTGTTCCATGTTTCCAAAGGCATTATACTATTATGGTCCTCAAATGTGTGTTTCTGTAATATATTGAATATTTATATAAAAATATATAATATCCATGTATGATAAGCCTGGGTTGATATGTTTCCCTTCCCTGGGTTATGAAAAAATTTATTTTGGATTATATACCTAATAAGGGTGCTAATTATGAAGAACATAGTGGGTGATGATGTACTTCACCTTTGAACCAGTTGTCTATGTATCCAATATTTCAAAGGATCTATAACTCAATGATTATAGAATGGATTTCTATGTTATTTAATGAATATTCATATATTAAGATGTAATAGATATGTATTAAAAATTTGGGGTCATTATAAAAATTATATAATACACAATGATAATAATACTCATGGGGGAATGAGTTGTCACCTAACCCGGAATAATGGATAATGATATTCCACTATAGAAATATTCAATATGAATGGATCGTCACAAACATTTTATAACAGAAAAGGTACAAGTAAACATTAACTAATAACTTTATGTGAAATACCTATCATGTTTAAAATAGTATAAATCAATGATTTATCCCATCATACCTACCATTCAGATATAAATTAGTTGAATGGGTTATCACCCATTTATAATGATTCAAAATTATGTAATTTACCCATTCTATCAATGGTTGGTCTCAAAAAGCCCATAACCTAACCATAGTTCTATGAAATAGATAATTTCTTACACTCCTAACCCATGATTAAGCTTTCTTACATCATGAAACATTCTAAGACAACTAATATGGATCATACCATCATAAAATCAAGTGGATATCCCTATTAGTTTCTATTTTAAAAGAGACTCATCACTTTACCAAGGTTTCATGACCATAAGTGGGAAAGAACTCAACACACCAATCATAGAAGATCCATCATAGTCAAGATATACCCAATTAGTCTCTTATCAGGTAAATGAATTTATTTGGTTTTCATTTAAACCATATACTAATGCATGTATAATATTCATATCACATGAATCATGTAAAACTCATATAAATTAATGGTAAAGTGGGGATATTAAATGACCACCTACACAACTTAACAGGATCCCACTCACCAATAATTATCATCATATTCGACTCTAATTAAGATAAATCCAAAAATATGACATAAGTCATGATATGATGGATTTTTAGTGAATATAAAGAAAAATTTATAGGTTGATATAGGAACTTGGATTAGATAAAATATGATTAAAAAACATGCCTACTGTGATCTACTGGAATAGACAAAACTGAAAACTGAGAATCGATGGAAGAGATATCACACTTTAGTGGGAGATATATCAAAGTGGAACAATTGTGTGTATGTGCATAATGGAGGGGGAATGAGGTAAAAATTCATTCAATAGGTAATATAATTTTAATTAATTTAATTGAAATGGATAAAAAAACTATATAGGGGGGGGAATTTCAGTGTTACTACATGGGTTATGGTACAACCCTCCATCCCAGGGTCATATTGGATTGTGACCATATGCTCATGACACAATACTCTCATTCTTGGGTGAAACTATATAATAATTTCCACCCATTGTGTGGTGTTCAGGCTCTTTATAGTGCAAACCTCATATTCTAGTGTGACACGTTCGCAAACTGTAGAACTTAACTGTGTATATCCTTTATTCCATGATATAAATCCCCCAGTTATAGTGTGATCTTCTATGTGGAAGAGAAATTCATTCAAAACTAAGTCCAATTATTTAAATACTAAATGATGACCTCATACAGCTCCTTAATAGTCAAAAAACACTAAATTTTACATGGTTTATAAAAAATTGTATATAAACATTCCTCATTTTATATATGGTGTTACAACCTCCCCACTATATAATATCTCATCCATAAGATGCATCATCAGGCATTATCAGTGAATATTTCCAGCCACAAAACCCATATATCTACCTCTAAATCCAAAGTTTCATCATGAATATTCCCATGTTTCCATTGCACACATACCAGAGGTACCATCATATGATGAAATACTTTTTCACTCTAGTAAATAATATGAACCAGTCACTCCTCGAATGACACATCAACCTATAACTCATCATCATCGATGCTAATTATGTGAGAAGGTCCTCAATGATATCTTTAAATAGGTGATGAATGTAATAAATGATGAATTACATTAAATCTCTATGGAATATCTAATAAGTATACTCTACCTCCAAACTTATTGGTGCCCTAATCTAGGTGACTAAAAAATAAACAGTCCACCACATCCAACTCTAGAAGAATGTTTTTTCAGTATTCATATGATAATTTCCTACTTTGATTGGTTATTAGATACTTTTGAATCAGTTGAATGTTCTCTAATGTATTATAAATGAGACTTTTCCACATGATAGAAGACTCTATTACCTCTATCTAGTATAGAGGTTGTTGATCCAACCTGCCATATATGGTCCCAAAAGGTTCTATATAAATTGATTCCAGATAACTATTATTGTATGAAACACAAATATCATAATATGAATATCCTAAGATCTGTCAAAATCAAGGATTTATGCTAGAATTATTTACGTCAATGCTTGGATAGTATTATTAGACTAACCATCAATCTAAGGATGGTATATTGTGATCAAATGTGTTTGAGTATATCATTCTTTCCACGATACTAGTAAGAATCATGTCATAAATTAGGCATTGTAATGAACCAAGTTAGGAAGCCATCCAACCAGAAATTCGACCCGGTCGGAGACATGTCCCGAAAGAAAATCCGGATCCCCATGGGCTGGAATCTATTGTTGGGAATCAAAGTAATCACTATGGGAAAAATTATTCCTAATAAATTATAATCAAATGAATAACTGAACATGTGGAAGAACCAACAATAACTGATAATCAAATAAATATACAACTGAATTGAAAACAAGAGTTGGAAACAAAATATAAAAGGGTAAACAACAGAAACTAGACCATGATAAAATGATCTCCCCATGACCGCATGGTTACCACTAACAATAAGACTGATAATCTCCAAAAAAAATACATCAAAACCAAAAACCTGCACCTTCCAAGCATTTTGAATAAACCAAAATAGAGTGGAATAAGAAGGGTGTGATCTTAAACAGCTTAGTATGTAATAACTATAGAGTCTATGCATTTTATTTCATAAGATAGTCCAAAAACATCAGTTTTAAATTCAACATAAAATGTAAATTAAATAATTTTGAATTACCAAACACAACTTTACACAATTCTTATTTTAAAAACAACTTACACTGCTTCCCTTTTCAAAAATTGTTTCACTTTCCATAACCCAGATAAAAAGTTAATCCCGTGTATAATACCAAACCAGATAATCAAAATGGGGTTATGCTGAAAGTCAAGGAAACCAAAAAAATAGGCACAAATAAAAAATACAATATCTAATATAAATAAAAAACATAAAAAATAGATAGTAACACATGATAAATTCCTGAAAATCACTAGAGGAAATCCCTAGATATACTTATTTTGGACCAACCTGCTGTAATATTAGGTAAATACACAGTCAATAACCAATTGTCCATTCTAAATTTTCAAATCCATTGGCATATCCCATGTATCCTCTCTGCAAATCCAAGGGGTAGAACTCATCTAATCAGGGTAGAAAAGAAACTGTCACTCGACCCTATAAAAGATGCCCAAGAATCCCATGATAGTAATAATAATAAAAATACCTGGAAACACACGGTATAAAAACCACAACAAATAGCATTATCATATATGAGCCATTATAGGGGATCCCATCCCATGGTCTAATTAGTTCAACATAACAACATTATAGTGCATGATCAACTAGAGGGGAAAGCATTCCAAATTCTATTAGTTTTCCCAACATAATCTACAAATCAAAAGCTTACATGATAATTATTTTCTTTCATAAGAATATTCAAAAAAATATAACTCATATGGAAATAAACATTTTCCATAATTGAAAACTAATTTCCAAATCATTTTAAAAAACCAATTGGGTCTTCACGCTACCCACGTTCTCAATCCACTTTCTAGAGTAGTCCAAGTTTCCCACCGGGCCAATACGTCCCATGAGTTAAAAAATAAATTTCCAAACATCAGAAGGTTCCAATATGAAATTCACAACACTTTACTTTTCAAAGATAATAAGAAGTTGAAATTAGGTATTTTACATTTCCAATCCAAATAAATTTAAAAATCCCATTTCCACACCTTTTTTTAGGATCAATATAAAACACAACTTTCACATGCACAATGCCAATCAGGACTTTAAATTTTAAATGGAAAACAATTCCCATGCTAAAGGGAAAACATGAAAAACCATATAAAGTTTCAAACATGCATTTACCGCACTTTCACAAATCATAAAACCCGTTAGGAAAACACAAAAAAAAATTAATACATATGAAATAAAATCATTCCCATGGGCAAAGCCCATCCCCAAATTCTCAAAACCACACTAAATCAATTTCAAAACTTCATTCACATAACATTAACAATTTCAAACACATTTGAGGTGAATAATAAGAATCAAACAAGAAAAAAATCATAAATTTTAATAAAAACCAACTTGGAACACATTTTAACCTAAAATTGCATTGAAAACACATTTCAAACTTTTCACACAATCCATTGAACACATTAATAAAGAAAAACATTATGATTGTTTAAAAAATATCTTTTTTGAAAACCAACTACCAACCCATACTCACTTCAATCAAAATTTATAGCACCATTTTAAAGAATATTAACTTGACTTTAAATCAAATCAATAATCCACACATAAGTGTCACACCATGAAGGTCACCAATTTGAACACATAATAACCAAATCACAACCCAAACACTTTTCCAAGACATAAACAAGGGAAACACAAGACAAGGCACCCAATTTCACCTTAAAAGTTCAGTAAATATTTTATCAAAAACCTTGAATGCATTAAAACAAAGGAATAATTGAGGAAACCCTTTTGGAACCATTTTATACACATTTACAATCATTAATATTCCATAACAAAACATACTAACACATAAAAATAAAGGTTATCACATTTTGAAATAATTTAAGGAAATATCAAGCATTAACAAAATTTTCTAGAAAGGAAATAGATGGAAACTCCTACCACAATGACGGTAGAACACAACCAACCCTTTGGAGAATGAAGAAAAATCCTGAGTGGCAATACACACACCCAAACATCTAAGGAAAATCAACCACACATCAACCATAACCCTTAGGAGTCGGTCAATAAGAAACCCTACCACATGAAACCAAGAAACCAACAGAGGATTAAGAGGAGAGGAATAAATCCACCAAAAATAAAAAGAACTCACCTTAGGAACCTTTAAGAACCTTTAGAAATGGAAGTGGATAATGTGAGTAGGATTTTAGAGGCTCACCTAGTGTGCCTTCATCGAGAAAGGGGTTGAAATCCTAAATTGGGGTTTAGACCATGAAGGAAAAAATATGGAATTCCACATTTCTATGAATTTAGGAAACTCGCACAGTTAAGCTGCACAATTTGGTAAACTGTGTTCCAACCATGTTACCTTTACTGGAAAAGAGTGGTACCCCATATGGTGTGTCCACACGGTTTCCCAAAATGTATAACAACCATTCCAAACAACACTATCAAAAACCCATAACCCATCACACGGTTTCCACATGGTTTGAAAAATCATGAAAAAACCATGTATCATTTCTCAAACCCAAAACCTCGGCCACATGGTTTCCCAGGTGAGGGGGAATGGTTTTCTCTAACCATATGCTCATCGTAAGTTACCTGTTATCAAGCCCAAAATCACTACATTTTCATAAAAACATGTTCTACGGATTAAAAAACATAAAAAATAAAATTGAGACTCAACCAAAACCTCAACCAAAGTATCCAATGTGCGGAAGAGAAAAAATTAAAGCAATTTATATGGTTGGGGTGTCACAATTCTCTCCAACACAAACACTTTCTTCCCCTAGAGAGTCACCTAAATGAATGATAAAAAAACTAAATCCCAAAACTAAATTGAGATGAAAAAATCCACAAACCTCAGGTTGAACTTTTTCTTCACAAGTCACCCTTGACAATTTCTATAGGAATTCACAACATGAAGAACAATGGGATAACACAAGTAGGTTATCCCCACCACAAGTAACTGACTAACACCATGGAAATACTTCGGTCTGGCCCAAGGAGGGAACTCCAAACATGAACCATTCAAAAATCTTTACATAATATAAACAACACCACTACATAAACTAAATATATTCCATACAAGCCAATAAAACCTCAACATAATAGGTTAACCCATAGATGAAAATTGAGTCAAACAATGAACCAGAATACAATTCATCATTTCCAAAATACCCTAGAATCTCCAAATGGGCACTACCGATAACCAAAACCAACCTAGAAAAATTTTTAAGAAAATTCATAGGTGGAAAATCAATTCAAAGATTCACATTTAGATAATACTAGGCCAAGATTTCCCAAATCCCATGTAAATTCTTGACTTTGCAAAAATATTTACCCTAGAGCATATGTATGGAGCCCTAATGTTTGAAGCATATACTTCCCTACAGTTAGAAGATGCCATCCTCCAATATAGTCTTCTTCTTTGGTAAACACTTCTTATAAAACTTCTCCAAATGGCCCAAATGGACACAATGACCACAAGTCCTCAATGAAAGAGGACATAAAGACATATATTTTCTGAACCAACCACACTATAATTAGATGAAAATTATTCTAATGAATAAGGATTGAGAACCAATGAAAAAGACTCATTGGGAATAGGTTCATCAGGTATACATCTCTCACTATATGTAGAACCACCAGGAGCACTAAAGGAAGGGAGAACCAATTCCAATAAGAACGCCTCATCCAACAACTTCCCAAACTGAACTTCACTGGGAAAGAGAACTCAATACATGATCTCTATATAAAGACACCAAAGGAAGGGAGTAACTTTCAATACATCTTGCAATGTTGTATCTAAGGAGAAAGAATCCATCTCTTTGAAATGTTCAGCATTGGCCTTCACTATCTTCCGGACTTGCTGAAAACCCATGATCACTTACATTTTCTTCATCTTTATCTCCTCAGTTATAAACCATATAAAAAATGGACTCAAACACTTCCCTAATCATTCCAACCTACATCTATGAAAAATAAATAAAATTACATTGATCCAAAGATAGACATCAAACAAACCCATAATAGTACTCACTCTCAGAACATTGGGAGTTTTCAACAATCTAAAGACACACTTGAATTCCTCAATCCATTATACTACCTCTAATGGACCTCGATCTCCACAAAAGGGTGAGACCCATTGGAAATTATGGGGACATTTCTGGGTGGCATATTCTGAACAACACAAAGGTCACAAAACCAGGACCAACAATAGCCTAGAAAAAAAAACCGAAATAAAATCTCAATCCAAAACAACGAGCTCACAAATTAAACATCACCAAGACAACAAAAATCCCCTTTTCAAAAAAAAACTATACATTTACATTTCAATTTTCAAAACCACCTTCATATAAGGAAACATTAGAATCCCAATTCCACTTTTCAAAAACAAATCAGAATTTTCATAGAAAACCCAATTTATGAAAACATTATCCATTTTAAAATTGATCTTGAAAAAACTAAGAAAGTATTTGGAATTAAGATACTCTCTCATGGATTCCATTGAATCATCCCATATGTGTTCATCACGCTTACATTTGTCTCATCCAAGAACACATACCAACACGCAATTTCCATACATACCCACTCATATGTGAATGTTATCAAGGAACACCAAGGTCACACAAGCCATTCCATCATAAAATTCAAGCATTTGACTAATTTTCAATCTCAAATTATTTCTCTTCTAAAACCATTTCTATCCAACCTAAAACTAGTTGAAAAAAATATTTATATTTCAAAAAAATGTTTCAATTTTAAAATCCCACTCACACCAATTGAAACCACGAAAAAATACAACCTACACTAAAACACTAGAGTGAGGAACTAGTGGCCATTACTAACCTTGTGAAATGGTTAGTGGGCCATGACCCAAGTAAGAATAAACAACTGAGATGGCCTTGATCCATGTTATCAGACTCCACATGGGAAACTACTCCATGTGAGATCACAACATAATACTAGATCACCTAAATTTTCATTCTTCAATCAAAATACAAAAGCCAAAAATCCCAGACTACCCATGGTAACTCTAGGATCAATATGAGAAATGGTTCATGAAGTCCTTCCTGTACTTACCTACCGAGTCTCTACAGTCTTAATATCCAACGACTTGACAAGCCAAATAACAATATCCTACTCTGATACCATTTGTTCACGAACCAAGCCGAGATTCCATCCAACCCAACATCCGACTCAGACCGAGACATGGCCTGAAGGGAATTCTCAATCCCCATGGGCTTGGAAACTAGTGTCAGGAATCAAAGTAATAAGTATAAGAATGATGTTTTCCTACAAAACATGATCAAATGAATAACTGAACATGTAGAAGAACCAATAATAACTAAAAATAAATAAATATTCAATGGATCTGAATACAATAGGTGGAATAAAAATAGAAATGAATACAAAAAAATTAAAACCTAACCATAATAACTGGATCTCCCTGTGACCTCTTGGTTACTACCAACCACAAGACAGAACAACTCTAAAGGAACACACCAAAACCAAAAAACTACACATTCATAACAGCTCGGTTCTACTATTGCTGAGTAGAATAAATAGGGTGTGAGCTTAAACAACTTAGTAGGTAATCACTATAGAGTCTATGCATTTAATTTCTCGAGATAGTCCACACACACTATTTTTAAAAACAATAGAAAAGGGATTAAAAAATTCTTCACTGTCCAAATATAGATTTACTCAATTCCCATTTTAATCACAACTTATGCTACTTCTCTTTTCAAAAATAGTTTCACATTCCACAGCCTAGATCAAAATAGAATCCCAAGTACAGATCCAATCCAGATAATCAAAATGGGGTTTTGAAAAAAGTAAAGTAAATCAAACAAACATGTACAAATTACAAAGCCAATATCTAATATGTAGCATAAATAAAGCGAATAAATAAATAGGAACTTATGAGAATTTATTGAACATATCTTGAGGAAATCATTTGACATACTCATTATAGACACAACTATTGGAATATAGTCCAATTCCACAATTAATAACCAACTGGATGCTCTAAACTAGCCAATCTAGAGGAACGTCCCACCTGGCCTCTCAAAAAATTCAGGTGGTACAACCCATATAATTAGGGTCAAAAAGAAACTATTACTCAACCCTATAAAAGGCTACCAAGAATCCTATGATAGTAATAATAATAAAAATACCTACCAATATATTGTATAGTAACCAAAACCAATACCATTCTCTTGCATGGTCCATTAGAGGGGAACACATCCCACAGTCTAATGTACTCAATATCAAAATGTTTCCTTACATGAGACACTTTAGTGGAATTCATCCCATAGTCTATAGATTTTCCAAACATAATACAAGCATCACAACCATACAAGAAAACCCATTTCTTCATAGGAAAATTCATAACCCAAATACTGATCATATGGAAATCAACATTTTTTTATAATCGAAAACCACATTCCAAAACATTTTAAAATAACAACCCAGTCTTCACACTACCCATGTTCTCAATACATTTTCAAATGTAATCCAAGTTTCCCACCATGTCCATAAGTCACATGAGTTCAAAAAAAATTGATTTCCAAACATCCTAAGGTGCCAATCTAGGAATCTCATCAGTTCACTTTTCAATGTCAATAAAATGTGCCAACCAAGCCTTTAACTGTTGCAATACAAATAAATTTACAAAGCCCCTTTCCACACCCTTTTACAATATCAACCTAAAAAACCACATTCACATGCAAAATTCCAATAAGGCCTTAACATTTCAAATAAAAAATCATTCTCAATATGAAGGGAAAACATACAATAACATAGAATGTTCCAAACGATCCTTTACACCACATGAACAACTCATGGAACCCATTTGAAAAAAAGGAACACATAAGAGATCTAACCATTCACATTGGAAAATCTCTTTTCTGAACTCTCACACACAGAGAAAAAACCATTTTAAAACATGATTCACGTCACCTTTAAAATTTTCACACATATTTTAGGTGCATAAAAAGAATACAACAAGAAATAAAGTTCATATATTTTGAAAAAAACAACTTTAAAAACTTATTCACCTCAAATTTCATTGAAACACATTCCTCACTTTTCAAACAATCCATTAAATCCACTGATAAAGCACAAAAAAGAGGACTACTCAAAACAAATACTATATCTTTTTTGAAAACCAACTCCTAAAACATGCGCACTTAAAAACACTTTGAAACCACCATTCTGAAGAAGTAACACTATCTTTTAAATCCTCATAACAAGAAACACATATGTGTCACACCATCATGTTCAAAAAATTTCACACACAATACCCAACTGACAACCCAAAACCTTTTTCCAAAAAAATAACCAATGGAAACACCAACCAAGGCACCAAAATCCTGCATAAAAGTTCAATTGACATTTTATCAAACACCTTGCATTCATTAACACATTGTAATAATTAAAGAAACCTATTGGGAACCACTTCTCACCCGTTTTCAATCATAAAAATTCCATAAAAACATAATAGCACATCACAAGCAAGATTTTCACATTTTGAAACCATTTAAGTAATTCTATAGCATTGATGGAATGTCCCAAAACTAAATTGACAGAAATAAAAACCAAAGTGATGTTTGAATGCAACAAAATGTCGAAAGAATAAAGAACCAATCCCAATAGGTAATCTGCACACCCTAACTTCCACAGAAAACAACCCACACACCAACCCTTTCCATTAGGGTTTAGAAAAAAAGAAACCCTATCAAGGGAAACCATAAAACCAAGGGAGGAGGAAGATGAGAGGAATAAATCCACTAAAAACAAATAAATCCACTTAGGAACCTTCAAGAATCTTCAAAAATGGAAGGATAGAAAGAGATGAGGTGCCTAGAGGATCTCCTGGTGTGAAGAGGTCAAGAAAGGGGAGGGAATACTGAAATTGGGTTAAAACATTAGAGGGTAAAACTTGGAAATTCATATTTTTAAGAATCTGGGAAACATATATGGTTAGGCCGAAAAGTTTGGTAAACTTTGTTCTAACCTTGTGCCCTCTACAGGACAAGAGGGGACCCCCATGGTTTGGTCACATGGTTTCTCATACCATGTGCCAACGGTTCCAAAAACCACTATCCAAAACATAGAACCCCTTACATTGTTTCTGAATGGTTTTAAAAACAATTCATGAACCATGAATCATTCCCCAGACCCTAAACCTCTGTTATGCAGTTTCCTCGACGAGGGTGCACAATTTTTCTTAACCATGTGCCACCTGCTATAAATCTAAAAATCACCAATTTTCAACAAAAACCATCCTGAAGGCTTATAAAACATTAATATTCAATTTGGGACTCAATATCATCCTCAATAAAAGGATCCAATTATAGGAGGAGAATAAGATAATGAAATTTCCATGGACGGGGTGTGACATTAATCTTGATTTAATACAATTCTATAGGAAAATTATATAGCTACCTAATATATCGAATGTATAATTGTCCCAATTATCTAATAGAGTGGGTCTCCATGATCAGAATGAAATAATCCTCTTTGATTGACTCATCAACTATAACCCAAACTATATTACATCCACATGGTGATATTAGTATCCCTATTTCAAAATCAATCATTGAATCATCACACTTCCACTTAAGAATGGGTAATGGATGAAAATTTTTATGGGCCTTTTGTTCTCATCCTTCACCTGCAAACACATGAGACACTATGAAATGAACCTCACTATATCTTTATCCATCATAGGACACCAATAATTCCTAAATATTTCATTATAAATCATGGTTAACCCTGGGTGAATAACCCATTTTAGGGAATGTGAGTTTAATATCAACTCTATGTGCTTTCTTATAGATACTAAAACTCATTCTCACACATGAATAACATCATCATTCCATAGGTTCTAATTTGGTTGTGGATCCCCTTTATATATATTTTCTCACATCACCAAACTATCTAAATTAGGAAATTTAATAATATTATTTTTATCAATATGTGTGGACATAATTCTAAAAAATATAAGATTTTAACTACTTTATTATGTTTGTATATTGAGATGCATCTTAGTGAATAGGATCATTAGTTATCGCCCTCTACTAGAATATTGAACTACCTGGTCCTTATTCTTCTTACTCAGTACATTTGAAATAATCTTCCTCTTACTAATGGAATACACAATGTTGAATTCAACGGAATGGAGATACTCAAACCATATTTTCTATTAGAGATTGATATCACAATAGAAATAATGTATACTTAAAGATAATTTGGTCAATATAGAAAATGAACCTATCATCCAAAAATTAATTTCACTGACATCATAGGGAATGTACTGTCAATTCCATTTCCAAATCATGCATCAGATAGTTACAATTATTTGGCTTCAGCTACATATACCCATAAGAAACTAATTCATTATCCATCATCAACATTAGTCCATGACATTTTTTTAATTCATCTCAATAAAACATATACTTCATACCCAGCTTAGGAAAGGTAAAAAGTATCATGGTATTCGATCTATCTTCTAGCTACTAAAAAGGTCTCTCATGAAAATCAAACCACTCAAACTTCACTCTATTATTAGTAATATATGTCATCAACAATTCCAATTATGCAAAACAGCAAATAAATATCTTATAATATCTTTCCAACCCCATGAAATTGTGGATCCTAATAATATTAATGAATAACTCCCATGAAATTAAAAAAACAACCTTGTCATGTCCCATTGATATTTTATCCTCTAATAACATGTTCCCTAAAAAATCCCATATCATGTCTAGAAATGGAAATTCATTGTTTTATAATATAGTTGATTAATAATTATGAATGGGTGGGGTGGTCTGTTATAGGACAAGCCCATGCAGTTCTGGTCCCATAGGGTCTTTCCCTAAAAACCCAACATACAATGGGGATAAAAAATATCGAGCCTTCCCTTCTCCATAAAAGCTCATGAGTATCCCCTAGGCTTTCTTGGATTTAAATAAAATTAGTTATTATACTGATTTAAATATTTTATTTTTCTCATTCACAAAAAAAACTACAATTAATCCCAGTAATAGCTTGCATTTTATTTTTTACTCTTTGGAGGTCATTACCTCAACCAGGTATTATTATGGATAAGCTATATTTTTTTATATAAAAAATATAAAATTAATTAATGTAGTTTAGTTTACTATTAATAATAGAAGTAAACATAAAAAAATTATGGATATTATTAATTTAGATATAAAATTAGTAATGGGAGGACTTGTAATTACCATATATTTCATAAATTATTTTTTCAATAAATTTAAATTCTTTGATAGCTTACATTACATATAACACCGATTTTTAGCGAACCATAAAATAATAATATTATCATTATTTAAACATGACCATTATAACCTAGATATTAATCTTTATGGTATGAGAATGAATAACAAATTTTTTAAAATTAAGTATAATGGTTTTAGAAAAATAAAGTATATTGATAAATATGTACTTAATTTTTTGGTAGTATTTATATGCTTTGAAAATTAGTTTTTTCCCAAAAAAATGATATTTATTTCATTCTATAAACAAATTCTGAAATTAATTTCCACCAATTTAAAAAAAATTATTTGAAAAAATAAAAATAGTTTTTTCAATCAACACTTCCAAATTATATTATGATGACTTTTTTTTCTAAATAGTTTAATTTTTTAACAAATAGTGAAAAATAATAGTTTTTTCGAAAGGCCGTATTTTCATGTTAATCATGTATAAAGTTATATTATATATTAAAAATGGTTAAAATGAAGATTTATTTTAATAATATTATAATTATTCCAATTTATTTAATTATATTTAATTTAATATTTAATTTTAATATTAAAACCTTTAATACTTATGAAAATTTTCTATTTTGAAAACCACATTTCCATCACATCTGTGGGTTTAATTTTAAATTAAATTTAAAAAATTCTATGAATTTAATTTTTAAAATGGGTTAAATATTTCCAATAATGAAAATTAATATTATATGATAATTTCAACTTAATTTTTTTCACGATCAATAAAAAAAGATTATAAATTAATTACCACAATTAAGGCTAAAACAGATTTACCATGTTTTTAATTAAACTATTAAAGGTTAAAATAACCTCAAAACTATAATAATACCATTTTAGGGAAAAACATAGACTTTATTTAATCTAATTTTCTATAATTATCCATTTTGGTTCCTTTTGGAAACTTTAAAATGAGGGTATAGATTTTTCTTTTCAAATATTCCAAGCATCTCTCCTCCCCCACATAAAAAATAGAAGCCCCCATCCTCTCATATTCATACATTAAAAGAATTTGGGTTCATATAATCCCAACCAAAATTACATAAATACATCCCTCCATTAATTTTAGAGGCCTTAGTATGATTATGAAACCCTCCTAGGAATTATTTATGTTCGAACCTATGGAGGTTGTCCGGAGAAGAGTTATTGGTCTTAACTAAGCATTTTTATTTAATTTCTTCATCCCCCACCTTAAAATATTCGTAAACTATAATAATATAATAATAATATAATATACAATATATTGATTTATGATTATTTTAATGTAATAATATATATCAATATCCTCTACCATTAAATGGGAAATGAAAATTTCAATCATGTGTACAGAGGACTAATACCTCCCGAACCGATGTAAATTCATTTTCTATCACCATATTTCACACTTGGATATAATTATGTATTTAAAATATGTGTATAATATGAATAGAATTATTATACATATATATTTATAATATCACATATATCTTCTTAACTTCTAATCTTTTGTAAAATGATAACATCATTCGTGTGTACGTGTGGACTACCTCCACCATGAAGCGATGTGATCCATTTTTCATTTTATTTTGACATGGATGGTAATAAGGATATATTTAATGAATATATATTATATATATGACATATAAATTATTCTTTAATGGTTATATATTATTTAAATTTATTACTTTTCATTTTTTGAGAAAATGGAAGCAATGCCCATTTGTACGTACGACCAGAAGTCTACACGAATGATGTAATCCATTTTAAATATATAAAATTAATGTATTTTAATAAATATATATATAATGAATATATATGATATTTATATCATGTTTCAAAAAATTTATATGATAGAACAATGATCAAACTAAAAGGACCAAAACTACCAAATGAAACTTACATGAAAAATGAAGCAGTTAGTACCCAAAACGTGATTTTAACAAGAAATTTTTAATAAGTGAGTGATTAATAGTTATAATTAAATCATATATGATAAGGATTATATGATTATGGATTTTAAATATATTTATAATAAAACCATTTTTATTATTCCCGAGGTTTTAATGTGTACGATGAAAGTTTAGAGTAGAGGTAAGAGATTTTTGTCTAAAATTATCTTTTTTATGACATATATTATATTAGGAACCTATCTTCTTTTATGGGGAGTATATAAATCCCATTTGAAATTTTATATCATAAATTTATTTATTCTCATGATATTTAATGTTTCAATTAATTTTATTCTTTTATTTGGATTACGATTCAAAACGTACCAAAGCATGTAAGTGGATTTTTGTCTTAAATTTATTTCTATGAGACACATGCCTTAATCACCAATTATTTATCTTATGTAGTGTATATAATTCCCACGAATTTACACTATGATGATGATTATTATAATGAAATTTATGGGGATTCAAATAATAATATATGTTTCTTTTTTTTCATGGGGATTATGGTTCAAAAGTTGTCAAAGTGGTAAGGGTTTTATGTTACAATATCATTATTTCTTGGGATTCTTTATGATTAGGCTTCCAATAGTGAAATATTATCATATAAATCAAAATAAACTCCTAATATTTCTTATCCTCAGGTTATTTATATAGAATACTTTTTTTTCCTTTTGTTTTCCTCTTTTAAAGGATTAAATATACCAAAAGAATATTTTTTTAAAAATTGATGTTATTTCTCCCTTTGGTCAGGAATAATTTTTATTCAATGTCCATGTTATCTGAAAATGTTTTAAAGAATGTTTTTACTATTATTTAATGATTTTTAAAGACATTTCTACCCATGTAGAAAATTTTAAAAAATATTTTAAATGAAATCTTTTTTCTGAGCAATGCTCTTTTGACTTTTTACAGAACACATGGAAGGAATGCTTATTTTAACATGTACAACATGAATGATATTTTCCACCATTATGACTGATAAATTATTTAAAGATTAATTTTCGTGATTTCAAGGTTACATTTAAAAAAACATTTTTCTTTGATGTTTTTAATATTTTCAAATTTTAAATATGTAATTTCAAAATGAAAATGACATTTTCTTCTAAAATGTTTTCTTGAACACATTATGGAATTTATATTCATCAATGACAAAAAAAAATTATTGTTACTTATTTTTTAATAGGGATATGATCCAATAGTTATATAATTATTCTTTCCATGGAATTATTATGATTATAGTGAAATTTTTTTTATGAAACCCATTTATTTTCTATGGGTCATGCTATGATGAAAAGATGAAAATTTTATGAAACCAATTTCTTTTACACAGGTCAATTTATAATGAAATGATTATAAAACCAATTTATTTTCATGATATCTTATATGATGTATGTTTTATTATTTTTTGGTACACAATTTTATGGATTATGTGATGTTTGGGACCTATATCTCCCTCTAATTCATTGGGTAATGATTAATTTTATATGATACAAAATGGTAAACAAGAGGTTATCCCAAGCCTGAAACAAGAGGGTTTCTTAGAGGTTATCCCAATACTTCCATAAGAGGGTTTATATGAGGTTATTCCAAGTCCAACGAAGGGTACACATGAGTTTATCTTAATCATGAAGATGGTACATGAGTGGTTATCTAAATCCAAACATGTTATGAATGTCTTGGTGGGTAGCCTTGATATAGTATTTGTTTTGCTTATGTATATTCCAAAATTCTATGTCTTCTTCCAATGTTATTCTCTCATAGATTATGTTTATTGATTCCTTTATGATTCATTTATTCTAAAATATAATGATTAGTTTCATAACTCATTATTATGAACTATGAGATGCTGGGTATGGTTTTCAAATGTTATTCTCATGTTTGGATACCCTAATTCTATTTTTATATTGAAATATTCTCTATTTACCCTTAATGAGCATCACAGACCACCCTTTCTTATGTTTCCCTTCCCTAGATTATAAATAATGGTATTATGTATGATATTTATAATAAGGGTTCTAGTTATGAATATCTTATTGGTTGAAGATATAGTTTACCTATGAATCAGTTCTCTATGTATCCAAGTTTCCAAAGGAAAAAGACCTAAATTATTCTTGTATGGATCATTATGTTATATATCGAATATTCATCTATTAATATGTAATGTCTATGTATGAAAATTTTATATCATTATAGTTGTTATCATAGAATGTTTTAGTTATCCTTTAGATACTAGGTTAATAAACCATTAGTAAGATACCTAAGGATATTTCTAAGGATATGTATAAGGATATATCTAAGGATAATTCAATGGATAAGTCAAAGTATAGTAAAATGTCTTGGAATTTTGGTGAATAATAGAGTAATTGGATTCCAAGAAGTTGTATCCCTATCTGGATACTATAAGTGGACGTGGTTCTGGAAGAATTTTACCTAGTGGTAATAACTATAAAAGGTGACATTGGAATTTGAATTGATCATCACTGGGTGTACAAAAATGGGCTTTTATGCACACCCAGTTTGACACTCTCAAGGGATATGTTTTGGATATTAAAAACCTCATTACAACCCATCAGTAAGGATTTGAATAGATGATGACTATAAATGACCTATGATAAACCTAAGATGTCATATATTTAAAAGAAGAAGTCATGATTTTGACATCATATAAAGGATTTTTCATGATTAATCACTCTAAATAGCAATACGTAATGGTTATGCTAAATATTTTATTTTTAGTAAGGGATAGAAGATTGAAAAATGAAGTTGATGTGGTGAAAAGTATGTGAAAATATAGAAGTATATTATTTAATATTAGTTATATAAAATCTTTTATATCATGAAAAGACTCTAGGAATTTTATTTTTTATCCTCAACAATTTTATTTTGAATTAGAAATGAAAATCCCTAAGAGTATGATGATCACATCTCATATCTATAAATCTAATATGATTGATTTTTGTAGGAATTTTCTTCCTAAAAATCTCATTATTTTACCTTTGGTTGAATATGATATTATCTTAGGCATGTATTAGAATTCTATACATAAATCCAACAACAATTGTCATGGAAGATAAGTCAAGTTTCATATTCTAAACCAATCTATAATCATCTATAAGTGCAATAATAAATATGAACTTTCAGTGGAAGTAACATCCATTGTATGGGTCTTGATTCCCATTCTAAAATGGTGTTTGTCTTAGATGGTTTGGGAGAAACTCAACATCGATGATATTCCTATTATGTGAGAGTTTATTGATGTATTCCCAAAAGAGTTTCCTAGTATTCCACTGAAATGTGAAGTTGAGTTCTCAATAGAATTCTTCCCTAGTGATAGGCTTATTTCAAAGACTCTCTATATAATTGCCCAGATTGAGTTTAAAGAATTGAAGTAGAAGCCAAATGAGAATCTTAACAAGAAATGTGTTTTTCCAAGTGTGTCACCTTAGGGTGACCCTATTTTTTTAAGATGAAAGATGGATCAATGCAACTATATATTGATTATGATGAGATGAATAAGAATGAAATTATCAAATAGCATCTTCTACCCCATATTAATGATTTATTTGATCAACTCCATATATATCAACACTTTTCTAAGACTGACCTTCATTCTTTATATCATCAATTGAGGGTAAAGAGTGAGGATATACCAAATCGAGCATTCCATACATGGAATGGACACTATGAGTATATAGTGATTCCCTTTAACATTACTAATTCCCTGCTTCCTTCATGGATTTAATGAATATAGTATTTATAGATTACCTTGATCTGTTTGAGGTAGTATTTAGAGATGATGCTCTTATTTATTCAAAGAGAAAGGAATGCAATGAAAATTATTTTTGGATTTTACTGAAGACCCTATGGAAGGAGAATCATTGTGAAAAAATTACTCATAGTGAATTTTGGCTACAAAAGGAATCATTTTTTATAATATAATCTCAAGATAGGGTATATTGGTGGATCCATCAAAGTTGGAGGCTATTGAGCACTGACCTAGACTAAACAATCTCACTAAGAACTGACGTTTTTTTGGTTTGGTTGGATATTATTGATGGATTGTAGATAATTTCTCATGATGATATAATCCACACACTAAGTTAACTCGAAAGGGATCCATGTTCCACTTTATGGATGATTGCGATTAAAAATTCATAGATGTGAAGAGAATATTTATAGGTGAACCTGTTCAAGAATTACCCTGGAGTAGATATGGGTTTCTAATATATATTGAGGCATAAAATAAGAAACTAGGATGAATACGCACAAAACATTATATGGTGATAACTTATGGCTCACATAAATGTGAGGTTCATAAAAAAAATTACCTAACTAATTATTTGGAGTTAGTTGTGGTAATTTTTGTACTAAAGATACAGAAAAATTATCTTTATAGAGAAACGTGTAATATATATACTGATCAAAAAAATTTAAATTATATATTAACATGAAATGAATTGAATATTCTATTGAGAATATGGTTAGAACTAATTTAATATTATGAATTCTCAATACATTACCACCTTGGGAAAGAAAACAAGGTGGATGATTCTTTGAATCGAAAGGATCAAGCTAGCTTATACATGATGAGGATCAGAAAAGATCCAATATTTTTATAATAAAAAATATAGATCTAGAAATATTAAAGGAAGGGTAGAAGTCATATATTTCTCAAATAAGTGTTCTGTCATCTATCCATGTGAAGATTGAAGGGGCGCACAAGGAAGACGTAGAATTGTAAAAAAAAGTTCAGAAATGTTGTTGATTTTAATATTGATTATTATGGAATGATAAAGTTCATGAACTATCTATGTGTCCCACACATACAATATTTGAATGAGGATATGTTAGAGGAAGATTATAGTTCTTCATTCACTATTCATCCTAGAAGTAAAAAATATGTATAAATATTTAAGAGAGTACTTCTGGTGGAATAGAATGAAGATAGATGTGGCGTAGTTTTTTTCCGATTCATGGTATGTCTGCAAGTTAAAGATAAGATAAAAAAAGTCTAATGGAATGTTATAACCATTACTCATACTATAATTGAAATTGGAAAACATCACCCTAGATTTTATCATCATAATACCCATATCATCTAACGATCATAGTGTCGTATGAGCTGTAGCCAATTTACATATGATTTAAGCACACTTCATTGCTATCAAGGAAGATTTTTCACTAGATCATCATGATGTTATATACATTAAATAAGTGTTAATATTTCATGGAGTATCACAATCTATTATGTCTAACTAGTATTTGAGGTTTACCTTGAAGTTATAGGGAAGTCTTTAGCTATCACTTGATAGAGAATTGAGTTTCATAACTATATATCATCCTTAAAAAAATTTCCAGCATGAGATAAAAATTCAAACCATAGAGAATATTTTGTGATATATTTCTATATATTTCAAAGTTGGTTGGGATAAACACCTTCCTCTAGTCATATATTCATACAAAAATAGATTTCATTAAATAATTTAGATGAACCCTTATAAATCCATTTATGGATAGAAGTGCAGAACACCAAGATGTTATGATTAAGTTAGAGAAATAAACCAAATGGTACCTAAGATAGATGAGGAAATATATAACAAATTTAGATATATTTAATAGAACCCAGAGAAAGTTCAAAGTCAATAGAAAAGATATATTGATAGTTTTCATCAAGATCTTTAGTTTGAAGTCAGTGAGAAGATATTACTATGAATATCTCCATGAAATATTGTTATGGGATTCAGAATGAAAGGAAATTTGATACCCAATGTGATTAATTATAGGTCAATTTTTTACCTTAGTCGAGCCTCAATTTTTCTATTTTGTGGTCTGCGATGTTTCTAGGGATTAGAGGCTAGAAACAAGGGATTTTTGAAAAAATTGAGAGGAACATGGTTAAGAAGATTGATTATTTTAACCATGTGACAACCATATGGAATTACATTATGAGGTTTTTGTGGTGTTTCGAAGGAAATTTTCATTGTTAAAAAACCCTATGACATGCCTAGGGAATTGTGTGGGGTCTGGTGGTTTTTTAGGGGTGTCACATGATTTGAGAATTTTTTTCCTAAATCTTGTGTCCCCCAGTGAAAATTATGCACCCATTGGATATAGGGGGTTTCACAGTTGTATCCATATTAAAAAAAAATTTGTAAAAACTATGCACCCACCTAGAATAGACAGTTAGGGTGCACAATTGATTTGTATGTTTGGTTTAACTATGTGGCATATCCCAAGAAACTGTGTGACCCTCCTCTAAACAGTTAAAAATGGTATTTTATCCTTTTCAATTGGTCTTTATAAAGCATATTATACCCCTAATATTATTTTTCCTCATCATTATCATTCCTTGGGGATTTTATGGTCTCTCACCTTGGATTTTCAGAAAAATTCCACTATTCTTAATGGATCGCATTATGGTATGTTGCATTTTTCATCCAGTTTATACTCTTCTTTGTAGATTCACAATAGATATCCTCTCCTAAAATATTTTGAAACCCTTAGGGGATTTTTATTCCATATATAATGTGTTAAAAAATATTTTACATTGTTTACTATGGATTTATGATCATGATAAACCGACCGATCCTTCTCTGGACTCCATTTTCAGGGGCAGTTTGAGCTACCTCCATTTTGATGTAGGTGTTTTGATAAAATGGGTTATTTTTTTTTAAATTTTTTAGCATTATTGTAAAATTAATTTGGTTTATTCATTTAATTGAAGTTATTTTTGGTGTCAATGGATTTATTGGAATTATAATTTTTTTTTAAAAGGATTTTACCGCACCAAGTGCTTGACTAAACACGTGAATGGTAATTTGGGATTGGAAATGGGTTTTCAGACACTGTAGAGGATTGGATTATATTTGATTTTTTTTTATAAATTATTAATGTGGTTTTAAGATATATTTTGAAAATATTGGAACATTGGGAACCTTGGGTGCATTTGGAAAGGGACATATGTGACCCTAGTGTGTGTGGCGCTACTAGGGGTTTCTTTTAGGATATTAATGAATTATGGTAGGATTAAATATTTATTGGTACCAACATATTCCTTTTTAGGATATATTATTTCTTGTATGTATTACCATGTTATAGGGCCCAATAAGGAGTGCTTTTTCATTTATTGTTATTTACTGCATGATAGATTTTATCATGGATTATTACTCACATGTTTTTCACATAAGGTTGTGTCACATGGTTTCACATGATGGATTATTTCAGCGATGCATGTTTACATACATACCTTATGGGTGTGGATATTATTCCCTATATTATTACATAAACTTTTCATATTCATAACATTATGGATGTGAAATTATTTAAAATGTGTTTTGATTTATGAATATTCTTTGTAAATCTATTTTTATTTTAAAATATATAACTATTTCATTCTTCAAATTAGACCTTATATAGGATCTATGGAGGTATTCTACTGGGATTTTTTTCTCAAATCCTAATTTTTCATTTGGTTAATTATAGATGTTTTATTTTAGGATCCTTGTAAAGGGAAGGGAATCTTATAGCATGTTGGTTTCTCTTGTTGTTTCTATCTTTAGTATAGGATGGTTTGGAGGTGATGATTTGTCACATGGAGGCTTGATGGAATTGTATAATTCAAAATTTTCTAGTTTATAATATTTTTAGTATTTTGTATGGATCTATTTTTATCTTTTTCCTCCATGTTTTACTCTTGTTTTATGTCTTGTTTTGGTTATATTCATGTCTTTTTTTCTTTATAATTTTTATTTCTCACCATGATGAGCTGGATGTAGTGGCTTGTCTAGTTGACATGGGTTGGTCTGTTACAATTTGGTCTCATAGGGAGTTTCAAACTAATATCTGTTAACACTACCTAAGTTTAGATATTTTTTTATGGGTAAAAATTAGTTAGTACCATACTAATACAAGTTGTAAATGCATGAGGGTGCCTCACGATATGACTTTTGTGTCTAAACTAGAGATACCATGGGTGGTTGGAAATGTTTTTCCAGGTTGAGACTTAGTGTTTGATGTTTTTTAAAAGAAGTGAATGGGAATTTTATTTAAATGGACCAATTTCTATTTAATGATTTGTTTTTTGTTCTAATAATTCTATACTGCTTTAAATTCTTGATGTGGAAAACCATGGAAATGAATTTCATAAGTTGGTCTTAATATTTTGGGTTATGATATAAAAGTTGATTGGTCATTGTCTTGTGCTTCACAAGTAATGCCTATGAGAAGTGATCTTAAAAATACAAGAGAGAAATATATGAGATAGTATTCAAAGGATAATTCTCATATATACCCTTCTTTGGTATAATATTTAACCTATAAAATTTAGAATCTAGGTAAAGTGGGTGTCAGGAACTCAGAATGTGTGTTTTTTCATAGATGGAAATTCAGTTTGAAGCATCCACCTATATTTTTTGGTGATAAGGTACCATAGGAATATGAATCTTTTATTGAGTATATTAAGAGGAACATCAACTTCTTGAATAATAATAAGGAATCTATGGTGCGTTTTTTCATATACATGGTTGAGGGACCGAGAATGAGATAGTTGGACTCCATCGTTCAAGATATGTTTTTTGAGGAAATTACCTTTCCCTCTACCACTAAAATATTTAATCATTAGTTTTACCTTGATATGTTATGTGTGGGTAAGACCCAGTAATTTCTGACCTTAGAGATAGAGAAGAATATTGTTTTGAATTATTCATATAACTTTGATGATTTGGTGCAATTGGAACCGGAACTATTTACCAATTAGTACATAAAGAACCGGAGGTTTTAGTTGGGACTGAGACATGATTTACAGTATATTCTTATTATCATGTTCCTTTTGACCTTCATGTGGGTGGTCAAAAAATTAGCTCTTGTTGAGGTAGAAATAACAATAAAGATAGGTTTGGTTGGAGATTCAGTTAGTGAATTTGTGATCCAAGGTATGGTTTTTGTCCAGAAAAGGAAGCAAAAGGGTGGTGAGTTTTCATTAGGACCAGTTTCAGGGGATTCATTAGGATAGTTGTAGTTTTTTTACTATCATTATTGAAGGAATGGTCAAACCAAGACTAACTGTATAGAGTATCCCAAGAATTTTAATCATTGTGGATTATCAGGAAATTTAAAGCATTTTTTGTGAAGTGATGTCCCAAGAAATTAAGGCAGGATCCACTCTCATCAGGGGTTCAGAGGTTCATACCAATTCTTACAAGGGTGGTGGTTTTGATCCTCATTCAAAGTGGAATGTTCATGTGGCAAAAATTGGATGGATATATGTGATGGAGTATCTACCATATGAATCTGAAGTAGGACCATATATTATTTGAGGTGTGATGTTTATTTTATCTTTTATGGTGATACTCGTGTTTGATATAGGTGGTACTCATTCGTTTCTATAATCAAAGTTATTTTACATGTTTTGTTTACCTTTGGAACTAATTTTGTACTTTTTAGATCTTTCCACGCCTTTTGGAAAGAGATATGAATAATTTTTCAAGTGTCCAATGTGTCGGGTGATGATAGTTGACTATGAGGTGATATGGGACTTTTTATTTCTTGAGATTGACATATTCAACTAGATACTTTGAATTGATTGGATGATTGGTGTTATGTCCTAGATAGACTGTTATTATCATCATGTTCAGTTGTTGTCTTTCGATGGGGTCACTCATGTTTTTTCAGGAAGAGTGGGACTCGAGATCAAGAATGGAAGGCCTTGTTTTTCCTTGTGATGGGGTAATATCATGCTAGTTCATAGAGAATTTTATTGATTTAGTGGACCCTTTCTTGGGTAGTCCACTTCTTGTGGTGGTGTGTGAATACCCAAAGTCATTTTCGAGTGATTTTGTTGGTTTCCTAAATATATAGAGGTCAACTTTACTACTGACTTATTCACGGGTATGATGCCTATTTCTATTTTATATTATCATATAGTACATACTGAGTCTGTGGAACTTAAATTCTTTATTGAGTAAATAGAGACTAAGGGACTTATTCATCCTAAAAATCAACATGGGATTTTCTATCCCTATTCTATAAGAATAAAGACAAGAGTGTTAGACATTGTGTGGATTATAAAAAGTTAAATTTGGTGTCTATTAAGAGAAAATATCATTTTCCTAGGATTGATGGTTTTATTGTCATCTTATAGGGCCATGTTGGTTTTCAAAGATTGACCATCGATCAAGGTACCACTAGTTGAGAGTTTGAGAAGTGGATAAACCTTAGATTTTGTTTAGTAGCCGGTATGGGTATTTTGAGTTTCTGGTTATTTGATTCGGCCTCACTAACACTCATGTGGTATTTATGGATTTATGTAACTAGATCCTTCATTAGTTCTTGGACTCTTTTTCCTTATCCTCGGGGATGATATTTTGGTGTAATCCATGAAAAAAGTGGATCATGTGGACCATTTGGATATAATTCTCAAAACCATTAAAGAACATCATCTATATGGTAATCATTCCAGATATGGGTTTTGGATCCTAGGATTTAAATTTTTAGGGCCTATTATATTTGAGAGGACTGGCTTAATGGATCCTGAAATGATATAGTTTGTTATGTTCTAGGCACAACACAGAACTATGATTGAGAATCAGATCTCCTTTAGTTTGGCAGGTTACTTTAAATAATTTTTTAGGATTTCTAAAAGATTTAATCTTAAATTAAATATTTAACCCATAAGGGTGTCAATTTTTAATGGAATTAAAAAACTTATATATCTTTAGAGGATCTAAATGTTCAGTTGACATCAACACCATTTTTTGATTCTTCTATAACTGGGTTCAGGTAATGATGTTTTCTATGATTCTTCTGCTATGATTTAGGAATGTATCTTAATCTTGGAGAAACAGTTAGTAGCCAACAGATCTCACCAAATACTCGCTCATGAGAAGAATTACCCAAACCATGATCTTGAGTTGACAACTGTTATGCATAAACCCAAATGTGGAATCACTATCTATCTGGGGAGTGGTTTATAGTGTATTCAAATAAAAGAAGCCTAAAATATAATTTTAATCAAAGAAATATGAATTTGTGACAAAATGATAAGTACATTAAATTTAGACTTTTTATATTGATATTTCATACAATCCTAGGAATGGGAATGTGGTTTCTAATGTGTTGAGAAAAAAATTACTGACAAAATCTGTGAAGGAATGTGTTGAGGAGTTGTCTCTGATGAGTTTGGTTGTTGAGATGATATTGGGAGTAGAAGAGGTTTAGGGATAGGTGTTCTTGGATTCAATTAAAGATGGATCTTCTTTCAATGAGAGAGTTTTGCTTTAAGAGGTGACATAAATCAAGTTTCAATGCTTGGGTAAAGTCCTTTATGGTGGGGAGACCCTGGGTAAGTGCTCGTTGTCTCCCAATAAATATTTGTTCTTATATTTTAGTTTGGATGTTCAAGTTTATATAAGTTCGAAGTTGTTGTATAGTGTACATCGGTCATATTGGTGCATACACCATGGGTCTACCAAGATTTATCACAAACTAAGGCATGAATATTTTTGGCCAGGGTTGAGGCGGTCATTTTTTGGTTTTGTATTGCGGTGTCTCACTTGTTAGAAAATAATGTTAGAACACTAAAGACCTACTGGTTTGTTACAATATTTACCCATTATATTGTGGGATTTGGATGAGATTTACATGGATGTCATTGTTTCTTTTATACATACTCTAAGTGGTAAGGATGCTATTTTGGTGATCAATGATCGACTCATGAAATTAGTAATTTTAATACCTATCAAGTATTCTATGAACTAGGAATATATTGGGGACTTATATGTATGAGATATTGTGAGACATCATTTGGTTACCTCTATAGTTATATTGGATAGGGAAACAAGGTTTAAATCTATGTTATATTATGGTTTGGAGGAGGTGATGAGTTCCCAAATGAAATTAAGCATGGATTATAATCTGTAGACATATGAAAAAATAGGGAGATCTTTTTAGGTTCTTGAGGATGTGATTTGGGATTGTGTACTTGATTTTTATGGATTTTGGGAAAATAATTTTCCTTTGGTCAAAATTTCCTATAACAACAATTACTTGTCCTTGATAATGATGGGACCCTTTAAAGCATTGTATGTGTGCACATGTATATCTCTGTTGTGCTGTGAAAACTTGGGAGAGTAATCCTTATTTGGGTTCAGTCTCATTCAAGAGACAACAAAAAAGTTTCAATTGATCCAAAAGAGGTAGGTGGCACTGACTATCTATTCTAAATCTTATTTGGATTATTATCCCTGGATTTTAGAGTTTTTTTGGTGATTTCTATAATTCTTAATTCACTTGGGACATCGTTGGTTGGGTATGTAGGGTAAGTTGGAAGTGAGGGTTTTTTGGACCTTTGATGTCATGGAGTGACTTAGAAAGGTGGCATATAAGTTGGACTTACCATTTATCTTTATTTCGATTCACAAAATGTTTCATGTTTCATAGAAGAGGAGTTATCATCTGGATCCATCCCATGTGATTGGACGGGAGGATGTTGATCTTATACACGATAACACTATTTTTTATTTACCATTCCAAATTATGGATCTATAGGAAAAGGTACTAAACTGTAAAACACTTTTTTGGTATAGTTATGATATTAGTGATGATAGGATAGACATAAGATTTTGGAGTAGGAATCATTCATGAGCCAGCAGTGGCCTACTCCTTTTTAGGTTCAGGATAATGAGGACATTATGTGGATAGAAAGCACTTATGATGTCGATAATTTTAATTACCTCCAGGTCATAGGTATTCATTTTTCAAGACATAGTTTATCTCTTTTGTGTTCCAGAATATTTAAGGGTATCTTATGTTGAAAACAAGAGTTTTTGGAAAAAACTAGCAATGTTCACAGTTAAGGCGCATGGTTAGTGTAACTATGTGATAACCTTGAAATGTTGCTCTATGAGGTTCTAATGGAATTTATCATAGCTTTAACATAGTTAGATGAATGATGCAAACTTCCTAGGGAACCATGTGGGTGTGGTGGTTGTCTAGGGGTGTCAAACAGTTTGAGCGTGGTTTTCCTAAACTATGTCTCCCATAGAGAATATTGAACACCCTTTACATAGGGGTTTTTATGTTTGGATCATAGTTAAAATAATAGTTAATATAAACTATGAAACCACTTATAATTTATATTAGGGGTTCTCAGTTAAGGTTTATGGTTAGTTTAACCATGTGGACACCTCTAGGAAATCATGCAACCCTCCTCTGGACTATTAAAAATTGGGATCTAACCCATTTTCCTTGGGTATTAAATCCTAATCAACCCTAATCCCAATTTTTTTTTTGTCATTATCCTATATAAATTCTTATTAGGTCTATATCTTTGTATTTTTAAATTAATTCCCCCATTCATGATAGATCACATAGAGGTATGTTTAATTTTTTGATCTAGTTTCTCCTCTTCCTTATAGATCCTCATTATATCCCTCCTTCTACCTAAAGAGGATTACTATATTGAATATAATGTGTTTTATATAGTTATAATGTTTTTTTTGGATCTATGATATCAAGGACTCAATTTATCTTTCATTGGTCTGTATTTTTAAGGGCAGTTTGTGATACCTTCATTTTGAGGTTGTTGTTTCTATAAAATTAGTTAATTATATGAATTTATCATAATTATTGTAAAATTAATTTGTTTTATTAATTTAATTGAATTAATTTTTTGTTTTATGGTATTTATTGTAATGTTATTTTTTAGAGGGGTTTTTCTTTAAAACCAGATTTTTTTCACACCAATTGTTTGATTAAATTCTTAGATGGTGGTTGGGGATTGAAAATAGGTTTTTAAACACTGAAGTGGATTGTCTTGGATTTTAAAAATTTTTTATAAATTTTTTATCATAGTTTTAAATTTAATTTTTACAAACATGGCACATAAGGAACATTGGGTGCATCATGAATGGGACATAGGCGACCCTAGTGTCTGTGGCACTGCTAAGGGTTGCTTTAAAAATATCGATGAACTATGGAAGGACTCAACATTGGTTAGTACCAACATATTCCTTTCTAATATATAAAATATAAAGTACATATTACTATAGGTTAAATCCCAAAATGGGGAGATTTTTTATTTATGGTTATTTATTGCATGATGGATTTTATCATGGATTATTGCTCGTATGTTTTTTCACATAAGGTTGTATCACATGGTTTCACATGATGGATAATGTCATGTTTGTGTGTCTACATTCTTACCTTATGTGTGTTTATATTCTTCCCTATTTTATAAATTCTACTTTTAAAATTCATGGATTTATGGATACAAAAGGTTTTTATGAAAAAACAATGGAAAATTATTTACAAATGAGTTGGGATTTATGAAAATGCTTCATAAAACAATTTTAGTTTTTAAATCTATAACGATTGAATTATTGATATTGGAACTTCTAATAATTCAGTGTTGGTATCCTAGAGGGCTTTGTGATCACACCCTAATTTTTCTTTTGGGATATTGTAGATGTTTTATTATAGAATTTAGGTATAGGAAAGGGAATCTTATAGCATGTTGTCATCTATTGTTGTCACTACCTTTCATATGGGAAGGTTTGGAGGTGAAAATTGGTCAAATGGAGTCTTTTTGGTCATTAATGATTCATAAATTTTTAGTTTAAACTATTTGTATTGGTTTTTATGGATCTATTTGAATATTTTTCTTCGGTGTTGTACTCTAGTTTTATGTCTTATTTTGGTTATATTCAAGACCTGTTTTCTTTATCTTTGTTATAGCTCATTGTGATGATCCAACTCGAGTGGATTGTCTAGTTGACATGGGTTGTTCTATCACACATATTTATATTATCCCTTTCAAGATTCCTGACCAAGTATGGATGGTTTATTATCGATTAGTGCTTCTAATAAACTTCTCTCAAATCCGAAATGTCTTCCATGTATCCCTATTGATAAAGTACGAAATTGTTCCATCACGTATACTGAACTCAAAAAATTATATCGATGGATCATGATTTTCCCTATAAAGGACAATTAGTAGATATTATGGATCATAGATATAAATTTCTATAAAACAATACCACTCACCTGGTAATGTTTTTATGGTAAAATCAATATTTTTAGGAAGTTATGTGGAACCCTGAGGATATGATGAGGCATAAGTATCCTTAGTTGTTTTTATTAGAGTGATTGAATTTAGAGGGAGAAATTCATTTTAATGGATGTATAATGTGATACCTTGAGATTTTATGACATATTTTTTTCAATGAAATTGATTTCTTCACAAGCTTATGTTACACCCAACACCATGTTTTAGGGAACTGCAATATAATATTATTATTATTATTTAAACATGACCATTACAACCTAGATGTTAAAATTTGTGGTATGAATATGAATATTTTTTTTAAAATTAAGTATAAAGGTTTTATATAAAAAAAATATATTTTTAAATAAGTAATTAATTTTTGGATAAAGTCATTATATGCTTCAAAGATACATTTTTCTAAAAAAATCGTTTTTATTGGTTTTTTTTAAACTAATAAAATTGATTTTTTTTAAGTTTAAAAAATTTATTTGAAAAAATTAATATCATTTTTATAATCAATAATTAAAAATTAAATTAGGGTAAACTTTTGGGATTTTTCTAAAACATTTAATTTTTTAATAAATAGTGAAAATACGAGTTTAAATTTAAAACCGCATTTTCATTACAATAATGTCAAAATTTATATTTTGTTTTAAAATGGTTTAATGGTAAAATTAGTTTAATTGTTTAATAATTAATCCAATTTATTACATTATAATTAATTTAATATTGAAATTTGATATTAAATTAGTTTATACTTATGAGAAGTTTCTATTTAGAAAACCACTTTTTCGTCTCATTTGCAGATTTATTTTTTAATTAAAATGTTCAATTTTATGAATTTAATTTTGAAAAATTGGTTTCATATTTCAAATAATAATAATTAAATTTATATTATAATTTTAACTTAAATTTTTTATCATAATGAATTGTGAAAACATCATAAATTAATTACCATGGTTAAAGTTAAAATTGGTTTATCAGGGGGTTGGATTAAAACCACAAGGGTTAAAATAACATAAAAACATGTACAATAACTATTATATGGTCTTATTTTAATATTATAACATATAAATTTCGATAATGATCAACTTTTTATCCTTGTTTCTTGTTTAAAATGTGGGTGTAACTTATTTTATAACTATTCCATGTGTGTCCTCTCCCGTACTTATAAAAAGGATTATAATATCCTCTCCTCTAAAAAATTACAAATACTTTTTTTTCCTAAAATACTGACCCATATCCTTTCCTTAATTTCCTCCCTACTTCCTATATTCCTCACTTTTATTAGGATACTCTCCTAAGAAGGATTGTGGTGCCAACCTAAGGAGGTTGTCCAAAGAATATGTATTATTCTCAACTTAATATTTTCATTTTATTTATTCCTCCACCTCTTTCAAATATTACTATAATATGATGATATAATAACATGATTATCTCTAACATAATTATATGTTATTATTTTAATTGAATAACTTATATTCATCTCATCCTCTGTCAAATGAGAAATGAAAGTGTCGATCATGTGTAAGGTGGACTATCACCTTGTGAACTGATATAATTTTTTTCCCATAAACTCCTATAATGGATGGATATAATGATGGATTTAACATATTTATATTATATTTATGACATATTTATAATTATTTATTTATTATATCACATCTACCTTCTTACCTTCCAATCTTTTGGAAAATGATAACATCGCTCATGCATGTGTGTGGATGGTCGTCTCCACGAAGTGATGTGATTTGTTTTTCGTTTTATTTTGACATGAATGGTAATAAGGATATATTTAATGAATATATATTATATATATGACATATAAATTATTATTTAAATGTGATCTATTATTTACCATTCTTTCATTCCATTCGTCAATAAAATAGAAACAATATTCATGTGTACGTACGGTCTAACATCTCCACAAATGGTATAATTCACTATCTATTTCTAACTATAATGGATTACTATAAATACATATTCAATGAATATATATGATATTTATATCATTGATAAATTATTTACATTATTTAACAATGATCAAAGACAAATTACCAAAACTACCCAACCAAAACATATATGAAAAACTAAGTAGTTATTACTCAAAATGTGATTTTAAGAAGGAATTATTAGTAAATGGGTGATGAATGGTTATAAGTAAATTATATATGGTATGATATATATGATTATTATTCAATAATATTTTTATAATAAACCTATATTAATCCTACAAGAAGTCAGAATGTGTTCGAATAAATTTGATACTTGAGGTAAGGGATTTTTTGTCTAAAATTGTCTTTTTTTGGTATATATGTTATATTTTTCACATATATTATTTTATGAGATGTATATAAAGCCCCTTTGAGATGATTTTTCATGATTTAATTTATTATCATGATATTTAATGATTCATTTAAAGTTATTATTTCATGGGTATTATGATTCGAAAGTTACTAAAGCATGTAAGGTAATTTTCTTATCACTTTTATTTCTGTGAGACACATGCCTTATTCACCACTTGTTTCATTTATATGATGTATATACTGAACTTGAAATGTTTTTTTTATGATTGTTTTTTGGATTTACATTCCCATATATGGTTATTTTTTTCTTGGGGATTGTGGTTTAAAATTTACCAAATTGGTAAGGGTTTTATGTTATAATCTAATTATTTATTAGGTTTGTTTGTGATTATGATTCCAATGATGAAATATTATGATATAGATCTCAAGAAACTCATGAATTTTATTATACTCTATTTATTTTTGGAGAATTGTTTTCCTTTCATTTTCCTCATTTAAGTAATTAATGATACCAAAACAATGTTTTTAATAAAAATAGATTTTATTTCTCTCTTCAGTTGAAAACCCTTTTTATTACATGTCCATGTTTTCTAAAAATGTTTTATGTAAAGTATTTAATATTATCAAAAAAATTAAATAAATTTTTAATCATGTTTATTTTAAAAAAAAATGGTTTAAAAGGCATCTTCTTTTCATATTACGAGTAAGGTTCTTTTGACTTTTTATGGAAAATGTGAAAGTAATGTTCAGTTTAATATGTACAGGATGAACATAATTTTCCACTATCATTACTAATCAATGATTTAAGGATTCCTTCATATGTTTCATGTAAAGACCGTGAATTTCCATGTAATTTTTTTAATTAAATTGTAATTTTACGAGTCTGCGAAAATTAACGGCGAGTGATTCCGAGGCCCGGAGTGCCCAGAATGAATTTCTGAACTTTATTTCGGGTACGTTCAGTAAACGTGCGAGCATGCTTTTCTAACTTTGGAATCGGTTCTTGGAATTGAAATATGAGAGCACCGTTGAACACACAGCGCCAATATTCACTTAAGAATACATTCACCTCGACGACAGTTGGTCGAGGGTGAAAATTAGTTTTTGGGTTTTTCATGTAAGAATAAAATAAAAATAAAAGTGTGACATTTTTATTTTAATTTTCAACACCCATGTGGGTGTTGGGAGGTGGGGTCCACCGGAACTAAACCTCCATGTGGAAGTTGTGGTGTGGGGACCCCCAGACCTTAACCTCTCATGAGAGGTTATGGTGGTGGGGACCACCCGAACCATAACCTCCCGTGAGAGGTTATGGTGGTGGGGACCACCAGGGACTAAACCCCCATTTAATTGAGAGAAAATCTCAACCCCACCTCATTAATGTGGAGGAGCCTCCTGATTACCTCCATATTAATTGTGCCAACACATATTCCTTTAATTGTTCCAACCCTCGTGCTTTAATCATGCCACCCACCATAATTAATGAAACTTTTTGAATTCTTCCAACAAAATAATAGATTGCATAATCTTTTATTTTGGCACACTTTTCATATTTGTGGAACGTTGGGAGAAAAGATCTCTAGTGAAGAGCTAATTCTCCGAATGAAGAATGAATTCTTCCAAAAAAGAACTCCAATGAAGAATGTTGACCCTGACTTCGACCTTCTTCCTCGAGTCATCCTCCGACGTAGGACATATTCGACTCTGACGAACCGACATCCATCTTTGTCCCAACAATTTTTCTTCTTCCCCGTGACTTCATCGATGTATCAATCTGAGGTAGGGGGTTTATTTGTGTGATAATACTTTCCTTGTTTTCTTTTGTGGTTTGGGAAAGAATCGTTGTGGAGGTTGTAAAATTTTAATTTCATCATTCTTATTTATTGTTGAGCCAAATGAAACCAAACTAAACATAGAGGGTGCGGGCCAAACCAACATGGCCCGACCCCTCTGCCATTCTTCCTTGGTGAACTCTTCGAAATGGAGGAAGGAGATGAAGATGACGAAGGCAACGGTGTCGCCGCCCGCGGCCACCGTGACCCGCATCGCACCCACGGCACTTCGCCTTCCTTGACGAACTAACTTGTACCCCCACGGCGCCTCGGCTGAACCGGAATGCGCCCCTGCGGTTCGCCGACCGAACCGGACGATGCCCCTCACGGCGCCCCGGTCGAACCGGCTCGCACCCCTCGTGGAGACCTGGACGAACCAGCCCTCGCCCCTCATGGTGCCCCGGCCAAACCAGCCCGCGCCCTCGCGGTGTCCTGGCCGAACTGGCCCTGCGTCCTCATAGAACCCCCATGGTTGAGCTTCCCCACGGCCCCCACGGGCTCCGCGCCCATCGCTTCCCTCGCAGGCTTCCGGACCTCCCTGTGGACCAGGCCGTATCACGGTCCGGGCCTGACCCAGCATGTCGGGCCACCTGAACCTGAACTGGGTCGACCCATGCCAGGTCAGGCCGGGTCGGTCGGACCGGTCCCAGTCCCACTATGACCCTTTATGATCATTTGGCCATAACATTGGCATCGGTCGTCCGTTTGATGAACTGTCAGTGGCGATGGAAATCTTGGAGCGAGATGGTCTTTTGAGTATACTTAACTAGAGTTTTGGATTGAGATGGAAAATGGTCAGGTTGGATCGAGCACAAATCCAACCGGTCCCTCGGGACTAAAAGGCAAATAACTCACAGATCGGGCGTCCGTTTGACGTGTCGTCTATTGTGTTGAGACCCCTATGACATATCATACCTTGTAGATTCTTCTTCTTGGGACTTCGTGACAGGTGGAGTATCGACCAATAGCTCATGGAGAGGATCCTCCAGGAGACAAGCGAGCGTAGTGCAGAGACCTATTAGATGGCTGAGACCTGAATACTGGTGACCGTTTCGACTCGGAGTGACTCAACTAGCCTAGTGGGGAGCGCCTTGGTGTAGTGGCAGACCCATAATGGGGAGTGCATTGGTGTTGCGGAAGACCCACGGTACTCGACATGAGGAGTACCTTAGTGGGCTATGAGGGGGAGCGTGCTTGGTGACACGGCAGACCCATGGTGGGGAGCGTGCTTGGTGACGTGGTAGATCCACCGTACTCGACAGGAGGAGTACCTCAGCAGTCCAAGGTTAGCGGGAAGGGCGCTAAGTGTCGTGGTAGGCCCATTGTACTCGATAGGGGAGGAGTTCTCCAGCAGTTGAGGTTTTGACAATGTGACTGGGTATGTTACTTGATAATACCCCTTAGTATAAAATCCAGGTTTGAGCTGAGTCAGTTTTTCTATGTTTTCATCATGATTGAGATAGATCACTTGATAACATAGGTATATGTATAGGAATATACCAAAGTAGGGTTATATGTTGATTTCATTCTTTGTGGTTTGTCCTTGGTGGATTTTTGTGAGACCTTGAGGGTCTTGGGGTCCCTACTGAGTATATTGATACTCACCCCTGCACGGGTTAGGCCCGCACGTTGTAGTGTTGGATGTAGACGACGGACAGCGCTGACTGAGGTTGAGAGTACCATGACTAAACGGTACCTAGAAGTGGACCATACGGCTAGTCGGTACATGGAAGAGATGGTCAGATCTGGAGTGCAGATGAGGCGATCTGTACCCATTCTTCTGGTAAGAACCCCAGAGGATGATCCAGTAGTTGTATTCCCTTATTTTTCAGTTCTATTGTATCAATGTAGTTCTTGTAATTTCTAGTTGGGCATGTATTCTGGCCCCTTTTACTTTCAACACTATTTTTCTATACAGTTTACTTGGTGTTTCGTCCATCTGTGTGCTTGTTGGTGTGTGTGTTTATAGGCTATAAAGACAATTCCTTCCCAGTTTTAGGGAATTATGCCTTTGGTGCAAGTCACCAGCCCCTGGCCTATGGAAAGCCGGTTTGGGGTAGCCACGGCACGGGCCCCGGGAGACGTGTCGTGCCAAATTGGTATCAGAGGATTCGGCTCTACCGTAAAACATAGGACTCTGATCTTATCTATGAAGAAATAGTGTTAAGTGTAGTGAGTATGATTTTCAATTTAGGGAGTCCAGTGTTGGCGTGGCGGCCGACGTATCCATACACCAAGACCCTAACTACTGATTTTCGACTCAGTGCACGAAAATAATGAATGCGTGTGTGTTTTCGAAAGTTTTCTTTAGGTCAGCTCACCAGGTCAGATCACAAGGTATAACTTTTAACCACAACACACCTATTTCTTCTCAGTATGCCTCCAGGTAGATATCCATATAGAGTTCTGATAGTTGTACGCATTGAGAGCCCACCGAGCGACGAGGCCTCGGTGCAGGGCCATCTTCCAGTATAGGCATCAGCAGAGGCACCAACGATACCTTTCCCCGTTGGGCCACTGATGCCACCAGTCCCAGCCGTAGACGATGCACACCACTTGAGCATGTTTCACGAGTTCCAGCACTAGAGGCCACCCAGGTTCAGGGGAGAGACGGACCCATCATCGGCTGAGGATTGGCTGGATGCTATGGTGAGAGTCTTCCGACTCATAGGGACACCAGCCGATCTCATGGTGATCCTTGCCGCCAAACTTCTATAAAAAGATGGTGGAGCTTGATGCTCTAGGTTCATGACGAGGTGACCCTTCCTTGGGCAGACTTAGAGAGCCTGTATTGGGAAGAGTTTGTCCCAACGACTCTCCGCACAGTGCGCATACATGATCTTCTTCATCTTCAGCAGGGCAGTATGACTGTTGCTCAGTACTCAGCATGGTTCACTGACCTCTCATGCTACTCCATAGATATGGTTCGGCACATTTTCTTCAGGTTTTGGACCTTCGAGCAAGGGCTTATGAGTGATATCAGGGTTTTGGTGATCTCGCTCAGCATCCCAGCGTAGGCGGGGGTGTTTGAGAGAGCCCTCTTGGTGGAGAGTTTCCTTGCAGAGCAGACACCAGTAGTAAGACCCACTACTAGTCATCACATAGAGGATTCTTCAGTAGCTGGTAGTAGATAGACGTCTCAGAGGTCCAAGAAGACCAGAGCTATAGGTGGATGACCACATGACTCAGTATTGGTTGTTCGGGGAACCCAAAGCGGAGAAAGACATACCAGGAGTGGTCTGTGTTTCACATGTGGTGGGCAGGGTCACATGGATTGTGGCTGTCCGACCCGCCATTTGGATAATCCGCAGAAAGTCGAAGGACCACCCAAGAAGAGCCAAATTCGATCGAGGTGGTCCACAGGGAGCAGGCAGACATGGAAGAGAAGGTGGTCATGTAGCTGTTGATGGGTGACAATTCGAGATGTTACTGCCACAACCACCATGAGGTCCACCCCGACCACGAGGAGCAGGTGGGAAGGGGAGATCTTAGCTCCATGTAGTTGAGGATTATGATCATGGCACTCCTAAGATGATACGAGGTATGATCTATTTCTACTCCACCATAGATGTAGTACTTATAGACACAGGTTCCAGTCATTCTTTTATTGTCACTTCCCTTGTTCGGAGCTCATAGATTCTGACAGAGTCGTTGGCTCGATCATTACAACTAGAGACTCCTATGGGAGCGAATTCAACGATTACACACTAGTTCCGGCAGTGTGAGATTAATCTAGGAGGTGAGAGCTTCGGCTGGGATCTCTTAGTAGTGGAATCTAGGCCTTAAGATGTCATCTTGGGTATGGACAAGTTATCTACAGTCCATGCTCAAATAAACTGTATTAAGCGCAATGTGTGGTGTGTCTGCATGGATGGGATCAGGTTTACCTTCACCGGGGAGAAGGAAGGATTTACAAAATTGGATGGGCTTACCCAGAGGATAGTGCAGCTGATCACTCATCAGTTGGATAGCCTTGCCCTCAGAGTTGTTGATGTAGAGAGTCTGAGCTATCCTGTAGTGGAGGACCAGTAGGCGGATGTTTTCCATGATGATGTCCCAGGTCTACCACCTCGTAGTGAGGTGGACTTTTACATTAACTTGTACCCCATAACGAAACCTATATCTACACAAATATATTAGATTGCTCCTGCGGAGCTTCGTGAGCTTCGGGTACAGCTAAATAACTTGCAGGGGAAGGGATTCAATCGGACCAGTGTTTCTCCCTGGCCAACCCCGATTCTGTTTGCCAAGAAGACGGATGGGATCTTGACACATTTTGTCGACTATCAGTGCCTAAACCAGGTGACTGTGAAGAACATGTACCCACTCTCGAGGATTTATGACATCATTGATCAGTTGAAGGGAGCACGATGGTTCTTGAAGATAGAACTTAAATCAGGCTATCACTAAATCAGAGTTCGAGACGAGGATGTGCAGAAGATGGATTTTAGATGTCCGTATGGACATTATGAGTTCATGGTTTTGCCATTTGGCATGAAAAAAACTCCAGAAGTGTTCATGGAACTCATGAAAAAGATCTTTCAACCATACCTTGATCTCTTTGTCATAGTCTGTATCGACGACATTCTGATTTACTCGACTACTAAGGAGGAGCATGCCTATCATTTGCGGGTAGTACTAGACACACTCTGATAGCACCAGCATTATGGTAAGCTCTCAAAGAGCTAGTTCTGGATCCGATAGATTCCCTTTCTAGGACATGTCATCTCAGAGGCTGGAGTTGTAGTGGATCCAGAAAATATTGAGGCGGTGCTTGCTTGGGAGCCATCCAGGAGTGTGACGGAAGTACGAAGTTTCTTAGGTTTGGATGGATCCTACCGGAGATTCGTGCCCGATTTCTCTAGAGTTGCAACACCACTATCATCCTTGACGAAGAAGGAGAACCCCATTGTGTCTTCGGAGAGATTCCAGAAGATATTTCAGGATATGAGGCAGAGGTGGACCAGTGCCCCCATCTTGAGGCTTCTAGAGGAAGCAGTAGGTTACGTAGTCTACTGCGATGCATCAGGGACCGGACTCGGATGTGTTCTGATGCTGGAGCAAGCAGTGATCGCTTATGGTTCCTAATAGCTGAGACAACATGACCAGAACTATGCTACCAATGAACTGGAGTTAGCAGTAGTGGTCTTCTCATTGAATATGTGGTGACACTATCTGATGGGTGAGTGTTTTACCGTGTACTCTGATCACAAGAGTATCAGGTATATATTCCCCCATAAGGACATGAACCTGAGAAAATGACGTTGGCTTGAGTTCCTCCAGGAATATGACATCGAGATAGTCTATACTTCTGAGAAGAAGAACGTTGTTGTAGATTCACTTAGTAGGAGATCTGGTATAAAACTACTAGGCGAGGTGACAGAGCATCTGGCCACTTTATAGATATCTTTTGTGGATAGAGATGTAGCATCCTTTCTTCAGGTATCTTACAGTCAGTCCCCCACTTCTTCAGAAAGTCAGGGAGGTGCAACATGGGGACACTGACTGCAAGACTCGGCGTGCTCAAATTTCCACAGGATAGGCACCTAATGGATTTTTTGAAGGTGGGGAGCATGTCATTCTTTTCAGAGGACATACCATGGTACCAGTGTCACTTCAGGAGGAAGTGTTGAGGGAGTTCCACACATACCCACTAGCGGTACATCTAGGAATGGCAATGATGTATCAGGACCTCCGACAATAGAACTGGTGGCTGGGAATGAAGAAATTAGTTGCAGAGTTTCTCTCTCGATGCCTCACTTTTCAACAAGTGAAGGCGGAGCATCAGGTACTAGAAGGCCTGGTTCAGTCTTTAGAGGTCCCAGAGTGGAATTGGGATGGGATATCCATGGACTTTGTGATGGGTCTTCCACGTAAATCCAGAGGACATGACTCGATTAGGGCGATCATCGAACGACTCCCCAAGTTGGCCCACTTCCAACCGATCAGAGAGCAGGGTTCAGTAGAGATCTTGGGATACCTCTATATGTAGGAGATTGTGTGGCTACATGGAGTACCCATGAATGTTGTCTCAGATTGTGATACACATTTTACTTCCAAGCTATGGAAGGGGTTTCAGGATGCTTTTGGGATGCAGCTTCATTTGAGCACTGCCTTCCATCCTCAGATGGATGGTTAGACTGAGTGGACCAATCAGACCCTCGAGGACATGATGTGTGCTTGTTTCCTCGACTTCAGTCATAGTTGGGAGGATCAATTTCCTTTGGGAAAGTTTGCGTACAACAAAATCTATCAATCTGACATTGGGATGACACCATTTGAGGCATTATATGGGTGACCCTGCATATCACCCTTGTGCTGGACTGACCCGGGGGAGTCAACACTAGTGGGACTAGAGATGGTACGAGCTACCACATAAAAGCTACAGATCATCCAGGAGCCGATGAAGACTACACAAAATAGATATAAGTCATATGACGACAAGAGATGGAGACCTATGAAGTTTGAGGATGGAGACCACGTCTTTCTACGGGTCTCACCTCAACGAGGTTTACAGATATTTGGATGAGGCGGCAAGTTATCTTTGAGATTCATCGGGCCTTTTCTGGTCATTAGTAGAGTTGGCGAGTTGGAATACCGCTTAGCTCTTCCACCTCAGTTGCACCAAGTGTATGACGTCTTCCACGTATCCCAGCTGAGGAGATGTGTGCACGACCCTTCTTACATCATCGACCATGGCGAGATGGACATCGTCGAAGGGGCGACTTTTACAGAGGTTCCACTAGAGATTGAGGATCGACAAGAGAGGTTCCTTCGTGGAAATTCAATACATGTGGTGTGCATTAGTTGGCAGCATGGGAACCTCAAGGAGATCACATAGGACCGGGAGGCTCGGATGTGTGCTCCGTACCCCCACTTGATTACCTAGTTTAAGTTGTTGCTTATGGGGATGTAGATCCCGGAGGTGGGGAGAATGTAAAGGGCCAGTATTTCCATGTAGTTATTTTAAATTAAATGGAAAGTTTATGAGTCCGCGAAAATTGAGGGTGCATGATTCTGAGGCCTGGAGTTCCCAGAATGAATTTATGAACTTTTTTCGAGTACGTTTAGTAAATGTGTGAGTGGGTTTTTCTAAATTTTGAACCAGTGCTTGTAATTGAAATCTGAGGGCACCGTTGAACTCGTAACACCGGTATTCACTTAAGAAGACATTCACCTCGATGACAGTTGGTCGAGGGTGAAAGTTAGTTTTTGGGTTTTTCATGTAAGAATAAATAAAAATAAAAGTGTATGAAATTTTTATTTTTATTTTCAACACCCATGTGGGTGTTGGGAGGAGGGGTCCACTGGAACTAAAACTCCATATGGAGGTTGAGGTGTGGGGACCACCAGACCTTAACCTCTCGTGAGAGGTTATGGTGGTGGGGACCACCCAAACCATAACCTCCCATGAGAGTTTATGATGGTGGGGACCACCTGGGACTAAACCCCCCTTTAATTGAGAGAAACTCTCAACCCCCCTCATTAATGTGGAGGAGCCTCTTGAATTTCTCCAAATTAATTATTCCAATGCACATACCTTTAATTGTGCCAACCCTCATGATTTAATCATGTCACCCACCATAATTAATGAAACTTTTTCAATATTGCCAACAAAATAATAGATTACATAATCTATTATTTTGGAACACTTTTCATTTTTGTGGAGCCTTGGGGGGAAAATCTCTCCAGTGAAGAACTACTTCTCTAAACGAAGAACGCGTTCCTCTAATGAAGAATGCTGACCCCAACTTCGACCTTCTTCCTTGAGACTTCCTCCGATGTAGGACATCTAAGACTACGACGAACTGACGTCTGACTTTTCCCAACGATTAATATTCTTCCCCTCAACTCCATCGACGTATCAACCTGAGCTAGGGGGTTTATTTGTGTGATAATACTTTCCTTGTTTTCTTTTGCAGTTTGGGAAAGAATTGTTGTGGAGGTTGTCAAATTTGAAGTTCATTGTTCTTCTTTCTTTTTGAGCCAAATGCTACCACCCTAAATGTGGAGGGTGTGGGTCAAACCAACATGGCCTGACCCCTCCGCCATTCTTCCTGGGTGTAGTCTTGGAAAAGAATGAAGGTGATGAAGAAGAAGAAGGCGACGAAGGTAATTGCACCACCACCTGCGACCACCACGACTCACACCACCCCCACGATGCTCTGCCTTTTCGGCCGAACTGGCCCACGACACTGCGGTGCCCCGGCCAAACCACCTCGCGCCCCTGTGGCACCCCGTCCTAACCTACTCGCGCCCCTCGTGGCACCCCGGCCGAACCAGAACGCGCCCCTCGCAGCGCCCCGACTATGTCGGCACATGCCCTCACGGGCGACCTAGCCGAACCGGCCCGCGCCCCTCATGGCGCCCCGGCCGAACCGGCCCCACGCCCTCACGGCACCCTCATGGCTGAGCTGCCCATAGCCTCTGTGGGCTCTGCGCCCCTCGCAGTCCTCACTGCCTGCTGGACCTCCCAACGAACTGGTCCATATCACGGGTCGAGCCTGACCTAGTGGGTTGGGTTGGGTCGACCTGAACCGGGTCGACCCATGCCAGGTCGGGGCGGGTTGGACTAGACCCCAGCCCACTATGACCCTTTATGCTCTTTTGGCCATAAATTTGGCACCGGACGTCCATTTGACGAACCATCAGCAGCGCTGGAAATCATGGATCGAGAGGGTCACTTTGAGTATACACCACTAGAGTTTTGGATTGGTATAGGAAACGGTTTGATTGGATCAGCACGAATCCAACTGGCCCCCTTACACTAAAAAGCTAATAACTCATAGACTCGGAATCCGTTTGATGTGTCGTCTTTTACGCTGAGACCCCTATGACGTGGCGGACCATTGAGATACATCTTCATGGGACTTTGTTACAATTGGAGTATCTACCAGTAGCTCGTGGAGTGGATCCTCCCAGAGATGAGCGAGCATAGTGCAGAGACGTAGTAGCTTATTGAGACCAGATGAATACTGACCGTTTCGAATCGGAGTGACTCGACTAGCCCAGTGGGGAGCACCCTGGTGTCGTGGAAGACCCACAGTGGGGAGCACCTTGGGGTCGCGGCATACCCATGGTACTCGATAGGAGGCGTACCTCAATAAGCTATGAGGGAGAGTGAGCTTGGTGATGCGGTATACCCACGATGGGGAGAGCGCATGGTGATACGACAGATCCATGGTACTCGATAGGAGGAGTACCTCAACTGTCCAAGGTTAGTGGGAAGCGCACTTGGTGTCACGAAAGCCTTATTGTACCCGATAGAGGAGGATTTCTCAAGTAGCTGAGGTTTCAACAATTTGATTGGGGATGTTACTTGATACTAAACCCTAGAATAAAATCCCGGTTTGAGCTGAGTTAGTTTCTCTGTGTTTTCCTCATGATTGAGATGGATCACTTGATAACTTAGGTATATGTATGTGCATATACCTATGTAGGGTTATCTGTTGATTTCATTCTTTTTGGTTTATCCTTGGTAGATTTTTTGAGACATTGTGGGTCTCAGGGTCCCTACTGAGTATCGTTATACTCACCCATGCACGGGCTATGCCCGCACCATGTTGTGTTGGATACAGACGACAGACATCGCTGACTGAGTCTGAGAGTACCAAGACTGAACGATACCTGTAGGTGGACCATACAGCAAGTCGGTACATAGAGGAGATGGTCGGATGTGGAGTGCTGAGGAGGCGATCTATACCTACCCTTTATTTAGGAACCCCAAAGGATTATCTAGTAGTTATCTTCCCTTATTTTTCAGTTGTATTTTATCACTTTTGTACTTGTAATTTCCAATTGGGCTTGTATTTTGGACCCTTATACTTTTAACACTCTTTTGTTATACAATTTACTTGGTGTTTCATCCAGTTGTGTGCTTTCTTGTGTGTGTGTTGATAGGTTATAAAGGCAACTCCTTACTAGTTTTAGGGAATTATGATTTTAGTGCTGGTCTCTAGCCCCTGGCCTATGGAAGGCAGGCTTGGGGTAGTCACGACATGGGCCTCGGGGGATAGGTCGTGACATTTCAAATTTTATTTTAAAAAATATATATTTTCCTTAATATTTTTATAATTTTCATATTAAGTAAACAAAATGGAAATGATATTTTCCTCAATAATATTTTAATGATATCCTTTTCAAATTTCCATTCATCAACAACAATAGGCTTTGGTGTTGCTTATGTTTTACTGGGGGTATTTTTTTCTCCTGAAAATTTTATTTTTTTTTATTTCAAAATATCCACTTTGAGGGTAAGAAGTAACCAAAATACAAGCAGGAACCAAAATACAAGATTCATAACAAATTTGAAATTCAAAAAAAGGGACACCCAACATGAGGAGGCCTCAATCCATGAGCTTTCCATGAAAGAATACTGTTCGTATCACTTGTAATCAGTCATGAGCCTGTTGAACTATCTTTGTCCTCATTGCCATCCATAACTGACGGTGCTGGTGACCGGAAAAAACACAAACGAAACCAGAGATCGATTCAATGTAATTTAGAAACTTCAAAAATCCCCACTGGAATCATCTCCTTTCAACAACACCATCCTAACACCACACAATAGAGGCTGGAAGCACATCAAACACATTAACTCAAACAGAACCCAACCAGAAATGGAACCATCGCCAACCATGCAATAAAATCATTCAAAGATGATAAGAATCCGAAAAACCAAACTATATCCAAAGTCAACGCTGCATACACTGGCAGATAATCCATCAAACAACCACACAAGAACTCCAATTCGAAGATAAATGAAGACCATCGATCTTGAATGGAGGCCTGGACTGGACTCCTGGAACACCATAATGGGGATATGATCTAATGGACCATCCTTATTCATTCTATGAATGTTTTATGATTATGGTAAAAATATTTTTATGAAACCTATTTATTTTCCATGGGTTATGATATGATGGAAATATGAAATTTTTATGAAACTCATTTCATTTCCATAGTTAAAGCTATGATGAAATTATTATGAAACACTTTTATTTTCTTAGGTTTTGATATGATGAATTTTTTGTGATCTTTTAGCACACAAATTTATGGATTATGTGATGTGTGGGACTTAAATCTCCCTTCAATGAATTGGGTAATGATTACCTTTCTGTGAGATCAAATGGTACACATGAGGTTATTCAAATCCTGAAATAAGGGGGTAATTGGGAGGATATCCCAAGACCAAAATAAGAGGCAACATAGGAGGTTATCACAAGACTAAAATATGAGGGTATGAGGGAAGTTATCCCAATCCCAAAATAGGTTACATGGGTGGTTATCCCTATACCAAATCAAGTACAATGGTGGTTATCCCAAGCCTAACATGTTATGAATTTCTTGGTGGGTAGCCATGAAATATGATTTTATATTCTTATGTACATTCCAAAAATCTATATGTTATACAAATATTATGATCTCATGGATTATGTTCTTTGATTCCTTTTTTAATCATGTCTTATAAACTGTCAATATTTATGTCATGAAGAAATTATATGATCTATGATATGTATGGTATAGTTTTCAAACTTTATTCTTATGTTCGCATACCATTGTGCTCCTATCATGTTGATTTATCCCTTTTTTATTCGTAATGATCATTTGATTCCACCCTTTCTTAGGTTTCCATTACCTGAGTTACGATGAAGGGTATTATGTATGATATTCCTAAGAAGGGTGTTAGTTATAAATAACTTAGTAGGGGATGATATAGTTAACATATAAACCAGTTGTCTATGTATCCATGTTTCCAATGTCACTAGACATAAATGATTCTTTCATGGATTACTATGTTATGTAAATAATATTCATCTATTAAGATGTATTATCTATGTATGAAAAGTTCTTGTCATTATAGGTCACATGGTGGGGGACTGCCAATTTTTTCGAGATCTCATTCATTGTACACAATATTTTGTTTAGTTTTGCGGATGATATGGGTTCTTGGGAATTTATATCCAGTATATAATAAATAGAAATTAAAAATATGGATGCATGGGCATTGAGACTCATTAGAAGTAACACATACACATGGGCGTCGGGATTCATATGTGATGTATGTATTCCTACTAGTTTCATGGGTCATCTTGTATACATGGTGAGAGGGGAACTTGTTTGAGACACCAATATAATAGATAAGTAATGATAGTCCCATATTGATGGCGGATCGTTAAAAAATGAAAATTTAATCAGTGAGCCTTGGTGTCAGTTCAAAGTAATGAATAATTTTTATTTTATTCTATTAATATATAAAAACTCATATCTTATAAAATATTTTACATAAAAAAACAATCTCCTGAGATAGCCTACACCCATGTGGTATTTACCGCTTAATCCCACACCCACATGGGCTCATCTCACATTGTCTTACACTATAAATAGACATATGTTTTGGCATTACATGCCATGTATCCACCACATATATGAAAATACCAGGGTATTTGGGACCATTTATCATTAATATAGTCGATTCTCCCTCAATTTGCTCAATACAACCTCTTGATGTTGAGTATAATCCACCCATAATATGGATTATGTAAAAATATTATCAACAAATATAACTATGAAGGGATTAAAATAATAATAAAACCCATATTCAACATGTTTTTAAACATTATCATTGGATTCATCAAATTTAACTATATCATAAGGAACTCATATAAGACATACCAACTCCTAGAAGTAGTGAGAGGAACATCTAATGACCTAACTCATAACTAGTGTCATCCAGGTCATAGATCAATCATAGAAAACTACTTGGATCACCTAAACTTATCAAAAAATCCATCAATATGATTAAGTGGCTATATATTCTTGATATTCACATGATTAAATCATAGTTAATGTACCCATAATAAAAATGAACCATCACACTTCTTGGAAAAAAATAGAAGAACTCTAAGGAGACATGCTTGGGTAAATAAATACATTCATCTCAAGGCCCTATGGTTAGACCTCTATCTAAATAATCTCTATAGGATCCTTATTGAATGGTTAAATGGATATGGTATTTTACCCAACATTCATTCAATCATAAACCTGAACTCTCTCTCAATTGTAAACTTCAATGTAACGACCCGATCATTTATAAATAAAATTCCCTTCCTTTTAATGTCTTATGGATATCAAAAACACATGAAATATTTTTTTATTATTGGGTTTAAATGACCATTAAGTATCATTACCATTGATAATATAGTCATTGAACAATGATCAAATGACTAATATAAATATAAGGTTTAAAAAAATACTTTCGACATAGAAAAATGAGACGATGGCCTCATCCAGTAGACTCTGTCCATATGAAGCTTATTTATTAGAGCTCAGAAAGAAGGTAGTGTCACTGGGATTCACCCTTGACCAAGCCCAATCTGAGCTTCAACACATGAATCTTGAATGGAATCACCTATAGGGGAAGTTCAAGTAAATAGAGATTACCACCTGAGTGATGTTATCTGAGTTTCCTCAAGAGTCTTTTACTATATCACACCATAACCTTAGGCCTTATGCGGGTGATATAAGTTTTTATATAATAAGGTATTAATTACTAATCATGTGAAACATCTTTATAAATAAAAATCTTATTCCATCAATTCCTTTATAGTAATAGTATTTCTTAAAAATGATGAATTTGATAAATTGATTTTTTGGGAAAAAATTGTACTTTTGAAAAATATATACATTATTATATTAAACTAATGTTATTATTTATAATATTATAAAAATAATTCTTATAAAATATGATTATATCAGTTACTTATATATAAATAATTAAGTAATCATTTTGATAAGATTTATATTTTTATACAATAAAATACAAAGTGTATATTTTAAGGAATTAATGAATTTTTGAAATAATTTATATTTTAATAAAATATTATTATCATATTACTTTTATGAATAATAATTGATTATATAATTTTTATGAAGCCAAATGTAATTTTTATCATGTTTTGAAAATTGTTTTTGTCAAAACTGGTGAATTTTTTATAAATTTCGGTTTTCATTTTAAGTGAAAATTCACATATTTAGAAAATTATTTATATAAAATAAATATTATTTTTGGAATTGGGATGTTGAAATTATCCAATGGTAAATTTTTCATAAATTTCTGAGACAGTCAAATTTTTGGGTAAAAATTAAATACTGTATAAATAAAATATGTGTTTTATGACATGATAATGAACCCAAAATGATGTAATAAATACTATAATGGGTATTATCGGACCAATATATGTTTTCCCATTAAAATAATGTGATTTTAGATTTTTTTTACTTATTTTATAAATCCTTAGTGAATCCTCCAAAATGTATAAAATATTTTGGCCATTATCCTTATAAAATAATGTTTTTGACTCCTTCTTGGAAAAAACCATGGTCAAAAACCATGGAAAGGTTTTTGGTTTTGAATATTTAATTATATAGATTCAAAAACCTAACTTTTTTAAATATTAAAGAACTCCCCTCTCATTTCCTATATAAAACCAACCAATGTACCACTTTTCTTCACTAAAAATCCATAGAACATATCCATACTCTTCCCACACCTCTCTATAATCCTCCTAAGGTTCCCCAAGCTCTCAAGAATCCCCTCTTAAAGATTTCGAAGTCACACACTCATGTAAGGGATTCCTTCTGTTCTAATTTTTATCCCAGCTTCTTTATGTTTTTATACCCTTTTATTTTCAATTAAAAATGTTGGTGTGTGATTTTTAACCTACACCATACTACCCTCCTTATGTTTGAATGATGAGAGACCCATTTCTCTCTCATTAATGTCTTTCGTGTACACCTATTACCATGCCAAAGTTCTACAAGGGATTTCTCTGTTTATATTTCCATTCAAGCATTTATTCTATATTATGCATCTAAATTTCATTTCATATGTTGGGATATTATATTCCATGAACCCCTTACTGTCTATTTCATGTATAAATGATGAGAGACCCATTTCTCTCTCATCAACCCAGTTTATGATTTTCTATATGACATCGTTGTGCTGCCGAAATTGAACGGTGATTTTCTAAGCTGAAATCATCGTGTAGTGAATACCATACCCATTTCTCTATCAATGATATTCACCATTATGCACATATACATATTGAATGGTACTTACATGTATGGATTCCACATTATTTTATTTTGGAGTAAATTATGATTTTGAATGAATCCATGTTATATGATCTGTGTGGCACACTTAGGAATGAGATTGAAAGGATTATGAAGGGTGTTCCCTGATTGTGCTCCAATGCATTAGGTAAGGTTTAATATCATGATATTCTATATGAAATGAGGGATTAATCATGATAATTCATGTGAAATGAGGGTATAATCATGATAATCCATGTCCAATGATCCTTGTCTCTAGATAATATCATGTTGTATGTTGTTTCCACATTTCCATTTATGATGATCAAGGTATATCATGATTTTATGTTCATGTTTCTATTAACCTCCATCGATATACCTATTCCCTAACAGGTATTGTATTATTCATTTTATTCTTTTTTACTCTCTTACTGGGATTTATAGCTCACCATTTTCTTATGTATTTTCTCAGGTTATCCCATGCAATGCTATGTATGAATGAATTTTGTGGTCATTTAAAATAAGTTTCCAATAAAGATGTTGTATTTTATGCCTTTTTTGTCATGTGATGTTCCTAATCCCAAAAGAAACTATACCTATCCATATGTTGGATTTTATTAAGTGTATTTTTTTTGTAATAAATCATGTTAAAGTGTGTAATAAAGACCAGGGATTTTATAGTTGGCATCAGAGTTAGGTTTAGTTATTTTTTGGGATCAGGGTTGTAAAACAATAGTGAAATCCATAGGGATAATACTGAGTATAAGAAAATAATCCCTAAATTTTGGTGAGTATATATTAAGTGGTTTATCCATCCAATAAATCTCTATCTAGATATGAACATATAGAGGTGGCTCTGGAACAAATGTATCTATGGTTAAAACAAAAAATCACTTCTCTGAGCTAGACTCGAAAGGGAATGGGTGCATGACAACGAGCCTTGCTTCACTCTTTATTCGAAACTCTGGGGGGGATATTATTTGGAAAATCCAAAATATTAGCATGAACCATTATTAAGGGAATAAAAAAAATCCCCTAAGAATATATTTTGGGAAGTAGATCTTGGATAACATTGATTGAAGCCTATAAATTCATAAGTTAAGGAAATAAATTTATTTTATAAGATCTCCCTTCTGTAGAATGCCAACCATCTCGGTCGAGCTCACTGGGCCTCTTGAGATCGCCTGGCTAGAATGGTGGAAGAAGGGGGAGTTGGGTTACATGATGTTAAGGGAGCCATGAAAGGCATGCAAGGTGGACTGGCTTGGGAGATTATCATGGGTGGGTTGTTGGGGGCTGTGTTTTTTAGGGGAAGATATGGAGATCAATGGGAGGTGCATGTTACTGGGTCACATTTTACACGTCTTGATCTGTGCATGGTATCCCATATAGAGGCTCTTTTGTGTTCATATAGGGGGATTATTGGCAAGGGGGATTTAAGCTTCTGGAAGATCAGTTGGGGTGGGGGATAAGCTAGAGGTCATGGCTATCCACAGCCAGATATTTCGTACAAGGAGGACTGACACTAATCTGATTTGATTCTTGCCTTTCTAAATTATGAATAAGGGAGGATGCAAGAAGGAATCATACTGAATTAGGAACTAGATACATGTTCTTCATAGGTCTGCTTCGGAAAGGTTCTGCGCTAAGGTATATGGGATAATGGTGAACGCGGAGGGTCTACAGGAGGCGGAAGTGATCATGGTGTGGTGCAAGAAGATTCTTCCCAAGATGAAATTTCTCATTTGGCGTATTAGGAATATATTTCTACCCACATATGAGAACATACAGTGGCGGGGATTACTCTAGCGTCTTGGTGCTTTTGCTGCGAGTGGCCGCAAGTGGAATCAATTGACCACCTTTTCTTTCAAGCAGATGGGTGCATCATTTGTGGGCTCTTTTCTCTCCACAACCTCATCTCATAGATGAACATCTATCTGTGTAGGGGATAACTAATTCATGGTTTCATGGCATCAATGGCTGGGTTTAAAGCTTCAAGGTCTGGGAGGTCATTTTTGCATCAATCTATTGGGTCATTTGGGAGGCTCGTAATCAGACTAGGGGTGGTAAGAGGCAGTTTCCCTGCTCTAGCAGGTACGGTTGAGGGCACCGATATAGGAGCTGGGATTTCTGTTTCTAGGGAAACCATTTTATGGATCAATTGTGAGGTCCTTTGCATCGGCAGGTAGCCTCATGAAAAATTAAGGGTAGGGTGGATACCTCTAATGAGGGGTTGGAAGTTGAATGTGTATGGATCCTGTATGGGGGGACTAATGAGAGGAGGAGGGTGCTCCGGGACCAATGAGGTTTGGTTCTATTCGGGTTCAGTGCATTCTATGGTATGGGGTCTTCACTAGGGGAAGAGTTGCATGCCCTAGTTAATGGTATAGAGATTTTCAAGGCACAGGACATCCAGGTGGAGGATATTGAGTCTGACTCAGAAATTCTGGTGTCTCTTATTTAGAAACGGTGGAAATCTCCTTGGAACTTGATTATTTGATTCGAAGATGCATCATAGATTTCAATCCTGGACCGAACCTTCGTCATATTTTGAGGGAGGGTGATTTTTTGGCAGACTCACTTGCTCATTTGGGGAATCCTAATGATACTCTAGTGATTTATGATAGCTTAGGTTCTCTCCCTATGGTGTGTAGGATGGCGATTCAAGGGGATGTATTGGGTATTCATCATTTTCACCCCACTTGAGGAGGATTTTTGGTTTACTTCTTTATAATTTATAATAAAAAGTTAAAGTTAGTAGTGTTTAATAGTTTAAATTACTTACCCCAAACTTTCCTTTTATTCTAGCCAATGGCCAGTAATAGGAGGAATCTGGCTAACAACTAATGTAAAGATCAATGTGATGACTATTCTAATGAGATTCCTAATCCGATAGGAGTGGAAATTGCAAACATTTTTACGATACTCTATCTTAGTTAAATAATGTTTTCAATTGAAACATAGTTAAATAGTTATCCCCCCCCCCCCAATAAAGAAAAATCTGTAATCGAGAGCTTCTTGAGACAAATGCCCCCAACATTCTAGGAATCATCTAGTCCATCAATCTTGAAACAATTGATCAACATCATTAATAAGACATTTTTCATCCTTCAATATTCCCGATGTGGCCAGAGGTCGTCATAGCCCTCAAAATTACATTTATTAACCTACACTATCACCATAGTGAAGGGTTGATCCACAGAGAAAGAAGGTGATTATTACTAAGGTTTTTGAATTTTAAACCCCCACTATTGTCAGCAGTGGGGAAAAACTCTTCTTACATTATTTTATTTTTTTATTGTTTTAATAATGTGGTTCAAACAATATGGGAAAAGTAGTTTGATAAATTAACTAAACCATAAACTAAAGTAACTATAAACTATAGAAGAAACAAAGAAACAATCTTCCTAGCAACAAAGAAAAAGGAGAACAGATCACATGAAATTCTTTGAAGATTTAATCTACTGGTTGAAATGGTTGAATCCTTCACAAATTTTATTAAGTCACACTTTCACGGAAAATTGAATAATCTACCTTGACGAGAAATTCAACTTGTAGAGGATCAAGTATTGTAGTTCACCTCACCAAAACTTAATTGAACTGCTTCAAAGTTCAAAAAGGACAACAATTGGAAATAAACTCAGCGTAAATTTCCAATTTTGTTGACAGTAAAAGCATCGATAAAAGAGTATTCAAAACATACTTCACCAATTGATAATGAATTAATGAATTTGAAAAATATAAATTGAGGTGTGGACAATAAAACATGGAATCATAAATCAATCTCGACGATTGATTATGATTCTGAAATATTGAAAATAATGTGAAGAAATCAAAAAGAAAATCCAGTAGTATCAAATTTTCAAGCTGAGAACATATCATCTTATGATCATATTGATTTCAAAACTAAAAACACTTCAAAACAGAGTGGTAAATATAAGGACAGAGGGAAAAAGAACTCCCCTAGTGATACTCTGCTCTCTGACTCCTTCATCTCCTTCTCTACTCATATGTTTCTCCTGGGAATCTTCACTCACAAAAAATGTGTGCGTCCAATGTGAATGTGTGTCCCAATATCTATTCTCCAATGGTGTGTCTGTGGAATGAATGAGCATATTCTTCTAAGTCAAATGATCATCTTTGTCGATGTCGAATGAGCATCATGAAAATTCTGCTGCTGCTCTACTTTAAAATCATCTTTCATCTACTGCATGTCACCGCATCTTTCAACTTACATTAATTTTCCTTCACGTGTGCATCACACATGTGCATTTTTGTGTGCAATGCACATCTCTCTACCTTTTCCCATGAAACTAACTCCTGGTGAGTTAGTTGGAAGCACTTGGACGTGTTTTCGACTCTTGAATGAACCTGAATTTTTAGAACAGAAAAATAAATGAATGAAAATGAAAAGAAAGTAAAATAGTTATTTTTTAGTTTAAAGTTATATTACTTTTTAAAAAGTTAACTAATGATAATTAATAAAAATATTAATTGATAATTATTATTAAATATTATTATTATGATTATTAATTTATTATTAATTTTTAAATAAAATAGAATTATGACGCTTTTAATTAATACTTATTAATTAAATTATTTTATTAGTGTAAGTATTATTAATAACTAGTTAGTATAACTTAAATTATTAAATTAGATTAATAAATTACTTTATTGATTCAATTATTATATTTTTTCTGTTGAAATTAAATTATAATTAAAGTTCTAATATATTTATTCTAGTTAGTAATTAATTCTATTTATGAATTATTGTTGTTTATATTTTAATTTTATAAATCCTTATTATTTTGTCTTATATTTTATTTTATAACTAATATATTTATTAATATTATAATAGTTATATATTATAACAGTTATCTATTATTTAAATTTATGTTTAATTTAAATTATTAACTACTAGTTAATTTTAATATTATTTTTTATTTTGTGTTTGTTTTTTTATTTATTTCCTTCTTCTTTATCCCTCCCCCAAATCTAGCGCTACGTAAGGGAGGGATTGTTGTGGAAAAGATGTAGAGACAGTGAGACTGTGACAGAGTTACAGTGGCACCGCTATATGGAAGAGAAATGTTGCTGAGGATGAAACGGTTGCTGGAAATGGTGAGGTGTAGAAATGAAGAAGGGAAAACAAAGGTGTGATAAAAAGTCGTTGATGCTAAAATGAAGGTTACGAGTGCTAAAGATTAAGAGGTCACCATTAGAAAGCATGAAGTTACCGATATGATAAAAACAAAAGGCCACCAATAGAACAAAAAAAGAGGTCCCTATTAGTCTAAAATTAAAAGGTCACCATTAGATAACAAAAATAAAGGTCACCGGTACAAAAAAGGTCACCGATACAGTTCAAATAAAAAGGTTACAGGTACTTTATAAATTAAAAGTTACTAAAATTTGTAAAGTTAAAGGGTCACTAGTACAAAAAATAATAGAAATTCATTGATAAAAAAAGGTCACCGACGAAAAAAGGTCACCGATGACAAAAGGTCACTAATGACAAAAGTTCACCGATGAAAAATCATAATCCGCATCGATGATATTAAAAAAACAAAGATTAGACAAACTAAAATAATTGGACTAATGGAGAAATAAAAATTAGAACTTTAAAAAAATTAAACTTCAAATTAAAACTTACGTTAATTAAAATTAAAAATTTGACAAAGAATGAACAACATAAATTAAAAATAAAATTATTAAACTTTAAACTCAAAAATTAAAATTAAAATTATTAATTGTTAAAACATAAATTGAAAATCAATTATTTTTAATCTAAATTGAAAGAAGACATAACTTAAAATTTATTAAAGGTTTTATAATGAGTTGAAGAGGATCATATTGAAGACTAAATAAGTCACTGATAGCCCATATCCTCCTCACCAGTAGACTAAAAAAAGAAATAAATAATCTAACTACATACTTAGGATTAAATAATTAATGTTTTAAAACTCTAAATTGGGTAATTAATTAACGATGTGAATACTTAAAGTTAAAATTGTGAAAATTCATTTAATTTTAACTATAATTCTTAACTTAATTAATTATAAATATTATTAAAAAAATTAATAAATGATGTTGATATATTTTAATAAATCAATATTAAAGGATAAAAAATTAAAATAAAGACTATGTTAATTAAGACAGAAATAAAATTATTGAATGCTTATTTATTATTAAAGTAAAAATATTAAAAGGTGAGTAGATTATAATTAACCAAAATAATAAAAAATAATTAAATAAGAAGAGAAAAGTAAGATTAAAATTATTATTTTAAAGGCTAAAAATACTTAATTAATTATAAAAATTGATTAATTAATAAATTTAATTATAAAAATACAAGATTACAAATATTTAGTAAAAAGTGCTAAATAATTTATTAAATAATTAAAAATTAAATAAAAATATGTGGAAAAACTATGTAAAGATAGAGCCACATCAAATTCCCCCACACTTAAGAATTATTTTTCCTCAAACAATATCATGTTTTTTTATCTTTGAAAAATTGATTATGAGTGTATTTATTATTTTGATCAAAAAGAAACATGTCCACAACTTTTAAAACAGAGGACTGAAAATTGACTTAGGATTTATGAAAATGATATGTTCATATGAATCTTTCTTAGAACAAATACTCAAAGGGTAATATTGAAAACTATGAATTATCAGGAAATAAGGATGTCATGCATCATATATGATACTTCCTACTGACTCATTTCAATCCAGGATCACATTCTAATTCTAATAGTGAAAAGAGTTTAAATTTATGCAGAATAAAGAACTTAACAGTATGAACATTATACTTTGACTCATCACCTAGGTTCCAAAAATAAATAAATTTTTTGTGAATCACCTTAATGATGCAACCTAAATGACTTCTATATAAACCAGATGATCCCTTCTTCATCTGGCGTTCAACATTACCCTCACCTTAATGCACTTATTTAATACCATAGACACTTTATTTGTTTATTTTTTTTCCAAGACCTGTATCATTTTCTAAGCACATTTCAATGCACTTATTCAATGTGTACAGAGGGATTATAGTAAACAGAAACCCACCCAACATCTAGGGTCTTAGAAACTCACCTTGGGATCCAGGATGCCCAGACTACACCAGTTTCAAAAGTTTTTTATTAAAATCATTCACATGGTCTCATTATGGAAATTAATTTAATAAATAAAAGTAAATGAGTTCCCCTGAATCAATTTCAAACTTCTATTTCCAAATATTATGATCAAAACTCCACTAACAGGTCACCCATATCACTCTCAAAGGTAGTTCATAAACCAAATTTCAATAAAAACATTAAGCAAGACGACTCAGTAATAATACATCCTCAATAATTTCAAATTCAAATCAATTATTAACTACCATAATGGAACTACCCTTAGGCAATAATCATTTGAAAAATAGTTAACAACCTAAAATTATGAAAGAATTTGGTAAAATGTTAACAATTTTTTTATCCTTTTTTATTTTGAAAAAATGTTTAAAGTGAAGTGGGAATTAATGGGATTTCAATTTATCGCAGTTTAGAATATTCATGAATTGACCCCCTCCCCACACTTAAAATCCAACTTTTTCCCCAAATTTGACATCAAATGTAGAGAAGAAAAATTTGGCAGTTCAAGTTTAAAACTGATTTCCAATTTAGTAAATCAATGACATGTATAAAGTGTCTCTTTGAAGTTCAAAAAGGTAGTTTTCCACAATGAATAACATTATCAGCATGTTCATTAGCAAGTACACACATTAATATTTAGTCCAGTGAATAATTTTCAATACAGCTCAAAAGTAACATGTCAGATGTAAGTGCATTGTGTATAAGGTGAAAGCATTTTAACAGATTATGTTCAATAATGTATTCATTAATGCTAGAACACCCCAATCTAAAGGAAATTTAATACAAAATTTTTCATCCTACAAGTACCCCCCCCCCCCACACACACACACTTAATTTCAAGTAGTGAATGATTTTAACAGAAATGAAATTGAGTTTTCAGTAGTGAAGTACATGCAGAATTGTTATTTACACAGTGACATACATCAAACTTTTATTCCAATATAAGTATAATTCTAAACATATGTAGAATTTTTTATTTCAATATCAATACATGTATCATAATTTACTAATGCAAATATAATTTTCAAAAGCAGCCTCATATAGTGCATAATTTTTATGGAAGACAAATATCATATTTTTAAAGCATTAAAGAGTAGAGAAATGAAATAAAATTTAACAGTAAGGCATTTCCCAGACATAAAGTTTTTTCCATTAATCATTCAATATAGAAATTCCACTCCTTTATTAATATATCAACAACATCCTAAAAACACAGATCATGAAAAACAGGAACAAAAAACCAATAGAGATAGAACAAACAGAAGACATAAAAACAAAACTTTATTCAACACAAAATAGAACAAAAGTGAAAACTAAGAAAGAGAATGGGTTAAATCCCATGAAGTAGTGAATTTAAAGTCTTCAGTTAGAATATATTTAATCATAATTTTTTTTTTATTGAAAACAAACAAAACCATTGGTTGCCTCCCATGGAGCACTAGATTTAAAGTCCCCAGTCAGACTCATCTAGAACTAACCGAAGTCACTAGGTGGATGTGGTTTCCTTAATAGGAACCACCACATGTGTTTGGCCCAAATGTTTTTAATGGAAAAACTGAAATCTATGGGCACCTAAGCATAGGCAGACTAAAACCAATTTCTCAATAGCTGCATAAATCCCTAAACAGCACCCATTAGCAATTATGGACATGGTTCTATCAACTACCATAATTGTTTCATATTTGAAAATATTAACATTTCTAGGTAGTGAAAGCAATGTATTAGGTTCTTCAAAGGGTATGACAATGTCCTCATAACTATCTTCTTCAACTTCAATACTAACAGATTCACATTCTTGGGTGAAAATGGGTAAATCCTGATTAGTAGGTTCAAAAGGGGATTCATTAAAGTGATGAATAGAATCATGTACAATGGAACTCAAGTGTGATTCCCCCTCTAGACTACTATCAGCATCATCAGAAAACTCATCACCCTTAACAGTCGATGATGGAAGTGATAGACGTGGAAGAGAATTTATTTTATCCCAAACAGGTTAAATTATGACAATGTTATAAATCTCTACCAAAATATCCTCATTTGTTAAATCACACTGAACATCCACTACTTCTAACTAATCAATTCTGAAACCATCATCTAGTGTGTGTTCAACCTCTTTTTTAAGTTTAAGTTCAAAAGGTTCCCTTCCCAAATCAATGTCTGTGTTCTGGAAAGTTCACAATTGGGGGAGTAATGTTTAATTCCGCATCAATAAATTGAAATTCCATATTGTTAAAATATAAAAAATTATACCCAAGTATATCAACAATATTTTCCATTTTAGTACACAAACATTCAAAAAAGTGATCACTATGAGAATAGGGAAATGAAAACTCACTAGTTGGTCTTTCTTAAAATATCAGTCCCTCATCCTCATCACCCAACAACATATTAGAAATTATTGGGTTTACTAGTTCAAAACAAGGAAGAGTGGTTTTCAATTGAGGTTAAAAAATTTCAGATTCTGTATTATCCAGTTTAATTCTCTCTTCCAGATTATACACAATATCAAGTTCAACCTCATTTTTTAAAAATCTAGAAAAATAGGGTGGAGAGTTTTTAACATTCAAGTTTGACATCAATCCGAGTGACTTCATTCTCAAAATTTCTAAAACAGTGATTTTCCTCAAAATAAGGAATGATGAAAAGAACTGGGCAATCATTTTCAATCTGTTTCAATTCAATTTCAAAATTTTCCAACTCAACATCATTAATGTTATTTATTAGATTTTCAATGTTGTGTTCTTTGATTAATGAGTTTGTAATTACAAGATTTGGTTCAATAGATTCAGATTCTTTAAAGTAAAGGGTTTGTTTCCCTGTTTCAGATTCACTTTCCACTTAAATTTGAATTTCAAATTTTTATAAATTTTTTTTTTCATTTTCTTCAAATTCTTCTTGTTCTTTAACCCTTTGTTGTAATTCCAAAATAATGTTTTATAAATTTTTTATTTTTTATCTTATTTTTGAGAATCTGTAAGTTGAATTTCATGGGTTTTAGTTAACCAGTTTTTCAATAGTTTCACCCTAGCATCTAGTTTAGAATCAATTTGGGCAATATTATCTAGGGTGTCAGGACTAGACTCATATTGTTCATTTTCTTCAATGTAAAAATCCTGTTGCGGCTGGTTATAAATACATTGCTAGGAAGTATATCCATAATCTCCACAATAAACACAGTAAGGTACTGTGTAGTAGTTTGAGCCTTCAAAAAATTCCATTTTTTAAAATTTTCATATTAAACGCACACAAAAAATTCAGATAGAACTTAAACAAAAAACACAAGAAGCAAATCTTCACAGAATTTTTTGCAGATTTTTTGTATGATTTTTTTAGGGGGTGTTTTAAAAAATACTTAGATTACTCAGCGCATTTATTCCCCAATAACTACGCCATATTTTGATGTGGATGGAGGTTTTCACAGCCCTCAAAATTACATTTATTATCCTACACTAGCACAATGGTGCAGGGTCGATCCACAGAGAAGGTAGGTGAGTATTACTAAGGTTTTTTTAATTTCAAACCCCCACTGTTGTCAGCAGTGGGGAAAACATCTTCTTACATTAATTTTTATTTTATTTTTTTTGTAATGTGGTACAAACAAGATGGAAAAACTAGTTTGACAAGGGAACTAAAACTTATACTAAAGTAACTATAAACCATAGAAGAAACAACGAATTAATCTTCCTAGCAGCAAAGAGAAAGGAGCACAGATCACATGAAATTATAAGGATATTTAATCTTTTGGGTGAAATGGTTGACTCCTTCATAAATTTTATTGATTCACACCTTAAGACAATTATAAGAATCTCCCTCACCAAGAAATTCAACAGACAGAGGATCAAGTATTGGAGTTCTCCACACAAAAAATTAATTGAACTGCATCAAAGATCAAAAAGGAAAACAATTGGAAAAAAACTCACCGTAAATTGACAATATTGTTGATAGTAAATGCATCGTTAAAAGTATTCAAAAGCTACTTCTCCAGTTGATCTTAAATTAATGATTTTGAAAAATAGAAATTGAGTTGTGAACAATTAAACATGAAATCATAATTCAATCTCTCCGATTGATTATGATTTTGAAATATTGAAAAAAATGTGAAGAAATCAAAAAAAATCCAGTAGTATCAAATTACTAAGCTGAGAACATATCAACTTATGATCATATTGATTTCAACACTAAAAACACACGAAAACATAGTACTAAATCTAAGGATAGAGGGAAGAATAACTGCCCTAGTGCTACTCTGCTCTATGAATCCTTCATCTCCTACTCTACTCATATTCTTCTCCCATGAATCTTCGCTCTTGAAAAAATGTGTGTGTCCAATGTGAATGAGAATCCCTGTATCTGCTCTCTAATGGTATGTCTATAGAATGAATGATCATCTTTGTCTATGTCGAATGAGCGTCTTCGTCCATGTTGAATGAGAATCTTGAAAATTATGCTGCTACTATGCTTTAAATTCCAACCATCATCTGCTGCATGTCTTAACATCTTTCACCGACTTTATGTGTCCTACACATGTGCATCGAACACATGCATTTTTTTTGAAACCCAAATCACACTACCTTTTCCCATGTAACTAACTCCCGATGAGTTAGTTGGATGCACTTGGACTTGTTTTCGACTCTTGAATATACTTGCATAGTTAAAACAGAAAAATAAATGAATGAAAATGCAAAGAAAGTAAAAAAGTTATTTTTTAGTTTAATGTTATATTACCTGTTAAAAAGTTAACTAAAGTTAATTATATATAATATTTAATGATAATTATTATTAAATATTATTATTTTGATTATTAATTTATTATTAATTTTTTTAAATAAAATAGGATTATTAAGTTTTTAATTAATATTTTTAAATTAAATTATTTAATTTTTGTAAGTATTATTAATAATTAGTTATTATAACTCAAATTATTAAATTAGATTAATAAATTACATTATTAATTCAATTATTATATTTGTTCTGTTGAAATTAAATTATAATTAATGTTTTAATATATTTATTCTAGTTAGTAATTAATTCTATCTATAAATTATTATTGTTTATATTTAAATATTATAAATCCTTATTAGTTTTTATTATATTTTATTTTATAACTAATCTATTTATTAAAATTATAATATTTATATATTATAATATTTATTTATTATTTAAATTTAAGTTTAATTTAATTTATTAACTATTAGTTTATTTTAATATTACTTTTTATTTTGTGTTTGTTTTTTTACTTCTTCTCCCCCCCCAAATCCAGTGTTGTGCAAGGGAGGGATTGTTGTGGCACAGATGTTGAGATGATGAGACTGTGACCGAGTTATAGTGGCACCACTATGTGGAAGTGAAATGGTGCTGAGGATGAAATAGTTGCTAGAAACTGTGAGGTGCAGAAATGAAGAAGGGAAAACAAAGCCGTGATAAAAGTTCACCAATGCTAATATGAAGGTTACAGGTGCTAAAGATCAAGAGGTAACTGTTAGAAATCTTGAGGTTACCGTTAGTTGAAAATTAAAAAGGTCATCGTTACGCAACAAAAATAAAGGTCATCGATACAAAAAAAGTCCCCAATATTATTAAAATAAAAAAGTTATTGGTACTATAAAAAATATAAGTTACTGAAATTTATAAAGTTAAATGGTCACTGGTACAAAATTTAATAGAAAGTCACTGATGAAAAAAGGTCACTGATGATAAAAGGTCACTGACGAAAAAAGGTCACTGACGACAAAAGGTCACCGATAACAAAAGGTTACTAATGACAAAAGGTCACTGAAGACAAAAGGTCACTGATAACAAAAGGTCACCAATGACAAAAGGTTATCGATGAAAATAATAATCTATATAGGTGACATTAAAAAAACAACAGTTAGACAAAATAGAAGAATTGGACTAATAGAGAGATAAAAATTAGAAATGAAAAAAATAAAGATAAAAATAAACCATAAGTTAATTAAAATTAAAAATTTGACAAATATTAAACATTATAAATTAAAAACAAAATTATTAAACTTGAAACCTAAAAATTAAAATTAAAATTATTAATTGTCAACACATAAATTGAAACTCGATTATTATTAAAATAAATTGAAAGAAGACTTAAATTAAAATTTATTAAGGGGTCTATAATGAGTATAAAAGGATCACATCTATGTCTAAATAAGTCCCTAATAGCCCATATCATCCTCACGGGTAGACTAAAAACCATAGTTAAAGAATAAATAATCTAATGACATACTTAGGATTAAATAATTAATGTTTTAAAAGTCTAAATTGATTAATTAATTAACTAAGTGAATACTTAATGTTAAAATTGCACTAATTCGTTTAATTTAAACTAATATTTTTAACATAATTAATTTTCAAGATAATTAAACCAATTAATAAATGAAGTTGATATATTTTAATAAATCCATATTAAAGGATAAAAAATTAAAATAAAGACTATATTAATAAATACACAAATAAAATTATTGAATGATTATTTATTATTAAAGTAAATTATTAAAAGGTGAGATGATTATAATTAACAAAACTAATTGACAAATAATTAAATTTCAAGATAAAAGTAAGATTAAAATTATTATTTTAAAGACTAAAAATACTTAATTAATTATAAAAATTGATTAATTATCAAATTTAATTATAAAAATACTAAAGTACAAATATTTAGTAAAAAGTGCTTAAATAATTAATTAAATAATAAAAAAATATATAAAAAGATGTGGAAAAACTATGTAAAAATAGACCCACATTGAATTCTCCCGCACATAAGCATTGCTTTTACTATTACAATTTAATGTTTTTATCTTTGAAAAGCAGATTATGTGTGTATTTATTATTTTTCTAAAAACGAAACATGTCCAACAGTTTCAAAATAGAGGACTGAAAATTGACATAGGATTTTTGAAAATTTATTTTTTCATATGAATCTTGCATAGAACAAATACTCAAAGGGTAATATTGAAAACTATGAGTCATAAAGAAATGAAAATGGCATGCCTCATATGTGATACTTCCTAGTGACTCATTTTAGTCCATGATCAGGTTATAATTCCAAGAGTGACAAGAGGTTAAATTTATGTAGAAGAAAGAACTTAATAGTTGGAACTTTATACATTGACTCATCACCTAGGTTCCAAAAATAAATATATTTTTTTGTGAATCACCTTAATGATGCAGCCTAAATGACTTCTATATAAACCAGATGATCCCTTCTTTGTCTAGAATTAATCATTACCCTCACATTAATGAACTCAATTTTGACCGAATGCTATTTATTTTCTTTTCAAAGCCACATATCATGTGCTAAGCATTGTGCAATGTACTTATTCAAAGTGTATAGAGGGCTTATAGTAAACAGAAACACACCCAACATCTAGGGTCTCAGAAACTCACTGTGGGGTCCAAGATTCCCATACTACTCCAATTTAAAAATATTTATTGGAAAATAATTTATATGGTCTCATTATGAAAAATAATTTAATAAATAAAAGGAAATGAGTCCCCTATAATCAAGTTCAATACTCTAGTTCCAAATATTATGATCAAAAATCCACTAACAGGTCACCCATATCACGCTAAAAAGTAGTTCATAAACCAAATTCCCATAAAACCACTAAAAAATACCACTCAATAATCATCCATCCACAATAATTTCAAATTCAAAGCAGTTATTAACTACCAGCAAGTCAGTGTCCTTAGGAAATACTCATTTGAAAAACAGTGAACACCATAAAATTATGAAAGAATTTTGAAAATTTTTAACCATTTTTTAACCTTTTTTTGAATTTTTTTAAGTGAAGTGGGAATTAATAAGATTTAAATTTAACATGGTTTATCAAAGTCGATAATTGACCCCCACCCCTACACTTAAAATCCAACGTTGTCCCCAAATTTTACTTTAAAATTAGAGAAGAACAATTTGACAGTTCAAGTTAAAAATAGATTTCCAATTTAGTACATTGATGACATGTATAAAGGGTCTCTTTGAAGTTCAAAAATGTTGTTTTCCACAATGAATAAATTTATCAGCAGGTTAATTAGCAAGTACACAAATTAATATTTAGTACAGTGAATAATTTTCAATACAAATCAGAAGTAACATGTGTGATGTAAGTGCACTGAGTATAAGGTGAATGAATTTTAAAAGATTAAGTTCAATAATGTTTTCAATAATACTATAACACCACAATCTAAAGAAGATTCAATACAAAAATTTTTATCCTACAAGTACCCCCACACATAATTTCAAGAAGTGAATGAATTTAATAGAAATGAAATTGAGTTTTTAGTAGTGATGTACATGCATAATTGTTATTTACACAGTAAAATACATCAATATATTATTCCGATATAAGCAGAATTTTAAACATATGAAGAATTTTTATTTCAATATCAAGATATGTTGCAGAATTTTTTAATGCAAACAGAATTTTCAAAAGCAGCATCATATAGAGCAAAATTTTCATGGAATACGAGAAACATATTTTTAAAGCATTAAGGAGTAGAGAAATGAAACAAAATTTAACAATAAAGTACTTCCCTGAATTTAAGTTCTTTCCATTAATGCTTAAATATAGAAATTCCACTCCTTTATTAACACATCAGTAACATACTAAAAACACATAGCATAAAAACCAAGAACAAAAAACCAGTAGAGGCAGAACAAACAGATGATAAAAAACAAAACATTATTAAAAAAATAGAAAAAAGTTAAAATTAATAAAGAACATGGGTTGAATCCCATGATGCATGGCATTTAAATTCTTCAGTTAGAATTTATTTAATCACAATTTTTGTTTTATTGAAAAAAACAAAACCATGTGTTTCCTCCCACACAGTGCTAGATTTAAAGTCCCTATCCAGACTCACCTATAACTAACTAAAGTCACTAGGTGGATGTGGTTTCCTTAATAGGAACAACCACATGTGTTTTCCACAAATGTTTTAAATGGAAACATAAAATATATGGTCACTTAAGAATTAGTAGACTAAAACCAATTTCTCAATAGCTGCATAAATACCTAAACAACACCCATTAATAATTATGGACTTGGTGCTCTCAACTACCATAATTATTTCAGATTTGACAATATTAACATTTTTAGGTAGTGGAAGGAATGAATTAAGCGATTGAAAGGGTATTAAAATTTCCTCACAGCTATCATCTTCAACTTCAACACTAACAGATTCACATTGAAGGGTTCAAATGGGTAAATTAGGATTAGTAGGTTCAAAAGGGGATTCATTAAACTGATGAACAGAATCATGTACAATGGAACTCAATTGTGATTCCCCCTCTAGACTACTATCATAATCATGAGAAAAATCAGCACCCTTAACAGTCCAGTATGAAAGTGAAAGATAGGGAATATAATTTATTTTATCACAAACAGGTTCAATTCAAACAATGTTATAAATCTCTTCCAAAAGATCCTCATCTGTTAACTCACACTGAACATCCACAACTTCTAATAAATAAATTCTTCAACCATTATCTAGTGTCTGTTCAACCTCTTTTTAAAGTTCAAGTTAAAAAGGTTCACTTCCCAAATCACAGTATATAGTGTGGTCAAGAAAGCTCACAATAGGGGGAGTAATGTTCAATTCAGCATTGATAAGTTGAAATTCCATATTGTTCAAACATAAATATTTATCCCCACGTATATCAACACTATTTTCCATTTTAGTATAAAATGGTTTAGAAAAGTGATTACTATGAGAATAGGGAAATGAAAACTCATCAGTTAGTCTTTCTTCAAATATCATTCCATCATCCTCATCATCCAACAACATTTCAAAAATTATTGGGTTGACAGGTTCAAAACATGGAAGAGAGGTTTTCAATTGAGGTTCAAAAAATCCAGATTCTTTATTATTCAGTTTAATGTTATCTTCTAGATTATACCCAATATCACGTTCAACCTCACTTTTCAAAAAGATAGAAAAATTAGGTGAATATTTTTTAACATTCAAGTTTTTAGTTTCTAGTTTGACTTCAACCCAAGTGACTTCATTCTCAAAATTTCTAAAATAGTGTTTTTTCTCGAAAGAAGGAATGATGAAAAGAATTAATAAATATTTTTCAATCTCTTTCAATTCAATTTCAAAATTTTCCAACTCAATATCATTAAAGTTATTTATTAGATTTTCAACATTGTGTTCTTTGATTAATGGGTAGGTAATTTCAATATTTGGTTCAACAGTTTTAGATTCTTCCAAGTAAATGGTTTTTTTCCAGTTTCAGATTCACTTTCCTCTTAAATTTTATTTTAAAATCTTTTATAAACATTTTCTTTTTCATTTTCATCAAATTATTCTTATTCTTTAACCCTTTTTTGTAATTCCAATAAAATTTTTTCTAATATTTTCATTTTTTTATCTTGTTCTTGAGAATTTATAAGTTGAATTTCAATGGTTTTAGTTAACGAGGTGTTCAATAGTTCCACCCTAGTATCAATTTTAGAATCAATTTGGTCAATTTTAACTAGGGTGTTAGGACTAGACTCATATTGTTCATTTTCTTCAATGTAAAAATTCTATTGTGGCTGGTTATAAATAAATAGCTAGGATGTACGTCCATAATCTCTACAAAAAACATAGTAAGGTCCATTGCAGTATTTTGAGCTTCAAAAAATTCCATTTTTAAAATTTTCATATTAAACGCACATAAAAAATTCAAACAGAACTTAAACAGACTACACAAGAAGCGAATTCTCACAGAAAATTTTCCAAATTGTTTTAAATTATAATATTAATGTGTTTTTTAAAATACACTTAGATTACTCAGCGTATTCCTTACTCAGCAATGGTGCCAAATTTTTATGTTGTTGGAGGTCATCACAACCCTCAAAATTACATTTATTAACCTACAGTAGAACAGTGGTGTAGGGTAAATCCACAGAGAAGGTAGTTGAATATTACTAATGTTTTTGAATTTTAAACCCTCCACTATTTTCAGTAGTGGGGAAAACATCTTCTTACTTTATATAATTTTTTATTTTTTTTTAATAATGTGGTACAAACAAGATGGGAAAAATAGTCTGACAAAAGAAAAAAAAATTACACTAAAGTGACTATAAACTATAGAAGACACAACGAATTAATCTTCCAAGTAGAAAAGATAAAGGAGAAAAGATCACATGAAATTCTCAAGAGATTTAATATACTCGTTGAAATGGTTGACTCCTTCAAAAATTTTGTTGAGTCACACTTTAAGACAATTTGAAGAATCTCCCTCACCAGGAAATTCAACAAGCATATGATCAAGTATTGGAGTTCTCCACACCAAAACTTAATTGATCTCTTTCAAATTTCAAAAATGACAACAATTGGAAAAAAACTACCTATAAATTTCCAATGTTTTTGACAATAAAAGAATTGATAAAAGTATTCAAAACCTACTTCTCTAGTTGATCTTAAAATAATGAATTTGAAAAACAGAAATTAAGGGGTGAATAATTAAACATGGAATCATAAAATCAATCTCGCTAATTGATTCGATTCTGAAATTCTGAAAAGAATGTGAAGAAATAAAAAATAAAATCCAGTAGTATCATGTTCCCAAGCTGAGAACATATCATCTTACGATCATATAGATTTCAACACTAAAAACACAAAAAAACAGAGTACTAAATCTAAGGGTAGAGAGAAGAATAACTCCCCTAGTGCTACTCTACTCTCTGACTCCTTCTTATCTTGATCTACTCATATACTTCTCTTGGGAAGCATCACTCTCAAAAAAATGTGTGCATACAATGTGAATGCGCATCCCTGGATCTACTTTCCAATAGTGTTTTTTTGTGGAATGAATGAGCATCTTTTTCCAATTCGAATGAGAATCTTCATCCAAGTTGGATGAGCATCTTGAAAATTATGGTGACGCTCTACTTAAAATATCATTCGTCATCAGCTGCATATCATCGCATCTTTCCACCGACTTTAAGTGTCCTTCATGTGTGTATCTCACACGTGCATTTGTTTTGTGCAACGCATGTCACACTACCTTTTCCCATGCAACTAACTCCAAGTGAGTTAGTTGGAACCACTTGGACGTGTTTTTGTCTCTTGCATGAACCTGCAAAGTTGGAATAGAAAAATAAATGAATTAAAATTCAAAGAAAGTAAAAAAGTTATTTTTTAGTTTAATGTTATATTACTTCTTAAAAGTTTAACTAATTTTAATTAATAAAAATATTAATTGGTAATTATTATTAAATATTATTATTGTGATTATTAATTTATTATTAATTTTTTAAATAAAATATAATTATTATGTTTTTAATTAATATTTATAAATTAAATTATTTAATTAGTGTAAGTATGATTAATAATTAGTTTGTATAACATAAATTATTAAATTAGATTAATAAATTACTTTATTAATTTATTTATTATATATGTTCTGTTGAAATTAAATTATAATTAAAGTGTTATTATATTTATTCTAGGTAGTAATTAACACTATTTATGAATTATTATTTTTTATATTTTAATTTTATAAATTCTTATTAGTTAGTTTTATATTTTTTTATAACTAATCTATTTATTAATATTATAATAGTTATATATTATAATAGTTATTTATTATTTAAATTTATGTGTAATTTAAGTTATTAAGTATTAGTTTATTTTAATATTATTAATTATTTTGTGTTAGTTTTTTTATTTCCTTCTTCTCACCCCCCCCCCCTAAAATCCATCACTATGCAAGGGAGATATTGTTGGGGCATTAATGTTGAGATGGTGAGACCGTGATAGAGTTACTGTGGCACCGCTATGTGGAAGGGAAACGGTGGTGAGGATGAAACTGTTGCCGGAAATGGTGAGATGTATAAATGAAGCAAGGGAAAAAAAGGCGTGATAAACGGTCATCAATGCTAAAATGAATGTTAACAGTGCTAAAGATTAAAAGTTCGCCGTTAGAAATCATGAGGATACTGATAGGCTAAAAACAAAAGGCTACCGATAGATCAAAAAGAGAGGTCGTTGTTAGTTTAAAATTAAAAAGGTTATCGTTGCGCAAAAAAAATCAAGGTCACCAGTACAAAAAAGCTCACCGATATAGTTAAAATAAAAAGGTTACTGATACTTTAGAAAATAAAAGTTACTGAATGTTATAAATTTAAAGGGACACTGGTAAAAAAATTAATAGAAAGTCACCGATGACAAAAGCTCGCCGATGACAAAAGGTCACCGATGACAAAAGGTCACCGATTAAAATCATAATCCGCATTAGTGAAATTAAAAAAAATAACGGTTAGACAAAATAAAAGAATTGGACTAATATAGGGATAAAAATTAGAACTGCACAAAATTAAACAGAAGTTAATTAAAATTTAAAATTTGATAAAGACTAAACAACATAAATTAAATACATAATTATTAAAATTTAAACATAAAAAATAAAAATAAAATTATTAATTGATAACAAATAAATTGAAACTCGATTAATGTAAAACTAAATTGCAAGTAGACTTGAATAAAAAAAACTGCATGGGTCTATAATGAGTAGAAAAGAATCACATCTGTGACTAAATAAGTCACCGATAGCCCATATCCTCCTCACCAGTAGACTAAAAACAAGATTTAATGAATAAATAATCTAACTGGATACTTAGGATTAAATAATTAATGTTTTAAAACTCTAAATTTATTAATTAATTAACTAAGTGAATAGTTAAAGTTAAAATTGCACTAATTCATTTAATTTAAACTAAAATTCTTAACCTAATTAATTAAAAAGATGATTAAAAAATTAATAACTGAAGTTGATATATTTTAATAAATCAATATTAAAGGGTATAAAAATTAAAATAAAGACTATGTTAATTAATACACAAACAAAGTTATTTAATGACTATTTATTATTAAAGTAAAATTATTAAAAGGTGAGAAGATTATAATTAACAAAACTAATAAATAAATAAATAAATTAGAGGAGAAAATTAATATTTAAATTAATATTTTAAAGAATAAAAATACTTAATTAATTAAAAAAATTAATTAATTAAAAAAATTTATTATAAAAATACAAAAGTATAAATATTTAGTAAAAATTTATTAAATAATTAATTAAATAATTAAAAATTGAATAAAAATATGTGGCAAAAATATGTAAAAATAGAGCCACATCCGTTCCTAACATGAGAAGGTTCTTTTGGATGCTTATTGTATGGAGGGTGAAGCTGATCAATGGAGGACACAGATAAAAAATATGAAGCCTGGGGAAGATATCAAGGCTTTGGAATGGAAGGATTTATGTAAAATGTTTTTCGATAAATATTTTACTCACACCATCTTACTTAAGCAAAAAAGATGATGAATCCATCGAAGTGTATGAGGAAAATGTCACAAGGCTTGCATGATATGCCTCAGTCTTATTCATTACCCCAAATGCATGTTTAGCCACTTCTTTGATGGGCAGAAACCTAGCCTATGGAAAGCCTGTGCAATCCGTGACATTGATAGATATGAAAAAACTGACTGATTTACCCTCAAATTCAAAATGGAGATCATAAATTCTTAGGGGTATCATGGGGATAAGAAGAAGAAATTGGACTTTATTTCTAGTGGTTCGATGGATAAATCCTACGGTGATAAAAAATTCTAGCTCCCCACTTTCCAATGGTGCAGAAAGAAGCACCCCGAAAATTGCCTAAAGGGGATGAGGAATTTCTCTAGGTGTGGAAGAGAATGGTACAAAGCCAATAATTTCCGATAAGAAAAATCTGAAGGTGTGACAGAGGAGAGGAACACTCCGTTTGACCCTCAACTAAGTATTAAATCCTACAATTGTAAATAACTAGGGCACTTTATGAACCAGTTCCCTATGCCAAGGGTTTTTTTTAGGAAACCAACAACCTCCAAGCATGTGTGAGCTTTTTTCACCAATACTTCTGAAGTGAATCTTGAAAACTAGATGGTGACAGGTACACTTGTTATACATCAAATAATGGAGAACATACTTTTTGATTCTGGTTCTACACATTCTTTTATATACCTATATTTCATTATAACAATCCAAAAACCAATAATAATTATGGAAGTGGAGATGTTGGTGATAATGAAAAATGGGGAAATTGTTGCATCCCAAGAATATAACTCCTCCCCTATCACAATTTGTGGATTGAACTTCCCATAAATCCTTTTCATTATCCCTCTGGTATAATTTGATGAAATTATAGGCACGGATTGGTTTTCCCTCTATAGAGCCAACATAAATTTATGTGAGAGGGAAATTAATCTCTATATGGAGGATCGACCCCCGATTCTATACAAGTGCAAGGATGATGATGAATCTCCTTTAGCACCATCCTATCAAGCATGGATATTAATGCCCTATAGGAATTCATAACTTTCTTATATGATTGAGTCTAAGGAAGGAACCATCCTCGAAACATTTCTATTGTGAGGGAATTCATAGGCGTGTTTCTTGAGGAATTTCTTGGTCTTCCTCCAAGAAGAGATGTCGAATTCTTGATTGATATTATTTCTGGGGTGTTTCCAATATCCAGTAATTCATAGATAATGGTTGTTGTGGAGCTTGAGTAGCTAAAGAAAAAAATATAGGAGATTCTGGATAAAGGGTTTATAAACCCAAGTGCTTCACCAAGGGGTACATCATTCCTCTTCATTAAGAAGAAGGATGGGTCAATGCGCCTTTATATTGATTATCGTGAGCTCAAAAAATCAATATAAAGAATAACTATCCTATACTAAAAATTGATTTCTTCTTCTATTAGATACATGTAGAAAAATACACCTTCAAGGTGGATCTGTCATCGAGATATTACCAAGTAAGTGTGAAGAAGGAGGATATCTCTCAGACTTCTTTTAGTACAAGGTACATGCACTATGAATTCGTAGTAATTCCTTTCAGACTCACTAATTATCCAGTAATCATCATGGACTTGATTAATATATCATTTTAAGATTACCTAGAAAAATTTGTGGTAGTATTTATAGAGGATATTCTAATATACTCCAAAACCAAGGAGATCATGAGGAGAATCTAGGCACTGTACTGGAGACCTTGTGAAAGGATAAGATCTATGAAAATTACAAAAAGTGTGAGTTCTGGTAGAAGTAAGTCTCATTCCTGGGTCATATCATCATTTGCAATGGGATATCTATGGATCCCTCTAAGACAAATGCAATTGAGGGATGTATGAGGCCAGCATCTATGATGGATATCCGTAGATTCCTTGGGTTAGTTGGATGTTATTGCCAATTTTTGAGAAATTTCTCACGATTTTCAATCTATCTTACCAAGATAACTCAGAAGGGAGTAAAGTTTTTTTTTTAATGATGAATGTGAAAAGAGATTCAAGGAGTTGAAAATGAGTCTTATCATTGTACCCATACTTACACTACCCACATGTGGATAACTTTTCATGGTATTCAGTAATGCTTCAATGAAGAGTATGGGATGTGTGTTGATATAAAATAAAAAATTCATTGCCTATTCTTCAAGGCAACTAAAAGTTCATGAGAAGAACTATCAAACACATGATCTTGTGGTGGTTGAAGTTATCTTATCTTTGAAAATTTAGTTACATTACCTCTTTCGAGAGAAGTGTGAAATATATACGGATAAAAAAAGCCTCAAGTATATATTCAAACAAAAAGAGTCAAATATGCATCAATGAAGATGGTTAAATCTGATCAAATGTTGTGACTGCTCAATCCATTACAACCCTATGAAAGTGAAAAAGGTGGAGGATGATCTATTTATAAAAAACCAAACATTTATACCATTGATGAGAATTTAAAAGGATCCAATATTTTGAGATTTGATGAAGATGGAAATGGTAATCATAAAGAATGTAACATCATCAATACTTTCACAAATGATTGCTCAACCATCTCTTTTGGAAAGGTTAAAGGATGATTAAAAGGATAATGTTGGAATTAAGATGAAAGTGGAAACTATCAAAAAAGCTAAATTCTTGGATTTTAATGTTATTTAAGATGGAATTGTGGGATTTGGGTCAAGACTATGTGTTCCATCAAATCCGGAATTAAAGAAAAAACATTTGTATAGTGCACATAGTTCAAATTTATCCATTCAGCCAGGAAACACATATATGTATTGAGATCTCTGAGAGAATTAATGGTGGTATAACATAAAGATGTAAATCACTAAGTATACATCAAAGTTCCTATTATGTCATCACATGAAGGCTGAGAGGTATAAGTCTAAGGGGATGATGCAACAATTACATATACCAACATGGAAATAAGAGAACATCACTATATAATTTGTCACTGGACTTTCGAAGACATCCAAAGGAAACAGTGCTATTGGGTAATTGAGGATCATCTTAAAAATACTACACACTTAATTAAAATTAAAGAGGATTTATCATTGGATCAACTGGAATAGATATACATCAAAGAAGTGGTAAGGCTTCATGGAGTACCACTATCAATTGTATATGATCAAGATCCAAGATTCACCTATAAGTTTTAGAAGATTCTCCAACATGCTCCTAAATATTGAGATGAACTTCAGAACAAATTATGATCATCAAACTAATGTCCAATAGGAGTGGACTATCTAAACACTTGAAGACATGTTGAGATCATGCTCAATGTACTTTAAATGAGGATGTGATCAACATCTTTCTATGGTTGAGTTCTCTTACAAACGTAGTTTCCACTCAAGCATCCTAATCGCTCCTTATGAAGCCCTTTATAGGAAGAGGTTCAGAACACCGACATGTTGGGATAAAGTTGGGGAGTGAAAACTTCTAGGTCCAGAAATGGGCGAATAAATAGTGGAGAAGGTTAAGACCATCTAGAAGAAAATTAATGTTTCTTAGAGTCGACAAAAGAGCTATGCTGATAATCCTCGATGAGACCTAGAGTTTGATATTGGAGACATAGTATTCCTCTACATATCACCATGGAATAGAGTTATGAGATTTGAGACGAAGGAAAATATTATTACAAGGTACATCAGACCTTTTGAGATCCTTGATCACGTCGGAGGAGTGGCCTATTGACTATCACTCCCACCAAACTTGTCTCAAGTACATGATGTATTCCATGTATCACTCTTTAGGAAGTGCATACCTAACCCATCACATGTACTCAATCCAGAGGTGATAGCCTTGGAGAATGATCTCTCCAATGAAGAGAAGCTGTTGAAGATCTTATATCATAGATAAAAAGTTCTACAAAATAAGATGATGCCCCTCATTAAGGTGTTGTTCTGAAACCACATGTTTAAAGAAGCAATGTGGGAACCTGAGGAAGTAATGAGGCAGAGTTACCCTCGACAATTTTAGTAAGGGAAAAGGAAATTTTGGGGGCGAAATTTCTTAAGGGGGAATGTTTTAATGACCCAATAATTTATAAATAAAATTCCCTTTCATTTAATGTCTTATGGATATAGAAAACACATTCACTCTTTTTTTATTATTGGGATTAAATGAGAATTAAGTATCATTACTATTGATAATATAATCATTGAATAGTGATCACATGACTAATATAAATATATGGTTTTTTTAAAAATTATTTCGCCATAGATAAAGGAGAGTATGGCCTCATCTAGTAGAATCAGGCCATATGAAGCTCCTTTTTCGAAGCTCAGAAAGAAGGTAGTGTCACTGGGAATCTCTATTGACCAAGGCCAAGATAAGATTCAACATGTTAAGCATGAATGGAATAACCTACAAGAGAAGATCAAGTTAATAGAGATTACCACCCGAGTGATGTTATCTGAGATGATCTAAGAGTATGTCACAATCACACACTATACCCTTAGGTCTTATACAGGTGTTATAAGGGGTTATGAAATAAGGTATTAATTACTTAATATGTAATCCATTTTTATAAATAAAAGTCTTATTCCATAAATTACATTATAGGATTTGCCTTTCTTAAAAAATGATGAATTTGATAGATTTATTTTTTTGGGTAAAAATTGTACTTTTGAGAAATATATACATTAAAATATTAAACTAAGGTTTTTATTAATAATTTTATAAAAAAAATTATTATAAATTATGATTATATCAGTTCCTTATCTGTAAATGATTTGATAATTTGTTTGATAAGAGTTATATTTTAATATGATAAAATAGAAAGTATATATTTTATGGAACTAATAATTTTTTCAAATAATTAATATTTTAATAAAATGTTATTATCAAATTAATTTTATGAATACTAAATTAGAATATAATTTTTATGAAGTCAAATTTAATTTTTATTAAGTTTTGAAAAAAAAAATTGTCAAAACCCACGAATTTTAAATAAATATTGATTTTCATGTTAACAACAAAAATTCACATTTTTAGAAAATTATATAGATAAAATGAATATTATTTTTAGAATCAGGTTTTCTAAATTATCCAATTGTTAATGTTTTGAAATTTTATGAGACAGTCAAATTTTTGGGTAGAAATTAAATACTGTATAAATAAAATATTTGTTTTATAACATCATAATAACCCCAAAATGATGTAATAAATACTATAATTTGTTTTATCATCCCAATATATGTTTTACCATTAAAATAATTTGATTTTATATATGGTTTACTTATTTTATAAAACCTTAGTGAATCCTTCAAAATGTAGAATATATTTTATGATTTTAAATTCATTTTCTAGAGAGTGTGACTCACCTCCACATAAGAGAGGGAAATATTTTAACATATTTGGCCATTTTTCTTATAAAATAATTTTTTCCACACCTCTTTGGAAAAAACCATGGGAAGGTTTTTGGTTTTGAATATTTAATTATATAGATGCCAAAAACAATGTTTTTAAAATATTAAATAATTCCACTATTATTTTCTATATAAACCCAACCAAGCTCCGACTTCTCTTTACTCAAAATCCTTGGAGAACGTCCCTACTATTTCATCCCCTCTATATAATCCTCCTAAGGCACCCATATCTCTCAAGAATCCCCTCTTCGAGCTTTTGAAGTCACGCACTCAAGTATGGTATTCCTTCCTTTCAAATTTTTATCCAAGTTTATTTATATTGTTATACCCTTTTATATTCAATTAAAAATGTTGGGGTATGATTTAAAACCTCACCCATACTACACTCCTTATTTTTTAATGATTAGAGACCCCTTTCTCTCTCATTAATACCTTATGTGTACACCCATTACCATGCCAAAATTTTGTAACGGATTTCTCTCTTCATATTTCCATTCAACAATTTATACTATATTAAGCATCTAAATTTCATTTAATATATTGGGAAATTTTTCTACATGATCCCATTACTACTTATTTCATGTATAAATTATGATATATCCCTTTCACTCTCATATACCCAATTTATGAATTTCCATATGACATCATTATGCTGTCGGAATTGCCCTGAGATTTTCCAAGCTAAAATCATCATGTATTGAATACCATACACATTTCTCTATCAAGGATATTTAACTTTATGCACATATACTTATTTAATGGTACTTAAATGTATTTATTCCACATTATTTGATTTTTAGTAAATTACGATGTTTAATTAATCCATGTTATATGATCTATGTGGCACACTTAATCATGAGATTTAAATGATTATGAAGGGTGCGCCCTGATAGTCCTCCAATGCATTAGGTAATGTTCAGTATCATGATATGCCTTGTGAAATGAGGTTTTACTCATGATAATTCATGTGAAATTATGGTTTAATCATGCTAATACATGTGCAATAAGCATTAGCTCATGCTAATATCATGTTGTATGTTGTTGCCACATTTACATGTTATGATAAGCATGCTATATCATGCCTTTATGTTCATGTTTCTCTTAGGTTCAATCAATATTCCTATTACCTAACATGTATTCTATTCTTCATTTTATTCCTTGTTTATTCCATTACTAGGATTTATAGCTCACCCTTTTATTATATATTTCCTCAGGTTATCCCATGCAATGCTATGTACGAAGGAATGTTATGGTCATGTAAAAGAAGTTTTTAATAAAGTTATTGTATTTTATTTATTTTTTTGTCATGTAATATTCCTAATACCCAAAGACACTATACCTATAAATATTCAATGTTGTATTAAGTGAACGTTTATGTAATAAATCATGTTTAAGTGTATAATAAAGAGCAGGTTTGTTATAGTTTGTATCAGAGGTAGGTTTAGTTATTTTTTGGGATTAGGGTTATAAAACTCAAGTGAAATACTTTGGGATAATACTAAGTATAAGAAAATAATACCTATATTTTTGTGAGTATATATTAAGTTGTTTTTCAAGAAAATAAATCCATGTCTAGATATGAACATATAGAGGTTTCTTTGGCACAGATGTTTCTAGGGGTAAAACTCCAAAACACCGCTTTGAGCTAGACTCAAACAGGAAGTAGTGCATGACCACAGGCCTTGATGCACTCTTGTTTCGACACTCCCAAGGGGTATTCTTTGGTAAATTCATAATCTTAGTATGAATCATTATTAATGGAATAAAAAATGTCCCTAAGTATATATGTTGGTAAGTAGATCATGGATAACATAGATTAAATCCTATAATCAATTTAATTTATAAGTTGTCCCTTTTTGTCATTGATTCTCATTTATGTGTTTAATAGTTTAAATTACTTACCCCTAAATTTCCTTTTATTCTATCCAATGGCCAGTAATAAGAGTACTCGAGATAACAAATGATGAAAAGATCAATGTCCTGACTATTCTAATGAGATTCCCAATCTAGTGGGAGTGGGAATCACAAACATTTTCACGATACTCTCTCAGTTAACTCATGTTTTTAATTGAAACATGGGTCATGCAAAAATCCCCCCCCCCACCCCCAAGAAATAATAATATGTAATTGAGATCTTCAGTAGACCAAGGCCTCATACGTTCAATGGATCATCTAATCCATCAATTGTGGAACAATAGATCAACTCCATTGAGAATATATTCTTGATCCATAAATATTCTAAATAATATAAGGTTACTATATATGATAATTGTATGGAGGGTGAAGCTGATCAGTGGGGGAAATTGATCCAAAATACGAATCTTGAGGAAGAGATCAAGGCTTTGGAATTTAAGTATTTCTGTAAAATGTTTTTTGATAAATATTTCTTGCACCGTATGACTTAAGATGGAAAGGGAATTCCAAGAACTCGGTAAAACAATATAATGAATCCATTAGAGTGTACAAGAAAATCCTCACAGGGCTTGCACAATACACCTCTGTCTTAGTCATTACCCCCGAATGCAACATTGACCTCTTCTTTGGTAGGATAAAACTTAGCATATGAAAATCCATAGAAATCAGTGAATTAGATAGATATGAGTAAATTGTCTGACTTACCCTCATAGTCAAAATGGAGATCATAAAATATTAGGGATATCATGGGGATAAGAATTAGAAAGTGGATATTGATTCTGGTGGTTTGATGCATAAATCCAACAATGATAAGAAATTCTAACACCCCACTTTCCAAAGGAGTAGAAAGAATCACCCTTGAATCTACCTAATGTGGATGAGGAAATGCTCTAAGTATGGAAGAGAAGTGTACCAGACTAATAGTTGCTGACAAAAAAAATCTGCTGGTGTGACAGTGGAGAGGAATGCTCCGTTTGACCCTCAACGCATTGTTCATTTCTACAACTGCAAAGAACCAGTGCACTTTACGAACCAGTTTCCTATGAAAAGGGTTTTCAGAGGCAAACAATAACCTACAAGGAATAATGGGTGAGATTATTTCATCACTACTACTGAAGAGAATCCCGACAATGAGGTGGTGATAGGTACAGTTGTTATTCATTCAAGAATATAGAATGTAATTTTTAATTCTAGTTCTACACATTATTTTATATCCCTATAGTTTAGTAGAACACTCCAAACACCACAAAAAAATCATTGAAGTAGATATGTAGGTGAAAACAGAAAATGGGGAAATTATTGAATCCCATGAACATAACTCCTCCCCTATCACAATTTGTGGATTGAAGTTCTTAGTGAACCTTGGCATACTCCCTCTAGTGTAATTTGATGAAATTATTGGCATGGATAATTTTTTCCTATATAGATCCAACATAAATTTCCATGAGAGGTAAATCACTCTCCATATGGATAATAAACCCTCGATTCTATACAGGTTCAAGGAGGAGGATTGATCTTCTTTAGAACCATCATCTCAAGCATGGATATTAATTCCCTATGAGAATGCATATCTTACTTAGTTGATTGATTATAAGGAAGGAACTATCCTCAAAGACATGCCTATTGTGAGGTAATTCACTGATGTGTTTCCTGAGGAATTTCTTGGTCTTCCTCCTAGAAGAGTTATTGAATTATAGATTTATATTATATCTGGGGCATTGACATTATCAAATTCTCCATAGAGAATGGCTGTTCGTGGAGCTTGTGGAGATAAAGAAACAACTACATGAGAATCTGTATAATGGGTTTATATTCCCAAGTGCTTCACCATGGGGTGAACTAGTCATCTTCATCAAGAAGAAGGATGGGTCAATGTGCCATTGTATTGATTATCATGAGCCCAAAAAATTCACGATAAAGAACAAGTATCCTATAACAAAAATTGATGACTTGTTTGATCAGCTACATGGAGCACAATACATCTCCAAGGTCGATCTCTAGTCAAGATATTACCAAGTAAGTGTGAATAAGTAGTATATCCCCAATACATCTTTTTGTACAAGGTAAGAGAACTATGAATTCGTAGTAATGCCTTTCTGACTCATTACTGCTCCCACAATATTTATGGACATGATGAATAGAGTATTTATAGATAACCTTGAGAAATTTTGGGTAGTATTTATAAATGATATTCTAATATACTCCAAAACCAAGTAGGAGCATGAAGACCATCTAAGAACTGTACTAGAGACCTTACGAAAGGAGAATCTCTATGAAAAGTGCAACATCTGTGAGTTCTGCATGAAGGAAGTCTCATTCTTGGGTCATATCATTACATGGAATGGGATATATGTGGATCCCTCCAATACAAATGCGATTTAGGGATGGCCAAGGCCAACATATATGATGGATATCCATAGCTTCCATGAGTTAGCTACATATTATCACTGATTTGTGATAAATTTCTCATGATTTTCAAACCCTCTGACCAAGATAACTAGGAAGGGAGTCATGTTTGTTGGGAATGATGAATGTGAAGATAAATTCATGGATTTGGAAATAAGGCTTACCATAGAACTCGTTCTCACACTACCCACAAGTGGATAACTTTTCCTAGTATTCAGTGACGCTTCAATGAAAATCCTGGGTTGTGTGTTTATGCAAAATGAGAAATCCATCGCCTATTCTTCATATAAATTTAAAGTTCATGAGATAAACTATCCAACACATGATTTGGAGTTGGATACAGTAATATTCACTTTGATAATTCTGTGACATTATCTCTTTGGGGAGAAGTGTGAAATATATATAGATTAAAAAAGCCGCAAGTATATATTTACATAGAAATAGTTAAATATGCGCCAATGAAGATGGTTAGATCTAATAAAAAACTATGATTTATCAGTCCATTACAACCCTAGGAAAGTGAACAAGGTGGTGGATGCTCTAAGTAGAAGGTATCCAACAATTATATCATTGATGAGAATTGAAAAGGATCTGATATTCTTATATTATATGAAGATGGAAATTAGAATCATAAAGAGTGGACCATCATCAATCATTTCACAAATGATTTCTCAACTATTTATTTTGAAAAGGTTAAAGGATGATCAAAAGGATAATGTGGTAATTCATAATAAAGTGGAAACTATTATAAAAGGAAAATAATTGTATTTCAGTGTTAATTAATATGAAATTATGGGATTTGGGTCAAGACTATGTGTTCCATAAAATCCAGAATTAAAAAAATACTTTCGGATGATGCACATAGTTTGAATTTCTCTATTCACCCAAGAAACACAAAGAAATATCGATATCTCTGAGATCATTATTGGTTGGATAACATGAATAAAGAGATCGCTACATATACATCAAAGTGCCTGGTATGTCAGAAAGTGATAGCTGAGAGGCAGAAGTCTAAGGGGATGATGTAACCATTTCCCATACCAACATGGTAATGGGAGAACATCACCATGGACTTTGTCACCAAACATCTGAAGACATCCTAATGAAACAATGATATGTGGGTCATTTTGGATCATCTTAAAAATACTACACACATCATTTCAATTCAAGAGGATTTATCATTCGATTAACTGGAACAGATATAAATCAGAGAAGTGGTAAGGCTACATGTAGTACAAATACAGATTATATATGATCAATATCCAAGAATCACCTCTATGATCAGGAAGAGTCTCCAACATTCTCTAAATATTGAGTTGAACTTTGTTACAGCTTAGCATCCTCAAATTGATGGAAAAACTGAGTGGCCTATCCAAACACTTGAGGAAATGTTGAGAGCATGCTCAATGAACTTCAAATGAGGATGGAATCAACATATTCCAATTTTTGAGTTCTCTTACAATAAAAGTTTCCACTCATGCATCCAAATGGATCCTTATAAATCCCTCTATTGGAAGAGTTGCAGAACACTGGCATGTTGGGATGAAGTTGGCGGGTGAAAACTTCTAGGTACATGTTTCGCAGTTCCTTGAAACATGTTTTCTAGTTTTAGGAATCACTACTTCTAGGCGGTTTCCATTGTATTTATTCATGGAACAGGAAACACCCAACAATTCTTTATCCAAAAGGGACCTTCTTTCCAAATCCAGGAATTCATTAAGTTTTAACTTTATGATACGTAATAACGTGCATTGGTCGAGAGGATGGTAGGTTGGACTCATCACACCCTATTGGGGGGAATTATTGTCTACTCTGGGACTCTCTTTATAAATATAATATATTTTCATGAATCGTTATTAATTCACCAAGTATAATATATGTTTCCTTTGGAATTTGAAATCATTTATTAACATGTATGAAATTTAGAATCATCTATATGTATTTTATGTTTTTCATTAATGGAGATATCTATATGTATTCAAAGTTCTTCATCAATGGTATCCTCTAATATACTATTTAGAGATTATTTTAATCATTGTAATGATGATATTGGTTTTTTAAGCCACTCAGTGGGGAACTCTGGAATATATTATCATCTAGGGAGACTGATGTTTTTTTATATTGGGATCATATCCATAAAATGGGCTACCTATGTATCCTTGTGAAGGGAATTATAACCCTCGTAGTTCAGTGCTGCTTAATGGGACACATCATACCTTTTAATGTCATGTGATAAGGTCCTAGCCATATAGTTTAATGTCTTGTGGTATGGACATCTAAGCGAAAGATGCTTAGTAAATGATTTGTGTTGGAATTATGCTTAAGAATCACAAAAAACATGGAAGGAATATGGGTTTCCAATTAACATTAAACAATTTTGGGAAAATTTCACAAGGAGAACAGGGTTGATTTGAAGTGTTGGGTTTGATCCTCAAGGAGGCTTCCTAAGTTTCCCATTTGGATTGGAATAAAATCCCACGTAGATAGATAAGTCTCATGAGATAGTATATTCCTTTGAGAGAAATGATTTTGGGCTTACTTCTGGAAAATGATGCCTTGATGATTTGAGGGTTTAATTTGGGGGTTACTCCTAAGGAAGATTCCCAGATTAAGGGAATTAAGGTTTGATTATTGAAGAGGATATCAAATGAGATCGATCCATGATGAAGGCTTCTTACATATCCTAGTTTAAACAAGAATCAGAGTTCTCGTAGTTCAAGTTTTTGTGAAAATGTAGTGACCATGAAAAATATCTAATCCCACATGATCCATGTTCAATGTGAGAAAAAATAGGATGTCAAAGATTCAACAAAGGCACCCACACTTTTCCTCCACTACTTGTGGAAGAGGGAGAACCTACAGTGGCTAGGGTGGAAGAGGTCAAGGCGACCCTGGAAGAGTCAAAGGTGAAGAGCCCTCCCTCTGTTCTCTTTGCATTGGAAAAGGGTCCAATGAAAGGAAGGAGGGATGATGGTTAGAGGCTTACACCAGGATGGCTTCCCTAAAATGATCCTGGTAGAGGAGGGAGACTTTTACTTTTCTTGAATGGAAAATAATGTGTGAACCATACCTTACCTACCAGATACTTGAGGTTCCAGGTCTTTGAGAAGGGAGAGGTATGGACCCAAACCATCCTCCAAACCGTGAACTTCATAACACTATTTCTAGGAGAAAGGTCCATGTGACTGTGGATATACAAACCCATAAATGTTTCATAAATCCTAACCCTATTGTGGAACAAATGTGGGAAACCTCTAACTGCGGATATACAACCCCAAATAGGAGACATATTGATGGGCCTTTCCCAAGGATTTTAAAAGTTATAAGGTTTTGGGGGAGGTCTCAATAGAATCCATTTTAGACAAAGGATACAATGAAGAAGAAGCCTTTCCATGAATGGATTTGAGGAGGGATTGATGGATTATAGACTGAAGAGAGTAAGTGAATCAAAGAGGGATTCCCATGTAGATAAGGGCGTGCAAGTGTGGGTGCACAAGCTGTCTTGGGCGACCAGATGTTTACTTAACTGATGAACAATCTAGATGTCAATACTTTGATGAGATCTGATTCAAGACTTACGGAATATTCACAGGTATTTCCAAAATAGGGGAGCTCAAGTTCCTATGAAATGAATAGGTTTCACACAAGTTTTTATTATTCAGGGAGGTTGGGAGCTTTAGGAGTGCAAGTTTTATGGATTTCAGACACTAAAAGGACTTAATTCATATGATCCTATTTTAATTCATCTTCTTTAGGAGTTAAATAAATACATTGAAAGTTTTGGAGGACTTGGGAAAAGAAGTAGGGCGACCAAAGTTTCAATTGGGTTTCTGGGAAATTATTCTGTACAAATGAAGGCTCCAAGGGTCTATTTATAGGAAAAAATAGGACCCTGGGTGTGTAAGTAGGTTTCATGACAGATGGTGGCACACAAGTAGACTGCGCACCGACGACCCCTTGGCCTGACTAGGGCAACCCAAAGCTCATTCCTTTGAAAATTTTTATTCTATTAATGTGTTTTTCCTCTTTTTTTCTAAGGTATTTCCATTTGTCATTTTTTACTTTAGACTCTGTGATGAAACAGAGTGCCAAAAAAATCCCCCCTCAGAATTTGATCGGGAATGAAAAGAGAATCCTATACTGAGGTAAATTAATGATGGATAAATAAAATGGTACGGGGGTGCACAAGTTTTAAGCGTGCAAGGCAACTGGTCGTGAAATCTGGTAGCATGCAGGATTTTGGCGCATAGGGTGACTTTCATTGCTTATGTATAGCGTCTCCACTTCCGGAAAAATTCTCTGACTTCCAGAATTTTATCTCTTAGCGTGAAAGCACTTATTCACTTGGATGCTACTATTTTCACTGTGCTTCTTATATATGTTTTTAGTTTTTTGCTATAACTGGGGTTCCAAACTTGTGCGCCGACTTTCATTTGCACACCAAGTGTTATAAATCTGTGCCTCAATGACTTTGCCATTTTTTTAAAATTCTATTTTCAAACATCAAGAATGGATTTACATAAAAGATTATTTTGATCTTTATGCGGGTTCAATGGATCCCAAAAGAATCAGACCCACTGATGAAATAGAAAATAAGAGAATTGTTGGCATGATGAACATTGTTGTTCGTGACTACTATGATGTATGTGACACCACACATCCAGGCTTGGAAACATATCTGAAGATATATAACTTCAACTTTACGTGAAGGACCTATCTACCTCTATATATCTATGACCATCTGTAGGATTTCAATATTCTAGACCCAAAGATCTATGTCCCACATTCATGGTTTCAAGATTATACCAACTTCTCATCTGCCAAAATTTCTGTTGTGGGCTCATTTGTTAATGTCGGGACAGTAGAGAAAGCTCACATCATGCATCACAGCCCGTGTCCTCCATTCTTGAAAGCACACACACCCAAGCTGCAGTCACACTATTATTCATCCATCTTTTGAAATTATTATATGGATCAATCCAAAGAATATAAGAAAATTTGGGATTTCCTCCTAGGAGGAGGTGTAAAACCTGCATGGATGTGGGCATACTGGGTGCGGAATATATGTGCATAATTTATAGATGAATTAAAAGGTGTTGGGATTTATGAGGTTGTCTCTATTGGGAAAACCAATGTGTACAAGAATAATGATTTCATGCTGGATTTACTAAGCCAATGGAGCCCAGAAACTAACTCCTTCCATTTCACCCCTGGAGAGGTAGGTATCAGTTTGTGGGGCATCTACAAAATTTTTATAGCTCCAATCCTTGGAGATATGTATGATGAGTTTATTCTTCCCATGGTGACATGGAATGACTCGGAAAAGAAACCATCTTTGGTTCGTGAGTTGAGACATTTTTTTAACAAACTCAAGAGCTTGACCACCTTGAAGTCCCGTACAAGAAGGGATATTCATCTAGAGGAATGGATGGAAATATTATTGGTAATGAAGAAGGAAAAGTGTCCCACCTATACCCATCTGAACAGTTTTCCAAAGGTAGTGAAGAGAGGTACCCCTGACACGTTTTTGTCCAATATTGGAGAAAGGAGAGTTTGATATGTTGGGATATTAAGTCAATTCAAAGATTCCTACGAAGACACATCAGGAAGGTTTCCTTGCCATGTGGATCAGTGTGTACTTACTACCAATCTTAGATTCCAAAGGAAGCATGAGGCTATGAATTTAGTTATCGTGGCCAAGTTGGATGAGAGAAGGATGGTAGGGTTGGCCACTCTTGTTTTTGATAAAATCCATAGGATCATGATGTATATTTACATAAAGATGGATCACTACTCTCTTCAGAACTTATGAAGTACAAATGGGGTACAAGTCTTTGGAAGTTCCTTCTGACTATCTATTCAGGATTTCTCTAGTATTTCACCCTTATCTCTGAACGCTTATGAAATCAATGGTAGGTTGAGTACGCTTATGGAATTTAATTTCTTCTATTATGGGAACCAACATATGGGGTGATTTGTTGATGATGGGAAAACCAGTTTATAGTTGAGGGCATGCATGATATCTTGTAGTGATAGTGTATTGGTCACTAGGATTTACAGAGAAATCGTATGTGAGGCCTATGTTCCTTATAGATTTGTGTAGCAAATAAAATTTCTGTAAAAAATAATCTATCCCCTCCCCCATGCATGTAATATTAGAGAAACAACTGATGGTTTCCCGATAATTATGGTTGCTGGCGTCTGTGGAGAAGACTGGGTAAGTATTTAATTTACCTTCCGTTGATACAGTAAGTAGATTGACTATCTGTTATGCCAAAAACTGGGTCACATCTTACCCTGAAGGGGTATTAAACCGTGATGTCCCTTGAGTGGGACTAAAGAGAAGTAAGAGGAGCGAACCCCTTTGTTTGGAATGCAAATATTTATCATTAGGGGATGACTCATTAGAGTCAGAGGGTAGAGGTGACAAAGCTCCAAAATCACTGAAGATATATCATGCCATATATAATCCACATGCTAGAGTTAAGAGAGCCACTCCATCGATCCCTACTAAAGTAGTAGCGAGGTGATCTAGTCGCCATCATTCTGAAGAGTGATGAGTCCCATTTTCTCATCCCCCATCTGTGACTACGGGAGTTGGGAATAAACTTAAATACAAGGATTTAGGATCCTCTTCACAACCCTCTGACATATACTCTGAATATATACATCTAGAAGCTGTTCAAACATGGAAAAGTTTATATTGTGATGTTGAAACCTTGTGGATGGATCTATGTGAAGGGATGAATATCCAGGAGTATGAGATCTTCAAGCCTCTTCTAAGATTCTATTTAAGGATAATCCTAATGAAGTGAAGAATTACATTCGAGAGTTGGAAATGCTCATATATGCGACCGATGAATCAATTCCAACCATGAAGATGGTGAAGGAAATGATAGATCGAGGTACTACTGAAGGGATTAGTCATTCATTAGATGAATAATGGAATGATTTAGTGGATCCAGAAGATGTATGTTTCCTTTTTTCACATTCTCTAATTCTCTGAAATTTTAATTTATTCAAATCATTGTTACACATGGGAAATATCATCTTAACTTGTAGCTGGTAAAAGTAAAATCAATTGAATTTACCTCACCACATTATTTCCCTAGAGGCAGTGCTCTTGGATCTACCAGATCACCCCATGAATTAGAAGAAATATCTCTAGGATAACAGGCCATGGTGGATGAGATGGAAAGGATATTGTCATCTCCAATAATTGTATTTGGAGATGATGATGCAAGTAATTCTAATAATGTGAAGAAATAAATAATCAAATAAATAAATCCATAGTAAAACTCTTTCTCAGTAGTGGTAATACTTACTAATAATCATGAATTTTATCCTTATTTATGAAAAAGTGATGAAACTTCTTGGAATTACAGGGGATTATTTTTTCTTATTTGAATGAAAATAATGATAAGCTTCAAGGAACCATGGAGGGTACTTCTGAACATGCACAAATTTCAGCTATTCTAGTCATTCCTGAAGAATCATTGAGGCCAAAGGAACCAACGTCTGTTCTCAACACTACTCATGTTCCTTCAATCATAGGAGAAGAGGATTCTGGTAAATCAACAATGCTTTATAAGAAATCAAATGTAACAACAACTGATTTCTATCCTGTGATACATTAGCTTTTTCACATGCACCAGGAAATCTAGAAAAAACTTATGTTGAACCCACAACTATTGCAAAGGAATCTTTTTGAGGTTAAAGGTTGTTGGAATAATGTTACGAAGCAAACACATCGAGTGCTCCCACGGGTGACACTAACCTAGGATCTGAGATATCATTGGATGATATGATAAACCTTGGCATGTCTTTTGAAGAAGTATTAGAACATTTCAATATAACAAATGATTTATAGATTTTTAAGTTCCTTGTATAGAATCAAATGGATGTGAGTTTTCATTATTCTCCCTATAAATCTTCTTATGATTAAATTTTTCACCATTTTTGGTTGAAATATACAGTTCCATCTAAAGAAACTATTGCCGCAACAATATTTGAGGGAAGTACTGATATTAATGTCAATCCCATCATTGTGGAGACATTGGATTAGTTGAATATTGAGATATAAAATCTTCATGAGATTCATTTTTAGGATCTTGGGCCAATTAAATATAGCACTCCCCACCTAGAGACATCAAACAAAACTATTGAAAATGGTAATATTGGGGAGGAGTTTTCGGAAACTACTAAAATATTATTAGGTAAGAGATACTGATATTATAATTTTACTCACTTTTTGATCCCTTGAAGCTAATCGAAACCATAATTTTTTGATTTACTGTATAGGGATATCAACTTCAATGGATAGGTCCTGAGGTGAAGCCTCTACATCAGCCCAAATTGTACTAGAAGGTGAAGTAGTCATTTCTCTAGAAGGAGTAGAACATGGAACTTCCTTAAGTACATTAATACTGGAATACATCCCTTTTTATGATAGTGATTTTGAATCATACCCAGAACTACAAAAGGTTCTTCATCTTGCACATCATAAACCATGGAAGAATACATGAAAGATAATATCTGAGATTCCCATTGAGGAACTGCCTTCAATAATTCCACCACTCTCATATCTGTTTATCACGCTTAGATTTGGCAGTTTTGAATATAGTGAAATTCATACTGTAGTGAAAGATATTATTTGAAGGAGGGAGCAAGATCCAAAGCTTTAGAAAGACTTGATAAAAGCTAATCTTTTTATCAACACTGAATAATTCCAACGGTGTTTTCCGGAGCTGAGACTAATCATACTGCAAAGTTAAATGGAATAAAGCAGAAGATCAAAGAAAAGTTTGTTCAACAGTTGCGTCTTCAAGGGGAATTAGATATAATCATAGGGGAGCTTCACCATCTTCATAGATCATTGTGAGAAGTCCATATGGATGGTGAAAAATCCATTGCAGATACTAAATAGGCACTTTATCGTGATGAAAACAATAGAGTTGGTCAACTAAATGAGCTTTAACAGGTAGATTATGGGGTACAAGTGGCTGTTAAACAAATGTGGAATTATGTAGAAAACCTTTTCTGATTTCTGATAAGAGAGAGACTTTAATTTTTGGATGCACCTCTGTTAAAAGTTTTTCGTAAATGAAAATTATTTTGTCTTTAATCATCTATTTTTTCATTGTTGCTAGTTGATTTTTTTTACCTAAGCCATTGGGACTAGTAAGAATAGTTTTATTTTTTCTAGGGTTATATGGAAAACCCCACAAAATTTTTATCTTTTGACTTTTTATTGGTCAATATTACCTAAATCATAAAAATGTACGTTTACTGAGTTGGTACTCGACTTTTGTTCAGAGTTCCCTTTGTGGGTTCTAAATCTAGTGAGTTCCATGTCTCTTATTATTATCAGTTTAGAGTCATGCATGTTGGACTATAAAGGGATAGTGTTTAAGGCCGAAAATCTTTGACCATAAATTTTGAAATTAGATCCCTAACAATACTCAATGAATGAGAATTTCTCTAATATTATTTTAAATATTTATAAGGGGAATCTTGACCTATGATTTTTATGGTCACAAAATCTGAAACTTTTATAAACATAAGGTATGTATCTTCAAAGAATGAAGTTAACATTATTTGAAAAATCCATTATGGGAATTTTTTTATGGAAGGCCAACTAAAGCATATGATGTATAGGCTAATAGTGGAATCTTTTTACTGGAAATCCTATTATGTAGGCCGCTTATACAAGGCCACCTAAGGGCACGTACTAAATTTTCATCAAAAATATCTCTTATTAATTTAACATTTTACTACAGATAGAAATGGTAAAATAAGATTTGGGTGACTCAAGATCATAGTGGTTGGTTTTGCCAAGGAAATGAATTTTAAGAATAAAGGGTTATCTTATGCTGACATATGTCATGAATTAGAAAACCATTTCTATAAAAATTTGGAGTATGAGGAATGGTTAAAATATATTAGAAAGGGGAATTTATGATATCATATTGTTCAGTTTTCAGTCATGCAGTGATGACAGTGTACTATGTAGTTTTAAGTCATGCAGTGAGGACATTGTGTGGATTTAATTTAAGGTCTTTAGCTCTGAGAAAAGACATGAGACTCTAGAAATTTATTGACAATTTGTTTGGAAACATACTTCAATATTTAGGTGTGGAAGGGAAAATTGTAAACTATGATTTGGGAATTTCTGCATCTAAATAATGATATAGGAAAAGGGCTAAAAGCATTAGGGGAAGTCTTTTCCCAGAACCAAGATACCATTAATTGACATACTCGTTATGGAGGATATATTATGTGGGGCCAACTGTGGAATTTTTTTTATATCCAAATAGTGGTATCCTTTGATTTATAGGCTTGTTATATAGGAAAATTATGCAAGACCACCTAAGATCACATATTGCATAGTCAGGAAAAAATTTCTCTTAGAAGTTTGATGTTCTATTATTAAAAGCCAGAGAAAGTTTATGGAGATACATATTTTCCAAAGTATAGAGTTTGGTTTATGAAGAAAGGTACCTGAATATTGAGAGGGTATTTCTGATCATGATTTCAAAAGAATCTAAAGAATGTGATTTCTGTGAAGGTCTGACCCAAACATAGGAGGTATGGTGTTTGAAGTTTTAGATCATACGACTAGGACTATAAATGGAAACAATATATGACATGTGGTCAAGTGATCCAAGGTTATTTAATATTGTTTTGAACACATAGAGAGAGAGATGTGTAAACCATGGTCTTAAAGACTTTCAAATATAGAGAAAGATAATGGAAAAATATACATGAATGCTTGTTTTATAATACATATTCTTTTATGTTGTCATCAAATTTTTAAGGGGACATAAACATTTTAACCAAGAATGAAATTACCATCATTTGAAAAACCCATTATGGGGGTTGTATTATGCAGGGCCAACTAGGGAATATATTGCATAGCCAAATAGTGGCAACTTTTGACTGATAGGACTGTGATGTAAGAAACTTTTGCAAGGCCACCCAAGGTCATGTACTGCATAGTCAAGAAAAGTAGTTCTCAGATATTAGATACTTTTTCACCAGAAACCGTAAGAATGATTATAAATGTATGAAAATATTCATGATTAATAGTATTATATGTGTAAGAGGGAAATTATCAATACGTATGAGAAATATTTGAATCAATATTGGCCATGATTTTGAAGTACTTTATATAGATCTTACTCATATGTTAAAATGGATAATTTCTTTGTTTTCTTTGAATCAATATTATTTTGTGAAGTTAAAATTCATGCAAAGAATTAATTTTACTTTGAATTTTTAAGTCGTGCAGTGAGGAAATTGTAGTATGAAGTTTTAAGTCATGCATTGAGGATGTTGTAGTGTGCGGTTTTAAGTCATGCAGTGAGGAAATTGTACTGTGTAGTTTTAAGTCATACAGTGAGGACATTGTACTATGCCTTTTTTAAGTCATGCAGTAAAGACCATTTATAACCCCACAAGAAATTGAGACACCTTATTTATACAGAGAATCCTTTTACCAAATTCTTATGCCCATGTGAGCTATGCTCGGTGTGAGAAACAAAGAGCAGTACGGGTTTATTATGTTACACAAAATGTTACACAAGTGAAGAATATGGGTATTATGATTAAGTGATGGATGATCAAAGGCATAGGACCTGGGCTTACTACATATCTTGTTGGAGGAAATAATAAATCCAACTTTAGTTCTTATATTTCCATATAGATTAATTTCATGTGGTATAGATGAAGATGAAGTGATGTGAAAAGAAAGAAAGATTGTAGATGGACTAAGGGATAAAACCCAAGTGTCACTACATGTCTTAATGGGGGGAAGAATCAAGCCATAAGTAATTATTTAAACATTCCCCATGTAGTTTTGATTCTTATATAAGGAATAAAGGGGGGTTTTATCATGGTTGGGCCCAATATTGGAGATCTGGGCGACTCTATATATATCATATAGATGAGAATCAAGCCATACGTACTTCTTAAAACATTCATTTCCCACACCAATCAAGTTTGATATGGGAGATGGGGGTTTTTTGACATGTTCTGGAAGAACGATTAAACTTAAGACACAAAATGGTATAAATATTAAACCATGTGTCTTAAGTGAACACTATGTATAGATATAATTCATATATAGGAGGGGAAAATCGAAATAAATTTTTTTGGTTTTCATCTAGGCCCAAGATTAATGATCTAGGTGTCTATACATATCACAAATAGTTGAGAATAAATGCACACATAGTTCTTGGAATGAGGTCCCTATGCAGATTTGATTCGGACATAGGGAAGAAATCGACTCATGTTCCACTAAGGAGTAACAATGATATCAATGATTCTTTCATATATAAGCTCCTAACGTCACGTATAGAAGAAATTAACTGTACATTTTAATGTCATTAAACGAGTACAAATGGTGTCATGCAGTTTAATGTCATGTTACAAGGATAAAGATGCTACGCATTTTAATGTCATGCAGCATGGACGATTATGGTTATTATGCAGTTTAATGTCCTGCAACTATGACTTTGTACTATTCAGTTTTAATTCTTGTAGTGAGGACATGGGGACTATGCAGTCTTCAATCTTTATAGCGAGGATGATGTGTGTAATTACACAAAGTATTTATTCAATAATCTCCCATTGGTTGAAGTTACAATAATATTTCCATCCAGTGAGATTAAGGTATAAGCTCCATTTGAGTAGACTTTATGTATGGAATAAGGTCCTTCCCACTTTGGCTCAAGCTTTAGAGGTTTCTTTTTTGGTATCATTGGAGTCTTGAGTACAAATACCAATTATCCTTGAAGAAATGAATGGAGACAAACTTTCTTGTTAAAGTCTCATCCTATTCTATTATGATATACATCTAAATGATGCAAAGTATGAAATATTTTTCATTTGATCGTTTCATCACATAAAACTGTTTCTAAGACCTCTCATATGTAGACAACTGATAACAGATTTCAACTCTAAGTGAATCCAATTGAATTTCAATTGGAAAAATTGATTCTGTTTCGTACACCAATGAATAAGGAGTTTCTTGAGTGGTAGTATAGGTAGTAGTCCGATAAGCCCATAAACCATGCAAAATTTTACCAAACTAATATTTATTATCTTTATCCACTATCTTAGGGAGTATATTTGATAGGGTTTTATTTAAATCCTTTATTTGTCCATTGTTCATCACATTATAGCAAGATGAAAGGTTGTATTTGATATTGTGCTTCTGATATAACTTCTTTACCTCAACAGAACAAAAATTTGTTCAATTTTCCACCAATATAGTATGAGGAACACCAAATCTGGTGATGATGTTGGTTTTAACATAAAATAAAAATGATTTTGGTTCTGAATTCTTTGAGAGGAATTAACTCATCCCATTTAGAGAAGAAGATAATAGTAGTAAGAATATACTTGAACTTCTTAGCCGTAGCTAGAGGATAAGGCCCTACTACATCTATTCCCCATGTGGAAAATGGATAGGAGTATTTAGCTGTATGTAACAAATTTGGGGGTTGATGAATGATGTTAGCATTCACTTGGAAGGGATGAAATTTCTTAGTGAAATATGTGCAATCTTGTGTCATTAAAGGACAAAAGTATCCAAGCCTTCAAATTTGATCGGAAAGCCTATTCCCAGACTGGTGATCACCACAAACTCCGGAATGTACTTCTTTCATCATAGCTACAGTTTCTTCTTCATCAATACATTTGAAGAGGATTCCATCCAATCCTTGTTTTTATAATATATTTTATTGATTTGTACTAACAAAAAGAGTAAAATAGGCCGCTCGTCATCAGATCTATTGTTTTTCATCCATATATAGTGGAAGTACTCCATTTTGATGGTATTTCAGGATGGGTATTCTTCATCCCATTGTATGACCATATGGATTAAAAATAGGGATAATTTTATTAATTTCTTCCATTCAAGTTTGAAAAAAAAAAGATACCACATCACGATGGGTTGTACTGATGACTATCTCATCCCATTTTGGATCTTCCAAGGTTGTAGCTACATTATCCAGTGCATCAGCTTGGGTGTATTGTTATTGATGGACATAAGACAATGTTGGCTCTAAGGGAAATTCATCCATTAACTCTCTGACATAATTACACAAAGGGATTAACTCTTCTTTTCTAATAGAATATTCATCATTTATTTGTTTGATTACCAATTCCGAATCACCTTTTACTTTCAAGTGATTCACTTTTACTTGAAGTTCCAATTCCATGCCTGAAATGAGAGTTTGATATTCTACCTCATTTTTGCTCTGCCTTCCAATAATAGGAAGGAATACGGAAGAACTTCATTTTCTAGGGAGAGAAGTACAATTCCTAACCAAACATTTTTTAGTTTAGTGTTTTCCATTCTCTTTCCAATTGGACTTCTAGAGGCACCATCAAAGTATATCTCCCATGTTTGGGGATTATCTTTAATAGAGAAGACCTCTTCATCAGGAAGTTCAGTAATCAATGATGTATCTTCCATAGATGGGTGCTCAGTAAGGAAGTCGGATAGAGCTTAGACTTTTATTGACTTCTAAGGCACAAAATGGATATCAAACTGTTGCAAAAAACTTCCCACTGTGCGAGACGCGCTGTAAAAAGAGGATGGAAAAGGATAAATTTGAGTAGGTTAATATGAGATACCAACTGGACCTCAATTTCTAAACTGTAAAGACTAATTCTAGGTAGTACATTTTAATACATTAACACTACGTTTCTACAACAATCAGAGTTTGAATGAGATAGTAAAGGCTTTTTTCATTCCCAGCATCATTATTTAGGGAAATGAAGGAACCCAATGATTACTCTAAAGCTCTCACATGAATAATAAGTGGTCTTCCTTCAATAGGTGGTATTAATACCGGTGGACTCAAGAGATATTTCTTGAGGGTACCAAATGCCTCTTGGAAGTCTTTGGTCCATTGATAGCTGACTCCCTTCTTCATTAATTTGGGGAAGGCAAACACTTTCCTTCTATATTGGCGATAAAGCACCAAATATAAGCCAAATTTCCTTGGAGTCTTCTTAATTATTTCAAATTTCGAGGAGGTGACATTCCAAGGATTGGTTTTTTTCTCAGGATCAACTTTGATACCACGATGGTGTATAATGACATTGAGGAACTTCCCTGAGTTTACCCTGAAAGCACATTTCAAGGGTATAATCTTCAAATTGTGTTGTCGAAGATTATTGAATATAGTCTCCAGATCAGCCAAGTGATCGGAACATTATGTAGATTTGACCACCAAATCATCCACATAACATTCAAAAAATTTCCCTAACAAGGGTTTGAAGATATAGTTCATGGAACGTTGATAAGTTTCACTTGTATTCTTTAAGCCAAAGGTAATTACCCAACAGCAAAAAACACCATGAGGGACTCTAAAGGCTGTAGATTCTATATCCTCTAGGGATATATAGATTTCATTATACCCAGAGTATCCATCCATGAAGGAAAGGGATTCATATCCAATTGTTGCCTTGATTAAAAGTTCAGTTATCAGAACTGGGAAGTTGTCTATAGGGAAATGTTGGTTAAGATCTCTGAAATCAATGAAAACTATGATTTTCTTATTCTTCTTCTTCACTGGGACAATTTTTTCCATCCATTTGGTATATTGAACCTCCCTTACAAAGTTATCCTTTATAAGTTTATCAACATCAACTTCAAATTTGGAGGCATGAGTTGGGTGTGTTCTTCTTGCTGCCTGCTTGAATCCTGGATGTTCTTCTAGTAACCCCAAATTATGAGTGGCTACATTGGGATTAAGTCCTAGAATTTCTATATAATTCCATGAAAATATATCTTGATGTTTCTTTATAAATGAATTATACACCTATCACTATTCAGAAGTCATGGCCGCACTAATTAGAGTGGGCCTGGATCTTCCTTTGTATCTAGATTTATTTTTCTGAGCTCATACATAGTGGTAGAGACACCTTACTCAAATACTAGAGGAGCTTCCATGATATCTTCCTCTTCTTCTTCATCTTCCTTACACATCACTTCTTATATTTCTACTTGCATAGTACGTGATGAAGGAAAAAATTCAGAGCTAAGAGAGGAGCCAGTACTTGAACGTCCTGAAGAAGAGGACCCCATTTCTGTCAATACTAATGATGAAGGGTCTTCCTAGGGTAATAAATAGAAGATTATAAATTGGGAATCAACATCCTTGTGTTCTTATGGCTTTACTATAACTTATTTTATTCTGATTGATGAAATATAGGCTTTCTGTAGTTCGGTAGATGATATGAAGACATCTCAATTTAAGCTTTCACCACTTCTTTGTGAATCAACAACTTCTCCCATGATTTCAGGCTTGATTTCCACAATTGACATCATGGAAATCACTGGAAGAATGTTTGGATTTGGTTTCACCTTTTCAATTTGATTGATAGGTAACACATAATTTGTACTCAAATGTATGAATGGATTTTCTAGGATCTTTTCCAGGCCATACATAGAATTAATTCGAGTTACCTCCTTTTCCATGGACCTTATTCCCTTCATTTGATAACATTCTACCTCAATGTATTGAGATTCACACGTTTTGAATGGAGCCTTGTCACCATACAATGTCATGATTTAATCATTGAAATAGTACTTGAGATATTGGTGGTATGATGAAGTTATGACCACATGTTGATGTAGACAAGGATTTCCATGAAGAATATTAAAGGTTGTGTCCTGAAGAACAAACATGAAATCTAAATTAGATACAAGATCTCCAAACTGAGTTTTGAGTGTAGTCTCACCCATAGGTTCTTGTCCATTCTTGTCTTGTACTTGAATCATTAAAGTAGGAGGAGATAAGTCTGATTCAGTGATCCCCACTAAGAAAAGTTTGTGAATGGGAATGAGGATGACCCCGAATCCATTATCAATGAAGGTTCATTGGAAGTTTATGTCATTGACCTTTCCAGATAGATACAAGGGCCTAATATGCCCATGTATAACTTCATCTTCATCTTCATCCATAAAATATATAACTTCATGACTCTATGTAGGATCATTCTCTATACGGTAAATCTCAGCAGCAACAACATTGGTTTCAAACTCCTGAGGAATTGATAAAGCCTCAATAAGTTCTTCTCGGAGATCTATTGACAGATTTAAGGCATCAAAAATTGACCATTTTTCTGGTACATGGGCCAAATATTTCATGACATCGTACTTTTGGTCTAGTGGTCTGAGTTTCCCATCATGGAGTTTTGGTTTTTTTTGTTCCTTGAAATTTGATGCTCCTGATGTGCATGTTCCATGTGTTGGAGTAGAAACTGGAAATACTCTTGGCTTTGGCAGATTAGACTGAATAGGTCTATCTAATTTCTGATAGTAAGATGGTGTAACCTCTACTCGGTCCTCTAAAATAATCATTTCAGGACTGAATCTATCATGCGTGGAAGAAAATCCTTTTTCTTGTTGATCTCGCTGAAGGGATCTTCCACGAGTTTCCACCGCATATATGGTTCGAGTGGGGTAGAGTTAAAATAGTGGCTTATAGAATTCCCACATATTCCCTTATATCCTCGACCTTGGATTCTTCCCCTAGTTCCCAAGTTAGGTACAGAGAACTCTATATCATTATAATTAGAATCACCGTTGGCATAGGAATCCATTAAATGGATAACATTGATGGAACCAAATATCAATTCTTAATCTGGTTAAGATTATTCTTGAAAGGTCAGTTCTGATTTTTCAATTTTGTGGGGTGGTGCCCATTCTCTTGAAGCAGATGGAATGAAATCTGACAGAGTCAAAGACAAATTTGTCCTTGACATGATCTTGTCTTCTTCTGACTTCTCTTAAACCATCTAATCATGTATCTTAATTGAGGATTGACCTTTTGAGGAATGATCATTTGAAGAATGTGGTTTTTCTGTGGTTGGAGTAGAAGGGGAAAAAATAATTTGTTTGAAATATATTTGTAGAATGGCATGAGTTCGGTTGATCATTTTATTGATCATCGAATCATCATATTTCTATTCATTTTTACTTTTGATTTCCTACCATTTTCCTTCTTCTTCTAGATCAATAGCAGTAACACATGATACTTGGGATGAATAACTTTTCAGTTTTACTTTTCTAGAGTCAACCATTTTTGTAGGAGGGCATTGAAAATAAAACACTTCTGAATGAAATGCCCCAACATCTGGTGAAAGGTATAATAATTCATAATATCTTTATCTCCTTCTTTGTTTGGTTTCTTTGGCCTTGGAAACTAAAACAAATTATTTTCCAACACTGAGATGAAGTAAGAAGGAACCTATTAATTCCTAGAAGAATAAACATTGTTCTTTAACTCTTCAAACTGTTTCTGCCTTTGATATCTTTGATCATGTTGACGAGTCAGTCATTGCTGCTAATGCTCAGGAGGAAAAGCCCTTCAACATGATGAAGGTTTTGATGTGGAATCAGGTGCATGTTCTTGCTTGAGTGTGACTGTGGCATCCTCTACTTTATCTATTCGCCTTCCCATAGCTAACATAATTACACAAGTTTTATCTTTAGTTTCCATAATGGAATATTCTATCTATTGATAAATTGAAGCGGGGTCTCAAAATAATCATGTGTATTTCCCTGGGATCAATGGTGTGTGTAACTCATCATGAATATTTTACAACCAAATTGGAAGCAACACTTCTTGACGGAGTGCTGGATTTAAGGAATATGTTAATCCTTTCCATCAAGTAAGGAAATCTGAAACTCTTTAATTTTCCCTTTGCATAAAGGTTGTAAGATAAAAACGTGTTGTATTTGGAAGCATTGAGCTTAATTGAATAAGGAATTTATTATGGAGATCATCCCATCCAGTAATTAATTAAGATTGAAAATGTGTGTACCATACAAAATATGTTCCCTGTAGTGAATGCAAAAAACACCTGAGCTTTATAGCTTTTTATTCTTCAAGAGTTCCCATCATGGGATTACAACAAGAAACCAAATGTGTTAAGTGTTGTTCCGAATCTTCTGAACCATTAATGATTGGGAATTTAGTATACACAAAATTTGGTGGGGGAGGAATCAGATCCACCCATTCAGGGTATGCTTTCATTTCCAGATGAACTAACGCACACAGTTCTTCCATAGCTTACTATCGATTTGTTAGTGCCTCAATTGTGTTCATAAGAACTTGGGGAATATCTGGATGAGCTGGGACTTGTACAGGTACAGCAGTTGGACCTTGAACTAGTGAAACAACCGATAAAACCACTGGTGATGGTGCTGGTATTTTCCTTGGATAACCAATGGGAACAAGCATATAAGGATGTGTTTGATCCTATCCTAGTTGTGTACCCAATGGAGGGAATTCATTATCTACATCTGTAGTTATCAAAAATTCTCTTTGCTGAGGAGATCCTATAGGATGGGCAAGTTGAGGATCTTCCTGGGGAGTATGTCTAGCAGAAATTCTACTTCTAAATAACTCTATATTGAGTCTTTTTAATTCTTTCATATCCTCTTCTTGTTGTGAAAATCTCTCTTCAAGTGAAAGAGATTGACCTTCTCTGGTGGAAAATTGAGATGCGATCTAACTTTTACCTTTCCCCTCGTTAGATGACTTTCAGAGGGGTGGGAGTTGTTTATTTAAAGGCATACCTATATTTTGGGTAAGTCGATGATTTCGGGTACATACACCTTCCTAATTTGGTTCAGTGTGTGCTGTATTATGAAAAAATAACTTCATCTAATGATTCCTTTGAACATAACTCATTTTCTAGAGGTTCTTCTACAATGGTGTTAATGACATTTACTGATGCATAAGGCACTGATGGAATTCTATTATTATCTTTGTACGATCATATCCTTTTATATATTTCATAAGACTCTGTTATCCAAAATGATGAACTCTTGAGAATTGCTTGGAAGATAGTTACCCAAAAGAAATACTTGGATTGTTCAATTGTACGCTCTCTTTGTGGCTTCTTCCCTAATTGGGAGAAAATTAACTTTCGTTGAGGAGGTGATTTTGAATATGAAAAAAACCCCAGACCTATAGGATGGGTCTATTCCTATTCTTCTCCTTCAAACATTTTGATCTTTGTTTAATGAATTTGAAGGTTGAATTAAACTATGCCTCTGCCCTACAGTCTAGGGTGGCTCTTGAACTGCTATGGCTAAGATTCGTGCAGCTTCTCTTCTGATTTTGCGAATTTTGGTTCGTAAATTAGTTGGATTCATTATCTGAAAACCGCTCAAGTAACCTATTTCATAAGATCATTATGCTATTTCAGAAACTTGCGTCAGCTGAAGGATGACATCCTATAACTGGGAGGCCTACTGAAGATTCTTAGATGCTTGATGAAAAAGTATCTCAACAGATTTCTTTCTTTGGTCTTAGTTTTGATGAGATCTAGTTTAGGTCTATTCATGAGGATAAATTTTTTTACATACAAAATATATTGATTGTAGCTGGTCATGGGCAATAACATTGCATGAGACCTATTTTTGGTTGGATTTTATGATTCTGGAGTGTAGTGAAATGCAATGTTCCATCTGCGCCCCATCCTCTAATATGAACACCAGATGGGGTATCATAAATTAACTGGTGTATCCACTTTTGAGCATTGAGTCATGCACGCTGAAGGGGTCTATACTACTTTTCAACTTTTGGATGTTGGGAAAGTAAGAGAGATGTTAAGTTAAATTGGTGTTGCAACCCTTCTATTACCTTGACATGATTTTGATATTCATTATACGGTAATAATTTGGTTTTAAAATGACGAATAGTATTCCATAAGTTGAGGTGAACATCATTAATGCAATCTTCTACCATCAATTCTGGAATGTTATATTGAAAATTTTCCAATGCCCGGAATATGACTGGTATTTCTCCTTTAGCCAATTGTTTTCTCATGTTTAATATATCTTCATCGTCTTTTACTAGATGTTTCTCCACTTGGTCTGACCAAAGTGGGTACTCTGTATTAGAAGACAAATGACCCAAGGGAGGTTTGGAGAATGAATTTTCCCTTAATATGTCTTCTTGTTGAGAACGTATTTCACCCATTAATGACAAGGCATCATACAATACTGATCTTGTGTTGGAAATTGCCTCGAGATAAGAGGGATTTCTCATAACTACATTTTCAATTATAGAATTATCTTGACAATGCGAAATACTACTACATAGAGGACTTTTACAGTGAAATCCATCATAAGGATGACCACCATGGTTGATTACATGAAGGGATAAATCTTTTTTCTCCTTGGTCTTCTTGCCACACAGAGGGTTTTCATGGCTCTCATCCAGAGATATTCTCTCTAGATTGACCGAATTTTCATGAAGTAAGCCTTTATGATGAACTGTATGATGGATAAATTTATAATTACTACCACCACTCCCATAATTTGGTAATGAGAGGGTAGGATCATGATCTTCAATAAATAAATGTATGATGTCTTCAAGAACTCTAGCATTAAGTGGAGTTAGATTGCAACATAACTCTTGATTTTCCAACAGTGTTTGGTGAGACTTCTTCTTGGATATTCTCTTACACTTAGTTGGGGAACCTTTTTGGGAGAAGTGGTTATCATGGGAAGGAGTATGTGCCTGCCTTATAGTGGTCACCAAAATAAACCTATTACCACCAATTAGAACATGTGTATGCTCCTGTCCTATTGCCCATATGATATAGGGAAGTATGCCCCATGACCCTCCTGGACTGGAATAGAGGTATGTATCTACTTCGTGAAGGAATGTCGAGGTGTCATCTGAGTTGTGGGGATAGATTTATGTGTTCTTTGCCCTGGTACTGCTGGAGTAGTTGTTAAAATATTCTGGCATGCTTCAAGAATATGGGTAGGGATTTGTGTCTGCCCTTTCACCGTTGATAAGATGTGTTTGGTGACTTCAGCAGTCAGAATGGGAATATATGTCCATTCCATATATGGAGTAGGTTTATGTGCCTTCTATTGTACTCTTTTTCCTGTCAAGGGGTATTGACAGCTCATGTATGGGGGCAGAGAGTTGGGTCTGCCCCAGATATTTCATCGGAGATTTCTGACTAACATCTCCAGGTGTTTCCAAATGAGACTATTAGTAGGCTTGATGAACACTAAAAGGTGAATGTGACTGCTGGATGTTTTCTTTAAAGTATGGTTTATGGACTTCCTTCAATACTAGAAGATGAGATTTCTAGTAGAATTGGTGATTGTAAGCAGGTGTATGTTCTTGTTTACCAGTTTTCACCACATTGGATTTGTGGGATTCTCTAAATTTGGTCAGATGAGCCTACTGACTGGATGATAATTTGTAAACAAGTGTATGTGCATATTTTCATTACTCCACTAGATTTGTTTGGCGGGATTAGTGGGTTGCTTCCAGACGAGTCTGTTGTGCAATAGAATTAGGACGGAGTGGTGTATGTGCCCACTCGTTGTTCACCATCATGTTAGGTTAATGAACTTCTCTAGAGGGGGAATAGGTAAGAACCCACTCCTTGTTGATCGGATGTTGTCCCCAACAGTTAATCTTCTTCACCTGGGTTTGATGGACCTAGGATGAATGTCCAGCGACAACACCCCCATCATGTTGGGGGTTTACTACCGTGCGATTTTTCTGACGGCAATGGTTGGTGGGGAACCTTAGGAAGGACCCTTGAATATTTGGTTTGATGTCGTGAGTGTCCTCTTGATCTACCTCCCTATAGTATGTAGTGGACCGGTTGTTGGGTTCTAGGGATAGGGACCCAAAATGGTTGAAAACAGTTGTTTGCACTGTCTGTTTCTTGATCACCGGTCATCGTTGGCTAGACAATTGAGGGTTTTTATTGACCTAGAGAGCCTGTTGGGAAACCTCCAAGGTTTGGATTTTATAGTGATGATGGTACGCATTTACCATCACATTAGAGACCTAACATTGAAGATGATGGGTGGGTGATAAATTCATTCATGTGGATGAGGATTCAGCCTGATCAGTGGTCGGGAAGTTCACAGATGCCGTCTTGAAGAAATTCATTTGGACTGAAGGGAGTTCTGAGAAAAAACTTGAAAAAAACAATAAAATCCATTAAAGTGAAATCTTTTAGATGGATAAATGTGTGATTTATTCCTTTGCCTGGCCTTCCTTTATCAATAAATAGCGGCCTGGATGGTGGGTAACATTTTTAACTTGGATAAGGATTCACTTCGAGTTCACCATTTTTGTTTTGTAGTTCCTTGAAACATGTGTTCTAGTTTTAAGAATCACTACTTCCAAGTAGTTCCTATTGTATTTATTAATAGAACCAGAAACACCCAATAGTTATTTATCAAAAAGGGACCTTATTTTCAAAGTAATACGTTGGTTATGTTTGAACATTATGATACTTAATAATGTGCATTAGTCGAGAGGATGGGAGGTCGGACTCATCACACCCTTTTGGGGGGAATTATTGTTTACATCAGGACTCTCTTAATAAATTTAATATATTTTTTTGAATCCTTATTAATTCACCAAGTATATCATAATTTTCCCTTAGAATTTTTAATCATTTATTAACATGTATAAAATTTAGAATCATCCATATGTATTCGTGGTTCTTTATTAATGGATATATCTATATGTATTCGAGGTTCTCCATCAATGGTATCCTCTCATATACTATTTAATGATTCTTTTAATCATCGTTATGATGATACTAGTTTTTTAAACCACTCAGTGGGGCACTTGGTAATTTACTGTCATCCAGGGAGACTGAGGTTTGTTTCGATATAGGGATTGTACCCATAAAATGGGATACCTATGTATCCTTGTGAAAGGAATTAGAACCCTAATTGTTCAGTTCCTCTTAGTGGGACACCTAATTCCTTTTAAGGTCATGTGGTAAGGACGTAGCCATACAGTTTAATGCTATGTGGTAAGGAAATCTAAGAGAAAGGTTCTTAGTCAATGTTTGGTGTGGAAATTATGCCTAAACATCCCATAGAACATAGAAAAAAGAAGGGTTTTCATGTAATATTATAACCTATTGGGGAAAAAAAACAAGGAGAACATGGTTGATTTGAAGTGTTGGGTTTGAACCTCAAGGAGGCTTCCTATGTATCCCATGTGGATTGTAATCAAATCCCATGTAGTTTGATAAGTCTCATAATAGATTATATTTATTTGAGATAAATGAGTTTGGGCTTACATATTGAAAAGGATTCCTTCATGATTTGAGGGTTTAATTTAAGGCTTACTCTAAAGGAAGATACCCATATTAAGGGAATTAGGGTTGGATTCTTGAAGAGGATATCCAATGGGCTCGAGGCCTGATGAAGGCTTCCTACGTATCATGGTTTGAACATGACTTAGAGTTCTCGTAGTTCAAGTTTTTGTGTAAATATTGTGACCATGAAAAATATATAAGACCACGTGAGTCATTATCTATGTGAGAAACAAGAGGATGTCAAAAATTCAACAAAGCCACCCACTCTTTTCCTCATCTGCTGGTGGAAGAGGGTTCGCCAATGGTGGCTACGGTGGATGGGGTTTAGGGGACATGGGAAGAGGGAGAGGCGAAGATACCAACCTCTATTTTCTTTACATTGGACAAGGGTCCAATGAGAGGAAGGAGGGATAAAGGTTAGGGGATTACACCAGGATGGCTACCTTAAAATGATTCTGGTAGGGGAGGGAGAATTTTCCTTCGATTGAATGGAAAAGAAAGTGTAAAATGTATCTTCCCAACTAGAGACCTGAGGTTCTGGGTCTTTGAGAAGGGAGAGGTGAGGAACCATACCCTCTTCCAAACTAGGAACTTCCCAACACTATTCCTGGGATAAAGGTCCATGTCACTGCAGATATTCAAACCCATAGATGATTTATGAATCCTAAACCCATTGTGAAACAAATGTGGGAAACCTATGACTATGGATATACAAACCCAAATAAGAGACACACTAATGTGCCTTTCCCAAGGGTTTGATAAGTCAGAAGATTTTTGTGGATGTCTCAACAAAATCCCTTTTAGGCAAGGGATATAATGAAGAAGAAGCCTTTACATGAATGGATTTGTGGTGGGCTTGATTAATTATAGACTGAAAGAGAGTAAGTGAATCAAATAGTGGTGACCAAGTAGATAAGGTCACGTAAGTATGGGTGAAAAATAATTCTTGGGAGGGATGATTTTCCCTTAAGAAACAAACAACCTGGATGTTAATACTTGGGCAACATCTGAATCAATCCTTCAAGAGTATTCATAGGTATTTCCAGAAGTGGGGCACTCAAGTTCCTGTGAAAGGAATAGGTGGTGCACAAGTGTTTCTGATTTAGGTAGGTTGGGCGCTTTAGGCACGCAAGTGTTATGTATTTCAAACACTAAAAGGAATATAGTCCTATGATCCTCCTTTAATTCCTCTACTTTAGGTGTTAAAGAACTACCTTTAAAGTTTTGGAGGACTTGGGTGAAGCAATAGGGCGACTAGAGCAGCAATTGGGCTTTAAGGAAATTCGTTTGTAAAAATGAAGCCCACATGGGTCTATTTATAGGAAAAAACAGGACCTCAGGATAAAGAAGTTTGGGCATGCAAGTAGGTTGTCCAATAGATGGAGGCACACAAGTAGACTGTGTGCCGATGACCCCTTGGCCTGACTAGGGTGACCCAAATCTTGTGCCTTTGAAAATTTTGATTTTAATCCTGTTTTCCCTCTCTTTTTTATAATGTATTTCACTTTGTCATTTTTCCTTTAAACTTTGTGATGAAATGGAGTGTCAACAGGCCAAAATGGGTGAATAAATAGTGGACAAGGTTAATACCATCTAGCATCGCATTAAACCTGCATAGAGTTGAGAAAAGAGCTATGCTGACAATCATTGATGAGACCTAGAGTTTAATGTTGGAGGAATGGTATTCCTATGCATATCACCATGGAAGAGAGTTATGTGATTTGGGAAGAAAGTAAAGCTTAGTCCAAGGTACATCAACAGTACTAAGATCCTTGATTGCATCAGAGCAGTGGAATATCGACTAGCACTCCCACCAAACATGTCTCAAGTACATGATGTATTCTGTGTATCACTCTTGAGGAATTATATACATGCCCCATTGCATTTAATCAATCCAGAGGTGTTACCAATGGAGAATGAACTCTCATATGAAGATAATTAGGTGAAGATCTTAAATCATAGAGAAAATATTCTATGAAATAAGAAAACACTCCTCATCAAGGTGTTGTGGAAAAACCACAAGTCTGAAGAAGCAACATGGGAACCGAAGGAAGTGATGAGGCAGAGTTACCCTCATCTGTTTTAGTGTGGGAAAAGGAAATTTCATGGGAGAAATATCTTAAGGGGGTAATGTTGTGACGAAACAATCCTTTATGAAGAAAATTCCCTTTCCATTAATGTCTTATGGATATAGAAAACATGTGCACTCTTTTTTATTAGGTTTAAATGAGAATTAAGTATCATTACCATTGATAATATATATGTTGATCAATGATCAAATGACTGATATAAATATAAGGTTTTAAAAAAATCCTTTCGACATAGAAAAAGGAGAGGATGCCCTCATTCGGTAGACTTGGTCCGTACAAAGCTCATTTTCTAGGGATCAGAAAGGAGGTAGTGTCACTGGGATTCTCTCTTGACCAAGCCCAATCTGAGCTTCAATATGTTAAGATTGAACAGAATTTCCTATGGTATAAGTTCAAGTTAATAGATATTACCAACCGAGAGATGTTATTTGAGTCGCCCCAAGAGTTTTTAACCATTACACACCTTACCCTTTGGTCATATATGGGTGTTATAAGGGATTATGTAATAAGGTATTAGTTACTTATTATATAATCCATTTTTATCCAACTTTTCTTATGTTGTTATACCATTTTATTTTCAATTAAAAATGTTAGGGTATGATTTATAGCCACGCTAATACTTCACTTCTTATTTTATAATGACGATATACCCATTTATATCTCATTAATGCCTTTCGTGTAAACCAGTTACCATGCTGAAATTCCATAAGGTATTTGTCTCTTCATATTTCCATTTAAGAATTTCTTCTATATTATTCATCTAAATTTCATTTAATATGTTGGTATATTATGTTCCATGATCCCATTACTTTCTATGTCATATATAAATGATGATATACCTCATTCTCTCTCATTAACCAAGTTTATGAATTTCCATATGACGTAATTATGCGACAGAAATTACACTGTGATCTTCCAAGCCCAAATCATCATGTAGTAAATACCATACCCATTTCTCTATCAAGGATATTCACATTTATGGACATAAACTTATTTAATAGTACTTACATGTATGTATTTAAAATTATTTTATCATGGAATAAATAATGATGATGAATGAATCCATTTTATATGATCTATGTGGCACACTTAAGCATGACCTTGAAATGATTATGAAGGGTGCACCCTGATATCGCTCCAATGCATTGGGTAATGTTTTGTATCATGATACTCCATGTGAAATGAGGGTTTACACATGCTGATTCTTGTACAATTAGGGTTTACTCATGCAAATCCATATGCAATGAGCCTTAAATCATGCTAATATCATGTTGTATGTTGTTGTCTCATTTCCATGTTATGATAATCATGCTATATCATGCCTTTATGTTCATGTTTATATTATGCTCAATTTATATTCCTATTTCCTAAAATTTATTTAATTATTAATGTTATGCCTTTTTTAATACCTTATTGGGATTTATATCTCACCCTTTTTTATGTATGTCCTCATGTTACCCCATGAAATTCTAAGTATGAAGGAATGTTGTGGTCAGGTAAAAGAAGTTTTCAATAAATATGTTGTATTTTATGTCTTAAGTTTTCATGTAATGTTATGAAGCCCCAAATACACTAGAACTGTCAATTATTTGGGTTGTATTATGTTCAAGTTTATGTAATAAATCATTTTTAAGTGTGTAATAAAGAGCTAGGTATTTATATTCAATAAGTCCTCAAGAAATACACATTAAAACTAATTAATAATAAAAGGAAAGAACAGTTATATCATATCCTCATCTCCTATAATAGTTCTAAAAATATGGGTTCAAATCTCTCATAGCTATTGATGATATGGTCCTGAATGGACTTCATATAAATCACACTACCTAGTGATGGCGTAATATTAACCCTTAGTTGGTGTAAAAGATAATTATCGATGATAGTAGTTATTTTCGGCTCAAAACTGAGTCAACCAATAAATTTTTAAGATCAAATTCATCCTATGTATCTATAGTATAAAAATTTTATAAATAATTCTATACCAAATGAAAATAATAGAACAATTTAGTCACCCCAAAATACAAATAGATCTCATCTCTAAGGGTGTATTAATGGTCATCATCAAAGAACAATACTCCACTTCAAGCCCCAAATAATCATAAAACTGAATAAGTATACATGATTGTAATTAAACCATATTGAATAAAAGATATTATAAGGTGGATTACACTTGAATGTCACCTTGTACAGTCAATGGATCATTACTAAGATTAGTTAGAGTTTACTCAATATAGTGAAACTAACTTGATCCATAACCTTGAGCTCTTATCGCCTGACTCCACTAATGAAAATCATCCTACTGATCTTTCTACACCAACCCCTTTCTGTGAGCACCATTTCCTACTCCACATCCTGAATTTTCAAAGGAACCAAAACTATAACTCTACTATGACTCTTCCATCCCTTAATCTAAAACCCTAAGTCTACCAGGAACCATATACACTCACTATCTATAGTGCACTCATATAGAATCTCTATAGGTTCCTCATCTTCCCGTAAGAATGGAATTCCTTCAGTGGCTCATAATAATAGAGTTTAATATACTCTAGTTCTTCATATTGACAATACTCAACAGAAACCTACCTTTTCAGGGGAAGAAATAAACCCATTCAATTAATTACCTGTCTACCACCTCCGTAAAGAGAATTTATATACACTGGATTAGAAAATTATTTTCCACGCCCATTTTTTTATTTTGAAAATAAATTATAATGTTTTTTTATTTTTTAATATTATAAATATATTTTTTACATTTTTTATTATAATTGATTTTGAAAATGTTCTTCAACATTAATTATTTTTGTACTTGTTATTGAAAAAATAGTTATAAGAAATAAAATATCTACTATTTGATGTCGGTTCTAAAAATTAAATTGGGAAGACAATATTTCACATGGGTTCTTATCAAAACAAAACATTAAAGTTATTATTTGACATTGATTATATATTAAATGACATTAAATAATTGATTCTAGTTTTTTATATGAGTTTTAAAAATAACAGACATAAAAATATTATTTTCTTAATTTTTTTTAAAACATAGAATACCTAAACCCATAGAACAAAAAACTGTAGTAAAATCTAGAAGATTATTTAAGTGGAAGGAGAGTATAATTATAAAATATAATTCAATTCTACCTAATTGGATATCACAAATTTCTTACAGCTATAACGAAATTAATTTTTTTAGTAAAAATACAAAACATATTAAAATATATAAAACTGAAATAAAACATAATTAAGCTTAAGAAATAATCAATCCCTAATGCCCATAGACTATTTATCTCATTTGTAATTTTTTAAAGAGTATCATAAAAAACAATTAAATTTATAGAAAATTTCTAAAATTTAATCTCAATATGATGATAAAATAAATAAAAATAAACACTTGCAATAAAAATATCCTTGTCGAATGTTATAGTTGTTCCAATTGAAATTATTTATTACATAAAACACAACACATAATACTAGTTTTCTATACCTTCTTGTTTACAGTGACACATAATTTGAAAAACATGTTTTAAATTGAAAATAACATTTTATATTGTTACTAAACTAATATATTTATAAATTTAGTTATCTTTTCAAAAAAAAAATTGATTTTGATTTCCATTCTTGATATATTATGGTCAGGATTCCATAAATTATTTAAAAATCATAAAAACTATAAAAGAAAGAAAGATTAAAAATATTTTATAAGAATTAAAATAAAAAAAACATGTTACTCTAATACTAAATAATGTTGTTCTCTATGCCACTATTTCTTGAGAATAACTATTAAATAATTATTTCGTATATTTGGAAAATATAAAACATACATTAGTTACAAATATAAAAAACAAATACAAACATAAGTGGTAATAAAATTAATACTTGAATGAATTGACACATTATAATGAAATATGTTTTCATACCATTCAAGATGAGGAATCATCCAACACTTTATTTTTTTATACCAAAATCTTCTAAAAATATATTTTATTATTCTGAGAAGTATTCGCTGATAGATAAATAAATTGTGGTTCATGAATCCATACATTAATTTCATTTAACATTGAATACAAAGTTTATTAGGTTTCCTAATCAAACGTAATAAAAGTTTGTTAGATATATTAAATTGATAAAATTGAAATAAATTTTATGACCAGCCTATATGGAGTATACTTTAATCACTTTGATGACAAACATATTTGAAACTACATGTTCTATGATATCTTTCTTCATAAATATTAATATATAGTCACATAAAAAGTGTTATAAATTATCGAAAACTAATAGGTTTTTACAAACATAAATTCATACATCCTTAATTTATAAATTTCTTCAGATACATGAGAATTAGTATCTAAAGGTCTATAAACATGTTTTCTTATACAAGGAGTCATTACCTTTGAGGAATTCCTAAAAATATATATAGATATATATATTTCAACATATATTTTTTATAAAATATTTATATAAATATACATGAAAATATTTATATAAATTTTAAATAATATTAAAAAATATATAGTTGATGCATAAGTTAGTGGTTTTTTGTTCTCTAAGTCTAGATGAAAACATTAAAAAATGTATAACTCTCTGTCTAACTATATTCACCTCTGACAGTATGAAACAACACTCTATCTAATTCATTAAAAATATCTTGTATCTTCACCCATTACAAATATCACTCTATATACTAATTATATAAGGTTTCCCCAATAAAATGTATGATCCCATATAATATAATATGATGTTATAGATCCTATATGTATAACTCATTATGGATGCTCAATTGTTGAGGAAGTGGAGAAGTGGCATATGCACATAGACGTTGTCTCTTTATTTTGAAATCATTGAGTAAAATCGTGATCAAATAATACTATCCATTGACTTTCCCAACTTCTAACTTGTCACCATAAAGATTATATTTCACCATTTACAACATCCTCCATTAAAGAATTAATAATACAACTAAACACGTTTCTAAAAAAAATACACCAACCTCATATCCTCAAATACAACATGGGTGTTATTAATTTCTTAATTATATCACAAAAATATATTTAAAACCATAATATATGAAGATTTCATGTGTTCTCTAATATTTAATAGAATCCTATAAATAATATCTTAAAATGTTTTTACAATTACAAAATTTAAAGAGTCGAGATATGAAAATAATTGTTTCATAAAATCTGATGAGATATATATTTTGACTCTTTGGTAAGATATTTTATATTTTTATAATCTTTTCCTCTTAACATTTTTCATATTGAGATAAAGGTAACAAAAAAACTCTATATATCCTAATGATTCAACTCTAAATTTATAAAAAAAATTAGTAATCATTAGTTCTTACAGTAATGTATACCCTCCCTGAGAAAAAGTATAATGTATACATTCTTCTTATTTATATTTTCTTGATAACTCCTCAATGATTACTATTTAATAATAAACAAAAAATAAGGTTTAAAATAAAATATATATACATTAATTCACTTTACATTGTTGACATTAAGCTTTCCAAAATTTAATTTGATTTTTACTTTTGAAAAACTTATTCCATGGATATTTATCAAAATAATCATAAATATGATACATAATTCCATTTTTTTCTTACCCAAAAAATGAAATCTAAAGTTAATATTGATTTAATGTTCCATCATCTCTTTGTTTTAAAAGATAATCATATCCACCTAACTTCTTTAGTATCAAGTTAATCAAATGACATATGAAAGTGAGAGGGAAAATGAATATATAAATTTATAAATATGTGATACCCTCAGGTCACTGTGGTATTTAATATTATATAATTTTGTGGGATATTATTCATTTTTTGATGTTTTAATGTTTTCGGGGTTCTTTTGTTTTTGATCTATAGAAGGCCATGTCATGTCCTGGGGTCTTTCAGTATGAAGGGTCATTATTTTCTAGGGAGTTATTTTTTCATACCTTCAGGAAATGACTCTAAGGGGTGATAACCAAGCTAGTTTGTGTGTGTGTGTGTGTTTGTATTGTTCCATAGCGGGGAACCATAATAGAGGTTATGTTATGTAGATGATATGACATGTTTTAATGTAAGAAGTCATAGGGTTTTGGTTCGTCTTATATGAGGCACACAATGTTGTGGTGCACAAGACTGCATTTGTGGTCGTTAGTGATCAGGATATTTATTTCATCACCTTGCCGGAACTCTACCACTCAGTCCTAGATTCCACACCATAGGTGTACCTAAAGAGGGGAACCAATCTATGGGGGTTGACTCCATATCTTGGTGGTTTTATGTTTAATTTTAATTTTTTTGATTTTCCAAATCTACCCATATTTGATTTTTAAGGATTTTAACCATCTTTTATCCACTCTTTCATTCAAATAACATATATGATATGTCCAAGAAAATCTATACCTTTTACTCCATGTATTTCAGCATCCACTTATTTGATCTAAGTGGTTTTGGAAGGTTAACCCCTACTTTCCCCTTCTCATGTTCTTCCTTCCTCTATTCCCCTTGGTTTTCAATTCTCCCATGAACCCCAATCACAATAGGGGTAAATTTAATGTTTAATAAGGTTACAATAATTTGGATTTGGGTTTTTAGGGTGTGAGGAGTTTTTCAACTTGATTGGTTTATTTCTCACCATTTAATGTGAGTGGTTCTCATTTTAATGAAGGAGGTGTTTCTATACAATTATTTAATTTAACAATTAATTAAATGATTAAGCTTTCCAAATGTTTTTCTTAGTAATTTATGCCTATATATAGTTACTATAAAAAGTTTAAAATATTTTTTCCATGGATTTTACACTTGTAATAGAGGTATTTCAATTTATTTTTTCATGTTCTTTTTAATTAAAAATGTTAGGCATTCCTAGTGTTTTTGAGAATTTTTTTAAGATTATTCTCAATTTGTTTAATGATAAATGAAAGGTTTTAGACATGTTTCTATTTATAAATGGTTTAACCCATCTTTTAAGGGTTTTTCATAAAAAAGTAGTGTTTGATTTCTTAAGGGAGGAAATAATGGTTTTAAAGTGATGTATTATTATTATTATTATTTTATTATGATTTTTTAAAGGTTGGGGTCAAATCCTCATTTTATTATTAAAGAAAAGACCTCTCGTTCTCCTGGGTAGAGGGAGACCCATTACATAGCCCAAATTCCCAAGCCCAAATGGAATGAACACAAAGCTTGAAAGCCCAATTTTTTTCCCATGGGGCCCATCAGTGAATAGTACTGTTATAGTAACACTACCGCTACAATTCCTAGTATAGTACCTCTGCCGCTACCATACTGCTACAATACCTAAAAATTCATCTCTAACTAAATTCGATCATGGGTCTTTTGGATGCCAGGAAATAGCCTCTACCACTTGGTTTTGTTTTATGGGTTTAGTTTAAGTTTCAATTGAAATTTTAAAATGATGAGTTTCTTGATGATTGTAGACCCTTAATTTTCATACCCTTATTATTATGTTTTGTATAAATTTGTTCCCCTTTTATGGTCTTTAGATGAGTTGTTTTTATATGATCATTTATTGGTTAAAAGTTGTTTTGTATTAATAGGGTATTAGTGGTGATATGAGAATTATTATTTATACTTCTTTATTATTCAATGTGATATACATGTTTCTTATTGATTACTTGCCTCTCTTTTTGGACATGTTATGGGGACCCGAGTAGCCAAGTGAGGGATTCAATGTAGCCTATTCTAATATTATTAACCTAATTAGACTTTGGGAGCTTATCGATATGGCATGATCAGACTATGGGAAAAGATCAACATGACCTAGTAAGATTGTTGGATCTTATCAGAAAATTAACATGCTTGAGTATTTCTTGGATTTTCTCATGTTAGGACCAAGTTATTTTCCAATGACACTTACTTATTAACTAAAGGTACTGCATATGGGATTTTATCTATAGTATTTTATTTTATTAACTTACAATCAATTGGGTTTTGCAGAACCTCTTTAATTATTTATGTTTTCTATATGATTACTCTTATATATGATGGTTCTCATTTCTTATTCCATAATTTATTTTGTTATGTTTTATACTTTTCATATTTGTTTTGAAAATTGGATTGTTAAATAATCATAATGAACTATAATGGTTCAATTTTTTTTCTTCAAGATCTTGAAATACCACCATCATAAATGTTTTAAAGTGTTTTATATTTTAAAAGGTGTATTTTTTCTCTTGGAAAGAAAATAAATTTTTAAATTTATTCTTTTTTAGGAAATTTTCCATTTACTTGCTTGGGTTTAAAATTAGGGTTTTGAGTGAGGTGTGATTATATTCTAAAATGGTTTTAAATATTGGTTTTAAGAGAAAATGAGATAAATTATAAGACTTGTTTTCTGTATTATTTTTAGTTTAAAATAATATTTTATTATTATTTTTTTAAAAAAAATTATGAAATTTTTTTATAAGGATTTTCATATACTATTTGGAAAAAACTTATTGGTCTTGTTTATCTCGCACCTTTCATACACCCTTGTGTGTGTAGGTGTATCTACTGTTTTTATATTGGCTCCTAGATTGTAATATTGAATTAGACATCATTTGGGTAGTATTTTGATGGATATTGTGGATGTGGTGAGTGACCTTATGCCACATAGATTCAGATATTATGTTACTCAGTTTTGGTGTTTATCTTTTTAGGATTCTTATGTTTCAGATAATTTAGTATTGAGTATTTTGCTTCCTGCAGCACCTTTTTAGTGATCATGCTGTATTGACATTTCAATCGAATTTATATTGGGGAATGTATATGTTTTTGGTTTATGTAGAATGTTTTTATAAAATTATTTTAATTGTTATCATTTTTTATGACACATTCATATGTTTATTGTGATTTATGCCTTGTTTATATTTACTATTTATTTGTATCCATTTATTATTCATGCATGAAGTCGAATGTATGAGAATACGATTTTATACTATTTGTAGTTTTTTTTATTTATTGATTATTATCTATGGTTGAAACTGTTCTACTCATTTTTCTCTTTTGATTCTGTGGAACTAGTTGGAATGATGTAGAAATTGAGAATGCACATTTGGTCATGTAGTGGATCATTCAAGATGATGTGTTATGTTGAACTGCATTGGTTTGTTACAAATTGTTATCAAAGAACCCTCTTTTTATTTGGGCATGTCTTGGTAATATAGGAACTGGGACTATCATAACTTTGGAGGTAGTCCATGATTAGGTGCTTGATCATAACCTTTTGTGATGAGACTTGAGTTTCCATGGTCAATTGGGATTTTATTGTTTAGTTGGGATTACAGTTTTGATTATTTTCATGTTTTTTAGATCCCCATTGAGATAAATAAAATACTTTGAGTGGTTTTACATTGATCTTGGAATGAAAGTAGAAAGAACCATAACTTAATGGCTAGCTCACATGGTCTGGAAACCTGTGTTGATACCATGATCGCAGTCCTAAAAACTTATCTAAGGCTATTTCATGATTGGTTCCTGAATAACAAAACCATATGGATAATTCATGCATAGATCTACATCCCTACTTGAATTTTTTAAACTAGTTTGATTTATAATTTTTTCTAGAGTGGTTTTCACTTGTTTGAGATCAATCAAAGAGGGTTTTATTGATGTTTGGACAATTTCATAAAGCATATTTTGATGTTCCATGTGGTGTTTTAGGTAATTATTTATGTTTTAATAGTTTTTTTTGAAAATGAGAGTCTGGGAGAATTTTTTTATTTAGAAATATTTTGGTGGTTTATTTAAAAAGAAATTTTATAGAATTTTTGGATTTTAAAACTAGGGGTTATATGTTTTTTTATAGAGTTTTTTTGAAATTAACAAAAAAATGAAAGTAATTAATTTAATTATGGGATTTGAATAGTTTTTTTGAACTGAAATTGGTGTTTTATAAAAATTATTTGAAATGTATGTTAATTTCATGAAAGGATTTGGTTTTATATTGGAATTCATGGAGTGGTTTAGAAATAAAGGAGAATAGTACAAAGTTCAACAGGGATTCTTATATTAAAGTGGATGGCTTACCAAGCTAATGTAAACTTTTGAAAATTACCCGGTAAGAAAGTTGTAATTTTAAAATGTGAAATTAATTTTTATAAATTTTTCTATAGGAGGATGAATTTTTTTAATATTTTATTGATTTTGAAAAATTACTTTATTAAAATTTTCAATGTATTGATTTTATGGAAAGGAATTTTACAGTGTGATATGCTTTAATAAATTGGTTTTTTGTATAATCCCTTAGTTTTAATTGGATACATGATTAGTAGATATAAGGAATATATGTTTTGGATTCATTATTTTTTATATATAAAATATTCCTCCATGAAATGTCAAAATGAAATGTGGAGATTTTTTCACTTTTGAAGATACTTAAAGTGATTCTTCTAACCCTTTAGGCATAACTCATTTGATGATTGAATCTAGTTAGACTCTGAATAGAGTGGTGATGACTATGATGAATTTTTTTTAGATTTATCTCTCTTTCTTAGGATATTTATATTTATAACCTTATGAACGCACAATTCATTGATAGAGGTATTTTCCAGGACTATAGATTGGCTTATTGGATATGGTATAATGTTTCAGTAGCAATCAGTTTAGATAGATTCTATGATGTGGCTAGGTATCAGGTGATCATCAATTACTATATTTATACTCGATGAGTTTATAGAGAGTTGAGATTTTGAGTATATTTATGATGGGTATATTTACTTTGTTTGTTTCCTTTATCCTAGGTTTTGATTAATTTAGTTGTGTTCATGCTTCATCAATTTGTTATTCCCTTGAAATTTTTATTTAATTTTATCCATCTATTAAGATGATTATGTTGATGAGTTTCTCATGGTATGGCATGGATACATTCTTTGGTAATTTGGATGAGTGTTATACTAGTCAAGATTATGATTTGGCAGGTACATTATTTGAGATTATTTTTTATTGTGGATTTTTTTAGGTTCTCCATGAGAGGGTGTTCTGTGGGCCAAGTCCCGGGTTAAATACCCTTTATAATTTATAACCTAAAGGTATTGCCCATTGTTTATTGTTTAGTTATGTTTTTTGATGTATAAATCCTTCCATTGTTATTTTTGGGATATTTTTATATAATATTTAACCTTGAATTAGAGTATTTCCTTGGATTATACTATCATTTTCGATTTTGAACTAGTATCAGAGACATTTGATAATATTTGATAGAGTATTAATGTTTATATTTTTATATTTTGGGGAAAATTGGTTGTTTTAGTGGTATTTTTTATATGGTTGTTCATTTTATATCTCACCATTTTAGAGGAATTCTAAATTTGGGGTACACCAATTGAAGGCCCATGTGATTTTTGAGCCTCATGTCCTATGTTCATGGATCGATTTATTTCTGGAGTCTTCTGTTAATTGAGCATTTTATCCATTTTTTTTGTGAAACATGTGTTTTCTAGTGCTATTTTCTCAATATACCTCTTAAATTTTTCCCCAACCCTCCCACCTCTTTTGTTGGGTGTTTTGATTTCAATTATCCATTATTTCTAATTTTGTCGAGAATTTACAGGGGTGAAAATTAGAATATTGTATATAATTTTGAAACACACATGTCACTGTGGTATTTAATATTATATATTTTAGTAGTTTTTTTAAATTTTTAGATGTTTTTATATTTTTTGAGTCCTGTAGTTTGGAGCTGCATCAAACCATGTCATGTCTAGGTTCTTTGCAGCATAGTCAGTCAATATTTTCTACTAAGGTCTATCTTCTTACCATCATGAAATTTATCTAAGGGGGGATAATCATTCCTCATCATGTTTATATTTTACCAAAGTGGGGAATAAAGGGAAACTTTATTCTATGAAGATGATAGGATATATTATATTGAAATAATTCTTGGGATTTTGGTTCTACCCAAAAGAGGCTTGTTGTGTTGTGTTGGTCAGGGATGCACTATGGTGTCCTAGGATCAGTATCCTTAGTTTTTTAGGACATGATACTATGATATATTGGTATATAGATATTCTTTTTACATTATTTTCGGTGGTCTCATGTCCAAGTAGCTACCTATCTAATTTTTTTGACTTTCCAAATCTACCCCTCATCAGTTTTATGATATTTATCCATATTTAATCCCTTATCTCATTAGACCGTCGTGTAGGAGAGATTAAGGTATTTGCTCCCCTATCCCTCCTTGTATTTTGGCCTCCTATTCTTAGATTTAATTAGTTCTTGAAGGTGATCCCCTCTTTTCAACTTATCCCTTTCTCCATTCTTCAATTCCCCAATAGTTTTAATTCTCATGAAAACCCAAATTGGTGTGTGTGTCAAATATAGGTTTATATATTAGTCTAATCATATGGATTTATTTAGGTAATTTTTATGTCATTTACTTTATTGGTTTGGATTTATCCATCAAAGGAAAGTTGTTCCCACATTAATGAGGTAGGATTTTCTATACAATTATTTTATTTAATATGTAATGAATTACTAAAGCTTCCGAAAAGTTATTTTCAATAAATTAAACATATTTGTAAAATTTTTATTGATTTATAAGATATTTTTCATGGATTATTCACTTTTATTATAAGTTTTTAAATGATGTTTTTAGTAATTTTGACTGCTTTTTAATATTTATATGAGGATATTTTCAAATGGTTTTAATAATAAAATAAGGTTTATTACCCTGTTTGGATTTCAAAATATGATATCAAATGGTTTTAGGGTTGTTTTTTTATAAAAAGGTAGGTTTGGTTTTTAAGGAACTCCTAAGGGAGAAAAGAGATGTCTTGAAGTAATGGGTTCTTGGTTAGTTTTCAAAGGATTATTTCAACTTATTTTCTTTTTTCAAGATTTGTTTTAAAGGCCTGAATAGCATTTTAAGAAAATGAATTTCTTGATAAATGTATTGGATTAATTGAGAGACCCTTGATTCTATGTTTTGTATACACTTATGACCCTTTTATGGGATGTGTATTTGTTATTATTATTATATGCTATATTAGTGAAAAGTGGTTGTTTCTTGAGGGTGTTGAAAGTGAGATGAGATTAATTTTTTGTGATTATTTTTTGATCGATTTGATGAACATGTTTCTTATTAATTACTCATCTCCTCTTTAAACATTCCATGGGAAACTATTGAGGTAAGTATGGGATTTGGTTAATGACATACTAACTTCTTTGACCCAATTAGACTATGTGTTCTGATCAATATAACTCGATCACACTATAGAAGCTAATCTATATAAACTAGTAATACTATGGGAGATTACTAAACAATTGAATTAATTGAGTACATCTTGGGCCATATAATGTTTGGAACTAGTGAATTTTTCATAAAACTTACTCATTAACTGATGGTATTACATAGGGTATTTTTGTTTTACACTTTTTTTATATCCCATTTCACTTGTTTTTTTTTGGAACCAATTTCATTATTTATGTTTGTTTATCTTATGATTATTAGATATGATGGTTCTCATTGGTAACTCCCTAGTTTATTTTTATGTGGTTTAATTTTTAACTTGTTTTGGAAAGATGATTTTGAAAGGGTTGTTAAAAAGAAAAATGGTTTATTTTTTTATTTGGAATCATATAAGTCCACCTATTTAAATTATTAAAATTGTTCCTATTTTAAAGGGAGGATTCTACCCTCTTCAAAAGAAGGGGATTTTGAAATTGATCCTTTTTTAGGAATGTTTTAATTTACTTGGTTTTGAAATTATGGTTTTAAATTTGGCGGGTTTTTTTTAAAAAAAATTACCTTAAAGTTTTGAAAAAAAGAGATAAATTATGAGAATTGTTTTAATATGATTTGTATTTGTAAAACCAATTTTCTAATTGGTATTCAGAATAGAATTTATGAAATGTTTTATGGAAGTAATTACATGAACACATTTGAAAAATTCTATTGGGCATTTTTTCTCTCACCATGAATTCACACTTAAGTGGTTGTATATAGATTTCCTATTTTTTATAAAGCCTGTCAGGTAGTGATCACATATTAGATATCATTTGGGTGGTTTCATGAATGATATTGTGGATGTGTTTAGTGATTTCGGGTCACATGGAGTTGAATATTATGTATCTCATGTTTTTGGATTATCATTTTGGGACACTTATGCATCATCTAATTCAGCCAAGTGTATTTTTTTCTAGATTCCTTGTTTGTCTATTTATGATGTATTTATGTTTCGATATCCATTATTTCAATTCACGTTTATGTATTCATTTAATGATTTATATTAGTGTAAAACAATTTTAATCATTCTTGTTGGTTTTTAATTGTTTGAATGATTATTGTTTCTTAAACCTTGTTTGACTTGGTTGTTTATTTTTATCTTTTTATTTAATATATATAGAAGTAAAATGTATAGAAATACCATGCCAGATTATTATTATTTTTCCAATAGTTATTTATTATATTTAGGGTTGAAACCATTCTCATTTATTTCCTATTTTGATTCACCAACACTGTATGTCATCCTGTGGTGATCAGGAAAGTGCTTCAACCCTTGAATGGCCCAAAGGCCATCTTTCTTATTTTATTGTGGATAATCCCTCTTATAAGGGTTGAAGGGGAACCCGAACATGACTCGTAGGCCCAATGCACAAGCCCAACATGACCTGAAATACATAACCCGAAGGCCCAGAGGCATATCATGCCCAATACATGACCTATAGGCCCAACCCACTAGAACTACCCCTCCCCATCTTCTACATCATTGATCGCTTAGCTCCCCATCTTGCATTGATAATCGGCTAGCATTGCCCCGTACAAAGCTGCACGGTGTCTGGTCCCGATAGTGGTTTCCACACCCTCTCATTCTTCCAATCCAGTTAGCTCTGCTTCTGGTGGCTTCTGCTTTTATTGCTCTGATCCTCTTCTGGGGCATGCTCTATGTGAACTGGGATACACCATGGTCTTTGTGGCCTGATGGACTTCAATGGCCCAAAGTCCCTTGAAACCCGTAGGCCCAAACCAGTGGTCCGAAGGCCCAAATCGGGTGAATAGTTCTGGCTGCTATAGTACCTACTATAGCACTGCTACAGTACCATAGAATTTTTCCTCCACCTAGTTTTGAACCTGGGTCTCTTGGATGCCATATAGGATCCCTTACCACTCGGGTATGGGTTATTTGGCCAAGAAAGTGCTTCAAGACTTATTTAATATCAGTTTATGTGATGTTTTATGTTAATCCAAACTAGTTAATTAGAAAATACATGCCATGGAAAATAAAATTACACTAAATCGAGTTTTCATTATGTTATCCCATAGTTTATCTTGTGTGGTATGGTCAAAACTCATCCAATCAGAAAGTAAAATTATTATTTTTTCTCAAGATTATAAAGCCACCAAAATTATAAATTGATTAATATTTAGACTATTAGGATTAAAATTACCATTAAAATAAATAATCATCCCTTGGTCCCTACCTTGAGAAAGATATTATCTGGTATATGTGTGCTACTATGTTTACCAAATCTAGAAGTCTATTTACTCCATATATATGTCACATGCTCTTATATAGAATAATGATAGTTCTCTTTATCCAAAGAATGCATAGGTTCATATCTAGAAGATTGATATGAAATAGGATTTTAGATAGAAATGATCCTTCAAAACAAATTAAAAAAATATTAGTACAAAATGACATTAATTGGATATAAATATAACTTTTCATATATAAAATTTAATAACATTTAGAAATGTTTATACAAAAAACTAACAACATTTTTATAATATTTTTTAAAATAGTTAACTTTAATTATAATATAAATTTTGATAACATTTACAAGATATGAAATGTTATGGACAAAAGAAAACTAATCTAATGTAATATTAAAAATGATATAGTAACAAAAAAAATAATATTTCTAAGTAATAAAATTTAAAGTATTAAACAAACAATTTTAAATATTTATTGAAATATCACACTTAAGAAACAATACTAATAAAAACATTATACTTAAAATTTTACAAAATTTTAAAAGATTAAAAAAAGATACTTGTATAGTGCTTCTACTATTAGGATATTATTGAAAAAAAAATTTCCTATATTTCTTATTCATTATAGTTTTGTATATTATAAACCATATTTGTACCATTGTCATAGATATCCTCTAATAATCATGTAATTAATGGGGATATATCACATAATTCATCTTTAACATCAACATTTTCTTCAAAAACTGCTATTATTTTCATTGTTAAATAATATACCGGTAATCATTTGAAATATCAATAGTATAAAAATTCATGTGATTCCATGATAAAATGGCCATTTTTCTATTACAATATATTTATATCTATATGTATCTTTGTAAATTCATCATGTTTAAGACTAGTGTTCGGGACACCCCATTTATACATCAATTCTGAGACTCAAAATATCATGTCATCAATCCCCAATATATATTCAACAACACAATTATATGAACTTAATATAGAGATTTGTTTTTTCCATTCTCACTTAAAAAATGCATTGCTTTTGTGAATATTAATGCACTTATATACTAAACTATACTTCTGTTATCCTGGTCTTTTGGAAAAAATATATCACCATTAATTTCAAACATAGACCATGTTAAAACATTTAAACATTGGTCTCCCACTAACCATCCCTATGTTTTTTATGAAAATAAATCATTAGTCACGTTCTCTTTATACCATGTGAAAATAATTATTTATTCACATTAAGTACCAATATATCATTATTCATTTGATAACATTTCTTTAATTCATTAATATGAAATGTTATATATGACTGAACCTAAATTTTTTTATTCATGATACATAAATATGTTTGAATTATTTTCTCACTTATAAGTGACTTTTTTTATCCACAGATCATCTTTCCCATAATACAGACTCCTTCTTAGTGAGATATAGGAAAACTAATATTCTCCATTTTATAAAATCAGTCCATAAAAACGTCTACCACATCCTCAGAAATATACTTTTCAATAATATAATCTTCTAGGAAATGTGGATTATTAACATAACCATATCGTATCTTCATATACAATTAAATAGTATACTCCCAATGTATGTATAGAAGTACACATAACTTTGTTTCTCATACCAAATAAACCACTATATGTACTAAAATATTGAAACATGATAGTGTTAAGTACATTTATAGTTGAAAAAAATATATTTACTACTTCATTATTGAATTTTTTTTACCGTAATTTAGATCCATTACTTTTATACAGATGGAATTTAAAAAATAATAATTAATCGTGACGATAATCAATCTAGAACAAATTAGTAGTATTACATGTGATAAAACATTGTGTATATGTTGCATCATAACATTATAATCATGATATTTCATTCCTATTGAATTAAAATATTTTAATGACACAAATAAAATTCACTTTTTAACAATAAAAATGAGGCACATTAACACCATGTTGGCACTAAAAAAATTATTTTCTCTCTCTTAGATGATAAATGGAAAAGATAAAGGAATGTATATTCATTTTTCATTAAGTGTGGGAAATAAATCCAAACATATTAAAATGGACACTAATTATAGTCTTACATTCAATGCTTCCTTAGTCTTTCTAAAAATATCTAAAAAATTCCCAACCAAAATATCCCCAATATTCTTCTCAACATGAATCACATCAATTTTGATATTGAATTGAAGAAATCCCCAACATTGAATCTGAAAAAAAGTTTACTATTTCTTATATAAAGTTCCATCATTACTGGATCTTTATTCTTTCAAAATGTTAAATAAAAATTTTCACCCTCTCAAAATATTAATATGGTGACAAAGGATTTCAAGTAAATCCAAATTTTTATGATCTATTAAATGGATTTTTTTTAATATTTGGTAAGAGTGATCCATATACAGATACTACTGATGACCCACATATAATGATTTTATCCCTTGTTTTAGAATATAAAATGAAGTCCCTTCTTCATAAATTATCCATGTTAACACTATATCCAGAAAAAAAAATTATTATATCATGATGTCTTTTATAGTGAAAAAAACTATTTTTTATCTTAATCAAACACTTTGATGCATTAATCCTATAAAAGTTTCAAATCATTAATTAATGGTTAAAATTGAACATTAATATCATTTAAATGTTTTTTTAGTCCATAGACCATTAAACACAACATTATATATTTCCACTTCATATAAATTTCTTGGAAAATTTGTAAATTACCAATTGAACAACTCATAAACTAAGGTTATAATATGGATTCATTATATTTATAAATAGTCCAAATGTAAGATTTTGAACTTCATTTCCAAATTTAAGATTTTTTTTCTGTTTTCTTTTTTTAGTAAATCTACTAGATGATATAATTTGTCATTAGATATTCATTAATCTACCTAGAATCGTAAACTTTATGAATTATTTGAATTAAAAAAATGTTTAAAATTTGGAATTATAAAAATATACCAAATTTTATTAGAAGTAGTTTTGTTACTTGGAATAATTTGTAAATATACATATAATATTTATTTAAACTTATATCATGATGTAACTAAATTAAGAAACATTAAAATATCTCTATATCCCTTTTTATACAACACATAGTCATTTTTGAAATCATGTACCTTATTGTAACTAAATCCAATCAGATATAATATTTTTTTCATTATAATTCTAATTTGAAATTCAATATTCCTCTAGAAATATTTCTTTCAATAAGACTAGTGATTCTTTAAAACAATTATCACTATATCCATACCTAGATTTCAATTTTACCAATCTCAACATCATTAATAAAACCATAAATTTTAGACTACCATGATACAATGGTTTCCAACATCACCATATAGTATATCAATCACCGATGTTTTTTTTTAATTTATTCCACTTAAATATAATGATTTTTTTTCTATTTTATTATAATAATCATTTTAAAAATCCCAATCATCATTATATATTGAATTATATATTATTTCTCTATTCTAGATCCAAGTATTATAACTAAAATTAAATACATTAAAAAATTATCATTTATTTCTCTGAAACTCATTTTTATCATATTTAAACACTTCATACATGGACTATAAAACATGTCATTGTTTTGAACATTCTGTTTGGAAATTATAAAAAAAACCTCAAACACACTTTCTTATTTATCACTTATTTATCATGTTGTAATCCATATATGATTAGTTATCACCTATTGGAACTATTAAATACATAATATAAGTTATTATATTTTGTAACTATAAAATAAAATTAAAGTTTTAAAAAAATAAAAAAAAATAATGTATAAAAATGAATAAAATTAATAATAAAATCAATAATATTTATTATTATAATAATAAATACATAAAAAAATTAATTATAAAAAATATTTATTTAATATAATTAATAAAAAAAATTGAAAAAAATACATGTTTACAAAAACTAAAATATCATGTTACTTAGAAATAAAAAATATGGATTTAAAATTTCCAAAATTCAGAAACAATTCTACTAAAATATTATATAGGAAAACTATCATTAATAAAAAACATCATTTTTAGTATTATGATTACAAGAACTACAATATCATCAATATTATAAATAATATAAAAAATTGAGTATCTTGTATTTGACCTTATAAAATATAACCTACTATGTATATAATAGAATATTTGACGTATCTGAAAATGTGACCACTTGAGAGTATCTGAAGAACACTAAGGTCGGTCGTCAATGGTGGGGTAGGGTTTCTCAAAAGAGATATGTGGGAGATCAGATTTAAAGTGGCAGAGGAATAACAAAAGTGGTATAAGAAGATCAAGGAATGAGAACTGACAGTTGGGAGGGTCTCTCTAATGTGAGAGGTTTGGGAATAGGTTACAAAATTAGGAGTGCATAGTCAGTTGTGTAAGGGAAATAAAAAAAATAGTTGATTTATTAATTTTTATTTTTTAAGGGGTTTTAATATAAATTGTTACTATAAATAACATAGAAACATTATTTAACATTGGTAATAAAATAAATAACATTAAAAATTATTGAAAATTATTTTTATAATCAGTTATTAAATAACTTATGTAAAAAATATTCTTTTTAATAATTTTTTTACAAGTTACACTTTTACTTACTACCACCCAATGATCATGTCCCTGTCCTAACTGAAGAATAAAATTTTCTAAAATTCCTAAATGAAACCCATTATGTCACTTTTTCATTAATTATTATAAAAGTTTGGGTGACTTTGAACAATATTAGAGTTTGATATTTTTAGAGTACTATAATTTTGAGCTACAATAGGTAACACCATGTCAAACGCATAATGGTGTGATTGGGCTATATTTTCCAATTATGGATTCATTTCTAAAAAACATTTTGGGAGTGGTTGACTACACCATGGAGGGTGGATATGAAATGATGTTTCTTCAAGTAAGAACCATTCATTGTGCAAAAGGAATTCCATGCCATAATAGATTGTGTCTTAAGATTTTTTATTCTTCTTATAGGAGGTGTCATGGATCATTGTTCTTAGGATTGTGCTATGGTGGCATGGGATTAGGATACTTAATTCTATCCTAATAAGGTGTTCCATCACATAAGCCTAATATTCCACACAATTTATGCTCCTAAATAGAAGTGAAAAACCATGGACAATAGGGCCACACATTAAGGTGTTCTGCTCAGTTTTAATTTTATGATTTTATAATACCACTCCCTCTTAAATTATAAGGGTTTTAAATATATTTTCATTACCCATTATTTGTTTTGAGCATAAGACACCTCAATGAATCTTTTCCTACCTTCATCCTTGGATACTGGAACCTCTTTTTTCAATTTCAAGTGGTTTTTTTGTGGTAGTCCCTATTTTCTTCCTTTACTCTCCTCCCTCCTCCCATTTTCCATATTTTTTCATTTCTCCCTTGAACCCTAATCATTTTTATATTCTAATTTAGGGTTTTGTATGGGATTAATCATTGGTCTTTGGTTTTTTAGGGTTAGTAGAGTTCATTTCCTTATAAGGTTGTTCTTTCTCCAAGATAGGTGAGTGGTTTTATCTTGGAAGAGGTATGTATTTTTGTGAAATTCCATTTCATATAAATTTCATGAGATTCTTAGGATTTATAAATTTCTTATATATCAATTTATATAAATATTTAATTCCTTTAAGGGCTTCAAAAATGTTTCAAATGATTTCTCAACATGGTGTAGTGGATTAGCAATGAATTTTCTAGAATTTATTTTGTAATAATTTTTTTATACGGAAATAATTTTTGAAAATTATTAAGGGGCTTCATTCAAATGTTTTTTATAATATATGGAAGGTTTTAGATCTATTTTCATTTCAAAAGGATGTAACCTATAGTGTAATTTTCTTTTTTACTTAAAGAGGATTTTGGTTTTCAAATGAATCCTAAGAGAGAAGAGTGATGTTTTCAAATTTATTTTCCTTGTTGGTTTTCAATGAATGTTTTTATAGCTTGATAATATTAGTTATTTGTAAGGGGATGGATAGAATTTATAAATTGAGTTTCTTGATGACTATACATCCTTGTTTTAATCCTCTTAGTTTTATTACTTATGTATATTTTTATCCCTCTTTATGTTATATTAATTTGATTATTATTTTGATTTTTATGCATAGGTGTTAAAGGGGATGTTTCATAAAACTATATTCGAGGTGAGATGAGGTTTATTTTTTATACATTTTGAAGTAAATGGTTATTATATTGTTCATTTATTTTTCACTACCACTTTGATTATGTCATGTGGACCCGGGGTAACTATATGAGAGACTTGGTGTGTGTTATACTAACTTAATTTGATCATTTTCTAGTGACCCTGAGTGTAGGTTGATACCTTTATAGGTATGGTGGCCCAATTAGACTATAAGAGATAATAAGACGGAGTAACTAGTATGATTGTGGGATCTTACTAATTGATATCTCAATTTGATTATACATAATACCACCCCACATTGGGATATAGGGAGTTTCCCATAACACTTATTCATTTCGTTAGAGAACTACCTTGGGTATTGTCATTTCATACTTTATATGCACCCCCTTATGTTATTTTTTATTAGTGGAACCATGTATATCATTCTTGTTTGTTTTATTTTACTTATTAATATAATCGTTGATGATTTTATTTTTCTTATTTATTTATGAGGTGTTTTACTTTAAAAATATTCTTTTAAAAAGTGTTGTAAGGAAATATTTCAAAATGAGTAAACAGAATTGGTTTTTATTATATAAATATAGAAGTCTAAAAAAATTTAAGTGTTATTTTCCATTTTAAATGGTGGATTCAACAATTTTTTTGATTAAAAAGTGGTTTTTAAAGAAATTTATTTTAAAAAAATGTTTGATTTAATTTATTGGGTTTGAAATCTAACTATTAAACTTAGAAGGTGTTTGGTTTTCATAGATAGGTTTGTTTTGGTTTTGGAAAAAGTATTACATATGATATTTTTCCCTTTTATGCTTTACACCTAAAAAGTTTTATATTCTAAATGATTTTAAAACTAGTATATATGTAATGTTTTATAAAAGGAGTACGGTATACTCTATGGTTAAATCCTACTAGTCTTGTTTATATCACGCCCTATATACACACTCATGTGCATGTATCTGGCCTACGTGTTTTATACAGGTTCCCTAGTTGTGATATCATATTTTATATCTTTATTATAGTCCATTGATGGAAGTTTTGGAGGTGTTGAGGGATAATGTATCATGTGAAGATGTTCTGGAAAATCTATTGAGTTTCATATTTATTTTTTGTATTGCCATGTATCGGCCAATTCCCTCAAGTGTAGCTTGCATTTAGATTCTGATTTATTTTCAATTTAATTGTATTATATTAATGATTGTTGGTTTCTTATTAATATATATATATATATCTAGAAATGTGTAATCACATTTATTGATTATGTCACATTATATGTTTCTTGAGATTATTCCAAGTTATTATTATTTTTAACTAATTCTAACTATTTATTTCATTTTCATGTACATATAATGTATAGATGCACCATGTTGTATTAATGGTTGTTTATACTACATATTTATCATGATTTAGTGATGAAATCATTTCCAAAAAATTTTATTTGATACCCAGACACTAGATTCAACCTAGTGGTGATTAAGAATGTGCTTTGGGTTTTGTGACAAAGCAGCACAAGGGATAGTTCGAGTCATTCCAGGTCATTTCATTAAAAATGGTATCAAATATCACTCTTGTTATTGTGCTAGTTTAATGTTATAGGTATGAAACTATTATAACTCATGAGGTAGGTCACGAGTAGCGACCTGATCACCTCATTTCAGGAAGAGACTTCAGTTACCATGGATTGTTGATATTTGACTCATGAATTTGGATTTCATTACTAGAATTTTTTATGATACTTAGATCCCCATAAAGTTATACAAAATAATTTAGGGATTTTACATGAGTTTTCAAGTGAAATAAAAAATAAACTAATGTTTCCTAATTATCACACATATTTTGGAAAATTTTATTCAAACTAATCACATATCCCTGGAATCTTATTAGGGGTTATCACATAGTTGGAACACTGTCATTAAAACCATATAGCCAACCGGTACCTAGTTTTATATCCCTATAGTAATATTTTGAACATATTTTTATTTTTTGTGGCTTCTATGGTGGTTTACACTTGTTATGTATGGATCATAGAGGGCTTGGTGATGTGTTGATATTACTCAACATAATAAATGATTATTTATATTAAATATTATTTATTTTTGTCTTTAAAATTTGGTTCAATTTGAAAATAAATAGTTTCCTAAAAAGGTTTGAGTTTGAAACAAAATTTGTTCATTTATTTTAAAAGGTAATTTTAGGGATTATTTTTTGTTTTAAAACTAAGTGTGATGGTTTGTTTTTATATAATTTTTCTTCTGTGTGGTGGTTTCATAAATGGTTATTTTCATTATTGCATTTGGGAAATTATTTCAAAAACAAAGTCGAATATTTTTAAAATGTTTTGAAATTAAAGTGAGTTTTATTTTAATGTTCTGGATTCCATGGTTTGGAAGTTAGTATTCTATCTCATGGGATAGTTGTGAAATGAATTTTATTTAGTTTTATAAAGAAGGTGGAATGTTTTCAAAGTGTTCATTCCCTTATGAATTGTGTTTTTATAATCCTTTTAAAATTTTTTGATTTTAAATATAAATAATTTTTCATTGTGATTTACTTTGGTGAATTTATAATTTTGGTTGATAACTTAGTTAGGTATGGATTTTTTTATTTGGGTTATGAATCATGAATGGTTTAGGTTCATGTTATGGGTTATTTATATATGCCTCTAAGAAAGGTCTTGATATAATATATAATTTTATCTTAAGGTATGATCCTTAGATTGATTATCCTCTTTATTTAGGCATATATTTGATAAATTTTTACTATACCCAAACTCTTAATAGAGTTATAGAGATGAAAATATTGGTGTTCTTATACTTTTGGAGTCATCAATCTTCCAATCACAATAGTCATTAATGTTTTATTTTGGTAATGGAGTGATTAGATTTAATTTAGGGATACTCTATTTATATGGGAACCCATGGAACATAATTTTTGAAAGTGAGTGAGTTTAGGGTCCTTTATTAGGAAGAGTGAATGGTGAAGGGATGTTGTGGTCATTTATTATATATAGTGTTATTGTTTTGATAGAGGTCTCTTTTTGGACCTCGAATCAACTATTTTGAGTCTAATATGATTTTTTTATTAGAATTTTTTTGAGTGGGAGCCTCAAATATTGCAAGGACTCTGTTGATCATATATTTTTTTATTTATTCTCAATGATCTTAGAGCATACTGGTATTTGAGGTAATTCTATATGTATGTGTTATTTGGGATTTTCCTATATTATTATTTGTAGTTTTATTTATTATTTATGGTTTTTTATACCTCATTTTTTGGTTAGGAATACTTAGATTTTTATTTTATATTGTAGATTTCATGAGACTTGGATTTGGATTACTTACTCATGGAAATACTTGTGTATGTTGTCGGATAACTTGAAAACGTGTTATACCAGTAAATATTATGTTCCTAATGGTACCCAATTTTATATTATACCTTGTTTTGGTTTCAGTAAGGTTAAACATGAAATGTTATTCTACGAGAAATATCCCATATATGATTTCCCTTAACCTTCATGGCCTGAGGTTAGAGGTTGTGTTATTATTTTTGTGGCATGATTTTTGGACTAGATATATCTTTTAAATTCTTCTATTATAAAGTGTTGATGAATTGTTAGACCTTTATTGTGGTTATTTTTTATATTCCTTCAGGTGGTATTCTCTTTTTGATATTTGAATAATTTCATTGATAGTTGTTTGTGGTATATATAGAATTGCTTCTTCAATTGTGATACTTTGAAAAAAAAATATGTTGGTCATTGAGATATTATTTTATAAAATCCACGAACCTACACTCATAGGTCTGATGAAAAAATCATAAAGATTATATTTTTGGCTTTGATACTGATGAAGGTTACCAAATTATTGTCATGAAAAACTTAAAAAAGAAAAAGGAAATATTAGATCACTGAAATTCTCAAATGTATTTTAGGTTTATAGTTTTAGAGAATATAGAAAATCACTTAAGATCATGGATTCATAAACTACAAGTTCATAATGATGAAAATAATCTACCAGTATACCTATATTATTCATATTCTACATTAGTTCATCATCATCATCCATGTGAAACCCTTTGATACATAATTCATTTAAAACAATTCTTGATAACCAAGGGAAAATTAAACATAAGAAGGGTGAGATAAAATGATCAGTATGGGTAAAAATATGCATTAACAATTGAATTTCATTAATGATCATAATAAGAGAATAAGAGTATGATAACATAATCAATGTGCATTAGAATAACATAAGAATATTCATACCCATAAATACAAGGATCAAAGAACATAGAAAATCGAATAAGGCTTTCACAAAGGAAATAGTCATTATAATAAACAATCATGAGCCATGGGATACAAATCTTGATCAAATAAAGTATTTATAACTATAGAAATCATAATGAAAAAAATATTGGTATATTATGAATTTATCTTCATAATACTTGTTAAAAATATAATAACTAATATGATTGACATCCATCCCCAAAGTACTCAATTCATTGGAGGACTATCACAGACCCACCCATCCATGGATTATAATGTAACCTCCCATCCTTGGTTAATAATATAACCACTTATCCTTAGTTTAAAACGGAAACACCCATCAACATAAATAATTTCTAAGAATTTTATAATGCATAAAGTATATAAAGATTTAATTTAATTATAAAACTAATAAAAACAACCTTAATTATTTTAATAAATTGATTAACTTATGGAAAAAATAGGTTCTATAAAAATCTCTTTGAAACAAAATTAACCCATGGAAAAGAAATAGGTTCCATGTCAATATTTTTGAAACAATATTAATCCATCTATAGAAATATTGAGGATGGGGTCATTACAAAATATCCCCATTATAGAATATATAAAAACAAGGGTTTATGACATTGATAAATGGAAATACCATCAAATTATCTTTAAGAACATTTTTTATGAAAATAACCTTTTCATTTTAAAAATAAAATTTACAAACAAAAAATATGAAAAATAATGATAAAATCCTTTTATTTGATAAAAAACATGAAAATATATAAAGGAAAATTCAAGGAAAATAATGGAAATTTTGGTAGGAATATCATTTCATTTCATACATGTAAAAAATAAACATTCTTTTTGAAACATTTTGAAAAATGTAGTCAAAAGTGGCCCATTTAAAAAATGATATGAATTTTTATTTTTTCAACCTTTTAAAATAAGGTAAAAGACCACGTAAATTGAATTTAGGAATTCATTTATTTTTAAAAATGAATTTTTTAGAAAATATTTTAGAAAATTTGGATATGGAAGATAAATATACTCGATCTAAAAGAAAATAAATGAGCATTATAACATAAAAATAAATTTTTTTATATTTATTCAATCAATAAGGGATGAAATGTAAGTAAAACATGTTATACGCATTCATAACTAGTGGATAGGAAATATATATGGTTCAATAAAATAATATAATATTATATAATCCAAAGTAACCTTGAACATAAAAATTCTGAAAAGGAAGGATATTGTAACATAAAGCTTTTTCCACTTTGGTAACATTCAATCCTAAGTCCCATGAAAGTGTAAATTCAAATAAAACATTAAATTTCTTTTACATAAGGAGGTAATTGTAATAACATGTAAATGATAAGTATATAAACCTCTCAAATGAATATATGGATGTATCATAAAATTATGTCTCAAGGGAGGATAATTTGAGTTAAATAACCCTTATAAAAATAATATTATTGAATTTGAGAATTTATAAATGAATAAATAATTTTTATAAAATGTAAATCCACATAAGACAAGTGTAAATAAAACAGAAGATAATAAAAATTCATTAAAAAAATGATCCTATAATATAAAATATAGTGAAGAAGTAATATAACATAATTAAAAGAAATTGAGTTATGAGATTCATTAACACTTGGTAACTTTTAGGTCAAATCTCATTGGATGAAATAATTCAAATTGAAAATTAAAATACCATTAGGTATGAAGGATTTATGATATTACATATTAAATGGTAATAATGTACACCATATAAAATAAATTAGGTGTATCACATTTCAATATTCCATAATGAAGGTAAATTGAGATGAAGTCCCTTACGGCTTTAGTCGTCCCTGTATCAAAACCTCATAAAAGTGGAAACATGTAAGGATGTTTAAATCCAAATAATTTTCAATAAAATAATCATAAAAAAATTCATGGTAGTTTTATACACCTCAAAATAAAAATATGTTGTGAATATGACATATGTCTCAAAGAAGTAAAAGCACAACGAGAAACCCTTACCTACAATTTGACATCATTTGTACGTGTTCAAAACTATTATATAATAAGATTATATAAATTATTTGATTTAATAAAAACCTATCAAAATTTTAATATATTATACTTAAATCATTTAATTTATTTATTTTAATGACATATTTAAATATTTAATCAGTTAAGTCTATGTCAGGTGTTTTGAGAATGTTTGGTTCATTGTTTCAAAATGGTTTTGGTGTGTAGACCATGGCCAAATATATCATTATTTCAGTATCTATATAATATTAATAATGAAATTATTATCATATTTATTCATCAATTATATTTTTTTAATACCACTCACTAATTATGGTTATGAAAAATGAAATATTTTATGATGATGGAGATCATAGGTCGTACATACACATGAGTAACGTTTCCATTTTTCAATGGTCATTATAAAAATAATTTATTTATTATTTTATCCTTATATAATGATAATAATATCATAACTACCATATTATTTTTAAATATATCTATATATATCATCCATGTGATTTATTTATGAAAATAGAGTCTCATTACTTTGTGGAGGTAGTAGTCCACATGTATGCATGAATGACGTTATCATTTTTCAGTGTAAGTTAGAAAATAATATAATATATTTTCATAATTATAATTATTTTTTATATATATATATAATATTTATTAACATTATCCATGTAAATCATTAGCGAAAAATGAATCACTTCGCTTTGTAAGGCGATAGTCCATGGTACACACGAGTGACATTTTTGTATCCCCCACAAAATGGATATTTAGAATGTATATATGATATTATAACATAATAAGTATAAATATTTTACAAATATCATATATATATACATATTAAATAAATAATCATAAAAATATATTATAGGTGATGATGTAAGATGAATGACATCTATTCATATGGCGGTATTCTACCATACACACAAATGATGATTTTGTATCACATTTGATAGAATAGAAGAAGTATTTATGTTTTGAAATTAAAATAATATCTTCTCATTATATGTGATATAATGGTGTTATTATATCATAATAATTTAATAATATTTTAAGGAGGAAAAAGAAGAAATAAAATAAAAACACCTAATTAAGAATGATATATCTTCTTCTGATAACCTCCAAAAGTTAGCACCAAAAGACTTTATGGGTTGGGTTTAAGATGAAAGTATGGGATATAGTTCATTACAAGGTAATTTTGGAATTAATTTTCATATTAACTTTCTAAGATAAATGGATCTTAATTTGTGAAGGTCATAGGATAGGAGGTGGCCTTTTATAAGTGAGGTGAGTGGCAGACTTGTAATTTTCTAAAAATAAAAAGGTCTACCCACTTTTTTCACATCCAAAAAGGATAACAAATGGCCCATTATTCATACATACATGTGATAAGGTTTAAATATGGTCATAAAATATAGTTTAGACATGTTTTTTGGAAATTATAACCCTTATATTTTTTTAACCACTAGTAAACTCGTTTTGAACATAACTACTATAATTTTCTTCTATGTTTACACTTTTCGTTATAGTCAAAAATTAAGTTAAACATAATATATAATATAAATTATTTTGATTCCAAATATATAATCCATTTTACTAAATTATATGAAAATAATTAGTAGAATATAATTTATAATTAAACACACTAACATGATGAAAAAGAGGGTTTTCAAGAAATGTATTTTTCAAGAAAAAGATAGTTTTATATTAAATATATAATAAATAATTATAATTATATAAATATGATTTATTATTTATTGATATATAATATATAAATTTCATTTAAATCAATCCTAATCATGGGTTTTTTAATTAACTAAAAAGGAGAAACATTCACATTAAAACAATTTAAGGAAAATGATCCATTTTTATCCCAAAAATAAACTTATACTAAAATACAATATAAAGATGATTACAATTTAATTAATTTAAATAAATATAACTAGAGAATACTTTTGTTACTTTAAATCATATTCAAATAATAATTATACCATTAAATTAATTATTTTATTGAAAGGAAAATATAGTCTTAAAAATATATATTTTTTATAGTATTCACAGAAAAATAAATATATTTTGAAAAATATAAAAATTTAACCCTATGTTAATTTCGATATTATGATTTAAAAATAAATTTAATTTTGTCAAATTATTTTTCTAAAATTTAAAAAATTAATTATAATAATTTATCATAAAAATTTAATAAAATTATTTTTAAAGAAAACAAAATTTTGTAGAATAAAATTACATTACTAAAAATTGATTGATATTTACTATGAATTTATCAATAATTTATATTGAGTAGGTCATTTATATATATACATATATATTTCATAAATTATGTAATATTATTCATACCATCCAATTTAACGGGCATGTTAGAACATTCATATATTTCACAGGTCATTGAAGATCAGTGTTTCATGTTGTATATTCTATCAAACATAATTCTATTATTTTAAAATATTAGGGTGTTACCTTCTACGCCTTAAATAAATTTCATCCTTGCAATTTGAACTTGAACATAGTAAAAAAATTAAATCTGGGAAAAATACTGATGTTGGAAACCCACTTCATAAAAGGGATAAGGAAACATTCTCTTTATATAAGAGAAAAGGAAGCATGAGGTTCATTTGGAATAAAACATACTAGGTTTACAAATATGATAACATAGGTGGGAGGTGAAGATTTTTACATGGAATAAAATTTTAATTCCTAAATAATGATGGAGATTTATGAAGATCATTTTTCACAATAAAGTGAAGGATCAAGAGAATATAAACAACTACAAAACCATAAACCAACGAGGTGTGAAAAAGGTCATTGATATCAATCAAAATGATTATAATAAGAGAAAATTTTGTTTCAAAATAATTTTCCAAGAGTTTATGAATTAATTTTACATCTATACTAGTATCATAAGTAAATATAATTACTTGATGATTAGAATTTCATCCTTTTATCAATGTCCATCATATTATCATCTTTTTCTCAAAATAAAGAGTATTAAAGATGAATTTGTCATGATTGAATCATTAAATTCAACTTATAAAGGATCACATAATCATATGTGGTTTAAAAATAAATTTATTATGTATTTATACAATAAGAAAAACCAGAAAAATTAGCACAAGGTTAGGTAATTCCCAAAATGAGTAAACCTTCATATAATGAAATTATACATTAATCTCAAAAAATTAACAGTAATGACAAGAGTTAAGAATAAATAATTTAATTAATAAATAACCATATATCCAAAATAACCTTAATAACATATAAATTTAAGTTCCTTTTATCCTCAAATTATATCTCATACCTTTCTGATTTCAAGCCAAAAAAAATAGTGATCTTCTTCATGGAATCATATAGGACAGTGGTAGGTGTTTCACCTTTTTCACTATTTGGTTATGGGTTTAAGCCCCACAGAGCTTCCAAATGTGATGGGTTGTCACCTGGACATTGGGTTGTTCTTTTTTCCTAAATTTATACCCTCATAGTTTTCCTAGTAATATAATAAACATCCTTAAAAAAAACCTTAATCATTAAAGATTATATAAAACCTGGAGTTTATCAATACCTTTAAACTTATGAAAAGATAATTACACCTAAAATAAAACTTAATTTTGAACCTATGGGTTACATATAACATAGCCTAATATAAACACATATCCCAATTTGCATTAATCACCTAGAAATTCCATTACTTGAAACCTAAAAAGGGTTTTATAAGACTTGAACACATGATTAAAATTAAAGTTGTAAACCCATGATGTAATATATAACTCTTAAGATAAACTCACATGAAAACAACCTAATATAAAATTGTATATATACCTTTCCTATGATGCCTAATGAAATTTCCCTATACTCGCACTCCAGGATTTGGTTCTAAAATCATAAACTTTACATTTTATAGATCCAATGCTGATGCAGGTGACTGAAATTTCATTATCCAAAACGTACAACCTAAAAAGGAAATATTATATCACTTACATTATCGAGGAACTTTTAGGTTTAGAGTTTTATAGAATTAGAAAAAACTTTTAACATCATGGATTCATAAAAAACTCGTTCATAATGATGAACATTATCACCCACTACATCCATTTTCCATATTCCATGTTAGGTCATCGTCATCATCCTTATAAAACCCTTCTAGAAAAAATTAATTTCACGTAATTATTGATAACCTGTGGAAAATTAAACATAATAACGGTGAGATGAAATGATCATTGCGGGTAAACATATGTTTCAGCAATGAAATGTCATCAGTGAGCATAATAAGAGAATAAGGGAATGATAACATAATCGTAGTTCATGAGAAATACATAATAATACTCATACCCATTAATACCCAGATCATCAAACATGAAATCATGGAATAAGTCTTTTAAAAAGGCAATATTCATTGGAATCAATCATCATGAGCCTTGTGATATCGATATTGATCAAAGGAAACATTTATAACCATATAAAGCATAATGAAAATGTATTGGTATATTGGGAAATTTTCATTATATCCATTATTATTAATTGAATAACCAATATGGTGAACTTACAAATTTTAAGTACCCAATGAATTGGATCGATATCATGTAACCAATAAACCTTGTTGTATAATGTAACCAACCATCCTTGGTTTTTAATGGAACAACCCATCCTTGGTTGGTAACATAAATACACATCCTTGGTTTATAAAAGAACCACCCATAAAAATAAATAATATCCAAGATATATATCATGAATAAGGTATATATAGACTTAATTTCATTATAAAAAACATAAATACATTATTCATTTTATAAATTTATTAACACATGGAAAAATAAACAGGTTCTATGACAATTTCACTGAAACATGATTAACCTGTTGAAAAGAAACAGGTTTCATGATAATCTCTTAGAAAAAAACTTAATCCATCTTGAGAAAGAATTTAGATGGTATCATTAAAAAATATTCCCATTATAGTATAAGTAACAATAAGTTTTTTAATGTTTATGAATGTAAATACCTTTAAAATAACATCAAAAACATTTTTAGGAAAATAATCTTTTCATATTGAAAATCAATTTTAAAAAATAAAAAATCACAAAATATTGAAAAAATAAATTTCATTGAAAAATACCATTGAAAAATATAAATTAATCTTCAAGTAAAATAATGGAAATTATTTAAATAAAATCCATTCATCTAATAAATGTTAAAAATAAACATTCTTTGAAAAATATTTTGAAAAACAAGAGTTAAAAGTGACCAATTCAGAAAATGTTAGTTAATTTATTTTCAAAAACATTTAAAATAAGGTAAAATATCATGTAAAATTCCTTTAGTAAATTATTTATTTTTATTAAAAAACATTTTAGAAGACAATGATATGTAAGATATAGATACTTGATCAAAAATAAAATACAAGCTTGGTATAACTTACAAACAACTTTCTTGATATTTCTTCAATCAATATGGAAAAAAATGGAATTACAAAATTTTAACCACATTCATAACCATTATAGAATAAATAGATTTGTTTCAATAAAATAATATCATATTATTTCCTCTAAAGTATCCTTGAACATAAAAAATCTCAAAATTAAGGATATTGTAACATAAATCCTTTTCCAATTTGGTAACTCTTTAATCAAAAGTCCCATGAAAGAATAACATCAAATGAAATATTAAATATAATGAACATAATGAGATCCATGATATAAAATTTAAAAGGTTATTATATACACCTCTCATATTAATATAGGTTCATATCATAGACATATCTATCAAATAAAGATATTTTTTTATGAATAACCCCTGCAAAAATCATACCATTGAATTTGAGAATTAATCAATGGATCGATTATGTATATCAAATGTAAAACTAAATAAAACAAGTGGAAATAAAACATAATATAATAAAAATTTATTACAAAAATAATATTATAATATAAAATATATTGAATATAGAATATAACCCAAAAAAATAAATTGAGTTATGATATTCTTTACTGTTTGGAAACTTTTAAGTCAAATAACCTAGGTAAAATAATTCAAATTGAAACATACAATACCATGATTTATGAATTATTTATGAAATTACATGTATAATTGGATGTATATAAACTATATAAAAGAATTTATTTTTATAACATTACAATATGGATCAATGAAAGGAAATTGAGATGAATTCTCTTGCTGGTTAGGTAATCCTTAGATCAAAATCACAATAAATGGAGAACCTCATATGGATTTTTAAATCTCAGTAATTTTCATGCAAAAAAATCATAAAATAAATATATGTATAGTATATACACCATATAATAAAAATAAGTGTGAATATAGAATATGTCTCACATAAGTAAAAGTGAGAGAAGAAACCCTTACCCCCAATATGACTACCATCATACGTATTCTAACCTTATATATAATAAGATTAAATAAATTAATTTATTTCTTAAGAAACTATTATAGGTATAATAACTTATAACTAAATAATTTATTTTATTTATTTTAATTACATATTTAAATATTTAATCAATTAATTCTATGTCGGGAGTTTTGAGGATGTTTAGTTCATTATTTCAAAACAACTTCAGTGTGTTGATCATGATCAAAGAGGTCATTATTTTAATATATCCAGAATTATAACCATCAAATAATAATAATATTTATACATAAATTATTTTTTTTTTAAACCAATCCTGAAATTTGGTTATGAAAAATGAACAATTTTGTGATCATGGAGATGGTAGTCTATACGTATACATAAGTAACGTTTTAATTTTTCAATGATCATTATGGACTGAAAGTAAGTATTAGTATATATTTATATAATAATAATAATATTACAAATACCATATTATTTCTTTAAATATATTTATATATATCATCCATGTTATTTAGTGATAAAAATAGTCTCATCGCTTCATGGAGGTGGTAGTGCACAAGTACACATGATTGATGTTATCATATTTTAGTTTAACAAAAATCATATATTATCTTTCATAGTGATTATTATGTCAAGAATATAAAATATATTTCATTTATGGCATAAATATTCATTAAAATTATCCATACTACCTTCCATGTAAAGCGTTAGTGAAAAACAGATCACATCGCTTTGTGATATGGTTGTCCACAGTATATACGAGCGATGTTATCGTATCTTCCATGTAATGAAAATTAAGAAGTTATATGTGAAATCATAAATAAGGAATTATAAATATGTTAAAAATATTATTTATATATATATATACATTAAATCTATCATTATAATAAATTTCGAGAGGTTATTATTGAAAATGAATGGCATCAGTTCGTGATGTTGTTGTCCTTTGTACACACGATTAATGATTGTGTATCTCATTTAATAGATCAAGAGATGGATTTATGTAATTTCATTAAAATAATTACATCTAAATATATGGAATATAATTTTTTGTTATATCATAATAATTTAAGAATAATTTAATGTGGTAGAAGAACATATAAAATAAAAACACTCAATTACGCACAATACTTCTTCTCCAGACAACTCCCTTCGGCAAGCACCAAAAGCCATCATTGGATGGATTTAGGAAGAAAAGGTCTCTAGAGAATGTATATGGAGATTATAAAGCTATTTTTTTAGGTATTGGATGGTCCAAATTGATTTTAATGTATAATGATGGGATAAGAGTGGGTGGAATTTTATTTGTGTGGTGAGTGACACAATTGTAATTTTTGAGAAGAAAAATGTGTACCCAAATCTTTCACATTACTAGAGGATCAAAAAATATATAATTTTAGAGACTTAAATATTATAATTTCAAAATATAGACATAAAATATATTTATAAATGTTTTTAGGTCATTTAACCCTTATCATTTTTGTTTAACCCCCGGTAAACCCATTTTCACCTTAACCATGGTAATTTATTTTTAATGTTTTCACTAATAATTATGATAAAAATTATGTTTAAATTATTATATAATATAAATTATTATTTGAAAAAATATTTATTCCAATTTAACAAATTAAATTCACAAAATTTTTAATTTTTATTTTAAAATTCAACCTAGAGATACGACGAAAAAGTGAGTTTTCAAGAATTGTACTTTTCAAGGAAAAGATGATTTTATATTGACTCTATGAATATTAATAATTATTGTATGAATAAAAATTAATATTAATTGATAATATATATATATATATACATAATTAAAATTCTTCTACGTTATGGTTTATCTTAATTAAATTAATAGGATAAACATTATTCACTTTAAAATAGTTTTCAGAAAAGTCTTATTTTTGCAACAAACAATAAAATTATATTAAAATCCAATATAAATATGATTAAAATGTAATTAAGTATATTAAATATAAATAAATACTAATTAATTTACATTAAATAATATTAAAAACATAATTTTACTTTTAAATTACTTAATTCATCAAAAATAAAATATAGTTTTACAAAAATCAGTATTTTTTCACTATTCACTGAAAAAATAATATATTCTGAAAAATCCTAAAAAATAACCCTAATTTAATTTTAATATTATGATTTCAAAGAATTAACTTAATTTTACCAAATTAATTTTATAAAAGGTCCCAAAATTATTTATAATGTTTTCTCACAAAAATTAATAAAATCATTTTTGAAGAAAACATAATTTTAAAGAATAAAATTACATTACTAAAAATAGATTGAATAATTAGAACGAATTTATAAATAATTTATATTTGTAGTTAATTTATAAACATATTTAATAATTTAGTTAATAAAATTCATACCTATAAATTTAATTTCTAGGTTATGACAGTTATATATTTTGCGGGTCGTTTAAGCTCGGTGTTACATGTTGAACATGCTATCAAACATAATGCTCTTCTTTTAAAATATCAAGGTATTACACATTTTTTTAAATCTTATCATTTATTATATCACTATTTTATATGAATTATAATTTATGGGTTGACCTATTTCATATCTTCATCATCATTTAGCTTCATGTATCTTGATTGTTGACTAAATTTTTCTTGGAGATGTTGAATAGAATTGAGGATTTTGTTCCATCATTTTAGGAAATCGTGTGTAGTTCCCTTTTCTTACTAGAAATTATTTAGTTTTTTTTTCAAAACTCCAACCTATTATATTGGGTGTAGATATTTGTCCCATTACTTATAATTTTGGCATTAAATTTCTAGGTGGAAATAGGCATGGCAGGGAGAATTGTGAAACCCACATTTCACTTTTGTGTAAAATATTATATATTTATAGGTTATTTTGATATTTTTTGGATTTTTTTGTTCTATAATTTTATGTAATATAAGTTAACATTGTTGAAAAATAAATAAATTGTGTGATAGGTATCTATTTTCAGGTGAAGAGATCTTTCATTACTTTTCTCATTTTTCATAGGGAGTTGTTAGACACTCCGTAGAGGGTGGATAAACCATGATGTTCATCCTGGTAGGTGCCCTACAACATAGAGAAGGAATTTCATGTTATAGTATCCTAGGATTCTTGATTTTTTGTACTTCCTGAAGGATGTTAGTTGCATCATGATACTCAAATATACACTATGGTGAACTCAGCTTAGAATCCATAATTATATCTTGAGGAGGTGATTTATTATTGAAGCCTCGAAGTCCACTCCATAAAGTTGTTTTGGGAGGGGTGTCACACAGTTTCCACTAAGGCCACATTGTTAATTGTTCTTCCTAGAGTTAATTTTATGATTTTATAATTTTTTCCCTCTTTAATTTAATAGTTTTTTTCCTCTTTTCCTTACCCTCTAATTTAGTTATTGTGTATAAGATATCAATAGTTTTTATTCTCCATTCTACCTTTTATTTTTTCTATTTCAACTTCAATTAAAGTGGTATTTTTAGGTAATCAAACTTTTTTTATCACTTATCCCACCTTTAATTTTCCCTATTTTTATAAAATTAATTGCATAGTCACTTTTGTGAAGTGTTACTTGGACTATTTATCTCACACCCTGCATATACACTCTATGTGTGTATGCATCCTTTATGTTTTATATAGGTTACAAGTTTAAGATCATTGTTTGGATATAATTTGTATATTATATTAATAGAAATTGGGGTTGTGTTAAGTGATCATGGATCATGTGGAGATGTTAGAGAAATAACTCATGTTGTTATTTATTATGGGTTCCCTTGTATTGAATAATTTGGTCACAAATAGTTTGTATTCATATGATAATTTATTTACACTTGTATTTCATGGTATTAAATCTTGTTGGTCATTTATTATTAATTATATTCCTGTATCTCAATAATCAATTTTATTGTTCATGTATTGTTGGATATTTCATTGGTTTATTCTATGTTTATATTATTTTATTTATTTGTAACTATTTAATTCGTTTTCAGGGTTATATAATGTATATATTTACTACATAATATTCTAAATTGTTTTTTATTCTTATTTATCATGATTTAGAAGTTAAATTATTCCCATGTATTTCTATATGATAACATGACATGATTTTTCAGCCTATGGAGATTGATAACAGTCATTAAGTCTTATGGCAGGTATATTGGGTAATGGGTTGGGTAACCCCATGCTAGTTCACTAAAAAATGGTAATAAAGTTCCCTATTATTGTTTACGGAGTCTGTTAGTATGAATCATAGAAAATAAAGACTCATAAGGTAGGTTATTTGTAGGTTCTTAATCATCACCTTTCATGAGGAGACTTGAGTCACCAAGGGTATTACGGATTGTAATCTTGACTTTGGATTTCATTATTAACTATTTTGATGATGTTTTAATCATTATCAAGTTATATCAGTTACTTTGGATAATTTCCTAGAGTTTTATGGTCAATGTGGAAGGTTTTTGGAGTTAACCAGTTGAATCGCATGGTCTAGAAAATTGTGTAAAGCCAAATTACATGTTCCGATAAACTTTTCAGAGGTTGTCACATGATTGGAACAAAGTTGGCTAGATCTTATGGCCAAATTATACCATGTTCTACAACCCTATGGTACTTTTTTAAATGTTTTTTGTTTTCTCTGGCTCCTAAGGTGGTTTTTACTTATTAAATATTTATAAAATAGTTTTTTATAATGAGTTTATGTTTCTCAGCCTTTAATTTTAAAGGTTGTTTTGGGTTGAATTTTGTTTATATTTATGTTTAAAATATTTTTGTGTTCCAAAAGATGTAATTTTGTGAAATGTTTTTATTTTGAAACCAGTTTTGGTGTTTTATTTGAAAATCAAATTTCATATATGGTTTTATTTAAACTAGGAGTTATGGTTTATTTGTAAATTATTTTTCTTCCATGTGATTTTTTCATAATTTGTTGACATTATTATTCAATTTAGAAAGTGTTTTTTCAAAATAAAGTGGATTCTTATAGAAATGTATTAAAATGAAAGTTGGTTTTATATAAATACTTTTGATTCCCTATTATGGGTGTTGTTATTTTAATTCATAAGATATTTGTGAAGTAAATTTTCTAAAGTCTTCAAAAAATTATGAAATTTTTTCAATCCGTGTATTCACTAGTGAAATGAATATTTTTTATACTATTTAAAATTTAGAGATTTAAAAGAAATATAATTTTTAGGGTAGTCCACTTTAGCGAATTAGTGTTTTTGGTTGATCCCTTTTATAGGTAGGGATTGTTGGATTTGAGTTGTGAAACGTGAATATAGTGGGTTCATGTTTTGGTTTATTTATAAATTACTCTAAGAAAGGTCTTAGTGGAATGTGAAATTCTATCTCAAAGGATGATCCTTAGGGTGATTAACTTAATCTTTAGGTTTATCTTTTTTATTTTTTTACTCCACCCAGACTCTTAATAGAGTGGTATACCTTAAACCTTTAGTGTTATTGTAATTTTGGATTCATTTACCATATATTATCTTCAATTATTAAGGATTTCGTTATGAAATATAGTGGTTAAAGAAAATTTAGGGAGAATCAAATTATATTGGAACCCCTAGAACTTAATTTTTGTAAGATAGTGAAATTAGGATAATGAATTTTATTTAGTGGATTATGAATGGTTGTGTCAATAATTTCCCAATGTTAGTGATCCTTCTTTTAAAATAGGTATTCATTTAGACCTCAAATCATCTATATTGAGTTTTACCTAAGGTTTTATTAATATTTGTTTTATAGGGATCCTAATATGTTGTTACGACTCATATAAACATTTATTTTTTGATTTATTCTTGATTCATTTGAATAAATTTGAGCTTTAAGTTAATCTTATATTGATTTGTTATTTGGGATTTTTATCAATTTTAATTTAGTGGGGTGTAGACTATTGAGGGTTATGCTCATGCCTTGTTGTTTCATTATTCATCTTGAGGTTTGTGTTTAATATTATCCTTGTGATGAGATTTGTATTTTTATGAGTTTCTCATGGGAATACTTGAGTAATTTATTGTGTAATATGGACGAGTGACATTACAATCTAGATTGTGCACTGGATGTAATCTATTTTAAAATTATAACCTATTTAAGTTTCAATTAGGTTCACCATGAGATGGTATTCCAAGAGAAATGTCTCATGTAATTTTTCTCTTTAGCTTTATGTTCTAAGGTTAGAGCTGATGTTTTTATTGTTTAGGTTTGTCTTTGGGATTAGGTGTATCTTTTTTATCTCTTATTTAAAGAGTATTGATGGATTAACTAAACTTGATTATGGTTCTTATGGATATTACTATATGTTGTATTCAATTTTTTAGTTTTGAATCATTACTTTGAATTATTCTTATGGAAAATGTTGGATTAATACTACCATTATGGTGTTTTAATCAAACATGTTTTTATGGTGATATCAATTTTTATAAAGATTTTTATTCATTATCTCACTATTTTCAATGAATTATAAATATTATGGAAACCTATTTTTAGTCTATAAGATCATTGAGATTATTGTTTCTTAATTATGGTATGGGTTATTCATGGTGGTGTTGGATAGTATTGAGGATTTGGTTTCAACATGTTGAGAAAATATGTATAGTCCCAATCCCTTTTCTCAATGGACCTTTCAGTGTTTTACGCCATTCCTCTCACCTCTTACATTGGGTGTTGAGGTTTAGTTTTCCCATTACATATGCTTTTTACCATAGCTTTATGGTGATATAAGGTGGCATGGTTGGGGAAATTATTACACCCCATATCAGGTTTTTGTATAATATTATGTAATTATGGGTTATTTTTAATTTTATTGGAGTTTTGATGTTCTTTGAGTTCTATGTATTTGATATCCAATAGGTTATGTTGTTTCTAGAGGTTTCATGGATTGACAGGTATCTATTTTCTAGTGAAGTTTTATTTCATGAATTTTTTATTTCTCTCAGGGAGTGGATAACCAATACATGGTGGGATATTATAACATTAAGTTCAATAGAGTGGGCACCATGGGCCGCGGGGAGTGAAATCCATGATATAGTGGCTAAGGTGTTAGGATTTTTGGTTTATTCCAAATGATGTGTGATGATTTGTGGTGTTAATGGAGAAAAAATGGTGGCCTAGGAATAGGATAGTTATTTTTTTACCAATGATGTTCTCCACACTAAAATCTTGGGAGACCATGTCAAAGAGGTTATTGTAGAGGTTTATCACACTGTGACCAACAAAGCTTCATTATGAGGTATTCTACTAGTTTTAATTTTATGATTTTCCAATTCTAACCACTGTTTTTTAAGGGTGTTATCCTCCTTTTGTTTCCCCTATCATTCGACTGGTGCATAAGAGATATTATGATAGATTATCCTCCATTCTTTCTTGAATTTTAGATCCTCTTCCTTATATTTCAAGTGTTCTTTATGTAATCCCTATTTTCTTCCTTTTCTTTTCTCCCTTATTCCATTTCTCATTTATTTTCTTTTTTCCCTCAAATTCTAATCATTTTGAAGGAAAAATTTAGGTTTTCTATATATATAATCACGGGAATTTTTTTTATTTAGGGTTTGTAGACGTCTTTTCCATATGTGGTTGTGTATTCTCTATTATAGATGAGTGAACTATTCTTGAATGTGGTAGGTGTTTTTTTGAAATTCCTTTTTTTCAAATTTCATAAAATTATTAAGATTTATAAATCTATTATTTTAAATTTATTTTTATTCTAAATAGTTTATTTCACCTTTTAGTTGATTAAAAATGGAATTTAGGTAATAAATGGATTTTAAATGATGGTTTTATTTATTTCTTTGGGTTTTAAATCATGTATTTTTAATTAGAAGGTGTTTTTTTAGAAATTGTTTTCTCTTATTTTGGAAAAAATGATTATATATGGTAATTATTTTCCATTATTATTTACATTTACGAAAACTTTTTTTAAATGATGTTCAAACTATAATTTATGAAATGCTTTTTTAAAAGGAATTTCATATACTCTTTGGTAAAATCCTACAAGTTTAGATCACATAGTGAATATACAGACATGTGTGTATATGTAGTCTTCATGTTTTATATAGGTGAATTTTTTTTATCATGATTTATATATCATTAATATTTTCCATTGATGGATGTTTTGGATGTGGCAAGTGATTATGGATAATATGGAGATTTTTGAGAAATTATTCTGCTTTATTTTTGTTGGTACTCCCATATATCATCTAATTGATCCATGTGTGGTTTGTTTTCTAATCGTCATTTATGTATACTTCCACTATATAGTATTAAATCTTGTTATTAATTAATTATTATTCATATTATTAGATTATATAAATATAATCTATTCATTATACACCATTGGATATTTATTATGTTTATTCTATGCATGGATTATTTAATTATTTATAACAGTTTATTTCATTTTCATAGACATCCAATGTATGGATTCACCATGCTAAATTCTCGGTTGTTTCTACTACTTATTTACTCTTATTTTGGGTTGAAACCATTCCAAACAATGTCACCTAGATACCCTAACACAGCTAGTACCATGAACACAGAATAATATGATAAATAGATGATTTTAAAATTTTATTGTTGGATAGATGTTATAATTTAATCTCTGGTAGTGAAAAACCATTAAAAAATTAATGATACCATGTGGAAGACTTTAAGAACCAAAATTATATCAAACTATTATCTCTTATGATTAAAATAAGCATGCATGTTCCACTCATCGTTGGTAATAACTGCTCAATGGAACTATTTTTGGATCACTCTAGATCATACACAAATCATTCAAGAGTATTTTAGAGAATCAAACATTGGATTTTGGGTGATTGGATTTCAGATGAACCTTTCAACCTTCAGATGATCACCACTATATCATTCCATGGATCCATTCAATAGAACATTGATCAGTTTCTTAGAATGGGTTAATGTTGTCACTAGGATGTGGAAGGTATGAGAGAGGATATATTAAATTCATAGTATGAATAGTCCTATAAATTTGATATTTCTCTATATTAAATGGAAATGTTTAAAATTACTATAAATTACACTCTGGGCCCTGAATATATTTAATCTGTTAAATAATCCATAAATGACAACTTATAGCTTATTAACTATGTCATAAATGTCATTTATATTTTTATCATGTACGCATAACATCATAAATATATTAAATGATAAAATATAGGTATTTTACTTGAATCTTTACTCCCATGAATACTAATAAAACCATTAAAAACAATATTCCTTCATAAAATATGATTTCTCATATTCACTAAATAGCATATGAATACTATTAATATATAAATTTGATACCATTTTTTCTATAATTTAATAATATGAATTTATTTATTTCTTTTCAATCATTCAAAATCTAGATATTTCTTGAACATTTTGGTGGATGCCACCATGTCCTCAACTCTTATTCAATAGAATAGGTCATACTTTTAAATATTCTTAGTGTGTGACCCTCTAGGTCATTATCACAATAGTAGTGGGTAATAATCATAGACTAAGAGAATATTTTATCAAAAAATTAAGACCCATGAGTAGATAAGTTATAGTCCTATCAATGACAACCTTTTAAATGAACATACATTATATAATGTAATCTCTTTGTATAGAAACATCTCATAATAAAGGATGTGCACTTCAGGTAATAATCCTTTAATTATTTACTTATACTTAACCATATTGTATGGACTTCCCTTAGTTTACCATGTCCTTTAATTTGGTGAAAGTATTACCATCCTGGTGAACTAGCCAAAGATATCTCTTCCTTTAAGTTGTTAAAAATCATGTCTTGATCATTTAATAAATTTCATATCATCGATGATTCAACTAACATAAGATGCTTCACCATAAGATAAATTTTAGGGTATCATCTCAAATAAATCTATGAAATAAAATGGTAAATACTGATAATGATCTTGACTAAATAAACCAATACACATGATCATATATGAGAAAATTCAATGACACTTGTAACATATGTTGTTCTTATTGGAAGGTTAGTCCTTGTGATCTCATCTACTTAAGATCACCAAGTGAGAACTTCATGTGAATAAGTCTCAATGCTTATGATCTCATAAAACCTCATAGTCACACATCATATATGTCTTATCAACATGATTAATCTTAATAATAGGAAATATTTTAAAGATTACTATCATGGTATCTCTAGGTTTTCATTATAGATGGGAGCTGTAATAACCATTTGATAGGACATGTAATCTAAGGACATTAACTACAATATTGTATATTAAAAAGTAATGTTACTATCATTTTAAGTGAAAATATTGGTTTATATAAAACTCTATACATGTTATGGAAATCAAATTACATACAATTGTTGGTTCTATTCACCCACTCACAACACTCCCACTTTTACTAGAGCCAACTGTTAATAAATCTCAACCCGCTAACTCCCACATGAGAACCATGATTCTACTAAGATATGGTTTTATTCAAGGGGTTTACCATGTTATCCTATATGGAAACTATACTAACTATATTTTCCCCACTCTGACTAAAATTCGTCAATAGATGCAACTTATGAAGTATATGCTTTTTTGAAAGGTGTAATTTGGGATCTTTGGTAAATATCACTATAATAGTATTATCATAATGAACTATAATAGGGTTTTCACTACTAGTGACAATAATAATATATAATAAAATGATATACATTCATACTTATTGTTTATCAACCTCAAAATACTCTATATACTCATATTATTCTATAGAATTGGCATTCATGAGATGCTTGGAGATTCTCTATCTCACTACACCCCCATTCAGACAAAATACATAGATTGATAGTGATTTTAGATCATCATGATCTATCTATAATGTAAAATTAGTGTATCCCCTCACTACTATCTCATTATATCCTCCATATATTAGGTCCATATCCTTTTTTTATATCAAGGATATTAGGATTATTTGTATAGTTTCCCAATGAAACTCTCTTGGATAAGTTTTATATCATCACATCATTTTTAAAGAAAAGGATACATCAAACCTATTATATAGCATAACATACATGATAGATCCCATTATATAAGAATAATGGATTCTATTTATCCTCTAAATATACTACTATTCTGGTGGACACATCTTCATGGAGATACTGATACCAGGTGGAATTGGAAATGACCTTCTCTTAGATTATTCCATATTATATCTTTTGAGTAGCATATCAATATATATACTTCTAATTTTACAAAGTAATATTTGATATCTATATTTATAGATCTTTAACACTATAATATAAGATAATTCACCAAATAATTTCATAGAGAATCATTAATTTAACTAAGTCTTAACTAAATGCAAGACATGAACATCATTCCCCATAATTAATATTTTCAAAAAAATAATACTAGGAAAATTATAGAATTTCCGACTAACATTTTTAAAGAATTGGATTGATTTTATTCTTAATGAAACTAAATATTATTATGTACTCATTAAAATGAAAATTACATGATCTTGATTCCTGTCTCAATCCATAAATGGATCTTTACCCTTTGTGTAGTTTATGGGAACTATTTGACATAATGAACCCTTCAATTTGAGTCATATAAATGTATTAAAAATCCCATTTAAAAAAGTATTTCATACATTTTATAAATATCATAATCAAGGAATTCTATTATTTTAAGTAGTATTTTTATTTATTTTAGAAAATAAATTGTTCATAAAGTTTCATCCTAGTGGATTCCTTTAATTTTCCTAAAACCCTTTACAACCAATCATGCATTATAAGTGTTAATTTTACAATCCATGTACATCCTTCTCTTGAATAACCATTTACACCCAAAAGGTTTTATATCATCTGGAGGGTAAACCAAAATTAAAACTTGATTTTGGTATATGGACTCCATCTCATGAATCATAGATTCTTTTCATTTAGTAGTGTATTTTAAATCTATTTCCTCCTTGTATATTAGAGGTTCTTTATCCATAAGGATTAATGATTCACATAATTCAATGATAATAAATCTATATCTCTCTACTTATCTAACCTTTCTAGTATACATACATAGTTCTTTTAACTTAGGAACCTCTTCATCACCCACTGTCTCTTGTGGAGATTTTTCATGTACCAAATATGTTTAATCTAGTGCATCAACATAATTTAATTAAATCCTAATTCCACTATTTCCAATAGAAATATATTTCCTTTCAAGAAATATAGAATGTATCTCCATAATATGTTTTATATTTTAAGGGTTATATAGATAATATCCATTTCTTTTCTTAATATATCCTATAAATATGCACTTCATTCTTTGAGTTTCTAGTTTTTCATTAGGTAATGTCTTAAAAAACTTCTTGTATCCCTATACACATATATGAGATAGAGTGTGTCTTTTTATACAATAACTCATATAGAATCCCACATACTTCCTTATTTGTTATGCAGTTATGGGTATATGTCATTGTCTATAGTTTATATCCCTAAAATTATAATAGAATACTGGTTTGATTCATCAAAAAACATTCCATTTCAAGCAATGTATAAATCCTCCTTTCACCTACACCAATACATTGAGGTGTATAATGTGGATTAATCTAGGAGACTATCCCACACTTCTTCAAGTGATCAATGAGGTATTGGTTGAGATAGTCTCCACCCTAATCTAAGTGTATTTTAATTATCTTCTTACCAAGATACTTTTCTACTTCATTATGGGTTCTCTTAAACATCTTAAGGGAATATAAACTATACCCCATTAAGTATATATATTCATACCCATTGTATTCATTTTTTAAATTAATTAAGTATGAAAATACACCCCTTTTCTCACTATAAATATACCACATAACACAGTACGTATCAATTCTAGTAGTTCTTTTTCACTTAATACATTTACAGAAAATTGGTGATTTGGTCTTTTTTTCTTATAAAAAAGCATGACATATATATATATGGGTTATAAATAAATATAGTCTAAATATCCTATTTAATTTAATTTATGTAAACGCTTCTCATTTATATGAACGAGATTAAATATCCACTAGAAATTTTGATATGATTCCTTCCAAATGGATTTATGACTAATTTCCAAGATTGGTTTTTAAAGTTCCAGTATATATAGTTCATTGTTAATATGTGTCATACAATGAAATATTTTGTCTTTAAAAATGATACAACATGTATTGAATAACATGAAATAAAACCACATAGTGCTTGCTCTCTACAATGATATTATATTTCTATAACTGAAGGTTGTGATAATAGTTTTTAATGAAAGAACTAAATCACTAGGAAAAGTAAGATAATAATATACCATTGCTATGGCTAGTATTATCATGCCATTTTTATCCCAGAGATCCTCCTCACCCTTTGAAATATTTTAGAAAATACATGGTTCTTGCATTTAAATAAAAATATGTAAGTCACATATTGTATTCAATACCTAAATTGTAGATAAATACATATTTCATTCAATAAAAATTATAATTAATGTAGAATAATCTCCTTTCTTCCTCATCCCAATACTTTAATTACACTTCCAATGTCCCTTATTTCTATAATAAATTTATATATCCTCCTAATCATTCGCATTCTTATTTATATTTTTCTTCTTGGATGGGTGGTGCACTGGAATATTTGGCTTAGAATTATACTTTGATAACTTAGACTTTCAGTTCATCATTTTATCACTATAAGGACAAAAGATTTCAAATTCCTAAAATTCTTGTTAGCTTGGTGAACTAAATCCAATAGATATATAATAAACCTTTTAATGTTATTCATGTTATAATTAACAATAAAAATTAAGAATCTTGGTAGTAAAGTGGCATGAATTAAACTAGTTGCTAGTTCTTGTTTCAACTAGAACCTAAGGGGTTTTAATTTCTCAATGTACCCAATCATCTTGAGTTCATGAGGGTATTCCTAACTCCCTTTTGGAAGTCAGAACCTATAGAGTAAAATAGATATATCATATTATTGTTATTGTTACTTCTCCTGATAAGGATCTTGTAGATGAGACAATATTTTTTAGTAATATTCATCCTCATTCATTTTTTTGCATCTCACTGGAAAAAGATGATAACATGATGCACTATACACCAAGAACATATTTTAAATAATTATTATACATATCTTTATATTCCTTCTTTTCTCTCATGAGGGACTCAGTAAGATGTTTGGATTCCAACACATAGATATTCCTATCTTGTTGGAATACTATGTTCATGATCTTATACCACTCTTGGATGCTTTGGATAGTTAGGATACTCCCTTTATATAATATTGATCACAATGATATTCAATTTGTGATGTTTTTTATTTGATCTACAATAATTAAATGTATAAAATTAGTAATTTTTTTTTAATTACTAATAGAAATGAGTGACTAATTGAGTATTAAATGTATCTCACTATTTTATAAAATCCTACCATCCCTCAGCTACTAGATTCAGAATACTCGATCACCATAGTATTCTCATGGAAAGGATACTAAAACCCTATTATCATAGTTAATGATGTTTCTATTCCACTTCAAATAGAGTTTAAGGTATGATTTTGGATATACATCTATATTAACTTAAAGTTTCTTGATTCTTTGAGTGAAGTCACAGCTTCTACAAATCATAACCTTAATTTACACAAGAATTTAAATATAAAGTTTAAATAAGCTAGGTATAACTACTTATTTTCTTCCAAAATTAGTGATATAAACCCACCATTTTTTTAAGAATGCCTCATAATAAGATATACCCTTAACTAATACTGATAATCACCTTAAACATATGATTTTGATAAGACTTAACTGATGGAAGGCATTCTAAGTTAATATATCTATTAGGGTTTTTAATTATTATCAGTGAATGTAATAATTTTCTATTTAACATGCTTATTCTATTTGATTATACTCACATATTAACCATCCATAATAAAATACATTCACTACAAATTAATTTTTTTTATTTATGCATGATTTTTTATTATATTATGTGTTTTTTTAATAAATAAACATACAAAAAATAACAATTAACCACACATAGATAAATAAAAAATGTTACTAGTCATATGCATTTACTTTTACTTAATCTATTGTGTAGATAATGGATCAACTGATACAGTATGGGTAATTACGTATGATGTAACAAACTCAAGTTTTATCACCCACCCATGTCTAATGTATTCATATTTTTTCTGGTTCTTTGCTATGTATCAGTAAGGTTAGTATCTTCTTTCTTCCTCATCGTTATAAATAAATAATCTTAAATGATAAACACACATGAAGAATATAACTCATGGAAATAAAATAACTTATAAACATAATAAAGGAGAGAGACTATATATACATTTATTTACTAATTAATTACTAAAAAATAAGTTTAATAATTAAATAAATGAATGAATAAAAAAATTTATTGGTCATTCAAGGATTATGATCAATTGACATGCAATATAAATGAAAAGTAACAATAAATTTGAAATAAAATATACTTTATGGTATTTAATATGAATTAATACAACATAATATTTTTTTTATTTCATATATTATAAGTTTCATGATCCTAGAAAAAAAATTAATCCATTCTAAAAAAATATTTAATTTTGGAAAAAAAATAACATTTTTCAGGACAATGGGAGGCCCAAAAACCCCTATAAGGGGTTCCAGGACCAACCTAGGTTATCCAAGTGGTGGAATACCAGTGAATTTTAGAGATATGGTAGGTGGGTGATGTGATACCCCTATTTGAAAATTTGATTTTTTATAAAATTTTACCTCCTATTTAGGTGAACACTGATAGAAATAACCCCCTAACCATTAGGGGGGTTTCAATATGATTCCCAATAACCACTTGAATATTATTAATTAATTTATTTATTTTTTATTATGTAAAATGACTATGAATATATCCTTTTTTATTTTTTTATTTGTTTCCATGTATGGATGGTACCCAATATTTCTTAACATTAGTCAACTAAATCACATAAATGTCGACCACCCACTACCAGCATCCAGATGCCCCACCATTATATATATATACATATATATATCAGTTTTAAACTAATTCATCGAATGGCTATAACTTGGTCACCCAAGTTCGAATCAAAGCATCATTCATGGATTTGGTATTATTGTGATTACCTCTACTTGAATTAATGAAAATTTAATTTATAGTAGCTTTAATTATTACATGATCAATATAATACAACTTAAATGATCTAAACAATAAGTAAAATTGGATAAACTATAGATTTCAAAATTTTATCACCAAAGAGAAATTATAACTTCCTCTTTAGAAATGTACATCCTAGTAAACAATTTGAGGATCCCATATGAAAGAATTTAAGCACAAAAAATATAAAAAATTATTACACTATTATATTAGATTATGAATGCATGTTCTACTCATTATTGATGATAATTTATTGAAGTAACTGATGTTATATCCCTTTAAATCCTCAATAAACACTTAAAGAGTCTAATAGAGTGTGAAACATTGGATTCTTAGTGCTATCACGGATTACAGATAAACCATTTTCCTTCATATGATCACTCTATGGCATTCCTTCAATCTATAAATGAGAACATGGATCAATTTCCTAGAATGGGTTTGTTCTATTATTATGATGCTAAAAAAATGAGATAGGATCTCTCAAATTCATATGATGAATAGTTATTTATATTTGATCTTTCTCTAACATAATAGGTAGTTTTAAAATTCTCATAAATTACACTATGGCCCCCAAATGTATTTAACCTAATTAATAATCCATAAATGAAATGTTATGGACTATCAACCATGTCCTAAATATCATTTATATTTTTTCACTTATTCATAACATAAAAAATATATTACATGATAAAATAGGAGTCCTATACATGACTCATTCCTACAACAAATAAAAAACAAAACTTTATTAACAATATACATTCATGAAAAAAATTTCCCATATTCACAGAATAACTTTTGAATACTATTAATAAATAAATCCAATATGAATTATCATAAACTAAAATGGTATGAATTTATTTATTTCAATAAAATCATTCAAAAACTAGACATTACCCAAACCCCATAGTGGGGCCCTTTATTCCCCCAAAATTATATTCACTGGAATATGTTAGTCTTTTAAATATGATTAGTGTGTGACCCTTTAGGCCCTTCTCTCAATAGAAGTGAGTACTAATCGTAGACCAATAATGGAGTCTAGAAACATTTCAAGTCCCCTAAGAATAAAACTTATAGTCATATCAATGTAAAATTATCCTATGAACACACATCATGTAATGTAATCTCTTTTTCTCGCAACATCTCATAAAGTAGGACATACACTTCATGTCGAGATCCTTTATTTTTTTACTTATTCTTGAACATAATGGATGCAATTACATTCTTTTACCATAGCCATGTATTTAGTGAATGTAAAACCATATTGGTCAAATGGCCTAAGATATATCTTACTTTTGGAAATTATTAATAATGTCTTGATAATTCAATCAATTTGATACCACCAATGTCATAACCAACGCAAGCTACCTTTCCACAACATAAATGTCATGGTTTTCATTTAGCATCAAAGTATGAAATAAAATGATAAAAATTGATAATTATATCAATTCAAGTGACCAATACATGTTCTCATAGATATTAACAACCAATGACACCTATAACACGCATTATTCTTATTGGATGGTTAGTCCACATAGTCTCATCTACCCGAGATCTCCAATTGAGAACTTCATGAGAAGAAGTATCAGTGCTTATGAGACCCATTAACTAATAGTCATACGCCATCTATTTCCCATAAACATGATGTATCTATACTATAAGACATATTTTTATGATTTTTTTCATGGTATCTTGAGGTTTTCATTATAAATTTGATATGCTACAACCTTTTGTTAAGACATGTAATATGAAGACATTACTAATTATATAGTATATTTAGAAGTAATGTTACCATCATGATAAGTGAAAACACATGTATATATAAAACTATATATATGTTATGGTAATCAAAGTAAATTCAGGAGTTGGTTCTAGGTAACTCATTCACAACATATAGTAGTTTCTATCCCATGGTGATCAGAAACACGTGTTGGACATTGTGATACAATGACTCAAGTGATAGTTTTGGTTGACCTGGGTTGATTAATTATATTCTAACCTCAATAACATTATTTCCACTAATAATCAATTGTTTTACAATCTTGTAAAAATATATTAGGTGAATTGTTTTACCTTTTATCAAATAAATTGCCTTTGGAAGTCCCTAAAATACATAACCCTAACAGTGTCATCACCCGCCAATGTGGGTGTGAAATGTTACATATTAGTAAAATGAACAGAATAATCTATCACCTACTTTACCCCTCAAAAAATATGAATGGATATATATTTCTTTAGACTATTTAGAAATAACTGTTCAATTAAATGAGCCTAAAAATACTTTCAGTATAGCCCCATATATCGGTCCTCCTAGACCAATACATCCCACTAATGTTTGGTTAGTCTCTGAAACATGTTTATAACAAACTTCACACTAAGATCTATGGATATCTTGATCTAAACAAATATAGTCCTCTTAAACTCTATTCATTACTCTATAGTTTATGGTCTATCCCCATCAGTGAAGGGTGGTGATTACTACAACTAGGATCCTCTAGTTATGTCTGACATGGATGGACTAACTCTCAAAAACTTGTGTTCTATAAATTATAAGACTTAAATTTGACTCCCATAGAGTTGTTAAGTGATGGTAGTTATAGACATAAAAAGGATATGAATCAACTAACATTGGGTAATTCTCATCCCCACCTTCCAAGAGCTTAATTAGTGCATTTTGTGGAAGCATAACACTTAAATTACAAATGCATAGATCAGAACATGTATATCATAGTTATTGATATCCCAATTTAGGTAAAATAGCAACATGGAACCTAACCTGCTACTCTATACACCCAATCCTTATGATATAAGGGCTGCATACATTCTGTCTAAAGTCTATACCATCCTACCCACTCTTTGGATTAGTGTAAACACACGTAGGTCTATATAAAAACCATTTCTCATTAGAATCAAGAAACTATAACTAGGGTTTAGTTAATTAGAGTTCCACTAACATGTTATATAGAAAAAAATAAGTTACTTTTTATACTTAAAATACCCAACCCCTATAACACCAGGATAATTTTATGAATTTTTCATAATTTCATTTTCCTCCATATCCTAAGTTGCAGGGAAAACTGAGTTTTAACGAACTATGATATACTATTAATAGGATTGTAACCTAGAAATTAAACTTGAACGTATGGATAGGAATAACCAAATTTTAATATTAATTATAACTTTTTATATAAATAAATATACTAAAAATAAGTACTTAATTTTAATTAAAATTTACATATGCTTCAAAAGTAAAATTTTAAGAAATAAAATAATTTTTATTAATTTTGTGAAAAAATAATAAAATTAATTTTAGAAAATTTAATAAAATTTACTTAAAAATCGAATTTAATTTTTGGAATCAACATTTCAAAATTATTTTGGGGTTAATTTTTGGCACTTGTTTATTATGATTAATTTTTCGATGATTAGTGAAAAATATTGTGTTTTTTATACTGACTTTCTGTTTAAAAAATTTACAAAGTTAAATTTTGTTTTAAAATTTTTTAAAAAGTAAATTTATTTCAATAAAATATTTATTAATCCAATTTAGTTTTGTTAATAAATTTCATATTTAATTTTGATATTATAAATTTCTCTTCTTATTTAAAGTTTCTCTTTTAAAACTATGTTTTCATTACGTATGCATGTAAAATTTTAAATTAAAATTTTCTACTTATCTGGATATTTAATTTGTAAAAATGGATTCCATATTTTTAATCAGAATAATTTATATTATAAAATAATTTCTCTTAATTTTTTATCAAAATTAATAGTAAAAACATTAAAAATTAAATTTCGAGATTATGGTTATAATGAGTTTTTCAGGAGTTAAACTAAAAAGATAATGGGTAAAATGACCTAGAAACTTTTCAATGCCAATTTAATGGAAATATTTTAACATTATCACCTATAATGTTTGATAATGATCCATTTTTTATCCCTTTTTCATGTGAAAAATGTGGGTACACTTTGATCTATTCAAAAATTCCATATGTGTCCTCTCCCCCACTTATAAAAGGACACACCTTATCTTCTCCTCATTAGACTTCTAAAACCCTTTGGTTTGGATAATAACTATCCAGATATATTAAAGACTTCCCTCTCTATATACAAGAATCCTTGGGTTGATTAATAAACCCTCCTAAAATTGAATTTATCTATAAACCTAAATACGTTCTCTAAAGAAGAGGTAAAATTCTTAACCATGCATTTTGTTTAATTAATTCGTCCACTTGTTGGCTATAAAAGTGGTTCAAAATAATTGGTATTGGATAAAGAAAAATTGTTATATACTATACCAACAGTTCTCCAAACCTTTGGAAAACAGGCTATTGTTATAGGCCTATACCAATGGTTTTTAGTGAACTATTAGTATATTGTTATTATAATTTTAGTACTTCACTGGTTTTAATGGAACTGTTGTTGTATATCTTTTCCAATGGTCTCAACCCATTGGTGAATACCTATATCAAAATTTCAAATATTTGGTATGGGTTTATACCAATGGTTTGAAACAGTTGTTAAATAACTATACCAATGGTTCTATAAAAATTATTGGTATATATCTATACCAACGGTTATGAAATTATTAGTATAGGCCACCACCACCACCCCCCCCCCAATAACACAAGAATAAGAACCCCAACCTACCTAAATACTCACCAAAATCCACTATAAATCATCGTATCACCCCAACATTGTCAATTTCTAGCAGAAAAAAATCACTAACCAATATAAAAAAAGTATAACACAAGAAACCAGAAAATGTATTCAAAAAGTGATAACACGCATTCAAAACATCACATATCTTCATTTAGAACTAATCATCATACATAAAATGTCATAAATATCAATAAAAATGTAAAGGATCAATATTTCCCTCATTACCATCTTCCTTATCCTCATTCTCACTTTCATCTCTATCGTCATCCTCATTGTCATCCTTAATGTCATCATATCCATCACCATCACTAGGAACATCATCATCCCAACCACCACTAAGACCATTAACTAATGCACTATATAACATATGCACCATCAATATATATTCATCAAAATCCGTGGTGGTATCTGGTGGAAGTGATTGACATAAAACTGACATAAATTTCATGAATTCATCATTGGACCTTTGTTTCTGTTCATTCTTTTGTTTGTCCATTTTTAGCCTCTTCTTCCTCAGCCTAAGCCTTTTATTCCAATGCATTATTTTTTTCCAACTCAGGCCAACTAGAACTGGAACATGAACTAGCCCAATATCTAGTCGGGATAATACTATTCCCTGGTTGATAGTGTACTTTCCCATAGTGCTCATCTTCTAAAACCTGATGTAAATGATCGTTTGGACTAAATTTCCCATCTTCCTTCACATAAAAGCCTCCAAGGAACACCATTACAAATTCAAAAGTACTATTTAGATTAAAAATAGATATTAAAATTTTAAATCAACAAAATAAAACATAAAATTTGTTGTTGTGTCAGTTCATTTACCACGCTTCCATATTTATTCTTTATACTTGAGAAAAAAATTCTCAAGGCACACATCCTTCAATATTAAAAATATTCCTCAACAACGAAATTAAATATAGAAAACCATAATTGAAAATATTTTATTAATAATGAATTTCATAACTAAAATCAAATGGTTATACTCGATGATGCAATATGATTTTTTTTAATGATTAATTACTTTTTCCTAGTATAATATGAGTTGGTTAACAAAAGAAATACTATATAATAAATTTGGATAATTGATAATGTTATTAAATAATTATTTTATAAATTACCTTAAAGTGCAATTTAATGATTCTTGTTGTTCCTATTCAATTTTACATGGTATAATGATATTTTTCTATTTTTGATTAAATTTGGTTATGCATGGTTCAATTCAATTAATTTATGGTTCAATTATATTCAATTTCTATTAATGGAAAACCATTTAATTATGTTCGGATTATTTTTTTCATCTTTATTAAGTTTAGTTTATTCTAGATCAGATTTATTTATTTTGATTCACCTATATTTGTTTATAACTTTTCATTCCAATTTGATTTAGTTTTTTTATCCCTCATATGATTCATTTTTTTATATGTTTCTTTATATTAATTTAGTTACTTTTTATTTCATTTGATTTATATCAAATAAATTTAATTAAATTTTATTTTTTTGTAAAATTTTCCATTTGAAATTCACTTTTTGGGTCATTTTTAGACTAGTACATTTAGGTTTTTTATTTTCATGTTTGTTTTACTTCTAATTAGGTTGGTTCAGTTTCATCATATTCCAGTCATTTCACTTTGGTATTATTGAATTTTATTTCATTATTAGTTTAGTTATGTTTTGGTTTTTCATCTGTGATGCATTGATTTGGTTTTTTTCCATCATTATTGGATTATGTAGTTTCATATTCATTCATTACTAGTTGACTTAGGTCTAGTTAAGTCATGTATATTCAGTTTTTCTTGATTAAAAATATGATAGTAATTTTTGTTTTTCTTTTTAAAACATTGATAATTTTTGTTATGGTTAATTAAATTTGATTACTTATTAATGGATTAATTTTTTTTGTACAATTTTGGTTCAATATTCTAGGCCTATTTAGTTTTATTCAATAAAATTAAATTCTAATCTAGATGAATTTTATCATTTTGTTTGATTTTGGTTTGGATTTTATTAGGTCAAATTGTTTCAACTAAGTTTATCTTTCTTGGTTTCTATTTGATATAATTTTGTTTTTTCATTTTATGTTTTTTTCAGTTTACATTGGTTATTTTTATTTCAGTTTATTTTTTTATATTTCATTGTAATCATACCTGGTTACATTCAATCAGGTTTAGTTCATGGATGTTTAAATATGCTTGATTGAGTTTTTTTAGATTCAGTTTTGTTCAAAATGGTTAATTTCATTTTCTTTAAACATGGTTTGGTTTGGTATGTTAATTTTTTGTTATTTTATATATTTATTATTTTATTATCATGAATTCACTTAAAACGAGTGGATATAGTAATGTGTAAGAGTCATTCCTTTACCACAGGGGATGATTTCAACCAAGTGAACACACCAATACATAAGAGTCCCTAAAATATATGTTATGGTACAAGCATTTTCCGTGGAGGAAGTATAGTTTATATATAAGGGTAATTTTGGTTAATGATTAAAGTTCCACTTCAAATCAATGTAAATACATAAGGTCATGTTCTTTCAAAAATTAGAATAAGAATGTCATTCATGGTGTGGTGTGCATCCCATGATACATGACCATTAGATATATTATCATATCTAATTATTGTTGAATTCTTTAATATAATGGAGAAGAATGAAACTCATTCATTGGGGAAATTTAAAGGTAAAACCAAAAATATTGGAATATTAGAGAGATTTAAAATATGTGTATTTTTCAAAATCAAAGAAAAAAAATCTTATAAAGCTTGACTAAGCTTTTAAACGGTTTTTTTCTTGATTAAAGTGACAAGATTGGTGGGGGTTATTGGTCCATCAATTGAGTGAGATTGTTGAGTAAGAAATGGTATCTTTAGTCTATTTGGAAATGTCCAACTAAGAATATTTCATCAGTGACCTATTGGAGAATTAAGGATCACCTTCTGAATAAATATTTCTTTTTATTATATCTATGTTTTTCTAGAATAATTTTATTTAATTAAAATGGTTGTTATTTCTACAATGTGATACTTTTATGGTTCTATTTTGAATTCACTTTTTACATGTGAGATTATGTGCACTTTATATGGTGATATATCAGCCATTAAAAAATTCAATAGGTTAACAATATTTTGACAATGAAGAATGTGTAATCCTAAAGTCAAAAATGTTGGATCTGAATCTACGGATTATACACAAGAGGGGGGTGAATTGTGCCTTTTGCAATTTTTCCGATAGCTCTTTTATTGAACGAGTTCTGACCTTTATAATTTATCGTATTTGATCATGCAGTGAAAAAAGTAAAAACAAGAACATGAAGATGTATAGTGGTTCGGGGAACAGAAATCCCCTAGTCCACTCCACCAACGCTCTACTCCACGATCTTGGTGATTTTCACTATCGGATCCTCTTTTCTACAGACCGATTCACAACTGATTACAGGCAGTTTACACCTTTACAATTCAAGGAAAAACAAAGCCTTGTGGTTTAAACACAAACCTACACAGCTTAGAACGAGAAGCTGGTTACTCAAGAATAAAAAATTTCAGAAAGAAATTTCCAGTTGATCTTCACAATTGCAACAGAATGCAATTAACAGCAGATGGATCAAAAACTCTTGAAATATTGATCTTCAAGATGAATCAGTTCTGAGTTGATCTAGTTGTAGTAGATATAGAGATATAGTTCACAACCTCAGTAGTAGTAGATCCACAGTAGATATTCGATGTAGAACGGGTGAATCTTCTATTGAGTTCTTTCTTCTTGAACAAACAGAGCTTTTACGCTCCTGTTGAATCAGTAGATCAATCGTGAATAGTTGCAATCTCTGTTTTCCACTTTTTAATAATATATCGATCACCTCATCATCATTTTTTGTGTTTCAGAGAGAGAATAAATAATAAATCATATCTCCTATACATTTAGATCCATAAAAGTCACCTTCTGATTCGCGATATTCAAAAATTTGAATTTACAGAGAAGTCGTAACTTCCCTTAAGACTCTGCATAAAAATCTCCTTTTAATTCGATCTTATATCTATTAATAAAACGGCTTTGAATCAGTCAAATTCGTAATTTAGAAACGACTTTAAATCCGGCTTGAAATTCACCCAGAAATCAGCTTACTGATCGTTGTACATAAAAACCGTCTGCCAAAAATTCGGACGCCAAACATAAGGTTGATGACGTGGCTTCCAAACGTAGGCTTAATAACATAGTCTTCAAACGTAGGGTTGATAACAAACGTAGGGTTGATAAAAAACGTAGGGTTGATAACAAACGTAGGGTTGATAACAAACGTAGGGTTGATAACAAACGTAGGGTTGATAACAAACGTAGGGTTGATAACAAACGTAGGGTTGATCATTCATACTTTTTCTTCATCATTCAAACGTATGGTAAAAGATCCATACTTTTACTTGATCCATACTTTTCAAACAACGTATGGTTGTTTAAAAAAGTAAGGTTAATGAACCATACTTTTGAGAAACAAACGTATCACTTAGAATTTACGTATGGTTCACCTTCCATACTTTGCTGATAACAAAACGTAAGGTTCCTTCCAAACGTAAGATTCTCCTTCCATACTTTGCTGAAAAATGTATGGTTGTTTAACCATACTTTTCTTGTACTTCAAAAAGTATACACACTTTTCGTCCGTACGCTACGTTTATCAACGTAGGGTATAAACAGTGATTCCAGAATGCGCTAAAATATATTCTGCGCAATATTCATCTACGTAAGATGAGAACAGTATTTCCAGAACGCGCTAAAACAGATTCCGCGCTAAGTAATAAATTCTCGTTATTTCAAGAGTAAAATAAATTAATAATCTCCTGGAAAATACTAAGTGAAATCATTAGAAAATAACTAAGGGTATTTGTGAGCATCAAAATTATCATAAAGAGACAGAGTATTATTTTCAATAATCTCCCCCTTTAAATAACATTAATACGCATTATTGAAAACAATACTTTTCTCAACAAAAAATACATCACAGTCATTTTATTTTACCTATTCATATATCATTCCCATTTAAAACATTATTTTTCATGGTAATTTCACAAATATTAAATAAATCCCCTTTATTCTTTACAAAAAATAAAAAAGTAATGAGAAGAAAATTAAAATTAGAGATTAGTTGTAACCTCTATGAGATTCAACCACAGGGACATCCAATACTGCATTCTAAAGGGAAAAATGAATAGTGATTCACAAAAAATCACTACATTTCAACCAACAATGTCAAAAATGAGACCTAATTTTAGGGGATAAATAATTATAATAACTTGAAAATAGTTTACTTATATAAAAAATTAATATGTTAAATAAATATTATGAGATTTATGACCTGTTGAAAAATTATGATATTTGTACAACTTAAGTTTAGTGAAAGAAAATCACTAAATCTTATTTCATTAAAATTAGAGAATAATAGTCCAACCATTATAAGTGAAGGGAATATTTTTTAAATTTATTGAACAATTCTGCAAGATCATCTTTCCAACAAGAAAATTGAAATTTATATCAAAATAAGGGTTTTAAATAATAGATATGAGAAATAAAAAAAATACATCACATATATTATTGTGAATTTAATAAACAATTCAAATACTATACTAGAATATATTTTCTAAATGAGTGTCATTCCTTCTTCCTCTCATGGTCCGGAATCATATTCGTCCCTAAATTGTGGAGTTATTTCATTGCATCCTTTTTTTATTTATTATTAATGATTTTTAAAAAGGCTTTTCAATAATAAAAAACTAATTATTAATTAGAATCATGGTAATTTTCATTCAATTACCTCAAATTTTATTAATAAATTGAACTTATTACTCTTCCAATAATAATAATTTCTTGACAATATTCTACTGGACACTCATTCATGATAGGTTTGGCCTTTAAATCTGTACCAAATCTAGCACACCATCCACTAAAAACTCATACTAATATTCTATCCACATCTCACCAAATTTCGTGAGTCGTACTATCATCACAACCACACCATTAGGAAAATTATAACGAAGATGACACCAAAATATTATTTCATTTCAAGATGGTAATAATATAACATTAAATATAATGAATTTCTATACCCATATTTGTACCCAAGATTTATCCTTTACTTCATTTAGAAGGTGTCTCCGAGAGAGTGCCCTGACAGGAATGATGTGAGTGTATTTGGAAAGAATCACCATAAAATCCTACATTCTCACCATATTTCTATAACCATTCGATTTTCCTCATTTTACTCAGACATCATCTATGTGGGGCAGTTCAACACCTCATGCAAGCTTGTACTCCCTTGACACCTAGTGTAAGATCCAACTTTTAAAAAAAATATTATATCAATACGTCTTATAATTAAAATAAATTATGGTCAAAAAAATTACTAGAGTTATGTAAATATAAATGTGGTCGTTTAATTAGAAAGTACCACTGGATCCCTAGTCTATAAAGGAACATCAACATATATCAAAGGAGTGGGACCCCATGTTTTCTCTGGAGGCAATGAATGTGTCGTAGTAGAAGTCAAAAGAGCATGAATGTAGAATCTTAGGGAGAATGAAGTATAAATAAAATAAGATTGAATATAATTTTATAGAATTATATAATATGTATTGGAAGTAGGATCAATCATCTGATAAGAGAAATATAGGTGAGGAGGATTGGATGCAAATGGTGGAGAAAACATAGGTAGCCAAAATATCTTGTGTGCCTCTAACGACATTATGGGATCATAAGGTGTTCTAGTTGGTATGTCAGAGAAAGGTACATGGTGTGATCAGGTATGCCAAGTGGTGCACATAGCTCTAATACCCCCCCCCCCCACCTGTATCATCTGATTAAGCACTGGTACCATGAGGATGGTCAGAGAGTAATTGTCTCCAAGGTGGATGATCATCATTAAAATATAACAAAAATTAATCACATGAAATTTTATGTTACTGATATGTGTGTGTGTGTGTGAAATAAAATACTCACAATAGGAACCAAAGGAGGGATACCCATCCATTTCATTATGATATTATTGTCTGTCATCCTTTTCCTTTTATAACATCAATATTTTTCATTTCCTGTATTTGAAAAAAAGATTGAATTAATTATAAATCCATTACTAATATATAATCCAAACAAGAAAGAATATGATACATGCCTTAATTAAGGAATAACAATTATCAAATGAAATAATTGATACATAGTGATATCAAAAATAATTTTATATTAAGTGTAAAGAATATCAAAACATAAAATACATGTGATAAAAAATCAATTTGTTTAAATTATCATGTTTAGCAAGGGTATGATATAGTTTTCTTCTATATTCAATTCAATACAATTTAATTTTGGTTTGGCCATTTGGTTCATTTGGTCAATTGATTATGTTTTTTTGTTTATATTTTGATTTAGATCATTTTTTATTTTTTTAGGTATTTAATTTCATTGGTTTTGATTTTAAATTTAATTAGTTTAATATGTTTCAATTCAATTCATATTCTTTTTTTCAATTTAATTGTTTTGGTATTTTTAATTTCATAGGTTCTATTATAGTTCAATTAAATATTAGAAGATTAAACTCAAAAAAAAATTAAAACCAATATATATCGAAAATGTACATGAAGGTCAAGTCGGATAAAAAATATTGGTAATCAATAGTAAAATGATTTTAATAGTACCAACCTTAACAACCCATGTCTAAATAAACCAAAAGAACAGAGAACACAGATAAGTGATTCTATATATTTCCTACCATCACTTCAGGTTCACAATGAACTTTGATAATTGAACTATTGGATTCATCATAAGTAATATATTGATTGGGGCTAATGGGAGTAGGGATGGTTTCAATTCCATCATCTCCTTCATCAAAAATATTTCTTGGGAGTACTTCAATAATGACACCAAATTCATGTCATGGATGATCTTTCACATAAAAAACTCGTTTCATCATTGATTACATTATATATGCCTCCTCAGTATAAAGAGTGTGAGTCATGTAAATAAATCGAAATCCCAAATCATCAATAAATGTTCCATGCCCCTTCATTGAATTAAACCACTTGAATTTAATCATAGTGACTCAACCATGAGAGTAATAATCCATAATTAGTATTTTCTCAACAACTCTATAAAAAGATACATTTTCAAATCAAGATCTACTATCTGATTCACAGGCATAATATTCTATTGTGGCAGTTACCATAACACCATCATTTTGTTTTCTCATGTTCAATTCTCATTCAGTGATAATAAATCTATATTCATTGATTGCATTTTCTTTGCATTCATGAACAATGGAAATAGGACCAGAATACAAAGATCTTATTTACTCAAAGACAGAGTCTTTAGGAAAGCTCAATTCCATAAATATGAATTAATATTAAAATTATTTAAATGATAATTTAATTAATTTGTTACCATTAATACTTCTACTTTTAATTTCAACCATGAAGAAATTTATTTTCCATGAAAAGTCTTTATCCTTCTCAAAGATAAATAACGATGCTTTCTATTTATCATTTTTTTATGTTCCCTACTAAAAAAATAGTTTAACATATTTATATAATTACATGAGATGAGATAACATATACATGTTCAATTTACATACTTGATCTAGTAACCAGTCAAATTATAGTTAAACAAAACTATTCAATGTGCCATCTCTCGCTCTTCAAGGATAAATTTGGTCAATGTATATGATCTAGGAATTACCCTTGTTTTTGGAAGTGATGGAAAAATGGGATAAATTTTCCCATACTATTATTTCTCATTTCTCATTGGTATATTCTATATCATATTCACATCAAACAAACACATTGAACATAATTCCATACATTCTTGGTCTAAGTATTCTTTTATGATATAATATTCTAGATGATTCATTTTCTAGACATAAGACTTCAATGTGTACATATTTCATTCAATTGGATACATCCAAAAAAATAAATAGGTCCTCCAAGAAGTATTTTAGTTTGAATATGGATAGTTATATGCAACATGCATGTGAAAGATGATGGAGGAAATACTTTATCTAACTCACAAAATAAATTAATGGTGCCTCTGCCAACATTTTTTGCAAGAAATAATTGGAATACTTTTTAGAATATAGATGTATATAAAAACAAAACATCTGAATAAATAAAACCCTTATGTTATTGGACAGTGGATGATAGATTTATATTAGATTCAAATTATGCATAAGTATGTGATGATCATGAGTCTTCATATATTTTAGCTTCAACTCTCTTTTGTTGACCCATTTTTACATGTTGCTTGAATTACCATCATAAAATTTAATATTATCTAGCACTTCTAGGAATTGATTTTCTTTATAGTGTCATCACATAAGAATAACAAGAAACATTCCATTTATTTTAAATGATACAAAAAAGGATGAAATTATGGTCTGATATCCAAATCAACAATGTCACATAGAGATCATAAATCAAATTTTTTATTTCCCTTGAAATTTGAATGATTTAAAAGAAACATTTCACACATATTTTTTTCAATGTGCATTACATCTAAAAAATTCCATAACAAATTGGTTGAATGACAAGGAAACTAAAAGAGGATACATTTTTTCCTCCAATTGTAATTTGTTATAGTGGAAAAATTATTCCTATTTCAAGATATCATTTGAACCTTCCCAAATGAAAAATTGTCATCATGAAATTAATTAATCACATCATATCCAATCAGATTCTGAGCTGGATTGTTGATCTCCATGGTATTTTCAAATTATTGATGATTATTCCTATATGGATTATCCATTGGAATGAATCATTTATGTCCCATAAAACTGAAACTATAATGATATTTCTGTCATATAGATCATGTATTCCTAAAAAAGGGACATGATAGTTTATTCTTCATGATCCATACAGAAATAATTACATAAGTAAGAAAATAATTTGTTGCCCATATAAGCATAGCATGCATCTGAAATATGTCTTTCAAACATGAATCTTATGTGGGGACACCTTCATTACAATGATGTTTCAACACATTTATTAATGTTTATATGTATACATATATATAATTTCCAGGATCATAAGTTCCATATATGTGTATACTCTTAAAAGTGAATTGTTTGTTCATACACATCCATGGAGGAAGGTAATAAACATGTATGAAAACTATCCATGTGTTATGTGAAGTAATAATCCTCACAAATAGATTAAAAACATCACATGATAGACCCAAACTCACATTACACACATTCTCTACAAAATAAGGATATCGAGCATCCGATGTCTTCCATGAAAATCCATCTATAGGATGAATGAAGTCATCATTATCCTTTTTTCTCTTAGTATCATTCCATCACATTTTTATTCAAATTTCATAAGAAATAAAATGATTCTGGATTTTGGAAATCAAGGAAAAGTCACACATTACTTTTTGTGCAACATGAGATAGTGTTCCATCCTCACTTTTCTTCCATTGGGATTTTCCACATTTTATCCAATCATTTTGTTTAGCAATTTCCTCCTAGAATAAACTACAATATTTTGAAAAGCATTATTTGTTTAGAAAATCGAATTTCATAAACTAAATTCCATTCCATATTATAGTTTGAGATAATATGTACATAATCTATACGTAATTACTTCAAAAAGTTAAGAATATAATTGACGGTTTTATTAGAAATCACATGCATAGTTTTCCCATGGAAAGTCAGATTAAAGATTGCAACATTTCTATTTTACCACATTGGTAATATACTAAATTCTTGGAAGAATCATTAAATTTTTTCAACCTTTAAACATCATCATTTTCATTACATGAATCATGTGTTATTGTATCAAATTATTATTGGTTGGACATCCTTATTTCTCATAATGAAGAATAAATTGAAATTGGTCATCTAATAAATTCTCCAATCCAATCCTCTCATTCAGATCATAAATATTTTGATATTTCATTTTCTCCCTATTATGATACAACACATAAGAGTTTATTTAAAAACCTTTTATGGTTATATGGTAGATAAATTATTCTTAAATTAACCAAGGTTATACAATATAATTATAAAACGGCCAGTGTGTATTACCACTATCTGAAGCATTATAAAATAAAAAATCTAAAAATATCACCAACTTATTTTGAAAACCGGTTGATATACGATCTGTTTTATACATCCAAATTCTGTCCATTCTGTAAAAAAATGTTACATGTCATGTTGTAATGGAAATTAAATAATATTAAAGTTAAATCAAAAATATATTTAAGGAAATTAGAATTTTTCATTTTAGATGAAACCATAACTGACACACTAGTATATATGAGAATCATAATATAAAATAAAAAATACTATATATATAAACAAAATATTATAAATATAAAACCATTATATTGAGTTACATTATATCAATGAGTAATAACTATGAATAATACTACACAAAATTGTGTTTATAATTTCTATTTTTATTTTTTCACTTATTCAAGTTAGTTTTTAACTAATATTATACTTATTCTATAAATTCATGTATAAATTATTACTATTTCTAGGTAACTACTTCTGAATCACACATAAATCATGATGGTAGGTTAGATAAATCCATAATTATTGGTTTCTCATATTGAGGTATGTTAAAGTGAATCCTTCCTCACCTTGAGATCAATGAAAGAAATGTGCTTCTATATATGTTGTGGACATGATTATTCCTTGTATTTATATGATGAATGCATATCTAGTGTAATTAAATAAGTATAAATGGTGGTTTTGAGGAAAGGATAATTTGGATTCCTAACCCTATAGAATTTTTCTTTGGTGATTTTCAATGGGATGGTTGATGATGACTCTAAATGGGTAGATGTAAGTTAGATAAAGTTCAAGTTAATGATTTGGATTGTGGAACATTTCTAGTGTGGTGGGTGTGCATGTGATAGACTTTGGAATGGGTGAGACATCTAATTTTTATGAGTGAAAAGGAATTTTGAAGATGAGTGTCAAGGAACTCAAAGTTAGTTAGTTTGTTTCAAATTGGTTCTATTTAGTTTGGTTTGAGTCAATTCAATTTTATTTGGCTTAGTGTTATTTGATATGGTTTTTTCAATTTGGTACATTTTTGTTTTATTCAAGTTGGGTCATTTTGGATTTGTTTAGTTCAAATATTTTCCTTTCATGTATTTTTATTGGTTTAGTTTAGATTAAATCTATAATATATCATTTATCTGGGTTAGGTTCTATTTAAATCACAGTTATCTATGGTGTGTTCCATGGATTCCCATTACACCATGGATATTACCAAAGACCATTTCACCATGCAGTGTCTTCACAATTACCCAATTTTTATGGCATGTCATGGAGTGTGCTATGTTTCACCCTGGTACATTGTGGTTTTGGGTGTACCAATGCGAAATATTAATTTTTTTGAGTTTTTTCACCTATTTTAACCATCCAACCCAAAACTTATTAAATTAAATTATTAAAAAATCTTCTTAAAATGCAAGATTCACCCCTCCTTCAACCTATTTCTTGTGACACATCGTTTGAGTGTTGTAATCGAGCACAACCAGCAACTCAACAACCTCTTAGACATCCTCTCCTTGACCAAATTATGATGATTTTTTATTTTAATCACTTAATCTTGTAAACAATATATTTTTAAAAAATCACTAAATTTTACAAATAGTTTTTATTTTATATTTTATATTTTTTGTTATTCCTGCTAATTTTTTATAGCTTATTATTTGTTATTATTATGTTCTTATATTCCATTTTTGCACTATAAGTTGATATTTTTATTTTTCGTGCATAGCTCAATTCCTTCTTATCACAAGGTATATCATTAGCTTTCTACACCATGATATATAAATAACTTTGGTCTAGATAAGTTCAATTAATATTTATTCCCTTTGTATTTATTCAATTCAATTTTTTAATGTTCTAGTCATTTGATTTTTTTTTCTTTGGGTTAGTATAATTTGGTTTTTTTGTTTTCTTTGGGTTATTTTAGGATAATTTAGTACATATATTCAATTTGGATCAATATTTTCTAATTGATTCGGATTAGTTTTGGTTGGTTCTGTTTGTTTTTTTGTTATGTTCGATTTAGTTTGGTTGGGTTTTGGTTTTATTATTTGGTTTAGCTCGGTGCATGAGTATAAGGGTATTATTTAATATTGTTATAGTGAGTTAATTTTTTGCCATTACTAGTAAATTTCATTTAATTTAGATTAATTTATTAAATTGATTTTTATTTTAGTTCAATGTGATGAAATTTAGTATTTTTCTGGTCAACTCAAGTCATGTTGGGTCATATCAAGTCATTTCAATTGAATTCAGTTTCATTGGTTGAGATTGTTTGGTTATGATATAGAAATGATGTTTTGGTTCAGTTAGGTTTCAGTGTGTAATGGTTTGATTGGTTCAGTTTATTTATTTTCAATCCTAGTTAGGTTTGTTTTCTACAATTTATTTTTCTTAGGGTTTGATCAGTTTATTTCAATTTAGTTTATTTATTGCTAAATTAGGTCTTAATGGTAAATTTCACTTTTTTTGACTAGATTTTTTCCATTTTTTCTTTATGTTATGTCATTTCAATTCAATTTGGTTGTGTTTGGTTAGAGTTAATTTTGTTCCATTTTAGACCCTTTGAGTTAAGATGATTTAGGAAATTTCAACTCCCTTTTGTTTGGATCGGTTTGGCCTAAATCATTTCTGTTAAATTAGGTTTGGTTCCCATTTGTTTAGTTTGGTTTAGTTCAATGTAGTTTGGGTTGATTCTGGTTAGAGTGGTTTTATTCACTTCAATTTAATTTGGTTTTCTTGTTTGATTTCAGTATTGTTATATTATATATAGTTTAGTTTCATTTATTTTTGTTCTTTTTAGTCAGGTTTATGATGATTTGAGTTAATTTTGTTTTGTTTGATTGTAATAAAGTTAGTTTGTTCTTTTATCATAGAATTATTTTTTTTTTACTTCAAATTAGTTCATAATAATTTTATTTAGGTCTGTTAGAGTCAAAATAATACTAGAGGGACATGATCTTTACAAAAACAAACAAACCTAAATCATGGAAAAATAATGAAAAACAAACTGAAAAGAATTGAACAAAACATAATAGAACCCAATCAAACATAATGATAAAATCTTATCTAAATAACACCTGAATTGAATAAAATTGGACTAAACTAAGTGAAACCAAATAGAACCAAAATGAACATAAAATTGATAATAAACCCATCTAAATTGAACTAAACAAACCCAAACCGATCCAAACGGGTATGAACTAACAAAAATAGATATGAACCAAATTTAGGAAAGCCTAAATCAAAAAATATTAATCAGAATTAAAAGAAATTAAAAGATTAAAAAAATAATCTACCATGGTGTTTTAGACCTAGAATAAAACTGAAATAAATGGTTGATAGAATACCTAAAGGATTTAGAAGTCACTGATTTAATATTGAAGAAGAATGAAATTAAACCACGATTTGATGAGAGATCACTGCAAGTAGGGAAGAAACTGGAACAACAAACATTGTGGGTAGGGTTCTTTAGATGAGATCTTTATAGGAGGAGGAGTGCTCGTATGGGTCTATATTTGGGGGAGGTCTACCACTACGGGAAAAATGGGTATTTGCGACGGGGGTCTTTACCCGTCGCAAATAAGTAGTCTTTTGCGACGGGATAGGCTTCCCCGTCGCAAATAGTTTTCCCGGGCTTTGGCGCCAAATCCGGGGAAAACTATTTGCGATGGGGAAGCCTTTCCCCGTCGCAAATAACCGGCGGCGGTAAAAGGTATTTGCGACGGGAAAGTATTCTCGTCGCAAATAGTATGTTATTTGCGACGGGTCCCGTCGCAAATAACTATTTACCGGTTGACCGTAATAAATGCGGGCGAAGGTATTTGCGACGGTGCCCGTCGCAAATAATACTATTTGCGACGGGAATCCCGTCGCTAATAATCTAACCTATAAATACCCCCATCCGTTTTTCTCAAATCATTCTCATTCTCCACCTTCTTCTGCTCTAAAATTTCTATTTCTAAATTTGAGTTTTTGTTCAGTTTAATTTTTTTCTTCGGAGCTGTTATTAAAGTTTTGAAGAACGATCAGAACTCATCAATTTTCAAGGTATTTATGTTCATTTTAATTTAATATTTATTTTTAATTTTGTATTAATTTCAATTATTTTTGATTAGTTGTAATTTAATTATGTTTATATTGTTTTCTTACTTAATAAATTTAAATTATTAGTATTGTTCATAGTTAATGGTAATTAGGAATAATTTGTAATAATTTTTAATAATTAAGAATAAATATTAATAATTAGTAATAATTACCAATAATTAGTAATAATTAGTAATAATTAGTAATAATTAGTAATAATTACCAATAATTAGTAATAATTAGGAATAATTAGTAATAATTAGTAATAATTAACAATAAATAGTAATAATTAGTAATAATTAACAATAAATAGTAATAATTACCTATAATTTGGAATAATTACCAATAATTAACAATAATTAGTAATAATTAGTAATAATTGCCAATAATTGCCAATAATTACCAATAATTGCAAATAATTAGGAATAATTAGGAATAATTAGGAATAATTAGGAATAATTAGTAATAATTAGTAATAATTAGGAATAATTAGTAATAATTAGGAATAATTAGTAATAATTAGGAATAATTAGTAATAATTAGGAATAATTAGTAATAATTATCAATAATTAGTAATAATTACCAATAATTAGTAATAATTACCAATAATTAGCAATAATTAGCAATAATTAGTAATAATTAGCAATAATTAGGAATAATTAGCAATAATTAGGAATAATTACCAATAATTAGGAATAATTACCTATAATTTGGAATAATTACCAATAATTTGGAATAATTACCAATAATTTGGAATAATTACCAATAATTAACAATAATTAGTAATAATTTGTAATAATTACCAATAATTTGTAATAATTAGGAATAATTAGTAATAATTAGTAATAATTAGTAATAATTAGGAATAATTAGGAATAATTAGGAATAATTACCAATAATTACCAATAATTTGTAATAATTAGTAATAATTACCAATAATTACCAATAATTGCCAATAATTAGTAATAATTATCAATAATTGCAAATAATTAGGAATAATTGCAAATAATTAGGAATAATTAGTAATAATTAGGAATAATTAGGAATAATTAGTAATAATTAGTAATAATTAGTAATAATTAGGAATAATTGGTAATAATTACCAATAATTGCAAATAATTGCAAATAATTAGGAATAATTAGTAATAATTAGTAATAATTAGGAATAATTAGCAATAATTATCAATAATTAGTAATAATTAGGAATAATTAGAATAATTATCAATAATTAGCAATAATTACCAATAATTAGTAATAATTACCAATAATTAGCAATAATTAGCAATAATTAGTAATAATTAGCAATAATTAGGAATAATTAGCAATAATTAAGAATAATTAGGAATAATTAGGAATAATTACCTATAATTTGGAATAATTACCAATAATTTGGAATAATTACCAATAATTTGGAATAATTACCAATAATTAACAATAATTAGTAATAATTTGTAATAATTACCAAAAATTTGTAATAATTAGGAATAATTAGTAATAATTAGTAATAATTAGGAATAATTAGTAATAATTAGGAATAATTAGTAATAATTAGGAATAATTAGTAATAATTAGGAATAATTAGTAATAATTAGGGATAATTACCAATAATTACCAATAATTTGTAATAATTAGGAATAATTACCAATAATTACCAATAATTGCCAAAAGTAATGTTGCAATCAGACAAACCAAGTCATTCCCTTCTTATCTATAAGAATCATCTCACATGAACCTTTACATAGACCATTCTTCCTTGAAAATTTAAGGGAAAAATAATGATATCCCCTCAAATTTTTAAGGAAGAATGATCTATGTAAAGGTTCATGTGAGATAATTCTTATAGATAAGAAGGGAATGACTTGGTTTGTCTGATTGCAACATTACTTGCGAAGTGATCAACCATGCAAGGACAATTATAGAGTTTACATTAGACATGGCTGACACAAACTTTTTATTGCGCATGACCTGACAATTGGCGACCCTTTAAGATTTGAACATGTTAATAATAGAACAAAGTCTGTTATGAATATTGATAATTTTAATATTTTTTAATTTTTGTTATTATTTTAATAATATTAATATTGTTTTTTCGTAAATATTGATAATATTTTTTTTATTACTAATAATTAGTAAACGAAATCTGCTTGGATAATGAAGGGAAAATTTATAATCATCTCCACAACGATGATTACCAAATTTCCATTCATTATTCAAGTAGTTTTCCTTTTGCTAAGTATTGCTAAGTATTGCTAAATTAGTAATAAATAGTAATAATTAGCAATAAATTGTAATAATTAGTAATAAATTGTAATAATTAGTAACAATTAGTAATAAATTGTAATAGATTGTAATAATTAGGAATAATTAGGAATAATTAGGAATAATTACCTTATTACATTATTTGTATATTTTATTATTAATATTAAAATAATATAATTTTCTATATTATATACAATTCTCTTTTCTTCTGTGTTTTTTTTGTCTCCACATGTAATATTGGCATTCTTTTTCAAAATTATCAACCTACTCGCCAATGGGGAGGTGAAAGTGAATGTCAATATTACATGTGGAGACAGAATGTGAAACACACAGATGAAAGGAGAATTGTATATAATATAAAAAATTATATTATTTTAATATTAATAATAAAATATACTAATAATGTAATGATGTTATTATTATATAATTAATATTTATAAAAAAAATTATATTAGTATTATTAAAAAAAATAAAAAATCAATATAATATTAAAATTATCAATATTTGTAACAGGTTTTGCTTTATTCTCAATATATTCAATCCTTGCTTGAGTGTTTTTTCTAACAAATTATTCAAAACCAGTAATGCTTTTATATTTTATAGAAAAATATGGAACAACGAGGTCGTCAACAGTCATTATTAGATGACCGCATATGGATAAATCAACGTAGAAATCCAAATGGTTCTGGTTTAAATCCAGTATATATAGAGGGTGTGGAGATTTTTTTATCATTTGCGGCATCAAATTCAGAATTTGTTTCAGAAGGAAAGATAAAATGCCCTTGTAGAAAATGTGCATTGAGAACGTTTGACACGTTTGACAAAGTGGGGGAACATCTCTTGCGTTTTGGTTTTCAAGCAGATTATGTTTTTTGGTATCAACATGGTGAACGCAGTTCCAGAGCAGGTGATACCAACTTGATTCCAGATCCATCCCGGTTTCAAGATTTAGTACATGATGTTGCAGGTTCATCTGTTCAACATACAGAAACTCCGGCTGATATAGCTTCAAATCCTGAGTTGGGACCGTCTGAATTTTATGAGTTGTTGAAGTCTGCTGAGGATGCATTATATCCTGGCTGCAAGATGAGCAAATTAGAAGCAGTTGCAAAATTTATGGCTATCAAATCAGATAACGTAATGTCAAACACATGTTTTGACCAGATATTTTCATTACTGAAAACACTGTTACCCGAAGGAAATGTTTTACCTGCAAATTACTATGAAAGTAAGAGGTTGGTTCGAAATTTGGGACTTACTTGTCAGAAGATTCATGCATGTTCAAATGACTGCATTTTATATTCAGGGGAAAATGAGTCGTTGGATAGTTGTCCCACATGTGGGCAACTGAGATATAAAGAAGGACAACACGGGAAGTCTGGTTTGATTCCTGTAAAACAGTTGAGATATTTTCCGCTTACATCCAGACTTCAGCGTTTATTCATGTCTAAGAATACAGCGACAATGATGTCATGGCATAAAGAGAATATTTCAACCGATAAAAGCTTGAATCATCCAGCCGATGGTGATTCATGGAAACATTTTGATAGAGTGCATCCATCATTTGCTTTAGAAGCTAGAAATGTTCGACTGAGCCTTTCCACTGATGGTTTCTGTCCGTTTGGATCTTATGGTTGTCAATATTCATGTTGGCCTGTTTTTTTAACTCCGTATAATTTACCTCCATGGATGTTGATGAAGGAGCCATATATCTTTTTGACTTTACTAATTCCAGGACATCCGAAGAAAAATATTGATGTTTATTTGAAGCCATTGATTGATGAATTAAATTTATTGTGGAGTACTGGTGTTAGTACATATGATGTTGCAACGAAACAGAATTTCATACTGAGAGCAGCATTGATGTGGACAATAAGTGACTTCCCGGCTTATGGGATGTTATCTGGCTGGAGTACACATGGTCAGAAATCATGTCCTTACTGTATGGGAGAGAACAAAGCATTTATGCTCATTCATGGAAAGAAACCTTGTTATTTTGACTGTCATCGCAGATTTCTTCCAGCTGATCATCCTTTTCGCAGAAACAGATCTCATTTCAGAAAAGGAACAGCTGAAAGGGATGGACCTCCAAAAATGCTTTCAGGTTCGGAGTTAAAATCGGTTGTATTTTCATTACCTCCCATCACTTTTGGTCCCACAATAAACCAACAGAAAATTTCTGGTTTTGGGAAAGAACACAATTGGATTAAACGTAGCATATTTTGGGATTTTCCATATTGGTCTGATTTGTTGGTCTGACACATGTTAGATGTCATGCATATTGAGAAGAACTGTTTTGATAATTTGTTTCATACAGTTTTGGATACGCCAGGAAAGAGCAAAGACAATGTAAATGCACGTTTAGATCTTGCCCAAATTTGCAGGCGTCCAGAATTGGAACTATTTGAGAATGTCAGAACAGAAAGGTTACTGAAACCAAAAGCAGCTTATACACTGTCTAAAGAAAACCGTTTATTATTTTGTCAGTGGATTGCAGATTTGAGACTTCCAGATGGCTGTGCTTCCAATTTGGGTAGATGTGTAAAGAATGGTCATATTACTGGATTGAAAAGTCATGATTGTCATGTTATAATGGAGAGACTTCTACCCATTGGATTAAGAGGTCTGTTGAATTCTGTGATTTGGGATTCCATAACAGACATGTCTCATTTTTTTCGGGAAATTTGTGCGGCTACGGCAGATTATGATGCTCTAGACAAACTTGAAAAAGATGTTATTGTAATTATATGTAAACTGGAAAAAATATTTCCGCCGTCTTTCTTCGACTCAATGGAACATTTGATGTTACATTTGCCATATGAAGCCAAATGTGGAGGTCCGGTACAGTTTCGATGGATGTACCCATTTGAAAGATGCATGCAAAAATTGAAAAGAAAAGTACGCAACAAAGCATCTGTTGAAGGATCTATTGCAGAAGCTTATTTGCAAGAGGAAATATCTTTTTTCTGCTCCCATTATTTTGAATCTGAGTATCCTTCAAAACACAACCGAATGGGACGGAATGAGAGGAATATTGATGAAATCGACAATCAATTATCTGTTTTCAACCAGTCAGAGCTTGGTTTTGGTGGAGTTTCTGAACGCTGGCTTTCATATGATGAACATCATAGAGCTCATACGTATGTTCTACTCAACTGTGAAGAGATGACATCAGTTGTACTGTAAGTGTTTATATCACTTATTCTATCATTTATGTTACAGTAAATAACTTTGGTTTTTATAGGTTGTATGATAATCATATCAAGAAACAAATTCCACAAATTACAGCAGCTGCTCTCGAAGAACGTCGACTGAAAAATTTCTCTCAGTGGTTTCAAAAACTGGTAACATAAATTCTTTATCATTTAGAAACTCATTCAATGTATAGTTTACTATATTGATAATTATTTCACAAATCTTCAGGTGTCTCGACATGCTGATAAAATTGACAAACGGCTGTGTGTATTGAGTAACCCACCTTCCAAACTTGTTAAAACTTATAATGCATATGTGGTGAATGGATTTCGATTCCACACACATGCATATGGGGAATCGAAAAAAACAATGAACAGTGGAGTTAGCTTGAGAGGATCTCATCATCGAGAAAATGAAGTTGAATTTTATGGCATACTTGATGAAATCATTGAACTCTGTTATCTTGGACAACATTACATAACCATGTTCAAATGTCGGTGGTTGGATACAGAGAGAGGCGTGCGTGTTCATCCGACTCATGGAATCATCAATATTAAATGTAAAATTGTTCTCGCAGTAAATGAACCATTCTTATTGGCTCAACAGGCATATCAAGTTTATTATGCAAAGTACTGTGCAACATTGGTGGAGTGTAATAAAAATCAAAATTCAAGACAATCAGTTTAGTAAAAGTGAATGTGCTTTCACTGATGTGCAAAGAATTGAAGTTTTTCAAGAGAGTACTCAAAATCAATCTTTTTTACAAAGAGATATGAGTATCGATGACGACACCCCACATTTAAGAGTCGGTGATGACGATGATGTTAATGATGTCACACATGAATTTGAAATGGTAAGAGATGAAGCAACTGCAACTCGAATGGATATCGATGATGTTGAGGAGGAATATGAAGATGACATTGACATATATGAAGATGATGATGAAGATGAACACTTATAGAATTCCATGGTATTTATATACAATCATAATATGTATATATGTATATATAATAGTAATTATCAATTATTTGCTAATATTAACATTTTCTGTTTCAGATGGACGAGGCCACATTTCGTGAGTTGGCGGAGGCTGACCTGCCTTTCGATACGGATGAGTTGCTGGCAGATGACCCTCAGCCTGCAGGCGCTCCAGGGAGTACACGGAGGGGGCGCGGTCTTGCACGATTGATGATTCCTGACCCCGTCCCCGAGCGAAGTCCACGTCTTGGGTTTGATCCGCGCACCCGGAGGTGTGATAACCTGTGTCATAACCTGTGAATTTGACTAAGATTTCATTAATCTATTCAAATAATAAATGTTTATTATTTTTTCAGTTTTTCGCATATAGCAGTCGGACAGGGCAGCGCTATTTTGCGCAACTATTTCTCTCAGTCGTGGACCACATGGGAGAAGATTCCCATTGATGTGCAGCAGGCCATGTTCGGCCATTGGTTGGTACGTACGTAAATAAATAATTTTTATTTTGAAAATTATTTCATTTCTAACTTGATATTTTGAATTATTTGTAGGGTTTATGGTATCCGATCGAGGATACCATGCGTGACGCCATCCACGAGGCATGGGAGGTGGCCATGCGTGATCGCCTTCGTCAGTTTTTGCACAATTTAAGAAAAGCTGCGATGAAGAAAGCAGGAGTGTCAGATTTTGATGAGTCAAATAGAGCACACCGACCAGAGTACATTTCATCCCATGTATGGGATGGATTATGTGCGCACTGGTTGAGTGGTGCCTTTCAGAGGAGATCATCGGTGGGGAGGCAGAATCGGGGGAGGCAGGAGGTGACTCATCGAGCTGGGAGTCGTTCTTTCAGTACTCATAGACAGCATCTGGTACGTACATTATTTATAAATATTTTATATAACTATAAATATTAACAGTTTATTTTTTATTCTTATAGGCTATCGAGCACCCCGATATTACAGAGTACGACGTATATCGGAGGATGTATAGTGATCCTGCTACTGGGGAGCTCAGAGGTGATCGTCAGCATCACATCGTGGTCAGTATTATTTGTTTTCAAGTTTAAAAATTAACTGCATATAATATATTCACAATTTTAATTTTAAATTGCAACTATAGGAGTCATATGAGGCTGCAGCGGCACAGGCCCGGCCTGAGAGTCAGGCCGAGTCATCAGATCAGACCACTGCCCGTCAGTTTGATGAGGCGGCATGGATGCAGGCCACCCAGTATGCCTTCGAGAAGGGCCGGGTAGTTGGTATCAGCTCTCGACTGACTCCCGGAGATTATTATGGCAGTGCTGCGATGTCGGCGTCCAGCTCGAGAGGAGATCGTGCATCTTCTTCTACACAGTATGAGGAGCAGTTGCGATCTCAGACTGCACAGATAGAGAGTCTCCGACAGGAGCAGGAGCAGATGCGTCAGCAGCATGAGGAGGAGCGTCGACGCCAGCAGCAGCTGTACGAGGAGCAGACGAGTCGGTGGCAGCAGCAGCATCAGGAGCAGATGGAGTACATGCGCCGACTCACTCATGCTTTAGGGATGGAGTTTCCTCCACCACCATCTGCAGATCCCCCACCTCCCCCCCTCCCCCCCCCTCCTACAGATTAGAGTTTGTATTTCTGTTATAAAATTTGTGAAATCAAAATATTTTTTTTTTCTATTCGTAGTTTCTGTCTCATTATAAAATATTAATAATATTATATTTTTAAATAACAATATTAATATGAATAATAATAATATTTATATTTTATAATATTAAATTTTATATATATATTAAAATTTTATTTATGTAATAAAATTTTATACATATATTAAAATTTTATAATATTATAATTTAATTATTTTTTTGTAATACTTGAATTATTTTAATATTTGAATGTAAAATAATTCTATTATTTTTATATTAATTAAAATAACTTATTAATATTTTTTTTATTTATGAATTATAATTATAATATTATTATATTAATTAAATTATTTATTAATATTCTATTATTTTTATTTTTGAATTATAATTCTACTATTATTATAGTAATTAAAATAATTTATTATTTTCATTTGTAAATTATAATTCTATTATTATATTAATTAAAATAATTTATTAATAATTTATTTTTTTTATTTTTTTTATAGTATTTGCGACGGGATACTATGCCCGTCGCAAATACTAGTATTATTAATAGTTTTTTATTTTTTTTAAAAGAGTATTTGCGACGGGTCCCGTCGCAAATACTATGAATAGTATTTGCGACGGGTCCCGGTTCCCGTCGCAAATACTAGTATTATTAATTTTTTTTATTTTTTTAAAAAAGAGTTTTTGCGACGGGACCCGTCGCAATAACTGTTTAAAAAGTTTTTTACAAAAATACGGAAAACTATTTGCGACGGGGAGAATGCCCGTCGCAAAAAAAGGCTGTAGCGACGGTCCCGTCGCAAATAAGTTTAGTTGCGACGGCGTTTTCAGCAACGGGCTATTTGCGATGGGATCCCGTCGCAAATAGCCCGTCGCAAATACCTGCTTTTCTAGTAGTGTACCCAAATGGTTTTTAAAAAAATTGGTATTGAAAAATCTATTCAAACAATTTTTTGAAATCATTGTGATAGGTTAAATATAAACACCTTATCACAACTATTATTCTTAACTATTGGGATAGGTTCACCTATACCAATGGTTTTTATAAACTGTTGGTATGGGCTTATGTTCCAGTAATGTTCAAATATTAGGAAATTATATGTATGTAAAAATAAAAATATCTCTCATACACTGAGATGTTATTTTGTAAATGGAACAGTCCTATTTCATCTAGATGTTATACAGGTTTTGGAAAAAAGATTCATGATGCCAATGATTATTTAGTTATTCTATTATCACATGATTTCACATGAGGTATACCATTATTTCATTTGAATCTTTTGGTTTGATATTTGATTGTGATGGACTCGGTATAATTTCACCATTGATTATCTGGGTAGGTTTTTCCAAAGAAAAACCCAACAGTTCCCACATCCATGAATAATTTGGGCCTTCTTTCTAAAGACAGAAAACCATTTTGGGATTCAATCCCAATGATGCTTGGAAACTCACATTGGTTGAGGGGATTGGAGGACAGGATCATCAAACCCTTGTAGTGGAGATTATTTACTACTCTATGGCTCTCTTATAGATTTAATATTTTTCATGAACCTTTCCCAAATATTGATATGGGATTGGTTACCCCAATAAAATAATTGGGTGTTGAATCTCTCTATATATAAAAGGGGTCTATTAATGACACCATCTGTATATATAAATGGTTCTTTATTTGGTTTAGTTCATCACATGTAAACGAGTGATTATTTGTGTTTTAAAGCTATATGACTAAGAACTCTAGAGAATACTATCATATAGGAATGTTATTGGTGTTTCAAGAGAAGGATTTATCCTATATGGGTAATCCTATGTGTACAATGGGAATAAGAATCAAAACCCACATAGTTCATTTGACATAGTTTAGGGTCATATAAAATTACCGCACAATGCATTTTTAAATCCTTTATTAAGGAAATATGTTAGGAAACTAAGGCATTTGGTATAGAGCTCAGACCTTAGGAAGGAATCCAAAGCATCCTGCATATAACAAGAATTGTAGTCTTCATAGTACAATCTTCTCTCAGCCCACTGATGGGTGAGGAGAGATAATTAATAATCATGAGTTTTATTTTCATAGAGTTTATCAAAATGGGATTTCCTTAGGGACCTACACCAAGGTGGATTCCCATGTAAGGGGGAATTGGTATCATTTAATTTAATGGGGATTACATGATCGGTATTTCTAGATTGTGGGAATTTTATGATTCTAGTGATATGATGATTACAAGTTTTTAACCTCATGTTATCCATGATCAGTGTGAGAAATAAGAGATATAAATTAATCGGACACATTGGATATGGATATGGGACTTATATGCAAGGGTGGACCTGATAGAGTGTTTGATATAGAGCGTAGGCCTTAGGAAGGAATCATATGTATATTATTTAGAGAGGAATTAGATTCCTTATAGATCGGTTAACTTCCCCAATCCACTTATGGAGGAAAAAGAATGGTGGATCCACATGGGGTGAGTCCTATGGAATTTTAAGGGTCTTACAATTATGTGGATTCCCATATGAGATATTCAACTCTTATCCTCTAATGGATATAAGGTAAGGACCATGATCAGTCGATTGGGAATATTTGGGTGACATGAGGATCTAATAACATCAATAAGGTTACATGAGTACCTAGCCCTAGTCCATTATGTAATTTTACCATATAAAGGGTGAATTCTCAACAAAAGACTCATGGTTGGCGATTCATGTGCTTTTAGATCACATGATCAAGTATTCATGCAAGACAATGATGATATGTCCATGGGTGTCGGCCTGCCATGCATGGGGTGTCTGATTGACTTTCTTGGAGTGTCTTCCTGACATACCTGAGTACTATCGCGTGAACCATATTAAATTTCCATAGGAAATCACATGATTTGGATAACATATCTGAGGGTTTTTGTATGACCAAGGATGACATGTCTAATGTGTTTTGCATGACCAAGGATGAAATGTCCAAGGTTCTTCTCGTGACTAAGGCTGACATGTTCAAGGTGCTTCATGTGACCTGGCTGATATGCCCATAGAACATCACATAATTTTTCTGATTTGTCTGGAATAGTTCATTTGACCAATTAGACATGTCTAGAGTTCATCATATAATTAGGATGGAATGTCTGAAGGACTTTATGTGACCAGATTTTCATGTCCATAGGGCATTGTATAATCTTTGAATATATTATGTGAAGTTCATGACCCATTCTCATGATAATATGTGTATCAACATTCTCATTAATCTTCCATCATTTTCATCCTTTATTTAATAAATTCATTAATGTTAATCAATAGTTGACCTATTAAGGCCTCGCATGATTAAGTTGACATGAAGAAAATATTTCACATAATCTTGATAGAAAGCTATATCTTCTTTATGAAATCAATGGGGTGATCATGAAAAGATAATAAACATAAATTTTAATCCCTTAAGTCATTACCAAGGCTTACCTAGTGGAATACTCTTGTGATTGCAAATTTCTATTCTATAGAAATTCTACTCTCACCTCTGCACACCTATGTGTGTGTCTGTTTTCTATTTTATGGGGGAATTTATAGACATTTCCACCCTAGATCTGTGACATTTTTCACGGCACTTAAATCTCATATATGGGCTTGATTCAGTAGAGGTAGTATCATATCAAACATTTTTCATGATCCAGTTGTGGCTCATCGATGATGTCATCTTTGGGTCACTTGATAAAAAATGAATACATGATCACTTGATAATTTCCATATTTATTAAACCCATGGATTTCCAAAATAATTTTGAATATTCTAATTAAAATATCAAATAGACTTCGCAATATCAGGCTGATATTTCTGGGAATCTTTATGAGATCGGGTTTCCTGTAAAAATGGATTCTACATGATCAAGGGAGGATTATATATAGGAATTTTCATGATCATTAATAGATTACAAGAATTATATAACAATTTAATGTTAAAATCAACATAAATCACTTTGAATAAAGCCTCCACATTTTATTTTATAAAGCTTATGGAATTTTTCCATTTTGATTCCTTCCAGACATTGCATGATCAAAAGTACATGTCATATATCATTTGCATGATTTATTTGACAAGTGAAGGGGCCTTCACAATATTGGTATACTGATTAAACATAGTGAATCACCCATTATAATGACAAATGGTATAACTTGTATCTGTTTAAGGGTACCATATTTTTCAACATTTATTTGTAATATCCTATGGTTTTTTCCTATTGGTTTCCCATATGGGAATGACATGATCAAAAGAAAATATGAGATATTCTTCACATGATGAAGGTTACATGACCAAAGGAATTTTTGTGATGATCTATACATGTACCTATAGATTTTTCATGATCAACAAACTAATCATGAAAATTATGTTATCCCTTCACATAAAAATAAATATAACCCCCTTTATATTAAGATTCTTCCTTTTTCAACCTTTATTATATAAATAGGTTATGTGATTTTCAAGTGTTTTTCATTTATCATGTTTCATGAGACTCATTTTAAATATAATGCATGATCAAGAAACCTATATAATGGGGTTTTTCTTGAATAAGGGGACTTAACTGGATGGTTTTATAAGACCACAGGGGCTTATCATAGGGTATTTTCCTAATCATGAATATATCATGTGAATCACATAACCCCTTTATGTAATGGTCCAAGGATCATGTGATCCATACGAACCAGGTGTATAATTCACATGTAACCATGCTTCTCTTTTTTTCTCTCTTACAGATAAAATCATACATATTCTTTGAGTATTTCTCTAATCCTAAAATTAAATATGCTTCTTTAGAGGGTGTCAAAAAATGCCCCCCCCCCAAGTGAGGTCAAAATAAATAATGACTCAGTTATGAGGAAGTGAATTCTCACCTGAGTCTCTTGGGAATCCACTAGTAAGTTTTCAGAGTATTTATTAGTCTTATGAGAGACTGTTTTCATTCCACAAGGATCCCTATAAGTAGGGTATTGAGAGACTTGTCATTTCACTGGTGATCTAGACCTCCAAAGCTATCGTGATTTCCCCTCTTATGTGATTTCTTTTCTAGACTACTTCATGCAACCCAATTATGAGAAATCTTCATCGGATATGACTGTGTGATCTTATAACTTGATCTCTTCATGTGATCTTATTTTCTCCAAGACTTTCTAAACAATTATTCTAATGGATCAATGGTAAGTTACTTGAGCTGCAATGGACGTCCTTGGTCATAGGATTACTTTGCATGCTTTACATGATCTGCTAGAGCTATATGATTTCATGGTTCTTATGACGGTCCTATAGTCACAAGAACCACATGATTCATAATGAGTCACGTGATTGTGTGTTTTTTTGAATGGGTCATGTGATTCATGTGTATTGTAATGGATCAAAAAATTAGTATAACACAGCCTGAGTCATGAATTTATTTTAACTGATTCCTCTTTCTACATCACATCCATTCTCATGTATGCTTCATACCCTTTTATAGCTAGATTTCAGTTCGCATACATCTCTTGATGCAGTCGATTGGAGAGATATGATTGTCGAGAACCATAATGTTGACCCTATATGATGGTTTTTTTTCAACATTGACATTTTAAAGGGGTTTCTTATGATTGATTCACAAAAACTATCCTCTATCACACAAACTACCTTTATATGGATTCATCCTTCAAGATAAAAATTTCATTCCATCATCTAACTATAATATTCAACCTCAATTGATACCAAACTTTCTTGACTACATTAAAATTTTGGTTTATGAGGATAATAAATTAATTGTGGCCCTATTTTAAAGGATATACTATATGTTAGAAAATTCCCCTTTCGGTCTGAATGGTCATGGTCTTTCTCATCAAGATATTTCTTAGAGTTACTTAGGCATACTGATCTCCTATTTGGACAACCAAAAAGTGGCTAGAGTTCAAAGTGGGATGTTTTCCCTAGAGATAACTTTTCAAATGAATGGAAATGTTCTTATTTAGGCATAGTTTCATAGAATTATCCAATAAATTACTTAATGTACATATTTATTAGGTGACATGGATTTCTCAGTTCATCATTTACCATTGATTGAACCTTATCATAGATACAATTATTTATAGGTGTCCAAGAACTAACTCTTTTCATCTAACCCATGGTAAAATAGGAATCAACCTATTGGATATTTATTAGTTTGGGAGACTAAATATCATTATTGAAATGTATGATGAATTTCTTCCTACTGTAGATGTTTGTGACAAACCTGAGCATACTCCAAACGTGGTATGATATATGATCAACATTGTAAAGGATAAGTTGAAGAATTATTTGAACCTATGATCAATTATTTCATTCATGTATTGGATTATAATCTTATTTTATTAAATATGGGATCATCCAACTACCATACACCATCATTGATTCCATTATTGACAAGTTTTGGGCAATACAGTCTCTTATTGGGCCATTTTGGAAGATAGAGAATATGCCTCATGGGGATACTATGTGAGACAAAAGGTATCCCCAAGTCTTCGATTAGTGGGGTATTTGGACAATTTTTTTAAGCGGGTGGATCTTCCTTTCTAGGGATTCATGGTTAATCATTAGGGTCAGCACATTAGTAATGGTAGCACAAATGGATGAGGGGTGCAACCTCAATCTAGTAGTGTCAACACTTTCCCACCTTTATCAACTTTTTGGCCATTTCAATAAGGTAATTTCCTATACTATATGAGAAACCCTTTTAAATTTTTATTTGGATTTATAGAATATATTTTCTGTGTTACAAATATCAGAATGCTACTAAGATTTTGTATTCCCTATTGTGCCCCATTTTACTAAACATATCTGGGGTTGAGGTGACGCCATTGTGTTCTTGGGAGGTCATCGATATGTTGTGTCAGTATAATCATTTAAATTTCATGTTGTACGAGACACCTACTGGTATAATTATTTACAGTCATAGTAGTTCCCCAGCTAAGAGATTGTATAATGTCTCACTTTGGGATAGGGTTCTAGCAGCTTGATTAAATGAACTAATAATCTAAGATCTATATACCACCTACCAATTTTTTCACTACGTTTGCTACACTCGAAGGGTTTATCTTATTCCTTTCACAAGATTTTGGGGAGATTGGGATCCTAGATTTATTCACCAATTCTAGATTATACTGGAATTAAATATATAAATACTAAAATCATTCCTCCAACTAATAATGTACCTATCTTCCTATATCATAATTATGCTAAAGCTTGGGTGTAATCTAACATGGTTCGTATACTAAATTGATTAGTTCATCAAGTATAAAAATATTGTTCTTTTCTAGGGCCCTTTTCCATGGAAATGATGGATATAATTCCAGTCTTGAGAGATCCCTCAAGGAATCTCTCTCTCTCTATGGTGATGGGTTACTGATTAGTAAGGTAGGTTTCATTGAGGAATCTGGACCCTCGACACTAATGATAGGCGATGCACATATTGGTGGGAGAACACAAGATACTTCTTCTCTTACTTCCACATCATCTGGGATAACGCTCCTTCCAATGGGATTAATATATGAATGTATCTCATCAACCATTATTCACTCTGATGTGCCCCCTCAAACAATCATTAAGAATCAGAAACTAAAAATTATAATTTGTTAGAAAATCCATACCCTAATTACTAATACCCCCTTGGATAATATTCATGACCAAGAGAATACATTCAAAATCTTTTTTTATTTGAGATCTGGATGTTTTCACTAAAAATGATTATATGAAATAATGATACATATTGTTCTATATTATAAATAATTGGATAGTAATCTGAGGAAATTTCACAACATTAACATCATGAATTATATAGCCTAATCAATAAGGGAATTTTAATAGGTGATGGAATAGATTCATCAAAAATACTTTCAATTGTTTTCTCAGATAGATGATTCGACTGCAGAGATAACATAAAATTAATAACTCATGGATCACACATGGTCCCATTTTTTGATGGAATCATGTTTATTAGTGATCATTCAAAAAAGCGTTTAAGATTTGGACAATTTTATTAAGACTCTTTGTCCCTTGGTGACTTTAGATGCAATGGATCATATGGTACATCGACACTCAATTGATGCCTCTCACCAAACTCCAGATAATTTCAAAAGCTCAGTTGACAAGATTTTATTAAGATCTGATTGTGGAAATCTACGTTTTTATCTCTTTGTGAAACAACAGGAGAGACTCCTAAATTTAGAGATTCCTCCGACCATTGCATACTATTTATGAACAAACCTTTCTAACATTGAATGTTACTGTTGGGCTTTCTTTCATTTACCATGTTCATGGAATTTCATCATCTCAATATCACATAGAGTATGAATAACATAAATTATTTTTATAATATAGATAAAACCCAAATTTTGAACTAAAATGGTCAAATATTAAAAGATATTCTACAATAGCATCTCATAAATGATTAGTAACACAATCATTCTAATTGACATATTTTCTCCTGTTATTTCGAGATCACTGAGTCCAAAAAGATAATTTGGTTTAATATGTCCCAGATAGAAGGTGATCTATCTTTTTCCTAAGTAAATAGACATAGAAATAATAGATATTTTTTTCTAGGATGGGTGATAGTCACTATAAGATTTATATCTTTTATTTTTTTCCCAAAATTTTTATAGGACTTCATATGGGAAAATGTTAGCAAGCATGGACTCAGATTTCTCTCATTCAACCCTTTATGAGTTTTCATCTTCACAAGTATTGTTCCTCTTCCATTTAATATGTTATAAATGTTTCCTAAATCACATAAATTATGTTTCCATTAATAAGAGACTTTAATTTTTCATAGGGTTCACTTTTTAGGTTTTCAACCTGGCAAGCATTGTGTCTCTTTAAATTTAATTCTTATGATCTTACAAACCAAAAAAAATACTATATTTTAAGTTATTTTAGATCATACCATCTATTTATATAGTTTATGTTCTTCTATAACGATCTATATATTGTTTTATTTCATTGTCTTCTAGATTAGGTTATCCATTACAGTAGTTTAAGGTCTTCTAGCTCAGACATTCTATTGTTGTAGTTTAGAGTCTTCCAACTCAAACTATCTGTTATTATTTTTAGTTTCTTCTAGATCAGACCATAGGTTTTAGACATATAATGGGAGAAATATGGTTATTCATGATGTTTTTGGACACCTCTCATCCTTACTAAGATGATGAAGGATATATATTCATGAAGGGTTCTAATGCCCTATATCCTTTCTAAGATTTGGTTTGATGTATTGTGGCATAATGTGATAGAGGCCAAATCCACTTGGATAGTTGGAATATGGGTTTTTTAAATCACATGTTCTAGGGTTTGAATCTAGGGTCATGGAATAGGGAAGACATGTCAAGGATGATCTTAAAACACTCTGAGGTTTTGAGTTCTAATATGATGTTATCAGGAACCAAGAGGATTGGAGGTCCTATCCTATAAGGAGTATATTCCTCTAGTTGTCAGGTCTAAGTCTCTAATATAGATCTAACATGTAAATAGTCAGAAATGGGGTTCCTCACTCCTTTCTAATGGTTTTGGGAGATTTCTGAAGATTCAAACACTTGGAAAATAAATTATATTATGAAATAAATACTATCTAAGGATGGTTTTTGAACCCTAGAGTTAGTTTTTTTTGTGATCATAAATCATCAGACCTACACAATGTGGTTTCATGTCACATGGTTTGGACTATCAAAAGGTTTGATAATGGATTATCACATTCCCACTTTGAGAATGGGTATAATACATAGTAAAATAACACTAAGGATGTCTAATCCACTTGAATATTCTAGTTATGGGGATTATAAATCTTGGTCTAGAAATATATAACTCAACTAAAATAGGGGCTAGTAGATATAGGTTATCCATTAATAATTTTTGATACCATTATCACACATATCTCGAACAATAACTCATGGATTTAAGGGGGACCTCTAGAATCAAAACATCCACTTGGAGAAAGCTCTAGGGCCTTTTTTTATTCACCATCAAATCCCAGCAAGGCCCTTTCTGATCATTCAATCACTTTTACTCATAAAATATAGGTAAGAACTAAGAGAAGTAACTCAAGGATATGGGGATATAGGAGAAGTGTAACATCTCCTGGAATTGGTGAGTGTCCACTCAGACTTCAAAGACATGAATGTGATTTGTGGAAAATGTAATATCTCAGAAGGGTCGAGGCACCCTAAATTTTTTTTAACTACCTAGTGAACATATTATCATGGTGAGGCGATATAAAAAAATAATTACTCTAATTCTTTCTTGGACAAAGGGGTCCAGCAATAATTGATTATCTTTTTAATAGGACCAAAATATGGGCCCTATGAGCTTTATTCATTTTTTGCTTATGCACTAACCTTTTACTTAACTCTATAGGTGGATAGTTTAATGAGTGAAGACTTGAATTTTTCCCAGACTTACCTTTATAAGTTTTTATCTTGACAATTTTTATGTATCATTCACTATTAGTTAAGTTCGTGAAATTTGGACCTTCATAAGCTACATTTTATGTTCATGTTTCTTTGACCAGAGTGCATATAGTTTCAGGTCATGATGACCATGGAAATTATATGAGAGAAGTGTCAAAATTATTCAAATTAGGATTTCTATGGTTAGGAGTGATCCAAATCCCTTCAAAATAGATAATGATTGTGAGGTAAATCATGGCTCAAGGTTATATAATCATGAGTGATTATATAGTACAATCATGACAAGGAGGATTGTGAATCAATCTATTGTTATGAGATCCACTATGATGGTTTCAATGATCACAATATCAGAAACTCTTTTTTCAATGTAGAGGCACAATTGGTTGATAGGTCAGAATCTCATATGAAGGAGCTAGAGGTAGACATGCATAGTTTGAAAAAGGGTAATCTGAAGTTGGGTGATCTTTTCTATGGTCCATGGATGGTTTTAGGTAATCTAATTAACTCAGTATATGAATTTTCATTTATGGATATAGGGGCTCCGAAAGATGATATAATAACAATGTTCTTTGGTTGAACAGAGTTAGGATCTTATGGTCCTTTGATAAAAAGTGATGATGGAATATAGTTTTTATAGTTTAATTTCATGCATTTCGGATGTCTCTATCATGAATTTTAATGTCATATGAAAAGGAATTTTTCCTTATATTTTAAATCCATGTGGTAATGATGTAGTAACAAATTGAAATTTTGAAAATATTCTTAAGTACATTTTTCACTGGTTTGGGGAATTCAAATTTGATGGGAATTATTTTCCTTGCACATGCTTACTAGTGGTGGTAATATGTTGGTGCCCTAGCTGTATAGATCTATCTCATTCCTAATAAAGATTTATAGAGATCCAATTTGTATGTAGGTGAGGATATTTTTTAATTAATCATAAATCCTATAACTATTTAAGGTATTAACAGGTAAACCATATATGAGTGGAATATTTAATTTCTATGGCTAGGATTCCTTGAATTTCCCTATTCATTATATAATGGGAGGAATCAAGTCATATTCATCTCTTTTAAGGAGATACCTATATATATATTTGACTCATATGAAATGGAGAGGGGAATATTTAACCAATAATAATGGTCACCCACTACCATTCAAGTGCACGATCTCTTATTATTGATGGTATCATTGATGAAAAATTCTCTTGTATTGGGATAGGCTTTCACTGGTGGGAGAATTTTTTATAGTCTTGTGAAAAAATAATTTTTCAAACTTTCAATATGGATCAAGAACATGGTAAGTTTGTGATAGTGGTGAACCTATTACTTATCCCAGGGAAATATACCTTAGAATAACTATGTATCCTGATAGGTCAAGAATTATGCCACATGTGGTCCTTACAAAAAAAGGCTCCTTATATATATCTAGATCGTACACTGAGAGGAATCATATTTTTTATCCTCCCTTACTAATCCTTGACATCATAATAAATAAAGGAATCCTCTACATAGATCAGTCTCATACATAGGAAAAGAGAATTTACAAATTCCATTTTAGCTTGGAGTTGAAACACTCATCACTAGAACATATTTATGGATAGGAAGACCTGCTCTACGAAATCTTAGGTCTTGTAGGATACACTATATGTCTATCAGTTTAACATCATGTTACTAGGATTCTATCATGCAGTTTAAACTCATGTTATTAGGGAATTTTCATGAAGTTAAATTTCATGTGACTATGATGTTTTTATGCAACTTAACATCAGGTGAATTAGATGTATCACTAATGGGAATAACTAACTCAGGGCAATTGGGTCTTCATAGGAGATACATACTCTATGATGGAGGGGAACAAGAACACAATATTATAATCATTCTTTTATAATGGTTTTGGTGAATATATTTGTAACATATAGGGTATCTATATATACTTGAATAGTTACATTATGGAAATTATAAATCAAGACCCAATAATATATGAGTCAATTGGAGGAGAAGATAGGTAGGTACATCTCGAGCATTAGTAATAGTGGAATACAATATTTTATGTACTTAGAACAATAACTACTAGATTTAAGGGGGGTCTATCCTCAAGGACCAAAACACCCACTAGGTGTAAGTTCCAAGGAATTTCATTATTCATTATCGAATCCTAGTGGTGTCCCTTTGGATTAACAAGTCATTGTTTTCAATTTTCTATAGGTAAGAATAATGAGTATAGGATCCCAAGGTCCATGAGGTTCTAAGAGAAGGACATAAACTCTAGGAATTGGTTTATATCAACTTAGATTTTGAGGATATGAATTTGTTCATGTAGAATGTTAGATTCGAAAATGGTTTGATCACCCAAAACTTTCCACTAGTTTTGACATTTTCAGGGAAAAGGTTAAAACAAGGAATTCTCAAATACACAGTAGTTAGGGGGATGATATGTTTGGAATGAAGACCTATTTTCATATAGTTTAACATCATGTAACTAGGATTTTTTGTGATTTTTAACATTGTGCTACTAGGATATAATTCCCTATCTAGAAAAAATATTCAATACATCAGTCAGACATGTTTTCTAGGTTCTCTAAGCTTACATGTGTCATGATCAGTGTGAGAAATAAGGGATAACTACATATCCAACTGAGTTGTGTAAGAGCACGTGATGGGGAATATGAGGGGGTTTTTACAATATAATGTGAACTGGAGCCTCTACAGAGATCTAAATCTCATGTAGGGATGTGATTATCAGTGATAATAACTTGTGTTTGGGACTTTAGTAGAAGATTCATGCATCAATATATATCCTTTTGTAACAGGAATTAAGTAACACATAGTTCTTACAAAAGAAATTCCTTGCACCTCTTTAATTTCTATGTGGGGAGAGGGAAGTTTTTTATCATATTACTGTTGGGCCTCATATTAGGGATCTATTTATCTCTACATATCATTTGATAATAGGAATCAATCCAAAATTAGTTCTTATAAGAATAATTACCTATAAAATCCTAACCCATAGACATATATGGGGTATTTTCTATTTATATTACAGTTGGACTCAAAATTGAAGATATGGGATTCACTATGCATCCTGTGGTAATAGAAATCTATCCACTTATAGTTATTGAGAAAGTTATCTTAATTGGTATGGACCATATGTAGGGAGGGGTTTATTTTTATATGTTTTGTGGCTAGAACTATGATTTTGGATCTAGGAATCACTATATATCTTGTAAAAATAGATATCAAGCCACACTTAGTTCTTGGTATGGAAGACTCTCAGCATCAGTATGATTCATATAGTGGAGGGGATTTAGATTTAATATTGTATATAGACCTAGGATTTGATATATGGGCATAATTATGTATCCTATAGAAAAAGAAATCAATCTACACATAGTTCTTGAATGGAACATTCCAAACACTAGTATGATCCATGCTTAGGGGGGGATTTTTCATTTAATATTGCAGATAGACCCAGGATTTGAGATCTTAGTATCACTATATAACCTGTAGAAGTTGAAATCAAGCCACATGTTTTTCTAGGATAGAAAATTACCTACATCACTCTGATCTATAAACATTGAGGTATTATTTTTTCATTTATATTACGATTGTACCCAACAATGGAGATATGGGAATCACTACATATTCTGTACAAATATGAATAAATCTATATGTAGTTCTTATTATGGAAAACTCCATATGCTGGTTTGATCCTTACAAAGGGAGAATATTCTATTCAATATTATAGTTAGACCGAATATTTGAGATCTGGTTGTCAATATGTATCCTATAGAAATAGTAATCAAGCCACACATAGTTCATGGATGGAAACATCCTTATTTCGGTATGATACGTACACATGGAGGGGTCATTTTTCATTTATATTTTGTTTGGATCGAACATTGGAGATTTGGGCATCACTAAGTATCCTGTAGAAACAGGAATCAAGTAACACATAATTATTGGTATGAAAAAACCTTATGTCAGTCTAATCCATACAAATGGGGAATTTTCCATTTAATATTGTATCTTGAATGAGGATTTTATATTTGGGTATCACTATATATCCTGTAGAAATAGTAATTAGGCCACACATAGTTCTTGAATGGAGAATTCCCTAAGCCAGTTTGATCCAAGGCAAGGATGGAATTTTCCATTTAATATTGAAGTTGGACCTAAAATTTTAGTTATAGGAATAACTATATATCCTATAGAAATATGAATCATTAACCACATATTTCAGGGTTTTTAAAACTCCCATATGTGGATCTAACTCAATCATCGGTATGTGGGAATTTCATTCCTCTTCACAGATCCAACACATGTATAGTGAATTTCCATTGAAGTAACATCCTCAATGTGGTTTAAAGTCATGTGATAATATTTCTTCCATATATTTCAACATCATGAGTTAAAGACTTGGGATTATATATTGGTTAAAGTATTAATGTTGGGAGTAGTAATGTTGTGTAGTTTAAATTATTTCCATAAAGACGTGTAATTGTTTGTTGTTTAATGTCTTGATTCCAAGACTTGGAATGATAATTAAAGATATGAAAACTAATTCTTAATAAACCTCAAATTGTTTTGGGTGAAATGTGTTCCCTATAAATTTGAAAAATTAGTAAGATCTATTGGAATATAAATTACACATGAAATAAGGCCATTCCATTTGGGTTCTATATTTGGAGGTTTCTTTCATGGTATCATTGAGGTTCTGAGAACCAATACTAGTTATCATTTAAGGAATGATTAGAGAGGAAACTTTTTGTTTAATGGTCATGCAATATGATTCTCATGAACATTGAGGTTTTAGAGTGTATGAAACCTTTTCTCATAAAGTCATTTTAACTCATTCATCCACCTTTGTGGTTTTTTTTCATCGGAGATCAATCCATAAATAACTATTTTGAGTGAGGGAAACAGGAATTTAATGGGAAACACTAACTCTAACCTATAAACTAATCAATATGGGGTCACATGTCTGGAGGTCTGTGTGGTGGTATGAAATTTTATGCTTGATTTTGTACACCTGATACAGCTTATTCAGCCTATAAAAACATAAATCGGTTCCATTTTTTATCAATATCATGTGAGGGACACCAAATTTGGTGATAATACTCTACTTTACAATGTTATTGTTATTCTTCACCCTGACATCCTTGAGGGGTTTTGACTCATCCCACTAGTAAAATAATCTAGTAGTGGTAAGGATGTACTTAAACTACTTGGTTTTAGCTTGGGAATATGGTCCCATAACAACCATTCCACATATAACAAACAACCATAAATACATAGTAGTATATAGAAACTCTGGGGGATGATAGATGAATTTCTCATGAATCTTACATTCATGAAACTCTTGGTGAATTACACACAATCCTACGTCATTTTTTTCTAGTATTATTCAAGCCTCCTAATCTAGTGGGGGATTATGTTTCTAGACTGGTGATCATTGTAAGAGACTGCATTGAATTCTTCCATGATGACAGAAATCTCTCATTCTACAATGAATATAATGAGGGTTCCATAAAATCCTTGTTTGTAGAGGGATTTCTACTCATTTGGTCCATCCCAATGGGTAAATTTCATTTCTTGATGTTGAATTGATTCCCTTTTGGATCGATTTGATGGGAGGGTCCCATTTTAAAGGTAATCTATTATGGGATCCATTCATCCATGGGTGGATGTCAGTTCATCATGCTTTAGGAAAATTTTGACAATATGTATTTCTTCCATGTCACATATGATGACTCGTGTCACTACCCTTTAGTGCGTGATGTGTAAAACAACTTTATATTGATCTGGATCATCGAAGACTATTGCTACATTGGCCAATGCATTAGAATAATCAGTTTTTGATTGAGGTACGTCATGCAATGATGGTTCAAAAAGGACTTTTTCTATTAATTATATGATGTGATTATAGGGTTAAATTTTCTTTTTTGATAGTATACTCATCATTTACCTATTTTATTACTAACTTCAAATCCCATTTGATGTTTAAATAGTCTATCTATAGCTGGAGGGCTTGCTCTAAGCCAGTGATAAGGGATTGATATTTTACCTCATTATTAGTGCTTCCTTCTGACAATGAGAAGGAATAGGGAAATTTTTATTTTGTCAAGGAAAAAAATTCAATCCCTATACATACCTGATTGAGTTTTGGTTATTCCATCCCCTTGATTGTAGGACTATAGGAGGCACCATCAAAATACATCTCTTGAGTTCAGGGAGCATCAAGGGCATAGAAAACTTCTTAATCTAGAAATTTTGTATTCGATGGCATATTGTCAAGAGTAGGATGCATAGTAATGAAATCAGCCAAGGTCTACCCTTTAACTGCCTTTAATGGCATGAATAGGATTTCATACTATTAAAATATAACTGCACATTAGTCGAGATGCACAGTTAACATAGGGCGGACACTAATGAATTTGAGTGGGTTGATAAGAAGACCAAATGGACCTCATGATGCTACAAGTAATGCCTAAAATTTTTCATTGCTAAGATGTGTGTGAGGCCATTCTTATTAATATAATAATACTTGGTCTTAGTACCTATCATTTTTTTGACAAAGATAGTATAGGCTATTTTTATCCCCACATCATTTTTTTCTTGAAGATCACCAAGAGATTATTTCATAGTGAACGCATATAGGATAAGTGGATTTACCTCTACCAGTGGCATCAAAACTAGTGGGTGAATTATGTTATACTTGAGATTCATGAAATCTTCTTGTAAGTCCGCATCGTATTGGAAGGAAACTCTCTTATTCATTAACTTAGTTAATGGTAGTGATTTTATAACTAGGTTGACTTTGAAATTCTAAATATAAGTGAGGTTTCCCTGAACCCCCACCCCCCATTATTTATGATTTTGAAGGGATTGAATATCTAATATTAAACCGGTATTTTCTGGATCAACCTCAATGACATGGTGGAATACTACAAAGATAAGGATTTTCCATAATGTTACTTCGAAAGCACCCTTCAAATGATTCATCTTCATAACATTTTTTTTGTAATTTTTTGAATATTTTTTCAAGGTTAGTGAGGTTCTCACATCACTATCAAGATTTAATTAATAGGTAATTGAGATAAAATTCTGATATTCATCCCAAGAATAGTTTAAAGTTAGGATGCATGGTGTGTCGGTAAGTATCACTAGTGTTATTTAATTCAAAGGAAATTAACTAGTGGAAAAATATCCCTAGAGGTGATCTAAAGGTAGGATCTTCCTCATATTCAATGGCCATCTTTTTTTGATTATACATTTAATAACCATCCATAAAGGAAAGGGATTGGAATCCAGTAGTTGGATCAACCAATATCATTATGATCAATAATGGGAAATAATCCTTCAAGTAGTGTCAATTAACATATCTTAAATCAATACAGACCCATGTATTTCTATTATTTTTAGTGATGTGGATGATCTTAGAAGACAATTTTGCATACTGCACCTCTTGTAAAAAGATGGATTTGATAAATTTTTCTACTTTTATTTCTATGTTAGTATAATGAGATGGGTGGATTATCCTATATCCCTTCCTAAAACCTCAATGGTCATTAAGAAAGCCTAGGTGATGAGTAGCCACATCAGGTTTCATACCATGAATATCTGTATAATTCTAACTCAATAGATATCAATGTTTCTTTAGAAATGAAATTTACAACTCCTTCTCCTAGAGAGTCAAGGTGGAACTAATCAATATAGGTCGTGAGACTACTTTTATTCCTAGATTCACCTTTCTGATCTCATTAATGGTGGAAGAGACTCATTCCTAAAATATAGGAGGAGAATTGCTGAGGTCATCATCTTATCCATCCATTTCTAATTCTATGAGGTAATCCTCAAGAATAGTGGATAATTTAGGGGAATATTTATCCTTTTTGAGATAAGAGAGCACATGGGAAGATACATTGACATCCTAAATTTTCAAATTCATCATAGAGATATTTTGGGGATGCATATATTTCTTTTTTCTACTACTAAGGGTAAGGGAGATGTGGACATCCTGAGTTATAGAGAATTTGGCTATTATCACATGTATATAGGACAACAAATTTTATGGTTCACTTCATCTTTTTTGGATTGTGTCTACAAACTTGATCAAGTTTATGGGTAGCACATAGTCATTATTAATAATTCTCTAGGGATAAATAGGGTGGTCCCCAATACATTGTAATTAGAAACCTTTATATAATAATTCACCATTTTTTCATCCCTATTATAGAATTTTTTTTCATCATATACGAATCCACAAGACTATAAGTGGCATCCTCACCATGTAGTAAGTTGATATTTCTGTCGATGGGGTATTTCAATCATTGATGAAATGTTGAAGGTACTGCTACATGGAATGAACCTAAGGAATTCAGATCAAGACATTATATATTGTTTATTTCTAGATAACTATGAACTTAGTATTATATTTAGGGTCTCTAAATTTATATTTAATCTTGATCTTTATGAGGGGCCTTTACTCGCTCTTATCATACCCTTGAATGGTTAACTTCATCGGAAACAATCCCCCTTGCTATATCCAAAACAGAAAAGGATCTAGATCAGGATGAGGCTAATCCTAGAACCATTATAAACTAGATCCATTAGGATGTAGACATTATTTAGTTTTCCTAAAACATATTGGGTTTCGATTTGTCCATGGATGATTTCTTCCTAGTCATGTCCTATAAATGGGATGGTGCTATAGAATTATGATGGAATAGTCTCCACTCGATAAACCGTGGATTTAGTGACTTATATTTCAAAATATTTTGGTATCTGGAAGGAATAAATTAGTTCTTCTCTATGTTTTTTTAAAATATAGAGATCATTTAAGATTGACAGTTTGTCTAGGACTAACACCAACTACTTTAGGATGTCATATTTTTTTTCAAGATGTATGTACTTCTTAAGATGGGGTTGGTCCTTATCATGATGCTTAGGATTTGAGGTGTTTTAGGTTGATGTGATCAGTTCTTGGAAGGAAGTTCAGTGATCATCTTTTGCAGATGGTGTGGGTCACACTAGACTACCCATTTGTTTGGACTGAATAGACAATCGCACCTCCACCAGTCAGTCATCTAGAAGAATTTGTTTTAAATGACAATTAAATAGATCAGAGGAATATCCATGATTAATTTTTTTTTAATTTCTTACCCTTATTATTTGTAAACATATATGTATTCCTTGGGTATGTGTCTTGAATAATAGGTTCGTCCATTCGTGCATCATCCCATGCACCCTCGACTTCTAGGTAATCAGCCTCCAGATCCCATATCAGATATGAGGAACTCCTAAATAGGGAATGTTAAACATAATTGAAGGGATATTTTAAGTTAACTACATTAATATAACCAAAAATGAGATCTTCATCAGATGAGGGTTTCGTTTGGTGCAGCAATGGCCATTCCTTAGATGTTGAAGGAAAGAAATCTGCAAGAGTCAGAGTTCATGTGATAGTTGGATATAACTTTCATGTGAGAATGTTCCTATATATGATGATATTTTATTATTGTAGTAGGTTTATTTAGTGATGAATCCCAAGGTTAAATTATCATTAATGTTCTAAAAAACTACTCTCTTGGATTGGCATAGGCTCGGTCAACTGTCTTTCAGTTCATCTTATTATCAAAATATTGTCCACATCTTACTGGAAATTCTTACTGGTCACCCTCTTCTTCTGGTTGGATGATGGTTACATAAATCACTATTTCTAGTTATATTCTTAATATCCCATATCTAGAATCAACCATAATTTGGTGGACATCATTGAAGAAAAATAAGTCTTGGATGGTGTGGCCCAGTGCCCTATAAAAACTCTAGTAGATAGGATGGTCAGTGAGTTTGACCTCATTGGGTTTCCTAGACTCTGGTGGGTTAAAGAGGTTATTTTCAATAGTTGAGAAGAAATAACTTTGAACTTATTAATTTCATAAGGAATACACTTTGTTCATCTATTAATCAAATCATGGGAAACCCTAATCTCTTTTTTGCTTCTGGATTAGGGAGATTTTGTTTTAGTTGCCACTCAGAAGGAGGTATCGGGCGACTCGAAACCTAACTGGGTCCTTTAATGGGAACTATCGCTAATTCAGGAGTAATATAAGTAGTCTTGTCATTACTGGTACTTTTTCCCTATGTCATGAATCTGGGCTGAGATTTTCAATTAGTTCGTCGAATGGCATCTTCTAGGCATTGTGTTGTTTCTACGAACTCATGGAATCTGATTTTATACTCCACCAAGATCAAAGTCATTTATATATCATACCAAATATTATTATAAAAACGTTTTATAAATTTCTCTTTTGAGATTGGGATAATGCATAAATAGGTTAAGCCTTTCTATCTAGTGATGAAGTTAAAAACCCTCTTATTTTCACACTTCTAGCGATTTTTGAGGTTGATGATCATCATTTTCCTTAGCATGGAACTAAACTAAAAAGTAATTAATGGAAAAGGTATTACCAACCTATGAGAGACTCTATGGGAAGGCTATTATACCAAAACAATGCTAGAACTACCCAATACTATACAAAACATCTCATCTCTGATGCCTCTACTGGTCATGAGGGCTCATCCTCAGACCACATCGAGACACAAAATCTGTGAGATGATATTCTATATCTCTCATGCCATCAATATTTGAGAAGATAAGATTTCCAAAATTGGGGGGAAAGGTATTATCCACCCATTTTGGATATGGATTCTTTTCAGGCTACATGGGGGTGCACCGCCACTCCATGGATTCCATTCGAACAGTTATGGATTCGATGATTTTGAGGAGTTATAGAGTTATAACTTTCCATACCACCTCCAATATATATGTAGTGGTGAGGATTGATGAGGTGTCCATGATTTCATATTCTATTTATTCTCATTCCTTGGTGGAACGAGATAGTCATCCTATCAAGGGAGAAGTTGTCACCATAGTGGAGGAAATTTTTGATCATCCTCAACTTCCTTATTTATTTAGAATTGTTGCATGGATCTAGAATTGGATTTAAATTCAAATAATAATTTTATAGGTGGATTATATATCTCCTAATATGTATTAGGATGGATATCCACTTCTATTTAAATGAGATACCCAATATGAATATTTCCCCCGAGTAGTTCCTCATTGAGTTATCTGAGATTTTGTATCTTGTTCTCAAATAATGCTAGTCGTTCCTCTACAAAGTTGATTTCAGCTCCTCTGGGTGGTGAGTGGGATATCGCCACACCATTCCCTTTATCATTTACATAGATCTATTGAGGAGGTTGAAACTCATAATTCTTATGTGTTAGGTTTTGGTAACTTCTCTTATCCCCAGTATGTGAGGCATCAGTTTTTTTATCTTGATCACATATCTCTCAAGTTATGATTTCTACACTACATCCCTCCACATTTATGTCTTGGTATATATTATTTTATGGATTGATTGTGACAATTTTCACTTTGTTTTATTTGGAAATGGTAGTCATCCCATCACTCATCATGTAATAAGGCTATTTTGTGATGCTTCCTACATCGATGGTTGCATAATGGTCATTTATCTTACCCCTAGTCATATTGGACCATCTTGGAATATGAACCTTATGGGGTTGGAATAACTTTTACAGACATTCCCCTATCTCAGTTTGTGAATAGTGACCTTAAGGGAGTTTCTAGTCATACTTTTCTAGTGGGACCTAAATGGAATATGTGTGTCTTGTAGTGGGAGGAACAATTGGGATGTTGGTTGTTGATATTTACCTCATAACCTAGAGAAGACTAACTCCTTTTTTGGTGATAACAATGATAAAAATTCCCCCATCCCTATGTTGTGGGGATGATTTGGGGCCACTATTGGAAATTTCTTATCATGTTACAGAGGATCTAATGAATCCTATCAAGGATTTGATTTCTCTTTAGGTGTGATAAACCTGGCAGTGGTGATTGAAGTAATTATTTTCCTAGCCGTGTGGGTTGGGTTTTTTTTTCTAAATGGATTTCCTGGAGGATAACACCATGATTTTCTTAATTTATCATAATCTCACTAATTCATAGACTATGTGAAATTGATGTTTGTTATGTTAGTCACTTTATATGGTGATATATTAGGTAATATGTGACTTCAGTTTCCATGTTCTATATGTGTTCCCATTTTTTTAGAGGCCTATATTTGGAGTCTTTTGGTGGTCTTTTCACTCTGTTTGTAGCATATTTGTTTCATTAATCTAGATATGATTTGTTGTATTGAACAAACATCCCATGTGGTATCTAGTCGCCTGATATCTCTTATGAATATTAAATTATTGAATTCCATATACAGTGATATTTTTTGTTTTGAGGATTTAGTAAAGTGTAGTGATCCATACTCTCCCCATCCTTTAATATAGATGTATTATGGGGCTTCGGTGATCATCTATTTGAGAGTTGATGTGATTTGGTAGCAATTGTTCTATAGGTTTTTGTGATACCTTTCTAGTCTTGGGTCATATTCCATATAGATGGTGGTCAATTTCAACTAAAAATATAGCATTTTTATTACTTGAAGGTGACCCCCATATCATGGATAAGGGAGTTTTCTAGCCTTTAATTTTAGAAAGTTTTACTAGATGTTCTAAAATAAATAGGTTGTAGAATCATTTTTTAGTTTATCAGAGAATTTATAATTAGAAGTGTTCATTGTCCAAGACATATTTGGGAGGTTTTTTTTTTAATAACACTCTCCATATTTCCATGTAATCCTCTTCTTCATCGGAATCATACTCCTCTACTAGGTCAGACCATAGAGGCCATTTCTCCAATTCACCTACTAAGCAAGGTGAGGTGTTGCTGATAGTTTATGGGGACCTATATATGGTTAACCCTGGTGTTTTGATAACCTCTCAATGTTATAGTCTATGGGAAAGGGTAGGGATTCATTTTTTGGGTAAGATATTACCATGGGGAGGTTTTCCACGGTGGATATCAAGAGTAGAGTCCATGTTATCCATCTTTGTACTATTGTGAGGAGGATTATTAACATAGTTACCACCTTTTTCATTAGTTAAAGAGTATAAAGACCCTTGAGGTCTCATAGATATGTATAGTTAATTCATGAAGACACTATCATTGAGTAGATCAGGGATATGAGCCTCATTTTACATCTTGGATGGAATATACCAAACTGCCTTTTGGTGTTGAGCAGAGATATGATCTTGTTGCATGATAGTTGCTAGAATATGTTGATGACCATCTGTTGTTGTGGGGATATTATCCCATTTATAATAAACTACTGGTTTATTTTGATCACCTTTTATATTGTCATAGGGATATGAGCCTTCTTATGGGCAGTTTCTATAATATGTCGGCCAACCCTGGTTAAAGTGAGAGTATGAGCCTGATTCATACATGCATTCCTCATTGGAATATATTGATGGACCTCTAGAATGGGAGAAGGGATATGACCTTTCTATATATCCTCTGAAAGATGTTTATGTATTCCTTCATTGTTGGAAGAAGGGATATAATCCTGTATTTCACAAGCTACTTAAATATTCCAAGTAGCTTCATCGATAGGGATATGAACCTACCCTAAAGGGATTTCCAAGTTATACTGATGAACCTCAGTTTGAGTGAGGTTATGAGATGGGTTAAAAACCATTGGAGTATGTCATTAGATTTATTAAATAATAATATGTTTCTATCCTAAGGCATGTGCCAATGTGGTTGGTGATCCCCAGTTGGAACAGGAATATGAGCTCGGTCTTATGCCCCATCCTTAACCAGAATATTTCAATAATCCGCATTGATGGGAAAAAGAATGTGTACATTCAACAAGGTAGACACCTATTTATGTTGATCATGGTGATATTCTTATATAGACATTGGGATAGGAATATGTGTATTTCCTTATATCTATACCAGTTCTAGAATATTTTTTGCATAGTTCTTCAACTTTTTCTAGAATATAGTGACAACACAGAAGAGTATGTGTATGTATAATATCATTCACATTATTGATCTCCAATATATACATGAATATATATAAAATTTAAGTGGATATATTATCCCAATATTTTACTCCTTATTCCCTTAGAATATGTTGATGGACTTCACATTAGTGGGTAGGGGTATGTTCCCCCGCCCCCATGCTTGCTGTTAAAATATATAGGTAGTCTTGATCTAGTTGAGCAGGTATATGAGCCTTCTCACTAGCCACCACCATAATATGTAAAAGTGATTAATTAGTGGAAGAATTAATAAGATATCACTCCCTTTTATCTTCATCCTTTCATGTCTAGAGACATCTCTTTTGTTCACGAGCATTAGTGTCTAAGGTGGCGACCTATCGATTGGTGCCCTCATTAGGAAACTAAGGGAGATTGGAGGGATGATGTTGGTTAAAGAAGCTAACAGGAGATCTCTTAAGAAGCTATTAAACTAATATGGATCCATATTCAATTCCTCAATCCACATTCCTATGATAATAGAGGTTCTGATTATCATGCTCTGGTTATAGTCTTGTGAATCATTTGGTTGTGGTGATAGGCGCCATGGATTTCATTGCATATTTCCTTGAATGAGATGAACTTGTAGGCCTCGGTGTCTAGATACCTCTATATGCAGCATCAAGGGTGTGGATCATACCATTTCAGTGGTATTCTTAGACCATCGCATTCACCATATTAATATGAGGGAGTTGGTGGGTAATGTCATTTTTAGACCTATGGAGGTTGCTTCAGTAGATGAGGTTCCTAAACATTCACTTGATAATGACATGATCTTAGGCTAAGGTGAATTTTTTTAGGGTAGTATCTATAGTCGCAAATAAAATAAGGAGAAAGGTCTCTAATCAGTTCATCATCACAAATATGAAACATGATCAATTAGATATGCACAAGTGACATAATTTTTTAGTCTTGTTATCATTTTTTTATTTTACTTGTGTGTAATATACAAAAAAAATATCCAATATAATTATAACCTCAATAATGTTTTAATAATTGAGAGATCTAATGTCGATCATACTTTTTTTATTTATATAGGAGATGAAAAATATAATGGTGTGATGTTTGATCATCTAATTATTTTTATTATTTGAAATACTCAGGTAGGGTTCACCATTTTTTTTTGTTTCATCAGGATATTCTATGATTTTGGGAAATAATATGTATGATGCCCATTATGATTCTGTTCTTATGTTATCACATTCTTTTATGTCAACTTTAAAATTTTTATTTCATCCATATATTATGGTTAGATGGTTTACTATGAAGGACTCAGTATAATTTCACAAATGATAAAATTGGTAGGGTTTGTCCATAGAAACACAAAAACACCACATATTCATGATGAATCTGTGATTTCTTTTCAAATGAAGGTGACCATTTGGGGTTTCAAACCCAGTAATTCATCGAAACTCACATTGGTTGATAGGATGGTAGGTCATGCTCATTTCACCCTTTTGGTGGGAATTATTGTTTAATCTGGGAGTCTCTTATTGATTTAAGATATGTTTTTGAATCTTTCCCAAATCCTAATATGGGATTGGTTTCCCTAATAAACTAATAGAGTGTTTAATATATCTATATTAAAAGGGAGTCTATTAGTGATTCCTGGTGTATGTATTAAAGGTTATATATCTGGTTTCCATAATCTCTCAGGAATGAGTGACTACTTGTGTGTTAAATCCATATGACTAGGTTCTCTAGAGTTTACATCCATCTCAAAAAGGTGGTTGGTGTTTTGAGAGAGGTTTTGGACCTATACAAGGAATCCTATGTATCCTGTGAGAATGGGAATCAAAAATCACATAGTTATTTTGACATAGTTTGAGGACATATGAAAGGACTACACTGTGTTGTTTGAAGTTGTGTAGAAAGGTCATATTTGAGTGCACTCAGGAATTGGGTCTGGAGATGTGGCCTTAAGAAGGAATCCTATGTATCCAACTTATCACAGGAATTAGATTCTTCATAATTTGATCTTTCCTCAACCTGATGAAGGGTGGGGTAGATAATTAATACGTATGAGGGTCATTTCCTCAAGTTTATAATCATGTGAGTACCATAAAAACCTACAATAAGGTGGATTTCCATGTGAGGAGGCATTTTTATCATGTCCTTTAGTTGGGATTACACACTGTGGTTTCCATGATTAGGGGAATTTTATGATGCTATAGATATAATCCCTAAAAATACCTAAGCTCATATGATCCATGCTCGGTGTGAGAAATAATGGATAGAAAGTAATCAAATGCACTATATATGGATATGGGACTTAGTCAATAGGGTGTCCCTAATAGAGTGTTTGATATGGAGCTGGGGCCTTATTAAGGCATCCCACATATCCTGTTTGGATAGGAATAAAAGTCCTTAGAGTTCGGTTAACATACCCAATCTGCTGAAATAAGAGGATGAATTGTAGACCCATTGGGGTGGATCCTATAGAATATCAAGGTACTTACACCAAAGTGGATACCCATTTGATATATTCATCTCTTATCCTATAATAGATAGAAGTTAAGGACCATGAGTGGTCGATTGGGAACATTTGGTTGACATGAGGATCCCATAACACGAATAAGGTTGCAAGAGTACCTAACCCTTGTCCATTATTGAAATTTCCCATACAAAGGGGCAATGCTCGACCAAATAATCATAGTTGTTGGTTCAAATGGTTTGAGAGAATATTTTCAAGTATTTCTACTGTATAAGTCTGACATGTCCATTATAACAACCCACAATTTTCTCAATGAAAATTTTCCCTTATAATAATTATTTCATGGAGTATAAAACACATACATCACATAGAGAACCCTAAAATCATCCTCATAAATGAATAATGATACATTATTAAGAAATTAATACATAAGAATTCCAAATATTATTGTGGGATAATAAATAGAAAATAAGATAATAATAATTGGAAAATTTAGATCTGATCGATCTATTAGAATGAAAGTACTCACGAACAAAGATATAGAAATAAAAAATAATGTTCATAATAAAATACTCATTTAAAAGATGAAAGAATATATAGACTTGGGATAAAATATAAGTGATTGATGAAAGGAAAAATAGGTATATATAAGAATTAGTATACCCTTGTTCCTGTTAGATATTTTACTGTTTGAATAATAACATGATCATTAGAATAGTAATGTGATCATTAGTAATAGAAATCTAGCCGTTAGAATAGTATCCTCTCCTATGAAAGTATAAATGGAATTTTGGTATCTTATAATTGAAAATACGATATATTTATATCTTGGAATAATTAAATAAATTATTTAAAAAGAATAAATTAAGTGTTTGAATTTTTGTGAAATGTAAATGTTTATTTATAATTTTATAATTAATATAATGATTTAAAAGAAAATTTATTTTCATAATATACATTTATATATTAATATTTTTTTATTATAATTATATGATAATTTTATAAGGCCTTAATTAATTTTTCAAAGTGTCATAAAATCAGTTATAATATTAAAATCATCTTTTTTTCAAATAAATGATGAATATAATTAAATTCTATATTTATCATATTTAGAAAATTATTTTCATAAAATAAGGTCTATTTTTGAAGTATACATGTTGAAAAATGGTTAGGGTGAATTTTTCGTATTTTCAAAAATAGTTGAATTTTTTGTGAATAGTGAAATATTGTAATTTAAAGTATTTAACAAATACATGAATTATTGAGTCATGGATGATGTATGGATGAGGAAGGAACCCATTTTTTTGAACTCTCTAAAACCATTTACTATATTTAGTCATTAAAATATACACTATTGATAGTCCTGATCTAAAAATAATAATCAAATAAAATAAAATAATCAAAAACACCCCGCTCCTCCCCCTATAAATACTACCCCTAGCACCTCTTCTCCTCACATACTAAGCCATGAATATTGTATAAATTCATCCCAATTCACTTCCCAAGACTCTTTCCAATGTCTAAGAACTTCTTCCCTAAACAAAATAACAAACCTATGTTCCTTAAGGATGTTCTCAAGGAGACGACAATCAAGGCTGGTCCTAAACCCATTGTTATGGTTAAACAGGATTTTAATATGTGTATTATAACTTATTTAATGTTCTAGAACCAAAATATATATATATAATATTAAATAAAATGATCCAAGTTTATGATGGTTGTAAAAACTGCCAAAATAAACTAATCAATTTCCATTAACATTTTATATAATCAATCATTCTCATATTAGAAAACAAAATAATATATGGGAACATTTAAAATTATTGAAGTATATTAATACCTTTTCATTCCACTCCTAGAGTTTTTCTACCATTTTAAAATAACATTCAAAATTATACTTAAGCGAATGAACCACGATACCATGAACCGAATGCTCTTTGAACGCTGAAATTAAACTTTATAACTCATAGAAATAGCCATAAATGAACCTAATAAAATTATATTAAATCATATATATGTTTATCAGGTTATTAATAAAATTATTAATTAATATAATTTTATTATCCATGTAATTAAGTGAAATTTCATAACACTTTTGGACATAAGCTAAGGGACCTATCTGAACCTCTATTTTCCCTTCGGGTTAAGTTTTCTCTCTGTACCAAAATGCATTTCTTCTTTATTCATATATACTTCTTCTAAATTATAATTATATTTACCAACCAAATGTATCAATTTCAATTAATCCTTCTTTTATGGGTAAATATATTTTTTAAAATATTCCCTTCTCAATTCCTCTAGATAATAAATCCCGATTAAAGGGAACTTCCAAATTTCTTACCCATTCTCAAGTACACTCCATAATCAATTTTAAGCTACCATTATTTTTATAAAATCACTAATTTTATCATTAAAAAATACCTTATTTAATTTCTGATTTTATAAAAAAAATTCCTTTTGTCTATATAAAGACTCTTTATTATTTTCCCTTAAATTGCACTAAAGTGGATCATTTGTAATGTTTCTTAAACAATATTTTTACATGTTTTTACTTCAGTTGGATATAACTTATACTGATATATGAATATTTTTACCTTATTAATTTCCATCTATGATTTAATATATTATTTCATAGACACCTTTATGATACTCCCATTGGCTATTCCTTATGAGATGATTATGATACTCATTTCTTTCCATGGGTAACCCTTACATTTATTCCTTATGTTTGATTATTTATGTTGTCCACATATGCATGAACATGTTATTATGGGTACACCCAAATAGTTCTTCAATTTATTGGGTAATTTTTAGTCTCATGAGACATCATGTTTGGGATTATAGAGTAAACCTAATCAATTATGGGACTTTTTCCACCATGTCATATAGTCTTGGCAATTAGCCTTGACTCATGTTTATGTCATGTTATGTATTGTTTCCACATTCTTATGTTTCCATGATCATATGATTACATATTTTATGTGTTATGATTCTATATGTTTATTCATGATCCATTCCTTTTAAATTATCATTTTATACCTTCTAACTCATGTGTTATGCTTTATTCCAATGTTTATTCTCTTACCGAGCTTTTTAACTCATACCTTTGTTCATTTATTCCCTAGGTTATCCTATGAATTTATAGGAACTCAAATAGAATTAGGATATCATTATGAAAACGACTTTATATTTTGGTTTCATTTTTTCTAATTATGCAACTAATCTTCCAAAGATTCTATAATTTACCATCCATGGTTTGTATTTGTTGGGTAATTATGCATATAATCATGTAACAATATACGTAAAAGGGTTTGGTCTCTATAGTTGGTATCAAAGCATGGTCTAGTTATTTTTAGGGATTATGACTACAAAACTTTAGTGAGAACCCTATGGATAATTATATCACCATGAATAACCTAAATTTAAATTTAGGGAATCTCAAGGGATATACTTTTAATTTATAAGTTTATCCTTATATATTAAAATTTTCATTTTTATATGGTTATTTTCATTGTATTCAAACCCATAATTTTATTTTAATTCTTTTTTCTTAGTTAACAGTGGGAAATAGGAGAACCCCATGTCACAATCAATGTGAAATTAAATTTGATGGTTTCCCTAATGAAATTCCAAATCTAATGGGAACAGAAGCACATAACTTCATGAATGTACTAGATCAACTAGATAAAATTAAGAATAATAACTCGAATCATGTGTAAAACCCTCCTTCTATGAAAGATAAATTTGAGGTCAAATTCTTTATGCAACAAAGGCCTCTTATATTTAGTGGATCTTTTGATCCCCTTATCACAGAATAATGGATTAACTCCATTGAGAGATATTCTATTTCCTTCCATGATTATAAGAAGAGAAATTCATAATGGAAGTTTATAATTTTTATGGGGAAGATGATCATTGGTGTAAACTAATCAAAGAAACAAAGACTAAGGAGTAAATTTATTTCATGTATTGGGAATAATTCAAGAAAAGTTTTCTCAATAAATATTTTCTCTGAACACTCTGTCTTAAAATGGAGAGGGAGTCTCTTAGACTAATGTAAAAGGATGATCAGTTTATTGATGTGTATAAAGTAAACTTCACAAGACATTCACAATACACCTCTGACTTTTTCATGAACACCAAAAACAAAGTGGATCCCTTATTTAGTGCACTAATGTTGACTATAAAAAAAGCCTTAGCGATTAGAGACTTTGATAACTATGAGGAGATTTTATGTTGTGACCTTAAGGTTGAAATATATATATCAAAGACTCTCAATGGTATCATTATCCTGGAGACAAAGGAAAATGGAGTTTAATATGGGAGGATTAACAAATAAATATTATGATAGGAAAAAACCCAACATCCCATGTGTCAACAGTTTGTGAAGAAGAATCCTAGGAACTCTCTAAAGGGAACCAGGAGATGCTTTAAATGGGGAAGAGAGGGTCATCAGGCTAAATATTACTTAAGTGGTATGAAAAATACCACTAATGTGGAATAATAAAGGATGTCTTATACCAACACTCAACATATAGTGAAGTGTTTCAACTATAAGGAACATGTGCATTATGTGAGCCAATTCCCTAATCCAATGGTTGTTAAAGGAAATCAACAATAAAAACCTCCAAGGCATCAAGGAAGGGTATATGATATCACTACTACTGAGGTCGATCCTAAAAATGATGCGGTGATAGGTATTATGGTTATTCATTCATGAATAGATTACATTCTTTTTTATTCTATTTATACACAATATTTATTACCCTAGAGGTTTAGTAGAACTATTCAAACAACACATTAAAATATGATGGTTGAGTTATCTGTGAGAATAGAAAATGGGGAAATTATTTCCTTCAAATAATATAATTCCTCCTTGGTCAATGTTTTTGGACTAAACCTCCCAGAAAATATTATCTCACTTCCTTTGGTGGAGTTTGATGCTATATTGAGCTTGGATTGGCTATCTTTATGTAAATATAACAACAAATATTGAGAAAGGGATATCACTCTTCACATTATGAAGAAATCTCTAATTTTTTACAAGTTTAAGGAGGATGATTAATGTCCTTAAAAATTATCATCTTGATTTTGGATATTATTTCCTTATGAGAAATCATATCTAGCTCAAATGATTTATAAAAATGAGAGGATCATTATCGAAGACATTCCCAATGTGAGGGACTACGCTAATGTGTTCCTGTAAAGATTTTCTGGTCTTCCTCTTAATTGAGATGTTGATTTTTCAACTGATCTTATACATGGATCTCTTACACTATCAAATAAAACTTATAGAATGGACACTATTAAGTTGGAGGAACTAAAGAACTAGTTACAAGAGAAACTAGAAAAGGGTTTTATATGCTCGAGAGATTCACCACTGTTTGAGCTAGTCCTCTTAATCAAAAAGAAGGATGGATAATTGTGCATCTAAATTGATTATCATGAGCTTAACCAAAACATGATAAAGAAAAATTACCCCAATCATGTATAGATGAATTGTTTGATTAGATATGTGGGGCTAGGTATTTCTCTAATGTGGAACTTCGGTTAGGATATCACAATTTAAAGGCGAGGAGGGAGTATATTCCAAAGAATTCCTTTCCAATGAGTTATAGAAATTATGAGTTCATAGTGATGCCCTTAGGAAAAAATAATGCTACAAAAATTTTCAAGGAATTAATGAATAGATAATTTAGAGATTACCTCGAAAAAAATGTTTACTTTCTATATATAATATTCTGATATACATCAAGAGAAAGGAGAAAAATGAGGAGAATTTGAATTCTATATTAATGGCATTGAAAAGGGGTAAAATTTATGAAAATTATAGTAAATATGAGTTTTTGATGGAGGAAGTATCATTATTGAGGTATATTATCACTAGAAAAGGAATATTTGTGGACACTTCTTAGAAAAATTCAATAGTGGAGTGGCCTAGACCAATATATATAACAGAGATCCATAGTTCTCATGATTTATCTGGGTATTACTGATGATTTTTGAAGAGCTTATCATAATTTCCAAACCAAATAACCAACATGAATTGAAAGGGATCAATTTTTGTTAGGAATAGTGAATGTAAAGAGTGCTTCAAAGAGTTGAAAAAGAGGCTTATCACTACACCAGTACTCAAACTTCCGAAAATTATGGAACTCTGGTATACATTGATGATTCAAACAAGGTATTAGGCTGTGTATTGATGCAAAATTATAAATTTATAGACTACACATCAAGGCTAATAATAGTTCATGAGAAAACTACCCCATTCATGATCTAGAGTTGGTGGCTATTATCCTTTCATTGAAAATCTGGCTAAATTATCTCTATAGGAAGAAGTGTGAGATATATACTGATCATAAGAGCCTCAAATATATATATACACATAAAAGGATATTAATGTGATATATAACATATGTTTATATCTCATCATGGATTATGATGGATCAATCCACTACCATACTAGAAAAGAAAATAAAGTGGAAGAAGATCTATATAGAAAGGATCTTGAAACATTATAAATGATAAGATTTTAGAGGGATCCAATATTCTTAGATTTGAAAAGGATGGAAATGGAAATCATTAAGGATGGAACATCATCAATACTTTCTCAAATTATTTCTCAACCATCCCTTATAGAGAAAATAAAAGATACTTAAAGAAATGACGTGGAAATTCAGAAAATGGTGGAAGATATAAGATAGGGGGAATTGTCATAATTAAAAATTGTTCAGGAAGGAGTTGTAAGATTTGGGTCATGGATATGTGTACCATAGAATATTTAGATAAAGAAATAGATTTTTAATGAATTACATAGCTCAACCTTCTCTATTCATTGATGGAGGACAAATATATATTGAGATCTCTAAGAGAACTATTGGTGGGACAATATGAAGAAGAAGATCACTGAATATATATCAAAGTTCCAGGTATGTCAGCATGTGAAGGATAAAAGACAAAATTATAATATAATGATGCAACCATTACCCATACACATAGGGAAATAAGAGAACATCACCATGTAATTTTTCACTATACTTCTGAAAAATTTTATAGGAAATAATGCAATATGGGTGTTTATAGATCATTCTATAAGGACATCTCCATTTATTAAAATTTAATAGGATTTATCACTTGAACAACTTGCATAGATATACATCAGAGAAGTAGTGAGGATGATAGATTACCATAATCGATTATATTTTATAGTGATATGATATTTTCCTCCAAGTTATAGAAATGTCTCCAACATGATTTAAATACTAAGTTGAACTTCAGTATGTCTAATTACCATAAAAATGTTTTCCAATCTGAGTAGACTATTTATACACTAGAAGACATGTTGATAGCATGTTTTATGGACGTCAAAGGATGGTGGGACCAACATCTACCTCTGGTTGAGTTCTCATATAAAAATAGTTTCCACTCAATCATACAAATGGTCCCATATGAATCCATTTATGGGAAAAGATATAGAACACTAGCATGTTCGGATTATGTTAGTTAATGTAAGCTATTGGGGCCTGAAATGGTCAAAGAAATGGTAGAAAATGTGAAAATCATTCTACAACACATCAAGAGATCCCAAAGTCAAAAAAATATATATACATATAATTATAGATGGGACATATAGTTTGAGGTTGTGACAAATTATTCCCTTATATATCTCAATAGAAGTGGGTAGTTATATTTTGGAATAAAGGAAATCTAAGTCCCAGGTACATATTCCCCTTCAAGATTCCTGATAGAATTAGAGTTGCGGCATATCTTCTAGAACTTCCACCAACCATGTATCAAGTACATTATGTATTCCATTTATCCTTCATGAGAAATTACATACCAAATCCACCACATTTACTAAAACCAGTGGTGATATAGTGGGTAAATGATATCTCTTAAAAGGAGCATCCGGTGAAGATCTTGGACTGTAGAGATAAAGTTCAACACAACAAGACTACCCACCTGGACAAAGTACTATGGAATAACCATAAGTATGTAGAGGAGACATGAAAACCATACAGATCAATGAAGGAGAAGTACCCTCACCTATTTTCACCTTAGTGTGTACAATGAAAGTTTGAGGGAAAAATTTCATATGGGGGGAGACTGTAATTACCACGAATTTTATCAATGAAAATTTTCCGTTCTTATAATTATATCATGCAGTATAGAGAAAATACATCACATAAAGAACCCAATAAAAACATTATTCTAATAAATAAATAATGATACATTATTTATAAAATAAATCAATAATAATTCCAAATATTATAATAGGATAATAAATAGAAAATAAGATTATAATAATAGAAAAATTTCATCTGCTTGATCCGTTAGATTGACTGCACTCGTGAAAACAAATTGTAGAAATAAAACATAATGTTAATAATAAAATATTAATTTAAAATATTAAACCACATATAACATTGGTATAAAATATAATTAACTGGTTAATGTAATAGTAGGTATATATAATAAGTATTAAACCCTTAAAATCGTTAGAAATCTGACTGTTGGAATAGTAACATGACTGTTGGAATTGTAATCTGACTGTTAGTAATGGTAATTTAGATGTTAGAATAGTAACATCACCATTGATTGTATAAAAAAAAATTTAGTTTATTATAAATGAAAATATGATATATTTATATCATGAGATAAGTAAATAAATGTTTTAAAAATGATAAATTAAGTGTTGGAATTTTATTTGAAACGTAAATGTTTATTTATAATTTTATATGTAACCTAATGATTTAAAAGAAATTTTATTTTTGTAAAATATATTAATAAATTAATATTTTGTTTTATTATAATTATAATAAAATTTTATGATACCTTAATTATTTATTTAATGTTTTATAAAATCAGTTATAATATTAAAATCGATATTTTTCAACAAAATGATGATTTTAATTAAAAATTAAATTTCTCATATTTAGAAAATTATTTTCCTAAAATGGAGTCCATTTTTTAAAATCTAGGAATTTAAAAATGGTTAGGGTTAATTTTTGGGATTTTTCTAAAATAGTTGAATTTTTTGTGAATAGTTAAATACTGTAATTTACGGTATTTAATTAAGACATGAATTATTGAGTCATGGATGATGTATGGATGAGGTAAGAACCCATTGTTTAAAACTCCCCTAAACCATTTAATATATTGATTCATATGAATAAAAACTCCAGATTTTTTTGATCCAAAATAATAAACAAATGAATAAAATAATCAAAAACACCCCTCTCCTCCTCCTATAAATAACAACCATTCTCCTCACACCTCATAAGTCTTGAATATTGTCTAAATTATATCCAATTAACATTAAAAGACTATTACCTAAGTCCAATATCTTCTATTCTCAACAAAATACCAAACGCAAGTGCTTTGAGGAGGTTCTGAAGGAAATGACACTCAAGGGGTAAAACCCCCCTTCTTTCTCTTTAGAATTCTTTCTTTCTTCTACCTTATCCTCACCTACCCTACCCAAAACAGCATGATAACTCTAGTGTCTTATATATAATTTAATTTTTTTTTGTTATTTTAATATCCATCATCAAATATCTTCTCTATTCTTTTTAATCTAAAAATGAAAACATCATTCATGATGTGTCAATTCCCGCCTTCATGGATGATAAGTTTTTGTTTTTGTTTTCCACCTTCAAGGATGGCCATAAAACCATTTTTTTAGTTAGGAAATTTTTATTTTTCTATTATAACTTATTTAATGTTCTAGAACCGATTTATATATAATATTTAATAAATCAATATTATTTCATGATGGTTGTAAAAACCAGCAAAATAAACTAATCAATTTTCATTAACATTTTATCTAATGAATTATTCTCATATCACAAAAAATTGATATATGAGACCATTTAAAAGTAAAAATTTATATTAATACCATTTCCTTCAACTTTTGGATTTTTTTTCTTCCATTTGAAAAGAACTTCCATAATTATACACAGGAAAACCGACCACGAAACCATGAAACGAACGCTCCCAGAATGATGAAATTAAACTTTATAACTCATCAAAATTGATATAAATGAACTTAATAAAAATATAATAAATAAAATAAATTTTTAATAGGTTTTAAATTAAATTATTAATTAATCTAATTTGATTATCCAGTACATTAAGTGCATGTGCAGAAAGACATAAGGTAAGAGACCTCTCTGAAGCTCTATTTTTCCTTTAGGTAACACTTTATATATATTTACACCAATGTATTTATTATTTATTAATATATTATTATTCTGATTTTTTTATATGTCACATATTTATATTGTTAAATTCACCCTTCTTTTATGTGTAAATACATTTTTAAGAGGTTCCCTTCTCAATTCCTCCCAATAAGAAAATCCGATTAAAGGGAACTTCCCAATTTCTTACCCATTCTCAAGTATGCTCGATAATATGTTTGAAGCCACCATTATTTTTTTAAAATCAATAATTTTATCACTAAAAACTATCTTAGTTAATTTATGGTTTTATAAAAATAATTATTCTTCTTTCTATCTAAAGACTCTTTATTATTTTCCATTAAACTGTACTAAATTTGATCATTTCTAAAGTTTCTTAATCGCTATTTTTACAAGTTTTAAATTCTGTTGGACATCATTTATAAAGATCTATAACTATTTTCCCTCATTAATTTCCAATTATGATTTAAATCTATTAATTCATGGACACCATTATAATACTCCCATTGGTTATGTTATATGACATGATTACAGTGCCCATTTCTTTCCATGGGTAACCCTTAAGTTTATTCCTTATGTTTCTTTATTCATGTGTCACACATATGCTTGGAAATGTTATTATGGTTTCTCCCATATATAAATCTATTTTACTGTGTAATTTTTTGTAACATAATATGTCATGCATGGGACTAGGTAGTAAACCTAATCTATTATGGGACTTTCTCCACACTATGATATAGTCTTAGAAGTTATCCTTGAATCATGTTTGTGTCATGTTATGTGTTGTTTCCAAATTCATATTTTCCCATGATCATATGATTCCATGTTCTATGTTCTATTATACAATAATATTATTCATGTTCCTTTCCTTTTATGTTATCATGTTGTGTTTTATAAATCATGTGTTATGATTTATTACTATATTTATTCCCTAATTGGGATTTTTAGCTCATCCCTTTGTTCATGTATTCCCTAGGTTATCCTATGTAGTTGTAAGACCTCGAATGGAGTCAGGATCTCATTATTGAAAAGATGTTATATTTTGGTTTCATGTTTTCTAATTTCGTACTTAATATTCCAAAGACATTATATTTAATGATCCTTTGTATTTTTTTGGGTAATTATTTTTATAATCATGTAATAATTTGTGTACAGGGTTAGGGTGGCTATATCCATGGCTGTCTATCTGACATGTATGGGGTGTCCAGCTGACATGCCTATAATGCCTACCTAACATGCCTGGATACTTTTGCATGAACTAGCTGACATGACCATAGGTCATCGCATGATCTAGCTACAATTTTTGAGCATTGTCACATAACAAAGCCCGACATATACAATGTGATTTTTGTTACCAAGGATAATATGTCCAAGGTGATTCACATGAATAAGGCTGACATGTCTAAGGTATTTCATAAGACCTATATGACATGTCCAGAGAACATTGCATTATCTACTTGATATGTCCAAAAGACTTTGTGTAACAAGGATGACATGTACAAAGGTCATCGCATGATTTGGATGGCATGGTTAGAGGACTTTGTGTGTGACAATTCTGACAAGGACATTGTTCATCACATGATTTGTAAATAGATTATGTGAAGTTCAAGACATGTTCCCATGATAATAAGTGTATCTATCTTTGAATGAAGCTTCCATATTTTTCTTTCGTTATTTCGTAAATTCCACAATGTTCTTTAGGAATTGTCCGGTTAAGGCATCATGTGATCAAGTTGACACATGAAAACTCCTTCATATGATCCGGCTGAAAAGTCAAAGTTCCTTTTCATGATTAATGTGGTGGTCAAGAAAAGATAATTAGCATACCAAGTAATCCATTAAGTCATTCTCAGGGCTTACCTGGTCTAAGAATCTTGCGATTGTAAGATTCTCTACTCTGGAAAGTCTTCACTCACCATTTCAACCCAATCTGTGTGTGTTTTTTTGTATGAGGGAAATTTATAGGAATCACCACCCCAAATCTACACCACTTCACATGATTCTTAAATCACATATATGGTCTTGATTCAGGGGAGGTAGAATCGCATCACAAAATTCTTATAATCCATCAATGGGTCATCCATGATGTCATATTTACATCACATGATAAATTGTAACCACGTGGTCATTTTTTCATTGATCTATTCATTGAACACATGGATTTCCAAATGTATTTTTTATATTTGTATCATCATGTCAAAAGGCCTTCACAATATTAAGCCAACATTTTGGAAGCCTTTTCAGTATTCGGATTCCTATAAAAGTTCCTTCTGTGTGATTGAGGGAGACCTGTATGAGGGGATTCACAAGATCATTAACAAGTCAAAGAAAGTTTATAATGAATTTATAAGAAAATAAATGTAACTCATTTCATATGAATGGTCCTCTATTTTTAGCTTTTTTTTATAAATACTTTGGTGTTTTCCCATTGGTAGTCTAGACAGAGAATTCTTGATCAAAAGGACATGTTAGATATCCTACACATGATTGAGTTGACATGTTAAGGGGCCTTCACAAGATTGTTATACTGATTATGTGAATAGAATCACCCCTTTTCATAAAAAATAGTGTAACTCTTCTTCTCATAAGGGTACCATATTTTCCATTTTTATTTAATAAATACTATAGTTTTTTTGAATTGGTTTTCCATCTGAGCATCACATGATCAGAAAGAAATGTCTGATATACTATACATGATGAAGGTGGTATACCCAAAGGCCTTCGTGTGATGAGGTCGACCTACCCCATGAATTTTTCATGATCTACAAACTAATCCCACAAATATAATCATCCCTTCACATGAAAATCAATGAGACTTTATTTTGATGAAGCTTCTTCTTTTTCATCCCTTATTATATAAATGGATTAGGCAATTGTATATCATTTGTAGGCTATCATGTTGAATGATAAAAAAGAATCATCTAAGAGACCATCCAAAATGAAGCAGTCTATCCGATGGGGCTTCACATGATATTTAAATTTTCTTCTGAAGTTATTATTTAATGGGTATTATGATTCAAAAGTTATAAAAGTGGTGAGGGTTTGATGTTATAATATCATTATTTATGGAGATTTTTTATGATTATGATTTCAATGGTGAAATCTTATGATATGTTTCACAGTAAATTCATGAATTTTCTTATCCTATATATATTTCTTTAGAATAAATGTTTTCAATTCATTTTCCTCTCTTTATATACTTAATATTCTTAAATAATATTTTTAAATAAAACCAAATTTATTTCTACCTTCGGTCAAAAACCCTTTTTTATTCCATGTCCATCTTCCGTAATAAAATATTCAAAGAAATTTTTACTATTCTATAAAGAAGTCATTTTTACCCTTTTTAACTTTTAACAAAATTAAAAGGAATCTTCAATTCATTTTTCAGACAATGCTCATTTCATTTTTATCAAAAATATAGAGAGAATATTTGTTTTAACATATTTTAATGAACATAATTTTATACCATCATGAATAATAAATGTTTTAAATTTTCTTTTATAAGTTTCAATTTTTTTTAAATAAAAATATTTTCAAAATAGTTTATAAATTTTTAGTTTCAAAAAAATGTTTTTAAAGAAATGTTATTTTTCTCAATAAATGTTTCAAATAATTTTTAAAAATAATTTTCCATCTAAGATGAATTTTTTTTTATGTTTTTGAAGTTTTATTGGAGATATTATCCAATGATACCATCTTTATTCTTTATCCATATGGTTTATTTTTATGATGAAAAGATGATCATGAAACTTGTTCCTTTTCTATAGGTTATACTATGATGAAATATTTGTAAAACCCATTTCGTTTCATGGTTTCTGATATGATGAATGTTTTATGAACATGTTTCACACATATGTATGTTTTTCATTATGTGATGGTGGTTACATTATAACCAATGATTGTGGTCAAATTTTAACCAAAGAAGGTGGTCATGTTATAACCAAGGATGGTGGTCATCTTATAAATAGGGATGGGTAGGACTTATAATTCCCTCAAATACATTGGATAATGATATGTTATGTATGAGGATGTCTCCATGTTTAGAAGTTTATTTGTGGACATAATTTCATGTCTATAGGACTATGCAAGGTTCTGATTTCGTGTTCTTAACAAAATGTGTGAACTTGTTTCTATTTATACATGTTCATAATGTTATAAGATTTTTTTTATAAAAATAATCAATGTCTTATGCCAAGATTACGATCTCATGTATTATTTAATTTGATTCCTTAATTATTAATGTCTTATTAAGTTCCATGATTTATTCCATGTCTCAAATTTATGTTATATGATATAAAAGGTATAGTTTTCAATTGTTAATATCTTGTCCTAATACCCTTATTCTCATGATATTCTTATGTGATCAGTGATATCTATATTGGTTACCCTTAATGATCATATTACCTCCCCCTTTATTATGTTTTCCTCCCATGATTATAAAGAAAGGTTTTATGTATGATAAGTCTAATAATATTGATAGATATGATGAACTTAGTGTGAGAAAATAAAGTTCACTAAAAAAAAGTTGTTTATGTTTCCATGTTTCCAAATTCACTAATCCTATATGATTTTGGGATGTATCATTATGATATGAAATGAATATAAATCTATTAAGATATGATATTTATGTATGATAATTTTGGGTCTTTAATGTAGGTATTATAAAGGCTTAGTTAACCTTTGGGAACTAAGATGAGAAAAATTTAGTGATATCCCAAGGGATATGTCTAAGGATATGTATAAGGATAATTAGTGGAAATTGGTAAAGGATATAGTGAGTGGTTTCCAAGAAATTAAATACCTATCTTTATAATATAAGTAGATGTGGTTTTGGAATAGATGTAACTTGAGGTAATAGCTCGGAAAATGATAGGATGGGATTGACTCAAGCATTACCTAGTACATGAAAATGGTTCTTTCTGCACACCAGGTTTCAAAATCCTAGAGAATATGATTTGGAAAGTCTAAAACTCTTTATAAAACATCATTAAGTATTTAAATTGATGATGTCCATGAATAAACTAGGTCAAACCAAAGGTCACATAGATTAAAAATAACTGTTATGATTTAGAAATCATATAAATTATTTTTCACGATTATGATTTTTGTTGATTACACTATTATTCTTGGTTTTAATTAATGTATAGAACCCAAAGGAACCATGATAATGTTGAGTTTGACAAAATATGAAATGATTTTCCTCCTGTTTAACCAAATTTTATGGGAGATAAAATTAAAATTATCATTTCTATGGTGAAAAAACATTCTCAAGATATGAATCATGTTGAACATACAAACAAGAAAATGAGGTAACAGTATTCTTTTGAGCCCATCATGAGGAAACAACCACCTTATTTTAGTGGTTTTCCAATCCACTAGTTTCTGAGAAACGGTCCAGTACCAATGAAAATATATTTTCTATTCTATAGTGTTCAAATCATGAAAAATTCATAATTTTTGTTTATTAGATAGAATGAAAAGCAGATCAATGGTGTAATATTATCAATAATAAAAGTCAAAAATATGAATTCAATTCCAAGGAATGGTATGAGTTTAAGATCTTATTTTACAAATAGTACATTCCTAGTATTCTTTTCACAAAAATAGAGAAGGAATTCCTTGAGTTAAAGAAGAATGGTGAAGAATTGGTTGGTACCTATGAGGTGAATTTTACAATACTTGTGAGGTATGATTATAGTATTATCATTCAACCAAAAATTAAGGTTGATAGATTCTTCAGTGGCATAAAAACAAGTCTCTGTAGGGCATTATCCATACAATACTTTAGTAGCTATGAATAAATCATTAGATGTGCTATCAAGGAATAAATTTAGATTGGAGTTATATATAAATAATGTTTTTTTGATATGAGAATAATGATAGGATTCAAGGGAAACTCTAAAAACCTTGGAGAAAAGAAGATGATATTTCTTTTATGCTCAAATTGTGGATGGAAACAAAGATGAAATTATCTTAAGGGGACTACTAAATGTTTTAACTATGGAAAGGAAGGTCATAGAGAAGATTATTAATAATGTAATAGGAATAAGTTCTCTAACAGTGAAAATATAAATAATCTATACAGAATAAACCACCCGCACTCCAGTACATCAAGGATAAGGGGGTTAGGAATTACATGAACCAATGACCTAATCCAAGGGATAATGAGGATGAAAAGACACAATAACCTCTGAATGAAAAGGATAAAGTGAAATATTATTCAATCACAATATACTAAGTGAATCATGATAATTAGGCCACAAATATCCTAAACTCCTTATTTAGTAATTTCATTTTTTATTTTGTATGAAGGATCCATACAGAAATATTAATATCCATCCTTTAGTGGAACCAGATGTGATTCTAAGAATTAATTATCTCCCTATGCATTGATTCTATAATAATGAAATTACATTGGATATTCAATAAATTTAAGTATAAACCCAAGATTCTAATATCTATGATTTTGTATAATATAAGATCTTATTTAAAGGATAAAGGGATAATTATCTTTTCCAAGTGTATGAATTTCCATGTAATATTAACATAAGAGTTATGTATACCATCATGGATTTATGATTTTAAGATTGATCATAAGTTAAAATTCATAGAAACACCTACTAAGATTTTATTTGGTTATATTTTATCAAGAATTAGGATATTTTGAAATACATTTATGGAAATACAACCCTTCGGTTTTTTATATGTTCTAGTGAAAAAGTTATTTCAGGAGAAATGCCTTTAAATTTTGTGGGTATAATATAAAATGTATCAGTAACCCATAGGGTTTATCTTATAATTGATATTGAAGTAATTATAAATTTTATAGGAATTATATTAATATAGTTTTGTAAAAATATATCCTACATGTCGAGAGACAACCTGTCACATCTAGAAATGCCTTAGGCCTTGAATCCACAATTAAAGGGCAATAAGGGTATATCTCCTACTATTGGACTATGTGACATAAAGAGAGATATTCCTAAATATTTATCAGGGTTCTAGGTATTTCATTAATTTAAGACTGAGATACAAACATCTAAGTGTATTATACAACTATATTCGTACCATAATAAATATAGGAGAACATCCCCATGGATTTTTTTCATTAGACTTCCAAAAAAATCTTAGGGGAATAATTTTATATGGGTTTTATTCAATCACATTAATTTAATAAAACTTCATCACTATTACATAATATTTCTATATGGATCATATATCCATGATATACATTAAGTAAGTTGTATGGTTTCACGGAGTGCCACATTTTATTGTATTTGATTGAGATATGAGGTTTACCTTGATGATCTGGAGATGTCTTCAGCAAGCCCTTGATATAGAGAAGACTGTTAAAACTGTGTATCATCCTCTTATAGAATTTTATTCAGAGATAAAATTTAAAATACTATATGATATTGTAATATAATATTATATTGACTTGAAATGTGGTCAGGATCAACACCTTCCTATAGTAATGTTTTCTTACAACAATAGATTTTACTCGAGCATTTAGATTGCTCCTTAAGAATCCCTTTATGGAAAGAAGTATATAAATACAAATTATTGGGATGAAGTTAGAAAAATAAATATATTAGGATCATATTTTGATGAATGAATGGTATATATTGTTAGATACATTCAGTAACACATAAGGGAAGCACAAAGTCATCAGAAAAGTAATACTGATAATCACTGGCTTGATTTGGAATTTGAAGTAGGTGATAAGGTATTTCTAAGAATTTTACCATGAAATAATGTAATGATATTTTAAAATAAGGTATAAATAATCCCTAGGAATATCTAACCCTTTTAATTTATTTATCATATTAGGATTGTAGATTATCACTTGGCACTTCCACTGAACCTCTCTCAGGTTCACGATGTGTTCCATATATCTCTCTTGAGAAAGTACATACCTGGTCCATAATATGTAATGAAATTAGATGTCATATCATTGGAGCATGATCTTTCTTTTGAGGAACAACCTATGGAGATTCAGGAATGTATATAGAAAGTACTACGAAAGAAGACAACTCCCCATGTCATAGTTCTGTGGGGGAACCACCAACCTAAGGAAGCTACGTGGGAACTTGAGGATGTGATTATACAAAATTATCCTCATTTTTTATATAATATCAATGAATTTCTAGGTAAACTTTTATTTTAAGGAGGTTATAATGTAACACCCTAATAATTTTATTAATTTTTTTCAAATAAATTAAACTTCTTCGATAGCATGCATTACACAAAACACTGAGTTTTAACGAACCATGATATACTATTAATATTATTATAACCTAGACATTAAATTTTGAGGTATGAATAGTAATAATAACATTTTAAAAGTAATTATTATGTTTTTACATAAATAAAATATATTTATAAATAAGTATTTAATTTTTAGTAAAGTCTTTAAATGCTTTGAAAATACATTTTTAAAAAATGAATTTTATTTCTTTTTGTGAATAAATAATAAAATCAGTTATTGAAACATTTAGAAAAAATATTTTAAAAAATTAACATAATTTGTTTTAATAAACTTTTTAAAATTATATTAGAGTAAATTTTTGTAATTTTTCAGAAAATATTAATTTTTTGATAAATACTGAAAAAATGGGTTTTTATTAAAAACTACCTTTTTTTTAAAGAATTTATAAAGATTAATTTTCTGAAAAATTGTTTTGAAAGTGAAATTAGTTAAATAATATATTTATTAATCCAATTTATGCTATTATAATCAATTTTATATTAAATTTTGATATTAAAAGTTTCTCTATTTATGAAAATGATCTCTTTGGAAAACCCATTTTCACCGTGTCTTCGGTATTAATTTTCAGTTAATTTTTTAAATTCTATGAATGGAATTTTGAAAAATTGATTCCATATTTTATATCATCAAAAATATATATCATTTAATAAATTAAACATAATTTGTATTCAAATTTAATCTTAAAAACAATAATAATTAATTATTGTGGTTAAAGTTAAAATGTGTTTACTATGGGATGAGTTCACTTAGTATCCAATATCTAGAAGAGATAGAGAGGATGATACAAAGTGATGCAAGAAACTCGGATCTGTGTGAACAAAACCCTACTTCAATGTTTAGAACCTTTACGAATGTGGTCATTGGAAGATCGACTGAGAACATTGGGCCTTGTTCGAATGATGTTGTGTCTCCTAATCTTCACATTTACCCTAAGCATTTTCATCACCATGGATAATCGATGATCTCATTATCAAAAAATGAGGTAACTCTTCTTACATCATATCTACACTTTTTTCTTGTTGGTAAATTTTTTAATCACATACCTTCATTGAAATTCTTAAGAACCTCTCTTGAATCCATAGGCTTTTTGGGTTTTCATATGGGCCTTTTGAACTCCATCAATGTTGTTTTTCTATTTTCTTGTAAGGATGACTATTACCATTTATGGGGAAAATGATCATGGTTTTTTGGGGTTATTCCATTAATATTATCAAATGGAACCCCAATGTCGCCCCCTATTTTGAGCCTCCCATTGTTCATATTTGTATTGGATTCCCCGGACTATTGCTACATTTATTTAAATAAGATTCAATGTTTCCAATCTCTACATTCATTGGTATTCTATTAAGGCTGGATTTAGTGATAAAGAACCTCTGAATACCATCTAGCGATAGAATTTTTGTGGAAATTTATGTATCTCTGGATCATCCCTCTCAAATATAGATTCATAATGGTGATTATGGATTTTATCAAAATATTTTTTATGAATGGCTTCTAGATTATTTCCCTTCTTGCCTCAATCTTAGACATGCATTGAAGGAATGTGGAATTAAGTCTAGTAACAAGGCCATAAAATCCACTTTTCTAGAAAAAATAAAGAAGAATCTTGATCTCGATGGGACTAATGTTTGTCACATGGATAATGTTGATTCCCTTAGGAAATCTAATGAAGGAAAGAATAATGATGTGAACATGGATATTTTGTCTAATAATGATCAGAGTTCTGAAAACAATGGAACTTCAAACCTTATTAATATCCATCATACTGCCACAAGTACTAGCCCGGACCCTCCTAATTTGGTGGTAGATTAGGAGAAACAAGCTAAATCACATTATTCACAAGACAAGGAGTAGGGTGGACTCTATGTTTATAGTGATTCTTCATAGGAAGAGTATGATAAAACTAATAAAATTGAGGAATCATATTTCAAATCGCGTGCTAGAAAGGGGAAAACCAATAGTTGATGTTGATGGATACATTACTACAAATCCAAAAAAACAAGAAAACATAGAGACTATTCCACGCTTGAAAGAACAATAGTTACAAGATCACTCTATGCCTCTAGTAAGGAAAACATTGAGCCTCCAAAACTACTGGTAGTTTTTGAACCTATTGTACCCCCTAATTTAGAGGAGTAGAATTATGATACAAATAACAACCTCGTATATAGAGATTCCTATAAGATTATGGAGATGGATGGTGTGAGCAAAGCAGTTAGTTCATGGATAAATGAACAAGATGAAATTACATTCCAAAAATACACTAATGATGTTATTTCAACTGAGATGTACCTTCAAATCAGGAAGTGTATGTTCATCATGATGGTTTATGAATAGAAGAAGAATCTTGATTTCAACATTAGAGACATTTCTTGGGAATAGAACGATCTTTTATCTTTAAAATCCAATTCTATACATGATGATCTTACTATAACACCATGTTTAGGTGTAATGTATGAAAATGGATGCAAGGATGCTTTTTGTCTTAGAAATTATTGAGTTCTTTATAATACATGTGTTTCTCTAAAAATTGGAATCTTACACTATATTAGGTTCTTCTGTTTGATGGTTAAATTTATCAATAAATGTTGGTATTCATTCTTAGTAGCTTATTGATTCAAAATATTATTGGTTTTCATTTCTAAACATTTGTTTCTATGTATTATGGTCTTTATTAGGTTGCATTTCAGCCTTTCATTTTACAATCATAACTCTATAGTAGTGTGAAGGACAGAACATAAGTTGATAGAGAAGAAAATTTTTGCTGACATTGGCTTCCCTCTAGACTGGATGGATTGGTGGCATCCCCTTAGGTAGTACAATTCTTTTTGCATACCATGGACTATTTGATAACATTTTGTTTCGATCATTTTTTTCTTCTCAGAATTGTTTTCGATTTTCCATGGTGTTTTTTTGTTTTCACTTCTCTAAATCCCTACGGGTGTAAGTCTTTTACACCTTCTATTTTTACTTATTCTCTTTCTTTTTAATATTCCTTTGGGGCATTAATTGGGTGAAAAATTCATGTCACTGATTTTATTTAAAAAAAAGGTTTTACCATGGGTTAAACTAAAAATATATGGCACAAAATGACATCAAAACTTATAAAAAACCCAGTTTTTTACTATATTTCGACCTTATAACCTCCAATATTTTATAATTTACCATTTTGATCCCTTTTTCATGTGAAAAAAATGGGTATACATTATTCTCATCAAAAAAATCTATATTTTTCATCTCCCCCACTTATAAAAGGCCGCCCCAATCCTCTCATATTCAACTATCCAAAATCCTTTGGTTTATCCAATGCCAACCCAAATATTTTTTCTTCTTCTCTCCCACCACCTATATTCCTTTTTTTATTAGAAACTATCCTAAGAAGGCTTTAGGTGAAAACCTAAATAGATTCTCTAAAGAAGATGTAAAATTATTAACCTTGAGTTCTGTTTTATTTCTTTCTCCACCTCCTTAAAATATTCTTCAATTTTGGTTATATAATAACACTATTATATCCCATATATTGAGATTTTATTATATTAATTTCATAACCTATGTGAATCTCATCTTCTGTCAAATGGGAAATGACACCGTCGATTGTGTGTATGGCAGACTACTACCTCACGAACTAATGTTATTCATTTTCCATCACCACCTCTAATGGATGGATTTAATGATAGATTTAAAGTTTATATATGATATTTATTATATTATTATACATTTTTATTATAATAAAACATATGAATTCTTACTTCCCAACTTTTTGGAAAATAATAGCATTACTCGTGTTTATGGCGGACTAGAACCTCGTAAACCAATATTATGTGTTTTTAATTTATATTTTACTTCAATGATAATAAGTATATATTAAATTAATATATATTATATATGTAAAATAATTATAAGCTTTAAATTATTATATCACATATACCTTCTTACTTTCCATTCTGTGTGGGATACGATAATGTCATGTATGTATACTACGGACTACCATCTCGCGAAGCGATGTGATTCATTTTTCACTAACTCTTTGCATGGAAGGTAATAATGGTAAATTTAATAAATATATGTAGGATATATATGAAATAATAATTATTTTGGAAAGGTAATATATTATTTATTTTTCTTTCATTTCATCAATCGAGAAAATGTAAACAACATTAATGTGTACGTACGACGTACCATCTCCATGAATTGTGTAATTCATTTACTATCTCTAAATTTAATGGATTACTCTAAATACTTATATATTGAATATATATGATATTTATATCATGGTTAAAATTATTTATATGATATTAACATGATCAAAATGAATTTAACAAAGATACCAAATGGAATGTGTGTTGCAACACGTCCAATTTTTTAAATTTTTTAAATTTTTTAACCAACCAACAACTATGGAAGTGGTGGGGAAGGTCAAACCATTGATAGAATGTTCATAGACACTCGTAATGTACTCTTTGAAGAATGTTTAATAAAATGGGTTCTTTAATGTGATTAGGGACTTAAAATTATAAAAACTAAATAACTATTTAAAAACTATTAATTAAATTATCTAAAAATATCTCAGTGAACTAGATTAATTAATATAAGAAATAGGAAGAGATGGAAGTGTTGAAATTGAGATATCTATTTAGGGTCTTGAAATGACAATTATTTAATTTCCACATCAAAATATTTATTTATTAAATTTTCACTGATTCCAAATTTAATCAAAATATTAATTATTAGGTCTCTTTCTATGATGTTTTATAGTATTCTAGTTTACTCAAAAATCATCCATCATTCCATTATATGATTTGATGAATAATGTTTGCATCATTTTAGCATCGAATCACTTGGTGAAATGTAAAGACCCATTTCTCACAAATTTGAAGTATCTATTTATGTCAGGTTCACTCACATGAGATCACTGATTAAGTATCACTCATGCAATTTTGGAGAGGAATTCAAACAAATTATTAATTTTTCAATTAATATATTTATTTATTCATAATTCACTCATGTGAAATATAATATTCTCTCACATTCATGATTTAATTACAGAAAAATAAATCCTTTCAAGATATCTCACTCATTATTACTTATTAGGTATGATAAGAATTGGCACAACAAGTTGTGTGCAGACTCAACATGAAAATTAATTCAAATATAGATATAATTAAATAAATAAATAAAACCAATCAACATTAATTAATTGGCAATAAAATATGAAAAAAATAGATGCATGCAATTATCGTTAAGTGCATCACAACTCTGACACTAGGAATATTACTTATCCATCATGAAAACATGACACACAAAGTAATTAACAAAATATATCACAAAGTGTGTGTCGATGTGATATCACCATAACTTGTTGAATACGATCACAAAATAATAAGCATTTCCCATCAATCACTTAAATGCTGATGCGAACCACCGAGCATGTTCATCAACACCAAAAAATGATTGAATCTATGTTCTCTCTTGTCGTGTTGCATCTATCTCTAGAAGAAAATATAATTTTTCGTGTGCATCAATGTCAAGCACAATCCACCAAACATGAACCACCAAAAAACATATGTAAATAGATAAAAAATTGTTTCCCATATATGAGAGTGAGGAGATGTGACTTTTCTACTACCAAAGAAGGTTCTTGTTCATGGTGATTCAACAGATAGGTAAGGGTGGTGGTTGTGGGTGTGGTAGTATACAAGAGGAAGTTTCATTGGTTAGGGTTGCCTCATGAAGAGAGGGTTGCCGCATGAGGATGGGACTGGCATGGTGAGGTGGAGGAGAGTCCCTACTTTGTAGGGGGTTCATTGGATGAGGTGTGCAATGTTTGTGGTACAGGAAGAAAGGATTGGGTCTAGTGGAAGGGTGAGACCTAGATAATGGGTGTGTGCAGTAGAGGAGAGGTTCTAAAGCATAAGAAGAGGTGACCCCCTGATAGTGGTGGAGAGTTTGGAGGCACCTGGGGTAGGGTTTTAGCATGAGGGGGAAGGCCTCTAGATGGTGTCTTTTGATCTCTAGTGGATAAGAGGGGGGAAATGCTAGTGAGATAATTTATATCTCTTGCATGGAAAATGAATATAAAATAAAATTTTCAAAAAATAATAATTTATACTCAAAAACCATCTACATGTAAAAATAATAATAATAATGATGATGATGATGATGATATAATTTGAATTATATAACTATTTATTATACTAATTATAGAAAAATAAACATAATACTTACATAATGTTTTATATACATATGTGTTCTTAAATATAATTAGATATACAAAAATAATATATAAAATATAATTAGTAGTTAGATAAAATTATAATAATACTATAATTAAATGTTAATATATTTGAAAGAATAATAATTAATTAATAATATTAATTCAAATATTATTAATAGTAAAAATAATTAATAATATATAAAAATATATAATATTAATATATTAAATACAAATAAATATTAAAAAAATAAATTATAAGAAAACTAATATTAATGAAACTACGAAGAAATAATGTGTTAATATTATATATAATTAAAATGAATTAATAATAATACTAAATTACTAATATTAATAAATAATTAAATAAAAACTATAAAAATAACGAAAATATTAAAAAAGTACAAAAAGAACATTAAAACACAAAAGAAGTTAGAAAATTTAATTTAAACTATATTAAAAATTTATTAAACTTTTACTAAATTTTATAAAAATCAAATCCCCCACACTTAAATTTCTACACTCATAGGAAAACCAATCCTAAATAATACACAACTAGACACATAGATAAATCAAACATGAAAATTATGAGTTCCAAAATTTTCAATCCCTTTTATCTAAAAAATATCATGCTTTATTTAAAATTCCAATTTTCAAAAACAATTTCCCTTCAACTTAAATTATTTCCTAAAGAAGTATATACACTCACACATTATGTGACCCTCCTTCACATCACTCTCATATCTAAAACAATTTGATCAAATCTATGCTCAATTCTCATACACTTGCATGCTTTACATAATATTTCCATGAGTTTCACATCTCCACTAGTGGAAATCAAAATAATGCACTAATCACGAGGAATTTAGATTATGTTCAAATGTTTCTGAGGCTACAGGAAAATGTGTCATCAAAAATTGACATTTTTTTGTAAATATGTGGGTTGAATATTGAAGATATGAATGATGAATGTTAATAAAAATGCATCCCACAAAATCTCACTCCCCTTCAATTAAAATGTTTCTTGTCCCCAAGAATATAATAATCCAATTCATCTCTCCAATATATTTTTTTTTTCTTTTTTTTCTTTTTTTTAGAACAAAACTCACTCAAAAAATGGATAGGTAAAAAAGTGAGTAACATATCTCAAAAACCCTGAAATAAATGACAGAACAAAATATCAAATAAAGGTACACATGTAGTGTATATGTTGCAACATCTTAGTGAAAGAAAGTCATATAGAAAATCTCTAGTTCTCTGAGTAATGATTCATCCCTTTTATACATATCACTAGTGATGAGGGTTGCTACATAATTACCACAAATGTTCACATAATTAGAATAAAAAAGAATATGCATTCCCATATCAAAATACATGTAATGGATGTGGTTACAGTGAAATATAAAACACATAATCATTATGAGAAACTGTCAATACATATGCATCTAATATATCACTACCCCTAAAAAAGACCCCTCTATAAATAAATCTCTCCCCCACACTTAGATTAAATATCATCATGAAAATTTTCAAGAAATATTTAGGGGAGGGTATTTGATGTAGGATCATCCTAAAAAAGGAATCCTCATGAATTTTAAGTTCTACATGACGGATAAAATATAAGGTTGGATCATTGGGTCATTGGGTTTTAATAAATCAAAAAATTCCTCAATAATTTTAGTGAAACTTTCAAAATTTAAATTGCTTTGATGTAAAAACATGGAAAGTTATAGGAAACATAATGAGTTTGAGATTCCCTCAAGAAAAATAAAAATTAGATATGAAGTAAAAATGGCCCAAAATAATAAGGGTATGGAAATAAAAAGTTATACCACATATAAGAGAATTATTTCAAAAAGGTGTCTAAAAAATGTACAAGTTTCCAAAAAAAAACATTTTCAAATCATGGAATAATATCAACAATCATCTAATTCATGAGATCAAGTTTCCCTCCTTGTGCGTACTTTTTTGCACATGTTTGATGCCCCTCTTCCACACATCATCTTCGGACGCCTCTTGTACCAAAAATATTTACATCACACACCCTACTCAAGTACGTCCCTCTAGGCTTGTAAAAAGTAACTTCAAAGTCCCTTGGGAGGTGCCTCCCTTTGCGTTGCTCCACCTCATGCTTCTTCGCATAGGCACGCTAACGGCTATTTTTTATTCTCATAAAACCACCCACCCCCTTTTATGGATTTACTAATGACTTCCTTCCCTCAAGGGAGGCCAGGAATCGGTTATGTAAGTCCTAGGGGTGTAGAGAAAACCCACCTCATCCGAGCTGCTAGGCATTAAACTTCCAAGAACCCTCGTCCTCAGCACATGACATTAAATTGTTGCCTCTCCCTATGTATCATACGTTCCATACCCCACCTTGGACATTCTACATTCCCACCATTGTCCATGGAGGGGGACTTGACTCCCCCTATATGATATGTCTTACTATCATACTCAGATGCATTGTGGAAGTGTCCGAAGTCTGGAATTATTACAAGGACATTACCTCATTCCATGTCCAAGCTTCGTGAGCCCATTGTTTGGATCCTCATCTTCTTCCATGTATGGAGGGACCCCCATTATAACCTGTTCTCATGTCACATTGGCTTACCTACCAACTTGGACCAACGTCCCTGAGGACCGAGCAAAATATTTGTGATAGGTCCCGTGTTTTGAACATGGTCAGCGGTTGACACACATTTTTAAATCCCCATTCAAGTCTAACATGATATTGATACTATGTTTCGAACGTGGTCAACAATTATCCTCTATCGTCACACCATCTTCGTTGTGGTCCGGATCTCAAGCATCATGATTCACATATTTCCACTTCCTTATGTACAAGTGGAATTCTAACATACTCGGCTTTACTCCTTCACGCATCTAGGTGTGTTATAGCAGATCAGCATCAGTGGGACGTCATTCACCTTATTTCCTATCACCCCAGACATGTGCCTTCTTATTCTAGGAAAGACCCATCACTACTCCTTTTTTCCACATCGATCATGACTCACATGGGCTTAGTAGTTCTGGTAGGACGTGTGATGGCGCAGCCATGCCACACGTGCCTTTCATTGTCCTGCATGACATTAAACTACACGACACATCCAAAACTATGTATGTCTTGATTTGCATCCTCATGGGGTACGTAGAAACGCCCAACCGCCTTGCTTTGGGCCCATATTGATTTTCACTTTTGGTCCCTTGACCTAAAGAACTTCCCTCGGGGATACGTGGTGTGACCCGGGCTCCAAATCCTCATTCATGTCAGGTTTATGGCTACCGCTTCCTTTACTCCATTCCAAGATCTCCCTTTTCTCCCTATAAATATATGTTGGTTGTTCAAAACTCAGATTCTCGAAACTTGGTTAGCACTCCTACATTCACATGAAGTAATAGTGTGATTATCCATTTTTTCTCACATCAGGTACGACCCACGTAAGCTTAGGAATGGATTTCTACATATTTTAGGATTGTGGTTGAGTGCATTAAACCAAAAAAACAGGTAAATAAATCTATTCATACATGTAGTTCATAACAAGAGGCAGTAAAGAGAAATAGGTTTTTGAGTTGGACAAAAACAGGGCCCTTAAGGATCAGCATCTTGGATAGATCGCTCTAGCTCGGATACCTTTTGGATGGTAGCCTCTAGGATTGCTTCTAGCCCCATGAGAACCCTTTCTTCATAGTGGACATAGAGCACAGTTCACTGACCCTATCCTGTTCTTGCATCTGTTCAGTTTTATGTTCAATAATTTGGTGACTCACTTCCACTAGCTGCTCTTGGGCATCCGCCAGCTGGGCCCTCAATTGCTCAATAAGCTCGGAACAGTTTGCAATGAATACCTCCATTTCCTTTGTCTTCTCTTCAAGGCGTCGGACCTCCTGATCTTCCTTCAAGAATACATGGGTATTCCCTTAATATTTTTGAAACCAGGTAATGTTAGAGCGTCATGTGCTCTCTCGTAGATTCTCATCCATGTAGTCACTGACAGTCAAATGAATATGGTGGGAATCCACTCTCCCAGTGCAGAGAAATCACAACTAGGTGTGGAGCGATCCCATTTGTTTTTTCCATTATATATGAGGCTAAACTAGAAATCACTTTACACACTTCAAACCCTTATTTCATGTCATACGGCTCTCATCGGCCACCTCCGAATCGGAATTATCTATCTCCTCTGGATATGCAGGCCAGTACTTGGGGAAAGAAGCCAAGAGGTCAGCAGCATGAGTCTTCGTCGGGTATTCCTCCCAAGGGGTTAGGATCTTCAACGTCTGGGTGACCTTCTTCTATTGCCTTAGTCTCAGCAACTTCTCCATCAACTTTAGGCCCCTCCCTAACGTTAATATTGCCGATATTCATGGCCCTTTTCTCACCAAGTGTTTGGTCTGGCTCGATTTGGGAATTCTGCCTTGAATGCGCAGACACATTTTCCATCGAATCACTCATGAATGGTTTGGGTTTGGTGGCATACTGAGTCTCCAATGCCGTGATTACTGCCCAAAAAATGAATGCCCTAATTATCCAGGTTGACCAATAGCCAATATAAGCATCTATGTGAAAAATATTACAAGAACTCAGCGCATCGGCCTCCGGCGTTCCTGTTTCCACATGAGTTGTCGTGGTGGGGGATCCCTCAGCACTTGTTAGCTCAATAATGGGCATCGGCTCCCACCTTGTTCTGTAGGCACCTCCTCCCCCCTTCAGATAGAGATTCTTGGTTAGCTCCAATATGATCCTGAGCAGGATAAGGAAATTCTATTGAAATTACAAAAGGGGGGGAGAAAAGGGGGGAGGATGGATAAGGAATAAGGCATACCTCAAGTAGATTAGTTATGTCTGCATCGCAGTCAACAATCTCACCACTCTCTCAAAGGATCCCTTGGTGGGCCGTCCCTTGAGACCCTCCACTTCCAAGTTCCTCTTCAGATTCCCCCAATTCTTCACCTTCTCTTTCTCCCACCTACTCTTCTAACTCACTACCCTCTGTCACCTCGTCGCTGTCGTCATCCTCAGACGATACATTTTCTAGATCATGCTTCTGGCCAAGCATCACCTTCACCAGGAAAAGTGGTTCCTCACGCTGACCCCATTGGCATGAATATGAATCCATGACCATCAACTACGTGTTACGACGATGTAAGTTCACCCTACCATCAATCTGAATGTGTCCAACCTTAGGAAGATGGATTCCATATCATTTTATCTTTTACCAGAGGGTTTCAGTTCCCATCGACTGTCATACGGTCAACCAGGCCAACCATAGTGCCAGGTAGATTGCATCATCAGAAGTTTGAAGCAGGTGCCTTATCTGCTAATTGGGGATCTCCCCGACCGCTTTGGGATCCCCTCTCCCCTTAGACGATGAGGGAACGACCATACCGTGCGATGTTCCCTCTGCTGTAGTCCTAGCATGTGCGAGCCCAGTTTCCCGACTTGCCTCTGGCCTTTCCTCCCCAACAGTGCCATGTCTTCTCTCTCACCACCCAAGTTCCACACTAGCTACCTTGAGATTCCAGACTCGCTTCTATAAAATCCCCTCATGGTATACTACAGACCAATGTTTGGTATATTCTGTCAAGAGGCCAACATAAATTCAGGTGGGGGAAAAATTATGATGTTAACAGAGCAATGAGTTGTGAACATCAGCCAAATTTGGCATAGAACGCAGTAATTCCTCTCCTCTCGGAAATCTATATACACTTTCTTCGGCATCGGCTGGAGGCATCTAAACTGCCTAGAAAATCTTGACGGCTCGTAGGGCTCGCAAAAGATCTTCCCATCAAACTGGGCCACAAGCACCCCATATCTAATCCTCTAAAAGTATTCTCTTTGCTCCAGTGAGCCTTAACGTTCGTCTATCATTTGTCCAGTTGGAGTGGGGAATGAACTAAAAGTAAAATTAGCATATTTTCCAATCTTGATCCTTATCCCCTCCTCATTGAGTGTCAACGGCATGACCCCGAAAATATTCAACTAGGAAGTTCATAGGACATTACCCGAAGGATGAATGGCGTTTGGAAAGGTATACCCACCGTAATTAGCCGCAATCCAGCCATGAAGGATCTGGAAGGGGCCACAGATCCTCCTCGGTGAGCCCCCTCTCGAAATGCATCCCAAAATGGCGTATAAACGGTCCAACATAGGTAATCCCAAATTGAACCTCTCATTAGCGGCCATGATGCTAGCCATCACCAATGTCGCTGGAATAACTCACATCCTTGTGTCCCTCACTGGTAGGATCCACCCAGTCAGAATGGTTGCATGAAATCTGGCGTACTAGAATTTTGGGTCCCAACTCTCATTTATACTGAATCCCCATGATTGATATTCCCCCACCTCTAGGATCTCCCAGTATGATCCTCTTTTTCTTCTCTATGTCGCGGTCGGACACCGTCTTCCTCTTCCTGGCATCTTGACTTCTGTATCTCTTTGCAGAAACAAGATAAATCATTTTTTATAGGCAATTTCCTTTTGAAAGTCCATGGCCGCTAGCCTCTCCTTGGCCAACTCCAGAAGATTCCATGTTAAGATGGGAGTTCGTGATCTGGCTCCCCAGATGTTCCTCATCGGAAGGAATTCATTGTACCGATGCCCGTCCAAAGGGATACCCCCAATGAAATGAACTTCCCAAAGGCTGATACCAACCTCCCCATGGTAAGGATAGGAGGAATTGGTATCGGGGGACCATTGGATAAAGAGCTCTGGCCCATGTTCATGCTGATGGTTAGAATGAAATCCTGATGTCCACACCACCTCTAACAACCTGATGTGCCACAGTTCGACCCCAAAATCGTCACACGTATGGAATACCCAATACGCCCGACCCGTTCACTTGTGAAATTTCCTCCAGGCCTCAAGTCCCAATCCTACTGCCAGCTTTTTATTCGTTAGTAACACTCTGTCAAAGTACTTGTGTAATGGGTTGGAGAATCCTCTGCGACTGGGTCACTTCTTGAAATGGTTCTGGTCCTGGGGATCAGGAAGTAAACATTCATATGTCTGGTTTCTCTAGCTGGATGGCCATTGTTAGTGATATTATATTGAGGGAGGTCATCCTCATGGTTCACCCATTATCGTGGTGTGTCAACTTCGAATCTTGGCATGGGTACCTCCTCCAAAATACTAAAGTCCCATATCGGTAAGTTGTCAGACAGCGCATACTCATTCTGGGATGGTGTAAACATATTGAAGAGATTGTTGTTGCTAGATACAATCTTTCGGGTGCCATAAACCTTGGGATTGGAAACCATGTTAGCCCTTCAAGCAGCAAACGCAGCTTCTCTCTTAGTGTCAACCGGATTAGCAGTCATATTCTTCTGGCAAGGACCAAAAGAGTTTGTGTGAAAATAATGCTATGGCATGTGAAAAATTAAAGGGCAGCACAAATAACCGAGGCATCCACATGAAAAACTTCGATCCTGTGTGAAAAAAATGGCCAGACTTATAGAATTACGCGACATGAATGTGGTTTTCTCACAAGGAAAGGAAGATTTTTCATGTATGGGAGCTCAGGACTTGTCGCGCAAGAAAAACTTGTACAGATTGAGGGACCCACAAGGGATTTTATAGGTGCATATTGGGGTTTTTGTGCTTGGGAAAAATAGTTTACGTGATAATTATAGCTTTTACATGCTGAGGATATTTTTTGTGTGCACCGACCACAGGAGGTTGTGCATCTCAGTGTTTCCCTTAGAATCCGACCTTTGCATACCCTCGCCGATCCGATTCCAAGGGGGGAATTTGTAGTCTCCAAAAACACTCAAGACCTAAAAGAGGGTATTTGTGGATAAATTGAAGGTATAGTTCGACTCGAAAATTTATTCCAGGAGGACCATAAGGGCCGCATAAAAAAATCAATAGGTAGGTGAAAAACTTCTCTTATGCGCGTAAAACCACAGGATTCGAGAGGGTTTTGCAATAATGGGGTGAAAACTTGCGCGTGATTGACAATAGATGTGATTCTTTTTGTTCCGCTGACCCGAGCATGCAATATTTCGCGCCATTGATCCAGGCATTCTATCTTTCGCGCCGCCGACCCGAGTGAGCTATCATTCACATCAAGTAACTTCTGCGTGGACACAGGGACCCCAAGCGCCTATAAATAGAAGGGAGTCCTTTCAACTTCTGATGGATAAAGAATCTGAACTACCATCCATGCACGAAATCAACTACTTCAGCGTGCAAAAAATGGCTTTTAGGTATGGGATTTTTCACGAAGGGTCTCCCAGGGGTCCGCCTTTGTGCAGGACCACTCGGGCTTAACCCTCACCCAAATCCCTTCATGTCACGACCCTAGAACGTAATCCATTACCCTTGCTCACAATTCATTCCCCTTTGTGCACAAAACTTTGACCGGTTATTTTGCGCAACTACTCTGACTTGCACACCCACCCTTGCACACAATCCCTTTAGTTTTTGGACCAAACCTCAGCTCCCCTTCGCACACAAACCTCTCTGATTGCGCGCACACCCAGTATCTTTGGCGTAACTATTCCAATTGTGCACCAATTGCATGCGACCCTCCCAATTGTGCATAAACCTCTAGGACCACTCACCCGGGCCTTTTCCGTGCAGCTACTTCATTTGGGCATGAGCCTCCCTCCTTGTGCATACTTTTCTGCACGTTTTTTATGTCCCTATTCCGAACATCCTCTTCGGACGCGTCTTGTGCCCAAAATATCTACATCACACACCCTTCTCTTGTACGGCCCTCTAGGCTCGTACGAAGTAACTTCAAAGTCCCTTGGGTGGCACCTCCCATTGTGTTTCTCGACATCATGCTTCTTCTCATAGGCATGCTAACGGTTATTGCTTCTTCGCATAGCCACACTAACGTGGACCCCCCAATGGATCGATCCATAACACCCCCCCCCCTTTACGGATTTGTTGATGCCTTCCTTCCCACAAGGGTGGGTGGGTATCAGTTGTGTAAGTCCTAGGGGTGTAGAGCAAACCCACCTCGTCTGAGCTGCAAGACATTAAACTACCTAGCACCATCATCCTCAGCAAATGACATTAAACTATGGCCACGCCCCGTGCATCATACACGAGGTACCCCGCCTTGGAAATTTTTCACGCCCACTGGTCTCCATGAAAGTGAGATCATTCCTCGCATTGAATGAGAACCTCTTCATCGGAGTTGTGTCTGTCTGTGGGGAAAGGGCAACCACCTTGGTGTAAGCCCCTGAGCTTTTCTTGTTGGAGGTAGCATCCCTACTCCTCCTCTCTTCTTGGGTGCCAAATCTCTCTCCCGCAGGGCTTTGTCACCACTTGGGACTCCATCCTAGAGTAAGTCCCAATCTCCATCACCCTCAGGCTACTAACCACATGTAAGCCCCTATTTCCTCTTTGGGCTGCCGACTATGTGTAAGCCACATTCCACTTCCCATGGATGCACCTTCCGTGACGTGGTCTTTATGTCTTTGATGCCTCTTGTTTCTCACACCGAGAATGAATCGCGTGGGTTTAGAGAAACCATCGACCATGAAATCCTTTCTGGGCATCCTAGAGTGTAAGTCCCACACACCCTACCTGAACTATGAGGACTTTGATCCTTTCCAAGGCAAGGTACGTAGGAATCCTCCCTGAGGTTCAATCCCAACAACCATTGGTCCCGACCATCTTCACATCGGTTCACCAAAATCCTTCCAAACAATGTGGACTTTGATCATCTCCTAGGCAAGGTACGTAGGAAGCCTCCCTGAGGTTCAAGCCTCACAACAATTGATTCTGACTTCTTTCACATCAAATCACATTTTTCCAGCACGACGTTAAACTGCATGCCCTCTTTTTTTTCCTTCACGACATTAAACTGCATCCACCACCTTTTTCCTTCTTGAAGTTAAATTGCATTCCCTCTTTTTCATCCTGCATGATGTTAAACTACATACACCTTCCAAAATATGTGGGCTTTGATCCTTATCTCTTGGATAAGGTATGTAGGGAGCCTCCCTGAGGTTCAAACCCCATCCAGCTATAAGCTGTTGTGACCTCATCCAGTGGTAAGGTGTTGTGACCCCATCCAGTGGTAAGCTGTTGTCACCCCATCCAACGGTAAGCCGTTGTGACCCCATCAAGTAGTAAGTTGTTGTGACCCCATCCAACATAGCAGTAAGCCATTGTGACCCCATTCATTGGGAAGTCGTTGTGACCACATCCAAGGGAAATCCATTGTGACCCCATCCAACAACAATCGGTTGTGACCCCCGTTCAACGGTAATCCATTCTGACCCCATCCAGTGGTAAGCTGTTGTACGCTATTTCAATGGTAAGCCATTGTCAACCCCATTTGGTGGTAATCCATTGAAGTCCCCAATTGATGGTAAGCTGTTTTCAGGTGAACTATGAGGACTTTGATTCCATGCCACAAGGATATGTAGGAGGTCTCTTCAAAACTCAATCCCAACATCATCGTCATCCTCAAGTCGACTTCATCTCATTCTCCACCCACTTCACTTAACCATCCGTCATCCATTTTGATTCTTACCTGGGTACCACATCCCTTTTGTATCATGGCACCTCATTCCCCATTCCCTTTAACAATAATCGGGTAGCTAACCACACATTAGCCCCAACATCGGTGTTCCATCCAAGGGTTGTGCTCACCTGATCCACTCTAGTCAGTGTTCTGATCAGTCTGATCCGTCTTTTCTAGACATTAAACCTATGGAATACGTTGTGTTAAACATATGAAGCTGAGGAAAACCTCAGATACATGACTATGGCATATAATTCCCTGCAATTGACGTGGGATACCTTGAGCTTCTACGCCCTCCGTAAGACCTATAATATGGGAAAGAAACACAGACATGCTAGTGTTCCATCATCCAGACATGCCAGTGATGTCCAACGTGACTACTCCTTTGACTGAAGGTTACTGCCCTGACCAGACTAGGTCTTTAAGGGAGACCCAGACTAGGTAAATCGTTCTAAGGATGAACCCATAGAAGGAAGAAACAACATATAATCATCCCATTTCAATCAAGGAGCAAATTTCCTTGAGTAAGGAATGGATGCCCCCCGCCTTTGGAAAGTGGGAATGTAGGGCAACAGTTGTGCATCCTCCACAGACGGATGCGCGCGCCCCAGAAAAAGTTTCAGAAACAGAAATGGTGAAACCGAAGTGAAGTTATTTTTCTAACTATGGAGATTAGTAGCGTTCAAGACATCATTTGACTAGCATGTCACAAGATCCAGCTATCCGGCGTTGGTTCCCACCAAGCAAATAGCGGGTTTGGTGTGAAACTCACCATAAGTTGGGGCAGTCAAAATGTTGGACATCTCGTTCTGCAACATAGTCATCATGGATCCATATTACCAGCCATAGAAGACGGAATGGAATTGGGGCACTGGTCATCGATTCCTTTCACTTCATCCCTAATGGGTTAATCACCCTACTTTTCAGAAATGAAGCTGCTGCAAGAATTCGATCACCTCTCACCCACCGGAGAAAGGGTAGGGGAAATTCCAACGTGATAGTCCCGCACGGCTCCACCGCTTCGGCAACAATCTCTATGCCTACAAAAGACAGGAGCACATGCACCATCTCCCCGTATTAATTCATTCAGCGGAGAGTGATCAACGACCTCGTACGCTGGTACGAAGAAGAGGAGATTATCCTAACTCGGGATATGGCCCTCCAGGATCTAGAGTCATATGCGCCTCATCACCAATTCCTCCCCCAAGGTCCGCGTAGGGAGCCACTACTCCCTAATCCAACTTACAATAGTTTTGGGAGCCTCTCCCCAGAACACCTCGATGACTCTCTCCCCTACGCCAATGAGGTAGGGGATGTCTGGGCCAGCCCAGTCAAGATCCCATTTTAGGGGGCCCCAAGGAGGGATCCCATTAGGTCATGCTAGCATTTCCACCTAGTCCCATGAGTCTAGGAGAAGTTAATCCATGTGCATGCACCATTGGACCCAGTCCGATTGACCTGACACTAGCATCGGGCACAAGCTGAGGAAGATGCCCACCACGGGGAATCAATGTCATCAACTACTACTGTTCGGGCCACCAACGATGTATATCATCAGCCCCTTGTGTATGCTGAGTAGGGGAACCTATATACCCGGCCTGGATCGAGGTCCCAACCACCCCACGGGCAGGATGGGTCGACTCTCTTGGTCGTCAGTGCAGGTAGTGTTTGCCACTAGTACGGAGGCCCTCCCTGTACCGCCATCATGGAAAACGCAGGTCATCCCCACTTCCAAGCTCGGTATGGAGGTCCGCCTCATGATACCCTCAGTCTAAATGAGGGAACTCCCCATGATGGTGACACTCAACATGGAAGCCTCTCTCATGCTCATTACATCGGGTATGGAGTCATCCCTCCTTCCACGGACCACCGGTGTGAAGACGTTGCACATCCAGTCAATCTCTATTGTGGGGTCCCTCCCCATGTTCTTACTGTAGACGGAGAAGGTCCTCCATACCTCTGAAAACAGATGGGTGAATGCAAGCCTCGCTTCACCAGCACCCAGCACAAAGGCCCTACCCATGTTCAGATCGACCATATGAGGACCTTCCTCGCACTGATGTCGCTAGGGGAAACAAGCATGGGGTTCCCACCCATGCTCGTATGGCCTAGAGTGGAGGTCCTACCCACTCCAGCACTTCCCACAAAGGTCCTCCCCATATCCCCTTTGATATCTGTCTTGATGCTCCTTGCACCCCAGCTTGCTCAAGCGGAGGCCCTCCTCGCCCCAGTACTAGTACGGCCAAAGGTCCTCCTCATGCCAGAAATATTCCATGTCCAAAAGAACCATTCTAGAGAAGGAGTGTGGGTCTTCACTGCCATAAAAGGAACATTGAGAAGATTCAAATAGAGATAAAACCGATTTTCTTCTTAGATTCTGAAGATGAATATGCTCAGCGATGGAACGCTTGCCTAGATCCTCCATGTCAAGGGCCAGGGCAGGAACAAGACGCATCAACCTAGTAATCCCAGAATGCGAGGTCCATTAGATTCCCACCTCCCTCCACAGGTATATCCAAGAGGATGCAAATTTGGTGACTCCATAGGTTACAGCCATGCAATCACCACCATCATCGCCAGAATCACTCTCTACCTCTACTAGAGATCACAGAGAGCTATTCTTGGGACCAATGGCAGATGAGAAGCAGCACGGTCCACCACCAACAACCCTGGTCCCCGCCCTGGAAACTACATTCATTATCCCATCTTAATGTGACGTCGTGGCTAAGTCACTACACTCTTTATAGGGTAGCCTCAGATGCGGCGGTTTATCAGCTCTCTTGTTGTATTCTCCACCGACCAGCCTTTCGTCCCAGCGGTTTTCTTCAGTACCGCTACCCATTCCCCAACCGCCTTCGATTACGAGTTGGGAAATGAAGGGAGAGACCCTGAATCTAAGCCCATGATCTTATGGAATATCTTCACAGTAGACCACTTCCCTGATATGTTTTGTTCAGTTGGAACGCAGAATTTTTGTGCGTCAGAATCCCTCACCCAAGAGGAAGTTGAGTGTTTCAGCCAGACCCTTTGGGTGAATCATTTTTTTCTTCGATATTAGTTAGTGGTTTATCCTATGATCCAAGATCATTTTAAATAAATTGGAGAACAATGTTGTTTGGTGGATTTGGTCGCACTCCCTGTGGCCCAGCGCCCTGAGTCACCAAGTCGTCATAGGGCCCTCCAGCAACGGTGCGTTCAGAGCATCAGGGTACTCCGCAGGATTACCAAAAAGGATTCTCCCCATGTACATATTCACTGCTGGAGGAAGTAGGATACCCTCCTCTTCAGTCCGATCTAGTGACAACACGATTTTAGAGGCCACATAGAGGATATTCTTCCAGGAAGAGTCGCGGTTAACATGGAAGACCTACCAAATGGTGAAAACGAGCTATTGATTCCTGGAGAGGACCGTCCCCCCAGAGGGAGCTTCAAACTTCTTGGATCCATCAGGAATAATTACTCATCAACATAGAAATCTAATAGGTCCTCTTATGCCAACCGAGGCACTAGTCCTCAGCCATAATTCCAACAAGGGCAAGGAACTCTTTGGAGCTGTCAATCCCTCTGACCCATCTAGCTCAGTGCAGAAGGCAGAGGACGACCCCAAGAAAGTCGTGTTTCATCATAAACTCACTAAAAAGAAGAAGGTGGTCGATCAACTCTTTGCTTAATGCGCTGCAGAATGATGGCCAGACTACGGTGATCCTAGGCCGGGGCAGCAGGGGTAAGCACAGCTTCCCCTCGTTGAATTGCCTATAGTTGACCCTGACCATCTTGCCCATGCAGATAGGGTTGAGGCTGGAACCTACAGAAAGAGGGCATTGTATGTCTCATCCAATCCTTCTAAATGGTGTGACAATCCTCAGGACCTAAATTGGATTCCCCCAGCTGCCCCGCAGGTCGTTCCACCAGCCGCTCCATGAGACGTTGGGCCTCCTTATCATGTCTAAGAACCCGCCAACGCACTGGTAGTCAGGGATCCCCACCCAGATGATCTAATGGTGGCACACATTCCTTATATTGAGGAATTAGATATGTGATAGGTGGTTCTTCTACCCGATGGAAATCCTTATCCGGCATGGAGAGATGATCTTCCAGCACCCCCTGGTTTTAAGAATCTCACATTTTCCCACTTCAATGGGACAGTGGACCCGCCAGAGCACCTGACCCACTTTACCTCAAGGTGTGGCCCCATGTTGGGAACTACAGCACAACAAGAGTCCTCCAAGTTCCAATGTTTTTTGCAGACATTTGAAGGGCCTACGTTTTTCTGGTACAACCATCTCCCCATCGGATTAGTAGCCAGCTGGGAGGACCTCTATAGGCAATTCCTCTACCAGTTCAGTTCCACCATGCGGAAGATGAGTATCACAGACCTATTCAAGTGCAAGAAGAGGCCTCTTGAGCACGTCACCAAATTTTTCGCCCAGTGGAAAGATGTCATGTATTCCCTTGACATGATGCTGACTCAGGAGAAATTACTGACGATGTGCGTAGGGAATTTCAAGACGGAGCTGGTCCCCTCTCTGATCACCCAGAACTATCTCGGGGGATTCTGAGACTTCTCTGATAGGGCCTAGTGCCTAGAGGAAACCTTACAGTAGGCCAAGCAGGCACGTCTGTTGCCTCCTTTGATCCCTGTGAGAAGGGCCACTAGGGCTGAGTCTGCCATAGTGGCTCAAATAGAGGCCTCCAGGCGACTAGAGTTGTTGCTAGTGGATGTGCCTCCACAGACTCGTAGAGGCCCTCTACCTCAGGCGCAGCCACCGGCCTAGCAGCGCCCACCTCAAAATAAGCAGGTGCCCCCATGCAATGCGCTTCCACCTCTTAGGCAAGATAACCAAGTTCCACCTCCTCGACAGTCTCCTCCAGCCCCTCATCAGGGTCAAGCTCCAAGGGCCCCCTTTCTATATAAGAGAAACTAGACCTACTCATTCAATGAGGCACAAGTCCCCAGTTACTTCTGTAGTGCCTTCGATCAGGGGATTCTACGTTTGCCTGAGTGTAGAAGGTCAGAAGAGGAAAACCTCACTGATCACCCTAATTACTACCCCTACCAACAGATCTTAGCGAACACTCTCAAGAAGTGATATGTGTTCAAATACTAGATTCAGGACCAGGTAGATAACAACATAGTCTGTTTAGGCACGGCTTCGGCACAGTTGGCATGCATCTTCATGAGGCCAGACAGCAGTAGTGACAATGAGGGTGAGTGGCATCAGGCTTCCAGTCATAGATCCCAGGAGTATGATAACTGGATGGCTCACAAAACAGTCGATCATGCCTGTGGTATCATTTGAGTGCGCCTGAATCGTCCAGATCCTATAGAAGCTACAGCCACCACTTTTACATCATCATCTCAGTCGGCCTCTTCCCAAAGGAGAAAACATCGGCGGCATAAGGAAAAACAAATTCCCCCACCAATTCCATCGTAATCATATACTCTCTGCGACATCATGCCCCCAGACATGGAAATCCCTCTCATAATACATAAATTAGTGGAGGACTCTTCAAGTGACGGTCAAGGGTATGCCTCAGTCAACACCATAGAACTGTTAAATCCCTACAAGATTCCTGACGATGAGGAGAGCTAGGCAGATCCTTCCAACATCCCCAATCGTCGCCAGCGTCGATAGAGCCATGGATATATGGGTTGTCGGAGTGCCATAGTCATCACTTCCAACCAGGTTGTGCATGATACAGAAACCAAGCAACATGCTCAGTGTAGATCTCACCATACACAGGCTTCTCATCTGGTGGCATCAAGCCCACCTTCACCACCATTCATGTTGTTGTATTAGGCAGAGCCACCTTGACCATGTCGTGACTAGCCACGCCCTGCTACAGGCTGGTCTCAGTCTTCTGGCCCTCATCTAGTAGCCACTTCGCAGGCTTCAACTGGTGAGCAGTGGTATATTCCTAGTACTAGTCATCCACAGGTCCAGTCGGTAGGACCCACCATACCTCCTATCATAGAGCGACCTCCTGTAAGTAGAAGTTCACACCTGGAACAGAATTATGATTTTCTCAAGAATATAGATAGCATTCCAGCAAGGCTCTTCATCCTAGAAGACCTTCTCATGTCTTCAGATATGCATGAGGCCCTCGTTGAGGTTTCAAGAATCCCCCTCCAGTTTGAGATGGAGGTAGCGGCCGCGGAAGCCTTTCATGCTAAGGCGATCGAGAATTCTGAATGTCGGGCCATCATCATGTTCTCTATAGAAGATGAAGGCTCTCCCATATAGGGGCACATTTTCCCATTGCACATCACCGGCCAATTCAATAGCGTGGAGGTTCGTCGCTGTCTTTTCGACATGCACTCTGGAATCAACCTAATCCCGACTCGAACACTGAGAAAACTGGGATTGTCCAAAGATGATCTGCATCCCTCTGACCTAAGAATCCAAGTTTATGATAGGATGGAATAGACACTGGTCAGAAAGATCCACTTGAATACCCAGTTCGGTGGCCTACTTTCTAGCACCAAATTTATGGTTGTCTCCCAAGACACCTCCTACAATGCATTGAGGGGAAGGCCATGGATCCACCTGCATGTGGTGGTTCCCTCATCATATCACCATTACCTCAAGTAAAACCTTAATGTTTGAGTGGGCGTGCTTCAAGGAGACATGTCTCCCTTCGCCTCTTGTGAATCCCACTATTTGGATGCTGACTACTACAAGAGAAAAGATGAGAAAATTCAAGCTAATGATGTTGAGTATTCCACGGCTACAAACGACCTGTGGACAGATCTAGAAGATGCCTACATATTTCTGATCCACATATTAGAGGCCACGAACCTGGACATGGGACAATACTTCATTGTTTCTAGAACGAGGGGGGAACACATCCTGAAGCATAAGAAATGCTGGAAGATCACCTCATACTCATATACAAATCAGGAATAGGTGATCTCGGAGCCTCCTACTCCCAAAAGGTATCGGGATGTCTACCCCTTGGCGATAACAATACATCATACTTGCTTATTCTTCCAGGACGGAATTAACCGGCTCAAGCTGATGCGCCACTATTGATTCGATATCATCAAGTGTGGCCCCTTGGGCCGAAGTCCAAATGGGATTGGATCGACATCCTTCATCGCTATGGTTGTGGCATTACATGAGTCCTCCAATGTAGTGTCCACTACCGCTCAGGCAAGTACTAGCCTCCCGTCGGGATCTGTAGACTCAGAAGCGACTCCTCTTGTCGAGGATTCCCCCTCCATAAGTGAAGAATAGGATTTAGAGGATGCTCTCCTCTCCTTTGAGGAGGGAATCTCTTCCACAGTCGACGAGTTGTCATAGGTGAACCTCGGTATCAAGGCAGACCCAAGCCCCACATTGATCAGTTCTGCCATGCCCCTTGAGGAGAAACAGTAGTACGTAGACTTCCTAAAACAAAACTGTGATATATTCACCTGGAGTTGTGATGAGATGCTTGGACTAGATCCTCAGGTAGCTTTCCACCGCTTCGGTCTCCCGGAAAATCATCACAGGTTCAAGATGCCTCCCAGAAAGATTCTCCCTTCTCATGGTGTCATGGTAGAGGTGGAAGTTGATAAACTCATCAGATCCAATTTAATTAAAGAGGTTTAGTACCCCAAATGGCTAAACAACATTGTTCCAGGCAGGAATAATAACAGACAAATCAGAGTATGCATCAACTTCTAGGATCTAAATAGTCATTGTCCGAAGGATGATTTTCCCCTTCCTGTGACAGAATTGTTGATTGACACTATAGCTGGATTCCAATCCCTCTCATTCATGGATGGGTACTCTGAGTATAACTAGATATGAATGGCCCATGAGGATGAGGAGTTCGTAGCCTTCAAGGCACCACAAGTTACTTTTTGTTACCGAGTCATGCCATTCGGTTTAAAGAATGTGGGTGCCACCTATCAGTAAGCTATGCATCTCATATTTAAGATGATCCTCGAAACTTTGGTTGAATTCTATGTGAATGATTTGGTGGTCAAACTCACCAGTATCAAGACCATCTCAAAGACCTTGAGAAAGTGTTCGGCTTCCTCTGTTCTTGTCACCTTAAGATAAACCCATTGATGTTTGCCTTCAGTGTCACCTCTGGAAAATTTCTTGGCTTCGTTGTCAGATATAGGGATATTGAGATCAACCAAGATAAGATCAAGGACATTATCCAGATGTCTCCTCCGAGCAACATTAAGGAACTTCAAGGCTTCCAAGTCCACTTAGCTTACATACTCCGATTCATCGCGAATCTGGTCGGCAATGGTAAGACCTTTTTTTGGCTCATGAAGAAAGGAACACTCTATGAATGGGATGAAGAATGTTAGACTGCATTTGAAAAAATCAAAAAGTATATTCTCCAGCCTTCGGTATTGATGCCACCTATCTCTGGAAAATCTTCCTTGCACTGGTATTTGTAATACAGAAACTGTGACATTACTTACATCACCACAAGGTACAGCTGGTGTCCTGAATAGACCCACTAAAGTACATCCTGAACTACCCCATGTTGACAGGTCGTCTAGCATGGTGGGAAGTGATTCTCTAGCAGTTTGATATTAGGTTTGTCCCTTAGAAGTCTATCAATGGGAAAGCACTAGAAGACTTCATTGTTTCCCATCTGGCTCCTACAGACTAGTCCCTGGACCTCGCTTTCCCTGATGAGGCGATCCTCTCAGTAGACTAAGCCACACCATGCTAGCATATTCACTTCGATGGTGCTTCCCAGAGCCCCACCGACAAAAGTATTGATGATCTCATATCAATAGAGTAAGCCTGGGTATCATCTTCATTACCCTGGCACAATTCATCCTTCCATACTCATTCATATTGTCATAAGGTTGCTCCAACAATGAGGCAGAGTATCAGGCTCTCATCACTGGCCTCGAGCTGGCCCTCGAGATTGTCGTGCCTCATTTATATGTGAAAGGGGACTATAAACTAGTCATCAAGCATATCAATGGTTACTATGTCATCAGAAAACTAGAGCTCATACGATTATTGGAATACACTCTCCAGCTAATGGCCCAATTCCCATCTCGGCCAGAAGTTACTCATGTACGTCGATCTCAGAATGGTCGAGCTGATGCCCTGGCCAGCCTGGAAGCTTCACTCATTGAGCCTGAGCAAGATGATCTGATTATCCACGTGGCACACTAGAGATTCATTGCTCCTGTCACCCCAGATGACGATGACGGCCTGTAGGTGAGCCACCATACCACCAGAGCCTCCATTTCAGGACCCCCATGTCCCCTGGATGTAGTGATTGATGTGACCCCCAACTGGAGAGCCCCCTTTGTTTAGTATCTCCAGGATGGTAATATCCCAACAGATCGGGCTGAGCGTGAGTGAATTTGACGCCGCGCATTACAGTTTACCCTCCAGGATGGTCATAGGCATGATAAAATCCTCTACAATTATGGTTTTGATGGGGTTATCCTCCGTTTAATTCAAGGAGTCGAGATCTCTCAGGTCATGCAAGAGGTTCACGCTGGTTCCTACGGTGATCATCATACTAGGCCGAAACTGTCCCACTAGATCCAGAGATTGAGGTACGTTTGGCCCTCTATGATCCATGACTACATCGAGTTTTCCAAGAGATTTTATGCATTCCAAATTCATGATAACTTCATGCATTGGCCTCCAGAGGCTCTCCACTCCACTGAGTACTCTGGGCCATTTGCGGTGTGGGGACTCAATGTTGTGAGACCATATCCACCAATGATAGATCACCAATGTCGGTTCATCCTAATTGCCACAAATTTCTTCTCTAAGTGGGCAGAGGTAGTTCCACTCAAAGAGGTCAAGGAATGTTCCATCATTGACTTTGTGAGATCTAACATCATCTACTGATTTAGAGTCCCTCATTCCGTTCTCACCGATAACAGCACGAACTTCCGAGCAACTAAGATGAATAAATTGTACGCTAAGTACAACATCCATTCTAACCACACCTATTGCTATCATGTGCAAGAAAATGTACATTTTGAGTCATTCAATAATACCCTCTCTAACATTCTGTAGAAAATGGTTGGTCCTAATAAGAATAGTTGGTCGGAAAATATTTCCAACACCCTCTGGGAATACGGGACGACGACTCGTAATTATACCCAAGTGACCCCATATTCCCCGGTATATGGGACGTATGTCATCCTTCCCACCGAGATTCAATTTCCCTCATTGCGCAAAGCCATATATGATCATCAAGCACTAGATAAAGTAGTTGAAATCCATCTGGCCGAGTTATAAGCACTTGGCGAGAATAGGCTCCGTGCCCTTCACAATCTGGAAAGGCATCAGAACAAGGTAGCCAGAGATTTCAAAAAGAAATTTCACATCCACTCCTTCTTTCAAGGTGACTTGGTATTGGATTTGAGGGCACCAATAATACCTGGAAGGAAACCACCCAAGTTAGAGCCCAAATGGGAAGGACCTTACATCATTCACAAGGGTTACTCTAATGGCACGTACTCGATTGTTACAATGGATGGTTAGTGTATAACTCCTCCCACCGATGCCAAGTTCCTAAAGTAATACTTTACCTGAATCCTTATATGGTCCTGCACGACCCTAAACTGCATTACGGGCCTGCATGACCCCAAACTGCATGATGGTCCCGTATGACCCTAAACTACATTACAGTCTTACATAGCCTTAAACTATATGATCCTACATGACCTTAAACTTTGTGTTGTCCTACAAGACGTTAAACTGCATCTTTAGAACTATGTATGGCTTGGTTCCCATCCTCATGGGATATGTAAGAATGCTCAGATGCCCCATATTGAGTCCATCCTCAGTTTCCTCTTTGACTATCCCCTCTTAGGAATAGTTCTTATATAGGATCTCACATGGCATCGTATAGGCTTCGTTGTCCCCACCCATGTCATGGTTACGATGATTGCACCATGTTCCCTCCATCATTCTTATAATCCTCCAATGTTCTTACCACATGATGCTAAACTGCATGTCCCTTTCATAACTATGTGTGGCTTGATTCCCATCCTCATGGGATACGCAGGACTGCCCAGACATTTCACCCATTGGCCCAACCCCAAACTTCAGGACCTCCCATTAGGATGAAACACATTTTTTGGTGCAGGATATTTCCCTCATTCACATCAAGTTCATCATGACCATAACATGTATCCCTCTCCCCTGAAGATCTCTATCTCTTCTACTGTCTAACTTGATTTGAAATTTCATGGGTTCATTTATGCTCCACACACCCCATCATTTGGGTTCCCATTATCTTTCACATCCGGAGGGGCCCCGAACAATAAGGATACTTAGCTTAATGGCTCTCCTATCATTTAGGGCCAACACCCTCAAGGGTTTTAGACAACAAATAGATACGATTATCGCGTTGCGAATATGGTCAGCGGTTGACATTCATGTGTTGTTCCCATTTCAGGTCACACGATATAGATGATGTGTTTCGAATATGGTGAACAGCTATCTATTTTCGTTGTCACCACCCCCATATGTCCCAAACATAGAGTTTAGTGGTTCATTATGCTCCGTTGTCTCTCCAAATCTCGGTCTTCTTTGAGTGTGAGGTTGACTCCATCTGTCGGACCCTTATGTGATGGGGAGAGCCTAATCCTACTCCTTGTTTCCCACACTGAGCATTACTCATGTGGGATTGGGAGTTATGAAGGCAATGCCCGCATGATAGGTTATCTGGCTACAATTGGCCAGGATGCTCAGCCTCAGGTCCTTCGACCCCTTCGGGCCCCTGGTCCAAGTTATCATTTAGGATTGTGTGGTGTGGTATGGACTCATGTCCTCATTCACGTCGGGCTATTTATCCATGCCATACATATCCCCTTGAGACATCACTCCCTTCATTTATCATTTGTCCCATGAGCATAGTCCCTGCCATGCTTCGTGAGTCCTATCATTTGGGCTTAAATCACCTTCTATATTAAAAATGGCCCCCGAATTGTATGGATGCTCGGCCCAAGGGCTCTCATATCATTACAGGCTAACACCCTTGATGATTGCAAGCAACAAGTTGATACAAGTCACGTGTTACAAATATAGTCCACTGTCAATGCTCAATTTTCACCCCCTCCTTCTAGGCACACAAGGGTGGATACTGTGTTGCGAACCTGGTCAACAGTTGTCCTCTATCATCATTGTCGCTTTGTGGTCTTACACAAGCACGATGATTCACCCTCTCTATCCCACACATATGACATTAAACTAGGCATATACGGTCTGATCTATATGACCCTAAACTAAGATCACCTTCGTTCTTATCGCATGACGTTAAACAGCACGACACCCCTAGAACTACATATGAATTGATTCCCATCCTCACGAGATACATAGGAATGCCCAAAAATTTTGTCTTTGGGTCTAGCCCTATCTCTTAGAAACCTCCTTATCATTTTGGCCCCTTGGCCTGCATTCTTCCAAAAGAGGGGTATACTATGTGGTATGGGCTTATGTCCCCATTCATGTCAGGGTTATAACAACCATGCCCATACCTCTCTCTCCTGAGTGGCATTCGTTCCCTTTCTTTACTCTCACCTCTTCTAGTCATCTACCCTTAAGTTGGGTCCCTCGGCCCTCTCTAGTGATTCACCAATTGGCCCATGAGTAATCTAGTCTAGAACCTGGAGTGTTAGATTCTACCTGGACATACTTTCACCCATTTTCCAAGCTTCTTGTTCCCCTTCATCTGGGCTTCCATCATATTTCACATTCGAAGGGACCCCCAAATGGCATGGATGCTAGGCCTAAGGGATCTCCTACCATTACGGGCCAACAACCCTGAGGATTTCAGACAACAAATCGATACAAGTCCCACATTGTGAATATGGTCAGTGGTCGACACTGATTTGTTATTCCCATTTCAGGTCACACAATATGGATACTGTGTTTCGAACACGGTCAATAGTTACCCTCCATCGTCACGCCAACCCCTTCAAGAATTAAATTTCGATTACATGGTTCACATTATTTTCCACCCAACCATGTCCAAATGAAATTTCGACACTCTTGGCACTATCCCTTAGTGAACATTTTCACATTAGGAGGAAAAGAGTCATGATAAGGCTTCATTAGGGAATCCGTACTGACTCCACTTTGGCGTACATTCCAGGTGTTGCAAAAAACCTCTTCCACCCTTGTTTCCCACACCGAGTTTGACTCATGTGGGATTAGGAATTGGATTGAGGTCTACATTTACATGGAAGGATTCTGCCTCCATGGTCTGAGCTCTAAGACCTAAAACTAAGATCTCTTTTTAGAACTACATATGGATTGATTCACATTCCCATGGGATACATAGGAATGCCTAGACATCTCGTCTTTGGGTATAGCTCGAGTTCCACTAATTTATCTCTAATGTTCTGCCTTCTGGGCTCTGACTCTTATGGGACATGGTGGTGTGGTATGGGATTATGTCCTCATTCACATCGGGTTTAAATTAGCCGCACCAGTATGCCCCTTTATAGGAGTTAGTTCCCCTTACTTCCTATTCAGCATGACATTAAACTGTATGTTGTCCCACACGACAGTAAAAGGATCCTTCAAGAACTATGTGTGTCTTGATTCCCATACTCATGGGATATGTAGAAACACCCGAACATCTCATTTCTGGGTCTAGCTCAACTGAGAGCCATTATCTCCTATACCATATCCTCTAATTTCTTCTGGCCCCTCGGCCTGAGGTTTATTCCTTGGAATCGCACACAACATGATGTAGACCTCATCCTCATTCATTTCGAGTATGCTTTATCATGCCATGAACATTCCCTTTGTAACCTAATCCTTCTTGTATATGTCTGATCCATATGACTCTAGATTATGCTGCCTAATCCCACATGACTTTAAATTGTTATGTATATACCTCATGACATTAAAATGGATGGTTGGTCTCATCACATGACCATAAACAGTGGCATTATCATCCTGGCCAAATGACAAAAAATGGCACTGCATCATGGAGTCCTCATTCGATGGGACATAATGTTTGGTATCTGTCACAAACCAAACCATTTTTCAATGCCTGCACACAACTTGATTCTTGTGGTGATGCCTGGAATTTCTATCCTAGGTCCATCGCTTCACCCAAAAAACACTCATTCATCATAAAGGATAAACATGATCTATCAAATGTTGCTTCCTTAGGTGTGAGGGCCAGACCCACACGACCTTATCATCCCTGGAACTGGTATCTTACTATTCTATCCAAAGAACTATGTGTGGCTTGATTCCCATTCTGATGGGATACATAGGGATGCCCGTGCACTTTTCCTTAGGCCTAGCCTAACTTTTTTTTGGTCCCTCGGCCTAAAATCTCCCCAAGGAACACATAGTAATCTGAACTCTAGGTCCCCATTTACCATGTATCTCTCAAGTTCCCTACCACCTATGGTCTGAGTTATATGACCATAAACTAAGATCACTCTATATCCTTTACTGCAAGATGTTAAATTGCATTACGTTTTCCATAACTATGTATGGCTTGATTACCATCCTCATGGGATAAGCAGGAATTCCCAGACATATTGTCTCCGGGTCCAACCCCAATAATCTAAAATCATGTCCTCTCTCTTTCGGCACCTAGGCCCGAACCCTTTTGGGAACATGTGGTGTTGTGATTACCTCATGGGTTCTCATTCACGACGATTTTTGAAATAGTCGTTCCATGTTCCCCCCATGTCTTTTCCCAACTCGGTCTGAGTCCTGTGACCCTAAACTAAGATCTCCCTATGAGAAATGTGTGTCACGATTGGACACTTCACCGCCCTGCACACAATCAATTAAATAAAGCCCCCTTAATGGCCCATCATACGACCATTAAGTTGGAAGCATGAAACCTCAGGACCTTTGTCCTTGGAGGGGGACTCGACTCCCTCTATATGATACGTCTTACTATCGTACTCAGATGTGTTGTGGTAGTCTCCAAAGTGTGTAATTTTTACAGGGAAATTCCCTCATTCCATGTCCATGCTTCATGAGCCCATTTTTTGGATCCTCGTCCTCTTCCACGTCTGGAGGTACCCCCTTTACGAACTGGTCTCATGCCACATTAGCTTACCTACCGACTTGAGCCAACGACCCCGAGGACCTAGGACGACATTTGTGACAGGTTCCGTGTTTCGAACATGGTCAGCGGTCAACCCTCATTTGTCTATACCCATTGAAGGCTAACACGATATGGATACTGTGTTTCAAACGTGGTCAACAGTTATCCCCTATCGTAATGCCACCATCGTTGTGGTCCCGATCTTGAGCATCACGATTCACATATTTCCACTTCCTTATGTTCAAGTGGAATTATAACATACTCAAATTTACTCCTTATCACATCTAGGTGCGTTATATTGGTATATAATAATCAGTGGGACGTCATTAACCTAGTGTCCCATCACCCATGACATGTGCCTTCTTATGCTAGGAAAGTCCCATCACTACTCCTTGTTTCCCACATCGAGCACGACTCACGTGGGATTAGTAGTTCTGGTAGGACGTGTGCTGGAACACCCATGCCACACATGCCTATCATTGTCCTGCATGACATTAAACTTCACAACACCCCCAAAAATATGTATGTATTGATTTCCATCCTCATGGGGTATGTAGGAATTCCCAACCGCCTTACTTCGATCCCATTGTAATTTTCACTTTTGGTCCCTTGACCTAAATAACTTTTCCAGGGGATACATGGTGTGACCCAGGCTCCAAATCCTCATTGATGTCAAGTTTATGGCTACTGCATCATGTACTCCCTAACGAGATCTCCCTTTTCTCCCCAGAAATCTGGGTTGGTTGTTCAAAACTCGGATGCCCGAAACTTGGTTATAACTCATACATTCACATGAAGTAATAGTGTGAGCATCCCTTGTTTCTCACACCGGGTACAACCCACATGAGATTAGGAATGGATTGCTACTTATTTCAGGATTGTGTTTGAATGTATTAAACCAAAAAAAACAAGTAAATAAATATATTCATACATGTAGTTCATAACAATAGGCAGTAAAGAGAAATAGGTTTTTGAATTAGACCAAAACAGGGCCCTTGTGGATCTACATCTTGGATACATCGCTCCAGCACTGCTACCTTTTGGCTCGTGGCCTCCAGGATTGCTTCCCACCCCCTAAGAACCCTTTCTTTGTTAGAAGCCAAAGAGCATAGTTCACTGACCCTAGCATGTGCTTGAGCCTATTCATTTTTAAGTTCAATCATTTGGTGACCCACTTCTACTAGATTCTCTTGGGCGTCCTCCATCTGGGCCCTCAATTTCTCAACAAGCTCGGAATACTTTGCAATGAATACCTCCCTTCCTTTTGTCTGCTCTTCAAGGTGTTAGACCTCCTGCTCTGCCTTCAAGAATTATTGGGTATTCCCTAACTCTTTCTAGCACTGGGAAATGTCGGAGCGTCGGATGCTCTCCCATAGCTTCTCATCCATATAGTTGTAGAATGTCAAATGAAGATGGTGGGAATCCACCCCCCCCCCCCAATACAGAGAAAGCGGAGGCAGGTGTGGAGAGATCCCATCAATTTTATCCATTCTATTTGAGGCTCACCAAGAAAGTACTTTATGCACTTTCACCCCTTTTGTTGCATCATATGGCTCTTATAGTCTACCTCGGAATCAGAATCATCTCTCTCCTCATGATCTACAGGCCGTTATTCGGGGAAAGAATCCAAGAGGTCAGCAACACGGGTCTTCTTCGAGTATTCAACCCTAAGGGTTGGGATCTTCAATTTCTGGGTGACCTTATTCTCTCACCACTATGTTAGAAGCTCCTCCACTGACTTTAGGCCTCGCCCCAACATTAATATCGCTTATATTCAGGGCTCTTTGTTCACCAAGTGCCTGATTCGGCTAGGTTTGGGAAGTGTGCCCTGAATGGGCTGACGCATTTTCCATCGACTCACTCGTGAATGGTTTGGGTTTGGTGGCATACCAAGCCTACAATTCCATGATTGCGGCACAAACATTGAACGCTCTGATGATCTGGGTTCTCCAATATCCAATACAAGCATCTAAGTGACAAATCTTACAATAACTCAGTGCATCTGCCTCCGACGTTCCCATTTCCACATGAGTTGTCACGGTGGGGGATCCCTCAGCACTTGTTAGTTCAATAATGGGCGTCGGCTCCCCACCTTGTTCTATTAGAACCTTCTCCCCACCTTCGGAGAGAGATTATCAATTGTCTCTACTATTTTCCTGAGCAGGATATGGAAATTTGATTGAAATTAAAAAAAAGGGGGGGAGAAAAGGGGGGAGAATGGATAAGGAATGAGGCATACCTCAAGTAGCTCAGTTATGTCCGCATCGGAGCCAACAATCTCACAAATCTCCTGAAGGATCCCTTGGTGGGATATCCCTTGAGACACTCCACTTCCAGGTTCCTCTTCAGCTTCCCCCACTTCTTCACCATCTCATTCTCCCTCCTCCTCTTCTGAATCACTACCCGCTGGCTCCTCGTCGTTGTCGTCATCCTCAAACGATATCTTTTCTAGATCATGCTCCTAGCCAATCATCACCTTCACCAGGAAATTTGGTTCCTCGCGCTAACCCTGTTGGCATGAATATGCATCCATGTCCATCAATTATGTGTGTCGATGATGGAATTTCACCCTCCCATCAATATGAATGAGTCCGACCTTAGGCAGCTGGATTCCATCTCATATTATATTTTTCCAGAGGGTTTCGGTGCCCATCGATGGTCGTAGGGTCAACCAGGCCGACCACAGTACCGAGAAGATTTCATCATAGAAAGGTTGAAGCGGGTACCTTATCTACTTCCTAGGAATCTCCCTGACCACTCCGTGAGCCCCTCTCTCCTTAGACGACGAGGGCATGGCCATGTCGTGCGACGTTCCCACTATTGTAGTCTCGGTCTGTGCGGGCCCAGTTGCCTGACATGCCTCTTGCCTTTCCTCCCCAACAGTGTCATGTCTGCTCTCTCGCCACCCAGGTTATATACTAGCCACCTTGAGCTATCAGACTAGCTTCCACCAAATCCCATCAGGGTAAGCTATCACCCAATGTTCAGCATTTTCTGTCGAAATTCCAACATCAATTCCAGTGGGGGGGAGAGTAATGATGTTCCCATAGCCATGAGTTATGAACATAAGCCACATTTGGAGAAGAATTTAGGGATGACTCTCCTCCTGGAAATCTGTATACACTTTCTTCGACATCCACTGGAGGCATCCAAACTACCTGGAAAATCTTAACGGCACGTAGGGCTCACAAAGGATCTTCCCATCAACATGGGCCACAAACACCCCACCTCTGATGCTCTAGAAGTATTCTCTTTTCTCCAGAGAGCCTTGCTAATTGTCTATCATTTGGATAGTTAGAGTGGGGAATGGACTAAAAGTAAAATTAGCATTATTGCTAGTCTTGATCCTTATCCCCTCTTCGTTGAGTGTCAATGGCATTACCCCGGTGATATTTAGCTAGGAAGGTCACAGGCCGTTACCTAGAGGACGAATGGAATTTGGAAAGGTATACCCACCGCAATGAGCCACGATCCATCCATGAAGGACTTGTAAGGGGACACAGATCTTCCTCGAAGAACCCCCTCTCGAAATGTGTCCCATAATGGCATACAAACGGGCCAACACAGGGACTCCCAAATTGATCCTCTGATTAGCGGCCATGATGCCAGTAATCACCAATGTCACTGGACGAACTCTCATACTTGTGTCCCTTGCTGGTAGGATCCACCTACTCAAGAAGGTTTCATGAAATGTGGCATACTAGAAGTTTGGGTCCCGACTCTCATTTATACTGAAACCCCATGATTTAAATTCTCCCACCACCAGGATCCTCTAGTATGATCCACTTTTGCTTCTCTGTGCCACAATCAAACACCGTCTTCCTCTCCCCATCATCTTCACTTCTGGATCTCTTTGAAAAATAAGGTAAATCATTTTTATAGGAAATGTCTTTTAGAAAGTCCTTGACCACTATCCTCTCCTTGGATAGCTCCATAAGATTCCATGTTAAGATGAGAGTTCGTGATCTGTCTCCCTAGATGTTCCTTGTCGGAAGGAATTCATCATACTAGTTCCCGTCCAAAGGGATACCCCTGATGCAATTAACATCCAAAAGGCTGATACCAACCTCCCCATGGTGAAGATGGAGGGTATTGTTATCGGGGGAAAATCAGGTAAATAGATTTGGCCCATGTTCATGCTGATGATAGAAATGAAACCACAACGTCCACACCACCTCGAACTACCCGATGTGCTGCAGTTCGGCCCCAAACTGGTCACATGTCTGGTGTACCCAATACACCTAGGCCAATTCACTTGTGAAATTGCCTCCAGCCCTCAAGTCCCAATCCTACTGCCATCCTTTTATTTCATCAGTAACACTCTTTCAGAAAGTACGTGCATAGTGGGCCGGATAATCCTATACCACTGGGTCACTTCCTAAAATGGTTCTGGTCCTGGGGTTCAAGACGTAAACATTCATATGTCTGGTTTCTCTAGTAGTATGGCCATTGTTAGTGATATTTTACCGAGGGAGGTCATCCTCATGGGTCACCAATGACCGCGGTGTGTCGACTTCGAATCTTGGCATGGGTACCTCCTCCAAAATACCAATGTCCCATATCGGTAGGTTGTCAGACAGCGCATACTCTTTCTGGGATAGTGTCAACATATTAAAGAGATTTTTGTTGCTGGATACAATCATTCGGGTGCCATAAACCTTAGGATTGGAAACCATCTCAGCCCTTCGAGCGGTGAACACAGCTTCTCTCTTAGCGTCAACTTGATTAGCATTCATCATCTTCCGGAAAGGTCCAAAGGAGTTTGCGTGAAAATAATTCTATGGAACGTAAAAAATTAGGGGGGAGGTATGAAAAAATTGAGGCAGCCACATGAAAAATCCCGATCCTACACGAAAAACAAATGTCCAGACTCGGAGAATTACATGACACGGAAGTGGTTTTCACGTAAGGCAAGGAAGATTTTTCACATGCGAGAGCTCAGGACTTGTTGCGTGAGAAAAAACTATATAGATTGAGGGACCCTATAGGGTTTCTATAGGTGCGGATTGAATTTTTTGTGCGCACGAAAAATGGTTTACGTTCTATTTCGAGATTTTACGCATCGAGGCAATTTTTTTCACGCACCGACCCTAGGAGGTTGGGCATCTCAGTGTTTCCCTCAGAATCCAACCTTTTTGTACACTCACTGATCCAATTCTGAGGGGGGTGAATTTGTAGACTCTGAAAAACACTCAATACCTAAAAGAGGGTATTTTTTTATAAGTCGAAGGCATAGTTCGACTTGGAAATTTATTCCGAGAGGGATGGAAGGGCCGCACGAAAAAAAACAAGAGGCGCGTGAAAATATTCTCTCCCGCATGGAAAACTGTGGGATCTGAGGGAGTTTTCCATGATAGGGTGGAAAATTTTTCATGACTGACCATGACAATGATTCTTTTCATTCAGCTGACCAGGGCAGGCTATCTTTCATGCTGCCGACCCGGGTGCGCTATCTTTCGCATCGGCCGACTTCTGCGTGGACCCAGGGACCTTGAGCGCCTATAAATAGAAGGTATCCCCTTAAACTTCTAGTGGATAAAGAATATGAACCGCATTCCATGCACAAAATCAACTAATTCAACGTGCAAAAAAATGGCTTTCAGGTATAGGATTTTTCATGACAGGTCCCCTAGGGGTCCGCCTTTGCGCAGGACCACTCGGGCTTAACCCTTGCCCTAATCCATTCATTTCATGACCTTTGAATGAAATTAATTTCTCTTGCGTGCAATTCATTCCCCTTTATGCACAAAACATCGATCGGTTCTGGCACACAACTACTCTGACTTGAGCACCCACCCTTGCACGCAATCCCTTTAGTTTGCGCACAAAACCTCAACTCCCCTTCGCATGCAAACCACTCTGATTGCACGCACACCCGGTCTCTTTCGCGTAACTATTCCAATTGTGCACCAATTGCACGTGACCCTCCCAATTGTGCGCAAACCTCCAGGACCACTCACCCAGGCCTTTTCCATGTAGCTACTCCATTCATGCATGATCCTCCCTCATTGTGAGTACTTTTTTTCACATGTTTGATGTCCCTCTTCCGGACATCATCTTTGGAAGCCTCTTGTGCCCAAAAAATCTACATCACACCCCCTTCTCTCATATGGCCTTCCAGGCTCATACGAAGTAACTTCAAAATCCCTTTGGTGGTGCCTCATGTTGCATTGATCCACCCCATTCTTCTTTGCATAGGTACGCTAACATCTATTAATTCTTCACATAGCCACTCTAATGTGGACCCCCCAATGGGTCGCTCCATAACACCCCCCCCCCCTTTTATGACATTACTGATTCCTTCCTTCCCTCACGGGAGGGCGGTTATCGGTTATGTAAGTCTTACTGGTGCGGAGCAAACCCACCTCGTCCGAGATGTAAGAAATTAAACTACCAAGCACTGTCGTCCTCACCACATGACGTTAAACTATGACCTTTCCCCATACATCATATGCGGGGTACCCCACCTTGGACATTTTCTATGCCCACTGGTCTCCATGATAGTGAGATCATTCCTCAAATTGAATGAGATACTCTTCTTCAGAGCGTCATCTATCCTTGGGGAAAGGGCAACCACCCTGGTGTAAGACCCCTAGCTTTTCTCGTAGGGGGTAGCATCTCTGCTCCTTCTCTCTTCCTAGGTACCAGATCCCTCTCCCACTGGGATTTTTCACCACTCAGGCATCCATCCTAGAGTAAGTCCCAATCTCCATCGCCCTTAGGATGTTAACCATGCGTAAGCCCCTATTTCCCCTTTGGGTCTCCAACTACGTGTAAGACCAATTACACTTCCTACAGATGCACCTTCCATGACATGATCGCCAGGTCTTTGATGCCTCTTGTTTCTCACATCGAGCATAACTCACGTGGGCTTAGCGAAAGCATCAACCATGAAATCCTCTCTAGGTAGCCTAGAGTGTAAGTCCCACACACCCAACTTGAACTACGAGGACTTTGATCCTTTCCAAGGCAAGGTACGTAGGAATCCTCCCTGAGGTTCAAGCCCAATAACCATTGGTCCTGACCATATTCACATCGGTTCACCAAAATCATTTCGAACTATGTGGAATTTGATCCTCTCCTAGGAAAGGTTTTTAGGAAGTATCCCTAAGGTTCAAGACCCACAACCATTGATTCTGAATTCCTTCACATCAGAACACCTTTGTCCTCCATGATGTTAAACCGCATGCCCTGTTTCTCATCCTGCACAATGTTAAACTGCATTCACCACCTTTTTCCTGCATGACGTTAAACTGTGTTACCTCCTTTTCGTCATGCATGATGTTAAATCGCATCCACCTTATGAACTATGTGGGCTTTGATCCTTGTCTCCTAGATAAGGCACGTTGGAAGCCTCCCTGAGGTTCAAACCCCATCAAGAGGTAAGTCGTTGTAACCCCATCCAGCGATAAGCTGTTGTGACCCCATCCATTGGAAAGTCGTTGTGACCCAATCCAGCGGGAAGCTGTTGTGACCCCATCCAGTGGGAAGTCTTTGTGACCCCATCCAGCAGTAATTCGTTGTGACCCCATCTAGTGGTAAGCTTTTGTGACCCCCATTCAACTGTAAGTCATTGTGAACCCATCTAGCGACAAGTTGTTGTAACCCTCGTTCAATGGTAATCCATTGTCAACCCCATTTGGTGATAAGTCGTTGAAGTCCCCAATAGACGGTAAGTCGTTGTCAGGTGAACTACAAGGAATTTGATTCCCTGGCATAGGGATGCATAGGATGTCTCTTCGAGACTCAAGCCCAACATCATTGTCATCCTCGAGTCGAATCCATCTCATTCTCCACCCACTTCACTTAACCATCCGTTATCCATTTTGATTCTTACTTGGGCTACCACATCCTGGTGAGATCATTCCACCTCATTCCCCATTCCCTTTAACAACAATTGGGTAGCTAACCATGCGTTAGACCCAACATCAGTGTTCCCTCCAGGGGTTACGCTCACCTGATCTACTCTAGTCAGTGTTACGATCAATCTGATCCATCTCCGCTAGACTTTAAACTCACAATATACCCTGTTTTAAACAAACGAAGGTGAGGAAAACTTCAGATACATTCCCATTGAATATAATTCATTTCATTTAACATGGGATGCCTCAGGCTTTTGCGCCCTCTAGAAGCCCTATAATAATGGGAAAACCCAGACTCACCAGTGTTCCATCATCCAGACATTCCAGTGATGTCCAATGTGACAACTCCTCTAACCGAAGGTTACTTCCCTAACCAGACCCCTTAGAATGTCCCAACTGAAGGAGTGTAATTAACTGGTGGCCATGAAGATGTGGAACTATGAAGAGTTTCACGAACAATGTCTTAAGTATTTTAGGGAGACCTAGACTAGGTAACGAGTTCTGGGGAGGAATCCACAGAAGGAAGAATGGATATCCCATCATCCAATTTCAATCAAGGAGCAAACTTCCTCGGGTAAGGAACAGATTCTTCCCGCATTTGTAAAGTAGGAATGCGAGGTAAGAGCTACATGTCTCCATAGACGGATGTGTGCGCCCCGGAGAAAGCGTCGGAAACCTACCCAAGCACTAAATGAAATGAAACTAAATTTATTGAAATAAAAAAGAAACTAATGATGGGTTTCCACCTATTGAGTGCTAATTTAACTTTGTATTCCACCAAATGTTGATGAAACTCCACCATGATCAAAAGAAAATGTGTACCATGAATATGTTTCTTTATCTGTAGAAGTGTGGAATTAATTCATTTAAAAGAAAATTATCCTACAATCTACATAATATCTCAATAGAATCTTTTAAGAAAAATGAATTTTTGGAATGAAATGAAAATATATTAACTCACAGGTGAATGAATATGCCTTGTCTTACTTCATTGTTTCATTAATTATACCAAGGTAAAAAGTATTTCTAGCATTAGTGGGTATTTAAAGTAATTTTATAAACCTTAAATCACGGAGAAAATGTGATGGGATCATTTGGAGTGGGTGACTCCATTATGTCAATAATGAAAAGTTTTCAAAAGTTTCTTCTATACTACCACCATCATATTTCTCCAATGGAACATGTGAAACCATGAACTAAGGACCCTCTTAGGAATATCATTCTTCCATTGTCTCTATAATATCTTGATTGTTCTCCACCATAGTCACAAAAAGGTTTTATAAATTATAAAATGTTTCAAGTGTCTCTATATTGTAAAACATTTCAGAATCATAAATGTTTTCAGAAATAAATGATTCAATGTCATTTGAAGTGATTTTCTATTGAATGGGGAAATTCATGGTGTCTTGGATAATTTTTGACTTTTTTGTAGTAAAGAAGAGTCCCAGTTCAGTGTACTCTTAATCCTAAAAAGATAGAATTTGATATAAATTTAATGTGTTCTTTTTCACTTTAGTATGGATGGGTTGTGAACTCACATAATAAGGATATAAAATCACATTTTCTGAGGGACCATTATATTAAATGAAGAATAAAATTGAGCTCTTTTATTCTTAAAATGTGATTAGATTAGAATAATTAAATTGTGATGGAGAGGATTCATCAATGGTATGGTAATATGGAAGATAAATCCAAGTAGACTCTTTATAAAAATTGAGAAGTGTATGTTGTTTAAATGGATCCTCTATTGTAATTTCTTCAATAGAATTATTCTGAATTGGATCATTAAGTGGTAGTGAGGTGATTAGTTTTATAATATGAGTCATTTTATTTTATATATACTTAATTTTATTTTATAAATACTTTATTTCATTTTATAAATCTTTTGTTGAGGTAAGAAATTTTTCATTACGTTCATCTTGAGGTTCAAAAATTCTATTTTTCTAAGTAATAGCCAAAAGAAACATGTTCTTAACTATTGAATCATTTGTTTCACATGAATTATCATGCTCTATTTTTTTAGGAATTATTTGACTTTGAAAAAGATTAAAAGATGTATAAAGATTTTTATCATAACATGGTAGGTCATTTTCATATGTATAATAATATGTAATTCAATAAAAATAATAATAAAAAAAGAATTACCTTGAGAAATCAGGATTGGTGAATCATTATATTCCATAACATGATTTGTGGGTGTGTAGGGAGGATGTTGATTTTACTTGTATAGTGTTAACCACACCATTGAAAACATCTGGGTGTCTTGGAAGACCCTGTAATCAATAAATAAAATACCCAGAGTATATCAAAACATTCTTTTTTAAAATAATTATTTTGTGTTTATTTTTAATTTTTTATCTAATGAAATATCTTTAAGGATATACTAAGGCTACTATTCTCCCTGGAAATAGTGCTAGAAATTTGGAACATGTGTCACAATGCATCCAATTTTGAAACTTTATTAACCTAAAAATTATTGTAAAATCATTAAGTGGGGTAGAACCACAAATAGAATGTGTGTAGACACAGGGAATATCCTCTCGGAAAAATTTTCAAAACGTTGATTTTTTAATGTGGTTAACAAATTAAAATTCTAAAAAATAAATTAATTTCAAAAAAAATATTAACTAAAATAACATAAACTATGTAAGTAAAATAAATTAATCTATGGAATAAATAAGCGGAGATGGTAGTGTCAGAGTTGTGACGTCTTTTCAGGTGCATGAAATGTCAATTTTTTAATTATCACATATGAATATTTATTTATTCAATTATCACTAATTATAAATTTAATTGAAATATTGTTGGGTCTCATTATATGATGTTATATATTATTCTAATTTTTACAAAAAACACCCATCATTTCATTCTCTTATTTGATGAGTAATTTAAACTTAAAGTTATCATTGAATCACTTGGTGTAATGCAATGACATGTTTCTCAGAAAGTTGATGTTTCTATATATGTTGGATTTTCTCACATGATATCACTGATTAAGTATCACTCATGAAAGTTTGAAAGGGAATTCACACTAAATATTAATTTTCCAATTAATATATTTATTTATAATTCACTCATGTGAAATTTATGATTCTTTCATGCCCGTGATTTACTTCCAGACAAATAAATCCTATGATGATCTCATGCTTTTGATTACTTATTATGTATCACACGAACATGAAATACAGGTTGTGTGTAGAATCCAAATGAAAATTAATTCAAAAATAGATATAATTAAATAAATAAAAATATAATCAATATTAATTAAAATTTAATAAAATATGAAAAGAAACTAGAGGTATGAAATTATCATGAAGTTCATCACAACTCTGACATAAGGAATATTAGCCAGTCATTGTGAAACCACAACACATAAAATAATTAACTAAAGATATCACCACATTCATGTCAATGTGAATATCACTTCAATCTACCTTACATGGTAACCTAATAAGAACCATCATATTTTGATCATCGTAATGCCGATGAAAACCACCGAGCATGTTCATCAACATGAAAAGATGATCAGATCAATGGTCACTCTCGCTGTGTAATATCGATCTCTGAAAGAAAAGTGAATCTATTGTGCATGTCGATGTCCCGCCAAACCTAAAAACAATGAACCATCAAAAAATTCTATCAAATGGAGAAAATTTTTCTACCCATAGATGAGAGCGTGGTGACATGAGTTTTCAACTGCCAGATAAGGTTCTTGGTTGTGGTAATTTAGTGGAGAGGTGAGGGTGTGGATATGGGTGTGGAAATGGATAGGAGGAAGCTCTACAAGTTAGGGTTGTCATGTGAGGAGATGGTTGTCATGTGGGGAGGGGATCGACATAGTGATAGTGTAGGAGAGGCCTTGTTGTATCGGGGGTTGTAGTAGATGAGGGGTGTGATGTGCATAGTGTAGGAAGGATGGATGCAGCCTGGTAGATGGGTGTGGACTGGAGAATGGGAGTGTGCAGTAGAAAAGAGGTTCTCTAGTAGGATAAGAGGATACACCTACTGGTGGTGAAGAAGTATTAGGAGCCTAGGGTAGGGTTTTTAGCATGAGGGATAAGGCCTCCAGGTGGTGTCTTTTTATCTCTAATAGAGAGGAGGGGGAAATTCTAGTGAGCTGCTTCAAATCTTCTACATTCAAAACAGAGAAAAGATAAATAATTTAAAAAATAAAAATTTAAAGTCAAAAACTACCAACATGTTAAACAATTATAATAATAATAATAATATAATTAGAATTATATAAATATATATTATAATAATTATAGAAAAATAATTATAACAATTAGATAATGTTATATTTTTATATATATACTTGTAATTTTAAATACTATTAAAATATATATAATAAAATTTTCAGTTAGACAAAATTATAATAATATTATAATTAAATGTTAATCTTATTAAAAAATAATAACATACTAATAATATTAACTCTACTATTATTAGTAGTATAAATATTTAATAATATACAATAATATATAATACTAATAAAAAAATATAAATAAATATTAATAAAAAAACTAATATTAATGAAACTGATTAAAAAATGTGTTAAATATTATATAAAATTAATATATGCTAATAATGATACTAAATTACTAATATTAATATATAATTAAATAAAAACTATAGTAATAAATAAAATATTCAGAAAGTAAAAAAATATAATAAAACCACAAAAGAGATTATAAAAATTAATTTTAACTATGTTAATAAAATTATTAAATTGCCAGAAACTTTTGTGTGCCTCACCAAACTAAAACATATATGAAAAAATAAGTAGTTATTACTTGAAACATGATTTTAACAAGGAATTTTTAATAAATGGGTAATAAAAGGTCCTACATAGATCATATATGTTATGATACATATGATTATAGATTTGTAATATATTTATAATAAACCTATATTTATTATAGGGAGGTTTAAATGTGCGTAAAGGAAGTTGAGACTTACGGTATGGTATTTTATCTCAATATTCCTTCTTTGAGACATATATTGTGTTATTAACCTATCTTCCTTTATAAGGTGTATATGCTAACCCTTTTACATGTTATATCATGAATATCCTTATATTTATTATATTTAATGTTTCTTTTTATTTTATACTTTGATGGGGAATACGATTCAAAGGTTACCAAAGTGGTAAGTGCATGATGTTACTATCTCATTGTTTATCATGATTGCTTATGATTATGCTTTTGATGATGAAATATTTTGATATGTTTCTCAATAACATCTTGAATTTTATTATAATCTTGAAATTTCATGATAATATATGTTTTCTCTTCATTTTACTCTGTCTATACACTCAAGATTCCAAAAGAATATTTTTAACGAAAACTGACTTTATTTCTCTCTTCAGTTGAAAACTCTTTTTTCATCCATGTCTATGTTTTCTGGAAAATATTTAAAAAAAGTTTTATTATTCTATAAATATTTTTTAAAGTCATTTTTACCAATATTTTCCTTTTTAAAGAATGTTTTAAAATGAATCTTCATGTCATTTTTCAAACAAGTCCCGTTTTTATTTTACTAAAAATGTAAAAGGAATCTTTATTTTAACATGTACAACATAAACGGAATTTTACACTATCATGAACACTCAATGTTTTAAATATTAGTTTATAATTTTATAAGTTTATTTTCGATGAAAATTATTTCCCAAATATTTGATGACTTTGTTTTTAAAAAATTAATTTTCAAAGAATGTTTATTTTCAACAAGAAATGTTTCAAGTGATCTTTCAAAATAATTTTACATCTAATATGAAATCCTTTGATGTTACTGAAGTTTTACTAGGAATGTTATCCAATGATACCATCTTTATTATTCATCCATATGGTTTATGTTTATGATAGAATGATGTTTATGAAACTCGTTCCTTTTTCATGGGTTATACTATGATGAAATGTTTATAAAACCCATTTGTTTTCATGGGTTTTAATATGATTAATGTTTAATAGAATTTTGGAACACATATGTATAGTTTTCATTATATTATGGTGGTCATGTTATAACCATGTATAGTTGTTACTTTATAACAAATGATTGTGGTCATGTTATAACCATGGATAGTTGGGGACTATATCTCCCTCCAATTAATTGGGTAATGATATGTTATGTGTGAACATGACTTCATGTTCACAGGTTTATGCGTATATCTACTTTCATGTCCATATGATTATGCAAGGACTTGATTTAACATCCTTAAAAAACAAGTCAACCTATTTCTATTTATACATGTTCACAATGTTATAAGTTTGTGTGTATGTCGCAATATATATTTCTTAAGATAAATGTATTCTCTCATGGATTATGTAATTTGTTTTCTTTATGATTCAAGTCTTATGAACTTTAAATATTTATTCCATGACTCATTTTTATGATATATGATGTGTAGGTTATTTTTTCATATGCTATGCTCATATTCTCATACCCTTATTCTCATTTATTCTTATGTGATCTTTGATATCACACCTGTTTACCCTTATTGGTCATTTGATCTCACCCATTATTATGTTTTTTCACATGTTATAAAGAATGGTTTGATGTATAATAAGTATATGAAGGGTTGTATATAAGAATAACTTGGGAGGAGAAGATTTAGTTCACCTATGAACCAGATGTTTATGTTTCCAAGTTTCCAAAGGAATTATACCTATATGATTATGGCATAGATCTTTATGATATGTAATTAATATTCATCCATTAAAATGTAATATTTATGTATGAGAAATTTGGGTCATTACAAACTCCATCAAGTAATCATATTGGTTAAAACATACAAACATAAAAAATTTATGTGAATTCTAAATGCTAAGAATTATTCATAAATGTGTTCCTCTTTCCACTCTACTCCATGAGAGAATTGATAAAACATAAATCACACTTCACATACTATGAAAATACCAAAATAATAATATCTAAAAACCAATAACAATAGTTCCATTCCAATTAACTTGGACTTTTCATATACATTGGTTAGCTACTGCTAAGAATAGGTCCCATATTAACTTCTGACCAAATCCTATCTCCAACTACCACATTGAAATAGAAATAAAAAACAAATTGATGCTCAAATACCACTTTTAACATCCTGACCTATACTACTCAAATAGTATCCATGTTGGTGATTCCATATGACCTTAGGCATGCCTACCTATATGATAGAGTCTATATACTAGAAGTGATAGTCAATAAAGTGTACATAGGGATATTATACCCACTATCAAATATCTATAAAGAATATTAAAATAAAATTAAACCATTAATCACAAAAAAAATCATACATGGGCATTACATTATCAAGCCAAAATGGTTTAATAATCAAAAAAATCTATAAAAAATTACTCTAATGATTTTTTTTAAAATAACTCACCAAAAGTAATATCACATGTGAGCTGGTCAAGATCACCTGAGTTCATTCCTATAAAAAATGGTTTGAAGGGAAAAAAGAATAAAGATGACTATAAAACTAGATCAGAGACTCTACCCAGTTTTGTATCATAATTATCCATAAATCCCTACACAATCATCAACTACAGGGCCTTCCCTTAACCTATATCTCTGATCATGGAAGTTACACATGTGTTGAGACTCTCATGTAGGGTGTGAGAAAAACTTAGTAGGATATGACTGATGGTGTCCCTAAAAAATTATGAATATATAAGTGTATACTTTATAAAAAAATTAATAAACCAAACATAAAATATACCCTTAATACCATATATTACTAAATATCCAAGACTATAAACAACCATAACTATTTTAACCAGTACCAAAAGAAGATAATGCTCCCATGGTTTTAATAGAAAATTAGTTTAAATAATCTATCACCACCAACAACTAAGTTGAATGTGACATCACCAAAGCTTCTTCTAATGTTTAGGAGTCATCATTGAGCTTCACATAAGTAAAACTACTAAAGACCATGTAATAATCCCAAAGTAAACATTTTATAATTAAGAAACATTCTAAAAGTGAATGATTTATCATCAATACAACCCCAAGGTGAAAAATTCATCACTAAAACAAAACCCCCGAGATAAAATATGTATCACTGAAACATAGCCTCCCAATTGAATGATGTATCATCAAAACATAGCCCCATTTGAATGATACATCACTATAATATAACCCCCATGGTGAATAAAACATTATTAAAACATACATCCCTAGCTAGTGATGTGTTATTGAAACTTAAACCCCAATTGAAGGATGTATCACTGAAATACAACCCCTGAGGTGGATGATGTATTGCTGAAATATAAAATATTCTGGTTGATATACCACCAATCATATTGAGGTTGGATGATATATCACTATAAAAGTACCCCCATTTGAATGAGTTATAACATAACCCAAAATAATGGAAAATTTCATTCCACCATAGCAATCATCATGGTAAACAACTTATCACTGATATTTAACATGGGGAAAAATAATACATCATTAATTTATGAATTTAAGATAATTATTATAATATTAATATATTTATTAAACCTCTTAATACTACTACATAAATGATAAATGAAATTACCATTACTTTAACTCTTATTTACCATGTTTTCTCTTATTAAAATACACTTCCATCATATAAAATTTTATTCTAATAAGGGAAATTGGTAAAATACCAATAATAAATCATATAAATCACTTATGACCCATATCTATACTAAGTGAAAAAACCCAATAAATTGTTTTGGTTGTATTTTTTGTCCATTAGTATATCAATATGTCGTGTTGTCTTGGGTGATGTAGGAATCCACCTAAATAATAAGATGATTTTTTTCCCATATATTTGGTTAAAGAAGAGTGAAGATGATCTCTTGGAATACCTATCCAGATAGTACCTAATTAGTATCTATTTACAATTCATGATTAATTATATAATCTCTGTGGCTGATCATGGAATGTGTTTAAGTAAGGAGAATATTTCTATCTACAATAGTTTCTTATTAAATGGAAGAGATGGATGTTGTATTATGGAGACCTGGATTTTTTATACATGAATTTTAAGATAATTCATTAAAAAAATATTATAACAACAACTTCCAATGATATATTTTGGTTTAGTATCTTGTAAATAAGGTAAATAATAGATGAATTTCGTAATAAAAACATAAAAATAATATTTATTTAATCCTATTGAAAGACTCCTTTATTTTTCCATCCTTTTTCACATCGATTCAAGTGATTTCATGGGGACAAAAATAAATAAAAATGGCTGAGAATAAATCATATCAAGGTATAAACAAAGGAAATGGAACATGTGGTATCATAATGAATAAATTATGATGCATAAAATGATTTAATTATCATTATTATATGATAAATAACATATAAAAGTGTTAATGTCATAAAAATGATACATTTATAAGAATATCACTAAGGTTCATCACCAAGGTATCCTAAAACATATTACTATGGTTATTCACCAAGGTATCATAAACATGTTATCTTTAGAGATTAATTCTTTACCCAATTAATTAGAGTGATATTAGGGTGAACTATTAAAATTTATTATTTCATGTGTACCATATAGATCATATATTATAATAAATCATTATATTATTAAACCATATAAATTAAATAACAAGCTTCATATGAAATAATTGAGTATATGAATACAATGAATATCACTAAGGTTCATCACCAAGTTTCATATGTTATTAAGTGTTTGATGATTTGAAATTTTCATTATCTCTAACCCGTGATAAGGTAATTTTGATTTTAGACATGTAAATTCAAAATAAATAAAGGATAATTACATTTATATGAATACTATTGAATAATATTAGGGTTGGGTATTCACAACATAAAAAAATAGAGGCATGAAAATTCAAATAATGAGCTTGGTAGCATAACAAATATACAAAGTTGTTTATGGAAAGAAATTAATGAGAGAGAATGGAATTATATAATTTATAAATAAACATTTAAAAAATAATATAAATATCATAATTTCGGGAAATCATAATAAATTTTAAATTATAAGACTGACTGCAAAGTAAATACTTGGATAAAAAGGGAGAGGAAGAGAATCCTTTACCTTCAGTATTAATTCCTAAGCTTAAAGGGGTGATTCCCTGAGAGCATGGGGATTTTAAAAAGGGCTTAATGAGAGACTAAGATAGGTTAGGGTATGAAAATGAGCTTTATAGTGAATAAAATTAGATATAGAAGTGGTTATATATAGTGAAGTGAATATAATTGTTTATTATTTTTCAAATATATCCCTTGGAATTACAGGTTTTTGAAAACAAATTTTCCATGGGCCACTCATGGTAATGTATATTATATTCCAAAAACTTATTTTTCTATTTATATTAATAATAGTAGGAGTGATATTCAGGGGGAATTTTTTCCTATTGGGTTTTCTTTAGTGTTTTCAATATTCTTTTTTGTTTGTCTACTTGTTCTATTCTTAGTTGTCATCATATATATTATTCCCTAATGTGAAATGTTCTTATAAAATGTAAATCCCTTTATATGGGCTTCATAATAAAATAGTTGTTGTAAAATATTAGTTCTTCTATTAATAAATAAAATTATGTGTCCTTATATTAACCCCCCCCCCCCCCTCCAATGAAATTTCACCCTCGGAAGTTTTTCCCCAACCTCAAAAAAATAAAATTATTCCTCCTTTATTACTTCTTCGGTCTCCAAAGTTTTTTATTTGAAGTTTTTATTTCATTATAAGACATTAACGATCGAAGTTGCCTTTTTCCTCAACACTTTCTCCATCTCATCAAGAATTTGGATCGATTCTTGTTTATATGACATGTTAGTTTCCAATTCCACACTATTTTTGTCGAGTCTTTGTGTTGGTTCGGACATATAATTTCTTAACAATGACATGTGGAAGACTTCATGAAAATTGGAAATATTTTATAGTATTTCTAACTGATAGGAAACTTCTCTAACACACTCTTGCATCCCAAATAGTTCAATGTACCTCGGACTCAGTTTAAAATTCATTCCAATTATTATGACTCCCTTCAATGTTGATCTTTATAGGAATACATGATCCCCAACATGATATTCTAATTCCTTACTTCAATCATCAGTATAACACTTTTTTCTAATATGATCATCCTTGGTATGTTTCTAGATCACATGTATCATCTATATAGTGTCTTTCATGATATCTAGTTCCAATATTCCTCCTTCCCCAAATTTATCCTTACATGTTGGAGTTCTACACATTTTCTTATAGAGTTCTTCATGAGGATCTATTTTAATACATGAGTGAAAAAAATCTGTAGGAGAATTTCAAAAGTGGAATATGTTGTAATCAAATCCCTTAAAATTAAAGTGAGTTATCACTTAACATGTCTTCCAATGTTTTAATAGTTCTCTCAAACTATCTATAAGTTTGAGGATGATAGGTTGTGTTAAGGTTTACTTTGTTATTCATATCCTTTTAAAGGATCCTCTAGAACTTATAAGTAAATCTTGGATCTCAGTTTAAAACAATTAACATTTTTTTCTCCAAGAAGTCCTACTGCTTATTGAATATATAGATGAGTAATATAACCAAGGTAGAAATCCTATTTTATATTGATAAAATTACCAAACTTTTTTAATCTATCAATTATTAACCATATGGAATTATTTCCCTTGGATTTGTTAGGAAGATAAGTAACAAATTCCAAAGTGATGTTTTCCCACTTTATATAGGTATGGGTAATAGTTTAAACACTCCTTGGAGTATTTTTCACGGGCTGTCACTTTCTAAAATACCAAAAACCTTTTAGTATATTCAACTATATCCCTCTTAATGTTATCCAACCAATAATGATCTCACAAATCACTATACATTTTGGTGCATCTAGGATGTATTGAAAATATAAAGATGTGGGATTAATCCATTAGCACATTTTTTAACTCTCAAATATATAGGACACATATCCTTATATAGAACCATAACACTCCCTCTTGATCAACATCAAACTCACAAAAATTATCATTTTTCACATCTTTTATAATATTTTGTAATTTTGGATTATCTATGTATTCTTTCTTGATCTTCTCTAGTAATGATGGTTGTGAAATAATTTTGGATAAGATCGATGATGTTCATTCCCTTATGAATTCCAAGTCAATATTTACCATGCCCTTGATTAATGGATCTTCTTTAATCCTCATCATTGTAAAAACTCTAAGGTATTTCCTACTCAATGAATTATTAATATTTTTATTTTCTAGGGTTATAATGGATAGAAAAATCATGTACCTCAAGAAGCTCCAAATATCTCCTTTGCCTCATGTTCATTTTCATTTATATGAATATGCACTTCATAATTTGGTAGTATATGTATATATCACATTTATACCCATAAATATAATGACATTATATATTTAGATAAAAGATAACTATAGCTAATTCCAAATAATGGGTAGGATAACTATGTTCATGATGATTTAACTATCGAGATTTATAGGCAATCACTATGTCATTTTTCATGAGTACACATCCATGTACTTTTAAGGATATATCACTATAAATGAAAAAACATTCTCTATTAGAGGGTAACATAACACAAGTGCAGTAATGAACCTCTTATTAAGTTATTGGAAAATTTATTCACACTCCATTATCCTAATAAATATAAAAACCTTTTTAGTTAACTTGGTTAGTAGATTAAAATGCCATGATATTTTATTCAAAAACCTTCTATAGTATCCTACTAGACCATGCAAACTATGAATTTATGTCACTATTGTAGGAGGAGTCCACTCTTCTATGGCCTTTTTCTTTGTCCAATCAACTGATATTCCATAACTGGTCACAATGTGTCCAAATAATTCTACTTTTTGTAACCAAAACTCACATTTAATAAATTTACTAAAAAGATATCAATTCCTTGGAGTTGGTAACATGACCCTTATATGGTCATCATTCTTCTCATTACTTTTGGAATTTATCAAATATCATCAATAATGGCCACTAAAAATTTATCAAGATAGTCCCTAAAGACACTATTCATAAAATACATAAATATAGTAGTATCATTAATCAATCCAAACGTCATATAAACAAAATTTTAGTGCCCATAACTTTTTTAAAGATAATTATTAAAGACATATTTTGTATTCACACTCACCTGATGATACCCCGATCATAGTTAATCCTTGGAGAAGAATCGGTAATCACAAAGCTGGTTGAACAAATCATTAATCCATAGAAAATGGTATTTTTTATTAAATATGATTACATTAAGTTCTATATTATCAATGTATAACCTTATTTATCTATCATTATTCTTTATAAATTGAAAAGTTTCTCCCTAAGGAGATACACTTGGTTATATAAAACCCTTTTGAAAATGATCTTTTATATATTTTTCTATAATTACATTAACTCCACATATTTCATTCTATATGGGGTATTTAATATATTTTTAGATCTAGGTAGGTGTTTATTTTAAAAATTTACCACTCTTTCTAGGGGTGTTCTAGATAATTCTTCCGGAAATACATCAATGAATCCTCAAATAATGGGTAGATCTTCTATATTTATACATTCACTTTATTCCCCTTATCTGCCCATAATTTCCATAAATAATTCCATGGTAGGTGGGTTTTAACAAGACTTGGGCTAGTATTTCTCTCCTTGGGATATATTTATTGGTTTCCCATTCAATAAAACTGAAATTTCCTTACTTCTATAGTTGAACTTGACATAATACTTTGACATCCAATTTTTTCCCTGTATTCTTTCAAATTCCACAGATAGAATGACCACTAGGTTTTTAGAGATATTGTACTCACCAAAGTTAATAGGTTAATATCTATATATTCTTGATGTTTTAATAGTTACTCTGAGTGTTTTAATCGACAAATCTACCACTAGAATATCAGGGTTAAATTTGATGGTATTTGAAAACTTGAATTAAATAAAACAATTTATAGAACTTGAATAAAAAAATGTACATGAAAGAATTGACTATATGATGATTGTTCCTAATAAAACATAATTTAAATCCTATAATTTAACCATCATGATTAAAAAAACAACCTTGATCCCTTGGCCTCTATTGGGGTTGATAGCAGTTTCACTCTATTATCTTTTAATTTAGACATCGGTTAGTGAAATGTCTATGATCCCCACACTTGCAGAATTGTATTAAAGGTTTAACTTACACTATATTCCCTTTTTAATTAACATTAATATGTTGAGGCTTTATATATCCATGATAATTTGATCTATATTTCCATACCTTCCATACTTATAACACTTACCACTTTTTTTAACACAATTCCCTAAATGTTGTTGCCCTTTCTTATTATAAATTGGTAGTTTTTGGTTCTTCCCTTATCGTTTATGATTGAAATTCCATCCAAAATTTGGATCTATCCTCCTCTTCATATAATTCACTCCGTAATACTACTATGCATCTCCAAACTCTATTTCCACTCTAATATCATGCCACACTATCTACTCATAACTCCCAAAGTCTCAAATTATAAAATAGTTCCATAAATGAGGTCTTGGTCCACCAAATAATCAATTGATATTACCATCAGAATCAATGATAATTATTAAATAATATAATGAAATACTTGTAAAGAACATCTAATAAATTCTCATTGATTCATTTTCCTTTTTTTATTTCAATTAATCCATTTTCTATTCTCATTCGAATGGTATGATGAAAATAATTATTGAATAATATTTTTTTAATGTATTCCAAATCCATAGCTTCCAAATAATCCTTTATAATCATGTTCTTTATCACTTTCCACCACTAATTAGCTTATCCCTCTAAGTGATATACTACCAATATAACTTTCTCTTTCTCAAAATGAAGGATTATAGAAAATATCTTTTCTATAATATTGATCTATTGTTTTACAATCAGAGGATTAGTGGTTCCACTAAAAAATATTTCTTTGTTAATGATTGAAGGATTCAAATACTAGTTTTCCCTTGTTAATTAGAGTTTTTCACATGATCTAAGTTATTATTAATGACCCTAGTTAAATAATTAATAATCATAAAAAAAATCAACTCTATATTCCATTATATTATGAATATTTTTCTCACATTTTCCATTGCATCTGTTATTTACTGGAGTCCATCTATTTCCTTCAATATTTATAGAAGAATATGACCAAAGTGATAAATTTTTAAATATTTTAAATATTATAGTAATAATTATAAAGGAAATTTTAAACCTAAAATTTTATAATAACATGTTTTTAGGATGTTATACTTTAATATACTAAAAAATAAATTATCTATATATCATTCATTATGGTTTGTAAAACGAATTTGATTAACCAAAAAATATCCCTTGTGAGTGTCTATACAGGTGTATAGTATTAGGTTCACTCATTTTGCATTGAGTGAAGATAAATTTGATACTCAACCAACCTTTTTCATGTTGATTTACCCAATGTGCATTTGTAATATAACTGCTTCCACTTTCCATTATCCAAACAGAGATGTAATTTCTATAAAACCACACTATCTATATTAAATCAAAATTTAAGAGGTTTTCTGATATTTAGACTTATCCCTAGGATTCTTAATAATTTTTTCTCGTCGTTATTTCTAAAAATAACTAAACCTTGGTCTGATACCAATTACGGTGACCTTCATTTTCATACATTATTTTAACATAATTCCTTAACAAAATATTACATTGATAACTTCCAATGATTTGTTAGGTTTATTTTCATAGAAGAAATGAGAATAATACATAAATTACATAAAGAAAACATAAATATAAACTTTATTTGATCCTCTTAAAATAGTCATTTATTATTACATCCTAGGTCACCTCACTTCATGATATTTCAATGGTATATCCATCAATAGAAAAAGGTGATCATAAAGCCTAATATGTGATAAATGAATTAAATGGATTTTATCATTCATAATGGATAAAAAATGAGAAATGATATTATAGAATAAGAATAATTATATGATGGATAACATGAAAATTTGGCTACAATATAAAAATGATACATTCATAATCATATCACCAAGGTTCATCACCAATGTGTCATAAAACATATTACCTAGGTTATTCGCCAAGGTGTCCAAAAACAAGTTATATCTAGAGATTAATTATTTAATCAATGAATCAGAATTCTATTAGATCAAACTATTCATATGTCTTAATTAATGTGATCCACATAGATCATATATCATAATATATCACTTCATTAATAACTCATGGAGAATAATGAATGGGATTCATATAAAATCATTGAGTACGTAAGTGTTTAAAGACTTGTGAATTTAATTAATTTTAACCAATTATAAGGGAATGTGGGTTTAATACAAGTAAATACCCAATAAATTAAGTTTAATTACATATATATAAAGACCCTTAAATAAAGATAGTTTTGGGTATTCAAAATATAAAAGGGAGGCATGAAAAATCAAAGAATTATTTTATAATCATAACGGGTATACAAAGTGGTTTATAGAATAAGATTAATGAGATAGAATGGAATTATATCATTAATAGAAAAACATTTATACTCTAATTTAATAATCATAATTACATGATAACATAATAAGTTTTAAATTATAAGACTAACTATAAAGGAAGTACATGGATAAAAAAAGAGGAAGATAATTCCTTACCTTATCTATCACTTCTTAAGCTTAAAGGATCGATATGTTAAGAGTTTGGGGATTCAACAAAAGACTTAATGAGATAATAAGAGATTTTATTATGTGTTAATGATATTGTGAGTGAATAAAATAGTGTTTATAGGTGGGTATTTATAGGAAAGAGATGATACTTTTTTATAAAAAAACTCAAATATAGCCCTTGGAATTCTGGGTTTTGGAAAATAAATTCTCTATAGGATGACCATTGTTTTGGATAATGGATTATTGAATAAAAAGATTATTTTTTAATATTTTATTTTAATAATCAAAAATAATTTTTTTATACTACTTCTGGAATGGGTAAATAATATTTCCACAAAATAATTTATTTAAAAACTTAATTTCAACTTTAGACTTTGGAAAATTATTTATAAGTTCAGAAATCCATTTTAATTCATTAAAATACAATATAATAATAAAATAAATTATTTTTTATCTTATATTAACTTATTTTTATTATTAAATCATAATTTCATATTTATGATGTCATAATATACATTAAAAAAATAATATTATGTTTTTTTATTCACTAAAAAATAATGTATTTTATAAAATTCTCAAAATATTACCCTAAACTAATTTTAAAATGATGATTTAAAATATAATATTTATTTTATAAAAATTAATTTATAATTATGTGTATTAATTATTCTAAATAAAAATGACATATTTTTTAGAAACACTATTTTTAAAGGAAAACCCGTTATATGTTTACTTTAAATAATTCTAATTTTTTTTATAATTTCATAGGTTCCGAATCATAAATAACGTATTTAAATATTAATTATTTATATAATACATTGTAATTTACTTTAAAAATATTATTTTACTATTTTATTGGGTATTATTAATATTCCAATGATCATATAATGATCACATTTCAAAGGTTAGATCCTAATAGTCACATTTCACCTGACACCCTTTATATACTCCACCATTATCATACCTCAACATTTACAACATATATTAAAAATGTTATACACTTACATTGATACTATATATAATATTCCTAACACTTATCTTTCTTTTTTATATTCATCATGAAATGAGTTTTCTTCATGGGAGAATTGAGGCCTAGGGAATTTCTTTTAGTGTTTGTGTCATTATTTGGTGTTTATATACCTATACTATTCTTTGTTGTTTTCCTAAAAATTATTTCACGATATGAAATGTTATTATGAAATGTAAAATTATTTCTATGGTATTCATAATAAAATATATATTATAAAATAATTGTTCCTCTGTTAATAAATAAATTTTCATGTCATTACATATACTGGTTGTAACACTATAATTCAATAAGAGTAAAATCGAGCTGAAGTTGGTTGAGACCATCCTAATATTATTTACCATTAAGGACACTAGAATGATGTTGGCAATAAAAGGAAGTGAATTCATATTGGAAATACTCAATATGAGTGTTTAATATTCTAAAATACTTTGAAAATATGTTTAAATTAGTTTAAAAATATTCTTATAATTTCAAAAGTTATTTGAACTCAATTGAGCTAATTTAAAGTGATTGAGAAAGCCTTGAGAAGAAGTGGAGTGATAATGACCTTATTTGAGAAATTATATAAATGTTTCAGGCATATTAGAAGTTCCAATGTGGGCATACCCACCTCAAAAAAAATTCATATTCTATGGTTAATCTAATATGTACATTGATTATAAACATGGTGGCCAAAGGAATTGAATCAAATATTAATTGACATGAAAATTTTGTGACCAAAACATAGGATCATTACATAATAATTTATAAATAATTTAATGAATTAATTAATTACCCTACAATGAATTATTTCTTCATTGATGAATCTAAAAACTTCTACATGACATACCATCATTGTGTTATAGGAATAAAGTGTATATTCTCTCTATCATTGATCTAACCATGATGCACGAACCTCTAAATATTCCCATAGAAATCTCCAAGTGTTAGTACAATAGATCCTAATTCTTGTATCATTTCACCACTAGAAAAATTATTTGTTTCCATATACCTATATCCATGGTTTAATAGTTCCATGGTTATATCTTGAGATATATCCATGTTTAAATAAAAATATTAGTTATATTTTCTCTAAGTAAATGGTAAAAACAACTTATAGAAATAGGGTTCCCTAATTTTTTAACACTTTGCACGATGTTCCACTCCTACCCACCCACACACCCATCCATTACCTTGATTCCTTCCCCTTCATTGATCATCGTCTAAATGATATGTGATCCTTGATGAATTATAATTTTGGTTCCTCTATCCCTCATACAATTCCTCATATCCTATTCATCATGCATTCATCATATCCTACACCCCCTTCTTCTCATATTCATCTTTCATTCAGTGCCTTGTCCAAAGCCTATTCCTTCTATAAGTGGACCACACATGAGTGTTTCAGCCGAATCCTCCTCTATTTTGTGCATCATTTGGACACTTTTCCTTCTACAATTAGACCACACAAAAGTGCTACAGCAGAGACCTTCCACAAGAAAGACTTGTTCAGGCTGACCCCTACCTTTCATATAAACCATACTCATCCTTCTTCTCACAATCAACCTTTTTTCCTTCATACATGTTATTATGTTGTAGTTTCTTTATTTTTATTGAAGGATCCTATGATTAATCGTAAGTACTATTTCATTTTTTTTAAAATATTTTATTCATGTTTTTGTTTAGTCATTTATTTTTACTTTATTTCTATATAATAATTCCATAATTAGATGCCATAAATAATGGTTTAGGGATATAGCTTTTGGATAAAATGTTACATTGTGGTTTGAAGCCATGATATTCTAGTAAGTTACATAGGTCACCATAGTTTCTTATGGTTACAAATATTTTTAGATATCTACCCCATGATTTCAATGATCTCATATTCAAATTAGGCTGTCATTTTTTGTTGACTATGTGATTGAAGGATATCACACCACAATTGGATGTTTCACATTATAATTCTATGGATTGAAAAATATTTTTAATGTTTGAAAACATTTCTAATCTGGACAAATTGGATTCATTTTTGTGGGATTAATTTGAACCTAATGGATGGATTTCAGGTTCAATGAACACATGGTATGTTTTATTATAAGATAGAATCTTTTGGAATATGAAATTGAAGATGTTAAAATAGTATGGTGATAGTTATTGAAGAGAAATATGGAATGATTTGGAATATTAGAGACTATTGTTTCATATATAGATTACTTTTATTAATTGTCTAAATAGATTTTAATCATAATTAAATATCCAAAATTGATCAAAAAGGTTGTAGCAAAATAAAAAACACAAAATCTTGATGGTGTATTGATTAATTTTATATTCATGGAGAATGAAATGTATATCATCTATTCATAAATTTATTATTGTAATTAGTGTGTGGATAAGAAGACAGAGGTATTGGACATTAGGTTGATAGAGATCTGCAATAAAATATTTTAATTATAAACAATGGGATGTGATTTTGGGTGCACTAGAATATCACTATGTGTATTCTCCTTATATGTGTCCATTTGTAGTGAACTATGTAAATTTATCATGTCGCTGAATTTATTTTCTACATTAAGATATGTTTGTATATTCTTGATAAGTATGAACAATTCAACATAATACATGACATGATTTGTTCCATGAATCCAAATACAAACTCATATTGGTGTATCAACCATTTCTGGAAGTCTTCTTTCTCTCCCACCTACTATATCGTTGTCTTGTCATACACATTTGAATATATTTATTCTAATTCATAAAACTAAAAATATTAAATTCATTTTAATGATTTAAGATTGAAATTTAAATAATTCACTATGTAATATGAATTTTTATATATCTACACTAGGATTTTACATCATTTCTTAAATATTGGTTTAAATAATGGAATATAAAATGAGAAACCAAACCATTTTATGTTAAATCCTTTGAAGTAATATTGAATTCATAAATGAAATGCACATTTAAACAATCCACAATCAAAGGAGTACATTCATTTACCTAAAAACATTAATATTTTCCATAGAATCACGTAGACATGAAATAATACTACCATAAAAAACTATAATATTCACTCCCATTTGGTCTAAGAGTTCACATTAAATGATAATTAAAATATTTTTATCAAATTTTAAATTAAGGAAAATAAATTCAATAAGAATTATGACTTTACCAATTATTACTAATGAAATATTAATACTCTAATCAAGTATATAATTGGTGGGTTGAGTAACTAAAATAATATTATGGCGGGATTAAATTCTTTAATATCCAAAAAAGATTACATTTTTATAATGGTGTCTTAATTAAATATGTTATATAATGATAAATCGGCATACCTGACTACCACTGACCTCATGTATGTTCCATGGAATTTCAATGACTGGTAACTAAAACCATGGGTTTACAAACCATTTTAGATATTATTTTTCTCCAAACATACAAATTACATAAATGAAAATTACTAACTAAAAATTTAGAAAAGTCATATATATATATAGAATAATCAATAAAGGATTATAAGGACCAAGAAAATATCCCCAATTGGGATCCCATAATTCAAGGACCATAACCATTTCAGTAGAAAAACATATAAATTATATATTTCTTATGAAAAATAGATTGAACTAGATAACATATCATATCTATTATGAGTGTGTACATATTGGGTTATGTATAATAACCTAATATGATATTCCAATAACCTTAACCATTTAATTAGCTTATGATAGTTTTATAAGTCTTTTTAATAATTATGTTTTACATTAATCCATATTATAGTATTTATTTTCCATGTTATGAAATCTTACTCTTCAAGATCTCAGGATTTATTATATTTTTCATTTTTCATTTACTAGGATATATGATATTGTGAGATTTAATTCAAAATCTAAAGAAGAATTTTGTAAGTAAATAATGAGTTATTTTATTCAAGAATAATTATTGGGGATTAAATATTTCATGGAAAAGAATATCTTTTTACGAACATTCTATAATTTTAATTTTATTATTGTTTGTTCTAAATTTACAACTCTTTCAATATTTTCTAGACTTATTATATAGTAATAGTTGATACATTCACATACTAAATTATTTTGGGTTAAATATTATTTTCATTTATTAGTCGTTTTCCATGGACTTAGCCTATGAAATAATATTCTATTCTAGAATATGTAATGATATTTTATTAAATATAATGGTGGTTTAAGAATGTGTGTATGTGTAGATTCATGTTATTTTCACGTTGGATTCATTTTACATTCACCCTTTCCATGAAGTTCATCAAATGTAATTCTATTTTGTTTATATCTTCTTTTTAATTAGAAAAAATTATTCTCTTATATTTTTTATAATTAAGGAAATTTATTCCCTATGAATTGGTTATAATTATCATCCATTTGTTTTTATATTTATGTAACTTTATAGTGGTGGGTAGTAGTTATTTTTTGTATTCCCTTTTAAATTATACCACTGGTACAACAAAAAAAATGTGAATGATCTATCACCCTAATTAAAATAAATAAAATGATTGAATAATTACTATAAACTTGATATAACAACACATGTCATCTCCATACCGAAAAAGTTATCACCCTAAGTATTGATCCCACTAACATGATGGCTCATGTGGAAACATAGCCCCAATAAATACCAAACCGACAAAACATGCATATTTCTTATCCATCCATGGAATGAAGAGGACTTGGGGGAGTTTGTAAAGACCCAAAATTTCCATGTAATTTTTATTCAAATAAATGGGAATTTTATGAGTCCGCGAAAATTGATGGCGCGTGATTCCGAGGTTCGGAGTGCCTGAAATGAATTTATGAACTTTATTTTGGGTACGTTCAGTAATCATGCGAGTGGGTTTTTCAAAATTTTGAACTGGTGCTCGGAATTGAAATATGAGGGCACTATTGAACTCGCAGTTCCGGTATTCGCTTAAGAAGACTTTCACCTCGATGACAGTTTCTCAAGGGTGAAAGTTAGTTTTTGTTTTTTTGTAGAAATAATAAAATAAAATAAACACATGTTTTATTTTATTTTGTTGTAACCAACATCCTTGTGGAAGTTGGTGGTGAGGACCACCAGACCTTAACCACCCATGAGAGGTTATGGTGGTGGGGACCACCTAATCCTAACCTCCCATGAGAGGTTATGGTGGTGGGTACCACCCATGATTAAACCCCCCTATGGAGAAAAACCTCACTCCCCTCTATGGAGAAAAACCTCTCAACCCCCCCCCCCATTAATGTGGAGGAGCCTCTTGACTTCCTCCACATTAATTATGTCAAACTCAACCCATTTATTGTTGCCAATTAATTACTCCAACTTGATTTCCAAAAAATTAAATAGATAAACATATTTTATTATTTTTTATATTCATTTGTTGGAAAAGTATTGGAAAAGGAGGATTGGGATAACTTGGGAAAAATATCTCTAACGAAGAATGCTCCGCCAACGAAGAATGATCCGCCAACGAAGAATGATGACATACTTCGACCTTATTCCTTGGGACTTCTTCTTTTGTGGGACGTCCTCATCTATGGAAAATCGATGATCGTACTACCTCCTTGAGACAACGTTAACAAGCGAATGAGGTATGGGGTTTATTTGTGTGATAATACTTTTCCCATATTTCTTACCTTGGTTTCTCTTGCAGTTTTGGAATGAAATCTGGTGGGAAGTTGTATTTTTGTCATTATTCTTTCTTGTTGAGCCATATGATACCACCCTAACACAAAGGGTATGTGATAAACCAACATTCCATGACCCCTTCGTCGTTCTTATTTGGTGTACTCTTTGAAATGGAGGAAGACTATGAAGGTGATGAAGGCAACGGCACCGCCACCCACGACCTCCATGACTTGTGCCGCCCCTGCGATGTTTCGCCCTCCCAGCCGAATCAGCCACGTGCCCCAGCTCTGCACCCCGATCGAGCCACCCACGGCGTTCCGCCCTCCCGCCCGAATCGGCCACGCGACCCGGCTTTACGCCCCGGCCGAATCGGCCCCATGCCTCGTGATGCTCCGGCCTCCCAGCCGAACCAACTCCGCGCCCCCACGGCGCCCCGACCTCCTTGCCAAATTGGCCCCATGCCCCCATGGCTCTTCGGCCGAATTGGCCCTGCGACCCTCCGAGCCGCCCTGGCTCGCGCCACCCGCGGGCCTCCGCGACCCCTCGCGGCCTATCAGACTGACCCAACGGGACGTGCCACACTACGTGCCTAGCCAGACCCAGTGGTTTGGGCTAGGTCGACCTGAACCAGGTCGGCCAAGGCTGAGTTGGGTAGGGTCGGTCCGACCGGGTCAGACCAGACCAGGGCCCACTATGGGCCATTTAATTTCTTTTGGCCATAACTTTGGCACCAGACGTCTGTTTGACGAACCGTCAACGACACTTGAAATCTTGGAGCGATTCGGTCTCTTTGAGAGATATCCCACTGAGATTTGGATTGTGGTGGAAAACTATCAGGTTGGATCGATCAAGAATCCAACCGGGCCCTCGGGACTAAAAGGCTAATAACTCACAGACCGGGTGTCTGATTGACGTGCCATTTATTGCATTGAGACCCCTATGATGTGGAAGACCATTGAGATTCTTCTTTGTGGGACTTCGTGATAGTTGGAGTATCTACCTGTAGCTTGTGGAGAGGATCCTCCCAGAGACGAGTGAGCATAGTGCAGAGACCTAGTTGCTGGCTGAGACCTAATGACTTTTGACAGTTTCGACTCGGAGTGACTCGACTAGCCCAGTGGGGAGCGCCTTGGTGTCGCGGAAGACCCAGAGTGGGGAGTGCCTTGGTGTCTCCGCTGACCCATGATATTCGACTAGAGGATTACCTCAGTAGGCTATGAGGGGGAGTGTTCTTATTGAACCAGCAGACCCATGGTGGGGAGCGTGTTTGGTGATGCGGCAGGTCCACGGTACTCAATAGGTGGAGTAACTTAGCAGTCCAAGGTTAGTGGGAAGCGCCTTAGTATCGTGGCCAACCCATTGTACTCAATAGAGGAGGATTTCTCCAACATCCGAGGTTTTGACAATGTTACTAGGGATGTTACTTGATACTACCCCTAGAAGAAAATCCTGGTTTAAAATGAATTAGTTTTTCTGTGTTTTCCTCATGATTGAGATGAATTGCTTGATAACTTAGATATATGTATGGGTATATACCTAAGTAGGGTTATCTGTTGATTTCATACTTATTGGTTTATCCTTGGTGGATTTTTGTGAGACATTGAGGGTCTCTGGGTCCCTACTGAGTATTGTTATACTAACCCCTACACGGGCTATGCCTGCACCTTGTTGTGTTGGATGCAGACGAAGGATAACACTGACTGAGGCTGAGAGTACCAGGTATGGATGATACCTGGAGGTGGACCATATGGCGTGTCGGTACCCAGAGGAGATGGGTGGACATGGAGTGTTGATGAGGCGATATGTACGTACCCTTGAGGCAAGAACCTCGTAGGATGATCCAGTAGTTGTTTTTCTCTTTCTTCGGTTGTATTTCATTTCAGTTGTACTTGTACTTTCTAATTGGGCTTGTATTTTGGACCCTTTTTAATTTCAGCAGTCTTTTGTTATAAAGGTTACTTGGTGTTGTGTATCCATCTATGAGCTTTATTGTGTGTGTGTTTAGAGGTTATAAAATCAATTCCTTCCTAGTTTTAGGGATTTACTCCTTTGGTGCTAGTCTCCAACCCCTGGCCTCTAGAAGGCGGGATTGGGGAGTCACGGCACGGGCCCTGGGGGACAGGTCATGACAAATTGGTATCAGAGGAGTCAGTTCTACTGAAGAACTAGGACTCTAATATTTTTTGTGAAGCAATAGTGTTAAGGGTAATGAGTGCAGTTTTCAGTTCATGGAGTCCTGTGTTGGTGCGGTGGCTGACGTATCTATACACTAAGACCCTGACTTCTGATTTCTGACTCAGTGCACGATAACACTGATTGTGTGCATGTTTTCAAATGTTTTCATTGTGATCTTCTGAGTCAGCTGACCAGGTATAACTTTCTGCTCGCCAGGTATAACCTATTGATTGTGGTGCACCTGTTTCTTTCCAAGATGCCTCCATGCAGACAGTATCTAGAGTTATGAGAGTTTTATGCACTGATATCCCACTGAGTGACAAGGCCTCAGTGTAGGGCCCTTTTCTAGTAGAGGCACCAGCATAGGCACCAGCGGTACCACTCCCCATTGGGCCATTGATGCCACCAACCCCATCAGTAGACGGTGAATGCTGCTTAAGCACGTTGCACAAGTTCTAGCACCTAAGTCCACCCAGGTTCAGGGGAGATATAGACCCACAGGTAGCAGAGGATTGGTTGGAGGCTGTGGTGAGAGTTTTCCGACTGGTAGGGACACTAGCAGACCTCATGGTGATCCATGCAGCTAGCCTTCTACAGGAAGTTGTAGGAAGATACTGGAGGTTAATGCTCCAGGTTCATGATAAGGTGGAACTTCTCTGGAAAGACTTCGAGAGCCTTTTTCGGGCAGAGTTTTTCCCAACTACTCTTCACACAGTGCGCATACAGGAGCTACTTCATCTGTAGCAGGGCAGCATGATTGTGGCTCAGTACACAGTAAGGTTAACTTACCTCTCACGCTACTCCGCCGATATGGTGTGGCACCAATTCTTTAGGGCTCAGACCTTCGATCATGAAAGATATTAGAGCTTCGATGGTCTCACTCAGCATCTCAGCGTAGACGGGGGTGTTTGAGAAAGACCTCTTTGTGGAGATATTCCTTGTAGAGAAATCACCAGCTACGAGGCCCACTACCAGTCATCATGTTGCGGAGTCTTCTGCATCTGGCAGCAGATAGACGTCACAGAGGTCTAAGAGGACCAGACCTATAGGTGGAAGACCGCATGACTCAGGATCGGTTGTGCGGGGCACCCGAGACAAAGCCAGTCATGCCAGGAGAGGGCAGTGTTACGCATGTTGTGGACATGGTCACATGGCTCGTTACTGTCCGACCCGTCATACGGATGATCAGCAGACGGTCAAGGGACCACCCAGACAGAGATAAAGATTCAACCGAGGAGGTCCGTAGAGAGTAGGTGGACGTGGCATAAGATCTGGTCATTCATCTGGTGGTGGGTGATGATTCTAGGTGTTATAGACACCTCCACCAGGTGGTCCACCCCAACCAAAGAGAGCAAGTGGACAGGGGCAAGCTCTGCTCCAGGCAGCTGAGGCCTACGATCATAGCACTTCAGAGATGATACAAGGTACGCTTTGTGTCTAATACACCTTAGTTGCAGTTCTTGTAGACATAGGTTCAATTACTTCTTTTATTTCCACTACCCTCATTCGGATCATGGAGATTCCAACAGAGTCGTTAGTTCGATCATTATGGCCATAGACTCCTACAGGAGTTGATTCGACGAGTATGCGCTGGTGCTGTAAGTGTTAGCTTACTCTAGGAGGTGATAGCTTCAGCTGGGATCTCCTAGTAGCGGAATCAAGGCCTTATGACGTCATCTTGGGTATGGACTAGTTATCTACAATCCATGCTTAGATTGAATGTATTGGGCACAAAGTGCGGTGTGTCCGCACAGATGGGACTAGTTTTACCTTCACCGGTGAGAAGTTAGCCTATGCAGCATAGTATGGACTTACCCGAAGGAGGGTACAGTCGATTACTAAGCAGTTGGATAGCCTTACCCTGGGAGTAGTTGATGTGTGGAGTCTATGTTATCCTGTAGTGGTGGACTAGTACGTGGATGTTTTCCCTGATGATATCCCAGGTCTACCTTCTCGTAGAGAGGTGGACTTTTACATTGACTTGTACCCCGGGATGACACCGATATCTGCACCAGCGTATTGGATGGCTCCCATAAAGCATTGTGAGGTGTGGGTACAACTAGAGGAGTTTCAGGGGAAGGGATTTATCCGTCCTAGTGTTTCTCCTTCTACATCCCCGATTCTATTCACCAAGAAGGGTGATGGGAGCTTGAGTCTTTGTGTTGACTATCGGCGCCTGAACCAGGTGACCGCGAAGAACAAGTACCCACTCCCAAGTATTGATGACCTATTTGATCAGCTGAAGGGAGCATGGTGGTTCTCGAAGATAGACCTCAGATCAGGCTATCACCAGCTCATAGTACGAGATGAGGATGTGTAGAAGACGGACTTCAAGTGTCGATATGACCATTATGAGTTCTTGGTTATGCCATTCGGCGTGACCAACGCTCTATCAGTGTTCATGGGACTCATGAACAAGATATTTCAGCCATACCTTGATCACTTTGTATTGGTCTTCATTGACGACATTTTGATCTACTCGACTACTGAGGAGGAGCATGCCTATCATTTTCAGGTAGTATTGGACACACTCTGAGAGCACCTGCTTTATGGTAAGATCTCGAAGATCCAGTTTTGGATCCGAGAGGTTCACTTTACGGGACATGTCATCTCGGAGGCTAGAGTTACATTGGATCCATCATAGATTGAGGCAGTATTTGCTTGGGAGCCACCCAGGAGTGTGACAGAGGTATGGAGCTTCCAAGGATTGGATGGATATTATAGGAGGTTTGTACCAGACTTCTCCATAATTGCAGCACCACTATCAGCCTTGACGAAGAAGGGGAAACCCTTCATGTGGTTAGAGAGATGCCAGCAGAGTTTTCAGGAGCTAAGGTAGAGGCTGACTAGTTCCCCCATCTTGAGGCTTCCATAGGAGGGTGTAGGGTATGTAGTCTACTATGACACATCAGGGACCAGACTCAGATGTGTCCTGATGTAAGATCAAGCAGTTATCGCTTATGGTTCTCGACAGCTAAGACATCATGATCAGAACTATGCTACCCATGACCTTGAGTTAGCAGCAGTGGTCTTTGCCTTGAAGACGTGGCGACATTTTCTGATGGGAAAGCATTTTACCATGTACTCTGATCACAAGAGTCTTAGGTATATATTCTCCCAGAAAGATCTAAACCTGAGACATCGACGTTGTCTTGAGTTCCTCCAGGATTATGACTTCGAGATAGTATATACTCCTAAGAAGGGGAACGTTGTTTCATATGCACTCTGCAAGAGATCTGGTATACAGCTGCTAGGTGAGGCGACGGAGCAGATGGCCGCTTTACAGATATCCTATGTTGATAGAGATGGAGCATATTTTATACAGCCACTTCCCCACTTATTCAGCGAGTCATGGAGGCACAAATTGGGGACGCTGACTGCGAGGCACGATGTGCTCAGATATCCACAGGACAGGAACATGATGGATTTTCTAAAGGTGGGGAGCACGTCATCCTATTTAGAGGATGTACCATGGTACCAGTGTCACTTCAAGAGGAAGTGTTGAGGGAGTTCCACACATCCCCTCTAGCGGTACATCCAAAAGTGGCAAAGATGTACTAGGGCCTCCGATGATAGAACTGGTGGTTGGGAATGAAGAAAGTAGTAGTACAGTTTGTTTCTCGGTGCCTCACTTGTCAGCATGTGAAGGTGGAGCATCAGGTACCAGTAGGCTTGGTTTAGCCTTTAGAGGTCCCAGAGTGGAAGGGGGTTGGGATATACATGGACTTCGTGATCGGAATTCCATATACATCCTGGGGACATGACTCGATTTGGGTGATCGTCGACCGACTCACCAAGTCGGCCCACTTCCCACCGATCAGAGATTAGGGTTCAGTAGAGATCTTGGGACGCCTCTATGTGTAAGATATTGTACGGAAACATGGAGAAACTTTGATTATTGTCTCTGATTGTGAAGCACATTTTACTTCCTGGCTATGGAAGGTGTTTTAGGAGGCTTTCGAGACGCAACTTCGTTTGAGCACCGCCTTCCATCTTCAGACAGATGGTCAGACTGAGCAGACCATTCAGACCATCGAGGACATGTTGTGTGCTTGTGTCCTCGACTTCGGTCGCAGCTGGGAGGATTAGTTACCTTTGGTGGAGTTTTCATACAACAACATCTATCACTCCACCATAGGGATGGAACCTTTTGAGGCATTGTATGGGTGACCTTGCAGGTCACCCTTGTACTGGACTGACCCAGGGGAGTCAGCGATAGTGGGACTAGAGATGGTACGGGCTACCATAGAGAAGGTGTAGATCATCCAAGAGCAGATAAAGACTGCGCAGAGTAGGCAAAAGTCGTATTCCAACAGGAGATGGAGACCTCTAGAGTTGTAGGATGGCGACCACGTCTTTCTATGGGTCTCACCTTGATGATGTTTGTGGAGATTTGGCCAAGGCAGTAAGTTATCTCTGAGATTCATTGGACATTTTTAGGTCCTCAACAGAGTTGGAAAGGTGGAATACCACTTAGATCTTCCACCTTAGTTGCACCGGGGGCATGACGTCTTCCATGTATCCTAGCTAAGGAGATACGTGCACGACCTTTCTCACATCATCGACCATGGTGAGCTGGACGTCAATGACGGGGTGACTTTTACCAAGGTTCCAGTATAGATTGAGGATCGACAGGAGCGGGTCCATTGTGGATGGTCGATACCTCTGATGCGCATTTGCTAGAAGCACGGGAACATCTAGGAGATCACATGGGAGTGGGAGGCTCAGATGAATGCTCAGTACCCCCACTTGTTCCCTTATTTTGATTTGTGGCTTACGGGGATGTAAAGCCTAAGGTGGGTAGAATGTAAAGACCCGGAATTTCCATGTAATTTTTTTTAAAATAAACTTGAATTTTACAAGTCCGCAAAAATTGAAAGTGTGTGATTCCAAGGCCCAGAGTGCCTGGAATGAATTTATGAACTTTATTTTTGGTACGTTCAGTAATCGTGTGAGCGGGTTTTTTTAACTTTTGAACTGGTGCTCAGAATTGAAAAATGAGGGCACCGTTGAACTCGCAGTGCCGATATTCACTTAAGAAGTCTTTCACCTCAATAGCAGTTGGTTGAGGGTGAAAGTTAGTCTTTGGGTTTTTTGTGAAAATAATAAAATAAAATAAACACATGTTTTATTTTATTTTTTTCTAACCAACCTCCTTGTGGAAGTTGGTGGTGGGGACCACCAGACCTTAACCTCCCATGAGAGGTTATAGTGGTGGAGACCACCCAAGCCTAACCTCCCATGAGAGTTTATGGTGGTGGGGACCACCCGGGATAAAACCCCCTTGAAACCCCCCTTTAATTGGGAGGAAACTCCTCAACTCCCCTCTTTATGGAGAAAAACCTTCAACCCCCCCCCCATTAATGTGGAGGAGCCTCTTGACTTCTTCCAGATTAATTGTGCCAACACAACCCATTTATTGTTTCCAATTAATTAATCCAACTTTATTGCTAAAAAATTAAATAGATAAACATTTTTTATTTGTTAGGATATTCATTTGTTGGAAAAGTATTAGAAAAGGAGGATTGGGAGAACTTAGGAGAAATCTCTCCAACGAAGAACGCTCTGCCAACGAAGAATGACGACCTTCTTCGACCTTCTTCTTTGGGACTTCTTCTAACATGGGACGTCCTCATCTACATCGAATTGACGACCGTACAACCTCCTTCTGCCAATGTAAACAAGCGAACGAGGTAGGGGGTTTATTTGCGTGATAATACTTTTCCCATATTTCTTACCTTTGTTTCATTTTCGGGTTGGGAATGAAACGTTGTGGGAAGTTGTATGTTTGTTGTTCTTCTATTTTGTTGAGCCATATGCTACAGCCCTAACATGGAGGGTATGGGCCAAACCAACATGGACCAACCCCTCCGTCGTTCTTCTTTGGTGTACTCTTCAAAATGGAGGAAAGCGACAAAGGTGATGAAGGTGATGAAGGTAATGGAGTCGCCACCCACAACCTCCACGACCAACGTTGCCCCTGCAGCGTTCCACCCTCCCAACCGAACCTACCACAAACCCTAGCACCGCGCCCCGGCCGAGCCACCCACGACGTTCTACCCTCCCGAACGAACCGGTCATGCTCCCTGGCTCTGTGCCCTGGTCGCGCCACCCCGCGGTGCTCCGGCCTCATGGCTGAACTAGCTCTGCGCCCCGCAGTGCTCCGGCCTCCCATCTGAATAGGCCCTACGCCCCTGTGGCTCCCCGGCCTCTCAGCCGTATCGACCCCGCACCCCCATGGTGCTCCGGCTTTTTCGATGAACCGGCCTCGCAGCCCACTGAGCCACCCCAGCTCATGCCACCCGCGGCCCTCCGAGCCGCCTCGGCTCATGCTACCCGCAGCCCTTCGAGATTCCCCGACTTGCGCCGCCTGCGGCCCTCTGATCCATCCAGGCTCGCGCCACCCACGGCCCTCCGAGCAGCCCCAGCTGGCGCCACCCGCTGCCCTCCGAGCCACCCAGCTCGCGCCGCTCATGGACCTTTGAGCCGCCCCGGCTCATGCCGCCCGCGGCCCTCCCAGCCGCCCCAGCTCCTGCCTCCCGTCGGCCCTCCGAGCTACCCAAGCCGAGCGGGCATGTGGCCTCACTCCCTCGCAGCCACCTGCGGCCCTCTATGGCCCCCCCGTGGCCTGTCGGGCCGGACCCAGTGGGCTGGGCCACACTGCGTTCCCAGCCAGACCCAGTGGGTTGGGCCAGGTCGACCCGAACTGGGTCATCCCAGGCTGGTTCAAACCAGACCTGGGCCCACTATGGCCCATTTACTTTCTTTTGGCCATAACTTTGGCACCGAACATCCATTTGATGAACCGTAAATGGCACTGGAAATCTTGGAGAGAGTTGGTCCCTTTGATAGATACCCCTCTAAGATTTGTATTGAGGTGGGAAACAGTCCGGTTAGATCAAGCATGAATTCAACCAGGCCCTCGGGACTAAAATTATAATAACTCATAGATTAGGCATCTGATTGACACTACGTCTATTGTGTTGAGACTCCTATGATGTGGCAGACCTTTAAGATACTTCTTCGTGGGAATTCGTGATAGTTGGAGTATCGACCAGTAGCTTTTGGAGCGAATCCTCCTAGAGAGGAGTGAACATTGTGCGAAAACCTAGTAGTTGGCTAAGACCTGACAACTAATGACTGTTTCAACTCGAAGTGACTCGACTAGCCCAGTGGGGAGTGCCTTGGTGTCACAGAAGACCCACGGTACTCGACAGGAGTAGTACTTTAGCAAGATATGAGGGGGAGCATGCATGGTGATGTGGAAGACCCACATTGGGGAGCATGCTTGGTGGTGTGGCAGATCCACAGTACTTGATAGGAGGAGTACCTCAGAAGTCCATGATTAGTGGGAACCGCCTTGGTGTTGCGGCAGGCCAACTGTACTCAATAGAGGAGTATTTCTCCAACAGCTGAGGTTTTGACAATGTGAATGGGTATGTTACTTGATACTACACCTAGAATAAAATCCTAGTTTGAGCTAAGTCAGTTTTTCTGTGTTTTCCTCATGATTGAGATGGATTACTTGATAACTTAGGTATATGTATGGGAATATACCTATGTAGTGTTATCTTTTGATTTCATACTTTTTGGTTTATACTTGGTGGAATTTTTGTGAGACCTTAAGGGTCTCGTGTCCCTACTGAGTATCATTAAACTCACCCATGCATGGGCTATACCCGCACCGTGTTGTATTGGATGCAGTTAACAGACAGTGCTGACTGAGGCTGGGAGTACTATCTCTAGATGATACCTGGAGGTGGACCATACGGCGTGTTGATACACAGAGGGGACGGGTGGACGTGGAGTGCTGAGGAGGCGATCAATACTTACCCTTCAGGTAGGAACCTCGGAGGATGATCCAGTAGCTGTTTTTCTCTTTCTTCAGTTGGATTGCATTTTAGTTGTACTTGTACTTTCAAGTTGGTCATGTATTCTAGCCCCTTTTTACTTTCAACACTCTTTTGTTATGCAGGTTACTTGGTGTTACGTATCCAGCTGTGAGCTTGCTTGTGTGTGTGTTTACAGGTTATAAAGGCAATGCCTACCTGGTTTTTGGGATTTACGCCTTTGGTGCTAGTCGCCAGCCCCTGGCCTATGGAAGGCGTGCTTGGGGTAGTCACGTCACGAGCCCTGGGGGACGGGTCGTGACAGAGTTGGCCTCCACCACATTGAGAACCAACCAACATGACATAACCCTAACTAGGGCTCTAAAAAAACTAGGTAATTCCCATTGTCCCAAATTTAAAAAACTATCCATACTAACACTATAACATTCATGGTTTCCATCAATATTTTAGTGGAAAGGGAATTTGTGTAACACCATTATCCATCAAACCATAACTATCATAGACTAACACTATGGATTTGGTGGCCTATTTCTACCTTCCAAAAAACACGGTTCCCTCAACCGAAAGTAAAAACTATTGGCTGTGTTTTCCTAAAACAAAATAAACTTAAAAATACAAACATAATCCTCCTAAAGATATCCAAATTATCCCTCTATAATCTTTAAGTTTAAATTATTTACTAACCCATCTACCTGATGAAAATTCAACCCACCTCCTAGATCATTAACACTAAATTCTATGGGTTAGCACAACTTCCCCCATCAAGATACTTCTCATCCACGATAAGCTTCCATGATTAAATCCATCAAAAAAATACATTTAATTATATCAAATGCACATTACAACCTAAAAATTACTCAATGGTTTTTTCATGTTGTTACCACCTCCAAACCGGTGAATTACCCAAAAACTATGACACCTCCCTCTCCATACTTTACAAACACTAGTTATATCTTAAATGATGTTAGTTTATCCTCATCCATGTTATTGTTCTTATTTAAATGAAAAATGTTCTAGTTATTACTGCAATGTATCGACTACATCTAAAACCCTAATAGCTCACACATCACAATCTAAACTAACAACATTATCTCTACAATGATAGAAATTCATGATTGATTTTATGAATTTATAAATTCTTAATTTCATACAAAAATTATTGATGTCATTGGTCTAAACAAGTTCATATCACACTCAGTGCCTCGCTAGAATGTCTATCGACTATTCTCATTAGAAACTTTAGTCTCGCACCAAGGACTATATACACCTCATAAAGCCTAACACCAAGGACGGTACATCATGGTCTTCAATTAATATCATAATCTACAGGGTCATTCATTGTGGTTTCACTGAGATTTCAATTATATATTTCAACTGATAATGTCTCAATTAATACAGACATGTGGTAGGCTGTTCTGAGTAATGATATGATTTCCAAAACCACAAAATCTATATTTTAAATTACCTATAAACTTAAAGCATAGCCCAACTTCATCTTCAACTTGATTTTCTATTCACACAAATTACTGAGATATTAGTCATATTTAATTATTAATAAAACACTTTTCTACTGCTCTATATTATCCTCTATAAAGAAATATTGAGATAATATACCATAAAAATATTCCCTTGAATTGCCTCCAGACATCTATATATCACAATGAAAATACACCTTGTGAATTTTCCTAATGAACCTTACTAAACCATTGAAATATCCTGATAAAATTCCCTAATCATCCAAATGAAGTCAGGTAAAACATCCTTATAAAATTCTGAAATCAACCTTATGATGTAATTAGAATATGAAGATTTATATACTAATAAACATCATGAAATCTAGGATTTACCTTATGATTCAACCATAGGGAAAATTCAAAATCCCATATACAACCATAAAATCAACCATTTTACTTCATAATTTCTCCAGAACACCACCAAACATCGCATTATATGGCTTTATCTGGCCATTGCGATTTTTTTTTACATTGGATGACCAAACATGATAACTAAAGAAAATTAGGTCCACTAAAAAGGGGATATTTTCTAAAAAAATAACCCTTTTACATTGATTAAAACTCCAAAAGATATTAAACACTTATTTTTTTAAAAACATTAGAATTATAAGATATGATTAGAAACCCAATTTAAGCCTCTTGCTTCCAAATAGTGCATTATGTATTCACAAAACATCAAGTCTATTCCCACATAAGTCAATATTTGTATGAGAAACAATATTTAAATGGTTTTCTAATACTTTATTGTTAATTAATCTAAAATAGTCATACTATTTAATTGTATATTCCTATTTTTCTTGATTTTAGTGTAAGATTTAGGATGAGTTTCTTCCCTTCACAAACGTAAGAATTGGGATTTTCTTTCAAGAGTGGTGATTATTAAGTGCTTCCATCCACTTTTTCCTAGAATATGAGTAGTCATTTAATCTAACATTACTATTTATTCCCTTACAAGGTGATTTTGATGCAGGATCCGGAACAATTGAATCAAGTAATATATAAATTCCATCATTGAAACCAATGGTATGTAATAATTTATTTCATCAATCATTTATTTCTATATGTAAAAATCATTCAAAGATATTTTATTCACTTTATATTTATGTTTTTACTTATTGATGTTTTAGTGATTCTATTTTAAATTTTCTCCATGAAAATATGACTTTATATATTAATTTTACTGAATTATTTCATCTTATATGGTAATATTTTTAAAAAGTTCAGACCAAAGAGTCCATACGGTTTATATGTTAATTTTATTAAATAAATCATTATCCAAATAAATATATAAACATTGTTAAAATATTTTTTGTATTAACATAAATAGTTTATGATTTAGAAATGGTTTATATTTTTATTTATAGGATAATATACTTTTATGCTAATAAGATTATATGTTAATATTTTTTATATGTTCATATACATTATATCTTAATATAGTTTAAAAGTTTATATGTCAATACAATTTTAGTTTTTCTTAACTTCGTGTATGAGGAAACAAGACCTAGATGTATCATCATTATTTGTTGGTTTTTTATGTAAAAATATAAATGTTACATAATCATCCTTAATATAAAGGTGGGATCATCAGCTTTCTAGATATTTCTCATAGTTGAAAAATTGATGCATTAAACTCTAATTATTATTTGGTGGATCGTCTTTATTATAGTTATTTTAACATTCTAAAAATTGATAATTAATTGACCGTCATTGAAGCTACTAAGTGATGATTTGGGTAAGAAGATATTATTCACACTAGGAAAATGTTAAATGTTACATCTTTCTTTTTACCTCAAGGTAACAAAACTAATATTGATTTTTTTTAAATAATAAACAATTTAAGAAAACTAAAATTTATTTTTTTCCTTTCTTAGCTAGTAAAATTATATGTGATGAAATACTTTGAATTTTTGAGTGTTGTTTGTGTATTTAGTGTGATTCTTTGAGTGTTAAATCAACCTAGAATTTATATTTAAATTCCATTTAATTAGTTGATATTTTTAGTATAGTTACTCTTAATTTTATCCTTGAATTTAGCGGTGGCTAAATATTTTGATAACCTCTCAATAGGAAATATATTTCTTTGATTTTAGTTTAGTGTTTGTAATCTGCTTCTAAAATAGTATAAGTGGGGTATCTTATGGTTTTGGTCTATAAATTGAGTGAAATATATTGATAAAACTCCTTATATCCAATGAAGAAATTGTTTTCTTGGGTTTCTATGCATTTCTTTAAACATTGATATTCAATACCATAATCAATAAAAAATATATTTTCTATTAAATTTTTGAATGTTTTGGAGATTTTTTTATTTTACTCAATGAAATGTTTTTATAAAGATTCATAAATCTTGAATATGATTCAATAATTATTTTGTACATGTATAAGAAATCTAAATCATCTATTCAGTAATCATGTTAATCATTATAATGATATTTCCTATTTTTTTTATTTTAATTTATTTGGTACTTTTTGTTCTGTTATATAATTTTGAAATACTATTATACTATTATTTAATGTTGGGAGCTTCCCTGGATCATATCATCAAGGTTTTGTAACAACGTGTTACTATGATTCATATGTAATTTATTCATGTTACTCTATTTTAGTAAGTGTCATTATAATCTCTAATCTTAATAAATATATATAGTTTCTTCTAGATCACAATACACACACACACTCATCTCTTTATTATTATAGTGTTATATAGCATATTAATGAACCAATGAAAAATATTTGTAAAAATTAAAAGGTTGGAAACTCTATAGAAGTTTGTAGAGTTCATAGGGTCACTTAATGGGTTTGTTATAAAACAGCAGTTCATATAGGTGCTTCTGAATTTTTAGACTAACAAGGTTGTATTATAGAACAACTTGAATTATTTTCCCAGGAAGTGATACTTATTCATGTGGGTGATGGTTTCTCATGTAGACAAGATGGAATTGGTTGGATAATATTCTTATAAATGTACTAGGTCTAATCCCTTATGCACTCATGGTAGGAGACTCTTTCTCATGTATAAATTATAAATTCATATTCCAATGGAAAAAAGCCTCAAACATAGGACAAGTTATCATAGTGGTTCTTAATGAAGTTGTTGTTCCCACCCTTCAATATCAGTTTTTCACATGCTCTCACATCAATCCTAAAATATTTTTTCTATAGATACCCTCTATATATTGAAGCATTAATTAGGGTACATAAGCCAAATTATTCTAAATTAATGTCTATAAAAGTCTTCAATAATTAACTTAAATATCACCATAACTTTTTTTATGATATTGAATAAAACAATATCAATAAAATCCATCATTTTTAACCATATCATCCTTCTAAGTTATTAATTTTTGAGGATCCCATGTTATAGTTTTGTGATAATGATGTTAGTTTTTGGTAGATTTTGTTGTGTAGACTATTGTAGGGTCTTGTTTCATTAAATAAACATGTTAATATAGGATAGAGGTGGTTCAAATTAATTTTTATTGATTTGATAGTATTTCTGGGGTTTACATGGTTCTCGAGACACAACATTGCATTATCAGTTCACTTTGGTGCTAACTGTTCATGTGTTTTGGTAAAATATAGGTGTTTCCTTGTTTTTTGATGTTATAAAAGACTATTTTGGGTTCACACATCTAGAAACCTATATTTTATCAAAGATTTTGTTTTTCAAACTTCCTTCCATTGTTTCTTTCAGTTTCATTGCTTATATATTGGTATTTATGACTTATATTTGAGTTTAGTTCGACTCCTTAACATTTTTAGGTGTTTCTTTATATTATATCTAAAATGATTTAGTGAAACTAAATGATGTAATTATGAAATAAATATAAAATAATTATATTTTAATTTATTATTATTTAATGTATATAACATGACTAGTGATATAGGTGTTTAACGATTTGTTGAATGACTTAGAATACCTAATATTCTGTAGAATCATTTAATTTAATCCATTTTACATTATCATAAAAATATTAAAACATTATTTGATGATTTTTTAATGGTATTTATAAACGTTATGAAAATAATTTAAATGATAAATGTTTTTCCCCTAAAAAGTGGGGAGGAAATGAGTTTTTTCATGTTGTAGGGTAGTTCTTTTTTGGCATCTAAAGGTAGTATACATGGTTTTTAACCATGGAAATAGTCCAGTATCCATAGTTCAAATTGTGACAATAGGTTTACTACCACAATTACAAACCATGGTAATAAGTCTGCATGGAAGAGGCTATAGCCATGGTTTGTAACCATGGAAGAAGAACTATTACCATAATTATGAACCCTGGATATAGAATATTGGCTATTTTTAGGCCAATAGAATCCATTACTCTATAAATCGTGGATATTACCTATAGCCATGGTTTTGGTGTCTATATCCATGGTTACAAATCGTGGCTATAGCCTAATTTTTAAGTAGTTCTTGTCTTTGTTCACAATGAGAATCTCTTCCAAAAAGGATTCTCCTTGATCTCTCTAGAATCAATAGAGTCAGTTCACTCTCCATTCTTAAGATAATTCTTGGAGAGGATATCTTTAGGGCTTGATAGGATTTTCTGAAGTCATTGTGCATAAAAAATAAATATTTTGTCATAGGGTTGGAAATAATATAATTTGTTTTATATAATTCTAGGGTTAGAAAATTATAATTCTATATATACCATTATTATTTCCTTAATCTTTGTAAGACCCCATGTATATAACAGTATTATTATTATTGTATCTTGTGTAAAACTAGATAATTAATTAAATATTATTTTTTCAAATAATATATAATATATATTATTTATCATTGAACCATTAAACATTGTCTGAAATTACTCCACAATATTTTTCAGTCCTTGAATAATGAATATTTATTTAATAAATAAATATCACTACATTATTCTCTAATAAATAAATAAATATTATATTCACTTAATAGCGAATAAATATTTATTAAATATTCTGCTCACAAAATATTCTCTCAAATAACTAGTTATGGAATATATGTAATCAATCTAACATGGATAATTATTAATGTTGAGCAATGTATTGTTTTCAAACAATTCAAAATAATGTTTTTTTAAGGGGGAGATTATTTTAAATAATACTCTGTCTCTTTATGATGATTTTGATGCTCACAAATACCCTTAATTATTTACTAATTATTTCGTTGAGTATTTTGCAGGAATTTATTTTATTTATTTATTTCATATAACGAGATTTCATACTTCATTTATTCCGAGATCAATTTTAGCGTGTTCTGGAATCACTGTAGCGCGAGATCAATTTTAGCGTGTTCTGGAATCACTGTAGCGCGAGATCAATTTTAGCGCGTACTGGAATCACTGTTCATACCCTACATTGATGAACGTAACGTATGGATGAAAAGTTTACTTTTTATGTTAAAAGAAACGTATGGTTAAGGAACCTTACGTTATTTTGAAACGTATGGTTAATGAATCTTACGTTGTTGAAAAGTATTGAAGAAGAACATTACGTTTGGAAGGAACCTTACGTTTTCGTTGTTGGACAAGTATGGAAGAGAAACCGTACGTTAGTTTTCAGTGTTGAGTTTGTTTCTCAAGAGTATGGATCATCAACCTTACTTTTATAATCAACCGTACGTTCTTTGGAGAGTTGAAGCAAGACAAAGTATGGATGATCAACCCTACGTTTGAATGCTGAAGAGAAAGTATGTATGTTCAACCTTACGTTTCTGAACCTTACGTTTGTGAACCTTACGTTTGTGAACCCTACGTTTGGAGCCACGTCATCAACCCTACGTTTGGCGTCGGGATATTTTTGACAGACGATATTTCCTTTTGCATTGGTCAAACAAGCGGATTATTAGGCGGATTTCGAGCTGATTCTTAAGTACGACTTTGACTGAATCAAAGACGATTTACAACGGATTAATGATTGATTTAAACGGAGCTTTTTGTGCCGATTCTTCAGGGGAGTTACAACGGCTCTGTTATTTCTTTTTAATATCGCGAATCTAAAGGAGATTTTCATGGATCTATTTATACGGAAGATTTTCTCAGATTTGAATATATATGTTTTATCTTGGAAACTTCGGATATATATATACACAGAAAAGTGTGTGAAATAGATAGATTGATCTTTTAACGAGCAAGAAACAGAGACTGTGTAAAGGCGTTCTTTTCTGGTGATCGAGAAGAAGTGTAAAACCTTTATTACCGAAGGAAGATCTTGATAGAAGATTCACGTGTTCTACATCGACTATCTGTTGTGAATCTATTGCTGCTGAAGTTGTGAAGTTTCTTGTAATATCTATTGCAACTGGATCGACTCAGAACTGTTTTGATTACAGATCTTTATTTTCTGAAGACAACGATCTATCTACTGTCAATTGCATTCTGTTGCAATTGTGAAGAACAACTGGAGAAGTGTTTTCTTTATCGAAACCCTTTTTATTTTTGAGTGATCAGCTTCTCGTTCTAAGCTGTGTGGGTTCGTGTTTGAACCAGGAAGGCTGTGTGCCTGAATCTTGTAAAGGTGTCAACTGCCTGTACTCAGTTGTGGACAGGTCTGTGGAAACGAGGACCAGATAGTGAAAATCGCCAAGCTCGTGGATTTGAGCGTTGGTGGAGTGGACTAGGGGCCTTCTGTTCCCCGAACCACTATACATCCGTGTGTTCATGCTTTTACTTTTTCCGCTGCATATTTAATCGTACAAAAGCATAGTGAACAGAATTTGTCTAAATTGAAGAGATTGTAATAATTTTGAAAAGACACAATTCACCCCCCTCTTGTGTGTAATCCGTAGATTCAGATCCAACAATTGGTATCAGAGGAGGAGCTTCTTATTTTTTAAAGTCTTATCAAGCTAGAAGTATTTAAAGATTATACATAGTGTATCATGGCTGATATGAGAGAGGGAATGTCAATGGTCAGAGCACCTTACTTTAATGGAGATAATTATGGCTGCTGGAAATCACGTATGATTATTTATCTGAAAAATCTTGGTTACAAAGTCTATTCAAAGATTCTGACTCCCTATGAAATTCCTGAAAATCCCGATACATGGAGTGCTGCTACAGAGGCTGAGTATGACATAAATTCAAAAGCTATGAATGCAATCATCTGTGGTCTAGGACCAGATGAATTTAACAGAGTATCTCAATGCCCGACTGCATATGAAATGTGGCAAACAATAGCTGTTGCTTATGAAGGAACAGATAATGTAAGACAGATGAGATATGCAACTGCTAAGTTAAAATTCGATACTTTCAGAATGATTGAAGGAGAGAGCATCACTCAGATGAATGGAAGATTGACAGAAATTGTCAATAATATAACATCTCTAGGAGAACCAATCAAGCAGGCTGATCAAGCGTTGAAGGTACTGAGATTACTTCCTACTCGATGGAATGGAATCTCTGCAGCAATCATACAATCAACTTCTGTTAAAGATCTAACTATGAGAGAACTGATTGGTACATTGATGATGTACGAGGCTAAAATGCAAGATGAGGTAAATGAGCATAAAGTCTACATAAAAAGGGAAAACACTGCGTTGAAAGTGACTTCTCAACAAAAGGATAGAAAGATGAAGAACAGAGAAGTAAGTGCTAAATCAGAAAGCTCTGATTCTTCAAATTCGGATGAAGAACTGGCTCAGCTAGCCAGAAAATTCAGAAAGTTCTATAGTAAGAAGAAAGACTTCAAGAAATCCTTCAAAAAGGATAGCAAGGAAGTGAGATGTTATGAATGCAAAAAGATGGGACATATCAGACCGGATTTCCCAAAATTGAAAGATGCAAAGAAGAAGAAATTCTTCAAAAGAGATGAGTATGAGCAGAAAGACAAGAAAGCTATGAAAGCAACTTGGAGTGTTTCTGAAGACTCAAGTAATTCTTCTGAATCAAGCTCAGAGAAGGAGGAATCCAATTTAAAAGCAAATATGTGTTTCATGGCTGAAACTGATGAGGTACACTCATATTACTCCTCTGACTCAAATAATGAATCAAACACTGAAACAAGCTTCTCAAATAAAAAACTTGCAGCTTACTGCAATATGCTTGAAGAAAGGTATGACTCATTATTTAACAAATATAAATCTATAAAGAACTTGCACAAAGCTATTTCAGATGAGAGAAATACTTTGCTAAAACAACATAAGGAATTAATTGACAGATACAACTCTGCTGACTCAAATAAAATTAATTTTGAATCAAAAATAAAAACTCTACAGGATGAAGTAGAATCTTATAAAAAGGCTGCATTAGTTTTTACAAAAGGAGAAAACACCTTAAATGAGATACTTGGAAAAACTGTAATTAAAAAGGAAAGGTTTGGAATTGGAAGTAAAGGAGAAAAACCTAAGTTATACAAAAATTATTTTGTTCCTAGCACTAAACAGGTTATTTGTAACTTCTGTGGAACAAAAGGTCATATAGCTAAAAACTGTTTTCTAAGACAACCTCAAATATGTGGAATTAAGAAAGCTTATATTTCCAACGATCTATATGATTCAATCAATTTTAAGAAAACAAAGAAAATCTGGATACCCAGATCACTGCTTGCTACCACTCCTGGACCCAACAAAATATGGGTACCAAAGCAATTTGTTTAAATGTCTTTGCAGGTAGCAGGTCACCAAAGAAAGAAAGAAATATGGTATATGGACAGTGGCTGCTCAAGACACATGAGTGGAACTTCAGCTAATTTCTCTTCTCTTACTCGAAAGGAAGGAGGACTTGTCACCTTTGGTGACAATGCCAAAGGAAAGATTATTGGTATTGGAACAGTTGGAGATCCAGAGACAGTCTCAATCAACAAAGTACTTTATGTACAAGGGTTAAAACACAATCTGATAAGTATCTCTCAACTCTGTGATGATGGATACACTGTTGATTTTACTAACAATAGTTGTACTGTTTCTAAAGATAAACTGTTTAAGTTTAGAGCACCCAGAACTGATAATGTTTATACTTTGGATTTGTATTCCTTGTGTAAACAACAAGTAAACTGCTTAACTGCTAATATAAGTGAATCCTGGATCTGGAATAGAAGACTTGGTCATTTCAATATATATGCTTTACATAAATTATCTAAGAAACATCTAGTTTCTGATTTGCCTAGTCTCAAATTTGAAAATGACAGATTCTGTGATGCATGTCAGCTTGGCAAGCAACACAAATCATCATTCAAATCTGTTAATAAAGTTTCTACAACTAAACCTCTAGAACTTATCCATATGGATTTGTTTGGACCTTCAAGAGTAGCATGTTTAGCTGGTAAATTATATGTTTATGTATTAGTTGATGATTATTCTAGATTTACTTGGATTTTCTTTTTGAAATTTAAAAGTGAAGCTTTTAGTTTATTTGAAGGTTTTTGTAAATCTATTCAAAATGAAAAAGGTTTTAATATAATCTCATTGAGAAGTGATCATGGTGGAGAATTTGAGAACCAGGAATTTAATTCCTTTTGCTCAAACATGGGTATTAAACACACCTTCTCTGCTCCAAGAACACCTCAACAGAATGGGATTGTAGAAAGAAGAAATAGAACTATTCAAGAAATGGCTAGAACTATGTTAAATGAATATAGCCTACCTATATATTTCTGGGCAGAAGCTGTTAATACAGCTTGTTATATAATGAATAGAATTTTAATAAGACCTATTTTGAAAAAGACACCCTATGAACTATGGAATAACAGAAAACCTAAAGTAAATTACTTTAAAGTTTTTGGATGCAAGGTTTACATCTTGAATACCAAAGATAATCTTGGTAAATTTGATCCAAAATCTGATAAAGGTATTTTCTTAGGATATTCTACAACCTCCAAAGCTTATAGAGTCTATAATAAAAAGTCAAGGATTGTTGAAGAATCAGTTCATGTGAAATTTGATGAATCTGATCCTTTTGAGAAAAGGATAGAACAAATAGATGAACCTGATTCTAATGAAAACATGAGACTTGAGAATTTAAAGAATGACTTTGAAAATGATATAAAAGAAATTCAGTCCAGTTCAGAAGAACATGATACTGAAGAACCTTTGAATGTAATGCCTAGACAGTCTAGAACCTTAAAGAATCACCCTTTAGAATCTGTGATAGGTGACTTAGAGACTGGTATTCAAACTAGAAGAAACTTTGGAAACATAGTTGAATTCTCTGCTTTCCTATCCCAACAAGAACCTAAGACCATAGAAGAAGCCTTAGATGATGAGAGCTGGGTAATAGCAATGCAGGATGAATTGAACCAGTTCAAGAGAAATAAGGTTTGGGAATTAGTTGAAAGACCACATGATTATCCAGTAATAGGAACTAAATGGGTCTTTAGGAATAAACAGGATGATCAAGGGATAATAACTAGAAATAAAGCAAGATTAGTAGCAAAAGGATATAATCAAGAAGAAGGAATAGATTATGATGAGACCTTTGCACCTGTAGCCAGGTTAGAAGCCATTAGAATTCTTTTAGCCTATGCATCTTATATGAATTTTAAATTATTTCAGATGGATGTTAAATATGCCTTTTTAAATGGTTATTTAATGGAGGAAGTTTATGTTGAGCAACCTCCTGGTTTTGAAAATTCTCAAAAACTAGATTCTGTTTTCAAACTTACTAAAGCTCTTTATGGCCTTAAACAAGCACTTAGAGCTTGGTATAAAAGACTAAGTTCTTTTCTTTTGAAAAATGATTTTACTGTTGGACTAGAAGATCCAACACTCTTTAAGAAAACTGTGAAAAATAATGTTTTGCTGGTTCAAATTTATGTTGATGATGTAATTTTTGGATCAACCAATAAAATTCTTTGTCATGAATTTTCAGAATTAATGCAAAAAGAATTTGAAATGAGTATGATGGGAGAATTAAATTTCTTTTTGGGTCTTCAAATATTTCAAAAAGATTTTGGAAATGTTTTAAATCAATGCAAATACATTACTGATTTACTTAAGAAATTTGGACTTGAAAACAGCAAGACATTTACAACTCCTATGTGTACTAATATAAAACTTGATTTGGATGAAACTGGAAAATCAGTGGACAACAAGTTATATAGAGGTATGATTGGTAGTTTGTTATATCTTACTGCTAGTAGACCAGATATAATGTATTCAGTATGTCTTTGTGCTCAATTTCAATCAAATCCCAAAGAATCCCACTTAACTGCTGTTAAACGAATTTTTAGATATTTAAAAGGTACTATTTATCAATCTCTGCTTTATCCAAAAACCTCTGATTTTAATTTAATTTCATATTCAGATGCTGACTTTGGAAGCTGTAGATTAGATAGGAAGAGTACTTCAGGAACATGTCACTTTTTAGGAAAGTCTTTAGTATCATGGTCTAGTAAGAAACAACACTCAGTTTCCCTGTCAACAGCCGAGGCAGAATATGTGTCTGCAGGTAGTTGTTGTGCACAGGTGTTGTGGATGAAAAACACTCTTATGGACTTTGGATTAAATTTCAATAATACACCTATTTTATGTGATAATACTAGTGCAATTAATATTTCAAAAAATCCTATTAGTCATTCTAGAACTAAGCACATTGATATAAGACATCACTTTTTAAGAGATCATGTGTTTAAAAAGGATATATTTTTAGAATTTGTAAATACAGAAAATCAATTAGCAGATATTTTTACTAAACCACTTCCCACGGCAAGGTTTGAATTTATTAAGTGGGAGTTAGGTTTATTTAATTTTAAATAGTTTTTTTTAAATCTTATTCTGTTTTCGAATTCTGCTTAATTTTTGTTTCCCTCTAAAGTAATTTTATTTTGTTTTAAATAAAAGTAATGATTAGTGATTACACGGGAATCAAGGCTGTCAGAACCGTTTCACCTTCTAAACTGTTTCACCTTTTTCGGAAACCCTTTCGAAAACCTAGAACCGCACATCTGCTCCAAAACCCTTTTCTGAATCTTCAAACCCTAAACTTACGAACCTTCAGAAATCGTTGTTGAAATGGCAAAGACTAAGCGTCCAGATGAAGCTGAGAGCAGTGCTGCAAAGAAACCTAAAGTAGTTGGTCGGAAAATACTGCAAGGTAAAGTCATCGATTTAGAATGGCTGTTTGAAACTAATTTACTGTTGAAGCAAGCGTTGTCGTTTCAAAGCCTTGAGCAAGCTTTTAATAGTGAAAACTCTGAGTTTCTATATGAGGCAGAAATGAGACATTTCTTTAGAACTGTTCAGTTTAGCCTTGGAGATACGGAGGATAGTTTATTGGCTCAAATAGAGGATAAGGACTTTTCCATATCATCTGTAGAGATGAGTCAAATTCTTAACTGCCCTCATGAATGAGTTTTTCATTTCGATTTACGGAATATTGGAGATTCTGTACATAAGTCTGAAGACATTATGTCTTTTCTGTTTGGAACCAGAGTGATAAAGAAAATGTTTATTAAAGATTTGGAGCCCGATCAGAAAATCTTGGTAAAATTTGTTCAGACTGGTTTAGCACCAAGGATGGCTGAGATGGAGAAAATCCTATACCCTGACATGTACATAATGTATCTTCTGATGTGTGATATTAAGTTTAATTTTCCTCGGTTTATGATAAGATATCTGAGATACTGCTGTCAGAGTGAAGCAATAATGACCTTTTTCCCTTATGGAAGGTTCATTTCTTTGTTTTTGTTTAAAAGAGGAATGATCAGATTGGTAGATGCTGGGGTGAAATGTCACCACAGTAATGTTTTTAATGCTGGAACTTTGAGGAAAGTAGGATACTTCTGGAGCACAATTAAAGGAAAACTCTTACCTGTTGGAGCTGAGGAAGACTCGGAGAGTGCTCAGGCTCAACCGGCTAAGTCCAAGGAGGGACAAGCAGAATCAAGGGTTAGTACAGTGGCAAGGAGAATTCGTTTTGAGATGGAGGAAGTTGAGGAAGAGAGAAGTCAAGAAGGACTTCAATCTAAAAGGAAAAGGTCAATTGATGAAGAAATTATCTCTCCTGCCTTGAAATCCTATGAACTGGTAATTTCTTATTCATTTGTGAGAGAAGCTGTTGTGGAGCAGACTGCACCGATAGAGGAACCAATAGCTCAACCGGAAATCCAAAAAGAACCTCAATCTGCTGCTGTGGCTGTTGAAAAAGTAATTCCACAAGAACAACTTATGGAGGCAGTGCCTGGTGAAGAAGTGGCCCGACCTCAAGATTTACAAGAAAATATTGTTCTTGACCATTCAGTAGAAGTCAGAGGGACTACTGTTCGTGATGAACATACTTCTGAAGCTAATACAGAAGTACTTCAGGAAGATTTTTCAGTGGAAGAGTTTCAAGCTTCAAAAGCTAGTTCAGTGGATCAACCTTGTCAGGACAAGGACAAAGAACAGTCAGATGCAGATTCTTTACCACTTGCCCTGCCTCATCAACCTATTTCTGTACATGAGAATAGAGCACAGGGTGCCCCTGATTCGAGAAAAGAAGAAGTTGTTGAGTTGTACAAGCGTATCTCTCAGTTAGAATCTGAGAATATTAGTCTCAGAAATTCTCTGAACTTAGAGCAGTTGAAGTTTCAGAAGCTGAAAGAATGTACTGTTTCAAGATAGGAAGTAGATTTGTTTAAGACTGATATGTTGCATGCTGTTGATCAGTTAAAATCAGAGATGGTAAAGAAAGATGATTTGTCTGAGTTGAAGATTTACATGGAGAATAAATTTGAGTCTGTTGCAAACAGTGCTATGAGTGGATCAGGCTCTTCACCTGATTTGATTCGGAGATTTCAAGCAATTACAGGAGCACTAAGCAATATGAGTGACATATTACACGATCTTCAGTGTAATAGTGCCCCTTTGTCAGTTTTGCTAGATAATCAGAAATTTTTAGTGGATCAGTTGACATCTGGAGAGCAACCGATTAGGATTCTTTTGAATCAGTTATCAGAGAAACTGGCTCTTTTTGTTGAAAAAGAAGAAAGAATGCATGAGTTTTTTAGAGTTAATTTGATTGAAGATATTCATATGACTCAAGAGAACAGAGATCTTATCATCAATTTAGGAGATGGGATGATGAAGAGGCTCAGAGAACAGTTTACAGAGATCAAGACCGCGATTCAAAGGAGATAGACACCTTTTTCCCTGTCTTATCCATGAACCTTGATTCCTCTGTATATCACAATCGTTTATATATATAACAGCTTGTGAATGAAAATTATCTTCTTTTGTTTTTGTTTTGTTGTTATTTATTGATTTATGATTGAGTTAGCCAGTATAACAAATTCACTTATTCATATACAGTTAATTATAGCATTTACTTATAGTTCAGTGCAATATTGAATGTGTTCAAATCCGTAATTTTTCATTCTTTTTGATATCACAAAAAGGGGGAGAATTTGGATAAACACAACATTTAAATTCATTTGTTTCCTATGAAGAAATTTGGATATATAGGAGAAGACATTTATCTTTTATCTATTTTTTAGCTGAAAATTTATTTTTATGGGGGAGAAATTTTATTATAGTTAAATATTGTTTTAATCCTTTCAGAATTCTAAAATTTTAAAGATTGCAATTAAATTAGTTCTATTATTTTATGGGTTTTGTGATCATCAAAAAGGGGGAGATTGTTGAGCAATGTATTGTTTTCAAACAATTCAAAATAATTTTTTTAAGGGGGAGATTATTTTAAATAATACTCTGTCTCTTTATGATGATTTTGATGCTCACAAATACCCTTAATTATTTACTAATTATTTCGTTGAGTATTTTGCAGGAATTTATTTTATTTATTTATTTCATATAACGAGATTTCATACTTCATTTATTCCGAGATCAATTTTAGCGTGTTCTGGAATCACTGTAGCGCGAGATCAATTTTAGCGTGTTCTGAAATCACTGTAGCGCGAGATCAATTTTAGCGCGTACTGGAATCACTGTTCATACCCTACGTTGATGAACGTAACGTATGGATGAAATGTTTACTTTTTATGTTAAAAGAAACGTATGGTTAAGGAACCTTACGTTATTTTGAAACGTATGGTTAATGAATCTTACGTTGTTGAAAAGTATTGAAGAAGAACATTACGTTTGGAAGGAACCTTACGTTTTCGTTGTTGGACAAGTATGGAAGAGAAACCGTACGTTAGTTTTCAGTGTTGAGTTTGTTTCTCAAGAGTATGGATCATCAACCTTACTTTTATAATCAACCGTACGTTCTTTGGAGAGTTGAAGCAAGACAAAGTATGGATGATCAACCCTACGTTTGAATGCTGAAGAGAAAGTATGTATGTTCAACCTTACGTTTGTGAACCTTACGTTTGTGAACCTTACGTTTGTGAACCCTACGTTTGGAGCCACGTCATCAACCCTACGTTTGGCGTCGGGATATTTTTGACAGACGATATTTCCTTTTGCATTGGTCAAACAAGCGGATTATTAGGCGGATTTCGAGCTGATTCTTAAGTACGACTTTGACTGAATCAAAGACGATTTACAACGGATTAATGATTGATTTAAACGGAGATTTTTGTGCCGATTCTTCAGGGGAGTTATAACGGCTCTGTTATTTATTTTTAATATCGCGAATCTAAAGGAGATTTTCATGGATCTATTTATACGGAAGATTTTCTCAGATTTGAATATATATGTTCTATCTTGGAAACTTCGGATATATATATACACAGAAAAGTGTGTGAAATAGATAGATTGATCTTTTAACGAGCAAGAAATAGAGACTGTGTAAAGGCGTTCTTTTCTGGTGATCGAGAAGAAGTGTAAAACCTTTATTACCGAAGGAAGATCTTGATAGCAGATTCACGTGTTCTACATCGACTATCTGTTGTGAATCTATTGCTGCTGAAGTTGTGAAGTTTCTGGTAATATCTATTGCAACTGGATCGACTCAGAACTGTTTTGATTACAGATCTTTATTTTCTGAAGACAACGATCTATCTACTGTCAATTGCATTCTGTTGCAATTGTGAAGAACAACTGGAGAAGTGTTTTCTTTATCGAAACCCTTTTTATTTTTGAGTGATCAGCTTCTCGTTCTAAGCTGTGTGGGTTCGTGTTTGAACCAGGAAGGCTGTGTGCCTGAATCTTGTAAAGGTGTCAACTGCCTGTACTCAGTTGTGGACAGGTCTGTGGAAACGAGGACCAGATAGTGAAAATCGCCAAGCTCGTGGATTTGAGCGTTGGTGGAGTGGACTAGGGTCCTTCTGTTCCCCGAACCACTATACATCCGTGTGTTCATGCTTTTACTTTTTCCGCTGCATATTTAATCGTGCAAAAGCATAGTGAACAGAATTTGTCTAAATTGAAGAGATTGTAATAATTTTGAAAAGACACAATTCACCCCCCTCTTGTGTGTAATCCGTAGATTCAGATCCAACAATTAAACCATGTATAAAAATAATCTTTATTCACCATGTTAAATAATAAATAATATATAATACCTAACCAAAATTATGGATACACTTAGTATGTGACCCTCTAGGCCTCTTTCCTAGTGGAATTAGGCAGAACCACCCCAAGTCCAAGGTTATTGTCTAGTAACATGGAAAGGAACCTATAGAGAAATAATTTAATGTCTCAATGATATAAAACCTAATATGTATTCTTATTTGGTAATATAATCCCTTTATCGTGATATCTCTAATAAAAAAAGGTTTCATGCTAATTTCATCAACCTATGTGTCTGATATCTCTTTCTTCGATTTTCCATAAATAAACATTCCAGTAGAACACCATGGACAATGATTTATTTACGTTTTCCCATCCCCATAAAATGTATTAAAATATCAACTTCTGGTAAATAATATAAGGGATAAATCCTTCATTTCATAATTTATTTATGAAATATTACTTGTGATGCACCCAATGTATCCTAATTCATCGTGAACATATGTCATCATACTTTTTATCAATACATAAAAGTATACAAAAAATAAAATTCATTATAATAATATTGAATACTAAGGTTAAACACACATTTCCAAATATAGGAACATCCAATGACACATATAAATGTGGATTTCCTTGGCGGGTCATGTTCTCATAATCTCTTTTACATTAAATTACCAAGGGTGTATACCATGAGAAGGTGCCTCAAATTCCTATGAGTCCCCACCCCTAATAACCTATATCATTTATTTCCTATAAAATGATATCATCCTCCTATGTAACATATATTTAATAATAGTCTCATGGAACTTCAGGGTTCTCAACAAAGTGAATAACATCTAGGACCTTTAATCTTCAGGGTTACTCTTTAGGAATTATCACATGCTTTGTCATTAAAAAGAACAATAATGATGAAATAATAAGATTATTAATATTAAAATAAATTAATACTGGTAATAATAAAGTATATATATGTTGTTTATAGATCACCAACTTTAATAGACTCCCACTTTCACTAGATCCAATTACTAATGACCTTTTGTCTGCAAGAAATCATATGATACTCTTTCTTCTAATAAGTTAAAGATTCAGTGAAGGGGTCAGTCATATTTTATTAAATGGAAACTATTCTTAATATAACTTCACCCCTCTAAGAAAAATCCATCCATAGGTTATACTTTTGGAGTATGTTGTTTATTCATTTTTGTGTCCATGGATCTTTGCCGAGATCCACCGCTGTAGTATTCTCATAATATAATGTGATATGGTCGTTACTACTAGGAATTACATCAAGATCTTGGAAAAAAATTCATATCCACATGAAATATTTCTTTTTATAATAAGTCACCATATACTCAAAATTCATTGTAGAATCAGTGATGACTAGATACTTCAAACTCTTATAGCTCACAAATCCTCCATTGAGACTAAATACAAATCCTGACTTTGAATTTTGATCATTATGATCCTTTTGAAATCCAGTATTAGTATAACCAAAGATGGATATCACCTCATCTTCTCCATACACCAAGAACATATTCTTGTTTATTATAGGATAGTTAATTATATCCTTAATAACTGAGCAATGTTGTTCACCTGGATCAACTTGAAATGTTCCTACCTTCTCGATTCATATGCAACATCATTCTTAGTACATAATATTGAATACATTATTTTCAAATCTATAAAGAATATGGGACATTTTCATTCTCCATTTATCTTATTGTGTCTAAATACAAATTTTATTGGAATGATGTATATCATGTGTAAGTGGAACCAATACCCTCTTGGATTGTTCCTATCGTGACCCGACCCAATACGGCTCGATTCATGACTCTCCAAGCTTGCCTCCATAGTCCAGGGCTGGCATCTACTGTTTAGTGTGAATATCACACACATGGGAGGCCATATCCAATGGTACTTATATGCACACACCCAAAAACTCTTCCATGCAATAGTTAAGAGATATATAAACTGTAAATAAATCCATGCATACATTTACCGCAAACCAGAGTACAAAATAAGTTAAAAAAGGGTAAAATACATTCCCACCAAAAGAAAACTGCAAAAGCATCAAACTTTCTTAGGTAGAGGGGATCATTTCCAAATGAACCTACTAGAATGATCCTCATTCAAGCTCTGGTAAACACCCCAAATAGTCTATCTCGCTAAGATATTCCTAATCTGAGTTCTTATGGGACTATGTTTAAAGGCATGTGGACATCGTAAGAAGAAACATGTGTGGGAAAATCACATGTAGAGGTGATTATAACAATACTCAATAGGTTCCCTAAATACCCAAAAAAAGGAGAAACTGAAAGGAAATACTCCTCTCGACCCATCCAGAGGGAACCCAAATGAGAGAGAAACTCCATTTCGAGACCATCCTAGGTTATACATGACTAGTAATCTCATACCACATGGTGATTTAACCTAGGAATGTGAAACAAACTGCTAGGAAACATAGAAATACACCCATATATACTCATCTCAGAATCCATGTATTAAGAGGTTCTGACCTCGGAGCCAGCAAAAGGTTCTACTCAAGGTTTGAAAGGTAACACTTAACCAGGATCACACACTCCACAAGATCTATCATCCTAGATGACACTTGTCTAAGATATATTCTATGTCATTCACAACTCATCCAACAATAAAGGCACATCTGATAGATACCACTCAATTTGGTACAACTCATCCAAATTTGATGGAACATCCGAGAGATACCACTCATTCAGGAATCACAAATATAATGGCACAACACTACCATCCCAAAGGGAACACATTACATAGAACAAAATTGTTGGATATTCCCACAAAGAAATTCACATTGGAATTCAATAGATTTCAATACTCAGAAAGAGGATCTCACCGATCCCTGATGGGGGATTCTACTAACCCTACTAGAACCATGAAAGGTCTCATCACTCATAAAGGGGATCACTCCCAAGATCAGATTGGGGACACTACGAACCCAGTCTAGAAATCTATAAACTACATCTCCTCAGATAGGGTATCACACCTAGGATCATATAGGGGACACCAAGAACAAAATCCGAAAACCCAAATATCTCTCTAAAATAGGGTATCACTCCTAGAATCTACTGGGGGGAAACCAAAACCTAATCTAACATTCTAGAGATCATATCAACTAGATATATGATCTAATCTCATATAGTGTTTGTCACAATGATTCCGCAAACCCCATCTAGTATAACTCATGAAGTAGGGAATCATATATCTGATGATTCCAAAACCCTATATAAAACTGACTGCTTATTAGGTGATATTATTCTCAATGATGCCATATCCCTACTAAAACTTCCCACTATGTAAGGGATCATATACCCAATGATACCTCAAACCCTATTGGGCTATCCTTCTTGGTAGGTGATAGTTTCCCATATAGTTATGGTCACAGCGATACCTAGAACCCATATAGGGTAAATGTTATGTTAGAGGATCCTGCTTGGGCCTCCCGAGAGGGATGAAACAATTCTAATGATATAATATAGGATCCCACACAGGACTCCCCATAGGGATGATAAAACTCTATCTAAACTTATCCTATCAATGGGATCATAATCTTATACAAAGGATGTAATTCCACTCATACCATCATAGGGATATACCAAGAGAACTCACTCAACCATTGTTGTTACAAACACCACTAACACAAGATACCAACAACATCGACTCACCCCACATATCCAAGTCCCAAACTATGGCCACCATCACATTCTATTAAAAAGCTGCTAAGGATAGGCTAATCATAGGACTAAATATGAGCCCCGAAGAGGGAGATATGATGGGAGGTAACTCCTCCAAGAGGAGACTAAATGGAATGTTAGGGGGTCCACATAGAGTGTTCCCCCACCTGAACACCCATTTGTTTCCTCTACAGCATGACTCAGATGACCATGTGGCCTTAAATGGTGTGTACCAGAGGTTCACGACATGTCTCACCTCACTTGGGCCCCGGCTATGTCTTCCCTTCACACAGATTGGTCAGTCGTGCCCCATACATGGTGTGCACCCCCTAATACATGGTGTTTCCCAGCTAAACATCCCCATGTCCATGTCATCTGCTCATGTCTGTGTCTGGAACCCCTTGCCCTTGTACTCTAACTGTGTACTTACACATGGTCGGGTATGTTTGCATGGCTTCCCTGGCCATGTCCTCAGGCCACGTGACATGGGGACACAACATGGCATGTAACCCCAGTACAGGGTGTGTTTTCCCTAAAATGTATCTTCCCTAAATGGGAAGAAAATAAAATGTGATCGACTACACAAAATTCCATATAGGTAGGAAATATGTTTGTAATTTCCCTAATAATAGCCCAAATTGCCCCCATTTTCCCTGAAACACATAGATCAACCCTCATGGGGTCCATATCATGAATATAAGGGCTCTACAACCTTAAAAGGATGCATAACAAAGGGGATCAAGACTAAAACTTAAAACATCATATCTCTGGGGGAAATGTTGAAGCTTTGATATTTAATTATTGCTCAGGAGCTGATATACCATTATTTAGGAGCAATTTTCATCCAGATCATAGATCGACGATACCCCATTTCCTTGACTCATTCCCCGGGTCATCCATATCTCCGAAGGGGGAAGAGTGTATTATTATCATTCTATCATACACACCAATGGGTAGGGATGTACGAGATATTATTTTATCTTTATTAAAATAATATACTCTATTTAACTCCCTGCTTTTAACTCACCTATGACCTAGTTCCCAATGCTGACAAAGTTTATGACACGCCTAGGGTAAACACGGCATTCTAAACTCCAAGGAAGTATCATAATTCCAATATGAGACTCTATTTTGGGTTTATTAAATGTTTCTAAAAAAACTATGAATGCATGATAAAATATTTTTAATATTTTTAATATCACCACACTAAGGATCTCTGACGTTCAGAATCCCACACCAACTCAGCACCTGGATTTTGAAATATCATTAGAAATATTTCAATGACTTATGGGTAAAAACCCAAGTAACTACATCATCATAAAATTATGCATTTTCTTCCTCGAAATGTGATAGCCTGTGTAGAAGGAGAAAAACTGAGCTCTCCACTATGACTCACACTCCAACAAGCTCACCTAGACCACCACGAAGGCAACCAAAGGTTTCTGTGCTTCATATGAGCACGCCCTCAGGGGAACCATTAATGAAAAACCACACCTGATTTCCAACTCAACCAGATCAACATCATGCAACAAAGAGGGAACGTGTCTCTTCAGTTGAGACAGGTGAGAAAACACCAAACACCTAGTCCATTTGAAATCATATGGTCTAATGGTAAAATGCCTCACTATCCTGATGCATAGACCAATGAAACCTTACTCCAAACACAAAATTCATAGGAACTCATCCACCACACTTTGTTACTATCTGAATTGTGCAGCATTGACTCACTTTTATGGTTTTGTATCACATATTTAGAGTGCATCTTAGTGGGGAGAGCATCCCAAATTCTTGTGAGTCTGAAGCCACACCAAACCACACCACATCTTCCTCAAGTGTCTTGTGTACAAAATATTTGTTGAACATGTGAGGGTACCAATTAACTTTAAAGGGATTCCAAATTTCTCACACTTGGTCTTTCCAGGCCCTCGACACAAATCTACAACTCACAACACCACCTCAAACACACAAATCAGAGGGACTCATCCAACAAAACTAGACACTATCCACTTAGGGAGGCACTGACTCACCCTCAAGGATTTAATTTCATCACAAAAAAAATTCTTGGTGGGGGAAGGATCCCTCTGCATTGTGCATTTGAAGATACATCGAACAACACCGACATAAGGTTGCACCAACACCTTGTGTCGCCCAAAAAAAACTCGAGTAAAAAGTGGAATGAAAAGAGTACCTCACAATAGTATCTATCAATACTAAAATAGAAAGTATAAAGGATATAGATCGTACCTCACTCCCATGCTCTAGATATTGATCCTACCAAAGACGTTCGGGGAGTGGTTGTGGAAACTCTAACTGTCTACCACCTCCTACCGCTCTACCCACTCCTCTTGCACGCCCACCACCCTTCAGAACTCAAATCATGAAATGAAACCTCTTTAAAAGTGGGTTTTTACCGAATACCTCCTATAATTAAGGTGGGTTGGAGAATTTCTCACAAGATGACCCCATCTATTGCAAGTGTAACACCGCATCTCCTACAGCTGACCAAAACTAGCCTAGAAACCCTGATCATCAGAGCCTCTATCCTAGGATCATCTCTTGAAGTGTATCGCATACCTAGATCCCTAAGACTTCTGTTGTCTACCAGTTGTCATCGTATCAACTCCTATGTGCCTAACATTAATGGACAGAGTCTACTCTACCATAAAGTTCTTCACCACCAAGACCTGATCAAGCACTCCAGTACAGGTGCGAATGCACACAGTACCATCGAAACAATGATCTCTTAGGGTAAGAACTACAAGAAGGTTTTTTACCTGAAAATGAATCTCAAACAATATATAGGGAGTAACGCAACAGGTCTGTGAACCACACTAAAAACACTACTATTATCATGCTATACTGCCAAATCTGTAGTAGCTCCTGGATATGCATGGATCTCAACATGGTTATGTAAAACTCTTCTCTGAAGAGTCAGTAAAACTTCACCCAAGTGAGTGTCACCTTTTTATGGGTCCGTATCACCAAAATATTCAATAATTTGGTTGAACATAGTGTAAGGATCACCATTATGACAACCATATGATCAGGAGGTTTCTTCACTAGGTGGAAAACATGTGTTACTTTCTCAAGCTAGTCATCAGCTTCATGTGGGCCTGGATCACACTAGTACCTCAAAGGTCACTACCTATGGAACTTGTGAGGTGAACTCAACCTACGTGAATCCTCACCCTGCACTACCAGCACAGCATACTACTCAACGGGTGGTATCTCAATTGGAAGACCGCCCAGAGGTCCAGCCTTAGAAATACTGCCTTATAGTGAAGCCTCATCCTAGGGTGGATCACCACCATAATATCACCATAAAAAACTATCTGGATAGATTCATAGAGGAATCTCAAAATAAAATCTTGACGTACCATGATCAAAGAGTATATCAATGGTTAAGACTGAAGAAGGACAGAAAAAATCGAAAACTCAGACCTATATGATGCACGTACCAAATTTTTCTTGAAACTAATGTCCTAATGTACCAAGTAGAAAAGTAGGTAATTAGTGTCCTGGTGAATGGATATGTTGGCTGCCACACTAACACCGGAGTCCCTATTCTGAAAACCAAACTCAAAACACTCTAATGTTGTCTCTATGCAACCCAAACCAAGTTCGTGACACTATGGTTCCAAAATGGAACTCACTCTGATACCAAGATTTCATGACCTGACCCAATGGGGCTTGAGCCACGACTCCCCAAGCCCAACTACAGAGTCCAAGGGTTGACATCTAGTGCCAGGTAGGCATATCACACACATGGGAGGCCTTAGCCTAAGGTACCTACATACACGCATGCTCAAAAACCTCCATAAAATAGTGAAAATATATATAACCTGAAAGTAAATTTATGCATACATCTATCCCAAACAAGAGTACAAAAAAGTGAAAAAAAGTGAAAAATAAATGTCCTCCAAAAGAAAACTACCAAATCATCCAACCTGCTGAGATGGAGGGGATCATTTCCAAATGTACCAATTTAAAACCTCCTTGGTCAAGCATCGATAAACACCCCGGTCAGTCCAGCTCACTAAGATCCTCCTGCTCTGGGACCTCCAAGGACTTCATCAAAAGGCATGTTGTGTGCACAAGAAATAGCATGTGTGAGAAAAGACCATGTAGGGGTGAGTATAACAATACTTAGTAGGTTACCCAAATACCCAAAATTAAAGGGAGAAACTAAAAGGAAATAATTTTCTCGACCTTTATAGAGGAAACTCAAATGAGAGAGAAACTCTATCTCGAGACCTTCCATGGATATACACCACTAGTAAGTTCATGACACATGGTCTTCCAACCCATGAATGTAAAAAACTCATAAAGAACCCCAAAAATACACGTAGATAGACTTGTCTCATAATCTAAGTCTCATGAGGTTTTGACCTCACAACCTGTGATGGGTTATACTCAAGGGTCAAAAGCTAAAAATCGATCGAGAGCACTCACTCCACGAGGTCTTTCATCCTAGAGGAAACTCGTCCGATAGATACACTCCATCGGGAATAACTCATCCACCCAGAAGTCACATATGAGAGATACCACTCAATCGGGTATAACTCATCCAACTATGATGGAACATTCGAGAGATACCACACATTCAAGTATCATAAATCAGATGGCACAAAACAACCATCCCAAAGGGAATGCAATCAAGAGAACATGATTGTCAGATCTCGCCACAAAGAAAGTCATGCTAGAATCTTGTGGATCTTGAAACTCAGAAAAGGGATCTCATCCATCCCTGATGGGGGACACTACTAACCCTACTCTAACTATAAAAGGTATCATCACTCAGATAGGGGATCACTCCCAGGATCCATTGGGGGACACTACAAACCCAGTTTAGAAAATGGTAAACCACATCTCCTTGGATTGGGTATCACACCTAGGATCATCTAGGGGACACCACGAACCCAATTCTATAACCCAATAATCTCTCAGATAAGGGATGACTACTAGGATCCACTAGGGGACACTACAACCCAATCTGACATCCTGGATATCATATGACTCAGATAGAGGATTGCTTCCTGTATAGTGTTGGTCACGATGATTCAAAAAACCCTATATGGTATAACTCATGAAGTAGGGGATCTTATATTCAATGATTCCACAACCCTACATAAAACTTACTACTGATTAGGGGATTGTATTCCCAATTATTCCAAAACCCTACTAAAATTTCCCGCTATATAGGGGATTGTATATCCAATGATGCCAAAAACCATACTAGGATATCCTTGTAGATAGGGGATTATCTCCCATTTAGTGTTGATCATGGAGATACCATGAACCTGATCCAAGGAAAATGATACATTAGAGGATCCCACTCCGGCCTCCCTGGAGGGATACAAAAACTCTAATGATATGGTAGAGGATCCCACACCAGCCTCCCTAGAGGGATTCTATAACTCTATCCAAACTCATCCTATCGATGGGATCATAATCCTATAATGAGAATGTAATGCCACATGTACCCTCTTAGGGATAGACCAAGGGATCTCACTTGACCAATGCTAGTAAAAATTATACTAAACTAAGAAACCCAAAATATTACCTCACACCGTATATTTTAGGCTCAAACTGTGGCCTCCATCGTGCTATACATGGAAAAATGCTTAGTATAATCTAAGAGTATGCCTAAATATGAGCCCTGAATATGGAGAAACAATGGGCAAAAACTCCTCCAAGAGGAGACTACATGGCATGTAATGGTGTACACATGACATGTGACCCTACCTGAACACCCGTTCATATCCTATGATACATTTCTTGGCTAGATATGTTGACTTACACAGTGTTTACTAGAGGTACATAGTGTTTCTCTCCTCACCTGAGCCCCGGCTGTTTCTTCCCTTCACACGGCTCATCCATCCATGTCTCACACAAAGTGTGCACCCCCTAGTACATGGTGTTTCCCATCTAAATGGAAACTTAGTTGTGTCATATACCCATGTATGTGTCCAACACCCCATGTGTAATGACCCAAATATTTTGAATAGTATATTAACTTACTCTTAACGATTTAATAGAGATGTTAATGGTTAATGCAGAAAGAGGAGTCGATGGCCTCATCTGGTAGACTCGAACCTTATGAATACCACTTATCAGAGCTTGGGAAAGAGGTGGCATCTTTGGGATTCTCTTTGGACCAAGCCCAATCCGAACTCCAGCGTGTCAAGCTTGAACGGAAACGCCTACGGGAGAAGTTCAAGTTAGTAGTGATTACTACTAGAGCAATGTTATATGAGCCTCCCTCAGATTCCCTCACCATAGCACACCTTACACTTAGGTCTTATGATGGTGATATAAGGGTCTATGTGACGAGATCATAGCTTCTTTGTGTAATCCTTTGGGATGAATAAATTTAGATTTCCTCCTTTAGTGAAGTTTGTGAAATTTCAAATGTTCGGATAATTTTAGGATTTATTTTATTGATGAATTTTGAAAAAAAAGGATATTTTAAAATATTTATGTAAACCTTAAATAATTAATGATGTGTAATGATTTTTAAAAAATGGCCTTCTACAATTATGTTTAGTACAAAATTTAGAGTCTAATAAGAAAAACTTAATTGTTGATGAATAGTAAATTATGAATAATGATTTTATGCTTAGGATTAGTAATGTGACCAAATGGATTAGTAATCTCACTTAAATAAAGTTTTAATATAATTTAGACACCGTGATTAAGTAATGTGATTCAATAAAATGGGTAAATAACGGTTTCATAAATTATTAATCAAGTATCAGTTTTTTCGGGTGAATAGTGTTTTTTTAATTAAAAATTAAATTAAAAATATTTAGAAAATTGTTTTTATAAAATGGACTTTATTTTTGAACTCAGAGCATTGATATTATGTTATGGTTATTTTTTGGGATTTTTCTGAGAATGGTGAATTTTCAGCGAATAGTAAAAATGCAGTTTTAGGGTTTCGGTATGTTAAATGACATCATAACTGTGTCATGATGATTTCATGAGATATTTTAAGGGATGGTCGACTAAAGGGGGTGAATTATTTTATGGGGTGTCCCATGTGGCCAATACCATGGGCAAATACCATGGGCAAGCCCATGGTTTTTCCAATACCACCAATGAGGTGTCCCTTGGCCATTAATGCCTTGTCCCCTCACTTCCCTATAAATACCAAGCCATCCTCTCATCAATTAGACTCAAAAATTATCCTAAACTAATTTATGGTCTTCTTACCTCCAAAGGAGTCCTCCTAATGTTCCCCCAAGCCCTCAAGGTCCCAACTTTTGAGTTTTAAGAGTTACGTTTAAGGTAAGGGATCTGACCTCTCTCTTTCTTTTCAAGTAATCCCTTTTATGTCATTTCATTTATGCTCCATGTTCTTATGTTGAAGGATGTTATTTTATATTCATCTTAATGCCCTTTTTATGTTCATATGATGTTATAACCCCTCTTTCTCTCATCAATTCTTTTTAAGAATGTTTAAGTGGCGTCGTTAGGTTGTCGAATTTTTAAGGGATTCTTTCACCCTTCTCTTTTTCAAAGTTCTACTTTCATGTCAAGTCTTTAAAGTTCCTTTTTAATTATGTTATGGTATGATATCTATATATATCATACTGGAATCTTATGTTCATATTATGATATACCATATTTGATCTTGTCAATTCATTTTTGGTTGAATCTTAAGTGACGTCGTTAGGTTGCAGGATTTTCATAAGAGAAATCTAATTTTTGTCTTCCTTCCATGTTTTTCATTTCAAATGGTATGTCCTTAAAATTTTATTACCATGTTCATATATCCTTAATATTATATCCCTCTACCATTTTATGGGTCATTTATTAATTTTTGACCCATTTACCCTCTCTTTTCAATGTTTTCTAAAACCTCAAAACATAGTTGTTATGCTGCAGAATTTCCATCTCAAAATGTCTCTCTATTTTTCTAAAGTTCTTTTATTTTATTAAGTGAATACTCAAATCTCTCTATTCTATATGGTTATTCAAATATATACCAAAATTTTCTATTTTAAATTCTGGTATTTACATACATGATACCCACCTTCCTTTTCTGTGGGTTTTAAAGTGACACAAAGATCATATCATTAAAGCAGTTTTTAAAACGTTATGATTATGAAATGAAACCCATTACTTTTATGATATATGGGTTGTTTATGAAATGATTGATGATGATATATGTGGCTCACATTATAATAAAGACATGTCAAGGGTGCGCCCTGATAGCGCTTCAATTCATTTGGTAAAGACTTAATCTCTAGAGATGAATATTTTTAACGACGCCTTGGTGAATAACCTTGGCAATTTTTAATGACACCTTGGGGATGGACCTTGGTGAAACAGAAATGACTGTCAATATTAAATGTTGTATCCACATCTTCAAGTTATGAAAAACGTTATTTTTATTATTATATGCCTCATTATTTCTTTCTCATGCCTTAAAGTTTTTTTCATGACCTTATTGAAGTATCTCAAGTTCACATGTAAAATGTTTCTCTTGTTTCCCTTACTGGGCCTTATGCTCACCCTTTCTTTTGATGTATGTACCTAGGTCATGAGATGAAGTAATGAAGCTAGGATGAACTTAAGGATAATCCTTTCAAGTGTTTAATAAGAATGTTTTATGTTGTTTTCATGTTTTATGTTCCTGGTGTCCAAGACACTAAACCTTATAGATCCTCAGTTTTGTGTAATGTAATGAAAGTTTATGTGATAAAAAGGAGGGATGCTATAGTTGGTATCAGAGGATGGTTTAGTTATTGGTGGAAATTAGGATATAGAAACTTTAGGAAGAACCCTATATAAAAGTTTAAATATAGGAAAACTTCCTGGTATTTTGGTATGTATTGAGTAAGTGGTTTATCAAACAAATACATCCCTTTCTAGATACGAGCAGGTTGAGGCGGATCTGGTACATATGTACATAGGGGTAAAACCCAAACACACCGCTTTGAGCTAGACTCAAATGGGAACTGGTGCATGATAACGAGCCTTGCTGCACTCTTGGTTATGACACTCCCGGGGGATATGTTTGGTTAATCACAAACTATTTATGAATCATTATGAAGGAATTATAGAGAAATGTAATTGTCTAAGCATAAAGTATTAGTTAAAAGATTCATAAATAAAATAAGTTTCTCACTAAGGTTTTATCCTTTTAGAAAATGGCGATCAATAGGAGGAACCGTGCAGATGGTGACCGCAATGCACCATGTGCTGACGGCCCTCCGATGGAATCCGGAATGGAAAAATTCATGCGAATGATGAACCAAATGACTCAAGTTATGAGTAATAACATGAATCAAGCTGAGAGGCCGACATCACCATGAAGGGAACAACACTCTATTGAGTCCTTCATGCATCAACGACCACCAACATTCAGTGGATCTACTGACCCATTGGTTGTAAAACAATGGATAAGCTCCATTGAAAATATCTTTTTTGTACTCCTTTGTTCGGAACAAGAAAAAGTCACCCTGGTTGTTTACTACCTAGAGGGAGAAGCTGATCAGTGGTGGTCACTGGTCAAAAACACGAATCCATGAGGAGAGATGTAATCTATGGAGTGGGAAGAGTTCTGGGGAATATTCTTTAACAAGTATTTCCCTCGTTCCATGAGAACGAGAATGGAGAAAGAGTTTCTCGAGCTGAAGAAGAAGGAGAACGAATCTGTCGGAAGCTATGAGATGAACTTCACCCAATTTTCATGATATACCTGTAGCTTTGTCATGGATCCAAGTGGGAAGGTTGATAGATTTTTCGGTGGACTGAGACCTCATCTGCAGAAGAATCTATCCAATCAGGACTACGATAGCTACCAGGAGATCGTGCGGAGTGCAATGAAAGTCGAGCTACAGTTTGGTGAGACACAGTGGTCTCATAAATCAAATGACAAGAAGAGATCGTTGGAGCCCAGTTTAGGGAATACTTTTGATCAGGGAAGAGGTGGAAAGCAAATGCAACTTACCACATGTGATAAATGTGGGAAGAATCATCCAGGTCACTGCTTGATCGGAAGTGGAAAGTGCTACAGGTGTGGAAGAGGATGCCATGTTGCTCAGAATTGTCATAGTGAGGTGAAGACTCAACTCCCCAACACTAACGACATAGGAAAGATGGTTTTAGACCTATTTGAAGTCAAATGTTTCAAGTGTGGACAGCTTGGGCACTTTTCTAATCACTGTCCAAATCTGAGGGTAGTGGAGGGGAATCACCATCAACCACTGCAAAGGCCAGGGGATCAAGGTCGTGCTTTTTCTATCACAACAACTAAAGTTGAAGCTCTGAATCACGTGGTAACAGGTACTCTTGTTGTCCTCTCAAAACTAGTAACTACTTTGTTTGATTCTGGTTCTACGCATTCTTTTATTTCCTCCAAGTTTGCAAAGAATATAGAATCAATGCCCGAACTGCTTGAGGTAGAGTTGTCAGTCAAGACTCCAAGTGGGATTATCCATGCATCAACAATGTTTAGAGACTCTAGTGTTTACTTTATTTAGCACAATCTTAGCGCAAATCTAGTAGTCATTCCTATGTTGGAATTAGACGTTATACTAGGGATGGACTGGCGCTCAAAGTATAATGAAAAGATCAAATGAAGAAGTAAGGAAATCTTAGTAGTCTTGAATGAACGACCTACAATTATCTTCCAAGGAGAGATATCCCGAACTGATCCCTATCTAGAAGCACCTCCTATAGCTTTATTTATGGAGTTAATCAGTGATGATGAAGAAGGAAAAGGGAGTGTACAAATAGAATATGTTCTGATTGTTTAGGAATACATGGATGTATTTCTTGAGGAGTTACCTGGACCTGGACTAGAAAGAGAGGTAGAGTTCTCCATTGAACTCATACCTGGGTCTCAACCGATATTAAAGACCCCATATAGAATGGAAAATGTGGAGCTATAATATTTAAAGAAACAACTCCAAGACTTGTTGGAGAAGGGGTTTATCCGACCGAGTGTGTCACATTGGGGAGCACCAGTTCTCTTTGTGAAGAAGAAGGATGGATCAATGCGGCTATGCATAGATTATAGAGAACTGAACGCGATCACATTGAAGAACAGATACCATCCTCCAAGAATTGATTATTTATTTTACCAACTTCATGGGGCTCAATTCTTCTCCAAAATTGACCTTCGATCTGGTTATCATCAACTAAGGGTAAAGAAGGAAGATATTCCAAAGACTGCCTTACGATCAAGATATGGGCATTATGAGTTTACTGTTATTCCTTTCGGCTTGACTAATTCTCCTGCTATTTTCATGGATTTGATTAATAGAGTCTTTAAGGACTACCTTGATAACATTGTGGTTGTTTTTATTGATGATATTTTGATATATTCAAGAAGTTGTGAGGATCATGAAGATCATATGAGGGTTATTTTGAAAACTCTTCAGAAGGAGAGGCTCTTTGGAAAGTTCATAAAGTGTGAGTTTTGGTTGCAACAAGTGTCTTTCTTGGGGCACATCGTAACCAATGAAGGAATCTAGGTTGACCCTGCAAAGACAATGGTTGTGGAGGAGTGGCCTCAACCCACAACAATAACTGAGATTCGTAGTTTCCTTGGTTTAGAGGGATATTATCGGAAGCTTGTGAAAAACATTTCATGGCTTTCTAATCCACTAACCATGTTGACTTGAAAAGGGGTTAAGTTCGTATGGAAAAAGGAATGTGAGGAAAGTTTCCAAGAGCTGAAGAAGAGATTGGTTACTGCACCTGTGTTAACACTACCCTCTATCGAAGAAGGATTCGTTATTTTTAGCGATGCATCTCTGAAAGGTCTTGGGTGTGTCCTCATGCAAGATAACAAGGTAATTACTTATGCATCTCGACAGTTGATGATTCATGAGAAGAATTATCCTATGCATGATTTAGAGCTAGCGGAAGTTTTTTTTCCTCTAAAGATATGGAGGCACTATCTTTATGGGGAGAAATGTGATATATACACCGACCACCAAATTTTAAAGTATATTTTCACAAAGAAATAATTGAACATGAGACAAAGGAGATGGTTGGAGCTTATTAAAGACTATGATTGTTCAATTCATTATCACCCTGGAAGAGCAAACAAAGTCGCAGATGTATTAAGCAGGAAAGATCCTGTTGTTCTGGCAATAATGGGGATCCTAGGAGATCCCTTGATTAAAGATCTTGTAAAACTGGAAATGGTAATTGTAAGGGAAGGGACATCATCAACCTTATCCCAAATGATTTCTCAACCTTCATTACTAGAGAAGATCAAGAAGGCTCAAAAATAATATCCTTTATTTCAGGAGAAGTTTGAGGCTATAAAAGATGGGAAGTTCCCTGATTTCAATATTTATCAAGAAGGTGTATTGAAATTTCTTACAAGACTATGTGTTCCATCTATTCCGGAGATAAAGAAACAATTGATGGATGAAGCTCATAGCTCTACTTTCTCTATACATCTGGGAAGCACTAAAATGTATAGAGACCTTCGTGATCATTATTGGTGGGATAACATGAAGAGGGAGATTGTTGATTACACTACAAGGTGCCTGGTGTGTCAACAAGTAAAGGTATAACAACAACTTCCTAAGGGGGTATTACAACTTCTACCCATACCAGTATGGAAGTGGGATAATATCACTATGGACTTTTTAACTGGTCTCCCGAAAACATCCAAAGGAAACAATGCGATATGGGTTATTGTGGACCATCTCACCAAGACCGCCCATTTTATCTCTATTCGGAAATATTTCTCTCTGGATCAACTTGCCAAGATATACGTAAAGGAAGTGGTAAGGCTGCATGGGGTACCACTATCCATCGTGTCTGATCGTGATCCAAGACTCACATCGAAATTCTGAAGAAGTCTTCAACATGCTCTGAATATTGAATTGAATTTTAGTACGTCCTATCATCCTCAAACTAATGGAAAATCTGAAAGTACTATTCATACACTCGAAGACATGCTGAGATTATGCTCAATGGAATTTAAAGGTGGATGGGATCAACACCTCCCATTAGTTGAGTTCTCCTATAACAAAAGCTTCTATTCGAGTATTTAGATGGCACCCTATGAAGATCTGTAAAGAAAGCGATGTAGAACTCCTACTTGTTGGGATGAAACTGGTGATAGAAAGCTTCTTGGGCCTGATCTTGTGCAATAGATGATAGAACAGGTTCATTCCATCCAACAACACATAAAGGCTACTCAGAGTCGACAGAAGAGCTATGCTGACAACCGTCGAAGGGACTTGGAGTTTGGTGTTGGCGACAAAGTCTTCCTTCAAATTTCTCCCTGGAAGAGAGTCATGCGGTTTGGGAAGAAAGGGAAGCTCAGCCCTAGGTACATTGGCCCTTATCAAATCCTTGATCTCATAGGAGCAGTGGCATATTGTCTAGCACTTCCACTGAACCCAGCTCAAGTTCATGATGTCTTCCATGTATCTCTCTTGAGGAAGTGCATACCCGACCCTTCGCATGTACTGAACCCAGAGGTGGTATAACTGGAACATGACCTCTCTTATGAGGAGCAGCCAGTGGAGATCTTAGACAGTAGAGACAAGGTTCTACGAAACAATACTACCCACCTTGTGAAAGTGTTGTGGAGGAATCAAAAATATGAAGAAGCGACTTGGGAGCCTGAGGAAACAATGAAGCAAAAGTACCCTCACCTTTTCGATTAGGCATCAAGTATAAAATTTCAGGGATGAAATTTCTTAAGGGGGGAAGAATGTAACGACCCAAACTTTTTGAATAGTATATTAACTTACTCTTAACGATTTAATAGATATGTTAATGGTTAATGCAGAAAGAGGAGTCGATGGCTTCATTCGGTAGACTCGAACCTTATGAAGCCCACTTATCAGAGCTTGGGAAGGAGGTGGCATCTTTGGGCTTCTCTTTGGACCAAGCCCAAGCCGAACTCTAGTGTGTCAAGCTTGAACAGAAATGCCTGCTGGAGAAGTTCAAGTTAGTAGAGATTACTACTAGGGAAATGTTATCTGAGCCTCCCTTAGATTCCCTCACCATAGCACACCTTACACTTAGTTCTTATGTTGGTGTTATAAGGGGCTATGTGATGAGATCTTAGCTTCTTTGTGTAATCCTTTGGGATGAATAAATTAAGATTTCCTCCTTTAGTGAAGTTTGTAAAATTTCAAATGTCCAGATAATTTTAGGATGTATTTTATTGATGAATTTTGAAAAAATAGATATTTTAAAATATTTATGTAAACCTTAAATAATTAATTATGTGTAATTATTTTCACAAAATGGTCTTCTACAATTATGTTCAGTAAGAAATTTAGAGTCTAATAAGATCAACTTAATTTTTGATGAATAGTAAATTGTGAATAGTGATTTTATGCTTAGGATTAGTAATGTGACCAAATGGATTAGTAATCTCACTTAAAGAAAGTTTTAATATAATTTAAACACCTTGATTAAGTAATTTGATTCAATAAAATGGGTAAATAACGGTTTCGTAAATTATTAATCAAGTATCAGTTTTTTCGGGTGAATAGTGTTTTTTAATTAAAAATTAAATTAAAAATATTTAGAAAATTATTTTATAAAATGGAATTTATTTTTGAACTCATAGCATCGATATTATGTTATGGTAATTTTTTGGGATTTTTCTGAGAGATGAATTTTTAGTGAATAGTAAAAATGCAGTTTTAGGGTTTTCGTATGTTAAATGACATCATAACTGTGTCATGATGATGTCATGAGATATTTTAAGGGATGGTCGACTAAAGGGGATGAATTATTTTATTAGGTGTCCCAAGTGTCCAATAACATGGGAAAATACCATGGGCAAGCCCATGGTTTTTCCAATACCACCAATGAGGTGGCCCTTGGTCATTAATGCCTTGTCCCCTCACTTTCCCTATAAATACCAAGACATCATCTCATCCATTCGACTCAAAAATCATCCTCAACTAATTTCTGGTCACCTTACCTCCCAAGGATTCCTCCCAAGGTTTCCCTAAGCCATCAAGGTCCCAACCTTTGTGTTTTAAGAGTTACGATTAAGGTAAGGGATCCGACCTCTCTCTTTCTTTTCAAGTAATCCCTTTTATGTCATTTCTTTTATGCTCCATGTTATTATGTTGGAGGATGTTATTTTATATTAATATTACTGCTAATTTTATTTTCATATGATGGTATACCCCCTCTTGGTCTCATCAATTCGTTTTATGAATGTTTAAGTGGCGTCGTTAGGCTGCCGAATTTTTAAGGGATTCTTTCACCCTTCTCTTTTTCAAAGTTCTAATTTAATATCAAGTCTTTCAAGTTTTTTTTAATTATGTTGGGGTATGATCTCTATATCTATCATACTGAACTCTTATTTTCATATTATTATAGACCCTATTTGATCTTGTCAATTCATTTTTGGTTAAATCTTAAGTGACACCGTTAGGCTGCGGGATTTTCATAAGAGAAATCTAATTTTTGTCTTCCTTCCATGTTTTTCATTTCAAATGGTATGTCCTTAAAATTTCATTACCATGTTCATATATCTTTAATATTCTGTACCTCTAAATTTTTATGAGTCATTTATGAATATTTGACCCATGTCCCCTCTCTTTTCAATTTTTTCTAAAACCTCGAAACATAGTTGTTATGCTGCAGAATTTCCGTCTCAAAATGACTCTCTCTTTTTATATAGTTCTTTTATTTTATTAAGTGAATACTCAAAGATCTCTCTTCTATATGGGTATTCACATATATACCAAAATGTTCTATTTTAAATTCTGGGATTTACATACATGAGACCCACCTTCCTTTTCTGTGGGTTTTAAAGTGACACAAAGATCATGTCTTTAAAGCAGTTTTTAAAAAGTTGTGATTATGAAATGAAACCCATTCATTTTATGCTATATAGGTTTTTTATGAAATTATTGATGATGATATATGTGGATCACATGATAATAAAGACATGTCAGGGGTGTGCCTAGATAGCGGTCCAATGCGTTGGGTAAAGACTTAATCTCTAGAGATGACTATTTTTAATGATTCCTTGGTGAAAAACCTTGGTAATTTTTAATGACACCTTGGGGATTGACCTTAGTTAAACCGAAATGATTTTCAATATTAAATGTTATAGACACATCTTCAAGTTATGAAAAACGTTATTTTTATTATGATATTCTTCATGATTTCTTTATCATGCCTTAACGTTCTTTTCATGACCTTATTGAAGTATCTCAAGTTCACATGTAAAATGTTTCTCTTGTTTCCATTACTGGGCCTTCTACTCACCCTTTCTTTTGATGTACGTCCCGAGGTCATGAGATGCAGTAATGAACCTAGGATAAACTTAAGGAGAATCCTTTCAAGTGTTTAAGAATAATTTTTTATGTTGTTTTCATGTTTTATGTTCCTGGTTTCCAAGACACTAAACCTTAAAGATCCTTAGTTTTGTGTAATGTAATGAAAGTTTAAGTGATAAAAAGGCGGGATGCTATACCATGACAATGTAATCTAGTAATGTACTTGCACATCTTCATGTATATTCACATGTCTCCCATGTCCATGCCCTCAGGCCACAAGACATGGGGTCACAACATGGAGTGTGACCCTAGTACACGGTGTGTAGTCCCCAAAACTAATCTTCCCCAAATGGGAATACCACATGGAGTGATCCACTATACTACAAACTATGTAGATGGAAAATCTATTGGTAATTTCCCTACTAACATCCTGAATCACCTATGTCTTCCCTGAAACACAAATATCATCCCTCATAGGGTCCCTAGCATGCATCTAAGGGATCTACAACCTTAAAATGATGCATAAAAAATGTTATTGGGACTCATACTCAAAACCAACGACCTTAGGGAAAAACATCAAAGGTTTTTTGTTAAATTGGTGATCAGGAGATGCTGCAACATGATTTGGGAGAAATCTCCATCAAGATCGGAGATCGATGGAACCTCATATCCTCAATTCATTCCTCGGGTCATTTATCACTCCAAAGGGGGAAGAGGGGATTCAAATCCTCTTATCATGTGAAAAAAGGGGAGGGAGGTAAGGGATATATTTTAAATTTTAATAAAATAATGTCATCCATTTAACCCCCCACTGTCAACTTGCCTCCGACCTGGCACTCGACACCGACAAAGTTATGTCACACCTCGGGTAAACATGATTTTCAAAACTCAAAAGTGGTGTCATAATTCCAATATGAGACTCCAATTTGGAGTTATTCCATATTTCAAAAGAAACTATGTATGAGTGAAAAAATATTTTTAATATTTTTAATATCATCACAATGAGGATCTCCGGCCCTCGAAATCTCATGCCGACTCTAGTCCTATCTTTGGAAATATTCTTCAAAATATTTCAGTGTATTATATGTCAAAACCCAAGTAACTATAGTTCTATACTAAATCTATGTACTATTTATTCAATGTATATACCTTGACATAGTCCAGGAAGCCTCTTAGATCTATCAGGAATGATCTTCATCCCCTGAATGTTAGTTTTTCACCTATGTCCTTCATGGAGAAGCACATGTTAAACGAGTCGTGAAATTATTATAAGATTGGTAAATCATTTCTAATAAGTAATTTTTCATCATAATATACTACTAGGATAATTAATGCACACCCACTAAATATCTTGTAAACACATGGCTCAGATTCATTCTTAATTAAACCAATTTATTTTATAGCTTCATAGAATTGAATTTTTCAGGACCTATACACTAACTTCAATACATAAATGGATATTTGAAAATTTTAATATCTTTTTTGAATCACATGGAGTGATAAAACCTTATGGTTGTGTCATTTAGACATATTCCTAAAGGTTCATATTAAGGAAATCTATTTTTACATCCATCTACCAAATTTCATTGTCATGGTAGGCTACTATGGAAAGAATAACTATGATGGATTTAAACCTAGAAACTAGAGAATTTTTTTATCATAATCAATTACTTGAAATTATTTAAATCCTTTATCCACTAACCTTTATTTATAGGTGAATAATTTACCTTAAATATCTAGTTTTCTCTTGATTACCCATTTTCAACCAATATGATTTACATTAACTAGCATATCGATCAAAACCCAAACATGGTTATGATATATGGAATCTATCTAATAATTCATGGATTATTTCCATTTTTCAACTTATAATCTATCTATAAACTCTTCATATGATAAACATTCATTATTTTCAACCAATAACGATTCACCGTATTTGGGGACTAGAAAACCATATCTTTCTAGTTCTCTTAAATTTCTGGTTCTCTTATGTAGTAGTTGTATTTCTCGAACAACTTATTCCATAGGGACCTATGGAATTTTTTCTTGTACTAACTCTTATGTATCCTGAGAATAAACTTCATCGAATTTAATATTTCTCCCATTATAATTCTTGAGGATGTTATCCCTCTCAAGAAATATGGATTGTATTGCAATATACAATTTCTTTTCTAAGGGGTTGTGTAGGTAGTAACCCCTTAATTCCTTAGGATACCCTATAAAGATACAATTAATGTCCTATAGTGTTAGTTTATTCCATGAGATGGCCTTAACTAATTTCTTGTATCCCCATACATGAGTGTGTTACAACATGGATTTATTTCTATACATTAATTATTATAGTATTATATTTTCAACATTATTTAGTACATGGTTTAGTGTGTATGATGTAGTTTGTAATGTATATCCCCAAAAAGATAATGGTTGATTTTCATTCCTCATCATCAACCTTACCATGTAATGTAGGGTATGGTTCTTCCTTTCACTAACACCATTCTACTCTATTCTGTAAGGTGGAGTAAGTTGAGATATAATCCTAAACTCATAAACAAATTCAATAATATCTTGGTTAAGATATTCACCACCTCAGTCATATTGAAACTTCTTTCTCTTTATACCAATTTTAATCTCTACTTCATTCTTATATTCATTGAATTTCTCAAATGCATCAAACTTATAACTCATCAAATAGACATATCCATATCTACTCAAGTCATCTTTACAAGTTATGAATTAAGAATACCCACCTCTAGATTCTATTATAAAAGGTCTTCACACATAATTGGGTACCAATACTATAATATTTATGGCCCTTTCACCTTATATATTGAAAGTTGGTTTGGTTATTTTCCCTTACAAACAAGCATGACATGCTTCAAGTGGTATTAGCTAAAAAGTGTCTAAATAAGCATATTGATAGAGATTTTCATAAACTTATTGTTTACATGAACAAGATGGTGATGTCTCTTTTGGTTGTTATATTATTCATGTGAACAATATTTTTTTATCAATTACCAATATTTTTTCATAATTTAATACATAAAGACGGTTATTTAGTTGTTCCATATCATAAAAGATGTTGTCTTTGTAAAAAAATAATTCTTTATTTCAAAATTTAAAAATAAATCCATCTATGTCAAGGAAATCAATATATAGGGTGCTTTTATTAATGATTGGCACAAAATAAAAATTCTTTAAAATCAAAATCATGTACGTTAGAAAAAATAAGATAGTAGTCTTCAATATCCAATACAATGTGTTATGCTCCATTGGTTTCTCGAAGATACACCTCTCCTCTATAAATCTATATTAATATACTTGGTTCTAGTATTTTGATATAGATATGAGAACCACAAGTTATATCTAATACCCAATTTGTATATATTAAAATATTACACTCGGTCATGAAAGCACCTTTATCCTCCCCTTTATTCTAGGATTAGTTACTCTTCCAATGGCCTAGCTTTCCACATGAAAAATATACTTCTTATTTTTTCATTCCCCTTTATTTATATATTCCTCTTATTCTTGTAAGGATGGTACTCTAGATATTTATACTTATAGTGATTCTTCAGACCCTTTTCCATGTTCATCCTTTTCATATTCGCCATTAGAAATATGGGTTTTTCACACCCCATGTACTGTCAACTTGGAGAATGATAGTAAGAAGTTCTGATAAAGTATTATTTCTATTTCTCATGTTCTAATTCAGAATAAAATGGGAGGAGTATTTAGGTAGTGAGTAAAGGTTTATATTTTTTCACATTTCATCGAGGAATTTAATTCTGAAGATGTCTAAGTGCTCTATGTAGCCAACTAATTTGACTACTTGAGGCCCAACAGGCATCGAATCTCCAATTTTTCACTTGAATAATGAATTGGATATCTCATATCTCTTTTTTCTTACATTCACTGGAAATAGATAATAAAGATGAAACTTAATGAAATATGCATCTATATATTCATATTTCTTTAGAATCTCATTGGGTATGGAAGGTAGAATGAAATATTAGAAATCTGTGGCATCTTCTAAATATTTCTTATAGAGATAAAATTCTTCCTCACTAACCACTTGGGAAGAAACTTCAGGAATTGGGTTTTCCAACATATATTATTTCCTTTCATGGTGTATAATAACTTGTAAAAACCTTTTCCATTCTTAGAAATTAGTAATATTGATAAGGTCTCCCTTATCAAGTATGGATCATAGTGATATGTTTTAATTGATATTTGTCATTTCTACAATTAAGAGGATCATAATTTTAGTACTTTATATCATAAATGTATATAATAATTATTTTAATATATTAATCTCCAATTATTTTATTAAAATAAAGTATCCATCACCATTAGTTTCCAAATATATTGTTTCTTGGATATTTTAGTATAAATAACCTATATTCTCCTTCTTATATCCTAGACATGGATCTATCAATCTATTCAAAGATATTTAGGTAGGAATAACTTTCCAACTGCATTAACCCATAGATCCCTGGTCTATTGAGTGGACTCCCCAATCCTGTAATAAATAATTTGGATTTTCTAAATTATTTTCCTACTAGTTTTAATAAGTCTCATGGATGAAAATCATCCCTTAATACAAAATATGTTATGTCAACCCAAAACTCAACATAGAAATTATCCTATAATTGAAATCACCCCAATATAGGTTGGTAAATCACTTTAAACTATGGGTCAATTCCTACCTATGTAGTGGAAGTATATTCTGAATTAATATATATGATTGATGGATTTTAATATTTATGGATAAATAGCCCAGTTTTTATCTTGGTTACATGATTGCTAATATTACGTGGATTTCCTTAAGTGATTAAATGTATCTTAGATAAATTTTATGTATAATAAAATTTATTTTATTTATATATTGCATGATTTTTAAATTAATTACTTCATGTGATAATGAATAAACATACATAATGAAATTAATTATTAAACATGATAGGAATAAAATAATAAGAGTGGTATGATCATGAGTTTTTTTAATGGTTTGTTTATCTATAAGATCATAAAAACAGTCAACCTATGGGAAAACACCTTGAACCATGCTATGGTTCATATTATAACTTTACACATATACACCCATGTACCTCTTGGATTGGTTTCTCCTTATCTAAAAACTTTATCCACCTCCACTAGCCCAGGATCTCTATCCATTATATAATCTTTTACTCACACACAAGTGATGGAAGCCAATGGATTGGTTTAAGGGATTATATAAAAGGAAACTATGGGCAGGTAGGACCTTACATTATGAGATTATTAATGATTCATAGGAAATAAATTTAATTAAATAATAAATTAAAGAAAACCAATTAGATACAAAGTTCTAGTATATTCTCATGATCATAAAAAACATGAAACAAATTATGCATTTAACAAAATAGTATTCAATCCAATTGTTTTTATTTAAGATAAAAAATGATCAAATCAATTAATTATCTTAATTAATTAATAAATTATTTTATATAAATTCTCACCCCATATTTATTAATATTCTCATCAATCAAAATTTTAAAAATAATAAATAAATATATTTAAAAACATTTATGTACAATAATATACACTATAGGAAACACAATGAGTACCCATTTAAACTACCCATCATGTGTGATATTTATATAATGATTAATCATAGAACATGTAGCATACACATATTATTATGTAATTTCATTTCATGTATGATTCAATTGAATGACACATGGAGAACATGTTTTTTATATTTCATGTTACATTTTAATGCACATAGAGTAATTAATGTAATACGAATTATATATAATATTTAGTTCCTAATATTATATATAAATTTATTAATATATATATATATAACTTTTCACATGGTGTGTATGAGTGAACTGAATATCACATGGAACACATGTTGATAAGGTCTAAGTAGTATAATAAATTGATTTTAAATTCTGGGTAAACAAGTAATATACATAACATGTACAATCTAGCTACATGTCATGTATAGTTATTCAATGTATATATGAGAACCGTGTCTAGGGATAGGGCATGTTAGTATGATAAGTAAATTAATAGAGTACATGGAATATACATGGTCGACATGTCTTGTGGTATCTGGGTTAAACAGTCACCAGTCTTGCAGGTCATGTAAGAAAATGCATGTCCTATCTTTGACTAAAGGAATAAATGTCATATATGTGTGTTCCATTACATGTATTATGGTTAACTGTATTCCAATCCAGTATATTCAACATGTGATTTATTCAATACACACTATGTGTAATAAATTCATGCATTCTAAATTAATTCTCAATTAATTAATTAGTTTATTTGGTGCATTAAACGTGGTTGCATGACATAAACCATTGGGATACATGTTTTGTACTCATGTGTTATCCAGAATGAATTTTTAGAAACTATGGATGATTTAATTAAATTTTCTTCTTTAAAAAAATAATAATTTATTTAATATATTTGTGAGAACAAAGAGGAAGAAGAGAATATCTCGCTATTTAGATTAAAGAACAACTAAACTGGTATTGAAAACTAATGATAAATGCATGAATCAATAAATGATATTTAAATAATTATAAGTAATTTTGAGACCCCTTTGATACCCCTTTAATGTTAAAAGTGCAGTGGAAGCGTCAGTGTGGGCATGCCTAACTCATCTTTTGGTTGTAATCAATTATTATTCTGATATGTACATTGACAATAAATGCTATGAAAAACTAAGTTGAATAATAGATTAATTTATATTATAAGGAAAAAACCAAAAGCAAGGATCATCACATAATGAATTATAATGAATTAAACCAATTAAATAATTAACTTTTGATAAATTCTTACTTCATTAATGAATATGACAACTTATCAATGTTGTTCCATTATTTCATTGTAGGAATCAAGTATAGATTTCCTTTAATGATGATTCACATGTTCTTGAAAATATCTAAAAATTTCTATATAAATCTAATCATGGTAGACCCTAACACTTGCATCATTCATCTTTGATCACCATGAGAATCGCTTCCAAGAAGAATTCTCTTTGATCTATCTATAATTGAGAGAGGTGTTGTAGGAGGATCACTCTATTTTATTAAGATATTTCATGGAGAAGAGTGCTCTAGGGCTTGAAAGGATTCTCCATATTCATTGTGCACAAAAAAACAAATGGATGCCTGTAGTGTTGGAAATGATATAGTTGGTTTTATATAGTGCTAATGTTAAAAAAATAATTACATATGTGCCCTTACTAGTTCATTAATCCCTATATAATTCCATGTCTATAATAATATTATTATTATTATTCCTTGACATGAACAAAAACAGTGAGTTAATTAAATTATATTTATTAAAATAATATCTAATATATATTATTTATTAGAAAATCATTAAACTCAATCCTTCATTCCTTCACAATATTTATCAAACCTTGAATAATGAATATTTATTTAATAAATTAGTATCACTACATTATCCTCCAATAAATATATAAATATTATAATCACATAATTGCAACTAAATATTTATATAATATTCTACTTAAAAAATATTCTTTGGAATAACTAGTGAAGGAATATATCTCGTCAAACTAACATGACTAATTATTAAACCACATACAAGAATAATATTTATTCAACATGTTAAATAATAAATAATATTTAATATTTAACTGATGTTTGGGATACACTTATCATGTGATCCTCTATGACTATTTTATAGTGGCATTAGGAAGACCTACCTAGAGTAGAAGGTTAGTGTATACCAACATTCCAATGAACCCATAGATAAATAATTTAATTTTATAATGAAATAAAACTTCATACATATTCTTACTTTGTTATATAATCCCTTTATCATGATGTGTCTAATCAAGTATTTTTCATACTGGTGACATCAACTTATGTGCTCGTTATCTCCTTATTTGATTTTATGGAAATGTAATTTCCCATAGAACACCATATCCATGGATTTAATTAGGCTATTTAATTCCCATAAAAGGTCCTAATATATTTACTTTTATTAAATAATCATATATACAAGTCTTTTATCACATTATTCATTAATGAAATGTCACTCGGGATGCACCCAACATATCCTAATTATCTAGGAATATATTTCATTATGTTTTATGTCAATACATGAAATTATGAGACTTATAATGTTAATGTCTAATAATGAATACACACATCCATATATAGTAACCTCCAATGACACAAATAAATGTAAATTTTGTATTAGTGGGTAGAATTCACATAATCTCATGTGTGGGAAATTACCAAGGGCATACACAATGAGAAGGTGACTCAAAGTCCTATGAGTATCCACCCCTAATATCTTGTATCATTTTTTCCCATAAAATGATATCATGTGGTTATATAAAATATATTTAATAATAATTTCATGGAACTTTGGGGTTCTTATCATATCAGGGAACTACTATGACCTTTTAGTGCGACAATTACTCTTTGAAAATTATCACCTACTATATCACACAAAAGAACTATCCTGATATGATAATACATTTATTAATATTCAAAATAATGAATAAATGTAATCGTATAGTAGATCTAAGTAGGTTCTTAGGCACCAACTCCAACATTCTTGAATTATGTGATTAGATCTTGAAAATGGACTAAGTCCTGAAATTTCCATAAGGGTCATATATACTCTATAAGATTCATTTTAAAGAACCAATGTGATAATTTATGAAGGCATGTGAATTAAATGTGGGTGACTGAAATTTTCATAATATTCACTTTAATATAAGATATATAAAAATTTTAAATGAATTAATTCATAAGGATCATGTTTGAATTAATAAAAATCATCCTAGACTTTATAAGGATCATCCCTAACTTCATAAGAATCATTATATACTTTATAAGTATTGTTATTTAATTTCATAAGGATGATTTATAAACTTCATAAGTATGATTCTGAGTTCATAAGAGTGATTTATGACTTCATAAGGATGGTATCCTACTTTATAAGGACCATCTAATACTTTGTATGAGTCATCATTTTATGAAAATTTGACAAAGGATGGATTTGTAAGAGTCGATGATATCTCCCAAAAGATTAATTTGAGGAAAATAATTAGCAAAGGTAGGTAAGTTAAAATAATTGTGTAAGATTTATTCCATTACCATAAGGATCAGTGTGATTCTGTAGGGATCATTATTGAGGTAAAAATTAGAAAAGGACTAGATGTCACCTGAGTTATGTAAGGATCATTTTGATACAATAAAGATCATGTGGATTTTTCAAGGTTCATTATAACTTCATAATGATAAGAAATTTGTAAAATTTTGAGAGATCTAGAGAATAATAATGTATGGGACTTCTAGAATTAATATTATGAGGAAATAAGTATCATATGACTCTAAAGATATTATCTAATATGAATAATATCATGATGATTTATTAATCCCTAATTCAATCCTATGATTTAAGAAGATTAATTGAGAATATGATGAGGAGATCACTCTTTCATTTAATCTTGTATATTTTGAAATGAAAATTTGAAAATCAATATTGGTGATCAAAACTGGAGGAAATTATATGGAATTAAATTTATCAATGTTGGAACTAATATTCATTAATTTAAATATCAAAAATATATTTGTGATTCAAGATGTATTATGAGAAATATTATCTTCATGATTAAGTAGAATAATATAAATCTAATATTAAATTTTAGAATTAGAAATACATGTTGTATTATGTATCATTATTTCATATTAACTAACACTATGAAGAAAAGATATATGTTATAACATATTAATGTTATATTATTTGCATACAATTATAGATATTTACTGTCTATTGGTTATTCATGCGATATTTTAAAAAAAAACTTCTTTAGAGTGCCTATAGAATTGAGGATAGAATTATTCTTTGGGGATAAATTGAGAAGAAAATAGAAGAAGGGAATTCCTAGAAATTCGATGCAGACAAGTAGTTGAGTTAAAATTAATATTAATGATCATGGGATCACACCCACATAAAAAGGTGGAGGAAAATATTTATAGATCTTAGTGTCAATATTGTAGGGTTTTTATATTCAAAATATAAAAATTATATTTTTTTGTCCCATATATAATATTTGAGAAGGAGATAAAGAAATATCATTACTTAGTAAGAATTAATATCTCTCTAATGCTGAGAAGATAGATACTAATATTGTTTCGATGAGTAATAATATTTTCAGTATCAAGGGAGAAGAATAAACTAAAGAGATTTCTGTGAAGTTGATCTAGTACATCGAAGCTGAAGATAAATAAAATAAAGAGAAAAATGTTATGAAATTTATCACTTATTACTCAGTATTATTTAAGTCCAAGATAATATGAATGGTTTATAAAGGAAAATGATAATTTAGAGATCTAATTAACTATTTTCAATTGATATCCTTGGATATAGAGTTGATATAATTCATTGATCAAATTCTTAGAAATATCTGGGAACTAAGAAATATAAATAAACCAAGTTTCATTATGTTATTATTGAAGATACACATACATTAAAATAATTTGATTGAGGAATTAATTTAGATCATGTTGATTTAGTGACATCTCTTACAGAATGAAGAACTACTACAAGAGGTTGTAAGGAAGTGTAATAAATTAGCATGAGGTTATAAACACTACCACAAAAACAGTTTTTCGCAGCACCCCCCTTTATCAGCGCTAACGAAAAAGTGCTGATAAAGGGGGGTCCCTTTATCAGCACTCAAAAAAGTGCTGATAAAGGGTAGGCTTCAAAAAAAAATTAAAAATATATTAATATATTAATATATAAATATAGTTATATTGTTATATAAATATAATATATAATTTTTAAATATATTTTAGATAAGTATAAATTACATTTACACTTATTATACTTAATATATAAGATATTTAGTGAAAATGACTTCTTAAGAAATTAAAAAAATATTTTTAATTAATATTTTGATAATTATTATGGAGTAATAGTCATTTAATAACAATTTGAGGACTAAAAAATTTAAAAAAATTAAAAAAAGATCTAAAATATGTTGAAAACGCAACTCAAACTTCAAACGACCATAACTTTTGATCCGGGTGTCCGTTTGAGCTCTACCACATATCAAATCGAAGCCTGCGATGAGCTCTACGTCACTATGACTAGGGGGCACCCCGGTCAAGCGTTTTTGGAGGCCAAAAAGAGGCCCAGAAGGCCTCCAAAACTGAGTTTTTTTGTCGGGGTACCCAGATTTTTTAACATTTTTTGGATTTTCAAACTCGTTTAAGGGGGTATTATTGACTTTTCTTGGCGGGGACTGAATTTATTTCAAGGTATTACATTCATATTGATATTATGTCTTCTAAATTTCATCCTTTTTTATAATGAACTGCTATTTATAATCAGTTATATAACTATATGTACATATTTTTTATATATTCGCACCTAAAAATTAAATTTTCTAAATAAATAATTAAACATATTTACATATAAAATATATTAGCTTTATCTAAATAATAACTAATATCCATTTTATTTAAAATACCAATATATGAATATTTATATACATATATATTAATCTAACTATATATATATTAATCTAACTATATATATATATATATATATTAATCTAACTATATATATATTAATCTAATAACTATATATATATTAATATAACTACATATATATATATTAGTATTACTATAAATATATATATTAATATAACCATAAATATATATATTAATATCACTATATATATATTAATATAACTATATAAATATATATTCATATAACTATATATATGTTGATATAACTATATATATGTTAATATAACTATATATATGTTAATATAACTATATATATGTTAATATAACTATATATATGTTAATATAACTATATATATATTAATATAAATATATATTACTATACGAATAAATATAACTATATATATATATATATATATTAATACCACTATATATATATATATTAATATTACTATATATATTATAATATAACTATATATATATATATTATAATATAACTATATATATATATTAATATAAATATATATTACTATACGAATAAATATAACTAAATATATAAATATATATATATAGAGATATCATGAATTGGAAAGCAAATCAAAATAGAGTAGTGGTAAGGGCTTAGGCACGCAGGGGGGAGGTCTCGAGTTCAAATCCTGGTGGAGGCAGGGGTGCGCGCGCATGGGGAATATTGGAGCAAGTGCTGTTAAAGGGTGGAGGGGGGTGCGTGGGGTGCGTGGGGTGTTGTATAGGGTCCGAAAAGCGCTTTAAAGGGGGGGGGGGGTTCAAGCGCTATAAAATCCCCCCCCCCGATTGGCAGTATTTTTTAAATTTTTTTAAATTTTTTTAAATTTTTTTATATTTTTTAAATATTTTTAACTTTTATCAGCGCTTTTTTAAAAGCGCTGATAAAGGAAGTGATGATATAGGACCCCTTTATCAGCGCTAAAAAACGCGCTGATAAAGGGGTACTTTAATCAGCGCTTTTTTTGAGCGCTGATAAAGGGGTCCTATATCAGCACTTTTTGGATCGCTGATAAAGGGGACCCCCCCCCTTTATCTACACTGGCTTTATCAGCGCTTTTCTAGCGCTGATAAAGTCCATTTTTAGCGCTGATAAAGTTTGTGTTTGTAGTAGTGAAATATAGTGGGATGGTGGGTGACATGGTGAGATATTGTGAAAGTGTGTGATGTACTATCAGTTTATGATAATAAAATTCCACACCACTTGTAATTGATAATAAGATTATTACTGGGGGTCTCTATAACAAGGTGAATAATCAATCATAGTAAGGCATATGTGATGAAGGAACATTTTCCATTTCATTTGAGTATATTTATCTTAAATAATATAGATAATAATATATAATAGATTTAATATATATGTTTGTATTTTATTAATTGGATAATGGTATTAATGTGAAAAATCCTAAAATATTATTTTTAGTGGTTCTATTCATTTTTTGGATTTAATTATGAATCCATGCATTGATCTTTGATTTTGTATTTTCATTATTAAATGTATTTTAATTCTGAGTTTTATTGTTTAATTCATTTTGAATTTATACTAGAAAAATACTGTATTAATTCTATTTTCATTGTGAGTAGGTTGAAGCTGGAAATGGAAAAATACCCTAGTGTATGTGTCATTCAGTTCCCAACGCAAGTGTGATCCAGACCATGTGTAAGTGTCATCAATTCATTAGAGAATTTCTCAAGCACTGCATTAATCTTCACCATGGAATAAATTTATCCATATAGGATGAACCCACCACTATATAGAGGTCCCTATATTGAATAAAGGTACTCCAATATCACAATGTAATGGTCCTTCACACATGCCACTAGATATGGAATAGTAACCAAGCTACGTAAAAGTAAAAAACTACCATGTGTAAAGGTACCACAATGATTCTACCACTACAAAAAATTAGACACTAATGTTATGTAAAGTTTCTTCCAAAAGTCTATATAACGGTATATACCACACATCATGATCTATGTAAGGGTATCAACCATGATCCATAATATACGTAAAGGTATGAAGCACACATATGTGTATGAGTCAACTCATGTAAAAGTAATCACTACAAAAACAGTGTTGTGTAAAGATGAAGTGTATGTTTATGAAGCTACATCAAGGTCATCTCCATTAAGAATGTTCTATATATGGTTCATCCCTTATAAAATTTAGCTTGAATCAAATTCCCAGAGATCCCAAAAACTATGTAAACTGGTCAATCTCCCAATGCTTACCTCTCACAATGACATCCTCAACTTCCTCTATGTAGGAACATAGTTTTTAACCATGGTATATAAATAATCTAGAGATATCTATGAAGAAATAATGATCAATATACCTTTGAGACAAGTTCAAATAAATAAAGAACAATTCTATTCGATTGATGAACCCAAGATTCATCTAATCGTAAATGAAGAAGCCTTGCTGAATATGATGAAAGCTGAATGGGAAGAGAAAATATGTGTTTTCTAGTTTGTTGCCTATATAGGTTTAAAATGGAGGGGAAATATATGTCTACCAATGATATTGATATGATTGTAAAGTCAAAAACACACCATATACTAGATATAATTCCTTAATAATTTCAACTAAAGTAGTCAGATCATAAGACATTGTCCCAATAAAGAACGTATGACATTCATCATATAACTTCATCATATAAATTTATCATAAAACTTATTCCTCTATCATAATATGTCAGTGAAATCATAGTACATATAAACACATTTTTTGACTATTATTGTTAATATCATAAGGTTTTTGTAATTTTCTAATATGGGAAAAGATAAAGTGTGGGTGAGAGTACCCAATACCTCCTCAATATGGACAACACTATAGTATTTGATCACATCTTATTTTACATGGAATCTATGCATGAATTATTTGTTCAAAATGATTATCCTCATTCATTCATCATGTCAAAATTGGGTAAGGATCATTAGATATTTCCACCAATAACACATCTATTAAATAAGGGAACTAAGTATTGTGTGATCTTTAAGAAAAATTAGAGAGGAAAATGATTGAAGTTGAACCTCCAAGAAGTTGGCCGTAAGGACCAAAATTAAAACATACATGGGGGGAAATATTTTGATTCAGTAGGTGCTGATGTAACATCTCATTACTCTTTTAATAGGTATGTTTCTAAACTTGTCGTGGTTTTCTATTTTCACTATCTAGGTTGGGCCAATAAAGAAATGGGAGGATACTTATAATGGTGAATTTATAGATTTCTTGAAATTTCTTGCACAAAATTTGTTGGTTATATAGCCTACTGAAGAATTATACATCGTATAATAGGGCTACATGAAATTTAAATCATAAATGAAAATAAATATGCTTTTTATCAAAGGTGTGATGGGTTTTTTGGCAATTATTAGACTTATCAATTACACAATGTGTAATTGGGTTACACATCATGTATAGTCCTGGTTATTTTTTTTAAACAAGAAGATCAGCTGATTTATAACAACCTTAATCTTTATTACACATTAATACATAATTTATTAAATGATATCACACTTAATACAACCCCAAAAGATCAATAAGTATATTTTATTTGGGAATTAGGTACATTACATAACAACTTAAAACATGGAATAAATCATATTTATTGAAAACCTCTATAACATGTTCATAATATTCCTTCATACTTAAAGCTTCCTAGAAAATCATGGGGAAAACATAAGAAAGGAGCGGGATATAAATCCTGATAAGGGTGTAAACAAGGAATAAGATGAAGAAGACAATACATGTTAGACAATAGGAAAATAAATGGAGCATAAAAGTAACATGAATATAAAAGAATGGTATATCATGATAATCATAACATGGAAATGTGGCAACAACATACAACATGATATTATCATGAGTCAAGGATTATTGCACATGGAGGAGCATGAGTCATGGCTCATTGCACATGGATGATCATGAGAAAAAGATCATTGCACGTGAAGGACCATGATTCAATGATCATTTCACATGAAGGATCAAGATTCAAATCTAATTTCACATGATGTATCTTGATACTAAACATGACCCAATGCATTGGAGCACTATCATGGAGCACCCTTCATAAACATTTCAATCTCATGCTTAAGTGTACCACATAGATCTTATAACATGAGTTCATTTAACATAATAAGTTACTCCATGATTAAGAAATGTGGAATACATACATGTAAGTACCGAATAAATATGTATATGTCCATAAAGGTGAATACTCTTGATAGAGAAAAACGTATGGTATTCACTACATGATGATTTTGGCATGGAAAATCACAGTGTAATTTTGGGAACATAATGGAACCATAGAGAAATTCATAAAATGGGTTGATGAGAGAGAATTGGGTCTCTCATAATTTATAAATTAAATGGAAAGTAATAGGGACATGGAAGCATATTCCCCAATATTTTGAATTGGAAATATATGGTGTAAAAAAGTAAATAAACTTGATGAAAGAGGAGAAAGCAAAAGAACCCTCACAAAATTTAGTCCTAGTAATGGGTGTAAGTGAAGGTTCTTAAGAGGGTTAAATGAGAGTAAAAAGGGATTTCATCATTTATAAATCAATTGGAAATTAGAGGGAATAGTTAAGGATGTATCCCAACTTAAGAAAATTTAAATTAAAAGGTAAATCATAAATGAAATTCTTGATAAAAGGAGGAGAGAGAGAATCTATTACAAAATTTCGGCATAGTAACGGCTTAGGTAAGGGGAAAATGAGAGAAAATAAATGATCCCCCATTAAAATAACATCAAATTTATATTAATGGTAGGATTATAAATCAATTACATTATAACCATTTGAAATTACAATAACTAATTTCAAATAAGATTCTTGAATTTGAAAGGAGGAGAGGAAAGTGAGGACCCCTTACTTGGATGTGTGACTGTTAAGGCTTGGGAGAGGCTTCTTAAGAGATTGGGGTCACCTTGGAAGGACTCTAGGGAGTATATTATAGTGTGTGGATGATCTTAAAGTATTTTTAGTAAAAAGAAATGGGAGCTTGGGAGGGTTTATATTGCAAAGGAGGTGGATTTATTTATTATTTGGGTTTTCACACTACGTAATAAAATATTCAAAACCAAAAATCATCCCATGGTTTTTTCAATGGTTTTTGTAAAAGGAGAGTGGTATAAATTATTTTATAATTACAAGGGCCAATGATATTAAAATAATTTCCTTTCTTATTTGGAGTTGAGTCACACTTTTAAAGAAATTATTTTAAAATAATAAAATATAATATAAATCTTTGAGGATTAACCATGCTTTATAAAATAAACCAAATAAACATAAAATTATATTATTTTAAATTTAAAACATATATTTTTCTAAGGATACATTTTATAGAATTTATTACATCACTATTGTTCAATTATAGTTCCATAAAAAACAAAGTATATTTATACAATATTTTAATTTTTACCCCAAATTTTGACTGTCTAAGAAAATTATGAAAAGTTTACTATTGGATAATTTTAACATCGTGATTCCCAAAATAATATTCATTTTATATAAATAATTTTATAAATATGTGAATTTCCAATTTTAAAGTAAAAACTGACATTCATTGAAAATTGATGGGTTTTTAAAATAATAGTTTTTGAACCCTAATAAAATTAATTTTGACTTCAAAAAAATTATATGATCATTTATATTTAAAAAAATTATTTTATTATTTTATTAAAATATTATTTATTTCAAAAATATATTAATTCATCAAAAGAGATTTCTTAATTGACCAAAAATACTATTTATACTTTAAAAATATTTTACAAATTAATAATAATAGGATGAAAATGTATTCATTATTTTATACAAAATAATGTACATAATCATATTAAAAGGGTCTTGTAATGTATCACTTAAATACACCATCATACACCCTAAGAGTAAAGTTCGCTATGGTTGGGATTTCATGGGGTTGTTCGGTGACCATGTTTTGGGCCATGATCTCGATGAACTTTAGCTTCTCCCATAAGTGATTATGTTCATGCACAAGTTATTAGATCTCATCATGGTATTGGTCTAGGGAAAATCCTATAAATTAAATCTCCCTCAAAAGCTTTGATAAATGGGCTTCATAGGGTACAATCCTACTGGTAGAGGCCATTAATTCCTTTGTCTACGTCAAAAGGATTTCTTAAAACCCTATATTTACTCTAGTCATGTGATCATAATTCAACGACTATATTATCAACGGTAATGATACTTAATGGTCATTTAAATACAATTGGATATAATTAACAAAATAAGTGCATGTGTTTTCTATATCCATAAGAAATTTAATTAAATCTAATGGGGAATTATATTCATAATAGTTTGGGTTGTAACAATCTTCCCCCATTTAGAAATTTATCCCTCAAAATTTCATTTTCCCATACTAAAAAAGATGGGGGTAAATTTTGTTAATCACTTCCTGTTGTTCCCATGTTGCTTAATTAAACTTTTGGTTTCTTCATAATAATTTGACAATGAAAATTGCCTGATTTCATAGAACCTTTTCTCTAAGATCTAAGATCTTCACCAACTGCTCATCATAGGAAAGGTCATTCTCCAATGGTACCACCTCTAGACTGAGTACATGTGAGGGGTATGGTATGTAATTCTATAAAAGGGATATATGGAATACATCATGTATTTGAGATAGGTTCAGTGAGAGTGTTATTTGATAGGCCACTACTCTAATGAGATGAAGGATCTCAAAAGGGTTGATGTACCTTGGACTAAGCTTTCCCTTCTTCCAAAATATCATCACTCTATTACATGTAGATATGAAGAGTAATACCATGTCTCTAACATCAAACTCTAGGTCTCATCAACAATTGTTAGTATAGCTCTTCTGTCGACTCTGAGATGCTTTGACATGATGCTAAATGGTTTTAACCTTCTTCTCTATTTCCTCAACCATTTTAGGACCTAGAAGTTTTTGTTCCCTGACTTTATCCCAACATTTCGTTCTTCTCAATCTCTTCCCATAAAGGTCATCATAGGGAGCCATTTGAATTCTCAAGCGGAAAATGTTGTTGTAAGAGAACTCAACCAAAGTAAGATATTGGTCACATCTGCCTTTGAAGTCCATAGAACATGATCGTAACATGTCTTCTAGTGTCTGAATAGTCCTCTTAGATTGGCTATCAGTTTGAGGATGATAAGGTATACTAAAATTCAGCTCATTTTTTAGAGAATGTGGAAGACTTTTCGAGAACATAAATGTGAATCTTGGGTCTCGATCGCATATAATCGATAGTGGTACTCTATGAAGCCTTACCACTTCTCTAATGTATATCTGTGCTAGTTTATTCGGTAATAAATCTTCTCAAATCGAAATGACATTTTTAGTAATAGTAAGACGATCCACAAAAACCCATATAAAATTGTTTCCTTTGGATGTATTTAAAAGTCTCGTGAAAAAGTGCATGGTGATGTTTTCCCATTTCATGTTAGTATGGGTAATGTTTGAATCATCCCCTTATACTTCTATCATTCATCATTCACTTTTTGACATACCAGGAACTTTGATGTATATTCATTGCTCTTCTTCTTCATGTTGTCCCACCAATAGTGCTCTCGAAGATCTCGATACATCTTTGTGTTTCCTAGGTGAATAGAGAAAGTAAAACTATGTGCATCATCCAATAGCTCCTTCTTTAACTTAGGATTTGATGGAGCACATCGTGTTTACCCAAATATAACAATTCCTTCTTTATTAACATTAAACTCTAAGGATTTACATTTCCTTATAGTTTCTATTCTCTTCTGAATTCCCACATCTTCTTTTTGAGCATCCTTTAACCTTTCCAAAAGACACATGATGAACCCTGTTTTTATTATTCTGGGTATTTCTGAGTCCCACATCGGAATACCCCCTTTATGTATTCCGTATTTTCAATATATAAAAGAAGTATCCCACCTCACCTTTAGGTATGGATATTACCTCTTTTACATGGTATCAATGGGAATATAATCCCAGTGTGTCTGAACATCACACTGGGGATTTTGGTATGTTCAATACCTACCATCCATATACTAGGGCTTCTCAATTCACTATTTCTAATGGATCAACAATCCCCATTACAGGATTTAGAACATTCCATGTGACCCCGTCTATTAGCCTGCCTCCAGTTGCTTACATTCCTCATGGACAGTTTAATATTCTCTCTATTTGCAAACTAACCAAAGATTTAAATTGTGCTACTACTTTTACATCATCGGGTGTTGTTTTTCAGGAGTGTTCGATGAATCGGGAACTTGGTTGAGGTCATCTACAGGTTAGGGTGTACACACTCGATATATCACAACCTCTTGCTTGCTCATCCACCTCATCCCATGCCCTTTACCTTCACTCTCACCTTGGTCATCTGCTAGCTTTCGTCCTACATAAGCTTTGCCCCTAATTTTGTCATAACCTTTCCTTCCATTGTGAACCCTTCATGTTTTCAAAACATCATCAGGTGACATATGTTCCTCGAGTAGAGCTAAATGCAGTGAATCATTTCAAACTTGTTCATTCCAATGTATGGGATCCTTGCAAGGTTTTTAGCCAGCCTAGGTGCCAATATTATATTACCTTTATCGATGACTACTCCCGCATGACTTGGCTCTAACTTCTTCGTGATCAGTATGAAGTGTTTTCTACATTTCATACCTTCTAAAATGAGATTAATACTCAATTATCAACCTCCCAGAAATTTCTACGCTCTGACAATGGATGACAATATTTATCCACTCCCCTTCAGCAGTTTCCCAAGGATACATGCATTATTCACCAGACATATTTCAATGATACACCTCAGTAGAATGGAGTGGACGTGTGGAAACATTGCCATATTATGGAGACTGCTTGTGCCCTCCTATTCCACATGAAGGTGCCTCACAAATTTTGGTGTGATGCTATTCCGACTGCTACATACCTCATTAACCGCCTCCCTTATTCTATCCTTTAAGGGGAGACTCCTTTTCAGACTCAGTTCTCCATTATCCCTCCTCACTTGTAACATATCAAGTAAACAAAGAACAATACATTTACATATTTATTAATATTTGTGAATTAAATATTAATGTTATTTTAAATGGTATGCTATGTTTTATGTAATACTCGATACGCAATAACGGGTTTCTTTGAAGTCAAATGTTACACACAATGCTGAGTCACACTGAAAAATAATAATATAATATTATTTTAAATGGTATTTAACGCCTAGCTATTGTATTGGGGGAATGAATAAAACTAAATAAAATATTATTATACATGTTTTTTAATTGTTTTTACATTTATCCAATAAAAGTTAGAGGCTTAAAATGTGAATTAATCTAATTTTAAGCATAAATACTCTAATATTATTTAAAAGGTTGATTTACCACCTTTTAATGGTGAACCCTCTTTAAATATAGTGTTGGTCACTTTTATATGTTCTATTTGAAAAAATAAAATTTTTATTTATAATCGAAACATCAAAATTTACATTGGGTAAATTTTTGGTATTTTTCTAAAAAAAATTCATTTTTAATGAATAGTGAAAAATACTGTATTTTTATTCAAAAACTTCCTTTTAATATAATTTATTTATATAGTTATACTATATTTTTAATTTGTTTTAAGGTTTAATTAGATTATATTTTTACCATTTAATCCAATGTTGGTCATTGGAAGAAATTTCACTTTGAAATTGGACAAAAACAAGTGTCAATCTTTTGATAGTTATTATTTCTTAAAAACATGATTTTTGTTTTGACAACAAGAATTAATTTTAAATTAATTAATGAAACTTATATGTTTTTAATTTTTTAAAATAGACATCATTTTTGAATTCAGAATATCAGATATTTCTTAGGTGTAATTTTTGGTATTTTTCTGAAAAACATCAATTTTTGATAAATAGTGAAAACATTAAGTAGTAGTTGAAAAGATGACTTTTTCATTTAAATAAAATTTTACCACTTCTGTGAATTGAATTTCAAAAATCCTAAAAACATTGTTGTTATTAGTAAGTAAAATGTGGTTCAATAAGATGAAAATATTTTTTGATGAATAGTAACTTTTGACTTTTATTTACCATGGTTAAAGGTAAATATGGTGATTCAAGGTAAAAACAGTATTATAATAATATAAAATTACCTTAACACTTTTCCTAAACTTATTTTATGAGTAATGGACGACAAATAAAATCCTTGGGTGAGACTTTTATCCTTTGAAAGCCACTTGGTTAAGATAATGTAATTAATAACTTTTTATTTAAAGTAAAAATAAAAATATCATAAACATGTATTGTTTTTCTAAAATAATTTTAATGTGGGGTTATATAATTGATATATTTGACTATAAATATTCATTATAAATTTAAAAATATTTCCTACATCATGGTATTTTATTTGTAATTTTTAGACATCAAATAAATAAAATTATTTATGAAACAATAATGATGCAGTGTTTACCTCATTAATGAATGATTTAAATAAATAAGATTATAAGAATTAAAACAATATAAAAAACCTATCCAATTATTATTGGATGATTTTATTTATAAAAATAGTCCTCTTATATTCTACTTTAATAAGTTTTGGACCTTTAGAAATATAAAATCATTATATAATAAAATAATATTTTCAAACATTCTTAAAGAGTCCCTCCTCAAGCCCTCACCTCTAACCCATTACTCACACCTATCAAGCCCATTGGCTTGTCCAAAACCTTCCCAAATAAGATCCCAACATCCCTCTATTCTACCTAGACTCTTTACATTAGGTAGAAGGCACTTCAAGAAATCCTTTTGGTTCAAACCAAAGGGAGTTACCCGATTTAAATGTAACATCTTCTCTTAAATTCTTTTCTTTTATTTTACTTCTCTAACACCATAAACTCTTTTTATTCCTTTATTTTATAAAAAAAATACCCTTAATATAGTATTTCATTTTTATGAGAAGGATTCTAACTACACTTACACACACTTCTGTCTAATGGGTAAAGAACATATTATTTCTGTGGACGATGAACTAACGCCTCACGAAACGATGATTGTTTAATTATCTCCTACCACCTAATATGGTTTCCATTATGATGGACCTGTATTTATTTGTGAAATATATTATATTTATATTGTTTCTATTCTTCTGTATTTTTCATTTATAGAATAACTTTATGGTTTGCATAGTGGGTAAATATGATAATCTCATTTGAGGAAGTGCGGACTACCGCCCTCTCAAAGTGATATGACTTATTCATGCCATACATGGAACGTATAAAGGATGGAGTTACTGAAATTATATATGATATTATACTGGAATTATAATATACCTATGTATCATTAATTTTTCATTCCATTAAATACAAAATAGAAATGAAAGTAGCGTTCATGCGTACGTACGGCTTACCGTCTCCCTGAATGGTGTATTTCATTTCTTATCTTCAAATGTTATATAATATTAGAAATAAATATATATACTGGATATATATGATATATATAAAATCTAAATCATGAATAACACTTTGTAGATAATTGACTTTTGACCACATGAACAACTTGTAATTATAAGAAGTTCATTTTTGACTCAAGTACCAAATATCGGCAAAAAAATCATTATTAACGTAAATGATTACATAATGTTTATAACATGGTAATAATTTATATAAAAAGAATAATAAACTATAAAAATGTTATTAAGAAAGTATAAATTAAATTTAGTTTATTATTTAGGATATTAAATAACAAATGGGTCAATTCAGATATGAGGCAAGGGACTTCATCTCAATATCCTTTCATTGAGGCATCCTTTGATTTATACATGAATTTATTTTATACGGTGTATAAAACAATTTTACTTTTAATTTCTTTCAAAAGTAATCTTTTCTGTATGAATAATTTTACTAAATGGCAAAAAAGAGTGTTACTTGTTAACATAATCAGTGACAATGGCCTTTTCCGCCGCCGCGAGTATTATTTGATCTTTGGCTTCCTTAACAAGCCGAAATGTTTTTAAAAGGAAAATAAATACCATATACTCTTTTGTGTTCTTTGGTATTGAAAATGGTTTTGATAATGGATTTGTTATGTCAATATATTTAAATGAAATATTTTGATTGAAATTTGGAAATGTTATCTTTACTTTATATTTGTTTTATGTGTTATGAATATGTTATGGTTTTTGGAAATTTTTTATGTATATGGGTGGTTCTATGATAAACCTAGGGCGGGTGATCCCAAGATAGCTCTCCAATGCATTGGGTAACGTGACAGAGGTAAACGTGAATGTTTTTCCGAAGAGATTTTATGAATATAATTTGATGGGTATTTCAAATGTAACTCCATACATAGATGTGAAAGCAACAACATAAGTATGTTATGGTTGCTACAAGTTACCATTAATATTTATGTTTACTATGTGTTATTCATAAATCTTAATATTTCATGAGTTGTGTTAAAGAGCATATGTTATGTATATATTGATTAACTAATGTTTTCTTTCATTGTTTTATAACCCTTGATGAGCTTTTTATGCGTATCCCATGTTTTGAAATGTTTTTCACTGGACTTAAAGATGAATAGGGTCAAGGATGGGATCAAGGAAAAGTCATGCTATCTAAAACATGGAACTAGACATGAGTCTTTTTTTCAAGAGTTTTTATTTTATAAAAAAATGGAAACTGAGTAGAAGTGTCTACTTTGTAATTTTTGAGATGTAATGTAATAGTTATGGCCTAATTCTATAAAACTATAAAACTGAAAAGATAATCTATGTGAATTATCCATTTAATTCAAGATTATGTAATGTTTTAAGGCTGGGTCCTTATAGTTGGTATCAAAGGTCAGTTTAGACAAATTTAGGAGTTATAATATTGTTAAATTAATGTCTATAAATTAATTTATGGTGAAATTTAAATGATATAGCATTTACAGATTACCATGTTGCTTCACCTAAGATATTTTTCTGTTCAGAATGGTTTCCCGTAGAGGAAACAGGGTAACTATGATGGGATGACATCAGTAGGAAGGCAACCTTCCAAATCAGCAACCTGAGAAGGTTGGAATCAGAACTAAATAGTTTATAGCAGTGATGGAACAGTTGACTCAGGCTATAAATGGTAGGGGTATCCATGCATGATATCAGCCAGATCAACCATAGAGGAACATGTCAGTAGTGGAGCATTTCATGAGGCAGCATCCCCCATCATTCATAGGATCATCTAACCTTGTGTTGGCTAAAGGGTGTATTAAATCATTGGAGAATATGTTTCATGTCTTGGGGTGATCAGAACATCAAAAGGTTAGTATTTCTATTTACTATTTTGAAGGTGAAGCTGATCAATGGTGGTCGATGGTGAAAAATATCAGGGATAGTGAGGAGATTGATGCTCTTGATTGAGATGAATTCAAAGGTATGTTTCTAGAGAAATATTTTTTCTAATTTGGTTCGTCTTATGATGGAAAACCATTTCCTGGAATTGAGGCAGGAGGATGACTCAGTAGCTGCTTATGAAGAAAAATTCACTCAACTGGCAAGGTATGCTCCAAATTTCATACGAGGTCTTGATATTAAAATCAACCATTTTTACTCAGGATTAAATCCAAAGTGTCGAAGGGATTTAGCTTCTCTTGAGATAAAAAGTTATGAAAAACATGTTCAATGTGTATAAAAGGTGTAAATGGAGTTTACCAATAATCAGGTGTTCTTTGACAAACAACCGAATAAGAGGTCGAGGTGGTAGATGAAAGGGAATAACTCTTCAAAAAAGTCTAATGGTGAGAAACTTAAGTTTACAGTTTTTGAAAATTGTGGTAAAAATCATTCGGGGGAATGTCTTCTAAATTATGGTAAGTGATACTGATGTGGTAAAATGGGACATAAGGCTCGTAATTGCATTGAAAAATATCAAGGTACTGGTAAGAAAAAATCTAATTTGTCGTCGGTAGAATTTTTTAAGTTAAATTAAAGGGGTTATTATACAAATGAGTGTCCAATGAAGAACTCAACTGAGGGAAAGAAACCAGACTACAATAATAAAGGGGTGGTGAAATTATTTGCAACTACTTTAGCATATGTTGGTCCATCAAATAAAGTGGTATCAGGTACACTATTTGTTTGTTCATATTATGTCAATGTGTTGTTTGATTCAGGTTCTACACACTCTTTCATTTCTGAGAAGTTTTCTAGTAAATTGGGAATTCCATCTCAAGATATGAATCCTAGAATTATGGTAAAAACACCCAGGGTAAATGTTGAGACAAAAAGAAATTATAAGAACCTTCCTGTACTTGTGTGCAGAAAGAATATACCTACAAACCTTATTGTTTTACTTCTAGCAGAGTTTGATGTTATTTTGGGTATAGATTGGATTTCTATTTATCATGCTAAGATTAAATGCAGAGCTAAAAAGGTTTCTTTTCAGAAATATTTTCATTTTGTGTACAATAATGAAGCCTTACTTTTGATAACATATCAGGAAGCTGAGAAACTAGTAAAAGATGGAAATGATTGTTACCTTGAAATAATTGTTGAAAAAAAGGAACTGATCAGATTAATGATATTCTAGTGGTAAATGATTATATTGATGTTTTTTCTAATGAGTTTCCTGGTATTATACCTAATCGAGAAGTTAAATTTATTTTTTCCTTAGTTCCTAATGCTAATCCAATTTCAAAACCCCCTTACGAATGGTTCAAATTGAACTTTTAGAGTTAAAGAAGCAATTGTAGGAGTTATTAGATAAAGGTTTCATTCGACCTAGCACATCACCATGGGGTGCTCCTGTCTTGTTTGATAAATAGAAAGATGGTTCAATGATACTTTTCATTGATTATAGAACATTGAATAACATCACTGTTAAGAATAAGTATCATTTTCCTCATATCGATGATTTGTTTGATCAGCTCCAGGGAGCTTAGTATTTTTTGAAGATTGAATTGATTTCGGGGTACCATCAGATAAAATTAAAGGAATCATACATTCCAAAGACCGCGTTTCATACTGGATATGGCCATTATGAGTTTTTAGTTATTTCTTTTGGGTTAACCAATGCACCTGTTGTATTCATGGATCTTATGAATATAATTTTCCAGGAGTTCTTGGATAAGTTTGTGGTTGTTTTCATTCATGATATTTTGGTTTATTCTAAAAGTAAAGAGTAACATGAAATTCATTTAAGGGTTGTATTGAAACCCTTAAAAGAAAAAATCGGTTCGTAAAATTCAGCAAGTGTGAATTTTGGTTACAAAAAATTTCATTCCTTGGTCCCATTGTTTCAAAAAATGGAATAATTTTTGATCTTGATAAAATAAAAGTTGTTAAAGAATGGAAAATATCGACAAATATAACAGAGATCCGTATTTTTCTTGGTTTGGCAGGTTATTACCAGAGGTTTGTTGAAAACATTGCACGGTTATCTAGTCCAATGACTTAGTTAACTCAAAAAGGTGTTAAGTTCATCTGGACAAAAGAATGTGATGATTTTTTTAGGAATTGAAAATAATATTGGTGAATGCTCCAGTTTTGGCACTGACTTTCAGAAATGGTGAGTTTGTTATCTATAGTGATGCTTCTTTGAAAGGAATTGGTTGTGTCCTAATGCATAATGATCAGGTAATTTCTTATGCTTTACGTCAGTTGAAACCTCATGAGTTAAATTACCCTACACATGATTTGGAATTAGCTTCTATTGTTTTTGCTTTAAAAATTTGGAGGCATAATTTGTATGGAGTAAAGTGTGGAATATATACTGATCAAAAAAGTTTGAAGTATTTATTCACTCGGAAATAATTGAATATGGGATAGAGGAGATGGATGGAATTAATAAAGGATTATGATTGCATGATTCCTTACCATCTAGGAAATGAAAATAAAGTGGTTGATTCTTTGAGTCAAAAAAGTAATGCCACATTAATCTTGTTACATTTGGAAAAAGATCTATTGATTAAATATTTTCTGAACTTTGGAATAGAAGTTGTGGGTACAAGAAATTCCACTGTTTTGTTTCATGTGTCAGTGAAATCATCTCTATCAGACAGAATTAAGCAAGCACAGAAGGAAGGCAGTGAGTTACAAAAAAATGTATAGTTGGTACATAAGGGTAAGTTGCATGATTTTAACATTGATAATGATTGTGTTTTGAGTTTTGGGAAGAGATTATGTATGCCTTGTGATTCACAGTTGAAGAAAGAGTTGTTATGTAAAGCTCATAGTTCTCTTTTTTCAGTTCATCCTCACAGTACTAAGATGTACAAAGATCTTCGGGAGTATTACAGGTGGGATGGAATGAAAAAAGATATTTCTGACTTTACTATGAAGTGTTTGACTTTTCAACAGGTTAAATCAGAGTGGCAGTTACCGAAAGGGATGCTTCAGTCTTTACCAGTGCAAGAGTGGAAATGGGAAAATATATCCATGTACTTCACTGTGGGATTAACAAAGACATCTTGAGGTAATAATGAAATCTGGGTTATTGTTGATCAATTGATTAAATCCACTCATTTTCTTTATATTCGAGATAATTTGTCTCTAGATTAACTTTCTCATTTATATGTTAAGGATATGGTTAGGTTACATAGATTTCCCCTCTCCATTATATCTGATCGTGATCCCAAGTTTACATCTAACTTTTGGAAAATCCTTCATAAGTCATTGGGTATTGAATTAAATTTTAGTACAGCTTTTCATCCTCAATCAGATGGTTAGTTAGAATGAACAATTTAGACCTTGGAGGATATGATATGTGCTTGTTCACTGGATTACCAGGGAAGTTGGGACCAACATCTTTTTTTGGTTGAATTTTCTTATAAAAACAGTTTTCATTCCAGCATACAGATGGCTCCCTTTGAGGCATTATATGGGAAGCAGTTTTGAAATCTAGATTTTTGGGATAAAGTAGGTGAAAGGAAGTTTATGGGACCACAATTGGTAGAAGAGATGGTAGAAAAAGTTAAGTTGATTCATAAGAACATGAGAACAGCTCAGAGTAGGCAAAAAAGTTATGTGGACAACTGTAGGAAGGATCTTTCTTTCGAGGTTGGTGAACATGTCTTTCTCAAAGTTTCTCCATGGAAAAGTGTGATGCATTTTGGTAAGAAGAGAAAGTTGATTTTGAGGTTCATTGCCCCCTATGAAATCCTGGAGAAAGTTGGATCATTTTCCTACAAAGTGGATTTCCCTCCAAGTTTATCTTAGGTACACAATGTTTTCATGTTTCAATTTTGATAAATTATATGTCAGATCTGTCCCATGTTTTTATCCCAGAGGTAGTTTAGTTAGAAGATGATCTCTCTTATGAGGATCAACCAATCCAGATTCTTGACCAAAGATAGCAAGTGTTGCGGAATAAGGTAATTCATCAAGTAAAGTTTTTGTGGAAAACCAATGGTTGAAGAGGCAATGTGGGAATCAAAAAATTATATGAGGGATAAATACCCCCACTTATTTGATAAGTGAATAAAAATTGCGAGGAAGCAATTTACAAAATGGGGGATGGATGTAACATCCCAAGTAAATAAATAATAATACATTTATATATTTATTAATATTTGTTAATTAAATATTAATGTTTTTTTGAAGGGGATGCTATGTTCGATGGCGTACTCGATACACAATAATGGGTTTCTTTGAAGTCTAATGTTACACACAATGTTGAGTCATACTGAAAAATAATAATATAATATTATTTTAAATTATATTTAACGCCTAGTAATTGTATTGGTGGGAATGAATAGAACTAACTACAATATGATTATACATGTTTTTTAATTGTTTTTACATTTATCCAATAAAAGTTAGAGGCTTAAAATGTGAATTAATCTAATTTTAAGCATAAATACTCTAATATTCTTTAAATGTTTGATTTACCGCCTTTTAATGGTGAACCCTCTTTAAATATAGTTTTGGTCACTTTTATATGTTTTATTTGACAAAATAAAATTCTTCATTAGAATCGAGACATCAAAATTTACTTTGGGTAAATTTTTGGTATTTTTCTGATAAAATTCATTATTTAATGAATAGTGAAAAATACTGTATTTTAATTCCTACCAAATTAAATTTTTATTAAAGCAAATCCATTTTAAGGTAAAATGGTAAACCATTTTTCTACAAAAAGAAAGAACTAGGTACTGAAGGAACTAATAGAATGATTAAAAACTAGGCTAATATTACTTGACATAGCTACTCATTAAAGATCCCAGTGCATCGTGCTAACCTTGGTTTCTGGATCCTCTCTGATTATCTCTTCAAGGTGAGTGATCTTCCTTTGCATTGTCTGAATAAACTCTTCTATGTTGATTTTACTCTGATTGAATCCCCTGGAGAGTATGTGGTCTTGTTTTTCAATCCACACTTCTTGCTCCTCGTTAGCATCAACTTGCAACCGATGTTCATAAATTCTTTTAATCTCTTCTTCGGAGTCAATGGGTTGATGACTTGTTTCTAGAATTTCTTCCTTGGAGTGCAGCATAAGTTTCAAGCACTCCCCAACTTCCTCTTCCCTGTCTCTTGTATTTTTCTCCTGTATTTTAATATAATTTATTTATATGGTTAGATTATATTTTTAATTGGTTTTAAATTATAATTAGATTATATTTTTACAATTTAAACCAATTTTTTTCATTGTAAGTAATTTCACTTTGAAATTGGACATAAACAAGTGTCAATATTTTGATAGTTATTATTTCTTAAAAACATGTTTTTTGTTTTGACAACGGGAATTAATTTTAAATTAATTAATGAAACTTATATGTTTTTAATTTTTTAAAATATAAATAATTTTTTAATTTGTAATATCAAATATATATTAGGCTTATTTTTTGGTATTTTTCTTAAAAACATCAATTTTTTATTAATAGTGAAAACACTAAGTAGTAGTTGAAAAGCTGACTATTTCATTTAAATGAAATTTTACCTCTTCTGTGAATTGAATTTCGAAAATCCAACATACATGGTTTTTATTATTAAGTAAAATTTGTTTCAATAAGATGAAAATAATTTTTGGTGAATAGTAACTTTTGACTTTTATTTATCGCGGTTAAAGGTAAAAAGGGTAATTCAAGGTAAAAACAATATTGTAATAATATAAAATTACCATAACACTTTTCCTAACCTTATTGGATGAGTAATGGATGACCAATAAAATCCTTGGGTGAGACTTTTGGCCTTTCAAATCCACTTGGGTAAGAAAATGATATTAATAATGTTTTATTTAAAGTAAAAATAAAAATATCATAAACATGTATTATTTTTCTAAAACAATTTTAATGTGGGGTAATATAATTGATATATTAGACTATAAATATTCATTGGAAATATAAAACTATTTCCCACAACATGGTATTTTATTTATAATTTTTAGACATAAAATAAATAAAATTATTTATGACACAATAATGATGTAGTGTTTACCTTGTTAATGAATGATTTAAATCAATAAGATTATAAAAATTAAAAAAAATATCCAAAACCTGTCAAATTATTATTTAATGGATTTATTTCGAACAATATCATCTTATCTTAGACTTTTATAAGTTTTAGATATTTAGTAACCTAAAATCAATATATAATAAAATAATATTTTCAGACTTTCCTAAAGAGCCCCTCCTCCCCCTTATAAAAAGCCATCACCTCTAACCCATTACTCACACCTCTCAATCCACTTGGCTCATCCAACACCTACCCAAATAAACTCCCAAAATCCCTAGCTTCCACCTAGAAGCCTTACCTTACTCAGAAGTCACTTCAAGAAATCATTTTTGTTCAAACCAAAGGGAGTTACCCGATTTAAAGGTAACATCTTCTCTTAAATTCTTTTATTTTATTTTACTTATCCAACACCCTAAAAAAATTTAGTCCTTTATTTTATAACAATTCTAGTATCCTCAATATAATAGGTCATTTTTATGAGAATTATTCGAACTAAACTTAAACACACCTTCGTCTATTGGGTAAAGAACATATTGTTTCTTTGGACGGCGAACTAACACCTCACAAAATGATGATTGTTCAATTATCTCCCACCACCTCTTATGGTGTCCATTATGATAGAACTGTATTTATATGTGATATATATTATATTTATATTGTTTTTATGCTTATGTATTGTTCATTTATATAATACCTTTATGGTTTCAATAGTGGTTAAATATGATAATCTCATTTGAGGAAGTGTGGACTACCGCCCCCTCAAAGTGATATGACTCGTTCATGCCCTACATGGAAATTATAAAGGATGGATTTACTAAAATTATATATGATATTATATAAGAATTATAATATACCTATGTATCCTTAATTTTCCATTCCATTAAATACGAAATAGAAATGAAAGTAGCGTTCATGTGTACGTACGGATTATCATCTCCATGAATGGTGCATTTCATTTCTTATCACCAAATGTTATGTTCATCCTCCTCCTTGAACTTGTATAGAATCTAAGGATGATTCTCCATATGAAGAATGATTTCCTTTTCACGGAAATTAATGTTGGATCTATATAGGGAAAGTCATTCCGTGAAAATAATTGCATAAAATTACACTAAAGGGGGTATAATGAGATTCACGAAGAAGTTCATCCCACAAACATTGATAGGGGAGGAGTTATATACATGGGATGCAATAATTTCCCCATTTTCCATTTTCAATAACATCTCTACTAAAATTCTTTTTTGTGGTGTTTGTATTGTTCTACTAAACTTTCATTGTATAAAAGAATGCGTAGAACTATGTATGATAACCCTACCATTAAATTTTTTATTTTGGTTCTACGTTTTCCAATATAGACTTAGGTATGAGTAATATTTAATTGTTCCATACATAAATGGAAATCCAATGATATTAAAGGGATAACTTATAAATTTATCTCCTTAACATATGATTTTCTAGACTTCAATCTATGTTATCCATGATCTATTTCCTAACATATAATCTCATGGAATTTTTTATCCCTTAGTAATGGTTCATATTGAGCTTATGAATTTACCCTAGCATATCCCCCAGGATTGTCAAACTAGGTGTGTAGTATGGCACATTGTTATGTGCTGGGTTACCCCAAGTCAGGCCTAGAACACCTTGTTAGAGTTGTTACTCGTAGGTACATTTGTGCTAGAACCACATCCCCTTATAGTATCCAGATAAGCATATATTTTCTTAATAACCACTTACTCTATATTTACCAAAATTTAGGGATTCTTTCTTATACATATACTTATCCATAAGGGTTTTCACTAGGTTTTTCTAATCTTTTTCAAAAAAATAACTATACATTTCTCTAATACCAACTATAACAACCCTAATCATTATTACACATTAATAAATGATTTATTACATGAGATCACACTTAATACAACCCCAAAGTTCAAGAAGTATAGTGTATTTTGGAATTAGGTACAATACATAACAACTTATAACATAGAATACATCATATTTATTGAAAACCTCCTTAATGTGTTCATAATATTCCTTCATACTTAAAACTGAATGGGATATCCTTGGGGAAAACATAAGAAAATGGTTTTCTATAAAACCTAGTAAGGTAGTAATCAAGGCATAACATGAAGAATAAAATACATGTTAGGAAGTAGGAATATCAACAGAGAATAAAAGGAAAATGAATATAAAGACATGGTATAGAATGATAATCATAACCTGGAAATTTGGCAACAATATACAACATGATATTAGCATGAGTCAAGGATTGTTGCACATGGAGGACCATGAGTCAAGGCTCATTGCACATGGAGGAGCATGATTCAAAGATCATTGCACATGAAGAATTATGAATAAAATATCATTATACATGAAGGAGCATGAGTAAAATATCATTTCACATGATGTATCATGATACTAAACATTACCCAATGCGTTGGATCACTATTAGGGCGCACCCTTCATAAATATTTCAACCTCATGCTTAAGTATGCCACACAGGTCGTATAACATGGATTCATTCAAAGTCATAAGTTATTTCAAGGTCAAAGAATGTGTAATACATAAATTTAATTCCCCAATAAATAAATATATCTACATAAAGATGAATAGAGTTTATAGATAAACAGGTATGGTATTCACTACATGATGATTTTGTCATGGAAAATCATGGTGGAATTTTGGAAGCATAACAGCGTCAAATAGAAATTCATAAAATGGGTTGATGAGATAGAAAGGAATCTATAATAATTTATAAATTAAATTTATAGTAATATATATATATATGTAATTACATTACCCAACATATTCAATTGTAAATATTAGTCTTATCAAAATAAAGAAACTCAATGAAATAGAATAAGGAAAAAGAACCCTTACAAAATTTCGGCATGGTAACAAGTGTACATAAATGTTATTAAGAGAGTTAAATGAGAGTGAAAAGAGATATAAACATTTATACATCAATTTTAAATTATGGGTAATAGGTAAGTATCTATCCCAACATAATAAAATGTAAATTAAAAGGCATGTCATAAATGAAGTACTTGATAAAAGGAGGAGAGAGAGAATCCCTTATGAATTTTGGCATAGTAACGACTTAGGTAAGGATCAAAATGAGAGAGGATAAATGATACCACAATAAAATAACATAAAATATATATTTATGGTATTATTATAATTTTATGTCATTATAACCATTGGAAATTAAAATAACTAATTTCAAATAAGATTCTTGAATTTGAAAGGAGGAGAGGAAAGTGAGGATCCCTTACTTGGATGTATGACTCCAATGGATTGGGAGAGGCTTACTAGGAGATTGGGGGAGACTTAGAAGGACTATAAGGAGTATATGGAAGAGGTTAGACGAGATTAAATGAGTTTTAGTGGAGAGAAATAGGATCTTGTGTGGATTTATATATGAAGGAGGGGGATTTATTTATTATTTTGATTTTGGACACTACATAATAAAATATTCAAAACCAAAAACCATCCAATGGTTTTTGCCCACGGTTTATAGAAATGGGGAGTGGTATAAATTATTTTATAAGGTTATGGTCCTAAAATATTAAAATAATTCCCTTTCTTATATAGAGGTGAGTCGTGCTTTTAAAGAAATTATTTTAGAATCTTAAAATGTATTATAAGTCTTGGAGGATTCACTAAGCCTTTATAAAATAAACCAAATAAACTTAAAATCAAATTATTTTAAAGGTATAACAAATATTTGGTAGAAGATTAATTTTATAGTATTTATTACATCACTATTTCCCCATTATGATGACATAAAACACAAATTATATTTATACGATATTTTAATTTTTACTCGAAAATTCAATTGTCTCAGAAAATTATGAAAAATTCACTATTTTCTAATTCTGATTTTCTAATTACAAAGAAAATATTAATTTTATCTGAATAATTTTTTAAATATTTGAATTTTCACTTTTAAAATAAAAACCAATATTTACTGAAAATTGACGAGTTTTGAGAATAAGAGTTTTCGAACCTTAATAAAATTAATTTTCACTTCAAAAAAATTATATGACCATTTATATTTAACAAAATTTATTTAAAAATTTTATTAAAATTTTCTGTATTCCAAAAATCCATTAATTCATCAAAATAGATTTCTTAATTAACCAAAAATTATATTTTTTCTTTAAAAATCATACACAAAGTAACAATAATAGGATGAAAATATATTCATTATTTTATAAAAAATAATGTACATAATCTTATTACTATGGTCTTATTACATATTTCCTTAATACACCAGTATAATCCCTAAGAGTAAGGTGCGTAATGGTGGCGCTTTCATGGGGCCGTTCGGTGAACATGGTTTGGGTCATGATCTTGATGAGCTTAAAATTATCTTGTAAGTGGTTCCATTCATGCTTGGGTTGTTGGATCTTAGATTGGGATTGGTCTAGGGAAAAGACTAAAAATTATATCTCTCTTAGAAGCTCTGATAAATGGGATTCATAGTGTATGATCCTACTAGTTGAGGTCATCACTTCATTTGTCTATTCCAAAAGGACTTGTTGAAACACTATATTTATACAATTCATGTGATTGTTGTTCAATGGATATATTATCAATGGTAATGATACTTAACGGCTGTTTAAATCCAATTTGATATAATAAACAAAAGAAGTGCATGTGTTTTCTATATCCATAAGACACTTAATTAAATCAAAGGGGGAATTATATTCATAATATATTGATTCATTGCCTGATTTCTATTTTTCTACTCCTCCAATATTCCTTACTCTCATCCTAGATCCTTCCCTAGTAGATTTTGGGAGCCACGAACCCCTCCAGACCTTTTTGTTCAATGATTGATCATTATGGAGATCACAGTGTGTCTTTATGAGTAAGAATTCTACATAAATATCCATAGAATTCTCTATTACTTCCTTGGGGTTTTATAGATTATATTGAGTTGGATGGATATAATCCATGTTTTGTTGAATCTCATTTCTAGGCTAAGTTCCAATATCTTTTGTTCCTTCATTATTTTTTGTGGGTTTCGTTGTGGTTGTTGTGCTTCCATGAGGAAGGTAGGTGGTTACGTATTTAGTTTACAATATAATTAACCTAAAATTTCTTTATTTAGATTCAATTTTATTTTAAGAGAAATTGTATAAATTTAATAAATTAATTTCAATAATTTAATTAAAAACCCAATTTCAATGAATTGAGGTTTTGGTTCCCTTTTGGCATGAAATTGGTAAAAACCCCCAATTCTTGTGAATTGGGGTGGGTTTTTGAAATAGATAGAAATAGTTTAAAAATTTTAATTGTTGAATTTGATTGTGTATTTTATGGTCAATTGATAAAAACCCGAATTCTAGTGAATTGGGTGTTTTCAATGAAATTTAATGAATTTATTTCAAATTCCTGTTTGTGAAAATGGATTAAAGGAAATTGTTTTGATGGAAACTCAGTGGTTTCATCTTATTTTAAATGAGTTTTTTTTATTAAAACTCATTATGTTTTATAAAGAGAAAACATTCATATTTGAAATAGGGTATGGTACTTGATTGTATTTTAAGCAGTCTTGAAATAAATTCCTCATAATTGTTTGTACTTGAGCACATGAAAGCCTTAGGTAGTTTGTGTGTTATGTTGGACAACACATTACGACTTACAATGTTCTAAGACATAATTTCATCACATCATCATTCTTTAGTCAATGGTGATAAGTCCCCTTTTCCTTAGGCCCAAATGGGAATATATACATACTTATCATTTCATTATGTTGGGTACCTATAACCTTTAACTATAGTACCTATTTGGAAAATTACCATGTTGCTCACTTGTTTGTATTTAAAATGTATATTCCATTTTTGTAAATTGTTTTACATGCCTTGAGAATTTATATAAACTATTTTATATAATTTTTTTTATTTAATCCATTTTTTGAAAAGTTACATTTGTGTAAATCACCCTTTTATTAAAGGTAAATTTCATCATTTGAAATATATTCCAATCATTTTAAATGTAAAGAATTGATTTCTAAATGTTTTTTCATCTTTTAATTCTAAACCAAATTTTTTTAAGATGATTTTGTAAATTCCGAACCTATTTTTTCGAATTTTAATCACATTCTTAATAATTTTTATATTGGAAACTATTATGGAATTTTCGGTTAAATCCTACCAGTCTTTGTCTCACACCCTACTTGTGAGTTTGGGTGCTTGTAGATTATCTTCTTCTAGGTTCGAGTAATGAAAAGGGATATCTTAGAGGTGGATACATTTGTTGAACCTTGGACTTGGTGAGTTGTGTCATTTTGGGATTGGGTTGTTTTTTCCTATTTTGGTAGATTTTTTGTAGTACTTTGAGCTTTAATTCCCTTTTTTACTTCTGGTACATTACACGAAGTGGAATTTATTTTGATATGAATATTGGCTTGTTTCTTTACTTCTGTAATGTTTTGGGAAAAATCATTCCCACTACCTTTTTGTATGATGCCAAGTTCTATTTGTCAACCTTTGGGTATTGGGAATGCCCTTTCGCCTATTTCAGGACCAACTCGGTTATCGGGTTACCAAGGTACCCAAGATGGGTCATGATAAAGTGGTATCAGAACACTAGGTAGATATTTTGTCTTGAAATCTGTATACATTTGTGAAATATTTTCATGACTTAAGAGGTAGTTGAAATTGATTTTATGGAAAACTCTCACCATAACAAAACTTAAGTCTCTAGGGGTGGTTGAGGAAATATGTCTTGTGGATTAGTTCTAGTCTTTTCCCTATTTTGATTTGGATAGAGGGAAATCCAAATATTGTTTGTTACATCTATTTGGATTAATTTACCCTATAGCTCTATTTGAGTGTATCCTGATGTATTATTTATTGTCTACTGATGTTTTGTAGCATCATACATCCAAGAAGTCATGAAAATTGGATCTAGGAGGAGGCTGATTTTGATCCCTAGTGATTTAATCATGTTGTAGATCTGAATCTGGTACAGGTGATTGTAAGCATTGTCCAAGATCTTGGAAATGTACCTCCTTGAGTTCCCATTTAGGCTCCAGCTATGGAACCTCAAAGGGATGTTCTCAAAGTTAGTTCTCAATAGTTCCTTTTCCAAAATCCAATGACATTAAAAGGCTCAAATTGTAACATCCCAAGGTTTTCTAAAAATAAATTGAAAATGCTTGAAATTTTGTTTAAGGTATATATTTATAAGTATCCTTTAAACATAATTTTATTTCTTCTATGTTTTTAATTTCAAGAAACTGTCATCTACAATTGTGTTCAGTATGTTATTTAGAGTCTGATGGAACAAACTTGTTTTTTTGGTGAATAGTAACATGCCCTTATGAATAGTAATATGAATAGTAATATGACCTCATGAATAGTAAATAATATTATTATTTTATTTTCCCATGGCAATAGGATAATGGGATCTTAATTAATTTTCCAATGTCACATAAAACTAATTGCACTTCAATATTGTTATTTTTCGAATTAACTGTGACCTTATTTAAAAATTAAATTAATAATATTTAGAAAATTATTTTTGAAAAATGGAGTTCATTTTTGAATTCTACACATCGAAAAATGGTTGGGGTAAATTTTTGGTATTTTTCTGAAACTCTTGAATTTTCGGTGAATAGTGAAATACGGTAAAATACCGTATAATCAATTTATCAGTAAAAATGCACTATTTATGACATCATAAGTGATGAAAGGCCACTTGCTTCGAAATCACTTGATATTTTCACTAATTAAGGCCACTTGATTTGAGATTATTCATAGTCTTGATAAAAATATTATAATAATGATTAAAATAATCTAAAATACCTCCCCTCCTCCACTATAAATACCACCCTCACTCCCCTCTTCCTCCCACACCTCTCAAGCCTTGAGCATTGTCTAATTTCTGCCAAATTCCCTCCTCAACCTTCTTCCCCACGTCCTAGAGCTTCTGGTCTCACCAAAAGACCAAAATCAAAGCCCTTAAGAAGGATCTCAAGGAGAAGAGATCAAGAGGTAAACATCCTCTTTCATTTTCATTCTTTCCTTCCATTTTATGTTATTCTCTTCCTTTCCCTTTGTCTTTTTTTGGGATATTTCATTTAATATTTCCCCTTACTGTCCAAATTTTGTATTAATGATGAGATATTACATTCCTCTCATCAATCTTATTTTTATGAAATTTTAAGAGACGTCGTTAGGCTGCCGAATTTTTGTAATAAATTTCTCATGTTTTCTTCATTTCAAGATTGCCTTCTCTTCGTTCTTCACCCCCTCTTATCCAAGAGGCATGAAATCTCCAGAATCATGTATATTCTGGATGTTTTCATGTTTATGGAAAATTACAAATCATTATTCCTCTCCTCTCTCACTTATTTAAAGAATCAAAAAACATTGTCCATTTGTGTTGAATTACCGATATCGTGGACGATGTATTTTCAATCTCCATTAATTCTTTCAAGTCTGGTCATGAAACCATTTATATGGTTGAACCAGGTTATAATATATGTTTTATGAATCATATAAGGTTCTGGAATTCTTTTTTACTCATGATTCAAACTTATAATACTAAATGAAATTGTAATTATCAAAGAACCACTTAAATTATCTAAACGAACATAATTAATGTTTTAACTTATAAATCATCATCATATAAAGCACCAAAGTGATAAATGGTATAATTTATGCTACTGGAATTATGTAAATACTACTCCATTCCAATTCTGGAGTTTCACTTCCAATCAACAAGAACGATTCATCATGAACCGATCGTGAAAATCACAAAAGAACTCACCCAAAATAATGCAAGGAACAAAATACTAACAAATAAGGGGTGAAATGAGGTTATGAAATGACCATATAAGATGTTATAAACATGAACATGTTTATGTAAAATACTAATAACACTCTTTTAACCATTATACAGGAGGTTTAAAAAATTTTGAAGTAAGACAAGCCCAAGGTAAGGGAATTCTTAACCCGATTTCCATTCTTTGGGTTAACATTCTACTTTATAATTTATGTGCTATTTAAATTGTTTGTGTGATGGGTTTTGTTTATATTATGTTTCATTATGTTTATTTACATAGTATATACATATTATATCCACTCTATTAAGCTTCACTTCAAGTATATGATGTTTATAAGGGACTTTTCTTCTAAAATCCTCTTTTAAAATTCTGTTTTATAAGATTCAAAGGCAATGTTTTTATGCTGTTGTTTATGTTGTATGATTATGTTTTGGTTATTGGGCATTCTTTATGATGAAGGGTGGGACCTATATTTCCCTCCAATGCATTGGGTATGATTAAGTTGGAGGTCGGCCGTATGGTTACTCCAAGTGTAACTGCAATGGTTACACAAAGTAAGGTAGCCGTGAGGGTTACAAATTTTAAGGTAGCCAAGATGGTTACAAGATTATGTAAGTAATGCCCCAATATAACTCTATGATTATAATTATGTTTGTGTGGATCTTTTGTAAATCTCATGTTACACAAAGTAAGATTTTATGGGTGTAAAGCATGTATTTTGAAGATGTTTTCATACGTCATGCATATTCATGGACTAATGTGATTTTTCCTTCTTTTTCATACCTTACTGAGCTTTTGTGCTCATCCCAAGTTTTTAAATGATTTTTCACAGGTTAATGGATGAATAATACAAGGAAGGAAGACATGTTAAATGTTGAAGAATTGTCAAGGAGTCTTGTTTTATGTTTTAATGTTTTATATTCTGAGGAAAATGGAAACTGATTTTATGGTATCCACTATGTAACAAAGTGTAATGTTATGAATGTTTTGTCTTAATTCTCTAAAGCTATAAACTTGAAAAGATCCTAAATGTATAATGAAGTGTTTTCTTGAATAAATTCAAGATTATGTATGAAATAAGTGCGGGTCCTTATAGTTGGTATCAGAGGATGTTTTAGATAACTTTAGGGGTTAAGGTGATGCTAATAGAATACCATAAATAATTTTCAATCTATGTTTAATTTGTTATAGCATTTAAAGATTACCATGTTGCTTCATCTAAGAAATGTTTGTTTAGAATGGTTGTCTGCAGAAGGAACATGGATTCTGAAGAGGATAGGCACCGACAGAATGACATCCTTCCTGATCAACAGCCCGGAATGGTAGTGATTGGAACTGAGCAGTTTCTGATAGTAATGGATCAGCTAACACATGCAATAAATAGTGGTGGCATCCATTCAAGAGGACAAATAGAGGTACCCCAACGGAACATGACAGTGGTGGAACATTTTATGATACAACATCCTCCTGCATTCAATGGATCTTCTGACCCAGTGGCAGCAGAAGGATGGATTAAAGCCCTTGAAAAGATATTTGATGTTATGGGATGTTCGGACAATCAAAAGGTAAGTCTTGCCATTTATCGTTTTGAAGGGGAAGCTGATCAGTGGTGGTCAATGGTAAGGAATATCAGGGGTAGAGAGGATTTTGATTCCTTAGTGTGGGATGAATTTAAAAGTCTTTTTCTTGAAAAATATTTTCCTAAGGTGGTGCGACTTAGAATGGAGAAACAATTCCTTGAATTGAAACAAAAGGAGGAAGATTCAGTGGCTATGTATGAGGCGAACTTCACCCGACTGGCGAGGTATGCTCCAAATCTTATTCTGGATCTTGATAGCAAAATCAACCGCTTTTACTCAGGATTGAAGCCAAGGTATCGAAGGGCGTTGGCCTCCCGTGAATTCAAAAGTTACGAGAAACTTGTCCGATGTGCTGAGAGGGTAGAGATGGAGTTTGCTAACGATCACATGCAATTTGGAAACAAAGAGAAGAAGAGGTCCAATTGGAAAGCAATGGGTAAGAATCAACCAATGAAATCTGATGGTAAGAAAATACAGTTTCCAGTTTGTGAAAAGAGTGGCAAGAAGCACCCTGGGGAATGTATTATCAAAACTGGGAAGTGTTTTAAATGTGGTAAGTTTGGACATATGGCCCGAGATTGCAATGAAAATGATCCAAAGACTAATCTTGATAAGCAAACTGTAAAGTGTTTTAAATGTGGTGAGATGGGTCACTATGCAAATGCCTGTCCAAAGAGGGATCCAAATGATGCAAAGAAGCCAGACTACAAGTAGAAAGGTGTAGTGAGATCCTTTGCGACTACGTCAGCAGATGTTGGGCCATCCAATGAAGTTGTATCAGGTACTTTATTTGTTCACTCAGATTTTGCTAAAGTTTTGTTTGATACGGGGTCTACACATTCCTTCATCTCTGAGGAATTTTCTAGTAAATTGGAAATATCACCTCAACAAATGATACCCGAACTTGTTGTTAAAACACCAAGGGGAAATGTTATAGCAAAGAGGAATTATAAGAATATTTCTATTGTGGTGTGTGGAAAGACTTTACCTGAAAACCTTGTTGTTTTACCCTTATTCGAGTTTGATGTTATTCTGGGGATGGATTGGCTTTCTGATTATCATGCTAAGATTTACTGTAGAGCAAAAGAAGTTGTTTTTCAGAAAGATTTTCAGTTTGTATACAAGAATGAACCCATACAATTGATAACATATCAAGAAGCTGAGAAACTACTGAAAGATGGAAATGAAAGTTATCTGGATCATATTGTTGAAAACAAGGGAACTATTCAAATTAATGATGTGCCAGTGGTAAATGAATACCTTGATGTTTTTCCTGAGGAGTTACCCAGTGTCATACCTAAACGAGAAGTCGAATTCACAATTGACTTAGTTCCTGATGCTAAGCCAATTTCAAAACCCCCATATCGTATGGCTCCAATAGAACTTCTTGAATTGAAAAATCTGTTGCAGGATTTGCTTGTCAAAGGCTTCATTCGTCCCAGTACTTCACCATGGGGAGCCCCTGTTTTGTTTGTTAAAAAGAAAGATGGTTCCATGAGACTTTGCATTGATTATAGAGCTTTGAATAACATCACTATTAAAAACAAGTATCATTTTCCTCATATTGATGACTTGTTTGATCAGCTCCAGGGAGCTCAGTACTTTTCCAAGATTGACTTGAGATCCGGATACCATCAGCTGAAGGTGAAGGAGGATGAAATCCCGAAAACAGCCTTTCGTACTAGATATGGGCATTATGAATTTGTTTTTATTCCATTTGGGTTAACTAATGCACCTGCTGTATTCATGAATCTTATGAATAGAGTATTTCATGAGTTCTTGGATAAGTTTGTGGTTGTATTTATTGATGACATTCTGGTTTTTTCTAAAAATAAAGAGGAGCATGAAAAACATCTAAGGGTTGTTTTACAAACTTTAAAAGAAAAGAAACTATGTGGAAAATTCAGCAAGTGTGATTTTTGGTTGCAACAGATTTCTTTTCTTGGGCACATTGTAAATAAGGATGGAATAACAGCTGATCCTGCCAAAACAAAAGTAGTTGATGAATGGCCAAGACCCACAAATGTTACAGAGATTCGTAGTTTTCTGGGCTTAGCAAGTTATTACCGACGCTTTGTTAAGAACTTTGCACGGTTATCTAGCCCAATAACTAAGTTAACACGGAAAGGGGTTAAATTTGTTTGGACAGAGGAATGTGATGTTTGTTTTCAGGAACTAAAGAAGAGATTGGTGAATGCTCCAGTTTTGGCCTTACCTTCCCGGAATGGTGAGTTTGTCATCTATAGTGATGCTTCTTTGAAGGGACTTGGTTGTGTTTTGATGCAGAATGGTCAGGTAATTGCCTATGCTTCGAGACAACTTAAACCTCATGAGATGAATTATCCCACACATGATTTGGAATTGGCAGCTGTGTTTTTTGCTTTGAAAATATGGAGGCATCATCTATACGGAACCAAATGCCAAATATATACTGACCATAAAAGTCTTAAGTATATATTCACTCATAAGGAATTAAACATGAGGCAGAGAAGATGGCTAGAACTGATAAAGGATTATGACTGCACGATTAATTACCATCCTGGAAAATCAAACAAAGTAGTGGATGCCTTAAGTCGTAAAAATCATGCATCATTAACCATGCTACATTTGGAACGTGATCCCTTGATTAATGATTTGATAAATTTTGGCTTAGAAGTTGTTGGTACAGGGAATATATCTGTTTTGTTTCAGGTTTCAGTGCATTCTTCGTTGTCAGACAGAATTATGAAAGCGCAGAGGGAAGACCGTGAGCTACAGAAAAAGGTAGAATTGGTTAAAATGGGTAAGTTTCCAAAATTTAATCTTGATAAAGATTGTGTTTTAAGGTTTGGAAAAATGTTATGTGTCCCTTGTGATTCCCAGCTGAAGAAAGAATTGTTGTGTGAAGCTCATAGTTCTCCATTTTCTGTTCATCCTGGAAGTACTAAGATGTACAGAGACCTTCGGGAGTATTACTGGTGGAATGGGATGAAAAGAGATATTGCTGATTTTACAATGAAATTTTTGACATGTCAGCAGGTTAAAGCAGAGCGACAGTTACCGAAGGGGATGCTTCAGCCTTTTCCAGTGCCAGAATGGAAATGGGAGAATATATCAATGGATTTTGTGGTGGGACTACCAAATACTTCTCGAGGTAACAATGCGATATGGGTTATTGTTGATCGGCTAACAAAGTCTGCTCATTTTCTTTCTATTCGAGATACAATGACATTAGATCAGCTTTCTCGATTGTACCTCAAAGAGATTGTCAGGTTACATGGAGTTCCTCTTTCCATTGTGTCTGACCGAGATCCCAGGTTCACTTCTAAATTTTGGAAGGGACTTCAGAAGTCTTTGGGAACAGAGTTGAATTTAAGTACATCTTTTCATCCTCAATCAGATGGGAAGTCAGAGCGAATGATTCAAACTTTGGAGGATATGCTTCGAGCTTGTTCAATGGACTATCAGGGAAGTTGGGATAAACATATTTCATTAGTTGAGTTTTCTTATAATAACAGTTTCCATTCCAGTATTCAGATGGCGCCTTTTGAGGCCTTGTATGGAAAGCGGTGTCGGACTCCTGCGTTTTGGGATGAATTCGGTGAAAGAAAGTTGATGGGGCCAGAATTAGTAGAATAAGTGGCTGAGAAAGTGAGGATGATCCAGCAACACATGAGGACAGCTCAGAGCAGGCAGAAAAGTTATGCAGATAACAGAAGGAAAGACTTATCTTTCAAGGTAGGTGACCATGTTTTCCTTAAAATATCTCCTTGGAAAAGTGTGATGCGTTTCGGTAAGAAAGGGAAACTAAGTCCACAGTTCATCGGTCCTTTTGAAATCTTGGATAAAGTTGGAACAGTTGCGTACCGCGTAGCTTTGCCTCTGAGCTTGTTTCAGGTACACAATGTTTTTCATGTTTCGATGTTGAGAAAGTATGTTCCAGATTCATCACATGTCTTGAGGCCGGAAGAAGTTCAGCTGGCAGAGAACCTTTCTTATGAAGAAAAACCGGTTCAGATTCTTGATCGAAGAGAACAGGTATTGCGGAATAAGGTAATCCACCAGGTAAAGGTTTTGTGGAGAAACCACATGGTTGAAGAAGCAACATGGGAGTCTGAAAATGCTATGATGGAAAAATACCCTCATTTGTTTAATAAGTAAATAAAATTGCGAGGACGCAATTTCAAGAAGGTGGGGATAATGTAACATCCCAAGGTTTTCTAAAAATAAATTGAAAATTCATGAAATTTTGTTTAAGGTATATATTTATAAGTATCCTTTAAACATAATTTTATTTCTTCTATGTTTTGAATTTCAAGAAACTGTCATCTACAATTGTGTTCAGTATGTTATTTAGAGTCTGATGGAACAAACTTGTTTTTTTGGTGAATAGTAACATGCCCTTATGAATAGTAATATGATCTCATGAATAGTAAATAATATTATTATTTTATTTTCCCATGTCAATAGGATAATGGGATCTTAATTAATTTTCCAATGTCACATAGAACTAATTGCACTTCAATATTGTTATTTTTCGAATTAACTGTGACCTTATTTAAAAATTAAATTAATAATATTTAGAAAATTATTTTTGAAAAATGGAGTTCATTTTTGAATTCTTCACATCGAAAAATGGTTGGGGTAAATTTTTGGTATTTTTCTGAAACTCTTGAATTTTCGGTGAATAGTGAAATACGGTAAAATACCGTATAATCAATTTATCAGTAAAAATGCACTATTTATGACATCATAAGTGATGTAAGGACACTTGCTTCGAAATCACTTGATATTTTCACTAATTAAGGCCACTTGATTTGAGATTATTCATAGTCTTGATAAAAATATTATAATAATGATTAAAATAATCTAAAATACCTCCCCTCCTCCACTATAAATACCACCCTCACTCCCCTCTTCCTCCCACACCTCTCAAGCCTTGAGAATTGTCTAATTTCTGCCAAATTCCCTCATCAATCTTCTTCCCCACGTCCTAGAGCTACTGGTCTCACCAAAAGACCAAAATCAAAGCCCTTAAGAAGGATTTCAAGGAGAAGAGATCAAGAGGTAAACATCCTCTTTCATTTTCATTCTTTCCTTCCATTTTATGTTATTCTCTTCCTTTCCCTTTGTCTTTTGTTGGGATATTTCATTTAATATTTCCCCTTACTGTCCAAATTTTGTATTAATGATGATATATTCCATTCCTCTCATCAATCTTATTTTTATGAAATTTTAAGAGACGTCGTTAGGCTGCCGAATTTTTGTAAGAAATTTCTCATGTTTTCTTCATTTCAAGATTCCCTTCTCTTCGTTCTTCACCCCCTCTTATCCAAGAGGCATGAAATCTCCAGAATCATGTATATTCTGGATGTTTTCATGTTTATGGAAAATTACAAATCATTATTCCTCTCCTCTCTCACTTGTTTAAAGAATCAAAAAACATTGTCCATTTGTGTCGAATTACCGATATCGTGGACGATGTATTTTCAATCTCCATTAATTATTTCAAGTCTGGTCCTGAGACCATTTATATGGTTGAACCAGGTTATAATATATGTTTTATGAATCATATAAGGTTCTAGAATTCTTTTGTACTCATGATTCAAACTTATAAGACTAAATGAAATTGTAATTATCAAAGAACCACTTAAATTATCTAAACGAACATAATTAATGTTTTAACTTATAAATCATCATCATATAAAGAACCAAATTGATAAATGGTATAATTTATGGTACTGGAATTATGTAAATACTACTCCATTCCAATTCTGGAGTTTCACTTCCAATCAACAAGAACGATTCATCATGAACCGATCGTGAAAATCACAAAAGAACTCACCCAAAATAATGCAAGGAACAAAATACTAACAAATAAGGGGTGAAATGAGGTTATGAAATGACCATATAAGATGTTATAAACATGAACATGTTTCTTTAATATACTAATAACACTCTTTTAACCATTATACAGGAGGTTTAAACAATTTTGAAGTAAGACAATCCCAAGGTAAGGGAATTCTTAACCCGATTTCCATTCTTTGGGTTAACATTCTACTTTATAATTTATGTGCTATTTAAATTGTTTGTGTGATGGGTTTTGTTTATATTATGTTTCATTATGTGTATTTACAGAGTATATACATATTAGATCTACTCTATTAAGCCTCAATTCAAGTATATGATGTTTATAAGGGACTTTTCTTCTAAAATCCTCTTTTAAAATTCTGTTTTATAAGATTCAAAGGCAACGTTTTTATGCTATTGTTTATGTTGTATGATTATGTTTTGGTTATTGGGCATTCTTTATGATGAAGGTTGGGACCTATATTTCCCTCCAATGTATTGGGTATGATTAAGTTGGAGGTCGGCCGTATGGTTACTCCAAGTGTAACTGCGATGGTTACACAAAGTAAGGTAGCCGTGAGGGTTACAAATTTTAAGGTAGCCAAGATGGTTACAAGATTATGTAAGTAATTCCCCAATATACCTCTATGATTATAATTATGTTTGTGTGGATCTTGTGTAAATCTCATGTTACAAAAAGTAAGATTTTATGGGTGTAAAGCATGTATTTTGAAGATGTTTTCATACGTCATGCGTATTCATGGACTAATGTGATTTTTCCTTCTTTTTCATACATTACTGAGATTTTGTGCTCATCCCAAGTTTTTAAATGATTTGTCACAGGTTAATGGATGAATAATACAAGGAATGAAGACATGTTAAATGTTGAATAATTGTCAAGGAGTCGTGTTTTATGTTTTAATGTTTTATATTCTAAGGAAAATGGAAACTGATTTTATGGTATCCACTATGTAACAAAGTGTAATGTTATGAATGTTTTTTATTAATTCTCTAAAGCTCTAAACTTGAAAAGATCCTAAATGTATAATGAAGTGTTTTCTTGAATAAATTCAAGATTATGTATGAAATAAGTGCGGGTCCTTATACAAATGATCCGGTTTTCGATGTTTTCACTGGGGCGTGCATCCGTCTTTCGAGGACGTGCAACTTTTTCCCCACATTCCCACTTTCCAAGGACGAGAGGAATCCATATCTTATTTCGGGATGTTTTCTCCTTGATTAAAACGGGATAATGGGATGTCAGTTCCTCCTTTCGTGGATTCCTCCTTGGAACTCGTCGCCTAGTCCAGGTCTCCCTTAAATATTAAGACATTTTTCATGAATCTCATTCCTAGTTCCATATCTTTGTGGACACTGGTTAATTATGCTGCTTCGTTCAGAACATTCCATGAGGTCTTAACATGGTAGAAACATTTAGTTGGAGTAGATGACAAAATCAGGTAGGTTGGGTAATCTTTGGATGCATGGACATTTGGGAACATGTATTCTTCCCCATAAGAGGACATCTCAAGGGAACAGAACTTGAGGCATCCCATGTGGATTTTTGGGTATCATATTCCATAGGCATGTCTCAGAGGTTTTTGTCGGCTTCCTATGTTTAAAATGGTGTATGTTGTGTGTTTAACATCTTACAGAGAAAGTTACCCCAAAGTCATGTCTTCGAAGGTTTTCCTTAGGAATATCATGTTTAGTATGAGGTTGGACTCAAGTTTAACGTCTTGTGGAGATAGTTCAAACTAATCGTAACACTGATAAGAGTGGATCGTATGGGAATAAGTCGGGAATAGAATACTGATGTTGGGGCTAACACGTGGTTAGTTACCTGATTGCTTCTAGGAGCAGCGAGAAAGTGGGTGACGTGATCTCACCAGGATATGGCAGCCCAGGTAAGAATCGGGATGGATACTGATGGTTGATAGAAGTGGATGGATAATGAAATGTAATTGACATGAGGATGATGGTTATGTGTTAGCTTGATCCTCAAAGAGACTTCCTACATGTCCCTGTGGCAGGGAATCAAAGTCTACATAGTTCGGTGGGGTGATGGTGCACCCAAGGAGGTGACCCGTGAGAATGGACGCATGAATGGGATCCAGAGGAAGTAGAACCTCTAGATTGGGGCATGATCATCCCAAAACACATAGGATCAAGGGAGAGAGTCCACTATGGGACATGATTGATGGGATTGAACCTCAGGGAGGCTTCTTAAATATCCATGTGGTAGGGAATCAAAGTTCACGTAGTTCAGGATGGGGGTATAGAATCCAGGTGTATGCATAGGACAATGACTCGATGATATATTGGGGCTTATGCGTGGTTAGTATCCTGGGTTGGTTTGATGCCCAGGGGTAGACCAAAAATGTGGGTCCCAATAAAGGGGACTACAAAGGATTACTATTGATTGCAGATGACAACTTCTTACTACTATATGGGGCTATAACAGCTTATCACTAGTTGGGGTTGACAACAGATTACCACTTATTGGGGTTCCAACAACTTACCACTGGTTGGGGTTCACAATGGCTTATCATCAATTGGGGATCACAATGGATTATGGTTTATTGGGGAACACAACGGCTTACCGTTGATTTGGGAACACAACGACTTATTGTCGATTAGGATTGGACCTCAGGGAGGCTTCCTACGTACCTTGTCTGGGAGACAAGGATCAAATCCCACGTAGTTCGAATGGGTATAGTTTAACATCATGCAGGATGAAAAGTGGCATATAGTTTAACATCATGCGGGATGAGGGTGGACTGACGTTGAGTGGTCGGGAGCGATGGGTAATGGGATTGAACCTTAGGGAGTCTTCTTGCATACCTTGCATAAGAGACAAGGATCAAAGTCCACATAGTTTGGAAGGGAGGATACAGTTTAACGTCAAGGAGGGTGAAAGTGAACTGACGTGAAGGGGTTGGGACAAGTACATGTTGGGCTTGAACCTCAGAGATGCTTCCTATGTACCTTTCCTAGGAGACAAGGATTAAATTCCATGTAGTTTGGAAGAGAGGATACAGTTTAACACATGTGGTATGAAAGTTAATCGATGTGAAGGGGTTGGGACAAGTAGGTTTTGGGTTTGAATCTAAAGGAGGATTTGAACGTACCTTGCCAAGGAGACATGGATCAAAGTGCACATAGTTTGGAAGGGAGGATACATTTTAACATAATGCGGTACGAATGTGAACCGATGTGAAGGGGCCGGGACAAGTAGGTGTTGGGCTTGAACCTCAGGGAGGCTTCTGACGTACCTTTCCTAGGAGACAAGAATCAAAGTCCATGTAGTTTGGAAGAGAGGATACAGTTTAACAACATGCGGGAATAAAGTGAATCGATGTGAAGGGGTCAGGACAAGTAGGTGTTGGGTTTGAACCTAAAGGAGGATTCTAACATACCTTGACAAGGAGACATGGATCAAAGTCCACATAGTTTGGAAGGGAGGATAACGTTTAACATCATGTGGGATGAATGTGAACTGATGTGAAGGGGTCGTGACAAGTAGGTGTTGGGCTTGAACCTGAGGGAGGATTCTTACGCACATTGTCTATAAGACAAGTATCAAAGTCCACGTAGTTTGGAAGGAAAGATACAGTTTAAAGTCATGCGGGAAGAAAGTGAACTGACGTGAAGGGTTCGGGACAAGTAGGTGTTGGGATTGAACCTCGGGGAGGCCTCCTACGTACCTTTCCTAGGAGACAAGGATCAAAGTCCACGTAGTTTGGAATGAGGGATATATTTTAACATCATGCGGGATGAAGGTGAACTGACATGAAGGGGTTGAGACAAGTAGGTGTTGGGCTTAAACCTCTGGAAGGCTTCCTACGTACCTTGCCTAGGATACAAGGATCAAATTCCATGTAGCTCGGAATGAGGGATGTAGTTAAACATCATGTAGGGAAAAGTTAAACCGATGTGAATGGGTTGGGACAAGTAGGTGTTGGGATTGGACCATAGAGAGGCTTCCTACGTACCTTGCCTAGAAAACAAGGATCAAATTCTATGTAGTTCAGAATGAGGGATACACTTTGACGTCATGTGGGATTAAAGAGAACCAATGTAAAGGGGTTGGGTCAAGTAGGTATTATTCTTGATCCTCAGGGAGGCTTTCTACGTACCATGTCTAGGAGACAGGGATCAAATTCCATGTAGTTCGGTGGGGGTTCTTCGGGATTACACTCTAGGGAGTCATATGGAGGATTTCATGGTCAATGTTTTAATCTAAGATCCCATGAGTCATGCTCGGTGTTAGAAACCAGAGGAAACAACATACCTGGCGATAGTAGCGCAAATGTGCTTCCACGAAGGGTGGTGAATGGGGATTATGCTTAGAAGCATCCCAAGTACCGCTAAGGAGCGACAAAGGTGAATGGGGATTACACATTGAAGCTACCCAAGTGATTATATAGAGCAGAAATGGTGAATGGGGCTTACACATAGAAGCTGCCCAGTTGCCATTATAGAGCGACAATAGTGAGTGGGGCTTACACATGGAATTTTCCCTATGCCGCTAAGGAGCAGCGACAGTGTATGGGGCATACGCATAGACGATTCCCATAATGTATTCCTCATCTCTTTCCATGTGTGCATCCTAACTCATTGGTGGGTTGAGGCATATAATTTAGGCTTATAATTATGTGCTAGTGCACAAGCGGGATAACACCAAGGGATTTGGAATCAGTCCGAACAAAGGGAGATGAAAAGTGTGAATCGCATGCCCAACATTTGAAATGTAGTTAGGGTGGAGTGGATATGGAGGATAATTTTTGACCATGTTTGAAACACATAATCCATATTGCATTAGCCTGAAAGAGGGATAAAAAAATGAGGTTCGACTACTGACCATGTTCGAAACACAGGACCTGACTCGAAGTGTCATCCAATGTATTCTGAGGCGTTGGCCCAGGATGGTAGGTGAGATGAGGTGGAATGGGACTAGGCCATTAGGGGGTCCCTTCAGACATGTAATAGGATGAAGATCCGAATGAAGGAAACATGAAGCGTGAGGTGGAGTGGTGGAATGCTCAAACAGATTCCAACACTCATGAAATTATGCCACTGTAATCATGGCATGAGGCATCTTATTATTAGAACACAAGGAATATCTTATTTGGAACAAGAGGCATCCTATTATTGAATGATAGGGAATTCTGCAGTTTATAGTCATGTAGATAGGACTACTTGCATCTTATTCTTAGCAGATAAGGAATCTCTGGTTTTGAGCAAGAGGCATCTAATATTTGTCATATAGGGTGTACTAGAGTTTAAATTCATATATAGAGAACTATTGGAATCTTATGCATGATGCATAAGGAATCTCTTGTTTGGAAAAAGAGGCATCATATATTTGGAACATAGGGCATACTACAATTTATAGTCATGTGGAGAGGACTGTTAGCATCTTATGCTTAGTGCATAAGGCATATCTTGTTTGGAGAAAGAGGCACCCTATTATTGAATGATAGGGTATACTAAAGTTTATAGCCATATAGATAGGACTATTAGGCATAAGGCACCTAACAATGGCTGGTGTTGGGACTTACACGAGAGGGGACCTTTTTGGTTTAATCTGGAATAGAAGCCAAGTGATAGGGTTTGGAGGAGTTTCTTGAGGAATGATTTGACTCAAGGTGCTTAAGGAATTGGAGATGAGAATCTCAACTCATGACATGTGAAATGGATTAAGAGGAATATGTCGACTCATGGTATTTAATGGGGTTTGGAGGAGTATCTTGAATCATGGTATTCAATATGTGGAAGGTGGGTGTGCATAAGGGTGTAATGGAAAATTCCGACGTCCCGGCCTAAAACGTTCATGGTGCGACTCTCCATTTTTCATGGGGGTCAGTGATGAAAGATAAGGGACTGGCCCAGAGGGCCAGGACTGTAGCCCGACACTGATCCTGAGTGGGGGTGCGGGGGCACAACCCCTGCGGTGTGGACCAGTGGGTATGAAGGTAGGAGATTCATGAAGGAAAGGTGCTCGTGGAGCATGGGGGTCTCACGAAGAAGTTTTGTGAAGGAAAGGTGCTTGTGGAGCATGGGGTCTCGCAAAACATGGGGCTTCGCAGAGCTATGGGTCTCACAGAGCATGGGGCCTCACGGAGCATAGGGTCTCATGGAGAAAAGGTCTTCACGGAGCCTAGGGTCTGGTGGAGAAAAGGGGATTCATGGAGCCTCAAGCAACCCGAAGGAGCTCCCTCCTTCACAAAGGGTGGAGCCCTTTGTAAAGATCATCACTTCATGGTTCTCAGAAGAACCACAAAATGGGATCTCGGCCACCGAAGGGGCGGTGTAACCATGCTTATGAAGGGGGTGAGTCGGCTATTTATAGGCGATAGAGGTCATAGGAGCATGCCATGAAGAACAAATGTGCGCCGCGAAGAGAAAATGATGCTGCGAAGGAAGTCATGCTCTGCAACCAGAGGGAGTTCCCTCAAGTTTCTCGTAATTGCGGAGGCTACCATCACGGCCTTCACAGTCCTCGCAGAGTCTCCAGTCAAGTTCCCTCAAGTTTCTCATAGTCGCATAGGCTACCATCACGACCTTCGTGGTGCTCGTGGAGGCTCTGGTCAAGTTCCCTCAAGTTTCTAGTAGTCATGGAGGCTACCTTCACGGCCTTCGCGATGCTAGTGGAGGCTCTATCCAAGTTCCCTCTACTCCGTAATCGTGGAGAGAGCTTCGTGAATGTGCTCCGCAAACCATTTTTCCATCCCAACATTGAATGTCCATAACTCCTAATATGTAACTTTGTTCGGGCTCTACGACCAGTCAAATTGAAGACTGGGAAAAAAGCTACGATCTTGGATGATTTATGGAGGCATTTGGAATATCTTGGGGATTAATTTTTCAGTGCCAACAAATCCTCAGAAGGATAAGGAGTGGTTGTGTAGTGAGGGTCATTTGTTTGAGTTCATGGATACACCCGAAAGAATCAATGTGAAGTGTTCCACATTTGTGCTGGAAGGACCGAGCAGGAGATGGTGGGACACAATGGTAACAAAAAATAAACATGATGGCTTATAGTGTAAGGACTTCAAGTTTCTTTTCAACGACTAGTTCTGTTAAGATTTAATGTTCTTATCCAAGGCTATAGAGTTTTTTAAACTTGAGAAAGATGATAGGACTATGATGGAATATGAAAACCGTTTTGATGTGGTTAGGAATTTCTCACATGAGATAGTATCAAATGAAAAGATGAAGGCTTGAAGGTTCGAGTTGGAACTTTGTCAGGATATTTATTCTCATATTTTCTTGCTAAAGCTATCTTCTTATGCTGATGTGCTGGATTGAGCGATGATGGTCAAGATGGACCTAGATGGAAAGTCGGGGTTGTGGGGAGTTTCTTTCTCTCCTATTGGCAGTGTGAGTTTCTTCAAGGTAAATTGGAAGTGTACCAACTCTCATGGAATTTCTTGACATCATGGTCGTTATAGACCTCCTATAGTACCTAGTAGTGGTCCTTTTTCTTTCTACTAGTGTGGCAAGGAAATACATTCGAATAGGTTCTACATGGAGGCACCTAAGAACTCTGGATCTTATAGATGTTTAGGGAACTTACAGAGATTCTACCATATCTATTATACTCTATATAGTAGAATGGGATAATTATCTCTGCCTAAAACTATAGGTTAATAAAATGATTCATGTATAAAAGAGTATCAGCAATAGGAATCTGGACCGAAGCTTCTTCACACAGTGGAAGAGTCTCCAGAGGAAGCGGATGAGGATCCAATGACTATCAGAGGTACCATTACTATAGCTTCGTTGTTAGTGACTTCTCTATTTGATACTTTTGAATCTCATTCATTCATTTCAACCCGTATTATTAATCTTATTAATATTTATATGGAGATTTTATCTTGTGCAATGGATATTACTACACCCCTTGGTATGAAGAGATATCAGGGTCTCTATATTCCCGATGGTGTCTTATCTCTGTCAAATGTTAATATTTCTTAGAGTTTTCCGGTTCTCTACCTGAAATATCGTGATTCGATTTTTTGGATAGATTGGATCATTTCCAATAAAGCTTGGATTGATTGTTATCTTCGATGGGTATCCTTTACTTCACCCAGTGGTGTGCATCAGGTTTTTCATGGAGAATGGTACCCAAGGTCAAGTAGAGCCAGACCTTCTTATCCAGAGTTGGGAAAAGTGATATCCATGTTAGCTTTTGATATAGAGTGGGAATATTTGAGTGGTGATCTCCCTCTATTTTTCATCGAATTTCTTGAAGTGTTTCCTTCTAAATTATCTGGTTTGTTGTTGGCAAGGGAGGATGAGTTTATCATTGACTTGATGACTATTACTCAACCATTTTCTAACCCATATTACCATATGGAACTAGATAAAATGAAAGATATTAAGTCCTAGTTGGATGGTCTTTTAGAGGAAGGATTTATACACCTAAGTGTGTCACCATGGGAGGTGTTGATTTTCTTTGCTAAGAAGGCTGGTGGTTCACTTCACCTATGTGTTGATTAACGAAATCTCAATGAAGTTATGGTGAAGAGAAAAAATTTGTCCATGGATTGGTGATATGTTTGATCAGCTGAAGGGGGATAAGTGGTTTTCAAAGATTGACCTTAGATCTACTTACCAGAAGTTAAGTATAGAAGATTCTAACATTTAGAACACCACCTTTCAAATTAGGTATATCCATTAAGAATTCCTTGTCATGCCCTTTGGTTTATCCAATGCTCTTACAGTTTTCAGGGATTTAATGAAAATTATTTTCCATGATTGTATGGATACCTTTTTGCTACTCTTTGTAGATTACATACTCGTTTACTCTAAGTCTTAGGAGGATCATGTATGTTATCTAAGAGAACTTCATATTTTGCTAATAAACCACCAACTTTACGCCAAGCTTTTGAAATCTGATTTATAGATATTGGAAGAAAATTTATTGGGACACATTGTGTTTGAATAGGGTATATCAGTTGATCTTGATAAGATGAAGGCTATTATGACATGGGAATAACCACAGAATTATTTCATGATTTGGAGCCTCTTGGTATTAGCCAGATATTATCTCTGGTTCATGAAGGAATTCTCCAAGTTTGATTATTTCATGACTACACTAACTTAGAAGGGAGTAAAGTTATCTTGAGATGAGAAATATCAAGGTTCTTTGTTGATATGAAGAATATTTTGAGAATTACACTGGGGTTGACTCTTCCAAGGGTCGGGGAAGGCTATGTGGTCTTCTGTGATATATCAGGTTCATTCTTGGGATGAGTTCTTATGCAGGGTAATCATGTAGTTACTTATTACTCTCGTTATCTTAGAAAACATGAGAAAATTATTCAACCCATGAACTTGTTCTTGTAATTGTGATTCATGCTATAAAAAGATGGTGGAATTGACTTTATGGATAAAGTTTTACCATTTTTTCAGACCCCAATAGCTTGAGTTATATCTTTCCCAAAAATATTTGAATCTCCACCAATGGTGTTGGGTGGAATACCTCAAGTCTTTTCATTTTGGCATTTCCTATACCCTAGTTAAAGGGGATTTCATTTTCTGAATATTTGAGAATGAAAAATACAACCCGTGTAGTAAAAGAATCATCGAATGTGTGGAACTTGATGCATCTCTTTGCACATATTCATATTAAAGTTCAGGAGAAAGAGGTTGAGGTTTCTTTGTCCAGTGTTCAACTGATATCCATTATTCTTGAATTGATTTTCTAACAATAGCATCTTAATAATGAGTTATATAGCATTAGACAGTCTCTTTATGGTGGGGAGATAGCTTCCCAGTGGTCATTCTCCAAAGAGAAAATTCTATGCTATCAGAATCATTTTGTGGTACCATATTCAGTAAGGAAAACTGTGATGAGGGATTTCTATAGTTACCAGTGGTAAGTGCACCTAGGAACCACGAATATGTTCTATGATATACGGTATTAGTTTTGGTGGCTAGGTATGATATGGGGAATTGTTGATTTTGTTTCTCATTGTTATAAATGTCAGCAGGTTAAGGTCAAGCACTAGAAAGCTTTGAGTTTGCTTTATCCACTTCCAGTACCTACTTAGAAGTGGGATGAGATCTCTATGGAATTTGTGGTTGGGTTTCCACATACCTAGAGAAATAATAATTAAATATGGGTTGTGATCAATAGACTAATGAAATCATCTCACTTTATACCCATTTATGATACATCCAAGTTTGAGGAGTCGGGAAATCTCTATGTGGAAGAGATTGCTCGGTTGCAATGATTTCTATATTCTATAGTCTTCGATAGGGCTTCAATGCATTGGATAATGTTTAGTATCATGATATGTCATGTTGGGATAGGGGTGTACCTGATTCCTTTATGGTATTTTTTCACCATGAAGTCATGGTGATTTATCCTTGACTTATGTTTATGATTCAGTGTTTTAGGTTTTTTCCATATTTCCAATGTTATGATTATCATGCTATATCATGTCTCATTTTTCATGTTTATGATATATACTATTTTAATGCCCCATTGATATTCCTATTGTCTGACATGTATCTACTTATTCCATGCTTATTATCTTACTATATTTTATAGCTCACCCATTTCTTATTTTTTTCCTCAGGTCATCCCATGCGGTTTTAAGTACAAGGGAATATTATGAACATGTTTAGGAGTTTTTAAATAAAGAAGATGTATTTAATGTTTTAAGTTGTTATTTAATGTACCTAATTCCCAAATACACAAAACTTACTGATATTTCAGGTTGTATTAAGTATAATTTTATGTAATAAAACAACTATTAATGTGTAATAAAGATCAGGTTTGTTGTAGATCATCCAAAAACAAGGTTAACCATATTACATAGGTGAACATTCATAATATTACACATGTTAATGAAAATCGCTCTAATGGGTTATTTATACAGGTATCCAAATAGTATATAGTTCATCTCTTCTTCCTTCTTGAAGTAGATCATAGGTCTATCTAGGATGTTATTGCATACAAAAAATCTGATCACTTCCACAGCTCAAGGACTCTTCAACTCCCTATAGGTATTCAAGAACTCAACATGCAACTTAGCCTCTCAAAAATATATACATCTTCCTATAACTTCTTCAAGTTTTATCACTGGATTATCATAACTCAATAATCAGGTACATAGCTCAAAAATTCTTTCTTTCCATGTATACAATGAAGTACACAGATTTTGAATATTATTTAGTAATGAAAAAACTAAAACATTTGGTTCTATTATTTCTCATTTCATGTAGAACCTAATAAGACTATTGTTTCTTATTCTTCTTCTCTTACTAATTCAACCAAATGTGTCTGGTCAGATTCCTCTTCTCATATTATTCAAAATCCATAAGGTTTATACTTCCATATAGGCTCCAAAACTCTCTTTTTCTTCCTTTAGATCTCTATTTCTCTCGACATTCTCACACAACCATAGCACACCACTCACATAAATCACAAATTTTTTTTTTATTTTATTTATTTTTCTATGTATTTGATAGCACATAGTTTTACAAGAATCCCCATTTAATTTGAGTGATATTTTTTATATTACCATAGATGGAAATTTTTCTAAGTTATCAAGCACGAAAACAAATTTCAAGCACCCGATTTTCTTTTCCCATGATCTCCATATCTTTTCTTTTCTCAATGACTAACTCTAGAAAAATGATAGAACTGTCCCATTTGAATTTTTATTCTCGTTTTTTATTCTAAGATGAAAAAATATTCTATTTTTTATAATAAAATTGAGTCTTTTACTTTACAGAATATACCACTAAAAAATCACAATTCAATCTCTACAACTGTATAAAGATTAATAGAAACATATCTTGTGACATGGAACTCTATCTAGAAGCATGATATCTTCCCATGAAACCAATACAACATCTATTTTGGACTTTTATACATCATCTAGTATCAAAAATATTCCTCATCTTTCTCATCTTAAATTGAAAATATTTTGTGATGTTTAAAACATTGAAGAATTTCTTTGGCATCTTCACAATTGATTTTTTCTTTAGAATCTTAAATTATAGAATTCTCAAATTTCCTGTATGATATCATGAGAAAATATCTTATGTGTTATATAATTGCATTTATTGTATCTTAAAGGATCTATAAATTAGGTTACAAGATTATTATACGTGAACGATGTATTATGTGTTTCTATATCATACACGTTTTTTATCTTACACGCTAACTATATCATACACATTTCAAGTTTCGTATGAATCTCATATACCATATTAATTGTCCTATCTTAAAAAGTTCTCAGTATATTATACAACCTTAGTATTATATAATAACCTTCATTCATGGCTATCATACACACTTTCCTTATTATATTTTTTTCATTCATACACAGTGAAAGTTTCTTATGAAACATATCATACACACTGGTTAAACATCTTATGTGAACAATATCATACACACTAGATATATTACATGTTTTCCATATCTTACATGCTACCCTATCTTTTAAACATGACATGTCTTAGGAAATTATCATAAGATATTAAGCATACAAAATTTATATCCTCATCTTAGAAAAAATCAAAATTATTCAAATTAGTTTAGGGATTATTCAAAGAAATCCAGGCCATCTCAACCTTCATCCAAGTGATTCTAAACAATGATTTTGGTATCTTTCAATCTCAATAAACACTATTATGGATTCTAAAATCTTCAAATAGATTATTAAACACATTGAACATGTTTAAATCATTTTAACCATACCTTATACAAGTTTTATAATACACACATAGTCTTACAGTTATCTCTTCACTTATCCTTTTCCGGTAACATGTTGTAGACAGTGTTACTCCATGATTTAACACTTGTCTTTGACAAGAGGACTAGCTCAACTGTAATGTAATGTTTTTTAATTTTATATGTATTTATTATGAAAGAAACTTCATTCTTATTTATGCATAATACTTGGGAATCATTCATTTTTTATATTGGGTGGATATTAACTCAATCGCCTATCACTTCACCTTAGTATAATTACTTTAAAAAGATTCTTTCCAAAAATTTAATTAATAAAAAATAAAAACGTGACCCCAAGTGAACTTCAATCCCCCATTTGGATTTATTTTCTATCCCAAGTTTATACTAAAATTCAATGTAATTATTCTCCCACTAATTGATAATAAATGAAAAGGGGGAGGATTTATTCTCCTCATTAGTACCATGGGTTTAAGTGGGGTTTATCATCTCTAACTAACTCTTCTAATTTTAAGAATCATATTATCCCAATTTTGTATCTTTTTTCTTTATTCTCCCCTTTATTAAGTGATTCAATCAAATTTTATTTGAGAGAAGGGTGGAACCACGTTCTTCTTATTAATGTGTCACAAACTAACCAAATATAACTCTTCCTTGGTCAATCAGGTGTAAAAAAATAAGAGACGAAAATTTAGAAAACAAATTTATCTATAAAATAACCACCATGTGGTGCCAACTCTGAAATTATATTCTTTAGGTTAGTTTAAAAAATTTAAAAGAGATTTTAAAAAATTACTCAACCTCAAACAATATATCAAATCATTTCAAGTACAAGGTACTTTATCACTATTTTTTAGATAGTCACTCCCCCTTGATAACCATATTCAATACAAACCAAAATAGTGAAGAGAAAGTGAAACTATAACCTCATTATTTAATTTTAAGGGGCTTTAAAATTTTCTATATTAAATAAAAATAAATTAATATCTAAAATATTAATTTTTTATAGCTCCCCCTTAAGGTATTCTCTCTAAACTTCAATATCATTATTTCTAAGAATGTATGATATCATTTAGACCGTAATAACAATTGTGAGATGAATACAAATTAGGATATTCCATGATAGATAATGCTTCATGATTTCTAGCAATTAAAAATTTGGTTATTTTTCTTTTTTTATTTATCACCTTAGATTCCCTATTTAAAAAAGAAAAACCTAATAAATAATAGGAATAAGGTTGGTCTTCTATCATCTATTCAACGTGAGAAATGTGGTTGAGACTTATTCCCCAAATTAAAAACTATTTTCTTTAATTGTATAACATGTATAGACCTATTCATGCTAGTTTCACTCTTAATTTTCCAAGTCATTTTACCTTTGGGTAGCATTGATTTATTCGTTACTTTCTTTTTCTTCCTAGATGGAACGGTATTGTAAACTTCTTTAATAAAGTCATGGTATTTTTTATTGACCATTCATGTCATTGAGTATGTGAAAAATAAATATTTATAAAACCTACTTACTACTAGTACTATGGAAAGTCAGGTGTGAAACCACAAGGAAGGACTAATGTTGTGTAGGCCCAATCTAAAACAAACAAACAAAATAAAACAATAACAAAACTAAAAGAAAACAATGAAAGAGGAAATCAGTGATTGAAAATGTAGGTGAGATAGTATGATGCATTGATTTGGCATAGGAGACTATCAATGATTGAGTTAGGGGAATTGGACTAGAATAGATTGATTTAATTGGTACTTCTCTTGAATGAGACCAATCATAGAGGTACTTTGGTTATGTGCATAGGTGAGAAATAAATAATTTTCATTAGACAAGTCACCTTTGCCAGTGATCTCTCTTAGGAAAATTTATTTCTAACATAAACTGAGATAATGATGCTTCCTTCTAGAGATTAGATTACCATAGCCTTTTCTAGTTAGTACATCAGTTATGGATTCCAAATTAAAAGGATACTCTACCCTTCACCTTTCAGTACTTGAGGTAGAGTGTAATAAAATTCACGAGGAAGAGAAAAAGTGATTGGTGGATCAAATCCTCAACCATATTATGATTAATCCAAATCCAAGAATAGATGAATTGATAATAGTTCAATACATATGATCCAACCCCTAAACTACTTAAAAATTCATTAAGAAAGCAGTATTAGAAATAAATTTCATTAAAAACATCTTACGGTAGCAACAATAGAGTTAAAAATTCGAAGAATAAATCCTCCAGCTTCGATGCTCTACCCCTACTCCAATATCCCAATTCTTCTCGGTTGACTATCTATGTGCTCAGATGAGTGGAAATGGAATGGTTGAGAGGATCTAGAAGAGTGAATGAATAGCAGTGAATGAGTGATCGTTGAATGGATGAGTTGGATCTAGATGGAAGAGGGATGATAGGATGAGGGATGATGGAGGCTAGATGATTAGGTGAGGTGGTTGAGAATGGAATGACATGAGATCTCGAGATGGATGGATGAGGAGATGTGTTGCAGGGGATGGTAAGAGTGTTTGTGTATGGCCGAGAGTATGGGATGTTGAGAATTCTATGGAAGAATGGATGAAGAGGTGTAAATCATGGAGTGTATCTCCCAAAAAATTGATTTCCTGCCCTCTATAAAAATGGATGAAGTTCCCCACTACTCCCCTACTCGAGCTGGATTGCTCCTGATGGTTTTAGAATTTTCCCTCCCTCAACTGAATGTCTCCAATCCTCTATGTACTTAATGAAAAATGTTTCCCTTGTGCATGATCTCCCCCTATGCAGAACAGAAAAACACACGAAGTGTTAGAACGGCAAAACTATTATATATATATATATATAATAAAAAAGTACTTAATTAAATATATGTAAATTAACAGTTCTAATATTAAATATATATATATATTATTTATTAGAAATATTTAATACTTCTAAAATATGTACATAAATATATATATTATAACTATAATATATTATATATATATATATATATATAATAGTATTGTTAAATAATAATAATATATTAGATAAAAGAAAACATGGATTGATACAAGTATAATTAATATTTTTTTTAAAAAAATATTATATTATATTAATTATATTAATTAATATATATTATATTATATATAGATATTGAATAAAATAAAATAAAGAAAAAATGACAAAAGAAGAAAGTAGGGGGGAAGAGAGTCGTGTGGAAGGGATGAAGCGGGGAGGCTCGGACTGGATTGAGCTGGTGACCAGGTGGTGCGGCATGGAGGTAGGTTCGTGGTTGTTTGGGTCCAACCGGTGTAGGAAAGGGGGCGGCGCGGGCGGAGGTGGAGGGTGGAGAGGAGGCTAGTTGCGGGTTCGCAGATAGGGGAGGTTGAGGAGTAGCATGTGCGGTAGTGCTCGAGTGGAGATGAAGGGAGGCGATGCGGATGTGAGCAGCAGTGGGGTTCGGGTCAAGGTCGAAAGGTCAAAAGGTCTTCGGTAACAAGGGTTCAACATTTCAGATCTAGTAAACACGGTTGGTTCTTGATTTAACTAGATCTTTATTTTCTTGGTCAATTTGAGTATGTTGTTCTTTACATTATAGAATCATATATGGACAAATATAATTAAATCCAGTTTGGTGAGTTAATTAACAACTTAATTAATTAATGAAATTAAAGAATTAAATTAAAATCAAAGAATAAATTTAATAGAATTAAGTGGTTAAATATAATTTGATTAATTAAAGAACTAAACACTAAATTGTAAAATTTATTTATTTACAATTAAAAATAAAAATTAAATTAAATTTAAAGAACTGAGAAAATAATTATTTGAAAAACACAAAAAATGAAAAGGAAATTGAAGAATAAAAAGAATTAAGAATTATAATTTGATTAGAAACAAATGAATACAAATGATAATTAAAAACAAAAAAATATATATATTTAATTTGAAAACTATTAAAAACAATAAAAAATAAACACTGAAACACATGATTTTAACACCAAAAACATATTTTCTAAAATTATTTACAAAGTTGAAAACAATTGTAATTATTTTGAAAAAACAATATTTTAATAATAAAAATAGAGTAAAAATTGAAAAATTGATGTGGAAAAGAGTGTGAAAACACAGCCACATCAAACTCTCCCACACTTAAATTATTATTTTTTCGCAAAAAAATGCATGATTATTGACTTTTGAAAAATAGATGGGTTGATTTTCCACATTCAGATGCATGATTGGAGTTTTACAAATAGAGGATCATAACTTTATGGAGTTTGACTTTTCAAATAATGTTCAAAAGAATGTGGTCCTACCTAGTTTCAATTACAAGCTAGAAACCAAGGGCAAGACAGACTCATCCACTACTAAAGATGTCTCACCTCCTACATGAAATTCACTAATTTTCCTACTTCAATACCAGTTCAAGTTCCATTTCAAAAAGTTATGAAATTTTAGATAAAAGTGGAATTAAAACCTTAACCAAAGGCACCTTCAATTTTGAATGTCTCCTAGGTTCCAAAAAATGTTAGACCAATTTTTTTGAATCACTTCACTGATACCACTCAAATGATCTTTAATTAAGTTAATTGCTCCCTTCCTCATCTAGGTTAAAAATTATTTTCACCTAAATGAGCTCATTTTTATAGGGAACTTTATTTTTAATTTTTTCCAACCATATTTCATGTACAAGGCACTGTGCATATCACTTATTTAAAGTGAAATTGGATTTTATTTATTCATATAAATGTACCCAGTTCACCTTATCATAGAGACTCACTGTGGGATCTCATTTTCCCATTTTACTCTAGTTACAAAGGACATAAAAAATTTTCAATTGAGTATGTTCAATTAGGTGATTGTTTTTTTAATTAAAATATGAGTCCTCTAGGATCCAGTTAAAATTTCCAATTTTCTAAAGTTGTGATCTTAATTCCAAAAAAAATCATATATCACTTGTTTCCTTAGTTCCTAAACAGAAAATCCATAAAGTTATTGAGCACTTCAGTCAGCAATCATTCATCCTTAACAGTTTGAGACTAAGTATAACCCTCAAAATCCAGCCAGTAGTAATCCACTAGGCAGGATAAAATTTAAGTGCCAACTAAGGTCAAATGAACCAAAGGTTGTGAAGGAAATTTGAAAAAATTTAAAAGGAATTTTGAAAATTTTGAAAAAAAATTGACCATTTTTTTAAAAACAAGGGGGTTTGAAGTGGGAAAATGACCCCTCTCCCCCACACTCAAAACTCGAAATTTTCTCCAATGTCGAATATCAAGGTGGAATAAAGATTATGTTCAAAACAGATGGACATTTCAACTTAAAAATAATGAATATGGGTAACACTAAAGTTCAAAAGTTTTCTTTTCCAAACACAAAGAAGAAAAATAAAAATAAAAACACAGTCAAAAAAATAGAAGAACGCCACCAGACACCACCAGCAAACAATTGATTTTTTTTAAAAGTTCATGTTGTTGAATTTTTTAATCATACAATTGATTTTACAATTTAGTTCAAAAATATGCATGATTAGCAATAATTTTCATCATAAGCAGAATGAAAATGAAGGTGAAAGTAGTGGGTGTAAGTAGTTTTCAAAATTCAGTTCCAAAAACATTTTCAACTTGGTAGATATTGGCAAGCTAACACCCAAGAACGAAATATAGTTCACAATTTCCAATGAAAACAAGGGTACTCCCCCATACTTAATTCCAAGCAGCATGAAATATAAATGCACCAATTGAAAATAAATACATAATTAAAACAAAACTTCCCTAAATGTGTAGCTCCTCATTCATTTTCATTTTTTAAATGCTTTCCTCTATTATCTTTTTATAAGAACCCTGGCTACTTTATTCATGCACCTAAAAATGTAACATGATTAACCTTATTCTTAGTAATTTAAATCTCAAAATAATTTAAACTAAGTAATCGGTTAGAGGGGTTTATCCAGAGTTATTCAACTAGAAACTTCTTTCTAGCATGAATGTTCCAAATGAGTCTTCCATTGAACCATAATTCTCATTGCTGCCCCAGGACACCATACCATCTAAACCACATGATAACTGAAAAAAGCAACCAAAACCCATCAATCAAGGACAAAAATTATTTCAATGACATTCAGCGATTATTGGTCCACCAAGTAGAGAGACACACAACTGAACAAGGATCATTTATTAAAACTAAAAAGTAAATAAGAAACAAGGAAAATAATGGGTTTCCTCCCACATAGTGCAAGGTTTAAAGTCCTTAGCCTGACTTTATTTCCCTAAACGAAATCCTAACCATGATCATTAAAGGGGTATGATTAAGAAGCACTTGACCACTCAGTTTTAATTTTTGAAAATTAAGTAAGTTCACACAACACCTCATGCAACTCATCAATTTGAAAAATTATTTTAAAAAATTCCAGAACATGAGGACTAAGCCTCCTCCCACCAGTATCTTCAAAACTCAAAACATCACTCAGATAAAATGGTAGAGTAAAGAAAAGATCAGTAGAAAATTTAAGGTAACTAGACACACTCAAAAAATGCTCCTTCACATTCTCCCCCACACTTATGTCATTAACAAGTTCAAAAAAAAGAAAATAGTTTGTGTAGGTGGGTCACTATCAACAACAGATTTAATTTCATATGAAACTTCCATAGGTTTAGTAGGTGGAGTATAATCAAGTTCTTATAAGAATCTCTCAAACTCAAGGACAAAAATTTGATCATCTAGTTAGTGCAAAGAAGAAGGGGAAGACCTGCTGCTTATATTTGGTAAAAATTCCATCAACTCCACTAGATCATTTTTAACAAATTCAGAAGACTCAACTTAAACTTTATCCTGAAAAGGGTTGACTCCAAACTTATCCTCGGATGTAACACTTACACTCCCATCATCCAAAGTATATGCAGCAGAATGAATTCCCTCAGGTGTTTGGGAATAGGAATCAACATTAGGGTTGGGAATTTTGGTGGGATGAAGATCTTGAATAGTTTGAGAAAATATATCAGTTAGATAATTTGGAGTGGAAAGGATCACTTAGTGGTTTTGAGTAATGTATTTACCAATTTGGTTTTAAATTCTTCCTAACCTTTCTAACTCCTTTGTGGATTTAGACTCAACATAATTTGCTTGAAAATGTTCACTTACAGATTCAGTGATTAAATCATCAAAGGGATGATGATCATCTCTTCTAATCTCATCTCTAAAAACCTCATCAACCACATCTATCAACTTATAACTCACCTCAAGTTGAGACTCTTTGTAGACTTGAAAAAACTCTTGATCCTCACTATCCTGAAGGGTCATCTTACCCTTTGATACATAAATGAGAGCCCTAGCAATGGCCAAGAATGGCCTACCGATAATGAGTGGAACAATATGATCACACTCTTTATGGAAGATGCAAAAGTCAATGGGCAAGTAAAGTTTCCCTACATCAACCATCAAGTCATCTACCCTCCCATAAGGGTAGGCAAGTGACATGTCACCTAGATATAGGGTAACTGAAGTTTTATTCAGCTGATTAAGGAAAAATATTTCATACATAATATAGGGAATCGTATTTATACTAGCTCATAGATCACATAAGCACTTAATATCCTCACTTTGGCTAATTTTACAAGAAATGATAATGCTTCCTGGATCTTTTAGTTTGGGAGGAATATTTTTTTGGAAAATTTAACTACACTCTTCATTCAATCTCACTGTTGATATCTCACCCCAATCCCCCTTGTTAGATACTAACCTATTAAGAAATTTTAGGTATGAAGGTATTTTTTTGAAAGCTTACACAGAGGGCATGTTGACATTGAATCTCCTAAACATATGAAGAAACATGAGATATTCTGGATCATTGGTGTTTTTGAGCCTCTATGGAAAAGAGATGGGAGGGGCATAGTTCTTAAAAACATTGGGTTTAGCCTTCTCATCCTTAAACCTTAAATTCTTCTTTTCCTCTTTTAATAACCTCCCACATCATTTTTCTTTGTTCTTGTGATTTTTCTTGTGAATGTTCAACATTTTTCTTCATTTCTTTGAATCTATCTAGATTTCTAGAATTGGATTTTTTTGGGTTTTTAGTTCTAGATTCAACCTGAAAATCAGTTTCTTCTTACATAGGTTGTTCTCTAATTGGTTCTTAATGTTTTAGGCCTGACCTAGTAGTTACTACCATGAAATTCTCTCTTGGATTTGACTCATTTTTACTAGGAAGCTTGGTCTTGTCTATTCTTCCTAAGTCCATGTCCATTTGGTCCATTTGAATTTCCAAACTATGAATTATAGAATCAGTGTATTTTTTAAGAGAAAATATTTTATCTAGAATTTGTTTCATCATTACCTTAAGTTCCCCTTGATAATTAGAATATTCATCTTCATATTGGTTTGAGTTATAATTTCTAGGTTGTGGCTGGTAGTTTGGGGTAGTGGGTTGTTTGATTGTACCTTGCTCTCTCTCTGACATGCTAGGATCATTTTTTTATATAGAGTTGTATAGATTTGGGAAATGATCATGGACACCTTAATTCCTCACTCTAAATTCGAAAAACTGGGCACTCTCATCACATGAAATAGGAAGATCAAAATTGGGTCAACATCTTTAAGTGTGACTGAACATCCCACAGTGACAACAATTCTCCCTAAGAACCTGTTCTTTGACAGCAGCAGCTTGAGTATTGGTTTCAACCCTATGGAAAACTCTCTTCCTAGCAAACTTGTGTTAAGACTTTTGATCCAACTTATCAAACAATTGTTTCATCTCATCAGCAGTGGATTCAGAAAAGTCACCCCCAAGATTTATCCACTAGGTTCTGATTGTACGGGTGAGGGAATTGTAAAAAAGTTTCCATGAACATACTGGGAGCTAACTGGTGGTTGGTACTTTAACTAAGGAGACCTTTGAAGCTATCCCATGCTTCATGAAATATCTCTCCCTCATCCTAGAAAAATCCAGTTATCTTATTTCTAACCTTCATGGTGGTGTTCCTGGGGTAAAATTTGGAAACTAGAGCATTGACCACCTCTTCCCAAGTTTGGAATATTTCCTCATCAATATTTTGGAACCATGAATTATCCATCCCCTTAAAAAAATGGAAACAACCTCAAACTCAACCTTAACTAATCCTCACTCAGATCTCATAGAGGAAACTTATAGACAGAACCTTAAAAATCTCTGATAAACTCTAAGGAGACCTCTACTGACAGACCATTGAATAATGGTAGCTAAGAGAGATGAGATAGTTTAGTTTCATAATTCCTAGATGTTGGTCGGAGTGGATACTCAAGAGGGGGGTTAATTGAGTACCAATTAAAAATTTCTGTTAAAAATATTCTTATTAAAATCCCCCAAAGTAAATAACAAGCTAAATTGTAGTGAATTTGTAATACAGTAAATGGTCAGTTAAGTTCTCAAGAGATTGATTAGTTCTCAGTTAATATAATCTGAAGATTAATTAACTTTTGAAGCTAACCAAATGCTTTACAATAAATACAAACACTTGCTAGTTTAGCTATCAGAGCTACTTTAAAATAGATTTACGTTTCAAAGTAATTAGTAGCGGAATATTAAATATAGTTTAACACAAAATAAATAAGCACAACAGTTTTAACCAAGAGGTTCAGTCTCAAAATAAAACCTAGTCCTCTCAAATAATTTATATAAACTTTGATCCACACCCTAGATCGGAGTTAAACTGTAGGACCCCGGGACACCCTGAGGGGGGAGGGGCGAATTAGGGTGACAACTTTTTCTTTTAATGAGAAGGATCTTGTTCCCACATTGGTTGGAACTTGTTAAACCTGTTTGATGAATATGATCAGAAAGCAAAAATTCACATACAGAGAGATGACACAACACTTTTTACTTGGTTCACCACTAAGGGCTACGTTCAAGGAGCATATGCCGACAGGTTGTCGGTCGTACCAAATTCCACAAAACTTCAATAGATGTGAATTACAAAGGATCGGGCATAGTCACTGTATCCCAGGCTCACTGCCTTTACAAAGGTTCAGGGGTAGCACACTGCGTCCCTCGGGTCACTCCCGTTGACTCCCCCTAGCTCACTGCCTTCGATGGAGTCCAACTCAGTTTATAGACATGAAGGTCTCTTCATCATTGCAAAATATTGCATCCTCTATTGTATGTAGATGCTCTGTTGAAGTCCAACTCTCACTAGTAGACAAATCTCACTTTGAACCAAGGGTACCGGGAAATCTCACAGCTTTCGTGTAGGTTCAAAAAAACAGGCGTACTTCAACAACATCTAGCGTGCTTCCCCAAGCCGGCAACAAGTTTTAAAGATGGCGCGCAAGTTATAACTGGTGCACAAGTAAACCTCAACCACTTGCGCGACACTCACTTATAAAACTTCAAACTTGCGTGACTCACATTCATTTTCACCCAAACTAGTTTTGACACACAACAAACAACTGTCGCACAGCTTATACTTGCGTGACCCACAACCAATTACGCGACCACTACACCTGCACGACAGGAGCACTGAATTTCTAAAAGTCTCGAACTTCGTTCCAAATGAGGAGGGGTGGTCCTCTATTTATAGGCAAACTGTACACCTTGCACGGTGGCGCACAATTCTCCTCTTGGTGCGCATTTTCCGGCGCGCAACTCCAACCGACCTAGCCTATGTCGCACTACTCACTTGCGCGACCCAACCAATACGTGCGCGACCCTATTTCCTTTGCAATATTTTGAAGTTATGATTTACAAAAACATATAGCACGCAACTTTCTAATCCTCTTAAGCACCGGCACACAAGTCCTTTCTCGGCGTGCAAGTCACTTGCACGACATATACCCGGCGCGCAAGTCTCTTTCCCAAAAAGCATTGTTTTCCCCTTTCGTCAGTTTTGAGGTCCAGAAATTTGGAAAACACTGGAAAATAGTGCCCCCTTCAAAAATGTTATCTGCTTGACCCGTATGAGTACTTTGCTGGCACACATTCTGAACTTCCTCTGAGGATTGACAACAAACACAAACCATTATCCAATTAATGCATAGATGACCATGGTTCTAACAATCTCCCCCTTTGGGTTTGTTGGCAATCATAAAATAAATTCAATAGATCACCATCCACATGATGGCAAAAAATGCAAGAATCAACTCAGCCAACACTCTAATTCTACGTGAGCAATGATTGGTGTAGAAAACAGGAGAGAAATCTTGAATTGGGTTCCTGTGTTTTGGAATTCTCAATGACGCCCAAGAAATTATCTTACAGTGTCATAGAAGCATACACATCTGAATTTATTCCTTTCTCCCCCATTGACAATAAACCTAGAGATCGGTAATTGTTCCTTGTTCATCTAAAACCACACTCCCCCTGGATAGTATCTCCCCCACAAACCTGTATCACATCCATAAACAGATAAAAAAAGTTAACATAACTGGGGAGAGGGGATTTTCGTAACCTCCTTATGGACTGGGAGGTGGCCGAACACCGAGGTTCAACCGATGCTTCTCAAACACCGGCGCTGATAGTGGCTTGGTCAGGATATCATCCACTTGATCATCAGTTCCAATATGGTCTGTTCTAATAACTCCTTTCTTAACTTTTTATTTGATAAAGTGATACGTTATTTCAATATGTTTTGTACGAGAATGCTGAATAGGATTCTTTGTAAGATCAATTGCGCTCTTGTTATCACAATAAAAAACCATTGGTTTCTTCACCTCATCACCAATATCTGTTAGTTGTTGCTTCATCCGTAGGAGTTGAGTGCATGCCTTTTTGGCAGAGATATATTCAGCTTTAGTAGTACTAAGAGAAGTAATTTCTTGTTTCTTGATCAACCATCCAATGCATTTATTCCAAATATAGAATGCTCCACTACTGGTGGACTTTCTGTCCACTACATCACCAGCCCAATCAGCATCAGAAAATGCAGATAATTCACTATCTCTTCCTGTAGAAAAGTATAACCCACAACTGTGAGTACCTTGAATATACCTCATGATTCTTTTTACTATTTTCATGTGTTCCTCCTTTGGATAACTCTGAAAGCAGGATGCAAGACATGTGGCAAAGACAATATCTGGCTGTGTTGCTATCAGCTATAGTAGGCTCCCAATGATCCTCCTGTACATGGTGGGATCTACAGAGGTCTCATCCACATGACTTCCATGTTTAGTTCAAAATGAAATCGGAGTTGAAATTGGTTTGGAGTCTTATATATTAAACTTATTCATTATATATCTTGTATAATTTTCCTAAGAAATGAAAGTGTAATCCTTCTTTTGAACCACTTGCAGGCCCAAGAAATATGTGGGCTCCCCAATCATAGACATATCAAATTCTGATTTTATATGATTGGAAAATTCATCCACTGATTTCTGCCTACTGCCACAAAATTTGATATCATCAACGTAGACTAGAACCATGAACTGATCTTCTGAATAATTCTTTACATATAGATTGTGGTCTACTCCTCCTCTTTTGAATTCTAGCTTCTTGAGATATGAGTCCAGCCGGGAATACCATGCTCGTGGTGCATGCTTCAAACCATATAGAGATTTCTTCAGTTTTTAGACCATTGTTTCATCAGTACCAAGAATAAAACACACTGGTTGTTTAGTATAGACTTCTTCTTCAATTAAGCCATTCAAAAATGTTGTCTTGACATCCATTTGATATATTTTATAACCTCTTTGGAGTGCCATGTAAAGGAAAATCCTGATTTACTCCAGTCTAGACACTAGAGAAAATGTTTCTTCAACATCAACACCTTCAATATGGGAGTATCCTTTACATACAAGTCATGAATTTTTTCTAATAACACTTCCATGCTCATCAAAATTGTTCTTGAAGATCCATTTTTTACTAATAACATTGTGACCTTCAGGTCTCTTGACAAGATCCCATGTCTGATTCATGTCAATATGGTCTAACTCTTCATTCATGGCTTTCACCCATGATTCATCCTTTGCAGCTTCTAAAAATGAGGATGGCTCCACAGCTGACAGAAATGCAGATTGTGTGTTATTCCTCATCCTCCTTATTTGTGTGGGTTCATTCCTGTCCCTAATTATGTTAGATGGTTCAATCTCAGCTCTTCAATTTCTCCTGTGAGGTTCAGTCACATTCTCTCCACCCAATATTTCCTCTTAATATTCTTCTTCTGTGTCAACATCATGATGTAAGACCTGAGTGTTTTGTACACCTTCCTCCATTTCTGTATTTGTATTTACTCCATGTTCACATTCATCTTCATCTCTTATCTCATCATCATAGGTATTATTGGAAGCATTTGGGGTTTTCACTTCAATGATCTTAACATCATTGCTTTCCATAATCCTCCCCATGCATTTATTGAGACACTTGTAGGCTTTTCTATTCATTGGATACCCAAGAAAAATTCCTTCATCAGCATTGTCACCAAACCTCCCTTGATTTCCTTCTTTATTCCGGATGAAACATTTGCTTCCGAAAACACGAAAGTATTTCAATAAGGGCTTCCTTACATGCCACAATTCATATGGTGTCTTCATTTCTCCCATATAAAGCCATGTTCAATTCTGAATGTGCACTGCAACTTCAACATCTTCCTTCAAGTAATGGCGAGAGATACCACTCTCAATCAACATAGTCCTGGCCATATTGTTGACCTGACAATTCCCACGCTTAACAACTCCATTTTGTTATGGAGTTCTTACAGAAGCTACCTCATGTTGTATTCCATGTTTTTATAGGTAATTATCAAACTCAATGGATGTGTATTCCCTTCAATTTTCATATCGTAGGACTTTTATTGTCCGTCGAGTATCATTCTCGGCAATCTGGCGATACGTTTTCATGAAATCAAGTACTTGTCACTTCTTGTGAATCACCATTACACAAGAAATTATACTATAATAATCTATGAAAAGGACAAAGTACCTTTCTCCATGAGTTCTGGAAACATTTATTGGCCCGCATACATATGTATGAATTAGATCAAGAAGATGAGATGCTCTTTTCTTCTTTTGCCGATATGAACTGCAGACTAGCTTTCCATGAATGCAAGCATCACAAGACTTTTCACGCTCATGCTTCAGGTTTAGAATGTACATGACAATCTTCAATTTTGATATTTTCTCCATGCCTTGTTGATTGATGTGTCCCAGTATCTGATAACACAAATTTTTTTCTTCTTCAATTATCTTATAACAAACATTTTCTTTACTGTCAACCCGATACAAGTTTCCTTCTGTTCTGCATCCCTTCATAAGTGAATTTCATGTCTTTCCCTTGATAGTGCACCGTTTCTGATTAAAATTAACTATAAGTCCCGAGTCAAAGAGTTGACTCAAGATGAGTAGATTATGACATAGGCCATCTATATAAAGGACTTCAGTCTTCTTTATCTCTCCATTGGCTAATTCAGTACTTCCGCTGCCTTTGATTTTCAGAGCTCCATCATTACCAAATCGCATTGTACCATCAACCTTTCTTTTGATATCCATTAACAGTCCAGCATTACCTATCATATGAGATGAACAACCGATGTCCAGAATCCAAATACTATTTCTCTTTGTAGCTTTGAGGGCCACCTCTACAAGGCTGGATTTTTCAATTTTCTTCCTTTCCTTCTATGAGACATTTGATTGATTATAGATAACTTATGTCCTTTAAATTATCTTATCTGTGTACATTGGTTCATCATAGTTGAAGTCTTCTTAGAGAGGGTAAAATATGTTTGTAAGAGCAACATTATCTTGTTGACAAGATTTGACTTGTCTTGAAATCCAGTATGAGGTGTCCATGTCCCCTCTCTTCCTGCAATTAACAGCCTTATAACCAAAGTTAGAACAATGAAAATAGTATCCATAGAAATTATTTCTTCTATAAGATGGAGGATATGAAGTCAGTATCCTTTGTTGACGTCCTAGATCTTCCCCATTAAATTAGCTCCTTGCCTCTTCACAATATGACATGGTATGTCCAAGATATACACATAACTAACACTTCATGAGAGGAAATGTCTTCTCACTTGAATTTCTCCTCATACCTTCTTCCTTGGGAGAATAGTTGGGCTGCCTGTCATTTCTGAATGTTTGAGGATAATTTTTAGTTCTTCTTTTAGTTTGGATTGAGGGTTTCTTTTTCAGCACTTCAGGCAATTTTTCAACATTTCCAACTTTCATCTTGTCTTTCTTTTGGCTCTCTTTATTTTCAGCAGTTGATGTCTTAGCTTCATAGCCAATTCCACTCTTTCCCATGAAATCGGGTATTTGATCACTCAAGATTTTTCCAACCCCATCTGAACCACACTTGGATCTTGCCAGTAATTCTGCATCTGAGAATCTTCCAAACTGTATTTTCTTCCTTGAATCTTTTTAAATTGATTCAATCTCATGTTTACTCCTAAGAGTAACAACTTCATCTTCTAGAAACTCATAAGTCTTGGACATTTCTTCTATTCTGGAGGTGAGGTCATTGATGACCTTTGCATGTTCTTCAATTCTCATCTTCAGATCCACTAAATCATCATTGCTTTTATGTATTTTAGACTGTACTTTCAACAATTCCTCTAGTCGTTCAATTTCAGCTTCAAGTTGGTCAAAATATTCAGTTGATTCTTCTACAATTGATCTCCACTTATTGCAACTCTTACATTAAATCTTAATATTACTAACAAAATCCTTAAGTTGCAACTCAGGATCTGCACTAGTTTTCAACTGATTTTCTCCACCAGTATAATCTGGTTTTTTAATAGTGTCCATCATGGAAGCATGGTTCCCAGTTTCAAATTCTGGTTCTTCTTCATCACAGAATTCATTATCATCTTCTTCTTTTTCACAGAAAAAACTCTTCTTTAGAACTTTCTTTCTAGATTTGAAGTCTCCATTCTTGAAAAACCATTTCTGAGGCTTCTCAATTTTTTCCACATCGCTATCATCATCATCAATCTTTCTTAATCACTGAGAACCAATGTTCCCGACTTTTCCACAACGAAAGAAAGCTAGAGGTAACTTCCCTTTGAATTTCCCTTTTCCTTTCTGGAACTTCTTTGCAATGAGAGAAAGAATTTCTTTTTCTTCGTCATCTTCACCACTACTATATTTTTAAATTTTCAGTTTATCCATGGCCTTGAATGCCATTTCATTTCTCACACGAGTCCTAGGATCTTCTAGTTTTACGCTCATTTCAAATGCTACCATGCTTCTCAGTAGATCATCCAGAGAATGTTTGGAAAGATATCTTTCCTCAAGGGCTGACACCTTTGCATTGCATAGAGGTGGAATTATTCTTAATATTTTCTTTACAATATCAATGTATTTGATTTCTTCACCAAGACCCGGAATTTCTCCAACAACTTCAGAAATTCGGTTGAAGAATGAGTCTTCATTCTTGTCTGGATGCATCTTCAGATCATAAAACCGATTGTGTAGGACTTGTAGTTTTTCCTCCTTCACTTTTCTATCTCCTTAGTAAATATTTTCTAGTTTATCCCACATGGATTTTGTAGAGGTCCAACTCATCACATTTAGATAGATCTCATCAAAAAGGGCTATGGTGAGTTCATTTTGTGGTTTAGCATCTGCATCAAGATTTTCCTATCTAAGTTAGTCATAGCTAGGCCTATTGGATCAGTGACTTGTATTCCTTGAACAGTAGAAAAAACAACTTCCATTCCAAGATATCTTAGATGAGATATCATTCTATTGTTCCAGATCTATAAATTTCTTCCATTGAAGAGAGGGACTCCCCTGACATTGACTGCATTCTCCATAACGACAACGGACAGATTCAACACCAGCAACCTCCCTCTGATACCACTTGTAGGACCCCGGGAAACCCTAAGAGTGGAGGGATGAATCAGGGTAACAAATTTTTCTTTTATTGAGAAGTATCTTGTTCCCATATTGGTAGGAACTTTTTAAACCTGTTTGATGAATGTGATCAGAAAGCAAACATTCACATGTAGAGAGATGAAACATCACTTTTTACTTGGATCACCACTAAGGGCTACGTCCAAGGAGCATACGCCGACAGATTTTCAGTCGTACCAAATTCCTCTAAACTTCACTAGATGTGGATTACAAAGGTTCGGGCACAATCACTCTGTCCTAGGATCACTGCCTTTACAAAGGTTCAGGGATAGCACACTGCGTCCCTTGAGTAACTCCCGTTGATTCCCCCTGGCTCACTGACTTCGGTGAATTCCCACTCAGTTTATAGATGTAAAGGTCTCTTCATCAATGCAAAATAATGCATCCTCTATTGTATGTAGATTCTCTGTTGAAGTCCAACTCTCACCAAGTAGATGAATATCACTATGCACTGAGGGTACCGAGCGATCTCCCAGCTTTCGTGCAGGTTCAAAAAGACGGGCGTAATTCAACCACACCTGGCGCGCTTCCCCAAGCCGGCACGCAAGTTTCAAAGACAGCGTGCAAGTTATAACTGGTGTGAAAGTCAACCTCAACCACTTGCGTGACTCTCACTTCTACAAATTCAAACTTGTACAACTCACATTCCTTTTCACCCAAACCAGTTTTGACGCACAAAAAACAACGGTCACGCAACTTATACTTGCACGACCCACAACCACTTGCGCGACCACTACACCAGCGCGATGGGAGCACTGAATTTCTCAAAGTCTAGAACTTCGTTCCAAATGAGAAGGGGTGTTCTTCTATTTATAGGCAAACTGGACACCCTGCGCTGTGGCGCGCAAGCCTCCTCTTGGTGTGCAAGTTCCAGCGTGCAACTCCAACCGCCCTAGCCTCTATCATGCTACTCACTTGTGCGACCCAACCAATACTTGTGAGACCCTCTATCCTTTGCCATATTTTGAAGTTCTGATTTACAAAAACATATGGAGTGAAACTTTCCAATCCTCCTAAGCACCCACGCACAAGTCCTTTCTCAGCGCGCAAGTCACTTGTGCGACACATACCCAGCATGCAAGTCTCTTTCCCAAAAAGCATTGTTTTCCCCTTTTGTCAGTTTTGAGGTCTGAAAATTTGGAAAACACTGGAAAACGGTGCCACCTTCAACACTGTTATCTGCTTGACCTGTATGAGTACTTTGCTGGCACACATTCTGAACTTCCTTTGAGGATTGAAAAAAACACAAACCATTCTCCAATTCATGCATAGATGACCATGGTTCCAACATAAACAACAGTACAAAGACTGTCAAGGTCCTGTGACCTCTACCACAGTTCTATGTGGGAAACAAAACAATAGCACACAGGCTATCCAGGTCACACTTGACCTCTACCACTATCCATAGTGGGAAACTATATAGTATGAGAAAGATTGAGTGAAGATTTATAAATCCTCCAGTTCAGCACAGGGGACATTGTGTGAATGGAATATACAGAGTACACACACTACTCAGTAAGTAAAAGAATCACTAAGATAGAGTAGATATGAGTTTAGAAAGCTCTAGTGATTTAAAGTGCAGTTCTGGACCCCTTTTGATTATTTAGGAATGCTTCTGAGTCCTTCACTGGTTTTTGTCTGAAAAAAAGAGTGTCATTTTCTTCCTTGACTTTCAGGTTTAGTTTGATCAGCTTGAGTGCATGAAGATATCATTGTAGTTCTTCACTCATTGACTGAGGTTCAGGTTGTGTTCTTCTTGTTTGTATGACCTCGTTTACGTCCAGTGTTCTTCAAGTATACAGGTATATGGATGTCACCTTTCTTTATTGTGTATATGCACCACACTCTTCTCTAAAGCTTGATCTTACTTTAATACCTTAAGCTCAGACAATAGGAATGATTACCTTTTCATGGGTACGAGGTACGGTTCCATGACATGCCAACAACCCACATTAATTAATAGAAGTTGCATTAAATAAACCAAATTTTACTGTTAGCATTATATTCATAATATTCACAAAGTATTGAGTATGAGTAGAAGTGACTGGTTAACAGTCATCTTCTATCAGTAGCTCTCTGTCGGTAGACTTGTAATGGAGGACTTTGTATCAGTGTATTCCTTGTATCGGTGGATATTATTCTGTGTAATAGTATCTCTATGTATCGGTAGCTCTTCCATCATTATCTCCTTGTATCAGTCACTTTATGTAGCGGTATGTCTCTGTGTAGCGGTGAGCTCCTATCGGTAACTTTTTGTTCTTGTACCGGTAACTCCTTGTATCAGTGGACTTGAGTAGCAGTGACTTCCTTATACCGATGGACTTCATAACAGTAGACCTGCATATTGGTAGACTTACTCTAATGGTAGCTCATATCGGTAGACATTTTCTTTCTATATCAGTGGACTTTGTATTGGTAACCTTTCTATAATGGTAGACTTTGAATACTGGTAGACTTACACATATCGATAGCTCTGGTGTAACAGTGACTGTATGTATCGTTGTACTTAGCCGTATCGGTAGCGGTGTAAATCAGTGACCTTTGTATCAGTGGCTGTGTATTTGTTTCTCTGTATCAGTAGCTATGTTTATACCGGTGAACTTATGCATACCAGTGGACTTAACACTTAACTGTTCTATGAAAAACATATCCATATTGAGTCAGGATTATTTCTAAATAAGTGTAAACAAAGATAATCATTTATTAACATATTCCAATGATTGTTTTGATATTTTTTTCAACTTAATAATAGAATTTCATAGAGTGAAAGAATTAATATATAGAAAAACATTATTTGAGATTATCAAAGATTATTGAAACATAATTGAGATTATCAAAATAGGTGAGGTCAATAATCTCCCCCTTTTTGATAATCAAAAATTATGAAATTATAATCCAAAATAATCAGTAATGATTCAGTATACAATAAATTGGTTCTTATTTCTCAGTGTGAGTAATGAAATTTTCAAATGTGATATTTTAAAAGAATATTAGAGGATATAGTATTAAAAATAATTTTATCAGAGGTACTGATAAAAACAATGTTCTAGAGTTACAAAACAAATGTATCAGAGAATAGATTATTAGATGCAAATGTTTCAGAGATATACAACACAATTATCAGAGGTAAAAATAAAACAAATGTACCAAAGGGAAAGGTATTTTGCTAAAAAAATATAATGATTCTTCATATTAGATATCCCCCTTTGTATTCTTTCTCCCCTAGTAGATTATTTCTCATCAGATCTCCCCCTTTGTATTAGTTCTCCCCCTTTGTGATTAGCAAAAAGTGGGATAGAAAGGAAATACAGGAAAAGAGAAGCAACAGAGAATGAAAGCATTTATATATTACTGGAGGCATAGAAATACAGAAGTGAAGAAAAAATAATACAAGGGATTCCCATCAAAGTTACTAGACACTAATCAATCCACCTATTGAATGTCAACTTTGGATTTGGATTTGGGTTTAGAGGTAGACCCAGGAAGGGTAGTTTCAGTAGAAGACTTGGGAATTCTAGAAAGCATGACTGGTGGTTGAGCAACAGAGACTGTTCCTGGCCTGTAGTGGGTAGCTCTCTGCGTGATCATAGGAGTGAGACTCCAGATTTCTTGGACTGGAGCCATCTGAGGAATGGAGGCAGACTGTGCAGAGGTAGGTAGGGCTAGAGGTGCAGTGATAGGAGTACTATTCACATGCAAAAATGGCAGAAAAAAATTCCTAAAGTCCATAATGATCCCTCCTCCTCTCTTCATAGTAGAAATGAAATCGTCCTTGTTTTCTATAAATTTTTCCAAAGCTGGAGTCAGTTCCCTGATTTTGCTTACTTTCTCTCTAAAGGTTTGATTGACATGAGGTAATTTCAAATTTTCCAGAAGAAGTTTGAAATGGTTGGTCAACTGATGATTGGTATACACTTTCTGAAAATAAGAATCAACTTTATCCTTTACTTCTTTCAAAGAGGCATAAGCTTCTCTCATATAATATTGAACAATTTTCATGATATCTCTAGTAGTAGATACCACCTGGGTCAGAGAAGATGAGTCCACAAAGCCACTGGTTGATGTTGAACCAAGATCCTCTTTCATCAAAGCTCGAATCTGATCCAACTCTACTGAAGGTGTAGAAGCAAGAGAACCATCATAAAAAGTCGTAGTTTCCTTGAAACTATTAGTTAGCTCACTGATAAGATTTTTCACAACCAAATCCTGGGTTCTAACATGCTTCTGTATGGAATGCTAAAATTTCTAAAAAACGGATACCATCTGGCTAACTACACTCTTCACAAAAGCCAAATCCATGTCTGCTTGAGATTTAGAACTCATATAGAATTCCAGAGAGACAAATTATTTCTTTATAAATTCAACATCCTAGGCCAAGCTCGACACTTGATTCTGGAAAACCGTGACTTCATCCACCATTTCTGCCACATTGGTTTACACACTACAACCGATAGAGAGTTCAAAAGATTTTTCCATGTTGCTCAGCTCCTCAACAAAACAATTCTTTAAATCGTCAATAAATGTATTCAAAGACTCTTTCATCTCATCCTTTAAAGACTCAAAGTCATCCCTGGTTACCATACTTGTAGGCACAACAACTGGTGCTCTTTCTGACATAATACTAGCCACAGAGTCATTCATAATAGACTGAATAGATGAAATTAGTGAAGTTTCCATTCTCCTTAATTCTTCCACAAATATGGCCTTTAGCTCAGACTTTAACTGATCCATTTCAGGTTTTTTGACTACATCCTCAGGTAATAACTCATAGAGAATATCATAATTGACTTTAGGTCTACTGAGGGATGCCTCATTATCAGAATATGGATAATACAATCCAAAAACCATAAAATCTGGGTCTGCTGACCATTCTTCAATTCCATCAACTACTGAAAAATTTCTAAATCGAGTTAGATGCTCCCCCTCAACTGGTGCATTATCTTGTATAGAAATTGCACCCTCATCAGGTTGGTATTCTTTATAAGAATCTTTCAAAACCAATTATAATTCTCCAACAGCAGGAGGCTCCTCGGGAATATGTACAGGTCTATCAACTTCATCAACTTCTTCAGTAGGAATTAAAAATTTCCCAATCAGTGGACTAAGGATCGGGTTGGCAGAAACAGCTACTTCAGTTTCAGATTCTCTTTCTTCTTCCTCATTTTCTGAGGAATCCTTCTCCTGATCTGATCTCTTCTGGTCTTCCTCATCCATAGGTCCCTCTTCACTGCTTACTCTCAATGCAGTTTCTGTACTAGGTAGGTTCAAAGAAGCATTTTCCTTTTCTTGTGAAACAATTTTATGAGTTGGTCTAGGAGGTAAGTCTGGATCTTCTCCATCTACTGTAGAGAAATCATCCTCATCTGAATCATCACTATATTGTGGCTCCTCCTCATCAGGTCCTAGACCTGGATCTCTTTTATATTTTGGACTATTTGGATGGTCAATAGGATTAATCTTGTCATATATCTTTTCATCATCAATAACCCACTGCCTTCTCCATGGGTTCCAACTAATATTCATGTACTTACATATTGTGCTTGTGATAAAAAAATTGTTTCTTACCAGCACTGTCTCATCCTGAGACTCAGCAACCCCCTTTACTTTAATCATAACCGAAATCAATTTGGAAAAGAATAATTCATTGGTTTTTGATTTGGGTCTGGTCATATCTTCTATTTGAATCATTAACAGCCTAGATAGATTCACCTTTTCACTATGACTTAAGAGATGCAACAAATAAATATCTTGATACTTCATATTTTCAAAGTACCCTCTTCTTGAACTTAGCACATGTTGAATGAACTTGAACAGAATTCTATTTTCCTCATCCATCACAGCAGCCACCACCTTTCTCTTCTTTCCACTACCAGTGAGCTCTTCTAAGGCAGTCTCATAGTCAAATATGTCAATGTTATGAGGTATTGTCTTCGATGAATACCCAAATACTCCTTAATTTTTTACCTTTATGCATTCATCCCATTTAATGGATGAAAAAGCTATTTGCTTTCCATTTACCAATGAAAGCATTCTATTCTCCTTATCAAATTTCTCAAAGTGCACAAAATCATAGAACTCTTTTTTCAGCTTCGGATAATAAGGACCATTTTTGTTTTTGAAACATTCTAGCCATTTCTAGTCCTCCAATACTCTTAGGTTCAGCAATTTTCTTGGAAAAATCCATCCTGCACACATCTCCTTCTCGATTACAATTTCTCTATTTTTCAAATGCGGGTTCACCGGACGCCTCCCTGACCTTGTTTGATTGACACTGCTACTTGATTCAGGTCCTGTCTTCTACTTCTTCACATTCGGCTCATCAAAGTCATCTCTGATAGTCAAAAGTTTTCTTTTTTTCATCTCTAGATTGAAGAACTTAGGGTTTTCATGAGATTCAGGGATTCAAGGAGATGGGTTTGAGAGAGGAGAGTTCAGTGGATTGAGAAGTAACCAAGACTAAGTTTTTATCATTTAGGAATCATAAAATAAATAAATAAAACATAATAAGTATAGAACAAATGATACAGATTTTAGCGGCCAAAGACACAAAGTTTTAAAACAATGCATACTAACAGTAATGATATACTGATGAGAATTCCTAATAGTGGGGTATATCGGTGAGGTTTACTAATAGTGAGGTATAACGGTGATGTTTCTAACGGTGAGGTTTCTAACGGTGAGGTTTCTAACGGTGAGATTTCTAACGGTGAGGTTTCTAATGGTGAGGTTTCTAATGGTGAGGTTTCTAATGGACAGAGTCAATCATTCCTAATTCATGTCTAATGTAACTTAACCTGTCTGAACTTAAAGGCTTGGTGAAAATTTCAGTTAATTGGTGTTCATTACCTATAAATTCAAGAGTAATATCACCTTTTTGGTAATGATATCTCAAAAAGTGGTGCCTTACATCATTGTTTTTGGTTCTAGAGAGAGACATGGGATTCTTATAGATGTTAATCACACTAGTGTTATCACAATTTATTGATACATGTTTAAAATCATATCCATAGTCCAACAAAGTATGTTTCATCCATAGAATTTGTGCACAACAACTACCAGTAGCTATATACTCTGCTTCAGTAGTAGATAATGCAACCGAATTCTTCTTTTTACTACACCACGATACTAGGGACTTACCTAGAATATGACATGTTCCAGAAGTGCTCTTTCGATCTAACTTCCAACTAGAAAAGTCAGTATCTGAATAACTTATTAAATAAAAAGATTGTCTTTTGGATAAAACAAACCAAAATTTGTAGTATGTTTAAGATATTTGAAAATTCTCTTAATAGAAAGAAAATTGGATTCTTTAGGATTTTCTTGAAATCTTGCACACATACACACACTAAACATAGTATCTGGTCAACTAGCAGTAAGGTAATGTAAGCTTCCACTCATACCACTGTAATTTGTTTGATCAACTGGTTTCCTAGATTCATCAATTTCCAACTTACAGGTGGTACTCATTGGTGTATCACTTTCTTTAATACTATCTAAACCAAAACATTTTAAAAGATCCTTTGTATATTTACTTTGATTTAAGATAATACCATTTTCATTTTGAAAAACTTGAAATAAAAGAAAATATTTGAGTTCTCCCATTAAAATCATTTCAAATTCATTTTCATACTCTTTGAAAAATCAATACACAAAGTATTTTTAGAAGATTCGAAAATAATATCATCAACATAGATTTGTACTATCAAACCATCTTTGGAAATTATTTTAATAAAAAGACTTGGATCAACAATCCCTTTAGAAAAACCTTTCGAAATAAGAAAATTATTGAGTCTATCATACCAAGCTCGTGGGGCTTGTTTTAAACCATATAAAGATTTAGAAAGTTTAAAAACCGGATTTGGAAAATGAGGATTAGTAAATCCAGGTGGTTGTTCAAAAAAACATCTTCAACTACAAAACCATTTTGAAAATCACTTTTAAAATCCATTTGATATAACTTGAAATTCAGATGAGAAACATAGGCAACTAGAATCCTAATAGCTTCTAATCTAGCTACAGGTGAAAAGGTTTCCTTATAGTATATTCCTTCCTCTTGACTATATCCTTGTGCAACTAGAATTTCTTTGTTTCTAACTATGTTTCCAGACTCATCAAATTTATTTCTAAAAACCCATTTAGTGCCTATGGTCAAAGTGTCCTTAGGTCTGTCAAATAATTCCCAGACTTTGTTTCTTTCAAATTGATTTAATTCTTCTTGCAAATCCATTACCCAAAATTCATCATTGATATTTTTAGATTCGAACTGCAAATGAAAAGCTTGATGTTCAACCTGGTTTCTTAGATATGCTCTAGTCTATGTCCCTCTATCTAGATTACAAACAAAAGCATCTAAAGGATGATTATTTAGAATCCTAATTTATCTAGTAACGGTGGGACTATAAATTTCAGGTTCCTCTCTAGATTCAGGTTCTACAGAAACAGGTTCTGGAAAGTTTCCAAAACTAGATGTCTTTACAACAGGTTTATTGATTTTATCATTAAGTTTCAAAACAGACAAGTCTTCTTCAAGATTTTCAATGGAAGATTTGGGTTCATGTGGATCAGTTTCATCAAACTTGATGTGAAAAGATTCTTCCACACATTTGGTTCTTTTAATAAAAACTATATAGGACTTGCTAGTTATATAATATCCTAGAAATATTACCTCACCACTTTTAGAATAAAACTTGTTAAGACTATCCTTAGTATTGAGAATAAAGACTTTACAACCAAAGACTTTGAATTAAGTAACTTTAGGTTTCCTATTATTCCATAGTTAATAAGGGGTCTTCTTAAGAACAGGTCTAATCAAGACTCTATTTATTATATAACAAGCTGTATTCACAGCTTCATCCCAAAAGTAAATTGGCAGGTCATACTTATTAATCATAGTTCATTCAATTTCTTGAAGAGTTCTGTTTCTTCTTTATACTACACCATTCTGCTGAGGTGTCCTAGGGGCAGAGAAATTGTGATTATAGCCATTGTGTGAGAAATAAGATTCAAATTCATTATTTTCAAACTCAGAACCATGATCACTTCTCAAGGTCTTAATCTTAAGTCCACTAAGGTTTTCTACAGACTTGGAGTATTTAATAAAGTAAGAACAAGCTTCAATTTTGTGAGCTAATAAGCATACCCAAGTGTACCTAGAAAAAACATCTACTAAGACATAGACATAGTGCTTCCCATTTAAACTAGAAACTCTAGAAGATCCAAACAATTCCATGTGAACTAACTCGAGAGGTTGAGAAGTTGAAACTTCTTTCTTTGATTTAAAAGAAACCTTATGTTGCTTTTCCTTTTGACAGGGATTACAAACTTTATCAGCTGGGAATTCAAGTTTAGGTAGGTCTCTAACTAAGTTTTTCCTAGTCAATTTTCTAAGTGAATGAATGTTTCAATGTCCTAATCTTCTATGCCATATCCAAGACTCTTTATGAAAAGAATTCAAGAAATTAATGTTCTATTTATCCAAATAATTCAAATCAATAGTATAAACATTTTCATTTCTCAAATTAGAAAATACTAAAATATTTTTAGAATTAAAAAAATTACAAGAATCATTTTCAAATTTAACATTGAAACCATCATCACGCAACTGAGAAATACTAAACAAATTATATTTAAGTCCATCAATAAATAAAAATTTGGAAATTAAAACTGAATCAGTGTTACCAATCTGTCCTAAGTCGATGATTTTTCCTTTTGAATTATCACCGAAGGTGACATGGCCTCCATCAACTTTGATTAATCTCTTGAGGCATGGGTAATCTCCAGTCATATTCCTTGAACATCCACTGTCCAAGTACCATACCTTATTATGGGAACTCTTCAAGAAAGTTTTCTCAGATTTTTTTGTCATGAAACACATATTAACTTTTTGAGATTTTTCATCCTGAGTAGAATCAAAATCACTTGAGCTGTCTTTTGAAGCACTTCAAGTTTCTTACATTGCTTTCTTATATTTTTTATCCTTATAACCATATTTATTCTTGAACTTTTACTTCGAGAAGTCTTCTTTCACATGTGCTTTCCTCTTGCATTAATAACATACAATTTCATCACTCTTATCAGACTTTTTCCAATCCTTCTTCCAATGACCATTGTTGTCATATTTTCCTCTATAATTTGGTTTTCTGAAGAATTTATTCTTCCTGTAGAAATTCTTGAACCGTCTATCTATCTAAGCCATCTCTTCATCACTATCAAAATCTGAACCTTCATTTGTTGATATTTCAGTAGGCATGTGAACTTTCTCCTTGTCCTTTCTCTTTGATCCAGTAGATTTAAATGCTACGGACATCCTTTTTGGTTCGTCATCTTCTTCCCTGTTTACTTTTTGTTCTTATTCATACATCATCAACCTACCAATTAATTATTTAATAGGCAGTGAACTTATGTCACATGATTTTCTTATTGAGACTGATGTGCCTCTCCATCTTCCTGGCAGACATCTTAGTATTCTCATCATTTTCTCCTTTGCAGGAATAACTTTTCCAAGTGAGCTCATAGTGTTGACAATCTCATTGAATTTGAGATACATAATAGAAATAGGTTCATCAATATTTATTTTAAAATTATCCTACTTAATAGTGTAGGTATTCAAACTCATTTCTTTAACATTGGTTGTTCCCTAATGGGAAATAGCCAAAGTGCCCCAGATTGCTTAAGAAGTTTTACATGCAGATATTCAATTAAATTCTTCATCTCCTAAAGCACAATACAGGGAATTCATTGATCTACAATTATTATTGTAAGCTGTTTTAGTAGGTTCATCCCGAGTATTTATTTCAGTTTCTAGAATCTTATATTGAGTCTCTATAGCAGTCTAGATATCAAATCCCATACTTTCTAAATGAATTTTCATTTTAAATTTACATTGGGAATAATTTGTACCATTAAAGAAAGCTGGCTTGTTGGTAGTAGCACCTTCAATTCTATTATCCATAATAAGATTCTAGAAAATATATTAAAAGATATAAAATTTAGAACTAACAGAAATTTAAGATCTTTAAGATACAACTAAAATCACAGTTGAAAAATAGAGTATTTGTAAACCCTTTATAAATAACAAACAACCCTCTGATACCAAATGTTGGTCGGAGTGGATACTCAAGAGGGGGGTGAATTGAGTACCAATTAAAAATTTCTTTTAAAAAGATTCTTATTAAAATCCCCCAAAGTAAATAACAAGATAAATTGTAGTGAATTTTTAATATAGTAAAGGTTCAGTTAAGTTCTTAAGAGATTGATTAGTTCTCAGTTAATCTAATCTAACGATTAATTAACTTTTGAAGCTAACCTAATTCTTTATAATAAATAAAAACACTTACTAGTTTAGCTATCAGAGTTAATTTAAAATTGATTCATGTTTCAATGTAATTAGCAGTGGAATATTCAATATAGTTTAATACAAAATAAATAAGAACAGCAGTTTTAACCAAGAGTTTCAGTCTCAAGACAACACTTAGTCTTCTCAAATAATTTATATAAAATTTGATCCACACAATAGATCGGGGTTAAAAAATAGTAAAAATACTATCTAGGTCATGTTACCTCTACCACAGTTCTACGTGGGAAACAAAACAATAGCACACAGGCTATCCAGGTCACAATTGACCACTACCACTATCCATAGTGGGAAACTATAGAGTATGAGAAAGATTGAGTGAGGATTTATAAATACTCCAGTTCATCATAGGAGACAGTGTGTGTATGGAATATACAGAGTAAACACACTACTCAGTAAGTAAAATAATCACTAAGAGAGAGTAGATATGAGTTTAAAAAGATCTAGTGATTTGAAGTGTATCTCTGGACTCCTTTTGGTTATTCAGGAATGCTTCTGAGTCCTTCTCTGGTTTTTGGCCGAAAAATAGAGTGTAGTTTTCTTCCTTGACTTTTAGGTTGAGTTTGATCAGCTTGAGTGCATGAAGATATCGTTGTATTTATTCACTCCTTAACTAAGTTTAAGCTTGTGTTCTTCTAGTATGTATGACCTCGTGTACGTCCAGTGTTCTTCAAGTAAACAGGTATATGGATGTCACATTTCTTTATTGTGTATATTCACCACACTCTTATCTGCAACTTGATCTTCCTTTTATACCTTAAGCTCCGACAATAGAAATGATTACCTTTTCATTGGTACGAGGTACAGTTCCCTGACATGTGAAAAAACCACATTAATTAATAATAGTTGCATTAAATAAACAAAATATGACCATTAGAATTATATTCATAATATTGAAAAAGTATAGAGTATCAGTAGAAATGACTGGTTAACAGTCATCTTCCATCAGTATCTCTCTGTCGGTAGACTTGTAACGGTGGACTTTGTATCAGTGGATTCCTTGTATTGGTAGTTTTTATTCTGTGTAATAGTAGCTCTATGTATCAGTAGATCTTCCATCAATAGCTCCTTGTATTGGTTGATTTATGTAGCGGTTGGTATCTGTGTAGCGGTGAGCTCCTATCGGTATCTCTTTGTTCTTGTACCGGTAACTCCTTGTATCAGTAGACTTCAGTAGCAGTGACTTTTTTATACCGTTGGACTTCATAACGGTCGACCTGCATACCGGTAGACTTACTCTAACGGTTTCTCGTATCGGTAGACTTTGTATTTCTGTATCACTGTACATTGTATTGGTAACCATTCTATAATGGTTGACTTTTCATACCGATAGACTTACACATATCGGTAGCTTTGGTGTAACGGTGATTGTATGTATCAGTGTACTTAGCCGTATTGGTAGCGGTGTAAATCAGTGACCTTTGTATCAGTAGTTGTGTATTTGTTTGTCTGTATCAGTATCTATGTGCATACCGGTGAACTTATGCATACCAGAGGACTTAACACTTATCTGTTCTATGAAAAACATATCCATATTGAGTTAGAATTATTTCTAAATAAGTGTAAACATATATAATCAACGATTAACATATTCCAATGATTGTTTTGATATTTTTTATCATCTTAATAATATAATTTCATAGAGTGAAATAATTAATATATAGAAAAACATTATTTGAGATTATCAAAGCTTATTGAAACATAATTGATATTATCAAAACAGGTGAGGTCAACACTAGACCTAGTAGAAAACCTAATGCAAGATGTATTTCTTAAAATAATGGGGGTTTGAAACTCCATATGTCTAGTTTTCTCAGGGGCATGAACCATGGCTTTTGGAACATTAACATTTTGATTTTTAGTTAGGTTTTCTAGATTTTCCATTTCATGTTTTCTTTGTTTTCTAAGTTCATAAAAATGCTGATTGATTTCTAAAATTGGTGTTTCAAGTTATAACCTAGAATCTCTAGTGTGAATTCAGTTTCAATAATAGTTTTTGATATTTTTTATGTAAAATTTTTCAGTTTTGTTTTTTTATTTTATCTTTTCTGTTTTTATTTTATTTTATCCAGTTTCACATGGGTGACCTAGGTTTGATCCCCAACAATGGTGCCAAAATTTGACAGTTCAAGTCCTTGATTACGTCAAAATTAATATTTATAAAACCTACTTACTACTAGTATTGTGGAAATTCACGTGTCGAACAATAGGGAAGAACTAATGTTGTTCAGAAACAAGACAAAACAAACCAATAAAAGAAAACAATAACAAAACTAAAAGAAAATAGTGAAAGTAGAAAGTAGTGACTGAAAATGGGGGTGAGATAGTTTAATGTAGTGATTTGGAATAGGATACAGTAAATGATTGAGTAAGGGGAATTATACTGGAATAGATTAATTTAATTGAAAATGATCTTGAAAGAGAACAATCACAGAGGTACTATGTGTAAGAACCCGGGTTTTTAGAAAGGGTCGAAATCCTGACCCTGTTTAAATTTTTGACTAGTTTATGAGGAAACTGGAGAAAATGAGAAGTTTCTGGAAATTTCCAGACTACACGCCGTGTACCTTTAAGTACACACCATGTATATGTTAAGCGAGTGTCATCTGTGTGCTCACCAAGTACATTCCATGTGATGACCGTGTAGAAATTTCTTACTACACGGCGTGTAGTTTTAAACACGCTGTGTACTTCCGATTGTGTGGTGACCATACATGGTGTGTAGGCATGTTGGCTGGGTAGAACCAGGTACATGTCGTGTTCCCCTTGGACACGCAGTGTAGTCTAGCCATGTATGAGGGATATACAGGGCGTGAGGCTAAGTCAGTGAGGAAGAGAAGAGAAACCAACTACACGCCGTGTAACCATAGGTACAGGTCATGTACTCATGTCGTCAGGTCTGGGAAGTAAGGCGGTGGAATTCAACCGTCTTATGAACAGTTAAATGATCTACACGGCGTGTAGTCATGAAGTACACGCCATGTACTTTTTTTCGCTAAAATGGGCAGTAGCCTCATTTTGAGGCAGAACTCATATGTTCCGCCCGGTTTCACGAACCAAGGTGGCTGAAGCTTCTTTCTTCTCCTGATCTTCCATCCAAGATCCGATTCGAACTCCGATTGATGCGTTGGAACCCCCTCGGTAAGGCCTCGATTCTTCTTGGTCTGTTTTGTTTGATTTTCTTTCTAGAACAACTTATAGGGGTTTGAGAAGTTTTGAATCTTTTGTAGATTTACTGCGTTTTAGACCGAATTGGAGGTTGTTAAAGGAGGAGTAGCATCATACGAGTCTCAGGTAGGTGGTTCATACCTCATTTTGTGTTTTCGTGGTTTTTTGGGTGACGCGGCCTTCGGCGTGTTTTCGGGTATTTTGAGTGGGACCCATTTTATCTGTGGTTTCATATTGAACTACTTGTTGGACCTATGGGATGCCTTTGGTTATGCCATGTTACTAGTTTGCATGAGCGGGGCCAGGTAAGGGGTTGTTGCTCATCAAGGCATTTTGTCCGGGGGATGCCAAAATGGTTTAAATTGAAATATTAATGTTTTAAACTGTTGAGTTTAATTTATTAAGATCGTAGTAAATTGTTATAGGCATTCAAGACCTTTGTGCTATTGACTGATAACCGTTGGGTTAGGGAAATTTTACTGTTTGATTGTTTTTCCAGTTTATGTGTCCTGTTTAAATTTGTTATATATGCAATTCTTGAATTGCACATGTTGGACCCTTTGGGCTATGTTGGGAATGGCCCGGATATTCTTGACTGATGCTGATCATAGTTTGGGCTTGGCCTGGGTTATGTTGGGTTGTTCTAACCACGGGATTGGGCGTCATGGACATCGGTTGAGGCAGGATAACTTTCAGGTTGGGCGTGGCCTAGGTTACTGGGATGGCGATGCCATCAGACTTAGCGACATGGTCGCAGGGACACAAGGTGTCATATGTGTTGTGGCTTGGGTACTATTTTGGTGATTACTGCTCACTCGGGACTTTGAGTAGTGTGCACACAGAGATACTCTGTGATGAGGTGGTTTTGACCACTCGTGTGGGTAGAGGCCCCCGTAGTTGTGGTTAGGTATTTTAGTTGGGGGTGCTTGCCATAGAAAGCCACGTGGGAGGTGAGGAGATTTCAAGGGATAGCATTGAGACTATCAGGTTGGGGGTTGAGGCTCGCCGTTATTTGAGGGCAGACATCGCTGTTCCTCCGGCTACTTCTTGGGCATGCCTTCGGGACGTCGATACTTGAGACACAAGGTGTCAGGAGGCTCATGGTGTCGGTTTACTATTCTTGGGAATGCCTTCGGGACGTCGGTACTTGAGACACGAGGTGTCAGGAGGCACATGGTGTCGGGTTACTATTCATGGGTGTGCCTTCGAGACTTCGGTGCTTGAGCCACGCGGTGTCAGGGGGCACATGGTGCCGGGTTATATGACAGAGATTCTGGCGTTGGCTGAAGCAGGTGACACTCCATGGTGGCTGCTGAGATCCAGTGGAGTTAGTGTATATTTGTGCATTGTTATGTTTACTGCTTTCCTTATAAATGCATGACTTCTTAAACACTCATTTTAGGTACGCACCGTTGGGTGGTATCCTACTGATATTTGTCTTACACCCTGCACAGGCCCTTCGGGATGCGGGAAGAATTTATGGATTTACATGCCGGAAAGAGGTCCGCTTCAAGAGCTGGGCTATATTAGTTGTTGCATGGAGATGGTATGGACCTTGAGGTCTTACCTAGCTAGGGTTACTCTATTCTCTTTTCCTTACTTGTATCAGCATGTTTACTTGTTTGTAGCTATTGTTGGTTATCCATTGGCGACCCTTTTGTTTAGTGACGTGCTTTGGAAGAATGTTTGGTTTGTTTAGTAGTTACCAATTATTAGCATGTTGTTGTGTTTACTTTTCACTACTGTTGTTTCTATATTGCTTCCGCTGCTTATTGATATTGACTGTGCTTCTGCTCTGTGGGTCTAGTTCGAGTCTGCTAATTCTTTCATTCCATTGAATCTTTATTTTTATACACGGACCAGTACCCTTATTATGATCCTTTCAGAGGGTATAGTCTCTCCACTATACTTAACAGACCCTCGCTGCTAGTCGGCAGCCTTTGTTGTTCGGGGAGGTGCGCCTAAGGTAGTAACACCCGACCCGTTTGGCACTGTTCGGGTGGTTGGACGGGTCCGGGTCATTAAACTGTGGTTATGTGTAGATGTGTGAAATAACTAACTGTCATTAGATAAGTCACCCTTACCAGTGATCTCTCTTGGAAATAGTTATGTCTAACATAAACCAAGATAATGATTCTTACTCATAGAGAAGAGATTTCCATATCCTTTTCCAGTTAGTACATAGACTTTTTATTCCAAAGAAAAAGGATACTCTACCCTTCACCTTTTGGTACTTAAGGTAGAGTGAAAGAAAACTCACGAGGAAGAGAAAAAGAGATTTCTGGATCAAAGCCTAATCCCACTTGTGATTAATCTAGATCCAAGAACATATGAACTGATAATAGTTAAATCCATATGATCCAACCCCCTAAAAACGTAGCAATTCATTAAACAAGCATCAGTAAAAATAAATTTCCTTAAAAACATCTTATTGTAGCAACAACAGAGAAAAGAAATGGAAGAAGAAGTCCTCCTACTTCGATGATCTTCCCCTACTCTGATGGCCCGCTTCTACTCGGTTGACTGTCTCTGTGCTCGAATGAGTTGATATGGAATGGTTGAGAGGAATTGGAAGAATGAATGAATGGTGTTAAATGAGTGATCATGTAATGGATGATTTGGATCGATTTGAATGGATGAGTTGCATCTAGATGGAATAGGGATGAGATGATAATGGATGATGGAGGCTAGATGATCGGGTGCAGTGGTTGAGAATGGAATGATGTGAGATATTGGGATGGATGGATTACGAGATGTGTTGTAGGGGATGGTAGGAGTGTGTGTGTAAGGCAGAGAGGATGGGATGCAGACACTTCTATGAAATAATGGATGAAGAAGTGTAAATCATGGAGTGTCTCTCCCAAAAAATTGATTTCCCACCCACTGGAAAAATGAATAAAGTTCCCCACTGCTCCCCTACTTGAGCTGAAAATGCTCCCGATGGTTCTGGAATCTACTCTCCCTTAACTAAATGTCCTTGCGCCTCTCTGTACTGAATGAAAAATTCCACCCTTGTGCATGATCTCCCCCTGTGTAGAATATAAAAACACACAAAGTGTTAGAACAACGAAATTATTATTATATATATATATATTATAAAACAAAGTACTTAATAAATTATATTCAAATTAATTGTACTAATATTATATATATATATATGTATATATATTCGATGTTTATTAAAAATATTAAATGTTGCTAAAATATATACATATATACATATATATATATATTATAACTATAATATAATATTATATATATATAATAGTATTGTTAAATAATAATAATATATATTATATAAAAGAAAATATGGATTAATACAAGTATAATTAATAATTTTTTTAAAAAATTATTATTATATTATATCAGTTAGATTAATTAATATATATTATATTATATATAGATATTGAATAAAATAAAATAAAGAAAAAATTGAAAAAATAAATAAAGTAGGGGGAAGAGAGTCGCGTGGAAGGGATAAAGTATAAAGGCTCGAACTGGTTCAGGCTGATGACTAGGAGGTGTGGTAGAGGAGGTGGGCTCACGGCTGGTCGGGTCTAACCAGCGTAGGCAAGGGTGGCGCGGGAAACGACAGAGGGTGGAGATGAGGCAAATTGAGGTTTTGTGGAGAGGGGAGGTGGGGGAGTGGCTCATGCAGCGGTGCTCGGCCAGATATGAAGGGAGGCAAAATGAATGTGAGAAGAAAAAAGTTTCGGGTAAAAGGTGAAAGGTATCCGTCAACAAGGGTTCAACATTTCAGATATGGTAACCATGGTGGGTTCTGATTTAACTAGATCTATAATTTCTTTGTCAATTTTAATGTATTGTTCTTCATCTGTGGTTCTGATTGCTGAAAATGTTGTTCAAAATTGTTTGTGTCATCATTGGTTCATCTTATTTGAACTGTTTTTGTGGTTGATTATTTTTTTCAATTGAGAATCTTTTACTTCTTTCTTGATTTGATACTACTTACTACTGGTTTCTGTTGGAGGAGCGGAAGTGGTGGTGAGACTGGATAAAAAAGAGGGATAATAGTGAGAAGTCTCACCGTTGATGAAACGGTGAGACAAGAGTGTTTCAATGGTGACACTAGTAACCGTTGACAGAATGGTGGCTGAGGAGGGCAGTGGTGACATGAGTCATCGTTTCTAGAATGGTGGCGGTGTGGGGCATTGGTAGGTGATGTGTGACTATATTGGTAGGATGCTGGGAGGAGGAGGGGTGTTGGTAGATGGTGTATCGGTGACTCATTTGAGTCACTGACAGGAATAATGGGGGCATCAGTGACTCATAAAAAGATTGAAAAGGAGGAGTGTCACTATCGGTGAGACCTTCACAAAAAATAAATTAAATAAATTAATTGAATATTACAAAATGAAATAACAAATAACTTAAACTAAAAATAAATTAAATAACTAAATTTAGAAAAAAAGAATTTTAATAACCATATTTGTTATAATAATAAAAAAATATAATACTTAATAATATGTAGTATAGACATAAATATATTAAAAATGTTAATTGTTTATATATTCTTATTAATAATTATATTTATGTACATATAATTTTATAAAAAAAATTAATGATATGTTTATATATATATATACATGTGTGTTTCTAATAGTAAATATAAATCTAATAGTAAATATAAATATTCATTTATATACATAGTATAATCATATATGGATAAATATAATTAAATCCATTTTGGTGAGTTAATTAACAACTGACTTAATTAATGAAATTAAAGAATTAAATTAAAATCAAAGAATAAATTGAATAGAATTAAATTATTAAAACTAATTTAATTAATTAAGGAACTAAACACTAAAATATAAAATTTATTTATTTACAATTAAAAATAAACAATTAATTAAATTTAAAGAACTAATAATATAATTATTTGAAAAAAAACAAAATAAAAAATAGATGAAAGAATAAAAAAAATTAAGAATTATAATTTGATTAAAAACAAAAGAATACAAATTAAAATTAAAAACAATAAGAATTATTTAATTTGAAAACTATTCAAAATAACAAAAAAACACTAAAACACATGATTTTAACACCAAAAAATATATTTTCAACAATTATATACAAAGTTGACAACAATTGTAATTATTTTACAAATACACTATTTTAATAAAAAAAAAGAGTAAAAAGTAAAAAATGAATGGGGGAAAGAGTGTGAAAACACAACCACATCACTTATAATCGTGCTCAATCTTCTTGTACTCTTATAACTATGATGGATAAGTTGTTAGGCATTCCTTGGGAGCATATTTGGCCTTCTTCTTTGGTGTGGATACTTTTCTAGGAATAATACTTTTAAAATTATAAGTAACTGGTATTATCCAATTATTCTTCATTTGTCTAATAAAATGGTTATACATATGACAACCATTTGTTCTACCTATTTTCACCTTCCACACACCTCTTTATCATCCTTAGAGTCACCCTTCTTAGTCACCCTCTAAAGAAATTTGAATTCTTCATTTGACGTGTCAACCACTATACCAATCCTAATGTCTCTTTCCTAGATTGACTCTATTTTGAATTCTAAATTTCACCCTTATTTATTTATCTTAATTTACATCTTACCATGGTTTATTATATTTCCTATATTAACATAATAGAAATATATTCTTATGTTTGGTGTGACATCCTTCTCAACTTTCTTTTCTAGCTTTATGGGTGTTACTTTTTTAGTATCCTTCTTCACTGATTTATCTACCAAGGGAGACTTACTATAATTATATTATTTATTAAATTGTTTTTGTAATCTTTTCTTCTCATCAGTATAAGAGTTTATAAGTGATTTTATATATAATTTTTTTGATAATAGTGTCCGTATCTATTGAAAAAAACACAAAAGTTTTTTAGGTGTTAAAATCTATTTTGAGCTGATAGATTTGTCTTTATCTCTTGTGGTTATTTCTTTCTAATAGATTTCCTCTTAACTTCAATGTTGTTTCCCCAAATATCATACCTTACTTCACTTGTTCTTGTTGACATATTGTACTAATAATCTATGATCTTTTAACCAAATCTCTAATAGCACTAACTTCTTCCAAAAAACCCCTTCCTTTTCACTTTTGAGGCAGACTGACCAAATTTAAATTCTTGTTATTTTTCGATAGAAAATCCAAAATTTTGGGCTCTATTTAGGAAGATTATTTTTCTAAACATTCCTATATTCACTCTTTATAATGTGTTCAATTAATTAGCATTTTTCTTCCATACTTTTATAGTTTTTCTTTTGAGATTTGTACACCAAATGAAAATATATTTGTTAGAAACAAATTCAAATGGGTTATGGGTTACCTTTTCCATCAATTTTGAGATGGATATATCTCATAATGATCTCAAGATCTTTATACAACTATTTTGAGTCCTTTATAAGTAATACACATCTTAAAATCTTTATTGGTAGCTCACTTCTTCTCAGAAGAATGGAAAGTTATAGATTTTGACTCTTCCAAAATTTTCATCTGTTTTTCCAACTCAAGACACCTTAAGATAACGTTATTCTTCTCAGATTAAATTATATTGACTCTAACTTCCCATTCTCTATTCAACTTTCTAATCCAATACTCATGCAATTTACTTAAATCTAACAAAAGTTTTTCAAGGCCTTCCACCCTATTTTCTTTAACTTCTATCTAAGCTTCTTTTACAATCATAGAGATTTTATGAAGTTTCTCTAATGCATGGATCACTTCACCAAAAAAAAATTAAAGGTTTTTTCTCACACTCACCCCTTTTAAATTCTTCATCATCTATAAAAACGATTTCATCATAAATTTTTACAAATTCTTCCATAACTACAAACAGTTTTATGAGGGTGTTTTATTTTCTTGGCTTGTTCCCTAATGCATCTTTTATTGCCTTGGTCTCCTTCTTCATCTATGAATTTTCATCATGCAGTACCATGATATAGTAAAATATATATTTAAAAACTTCAATGATAACCCACTTTAAATAATATTTTACCTCGGAATAAAAAATAACCAAGGAATTTATTAAACTCTTCTTCTTCATGGCTTGATCTACTTGATTTAACAAAGGAATAATAATCAACAGGTATAACACAATAATTACCATTAGAAATACCGTTAGTTAATATTTATTCATCAATCTTTGAACATTTTAAATGTTATCATCAAATTATACTGGTGTAGACACACTAGAGAGGTGTTGAATCAGGTGTGGTCAAACTTTTACCAAATTAAAATTTCTTATTTTAACATTTTAAAACATTTTTACTTTGAACTTATATTTAATGTTAATATAAATGGATGTTTTTCCTTTTTAACCTACTATAAACATATATGAAATAAAGGAAATTAGTAAATTTTGGAACATATATTTTTACAAGGTCTGGCCCCTCTCAGTAATCCTACTCCTTATTGTGTTCAACATGTTTGAGCCACAAATTCTCCAATATAAATGTTATAATCAAAGTATAGTGGGTTGGACATTGAATATATATAAACCAAGTAAACCATATTACATAGTTAATCATTCAAAATATTACACAAGTGGATGGAAGGCAATTTTTTGGGATTTTTATACTAGTATCCCACCAGTTTCTAGTTCAGCACTTCCTCCTTCTTAAAGTCGACTGCAAGTCTATCTAGGATGTCGCTGCATCCACAAAATCTAATCTTCTTCCCTAAATCAAGGATTTTTTGACTTACTAATGGTATTTAATAACTCAACATGCAATTTATCCTCTGAAATATTTTCACATCTAACTAGATCTTCTCTAAATCTTCTAACTGGATTATCAAAAACTCAGTCTTCAAGAACACAACCCAAAAAATATTATCTACTGATTATTCAATGAAGTTCACATATTCATAATATTTTTTGATTATAAAACCACTTAAATAATCTATTATTATTTTTATATAGTATGAAACACCTCATAACACTAATTATTATTCTTCTCTTAGTACTTTGAGAAACTAATTTAGGTCGGTTTCCCCTTCTTCTATTATTTAAAAATAAAAAGGATTTCTACTTCATCACCAGTGAAAAAAATCACTTCTTCTTCCTTGATAGAACTAGTTCTCCGAACACTCTCACGCATCCACAACATAAATCACACATAAAACACATGATATTTCTCTTCTATTTTATTTTTCTCTCTTACTTGAATGTCAAGAAGCTATATAGGTGGCCTCATTTAATTTGTGGGTTTTTCGTCATATTATTATGGATGGAAAGTTTTTCTAATCTCATGAAATTAAATAAATTGTTTTACCCCATTTTCTTTTCCCAAAATCTCTATATCTTGTCATCTCTCAATTGTTATATCTAGGGTAATAAATACACTACCCATTTTTCTATTATAATTTTTTATTCTTAGATAAGTAAACATTCAATTTTTTATACATATGTATTGAGTTTTATTCATTAAAAATATACCAATAGAAATTTTCACTTCAATCTCCACAATAATATAAAACTATACAGCAACATATCTTGTGGCATGGAACTCTCTCTTACAACATGAGAGCTTCCCATGAAACCAGTACAACTTACAACATGGAGTTGTACACATCAACTAGCATCTCATATCTTGTTCCTATTTCTAAGATTTAATCATAAGTCTTTTTTTATATTTAAAGCATTAAAGAATGGATTTTTCATTATCATAATTTATTTTTTATTTAGTGTCTCAAATTATAGAATTATTAGATATCCTATATGATACCTTGAATGAATATCTTATGGGTTGTAGTAAGACAACTGTTGTAACTTTTGAGATCTAAATCTTATTCATTTTTCTTATCATACAAGAATAGTATCTAACTCATTTATGTATCATACATGTTTTCTATATTATATGATAGTTGTATCATATACATTTTATGTTTCACGCATTGTTCATGTATCATACATGTTGTCCTATCTTATGAATTTATCAATGTCTTACACAACCTTGGAATCATATGACAACCTTCATCTGCGGTTATCATACATGTTATTCTTCTTACACATTTTTCATTCATATAAACTAGATGTTTCTTATGAATCATGTCATATATGATGCTTAAACATCATACATGAAAAATATCACATGCACTGGATATCCTATATGTTTCCAATATCTTAAACATTATCCTATCTTATGGACCCCCATATCTTAAGAAAATATATTAATATATAACTCATATCCAATTTTTATCCACTAATCAAAATTATATAATTCTTAAAAATAGTATAAGATTTCTTCAAAACCACTTCAATCCATATCAATATTTATCAAAGTGATTCTAAACACTAATTTTGGAATCATTAAATATCAATAAACACTACGATTGATTCTATAATATTCAGCAATATTCTTCACAATTTGAATATGTTTAAATCATTTTAACCAAAGATTATACAAGTTTTCCAACACACACACATTACAACAGCTAGAACTTTACTCAACCTTCACTTATAACATGTTTTAGATAGTGACAATCTAAGATTCATCACTTTTCTTTTGTGTGAGGAGAAGATCAACAATCATATGATGATTTTCCCTTTGAAATGTATTTACTATGGTTGAAACTCCATTATTTTTTACCCATAAAATATGGTAAACCTTCATTTGGTACATTGGGAGGATACTAAAACCAACACCCATCACTACACCTTTTCATAATTACATTAATAATATTATTGATAAGAAATCTAATTGAACATAAATAAAACTTCAAACCATAGGACACATCATGATATATATATATATATATGTGTGTGTGTGTGTAAAAACCATGTCCATATAGGTGTTTGAATTTCAAGAGAAGTTTGAATATTTGGTTGTGTGGATGGAATATTTTGATAAATAGGATTTAAATAAATAATATGAGAGTTTCAGTATCCCTATATGATGTTTTTGGATACGGATTAGGGGCCAAGAGGTGCCTCAGATGCTTGGGTGAGTCTCAAGAGATTTTTATCAAGTCTCAAGAGTATTTAGGGCTTTCTACTCAAGTTTCAGTATTTTTTGTTCACGATTTTGGAAAAACAATGTGACACCCTAAGCATGATGAGTTTTTTAGTATAATGTTTGTAGTGCATGGTTGTTTAGAATCGTTAGAAATTTTTTTTAAATGAAACCATGAATATTCTAGGGATAACCATGAATCTTGGTTTGGACTTGGGTCTCATTTCACTTTTCATAAATAGTTGTAGAAAAATCATGTGAAATTTTTCAGACCAAGGCAATGCCAATTCACATGGCTGGCACACAATTTGGAAAACTATGCGACTCAACCATGCGATAGGGGTATACAAGGATAGTTACTACCATAGGTTTCATGTATAGTTTGGAAAATCATGCATCCAAACTATGTTTCTCATTAAAATTTACTTTTAAAATTTTTCCATTGTAATATTTTCACCCCCAACTACCTTTTCCTTCTACCTCATGCACCCATGGGTTAGCCACCCTTCATCCATCACCCTTCTTCAATCCACTTTGGGTTTGTTTGATTTTAGGTGTGATTATTCAGTTTTAAATGTGAGTTTCCTCCTCTTACTTCCTTCCTTTATCCTTCCCCTTGGTTTCTAATAATTTTTCACAAATGGGTTAAGGGTTTTGGTTCTCATTCCACCGATGCATGGTGGAATCATCCTAATATCAGGGGGCTTTCACTTGGCCTATGTAGGGGACATCCTAAGACTACATCTTCACATTTTTCCAACATTTCAATGTGGTATGTTGTTGTGGTGAACTTATTAAGGTTTTTCCTCAAATTAAATTAAATTTAAATTTATTTTAGTGAAACATATTGGGTATTTTTCCTAATTTAGGTTTAGGAGGATGATATAGACCTTATGAGATTTGGTAGATGTGACTTCAATATGATGAGGGCACCTAGTGAGATTCTCAACATGTATTCCAATTTGAATAAAATTAGGAATTCAATAATAAATTTTTTAGTTAATTATAATTGTATTATGATTAATTAAATTGTTTATAGTATTTGAGTTAGTATTATTGGTGGTTTGGGCGATGGTCGTTGGGCATGGACAGGTTTGGGAAACCCTTAGTGGGAGTTTTCGTACTAAGAAATAAAAGGTAGAAAGATTCCAATGAGGATGGTGGTCCTAATACTAACCCTATATCCTTATGAATAATGATTATATATCTATGTGAATGTGGTATTTACACTAAGGTGAGATAATGTTTCATTAATTAAATAGTTTAATTTAAATTATATTGTTGAATTTTCAAGAGTACCTGAGAATAAAAGGATCAAAATTATGAGGCCACTATAAGCCTAGTGCACTCTCCTAATGTCTCAGTCACTGATTTTTTGGGATTATATTAATATTAAGCCTTGTTATTTGAACCCCTTTAGGGGTGTTAATAGAATGGATTGAATTTGGTGAGATTTAGTGGCCCTTGATTAGGTTCCTTGATATCAATTGTTTTTAGTAGGTCAGTTCATGATCTTTGAGATACCTTATAGTAGTTGGGATCAGTGATCTTGATCACAGGGAAAGTGAACCTTCCCTTGAGATGTGTTTTACTCGGGGGTTTGACCTTGGGTAGGATAAATAGTATGAGTGAGCAGACTGACCCGAATAACCTTGTACTTGAGATGGGCCATGATCTATCTGCATAAACCATAGGCTGTGAGGATTATCCATGAGGCCCAAGTGGTCATGCCATATTTATAAAGCTGTTGAGGAGTGTGAAATCCTCTATGAGATAAGTTATAACCTGAGTGACATTAATGAGATAGTGGACCCAATTAGGGTTCCTCTCCCTTGTCATGACTTAGGGGGGCTAAGTAGGTATGCCAATGATATACTGACCTTGAGAGGTTGTGTGTGGGTTTGGGTAGAGATAGTAACGTGTCTCACCTTAGATCTTAAAATGATTATGTGTTCACAAGGGATATTTAATAGTCTTGCTGAGTCTAATCAATCATCCAAACCCTATCATTTATTTTTTTTCTCATGTATTTATTTTTGATGTAGCTATAAATTCCTAGACATGCTTCATGGGACCCGACCTATAGGCTAGATGTGATGTGATGTGATATTTTGGATACCCATAGGTGAGTATTAGGATTTTTCTTTTAAGCCACATGCAATAATGTTTTCATACAACTGAAAATATTACATCATCATGGATGACCAGATGTACTTTCTAGGATCCGGATTTTTTAGCAACGTAAGAATTACTGGGATGTTGGAATTCGACCTATAGTCTATATAGGATACCCTAGGAACCATGATTACCTATGATACATAGAATTTATAGGATATAGTCATTCAGTATTGGGGGATTTGATCACTATTATTATGATGGTATTCATATGTCACCCATAGGATCCATCCAATCAAGACTAGTGTCATTATGTGTTCCTAATCGATATTCCCAAGATGCTTGGGATCTAATAATTTAGCATGGTAAAATGGAGATTATTTTGATTAGTGATTTCCAAAGATTCTTGGGAATCAGCTTCGATCCATTCTATATATGTGAAGTTTAGAGAGATTCGTGGGATATGACAGTTGATCCATTTAGGATGAGATACTCAGTCATTGGGCCATATGTTATGGGATTTCCCAATACATTCTCCTAGTAATCTGATGTGGGTTAGTTATGGTTTGTAGGATATCATGAAATACTTAGAGACACTTTGTAACTTGATAAATTAGGTATGGTTGATCGAGGTCATTGACCTGAGGATTGATGTTGGTTTATTTATTTATTTATCTCATGTAGTTTATTTATTAATTTCATTTGAGCATTCCATGTCAACATATAATTTAATTATAAATATGTATGGGACTATGTTGGTGGTTCTGTAGTGACTTATGTACTCACTCCCAACTTGGGTGGACATTGCACTTGGGTACTCGAGATTTCGATCACTTGGTTGTAGGTTTAGTCTGGTCTGATAGCCAATATTGTATTATTGAGAATGATGGTATGGAAAATCATGAGACTAGGATGAGGTATTCATATCCCCTCAATGTCTTTACTTGTGTTTGTGTGTTTCATTCCATCTATTATAGCATGTTTCTTTTTCAGTTATATTATTTTCTACATAATTTGGTATGTATGATTCTTATTTATTTATTTATTATTGTGCACTTTGATATAGAGGGTATAGTCTCCCCATACTACCTCCATATACCCTTTTTACTAGTTAACAACCTCCATCATATGGTGATGCACGTCTGAGGTCTTGTAGAGAACAAGGATGGTGCACCATTCAAGTGGCCTTTGGATTGATATGTCAGAATATATATATATATATATATATATATATATATATATCATCCTCACTTGGGGGATCCACTTCTCATAGAAAATAAGGTGACCCTATGTGTGTGTGTGTGTTTCAATGTGTGTGTGTGTGTGTTAATGTTTGTGTTTATGTGTGCATGGGTCTATCCTATCTTAAGAGGGACGTCTTCTCAAAAGAATAAATGTAATCACACACACACACACACACACACATATATATATATATATATGATCACTTAGTATGCCCCTCTTTTTATAGGAAGGAATGCAATCATAGATATATGTAAATCCCTAGTACACCTCCTTCAGGATCATGAAACCTATATGAATAGTTCAACATAGTGAAAAAATATATACTAACCAAATTCCATGAGTATGAACAATAACAAGGTCCAATAATAACCAACTAATAAGATCATATAACAACAAGAGTTTTACTAAAAATTAATAAAAGAAATTTATATTTGATAACAAAGTAAAATACAAATATATTAGAAAATGAATAAATTCTAGTCACATCCCATGATACATGTGATACCATGATGGGTCATAATGGAACCCCTCTTTAACTATAACCTTAACCCCAATAATCCACCTTGGGTTTATCATTGAAAGTATCCTAAGTATGTTCTTCTTCCAACTTGTCTTATTCATCCTAAATCCACATCCAATATCACATCCATGATAGACCAACCAATCTATGTCTTATATTCTTAAGAGAATCTTATATCACCTAGAACAAAACAAATTATGAGCATTCAACAAGTTTTACACACTCCCTCACATCCCTTAAAAAACGACTCACTAAAATCAAGCACTCCACCTCACCACTATAACTCCATTACATTCACTGGTTATTCTCAAAACAAATCATTCACTCAACCCTTATAAAAAACAAAGTCAAGATTTCACGCCATTTTATCCAATATAAATTAACTATAATGGGACCATTTTATTAAAAAAATTCACTACAAGTATCAAATAAGGATAAAAAATGGACTAAATAAAGACTTAAAAATTTTAGCCAAAGAAAACCCTAAAATGACTTGATTCATCTCATAGAATGATCAAGTCTAAGTTTTTTAATGATTTTATTCATCTCATAGAATGGTGTAGGGATATTAGATTCACTAAATTCACAATGAATAATCTCTAAAATTATGGACATTACGTTTTTAATAAGTATACGTGAATGAAAACTGTTCTCATAAGAAAATTTAACTGAATAAATATGGTAATCGCAACATCCCTAGTAATACATTGAATAAGCTCAAATCATATCCTCTAAAGTTTGAACTGTATGTTCTAAATTCCCATCTGACTAAGGATTAAAAGGATAATATTCATATATATAATACCATTTATGATTTATTTATGACTTTATATTGCATGTTTATTAACAATTTCATGTTAATGTTATGTTTTGGGTAATAACTACTTTTCTCTTCATACATTTTTTGATTTGTCATTCTTAGTACTCTTAGATAATTATTTATTATTTCCATAATGTAAAACATGATATTGATATAATATATATATCTAGTATATATTTATTTATAATAATCTATAAAATATATAAATAGGGAATTAAATACACAGTTCATGGAGATAGTAAGTCGTACGTATGCATGAACATTGTTTCCATTTTCTTGTCGTATTGAAAGAAAAAAAAGTAAATGATATATATATATATATATATGTATTATCATTAAAATAGAATTATTATGTCATAAATATAACATATTTTTAATAAACCAATCCTTATTATATTCCATATAAAGTTTGAACGTGTCATGTCGCTTTGAGGAGGCGGTAGTCCACACATCCACAAACGATGTTATCATATTCTCCAAAAATATAAATCACGAAGGTATGTGTTACATAATAATTACATAAACATAAATACATCATAAATATCATATATATCATATAAATATATTAATTACATCATTATTCCCAACTTTTAGAGGTGGTAATGGATGAACGAACGATATTGGTTCACGAGGTGGTAGTTCACCGTACACACGAACAATGATTATGTATCCCATTTGATAGAAGTATGTGTAGGTGTAGTTCGAACCCATAACATAAAAAAAATTCTGTATATTTATGATACTGAGTTTATTATATAACCATGGAATAATAATAATTTAATGTATGGAGAAATAAATAAAACAAAAGTTCTTGTTGAAGAATGTTACCTCTTATTTAGGTAACTCCTTTGGTTTGCACTAAAGGGATTACTTGGTTTTAATTCTGACTAAAGTGGGTCTTCTAAGATGAGAGGATGATTTTTGGTAGCTTATTTGGTTATTTTTTGGGTGATAAAAAAGTATTTAGATGTGTTAATTAGTGAGTGGGGTGAGTTCCCTTTTATAGTGGAGGGGGAGTGTCATTCTTATAAATACAAAAAGGTAAACATTATTAAGAGGTCTCCCTTACCTAATCCACCTCCAATGATGGTCAATTTTTTACACAAGATGGTATATGGTTAAAATATTTCCATAAAATGGGTTTTCTAAAAGTTTATAGGTTATTTTTACCCTTAGTATTAATGTTTAACCACTAAGTAAACTCATTTTTAACTTAATCACTGTAATTAATTTTAATTATTTTCACAAATATTTTTTTTGTCAAAAAGTAAGTTGAAATTAATAGAAATTATAAATTATTATGATTCCAAATATGGAATCTATTTTTACAAATTAAAATCACATAAGTGGAAGAAATTAATTTAAAAATAATCCTATAGATAGGATGAAACAATGTGTTTTTAAAGTGAAAACATTCAAAAGTTTGAAATATTTTTATATCCAATTTCAATGTGAAATTGATTTAAATGACCTAAATTGGATTAATAAATTAATATTTTAACTAAATATACTTTAAAACCAATTTAAAATATTATTTAACTATGTAAATAAATTAGATGAAAATTTAATTTTCAATTAAAATTCAGTATTTTCACTATTCATCAAAAAATGAAACTTCTCAGAAAAATACCAAATATTAAACCTAAGAAAATTTTGAAATTATAATTTATAAAATTATGTTTATTTTTCATAATTTAATTTATTAAAATTTCAATAATTATATTTAAATTAGGGGCCCCATTAAAAGGTGGTAAAATTACATTTTAGAAAAAAAAACATCCCGTTATTCATAAAATTGGATGTATTCTTATCTCTTATCTATAAAACAAATAATATGAATGTTAAATAGTTGATTAAATATAATATATATATATATAATTAAAATCATTTATAAAATTGTTTTAATTAATTTATAAAAATAGTTTTTCCACAAATGATTTCCTATAATTTAAAAAGATTTTTTATTTTCATTTTTAGTTAATTGGTCACCAAATAATTCATATTATATACATATGTAAACCATGTTTTCATAATCTAATTAATATTATTCATTAAATACATTCTAATATCTAGGTGATAACTATAATAATATTTTATTAATATTATTAATAGTATATTGTAGTTTGGTAAAACTCAGTCTTTAGTATAAAACAAGTTGTCGAGGGAGCATGGTATTGTGTGTAACAAAAGACAAACATAATGTTTCATGTATTGAAACCTAAACTCAGTATTTCATGTAGGTATATCTAATTTTTTTATAGGTAAATATTAACATGGTGTAGTGTTCAATGCAAGCCATCAAATAATTTTAATTTATTCAAAATAATAATAATTTATAAAAACTTGGGGTGTTATGTTCTACCCCCTTAAAATGAATTTCACCTTTGAAATTAATATGGGTTATCAAAGGTTTAATACTTAAAAATTCCATTTCTAGAAAACCACAATGTAAAAATGAATTCTAAAACCACCTTTAAAAAAGAAAGTTGGAAACATAATGGTTACCCAAATTAACTCATAACTAGTTTTCCACATAGGAGAACATTGGTGGTAAGTGAAAACATGAACATTGAATAGAAATATAACTATCAATTTCTGATGGAAACTAATAGAGAAAATGGTTAAGATAAAGTTAAAAATCATACATCCATAAACCAAAGAGGCTTGAAAAAGGTCGTTGATATCATAAAAAATGATGATAATGGGAAAAAATTTCATTTCTAGACCCTTTTATTAAAGTTGAATAATTTTCAAATTGAGATATACTAACTTTATTTCATTCATTTCATATGCACAATATCACCCTATATCTTTTTAAAAAAATCCACTTCATCTATTACTCTAAAAATTAAGGTAAATTTGTTATGCTTGAATAACTAATGGATCATAAGATCCATAAATAGAATGATAATTCATTCCACATTTCTTTAGTTATCATCACAAAAAAATAGTTAGAATAAGTTATTTAATGTGAATGAATCCTTATAGAGAAATATAATACTTTAATCTCTAAAACCTCACTCAAAGTTCAACTTAAACCATTCCATCAATGGTTAACCTTATAATCCTTCCAAAATACAATTCACCCTTTATTTCTTCAATAAGATCATATCTTATACCAAAAAAACTCATTGGAAACTTGGTTCCATCCTTGTACTAATAGAATATAAAATGAGATTTTATTATTCTAGGGTCCATGTAGATGGATATAATCACATGAATTTTCAATAAAGGATGAAAAATAAGATTTTTATAGGGTGTATTCATACAAAATAAAACAATAAATTCCCAACTAAATAGGGGTGATTAATGTTCCATAGTCATCAGGATTCACTTCATCCATTATTATAGAATAAGATTTCCCTTTTTTCCTTTTTATTTAGACTTTTCTATGTCTAATCATCCACATTATTCCTTGGATTAAAGAACTTGTTATAATAATTTATAAACTCCATTAAATTGAAACACTGAAGTGTGTAGGTGCATTTTATGGGGATTTATAATTACTTTCATCAGTAGATAACCTTTTCCCATCACTTTGGTATTCATTCACTCGATGAATTCCTTTCCAAAATTTAAAAAATTACTAGTCGTATTAAGAAATTTCCTACCATGTTTCTTCCTACACTTTTATAATAAAGTAAATATCATATTATTCTCTCCATGGTTCTTATATATTCATTTGAAATCCATCTTCATTTTCTTGTTAAAACCAAGATATTGATGGGAAACTTCAATCTCAAATTTTGTATAACGAATATAAAGAATTTACTTACAAAAAAATAAGTTCATGAACTCATCCCAATCCATGGGTTCAATTTTATCATGTTGCCTCATATTCTTGATAAAGGTCTACTGTTAGTTCACTTCACCTTCTAAGCAATAGGTGGCCAAAATAAATTTTTTATGTACAAAAAAATGGAGAATATAAAATATCATTTCAGTGGTAAAAATACATTGCTTAGTAACTAGTGGATTAATAATTTCACTAAAATTAGGTGTGAATTTCCATATAAAAAATTCAAGAAAAATTTTTTCCTCCATTTTCCTTTTGGAATCTTAGTATGATTCATGGTTTGATAAGTTTTTGTTTTCATAACAACAAGGTTTCTCATTCTATCACCAAAACATTCAGTTTCTCGATAGGGAAATAATATCATTTTACATTGTATTCCTAATTAACATGGTTCCTTTGGGTTTTTTTTTCCATTGATTAAAACCATAAATCATAGTGAAAGAAATATTAATTATAGTGGGTAACCACATAGTCATGAAAACTTAATTATAGGATGTCTAAATAATGACACCTAATTTTTAATCTATAACACCATTGGTTTATCCAACATCACTCAAAGTCATTATCTATATAAATACTTCATGATGGTTCATAAAGAGTTTTTGGATTCCCAAAGAATATCCCCTATGAGTGTCAAACTAGTTTTTTAGAAAGTACCATTACCGTGCACTAGTTCTCGATCGATTCTATCTCAATACGGTGTTTTTTGGATTGTTACCCTTATGTACATTTTTTTCTAGAGCCATATCCACTTGTAGTATCCAAATAGGGATGTAATTTCTTATAAAATAGTATCTAAAATATTTAATAAAAACTACAAGACATTTTCCTTTACTTTCACTCAACCTTATACTTATCTTTAAAGACATCCCTAGACATATCCTTAGAAATATATCTAGGGATCTCACTAAATTTTTATCATCCTAGTTTCTAACGGTCGATTAAACCTTTCCTTTGATACTAACTATAGAGATCCAAGATTAATATACATGCATATTACATAATTTTATATTAATATTTATCACATTTCAAAAGTATATTATTTAGGAATATAATATTTTGGTGTATTTAGAAAGATGGAAAATAATCTCTTAATTTGGTGAAATATCTTCAATATATTTCATAAAGATATTCCACTTTAATAATCCTACTTAAAACCTTTCTTCATAACCTAGGGAGAGGAAACATAATAAAGGGTGATATTAGATTCTCAGTAAGGGTAAACAAATATATTTTGATGCATAACATGAACATAAGGGTATTATAACATGAGCATAAAATTTTAAAACCATACCCTTCATATCAAAGATCATAATCTTGAATTATGGAAGAATTATTGGTAGTTCATTAGACATAAATCAAAAGATAATCAAATAACATGATTCATAAGAGCATAAAATAGTCATAAAACATGGAATTTTTGGCATATAAATAAGCATATAAAATCATTTCATATTAGTCCAGGTTCACTGGAAATACCATGATAGAGGACAAAGTCCTTTACTGAATCGAGTTCACTCTCCATTCAAGCCTTGTATTACTAAACTGAGTTCACTTCCCTTTACAATACTATTTTACTAAATTGATTTCACTCCTCATTCCAACCATGTATTACTGAACTGAGTTCACTCCTCATTCTATCCCTTTATTACTGAACCAAGTTGACTCCTCATTCTAACCATATATTATTGAACCGAGTTCACTCCTTGTTCCAATCCTGTATTACTGAACTGAGTTCACTCCTCATTCCAGTCATGTCTATCTCATGAGATATATAAATCTTTACCCAATGCATTTTAGGTAGATATAAGTCCAATTTATCTCATAATGAAATCATACATACGTTAAGACCACTATGTCAAATACCCTGATAGGGGGTGAATCAGGGTATGACAGATTAAAACTACTGCCCCTTCGGATCTTATTTCATCATTGAACAAAACACACTTCTCTCCTTATCCTGTAACAATGTATAAACAGAAATGAAATCATGCATGGGAAATAATGATTTTACTTGGTTCACCCTCACTAGGCTATGTCCAAGGAGAATACAAAGGCAATGTGCTGATGTACCAAATATATTAAGGCTCACTACCAAAATATAATGTTCAGGCTAGATCACTTCTCTACCTAGGATCACTTCATTTACCCGAAGTAAATGTTTTACCTGCAAATTACTATGAGAGTAAGAGGCTGGTTCGAAATTTGAGACTTACTTGTCAGAAGATTCATGCATGTTCAAATGAAGTGATCCTAGGTAGAGAAGTGAGAAGTGATCCTAGGTAATTATTACTAATTATTACTAATTATTACTAATTACTGTTAATTATTACTAATTACTGGTAATTATTCCTAATTATTACTAATTGTCACTATTTATTACTAATTATTACTAATTATTACTATTTACCGGTAATTATTCCTAATTATTGGTAATTATTACTAATTATTGGTAATTATTACTAATTATTGGTAATTATTACTAATTATTGGTAATTATTACTAATTGTTACTATTTATTACTAATTATTACTATTTATTACTATTTACCGGTAATTATTCCTAATTATTGGTAATTATTACTAATTATTGGTAATTATTACTAATTATTGGTAATTATTACTAATTATTGGTAATTATTACTAATTATTGGTAATTATTACTAATTATTGGTAATTATTACTAATTATTAGTAATTAATACTAATTATTGGTAATTATTGATAATTATTGTTAATTATTGGTAATTATTACTAATTATTGGTAATTATTGCTAATTATTGCTAATTATTACTAATTATTAGTAATTATTATTAATTATTGGTAATTATTACTAATTATTGGTAATTAATACTAATTATTACTAATTATTGTTAATTATTACTAATTATTACTAATTATTGGTAATTATTGTTAATTATTACTAATTATTGGTAATTATCCCTAATTATTGGTAATTATTACGAATTATTGGTAATTATTACTAATTATTACTAATTATTACTAATTATTACTAATTATTGGTAATTATTACTAATTATTGGTAATTATTACTAATTATTGGTAATTATTCCTAATTATTGGTAATTATTACTAATTATTGGTAATTATTACTAATTATTCCAAATTATTGGTAATTATTAATAATTGTTGGTAATTATTACTAATTATTACTAATTATTGGTAATTATTACTAATTATTGCTAATTAATACTAATTATTGGTAATTAATACTAATTATTGGTAATTAATACTAATTATTACTAATTATTGGTAATTACTGGTAATTATTACTAATTACTGGTAATCATTACTAATTACTGGTAATCATTACTAATTACTGGTAATTATTACTAATTACTGGTAATTATTACTAATTATTGGTAATTATTACTAATTATTACTAATTATTACTAATTACTGGTAATTATTACTAATTACTGGTAATTATTCCTAATTATTACTAATTATTACTATTTATTACTAATTATTACTATTTATTACTATTTACCGGTAATTATTCCTAATTATTGGTAATTATTACTAATTATTGGTAATTATTACTAATTATTGGTAATTATTACTAATTATTGGTAATTATTACTAATTATTGGTAATTATTACTAATTATTGGTAATTATTACTAATAATTGGTAATTATTACTAATTATTGGTAATTAATACTAATTATTGGTAATTAATACTAATTATTGGTAATTAATACTAATTGTTACTAATTATTGGTAATTATTCCTAATTATTGGTAATTATTACTAATTATTGGTAATTATTACTAATTATTGGTAATTATTACTAATTATTGGTAATTATTACTAATTATTCCTTATTATTGGTAATTAATAATAATTATTGGTAATTATTACTAATTATTACTAATTATTGGTAATTATTACTAATTATTGGTAATTAATACTAATTATTGGTAATTAATACTAATTATTGGTAATTAATACTAATTATTGGTAATTAATACTAATTATTGGTAATTAATACTAATTATTGATAATTATTACTAATTATTACTAATTATTGGTAATTACTGGTAATTATTACTAATTACTGGTAATTATTACTAATTACTGGTAATTATTACTAATTACTGGTAATTATTACTAATTACTGGTAATTATTACTAATTACTGGTAATTATTACTAATTATTGGTAATTATTACTAATTATTACTAATTATTACTAATTACTGGTAATTATTACTAATTACTGGTAATTATTCCTAATTATTACTAATTGTTACTATTTATTACTAATTCTTACTATTTATTACTATTTACCGGTAATTATTCCTAATTATTGGTAATTATTACGAATTATTGGTAATTATTACTAATTATTGGTAATTATTACTAATTATTGGTAATTATTACTAATTATTGGTAATTATTACTAATTATTGGTAATTATTACTAATTATTGGTAATTATTACTAATTATTGGTAATTATTACTAATTATTGGTAATTAATACTAATTATTGCTGATTAATACTAATTATTGCTGATTAATACTAATTATTGGTAATTATTGGTAATTATGAGTAATTATTACTAATTATTGGTAATTATTACTAATTATTGGTAATTATTACTAATTATTGGTAATTATTACTAATTATTAGTAATTATTACTAATTATTGGTAATTATTACTAATTATTGGTAATTATTACTAATTATTCCTAATTATTGATAATTATTGGTAATTGTTCCTAATTATTAGTAATTGAATGAATAATTACTAATAATTAGGAATAATTACCAATAATTACAAATAATAACATTATTAGTATATTTTATTATTAATATTAAAATAATATAATTTTCTAATTTATATACAGTTCTCCTTTCATCTGTGCGTTTTCTATCTCCACATACAAATAATACATGTGAAGACAGCAAACACACAGATGAAAAGAGAACTGTATATATATATAAAATTATATTATTTTAATATTAATAATAAAATAGACTAATAATGTAATAATGTTATTATCCCTAATTATTGGTATTTATTACTAATTATTAATATTTATTCTTAATTATTAAATATTATTACTAATTATTCCTAATTACTATTAACTATGAACAATACTAATAATTTAAATTTATTAAGTAATAAAACAATATAAACATAATTAAATTACAACTAATTAAGAATAATTGAAACTAATAAAAAATTAAAAATAAATATTGAATTAAATTGAACATAAATACCTTGAAAATTGATCTGCTCTGATCGTTCTTCAAAACTTTAATATCAGCTCTGGAGAAAAAAACTAAACTGAAGAAAAACTGAACTTTAGAAATATAACTTTGAGAGAAGAAGAAGATGGAATTTGAGAATGTTTTGAAAAAAACGGATGGGGGTATTTATAGGTTAGATTATTTGCGACGAGACCCGTCGCAAATACCTTAGCCGACATTTATTACGGTCAACGGTTAAATAGTTATTTGCGACGGGACCCGTCGCAAATAACCACCTGCCGACATACTATTTGCGACGGGGGAATATTCCCGTCGCAAATACCTTTCACCGCCGCCGGTTATTTGCGACGGGAATATTCCCCCGTCGCAAATAGTTTTCCCGCGATTTGGCGCGCAACGCGCGCCAGTTCTTTTGCGACGGGGAAAGAAATCCCGTCGCAAAAGCCTACTTATTTGCGACGGGTAAATACCCCCGTCGCAAATAAGTTTTTAACAGGACTATTTGCGACGGGATTTATTCCCGTCGCAAATAACCCGTCGCAATTGCTCATTTTTTCCGTAGTGGTTTATGGACATGTGGGTCCCTTAATTATCACTAATGAATACATCCTCGATTATAGATAGATTCTCTCTTGAAGTTCCACTTTCATACAATTTTTGAATATAACTTTACTATAGGTTTATTGGGAAAATCATTTTTCAAAATATTCACAATTCTCACTACCTTTGTGAAGCACACCTCTTTTGCAAATCTCTAATAGCATTTGTGAAGCCATCTTCTTTCACGATGATCAACTAACCTTCACAAAGCTCACAAATTTCATTCGGATTGTTATATCCTTTGCAAAATCCAAATCTTTAATGTTTCTCAAATATTTCGGTTGGTGTTTATATCCTTCACGAACTCCCTTTCTTCGTGAACTTTTTCATAAGAACCACCTTCTCAAACTACCTTCATGAAATCAGAACCTACGGATTTTCATTAAGTCTCACTCAAATTTTGAAGGGGGTAGAGGCCTATTTATAGGTTTTTTCACTGATTCCAGAAGCTTCCAGTCATGTCATCACCATTTCATGATGCTCCCTCATTTCATTCGCAATGCTCCCTATCTCTCAAAGCTTTATAAGAATTCATCGTTCGTGATTCTTGTTGTAATTACAGATCTCACCATCAAAACCTTCATGCCTTTTTGAAAAACCCTTCATAAAACTCAGTCTTTGTGAAACTCGTGACTTTTATATATTTTTATAATACCTTCAAGGAAATACCTTTTTCACAATGCTAGATAAACTATAAATTTTAGATGCCAAAAAATTGGCAAGCACTAGGAAACGATGTAACCTTGTGTATGCAATTTTCTATACCACTTTCAGGGCATCCATTCCACCATCTTGGATCTTTGTCAACATACCATGTCAAAAATCTCTCTGTAATCCATAAATTATCAGGTAAAAACACTTTTTCAACAAACAAAATCGATACAAAAATGATTCCATGTTACCATGAGGGATTTTTTCCCAACAATCTCCACCCTTTAGGTTTATTGAATACTCTTTCACAATTTGACACCTCATTGAAACTTCTTCCATATTCTACCAATATTTTCTTCTTACGATTCATATAGAAATAAAAGATTTACTCAACATATAGTCTAATCCAACATGTGTCATTATTAGTGTGAGAAACAAGAGTAATATTAAAATTTCATCAATGAATCACTTCATTCTAAAACCACTCAATTGCTTTCATCGTGAACCTCATTTGTCGTGATATATAACCTTTGATCAATAAACTTTAGAAAAATAAAATTTAATAATCTCCTTATATCATTGATCATCCTTTTAATGCTACCACAATCATCTTCTCCCCTATCTTGACTAAGACATTTTCTCCCTTTTAAATCCACAATTTCTCCCCCTTTTTCAGCAAACTTGAAGGTCACTTCATTGTGGTCTACAAAAGGGTAAAGAAAATAGATCAACATATTAGAGAAAAAAACACCATACCTAGAGGATATGGGTCCTATATCCACACTTTTTCAAGTTCTAGGAGTAAACCAAACTCCCAGATCTAGTCGATTCCTCTCAAACACTTATTTGGGTAAGGCCTTTTTCAAAATGTCTGCAACCTATTGTTCTATAGTCACATACTCAAACATCACAATCCCTTGATCTACCTTCTCCTTGATAAGATGATATTTAATTTCACTGTGCTTTTTTCTTGAGTGATGGAATGGGTTTTTTTTAAGATTTACAGCACTTGAATTATCACAATGGATTCTGATCAGAGACTTCACTTTAACTCTCATATCATCAAGATACTGCTTAATCCACAATAACTGCATGCACGCTTGAGTAGACACAATATATTTAGCTTCTATGATACTCAATAAAATTCAATATTATTTATTTCTTAGTTAATAAATACACAATCCACCAAGATATAAAGCACCTCATGATGTTGATTTCCTATCATCTGCTGATCTGGCCCAATCTGCATCTGTATATCCAAATAACTCTTATTGATATTTTTCATTGTATGTCAAACTGAAATCTATAGTTCCCTTGATATAATAAAGTATTATTTTCACTAAAATAAAATTACTTTCCTTATGATTTTAAAGATATCATGCTTATTTACATGTAGAAAAAACAATATTCAGTCATGTCATTGTTAAGTACAATATGCTTCTAATGATCTTCCTGTATTCGGTGACATTAACCACTTTTCCTTCATCATCCCATGATATTTTCATCTGTATGGCCACCAGAGTCGGCATATCCTTGGAATTATCCATTACAAATATTATAAAAACTTCCTTGGCATATTTATATTGAGAAATGAATGTTTCATTCTTTCCTTGTGTTACCTGTAAACAAATGAAAAACATCAGTTCACCAATTATTGACATTTCGAACACACTTTTCATGAATTTATAAAACTTTATGCATCACACTACATCTAACCCACCAAATATTATGTCATCAACATATACCAGGACCATCATCCTTTGATTACTATCATTGTTGACATAGAGATTGTAATCAACTCCACCACACTGAAAACCAAGCTTCTTCAAAAATGGATCTAGTCTTGAATACCAAGTTATTGGGGCTTGATTCAACCAATATAGTTCCTTTATTAGGTAAAAAAATCTATTATAATTCTCCATGAATGATAAAACCATATGGCTACTCAATTTAAACTTCTTCTTCTATAACCCCATTAAAAAATTCAAAATTTATATCCATCTAGAAAACATTGAACTTTTTTTCACTACTATAGACAATAATAATCTGATTGTCTCTAGCTTTTCAACATGTGAAAATGTTTCATCAACATCGATACCCTCTATTTTGGAGTACCACTTTTTCACTAATCATGCTTTGTTTCAAATCACTTCACCAACTTCATTCATCTTGTTATGAAAGACCCATTTGGTCCCAATGAAATTCTTATATGTTGGCCTCAGAATAGTCTCCCATGTTTGATTATTCTCAATATTGTCAAGCTATTCATTCATAGCTTAAACCCAATTCTCATCTCTAGCTAATTCATCAAAATATTTTGGATCTACCTATAATGAGTACGATTCTTATTATAGAGTATTCATACTCCTTATATTCACTGGAAATATCTGATCACCAATTATATTTTTTTTTATCAATTTTGGCTCTTCTCTTAGGTATTTATATAGATACTGAATTATAATCATCATTTTCATTATCTGAATCTACTTTTGAATCATTATATGGAATTGGAACATCCCATGATTTGCTTATCTCTTCATCACTATACCCCCAATACTGATCACGTATTTTCTGAATATTTTAGTCATTCTCTACTATAGTTACATCATGGATTTCATAAATATTTCATATCATCTTATTGAAGCATTTATATGCTTTCATTTTCCTTGAGTATCCAATAAATATCCCTTCATCTCCATAGGATTCAAACTTCCTATGTTTCTCCTTATTGAGAATGAAACACTTACTTCTGAAGACTCGAAATTACTTCAATGATGGCTTCATTCCATATGATAACTCATATAGAGCCTTCTCTTCTTTCAGACATAATAACAGTCTATTTGATGTATAGGCTGATGTCATCACTACTTCTTTCCAAAACTTATCTAGAAGGTATTTCTCAATGATAATTGTTCTATCCATGTTGTTCATAATTTGATTAATTCTATAAGATACTCTATTTGGTTGTGGAGTTATTATTGATGAAACTTGGTTCCTTATCCAATGTTTCTCAAGATAATAATCCACTTGGTATTTTGTGAACTATGTTCCATTATCTGTTCGAATCTTTTGAAATGTTTAACTTTTCATCTTCTCAACTTCCATTCGATAAGTTTTTATGAAAATGAACACCTAATATTTGTGTGTGATTATTATAACCCACGAAACTCTACTAAAATCATCAATGAAGAAAATATAATATATTCTTCCATCAATATATCTTGGTTAAATAGTTCCACGCACATCAATATGTACCAACTCAATCAGTTTTTTTTGAATTTTTATATTTTTACTTATATGTATTTCAAATGATCTTCCCCAGTTAACAATCATCACACGTATGGGTGTGATCATGTTCTAGTTCAGGGAGGTCTCGAGTAGAATCATATTTCACTAGATCTTCTAAGGAAGTTTGTCTTAAGTGTCTAAGATGTTTATGAAACAACTTATTTTCTAATTCCTTGGAAAAAAATAACATATCTTCATCTCCACTTATAAGGTAGAGATTACATTTCATACACTTTCGATGAAAAACAACTACACCAAAATCTCTCTTAATGACACATTATTAATTAGAAAATATTATCAAATTTTTTAGTCACATAATTGATTGACACTGATTAAGTTATGAATAAGACCTTAAAAACTAATACATATGCACGTCTCATGTCTTTTCCCACAAACATTTCTTTTTCAGAGGCAATAATTTTCAGTCCTTCATCATTACCAAATATTATGAAACCTTCTTTATCATACATGATTCTAGTCACCGGATCCTTGTTTCCTACCATGTGTGATGTGCATACACTATCAATGATTCATATTCCAATGTGATATAATGCTTTAAAAGAAATCTCTTCAACCACTAATTGTTCAACACTTTTATTTTTTATCCATGTTTTTGACTTCATACCTGATATGAATTGATAATATTTATCTTCGTCAAAGTATGATGGACCAAATTCATCCTACAAAACTACAAATCGGTTTTTAATTTTCAACACATTTGATGACACATTTAGCTACTTCTTATGAATATATTCAGTCTTCCTCAACAAATTTCTCTGTATTATTGATGTGCAATATCTTACTATGTGTCTGATTCCTCCAAGCACAAAATAGTTACCATTAAAGGATATCCTAGAATATTGAGTTCAATTTGGCTGCCTATGTTGGTATTTTCCCCTTAAATACCTCTTGGTTATGGAATAGACATTTTTTGAGTGTACCATATTTCCATAACAATAGAATCTAATGTTAGGTGCATTCATGTGTATCACTAATGTACCACTGATTTTCCCTTGAGTTATATGAATCTTTTGTAACTACTTCATAACCAAATCAATCTTTAATATTAGAGTGGGTTCTTGTGGTTTGACTATAACCATTACTGCTTTATATTTTCAATCAATCCACATACCATCCTTATCATTTGGATTTGAATATTTCTTCTGTTATGATAAACTATTATTCTCCACTATTATCTTTTTTTTATTTCATGTATGATCTACTTTCCTGCTTTCATAATAAGAGTCAATAGTTTTTCTTGATCCGTAACACTTAATCATAGACCAATGACTTCCTATTCAATTTCATCGATGTGTTTGATTTGATCTTTTCCAATTTCAGTCAAACTATTGATTTCTCAATTTTGTTATTCAATTATGATCTTGTACTCAAAAAAACTTATATGATATCTTTGTCATTGAATATTTCAGTTTTTTAATTTCTTCATTGATCTTATACTTATCATTTTCTTACTATTACATATAAAGTTTGGAATCATGAATCACTTAGTTGGCTTTATTCCTTTTGTCTCTCCAAACCTCTATTTCCCCAAAATAAACTTCTAATTCAACATGAAGGTCAACTCTTACTTTAACATATCTTTCTTCTCTTGTTATATAATTTTTGACAACTACCACCGTAGAATATACTTCATGATCCTTGAAATCCTACAATTCTTTTACCTCATATTCTTTTGTACTATTATCTGCTCTTAAAAACATATTCTTCTTTTTGAAGAAAATTCTATTAAAATTTTTCTTCTCTTTAACATAAGAGGAATACTTATTCATTTGAATTTAAACTTCACCCTCATCATCTCCTTGAAACATTTTGGGGCACCATACTGTAAGGTGTGTAACCTTTCTACATTTAAAGCATGTAAATGGAAGTTCCCTTTAAAATTTCCTTTTCCTCATTAAAGATTTGAGGGAAAGACTGACATCACCTCATCGATCGCTTTATATTCTAGTCCATCTTCAATAGTGATCTTCTTTATGGCCTTAAATAATGCCTCTTTAGACTTCACCTTTTTCATAGAATCAATATCATAATTTCTCATTTCATATGCGACAAGGTTACTATGCCAGTTATCCAATGTTAGCTCCTTCGGATCTTTATCCTTCAAAATAGAACTTTTGGATTGAACTGAGGTGGAATTTTTCTCAATATACACTTAACAATATTTATATATTTGATAATTTCTCTAAGAACACGCATGTATTCCATAACAACATTTACCTTGTTAAATAATGTATCAACAAACTCATTAGGTTACATTATGAGAACCTCATACTTATTCCGTAGAACCTATATCCTTTCTTCTTTGACTTTTTCATCACCCTCATAAATATTCCGCAACTTTCCCCACATAACATGTGATGACTTACATGACATAACCTTTGTATAAATTTCATTTTATAAGGATCCTTGTAAAGCATTGATCCCTTTATCATTATCATAAAATTCCCACATATCATCTTTTTATAAATCCCCACTATCAATATTGTCTGATATTTTATGCATATCTATTGTAAAGTCATCCATTCCTAGTGATCAGAAGTAGTGTTTCATTTTATTCTTCCATAATTGACTTTTTCTTCATCAAAGATTATAATCCATTTATGATTGAAAACCTCCATTTATTCTACTAAGATATAGCCATTTACTTTCAACCTTTAGTTCAGATACCTATTATTAGGTCCACTATGTCAAATGCTCTAAGAGGGGGGTGAATCAGGGTATGATAGATTAAAACTACAACCTCTTTAGATATTTTTTCATCATTAAACAAAACAAAATTCTCTCCTTATCACATAAAAATGCATGAACAGAAATAAAATCATGCACGTGGTACAATGATTTTGCTTTTTTTACCCTCACTAGGCTATATCCAAGGTGCATATAATAATAATGGGCTGATGTAACAAATCCACTAAGGATCACTACCAAAATACAATGTTTGAGCTATATCATTTCTATGCCCAAGATCACTACCTTTAAAAGGTTTGGAGTCATCTCACTACTTTCCCAACGGTCACTCCCTAAGTCTCTTTCTCTGACTATCTATCGGTGGAAAGGATAACCTTCATCCTCTTTTATCACTGATCTTGAAAGGCATTCCCCCATATTTTATGGAAATGTAGGTCTTTTCATTATCACTAATGAATATATCCTTAGATTTAGATAGATGCTCTATTTAAGTTCTAATTTTATCCAATTAATTAATATCACTTTACCATATGTTTATTGGTGAAATCCTATTTCAAAAATTTCATGATGCTCACTGCCTTTATGAAGCTCAAATAGATTTGGAGAAGAAACCTTCATTCGTGAAGCTTAACCATCCTTCGTGAAGATCAAAAGTTTCAGTCAAATTTTTATAGAGTCTGTGAACTCCAACACTTTAATTATGCTCAAATATATCGTTTTTCATCCATATCCATCATGAACTCCCTTTATTTTTGAACTTTTTTGCAAGAACAACATTCACGAAATCAGAGGCAACATATTTTCATTAAGTCTCACTTGAATTATGAAAGGGGAAGAGGCCTATATATTTTTATTTAAACTAATTAAGAAATATTCTAGCAACATTATCACCATTTTTTGAAGCTCCCTAATTTCAATAGGTATTCTCCCTATCTCAAAAATCTCTAGAAAAATTCGTTGTTTTTTATGATTTTTGTAATCGAGGAGGTCATTGTCAAAACCTCCACACCTTCGTGAACCACCATTAGGGAAGATCTGTCTTTGTGAAACTCATTAATTTTTCCATATTATCATAAGGTCTTCAAGTTAATCCACTTTTCATGATGTTCTCGAACCTCTAAATTTTAGACCCAAAAATTTTACAAACGCTATGAAATAGAGTCACCATGTGTACGTAATTTTTTGTAACGCTTATGGGGAATCCATTCTTTAATCATGGATATTTGTCAATATACCATGTCAAAAATCTCTCTAGGCTGCACAACTTACCAAGGATATGCACTTTTTCAACAAAAAAATCAATCCAAAATTATTCAATGTTACCTTGATGAATTTGTTTCCCAAAAACATATGTGTTCCATAAGATCATAAACGATCATCATATCATAACCCATGAAATGAAAAGAAATGGGTATCATTGTAATTTAATCATATATTAACCAGTATAAAATATATAGGTTTTATAATCATTTCATCATAGAATAACTCGAGAAAAGAAATGGGTTTCATGAGCATTTATCATGGTATAACCCATGGAAGATAAATGGGTTTCATAAACAATAAGTCATCAAAGCATAATGATTCAAGGAAATAATAAGAATGGTATCCTTGGATAATAACCCTAGTAAGACATAGGTAACATAAATGTATGACATCTTATATGGAAAATAATTTTTATAAATCTTTTAAAAACATTTCTTGAAGAAAATATCCTCTCTTATTTGAAAAATTATTTTTAAAACATAAAACATTTTAAAAATAATTTTATTTGAAAATAACTTTGAAATCATAAAAATGAATCTTTGAAAACATTTTTGAAAAAAAAATTCTTTAAAAATATCCTTTAAAACTTATAAAGTAATCTTCAATGAATAGAGTGGTCATGACAATGTATAATTTTTCACACGCCATATATGTAAAAACAAAGATTCCTTTCATACTATTGGTAGAAGTCAAAATAGATTTGATCATAAGACAAAAAGGGGATTCCTTTAAAAAGGGTAAAAATTTTGTAAGAATTTCTTTTAAAAATCATGTAAGAACATTTTAAAAAATATTTTTAAAAACATCGTTTTGGTAGAAAAAAGATTTCCAACCAAAGAGGGAAATAAAGTCAAATTTTCTTAATAACATTTTCTTAATCATATTAAGTACAAAATAGTGGAAATGTGGTACCAATACATGAATATATCATGAATAACCAAAGGATAAAAATATTAATGAGATTTATTGAGATATGGATTGTAATATTTCATCAATGAAAGCATAATTGTAAATAATCCTAATAACGATGAGATTATATCAAAAAACTATTACCACTTCGGTAACTTTGAATCATAATCCCCATGAGATAATTACATTAAAAGAATCTTAAAATATCATTAAAAGAAGGATATTAATGATAAAATATTACAAAGGGAAGTATCTTTTAAAAGAATATAGGTTCATAACATAACGTGTGTCTTAAAGAAGGAAATTTGAGACAAAATTACCTTACAGATTTGGTAACTTTTGAACCATAAAACCCATGAAATAGAGGTCATAAAATGGATAAGTAAATACCCAGAAATTAAATAATAAGAATAATATAATAAATTAATGGGTATTATATACACCAAAAAAAATAAACAAGTGTTGAATAAGTCATAAGTCTGGTAGAAGTAAAAGTAAGACTCGAAATCCCCTTACTACTTAAGTAAATTTTGAATCATGAGATTAGTGAAAGAATAGCATCAATTGAAATGTTAAATAACATGAAATAAATTAAATTCATGATATAACATGTCATAGGTCAGTATATACACCACACAAAAATAATAAGTGAGAAATATAGCATATATCTCACAGAAATAAAAGTGAGATGAGAAAACCCTTATTACTCGAGTAACTTTTGAATAATGATCCCTATGAAAGAATAACATAAATTGAAAATTTTAATATAATTAAATAAATTAAATTCATTATATAACATTTCATAGGGATTTATATACACCACATTAATGAATCAATTGGTGAATATGGCATGTATCACATAGATATAAAAAGTGAGATAAAATTCTCTTACCTTAAGTCATAACTCTAATTGTACTTATTCAAACCTCTTGTATAATAAATATAAGTTTATTATAAATATATCATAAAATATTATTCATATATATAATACCATATATTATTTACTTATGACTTTATATTATTATTTTATTAACAATTTCAGGTTAATGTTATGTTTTAGGTAATAACTCCTTTGTTTTTCATACATGTTTTGACTTGTCATTTTTAGTCATATTACTTAGAAAATTATTTCATTATTTAAAGAATGTAAACCATGATATTAAAATCATATATATTCATTAAAAATTTATATATAATAATCTATAAAATATGTAAATATTAAATGAAATACATTGTTCTTGGAGACGATAAGTCATACCTACACAAGTATGTTGTTTCCATTTTCTTGTCGTATTGAAATAAAAAAAGTAAATGATGTATATATATATTACAATTATAGTATAATTATTATGTCATAAATATCACATATTTTTAATAAATACATCCTTAATAAATTTCATGTAAATCATGAACGAATCACATCGCTTTGAGGAGGCGGTAGTCTACACGTCCACAAACAATGTTATCATATTCCCAAAAAATGAAAAGAAAGAAGATATGTGTTATATATTAATTAAATAAGAATAAATACATCATAAATATCATATTTATCATAAAAAACAATAATTTCATCATTATTACCAACCTTAAGAGGTGGTAATGTAAGAATGAATGACATCAGTTCACATAGCGGTAGTCTGTCGCACATACGAACGATGATTGTGTATCCCATTTGATGGAATTTTTTGTAGGTTTTGGAAGAACCATTAAAAAAAATATTAGTATGTTTATTATATTTATTCTATTATATAATAATATAATAATATTTATTTAAGGTATTGAGAAAATAAATAAAACAAAAGTTCTCGTTGAAGAATGTTACCTCTTCTTCAAGTAACTTCTTTTAGTTTGCATCGAAGGAATTCCTTTGTATCCTTTCTAAAAAAAGTGAGTATTATATGATGAGATTAGGTATTTTGGGATCTTATTTGTGAAATTATTTTACTACCTAAAAGTATTTATAGGTGTGAATAAGTGAGGAGGGTGAGTGCCCTTTTATAGTGGAAGAGGAGTGTAATTCTTGTAAATATAAAAAGGTAAACACTATTGAGATGTCTCCCTTACATCATGAACCGCCAATAATGGTCCATTTTTTATAAAAGATGATATATGGTCTAAATATTTCTATAAAATGGGTTTTTGACAAGTTTCTAGGCCATTTGGCCCCTTATGATTAAATTTTAACCCCTAAGTAAACTCATTTTTACATTATTCAGTGTAATTAATTTTAATTACTTTCACTAATATTTTTTGTAAAAAACTAATTTTAACATAATATAAATTATAAATTATTATTATTCCAAATATAAAATCCATTTTTATAAATTCCAATCAAATAAGTGGAAGAAATTAATTTAAAAATAATCCCACAGATAGGACGGAACATGTTTTAAAATAGAAAATATTCAAAATATTGAAATGTTTTTATATACATTTTCAATGTAAAATTTATTCAAATGACCTAAATTGGATAAATATATTTATAATTGAACAAATTATACTTTAAAACAAATTGAAAATATAATTTAAATATGTAAATAAATTATATGAAAATTCAATTTTCGATAAATATTCAGTATTTTCACTATTCATCAAAAAAGAAACTTCTCAGAAAAATACCAAAAAATAACCCTTAGATAATTTTGAAATTATGATTTAAAAAATGAATTTATTTTTTTCAAATATAATTTATGAAGGATTCCAAATTTATATTTAAAATAGGTCCACTTTGAAAGGCGGTAAAATCTCCTTTTTGAAAAATATATCTCTTTATGCGTAAAATTTGATCTATTCTAATCACTTGTCTATAAAACACGTAATATGAACATTAAATAGTTAATTTAATATAATATACATATATATAATTAAAATCATTCATAAATTTTTTTAATTAATTTATAAAATTAGTTTCCATCAAATGATTTCCTATATTTTCAAAACGTTTTTAATTTTCATTTTTAGTTAATTAGTAACCAAAAATAAATCTTCTATACATATGTAAACTATATTTTCCTAATTTAATTAATCATATTCATATATTTCATTCAAATATATAAATGATAACTATAATAATATTTTAATAATATTATTAATTATACATTTTAGTTTGATAAAATTCAATCTCGCGTGTAACACAAGTTGTCGAAGGAACTTGGTATTGTGTGTAACATAAGACAAACATAGTGTTGTGTTTATTTACATATAATATTTTTGTTGAGTATAAAGAAAACTTAACATGGTGTAGCATGCAATGAAAACCATCAAAGAATTTTAATTTATTAAAATAATAATAATTCATAAAAATTCAAGGTGTTACACATTTAACCCCAGAAATGAAAAGGATATTTAAATAGGTATATATATAAGTGACATATATATAAAAATAAAATAATTTCATGTGAATAAGATGATATGTAAGGGATAAAAATAAATATAATTCATATTCTAAGAGTGGTTCAAAAGATCCAAAAAACAATCATGCATGGAAAACCATTTTAAAATATATTTTTTGAAATCCAACATTATAAAAGGGGTAATGAAACATAATTTTGAATATATAATAAGGAAATTTTGAAGTTAACATGAGATAAAACATAATTAGGCTTCCAATTAAAAATGAGAACATTTTTGGTAATGGAAATTATGCAAAAGGAGAGGAAACCATTGTTTAAGAGGATATGAATTATTCTTAACACAGTTTCATTTTCAAGAATGAATACAACTCGTCAATAAAAAAGATTTTAATAAAAAGTTATTATATTGAGATAAAAAGGGGTAAACCATATATAATTAAAGATGAAACTCAAGGATCAATATTATAACTTAATAAGGAAATTTGAGTTATTAAAGGCCCTTATATTTTAGGGAAGACATAAATTGTAGCCCTCAATAAGGAAGAGAATGAATGGAAGTCAAGTTTATAAGTTTAAAAATTATTTATGACATTATAATTAAATAAGTTAGTATTTATACCGTACAAATAAATATTGGTGCATAATATAAAATCATGACTCAATGAAGGGTGATTAAGACATAAACCCTTGCAACTTAAGAAATATTCTACTACAACCCCCTTTAAAGAGATAGATCATGAATTAAAAGTTCAAATTCCATGAATAAAGATAATGCATGATATTATATATCAAATTGGTATTATACACACCATTTAAAGTAAATTAAGTGTATAAAAAATGTGTCTCAAAGAAAAAAATTGAGACGAGGCCCTTACGACTTAAGAAATATTCTAATAAAAATTAACAGAAAGATAGAGAGATTGAAGTTGAATTTTAAATTCCATGAATAAAAAGACTCTATGATATTATATATACAATTTGTATTATTTAAAAAAATTAATAAAAATTATATGTATAAAAGAAAATGAGTCTCAAATAAGGACATTTTGAGGGGAAACTATTACATTATTCTATCTTCATTTTATGCATGTGGCTAACTTCCTGAATAATAAAATTAAGTTTATCAGATAACTTTATAGGAAACTATTATTATATATTTAATTTAATATATACCATTTATTATCATATTCTATTTATTTATTATATAGTTTTTTCATATGTTTGTGTTAAAATTTAATCGATGTCTACTTATTTCGGTAGTTTTAGCTGTCAAAGATAAAATTTTAATTATAAGTTAAATACATAATATTGCCATTAAATAAAAAAATCATTAATTTATTATTATATTATAATAATATTAGTATTTAATTTCCCACAGTCATCCATGATATTACTTCATATCATTATTCATATAAGTGGTTAAACTAGCCCAAACATGAACACACAATATCTTGATGGGTAATTATGGTTAAGAAATTGTATAATATAATTATAATAGAATTATAATGATATTATTTGTATTTTTTAAGTTGTTGAATCATATTTTAATTGTTTTAAATAATTAGTTTAAATTATTATGAAAATAAAAAAAATATTACTTCACAGAAGCGGTAGTTCGTACAACGGATGGTGAACATTTTAATTTCTCAAAGAATGGGATGAAATTAAGTTATATGATAATTTTACGTTTCATAATCATATTTATTTTATATATATATATATAATATTTAATATCAAATAAAATCATTAAAATCAACCATGATAGGTGGTGAAAAAAAGATGATGACACTTTTTGGAGGCATTAGTCTGTGCAACACACTAATGAAGCTTTTGTTTTTCTCAACGGATAGAGTGGAATATATAATGGTTATTAAATTAATAGAATAACATCTATGTATAATAATGATACTTATTTAATTATATTTTTATAGATATAAGATATTTTGAATTGGGGTATTAAGGAGAAAATATTAAGAAGAAGGTAATACTTGCATTGGAGACTTGATCTTCTCTTAGATATCTTCTTAGAAACAAAGGTCTTAATCTAACCTAAATAGAAAAGGGGATTATGAATAAATAAATGAATTATATTATAGTTATTTTTTGTATATTTTCAGGGGAAATATAAATGGAAAGTGTAACCATGAAGGTGTGGAAGTGATCTCCTTTTATATGTGAGGAAAAGGTCACTTTGGGAATACCCATTACACTTCCATGATATCATTATACTATTACTTATCCAATTACTCCAAAATTTCATAATAATGTATTTTGGGGTGTCCAAGGGTCAATAATTTCACAAATAATACTTTCCATACATTTTTTAAAAAATTTCAAGTCTTTTACCATAGGTTTTTATATTTTAACATTTTTATTTCTTCCTTGGTAACTAGTTTTTAACTAAGTAATTTATATTTTATTTTAAAATATAAGGTACCCCATATTACCAAATTTTTATGTTTTTAACATAAATTTTATACCTATTTAGTCTAAGTAAATTTATAAATATTATAAAATCATATTTTAAATTAAAATATATAATATATAAAAATAGTTCTTGTAGAAAAAAAAATTAACCATTATGTGTTCTTAATATTATATAGTATTGATCACAAATTGCATGAGTTTTAATATAATTATAAATTGGTTTAAAGACATATTATATTAATCATTTAAATTATATTAATTTTATTTATTAGATAAAAATTAAAATAATTTTAATAAAATAGTTCATTTAAAAACTATTTTACCATTATCGTGGTAATTTACACTAATATTACTAAAATTATCTTTATGTCTAAAATTTAATTTGAAATTTGTAACTAATATTAAATTTTTGAACTAAAATTTGAAAAAAAATCCATCATAATTAATTTCTAAAAGTTATGAGGACTAATTTTTAATAGAAGCATGTAAAAACAATTTTTATTGTGAAATATTACTTGAGTTTCAAAAATGTTAAACATTTGTTTTATAAATTCAACATAATATTCTTAAATTATATATGATAATTATTAAATATATTTTTTTTATATAAAAAGGGTTTCGTAAACTTTTAATTCATTCTTATAATATAAAATTCATAGTTTTTAGAAAAATATGTATTTTAACTATTAACCTAAAAATCCATTATTTTGAAAAAACCAAAAACTTAATATCAAACTAAATTTAACATTCTAAATAGAAAAATTGATTTTATTTTTTGAAAATTAAATTTATATAATTTTCTATTTTTATTTTCAGTTAAAATTATAAAAGACAATGAAAAATTATTTTTAGAAGAAAATAACTTATCAAAACACTACTTGGTTTTATTCTTAATTTATATAAAAACTAATAAATCTAGAATTAATCAATAAATTTTATATTTTATTAAAATAATAATTTAAAAATAATATTGTTAGTTTTATTTAATAAAAATTATAACACATAAAAAGATATATTCTTAAAAAGAAAACCTATTCAAGAAATTTTTTATAAAATAACCTTTATAAACATATATATTAATATATATTGTAATTTGGTTACACTTATTTATACCTACTAATTTGATGACTGATTTTTAATAGTATAAAATTATCATGGTTTAATTTTACTTTTTTGTTTCATATATAGAAATATATTAAAAATATTTTATTTAATTAGAGGAAAACATATATTAAAATCTCATGTCGTAACATTCTCCCCCCTAAATAAATTACATCCCCAAAATTTTAAAACTCATATGACGAGATTAATTTCCATAGGGATCCACTAATTACTCATAAATTGGTAGTTGATCATGGGTTAAAGTAGGATATGAATTAAGATTTCTATATAAGTAATTTGATTTTAGAACTTTATAAAAATAGATAGTCTATTCCAAATAGAATCTTAATAAGTGAATAAGAGAAAAATCTATAAGGTGTAACTTTCATCAAACATTGAATAAGTTTTATATACCATGGATATAATAACTATACCACCAATTATTTTTATTTAGCTCAATACTTAATAGTATAAATCTTACTTGACATAATACATCAACAAATATAGAGTGAAAAATCACTATCTAACTCAAAATTAGTGATTTCAAAAAAAAATCCATATTATTATGATCTAGGAGGTTCTCGGTGTTGGTTTTATTCTTTAACAATTGGATTGGTGAATTGGGTTACATAGTACAAAAATTACACACATCAAAAACATTGAATCATTAGTGGATCATTAGGAATAAAATTACCTTCCTTCATTGAATGTTTATTTTTCCATCAATAGCTTGTTTCTCGATTCCATCCTTCCCCACAAGTAAAGAATATTCTAATACCCTTGAGGTGATTTCCTTGGTGATTCTTTCTACATTATTAACATGTAGGATGTTGAATATTATTTCCCTCATTATCTTCATCACCCAAGTTTCCATGTGACTATATCCTTCTCTTATTTTTTGGGTTTAGGATTTAAAATTTACTCACATGGTTAATCATATTTTGTGATATTTGGTTTAGAATAATCACCATATTTATCATTATATCTTCCAATTGAAAGGGTTGATCATTTATACAATTATTTTAGTATCCATTAAAATTTTTGTTAAATATATTCCTCATGGTTCAATTTATTACTAAAACCAAAGAGGTTTAACATGAGTGATGAACAATTATCATTATAAGAGAAGTTTCCTATATAACCAAAGGAAAGATTAACCTAACGATGTCTCTCTCTATAATACCATAATTTTACACTAATTTTTTTTTCAAGTTATATAGATCTTTTTTTAACCTTTATCATTCATAGTTTAACCTACATCATTCTTAGATAAACTTATATCATACTTGGTTTAACCTATATCATTTTTCATTTATCTTAGTTTACCTTAAGTTGGGTTATATTATACTTACCAACCTAGTCCCTCAAAGTAACTAGGAAATCAATCTTTCATAGTGGTTTATAAAGATAATATGATCAACCAAATCATAAAACTTAGGAATTTCTAGCCAAGTGTTTAGTCTTAGTCCCAATCATCATGAATCATAGTAATAATCAGGTCAGTTATTAACCAAACCTTTTTGGGTTGATTACCTCTAGGTGAATCTATTCCAAATATATATAAACTTTATAGTATCTATACAGAGATTTATTTCTAGAAAAATCAAACAATTTATACTTTACTTAAATTTTAGGATGTTTTTAGTCTTATCCCAATGGTTTTCACTAATTTTCTCTTATCTTAGTCTCCGAAAAATAAATAGACCTTACATACACTTTATTTTAAAAAAAATCTCATACTTTTTAAAAAAAACCAAGGATATAGAGGTCTAGTGTCTTTCAAAAATTAGGTATACAAATATATTATCTTAATTGTAAAAACATCATTATTATTTAAAACTCCTAATAGTGCTCCAAAATCTGATAGATATTCGAAAACTGTATAGGATTCCCTGGAAAAAATACACAAGGAAAAGGTTGAGCTATATATCCTATTAAGGGAATAAAAATGGAAATAAAGCATAACATTAGATTCAAGAATCATAGCATAATATCATAAATACAATGACCATAAGTATGAAAACATAGAATAAGAAAAATAAATCATAATATCTTGGAATCATGTAATATTTGGAAACAACATAAGACATGAAATCATAAACATAAGTCTAGGGTCACTCCCAAGACCATCATTATAAAGTAGAAAAAGTCCCAGGGTGGAGTAGGTTCTCTCCCCATTCCCATAAACATAGTAAAAAAAGTCCCATTGTGGATTGGGTTTACTCCTCATTCCCATAAACGTAGTGTACAAAGTCCTGTTGGGGATTAGGTTCACTCTATAATCCCATTTATAAAATATAATGAGATACAAAGCTTTATCCAATGCATTGGAGGGATATATGATTTCTGGCCCACCTATCACATAATGAAAATCACAAAAATGTGTGCCACATGAATAAAAGAAACCATATATAAATCATAATCATGATAAAACCCATAAGAATGAAGTGGGTTTTATAATTATGATTTATAGCATAATTAAAGGCTAAAAATCATAAGGATTTCCAAGAGATGGAGGAATTAAATCATTTGGATATTCATATTTGAAAAAGAAACATAGGTATTGATCATTGAGTTTCAATACATAGAATTTATTTCTGGAGTGGCTCCTTGGAAATTTAATTGTTTTATGTTTTGATAATTAAAATATACTATATTTATTTATTTATTTATTCTTATTATTTTTATTTATTATTTTTGTTTTTATTTATTTATTATTTTGATTATTACAAATATTATTATTTCTACTTATAATAATAATTTTGTTGACTTTAATTTTTCTTTAATTGTTATTTATTTTTTTTCTTATTATTCATATTATTTATTTTTATTTATTTCTTGAGAAAAATTATTTTTATAAAGTTATTTTTTACCTTTATGTAAGTTTTATTAATTTATTTTTACTGTTATGTGAGTTTTTAATTACCCTTATGCATGATTTATAATCTATTGTTTACCCTTATATAATTATTAGTTACCATTTCACAAGTTGTATAATTTTTTCCTTATCCTTACACAGCTTTATTAAGTACCCTTATGTAGCTTAATGGTACCCTTACATAGCACATGTTTATTTCTCTTTATGATTATAAAAAATTTCCATTACCTTTATTAAACATATATAATATTTTGTTTACCATTATGTTGTGTGTTATCTTATCCTTATGGAACACATATATTTTCCATTTTACCTTTAAGAATATTTCTCTCCCTTATGAAACATATGATATTTTCTCATTACCCTTACAAAACTGCCTTATCACCCTTAAATGATCTATACAATTTCATTGTTACAATTACACAACTCTATTTTACATTTACATAGAAGGCCTAGTTACCTTTACATAACATAATATCTTTCTTATTTACCTTTATGCATGATATATATTTTGTGTGTTAACTTTACACATTAATTAAAAATTTCATGTTACTCTTACGTATGCATGAAATCTTACCTTTATGTGGTTTTGAAAATCTATAAAATATATTTTACTTCATTTTTATGATTTTCTTGACATTTTTATGTTTTTCATGCTAATAAAAAAAATTAAATTGTTTTAACGATTTGATAAATTCTTATTAATGATATAGAAACCATTTGAAATATTTTTGTATTGGTTTAAAAAAATATACGAATATTAATTTTGTTCTTAATTCATGCATTTATTTTCAATATGAAACTAAAATATTTCATATTAATTATTTTTATTTGATTTAATTTTTTAAAATTTTACTAAAATCATGTTTTAGTATAAAAAACTCATTCAAATTTTTTTTATTTTTCTTAATTCAGTATCTTCAAATTTGATATTATCATAAGTATAAATATTAAAAGTTATATGAAATTAGATTTTGGAATTTTTTAGAATGAACTAGGGGAATTTTTATAATTTCTATTTGACCTATTATTATGGAATGTTTGAAACACTTTAAACGAGTGTTTTTAAAATAACTTGAATTATTCAAATGGTTTTAAATTTAAAATGATGATATTTTGAATAATCTATTTCTCTCTTTATATTATAGATAATATTTTAGATAATATATTTCTCTCTCTATCTAATTGATAATTTTAGAATATTATTATTACTACTTGGAATTTAATTTCCTCTATATTTCCTTGTCCTTATTGAGTTAATTATTTTTAAAGGGACCATGAGGTTTGAAAAAATGATGGTCAAAATACACAAAACTTGGACATTTCCCACCTTAATGATTCTCGATGGATTCTAGAACATTACCAAAGGATGATAAGTTTATAAATAGGGACAAATAGAGGTCGTTGAAATATACACATCATCATCATCATTCTTTGACAATAATTCTCCAATTTCTAATGTGATATATTTCTCTCAAATTGATTTCATTTTTATATCTTATTTATCCTTCTATAGTGAAAACTAAATTGTAATATACAAATCAATCTCTTCAATAATTATCATTATACCCTTGTGTTTGTCTTGTTATTTGGGAAAATTCAGAATAATCTAAAAATATCATCTTCCTTTCATTTCTTCTATTTTTTAGTGTTTACAACCGTTAAATTGAGGGACTAAGGTTTACTTGTATTTTTTCCTTTAAAAAGACAAGGAACTACTCTTTTAATGTTTATAACTTCACTATTAAAGAGCAAGTGTTTATTATATTTGGTTTCTTTCCATATAATAAAAAAACAAGGAATGGTTTTGGTATCTTGGATACCATTAAACCCAAGGAACAAATATATTAAATCCTCAAGGGATTAAGGTTAGAAACATATAGGTACCATCAGGTACTATTTGTGAACATCCTTACCAAATACCTTGTCTCGTTTTATTTTCTCTTTTTCAATTATATATCACTTTCAATTGCTCTTTTATAATTTGGTTAATCCATTAAATTCATTAAACTTATTTATTCTCTATTTACTCTTCATTTTATTCTTCCACTTTTTTTATAATATTTAAATATATTATCTTGCCTTAAAATTTGATTCTATTATTTATTTCATCAATATTTTATAAATAATTTTTTTAAATAAGATTTTTTTAAAATTATTTTATTAAAGTAAAATTCACCCCACCCCTTTTTGCATTTTACCTATCACTAACCCACATTTTATTATTTTTGAAAATCTCTTTTCTAAAAAGAGACATTGAGTTATTATAAAAAAAATACTTTAAAATTGTTTTTAATTTTTAAATTCTAACCAATTTCAAAGTTCGATTTTAAAATAGAATCTACTTTTATATTAATTATCCTTTATTTAATGGTTCAAATTATTATTATTTCAAAACTCACATATCTATTTTCCTTAGAACCATTGGTTATATTCTTTATAAAATGGTTATGTATGGTTATATCCCTACTAATGAAGAAAATGATAAATGGACATCAGATTATATTGCTAATTTTGAACTTGATGTAAATGTTAAAAATGCCTTATTTTTTGGTTTGGATTAAAATGAATTCAATAAAATATATTATTTCAAAATGGATCATAATATTTTAAATCTTTTAGAAACATCTCATGAAGTTACAAATGAATCTATAGAATCCAAATAGATAAAATAGACCATCTCTTTCAATATAATAAATGAAAACTCTTCCAAAAGTGATGGAAATGATAAAATCAATCAATGTACCATATAAAAAAGATAAATTGTTGTTCTAGAGGTAACTTTTTTTTAAATGGCAACATCAAACCTTATTTTTCCTTAAATAAGAAAAAATTGAAAGAAAAGAAGAAATTTAGGAAAACTCTAAAGTTCTTGACTTGGGGTGTTAGAGAGGACTCTATTTCTACAAAGTTAGTAAGTGAAAAAATTCCCAAGTGTCTCATGAAGCATGTCGAGGATGAAATTTTAGTTATTTCTAAAATTTATCTTTATACTTATCATTACTCTTCTTATTCTTCTACTTCTTCTACCTCCTATTTGACTTATAAAGATCTTCATAATGATTAAATGAACTTCAAAATTGTTTTTATGGCCTTCTTTATAAATTAAAAGATCTTAAAAAGAAACAAAACTTTATTATTTTTGAAAAAGATTAACTTTTAAAATAAAAATAGGATTTTATTTTAAAATTAAAAAACAACCAAATGTTAAAAATCTGGAATTTTAAATTAATGAACTTTAAAATACTCTTTGTTTTTTACACAAGGGTAAGAAAATTTAAATAAGATTTTCAGTTCTAAAAAACTATTAAAAATAACTATGGTTTGGGTTTTTCAAATAAATCAATTTTATCCAATAGTTCTAAAAAACTACTTTTTTAGGGAATTTATTAAAATAAAGTTTATAATTATTCTACGAATGTTGGTTATATTATCTATGAATGAAATTGTAAGAATGATAGATATAGTAAACCAAAAATCATTTATATTTCTTCTCAATTTTTAAAAATAAATTCTCATGAAAAATACGTTTGGGTTCCAATATCATTATTTTTCAATCTTTGTGAACCCAAAATTGATTCCTCATCTAAATTATTATTAACTCATACTATCTAACCCAAAATCTGGGTATCATAATGCACTCTTTTTTTTGTTGGGCGATGCCACTGAACCTCATTGAAATTTCTTTTTGTGGTTATAAAATAATGGAAACAAAATTTATGATCGAACTCTGAAGTTTTTTGTTATTAAAAAGATAAATTTATGGAGTTTAGATCAAGAATAAAACCCCGCAAGTATTTTTAAATTTTATATGATTTTGTTATTTTATATAGGGAAGTTTTTTTAATGATCCACCATTTACTATTTTTCTTATATCCAATCATTTTGAATATAATATCAAAAAATGTGTAGTATTTGAAATAATATCTTGGAATGTTTTAAATATTTATCTCATGAAATATTTATTAAATTATTTTTTTTAATTTTTTTAATTTTTTAATTTCTTTTTTCAATTTTTGTTCCTTTATTTTTAAATTTATTTTTTTTATTTTTATTTTTAATTTTTATTTTTAAAAATTTTATTTATTTTAGACTTGTTTAATAGCTATGATCCCTTTTAGAATCTTTTCATGTCTTTTGAAATTCCTTGAATTTCATATCATCTATTTTTGTTGCTTCTTTAATTTAATGATCGTTATTTTTTGTATATCTTTATTTAATTTAAGGGGAGATATTTTTTTATTATATCTTTATTTATTTAAGGGGAGTTTATTTTTTCCTGATTCAAATTTTTTTGGGAGATTTGTTTATTTGAAAATTTATATTATATTTTTTTTTATTTCTTTAAAGGGGAACTATTTTCAAATGTTAATCTTTTTTATTAATCTCTAAATGGGAGATAAATTCTTTCAATTGATATTTTGGTTTTTGTAATTATAAAAATGGGGGGCATTTTTGGTGTAACTCCTTATCACTTTAATTATTTTATGTTTTTATAATTAAAATATACTATATTTTTTGATTTGGTTATTATTATTATTATTATTATTATTATTTTCCTTTTTTATTATTTTAATTATTATAAATATTTTTGTTTTATTTTAATAATAATTTTTTGGTTTTAATTGTTCTTCAATTGTTATTCATTTATTTTTGTTATTATTATTATTCTAGAAAATTGTTTTAAATTATTTATTAATAAAAATTATTTTTATAAAGTTATTTTTGACCTTTACATAAGTTTTGTTGATTTATCTTTATCCCTACAAGAGTTTTCTCTTATCCTTACACATTTATCATAATCTCTAATTTACCCTTATGTAATTCTTAGTTACTCTTTCACAAGTTGTAAGTTTTTTCTTTCCCTTACATAGTTTTTAAGTACCCCTATAGAGCTTAAAGGTATCCTTATGTAGCACATGTTTATTTCTCTTTCCCCTGATATAAAATTTTCACTACCTTTACACAATATATATAAAATTATATCTACCCTTACACATTGTGTTAGATTACCTTTACATAGTGCATGTATTTTTCACTCCACCTTTACGTGGGTTTTCTCTACCATTACGAAATTCATGATATTTTCTCTTTAACCTTACGCAACTGTATGTTTACCCTTACATGATCTATTAAATTTTTTCATTACCCTTACACGACTCTATTTTACTATTACATCGCATTCCTAGTTACCTTTAAGTAGTACATGATATTTACTATTTACCTTTACACATGCTATAAATTTTGTGCGTTAAATTTTTGCATTAATTAAAAACTCCATATTACCCTTACACATTCCTAAAATATTACCTTTACATGGTTTCAAAAAATCTTGAAAATCTAATTTATTCTATTTTCACAATTTTATTGATATTTTAATTTTTTTTATACTAATAAAAAAAATTCAAATTGTTTTAATGATTTTATATATTCTTATTAATTATATAGAACCTATTCTATTTATTTTTACATTATTTTGAGCATAATTATATAAATATTAATTTTGTTCTAAAATCATGCATTCATTTTCAGTATAAAACTAAAATATTTTGTATTAATTATTTTGATTTTATTTCTTTGTTTCTAATGTTTCTAAAATCATTTTATAGTCTAATGAACTTGTTAGAACTTGTATTTTTTTAATTAATTGTATTTAAATTTATATATTATCACATGTATAAATATGAAATGTTATTTGAAATTAAAATTATGAATTTTATATAATTAATTGTGTAAATATTTATTAGTTATCTTTGAAATGTAATTATGGAATGTTTTAAACTCGTTAAATGTGTTTTTCTAAATTAAATTGAATTTTTAAATTGTTTTAAAATTTTAAATGATAAAATTTTGGAAAATTTATTTCTATCTTCTTCTCTCCTATAGAATATTTTGGATAATCTATTTCTCTACTATCCTTGATTATTCTAGAATATTATTATTACTATTTTGAAGTTAATTATCTAATGATTTTATTGGCCTTCTTAAGTTAATTCTTTTAAAAGGGGTCATGGGGGTTGAATAAATGATGGTAAAAAATATCTATAATGTAAACATATTTTGCTTAACCAGATGTATTTTAGAAAATTATCAAAGGATAAGAATCCAATAAATAGAGACCTGTAAAGACCTTTTATATTTACACATCCGTATAGACACTCCTTGATAAACATTCTCAAATTTCCAACATGCTCAATTTATCTCAAAGTGCTTTCATTTATATATCTTTTTTCTCCTTCTAGAGTATGAACTAAATTATAATATCCAAATCAATATCTTTAATAATTTTCATTCTACCCTTATTTTTATCATATTATTTGGGAGAGTTGAGGCTAAGCTAAAAATATCCTCCTCCTTATATTTCTTATATTTGTTGGTGGTTACTATCATTAAATTAAGGAACAGAGGTATATAATTTTACTTTCTCCTAAAATAAGGGACTACACTTTGGAGATTTCTAGTTTCACCATTAAAGATCTAGTTTATTTTATATCTATTTTATTTCTATAACCTCAAAATCAAGGGATAGTTTTGGTATCTTGGATACAATTAAATACAAAGGACTAAAAAATTAAATCCTCAAGGGATTGATCTGGGAGATGTTGGGATACCTTCAGGTACTATTGTCAAACTTCATTACAAAATATCATGTCTCATTTAGTTTCCAAAATTTTAATTATATATCACTTTCAATAATTATTTCATAATTTGTTTAATCTATCAAATATTTTTAATTGATTTATTTTTTATTTTATCTTCATTTTATTCTTCTTCGTTTTCTCATTATATTTAATTATATTAGTTCACATTCAAATTTGATTCGTTTATTTAATTATTCAATAAATTATATAGATGTTTTTAAAATTGGATTATTTTAAATTAATTTTTTTAAGTTAAATTCATCCCCCACCCACCCCCCGCTATTTCCATTTTACCTATATCTAACTCACATTTATGATAAGGATCTACGAGAAGAATAAATAAAAATGTTCCACTTGAGTGAAGCTTTATAAAATAAGTAAATAATATTTTCAATGAATAAAAGACCTTTTTATTTTCCATAAAACTATAATTTAACCAAGAGGGTTCTCTATAAAATATGAGAGTTTCAATAAGCAATTCATGTTTTAAAATTATTTTATTGAGGTGATTCTTAACATGAGACAAGAAATTGTAAATTTTACTAATATCATTGGGAATTTAAAAGGGAACTAAAAAACATATAACCCCAATAATAAAAATTATATTTAATTAGGTATATATTTAAGGGATATATATAAAAAAAATAAGTTCATGTGAATAATATTGCGTAAAATGGAGAAAATAAAGATAATGTGCAATAATAGGGTGGTTTAGAAGATCCAACAAACAATTATGGAATGAGAAAAAAAATTAAAATACTTTTCTTGAAATGCTATATTGTAAAATGGATGATGAAACATCCTTTTGAAAATTTAATGAGTGAATTATGATTTTTTCATGAGAAACCCCATAATTATCTTTCCAATTAAAATTGAGAACATTGATGGTAGTTTAAATTATGGTCAAGGATGGGAAACCATCATTTAAGAGGATAGGAATTATTCATAACATAGTTTCATTTTAAATAAGTAATATAAATCATAAATAAAAAAGTTTGGAATCAAAATTTACTCTCCCAATATAGGATCAACGTATCCAATATGAAATAAAATATAAAACTCAATGAGAAACATTATAAATAAAGAAATTAGATTGAGTTATATAAGACCCTTATATTATAGAAAATAATTCAATCATAGTACAAGATAAATAAGAGCATGAATGGAAGTGAATTTAACAATTTAAACAATAATTTATAACATTATAAGTCAATGGGGAAGTATTTAAACCATAAAAATGAATATTGGTTCATAATATCAAAGCATGCCTCAATGATGGTGATTGAGATGAAAACCTTTATGGCTTAAGAAACATTGTAATATAAACCCCTTGAAATAAATAGTTCTTAAAATTTAAGTTAAAACACCATTAATAAAGATAATACATGATAATATATATCCAATTGGAAGCATATACACTATTTAAAAAGAATTAGGTGCATAAAAGAAAATTTTACTCAAAGAAATAAATTTTGAGATGAAACCCTTACGGGTTAAGAAACATTCTAATAAAAACACCTTAGAAGAAAGATATCTTGAATATGAAGTTAAAATAACATGAATAAAAATAATTCATGATATTATATATCCAATTTATAGTATACACAATATTTAAAATAAATTTGGTTCATAAAATAAAATGTGTCTCAAAGAAGGAAATTTTGAGATAAAACTCTTACCTTGTTCTAGATTCGTTATGTACACATGCCTAAATTCCTGAATAATGAAATTAGGTTTATTAGATAAATTATTAGGAGACTTATTATTTTATATTTAATTTAATATAGAACATTTATTATCTTACAAATTTTATTTATTATATATTTTCTTCTTATGTTTGTGTACAAATGAATCGATGTCGGCTTATTTTGGTAGTTTCAGTGATTGAAGATGATATGTTAATAATAAATTAAATATAAAATATAACTATTTTAGAAACAAAAAACAATTATTAATTACTTATTAATATTATTATTATTATTATTAAAGTTCCTTTAATAATCCATGATATAATTTTATAACATTATTCATATATGTGGTTAAACCAACCAAAACATGAACATGATACATCTCAATGGGTGAGCATGGTTAAGAAAATGTATAATATCAACATAAAATAAAGATAATAATATTATTTAGATGTTTTTAATTTTTTCAATCATATTTTTATTGGTTTTTATAATGAATGAAAAACATGATGAAAAATGAAAAAATGTTACTTCATGGAGGCGGTAGCTCATACAACGCATGGTTATCATTATAGTTTTTTGAATAATGATAGGGTATTAAGGTTTATTTTAATTTGAAATATTACAATATTATTTAAATTATATATATAATATTTATTTAACTATACAATCATTAAAACCAATCATGAGAGGTAGTAAAAAAATGGAAGACGTTGTTTTGTGGAGGTGGTAGTTTTCACAATGCACTAATGATGCTTTTTTTTCTTATTGAATGGAGAGGAATATATAATTGTTATTAAATTAATATAATAAAATATATGTATTTAAATGATACTTATTTCATTATATTTTTATGGATATAAGTTATTTGGAAAATAAATATTGAGGAGAAAAGATTACCAAGAAGGTAATATTTACATTGGAGACATGATCTTCTCTTAGATATATTCTTGAAAAATAGGGCCTTAATCAAACATCTAAATAACAGGGGATTATGGATAAATAAATAAATTATAGGAGAGTTAGTTTGGGTAGATTTTATATAAAAATTATAATGGGAATTGTAACCATGGAGGGGTGGAAGTGATCCCCTTTTATAGGTGAAGAAAATAGAACTTTTGGGAATACGTTTTACACTTCCATAATATCATTACATTATTCCTTTGTAAATGACACCAAATTTTCATAATAATTGACTGTGGGGTGGTTTTGGGTTGAAACATCCTCAAAAAAAATACTTTTCATGCATGTTTTAAACGTGTTTCAAGTCTTTTACCATAGGTTTTTTTATTTTAAAGTTTTGATTTCTACCTTCATAAGTAGTTTTTAATTAAGTAATTTATAATTTATTTAAAAATATAAGGTCACCCCTAGTACATAATATTTATGTTTTTAAATTAAATTTAATCTTAATTTAGTATAATTCAATTTCAAAATATGATAAAATCAACTTTTAAATTAAAATATATAATATAGAAAATGGATTTTGTAGAAAAATGACTTTTTACCATTACGTGTTCTTAATATTATTAAGTATTTATTACAAATTTAATGAGTGTTAATATAATTATATATATGTTTATAAATCATATTATATCAATCATTTAAATTATATCAATTTTATTTATAAGATAAATATTTTGTGATATTAAAAATATTGTTCATTTAAAAAAGTATCCTTTACCATTATCACGGTAATTAACATTAATCTTACTAATATTATCTTTATGTCTAAAAATTAAATTAAACCTCTCATATAATATTGTTATTTTTAACTCAAATAGGAAATATATTTCATTATATTTAATTTCAAAAGTGATAGTGTAATTTTTAATATATATATATTAAAAAATTAGTATGAAATATTACTTGAGGTTCAAAGATGTTAAACATGTGTTTTATAAATTCAATATAATATTTTTAAATTATTTATATTATTTAATAAATGTATATATTTTATGTAAAAGTTATTTCTTAAACTTTAAGTCATTATTTTATTATAAAATTTGTAGTTTTTAGAAAAATATTTATTTTATTATTCACCTAATAATCAATTATTTTAGAAAACCCCAAGAAAACATCTCAAAATAATTTTTACATTATAAATCCATAAATTAATTTTATATTATTAGATTCAATTTCTATAATTTTATATTTTAAATTTTAATTAAAATTATAAAATACAATGGGAAACTGTCTTTATAGGAAAATAACTTTTAAAAATGCTTATTTTTCTTATTCTTAATTTTTATAAAATACTAAAAAAGATAACATTGATCTATCAATGTTATATTTTATTAAAATAGTCATTTAACGATAAAACACATGGTTTTTCTTTAATAATATGTACAATGCATAAAAAGTTAGATTCTTAAACAAAAAAAATAATTAAGTAAAATTTTATTAAATAACCATTATAAACATATATATTAATATATTTCATAATTAAGATACTCCTATTCATACCTAATAATACAATATGTAGGTTTTAATGGTCTAGAAATATTATGGTTTTTTTAGTTTGGTGTTATGTGTGGATAAATATATCGAACATAATTGACTTAATTATAGAAGAAAATACTAAAATCTCAAGTCGTTATAGTGTGAGTACATCATGCATCATTAAAGTTACCACCCAAACTCATCCAGTATTTTATAAAACCAAGTGATCTATGTATTAGTACAAGGTATGAAAGAATTAAGTAAGCAATAATTATAATACAGCATAAAACTGAACATAAAATGGACATGTTTCTTCACTAATTAAGTAGTCTGATATCATGATTTTACAAAACACTAATAATTTTTTTCATCATTAGCTAAAACAGATTTGATCCACGATAAAAAGACAACCAGAGTGAATTTATACTATAATAAACCTATCCTTAATGTTTTTTATCAAAACACATCCTCTAGAAGAGGTAGTGTACATGTGTGTGTGTGTGTGTGTTTGTGTGTGTGTGTTTGGTTATGTGTGTGTGTGTGTGATTATCCCCCATGGGAATACACTCTCTCCCCTGAGTGAGGAATTGTAAATGTGTATCCACTTTATCCTAGAATTGGATTATTATCATCTGTGTTTTTGGGTGTGTGTCTATAATCATATAAATATACACAACCCTCCTCTATATGAGGCCTCTCTACTCTGTTAAATGAACTATATCGTATATATATATAAACCAATGTGTGGCTAGAAAACCAATCTCAAGATGGAACCTAAAAGAACAATTTACTAGTAAATATATATGAAATCCATGGAAATAAAAGGTTATACATATTTAATATCCTTAAAAAGACTCTAAACATCATGTTTATGTCATAATCAAAACATAAATTCATGAGTATATAACTACCAAATCAAAAGTATAGTCAATATGTATAAAGGAATCAAATTCTAGAATAAAAAATTTCAAGGATATCATTTTTATAAGTTTAGAAACTCAATATGGAATAACATAAACACCCACACTGGGCATCCCCTAAGCATGTATTAATTATTTTCATCATGTGTGGAAACAAATAGCATGGTTTTATTATTATAACAAAATTCTAGGAACTAAGGGGACATATTTATGTGTATTTTGGACAAAGAAATACCTAATAATACCATGATAAAAAAGGTGAAATTATATGGTGACCCATTCCTTTTATAAAAATTATTACATTATTCTTAAATATAAATATCCATTAATACCACACAAGGATATTAAAGTCCTAGTGTATTTGGAAGACTAGGTTCATAGTATATAAAAGGAAACTTAAACATGGAATATTTATTTTATTCTACATAATGAGATCCTAAAATCCATTTGATATCTTAAAACTACATGGGATAACTTAGGGAATATATAAAGAAATGGGTGAGATAAAAATTACAATAAGGGAATAAACATGATAAATAAACATAACATGAGATTCAAAGGTATAACATGATATCATAAAAGAGAAGGTTTGTGAGTAATTGCATGTAAAAATATCATAAAGAATATGGTATCAGGATATCATGGAATAATATGAAATTTTGAAACAAGATATAACATTACATAAACATTATTCAAGTCTAACTTTCAAGAAAATATCACATGGTGGACAAAGTTCCATAATAGATTAGGTTTACTCCCTAATCCCATACATGAATTCTCATGAGACTATAACATTATCCAATGCATTGTATAAATATATCGTAACACCCATAATAACATTTTTATGATCAATTTGTTTCATATAAAGTAATAAATCGTAAGGTATAACATAAGAATCGCCTATGGAAAGAAATTGGGTTTTCTAATATTGCTTCATATCATAAACAAAGAAAATTTTATAATGGATACATTTGAGAAATAATCATAAGTTCTGTATTACCCCCCATAAAAATAAGGGATAATAAGCTATTTATATATGTGAGATACATATATACATAATTTATAATCATTCCATAACATTAATACATATATAAAGTGATTTGTAGAGAGAAAGTTCATAACCATAGGGAAAGGGTGGTTTAGAGAGATCCATTACCTTGAGCCTGATTTTTCTTGTACATTATTTATCTCCCTGAATAATAAACTTAACTTAATTGTTTAGTTCTTAATAACATTTTTCAAGTTTATTATTACTTTTATTTTAATTTTTACTATGTCATATTCAATCACTTAACCCATTAATTCCATATCAGACATTTTAACGATAAACGGCTCGTATGTCTAATATCACTTTGGTAAGTTGACTAAGGTAAAATAGATTATTAATTAATCATCTAAATAATGGTAAATAAGAAATAATTATCATTTTTATACCCAAATTATACTTTTTAAACCAACCATGAAATATTGTTATAAGAAATGAACTATGTTACAATAATGGAGATGGTAGACTATAGGTAAGCATGAGTAACGTTTCCATTTTTCAAAGATAATTATATAATGAAGTTAAGTGTTATTTTATCTTTCAATTATTATAATAATATCATAAATATCATATTATTTCATTAAATAAACTTACACATTCCATCCATTTTATACGGTAATAAAAACTAATCACATTGCTTCGTGAGGTGGTAGTCTGTCATACACACAAAAAACGTTATAATTTATTCAAAGGATGGTAAGGTAATAAAGTATAATATATATTAATTTCCAAGAATTTTTAATATTTCATGAATATAAAATATACATGTAAAATTATTCTTTATTACCTTCCACGTAAACCATAAATTAAAAACGAATCACATCGCTTCGTGGGGTGGTAGTCCTCCGTACACACGAGCGACATTATCATATTCTCTACAGAATAGAAAGTAAGAAGGAATATATGATATTATAATTATAGAAGTAAAAATATATCATTAATATAATATATAAATATAATATACTTCATTATATCCATATTTGATAAGCGTTGATGAAAAATGAATTACATCGGTTCACGAGGTGGTAGTCCTCCATACACACCAACAACGATTTTGTTTCCCATTTTAGAGAGGAGGAGATGGTTGCAGGTCATGATTTTAATATAACAACATCTAATTATATAAAATATACTGATTTTATTATATCATATTTTTTTAATAATATTTTTATGATTAAGAGGAATAAATAAAATAAAAATGCATTGTTAAGGATTACATCTCTTCTCTGGGGAACTCCTTTAGGTTTACACCTAAAGCCTTATAAGGAGACATTACTAATAAAAATAAGGCCTATAAGAAGTGATTATTAATTTTATAAATATTTTTTGGTAGGTATTGGATAAAACAAAAGGATATTTGAGTGTGGATAAGAAAGGAGAAAAGACGTCCTTTTATAAGTTGGAAAAGGAACCTACTTGAAAACTACGTAGAAATTTCTAAAAAGACTCCAATATGATAAATTATTTCCTATGAAAAAATCGTAAAAATGAACATATATTATATATTGGGATATATAATATTGAAATATGGAAAAAATATTGTAATTATACAAGTTTTGATACATTTTTAATGCATATAATTTTTGTTTAACCCTATAGTAAACCCATTTTTACCTTAATCATGGTAAATAATTTTTACAATTTTCACTACTAATTATAGTAAAAAATTAAATTAAACTTATTAGATAATCTAAATTATTATTATTACAATTATGGGAAACATTTTTTGGAAATAAACTCAAATAATTAGAAGAATTTAATTTAAAATTAAACCTGTAGATGCGATGAAAAATGGGTTTTCAAAGGGAAAAAATTGCACAAGTAGTGAAAGTTTTAATATCAAAATTAAATATAAAATTGATTAAAATGAAATAAATTAGGTTAATAATTATATATATATATATAATTTAACTAATATTTATTTTAAAACCATATTAAAATAAAATGGGGCATGTAAACTCTTTAAAAAACATATTTTTTAATAAAAGTGATTATTTTTATCACTATTCATGGAAAAATGAAAAATTTTAGAAAAATCCAAAAAATTCACCCAACGATAATTTTGAAATTTTTATTTTAAAAATTACATTAATTTTATAAAAAAATATTAAATTAGAAAAATTTATTTTAAATTATGTGTGCAAAGAGCTACTAAACCACCTTTTAGAAAAAATACAGTTTTTCAAAAGCCATTTATTTTTTCTCAAATGATTCTTATTCTAATTCCAATCAATAGATAACAATTGAATTTATTTTATACATGTGTAAACCATATAATTCTCATAATTTATTTTTCACTATTCATACCTTCCATCTTAACAACTAGGTTTAAATGGTCATATTTTAATAGTATTTTAATATAGTATCGGGTTTCATTTAAAATCCATGTTGCATGCATCACAAGCTATCAAAGAGATTGAATTTATTTAAAAATAAATATATCATAAATTCTAAGGGTGTTAAACATTCACCATCCCATCAATAGGTTATCAACCCATATTAAAAAAATAGGAAACTCATAACATGGATTACTCATCACTAGTGTACATGGGCATAATCAAAGAAGCAAAATCAAGGAATAATTCTCCAATATCCAATAAGGTTCGACTAATTTAAACTTAGTCTTATGAAAATAAATTTTTTTAGAAATTGTTTAATTGGAAGAAAAAAACCATCTCCTACCATACCTTATTCCACTACAATTGAAACATTGTGATAGTATGAGAGAAAGAGAAGAGGTATCCCACCTTATTAGATAACACTAATATTACTATCATAAAAGAAATTTCTCCTCAATATCGATGTCCATGACCTCATGTGACCTCCTAGAGGAAGGATTATTAAAATAGGGCCTTATATATAAACTCTAGAGAAAGAATATATTTAGAGATATATAAAACTAATATTAACATAGTATAAAATCAATGGAGAGTGGATGACACACATTAGAGTAGCCAATGATGGACTCTCACAGACACTAGATGAAAAAATGGATGAAGAACCACACCTAGGATGTAGGGTATTGAAGGAGATACATGGCAGAGATCTCAAAGAGGATAACATATTTAAAATAGGGAGGGAAACCCAAGAATCCTAAGTTTAATGGATAAAATAATTATGTGAAAAGATAAAATATCACCTATGCTAAAAAAACCCTTTATAGTGCTATTAAGTACCCTGTCTAAGTCCACTGAGTACTCAGTTATGTTTTTAGTGGATTTGAAGCCATTGAGATACCATTGAGTACTAAATTCCCACTTATAGTGTACTTAGTGGTGATTTTAGTGGATCTTTATCTATTGAGATACCATGGGGTACTTAATGCCTACCTATCGGGTACTCGGTGTTGTCCTTACACCTTAGTACCTCTCATTCTTTTCCCCTCCTTCCTCCAAACTCCCTTAACTACTCCTCATATTCAAAACATGTTTAAAGTGGAAATAAATGGTGTAAATTAAAATATAATTCTACCCCAAATATATAAGGGTCTTAACAATGTCTCTTCCATCATACGTTTCATCCACAATAATCTATAACAAGCTTCCAGATGGGACAAGTTTGGTCATTGGATTCTCATTTCAGATTCATGATCTCAAGTCTCATATAAGTGTTGACCATGTATCCAACATACCCATACCAATGGTATTATCCTTCCCCATATTATTTACATTATATTATTAATTATAGAAAAAGGTTTCTCTATAAATTTTACATCCACTTATAAATCCATATCATCAAATCGAATGACCTAGGTAGGGTCACGCTCATACTTCCTTAGTTGTGAGACATAGAAAAAATTGTACATTACACTAAACTGAGAACGTAAATCTAACATGTAATCTAACTTTATGATTCACTATAAATAACTCAAAGGGACTAAAATTTTGAGGAGGAATTGTTCCTTTTTGACTCATTCACTGGAGACCCAAATCAAAGGGAGGCTTAGAGAAATACATTATTTCCAATGAAACATTTGAGGGGTTATCACCTACAGTCATTATAAGGATTTTGAAGACTTTGTGTAGTCTTCTACAACTGTTAGATAAACTTTTGATATTTAGTTTTCTCCACAAATATGTTGTGACTAATCAATGATAATTCACCAATAAATATCTTGTATAATGTATAATGACTTGGTCTACTATAGAGTACCTAAAATTGATCTATTTAGATAGATGCTTGAAATATATTATTATAAGAAAACTATATCGGTAATGATCCTCCTAAGAGAAACCAAAATCAAGGATTAAATATCATAAGATATCTTCAAGATTTTGAATGTTCCTCTTATCCTAACAATCCATCTAACAGTGACAAGTCATACCTAGTTTTTCATGAGTCCTCAAATATTTTTTGAAACCCTTTCCAAAAATAAGATGTAAACCTCATATCCTGATCTGACATGATGTCATTTAGTACCCCTTGGAGTTTCAAAATATTTTAAATATAAAGTTTTACCAAATCATCAACTAAGGATTTCTCCTAAATAAATAGAAAATGAGTAGCCTTGGTTAGGTGGTTTACAATCATCCATAATGTATCTTTACCATTCAAAGAGTTGGGTAAGATCATTATAAAATCCATGGTGATTCCATCCCATTTCCATTGAGGAATAATAATTAGTTATATATCTCCCACTGATATATGATATTCTATATTAACCTACTTTAAAGTAAGGAATCAAGAAATGAAATACACTATCTATCATTTCATTTAGCTCCACAAGAACAACCTACACATATAATGATGCATCATATAAATTACTAGGTTAATAATATAACAAGTGTCACGACCCGTCCTCGGGGCTCGTGTCGTGACTACCCCAAGCCCGCCTTCCATAGGCCAGGGGCCGGCGACTAGCACCAAGGCGTAAATCCCAACAAAAGGGAAGGCATTGCCTTTGAAAAGTAAACAAGCACCACAGAGTAAGCAAGCAGAAAAGTAAACACTGTACAAGCTGTGCTGAAAGTAAAAGGGGCCGGAAATACAAGCCCAACTGTAAAGTACAACTGAAAGGAAAAACAACAACTGAAAGGAAAAGTCGCAGCGTCGAGCCGTCCTCTGGAAGTCCCAACTGAAGGGTGGCTACAGATAGTCTCCACTGCTCCTCGGGTCCACCTGACCGCTCTGAGTACGTCCCGCCCAGTGGTCCACCTCCAGGTACTGTCCTGCTCCGCACGCCTCCACCACGATCAGCGCTGTCCGTCGTCTGCAACCAACACAACGTAGTGCGGGCATAGCCCATGCAGGGGTGAGTAAAAGCTACTCAGTAGGCACCTCGAGTCCCCTGAAGGTCTCCTGAAATCCACAAAGGAAAAACCAAAAAGGGAAGATACAATCACGAAGTAACAACCGACACTGCTTAGGTATATGCCCATACATATACCTAAGTCATCAATTCCCGTTCGGCTCCAACGTCCGAGCCCAAGAACAACCAAGTCCACACAGGAAATAAAAACGTATACCCACACAGGATAGCTCAACACAATCCACAAAGGAGAGAAAACAGTAAATCCACACAGGATAGCTCAACACAATCCACAAAAGAGAGTAAACAATAAATCCACACAGGATAGCTCAACACAATCCACAAAGGAGAGTAACACAAGATTCAGCTCACACAGGTATACTTCGTCGAAAAGGTGAAAGGGATGATCAGGTATGGATACTGAATCATCTAAGCTGGGACCCACATAGGATACAAGACCATAACTGAGTCATCTAAGCTGGGACCCACAAAGGATACAAGACTAGCACTCTTCATTGATTCATCTATACTGGGACCCACATAGGATACAAGACCAGTATTGAATCATCTAGGCTGGGACCCACATAGGATACAAGACCAGCACAGCAAGGACCCACATAGGATACAAGACCAGCTGTCTTCGTTGATTCATCTATACTGGGACCCACATAGGATACAAGACCAGTATTGAATCATCTAAGATGGGACCCACATAGGATACAAGACCAGCACAGCTAGGACCCACATAGGATACAAGACCAGCTATCTTCATTGATTCATCTATACTGGGACCCACATAGGATACAAGACCAGTATTGAATCATCTAAGCTGGGACCCACATAGGATTCAAGACCAGCATGGCTAGGACCCACATAGGATACAAGACCAACACTCTTCATCGTTGCAGTCCACTGAGGATTTCTGCACAGTCGTCGTCGTCGAAGTAGCAGTCGCAGCCAGCTCTAGGGTTCCCGCACACAGCAAGCTCGTTCGGGAGGGTCCGCTCCACGAGCCGAGAGGCCGATACATCAACTGTCACAAATTCCGAAGTTGATGTATCCAAAAGTTCCATATCGTCAACAGGAACTCAACGTCGCAGACGGCGCGTCAATCGGACGCCCGGTCTGAGAGTTATTGGCTTTTTCGTCCCAGGGGCCCGGTTGGTTTTTAAGGCAAAACCAACCCGACCGTACTCCACCTGTGTCCAAACCTCGGGCGGAGTATGCCAAAAGATCCGTCTCACTTAGAGGAAATCAACAAAGCTGACGGCGCGTCAATCGGACGTCCGTAGCTCAAGATATGAGAGTTTCCGCTCCGAGGGCCCGGTTGGTTTCGTGTACGAACCCACCCGACCATACTCCACTTGCGTCCAAACCTCAGGCGGAGTATGCCAAAAGATCCTTCTCACTTAGAGGAAATCAACAAAGCTGACGGCGCGTCAATCGGACGTCCGTAGCTCAAGATATGAGTGTTTCCGCTCCAAGGGCCCGGTTGGTTTCGTGTACAAACCAACCCAGACAAACCCAAAGTATTCCGAAACCTTGAGTGCAATATACCGAAACGACCGTCTCGATCCAAGGATCGCGTTTCCGCTGACGGTGAGTCGTTCGGAGGCCCGTAGCTCAAGTTACGGGCATTTGACCGAAAGCGGTCCGAAGACGGGGGGTCCGGGCCCGGGCCGACCCGGCCCGACCCCCCCCCCCCCTGGGTCGGCCGAACCGGGTCGACCCGGTCCGACCCGGCCCGGCTCGGCCGAGCGGCTGAGCGACGTGGGGGGGAGCCGATGCCCCCGCGTGACACCCCCGCGGCACCTGCGGGGTGTCGCCCTGGACGACCCGCGTGACAACCCCGCGGCACCCGCGGGGTGTCGCCCTGGACAACCGAACGCGGCTTCAGCCGCGTCCCGCGCGCGCTGGACCCGCGCGGCCGCGAGTCCGCGAGTACCGTTGCCGCGGCGCCCCGGGGCGCCGCCGCTCCCGGCTACCGGCGCTGCCGGCGGCTTCCGCGGGCCCTCAGAGTCGCTCCGGTGGTCCGATTCTGTTTCCGTCTGCGCTGCTGCTCCTCCCGAGACCCGCTCTTCACTGCGGAACCATCAAACTTCCGTTGCGGCACATTCCGTCGTCACCCGTCAAATTCGCACAACAACAAGAACGACGGAGGGTTGTCGGGCCGTGTTCGTTTGGCCCGCACCCTCCGCGTTAGATAAAGACAACGGAGGAAATATATTCAACACATGAATCAACAATTTTAATGGATTAAAATTGTTCTTATTGTCTGGTTATTCACTTTTAAAAAAAAGAACGATCATGGGGAAAAGGTATTATTCACAACAACCCCTACCTCGTAGTTTTCATCGTATGCACGTTCTTCGCGGAAGGAGGGGATCGTCGCGTCGTCACGGAAGGGCGTCGCGTCGTCGCGGAATCCGGCGTTGAGTCGGCGAACTCAACGGACCAAGAAACAACAGATTTAATTTAATTATAAAAAATTAAATCCGTGTTTTGTTAAAAAAACACAAGGGAGATTTAAGAGAATTCTGAAGTCTCTTACCTCAAACAGCTGATCGAAGATTCGTTGAGGAGGAAGAGACGTCGCAGAAGAACGTTGCAGGAAGGGAACGTCGACGTCGCAGAACACAGCGTCGCGTCGTCGATTTCCGGGTTCGGAGTTCTCCGCGTTCTTCGCGTTCTTCGCGTTCTTCGCGAAGAAGGATAAAGGCTCAAGAACCTCTAACAAAACCTCTCAATGAGCAATCCTCCAAAAAGACTTGTTGGTCTTATTTTATTATTATGCCAATGAACAAAAAAGGTAAGTAACGACCCATCAATTCGTTGAATTAATTCAACGAAAGAAACCGCCCATTTAATTCACGAAATAAACCGCCCAATTAAATGGTGCGTTAAGGATTTAAGAAAACGCGTCTGTTGACTTTCATAATGACGGGTTTTCGCGGGTGCGTTACTTAGCGGAAAGAAACGGCGGGGCTCGTGCGGGCCCCACCTCACAAATATCCTACCAAGAGGGTAGGATATTTCTGGATAGTACCCTATCCATTTCAACTCAGTTTAAGCCACTTTTAAGTGGCTTCAAGTGGCTTAAGTGAAATAAAATAAAGTTGTTGTAAAATTATTTTATTTCTTAACTTTAAGCCTGAAAATTAAAAACCACACCCGAGCAAACGCAACTCCAGAAGTGGTGTTTCTAAGAGAATACCGGTGCTGCGATTTCATCGGTGCCCTCATAATTCGATTCCGGGCACCGGTTCAAAAGTTAGAAAAACCCGCTCGTCCGTTCACTGAACGTACCCGAGCCAAACTTCGGAAATTGATTCCGGGCACACCGGGCCTCGGAATCAGGTGCCGTCAAAAACTGTGTTCTTGTAAAATTCCAAAGAAAATTATGAAAAAAAATTTCCTTGAAATTTACGGGTCTTTACATTACTCCCACCACAGGGCTTTACGTCCCCGTAAAGCTTCAACACAAACTAGGGATACAAAGGCAGTACTGAGCACGCATCTGAGCCTCCCGCTCCCAAGTGCTCCCTGGAGGTTCCTGTGTTTCCATCTGATGCGCACAAGAGGAATTGATTGTCCACGTAGGATCCGCTCCTGTCGATCCTCTATCTCCACCGGAACCTCCGTAAAAGTCGCCCAATTATCCACGTCTACCCCCCCCCCATGGTCAACGATGTGCGTCGGGTCGTGCACGTATCTCCTCAGCTGAGATATGTGGAAGACGCCGTGCACCCGGTGCAACTGAGGTGGTAGAGCCAGGCATGAAGCCACCTCACCAATCTTGTCGAGGACCTGGAATGGTCCGATGAAGCGTGGAGACGACTTTCCGCCTCGGCCAAATCTCCGTAATCCACGTCGAGGTGAGACACGCCAGAAGATGTGGTCTCCATCCTCGAACTCTAGTGGCCTCTGCCTCCCATCAGCAAAAGACTTCTGCCGGCTCTGAGCTATCCTCATCCGCTCCTGGATGACCTGGACCTTCTCTGGTCCTACAAGAGCTGTTGTGATTTCTTCTTTGCCGATAAGAGAAATCTGGTCTCATCCCCTGTATGAACCACTTTCTTTGCCTAAAACAGTCAATCCCGACATGGATGATACTAATCCATACCAAGGATGACGTCGTAAGGCCTCGACGCTACTACCAAGAGATCCAACCGTTACTCTCACCTACAAGGGTTGAGTCACACTGTCGGCATCAGTGTGTGGTAACTAGGTCTCCTCCAGTAGATGCCTCACAAGTGAGGGTCAAGTCAACAGTCAAAACTGGAACCTCTTAGTAACAACACAAAAGAGGACAGGAATGAAAACATCACAAAGGTATGCGTCTTTTATTATTGCAGCTCATAATACAAAGACGCTACACAATAGCAACAAGGAACTAGAAGTACAAAGGACGTATCCACTAGTTCTGATCCTGTCCATTTGCTCCCAGGGATCCATAATCGAAGGCCACAGCTGCCTAAAGCTGAGCTCTCCCATGTCCACCAACTCCCTGCGGTCGGGGTGGACCTCCTGGTGGTGGTGGTGGCAACACCTCGAAGTGTCTCCCACCATTGAATACTTGGCCAGCTCCTCTGCCTCGTCCGCCTGCACCCTGCGGACCACCGTGGCCGAACCTCTGTCTGGGAGGTCCCTCTACCACCTGCTGCTCATCTGCAAGACGAGTCGGGCAGTCTCGAGCCATGTGACCTCGCCCGCTGCATGCGTAGCAATGCTTGCCCCTCGTGTAGCTGGCTCTCCTTCGGGTTCCCCGCACAACCGAATCTTCATCCCGAGACTGCCCATCTGATGGTCTGGCCCGCTTGGACCTCTGCGTCACCTGTCTACTACCAGCTGCAGAAGACCCTGCTACGGGCCTTCCTGCAGAGGGTCCTGTCACTGGAGCCTTCTCGGCGAGAAAACTCTCCACTAGAAGGGATCTCTCCAACACCTCTGCCTGTTTCGGAATGTTGAGGGAGATCATCGAAGCCCTGATCTCGTGCCTCAGTCCCTGCTCGAAGGTCCGGGCCCGGGAGAACGGGTCCCGTACCATATCTGTGGAGTAGCGCGAGAGATCAGTAAATCTCGCCGAGTACTGGGCTACTGTCATACTGCCCTGTCGTAGCTGTAGCAGCTCTTGGATGCGCACCGCACGGAGGGTGTCTGGGACGAACTCAGAGCGGAAGATGCTCTCAAAGTCCTTCCAGAGAAGAGATGTCTCGTCGTGCACCTGGAGCATCAAGCTCCACCATCTGCCTACTGCCGCGTTCAGGATGCTCGCTGCGAGGATCACCATGAGGTCTGCTGGTGTCCTCACTAACCTGAAAACTCACACGACCGCCTCCAGCCAGTCCTCGGCTGCCTGGGGGTCCGTCTCCCCACGAAACCTGGGTGGTCGCTGGCGCTGGAACTCATGCAGAGCTCCAAGGCGACGTGCATCGTCAGCGGTCGTGGCGGGAAGCATCGGTGGCTCGGCGGGTAAAGGTACCGCTGGTGCCTCTGCTGACAGGGAGCCCTGCACCGAGGCCTCGTCGCTCAGTGGGTTGTCATCACGCTCCACTCTCGGAACCCTAGCTCGTTGCCGTCGTGGGGCCATCCTGAAAAGGAAACAAGTGTGCCACGGTCAGAATAGTATACCTGGTGAGCTGACACAAGTAATCACAAATAAAACTTGAAACACACATGCAATCAATGTTTTCGTGCATGAAGTCAGAAATCAGAAGTCAGGGTCCTGGTGTACGGATACGTCGGCCGCCGCACCAACACTGGACTCCCTGGACTGATAACCACACCCAATACGCTAAACATTATTGCTTCACATAGAAGAAAGATCAGAGTCTGTGGTAGAACCGACCACCTCTGATACCAATTTTTCACGACCCGTCCTCGGGGCCCGTGCCGTGACTACCCCAAGCCCGCCTTCCATAGGCCAGGGGCTGGCGACTAGCACCAAGGCGTAAATCCCAACAAAAGGGAAGGCATTGCCTTTGAAAAGTAAACAAGAACCACAGAGTAAGCAAGCGGAAAAGTAAACATTGTACCAGCTGTGCTGAAAGTAAAAGGGGCCGGAAATACAAGCCCAACTGTAAAGTAAAACTGAAAGGAAAAACAGCAACTGAAAGGAAAAGCCGCAGCGTCGAGCCATCCTCTGGAAGTATCACCTGAAGGGTGGGTACAGATAGTCTCCACTGCTCCTCGGGTCCACCTGACTGCTCCGAGTACGTCCCGCCCAGTGCTCCACCTCCAGGTACTGTCCTGCTCCACACGCCTCCACCACGATTAGCGTTGTCCGTCGTCTGCAACCAACACAACGTAGTGCGGGCATAGCTCGTGCAGGGGTGAGTATAAGCTACTCAGTAGGGACCCCGAGACCCCCGAAGGTCTCCCGAAATCCACAAAGGAAAAACCACAAAGGGAAGATACAATCACGAAGTAACAATCGACACTTCTTAGGTATATGCACATACATATACCTAAGTCATCAATTCCCGTTCGGCTCCAACGTCCGAGCCCAAGCACAACCCAGTCCACACAGGAAAGCAAAACGTATACCCACACAGTATAGCTCAACACAATCCACAAAGGAGAGAAAACAGTAAATCCACACAGGATAGCTCAATACAATCCACAAAGGAGAGTAAACAGTAAATCCACACAGGATAGCTCAACAAAATCCACAAAGGAGAGTAACATAAGATTCAGCTCACACAGGTATACTTAGTTGAAAAGGTGAAAGGGATGATCAGGTATGGATACTGAATCATCTAAGCTGGTACCCACATAGGATACAAGACCAGCACGGCTGGGACCCACATAGGATACAAGACCAGCACTAAGTCATCTAAGCTGGGACCCACAAAGGATACAAGACCAACACTCTTCATTGATTCATCTATACTAGGACCCACATAGGATACAAGACCAGTATTGAATCATCTAGGCTGGGACCCACATAGGATACAAGACCAGCACAGCTAGGACCCACATAGGATACAAGACCAGCTGTCTTCGTTGATTCATCTATACTGGAACCCACATAGGATACAAGACCAGTATTGAATCATCTAAACTGGGACCCACATAGGATACAAGACCAGCACAGCTAGGACCCACATAGGATACAAGACCAGCTGTCTTCATTGATTCATCTATACTGGGACCCACATAGGATACAAGACCAGTATTGAATCATCTAAGCTGGGACCCAAATAGGATACAAGACCTGCACGGCTAGGACCCACATATGATACAAGACCAGCACTCTTCATCGTCGCAGTCCACTGAGGATTTCTGCACGGTCGTCGTCGTCGAAGTAACAGTCGCAGCCAGCTCTAGGGTTCCCGCACACAACAAGCTCGTTCGGGAGGGTCCGCTCCACGAGCCGAGAAGCCGATACATCAACTGTTACAAAGTCCGAAGTTGATGTATCCAAAAGTTCTGTATCGTCAACAGGAACTCAACGTCGCAGACGGTGCGTCAATCGGACGCCCGGTCTGAGAGTTATTGGGTTTTTCTTCCCAGGGGCCCGGTTGGTTTTTAAGGCAAAACAAACCGGACCGTACTCCACTTGCATCCAAACCTTGGGCGGAGTATTCCAAAAGATCCGTCTCAATTAGAGGAAATCAACAAAGCTAACGACGCGTCAATCGGACGTCCGTAGCTCAAGATATGAGCGTTTCCGCTCCGAGGGCCCGGTTGGTTTCGTGTACGAACCCACCCGACCGTACTCCACCTGCGTCCAAACCTCAGGCGGAGTATGCCAAAAGATCTGTCTCACTTAGAGGAAATCAACAAAGCTGACGGCGCGTCAATCAGACTTCCGTAGCTCAAGATATGAGCGTTTCCACTCCGAGGGCCTGGTTGGTTTCGTGTACGAACCAACCTGGCCGAACCCAAAGTATTCCGAAACCTTAAGTGTGATATACCGAAACGACCGTCTCGATCCAAGGATCGCGTTGCTGCTGAAGGCGAGTTTTTTGGAGGCCCTTAGCTCAAGTTACGGGAATTTGACCGGAAACGGTCCGAAGACGGGGGGTCCGGGCCCGTGCCGACCCGGTCCGACCCGGTCCGGTCCGTCCAGGGCGCGGCCCGGCCGGTCGGACCGGCCTGGCTCGTCCAGCCCGGCCCGGCTTGGCCGTGCGGCTGAGCGACGCGGGGAGGAGGTGCCGCCCCCGCGTGACACCCCCGCGGCACCTGCGGGGTGTCACCCTGGACGACCCGAGCGACGCGGGGGGGAGTCGCCGCCCCCGCGTGACAACCCCGCGGCACCCACGGGGTGTCGCCCTGGACAAATGGACGCGGTTTCAGCCGCGTCTCGCGCGCGCCGGACCCGCATGGTCGTGGGTCCGCGAGTGCCACCGCCGCGGCTTCTGCCGCGGCGGCCTTGTCCGGCGGCGCGCCGGGGCGCCGGAGTCCCTCCGGTGGTCCGATTCTGTTCTCGTTTGTGCTGTTGCTCCTCCCGGGACCCGCTCATTACTGCGGAACCATCAAACTTCCATTGCGGCACGTTCCTTCTTCGCCCGTCAAATTCGCACAACAACAAGAATGGCGGAGGGTTGTCGGGCCGTGTTCGTTTGGCCCACACCCTCCGCGTTAGATAAAGACAACGGAGGAAATATATTCAACACATGAATCAACAATTTTAATGGATTAAAATTGTTCTTATTGTCTGGTTCTTCACTTTTAAAAAAAAGAACGATCACCGGAAAAAGGTATTATTGACAACAACCCCTACCTCGTAGTCGTCATCGTACACACGTTCTTCGCGGAAGGAGGGGATCGTCACGTCATCGCGGAAGGGCGTCGCGTCGTCGCGGAATCCGGCGTTGAGTCGGCGAACTCAACGGACCAAGAAACAACAGATTTAATTTAATTATAAAAAATTAAATCCGTGTTTTGTTAAAAAAAACACAAGGGAGATTTAAGAGAATTCTGAAGTCTCTTACCTCAAACAGCTGATCGAAGATTCGTTGCGGAGGAAGAGACGTCGCAGAAGAACGTTGCAGGAAGGGAACGTCGGCGTCGCAGAACACGGCGTCGCATCGTCCATTTCCGGGTTCGGCGTTCTTCACGTTCTTCGCGTTCTTCACGTTCTTCGCAAAGAAGGATAAAGTCTCAAGAACCCCTGACAAAACCTCTCAAGGAGAAATCCTCCAAAAAGACTTGTTGGTCTTATTTTATTATTACACCAACGAACGAAAAAGGTAAGTAATGACCCATCAATTCGTTGAATTAATTCAACGAAAGAAACCGCCCATTTAATTCACGAAATAAACCGCCCAATTAAATGGTGCGTTAAGGATTTAAGAAAACGCGTTAGTTGACTTTCATAATGACGGGTTTTCGCGGGTGCGTTACTTAGCGGAAAGAAACGGCGGGGCTCGTGCGGGCCCCACCTCACAAATATCCTACCAAGAGGGTAGGATATTTCTGGATAGTACCCTATCTGTTTCAACTCAGTTTAAGCCGCTTTTAAGTGGCTTCAAGTGGCTTAAGTGAAATAAAATAAAGTTGTCGTAAAATTATTTTATTTCTTAACTTTAAGCCCGAAAATTAAAAACCACACCCGAGAAAACGCAACTCCGGAAGAGGCATTTCTAAGCGAATATCGGTGCTGCGATTTCATCGGTGCCCTCAGAATTCGATTCCGGGCACCGGTTCAAAAGTTAGAAAAACCCGCTCGTCCGTTCACTGAACGTACCCGAGCCAAACTTCGGAAATTGATTCCGGGCACACCGGGCCTCGGAATCAGGTGCCGTCAGAAACTGCGTTCTTGTAAAATTCCAAAGAAAATTAAGAAAAAAAATTTCCTTGAAATTTACGGGTCTTTACAACAAGATTAGTGATACTCCCTCATAATCTATTCTTAAATGCTAGTGGAAACCTCCAATCTTCTATAGACATAGAGGAAGGAATCAAAATCCTAAGACTATACCTCTAGGATCCACCCACTATTGAGTCTCTCTTGAATGATGATACAATCTTAATTGGATATATGATAATCTATAACCCATTACATAACTAGTGATTTGAGGTCAATGGAGTGCAACCATACCCAATTCTAATTCTTATATATTTCCAAATTAATTTTAGATATCAGGAATATAATCTTCTACTCATCTTTATATTCTCATACCTTTTGAGGTTAATATTTCCTAATTAGGGCATCAACTACAATATTTTCCTTATGAGAGCATAGATAATATTAAAAAAAATAAAATAAAATATTCAACCCATCGACACTACATCAAATTTAGATCTATCTAAGAAAAGATATACTTGATCCACTTATGATTGATATATACCACAAATCTCTCCCTAAATAAGTAACTCCTCCAAAATATTAGAGTGTGAAATAGTTTTTAGCACTAAATCATAGGTTGAATAATTACTCTCATGTTCTCATAACTACCTAAAACCATAGGTCACCACACGATGATCCTATATTAACATGCATTTGAGACCTACTAATTTTGAATCACATTGTACTTAAAAACCATTACATGAATCTGAAAAAATTAGGATAGGTGATAATTTAGACCACTTTTTCATCTCTTAAAAATCCATCACTTTTCTCTGACTAGTTTAAGTTCACTATTTCCTTGGTTAAATTAGTCATAGGTGAAGGTATATAGAAAATGTATCGAACAAAATGTTGATAATATCCAGTAAGACCTCAGAACTAATGAACCTCTAAGAAATTCTTAATAACTTCCCACTACATTACCACTTCAATATTTGTAGGTTCAATGATGATTCCAACTAGTGACACCACATTCCCTAAGAATTTAACTTCATGAATATGGATTAAAAAATTAGAAATATTCATATAAATATTATCTCTCTTAATATTCCTAGAACCATCAGATGATTTCTTCTATGATATTACTATGTATTTGAATATAAAAAGATATCATCTACACAAAATAATATAATATATTTCCAATAACAGATGAATGATATTATTCATCAGAGTCCTAAAAATATTTTATGCATTAGTCAATCCAAAAATCATAACCAGATATTAAAAATTCCCGTACTAACTTTTAAAATTAGATAAAAACATAAATTTAGGTCTTAAACAAATTTAATGGTACCCTAATCTTAAATAAATCATTAAAAACCATTTGGAACCTTTTAATTGGTTAAAAATACTAAATTTATTCAAAGGGTACCAGTTCTCGATATTTATATTATTCAATGTCCATTATTCTATGTAGAGACAAAAAAACTCATTGGATTTATTTTCAAAGATGATTGGAACACCCTAAGGAGAAGTAATTATCCATATAAAAACATTATACACCAACTCCTCAAGATAAATTTTATTCCTCTCTACTATTTTGATTTTATATGATTTAGATGAATTGAAATTAGATTAGTTTCAAGCACTATATCGATCTAAAACTCCACCTTACATTTATGATGAAACCGTAATAAATACTTGGGAAACACATCAAGAATGAATCCTACCATAAGAGATAACACTTCTGATATTTGTGTTTCAGTAACCTTGAAAACTATACATGCTATTGTAGAGGAAATCACTCTAAATTTATCCTAATCCCACACAACTATAATTTCTTAAAATTACCATTATCTAATTAGAGTATACTAACTTCTATCACAGAGAATAAAAATAAATTGTCTTCTTATAGTAATCGATAAGATCCTCATACTGGGATAACAAATCCAAAACCAGTATAACATTAAATAAATGCTTTCAAATAGTGGAAAATTACTAAATATGAATTAACCATCATATGAAAATAGGAAAGGAAAGATATTTATTACCCATCTCTAACCTCTTTACAAACAGATTTTTAATACTCATAATCTTTTGAGTGTATTTCACTTATAATCCAAAGATAGATAAAAGATACTTTGAAATAAAATAATGGGAATATATTGAATCAAAGAATTCATAGGATAGGGTAGAATAAACCAAAAAAGTACCTCTCATCATAGAAGGACATTAATCAATATCAACCTTCAACTAATTGGCTGAAAAAACTATGCATGATCCATTATAGAGACCCTATGTCTATAGTACCTTACCTAGTGTAGGTGCTAATAACTGCTAACTAGGACCTGTTCACTTATTTCTCCATCTAGATATACTATAATTTTGTTGGTTTCCTCTAGAAAATTGCATAAATTATTGACTCTATGATTCTTGAAATGACTAGGATCGATTCCATACACTTTCATATAATCTCATTAAGGAGAATTTTTAAAGATGTATTTACCGACCATATTAATTTAATTATTTAGGTTTTAAGGTAAAAATAATCTTAATATGACATTGGTACCCACACTAATAACATTGCATAAGAAACATTCTCCTATAAGAGGACATATGAGCACCCTAAAAGTTTTACAAGGAATGATTAATGAGTAATCAAAGTTGAATATGTGTTTAGAAACTATAAAAACAAAGAACATGATACCTTTGAAACACAAATCATATAAACTATAAAAGAATAACATGTACCTTACACTGTATTATATTATCGTCATTTCCTTAGTTTTTTTCTTGATGAAGATTTCCAAGTAAAAACTGTAAGGATATTCCCTCTAAGGTGTATCCATGGGTTGTACTAAATCACCCAAATGTTTTGAGTATGACCTTATGAATCTTCATGATATTCTAGTGTCAAATAGTGCTAAGGGGGTTGGAAAAAGGGAGCTTTGGAAAGGATAGATTATCATATAGGAGAAAACCTTATTATAGACTCATGGCCATGACTCCTTTATATAGGTTATGAGGATTCTCCCCAAGACCTTGAATTTACTCATGAATTTATTCAAAATATGATTAAATACCTTTAGTTATATCTCAGTTAACCCTCATTCATCAACTCTCCCATGGATTTCAACGATGGATGATGTGTTTGGTAGATTTTTACATTAATTCCTTAACATTTGACTAGCTAAGTGAGTCATAGAAGTGGAAAATGAATCAAAACATTTGATTCATAGCACAAAGAATCAAAAATTTCATAAAATATAACATTCCCCATAAGCTATCATATGATATCCCTATATCATAAAATATGATATACCCAAACACTTAAATGTTTAAGTATTTTTTCATATATATGTCTTATTGTATGATGCACCATATCATACCATAGGATATCTCATGGATTTAGGAAATATTCCTTTCATCTCCCACTTGTATGAAATAATTCAATAATTTCATGCCATTTCATTTTATATGACATCATATGTGATAACTTGTAAAATAATATCCCAAAATAATTTTTGATATCTTACAAAATACTTTTGGAAACATATCATTAACATCACATTGTCTTACATCGTATAAAATAAATTATGAAAACCACATGCAAATATAATTTTATACAAAACTCTAAAACTTTTTTAGAGAATATATTTGATCTAAACTCAGCCACTATTCAGTCAATCATAAAGTGTGATTTTACAAGTATTTATAACATTAAAAACAAATATAATTCACCAAATCCATAAATTTAGCAAAGAGAAACCTCTATAAAATCATCAATGATACTTGATCAAGCTAAAATTTTAAATATTTTTATCTGTATTTCAATGAATATATCTCCACCAATGTGTCATTATATGTAAAAAATTTATCATTTTTGGAATTTTGAAGTATTTTGAGTAAAATTGTGAAAATGCCCTAAATTCTAGAATTTTACTAGTTTTTCATCAGTTTGGTGTTTTGGGAATAACTTTTTCTATACTAATCCAATTGTATAAATTATTTTTTGAGGATACCTATACTCATGGAATTCAACTTCTCTAACTAGACCAAGTGCTGAATAAACCATACGAAGGCCTAAAAATAAGTTAATTTGGAAAATCTGTTTTTAGATAGAATTGATAACCCTGTAATAAATAATGTATGAATTGGCCTACAAATGTCCAAATGAATTGATTACACATATAAAAGATATAGGACTATAATTATCATCTCTCCATTAAATATCAAGGTTAAATTAATTCATTAGGATAAGTGTCACATTCAAATGGAGGAAGTTGAAGAGAAACTTCATCCATAAAAATTTACCTTTATTAATATGGTTATAACATTTTCCCCACGTTTCAAAATGATCTAAACTTTTGTATGGGGAAAGAAAACTAGAGTATGAATAAAATTTATGAAGACACATTAGCATGATTCAGATGGTAAGGGTGTCAAACTGGAGAAAATATTATGGGGAACAAATTTTGGGTGGAACATCCCCCTCCCCTTGCCTTTATATTTTCATCTCCATTTCATTTCAAAGGATGGATGGAAGGAGGAAGATTTTTGTAATAGATAAGATATACAAGATAAGAGGAGTATTATATTAATTGATCCAGACATTAAGGGATAAACTCCATGTGATTGTGGGAAGAAAATATCTGAAGGCATTTCCCCTTTTGAGTTTGTGATTTTAACTATAAAATTTTCTCTTTTGAATTATCTTGGAAATTGTTTTCTTGATTTAAGTAGGTCTTTTTATTGTTTGAATTTTATTATATTTTATTATATATTTTTTATCATCCTATGACTATAAAATTATCTTATTTTTCTAAATTTCTTTGGGTAAGGTCTCCTCATTTATCATAATAAGTTCAATTAGTTTAGACTGCTTGGAGGTCTTTGGGTAATAAAATCAGTTGCATAATTAGATAAACACCCATATTTGAGGTCTCAATATGATTTATGGTCAATTTAGATGTATATATTGAGGTATTATGGTATAAAATGGATAATTAAATTGTAAATAAATGTTTATCAATGATAAAGGGAGTGTCTTAAGATCAAATTTTTTCCACCTCTACCTTCATTAGTTAGTTTTTTATCAGTCTGAATTGATTCTGATTTCCAATAACTAACATATATTTATAGTTGTTATATTATTTCCTTTAATTTAACTTATTTTAACTCATTTAAATCCTCATTTTATAATTATAAAATTTAACACACAAAAAATAACAAAGTGATAGTTTGATAACTTAGTCAGTAACCTCCTCATGAGACAATCTAGTGGTCACCACTGTACTACATTTTTAAGGGAAAAATTATTGACTGGAGTTTCACTGTAAAAAAACCCAACATCAATTAAGCATTATTTCCAGGGAGGTTTCCTAATTTGTTTTTTATTTGTTTTTTGTTACTTTTAGGATTTTAACCACTAGTTTATAGTCTTTAAAAAAACAAAAAAAAAATATTTTCAAATAAACTACTCATATTTATGGCCTGATTGTCAACCATTTGAGGAGTTGAGTAATAACTAATTTTTAAAATATCAATTCAATGAAATTTATTTAATTCTCCAAGAAAATAATTTCATGATCCAAAAAGATAATTTGGTTCTTTAAATTTTTTGTTATGATTCAAGAAAGAAGAAAAAAATTGAAAATATTTTCACTACTTTAAAAGAATTGAATGAACTCAAAGCTCAAAAAGATAATAAATAAATGGAAAATATTTTCCCATGTGATTTTTATGTTGATTAATCTTTTTTGGATGAGTTTTAAACTGATTTTGAATCTACTTTTTCAATTTTGAAGGAATAAATCATCACTAATTCAATAATTGATGTGTATTTTGGAAATGAAAAGTCTTTAGAAAATTATTATACTAACTTAGTTGAAAATTAAATTTCATGTGAAGCCTCAGTTTTTAAAATTGAAGATTCAGAACCTTTTTATAAATATTTGGATAAATATTAAGAGAAACTTGAGACATTAATTTTTTAAGATAATATGGAGGAACCTTAGTTTATTATAACTGAAATTGATGAGTGTGATCCATTTTATTTTTTAAATTATGAAACTGATTATAAAACAATTGTTGATAATCTAGAAGTTGATATCAAGAAAGTTATTTACAATATAGAAAATAAGGAAATTTATTGTGAAATAGAGATAGAACCTATGAATACACACAGAGATGTCTCAAATATTGATCTATGTTTTCTATATTATTTTGATAATAACTTATTAACTAATTCTACCTGTATATATTTAGTTCCCATTACTTTTTAGTGGACCGATTTTTCATATGAAGAGTTTGTTAAGGTTGAAATTGAAGAATGAATGGTGTTCACATTTTAATAAATTGGTAAACATCAGGATGGTGGTACAGTGTTGATTTTCAAATAATCAATAATTTTTTAAGATAGAATTGAATATAAACCTGATCCTGGAATTATATTTCATGAACCAATGAAGGATTTCTATAAGGATACAGTGTTGAGAAATTGCCTTTACATTTTGTTTCCTCTTCCACTACATTATTCGAACCACAAATTCATGGAGGAGAACCAGATGAAATATATTTTTGGGATCTTCTAAAAGTTCTATGAGATAAAATATACTGGTGAAAAATCATTTTGCTGGTTCATGTGGAAGAAACTTCACCCACCATCAGATTATGGATGATCAGCTGAAATTTCCTGACTAGGGGCATTGATATCATAGACCCACTTTGGGGGTTCATACCAAGGCTCTATTCCCTTATATTTATTTTTATTTTTTGTTTCCTTTATTAGAATTAAATTTTAGTTCTTTTTGTTTGTTTTTTATGTAGGTTTATAAGTTGTAGCTTTTAGGAGGCTGGCTCAAGGCTATTGTTAATCAATAAAAACTAGGTTGTGTATTTCCTTTTTAATTTTTTTCGTGTCATATATTCATAATTTAAAATTCTTATATAAAATATAAAAAATGATTACATTATACATAATAATTGTGGGGGAGGAATATGATGGGTAGATTATAATTTTTTGTGTTTTATTTTAAAATTTTGGGTGTTTTATTTCAAATTTTGGGTGTTATATTTCAATTTTTTGTAAAAAAACTCATGTGTTTCAAATTAGTTTTATTTGTGAAATGAAAATTTTTGTTTATTAAAAGAACCAATTTGATTCATTGAACTAAACATAAATGATTGTATAAATGTGCTTTGTTATGGATTCAAATTGTGTAAATTCATGAAAAGGTCATTGAATTCTGAATTCCATGCCCTAAATACGGACCAATATTGAAAGTAAATTTCTCCTAAGGACTTTGAACCATTTTTCCATCTTCATCACATTAACCCCAATTATCGAATGAACCAAAAGAATTATTATTTTAACCACAACATGTATTTTTTTATTAACACCTTTTAGGTTTAAAGAAGTTGTGTTCAGAATGATTGAGTCAATTTGTTTTTGATTGAAAGACCCTTTTAATGAGAATACATTTAAATATATTATTCCCTATAAATTTGATTTTTGTGACCCCTTAGTATCCATTTACTTCCTATTATATGGCCACATTATAATATTATTTTCCTATCCAACTTACTCTTGAAGTACATTGCATGATTTTGGTAAAGCTTAACTATGTGGGGAAGATGAATTGTGGTGTGTTATATAATTTAGTGCTACTTTGGGTGGAAATTCATATTCTAAATATATATTTTTTATGATGATAGCAATTTACTAAAAGTTTCTCCCATATGAATCTTTGATAGAAAATGGATTTGTTCCTTTCTAGAGCTTCCAAAGAAGAAAAAAATAAATATATAGCTTTCTAGAGCTTTAAATAAAAAAAATCTGATATTTTGAGATGAAATTTTTGTTTCATTACTTTTGATTTAGAGAAGTTTTTTTATTTCCATGAAAGAGAATTTGACGTTATTTTGGGGCTTATTTTATTCCATGAAGAAGTCTATGCATAAGTGGAAACTAAAATCATGCAATTTTTCTTCAATAAGGAGACAATCCATCTTTTTATACCTCAGAATTTTTCACATTTAAAAACCACCAACCTTAAAACCTCATAAAAACTCTTTAAAATTACTCATTATGGGCGAAATTATTTAAATAAATTAAGTGGATATTAAAAAAATCAATCCAATGGCTACCCTTGAATTTAAATCTATGAGAAAAACTTTGTTCAAAATCAAAATTATGTGTTGAGAGGGAAAAAGTGAGGCCGGAAAACTTTTACATGAAGGAATGAATGAAATGGGAATTTAATTAATAAAAATAATGAAGAATTTGGAATTTAATATATTTAAGATTCATGATAAGTTGGGTAACTTGACTTTGAGCTTGATATTTTCATTGACATGTTTTGAATTTTCATTGGCAATTAATTTTGAGTACTCACTTTTTTGGGAGTCCAATTGAAATGTGTGGGGGAATTGATAGATATAAAATTTTAAATATTCTTATTTTTATTTTAATGAATATATCCCCACCAATGTTTCATTATTTGTTAAATTTCATCATTTTTTGAATTTTTAAGTGTTTTGAGAAAAATTGTAAAAATACCCTAATTCTGGAATTTTAACAATTATTCATATGTTTGGTGTTTTAGAAATAACTTTTTCTATACTAATCCAATTGTCTAAATTATTTTTTTACTAACCCTATACTTGTGTTATTAAACTTATCTAACTAAAAAAAGTTATAAATCGACCATATGGAGGCCCAAAATAATTGATCAATTTGTAAAATTAGTTTTCTGATAGAATTGATAACCCTTCAACAAATGAGGTATAAATTATCCTAAAGATTTCAAAATGAGGTGATTATACCAGGAAAAGATTTAGGAATGTAAGTATTATCTCTTTAATAAATACTAAGGTTAAATGAATTCATTAATATGGTCATGTTCCGCATTCAAATGGAGGAATTTGAAAAGACAGTTCGGATAGAAAAATTTCTTTTAATTAATCTTTTTATAACTTTTGTATCACGTGTCAAAAGGATCTAAAGTTTTTTAGAGGTAAATAAAACTCACATTCAAACAACATTTATGAATAAAACTTGGAATTATTTGGCCTTTAATAATGACAAAATGGAGAAAATATATGGGAGAATAGATTATGTGGAGAACATCCCCCCCCCTTTCTTATATATTTTCATCTTCATTTCATTTCAAAGGATGGTTATAAGAAGGAAGATTGATATAATTGAGAAAATATTCTGGCGAATAGGAGTATTCCATTAATTTATCCAGACATTAAGGTCTATACTCTAGGTGGTGGTGTGTAGAAAATATCTAAAGGCATTTTCCCTTTTGAGTTTGTGCTTTTAATTGTAAACATTTCTCTTTTGAATTATCCTAAAAAATATTTTCTTTATTGAAGGAGGTATATTTATTTTTTGTTTTAATTTTATTATATTTTGTTCTAGATTTTTTTATCATATTATGACTATAAAATTATTTTCTTGTTTTTTAAACTTCTTTGGGAAAGGTATCCCCATTGATCACTACAAGTTCAATTAGTTTTGATTGTTCAGAGGTATTTAGTTAATCAAATCACTTTCATAAGATGATAAAACCCCATATCTGAGGTATCAATATGTTTTATAGTCAATTATATGTATATCTTGATTTTTTTAGGTATAAATTAGATAATTTAATTGGAAATAAACTTTCAACAATGATAAAGGGAGTGTCTGAAGATCCAAGTTTTTCCACTTTTGCCTTATTTTATTTGCGTTTTCAGTCTGGTTTGATTCTTATTTCCAATACATAACATGGATTTATAGTTTTGATCTTATTTAATTTAATTTAACTTAGTTTAACTCATTTAAATCCCCATTTTAAAATTCGAACATTTAACAAAAAAAATTCATAAAGTGACTGTTTGATAACTTGTTTTGTAACCTCCTCACGAGACAACCTTGTGGTCACCACTATACTACATTTTTAGGGAAAATTTATTGACTAGAGTTTCATAAAAAACCCTAGTGGCAGTACTCAATTTTTTAAATGGATATGTTGTGATATCCATCAAACACATGTTTCTCTATACCTATGTCCACCAGCTACATCATACTCAAGCATGCATTTCATATGATCCCTTTTTTCAAGTTATCAAATCACCATGGGATGTGGTGTAGGTCAATCCCATATAATATTCACACATGTTCTTTGTTATCCAAGTATATACTCACTAGGATAATGGATACATCACATGTCATTAATCTAAAATATGAGGACATAAATGTCCCACATCCAAGTATATAAGAGCATCACATGTACCTTCTAAGAATGTTTATACATTTCCTCAATTTACCTCAATTGAGGGACCAAATGTCATACTCATCATACAAAAAGAAAAATCCTATATTTGTTAAGCTCCAAATAATTACATGATCAGATACATACCCAAACACCCATGTTTATCTAAACTTTAAGGATTATGTAATAAAGTTATGAAGGTATGGAGGTTCTCATTATATGTATCTTACCAACCTCTGGTAATGGGGACTCTAAATATAAACCATGCACCCCTAGTATACCAAAGAAATATTAATGTATTAATTTACATTCAAATATTAGATTTAACAACTATTTTTTCATCATTTGAATATAAACTAAAAGTATTATAAATTATTCATTTGGTATTACAGGACCTTTAAAACTAAATAATTGATTTTTATAACATTGATACCTGACATGGAAATTCTATACAGTTTGAGAAATCTATTTAGGTATCCTATATAATTCAATTTAGTGGAATAATTACTCCTTCCTGATGACTCTAAGTTTCAATGACCTTGACTAGATCTTTAAATATTTTTTTAATAATTTTCAACTAACTTTTCTTTTTCAGTTTTAAACTTTTACCCACTTATACTATCAATAAATCACAATAACCTAAACATCATATTGTTGGTTCATATATCCTCAACACTTTTATAATATTGATTAAACCTTTATTGAACACATTCATATTGTCGAAACATTTCCATTGATGACATGAGAATGAATTCCTTAACTATAATATACCTTAACAAAACCTATAATCTCACTAATCCATTAACATACTTAGTCGTATTAAGTATATTCATAGATGATAAAATTCCATAAGTCATTTTTTATCTAATGTTCTATGAACCAACTCAGGTTACATTGAATTGGGTACCTGATTCAGCCCATGATAAGGCCTGAAGGGCATTCCCAATCCCCATGGGATGGAAACTGGTTCCTAGGAATCAAAAAATACAATAATAGGAATATTTTAACCTAATAAAGTAATAATAAAAGGAGGGATCCCACCCAAAAATTAGTTATTACCACTTCGTAAGTTAGAGAATCACATGAATGGATATAAATATTTTCCATAATTAAAAAAACTAAACAAGGCATAAACATGTTAAATAACCCATCAACCATAAGAAATTCCAATAAATAGCTCTAGTACATGGAAATATTTTAAAAATAAACTTTAAACTATGAAAAACCAATATAATTTAGAAAATAAAGTAAATTGAGGAATTAGAAGTGGCTTGATACATTAAAATAATAAGATTACAAAATTAAAACAAAGACCATAGCTACCCATCTTCATGTGTCAAGAAAAATTAACATTTTCTAACCACCACCACCATACCCAAATCGAGATGAAGATGAACACCTTATATATCTAATTGGGAAATTCACTTAACCTATAATACAATAATAATAAGAAAATATTTCCTAGTTGTTATCCTCCTCAAACCTCATGCATAAATTTTAAATCCAAAACTATTTTATGCTAGTTTAAATACAATTATAAAAAATTCCATTTTTTTAATAAAATAACATGTAGATAGAAATTAAACCCATTTTATCCAAGACTTAGTGAAATCACCATCAAAATATAAAATATTCCTCAAGGATTTTCTAAGAATTGATAACATTTAAAACTAAGAAAACAGTTTAAAAATTTCTTTAGAAACACTCACATTTAAGAAAATGAAAGGAAAATCCCATGCATTAATAAATCTTTTGACTAAAAAATATAATATTGGAGAGGTGTGTATTTATGTTTTCTTTAAAATAGTTCACCAAATTTAATAAAAAAACTAACATAATAAAATATAGACATAAAATTAAAATTAGTTAACAGATAAAAAAGGAAAATATTAATCATCATGTAAATAATCTAGTGTAATTGATCAAGTGTAAATAACAATCCAACGTCAAGGAAAAAATAACTAGTAGACTAAGGTAAATACACAAGATGATCCTCATATTATTCAAGTCCATTCTAGCTAGAGAAAAATACTAAGATATACTAGGTAAAACTAGGTATAGAGGAATCATTCCCTAGAAATGTACTCATCATAGATCCATGCCTAAGTACCATAGTTCCCATGATCAACTAAAAGAAGGTGAAAAGAATTAATCATAAAATAAAACACATAAATTTTAGTAACACTTAAAATAATTTTCACAACCAAGAATCATATCACACCCTCATTTCTGAAAACACTTCATTGAACCATCCCCTTTATATCAAGAACAATAATATAATTCCAATATCACTTTTTTTGTCACATATCAATAAGTATGGCCCACTTTATTGGTAAAATTATATCAAGAAAATTATTTTTATAAATTTCTAACTAGGTATTCAAAACATCCATTAGAATCCAGTCCATAAAATCATCTTTGAAAATAAAGTCCAGGAATATCACCAAGCATTTAAAGAAAACTAAGTAGAAACCAAAAAACGCCCATAGTTCTAAATAATTATTTCTAAAAACATGAGTTTTTATATTTAGAAATCATTTAGAAATCATTTTTAAATATAAAAACATACTTTAATTACCAATTATTTTAAGTGTAACCTCTTTTTAATTTATAAAAACACATAGTATTCATAATTTATAAGAAAATAAACTTAAGAATATAAATATGAGAAACTCCCCATTTTACTAAATGGAAACCAAGAGGAAAACAAATTTTTCAGGATACATATCAATTTTTACACTTACTATAATCTCTAAATTACTCAAGTCATGTGATAGAAATAGGTAATAAAATAATGGATTTCAATTTTAAGGTCTATGTATTGAGTAACCTACCCTTAATAATTTAATTCGCATGTGATGGTTTTATTCCACCAAAAAGAAGTATGAGAAAAATTTAGAATTACATTATGAATCCGAAATTAACAAAAAACAATTAAAAAATGAGTAATATGAAATCCTGGGTCTCCATATCCATTTTAGGGGAAGACAATGAAGAAAGGAAGAGGAAGAAGAAGAAGGATAAATCACACTTTAACCAAAAAAAATAAACCACCTTAAATCACTATGGATCAAGTGGGTCAAAGAGAAGAAAAAAAATGGAAGAGGGGATCTTACTCCCCCTACTCAAAAAACTCAAAAATGAACAGTCTTGAAGTGGATATCTAATTTAAAAGTAAAAAATGACCATTCTACCCTTAATTTTATAAAACTAGAGAAGTTCATCAAGATCAATTTTGAAAACGTTAATACCCATACGTATGACCATTATTTATAGTTTTCCATTATACATCATCCTCTTGAGACCCTTATATATCACCTCTAAAACCCTTCCAAGACTATAATTTTTTCAAACTCTTACATTTCAAATGATCTTTACATACCAGGGAGTAACCTTTATATATTATAATTCCTCCCAACACATTACCAATTTAGAAAAATGGAATTACCCTTACATATCTGGGGAAATGAACCATACATATTGAGTAAATGATACTTGTATATCATAGGGTGACTCACACACTTATCCAAATTCCACTACCATAGAAGAGACTTGTGTATCATAGTGACATCTCATACTTTACCATTTTAAAACTTAACCTTAGTGACCCTAACCTAAAGAGGATTTAATCTTATGTACCATAGGGTACTCTAAAAACTTTTCCAAACATTACCTCATAGATTAACCCATAAACAAGAATACGTTTCTCTTATATATTTCCTCAGCTACAGATTTTCTTTTACACATCACATGTGTTACTCTCACGCATATAGGACCACTCCAAAGTTACAATTATGAATACACTTAGCCACTTTCTTCCATCCCTTCATAGAGTGACTTCTATGTATGGATACCCTTATGTAAGAGTGAACATACACATGGATACTCTTACGTATGTTGAATCTTACATATGGTAGTTTTTTTTATTTTGAGAAATCTACCGTAAATTCTAAAAAACACCAATACTCTGAAAATTAATTCTATCCTCTTCGAAATAAAATATAAACTTTAAAATAGTATAAAATTTATTCGAAAAAACACTTTAAATATCTATAATAAACCAAAATTAATAAATAAAGGTAAAAATAATTAATAAATAATAAAACATTAAAAAATGATGCCATTGTGTCACAATTATTCCCACTATATAAACTTTCCTTCCCTATAAAGTCCCATGATATTTCTTTAAAGTAAAAAACTTTCAAAACAAAATATAATTACCCATGATAAAAAATTCAAATAAATTATCATAAAATTATTTATTAAATCCTCATATTTAGGTGGCCTTATTTTCACTATAAAAACTTTCACTTACTTAAAATATCATTAAAAACTCAACAAATCAACAAATGGTAAAAACTAGGCAAAAAAATGAAATGGTAAAGGAATTGAAAACCAATCATAAAAGAATTAATTAAAATTCATTAAATTCACTTATGTAAAATATAAAATTAACAATTTTCATTAAATTCTTAAGCATTAACTCAATAATAAATTAATAATCCAATATATACTCTCAAAACTAATAATAAATTTCATATACTAATCAAAACAATAATAAATTCCTAAACCAATTTTTTTAATTAACCCTACTTTGAAATCTATTTTGAACCCATTTAAACCCAAAAATTAATATTTTTAAATATTATGATTTCAAATAGATAACCCCCACACTATTAAAGTGATGAAGACACTTAAAAATAATAGTTAAAGAATTATTCAAATCCAATAAAAAACTTAATAAAATGGAATGTTTAAAAACAAAATACATAGAAAATAATTAACATTTTGAAAACCCCTAATGTTTTTCATGATCCAAAAGAAATAAATTTTCTTAGATAGAAAGTGACTTTAAAAGGTAAATTTAGAAAACGAATCCTTCGTATAATGAAAATTTTAAAATGCTTAGGTTAATCAAATCCAAGAACATAATAACCACCCATTAGTTAAAATAAAATAAAGGAAAGTTTTATTTAAAACGCCTCAATCCTTTTCATAATCAAACATAAATAGAAATACCTTCCCTTTGAAACACTAATTTTTTTTATAAATCACCTCACCATCAATTGAACTCATACCCTTTAAATACTCAAGATTATTTAATTTTAAAAGGGTAAACTAAAAGTAATAATTCTTATCCCTATGGTTATTTATTATTAATTTAATCAAAAAAATATTCTAGAAAACATAGCTTATAAAATATTCAAGTCTATAATAAAATGAATAGGTATTATTATTTATTTAAAGAGACCATAAATAGAGAAAAAAAGTGAAAATAAACATATTAAACAGATGAAAGATAGAAACATTTAGTAATCATGATCAAAGCATACTAGTTTATAAAATGAACTAGTAACACCTTGAAAATTTGGTTTCCACTAAATTTAGTTATTTAGTCTGAGCTATAAAGATTATTTAGTAATAATTAAATTTATGTAAGTCTTAGATTATTTTATGGATTCCTACTATAAAAAATTACTATAATGACCACAAATCATAAATGACTCGTCTATAACTAAGAACCAAAGGAAATACCACTAAATTAATAATGGTTATAAGAAAAAACCATTTAAAAAAATTAGTACATTTAAATATAATCCTTTCGAATTAGTTAAAACATTTTATATCCTTTTTAAAAAAACTTTCCATGTACTATTTTTAACTAACCAATTATTTTTTTAAAACTTCCGACGTACCCTTTTTAACTAACCAATTTAAAAAATATCCTTATAAAATCTCCCTAAATTTATTGAAAAAATTATTAAAATTTTAATAAAAGAAAGTCATCTTCAGAAAACCTTATCAAAATTATTTCTCTATAATTTAATTGAAAACTATTCATATGACATTTTCCATCACTTTCAAATATGATAATCAATTACATTTAAAAATTCCCATTAAAATATTTGTTACAATAAAAAATATTTAAAATAATTAGAATGACAAATTCATTGCACCAAAAGATTTCAAAATATACCCTTTTAAGTTAATCATATATCTAATAAATTTACATAAAAAATTCAAATAAACCATGAATTAAAAACTTTTGTATGGGAAATATTTATCATTAAATCATTAAACTAATAGATTATTTTAAATCCTTATAAAATTAACAAAAATACCTTGAGAACACATTTCACTATTTTACACCAATGAAAAGATTTATTGTTTATTCAAAAAAAGGAAAACTTTTTAGGAGAGTTTTAATATTTTTTTGAAAAACATATTATGAATAAGAAATTAAGATTTAATAAGGGGAAACCAAATGTCACAACATATGGAATAAGACCAAAAATAATTAAATAACAATAATTCCTTGAGAAAATAATCTCAATTCATCTCAGATTTTAAATAAGCTAAGGTAAAATATTCCTCAGACCATATGAACAACATTAATTTCAATAAAAATCAATCCATAAATTTAACAAGAAACCTTAAGAATAATTAGTAAAGGAAAAAAAACAAAACCGCACCATTTTCAAGATGCACTACCTATATGCATAGTCTTTAGCTCATACACCCTAACCATGAAACTCACTGGTTCCCCTTCTAATTTTCATCAAATCTATAACTATTCCCATAAGGAAGGATGAATCAAAAATGAAAATATAATTAAGCATTCCTCTAATCCTTAGAAACTCAAGGTTTGATACTATAAGTGTTGGTGAGACAATTCTTCATTTCTACAACCTAAGTTCTAAAAATCATATCTCATTTTTACCTTAACTGCCTAAATAACATAAAAAACTAGTCTTTGAAATTATTTTATCATGAAACTACCAAAGATACCTTGATCTAGGTAACCAATATATCCCATCTCAATTCCCAAATGGCATTATAGATCCCCATGGTCTAGAAACAAGTTCATGGGCATTAAAGAATACAACAATGGAAACATTTTCACTGCATAAAGTAATAATCAAAGGAGAAATCTAACCTAGAAATTAGGCATGACCATTATAAAAGTCATATAATAACTTGATTGAAAATAAATAATTTATATAATTAAACAAAACTAATAAATGCATAAAAACATTACATAATTTATCAGCCATAAAAAAAGATGTAAAATAAGTCCAGTATATCTTAGCATCAATAAAACTAAACCTTTAATTATAAAAAACCAAAATATAGTATAAAATAAACCTAAGTGAAGAAGGAAAATAGGCCTGTTACTTTATATGAATAAGATACCAAAAAAACAAAGACCAAAGCTACACATCTCCTTGTGTTAAGTAAAATTTTGTTTTTCTTAAAACCACCACCATACTAAAATGATAATAAAGAGGAACACTCACTACATCTAAGTGGGTCCTACACTTTACCATTAATATAATAGGCATAAGAAAATATTTCCTAGTAGGTATCCTCCCCATATCCCATTTATAACCTTTAATGGAAAATCCATTTTATACTATATTGAAATAAAATTATAAAAATATGAATTCATTTTGAGTTTTAACAAAACAACATGTGGAAAAAATTTAAATTAATTTCATCCTAAACTTATAAACTTCACCATCTAATAAAAAAAATTATCAAAGATTTTCTAAAAAGTAATACATTTAATGTAAGGGAAAAAGTTTAAAACTTTACTTTAGAAATATATTGATTTATCAAATCTAATAGAAAATATTACTCATTAATAAACCTTTTGAATTACATTTAGAATACACAAGGAGGTGTATTTATATTTTATTTAAAAGAGAGTACCAACATTAATAAGCACTAAAAAAATAAAATATCAAAATAAAATAAATATTAGTTAAATAGTTAAAAAAAAGGAAAACCTTAATCATTATAAAAATAAGTTAGGGTAAGTGATCAAGTGTAATAAAAAATCCAACATCATTGAAAAAAATCCATTTTTCCCTAAGTTCAAGACACACTCGGATCCTCATACTAATCAATTCCATAATTTTTTAATATTTATCTTTGCATATAACACTAGTCAAGGAAGAATAATAAACTGGTAGTGATACCCATAATAAAACTATCCAGAGTGGGATACTAAACTAGTACATTCTAACAAGAGTGGAATACTAATATATACTAGGAAAAACAAGATATATCATAACCATTCCACAAAAATATACTTTTCTAATATCCCTACTTAAGTACTCAAGTTCCCATTATAAACCAAAAGGTGGTGAGAAACATCAATCATGAAATCAATGAAATAAATTTCTATAACAAAAAAAGACTCATAACAACAAAAAATCATAACACACTCTCACCTCTAAACACTATTCAAAAAATCATTCCATTTTTATCAATAATAATAACATAATGTCAATATCACTTTAGTTATCACATATCAATAAGTTGGGATCACTTCATGTGTAAATGTATATCAAGAAAACTCTTTTTTTCAAGTTCCAATCGGGTATTCACAACATCCTGAGAGAAACCAACCCATAAAATCATCTTTGAAAATAAAATCAAGGAACAACACAAATATATTTAAAAAATAAGAAGAAACTAAACACACTCATATTTATAAACAATTATTTCTAAAAACATTAGTTTCATTCTTTAGAAATAATTTGGAAATATAAAACCTAGATTTAATTACAAAATATTTAAAGCGGATCCTCTTTGAAATTTAGAAAAACACTTGGTATGAAAAGTTTATATGAATACAAGACTGAGCATAGAAACATGAGAAACTTCCCTTTTCACTAAATAGAAAATAAGGGGAAAAATAATTTTTCTTAGAAAGGATTAATGGTTACACTTAATATAATTTATAAATTTCTTAATTCATGTTTTATAAATAATAAATTAGTTCATAGATTTAAATTTAAAGGTATGTTCATTTAGTAACCTACCTCAATCATTTAATTCACTTGTGGTGGTATTATTTCAGCATAAAAAATATGAGATATATTTTTAAGTCCATTGTGAATACTAAATCAAAAAATCCCCAATTAAAAATTTGGGAACATGAAACCATAGTTTACCTGACAATTTTAGGTAAAGAAACAAAAAATAATGGAGGAATAAGAATAAGTGAGGAATTATACCTATAATGAACCAACCCGAGTCAACCTAACATGTCACCCATGAAGGTATTCCCTAAGGTGGTTGAACAAACAGACAATAAAAAAAGTCTCATGTATAACCAAAATGAGATAAACTAACATGGTACAATGTAGAATAAGAGTATATATCCATGAGATATACAATGTCAATACAAATTTCTAAACCTAAAAATAAACAATAAAAGACAAAAATGAATCTCCATATGACCATCCATCACGAAAAATTCATCTCACTTATAAGGAGACGACTCCCAAGAGAAGTTACTGAACTATTAGATCCCCTTACCTTTACCTATGTCCTAAAAAACTATATCTTAAAATACCTAAATTAAAAAGTATGTTGTGAACATAAAGATGAGTAGGATTTCTTCAAAGAACCCATAAAAAGTATAACACCATGACAATGTTATCTATATCTTTAAAACAAATCCATTTTATAAGTATTTCTTTAAATATAAAACATTTATTAAAACATATTTTGGTTTTAATAAAATTATTTGATATCCATATAAACCAATAATGTGATAAGTACTTGAAATATATCAGGAATGCATAAACAAAATTTTCCATGGATACACCATAAGAAATACAAGTGAGGAACCATGAATTAAATATATAATCATTTATAAAACCAAGAATAAATGAAAAATAACAAGATTAGAATATATAATATGTGAATACATATTCAGACATAGAAAGGAACACTAATTCAGGTCGAACAAATATTTATTCCAACCAAAATCTTCTAATATTAATAAAATAATCACTAGTGGTGTCTCACACTATGGTTACATGTCAATTCCTTGATGCACCCAAGGTTCCAAATGTGCTATGTTTTCCAGAAACCATTTTAAAATCCTTATCACAATTTATAAAGACATTTTCTTAATGAATCATCACCATTATCATGCTTGAAAACGGATTTTATAATCAAAACCACATTTACAGAATTTCATCGAACACGTAGTGATTAAAAATACTTTTTAAAATAAACACCCTTTAAAAATATGAATCTATTTAAGTAAAACCACTTTAACATCAAATCAATCAATATTATAAAATAAACTAAAGAAATTTATAATAACTTCATGTAATTCATGAGTTAGAACCTTTTTATAGGGACACCTACCTCAAAAGTGGAGGAAAACTAATCACCTTCAATAATGGAGATTGAAATGAGAAGATTGGGTCCTAATGAGACTATATCCAGAAGAAACGTCATCAAATATCTATCAAAACCCGTAGATCCATGATCCATAACCCAATTGGGTTCCAATGAGACAAGGAGAGAAGAGATTAATAAAATATCTAAGAATAGAAGGGAAAAAATGATAAAAAAGGGACATACCTTGAAGATATCAATGCTCTAACCATGTGTGGAATCATCCCACTAAAAGTTGAAGGTGAATGGATACCTAGAGTTGTATGATTTTAGAATACAATTATCAAGTTGTGTGACACCTTTAAACAATCACCTAGATCCCTACTATAGTAACCTAACCCTAGATATCCCAGAGCCAGTTTCTGTTACTATTACATTGGCATGATTACAAGGAATCAAATCCCGAAGGACAAAAAAGTTTAGTAGTCTTAGTAAACCATGTACATAAATTATTCTTGTATTAAAAATGAATACACTAATTACAACTTAATTTTTTTCTTTAAATAAATATATTTGAGGATAATAACTCTAATTCATCCAGTAAATCCCTACATATCTTTCATAGTAAACTTCTTGAATTCTAGGGGAAAGAAACATAATAAGGGTGATATCCAATTCTCAGTATGGGAAAAAATAGTGGATGAAAAAAATAATCTAAGAGAGTAATAATTATGGAATGATAAATAACTGAACACATATACCATGTAATAAAAAAACTGAGAAGGAAGTTCATAAACAATATGGAAAGGTAATAACTAGAAACACATGAAATTCAAATAACTAGTTAATGAAAAAACAATATGGAAATGTAAGAAACTAAAACACATCCCATTTAATCAATGAACTGAAATGAAATGAATCCATATATATGTTGATGCAAAATCATATGGATGAATAATAAATATAACTAAATGATGAAAATGCTTAATTATTGTATTTCATGTTGTTGTGCCCAAGTGATTGCATTTGTTGTCAATAACATGTCACTATGTGTCAACTGATGACGTAGAGCTTGAAGACTAATGGTTGGAGATGCATCATGATATCAGACGATTGTAGAACTGATCTTAATGTTTCAATACTTGTATCAAGATGATACTAAGTTACACCACTTGAATAATGGATGATGATGGAGTATCATCATTAAATCTGACGATTGTTGAGCTGTTCTTTAAGTTTAAAGAACTTGTATCAAGATGATACAAAGTCACAACATGATTAGAAGACCATGCATTGTAGTGACAATTCATGAAGAGTTGAAAGTGATCCATCCATAAGTTCTAAGTGGATGAAGTGGATTGAAGAAGTCCATGCACTAATTCTTAGTGCATGTGAATTGGAAGATGAGACAACTTGATCTCTGATTAGATCAATTAAGTTCGTTGAAGAATTTATGTGATTCAGGAGCTTTGTTGAAGAAGAATTCCATTCCTAAGCATTTAATTCATGTTGAAGAAGAATTAGAGGAATTCTAATGAAGAACTTAAGAATTCCATATCCTAAGTGAAAATAATATGAAAAGAGAATAGAGGAATTCTTAAGAAGAAGAAATGAGGAAGAAGGCTTGAAGTGTCTCTCTTGATATGGATTGATTTTATGGAGGACTTTGTTTTTGACAAAGTCTTATTCAAGACTTATCCAAAAATTAGGCCAGCCGTGGGCACCTTGAGGGTTCAACCCCAAAGCATTGTGGCACTAGGCACCACGCCCATGGGGGAACCCGTGGGGCAAGCCCAGGGCGGCAGGGCTACGTAGGGTGTCACGCCCGCGCGGCAGGGGGCGAATGGAGCGTGCCCGAAGTGCATGGTGGGCGCTAGAGCACGCCCGCCGAGTGGCAGGGGTGGGCGCAGAGCGTGCCCGCAGAGAGAACACAGTGCGTGGCGGAACCGTGGAGGGGGAAGTTCAATTGGAGAGTGGCAGGGAGCGGATGGTTGATAAACCGCGGAAACACCGGGAGCCGTTTCGATGTGGGACGCGGGATTTTTCCGCTGAGCGAATCCTGGCCGCTCGATCGATCGCATGCCAGATCTCGACCGCACGATCGATCCCGCACGAGATATTCTGATCGCGGTCGTCCAAAGATCTGATCCGACGGATTCCACATCGTCTTCCTCGAGCTCAGCCGAGGCACCTCCCGCGAAGCCGCCGATAATCCAAAGGCTACCCGTGGCCAGATTTCGAGTTCCCGGCCACCTCTGAAGGAGCTAAGGATTCCATCCGGTTCGTCTGGCCACACTGAACACGATCATGCCTAAAAATGGGTGTGCATGCAACGAGGGGGGCATTTCGAGTTCGGACGAGGCAAAAGGACGTGCTGAGGGCAAGTGGTTCGTGTTTTGCATGAAATAGAAGAGAAGAGGCCATGCATGCATTCGAAATCGCATGCACGTTAAGAAAGGAGAAGGAGAAGAAGTCCGTGTTGAACAGAGAGAAAGAAACGTGATTTTCGGATCGCGTTTAAAGATTTTCAAAGAACCAAAAATATCGGTGGTTCAAGATTTATCCCATGCGGATGAACCGAGGCCCTCTGCCTATATAAAGATAGGCTGAGAACTTTGGAATGCTGCTGATCCTTTGAGAACTCGAGAGTCCCGCGAAGCCATCCGAGCTACGCGAAGTACCTCTGTGCAGCCTCTTGCGCGACTGAGAATCCTGGAGCCACCCGAGGCCCCGAAGAAGTCCCCTGCACGCTACCTCTTGCGCGACAGGAAGAAGAGCTCGGGCAGTGTACTTGCGCGCCCCACGCTTGGTTACACCCTGCGTGCCCACGGGTGTCACGCCCTGCGTGACAGAGGCCGTCCGCACACCTTGTGCGGCTATTGAAGAAGTGAGGCCGCACCCCTTGTGCGCCTATTTTGGTGTTTGAGTTTGGGTGAAGCATATACCACACTTGGGCGTGTGTGTGCAAGGAGGAAGACCCGAGGCTTAGCCTTGTGTGTGCACAAGTGAAGAAGACCAACCTTGAGAAGAAGAGGAGTACACACATAAGTGTGTGAATGTAAAAGAACTGATCATTCTAAGTGATTGGTTTTTTTTTTGGTGAGCAAGACCAACGAGATCTTTTGAAGACTGTTGAAGCTACTTGAAGTTTTGAACAACACCTTTGAATAAGTGAAGTGGAGCCATGATGAAGATAATGTTGTGGAGTTGGGTGGTTTAACCAACTTGTAATTGGGGGGTATAACCAATTACTGTGTAAACATCTTTTGGCGTAGTGAAGAATCCATGTTGGGGGGTGTAACCAACACGGCAAGGAGTAGGTCTTTGTACCGAACCTTGTAAATCTCTGTGTTCTGTGCTTTCATTATCACTGCACCACTAAAAGAGTAGATCTAGGCCTTAACCAGCTGTAGAGGTTGAATTGATAATTCAAAGGGAACAATTCTTAAAAAGAAAAAGTTATCACTGATTCACCCCTCCTCTCTCAGTGATCACAACCAATCCAGGCATTTCACATGTCTAAGGAACATGAAAACCTATACCATCAAGAAATTTCACAAGATGCTTTAAAACCACAGATAGAAACTCGTTTCATTTGTGCAACTAGTTTGTATCATGAGAACCTATTGATGCATCGAGAGGATATATAAATTTCAGGATCCACCCATAATTACCATTACAAATCATTACTCATATAAATTAATCAAAATAAATAATATTACTAATCAAATATCTGTATTGGATAAAGAATACAAATTTACCAATAATTCCCCAGTTATTCAAATAACTATCAAAGTGAACACTCTATGTAAAAATGATATATATTTTAGGAAATACTAATATCCATTGTATGAGAATATGGATATTAAAGTAAATTTCCAATTAAAAATGATTAAAATGATGTTATAGTTTCAAGAGAAAGTCAACAATCACAAAAAGAAGTGAGATTGAAAACACAATCATTAAGAACATTCTTTAGGAGAATAATACTTAAACATTCCAAAGTGTCACATACCACTTTGAAACATTTAAATCATAATCCCCATAAATTAATAATATTAAATGAAACATATAATATCATTTGATTAAGTAGATTAACGATATAACATGTCAAAAGGCAGTATATACACCAAATAAAAGTAAATTGGTGCATATAACAAATAAGTCTCAATGGAATGTAAATTGAGACAAAATTCCCTTAAATATCGAAAGAACCAATAATAATCACCAAATTAAACATTGAAAAATTAACCTCTAAAACCTAAAAAGGAAGATTCTAAGAAATGATGGTGGGTAAATCTATACCTGTCATACGAGGTAAAAAGAATATTCCATTTTGTATGGTAAAAAGGTTAGAAACTACCTCATTTGTAAAGCGATAAGAATATTCCTTTGAAAAAATTGGTAAAATACAAAAAGGGTAAAAATTTATATACTAAATCATTTTTAAAAGGTTAAAAAACATTTTTGAAATCATTTTAATAAAGCATGGTTTTTAGAAGAAAACACGTTCTCCGACTAAAGATATAAATGAAGCCAGGTTTTCTTTAAAAAAAATCTAAAACATTTTGAGTACCAAATAGTAGAAAAATGGTACTATTACTTGAAAATGGTCATTAATAACCATATTAGAGTAAAATTAAATGGTTTATTATTCAATGATCAAATAATTTCCTCTGATGTAAATTCAAGTGTAAATAATCCCAAACAAAATGAGATATTGAAGTAAACCTTTGAAAAGACCATAATGTTGATATGAAAATCATTCAATGAATATATTCTATGTGTCAAATGTAAATCAACATAAAACAAGTTAAAATAAAAAATAGATATTAAAATATGATTATACACATAATCATATAATATTAATGACAACGAGGAAGTAATATAACCCAATGAAAATAAATTGGGTTTTGAAATTCTTCTCCACTTGGTAACTTTTAATTCAAATCCACATAGAAGAAATAATTATAATTGAAAATAAAAATATAAAATGAAGATAAATTAAATCATGGTATTATATATTAAAATGGTTAGTAGATACATCACAAAAAATAAGTAAGTGTCGAACATGAAATTTATCTCACATATGTAAAAAGAGAGATGAAAATATCTTACCTTCAGTTTGACTTGTCTCTTGTGTATTTATATTCCAAAATAAAAAAACTTATGTTAATTATTTAATTACTTAAGAACCTATTTCATATTTATAATAACTCTTATTTCATTTATAACCATATCGTATACAACTACTTAAAAAGTAAAGTTTACGTTGAGTGTTTTGACCAAATTCGATTTATGTGTCAAAAATAACTTTGGCAGGTCAACTATGGTCAAAGGGGTCATTATATAACATCTACAGAATAATAATAATGAAATAATTATAATATTTACTCAACAATTATACTTTTAAATTCAATCATTAAATATGGTTATGAAAAATTATCCAACAATAAAATCATGGAGACGGTTGGTCATACATACGCATGAGTAATGTTCCCATTTTTTAATGATCATTATGGAAGGAAGGTAAGTAATATTATATCATTAAAAATTTAACATTATATCATAAATAACATATTATTTAATCATATATAATTATATATATAATTATTTTGATGTAAAATGAATCACATAATGTTGAGGATATAGTAGTCCACACGTCTACGAACGACGTTATCACTTTTTAAGTATGTGAAAGGGTGATAAATAAAATGATATAGATTATATTTCTAAAAATGTAATTATTTCATGAATATAATATATATTTTTTTATGTTACATATGTTTACTTAAAGCAATACTTTATACATTCCATGTATACTGTGAACAAATCATGTCTCTTTGAGGGGCAGTAGTCCATGCTTCCAAAAACGATGTTATCATTTTTACACAAAATGGAAAGTATAAATATATGTGTTTTAAAAGAATTACATAATCTTAAAAACATAATAAATATAATATATATCATACATAAATATATTCTCCATCATAATTTCAACCATTATAGGCAGTAAAGGAAAAATGAACAATCGTCATTTTGTGAGGTAGTAGTTCGTTGTACACGTAAACAGTATGCTTATTACCCATTATATGGAAGTGTGTGTAAGTGAAGGTATAAACCTTAACATAAAAAATAATAGTATATTTAAGATAATTTTTTGTTATATAAGAATCTAATAAATATAATTTAAGGAGTGCAGAAAGGAAATAAAACTAGAGAGCTTAAGGACATATGTTACCACTTAATCGGGTAACTCCTTTTGGTTTTCACCAAAGGGATTCCTTGGATTGATTTATTTGAAAATTTTGGATTCAATGATGAAGGTAGGGATGTTGGGTAGTGAATTGGGTAGATATTGGATGAACCTAATGTTGGATCGAGTTATACCAAATATACACAAGAGGGGGTGAATTGTGTGTATTACAATTTTTTAGCGAGATCGTGAACTATACTTTTAACTTTATCAGAATGATTAAGCATTGGAAAATAAATATCAAAGGACGCATTATGTATAGTGGTTAAGGGAATATAAGTACCCTAGTCTACTCCACTAATACTCTACTCCATGAGATTGGTGATTTTCACTATCTGGTCCTCTTGTCAACATATCGTTCCACAACTGAGTGCAAGCAGTTGACACCTTTACAAATTTAAGGCTAAACAGAGCCTTTTGGTTCATATATAGAACCTAACACATAGATGTGTATGATAATTCGGTCACTTAAAGTAAAATATTATATGTTCTTTGAAATACTTTCTAGTTGTTCTCCACAATTGCAATAGCATGCAATTGATAGTCGATGGATCATCATCTTCAGAAAAAAAAATCATCTTTAGGTAGAAGAGTTCTGCATCCATCTGGTTGCAGTAGATCTTGAAATGTAATTCACAACTTTAACAACAGTCGACTCAAAAAATATATTCAATGTATAATCAGCTAATATTTAATCATGTTTCCTCTTCTTTAGAAAACATAGTTTGATAGATCAAGGTAGAAGTAGATCTGTAAATCTCAAATTCCTTTGAAAATCATAGTCATGAAAAACTCAAGAATGTGTTCTTATCATCTCTTTAACAATGATCTATATCGTATCCACTGTAATTCAAAATAACAAAGATATATATAATAAAGACAATCGTTTTTATTTCAAATTTAGATCCACAAAAGTCGCCTATAGAATCACGGTATTCAAAAGTTTTAATAACAGAGTCGTCGTAACTCCCCTTAAAATACTCTATGAAAATCTCCTCTTAAATCGATCCTTTGAATCATAAATAAACTACTTTGAATCATTAAAAGACGTTCTTTAGATTCATGATTTTAATATGAATTGAAATTAGCCTAATAATCTGCATAAATATTGTTACTTTAATAAAGTTGTAATTTAAATCTCCAACTCCAAATGTAGGGTTGAACTGCATAGAATACATTCTCTAATCGTAAGGTTCACAACGTAAGGTTGATAAAAAACATAAGGTTGATCTAAAATGTAAGGTTGATCTCAAATGTAAGGTTAATCAGTCATAATTTTCTCTTCAACATTCAAAGGTATGGTATATAATCCATACTTTTATCAGCTTCTAAACGAAAGGTAAATGATCCATAATTTTTGATAAAATGTAAGCTTGTTCATAAAAGTAAGGTTGATGGACCATACTTTTGAGAAACAAACATAACATTCCATACTAACGTAGGATTCATCTTTCATACTTTTCTGATATTTCAAACGTAAGGTTCCTTCCAAATATAGGATTCTTTTTTTATACTTTTTTGATAACGTATGGTTACTTAACCATAATTTTCTAATAACGTATGGTTTCTTAACTATACATCTCTGATAATGAATAAGTGACAGTTTTCATCCTTACGCTATGCTTTTCAACATAGGGTATGAACAGTGTTTCCAGAACACACTAAAGTGATTTCCGAACATGTAGAATATGAATAGTGTTTCCAGAACACTGTAATGTGATTTCGAACACTTTTTCAAATATTCCACGTGGATTAAAATGATTAAATATTATTTCAAAATAGAAAAATAAATTATATTAATTTCTTCAAATTTACTCAAAGTAAAATCATTAAAATAACAAATAAGGTTATTTGTGAACATCAAAATAATCACAAAGAGATGGAGTGTTGTTATCAACAACCCCCCCCCCTAATTAAATAGAGTGTTGTTGAAGACCACGCTTGCTCAACAATATCCCCTTTTTGATGATCACAAAACCCATGAAATAACAAATAAAATTATCTTACAAAATTTAATTTCATATAATTTATAATTTTGAAAAGATAAAAACAATATTTTATTTAAACAAAATTATTTCCTAATTTTTAAATTTTCTCTCACTTTATAAATTAAAATAATATTTCCTCATTTATAAATAAAGAATATTATGTTTATCCAGAAATTTCTCCCAAAAAAAATATGTTGTGTTTATCCATATTACTCCCTTTTGTGATATAAAAAATACTGATAGAATAAGGAATATAACACATTTTAATGTAGCACTAAACTTAAGAAAATTCTACGATAAACTAGTTATCAATATTTGAATCTAGATTACTGGAATTCTGAGATAGATAGTACAGTAAAACAAATTAATGACACATAAACAGGTTATTCAAATATATATTATTGAAAATATAATTACAAGTACAGTAATGAAAATGATAACCAAGGTTGGGCTAAAAAGGTTTGTAAAATGGGTTTCAACGCCTCTGAATGATTTCCTTGAGCTCTGACATCTATATTCTCAACCTTTTCATCAGTCCATCACCTAACTGGACTATAATATCTCTTCCTTCATGAGTCATATGGATGTCTTAAATCAAATTGACTCTGGAAAATCATGTAACCTCTATTCCTTTTCCATAAAAAGAGTTAACTTATCAGTGAACTGATTCCGCAAAACTATAATTCCAGGTTCATTCGAAGTCAATTTCTCAATAAGAAACTTCTAATTGTTCAACAACACAGATAAAGGAGAACTATTGCATTGAAGTTCCTACAGTTTGTCATTCATATTTCTCATAGTTGTTGTAATGGCCTGAAATCTTCTGATTGGATCAGGTGAAGTACCTGATATACTGGCTTCACTATATCTGACACCTGGGAATTGTTTCTCCTTAAAATATTTAAACTCTAGTAAATCTGAATTCATCACCATTTCATATTTGAGATTTGAAACTTCATCCAACATTTCCTTCTTGAAATTTTTGACTTCTTTCTTAGAAATATAAATTTCTTTCAGTCTTTAAAATTTCAGATGTTCCTTTTTTAATGATCTTCTTAAAGATTCATTTTCTACTTAAACTTTATTAAATTTTCAGATTAACTCCTCCACACAATTATTATCAGAATTAGAGGAACCTTGTGCTTGATTCTCATTCTAAGCTTCCACTGGATTTATCAGTGCTATAGGTAGGGATTCAACATCTAACATCTCTTCATCATTCCTCTGTACTGGATTCTCCACTAATTTTTCCTTCAAGTCCTTTCCTGACTCATCCATAGAAAAATATTCACTAATAATTTCTATTTTAATTTCAGAAAGGTTCTCTGCTTGATTCATATTCACAGGTTCTTGGTCATCCTAATAATCCTTTTCATTGGGTTCTTCTAAGGCTGGATCCTCTAAAACATGTTCCTCTTGGGAAAATTCTTCTAGAATAATCTCAATAGGCTGTACAGTTTCAGATCTAGCCACTTCAACTTCTCCTGGCTTTTCAATAGTTGGATGCACAATTCTTTTTCTACTTGAGGATTCACCTCAATATGAGAAATTTTTGGTTTGTTAACTTGTTGTAGTGAAGATTCTCTAAAAAATCTATAGCTTAGAAGAGGTTCAGTTATTCCAACATTTTCTTGAATAGGTTCATCATTATCTTGAACCACTCTTTTCCTTCTCCTATGAAGTCCTTCTTGAATTTCCTCATTAATAAGTGCATCAACTGTCTCATACCATATCCTCCTTGATACTCCACTAGTTATAGATTTAGATACTCCTTCCTTTGATTTTGTAGGTAGCTCCTGAGCACTCTCTTGTTATTCTTCTGCTCCAACAGGCATGAGTTTTCCTTTTATTGTGCTCTAAAAGAAACCAATCCTCCTTAGTGTTTTAGCATTACAGATGTTGCTATGGTGGCATATCACTCGAGCATCCACCATCCTTATCATATTTGTATTAAATAAAATCTTTGAAATTAACCTTCCAAAGGGATAGAAGTTCATCCTCACTTCTAGTTGGCAATAGTAATTGAGATATCTCTCTATAAATATTGGAAAATTCAACTTAATATCACTCAGAAACAGAAACATTATGTACATATCAGGGTACAATATTTTATCCATCTCTGACATTCTGGGTATAATACTTGTTTGCACAAATTAACTAAAATCTTCTGGTCAAGCTCTAGATCTTTCACTAACATCTTCCTTATATTTATATATCCAAATAGAGAAGACATAATGTCCTAATAATTATGGACATTATCACCAATATTCTTTAAATCAAAATGGAAAACTCCCTCATGAGGGAAGTTAAGAATTTGGGTTATCTCAACAAACAAAATCAAAAAATCTCTATTGTCGATCTTAGCTATTATTGAATCTTCATCTTATCCCAGACTGAAATGAACTGATTTTAAAAAGTGACAAAGTTATAACTCATATAGAAAATCTGTATAGTCTCCATTGAAAGTTTAATTGAGTTTCTGATATGCTAGGGTTTTCCACAGCATGAGATCTGTTTGGTACAACCATTCCAAATCAATCACCTTTCCTTGCAAAATCTTTTTTCCTGTCGAGCGCTGCCACTTGGCATTACTGGTTTCTGGCTCATCCATCCTTTTGGTTTTGTCCATTACTATCACAGATTTCTGAAGGTTAAAAAATCTATGGTTTCTAAGGTTTAGGTGTGGGTAGAGAAGAGCGATAGAAGTTCTCGGGGTTTCGAAGGGTTCTGAGAAAATGAACAGTTTTGGAATTGTAAACAGTTTATGAAATCCTTGATTCCTGTGTCATTACTCCCATAGTAATTATTACATTATTTAAAAGTAAAAACTTTCGTAGAAAAATTTTAAATCATAACTGGATAAGTTTTTAAATTATTCTAAAAATAAGTCATAAATAAAATAATAATTAAAATAAGTAATTTAAAATTAAAAAATAATAATTTAAAAATAAATAAACCTAGATCTCCCTTAATAAAATCAAACATTGCAGTGGAAAGTGGTTTAGTAAAAATGTCATCAAATTGAATTTCAATGCTTACAAATTGTAATAATATATTCTTTTTAAGAACATGATCTCTTAGAAAGTGATGTTTGATATCAATATGCTAAGTTCTAGAATGATTAATTGGTTTTTTAAAATAATTATAGAACTTGTATTATCATATAAAATAGGTTTATTATTAAAATTTAGTCTAAAATCCATAAGAGTGTTTTTAATCCACAAAACTTGTGCACAATAACTGCAAGAAAATATATATTCTGCTTCGGCTGTTGATAGGGCTACTGAGTGTTGTTTCTTACTAGGCCATGACACTAAGGACAAGTCCCTGAGGTTCTTTTTATATCTAATCTACATATTTTAAAGTCTACATCTGAATAAGAAATTAAATTAAAATCAGAAGTTTTTGGATAGTGAAGAGATTGAAAAACAGTTCCTTTTAAATATCTAAAAATTCTTTTAACAGCACTTATGTGAGATTATTTAGGATAAGATTGAAATCTATCACAAAGAGATATTGAGTACATTATATCTGACCTACTAGCATTAAGATATAATAAACTACCAATCATACCTCTATATAACTTGTTGTCAACTGATTTTCCAGTTTTATCCAAATCAAGTTTTATATTAGTACACATAGGAGTTGAATATATCTTGCTGTTTTCAAATCCAAATTTCTTTAGTAAATCAGTAATGTATTTTCTTTGATTTAAAACATTTCCAAAATATTTTTGATAAATTTGAAGTCCTAAAAAGAAATTTAATTTTCCCATCATACTCATTTCAAATTCTTTTTTGCATTAAATTTGAAAACTCATGACAAACTTTTTTGTTTATTGATCCAAAAATTACATCATCAACATAAATATGGACCAATAAAATATTAGAGTTAACAATTTTCTTAAACAATGTTGGATCTGGCATCCCAACAGTAAAATCATTTTTTAAAAGAAAAGAACTTAATCTTTCATACCAATCTCTAGGTGCTTGTTTAAGGCCATAAAGAGCTTTATTAAGTTTAAAAACAGAATTTGGTTTTTGTGAATTTTCAAAACCAGGAGGTTGTTCAACATAAACTTCCTCCAATAAGTAACCATTTAAAAAGGTAGACTTAACATCCATATGAAATAATTTAAAGTTCATATGAGATGCATAGGCTAAAAGGATCCTAATGTCTTCTAATCTATCTACAGGTGAAAATGTATCATCATAATCTATACCTTCTTTCTGATTATAACCTTTAGCTATTAGTCCTGCTTTATTTCTAGTTATTATTTCTTGATCATCTTGTTTATTTCTAAAGAATCATTTGGTTCCTATAACTAGATAGTTCTAAAGTCTTTCAACTAAACTCTAAACTTCATTTCTCTTGAATTGGTTTAGTTTTTATTGCATTTTTATCATCCAAATTTCATTAACTAAGGCTTATTCTAATGTCTTGTGTTCTAATTGGGACAGAAAGGTAGAGAATTTAACAAGATTTCCTATATTTATTTTGGTTTTTATTCCAGTGTCTAGGTCTCCTATAACAGTTTATAAAGGTTGATTCTTTAGGTTTCTAGATTATCTAGTTAGTGCACTATTAGGTTCTTCAATGTCATGTTCTTCTGAACTGGACTAAATTTCATTTATATCTTTTTCAAAATCATATTTCAAGTTTTCAAGCCTCATGTTATCATTAGATTCAGATTCATCAATTTGGTCTTTCCTTTTCTCAAAGGGAAAAGATTCATCAAATTTCACATGAACTGATTCTTCAGAAATTCTTGACTTTTTATTAAAAACTCTATAAGATTTGGAAATAGAAAAATATCCTAAGAAAATGACTTCATAATATTTTGGATCAAAATTACCAATATTATCCATGGTGTTTAAGGTATAAACCTTCCATCCAAAAACATTAAAGTAATTTACTTTAGGTTTTCTGTTATTCCAAAGTTTATAGGGTGTGTATTTAAAAATTGGTCTGATTAAAACTATATTCATTATATAACTGGTTGTGCTTACAGCTTCTATCCAAAAATAGGTAGGAAGACCATATTCATTTAGCATATTCCTATCCATTTCTTGAATATTCCTATTTTTTCTTTCAACAATTCCATTTTTTGAGGTGTTCTTGGTGCAGAGAAGGTGTGTTTAATACCCATATTTGAGAAGAGGGAATTAAATTCCCAATTCTCAAATTCTCCACAATGATCACTTCATAATGAAATTATTTTAGAATCTTTTTCATTTTGAACATCTTTGAAAAAACTTTAAAATATAGTAAAATATTCATTTTTATATTTTAGAAAATAAATCCAAGTAAATCTAGAATAATCAGCAACTAAAACATATACACATAATTTACCAGCCATGATTTCTATTCTTGAAGGTCCAAACAAATCCATATGGATAAGTTTTAGAGAAATGTAGAAATTTTGTTAACATATTTTAAGGATGATTTTTTATGCTTTCCAAGTTGACATGCATCATAGAATCTATCACTTTCAAATTTGAGACTAGGAAAATCATAAACTAATTGTTTCTTAGATAAATTTTGTAAAGCATAAATATTTCAATGTCTAAGTCTTTTATTCCAGATCCAAGATTCATTTATCTTAGAAGTTAATCATTTTACTTTTTGTTTACATAAGAAATTTAAGTTCAAGGTGTAAACATTATCAATTCTGGGTGCTCTAAATTTAAGCATTTTATCTTTAAAAATAGAACAACAGTTATTAGAAAAATCAACAAAACAACCATCATCATAGAGTTGAGAGATACTTATCAGGTTGTGTTTCAATCCTTGTACATAGTGTACTTTATTGATTGATACTACTTCTGGATCTCCAACTATTCCAATGATAATAATATTACCTTTGGCATTGTCAACAAATGTGACTAGACCACCATATTTTTGAGTTCGTGTTATGAAATTTGATGATTTTCCACTCATATTCTTGGAGAACACACTTTTCATATTCCATATTTCAGTTTGGATTCTATGACCTACTTCCTACAATGGAATTTAAAAAAAAGATTTGTTTTGGTACCCATATTCTATTGGGTCTAGTAGTGTTAGATAGCAAAGACCTAGGAATCTAGAATTGGTTTGTTTTTCTATAATCAATAGAATCATATAAACTGCTTGAAATAAAGGCTATCTTAATCCCACTTATTTTTGGTTTCCTTAAATAACAGTTTTTAGATATGTGACCTTTTGTTCCACAGTAGTTAAAAAATTTACCTTTTGTACTTGGGACAAAATAGTTCTTATACAGTTTAGGTTTCTCACCTTTACTACCTATTCCATATCTTTTATTTAATAACATTCTTTCCAAGTATTTAATTTAGTGTATTTTCTTCTTTTTTAAAAATAATATTTTCACTTTTGTATGTTTCTACTTCTGTTTTCAATGTTTTTATTTTAGTTTCATTATCTATATAGTTTATGTTTGATGATTTATATTTTTCAATTAACTCTTTATATTGTTTTAGCAAAGTGTCTCTTTATCCTAAAACAATAGTATGAATATTTTTTAGTGATTTATATTTCTTAAATAAGGAATCATTTTTCTCTTCCAGCATATTACAGTAGGTTGTGAGTTTATTATTTGAACAACTAGAACTAGAATCAGAATCAGACGAGTAGTAAGATTGTACCTCATCAGCTTCTACCATAAAGCACATGTTTTCATTCAGATTTTATTCTTCTTTTTTTTGAGTAAGACTTTTATGAGATATTGGAGTCTTCAGAAACAATCCAAGTAGCTTTCATTTCTCTTTTTTCTTTCTTCTCATAATCATTGTTTTTAAATAATTTCTTCTTCTTTTCTCATTTTAATTGAGGAAAGTTAGGTATAATGTGACCCGTTTTTTGCATTCATAGTATCTGACTTCCTTTGGATCTTTTTAATCCCTTTTAAAGGATTTTCTAAATCCTTTCTTATTTATATAGAATTTACTAAACTTTCTAGCCAGCTGAACTAGTTCCACATCTGAATCAGATGAATTAGATTTTTCTGATTTCACTTTGATTTCATTCTTCATTTTTATGCTTTTCTTTTGAGATATTACCTTCAAAGCAGTATTTTTTTTTGATTAAAAATTTGTGCTCATTTGCTTCATCTTCTATATCAGCTTCATACATCATAAGAGTTCCAATTAACTCTCTCATTGTAAGATCTTTAATGGGTGAGGATTGCCTAATAGTAGATGATATCCCATTCCATCTAGGTGGTAGTACTCTTAGAACTTTCAGGGCCTGTTCTGCTTATTTGATAGGATCTCCCAAGGTAGTGATGTTAATAATAATTTTTGTAAGACTTCTATTCATCTGGGTGATGCTTTCTACTTCAAACTTTCTAAATGTATCGAATTTTAATTTAGTAGTGGAATACCTCATTTTTCTGACATTGTCAGTTCCTTTATAAGCAACTACAATCGTCTTCCACATTTCATAATCCGTTGAGCACTGAGATACTATGTTGAATTCATTTGGTCCAAGACCATAGATAATGGCATTCATAGCTTTCGAGTTTATGTTGTACTCTGATTATGTATCAACACTCCATGTTTCAGGTTTCTCTGGAATCACATAGGGAGTTATAATTTTCGAGTAGACTCTGTATCCAAGGTTCTTTAAATAAATGATCATCCTTGATTTCTAAAATCAATAATTTTTACCATTGAAGTAGGGAGCTCGAACCATTAACATACCCTCCTATGTATCAGCCATTATGCTTTGTATAATCCAAAAACTTTCAACTTATATATCTTTATCAAAAGAACCACCTCTGATACCAATTGTTGGATCGGGTTATACCAAATATACATAAGAGGGGGCTGAATTGTGTGTATTACAATTTCTTTTCGAGATCGTGATCTGTCCTTTTAACTTTATCAAAATGATTAAGTAGCGGAAAATAAATATCAAAGGATGTACGATGTATAGTGTTTTGGGGAATAGAAGGCCCCTGGTCCACACCACGAATGCTCTACTCCAAGAGCATTGTAATTTTCACTATCTAGTACTCATATCAACAGACCATTCCATAACTGAGTATAGGAAGTTGACACCTTTACAACATTAAGGATAAACAGAGCCTTCTGGTTCATACATAGAACCTAACACATAGCTTAGTATGAGAATCTGGTCACTCAAAGTAAAAGAGTATTTTTTTTCTTTGAAATACTTTCCAGTTGTTCTTCACAATTACAATAGCATGCAATTGATAGTCAATGGATCGTCATCTTCAGAAAGAATGATATTTAGGTAGAACAGTTATGAGTCGATTCAGTTTCAGTATATCTTGAAATATAATTTTAAACTTTAACAACAGTTGATTCACAAAATATATTCAATATATAATTAGTGAATCTTCAATCGTGTTTCTTCTTCTTCAGAAAACAGTGTTTGATAGATCATGGTAGCAGAAAATCTGTAAATCTAGAATGTCTCTAAAAATTGAAGTCCTAAAAAAATAAAGAATATGTTCTTCGCATCTCTTTCACAATGTTCTATATCATATCCAATGTAATTCAAAATAACACAGATATATATAATAAATAAAATAATTTTCCTTTCAAATTTAGATCCACAAAAGTTGCCTATAGATTTGAGATATTCAAAAGTTTGAATAACAGAGCAGTCATAACTCCCCTTAAAATTCACCATGAAAATCTCCTCTTAAATCGATCCTTTGAATCATAAATAAATGGGTTTGAATTAGTCAAATATGTGCTTTATATTTGAGAATTTTAATCTGGTTTTAAATCAACCTAATAATCTGCATAAATATTGTTGCTTTAATAAAGTCATATTTTAAATCTCTGATGCCAAACATAGGGTTGAACTGCATAGCATACATTCTCTGGTCATAAGGTTCACAATGTAAGGTTGATCACAAAGGTAAGGTTGATATCAAACGTAAGGTTGATCTCAAATTTAAGGTTTATCTCAAACGTAAGGTTGATCATCCATACTTTTCTCTTAAACTTTCAAAAGTACGATATATAATTCATGCTTTTATCCGCTTCTAAACAAAAGGTTAATGATCCATACTTTTTGATAAAACGTAAGGTTTTTCACAAAAGTAAGGTTGATGAATGGTACTTTTGAGAAACAAACATAACATTCCATACTAACGTAGGATTCTTCTTTCATACTTTTCTGATATTTCAAACGTAAGGTTCCTTCCAAACGTAGGATTCTTCTTTCATAATTTTCTAATAAAGTATGGTTTCTTAACCATAATTTTCTGATAAAGTATGGTTGCTTAACCATACTTTTCTGATAACGTGTAAGCGATAGTTTTCATCCTTACACTACGTTCTTCAATGTAGGGTATGAACAGTGTTTCCAAAACACGCTAAAATGATTTTCGAACACGTGGAGTATGAATAGTGTTTCTAGAACATTCTAAAGTGATTTCTGGACAATTTTTCAAATATTACACGTGGATTAAAATGCTTAAAAATTATTTCAAAATATAGAAATAAATAATATTAATTTCCTCAAATATACTCAATGTAAGATCATTAGAATAACAAATAAGGGTATTTCTGAACATCAAAATCATCACAAAGAGATATAGAGTTATTCTAAAAAATATCCCCTTAATAAAATAGAGTGTTGTTGAAGACCACACTTGCTCAACACCTAAGTGTCTTGATGGGTGTGAGGAAGTGGGAGTAATGGAGACCTTTTATAGTAAAGGGGGAGTAGCACTCTTGTAATATTTTAGAAAAAAAGGAACCCCATCCACGTTTGATTATTGAAAGTGGATAAATAATGGTAAAAATTAGATAAAATTGAGTATATGGTCTAAATATGGCTATAAAATTGAATTTGAACACGTTTCTATGTTATATTAGGCCTGAAGTTTAGGGTTTAGTCCCTTGTTAAGCTTAATTTCACTTTAATCGTTGTAATTAATTTTAATTACTTTAACTAATATTTTTGATAAAAAAATAATTTTACCTTATTAAATATTATAAATTATGATGATTTAAATTATTGAATCCATTTTTCCAAATTTCAATCACAAAAGTGTAAAAAATTAATTTAAATTTAATCCCATAAATGGGATGACAATGCGGAGTTTTAAAGTAAAAACATTCAAACAATTTCTAAGTTTTTTATATTTAATTTCAAAGTGAAATTGTTTCCAGTTTCCTAAATGTGAGTAATTTATAAAAATATTATCAAATTAAATTTTAAAATAAATCAAAAATATAATTTATCCTTATAAATAATTTAGATAAAACGCAGTTTTGAGTTAAAATTCAGTATTTTTCATCATTCATCAAAAAAACTTTACAGATAATACCAAGAATTAAAACTAAAATAATTTTTATATTTCTCTTTAAGATATAAATTTATTATAATATATAATATTTATAAAAGTTCCAAAAATTGGATTTAAAATAGGTTCACCATTAAAAGGTGGTAAAAACGCCTTAATAAAAATATACATTTTTATGTGTAATATTTGGTTTGTTATTATATTATACTTATAAAATATATTTTATGAATATAAAAAAAATATTGAATATATTACATATATATTTCATTAATATCATTCACTAATTATAATTAATTTAATTTATTAATAAAAAAAACCTTTTTGGGCATAAAAATATTAATATTTCCTTGGTTTATATTTTCATTTATAATTAATTAGTAACCTATTAATTAATTTTATATTTATGTAAACCATATATTGTCATAATTTAGTTAAAAATATTCATAACTGCTAATTTAATGGCAAGGTTAAATAATAATATTTTAATAATATATTATTGTTCGATAAAACTCAATCTTCCATGTAATGCAAGCCATTGAAGAAACTCATTATTGCATATGTCACACGATAACACTTTATCACATGCATTGGAAGCTATAGAATATATTGAATTTATTTATAGTTGTAAATATATTATAAATTATTAGGATATCATGTTCCCTTATGTGCTTAGTCTTACGTGTCAAACATGTTATCGAATACAAGTTACTATTCTAGATTTTTCAGAGTGTTATATTCTCTTCATCTTAATTAAATTGTGTCCTTGAAATTTAAACTCAATATTAGTAATATATTGTTTGATATTTTCTATGTTTAAATCCAACATCATGAGAACGGTTTGTAAAACATCCTCTAGAAAATAGGGAATAGGTAGTGAAATGGTTACATAAACTAACATATAACTAGGTCTCTAAGTATGAGATCATTAGTGGAAATTAGAGATACGTATATGGAGTAAAAGTGTAAATATTTATAGGTATTGATTGAGGTTATAAATCAAAAACAAGTGAATGATCAATAGAAATTTTAGGGCCTCAAATCCATAAATATGCGATGATTTAGAAGACCATTGGTTCAAAAAAATAATGAATTAGGAAAACATTTTTTCAAATCATTTTTATAATGTTATGTAATCCTTTTACTACCTAATAATATAAGAAAATATACTTACTGAATATATTTCTATAAACATGATTTCATCCCTTGCTTTTGATTTGATTAGTTTTCCAATTCATTAATTACTTTAATAAATGGACATGCTAAAATAAACTTTGATGTCTAAATAACTCAAATACATTTTTAACAGATCATAAGGCCCATAAAAGAGTTAAAAGTATAACTATTTGGGTCTAAATATTATCCAAAGTCAATATGATCAATATATTAATCTATAAACCTAAAAATTAACACTATTGTTTCATAATTAATATTTATTCTTCAAATTGTTTAAATAATTACACATTAACCAAGATATCATGTAGGATAATGGTAGGTGAAAAACCCTTGTCATCCTTCGGTCATGGGTTCAAACCCCATGTCCTTTCCATACATGATGCGTTATCACCCAGCATACAGGTTTTCCTTTTCCAAAATCAAATTAATATAATTTTTAAAATAAATATGATGGACATCCTTGAAATAAGGTAAATCACTAAATAGACTTTTAACTAAGGTTTTCAATAAAACATCAATACATAAATAATTCATCCAGTTATTTCCACATAGAACCTTCCTTATTATAGAGTTTATCCTCTAGAATAGGTTATTGAATCGGGTAATGTCTAGGTTCCCCATATTTATGGCAAAAAACTATAAAGGATTCATTACGATGAATTTTATTTCTTTTCATCACACTCTTCATTTTTCCTTAAAAAATCTTTGAATTATGTCTTTTTTCCCACAAATAAAACATTTCATCATTCCCCTGAGACACTTTCCTAGGTGTCTCCATCCACATTTATTGCATGATGGAAATCAAGCCTTATTTTCTCTATAGTCTCTACCACTCTATCTCTTAGCAACCTCCATCCTTCTCTTATTTAGTGAGTTTAGGAGTTGGTTCAGGTATATATTGTTAATCATATATCGAGAAAAATGATTAGGCATAAATGTGATATATTTCACTCCTATCAACACCTCATTTGGTTTCTCATTGTCACCACCTTGTCCTTCATGTTCAATGTTAACATGACTCCTTCGAGTACCATCCATTGGATAAAACCAGAAATCATAATATGAGTAACAATAGTCATAGAAAAATGTATAATAGTTTTTAGGATATCTAAATCACAACACCTTATCTTAAATCTAAAACACCGTAGGTTTAACCTAAGTTATTCATTTCCAAAATCCTTCATAATAGTTAGTAAATAAAATTTGAATTATCCTAAGTATACCCCCCAGGAGTGTCAAACCAGGTGCGTAGTAAGGCTGGTTATAATGTACTAGGTTACCCCAAGTCAGGCTTGGGACACCTTTTTAGATTTGTTACTCATAGGTCCATATTTTACAGAACCATATCCACTTATAGTATCTAGAAAGGGATGTATTAATAGGAATACCCACATAATATCTACCTAACAAAAATTGTAGGATGTTCTGGTATTCTTATCTTCAATGTCTATATTAGGTTTTTGCTCCCTAATCTATGTATTCTAAATCTAGTTTCCAAGGTTTCTAATAAACATCATTTGATACTAACTATAGAAACCTGACCCCAGATAGCCTGGAGCTGGTGTATGATACTATTACATTGGCATGATTATAATGAATTAAATCTCAAAGGACCAAAGAGTTTAGTAATCTTAGTAAACCAGATACATAAATGAGTCTTGTATTACAAATGAATAAACTAAAAAGAAAATATTTTTTTATTTAAATAAATAGCTTCAAGTATAATAAATCTAATCCATCCAGTAAATCCCTGCATATCCTTCATATTCCATTTATTGAATTTCTGGATAAAGAAACTGTAGGGTCCTGAAAAATCCTCAAATGAAGATAATAATCCCCTTCATTCGAGAGAGGATTTTTACCTGATTCCCTTCAACGAATTGGGCAAAGGAAGGAGGCCAATACTCAAAATTGGAAAAGCACCAATCGGTCTGCGAACCAGCCCAAGTGTTATGCAGCCGGTTCAGTGAACCGCTCCCCTCCACGGACCAGCCTCATTCGCGAGATGGAGGTGGAGATCCTCTGCGGGCACAAAGTAGAATAGGCGCCGAACCGGTCCACCGTCACGAACCTCCCCAGCTGCGGACCGCGTCGACCGACCTGATCCGCATCCGCTGTCATTCACGGAATGGAGGCAGAACCCTCCGCGGCTGCGAAGCACTCTCCGAGCTCATTTGGTTCGCGGGGGGAGGTCGTTTGGTTCGCGGGGGAGATGCTCTCAAATGCGCCCCGCAAGTTTCGGATTGACCGAGTCATCCGTGAACCGGGTTTTCGATCATGGTCCTCCGTAAAAGGTGCTGCATGACCATAGATACATCCTTTTCCCCACTCTGTAAAAGGAGATTGAGGGGAAGAGAAAAGAGGAAGATGGAGAGGAGATCAATCAGATTCGGGTGGAAGGATTTCGAAGGAAGGCTTAGGATTTCATAAGTTCTGGTTCGCGAACCAGAGCAGGTATGAACCTAGGAATGAACTAATAAGGAACCAAAAATGCATAATAACTTGGTGAACCGTGAACCTAAAATAACAAAGAAGATAAAACTGCGAACCATGGTCCCTCCGCGGATGCACTCCCCACGGACCAGGGAATTGATGCCACTTTTCCGATCTGTCGTACCGCATAGCACCCTCCTATGTGGGCAAAGCCCCGACCGATGAGCCTCCAGCCGACGCCACCCTTGGCCACCGCTACCTGCATGGAACCCTCTACGGACCACCCTGGTTCGCGGATCAAACCCGAATCCATGAACCACCATGGTTCATGGGATTCCCATCAGTCCTCAGACCACCCTGGTTCACGGACGGCTTCTCCAACCGCATAGCACTTCCCTACGCGAAGGGCGTCACCACCCATACCCCTTTGTGGCCCACCGAATCCTTTGGAGTTCCAGTTCCCTGAGCCGCATAAAATCCTTATGATCTGGCCTGATCCTCCGTGACTCCCTCACTGGCCTACTCATAGGCCCTGAGCCGAGGCCTCCACCGGACCCGTGTGGTGTAACCCTCAGGCGCATCAGCGCGCCGTTTTGAGTTCACATACCCATGGTAAATAGGGGAGAAGGGGTTGCCCCGACCCTTGAGCAGATTCCCAAAGCATTCCTGGGTTCACATTCCTACGGTAATGTGGAGTCTGAGCTCAGGAGCCCCCTTTCTGACCCTCCACTTGTTGGGGATAGGGTACTTCTCATTTCTTCAGAGGGTAGTAAAATACCCATCAGAAGGAAGCCTCCATGCACTTCCATACTTCCCCCATGAACAAGAGAGGTGACGGGCACAGGAGCACATTTTTTCCTCTCCCGTTGCTCTTTGTCGCCATGGGTGTCCATCCTGGAGTAAGCCCTAACTTTCTGGGCCGCCCTCATGCATAATCCCCACTCCACTTCTCACGGATGCACCTTTCACGATGTGATCCTCTGGTCCCTACTGCCTCTTGTTTCTCACACCGATCATGACTCACGTGGGGTTAGAGTAAGCATCGACCATGAAATCCTCTTATGGGCCTCCTCAGAGTGTAAGCCCCAATCCATCACTCTGGGCTACCTCAGAGGGAAAGTCCCAATCCTATGAGAACTATGAGGACTTTGATTCCCTACCACAGGGATACGTAGGAGGCCTCCATGAGGTTCAAGCCTGATCACCAGCGGGCCCCCGGGTCTACCTTCACATCGGTTCTCTGACGCTCCCGTTTGAACTATGTGGACTTTGATCCCTGTCTCCTAGGCAGGGTACGTAGGAAGCCTCCATGAGGTTCAAGCCCAAAAACTGGTCGATCCGACTATCTTCACATCAGTTCAATGCTCCATTCCTAGTACCGCCTCAATGAGTCCCGACTCCTCGGGGTCATTAATCCAATGAGGGATGGTAAACCTAGAGCATAAATGATTTTGAACCCCTACATTCATCTGACCATTGCCAACCAGGAGAAATCCATGGATACTATTCTTGGGTATAAACCAAAGATTTGAGAACATATGAATACGTCTTAAATCTATAAGAGAGTCTCGGAATAGGAAATAATTCCCCCAAAAAGGGTGAGATGAGCCCGGATTCCCATCCTCTCAACCAATGTGAGTTCTTAAGCATCGCTGGTCAGACCATCCAACGAACGTCTGCCTTTGGAAAGCAGGTCCACGTGTCATCGGATACGGAATCGTTGGGCGTTTCAAGACCGACCCAAAACAAAAATGGTGAACCCGACGTGAATCTTTAACCAATCATGACGGATTTAACCTAATTTCACTTTGTGCCCCCTTTTACTCACATATAGGGCCAAGAAAGGTCATTAATTATGCATGGGATCATGAGATGCTGCTTTGACGGGTTTGCTGTTTGTATTTGTTAAAATATTTTACAGGTACCACACAGAACTCCCTTCGATCCAATGGTGTCCCGAAGGAACTCACAAGCGCGTGCTTCCAACAACAAAATGACCAGAAATCCTCACCAACGGAGGACCCCGTCATCTACCCAGCGTCTTCAACGTTGGGTCTCAGATGCACTGATCCGAGAGTACCATGTGAACGGTACTCTCCCGATGGTGGAGGCGGCCATGCACACCCTCAAATTCGCTAGAACTCGTCAGTCGCCTGCCCAGCAGCGGCCGCAAAGTCAGATCCAGACAGCCCCTTTTGCTGTCTCTAACCATTTCGGGAGTCTATCCACGGAACAAGACAATGCGTACCTCCCTTATATTAGGGAGGGAGATGAGGTTGACGTTGAGGACTTCATCCCCACCGAACGGGGGTTCCGCTTCAAGGCCCCCTCCGTCAGACGTCGTTGCGGTCATGCCACGACTCAACATCCTCACGCTTAGGAGGATGTAGCCCCGAGGACCCAGGCCCACGCTCCCAGAACTCCGGCCCCTCGGACTGCCCGACGAGAGCGGTAAACGTACAACCGAGGACCGGTCATAACCCTGGTCCCCGAGGAGGAGCTCCGCTTCCTAGTCATGGAGACGCATTACGAACAGGCACATACACCTGTTCGTTCATCCAAGGCCTGCCATCCAGACTTGGCGGCATCATACGAGCCATCGCACATCCCCATCGAGCTTTACCACGCCCGTCGCTCACACAGGATGGCACCTAACTGGCAGGTACCTCTCTTTGCCCAGGGTCGTGAAGCCTACCAAACTGACATGGTGGCGACCCGGTGCCTGCAAGAATAGCTCATAGCTAATGCTCCTGATGCCTACCATCCCTATATGGTGTCAATCAACAATGCCCGCCACCCAGATGTGGCGAAAAATCATAGGAAGTCACATCTCCCCACCAATAAATTCCACCGACTCGATACGGTGGGAAACCAACATATGCAGGGCCAGCTCCCTACGGATGCAAGTAAAGTCTGAAATCACGATGTAGCGGAAAATGGAGAGACAAACTGGCGTATCCAGGTACAAGGGCAGATTCGTTCACCTGCCCCGACACAAGATAATTGTCAGTACCCACTGACCACTAGAGGACCGGAGTAGGATATTCCTACTCTGATACCGGAATGGGCCTTCATACTCGTTCAAGCCAAATATTTCTCTCTGCATATCCTAGAAATGATGGAGGAATAGGTATCGATCCTAGATCATATCTTGAACACTTGCCAGAATGTAATTACATCAGCGGAAACAGTAAGGATTCGGGCCTGTGAGCTCATCTCCCCAATTGAGGTGACTCATCTAAGAGACAAGATAGCCTCCTCGAAGAAGATATGCATCCATTCTTCCATAGACGAGGGTCGTCAGCTATATTCTGTGACGCAAGGGCAGCCGGATCGAGTAGCTTCACTCATTCCAACTGGGGGACACCCGTCCATTACGGTGGATGCTCCAGAGCAGGCATATATCCCTGCTAAAAGTCAAGATGTTCTCCGGCGTATCCCAGTAGCATCATGGGACCCAATTAGACAGGTACCCAAAGGTGAAGCCTATTGTCAATAGTAGACGGTCCCCGCTTCCCGCAACAAAGCACCCCGAACACACCAAAGGCAGCCGGAAAATAAAGAGGGAGTTCATGACTCCGCTCTGCTGGAAGTTGTGGTTTTCAATGCCACTAAGAATATATCAAAGGATGAGAACCTTGCCCACCCATTACCATGTTATGGGAGTGGCAGTAGCAGTTTCAAAGGTCCTCCCTACAATCTCGCTACCAGTAGCTCTGAAGGTCCTCCCCATAGCACCTGTGGGGGTCTCCCCCGTGGGCATATAATGATCAATCATGAGAGCTCCTCTTTTGATGCGAGTCACGGAAACCCTCCACGTGGCCAGAAGATCAAGCTGCAAAAAGGTCCTCCACTTGCTGTGGTCCACCCTGAAGGTCCTCCCTGGGGTATACGCTGCAAACACTCTCTATGCAGTGGGACCACAGATTACGATAGTAGTCCTCACTATCATAGTCACAACTGCGGAGGCCCTCCCCGTAGTGACGTATCATCATGACAAGAAGGTACTCCCCTTGTCGTGGCATGCCCTGAAGGTCCTCCCTAGGGGTTATGCTACAACGTAACTCCGCGCAGCCGGGCATCAGATCATGGTGGTATTCCTCGCCACCCTGACAACGGAGGTCCTCCCCGTAGAGACTTCAAGCAACGAGAAGGCCCTCCCCTTGTTGTGGTACATTCTGAAGGCCCTCCCCAGGGTGTTCCCCGAAGATATTCTCCCTGTGGCAGCTGTAATGGTAGTCCTCTCCATTAAAATAGTTGTGATGGTAGTCCTTGCCACCGCGGCTTCCATTGTGAAGGTCCTCCCCGCAGTGTCCCCAATCAACAAGAAGGTCCTCCCCTTGTCGCAGTGTGTCTTGAAGGTGATCCCCAAGATACACGTCGAACGTCAAACCATAATGGTCATCCTCACCATGATAGAATTTGCTGCGGAGGCCCTCCCCGTAACAACGCTACGTAGCTAGAAGTTCCTCCCCTTGCTGCGACATGCCTTGGAGGTCCTCCCCAGGGTGTGAACTGTAAAATTCCTCTATGCAGTGAGGTGTCAAGCAGTAATGGTAGTCCTCGCCATTACAGCTTCCATTGTGAAGGTCCTCCCTGCAATGACATATCATATCGACAGGAAGGTCCTCCCTCTTCCGAATCAAGCACAGAAAATCCCTTGTATGCCGAGGAACTCAGAAGGACGGGTTTGAGCATGTTAGATCCCCAGTTAGTCACCAATGACACCCTTCTTCAATCGGGAGACGTTCCGGGGCCACGTTCATCTTCTGAACCACCTCAGAATCGCCCACATAATGATTCAATACCAACCGGTCCCACTACCTCCGACCACATTGATAGCGAGCGTCTTAGTTGGGCCGACCAGGTAGATGAATCACTAGCGGAGGATTATGCTGACATGTTGTGCCTGAGGAAACGACTGGCTAGGGATGATATACCAGTTATTTTTTGGCCCAAGATCACCTCTCAGTTCAATATACCCAGAGAGTTGTCAGAAGAATGCGTGAACAGAATCCGCCATAATATATGGACAACCCTCCACTGGATGAAATCAAGCTTCCTACCCTATGACAGGTATATAGACCATGTCAAGACAATAGGAGACCTCCTGCGTCACATCGACCAGGAAGCTCTTCCGTCGGAACGGTGACGGCGACCCGAGAAGCGTAAAGGAAACATGGAGATGGTGTGCCTCCGTGCGCTGCACCAATTTCATCGCCTCATTGGTGACGCCCTGACAGGAGTCCATATCAGGTAATGGGGAGAACATGGAGCTCTACATTTCACTCCACTCCCTGCCCAGAACAACTCGTTCGGCGTGGTTTATTGCAATGTCATCACATCAAGACGGAAATTGAGTGGTCTCTCTGTTTAGGAAAGGAAACACATCCAACAGAGTTTGGCCTTGAGTAAGTCCCAGAAGCATCAGGCCCGACGGGAACAAGCTATTAAAAAACTCCTAAATCAGGCCACCGAGAGCATACAACAGGCCTTTCGCCTAAGATAGGCCAATTAGAGATCTTTTCTTGCCTCCCCAGAAGGGATTGATTCACGGAAGAACTCGGCACCAAACCTAGTTCACCCCTAAATGGGGGAACGCAAGATCAGGCAGGTGGCGATAGCAGCAGCCACTGCCGCGATCCAGGATCAACCCTAGCCTATAGGGCTGGGGGAATTTTTAACAACAAATGTCCCCATAAGACCAATAAAAATGGGAAGAGACTCAATGTCCAAGGAACAGATCCAACCCCAGCCCTCAGGGCTGGGGGCATTATTACCCCCTCAACAACAACCTCCCCCACGAGAGTCAGTATTCTCTCGTCTAGGGAGGACAGCCAGAAGAGGAGGTTCTCGTCCTATCCCATCATTTGAATCATCATCCCTTCTGAGAGGAAGGCGCGTCGTAAGGTCGCATCAAAGAACTCTCTGCATCACCCTTCATCAAGAAGTCTGAAGGCAATCCCAGGTCATTAAAGGGAAGGCCAGCACAAGATGCGGGAGATCCTCTTCCCATTTAGAAGATGACATCTTCTCCACCCCGCGATATGCATCTATCAATGTAATAGAGGTTAACCCCATGGGTGACACCAGAGATGATTCAAATCAGGATGGATCAGGAGATGATAGTTCCGGTCAGGCTGTGACTCACAACAAACCACCAGGTGTGCACACCCAGAACCAGAGGGCCGCCCTAAATATGGCCGCCCCTTCAGCTAAGCCCCCTCCTCTTACCCTGCGAGATTCCAACAAGGATAAGAACAAAGGACTGGTTACCCTTAATCCATCCCCTTCTCTCGAAAAAAACAAGCCACTCATGCTCAAAGAGAGGTTTGCTTGATAGGAAGAGGAAATGATAGAATTGAGGCAGCTTAACGTCGAGATACTCCAGAGGAACCATCTTATTGAAAACACGTCCCAAGAGGAGCTACATCCTGCACTCCCAGTAAGTGCACCTCAAAGACCCAGGCTTACCCTGCCCAATGAGGCGCCTAGTCCGTCCAACTACCTAAATTTGGATCCGGATGAATACCAAGACTTCCCTCCACTCAAGAAGAAACTGGAGTGAGTACGCATGAACCCTCTGACAGTGTCACAAACAGCACATGCACCCCAGGTGCCAACCGAGATGGATCCTCAAGAAATGCCTCAGGCTACACCTGCTCAGGACCGGACCCAACAGGATGTAAACCAGGGTATCACCAACACCATCAAGGCACTAACGGCTCGATTTGAAGCAATGGAAGGTCGACGCGCTCCGATACAGCTAGAGCGGAAACCTTACCTGGATTGGGTGAGAAACACACCTCCTCCACCCAATTTTGGGAGCCCTGTATTCCCTATCTTCAATGGATCAGGTGATCCAGAACAGAATTTGAAGCACTATGCATCCTATTGCGACCCTATGATGGGAACTCCGGAGCAACAAGAAGTGGTGAAACTCAAATTATTTGTGCGGACCTTGCAAGGATCCGCCTTCATCTGGTATACGAGTCTGCCAGCCCAGTCAATAAAAATCTGGGAAGACCTTCGGCAGCAGTTCTTGTTCCACTTCAACTCAACGCTACCCAAAACAATGGTCAGCGTCGTTTCTCTTCCTGTAAATTCATAACACATGGACATAAATATTCTAAAATAAAATAACTCTATAAGGAATAATTAAAATTAAATCAATATTTCATTATATAATTTTTTTAGTAAAATAGAGAAATTATATCTTAACATTACCTTTACATCTTTCCAAAGAGGTTTCTTTGGTCCATATATATGATAATAAAAAAAACTAAGGATTTTATGTGCACTTCACTAATGTTGGTTAACTACCACTTAGCATAGAATCTGACCTGAACTTCATGCCCAGTGTACCCATGATGATCTCGTCCCAAACATGCTAACCACCATCTCTATCATATCACAATTCAAAATTTACTTTTCCTTCTCTTATTGCACCCATTTACTACTTGTAAAGATGAATGATGCATGAAATTGCATGTATATATTAAATGGGTGAAAGAAGAGAAGGAAAAGTGAATGTTGAATGGTGATATGATACAGATGGTGGTAAGCGTGTGTGAGATGATAGCATCATGGGGGTGTTGGATAGGAAGTTCATATCAGATTCTATGATAAGCGGTAGTTAACCAACAGTAGTGAAGTGCACATATAATCCTTAGTTTTATTATTAAATTTTTGAGTGATGCACAACTAATCCATGTGTTGGATTCATTGATCAATGGATCTAAATATACATAAATATTTTCCAACGCACTGTATCAGTAGAAACAGTAACATAAATGACCAAAATACATAATATAAATAAACCCACACACAAGGCACAAAGAGAAATTTCCACAAAAATAGACATCTCTAAAAAACCATGATAGAAAGAGGGAAACTAATTCATAAAAGGATAACCATTTAAAGGTTCATATTAAAAAAAACAATTTAAAATAATAAAGAGCCACAAAACAAAAATGAAAACCATTTGAACTATGAAAGATACACAAAACAAAAATGAGGAGCTCTGAAAATCTTCACCCCAACATGGGTGACAACAACTGAGCCAATGTGTTTATACTTCCTTCACAAAACCTCAGCCAAAAATGATTCTTCCACCAACTTCTCAAAATAGAGATCCTTAGAGAAGAGGACTCACTCCTTGATCTCTGTATGAATACCCCCAATGAAAAAGAAGCTTTCAACAGATCCTATGACACCACCTTCGAACAAAAGGAAACCAGCACTTTGAAGTGTTCAACAAAATCCCTCACCATCTGCTGGCCTTACTAGACACTCATGATCTCTTACCTTTTATTTATATTCACCTCCTTAGTTATAAACCATCGAAAAAAGGAGGGACTTAAAATCTTCCCACGTCATCCCAACTTGATTCATTTTTTGGGAAAACAACTCTCATTCTTCCAAATATGGACCCCCAATAAGACCTAGAATATAACGAACTCTAACAGCTTTGGGAGTTCTAAACACTTTTAAGACATTCCCAACTTCCTCAAGATACTTCAATTCCTCTAACGAACCTCAATTTGCAAGGAATATGGGAAGAAACTGAGGAGAACTATAAACAGGGTGAGACCCACTAGAAACTTCAGGGACCTTTTCGGGAGGCATATTCTAAATAACACAAAAATTGTAAAATCAGTTTCATGATCAATCTGAAACAAAATGGAAAAGAACATCTCAGGCCAAAACAACTAGCTCAAAATAAAAATTTTATAACAAAATAAGAATTATCTCTTCAAAAACCACTATTTCATTTTCAATTTCAAACCACCTTATTCTAAGGACACTTTTGACAACATAATAACCCACTTTTGATACCAGCTAGCTGGTGACCCTGTTCTGGAAAGTTGGTGGAACTATAGCAACATACTGTAGTCTCATCTCCACCTCTCAAGCCCCTAGTTCTCTCCATCGACCCATTCAATGTCAAAAACAAATTTAAACCAGCATAACACATGGGTTTTCCCTAAATTAATTAGTTATGTACCTTTATAAAGGAGTGGGTACACTACTACAAAAACGGGCAAGGGAAGCGCGCCCTTATAACAGCGCTAAGCAAAACCGCTGATAAAGGATACCCTATATCAGCGCTAAAATTACAGCGCTGAAAAAGATAATGTTTATCAGCGCTTTCTTAGCGCTGATAATAGTAATATTTATCAGCGCTAGAAAAGCGCTGATAAATATGATCTGTATCAGCGCTAAAATTTTAGCGCTGATACAGTTGGTCTTTATCAGCGCTTTTTGAGCGCTGATAAAGGTTCGCCTATATAAGCGCTCAAAAAGAGCTGATACAGAACACCTCTATCAGTGCTCAAATTTCAGCGCTGATATAGGGTATCCTTTATCAGCGCTCAAAAACCGCTGATAAAAATTATCTTTATCAGCGCTAAAAAAGCGCTGATAAAGAGACCCGGTATCAGCGCTATAATTGTAGCGCTGATACGGGGAATCTTTATCAGCGCTTTTCTAGCGCTGATAAATCATAATATTATCAGCGCTAGAAAAGCGCTGATAAAGCTAGATTTTATCAGCGCTATAATTTTAGCGCTGATAAAGGTAGCCTTTATCAGCGCTTTTTTAGTGCTGATAAAACCTTAGTCGACTTTTTTATAAAGTCGGTCGCACAGTGCCCTCGTTTTATCGCAGCTAAAGCCCTCGCGGAACTGTAACCCTGCTACTCTTCTCCCGAATACCGTTGCTGTGTTCGCTTCGCCGGAGCTTGCCGCCCTCGGTACACTCGCCGTCCTCCGCCGCCCGCAACACCCTCGGCCGACCTCCACCGCCTGCCGCCCTCGGCTGCCCGCAACGCCCTCGGCCGCCGTTCTCTACCGCCCTCGGCCGCCCTCCGCCGCCCTCGGCCGCTCTCTGCCGCCTCCGTCGCCCTCCGCCTCACTCGGCCACCCTCGGTCGCCCTCCGCGGCCGCCTTCCGCAACCCGCAACGCCCTCGGCCGCCGCCTTAAGGTAAAAATCTATGAAGAAGATGTATATGTTTTCATATAGATAGATTGTGTATAGCTATTCTCTCTAAGTGTACTCATGATGATGTCCAGATGATGGGAATAATCATCATTATTTTGGTATTACACCAATATGTCGTCCATAAAACAACTACAATCTGGTCTAGGTACAAGTGAAATATTCAACTCATCAAGAGAATAAATGCCATGGGGAATTCGTCAACACAAATTTTATTATGAAGAATTCATAAAAACTATACATGATTTCAAAATTAGTTTATAGTATATCAGAATTTCTCAACCTCAAATGATGATAAACAAACCTTAGATCAATCTTAGAGAACAATATGGAACCCCTCAGCTGGTCAAATAGATCAAAAATACAAAGAAGTGGATATCTGTTCTTAATTTTCATCTGATTCATATTCTATTAATAGAAACACATATGTAATGTTCTGTCATCCTTCTTGGAAAATAAAATACGAGATCCCCAAGGTGACATACTCGAGCAGATGCACCCTTCATAATCTAACTCCTCTCATTGAGTTTTATGTTCCTGAATCTATTCTTGTTTCATTCTGAAAGGCGTTATATAAAATGGCTCAACTCCACGCATCAGCTCAATCATGAACTCAAAGTCTCTTTTAGGTGGTAGCCCTGATCAATTCTCATGAAACACATCCTAGAACCAGTCTACTACTGGGGGAAATATTTCTTGTTTCAATCCATTATCATCAAGAAAAATATTTGTAAACTGGTCTATGTTCTCACCTAGTTATGGAAGAACTGGTCCTACATGGTCTACCAAGATATCCCATTCTCCATAAAAGACATGGGCTCTACCCTTATGAGGCATGACAGTCACTCATCTACGGTAACAATCAATGTGATATTGATTAAATACCAAAAATTACATCATCACTATCTATTCAATACATATCATATCAAGCATGTATAAATCCAAAATGAAACAATACTCACAAACTATGAGGGAACACCCCTTACGAAGACAGATGCCTTCTAATCACACCCCCAATGGTGTGTTGACCAACATGATCCCACAAAAGTACTCTAACACAAAACAGAAACCATTTACCAAGAGATAAGATATAAAATAATGAGAGGATCCCCTATTACAAGTCTCCTTTAGGTTCCCCTATTCGGTGCTCTGATAAAGGTATCTCTCATCGATTGGAAATCCTCTATCTCTTGTTATATCCTCCTTATAGAGTGATAGATAATCATATTTTTAGTGAATATAATATTCTTTTTTATGAATCTTGATTGTAGGTTAGACTACTTGATCTCATTCCAAGGAAGTGGTTCCCTTCTACTGTATTTGGAAGTCTTCTTTTGTGTACTTGAACCATAAATACTAATATTTGAGATTCAAATAGGATGAAGATGAATAAAGATTGGATGGATTCTAATCGTTTAACAATAGAGTACGAGAACGGTGTGAAAGAGTTCATAAAGTTTGCAAAGGATCACACAAAGGATCCTTCTCAAATCCTTTGTCCGTGTTTACGTTGTTGTTATTCTAGACTACTTACTCCATAGGAGTTGGAAGAACATTTGATATGTCACGGAATAGATCGGAGTTATAAATGTTGGAATAAACACGGAGAAAAAGCGAATGTAGCTACTAGCTGGGATAAAACTGCGTTTTATGGATCGTCAGATATGAATACAAATATAGATAATGAAGAAGACCGTATGGAGGATGTGATTACATATGTCAATGATGATGAAGATCGTATTGATGAAATGACAAAGACAATTCAAGATGAACCCCGTGATTGCCCAAAATTGTTTGAGAAGTTAAAGAGTTGTGCAAAGACGCCATTGTATGCTGCTTGCACTAAGTATACAACATTGTCAGCTGTACTGAAGTTGTATAAATTGAAAGCAGGCAATGGATGGAGTGATGTCAGTTTTACGGAACTACTTGCTCTCTTGAATGACATGCTCCCGAAAGATAATGAGCTCCCAAGCCGGACATATGAAGCTAGACGAATGCTACGCTCGATGGGAATGATTTCTGAAAGAATACATGCCTGCCCGAAAGACTGTATATTGTTTCGAAAGGAGAACAAATAACTTACAGAATGCCCAAAGTGTGGTGATTCTCGATACAAGAAAGATAAATCCAATCCTACGAAAGTTGTATGGTACTTTCCAATAATTCCAAGGTTTAGGCGTTTATATGGAAGTGAAGAAACTGCAAGACAATTGTCGTGGCATGCAGATAAAAGAAATAAAGATGGGTTATTACGTCATCCGGCCGACTCTCCTCAATGGAAGAAAATTGATCATGAGTATCCTGAATTTGGAAAAGAGCCGAGAAACCTTCGTCTTGCGTTATCTACAGATGGAGTGAATCCTTTTGGTTTTCAAACCAGCACTCATAGTACATGGCCTGTTATGTTGCTAAATTATAACTTGCCACCCTGGTTATGCATGAAGCGAAAATTCATCATGTTATCTATGCTTATATCAGGACCAAAACAACCAGGTAACGATATTGATGTTTATATGACTCCTTTGATCGAGGATTTGAAGTTATTGTGGGACTCAGGTGTAATGTTGTATGATGCTTATAAAAGTGAATACTTCACGTTGAGAGCGATGTTGTATGGGACAATAAATGATTTCCCTGCTTATGGAAATTTGTCAGGCTATAGCATTAAAGGAACTCAAGGGTGTCCCGTGTGCGAAGAAGATACAGAATCAATTAGGTTGAAACATTCATCGAAATCTGTGTTTCTAGGACATCGTAGATTTCTACCTCGTCGGCATAAGTACCGATATTGGACGACATCATTCAATGGAAGTTCAGAAAAATGCACAACACCGTCTCCACTAACAGGTGATCAGCTGTTTGAGAAAGTAAAAGATATGAACACTGTTTTTGGTAAACCATTTTCGAAAAACCTTACGAAAATCGGTTGGAAAAAGAGATCAGTTTTTTTTGAATTACCATACTGGAATTGTTTGTACGTCAGAAATTTTCTTGATGTGATGCATGTGGAAAAAAATGTATGTGATAGTGTTATTGGAACGTTCCTAATGCCCCTGGAAAAACAAAAGATGGAATTAAGGCAAGGTTGGACATGGTTGACATGAGAATACGAGAAGAGTTGGCTCCCGTGAAAGGTGAAAATCGAATGTTTCTTCCTCCTGCTGCTTATACTCTTTCTAGGGCAGAGAGATATCAGTTTTGCAACTTCTTTAATGATGTAAAGGTTCCAGAGGGGTACTCATCAAATATCAAGAACATTGTGTCAATGAATGATTTGAAGTTAAAAGGTTTGAAATCACATGATTGCCATGTTTTGATGCAAGATCTAATTCCTATAGCTTTACGTTGCATTTTACCCAAGAATGTTCGTCATACGTTAACCAAACTTTGTTTCTTTTTCAAAGCTATATGTAGCAAAGTTTTAGACCCGGGGAAATTGCCAGCTATGGAAAAAGAAATTGTCATCATATTATGTGAATTAGAAATGTTCTTCCCACCAACATTATTTGATATGATGGTTCATTTGATGATTCACTTGGTGAGAGAGATTCGACTTTGTGGTCCTGTGCACTATAGATGGATGTATCCTGTTGAACGGTATATGAAGATTTTGAAAGGATATGTCAAAAATCGAAGTCGGCCATAGGGTTGTATAGTGGAGCGATATATTGTTGAGGAAGCCATTGAATTTTGTATTGAATACCTATCTGATGTGGAAAGCATTGGTCTCCTGAAATCTCGTCACACTGGACGCATTGAGGGTGGGGGAATTTCTGGAAGAGAAGTTGTAACAATCAGTATTACAGATCGGGAGCAGGCTCATCTTTATGTTTTGCATAACAGTTGGGAGGTTGCTTCATATATTGAAACTCACAAAGAAATTCATAGGCAGTTGAATCCATCAAGGGCTGAAAAATGGTTAGCAGATACACATAATCACCAGTTTATAGGATGGTTTCAGGACCATATTTTTAAGCAGTTGGATGAAAATCCGAATTCAATTTCAGAACGACTTCGATGGCTAGCCGCTGGACCAAGTGTGTATGTATTATCTTACAGTGGGTATGTAATTAATGGTTATACATTCTATACGGATGAACATGATGAAGAGAGTACCATGCAAAATAGTGGAGTTACACTAGTGGCTGAAGTGATGCATGTTTCTGGTAGTAAGGATAGAAATCCAATTTATGCAAATATGTCATACTTTGGCATTATCAAACTAATATGGGAGTTGGATTATACGACATTTCAATTGTCGATTTTTCAATGCAAATGGATTGATAACAATAGTGGTGTTAAAATAGATGAATGGGGATTTGTGAAAGTTGATTTTAGTAAAGAAGGGTACAAAGACGAACAGTTTATAATGGCATCACAAGCGGTACAAGTTTTTTATGTTCCAGATCCCGCAAACCGAAAGTGGTCGATTGTTCTGTTATCGTCCAAAACTATTGAGGGTTCCGATGAAAATTCAGTTGAGGACGATCCTTTTAGTGGTACGTCACAATCAATTCGGAGCGGTCCCAATGTAGATGATGTTTTGTATGTTAGAGGAGACCACAATGAAGGGATTTGGATTGTCGATAGAGGTGTCAAATCTCTTCAACCTTTGAAAAAAAGAAAGAGAGTTCAGTAAACAGGTTATATTTTGTTTGTAATATAGATCTTGTTATCTCATGTTATTATCTTATCATTACAGAATTTATGTAATTTGAATGAACTGTTCAACCACTTTTGCAGATAATGACTTCGCCACATTCTGGTGCTCCTAACCTTGAGACTGAACAAGTCTCTCAAGCAGCTGCTGCTGCGGCTGCTGCTGCTCCTGCTGCTCCTGCAGCTCATGCTGCTGCTACTGTTGCTCCTGATGCGGCTCCTACTGCTCCTACTGTTGTGGCCCCTACTCCTCCTCCTTCTGTGGCTCCTGGTGCTCCTACTGCTCCTGCTGCTGCTCTTACTGCTGCGGCTCCTGGTGCTCCTACTGCTCCTACTGCTGCTCTTACTGCTGCGGCTCCTGGTGCTCCTACTGCTCCTGCTGCTGCTCTTGCTGTTGCGGCTCCTTCTCTTAGTGTTGAGGTCCAACAACCATCAGCACATGTCGTTGATATCATAGTAGATGAACATATAGATGATGTTGATATCGATGAAATGGTCGGGAATGAAGGACCGACGTCGCAGAAATCACAGGTGCGTCGTAGTTTGACAGTGTTAGCCAAAATTATTAAGGCGAAAAGCAAAGGCATCAAATTTGAAGTCGGATGGAATGCACGAGGCCAACATGTGAATCCCAACAAGGCTATGTTTAGCAGTTACATTGGAGTTTTCACTCGGAAACGCGTGCCGATTGACATAGATTCATGGCACCATGTTGTGTCCGGGTTGAAGGCTGTGATCTGGGAAGAAATTACGGTAACATTATGAATTTATTTCTTTAATTAACTAGAAAATAAAATGACGAAACAGTGTCTTACTCTTCTCAATCTCTTGCAGAGTACATTTATAGTAGACGACTCACACAAGGATTATGTACTAAGGCTTGCAGGAAAGATTCATCGAGGTTTTCGTACTATTTTAACAAGATGTCACCTGAAAGATTCTAAAGGTAAAATAAACCCGCACTCACCCATTGTTTATGCGCACCTGATATCCCAAGAAGAATGGGATGCATTTATTGGTCGTCGTGGGGATGAGAAGTTTCAGGTACATTGTGAGTGATAATATGTTGTTTGAGGATACCTGTATTCATCACTTTGATTGTCAATATTTCATTTATGAAACAGAAACTCTGTACTGAAAATAAGGAACGTGCATCAAATCCAACATACCTCTATCGTAAAGAAAGGATGGGGTATGCTTCATTAGAAAATAAAATGGTATGTATTGTAAATTTACAGTAATATTGTTAGGTGCCAATAAATAACATCATAATTATCTTTCTATGTTTATATGTAGATTGATGAATCTAAAACCAAATGCACTTCTATCCCACGTCATGTGCTATGGAAGGAGGCACGTGTGAACAAAGAAGGTAAGTTAATAGATGAGAACACACAAAAAGTGTGGGAAATATGTGTAAGTATGACACGATGATAAAAAGATTTGTTTAAAATTTCTATTACATAAAAATAATTAGTTTTTTTCCTATATCTGACAGTCACAGGAATCAGCTACTCCTGTAGCTGATACAGGCCTATTATCGACGGCTTTGAAGCAGCCAGAAAAATACGGTCGTGTCAGAGGTGCAGGGTTTGGGGTGACACCCCGAGTATATTTTGAGAAGAAGAAAAAAATAGATGATACAGAGAAAAAATTGGAACAAATGAGCAAAAAAATAGCAACCCTTGAAGAACAATTGCAATGGCAGGGAGAGTTGCTAGCAACTTTTATGGGTGGGAAGCAAAGGGAGGACACAACTCAGGAACAACCACCGCATGAACATCCTGCCCCACCCCCACCAGCTTTGAGGCGAGCCATTCACCTAAAAAAATGTCTTAGCCGTGGTAATCAATATTCTAATAACGGTTCCCATGAAATATGAATTAGACAAACACTGATAATTTATCTGTAATGATCTTCTACAGGGTGATAATGATTGTGATTTATATCTGTCAACACCCACCTATCACTTTGTAGCGAGGGCTACAGTGTTCAATATCCCAGATGCCACACTGCATAATAGACCACTTTCAAAAGATCATCTGAAAGTGACGATTACTGTAGCTCATGAGCCAAATGCAATGCTACCTATTCCACTTGATGACGATGATATTCATACGGTTGAAAAGGCTATTGGGACATTCATTGCATGACCGACACAACTTGTAAGAGTACATGTAGACAAAGAGGTATTTATTTCCTTTTATTTTCAAGCTAAACCCTTAACAATTAATGAAAAGAGTGTCTGAATCAATGATTGTTGTTATAGACGGAGAAAGGAAAGGGGGTGACTAACATCGGCTCGAAACCATCTAAAGGATCGACCAATCGATCCCAAGGAGCTACTGAAAGCACAATAACACCACCTGTTCTCTTTCCACATTTACTAGCATTGAAGACTCATGTGGATACGAAGCTAAAAGATGGTAATAGTCATATAGTGATTTTCGAAGATAATATATACGGAGAGGAAAGTCAAGATTTCGTTGCTGCTGAAAATGTAAATGAAATCCTTGAAAACGGTTGGTTAGGCGTCACTGTTGTAAATGTATATATGAGGTATGTTTCCATGAATTGATTTTCTAAAAGCTGATCTAATATGCAAATTATGACTAAATGCATTTTATATTGTTGACAGACGCATTTATGAAAAACAGTTGAAGGGATTTTCCCATGAGCCAAGATTTGGACTGGTTAGTCCTCATATCACATCAACACACCAAACAAAAATAGAGTCATCAAAAAGGGATGCAATAGTGAAGGACTTGCTGAAAACATTTGAACGCAAGATTACAGATGACAGACTTTTCCTAATACCAACCATGCAGGGGTAATACTCTACGATTAAAGCATATCAATTATATTTTCACTTTTTTTATTACTTATTCCTTTTTGTGTTTTTAGGCAACATTGGTTGATAATTGCGGTGAACTTGGATACTCCGAAGATTTATTTTCTGGATTCAAAGCTAGGATATCCATCAAACCGACCATACATGATGGAGTTTGTGAATCTGTAAGACACTACATCTTACGTTTTAGGTCTAAACATCAATTTATATAATATATATTATCTTTTACTGAGGATTCTGTTATGATAGGGCGGTGTACCAATATCGTCTAAATCATGGTATGAGGACAGGGGCTAAGCATAAGGAGCCGAGCAAGTACTACGTCTGGAAAAATATCAGGGTATATATAATAAAATTTCACTATCCAAACACACCTCAACACAAGTTATTTATTCTCCTAATGATCAATTTTTTTGCAGTGTCCAAAACAAACAAACGATAATGATTGAGGTTATTATGTTTGTAAATTTATGAAAGAGATCATTTTTCATCAGCAAACTAGCATCCCTAAAGAGGTATTTTCAAAAACAATTACTAGTTCGTTTAAGTTATTTATTAATTCTTTATTTTTTTATTTTGCAGTACTACTATGACTGTCGAAAAGCCTCATACTCACAAGACAATATAGATGTGTTCATAAATGAGTGGGCCGCATACCTGATGACAGATTGTACACAAATACAATGATGATCTGACTTGGGGACATGTACAATTGGTGGTCATTTTTGAGAGGGGTTAAGGGGATCAAAAGATGAAATATTGTTGTATGTAAATGTTCGTAGAAAAATTGTAATTGTTATTAAATAAAACATTCTTTCTCCAATGAGTCATTTTTCCATTTTAACAGATGATATGCACCAGCAACATGCAAGAATGTTGAACCACTAAAATGGTCTCTCTCTTGTTTAAAATGGACACCACTTTAATTGAAAACAAAAACTGACCTACGGAAATCCGACCAGATGCATCTGGATTGCCTTCATCCTTTAGGAGAACGATCCACGGGTCCTTGGTGACGTGTACGAGTCAACTCCGCCTCAATCCGAGGCACGGTGTGACCGCTACCACCCAAAGGGTCTCTCTCTTGTTTAAAATGGACACCACTTTAATTGGAAACAACAACTGACCTACGGAAATCCGACCGGACGCATCTGGATTGCCTTCATTCTTTAGGAGAACGATCCACAGGTCCTTGGTGACGTGTACGAGTCAACCCTGCCTCAATCCGAGGCACGGTGTGACCGCTACCACCCAAAGAGTCGCTCTCTTGTTTAAAATGGACACCACTTTAATTGGAAACAACAACTGACCTAGGTAAATCGGACCAGACGCATCCGGATTGCCTTCATCCTTTAGGAGAAGGATCCACGGGTCCTTGGTGACGTGTACGAGTCAACCCCGCCTCAATCCGAGGCACGGTGTGACCGCTACCACCCAAAGGGTCGCTCTCTTGTTTAAAATGGACACCACTTTAATTGGAAACAACAACTGATGTAGAGACCCGTATCTTGACGTACATTGACATTACATTACTTTTGCGGAATACTTAGTACATTACAAAAACACACACACAAGGACCGTAATAGTTTAGTGTCTTTGGAAACTCGGAACGTAATCTTCTAATCGTGGTGAAAGATCTTCAATATCTCCCATAAAGATCTTCCCTTTTTTTTACCTAAAACCTTTCTTTATATCCTGGGGAAAAGAAAACATAAAAGGGTGAGCTCAAATGCTCAGTAAGGGTAAACAAAAGAAATATCAATCACATCATATTCATAAGAACATAACATTTTGGAAATCATAACCTGTAAAAGAGAGCATAATTTCATAACATGGGATAAATCATGGCAGTGAAATGTAATCACAATAATCATAACTTAAAACATGAAACTTTGTGGCATTCACCCATAATCATAGAGAATCATTTCTTGTTATTCAAGACTCATTTCCAAGACTATCTTAGTGGACAAAGTCCCTTTCTGAATCGAGTAACCCTCGTTTCAGTCCTTTTTTACTGAACCGGTATAACCTACCGTTCCAGCCCTGTCTATCTCATGAGATATAAAATCATTACCCAATGCATTGGAGGGAGATATAGGTCCCACCCATCTTATAATGAATCCTTTCTTATGTGTGCCACATAATCATAAACCATACATCATAACGTAACCCATGTAATAAAAATGGGATTCTTAAACAACATGACATCATAAAACAATTCATATACGATAAAGGAATTCATAAAAATATTTCCATCACAACATAATCAAATCCATGTAATAATAGGGATAAAAACAGAACCCTTTTATTATCTTAGATGGAAAATAATTTTGATAAAGTACTTGAACTCCATTCTTGAGGAAAATATCCTTTCTACTTCAAAAACATTTTTCCTTTCATAACATGTCATACAACTTTAAAATAAAAGAAGTTGATTAAAAATAAACTTGAAAACTTGTAAAGTAAGATTCTTGGAAATTTTGTTTTAAAAGTCCATTCATGCCGTATAGGTTAAAAAAAACATTCTTCGTACTTTTGTCGGAAAAGTCAAAAAGTACCTCGTACAAAAAAAGGACAAAAGATTCCTTTCATATCTTTTACTAAAAACTCAAAGAAGGGTAAAATTGGATATAAAATATTTTATAAGGATGGAAATAATATTACATATTGAGGGAACATGGATGTGGATGATAAAATACACCCTAGTAAATACTTACGAATAAACAATCTCGGATAAAAATGAGATTGTGATATTTCCCTTACCTTAGGTCCGATTTGCTTCGTATGTGTCCGAACCTCCTGTATAATGATTTAAATAATGTCATTGACTTATTAAAGAATCATATTCATTGTTATGATATCATATATGGTTCACTTATGACATTATATTACCCGTTCTTTTGTAAATTCCATGTTAAAGAAGCGTTTTGGGTAAAATCGTTTCATTTATCGTAGGTGTTTTGACTTGTTGTTCTTGACATCATTATTACTTATATCATGATTTACTCACTTCCAGAATATAAAATATGATTTATATATCATATATATTCAGTATATATATATATATAATATGTAGATAAATAAAATGAAAAACACCGTTCATGGAGACGGTAGTCCGTACGTACGCATGAACGCTGTTTTCCTTTCCTTATTGTCTTGAAATGGAAGTAAGTAGATGACATACATATGTATATATATATACATAAATCCAGTAGCTTTATAATGTCATATATTTCATTATTATTTCTTATATATACATTATAATCATTCTTAAATGGTTAACATGGAGAATGAATCTCATCGCGTCGTGGAGACGGTAGTCCGTACGTACGCACGAACGATGATATCATTTCTATAAATATTGAATTGAATTGGAGTGGATTATACAATATATCAGAATCAATATGATGTTTTAATAACTATGTATAGTTATTCTTTACACCATTATACCCATCCATGTAAGGTGGTGGTGGAAAATAGATTATACCACGGCGTGGAGACGGTATTCCGTACGTACGCACGCGTGGTGATTTCTTTTTCCGTAGGATAGATAGAAGGTGAATTAGAGTTGTTTCATATTTATAATAACATATCAGTATATAAGAAATACTGATGTTATTACTTTATCATGAAACAACTAAAGAAGAAGAAGTTGAAGAAGAAAGAAATTGAAAAGATCGGTAATGGATATTACCTCTTCTTTGAAACGCTTCTTTGAATCCTCCACTTAGGGAACTAAGATTGGTCTTTGAAGAATACCAAGACCTCTAGGATTATTCTAGGGAAGTGGAGAAGAGATTTGGGCAGGGTTTGGCCGAGCTTGAGTGCTCAAATTGGTGTGAGGAGGAGGGGGAGGAGGTGCCCTTTTATAAGGGAGGAGAGGGGCACCTTAGGAATATCTCAAAATATTATTTTATTTTAAAGTAAAAATCGGTTTATAATGGTTCCAAAGGGTCTTATTTCGAAGATAAAGTGGGGATGGGTCGAAATCCTATCAACCAATAGGATTTAGACAAGTTTAGGTTCTTATTTTAACCTTATCAATTAGATTTAACTCTAAGTTCAATAATTTAACTTTTACCGTGTCTTTTTTGTTTTCTTTCACTATATGGTTAATACACTTACTATAACATGCCAAACGAACCCCAAATTGTTTATTATTAATATATATATCCTTATATAAGTCATTTGGCCGAACCTTAGATTTTTAGGAATAAAATAACAATTAATAATATAATATTTGATTTAAAAACTATTTTGTGTCAATTTTGACACTATTTGATATATGATTTTTGTGAAAGTCATAACAGAATTATATGTTCGAACCAAGTTGATTAAATCAACACTAATATATCATAGTAACCTAGAAAATTAGTGGAATTCATAAAAAGTCTCAAATTACATTCAGTTTGGTGTTTATAACATCAATTATGTCAATATTTCATTAATAAGATAATTACTGCATCATCTTTGTGTCATAAATAAATTAATTTATTTAAAGTCTAAAAATTATAAATAAAATATCATTATGTAGGAAATCTATTTATCTTTCTAATGAATATTTACAATTGAATTTATCTTATGTATAACCCCATATTAAAAATGATTTACTTATTAAACTTTGATTTTAACTATTTTAACCCTTCTTTAAATAAATTAATAATAAATGTCCTAATCTAATCCAAGTGGGCCTAAATGGTCATATTTTATTCATAAGGTTGTTTTTGGTCTAATTACACTTATCCAATAGAATTAGGACATGTGTTAGGGTAATAGTAATATCATATTTACCCTTAGTTACCCTATTTACTATTAACCGCGGTAAAAAAAAGTAAAAAGTTACTATTCACCAAAAATTATTTTTATCTCATTGAACCACATTTTACTTACTGATATCAACCGTGTCTGTCGGATTTTCGAAATTCCATTCACAGAAGCGGTAAAATTAGGTTTTATGAAAAATTCAGTTTTTAACCTACCACTTAGTGGTTTCACTATTCATCAAAAATTGAAGTTTTTCAGAAAAATGCCAAAATTTCATCCTAAGCTATATTTCATTTTCCGAATTCAAAAATGAAGTCTATTTTACCAAATTCATAACATAGAAGTTGCATTAATTAATTTTATAATTAAATCCCGCTGTTAAAACAAATAGGGTGTTTTTAAGAAACAATATCTATCAAAAGATTGACACTTGATTATGTCTGGTTTAAATGTGAAATTACATTCAATGACCAACATTGTATTAAATTGTAAAAATATATTCTAAATATACTTTAAAACCACTCAAATTAATAATTTATCACTATTAATTATTTCGATTAAAAAAGTTTTTTTTAATTATAATTTAGTAATTTTCACTATTCATCAGAATATGAAAGTTATCCGAAAAGTACCAAAATTTCACCTTAGGCTAAATTCGATACTCCGAATCCAAAAATGAAGTTCATTTTGAAAAATAAGATTTACAGAATTTTAAAAAGTGGTTATTACTATTCATACCGGCTAGTTTTAATAATATTTTAATAGCATATCGTTGTTTAGTAAAACTCGGTATTGCATATTACACACGCTATCGAGGAAGGTCGTGATTGCGTGTAATGCAAGGCAAGTCAAGGATGCGTGTTGTGCAAGCTCCTTTTGGTGTAGCGTACAACACAAGACATTAATAAAATTAAAAAGAATATTTTTTTATAAAATCTTGGGCTGTTACATTCTACCCCCCTTAAAATGAATTTCGCCCTCGAAATTCGTCGGGGTTATAAATGGTTTACTATTTGAAAGTTTATTTAATAGAAACCCACATCGTAAAAAGGAATATCAAAACCAATCTTTAAAAACAAAAGTATGAAACGTAACGGTTACCCAAATAAACTAATCATTGGGTTTCCACATAGGTGAAAATATGGATATGGAAGAGAAATCTAACCATCATGTTCTGATGGAGAGTGGTAGAGAACATGGCTATGGAAAAGCCAATAATCACAAATCCATAAATTTGTGACGATCTAAGGTACCATCCGATTCATCAGGTATAAGATCACTAGGACAACATTTTTGGTTTTCAAGATCATTTCCCTAAAGTTGAAAATTTGAATTGGAATAAATACTTTCTTTATTTTGGTACAATCTCACTATTGTTCGTGCCTAGAACAATTTCCACTTCATCTCTTAAATAAATGAAGTTGAATTTGTTATTCGTGAAGTGTTAGCAGATCATGTGATAGAATGACGGGTCATTCCATCTGTCTCAAATAAAAGGCTAGCAAAAATTATATACATAAGTCGATCTATAGTGAGATTAAGCATATATAGTTCCTAAAATGGACTTATACTTCATATATCATACTGCTTAATATAATAATACTAGTTTCTACTAAACAGGGACTTCCTGTAGGCCAGTGGTAGGCGATAAAGGCCAGTCGCACTTCGGTTGTGGGTTCGATTCCTACAGCCTTGTCCGAAGCGATGGGTTGTCGCCCGTCCTGTAGGTTGTCCTTTTTCTAAAACTACGTTACTATAACATCCCATCAATAATATCGAAAATCTTCTATCCTTAAACAATACTAACTTATGTCCAACATAATCCAGTCTAATCTTTAGGCTTATACATAATACTGCATTCCACTCTCATAATATAGTGACAACGATTACCAAAGATTTAATACTGTCGTTGATCCCTACATATCATAAGATATGTCTTGTTGGTCACATTCCAAACATTCAAAGTCCTTAATCGTGTATTCTCTTGAATACCTTAGTGAAAACATGAGTGCAGTTAAAAGTTAACACTTTCCACATACCAAAATCCTCAAAATTCTATATACTCAAACCATGATATCACTTAGTCCTTATATCAATCATGAGCTCATGAATACTATTAAACATTTCATTTTCTCGTCTTCATTATCGCATATCATCTTATTTCCAAAAAAATATCTCAATCACTTTGAATACCACATCAATAAATATTGCAATACTCAATGATACAACATTATTTTGGAATCCCATTACATAAACACTTAATCATTCCACCACATCGTTGTCATATTCAACATTTCCAATAGTGATCGCATGTGATTTCCCTTTGTCCTTTGCCTTCAGTGGTTGCTCATGTTGATCATCACTAACCCTTGGATTAGGGCAATTATTAGCATAATGCCCCATTTCCTTGCACTTGAAGCATTGAAGTGTTGGCGGTGCGTTCTCTGCAGTGTTTGCTTTATTCACATCATTAGAAACCCTTTTTCCATTACTTCGACACTCAGCTGCTCGATGACCTTCTTTTCCACACTTAAAACATTTTCTAGTCCCTTTAAGACAATCTCCACCATGCTTCTTTCCACACTTTGTGCATAAGGAAACATTCATCTTCTTTTCACCATTATTCTGAGATTTCTCCTTGAACTCCATCTTTCGTTTCTTGTCAAAACCATGAGATGGATATGTAACACCAACTTCCATTTCTACCTTGATAGCACAACGCACAATTTCTTCATAGCTACTGAAGTCTCTTATAGCTAATGCCCTTTGAAGACTTGGTTTTAAGCCACTGAAAAATCGATCAACTTTACTTTCAGGTTGGATGATAATGCCAGATGCATACCTTGCAAGTCTTGTAAAATTCGCTTCGTATATACCAACAGATTCATCATCCTTTTGCTTTAGTTCAAGAAACTCCTTCTCCATCTTCGTTCGAAGAATACGGGGGAAGTACTTACTGAAAAACAAGTTCTTGAACTCGTCCCATTCCATGGAATCAATTTCATCTCTTTGCCTCGTATTCTTGATAAGATTCCACCATTGATCAGCTTCACCTTCCAAACGATATACTGCTAAGATGACTTTATCATGTTCAGAACATTGAAGAACTGAAAATATATTTTCAGTAGTACTAATCCATTGTTCAGCAACTAATGGATCAGTAGACCCACTGAAAGAAGGCGGACGCTGCCTCATGAAGGATTCAACAGAATGTTGCTCCTTCCTTTGCTCGTTTGGAAGTCCTGCATGATTCATAGCTTTAGAAAGTTGTGTGAGCATGGCTACAAGATTTTGCATTCCAGCTCCCATATCGTTTGGTTGCTCAGGGGGACAATCATTGCATTGTCCATTGCATTGATCAACACGGTTCCTTCGGGTTCCAGCCATCGTCTAAAACCCCAAAAGAATAGTGTGAGAGGCAAAAATCATGCTAGGGAAAACAACATAATAAAGGGGTAGTACCCTCAATATCTAACATATTAGGTTAAATTCTAAGATCGTTAGATAAATTCTAGGACTATAACCTATACGTATACTTAACCTTAGAGACATCCCTAGACATACCTTAGAAATATCTCTAGGGATCTCACTAACGTTTTCGCATCCTAGTTTCCAAAGGTTGACTAAACCTTTCCTCTGATACCAACTGTAGAGACCCGTATCTTGACGTACATTGACATTACATTACTTTTGCGGAATACTTAGTACATTACAAAAACACACACACAAGGACCGTAATAGTTTAGTGTCTTTGGAAACTCGGAACGTAATCTTCTAATCGTGGTGAAAGATCTTCAATATCTCCCATAAAGATCTTCCCTTTTTTTTACCTAAAACCTTTCTTTATATCCTGGGGAAAAGAAAACATAAAAGGGTGAGCTCAAATGCTCAGTAAGGGTAAACAAAAGAAATATCAATCACATCATATTCATAAGAACATAACATTTTGGAAATCATAACCTGTAAAAGAGAGCATAATTTCATAACATGGGATAAATCATGGCAGTGAAATGTAATCACAATAATCATAACTTAAAACATGAAACTTTGTGGCATTCACACATAATCATAGAGAATCATTTCTTGTTAGTCAAGACTCATTTCCAAGACTATCTTAGTGGACAAAGTCCCTTTCTGAATCGAGTAACCCTCGTTTCAGTCCTTTTTTACTGAACCGGTATAACCTACCGTTCCAGCCCTGTCTATATCATGAGATATAAAATCATTACCCAATGCATTGGAGGGAGATATAGGTCCCACCCATCTTATAATGAATCCTTTCTTATGTGTGCCACATAATCATAAACCATACATCATAACGTAACCCATGTAATAAAAATGGGATTCTTAAACAACATGACATCATAAAACAATTCATATACGATAAAGGAATTCATAAAAATATTTCCATCACAACATAATAAAATCCATGTAATAATAGGGATAAAAACAGAACCCTTTTATTATCTTAGATGGAAAATAATTTTGATAAAGTACTTGAACTCCATTCTTGAGGAAAATATCCTTTCTACTTCAAAAACATTTTTCCTTTCATAACATGTCATACAACTTTAAAATAAAAGAAGTTGATTAAAAATAAACTTGAAAACTTGTAAAGTAAGATTCTTGGAAATTTTGTTTTAAAAGTCCATTCATGCCGTATAGGTTAAAAAAAACATTCTTCGTACTTTTGTCGGAAAAGTCAAAAAGTACCTCGTACAAAAAAACGACAAAAGATTCCTTTCATATCTTTTACTAAAAACTCAAAGAAGGGTAAAATTGGATATAAACTATTTTAGAAGGATGGAAATAATATTAAATATTGAGGGAACATGGATGTAGATGATAAAATACACCCTAGTAAATACTTACGAATAAACAATCTCGGATAAAAATGAGATTGTGATATTTCCCTTACCTTAGGTCCGATTTGCTTCGTATGTGTCCGAACCTCCTGTATAATGATTTAAATAATGTCATTGACTAATTACAGAATCATATTTATTATTATGATATCATATATGGTTCACTTATGACATTATATTACCCGTTCTTTTGTAAATTCCATGTTAAAGAAGCGTTTTGGGTAAAATCGTTTCATTTATCGTAGGTGTTTTGACTTGTTTTTCTTGACATCATTATTACTTATATCATGATTTACTCACTTACAGAATATAAAATATGATTTATATATCATATATATTCAGTATATATATATATATAATTGGTAGATAAATAAAATGAAAAACACCGTTCATGGAGACGGTAGTCCGTACGTACGCATGAACGCTGTTTTCCTTTCCTTATTGTCTTGAAATGGAAGTAAGTAGATGACATACATATGTATATATATATACATAAATCCAGTAGCTTTATAATGTCATATATTTCATTATTATTTCTTATATATACATTATAATCATTCTTAAATGGTTAACATGGAGAATGAATCTCATCGCGTCGTGGAGACGGTAGTCCGTACGTACGCACGAGCGATGATATCATTTCTATAAATATTGAATTGAATTGGAGTGGATTATACAATATATCAGAATCAATATGATGTTGTAATAACTATGTATAGTTATTCTTTACACCATTATACCCATCCATGTAAGGTGGTGGTGGAAAATAGATTACACCACGGCGTGGAGACGGTATTCCATACGTACGCACGCGTGGTGATTTCTTTTTCCGTAGGATAGATAGAAGGTGAATTAGAGTTGTTTCATATTTATAATAACATATCAGTATATAAGAAATACTGATGTTATTAATTTATCATGAAACAACTAAAGAAGAAGAAGTTGAAGAAGAAAGAAATTGAAAAGATCGGTAATGGATATTACCTCTTCTTTGAAACGCTTCTTTGAATCCTCCACTTAGGGAACTAAGATTGGTCTTTGAAGAAGACCAAGACCTCTAGGATTATTCTAGGGAAGTGGAGAAGAGATTTTGGCAGGGTTTTGCCGAGCTTGAGTGCTCAAATTGGTGTGAGGAGGAGGGGGAGGAGGTGCTCTTTTATAAGGGAGGAGAGGGGCACCTTAGGAATATCTCAAAATATTATTTTATATTAAAGTAAAAATCGGTTTATAATGGTTCCAAAGGGTCTTATTTCGAAGCTAAAGTGGGGATGGGTCTAAATCCTATCAACCAATAGGATTTAGACAAGTTTAGGTTCTTATTTTAACCTTATCAATTAGATTTAACTCTAAGTTCAATAATTTAACTTTTACCGTATCTTTTTTGTTTTCTTTCACTATATGGTTAATACACTTACTATAACATGCCAAACGAACCCCAAATTGTTTATTATTAATATATATATCCTTATCTAAGTCATTTGGCCGAACCTTAGATTTTTAGGAATAAAATAACAATTAATAATATAATATTTGATTTAAAAACTATTTTGTGTCAATTTTGACACTATTTGATATATGATTTTTGTGAAAGTCATAACAGAATTATATGTTCGAACCAAGTTGATTAAATCAACACTAATATATCATAGTAACCTATAAAATTAGTGGAATTCATAAAAAGTCTCAAATTACATTCAGTTTGGTGTTTATAACATCAATTATGTCAATATTTCATTAATAAGATAATTACTGCATCATCTTTGTGTCATAAATAAATTAATTTATTTAAAGTCTAAAAATTATAAATAAAATATCATTATGTAGGAAATCTTTTTAGATTTCTAATGAATATTTACAATTGAATTTATCTTATGTATAACCCCATATTAAAAATGATTTACTTATTAAACTTTGATTTTAACTATTTTAACCCTTCTTTAAATAAATTAATAATAAATGTCCTAATCTAATCCAAGTGGGCCTAAATGGTCATATTTTATTCATAAGGTTGTTTTTGGTCGAATTACACTTATCCAATAGAATTAGGACATGTGTTAGGGTAATAGTAATATCATATTTACCCTTATTTACCCTATTTACTATTAACCGCGGTAAAAAAAAGTAAAAAGTTACTATTCACCAAAAATTATTTTTATCTCATTGAACCACCTTTTACTTTCTGATATCAACCGTGTCTGTCGGATTTTCGAAATTCCATTCACAGAAGCGGTAAAATTAAGTTTTATGAAAAATTCAGTTTTTAACCTACCACTTAGTGGTTTCACTATTCATCAAAAATTGAAGTTTTTCAGAAAAATGCCAAAATTTCATCCTAAGCTATATTTCATATTCCGAATTCAAAAATGAAGTCTATTTTACCAAATTCATAACATAGAAGTTGCATTAATTAATTTTATAATTAAATCCCGCTGTTAAAACAAATAGCGTGTTTTTAAGAAACAATATCTATCAAAAGATTGACACTTGATTATGTCTGGTTTAAATGTGAAATTACATTCAATGAACAACATTGTATTAAATTGTAAAAATATATTCTAAATATACTTTAAAACCACTCAAATTAATAATTTATCACTATTAATTATTTCGATTAAAAAAGTTGTTTTTAATTATAATTTAGTAATTTTCACTATTCATCAGAATATGAAAGTTATCCGAAAAGTACCAAAATTTCACCTTAGGCTAAATTCGATACTCCGAATCCAAAAATGAAGTTCATTTTGAAAAATAAGATTTACAGAATTTTAAAAAGTGGTTATTACTATTCATACCGGCTAGTTTTAATAATATTTTAATAGCATATCGTTGTTTAGTAAAACTCGGTATTGCGTATTACACACGCTATCGAGGAAGGTCGCGATTGCGTGTAATGCAAGGCAAGTCAAGGATGTGTGTTGTGCAAGCTCCTTTTGGTGTAGCGTACAACACAAGACATTAATAAAATTAAAAAGAATATTTTTTTATAAAATCTTGGGCTGTTACAACTGACCTACGTAAATCTGACCAGATGCATCCGGATTGCCTTCATCCTTTAGGAGAAGGATCCACGGGTCCTTGGTGACGTGTACGAGTAACATGCAAGAATGATGGACCACATTTATTTGGCCTTTGGACAAAAAAACCAGTAAAATCTCCAAAATACCTTCATATCATGCATGAACCAGTAAAATCTCCAAAATATTTTCATATCACGCAGTTCTGAAAAGAGTCACTATTTAAAAGAAAGTCACAAATTTAGATACATCTCGAGATGGTCAGTTGTTGATTTCACTTAAAAATAAGTCCATTTTTAACAAAACAGTGACACTGTGAGTGGTGTCGGCCACACCGGGCCTCGGATTGATGTGGTGTTGAATCGTACACGTCACACATGAGTCATTGATCATTGTGAAAAAGTATCAATGCAATCAGAAGTCGTTACATCAGTTTGGCGTATGTACGTAAAATATTGTCCATTTTAAACTAAATACATACACTTGGAGTGATACCGGTCACACCGCGTCTCGGATTGAGACCCCACCCTTTCCCCTCGGCTGTCAAAAATCATAACCAGATAGTCGAAGGGTGATTTTGACAGCCGAGGGGAAAGGGTGGGGTCTGAAGACATTGTAGGATATGTCGAAGGTTGATTTTGTGTGTGACAGGTATCACTCCAAGTGTATGTATTTAGTTTAAAATGGACAATATTTTACGTACATACGCCAAACTGATCTAATGGCTTCTGATTGCATTGATACTTTTTCACAATGATCAATGACTCATGTGTGACGTGTACGATTCAACACCGCATCAATCCGAGGCCCGGTGTGGCCGACACCACTCACAGTGTCACTGTTTTGTTAAAAATGGACTTATTTTTAAGTGAAATCAACAACTGACATACGGCAAACCGACCAAACATATTGGGATTCTATTTAAACTTAGGACAACTATCCATGGGTCAAATGTGACGTGTAAGATTAAACCTCGCCTCAATCAGAGGCGCGGTGTGACCGGTATCACTCCAAGTGTATGTATTTAGTTTAAAATGGACAATATTTTACGTACATACGCCAAACCAATCTAACAGGTTCTGATTGCGTTGATACTTTTTCACAACAATCAATGACTCATGTGTGACGTGTACGATTCAACACCGCATCAATCTGAGGCCCGGTGTGGCCGACACCACTCACAGTGTCACTGTTTTGTTAAAAATGGACTTAATTTTAAGTGAAATCAACAACTGACATACGACAAACCGACCAAACGCATTGGGATTCTATTGAAACTTAAGGAAAATGATACATGGGTCAAATGTGACGTGTACGAGTCAACCCCGCCTCAATCAGAGGCGCGGTGTGACCGGTATCACTCCAAGTGTATGTATTTAGTTTAAAATGGACAATATTTTACGTACATACGCCAAACCGATCTAACGGCTTCTGATTGCGTTGATACTTTTTCACAACGATCAATGACTCATGTGTGACGTGTACGATTCAACATCGCATCAATCCGAGGCCCGGTGTGGCCGACACCACTCACAGTGCCTCTCTTTTGTTCAAAATGGACTTATTTTTAAGTGAAATCAACAACTAACATGCGGCAAACCGACCAAACGCATTTGGATTCTGTTGAAACTTAAGGGAAATGATCCATGGGTCAAATTTGACGTGTAAGAGTCAACCCCGACTCAATCTGAGGCCCGGTGTGGCCGACACCACTCAAAGTGCCTCTATTTTGTTCAAAATGGATTTATTTTTAAGTGAAATCAACAACTGACATACGGGAAACCGACCAAACGCCTTAGGATTGTGTTAACACTTTAGTACAATGATCCATGGGTCATATGTGACGTGTACGAGTCAAACCTGGGGTGGATTACATGGCTTTCCTACATGGAATATATCCCACTACACGTCTTTAATGAGCCAGCTACGCAGTTTATCCCTTGTACAGATACACAGGAAGAATCACACGAGATCGACGTCATGTACTAACATAGGGCAAGGGTGCATAAGAGGACACAAGATCAAAGGGTAACACGTATATGTTTTTTAACATGCCATGTAATTTCCTATTGATATGACATGTATATTCACACAGGCAGCTGAACATTGGAGTTACCCAGGGTAAAGCGACAAGGCATGTGACCCTTTAAATGACACATAATTTTATGTACCATGATTGATCTCTTTGAACACTATATCAAGGACATATTTCATTAGGGTTGGCTCCCATGATCCTTCCTAGGATGGTTTTGGTATCTTTTCCGACTTACGGTAGTACGATCGCTTCAGCAGGACGTCCTAGACATAGTTGGAGTCTCTCTGAAAGTCCTGGAGTGAGATCATATATCTATTTTTGAGGTCCAGGTAGAGTCATGTATCAACACAACCAATCCTACCAGACATCGATCCTATATATAGAATGTTAATCTTGATGTCTCATTACAGTCCCCCAATTTATGATATGTTACCTTTTTTGTATTAATATACATAATTACTAAGGGTGATAGTTGGGAGAGTTAGGATATCCTTTTTATGTATTGCAGAATGATTCAAGGAGCACGGGCTCTGCACGATTTGTCAAAACCAAGTGGAAATCCAAGGAGAAACAATGCATAGTGGAATTTTCTAGTATTTATCTTCTGAGTTGTGTAGGAATATTTTGTGATACTATGTAATGAGGTAGTTTTGGTTTCTGGGTAGATAGTATCTAACTCATGGTAAGAACACTGTTTGGTTGGGTTATGATCGGTTGATGACATGCTTGTGGTTGTTATACTGGTTTTTGTGTAGGTCTGTGGTTGATATACTGGTTTTTGTGCAGGTCTGCTCGGCTGGCTGTACTAGTGCAGGTTTTTTATTAGCAGCAGGCAGGGATTTAACAGCGCTTTTTTAGCGCTGTTAAAGGAGACATTTAACAGCGCTAAAAAAGCGTTGTTAAAGGACCCCCCCCCCCCCTTTATCAGCGCTGAGCTTTACAGCGCTTTTCTAGCGCTGTTAAAGCCCGATTTTAGCGCTGTTATTGCCCATTTTTGTAGTAGTGGTACTATGATTTCATATATGAATAAAAGTTTATAAAAGGAGCTAGACAGAACCAGTTTAATAGTGTAATGGAAAAAATTTTATCATACATAGAGTGATGGACACATGATTTATATAACATGAAAAATAGAGGCTCAAGAGATTCATTGTATGAACATTTAGATCGCTACTTCTACATGTCACTTGATGAACATCAACATTATGAAACTTCATTATCTGAGCCATCAAGCACTATAAACATCCTAAGAATTAGTTTTTAAACTCTAGCTTTATAGTTTTATTTCATCCTATCTATATTCTTTGTTCTTAATTCTGGTTTATGGTTTTTATATCAAAATGAAGACCCCAATATCTGGGTTATATTACGACTACAAAATGTATGTATGTATTGTGCCAAAAATTGATAAAAGTCAAAGGGATTCAATTGTGCGCCAGTCTAGATAAAGGAAAGGTTGGTTCTTCTTATACATCAAAAGGAAATTAATTTGGTTGGTCCTCTAAAGGAGTCACACTGGCAGTAGTGAGGAGATGAGATGTAGGGTTTGTAAAGGTTAAGAACAGAACGAAAAAGAAAAATGAAGAACCCAAAAGATCAAACAATGATATAGGAAAAGTAGAAAATAACATACATTGGATTCTATCATTGATTCGTCTGATGGATATTAGTGGAGTCACACCGATAGCATAGGGTTTTCGTGAGAGCATCAGAATTGTGATGATTGAGTACTGGTTAGGGTTTTTTTAATATATCGGGAACACTTTTAATAGCACCTTCAGAAAAGTACTAATAAAGATCCATTTTATCAATGTTAAATTGATAAGCACTAATAAAAGGGATATTTAACAATGCTAAAAAACACTGATAAAAATCATCTTTATTAGTGCTAATATTTTAGCACTGATAAAAATTCTTTTTAACAATGCTTTTTTAGCGCTCATAAATATCGATCTTTATCATTACTTTTTTAACGCTAATAAATATTGATCTTTTTTAGCGCTAAAATTTTAGAACTGATAAAAGATTTATTTAAATAAATTTATTATAATTTTATAATTATTAAATATATATAATTATTTATTTAAATTTATATAAATACTAATTTAAAAAATAATTATTATTTATTTATAAGAATTATAAATATATAAATTTATAAATATAGCAAATATATGTTTATAAATATATTTATTTATAAATATTTATTTAATAATATATTTTTAACATTATTAGTGGATATATAATCTTAAATACATGAATTTTAAAAATGATTGAAATTGAATAAATCAAAATGAGTACACTTTAAAAATATTGAAAAAATAGATAAGTTTTATTAATTAAATATAAATTATTTAAAAATATGGATATATATATATATATATTTGTTGAAGTAAAGATGAATACATATTGAAGGAAAAAATATTAAAAAAGGAAAAAAGTTGAATACATATTGAAAATACTAAAACAAAATAAATAAATATATATAAATAAATAATAGAAAATGGTCAAATTCAAAAATAAAATAAAAAATAAAAAATAATATTAAAAATGAATTCTCTAACTATAATAGTATTAAAAATAAATAAATAAATTTAACCAATTAAAAACATAATATATTAAATGTATCATGTTAAGAATGAAATTCTAAAATATACTAAAATTTGAATAAATTACATAAATATTAGGTGTATATGTCTCTATATATTTTTGTAAATATATTTGTGTATTTTTTTGTATATAAAATGCATTAATTACACACACACATAGATATATATATATATGTGTGTGTGTGTGTGTGTGAAATCAGTGTAACACACGATGTTTGATATATATGAAATTGAAAAATCAAACAACATTAAAAATGAATAAGACATTAATATGTTTTTGATTAAAATTCTATTCATTTTATATATTTTTATATTTAATAATTAATAAATATTAATATTTATAATTAATATATATATATATTACACTTATTCATTTTTATTAATAATTGTTTCATTAATAAATTTTTAAATAATTTTTTAATTTATTCATTTTTAATTTTTTGTTTAATTATATATTCATTTATATATCTACATTTAATATATACTATTTATTAATATTTATAATATATATATATATATATATTAAATTCATTCGTTTTTATTAATAATTATTTAATTAATAAAAGGCTTAATATTTTTTTAAATTTACTCATTTTAAATTTTTATTTGTTTAATAATTTCATTTTATTCATTTTACATATATATATATTTAATATATACTATTTATTAATTTTTAAATTGTATATATATGTTTATTCATTTTTAACAATAATTATTTAATTAATAAAATTAATAAGAAAATAATTTTATTTTCTAAACCTTTATCAGCGCTAATAAAGAACTGATAAAGGTTACCATTAATCAGTGCTTTATTTTTAGCACTCTTAAAGGGTAACTTTTATCAGTGCTAAAAATAAAGCGCAGATAAAGGGTAACCTTTACTAGTGCTAAAATAAAGCGTTGATTAAGGTGAACTTTTATCAGCGCTAAACAAAAGGTGCTGATAAATGTCCCCCTTTTTCAGGGATTATTTTAGCACTGATAAAGATGGACTTTCTTAGTGCATTTTTCTAGTGCTGATAAATTTCAGTGTTGTTAAAGGCCAGTTTTATATTAGTGTGTACACATAAACAATATGTTCGTTACCCATTAGATGGAAGTTTTTATAAGTGTAGTTAAAACCCTTAACATGAAAACATACTAGTATATTTAGGATATTTGTTTTGTTATATAATTATGAAATAATGATAATTTAATGAGTGGAGAAAGGAAATAAAACTTGAGAGCTTTGAGGAAAGATGTTACCTTTTAATCGGGTAACTCCTTTTGGTTTTCACCAAAGGGATTACTTGGATTTATTTTTGTCCAAAGGGGGTATTAGAAGAGGAAGTGATGTATTTTAGGGATTTCATTGGGTATATATTTTCTAAACCTAATTGTCTTGATAGGTGTGAGGAAGTGGGAGGAAAGAAGGTGTTTTATAGTGGGTGGCACTCTTGTAATATTTTGAAAAAAACCCCACCCACATATGATTATTGAAAGTGGATAAATAATGTTCCAAATTATATCCAAGAGAGTTTAGGGTGTAAATATGTCCATACAATGTATTTCTCACAAATTTCTATGTCATATTAGGCCTTAAGTTTAGGATTTAGTCCCTTATTAAGCTTAATTTCACCTTAATCGTTATAATTAATTTTAATTACTTTCACTGATATTTTTTTTAAAATACTAAGTTGAACTTATTATAAATTATAAATTATTATTATTCCAAATATGGAATCCATTTTTCAAATTATAATCACATAAGTGGAAGAAATTAGTTTAAATTTAATCCCACATACGGGATGACAATGCGAGTTTTTAATATAATAACGTTCAAAAGTTTGCTAAGTTTTTATATTCAATTTCAAATTTAAATTGATTCAAATGAACTAAATTGGTTTAATTGAAACAAATATGATCTAATTAAACTTTAAAATCAATTAAAAATATAATTTATCTTTATAAATAAATTAGATGAAAAATCCGTTTTGAGTTAAAATTCAGTTTTTTTCACTATTCATCAAAAAAAATGAAACTTCACCGAAAAATACCAAAAATTCACCCGAACCTAATTTTTATATTCATATTTAAAATATTAATTTTATTTTAATATATAATATTTATAAAAGTTCCAAAAAATGGATTTAAAATAGGTTCTCCATTAAATGGTGGTAAAAGTGCCTTAATAAAAATATGCATTTTTATGTGTAATATTGGGTTTGTTATTATCATATACTTATCAAATATATTTTATGAATATAAAAGATATTTTATTGAATATATAACATATATATTTCATTAATATCATTCACTAATTGTGATTAATTTAATTTATTAAGACAAAACATCTTTGTGAGCATAAAAATAATAATATTTCCTTTATATTCAATTGGTTTATATTTTCATTTCTAATTAATTGGTAACCTATTAATTAATTTTATATTTGTGTAAACCATAATTTTTTATAAGTTAGTTAATATTATTCATAACCCCTAATTTAACATCTAGGTTAAATAATAATATTTTAATAATATATTATTGTTCGGTAAAACTCAGTCTTGTGTGTAACGTAGGCCATTGAGGAAACTTGTTGTTTCATATGTTGCATGCTATCTCAGTATCACATACATTTAAATTTATAGAAAATATTGAAATTATTTAAAGTATTAAATATAAAAAAAATTATGAGGATATTATGTTCCCTTACGCGCTTGATGTTGTGTGTCACACATGCTATCGAATATAAGTTAGTCTTTTAGATTTTTTGCGGTGTTAAACCTACATGGTTTCCTTGGAAAGTCACATAGTTTGACTAATCGTACTCAAACCATGAAAAATGACACTTCATCCTCACAGCTCCATACCACACAGTTAGTACTACTATTGTGACTAAACCATACCAATGATCTATTTTCTCCAAAAATCAAAGTCCCTTGACTCCCAAAATACTCTAGAATTACTCAAAGAATAAACCAAACTCAATATAAGGGGTACCTATGAACTAAAGGGAATCAAAATTTTACTCAGCGTAAAATATTAATATCCTAAGAAAGTGATAAATATTCTGACCTTGCAAAAATATATGGCCATTAATGCCTCATCAAAAAATCTCACTCCTGTGTCTCATGGATATCCCATCCACACTACCACAATACATGAACCATATGAATAATTTTACCATGAAGTACCATATCATGGTGATACATAGTCTAAAACAATTTCTTAACCAAAATGGTGTCCATATTTAGATCAATATCTTCCCATTTGATCACATAGGAATGGCATGGGTGATACCTCCTCAATTAGGAAACATGAAACACATTTTGAATCAACGTCAAGTGATAAGGTAAGTCCAACCGATACACCACTTTTTATGGTCATTCAATGATATCAAAGGGGGAAACAAACATTAGGGCCAACTTACCCTATATACCCAAATTATGGTGTCCTAAGAGAGGTGAAACTCCAAGAAATACCTAATTACAAACCTCAAACTCTAGAAGGTGATGAAGATTTTACACGTAGGATTTTTGACAATTTTGAGTAGTCACAAAACACCTATGGATCAGCTTAAACTTTTCAAAAAATCCTAAAAAAGGATTGGTCCAACAAATTACTGTTCTTCCAAATATTCCTAACATATGGTATATTTACATGGTTTCCCATAAAATGATTCAAAGGTATCCATCTTAATCAAATCCTGATAAATATTTTTATAGGAAAAAATTACTATAGGTGTATTCTTTTCCCAAGAACCCCCAAAATAAAGAATACATGCCAAGATCATATCCTCTAGGTTTTGGATAGATTTTTAAATCTTATTTTCCATATCTAGATGATATTTTGTGCTTAATTTTAAATGGGAACTCATCCTCTCTTACAAACATTTAAGAAACCTAGATGTAAACCATGGGTCCATGTCAAAAACAATCATAGAGGGAACCCCATGAAACCTTAAAACCTCTTAGATGTACAAGTGTATGATCTGCTCCAACTTCATCATCTCATTTATAGGGAGTAAATGAGATGATTTTGTAATTTGATCAATGATCACACAAATCACATCCTTCCCACTATGAGTTTGTGAAAAAATTATGATCAAATCCATGGAAATATCAACCCACTTACGCATTAGAATGGGAAAATGTTATAATAAACCTGAAGGTCTCTAGTGCTCCATATTAATTCTCTAACAAGTATGACTCCATGATACAAAGTCTGTAATCGACCATTGATTATCCACTGAATGAGGCTAATATTCATTGTTAATATATATAATATTCATTTTCTTTATTATTCATAAACACCATTTTAGTGCATTTTACACTTTGAACACCATCTCACATTATGATTGTAATTCCTTATTAAAATACACTATTATATAGTACATTTTTTTATCATCATTTAAAGTACCCAATGATCTTGATTTTATTTTCATATTTAATTTTTAGGTTTATAATTATATTGGGAACAATTCATACTTGTGAAGTGTTAGAAGATTCACATTGGAAGACCACCAAAATGGGATTTCATGCAAATAATTCTGAGACCTGCATCAATCCACTCTTGGGACCAATTTCAAAGATAATTCTACAAAAAAATACTTCCCCAATCACAAAACAATTTTAATTAAAAAGAGTATCCAAAACTTTTTTGAAAAATAAGGGGAGTTATTTTATGAAACATGGGAAAGGTTCAAAGAAACACTCAACATGGTACCTCACCATGGATTTTCAATCCCAGAACAAGTTCAAATTGTTTATAAAGGGTTGGTTCCAGGAAACAAACAATTCATTAACATGATCTGTAATGGAACCTTCAAAAACAAAGCCCCAAATGATGCTTAGAAGTATCTGAAAAGCCTTGTTGAACAAAAACTAATATGGGGAACTTCACCTTATTCTAAAAATCCATAAATAACTACTGGAATTCATACACTTAGAGAAGAGGAAAGCCTTAGGTCTAAACTTAAAACACTCTCTAGGAATTTTGAAGAGATAGACCCTAGAAAAGTCCATGAAATCCACAATGAAGACCTTGTTTGCACAATTTGTGACAAACATGACCATAAGACAAAAAAAATCCCAACCATTCCATCCATCAAGGATTTTCTTTTAGGAGGACCCCCAGAGGAATTAAATTCCTTGAAATTTCAAAAGCCTCAATACCGAAACACCTTCAACCCAAGGTATAATGACCACCCAGGCTTCCGCTGGAAAGATAACCAACAACCTGGCCAACCACAGGGACAAAATCCTTACCCCCATCAGAACTACCAAAACCATAACTAGTTCCAACCACAACAAGTCCAATACCAACAACCTCTTATCAGATACCAACAACCCATCCAGAAACCAAAGTACCCTCCTAGGATAAACCAACTAGCACAAGCCCCTACTCAATCCGTCCCTCTACAAATCCTTGAACAGTTGTGTAAACAAATAGAGAAAATGAACTCAAAAGTCTCATCCCTGAAACATGAACTACAAACCATTAAAACTGGGAAGGAACCCATGCCTACTCAGGTGATACCATCCTCAACTTTAAGGGGAGAATCCAGTTACACACAAACCTCTCATGAACAAATCAAAGCAGTGGCTATTTTAATAAGTGGGAAATCCATTGACAAACCTAAACCAACCACCCTAGAACCATTAAAATATTCAATACCACATGAAAATGATGAAGAAACACCATATGATTCTACAAAACCCAATGAGAATGTGAAGGAACTATAACCAAACCAAACAATCAAAACACCTGCTCCATTCCCTCAACGAATGAGAGGAAAAACTAAAATAGAACTGAATGATACTTCGAGGGAAATATTCTCTCAGGTTAAGTTGAAAATTCTCCTTCTAGATGAAATCCAAATAATTCCTTCATACTCAAAGTACCTTAAGGAATTGTGCACTTTTAAAAGAAAATTTCCACATAAAAACCAAGTCCTTTTGGATTCTAATGTGAGTACCACCATTCAAGGGAACATTCCTCCAAAGTTGAAAGACCCAGGATGTCCATACATCAATGTTTAGTTAGGAGAGAAAAAATTTGTCAAGGAAATTTGTGATCTGGGAGCCAGTGTGAACCTTATTCCTTATTCCATGTATTGTTAGTTAGGGCTCGAAGAACTCCAACCCACATCTGTCACTCTTCAACTTGCTGATCGTAGTGTTCAATTTCCTAAGGGGATCTTAAAGGATGTTTTAGTAAAAGTTAAAAATTTCATTTACCCAGCTGACTTCATTGTCCTTGACAATAACCTAAGCTTAGGTCCTAGGGAGCAAACCCCAATCATCCTCGGTCATCCCTTCCTAGCAATAATCAACTCTATTATCCGAGTCTGAAATGGTAACATGCCCATCACCTTTGGAAACATGAGTCTAGACTTGAACATCTACAATGAAAACTCTCAAATTGGGGATGATGAAGAGATAAATGAGATTAATTGGATTGGTAGTGTTGATAGTTAACTCGAGGAACATCAAGGGATTACTGAAGGATGTTTAAGTCAAGAAGAGATTTATTTTCTTTGTTCACATAAGGGAAATTTGTCTCCTTGGATTGAATCTCTTTCAGATAGCTCTATTGATGAATTTCTCAAATCACCAATCAATAATACCATTGATGAAATCAATAACATTGAGTCCATACCCATTCATGACATTGATCTGGCCAATTTGGTGGATGAAAATTATATTCACAAGGAACTAATTCTGTTAAGAAATATGAACAGATAAATTTATTTCAATACAAAGTCACATCCTTCCTTATGAAGTGATAACCAATATGATCTTGAATTTAAGGTCCTAACATCATCACTCAAGTATGCATTCTTAGGGGGGTAATCGAGTCTTTCCTATTGTCATTTCTTCCTCTCTTGAAGCCAATCAAGATATGATGCTTCTGGATGTCCTAAGAAAACATAAGAAATCAATTAGATGGACCCTTTCTAATATTCCTAGGATTAGCCCACTCATTGGAACTAATAGGATTTTCCTTGAATATAAATCCAAACCATGTCGTCAACCTCATCAGAGACTCAATCCAAATCTTATGGATGTGGTAAGGAAAGAACTTCTTAAGTCGTTGAAAGTGGGTATCATCTACCCCATTGTTGAGAGTGAGTAGTTAAGCCCAATTCAAGTTGTCCCAAATAAATTTGGAGTCACCGTGATCACCAATGAGGATAGAGACATTCTCCCCATAAGGGACAGTAGTGGATGGAGAGTCTGTATTGACTATAGGAAGCTCAACTCTTGTACCAAGAAAGACCATTTCCCCTTTCCCTTTATTGATCAAGTACTCGAGTGAGTGGCGGGTCATCAATTATATTACTTCCTAGATGGATTATAAGGGTATAATAAAATCTATTTCTCCTTATAGGATCAAGGAAAAACAACCTTCACTTGTCCATTCATCACTTTTTCCTTCAAACACATGCCCTTTGGTTTATGTAATTCCCCTAGTACCTTCCAACGGTGCATGATGGGAATCTTCTCAGACATGGTGGGGGATTGTTTATAGGTATTCATGGATGACTTATCCATCATTGGGGATACTTTTGAGGGATTCCTTCTGAATGTTGAAAGGGTTTTGTCAATATGTGAAGATAAGAATCTCATCCTAAATTGGGAAAAATTCTATTTCATGGTAAATGAAGGAACTGTTCTAGGCCATCTAGTATCGGGTAGAGGGATTGAAGTTGACAAAGCTAAGGTTGACATCATTCTTCACTTACTCTATCCTAAAACTATTAAGGAAGTAAGGTCCTTATTAGGAAATGCTGGATTATATAGAAGGTTCATTAGGAATTTCAGCTCTGTTTCTCGACTAATTTGTGCTTTATTGGTTAAAGATCCTCCATTTTTATAGACAGAAAGCTGTGAGGAATCATTCTCTATACTCAAGTCAGATCTTATCTCTCCACCTATCATGAAATATACAAATTAGAAACTTTCTTTTGAGCTCATGTGTGATTTTAGTGACTTCAGTGTAGGATCAGTCTTAGGAAAACGGTGTGAGAAAACTCTATGTGTCATTGCTTATGCAAGAAAACATTTAAATGATGCACAAATCAACACCAACACCACTGAGAAGGAGTTAATTATTGTTGTGTTTGACTTAGAAAAGTTTAGGTCCTAACTCTTAGGATTCCCCATCACTGTGTTCATTGACCATTCTGCACTAAAATACCTCTTCCAAAAACAAGATGCCAAGGCTAGATTGTTCAGGTGGTTCCTTCTTCTTCAAGAGTTTTATTTAACCATTAAGGATAAAAAGGGTGTTGAAAATGTTGTAGCTGATCACCTCTCTAGTATAGAATTCAAAGACAACTCACATCACCTTTCTGTGTCTGATTCATTCCGTGATGAACACTTATACTATGTGAGTGACTGCCCTTGGTATGCCGACATAGCCAATTTCTTAGTTACAAGAGTCATTAAAAAATTTCTCGGGACCCAGGCTAAGAAGAAATTACTTTCTGATTTCAAACACTATGTGTTTTATGATCCTTACCTCTTCAAGTTTGGTCCTGATCAAATCATTAGGAGATGTGTTCATGAGTTTGATCAAGAGTCCATTCTAAGATTATGTTATGCAGAGGCATGTGGAGGACACTTTTCCACAAAGAAAACCACTGTAAAGGTCCTCCAAAGTGGTTTTTACTGGCCTAACCTCACTAAGGATTCCTACCAATTCTGCCAAAGTTATCCTCAATTTCAACAGTTTGGATCCATTACCAAAAGGAATAAAATTCCCCTCACTCCCATTCTGATCATCGAAATATTTGATTATTGGGGAATTGATTTCATGGGACCCTTCCCAAACTCTAAGGGATATCTCTACATCCTCTTAGTTTTTGATTATGTCTCCAAATGGTTTAAGGTCATTCCCACTAAGTCTAATGATCATCAAGTTGTGATTCGATTTCTGAAAGAGCATATATTTTCTAGATTTGGAATTCCTAGAGCTATCATTAGTGATCGTGGAACCCATTTCTGCAACTGACCATTCTCTTCACTCATTTCTAAGTATGGGATTTCCACTTCCTACCATCCTCAAACCAATGGTCAAGCTGAGTTAGAAAATAGGGATATTAAGAAAATTCTTGAGAAAACTGTCAATCCCTATAGGAAATATTGGTCCGAGAAACTCTTGGATGCTCTTTGGGAATATCGTACAGCATACAAAACCATCCTAGGAATTTCACCATATAGGTTGGTTTATGGAAAATCATGCCATTTACCTTTTGAAATTGAGTATAAGGATTTTTGGGCAATTAAGAAAATAAATTGTGACCTCTCGTTGACCGGAAAAAAAAAGGAAATTAGATCTCAATGAACTTGAGGAACTAAGGATGGAGGCTTATGAAAATTAAAGGATCAATAAATCTAGAGTTTAAGCCTACAAATCTAAGAATATAAAAGTCAAACATTTTGAATCTGGAAAATTAGTGCTCTTGTATAGTTCAAAACTTTATTTACACTCAGGAAAGTTAAGGTCTAGATGGTCAGGTCCTTTCATAGTGTATCATGTGTACCCCCATGGGGAAATATAGATTCAAGATCCCACAAGTGGTCACATTTTCAAGGTCAATGGTCATAGGTTAAAACCATTCATTATATCATTCAATAAACAAGAAAGAGAGGTTGAGTTAACTGAGCCAACCTATGAACCAGGAAAAAATTGATAGATTTATGATCCATGTCGGGCTAACGACATTAAACAAAGTGTTGCATGGGAGGCAACCCATGGTTTTAAAGTTTCTAATAATTTTGTTGTTTTAATCTACTTTATATTTTAAATAGGATTAATGAATCATTTTTATATTTAAAAATAAAAAAAATAGATTGTTGACACTACTAAAAAATATGATCTATACCAAGGGTTTTAGGAAAACCGTTGGTATAGTTCATTAATTTGGACCTATACCAATGGTTTGGCCAAAACCGTTGGTATAGGTCACTTATATGGAGTTATACCAACGGTTTTGGACAAACTGTTGGTATAGGGGGGGGGCTATACCAATGGTTTGGCCAAACCGTTGGTATAGGTTCACTAATTTGGACCTATACCAACGGTTTAGCCAAAACTGTTGGTATAGGTCCATTATAGAGACCTTATACCAACAGTTTTGACCAAACCATTGGTATAGGTCCCCCCCCCCTATACCAACGGTTTTCCGAAACCATTGGTATAGGTCTCAAAATCAAAGAACCTACACCAACGGTTCTCAAAACCGTTGGTATAGGTACATGTATTTTTAATGGAATCTTCTTACAGTGGACATTAAATAAATCAAAATTTAAAATACATATGATAATACATATATATATTTATGAAATTATGTTCACAAAAGTAAGTTAGGTTAGTGGTTAGGTCGTTAAATCACAAATGGGAGGTGCTGGGATCAAAACCAATCGGATGATTATTTTTTGAATTACATATACCAACGGTTTATGGAACCTTTGGTATAGGTCTATACCAATGGTTTTCCCAAAACCGTTGGTATAGAACTATCCTCACGGCTTACTTAGAAACGGTTCTACAAACCGTTGGTATAGCCTATACCAACGGTTTGGAGGCCTATACCAATGGTTCTAAACTGTTGGTATAGGGTATTTTTCTAGTAGTGTGACATGTTCTTCTATTATGAGTATGAATTGGTATGAAAGAGGAGCGGCATATTCATCAGTGTCACGTGGTGTGATCCTTGAGTAATACCTTACCCAGAAATTTAAAAATAATACAATGTATAATTAGTTCATTTTATTTTTATGTGTTTGTAGGTTAAAATTAAAATAATAATAATAATAATAAAAAATTAAAAGGCCACATCGTAGGTCATGGGGAAAACCCCGTCACAATCAGCAAAGCTACGGGGACTCGAACCCAGGACCGAAGGGAGACAAGGGTGCACGCTTACCACTGAACTATGACTTATGGTGCTTTCTTATTCAATATTTTTTGTATATATACTTATATTTTAATTTTTTTATTATATGAATATATATATATATAGTTTTTTTTTGTTTTTTTTTTTGTTTTTTTTCTTCTTCCACTAGGGAATTCTCAGAGTGACATGGAGATCAAGGGATTAAAAGGGAGCAGCAAGAATTTCAACTTCAACCACCAGGTGACTTAATTCCATGATCCTCATTTCAATTTCCTTGAACTCTCATTATCTACCTCTACCCCCTTCTAAATTTTCTTTTATTTAAACACTGGGGACAGTGTTATTTTAAGTTGGGTGGGAGATAAAATAAAAAAAATTGTGTTTGTGTCAAAAAAAATAATTATTTGAAAAAGAAAGTGTGCCTTAATATAAGGAATTTTTTTTTTAACCTTGAACATGATAATAGACATTGTACACTTTGAAAATAAATATCAAATAATTTAGCATGCCATGGTTCTGATTTGAATCCATGTATATTTCATGAGCATAGCTTTTGGAAAGTGTGGCTGTCTAATGTGATATTTCATTGTTTATATTTTCATCCAAATAAAAAAAGAATCATAATGCACATACTTTGGATAGTGGGGTATTAGTTTAAGTTCATTGGGTCCCCAAAATAAATAGCATAGTTTTTGTGATCATTTTAGTTTTAATATGACTATTCAATAAAAAAATTAAAAAAACAATAAATTTGTGTTTAGAGCAATGAAATGACCTAATGCGTGGATTTCAGAACTTGAGGATCGTGAATCCATAGTTTTCTAGGCCATAGTTAGTAATTTTATCTCTATTTTTGGTAATTTGAATTTTTTTGACTAAGTTAACTCGCGATTATTCTGGAGTATGTGGGATTCACTTGGTGACCTAAGGTCTTTGAGCCTAGGAGTCATCAGCAAAGTCTCGCTACAAGGGTTGACTCTTTTGAGTGAAATTTCAATTACCATGGAAAAATTGAAAAAAAAAATTAATACTCATATTAATATTGAAATGTGATTCCACCTATCGCTTCCATCATTTCCCTCTTCAATAAAGATGAACCCCCATGTCTAATGCGATGCACAACACATCATCACTCTTAATTGATATTGGATGAAATATGGTAAGGAATTTGAACAAAGGAATGATCTTTGTATTGGGATATTCTTATGAAAATATCATGTATTAAAATATTTTTATGGGTTTTAGGATTGTTTGGTATAAGGGTTTTTGGTGATCATTGTGTATTAAAGTGTTTTTGGAAAAGGGAATTCAAATTTTACATTTTTGAGATATATTTTCCTCTGGACTAGAAAAACTCAAGTTGGGGGGTGTGATTAGTCACTGGATGAGGATAATATTAATTGTTAATATATATAATATTCATGTGCTTTATTATTCATAAACACCATTTTAGTGCATTTTACACTTTGAACATCATCTCACATTATGATTGTAATTCCTTCTTAAAATGCACTATTATATGGTACATTTTTTTAACATAATTTAAAGTACCCAATGATCTTTATTTTATTTTCATATTTAATTTTCAGGTTTATAATTATATTGTGAACAATTCATACTCATGAAGTGTTGGAAGATTCACATTTGAAGACCACCAAAATGAGATTTCATGCAAACAATTCTGGAGAAGGCAGATTGGACACCATCCCACTGATGAGAATTTTGGGCCCAAAATAGAGGATCAATGAAACCCAAATTTAGTGGGATGATATAAGACATATATATGAACATATAATTATTCAATATCTAGTTATAATTCTGCCTCCATTGTAGTTATTAAGCTGGCCCAAGTTAGAGATAAAAGTTTGGGCTAGATTCTACGGCCCATAAAAATAGCCCACCAATTTAACCATATCTCGGTAACCACTAATTAATTTGGGCTTAAATTTTACAGAGAGATAGGAGTCATCAGTAGATTAACTTTTTTATTCTCTTTCTCACTCTAATTATGCCATCTAGAAGTCCATATAGGCACATCTTTTTTGTGGATGCAAGTTGGATTCCATTTTGAGTCAATGATAAATAAGTCCACTCTCCCTTACTTTCCACCACCCTAGGGCTACCATAATCAAGTGTGATTCTTTGTAATGTTGGATTCTCGACCTAAGGTTCCAAAAATTACTATTTAAGGTAGTGGTGGTGGAGTATTTTATCATCTTTTAGCTTTGTTTCATTATAATGTTATGCTTCCAATTTGATGTTGTAAATGCATTCCTTCAATTGTAAGATCCTTGAATTACCTTAGCTTCTTTATAAAATTTCTTCATATTCTCTTTTATATTCTTATTATTATAACTTTGATATCGTTGCCTCAAGTTTTGAAATTTTTCAAACCAAACCTTGTGATATTATCACACAACGGTGGAGTGATTGTTATTTCATTTTTTTTACTTCTCTAATTCCTCCATCATGATTCTACTTTTTGCTTTCATTGAAACCATAGGATCAATAGGGGATAACCTAATTATGGGTTGATCCAATGGAGTATCAAGTGTCTGTATTGTATGTTATTTATCACTACCTTAATCTCTAATCACTTCTTTAAAATGATATTTTTAGTTGATGAGTTTAAAACTTCTTCATCATTATTGAATTTTAAGGCCACACACTTCAAGTGCTAATACGAACCTTTACCTTGGAGTGATCAAAGATTTGATACTTCAAGTGTATAGGTGATTATTATTAGGGTGTGTAATCATTAAACCAGTGAGTGATGATTTTTTTTGATCTTCTAAAATGAACTCATCTCAAATATAAGAAATTGAAATAGTTGAAAAAGGAATGCATCCAATCCACCCCAAGTGATAACCTAGGATCAAATCATACTTTAAAATTGAATTAACTTCAGTATCTTAGAGTTAACTTAAACCCATATAAAATAAAACAAATTTGGACACTTCATAGCCAAAAAAGGTCCATAGAATGTACGTGTCTATAGGTTTCTTCTTAGGTCTCTGAGGATTCGACAACCCAAGCTAAACTACAAGCGACCGCTTAACCCTAAAACCTTGGGTAAATTTGGGTGAGACCAACCACCTCATCCCAATCCACCATTACTGACATTTTAGATCATGATACATATTTTTAATCCCATGGAGTATGGACCAAAAGATCAGTTTCCATAGTCCATCAACTCTTTTCTTAGAGATATAGGAACAACCCACCTACTTCAGAAACACAAAGTGCTAACGGGATACCAAGACCAAACACCCATGGTCTCCACAACATTTATGACTTTACTAAAGTCCTAGAAATCAGTGTTTATTGCCTATTTATGCTTAATCTGATAATTAAATGATGATTTAGCCTTCACTAGGGATAATAAAACCTACCCACCATCATCTTCCATTACCAAGATAATCTTTGTAAACAAACCCATCAGAGACCACTCCTCTATTTATTCCTTTGTGGATTGAGTTTCTAATTTCATTATCAAATCATCGGCAACAAAATTACCTTTCCCATGAGTATAAGAAATATCAATATCAAAAGTTTGAAGATACTCAACCCATTATCTTGTTCTTAAGTTCAGATCACTTGGAGTAAAAATATACTTTGGGATTTTATGGTCAAAATATACCATGAACCACTCCCCAAAGAGGTAGTGACACCATGTTTTGAGTGAAAACATAGAAGCTTCCAACTCAAGATAGTGGGTAGGGTAGTTCTTATTATGAGGGTGTAATTTAAGAGAGATATAGGACACCACCTATTTTCCCTGCATCAAGACACACCCTTATCCCATACCCGAGGTATCATAGTAAACATCATAACTCAATCTCAGTTTCAGAAGAAATAGAACTAGAGATAAAGTAAACTTATTCATCAGTTCCTCAAAAAATATCTTAAATTTATCATTCCATTCAAATTTAACACCCTTACAATTCAAATCTATCATTGGAGATGTAGGATTAGAAATTTTTTAACAAACTGCTTATAATAACCAACTAATCCCATGAATCTCAGAATCTCAAACACATTTCTCATTTTCTCTAATGACTTTACCACTTGAATATTCTTAGGATCTATTTATTTTCCCTTATAAAATATAACAAGCACTAAAAACGTCACTTCTTAGAACCAAAATTCACACTTGTAAATCATACCATTCAAGATATTCTCTTTTAAGATTCCAAGGATTATATCCAAATGATTAGTGTGCTCATCCCATGGCTTGAAGTACACCAAGATAACATCCATAAACATAAATACACAAGATTACAAGAACTAATGAAATGTTTGATTCATTAATTTTATAAATATCATAGGATCATTAGTGGGACCTAATGGCATAACTATTAACTCAAAATTTCCAAAGCAACTCCTAAATGTTTTCTTTGGTATATCCTCTTCTCAGACCCTCAATTTTGGGTACCCCTGTAACATCCCGGTTCCGGAAGCCACCCAGAGGCGCCCCATACCCGGTTGGTCACATGGCCTCAAGCGCATTTCCCCAAACTCCAGAGGCTGCCGACTAGTAGCGAGGGCCTTGGTTGTGATAGTGGGGAAACTATGCCCTCATTGGCAGAGTACACAGCAGAAGAAAAATAAACATGCAATAGCGGAAGCAGTAATAACCAAAATTATAACAGTAGAAGACTAAATCAACAACTGGAGCGCATATGTATATATGAAATGATGCAGGATACATAACTAGGAAAGCAGCCAAACAAGTCACAATGCTGGAAAACACTACAGTACCAAAACAAGTAAAAAAGAAAAGTAAACAGCTCCTCCGCATCGCAAGCCAAATCTTGGTCCCATGCTCCCCTGCTCCAAGCAATCAAGTTCCAGAAGTCGAAGGGTGCTTTCCCTTGTCTATACCTGGAACAACATAGTCTTCTTGGGCCCAAAAGCATGGCCCAAACAGGGTCTGAGATAAAATCCTAGAAGGCATTCACCCGAAGATCTATGCCTAATAGTCAAAGAATATATGGCAGGTAAAAGTACAATAAATAGTAAATAGCAACATAAAGCAATAGGCAGTAACAGTAAGCAGCAAACATGATGATACATAGCATAAATCAATCCACAACCAATCAACAACAGTGAAACAAACAGAAATAATCCGGAAACCCTCTGGGAAGTACTCACAGCCATCCCCTCTGGTCCTATCCAAGAAGTGCCACAACCCCCTGGGCAGTGCGCTCAGCCTAACCAATCTGGCTTGGTCATACGCATTTATGAGACTCTCTGGGGAAGCTCACTCGGTCAATTCCCCTTATATTCTAGGTTAGTCAGGTACTCTCTTGAGGAAGATCACACGGTCTAACCCTCTTAGCCCCAAGTTCTAGACACTCTATGAGGAAGCTATCTCGGTCAATTCCTCCTATAGCCTCAGGTATATTACAGACTCTCTGAGGAAGCTCACTCGGTCAATTCATCCTCTATCCTGGGAAGGTTCTTAAAGAGATTCAAACAAGGTAAGACTCTCTGAGGAATCTCACTCGGTCTACCCTCCTATAGTCTATAAAATCCAAGAATCTCTGGGATCTCACTCGGTCTATCCCCTCTGTAGTCTATAATATATAAGACTCTCTGGGAAGCTCACTCAGTCTATCCCTTATAGTCTATAGCAGCAGGTTCTCTCAACCTCATGCCAGTCAGTGCATAATAATGCTATAAGGCCAAAGTACACCTATAGAGCTACTTGTCTAACCAAATTACACCTATAGAGCTACTTAACTAAATAGTCTACAAGTCAACAAGCATGTCATGAGTTTCACTTCAACCTATAATCGCAAGGCATGAAAACAGGTGTAACAGCCAAAGGCAAACGAGACCTGAAGATTGTGAACAGAACAAAGCAAGGGAAAATACATCCAAGCACAACACATTATCCTCTAACATGGTCAAATTACCTATACACAACCATACAATCAAGGCAGGAAGACAACAAGGGAAAAAAGGTAAACACGCAATACCCCGTTCACGGGTATTGGTGGCAATTCGCACATAAAACTCAGAGGCTTTGAACGGTAAGGCACAAACCGCCTACCTCGATCCTAGAAGATTGATATACTTGAAACACGACGGTTAATTCCACTTAGAACGTCATAGATATGATAAAAATCACAAAACGTTCACCCTTAGATAACTTGATAAGGAAGAAGAATTGGAAAACAAGGCTTGAGCAGAAGGAAGAACTCACCGCTACGCTTCCAACGCAATCGATCGTGCTCGAATCGGAGAACGGACGGAGAGGCGGGGGCTCGGGGAAGATCCGGCCATACGGGTCGCTCTCGAATGAAGAACCTGGAGAAGGGGTGTCTTCTATCTGTCAGGCGCAACCCCGGTGTGTTTTGTGAAAAAAAAAGTACACGGCGTGTACTAGGTTTTTTCGTACTCCGCCAAAAATGGCATCCACGTCACTCCTACACACAGTGTGTGTGGCCTGGGCACGGCCAGCACACGGATTCGATCCGGAGAAGAGTACATGGCATGTACTCAGAAAGTACACGACGTGTACTTCGAAATTTTCCAGAAACTCCATTTTTCTTAAAAACTCCATAAAAAGGAAAAGCGTACCTGAAACGAAGATCTGGGTTCTTAAAAACTTTCCCCCTTAAAGAAATTTGTCCCTGAATTTCCTTAGATGGGCATAGAAGAAGGATCCTCGAATAGTTCTGGCCACTGTGATCGAACCTCGGCCTCTCTATCCCAAGTCTCGTCCTATACTCGCCCGTGATGCCATAGCACTCGTACTAGAGGAACAGACCGGCCTTGGAGAACCTTCGTACTACGATCGACAATCTAGATAGGATTCTCTTCAAACGACGCATCCGCTTCGAGATCAACCTCCTCGGGCTGAAAGACATGAGACGGGTCTGAAAAGTAATGTCGGAGCTGAGAGATGTGGAAGACGTAGTGCATGGCCTGGTACCTATGAGGTAGATGCAACCAATAGGCAACCATCCCAACTCTCTCCAAAACCTCAAACGGCCCGACGTACCGCGGTGAAAGCTTACCCTATGTCTGAATCCTCTTGTATCCCACCCTTGGTGCGACACGTAGGAAAACCCGATCCCCGACCTCGAACTCTAGAGGTCATCTCTGCTGATCAGCATAATACTTCTGTCGAGACTATGTTGTATCCATCCTCTTCCGAATCAACTCTATCTTCTCTGAAGTCTCATGAACAAGACGAGGTCCCAGCAAGGCTGCCTCTCCTACCTCCAGCTAGCATAAGGGTGATCGTCATGGCCTACCGTACAAAGCCTCGTATGGTTCCATCTAAATGGTCTCCTGGAAACTGTTGTTGTAGGAGAACTCCACTAGAGGAATATGCTTCTCCTAGGAACCGCCAAAGTCTAGGATACAAGCTTGAAGCATATCCTCAAGCACATGGATCGTGCGCTCGGACTGGCCATCAATCTGGGGATGGTATGTCGTACTCAAAAGTACCTGGGTACCCAAAGCCTTCTCAAGTCCCTGCCAGAACCGAGAGGTAAAGCGCACATCCCTATCTAAAACAATGGAGTGTGGAACTCCATGTAGATATACAATCTCTCAGATGTACAGTCATCCCAGATCATCAACACTGAAGGTTTCTTTAATCGGCAAGAATTGTGCAACCTTCGTAAGCCTGTTGACGACGACCCAAACATCATCACTTCCCCGAGGTGACCTCGGTAACCCGGTCACGAAGTCCATCGCGACATCGTTCCACTTCCACTCCGGAATGGGTAACTGCTGTAAAATCCCTGCTGGTCGTTGATGCTCTGCTTTCACCTACTGACAAGTAGAACATCTCATGAAAAAACCAGCAACATCCCTCTTTATACCTTGTCACCAGTACTGGCGATGAATATCCTGATACATCTTGGTGACGCCAGGATGAAATTCCCAAACTGAGGAATGGAAATCCCACATCAACTCCTCGCTTATGTCTGCTGGCACCAATACACGTCCCTGGAAACGCAAGATCTCATCCTTGCCCACTGTCTATCTAGGAAGAGGGTCCCCTCCTGACACACTCTCCCATAGGACCAAGGCCTCTGAGTCTAATAGATGCCTCATTCATACCCGATCAAGAAGTGTAGAGGTAACAGCCATAGAAGATAGGACAGTCTATCCCTAATTGACGTACACCTCCAGATGCATCTCAGAGAACATAGCCATAAGTTGACACTCACTGTTGGCTTCCTGAACTGCCTGAATCTGGGTTCTCCTACTCAACGCTTCCACCACTACGTTTCCCTTTCCCGTCGTATAGGAGAGATCAAAGTCAAAGGACTGAAGATACTCAAACCACTTGTGCTGTATCAGATTCAGATCATGCTGAGTAAAGATACACTTGAGACTCTTGTGGTCGGTGAAAAACACAAAGTGCTCTCCCAGAAGATAGTGTCTCCAATAGCGTAAGGCATGAACAACTACTGCCAACTCTAGATCGTGTGTAGGGTAGTTCCTCTCATGTGGCCTCAACTGCTGAGACCCGTACGCAACAACTCCATCTCCCTGCATAAGCACGGCTCTTATACCGATACCTGAAGCATCACAGTAAATAGTGTAGCCCTTTCCTGGCTCTGGCAAGACTAGTATCGGTGCTAACGTCAACCTCCATTTCAGCTCTTGAAAGGCAGACTCACAAGAATCTGACCATAATAACTTCACCCCCTTCTTGGTTAGACCTTTCAACGGTGATTCTAGGCGCGAGAAGTCATGAATGAATCGTCTGTAGTATCCTTCCAGCCCTAGGAAACTCTGCACCTCAAAGACGTTCTTCGGATGCTCCCAGGAAACTATAGCTCTCACTTTCTCTGGGTCCACTGACACTCCTGTCTCCGAGATAACATGACCCAGGAAGTAAATCTAATCCATCCAAAAGTGGAACTTCGAGAGTTTAGAATAAATCCGATGCTCTATCAGTGTACTCAGAACGATCTCAAGATGTGTGTCATGGTCATGTCGAGTGTGATAGTACACCAAGATATCGTCCATGAAGACCACGACAAAGGAGTCCAAGTATGGATGGAACACTCGGTTCATCAGTGCCATGAAGACTGCAGGAACATTCGTAAGACTGAACGGCATGACTGTATACTCGTAAAGACCATACCTACTCCTGAAAGCTGTCATAGGTATATTTGATGGTCTAATGCACAAATGATGATAACCGGACCTCAAGTCAATCTTCGAGAACACTCGGGCTCATCGAAGCTGATCAAAGAGGTCATCGATCCACAGCAAGGGATATCAGTTCTTGACCGTCAACTGGTTCAGCTTCTGATAATCCACACAAAGCCGAAGGGTACCATCTACCTTCTGTTCAAACAGGACAGGCGAACCCCAAGGAGAATTATTGGGTCGGATGAAACCCTTCGCCTGCAACTCCTCCAACTGCTTCTTGAGCTCCTGCAACTCAGGTGTATCCATCCTATAAGGAGGAATGGACACTGGTACCACTCCTGGCATGAGCTCAATCAAGAAGTCTACCTCACACTCTAGAGGTAAACCTAAAAAGTATTCTGGAAAGACATCCCTGAAACGTTCCACCACTGGAGGAAAGTCTAACTGTGAAGTCCCCTGGTCATCCAGATAAAGACTGTAAATCTGGGCTATAACTTCCCCTAGACCATGATGCTCTATTCCAGCTCTACCCGCATGGACATCCCACTTGCCTCTATGAAGGAAGGATCTTCCCTCTGGTGATATGAAAATAACCCTACGGCGATAGCAATCAACGACTGCCTGGAATGGAACCAACTAGTTCATACTGAGAATGACGTCATAGTCCGTCATCTCTAGGACATAGAGGTCCCATAAGAAATGAAACCCTTCAACCTCAAGATTGCACTCTCTGCACTTACGTACGCTAGATTCCCTCATTCCCAACGGTGTGTCAAGAGTCAACAAGTCGGTAGATGAAAAGATACAGATCCCGATGCTCTCCACAACCGCCACAGATATAAAGCTATGGGAAGCACCAGTATCGAAAAGAACTGAAGATAAAACTGAGGCTACTAATATCATACCTCGAACTATAGAAGGGTCGGGATCCTACTCCTGATAGGTCTGATCCATGGCGAAAGACTGGCCTGCACCGCAGCCCTGCGACCCTGGCTGACTGCTCTGAGCTGATCCACTTTGTTGTCACTGATGACCTGGTGACTGACCACCATGGCTGCGACCTCCACCTCAGCCTGAATGGTCGAAAGAACTCCAGTTCTCTGACTGGTGGGAAACTGGTGAAGCATATCTAGAATGCGGGGTCATAGAGAAACCCCTACCACCAGCTGAAGGTGAGAAGGTGTGACAGAAACGCTGAAGATGGCCCATCTTTCCGCAAGACCAACACTCCATCGGATCCCTCTGGCACTAAGGCCTAGTATTCCCACTCCTACCGCACTGGTAGCATACAACCTGGCTTCCAGAAGACGCATCTCGCGAACCTCGATCTCCTCGAGAAGACTCTATGTGATACTTCCTATTGTCCGTAGGAGGAACACCAGCTCTGGATATCGAACCGCCCTGGCTCACTACTCCAGAATCTCTCAGATTGCGCTCAGTGATCAGTGCCTGGTTGACGATGGAGGATATCGAAGTCAACTGGAATATATTCACCTGGTAACGGATCTTCTGCCTGAGACCGTCCTTGAACTTCCTAGAAAGTAACAACTCATCACCTGCTGGGATCGCTATGAAACACTACAGCTCAGTGAAACGAGATGATTACTCTATAACAGAGAGAGTACCCTACTGCAGACTCATAAAATCCCGGGCTTGATCAGCCCTTAGGGTCTCCGGGTAGAAGTAGTCATAGAAGGTGCGTCAAAACGCATCCCAAGACACATCCTGCTGACGCCCTGACCATGAGATCACCCCCCACCACCTCTTGGCGGTGTCCCGGAGCTTATAAGTTTCCAGCTTTACCCTTTTCTTCGGAGGTATCTCTAGGTTCTCAAAGATGGTCAGTGTGGCCTATATCCACGACTCTACATCCTGAGGTCTTCCATCCCCTAAAAACGTAGAAGGAGCATGCTACTGGAAAACATGTGTCAACTTAGCCATCGACGGGGCAGGAGGCAGTGCTCCCTGGAAGGTTTGCATCATCCTCAGGAAGTCCTCCCTGAACTGTGCCTCGGCGCCTGCAACGGGTATGACAGCCAGTTCCATGGTTGGCTCGACTGGAGGATCGACAGGAAGTCCTCGATCAGCCATATCTGGCATCTGGTCACTGCCTGATGACAGACGTACAACCAGAGGACGTCTCGGAGGCATAGCTCTGAAAGATCAAAAGTATACCTTAGATCAAAAAACAAGGACATAGAACACAAGAGTACAAAATAGGAACAGGGGAAGAAAAACACACAAGTTTACAAAACATGACTACACGGTGTGTATAAAAACTACACAGCATGTACTCTTAAGACACTGACATGGGCATGTACCCCTGCCCTACAGGTCATGTAACACCTCAAACTACAAGGCGTGTTAACCCAATAGACAGTGTGTACATGAAGACTATTCTCCTACCCGAGTCTCTTTACAAGGCTAACTCACACGGTTCAAACTAACCTCAGACTACACAGTGTGTTCCCTAGGGACACGGCGTGTACCAGACACTGACTCGGAGGCCCATGTTGTTGGATACACAGCCGTCTACACGGATGGCCCTTACACGATGTGTTTCGAACAAACATGACATGTATAAGAGAAGGTGACACCGTCCCGTGTTGTTTGTGACACGGCCGGGTACCTGAGGAAGACTACACGGCATGTTCCAAAAGCAACACAGCGTGTCTTAGAGAAGGTCACGTCGGCCAGTGTTGTTCGTGACATGGTCAGGTACCTGGACAGAACTACACGGTGTGTTCTCTTACAACACGGCATGTTCTACTCGAGATTCTCTGACCCGTGTTGTTAGTGACATTGTCGGGTACAAGGCTCTACACTACACAGCGTGTACATACCATACACAGCGTGCTCCTAACGTTATTTTCACAACACCGTGTTCCTGCACACACAGTCAGTAACACGGCCTAAAAACTACACGGTGTGTAACCAGAAAGTACACGCCGTGTATTCTGGGTTTTTCTGGACAATAGCTTAGAAACTGCACAGAATCCAATAAACACGGAAAACAAGGCACAGAGGTGCCAAATTCCGATCCGTGAGGGCCCATACTCCCTGTGACTCAAAGCTTGGAATACCCTACAGTCATGTACAAGAGAAAACAGGATCATGATCCACCAATTTATGATTCAAGAGGGACCATAACACATCAAGAATCAAAATTTGGCGTTCATTTAAACAAGTACAATACAAACAATTCTCTAACAAGTAGCAGAGATTCTATCAAGCATCTATCAGAACAACATGCATAATCTACACAACGTCTATCACAACAGCATGTAATCGCTAATGCACCCTAAATGGAATGGAAATAATGCATGACATGTGATTTCTACAAGTTCCTATATGATGCATGAGATAGAATACCCTCATCTCATCGGGTTGCGACAGAAATAGAACCGTAATATCAAAACAATAACAGTACAATGCATGTGAATCACTTTAGGTGAAATCGTATCAACCGTAAAATCTCAACACTAGAAAACTGCAATAAACGAGGTAGTATGGCTTTTCCCAGTACACGGGTTAGCTACTCCCAGGCACAGCTTATTACCATGTACCGAATCCATCCTATCCTTGGATAAAGTCTCCAAATAGTAAAGCAAGAGAAAATAATTCCTCTGATACCACTTTGTAATGTCCCGGTTCCGGAAGCCACCCAGAGGCACCCCGTACTCGGTTGGTCACATGGTATCAAGCGCATTTCCCCAAACGCCAGAGGCTACTGACTAGAAGTGAGGTTCTTGGGTGTGATAGTGGAGAAACTATTCCCTCATTGGTAAAGTACACAGCGGAAGAAAAATAAACATGAAATAGCAGAAGCAGTAATAACCAACAATATAACAGCAGAAGACTAAATCAACAACTGGAGCACATATGTATATATGAAATGATGTAGGATACATAACTAGGAAAGCAGCCAAACAATTCACAATGCTGGAAAACACTACATTACCAAAACAAGTACAAAATAAATGTAAACATCTCCTCAGCATCGCATGCCAAAGCTTGGTCCCATGCTCCCCTACTACAAGAAATCAAGTTCCATAAGTTGAAGGGCACTTGCCCTTGTCTATACCTACAACAACATAGTCTGCTTGGGCCCAAAAGCATGGCCCAAAAAGGGTGTGAGATAAAATCCCAGTAGGCATTCACCCGAAGATCTGTACCTAACAGTCAATGAGTATATGGCAGGTAAAAGTACAATAAACAGTTAATAGTAACAGCAAGCAATAGGCAGTAACAGTAAGCAGTAAACAAGATGATACATAGCAGAAATCAATCCACAACCAATCAAAAACAGTGAAATAAACATCAATAAGTCAAAAACCCTCTGGGAAGTACTCGCAGCCATCCCCTCTGGTCCTATCCAAGAATTTTCGTAACCCTCTGGGTAGTGTGCTCAGCCTAACCCCTCTGGCTTGGTCATATGAATTTATGAGACTCTCTAGGGAAGCTCAATTGTTCAATTCCCCTTATATTCTAGGGTAGTCAGGGACTCTCTTAAGGAAGATCACGCAGTCTAACCCTCTTAGCCCCAAGGTCTAGAGACTCCCTGAGGAAGCTATCTCAGTCAATTACTCCTATAGCCTCAGGTATACCACAGACTCTCTGAGGAATCTCACTCGGTCAATTCCTCCTCTAGCCTGGGAAGGTTCTTAAAGAGATTCAAACAAGGTAAGACTCTCTGAGGAAGCTCACTTGGTCTACCCTATTATAGTATATAAAATCCAAGACTCTCTGGGAGCTCACTCGGTCCATCCCCTCTGTAGTCTATAATATCTAAGACTCTTTGGGAAGCTCACTCAGTCTATCCCTTATAGTCTATAGCACCAAGTTCTCTCATCCTTGTGCCAGTCAGTGCATAATAATGCTATAAGGACAAAGTACACCTATAGAGCTACTTGGATAACCAAAGCACACCTATAGAGCTACTTAGTTAAATAGTCTACAAGGCAACAAGCATGTCATGAGTTTCACTTCAACCTATAATCACAAGGCATGAAAATAGGTGTAACAGCCAAAGTCAAACGAGACCCAAAGGTCCTGAACAGAAAAAATCAAGGGAAAATACATCCAATCACAACACATTATCCTGTAACATGGTCAAATTACCTCTACACAAGCATACAAGAAAGGTAGGAAGACAACAAGGGAAAAAAGGTAAACACACAATACCTAGTTCACGGGTATTGGTGGAAATTCACACATAAAACTCAGAGGCTTTGAACGGTAAGGCACAAACCACCTACCTCGATCCTAGTAGATAGATATAATTGAACCACGATGGCTAATTCCCCCTAGAACATCGTAGATCTGAGAAAATTCACAAAACATTTAACCTTAGATAACTTGAGAAGGAGGGAGAATTGGAAAACAAGGCTCAAGAAGAAGGAAGAACTCACCGTTGCACTTCCAATGCAATCGACCATGCTTGAATCGGAGAACGGACGTAGAGACAGGGGATCAGGGAAGATCCAGCCATACGGGTCACTCTCGGATGAAGAACCTAGAGAAGGGGTGTGTTCTGTCTGTCAGGCGCGACCCCGGTGCATTTTGTGAAAAAAAAAATTACACGGCGTGTACTTTTAGAGTAAACGGTGTGTACTAGTTTTTTCCATACTCCGCCAAAAACGGACTCCACATCACCCCTACACACCGTGTGTGTGTCCCGGGCATGGCCAGCACATGGCTTCAAGCCGGAGAAGAGTACACGGCGTGTACTCAGAAAGTACACGGCGTGTACTTTGAAATTTTCTAGAAACTCCATTTTTATAAAAAACTCCAGAAAAAGGAAAAGTGTACCTGAAATGAAGATTCGGGTTCTTACAACCCCAACCCTAGGTCAATCTTAGAAAACTAATGATCCCCTTTGAGTTAATAAAAGAGATCATCAATTCTTAGAAAGTGATAATTTTTCTTAACATTCACTTGACTGATATTTTTATAGTCAATGAAAAGTATGAGTCTTCCATCTATATTCCAAGCATATAAGAAAAGTGAGGCCCAAGGTGAAATGATAGGATGAATAAATTTACTGTCCTCAAAGCTCACAAGAAAAAACTTAAGTTCTTCTAAATTATTAGGTGTCTTGTGATAGTGTGGAATAGAAATATCCATTGCACTAGGAAGCATGTCAATAGTGAACAAGACCTCTCTCTATGGTGGTCACATAGAAAAATCATTAGGGGAGAACTTGGGATATTCACTCACCATAGTAGGAACTAGACTACTCAAGAGAGAGTTAACAAAATCAAGGGATATTTCCAACAACTATCCTAAGATCATTCCAGTATAAGGGATAATAGGATTGGCTCTCTATGATCTAGAATCCCACTCTCCATGAAAGACATGAGAGACTCCATCAGGGGATTTAAAATGAACTTAGTGATGATAATATTCAATCTGGTCCTAAATGATAATAATACAATCTATTCAAATCATAATTTCAAAGATATCAAGATCAAGGACTAATAATTCCCACACCGCTTCATGTATAACAATCATCACCCGACATAAGGGGAATTTAAACTCTTGCTTGGATCTCTTGGTCAAAGGTGAAGAAATATACAACATAAATGGAATAAGATTATAAAGTAATCTCAATGAGTCAATTAACTTTGATGATATAAAGTAATGAGTATCACATGTATCAAATAAATATTATACCATAGAGGATAAAATAAATATTTCACCTCTAATAGTATTTGGTCCTACCATGGATTCCTCTGGTACATACTATGCTATGTAAAGATGTCCAGTCTCAACTCTTCCCTAATCCTGTTTAGTCTAATGAACATACCCCTTGATTTTAGGATTAGACCCACCACCCTTGGAAACATTATAAAAAACTTGTGAACCATTGGTGAGAGTAGATCCAGCATTACATCCTTAAGACATCCTTCCGAAAAAATTCCTGAGATTACCATATTTTCCAGAATGGTGAAAATTTTGGGGCACTTACATATAATAACTATTGGTTTGACTAGTCCTTCCACATTTTTACAAAACAACCAATTTTCGTCATGTTTAATTCCCCAAGACTTCTCCTAAAGAAAACTAAACATCTTTTTGTTTCCTTTTCTAGATAGAAGAAATCCTTTAGCTAACAACTAAAGCAATTAAAGCACTACCTAAACTAATTTTCCTAGGTATATATGCCTAGTCCCTTTATCGACTACCTCCAAAAAAGTTATAAGTTATAATACAATAAACATTTATGGAATATCATCCATCAAAACCATCTCTAAACTTCAATATTTAAGGTAATAATTAGTAACAAGATCAGATTCTAGGTGAACCAACTCAGTGAAATGGGTGGAATACTCCAAAACAGTATGCTCCCCTTTCTCTAAGGTTATAAATTCTTGGTTCATTTCTAATCGAACAATTTCAGCTTAAAAATACTGTTTGAATATTTTATTGAAGGATTTTCATGTAAGATAATCATTCAACTTATCTTTCATGATAGAGTCCCTCCATTTCCTTCCCAGACTTTTAATAATATATGTGAAAAAACCCATCTTAGAGTCCTCTAAAATTTAAAAAAAAAATTAATATCCTTTCAATCTGCTCAATTCACTCTTAAAATTCTTGGGGTCCTTTGTCACCATGGTAGATGGGTGGATTCTTCTTGGTAAATTTCAATCCATGATCCACTATTCATCCCTAGTTCCAAACACCCACTTGACCTAAAGTCTATATAGTGTCGATGATAGATTCAACCAAATAAAGGTCCATTAGAGGATTTACCTATGGAAATTGTCTCATAGATTCCTCTTATAGACATGAATGATATCTTTTAGGATGAATTTTTTAATAAAAAAAATAAAATAACCCATTATCTTGTGTGTAATTCTATAATCAAAGAACGATGACCAGAATCCATATTAATACCTTTGAAAAACAAAAAAAATAAAGAAATCAGGGATCCTGCTAATGAAAGACAACACCTTAACAAAGAATAGGTCTATTTAAATAAACCAAAATTCAATTTCATTTAAATAACCTCAACCACCAAGTCTAAATATTTAGAAAATATCCCTGACCACCCATGGTAACTTGAGTTTAAACACTAAAGTGATCTGGCCAGGTACCCTCCCACACTTATTACCTAAATTTTGATAGCCCTAAATTCTATCTACCAAATACCCCGAACCAAACCCAAGTAGTTTCATAACACTTTTGGCTAGGTAATAGATCTAAAAACATTTTGTAACAAACCAACCTAGGTCAAACTGACATATCACTCGAGTTGGTCTGTCATAATGTGGTTGAACAAACAGACAATTAAACAAGTCTCATGTATAAGGAAAAGGAGATAAACTAATAGAGTAAAATTGGGAAGAATAGTATATATATATATATATAATACATACAATGTCAATCCAAATGGATAAACTTAAAAATAAAAAAGATAAGAAAAAAATATTTTCCATGTGACCATATGTCACCACCAATAATTCTCACAAAGAAGGTGATGACACCCAAGAGAAGTTGATGAACTACATAACACCCTTCCCTTTACTTGTGTCCTAAAAACCACATCTACAAATACCTAAAGAAAAAAATTAGTATGTGAGAAAAAACCTGATATGATTTCACCGAATAATCTATACAATGTATAACACTATGACTATATTAGATTTATATTTAAAACAAATCCAATTTATTTATATTATGACAATGTCTTGTTTTATTATAGGTCTAAACATTCTTTAATTTTCAAAAAAAAAGTTGATAAATTTTAAATTTCACCTCAATAAATGAATCTATATATTTCGGTAAAAACACTTAGGGTTATTATTAAGGTAAAAAGAAATTATAATAATCTTTATTTTATTATATCTAGAAGTTTTTTACCTAAAAACATTGTGTTCTCTCCCCTTGTAGAGTTTGATGTTATTATGGGTATGGATTGGATTTCTATTTATCATTCTAAGATAGATTATAGAGCTAAATAAGTTGTTTTTGGAATGAGTTTTGTTGTACAAATAATGAATTTATACCTTTAATAGAATATCAAGAAGATGAGATATTGATTAAATATGGAAATGAAAATCATATAGTACATATTGTTGAGAATAAGAGAACTGTTGAAATTAGTGATATTCCTATAGTAAATGAATATCTAAGTGTATTTATAGATTAATTTCTTGGTATTATATCAAATTTAGATATTTAATTTACTATTGACTTAGTGATTGATGCTAAGATAATTTCAAAACATCCTTATCGAATGGCTTAAGTATAACTTTTTTAACTGAAAAGGTTGTTACAAGAGTTTCTTGATAAAGGTTTCATTCATCTGAGCACTTCACTATAAGGTGATCCTATTTTTTTTATTCAAAATAAAGATAGATCCATCATGATTTTCATTGATTGTAGATCATTTAATAATATCATTATTAAGAATAATTATTTTTTCCTCATATAGATGAGTTTTTTGGTCAGATCTAGGGAGCTCAGTATTTTTTAAAGGTTGATCTCATTTCTAGGTACCATCAGTTGAAGGTAAAGGAGAATGAAATTCTGAAGATTTTGTTTTATACTAGGTATATGAATTATGATTTTTTGGTAATTCCCTTTTGGATGGAAAATGATTCAATTTTATTTTGGACCTTATGAATAGAATTTTTCATGAGTTATTGGAAAAAAAATTGTTTTTTTTATTGATAACATTCTAATATATTATAAAAGTTATTATGATCATAAGAAATATTTAAGGGTTCTTCAAAAAAACTTTAAATAAAATAAGTTATATGGAAAATTTAATAAATGTGAATTTTGTTTATGAAAGATTTATTTATTTGTATATATTATAAATAAATATAGAATAACTATTGATCTAGATAAAACTAAATCAGTTTAAGAGTGTCCAATACCTAAAAATTTTATAGTGATTTATAGTTTTCTTGAATTAGTGGGTTAATACTGATTATTTTTTAAAAACTTTTCTCGGTTATCTTATTCACTAACTAAGTTAACTTTAAAATGAGTTAAATTCATCTTGATGAAATAATGTAATGGATGTTTCTAGGAATTGAAAATAAGATTAGTGAATTATCCATTTTTATCCCTACTATCTAGAAATAGTGATTTTAATATCTATAGTGATAGTTCTTTAAAGGGGATTAGTTGTGTTCTAATGCAGAATTATTAGGTAATTTCATATGCTCCATATTAATTGAAACCTCATGAGATAAATTATCCTACATGTGACCTTGAACTATCTATTGTAGTTTTTGATTTAAAAATTTTGAGACATAATTTATATGGATTAAAGTGTGAAATATATACTAATAATAAAAGATTTAAGTATATATTCACTCAGAAAGATTTAAACATGAGGTAGAGAGGATATCTGGAATTAATTGTGGATTATGACTTCATGATTCATTATCATCTAGGAAAATAAAATAGAGTAGCTAATTATTTAAATTAAAAAAGATAAATTTCCATTAAATATGCTACATTTAGAATATGATCCTTTGTTAAATGATTTGAGGAATTTTTCTCTAGAAATTTTGTATAAAAGAACTTATTCTATTTTGTTTCAAGTTTCAGTTTGGTAATCATTGTGAGACAAAATTAAGAAAGCTCTGAAGGAAGATCATGTTACATAGGAAAAGGTATAATTGATCAAGAAAGGTAAGTTTCCCAATTTAACATTGAAAAATAAGGTGTTTGAGATTTATAAAAATATTATGTGTGCCTTTTGATTCCTAGTTGAAGAAAGAATTATTGATTGAAGCTCATAGATCTATATTTTTTGTTCATATTGAAAGCACTAAGATGTATAGAGAACTCAAGGAACATTTCTAGTGGGATGTAATGAAAAGAAAAATGGCTCACTTTACCATGAAATGTTTTAATTTTAAAAAGTTAATTCAAAACGATAATTACAAAATTGGATGATTCAACCCTTTTCAGTTCCAAAATAGAAATGGGATAATATATCCATGGATCTCATAGTTGGATTACCAAATACATCTCAAGATAATAATGTTATATGGGTTATTGTTGATCATTTAACTAAATATAATCATTTTCTTCCTATTTGAGATAATATATCTCTATATCAAATTTTTAGACTTTATGTTAAATAGATCATCATATTTCATGGGTCCCTATTTCTTTTTTATCTGATTTTGATCCTAGGTTTACCTCTAATTTTTAGAAAATCCTTTATAAGTCGTTGGGTACTGAATTAAATTTTAATACAACATTTCATTTATAATCTGATGGACAATCAAGTATAATGATTCAAACATTGGAATACATGCTTCGATATTTTTCAATGGATTACTAGGGAAGTTGGGATCAACATATGTCATTAGTTGAGTTTTCTTTTAATAACAGTTTTCATTATAGTATATATAAGGCACCATTTGACGCATTATATGAAAAGTAGTGTTATATACTAGCATGTTGGGATGAAGCTGGAGAAAAGGAAGTTATTGGAACTAGAATTGGTAAAATAAATGGTTGAGAAGGTTAATATGATTCATAAACATATGAGGACTGATCAGAGTAGGTATAAAATTTATACAGATAACCAAACGAAAGATCTTTAATTCAAGGTAGTTGATCATGTTTTTATTAAATTATCTCAATGGAAAAGTGTTATGTATTTTGGTAAAAAGTGAAAGTTAAGTCCAAGGTTCATTAAACTATATGAAATCATGGATAAGGTTGGATTAGATACTTATTGAGTGGTCTTTCCTCTAATTTGTTCTAGTTACGTGATGTGTTTTATGTTTCATTGTTAAGGAAGTATGTGCTAAATTCATCTCATGTTTTGAGTACCGAATTAGTTTAGTTAGAAGAGAACCTATCTTATGAGTAATAACCCATTCATATTGTTGAGCTTAGAGATATAGTGTTGTATATTAAAGTGACTCACTAAGTTAAAATTTTCTGAAAAAACCATATGATTGAGGAAGAAACATGGGAATCATAAAATGCTATGAAGGAAAAATATCCCCACTTGTTTAAGTAATGAATAAAATTTTGAGGACACAATTCGAAAAAGGGGTAAGAATGTAACAAACCAGGTAATGTTGATAATAGATAAATTTAATTCTTTATAAATATTCATGAATTAGATTTTATAGATTCATATTCAATATAATAATATTAATTAATTTTATAATAAAAAAGAAAAGGGTTTTATTATAACTAGATTCAGTTGCATGCATTATAAAATTTTATTCAGAAGTTTAATTCCTAAATATTAGAATTATAATTTGTAAAAATAAAATTTATTTTGGATATCATCAAGTAAAAATTATCTTAAATCGAATTTTGGAAATTTTCTAAAAACATCTAATTTTTATGTGAATAGTCAAAGATACTAATTTTTGTAAAATTATCATTACTATTTATTAAATAAAGTAATCTAAAAGGCCCATTAGTTTTTAATTTGATCTTAAAGTAACATAAGTCTCATTTAAATAGAAATAAACTAATTAATTTCATAAGAGTTAGCATTATACCTAATTTTGGTATAATTTATTTTTGGGTCTTAAAACAAATTTTTCTAAAAACTATTTTTCATTACATTTTTTTCATTTATATTAAAATTGATATCTTCCACTTCTATAAATTGAATCTTAAAAAGTGGATTATATTCATAGAATCATACGGTTCAAATTTAGTAAATAGGTCCCTTTTATTTTTTGCCATTATGAATAGAAACCATAGTAAATATTTGTCTCCTCATTAAGGATAAAATGAGTAAAATAGGTTTAAAACTATGATATAAGGCCTAGAAATATCTCTAATACTTGTCTCTATTTTTTTGGATAAGTTTATTTTGACCATAACCATACAACATTCGAAAATGTGGAAATTTATTTCATTTTTCCTTTTATAATGACATTAATATGATTTTAAGTAATGAATAGAAAAATTTCACTCTCTTAGTTTTAATATATTTAATATGTTTTCATAGGGATAAAAAAGTTATATTTAGTTCTAAATGGTTATTGGAAATACGAATGAATTTTTTTATCATGGTAATTTATTTTTTATTTTGATTGATGTAATAATTATGTTAATTTTTATTGATGTAATTATTTTTTAGATAAATATAATTTATTATTTATTTGTTAAAAGTTTATATTTTAATTCCATTACTATCTTTATTTCATTAAATTCAAACTATGTGAATTTTTCTGAAAATAACTCTAATTGTATATTATGTTAAATAATATTTTATTTAATGATTTAGAATTTGGAAAAAAATTATCTTAAGCCAATTTAATGGGATATGGTTGATAATATCAACCATTTTACACATATAGGTTACTTTTCCTTTTATAGTAACTTTCTTAACTCCTATAGAGTAAAAAACTTTGATATATTGGTAATCAAAAAATGTGTTAATGGGGGTTAAAACTAAGAGATAAGGGTAAAAACATCATCTAAACTTGTCCAAATTTTATTGTATGATATTATTTAAACTCATAATCATATTATATTCTAAATATGTTAATTTTTTCCACTTTAACTTATAAATTAATTTATATTAATTTATTACTTTAAGTATTTCCAAGGCTTCCCCTCCCTTCACTTATAAAAGGAAACTTCCTATCCTCCCTTCCTCACACATTTTGAGCATTATATTTTATCCAATAACTACCCAAATTTCTCCCTAATATCCCTTTCCATGTACTATAAGTCCTATCCTAACCAAAATACCAATCCTATAAGGATTGAGAAGTAATCCAAAGAGGTTATCTAAGTGTAAGGTATAAGTCATAACCGACCTATTTCAAGTTTATTTATTCTTCTACCTCATTTAAATCTTCTTTAACCATGATGAAATAATAACATAATTATCTTACATATATAAAAAAATTATTATGATTTCGTTAAATACCTTTCTTATCTATTTTTCCATCCTATAGGAAATGAAAACATTGTTCGTGTATACATGTGGATTACCACCTACATGAAGCGATGTGTTTCGTTTTACATCACCAACTCACAATAATGGTTATTAGGATGAATTTAATTAATATATATGACATAAATGACATAATTATAATTCTATAAAGATAATATATCATCTATTATCTTACCTTTTAATCCATTGAATAATGTTAATGTTGTTTGTGCGTATATGTGGACTATCACCACCATGAAGTGATGTGATTCAGTTTTCATGTACACCATTCATGGATTGATATAAAATTTTATTTAATGTATAAAGATGATAATTATTTCTGATTAATATTCTATATATAATAGAATAATGACCCCTTTGACCCTAGTCAACGTACGCAATCCAATTCTGGCTTAAACCAAATGTTCTCAAATGTCTGACGTGAACTTAATCAATTGAGTATTTAGGAAAACATTGATATAAGTAAAATAAAAGTAATAATAAAAATTAAAATGGTTATTAAATAATTAAATAATTAAAATAATTTTATTATTATATAAGATAAAGAATTTATGTGACAATTTTGGATCGAGGTAAGTGATACTTTACCTTAAAACCTAATTTTAATTATTTTAAAGATTTAATTTCTAAATCCTTTTCCACTAAGTAAATATTCATAAAATAATTTTATTTATGTGTTTATATTGAAATGAAGAAATTATTTAGGTAATATTATGTATCTTTTTAATTTTATTCAATGGTTTTCTAAAGGAATCTTTTTACATATTTTATACGGTATGTTTTTATTTTATTTACAAAAGGTAAGAGGAATATTCTATATAAACTTATACTAAATCAATGGATTTTCTTACCGTAGTAAGAATTATTTTATATTTTTATTCCCTTATAATATTCCATGATTTATTCAAATAAAAACCATTCTTCACTTTGTTTTGGGTATTATATTTTTGAAAATTAGGTTTTAAAGTAAAGGGGTATATCAATATCCAAAAATGATTTTTTTATGGGTAAAAATTATATTTTTATGAGTTTGAAGATGTAAATTCAATATTTCATGTGTTTAATGTATGTTATTATCCTTTGGAATGTTTTTTGATGATGTTTGAGATCAACATAGCTCTCAAATTAATTGAGTAATGATTATTTTCTATAGAAAATTATGTCGGAATTAACTGAGTAGGATATTCCATTTATAAGGGTTACTATAAGGGTTCTATAAAGATGATTTAACAAGAAAAATACATGGATTTTATGTTCTTTATAATGAGTTTTCATGGAAATATTTTGATTTCATAAGGTAATTTAATGATATTTTGTTTAAATGAATTATTACGCCCTTGAAGGGTAAAAAAGTATGCTTTTAAGAAAATGTTTTTCAAGGGTTATCATGTTTTATAAAAAAACCTCATGATTATGATTTTCCATTTATGTTTTCATATAAATTTTTTTATGAAAAACATTGGGTTGTAAATATGATTTCATTTTTAAGTAAATGATTATTTGATCTCAAAGTTTATTATGTTAAAGAAAAAATCTCTTATATGATCTCTTGGTTTTGAAATGAACTAATTGATTTATTTTTATCTTTTTATATGTCCCTTAGTGATAATTTTGTGACTATACCACATTTTAAAATGTTTTTCACAAGTTTCAAGGATGATTAGGAACAAAAATGAAGTTAATTTGAAATTTGTGAAAAACATTCATGAGAATAAAACTTGTTTCATTTTAAAAGTATTATAATGTGGAAAAAATTGATACTAACTAAAAGTTTTAAATTTTTAATGAATGGGTTTATTATGTAATAGTTATGAGATAATTATATAAAACTCTAAATCATAAATATCCTTGAAATGTAAGAAAATAAATTCCTGATTTAAAACTCAAGATTATGTAATGTTTTAAGTTTGGGTCCTTATATTTATTTAGGGCACTCTCGATCCCTAAACCTCATTCCAAAACCCCAGGTAGTATGTAGTAATTAACACTAATAAATAAACATTTATATTATTTTTTATCATAGGGACCACCTACCTGTAATATGGAATTAACTCCTCATAGAGCTGCGTCTAATCCAACCAAGTCTCTTCCACACTTCTGTGAACCCATTTCATGCTAACAATCATACATAATTAATTATAACACATTATAATTAATTATTAACTTTAATTTTTAAAAGTAATAATTATCTAAATACTTATTGGGCATCAACCACTCATCATAATCGTGAGAAACGAGGTAAGGTCCACTCTTTATGGACCCTCGAACCTAGGCTACACAAAATCCCAAATTAAAAAACTCATTCCAATGGTTGATTTTACCCAAGATCCCAAAAAAACCTAGAGAAATTCATAAAAATACATACCTTCATCGAAATGGAATATGATGAAATGTAAATAGAATCATGGTTCCTCCTCTATAAAAGCCGAGCAGAATCCCCACCATGCATGGATGATTTTACCATTCTCTAGTGAAATCATCACCAAAAACTTGCCACAAAATCATATGAAATAAATGAATACAAATATAAGGAATAATGTAGTGATAGGATATGATAAATTAACCAAAAATAGCCACCAAAAAACACCCTGGATCAAAGGGGGAAAGGGAGGAAGAGAGGGGGAGGCATCGACCATAAGGACCACCTCGTGCATGCTTCTTATCCAAAAAGAAAAGGGGATTCCATATCCCTTATTAATAAAAAAACTATCCATACAACTTTTGATGTTTAAAAATATTTTTCACATATTAAACCACCTAGGTAGTAAAACCCTACCCCAAAACCTAGAAACTTCATGTTGTGGATCCATACTTCACAACATGAATGTCCTTTAGCTGCTATTTTCAGCAGCTATAGCCACTAGTCCTTCCTCCAATGCTTTCCCAAACTCTGAGGGAATCCACTGATCCCTAAAACATTTCCAAAACCCTAATTTCATCATGTGTAAATGCTTAGATTCCCAACTTGAACCCCGATTATCAAAACTAACTACTCATAAACTGTAAAATAATTCAAACACCTCGAAATGTAACAACCTAGAAATCCACTCGGCATTACAAACTCCTTGAGATAATGATTCTTGTCCCCAAGATGCCATGTTAATCCTTAAACCATGTATACTAACCCTCCTTGGATTTAAATTCACTGATAAATATCTATGTTCTTCCCCTAAACATAAAATTCACTTCTATTGCACAACTCTAAACACCAAGCCCAGATCCATTAGCTTTTCTCCAAAACTCTTGGCATGATCCCTAGACCACCTCAAATGTGTCACTAAGGAAACACCTAATATGTTTTTAAACTCACCATGTATAAAATCATTAAAAACACCAATTAGGACTCCTCTATTGTACTTTTCCCCAGAAACATTTGATCATACTTGTCAATGAATCCGTAAAAGAAATACCTAATTACAACTCAGTATTATCACTAATGACCCCCACACATAGGGTTTCACTTTTACCCAAGACATGGAACCAAATTCCTTTGATTCCCCAATAATTTTGTCCATAAATAACATCATCACTATTATTTACAACATGAATCACCCCTGAATCGCATCACAGGTCATGGTTCAACCCTAAATCATGTGACGAATCATAGTTATCCCCCTAAATCATGCGACGAACAATGATTCACCTCACAAATCACGTCAAAAATTTTGTTTCACCCCAATATTCATGTCATGAATCATAATTCTCTCTAATAATCATGTCATGAATCATGGTTCACCCCATGAATCACCCTCATATTACATCAAAACAACCCTAAGCCCAATTCCAAAGTATCGACTCCAACGAGCACCTCATCTGAGCTTAAAATACGGTATTACCAGAGGAACTAGATATCTATAGATATTATCGCACACTGGTACCCCAATGTCACCTTGACCATCCATTGAATGGTCTCACCAAACCTAAAACCTGTCTAAAAATAGGGTCATTTACCCATGATCGATACGATGATCCCCACCTTAAGAGTATCATTATCATCACTTTGACAAACCCAAATTCCCACTCCCCATGGTCCAAGATTCATCCATTACTAGATACGATGGTTATACATGATCTTTCCACTCATAACCAAGAACTAACATGAAACACTAACCTCCAATGGTGCACTCCCCACCAAACAAGTCCCATATGAATGCATGTTACTCCTCTCAAGCCACACACCTCTATCACATCTACCACTGAAACCAAGACTCCCTGAAAATACCTTTCAAGGACCAAATATGAAAAATTGTAGCATGGTACCTTTATTCATCATCTATGTCACCACTTTCAATAGAGATATCCCTAATTTGACCAATACCATGGGCCTCCAAGACTGTGAGTATCTCATTACCTCACTACCTCTATAGCATTGCTCGAGTCTATACATAACCTAAATCATTATCAATAGGAACACATAAATCTCATTCACTGATCCACAACTCAACTGAGCACTATACATAAACCGCATGCACCCACTTACACACACAAAGACTTTTCACCAAAAATTCATGCCAATACTCACTCTCCTCATCCAATGCCATAGTGATCCACTAAGAATCTACTCATAGGTTCTTTCTCATGATCATACTCAATATCAACCCAACCCAATGGATCGTGATTCTGAAAACTTGGTCTCACAACCTAAATCACACTCCCTTGAGTCACATCTCATTAAACCCAAACTCACTCACCTAACTCACTGACCATACCCCACTACATGTCAGGCTCACCCCACGGCCTAAGAAATCACCCACACCAAGGCTAATTTCATGATCACCCACCACACATGTTTCATTATAAACCATGATAATTTTCCCATGCTCCCACCATGTTATATGAAAGTGCATCCTGAGAACCACAAGACTGGTCATATATCCCAATCTTATCATATCATCTAGCCATAACTATAAATTCTATAAACATTTCGCATCTTGAAAACCCAAGGCATTTCCCATGACTATCCCCATAACCCCTAAGAGTTTATATAAAACCACCCAGCCCAGTTAAGTAGAGTTCCTCCAAGAATTTATATGGAAAAATTATATATTGGTTGTTTTTTTAAACCTTAAGTAATCAAACCTACATCCCTAAAGAAACTCATGCTCTCCCTCAGATCATTCCTTGGGCATAAAATTCAGGTACCAAACCTATTAGGGTTCCATTTTCAATGAATTAAATGCCCACACTAGCCTATAATGGGTCTCCATGAATTAATTAATGAAGATAATATACCATCACCAGAGAACCTCCCTCCATAAGATCCACATGACCTGGCATTAAAAGAAAATACACCATGATCCATCTGAGTAAAATTCCACTAATAATTTATATTTAAAAATTCTATATAGGTTATTTTTTATGCTTTCAATAACTAAACCTATCATTATAAAACACTCACAGTCAAGTACATGTATGTCATGTGAATCCAACGTGCCTTCCATGGTGCATGCACACGGCCTGTTACCAATTTTATAAGTGAAAAAAACTGCAAAAATATCATAAATCAAAAAACACCATATGTGTTACCAAAGGTTAAATAATATAACTATAACATCACAAACTAGGAATAGCAATTCCATTCCCTGGTAACCTAGAATTACTATAAAAAAAGGTGTTCTTAACACACCAGTCCAATATCCACTCATTACTAGGCCATTTTCCTTCCATCTCCCAAAATCATTAAAAAAAATCTCATATTTCACTTTGTAATACTCTACCCCATGCCACTAGACAGTACCTAGACCGAGGTCACCACATGGACTTAGGCACACTAATACATATTCCAAAGGCTGTCAACAAGTGGAGAAGTCCTAATCCACAATAAGGAGAGACTATTCCCTAGAATTAGATTAAAAAAAATTGAAATAACCAAGTATCACATGCATCTATAAAGATTAAAGTACAAAGAATAAATAACAAACATATCCATTATCATAAATGATTTGTTTAAACAAATCATACTACTGATCTCCCATTGGGATGATCCCAAATATAAAATGAAACAAAAATATGACACATGCACATTGGCCCTACTATTATACATGGGCCTCACACACCCTATCTCCAATACACTCAATCAGCACCATCCAAATCCGCTTCACATATTATACTCTGAACTGAAATTAAACATATGGTATGTACATTCACTGAGATACCCATATAGGGTGTGAGCATAAACCCAGTAGGGTATCAAAAAGCACCCCTAATATACTATATCATATTAATTTGTATAATAGAATAAAATTAATACATGAATAAATATTCCTTTTGAGTCTTTATGTTCTAATTAGGTCATTATGACACTTTATGAGGTACACACATCTGCCAAGACACCGTGTGTTAACAAGACAACCACAGTGCCTGACCATGCCTTATTAAATTATATACTGAAATCCAATCATATTGATCCATATATCTCATAAATTATTCCCAAACCATATCCAATACTCTAGGAAGGTTATCATCCAAACCTAGACATAATACTTGAAGAGACATGGGACGATCATGTTTCTATATCTTGACCCACTTCTTGATCACTCCAAAAAGGGTCTATCGGCATTGTCATGCATCACACCATGACCCTTACCCTAGGAAGATCCTCATACCAATACTACTCAATTCAGGATAAAATTCATGAACACTAACCCATACCCACTCAAGGTAAGTTTAAATTACTCTAAAATAACCATCACAAACTCTAGGGAAGTCAAAATCACACTGACCCATCCCCACAGACTCTAGGGAGGTCATAAGAACATTGATCCATCCTCAAAAACTCTGGGGAGGTCACAAGAACACTGAACCATCCCTATAGACTCTAGGTAGGACACATGAACACTGACCTAAACCTATGAAGATAAGGTTCAATAAGAACACACAAAATACATAGGGTCGCATCCCACCACACAGCTCATTGGCTGATCCCAGGGTGCTAGTCACTCAAGATCTATCGCATATCATGAACACATCTCAAATAACCCCTAAGGGTTCCCATGAGGTCCTCCTGATATTTTATAGTCTATCCTTTCTTATACTATCACAAGTTTTTCACTCAATGGTGATTTCTCTACCCAAAGAATCCCATTGACCCAGATTCCATGGGGTCGGTACACATCCTTGACAAAGTCCCTCAACACTCTTAGTCTCACTAAATAGGGACCTCCCTAAGGAATCATGTTCTACCAACCTTTTCCTTAATAAGAAGGGTCAAAATCCCAACCATATCCCCATTAGTACCCTCAATTTCAAGTCTTAAACAACTCCCATGACCCTCACTTGGGTCATGTTACATATATACCAGGGGAGATCCCTCAACCCAACATGGGGGAAAGCCCACTATATTATTCTATACCAAGTTCCAAAGGAATCATCATGTCCCAAGTGCATGTTAGGACTCACATCCATCCTTAGGAGGGATTTCCTCATTACTCTCATGTCACATAGTGGTCTCACTCCTCAAAACTCGTCCCCAAGCCTCTCATTCCTACTTGATAGCTCTAGGAACATTCATAGGCTATTCCTCATATTTCCTTACATATTAGGTCCTACTAGAAGTTTATTTTGAGCCTCACTAATTCTCTAAACCCTTGGAGACATAGTTTTCAAGTGAACCTAACTCATCTAAGTGAAAATAAGAACTTATTTCAAGCATATGAGGCCTAGTGTTGTCGTATATTACTTTCCTAGGGCACTCCCAGTCCCTAAACCATGTTCCCGAACCCCATGAAGTATTCACACATTCACACTTGTAAAAATACATAAATATTATTTTGTATAAAAGTGTCCACTTACCTAAAACATGGATTTAACCCCTCGATGAGCCCCGATGAGCCTCATCCAAGCCAACAAAGTCAAATCCATGCTCTTGAGCACCTGTATCATGTAAAGTGTTGCCCATAATTAATTTCACCACATTATAATTAATTATTCACTTTACTTTGAAATATAAATAATCACCTAAATACTCACGATGAATCAACCACTTTTCATAATCTCGATCAACAGGTGTGGTCTACTCACAATGCACCCTCAAGTATAGGATGTATAAAATCCTTAATTAATAAAATCATTCTAATGGTTTATTTTACCTAAAATTACCCAAAAATAATAGAAAAATTCATATTGCGATGTACCATTACTAAAATGGCATTCGATGACATGCAGTAGTGTCTCTAGTACTCCTCTACACAATCCAAGAAAAATCCCCATCACACACAAATGATTTCATCATTCTATGGTGAAATTATCACAAAAACCTAGTCCCAAAATCATACTAAATCTATGGATAAAACTAGATATAAGAGATAATAGAGGATAATCTCACATGAAATTTCCACAAAAAACGAACACAAATAAAAGGTTAAGAGAGCAGGAAGAGAGGGGGAGGCACTGGTCATAAGTCCCTCCTTTCACTCGCTCATCATCTAAAAAAATAAGGGGTTAAAAACCCCTTTTTAATTAAAAAATTATCCAAACCACTTTCATGGTGTGGACCTATTGTTCATTTCATGAACCACCTAGGTAGGGTACCCCCACCTTAGTTCCCCAAAACTTCACATCGTAAAGGCTTTCTTCATGATATGAATGGCCTGTAGCTACTATTTTTAGTATCTTTGACCACCCATCCTCCTATAACGCATTCCCAAACCCTTAAGGAATCCACTGAACCCAAAACCACATCCAAAAACCTTATTTTAGTAAGTTCAAACATTCAAATTCTGAATCCAAACCCCATTTTTTAAAATGAACCACTCACAAAATGGAAACAAATTCAAACTCTTAAAAACATAAATACTTTTAAATACATAGGGTGTTATAGGACCAATCCAAAATAGTTGGAATCCATCATGTAGGCCAAGATGCATGAGGAACTCACTTGGGTAAAGTTTAAAGTGGTGTTTAAACAACAATTTTACCCAAAGGATATGAGGGTGGTGAAAGAAATAGAGTTTATAAAATTGGAGTAGTGGAGTCACTCAGTGATGGAATACACCTCTCAATCTTTTTAATTAGTTCAACTTTCCCCGAAGCTTGTCACAAATTATTATTTCAAATACTGGTGGTTTGAGATGGGTTTGAAACCAAAGGTATGATTAGGATCATTATTTTCCTCATACCAACTTATAATGATGTGGTTGATAAGGCAGTGATGGTTGAGACATATTTGGAAGGATTTATAGGATTAGTTGGTTCCCTTACTTTTATAGGAGGAATTTAGGGTTCCTATTCAAGTGAAAATAGGAATCATGATGTTTCTTAATGAGGTAGTGATGGGAGTGTGCATCACCCTTCTGATTCCACTACCATGAAACTTTTGTATCATAAGTCAGTGGTGTGCTTTCAATGTGGTAAAATAGGGTACACTAAACCATATTTCTAGGTATCCTTTAGAGTTTTTTATCAGTATAGATGCTTGGTTCATATGTAGTACTTTTATTGACATTATCCTCAGAGTAGTAGAGTTGGATATTTTCACACAAGAGGCTTATAGGTATCATTAAATGCATCCAAGAAAGTAGGGTCTCATCCTCATATAAGAGGACATTCTTATGTTTCTAGGAAGTCTATAGGTGGGATCAAATCTGGTCATTTATATATGGTATTGCATGTTTCTCTTGGTATTAGATTGATTTCATGTTTGATATCCAATTTTATTTTCTACTAAAATGACCAGAGTTTATATTGATAGTTTTCATTGGTGGTGGGTAGGTATCCTGAGTTTTTCTATATGATTTTTATAGGTTTTATCCCCGATAATAGGTAGAATTATATATTGAACTACTCTTGGAAATAATCCCCATTTATTTTTCATCATATCAAATGGAACCTACCAAGATTAAGGAATTAAAAATCCATATATAATATCTCAGGATAAATGGTTTTATTTTCCTGATCATGTCACTATGGGTATCATTGATTCTATTTTTAAAGAAGGAGAATTGAAGTCTTAAACTCTTCATTGATTACTAGAAACTCAATCAGAAGATCATCAAGAATAAATACATGTTACCTTGAATTGATGACATTTTTAACCAGCTCAGGGAGTGATATGGTTTTCTAAGATCGACCTCGGGTTTGGATACCACTAGCTATGAGTGAAGGAAGTGTATATTCCTAAGACCACTTTTAGAAGTAGGTGTGGGAATTGTGAGTATCTTATTATTATATTTAGACTTACTAATTCTCATGATGTTCTCATGTCCATGATGGCCTATATATTCAACTTGTACCTCAACACTTTCGTTTTGGTGTTCGTGGATGATATCTTTGTTTATTACAGGATGAAAGAGGAATATGAAGACCATATAGACATCAGTTTCGGGACTTTATAGGAACATCTCATATATGAAAAGTTTTATAAATTCTATTTTTTGATCCAAGAAGTGAATTTTTTGAGTCATGTGGTATCTGATAATGGAATCTATATAAATCCTGGCAAGATCTAAGATATAATGTTTTGGGAAAGAGACAAGAATTCCTTTGATATTAGAAGATTTATATGTCTATATGGATATTATAGGCTATTTTTTAGGATTTATATAGGTTGGAATCTCCCTTAACGACTTTGACTTTAAAGGGAGTGAGATTTTATTGGGATGAGAAATTCTAGATATCCTTAAAAGATTTAAAGTTCATATTGAAATAATCTCCCATGTTGATCCTACTTGAGCCAAATAGTGTCTACTAGGTGTATTATGATTCCTTGGGTATGGGGTTTGGGTGTGTATTGATGCAGTACAACCATGTCATGGCATATGGCCCCTTCTAGTTATGCCCAAATTAGAATAATTACCCCACCCATGACCTAGAGTTAGCAGATGTGATGCATGCATTATAAACTTGAAACTATTAACTTTTTGAGGAAAGGTTCATCATGTATTATGATTATAAAAGTATAAAGTATATATTCGTTGAGAGGGATATAAATCTTAGATATAGGTGATGGGTGGAGTATCTCAACACTTTTGATTTTTATTTAGACTATACCCCTAATAAGGGGAATCTATTGGTCAATGCCTTGAGTTAGAATCTACCGACTCAAGTGGTGAAATAATCAGAGGAGGAATGGAAATTGATAATCTTATTCACTGAGTTTCACTTGGAAGTAAAAGTGGATGATGAAAAAGTATTCTTGGATAGTGTGAAACTCACACCCTCCTTGATTTATCATATTTGGATAGAATAGGCAGCAGATCTTGATTTCCAATGGATAAAAGGAGTTTTAAATGGTGGGGAGACCTTGGGTGATTGGTCTCAATATACTGATAGTGATATTTGTCTCATAAAGTGGTTAGTGTCTCCTTTGACTTTGTGGTAGGTGGTGATGGAAAGTGGGCATCGTTTTATTTGGACAATGCATCTTAGGGATATGAGGAATTTTTATGATCTAAACACTAGAATTGGTGTCCTGGGATAAAGTGGTTGATTACCAATTTTTGTGTCTCAATGTCTTACCTTCCAAAGGATCAATGTATAGCACCGAAATACTACGAGGTTATTACAGCCTCTTCCCATTTTAATGTGGAATTGGGATCATATTCCATGGAATTCATTATTTTATTACCTATAAATCCTAGTGGGAAGAATTATATATGGGTGATTATTGACTTTTTAATGAAATCATCCCACTTTATTCCTATTAGGGAGTCATGGAAGGTGGAAGAGCTTATATGCCTATATGTCTAAGATATTACAAATATTTATGGAGTGCTATCGGCCATCATTTCTAATCAAGACCCATGATTTAATTCCTATTTCTAAAAGAGTATATAGTAAGTAATGGTTTCTCAACTGAAATTGGGCATAACATATCATCTATAGATGAATAGTCAGATAGAATGTGTTATTTAGATTTTGGAGGATATGCTCTAATATTGTGTGCTTTATTTTAGTAGCTCTTGGGATAATCATTTATCATTGTCTGAAATTAGTTATAATAATAGTTATAAATTCTCAATAAATACAGTTTCCTTTGTATTTTTATATGGATGTCTAAGTCGGCCCCCACTTTTTTAGTTCGAATTGGGTGAGTGTTTTATACTCTGACTCATGATTATTTTGGAAATGATTGGTAAGATTCAATTTATTCTAAATATATTGGCGATGGATCAGAGTTTCCATAAATATTATGGTGACCATTTTCACCATTCATTAGAATTTATCATTGGTGGTCAGGTGTTTCTCCAAGTATCTCCTAAAATGGGAAATAATCTATTTAGTATGTAGGGTATGTTGATGTTGTGGTATGTCAAGCTATTTGAGATCATTGGGAATCTTAGGAAAGTGGAATAATAGTTTGCCTTACCATCCTAGATGACTTCTATTAATGATTTATTTCAAGTTTATTAGTTGTAGAATTATCATCCATACTTTTCCCATAAGTTTGAGTGGGAGTAATTGAGTTTGGAACCTAACACCACTATTATTAAACAGCCAATTCATATCATGGATCATCGTGATAGAATGTTGTAGCATAAATATATTCCCTTATTCTATGTGATTTGGAAGCATGGTGGCGTTATCCATAAGACTTGGGACCCTGAGGCCTTGATGTGGGAGAAATGGATTAAATGTTTCTCTCATGAGGAGTGGTAGTAAATTTCTAAAGGTAAAAGTAGCATAGTGGAGAGAATTATGACACTAATAGTGTCATATTTAGGTATATAATTTACCATTTATTAATTTTTTCTCTATTAATTTCTTTATTTATATTTATAAAAATTCTTTCATTTGGGTGAGTTGTAATTATGAATTATAGTAGATCACACCATGACCAAAGGAGGTTTCACCATGATGGATCTTGGTAGTGGAGTTTTTTTTTTTTTTTTTGAGTTTTGGTGTGCCATGATGAGGAGAGGTCATGTCATGATGAGACCCAGGTAGTGTAGATATTTTTATGGGGAGGTGTGTCACACCATAATGAGGGTAGTTCATGTCATGAGCTAGCCTACATATAGTTTAAAATGGTGAACTTACTCTTTTTCCCTAACTCAATTTTAAAACTTCTCTCATTTTATCCCATTCATTTGAACTAGATCCTACTAGCCATAGATATCTCCCACTCATTTCTCCTTGGTGATATCCTTTTGTGTTTAGGTGGATTCTTTAAGTTAATCTCTCTGATTCTTATGGATTCCTTCCCCTCCCTTCATTTATTCTCTTTCTCTTCCACTTTATTCAAGTTTTTTACTTATTTGTCCATTGTTTCAAAGTTTAAGGATAAGGATGGATTATAATTTGAATATCTTAGGTCATTAGTCTTTTGATGACCCCTCTTTCCCTAATCATATGGTTTTTAATGAAGTAAATTGTTTTTGAAACATATTTGAGGTAGGTTTCTCAACATAATGGATCTTTAATTTGGATCAGCTTAATTAATTGAGTTTTTATAACTTCTATTACCATATAATGATTGGGATGAGTTTTTTTGGATTGATTTATATTATTTCCTTAAGATTATTGTATTTTTGCTTGAAAAAATTAGGGTTTTACTTAGATTTCATTTTAAAACTAGTTTTATTCACATGATGTGTTTGATAAAATGATTTAAATGGATTTTTTACTCAAAATAAATTTTTAAGAGGAGTTCTTAAAAGGAGATATTTTATGAAATATACTTACCTAATTCATGAGCCCTGTATTTAAGTTGAGGATTGTCTTCTTATTTAATTATTGATATTTAATTTATTATGGGACTTGATTATTGATGTGTTGCACATGCTAAACCATGGGTATGTATTTGGTGGATTGGATGAGTGCTCTAATAGTGTACATTGAGTTATGGATAGTGACCTAGGAATGAGTGTGATCTACTAGGGATCACCTTCTAGTGAGACCAAGAGGGAAATTTGTGGTTGAGTTATAGTCAGGGTCATAAAGGAACCTACTGTTCCCCCAATAAAGGATCTAGTTTCCCCCATTATTGTTATTTACTTGACCCACATGTAGGAGACCATGTGATGTCACGTGATGTGTTTTATTATTTAGTTTTATCTTTATTCATATTGATTCATGATGGTTATTTGATATTGATCTTGGTTATATTTTTCTTTTAATGTTATTGTTTATTTCTAAAGTTTGGTTTGTATTATAAAAACTATAGAGATGTGGAAAATTGATATCAAAATTCTTATTTTAGTAAAACAGAATCTATTTTATTAAAAATATTTTTATAAATAATTATTTCAAACTAGTACTATAGGTTTAAAATGTTAAATATATAATTTATATACATGATGGTATCCTAGTAGTCTTTGACTCACACCTTACATACATCCATTGGGTGTATACAGACTTATTCATGTCTAATTTTGGTAAAGGTAATTGAGCCACACCATTTGGTGATTCTTCTTAATGCCTTCATCTTCATTCATGGTATGGGATTTTTGGTGTCTGTGGGTCACATGGAGTTGGCTCATGTAGAGCATTATAGGGATCCTCTTGTGGTTATTTTCCTTGGGACTATTCTATATGGGCCACACCAAACTTTGTCTACTTTGATTATCATGTATATGTGATGTTATGACTCACTTCACTTATTATTTATAAAGTGATTTTAGATGTTTAGTTATTATTCTATTATGTTATACTATATTTCATTTATAATTATTATTGTATCTATTTATTTATATACATGGATTTCTAAGTTATAGATAGGTCATGCTAGATTTCTGGATTTGATTTATGTTGTGGTTTATATGATTCTAAGGGTGAAATCATTCACATACTAATATATCTAATACTCATGTGCTTTTTTTATCCTGTGGTGATCAAGAACTCACTTCAGTCCATGTGTTGAGCTAGCTCGAATGACAGTTTGGTTTAACCTAGTCCAGTTTGTTACAGCACTTGTATTTTCATTAAAAGGATTGTGTGTGTGTGTGTGTTTGTTTCTATAATCATATAAATATATGTATCCCTCCTCTAAATGAGTCTTCACTCCTTATGGGGAGAAATTGTATCGCATATACATGTAATGTCGTGTATATATAGCACACTAATCTTACGTTGGAACCTCAAAAAAAAGGTTTGATTTCCTAAATATGTAATAAATGGATATACATGTCTATACATATGATATTTCATCAAATAAACATATAAAAATCATGGTAATGTAAAAATAAAAACATGAAATATTCATTATATAGCTACCAAATCAAAATTTTAGATAATATACATCAAGGGAATCAAACTCAAGCATAAAACATAGCAAGCAAATCATTTTTATATGTTTATAAACTTAACATAGAACAACATAAACACCGACATAGGGTAGCACCTAACCATGTATTAATTATTTTCAATATATATTCCAACTAAAAACATGGTCCTATTATCATAATATGGCATGTCAAAAACCAAGGGGATATGTTTGTGTGTAATAGGGACAAAGAGACACCTAATAATGTTATAGGAAATAAGGTACAATTAAACAACCCATTAATAAGTTATCACCCAATAATAAAAATTCCAATAAACTCAAAACAATGATTACTCATCACTAATGTACATGGGCATAATCAAAGAAGCATAATCAAGGCATAATGCTCCAAGATCCAATAAGGGTCGGAAAATTTCAAATTAGTATTATGAAAATCCACTTTATTATAAGTGTTTTTATTGAAAAACATTAATATTTACATCCAAAACTCTACCCCATACCACTAAAATTGTAACATTATGATAATATGATAGAAAGATAAGAGGAAACCCACCTTTTCCAATGCAGATATGAAGCCCTATGTTTAAGAAAGCTATATATTCCACCAATATCTAATTTATGAACCCTAAGTTATACAAAAGATGAATTAATTCACTTACCTAATCAAATAACACCAATCTAACAATCATAAAATTATTTTCACCATGAGATCAATGGATACAAACTCTTTTGACCACCCAGAGGAAGAACTATTGAAATAGGACCATAGATCTGAACCCTAGAAAAAGAATAGATTTAGAGATACATAAAACTACTATTAATATAGTATAAAATCATAATAGATTTGATGGACTAACTTATATTAGATAGTGATGAAATCCTATAGACACTAGATAAAAAACTATATGATGAACCACACCTAGGTTGAAGAGTATTAAATGAGGTCCATGGGAGATCTCTCAATAAGTCTTACAAACTAAAAGTATGGAGGAAAACATAAGAAATCAATATTTAAGTGGTGAAATAATTAATTAAAAATATGAAGCTACCCCACTCTAAAAAAATCATTTTCAATGACACTTGGTACCTGATATAGGTCCAGTGGGTGCCTGATGGTGATTTCAATGGCTCTGTAGCCACTAGGATGTCACCGAGTACTCAATAAGTACCCACCAAGTACCTGGAATTGTCTCAGTATCTGGGTACCTCCCCCTTATCTTTTAATCCTTCCTAAAAACTCCTATAACTACTCTTAAAATTCAAAACATACTCAAAAAGAAATTAAATGATTGAAATTAAAAGAGAATTATACCCCATGGAGATGAAGTTCTTTGCAATTATTAGTAATTTCATCTTCTTCTTAGTATTTTATGTTAATTACATGTTATTTAAGGGAAACAAAGTTCAAGTCGTACCTATTAAGACTTGGTTAAATGAATGATTATCCATAAAATCCTTAAGTGAAGTAGTTAGCATTTTAGGGATTGAGATCTATCAAGTTAGATCTTAAAGGCTACTCAGACTAAGTTAATGTATATATATTGACATGGTATTTAAAATATACAATATGGAATAATCCAAGAGAAGTTTGTTTTTCAATTTCACATGGCATTAATCTCTCTAAGAAAATTTTTCCACAAACAAAATAGGTGATCAATAGAATGAGTAGAATTATATATTCTTTAGTAGTATGATCTATTATGTATTTAATTATATATACTCAGTTAATGTTTCATATTCCATGATAATACTGTGTAGATATCAAGAAAATTCATGGGAGTTACACAGGGTAGAGGTTATGACTATCCTAAAGTACTTGAGGCGTAAAAAGAATATGTTCCTGGTTTATGGAAGAGATGAGGATATAGTGGTGAGGGGATACACTGATTCTAGCTTCCATATACATCATGATGATCTTAAATAATATTTAGGATTTTTTTTTTACTTGAATAATTTTGTAGTGATCTATTGAAGCTCAAAATTTCTATGGTCTCCAATTCTACAACAAAATCTGAGTATATAGAAGCTTTTGATGTGACTAAAAAAGCAGTATAGATATGTAGTTTTTTATTATATATTGGAATTTTACATAAAATTATGGACCCTATTATAGTATATTAAGATAATATTGTAGTATTAGTAGTACTTTACAAGGTACTAGATCACACTAGAGTAAAAAAACTATACTTTAGAAGTTTCATCTCTTATGAAATTTTACACAAATATGTGAGATCATAATTAGAAAATTAACCACAAAGGATAATGTGATAATACCACTGAATAAATAAATATATTATAATAATCATTATTCATATGTGAAGCTATAAGGTTGAGAATTGTAATAAGTTGTCCCTGGTGAAAGTGGGGGTGTTGTGAGAGTGGTTTCCCAAGACCCAACTCAAACTTATATTTTCAATTACCATGTCATATATACAGCATGAGATATACATGTATTTATTTTACCATGATAGTATTATTACTTATAAATATATTATATATAGTAATTTACTTAGATTACATGTCTTATCAAAATTTATATAAGTTACAAGGAATTATGAGAACCTATCAATATTGTGGAAGTAATTTTAAACAATGTCATGTGGTATAGATATATAATTATAATGGGACATAGATAATGTTTATCTATTAGGTGTTAGAGTCTCATAATCATTGATACTTCTTCTCATAAATTTCTCACTTGGGTATTTCAAGTATAGGAGATCATGAGGATTGACTCACCTATAAAAACACCACATGTTTTGGGTGTCATTTATTGTTCCTATCTATGAGAATGTATATTTTTTCCCCAATTTTATATCATTGTTAATGTATATAATATATTAAATACTTTTATACATGATAAAATCCATAATAATTTTTTTTATTGGTGATATAGCTTTTTATGTGTGTGTCCTTAATGGTATGGAAATTATTGAATGGTTAAGACGGAATTTGTCACTTCCGAGTATAGAAAAAAGTTATTTATGTCCCTTTGAATTACATGGTAGTACCTTGACTAAATACATATTCATGGTATATGAAGGAAATTTAATCTAATATAGTCAAATAAAATATAAATAAAACATGTAAGGATAATTATGGAAAGTATGTATTATGATTTACAAGATATCACTTGAAAAAGAGATTGTATTACATAATAATTATTTATAGGAAGAGATGTCATAGCTATGAATCATCCTTATCTTTAGGTTCAAAGATTTTTTTCTAGATACCACTAATGGTATATGATTATGATTTTTTCTATTGAGATAAGAGCTTTGAGGGTCACACACAAAGTGTATCAACATATTCCACCAATTTAGATGAATTAGAATTTAAAATGAAATGGGATCCATGTATGTAGATCAGTGAATGTATGAGTGTGAGAAATCACAACTAAATGAAAAAATAAATTCAATTATATGTTATTGATGTTTAGAATATTTCTCAAGGTATGAAAAATTTATTTAAGTTCAAATAATTTAATATTGGGTAAAAAATTCAAATGAATATTAATTTTTTACGGTTCATTAAACTTATTCAAGAGAAATAATCTGAGTTAATGGTCCTTGCTTCACCATGGGGAATGTAAGATTGTTATAAGAAAGTAATGAAATGTTTTTTAAATGTCTCACAAGTTAAGTATATCATTTTTGCTGAAAATGGTCTATTTAATAGGTTGTCTTTATTTAGGGACTAAAGTGAAAATATAGAAAGTTCAACCTCCCTATTTAAACTAATTTTAGATCCATTAACAATACTAAAATCCAATTATATGAATTTTTATTACACCCATCTTTTTTCTGAAGTTCTAGATTGATAAATAAGAAGGAAGAACAATATCAGATCTATTTTTCTTCACAGATTGTTCTTGTGTTTTTTATTGATCATACAGACATTATAAATCTATTTGATTTTCCATACCAGTAGATGATAATTAAATAAAAATAAAATGGAGGTATTTTAGGAGCATATATGGATGATCTATAGGGCTCCTCAATTGGATCCTTTAAGCTATAACACACCAACGATGAAAAAATTACATCAGGATCACATAAACAAACAAGGTATTATTCTATATAATTTTTTTGTGGTAAAATATATTCTTATACATGATCTATTTGTGACACCCATAGTTTGAGGTACATCCCTATTTTATATTATTCCTTATATGTTTGGTGGGTTTTTGGATGAATCATTGGAAGTGTTTGGAGGAGAAAGTATAGTAAAATTTAGAATCTAGATACAAGAGTCAAATCATGATGTGAATGATGAATTCATGGTGTAAATGGTTTATGGGAAAATGTCATGAATACTATTCAAGGTGTGAATGACTTTTGGGAATATTAAGTGAGGTGTCATGAATTTTGACATATGTTTTTATCACGAAGACTCGAGGTGTGAACTCCTCTTTCACATTGTGAATTCGGTCAGTTTTTTCTAGCCCTTTTAATTCCAACACCCTTCGATTATAATTAGGCTTTCTTATTTTTCCTTTAAAACCTAGTATCTCTATGGGATATTTTTTTGATCCTACTCCCATTGTATTTTGACTTAATAAATTGGTTATAGAATCCCAAGACCAATGGAAACTAATGTAAATAATTGCTAATATGTACTTAAAATGTGTTGAACAAGATATGGTTGTAATTTTATTTCTAGTTACCCTTATTCTTGTATTTTTTAATTTACTTAAGGAGGATTATCATAAAAACCATTATTTTATTAAAATTAGGTCAAACCTCAATGGTTGTGATACCATTTATGGTTTTAAGGAAGATACAAATTCGGAATTTCACTTTCGAGATCGGATTGTTGTTCCTCTATTTTTACAAGAAAGCTCCTTCATGCCTACCATCCTTCGAAAGGGGGAATATAATTGGGTACCTATAATGTTTATAATTAAATGAATGAATATTTTTTTGGTCAAGTATGAAAATGAATGTGGCAGATTATGTTGAAAAATGTCTCAGTTGTCAGCAAGTGAAGGTTGAACAATAGTGACTATCCATCATGTTCTAATATTTGACCATAAAAGTATGAAAATAGGGGTAGATTATTACGTACTTTTCATGGGTCTACCATGGAAACTTTAGAATCATGATTTCATTATAATGATTATATAAAAACTCATGAATTTTTTACACTTCATTCTAATTCAGGAGTTGAAATGGTGGAAGAATTGGAAAGGTCTATCTTCTGTAAGTGGTCAAATCACATGTGATACAATTTTATATTGTCTCCAACCAAGACCCTAGATTCACCTCATGATTTTGGTGGTCCTTAAAATATTCCCTTGAAACCAATTTGACCATGGGCATGGAATATAATCCAAAAATATGTGGCCAATTAGAACACATGATTCAGAACTTACAGTACATGATTAGATCTTGTTTGATGGACTTCGATGGTTTATGGGAAATCCATTTACATTTAGTAGAGTTTTCATAAAAAATATCTATCATTCTATGAGACACATGGAACTATATAAGGCATTTTATGTTCTCTCATGTTGTTATCCACTTTATTAGGTTGATATTGGGGAAAATTCACTAATTAGACCAAGTCTAGTACATGAGACTATTAAAAAGATATAGATGATTAGGAAAAGGATGGAGATAGATTAGAGCCATCATAAATCCTATATAGATCATCATCATCAAACTCTATCTTTTTATGTGGATAATCGTGTATTCATTAATGTTTCACCGAGGTTAGGGAATCACCATTTGAGTGAGAAAGGGAATTTCTCTTCTTGATATGTTGGAACCTTTGATATCCTTGAATAGATTGGTGAAGTTTCTTATCAGTTAACTCTAGCACAAAAATTAAGTTTGGTTCATAATTTTTTTATGTATCATAATTGAAGAAGTACCAGATGAGTACTAACCATTTTATTAGTTGGGATCATGTGATTACGGTTCCTGATTCAACCTTTTTGGACACCCCAGTTTGTATTCTAGATAGGTAAGATAAGGTTTTGTGTTGACGTTGGATATCTTTTATATGGGTTTTGTGGAAACATGGTTAGATGTGGGAAGATACTTGGGAGTGGTATAATCATATGATAGATCAATATTTTGAATAGTTCCAAATAATTGATATCCTGAAGGTTTCCATGGATGGAGATCCCAATTGTGTGGAGAATTTGACACCCCTAGTTTGAGGTAAGCCCCTATTTTAAGCTGTTCTTTTTAGTTTTGGAGGGTTTTGTGTTGAATCACTAGAAGTGTTCAGAGGATAAAGTAGAGAAAAAACTGAAATATGGACATAGGAGTCAATTTATAGTATTAATGGTTTCTATTAAGATGCCATTTATTCTATTTAGGGTGTGAATGAATTTCAATACTTTTAAGTGAGGTGATGTGAATTTCAACATATGTGGTTATCCCAAAGACTCATGGAATACACTCATATTTCATTCCATGAGTTTTGGTCAATTTTATCCAACCCTTTTAAATCTAGTTCACTTCGATTATACATAGGTTTTTCTCTTTTCCCCTCTAACCTCAAGCTCTCTCTATGTAATTTTAGTGTTCCTACTCCCTTAGAATACCATCTTCATCATGTCTTCGAGCATCAGACCTAAGGAATCTAATGTAATGATTTTATTCCTTCTTCTCCATTGAAATATCCTCATTTGTTTTATATATAAATCCTATAATAAGGCTTTCATGTTTGATTATATGGGTTAAGGTATGTTTTAATGTTACTTCTTTAGGAATCATTGAAGGAATAGAAAGTGGTGGTTGGATCAGTGATTTATGGAATAATTATTTATGTAAAGTGATTTTGAGGTAAGTGGATTCTCTCCCTCTCCACTTTTACTAGAACTTTAAGGGTTAGTTTTTAAAGAATAACTTGGTTTTGGTTCTTAATGAAAATCCATGAATGTTATCCCTATTTCAATAGCCTTTAAAATGATGGGTTCTGGGAATCACCCACAATGTGTTTGATAAATTATGAAAATGAGAAATTTATTTCAAAAAACTAATTTAATTGTGAGAACTTGTCATGGATATAGAGGCATGAGTTTATGATGCACATGGAAATGGACTCATTGGGTTAGACTTGGTTTTAGGGTAAATATGTAATCAAATAATTTTACCACCAAGCGACAGCTTGGGTCTAGAGGGATGGATACCACTCATGTGTATGGAATGTATGGTGGTATTTATTTGAAAATACATGAATTGGATGTGTGATTCTCATGGGTGTACATTAATTTCATGGGAGACATTCATAGTATAAGTTTTATCACTGTTTATATAGTTTTTTATCCTAGAAACTATTTTATATTACTTTATCTAATTTTATATAAAATGTTAGCTAAATTGTGCTTTTCCTAGTGGTCTATCTGGTAAGTATTGTGTATTTCTTATCGATTTGATATACTCACCCTTGTATATGAATCTTTTTGTATATAAATAATTTTTTTACCATGATAAATGTAAGGGACAAGTACTGTACTTTACTAGTATATCACCATGATGTTGTAGTCTTTTCATTTTGGAGTTGGAGCTTGGAGATGTTGTGTCGTAGAGTCTATCATGGTGCCACATCGGTTCTTGGTTTATCAGAGTATGTTTTTATAATTAATTCATGTAGACTCGTTGGTTTCTTTTATACTACTACAACTCTATTTATGTTCCAGTTTCTTATCTCATTATATTATTATTTGGTTTTATATCATGCATCAAGTTAATTTGATTCTATTGATTTTGTCTATTGTAGGTTGTATTGTATTTAAGGTAAAATAATACCCATAGTTTGGTCAAGCCCTTGGAATTTTTTTCCAGCCTTTGGTGTCTAAAGGACGTCACCTAAGGTTAGTGGCACATGGTTCCTTCCCAAGACAATGGTTTAAGTCGGGGTGTTACACTATTAAAGAATCTAGGGACTGATATAATGGATCTTGTATTATCACATAGATCCGGTCAATAAATTTTAAAAATACTAGTATCAATCCCTTTCATTGTTTCAGGATTCATTTATATCCATACACACTTGGGAGACCCATCTTCTCATAAGAGGGAAATTAATAATATATATATATATATTCTTACTTAGGAGATCCCTCTTCTCATAGGAAGAAATGTTACCGTGTGTGTGTGTGTGTCTATGTTTGTGTCTTTGTCTGTGTTTGTGTCTGTGTGTGTGTGTGTGCTCATGTACACATCCTCACTTAGGAGGCCACTCTTCATATAGGAAGTAATATAATCATAAATATAAATAGATACATAGTTAGTATCCTCTAATATCATGTATCCTATATGAATAATTCACATTATTACTAGAAAATATACCAACCAAATTTCATGAGTATAAAAAATAAAAATGTTCAATAATAACAAACTCACAAGATCATATAATTTTTTAATATTTTGCACTAAATCATAGACCCTGATGTGGAGAAAGTCACTACCTAATGCTGATTTTATTATCATGGGATTTTATACCCCATCATGGTGTACTTATAGAATGATATATGATATAATTTGGATAATTCTACTAAGTTTATTATCAATATGATTTGAATTAATAACACATCATATAATGATGTGTAGATAAATTATTAATCATTAATGGATTTTAACAATAAAAGTAATCAATGAGATAAAATCCAAATGATTTGCTCATTTCATAATATATAAATTGTCAAACCTCTAAGAGTATCCTTCATTAAATTAAGTAAATATATCAAATGGAGATTAGTGAACCTCATTTGAGGTGTAGGGATTCATTCTCTATTGGATAAAACTCTCCCTAATTATTTTCACTCCATTTTCTTTTGAGGTGGATATATTATCACAATTTTGTGGATAAGTGGTCCTACGAAATTGTTCCATGATTCCAATGGTTTATGGATACCATTGAATCCAATAAACTTTTTTAAAAAGCTAAAGAAGATCAATTAGGCTCACTAGCAATGAAGATCAAAAGCATGAACAATGAGGTATGATTGTTTTATGGTTTTTTATTTCATATTATTTATTTCACTCTTGGTCAATCTTGACATGGGTTTTATGTTTTATTCCACTACTTATGGGAATAAAGGTTTTCCTATAAAACTCATCAGTTGTATCAGATCCATTATCGATGAATAATCAATAAGATGAAATCAATATTTGAAAAATATTTTTGGGTGTTTTTCTTGTACCACGATTGTAGTGAGTAACATTTTAACAAAAATGACATTATCTTCCAATAATCACATTGAAATTTTATAATATTTAAAGTTTAAATGATTTTGTTTAAGGTAAAATTTAATGGTTATTCTAACCATAAAACAAACCATCTTTTCCAACATCATCACAGCATGGTCATATTACCACTACGTCGTGGATAGAGCCACCATAGGGTCCAACTATGTTGTGGTGAATGTAAAATTTCCATGGTTTTGGGTGATACCATAGAACCAAAATGGAATATTATGCATTCTATCATTTAACCATTGAGTTATACACTATCCAAAATGGTTTGGACAATTCAACCATGACATGGAGGCAAGCTATGATCTTTAGAAAACTAGGTCTGTGCTAAATCGGTGTGACTTTAAATAGTATTAAAAGTAGTTTTGATTATGAGGATTATCTAAATATATGATATCTCATGTTAAATAATAGAAATTCTCATTTATTTATTTTATAATTATTTAATTATTCATGTATATAAAAATTTTATATTATGAATGTTGTATTGTTTAGTTTAAACTGTTTAAAATGATTCATATAAATTTATATGCCATGTATGACAACCCATATTTTAATACACATTAATTCAAGATTTATAACATAAAGGTACACATAATACAATCCCAAAATATCATCAATCAAAGAGTATTGGGGAAATTGGGTACATGTCATAACAACTTGAAACAGGAATACAATGAAATTATTTAAGACATCATTAACATGCTTTTAAAATTACATTATTCTTCTAAAACTGCATGAGATAACCTAGGGATATACATAAGAAAGATTTGAGATATAAATACTAGTAAGGGAATAAACAAAGTATATAATGTTGTACCTCTCGTACCCCTCGTGGTTTAATTTTCATGATCACAGTCACTCTCTTTTTTATCTAATCTTGTTTTAAGTGTTTTTGGATGATAGGCATGATTTCAGGTTGCCAAGGAATTGGGCCAAGAAAGCCAGAAGGCAAAAGTGGACTGATTTCAGTCCACCGGCCAACCGGTGGATGACCACCGGCCAGCCGGTGGAATCTGGACAGAAGGCATCCCCTCTGTCCAGACCACCGTCCAACCGGTGTCCCATCACCGGCCAGCTGGTGGAACCCAGATAGAAGGGACACCTACTGTCTCACCACCGGCCAACCGGTGGCCTCCTCACCGGCCAGCCAGTGGTGCCTGGGCAGAAGGCCTCTCCATTTTCCAAAGCACCGGCCAACCGGTGGCCAAGCACCGGTCAGCCGGTGGAGCCAGTCAAACTAGTCGTTGGGCTTTGACCAGCCTGCTCCCAACGGCTCCGAAGACTTTTCCAACGGCTCCGAAGACCCCGAACGGCCATATGAGGGTTCCCCCTCTATAAATAAAGGACTAGGAAGCCCCGGAACAAGAGTGGAACTATAACAAAGCCAACAGAAGCCAACGGACACATTTTTCATCATTTGGCAAACCTCCGGCAGATTCCTTCAAGGAACCTCAATTTCTCCAACCCACTTCCACATCCAAGGAGCACCATCAAAGAAGCTTGGGAGCGCTCTTCATCTACTTCATCAATCCTTTGGCGCCCAAGGATTCTCGTCTTACGGTTTTTCATTATTTATCTTTTTGAGCATCAATTTGGGTTTGTGCCTAAAAACCCCTTTTTTCTCTCATCTTCCTTTTTGTTTGGGTTTTCACACCACCTTCAAGGTCTGAAGAGGTTAGTCAAGCCTTCCCTTTAAAAGACTTCAGTCATAGGTGAGCTAGCCTTCACCTGTAAGAAGGCTAGTGGGTTCTTGATCAACCATTAAAAGCAAGCTGTAATAGGTTCTAGACTACCTTAAATTCTATTGGGTTTCTTGCTAAAACCATTAAAAAGCAAGCGGTAGTAAATCTCTCAACGGTTGAGTTAGGAGCGGAGACGTAGGCTTTGGTTTAAGCCGAACTCCGTTATCAAGTTTTGTGTCTTGCCACTTTTATTTCCGCTGCACTTTTAACTTTGTTTTTAAATTGTTAATTATTTTTTAAAAGGAAATTCACCCCCCCCCCCTCTTTCCATCACTCTCCGACCCAACACTTGGTATCAGAGGAAAATTTGAGTAATACCTTCACCGGTTTCAAATTCAAGATCCTTTGTGATGGCTTCAACTTCTTTCGCCCCCGAAGGATATTCATTGGGTCGTGCTCCATTCTTTGATGGAACCGACTACACTTATTGGAAAACTCGCATGATTACATTTCATAGAAGTATTGGTTATCCTATATATAGAATCGTTATGCAAGGCTACACTCTCTCTAGCAAAGATGAGTCTAAATGGACCCCCGAAGACATTTCTAATTTTGAGCTTGATGGAAAAGCCATGAATTCTCTTCATTGTGGGTTAGACCGTAATGAATTTAATCGTATTTCTACTTGCACCACTTCTCATGAAATTTGGAAGCTTTTGGAAGTGACCCATGAGGGCACTAACAAAGTCAAAGACACTAGATTAGATATGTATCGTCAAGACTTTGAAAGTTTTACCATGCATCCATCTGAAAATATTACTGAAATGTTTACTCGTTTTACTGACGTTTGCAATGGAAGAAAGTCTCTTGGAGATGATGTTTCTGCAGAGACGATGGTCAAGAAGATTCTTTGGGTCCTACCAAGCTCATGGGCTCCAAAGGTGACGGCAATCCAAGAAGCGAAAGATGTCAAGAAAATGCCGGTTGAAGAGCTCATCGGATCCCTCATGACCTATGAGATCACCATGAGGAGGTAAGCTGGAAAGGAAGGAAAACCGATCAATGTTCCAAAGAACATCGCCTTCAAAGTTAAAAAAGAAGAAAGCTCCTCCTCCTCATCGTCTTCCTCTTCAAGCGGCGATTCAGAAATCGAGAATCTTTCCCGCAAAATGCACAAATTCATGAAGAAGCACAAGAAGAAGAAATCCCGCAAGGCTCAACCCAACGAAAAATCCGAGCCCGAGGTAACATGTTACGGGTGTGGCAAGAAAGTCCATTACAAGCCCGATTGTCCACTCAACAAGAAAAAGGCCAAGAAAAAGGAAAAGAAGAAGGAATTCAAGGCCACATGGAGTGATAGCTCCACATCCTCCTCCTCCTCCTCCTCAAGTGACAACGGTAAAAAATGCCTAATGGCATTTCATGAGGTATCCTCTTCCGACTCCTCATCCTCTAGTTCTTCAAATTCTTTCAATCATTTATCTTATGAGGATCTCCAACATGCTAGAGATCAATTGGAGGAAGGATTTCACGAACTTTCTTCCAAATTTATTGCTTTAAAAAAGAATTTCAAAAGACTTTCTTCCGAAAAGGAACAACTTCTCAAAGAAAATGAGGAGTTGTCCCTCAAGATCCAAAACCTTCCCGATGTTGATTCTATGGAATTAACAATCAAGGATTTAAGGAAATCCCTAGCTAAGTTCACCGAAGGTGAACATAACCTTTCGAAGATCCTTGGTTCCCAATGCATATCTAGAACCACCCAAGGGATTGGTTATTCCAAGCAAGCTTCCTCTTCCCATGCTCCTGCTATTTTTGTAAGGGGGAGCTCCCAATATAAATTTTGCAACTATTGTAAAAAACCCGGTCACTTAATTTATGAGTGTGATTGCAAAAATGCCCGGTATGGAAGGCCCAAAACCATTTCCTTTAATAATGAATTTCATAGGAGAAGACCCGCCACTAGATAAGTGTGGATTGAAAAATCCCTTTTAGCGAGTCTCTCCGGGCCAAAATTTGTCTCGGTTCTAAAATCCTCTCCCCGGTGATTTGTTGTTTTTATTTAGGGGGAGTTAGGATCGTTTAAGCCTTTTTGCTTTATTTTCAAAACTATCAATTCAAAACTTTCAATTCAAATTTCAAAAATTTCAATTGGTTTAAAATATCTATCTTGTTTTTCAATCCTTTCCCTCAATCAAGTTTTATGCCCCGTGCTATTTTGATAATCACAAAGGGTGATAAATTCTTGGTTGATTGGGGGAGAAATCTTTCTCTCATGCTTTGCTTTACTTTTCAATTTATCCTTTAAAGAATGCCTTTCATTTCAGTCTTTTACATTGCTTGTTTTGGTGATTGTGATCATCAAAATAGGGGGAGATTGTTGTACCTCTCGTACCCCTCGTGGTTTAATTTTCATGATCACAATCACTCTCTTTTTTATCTAATCTTGTTTTAAGTGTTTTTGGATGATAGGCATGATTTCAGGTTGCCAAGGAATTGGGCCAAGAAAACCAGAAGGCAAAAGTGGACTGATTTCAGTCCACCGGCCAACCGGTGGATGACCACCGGCCAGCCGGTGGAATCGTGACAGAAGGCATCCCCTCTGTCCAGACCACCGGCCAACCGGTGTCCCATCACCGGCCAGCCGGTGGAACCCAGACAGAAGGGACACCTACTGTCTCACCACCGGCCAACTGGTGGCCTCCTCACCGGCCAACCGGTGGTGCCTGGGCAGAAGGCCTCTCCATTTTCCAAAGCACCGGCCAACCGGTGGCCAAGCACCGGTCAGCCGGTGGAGCCAGTCAAACTAGCCGTTGGGCTTTGACCAGCCTACTCCCAACAGCTCCGAAGACTTTTCCAACGGCTCCGAAGACCCCGAACGGCCATATGAGGGTTCCCCCCTCTATAAATAAAGGACTAGGAATCCCCGGAACAAGAGTGGAACTATAACAAAGCCAACAGACACATTTTTCATCATTTGGCAAACCTCCGGCGGATTCCTTCAAGGAACCTCAATTGCTCCAACCCACTTCCACATCCAAGGAGCACCATCAATGAAGCTTGGGAGCAATCTTCATCTACTTCATCAATCTTTTGGCACCCGAGCCTTCTCCTCTTATGGTTTTTCATTATTTATCTTTTTGAGCATCAATTTGGGTTTGTGCCTACAAACCCCTCTTTCTCTCATCTTCCTTTTTGTTTGGGTTTTCACACCACCTTCAAGGTGTGAAGAGGTTAGTCAAGTCTTCCCTTTAAAAGGCTTGAGTCATAGGTGAGCTATCCTTCACCTGTAAGAAGGCTAGTGGGTTCTTGCTCAACCATTAAAAGCAAGTTGTAATAGGTTCTAGACTACCTTAAAGTCTAGTGGGTTTCTTGCTAAAACCATTAAAAATCAAGCGGTAGTAAATCTCTCAACGGTTGAGTTGGGAGCGGAGACGTAGGCTTTGGTTTAAGCCGAACTCCGTTATCAAGTTTTGTGTCTTGCCTCTTTTATTTCCGCTTCACTTTTAACTTTGTTTTTAAATTGTTAATTATTTTTTAAAAGGAAATTCACCCCCCCCCCTCTTGCCATCACTCTCCGACCCAACATATAATAATCTAAAGTAGTACATGTAAACTAAGTAGAATATCAAGGTAACATAAGAGGGGTGAGAATCATAATATTGAAAAATGATGTGTGATATAACTTGACAACATAAAGGCAACATGGGAATGTAAAAACAACATAAAACATGAAAACATAAACATAATTCAAGGATAACCACCAAGAAAACATAACATAGTATTCTTAGGATAACCTCTCATGCACCATACATGGAATATCATGAGATAAAAATATTACCCAATACATTGGAAGGATATTTAATTTTGGACCCACCCATCACTTTCATATCATGTAAATGAAAAAGTGTGCCACATAGATCATTCAACATAAGGATGTATTTAATCACTTTTAATCTAATGGTTAAGGAGTGTGAGATACATTCATGGAAGTACTCAATAAATAAATAGTACATACATATAGGTGAATACACTTGAGTGGAAGTGGGGATGGGTATTTTTTATGACCCGACCCATGTTGGGGCTTGATCCTCAACTAACCCAAGCCTTCCTCCATAGGCTAGGGGTGGTGACAAGCATCGAAGGCCTAACTAACTCAAGGAGTCCTTTGCCTAAGAACCTATACACACACATAACCAACTCAATGAAAAAGTGTATATGAAAAGTAGAAAATATGAAACACTACTATAAAATAAACCAAGCATGCATGAATCTTTAGATAGTACAAAAGTACGGTAGTGTAAACTAAAAAGCAAGAGGAAAAATATACACCCAAAAAAATGTTTCCTAACCTGAAAAACTGGAAAAGAGTCAATAGCTAAGAGATCACAACTCATGCATCCCAAGCTACGACCACTATACGCAGTCCAAGAACCCAGTATCTCTAAGATCCTCTGAATTCATGGTCAAATTGTTTATCATTTTCAAAAGACACGACACGTGTGGGAGAGTCCCATGTAGGGGTGAATATATACATACCCTATAGAATTACCTAAAATGGTGAAAGGGGAAGTAGTAAGAGATACAATATAAGAGGAAAGTAGTATATAGAACATGGTATAGTGAAAGATTACACCTCAGCAAAACAAGAGAGAAAGTAAGCTCATCAAAACATAAGGGTATGAACATGGTGAGTAGATGAACTACTAGTCGATCCTTTTTCACCTATAGTAGGAGAGTAGACTCATACAAACATGAGAATCTAGTCACATAAATCACGTGGCATACCCTTTTCATATTCACCACTCCTAGAAGGAGAGTAACCAAACCCAATGAGTGGGTGATGAAGAAGGATACACACACACACACACACATATATATATATATATACTCAGTTAAAAGAATCACAAATACGAGATTAAGGGGATCTCTATCTCACAACTCATCCCAAGAATAAGAGTATCCAATAGTTCCAAAAGTCCATAAATGGTGCCTAGTATCCCACGTGTCTACTGTAAACACACAAGTCTAAGGAACTAAATCACCACACCTTGATACTATCCGCTTTGGGTGGCACTGACTCACCTACGCAGTTTTTGGTCACGTCACAAGAACACATCTTGGTGGGAAAAGTGTTCTTATTTCTCATGATCCCAAGGCTACATCAAACCAAGTCTCATCACTATGCCACACAGTTGAGAAGATATAATTTCCAGGTAAGTATCCCATGCCCTGGAATGACAAGAGGGTCTTACTTTACTAATTACCAAGGAACTCCACTACCCAGCCCTATTGAAGGGTAACACTTTGGAATCCCATCGGGGAACTCCATTGCCCAGCCCTTCTGAAGGGTAACATCTAGAGGAACCACTTAGGAACTCTGCTACTCATCCCATCTGGAGGGTAATGCCCAAAAGAACTGTCAGGAAACTCCACCGCCCATCCCTATTAGAGGGTAATGCCCAAAAGAACTGTCAGGGAACTCCACAACCCGTCCTTGCAGGAGGGTAATGCCTTGAAGAGTTCATCAAGTAACTCCACTACCCATACATTCTAGATGTTAATACCCAAAAATCCATCGAGGAACTCCACTTCCCATCCCTGCTAGTGAGAAACGTCTAGAAAAAGTTGTCAAGGAACTCCACTACCTATCTCGGCTGGAGGGTAATTCCTGGAAGATTCCACATCACATCTTGAAATATGATACCAAGGGAACCATCATGTTATATACAGGAAAACGCTCAGGATAGGCTAATCATAGTACAAAATCCATGTTCAAATGAAGGAGATATAGACGATGGAAGTTTTCTTGAAATAGATTAAAGAGTACATGATGTGTGAGGGGACTCAAACGGCATGTGGACCCACTTCATATCCTAGTCGTTTATTTTTCCGGAACACAGCTCCCAATTATTTAGGGGTACACACCGTGTAGGTAGACTACATGACATGTCCAACCTACCCAGGGACTAGGCTGTGCGTTGTTGGTTGTGTCCGTGTACTCAGACCCTGTGTCCATGTACTCTAATACATGGCATGTTGGGACACATGGGATGTCGCTCGTGTTGTCTGGCATCATCCATGTACTCAAAACATGATGTGTACCTGGTCATGTGATCTGTCACATGGCCCAATAATATGGAGATGGTGGTGCATGGAATGTTGACATAATTACACATTGTGTCATCCTTATGGGCTTCCAAAACCCTATCACTATCAATGAAAGGGAATACATGTCGTGTGTTCTTCATTGAACATGGCGTGTAGTCGGGATTTTCACAGAAATCCCAAATCCAATACCATGCTTCAAATTTTCTCTAACCACCGTAAATTTCACCTTGAATATGTCAAAAAAATTTATATCTGGATGGATCTCACACAAACCAGTCATAGCTCACCATAAATCGACTCTAGTAAAGATTAGACGAACCATTGTTCGTTCCACATTCCATCATGGATTCCTTCATCATTATCTTGATGTTTAAAAATAGAATCAGTCATCCCAACACAAAAAAATCTTGTATCTATTCCTTTCTCATCTATTCATCATCATTTCCTTGATCTTTCATGTATTCGGGGGTCCGATCAAGCTTTGTACCTCCTGACAAATTCAAATCGGGACCAACAAGTCCAATTGGTGAAGAACATGAATAATGGGATAGAAAAGAAAAAAACAAGGTTTATTTTATCATGGACAATCATTATTGGCCAATCGATCAAGAATGGTCATTTAAAATTAGAAATCAATTGAAACAAAATAATATTTAATTTCTTAGACATAGGAAAAGTTTGCAATAGGGTGCAGATCGAAGAACAACTATCATTCCACTAAAACATCTAATCAAGGGAATAAAACCCATTTTATGAGTACTACCTTTGTTTTTTATCAATTTCTAGTTAAGAATGTGTTCTGAATAATGACTAGAAGGAGCTGCTATGTTCATTTCATCTTGATCTGCTCGATCCTATATTTTTATCATCATTCGTCGAAAGGAAGGAGGAAGGAGCTCTCGATAATGAATTCTAGAAATTGTGATCCTACCCTGAAATTTTTTTTCATAGATATATTTTTATAACCATTTTAGTTTAGTTTAAATGAATTATTTAATTAATTAAATAATTTAATATATCCACTTAACACACCACCAGTGAGTGAGGGGTCTGAACGTCCTGTTCCAGCTTATTTTATGTTATGGCTAGGGTAAACACCACATTTCTGACTTAGTCACATTCTTAGATTTTTGATATGATCATCCATTTAATATTTATCCCATTTTCTTTAATGTATCATGCGTTCTCAATATAAATTATGTTTAATATTTTTATAAAATTAATTTTGGGTGCTCCGGGCCTCAGAATGGCACGCCATCTCAGCGCTTAGCTCTAGAAATATATATATAAATATTTCAAAGTCTTAAAAGGAAAATACTAGGTCTCTACATCACTCCCTCCTTTAAGATTTTTGTCTCCAAAAAGAAAAAATAGGAGAATAACTTGGGATACTGATCCTGCACTTATCTCTCCCTCTCCCAAGAACTCTCCTGCACATTTTCATACCACCATAGCATGTAAACCAAAGGGATGGACCATCCATATAGGTTCTTCTCCTGTCAATCCTCGATCGCTGCTAGGTGATCCGTAAAGGTGGATCTATCATCGATATCCATCTCACCCCAGTCAATGACGTGTGTGGGTTCATGCATGTATCTCCTCAGTTGCAAAACATGGAAGACATCATGCACCCACTCCACCTGTGGGGGTAGGGAAAGCTGGTAGGAAACCTCACCAACCCTCTATATGATCTCAAATGACCCAATGAACCTCAAGTATATATTACCTCCCCAAAAAAACCACCACAATCCTCATCGTGGGGAGGCTCTCAGAAAAATATGGTATCCATTCTCGAACTCCAAGGTCCTATTAAGGCATTCCTCATAAGACTTTTTTCTACTTTGGGCTATCCTCATCCATTCACAGATGACCTTCACTTTATCTATTTTTGTCTGCACCAACTATGGGCCCACAAGTGGTGACTCTCCAATCTTTGTCCAGTATAAGGGTGACATGTAGGGTCTCCCATACAAGGCCTCAAAAGGTGCCATACTAATGGTATAGTGGTAGGTATTGTTGTACAAAAACTATACAAAGGGTAGGTGATCCTCGCAACTCTAAACAAAGTCTAACACACAATCCCTTAGCATATCCTCTAACACCTAGATAGTGCAATTGATCTTCCCATTGGTATCAGGGTAAAAAGTTGTACTCATCCACAACTGGGTCCCAAATTCCTATTTCAGTCCTCTCTACAACCATGATGTAAACCACATGTTGTGATTGGATACAATCATCAATGGTACCCCATGAAGGAGAATGATCTCTTGTATGTACAGCTACCCCAAACACTCCATTAAACACTACTCCCTGATATCAAGTAAGTGAAATGACTTCATGAGTTAGTCAACTGTCACATAGATGGAATCATAGACCTTTTATGTGTGTGGAATCCCTGTGAAAAAATCTATGAATATGTCATCTCATTTTCACTCTGGGATCTCACGGGTTTGCAACAAACCTGCCAGAACTTAGTGCTGAACCTTCTCCTGCTGACAGGTGAGGCGCCATAAGATGAACTGAAATATGATTTGTCTTATAAAGTGCCACCAAAATAACCACAAAATTTCTCTATATGTATTCCTTATGTAGAGATGTAAAGTTATGGTAAAAGTGTGTAAATCCAACATCACCTCCTCCCACATCTTGACGGGAACCACTATTCACCCATGGAACAAGATGTCATGATTCCATCCTTTATAATATCCATCTAGTGAGTCACCTATGGATAACTAATCATGTAAGACCTTATATCCAATGTCTCCCAGTTGGGACTCTCTCACGTGCTCAAGGATTAAAGGAGTCAAAACCATCGACTGAAGAAAATTTGTACCCTCTTGCTCCACCAGGGTTAGCTTCAGGGAAGCTAACTACTTAAAATATTCCTACACTAAGAAAGTCTGGGAATTACTATTAATGTAATATACTACAAAATTTCCCTTATTTGGAGTATATACTACCACAAAGTTATAGTACTATAGAAAATCCAACCAGCATCATTGTATCAAGTTCAAGTCTCTCTCAGTTAAGATGTACCTGAGACTCTTGTGGTCTAAGTAAACCACAAAGTGTTCTCCCAGAATATAATGTCTACAAATCATTAGGGAAAATACTATCTCTTCTAGATCTAGGTTATGATTCATGTATTTCTACTTGTGGGGTCTCAACTTTCTCCACCTGTATGTGACAACTACTTGTTGTTGCATCAACACACAAACAAGTCCGGCTCCTGAAGCATCGCAATACACTACAAACTCAACACCTTCCTCTGGTAGTATTAACACTAGAGTGCTCATAAGTATATGCATAAACTCCTCAAAGGTACTTTAGAACTTCTCAAACAAGGTAAATAGCTTCCCTTTTCATGTCAGGGCGGTCAAAGGGGCAATGATTCTAGAGAAGTCTGCCACAAATCTTCTGTAGTACCTCACCAATCCAAGGAATCTCTGCACCTCTAACACACTCTTGGGTGGATCCCAAGAAAATACTACATTGATATTCACTATATCTATAGATAAACTATATTAGGAAATGAAATTCCCCATAAAGTGAACCTCATGTATCTAGAACTAACACTTTGACGGATTTTCGTAAAGTTGGTGCTCTCGAAGTAAATCAAGAACCTTACTCAAGTACTCTACATGCTCCTCCTATATTGCAGAGTAGATGAGTATGTTTTTGATTAATACAAAAAAAATGGTCCAAGTAAGGATAGAATCATAAAATACATAAACATGGGGGGTTCATTCATTACATCAAAGTGCATCACTAGGAACTCATAGTGTCTATAGTGACATTAGAAAGCTAACTTTGGAATATCAGCCTTGCAAACCTATAATTGGTGGTATCCAGACCTGAGATTGATCTTGGAAAACCATCTCTTGCCTCATAACTAATCAAATAGTTCATCAATCCTTGGTAATGGGTACTTTTTCTTTATCATGTCCTGGTTTAGGTGATGATAATCTACTCAAATCTATAAGCTCTCATTCACCTTTTTCATGAAAAACATTGGTGCTACCCAGGAGGGCACACTAGGTCTGATGAAACCTTTCTCACAAAGGCCCTCCAACTATAACCATAGATCTTAGATCCCGGTATGTTACATACAATAAAACTCATAATATATTGAGGTAGTCTTAGGATTCAAGTCAATGAAAAAATTCATTTCCCACCTTGGAGGTAATCCCAGAATGTCTTTGGGGAAGACGTCCATATAATCCTCTACAAATGAAGGAACCCAGATGCCTAAAGATCCTATTATACTAAGGAATATACTCTCCAACTGATGGGTGATAGTCTTTAACCTCCTACTTGCATCATCCACCTACCCTTCTATGAGATCTCTCTCTCCATAAAAGAAGAATCGCATCCCATCAGTGCATACGTATCTGACTTGTCTATAGTGGCAATCAATCTGGGATCATACCATGAAAAGATAATCTATACTAGGATGAAAACATAGGTTTATATCATGATGACCAAAATGTCCCACTCAATCCTCTCACCTCCAAGCAATAACTCTCACTACTAGTAGATGAAAGATATAGAAAAAGTGTTCCCTGTAGGAACCACAAGATGAAGCTATTGTGCTAGCGTCTCAACTGGGATCTATATCTCTCACACAAAGAGTTGAGAGATAAATGAATGACTATAAATTGTGTCTAATAATAATAATTCAAGAGTATAATAAACATATATCATACCTTGAATCATCTCTTGTGTTATGGGATCATAGACATCCAAAGCCAATAGCTGTCTACGGCCTTGGATGCTAGCTCCCTGAGCCTGAAATGGGATGCCTAGTAGTGGGGGTAGAAGGATATCATACCAACATTGACCACCCATAGTTCCTCTTTCTCCTCTGCTAGCTCCTCCTCCCTGGGTACCACCCTATCCCCACCTGGGAGATCCCTGATCATGGTGGAGCCTCTACCATGACGATCCATCTGCTATTTGCCTGGGCTACTTATCACACTTGGTCAGATAGTCATGTGCCATGTAACCTCACCCATCATAAGTAAAACAATGCACCTCTTTGGGCTTATCTACTGCTCTGCGCTGCCTTGGCCCCATAAAACCACTTGCTTGAGCCTACTCATGAGAGGGTTTCATGATTTGAGATCCTAGCACTCGACATCTGCTAGCTACTGTAGATGGCTCAGTCCTGTCACACCCACTACCAACTCCAGCTATCTGGTGTCCCTATGACAGAAATATCTCTGTCACAAGTTCCTGCTCAAGCACCCCATCATAGTTGGGGATGAATAAGTGAACTACGATGTCTTAGATCTCTCTATGGAGTCCATGCTCAAACTTTAGTGCTCAGAAGTTGTCATCATAGATCATGTTAAGGGAGTAGCGTGTTAGGTATGTGAACCACACTGTATACTCAACCACTATAATCCAAGCTATGACTATCGTACGCGGTCCAAGAACCTATTATCTCTAAGCTCCACTGAATTCATGTTCGACATGTCCATCATTTGCAAAAGACAAGACATGTGTGGGTGAATCCCATGCAGGGGTGTGTATATACATACCTAGTAGAATGCCCCAAAAAGGTGAAAGTGGTATTAAGAGATACAATGGAAGAGGAAAGTGATAGATATAATTAGGTACAGTGAAATACTACACCTCAACCCAATAAGAGAGATAGTAAACTCATCCAAGAACAAGGGGATAAACATGGTGAGTAGATGAACTACCTGTTGATCCTTCACCACCTATAGTAGAAGAGTAGACTCATCCAACCATGTGAAGCTAGACATGAAAATCACGTGTAATACCCCATGCTTCTTCACCTCTCCTGGAAGTAGAGTAACAAAACTCAAGAAGTGGGTAATGAAGAAGGATATATATATATGCTCAATCAAAAGAATCCCAAATGAGAGAGTAAGGAGATCTCCATCTCACATCTCAGCCCAAGAAGAAGAGTATCCAACAATTTCAATAGTCCATCAATGATGCCCAGTATCCCACGTGTCTTCCCTAAACATACACTTCTAAGGAACTCAATCACCTCACCTTGATACTATCTATTTTGGGTGGAAATAACTTTCTTGTATGCTTTTAGGTCACATCACAAGAACACATCTTGGTGGGGAAATCATTCCTCTTTCTCGTGAGCCTAAGGCTACATCAAACCATGTCTCATCACTATGCCACACAATTGAGGGGCCACAATTTCAAGTTAAGTATCCATTCCATGGTATAACATAAGGGTCCTAATTTGTTAATCATGGAGGAACTCCACTACCCATACCTGCTGGAGGGTAATGATCGGGAATGTCATCGGGGAACTCCACTTCCCAACCCTGCTGGAGGGTAATGCTCGGAAGAACTATCAGAAAAATCTACTTCTCATCCCTACTGGAGGGTAACACCTAGAAGAACCATCGAGAAACTCCCCTGCATATCCCTACAAGAGGGTAACACCTAGAAGAGGTCATTGGGGAACTCCACTACCCATCTCTGTTGGAGGTTAACACCCAAAAAATCTATCGGGAAACTCCATTACCTATCCCTACTAGAGGTTAATTCCTAGAAGAAGTCATCAAGGAACTCCACTAACCATCCCTACTGAAGGGTAATGCCTGGAATATTCTACATCATATCTCAAAATACACTACCTAGGGAACCATCACATTATACTTAGGAAAACACTCAAGATAGGCTACTCGCAAGTCCAAAATCTGATTTCAAATGAAGGAAATACTAATTATGGAAGTTCACTTTAAAGAGATCAATGAGCACATGGAATATGAGGGGAACAACACAGCATGTGGACCCACTTCACAACTTGTCCATGTCTCTAGCCAGCACACGACTCCCAACTATGTAGGGGTACTCGTTGTGCAGGTGGACTACACGGTGTGTACAACCTACCTGAGGATTGGGTTGTGTGCTAATGTTCGTGTCCATATACTCAGACCCCATGTCCTTGTACTCTAGTACATGGCATGTAAGGACACACAAGATGTCTCCCATGTGTTCTGACCTCATCTTCTTACTCAGCACATGGCGTGTTCCCGGCTGTGTGATATGTCAAATGGACCACTCATACAGAGATTTTGGTACATGATGTGTTGAGATAAGTACACATCATACCATCCTTATGGGTTTCCAAAACCCTCACACCGCCACTGAAAGGGGATACACATCATGCATTCTTCATTGAACATGGCATGTAGTTAGGATTTTTACAGAAATCCCATATCTGATCCCATGCTTCAAATTTTCTCTAACTATCATATATTCCTCCTTGAATCTATCCAAAAACATTAGATCTAGTCGGATCTCATGCTAGTTGTCCATCTCTCACAAGAAATCATCTTTTATGAAGATTAGGTGAACCAATATTCGTTTCACACACCACCATAGCTTCATTCATCATGATCTTGAAGTTTAAAAACCTAATCGGTCACCCCCACATCACAACAATCCTAGATCTATGCCTTTCTTGTCGATATGTTGTCGTTTTTTCTGATATGCCTCATATTCAAGGGTATGATCGAGCTTGGTACCTCTTGGAAAAGTAAAATTGGGACCAATGGGTCCAATCAGTGAAGAATGTGAAGAAATGGGGAGATAATAAACAAAAACCAAGGTTTAGGTTATTGTGGCCAAGAGTTCTTGTCCAATCAATCAAGAATGGGAATTTTAGATTAGAAATCAATTGAAATAGATTAATTTTTCAGTTCTTGGGCATAGAAAAATGTTTGTAATAGGGGAAAAGAAAGAAGAAAAACTATTGATCCACTCAAAAAAATTAATCATGGTTGTAAAAACACCAATTGATAAGCCTTAACTCTATTTTGGATCGATCACTAGTGAAGAACATGTTCTGCATAATGATTGGAATGAACTGTTACACTTGATGTGTCCTGATCTGTTTGATCCTAGATTTTCTTTATCATTTTTTGAAAGGGAGGATGAAGGATCTCTCACCAAAAAATTCTAGAAATTGAGATACAACCCTGGAAAAGTTTTCCATGGCAATGATTTTATAACCATTTTAGTTTAGGTTAAATGAATTATTTAATTAATTAAATAATTAAATAAATCCACTTAATGCACCACCAATGATCGAGGGGTCCAAACATCCTACACCGAATAAATTTATGTCTCACCTAGGGTAATCACCACATTCTAGACTCAACCATGGTCTCAGATTTCTGATTTGAACATCCATTTAATATTTATCTAATTTTCTTTGAGGTATTGTGCACGCGCAATATAAAATATATTTAATATTTTTATAAAATTAACTACATGAGCCCCAGGACTCAGAATCACATTCTGTATCAGTTACTAGCTCTATAAATATATATATAAATATTTCAAAGTCTTATAAGGTAAAAACCAGTTCTCTACAGTATTCACTATAATATTTTTTGGCATAGAAAATTGCATGATGATTTTTCCAGCATAACAGTGGTACATAATGGTTCATATAAGGGATTAATGAGGGTGAAATGGGTATCTCATAAATTTTAAATCATAAGTAAAGTGTGAATGATATGTAATAACATAACCCAACATGAACAATTAAAAAAATAAAGTAACAATACAAAGAAGGTTCTTGAATAAAGATGAGAAGGAGAGGATCCCTTACCTTGAGAGGACGCTTCTAAAATCTTGAGAGGAGCTTCATAAGAGATTGGTGGAATCTTGAGAGGAATCTAGAGAGTAAAATGTGGATTAACTTTATGCTCCAAGGGTTTTTAGTGAATAGTAATGGGATTTTGGGTGGGTTTATATATAAAAAGAGAGTATAATTCTTTGTTAATTTCTAAACTTAGGTTTTATGCTCAATATGATAAAGTAATAAACAAAAAAACCTTAACATGGTTTTGGCCCATGGATTATACAAAAGGGGAGTTTTTTTCAATATTTTATATGTCTAAGAACCGAACACATTAAAATAATTCCATTGGTGATGTGTAAGTGATTCGTTTTTAAAAGGATTGATTTTAAAACCTAAAAATATGATATAGGTTTTGGAGGATTCATTAAGGGTTTTTAAAATTAGTAAAATAATTTAAAAAACAAATTTTTTTAAAGGGGAAATATGTATTTGGTAATTGATACCTTTTATGGAATATATTAGATCACTTTTTGGTCATTATGATGTCAAATACATACCTATATTTATACCGTATTTAATTTTCACTTGAAAATTCAACTAGCTCAGAAAATTATGAAAAAATCACCATTGGATAATTTCATTGTTATTATTTCAAAAATAATATTTATTCTATCTAAATAATTCTTTAAATATGATAATTTATAATTTTAAATCAAAATAAAAAATTATTGAAAAATACTTGTTTTTTACAATACTAGTTTTCTAAACCTTATAAAAATTACATTTAACTTTATAAAATGATATTATAAATTATATTTAATGAATAGTTTAATAATACGATTTTATTAAAATATAATTTGTTTAAAAAATTCTTAAATTCATAAAAAATATTGTCTTGATTGAAACTATATTTTTTCCAAAAAGCAATTTGTGTTTTATTATGTCAGAATCTAATTTTTATCAAACTTATTATTTAATCACTTAAAAAGTAATATTAAAATGGGATAAATATAAAAATTGTTTTATTAAAAATAAAATATAAAAATTCATACTATTATGGTCTATATACATATCCTTTTATTACACCAAAAAAATCCCTAAGGGTAAGGTGTGTGATGGTGAGATTTTCATGGGGTGGTTCGGTGAACATGGTCTGGTTCATGATCTAGATGATCTTGAACTTCTCCCATAAATGGTTTCACTTGAACTTTGGTTTCTAAATCTCATCTTTGGCTTGGTCAAGAGTAAAACCTATTGTTTCTATCTCTCTTGAAATCTCTGAAAAATGGGATTCATATGGTACAATCCTACTAGTTGAGGTCAACATTTCCTTTGTCTGTGTCAAAAGGACTTTATCATAACCCTTAATATACTAATATTAATGGTCACTGTACAATGGATATATAATCAATGGTTATGATTCTTAATAGTCTTTTAAATTTTACTGACCATATAATAATCCAAAATAAACAAATTAGTGCATCTATTTTCTATAAATTCATTACTTGAGGTATTTAATCATTAAAAAAGGGAATTTCATTTATAAAAGTTCATATTGTTAAATTATTTCCCCCTTTAGAAATATCACCCTTTAAATTTTCATTTCATACACTAAAATAGATGAGGGTTCTTCTATTTCATTGCCTCTTTCGATTCCCATGTCGATTCCTCAAACTTGTGGTTCTACCACAACACTTTAACTAATTGAGTTGTATTGTTTCATAGAACCTTGTCTATATGATATAAGATCTTCACTATTTTATCCTCAAATAAAAGATCACTATCCAATGGTACCACCTATAGATTCAATACATGTGAGGGGTATGCTATGTACTTCCTCAACAGGGATAGATGGAACACATCTTGTGTATGAGATAGGTTAGGTAGGAATTCTAGTTGATAGGCCACCACTCCAATGAAATCAAGGATCTCAATGAGGTAAATATATCTAGGATTAAGTATTGTTGAATGGTTATTTCAGAATGACCATCTATAAAAGGGTGATAAGTAGTGTTGAATATCAGATCTATATATAATTCTTGCTTAAGACTTCTCCAAAACCTCAAGGTAAACCTCAAATCTCAATCATATAAAATAGAGAGTAGAACTCAATGTAGTCTTACCACTTCCATTATATATATCTTAGAGATTATTTCAAGTGATAAATATTACTTCATAGCAACGAAATGTTCCAAATTTATAATTCGATTGACTACCAACCAAATTACATTATTTTCATTACGTGTCTTGGGGATCCCTACGATGAAATCCATGGATATGTTTTCCCATTTTGATACTAGTATGGGTAATGGTTTCGTCATACCATTAGACTTTTTTCATTCTGACTTGAAGTTTTAGTATACCAAGCATCGAGATACAAACTCTGAAATCTTCCTCTTCATGTTATCCCACCCAAAGTTTTTCTTCAAGTCTCTATACATCTTAGTGATCCCTATATGAATATATAAGGATGGCATATTCACATAATCTATAATTTCCTTTAGTTCTGGGTTTAATGGTACCCATATCTGGGTTCCAAACCTTATAACTCAATGTTCATAAAAGTTGATCTACAAAATATTCAATTCCTTCTTCTATATAAAATCATCATATTTTTGGGATACCTTGATCCTATCAAGAATATATGTTTGACCAGTTATCTAAGAAAGGTAGTGTTAATATCCTTTTATTATTCCCATATACATCCTTCTCATGTCTAAAAATATTATATCCCTTTCAATCCTCATCATGGATAGAGTTGTGGAATTATTTCCACTCAAACAATCTACCATTTTTTTAATTTCCTAGGATGGTAATGGATTGAAAATTCATAATCCTTTATCATATATAACCACCTTTTGGAACATATTAATCTCCTTTTGTGTGAATATACACTTGAGTCTTTTATGATCCATATATATGTCAAACTTTTCTACATAGAGATAATGTTGAAAAATATTAAACATGGAGATCACTACTTCCAAATCTAGATCATGCATTGGGTATTTCTGGTCATGGTTATTTAATTGGTGGAAGTCATAGGCTATCACTTTGTTATCTTGTATGAGTACACAACCCAAGCCCTTTTTGGATGCATTGTTTTAGATCACAAATCCCTCCCCATTGGTGGGTAATGTGAGCATTGGTGTAGTGATTAGCATATTATTTATATATTTAAATATTTCCTCACATTAATCATTATATAAAAAATTGTCTCCCTTATGATTACACTTAGTTATTGGGATTTAGAATCATGAAAAGTTTCTCAAAAATTGATGGTAGTACCCAGCCAATCCAAGGAAAATTTTTATTTCTATCACATATGTCAGTCTTTTTCATCCTTTAATTCCCTCAGTTTTTGAAGGATCCACATATAACCATTTGTTGGTTATAAAATTCCCTAGGAAGGTTACTTTCTTTATCCAAAACTCACATTTATTATACTTAGAAAATAAATTTTCCTTTTACAAAGTCTTCAGTACGACATTAAAATGCTCCCCATATTCCTCCTTTATTTTGGAGTAGATGAGAATATCATCTATAAAGACTACTACAAATTTTTTGATTTAATCCCTAAAGACTCTATTCATCATATACATGAATATTTTTATAGCATTAGTGAGTCCAAATATCATAACTATGAACTTTTAGTGCTCATGGCTTTTACCAAAATAAGTCTTGGGGATGTCCCCCTTCTTCACCTTTACTTGATAATACCAGAATCAAAGATCCACCTTAGAGAAGTAATGGGATCCATGTAGCTAATTGAACGAGTCATCAATCCATGGTAGAGGATAATTTTTCTTTATCATGATCTTATTTAGATCATGATAATAAATTCAGATATGCATTTACTCACCCTTTTTCTTAATGAAGATAATCGGTGCACCCCATGGTGAAGCACTTTAGCATATAAATCCTTTATCCAAATTCTCCTATAATTGTTTCTTCAGTTTCTAAAGTTTAAAAATGGCCATTATTTATAAATTCTTGGATACTTTAAAATCTCCTGGTATAATCTTGATTGAGAACTCAACATCACAGCTAAGAGGAAGACCAGTAAATTTTTTAAGAAACACATCAGTGAATTACATTATAATGGGAATGTCACAAAGGATAATATTTTCTTTAGTATCAATAATTTTAACTAGATAAACTTTCTCACAAGTAAATAATATCCATGTTTTAGATATTAGTACTAAATAATAATTATCCCCCTCATACTTATATAGAATCAGAGGGAAATTCAAGACACGAAGGGTGATTTCCATCTCTCATAAATTTATGTTGGATCTATATAAGTAAATCCAATCCATGCATAGAATTGTATCAAATTTTGCTAAAGTTAGTATCATAAGGTTTTATGGGAAATTTAGTGAAAAAATATGGGTAGAGGATGAGTTATATGTTTGGGATGCAACAATTGAATAATTTTTATTCTTTACTTATAACTCAACTTTCATGTTTTGAGGTGGTGTTTAAATAGTTATACTAAAATTGTGTGATATGATAAAATGTGTAGAACCATAATAAAATAGTATGTTCTCTATCCTAGAATGAATAACTAACATACATGTGGCCACTTCATTATTAGGATCTGGTACAGTGGTTGTGAAGGAATATTCTCACCCTTTCTCTCTAGGCCTTTGAGTTTTATTTCATCAGTTATCATGAACAACCCTTAGATTAGTTAATTTATTCACATAGTGTCCCTATTCCCTTTATTTGAAACATTGGACAACAGTCTAAGGGTTTACTGGAGAACTAATTTATTCAATCTCATTGGTGGGTTTTTACTATTAGAAATTTCTAGCTAGGTGGCCTTCCTTCACACACCTAAATCATATACTTGTACCCTTTAGGAAATTTCTAGGATGGTTCTTCCCACACTTTTGAAAATGGAGATGATAGACTTTATAACCCCCATGAGCTTTTTCCATCACAATTCCAGAATTAAAATCCATTCTTCACTTCTTATATCATAACCTATGAGACCCTTAATATTCTATGATCTTAATTTCAACATTGAGGGTACATAAAACAATTTCCTCATGGTTATCGAAGGCTCGAATGGCTAAGGTGTTTCATATACTTGGCTTTATCCCACCAAAAAAGTGGTCAAAATTACATTTGGTGGTAATGAAAAAGTTGAAGGCATATTGTTCATGTCTAGTGAAGTTTTCCTCATACGCCCTAATTAATTCATCATCTATTTTCTTGAGGATAATAAAATTCCTCTCCATTTTAAGTCGAGGAGTGCATGGAAAATAATTTTTGAAAAACATTTTCCATAATTCCTTCCACTCCATCACTTTAATCTCCCCCTATGGCTTTTAATTTTTGACCAAAATACACCATTGATCATTTTCTCCTCCCATATGATAAATATTTAGTATGAACTTTTCTTACTCAAACCATTGAATGATAGAGAATATATTTTTAATGGAGTTGGTCCATTTTTCGACGATTAAGGTATTGGTAGTTCCACTGAAAGTTATAGACCTTTGTCATATAAATATCATAATTAAATCTTTCTCTATATTAGGTATATTTAGACATTCCTCTTGATTCAGGTTTTGGTTCAAAACATGATTTAATTGAGAAATTATTTTCATGAATTTCTTGACTCCTACTCCCATCACGTTGAGCATCTCATTTGGGTATCCATTACATTTCTCATCACATTGGTTATTGACTCAGTTTCTCCTATTTTCATCCATTTGACTAGAAAAAAAATGAAAAATTAGGGGTGAGTATTTTTAAACTATTAAATACATAAATAAGAAACCATGAACATTAAATTGATAACTCATAAATTATATATACTCTTTAACCTATGAATTTATAGGTTTCAATATAAGTTATTTGTGATATATTTTCTAACATAAAACCTTATGTTCATTTCCCCCTTAATATTGGTTCATAATAAGCTTGAAAATTTACTAAAGCATATCCATAGAGAGTGTAAAACTAGGTTTGAAGCAAGGCCCACTTTCATTCACTGGGTAATGATTGGGTCCATCTTAATGCACCATTTTTTAGGTTTTTACCCCTATGTAAATCTGTTTTGGAGCCACATCTACTTGTATTATTCAGACAAGGATGTATTTTCTTGGAAACCACTTACTCTATACTTTACAAGAATTTAGGGATGTTTTCATATGTTTGGTATTATCTCTAAGGATTCCACTGTAGGTTTTTAATCTTTATCCCAAAATAACTGAACTTTTCTATGATACCAACTATGAAAACCTATATTTTAATACACTTTAATTCATGATTTATTATATAAATGAATATGTAATAAAATCCTAAAATATAATAAGTCTTAGTTTCCTTGGTAAGCTAGGTACATCACATAACAACTTGAAACAAGAATATAATGAAATTATTTAAAACTTCCTTAACATGCTCCTAAAATTTCATTGTTCTTCTAAAACTGCACAAGATATCCTGGAGACATAAATAAGAAATAATTGATCTATAAAGCTTAGTAAGGGAATAAAAAAATAATATAATAAGGTAAATTAGTACATGTGATCCAATATGCATGTCGAGGTAGCATAAGAGGTGTGAGAATCATAATACTGAACAATGAGGTATGATATAACATGACAGCATAAAGGCAACATGGGAATATGGAAACAACATAAAACAGGACATCATAAATATAAGTAAAGGATAACCACCAAGACAACATAACATAGTTTGATTAATATAACCTCCCATTCACCATACATTTCATCCCATTAGATAAAATATACCTAATGAATTGGAGGGCAATATAATTCTAGGCCCACCCGTCACTTTCATATCATAAATAGGCATAAGTATGCCACGTAGATCATTCAACATAAGGATATCTTTAATAAATTTTAATCTTGTGATTAAGGAGTGTGGGATACATAAATGGAAGTCCCAAATCAATGAATAATAGTTACATCTATATTAATACCCTTTAGTAGAGATGGGGATGGTTATTCACTATAAAAAAATTTCATGAAAAATCATGAGATGATTTTGGCAGCATAAAAGTGGTACATAAAGGTTTGTAGAAAGGATTAATGAGAGTGAAAGGGGTATATCATCACTTGGAAATCATAATTAAATTAAGAGACATGTGTAATAACATTACGCAAAATAAACAATTAAAAATCAATGGCATAGTACAAACAAGGTGCTTGAATAAAGAGGAGAAGGAGAGGATCCCTTACCTTGAGAGGACACTTGAAAAAGCTTGGGAGGAGCTTATTAAGAGATTGGGGAACCTTGGGTGGACTATTTAGATGTAAAGGTATATTAATTTCATGATATAAGGGTTTTATTAAAGAGGAATGTTATTTTTTGTGGGTTTATATAGAAAAAGAGAGGAGAATTATTTAGTAATTTCCAAACATAGGTTTTGGACTCTATATGATAAAGTAATAAAAAACACAAACCTTACCATAATTTTTTTCCATTGTTTGTACTAAAGAGTATTTTTTTAGTTATTTTATAAGACTAATAACCAAACATGTCAAAATAATTCTCTTGGTGATGTGGAAGTGAGTCATATTTATAAAGAATTGATTTTAAAACCTTAAAATATAATATAGGTTTTGAAGGATTCATTAAGGGTTTATAAAATTAATAAAAAAAAATAAAACTTTATATTAAAGGGGAAATATTTATTTATTCTTTTATACCTTTTATGTCATATATTGCATCACTTTTTTTTTATTATTATGTAATAATATATACTATATATTTATAACATATTAAATGTTTACCTAAAAATCGTCTATCTCAAAAAATTATGAAAAAAGAAAATTGGATAATTTTGATGTGATAATTTCAACAATAATATTTATTTTTTCAAAATAATTCATTAAATATGATAATTAAAACTTTTAAATAAAAATACCAATTCATTGAAAAATGTTGTTTTTTAAAAATAACAATTTTTTTACCCTTATAAAAATTACATTTAACTTTGTAAAATTATATTATCATTTATATTTAATAAATATTTTAATAATAATATTTTATTAAAATATAATTTATTTCAAAAACTCTTAAATTAATTAAAAAGAGTTTCTTGATTAAAACTATAATTTTTTCCAAAAAATACAATTTTTATTTCATCATATCAGAATCTAATTTTATCAAACTCACTATTTAATCATTTAAAAATAATATTAAAAAATGATAAATATGATCATTTTTTTATTAAGAATAAATTATAAAAATTCATACTATTAGGTTCTAGATACATATCCCTTTATTACACCACTGAATTCCCTAATGGTAAGATGTACGATGGTGAGATTTTCATGGGGTGGTTCAGCGAACATGGTTTGGGTCGTGATCTCAATGAGATTAAAATTATCCTATAAATGGTTTTTCTCAAGCTTCATTTTTTGAACGTCATCTTGGGATTGTTTAAGGGAAAAACCAATGATTTTATCTCCCTTTGAATCTCTAATAAATGAGATTCATAGGGTAAGATCCTATCGGTTTAGGTCATCACTTCCTTTGTCTGTGTCAAAAAGGATTTATCATAACTCTTAATATACTAATCTTAATGGTAAATTTCCAATGGATATATAATCAATATTTATTATGATTAATAATATTTTAAATTTAACATACCATATAATGGTCCAAAATAACTGAAGTAGTGCATGTGTTTTCTAAAACTTCTACTTGATGAGGTATTTAATTACTGAAAAAAGGAATTTCATTTATAAAATTTTGGGTAGTTATACCATTCATATAAGAGTTACATTCTAGTTATGAAAATATAATATTAATTTTTTTCTACATTGACTTTGATTTAATTTTTATTTATGATCTTGAATCCAAATATTGATTAAAGTTTACACATATTAGGTTTTATAATTATGATGGAATTTTGGTCTTTTTTGACTATTGAACCAAGGGTAGTGGGACTTTGGGTCAAACTCCTAACTATCCTAGGAGTTTATACTTTTGTATAAGAAAATTAGGGGTTACCTACCTATCACACCATGATTTCTCTTGTGGGAATTTTTTTCGTATAATTATAATCTTTTATATGAAAAATGGTTTCATGTACCTTATGCATGTGATACATTTGGATATGTGTATATATATTTGGATTCTATTTTTAGGTTAGTAACACAAATTGTGAGTTTTTTAAAGAGTTACACAATAATATGGTTTTAACATATTAATTTGGTGTAAGTAATATAGATTCAAAAAACTAAATCATTAGAATCATGCATACATATAGAGATTGTATGAGATATAAAGATATTATAGGATGAAATAGTTATGCATGATAAACAGCAGATGAATATGATAATATTGAGACTAATAAATCCTCTAAAATACTAAATGTGAGATTAATTATAAAGGAAATTCATGTCATGACCTTGATTATCTAGTAAAGGTAACCCTAACTGTTAGGTTCTCATGAATTATCTTGTATAAGGTAAGAAAATTAATTAGGGATATAACCATTAGGTGAATATATCTAATGTAAGATTTGGGTTATATTTATCTAGGTGACCCTAACTATTAAGTTCCTAGTGAAATAGAGGTTGGATAATTCATATAATGAATTGGGTAAATAGTTGTTCACCTAACTATCCAAGAGTCATATGTGATATTATTGACATGATTTTCTATCAGATATAATCATGGATTAAGTTACGAGCTTAGTTGGGTTAAGTCATGATGAAATATAAATCTTGTCCTAATAAATGGATATGATGTATAGGTCCATAATTGATAGAGGGGTTACTTTTATTAATAATCCCTAATGAAAATATATAAAATATGATATTCACCCATAAAAATGTATTTATTGTAGATTATGGCATATATAATGATTATTATTTTGAGACATATTATAGGTATGACCTATAATATAATTAAATATTGGTTTATAAGGTTGATAAGTGTTATTAAAGAGAAACATGTTAAGAATATGGAGTTAAATGTTATAAAAATCAGTTTTTATAATTCTGACTCAAGGGTATTGGATATCGGGTGTGAATCACACATTTGTACTGATAAACATAGACTCAAAAAAGAGATAATTGATGAAATATGAATTAGATCTATGTGTTGTAGAGAAATAGTTGTTGCATTAGAGGTTGTAACTTATAATATATGTCTACCTGGTGTATTAATTCTACAATTGTAAAAACTTTACTATATTCCAACCATAAACAAAAAATTGATTTTTGTATCTTGTTTAGACAAGAAGGTCATGGTTGATTCTAACACCAATTATCTCTATCATTGTCTATATGTACATATAAATGAGAATTTTATCCAAAGACTCCATAGATATGGACTATTGGACTCATTCAATTATGAATTCTTTGATAATTGAAAGCCTTTTTATTAGGAAAAATAACCAAAACACCTTTTCGTGAAAAAAGTGAGAGGGATAGTAGACTATTGGAACTTATACATAATGATGTACATGGTCCAATTAGTACTTAAGTGGTGGGTATAAGTACCTGGTAACCTTTACTAATGATTTTAATCAATATGGTTATGTGTTTTTTATGATAAATAATTTTGAAATCCTTGAAAAATTGAAGTCTTTTAAAAGTTAAGTAAGGGATCAAATAGTAAAAATTATTAAGATTCACTAATAAAATTGGGGTAGTGAATACTTGAGATAATAATTTACTAGTCATCTGATAGATTGTGCAATTGTTTCACAACTTACTCCTCCTAGAACACCATAGTCAAATGGTGTGTTTAAAAGGAGGAATCATACCCTATTATAAATTGTTTGATCGATGATGAGTCAATGGGACCTTCCTATATCATTTAGGGGATATAGTTTAGAAGCAACATCTTTCATACTAAATCATGTTCTTTCTAGGGTGATTATAAATACACCATATGAGATATGGTATGGGAAGCATCCCAAATTTTTTTTATAAATATTTTTGGTTGTAAATCATATGTAAGATGTTTGGATTCTAATAAACTTTGCCCTAAATCAGAAAAATTGCTATTTTTTATGGCAAATATATTGTATTATATTGATTTTATAATCCTACTAAATATAAAGTGTTTATGTTCTAAAGTGGTGTTTTTCTTGAGAATGGTCTTTTTTTTATGATTCGGTGAGAGAAATTTTGAACTTGGAGAAGTTCAAAACCAAAAAATAGGATTTTTTTATAAGATGAAAAGTGAGTTAGCTCCACAATAGGTTATATAAGAAAAGCTAACACATGTTACACAAGAACCTCAAAGGTCTGGTAGAATTTATCAAAAAACTAAGAGATAATGATTTATTATAGAAAATGATGATGGGGTGATGTTCATAGATGATGAACCTACTAACTAACAAAGGATTCATTGAGATTTTTTATTATAATAAATAGTTAAAATCCATGAAATCTAAGATAAACTCCATGTACACTAACTAGGTTTGGAACTTGGTGGATGAAACTGAAGGGATGAGGCATATAGGATGTAAATGGGTTTTTTATAAGAAATATGACATAGATGGTATAGTGTCTTCCTATAAAGCTCATCAGTAACTAAAGGTTATAAGAAAATTCATGGTATTTACTATGAAGTAATATTTTCTCCAGTTGTGATGATAAAGTTCATTCATGTATTTTTTTCTATGTTAGGTCATTATAATTTTTAGATATATCAAATAGGTTTCAAAACCACTTTCCTTGACAGTAATTTATTTGAGGATGTTAATATGATATAGCCCATAGGTTTTTAAGTTCTAAATGATCATGTTAAGGTTTTTAAGTTTCTATGGTCCATTTATGAAATGAAGAAATATTCTTAGAATTGGAAAATTTTAGTTTGATGTTTCAATCCAAGATTTTGGTTTCATCAAGAAGAAAAATTGTTATTGTGTGTAAAAGTAGGTTAGTGGAAGTTTTTTAGTATTTATATTATTATGATACTCATCAAAAATGATGTCTTGGATTTACATTTAGTAAAGATGTGGTTGGGAAAGTGATTCTCAATGAAAAACATGGGCGATGCATCTTATATATTGAATATAAATATCTATATAGATGGATCAAATAGGTTTCTTGGACCAAGAAAAAATATTTATCGATAATGTTTTAAAGAGTTTTAATATAGAGAACTACAAAAAAAAGTTATTTACCTATGTTTCATGGAATAAATATTTGTAATATTCAATATCCTTCTAAAGAATTAAAAAATATATATAGGATTCCTTGTGCATTATTCATAGGATCTATCATGTATGTAATTTTATGTATTAAACCCAATAATAATTATTGTTTGATAATAACAATTAGATACCAATATAATCCTGGTTAAAGTCACTGGATTACTATGAAAAACATCCTTAATTATTTTATAAGTAAGGATGTGTTCTTAGTATTTGGAGGTAAGGTTGATCTCATTGTAAGGTCTTACACTATTTTTAGTTTCCAAATTGATAAATATTATATGAGATATCAATATTTTATTGTATTTTTCATCAATGGTGCTGATATCAATTAGAATAGTTCTAAATGGGCCCCTATGGCATAATCACCAATTGAGGTAGAGTACATTATTATAGTAGATATTGTGAAGGAAGCTATTTGGATCAAGAATTTAATTAAAGAACTTAGGGTGGTTCCTATAATTTAGGGTTATTTGAACTTTACTATGAAAGCAACGAATCTATTACTTAGTCTAAGAAACTCATGTCTTTCCAAAGGACCAAACACATCATTTTCAAATACCATCTCATTCGAGAAATATAGAAGATACTTTATGAAAATCATTAATGTAGAAAAATAATGATGGTCATGTTTAATATATTGGTATTAGTTATATGAGAGATTGGGTGTGATAGTTGTAAGATATATCATGATTTTATATTAATGAAAATATTTGTTTATCATTATTTCATGTGTACTTCATATATTACATGAACGATGGAATGATAAAATCCCATCAAAATATAACTTTGAGTAGTGCTTAATTGATAATACTAACATATTATTTTGGGCTATGATGATATGTTAAGATTAGTGTGAGTATAATTATTTTATATGATATAGAGTAAACTCGTGATATAATGATTGGAGACTTATTATCTGGACTAACCCAAAAAATCATATCTCATGGAATTCCATACAATCGCTGATATAATTAAAGGTGTATGAATAATGTGAATCCCCATTACGTGAGGTTCAAAAGATACTTATCATGTGAACCATAAAAATTTGATACCTTTCTTACACCATACATGAGGCTAATATAATTAGGGTGGTTAGGTATATCTTTGATCGTATCATTCATTGAGTTTAATAAAGATGGGATTTGTCCTCTAATATAAAAAATATGACATATGGGCCCATGATTAAATTATTCTAAGAAAATTCATGGTCATGCTTAGTTGAGTGACATGAGATGTGCTCAACTACTTAGATGAATGACATGTGATGTATTCCTTCAAATTTATCAGCCTATTTTAGAGAATCATAATTGTATGAAATGGGTTATACTATATTAAAATTTTCAATATATTATGGTCACTTTATATCTTGTAAAAAGTGATTATATAATCATAAATAAAATGTATAAAGATATACCTTATGGTAGACATTTTCATATAAATATATGAGTGTGTTTTATCAAGATCACACAAAACCCCTTTGTAGATTGAGTAGAAATGAAATTTTTCTAGAGGTAGATATTTTCTTACAATTATGAATTAGAAAATTCATAATTGTTTTCTATGATATAAAGGCACACAAGGTCACAAATAAGGTTTTGTAATGAGTATTTATTTTTGTACAAAGTGTTTTTCTAGATTGGGAGAGAAGTCATATCCAAAATATTTTGAATATATTTACAAATAGTTGTGAATTTTTTCATAATATCTATAAGGATTTACTAAAATTTGTAGATTTTTTAAGATTTTTCACTAAAGAATAGACCATAGTGTAGTGAAAGTCACCACACCATGGTCAATTCCTTATCATGATATTTTATAACATGTCATGGTGCACTTATGGAATGATATATGATATTTTTTAGCCGACTCTCTTAAGTTGGTAATCATGATGATTTCACTTAGTGACACATTATATTATGATGTGTAGGTAAATTATTAACTTTTAAATGAGTTTAAAAATTGGGTTAATTAGTGATTTGAAATCAAAATGGTTTGGTTATTTAATAATATATGAAAGATTAAAAATATAATAGATACCTTGATTCAATAAATGGGACCTATAAAATAGAGATTTGTGGACCTCATTTGATACATAGGAGTTCATTCTCTATTGGATGAAACTCTCTCTATTTATTTTCTCTTTATTTTCATTTAAGGAGGAGATATTATCAAATTTTTTTGGAGAAGAAGTCCTACCATATAGTTCAATGATTTCAGTAGTTGGTGGATACCATCAAAGGAAATAACTTATTGGTTGTTGTTGAGGTAACTTGATCAAACTCTCCGTCAGAGAAGCTCAAATGCATAGATGGTGAGGTATGCTTGTTTTAGAGTTCTTTTATTTCATCGGTTTGATTCAACTACTCATTAATATTGGAATGGGTTTTATGTTTTCTTTCACAACTTATGGTAATAAATATGTTCCATGAAACCCATAAATTATTGTATTATAAATTCAAATTATATAGCAAAATAAAATGTAGGTGTACTAAATAATAAATCAATTCTAGTCACATCCTATAATAAATGTGATAACATGTTGGGTTATATTGAAACCCCTATACAACCATAACCTTAAACCAAAAAATCAACCCTTGGTTTATCATCATAAGTATCCAAAGTATCTCTCTCTTCCCAATTATCCTATTCTACCTAAATCCATAAACAACATCAAATCACTGATAAACTACCTAATCTATACCCTATATCCTTTAGAGTCTCTAACCTTTCCTAGACTATAATGCACTAACCTAGATCAATTGAATGACACCTAGGCAAGGGTATTCACATAAATTTATGTGCATCTCTCCATACACCATAGGTTGATGAAAAGTATGGAGGACCTAAAATAATCAAAGGGAGACTATTCCTTCAAAGAAAATTTTTGAGAGTCATGCCCGAATCTACTAAATATTTAGTATGATCTATCTATAAAATGGGTATCCCAAAAATACCTATAAATATATAAGGGATCTAAGAGGGCACCCAAATTCTAGAATATAAAGAAATAAACTATTTACATGATACATTAAAACATAATAGAGTAGTATAAGCATATAACAAGTCAAATATGCATTATATAAATAGAAATTATATTGACTAGTACATGCAGAACAATAAATTGAAATAAACTAGCCTTCAATCCCACTAAAATAATTTCCCTATCGAATCCTCAACCTCTATAAATAGTTAGGCTTATACACTTTTTACATTTCCAAGAAATATTGGTTCCCTAAGATAATACTATGTTTTTTTTATTAGGTGGATATGTGTGCTGGTAAGGGGTGAATCCAATAACCTAGTAGGAATCCTCAATTCCTTAACAATACTAAGTGTTTTTGTTATTAGGTGGATGTGTTTAAAATATATATAAAATAATTATGGTTGTATTTTTGAAACACACCCACCCAAAAAAATAACTCACAATGAACATATAAGAATACATTATGGTTGTTGTGTATTAACCAGTCCACCACAACACTTGACCAGACCTACTTTAGCTTCATACTAGTAGGAAGAAAGCCACCTCATTCCACAAATACTGACCTAGACCTGAATACTCAAGGTAGGGTGTCATACCATACCTTAACCCACAACGAAATATGTAAGGTAGGGTGTCATACCAAGTCTTAATCACTAACAGAAGGTGTAGGGTTGGGTGTACTCAAACCAATCCTTCTCACTCAAATGAGTTTTCACACCAAGTGTCATGGTTGTCCTTTCTCGCTCAAAGGATGTACCACATGAAGTACCGGCCATCCTTTCTTACTCAAGTGAGGTCTTAAATCCTATCTCAGGCTGCACCTTATCACTCAAGGCTGGCCTAAACATTAAAGCTTTTACCACACCTTCTCACTCAAGGTGGGTCACAAATTCTATCCCAATCGACACCTTATCACTCAAGTTTTGTCATGACCTGACCCATCAGGGCCAGACTGGATGGAGATAAGTCGAGTGTGACTACCCCAATACCACCTTCAGTAGGCCAAGGGTTGGTGACCAGCACCGAGTAGGCTTATCACACACATAGGAGGCCTTATCCTATGGGACCTGTATGCATGAAAACATATCCATCTCTATGAAATAGTGCAAAGATAATAATAAAACTAATACAAAAATGAATTCATACATCTATCCCACAATCATAGTATAGAAAAGTATTTAAATCATGAAAAGAGAAAAATAAAAGACCACAATAAACTGATAAAATAATCTAACCTTCTCTATAAGAGGGGAAAACTGTCAAATGAAACTATCAGTACACACCTTGATATATCAAGATCACCATGCTTCACCTGCTCCAAGTCCTCCTAGGATTCCATAAAAAGGCCTATCATATATATAAGACATGAAATTATAGGGCTGATTCCATGAAGGGGTGATTATATCAATACCAAATAAGCACCCCAAAAAACCAAAATAAAAGGGAACTACTGAAAGACAATAATCCACTCAACCCATATCCATAGGATATAGAAACCCAAGTAAAAGAGAATAGTAAACTCCATCTCGACCAATCCTTGGATATAAATGACTAGTAATCTCATCACCACATGGTATGTTAATCAAATATGAGCTATACTCAAATTAATCCTAAAATAACCCAAATACGCTCTTTATAGACTCTAAGTCTCATGGTCTCAACCATACATACTACCATAGGATTCTACTAAAGGATCAAAGGTATCGCTTGTTTGGGAGTACTCACTCCAAAATCCTTTCTATCTTAGATGGAACTCATCCAAAATATCACACTCATTGGGTAGCCCCTTCCATTCTTAATGTAACTCGTACGAGAGATCCCACTCATCAGGTATCACTAAGTTGATGGTACATTCCCACCACCCCTGATGGAATCCATCCAAGAGAACACGATCATCCGGTATCGCCATAAAGAGAGTCACACTAAAACCTAGTGGATCTCAGTACTTAGATTTTGGATCTCTCCCATGTCTCATGGGGGGCTCCAAGAACCCTAATGGAACTTATAATATCTGAAAACATGGATAGAAGATCACTCCCAAGACCATTGGGGGACACCACAAACCCAATATAGAACACTAGATATCATAATAATCAAATAGGGGATCACACCCATGACCTTTTGGGGGACACCTTGAACCCTATCAAGACTTAGAATCATGATACACGGATAGGGGGTCACAACTAGGACCACTGGGAGATACCAAAAACCTAATCTGAAACTACCCACCAAGTAGGGGATCGTATGCATGATGATACCACAAACTCTATTATATCATCCCTATAAGTGGGGGATCAATGCCCATGGATTTTGGTCATGTAGATACCTCAAACCCCTCCTAGGGAAGATAAATAGATTATAGAGGATACGAACTTGTTCTTACGAAGGTCTACCACAAACTTTCTAAACCAATACTATAGAGAGGATCACAATCTAATATTGAGGATGAAATGTCATGTTGTACCCTCAAGGAGATAGATAAAGGGAATGTACCAAACTGATACTAGCCAACTATCATTGAAATAAGCACCCCACTATAATCACCTTTTGTTGCATCTCTAATTCTAAAACTATTTCCACCATCGTGTTATATATAGAAAAACAATTAGGATAAGCTACTTCTGGGCATCTATCTAAGTCTTGATGATAGAGATGTGCAGGGGAGAAGTCTCTAAGGGGAGTGCATGGCATGTACCCATAGTACACATTATGTATCTCATCGCCAAACCTGATCTATTTCCCCTTACGGTACTCAACATGTATAAGTAAAATACATGGCATGTACATATGGTTACATGGAATATAACCTCGCATGATCACCTGGGTATGTCCTCACCCGCACATAGTCTGGATGGCCATGTCTCCCTACACAGCACATACACTAAGTACATTGTGTGTTCCTCTTGATCTAGCCTAAGATCATGTCCTTTGTAATACCCATGTATCGGTGTATGTGCTCATGTATCTGACCATGTCCTCTAGCACATGTACACTGAGATTCCTGGCTATGTGACTCTACATAGCCATGTCCCTTTTTGACATGGTGTATACCCATTTCCTCAGCCACATGGCTAAGCCTCACTAAACAGTGTGTAAACCTAGTACATAGTTTGTAGTTTCTAAAAGATCATATTACCTGAATGGGAAGAAAACAAAGTGTGTGATCCTTCACTACACGCTGTGTGATCAAGATTTCTGATTTGTAGATTGCTATAAGCCTCCTAAAACCCCTGATTATCACTAAATTCCCAGAGATTGACCCCCATAACACTATAAGAAAATTTCTTATTTGTGGTGGTTTTTTATATGGCGGTGGTTTAAACTACCACCAACTATTTATAATATGGTTTCAAAAAACCCCTGCTAAATTTGGTGTCGGCATCCAACCCATGGTGGTTCCTTCCATTTAGTGGTGGTTTCTGATAACCATCACAGAACGTATATTTAGCGGTAGTTTTCTTCATTTTTTCAGCATTTTTTTGGCCAAAAAAATATCAAGTATTTAGCATTAGTTTTAACTAACACCATATCCAAAAAAATGATTGGAAAACCACTAAAAAATGAATAAAATCACTACTAAATAATAATGCCTTTATTTAGCAGTTTTTTTAAATGACTCTAAAATATAAGAGTTATATAGCAGTAGGTTAAACCAACACTAAAAAATAATACGGCATATTTAGCGGCTATTTAAACCATTTTTATATGCTTTTTTTAAAATAAAATTTAGTTGTAGAATCTGTTGCCCCAAAATAGCACTCAAACCTGAAAGAAAATAAACAAACAATGAAAAGTGGAAACAACACATATAAACCATCACCCAAAAAAATACCACAATTAATAAAAATATCAACATGAATTTCCCCAAATTAGTGTTAGTTTTTTATAAGTTTAGTTTTACATCATTTTTTAATCCAAAGAGACCACTAATCACTTCCCAATGAACTCTTCTCGACACCCTCTCCATCTCCGTCTCTACTTCCTACTCCTGGTACCTATAAGATAATTATATTGAAAATTAAATAGTGTTGTATATTTATATTTAAACTTAAAACCAATAAAAGTTTGTAAACATAATTATTTTGAATTTTTTTTATTTACCTGATCACCACTATCCATCAATGTAATATCACTGGGGATAGATTCAGTCATCTTCTAATATAAATCAATAAATGATTTCTATAAAGTGGGTATATGAGCCCCCTATTCTTGAATTGTGATTTGTATAGAAACAAACTCCCTCTAAGAATATCAAGGTAGGGAGTGACTAAAACCAAGAGTAGATGTAGTTGCAATCCCTAATGGCCTGCCAAAAATATCAGATGGTAATAGTCCCAAACTCATCCCGTGTACTCAACCAGGATTCTCCTTCCCAAGTACTTTACCAAATGGGTCAACTAGGGAGACTGGGAAAGACTTTGTGGGATTAGCATCCCGTAGTTATTAAATTTTTACCTATAAATAAAATATCATTCATATGTGAAGAAATACATATTAATATAGTGAAAACTGATAATAATTTATTGAAATGAAAAATGAATTCATACCCAAACTTCTTTAGTAAGCTTATTAACATAACTCCCATCAATTTTTTTGTGAACATCCAACCACAGTTATTTTTGGGATACTTGGTGCCTAAATTAATGTGATTTAATTAAACAAAGATAAATCAATAATTTAATATATGAAACAAATAATATTATATTATAAATATTTAAACTAATGAAAACATTATTAGTGTCGATCAATTTATGGAAAAACTCTTTGACCCAGTAGTGTGAGGGTTGATTTTCTTAGCTCGGCTCGATGTATTCTCCCTTGAATCATTCGAAAATAAGTAATATGTAATTTAATAGTAATGTATTCAATTTCATCTACTTGTAATATGAATGTAGATTAATATAATAATATATATTTAAATACCACGTGCTTCTCATGATGATGGATATCAACAAAAAACTTTCATTTCTCTCTAGGTACCCATTTGGATGCCTTATCATATAGTTTCTGGGTGTTCAATGAAGTATCATTGAAATCATTCCATAATACCCATTTAAAATCATTTCATTTCATACCCAAATTTTTCAATGTCCACTTTCGTGCTATAAGATCAACAATGGTAAACTGGATAAACATCTATACAAAGAGATTCATTTTTAAAATATTAAAATTTAATAACATAATGACATTCAATTACAACACAATGTATTAAAATTATTTTTATTTATGAATCAAAAAATTCATTTTCCCAAGATTGAGGCATATGTCTCCAATCAGCATATGTAATCAGAAGGGTAACTAGATATGCCCCTAGTTGTCCTAGAATCTGGAAAAATAATCCTACAACATCATTCATAGGGACCAAATAGCAGTCAAATGGGACAAATATCTTCAATCCATTCAGATTTCATACATTTGAACTTTTCATATTTCTCTTCATAGTATCATCATTTCCATCTTTTATGAAAACATAGTTATTAGTATAAAAAAGTAAAATAAGTTTATTCATATTAAAATTTGTACCTATAACCATCACCCTTCAATATCCCCATGAAGAAACGGGAGTGATGACTTGCTCCCTTGATACAGAGCCTACTGAATAGGGAGGCGTTGGCTAAGTTATTAATGGGATGTTGACTGAGGGTGTTCTAGAGGATGGTGGAATGGAGAGTGTGAGAGATAGTGTATGGGGAAATCATAGGGTGTCTTAGATGTTGTAGGGAGGGAGACCAATGAATCATCATTTGTCATCGTGGTCGAGGTAAAGTTGACTGAGAGTCAACTATGATTAATAAAACACTTCCTCCTTGGTATTCCTATTATTTAATAAAATAAAATTAACTTCAAAACATATATTTCAAAACATTAATGCAGAAAAAAAATAGAAATGATAACATATGTACAGTACTTACAAACAAAATATACATAGCTTTGATAATGAATGACTACACAAATAACATAAAGTGGTTGATAAATGAATGGATGAATGTACACATAATCATTTTTTCTTTTAATCATTTCATTTTACTACTCCATTATTACTTCATCTACTTCATAAACCATTGAAATACCAATGTTTTCAATATTATGATGGAAAAATAAGTTCTCTTCTTATTATTGATTGGATTCAATGTCAGAGGTAAAATCTTCCACTTCATCACCCATATCATACATGTCTCTTTGTTTTATGTGAGCAAGTACACTCCACCCTTCATCCACGATATCTTCCACATAATATACTATTTTCACTTTAAATGATAATATATATGGATCATGTAATTCATGATAATTTAAATCTATCAAGTGAGAGAAGTTCACATAAGTAAATTACAAAGAATCTCTTTTAACACCCCTGATAATATCAACCCAATTTCATTTGAATAAAACAACTAAAAAATGATTTTGGTAGTTTAATTCAATAATATCAGTCAACTTTCCATAATATCCCACTTTGGAAAACATAAATATGCCACTATTTTGTGTTTCCAAACTCTCTTCTTGATTTACTATATGAAATTTAAATCCATTCACATTGTAATCATCGAACTTTCTAGAATTTTTTAGAGGACCTCAAGCAAGAAACTTAAAATATTCTGACAAATCAACTTGAGTATTAGTATTCATGATCTAAAAAAATAATATACATTATTATATTTATAAAATATATGTGTCAACCTAATATATGTATTGATTTCAATATTTATTAACTTACACATTGTGCAAAACATTCTATAAGATCTTTATTAACATATTTTGTTATATCTTTCTCATTTCATGTTTGTCCTCTCATTCGTCTCTTTTTTTGTATCCTGATATCTTCAATAAATGGATCTACAATTTGAATATTCAGAAACACATATCTATGTGCCTGTAATAATTCCATTTCTATCAGTATAAAATTTGAGATCCTCCCAACTGATCAACCAATAATAGGAAAGATCTTTGATTTCTCGTGTATTTGATATTGAGTCGATGTGTCATCAACACATACAACTTGATTTAATCTTGTCTCAATATCATCAAATTATATATAAAAAAATTTAATAAACTCCGCTTCCAAATATCCTTCAGAAATATAGCCTCCAGGTTGAGCTTTATCTTTCACGTATGATTTCAAATTCCCAAGATATCTATGAAATAATATAAATAAAACATAATTGTGTATTTAATGAAGTGTCAAGAATTTTTTACTTAAGATTAAAAACATATAAATAAAGTACCTCTCAATTAGATACATCCATCGATAATGTATAGAGCCTCCTAATTTAGCTTCCTTATCCAAATTCATAGTTAAATGCATCATAATAATAAAAACTAATGGAGGAAAGAACATTTCCATTACACAAAGTTTCAATACAAATATCTCCTAGAGGTTTTCAAGCTCAAATGATTGTATATTTTTCTAAAATATTTTTCTAAAGAATGTGCAAATTTGGATTAAAAAGGGGGTAACCTTTTCAGGTAATAATGTATGGAATGCTAATGGTAGTAATTATTGTAAAAAAATATGTGAATCTTGACTTTTCAATCCATGTAAACTATGATTCTTTAAGTCAACAAATCTTGAGATGTTAATTAAATACCCATTAGATGCCTTCACATGTTTTAAAATTCGAAAGAATGTATCTTTATCCCTAATTTACATTGAAAATTTTTCAAGACAATACTTTTTATTCTCATATGGCCAGAGATCATACTTTATTTTCATTATTTGTAAGTCTTTTTTAGAATTTAGATGGACCTTTGATTTTCCATTCTCATTAAGAAATGTGAAGATCAAATTATCACAAAAAATCTTCTCAATATGCATAACATCAAGATTATTCTGTAAAAAATTAAATTCCCAATATGGAAGTTTGAATAATATACTTTTTTCATCCATTTTTTGTGTTCATATTTCACTTAAGGATTCACTTTAAACTCATTTCCCACTATTATTCAAAGGATTCACCTTCCTGAATTATATTTCAATATTTATATGTTTTTTCAATATTTCAGATTTTGTTAACAACTTTGGAGGTGATCTACGATCAATAGAACCATTGAATTTTTACTCACTCAATCAAAATCTATGATATGCATCGAGAAATATTTGATGACATAAGAAGCATCATTTTTTACTATGAGGTAGTCGTTCAGGCTCAAAATAAAAGTTACAAATAGGACAATCCAAACCTATGTAAGTGTTCCAACTATATAAATTTCTATGTCTAGGGAATTCACTAATGATTCACATTAGAGAAACTTTCATTTTAAACATTTTTCTAGAAGATACATCATGTGTATCAACACTGTTTCTCCCTAACTCCTATAATTATTCAATTAGAAGCTACAAGAATACATCAATATCATTTACAAGAATTTTTTTCCAATAATCATCGAAATGATAAAATATGTTTGTTTTTTAGGGATAAAAAACTGGTTAAATGCTATAACTGGTGCTCAAAGTCAGAAATGGGTTAAATCCATCATTATCCAATCCCAATCAAACATTCCCTGGATCAGATGAGAAATCTTAATGTAATTAATTAAATTTCTTCCATGGTTTTGAATCTCTTTGATGTCACATTAACCCATCATTATTGTTATATATAGAATGTATCTTCATGTGGTTGGTGGTTTTCGATGACGTGAATAATCATTATAATCAATGCTTTAAAGGAAAGTAATGTAAAACCTTTTCCTATGTGTTCATTTTCTTCTTCTTCATAGTAGTATGTTGATTCATACTTCCAATATCACCCATTGAATTCCATCTAGAATAAGAACATTTTTGTCAATCCTGTGTACTTGAATCCTATACCTAATAAAGTATACAATCATTGGGACATTCATGTATTTTTGTATAATTCAGACCAAGCTTATTAACAACTTTTTTCATGTCATAAAAATACTAAGGAATCTTTTCTTCAGGAAATACATCACACAACAATTCCAATATCATGAACATTGCCTTATTTGTAATTCCACATAGGCATTTTATATAGTAAAACTTCAGTATAAAAGAAAGTTTTAAATATTTCAAACATACACTGTACAAATCTTGATTTTCATCATCAACTAAACCATGAAATTAATTTGTCTTCTTAGTGAAGTTATCTCTTACATTAGTCTCCACAGAATCAAGAGTAGGATTCAATGATTTGTTACAATCTTGATTTGGTTGTCTTATAGTCCAAAAAACATCACTTGTAATTTTATTATTTTTAGCACCATAAACTAGTTGTTATGATATGTTTTTATATTGATTTTTAAGTCTTTCAATGTTGAATGTATCATTTATAATGTTTTCCATTTTATTGTCCATTATCAATGAAGTTTTGAGCTTAATATGTTGATTAACATCACTGATCAAACTTTTTGTAACATTTGATTCTCCATGCCAAATCCAAAAAAAATATTGAGTAGGCAATTGCTTCAACATAAAGTGTTCATAAACATTATCTATCTTCAAACATATTCTAAATTTATATTTATGACATGTAAATCTTATTCACTCACTAACGAATCGATTAGAAATTGAAAAATCTAAGAACTCCTCCAAACCCTTAGCATACTGAGGTGTGTTTCTCAATAATGTAATCTAGAATTTATCCATATATATCAAAATGTTTCTACACTTTATTAAAAAAATAAAACACATAAGTATTACTAAGTAGGAAAAGAGATAATGGTAAAATATGTTAAAGTGGCATTAGTTATAATTAAATTGATTCAAGCTTTAATTAAAATGTAAATTCATTTAATGAATAGATAATCGATGGGAATATAAAGTGGTGTTAGCTAGTGATTAGTTTCCCATAATTGAGAAATAGGTCTATAAATTATATCCCATCACATATCCTATACCAAACAAGTATCCCATCTTAAAGTTGTTTATAGTAAAAGTTAGAAACACAAAAAAAAATATCACCTCAATTAAAATACTTTTCAACAATAATAATAAAAAATTAATTAATTTCAATTACCTCAATTCATTTTCATATTTAGTAGAAAAATTTACAATCTAAATAACCATTTTAATGAAATATCTATAATTTTCAATGCAACCACAATGATAAAATTTCAATTTTATAAATAAAAAATATTTTAACTTTTAGACTTCAAGAATATAATAATTATTTATAATTTATTAAACATTTGACATGTAATACAATTATAATTTAACCATAAAATGACATGTATTTCAATTAATTTTAAATGGAATTCAAACTTTCTTATAATTTTAAATAAAAAATGAATATAATAATAAAATTTCATCAAAAGTTTCAATTTATCAAAGAAATGATATAAAAATATACATGTAGATATATAAATAACATATAATAGTAATTAAAATAAATAATAAAGATATTATATAATTTAATATTTAAATATATTTAATATGATAATTTACTGATTATAATATGGATATTATTAACAAAAAATTATAAAATATATGTTTTAATAATAATATTTGATGAAAACACTAATACATTAATTAAATAGGATCAAATTTCTAATACGGTATTTTTTAGAAACATTATTCATGTTGATGTTATCAAATGGAATGAATTAAAACTTGAAATATAGAAAATTATCTTCATAGGTATGTGCATGCTTGCCCTGATTGAATATTATTATTGACTTGTATAGAGTGGGTAAAAATTTCTCCTTATTGGAAAAAATTTGAAAAATTTATATTATATAACATAATACCTTATATCCAATTGATTCATAGATTTCTATGAACTTCCTTATAGTTATTTTAGATTGAATTTATGTTTCCTTCTAAAAATTGAGTTAATAATTTGTTAATATAAATATTATTTTCTTAATTTTTAGTGATTGTTGTTAAAAATTAAAATACTAAATATAAAAAAACCTTTCAACTTGGTCAATTATAATTAGGTTGATAGAAACAATGTATTTCAAATAAATAAGTATTCCATTCTTCGGAAACTATAGTTCAATGTAATAAAAACAAAGTAAATGCTTGAAGTATGTAGACATGTGTTGATTTAAGTAAGTGAGTTGAACACTTTGAGTTTGGTAATGGTAAGTGAGAAGAACTTTGTAAACTATTGTTAGTGTATATCATTGTGTATATTTCAACATAATATATATATATTTGAATGTGAAGAGAATTCACTAGTATAAAAAACTAAAATTTATAATAAATTCAAAAAATAAAATAAAAATTATTTAAATATAAAGTATAAGAAAACAAATATACTTAAATAAAAATATTTAAAATAAATAATACAGTTACAATTCTGTAAAATTTATTGATTCTTTTTGTAGAACTAATAAAATTATATAAAATCTCACATTCTTCCAATTTACATGGAAATTATAATAAACTTGATCCAAAAACATGGTTCGTAAATAGTTAATAGTCATATAACATAATAACAACTAGTATTAAAAATATATTGAAGAAAAAAACATGAATTTGAATGAACTAGTTATATTTAAAAATGATAATAATAAGAGAGGGTAGATCTGTATGTTGTTGTTGATATAAGTAATTTTTCAATTTCAACATTAGAATATTGATTATTTTAAAGTGAAATACTAATGAAAATAGAAACACTAAAAATTCAATAACAAAAATTAATGAAGAAGTATTTTGTATTAAAATTTAATGTATATTAGTTTATAAATATATAATTTAAAATTTTATTAAATCATATATTCACACACCTTTATGTGCAGTGTTTTATTATGCGTTTATAATATTCTTTGTAATCTAGATTTTATAAAAAAATTCAATCATAAAGAATGTCTAAGATATTTTTAATAATATGATTGGGGGTCCAGTCAAACCATAATATTATTTACATTAAATTAGTAATGCCTTATTTAGAATAAAAATTTATTATAATTGATGTAAGTCAAATATGAAATAGAGATATTTAATTATGTAATATATATTAAATTAGGTTAATATAATTGGGGAAATCATAATAAAATTAAAATGGATAATAGTAATGACATAATCTAGTGACACTTAATGAAATAAAATGAATTGATCAAGTTAACACACGTAAATTAAAATATATTTTCTACTTTTAATTATAAAATCATGTTTATTTAAACAAAAAATATAACAATGATTTAAATTAGATACAATTTATATGAGTGAAATGTAAATAGAAAAATATTTTTATTAGAGTTTAGGGGAGTATTTATCATAATTCAGAGTGAAATTTTCATGATTTGGAAAAAATAAAGAAGTTCCTTTGGTGAGACTCTTATGTGGTGCATCCAATATCTAAAGAATTTCCATGGGTAGATAAACCACTTGAACCAATCATTGACATCACTAAATCTATTCTCTAAAATAAAAACATAGAGTATATATGGAATGGGAAATAATTTTCTAAGAGTAATAAAAATCAATATGAAAAATTAAAGACTAAAACACTAATGAAAAAGGAAGAGATAAATCAAACCTATATAACCTCACCTCTGGTGTGGGCTCTAGTGAAGGCAATGGAAAGGAAAGGACTCAGGCGAGGATGATGACTCAGACGAGGGAAAGGGAGAGGGAGATAGGTTGGGGTCTATGACCGCAGCACCGGAAAGAGCTTGGGGGAATGGGATTGGAGAGCCTGGGATATACCTGAGTTCCAGTGAGGGATGGCGTGGTGTTTATAGGGTTCATGGTTGGGGGGAGCAGAGCTCGGTGGAGAAGGGTCAGGGGAGAAGGTCAGGGCATCGCAAAGGTCTCGAGAGATACCAGAGCACCAGTGAGGGGTAAGAACGTGTTAGAGTCGATGTCCTAGAACCAACTATTTGTATTTTTATTACATGAATATTTGATGTATTAAATATTAAATTAAACATCTTATTACATATTTTTCATTGTTATGCATGACCATAATGTAATATTGTCCTAGAGTATTTGTCATGTTGATAAGGTCATAATAGTTCCCCACTATGATGAGAACCTTAAAGTGCTATGACAATGTTCTTAATATAGTTTTGTGGTTGGATAACATACTATGATGGGACACATGGTATATATACCATCAAGTGCGAGTACTCATAAGAATATAAGACTTCTTCTTATGAAGTTTTCACTTGGTAATCTCTAACACGGGAGATTATGAGAATAGACCTGCCAGTAGGAATTCTATATGTTTTGGTGTCATTGGATATTCCTATCTGAAAGCCTGTGTAATGGTCCTTAAATTTTAAGATTATTATTAATGCATGTCATGAATCATGCACATAGATTTGCTGACGAAAACAGTCACATCATATGTTGGAGGGAAGTAGGGTATGTTGGTTGTGTCATAAATGACATATTATTAATGGATAAGTCAAGAAAGGATTTATCCCTTCCATATTTATGGAAGTTGATATCTCTGCCCTTTGATTGAAATTTAACTGTCACCCTAAATTCCATGGCCATGGTGTAATGATGAGTTTATTTTAGATAGTCAAATAATGATGTATCAAGCATATAGGTTGATCACATCATCATGAAACCTTCTTTATGAGATATTGTGACAAAGGGATTATATTAAACAGTGAGAATTCATATGTGGTTTTCATCATAGAGACTTTAAGTTCTTTCTCTTAGGTGCCTTGACTCGTTACTAGATAGTAATCTTGGACTTCAGAAAATTCCACCTAATTCCAACAAGAAATAATCCTCGAGGATCACACGTTAAGTGTTTTTTGTGGTCTTGATTAAATTATATTTGAATTTAATTAATGTAATAAATATTATTCTCAACACTGAGGAATAATTTTATTTAAGTTAAATTGATCACATAAATTAAATAAATATTTATTCACCGTATTGTGAATAAAAAATATTTATTTATTTTATTGAATATTTAATAAAAATTTATTTACTATTTTGTGAATAAAATATTTATTTGGGTTTTCAATAAATTAAATAGGAGTTCGAATGGACCAAGACCATGTCTGATGATAAAATAATTATTTACAAGTTGGTAAATATTATTTATCCATTTTTCACAAGTTAGCTCACCAAAAAATAATATTATTATTATTATTATTATGTGGTATGAGATTTCATTAGTGGTTATAATTATATTTAATGGATATTATGCAATTAAATTTTGTAACCAAGATCCCATCTCTATAAATAGATGAATATTTCTACTGTGTAATTCATTTGAAACCAATTCCAAGTTTGGGAATAGAAAATTGTTGTGCACAACGAATTCTCTCTTGAATCCTCCTTGCTCCCTCTCAAGAATGAGAAACCCTAGATAGAATTTCTTCAAGCCTGAAGAACGAGTGATTAAGAAAGAATAATGTAAGACATTTCATTCATTGCACCAGTGCCTGGAGAATGAGTGGCATTTCTCGGAGACCATTGAAGCATGTGTGGATCACCACTAGAGGGATTATACCTTTGGATCCTCAAAAATTCATAGAAGGCAATCCGAAGGGGATTTTCATAAGATCAAAAATCATCAACGAAGAAAGTTCCTAAGCCCGGATATTTATTTCTTCACATATTAAATAAATTAATTATAAATTTAACGTGCAAGATCCTTGCTCTTGGTTTCAAACAATGATTATTAAAAGAAATTTTAATATATCACCCACCACCACACACTTATTTTATGCCCAGAACCAACAAGTGGTATTAGAGTGGTCATGTTTAAATTTATAATTATTTATTTGATTATTAATCTAGGCGCAATTGTGGTTAGATTTCATTTCATGTTATTTATTCTTTAATATGATTTAAATTAAAAAGTTATTAACATAATAATGATGTTTGTTCAGTGTTTCATTTTCTTAAAGGTTTAAGAACAAATTAAGAATGACTAGAGATGTCATCAGGAAGTGCCAAATCATTGGCCAGTAAAACTGGGTTATATGGCATGAGGCCAGAGCAAACGTTGTATACCCATGTGCAATGTATCTAGATGTGCCAAGTAATTAATTACATGTGATGATTTTATTGCACACCATGTGTTGACCAGGCCAACTTGGAACATGACAATTAGATATAGGTTGTGTAATTGGCATGTACACACCATGTACTCTGGCCAAGTCAACATACTGAATCCCCAAGCATGTGACTTTGATATATCAAAACCAAGGTACATGTTGTGTAGTTGTATGTACATGTCATGTAGTCTCCCGTTAATGGAAAAAATTAAAATTACATTAAATTTGAAATTTCAGCATTAAAACCTTATTTTATTGATTAGCACACTGTTATGTGTTAAACAATTTAATAATGGTTTTAAAGAATTTTAAAATGCTTAATTAATTTATTGTAATTAATATGTCATTATTGGTTCTACCGTTTATTTTCCATGAATTCCATTAATGATGTGTATCTCCAAATAATATTTGATTATCATTAAGATGAAAGGGAATTAATTAATTAATTAATTAATTTATTAATGCAAGTGTGTTTACCATAAATAATAAAATAATGAATAAATGAATGCTAGCCATTTAATTTTTTGTATTCGCTGTATGTGTGACCATTTATGATCTTGATAAAGACCTCTCTATGTGTTGTCATTTATTTAAGAAAATTTATTGCATGGTTTTCCAATTATTTAATATTAAATTAAAATATGGCATGTGAGTCATCCCTCCCTCTATTATTATGTAGGACCTACGTGTCCAATGATATTTAGGTAATTCTATTTAACCAGTCCTTTGGTTCCCCTCACCTACATGTGAGTAAAAAATATTTATAATTAATGGATCATCCAAAGGTGTGTGGGTATAGATCAAGATAGAACCATAATGATGTCAACTCTATGATACATATATGGACACGTGTAATGTTTTAGTTCATGGGAAGTCCAACATAAGAAGTTATTTCCCCTAGTTCATAGGTTGATTTAATGTCCTCCTATTAAATCAACTATTAGATAATATCATGATCGGCTCATTTAATTAATTATCTATTTTTTTCTAATTCATTGAAATTATATTTATTGATTCAATACTGCAATCACATAAATGAATGAATCAATTTTCAAAAGATAGAATTTAAATAAAATTGATTCTACGTAAATTTTTTATCCAAACATGGTTAATTAATTAAGTAAACATCCTCTTAAATATTAACAATACATGTAAAGGATAAAATAAGATAAAAATTTATGCATAATAAAATAAAATCCCTCATTATAATATTAAGTCAGACTAATCCTTCCATTACTTGATTAAGAACAAAACCCAATAGAACTATGTGTTTAAACAACCCTTATTAAGACACTTATTTTTATAAGGGGGTTATTATGAAGGTTTTGGGATGACTTAACCATTTTACATCAAGAGGAGTATCCCTTTCTAGACTTGGTGTAATTTGGAGGCAAGTGTTGAGAAAATATAAATTAGGATTTTTGGATTGGGGATTCCACTCAACGGATCAAGGTGCTGCAATCCCACAGTTGGAAAACACTTTCCTACCTAAATACCTTCAAAATAGATTGAATAATCCTTTTTGGAGTTATGAAAAGGGGAATATGGATCCTTTACACTATAATTTCCTAGAAAATAGATATTCCAAGTTCAATGGTGAGGTCTATTGTGACTTGATAAAATAGTTGTAGATTTAATAAAATCAATTAATTATGTCTCACAAAATCTGTAATCAAGAAAATTACTAATAATATGATATTTTAATTGTAGAATAAAATGACAAGATCACTATTCCTATGATCAATATTGGATAAATACAATCTCCTCACTGGAAGTAACTTCCAGGAGTGGTTTAGATGCCTTTGGTTTGTTCTACATCATGAACGAAAATATTACATGCTAAAATCCTCAATGCTCGGTCTACCTACTCAAGAGGTGAGTGATAAAGAGTTCCCAGTCTACAAAAAACATCAGTTGACGTTAAATGTTTGATGCTTTCATCTATGTCTAGTGAACTGATGAATTATCACAAAAACATGGATATGTATAGCATACTTGAGCACCATTGTGGTCTTTACCAGAAGATAGCTAGATAGGAACTGTTTGAGATTTCCATGGTGCTCTTTCAAAGTAAGCTTGGAGAGGGTTCCCCATCTAAGCCTTATGTAGTAAAGATCATTGGATACATTGAACACCTAGAGGTTATAGGGTTTATACTCCCCAAATAACTGGGTATCGATCTCATTCTGGAATCACTCCCTTAGAGCTTATCTAGTTTTGTGTGAATTTTAATATGAACAACATTGAGAATTCTCTTCCAGGTATTTCTATCCTCCTTTACCAAGTAGATAAATATATGAAGATCAAAAATCCTTCTATCCTTATGGTGAAAAAACAGAAAGGGAAATCAAATAACTTTAAGCCCAAAGATTCTTCACACCCTTCCAAGCAGAATAAGATCAAAGGGGAAAAAAGGGAATAAGATGATGTCTATTCTTCATGTGGCAAGAAGGGTTACTAGAAGAAAAACAGCACCGAGCTAAAGAAGCAAGGGGAAGCTTCAGGTTCATTTTTTATCAAATAAAATTTATCTATTTATAAAAATTAGGTATTAGATATAGCTTTCGGTGCTCACATATGTATTAAAATATTATAACCAAGTAGATGCAAAAAATTTGACTGAGGGGAGGTAGATCTACGAGTATCCAACAGATCTAAACTTGTTGTTCTAGCTATCGGGGACTGCCACCTCACATTGCTGACTAGAATGATCTTGGTTTTAAAGGTTTGTTATTATGTGCCTTAAATTACCAAAAATTTTATTTTTATATCCATACTAGATACACATGGATTCATTTTCATATTTGGATATAAATGTTACTTCTTTTATAAAGGTGAGATTTATTGTTTTAAGGCACATTTACATAACGGTATTTACATGTTGGATTGCATGAACCAAGTAATAGCAATATGTAACAAAGTTACTTCACATGACTAATACCACACCCAACTTTGGAATCACTGGCTAGGTCATGTAAATTAAAAAATCTTGACAAAATTACATCAAGATGGATATTTATATTCATTCAAACTAAAACCACTTGGTGTATGTCACACATGTTTACAAGGAAAAATGACTAAAGCCTCATTTAGTGTGAAAGGTGAAAGAGATAAAGAGCTTCTTGAATTAGTTAATACTGATGCGTGTGGAACATTTCCTATTGAATAAAGGTGTGGGTACTCATACTTAATAACTTTTACTGATGATTTTAGTAGATATGGATATATTTACTTAATGAGGTATAATTCATATTCTTTTTATAAATTCAAGGAATAAAAGAATGAAGTTGAGAACCAGCTTGGCTGGAATATTAAGAAACTCCACTCAGACTGGGGTGGGTAATTTTTTAATCAAGACTTCATTGATTACTTACAGGAGTTTTGGATCTTATCCCAACTCACTCCTCCTTACACACATCAATGGAATGTTGTAATCAAAAGGAGGAATTGCACCTTGTTGGACATAGCTAGATCAATGATTAGTAATGTGAGTCTTCCATTATCCTTTTAGGGATATGTCTTACAAAAAGTGGTATACATACTAAAACAAGTACCAAATAAATAGATAAATAGTATTCCATATGAATTTTGGAGTGGAAGAAAAACTATGTTATCAAATTTACATGTGTGGGGAAGTGAAGTGTTTGTTAAAGAATCTTCAGGTAAAAAACATACACCCTGAGGCACAAAGTGTGCCTTTATAGGATACCCCAAGGAAACAAGGGGATATTACCTATATGAACCCTTGGAAAAAAGGGTTATAGTGTCAAAACATTTTATATTCCTTGATAGGGATAACATCTCCAAAAGAGATAGTGGGAGTGATATAAACTTTGATAAAGTTAAGGCTCAAGGAACACAAGAGTCGGTATAGGATTAGATTCCACAAATCCCTCTGGAAAAAGAAACTATTCCAGAGACACAAGAACTATGTATGAGTACAAGAGAGGTTAGAGAACCAGAAGGTATGGTTTTCTAGTTATCGAGTATGGTAACTAATTATTAGTTGATAATAATGATCCTCTAAACTTCAAGGAAGTAGTAAGTGTCATTGATGTTTCCAAGTGAAAAGAAGCCATGAATTTTGAAATGGATTCCATGTACCAAAACCACGTCTGGATTTTAGTATATTCTACATTGGATGTAAACCATGTTGGTTGAAAATGGGTATACAAGAAGAAAATGGACATGGAAGGACAAGTTAGTACCTATAAGGAACGACTTGTTGTGAAAAGGTTTAAACAGCATCAAGGTATTGACTACAATGAAACATTTTCACTAGTTGCAATGCTTAAATCCATCAGAATTATACTTGTCATTGTAGCTTACCATGACTATGAGATTAGGAAAATGGATGTCAAAACATCCTTCCTTAATGGGAACCTTCAGAAAGATGTCTACATGACACAACCTGAAGGGTTTGTGGCTCTAAAGGATGCCAATAAGATATGAAAGTTGAAAAAATCCATTTATGGATTAAATAAAGCATCCATGTCATAGAAAAATCATTTTGATGAAGCCATAATGGAATTTGGTTTTATAAATAATGAATGTGAGCCTTGTGTATACAAATGTTTTAGTGGGAGTGCAGTTGTTTTCTTAATAGTATATGTTGATGAAATATTACTTATTATAAATGAAATACGAATCTTACAGTTTGTTAAGGTGTGGTTGAATAAATTATTTTCCATGAAATACTTGAGTGAGGCGGTATATATTCTTGGGATCAAGATCCATTGTGATAGATCCAAGAGGTTGCTCAGCCTAAGTCAAAGTACATACATTGATAAGATACTGAATAGATTCAATATGGAACAATCCAAGAGGGTATTTTTTCCAGTTCCACATGGAATTCATCTTTCTAAGAAAATGTGTCCTCAGACCCATGAGGAATGAAATAGAATGGCAAGGATTCCGTACACATTAGTGATTGGTTCAGTCGTGTATGTTATGCTATGTACTATGCTAGATGTCGCCTACACATTAATTGTAGTATAGAGATATCAAGTTGATCCAGGTGACCACCAATGGATGGAATTCAAGACTATCCTTAAGTATTTGAGGCATATTAAGGATATGTTCCTAGTTTATGGAGGAGATGAGGAACTAGTCATCAAAGGATATGTAGATTCTAGTTTACAGACTGATCAAGATTACATGAAGTCACAAAAAGGATACATATTCACTTTGAATATTGTGAGCTAGAATAGGTCAAAGCAAGCTATGCTCATAGATTCTATAGTAGAGTCTGATTATATTGTGGATTTTGAGGATGCTAAAGAATCATTTTGAATGTGAAATTTTTTCCAAGAGCTTGATGTGGTACCTAGAAGTAAAGATCACATCACACCCTATTGTGATTATACTACAGCGGTGGATCTCACAAAATATCCAAAGTCACATCAACGGATAAAGAACATACTTTGGAACTATCATCTCTTGAGGGATTTTTCTTAGAGAGCTAAAGTTACAGTGAGCAGTATTTCCATGGAAGAGAACATGGTAGACCCCTTGAATAAAGACTTAACTCAGTAGAAACATGATTATCATGTGAGGTCTAGCAGACTAAAAGTTGTAGGCAGTTGGATCTAGTCCAAGTGGGAGTTTTTTAGAGTTGGTGTCCTAGAACCAATAATCTATACTTTGATTACATGAATATTTGATGTATTAAATATTAAATTAAACATCTTATTATATATTTTTTATTTTTCTGGATGACCATAATGTAATATTGTCTTAGAGTATTTGTTGCATTGATAATGTCATAATAGTTCCCCGCTATGATGAGAACCTTGAAGTATTATGACAATATTCTTAATATAGTTCTTTGGTTGTACAACATACTATAATGGGATACATAGTATATAGAGCATTGGGTGAGAGTACTCGTAAGCATATGAGACTTTTACTCATGAAGTTTTCACTTGGTAATCTCTAACACGGGAGATTATGAGAATAGACCCGCCAGTAGGAATTCTGCATGTTTTGGTATCATTGGATATTCTTATCTATGAGCATGTTTAATGGTCCTTAGACTTTAAGATTATCATTAATGCATGTCACTACTCGTGCACTTATATTTGCTGATGAAAACTGTCATGTCATATGTTGGCGGGAAGTAGGGTATGTTGGGTGTGTCATGAATGACATGATATTAATAGATAAGTCAAGAAAAGATTTTTCCCTTCAATATTTATGGAATTTGATATCTCGACCCTTTGATTGAAAAAGAACTGTCTCCCTAAATTCTATTTACATGGTGTAACGATGAGTTTATTTCATATAGTCAAAGAATAATGTATCAAGCATATAGGTTGATGACACCATCATGAAACTTTCTTGATGAGATATTGTGGGGTTATATTATATAGTAAGAATTCGTATGTGTTTGTTGTCGTTGCAACTTTAAGTTCTTTCTCTTGGGTGACTTGACCCACTTCTAGAAAGTAATCTTGGACTTTAGGCATGACCACCTAATTCCAATGAGAAATAATCCTACAGGGCCGCACACTAAGTGTTTCTGGTGGTATCGATTAAATTCTATTTGATTTTAATTAATTGAATAAATATTATTCTCAATACTGAGGAATAATTTTATTTAAGTTATATTGATCGCATAAATTAAATAAATATTTATTCACTGGATTGTGAATAAAATTTATTTATTTATTTTATTGAATATTTAATAAATATTTATTTACTAGTTTTTAGATAAATTATTTATTTAAGAGAATAAAATATTTATTCAGGTGTTCAATAAATACAAGACGATTTTGAATGAACCAAGTTCATGTCTAGGGATAAAATAATTATTTACGAGTCTGTAAATATTATTTATCCATTTTTCATAAGTTAGTGCACCAAAAAATAATAATACTACTAATATTATTATGTTTCATGGGATTTTATTAATGGTTATAATTATATTTAAGGTTTTTTATGTAATTAAATGTTGTAACTGAAATCTCATATCTATAAATAGATGACTATGTCTATTGTGTAATTCATTCAAAACCAATTCCACGTTTGGGAATATAGAGTTGTTACACACAATGAATTCTCTCTCGACTCCTCTTCCTCTCTCCCTCTCAAGAATGAGAAACCCAAGGGAGATTTTCTTTAAGATAGAAGAATGAGCGATCAAGAACGAACAATGTAAGACATTAGATTTTCCGCACTAGCACCTGGAGAATAAGTGGCATTGCTCGAAGACCATTAAAGCATGTGTGGATCACTGTTAGAGGGATTCTACCCTTAGATCCTCATAAGCACAATGAAGACAATCTAGAAGGGGCTTTTAGGATGATCAACAATCATCAATGAAGAAAGTTCCTTATCCCATGTATTTATTTCTTCATATATTAAATAAATTAATTAAAAATTTTATGTGCAAGATCCTTTCTCTTGGTTTCAAACAATGGTTATTAAAAGAAATTTTAATATATTTCCCACAACCACACGCTTCTGCTGCACCCGGAACTAATAGCATGGTGGTGCTAGGGTTCGGGGTTGGGGGAAGGAGAGCTCGGGGGAGAAGGTTTGGGGAGAAGTGTGGGGAGTGGGGGAAGTGTATTTTTTTTAATAAAAAAAATTATATTTAGTGGCCTTTTATAAAAAACCACAGTGAAATTAGATAAAAAAATTAGTGGTGGTTTATTAAACTACCACTAAAAAACCCATCGCTAAATTGTGGATATGTTGTAGTGTGGGATCTCTAGTAGTTTTATAAGGTATATAAAACCTTAAAAAATAAATATATGGGGATCAGGATATAAAAATAATAAAACCACCTACCTTGTAATGAAACTCCAAGGATTATGGTCCAGATCCGCACCCATAACCTGTTGCACCTCAATCTGGTGTCGATCGCTGTTAAGAACAGAGTCCGGAGGCACCTCCTCTCTTGCTCCCTCAGGTCATCCATCACACAAAGGGGACTCCCCCTATCCTATTTTGTGAATGGAAACCAAATAGGGAAGAGGATTAGGATTATTTATTAAATTTAATTCAAATAATAAACCTTCTTCATTTAATACCTTTCCAATAGTCACCTCTGACCGGGTACCCGATAGCAAAAAACTTTATATTGTGCCTAGGTGAAAACTCATGTTACAAACTTGAATTTGGTCTCATATTTCTGATCCAAGACACTTTTCAAGAGTTATTCCAAATTTCCTTTAAAATTGTTCACACGTGATATAAAACATTTAATATTTTTAATATCACTATATCAAGGCTCTCTGAGCCCCGGAATTTCACACTGAATCGGTGTCTAGCTTCGAAAATATACCTATAAATATTCCAAATTCTTTCACAAAAAAAACTAGAGTTGATACACTCTCCCCACCTTCAATTATTTTTATCTAGAAAAGATAAATCCTATGCACAAGGGTGGAAATTGAGCTCTCAACTAAGTATCCCACACCAATAATATCTTCATAAGGTTCTCATTCTATTGATAAACAAGCACTTAGGGGAACCACATTCCCACAAATGGTCTTCTATAGTCATATCTCAAACACTAATGATCACCTAGAAAAGGAAAATCCATACCCAATTCTCAACTCATCTAGTTTGATATCATTCAACAAGGAGTTCACATGTATCCTCAACTGCAACAGGTGGAAACCCCCAATCATCTGATCCAACTATGTTCATAGGTTCTAGTGGAATTCCCTCTCAATAACCCATGCATCAAATAGATAAAGGTCTTAAAAAACCTAGAGATATCCTACCGAACCTACTAACTCTCCATTAAACTCAACTCTCGGATGGGTAGGAAGAGGGACAACTAGATGATTTCGTCTATTATCACTAAGATAGTGTCGTAACCTCTCACTAATTGTGGAAATATCCATCATGAAAATCATAATAATTTCACCCCATTGCCACTAACATCTAGGAACCTTAATCTCCATATACTAATAGGTGAGACATCAAGAGCTAACTCAATAACAAGACATTTAATCCTAGGCCACAACACCCTTTACTAAAGGATCTTAGTATAACCACCCCTCTACTAGGTGTACTGAAGAGGGAAAAGAACCTCCTCAACACCTCATCTCATAGTGTTACTAGTGTCATATTCAATTCTAAAAAGGATTACATACTCCCCACATTTTTAAAATACATCAATAATGTGTCTAGTGGACACTTGGTTAGGAGAGACCTTACAAAGAATCCCTAACTTTGTCTCTTTCCCTTGATAAAAAAGCATAGGGTTAAAAACCATCAATTTTAGATATGCTTCACCATCCTCACACACAAGGTCCCACTATAAATAGGTCAAATTATTTGTTACCTTTCACAAAAATAGTGGACAGGAACTTTTCTATGAGTATCTAATGCCACTACCATGCACTTGGGTGGCCCTCAATCTAGCATGACCTCAACCTATCTTAGGTCCACTATCACTCTCATTTCTGAGAGGGAATATCATAAGAAATGGACTTTCTGAGTCCATACCTAACTTTATGATGGATCCCCAAGAATTTGGTACTCTCAGAAAATTCTAGAATCCATCCTCAGGTGTCTCATATATGAAACTATAATGCCAATCAAATGAGGTTACTAACAAATACTACCATGAACTGATCTAAACAGGGTTTTGGGACTCAGTTTACAGGTTTCTAATCTACCTCCTAGGAGAATAACATGGTGCTTCCCAAAGTGATCATACTAGGTGCTACCAGGCCCTCCTTATTCAAACCTCAAACAAAAAATCATCTCAAAAAACTCTACGAGAGCCATCCAATATGTTGGTGAAAATATTGGGGTAGTCCTTAGGTGACATTATATGCAAAAGTCCAAATATCAGCCAGGTGGAAACCCAGAATGTCCTCAGGAAGATGTCCTCCTACTCCACTACCACTGTAGGAACTGAAAGCTCATAGAACCCACTACTCCAAGGGTCATACTAGCCAAATGATAAAAATTTAGATGTATCTACCCGCACATGATCTCATACTACTCTACCTAGGATCACTTCTAATCAAAGAAGGAACTCCATCCCAAAAGGAAACTACACTTTCATGCCCACTGGTGGAAACCAACTGAGAATAGATGGTAAGTAACCAATCCACACTGAAGAAATCATCATAGGGTCTCTCTACCACAACAGAAAGATTCTATGTGAGGATCTCTCTCTCTCTCTCTCCTAGAGTCGTTTCACACTACCAATAGTATTTCATGACCTATGATCCTCTTTTTTGGAGCCTCCAACAATAAGAGTTGAGAAAAAAGGCTCCACTGGTATAATTAGGCCTCAAAAAGGGTCTATGATTAGAAAAAAGTGACTCATAACACTGTGTTAACTACATTTCTTGTAGTGAAGTCACATTTCATGACAAAAACCATAATCGAGCCTCCAGAATAGAACCCCATTCTTCCTAAATCTCATCATTTCCATTTCCCACCTATTCACCACAACCAAGGATTACTCCAATTCCTCCACATTCAAAACTTCCCAAAACACATAGGTCAAAGGAAATAATTTTACACACCTCAATGTTCTCTGCTTTGGGAATCACTAACTCACCCGCATGGTTTTGTATCACATAAAAAACAAATCTTGGTGGGGGAATTATCCATATTTATTTTAATTATAAATCCACATAAAACATCACCATCACAGGGCTCCATCAACACCCCCTATCACCATAAAAAATATCCAAGAAAGAAGTGGAAAATAAAGAGTAGCACACACCTGTGTCTAATAGTACTACTGCAAAATTAGAAATGACACATATCACACCTTTAATAATCCTCATATACTCTATGTCATAGGACTTAAAATCTTGTAATCATTATTTCCCCCATCCTCCATCTCCTTGATCCTAGAAAAAATCACCTAGGGGTGGTGGTAGCAATAGATAGAACCTTCTTCCACCTCTTGGTGCTCTCCCCACTCCTCCGCTAGATCCATTGTCATGTGTAAATCCATTATCTTATCACTTTATCTATAAGGGCAGTCCACTGACCATCTCCCTATCAGCAGCATGGTAGGTTGGACAATCCCATGTGAGATTTCTTTGACCATCACAAGCAAAACACTGCCTCTTTCATGGATGACTAAAACATGAATGAAATCCCTAATTCGCATACCCACCATCCTGGGATCATCTCCTAAATCATTTCACATGCTCAGGTCCCTTATCCTATCATTGGATACAAAATATCAAGGTATCATCTCCTATGTTCCCAGCACCAACAAGCATCATATTCTCATCCAGAAATCTCTCCACTACCAAGGCCAACTTGATCACTCTAGTATATGTGGGAATAAATAGAGATACCAATGAATCCCTGATATCTCAGCGTAAACCCTACTCAAAGGTCCATGATCAGAAAAATAGATCTCAAACCATATCTATGGAGTATCTCAAAAAGTTTAGTGAACCTCAATGAATACTCTTATATGGTTATGCTACCCTTTTGAAGCAATAGAATCTCTTGGAAACACATTGATCGCAACGTGGTTTGATACAAATATTCCATAAAGAGAACCTCAAACTCTATCTAAGTGATCATCATATCATCATGGTTATGTGTCACCAAACTCCACCATCACCCCATGAAACCCTAAATAAGACTCTCCATGAGGAACACCATCTGATATGGAGGTGTCCATACTTAGTGGAAAATGTGTGTGACTACCTCAAGCTAGTAATCATTTTCCTGGGGGTCTAGCTCACCCTGAAACCTATGAGGTATTTGCATATGAATCTCATTCAGTGTACTAAACATGTGTGCATCGTCCTCTGGTACAAATGGAAAAACCTGAATATTAATGGGTAGTGTCCCAATTAAAACCCACTCAGAGGCACCACATCCTATATAGACCCCTACATTAAAGCTTTTTCACTAAGTGGGTCATCATCATGATCCTTCCATGGAATCCTGGATGGATGTCATCATGGAGGCATCCTAAAATAATCAAGAATTACCATGTTCGAAAGAGTATATCTATGTATTTGACTCAGGAAGGACATGGAAACAACAACTAAATCTTATATTATGCATGTACCAAAGTTCCCCTACAACCAGTGCCTATATATACTAAGTCAAAAGGTAGGTTATCAGAGTATTGTTAAAAGAATATGTTGCACTCTACACCAAAAATGGAGTCCCTGACCTAAAATTTGAACTCAATACATTTTAACACTATCACCATAAATCTCAAAACAAGCTCATATCTAGACAACTAAGTTTGATCCTATGGAAGGACCTACTTTAATACCACTCTATCACAACTCACCCCATTGGGTCTGCTTGTCCGATGATAAGCCTAGTGAAATGACCCCAAACCCATATCCAATAGGCCAAGGGTTGGTGACCAGCGTTAAGTAGGAATATCACACACATGGGAGGCCTTATCCTATGGTACCTATACACATGCACACACATACATCTCCATAAAATAGTGTAGAGATAATAATACAACTGATTCCAAAATGCATGCATACATATATCCCACAATCAGAGTATAGAAAAAGTACTGAAATCATGAAAATGACAAAATAAAATCCCACCATAAACTGATAAAATCATTCAACATGCTTAGTAGTAGGGGACTACTGTCAAATGAAACCATCAGTACACACCTCATTCTTCCTAGCTCACTATGATCTTCCTTCTTTGGGTCCTCCTAGGACTTCTTCAAAAGGCATATTGTCTGTATAAGACACAACATGTTCACACATATCCTATGTAGGGGTGAGTATATAAATACCTATTAGGCACCCCAAAAACTAAAAATAAAAAGGATAAACTAAATGGAAATTGTCTGCTCAACACATAGCCAGAGGATATAGAATCCCAAGTGAGAGAGAACATGAAACTCCATCTCGATCACTCCTCAGTTATACATGAGTAATCAGATCATTAACCCTTATTACTTAAGTTTAACCCCATGATAAAAATGTTTTAACCTTAACAGTGGTAATAGATTTTTACTGGTTTTAGTATTCATTATGACCAAAAATTAAGTTGAACTTATTACGTGATATTAATTATTCTGGTTCAATAAAAATCAATATTTTTCACTATTCATTAAAAAAATCAATCTTTTCAAAAAATTCTCAAAAATTTATCCTAAGATAATTTTGACATGTTAAATTAAAAAATGAAGTTATGTTTTTCAAATTAAAAATATATAATTTTTAAATTGATATTTTAAATAATACCATATGATGCATGAAAACCTGATTTAGTTGGAAATAATTATTTTTCATTTTGACTAGAAAATTAACAAATATTCTTATAATGAATATAAATCAATAAAATATAATTAATGAAAATTAATAAGGCATGAAATTGATTTATAATTAACATTACCTAGGTTGTTACATTCTTCCCTCTTTAGGAAATTTTATCCTCGCAATTTTATTTATTTCTTAAACAAGTGGGGATATTTTTCCTTCATAACATTTTATTATTATCATATTTATTATCCAATCATATGGTTTTTACCCAAAATATTAACCCGGTGAATCAACTTATTTCATAACACCTACTCTATGCAGTCAAGAATATGATCAGGTTGTTCCTCATAATAAATTTTCTCATCCAACTATACTACTTTAGGGATCAAAACATGAGATGCATCTAGCACATATTTTCTAAAAAATGAAATATAAAATTCCTCATGTGCATGAGATAAAATTAGAGATAAGGAAAATTGATAGGAAACCGATCCAATATTTTTTATAATTTCATATAAACCAATTAATAATGGACTTAAATTTACCTTTTTACCAAAATACATAACACTTTTCCATGGAGATACTTTAAGAAAAACATGATCACCTACCTCAAATGAAAGATCTTTCCTCTAGTTATCTACATAAATTTTTGACTAATCTGATTTGTCAACATGTGTTGTTGAATCATCTTCACCTTCTCGACCATTTATTCTACCAATTCTGATCCCAATAATATTCCTTCCCAAAATTCATCCTAATAAGAAAAAATTTGATACCACTTTCCATATAATTACTCAGAAGGTGTCATTTGTATATTAGAAAGAAAACTATTATTAAAATAAAACTTAACAAAATTCAGATGTCGATCCAAGCTTACCTAATAATCTATTGAAAAATCTCAAAGAATATTCTCTAAAGTCTAAATATTTTTCTCTGACTATCAATAGGATTTGTGATTAAAGTTTGTACTAAAATTTAATTTAGTACCTAATGACTTCTTAATTTCTTTCAAGAAATTAGAGGTGAATCTGGTATCACAATCAGATACAATGGAAATAGGACTCCATGTGATCTAATTATATCTTTAACCTAAATTAATTTAATTTGATACAAATATATATTATCTCAAATGGAAATAATAATCCATAGTTAATGATTCATTTTATTTTTGATTCAAACCATCAGCTACATTGTTTTCCTTTCTTAGATGGAAAATAATTGTGTAGTTGTAATCTTTTATCAATTCCAGTCATCTTCTATATCTCATGTTAACCTCTTTATGATTGAATATATACTTTAATATTTTATGATAAATATACATTTTACACTTTACTCCATATAAATGATGTCTCAAAATTTTTAAGGCAAACACTACAGTCTCCAGTTCAAGGTCATATATAGGATATTCTTTATCTTGAGGTTTTAATTGAAATGAAGTGTAAGAAATTACCCAATATTTGTACATTAAAACATAACTTAGACCCTTAAATAAATCATTATTGTAGATAATAAAGTCACCATTTCTAGATGGTGGGGAAAAATTGGAGCATTCAAAAAATATTTTATTCAATTATTAGAAACATTCATCGCATTCCTTTATCCAGATGAACCTAACTCCTTTTCATGTTAACTTGGTTGGTGGTCTAGATAAACATACAAAGTTTTAAAAAAACTATTTTTAATAGCCTATTAATCCAAGAAAACTATGAAACTTGGAAACATTTGTAGGTATTGACCATTAATCAAACACTTTAGTTTTAGTAAGACCAATAGTTATACCATCTTTATTTATGATGTCTCTAATGAATGAAATATATTATAACCAAAAATAAAATTTATTAAATTTTCCATATAACTTATTTTCTTTAGATGTTTATAGAAAGATACTTAGATGTTTTTCATAATCCTTGTAACTTATTGAATAAACCAAAATATCATCAATAAAAAAACTAAGAAATTATCCAAATATTCATAGAAAACTATATTTATAAAATCCATGAATGCAGCTGGAGAATTCATTAACCCAAAGGTAATAACAACAAACTCTTAATGCCCATGCCTATTATAAGATGATATCATAGGGATGTTTTCTTCTTTCACCTTAATCTGATGGTACCCGAACCTGAGATCAACCTTCCAAAAATATTGAGCTTCCTAGAGCTATTAGAACTTAATTCAATGGCCTAATAACTACTAAAGTAGTTTCAATGAATTTAACCGCACCCTTCTATTTATATTCTTATTGTTACACGTCATTATTACTCTTCTTAGAAAATACATCTGCATAATGACCCATCTCATTAAATTTAAAACACCTTACTATATACTTATCAAAATTGGTCTTACCACTATTAAGATCTTTTTATTTGTAATCGTGATTCATATTCCGAAATAGAATATATTGAAATCATTTAATAGATTTCATAGTACATTCCCAAGTGTTCTTTTTAGCATATATATCACAAACTAAAAACTTGATTTTCTTACCTTTAAATTTCTTTGATGGATTCTTCTCATTTTCTTATCACCTGGACCTCTCTTCTACTTCTTGTTGTAAAACATTTGATCATCAGTAAAATCAATTTCCAAATTCTCAGTATATTGAACAAGTTTCTCATAACTTTTAAATTCATGATAGTCTAATTTTATTTAGTATATTGCCTTTAATATTGAGTAAAACCGATTAATCTTACTACCAATATCTCAGATACAATTTGGTGCATATTTTGGAAATCAGGTGAAGTTTTCTTTATATGCAGCCACTAAATATTCCTCATTTTTTCCTAATTCTAAGAATTTATTTTTCATCCTAATTCAAGAAACCTTAGGAAAATAATTCTCAAGAAAAATATTATTAAATTTATCTTATTCAATGTTGTCAATATCTTCTCTTTATCTAGTATTATTAACCATTGACTGCCATTTATCAGCTTCAATTTCAAAATAGTAAATATAAATAGTTTTATTTTTATGATATGAATAACCCATAACTTTGAATATTATTTCCATATATTTAATTAATCCCTCAACTACCATAGATTCATTAGATCTACTGAATTCTAGAGAGTGTTCTCTCATAAATTGATCAATTTTCGACATGTTCATCTATGGTAGATCTGGTTACTCTCCAGCATAGATGCCACTATTTACAGTATGCATCAACTCATATATAATATAAATAAATAACTAAATTCCAATTCCAACCATTATAGGTTGCTAATTTGAAAGGATATTTTCATATTGGTGCCTTCATACTTCAATTTCAATTTTTACTTCGTGGAAAATCATTATGAATTGACATAACTTAGATGAAGAAATAAGGTAATCCTAAAATATTATATCATGATAACCATAAATTATAATATCTTAAGGGTATTTATCATCTATAAGATATTTTTAATTCTTTATGGGGATAACCAGATTCAAAAATTTATAAAATCCAAAAAAGTGTGAAAATTTAATTAAAATATAGACATTAACGAGCTTATGTAAAACTCACAAGATGGTGAAATTAGTTATTAGTTTTAAAAATAAGAATAATATTTTATTTAATTGATTTGAAGAAGAAAGTGGATAATTAAAAAAAATTAAAAGAAGTTTGAAGAAAGAAGAAACGATGGTGGAATGGTTTTTTGAAAATCAATTGAGAAAAATATACCAATATTTTTTAGTTTCAAGGTTTGAGTGCAGTTGGATTTATAAATTAATTCAATTATTTAGTATTGGTGTAAAATTTTAGATGAAGAGGATATGATGGCTAGGGTATCCTATCCTTAATATAAAAATATCCTATTTCTCTTGACCTGATAATTTATGGTTTTAATGCATTAAATTTAAACTGATACCATATTTAAAACTAATTACCCTATACTATTCAATGATCATGAAATATTTTAGTTGAATTAGTTACACAACTAAAAAATGTTCCTTTTTTCAGATTCATTAATCATTGGTCATGATTAAATAAAAGTAAATAGATTATAAATTTAATTCAAAGTTATGGAAACCCTAATACATGAACGTAGAAAAGAAAATATAATTCAAAAGAACCTTCCACTTCATAGACATTACCCTAAAAAAATATGGTAATTACCTCCTGATTCTAGTAAAGAGAGTGTAATAGGGAAGGAGAAATAAAAAAATAATTCATGAAAGAAAATAGAGAGAAAGGCTGGTGGAGGAAAATGTAGTAGCATAGTAAATCACCCCTGGATTTGGTCTCCAATATGATCCCTAGAAGTAGAAGATTATTCCTCTATTTATAATAATCAAAGGATGCTCAATTTAAACTTAAATAACCCATAAATGAATTAAAAAGGATACACCTATCATTAATGGTGATCTCGGGCCATTTCGGGTCATAAAAGGGGGTCTCTCAGTCATTTCTTTTCAAACTTGGATGTTTCGAGTCCCATCAGTAGTTTCTACATAATTAATAGTGCTTTTATGTCATAAAATTTCATGTCCCTACATATTGAAAGTTGGTTTATGTCTTAAAGAGTAATTTTTTAATTCTTAGGGTGTGTCACGGTGTGACACATATGTGTCACACTGTGACACTTGTACTTCTACTCCCAGGTGTGTTTTCTCTTCATGGATTGGTGTTACACATTGTTTAATAACACTTTTACATAATAATTATAACATTTATGATGTAAAATGTTTTTTTCAACTCCAAAATCTCTATGATATCCTAATTCTTCAGTTTTATTCCCCTAGAAGCTCATATGATCTTCCATTGTCATGGAAATCCATATTTTAATTGAAATATCAATAATTTTTTCTCCTTTTTCTCATTTTCCATAAATTTTTTTATCCAACCCAATATGAAAAGGTTTATTAAATATTTGGGAAATATTTAATCACTTAATTCATAAAAGTAATGAATTTTAATACAAAAAATTCGGCATGAAATGTACGTATCAAATCCCCCACACTTAAATTTGAACTTGTCCTCAAGGATGGAATCTCAACATACTACAAAGGATAATCACCGTACCATGATTTAAACTCAATATCAATAAAAGAAGTTGATTAAATGGGAAATTAAAATGTTTGAGCATCACATAGGAATATTCATCAATGCCTTATTTTTCAAAGAAACAAGTTAATCAAGTATTTTACTTTTCTTCTTCTAAAATAGCCAAGACTTTTCATTCATCCATTTTAATTTTTCAATTCATTATTAATATGCATTTATTTTGAAATTTACATCACATTGAATTTTTCCACTCATCTTCAAGGTAACAATTTAAGTGAAATTTGGCTCATACCACAAAAACATGTTACTTACCATAGTCTTGCAAGTCATCTAGTGTCTCTGCCACATAAAGATAGATATCATAGTTAATCATGAGGAATATTTCATAAGGATCAAATGAATAAAAGTATTTAGGGTAGGTGGGTAAATGGTGTAAAACAAATAAAGATAAAAATGATGTTTGAATCTAAAGCATAGTTCATGATATAAAAAGATAATCTCAATGAGAATGTCCCTTTATAGATTTCATTTCTCTCTTCCCCCAAAAATATTAAAGTTGGATCATGATAAAATTATTCATAATGAATTAATCATCCTATATTTCTTTTTTTAAGTTATGCTTAAGAAAAATCTCACATTCACCACCTAACCACATAAAATAAAAATATCATCGTTCTAGTAGTGGTTATTTTTTATCCTCCTAAGATACAACCCATTTTTTAATTTTTTAAAAGAGAGGTGAATAATAAAGTATAATGAATAATACATGGAATCTACCCAAATTACATAAAACCCTCAATAAAGTATTCTTAATAAAGTATATCCTAATCCACCATAAATAATATCTCCCCCACACTTATTATTTTTAAATATAATGCAATACACTATGAGTAGGGTAGGAATGGATATAATTGGATTGTAACATGGATCATTTCCTAACATGGTCATTCATGGATTCTATGGGCATAAAAAGAAATAATTCAAGTTGGATCCAAGGTTAAAGTGATAAAAAATATGCCTCAATCATATTAAAATTGATTATATTCATTCATACCTTTGATAAGATACTAAGAAAGTTTTATAAGAGAACATGCCTGGGTCTCTCAAGAAATTTACTATAGAAATAATGAGAAATATTGGTTCCGAAAATGTCTCGAGAATGAGACTAATGGTTGGGATAACTACTCATGGTAGAGAATATGAATAATAAAATCAATTAATGAAAATATCATAATTTCAAGGTATCTTAAATCTCAAAAAAATCATTTACAAAAATTAACATACTTCCTTGAATCATAATTTTCTAAATCTGAAACCACATTATTATCTCTAATAATTATTTTACCTATTTTTATCATTCAAAATTATTGAAAAATAAATTTAAAACATGGAATAAAATTATTCTAAGCATATTATGTCTGTTAGTTCAGTTGATTAAAGAAAAAAATTAAATCTGGGGCATGCAAGTGGTAGTTAAAACTTCTAAAATAAAATTAAATGTTGATAATACAATTGAAAAATTCAGAATTGAAACTATTAATCTCCTTTCATTGATGCCTTGTCTTGTGTCCATCAATTCTAATACTTTCTTTCCTTTGATGGACCTAAGAATTTAAAATAAATAAGTTAAATTGTATACTTGTTCAATAACATTCAAAAAAAAGGGTGAACTAAAAATAAATCCTAATATAAAATTAAATTCTATGAAAAAAATAAATCTAAATTCCTAGAAAGTGATAAAAAAACTCAAGATGCCACCCGAAAGCTTCTATTTTTTAAATTCCATTTAGATCAACCATATTTGGGTTATATGATTGGTATATGATACAAGGTTGGCCTTTTATTATTAACCAAATTATAACTTTGAAATCCACCCTTCTTAGATCATTTTCTCTTTAATGAATTCGTCATGAAATCCATGGGAGGTGAACGAAGTCTGGATAGTGTGAATATAATTAAATGGATTTCTGTATCTTTCCAAACTCAATAAAACTATTCATGTTCAATCATTGGCTTCGTGTGTTGAATTTCTTCATTGTTCACTTTAGGTTCTGCAACCAACTCAACTTCTTCCTCTTCTGCTTCTTCATTGTCAATATAGATGGCTACAGTTCTACTTCTTCTTATAATGGAACACTTATATAATTAATAAATTATATAAAATATGTTTCAAATATCATTTCCTATTTTTCCTCTTTATTATTATTCTTTTGACTATGATCCCAATTTTTCAAGGAATTGGTGAAAAAACTCAGTATACAAGATCCCCTCTTCTGATTCTTTTTCTTCTTCTTATTATGGTTTGCTGAATTATGAGTTTTCCCACTCAAGTTTTGTAGTAATATCACATTATTCTTATTCTTCCTATGAACTTGAAAAATTTATTGAATCATGAGTGAGATCAAAGTTAGCTTCTAAATTGGTACTTACCTATAATTCATTGTTTGTACTTCTTTACTCATGATTTTCCTCTTCAAAATTCAACTCTAGGCTATGGAGTGTTGTGTATTCAAATATTGGGTACGGTTTTAGGATATCTTTGAATTAAAGTTTTTTCTTTATAATTTCTTTGAGTTATTGTGCCAAATTACTCAGTAGGAAGGTGAACATGTTCTTAGTGGTCAACGTTCTTTTCAACCATACCATCACAACCAAAAAATACCCAAGTTTGATAAAAATAATGCAAATAAATAAATAAATAAACTCTACTAGAAAAAAGAAACTGAAAATATGAGAAAATAGTTTTCCTAAATTATTAAACTAACACAACCTCTGCACCTATCCCCCACAACAGCACCAAAAATTGATAGCCATGTGGGTGTCGTTAATTCCCACAAGGTTACCGAATGTAAAAATTTATTAAAAAAATTATGGAAATTAATTAAAATATAGACACTAGTGAGTCGAATTCAAACCCATGAGATAATGGAATAAGTTATTAGTTTTTAAAATAAGAAAATAATTGTATTTAATTTATTTGAAGAAGATAGGGTAGAAAGAAAGAATTTTTGTAAGTAATTTGAAGAAAGCAAGAAATGAAGGTAGATTGGTCATTTTAAAATCAATTAATAAAAACGTGTCGGGGTTTTTTATTTTTAGGGTTTGAGTGCAATTGGATTTTGAAATTAATTCAATTGTTCAATATTGGTGTCAGAGTCGGGATGAGGAGGAGTTAATGGTCATGTTAGCCCCTTATTAATACAAAAACACCCTATTTCCCTTGGTCCAGTAATTTAGGGTTTTAATGTATTAAGTTTATCCTAATACTATATTTAAAACTAATTTCCTAATAATATTCAAGGATCATAAAATATCTTAGGGTAATTAGTTTCACAATTAAAAAAAATTATTTTTTTAGATTCATCAATCAATGGTCATGATTAAAGAAAAAGAAAGAGATTGGAAATTCTATTCAAAATTATAGAAACCCTAATACATGAACATAAAAAGAATATATAATCCAAAATCACATTCTCTCTATGTCTAAATAACCCTAGAACAAGGTATTAATCAGCCCCTCATTCTAGTAATTAGGGAGTAAGTGTCACGACCCATCCCAGTGGGTCTCGTGTCGCGACTCCCAAAACCCACCTCCAATAGGCTAGGGGATGGTGACTAGCACCGAGTAGGAATAACACTAACATGGGAGGCATTTCCTTAAGTAAATGTACACACACAACCATCTCCAAGACACAATGCTGAAATTTAAAAACACCAAGTATACAATGCATGAAAACCACTAAGATACCAACTACAGAGTACGATAGTAGAAAACTGGAATGTAAACAAGACCATAATACAATCCCACCAAGAGTTTGTAAACAACAAAGTCTGACCTATAAACAAGGGTACTGAAACTGTTGTCGAAGGTCACCAGAACACCTCAGCTCATCTGAACTCACAAGGTACTTTCTGGTCCTGAACCTGGACCCGCTCCGCCTAAGACTCTGTCAAAAGGTCGTTCATCTAAATAAGACACAACACGTGTGGGAAAATCCCATGTAGGGGTGAGTATAAAAATACTTAGTAGGACACCCTGAAAATACAATAAATACACAAAGGAAAGGTACAAAGTTATCTCGACACAAGTATATAACTAAACCATATAGCAAGGATATCCAGATATACTCAACCATACCACATAGTCAAGGGTAAGTCAAAACCATTGCATACCACCACTAGGGATCCAGCTCTAAGATTCCACAAATTACTCATCCAAGAGAACATACTCATGAGTCTGATGACACTTTTTATGTCCATATGAGAAGTACCATTCATTAGAAATTTTCACGAGAGAGATACACTAAATGAACTAGAGAGAATATGTTACATCAGAGGAGGATCACTACTAGGTCCATGGCGTATACCAACAAATATTTCTAGAACTACCTAATAAGTAGAGTATTGGAACCCTATAATTTTTTTCATGTCTATACCAAGAACTATACCTAGGGAATGAAAAAGGAATATAGGATCCATGTCGGGCCTCTCGAGGGATTCCAAAAAACTCTATCCTGAAATTCATATTGAAGGGATCATACTTCTATGAGTAGGAAATGATACCCACAAAACTTCATGGAAACAATAAAGGTCATGAAACCTAACAAAACTTGTCCAAGGTACGGTGGACAAGGAATCTAAGCCATGTAAAAAAAATACATGACGTGTAAAAGGGTAAAACACCATGTTGCTTGACCCTAGGTACTGCCCATGTACACATCTCTTGTCATAAACACATATCGTGTGGAATAGGTATACACAGTGTGTAGAATGTCTAACATGTTGTTTCCATCAGTATAAAGTACACCCGTGTACTTCATTCATGTTCTGGTACATGGTGTCAACCCGTGTTCACCTACCCATGTATCGGTACATGGGGTAGCCCATGTATCGGTACATGGGGTATCCCATGTATCTGGTCGGGTCTGGTCGTGTGGTGGAGTACATGTTGTGTACTCCACCTTGAGTCCCAGGGATATTCCCACATGCCATGTAATAGGTTTCACAAGCCGTGTGGATCTCCTATATTGCCTGAAACCCTAGCCACCACTAAGATAGACCCACATGTTGTGTTCTTCAAGATACATGCCATGTTCATCGAAAAATTACAGAACCCATTGGTTCTTCACCTGTCATATTCCTCAATGATTTGGCCATGTATTCCGGCTACACCTCATTAGGAAACACCAAATCTTGTGTCGGTTGGTCATGTCATCCCCGTTTTGATAGGATTAGGCCTTCCAATCCACCCAGAAATCCAAATCCAAACACCCATGTGAAGAATTCTCAAAATCTGAGATCTCCTAAAACATGTCAATTCATCCATATCCATTACCATCGCACCTCCTCCAGGTCGTCATGATTCCAGATCTACGATTTGAGATCATTGCACCGCGAAACGAATACGAAATAATCCATCATTCATAACCTCACGAATAATGAAGAACACGTGGGGTTAAATAGGGGATAAAATCATATAACAACCCGAGGAATGAACCTCATTCATTTTTTGTTATGGTATCCCCCATATCAATCTCAAAAATCAAACCCTTCTGCAAGAACGATCGAACCATGGGTCAACCTATTCATGGGTTGATATGCATTCATCATTTAAATCCAAGAACGGGGAAAAAAATTAAAATCACAACCCCTACCTTGAGTTTTGGATCGATCGTCAACGAATATTGATTTTGCTACCATCGTTGATGAGATCCTCCAACCTTTCTACACAACAATCCATGAGCTGATTTTTCATCACCATTCATCGAGAGTTCTCTATGGGGTGGCTCCGATCCAAAGATCAAGAGTATTCTACGGTTATGTGGCTAACCCTATAAATCTATCTTGGGATCTTATTAATAGGCTTAGTTCATTGTGTCGTTGTGTCAAAATAAAATGTTTTTATTAAAATATTTCATTCCTGTTGCATCCAAAATATAACTTTCATAGCTGACCTACATCGGCTGAAGTTAGGCCTCACTTAAGGTAAATTATCTACTCTGAACTCAATGTTGTCCCCATATTTCTGATCTAGGAACTTGTTTAGAAGTTATTCTACTTTTTTAGGAAAACTTCTCACGCATTCCATTTAAAGTTTAATTTATTTAAAACATTTATTCTGGGCACCTCGGGCCTCAGAACTGCATGTCTTCACAATTCATGTTCTCAAATTAATTCCATATAATATTTAGAAATAATACACAGAAAAATATGGGACATTATATTATCCCCACCTTAGGGATTTACCTCCCTAAAAACCCAAAAACAAAAGGCTGCTCAAAAAGATGTGGGTACTATGCACAAATTTGATCCTCCCACTCCCACGTGCACTACTAAAGATTCCCATGTATCCACAAAACACACATCAAGAGAATAGGTCATCTACGAAGGATCCTCTCCCACCGATCCTTGATCTCCACTGGTTACTCTGCAAAGGTCTCTCAATCCTTTATGTCCAACTCTCCCCAGTCGATGACGTACGACGGATCATGCATGTACCTCATCAATTGTGATACATAGAAGAAATCATGTACCTAGTGTAACTACGGTGGTAGATATAGGTGGTACACCACTTTTCCATCTCTGTGAAGTATCTAAAAAGGGGCGATGAACCTCAGAGACAACTTACCACCCCAACCAAATCTCAGCAACCCACATCATGGTGAGACCCAAAGAAACACATAGTCTCCCTCATCAAACTCCAATGTCCTCCATCTCCAGTTGGTGTAAAACTTCTTCTAAATATAAGTAGTATTCATCCACTCCTAGATGATCTTCACCTTCTCGGTAGTATCACACACCAACTCTGGGCCCATGAGTACTGACTCCCCTGGGTCACTCCAACAAATTAGGGATCGACAGGGTCTCCCATATAAAGCTTTGAATGGTTCCATACCAATGGTGGAGTGGTAGTTGTTGTAGTATGAAAACTCCACTAGTAAAAGGTGGTCCTCCCAACTATGACCAAAGTCCAAGATTCAAGCCTAAAACATATACTCCAGAACTTGGATGGTCCTCTCCATCTGGCCATCTTTCTAGGGATGAAATGTTTTTCTCAAGTGTAACTGAGTCCCAAAATCCTCTTTAAATACCTTCCATAGTTGGGATGTAAAATGATCATCATGATTTGAAACAATCATTGATGGAACTCCATGAAGATGAATTATCTCCTGCACGTAGAGGAATCCCAAACTCTCTACTGAACCCTTCTTTTGGATAGGTAGGAAGTGGGTTAACTTGGTGAGTCGGTCAATTATCTCCTAGATGTCATCGCATCCCCTAGATGTATGTGGTAAAATCATCATTAATTCCATAGATATTCCATCCCACTTCCATTATGGAACCTCTAGGGGGTGAGATAATCTTGTTGGAACCTAGTTCTTGACCTTCACCTGCTGGCATGTAAGGCATTGAGAAATGAACTATGTCACTTCCTTCTTCATCCCTCACCACCAAAACTGACGTCAATGTTCCTAGTACATCTTCACCAAACCTAGATGTACTAAAAAATGGGACATATTAAACTCCCTAAAATCTTCTCATGTAATGCCAATGGAACAACTGTTCACCCTATGAAAAGAACAACATTCTCCCCACCTTTCGAATATCCATAAGTAGCATGACCTATGGATATTTGAGCATGTAGAGTCTCAAAGTCTGCATCCTGAAGTTGCACCTACCTAACTCATTATAAGAGGGTAATGGTAACAACTATCTACTGAAGGTAAACCCCCTCATCTCTATTCACAAGGGATATCTGCAAAGAGGTCAACTACTCTGACGCATCATCCAGCAATTGTGATTTTGATCTCCTTCTAAGAGCATCTGCCACCATGTTCCCCTTCCTATGAGTATATAAAATCTCAAATTCATAATACTAGAGTAACTCCATACCCCGCCTCTATATCAAGTTAAAATCTTTATGAGATAATATATACTTTAGACTCTTGTGGTTTGAGTAGATGATAAACTGCTTGCACATCAGGTAGTGTCACCACATTTTCAACATGAATACTACCACTACCAATTTGAGATCATGGGTCACATAGTTCTATTCATGCGGTCTCAACTGGCACAAACCATAGGAAATCACAACCTGCCTCTGCATCAGGACACAACCAAGACTAGTTCCTGATGCGTAAAAGAAAATTACATACTCGACACCCTCCTCCAGCAATCTCAAGATCGGGGTGCTCATCAAACTCTACCTCAACTGCTGAAAAGCCTACAGACACTTCTCCATCCGCATAAAAGTATTCCCCTTACGATTCAAGGATATCATAGGTATTAATATCTTGTAGAAATCAGGAATTAATCTCCAGTAATATCCTTCTAGTCCATGGAAACTTCACACCTCTATCATGCTCCTAGGTGGCTCCCATGCTAGCACTACCTCCACCTTTTTTGGGTCAATGGCCACTCCATCTGCTAAGATAACATGTCCCAAAAAGTGGACTTCCTGAATCTAGAACTGATACTTTGAGATATTCTCATAAAAATGGTTCTCTTGGAGTACATCCAGAACTGTCTGCAAGTGTCTCGCATGATCCTCCTCATACACCGATTACACAAGTATGTCTTCAATGAAGACCACCACAAGATTATCTAAGTATGGCTGGAAGATCTGATTTGTGAGTCTCATGAAAACTTCTGGGTTATTCATCACACCGAAGTTCAATTAAGAAATCTATATCCCAGTAAGGAGTTAATTCTGGAACATCTTTGGGGAATATGTCCTCATACTCCTCCACTACTGCTGGAAACTAGAAGCTCATGACATCCACTATCCCAAGGGTCAAGCTAGCCAAGTGATGCATGATTAGCTGCGCCCTCCTACGACTGAAAATTACTTTTTTATTTTCCAAACACTTTCAAGGAAAAGTGATCACCCATGACATTAAGAATTGAGCATAATAAAATAGTCTCCAACAGACCAAAAATCATGTTCAAAAACAATTCTCACAGCAAAAGGGACGCTCCTCCCTGCAACTAAATACCATATATTCCAGCTTCCAATGTATCATCGCAGCACGTCTAGCTGACCCATTCCAAAGCACGGTCATGGTACCGATGGCCAAATCTATACCCTCTCAATCTTCTGATTCTGAAATTCCATGAAATAGTGGAACCCCTTTTCCCTGAACCTCATCTGAAGCATCCTTTTGTAAGTTAAACATGAAGAATCCCTTGAGTCGCAGCCTTCCGAGACAAAAACCAACAAAACTTTCCAGAAAACCACAATTGTCGTATCCAAATGTGAACAACCAAATGGGTAGAGAAAATGGGTAGAGCAAGACAAACTCTTTTGAAGCAATCACCACTGGAACCAAAGCCAGAAGAACCTTGCCGCGACTGTTAGGCTTCCTTCAAACACATCCACAGTAACCCAAAGAAGACGAGCCGTAGAAGGTAGAAGGAACCAGTGGGAAGAACAAGGCCCCTATGGCGACGACACTGCTGAAATAACACCAACTACACACCACAAATAGAAAGAAAGAACGAAGCCAAACCACACCCCTTCAAATCACATCGGAGCAGACACCGAACCACACTAAAACACACCTGAAGCCGAGAGCCAGCCAAGACCAGATCCTGAGCCCAGAAGCCATTGCCAAGCTAGTCGACACGCGCCAAATCCAAGCCGATATCCTGAATCCGAAGCTTCGTCGCGCTAACACCAAGCTGAGATCCAACCGTCGTAAGTCGATGCCGAGTTCCATACCACCGAAGCCCATCGAGCTGAGATCCAAAACACACTAACACAAAATCGCGAACCTAAAGCTTCAGCAGACCACGTCGACGCTGAGTGGGATTCTAGAGCCTCGACGTCGAGCCACCTTAACGCATCAGAGGGGGAAGTAGAAGGACTCAAAGGTGGAACCCTAGGCATGCGAGAGAGGGAAGTGAGAGATGCCTCTCAGAGGCCCATAAGGCTATAGATAAAAAGTGTTAACATTTAACATGTGTATAGGTGCAGCCTTACACCACCCGTGCACCACACGTCCCCGATGAGGCCCAAGGTGTCCATCCTTGGGCTTGGGAAAGTTCTCATCGGGGTAGAGGGGCCCATGAGAGGTTTGTTAGCATATGGTGCACGTTTCCTTTCGAGGACTTGAACTCAGAACCTCGAGGTCAGGATGCCACCACCTTTAACCAACTCACCCCTGCCCCGTGGGTAAACGTGTTAACGGTTAATGCATGTATAAGTGTGGCTTTACACTAACTTCATGCCACACATCCCCGAAGAGACCCAAGGTGGCCAGCCTTGGGCTTGGGCTAGTTCCCATTGGGGTAGAGGGTCCCATGATAGGTTTGTTAGCATATGGTGCATGTTTCCTTGCGAGGACTCGAACCTAAAACCTTAGGGTCAGGATGCCACCACCTTTAACCAACTCACCCATGCCCCACGGACACACCGCACCCTTCGCCTAAAATACTCTATCTGATCAAGGAATAAAGATAACCAATCCATATCCAAGATGATGTCATAAAACCTGGATGCTACCACCAAGAGGTTCCAACTGAAACTCTTTCCTCCAAAGGTAAGTTCACACTATTGGAAAAGATTCGTGATCATTGAGTCTCCTCCCATAGGTGTCTCCAAGAGTAAGGGTCGAGTCAATGGCTCTAATGAAATATCAAGGTCTCGTACTAGATACATGATGAGAAAGGAACGATTGGAACATGTGCCTATAAGTATGGCAGCTAGAATAGAAAAGACATAGATCGTACCTCTAATAATCCTTGGAGCTCTTGGGTCATAATCCTCAACTTCGTACAATTCTCTCTGCCCCTATCCTCCAACTCCCTGAGCCTAGAGCGGACCTCCTGAGGGTGGTGGTGGTAACAAGTCAAAACGTCGACCACCTCCCACTACTCTTCCAACTCTTCTGCCACGTATGCCACCCTGAAGATCTGCCTGCTCCTACCTCTGCCTCTGGATTGGTGGTTCATCCACCGTATCCCTGTCAGCAGTACAGTGGGTCAGAAAAATCTCAAGAGAGATGTCCCCCACCATCACATGTATAGCACCGCCTATCCCTAGGTTGACTAGATCCACCCTGTAAACCATGAAATAAAGATCCTATATCCTAGGACCTCCTCCTAATACATCTCCCATGCCCAGATCCATGAGACCGACATCTGCTCCTAGTTTTCGAGGTCTCTGCACTTGTATATCCACTGTTGACTATAACTGGATATCTTTGCTCATCTAAGAATCTCTCAACCACCAAATATAGCTCGAGCACCCCAGGATAAGTAGGAATGCTTAGTGGAATGATACTGGCTCATATGTCCCTACACAACCCTTGATCAAAGGTCTGGTCCCTAAAGTACTGATCTCTAACCATATCTATCATGTACCAAGAGATATTGGTGAACATCGATGAATAATAATCCACTGTCATCGTGCCCTACAAAAGCTGAAGAAGCTCCTATATATGCATAGATCTCAGTGTAACCGGTGAAAACTCCACTCTAAAGAGGTTCTCAAATTCTTTCCATGAGAGGGTCACCTCATCATGAGTTTGGATGGCCAAACTCCACCATTGTTCTGATGAACCCTGAAGAAGGCTCGCTGCCAAGATCACCATCTGGTTTATTGATGTCCTGACTAGTTAAAAGAATCTAGTCATTGCCTCAAGATATTCCTTAGTTGTATGGGGTTCGGGCTCACATCAGAACCTGAGGGGTCTCTATCTCTAGAACTCATGTAACGAACTCATCCTACGCTGCTCATCTGTTGGTACATAAGGTACCATGGGTAGATCCACAAGTGGGGGTACAGCTGGTACACTATCTGGGGGTAACATCTGGGAAACCAGTCCTTGAACTGAAGCTTCTTCACTGAGGGGTTCATCCTCATGATCGAGATGCTAGATCCTAATTGGTATGCATCGTGGAGGCATCCTGTAAGAATACAAGATGTACCAAGTTCAATGAGTATATCTATATAGCTGCCTCAAGAAAGACATGGAAACTTCAAACCATTCCTATATGATGCATGTACCATTGTTTTCCCTACAACCAATGTTCTCATGTATCGAGTCAAAAAGCAGGTTATCAGAGTCTTGGTGTATAGATATTTCGGTCGTCGCACCAACACTAAAATCCATGGCCTGAAATCCGAACTCGAAACACTCAACATTGTTTCCCTAAAACCAATCTCATGGACTCTCAATCCTAAAGTATAACTGACCCACTCTGATACCACTCTACCTCAACTTGTCCCAGTGGGACCCATGTCATGTCTCCCTAAGCCCGTCTTCAATATGTCAAGGGATGGTGACTAGAACCGAGTAGGTATAACACTAACATGGGAGTCATTGACTTAATTACATGTACACATGCACTCATCTCCAAGACTCAATGATGAAATGTAAAAACACTGAGTATATAATTCATGAAACCCACTAAGATACCAACCACATAATACAATATTAGAAAACTAGAAAGTAAATAGGGCCAAAATACAATCCCACCAAAAGAGTCTGTAAACAGCAAAGTTCGACCTGTAAAAAAGGGTACTAAAACTGTTATCGAAGGTTTCCATAAAACCTCATCCTATCTAAACTCACAAGGTAGCATCTGGTTCTAGTTTTGGTCCTACTCTGCCTAAGACTCCATCAAAAGGTCACTTGTCTGCACAAGACAAGACACATGTGGGAAAATCCCGTGCAGGGGTGAGTATAACAATACTTAGTATGACACCCCAAAACCACAAGTAATATACAAAGGAAAGGTAAAAAGTCATCTCTATAAAAGTATATGACTAAAGCATATAGAAAGGATATCCAGATGTACTCAACCATACCACACAATCCAAGGTAAGTCACAACCACCGCATGCCACCACTAGGGATCGAGCTCAAAGATTCCACAAAGCACTCATCTGAGAGCATGTACTCCTAAGACTAATAGCATTGGGGATTTCCTTCTGAGAAGTACCATTCATTGGGAATTTTAATGAGTGAGATACACTTAATGAACTGAAGAGAATATGATACATCAGAGGAGGATCACTTCCAGGGACATGTTATATACCAACAACTCTCTCTAGAACTACCTGTTAAGTAGAGGATCGATGCCCTGTAAATTTGGTCATGTATATACCAAAAAATCTACCTAGGGAACGAATAAGGAATAGAAGATCCACATCGGGACTCTCAAGGGATTCCAACAACTCTATCCTAGAAGTCCTGCTTAATGGATCATACTCCTGTATGTAAAAAACGATACCCACAATCCTTTAGGGAAATAATCAAGGGCACGAACCCTAATTAAACATGTCCAAGGTACAGTGGATAAGGAATCTAAGCCATGTAAAATGTATACATGGTGTGTAAAAGGGTAACACACCATGCTCCTTGACCATGGGTAATTCCCATGTACACGGACCATGTCATAAACACATGTCATGTGAAAGAGGTATACACAACGTGTAGAATGGCTCACACACTGTGTCCATCAATTTGGGGTCCACCCATTTACCTCAGTCGTGTTCCGGTACATGGTGTCAACACGCGTTTTCCTACCTGTATGCCAGTACATGGGGTGGCATGTTTATCTAGTCGGGTTTGGCTGTATGGTGGAGTAAATGTCGCATACTCCACCCTGTGTTTGAGTATCCTCTGAGATACACATCGAGTCCCAGGGAGACTCCCACACGTCATGTGATAGGTGTCACACACCGTATGGATCTCCTATATCACCTAAAACCCTAGATGCCACTGAGTTGTCCCCACATGTCATGTTCTTCGGGATACATGCCATGTTCATCCAAAAATTCCAGAACCCACTGTTTCTTCATAATTCATCTTCCTTGTTTCTCTAGCCATCAATTATGAATACACCTCATCGGGAAACTTCAGATCTTGCGTCGTATGGTCATTCCACTACTATTTTGGTAGGTTTCAGCCTTCTAATCTTCCTGGAAATCCAAATCTGAATACTCGTGTGAAGAATGATCAAAGTTAAAGATCTCATAAAACACATCAATCCATCCATCACCATCATCGTTACACATCCACCAGGTCATCATGATTCCAGATCTACGATTTGAGATTGTCGTGCCATGAAACAAATATGAAACGATCCATCGTTCATAACCCCATGAAGAATGAAGAACGTGCAAGGTTAAAGGGGGGAATCATATAATAATCAGAAGAATGAACCTCAACCATTTTTTGTTATGGCCTTGATCTTATCCCATTATAAGGATCAATCAAAATTAATTACACATGAATCAATCCCCCAAATCGATCCCAAAAATCAAACCCTCCCGCAAGAATGATCAAACTGCAAGTCAACTTGTTCGTGGGTTGATCCATGTTGATCGTTTAAATCCAAGAATAGGGGAAACAAAATTAAAATCAAAACCCCGACCTTGATTTATGGATTGATCATTGATGAAGAGTGATTTTTCCGTCGTCTTTGATGAGATCCTCCAACCTTATTACACAATGATCCATGAGCTGATCGTTCGTCGAGATTTCTCCAAGGGTTGGATCCTCTCCAAAGCTCAAGAAGATTCCAATGTTATGTGGCTATCCCTGGAAATCTTACTTAGTATCTTATTAATAGTCTTAGGTCATTTCATCCCTACGTCTAAATAAAATATTTTTATTAAAATATTTTATTTTCGTTGTGTCCAAAATCTAACCTTCACAACTGACCTGTGCCAGCAAAAGTTAGGCCTCACCTAAGGTAAAGTTTCTACTCTGAATATAATGATGCCCTCATATTTTTGATTCAGGAAACTGTTTAAAATTTATTCTACTTTTTTAGGAAAACTTCTTTCATGCACCATTTAAAGTTTAATTTATTTTAAACATTTATTCCGGGCACCCCGGGCCTCAGAACTACACGTCGTCACAACACCTAGTCTCAAATTAATTCTATATAATATTTAGAAATTATACATTGAAAAATATGGGACATTATAGTAAGAGTGAAGGATAAATCAAAAACAATGCATGAAAGAAAATAGAGAGAAAGGTTGGTGGAGGAAAATGCAGCGGTGTAGCAACTCACCCCATGCTTTAGTCTCTGATCTGATCCAAGGCAGTAGCATATTGTTCTTCTATTTATATATCTATAGGTTTGCTTATTTTTCATTTAAATTTCCCATAAATGCATCAAAAAGGATCCTCCTATCATTAATAGTAGTCCTGAACACTTTCGGGTCATAAAGGGGGGTCTCCTAAGCATTTCTCATCAAACCTGGTCGTTTCGGGCCCCATCGGTAGTTTGTACATCATAAATAGTGATTTTACACCATAATATTTCATGTACAAGCATACCTCAAGTTATTTTATAGTTTAAAAACCAATTTTTAAATTTTTGGTGTGTTTCATAGCATGACACATGTGTCACAATATAAAACTTGTGAATCTTCTCTCATGTGGTTTTTCTCTTCCTAGCTTAGTCTTACACCTTGTTTCCTGACACTTTTACATCATAATTTGAACATTTACAATGTAAAAATGTGTTTCTTCATCCCCATAATCTCCATGAAATCCCAATTCTTTAGTTCTGATCCCCTAAAATCTCCTATGATCATCCTTTGTTGTGTAAATCCATCTTTTGATGGAAATATCAATCATTTTCTCTCCTTTTTCTCATTTTACATAAATTTTTATATACATCTAAATATGAAAAAATTTATTAAATATATGGTCAATATTTAATAATTTAATTCATAAAACTAATGAATTTTAATATAAAAATGTATTCATGAAATGTACATATCATATATTTACTTACATTATCTTAAACCCTAAAACTATCTACACCTTTCCTTTGATATCAACTATAAGGACCAGCCTTAAATAATCTATAAAAAATGATTCTTTAGACAAGAATTTTTTTTCTTACATTATTAGAGATATTTTAGGTTTATAGTTTTAGATAATTAGGTATAATCCCTTAAAAAATAAAAAATTACATCATAAAGTGAACACTTCCACTCTGTATCCATTTTTCCCACAATATAAAACTTTTAAGATATAACCAGTTTTTTTCATGACATATATTCACAATTTTCATATTTAACTCATCCTTGTCACTACCCATCCTTAAAAACATGTGAAAACCAAAGTGTTGGATGAGTACAAAAAAACTTAGTAAGGGGAATACAAAAAGAAATAAAGAAACATGTTGATCCATGAACACTTGTAAAAATTTTCCTTTTTCAAAATAAACTTTAAACTCAAAAATAAAAATTTTATTATCCAAGAAATAAACATTAATTCCCAAAGATTTATATAAAACATTTCATAATAAATATTAAATTAAAATTAAAACCCATACAGGTTTCTTTAAAATCATAAAAAACTCATGAAATTTTTTTAAAAAAATTATACATTTTACCCTTAAGAAGTATCATATTCTTTCCTTTAACATAAGCTCATTAGCTTACCCTGTGAAATCATAAAATTTCTATAAAACTCAGAAAAATAATAGATAAATTATGTTGGTAACTTGGGATATCATTTCCATATCACTCTTATAATCAATATTAAAAATGGAATAACCTACCTAGTAAATTCCAATAATCTATTAGGTTAAACCTAACTAGTTAACTTTATCCCTTTACCCAATGCATTGAAGAGATATATCAGGCTCACCCCTCAACATGAGATATATCAATCACACCCACCATTATGAGATATATTGAGCTCAACTGTAACCAATTACCAAGAATCATAACATAATCATAATACATAAAATATTTCATTTTCACACTAGTACAAAAATTATTTATCACATCATCCTTTTAACATAAGTTATTTATAACCAATGTGCAAAGCTATGTAAATTGATTTATCATGGTGGTTATATTATAACTGACATTAATAATCAATTATATGACTTTATCATGTTGGTTATTCTATAACCGACATGATAAATCCAATTTTTTACATTGGTTATAGAATAACTGACATGATAAATCAAACACCATTGCTTTATCACATTGGTTACTATATAACCGACGTGACAAATCATTTTATCACATTAGTTATATAATAACAGACATGATAAATGTAATAAAATTTTCTTTATCACTTTGGTTACTAAATAACTGATGTGATAAATCATTTAAAAATTTTATGAAGCCCCATTTTGAGTTATTGCGGTGTTTTTTGATCAAGCGACAGCGACTTGGTTCTCTCTCGTATGGAAACACTAAAATCGATTCATCGATCCTGTGGCCTCCAACCACATTTTTTCAACTTCATTCATCATCTTTTTTATCATCACAGCTATCTAATCAACTCGAAACTCTCAAGTAAGCCCCACACACCTCGGTTTTGGTCATTCTATTTCATGGATGCCCTAACTCTACATTTTACGATTTTGGTTACTAAAATATCACAATATCTTGCTTAAATTCCTTATGTTATCGCATTGCATCTGTAGCTAGAACGGAAGTAAGTGTCAAATTCATGTGATAATTTATGCGGGACATGGTTTTTATTCTAATTACACACTATGTATTTACTACAAGTCCATGTTTAATGAATTTAATTAAATTTATAGTTTTTATTTATGCAATACTCATTTTTGGAATAAATAGATTCTTTGTTTCCTACAAGTTGAGCCCGTGTGAGGATGAAAATAATGTAAACTTTTTACACAACAAGAAACCCCTAGAACCTTGTTTCATATGGCTAGTGAATAGGGTGGATGTTGTGAAACTACCTAAAATTCCCCCAAATTACATGCCATTATTTTTTTCTCATCTAGGGGATAAAAATATTTGTACAAGGATTTCACTTATTAGGTAGAATTCATGTATCAATGTTACCTTTCCAAAAAAAATAGAACCTCTAAATAGTTTCTTCAATAATTATTCACTTATTCATGGCATATTTAGATAATGATGTTGGTAAAACTATTGTTGAGATAAAGGATTTATTGGATGAATCTATGTTGCAGTAATAAAAAATGAACTCCATGAACCTCCAAACATCATCATACAATAATATAGTGCTAGAATTAATTATTCTCATATATTATATCACTCACAAAATAATGGAATGAAATCCATTATGGAGATTGAGTAAATCAATAGAGTTATCTTATTTTCTTGAATGTTCATATGAGTAATGATGATATTTGTTCTCTATAAAGTTCTAGATAATAGTTTATTTCTACGGTTGGGAGAATTCTCTAAAGAGTATTTGTTCTTTACAATAGTAATCTTACCATAAAATGATGTAACCCTTGGAAATTATTAATATACCACATCTCATAGAAATATGTTAAACTATAGTGTGACATAAAATGTGACTGAATTATTATATGACTTCAAGGGTTTTATTCTTATGTATTGATTTATCTATGAGTTACATTGACGCAAAAAAAATTGTGATGGGTTAATAATACATCACACTAGTGTATGGTGATTTATTTTTACATAGTGGTTTTTTATCTTATTTCTCAACAACAATATCATTATAATTTTCAAATACACATATATTTGTTTTATATTTCAAAATTGTGTTACTTTCAAATTATGGTATATTTCATATAAATATAAAATTGGTTTATCTAAATATATTTTATTTTTTAAATTATTTCCATGCATATTTTTTATGAATTATCATTTATATTTAAACTTATCTTCCATTATTATGTAGAATTTATAATTATATTTTTTAAATATGCATATATTTGTTTTATATTTCAAAATTATGTTACTTCCAAATTATGATATATTTCATATTAATATAAAATTGACTTATCTTAACAAGATATATATTTTTTATATTTATTATAGTTAATAATGAGATAAAGTTGGATTACGGAACATAGAATGAGTGATGAATATGAGGAAGGTGTTGATACTTTTTTGGGAATTTTCTAAAGGAAATATTCCAAATAATGAAATGTTTTTCTATACATTCCTGAAATGTTTAAATATGAATAAGTTGAAATGTATAGAGATCAAATATCATTAAATTTGTCATGGTTTTAATCCAAGTCATAGACCTTGGATTTATCATGGTGAAACTAGGCAGAATTTCAGATCTACTAATGATGATGCTTTGTAAGATGGTAACTCTTGAGGAAATTGAAGAAATTATTCGTGATATTGAAGCAGCGAAAATTAAGAAATAACTGACAATTGAGTTTCTATATAGTGATGCTAAAAACCTATTTTATCCTGGTAGTATGGATTTTATGGTTTTATCATTGGTGTTAGGATTGATTAACTTGAAGGTGAAACATGGATGGAGTGACAATAGTTTTATAGAACTGCTATAATTGTTGAAATACATTCTTCCTAAAGACAACGATCTTCCATATTCACATTATAAGGCCAAGAAAATATTATGCTCAATGGGATTAAGGTATAAGAAAATACATGCCTACCTGAATGACTATGTGATATATAGGAAAGAATATGAATTTCTATTAGAGTGCCCTAAATATTGGACACTGTGGTATAAGTTTAAAGAAAAAACACAGGCTGATTTAGAGGTTATAGAGACCCCTACCAAGGTATTTTGGTATCTTCCTATAATTACTCATTTGAAACATTTATTTTCTAATTAAAATGAGGTAAAAAGGTTAATATGGCATGTTTATGAGTATATATGTAATGGAAAAATACGTCATCTAGCTAATTGTCCACAGTGGAAGAAAATTGATCACCAGTTTCCTATATTCAAAAATGAAGTTATAAATATCAGACCTGGAAAGTTCACGAATGTAATGAATACATATCAAATCCTTAGTAGCACACATTGTTCATATAATGTTTTATTGTTAATGTACAACCTATCTCCTAAATTTTGTATGAATCAAAAGTATGTCATGTTGAATCTAATGATATTTGGACCAAAGAAACCTATAAATGATATTGATTTTTTCTTTTCACCATTAATTGATGATTTGAAACTCTTATGGGAGGATGGTATTAAGGTGTATGATTCTTATAAAATGGAATATTTTCAACTTCATGCAATGATTATGTTCACTATAAATGACTTCCCAGCTTATGGAAATTTTTCTGGATTCAGTGTTAATGGGAATAAATCATGTCCAATTTGAAAACAATAGACTTCATATTATCAATTAAATCATGGGATAAAAATATTATGCCTAGGTCATCAAAAGTTTGTGTTTATAGATCACTCTTATAGAATATTTAAAAAGGAATTCAATGGCTCATAAGAATTTTATATTTCTCTAAAACCTTTTTCCATTGATGAGTATTTTGAGAGGGTTCAAAACCTTGATGTGACATTTGTAAAGGTACATAAATCTGGTAATGATAGACATATTTGGAAGAAATGGTCAATATTTTTTGAGCTACTATATTAGAGATAACATGAAGTCTAACATAACATTGATTTCATGAACATGGAGAAGAATATTTGTGATAGCTTTATTGGAAAATTATTAGATATTAAAAGAAACAATAAAGATGGGTTGAATGAAAGATTATACTTAAAATCAATGGGAATATGTTAAGAGTTATCTCCCACTTCTAATGGAATGCAAACATTTCTTCCCCTGGATTGTCATACATTATCCAATAGGGATAAAATTAGCTTTTTTCAGTGTCTTCATGATATCAAAGTGTCATAGGGTTATTCTTCATATGTGAAAAAAAATCCCTTTGAAGGATTTGAAGTTGAAAGGTATGAAATATCATGATTGTCACATCATGATGATACAAATTATACCAGTTTCATTACATGGAATATTTCTTATCCGTGTCATAAAGACTATCATGAAGGTGTTTTATTTTTTCAATTCAATTTATAATAAGGTGATTGATATGGATTCTTTGAACATTTTGGAAAACAAAGAAATTTATATAATTTTTCAATTGGGAATGTATTTCCCTCCATCTTTTTTTAATATAATGGTGCATTTAATGGTTCATTTTGGTTCGAGAAATAAATATTTAGGGACCTATATATCTACATTGGATGTATCTTTTTGAAACGTATATGAAGATATTTAAGGGTTATGTTAAGAATCCATATCGACCTGAAGCCTCCATTATTGAAATGTATATTTCTAAGGAGGTTTCAGAGTTTTGTATGAGGTACTTTTCTATAGTGGAGCACATTGGTTTTCCTTCATCTCTCCATGAATGAGTTAATTATGGGGGAAAGGGGATTTGTGGCTTGAAAGTCAAATCTTTTTCAGGTGAAAAGATAAATAAGGTACATTTATACATCTTGAATAACATAGACTATGCTCAAACATATATAACATTTCATATTAATGTGTTGAAATAATTTCATCCAAAGAAGAAAGAAGTGTGGATTTTGAATGAGTATAACAAAACTTTTTTGTCATGGTTTAAAAATACTATGCTTAGTAGATCAGATGCATCAGAGACATTGATATGGTTAGTGGTTGGTCCAAGTTTAAATGTGATAACATGGTCTAGGTATGATATTAATGGATATAAATTTCATATGAAAGATCAAGAAAATATAAGTGCATTTTAGAATAGTGGTGTATTGGTGTTCGTAGAAGCGATGCATTTTTCAATTTCTAAATAAAAAAACCCAATTTATGCATCAAGTGCATATTATGGAATCATTGAAGAAATATGGGAGGTTGATTACATTAAATTTGAAGTTCTAGTGTTTAACTACAAATGTTTTATTGGTAACAACAGTGTCATACATGATAAATTTTGAATGACGCTTGTTAATCTGAATGGATTGGAAGACACAGCTGATTATTTTATAATGGAAACACATGATAAAAAAATCTATGTTTTTTATCAATCTGATATGCAATGGTCTATTGTTTTACAAGGAAAAACAATATTTTGGTGATGATAAACTTGATGAATATACTGATTTATATGTGACCCCTACTTACATGGAAATATTAATAGATAATAATGATGAGAACATTATAGACTTGATTTATTCCATAAGGAACGATCATGACAAAGGAATTTGGAAAAACAATCCATTAATACATTCCTAATATTACAGGTAACATATGTTTATTTCTTGTTTACTTTTATTAATTTCATAAAATGTTAGATATGTTAATTTTTTTCTTTATTAAAACATATATGAAAACTAATAAGTAAAAATTTTTGTTTATATTATTTTAGTTTTATTTATTTTACCATGTTTAGCATTATATAACTTATATATTTTTTTATTTTGTTTAAATACAATTATTTTAAATTTAATATTTTAAATGAAAAAAAAAATTATAAGAGTATATTGAAAAAATATTCTTTTTTGTGTAAAAATGATTTATTAGGTTGGACAATTTTTAATATTCCTACAAAAATTTTGTATTTGTTTTCATTCATTTACATTACATTTCTTATATCATTATTGTTGTTAGTATTTTAGTTAACTATAAAAAATGTGAATAATAATGTGTTAATTTTTAGTTTAATTTTGTGTTTCATAATTTTTCATTTTTTATTTACATTATTATTGTAATAGTTGAATTTGTGTATTTGTGTACTAATTTTTTATTTCTTTAATTTTAATGATAATGACAGATCAATCAGCTGATCAAACACATACTTCTGGAGATGAGCGTCCTGATCATACCTCTGGGGAGGAATGTCCACATGCTCCTCTTAATGATCCCCAACCTTCATATACTCCCACAGATCCAAACAAGAGTTTGAGGGTTGGTAAACATGGAAGCATACATTTAACAAAATTATCAATTTCTCATAGCCAAGACTAGAGGATAGTGGTAGAGTTTGATGAGAATGATATTCTAAGAGGTCCTAATGCAAAATAATTCAAGTTTTTATATCAGTTTAGGGTAAAAGTAAAGTCAGTATTTTGTTTAATGATTAGAGAAGTGTTGAAAAAGTAACAATATATCAGTTTTGGGAGACCATTTTGGTAATATCGTTTGTTATTATTTTACTAATACTGAAATTTTTATAGTATAATATGTTTTCCCTCTTTTTATCAGATGAAATTTGATATACCTAACACTAGAAGAGTCAGGAAGAAATTTTTATCAATGGATGCTAGGAGATAGAGGGATTTAAAATCAAGCATCACATCTAATTTCATTTTTTGGCGTAGGCAACATGACAATCCATGTCATATATATCCTTTTATAGATGAATTCACATGGAAACAATTTGTTGAAAGTATAAAAAAAGAATCATTTTTGGTAAGTGAAATGTAAAATTTTAGAAGTTTTCTTATATTAATGATCTTATTAATGATTTATTAATGATTTATTATTTTTAATTTATATAAATTTAGGAGATCTCATCAGGAGATCCAATCTAGAAATTTATACCCATGTACTTTACCTCGGGGAGGGTATACTTTATTGAAAGAAAAAATTATGGCTGAAAATTTGAAAAAACTGATAGCTGAGTCTGCAAGCTCTGGAGAGGTTTCCCCTTCATCCCCCTCAGCTAGACATGAAAAATGGAAGAGGGATCAAATGAGAAAAAAGGGGTAATGTATTACAGAATAATCGAGGGTCTTAGCTGAGAGTATTATAAGATATTTATTTTATTTATTTATTTAAGTTAATTAAATTATTTATATATTTTGATCATTATAAAATTTTTCAAATAATTCATATAGGATTCTCTTGAATAGTAGAGAACACAGGGGGTATTTTTAGTTGAGGGGATGCAAGATATTTTATCTGTAGCATTGGGAAATCTCGAACACTTAGGTCTTGTATGTGGATACCCAGTGGGTGTATCAGTGAGAAAAGTGTTACCATGTTCTTCAGCTTCTCTAATGGAGGTTTTTTATCAAAAAAAATAGAATCATTGGGGGATAAAGTTAAAAATATTAATGCAATGATAGAAGAAAATATTAGAGTGTTGATACGGTCCATGTTTTCAAACATGCAAATACAATTTCAGATTGTAGCTCTCACTCCTCCATCTCCACCAACAGCTCCCAATCCTCCAACTCTACTTGCAGACCCTATTTTTTATCCTACTCCCACACCCACTCCTCCACCTTCGCCTATAGAACCTGTTTTTTATCCTACTCTTACACCCCCTCCTCCACAGCTTCCCAGTTAATGTGAGTTATATGTTGATGATCCTCACTATCATATAGTTTCATATGGGATAATATATAATATAGGAGATACCATTCATCATCAACAGTTAGATATAGAGAAGCATAGGGTCACTATATAGTATATTATAGATATATCAACTGGAGTACCATTACCTACAGATGAGGTGAGGACAGTTGGACAAGTATCGGCCACTTTTTAGTTTGGTCATATATATTTCTGCAATATATTACCAGAGGTATGTGTATATTTTATCTTTTATTTTATTTTTGTATTAAATTTGTTTTAACATTTGAATGTTAATATATTTATCTATTTATTTATAGTAATACTTAAAATTTAAATAAATACTATGTAACCAACAATAAAGACAATGTGTTATGATTTCAGATACAGATTTTAGTAGTCTTGACAAATTTTAAAGATATTCAAATTTTTTGGCAGGTGTTTATGAGATTCCAATGGAATCTAATGTATGTGGGTGTGAAATAACTGTGCAGATTTTAAAAAATGATATCATGAATCTTGTAACTGGGGATAGGTTAGGCATCATCGTGATGAAAAAAAATTCATGTAATTCTTAACATAAATATTTTCCTACATTAAATTTATTGAAAATTTATACTTATGTCTGTTTTATATTAGGTATCTTTATAAAATGTGTGAGGAGAATGAAAATATAGATTTATATGGATTTATAGACCCACGATTCATTTCACTTGAAGTGTGAATAATGAATTAAGAATAAAGAATAGTTTATATTGCTGAAAGATTTGAAAAGAATATAATTATGTAGTGTTGTATGTTTCCTTATGTTGAGAGGTATGAAACATATATCTCAAAAAGTGTTATTTATATTTTAACATATAATAAATACTAACATTAAATTTTCTTTTATATCAGTGGCCATTATATGTTAGGTGTTTTTGTCTAAGGGAGAAGACACTTTACTGGATATGCTCTATTCATGGTGATGTGCGAGGAAATTTTATGAACATGTTGGAAAATTAAGTTTTAATTTATTAATAATTTTTTATATTATAATAAATTTTAATTTTCATTCATTCATATTATTTTATAATAGGGGATGGGATTTATTTTGAAAAAAAACAAATAAAAAGAGCTCTAAGATCAAATATGTAAAAGTAAAGGTGAATTTTCATTTATAATTAGTGCATTTTGGATATATTACATAAAAATGTTATTTTTAATTGAAAAACTCCTTTATAGAATTTTCATAAATAAAAAAGGTGTCAAATAATTCATATATTATGTGTTAAGATTTATGTATGAAATAATTACAACTGGAACAGTTATGAAGTTCAACCAGGTCATATTTCCTTATAAACTATTCCTTAATATTTCATTTATTTTATTCATTATACATGTTAAATACTTTACTTTTAATTTGTATATTTTTTATGACTCTCACCCTTATAGTGAACAAGATATCACACACTTACAAGTGGAATGGGAAATTCATTTTATAGGTTTGGTTGGATTTTAGTTTTTTTTTAATGAATATTGTAATTTTGAATGTTGTAATTGTAAATGTGTATTTGGTAGTTGTTTTATTTGGATTTAGGTTTTTTTTAGTTAATATTGTAATTTTTGAATGTTTTAATTTTGAATGTGTAATTTACTACTTGTTTCTATTTCTTCTTATTTCTATATTTTTCTAGTTTGGTGAGCAATAAAGAGGAAGGGTAAAATGAAATATTTAAAAAAAGGTTTTTACATCAGTTATTTTATAACCGACGTTAAAAATATCCTTTTTTTGGTTTTCTATGTTAGTTTTTATATAACCGGCATGGTATGGGTTTTTTTACATCGGTCATCATGAATCATTTTCATGTCAGTTTCAACAAAACTGACGTGTAATAGTGTTTTTTATGTTAGTTAATTATTAACCGATGTAAAAAAGGCATCGGGATCATGTTTTTCTGCATCGATCGAATAAAAACCGACATGGTATATGATGTTTTATGTTATTTATATAATAACTAATGTAAAAACACTTCATTCAAATCCTTTTTCACATCACTCATATAAAAAACCAATGTAATATAAGATCTTTTTCATCAGTTATTAAATAATCGACATAAACCATCAATTTCATTATAGATTTAAAACATTCATTTTTTTAACTGATGTTAAAGACAATATTTAAAACATCTCCTTTATTAATGGTGGCTGGTAAAAAATGTAAAAAATCAAAAAAACTGATGTGAAAAAGAATTTTTTTCACTAGTTTCATCATCATACTCATAAAAATATTCCTTTTACTAATAAGAAAAATATTTCTTGATATCAAAATATTCATTCCATTTAAAACCCTTTTTGAAAATACCCAGAACAAAGGGAATGGGGTTTTTTCTTTGAATAAAACATGAAATCTTATAAAGTAATACAAACATTAAGTAATAGTTATAGTATCAAGAAAATCCAATGATGCTTTATATATTAAAATAGAATATTCGTTTTGTATCTTTGTCAAAACATTTTGTATAAAACACATAAAAAAGATTTATTTTTAAAAACTTTGAAAGAAGGTTAAAAGTGACATAAAATTTAATTTATAATTCATTTATGTTCATGTAAATACATCATTAAAATATTTTTAATAATATGTACATGGAAGAAAAATATTTAGAAAATAAATCTTTAAAGCATTTAAAATGAGGTTTTTAAGGTAAAGTGTCCCTTACCTTGGGTCTGACTCATCACGTACATTGTTTATCTTCATAAATAATAAAATTATGTTAATTATTTTATTAATTAATAACATTTTTCAAGTTTATTATTCCTTTTATTTTATTTATTATCAATTTATCTTCAATTACTTAGTCAATTAAGTTCACATCAGACGTTTTTATGGTATTCGGCTTATATATCCAAAATGAATTTTGTAAGTTGACTATGGTCAAAGATGTAATTATACCATCATATTAATAATAATAATAATAAAATAATTATTATTTTTAGGTATTAATTATTTTTTTTAAATCAACCATGAAATGTGGTTATGAAAAGTTAATTGTGTTACAATCATGGAGACAGTAGGTCTTACGTAAGCATGAGTAACATTTTCATTTTTCAAAGAGTGTGAGGGGAAGAAGGTAAGTATAATTTTATCTTTAAAAATTATTATTATATCATAAATATCATATTATTTCTTTAAATAAACTTATATATGTAATTCATGTGATATGGTCATGAAAACTGAATCACATTATTTTGTGGAGGTAGTAATCTACACGTACACACGAACGACATTATCATTTTTCAATGGATAGAAAGAAATGAAAATATAAAATATATTATATTTATAGAATGATAAATATGTCATGAATTTCATATATATACATTAAATCCATCATTATAACTAGCTGTGAGAGGTGGTGATGGAAAACAAATTTCATCGATTCACAAGGTGGTAGTCCATCATAGGCATGAAAAATGGTTTCACTTCCAATTTGATGGAAGAAGGAGATGGATATAGGTTATTAAATTAACATTAAAAAATATCATTATATGGAAGATACTGGTGTTATTATTTCATAATATTTTAAGAATATTTTAAGGATGTAGAAGAATAAATAAAATGAAAATTCCCGGTTAATAACTGTACCATTTATTCATACAACCTCTTTAGGTTTATACCTAAATCATTCCTAGTTTTGTTTTCTGATAAAAATGTGGATTTAGAATATTATATGGAATGTAAGGAAGTTATTTGAGTATGTATTGACTAAACCAAAAGTCTCTTGAAGTATGGAGAGGAGAGGATAAGGGGTGTCTATTTATAAGTGGGGGAGAGGACACACTTGGAATTTTTTAAAAGATTAAAATATATTAATGTATTATTCAAGACAAATGGCTCCAAAATGGACCACTTCCAGAGATGAGATGATATAGGGTAAAAATATTTCCAACCAATATAATTTAAAAAAGTTTTTTAGTTATTTTAACCCTTATCACTTAAGTTTAACCCCCCAGTAAATATTTTTTTACCTTAACTATGGTAACAAATTTTTACTATTTTTACTATTCATTATGACCAAAAAATTAAGTTTACCATATTAAATAATATTAATTATTATTATTCCAAATATGGAATCCATTTTATCAAATTAAATTCACATAATTGAAAATTTTTAATATAAAATTAAACCGGAAAAACACGATGAAAATGGTTTTTTCAAAAAAATTATTTTTTAAGTATAAAACAAATTATACCAAATTCAAGTATAATGTTGATTATAATAACATTTATTATATTGAGTTTAATAAAAATTAACTAATTAAATTTTAAAACTAATAAAAATTATAATGTGACTTGTAAATACTTGAAAAAAAAATAAAATTTTCAATAAAAAATAGTATTTTTCATTATTCATTAAAAAATAAAACTTTTCATAAAATTATCAAAAATTAATCATAAGATAATTTTTAAATTTTGAATCCAAAAATGATGATAATTTTTAAAAATTAAAATTCAACAATTTTGAAAATCAAACTTTTAAATAAAACTATATAATGCATGAAAAGTCAATTTGGTTAGAAATAAATCTTTTTCAAAATATTCTTATAATGATTATAACTCTATAAAATCTAATTAATGAAAATTAATAAAGAGTTAAATTGATTTAATATTAAAATAATTTGGGTTGTTACATTCTTCTTACTTTTGGAAATTTCATCCTCATAATTATATTCATTGCTTAAACAAGTGGGGACATTTTTCCTTCATAACAGTTTATGATTCTCATGTTGCTTCTCCAATCATATAGTTTTTCCCCAAAATATTAACCTAGATAATCACTTTATTCCATAACACCTTCTCTATGTGTTCAAGAATATGAATAGGTTTTTCCTCATAAAAATGTTCTCTTTAAACTGTACTACTTCAGGGCTCAAAACATGAGATGCATCAGGCACATATTTTCTAAACAAAGAAACATGAATTGCCTCATGTACATGAGATAAACTCAGATATAAGGCCAATAAATAGGAAAAAAATCCAATATTATGTATAATTTCATATTCTCCAATGAATTGTGGACTTAAATTTTCCTTTTAACCAATATTCATAACACTTTTCCATGGATATACTTTAAGAAAAACATGATCACTTACCTCAAATGAAATATCTTTCCTCCAGTTATCTTCAAAACTTTTCTATATTCTATGAGACACCCTCATGTTCTACTCAATCATCTTCACCTTCTCAACCATTTCTTCTATCAATTCTAGTCCCAAAAAATTTCTTTCTCTAACTTCATCCCAATAAACTGGATTCTGACATCACTTTCTATATATTGCCTCAAAAGATGTCATTTATATACTAGAATGAAAACTATTATTAAAATAAAACTAAACCAAATTCATATATCGATCCCAAATTCCCTGATAATATATTGAACAATCTTGAAGCATATCCTCTAAATTATGAATTGTTCACTCTGACTATCCATCAAATTGAGGATGAAGGGTTGTACTAAAATTTAATTCAGTTCCCAATGACTTCTGAAGTCCTTTCCAAAAATTAGAGGTGAATCTAGGATGATGAATAGAAACAATGAAAATATGGACTCCATGAAATTTAATTATATATTTATCATAAATTTGATAAAGTTGATCCAAAGAAATATTATCTCAAATGGGAAGAAAATGGGAAGATTTATTTAATCGATCAATAATTACCCAAATTTCATTATTACCTTGATGTGTCTTTGGTAATCCCACCATGAAATCCATATATATGTTTTGTCATTTCCATTATGAAACTAAAAAATGATGAATCAACCACTTTTGTAATTATTGTTCGGTTTTAACAAGTTTAAAATTAAAACATTTCATAGTTAAATTAGAAATATCTATTTTTATTCATTCCCAACAGAAATGTTCTCAAAGGAATATATATATATTTATACTACCAGAATGAATTAAAAATGGATAGTTACGAGCCTCACTCAATGGTTCATTCTTCAACTAGGGGTCACATGAAACACATAACCCTTTTTTAAATCTCAAAAAAACCTTCTTTGTCGATATTAAATTATGAAAACATACACTTCTTGACCGATTCTACCTTTTCTTATAAAACATTGTTTTACTTATAAGATTTTTTAATCTTGTATGAAAAATACTATTGTACTGACACCTAAAACAAAATAAAGGGAGTTTCTTCATGCACAATTTCTAATCCAACAATAACCAAATCATTGACCAAAGGATTATATTCAATATGTAGAATAGTTAATGATGAATTATCTTTCCAACTCAAAGAATCATCTACTCTATTTTCCTTTCTTAAATGGTAATGAATTGTGCAGTCATAATAATTTATCAATTTTATACATCTCATTTGTCTCATATTAAAATATTTTTGAGTGAATATATACTTCAATATTTTATGATCAGTATATATTTTATACTTTACTATATATAAATTATGTCTCTAAATTTTTAAATTAAAAACTACAGTCATTAGTTTAAGGTCATATGTAGGATGATTTTTTTCATGGGGCTTCAGTTAATGTAATGCATAAGAAATTACCCAATTATTATGCAGTAAAACACAACTCAGTATCTTCAATGAAGCATCATTGTAGACAAAAAAATCAACATTTCTATATGGCAGGGCTAAAACTTGAGAATTTACTAATCTTATTTTTAGTTCCTGGAAAAATTGATCTCATTCCTTTGTCCATATATACCTAACTCCTTTTTCTGTTAACTTTGTTAGTTTCCTAGATAACTGTGAAAATTTTTCAAAAGACCATTGGTAATAGCCTACTAATCCAAAAAACTATAAATCTCAGAAACATTTTTCAGACCTTTCCATTCATCAATGACTTTATTTTCTTAGGATCAATAGTTATGTCATCTTTATTTATGATATGTCCAAGGAATATAATATGTTGTAACCAAAAATCACATTTACTAAATTTTCTATATAACTTATTTTATTTCAAGGTTGGGAAAACAATCCTTAGATCTTTTTCATGATCCTCATAAATTTTTGAACAAAGCAAAATATCATCAATAAAAACAAACACAAAATTATCCAAATATTCATGGAAATTTCTATTCATAAGATCCATGAATACAATTAGAGCATTCATCAACCCAAAGGCATAACCACAAACTCATAATGCCTATACCTAGTTTGTAACACTATCTTAAGCATTTAATCTTTATTCAACTTTAGCTAATTGTACCCGGACCTGAGATTAGCCTTCGAAAAATTCTGATCTCCCAAGAGTTGTTAGAACTTAATGTGATGGCTAAACATCTAAGGAAGTAGTTGCAAAGGATTTCACCACACAATTTTGCTTATATTCTCGTTTCTTCCTATCATTTGTGCTCTTATTTAGACATGCATCTATATAATGACTCATCTCGTTGCATTTAAAACACTTTAATGTCTGCTTATCAAAATAGGTTTTACAACTACTAAGATATTTTTATTTGAAATCACAAGACATATGCCCAAAATTATCACATTATAATCACTTCACAGATTTTATAAGACATTCCCCATGGTTCTTTTTACCACACCCCTCACAAACTGAAAACATAATTTTCTTACCATCAGATTTCTTTGATGGATTCTTCTTATTTTCCATCCACCGGGACCACTTTTTCTACTTATTGTCATAAAAAATTGTATCATCAACAAACATGATTTCCACCTTCTCGACATATTGAACAAGTTTCTCATAGATTGTAAATTTTTGAGAGGATAATTCTCTTTAGTATCTTGGATTTAATACTAAGTAAAATAGATTAATTTTACTATCAAGATCCCAGATACAATTTTGTGTATGCCTTTCCAATCAGGTGAAGTTTTCTTTATACGTGGAAACTAAATATTCCTCCTCTTTCATCAATTCCAGGAATTATTTTTCCATTCTAAGTTGAATAACCTTAGGAAAATATGTCTTAAGGAAAATATTATTAAATGTATCCCATTCCATGGCATCAATCTATTCTATTTATTTAGTATTATTAACCATTAAACGATATTTATTGGCCTCCCCTTCAAAATGATAAATAGAAAGAGATACCTTTTGATGATTTGAACAACCCATGACTTTGAATATCTTTTCCAGAGCTTTAATACATCCCTCATCTACCATTTATTCATAATATCCACTGAATGATGGAGTGTTTTGTCTCATAAAATGATCCACCATCAACATGTTCCTCTTTGGTGGATCTAGTTTCTCTCTAGCACGTATTCCACAACAATTTAGAGTCTGCATCAACTTATCCATTAGAGAAAAAAACTACTCAATTCCAATTCCAACCATTCTAGGTTGATGATTTGGAATGATATTTTTTCTTGGTGCCATCCTGCTTCAGTTTCCTTATTTCCTCTATGGAAAACTATTCTAAATAGTCATACTTTAGATAAAGTAACATGGAAATATTTAAATGTTATATCATGATAACCATAAATTATAATCTCTTAAAGTTATTTACTTACATTATCTTAACCATTAAAATTTTCTAAACCTTTCCTTTGATACCAACTATAAGGACCCATCCTTAAATAATCAGTAAAAATTGATTCTTTAGATAAGAATTAATTTTATTATATTCTTATATATCTTTTAGGTTTATATTTTAAGAGAGTTAGGCCATTTCCCTTAAAAATAAAATATTACATCATAAAGTGGACAATTCTACTTAGTATCCATTTTTTCTACAATACAAAACTTTTAAGATTTAACCAATTTTATTTTCATGACATATCTTTACAATTTTCATATTTAACTCATATTTGTCCCTAATCATCCTTAAAACCATGTTAAAAACATTTTAAAATGTGGAATGACCACAAACATATTAGTAAGGGACATGTAAAAATAAAGAAACTTGTTAGTCCTTGAATACTCATAAAAATTTTCCTTCTTCAAAATAAACCTTGAACTCAAAATAAACATTTTCTAACCCAAAAAATCAACTTCTCTATCCAAATATTTTCATAAAATATTTCATAATAAATCTTAAAGGAAAAAATAAAAAACATAAATTTTTCTTTTCAATCAAGAAAAACTCATGAAAACTTTTTAGAAAATTTATAAATTTCACCCTTAAGAAGTAATATATACTTTCCTTTAAACACAATCTCATTATCATACCTTGTGAAATCATAATATTTCAGTAAAAACGCTTAGAAATCATAGATAAATCATGTAGGTAACTTGGGAAATTATTTCCAAATCACTCTTATAATTACTCTAAAAAGGGAATAACCCAACTAGTAATAATATCTTAGGATAAAGATAACCGGTTAACTCTATCCCATTACCCAATGAATTGGAGATCTATATCAGGCTCACTCATCATCATGAGCTATATCAGGATCACACATCATCATGATCTATATCAGACTCACCCGTAAACAATTCTTAAGAACCATAATATAATCATAATACATGAAACCTTTCATTTTCATTATCATACTCATAAAAATATTCCTTACACCCATAAGAAAAACATTTCTGGATATCAAAATATTCATTTTATTTAAAACCCTTTTTTAAAACACCCAAAAAATGGAATTAAGGATTTTATTTGAAGAAAATATGAAATATTATGAAGGAATACAAATATAAAATAATAGTTATAGTAGTGAGAAATGTTTTTGACACCTTATATGATAAAATATAACATTCTTTTTTTCCTATTTGTCAAAATATTCTGTATAAAACACATAAAATAATTCTTTTTGAAAACCTTTAAAAGATGGAAAATATTGGAATAAAATGTACTTTATAATTAATTTATTTCCATATAAATACATCAATAAAATATTTTTAAGAATATGTACATGGAAGAAAAATATTTAGAAAATAAATCATTAAAACATTTAAAATGAGGTTTTTAACGTAAAGTGTCTCTTACCTCGAGTCTAAATTGTCACATATGTTCGTTATCTTCCTGAATAATAAACTTGTTTTTATTATCTTATTACTTGATAATTTTTTCATGTTTATTATTTATTTTATTTTATTTATTATCATGTTATATTCAATTACTTAATCAATTAAGTTAACATAAAATGACTTTGGTAAGTTAATTTTGGTTAAATAGTTCATTATTCCATCATATACAAAATAATAATCCTTACATAATTATAATTTTTATACATTAATTATAATTTTAAAATAAACAATGAAATATGGTTATGAAAAATGAATTACGTTACAATCATGAGATAGTAGGGCGTACGTATGTATGAGTAACATCTTTATTTTTCAAATAGAATGAGGGAAAGAAGGTAAGCATAATTTTATATTTATATAATTATTATTATATTATAAATATCATATTATTTCATTAAATAAACTTATATATGGAATCCATGTTATTTGGTCATGAAAAAATGAATCGCATCGCTTCGTGGAGGTGGTAATCCACAAGTACGCACGAACAATGTTATCATTTTTCAATGGATATAAAGGTAAGAAAATAGATAATATATTATCTTTATAGAATTATAAATATTTCATTAATATCATATATATGTATTAAATCCGTTATTATAACCATCCATGAGAGGTAGTTATGGAAAATGAATTACATCGCTTTGCGAGGTAGTAGTTCATCGTATACACGAGTGATGGTTTCATTTCCCATTTAATGGAAGAAGGATATGGATATAGGTTGTGTTGTTAACATAAAAAATATAAGTATATGGAGGACACTGGTGTTTCTATTTCATCATGTTTTAATAATATTTGAAGTAGGTATAAGAAGAAATAAAATAAAAATGATCAGTTAACAACTATACATCTTCTTCAAAAAACCTCTTTAGGTTTATACCTAAATCCTTCCTAGGTTGATTTTTTGATCAAATCAGGGTCTTTTAGAAATGTAAAGAGATTTAAATAATTTATTTGGGTAATTATTTTTTGAATTAGAAGTCTCTTTAAGTTTCAAGATAAGAGGATAGGGGGTTTCCTTTTATAAGTGGGGGCAAGGACACACTTGGAATTTTTAAAAATATTAAAATATATTATTGTCTTACTCAAGACAAATGGCTCCAAAATGGACCATTTTAAAATATGAGATGATATAGGGTCAAAATATAGATATACAAAATAACTTATATAATTTTATAGGTCATTTTAACCCTTATCACTTTAGCTTAACCCCCTAATAAACATGTTTTAACCTTAACCACGGAACAAATTTTTACTGTTTTTACTATTAATTATGATCAAAAATTAAGTTGACCTTAATAGCTAATATTAATTATACTAATTCAAAATTTTAAATCCATTTTATCAAATTCAATTCACATAATTGGAATAATTCAATTTAAAATTAAAATTTAAAAAAAAATAGTTTTTTAGAAAAATGCCTTTTTAAGTATAAAAATGTTTATATTCCAAATTCATGTATAATGTTGATTCCAATAAAATTTATTGGATTATTTTTAATAAAAATGAAATAATTATATTTTAAATATAATCGAAAATATAATTTGACTTGTAAATACTTGAAAATAAAAGACAGTTTTTAATAAAAACAATATTTTTCATTATTTATTGAAAAATCAAATTTTTCAGAAAATTATCAAAAATTCATCCTAATATAATTTTAAAATTTTAAAATAAAAAATTAAGTTAATTTTATAAAATTAAATTCTATAATTTAGAAATAAATATTTTAATTAAAACCATATAATGCATGAAACTCAATTTGGTTACAAATAAAACTTTTTTCCTTTTGACTTAAAAATTACCTAATATTATTATAATGAATATAACTCTATAAAATCTAATTGAAAAAAATAATATGGAATAAAATTGATTTACTATTAACATTTTCTAGGTTGATACATCTACCAATTCCTATTTGACAAAGAAGCCTGATTAGATTCCATGGTCGATCAGCTCCTGCTACTACCCTTTCTTCTTAGGCTTCCAACTTCAAGGGGATTGATTGCCAAGAACTTTCTTAGTGAATGCATCCAAAATTAGGTGAAATGGCTTCATAGTATCCACTATAGATAAAAAAATAGCCCAATTCCCATCTAAAACCACTCTACCCACTTCAGGCTACTTAGTGGGAAGTGAGGACACCTAACCGGTCTTACCTTCAACAGCCAAAAAATAGAAGGTACTAACATTTAGTGGCCCAACAGAACCACTATTGTCCTTGTTTTCCATGTTTTGGGTAATTTATACAAGAGAAAAAGTCATTGGTACTACACTATTCATGGCTCGATCATCCTACACCACCATAGGGGATTTTTCTATGTGATCTATCGAAGCATGGGGAAAAAATAGAAAATCGTAAACATGGAATGGGGTAGCCCTCCAGTGGGAGCATGATCCAATGAGGCCATATGGATAGGTAGAGAGATTTACAAAGAGAAATTAGTATTTTTATGGACACTAATAGGTGATCACTCAATGGTAGGATCATCCATTCCAATAGACTAAGGGTTAGGAGAAAGATGATCCAATGTCTCAGCCTAGACAAGCCTCTTACAACATCGGTAGTTGGTCCTGTGTGATATGGAAAATTTGGGAGTACCAACAACAGTCAATTATAGAATAATAGTGAAAAGGATAAAAAATAAAATGAACAAGAAAAATATCACAATACATAGGATTTACATGGTTCAAGAATAATCCATATGTCTACAGAGTGGTATAAAAAATTCATTATATTAGGAGCAAGATTACAAAGAAAAATCACAGAGTTTAGGAACCCTTATTCAAAATGAGATCATAAAGAAACATGGTGATATGGTAACCCATGTTTCTATAGACCCAAACCCACACAGTTGGTCCAATGTTGTACAGTAACATTTTTCGGAATTCCGTATAGTTATAGTAATGTATTAGTTCCACTAATCAACTCTACATCCTAGTGGACAGTATGGGTTGGCCGTAGTTATCCCAACTCCATCTGATATATCAGGATTCATCATTCTAACAATCTCCCATTTGGAGCCTAATCTAGAAAACTTACCTCTTTCCATGGTTTCAACTTAAGACAACTTAATTAATCTGATATCATCCACTTCTTCACTCACCAATGATCATTTTCCCATCAAAACATTGATTTCAATCTGATGATTCATGAAATACTATTTGATTTCCCTTTCATGATCCTATAGTGTTATTAAATATTCTACCTCTCATCCTTCATTAAACAATGAATGAAAATATAGGCATATGATTTTTTTAACTTATTAATCACCATTATCTTCATCAACATGTTTTTCAAATTATTGGTTCCAAAAATCATCTTTAATTTCAAAATATTATCCTATATTAAGCCTCTAAAAAAGTGGTACTTTAGCTGAATGTTCTACGCTTAGGCATGAAACCCTAGGTTCCTCTCAATATGTATAGTAATATAACTGTTACTGTGCAATGAATTTTCCTCTTGATTTCTCTCCAAATCCTCCAAGAAGTTCTTTAGCCAAACCATTGTTTTCCTAGATTTTGTTACAGCAATGTATTTTTCTCTTATGGTATATAGTGTTACCACCTTTTATAATTGAGATGTCCAACTTAAACACATTACCTATAGTACTCCTATTGTTATTGATATCACCTCCAAGGTCACCATCCACATACCCCTATAATGACTTTCCTTTCCCATAACATAGAGATACTTTCTTTCTTATCTTCAGATACCTAAATATCAACATAATAGATTACCAATATTTTTTCCAAGTTTATCTATGTACCTTCTCACAACTCCCATTTCATGATAAATATCAATTCAAGTACATACCATGGCATACATCCAGCTTCCAATAGTTTATGCATAAGGGACCTTTCCATGTACTCAACCTCTTCTATTATCGTTGGTGTTTGATCCTTTGACAATTTTAAATGTATTTCCAAGGTAATAAAAATTTTATTTTCTTCCAATATAATATATATAATAAAAACCTTTATAATATAGTTATCTTGTGAAAACATCAAGGTTCTAGCTTCACATCCTCTCTTGATCTTCATCCCTAAAATATTATTAGTTTCTCCAAGATCTTTCATCTCAAAATCTTTATCTAACTGCTCTTTCATCTCATTAATCCTCTACATAAATGATCCTTAAATGATCATGTCATCCACATATAGAATCCATATAATGTATCGATCGCTAAAAAGATTGAAATAATAGAATTAACCCATTCCATTTTGTTTGAATGCATTTTTTACTCATGAATTCATTAAACTTCTTATTCTACTATCTAGGTGTCTTATTTAATACATATAAACTTTTCTAGATTTTGTGCACTAGGTATTCCTTTCTTATCTCAAAAAAACTTCTAATTTCAGCATATAGATTCCCTCCTCCAAATCGCTATAAAGGAAAGAAATATCCACATCAATATGATCAAGATGTAAATACTTTGATGCAAAAATACTGAGAGTCACCCTAATATTAGTAAGATTCACTATAGGTGAGAATATTTTATTGAAATCCACACCTTCCTTATGTTGAAATTCTTTCATTTCCATCCAAGTTGTGTATCTCCTCTTACCATTGTATTCTTCCTTGACCTGGTGTACCCATTTATTTGGCAATGCTTTCTTTCCTTGTGGAAAAGGAGTGAGGTCCCAAGTATTGTTATCATGCAATGAATAAATCTCTTCCTTCATAGAGAGATCCCACTTGCTCGAATCTTTCAAATATATTACCTCTTCAAAGCATCTAGACTCTCCACTATCAGTCAATAACAAATAGTATAGGGATGATGAATACCTCTATATAGGTTTTCTCATCATTGTTTATCTCTTCAACTCTATTTGAGGAGTAGGATCCACCTGTTTAGTTGTTGAATGCTTAGGTTCACCTTCAACCTTCACTTTCTCTTGACACCCTGATTCATTATTCTTGTTGTCAACTTCAATTGCATGGTGATCCTTGTACGTGACATCGTCATTAAATATCACATTTTAAATTTTGATGATCTTTTTGTTATTATTGTCCATACAATGATATTCAAACTCCTCAACTCTGTAGTTGATAATAAAATCATGATTTAGACTTAGCATCAAGCCTATACTTGCATCAACATCTATATATACATATACCAAGAAACCAAATACATGTAAATGAGAGAGTCTTACCTATTTTCTTGACTATATATCCTTATTTAAACATTCTCCCATTGGTACATATGGATTTCTATTTATGAGATATACTTCCATATTCACTACCTCTACCCAAAAGGTCTTGGGTAACCTTGAGTGCAACCTTATACTCTTAGCATGTTCATTCAATGTCATATTCATCCTTTCAAACACATCATTCTATTATGGTGTACCAAAAAGATTATTCTCCCACCAAATTCCATTATTATCATAGAATTCCCTGAACTATTTATTCCATACTCTACCTCTATTGTTAGACTTCAAGCATTTTAGCTTACATCCTAACTCATTCTCAACCAAAATCTTCCACTTTTGAAACATGGTAAACACATCAGATTTTATTTTTCAAAAAGTAAACTCATATTTTCCTTTTTGATTCTTCAGTAAATGTCACATAATGTTGTGACACTCTAAGGGAATGTACTAGTACAGGCCCCCAAATATCAGTGTTCACTAGATCCATCTTTCTATCCTTCGATTCTCTACATCCTTTTGCAAAAGATACCTTCTTCTGCTTTCCAAATACACAATCTTCACATAATCTAACTTCCACTGAATTTAACTCTTATAGCATTATTTTTTTAGCATCTTCATCCCCATATTAGTCATGTGGCCTAACCTATAATTCCATAATTGTGAATCCCCAATAGAATTATTTTTTGTAATCATTTCCATGCAATTTTCTATAATTTTGTATAGGGTTCTATTCTTTAAGTCACAATCTATAATCATAGTTCCTATAGTAATTATTCATGCACCACTAGTGAAAATGGTTAAAAATAATACATCATCAAGATGCCCAACAAAAATAAGATTCATTCTAATTCTAGGGATATATCACACATTCTGTAGAATCAGTAAACTCCCACTATTGGTTTTGATCTAGGAATCACCCTTTCCAATAATTTGTAAGGATCTATCATCCATAAGATGAACCATTCCAAAATTCCCTAAAAAAATAATTATTCTATAAGTCCTTCATAAATGTTGAATGGAAGGATTCCCTTGGGTCTAAAATCTAATACTCCATAGGGTTATCCACAATTAATAGCAACATATCATCAGTTCCTTCGGTTTTCATGTTTGATGTATTGGTTCTTAGTGACTTATGATTTTATCATAAATCCTTCTTGATGAGCCCTTTCTTCCCACAATTACAATAGGTATGAACATGCCCATTTTCTTTATCTCAACTCTTTCCTCTTGATTTTGATCATCCTATGTAATTATCTCACTGCATGTATCTACCTCTTCCTTCCATACACAAAGTAGAACCTAAGAATCCACTTGACTCTCTTCTTAAAATATCCTCACTACGGATCAGATATTACACATCATTTAGCTTCAAATTTGTATTTCCTAAATAATTATTCACAATTTTCATAGTGGATTTCCAACTATTAGGTAATGAATATAGTAAAACCAATGCACATATCTCATCATCCATCATAATTCTCATCTATGTCAACTGATTTGTGATGGAATTGAATTCATCAATGTGATCAGTAACAATATTCCATTCAATCATCTTTATATTGAATAATCATCACATCAAGTACTCTTTGTTCTATGTGAAGACTTATTTCACATGTTCATGAGAGCTTCCATCAGCATAGTTTTCATCTTCTCCTCCCTAATGTTGAACGTTGTGTTTTTTGCCAATGTAAGGTGAAAAAATCCCAGAATATATCAATGTTGATCTAGTAACTACAACTTGGTCTTGCCCAACTTTGTAGGTCTGACACTCTAAAGCGGTGATTGAATATTTTTCAGATATAGATAATCTTTGATATAAATCCTTATAACTAAAGTTAGATCTATCAAAACAATCAATAATCACCTTGACTTATTCCATAGTCATTGATCAATTTCATAAATTTAACCTCAATCTTTAGAACTCAGGATTTTATACTAGTTGATACGGAAACACCAAGATCACTAACAATATTTGATTCTGGAAGAAGAGTAAAATGGAGAAAATATCAAAAGAAGAAGAAGAAGATCACAAGACAAGATTTTCATGGTTTGAGAAAAATACATACGTCTATAGAGTGGCGTAAAAAAGTTACTATATTGAGAGTAATAATATAAGGAAAATCTCAAAGTGGAGGAACCCTAGCTTGAAATAAGATCATAAAGAAATGTTGTGCTATAGTAATCCACGTTATTATTGTTTCAAACCTCTATAGTTGGTCCATTATGCTATAGTAATGGTGGTAGAAGTATGTGGATCTATAGTAACTTTTTGGTTTCTCTGATCAACTCTAATACAGTAAGCATTTCAAAGTCTACACTATTATAATACCTTGTCTATGCTAGCAGTCAATGTTATGGACAAGTGTATAGTGCAAGCCGCCAGCAGTTTTCCCAACTCCATCTGATGGATTGGGCTACATAATTCCAACATAGTGACCATGTCGGCCACATAAAGAGTATAAGTCGACCATATTCTCATAAATAATGCACTGTCATAATCTCCCTTCCCAATCAACTATAAAACGAATGTGATTGGGAAGGGTAAGGGAAAGATTAAGCTCATCCCAAATGTAAGAAAAATCATCTTATCTCAATCACACTATAATATCATCAATATGCATGAAAGTATCTATATGATCATCCATACCTTTTAGGATATATGGATTCTTTAAGTGTATTGTCAAGACTAATAGAATAATCCATGTCGTTGAATGTTTTAAATCTATACCATAGTATAAATCCACCTTTCATTGGAAGTGAAATAACCTTTAGGAAGTGAAAATCTAAACATCTGACAATAAGGCAAGGGAAAAATCAGATTCTGAAGAAAGATAAACACATAGATGATGGTGGTTTAGAATACCAAACTATATCAGTTAATGTAATCCCCAACTATCACTGATGAAATTATCAAAACATTCCTACATAGGATGATCCAAAACACACCTGGCGATAAGGTTCCATGAGTGGAAAGAATTCACCACCTAGAACTCAAAAGATGAAATGTAGAAGGTGGGGTTCCATTGAATGAAACTGCTTATTTAGGGGTGAAACTAACCATGGGAATTAGGGGAGATAATGAAGAGAAAACCCTAGGGTGGTAGGGATTGGTAAATCTAAAGAAAAAGAGAGTGGGGAGTTTTTCGGCTCAACCATGGAGGTTTTAGGGCCATTAAAGCATGTAAAAGGGAAGAACAATACTCTCAAAAATCATAAAAGGAAAAGATGAATGTTTGATTGTAGACTTAAAGAATAATTTAGAATAAAATGAATTTGGAAAAGGACTCAAAGTGGTCTGCATACTAAATTCTGGGAATGGTCTACAGAAATCATCGACCATGAACTGATAGTCCATAGAAATCCTGTGAAATGTTGTCCTGAGAAGCACTGTCCAGAAAACCAAGTAGTTCATGGGATGAGAATGGCGGCTCTGGAACCCTTTCGAATAGTGTCATTGGTGGAATGAAGGAGGATAAATTCAACCCATGTACGGCCCATGCAAATGGTGTCATTGGAAAAAAGATGATAGAGAAATGCGCCCTCGCATATTGTCCTCACTAACTAAGCAGTTCGTGGATGAGGCAAGGTTGATGGTGTCCTGTGAATTAGAAAATCCATTCATGGGATTGAGGCGGTGATTTCTTCCACCACAAACCACAACCTTGCGAACCCATGTTGACCAAGTCGTCCGCAGGCCGGGTGATTTCTTTGTGGGCTTCTGTAAAAGGTGTTGTGTGACCAATAAATCCATCTTCCCCAACACTATATAAAAGGACCACAAAGGGGACTACATAAATACACTTAAAAGGATATTGAATGATAGAGACTTTGACTTTGGATTTTAGAATATATGAAGGAGACAGAAGACTTCGAAGACGAATGATCGACGAAGTGCGTAACCACGAACGATTCCCAACAGGTATAAACCCACTGAATACCATAAAAGGAAGGAATTATAATAATAATCAATTGGATGTGAACCTAATTGGTAAACCATGAACCATATTCCCTTTGTAGATGAATGTCCCATGAACCACAGGTGCAATCCCCTTTCTTCAATTTGGTGACCCGCATAGTGCGTCACTATGTAGATGAAACCCTACACCGTGTAGTGCACTGCTACATAGATAGAACCAAGGGATGCATAGAAAAATGCTATATGGACCAAATCTAGGTCTGTGTACCACCACGGTATGTGTACAGCCCCTCCACCTACATAGTAACACACTATATGGGGAAACCCCAATCCCACATGAAGAAATGGGGTGTGGAATGGGGTGTCTTTAGGTATTCCATCTTCCAATTCGGATCATGACCTTCCATTACCATCACATCATCCATATCCCATCTATGAACCAATCTACCGGAATCAGGACAAAGACTCTTCCAAAGCCACCAGACCCGTATGATAGAACCATTGGATGCACTAGTGTTCCCTTCTAAGTCTACATACCCATGGTAAGTGGAGTCACGAAGGTAGTCCCCAAAATGGTATTGACCCCCGGAATGTTCCTAAGTATACATTTTTGTGGTAACCCAGGGTATGACCTTGGGATACTGATGTGAACCTCCCTATTCTATGGATTAAGGGTTATTACTAGCTCTTTCCTTATATGAGGGGCAGTGAAAAACAAGGATATCACACTTTTGTTTCCTTTTGATGAGGAACAATACTTCTCCCCTTTCCCAGAACCATCTTTAGGGAACTCCTCCTGAGGTAATCCCCTATCCTTTATTTCGGGAGGCGGCACACTTCCCCCACTTCACCTCGGCCTAGGGATATACTCAGATAGGTCAATCTGACTATCCTGGGTATGAAAATAAAATAGATGAAGGGCATAGTCAAATCCCCTCACTCTCTCCCTTTAGGGTCTTGTCCGAACCTCTTTTTTCATCATCCTCTTCCTTTTACATCAGTAGATAAGGTAAATTGTGTGGTTTTCTAAATCTACTGATTCCTCTTGTTTCTCACACCGAACATGACTCACATGGTCTTAGAGGTTAATGATGATCACATCATTCACACTATCCAGTAAATGAACTATGAGAACTATGATTCCTACTCTAATCAGGATATGTAGGACACTTACCTAAGACCCGAGCTCGATGAAAATTCTCTTTAAAAGTAAGTCCTAATAATAATCCCCCTGATTCACTAGGGAGTCCTCTTCAAGAATAATCCCTGATATGATTCTTTCAGAAAGTCCTCCTCTACGGTGTAATCCCCAACTGTGTCTCCTTTACGGGTAGTTTCCAAGTGTAATCCCCAGCCACTGAACTACGAGAACTCTGATTACTATCCTAACCAAGATACATAGGATTCCTATTTGAGGATTGATCTCCATATCATCTCATTCATGAAATGAGAAATAATACCTCCATAGTGGGCCTCCTCTGAGGTATAATTCTTGAACTTCTCCAGAACTATGCAGACTTTGATTCCTCATTGACCGGGATACATAGGAATCCTTTATGAGGTCCAAATTCATCCCCCAAATCAACCCTAATGTTCTCTGGGCCATATCCCTAGTAGAGTCATGTTCACCCAGAAGACCATATCTCTTATGGGTCCCTCGGGCCACTTCGGTATAAGTTTCTCATCGAATCTTAACTAGGAACCTTCCTCTTGGGAGTCCTTACCACATGACATTAAACTGCATGGATGGGTCCTTGTTGTAGGACCTTAAAATGTGATATGCCCATTTAAGTGGCACCGAACTATGTGGGTTCTAATTCCTTTTACAAGGATACATAGGAATCCCATATTATGGGTTTGATCCCAACATTGAAACAACTTCTTTCCCCCTGGATTGTGATAAACTCCAGAGCTCCTTATCATATGGATTAAATTAGCATTGTCTCGGTAATTCACAATCCATGCATACCCATGATTGATTTTGCAACCCAAGAGTAACCATCTGCAGACACATTCTTGGGAGTGAACCAAGGATTATTGGACATATGAACGTTGATTAAATCTATAAGAGAGTATCCAAGTAGGAAATAATTCCACCCAAAAGGGTGTGATGAGCCTGACCTCCCATCCTCTAGACCAATGGAGTCTTTAAGTATTGTTGGCCAAATCATCCAACAAGTGTCTAACTTTGGAAAGATAGTACATGAATCATGGATAGAAGGTTCATTGGGTGTTTATATCTCCACAAATAAACCCATTGGAGACCATTCAAGGACATCATACCCAATGTGGGTTGATTTCACAAACACCTAACCCCTTGCAATCGCCTACTAGGACCATTCAACTATGGCACCTCCTTCGCAACATAAAAAGGATACACTGCCCAGTCCCTGTGGAACCACCTCATACCTATGTACATATACATATATATAAAATAGAGGTATGACATTAATTAGGTTGAAACAAAAATTGTGAGTCTGATGTGAATCCTTAACCAAGGTGGTGGTGTTACCCCACCTTGATCCCTTTTGCATCCAAAAGGAAGAGGGATAAGAAAAATAATCAATTATAATTGTGATCGTGAGATGTTACTTTGATGGGATTTTTCTTGTCTATATATATTTTATATTTCAGGCATTTCGCAGAGCTTCCTTTAATCCAATGGAATCCTAACAACTTTCTCAAACACATGCATCATTGATCGTACAGGTAGTTAGGTACCCAATAAAGAACAAGACTCCATCTCCTACCTAGCATCTTCAATGATGGGTTTTAAATGCTATAATTAGGGAGTACCATAAAAAGGGTATACTCCCTATAGTGTAGGATGCGAGACAGGCCCTCTAATCAGTGAAATATCACCAGTCACCTCCTCAGTCATGGTCAGCACTCCAACACAGGGTGGCACCATTGGCTGTCTCAAATCGTTTTGAGAGCTTGTCCCTAGAATGCAACAATGAGTACCTCCCTTATCTTATGGAGTTAGATGAATTCAACACCAATGAATTCATCCCAACTACATAGGAACCCCACTCGAGGCCTCCTATCAGAGGATATCGCCATCAACAGCATACAACCCAATATCCTTGCTCTAAAGAGAATCTCATGCCAATCAAACCTACTGAAGTACAACAAACACGGGCCCCTTGGACCACCCACTGAGGGAGTAAAATTCATAATCAGGAGTAGGCCATCACCATAATTCTTGGATAGGAGATCCTCTACACAAACATGATGGTATACAATGGGTAGATATACAATTATACCCCCTCAACTGAATCCCTCCATGGAAATACAGTGGCAATATATGAGCGGATGCATATCCTCGATTGCTCTTATGAACCCAACCACAGAAATAGGGTGGAACAGTGCAAGAAAATGCACATTCTTTCCAATGCTCACCAATACCTCTGCACAGATAGAGACTATAGGCATATAAAAATATTTTCCAATGCACAAGAATCTTGTCATCCAAATAGGGTGGAAACCAGCTACAAGCAGGAACAAATTCATGTTGATGCATCCCAAGACCTCTATCTATATAAGGAATAAAACTATGGGCAGTCATACAATACTTCCAATGTATATGAATTCCACCATTCAAATGCGGTAGCACTCAATAGGCAGATGTAAATTCTTACCTACCACAATGAATCCCACCAGTCAAATATGGTGGCAATAAAATATAAGCATATTTAAATTCCTACAGATGCATCCAAATCCCATGAGACAAATATAGTTGAAAACAAGTAGATAGAAATTCTTGCTTACAAATATAAATCCCAACAGTCAAATATGGTGGTAACTGGAGAAAATAGCTGGCATATCCTAGCTACAAGTCGGGGTCAGACTCATTCCTCTACCCTGATATAGGAGAACTTAAAGTATCTGTTGGAAACCTATGGAAGATCGAAGTAGGCACAAACTCCTAATTCGACATCAGAATGGGAATTCATAATTTTTTAATCCAAAGACGTATCTCAACACATCTTGGAAATTATGGAGGATCATACATTGATTCCAGACTATATCCTTTAAACCTATTAAGAGGTCATTGTGTCGGCGGAAAAAGAGAGGAGTCGGTCCAACGACCCCACCTCCCCAAATGGGTTGATTCATCCACAAAATAGTATGGTCACTCTAGTGTAGTTATGTATCCCTACTTTAGTCCAGGAGGGTCAACAACCATATTTCATGATACAAGGACAACCTAGTCGAGAAAAATACTCGTTCTAACTAAGGAACACCGGTCCAATGTGGTGGCCACTCTAGGGAAGGCATATATCCTTGTCAGAACTCAAGATGCTTTTTGGCATGTCCCAAAGACATCACGGGAACAAACCAAATAAGGACCCGTATATAAAGGTCATTACCAATAGCTGGCAGCCTTAGTTTCCTTCAAGAGAGCACCCAAAAATGAAACACACCAAAGGTAACCGAAAAATAAAGAGCACATTCGTGATTATGCTCTATTGAAAGTTGGAGTTCTTGACACCATTAAACATCTAGTAATATAGGCTCAATATAATTTTGATACATTACCAAATTATGGAAGCAGTAGTAGCAGTTGTGAAGGCCCTCCCAATAATGTTCCTATCAGCGGCTCTGAAGGTCCTCCCTAGAGCACCCACGGGGTCTTACTCTGTGGGCCATAAATTATCGATCTCAAGATCTTATCTTCTGATGTGTGTCATGGTGGCCCTCCCATTGACCAGAAGATCGCACAGTAGGAAGTTCCTCCCCTTTCTATTGTCCACCTTGATGGTCCTCCCCAGGGTATACGCTGTAGATATGATTCTCCCTATAGTCAGATGTCAAGTCATCATGGTAGTTCTTACCACGATGGTAGTCACTATGAAGTCCCTCCCCACAGCGACATCATGCAATGAGAATCCCCCCCCCCCTAATTGTAGCTCATCCTAAAGGTCCTCTCTAGGATGTGCACTATATATATTCTCCCTACATCTAGATATCAAACTATGATGGCAATCCTTTCCATAATAGCAGTCATTGGGAAGGTCCTCCTCTCAATGACATCAAGCAACAAGAAGGTCCTCCCCTTGCTATGGTCCACCCTAAAGGCCCTACCCAGGGTATATTCCATAGGAATCCTCCCTATGGTCATACACTAAGCCACGATGGTGGTCCTCACCACCATGGAATCAGCTGTGAAGTACCTCCCCATAGTCAAAATTCACACTGGAAAGAAGTTCCTCCCCATGTTGGATTAAATATGAGAAATCCCTTATATGCTGAGGCACTTGGAAATTTGGAGTCCGACATTTTTTATACTTTTTTCACAACAAGATACATTCTTTCACAGCCAAAAGATGGTATGGGGCCATTATCATCCTTTGAACCACCCCAGTACTGATCATATACCAATGAGGATTCTACTAGCCTCGATGATTGGAATGAAATCATTAAAACGCATTCAATTCAGGTAAACTAGGTAGAGGAGTCTCTGGCATAGCAACAAAATGATATGTTACTCATGAGAAGAAAATTAGCTAGGTAAGACATCCCAATTATTTTTTTTCCACAATCACTTCTCAATTCGATATACAAAGAGTGTTTTTTAAGGAATGTATGCATAACATTCGTCTCAATATCTGGAAAACTCTTCGCCAGCTGAAGGAAAAATTATTGCCCTGAGAAGGGTATGCAGACCATGTAAATATATTAGGATAGCTTTGTCTTCTAATCGACCTGGAAGACCTCCCCTCTGCACAACATCCATAATCAGAGAGATGAAAGAAAGATCTCAAATTTTCCTGCCTCCATGTGATGTACAAGTTTCATTACCTTATCAGTGACGCCCCGTATCGAGTTCATATCTTGGGGTGGGGAGAACATAGAGCTCTACACTTCACCCCATGTACCATCCAGTAGTACCCACTAGAAGTGACATCCTACAATTTCATTACCCAAATAAGGAAATCAAGTGAAATCTATGCTCAATAAAGTTGGAACGCTCAACAAGAACTGACTTTGAGTAAGTCTCAAAAGTGTCAGGCCCGATGAGAGTAACCCATCAAGAAGCTCCTGAACTAGGAAACCGATAACATCCAAGAGAATTCCCACCTAAGGGAATCTAATAAACAAGCAATGATTATGTCATAAAAATAAAATAATTCATGTGAATACCCAACAATATATCTGGCTCACACCCGAATGGGAATGAAAGACATCAATAAGGTGGAAATAACAGCAGAAACTGCCGCAATATGGGATCATCCCCAGCCTGCAAGGCTGGGGGAATTTTTAACTCAAAATGCCCCCGTAAGACTAGAGAATCTAGGTCGTGGCACAACAACAAATTAATGAGAGCAACCTCATCCCGCAAGGCTGGGAAAATTTTTACCTCAACCATCCGCCCAGCGGCCGTCAGTCTTTTCCCACCTAGGGAAGATGCTAAGTAGAGATTTCACTCGTTCCATCCTTCCCCATGACTCATGTCCCCTGGGATGGAGATGTACTTCTAGGACATATCAAGGCACCCTTTGGGTCACTCTTCTCTATGAAACCCAAATGGGATCAAGAAATGGAAAGAGAATATTTGAAAAAGGACACAAGAAGTTCTCCTACCATTTGGCACCTAGTACACCGCCCGCAATGTAGTATGCATCAATGAATCTCATGGACATAAATCCCATATACTTCACTAAAGAAAATGAAAATAATGAAGAATAGGGATAAGATGGTTCCCTCTCAGAGGTGGCCCACACCGAGCCTGAGGGTGTGCATACCTGAAACTAGAGAGCTGCCCTAAATCCGGGTGCTCCCTTAGCCAACCCGATGTTGCCTCCCTTGAGAATCCCTAACAAAGAGAAGAATAAAACCAAGGTTGTACATGACCCACCTCCCCCCCCCCATGAAAATGAATCCCTCATGCTCAAGGGGAAATTTTCCAGGTAAGAGGAAGAAATGAATGAGCTAAGGAGAATTAAAGATGAGCTCCATCGAGGAAGCTATCCCGCTATATATGTCCCTCAAGTAGAGCGTCGACATATACTTCCAGAAGAGGTGCCTCTACCACAAGGTCTCATCCTGGTAAATTAATCCAAGCTCGAATGCTCTTCCAGCACAACACTGGGACCATCAATTTATTTTAATTCGGCCTTAGAAGGATACCAATATTTCCCTCTATTGAGGAAAAATCTAGAAAACATTCAGGTGAATCTGTAGAGGATACCCTCGGTCGGGTATCTAATTCAAGTAGCAGTAGATTCAGCACATCCAATCTTGCATCCCTCTATACCCTCTTAAGCTCAAGTTGAGCAGGATATGAATCAAGGGATCATGAATACCATTGAGTCACTGACAACTTTACTAGAAACCATGGAAGGGAGGCGTGATCTGATAAAATTGGAATGAAAGCCTTTCCCTGACTGGGTAAGCAAATTTCTTCCACCACCAAATTTTGAGAACCCCATTTTCCCAATCTTCAATGGTTTAAGAGACCCAGAACAGCATCGGATGCACTATGAATCTTACTGGTGATCCCATGATGGGAACCCCAGAGAAACAAGAAGTAGTGAGGTTCATATGCTTCGTGCGAACTCTGTAAGGTTCATCCTTTGTGTGGTACACTAGTTTTTCGACTAACTTAATAATAGGGTGGGAGGATCTCTAGTGCCAATTCTTATTCTAGTTTATCTTGACATTGCCAAATACAACAGTCAATGACCTTATGAACTGCAAATAGTAAAAGAATGAGAGAGTTTCAGACTTCATTACCAAATGGAATGGTTTGACTTACTCCTTGAATCGGTCACTCCCCCAAGATGGGATGCCCTCCATGTGTATCAATAATCTTTTTTAGGAGTGGTGAACACCACTCATCCTGGTAAAATATACAAGTGGGTTTCTGGACTTCTCCGCCATTACCCAAAGTATAGAAGATTTCTTACAGTGGAAAAATCTCAAGTCTTGAGTAACACCATCATCCCCAGGAAAAACAAAAAGAAGAGATAAAATGGCTTTTGTTATGCTTAATCCACCCCCTGCATCAGCTCTAGCTGTCAGGACCACGCCAAACCATACATGGCCCCCTAGATTCCAACAGCCACCCCCGCCTCGATAAGATGAGCGACAAGGATCCAAGAGTAATCAATTCAAGGAACAGAGAAATAAAGTTTACTTATTTTGAGATGACCAAGTTCATGGCTACTTTGTATCCATCATGAATTACAACTTTCTTCGGCTACTAGGGCCAAAGAGAGATGATGAAGTAGGTCTCGATGACCAGCCAAATTATTTTCCCTTCCACTGGATATAGAGACATACCATCCATGACTGTTTTTTCTTCAAGGACCTCCTGTAAATAATGATAGACTTCAGAAAATTCAAGTTGGGACCATCGCCAGCACAGGTGGAATATGTTTCCACCTTAGACCCAAATGAAAGAGGGGAGTGGAAAAAATTCATTATAAAAAAATATTAGAATTTTGATAGTTGGATGACTTGAAAAATGGTCAATCGAGCTCATAAAATACTCTAGGCATAGTTGAAACAACCAATTTTTCCTCCAATGGGTCTTGATGCATCACGGTCATCATCCTCAGCCCCAAAATCCTCCAAGGGTCAACCATCTGAAAAACAACCCAATCAAAAAGACATAAAGAAGGTGCAAGAAGATAAACCTGCACCAAGGTCAAAGTTGGATTTGACACATTAATATTTCATTCCATCATATCTAAAAGTACGAGTACCACCCTGCCAAACAGCACAACTGAAGGAAGTTAGCCAGGCAGAATCACTATTATATGAAGAACTGATCTTCGTCTCTATTAAATTCATCCACTTAATGGACCCCTTATCCGATGAAGAATATGGTTATGAACCTGGATTCTCCACACCCAACCGAAGGGCTGGAGGAAGAGGATGTGGGAGACGTGGGTTCCCAGGGAGACACGGTCGTGGTAGAAGTCAAATTCTCAACCACAACCCATCTCAAACCGTCAATGTCATAGAAAATCATGGAACATACCTCCAGTGGACACAATAGGAAGAGGAGTATTTCTTTTCTCCTCCTAGAATTATAGCATGATTATCCTAGAGTATCCGTCAGAAGATGAACAGATTTCTAATCACCCAATTCATGTAGGTAGACCTACCCATCCAAACCCAGAAAGCACAGAAGCACCACCATCCCCTGTCCTAGAGGCCGATCCATCTACCTCCAAATTGAAATCCCCTAAAGCACCTGTGAAAGGGAATCCCCATGTTGGGAAGTGATGGACTTTAAAATAGAAATGTGATATTATTAAGTAGCTAGCCTTAGTACTAGAAAATATATTAATCTTTTATGTATTGAATTTATCAATAGGTATTAGGGAGTCACTCATCGAAGCTTTGTTGAGTCCCTAGGAATTTTAAGACGAAGTAGAAGCTGCTGAAGTTTATCAAACAGAGACCAACCCCGTAGAATTCCATGTTGTCATCTTTTTCATAGATCAATATGAATATTACATTTATGCAGGGACACATCAAGCCTTTATATATGTCTGTTAGGATAAATGGAATCGATATCTGGAGAGTCTTCATTGATAATGGGTCTGGATTTAATCTCATCCTACTATAGACACTTCATCAACTAGACTACAATGAGGATAACCTGACACCTTGCACTACAACCCTATTGGGCTATGATAAAAGTGAGAAAAATCCACTAGGACAAATCAAGCTCAAAACTCAGTTTAGTGACCTCATAGTCGTCACATAATTTCTGGTGGTTCGGCAGAACACATCCTTCAATGTATTTATAGGAAGGACCTGGATTCACCAGCATGCGGAAATTCCCTCGTCATACCATCAATGCATCAAATATTGCACCAATGGGTAGAGTGGAACATTTCACACTGATAAATACTCATTCGAATCTAGCGAGTCACACTAAATCGATGCAGGATTCTACTAGAAATAATGGAATCGGCCTTCAACTGATGGTATTGATTGGGTCTCTTCCCCAAATAGTTTGGAAATGGTTCTCGCTGACCCCCCCAAGCAGCTCGGCAAAGAATACGTACTGCCCATCAACCAGGTCGAGTGTATGGGCCCAAGTTCAGATGTGTATTCTATTGTTTTCATGATCTTAGTCATGACCAATGATCCAGATAGTGTCGAAAAAACCACTGACCACCAAGACGATGGTGAATGCTCAGATCAAAATGCCCTCAATCCATCTTTAGGGCTCAATATAACCCTTGTATCACCCACAGAGACAAAAGGATATGTCTCATCACCCAAATAAGACATAGATAATATTCTATCCCTCACTCCATTCTCCCTAGATGATTCCCCACAATCATCCGAATTAGAAGAGGTTGCTTTATCCTCTAAACTCCAGAATTTTGACTCCTTTCGCAATTCTGAAGAGCCCGTCTCAAGAGTCGTTTTCCCATTAAAGGAAGAATATGATGAGGAAAATGTGGAAGAAGAAGAAGAGGAATACCTTATGGATGCCCCTATAGGATTTGAATAGGGTGTTTCTACCACCCTTGATGAACCTGGGGAAATAAACCTGGGGACTGAAGAATACTTATGGCCCACCTTGATCAGTGCGGTCATGTCTTCTAAAGAGAAAGAGGAATACACCTACTTCCTGCAAAAAAATCAAGATTTTTTTCCTGGGACTAGATAAAAATTCTAGGTCTCGGTCCCAAGGTGTACACCTATCACTTGGACTTTTTGGAAGACCACCATGGTTATAAGAAAGCTGCCAGATGAACGCACCTGACACAAGCTTCCAAAATAGAGGCTGAAGTTGAAAAACTCATCAGAGCCGAATTCATCTGGGAAGTCCAATATCCTATTTGGCTGGCCAACATTGTCCTTATTAAAAATAAGAATGGTAATATTAGAGTCTACATCAACTTCATGGATCTCAATCATCACTTCTTAAAAGATGACTTCCCAGTCCCAATAAAAGAATTTTTGAGCGATGCAACCACCAGATATGAGGCTCTCTCTTTCATAGATAGATATTCTAGATATAACCAAATTTAGATGGCCTAGGAATATGAGGAAGCCACTACCTTTAGGGACCCTCAGGGAGTATTCTATTAAAAGTTGATTCCCTTCAGTTTGAATAATTCCATCTCCACATATCATCACACCATGCATCTCATTTTCAAGCCCTTCCTAGGAAGATTCAACGATTTCTACATCGATGACCTGGTGGTTAAATCACTACAATGCTCATACTGCCTAACAGATCTTGAAATTGTCTTCAATAAACTATGACAACACATTATAAAGATAAACCCCCTGAAATTTTCTTTCATTGTTACCTCAGGGAAATTTCTTGGCTTTGTCCTATGCCATTGTGGCATCAAAGTTGACCCTGAGAAGATAAAGTTCATCCTTTTCATGACACCACATCACAACCTTACTGAGCTGAGAGATATCAAGGGGCATCTGGCATATATTTGGTTCTTTATATCCAACCTCACAGAAATTTTTTTCCCTTTACTTGACTGATGAAAAATGGGGTCACATATCAATAGAATGATGATTGTCAGGAAGCATTCGACAACCTAAAGAGATAACTCTTAAGCCCACCAGTGCTAATGTTTCCTGTCAAATGAAGGGCCCTCATTCTATATGTTATTATCTTGGAGTAATAATTAGGTGCCTTCCTCATGAAAAATAATTATGATGGAAGTGAAAATAGTCTTTATTATCTTATTCAAACCATGATTGATGCTGATAATCGTTATTCAAATATCGAGAAGAGATGCATTGTGTTAATATTTGTGGTCTAGAAACTGGGGAATTATCTAAAACACCATGAGGTCCATCTATTCTCCCGCAAGAATCCCCTCAAGTATATCCTCAGCTATTTGATGTTAACTAGATGCATGTCACGATGGGAAGTCATCCTACAATAGTTTGACATATGATTCATGCCTCGGAAATCCATCAAAGTCCAGGAATTAGCATATTTCTTGGAAGATCATCCCTTAGTATAAATAACCCCACTGGATGTTAAAATTACTGATGAAGAAGTGGTCTCTATCCAATAGAGCTACTAGACATGGGAAATGTATTTAGATGGTGCCTCCAAAAGCCTGACAGGAAAACAGATGGAAGACCCCAAGCTTAACAAAGTGGGGTTGGGAGTTATACTCATATCTCCAGAAAAGTTTGTCCTGCCTTACTACTTCTTACTATTAGAAGGGTGCACAAACAATGAAGTAGAATACCAGGCCCTTATTGTAGGCCTAGAACTAGTACTTCAAGCACAAGCTAAGAACTTAAAGATAAAAGGTGATTCAGAATTGGTCATTAAGAAATTCAATGGTGATTATTCCATCAAGAAAGAAAATAGGTTCCCTTTGATGAACTATGTTCAAGAACTAATGCTAGAATTCCTATCAGAACCAACATTGACTTGTATTCCTTGGTTACAAAATACACAAGCCGATGCGTTGGAAAATACATCCACAGCCCTGGATAACCTAGACTGGGATGAAACAGTCATCAGTATTGCTCATCATTGGATAGTTTTTCTATTCATTCAGACCAATACGGAATAAATGAATGATATTATCCCCATCCCTTATCCTTATAGGCATACCACTGACTGGATGAATCCCATTGAAAATTACCTCCAGAGAGGATAACTCCCACCAGATAGGGTTGGAAGGGAATAGATCTGGAGGTGAGCAGTCAACTTTATTCTCTATGATGACATAAACCAATAAAATTTCCTCTATAATATATGCCTTGATGGAGTCTTTCTCAAGTGAATTGATGGAGAAGAGACTACTTCCATCATGAAATAAGTGCATGTCAAAACTTGTGGGGCACACCAACCAGCATCCAAGATCTCTCATTAGATTCAAAGGCTTGGGTACTATTGGCCCACCATGATGCAGGATTGCACCACATTCACTAAGAAGTGCCATTTCTGTCAGTTATATGCTAATTTCATCCACCAACCCCTATAGTTACTTCATGCAGCCAAGTGTTACTAGCCATTTTCTATATGGGGAATTGATGTCATGGGACCATATCCTCCCGCCACTGCCAAACAATTCAAGTTTTTTCTCATAGCTACCAACTTCTTTTCCAAATGGGATGAATATTTACCCCTTAAAGAGGTTGGGGCAAGAAGCATTGTCATCTTTGTGAAATCTAACATCATTACCAGATTTGGTGTCCCTTATACAATACTAACGGACAATGGAACCAATTTCTGCTCTACCAAGTTAGAAAATTTATACCAGGAGTATGGTATCAAGGCCAACCATTCATCCCACTACCATGAAGTGGCTAATGGATAGATAGAGGCTTTAAACAAGACCCTATCCAACATACTCTAGAAAATGGTATACAAAGACAAGAAATTGTGGCAGGATAAGCTCCCCTATGATCTATGGGCTTACCAAATCACAACCTGCACTGACACCCAAGCTACCCCATACTCATTAGTATATGGGATAGAGGTGGTTATTCTCATTGAAGTTAAAATTCCATCACTCTTCATCGTTGTTTGTGATCAACTATCTTCATATGAGAAATCCTAGAAACGGTTTGATGAGTTGGAGCAGTTGGATGAAAAAATATTGCATAATTTTCACCATTTGGAAGTTTACCATAATCGGATCACACAATCATTAAACAAAACGGTTTGTATTTGATATTTTCTTGAAGGAGAGATGGTTTTGGTCCTTAGAAATCTGATAATACTCAGGAAGAAGCCCCCAAAATTTGAGCCAAAATGGGAGGGATTGTATGTCATACACAAGGTCTACTCCAATGAAGCATATGGCTTAATCTCAATGGATGGATAGTTCACCACTGATCCTACCAATTCAAGGTTCTTAAAGAAATATTTCATGTATAAAAATTCAATTCATCCATGTTTCATGATGATAAACTGATTAGCATCTTCGTCCTGATCACATGACGTAAAACTGCAGGATCAAGTCGTCCTTACCGTAAAATGTTAAATTGCATGGACAAATTGTTATAACCACATAACGTTAAACTATATGGGAGTCATTGTGTTCCATCTAATATATCCTTGTGTATGAGTCAAATTTGTGTGATGGAAAGATAAATCCCCCCCTGTGTATGGGTTGGACCGATACAGGGAGTGTACTTTAGAACTACGTGTGGCTTGATTCCTATCCTCACAAGATATGTAGTGATGTCCAGATCCTATATCTTGGTTGAGCCACAAAAATTAGATAAATATTAACCTTCCCTGTGCATGTTAATGACCATTACAGATAATTATAGAACTACATGTGGCTTTATTCCTACCCCTGTAGGATATGTAGTGATGTTCAGATCCTATATCTTGGTCCAGCTTCCATCAAAAAAATGATGACCCCCTCCCTATGAATGAGTTAGACTAGTACAGGGATTGTATTTTTAAAACTATATATGGATTTATTCCTACCCCCTCAGAATATGTAGAGACACCCAAATCCTACATCCTGGTCTAGCTTCCATTAAAAAAATAGAAAATAAGAAAATAAAATTCCCCCTTCCCTGTGTGCTGGATAGACCGGTACAATGAACATATTATAGAACTACATGTGGATTGATTCCTATCTTCACAGGATACATAGTGACATATGGATTCCCTATATTGGTACACCCACCACCATTAAACAAAAATGATCCCTGGTCTCACCCAAATTTACCCAAGGTTTTAGGGTTAAGTGGTCGCTTGTAGTTTAGCTTGGGTTGTCGAATCCTCAGAGACCTAAGAAGAAACCTATAGACACGTACATTCTATGGACTGTTTTTGTATATGAAGTGGACAAATTGGATTGATTTTATATGGGTTTAAGTTAACTCTAAGATACTGAAGTTAATTCAATTTTAAAGTATGAGTTGATCCTATGTTATCACTTGGGGTGGATTGGATTCATTCCTTTTTCAACTATTTCAATTTCTTATATTTGAGATAAGTTCGTTTTAGAATATCAAAAAAAATCATCACTAACTGGTTTAATTCCTACACACCCAAATACTAATCACCTATACACTTGAAGGATCAAATCTTTGAGCACTCCAAGGTAAAGGTTCGTATTAGCACTTGAAGTGTGTGGCCTTAAAATTCAATAAGGATGAGAAGTTTTAAAATCATCAAATAAAAATATCATTTTAAAGAAGTGATTAGAGATTAAGGTAGTGATAAATAAAATCCAATTCATCCCCTTGATACTACCTTGGATCAACCCATAAGTGGGTTATCCCTCCATTGATCCTATGGTTTCAATGGAAGCAAAAAGTAGACTCATGAGGGAGGAATTTGAGAAGTAAAAAAACAATGAAATAACAATCACTCCACGGTTGTGTGATAATCTCACAAGGTTTGGTATGAACAAGTTCACACCTTGAGGCAATGGTATAAAAGTGATAAGAAGAATAATATAAAAAGAGAATACGGAGAACTTTTATAAAGAAGCTAAGGTAATTCAAGGAACTTACAATTGAAGGAATGTGGTTACAACATCAAATTAGCAGCATAACATTATAATGAAACAAATCTCAAAGATGATAAACTCCTCCACCACCACTAACTTAAATATGCATTTTGGGAGCCTTGGGTCGAGCCTCCAATAGTACAAAGCATCCCACTTGATTATGGTAGGCCTAGGGTGGTGGAAAGTAAGGGAGAGTGGACTTCTTTATCCTTGACTCGAAATGGAATCCGTCTTTCATCCACCAAACAGACACGCCTATATGGACTTCTAGATGACCGAATTAGAGTGTGCCATAGAATACAAAAGTGAAGATCCGGATGTCTCCTAGATATATGTAAAATTTAATCCCAAATTAATTAGTGTATACCGAGATATGATTAAATCGGTGGTCTGTTTTTCTAGGCCGCAGAATCTAGATCATAATTTTATCTCTAACTTGGGCCGCCTGAACAACCACAATGGAGGCCTAATTATCACTGTATCATGAATAATTATATGTTCCTATATATTTCTTCTATCATACCATGAAATTTTGGCTTCATTGGGCCTGTATTTTAGGCCCAAAATTCTCATATGTGGGCTGGTGTCCAATCTTCCTTCTTTAGAATTGTTTGCATGAAATCCCATTTTGGTGGTCTTCCAATGTGAATCTTCCAACACTTCACAATTATGAATTGTTCCCAATATAATTATAAATCTAAAAAATAAATATGAAAATAAAATCAAGATCATTAGGTACTTTAAATTATGTTAGAAAAAATGTACCATATAATAGTGCATTTTAAGAAGGAATTACAATCATAATGTGAGATGATGTTCAAAGTGTAAAATGCACTAAAATGGTGTTTATGAATAATAAAGCACATGAATATTATATATATTAACAATTAATATTATCCTCATTCAGTGGATAATCAATCCCTCTCCTTACATATGGCCTAAACCTATATAGGGAGGGATTTTTACAAAACTACATACGGATTGATTCTCATTCATCAATGGGATACGTAGAGATGTCTCGACACTAGATCTTGGTCCATCCACCACATGATAAAAAACGCCTTTGTTATATCCTCTATTTCTCCTACACTATAGGGGAAATCCTTGTCGCTTCTTGTTTTTTACACCGAGTATAACTCACGTGAGCTTAGGAATTGTGGTAAGGGTTTCCTAGTGTGGAAAAATCATAGAGAAATATGATAAGCCCATCACCTTGAAAGAATGGTACAAAATTCACCCTTCCCAGTGTGTGGGATGGAATAGCATAGGAAATGTATTTTAGAACTATGTGTGGCTTGGTTTCTTCTCTCATAGGATACGTAGTGACACTTGGATCCTACATCTTGGTCCAGCCACTGCTCAACACCAAAAGGCCCCTTTTTCTATGCGTATAGGTCAGAATTGTGTAGTGGAATTCATGAAAATTTCTAACTATGCAATGTTAAATTGAAAGGTACTTCAAAAAAAATGTGTGGTTTGATTCTAATCATGAAAAGATATGTGGTGACACTCAGAACAAAAATCCTGGGTCCAGCCACACATAATAAAAATAATATGCCCCCAATCTCCTACATGTGAAATTAAAATAGATGCAGTAAATTACAAATTTGGATTCCAACATCCATAAAGTGTCAAAAGATCATTCTTCCCCCTATGTATGAGTCATATCTACATAGAGGTTTCCATATTTCATTGCTAATCGCGGTCTAAATATTTCTTAAATACCCAGACACATCTTTTCCATTCATCAAACTCCATGCCTCGGGAAATATCAGATCCCCATAAACATTCATGGCCATTGGAAAAGGATAGCCAGTGTCCTGTGGACACCTTTGTTTGAATATAAACACAATTCCTCGGTGGCTCTTCATACGTTTCTCACAAAAATGGTATGTCAACCAAAGGAAAATTCATCCCCATGAGAGGATTTTCCTACTTCTGTACACCTAACATCTTCCAAACCCCATTTCATTTCTCCTTATCTAAGAGACCTAGAGACCATTGTTTACACTTTATACCATCTATCATGTCCAAGGTATGTCATAATATCTTGTCCTGATTAACATATAGTTATTCATGGTCTTTGTGGAAATTGTTCCCTGCAATATGACATTAAACTATACTACCAATGTTCTTTATGGAAGACTCAAAACTGCATGGATCCACCATATCTGCCACTTTTACGTCAGGTCACCTGCGTTCTTACCGCATGACATTAAACTGAAAGGCCAAAAATTTCCTGGTTGTATGAAATTAGACAGCACAGTATGACGGTGTCCTCACTTGAGGGAACATTACCCCCAGAATTGGTCACTTACCATGTTGTGTTTTAGATTAATGTATGGCTTGATTCTTGTCTTCACAAGATACGTAGTGATGCCTAGATCCCTATCCTAGACCATTCACATCCCTAAAATGCCTTCCCCCATGTGTATGGACTAGACCTATGTAGGGAACGTTCATTAAGTACCTTGTGTGTCTTGATTCTCCTTCTATTGGATACATAGTGATACTCAAATCCTATAACCCGGAATCAGTCATGGAAAGCATAAAAATGTCCCCTCCTCTGCGCACAAATTGATTCAAAGTAGAGAACTCCTAGAAATGCCTTATTTATAGGACTATATTATGGTTAATCACATTTCCCTTCTTTCACATCGGGGTTACTTTATGTCCACCCCATATGATGCTGAAATGTACAAAAAATTGTCCTTGTGGTACAACATTAAACTGCACAACATCATCCTGACCATAAAATTATCCCATTTATTGATTATTCCACCCTTAGATGGTAACTTGAAATCCTTTTCATCCCTTGTTTCTCACACTGAGCATAGCTCACATGGACTTAGGGACCTCGGTAGGGAATTCATCATAGCATCATGGAAAATCAATCCACGACTTTGGTCCTAGAGGAACAACCATAAAAGTCATTTTATGGTTCTTTTTCCCCACAATGGGGGGCCCAAGGTCCTAACCGTATGATGTTAAAATTTAAGGTATCCTGAAGATGGAAAAAATGCTCCTCCCCCTACCTATAGATTAGACCTATGTAGGGTGTCTAATCTCCAGATGATCAGATCATCCAACCTAGGTCTAACCCCAATGAGGGAATCAAAATTCTCCACCCTACATATGAGCTAGATCTATATATGCGAGTACCCAATTCTATGGGTAAATCACGGCCTGAATGTTTCTAATGTATCCAGACACACCCCTGCCATGTATCAAACTTCGTGATTCGAGTGATCTTGGATCTTTGTAATCATCCATGGCCATCAGAGATGGATGGCCAGTGTCCTACAGACACCTTTTTTTAATAAGAACACAATTCCCTGGAAACTCTGCATACGTTGCCCATAAAAATGGCCTTTTAACCAAAGGAAAATTTTTCCCCAGGAGAGGCTTTTCCTACTTCCATACGCCTAATGGATTCCAAGCCCCGTTTCATTTCTCCTGATCCAAGAACCCTCGAAACCATGGTTTACACTTTCCTTCCTACCCATGTCATGGACATGTTAAAACACCCTAGACCTATTATCATCTAGTTACTTAGAGATTTTATATCAATTTCTTAATCGCATGATATTTAAAATGTATGATACTCGATACATGGTATTCACCCTTAGGCTAAGTTATGTCAAAGGATAATTTCCCTCATGTTCCTATGAAAGAAATAAATTTGTACTGGAAAGTTCAGAATACACCCCACCTCATTGGTGAATTTTTATCCAAAACAAAGATATCCCATCCATGTGCATGAATCAGATCCACATACAGATAAACCTTGAAAAGAACTATGTATGGCTTGATTCCTATCATCACAAGATACATAGTGACATCCAAATCTCATATTTTAGGTCCAGGCATGAAACCGAATTGTCCCATCCCTACCTATACAAGGTTCAGGCCTATTTAAGGAGGAAACTCACATGGATGGGATAAAAATTCCTCCACCTATTCCTATTATTACTGATAAAATTTGACCTGAAATTATCCCTTTAGTGTTTAGGAATACCCCCTTTCACAAACCATAATCTATTTCCAGAAAGTTCTAAATCCCTGTAATACTTTGTGACCATTGGAAATGGATGGTTAGTTTCCTACAAACACCTTTGTTTAACTATGCACACAATGCCCTGGTGGATCTACATACATTACCTACAAAAATGGAATGTTATCCAAAGGTAAAATCGTCATCAAGATCAGATTTTCCTACCTCCACACGCCCCTATGAAATTTATTTCCCACCTCAATCCTTGGTTTTGGAAACCCCCAAAATTATAGTTTACATATTTCCCCACTTTAGTTCCTAAAGATGAAGAACATTTCTGGTCATACTATCATGGAAAATATGAATCCTTTACCCTCCTCTGGTCAGGATAAAATGATTTCACAATCAAAAGTCTCAAATGTCCTGGTTATATGGCATTAAACTACACCATTCATTATCCATCCTTTACACAATCCAAATTCATGTGGGATTTTTTTCTAATCCAAAGTCGATATAAATTCCCCTGTTAATTTCAGACATTGTTCCCTTAACAGGCCACCCACTGTGGTCCTCAACCACTGAACAAATCTAAAGTTCTATAAAAATTTCCTAGCTATCAGAAATAGACAGCCAATGTCTCGCAGACACCTTTTCTTGACTATGCACATAATTCCCTAGAGGCTCTGCATATGTTGTCCACAAAAACGAGATTGTCAACCAAAGTAAAATTCATCCTCAGGAGTGGATTTTTATATCTTTGTACACCCCATGGATCCTATGCCTCATATCATATCCCACGTCCATAAAATCACAAAGTTAGGGTCGATAAAATCTCTCATTTGTGTCTAAAAAGTATTAGGAAATCCTCACTTAATGAATCCCAAATTGGGGCCCTCACCCCACAAATCATGGTCAAATATGTTCAACCTAAAACATCAGTCTTGGTCAAATTTGTTCAACCTAAAATGTCAGACATGATAATTCCATTTTGCAAGACTATAAAGTGCCAATGAAAAATACACAAAACTCTCCAGGATGAAAACCTGCAAAGGGAATCCTGGAAAAAATTCAAATTACCAGCTCACAAAACCTACATCTTATATGGATTGGGAAAAAATATTGAGCAATCAAACACTCAAAAGAGACAGAAATCTTGTTTGGTCAAAAACACACAAAGGATGGCCTAAGAAAAAGTTGAGTTATACTTGTTAAGCCTACATCATAATGGGTTTAGGAAAAAATTGGTATAATAACCGAAAATATATAAAGTTTTTAGGGTTTTCCATATAACCCTAGAAATAGTAAAACTGCGCTCGCTGAGTCCCTCAGCTCAGGAAAAATTAGAGCATGATTTGATTGTTTTAACTTACTTATTCTAGATCATTATCCAGATTAATGTCTAATTTAAATTTTATTCAAAACATATTCAATTATAAATGATTTAAATTTTAGGAAAATATTAAAGAAAATCATTAGAGAGAAGAATATTTAATTATATTAAATAAAGGTATGGAGGGTCTCCACAACCTAGAGCCTCTCCATATGGGTATGGCATGACCATTACAAAAAATGTTCAGCAGACTCAAAAAGTTATATCAATGCCTAATTTGACTCTTCGATGGCCAGACGGAGCTTTAATAAAGTCATGGTCTCAGCCTCCACACCTTCCCACAATGCCTCCACCTTCTTCACTACATCAAGGCCAGCCTTTTACCCTTCCTCCACTAGATGTTGTCCCTCATAAACTATAATTGTGATTTGGGATCATTCCTATTTGAGTCACTCTAGTTCTCTGGACCGCTACTCCACTTCCTGATCAAGATGCTCCGCTAAGGACCTTTATTTCGTGAGTTTTTTATGCAGCCTTGTGACCACTCCAGCTTTATCACCAGCCTCATTCATAAGAATCTGTCTGGCCATAACAAGATGATCCATAGACTCTTCAGAAAAAATATGGGATTTTAATTCACCATTTTTCTCCCTATCTAGTACCACCTACTTCACTATGTCGTAAATACCATGATAATCAAATACTCCAAACCCTAGAACCCAAAAATGGTGACATAACATCAGTAATTTCATCATCATATCAACAAGTGGTGTTTGAGAAATCAGTATCCAAATGTTTTTCCATTCCATTTGGTGGTCGGGATAAAGGATGGACAAGCCCTCTTGGTCAGTATCAGAATCACTCCCAGATGAAGGAACATATTCCAAAATGAATGTCACTATGGAAGGTCTTTATTCAATGGTCGTAGTGTGACTGGACCCCTCGGTAGCCTCATCCCTAACAGTTGCAACAGAGTGCAGGATCAAAGTATCTACCATAATAATTAGTGCTTGCGGTTGTGATATTGAAGTTAGGAGTGAAGCAATTGAACACCCTAGATCCTTGAAGTTGAAAAAAAACAAACAAAAAGGGTGAGGTGATAGGAGGATTGGAAAAACTAACCTATGCTTACCGAAGCATCGATGCCTTAACTTCCATGGTGGAATCACTACCTGATAGATATGGTACTTAATCCTCAATAATAAACTGATTTTCTTGGTCATTCAAAGGCACCCAAGACTCGGGACCACGCTCAACTAGACGAGACCTCCAGAAGATCACTCATAGAAATCAGGCTTATAGGGATGATTAGTCTGGAAAAATATATGATGGCCTATTCTAAACTTCTGGGATCCAGGATCGCAGCCTCTCCTGTGGTTGCGGAAAAAGTAACAATGGACCGTTCTAAATTTTTGGGAGCCAAGATAGTGGCCTCTCTTATGGTTGTGACTTTTGGGCGAGTGGGAACAATATGCTCAATTGGGGCATCAACATCCAAAGGTACTCCCTCTATAATAGTAGAGTTCATCTAGTTTGGGGCAGTCAACTCCCCAAGACTTGGAACCCCTTCGATATCCTGAGACAATCAGGGATCTTCACCCAATTCAGCTACTGTTATCAAAGTCATATCGTCCTTCTCTATGGAAACGAGATCATCACAATTGGTTGGGATTTCAACCTCTGAATGTTCCTCCACTATCAGGGCATAGGTTGTCTGATCCATAGTGGGTACATCCTGAGAGCTAGAAACACCCCCAGTATCCTTAGTTGACCTGGTCTCCCTACCCTATTCAACCACAAATATCAGTGGTCCTTCTTCTACCACAGAATTAACAAGATCCGCAGATGAATAGGAAATTTATGCCTGATTAGTTATTGGTTCTTCATCAAAATATTCATGCAATAATTGGTTAAAAAGATAAAATAACTTGGTATGACAACTAGATAAATAGGTATGGCAGTTACTTGTAATCCCCTTTTTGATGTGTGTCGATAGTTGAGATGTCTGTAGATGTTTCATAGTACACCATGGGGATGGATTCCTAAAGAGAGCATTAAGTGGAACCAGGGGATGAAATGCCCTAGCTGGATCTATGATAACTGTCTCCATATGTTCAGAAGCACTAGGAGAACCTTCCCCAGCATCCTCTACATCTTAGGGAGCACATTCCCCAGATGAAATTCCCTTGGGGGTATATACTAGATAAATATTCATCCCCTGAGACTCCTCAGGTCCCAACAGAAGTAAAGAGGAAAGGGTTTAGAATATTTACAATGATGGAAATTAAATTCAGGGTTAGAAAATAGAATGAACTCTCCTTCGATGTCAGATGGTTATGATATTACTAAAATTCATACCACCCAATTAAACTAGTGAATCCTTTCTATGGAATAATGGAGGCACCTTTTCATCTTGCTCAGGTATGTAGCTACTTCATATGGCTATTCTTGGGCGAAAATAAATTTGGGGGAAATAGCTGCCCCAAAACTCGGAAGATCGAAGTGTTCCCCTTGAAGCAGCTTCCAAATATTTTCATTGGAAGAGTTCTCCCTCAAGTCATCCCAGGACCTCTAAGTATTTGGAAATACAGTCGTAATGGGGATGGCTAGTGTTGAAGGATTGGTCCGGGGAAGCAGAGAAGGTTTCATCAATCGTAGTTGCTTCTGAAGTGCCTCTATAGTCCTGGGACCCTCAGGGGATGAGCACTTATGGGGCTTTGGGTGCAAGAGAGGAATTTCTCCTACTCTAGCCATAGTAGTAAAATCATCAATCTCGTCACCCTTTGAAGAGTGATCATCCTCGTCATCCTCTTCTTCAACCTTTTATCTCAGCATGGAAAGTACTCAATGAGAGTATTTATAATGATTTTTTTAGCATGAATCAGGGTTTCAAGGTCCTGAAGGTAATAGTTTACCCTCTCAAGGTCATCATCATAATAAATGTCAATAGGATCTAACACATAACCAAGATTGGTAAGGGAAACCTCCCTCTCTTGGAGAAACTGCTACAAGGCATGGGGAGATTGATTACAAAGGGATCGATTACCCCTTAGCAGATCTCATTGCCTCTAGGCCACTGGAAAGGTAGAATTAGGAGGGATAAATGTTTGATTCTCGATGGTAGCACTAACATCCTTGACATCCCAAGAGGTCACACCCTAGGCCCTTAAGACCTTTATCAGGGGTTCAAAATCGAGAGGATTCAGAAGAACATTCCATGGTTAGGAATGCTCAGTAGTTTCCTTTTTCTTCCCCTTAACCCTAGACAACTTAGGGGTTGTAGAAATGGGAACTAAATCTTCCATCTATTCATATAGATATGATTGAATCCAGGCATCATCATAACTTTTTTTGAGGAAGGGTATAGAACCCTAGAAATCTAGAAGTTTAATCTTGCACTGAGTGTCCTCTGGGGTGAACATTAGCCACAACTGATGGGCTATCATGAGATTTTTCTCATAGTGTTCACTATTGAGGGAAAGGGGACATGGTTAAAGTGACGGCTAAATCTGGAAGGCACATGTCCCTTGCAGATAAGTTTCCCATCAATATGGGAAACCAAGATACCCTCTCTTAAAGAAAAGAGGTAGCCTTAGTTAATAAAGTCTTCTGATTCAACATTCACAATGGTAATGATAGGGGAAGCGTAAGGATGATAAGTAAATCGGTCATGATAGTTCATTCGAGTCAATAATTCATGTTCATTCCACTCAGTCCGGACTTCCTACTTATCCTATGTGGACCAGGCCGCCATCATAACCCACTGGTACTCTGGAGATAGGGTCTAAGAACAGCATGTGGAATTTTCAAGGGATTAATAAATGTATATCCCCCCATATGGGCTCCTATCTAACCCAAAAGTATTTGGAAGGGCCCAATCACCCAATGAGGTGGATTCCCCTTACTAATTCGTCATAATAAGCGGTAGATCTTGGCTAATAGCAGAATGGCCAGGTTGATGCATTTTCCAGTGGCTAGATGAGCTGCCATGATAAAGGTTGTGACACTCACACCGCTAGAGTCTCGTACTGGTAAAATCCATCCACTTAGAAACATGGCCAAGATGGCATCCAATCAAAGAAATCAATCGACATCCAGGACAAGTTTCCCATCCCCATTCATGGAACTATCCCTCCTCCAAGATAGGCTAGTAGGAACCTACTCGCCTTTGGGATTTTTTTGGTTGGGAAGGACCTGGGTCTACATGAACTAGGCTCTTGACCTCTTCGCTTAATGAAGGAACTAATCCAGTCATAGAATAGAATATATTATTTCGGGAAAGGGTCAATCTCCCTTAAATGATTTTTCACTTGAGAAATGACCCTCTTAGCCCGAGGGGAAGTCCTTTCCTCGTCATCCCAGGTGGAGGAAGGAGGTAGAAACTCATCATACATATCTCTGACAATGGGGACCCCAAAAATCATCCAAATATCTCAAAGGATAATGTCAACCTCCCCATGGACTAAATGAAAGGTGTTGGTATTTGGACTCCATCTACTCAGAAGCTGTGAAATGAGGGCGCCGGTTTGATGAGCATAAATTTGGGATACCCAAATATCCTCATATAACCCCATGGTCTGCAATTCAACCCAGAATTTCTCAAAACTCTAACAAATTCAAAAAGTCCACCCCCAGTCTAAACCAAATGAATCTCCAGAACAAAGGTCCCATTTTGATGACCAACCATGTTGTTCATTTTTCATGGCCCTCCATGCAATGCTCTGGTAGAAATGGTCCTTTTCATCGGGAATTCATCGTGCATCCTCTAGAGTTTGAGAGGTATATTCCAATAAGGACCTCGTAGCAGTATCCTTCTGTATGAATCATCCTCTCGACAAGATATGGGCCTTAAGAATGGTGTTGTTGATTATCCAAGCAGCAGGTTGGTCGGCCCGATGTGGTTCTGGAATCGATGTATCAGACAGTAGGCTGAATCCATAAATGGGAACCCTATCTAAAATTGGATAATCTCTCTGACCCATAGTGAGAAGATTCATTAAGGATTGATGCAATGGGACAACAGGGTTTTTTCATCAATAGAGTTCACCATATTCTTCTTCCTTTCATCAGCTGCTGAAAGGGGATCAGTAACAGCATTATAAACAATAGTATCATTAGCAGCAGCCTGTAGAAGAGCCATTATCAATCTGCAAAAGACCATACAAAGGCCAGTCCAATAAAATCGTTGTGAAAAAAGAGTAAAATCGGAAAAGGACTAAAATAAGTCTACGTGATAAGGATTTGTGTACTGAACCCTAAAAATGGTTCATGGAAGGCGTTCCCTATGAACTGATAGTTCGTGGAAATGCCCCATGAGGCACTAGACCGCGAATTATTGTCCAGTGAATCAAATAGTTTACAGAATGGGTGAGTTTTTCACTGGTCCTCATTATGTGTTTATCCAAAATTTGTAGTTTGTAGATTTAAATTTTAGTTTTCCAATTTGAAATTTAATCAATGGGACTAGCGAACCGCGTAGCGCAGAAGTTCGGACTTACATTTTAAAGTTTTACAATTCAGTTTGTGGATTCAAAGGTTGGTCCACAGACAAAACTATGAAGAGTTCACAGTTTTTAGAATGCAAACCATAGTTTGTGGATGAAGTATTCTGTGAAGGGATTGGTATGTGGAAGCAAGGAGGCCGATTGGAAAATTGGGAGCACTTTTCGCTGAGAAGTCCAGTAAATGAAAAATTACCTGGGCCCCTTATATATAGGAATCGTCCCCCACTGGGTCCACCTTTCTACCAAAAACTTCTATTCATGATTTATTTCTGCATTGGAATAGCCTCCTCTTCATTCTGATAGGACCCTATTCTGATGGGGGCATTTGTAGGGTCCTGAAAACTTGGAAAAGGGAAGGAAAATACTCCCAAAAATCATAAAAGGGAAATATGCATGTTTGATTGAAATTTTAAAAAATAATTTCGAATAATCCACATTTGGAAAAGGACTCAAAGTGGTTAATGTACTAAATTTTGGGAATGGTCTGTAGAAAGCATCAACCACAAACTGATAGTCTGCACGAAACATTGGCCTGGGAGACGTTGGCCAGCAAACCAAGTAGTTCGTGGGACAAGAATAGCATTCCCCCCCCCCCATGAATGGTGTCATTGGCATAATGAAAGCGGGGAAATTCAACCCTCATATATCCCCCATGAATAGTTTCATTGGTGAAAAGATTATGGAGAAATGTGCCTTGACATACCGTCCCTATGAACTAACACTTCACAAATGAAGTGAGGGTGGTAGCATCCCGCAAATGAGAAAAATTCATTAATGGGATTGAGGTGGTGATTTCTGCCACTGCAAACTACATCCCCATAAACCTCTATTGACTAATTCATCCATAGGTTGGGTGATTTATTTTTGGGATTCTGTAAAAGGTTTTGTATTACCAATAGATCCAGCTTCCCCAACACTCTATAAAAGGACCATAAAGGGGGCTGTAAAAAGAAACTTAAAAGGAGAATGGACAGTGGAGACTTTGGTTTCATATTTTAGAATCGACGGAGGATATGGAAGGCTTTAAAGATGAACGATCGATGAAGTGCAGAACCACGAACGATTCCCAGTAGGTATAGACCCTCCGTGTATCATAAAAGGAAGGAAAAATAGTAAGAAACAATTGTTCGTGAACCTAATTGGTGAACCGAGAACCATATTCCCTTCGCAAATTAACATCATGCAAACCACAGGTGAAATAACCTTTCTTCAATCAGTGACCCGTAGAGCGCATCGTTGTGTGGATAAAACCCTACACCACGTAGTACACCACTACATAGATAGAACTAGGGGAAGTATAGAAAAACACTATATAGACCACATCTAGGTCTGTGTACCACAATAGTATCCGAACAACCCCTTCATCTGCATATAAACACATTATAAGAAGAAACCCCTATCTGGCATGAAGAAATGGTATGCATAATGGGTTATCTTTGGGTATTGTATCATTTGGTTCTGATCATGCCCTTCTATTCCCATCACGTCCTCCATATCCCCTCCGTGAACCAGTCCATCGGCATCGTGATAAAGCCTACTCCAATGCCACCATACCCATATAATATAACCATCAGGCACACCAGTACAACCTTCTGAGTCTACATACCCATGGTAAGTAGAGTCACAAAGGTATTCCTCATAATGGTACTCACCTCCAGAATGTTCCTATGTCTACATTCTTGTGGTAACCTGGGGTCCGACCTTGAGATACTGATGTGAACCTCCCTGTTCTATGGATTAATGGTGATGACTAGCTCTTCCCTTTCATGAGGGGAAGTGACAAACAATGATATCACACTTGCATTTCCTTTTTATAAGGAACAATGCTTCTCCCCTTTCCCAGAACTAGCTTTAGGGAACTCCTCCTGATGTAAGCCCCTAGCCTTTATTGTGGGAGGTGGAACTATTCCCCCTCTTCTCCTTATCCCATGGATATACCCAGATAAGTCAATATTGTTGTATTGTGTATGAAAATAAAATAGATTATGGTCACAGTAAAATCCCATCTCTCTCTCCATTTGGGGTCTCATCCCGGCCTCTTCCATTGACATCCTCCTCCTTCTCCATCAGTAGAGAAGTGAAAGTGTGTGTTTTTCTAGATCTACTGCTTCTTATTGTTTCTCACACTGATCATGAATCACGTGGGATTAGAGGTTAAAAATTATCATATCATTCACACCATCTAGTAAATGAACTATGAGAACTATGATTCCTACTCTGATCAGGATACGTAGGACGCCTACCTAAGGCTCGAGCTCGGGGGACTTTCTCCTTAAAATTCAGTCTTAATAAGAATTCCCATAATTCACTAAGAAATCCTCTTTATATGTAATCCTTGATGTTATTATTTCAAAAATTCTTCATATATTGTGTAATCCCCAACCATGTATCCTTTATGAGCAATTTACAAGCATAATCCCCATCCACTAAACTATAAGAACTCTGATTCCTTCCCTAACCAGGACATATAGGACACATATTTAGGGCTCGATATCCATGTCATTTCATTCATGAAATGAGAAATAATTATTCCACATTATGCCTCCTCTGAATTATAAGTCCCAAACTTCTCCAAAACTAAGCGAACATTGATTCCCCATTGACCGAGATACGTAGAAATCCTTTTCGGGTTCTAAATCCAGCCCCTAAATCAACCTTAATGTTCTCTAGGACATATCCCTTGTAGGTTCATGTTCACCTAGAATACCATATCTCTTATGAATCCCTCAATACACTTTGGTGTAATTCCCACATCGAATCTTTACTAGGCACCTTCCACCTGGGCGCCCTTACCACATGACGTTAAACTGCAAGTATGGGTCCTTGTCGCATGACCTTAAAAGGTGATGTGTACAGTTAAGTGGTGTTGAAATATGTGGGTTCTGATTCCTTTCAAAATGATACATAGGAATTCCATCTTATTGGTTTGATCTCGATATTGAAACAACTTTCATCCGCCTAGATGATGATAAACTCTAGAGCGCCTCATCATATGGCTTAAATTAGCGTTTTCTCAGTAATTTTCAATCCATGCATACCCATGATTGACTTTGAAACCCAAGGATAAACATCTAAGTAAACATGGTTGGGAATGAACCAAGGATTCTCGAACATATGAACATTTATTAAATCTATAAGAGAGTCTCGGAGTTGTCAATAATTCCCCCCAAAAGGGTGTGATGAGCCCGGCCTCCCATCCTCTCGACCAATGGAATCCTTAAGTGTTGTTGGCCAAATCAACCAACAAGCACTTTCCTTTGGAAATAAGGTCTGTGAATCATGGATAGAAGGGTTGTTGGGTGTTTTTGGATCCACGAATAAACCCGTTGGAGACCATCTGAGGACATAGTACCCAACATGGTATGATTGCACAAACACCTAACCCCCTGCAATCACCCGCTGAAACCATTCAACTGTGGCACCTCCTTCATGACATAAAAATGATACAATTCCCAATAACTATGGGAATACCTCATACTTATATACATATACATATAAAGAAAATAGGGGTACGACGCAAATCGGGTTGAAATAAAGGTCAGCTAGACCAACCCCACATAAGGGGTCGGTATAGCGACCCGGCCTTTTCTTAAATTACTATTACATCATTTTAGAGATAAACAACATAATAGTATTACATATGGAGGATACATAGGTTTAGTGTCTTGGGAAAACTAGGACTACACATAACAAGTACAACATCAAGCATAAAAATTCATTTAATCTCTTCTTGTATAGCTTCTTAGTAGCACTTGTCCTCTCCTTAGTACATGTAGCCACCTGAGGATATACATCAAAAGGGGTGAGCTAAAAGCCCAGTAAGAGGATAGATAAGAACAATATAGCATGGGGTGAGCATAATCATGACATAGGAAGAAGATCTTGAACATGAGAGGAGCATAAACAATAAACTTGAAATGTGGAAAAGCATAAAAATGAAACATCATGTCTTAGTGGTTAACTACCACACATAATTGTGAACAAAGCTAGCATCATGTTCACGCATAATTTCACATTTACTCATGAGATTCATCACTTTACCCAATGCATTGGAGCACTATATAATTCTGGGCGCACCCGTCACATTTAAACATTCATATTGCGCTATATAATTCCGGGCGCACCCGTCACATCATAACATTATCATTATCATGCTTGCCACATAGAACACATATCAAACATGTACATAAATAACCCATGTAAAGGAATGGTTTTCATCTCATAATAACACATTCATAAGCTTTGGGTTCCCAAAAGAAAGAGGGAACAACATACTTGATATAAGAACCATCAACCTTGAATGAGAGGCAAAATGTGAGATCTTGAAAGAAGAGTTCTTTTGGAAAACATTTTGATGGACATAAAAACCAGTGACAAACATGTATATCCCAGAAAAGTAAAGTAAATGATGAAAAAAATGATCTTTGAGGAGTAACCATATCAAAAATGGAGTGAAAGAGGGAGAACCCGAAGGTAGAAAATTGGGTTCGAGATTTCCCCTTACCTTGTACTCGAATGCATCCTTCTCTTTAATGTCCTGTATAATGACATTATATTCATTAATTAGAAATTCCAGAACCTTTTATACATTAATAGGGTTCATTATGGTTTCATTATTTCATATTATGTTCCTTTGGATGACTTATAGAGTTTAAAAACATTGTTCGGGGATGTTCGTTTTCATGGTTTTCTTGAGCGGTTCACTTGTATTCTTAATTTGATGTTTGGTTTGATCATGGGTAAACATCCAGAACTGATATTACATGTAATTAATGATATTACAGAATCTTGAATGATTTTATAATGAGTTATATTAGATCCATGTGGACAAATCATTAGATAAAAAAATTTAATGATGGTTATTTGGGTTAATTTGAGCGGTTTTTGGATCACAACGATCTTGTTTTAACATTTAACTTAGTAATAAGGCCATAGGTTATTTACAGAACTTAAAATAGAACATAATAGATATAAAACATTCTGGTTCAACCATAAAAATGGTTTCATGACCAGATTTAAGGTATAAATGAAAGAAGAGAGCATGTTGTTTTTGAAGGTGATAAATTATCACCACATGAACAACGTTCTCTTTAATAAAATAAAAGGAAGGGGGAAAGGGTGTGGGGTGATATAATATAACATTATAATCATAAGATTACAGTATATATATAATACTGGATTTACAGAACAATTTGGATGAAGATATATAGAGAGAGATCAAGAAAGGAACTTGAACTTGAAAGGAAATTAAAGGATAAGAGGGAGAGAAATTACCTTTAGAATCCTCCTCTTGAGTTCCTCTTTAAGGAAGCTAGGCTTGGTCTTTTGATGAGACCAGCAGATTTTGGACGTGGGGGATGAGCTAGGGAAGGTGTTTGGGAATAATTTAGAGAAGGCTTGGAGCTTGAGAGGTGTGAGGAAAAGAGGGAGTGAAGGGTGGCTTTTATAGTGGAGGGGAGAGGGGTTTCCTTAATATTAAATTGATTAGTTTATTAATTCCACCAAAGACAAGGAATAGTGAGTCTTGGATGACCAATAATAGTAATTTTATAATGTAATCCCGAACCAAGTGGGCTTACATCAGCAGAACATCAGCAATGACTCAATTAATGCATTATTTAGCTTTTATTGTGAATTATCGGATTCCACTATTCATCAAAAATTCAAGTATCTTAGAAAAATCCCAAAATTTTACCCCAACCATTTTTCGACGTGTAGAATCCAAAAATGATGTCCATTTTCAAAAATAATTTTCTAAGTTTTATTAATTTAATATTTAAATAAAATCATAATTTACTTAAAATAAACAGTTTTTAAGATTAAAACTGATTTTATAGTTCTTTCAAAAATTACGTAGGGTCTTATAAAATTATCTAAAAACTATTAGAAATTGATTCAATAATATATGAATATATTTCAGGAAAATAAATATTCTTTTAAATTAATTAATTAATTATAATTAATTATTTATGATTTATAAAATACCAAAAATGTTTACTAAGGTCAAATTATCACTTTCTATGATGAATAAATTTTATTTTATTATTCATAGGTAATGTTACTCTTATTTACTATTCATAAGGTTCATATTACTATTCATAAGGGTAGGTTAATATTCATAAGGGTAGGTTACTATTCACCAAAAATTATTTTTGTTTCATTAGACTCCAAAAACTATCTTGAGCACAACTGTGTATGCTGGATTTTTTTAAAATTCCAAACATAGGTGTGACAAAATTATGTTTAAAGGTCACTTATCACTTAGTAGTTCATTATTTTGTGTTTTTATGACATAGATATAAGAAGGGAATTTTCTATTGAAAAACTTTGGGTCGTTACATTCTTCCCCCCTTAAGAAATTTCGCCCCTGAAATTTCACTTTACACAAACAGGTGAGGGTACTTCTCCTTCATTGCCTCTTCCGGTTCCCAAGTTTCTTCCTCAAACTTTTGGTTCCTCCACAACACTTTGACAAGGCGGGTTGTCTTGTTGCGTAGAACCTTATCACTTCGGTCCAGAATTTTTACCGACTGCTCCTCATATGAGAGATCATCTTCCAACTGTACCACCTCTGAGTTTAGTACATGTGAGGGGTCTGGAATGTACTTCCTCAGTAGTGATACGTGAAACACGTCATGAACTTGAGCCATATTCGGTGGAAGTGCCAGACGATAGGCCACGGCTCCTATACGATCAAGGATCTCAAAGGGGCCAATGTACCTTGGGCTTAGCTTCCCTTTCTTCCCGAATCGCATGACTCTCTTCCATGGAGATATTTGAAGGAAGACTTTATCTCCAACGTCAAACTCCAAGTCCCTTCGACGATTGTCAGCATAGCTCTTTTGCCGACTTTGAGCAGCTTTTATATGTTTCTGGATGACTTGAACCTTCTCTGTCATCTCTTGAACAAGATCGGGACCAAGTAGTTTTCGTTCTCCAACTTCATCCCAACAGGTTGGAGTTCTACATCGCTTCCCATAAAGAGCTTCATACGGAGCCATCTGAATACTCGAGTGGAAGTTATTGTTGTATGAGAACTCAACCAATGGAAGGTGTTGATCCCATCCACCTTTGAATTCAAGAGAGCATGATCTTAGCATATCTTCAAGTGTCTGAATAGTCCTTTCAGACTGGCCATCAGTTTGGGGGTGATAGGCCGTGCTGAAGTTTAATTTTGTACTCAAAGCATGTTGAAGGCTCCTCCAAAATTTAGAAGTGAACCTTGGATCATGGTCAGAGACAATCGAGAGTGGAACACCGTGAAACCTCACTACTTCCTTCACATATATCCTTGCAAGTTGTTCAAGTGAGAGGTTTTCCCGAATAGCGATAAAATGGGCAGTCTTGGTGAGTCGGTCAACCACAACCCATATCGCATTATTTCCTCTTGACGTTTTCGGGAGGCCCATGACAAAGTCCATAGTGACATTTTCCCATTTCCACATGGGTATAGGCAACAGCTGCATCATACCTTTGGACTTTTGCCACTCAGCTTTAACTTGCTGACACACCAAGCACCTTGATATATATTCCGCAATCTCCTTCTTCATGTTATCCCACCAGAAGTGTTCTCGGAGATCACGATACATCTTGGTACTTCTAGGATGAATAGAGAAAGTTGAGATATGTGCATTATCCAATAGCTCCTTCTTTATTCTGGGTGATGAAGGCACACAAAGCCGCGTTCCAAACCAAATCACACCATCATCATCGATATGGAACTCTTGCATCTTTCCTTCTTTTACTGCATTCACCCTCTTTTGTATCTCCACATCATCCCTTTGTGCTTCCTTGATCTTCTGTTGGATGGATGGTTACGCAATCATTTGGGCAAGGTAGGATGTATCCCCTGCCCTTACGATTCCCAAATCCATCCTTTGCATATCCAAGAAGATAGGGTCTTTCTCAATCCTCAACATGGATAGAGTAGCAGGTTCTTTCCTGCTTAGAGCATCAGCTACCTTGTTCGCCTTTCCAGGATGATAGTGAATAGAGCAATCGTAATCCTTGATTAGCTCTAACCATATCCTTTGACGCATGTTGAGCTCCTTTTGTGTGAATATATACTTTAGGCTCTTGTGGTCGGTGTATATGTCACACTTCTCACCATAAAGGTAGTGCCGACAGATTTTCAAGGCAAAAATCACGGCTGCCAGCTCTAGATCATGCGTCGGGTAGTTCTGCTCATGGATCTTCAACTGTCGTGAGGCGTAGGCTATCACATTATCATTTTGCATGAGTACACAACCCAAGCCTTTCTTTGAAGCATCACTGTATATCACAAAACTTTCTCCACTTTTCGGTAGTGTGAGTACAGGTGCAGTGATCAGCCTTCTCTTTAGCTCCTTGAAGCTTCCCTCACATTCTTTCGTCCATACATACTTTACCCCTTTCCTTGTTAACTTAGTTAGCGGTATTGACAATCGTGAGAAGTTTCCCACAAAATGTCGGTAGTACCCAGCTAATCCAAGAAAACTACGGATTTCTGTGACTCTAGAGGGCTTGGGCCATTCTTCAATCGCCTTTGTCTTTGAAGGGTCCACAGAAATTCCCTCGCTTGTGATCACATGTCCCAAGAACGTGACTTGATTCATCCAAAAGTCACACTTGCTGAACTTGGCGTACAACTTCTCCTTTCTCAATGTCTCCAACACAAGTCTTAGATGTTCTTCATGTTCCTCCTTACTCTTGGAGTAAATGATAATATCATCAATAAACACTACCACAAATTTGTCGAGGTAATGTCTAAAGACTCTATTCATCAAATCCATGAAGATTTCAGGGGCATTAGTAAGTCTGAAGGGCATCACCAAAAACTCATAGTGCCCATACCTTGTACGGAAGGCAGTCTTCTGAATATCTTCCTTCTTCACCTTTACTTGATGATATCCAGAACGAAGATCCACCTTTGAGAAGTATTGAGATCCTCTTAACTGATCAAACAAGTCATCAATCCTTGGGAGAGGATACTTGTTCTTTATAGTGATCTTGTTGAGTTCCCGATAATCGATACACAACCGCATGGTTCCATCCTTCTTCTTCACAAAGAGCACTAGTGCACCCCAAGGTGATGCACTAGGGCGTATGAATCCTTTGTCCAGATGCTCTTGCAGCTGCTTCTTTAACTCCTCCAGTTCGATAGGATCCATCCTATAGGGGCACTTCGAGATAGGAGTAACTCCGGGTATGAGTTCAATTGAGAACTCTACCTCACGATCCGGGGGAATTCTGGGTAACTCTTCGGGAAATACATCACTGTATTCCCTTACGATGGGCATTTCCTCAAGGTTGGAACTTTCCTTTGACTCAATCATTTGGGTGAGGTATGCTTCTTCATAGGGAATCATCACCCATACCATTGAAGGATTTCTCAAAGGAGATTCATGATCTTCCTTGCATTTGTAGAGGAGCATGGGATGGTTTGGAATATGAAAATATATTTCCTTTTCCCGACAGTTGATATGTGCTCTATATAACGAGAGCCAATCCATTCCCATTATAGCGTCGAATTCCACCAAGGGAAGTATTATGAGATTTGTCGGAAGAATCTTCCCACATACGTCAACAGGAGAAGAATCAAACACTTGGGTTGCAATGATTGCACCACTTGGTGTTTTTACAGATATCTCTACTTCAAGGTTTCGGGGCTTCGATTCTATAGTTCTAGCAAACTTGCAAGATATAAAGGAATGCGTAGAACCAGAATCAAATAAGACTTTTTCCATTCTTGAGTGAATAGGAAGTGTACCTTGTACGACTTCATTATCATGTTCCACCTTCGCAGTGGTGATGGAATAAGCCTTCCCTTGTTCCTTTGGCTTTGTTGGTTTTTGGCGCTGATTACCCTTGAAAGCTTGAGGTTTAATGCACTGGTTTGAATAGTGCCCTAGCTCCTTACAGTTGTAGCATTGAACCACGAGTGGTTCTCTCCTTTCATCGGCTACATTATCCTTCCTTTTCATGTCTTTTCGACACTCGTGAGCTAGGTGCCCTTCTTTCCCACACTTGAAGCATTTCCCCGTCCCTTTGAGGCAGTTCCCATTGTGCAACTTCCCACATTTTTGGCAAGTGGGTCGTTGTGTTTTCTTCCCATCTTTATCACTAGATCCACCAGCTTTAAATTCCATCTTTCTTTTCCTATCACCATAGCCATGGGACCATTCTCCAAACTCCATATCCACTTTGAGAGCACACCGAACAACTTCTTCATAACTCCCAAAGTCTCGAATTGCAAGAGCTTTTCGAAGATGTGGTTTTAATCCACTAAAGAATCTATCAATTTTGTTATCATTGTTGATAACAAAACCCGAAGCATACCTTGCGAGCCTTGTGAAATTTGCTTCATAGGTTGTGACAGATTATCCTTCTTTTTGCTTGAGCTCTATGAATTCTCTCTCCATCTTCGTTCGAAGAGTTCGGGGGAAGTACTTATTAAGAAACATTATCTTAAAGTCTTCCCATTCCATCTCTTCAATTTCATCCCTTGGCTTGGTGTTCTTAATAAAAGCCCACCATTGATCAGCTTCTCCATCTAGACGATAAACGGCTAGAGTCACCTTCTCTGTCTCGGAACAGTGAAGAACAGAAAAGATCTTCTCCATGGAGTTGACCCACTGTTCCACAACTAGTGGATCGGAAGATCCACAAAACGTCGGTGGTCGTTGCCGCATAAAACTTTCGATAGCTAGCTGCTCCCTTTTTGGTGAAGGAGGACGTTCCCCATTATTATGGTTATTATTCATAACCCGGGATAATTGGGTAAGCATCGTCATGAAGTTTTGAACTCCACCTCCAAAATCATTGGGGATGTCATTCGGGCAATCGTTGCATTGGCCTTCGCAAGAGTTGTTGGCCTGATTTCTCCTGGTTCCCACCATTTTCTAAAATAGAAAAGGTTAGAACAAAACATAAGTAAACAAGTCATGAATAACTTATCCTTTTAAACAATTATACCAAAAACATAACATATGGTATCCCTAGGTAAATATCCTTGTGTGCATATTTTTACTTAGTCTCATGCTAGTGGTTTTCTTTAGGGTTCACTAATCCTAATTCCCAAATTAACTAAACCTTTCCTTTGATACCAACTATAGCGACCCGGCCTTTTCTTAAATTAATATTACATCATTTCAGAGATAAACAACATAATAGTATTACATATGGAGGATACATAGGTTTAGTGTCTTGGGAAAACTAGGACTACACATAACAAGTACAACATCAAGCATAAAAATTCATTTGATCTCTTCTTGTATAGCTTCTTAGTAGCACTTGTCCTCTCCTTAGTACATGTAGCCACCTGAGGATATACATCAAAAGGGGTGAGCTAAAAGCCCAGTAATAGGATAGATAAGAACAATATAGCATGGGGTGATCATAATCATGACATAGGAAGAAGATCTTGAACATGAGAGGAGCATAAACAATAAACTTGAAATGTGTCAAAGCATAAAAATGAAACATCATTTCTTAGTGGTTAACTACCACACATAATTGTGAACAAATCTAGCATCATGTTCACGCATAATTTCACATTTACTCATGAGATTCATCACTTTACCCAATGCATTGGAGTGCTATATAATTCCGGGCGCACCTGTCACATTTAAACATTCATATTGCGCTATATAATTCCGGGCGCACCCGTCACATCATAACATTATCATTATCATGCTTTCCACATAGAACACATATCAAACATGTAAATAAATAACCCATGGAAATGAATGGGTTTCATCTCATAATAACACATTCATAAGCTTTGGGTTCCCAAAAGAAAGAGGGAACAACATACTTGATATAAGAACCATCAACCTTGAATGAGAGGCAAAATGTGAGATCTTGAAAGAAGGGTTCTTTTGGAAAACATTTTGATGGACATAAAAACCAGTGACAAACATGTATATCCCAGAAAAGTAAAGTAAATGATGAAAAAAATTATCTTTGAGGAGTAACCATATCAAAAATGGAGTGAAAGAGGGAGAACCTGAAGGTAGAAAATTGGGTTCGAGATTTCCCCTTACCTTGTACTCGAATGCCTCCTTCTCTTTAATGTCCTGTATAATGACATTATATTCATTAATTAGAAATTCCAGAACCTTTTATACATTAATAGGGTTCATTATGGTTTCATTATTTCATATTATGTTCCTTTGGATGACTTATAGAGTTTAAAAACATTGTTCGGGGATGTTCGTTTTCATGGTTTTCTTGAGCGGTTCACTTGTATTCTTAATTTGATGTTTGGTTTGATCATGGGTAAACATACAGAACTGATATTACATGTAATTAATGATATTACAGAATCTTGAATGATTTTATAATGAGTTATATTAGATCCATGTGGACGAATCATTAGATAAAAAAATTTAATGATGGTTATTTGGGTTAATTTGAGCGGTTTTTGGATCACAATGATCTTGTTTTAACATTTAACTTAGTAATAAGGCCATAGGTTATTTACAGAACTTAAAATAGAACATAATAGATATAAAACATTCTGTTTCAACCATAAAAATGGTTTCATGACCAGATTTAAGGTATAAATGAAAGAAGAGAGCATGTTGTTTTTGAAGGTGATAAATTATCACCACATGAACAACGTTCTCTTTAATAAAATAAAAGGAAGGGGGAAAGGGTGTGGGGTGATATAATATACCATTAGAATCATAAGATTACAGTATATATATAATACTGGATTTAAATAACAATTTGGATGAAGATATATAGAGAGAGATCAAGAAAGGAACTTGAACTTGAAAGGAAATTAAAGGAGAAGAGGGAGAGAAATTACCTTTAGAATCCTCCTTTTGAGTTCCTCTTTAAGGAAGCTAGGCTTGGTCTTTTGATGAGACCAGCAGATTTTGGACGTGGGGGATGAGCTAGGGAAGGTGTTTGGGCAGAATTTAGAGAAGTCTTGGAGCTTGAGAGGTGTGAGGAAAAGAGGGAGTGAAGGATGGCTTTTATAGTGGAGGGGAGAGGGGTTTCCTTAATATTAAATTGATTAGTTTATTAATTCCACCAAAGACAAGGAATAGTGAGTCTTGGATGACCAATAATAGTAATTTTATAATGTAATCCCGAACCAAGTGGGCTTACATCATCAGAACATCAGCAATGACTCAATTAATGCATTATTTAGCTTTTATTGTGAATTATCGGATTCCACTATTCATCAAAAATTCAAGTATCTTAGAAAAATCCCAAAATTTTACCCCAACCATTTTTCGATGTGTAGAATCCAAAAATGAAGTCCATTTTTCAAAAATAATTTTCTAAGTATTATTAATTTAATATTTAAATAAAATCATAATTTACTTAAAATAAACAGTTTTTAAGATTAAAACTGATTTTATAGTTCTTTCAAAAATTACGTAGGGTCTTATAAAATTATCTAAAAACTATTATACATTGATTAAATAATATATGAATATATTTCAGGAAAATAAATATTCTTTTAAATTAATTAATTAATTATAATTAATTATTTATGATTTATAAAATACCAAAAATGTTTACTAAGGTCAAATTATCACTTTCTATGATGACTAAATTTTATTTTATTATTCATAGGTAATGTTACTCTTATTTAATATTCATAAGGTTCATATTACTATTCATAAGGGTAGGTTACTATTCATAAGGGTAGGTTACTATTCACCAAAAATTATTTTTGTTTCATTAGACTCCAAAAACTATCTTGAGCACAACTGTGTATGCCGGATTTTTTAAAAATTCCAACCATAGGGGTGACAAAATTATGTTTAAAGGTCACTTATCACTTAGTAGTTCATTATTTTGTGTTTTTATGACATAGATATAAGAAGGGAATTTTCTATTGAAAAACTTTGGGTCGTTACAGTCGGTGTCGGGGGGTGGCCATCATGAGACATATAAAAGCCTATGTGAAGCTCCCGCTCCTGATCCTACTCCCCCAGTCACTAAAATTACATATTATATAATCCCTACTTGACTATGAAGCATTTTGGTGATAGTGAACCATATGTGAATGCGTGATTCCAGTTTTATCCAAGATTGGTTACTTTTAATTAGTGGTAAACCTCATAAATATTTATGGTCTTTGTGTTTTTGGTGTTCTTGCTACTAGATCTTACATTCATGAGTTCAAAAAAATTAGGATCATTAATTTAAATAAATGAATAAGGCTATCCATGATTGAATTGTTAAATTAGTGAAATAAAATGATACACTGATTCATCCCCCACCCCCACCCCTCAATGTATTTGGATTCACCTTAGGGCTACTTCAAAGAGTTATTTTATTAGCATGACTAGCATAGTGTCATGGATTTGGTTGTCTTCATAAAAAGGGACCATAATATAATGTGTGTGTGGGATATGTGATGTGATTATCTCAAAGAATAGTTGTGGTTATAGTCATGATTATGTGAAAGGTAGTGTGTTTTGATTATTAGAGAGACTTCAGGCCCACTTTGGGCCTATCAAGACATGTGGATACCCTTTTTAACTCTATATAGTGTTGGGAATCATTATTCTCTCCTTTTTTCTATGGTTTAGGAATTGAGGTTTCCTTATTATGGGTGTTCCATTAGCCCTTTATTTTTATCTCCTCTTATCGATCTATGAAGGATCAATATTGTCTTGTCATTAGAGTATCATTAACTCTTAATGAGTGTTTCCCTTATGATAGTGGATTAATGATGGAGGTTGACTTGTGGATATTCATATTTTGTATAGTGGTTGGTGATATATTTTTTATATGTTTTTTGATTTTGATTTATATCATTGCTACAATCACATTTTTATATTCTACCACCACCCATAATGCAAGGTCGAATATGACCCAACATCCAATGAGTGAGTGATCTCTTGAATGGAAAAATAAGTTGGCTACAATCCCCTTTACTCAGAATTTAAGTGGTGGAAGTGAGTTTATGGGAACCTTTGTTGTGTATTTTAGATTGTGTGTATGTGTAGCATGTGTGTATCTTCGGAGGCATTTGGTCTAATTCATAGCTAAAAACAATAGTGGAAAACAAGTGCAATAAACCTCTAAAACAAGCTATAATGTGATACCAAGGAACTAAAAGAAAAAAAAAATATGATCCATACAATTCATGTGTGTAATGACATAGACATTATAAATGATATTTTTTCCTAAAAAATGTCTATTATATTATATTTTATAGTATTATACACATACAACACATAAAAAATGAAAAAACATTATTTCAATAATGGAGATCGTCCCATTAGTCAACAATTAAACCCATAAAAATTTCAAATATTATAATGGGACAAAAAAAGAAAATAGAAAAACTAGAATGGAAAAATTTGGAACATCCTGATCTTCTAGAATAATCACCCCAAAAAACAACACAATAGAAATGAAACAAAATATAATTAAATTAATCGATTTTTTAGAAAGGAAAAATGTAGAACCTTGATAAGATTTAACTAAATGATTTATGAATGAATTAAAGGGTATTTATAGTATTTAATATGACATTTTTAATATTAATGTGACCATTAGAACAGTAACATGATCGTTAGGAATAGTAACCTGGCCATTGGAAATAGTAACATGATAGTTGGAATAGTAATTTGACCTCAAAATAATAAAATTTAATATAAATAATGTTTATCATGAGTAATTTAATAAAATATAAATATTTTAATTCCATAAAATAAATACCAAGATTAAAAACTCAAAGAAATTATAAGCACTTTTTTAATAAAATATATTTTAATGTATTTTATAAAAATCGTGATTTTTATATTAAAAATTAAAATTATATATGATAGAAAATTATTTTGATAAAATAAACTTCATTTTTGAAATCTACATGTCAAAATTTTCTAAGGATGATTTTTTGAAAATTTTCTGAAACACTTCAATTTTTAGGTGAATAGTAAGAATACAGTTTTTTCATAACTAGTATGTTTTAAATGAAATAATTAATGATGAAATAATGACCTAATAAATTCTAGAATATGAGGATCAACCAAAATCATGTTTAATAAGTTAAATAATTCATGAAATTCAAATTCCAAACCTACAAGTGTTTTCCAAAGTCTGGAGTCTAAAGTATTCCATTAAAATAACATTTTGTCATTCTTCCACTTCCCTTTTTAATAAACTAATGAATTTGATTTCTGAAAGCTTCAAAATTCCTAACATAATTTTTATTTTATTCAAATATGACTTAAAATTTCATGAATATTACTATTACTGTGTTTACCATAGAAATTATATTTTATTAAATATTTTAACTAAAAAATACCCATCTCCTCGTGTATAAATACCTCATCTCCCTCACCTTAGAAAAACACCTCCTCCCTCACTTATCAAATCCAAATACCTACCGAAATTACCTCTATTAAGACCCATATAATCCTAATGTACATTCTGTAGTTACTCAAATCCAAGCATTCAAAGGGTTTACTATCGTAGAATGGTTGTAACACTGAGAAGGGGACATGTTTTCTCTATTTTTTCAAACCCAAACCTTATGAAAATAATTAAGTAGTATGTTATATTAATGATGTTAAACTACTATAATTATTATATTTGTTATATATTTATATTTCAAGATTCTCTTTTATCCTCTTTTGATAATGTCCCATCAACGATCGGTTAACCACCTATGAGGACATTGTCAACTCTCTTCTTATCACCACTTTCATGGATGGTTAGAATGAATTATATAAAATATATATGTGTGTGTAATTACATGTATTTAAGCTTCTAGAATTAATTTTACTTATGTATAAATGATCTTGAAAAAAATAACAAAATCGAAACAAGAAGAGATAATTTAATGAAAACATGACATCAAAACAATTCACATTTAACAAGGAGTATTATAAAATAGAAGGGAAACAATTCATGTTTAACTGGTGAAGTCATTTTTAGAGGTCCCATGCAATTCATGTGGATGTATCCAATAGAGCAATACTTAAATACATTAAAATGATATGTGTGCAACAAAGCTCGTCCGGAAGCTTCAATAGCTGAGGGATATTTAATGGATGAGTGTACTAATTTTTGTACTTTATATATTGATTAGGTTGAAACAAAGTTAGATAAACCCTTCCAGAATGACAAGGGTCCAATTGGAAAAGGTATAACATTTTATATGCACAATGATGAGTGGTTTCAAGCTCATCGATACGTGTTGTTCAACACTCTATCAGCAATTCCATTGATACAGTAAGTTTCATAGTTGATCTATATTATGTTTCGATATTTATTTTATTACTTACCTTTGATTTTGTTGTGATTTAGGACACATATCACTGAGTTAAAATGTGAAAGGCCCCGTGCAACTGACTATCAAATCCAAAATCATCATTTCAACACATTTCATGAGTGGTTCAAGACTCGTGTATGTATAAATAATTGATTTAATATTTTTCTAGTGCAAATTAGTTGTATTTTTACAATCCTTTATCCATTAAACTATGTGAAATTTACAGATTCAAAAGATGCAAGATTTAAGTACACGTACTATGAGCGAAGAACTCAACCAACTAGCTGATGGCCCATTTATTACAGCGTGTTGTTACAAGTCTTTGGATGCTAATAGATTCTGATTCCATATTAGTGATGTTCAAGTGAACCGAGCCACACAAAATAGTGGTGTTGGTTGTTCATTTGTTGATGCAGGTTATTATAATGGATTGTTGAGGGATATTATTGAGGTTATTTATAGTTGTGTATTAATACACATATTGTTATGGTGTGATTGGGTCAATCCGGTTTGTGGAAAAAAAATTGATAACTTCCAATTTATGTTAGTAAACTTTAACAATATGATATATAAAGATTAATGAGTAAGAAACGAGCCCTTAATACTGACATCGTAGGCATAGTAAGTTTACATTGTCGGTATTGATTCTAATTGAAAAGTTGTGGTGAAAATGTCTAGAAGAGGGGTTTTCTGATTTTCTGAGAGGAACTTGATGTCGTCGCCTTTCCTAATCAAACACTTGACCAAATAGAAGTAGCTATATGAGATGAAGATATAAAATGGGCCAGAGAGATAATTGAAGGAGATACGATAGACATGCATGATTAGTGAAAGATTGTAATTATTTTCCTAGTTAATGTTTGTAAAAATATTTATGAGTTATATGTATAAAAATTTCTTTATTTAACTATATTTTTTTATTAATTTAGGTATGTCATAGGGTGGTCAGAGTGGTTCACTTGATATTGTTGGTATGTATGTTTTCATTTTTCTAAATTAATTTATTGTAATTTTCTGTGTATATTTCCCTAATTGTTTCTAATTTTTAATTAAAAATTCAGTTATATTGTAATTGCATTATGATTTTTGGGCAGTATGTATCGCCAAATACCAAAAATTATGGAAGGATTATAAGGTAAGGGTGAAGGGAGATCACTCGATACCATTTTTGGGTGTTCTAGACATTCTACAGTGAGTCCCTTCGGGTATTCTTCCCATGCAGTGGCAGGATTTGGTTGTGTTTTGGTCGAGTGAGATGATGATGGTAAAATTTATTACTTTTAATCTATAAATGATTAATTTTTCATATGACTATTAACTGAATACTTTTAATATATATTGAGTCTACTCTTCATTCACATAATCAAGTGATGTAGGTCATGCCTTCCAGACTCAGTACTCGACATGTGTCACAGCTCAGACATGATGTAAGTTTAGAATTAATTATTCATTCATATATTAAAAAATTGTAGTATAACATGAATATAAATATGTATTTGGTAGAACCCTTTATTATAGTTACACCAGCGAGGTGATCCGACCGATATGATGTCAATATGGGTGAGGACACGTAGGGCCGGTGATCCCGATGTTGCGGTGTTATAGTAAGAAAATTATTTAGTAACAAATGTATTTTTATTTCATAGAAATTATTCATATTTGTTCATTAATTCATTATTTATATGCTACAAGCTCAATTTTATTCTCAGTTAGCAGAGTTACCAGAGGATCAACTTCATAGTACTGTGCACAGATATGAGATATTTCAGCGTGTCGTGGGGCATGACAGTCATGGTTATTCTTTGACTTATGGTAGTGGTATCCCACGACGTGTAGTTGTTAGAGAAAAGGTAATGGGTACATTAAAAGATGCAGGGATGAACACACAGACTGAGATAGATGTTTCCATGCAGGCTATGCAGCGTAATACGGATGAGCGGTTTCAGCAGTTACATGCAGAGTATGAGGAGAGATTATCATAGATGTCATCACGTATCGATGAAGTGACAACACAACATACTGTTGATGGTACACAAGTGGTGTCATAGGTAAAAAAGAAAACAAACCATACTCATATTGAATTTTATTGATATGTTTAAGATACATAATATTTATATATATTGTAGACTCTGGAAATAGCTCATGGATATCGTAGTGAGATTGGTGATCCAGCTGAGGATGAACCTCATGCATGAGGTAATTTACATTACCATTTTAATATCATACATGAATTAGGAATTAATAATAATTCTCGAACATTTAGTGCTATTTACACCACTGTGTTTTATTGTTTTAATTCTTATGATTTAATTCATTCTTTTAAAGTTTACTTGATTGGTAATCGTGATATATTACATAACACTTCAATTTATTAAGATTTATCTTTCTTTTAAATTTAATTTTCTGGTTCTGGAGAAGATCATTACAAATTATTAGTTGGCTAATACCTTGGTTATACCTCTTATAAATTAGAGGATTATTCAGTCCATTGATACTGCTGGTCAGATTGAGCAGCCCACTTTCGATAAGCATCACACTCATGTGGAGGACACTAGTGTAACTTCCCGACCCAAATAGCCACCCGAACAATGCTAGATGGGTTGGTTGTTACTGACCTTAGGTGCACCTCCCTTAACGCCAAAGGCTTCCGACTAGCAGTGAGGGTGTAATGGGTATATTGGGGGAGGTTATACCCTCTCGGAAGAAGGAAAAATAAAGGTACTAGTCCGAGTGCAATAATAAAACATGCAGCGAAAATAATGACTTAGCATACTCGAACTAGACCTGCATAGTGGAAGCACATCCAATATCAATAAAAAACGAAAGCAATATAAAAACAAGTGCAATGAAAAGTAAACAGAACAGCATGATGAAAATCACTTGTAACTACTAAACAAACCAAGCATGCGTCCATAGCAGGTCAGACATGTCAATATAAAAAGGGCGCCAATGGCTAACCAAAAATATCTACAATAATAAAGTAAGCATGTTGATACATAATGAAAGCTAAAACAAAAGTAAACTCCATATAGGAATTACCTCAAGTTCCATACCATATCCATGCCAAATAGAAATACAATCCAGCTCCTGAGGCTGATCCTTTACCTATACGTAAAACCATAAAGTCTACACGTGCCCCGAAGAGCCCGTGTAGGGTGTGAGACGAATCTCAGTAGGATACTACCAAATGGTGTATACCTAGTATAAGTGTTTAAGTAGACAATAATATATAAGGAAAGTAAACGGTATGATGCACAATGTAAACACAACCTCTATTGGTGCTCAGCAGCCACCATGGAGTGTCACCTACTTCAGCCAATGCCAGAATCTCAGTCACCTAACCCGACACCATGTGCCTCCTGACACCGCGTGTCTCAAGTACTGACGTCTCTAAGGCATTCCCAAGCAATAGTAACCTAGCACCATGTGCCTCCTGACACCTCGTGTCTCAAGTAATGATGTCTCGTAGGCATGCCCAAGCAGTAGTAACCCAACACCATGTGCCTCCTGACACCTCATGTCTCAAGTACTGACGTCCTATAGGCACGCCCAAACAATCTGAAGGATCCTCACCTTCCACATGGCTTTCATGGCAAGCACCCCCAAACCATAATCACCTAACCGCAACTACAGGGGCCTCTACCCACATGATCGGTCAAAAAGTCCTCATTATGCAGTCATCTATGTGCACACGACCCAAATCATGGGTGAACGGTAATCACCAAATTTAGAACCCAAGACACAACCTCTCTGTAACCTTGTTCCCATCTGACCATGTCACTCAGAATCTGATGGCCTTATCATCCAAGTAACTTAGGCCATGCCCAACCTGATAGTCACACTACCTCAATCTAAAGTCCACGACACCCAATCTCGTGGTCAAACCACCCAAATAATCTGGGTCAAGACCAACCTATGATCAACATCACTCAAGAATATCCAGGTCATGCCCAAAACATCCCAAATGTTCTAGCATATTCAATATCAAGAATCACAAATATATAATCAAAAGAATCACTTTAAACAAGAAAAACGATTTAAACAGTTGAATTGTACTAGACATGTGTTGTCCCATACCAGCACTAATGTCTTGAAAGCCTCTAATAAAATTAATCATGATTAAACAGTTTAAACTCATCATTTTAATCAAAACAATTTAATTCTAACCATTTTGGCACCCCCAACCAAAATTCCCTAAATGAGAAACGACCTATAACATGGCCTCGCTCAAGCATAACAAGGTAAGGTAGTGCCCAATGACATCCCATAAGGAATACAGTCAATTCAATATAAAGAAACATGGGTCTCACTCAATACCTGACGTTGTGCTAAAAATTTGCAACCCATAAATGACTTTGAAAACACAAAAACAAGGTATGCACCACCTACCTCAAACTATTATGATGATCCTCCTCTAGTAACAGCCTCTAATTTGGTCTAAAACATAGTAGATCTACAAAACGAGCATAAATTATCAAATTCCTATAACTCAGTTTAGAACAAAAATCAAGAATAACGGCTCAAGGGGAACCAAGATCTTACTGAGGGGGTTCCAATGGATCCGATAAGGTTTGAATCCAACTTTGGATGAAGAATCAAGATCAAAATGAAGTCCGGGTGGTGGTTTTGTGAGGGTTCTATCCATGATTGCTAAAACAAGGCTATTGTCCATTTTAAGTGAAAAAAAGAAAGTACACAGCGTGTACATAGGTATAAACACCATGTATACTCTTTAACTGTTCATTTAGCATCTTTTTTCCACCAACTTACTTTCCAGGACATGCTAACATGACTTACACGATGTGTACTAGGTAGTACACGGCATGTACTTAGTTTTTCCTCTCTTTCTCACTAAAATACCCACATTCCATGTATATCCCTCATACATAGCTAGACTACACACCTTTTACTAGGAGTAAACAGTATGTACATGGTAAAAAATATCTACCTAGACAACAGGCATACATGCCATGTATGACCTTCCCACGCGGATAAGGGTACATGGCGTGTACCTAAGAGTACATAGCGTGTAACCCTTAAATCATTCCATGTGCCCATTTTTTAGTCCAGAACTACCCAGTCTCCCCTGTTTTCTCAAAAAAAACTCAAAATAGAAAGACAAAAAGAAAACCATACCTTAAGGTAAGAACATGGTTCTTATAAACTTCTCCCATTAAAGCAATTCGTCCCTAAATTTACCTTCCAAGGGTGGTAAAGAAAACTCCAGATAATTCTAGCCCAAAACTCAAATCAAGAACAGGTCCACCGATCTGTTTCCCAGACCCATGGTCCTCTTGTGACGCATCATCACCCCTTCACCTCATCAAGTACACTTGTGTCGCTTCAGACGCCCAATCATGTCCCGCACCGCATCAGTGTCTTCCTCAACAAGGTCCTGCATCCCATGGATACTAAAAACAAAACCCGGTGCCTTGTACCTCAATTAACTCACATCCTCGATGCCCCGATGCCCACGACACCTCAAGTAACCCATATCCTCGATGCCCCAATGCCCACGACACCTCAAGTAACCCGCATCCTCGATGCCCCGATGCCTAAGGCACCTCAAGTAACTCGCATCCCCGATGATCATGATGCCACACATCTCATATATATATATATATATATATATATATATCACGCACCCAAAATGATGTCAACCTACTAATCAGTATCTGGTCAGTCTATATAAATCTCGTTCACCTCATGTACTCAAAATGAACATGCCTCAATAGTCCATGTCAAAAAGAAATGAAGTAATCATGGCCTCGCCCGTGGCGTACCTCTGACCATCGTCGACTCACCAGCTTGCTCAGCCCTTGGCAACTCCACAACGTGCACCTGGCCTGACACATGGATACCTAAAGCCTGTCCTCCTTACGGTGTTGCACCAGTCACTGGACACTAACCCCATGAATGGGTCCCACTGTCTCTGCCACATCCTCCATGTGCAACTGAACCTTGACTACTGTCACCTAGTACTGATTCTAATCCAACCTTGAACGCCACAGTCTTTCCTAGTCCCTACCTTCTAGTTGTCTGAGAAGGATGTCTGCAAAACTTCTCAAGATGCCTGACCTATCCACATGCCCAACACTCCTTTATAATCTTGTCACACTGATTCCAGACATGCCCTGGATACCTGCACTGAAATCAAACCACTATTGAGCTGCCAAGAGGTGGTCTAGTTGAGTCCTTGGCCTAGCCGCCCTACTGGAACTCATTACAACCTAATTTCCTGCTATCTCAACCATCACCTAAATCTGCCATTCGACCCACGTGAGACATGTCCGCCAAGTTTCCCTCAGCTATGAGTGTCTGATTCACCGCCTCTGAGAATGAGGCAAGCCTAAAGATGTTTACATGCACCTGGATGATGTGTCATAATCCATCTTCAAAGCACCTCACCCTCGTGATGTCATCACTTACCATACCTAGTGAAAAGTGAGACATCTCAGTGAAAGTAGCTACATAGTCCATGACAGACATGTCACCCTGATAAAGGCTCAAGAACTCCCGAGCTCTATCTGCTCTCAGCATCTCCGAAAATAAGTGCTCGAAAAACCTATCCTTGAAGTTTTTCTAGGTCAGTCTCTCGTGTTTGCGAGCTTGAACCTGCATATCCCACTACTGCTTTTCCAGTCCTCTAAGAATGTATGTTTCTAACTTGACCCTCCACCCTAGAGGCATCTCAAGATACTCGAAGATCATCTGCATACACTCTATCCAGTTCTCAGCTGCCTGTGGACCACCCTCACCCTGAAATAGTAGTGGGTGCTGTGACTAGAACTCTCACGTCAGATATTCCATCGATGGCTCCGCTCCTTGATCACCTCTATCGATTCCCTGTAAAACATGTACCAGGATAGAACAAAGCAGCTCGTCGAGCCATGGCCTGAACGCTGTCAAACCTGGTAGCTACTCTACCAGCACTGGATTCTGACCCTGATCCTACCCCTGAGCCTATACTTGTGGCTCATGCTCTGCCTGCCCTTCAAGGGTCTAAACTTGATTGTGCTCCTATGGTACTGTACCATCACCCTCCTAACGCTCCATCGAGCCTTATAAGAGGAACTCGCTGAATAAAATAAATGGTCATACAACCCATATATATATATATATAACAATATATTCAGGTATATAGGAATAGTATTAAAAGGAAACACATAACAACTACCCTTACTCTCCCCCACCGTAACTCGTGCCCACGGCATATCGGCCTCATAGCCTCCTTACCCACCCTCAACAAATCCAAGTATCATATTATCCCCAGGCCACGCCTATCCTAACAACCAACATTGCCTCAAATAGATGACTAAGTCACCCAATCCTGACAGTCAGACTGCCTAAAACCAACATCCAGGATGCCCCATACTGGTGATTACATCACCTATGTCATAGTATATGCATGCTCATATATGAGCCAGGCCCAAATATCTTGTAACATGAAATTTTACATAATTTAAAGCATTACATATTACATTAAAAATAAACAATCAATTCTATCATGAATTTCACCTTTCACATTTCAAAAGAATCTATAGCATGACAATTGATATTATTTACATGGTATTATCACTTCACAAAGAATATGTGTAGATATGAAATCTAAATACCCTAATAATGTGCCTATCAAAAGCCAAGAAAACATGCATTTCCATACCGGTCTAAGGTCCAACTCTTTCTCCCTTACCTTACTGGGTTAAGGGTTACATATCACAACTAATAATCATCACAAACCAAGTGATCCACCAAGGTGGAAACCATATAAACTATAATCTGAGAAAAAGAAAAATAGCAATTCCCACCCAAGGAAACTTGGTCCGTCCCTCGTACTTGGGGCTGCAGGCACCCAAGCATAAGCTAGAAACCTAGTTTCAATAACAACATATCTTCAGTCTACCATATCCCAAATAGTAAGACCAGTATAAATAAAAAGGCACTCTCGGTCTCATTAGTATTCATTCAAAAGCTACTACTAAATCCTTTTCAAGAAAAAACTCCTCTTATACCACTTTGTAACATCTCGACCTGAATAAACACTCAAAAAATGCTAGAAGGGTTGGGTGTTACTGACCTTAGGCGTACCTCCCCGAATGCCAAAGGCTGCCTACTAACAATGAGAGTGTAATAGGTATAGTGGGGAGGTTGTACCCTCTCAAAAGGAGGAAAAATAAAGGTACTAGTCCGAGTGTAATAATAAAACATGCAGTGAAAATAATGACTTAGCATACTCAAACCAAACCCATATAGCGGAAGCACATCCAATATCAATAAACAGTGGAAGAAATATAAAAACAAGTGTAGTGGAAATTAAAGAGAACAACATGATGAACATCACTTGTAACTACTAAACAAACCAAGCATGCGTCCATAATAGGTCAGACATGTCAATATAAAAAGGGCGTTAATGGATAACCAACAATATCTACAATAATAAAGTAAGCATGTTGATAAAAAATGAAAGCTAAAACAAAAGTAAACTCTAGTTAGGAATGACCTCAAGGTCCATACCATATCCATGCCAAATAGCACTACAATTCAGCTCCTGAGGCTGATCCTTTACCTGTACGTAAACCATAAAGTCTACACGCATCTTGAAGGGCCCGTGTAGGGTGTGAGATGAATCTTAGTAGGATACCACCAAATGGTGCGTACCTATTATAAGTGTTTAAGAAGACAATCATCTATAAGGAAAGTAAATAGTACAATGCAAAATGTAAACATAACCTCTACTGGTGCTCAGTATCCACCATGGAGTGTCACCTACTTCGGCCAACGCTGGAATCTTAGTCATGTAACCCGACACCATGTGCCTCCTGACACCATGTGTCTCAAGTACCGACATCTCAAATGCATGCCCAAGAAATATTAATCCAACAACACATGCCTCCGGACACCTCATGTCTCAAGTACCGATGTCCTGTAGGCACGCCCAAGCCGTAGTAACCTAGCACCATGTGCCTCCTCACACCTCGTGTCTCGAGTACCGATGTCCTATAGGCACTCCCAAACAATCTGAAGGCTCCTCACCTTCCACATGGCTTCCACAACAAGCACCCCCAAACCATAATCACCTAACCACAACTACGGGGGCCTATACCCACATGGGCGGTCAAAAACACCTCATTACGAAGTCATCTATGTGCACACGACCCAAATCACAGGTGAGTGGTAATAACCAAATTTAAAATCCAAGACACAACCACTCTAGCACCTCATGCCCTTGCGACCATGTCGCTCAGAATCTGATGGTCTTTTCATCCAAGTAACCTGGGCCATGCCCAATCTGACAGTCAGACTGCCTCAATCTGACATCCACGATGCCCAATCTCATGGTCAAACCACCCAAATAATATGGGCCAATCCCAACCTACGATCAACACCACTCAAGAATATACGGGTCATTCACAACACAAACCAAAGGTTCCAACATATGAAATATCAAGCAGCACATATATATAATCAAAAGAATCACTTTAAATAGGAAAAACTATTTAAACAGTTGAATTGCACTAGCCATGTGTTGTTCCATAACATCACTAAGGTCTTGGAAGCCTCTACTAAAATTAATCATGTTTAAACAGTTTAAACTCATTATTTTAATCAAAATAATTCAATTCTAACCATTTTGGAACCCTGACCAAAATTCCCCAAATGAGCAATGACCTCTAAACTATCCTCGATCAAGCATTACAAGGTAAGGGAATTCACAACAACATACCATAAGGTATATGGTCAATTAAATATAAAGAAACATGGGTCTCTATCAATAATCTACGTTGCGCTAAAAAGATGAAACCCCCAAATGACCATGAAAACACAAAACAGGGTATGCACCACCTACCTTGAACTAGTACGATGATCCTCCTTCGGTAAGAGCCTCTAATTTGGTCTAAAACATGGTAGATCTATAAAATGAGCATAAAAAATCAAACACCTATAGCTCAATTTAGAACATAAATCAAGAATAATGGATCAAGGTGAATCAAGAGCTTATTGAGGGGGTTCCAATGGATCTAACAAGGTTTGAATTCGACTTCGGATGAAGAATCGGGGTCAAAATGAAGTTCAGGTGGTGATTTTGTGAGGGTTCTGTCCAGGATTTCTAAAACAAGGCTACTACCCGTTTTAAGTGGAAAAAAAAAGAAAGTACATGGGTTTTATATAGGTATACATGCAGTGTATACTTTTTAACTATTCATTTGACAGCTGTTTTCCGCCAAATTACTTTCCAGGACCTACCGACATGACTTACATGGCGTGTACTTGGTTTTTCCTCTCTTTCTTGCCGACATGCCCACACGCCATGTATATCCCTCACACACAGCTAGACTACACAGCATGTACTAGGAGTACACAACATGTACATGGTAAAAACTCTCTACCCGGACAACATGCCTACACGCCATGTATGGCCTTCACACATGGATAAGGGTACATGGAATGTACCTAGGAGTACATGGCGTGTAACCCTTAAATCACTGCCACAGAAATTTGTTTTTGTGGCGGTTTTGGTAACCGCCGCTAAATGTTTTTTTAAAATGGATTCGTGGCGATTTATTATAAACCACCGCGAAACATTTTTTTTAACGTGTCGACCCTTCTCCCCCCCCCCACCCTGACCCAGCTTCCCCCGTGACCCCGGCCCCCCGCGACCCCCGCGACACCGGCGACCCCGCGACACCAGAGACCCCGGACCCCCACGACCCCGGTGACCCCACGACTCCGGCGACCCCGCGACCCCGGTGACCCCAGCCCCCCGCGACCCCGGTGACCCCGCAACCCCAGGTGGTATTGAATATTTTTCTCATAAAGTTTATGTATTATATGCGTATGTGTTTGTTCTAATTTACTTCTTTACTATGTTTTGTTTTCCTGAGTTAGAATAGTGAGATTAGGACTCATATTGATGTATGAAACCCTCTAAGGACTCTATTGGGTCCGTTGATGTTTGAAATCGTACCTAGGTCTACCCTTGGGTTATGAAAACCCCTTAAGGTTGGTGAAATATTTTTTAAAATGTTGTAATAATATAATTATGAAAGTGAATGGGTAGAGAATTTTAAGTTGGTATGTAGTCAAGGTTAATGGGATATTTGAAATATGGAATTGGTATTTTTTTGAAATGCCTAGTTGGATTCTGAAATGGATTAAAATAAGCATTTTTCACTTTGATTTGGTTATGGTTTTCCATGAAGGACAAAAATGTTTTGAAAGTGGGTATTGTTTTGAAAAGGAGGTGTTGACCTCAATGTTATAGGAAAAAAGGGGTTATCTTAATAGATTTAAAATGGTGATTAGAAATGAGGGTGTGGTTCCCCTTTTTTGAAAATGATTTAAAATCTCCTTTTATGGTTGTAAATAGAAATGAAATTCTTGGGACATGTTGAGTTTTTAAAAGAAGAAGACTTGTTTTTTGAAGGGTGTATTCAATATTATTTCAATTGAGTATCTTGAATTGTGTTTTATTCCATGATTGTATTTTAAAGATATGTTGAGAACATAGTCATTTAAATGATATATGGGTTAGTGAGATAGAACCCCCGATAATTAGGTTGGCATGTTAACTTATTTTATTAAATGAAATAAGTGATAAATGTGTTTTGTTGATGACATAACATAAGGGGTCATTTGGTATAATGTGATTGTGTTCAATGGGTTAAGGTATGGAATTGATATATGTGATAAATGAGTTGCGATTGTAAATGGAATATATGTTAATGGGTTATTCCATATAAATGGGATATAAATAGTCAGTTATGGGAATGATCATTGAAGTAGATTGATATAATATATTATTTCATTATTGGATGGTAACCTAGAGAAATCATTTGGAAAGATGTTGGTGTGTCAATCCACTATGATAGGAAGAGTTACATTTCATGTTTCATTAGTAGCAATCAAATTTTTTAACACTAAGTAGTCCTTGATTTTTCCAACAACAATTAGTATATCTTTAATTATAACTGTATTTAGAACTAAATCCCAAGTGAATTCATGAAGATCTATGTATAGAGATGTGAATAGTACCTAATAATCTTGGTGGACTATACCATATTTAAATCCCACCATGTAGTTCATAAAAAAGATTAAATCAATGAAATACATGTATATGATCTAAATAAACTAGATAAATTATACTGCAATAATAGTCATGTAGAATTATATCCATTTCAATCCTCCTCACTACCACTATCTATGAGGTGTGTTAACACTGATGGTATGAGGAATAGTTTCCACATGTTGATTAACAATAGAAGAATGATGGATGTATCCAATACAAAAATATCATATATGATATCCATAATTTCCATATTTAGACAAATGGTACCCCAAACCATATAGGAATTATGTTTCTTGTTCATGATATCCTTCACTTATGTATAAAAATACTTCTCAAATGTCACAAGATAGTTATTGCTTCTATAATGAGGCCCATCCTAATAAAATTAATTGTTCCTAGGTGCCTCTTAGTTTTCCTAAGTCTTTTGTTAAGAACTAGTCTAATAGGACTATTCCATCTGAGCATACAAAACCAGAGGTAGAGTTGATCTTGTTGCACCAACTAGTCATAGAATTTTATGAAAATATTTTTTAAGATTCCCATTCATGGAACAATGGTGTAAATTCTATAGTGGTGATGTGAATTAATTATTAATGTGTAAATTCAAGATGCACTATAAAAAACCTGGTCAATTGATGTGATATGGATTATAAGAAACTCATCCCATTGATTGATTTTCTCTTACATTACTATCATAGGACTGACTCTACATATTGTGTTTAAATCCCATGTTGATGCTCCTAGTTTCACATAGCTGAACAATGGTGTCTCCTACACTAATATTCCATCCAAAGTCTCTTCCTCCAACCAACTCCTTATTATCTATTTCTAGGTGGCATGTAATATAGAACATTAAAAATATTGATAGATCCTTATTTTGGATACCTTAAATAATGATCTATTCATTCAATCCTTTTCTAGGTGTTGCCTCTCATGAACAGTGAACAAGGTGAGTGAATTTTGAAGTATATTTAATCTCTTATACACATACATGTTCAAATTTAACAAATTATTCTACATTTATTACCCCAATGGTTTTCAAGAATAATTATTTTACATTAAAAGTATACAAATCCTTTCCAAGTGAGGTATTGAAACAGCATATCCTAGAGCATCTACATTATTAATTTCTCTATCTTTTGGTTATAGTGGCTTCATGGGGGGATAAAACAGGGAGGCTTCTACATTATCGTTATATTCCTACTTACAAAATCAAGTAAATAGTATTTGGATCCCAACATCACTGTAAAAAACGAAGCTATGATAAAATGTGTTTGGTGCCAATTTTTTTCTATCATTATGGGGATAGAGGAGAATATTGATAAAGTGGAGTTTCTTATCCAACTCTTTTATGGTTTGGGCACAATTGGGTTCAATTAATGTAACCTATATGCTCTTATCCATCATTTTCTCACTTCCTGAGAGGAATAGGTAGTCCAAGAATATAGCCTCCTCATGAACTGTGATTCCAACCAAGTTATGCTTATGTTACTTTTTGTTATCTAATATTATATTTTGATGCTATAAAGGATTTAAAAATTCAAGGGTTGAAAATTTGGAGATTTGGGAGAAACATGATAGGAATATTGTTTAGCATAAATTTTAGTATTGACCATGTGGTAATTGAGTAATATGGTATTGTTAGCACACTGTTTCTCTTTACCAAAGAAACTTCCCCTATCCCAAACAATAGAGGGTTCATATCTAACTCAGGGGATCATCTTTATTATATTATGTTTCTGTAATCTTACACTATTGTATATATGAATCTCTTTCTCTATTTAGTAGTAACTATGCGTTTTAATTTTTTTTATTATTGTGTAGGCACATTGTGATATACATGGATAAAATTTAAATCACATTACCGAGGAACACACCTAAGTATGTTAAAGGTTTGAATGAGTTTTTAGATTTTTCAATTTCTAATCGATCTGTTAAATGGAGAATAAGATGTCCATGTCCTAAATGTAAATTTAGAACATGGTTGAAGAGAGATGAAGTTTATGAACATTTAATACTGAAGCAATTCCCTGGTCAATATTTGTGTTGGGTTTGGCATGGAGAATCGAACGTTACAGAAAGATTGAATACTGATGTTAATCCACAGAATGAGGTCCCAAGTTCGTCGACAATGGAAAATGAAATGAAAAACCTCATAAATGATGCATTCAGCACTACAAGACACCACTATTATCATCAAAACATATCAGAACAACCAGAAGAGGGTGCTACAAATTTCAACGTGACAAGTGATGTTTTTGAGACTGTAACACAAGCAGATCAAGATTTTGAAATATCATTGGATCCTCTTCTTGATTCTGTGGATCCAAATGTAAGAGAAAACTTCACTGAGAAAAATGTGTTTCATGATTTAGTTGACGATGGAAATCAAGAGTTTTATAGTGGGTGTTTGAAATATTCAAAGCTTTCATTTCTGCTGAAGTTGTACCATATCAAATGTCTATGTGTAATTACAAAAAAGGTAATGTCCATGATATTGGAATTGATTTGTGATGCATTTCCTGAAGCAAAAATCCCAGAATCTTTTTATGATATGAAAAAAGTTGTTAACAAGCTTGGTCTGAATTATAAAAAAATACATGCGTCTCCCAATGATTGTATGCTTTATTGGGGAGAGGATTCAAGTAGACAGAATTGCAAGAAATGTTCTTCTTCTAGATGGCAGTCAAAGGGTGATGTTGGAAGTCTGAATGAACATAATTTCATGGAGAAGAATAAAAGGAACACACCTGCAAAGGTTTTGCGTTACTTTACCTTGAATCCTCGATTGCAAAGATTATTCATGTCATCAAAAACCGTCGAACACATGAAGTGTCATTCTGTAGATAAAAACAATGATGGGTTAATGATACATCCATGAGATTCCCAATCGTGGAAGACATTTGATTCATTACATATAGATTTCTCAGCTGATCCTAGGAATGTTTGATTTGTTTGATTGGGATTGACTGTCGATGGATTCAACCCATTTGGGACTTTGAGTACCAGTTATAGCATTTGGCCAGTTGTTTTGATCCCTTATAATATGCCTTTGTGGATGTGTATGCAACAAACATCTTTTATCATTTCGATGATTATTCCTAGAAAACAAACCCCTGGAAATGATATTGATGTATACTTGTAGCCTTTGATTGACGAATTGCAGGAGTTATGGAGCAACGGTGTTGAGACATTTGATGCTTCTTCTAAAACAATGTTCAAAATGCATGCTACTTTAATGTGGACCATTAGTGACTTCCCTGGGCTTGGGAATTTATCTGGTTGGAACACTTACACAGGTTTGGCTTGTCCTGTTTGTAACTTTGATTTTGAGCTCAAACGGCTACCTCACAGTAGAAAATGGTGCTTCTTGTGCCATCGAAGATTCTCGATTCATCTCATAGATTTCAGCTGAACATATCAAAATTTAATGGTTCCATTGATCATAGACCACCTCCAAAGTTGTTAACTGGTTCTGAAATATTAATACAACTTGAAAATGTTGAAATAGAATTTGGGAAGGTTCATCATTTGAATGATAGTGGAAAACGGGTCTGAAGTGCATCGTCAGGTGAAATCAGAACGCAACAATGGATGAAAATAAGTATATTCTTCAAACTCCCGTATTGGGAATTTAATTTGTTGCGTCACAATCTTGATGTGATGCATATTGAGAAGAATGTCTGTGATAATTTGATTTTCACATTACTTAATGAGCATGGAAAGTCGAAGTATCATCTCAATGCTCGCAAAGACTTACAAGTAATGAACATCAAATGTGATCTCTGGCCAGATGAGAATGAAAAGTATGCTCCGGCCATTTTTGCAATGAAAAATAGGGATAAAGATACATTCCTTCGAATTTTAAAGAATGTGAAGGTATCTGATGAGTATTCGAGTAACATCTCGAGGTGTGTTGACTTGAAGAATCTTAAGTTACATGGATTTAAAAGTCATGATTCACATATTTTGTTACAACAGTTACTACCATTGACATTGCGTACATTATTATGTGAAAAAGTTATTGTTGTTGTACTCCAATTTTGCACATTTTTCAGGCAATTATGTGAGAAATCTCTACATCCATTTCATCTTGAAAACCTCCAGGAGAGGTTTGTATTGACCCTTTATGCAATGGAGATGATCTTTCCTCCATCTTTTTTTACTGTCATGATGCATTTAACTGTGCATTTAGTTGAGGAAGGTAAATTAGGAGGCCCCATTCATTATTGATGGATGTATCCAATTGAGAGGTATTTTATTTATATGTTTTTCATTTCAGTAAATAATTTTGGGCATTTAAATAAATTAATATTATTATTATTTTATTTCACAGATATCTTGGGCATTTGAAAGCATACGTGAGAAATAAAGCTCAACCAGAAGGCTCTATTGCTGAAGACTATTTGGTTGAGGAGTGTCTTACCTTTTGTTCCAAATATTTGGATGATATTGAGACAAGATTTAATCAATTTGGACATGTTGAAGACACATCAACTCAATCTCAAATGCATCAGAAATCAAAAATATTTCCTGCTATTGGCCGATCAGTTGGAAGGACCTCAAATGTGACACTGACAGAATTGGAATTATTACAGGCACATAGATATGTGCTGCTGAATAGTGAAATTGCAGATCCATTTATTGAAGAGTTGATTATACAAACAAATAGACAAATGAGAGGCCGAACATGAAATGAGAAATATATAATGAAAGCAGTGAATAAAGATCTTGTAGAATGGTTTGCACGACTTGTAAGTTCATAAATATTGCAATAAATGCGAATATTAGTTTGACACATACATTTTGTAAATCTATTAAATTATATTTCTTTTTTCAGATCATGATTACTGATACTCGAGCAGACTTGTCAGAAGATTTGAAGTTTCTTTCTAGAGGTCCTATAAAACAAGTTAGAATGTTCGACGCTTATAATGTGAATGTTTTTAGATTTCGTACAGTCGATCGAGAAGTGGGTTTGAAAACATAGAATAGTGGAATATTTACATTTGCTGAAGTGGGATACTATGTAAAGTTGCATGATATTATTGAATTAAACTACCATGGACATTTTTAGGTTGTTTTATTCAAATTAAAATGGGTTGATATTATCAGAGGTGTTAAAAGAGATTCCTTGCAATTTACTTCTGTAAACTTCCCTCATTTGATGGATATTGGTGATCCTGAAATGCATGATCCATATATCTTAGCATCGTAATCAAAAATGGTATATTATTTGAATGATGTTGTGGATGAAGGGTGGAGTGTAGTTGTTCACATAATACAAAGAGATTTGTATGATATGGGTGATGAAGTGGAATATTTGACCTCTGAAATTGAATTTCATCAACAACAGGAAGAAGAATTATTTGTCCACCATGATATTGAAAATATTAGTCTAGAAAGGATGAATGAAGTGGATGAAGCAATGGAGTAGGAAACCAACATGATTGAAGGGTAAAATGATTGTATGTACAATTATTTATTCATTCATAAACCACTTGTTTCATTTCTGTAGTCATTCATTATCATTGTTATATATATTTTGTCTGTTAGTACTGGGCATCTATTATCATTTTTAATTTTTTTTCTGCATAATTTTTTTGAAATATATATTCTGAACTAAATTTTATTTGATTAAATGACAGGAATGCCAAGGAAAAAAGTGGTACACTATTTCATCTAGTTCTGTGACAGATGACGATCCATCTGGCTCCCTCCCCACGGCATTTGAGGCACCAGCTGCGTACACCCCTGCATCATCTCCCCATGCACCATCTCTCACACCATCTGTGGGTGTCCCATTAGAGGTTGAGTCATCAACTCCCCCTTCAGAAGCCTCATCAGTGGGGCAGCGACACGCCCCTTCCAGTTCATCACGGACATACTGGAGTGTCACTATCATAGGTACAAATTTTAATTAAATAAATTTATTTCATTTTTTTTATACTAATTGTTTGCTCATTGAAGATGAAAAAAATGCAACTGTGGAGAAAAACTTAAAAATTTCATATGTTTGGAAGATGAATGGCGATAAGATAGTCATGCCATTTGATTCTTATGGGGTCCCTACAGATGACGCCATGGTGTTACTTGGCCAGATTCTAGGCCAGCTGGCAGTGGAGCCCATTTCCCTTCCTATTTCTTATGATGATTGGAGACATATGCCTCCAAGCTGGAAAAATGAAGTTTTTGATTCCCAAATAAAGTTAATTTTATTACATTATGGTTTAATTCAATGTCATGTTACTAATATGTTCAAAATGAATTTATGTATACAGATGTTCTTCCACTTTACAGTTGTTGATATGATAGCACAGAAGTGGATGTTGAAAAATCTTGGTAAGAAATGGAAAGATTTCAAATGGAGATTGTGGTGTGATGTCAATGATACTTCATTGACCGTGCAACAAATGTATGAGAAGCTACTCAGTGAGGTACCGAAAGAATAGTGGAAAGTTTTTGTTAACAGACATCGTGATGAGAAGTGGATGGTATTGAAATATATATTATTATATGATCTTCATTTTACATTTATACATGTATATAAAGATGATATGACATTGAATAAATTACTGTTAAATTGAATTTTATTTATTTCAGGATCTCTCAAGACAGAATGCATCAAACCGGGCTAAGCAAGTCATCCCTAACACTGTGGGCTCCAAAAGATTTTCTAGAAGCCGAACGACATTGGTAATATTTTAATTACTTTAAATATTTATAAGACAAATATTATCTGTTTAATATATTGAATTGTTGATTTATCTTTGGTTAATGCAGTCATAGAGTTTAGGGCATGAAGCATCCTGAACCGAACTATGGTTGGATGTTCACAAAAAATCAGATGGAAGTTTTGTTAATTAGCCCGCCAAAGAATTTGGGGTATGAAGTCAATTTTTTATTATAATTACTTATTATCAGTTTTTACTATATTAATATATATTGATATTTTATTTATAGGTAAAAATTAAAGAACTATGGGATTTCAATCTTGGGCAGTCCTACTCAGTCTCCCAGGATGACCCAGATGTTAAAGTCCTTGGGAAGGAGCATCCTGGTAGAGTGCACGGGATGGGTTTCATACCCATACCATCTGAGGTCTTTGGCATGCCACCAGGGATTCTAGTTGCATCTACTCCTGTTTATAGTCAGTCCATACCCAAATATGCTCAAAGGGAGATTTCTTCTCTATGAACCATAGTTCAAGATCATGGGGCTCAGATATTCGCTTTGCAGAAAGTGATAACTAATATACATCAGCAGATGAGAAGATATGCCCCCGGTGGTAGTGCATTGACTGGTGGTTAGCAGGTAAATCACAAAAAATCAAAATCATTTAGTTTTCAAACTTTCATTGGTTTTAAGTTTTAATATAAATATGCAACAATATTTAATTTTCAATATAATGTTCTTACAGGTGACAGCAGAAAGTGGAGATGGAAGTGTAGAGGGTGACGATGCATCATCGGACCCTAAGTAGTTTTATTATTGATGTGTTGAACAAATATGGGAACAGTTGGTTTGTATATGTACCATGTGTGGCACATAGTTGCCACCAAACATTTTCATGTCCTAACATTTCCTTGATTTCTCATGTTTCCTTTTATGAATTTTATTGATTTATGATGTTTCCTTTTATGTCTTGATTTCTCGATTGTGGTATACATCATTCCAGTTAGTCCTGTGTTTGAATTGGTAGTCAAGATTTTGGATGACTAGGAGTTAAACCCATCGTTGATGTGTTGAATAAATTCTTGATGCCTAATATTATAATATTTAATTATTCAATATCATCATCGAAGAAGGTAAACCCTTCTGGCGTTGGTATCCTATGACACCATGAATCACAAAAACATGTGGATTTATAACTCTTTATTAAGAAATATTTTCTATGAAACCAGTAGAAAATGATTTTCATTTTCCATAACACAAACATAACCTTGTTTTCTATTTGAGACTAATATGATTCATGTTATATAAATCCTGATTTCCTAAAATTATTCATGAATATATAAAAAAATACATGTTTTTCCATGAATAAAACCTTAGAAAACAATATCTCATTGCTAGCATATCACCCAAGGTGAAATAACATCCAACTATAACATCAAACAACAAGAACAACAATCCCACACTGAGAACCTGGGTTTTTCCCCATATATGGGTTAGATAATCCCACAAAAAAACAAATTACAAAGGACTGAAACACCTTAATATCATATAAAACTTTCAAAAAAAATATTCAATAGAAAATAAAATGGCTTTGATACAACATTGTGACGCCATTACCTAGGTTCCACTAAACTGGTTCCCCAAACCAATGTGCCACATGACCATAGAAATGCCTCCTCATATACAAGAGGCTTCCTACTAGTATTGAGGGTCCAATGAGGTATGTGGGGATAATATACCATCTTTACTAGTGTAAAACAATAGTATAAATCAATTTAAATGATAACCAAGTATTTTATAAGAATAATCATGCATGATGTATTCAATTCCAAAAATTGGGTAAATCCCCGCAACCAATATAGTAAACATGTCAGTTCATACAAGTGTCATGTGTTAAGGAAAAAACAAAATAAAAACCCCCATAAAAATCCTAAAATGGGTCTCGATGTCCATCCAGTTCCCTCATACATGCTCCATACCATATCCCAAACCAACCATCTATCAAAAGGATTTTTCCCTTATACTTCCCTACAACCATGAGATCTACTCAGGTATCAATGGCATCCTAAAAAGGGTGTGAGTATAGGTTAATAGGACACCACCAATAGTTTCTAAACAAATAAATATTATAATAACAATGATATTGTATACATAAGTAAAATTAAATAATGAACAAGGAAGAAAAGGTAAACAAGTTCCATAATTAAATATCAAGCATTTAACCCTGTATATCCTTCGATTTTATGATGACATCAAATCCCAACAAACCTTCTTCAGCCATGTCATGATTATATTCCATTAATATAAATGGGTTTTGCGTTTTTATTAACAACAATGGTGACTCATTAATCATTTCAAATTCATATACTATGGTGCACTAATTAGTTCACTCATATCATACACATAGGATTTAGTGCCTAGAAAGCCATGTTAATACACTATCCAAGCATAGGAAACTCCATATACATCATATCAAGTCCATTATGTCAAATTTCATGTCTAGTCATCCCACATCAAAGATAAGGAATTCCTTGTAAAAAAATTCTTATCCATGGGTGGGATCTACTGTGTCCCTCATCATTTACTAATCCATCAATACACATTCCACAAGATCAAACACACTTGACCTTTTTAACAAATTACAATATCAAGGGTGAACCTATTTCATTTCACCAATATTCACATAGTTTATCACTTTCACTGCACTTAACGTAATTCCATAACTATTCTATTTTACTATTCATTCATAACAAAAACCATTGTACATATTTTCAATTCCATATTATAACATGTATATTCCCACATTTTCCATTCATTATTTATCCCCTCAGTTATCTCACAACCCATTTAACCATAAAAGTTATAATAAACAACCACTTATTCTATTTTGACATTCTAAAAATATCTATAATTGGTTTAATCTCATAAACCCTTCAATTTATCATTTAATAACTAAATTCACATGTTCAAGGGATTAGCACACCCCAAGGGTGGCCATAAACCCAGTCCACTCTTCATCAATATATCCAAAAACATCCTTGAAAGGTCCAACACATCATTGAGTTGATGTTATTTTATGAGATTGTGTCTGGTTTGATTTGTTTTTCAGGGCAGTGGTGCAGTGGAAGCAGCAAATTTTTTTTTTTTTCAGTCATCTTTTCGTGGCGGTTTTAACCGCCGCTAATAGTATACAGGTAAGACAGTAGCGGCAGTTAAAACTGCTGCAAAACGTAAGTATTTTTACATTTAGCGGCGGTTTTAACCGCCGCTACAGAGTCGCATCACCCGCGTGCATTATAACCGCCGCTAATAAAATAAAATCTCGGGCTCTTAAAAACTGCCGCAAAAGTCACTAGAACCGCCTCGAAATGAGGCAGCTGCGACACTTTTCTTAAACTTCCTCTAAATGGAAAAAATCGCCGCTAATAGTTTGCCGATGCCAAATTTAGCGGCGGTTTCTGAAAACTGCCACTTATCCATGTAGCGGTGGTTTCTGAAAACCGTCGCTAATCCATGTAGCGACGGTTTAAACCGCTACTAAGTGAAAAAATAACCACTGCTAAAGGGTGGTTTTCTTGTAGTGAATCATGCCATGTGCCTAGTTTTTAGTCCAGAACTAACCAGTCTCCCCTATTTTCTCAAAAACAACTCAAAAACAGAAGAAAAAAAAAGGAGACTCATTCCTTAAAGTAAGAATCGGGTTCTTACAACTAAGAGGGAGCACGGGGATGGAAATCCAGAGTCTTGGGACTTCCCTCCTTCCCCATTTTTGTATATTTTTTAACTATTTGTGTTTTCCATGTACTTATTTACGTATTTCCTCTTGTGCTTATTGTATAGTTGATTCATATGCCTGGAATGAGTATGGACCCATTTTTTCACCCTCCTTTCATGTACTTTGTTGTTTATATTTTTTTGAACTCACCACTTTCAAGTGTAGGAATTTTGTATATCATGACTCACATGACTCTTTTCATAGATGAATGAAGGTTTCTAGATCCACCACAATCAATTTTCACCATATACTTCTTTATAGAAGAGTTTTTTGTCTTGTCTTTATTGTTCTAAGATACATTTTCCATTGTTGGCATGCTAATGATTTGAGAAATTTTAGAAGAACAATGGAAATAAAAGTGATAATTTTAGATAAAAATCATTGAAAATTAATTTCTTGTTTACTCCTGTATAGCATGTTCAAAGTAAGATTGGCCATCCAATAGATGATCAAGACCCTCATCCACTTAAAATACTCTAATTGGAGAATCCCTTGTAGCATCCAACCCCTAATGTTCTCTGAGCCATATCCCTTATAGGTTCATGTTCACCTAGAAGACCATATCTCTTATGAATCCCTCAAGCCACTTTGGTGTAAGTCCCACATCGAATCTTGACTAGGCACCTTCCGTCTGGGTGTCCTTACCACATGATGTTAAACTGCGGGGATGGGTCCTTATCACACGACCTTAAAAGGTGATGTGTACAGTTAAGTGTTGCCGAACTATGTGGGTTCTGATTCCTTTCACAATGATACATAGGAATCTCATCTTATGGGTTTGATCCTGATATTGAAACAACTTTCATCCTCCTGGATGATGATAAACTACAGAGTGCCTCATCATATGGCTTAAATTATCATTGTCTCAGTAATTCTCAATCCATGAATACCCATGATTGATTTTGAAACCAAAGGGTTACCATTTGAGGAAACATGGTTGGAAATGAACCAAGTATTCGTGAACATATGAACATTTCTTAAATATATAAGAGAGTCTCAAAGTTGTCAATAATTCCCCCCAAAAGGGTGTGATGAGCCCGACCTCCCATCCTCTCGACCAATGGAGTCCTTAAGTGTTGTTAACCAAATCATCCAAAAAGAACCTGCCTTTGGAAATAAGGTCCATGAATCATAAATAGAAGGGTCGTTGGGTGTTTTTGGATCCACGAATAAACCAGTAGGAGACCATACAAGGACATAGTACCCAACATGGTATGATTTCACAAACACCTAACCCCCTACAATCGCCCGCTGAAACCATTCAACTGTGGAACCTCCTTCGCAACATAAAAATGATACAATGCCTAGTCCCTATGGGACTACCTCATACTTATATACATATAAAAATAAAGAAAATATGGGTACGATGCGAATTGGGTTGAAACAAAGGTCGGCTAGACAAACCCCACAGAAGGGATCGGTGTCGGGGAGGTGGCTATCATGAGACATCGAAAAGCCTAAGTGAAGATCCCGCTCCTGATCCTACTCCCCCAATCACTAAAATTCCATATTATATAATCCCTACTTGACTATGAATATATTGTGATGATAGTGAACCATATGTGAATGGGTGATTCCAGTTTTATCCTAGATTGGTTACTTTTAATTAGTGGTAAACCACATAAATATTTATGTTCTTTGTGTGTTTGGTGTTCTTGCTACTAGATCTTACATGCATGAGTTCAAAAAAATTAGGATCATTCATTTAAACAAATCAATAAGGCTATCCATGATTGATTTGTTAAATTAGTGAAATAAAATGATACATTGATTCATCCCCCACCCCCACCCCTCAATGTATTTGGATTCACCTTAGGGCTACTTCAAAGAGTTATTTCATTAGCATGACTAGCATAGTGTCATGGATTTGGTTGTCTTCATAAAAAAGTACCATAATATAAAGTGTGTGGGGATATGTGATGTGATTCTCTCAAATAATAGTTGTGGTTATATTCGTTCCTATGTGAAAGGTAGTGTGTTTTGATTATTAGAGAGACTTCAGACCCACTTTGGGTCTATCAAGACATGTGGATACCCTTTGTAACTCTATATAGTCTTGGGCATCATTATTCTCTCCTTTTTTATATGGGTCAGTAATTGAGGTTGCCTTGTTATGAGTGTTCCATTAGACCTTTATTTTTATCTCCTCTTATTGATCTATGAAGGATCGAGATTGTCATGTCATTAGAGTATTATTAACTCTTAATGAGTGTTTCCCTTGTGATAGTGGATTAATGATAGAGGTTAGCTTGTGGGTATTCATATTGTGGATAGTGGTTGGTGATATATTTTTTATATGTTTTGTGATTTTGATTTATATCATGTCTAAAATCACATTGTTATATTCTACCACCACCCATAATGCAAGATCGAATATGACCCAACATCCAATGAGTAAGTGATCTCTTGAATGGAAAAATAAGTTGGCTACAATATATTTTACTCAGAATGTAAGTGGTGGGAGTTAGTTTATGGGAACTTTTTTTGTGGACTTTAGAGTGTGTGTCTATGTGTAGCATGTGTGTCTCTTCAACAGCATTTGGTCTAATTTATAGCTAAAAACAATAGTGGAAAACAAGTGCAATAAACCTCTAAAACGAGCTATAATGTGATACCAAGGAACTAAAAGAAAAAATAATAATATGATCCATACAATTCATGTGTGTAATGACATAGACATTATAAATGATATTTTTTCCAAAAAAATGTCTATTATATTATATTGTATAGTATTATACACATACAACACATAAAAAATGAAAAAAAACTTTATTTCAATAATGGAGATCATCGCATTAGTCAACAATTAAACCCATAAAAATTTCAAATATTATAATGGGACAAAAAAAGAAAATAGAAAAACTAGAATGGGAAAATTTGGAACATCCCGATCTATTAGAATAATCACTCCAACAAACAACACAATGGAAATGAAACAAAATATTAGTAAATTAATCGATTTTTTATAAAGGAAAGATGTAGAACCTTGATAGGATTTAACTGAATGATGGATGAATGAATTAAAGGGTATTTATAGGAGTTAATATGACCTTTTTGATATTAATGTGACCATGAGAACAGTAACATGATCGTTAGGAATAGTAACCTAGCTATTGGGAATAGTAACATGATAGTTGGAATAGTAATTTGACCTCAAAATAATAAAATGTAATATAAATAATGTTTATCATGAGTAATTTAAGAAAATATAAATATTTTAATTCCATAAAATAAATACCAAGATTAAAAACTCAAAGAAATTATAAGCACTTTTTTTAATAAAATATATTTTAATGTATTTTATAAAAATCGTGATTTTTATATTAAAAATTAAAATTACCTATGATAGAAAATTATTTTGATAAAATAAACTTCATTTTTGAAATCAACATGTCAAAATTCTCTAAGGATGATTTTTTGAAAAATTTATGAAACACTTCAATTTTTAGGTGAATAGTAAGAATACAGTTTTTTCATAACTAGTATGTTTTAAATGAAATCATTCATGATGAAATAATTACCTAATAAATTATAGAATATGATGATCAACCAAAATCATGTTTAATAGGTTAAATAATCCATGAAATTCAAATTCCAAACCTACAAGTATTTTCCAAAGTCCGAAGTCTAAAGTATTTCATTAAAATAACATTTTGTCATTCTTCCACTTCCCTTTTTAATAAACTAATGAATTTTATTTCATAAAGCTTAAAAATTCCTAACATAGTTTTTATTTTATTCAAATATGACTTAAAATTTCATGTATATCGCTATTACTGTGTTTACCATAGAAATTATATTTTATTCAATATTTTAACTCAAAAATACCCATCTCCTCGTGTATAAATACCTCATCTCCCTCACCTTGGAAAACCCCTCCTCCATCACTTATCAAATCCAAATAACTACTGAAATTACCTCTATTAAGACCCATATAATCCTAATGTACATTCTGTAGTTACTCAAATCCAACCATTCAAAGGGTTTAGTGTCGTAGAATGGTTGTAACACCGAGAAGAGGGTTTGTTTTCTCTATTTTTTTCAAACCCAAACCTTCTGAAAATAATTAAGTAGTATGTTATATTAATGATGTTAAACTAATATAATTATTATATTTATTACATATTTATATGTCAAGATTCTCTTTTCTCCTCTTTTGATAATGTCCCATCAACGATCGGTTAACCACCTATGAGGGAATTGTCAACTCTCTTCTTATCACCACTTTCATGGATGGTTAGAATGAATTATATAAAATATATATAAATATGTAATTACATGTATTTAATCTTCTAGAATTAATTTTACTTATGTATAAATTATCTTGAAAAAAATAAAAAAAATTGAAACAAGAAGGGATAATTTAATGAAAACATGACATCAAAAAAATTCATGTTTAACAATGAGTATTATAAAATAGAATCCAATAATTATAATGGATCAATAGTGACAGAAAGGAATATAATTCACTTTCAGTTCCATCTTTTAGTAAACCTAAATTCATTATACATAAGGCGTAAAAGTGATGAAATAAATCAGGATTTAAGGTCAATGGATTCTCGAACTCAACTCTTTCTTTTTGGGTTATCTCCTCTTTCACTTTATTTTTAGTGTATATATTCTTCTAATGTACTTAAAATGAATTTTAATTATTATTTTCCTTTTTTGGGATATACATGTCTTTACCTTGTTGAAATTATTTCTAATCCATTTACAAAGATTTTTCTAAATGACTTTATTTTACAAAACATCACATTGACTCCTCTTGAGTTGTTTCTTCAAAACTCAATAATAATGATCTTTTATCTCAAAATATGATCTATACTATTCATTTGGGAACCCCAAAGGTTATTCATTAATGTATACTTTTTAAAAACTTCATGAAATTCATTCCTTTCCATGATTTTATTTCATCACTACAATTGTTATATGTTCTCTTTCCATATGACATGCATGATTATGAGCATTTTATGATGTGACAGGTATCAATGGAATTATATAGATCTCTAATGAATTGGGTAATGTTATATATATCATGATATTATGTGTATTATGCATGAACATGATGCTACGATTATGATGTTACGATTTATGCACATATGTTATGCATGAACATGATGTTAGCTTTGTTCACAACTATGTGTGGTATTTGACCACTATTATGATGTTTCGTTATTATGAATATGCCACATTTCATTTATTTTTCAAATTTTCCCCTCATGTTTATAATGATGATCTCATTTTTATGATATGATGATAATGATTATGCTCATCTATGTACTATTGATTCTTGTCTCTTATTCCTTCTATATTATTCCTTCCCTTACTGGGATTTTAGCTCACCCATTTCTTGGATGTATATACTCAGGTGATTACATGTACTAAGAAGAATGTGAAAACTTTTAGAAGAATAAAGAAGAATGATTTAAATAATTTTTAAGTTTTATTATGTACAAGTGATGTATGAACATAATTTTCGTAACATACTAAACCTTTTGATTCTGAAATGTATTAATATTATGTTATTTATCTTAAAAATGATGTAATAGTCATATAATAAAAATTTGAGTCGCTATAGTTGGTATGAAATTGTGATTTAGTTAATTTTGGAATTAAGACTGGAAAACGTTTGTGAAAACCCTAGGGATAAGTTTGAGTTTTAAGGGAAACATCTTGAAGTTTTGGTAAATTATAAGGGTGTGGTTTTTTATCAATGAAATCTTTGTCTGGATGCTACTAGTGGATGTGGAACTGGCATAGATATACTTATAGGTAATAATTCTAAAAGGTCTTATCGGGTATTAACTCGACTTGCACCTAGTGCAGGATAAAGAGGCATTGTTTCACACCTAGTTTGACACTCCTAGAAGATATGCTTCAGTTAATCACATGCTTTATACAAACCATTGTGAAGAATATATAGCTAAAGTAACTATTTCTTTTAAAGTTGGAAAGGATTAAAGTACATGATCCGAGAAGCATCATTTGAGAATAAGGTTATTCTAAATATAGGGATCCCATTATATATGACTTTAGAATTTATTTTCACATGAAAATAAATTATTCATGTTTTATTGACTTGTGTTTTGTTCAAAACTTTTTTATCTTAGAAAATGGTGGGAACGAGGAGAAATTAGACCAACAACCCATGTGAGGGAAAATGCAATGATTTTCCAAATGACATTCCCAATGTAATGGGAGGTGGTGTTCAAAAATTCATAGTGATGCTTACCCAGCTGTCTCAGACTATGAACAATAACCCAAACCATGTGGAATATCTTCCTTTGTCTAAGAAGGAGCAACTAGACCTTGGGTCATTTATGTGGCAATGACCACTAGTATTTAGTGGATCTTTTGATCCACTTTTCATGGAATAGTGGGTTAACTCAATAGAGAATATCTTTTTTTTTTCTCCACTATTCTGAGAAGGAGAAGGTTACTTTGGTCATTTATTGTTTAGATAAAGAAACTGATCAATGGTGGGAATTGATAAAGAATGTGAGGCTGAAATATGAAATAGAAGAAATGGAGTGGGAAGACTTTAAGAAGATATTTCTTAAAAATTATTAACCTAAAACTATTTGAAAAAAATATTGAGAGAGAATTTCTATTGATTAAGAATAAGGATAGTGGATTTGTCACAACTTACAAGGTAAATTTCACAAGGCTTGAAAGATACAACTCAAGTTTTGTTATCAACAATGATAAAAAAAATAGATAGATTCTTTAGTGGTTTAAAAACTACATCTTTGAAAGTCTCTATATATATGAAACTTTGGGAGTCACAAATAAGTAGTTCTATGTTATCTCAAAATAGAGGTGGAGTTTAGAGAATGGTCCCATGAATATAGAGATAAGAAAAGAATAATAGTGTTTCAATATAGTTGATTGAATGACAAGGGAGTAAAGAAGATCTAACTACCCATATGTCAAAGATGTCAGAAGAATCATCATGGGAATTACCTCAAAGAGATAAAGAAATTATTTAAGTGTGATAGAGAAGGCCACTAAACTCATGAGTTTCAAAAAGATATGAAGAAGCCAGAAAACATGATGGAGTAAAAGAAGGCACCTCCAAATGCACCACCCATGGTTCAATGCTTCAACTATAAGGAGAAAGGGAACTATGAAAGTCAATGCACTAAACCATGGGAATTTGAGGGTAATCAACATCAGCAACCACCAAAGCTGAGGGAGAAAGTGAAAGCTTATGTCACCACTGCTGCTGAATTGGAGCATGGAAATGAAGTCATACAATGTGCACTTCCAATTCAATTAAAAATGGAAAAAGTTTTGTTTGATTTTGGTTCTATTCATTACTTTATATCCTTCAAGTTTTCTAGAACTTTTAAACCACATCCCCAATACCTTGAAGTAGATATATCTATAAAAACACTTAATGGTGTGATCATTGTAACCCAAGTGTTTGAATCTTCTCCTATTAGCATCAGTGGGAAGATTCTTCCGGTGAATCTCACAATCATTCCCTTAGTGTAATTTGACGCAATTTTGGACATTGATTGGATCAAGTTATATAGATCTCGCATCAATTGTTGAGAAAAATGAAACTCCCTCCATTTCCCAGACCATCTCATGTTGTTGTATAAATGAAAGGAAGATCATTAATCTCCTATAGAGAATCCCTCAATGGTGTGGGTAATGATACCCAGTGAAGGAACATATCTTACCCAAATGGTAAAGTTGAAGGAAAGTATCAACCCTGATGATATGACCATTGTGAGAGAATATAATGATGTATTTTCTAAAGAGTTTCTCAGACTTCCTCCAGATCGTAAGGTAGAGTTCTCAATAAAACTCGGACTTGGAGCCACTCCTATCTTCAAATTCCCCTATAGTATGTCCCTAATATAATTAGAGGAGTTAAAGAAATAGTTGTAAGAGAATTTATACAATGGGTTTATAGACCATAGTGCATCACCTGGGGGTGCATCGATGCTCTTTTTTAAGAAAATGGATAGATTAATGCGGAAGTGAATCGATTATTGGGAGCTTAATAAGATCACCATAAATAAAAAGTATCATATGCCAAGGATTGATGACTTATTTGATCAACTTCAAGGATTTCGGTACTTCTCAAAGGTGGATCTTCATTCTGGATATCATCAGCTGAAGGTGAAGAAGGAAGATATTTAAAATACAGCCTTTTGTGTAAGATATGGACACTATGAGTTCATAGTGATGTCATTCAGTCTTACTAATGTTCCCACAATCTTCATGGACTTGATGAATAGAGTCTCTAGAAAATCCCTCGAAAAAATTTTGGTAGTATTTATTGATGGCATTCTTAGCTACTCCAAGAGAAAGGAGGAACATAAAAAGCATCTAAGGATTGTGTCGGCGACATTAAGAAAGGAGAAGGTGTATGCTAAGTTTAGCACGTGTGACTCTTAGATACAGCAAGTCACATTCTTGGGGAATGTGGTTGCAAGTTATGGAATTTTTGTGCACCCCTCAAAGATAAATACAATCAAGGAATGGATCAAACCCTCAAGTGTCATGAAAATCCACAATTTTCATGGATTGGCTGGGAACTGCTAATGATTTGTGAGAAAGTTCTCACAATTTTCTAGCCTACTAACTAAGTTAACACGGAAAGGGGTAAAGTATGTCTGGATAGAATAATGTGATGAAAGCCTTAAGGAGGTCAAGACGAGGTTAATCACTATGCATATAATCACACTACCCTCAAGTGGAGAAGGGTTTGTGATATGTAGATAGTTGAAGAACCGTGAGCAAAACTTCTCGACGCATGATTTAGAGTTAGCAGTTGTGATCTTTACTTTGGTGATTTGGAGGCACTACCTCTATGATGAGAATTGTGACATATATACAAATCACAAGAGTATATATTCACATAGAAAGAGCTCAACATGCATCAATGAAGATTTATAGAGCTAATCAAAGACAATGATTTCTCTATTCACTACCATCCTAGAAAGGTGGATAAGGTATTTGATGCTCTTAGTAAAAAAGAACATGTTTCACTATCCATGATGCTGATTAAGAAAGACCCTATATTCATAGACATGAAAAGGATGGGTATGAATATCATAATAGCATAGAAGATATCCAACCTTTCCTAAATGATTATTCATCCATCTATCTAAGAGAATATCAAGGTGGCATAAAAGGATGATTTGGAGCTTCAAAAGAAGGTGATAATAGTAAAGGAATGGAAGTTTCACGAATCCAAAATTAATAAATATGGAGTCATTCGAATTGGAAATAGAATTAACGTGCCTTAATCACCTGATATAAAGAAAAATCTAATGGATAATGCTCATAGCTCATCTTTCTCCATCCATCCTGTATGTATCGTGATCTTCAAGTGGTTGGACAACATGAATAAGAAGATTGGTGAATACACCTCAAAGTGTTTCTTATGTCTGAAGGTTAAAGTAAAGCGACAAATATCCAAGGTAATGATGAAATCATTGCCCATAAACACATAGAAATGGGAACATCACTATGGTCTTTTTCACTAGTCTCTCGAAGACATCCAAAGGAAGCAATATGATATAGGTTGTGGTGGATCAACTCACCAAGACTGCCCACTTCATTAATATTAGAGAATATTTCTTTCTTTAATAACTTGTTAAGATATATGTAAAGGAAGTGGTGAGGTTGTATGGGGCACCACTTTCGATCATCTCTAATCATGATCCAAGGTTCACCTCTAAATTTTGAAAAGGTTTCAAACATGATCTGAATGCTAAATTGAATTTCAGTACGGCATATCACTCACAAACTAATGGAAAATCTAAAAGGACCATTCAGACACTCGATGGCATGCTAAGAGCTTACTTAATAGAATTTAAAGGATGATGGGATCAACATCTCTCATTGGTTGAGTTCTCATACAACGACAGCTTCCACTCTAGTATTCAAATTTCCCCATATGAATCTCTATATGGAAAGTGATGTAAAACTCCTATATGTTGGAATAAAGTTTGTGGACAAAAGCTACCTGGACTTGATCTTGTGCAAGAGATGAGAGAGAAGGTTCAATCCATCCAGCAGTATATAAAAACTGCTCAGAGTTGGCAGAAGAACTATGCTGACAACTATCGAAGGGACTTGGAGTTTAAAGTTAGAGACAAAGTCTTCCTTCAAATATCACCATGGAAGATAGTTATAAAGTTTGGAAAGAAATGAGATTTTAGCCCTAGGTACATTGGCCCCTTTGAGATCATTGATCACATATGAGCTATACCCTATCGGCTATCACTTCTATCAAATATGTCTCAAGTTCATGATGTGTTCCACGTATCTCTCCTGAAGAAGTACATAGTTGATCCCTCACATTTACTGAATCCGAAGGTGGTACAACTGGAGTATGACCTCTCTTATAAGGAGTATACGGTAAAGATCTTGGACGATAAAGCCAAAGTTTTACGCAACAAGACAACTCACCTTGTAAAAGTGTTGTGGTGGAGCCATAAATATGAAGAGGCGACATTGGAACCTAAGGAAACAATGAAACAGAAGTACCCTTATTTATTCTCAACTGAGAATATGAGTTGAAATTTTGAGGATGGAATTTATAAAGGGGGTAAATATAACGACCCAAACTTTATAAATGATTTTTGTTTCCTGAATAAATGTGTGTGATATTATATTGTATAGTACTATACACATACACCATAGAAAAAATGAACAACATTTTATTTTATTAATGGAGATCATGACATTAGTCAATAATTAAACTCATGAAAATGTCAAATATTACAATGGGACAAAAAATAGAAAATATAAAAACCAGAATGGTAAATTTTGGGAAAATGTAGAACCTTGAGAGGATTTGAGTGAATTGTGGATAAAGGAATTAAAGGATATTTACAGGGGTAATATGATTGTTGGAATAGTAATGTGACCGTTAGAAAAGTAACATGACCATTGGGAATAGTAATCTAATCGTTGGTAATAGTAACCTGACCGTTAAAATAGTAATTTGACCTCAAAATAATAAAATGTAATATAAATAATATTTATCATGAATAATTTAAGAAAATATAAACATTTTAATGCTATAAAATAAATACCAAGATTAAAAACTCAAAGAAATTATAATCGCTTCTTTTTAATAAATTGTATTTTAATATATTTAATAAAAAATATAATTTTTATATTAAAATGTAAAATTACCTATGCTAAAAAATTATTTTGATAAAATGAACTTCATTTCTTAAATCAGCACGTCGAAATTATTTAAGGATGATTTTTTGGTAATTTTCTAAAATACTTCAATTTTTAAGTGAATAGTAAAAATACAGTTTTTTCATAACCGGTATGTTTTAAATGATATCATTCATGATGTAATAAATACCTAATCAATTCTAGAATTTGAGACTCGAGAAAAAACATTTTTAATAAGTTAAATAATCCATGAAATCCAAATTCCAAACCAAAAAAAGTATTTTTCAAAATCTAAATCTAAAATATTCTATTAAAAAATATTTTGTCATTTTTACCACTTTCTTTTTTAACAAACTAATAAATTCGATTTTAGAAAGCTTCAAAAGTCCAAAAAACTTTTTATTTTATTCAAATATGACTTAAAATGCCATGAATATCACTATTACAATGTTTATCATGGAAATTATATTTTATTCAATATTTTAACTCTAAGATGTCTCACTCCTCATGTATAAATACCCCTTCTCCCTCATTGGAAAATCATTCCTCCCTCAGTTATCAAAGCCAAAGCTCTGCCCAAATTCCCCCTCAAACCCCATGGAATCCTGAGGGACGTTCTGGAGTCACTCAACTCAAAGCATTCAAAGAGTTAAGTATCGTAGAAAGGAAGCAACACCGAGAATATGGTAAGGTTTCATCAACTTTTTCTCACATGTTCCTCTTCTCTTCCTCTATTTCTCTATTCCTTTCAAACTCAAACCTTCTGAAAATAATTAAGTAGCATTTACATCGTTTTGGGAGAAGAGGGATAAATACAAAGAAAATATATCAACACCTACAAATTTCTACTCGATCTTGAGACCTCCCCGAGACCCCTCAAGGGTGTAACCACTAGGCTACACCCCTAAGGGCAATTAAGTAGTATGTTAACACTATTAATTTTACTTATGTATAAATGACCTTGAACAAAAAAACGAAATTGAAACAAGATAGAATAATTTAATAAAACCATAACATCAAAACAATTCACATTTGACAAGGAATATTATAAAAATAGAATCCATTAATTATAATAGATCAATAGTGATATGAATGAATATAATTCACCTCTGGTACCATATTTTAATAAACCTGAATTCATTATACAGGAGGCTGAAAAGTGACGAAATAAATCAAGATCTAAGGTAAGAGGATTATCGAACTCAACTCTCTTTTTGGGTTATCTCCTCTTTCATATTATTTTCAGTATGGATATTCTTCTAATGTCCTTAAAATGACTTTTCACTATTCTTCCCCTTTTATTTATGGGGATATATATGTATCTACCGTGTTGAAATGATTTCGAAGTCATTTACAAAGATTTTTCAAAATGACTTTACTTTCCAAAACATCGCATTGACTCCGCTTGAAATGTTTCGTCACCACTCAAAAATGATGATCTTTTATACCAATATTTGATCTCCTGTATTCATTTGAGAGCCTCAAAGGTTGTTCATTAACGTATATTTTGACACATTTAGGAAACTCATTCCTTTTTATGGGTTTATAAAAGTTGAGGTCGCGCCGAGACCCACAGGGGCAACTACCAACTAAGCTGCACCCTAAGGGCACCTTTTCATGGGTTTATTTCATAACTATAATTGTCATATGTTCTATTTCCATATGGTATGCATGATCATGAGAATTTAATGATGTGACAGGTGGATCTGGAATTATATAGCTCTCACATACATTGAATGATGATGTATCTCATGAGATAATATGTATTATATGTGAACATGATGCTAGGTTAGGTTTGTTCACAATTATGATGTTACAATCTATGCACATATATTAAGCGTGAACATAATATTAGTTTTATTTACAACTGTTGTATTCAACTACTATATTATGATGTTTCATTATTATGCAAATGTCACATTCCATACCTTTTTCAAATGATTCTCATATGATAATGATTATGTTTACGCATGTACTATTATTTCTTGTCTCGTATTATTTCTATGTTATTTCTTATATTACTAGACTTTTAGCTCACTTCATTCTTTAATATATATCCTCAAATGATTATATGCAAGTGAACATGAAAAGTTCTAAGAGGATGAACTTAATTTACCCAAAATACTAAACCTTTACATTCTGAAATGTATTAATATTATGTTATTTATCTTAAAAATGATGTAATAGTCATGTAATAAAGTTAGATTGCTATATCGCCAAACTTATGTAGCTACCCAACATGATCTCCCACGAACTCCACCCAAACAATAAAAAATTAGCTTCTCTATCAACCCGATATTGATGATCTGCACAAACATAAGACAAAGGCACGTGTGCAAGTAGGGATGAGTAATTCTGCTCAACAGAGCAATCCCAAAAAGCTTTCCTTCCAAAGCTGCTGCATGGAGCAGATCTATCAACTCACCAAGTCAAAAGCCATAAACCAAATTCCTGCTGCTCATTTTCTTCTGTTGTAATAGAGCCCACCGCTTGAATGGCCATGAGGCCGCTGCCTCGTCCCACCACCCCGCCACCCAGACCTCCCCCATGCACCACCCATTCTCCCACTCCCACCTTGTGTCGAGTTCAGAGCATGCGACCCCAGCCCATTCAGCTCCTCCTCCTCCCTGTCATTATACTCCAGTATCAGCCTCTTTATGTCCTGCTTCTCCTCCTGCTCCGCCGCTTCCTTCTCTTTCGTGCTCTGAATCAGCGAGCAGTCGTGGGGTATCGACATCTGTTTCGTCTGCTGCTTGTTCCCGCGCTTCACCAGAACCTTCACCCGAACCTCCTTGTTCCCTCCCCCCTCCTCCAATGCCTCCTCCCCGTTCTCCCCCCTTGAAGATCCCTCCAATACGTTCATCGGTATCATCATGTTCAGGGTCGGCCGTGCTCTCAGCTCCAGCTTCCGGGATTCCAAGCTCTCCTGTGTTCATCAAATGATGATTATGATTATCCAATTTATGTTGACAGCCAATGAAATAAAGCAAACAATTTTAAGGCTGGGTTTTCTACTTCACGCTTGAAAATTGAAAACAGAAAATGATTTTAAAAACTAGACAATGCCTAAGCCGAACCTGCATTAAAGCCTTGAATTCCTTGTCAAACTCTGCTGCTTCTTGAGGATCCACTTCCACCACCTTCTGTCAGACATGGACTTCATCCTCATCAGAAGCAGGCTGGTCCACGTCGTCGTCATCATCATCATTGTCAGCTTCACTGTCGGATTCATCATCACGATTCAGTTCATCCACCTCTTCTTCCCCGTCACGCCCTTCCTGGCCAAGAACTGCTTCCGGAGTCACTATCGCTATCTCCTGTAACCTCATGCGAACCACCATTTTCCTCGACACCATTTGCAAGTTCTGGCCCGTTTGATGATGATATGGAACCGGAGACATCCCTCCTCGAAGGTTTCTCGCTCTTGGCCTTGTCAGTAGAAACCGTGCGTTCATGCTCCTCCAGTTCCATGAGAGCTGCATTTACTTCTTCGATGGAGGAATACCAAGTCATTTTGGGATGTAAATCGGCAAATAAGTCCTACACGCCCCTTTAACCTGTCAGTTGACCCTTCTAACATGGATTGCTCATATAAAAGACAGAAATGAAACACGCCCAGTTGGAAATATCTGGGGAGCAAGTAGTTAATTTTTCTATGCAAGCCCCATTTTTCTAGCTAAGAAAGAGAATGTGTGGATTATCTAAACAAGCATACAATAAATATCAAATTCCAGTTATTAAAGAAAAGGGGATATAACACATGTGGGACAAATTATGCACGTTGATAGAGATTTGAACAAGGAAAAAGATTCTAGTTGCACCCCCCCCCCCCCCCGGCTTATTTAACCTAACAACCCTTCCCACAGAAAGACAATTCTACCCCTTCTAGAAGGAGTTTCCCAAGTGGGGCTAGGTCTCTATCAGTAAGCCATGTAACTTCATAACCTCCTCCATATACATATCATCAGCTGTCTTCGCTGTATATGGATGTTTAACTGGTATGAAATGGGGGTATTCAATTGCCGATACACCAGCAAAAACACCACATCAAATCCCTGTGATTTTGGAAGTCCCGACACAAAATCCATAGAAACCTCCACCGGCCCTAATTCTGGTATAGGTAACGGCTGCAGTAATCCAGCTGGACTAAAGCTTCATATTTATTTCTTTGGCGCAACTCACATTTCCTGGCAAACTTCTGCACTGGCTGTGTCATACCCGCCCAGTAGACACCACTTGCTAACCTTTCGTATGTCTTCAAGTGCCCCCATGTGTCCACCTGCTGCAGAAGAATGATTGCACTGCAGAATTCTTAGGAATCAAAACTGAATTTTTAAGAAAAACTAACCTTTTCTTGAAAAACAGTAGGCCATCCCGATAAGAATAGCTCGTTTTTGCAGTATAATCCTTCTGCAATAACTCTCCTTAATTGTTCTCAACAATGCATCTGCGGCATTATTCAATTTTCCAGGTTTGTAAATTACCACAAAGTCATAGCCCAAAAGCTTTGTCTGCCCACATTGTTCGTCCATCGATGCTACACTTTGGCTAAGCATATGTTTTGAGGCTTTTATGATCTGTATAAACCTCAAAATGTCTTCCCATCAAGTATTGTTTCCAATGTTGGATTGACAATACTAGTGTCATCAAATCTCTCGTAAACAGGCTTAGTCAAATTGGAATTAAATAATGCTTTGCTGAAATAAACTATGTTGGATTGACAATACTAGTGTCATCAACTCCTTTTCATAAACGGGCTTAGCCAAATTGGAATTAAATAATGCTTTGCTGAAATAAACTAGAGGTTTTCCCTCTTGCATCAACATGCCCCAATCCCCAACCCAGAAGCATAACACTCCACTGGAAACTTGTTGAAAAATCTGGCATAAATAGCACGGGCATTCAGTTTTTCCAAGGCAGCTTGAGTCTTTGAAGTCCACTTAAATCCTTCTTTGTTAAAGATGTTAAGGGTTTAGCAATTTTTTCATAATCCTTGATGAACTTTCTATAATAACCTGCAAGGCCTAAAAACCTCCCTTTCACATTTCTCGGCTCCAGCCAATTCTTCGCACCCTCTAGTTTCTTGGGATCCGTTCCTTCAGCCTATATGATGAGTCCCAAATATTCCACCCATTTTTTTCCAAAATTTTTTGGTTTGCAAATAATGCATCAACTCTCATTGTTTGCAGAACTCTTCGTAAATATTGTACATGTTCTTCCCAACCGCTTCTATAAACAAGAATATCATAAAAAAAACACCAAAACCTATTTCCTCAGCATTGTCTTGAAAACTGCATTCATCGTAACTTGGAAAGTGGTTGGAGCATTCAATAAATCAAATGGCGTTACAAGATATTCATAATGCCTCCCATGAGTTTTAAAAGCCTTGTTTTTCCAATATCTTCCTCGCTCATCAAAGGTGAAATCCGGACTTCAAGTCTTTGTAAAATATTTTGCTCCATGCAATTCATCCATCAATTCTTTATCACTGGAATATGATATTGGTCAGACACAGTTATCTTATTCAATGCCCTATAATCTATTCATATCCTCTATCCTCCATCTTTTTTTTACCAAGATTATAGGACTTGTATATGGGCTTGCGCTTTGCCTAATAAATCCCTGGTCCAATAACTCCTGAACTTGACCTTCTATCTCATTTTTCATTTGATAAGCATGCTTACAGGGTCAGATATTCACAGGATATGTTCCTTCTTTTAGTTTGATGGAATGATCAGTTTCCCTCTTAGGTGGTAAGCCTCTGGGTGTCTCAAAAACTATTCTGATCTCCCTTAAAACTCCCTGCAACTGACCAAGCTGCTGCTCACTTAATTCAGTATTCTCCACTGCCTCACCTTCAGCCGTTGCCCTTTATAATCATCCCTGCACCCATTCCTTCTCCCTTACAAGGAATTCTCGCAGTGCTCCAGATGAATTCTGTGGCTGTTTTACACCTTGCAAAGTGATATTTCTACTTTTCCAATCAAAATTCATTATCATATTCTTCCAATGGGTAGTGACGTATCCCAGATTTTCGAGCCATGATATTCCCAACACTAAACCAGGTCCTGTAGTGTCAAAAAGGTAGGATTCTACTTCGGATTGCTCTTTTCCCAAGTCAACCTTCAAGGATTTATAGATTCCCTTCGATAAAACCTGGTGTCAATCCCCCAATCTAATACTGATAAGGCCCATGACCCAAGTGACTTAACCGGGCCTGTGGAGCAACATCAGGAAAGAGGAGATAAAGAAGGGGAAGCGGGAAACGCGGGAGGGATAGAAGAAGAGGAACTCTCGGCTCGGCTTCAACTTGAGACTTCTGGCTCTGGGAGGTACTCCTTGTTAGGACCGTAAATGATTGGCCCACGGTGCAGCAATAATCACGAGATAAAAATAAAGTGCAAAATGCGGAAAAATAGGACACCAGATGTAACGTGGAAAAACCCCCAAATGGAAGGGGTAAAAAACCACGGGAAGATAGAAGGATCACTATGGGGTAAAAGTGGGTACACACTCCCTCACTATTACAAGGAGAAATCCCTCGTAAATATCTCTCTTGAATAAATGGGGAAACCGCCTCACTAATACCGCAAATAGAACCGGATGAGATAAACCGGATGATGATGGGATAGATGAAAGATGTCATTTGTAAGAGGGGAGAGCCTCATTTTATAGGCCTCCTCACCCCTTCCCCTTTCCTTCACCCGCTGGAGGTTTGGTGGGGGTTTGGCCACCCACCACCTAACACCACCATCCCCCCTTTGACAAAGAAGGGGGGCGGCCACCATCCTGCAAATGGATGTCTGCCAACAAATCTCCCACTTCGAGATTTGATTGAGAACCAATCATATCTCCACACATCCTTTCTATCTGCTCAACCATGCTGCTCAAGTCTCTACGAGGCCGCTCGAGGATCTGCACCATCTGAACTTATCAGAGTTAATCGCCTTCGTCAGGAAATCTGCCAGATTTTCTTTAGTATGAATTTTTTGCATATCCACACTTCCTTTCTCCACCACATCTCGGACAAAGTGATACTGTACCCCAATGTGCTTCGTCCTGGAATGAAAAGATGGATTCCTTGCAATGTGCAAGGCGCTCTGACTGTCACAAAACAATGGAATCTTCTCCTGTCTGTGCTCAAGCTCCTCTAACAACCTTCTCATCCAAATCACCTCTTTGCAAGCCTGTGTAGCTGCCATGTACTCTGCCTCCGTCGTGGATAAAGCCACAACTGACTGTAATTTCGAAATCCAGCTCACAGCTCCTCCTGCAAGAGTAAACACATAACCAGTAGTGGATTTCCTCCGGTCAGAATCACCTGCAAAATCTGAATCAACATAGCCTCTGACAGTAAAATCTGATCCTCCATAACATAATGCAGCATCTGAGGTCTCTTTGATGTATCTCAGGATCCTCTTCACTGTGCTCCAATGCTCCCGTCCTGGATTCGCTATGTACCGACTAACTGCTCTCACTGCATGTGCAATGTCTGGTCTAGTACAAACCATAGCGAACATTAGACTACCCACTGCCGATGCATACGGTACTCGAGACATTTCAATCCTCTCTGCTTCACTGCTAGGACTCATCGCGGAGTATAACTTGAAATTAATGGAAAGAGGGGTAGAGATTGGCTTACAGTCTTGCATGTTGAAACGTTTCAAGACTCTCTGTAAGTAACTCTTCTGTGATAGCCAAATCTTCCCATTATTTCTGTCTCGGTAAATCTGCATCCCAAGAATCTTGTTTGCTGGTCCCAAGTCCTTCATATCAAACTCCCTAGCCAACTGTGCCTTCGTCTCCTGGATCTGATCATTGTTGGGGCCTGCAACCAACATGTCATCCACATACAACAGAAGAATGATGAAATCATTACCATCCGAACCCTTGAAATATGCACAAGGATCTGAATGAAGTCTGTCGTATCCAAGGCTCATGATATAGGAATCAAATCTCTTGTACCAACACCTCGGTGCTTGTTTGAGACCGTACAGAGATTTGTTCAACCTACAAACCAAGTTCTCTTTACCTTCTTCTGCAAACCCTTCCGGTTGGAGCATATAGATCTCTTCATCAAGATCACCATGGAGAAAAGCAGTTTTCACATCTAGCTGCTCTAGATGTAAGTTGTATGTTGCACATATCGCCAGAACTATCCGAACAGTCGTCAGTCTAACAACAGAAGAAAATATTTCATTGAAATCAATACCTTCCTTCTGAGCAAATCCTTTGACCACCAATCTTGCACGATATCTTTCCACCTGGTCTTTTCCATCCTGCTTGATCTTAAAGACCCATTTGTTTCTGATAGTCTTCCTTCCACGAGGTAATGGAACAAGATCCCAAGTCTTGTTCCTGTGCAGGGCTTCAAGTTCTTCCTGCATCGCCTCCATCCATGATGATACATCTAGACTCTGGGTCGCCTCCACAAAAGAAGATGGCTCTCCATCCTGTGTCAATAAGCAATACGCAATATTGCTCTCAGTGACATAGTCTGAGTGTCATACTGGTGCTCTTTTCTCCCGAGTTGACCGTCGTGGTCCAGACTCAACCGGTACTTGATCATCATGCTCTGGTAATGACTCAGAGGAAACTGGTTCTTCCTTGGATTTGTCCTCTACTTCGACTGTTGTGGTTTCTGTATTCTCCTTCTCCATGTCTTGATCAGTTGTCATTTGCACCTTGTCTTCTGCAAAAATGACATTTCTGCTGATGATAAATTTGAGGGCAGTGGGATCTCACAAACGATACCCCTTCACACCATCAGCGTACCTCAAGAAGATACATTTTCTGGATCTCGAATCCAACTTCGATCTTTCCTAGTCATTAAACATTGCATATACAGGACTTCCAAAAGTATGTAACCGAGAATAGTCAGCGGGTTTACCAGTCCACATCTCCATCGGTGTCTTCAGCTCAATCGTCATTGAAGGAGATCGATTGATCACATAACAGGCGGTATTCACTGCTTCTGCCCAAAAAGTTTTGGCAATACCTGCAGTCTTCAGCATCGCCCTTGTTCTATCCAACAGGGTTCTGTTCATCCGCTCTGCCACTCTATTCTGCTGAGGAGTGTACGCCACCATGAACTGCCTCTTGATCCCTTCCTGTTGACAAAAAGTATCAAACTCCTCGCTTGTATATTCTCCACCATTGTCTGTCCTCAGACACTTGATCTTCTTTCCAGAGTCAAGCTCCTCCCGCGCTTTGAATGTTTTGAAGACTTCAAAAACATCTGCCTTCCTCCTGATTGGGTACACCCAACATCTCCTGAAATAATCATCAATGAATGATACAAAGTACCTTGCTCCTCCCAGGGATATAACCGGTGCTTGCCAAACATCGGAATGGATCAAATCCAAGATCTCCTGACTTCTTGTTGTTGACGTCCCGAACTTTAACCTGTGTTGCTTGCTCAAAACACAATGCTCACAAAATGGTAAGGATACCTTTGTCAGCCCAGGCAGCAACTTCTGATCCGCAAGAATCTTCAGGTCTCGTTCTGACATATGGCCAAGCTTCCGATGCCATAACGTCGTCAACGCTTCTGTCGAGGTAGTTGATGCAACAACTATCTCCGCCTCCTTGTACGTTTCACTCATAAGCACGTACAGGTTCTTTGAGATCTTCTCCGCCTTCATTACCACAAGTTCACCCTTTACGATTCTCATCACTTCATTCTCGGTGCGAGTCTTGCATCCGATGTCATCAAATTGTCCCAAAGACAATATGTTCTTATTCAGGCTCTTCACGTGACGTACTCCTTGGACAGTCCGTACTATGCCATCATGCATCTTCAGTTTGATGGTACCGACTCCAACGATCTTCAGAGTGTGATCGTTCCCCATGTACACAAGTCATTCCAGGATGGTTTCATATTGGTCAAACCATTCCCGTCGAGACGTCATGTGTCATGTTGCTCCTGAGTCGATAATCCAGGCATCGTCGAGATGCTGCCTGCTTCCAGTAGTCGTTGCCGCTTCACTGACTAGTATATCTCCACTTCCAGAAGTACTCACCACATTCCCCTGAGAGCCCTTTTCACCACTCTTTTTATTCCAACAATCCTTCTTGATGTGCCTCTTCTTACCACAATTGAAACATGTGACATTCTTCTTCTTACTCCTTGATTTGGACCTGCCATGATTTTGGCTCCCACTGGAACCACGCTCCATCATCCTTCCTCTCTCCATTGACAGAGCTTCTGCTTGGTGCGAAGTTGTCTGTCTGTCCTCTTTGTTCTTGCGCCGACTTTCTTCTTCAAGAACCGCGGCTACAACATCATTAAAGAGCAGCATATCCGTCAGGATATTATTGGTGAGGTTGATGATGAGTTGGTCATACGAATCTGGCAAACTCTGGAATAGAATCTCCGCACGTTCAGTATCCACAATTTTATAGCCCAACACCATGAGTTGAGGGAACAGAGATTGAGGTTGTTGATGTGGTCAGTCATCGAAGATGATTCCGCCATCCGAAGAGTGTACAATTTTCTCTTCAGGAAAATTTTGTTGTGCAGTGACTTGGCCTCGTATAGCTTCGTCAGAGTATCTCATATTTCTTTCGCCGTCTTTTTCTCCGCAATGCTCGATAGGACCCCGTCTGCCAAAGCCAAATGGATGTTGGCAATAGCATTTCCGTCCATATCGTTCCATTTCTCCTCCGTCACACCCGCCGGCTTTTCGCCAATTGCTAGTAGGCAATTATCCTTCCGCAGCACTGCCTGAATCTTCATTTTCCACAACGAAAAATTATTCCCGTTGAATTTTTTGATCTCGAATTTCGCCGCCATCTGGACACGCCGTCAGTCCAGAACCTCCTCTGTTTCACAACGGTGTATTTAATAATCTCAATAAATTTTTTCTGATGTGAAAGATCAACCGGAGTCGCAATCACAGACCATACTAAAATTTATGAGAATTATTAATACCCGAAAACGTGAACAGCACCAGGCCAGAACCTTGCCTCTGATACCACTTGTTAGGACCGTAAATGATTGGCCCACGGTGCAGCAATAATCACGAGATAAAAATAAAGTGCAAAATGCGGAAAAATAGGACACCAGATGTAACGTGGAAAAACCCCCAAATGGAAGGGGTAAAAAACCACGGAAAGATAGAAGGATCACTATGGGGTAAAAGTGGGTACACACTCCCTTACTATTACAAGGAGAAATCCATCGTAAATATCTCTCTTGAATAAATGGGGAAACCGCCTCACTAATACCGCAAATAGAACCGGATGAGATAAACCGGATGATGATGGGATAGATGAGAGATGCCATTTGGAAGAGGGGAGAGCCTCATTTTATAGGCCTCCTCACCCCTTCCCCTTTCCTTCACCCGCTGGAGGTTTGGTGGGGGTTTGGCCACCCACCACCTAACACCACCATCCCCCCTTTGACAAAGAAGGGGGGCGGCCACCGTCCTGCAAATGGATGTCCGCCAACACTCCTTACATCTCTGATTTCTATTATCTGTTGTTTTCCTTTTTCTGCTGCTGCTACCGTGAGGGTAGGATTGGGCTGCCGAGAAGGGGAGTTGGGACTGGGGGATCAAACACTGGTTCTGCTCAACCCGCGGATGGAGACTCGCAGTGGATCGAAACCCAAGATGGAACAACAAGATGCTAAAATTGAAAAGATGGGAAGCCAGTTAGAGGAATTGACCAATTCGGTTGTGATGATCGAGAAGGGACAAAAGAGCTTGCGGCGGTGTTGTCTCATTATATGATTCATCGAGAAATGCGACCTATCGACGATGAGGCGCCTCAGGATTTAGGCATAACAGGGGGTCGAACTCTAAGAACGATGATCGCTCTACAGTGAAGGACAAGACGGAATGGCAGGAACGGGAACGGATGATAGAGGATTTCACTGCAGATCTGGCATCAATGGCCAAATGACTGGCACCCCCTTCATTCCGTGGAGATGATCCACGTGGTTGGCCTTTCCAAGCTGAGCAGTTCTCTCTACAAAACACACCCACAAAGCTGTGATTACTTATGTCACGGATTTGTATGGAGGGCAATGCGCTGCCCTGGCTCAAAGTGCTACTGCAAATTTATCCGACACTGACTTGGACTCAATTTCGTGAAGAGTTACTAGCGTGATTCTGCAGTATGGAATTGCAGAATCCTTATGAAGCGATGGTGGCACTCAAACAGAAGGAAACAGTTTCAGACTTCATTGGGGAGTTCGAAGCCCTGTCGGCTCTTCTTCCAGGAAATTTTTGAATGGGCTTAAGCCTGAAATAAGAAACGGGGTCAGGGCCCACAATACCCAAACCTGACTTGAGATAATGCGAGTAACCTTGCAGCGTCGAGGTAGCTGTGCAATAGGCGGCGCTGAGACACAATAATGGTTTCAGGGTCAGTGCACTCTCCACCGATGTCAGCACTGCCGGTGCGACTGATGACGAGTTTTGACCGGAGCTTGCCCATGAGCAAGGTCATAGGAAGCAATGGGAAGTCTCCTATGGATGGTGATGGGAGCAGCAGATGGGGAGTATATAATCTCACCACACGCGAATGGGAAGAAAAACGGCGCAAGGGACTCTGTTTCCGGTGTGGCTAACAGTTTGGCCCACTTCAGAAGTGTCTTAATCATAAACTCAGAGTTATGTAGTAGGGACAGACAATTCGTTGGAAGACAAAAGTGAAACACATGAGGAGCTTGTTGATGCGCCGGAGAGGGAAGAATGTACAGCAATTGATTCAACTCGATTGATGGGGCTAAAAAATATCCTTGGGCGTTCATGTAAGGAACCTCAAAATATGAAATTATTTGGGACTCTTAATCACATCCTGGTAATGTTACTGATAGACACTGGAACAACCCACAATTTTATATCTCCAAAGTCAGTCTCGGCTTTGGGGTTGCACACGGAAAGTATGCCGGGTGGATTGGGAATTAAATTAAGAGAAGGGTATCAAACAGTCATTTTGGAAAAATGTTCCAATCTGCAGGTTGTTAAGGCTGATTTTAGTTGCAGGATTGATGCTTGGGTTCTAGAAAAGGGAGGCCTTGATGTGATTTTGGGGGCAGCTCAGTTGCGGACTCTCGGGGAAATTATAACAAATTTTGACAAGATGTACACCGGATTTCAAGTTCGATGGTCGTACCCAAAATCTGCTGCGGACCAATGACTTTGCAAACAAATAGACAGCAGGGAGGCTAATTTTTCAACCCAGTCGCCGGATATACAGCAGGTTTTAGACTGGCTTTCACCAGTTTTTCTAGAACCCAAGGATCTGCCCCTGAGGAGCTATGATCATTCCATTACTCTATGTCCTGGACAGGGACCAGTTTCTGTACGACCATAACGTTACCCGCAATATCACAAGGATGAGAGACAAAAGCAAGTTCAAAACTGTTGCAGAATGAGGTCATCTGTTCCCGTACCAGCGCTTACTCTAGCCCGGTTATTTTAGTAAAAAAGAAACGTTCCTCAAGGCGAACATGTTTGGACTGTATATAGAGCTCAGAACTGTTGGATTGGTGTAGCCCGATCCGGTTGGGCCTAATTCTTGTAGCCCACAATTGTTGCGGGTCGACCTCCATGGTGAGCTCGTTGGGGGTTGCAGGGGGCAACGCGCCCCTGCTTCGGGAGTCCGGGGGCCGAAGGCCCCCGGCCCAATTTTTTTCGGTACTGTAGCATCTCTGACACTATATCAATGCTGACCGACCCACACACTTTTGACTTCCTGCCGACAGCCACTGTGGCGCTTTTGACTTGGGTGGCCGTCTTTTACTGTAGCGAGGCGGACTTCCTGTTCGGAACAGTGGATCATCTTCTCCATATGTAACCCATTTCGGGCTAAGGTTTCTTATCTGAAAAAAAAACTCTGTAATTGTGCTCCCGATATAGTGAATATTCTGCCTCTCCGTGGACGTAGGGATCATTCCCGAACCACGTAAATCGTTGTGTTCTTGTTTCTTTTTTTCCCCTTTTACTCTTTTGTGTTTCGCCGTTTTTGTCACTGCAACTCCCTACGTTTTCGCAACAGGAACAAGGTAACAGTTTCAGATAAATTCCCTATACCAGTGGTGGAGGAACTATTAGATGAATTGCATGGTTCTCAAGTCTTTACAAAGCTGGATCTCAAATCCAGATATCACCAAATCAGAATGAAGGAAGTTGATGCAGAGAAAACTGTTTTTCGCATACACAATGGGCATTATGAGATCCTTGTAATGTCATTCGGGCTTACCAATGCCCTATCAACATTCCAAGAAGCTATGACTGAAATTTTTCAGCCTTAACTCAGAAAGATTATCTTGGTCTTCTTCGATGATATACTGATTTTCAGCCCATCATAGAAGCAACACTTAAAAGACAGTGCAGTGTCTTTAACCATATTGCAGCACGATAATTTTGCCGTCAACCGCAAAAAAGTGCCAATTCTGAAAAACATCCATGGAAAATTTGAGTCATGTCATTTCTGGAAAAGGAGTTCCTATAGATCCCACTAAAATCAAAGTTGTGCTCGACTAGCCTACTCAAAATGTTAATGGCGTGTGGGGCTTTCTGGGCTTAACAGGACATCATCGACAGTTCATCTAGGATTATGTCAAGTTTGCATGACCCTTAATTGAATTGACAAAGAATGGTTTTTGGTGGGGTGAAGCTACTCAAATTGCTTTGGATTCACTCAAACAAAAAAATCACTACAGCCCCCGTTTTGGCACTACCAAATTTCACCCAAATATTTTATGTAGACTGACGCTTCAGGGTCTAGAATTGGTGCCATACTTACGCAAGAACGTCAACCTATAGCATGTTTTAGTAAAGCTATGTCTGCTGCGTTTCAACAGAAATCTGCTTATGAATGGGAGAAAATGGTCCTGGTGTTATCTATGCAATATTGGCATTCCTTGCCTGTTGGGATGGCCTTTTTGGGTGTTTACTCATAAAACACTAAATATTTCTGCTTCAGCAGCAAATCACCACCAAAAAGCAACAAAAATGGATCGCTAAATTATTAGGCTATCAGTTTGAAGTTCAGTATAAACCCGGCAGTGAAAATGCAGCTGCTGATGCAATCTCCTCAATACATGAGGAAGCAGATTTTCAATTAATTAAAGTTGCACCTGCATGGCTGGATGGCCCAGCTTCAACTGAGGGGCTTCTGCACAACACCCGACTAGCAAAAATTGTTTCAGATCTGCAAAAGAACCCAACATCTCACCCAGGCACTCCTGGTCCAAAGGAGTCCTTTCATTTAAAGGGAGATTGGTCATCCCAGCCTCTTCTCCTTGGATATCGAAATTACTAACAGAATTGCATGCTATACCTGAAGGGGGACACATTCTGGTTACATGCAAACTTACAAACGATTGTCCAGTAACATTTATTGGTGTTGGTGTCTGCATCCCACATCGGACTTGAGGTCCGGTGTGGTTTTTAATATTCATTATAAATACACCCCAAGGGCTCCTTTGGAGATATACCTTGGGGGTTCCGGTCTCTCTCTTTTATCCCTCTACATGGGAAAACCGCACTTGCGGGGCCGGCGACGGGAGGCGGGGATTCCGCAGAAATCGTTGCGGGATCTGGCGGCGCCCGCAACATCTTCCATCCATCATCCTGCGAGGGAGCTTTGATCGTGAGGGGGAGCAGCAGCCTTGGAGCGTTCTTTTGATTTCGTCATGTTTTGTCATCAAGCTGGGCATGTCCAGCTTGAGGGGGAGTGTTAGAGTCTGTTTTATTGTTTTCTTTTTCATTATGTGTCCAAGCTAGGTACACCTAGCTTGAGGGGGAGTGTTGGTGTCTGCATCCCACATCGGACTTGAGGTCCGGTGTGGTTTTTAATATTCATTATAAATACACCCCAAGGGCTCCTTTGGAGATATACCTTGAGGGTTCCGGTCTCTCTCTTTTATCCCTCTACAATTGGATAGGGATGAAAAGAAGAGTTCAATCATTTGTTGGGGAATGTGATGTATGTAAAAGGCAAGAACATTCAGCCTTGACTCTGGGCGGCTTGTTGCAACCACTTGAGATATCTGAACGAATTTGGGAGTATTTATCAATAGATTTTATCACTGGATTACCAAAATCAAAAGGTTACGAAGCCATTTGGGTGGTGGTTAACTTGCTGTCAAAACATACAGCCATTTGTTACGCTGGTGCGTGTGTGTGGCTCAGAGAAAGAAGAACTAACAAGGTAAACTGCAAAGTGTATTTGATATTACCAGATGTTTGGATTACAAATGAGAAAAAGATGTACAGCAGGATAGTTCCGGAGAGTCCTCCTCCTGGTCTTCCTCCTGCAGCAGGCGTAATGTCTCAGAGACTGACCACAGCTCCAGCCTGAATCTGTTCCAACATCAAAGGAAACATCTGAACATTGGGTCGGAGTTTGATAAAAACGAGCAGCTAACTTTGAAGTAAGCTTAGTGGACTTAGAAGTCTGAACATTGGGTCGGAGTTTGACAAAAACAGATTCCCCAACATCAAAGGAAACATCTGGACGATGTTTGTTGGCAGCTCGCACCATTAACTGTTGGGCGCGGGAAAGATTATGCCGGAGTTGGAGCAATAGCTAATCACGTCCAATGAGGAGTGCAGCCACATTTTCAACCGACGAATCCCCGCCCAAAAAACGCTGCACAGCAGGTGGCTTACGGCCATAGACAGCTTCAAAGGGGGACATTTTTGGTCTTAGTATGAGAAGCCGTATTATAACAATATTCGGCCCAAGGTATCCACCGGGATCGAGAAAGGGGCCTCTCCGAAGCAAAACAACGTAAGTCTCTAGGTATTTATTAACAATTTCCGTTTGGTCGCCGTTTGAGGATGATATGAAGAACTCAATTTTAAAGTAGTTTCTTCCAATCGGAATAGCTCTAGCCAAAAATTACTGACAAAAATAGGATCTCGATCGCTAAGAATGGAATGATGAATACTGTAAATTAGAGATCCCTCTTACCCTCAAGGTAAGGAGAGGGCCTGTATTTATAAAAAACTGTAAGTGGAAGTTACAAGGGAGGTTACAAAAGAAGTGGGGCTGGAAGTTACAAAGTTAGTGGGGCTGGAAGTTACCCATACTCCAACACTCCCCCTCAAGCTAGGTGTACCTAGCTTGGACACATAAAAAAAAGAAGACCGTAACTCCCCCTCAAGCTGGGCGGCAGATGTTTTGGATCCCCAGCTTGGAACTAAGAGAGGCGAGGCGAGCACCGGGGAGGCCTTTGGTGAAGATGTCAGCAAGCTGGTCCGCCGTGGAAATGTGGCTAAAGCTGACATGTTTGTTCTCCAGGTGGTGGCGAAGAAAGTGACAGTCCACCTCTATATGCTTCGTGCGTTCATGGTAAACGGGATTCGAAGCAATTTTAGTGGCGGCCTGATTGTCACACCATATGTGAGCAGAAGTCTGCTGAGGAAAGCCAAGCTCCTGGAGGAGGTGTTGAAGCCATAGGATCTCGGTAGTGACGGTGGCCATGGCACGGTACTCAGACTCGGCACTGGAGAGCGAGAGACGACCGTCTGTTTCTTGCTTCGCCAAGAAATGAGATTGCCTGCTAAGAATATGGCAAACCCAGATGTAGATTTCCGAGTAGCAAGGCAGCCAGCATAATCAGCATCACAGAAGGCCTCAATATTCTGATGAGGATGCTGGGAGTAATGAAGACCACGGGCAGGATCTCTCTTGATGTATTTGGCGATGCGGATGACCGCATCCCATTGGGAGGTGGTTGGATGCTCCATAAATTGACTGACCTTGGCAACCGCACAGGAGATGTCGGGTCGAGTCATGGTGAGATAATTGAGTTGGCCCACCAACCGACAGTACCGCTCGGGATGTGGGTATAGTGCTGAGGAGGCATAAAGAGACCGCTCCCCAGGCTCGAGAGGAGTATCGACCGCAGTGGCCTGAGTCAGCCCAGCATCCTGTAATATATCCAATGCATACTTCCGTTGGCAGAGGGAGATGGTGTCCGAGGAATAGGAAACCTCGATGCCGAGAAAGTAGGTGAGAGGACCAAGATCCTTCGTGTTGAAGTGGTGGTGTAGATGGGCCTTGAGGTGGGTAATACCCACAGAGTCGTTGCCGGTGATGACGATGTCATCCACATATACGACCAATAAGATGCATCCACGTGCACTCGTCCGGTAGAAGACAGTGTGATCCTTCATACTGCGAGAAAGCCCAAAATCGCCAATGACCGTGCTAAAGCGGCCGAACCAAGCACGGGGTGACTGCTTGAGGCCGTAGAGAGAGCGGCGGAGACGGCAGACTCGAGATTCAGCGCCGAAGGCACAAAATCCGGGGGGCTGCTGCAGATAAATTTCTTCCTCAAGGAAGCCATGGAGGAAGGCATTCTTGACATCCAACTGATGAAGAGGCCACTGATGATGGGCGGCAAGAGAGATGAATAATCGGACAGAGGCCATCTTGGCAACCGGTGAGAAGGTATCAAAGTAGTCAACACCGTACGTCTGTGCAAAGCCTTTGGCAACAAGGCGGGCTTTGAGGCGGCGGAGAGTGCCATCGGGATTGAGCCTGACGGTGTAAATCCACTTGCTGCCCACGGCCTGTTTGCCTGCTGGAAGAGGTACAAGATCCCAAGTATGGTTATCCTCTAGAGCCTGCAATTCATCCCGCATTGCAGCTAGCCACCCGGGGTGAGATTTGGCTTCACCAACCGTGCGAGGTACAGAGATTGTCTCCAGAGCTGACAAACCCCTGTATGAAGATACAAATAGAGGAGTACTCTGGCAGGAGCGAGTACCTTTCCGAAGGGCAATGGGCAAGTCCTCGGGTGGCGGAGCAGGAGCAGCGGACGAAGCGGGAGCGTCAGTGTCATTGGCCAGGACGGGGAATACAGTCGAAGGACGCCGGGAGTAGACCTGACCAAAATGTGTGTCAACAGGGGTTGACGGCGGTGGAGGATGGATGATGAGAGGAAGACAATCATCGATGGCAGGGTCAGGATGAGGAGAGGGAAGGAGGAATGGAGAACTTTCAACAAAGGCAACGTCGGCCGAGATGACATACCGCCGTAGGTCGGGGGGAAAACAGCGATAGCCGCGTTGAGTGCGGGAATAGCCTAAAAAGAGGCAGCGGAGGGATTTGGGAGCGAGTTTGGAGAGACCTGGACGTGTGTCGCGAACGTAACAGAGGCACCCAAACACGCGAATGGGTAGGGAGTGAAGAGGGAGAGAGGAGAACAAAATCCGAAAAGGAGTTTCCCCTCGAAGGATAGTGGAAGGAAGACGGTTTATCAGGTAGGTGGCGGTGAGAATGGCATCGCCCCAAAACTGCAGAGGCACCTGTCGGTGAAAGAGGAGGGCACGAGCAGTCTCCAGAATATGTCTGTGTTTCCGCTCGGCCACGCCATTCTGCTGGGGTGTATCAGGGCAGGAGGTCTGATGAAGGATGCCTTTCGTCTGGAGAAACTGCCGAAAGGAATTGGAGAGATACTCACGCCCATTGTCGGAGCGGAGACATTTGACCGAGAGGGAAAATTGATTCTGAATCTCAGCATAAAATGTTTGGGAGGTGGAAAACACGTCGGAGCGTTCTCGAAGGAGGTAAAGCCAAGTCATTCGCGAATAATCATCGATGAAAGAGATATAGTACTTGTAGCCCAAATGACTCGAAATGGTACAAGGACCCCAAACATCTGAATGAACGAGATCAAAAGGGTTTGAGGCCCGTGTATCCACCCGAGGGAGGTATGTAGATCGATGATGTTTTGCAAAGGTACAAGACTCACAATGAAATGAAATATTCCGACGAAACTCTGGAAAAAGTTGATGAATGGTGGATGCCGGCGGATGTCCTAACCGGGAATGAAGATCCAAAGCTGGAGAAGAGGTAGATGAGCAAGCGATGGGTGCTGGTGCATCGAACAGGTAGACCCCGTCCTGAAGTCGGCCTCTACCAAGTTCCCGGTTCGTTGTCTGCTCCTGAAAAACAACACCAGAGGAGGAAAATATGGCAGCGCAGTTAGATTCTTTTGTCAGCTTACTGATGGAAAGAAGATTAAATGGACTGCGGGGTACATGTGCCACAAAGGGTAGGTGAATCGTTGGAGTCAGAGAGCAGGTGTCGAAGCCCACAATCGGGATAGTGGAGCCATCAGCGACCGTGATGGCTGAGGGACCGGTGTAAGGGCAGTAAGAGGTCAACATACCAGCATCACCGGTGAGGTGGTCGGAGGCTCCTGAGTCCAACATCCAAGCAGGGGAGCGACGGCCGACAAAGGCAGTGGAGTGAGCAGAATGGGCTATAGAAGCTGCTGCTGGGCCGGGTTCGGCAGATTCCCGAGGTTCATGAGTCAGCCGGATGTCGGCCATCGAAAGGTCCAGAGAGTGAGGAAGAGTTGCAACTGCCGATGGTGCTTCCTGGACCGCCGTCTGTCCCTGCCGCGGGCGCTGAGATGGACGTCCATGCAGGACCCAACATCGGTCGATCGTGTGGCCAACCTTGCCACAGTGTTGACAGAGGGGACGTGGTCGACTGTCCACACGACCACGTCCACGAGGACCAGATGAACGGCCACCGCCGTGACCGACGAGAGCTGAGTGGTCGATAACGGGGGCGGGAGGAGGAAGAGCCCGCTGGGCCTTGCTGAGTCGGTGATACACCTGTGGGATCTCCAGCGTCGACGAGCTAGCGAGCAATTCGGTTGCCGTGGTGGCAAATTCTGAAGCGAGGCCGTTGAGAAGAGTGAAGAGACAGAGCTGGTCCCGCTGGGTCTGAGCTTCGGCCGGTGTTTGTGGAATGGGCCACAACTCCTGCAATTCATCACGCAACCCTTTCCATTCCAGGAAATAGGTTGTAAAGGTTTGGGCCTGCTGGCGAACATGGGACAGTCGCTGAAGGATTTCGGACACCCGAGCGAGGTTATTGGTTTCGGAGTACATGATATTCAAGGAGTCCCAGAGCTCCTTGACGGTATTGGCGGTGCGAGTGACATCTTTGACCGATCGTTCCATGGAATTGACCAGCAGAGCGAAGATCTTGCTGTCAGCAAGTTTTCAGGAACGATATTTGGGATCAGCCGTGGCTGGGGGAGGATTCTCAAGATGATGATCGAGGTCCATGCCGGTGAGGGACATCACAACAGTCTTCCGCCAGATGGAGAAATTTGTGGAGTCCAATCGGTCATCCACAAGGCGGGTAGAAGCGGTGATCAGCGGCGGCAGTGGGGAAGAGTCTGCCATGGAAGCGGAGCGGTGATACCGAAGATGCAGCGGAGGGATGAGCCGGAAGCAGGGAGTTTTGTCGGGGAGCGGTGCACCTGGGGCGCTGGAAAGACCGGGAAGAGCCTGGTCTGTGCTGATGGAGCCGGTGGGGCTGGAGGGAGAGCGTCGGGGCGACTACGCCGCTGGGCGGAGGCGCCACTGGTCGAGGGCGCTGCTGTGCGGATGCTGCGGCGGGATCTGGAGGAGGAGGCCGGCGGTTTGCGGCGTGGAGAGGGGAGCACCAGAGGGTCGAATGTCTGGCGGATGGATTATCCGCGCTGGAGGCGCGCCTGCTGGGTCGAAGGGAGCCGCGCCTGTAGGAGGGCGCCTCGTCTGGAGTCGTCGCAGCTGGGAAGAGCCGGGAGAGTTGGGAGGCGACGGGAGTCGCGGCTGGGAGGCGTCGCGGGAGGCGCGACGGGGAGGTGTCGCGGGGCGCGACGGGAGGAGACGCGCCGGGAGGGAAGGCGAACCTGAAGAAGATCCGCTGGAGAAGAGTCGCGCCGAGGTCGTCTTTGGACGCCGGAGAGCAGCGGGCGAGCGCGACGGATCGGCGCGGGCGAAGGCCCGCTGGGACGAGGGCGCACCGCGGGAGGACGGCGGACGCCGGGGTCGGGAGCCGCGCCACCGGGGAAGGGCGCTGGGCGGGGTGTCGCGCCTAAGGGAGGCCCGCCGGGAGGTGGAGCCACACCGGGAGGGAGAGGCAGGCGCCGCGATGCAGTAGGGGCCGCGGGATTGGAGCCGCTGGCCGGTTTAGCGCTGCCTGGTGGGAGGGTTCGCCAGGAGGGTGAGCCGCTGGGAGGGAGGGCCACCAGGAATGGCTATGGCAGTGGATAGAGAGGCGGGGCCGGGAGGTTGCCGGGAATCCGCAGAGGAGGGAGGGTTTGGGATAAAAATCCCTCTGATACCATGTAAATTAGAGATCCCTCTTACCCTCAAGGTAAGGAGAGGGCCTGTATTTATAAAAAACTGTAAGTGGAAGTTACAAGGGAGGTTACAAAAGAAGTGGGGTTGGAAGTTACAAAGTTAGTGGGGCTGGAAGTTACCCATACTCCAACAAATACCATGCAAACGGGCCACTTCTTTAAAAAACAGTTAAGCCACAACCTTAGCTGTGTAAGGATGCAGCAGCAGCAGCAGAAAATGAGCATATTTCGTAAAACGATCCACAACAACCAAGAAAGCACAAAACCCCTTAGATTTTGGCAAGTCGGAAACGAAGTCCATTGAAATTTCGTCCCAAACTAATTCTGGTATGGGAAGTGGCTGGAGAAGTCTCGTAGGTGACATGGCCTGAGATTTATGACGTTGGCACGTATCACATTCACGGACAAACTGTTGGATCTGCTTTGTCATACCCCGCTAATACAACCCAGCAGCCAATAGAAGTGTGGTAATATTGCAGGAACTTAGATATTAGGCTGGACTGGGAAGACAAAACCAAATGATCACTGTAGTATAACAGCCCATGACGCAAAGCATAACCTGGCCGAGAAGCTGGTTTGAGTTCCAAAGCTGAAATCAAATCTTTTAACACGGAATCACTTTGATTTTCTGCTTAACTGTGTCAATATCCAACCAGAGTGATTCGGAAACGGCTGAACCGAGAAAAACAGAGTCGCTGCAAGTGTCCAGGTCACCGGTAGCCTGACGGGAAAAAGAATCCGCAGCTTGGTTGGTGCGTCCAGGTTTGTACAACACGTCAAAATCAAGTCCCAACAACTTAGTTTGTCAATCCTGTTGATTAGCTGTATGAAATCGCTGGCTAAGAATGTGTTTTAGAGCTTTATGATCCGTATAAACAACAAAGTGTGTGCCGACTAGATACTGACGCCAATGATTAATTACCAAAACAAGTGCCATAACTTCTTTTTCATAAACAGATTTGGATAGGTGGACATCAGCCAATGCCTTACGAAAATATGCCACTGGACGGCCAGCTTGCATGAGAATTGTGCCTACCCCACGGCCGGAAGCGTTGCACTCAATGACGAAGGGCTAAAGAAAATCGGGTAAAGCTGATAGAGGAGCAGAAACCAAACATTCCCTGAGGGCGTCAAAAGCTTGTTCAGCAGCAAGAGACCAATGAAAGTTATTTTTCTTGGTCAATTCAGTAAGAGGCTTAGCGATCTTACCGTACCCCGCAACAAATTTTCTGTAATACCCAGTCAATCCCAAAAATCCATGGACTCCTTTCACAGACTGAGGGCGTGGCCAGCCAAGTATACATCCTACCTTTGTGGTGTCCATCGAAACACCGTTGGAAGAAATAACATGACCCTAATATTCCACACAAGGTTGTGCAAAGAAACATTTCTTTCTGTTCAGGTGGAGCTGATTGTGCAGAAGAACTTGGAAAATGGTTTCCAAGTGGCTCATATGGCCAGCCCAAGTTTTACTATAAACGAGGATATCATCAAAAAAAAACAAAACAATCTTCTGTAAAAATTCCTTAAACATTCTATCCACGGTGGACCGGAAGGTTGTCGGAGCATTCATCAATCCAAACGGCATAACAAGGAATTCATAATGCCCATCGTGTGTCCGGAACACAGTTTCTTGAGCTCTTGCAACTCCGTCGTAGCCATCCTGTAAGGAGGAATGGATACTGGTGCGGCTCCTGGCACTAGCTCAATGGAGAATTTCACCTCTCTCTGAGGAGGTAAACCTGAAAAGTCGTCAGGAAAAACATCCCTGAAGCGCTCAACTACTGGAGGAAGGTCCGTCTGACTCACTCCCTGATCATCTAGAAACAAACTAGCAATCTGGGCTGTCATCCCATCCAGCCCACGATGTTCTGGTCCAGCTCGGCTTGCCTGGAGATCCCACTCGCCCTTAAGAGTAAACACTGCACCCTCTGGTGATGTGAAAATCACCCTCCGATGGTAACAATCAACGTAGGCTCAGTAAGCTACTAGCCAGTCCATACCGAGAATGACATCAAAACCTGTTATCTCGAGAACATAAAGATCTCAGACGAAGTGACACCCTCCAACCTCAAGGGGGCACCCTTTGCACTTACGTACAACCTCTGCCCTAACTCCTAGTGGTGTGTCTAGCGTCAAGACGCCATCAGAAGACAACACAACTAGCCCAAGGCTTTTCACTATAGGCGCAGATATAAAACTGTGTGATGCACCTGTATCAAAGAGGGCAGATGAAATAACAGATGCTACTAAGATCGTACCTCTCACCGTAGACGGTCCCACTCCCTGATCCTCGAAAGAAGGCTGCACTGCATACATCTGGCCTAAACCACGGCCCTGTGATACAACCTCACTACACGGAACTGGCCCACTTTGACGTCTCGGTGTACCCTGTGTCTGGCTACCTCTATCACGACCACTACCTCGGCCTGATCAGCCAGTCGCACCCCAACTCCCTGTCTGATGAGAAGCTGCCGACCCTGCTCCTGCATATGGAGTCGGTGCGGACCCTCTATCGCTGGCTGCTGGTGGAAATGTTCTGCAGAAACGTTGAAGATGACCTATCTTGCCACATGATCGGCACTCGACTGGGTCCCTCGGACACTGCAGCTTCGTGTGTCCCAGCCTACCGCACTGGTAGAACCTCAGATTGCTAACCGAAGATAGGTTCTGACTGCTAGAATCACCGTGTGGAAGCTCCAGACGACGCTTCCTACTAACAGTCGCTGCAGTACCTGATCTCGATGCCGAACCGCTCTGGCTCGCACCTCCAGCCTCTCTCAGGTTACGTTCTGTGATTAGCGTCTGGTTCACAGTTCCAGAAACGGTAGTCAACCTGAAGATATTTACCTGAGATCGGATGTCATAACTCAAACCATCCTCAAAACGCCTGGCCCTCGACAGCTCATCGCCCATCAGGATAGGTGCGAAGCGCTGAAACTCAGTAAAACGGGCCGAGTATTCCATCACTGGTAACGCACCCTGTTCCAGACGCAAGAACTCCCGGGCTCGATCGGCCCTCAAAGTCTCGAGATAAAAGAAATCATAGAAGGTCGTATGAAACTTTATCCAAGCCATCTCCCGATGACGATCCGACTGGGTGATCACGTCCCACCACCTCTTGGCGGAATCACGCAGCATGTACGTAGCGAGCTTGACCCTCCTCTCCGGAGGCGTCTCCAAATGCTCAAAGATAGCTAGTATCGCCTCTAACCAGGACTCTGCAGCCTGTGGTCCGTCATCCCCTGAAAACGTAGGCGGATGCTGCTGCTGAAACTCACGCGTCAACTCTGCCATAGTCGGGGCAGGTCGCGGTGCTCCCTGAACGGTCTGCATAAAACGCAACAAGCTCTCACGGAACTGTGTCTCAGCACCTGTGTCTGGTACAACCGCTGGTGCCGCAGCTGGCACAACTGGAGTTTCCTCTAGTAGCCCATGGCCTACCATCTCCGGAATGTGGTCGTCACCGCTCTCCCGACGTACGACTGGAGGTCACCGTGGTGGCATGACTCTGCAATGCCAAACACACGCCTCAGTTCAAGATTTTTAACGAGATTCGAAACTCACGAGTACAAGAACCAGGACAAGACAGGTCGAGACCTTCCTAAAAACCACGTCCACCCACAGCCTGCTTCTAAGCCAGGACTGCATAAGGAACAGTCAACAAAAACCACTAGAGTCACTACCTCTTGCCCACTCAGAAGTCGGGTCTAGGTCAGGCTCTATTTTCAACATTCATTCTTTTAACATACCTTTGTTCAAAAGCTTTAACCAATGGTCCACCAAGTTCCGATCCCTGAGGGCCCATAACACCTCATGAATCAAAATTTGATGCCCATATAACCATGCAATTCAATTTCATTTAGCATCTACATCCCATTGGTGCGTCATTTCCCAATCCATAAGGGCCCATTCACCTTATGAATTGAAAGATGACGTCACTCTTCGTTCATTGCACCCAATCTAACACAACAGTAGGCACACCTATCAATCAACTATCAAAACAGCATGCAATGGTTATCACAACACTTATCACAACAACATGCAATATCTAATGCATCCTAGATAGGATGGCATAATGCATGACATGTGATTCCTAACAAGGTGCCTATATGATGCATGAGATGGCAAACCCTCATCTCATCGGGTTGCAACGAAATAAAACCCAAAATAATATCAATAGTATCAGCAAAAACCATGTGCGTCACCCAACAGTGAAATCAGAACAACTATAATAATTAAAACCAGAAACACAATTCCATACGAGGCAACTTGGCTTTTCCCTGTACGCGGGTTTGCAACTCCCAGGCACAGTTTATTACCAAAGTTCCTTCCCTTCCTACTTCTGTCTATAGTCGCCAAATAGTAAGTCAAATCAAAAAAGGAAATCCTCTGATACCACTTTGTAACGTCCCGACCCGACTAACCATTCAACCCGGTAGCCGGACCGGTCGCCACATGGCCTCAAGCTTATCTCCCCAAACGCCAGAGGCTGCCGACTAGCAGCGAGGGTCTAGGTGAGTCCGTGGGGAGACTATGCCCACATTATCAAAGCATCACAGCGGAATTACAAACATACAATAGCGGAAGAAGGTAACCAGTAGACAACACATAGACAGCAGAAATAGATAACAAATAGAGAGATCTGATATATATAGGATGGTGCAAGTCAATACGGTACAGTACAAGTATACAAAATACCAAAAAGAAACCAAAATGTATCCCCAGTCGCATCGTAAGCCTCAGATTGGTCTCGTGCACTCCTACTCCGAGCTGCAAGTCAAGTACCGGCACTGGGGCGTTTTCTCTTCTCATTACCTGAAATCATATAATCTGCTTGGGTCCAAAAACATGACCCAAACAGGGTGTAAGACTAAATCCAAGTAGGCAACCACTAAAGATCCGTGCTAATCTATCAGTGAATATATAAACAGGCAGTGTAATATGGAAAGCAGTAAACAAGGAAACTAACAAGACCGACCCAAGCTTGTGCTTTGGCTTGGCGTCGCCTCAAATATCCATTCCATTCATTAATCACTTCATTCATGTGTTCCAACCATTCCTTGAGCCCGTTCCTGGAATACTCAATTCGGAAACCAGGCATCGTACAGGGAGAAAATCCACCTACACCCTACAAACCCGTTCCGGCGAACCTCTAGGACCCCGGCATCGCTCTACAAGCCCGTTCCGACGAACCTCCTAGGTACCCAGCCTCGCTCTAGGTGCGGTATAGTCCGTTATCTGAGCCCGTCCCCGGGATCCTATAAATAAGATCCGGGTATCGCCCATGACATATCATGCCCTGTTGAGTCCGTCCATGGTATCTCACACTGGACCCATGATTCACTCGGCATTTCAGTAACAAGTCTCGTATGAGTCCGTCCATGGCAACTCACATTGGTTCCATAGTTCACCTATGACTTTGTTTGACATTTTAAGCAGTTCAAAAGCATTTAACTCACGTGGGCTAGTAATTCAAGAATTAGCATACAAGGGTCAAGGGGCAAAACTCCATCCCATACCCGAAACCATTTCATTACAATTTCATCTCATTGTAATTCCATTCATATACAATTTCCATTTTTAACAATCCACAAGGGAAGGAAAGGCATGCCTCATAGGCATCCTGGGTCAAAAACCATAAAAGAGCCATTCAAGGCAACGCACCAAAGGGGTGGTTCCTGTCCAAGGTGTACAACCTAACTCAAGCACATACCATCCTATTCAGATTACCTACAACATGCTAGGTAATAAAAGGGTTAAATTCCAAGTTCAAGCGACACCCCAAAAGTGGGTTCGCGGCACTCCGGCATATATAAACAGCTTGACAATCAGCGAAAAGCACGAGACCACCTACCTTAGGCTCGTACTAGATAGCCCGTCCAGTATCAGGCTCTGATTCGTCCTGGTTTGGAAGAAATCTGAAGAACAAACGAAAAACGAGAAATTAGGGCATATGAGCCTTAATCCAATCTGCGTTCGTTATAACCAGAAGAATCGAGAAGGGTTAAAAAGGAATTGAGAACTTACCGTTGCGGATCTAACAAGACGAACGGCGTTTGAAACGGAGATCGGACGGAGAAGCAGGATCAAAATCCCTCTGAAGCCTCTTGAGAGCTCTCCCAGGCGCCTCCCCCTTCTGTCCGGTTGAATAGAATAGGTTTAGGTTAGGTTTTTATAAAATTTAATCAATTTAATTAAAAATTAATTAAATTATCAAAACACAGCAGGTCGCACGGTTTACCCGCACGGCCTAAAAACCCTGCGGAGACCGTGCGAACCTTCCTGGAAGGCAAGGGGCAACCGCACGGCCACCCCGCACGGTTTCCCCAAACCGTGCGCAGACCGTGCTCCTGCCTCTGCTAAGCCTGCACCAAGGCGCACGGTTTAGCCAGGTCGTGCGCAGGCCGTGTGCAAACCGTGTGTCAGGCCATTTCCAGCCTAAAACTTGGTTCCGGGCTCCGAACAAGCCCCGGACACCTCCGTAACTCCCTCGGTCAAGTTAGGCATCCACATTAGGCCTCAACAGAACAGTTAAACTGAAAAGAAAAAGAATCCGTACCTCGTACGAAAACCCGGGTTCTTACATCCGACCCAGGCTTGGCCAGGTGGGGCTTGCAGTTCTTCTCCAGCTGCCGCCCCTCTCCCAGCTGACGCTGCCCCTTCCCCAAACAGAGTCGCACAAAACGTGTGCGCCCCTCCTGCAACATTGCCCCTCTATCGCGTGGCCCCCACCCATGTTAGCTGCCCCCTCTACTTCTTCGACCGCGGCATGCGCTTCCTGGTGCAGCGAGAGAGCAGTCCTTTTCTCTTTGAGTCCAAGGGTTCTCAACCACCTGTGAGAAAGAAACAACAAATCCACTTCAGTCAATCACACGCCTCCTCATCGTGCCATCACTTGCTTCACCACACTCCTTCCAAGCAAGCAGTCCCTCTGAGCACAACCCAGATCACCTGGCTGGTCACGTGCCTCCCTCAGTTCTGTTGCACACTTCAGGCGCACCAGTTGACACCTCATCAACCCGGTTCTTTTCCTGCTACGCAACCCCCCTGCCCAGATCTTCATGGAGCCTATGCGTTGTTGCCCGAATCTCCATTGAGCCTCTGCGTTAATGCCCGAATCTCCATTGAGCCTCTGCGTTGCTGCCCGGATCTCCATTGAGCCTCTACGTTGCCGCACTACCACTAGTGACGATCAGAAATGCTTGTGTTTGGGTCCGCACGTCAAGCGTCGTTTCACTCGGCCTTTTGGTACGCTATTCAGGCACCGTTTCATCCAGTCGTTTTGAGGCCGCTCGTCGGTCGCCAATTCATCCGAAATCTTCAAGCAATGGTCGTCATCAGCATGAAAGTTCTACGATAGTCATCTTCAACTGCAGCAGTCATTTCTATATCATTTCATCATGAGGAGTTCACACAGAGAGGTGATTGCACCAAAACAAGCGAGCTGCGTATACGAGGATGCCCTTCTTTATTTTATTCTTTTCTATGTACCAAGTTGAGCATGTTCAGCTTGAGGGGGGTATTAGAATTATTTGTTTTCTTTTATGATGTGTCCAAGGTAGGTAAACCAAGCTTGGGGAGTATTTTAGATATTTAGATATTTAGGTTAGGTTTGAATGGGTCGGCCTTATCTCATGTATTTTAAATTTCAAATCTCTCTCTCATCTCTTGTATTGGTTTCCCTATAAATAAAGTCTTTGGCCTCACTTAAGAGGCACACTCTTGCTACATTCATAAAGGACTCAAATGACATTTTCATGCATGCGGTTCAAACTAGCATAACTTGGTTTTACATAGAGCATTCGGTGGAATCCTACTAGGGATGTTTTACTCACATACACTCCTGGGTGTATATAGATTTTGTTTTGTCTAATACAGGTAAAGGTAAAGCACTGCTATGAGTTACCGGGTTCTTCATATCTTTTGGTGGGCTCACTTGTCACATGGAGTGGGTAGTAGCTGATGTTGTTTTTGATGCTCCAGCACTAGTCATTAGCCCGTGCTGATTGGGAACGCACTTCAAGCCTTGTGACGAGCCGTTCCGGGTACCGGGTCAGGGTAGCCCGGGGGTTGGTTCATTACAATTAAATATGGATGAAAAAATAATAACTGCCTAAAACAACAAACAGAACACAACAAGCATAACGGAGAACAGTAAGACCAATCAGATGTAAAAACTATACAGAACATGGGTTCTAAAGTGATTCCTAATGAACTGCCAACTAAAAAAAACAAACACCTGTTAATTTTAGGGCTCCATTTGCTAAACTATTTATTCCGGTCCTAGCATTGCCCACAATTCAGGATACTGAGTCAAATTGCCGAAACAATAAAAAATGCTAACTTACGATGAAACGCCACGATACAAATGATCAAAAGATTTCCGCAGCCTTTCATATGACGAGGCATTCTCATCACTAAGCTCTCCTTTGGCATGTAAAATTTTTGCATTATCATGCTCCATTTGACGAAGTGACTTCCATCATGTGCGGTTGGCGCGTGGATAAGGGTTGGGAAAATTCAGTTAGTATTTCAAGAGAAACAGCATAAACTGGGTCTATGTTCATCTCAACATTAAAAAGGAAAAAAAGAAGAGAAAATCCACTTACAGAATGCTCAGACAAGAGTAGCTCTGCAGCAGCAGCATAGAATGTATGAAAAGCCTTTATGAAAAAAAAAATCTGATCCACCGTAATATTAAGGCCCTTAAAAAACTGCCACATAAATTCCACACTACGAATGAATTTAGTGGGAAAAAAATTTAAATACATTATTTAAGTAAATATTTTTCACAACAACAAATCATTAATGCACGAGCTAGTGAACAAAAAATTATCAAAGGAATGGATAGTATGTTGGGGATTCAAAGCTACATCCAAATATTGGTGCATTATTACAAAGTAGTCACAGGTTCCGTTGCCCATATGCGAATATAATGTGAATAAAATAGGTAGGCCAGGAATAGAAGTACATGATAATCTGCAGAAGATCAACTATTTCGAATAATTTTACAAATATCATCAAAAAAGATTGACACCATCCTCCAGCTTCAGATATAGAAATCTCACCACAGAAATCAAGACAGTGTAGGAGTACTGCACCCAGTTTTATCTTCAGTGAGTGGGGAAGGACTGTAATGGGAGAATAAATGGGGAAAGTTTTAATAATCAAGCTTCAGGAGAAGCACAAGAATCTGCCATTTGGGCTCCCATATTGCAAATATCACTTGGAATTTGATTTCATGCATTTTGAGAGGCTTTGGCATGGGCATGGGCATTTTCATTGCACTTTACATGGCATAAAAAATGTGAGTCATTATTTTTTTATGTTTTCTGCGCGCAGACATTTGCTCAAAAGAAAATGATAGTATGCGTGCCAACCCAAACAGATCAATAAGAAAGAAGACAAACCACTTGATGTGAAGAGACAGCAACACAACAAAAAATAACAGAGAAATATAAGAAAAATAGCAACTGAAGCATAGACAATGCAGAAAGCTAAGAAACCTTGTATTTTTATAACAATTCAGGTCATAGACTCGAAGGATAAAAATTTAAGAACAAATGGTGAAGGTTAGAAATAAATCCAGGCTAACCCTATAGGAAACCACTTGAGGAGCCAGCTCAAAAAAACAGCAATGATGCCATCATCCCAATTCTGATCATCCAAAAAAACACCACTTTTTTTAACCAACCCAAAGATCATCATGATCTCAACAATAGGATAACCAACAATTAATTCAACTTGGAAAAAAATCCCTAGCAATTTCCAATGTAAAGAGTTTGAATCTTAGTAGTTGTTATGAGTGTGAGATTTTTTTTAAAAAGGTGGTGTTCACTATATTGGTATCTGTTGGTCGGAGTGGATACTCAAGAGGGGGGTGAATTGAGTTCCAATTAAAATTTCTGTTAAAATATTGTCTATTTAAAATCCCCCAATTTATAAAACAAGTTAAACTGTAGTGAATTTATACAGATTGTAAATGTTCACTTAGCTTCTCAAAGATTGATTAGGTCTCAGTTAAATTAACCATAAGATTAAATTAACTTTTGAAACTAACCTACTGATTTACAATAAGTGTAAACACTTGCTAATTTAACTATCAAAGTAGCTTTAAAATAGTTTTGTATTTCAAAGTAATAGCAGCGGAATAAATAAGATATATGTAGTATACTATAAACTTAAACTAAAGATGCACAGCAGATATAACAAGAGGTCCAGTCTCAAGCCGAGACTTAGTCCTCTCAAATTTATATAAATTTGATCCACACTCTGGATCGGGGTTAACAACAGTTTACAAAACTGTCCAGGCCACGCAGGGACCTCTACCACTGTTCTACGTGGAAAACAAAACAAAGACCAGGCCACACAAGGACCTCTTCCACAGTTGATGTGGGTAAACAAGAGTAAACAATTGTGGTTTGAGGATTTTGATATCCTCCAGTTCAGTGCAGGAGATAGTGTGTGTATAAGATATACAGAGTACACCACACTGCTCGAAAGTTAATAAATAAATCACTTAGAGAGAGGAGATAAGCGTTTAGAAAGCTCTAGTGATTATCAATGAAGTTTTGGACTCTTTGGATTCAGCAGGAATGCTTCTGAGTCCTCTGGTTTTTCTGTTGAAAAACAGAGTGTCGTAGTCAGCTTGTCTTTTACGGATCTCTTGATTCGTCGTGTGTTCTTCAGTGGTGTTCGATTGCATTCATGAGACTTCTTTGAAGGTCTGGCAATCTCTTTCTTGATCAGGATTGTTCTTCTTGTAGTGCTCTCGGTGTATGTAAGTTCTTCTCGTTGTACATTCACACTTGCGCACCGCTTTTCTTCTATGTAGTGTACTGCATCTTAATCTTCCTTATATTCCACACGTTCTTACAGTAGGAATGATTCCTTTTTCATAGGTACGAGATACGGTTTCCTGACATGCCAACAACTATCATTAAATAACATTAATTGCATTAAAAACATCAAATATGACCGTTAGTATTATTTAAATAATATTGACAAAAAGTTAAGGAACGGTGTCACAGTGATTATGTAAACGGTGTCTTCTTCACGGTATGAGGTTCACGGTATGAGCTTCACGGTATGTTCATGTCACGGTGTCTAGGTCACGGTGTGTCCTTCACGGTGTCTGGGTCACGGTGTCTGGGTCACGGTGAGTCCTTCACGGTGAGTCCTTAGACAAATATCTGTATTTGGACTTAGACAGAATATGCAGAATATGGATTAAGCTTAATCGTTAGAGAGTAACAGAACTTGAAATCATAAACATAAAGGCTTGATAATATATGTGAGATTTGTGATCATGCATAAGACTTGTAAATAATAAAGAGAGTAATTAACATCCATAAGATTTGTATCATTAAACCATGATGAATAGTTATGATTGAGATTGAAGAGCATTAGCAAGATGTGCAATGAAGATTGAGATTAAGTAACAGTAAAAGGATTTGTGATCATTAAAACATGATTAACACATGAGGAGTCCAACAATCTCCTCCTTTTTTATGATCACAAATCAGATATAGGCAGAATATAAAGAAAATGTAACATTAAAGATCCGAGCATAGCAAAAAAAAAACATTTTAGAACTGACACTTCCCCATTGATACTTGTAGAGATTTCTCCCCCTTTTGGGATTATCAAAAAGTAGCTAAAATGAAATGAAACTTCGGCAGTTGTCATTAAACAAAAGGTTCAAAATACAACATACAGGAGAAATACAAACAGTAAACAAGAAATGACATCCCATCAAAAAGAAAACAGTCTCGAGACTCTTCAGGGATCCATCTTTTCCTTGCCTTTATCAGCAGCAGGAGCTGGTGCTGAAGTAGAAGAAGGCATAGATGCAGTAGATAGAGAGGGTAAGGGTAGACCTTCAAAAACAGATGGAGCCAAAGTGGGAGTAGAAGAAGATCTAGGCGTAGGTTGGTCAAGAATGACTGGCCGGATCTGAGAAAGAGCTTGGCTGACTGACATGGCAGTTGAGGCTAAGGCAGGTAGACCAGGTCTAAGGGGTGCAGCAGCTGGAGCAACTATAGCAGTACTCTGCACATGAAGATACGGCTTCAAAAGATTGATGAAATCAGTAATGATTTCAGCACCATATTGCATAGCTTTTTCAAAATCATCCTTATTTTCCATAAACTTGTCCAACAATCTGGTGAACTCTGTAAGTTTCTGAACTTGAGTTTTAAAAGCTTGAGTCACCGGAAGGATTCTCAAATTTTCCACAAGATATCTAAAGTGATCTGACATATCACTTTTAGAGAAAATCCGGGAGAGATAAAGATCTATTTTCTTTGAGATCTCTTGTTGAGCATCATTGGCTATCTTAGAATGAATCCTAACCAAGTCCAATGCTCTATCACTGTTTTTAACCACTTCTGTCAAAGAAGAAAGAAAGTCACTGAAGGCACTCTGAATTTCTTCCTTGATTATGGATCTCAGCATAGAATCATCCAACGAAGATGTGGAGGTCTGACCAGAAGCAGGTGAAGCCTTGACAGCTTCGGTTAGAACTTTGAGCTGTTTCAGAACTTTTTGCAGGCATCCAGTGTATTCATCTGTAAGCTTATTCAGAGTTTCCACAAGCTCTCTCATGCGTTCCAGCATCTTGGTGTGTCTTTTTCCAATCTTTTCATCAAAAGAAAGGAGGTATGGATGAACTTCAGACACAATTTCCCTAGCAAGGAGGGAATCAGATGGCTCAAGAGAAGCAGCAACAGGTGCAGGAGCAGAAACAGGAGCAGGTTCTGATCTCAAGGATAACTCATTCTGCAAACTTGCTATCATATTTTTCAGATTTGCAACATCAGCGCTTAGAAGCTTATTCTCTACTCTGACTTCTTGAATTTCTCGGATCATCCTTGGTTGAATATGCAAGATAATATTTTCCAAGAGAATTGATGCATCTTCTTGACTTAACTGCGTTACTGGACGAGGTTGAGTGGAGAAAATTTTCTCAACTCCAGCTAACAAAGTTTCTCCAAAAACATTCAGATCCTCTTTGGTCACAAAGGAGTGATGCTCGGGTAAGGGTGAAGGTAAAGGTAGTGGTTCAGATTCTGGTTGAGGTTCAGAGTCATCTTCAGACTCAGATTCAGATTCAAATTGAGGTTGGGGCTCTGGTTCTGGTTCTGGATGAGCTACAGACTTCAGTTGAAACAGAGAAGAAAGATCCATTCCAGTTGTAGACACTTGCTCTGACTCATTCACATCATAAAAGCTTGGAAAAACAAACCGAGTGTGCACAGAGTATGAGACAGCAGGTTGAGAAGCTTCAGCAGATCCAGCTTCTGTAATCTCAAGATTTTGAGGTTCCTCCCCCTCAAATTGTGCTTCCCTTTCAGATTCTTGAGGCTCAGGAACATGGAAAAGATCCACAGGATCATCCCTAATTTCTTCAGCAAATTCTTGCCTTGCCAGCTGAAAGGCAATTTCCATCCTCTCTTCAGCAGAGGGAATTATCTCAGGAACCGACTGTTCCACTGGTTGAACTTCCAGACTTGCTTCCTTTTCAACAGAAAGATCCTCTTCAACAGGATCTGCCTCAAAGATTACTTGTTGTTCTGAATCAAGAAAAACCAACTTCCTTGCAGCATTAGGATGAGCTTCTGGATTTACATCCGCACTAGAAGCAGGAGTTTCCTCTTCTCTCAAACTAACACCAACTTCCTCTTCTTGAGGTATTTCAGCAGGGATAACAGTCCTTTCTTTTGCAACAGGAGTTGTTTCCATTTGAGGTCTTCCAGCTTCTTCTCTTGGAGATACTTCAGCAGTTACTTCCTCTTCTTCTTCTTCTGAATACTCAGCCACTTCATCTGGTTCCAAACCGGGATCAGATAGATTTTTAGGCCTTCTTGGATAGTCAACAGGATTAAACTTTTTATACACTTGATCATTATCCTCAACCCACTGCTTTTTCCAGGGGTTCCAGCTAATCTTCATTCTTCTGATGATAGGCATGGATAGGCAGAAATCAAGGTCCTCTAATTTTTCTTCATTCGGTCCAACCATCCCTTTGGCAACTAACATAGCCGAAATCATCCTTGAGTAAAACAGGGAGGTGGATTTGGAAGTGACTTTGATCAGCTCACAGATATGATTGATAACATACTTGCATAGGTTGATCTTATGGTCATTCTTCAACAGATGAATCAGGAACACATCCTGATACTTCATCACAGCAAAATCTCCTTTTCTTGGACTAATCAAATTTTGAACAAACTTGAACAGAAGTCTAGTCTCCCCATCTAATTCAGCAGTTATGGCCCTTCGCTTGATGCCATTTCCAGTCAGGTGTTCCAAAGCAGTCTCTAGGTCAAAGATGTCGGTTGTTGGAGGAGGGTCTCTCTGGTAATCCTCACAAACTCCTTCATGGGGAATCCCTAGGCATACAGCCCACAGCCTCGAAGAGAAAGAGCACTTTTGACCATTTATCCAGCTTGTCACCATAAAGCTTTCTCCAAACTCAAAAGAAAACTTTATATAGTGATAAAATTGAGATGTCAATCTCGGGTAGATCGGTCTATTATGTCCAGTGAACCATCCAAGCCATCCTTGATCTCTTAAAACTTTCAAAACTAAAGATCTGCTAAGACAGCAACCACTCTGCACAAACCTCTTTTTCAGGTACAACTGTACGGCTTACCAGATTTGGGTTTAGAGGTCCTTCGGGAGTTATCCTCGGTATCCTCTTCTGTTTCTTAGTGCGGCGCTTCTCAGACGAGGGTGAAGATGGACGTTTCATCCTTGGCATCCACTGAAGGTTCGGGCTAGAGGGAAGAGAAGGTTCAGGAGAGAGTTCGGGTAAGGAATCGAATGAAACCCTTAAGTTTTATCATTTGGGATGTCAAACGTCATAAAAACAAAAACGCGGGAAATCAAATAGCGGTGAAATAAATAAATAAAAATTACGCGATACGGGTTAAAATAAGAAAGAGGAAAAAAAAACTTTCACGGTGAGACCGTGAGCAGGCGTTACGGTGTGATGAAAACTAGTCATCACGGTGAGACAGTTGATAGTCGTCACGGTGAGACAGTAAGCATTCTGTGCAGTCACGGTGAGACAATAAGTTGACAGACCGTGAGCATAAAGTCTTGACGGTGAGACCGTGAACATAAAACAGTAACTTAGAGATAGTGACTATGAAACCGTAAAGTAAAATACAGTACAATATTAAACATTAAGATCAGTAAGATATTCATTTATGATTAATCATACCAAGATCATGTATGATGTAGTCTAATCTTTCAGAATTTAATGGTTTAGTGAATATATCAGCAAGTTGATATTCAGTACCAATGAATTCCAAAGTGATATCACCTTTTTGATAATGATCCCTCAAAAAGTGATGTCTTACATCAATATGTTTTGTCCTAGAATGAGAAACAGGATTCTTAGAAATGTTAATAGCACTTGTGTTGTCGCAATTTATTGGGACATGTCTGAATTGATATCCATAGTCTAGTAATGTGTGTTTCATCCACAAAATTTGTGCACAACAACTGCCAGCAGCTATGTATTCAGCTTCTGAAGTAGATAATGCAACAGAATTTTGTTTCTTACTACACCATGATACTAGGGACTTGCCTAAAAGGTGACATGTTCCAGAGGTGCTTTTTCTATCTAACTTACATCCAGCAAAATCAGCATCAGAATAACTAACTAATTCAAATGATTGTCCTTTGGGATAGAACAGTTCTAAATTGGGAGTATGCTTGAGGTATTTGAAAATTCTCTTTACAGCATTTAAATGTGACTCTTTAGGGTTTGCTTGAAAATGAACACACATACACACACTAAACATAATATCAGGACGACTAGCAGTTAGGTAGAGTAGGCTTCCAATCATTCCTCTATAAGTGGTTTGATCAACAAATTTATCATCTTCATCAAGATCCATCTTACAGGTGGTACTCATGGGAGTGTCACTACTTTTTGTGCTATCCAATCCAAAACGTTTTAAAAGATCTCTAGTATATTTACTTTGAGTTAAAATAATTCCATTATCGTTTTGAAAGATTTGAAATTCAAGAAAGAATTTAAGTTCACCCATTAAACTCATTTCAAATTCATTTTGCATCATTTTAGAAAAATCAGTACATAATGTAGTTTTTGAAGATCCAAAAATAATATCATCTACATAAATTTGTACAACTAAAACATCTTTAGAAATTCGTTTTATAAACAGAGTAGGATCAGCTATTCCTTTTGTAAAACCTTTAGAAATTAGAAAAGTACTTAATCTATCATACCAAGCTCTTGGAGCTTGCTTTAAACCATATAAAGCTTTTGTTAGTTTGAAAATATGATTTGGAAAATGAGGGTTCGAAAATCCAGGTGGTTGTTCAACAAAAACATCCTCAGCAATATACCCATTCAAGAATGCACTCTTGACATCCATTTGATATAGTTTGAAATTTAGATGTGCAGCATAAGCAAGTAAAATCCTAATAGCTTCTAATCTGACTACTGGAGCAAAAGTCTCCTCATAGTCTATACCTTCTTCTTGACTATAGCCTTGTGCAACTAGCCTAGCATTATTTCTAACTATGTTTCCAGATTCATCTACTTTATTTCTAAACACCCATTTAGTGCCTATTGTGAAAGTGTCCTTAGGTCTTTCAACAAGGTTCCAAACTTTATTTCTTTCAAATTGATTGAGTTCTTCTTGCATAGCAATTACCCAAAATTCATCATTAATAGCATCATCAATGTTTTTAGGTTCAAGCTGTGACAAGAAGGCTTGATTTCCAACCTGATTTCTAAGAGAAGCTCTAGTCTGTGTCCCTCTATCAAGATTTCCTACAACAGCATCTAAAGGATGATTCTTTAGAATTCTAGTTGATCTAGTAAAGGTAGGACTAGAAATTTCAGGTTCTTCTCTAGGTTCGGGTTCATTAGGAACAGATTCTGGAATAAGTCCATAACTGGTTGTCTTTATAGCAGGTTCATTAGATTTGTCATTAAGGTCCAGAACAGATAAATCTTCTTCAAGATTTTCAAGAGAGGTTTTAGGCTCATGTGGATCAGTTTCATCAAACTTGATGTGAACAGATTCTTCCACACATTTTGTTTTCTTATTAAAGACTCTATAGGCTTTGCTAGTTAAAGAATAACCAAGAAAAATTCCTTCATCACTTTTAGAAGCAAACTTATCAAGATTATCCTTTGTATTAAGAATAAAAACTTTACAGCCAAAAACTCTAAAGTAACTAACTTTAGGTTTTCTATTGTTCCACAACTCATAAGGGGTCTTCTTAAGAATAGGTCTGATCAAGACTCTATTGATGATATAACAAGCTGTATTGACACCTTCAGCCCAAAAGTAAATAGGCAGGTCATATTCATTAAGCATAGTTCTATCAATTTCTTGCAGGGTTCTATTTCTTCTTTCTACTACACCATTCTGCTGAGGTGTCCTAGGAGCAGAAAAGTTATGACTATAGCCATTGTGTGAGCAATAGGATTCAAACTCATGATTTTCAAACTCACGGTCATGATCACTTCTTAGGGTTTTAATCTTAAGTCCACTAAGATTTTCTACAGATTTGGAGTATTTAACAAAGTAAGAACAAGCTTCACTTTTGTGAGCTAAGAAGTATACCCAAGTATATCTAGAAAAGTCATCTACTAGGACATAGACATAGTGCTTCCCATTTAAGCTAGAAACTCTAGATGGTCCAAACAAATCCATGTGAACCAACTCAAGAGGTTGAGAAGTTGAAACTTCTTTCTTTGATTTAAAAGAAACCTTATGTTGTTTTCCCTTTTGACAAGGATTACAAACTTTGTCATTTGGAAACTCAAGTTTAGGTAGGTCTCTAACTAAGTCCTTCCTAGTAAGTTTTCTATGTGAGTGTACATTGCAGTGTCCTAATCTTCTATGTCATAACCAAGACTCTTTATGAAAAGCATTTAAACAAGTAATATTTTGCATAGCTAAAGAATTTAAATCAACAGCATAGACATTTTCATTTCGCAAGGCAGAAAATACTAAAGCATTTTTAGAATTAAAAACATTGCAAGAATCATTTTCAAATTTGACATTAAAACCATCATCACATAGTTGAGAAATACTTAACAGATTGTATTTTAGTCCATCAACAAATAAAACTTTAGAAATTAATACTGAGTCAATGTTACCAATTTGGCCTAGGCCGATGATCTTTCCTTTAGAATAATCACCAAAGGTGACATGTCCTCCATCAACCTTTATTAAACTTTTGAAACACGAGTAATCCCCAGACATATGTCTTGAACATCCACTATCCAGATACCATGTCTTCTTGTGGGAACTCTTCAAGCAGGTTTCCTCAGAAGTGTTTGTCATAAAACACATGTTTGCCTTATTTTTGTTTTTAGTCTCAGAAGCTTCAGATTCACTGGAGCTATCCTCAGAAGCACTCCACGTAGCCTTCATGGCTTTCTTATACTTATTATCCTTATACTCATATTTCTTCTTGTATTTCAGCTTTGGACAGTCTGCTTTTATATGTCCTTTTCTTTTGCATTCTGTAGTCGGGGTAGTCGGGTGAATTCCCCTTACCTCAATGTGAGGTGAGGATATTCTTTTATAGATTAGGAAACCAAAATACAAAACGGGTAAGTCCGATGTGGGACTCACCCATTTAAACTTAAATGGGTTCTGTTGGAGTCTGCATCCCACATCGGACTTGAGGTCCGGTGTGGTTTTTAATATTCATTATAAATACACCCCAATGGCTCCTTTAGAGAGACACCTTGGGGGTTCGGGTCTCCTATTTTCTTATTCTACATGGTATCAGAGGAGGTTTTTTGAACCCCCAATCCCACCCTCCCTATTTTTTTTCCCCTTTCTTTAGGGTTTCCCCGTCCGGGGGGCGGCGGCCTCAAAGCCCCGTAGGGTTACCGCCGCCGCCCCTCCGCCCCTGCCCCACGCCGCACCTGCCGGTCCTCCCTTCCGGCAGTTCTCCTCCGCGGCTCCCCGGCAGCTCTCCCCACTGACGGCCCTACTCCCTGCGCACGCCGGCCCGGTTGTCGCCGCCCCTTCCCGCAGCGCCTCCTGCCGTCTGCCGTCGGCGCCTCTCCCTGGCTCTCCAGCCGTCGCGATCCCGACGGCCTCTCCCGCCCCGGTGCGCCTTCCCTCAACGGCGCCCACTCCTCCTGCGCGACTCACGGCCAGCCCCACCGTGCGCGCGCCCAGCCTCTGCGGACCTCCCTCCCAGCGGCGCTCCCGGCCAACCCCCACCGTGCGCGCGCCCAGCCCCTGCGGCTCACCTCCCGGCGGCCCTCCATTCTCCCGGCGCCTCCCGCTGCTCCTGCGCGATCCCGGCTCCCCGGCGTCTCCGGCTCGCCCCGCGGCTCCCGGCTCCCGCGGCTCATCCCGGCGGATCTCCTCCCCTCCCGTCGCGGCCCATCCCGTCGCCGGCCCTCCGCGCAACCTCCCGGCCCTTCCCGGATTTTCCGGCCAGATCCGGCAAGCTCCGGCCAGATCCAGAGATTTCCGGCCAGATCCGGACAGCTCCGGCCGGCTCCGGCCTGATCCAGGCTACTCCGGCCAGATCCGGCGAGATCCGGACTGTTCCGGGCAGATCCGGGCAGATCCGGACTGTTCCGGCCAGCAACCGGCCTCCACCCGTGTCGGCCGCTCCACTCAGGTGGCCTCCTCCAACTTCCAGCGCCGTCTCCCGGCCTCCTGCACCCTCGCCGGCCTCCTCCTGCGGCATCCCTGCCTCGCCGGCATCTCCCGGCACCTCCCGGCAGTCGCATCTCTCTCCGCCGGCACGTCCTGTCGCTGGCGCAGCAGCTCGACCACCTAAGATTCGGGCTCTGTTGGCGCCGCCAGATCCCGCAACGATTTCTGCGGAATCCCCGCCTCCCGTCGCCGGCCCCGCAAGTGCGGTTTTCCCGGTGCTAGTTTGGATTTCCCGGCGTTTCATCGACCGGCCCCACTAGTGCGGCATTCCTGGCGTTCCGTCAACTGGTCGGTCTGCGTGGTCATCTGCTGCGCCCGCAACATCTTCCATCCATCATCTTGCGGGGGAGCTTCGATCGTGAGGGGGAGCAGCAGCCCTTTGCAGCGTTCTTTTTTTTTATTTTGTCTGGTTTTGTAATCAAGCTGGGCATGTCCAGCTTGAGGGGGAGTGTTGGTCTCTGTTTTGTTGCTTTATTTTCATTATGTGTCCAAGCTAGGTACACCTAGCTTAAGGGGGAGTGTTGGAGTCTGCATCCCACATCGGACTTGAGGTCCGGTGTGGTTTTTAATATTCATTATAAATACACCCCAAGGGCTCCTTTAGAGAGACACCTTGGGGGTTCGGGTCTCCTATTTTCTTATTCTACAGGTTCCAACACTCCCCCTCAAGCTGGACATGCCCAGATTGGATAGAGTCCCACACAAAAAAGAATAACAAGACAATCTCAAACTCCCCCTCAAGCTGGGCCATGGAGGCTGTGAATACCCAGCCTGGAAGTGAGAGACTCAAGACGAGCCCCAGGAAAACCTTTGGTGAAGAGATCGGCAAGCTGATCGGCCGTCGGGATATGGTCGAAACCGATATGGTGCTGCTCCAGATGGTGGCGGAGAAAGTGACAGTCCACCTCGATATGCTTCGTCCGTTCATGGAAGACGGGATTCGAGGCAATCTTCGTGGCGGCCTGATTGTCACACCAGATATGAGCAGGAGTCGATGCTGGGAAACCGAGCTCCTGGAGAAGATGACGAAGCCAGAGGATCTCAGTAGTGACAGTGGTCATGGCTCGATACTCGGCCTCGGCACTCAAACGGGAGACCACAGTCTGCTTCTTGCTGCGCCAAGAGATGAGATTACCGACGAAGAATACGGCGAAACCCGAAGTAGACCTGCGGGTAGCGAGGCAACTGGCATAGTCTGCATCACAAAAAGCTTCAACATCCAGGTGAGCATGATGTGAGTACCGAAGGCCACGTGCAGGGTCTTTCTTGATGTACTTGGCAATGCGGAGGACAGCATCCCACTGAGAGCAGGTGGGATGTTCCATGAATTGGCTTACTTTGCCAACGGCACAGGCAATGTCGGGACGCGTCATGGTGAGGTAGTTGAGTTTACCGACCAAGCGTCGATAGCTCTCGGGATGAGGAAAGAGTTCCGAGTCGGCATGAAGGGAGCGTTCCCCAGGCTCCAGGGGAGTGTCAACTGAGGTGGCGGTGCTCAACCCGGCATCCTGCAAGATATCAAGAGCATACTTGCGCTGGCAGAGAGAGATAGTGTCCGTAGTTCGGGAGACCTCGATGCCAAGAAAGTAGGTGAGGGGACCAAGATCTTTGGTGTGAAAGTGCTGGTGAAGATGCGTCATGAGGCTGGCGATGCCTTTGGAGTCGCTCCCTGTGATGATGATGTCATCAACATACACTACAAGCAAGATACAGCCGTGTGCCGTCGTACGGAAGAAGACGGTGTGATCTTTCATACTCCGAGAGAGGCCAAAGGCGGTGACGACAGTGCTGAAGTGGCCAAACCAGGCGCGAGGAGACTGTTTGAGGCCGTAGAGGGAGCGACGGAGACGGCAGACATGGGAGTCGGCACCAGAGGCAGAGAAACCAGGGGGCTGCTGCAGGTAGACTTCTTCGTCAAGATAGCCATGGAGAAAAGCATTCTTAACGTCGAGTTGATGAAGCGGCCAGTGGTGATGAGCAGCCAGAGAGATGAAGAGGCGGACAGAGGCCATCTTGGCGACGGGAGAGTAGGTCTCAAAGTAGTCGATGCCATATGTCTGAGCAAAGCCCTTGGCGACAAGCCGGGCTTTGAGGCGACAGAGAGAGCCATCAGGATTGAGACGGATGGTGAAGATCCATTTACAGTCGACCGCCTGTTTGTTTGCCGGAAGGGGAACAAGATCCCAAGTATGGTTGGCATCCAGAGCCTGCAATTCATCCCGCATTGCGGCTAGCCACCCGGGGTGAGATTTGGCTTCACCGACCGTTCGAGGAAGCGACACGGTCTCCAGAGCTGACAGACCCCTGTAAGAAGATACAAAGAGAGGAGTAGTCTGACATGATCGAGTACCTTTCCGGAGCGCAATCGGCACATCGCCGGGAGCTGTGTCAGGAACATCAGTCGAAGCGGGAACAATGGTTTCCTCGGCCTGGATGAGGGGTACAGCGGAAGGACGACGAGAGTAGGTTTGTCCAAAGAGATGACCGGTCGGAGGAGACACCAGAGGTGGGTGAACCATGAGCGGAAGGCAATCATCGATGGTAGTGTCAGGAGGAGGAGAGGGGAGAGTGAAAGGAGAGCTCTCGACAAACGATACGTCGGCAGAGGTGATATACCGGCGGAGGTCTGGAGAGAAGCATCGGTACCAGCGCTGAGTGCGGGAATAACCGAGAAAAATGCAGCGAAGGGATTTGGGTGATAGTTTGGAGAGATTTGGGCGAGTGTCCCGGACATAACAGAGACATCCGAAAACGCAGAGTGGAAGGGAGTGAGGAGGGAGAGAGGGAAACAAGGTATGAAAAGGAGTCTCCCCCTGAAGGATGGAGGAGGGAAGACGATTGAGAAGGTAAGTAGCAGTGAGGATGGCATCCCCCCAGAAGAGAAGAGGTACCTGGCGGTGGAAGAGGAGGGCACGAGCGGTTTCCAAGATATGTCGGTGTTTTCGCTCGGCCACCCCATTTTGCTGAGGGGTATCAGGACAGGAGGTCTGATGGATGACACCGTGGGCCCTCATAAACTGCTGAAAATGAGTGGATAAGTATTCTCGCCCATTGTCAGATCGAAGACATTTCACAGGGATAGAAAACTGTGTCTGGATTTCCTGAAAAAATGTTTGAAAGGTTGAGAGAACCTATGTTCGATCTCGAAGAAGGTAGAGCCATGTCATACGGGAATAATCATCGATGAAAGAAATGTAATATTTATAGCCGGATTGACTCGAGGTGGCACAGGGACCCCATACATCATAATGCACCAAATCAAAGGGTTGGGCGGCCCGTGTGTCAACTCGAGGAGGATAGGATGTGCGATGGTGTTTCGCAAACCGACACGACTCACAAGGAAAAGATAAACGGGGGCTAATATCGAGAAAGAGCTGATGAAGTGCTGTGGCGGAGGGGTGGCCCAACCGAGAATGGAGGTCGGCGGCACGAGCAAGGACAGACGCGCAGGCGATGGAAGTCGGGCCATCGAACATGTACACCCCATCCCGAAGCTGGCCTCTACCAAGTTCCCGGTTCGTCGTCCGTTCCTGAAACACAACAGAAGACGAGGTAAATATGGCATTACAGTTGAGGTCCTGGGTTAGCTTGCTGATGGAAAATAGGTGAAATGGACTGCGGGGAACATGAGCCACCGAGGAGAGGTGAAGGGAGGAGGAGAGGGAACAGGTGCCAAAGCCGGCGATGGGGAGAGTGGAGCCATCAGCAACAGTGATGGCCGAGGATCCACTATAAGGGCGGTAGTCGGAGAGTATACCTGCATCCCCGGTGAGGTGGTCAGACGCACCTGAGTCAAGCATCCATGCAGGGGTGCGATGACTGAGAAGAGCAGTGGGACCCCCGGAATGGGCAAGAGAAGCGGATGAAGAGCCCGGCATGGTGGTGGTCCGGTGATCGTGAATCAGCTGGAGCTCAGCCAGTGAAAGATCCAATGATGGGGGAAGAGCAGCAGGTGATGACGCATCGCGGATCGCAGTCTGGCCCTGCCGGGGGTGCGAATCGGGACGACCATGTAGGACCCAGCAGCAGTCTATCAGATGGCCGAGTTTGCCGCAGTGCTGGCAGAGGGGGCAAGGTCGGACATCTCCACGGCCGCGTCCTCGTGGGCCGGTAGGGCGGCCACCACCACGGCCTAGGAGCGCAGTGTGATCCAGGATGGGAACGGGTGGGGCAAGGGCCCGATGAGCCTTCTGCAGGCGATGATAGACCTGCGGGATATCCAGTGTAGACGGGCTGGCGAGCATCTCAGTAGCCGTCGTGGCGTAGTCCGGTGCGAGGCCATTCAAGAGATTGAAGAGGCATAGCTGGTCCCGTTGAGTCTGCGCCTCTGCCGGAGTCTGAGGAATAGGCCAAAGTTCTTGCAGCTCGTCGCGGAGACCCTTCCATTCCATGAAATAGTTTGGAAAAGTCCGGTCCTGCTGGCGGATGTGGGAGAGACGCTGTAGAACATCTGAGACCCGAGCCAAGTTATTGGTCTCGGAGAACATTACAATCAAGGAATCTCATAGCTCTTTGACTGTGTTGGCAGTCCTTGTGACATCCTTCACGGACCGGTCCATGGAGTTGACCAGTAAGGCGAAGATTTTGCTGTCCGCCAGCTGCCAAGAATCGAATTTGGGGTCAGTGAGGGCAGGGGGGGTTTCTCAAGATGAGAATGAAGTCCCATGCCGCGGAGGGACATCAAGACCGTCTTCCGCCAGACGGAGAAGTTTGTGGCATCCAGGCGGTCATCAACAAGCCGTGAGGAGGCCGTGATCAGGGACGGAAGAACGGAGGAGGCGTCCATGGGGGATGGGCGCTGGACCTGGCGGCCGGGAGTCGCCAGGTGGAAGGGAAGCGGCCTGGCAGGGGCGCTGCGTTGGCGCAGGCGCAGGGGCTAGGGTGCGGGCGCCGGGCGAGAGGTCGGCGAGGTTGAGGGCGCGGCTGGGAATGGGCGCGCTATGGGAGGGCGCCGGAACCGGGGCCGGGAGCCACGCCGAGAGAAAGAGCGCCGGGAGGGGGGGGGGGGGGCAGCTGGGGCTAGGGCGCGGGCGCTGTGGCGTCGCCGAGGGCGGGGCGTCGGGCCGAGGGCAGGAGGCCGGGGCGCTGGGAGGGCGCCGCCTGGACCGGTCCGCCGGGAGGGAGCCGCTGCTGGGAAGGGAGCCGCTGCTGGGAAGGGAGCCGCGTCGGAGGGTTGGTCGCAGGAGGAGCCGCGGACGGAAGAGTCCCGAGCGGGAGGAGTCGCGCCGTCGGGGAGGAAGTCCGCAGGGAGGAGGCGCGGCGTGAGCCGTCGTGGAGGAGGGCCCGTCGGCGATCGTCGCGCAGGAGCAGGGAGGGCCGCGACGGAGGAGGCGCGGGCCCCGTCGGGGAGAGAGAGGGCCGTCGGGGAGAGGGCCGCCGGGGAGAGAGCCGCCGGGAGAGAGGGTTGTCGGGACGGGGGCCGCGCGGGTGAGGGCGTCGGGAGCCGCGGGGAGCCGCGGGGAGCCGCGGGGAGCCGCTGGGAGGGAGCGCCCTGGGAGGGAGAGCCGCCGGGAATGGGCAGGCCGGAGAGGAGCTGGGCGAGAGGGCTGCGCCGGGACAGGAGGGGAGGCCCGCCAGGAATGGCTAGGGCAGTAGGGAGAGAGGCGGGGCCGGGAGGACGCCGGGAATCCGCAAAGGAGGGAGGGTTCGGGATAAAAATCCCTCTGATACCATGTAGTCGGGTGAATTCCCCTTACCTCAATGTGAGGTGAGGATATTCTTTTATAGATTAGGAAACCAAAATACAAGACGGGTAAGTCCGATGTGGGACTCACCCATTTAAACTTAAATGGGTTCCAACACATTCATAGCAGACAACTTTATCAGATTTGTCAGATTTCTTCCAATCCTTTTTCCAGTGTCCCTTATTATCATACTTTCCTTTGTAATTTGATTTTCTGAAAAATTTCTTCTTCCTATAAAACTTCTTAAATCTTCTGGCTATGTGAGCCATTTCTGCATCACTATCAGATGCACTTTCACTTTCTTCACAGCTTGAGCTATCACTTACATGAAGCTTCTCCTTATCTTTATTCTTTGAAGTAGTAGTCTTGAAAGCCACTGACTTCCTTTTTGGTTCATCTTCTTCTTCTTTGTTTACCTTAAGTTCTTCCTCATACATCATTAACTTACCAATAAGTTCCTTGACTGGCAGTTTACCAATATCACAAGATTCTCTGATTGAAACAGAAGTGCCCCTCCATCGGTCTGGTAGACATTTCAAGATTCTCATAATTTGTTCCTTTGCTGGAACAGCTTTACCAAGTGAATTCATTGTATTGACTATCTCATTGAACCTGAGATACATATCAGAAATAGGTTCATCAGTCTTCATCTTAAAATTATCATATTTAATAGTATAAGTATTCAATCGCATTTCTTTAACATTGGTTGTTCCTTCATGAGAAACACCCAAAGTATCCCAAATTTCAAAAGAAGTTTTGCAAGCAGAAATTCTGTTAAACTCCTCATCTCCTAGAGCACAGTACAGGGCATTCATAGCTTTACAATTATTATTGTAAGTTGTCTTTGTAGGTTCATCCCAAATTATTCTTTCAGTTTCTGGAATTTTATATTGAGATTCTATAGCGGTCCAAATATCAAAACTCATGCTTTCTAAATGAATTTTCATTTTAAGTTTCCACTGAGCATAGTTTGTACCATTGAAGAAAGGTGGTCCGTTAGTAGCAGCACCCTCAAGTCTGTTATCCATGATAACTAGGTTGAAACAAAATTTGAAAGAGATAAAAATTTAGAAATAACAGAAATTTTAAGAACTTTAAAATACAAGTAAAATCACAGTTGAAAAAACAGAGTATTTCAGAAAATATTTTTAATCCTCTGATACCAAATGTTGGTCGGAGTGGATACTTAAGAGGAGGGTGAATTGAGTTCCAATTAAAATTTCTGTTAAAATATTGTCTATTTAAAATCCCCCAATTTATAAAACAAGTTAAACTGTAGTGAATTTATACAGATTGTAAATGTTCACTTAGCTTCTCAAAGATTGATTAGGTCTTAGTTAAATTAACCACAAGATTAAATTAACTTTTGAAACTAACCTACTGATTTACAATAAGTGTAAACACTTGCTAATTTAACTATCAAAGTAGCTTTAAAATAGTTTTGTATTTCAAAGTAATAGCAGCGGAATAAATAAGATATATGTAGTATACTATAAACTTAAACTAAAGATGCACAGCAGATATAACAAGAGGTTCAGTCTCAAGCCGAGACTTAGTCCTCTCAAATTTATATAAATCTGATCCACACCCTAGATCGGGGTTAACAACAGTTTACAAAACTGTCCAGGCCACGCAGGGACCTCTACCACTGTTCTACGTGGGAAACAAAACAAAGACCAGGCCACACAAGGACCTCTTCCACAGTTGACGTGGGTAAACAAGAGTAAACAATTGTGGTTTGAGGATTTTGATATCCTCCAGTTCAGTGCAGGAGACAGTGTGTGTATAAGATATACAGAGTACACCACACTGCTCGAAAGTTAATAAATAAATCACTTAGAGAGAGGAGATAAGCGTTTAGAAAGCTCTAGTGATTATCAATGAAGTTCTAGACTCTTTGGATTCAGCAGGAATGCTTCTGAGTCCTTCTCTGGTTTTTCTGTTGAAAAACAGAGTGTCGTAGTCAGCTTGTCTTTTACGGATCTCTTGATTCGTCGTGTGTTCTTCAGTGGTGTTCGATTGCATTCATGAGACTTCTTTGAAGGTCTGGCAATCTCTTTATTGATCAGGATTGTTCTTCTTGTAGTGCTCCCGGTGTATGTAAGTTCTTCTCATTGTACATTCACACTTGCGCACTGCTTTTCTTCTATGTAGTGTACTGCATCTTAATCTTCCTTATATTCCACACGTTCTGACAGTAGGAATGATTCCCTTTTCATAGGTACGAGATACGATTTCCTGACATGCCAACAACTATCATTAAATAACATTAATTGCATTAAAAACATCAAATATGACCGTTAGTATTATTTAAATAATATTGACAAAAAGTTAAGGAACGGTGTCACAATGATTATGTAAACGGTGTCTTCTTCACGGTATGAGGTTCACGGTATAAGCTTCACGGTATGTTCATGTCACGGTGTCTAGGTCACGGTGTGTCCTTCACGGTGTCTGGGTCACGGTGTCTGGGTCACGGTGTCTGGGTCACGATGTCTGGGTCACGGTGAGTCCTTCACCGTGAGTCCTTAGACAAATATTTGTATTTGGACTTAGACAGAATATGCAGAATATGGATTAAGCTTAATTGTTAGAGAGTAACAGAACTTGAATCATAAACATAAAGGCTTGATAATATATGTGAGATTTGTGATCATGCATAAGAATTGTAAATAATAAAGAGAGTAATTAACATCCATAAGATTTGTTATCATTAAACCATGATGAATAGTTATTACTGAGATTGAAGGGCATTAGCAAGATGTGCAATGAAGATTGAGATTAAGTAACAGTAAAAGGATTTGTGATCATTAAAACATGATTAACACATGAGGAGTCCAACAGTATCTTTTTTTTTTCTGATCTCACAAGTTTCCCGTTATGCTTTTGAGTACAGACATTTAAAAATTAGGAAATAAATGGTGGTATAGGTTAACAGAGAAAAGTTCAAGGCAGAGAAATTTCACCTCTTCATAAATTTCTTGTCCAGACAGTGGAAGACCCAAAAAGATTCTTCCCTGTCGAGCAAAACTAGCAAGCAGAGACAGGTTCCACTGAGTGGCATCACGATCTTTTAGGTTTTCTAGGCTGGTAAGATCTTTAATGATATTTATGAAAATGCCAACGTCGTCTATGACTCCAACAAAGTAAAGTTCAACCAGGAGTTTTAAAAAGCTGCGCTTTTTCATGGCCTTTGTGTTCCGGTCAGCATCCAGCTCATCGCCAGATTTTCCTGGAAAGAAGACTTTCAAGAAGCCTTGAACTACGCTTGGTGAGAAATCCGTGTACCTTTGATGAAGCAAAGAGCAGATCTGCAATGTAAAAAAATGTAAAATATGTAAAACTAGAGAAAGTAACATGTACAGGAAACCAGCAGAAGCAAAAAAGAGCACTGATATCATCTAAAACAAAAGGCACCCGATTTATCAGGGTAACAGCAATATTTTTGGAGAAAATAGCACATTTAGAAATTGGCCAAGGGTCCCTAAAAATAAAAAAAATAAAAACGCTAACTTTTCTATAACTGAAATAACAATAAGGTGCAATGACCAGTAAATGTGATCATTTTAGATGAATGTTAACAGAATAGCATGTATCATGAGGGCATTCACCGTAAGTGAAAACATCATTAAAACATTATATAAAAAGACTTAGAAGACAGATACTCGCAAAGCAAACAAAACTAAGAAATATATTCATCCTGCAAGCCACTGAAACAGGCACTTATTCAGCATGCAAATAACACATCCATAAACCCAAAACTTGACTTCTGAAATAACTGAATTAAAGAGATGCTCTTGTAAGAGTTTTGATGTGTACAAAATTTGTATGTCTTAACTCTCAAAAATTTTAATAATTTTCAAGATTTACGGTTCAAATTATTGTGCTTAATAGGCAATCAATGAAAAGCTAAAAGGATTGAATCACATGGCCTGGCAGTGTTTTCCTCCTTTGGGCAGTGTGATTTGCAAAGCTAGGGAAAGGTGGCCAAATTAGTGCAGTGAATCACACAGCCAGCCCACGGTTTTGAAGTTTAGGCTATGTAATGCACCTAAAAACATGCAGAAATTCATTAAATCACATGGTCAGGCCGTGAAAAGGTTGGAACCCTAGATGCCTACCGCGTTTAAAAGAAAAAGACTGAAAGGACCTGAAGGAGAGCCACACATGCCTATAAAGGGAATCTGATACCAAAACACTAGAAGAAACACAGAATTGGGAGGAGGGATCAAAGATTCAAGTTTCAAGTTTTGACCTGTTTTAATCTTTTTTACCCTTCTCTAATATACCAGGTTTAAGTCATTGTACTACTAACTTTGATCATGTGTAACTAAACCCTAATTCAAGGATTTGAGGATGAAATTGACATATTTACTTGGATCATTTGGATTTATGAATTTTACTTGGCTTCCTTTTAAATTGATATTTTTAGGAATACATTGTATTCAAATATGCGACCAATAATTGCATAATTCGATATTTTACAATTATGTATAAAGGTGAACTGTGAAATGTTAGAAATAAAAGAGAGAAGGAGCCGATAGAGAGAGAGAACTGCTGTAGTATATATTTTTTGTAGGTAAATTTGTACCAGAATGCTCAATTACAATGAAATATGGGTAGGAGACCATAGACCTTACAACAATGGCTTTTATTTAAAAATCCATCATGCAAATACCTAGCACTTTGTCGGCTTGGTTCATCTAACCAATCTCCCTGTCTCCGAATGATAACTCCAAACAGCATCCCTGGATCCAGCCATGCTGACTTAGTAACAGTTGCCTTCCAAAAAACAGTTCAGTCATCTTCAGCTGTCAAGTTGCCACCAGTCCTTACATGGGCCTCCTCCTCCTCAAAATGCTCTACAGCAACAGCATTGGTCGATAAATTAAGTCTTGCATCAAGTATAAGCTGCTGGAAATTTAAGACAGCCCTTTGCATCTCATATGTTTGCTGATTTGAGTTTCTGATTTTTAGTGCTATCTTGTTCAGCCGCATGCGACCCTCCAAATGTCGTCTAACCTCTCCTGCTGCTAGCGCCTAAATCATGTCATCATGATCCCCACGAGAATTCTCCCAAAAACAAATCAAACTGAATCTTGGCCAGATAAACCCAAGCGCCATTTGCGGAGAGTTCTGTCCAAAACTATGCTTAGCTGAAACTGTACTCTCAAGCATGGAAAGAAGCAGGTTCAAGCTTCGAATGTCCTTAACGCATCTCCTGGAACTTATTTTTACTGTATCTTCAGTGAAAAAACACGGCTTTGCACGCTGCATCCCTAGGTGTTTTCTGACCACCAAATGACTTCAACAGAAACAACATCAAGAAAATTTGTCTCTTCTCCTTTATCATCAGCATTTGGAACACAATATAGCACCTTCTGAAGCGGTGGTTCTTGTACCATTTTACCCCTTCTACTATCACCAGCATCCCAACTGAAACCAAACATCGCCGAACTCCACACCTCCCGAGTTAATATAGGTGGATAATGTTTCCAATACAATACAACTTTGTAATCTTTAACACCACAAGCTCCTGACTCAGCTTCGCAAATGTACACATCCTCACCCAAGAAATTGACTATCTCTCTCTCCATTGTTCCATATTAAAAGCACTTTGTCAACTCTTGGATTCTGTAGCCCGGAGAAAAACAGTAACAGCCCTCCCAGCATTCTTTATTCCGTTTACTCCAGCACCCTTGTTGTAGCCTCCCTCCAATCCCGCGACCAAGTGTTGCACATCCAATGTCCACATGGCCCGTCGAAGAAGTACTTGTTGTACTCGGACAAGCTCCTGCTACGCTGTCACTTCGCCAAGCTCCAACAAATATTCAGCAGCTCTGCAAGGATATTGGTCACCTCATAGAACCAAGTCATTCACATTACAAGAAGGCTGCTTATCCTGGTTAAAACATGGTTCATAAATTTCTTCTTCCAGCTGAACAAAACTGAGGTCAATCTGTTCCTCATGTTGGCTAATGGTATTCCACTCCATATTGTGTCCTGCTTCCTTTACAACTTCTGTAACAGAACCAAACCTGTCCTCGCTGCGGTGAATCTGAATAAAATCAATTTTCTCTTGTCCTGAGCAGTGAACTCTAGGCACGTCCTCCTCAATGTCTCCCAGAGTCTGTGTGGACTGCTGCTTGTCACACTGTCGTCGGAAAAACTCCTGCTCCTTGCCGGTCCCGTACTTCTATAACAACGCCGACTTCTGCTCTCATTCTGAACCGGGATTTTTGCTCAACCAAGGCAAGAACCAATACAAAACTGAATACTCCATCCACAAATTGCGCCCAATGAACCTTCATATCTTCCGACGTCCGATTGAATTTAAAGTAATTCTCCATTTTAGTGATCCAACCACATGGACCCTCTCTTGAAAATGGAGACAACTGAACTCTCAGTGTCATTCTGATCGGCCAACTTCCAGTGGAATCCTCTAGCGGATTTTTTTTTTCATGTCGCGTGACACGTCAACGCCTCCACTCAACAATTGAAAAAACAACAATAGTTTTCTCCCTACACCACAAGGTAAGTGCGACTCCCTCCTGCGATCGCGCTACACATCTGCCAACGAACAAAAAGGCGTCCCGACCTCCTCTGTTCAATCGGAAAGGTCTGATCGTCTCCCCAGTGTACGCGGCACTCCTCCACGTCTGTTGCGGATGAAGAACGGCTTCCTTGAACCACACCTCAACGTACAACAATTGCGTACTTTGCTGTGATCGATTCTCCAAAAACAGACACCGCAAACTTTTGTCGGCAAGTCCGCTCCACACAGCGAAAGCAATTAATAGCTCCAGACGAGCTCAGTTCGTCACTGTAACAATACAGCAGGCGCGCGAGTGCTCGTCGACTCCAATACTCTCGCCTTTTCCTCGGAGTTCGTCTAGCACCGAACAAACGCACGTCGCACTCGAAATCCCCTACGAAAGAACAAGAATTCTCCAGAAACTGTTTTACCGGCGTCGGCTTCACATGCATTGGCGTCTCTCTCGCACGGCTTCAACAATCGACCAATATTGGTCTTCCTCCAACAAACAAACATCCTACTGTTGTTGCATTAAGTTCTACTCCAACAGCGTACGTCTCTTCCTCTACAAAGCACGCCTCACTACTGTATTGAAGTAACGTCGGACGCACTCCGCAGTCAAGACGAATTCACGGTAGTGATCGTCCACCTCTATTTGTTCACACAACCACTTCAGCGGCGATTGTTCCCCCGATTTTCCAGCTCCGTTTGATAATTCTGGTTCGCGCCAGAAAATTCCCAAACCGAACAAACACTCTCGTACGCAGCTCGAGCAGGATTTTTCGACCAGCTCCCGCGACGCTTCTCCCCCAATGACGATGAAGAAGCAATTTCTTCTGCAGTCATCCAGCTCCTTCCAGCATATTTGCAGATGCAGTCGTGCTCCCCTACCTTTTCCTTCTTTGCATTGGTTTCTCTCTCTCCAGCGATTGTCCCCGACGGAGTCGACAATTGTTAGGAATAAAAAAAAGATAGGGAGCCGATAGAGAGAGAATTGTTGTAGTATATATTTTCTGTAGGTAAATCTATACCAGAATGCTCAATTACAATAAAATATGGGTAGGAGGAAAAAGAGTAGGGGAAAGAAGGAATTTTCAAGGAAAAAGACCACTCTCCCAAGAGCCAAGGTGCAACCTCCCAAGCTGGCACCTCCCAACTGCTTCCAAACAGGAAACAAGAATGAATCGTGTCCTCCACTACAAACACCGGGCCCCCTATTTATTAGCCCACCCAGCCAGCTAACCACCCCAACAAACCAACAAAAGAAAAATACAATACTGCCCCTAGGCAGTTACACCCCCTCCTGCCTCAAACGAACAACCCCCAACAGCCCACTCACTTATTCTAAACTCTGCCACCCCACACTCCTAACATAAAATCTGACTATGGAAATAAAATACTTAGGACATCAACCTTGGAAATAGGAAGCCCATCACATTTAAGGGGTGGCTCAAAGCCCAGAAGGCCTTGCATTTAAAAGTGGCCTATAGGTTATTCAATTTTTAGGGTTTCTCGAAGCCCATCGCATTTAAGGGGTGGCTCGAAGGCCTTAGATTTGAGAGTTGAACCAGACCCCAATAATGTCAGCTTAGGATCAGGTCCGCTTGAGATGCTCCGGCGCTTGAGGGTTGATCCGGAAGAGTACAAGTCTATCCCCGACCTTGAACTTCATCATCATGGTTTTTCAATTGGTTTGGACCTCCCCGAGGGTCCACAGCCACACAATTCTGAATATTAAGTCTAGTCCTCCGATGTCCAAAACATGTGCATCAATTGAGCAAGCATATGGTCTCATTTCCAACTACAGGTGTTGGCATAAAACTTGAGACCACATCCCATGCTCATCACCAAGCTTGACACTCCATTTGTTTCTTGGACAGCTAGGTCCCACGATGTAATCAACTTGGGGGATATAAAATTGTGGATGACTCGGCTAGAATTGGAATTCCACACACTCCGCCTTCCACCTTCATTGAAGCCAAGTCATCCCCTCCTTGAGTTTGGTGGTGGGTGGTGGAGCCTTGATAGTCCAACACCAAACATTCAACCTCTACGGGTAATTCCCCTCCCCCCTCATCAATTACTTCTGTTGACATCCCTTACCCTTCTTCTCAACCCTCATTTTCCCCTAGCAATATGACTCTTATATCTTTGAAGCAACACATTAGTAAATCGGGTTAAAGGGCATTCCACACACAAAGCACAACCCCTTCTTCCTTCGCTCCTCCCACTCTTGAGTAGTAAGGTGTCGGACCCCTCTACCTCCCGGAGCCCTTTGCTTCAGAGCACTTGGTTGGATCCTCCTCTAGCAGGCTCCGCTCTTATGTCTGACTAAGATGTCATCCAATTTTGTGGTTGTGAATCAGGGCGCAGAGGTCATTGCCACCCACTGCCTTCACGTCCAGACCAAGCGCGCGATCCTCCTCCACAAACTTGTAGGCCCATGCCTTTCCTAACGGCTTGCTCGACATGCCAAGCTAGACACATTGCTTGTAGCCGCGTATCCGGATTATGAATTTGAACTCAACTGCAGATCTCATCGCACGGGCCATGAAGGAAGTAACTTCCATATTGTTGCTCAGGTTGACGCGGTAACAGAGATGCCAAGTAATCAAACCGCTCAGGTTGGCGCGGTAACAGAGATGCCAAGTAATCAAACCGCTCAGGTTGGCGCGGTAACAGAGATGCCAAGTAATCAAACCGCTCAGGTTGACGCGGTAACAGAGATGCCAAATAATCAAACCGTTCTACATAGTGTTGGATTATCCCACTCTGTTGTAAGGTAGTCGGCTCCACATATGGATTTTGGATTTCTAATCCACTGAATCGCTCCATAAGCTCCTCTAATACTAACCAACTCACTCCCGGGTGAACTTCGCCCATAATGATAAACCAATGAACTGTCACGCCTTCATAACTAGTGCAAGCGACGCCTTTATGTTCTCTGGTGTCTGGTTGATCGGGAAAAACAATTAGGCTTGCGCGATCCAGCCTCTCGGATCTCTGCCATCAAACACAAGTAGCTCCTCCAGTTGCGGTGCTACATACTGATCAGAGTCGGTATCGACAAGATTTGCGGCTAGGCCAGTGTCTCGTCCTTGCGTCCCAAGTTCGGCAAGCTCCACCAAGTGCGACGCAAATAGCTCTGTCACAAACGACGGGTGTTCCTCATCGTGTTGCGGTTTTTTCTCCAAGTGTCGCATAAGTCCAGAAACATGCTTAATGGAATTCAGTTTATTCTTTCCAAAAGTCAACTTGCTCCTTTCACTCTTGCTCCCAAATCTGTTGGTTCAGGGTGATGCTCTCCATTGCAGATTCAAGCCTCCCCAATCATTGCTCGACGCCTTCCATGCGAGCTTAGAGCCACGTTTCCATCGCCATTGAGTTCATCCCCGAGAGACCCCGGAAGTATCTGGCAGGTCGGACCAAATGATAGAACAAGCGGTCCAACGAGACTTCTTCAATGTATTACGGATGGCAATAGATGCAATACACAAGATGAAGTAGAGAGGACAAGTGGAGAGCAGAAAAGAAGACACTTCAGGAAGAAACTCTCACTCACTTCCACCCAAGCACCAGGTCATTACACAATATTTTTCTCCTCCCTTATCTCTTACCCCTGCCCCACTTATAACAACCTAACAAGGGAATCTCCTAACAGCCAGCTATGTGGGGACCACCTCAGGACGTTAGGCTCCCACTGGGGACCACCTCGGGTTGTTAGGCTCCCCCGCTGGGGACCACCTCAGGTTGTTGGGCTTCCACTGGAACCTTCTTACCCCTCCTGGAATATACCTTCCAGGGGCCAAGGGTATCCCTTGCTCTATCAGAACGGTGGAATTAACCTCACCCTGTAAGGGAGTCATGCATCTGCATTAAGATACTTTTGGCTACAACATGGGGGTATGTTGGGGTTAATTGTGGGAAGCACTTTTTAGCATGCGTCTGAAAGTTGTATCTGTCTCAGTCTGTATTAGCATGAGTTCCATTTGAGTTTGTTGGTGTTCAGCCAAAGTCATCCCCTACACTGCAACAAAATCTGCACCTAACATGCATAGTTTTCTACAGGGCCACTACAGTACACTCATTGTTACAGTCCAATCTAGAGTATTTCATCAATTAGACCTAGTGTCCTAAATAGTTTTTAGTTGGTATATTTCATGGGTAGCTTTAAGAAGCAAGTTTGGGCATGGAAACTATTAGTCAAAGTGGCACGCCAATATTATTGTAATTTATATAAATAAGGATGGATCTTCTCTTGAATTGACTAATACTAGTTGAATCTAATGTCAAAATGAAAAGAGAGTGGGGGGTAACATTTGGGCCTTGGCATAAAGCTTGAATTTAACATTTAAGCCCTGCTCGGATGAGACATGTTTAGATGTGCCCGGGCCTGGCCAAGCGAGGCCTGGCCTGATCAAATGTTCAGGCTAGAATGGTTTTTTTAAATATATTTATTTATTATAAATTTAATTAAAAAAATGGGTCGGTGCCTGGCCTAATCACTTATGCCAGGCCCAGGCCGGCAGGCCCAATTTACACCACTGATCATCTCACTAAACCAGGGTTAACCCAGGAGGCCACATCGCTCATGGAGAAATCACCATGAAATTCATTCATCACATCCTCCTAGAGCGTAACTTCATGCTGAATTCTTCATTTCTAGTAGTATTTTTCCTAAACGCACTGCACATCCAATGATAACTTCAAACAATTATTTCCTAGACACAAAAACATGTTTTAAAAAATCAATGCAAATATGCTGATAGATTCACAAATTCGCACTGTTTGGGAACTCCATCCTCTCCATCAAAGAACAATTCAGTTCAAATATATTAAAAAATACAGATACATTAAAAAGAAAATGACAAAAGGAACATGGTTGCCAAACAGATGGAAGGGCATTTATTAGAGAGTGCCAGCAAATAAATTTGCATAAAAAGAGGTTGAAGAATGGAATAAAGACACGGCAAACATAGTGTTACCTGAACTGCTGCTTGTATATCTGTACTCCTAAGCTTGGCATCACAAATAGCCGTCACTGCCTCGCTAACAAACTTGCTTAAGTTGACACCCCGCAACTCATCCAACAATCCTTCCCGTTGCTCTTCATTTATTTGTTTGAGCTTCTTTATAACTGCTGTGTTACGCTTAATGCTAGAATCCAGAGTCCTGAGAAAACCTGAATCTGCAACCAGTAATATTCATCTTCCATCACATTTTATAAAACAGCATGTAACACCTGTAAAATGCTCAACATTCACATTGAGGCCTAGTTAATCATCCAGAATGAATGTTCTTTGGAATTAAAATTTGAAATTCCCTCAGCAGACTGCAAGCTTCTCTGCACAAAAAGATCCTCGCATTGTTTTTAAATTTATGAAAAAAGATGGAATCAGTTGTTGAAAATACTTGGCTTTCAAAAGATAAAAGCTAACAACAATTCCAAGCGATCCCTTGACACTTCAATGAGTAAGTCAGTGTTTCTTTTTTAGGTTATATTTACAACAATTATCAAAATGTGTTGATAGCACTTGTTATGCTTTGAAAAAAAAAGTGATGTTTGTTTCATTTTTAAAATCATGCTTAAATTCCTAAGCAGCAGAAAACATTCTTTTAAACAAACAATCCAAAATAACTTTTTCAGAGGCTGCAAAATATATGGCATTTATCACTCATAACAAGTGCTACAAGAAACTGGCTACAGATTGGTTATGGAAAAAATATGTTCATGTCACTTATAAAAAAGGGTTTTTTTAGGAATTAAAGTGCAGTTGTTATTTTTTTAAATGAAACAAATATCACTTATTTTTTTCAACACAATTATCATGAGTAATATGTAAGATAAACACTTTTTGATAAGCGCCTTCAAATACAACCAAAATAATAAGTGTTATGACCACCTTTTTATAAGCCCCGCCAAACACAACTTAAGTCCAATTTCTAAGGTGCAAACTTTAAATCCATAAAACTTGTCAGTGCATACCCAACCTCTTCTAGGGTCTGTACCAATGAAGATAACCAATAAATACAATTTTAAAAAAGTAGATCAAATTATTTGATTTTCAATAGTTTAGATAAAATCATATAGTTTTAGCAACTCCACTGATTAATGAATCTCCACCGGTCTGGCTATGTTACAGTGTATAAGATGCCAAACACACACAAAAGCACTGCCCACCAGCACCAGTTCTACTAATGAAGCAGACAATCACTATCCTGGTAATTACAAAGTGCTATAAATTTTTAATGCTTACCAGGCCTCTCGGGATTTAAATTAGAAAGACGAAGAGACATTTTTGTTTCCATCGACTTCCTGAATTCCTCAAGACGAGCAGCAGCTTCCTGAAACACGATAACATAAACAAGTTAACAAATAAAATTTTCAAACATTATCTTTTTCTAAATGGTTTCAATGAAAATATAGTTTTTAATAGCACTAATTGATGACGTTTGATCCATGTAGCCGACCCCATTTCATTGGGTTTAAGTCTCGTTTGTTGTTGTTGGTGAGGTTTTGACATAAAACCACAAATTGGGACGCGTAAAAAAAAAAAAAAACTGAAACACATGCTATATGGACTTGGCATGAGTTCCATTTATAAATTAATAGAATTGAAATAACGGGGCAAACCATTCATCTGATAAGGGCTGGGTACTTCAGTGATATAAATCGTAGGCATCAAACTTACCCCATCATCTTGTTTGCCATGATGCTCATCCTCGTGGTGGTCCATTTCAGACGCCTTTACAAAAAGAAGCCTACGCATCAAGAAATTAAATGATAAACACAGTGGTAGACCTATCCGTCAGGTACTGCGAACAACTGTTTCCGATTTAAAATAAACTAATAAATAAAACTAGGACCTGTGAACGATTTTAATTAAGGTGATGCATTAGAATTGGGGTGGCTCGAACCCGACAGTTTCTCCCAAGGCCAATTTTGAAATCAAACCACTGCTTTTTTTTTTATAAAAGGTTGAGGGGCAAGCCCTCTTAAATGAACTAGAAAGAAACAACCTCTTAAATGGACTTGGAGAAGAGGCAACCCATTACATGACAAGGGCACATATGCCTATAAAGCGAAGCCCGAAGGTTAACATAAATCATTGAAGACAAAAAGAAAGCAGACAGAAAAAACAAGCATCGGAAAGAACCTCATCGCCCCCTCTGTCAGACCATGCAAGGTGAGATCCGTCGAAGGAGATGTCTCGCCCCCCCTGCCAAGAAGTTGTGTCGTGCTGGCAACACAACGCGGCAGAGCACTCTCCTAATCCACACCGAGATGCAGATGGAAGACCGGATGATAGGTGTCAGCACACCTATCTCTCTTTCGAGCCGCCCACCCGACAGTGCATGCGAAAAAACACAGCACTATCAACCTGATGCAAGACAAAACCAGACAGAAACACAGTGCAGAAGATCCAACAAAGTGTTCATCCATCAAAGCGGACAAATGGCCGATTATGAGTGACAACACACCCATCCCTCTTTCGAGGTCGCCCACCCGACGTCAAACTACAAGATGCAGCAACACCTGCCAGCAACGAGGAAGAATCCAATACTCGCAAATCCACCAGCAACCAATTTGGCAAACACAGAACCAAACTCAGCCGAAGTCACAGCTCACTGCATCAAGCAATCCACATCCCTCGGCCTCCACCTGAGGCCTCAAAACCGAACTCCACCATTCCTAGATCATAAGCAGTAAAAATCCAGGGGAAAAGCTCAAAAAATCCAAGCAGTGCGGCCGAGCTCGTTGCAAATTGGCCCTCCAATCCAATTCGCAACTCCCTTCAATCGTTAATCCTCAAATGGCAAACCGGATGAGGCATCAGGGGGGCAACCCGACCACCGTATGTCTCCGCAAAAGCAGCGAAAACAGCCAATTTCGGGGTGGCCCTGATCTGAATGTCCGATCAGAGCCTGAGGGAGAGACAAAGCAGACTGCAGGGGAACCAAAACACCGACCAGAGAAGCCCACGCTCAACCATTGAGGCAGAACATCCGTCAAAACCACACTGCGGACATCGCGGGTCACAACCAGCAGACAGGAACGGCAGAACATCCCGAGCAGATAGAATCAAATGCAACAAAGCAGACATGAAACCGACCCACCACAGTCCGCATACCTCCATCAAACCACTGCTTTGATAGGTTTTGAAGTACGGAACTGCCTCAAAATCAAGTCCGGGCAAGAAACGAGAGAGAAATTGAACATTTCACAGAAAAAAATAGCAGGCATTGAGTTCAACGCTCGAAATAAATTATAACATGAGGGCCAATATAAGAAGTTACCTTGATCGTGTAATCTGCTAAATGCGGTAATTCAGGATCCTGCAGGTTTTACAGCTCGTTTGGAGGCATGATTCTGCGGGAAATGGAACAAAACCGAACTGAAAGTGGTTTGGAAGGAAACAATTACCATGGGTATTTTTTTTTAAATTACTATATTATCTCTCAACATATTTTATTTTATTATGATGTTTTTTTTGTTAGTATTTATGTGAATTATTATATTTGTGATTATTAATAACAATAACAAACAATTATTTTTCTAATTTCAACATAATTTATAATTAAGTTTGATCATTTATATATAAATATTTAAAGTTTTTTATATAAATAATTTTGATGGTTGTTGAAATTTAAAATAATATAAAATTATATTTATTTTAATTACTCATTAAGGATGAAATTATATTTAGTATTTATTCGTAAATGATAAACTTACAAAATTATATTTATTCATACGTTATATTTATTTTCAAATTATATTTGTTTGTAAATTATATTTATAAATTTATATATTCATAAATTATATTTATTATTAAATGATAAATTACATTGATTTTAATAATTATTCATAAATTATAAGATTATATTTTTCGTAAATTTATATTTTTATAAAATTGTATTTATTTGTAAATTGTATTTATTCAAAAATTATATTTATTTGAAAATTATATTTATTCGTAAATGAATCATGAAATCAATTCTTTTATTTTATTAATATACCACCAAACATAATGTTAAATAAGTCACACTAAAAGGCCTAAATGGAGGAAAAAATAAATAAAATTTTGAAGAAAGACAGAGATATAAGAATAGAAAGAACAAGGAAATGATGATTGATTTCTCCGTGGGTTTTAAGTCTTGTTTGTTGTTGTTGGTGAGGTTTTGACATAAAACCACAAATTGGGACACGTAAAAAAAATAACTGAAACACTTGCTATATGGACTTGTCATGAAGTTTGTTTCACAAAAACTGTAAAAAGACAATGTACTGAAGTTTGTTTCACAAATACACCCATGGCACAAGATTGCCAAAATATGAGTGTCACGAACCAACCCGGGTCGACCCCGAGCCGGTCACCTGAGCCTATCCGTGGCAAGTCCCGAGGGGCGTTCTCGATCCCCCCGGGATGACAACTAGTGTCGGGCATCAAAACATACACCTGGGAACGATTTAAGCCCAAAACAAATAAACAACCAGGACCAGATAAAGAAATGAAATAAACTAAGGACGCAACAACATGGACAACTGAAAATAAATAAAATAAACTAATCCAGATACAGGGTGCAACTCAACAAACAGAAAACTAAAATACAAAACTGAAAATCCCAAACGAACAAACCAAACCGCCACAACCCGATCTCCATGTGACCTCTTGGTCACCACCAACCATAAGACCAGCTATGCTCCAACTGTAGGTTCCGGGCGCAGCGGAAGCGCGTTGGTGGGTTTGCCCAACTTAATTTTTCGTTAAACAATGTTCAATCCGAGATTCGTCACGATATAAAACGCCGAATCTTCAGAATAGAACGAAGAACGAAAAGAAAAGATGAGTCCCGGAACCCTTGAGGAGGATCATCATATGTTGATTATAATTAATTTAATTAATGCATAAGAATTACCTCGTTGGAATTCTTTCTTCGTTGATGTGTTCGGTCACAATTCGGTGATCTGTCGTTGCGTCGTAGAATCCAAGTGTAGGATTCCTCTAGCGGTGATCCACACGTGTGTCACGTATCTCCAGACGTCGCCGAAGAGATCTCCGGGTGTTAGCGCGGAAGAACCTTCGCTTGCGATGTCTGCCTTCGACCGCCTTGATCCGGTGGAGGATCTTGCTCTCGTAACTTGAGGGCGTTCTTGGTGGAAAGAGAATTCTCTCTTGGCTTGAGAGTATTTACAAATCCGTTGTGCACAACAATGGCTCACAAAAAATGTTGGGGTTGCGAGGATATTTATAATCAGGTTTGAGGTTAATAGAGTTATGACAATAAATAAACGCGTTACACGTTTTATTTATTTCATTAACTCTTATTGAAAACTCTCATGTCGAATTATTAATTCCTTGACATGCGCCCACGCTGATTATAATAAATATCATTTAATAAAACAATATTAAATCCTCAAAATCCAATTGGAAAAACTACACGGCGTGTAATAATTAATACACGGCGTGTACTTGTTTTCCATAAAACTACACAGCGTGTATATTTAATATACACGGTGTGTACTTTTATTTTCCATTTTTCTCCACCACATTTATTAGACCTTGAGTAATGACTATTTATTTCTAAAATAAATGTAACTGCATTACTCGCTAATAAATATATTATTTTATCCACAGTATATTCTCTCGAATAACTAGTGTCAAAATAAATGCGATCAGACATCCTTAAATAATTATTAAACCACAGTCGGGAATAATATTTATTTAACTTGTTAAATTAATATTTAACTGAGATACATGGACACACTTAGTGTGTGACCCTCTAGGCCTCTTTCTCAGTGGCATTAGGCTGAGCCTGCCTAAAGTCCAAGGTTAGCGTCTAGCAACACGCCAAGGCACCCATAGAGAAAGATGTTAACGCCGCAATGACGTGTCACCTCCTACGAACGCTTACCGTGTAATATAATCACTTTGTCTCGATATCTCCAATCAAGCGGGTTGCATGCTAGTGCCATCAACCCATGTGCTTGATTATTCTTTCTTTGACTTCCCGGAATTGAACTTGCCCATACCTTACCATGGCCATGGATTTATTTAGGCTATATCAATTCCATCAAAGGGCCTAAGATATCTACTTCCGTTATGGAACGAAAGGGACAAATCCTTTCTCGCATTATCTATTAACGCGGTATTACTCGTGACGCATCCGATGTATCCTACCTCGCTGCGAACAGTGTGTCGTCACAGTTTTCGTCAATACATCTAAGTGCGTGAGTTGTAATACCCATTAATAATAATCTTAAAGTCTAAGGATCAATACACACGTCCGTAGATAGGAACATCCAATGACACTATGAAATGTGGATTTCCTACTGGCGGGTCTCGTTCTCATAATATCCTCCTGGATATTACCAAGGGCGCACACCATGAGAAGGTGCCTCAAAGTTTTATGAGTCCTCACCCCTAATGACCTGTATTATTTGTGTCCCTCAAATAATATCATCCGGCCATAGAACATACATTCAAGAACAGTGTTATGACACTTTCGGGTTCTCATCATAGCAGGGATCCGCTACGACCCTTTAATGCAACAGCTGTCCTTAGGACATTATCACATGACATGTCACGCAGAAGAACAATCAAGATGTGATAAGGCTTTTATTTAATGAATAAAGTACAAAGTAGTTGGTTCTAGACCACCAACTCCAAGAGACTCCCACTTGGACTAGAGCCAACTGCTAACAACCTTTAACCCGCTAGCTCTCACATGATATTCATGCTTCTGCTGAGATAGGCCTTTAGTCATGGGGTCCGCCACGTTCTCTTCCGTGGACACTCTGCTCACTGCAACTTCACCCCTTTGATAGAAATCCCTCAAGAGGTGATACTTCCGGAGTATGTGCTTTTTCCGTTGATGTGACCTTGGTTCTTTTGCAAGAGCCACCGCTGCAGTATTATCACAATACAATGTAATGAGATCTTTACTGCTAGGCACCACATCAAGCTCCTGGAATAAGTTCTGAATCCAAACGGCTTCTTTGGCTGCATCAGAAGCCGCTATATACTCGGACTCCGCTGTAGAATCAGCGACAACTGGCTGCTTTGAACTCTTCCAGCTCACAGCTCCTCCATTGAGACAGAAAACATATCCAGATTGCGACTTCAGATCATTCTGATCTGTTTGAAAACCAGCATCAGCATACCCTCTGATGACAAGCTCCTTGTCTCCTCCATACACCAGGAACATATCCTTAGTTCTTCTCAGATACTTAAGGATAGTCTTAACAGCAGTCCAATGTTGTTCTCCTGGATCTGCTTGATATCTGCCTACCATGCTCAGTGCATAGGCAACATCAAGCCTGGTACATAACATGGAATACATGATGGATCCTATAGCCGAAACGTATGGGATCTTGCTCATCCTATCTTTCTCCTGTTGTGTCTGGGGACACATTTTCTTAGAAAGATGTAAGCCATGTGACACTGGAACTAATCCCCTCTTGGATTTTTCCATACTAAATCTCTTTAGTATCTGGTCAATGTATGTACCCTGACTTAGTCCAAGCAGCCTCTTGGATCTATCATGAATGATCTTGATCCCTAGAATGTAGGCTGCTTCTCCTAAGTCCTTCATGAATAAACACTTGTTCAATCAGTCCTTAACTGACTGTAAGGCTGGTACGTCGTTTCCAATAAGCAATATGTCATCAACATATTCCACTAGGATGACGACCGCATTCCCATTAAACCGCTTATAAACACATGGCTCACATTCATTCTTAATGAAACCAAATTCCTTTATGGCTTCATCAAACCGAATGTTCCATGACCTGGATGCTTGCTTTAATCCATAAATGGATTTCTGCAACTTGCAAACCCGTTTGGATTCACCTGGTGTCACAAACCCTTCTGGTTGTGTCATATAGACATCTTCCTGAAGGTTCCCATTAAGGAATGCTGTTTTGACATCCATCTGCCAAATCTCGTAGTCATGGTAAGCTGCTATGGCAAGTATGATTCTTATGGATTTAAACATGGCAACTGGCGAGAAGGTTTCATCATAGTCAATTCCTTGACGCTGTCTGAATCCTTTAGCCACTAGCCTTGCTTTATAGGTGCTAACTTGACCTTCCATGCCCAGCCTTCTTTTGAATACCCATTTGCATCCAACATGCTTTACATCAACTGCCTCATCAACCAGAACCCAAACTTGGTTCTAATACATGGAATCCATCTCAGAATTCATAGCTTCTAGCCATCTTGCAACTTCTGAGCTTTCTACTGCTTCCTTGTAGGAGAGAGGTTCATCACTGTCCAACAATAATGATTCACCATCCTCGGTGACTAGGAAACCAAATCTCTCTGGTCCCCTTACCTCTCTTGAGCTCCTACGCAGTACTTGTGTTTCTGGAACCTCTTCCACGGGGACCTGTGGAACTTGTTCCTGTACCAACTCCTGTGTATCTTGAGCATCCACTTCGTCGAAGTCAATCTTGCTCCCACTATCCTTCTTGAGGATGTGCTCCCTCTCAAGAAAGACGGCTTGTCTGGCGACAGTCACTTTCTTGTCTTGGGGGTTATATAGGTAATATCCTTTTGTTTCCTTGGGATATCCTATAAAGATACACTTCATGCCCCGGGGTGCTAGTTTGTTTCCTGAGAAGGCCTTAACAAACGCCTCGCATCCCCATACACGTGTGTGCGACAAAGTGGGTTTCCTTCCATTCCATAACTCGGATGGAATTCCATTTGCCGCCTTAGTTGGTACTCGATTTAATGTGTATGCTGCAGTTTGTAATGCATATCCCCAAAAGGATAATGGAAGATCCGCATGACTCATCATCGACCTCACCATGTCCAACAAGGTGCGGTTCCTCCTTTCACTAACACCATTCCACTATGGTGTATAAGGAGGAGTGAGTTGAGATAGAATCCCAGACTCCCGTAGAAGATCGATGAACTCTTGGTTCAGATATTCTCCACCTCGATCCGATCGAAGCTTCTTTATCTTCTTACCAAGTTGATTCTCTACTTCATTCTTGAATTCCTTAAATTTCTCTAAGGACTCTGACTTATACCTCATTAAGTAGACATAGCCATATCTACTCAAATCATCAGTAAAAGTAATAAAGTAAGAATATCCACCTCTAGCTTCTACTGGAAATGGTCCACACACATCTGTGTGTACCAATCCTAGAAGCTCTGTGGCCCTTTCACCTTGTCCACCAAAAGGCGGCTTGGTCATTTTTCCTTGTAAATAAGCGTGACATCTATCAAGTGGTTTTAGCTCAGTAGATTCTAAATAGCCATCTTGGTAGAGCTTTGTCAAGCGCTTCTCGTTCACATGACCAAGGCGGTGATGCCATAACTGGGTGATGTATGAGTCATGTGAGTTTGTTTCGTTATCGATTGCCAACACTTGGTTTTCGTAATTTAATACATACAAACCATTATTCAAATGTGCCATACCATAACATACGTTGTTCTTATAAAAGAGACAACCCTTATTTCCAAACTTGAAAATAAATTCATCCATATCCAAACAAGATACAGAAATTATGTTCTTGGTAACACTAGGCACAAAATAACAGTTTTGTAAAACCAAAATCATGCCAGTTGGCAATGAGAGGTGATAGTCGCCAATAGCCAACGCAGCCAGCCTTGCGCCATTGGCAGCTCGAAGATCCACCTCTCCTCTGGCGATCTTTCTAAATCTACTTGGTTCCTGCATTTGAATATAGATGTGAGCCCCACAAGCTGTATCTAATACCCAATGTGTAGAAATAGAAAGATTGCACTCGATAACGAACACGCCTTTAGCGTCCCCACGCTTCTGGGTGCAGTTCCTCTTCCAGTGGCCCTGCTTGCCACATGCAAAACACACTGCTTCCCGTTCCTTGCCCTGCCTCTGGATCTTCCCCTTCTTGGAGGGACGGTGCTCGGGGGCTTCAGACCGTTTATAAGTCTTTGGCCCCTTTGCCTTGTCCTTCCTTTTCTTGTTCACCATAAGGACCGCGAGTTTGTCACGCCCCATGTCCTTATCTACCTGGCGAATCAAGGTCAGAAGCTCCGATAGACTCTTCTCATTGCTGCTCATGTTATAGTTGACAATGAAGCTAGAGAAGGTCTTGGGCAATGATGATAGGATGAGATCTGTACGCAACTCATCTGGGAATTTAATCCCTAAGATGTCCAAGCGTTCAATGTAGCCAATAATCTTGACCACATGAGGCCCAGCTGGCGCGGACTCTCCAAGCTTCGTGGTAAACAAAGCATTGGAGATCTCATACCTCTCTTGTCTCGCCTTCTCTTGGTAGAGATCTTTAAGGTGAGACATCATGTTATACGCATCCATGTTTTCATGTTGCTTCAAGAGCTCATTAGACATGGCCGATAGCATGAAACACTGGACATCTGTGGCATCATCCATGTGTTTCATGTAGAGAGATAATTCCTCATTACTAGCCTCTTTCCCAGGCGCAACTGGAATAGGCTCTTCCAGCACATATAATTTCCTTTCGTGGCGAAGGACGACGCGTAAACGCCTCTGCCACTCTTGGAAATTGGTGCCGGTGAGAAGGTTTTCTTTTTCGAGTATGGTGCGCAATGATATATTTGAAGTCATTTTCTTGCCATTTCTACAATTTAAGATGAGCAAAGGTTTAGTACTTTATTATAAAAATTGAGACAAATAAATAAATTAATACTTATTAGTCTCCCACTATTTTATCGAAATCCAATAGCCCTCACCATTGACTTCGGAATATTCTATTGCGTGAATATTCTAGTGGAAAGGATCCATATTGCCCTTCGCATTACCCCAACTAGGGTTGGTCAAGAAACTTGAAGGGTTTTAGGTAGGCATTCCAAATGCCAACTGTATTAACTCGCAGTTCCTTGATCCGCTGAGTGGACTCCCCAATCCTGAAATCCTTTTTGGATTTCCTCAACCTTTGCCTCTTGGTCACACCAAGTCCTGTTGTGGCAGTCAACCCTTGATGCGAACCAAGTCAAGTCAACCCAAAACCTTGAATTAGAATTCCCCGATAATTGAAAGCACCCCAACTAGGGTTGGTCAAGCACTTTGAACTATGGTTTGATTCTAACCAAGATTATGGAAGGCTATGTCGACTTAATATTTATTTTGAGGGATTTTATCCTTATACATAAATTTCCATTTTATTATCTTTGATTACATGCTTGTTAATATTAAGTGGGATATACTTAAGTGATTAACCATGTCTAATATAATATTTACGTATAAGCCAATTTTATTTTAGTTCCATCTTGCATGCTCGTTTAATTCATTAATTGTGTGATCGTGACAACACACCCACAATAAATAAACCATGCAACTGACAGAAATAAAATAAATGGTATGATCATGAGCTTTTCTATTGGTTAGTTTATCTAGCGGTTGATAAACTAACCCAAGACCTAGGGGAGAAACACCTTGAACCTTTAGGGTTCGTGTTTACAGCTTTCCACCTATCCACCTTTGTATCTCCTTAGATTGGTTTCATATTGACTCCTGACTTGAGCCGCCTCCACTAGCTTGGGAGCTCCATCAATTACATATGCATTTATCTCACACGCAGGTGAGGGGAAAAAAGGGTTTTTACATAAAAGAATCCTTGGGCGCGCAGGCCCTACCTATTAATGAGGAGATGGCTCACAGACCAACAAATTTAATTTAAATAAATAAATTAAAAGAAACCATTCACATACAAAGATCTCGGTCTAGCTCATGATCATCCATACATGCAACGATATTTACATATAAATAAAACTAGCATTCAATTCTTTAATCGTTCTTGTTTAAGATAAATCACGCTCGAATCAATTAATTATCTTTAACTAATCAATCCTTTTATCTTAAATCCCTTTTCTGAATTTTTTTGAGATTCTCATCCATCATAATTTTAAACAAATAAATTCATTTAAAATTATCCTTGTACACAACTTGTACCTTGGAGGCAACCCGGCGAATTCCCATTTATTACGCAGATGTTAAATTAAACACATATATATAAAACACCTATCACATGTTGTGCCTCAGCTTTACGCCTGCACCATGGTACACGTCTCAAGGGTTTGTATAATATAATAATAAATTTTAATAAATCTGTGTAATTTGGGTGAGTACACGACGTGCAGTTCCGACTACACGACGTGTACTTTTTCTTCACCGTCCATCCGAAGTACACGCCCGGGGATAGGGCGTGTTAATGTACTTCGGAAATTTTCGGAGTACACGGCGTGTACAGTGGGACACACGCCGTGTAGTTTCCACGTTACATGGTTTCCAGTCGGGTAGGCTATGTACGGAGTACACGACCCAACCCTAACCCGAAGGGACTACACGCCGTGTTCATTGGACCACACGACATGTATTCCGGAAACCATGTGCCACCTGTTTCTGGTCAACACACGGTGTCTTAAATTCTTAGAAAGAATCCAATACATGACTTGATTTGGCGGATCAGTCAATGCATTGAACCTAGACTACACGGTGTGTACTTCCGAATACACGCCGTGTATTCTGGTGTTATACGGCCAAAAACATTTGGCTCCTCCGGATGAGTTCCTCTATTTTATTTTAATCAAAATTAAATGAAAAATCTGTTTCTGTGAGGTGAACGAGAAATGAGAGAGGAGGAACAAATCTCGATATTCAGATTTCCAGAACGATTAAACATGAATTGAAATAACTAAATTATTAAATGCGTAAATCACCAACAAAAAACTAAATAATTATAATCAACGATATGACCCCCTCTGATACCACTTGTAGGTTCCGGGCGCAGCGGAAGCACGTTGGTGGGTTTTCCCAACTTAATTTTTCGTTAAACAATGTTCAATCCGAGATCCGTCACGATATAAAACGCCGAATCTTCAGAATAGAACGAAGAACGAAAAGAAAAGATGAGTCCCGGAACCCTTGAGGAGGATCATCATATGTTGATTATAATTAATTTAATTTATGCATAAGAATTACCTCGTTGGAATTCTTTCTTCGTTGATGTGTCCAGTCACGATTCGGTGATCCGTCGTTGCGTCGTAGAATCCAAGTATAGGATTCCTCTAGCGGTGATCCACACGTGTGTCACATATCTCCGGACGTCACCGAAGAGATCTCCGGGTGCTAGCGTGGAAGAACCTTCGCTTGCGATGTCCGCCTTCGACCGCCTTGATCTGGTGGAGGATCTTGCTCTCGTAACTTGAGAGCGTTCTTGGTGGAAAGGGAATTCTCTCTTGGCTTGAGAGTATTTACAAATCCGTTGTGCACAACAATGGCTCACAAAAAATGTTGGGGTTGCGAGGATATTTATAATCAGGTTTGAGGTTAATAGAGTTATGACAATAAATAAACGCGTTACGCGTTTTATTTATTTCATTAACTCTTATTGAAAACCCCCATGTCGAATTATTAATTCCTTGACATGCGCCCACGCTGATTATAATAAATATCATTTAATAAAACAATATTAAATCCTCAAAATCCAATTGGAAAAACTACACGGCGTGTAATAATTAATACATGGCGTGTACTTGTTTTCCATAAAACTACACAACGTGTATATTTAATATACACGGCGTGTACTTTTATTTTCCATTTTTCTCCACCACATTTATTAGACCTTGAGTAATGACTATTTATTTCTTAAATAAATGTAACTGCATTACTCGCTAATAAATATATTATTTTATCCACAGTATATTCTCTCGAATAACTAGTGTCAAAATAAATGCGACCAGACATCCTTAAATAATTATTAAACCACAGTCGGGAATAATATTTATTTAACTTGTTAAATTAATATTTAACTGAGATACATGGACACACTTAGTGTGTGACCCTCTAGGCCTCTTTCTCAGTGGCATTAGGTTGAGCCTGCCTAAAGTCCAAGGTTAGCGTCTAGCAACACGCCAAGGCACCCATAGAGAAAGAAGTTAACGCCGCAATGACATGTCACCTCCTACGAACGCTTACCGTGTAATATAATCCCTTTGTCTCGATATCTCCAATCAAGCGGGTTGCATGCTAGTGCCATCAACCCATGTGCTTGATTATTCTTTATTTGACTTCCCGGAATTGAACTTGCCCATACCTTACCATGGCCATGGATTTATTTAGGTTATATCAATTCCATCAAAGGGCCTAAGATATCTACTTCCGTTATGGAACGGAAGGGACAAATCCTTTCTCGCATTATCTATTAATGCGGTATTACTCGTGACGCACCCAACGTATCCTACCTCGCTGCGAACAGTGTGTCGTCACAGTTTTCGTCAATACATCTAAGTGCGCGAGTTGTAATACCCATTAATAATAATCTTAAAGTCTAAGGATCAATACACACGTCCGTAGATAGGAACATCCAATGACACTATGAAATGTGGATTTCCTACTGGCGGGTCTCGTTTTCATAATATCCTCCTGGATATTACCAAGGGCGCACACCATGAGAAGGTGACTCAAAGTTTTATGATTCCTCGCCCCTAATGACCTGTATTATTTGTGTCCCTCAAATAATATCATCCGGCCATAGAACATACATTCAAGAACAGTGTTATGGCACTTTCGGGTTCTCATCATAGCAGGGATCCGCTACGACCCTTTAATGCAACAACTGTCCTTAGGATATTATCACATGACATGTCACACAGAAGAACAATCAAGATGTGATAAGGATTTTATTTAATGAATAAAGTACAAAGTAGTTGGTTCTAGACCACCAACTCCAACACCAACATCAAGCACCTGCTAGGGAAACCTGAACAAAGACTGAACCTGCAAAACAGCTCGGGTCTAACGACACCGAGTGGTATAGGTAGGGTGTGAGCTAATCGCTCAGTAGGCAACCACCACAGATTCCATGTCATTTCTTCCACAAGACATTCCATTAATACTAGTTTGAAATACATTATAAAATTAGGTTTTCATACACACTTTGCTTTTTAGAAACAAACAAACATGATCCACTGCCCTTCAAGTTTAAAACCAAATACAAGGGGAAAGAAAGGGGAGTTGTGCTTTCTATTTCAAAACATCTAATTGAAATCCTTTTTGATGTAATCACAATTTCACAGTTTTCTAAATAAATACCAAAACCAGGTGCAAAGAAAAAGTGTCCACACAAAGAGGGCAATGGCTCCAATAATACTCGTAACGGGAAAACACGGGAAATCCTAGGAACGCAGAGGAAGACCAGAACATACTATACATGGGACTCATCCTGAATGCATGCCCTAACTCGATGACGTCATAACGCCCTAACGCTCGACATAGACCTACATGGCCTAACCGAGGGGCTCAATCCCCATAGCAGCAATAACTCAGTATTCCCCTGCTATGGGGCCACTAGTCAGTGCGTAGTTTAAACTAGTGCAACAATCGTTCTCAGTAAACCTCTTTTCTATGCTAGGTTCCCATGCAAAGTTCTCAAGGGGGTGTGCCATATCATTCAAACAACAAGTCACATATATATAACCAACACACCACACAAACTGGCACCGCCCCGGCCACCTCAAGGGTTTGTCCCTTGCCTCAAAATAATTATCATTCAAAGAAGTCTCATACCGAGGACCCTTCCACCTCACGAGTCAACATTTAGGAAATGATACCAACCCAAGAAGGGTTTTCCAAAAATCTACTTCAAAAGCCAAACGAGCTTTTACACCAAGAATTCACCAATTATTTTTAAAGTGCCAATCGAGCCATTTAAAGAAAACACGCGGTAAGTGAAACTTGATGAAAATGCGCCACACACGTTGAAATCCACTTTTCAAATCATACGCACTCTAAAACATTTTCCAAAAACAGTTTCACACTTCTTCCATAATTTAATAAACCATTGAATCACCTTATAAAACAATTATAAGCAACACTCAAAGCATTTAACAAAAATCATTTTTTTTACAATACTGTTTATCCACATTCAACTGCATCGGCAAAAACATGTGCATGAATTGAAGGACATGTCAAAACCTACATTTAGCAAGTTAAACTAACAATAAATCATTACCATAAACTAAGTACATTTGTAATAAAAGTGAGAATCAGGGTGTAACAATTAAATACAAAAATACAAGTATCGCATGAAATGAAATTGGAAGAAAAGGCATGGAAGCACCTACCTCAATTAATTGGCCGAGCCAATGATTTCGAAATCACACCGTCACCTGATCACGTACATGAACTCCCACAAAAGCGCACGCACTAGAAAAATTATCACTACACCTTAACAACACAGTCGACACCCAAAGTTAGTGCGGCGCAGACTAACACACAACCAAATAAAAACCTGGGACTCAAATACAACATAAGACACTAAATCAAGCAGTGAAAAACCAATCAACTGGTATAAACTCTTACCCGAAACAACAACGGCATAGAGAAACGAGTTCATCGCCTCGCCCTTGGCGGCGGATGCCAGAACCTAGACCAACGAGTCCCAAAACATCAATTGCCCACTCTAAACACCGTGCAAACAGCGTGAATCACAAACTGAGACATCAAAGCTGGTTAAATTAAAGAAAACACCAAAATTGAAATAGAAATACACTAAAGGAGAGGAGCGTGCGGGCCAGATAGGAAGCGGAGGCACTGCGCAGGGGGTCGGGTCGCGCCGGAACAAGGCGGAGGCGCTGCGCAGGGGGTCGGGTCGCACTGGAACAAGGCGGAGGCACTGCGCAGGGGGTCGAGTCGCGTCGGAACAAGGCGGAGGCGCTGCGCGGGGGGTCGGGTCGCGCCTGAACAAGGCGGAGTCGGCTGCGGCTCGGTGCGCACCGACGGACGAAATGGAGGGGAGATCGGTCCGCCGTCGCTGCTGGCCGGAGCTCGGGTCACCGCTGCTGGCCGGAGCGGAAGAGGAGGAGGCCACCGTGCGGGGGTGTAGTCGGAGGGTGCCGGAGGAAGGGATGGAGATCCGGCGGAGGAAGGGAGATTGGGCTGCCGTCGCTGCTGGCCGGAGCTCGGGCCACCGCCGCTGGCCGGAGTGGAAGAGGAGGCCACCGTGCGGGGGTGCGATCGGCGGGCGCCAACGGAAGGGAGGAGAGGGGCTGCCAGCGAAGGGGGGAGAGAGCCAAGCAGGAGGGGCGGTCGGAGGGCGCCGACAGAAGGGAGGAGGGAGGAGAGGGGTTGGGTCGCGCCGTATAAGGGGGAGAAAAAAAAGGAATGCCCCTTTAGGGTTTTACCCAAAAGAAGAAAAAAAAGAATTAAAATAAAATTAAGATAAAAAGTTAATAAAAATCTATTATCTATACTAAAGCGGGATTTTTCCGGCTAACGTGTCAACTCCACATACTTCCACGTCGCATCAACACGTTTCTTCACAATTCATTCCTCCATTCACCGCCCCTCCGTCCCTCGATTTTCATTCCCGCGACCCTAGGGTTTCCGACTACCTCCCATTCAGTGACCTCCATCCCCATCTTCGCTCCCGCCTCCAGAACTTTGTCAACATACATCGCCCTTCAACTCCCAGTCTCTGGCAATCTTGGATCCTCATCTCCATCTCTGCATGCTCCCCTTCTGTGGCACTCATCGTCTCCTCACCTCTATCTCCGTTCACAATAATCCATCTCCCCAACTCCGGAACTCCATCACCTCGGATCCCTGTCCCCGTTCAACTTTACCTCTTATGTCTACCAGCACATTCAGTTTACCACTAAAAACCCACTTCGTTCCAAAATCTGCTTCACCGTCAACCACCGAAGATGACCCCCGACAACCTCTTCGTGAACCCCTTTACCATCACCAACAAAATATTCCGAAATTCTACAGATCTATATCTCTACAACTGGTATGTTCTTATAATTTTGTATAAATTATCACCCTTATAATTCATTTTGTTCCCAGATCTGTGTGCGATAACTTCGTTGGCGATATACATAGTCCGTTGACGCATTCTACAACCACTGTCCTTCGTTTTCCCTCTGGTAACCCATCAATTCCTCCGCATTTGATATTATCTTTGCAAACGAACAACTGTCCTGCATTTTCTCTTCAAAATAGTTATTCTATACTAATTTATATTTAGCCATGATGTGTTTTCATCTTAGGTGTTTCATGATTTCTTTATCTCTGTGACATGTACTTTAATTTGATACACTTTCTATTTTAATGTATCAGTAATAATATGAGTCGATACTTGTGATTTTTTTCTTTTCTGAATTTTATCAACACCATTTGAAGTGGTATGTCACAAATTCTAAATAGAGTCCTTCCATAAACAGTAATAGATACAAAATGAATACTGAATAATGGAGTATGAAATTGGTCCTCCTACCCATGCTTACACCAACTGAGTAGCGAAGATGGTTGTGGGTCTGAAAACTAGAGTCCTCTGGGTCATGTTCTGTCACGAACCAACCCGGGTCGACCCTGAACCGGTCACCCGAGCCGGCCCGCGACATGGGCCGAGGGGCGTTCCTGATCCCCACGGGCTGGCAACTAGTGCCGGGCATCAAATCTAAACAAGAGGGAATGATTTCACCCAGTAAAAAAATAAATAAATCAGCGGAAAAGTAGAACAACACAAAGTAAATAAATGACACTGAAAAGAAAAAACGATCAGCAACAACCAACTAAAATGACCACGACCAAAACCCCTCGTGACTTCGAGAGTCGCTCACCAGTCTACAACCAACTCTCGCCCACGACGAGCAAGCTCGAGTCAAACTTGCAACAAAAACTAAAAACAGGAAAATACTATAGGCGTGAGTATTAAAACTCAGTAGGCGTGCCCAACAAACTATTCCCAATGCACTACCTTTAAATAAAGAAATTTACTAATTCCAGGTTTGAACTAAGTTATACAAAATACGGGTTTTCACACACACACTTCCATTTCTAAGAAAAGTAACATTTCATTGCCCTTTTTAATTTAAAACAAGTTTAATGTTTGAAAGGAACAGGTGTATTTCATTTTAAAACATTTCTGTGAGCAATTTAGAAATTCAAATTTTAGTTGTTAGTCAAAGGGAAAACCACACACAACACACCACACACACTAAGGGCAATGGAAAAGAAGTGGCACACAGGGGCCAGCAACCGAACTAGACCTCTCAATCATCTGCCACATAAAAATAAACACTAAAGAAAACATGGGTCGAACCTAGGAGATCGTGAACAATCCAGAACATACCATACATGTGACTCATCCTGAAGGCATGCCTACACTCGATGACGTCATAACGCCCTAACGTCTGATGTTTCCCTACATGGCCTAACCGAGGGGCCCAATCCCCTAGCAGAGTGTCATCCGTACTAGGGGTCACTAGCCAGTGCGTAATCTAAACTAGTGCGGCAATCATTCTCAGAATATTCACTCACTATGTCAGGTTCCCATGTCAACACAAGTAATAAAAAGGGGTGCGTCCACAATGTAAATCAATCATTCACGATGCACAAACATCACATACAGCTCACACAATCAACGCAACCAAAGATCACCCCTGAATGGGTTTTCCAAAATAATTTATTTTTATTAAAGGGCCAAACGGGCCTTCACCAACTTTAAAGAAAAACCTTGTTTCTCAAGAAAACCTGAAACAATTGTTCAGAAGAAATCATTTATCTTTAAAACCAGAACCACATTTGAAATTCTGTGAATTATGTTTAAAGGCCAAATAGGCATTCTTTCAATACTAGGTGTCTGCTCGTCAAGAAAATGTTTCAAGTGTTCGATATAAAATAAACGGCTCTTTTCACACCAAATAATCATTTAAAAATTAATTATCTCATATTATTTCTCATTAATTAAAATTAATAAAACATCAAGCAATTAATAAATTCTAAATTTAAAGGTGAGTGCAGTGGGGGACCTACCTCAGCTCGCAGTCCAAACACAAAGGCGCGACATGCCTCACACAAGCGTACAAGCAAGCGCAAGCTGATGACAGCAATATCGCGGGGCTACCTTGCGAACGCGCTACAATAAACGCATAAAACTAAAATCACCCAAAGATGGACTTAAAACAATCCAAACAAGCAAACAACGCGAAAGAACCACCTCGACACATTTTCGAAACACAACTCACACCATCAACATTATTTATTAGGCCACTTTAAAAATCCACAAAGTGTTAACAAAACCACACGGCGCCAAGCCAACGACCCATTTCAAGAAAACACTTGAAAAATCAAACAAAAGCGCACGACATGATGAAATATATATTTAAAACGCATGCGCATAAACACATTTTCAAAACCAAACTCGAAGCCTCAAAATTATTTAATAAACCATTTAAAACTTTACGAATTTTTTTTGAAAAGCGTACCGCGACTTTAAACACACACAACCAACTTAAACCCCTTAAAAAACACTTTTATGATCAAATTCACATCAACGCATTTCTAAAACACAATTCTCAACCCTGGTATTTTTTAATAAACCAACTACGTGATTTAATAAAGCACTATTTGATGGAACAAAGTAGATTTCATCAAAACCGCACCATAATACATAAAAACATACCACTTCAAAAATCAAACGCATAACAAACTCTAAAAAAAATATATATTTTTGCAGCACAAAAATCATTTAATAAATCAGTTAGACAATTAATAGAACATTTGCATGGTGCGCAACAAAGTTTTACCACAAAACTACACTCAAATAAGCGAAGCAACTCAACAAATGCTAAAAACAAACTTTGCACCAAACAAATAATTTAAATAACATGCTAATTTAATTAAACGCACAAATTAATTCATCAAACAATTCTAATTGACGAAATCGCCTACCTCAAATGTGGGCGGACCACCCGAAAATGGTGCGAAACCTCGTTCGCACCGCGACCGCACCTGCGGGAAGCCAAAACCACCATATGCAATGAAAATCGTACCAACTAAAACCAGATTAACCCCTGAACAACAAACCCTAACAACATTTAACATCTAAAACAACGAAAAACTACCACGGGGGGTTGCGGATCGGCTGTCTGAAGGGAACGACAGAGGTAGCACCGGCGAGACGGCTGGCCGGAGGTCGGGTTGTGAAAGGCCGGATCCGGTGTGGCTGGTGGGTGCGAGGCCGGAGCAGGTAAGGGGGTGGGAGGCGACGACCTGGACAAGGGGGAGCGGCTGGCTTGCAAACGGAGAAGGGGAATGGGGTGTCGCCGGCCGGACGGAGCAGGGGCAGCGGGAGGCGGAGCAGGCAAGAGGGGATGGCGGTGGCGTGCGACTGGTCTGAGGGTGCCGGAAGGAGGGGTCCTGGTGCGCTGAGATGAAGGGGGTAGGGGCGGCCCGCAGCGCCGAACAGGGAAGGGGGGGTGATTCGCGGACGGGGAAGGTGGGAGCGGGGTTAGGTTAGTTTTTTTTTTCTTTTAAATAAATTTACTATAATAATAATAAAACTAATAATAATAATAATAATAATAATAATAATAGTAACGATAACACAAATAATAATGATAATAATAATAAAATTAACAATAACAAAGTTAATAATAATTAAAATTACCTACAATAAAAATAATAACTATTTCAATAATAATAAAATAACAATGACGATGAGAAATTAATTATAATAGCTTTAATACAATATTAATTATAATAATTGTAATGCCCCGACCCCAGTTACCCAGAGTCGGTGAATTATTACATAACATTGGCATGATCACAAGAAAGATCAAATCTCGAAAGACCGATTGATTTAGTAGCCTTGGAAACACTAGATATATTCATAAAGTTTTACATTACATCATGAAGTGAAAAGCTACTACAACAACATATTGTCTCCATAATCCACACTATTATCCCCTCATAATATCCCTGCAGGTCATTCATAATTTACTTCTTCACTTCCTGGGAAAAATAAAACATAGAAAATGGGTGAGATCAAATGCCCAGTAAGGATAACAATATAGCGAAAACTTTCATAAATAAGAATAAACATTTAAGGCAATGTATAACTAAAACAAAAGCCTTTTAAACTTGAACTTCAACATAATATGGCAAAAATAAAATGAAATAATTCCATTTACTTATTCACATGGATATTCTACTAATCGAATAATCACATGCAATATCAATAACCACTTTCATAATGATGAAATGCATAATTCCAGACTATCATAACCACATAGCCAAGGCCTCGTGCCAAGACTACAAATAAGATTTTACCAAGGCCTTGTGCCAAGACACTAGTTTGTCTCATGAGACCTACCGATGCATCGAGGAGCTATAGCGGGCTCCACCCGTCACATATTAAGTCCAATGCATTCCCATATGAAAAGGTTTAAACATAACGTAAACATTCGTATTAAAACTAGCATACGAAATGTCAATACTTTCACCATAAACTATGAATGGTATAAAAATAGAACATTCACAGTCAAACATATCACAAAACCTTAAATACAATATAGAAGTTTTGTATCATAATAAATCAACTTCAAATAAGCATAAAATCCATCAAAGGATGTTGACATAGATGAAATCAAAACTCTTTTTAGAGCAATATCTCTTTCTATTTTGAAATCATTTAAGAGTATTATATTTATGAAATAAAACATTTTCTTTAAAAATATTCTTATAAGCTTGTAAGGGAAGCTTCGACGATTTTATAACGGTGGAAAATATCCGCACCCGTCGTATAAGTTAAAAAAAACATTCTTACCTTAATTCTGTCGAAAAGATTAAAAAGCACCTTGTTTGGAAAACGATGGAAAGATTCCTTTATAAAACTCTTATAAAAAGTCAAACAAGGGTATAAATGACTTTAACCCATATTCTTTTAAATAGTAAAAATGTTTTGAAATACATTTTTAAGAAACATGGATGTAGATGATAAAGATATCCTAGTAGATTATTACGTATAAACAACCTCGGATAATGAAGAGATTGTGAAATAAACCCTTACCTTGTACTTTTCCTTGGTTAGGGTAGGTTAACCTCCTGTATAATGGTGAAATAATTGTTATTAAATTATACAAGAATCATATACATTAATATGATATCATATATGATCTTTTAAGATTGATTTGTTAATAATATCTTAGTATTATCGTTGTTTCGGGTGTTAACTTACTCGTTTTATTTTATATGTTTTGTTACGTAAGCCATGTTTGTAATGGATTGGTTGTATATTATTCATATACAGAATGATATCAAGTCCTTAAACATAATTTTTAAATCATCAAATGATAATTATACTTGAATGGATACGATGGAGAATGAATCTCATCGCGTTCGTGGAGACGGTAGTCCGTACGTACGCACGAGCGACAATATCATTCTTTTGATATTAAAATAATATATAAATGGATGGTATATCATATATAAAGAATAATTAACATGTTATATTTATTATTTACATGAGTTACACATCATTATTATACCCATCCAAATAATAATATATTGAATAATAATTACACCACGACGTGGAGACGGTAAGCCGTACGTACGCACGTATGGTGACATGTTATTCAAAGGGTGGATAGAATACTGAATATGGTTGTACCATATTTATAATAACATCAAAGTATATATATGATACTTTAGTTATTATTTTAGAATGGTAACAACAAAGGAAGAAGAAGTGGAAGAAGAAAGGAACTTGGAAAAGGGTGGTGAAATCATTACCTCTTCTTCGGGTTCTTCCTTTTGATTTGATCAAAAGGGATCCTTAGGTTGGATTTATGATCAAACTAAGGCCTATAGGTTGTAGTTAGGGAAGTTGGGAGAGTATTTGGGCAGATTTTGGCCGAACCAAAAGGCTTTGAAGGTGTGAAGAAATGAGAAGGAGGAGTGCCCTTTTATAAGAGGGGTGAGGGGCACCTTTGGAAAAGCTAGAAATATTAATTTATAATAAGTTCATATTTAGTTTATAATGGATAAAAAGTGGATTATTTAAATTTTAAGGTGGGTATGGGTAGAAAACCACTCAACCAATAGAATTTAGACAGGTTTGGGTACTTATATTAACCTTATCTTTAAGTATTAACTCTAAGTTAATTAGTTTCACTTTTACAATGTCTCTTTGTATTTTTATATTATATGGTTAATAAACTTACTATATACATCCAATAGACCCCCAAGTGGTCCATTAATGATACACCTATTATGAGATAAGTCTCTTGGACGAACCTTAGATTTTTAGGAATTTAATATCAATTAATAATATAATATTTGTCTTATTAACTCTTTTATGTCAATTTTGACACTATTCAATAGTTGATTTTTGTGAAACTCATAACAGAATTATTACTTCAAAAAAAGTTAATTAAATCAATAATAATATGTCATATTATACTAGAAAATTATTTTAATTCATTAAAAGTCTCAAATTATATTTATTTGGGTATTTATAATATCAATTATTTTAAATTTTCACTATTATGGTAATTACTGCATCATCATTGTGTCATAAATAAATTAACTTATGTAATCTCTAAAAATTATAAATAAAATATAATTATGTAGGAAATATTTTTAGATTTCTAATGAATATTTATAGTAAAAAATCTAACATATATAACCCTATGTAAAAATTGTTTTTCTAAAAGATATATGCTTGTGTCATTTTTGTATTCATTTTAACTTAATTAAAATTAAGTGTCCCTATCACCTACAAGTGGATCCATGGGGTCCCAAAATCGACCCAAAGATGCCTATGGTCGAACATGTATCAACCAATAAGGCTAGGACACGTTTTAGGGTAATTTAGTATTATTATAATATTATTTTTAACCCTTATTTACCGGATTTACCCTTAACCATGGTAAATAAAATATTTACCGAAGTAATTATTCAAAATGTCTAAAAATAAAAGTTACCTATTTACACAATTTGAACATCCTGATTCCAAATATGGAATAAATTTTTCCAAATTCAAAACACATAAGTGGAAGAAATTAATTTAAAATTAATTCCCGTTGTTAAAACAAAAAGCGTGTTTTTAAGAGATAATAATTATCAAAAGATTGACACTTGTTTATGTCTGGTTTAATTGTAAAATTATGTACAATGACCAACATTGTATTAAATGGTAAAAATATATTCTAAATATACTTTAAAACCACTCAAATTCATAATTTATCACTATTAATTATTTTGATCAAAAAAGTTGTTTTTAATTAAAATTTAGTAATTTTCACTATTCATCGAAATATTAAAGTTATCCGAAAAGTACCAAAATCTCACCTTAGGCTAAATTCGATATTCCAAATCCAAAAATGAAGTCCATTTTGAAATATAAAATATATATAATTTCAAAACGTAGGTATTACTATTCATAACGGCTAGTTTGATTGGTTATGGTGTGTTAGAACTCGGTGTTGCGTACAACACACGCTATCACATTATTCAAAGAGAAGCGTACCGTAGAAGCTTGGGGTGTTACAATAATAATAATTTTAATCATTTAAAAAAACAATAACAATATTAGTAATAAAAAAATAAGCAATTTCACGACACTTGGGCGAGCTGCGTGGCTACCGCCAACCGTACGGTGACCGCGCACGGGTCCGAACCTCACTGCAAACATTAAACGCCAAAATTTTTGACCCGGGACCCCGCTCGGACCTTGGCGAGAGAACTCAAGGCCAATAATTAAATAAATAAAAATGAATTAAATGTCAGGATGTGACAATTCTCCCCACCACGGACACTTTCTTCCCCCAGAAAGTCACCCGACCGAAAAATAGACAAAACCAGAGTCCATGCCCGACTGAGACCAAAAGAAACCACAATACGAGGGAACAGGAGAACACGAGAGGGTTCTCACCACCACAAGAGCTCAACTGATGAGCAAATTTTAACACCCAAACATACCACCTCGGGAAGGGGGTCGACGCGGGAACTCCCAAACGATCTAAACTAAGTTCTATAGCACGAGCAAACAACACCTCCACTAAAACCTAGAACTCTTGACCAGGACCAAACACTCCCAAAACTTGGGGAAAACCTTCGAGCGGAACATACCCCAAGTAGTGAACCCGAGCACAACAAAAAACATCAGCTCTTTCATAGGCACTAACATCTCCAAATGAACACAGCTAAACCAAAATTAACCCACGCAAGGTCCAAACATACTTTGAAGAAAACACACGATCCAGAACACCATAATCAGAAAAATGAGACTGTTTGGATTACAAACGAACACGTTCATCCCAACCTCACGACGACATAATGAACCAACAACAACGCCAAAACTTTAACTGTGGAAGGACGAGAACGGAAGGACTTTAAATGTTTTGTTGTCAACACGGAACAAGAAACCCGAACTGAGGCGTCACACCCTTGGAAACTCTTGACTGTGCGCGAGCTTCACCCCAAGACCTGTGGTTGGGGCTCTGATGGTTGAAACATCTCCTGCCTCATAGTCAGGCACTGGAATCTTCTGGTCACAGTGTCTTCCTCAGGCGATGCTTCCTGCAAAGCTTCTCTAGATGATCCAGACACCTGCAATGATGGCATGTCTTCGGAGGGGTGTGACATGACAGCTTGTATGCCCTAAATGTCCATATTTACAGTACACCATTAGACGATCTGATGAACTAGAAGTTAGAGCCACTGCAAAGAACTCTTTAGAAACAAATTCACCTAACACACTCTGCTCGTCAGATGGGGGACCTTCACGAGCAACCGGATACGGTGGATTGCCAACCGTTTTCACTCTGGAGACCAACTCAGCTAAGAATACCTCATGCACCAACTTCTCAAAAGTGATGCTCCCAAAAAGGGAGGACTCGCTCCTTGATCTCTGGACGAAGACCCCTGATGAAGGGAGAAGTATTCATCTAGTCCTGCAACACTACCCCTGAAAAAAGAGACACAAGATCCTTGAAATGGTCAACATACGCTTTCACCGTCTGCTGGCCATGTTGAACACACATGAGCTCTTCCATTTTCTTCGTCTTCACCTCCACAAGTATAAACCATTGAACGAAGATGGCTTTAGAGACATACCACACCATCCCAACTTGCATTAATGGCGGGGTGAACAACTCCTAATCATCCAGATCTGGACCTTCGAACAGACGTGAAAAAGCATGCACTCTAACAGCTTCGGGAGTTCCCAATACCCTGAAGATGCGCTTGACCTCTTCAAGCCACTCCACTGTCTCTAACAGACTTCAATCACCATGAAGGAAAGATAATGTCCGAGAAAGACCAAAAAATGGGCATGACTCATCAAAAATCTGGGGACCTTTCTGGGCGGCATTTCTGAGCAACATATATAACACCAAGCCGAAACCGATATCAATCGAAGCAACATCAATAAATCACCCTCATCTAAAAACAACCAGCTCAAAAAACCAAACCACAAACACAACCCAAAATTCCTTGTCAAAAATTTCCGTTCCATTTTAGATTCCAAAACCACATTTTTTTTCAAAACTGCTTTATTTCAAAACCACTTTCCAAATACCAAATCCACTTTTCAAACCAAAATCACTTTCCAAAACCATTTTCCTCTTTAAAATCCAATTTAGAAAACAATCTCAAGCCTTTAATTTCAAACACACCCAGGTAATCCCATGAACCGTTGCACATGTCTTCATCCACTTTCATTCATACGCACTAACACGCACTTTCCACGCATCCTCTCACATGTGCAAACGTTCATAAGGAGTACCTAAGGTTTCACCTCAAACCATTCTCGACCAATTTCCAAGCAAACACCGGTTTTCCAAACCAAAGGCTTTCAGTTTTAAAACCCATTTCATAAATTTAAAGTTATTTAAAAGAAATCGGTCCCATTTTCAAAACCCCTTTTTCATTTCCAATAATGCACTTACACCAACCAGAATGAAAATGACACTCAACTTGCATCAAACCACCAGAGTGAGGGACTAGAAGTCACACTTAACCTGGCGACATGGCAGTGGGCCATGCCCCAAGTAAGCATTCAACAACTAGGAGGAATTCAAACCGTGTACCCAGACTCCACATGGGTCACTACTCCATGTGAGATCACGATGTAACATCGGTTTACCTTCGTTGTCATCCCTCAATCCAAAACAAATCAGAACAAGACAAGAACTCAATTCCCAGACTACCCCTGGCGACTCGAGGTTCGGAACGGGCGAGAGTTCATGACGTCCTTCTCGTACCTACCTCTCGAGTCCCGATAGTCCTAATCTCCATCTACCGGACATCCCAAATAACAAGGGACCTCTGATACCATTTTGTCACAAACCAACCCGGGTTGACCCTGAACCGGTCACCCAAGCCAGCCCGCGACATGGCCCGAGGGGCGTTCCCTATCCCCAAGGGCTGGTAACTAGTGTCGGGCATCAAAACTAAACAAGAGGGAATGATTTCTCCCAGTAAAAAAAAAATAAAGTAACGTAAAAGTAGAACAATACAAAGTAAATAAATGACACTAAAAGGAAAGAACGATCAGCAACAACCAACTAACCTGACCACAACCAAAACCCCTCGTGACTCCGAGAGTCGCTCATCAGTCTACAACCAACTCTCACCCACGACGAGCAAGCTTGAGTCAAACCTGCAACAGAAACTAAAAACAGAAAAACACTATAGGCGTGAGTATTAAAACTCAGTAGGCGTGCCCAACAAACTATTCCCAATACACTACCTTTAAATAAAGAAATTTACTAATTCCATGTTTGAACCAAGTTATACAAAATATGGGTTTTCACACACACACTTCCATTTCTAAGACAAGTAACATTTCATTGCCCTTTTTAATTTAAAACAAGTTTAATGATTGAAAGGAACAGGTGTATTGCATTTTAAAACATTTCTGTGAGCAATTTAGAAATTCAAATTTTAGTTGCTAGTCAAAGGGAAAACCACACACAACACACCACACACACTAAGGGCAATGGAAAAGAAGTGGCACACACAGGCCAACAACAGAAACTAGACCTCTCAATCGTTCGCCACATAAAAATAAACACTAAAGAAAACATGGGTCGAACCTAGGAGATCGTGAACAATCCAGAACATACCATACATGTGACTCATCTTGAAGGCATGCCTACTTTCGATGACGTCATAACGCCCTAACGCCCGGTGTTGCCCTACATGGCCTAACCGAGGGGTCCAATCCCCAGCAGAGTTTCATCCGTACTAGGGGCCACTAGCCAGTGCGTAATCTAAACTAGTGCGGCAATCGTTCTCAGAATATTCACTCACTATGTCAGGTTCCCATGTCAACACAAGCAATAAAAAGGGGTGTGTCCACAATGTAAATGAATCAGTCACGATGCACAAACATCACATACAACTCACACAATCAACGCAACCAAAGATCACCCCTAAATGGGTTTTCCAAAATAATTTATTTTTATTAAAGTGTCAAACGGGCCTTCACCAACTTTAAAGAAAAACCTCGTTTCTCAAGAAAACCTGAAACACTTGTTCAGAAGAAATCATTTATCTTTAAAACCAGAACCACATTTGAAATTCTGTGAATTATGTTTAAAGGCCAAACGAGCATTCTTTCAATACTGGGTGTCCACTCGTCAAGAAAAAGTTTCAAGTGTTCGGTATAAAATAAACGGATCTTTTCACACCAAATAATCATTTAAAAATTAATTATCTTATATTATTTCTCATTCATTAAAATTAATAAAACATCAAGTAATTAATAAATTCTAAATTTAAAGGTGAGTGCAGTGGGGGACCTACCTCAGCTCGTAGTCCAAACACAAAGGCGCGACATGCCTCTCGCAGGCGTACAAGCAAGCGCAAGCTGATGACAACAATATAGCGAGGCTACCTTGCGAACGCGCTGCAATAAACGCATAAAACTAAAATCACACAAAGACAGACTTAAAACAATCCAAACAAGAAAACAACGCGAAAGAACCACCTCGACATGTTTTCGAAACACAACTCACACCATCACATTATTTATTAGGCCACTTTAAAAATCCACAAAGTGTTAACAAAACCACACGACGCCAATCCAACAACCCATTTCAAGAAAACACTTGCAAAACCAAATAAAAACGCACGACACGATGAAATATACATTTAAAGCGCGTGTGCCTAAACACATTTTCAAAACCAAACTCGAAGACTCAAAATTATTTAATAAACCATTTAAAACTTTACGAATTTTTTTTGAAAAGCGTACCGCGACTTTAAACACATGAAACCAACTTAAACCCCTTAAAAAACACTTTTATGATCAAATTCACACCAAAACATTTCTAAAACACAATTCTCAACCCTGGTATATTTTTATAAACCAACTACGTGATTTAATAAAGCACTATTTGATGGCACAAAGTAGATTTCATCAAAACCGCACCATAATACATAAGAACATACCACTTCAAAAATCAAATGCATAACAAACTCTAAAAAATATATATATTTTTTCAGCACAAAAAATCATTTAATAAATCTGTTAGACAATTAATAGAACATTCACATGGTGCGCAACAAAGTTTTACCACAAAACTACACTCAAATAAGCAAATCAACTCAACAAATGCTAAAAACAAACTTTGCACCAAACACATAATTTAAATAACATGCTAGTTTAATTAAATGCACAAATTAATTCATCAAACAATTCTAATTGGCGAAATCGCCTACCTCAAATGTGGGTGGACCACCCGAAAATGGTGCGAAACCTCGTTCGCACTGCGACCGCACCTGCGGGAAGCCAAAACCACCATATGCAATGAAAATCGTACCAACTAAAACCAACCCTGAACAACAAACCCTAACAACATTTAACATCTAAAACAATGAAAAACTACCACGGGGGGTTGCAGATCAGCTGTCTGAAGGGAACGATGGGGGTAGCGCCGGCGAGATGGCTGGCTGAAGGTTGGGTTGTGCGAGGTCGGATTCGGTGTGGCTGGTGGGTGCGAGGCCGGAGTAGACAAGGGGGCAGGAGGCGACGACCTGGACAAGGGGGAGTGGCTGGCTTGCGAACGGGGAAGGGGAATGGGGTTTCACCGGCCGGACGGAGCAGGGGCAGCGGGAGGTGGAGCAGGCAGGAGGGGATGGCGACGACGTGCGGCTAGTCTGAGGGTGCCAGCAGGAGGGGTCCTGGTGCACTGAGACGAAGGGGGTAGGGGTGGCCCGCAGCACCGAACAGGGAAGGGGGGTGATTCGCGGACGGGGAAGGGGGGGGCGAGTTTAGGTTAGGTTAGTTTTTTCTTATTTTTAATAAAATTACTATAATAATAATAAAACCAATAATAATAATAATAATAATAGTAACAATAACACAAATAATAATGATAATAATAATAAAATTAACAATAACAAAGTTAATAATAATTAAAATTACCTACAATAAAAATAATAACTATTTCAATAATAATAAAATAACAATGACGATGAGAAATTAATTATAATAGCTTTAATACAATAGTAATTATAATAATAATAATTTTAATCGTTTTAAAAAAACAATAACAATATTAGTAATAAAAAATGAGCAATTTCACGACACTTGGGCCAGCTACGTGGCTACCTCCAACCGTATGGTGACCGCACACGGGTTCGAACCCCACTGCAAATATTAAACACCAACAATTTTGACCCAGGACCCCGCTCGGACCTTGGTGAGAGAACTCAAGGCCAAGAATTAAATAAATAAAAATGAATTAAATGTCGGGGTGTGACATGTTCAATAAAGATGAAGCCCCCAATCCCATTGTCAGTGTTCCAGTGATTTTGATTTTGATGAACAATGTTATTCCTATTATCCTATTTCTGTATGTTTATTCATTTATGTGATTGTAGATTAATAACTGTAATGGTTTATACTATGATAACTTCTCAAAAAATAGTGGTTATAACCCTAATCTCTGGATTGAAGGCTTGAGTTGCAGGTACGTTAATAATCTTGCAAGTTATTTAGCAGAGGAAATATTAATATAAATTGATTTCTTTAGTTTTTCCATTATTTATCATCCCATTATCCTATCCTACCTCTTCCTTTTGATGAAAGGTGCAATGAATGAGGTGGTACTATGCCTTTCCGGCATGCTAGTGACTTTTCAGCCCAAAGTGGATCAAATAAATAGATGATAGAGATGATAAATAATATGAATAGAGCTCAACTAGAGACTGAAGTGCTGTGTAGGGGAACTGCTAAGGTGATCCTTTCGATTACTGATTGATTTCTTTGAAAAAACATCAATTTATGTGTTTCATATGTTTTAAACCATTTGTCAACTAAGTGAATTAATTTTTTTGAACTATTAAATATGATTTTTTGCAGTGTATAAGTTCAATAGTTGTTATGCACATGCAACAGGTATGTTCACCTAATTCCGTAGAAATTTTCACACTTCATTTTGTTCTTAGATCTATCTACGACAGCTTCATTGGCAACATGCCTTAGTCCGTTGATGCATTATACAACCATTATCCTTCTTTTCCCCTCTGGTAACCCATCGGTTCATCCGCATTTGATATTATCTACTAAAAACTAACCGATGTCCTTCATTTTCTCTTCAGTTCTTCTAAACTAATTTATATTTACCCATGTTGTGTTTTCATCTAAGGTGTTTCATGATTTCTTTTTATCTATTGCATGTACGTCGATTTGATTCGTAATAATATGAGTCGATTCTTGTGATTTTTACATTTGAATATTTTATCAACATCATTAAAAGTGGTATGTCACAAATCTGAATAGTGTCCTTCCATAAACAGTAATAGATACAAAATGAATATAGACCAATAGACTAGGAAATTGGTCCTCCTACCCATTCTTACAACAACTGAGTAGCGCAGATGGCTGTGGCTCTGAAAACTAGAGTCCTCTGGGTCATGTTCAATAAAGATGAAGCCCCCAATCCCATTGTCAGTGTTCCAGTGATTTTGATTTTTATGAACAATGTGATTCCTATTATCCTATTTCAGTATGTTTATTCATTTATGTGACTCTAGATTAACAACTGTAATGGTTTCTACTATGATAACTTTTCCAAAAAAACAGTGATTATAACCCTAATCCCTGTATTGAAGGGTTGAGTTGCAGGTACATTAATAATCTTGCAAGTTATTTAGCAGAGTAAATATTAAAATAAATTGATTTCTTTAGTTCTTTCCTTCATTTCTCATCTGATGATCATATCCCGCCTCTTCCTTTTGATGAAAGGTGTAATGAATGAGGTGGGGCTATGCCTTTTAGGCCTGCTGAAGACTTCTCATCTGAAAATGGATCAAATAAACAGATGATACAAATGATAAATAATATGAATATAGCTCAACCAGAGACTGAAGTGCTCTACAGGGGAACTGCTAGGGTGATCCTTTCGATTACTGCTTTATTTCTCTGAAAAATCATAAATTTATGTGTTTCATATGTTTTAAAATATTTTCAACTATGATAATTAATTTTTTTGAACTATTAAAAATGTTTTTTGTAGTGTATAAGTTCAATAGTTGTTATGTATATGAAAAATACAAATATTCTGCAGTGTATAAGTTCAGATACATTAATTGATTTTTAGATCATGCATTAACAATGTCAATACTTGAATATCATCCACCTATTTGCATTGGTTTTACATATTGATGAAAATAGAATCATATTTATGTATTCTACATCATAGTTTAGTGCTTAGTGCTTAACAACACATAAACTAATTCAATCAAATAACTACAGTTTGTCTATAGATTAACAACTGTAATGGTTTCTACTATAATAACTTTTCCAAAAACAATGGTTACAACCCTAATATTTGGATTAAAGTCTTGAGTTGCGAGTAAATTGATATTCTTGCAAGTTATTGAGCATGGGAAATATTAATATAATTTTTTTTCTTTGGTTTCTTCCTTCATTTTTCATGTATTGATATGTCAATGCTTGAAAACCATCTATCTATATGTATTGGTTTTATAGATTTCTAAAAATAGAAACATATTTATGTATTCTACATCATAGTTTGGTGCTTAATAAATTTTCTTATGTCATTAAAATACATATTTTTCCTTAACCGGGTGTCATTGGATCAAATGTCTCGTATTATAATCATGTTGTAGGCACTGACGATGCATCTGAAAATCCTTCTAAGGTAAAATCTTTCTTAGTGTAGGTATATCTTCTGTAGTGAAACCTTTTTTTATTTATCATCCCCTTGTGGAATATATCCTTTTCTTTACTACCAGCCACTGGCAGTTTATGTGTGGAAGAATGCATTCTGGTAAGACTATGATTTCATTTCAATGCTTTAAAGACAAGTAATCCTTTGTCAATTGATATTGTCTCTCGTCTAATTTGACTTATTTACTCTATTGAACTTCTTTACGTTTCAGGGCTATTTCAGGGCTGCTGATCATCACTGGGAAGGATACCTCTTTGCCACTGCTGGTGCTCATGTTGACATTTGGGATCACAATAGGTTTGATCTGGACTCTGTTTTTTTGGTTTTCCCTCAGGGGTAAGACTGATTTTATTTCAATTATTTTATGAAAATAAATCCTTTGTTAATTGATATTGTATCTTTTCTAATTTAATATATTTATCATATTTCCTCTGTTGATCTCCTTTATGTTTCAGGGCTACTGATCATCACTGGGATAAATACCACTTTGCCACTGCTGCTGCTCAAGTGGACATTTGGGATCACAATAGGTTTGATCTAGACTTCATTTTTATTTCCCTGGGGGTGGTACTGGCGATGGTGTTTTTTGTTAATTTTATAATGAATATTTTCAGTCCTACACAATTCTACTTCTTTATTTTAAATTTAAAAATCTCAATATGATTTCCATAAATTTTTCTGAGCCAGTGCATAATTTTGAATGGGGACATGACACTGTCCAGTTTGATCCTTAAGATCCTAAAGTCTTGGAAACATTAGAATGGTGGGCTCATTGATTTTAAACTATTTTGTTTCTCCCTCCCCCTTTACTAGATGAATATATTAACATTTTTATTTGGTTTTATGTAATTACACCTTTATTTCAATTTCTCAAATTGATACATACTCGTGTTATTTTAAATCTGCAGGCACTCTCCTATCCTAATATTTCAGATCTGGTGCATGGACATAGCTCTCTAGAGTTGGATGGAAAATATGAGGCCCTGGGACCAATCTAGAGATGTTTAGCGAAGGTGAAATATTGGTTCAAAATGGGATGATTGATTAATTAATTGTTAGGAAGTCCCAAGCAATACCTACAAGCAAGTTAGTGGGAATACATACATATTATGGAGGGTGAGGATTTACTGTAGACTTAGGAATTTTTGGAATTGGAAATTCATTCCATGAAATTAGGTCCCCTACCATGAACTGAAAAAATTAGGCCCCCATTGCAATTTAATTTTTTCTGGGTTTCTGGTTTTCTTATATAGAAACTGTGAGTTAGGGGTCTGCTTATATGGAAAATGTGAGTTAGGGTTAATTGATGGTTCTCTGGTGTAGGTAGAGTATTTAACATAATAGCAGATTACCGAGGTGGTGGGCACTATGATGGTGGGGATTGGGTGGGAATTAAAGATATAGATCTGATTATGGAGGATATATTTTGGGTGATCTGGTTCACGACTCTGGTGGTGGTGCAATGTTCCTGGTGTTCGTTGTTGGTTTTCAGTGTCTTTCTACAGTGGTTTTTCTCAGTGACTGTCATTCAGTGGAATTAATCATTTTTGGATATAATCATTTTTGTGATGTTAATGCCTTTTATATTAACATATGGAATTAATTGATTTACGTTTAGACATAACATTTTGAATTAATTGAGTAGTTTGCAAGTTCCTTTTATATTTTTTCTGTTTTTAATTTCAAATATTTTAATAGTGCTTCACTGGGTAGGTTTGATTTGTTCAATTTAAGGAGATTACTGTAACTTTATTTATTAGGACCTTAAACATTCCATTAAAAAAATGATGCTAATAAAAAATAATATAATCATTATAAAAAATATAATAAATATGTTATTATTTTTATTTTTATATATGGAAAAATAAATAAAAAATAAGTATTATAACAACCTAACATAATATCATATTTATTGATTTTAACAAACACCGCCTTTTGTGCAACACATCCTTACGTTATCAAACAATTTTTAATTTTTGTTACATGTTTTGAATTATCTTTTTTATTTTACCATTTAAGGTTTTTATTTTCATATTTCAATATTCATTAATATTTTTTCTTATTTTTAAATATTATTGTGTATGCAGAAAAACATGATAGAATCTTTTGATGTTAAAGATTTATTACTATGTGACATCATCATTGGTTCATTCTACAACTCCAACTGACATTCAATGAATGATAAAAATAGAAACATCAATATTTTTTATTGAATTATTGATCATCTTTTTATAATTTTGTATTAAAATTTCTCATTTTATATTTTCTCATATTGATTATTAAAACCACTGTATTCTCTTTTAGTTGTCAACACGTTTTATTTCACATTAAAAAATCAATTTTTTTTTGTGAATGTTTATCGAAATGTATGGTCATTCATGTAATTTACTTCTCCATCCTCTAAATAGCTTTCCATTCCTTTAGATTTTTCCTTATTATTTTATACTATATTAATGATCTCTTAATACTTTATCCATTTTTATTCTAATAATATATACCATTTATCATCTTTTTATTCTAAAAATTATATTTTGTTCAGTAACATTACAATATTTTTTTGAATTATGCAAACCTAAATGATTTGAAAGAAAATTGAATAGTTTCGTGCATTCGCACGGGCATAGTACTAGTGTTAATATAAATTTTGGTAATAATTATTGTAGTGATATTAATAATGACAAAAATTCTAATCATAATAATAGTGATAATAATAATAATAATAATAAATTGATAATAATGATAATAATAATAATAATACCAACAAACTTAATAATAAAAATCATAATAATAAAAATCATAATAATAAAAATATTTTTATCTACGCAATAATATCATAATTATTACGATTTAAACATTTAACTTATTTTATTTACATCAAACTTTATTTATTTTAAAAATTAAACATTTGTGCGGGCACTTGGGCCGATCACGCGGTCACCGTCAACCATACGATGTCCGTGCACCGGTCTGACACCCACCAAAACTATTAAACGATAAAAAAAATTAGACCGGCGCTCAACTTGCACCTTGACGAAGCTAACCGAGGTCAAGAAATAATAAAATAAAATTATAATAAAAATTTTAATAACATAATAATAATAATATTAATATTCACAATCATTATAATTATAATAACAATCACAATAATAATAATAATAATATTAAAAATCATATTATTATTATTATTATTATTTATAACCATTTTCAAAAATTCATTTCATCCAAATTATCTTCCTTTATTTATTTATTTATTTATTTTCATTCACCAGCCAAATTAATTAATTAATTTTTTCCGAACCGACTAACCGCGCGATTTGCCTGCAGTAAGACGCGCGGTTGAGCAAACTACGCACGAACCGTGCCACCCAGTACCGCCTGGTTATAGGGTTAAGTTGTGTGCTTGTCGCGCGACTTGATAAACCGCGTGCAGGTTGCGCGCCATAACTCCGACCCATTCAGGTAACCGCGCGGGCAACATGCAGTCACTTCTAGCAGTGCGGACTGACCGCACAATAGAAAAAGTCATCCAAAACTCAAAATAATAATTAAAACAATTAAAAATAATAATAAATAAATCAGGTTGGGGTGTGACAATGAGAATATTGCTATATGCAATAAGCAGTTTGCATTGAATGAATAAGCAATATAGACATAACATTAAACAAAAATTAATATGAATGCACATTATGATAAAAATAAATATACATCATACACATATGAAAGTCATTATAGTTTCTTGATGATGAGGTGTGATATCAGAGGGGATGCGATCAGTCTACGACAGTCAATGGATGACGATGGTCTATAGATGTCATCAATTAAAACTAAGGATATGGATGAAAAGAAAAAAAGTTACCACAATCGATAATAAAGATGAAATCACCCTTGGAGTGTTGTACTTCATAAATAATATCTATTAACACATACACAACATGCTACAATATGGTTTTGCAATATTTAAATCATTGTTGGAGTGATATGCAGGAGCGGGGACATAAAAAACAACTTACACTGAAAAAAGATCATTATAGATGAAGGATTGCATGTCACATACCTGATTAAGCAGCAGAAGAAAAAAATTTAAATGAGAATTAATAGAAAAATATATCAAGAGAAATAAGAAACAATATACTCACATGGTGTCATGAAAATATAAGTCAGTCAAGAAATGTAAACAACCTGAAAAAATTCATTTTATTTTTAGTTTCAATGTTGTCATGAAAATATAAAAGATTCAAGATAAAATATATATACCTGAGTAGAAGAAATATTTGTCATTGTATCTATTACTCTTGATTGAGAAGGGATTAACAGAATAGATATACCTAAAATAATAATAATTGCAATCATTTTACCTTTAAGGCCACATGTATTTAAAGTATATTGTTGAATTGGAGTTAGAAACCTACATGAGCAAACTGATTATGCAGCCACAGTAATCTTCTACGAAATATTACATCCTTAAAAGTATCCTGAGAATTGAAATTAATGTGTGACATGTTCGTAATGATTTGTAAAGGGGTAAAATGAAATTATGATATTCAATAATGTGACCATTTGACATATTATATAAAATAGGATATATTCGCACTGTATATAGTGAACAGTGATGTAAAAAAGACAATGTACTGAAGTTTGTTTCACAAATACACCCATGGAAGAAGATTGCGAAAATGTGAGAATATTGCTATACGCAATAAGCAGATTTCATTGAATGAATAAGTAATATAGACATAACATTAAACAAAAATTAATATGATTTCATGTTCTGATACAAATGAATATACATCATACACATATGGAAACTCGATGTGAGCATATAGTTTGAAAATAAGTAAATATACAGTATGATGTATACTGGAAATGCTTATTGAATGTGCAAACACTAAATGGGATGGAACATACATGTAGTTAGAGGTATAAGGTGGACAAAAGTTATGCATATAGTGGGAAAATATATGCAGAAATTGGGAAACAGGGTTCCTTTTTCATATTAGGGTCATGAATTTTAATGGAAAAACATTACTGATGGATGCTTTTTCTGCAACAGAAAAGTGATGCGCCAATGAAATGTAGAGTGCATAAATTATAGGAAATTCAAAATGAATAAGAATTATATAATACAGAATCTCATGCGGATGGATGGGGTAAGAGGGTGATAGACAAAAGATAGGCTTTTGCTGGGTGCGTATGGAGGAGAGAGCGAGGCGAAGCAGGCAGAGGCAGAGGATCCGGAGATGGAATAGGCTGGGGGCGACTGAGGTGGAACAGATGGAGCTGGAGAAGGCGGAGGCGGAGTAGCCAGAAGCGGAGTAGAAGGTGTAAGCGGGGGTGGAGCGGGAGAGGGTAGTCGAGGAGGGAGTCAGGAAGGGAGGGAGGTGGGGAGGGAGAGCGGAGTCGCGAAGTTTGCGGGAACACGATGGTGGCAGTGTTATGCGGGTACCCTGGGACGAGCAGAGGGGATTAACGAGCGGGAATCCTCAGAGACGAGGAGCTAAATCACGAGTAGGATGCCGACGGTGTTTTAAGTGAATTGTGTGTGATTAAATACAGGTTTTTTTTTTATATATATGAGTTTTATTTATTTTTTTCTGGAAAAAGGATAGGGTTTGAAATATTTTAAAAAATGGGTCTTTAGATGCGTGAACCCCGTTCACGCATCTTCTTCTCGGCCGGATGCATGAACGGGGTTCACGCATCCTACGCGATCGGGATAAAAGATGCGTGAACCCCGTTCACGCATCTACCCTCACCAGGAAGCGTGAACGGGGTTTACGCATCCTTTGTAAACTTTATGAAGGATGCGTGAACCCCATTCACGCATCCTACAGAAAGCTTTATTTTTTATTTTTTTGTATTTTTAATTTTTTTTTGTTTTGTTTCTATATATATATATATAAATAAAACAAAAAATTTCAGCAGAATTTATCTGCTATTTAATATCCAGCAGTACTGCCATTACAACAGTCTAGATTCTGACAGACACTCTCACCCATGGCTCTCTTTTATAAGAGGGCTAGCCTGAGAAATTCTTCTGGATTTTCGATGTGGGATTCAAGTTCTCTCTTTCTGCGCAGAACATTCTGCATTTCCGTTGTGGGATTCTATTTCAAGTACGTGACTTTGAAAGACTATAAAATACGAACTATAAGACCAATATAAATGAAACTTAAAACATCAATTAAACATATAATAAATTGTTGAAAATAAAAAGAATTTTGTAAAAAATGTTGATGAATAATAATTTATAAGCTTTCAAATATACCAAATTGAAACTTAAAAATGTTTCAAATACGTGTCTTTGAAAGACTATAAAATAAAAACTATAAGACCAATATGAATGAAACTTAAAACACGAATTAAACATATAATAAATAGTTGAAAACAAAAAGAATTTTGTAAAAGATGTTGATGAAAAATAATTTATAAGCTTTCAAAATCACCAACTTGAAACTTAAAAACGTTTCAAGTACGTGGCTTTGAAAACCTATAAAATAAAAACTATAAGACCAATATAAATGAAAATTAAAACATGGATTAAACATATAATAAATAGTTAATGATTAATTAGTTAATTAGTAATATAATTATTAATTAGTTAATAATTTGTTAATTAGTAATATCATTATTAATTATATAATAATTAATTAGTTAATTTGTAATATAATTATTAATTACATAATAATTAATTAGTTAATTAGTTATATAATTATTAATTATACAATAATTAAGTATTTAGTAAGTAATATAATTATTAATTATACAATAATTCATTAGTTAATTAGTAAATTAGTAATATAATAAATAATTATAATTATTCATTACAATTATTAGTTATTAATTATTAATAATTAATTATATAAAAATTAATTAGTTAATTAGTAATATAATTATTCATTATATAATAATTAACTAATTAATTTTTAATAATTAATAATTATATTGGTAATTAACTAATTAATTATTATGTAATTAATAATTAATAATTATATTAGTAATTATAATTCATAATTATAATACTAATTATAATTAATAATTACATTACTAATTAACTAATTCTTTGTTATATATTTAATAATTATATTACTAATTAAAAAATTAATTATTATATAATTAACAATTAACAATTATAAATTATAAATTATAATGAATAATTATATTACTAATTAACTAATTAATTATTATATAATTAATAATTACAAATTATAATTAATAATTATATTACCAATTAACTAATTAATTAGTATACTATTAATAATTAATAATTATAATTAATAACTATATTATTAATTAATTGTTGTATAATTAATACTTATATTACTAATTAACTAATTAATTATTATATAATTAATAATTAATAATAAATAATAAATAATAAATAATAAATAATAAATAATAAATAATAAATAATAAATAATAAATAATAAATAATAAATAATAAATAATAAATAATTAATAATTAATAATTATAATGAATAATTATAATAAATAATTATAATTACTAATTATATTACAAATTAATAATTATATTACAAAATAACTAATTAATTATTATATAAAAAATAATTAATAGTTATAATTAATAATTATATTACAAATTAAATAATTAATTATTATATAATTAATAATTAATAATTAATAATTAATAATTATAATGAATAATTATAATTAATAGTTATATTACTAATTAACAAATTAATTATCAATTAATAATTATATTGCTAATTAACTAATAATTATTATATAATTATGTTACTTATTAACTAATTAATTATTGTATATTAGTAAATAATAATTAATAATTAATAATTAAATAATTAATAATTAATAATTATATTAATTATTAACTAATTAATAATTATATTACTAATTAACTAATTAATCATTAACTATTTCTTATATGTTTAATCTATGTTTTAATTTTCATTTATATTGGTCTTATAGTTTTTATTTTATAGGTTTTTTAAGCCACGTACTTGAAACATTTTTAAGTTTCAAGATGATGATTTGAAAGCTTATAAATTATTTTTCATCAACATTATTTACGAAATTCTTTTTATTTTCAACTATTTCTTATATATTTAATCCACGTTTTATGTTTCATTCATTTTTGTCTTATAGTTTTTATTTTATAGTATTTCAAAGACACGTATTTGAGACATTTTTAAGTTTCATGTTGATGGCTTTGAAAGCTTATAAATTATTATTTATCAACATTTTTTACAAAATTCTTTTTTTTTCTCGATAATTTCTTATATGTTTAATTCATGTTTTAAGTTTCATTTATATTGGTCTTATAGTTTTTATTTTATAGTCTTTCAAAGTGACATACATGAAATAGAATCCCACATCGGAAATGCAGAATGTTCTGCGTAGGAAAGAGAGAAGCTGAGTCCCACATCGAAAATGCAGAACGATTTCCAGGGCTAGCACTCTTATAAAAGAGAGCCCTGGGTGAGAGTGTCTGTTAGAATTCAGACTGCTGTAATGGCAGAACTGTTGGATATTAAATAGCAGATAAATTTTGCTGAAATTTTTTGTTATATATATATATATAAACCAAACAAAACAAAAAATACAAATAAACTTTTTAAAAATACAAATAAAAAATAAAAAATAAATCATGCTGTAGGATGCGTGAACGGGGTTCACACATCCTTCATAAAGTTTACAAAGGATGTGTGAATCCCGTTCATGCTTCCTAGCAAGGGTAGATGCGTGAACGGGGTTTACGCATCTCCGAACCCATTTTTAAAAATAGTTGAAACCCTATCATTTTTCTACAAATTTTTTTCTTCCAAAAAACTATTTATATAAAAAACCCGATTAAATACATTGTTTACATTGGTGATTATAACCGATGTCATAAATAGTTTTCAAATAAGCAATATAGACATAACATTAAACAAAAATTAATATGATTGCACGTTATGATAAAAATTAATATACATCATAAACATATGGAAACTCGATGTGAGCATATAGTTTGAAAATAAGTGAATATACAGTATGATGTATACTGGAAATGCTTATTGAATGTGCACACAGTAAATGGGATGGAACATGAATGTAGTTAGAGGTATAAGGTGGAGAAAAGTTATGCAGATAGTGGTAAAATATATGCAGAAATTGGGAAACAAGGTTCCTTTTTCATATTAGGGTCATGAATTGTAATGGAAAAACATTACTGATGGATGCTTTTTCTGCAACAGCAAAGTGACGCGCCAATGAAATGCAGAGTGCATAAATTGTAGGAAATTCAAAATGAATAAGAATTGTATAATACAGAATTTCATCTGGATGGATGGGGTAAGAGAGCGATAGGCAAAAGATAGGGTTTTGGTGGGTGCGTATGGAGGAGAGAGCGAGGCGAAGCAGGCGGAGGCAGAGGATCCGGAGGTGGAACAGGCTGGGGGCGACCGAGGCGGAACAGGTGGAGCCGGAGAAGACGAAGGCAAAGTAGTCAGAAGCGGAGCAGAAGGTGTACGCGGGGGTCGAGCAGGAGAGGGTAGTCAAGGAGGGAGTTGGTAAGGGAGGGAGGTGGGGAGGTAGAGAGAAGTTGCGAAGTTTTCAAGAGCACGATGGTGGCAGTGTTATGCGGGTACCCTCGGACGAGCAGAGGGGATTAGCGAGCGAGAATCCTCGGAGACGAGGAGCAAAATCACAAGTAGGACGCCAGCGGTGTTCTGTATGAATTGTGTGTGATTAAATATGGGTTTTTATATATATATGGGTTTTATTTATTTTCTTTATGGAAAAGGTATAGGGTTTGAAATATTTTAAAAAATGGGTCTTTCGAGGCGTGAACCCCGTTCAAGCGTCTTCTTCTTGGCCGGATGCGAGAACGGGGTTCACGCATCCTACGCGGCCGGGATAAAAGATGCTTGAACCCCGTTCATGCATCTACCCTCACCAGGAAGCATGAAAGGGGTTCACGCATCCTTGTAAACTTTATAAAGGATGCGTGAACCCCATTCACACATCCTACAAAAAGCTTTTTTTTTTTGTATTTTTAAATCTTTTATTTTTATTTTTTTGTTTTATTTATATATATATATATATAAATAAAACAAAAAATTTCAGCAGTATTTATCTGCTATTTAATATCCAACAATACTGCCATTATAGTAGTCTGGATTCTAACAGACACCCTCACCCATGGCTCTCTTTTATAGGAGGGCTAACCCGGAAAATTTTTCTGCATTTTCGATGTGGGATTCAGGTTCTCTCTTTCTGCGGAGAACATTCTGTATTTCCGATGTGGGATTCTATTTCAAGTACGTGACTTTGAAAGACTATAAAATACAAACTATAAGACCAATATAAATGAAACTTAAAACATGGATTAAACATATAAGAAATTGTTAAAAATAAAAAGAATTTTGTAAAAAATGTTGATGAATAATAATTTATAAGCTTTCAAAGATACCAACTTGAAACTTAAAAATGTTTCAAATACGTGTCTTTAAACGACTATAAAATAAAAACTATAAGACCAACATTAATGAAACTTAAAACATGAATTAAATATATAAGTAATAGTTTAAAATAAAAATAATTTCGTAAAAAATGTTGATGAAAAATAATTTATAAGCTTTCAAAACCACCAACTTGAAACTTAAAAACGTTTCAAGTACGTGGCTTTGAAAACCTATAAAATAAAAACAATAGGACCAATATAAATGAAAATTAAAACATGGATTAAATATATATGAAATAGTTAATGATTAATTAGTTAATTAGTAATATAATTATTAATTAGTTAATAATTAGTTCATTAGTAATATCATTATTAATTATATTGTAATTAATTAGTTAATTTGTAATATAATTATTAATCACATAATAATAAATTAGTTAATTAGTAATATAATTATTAATTATACAATAATTAAGTATTTAGTAAGTAATATATAATAATTCATTAGTTAATTAGTAAATTAGTAATATAATAAATAATTATAATTATTCATTACAATTATTAGTTATTAATTATTAATAATTAATTATATAATAATTAATTAGTATATTAGTAATATAACTATTCATTATATAATAATTAACTAATTAATTATTATGTAATTAATTTTTAATAATTAATAATTATATTGGTAATTAACTAATTAATTATTATATAATTAATAATTACTAATTATAATTAATAATTATATTAGTAATTATAATTCATAATTATATTTATATTTATAATTAATAATTACATTACGAATTAACTAATTATTTATTATATAATTAATAATTATATTACTAATTAACAAATTAATTATTATATAATTAACAATTAAAAATTATAATGAATAATTATATTACTAATTAACTAATTAATTATTATATAATTAATAATTACAAATTATAATTATTAATTATATTACTAATTATAATTATTAATTATATTACTAATTATAATTAATAATTATATTACCAATTAACTAATTAATTAGTATACAATTAATAATTAATAATTATAATTAATAACTATATTATTAATTAATTATTGGATAATTAATACTTATATTACTAATTAAATAATTAATTATTATATACTTAATAATTAATAATAAATAATTAATAATTAATAATTAATAATTAATAATTAATAATTAATAATTATAATGAATAATTATAATAAATAATTATAATTACTAATTATATTACAAATGAATTAATTAATTATTTTAAATTAGTTATTATATTACAAAATAACTAATTAATTATTATATAATAAATAATTAATAGTTATAATTAATAATTATATTACAAATTAACTAATTAATTATTATATAATTAATAATTAATAATTAATAATTAATAATTATAATGAATAATTATAATTAATAGTTATATTACTAATTAACTAATTAATTATCAATTAATAATTATATTACTAATTAACTAATTAATTATTATATAATTATATTAATTATTAACTAATTAATTATTGTATATTAGTAAATACTAATTAATAATTAATAATTATATTAATTATTAACTAATTAATAATTATATTACTAATTAAATAATTAATCATTAACTATTTCTTATATGTTTAATCCATGTTTTAATTTTCATTTATATTGGTCTTATAATTTTTATTTTATAGGTTTTTTAAGCCACGTACTTGAAACATTTTTAAGTTTCAAGATAGTGGTTTTGAAAGCTTATAAATTATTTTTCATCAACATTTTTTACGAAATTCTTTTTATTTTCAACTATTTCTTATATATTTAATCCATGTTTTAAGTTTCATTTATTTTTGTCTTATAGTTTTTATTTTATAGTATTTCAAAGACACGTATTTGAAACTTTTTTAAGTTTCATGTTGATGGCTTTGAAAGCTTATAAATTATTATTTATTAATATTTTTTATGAAATTCTCTTTATTTTTAACAATTTCTTATATGTTTAATTCATGATTTAAGTTTCATTTATATTGGTCTTATAGTTTTTATTTTATAGTCTCTCAAAGTGACGTACTTGAAAGAGAATCCCACATCGGAAATGCAGAATGTTCTGCGCATGAAAGAGAGAAGCTGAGTCCCAAATCGAAAATGAAAAACGATTTCCAAGGCTAGCCCTCTTATAAAAGAGAGCCCTGGGTGAGGGTGTCTGTTAGAATCCAGACTGCTGTAACAACAGAACTGTTGGATATTAAATAACAGATAAATTCTGCTGATTTTTTTGTTATATATATATATATATATAAAACAAAACAAAAAATACAAATAAAAACTTTAAAAATACAAATAAAAAATAAAAATTAAAGATTTCTATAGGATGCGTGAAGAGGGTTTATGCATCTCCGAACCCATTTTTAAAAATAGTTGAAACCCTATCATTTTTCTACATTTTTTTTCCAAAAACCCATTTATATAAAAAACCCGATTGAATACATTGTTTACGTTGGTGATTATAACCGATTTCATAAATAGTTTTCAAATAAGCAATATAGACATAACATTAAACAAAAATTAATATGATTGCACGTTATGATAAAAATGAATATACATCATACACATATGGAAACTCGATGTGAGCATACAGTTTGAAAATAAGTGAATATACAGTATGATGTATACTGGAAATGCTTATTGAATGTGCACACAGTAAATGGGATGGAACATGCAAGTAGTCAGAGGTATAAGGTGGAAAAAAGTTATGCAGATAGTGGGAAAATATATGCAAAAATTGGGAAACAGGGTTCCTTTTTCATATTAGGGTCACGAATTGTAATGGAAAAACATTACTGATGGATGCGTTTTCTACAACAGCAAAGTGATGCGCCAATGAAATGTAGATTGCATAAATTGTAGGAAATTAAAAATGAATAAGAATTATATAATACTAAATATCATGCAGATGTATGGGTTAAGAGATCGATAGGAAAAAGATAGGGTTTTGGTGGGTGCGTATGGAGGAGAGAGTGAGGCGAAGTAGGCGGAGGCAGAACAGGCTGGGGGCGACCGAGGCGGAAAAGGTGGATCCGGAGAAGGCGGAGGTGGAGTAGCCAAAAGCGGAGCAGAAGGTGTATGCGGGGGTGGAGTGGGAGAGGGTAGTTGAGGAGGGAGTCGGGAAGGGAGGGAGGTGGTTGTAAGAACCCAGTTCTTATTTTTGAGGTACGAGTTTCTTCTTTTCTCTTTTCCTTAAGTGTTTTTGAGAAAATAAGAAAAATTGGGGAAAATCCTAAATTTTGGGACTACACGCCGTGTACTTTTCCACACACCATGTACTTTGGCCGTGTGGGATGAGTACACAGGGTGTGTAGCCCTATCGAGGACGAAAGGTGCAAAAAACCGACTACACGTCGTGTAGTGGGTATTTACATGTCATGTAGTCAGTTGGCATGCAAATAGTAAGGTGGTGGAAGTATCCACTAGCTGTACGACAGTACATGTCGTGTGCTCAAGAATACACGCCGTGTACTCATGTTGACAGATGAACAGTATAGTGGTGGAAAGGGTAGCCGCTAGAGGAATAGTTAAATGAGAAAAGTACACACCGTGTAGTCTATAGTACACGCCGTGTAGTTTTTTTTTGCTTAAAATGGGCAGTAGCCTCCCCTATTCACAGGGAAGTCTTAAAACTGGAGGAGGAGTTGGGAGAGAGGGATGAACCTTCTAGAAGCTCCATATCGCACGCCGGGAATCCGATTTCGCTTCTGACGATCTTGTTGGAACCGTACGGGTAAGCCTCTCCTTCCCCTTAAGCCGTTCTTACCAATTCTTTCCTGATGGGAAGTTATTTAGGTTTGAATGTGTTTTTGTTTTTCCCAGATCTTTGTTGTTCTTGGGCATTTTTAGAAGCGTCGTTCGCGTATACCGATCAGGGGTGTTTAAGGCAGGTGGCTTGGTGTTTAAATTCCAACTGCTGTGCATTTTTGTGTACCGTTGAGCTACGAACCCATGTTGGGGTGTCGTGTGGCTGAGGCCTTGGCTATTTTGGATACCTAGAATTGTAGAGGTAATTAAATGTGATAATAAACTGTTGTTTGGGATCACTGCTTTTATCGAGGACCACCCCATGGGGTGCGTTCCTCTGTTTAGCCGTTTGGCCAGGATACCCGAGGGTATGCCTTTGTAATAATAATTATTGAATTGCCTTGAGAGGAATTGCATGTGTATTACTTGTTTATATATTGGGAGTGGACCAATTACTTATTTAGCTTGAGGGTAGTGCTTTACTTAGCCTGAGGGTAGTGTTTCCTTTAGCCTGAGGGTAGTGGTTATTTTAGCCTAAGGGAAACTTCTTTCATGCCCGTGGGAAATAGACTATGTGCCTGAGGGAGACACTTCGTACACCTGAGAGAAATATCCGTTAGGCCTGAGGGAAATGCCTGAGGGCAAGATTCTGATTACCTGAGGGTAAGGGTTTGTGTGTCTGAGGACACTGACTGTTTACATAGAAAATTCACTACGGTGGTTTTCCTTATATTGAATGATTAAATGAATATTAAAATGGAAACATAACTGGTAAAGTAAGTTACTTTTGAGTACTGATTAGTTTATTGCATTTACTTTTGCAGATTTTTGTTGCATGCTTACACACAGTTGGGCACAGGCCTTTGGTGGGTGCCTACCGAGATTTATTTCTCACACCCTATTTGGGTCATGTCTTCGGCCCAAACAGACTATGTTGTTTTAGGTGTGGATAAGGGAAAGGGTCCTTATACAGGTACATGATTGTTGCTGAGGAGTAGGGGAGCATGGGACCGAGCATGGGACCGAGCTTAGGCTCGCAATGCTGCCAGCTGTTTTTTTTCTGTTGTACCTGTACTTTCTATTGTGTTGTACTGTATTATTGTGTAACATGTTCTGGATGTTTTCTTAGAACTTGAGGCATGTTGAATCATTATCTATATAATTGGTTGGTTACTTTTTACTGCAATTGTTTATTTTAAATATGTATGGTTTATTTCTTCCGCTGTTGTTGTATGTTTTATTTAGTAATTCCGCTGCGCTACACTTTGAAAAATGAGGGCATAGTTTCCCCACTATCAGACCTGGGCCCTCGCTGCTAGTCGGCAGCCTCTAGCATTTGGGGAAATGCGCTTGAGGTCATGTGACCAACCGAGTTCGGGGCACCCGTTGAGTGGCACCCGGATTCGGGATGTTACAAAGTGGTATTAGAGGAGTTCTTTTCTTTGACTTACTATTTGGAGCCTTAGTCAGGGATAGGATGGGAACGGTAGTTGGTAATAAGCTGTTCCTGGGCGTAGATAACCCGTGTATAGGGAAAATCCAGTCTACCTCGTATTTTGCAATTTTTCTGATTTTGAAAATTTTATAGTTGATTTGATTTTCACCGTTGGGCGACGCACTTGTGATTGTGCTGTTTATATTTTATCCATGATTTCTATTTAGTTGCAACTTGATGAGATGAGGGTATGTCATCTCATGCATCATTTAGGCACATGCTAGAAATCACATGTCATGCATAGTTCCATGCCACGTAGGTGCATTAGAAATTGCATGTTGTTGTGATAGTTGTTGTGCTTGAAAAAGCATGCTGTTGTGATAACTGATTTGGTAAATACCTGCTGTGTGATAGGGTATTTTTATGTGAGACTGTTGATAGAATAGACGCCAAACTTTGGTTTTTGGGGAGTATGAGCCCTCATTGACTGGAATTTGGTGGATCATTGACTGTTTATCTTTGTATAACACAGATAAGATGCCAAACTTTGATTCGCGGGGAGTATGGTCCCTCACAGATCAGAATTTGGCACTTAGGTGTTGTTTTCAGTATTTTCTAGGTTCCAGAGTAGTATCTGAGCCTTACTGTCTGGAAAACCCATGATACATGTCGTGTAGTTCCACGGACACACGCCGTGTATTATTCTGTTCGGGAAGAAAAGAAAACCTTTTGAGTACACGCCATGTACCCTAAGTACACGCAATGTAGTCTCTTCCCGTGTCACAGACCATGTGGGTAGGGACACGGGGAAGTGAAATGCTTGGGGCGAACACGCCGTGTACCAGATGTACACGCCGTGTAGTGTTGACCCGGAGTCCGCCCGTGTAACTAACAAACAAGGACGGAGGAGACCTTAAGCCATACACGCCGTGTCCACTATGGAACACGCCGTATAGTCTGACCTGGGATCCAGCCGTGTAACTAACAACACGAGTCGATATAATCCTTTCGTGTACACGCCGTTTGTATATGGAACACGCCGTGTAGTTGAGCCGTGTATCCGGCCATGTAACTAACAACACGGGTCGACGAAGCTCGTCCAGTACACGCCGTGTGCCTAAGGGACACGCCGTGTAGTATTGACCAGTGGCAGACCGTGTGGCTGGGGAAACGGGGTGGTGTACACACCGTGTGCGGGTGTCACACGTCGTGTAGTATCAAGCCGAGTAGTCGGCCATGTCACAAACGACACAGGCAGTTGGAAAATTACACCATACACGCCGTGTAGATTATATACACGCCGTGTAGTTTTGTTCAACGGGAGTCGTGTGGCTAAGCTGTGCAGAAGGACCCAGGCAGGGGAAGAGAAGTTAGGTACACACCGTGTAGTCAGTATACACGCTGTGTAGTCAGTATACACTCCATGTAGTCTTGTTTTGCAAATCATGAATGCCCTCTTCCCCCAGTTCCCTTTTTGGTCCCTTCATTTTTAGTCTTTGATAATCTTGATCTAAGGTGTGTGTTTGACCTTGTAGAGTCATGCCACCGATATGACCACGCGTTGTTCTCTAGGAGAGCGACAACAATTATACTCCAGAGATGGTGGGCCATGGTCTACCAGTGGATCCTCCAGTAGAGCCAGATGCGGTGTCAGCCATTATATCGGACACAGGCGTGGAGGTGCAGTTCCATGAAGGCTTTATGCGGTTCATGCAGAACTTTCAGGGAGCACCGCTGGCTGCCACATCTATGGCTGAGCTGACTCATATATTCTAGCAATAGCATCCGCCTATGTTCTCAGGGGATGGCAGACCATAGGCTGCAGAGTCTTGGCTAGGGTCGATGCAGACTATTTTCGAGCATCTTGAGATGCCTCCAGGGAAGAGGGTCAAGCTCACGACTTATATGATGCGTGATTCTTCCAAGAGGTGGTGGGATGTTACCACTCAGACAGAGCATCATAGAGACATGGCGTGGGAAGATTTTCAGACATCCTTCTATGACTTCTTCTTCCCAGAGACGCTGAGGGAAGATAGAGCTCGAGAGTTCATGAATCTGCAGTAGGGCTCTATGTCAGTGATGGATCATTCTTCTCGTTTCACCGAGCTTCAGCGTTTTGCACCCGTACTGGTGGGTGATGAGACGTTGAGGGCCAGACGTTTTGAGGATGGTCTTCGTTATGAAATCTGAGCGCTGGTGAATGTTTTCAGGTTGCCTTCAGTATATATTATTGTGAATCAGGCACTGATTATAGAGAGGAACCTTTGGGAGGCTAGTGGTGCAGGCCAGGGCAGTTCGACACCAATTTCTGGTACTATTTCTACCGGAAAGAGGAAGCGACATATGAGTTTCTCTCACAGTGGCAGTACTAGCCAGACAGTTTCTTCAGGTGGCCTGGTCTTTTGCTACCAGTGTGGTAGAGAGGGGCACAAGAGACCGTAGTGTCCACGTGACCTAGTGGAGTGCCAAGCTTGCGGCAAGATGAGTCATCTGCAGTGCTTTTATAGGGCGTTTCCATCGGTGGCTAGTGAGAGAAGTTCTGTGTAGACTCCGCGTGCGAGAGTAGGACCAATGGCTTCTTACCAGTCGGGAAATTGGAATACGTCAGGGCGTGCAGGCCGAGATGGTGGTCGTGGCCGTGGTAGCCAGACACCAGGATCTCAAAGGCAACAGGGCAGGATAGCTCAGGGTAACCAGGCTGTGTTGCAGGGCCGCGACACTGGGCATACATATGTAGTGTAACAGACCCAATAGGAGCAGGATCCCGAACCTTCTACAGTCAGAGGTACTATTCTAGTAGCTTCTGTTTTATCTTCAGTAGTTTTTGATACAGGTGCTACACATAGTTTCATATCTGTGCCCGTTGTGGAGAGCCTTGGGCTCTGTGTTTCTTCTTCTTCTGCTATTATGACGCTAGACACGCCGTTGGGAACTAGAATGACATGTGTGTGTCAGTGCAAGGAGTGCCCCCTTGAGGTTGAAGGGTGTCACTTTCTTTGGGACCTCTATGTCTTAGAGATGACATCTTATGACGTCATTCTCAGGATGGACTGGTTGGTTCCCTTCCGATCCTTTGTAGATTTCTATCATCGTAGGGTGAGTTTCATGTCACCAGAGGGGGGAGAGTTTCTATATAAGGGCGAATGAGATGTTCAGGCGAGTCGAGCTGGACCAGAGCATCATGGGTGAGGTGGAGTCACAGCTTAGATTACGAGTTTATATCTGGATGATCAGGGGACTTGTCAGACGGATTTCCCTCCAGTGGTTGATCATTTCATGGATGTCTTCCAGGATGACTTTTCAGGTCTACCTCCAGAGCGAGAGGTGGATTTCTTTATTGAGCTTGTGCCAGGAGCAGCACCGATGTCCATTCATCCCTATAGAATGGCTACACCAGAGTTTCAGGAGCTCAAGAGGCAGTTAGAGGAGTTACAGGCAAAGGGTTTCATCCAACCCGGTACTTCTCCTTGGGGTTCGCCGGTCCTTTTTGTGAAGAAGGCAGACGGTACCCTCAGACTCTGTGTGGATTATTGGAAGCTAAACCAGTTGATGATTAATAACTGATATCCCTTGCTGAGGATTGATGATCTTTTTGATCAACTTCGTGGAGAACGAGTGTTCTCAAAGATTGACTTGAGATCTGGATATCATTAGTTGCGCGTGAGACCATCAGATATACCGCTTACAGCTTTTCAGAGCAGATATGGTCTGTACGAGTACTTGGTTATGCTGTTTGGACTCACGAACACACAAACAGTTTTCATGGCTCTGATGAATCGTGTGTTCCATCCATACCTGTATTCTTTTGTGGTATTATTCGCGGATGACATCTCATTGTACTCTCATACTCGACACGACCATGCCACCCATCTTGAGATCATATTGAGTACACTGAGAGAGCATTAGCTATATTCTAAGCTCTCAAAGTGCCACTTTTAGATGGACCAGATTCACTTCCTGGGTCATATCATATCAGAGGAAGGAGTTACCGTAGACCTAGAGAAGGTGAGAGTAGTAGTTTCCTGGGAGAATCTTAAGAACTTGTTTGAGATACAGAGTTTCTTAGGGCTGGATGGTTACTACAGACACTTCATCCAGGACTTCTCCCGCTTAGCAGTGTCGTTGACGGGTTTGACTAAGAAGGGTGTGAAGTTTGTTTGGTCGGAAGCTTGTGAGATAGCCTTTCAGGACCTAAAAGGAAGGTTGACATCAGCACCAGTCCTAATACTTCCAGAACAAGTAAAGATCTACACAGTTTACTATGATGCATCAAGCATTGGGCTAGAAGCAGTGTTGATGCAGGGCGATCGAGTTGTTGTGTACGGGTCTCGGCAGTTGAAACCACATGAGAGTAATTACCCGATGCATGATCTTGAGTTGGCTGCAGTTTTTCATGTGTTGCGCTGTTGGATACATTATCTATTGGGTGAGAATTTTGTGGTTTTCACCGACCAAAAAAGTCTCAAATACATCTTAACTCAGCATGACTTGAATCTGAGGCAGCTAAGGTGGGTCGAATACTTGCAGTCCTTCGATTTTGAGCTTGCCTATACACTTGGTAAGGGTAACGCAGTTGCTGATGCACTGAGTAGGAAGACTCAGATACAGGAAGTTCATGAGGCCAGTGGTGAGTGGCAGATTATGGCTTTGTTCTCTGAGATGCATTTGGAGGTGCACAACAGTCAGGGGAAAACCTATCTTTCATCTTTAGCTGTGACTTCTACCCTCCTGGATAGGGTGAGGATGATACAACTATCTGATTCATAAGGCCTAGTTCTACAGGAGTCGGTGGCAAGTGAGGACCCTCCTCCTAGTTGGACGATAGGCGATGATGAAATTTTGCGTTTCCATGGACGAGTGTGGGTTATAGGGGATATACGCGAGGAGTTGATGTGGGAGTTTCATGCTTCAACTTGGGTTGTGCATCCCGGAGTTACCAAGATGTACTGTTACTTGAGACGTCGGTACTGGTGGCCGGGTATGAAGAGGGAGATAGCTAATTTTTTTATGAGATGTTCCACCTGCCAGCAGGTGAAGGTGGAGCATCAGAGGCTAGCCGGACTGTTACAGCAGTTACCCATACCGGAGTGGAAATGGGATGATGTCGCGATGGACTTCATGACCGGATTATCGAGGTCACCTCGAGGCAATGATGCCGTGTGGGTTGTTGTGGACAGACTCACGAAGGTAGCTCACTTTTTTCCGATCAAGGAGACCTTCGGTGTTGACGAGCTCGAGAAGTTGTATATCCAAGAGGTCATACGTCTTCATGGGGTCCCTCGTTCTATTGTTTCAGATAGGGACACCCATTTTACGTCTTGTTTCTGGAAGAGTTTTCAGAGGGCACTAGGTAAACAGGTGCTTCTGAGCACAACTTACCACCCTCAGACCGATGGTCAGTCAGAGCGTATGATATAGGTGCTAGAGGACATGATGCGTGCATGCATCCTAGACTTTGGGGGATCTTGGGAGAAGCACATACCCCCTATCAAGTTTTCCTATAATAATAGTTTTCAGGAAACTATTGAGATGACACCTTATGAGGCTTTATATGGTAGGCCATTCCGATCACCCTTGTACTGGTTAGAGGTAGGTGAGACAAATTTACCGGGACCACGTCTCATGCAGGAGACTTTTGAGCAGGTCTAGTTGATTCAGAAGCGGATGGATACCGCACAGTCTCGACAGAAATCTTATGCTGATCACCGTAGATGACCTTTGGAGTTCGTGGTCGGGGATCAGGTCTTCTTGCGTGTTTCACCGAGGCTGGGACACAGACGGATCAGGAGACAGGGTAAAATTTCACTGAGGTATATGGGGCCATTTGAGATTCTAGAGAGAGTCGGGCTGGTTGCCTATCGGTTGAAGTTACCACAGAGGTACCAAGCCATTCACGACGTCTTCCATTTATCTCAGTTGTGCTGTTATCATTCAAACCCATCTCATATATTTCATCCCAAGGTGGTTGAACTTTAGATCGATGAGTCCTTTGAGGAGCATCTGATTCATATCGTTGATAGGAGCACGAAAGTTCTCCGAGGCCGAACAGTTCCTCTCGTATGGGTTCTATGGCAGCATGGCCGAGTGCAGGACGAAACCAGGGAGTGGGAGACCAATGTACGTGCTTAGTGGCCAGAGCTGTTCTGAGCTTTATCTTCGCTACCCTTGGAAGGGAAATTCAGGGACGAATTGCCTTAAGGGGGGAAGTTTGTAAGAACCCGATTCTTATTTTTGAGGTATGGGTTTCTTCTTTTCTCTTTTCCTTAAGTGTTTTTGAGAAAATAAGTAAAATGGAGAAAAATCCTAAATTTTGGGACTACACGCCGTGTACTTTTCCACACGCCGTGTACTTTGGCCGTGTGGGATGAGTACACAGGGTGTGTAGCACTGTCGGTGACGAAAGGTGCAAAAAACCGACTACATGCCGTGTAATGGGTATTTACAGGCCGTGTAGTCAGTCAACAGACAAATAGTAAGGCGGTGGAAGCAGCTTCCAGCTGTGCGACAGTACACGCCGTGTGCTCAAGAATACAGGCCGTGTACTCATGTCGACGGATGAACAATATGATGGTGGAAAGGGTACCCGCCAGAGTAACAATTAAATGAGAAAAGTACATGCTATGTAGTCTATAGTACACGCCGTGTAGTTTGTTTTTTCGCTTAAAATGGGAAGTAGCCTCCCCTGTTCACAGGGAAGGCTTATAACTGGAGGAGGAGTCGGGAGAGAGGTCCGAACCTTCAAGGAGCTCCAGATCGCACGCCGGGAATCCGATTTCGCTTCTTACGATCTCGTTGGAACCATAAGGGTAAGCCTATCCTTCTTTTTAAGCCATTCTTAACAATTATTTCCCGAGGGGAAGTTATTTAGGTTTGAACGTGTTGTTGTTTTTCCCAGATCTTCGTTGTTCTTGGGCGTTTTTAAAAGCACCGTTCGTGTATACCGATCAGGGGAATTTAAGCTAGGTGGCTTGGTGTTTAAATTCCAACTGCTGTGTGTTTTTGTGTACCGTTGAGCTACAAACCCATGTTGGGGTGTCTTGTGGCTAAGGCCTTGGCTGTTTCGAATACCTAGAATTGTAGAGGTAATTAAATGTGATAATAAACTATTGTTTGAGATCACTGCTTAGATCCAGGACCACCCCGGGGGGTGTGTTCCTCTGTTTAGAAGTTTGGCTAGGATACCCGAGGGTATGCCTTTGTAATAATAATTATTGAATTTCCTTGAGTGGAATTGCATATGTATTGCTTGTTTATATGTTGGGCGTGACCCGGTTACTTGTTTAGCCTTAGGGTAGTGCTTTACTTAGCCTGAGGGCAGTGTTTCCTTTAGCATGAGGGCAGCAGTTATTTTATCCTGAGGGCAACTTCTTTCATGCCTATGGATAATAGACTCTATTATTGAGGGTGACACTTCGTATGTCTGAGGGAAATATCTGTTAGGCCTGAGGGCAATGCCTGAGAGAAAGATTATGATTACGTGAGGGTAAGGGTTTGCGTGTCCGAGGACACTGACTGTTTACATAGAAAATTCACTATGGTGGTTTTCCTTATATTGAATGATTAAATGAATATTAAAATGGCAACATAACTGGTAAAGTAAGTTACTTTTGAGTATTGATTAGTTTATTTCATTTACTTTTTCACACTATTTTTGCATGCTTACACACAGTTGGGCACTAGCCTTTGGTGAGTGCCTACTGGGATTTATTTCTCACACCCTATTTGGGTCATGTCTTCGGCCCAAATAGACTATGTTGTTGTAGGTGTGGATAAGGGAAAGGGTCCCTATATAGGTACATGATTATTGATGAAGAGTAGGGAGCATAGGACCGAGCTTAGGCTCGTGATGCTGCCAGCTGTTTTGTTTTGTTCTGTTGTACTTGTACTTTCTATTGTGTTGTACTATATTGTTGTGTAACATGTTCTGGCTATTTTCTTAGAACTTGAGGCATGTTGCATCATTATCTATATAACTAGTTGGTTACCTTTTACTGCAGTTGTTTATTTTAAATATGTATGGTTTATTTCTTCCGCTGTTGTTGTATGTTTTATTTAGTAATTCCGCTGAGATACAATTTGACAAATGAGGGCATAGTTTCCCCACTATCAGACCTGGGCCCTCGCTGCTAGTCGGTAGCCTCTGGTGTTTGGGGAAATGCGCTTGAGGTCATGTGACCAACCGGTTTTGGGGCACCCATTGAGTGGCACCCAGATCCGGGATGTTACAGCGGGGAGGGAGAGCGGAGTCGCGAAGTTTGCAGGAGCACGATGGTGGCAGAGTTATGTGGGTACCCTAGGACGAGCATAGGGGATTAGCGAGCTCGAATCCTCAGAGACGAGGAGCAAAATCATGAGGAGGACGCCGACGGTGTTCTGTGTGAATTGTGTGTGATTAAATACAGTATTTTTTATATATGTGGGTTTTATTTTTTTATGGAAAAGGGACAGGGTTTGAAATATTTTAAAAAATGGGTCTTTAGATGCGTGAACCCCGTTCACGCATCTTCTTCTCGGCCGGATGTGAGAACGAGGTTCACGCATCCTACGCGACCGGGATAAAAGATGCGTGAACCCCGTTCAATCATCTACCCTCACCAGGAAGCGTGAATGGGGTTCATGTATCCTTTGTAAACTTTATGAAGGATGTGTGAACCCCATTTACGCATCCTACAAAAAGATTTAATTTTTATTTTATTTTTGTATTTTTAAAATTTTTATTTTTATTTTGTTGTTTTGTTTATATATAAATGAAAAAGGTACATCATGGGTGAACCCATGGCTCTCTTTTATAAGAGGGCTAGCCCGGGAAATTCTTCTGCATTTTCGATGTGGGATTCACGCTCTCTCTTTCTGCACAGAACATTCTGCATTTCCGATTTGAGATTCTATTTCAAGTACGTGACTTTGAAAGACTATAAAATAAAAACTATAAGTCCAATATAAATGAAACTTAAAACATGGATTAAACATATAATAAATTGTTGAAAATAAAAAGAATTTTGTAAAAAATGTTGATGAATAATAATTTATAAGCTTTCAAAGATACCAACCTGAAACTTAAAAATGTTTCAAATACGTGTCTTTGAAAGGCTAACTATAAGACCAATATGAATGAAACTTAAAACATGAATTAAACATATAAGAAATAGTTGAAAATAAAAATAATTTCGTAAAAAATGTTGACGAAAGATAATTTATAAGCTTTCAAAATCACCAACTTGAAACTTAAAAATGTTTCAAGTACGTGGCTTTGAAAACCTATAAAATAAAAACTATAAGACAAATATAAATGAAAAATAAAACATGGATTAAACATATAAAAAATAGTTAATGATTAATTAGTTAATTAGTAATATAATTATTAATTAGTTAATAATTAGTCAATTAGTAATATCATTATTAATTATATAATAATTAATTAGTTAATTTGTAATATAATTATTAATTACATAATAATTAATTAGTTAATTAGTAATATAATTATTAATTATACAACAATTAAGTATTTAGTAAGTAATATAATTAATAATTATATAATAATTCATTAGTTAATTAGTAAATTAGTAATATAATAAATAATTATAATTATTCATTTCAATTATTAGTAATTAATTGTTAGTAATTAATTATATAATAATTAATTAGTTAATTAGTAATATAATTATTAATTATATAATAATTAACTAATTAATTGTTATATAATTAATTTTTAATAATTAATAATTATATTGTTAATTAATTAATTAATTATTAACTAATTAATAATTACTAATTATGATTAATAATTATATTAGTAGTTATAATTTATAATTATATTACTAATTATAATTAACAATTACATTACTAATTAACTAATTCTTTTTATATAATTAATAATTATATCACTAATTAAAAAATTAATTACTATATAATTAACAATTAAAAATTAAAAATTAAAAATAAAAATGAATAATTATATTACCAATTAACTAATTAATTAATATATAATTAATAATTAAAAATTATAATTAGTAATTATATTACTAATTATAATTAATAATTATATTACCAATTAACTAATTAATTAGTATACAATTAATAATTAATAATTATAATTAATAACTATATTATTAATTAATTATTGTATAATTAATACTTATATTACTAATTAACTAATTAATTATTATATAATTAATAATTAATAATTAATAATTAATAATTAATAATTAATAATTAATAATTAATACCTAATAATTATAATGAATAATTATAATAAATAATTATAACTACTAATTATATTACCAATTAATTAATTATTTATTTTAAATTAATAATTATATTAAAAAATAACTAATTAATTATTATATAATTAATAATTAATAATTATAATGAATAATTATAATTAATAGTTATATTACTAATTAACTAATTAATTATCAATTAATAATTATATTACTAATTAACTAATTAATCATTATATAATTATATTACTTATTAACTAATTAATTGTTGTATATTAGTAAATAATAATTAATAATTAATAATTAAAAATTATATTACTAATTAACTAATTAATCATTAACTATTTGTTATATGTTTAGTCCGTGTTTTAATTTTCATTTATATTGGTCTTATCGTTTTTATTTTATATGTTTTTTAGGCCACGTACTTGAAACGTTTTTAAGTTTCAATATGGTGGTTTTGAAAGCTTATAAATTAATTTTCATCAACATTTTTTACGAAATTATTTTTATTTTCAACTATTTCTTATATATTTAATCCATGTTTTAAGTTTCATTCATTTTTGTCTTATAGTTTTTATTTTATAGTATTTGAAAGACACGTATTTGAAACTTTTTTAAGTTTCTTGTTGATGGCTTTGAAAGCTTATAAATTATTATTTATCAACATTTTTTATGAAATTATTTTTATTTTCAACAATTTCTTATATGTTTAATTCATGTTTTAAGTTTCATTATATTGGTTTTATAGTTTTTATTCTATAGTCTTTCAAAGTGACGTACTTGAAACAGAATCCCACATCGGAAATGCAGAATGTTCTGCATAGGAAAGAGAGAAGCTGAGTCCCACATTGAAAATGCAGAACGATTTCTAGGGCTAGCCCTCTTATAAAAGAGAGCCCTGGGTGAGGGTGTCTGTTAGAATTCAGACTGCTTTAATGGAAGAATTGTTGGATATTAAATAGTAGATAAATTCTGCTGATTTTTTTGTTATATATATATATATATATAAACAAAACAAAACAAAACAAAAAAATACAAATAAAAAATTTAAAAATACAAATAAAAAATAAAAAATAAAGCTTTCTATAGGATGCGTGAACCCCATTCACGCTTTCTGGCAAGGGTAGATGCATGAAGGAGGTTCACGTATCTCCGAATCCATTTTTAAAAATAGTTAAAACCCTATCATTTTCTACAATTTTTTTCCAAAAACCCATTTATATAAAAAACCCGATTAAATACATTGTTTACGTTGGTGATTATAACCGATGTCATAAATAGTTTTCAAATAAGCAATATAGACATAACATTAAACAAAAACTAATATGATTGCACGTTATGATAAAAATTAATATACATCATAAACATATGGAAACTCGATGTGAGCATATAGTTTGAAAATAAGTGAATATACACTATGATGTATACTAGATTTGCTTATTGAATGTGCACACAGTAAATGGGATGGAACATGAATGAAGTTAGAGGTATAAGGTGGATAAAAGTTATGCAGATAGTGGTAAAATATATGCAGAAATTGGGAAACAAGGTTCCTTTTTCATATTAGGGTCATGAATTGTAATGGAAAAACATTACTGATGGATGCTTTTTCTGCAACAACAAAGTGACGCACCAATGAAATGCAGAGTGCATAAATTGTAGGAAATTCAAAATGAATAAGAATTGTATAATACTGAATCTCATCTGGATAGATGGGGTAAGAGAGTGATAGGAAAAAGATAGGGTTTTGGTGGGTGCGTATGGAGGAGAGAGCGAGGTGAAGTAGGCGGAGGTAGAGAATCCGGAGGCGGAATAGGCTGGGGGTGACCATGGTGGAACAGGCGGAGCTGGAGAAGGGGGAGGCAAAGTATCCAGAAGCGGAGTAGAAGGTGTATGTAGGGGTGGAACGGGATAGGGTAGTCAAGGAGGGAGTCAGGAAGGGAGGGAGGCGAGGAGGGAGAGTGGAGTTGCGAAGTTTGTGGGAGCACGATGGTGGTAGTGTTATGCGGGTACCCTGGGACGAGAAAAGGGGATTAGTGAGCGGGAATCCTCGGAGATGAGGAGCGAAATCATGAGTAGGATGCCAGTGGTGTTCTGCATGAATTGTGTGTGAGTAAATACGGAGTTTTTTATATATGTGTGTTTTATTTTTTTTATGGAAAATGGATAGGGTTTGAAATATTTTAAAAAATGGGTCTTTAGATGCTTGAACCCCGTTCACGCATCTTCTTCTCAACCGGATGCATGAGCGGGGTTCACACATCCTATGCGGCCGGGATAAAAGATGCATGAACCCCTTTCACGCATCTATCCTCACCAGGAAGTGTGAACGGGCTTTACGCATCCTTTGTAAACTGTATGAAGGATGTGTGAACCCCATTCACGCATCCTACAAAAATATTTTTTTGTTGTATTTTTAAAATTTTTATTTTTGTTTTTTTGTTTTGTTTCTATATATATATATATATAAATAAAACAAAAAATTTCAGCAGAATTTATCTGCTATTTAATATCCAGCAGTACTGCCATTACATCGGTCTGGATTCTGACAGAAACCCTCACCCATGGCTCTCTTTTATAAGAGGGCTAGCCCTGGAAATTCTTCTGGATTTTTGATGTGAGATTCAAGTTCTCTCTTTCTATGCAGAACATTCTGCATTTCTGATGTGATATTCTCTTTCAGGTATGTGACTTTGAAAGACTATAAAATACAAACTATAAGACCAATATAAATGAAACTTAAAACATGGATTAAACATATAAGAAATTGTTGAAAATAAAAATAATTTTGTAAAAAATGTTGATGAATAATAATTTATAAGCTTTCAAAGATACCAACTTGAAACTTAAAAATGTTTCAAATACGTGTCTTTGAAAGACTATAAAATAAAAACTATAAGACCAATATGAATGAAACTTAAAACATGAATTAAATATATAAGAAATAGTTGAAAATAAAAGGAATTCGTAAAAAATGTTGCGGAAAAATAATTTATAAGCTTTCAAAACCACCAACTTGAAACTTAAAAATGTTTCAAGTATGTGGCTTTGAAAACCTATAAAATAAAAACTATAAGACCAATATAAATGAAAATTAAAACATGGATTAAACATATATGAAATAGTTAATGATTAATTAGTTAATTAGTAATATAATTATTAATTAGTTAATAATTAGTTCATTAGTAATATCATTATTAATTATATAGTAATTAATTAGTTAATTTGTAATATAATTATTAATCACATAATAATTAATTAGTTAATTAGTAATATAATTATTAATTATACAATAATTAATTATTTAGTAAGTAATATAATTATTAATTATATAATAATTCATTAGTTAATTAGTAAATTAGTAATATAATAAATAATTATCATTATTCATTACAATTATTAGTTATTAATTATTAATAATTAATTATATAATAATTAATTAGTTAATTAGTAATATAATTATTAATTATATAATAATTAACTAATTAATTATTAACTAATTAATTTTTAATAGTTAATAATTATATTGGTAATTGACTAATTAATTATTATATAATTAATAATTATTAATTATAATTAATAATTATATTAGTAATTATAATTCATAATTATATTACTAATTATAATTAATAATTACATTACTAATTAACTAATTATTTATTATATAATTAATAATTATATTACTAATTAACAAATTAATTGTTATATAATTAACAATTAACAATTAAAAATTAAAAATTATAATGAATAATTATATCACTTATTAACTAATTAATTATTATATAATTAATAATTACAAATTATAATTAGTAATTATATTAATAATTATAATTAATAATTATATTACCAATTAACTAATTAATTAGTATACAATTAATAATTAATAAGTATAATTAATAACTATATTATTAATTAATTATTGTATAATTAATACTTATACCGCAAACAGTAGACCATGAAAAGATCCATGGCCTCCGGAAAATATTATTAAAAAAGTAAACAGTACATAGGAAGAGAAACGGACAGCAGGGGATTAACCCTATAAATACAATAAAATGACATTTGAAACAACTATCCTTTTCTTCCACGACCCCGTCCACGAGGCCCGCCTCTACCTCTGGAATGCCTTCCCCTTTGCCACTATTTAGGAGTTGGCCAATCCTCACTTTCAGTAAGCATCTACACCAGACCGTCACTTGCACCCTTTTTGTGATCCACATCAACCACTAGAGTCACATCTTGAGCCTCTTCCGACCGCACCTCACCAGTCCACACATGTTCATCAGTCTGCACCACTTCAGAAGGAACCTTCTCGGGTCTAGGGCCATTAGTCACTATAGGATACAACGATTCCTTACCTTTTCGACTCCTGCTCTCCATGTAAGCTTTGTCAAAATCCGGAGAATTAATAGAATCCAGCATAGTGAAGAAATTGGGCTTCACCGGAATACCACCAGTAACAGCCTCATTTGAAGGCCCTTGTAATGGAGCCAAACCAGAATGAGAGCCCACCTTATCAGCACAAGGTAGGACACCACTAGGAGCAGACTTCTCCTCAGTGGCATACTGCTCCTTGATCTCAATATCCTCATTTCCAGGAATCATGTCAACAATAGGAGATTTAACCATGTCAACAATTGGAGATTTAACCAGCATATGCTGCTCCTGAAACACATCAGGAGCAGCAGTAGAACCAAACGAAACAGGAACCTGCACAGACTACAGAGTAGAATCACACAGCAAATGCTGCTCCAAACCCAGGCAAGCCACAGTAGAGGCCTCTACAGGCTCAAATGAAACAACAATGTCCTTAGACAGAGCCACAGCAGATTGAACATCAGCAACCTTAGTTGCCACATCAATAGAGAGGACATCGGTCCCCCTTAGACCCTCTAAATCAGGGGTAGACTTCATACCATAGGACAAATGATTCCTAGAAGGAAAAAATAATTCAGCATTTGAGTCAAGCTTACCTTTAACCATCTCAAACAAAAAAGCATGATCAATGGCCACCTCACTGTCATGACTAACTGCATCACTCCATTTAATAGGTTCATCCCCTTGAACCATTAGTGGAGCAAGGGGAGCAGAACCATTACCAGCACCCTTGTCATTTCTACCAGTTACAACAGCAACATAAGAATGAGGACTTCCCTCCACATTGCCACTACCAGAGCCAGGTAGTGAAGGTCCTCTGATGGGAGAGGCAGGAGCTGGCGCACCCTCATTAGAATCATGTTTCCCAGCCATTGGTTTAGGTCCAAAAGTATCAACCGATGATAGTTTGAATTTATATTTTTCATCTAGATGCCCATATTTCTTACAGTTTGAACACCTCAAACCAGAATGACATTTATCCTTAACGTGCCCAATCGTCAAGCAATTCAAACAGAATTCAGGAACATGTTCAAATTCAATGCATAGTTCAAATTTAAACTCACTAGCAATTAAATAAACAGTCTCAACAAGAGGATGTGACATGTCAAACTCATCAACATATGATCAAAATGACAATACCTCACGATATTAGTTTCTTTGTCCAGTTTAAGAGGAGTTCCAACAGCCATGGCAACATCCCAGAGGATGTCCGGATGCCAAAAGACCCAATTCAGGCCTTTCACACGAATCCAAGACTGAGCAATTGTGTTCCTGGCCTGAAAGGGATCAAACCACGGATCCCAATTCTGGAATCTCATAATGCCAGGCTTAAGATTAACGAAACCATAACTCCAGGCCCGCAATTTATGCTTATTTGAACTAAAGGTAAGATGAAAGAAATTCATACCCAGTGAGACAATATGCCAGTCTGTGAAACCCCATATCTGCCTTAAGCGATTCTGTAAATCATCAAGCTTCCACGAATTGGCAACATACGAGCTAATCCGACCAATGATGGAGTGCTTACAAGCAGCAATCCGATCTTCAAAGAATTGAGGATTCGATTCAACAATAGCTAATGCCCCATTCCTTGATATCCGATTACGAGAAACAAATTCCGCATCTCGATGACTAGGGAAGAAACGATTCACACCTCTTGTCGGAAGCGCGTCCGCCTTAGAAGACCCACCCCCAGGTCATAACGGAGGACCACCTCCTGCCAGCATCCCCTGCCTCCCCCGCCACACCATCAGAGCGATGACCAGCATCACATTGCTTTTTAGGCCCAACGAAAACTTCACCAGGATTAAAATAGTCCGGAAGAGATGAATTCATCACTGATCAAAACCCTAGAAACCATTGTCGAAGGAGGAGAAACCCTCAGCCTGCCGCCGCACCATTCAATTAATACTTATATTACTACCAGAAAAGTCCAAGCCATAGGTGTCCCCATGGCCCAACAAAATTATTATAAATGAAAATAACAGAGGAACAAGGAGAGTTCACGGTACAAGTGACATACATCATCAAACAACTCAAACAGGAAAAAACATCTTATCCCTTATATTACTAATTAACTAATTAAATATTATATAATTAATAATTAATAATTAATAATTAATAATTAATAATTAATAATTAATAATTAATAATTAATAATTAATAATTAATAATTGATAATTAATAATTAATAATTAATAAATAATAAATAATAAATAATAAATAATAATTAATAATTAATAGTTAATAATTAATAATTAATAATTAATAGTTAATAATTAATAATTGATAATTAATAATTAATAAATAATAATTAATAACTAATAATTATAATGAATAATTATAATAAATAATTATATTTACTAATTATATTACAAATTAATTAATAATTTATTTTAAATTAATAATTATATTACAAAATATCTATTTAAATATTATATAATAAATAATTAATAGTTATAATTAATAATTATATTACAAACTAACTAATTAATTATTATATAATTAATAATTAATAATTAATAATTATAATGAATAATTATAATTAATAGTTATATTACTAATTAACTAATTAATTATCAACTAATAATTATATTACTAATTAACTAATTAATTATTATATAATTATATCACTTATTAACTAATTAATTATTGTATATTAGTAGATAATAATCAATAATCAATAATTAATAATTAATAATTAATAATTATATTAATTATTAACTAATTAATAATTATATTACTAATTAACTAATTAACCATTAACTATTTCTTATATGTTTAATCCATGTTTTAATTTTCATTTATATTGGTCTTCTAGTTTTTATTTTATAGGTTTTTTAAGCCACGTACTTGAAACGTTTTTAAGTTTCAAGATGGTGGTTTTGAAAACTTATAAATTATTTTTCATCAACATTTTTTAAAAAATTCTTTTTATTTTCAACTATTTCTTATATATTTAATCCATGTTTTAAGTTTCATTCATTTTTGCCTTATAGTTTTTATTTTATAGTATTTTAAAGACACGTATTTGAAACTTTTTTAAGTTTCATGTTGATGGCTTTGAAAGCTTATAAATTATTATTTATCAACATTTTCTATGAAATTCTTTTTATTTTCAATAATTTCTTATATGTTTAATTCATGTTTTAAGTTTCAATTATATTGTTCTTATAGTTTGTATTTTATAGTCTTTCAAAGTGACGTACTTGAAACAGAATCCCACATCGGAAATGTAGAATGTTCTGTGTAGGAAAGACAGAAGCTGAGTCTCACATCGAAAATGCAGAACGATTTCCAGGGCTAGCCCTCTTATAAAAGAGAGCCCTGGGTGAGGGTGTCTGTTAGAATTTAGACTACTGTAATGGCAGAAGTGTTGGATATTAAATAGTAGATAAATTTTGCTGAAATTTTTTGTTATATATATATATATATAAACAAAACAAAATAAAAAAATACAAATAAAAATTTTAAAAATACAAATAAAAAATAAAAAATAAAGCTTTCTGTAGGATGTGTGAACGGGGTTCACGCATCCTTCATAAAGTTTACAAAGGATGCGTGAACCCCGTTCACGCTTCCTGGCAAGGGTAGATGCGTGAACGGGGTTCACGCATCTTCAAACCCATTTTTAAAAATAGTTGAAACCCTATCATTTTTCTACAATTTTTTTTTTCCAAAAACCCATTTATATAAAAAACCCGATTACATACATTGTTTACATTGGTGATTATAACTGATGTCATAAATAGTTTTCAAATAAGCAATATAGACATAACATTAAACAAAAATTAATATGATTGCACGTAATGATAAAAAGGAATATACATCATACACATATGGAAACTCGATGTGAGCATATAGTTTGAAAATAAGTGAATATACAATATGATGTATACTGGAAATGCTTATTGAATGTGCACACAGTAAATGGGATGGAACATGCATGTAGTTAGAGGTATAAGGTGGACAAAAGTTATGCAGATAGTGGGAAAATATATGTAGAAATTGGGAAATATGGTTCCTTTTTCATATTAGGGTTATGAATTGTAATGGAAAAACATTACTGAAGGAATATTTTTCTGCAACAGCAAAGTGAAGTGCCAATGAAATGCAGAGTGCGTAAATTGTAGGAAATTCAAAATGAATAAGAATTGTATAATACCGAATCTCATGCGGATGGATGGGGTAAGAGAGCGATAGGAAAAAGATAGGGTTCTGGTGGGTGCGTATGGAGGAGAGAGCGAGGCGAAACAGGCGGAGGTAGAGGATCCGAAGGCGGAATAGGCTAGGGGCGACCGAGGCGGAACAGGTGGAGTCGGAGAAGGCAAAGGCGGAGTAGTCATAAGCGGAGCAGAAGGTGTATGCGGGGGTGGAGCGGGAGAGGGTTGTCGAGGAGGGAGTCAGGAAGGGAGGGAGGCAGGGAGGGAGAGCGGAGTCACGAAGTTTGCAGGAGCACGATGGTGGTAGTGTTATGCGGGTACCCTGGGATGAGCAGAGGGGATTAGAGAGCAAGAATCCTCGGAGACGAGGATCGAAATCACGAGTAGGACGCCGACGGTGTTCTGCGTGAATTGTGTGTGATTAAATATGGGTTTTTTTATATATATGGGTTTTTTTTATGGAAAAGGGATAGGGTTTGAAATATTTTAAAAAATGGGTCTTTAGATGCGTGAACCTATTTCACGCATCTTCTTCTCGTCTGGATGCTTGAACGGGGTTCACACATCCTACGCGGCTGGGATTAATGATTCATGAACCTCGTTCAGGCATCTACCCTCACCAGGAAGCGTGAATGGGGTTCACACATCCTTTGTAAACTTTATGAAGGATCCGTGAACCCCATTCACGCATCCTACAAACAGCTTTATTTTTTATTTTTTTTCTGTATTTTTAAATTTTTTGTTTTTATTTTTTTGTTTTGTTTCTATATATATATACATATATAGATATATATATATATAAAGAAAACAAAAAATTCCAGCAGAATTTATCCGCTATTTATTATCCAGCAGTACTGTCATTACAGTAGTCTGGATTCTGACAGACACCCTCACCCATGACTCTCTTTTATAAGCGAGCTAACTCAGAAAATTTTCTGCATTTTCGATGTGGGATTCAAGTTCTCTCTTTCTGCGTAGAACATTCTGCATTTTCGATGTGGGATTCTATTTCAAGTACGTGACTTTGAAAGACTATAAAATACAAACTATAAGACCAATAAAAATGAAACTTAAAACATGGATTAAACACATAAGAAATTGTTGAAAATATAAATAATTTTGTAGAAAATGTTGATGAATAATAATTTATAAGCTTTCAAAGATACCAACTTGAAACTTAAAAATGTTTCAAGTACGTGTCTTTGAAAGACTATAAAATAAAAACTATAAGACCAATATGAATGAAACTTAAAACATGAATTAAACATATAAGAAATAGTTTAAAATAAAAAGAATTTCATAAAAAAATGTTGATGAAAAATAATTTATAAGCTTTCGAAATCACCAACTTGAAAGTTAAAAACGTTTCAAGTACGTGGCATTGAAAACCTATAAAATAAAAACTATAAGACCAATATAAATGAAAACTAAAACATGGATTAAACATTTAAGAAATAGTTAATGGTTAATTAGTTAATTAGTAATATAATTATTAATTAGTTGATAATTAGTTAATTAATAATATCATTATTAATTATATGATAATTAATTAGTTAATTTGTAATATAATTAGTAATTACATAATAATTAATTAGTTAATTAGTAATATAATTATTAATTATACAATAATTAAGTATTTAGTAACTAATATAATTATTAATTATATAATAATTCATTAGTTAATTAGTTAATTAGTAATATAATAAATAATTATAATTATTCATTACAATTATTAGTTATTAATTATTAATAATTAATTATATAATAATTAATTAGTTAATTAGTAATATAATTATTAATTATATAATAACAAACTAAATAATTATTATATAATTAATTTTTAATAATTAATAATTATATTGGTAATTAACTAATTAATTATTATATAATTAATAATTAATAATTATAATTAATAATTATATTAGCAATTATAGTTCATAATTATATTACTAATTATAATTAATAATTACATTACTAATTAAGTAATTATTTATTATATAATTAATAATTACATTAATAATTAGCAAATTAATTTTTATATAATTAACAATTAACAATTAAAAATTATATTGAATAATTATATTACTAATTAACTAATTAATTATTATATAATTAATAATTAAAAATTATAATTAGTAATTATATTACTAATTATAATTAATAATTATATTACCAATTAACTAATTAATTAGTATACAATTAATAATTTATAATTATAATTAATAACTATGTTATTAATTAATTATTGTATAATTAATACTTATATTACTAATTATCTAATTAATTATTATATAATTAATAATTAATAATTTAGAATTAATAATTAATAAAGAATAACTAATAATTATAATGAAAAATTATAATAAATAATTATAATTAATAGTTATATTACAAATTAATTAATTAATTATTTTAAATTAATAATTATATTAAAAAGTAACTAATTAATTATAATATAATAAATAATTAATAGTTATAATTAATAATTATATTTCAAATTACCTAATTAATTATTATATAATTAATAATTAATAATTATAATGAATAATTATAATTAATAGTTATATTACTAATTAACTAATTAATTATCAATTAATAATTATATTACTAATTAACTAATTAATTATTATATAATTATATTACTTATTAACTAATTAATTATTGTATATTAGTAAATAATAAATAATAAATAATAATTATAAATTATTAATTATATTAATTATTAATTAATTAATAATTATATTACTAATTAACTAATTAATCATTAACTATTTCTTATATGTTTAATCCATGTTTTAATTTTCATTTATATTGGTTTTATAGTTTTTATTTTATAGGTTTTTTAAGCCACATACTTGAAACATTTTTAAGTTTCAAGATGGTGGTTTTGAAAGCTTATTAAATATTTTCCATCAATATTTTTTATGTTTTTTTTATTTTCAGCTATTTATTATATATTTAATCCATGTTTTAAGTTTCATTTATTTTTGTTATATTGTTTTTATTTTATAGTATTTCAAAGACACGTATTTGAAACTTTTTTAAGTTTCACGTTGATGGCTTTGAAAGCTTATAAATTATTATTTATCAACATTTTTTAAGAAATTCTTTTTATTTTCGACAATTTCTTATATGTTTAATTCATGTTTTAAGTTTCATTTATATTGGTCTAATAGTTTGTATTTTATAGTCTTTCAAAGTGACGTACTTGAAACAAAATCCCACATCAGAAATGCAGAATGTTCTGGGTAGGAAAGGGAGAAGCTGAGTCCCACATTGAAAATACAGAACGATTTCCAGGGCTAGCCCTCTTAAAAAAGAGAGCCCTAGGTGAGGGGATCTGTTAGAATCCAAACTGCTGTAACGGAAGAACTATTGGATATTAAATAGCAGATAAATTCTACTGTTTTTTTTGTTATATATATATATATATATAAACAAAACAAAACAAAAAAATACAAATAAAATTGTTAAAAATACAAATAAAAAATAAAAAATAAAGCTCTCTCTAGGATGCGTGAACGGGGTTCACCCATCCTTCATAAAGTTTACAAAGGATGCGTGAACCCCGTTCATGCTTCCTGGCAAGGGTAGATGCGTGAACGGGGTTCACACATCTCCGAACCCATTTTTCAAAATAGTTGAAACCCTATCATTTTTCTACAATTTTTTTTCCAAAAACCAATTTATATAAAAACCCGATTAAATACATTGTTCACGTTGGTGATTATAACCGATGTCATAAATAGTTTTCAAATAAGCAATATAGACATAACATTAAACAAAAATTAATATGATTTCACATTATGATAAAAATGAATATACATCATACACATATGGAAACTCGATGTGAGCATATAGTTTGAAAATAAGTGAATATACAGTATGATGTATACTGGAAATGCTTATTGAATGTGCACATAGTAAATGGGATGGAACATTCATGTAGTTATAGGTATAAGGTGGACAAAAGTTATGCAGATAGTGGGAAAATATATGCAGAAATTGGGAAAAAGGTTCCTTTTTCATATTAGGGTCGTGAATTGTAATGAAAAAACATTACTGATGGATTCTTTTTCTGAAACACCAAAGTGAGGCACCAATGAAATGCAGAGTTCATAAATTGTAGGAAATTAAAATTGAATAAGAATTGTATAATACCGAATCTCATGCGGATGGATGGGGTAAGAGAGCGATAGGAAAAAGATAGGGTTTTGGTGGGTGCCTATGGAGGAGAGAGCGAGGCGAAGCAGGCGGAGGCAGAGGATCCGGAGGCCGAACAGGTTGGGGGTGACCGAGGTGGAAGAGGTGGAGCTGGAGAAGGTGGAGCCGGAGTAGCCAAAAGCGGAGCAGAAGGTGTATGCGAGGGTGGAGCGGGAGAGGGTAGTCGAGGAGGGAGTCGGGAAGGGAGGGAGGCGGGGAGGGAGAGCGGAGTCGCGAAGTTTGCGGGAGCATGATGGTGGCAGTGTTATGGGGGTACCCTGGGAAGAGCAGAGGGGATTAACGAGTGATAATCCTCGGAGACAAGGAGCGAAATCACAAGTAGGACGCCGGCAATGTTCTGTGTGAATTCTGTGTGATTAAATATGGGTTTTATTTAATTTTTTTATGGAAAAGGGATAGGGTTTGAAATATTTTAAAAAATGGGTCTTTAGATGCGTGAACCCCGTTCACACATCTTCTTCTCGGCTGGATGCGTGAATGAGGTTCACGCATCCTACGCGGCCGGGCTAAAAGATACGTGAACCCTGTTCACGCATCTACCCTCACTTGGAAGCGTGAACGGGGTTCACGGATCCTTTGTAAACATTATGAAGGATGCGTGAACCCCATTAACGCATCCTACAGAAAGCTTTATTTTTTATTTTATTTTTGTATTTTTAATTTTTTTTTCATTTTATTTTTGTATTTTTAATTTTTTTTTTAATTTTGTTTATATATATATATAAATAAAACAAAAAATTTCAGCAGAATTTATCTGCTATTTAATATCCAGTATTACTGCCATTACAGCAGTCTGGATTCTGATAGAGACTCTCACCCATTTCTCTCTTTTATAAGACTAGTCCAGGAAATTCTTCAACATTTTCGATGTGGGATTCAAGTTCTCTCTTTCTGCGGAGAACATTCTGTATTTTCGATGTGAGATTCTGTTTCAAGTACATGACTTTGAAAGACTATAAAATACAAAATATAAGACCAATATAAATGAAACTTAAGACATGGATTAAACATATAAGAAATTGTTGAAAATAAAAAGAATTTTGTAAAAAATGTTGATGAATAATAATTTATAAGCTTTCAAAGATACCAACTTGAAACCTAAAAATGTTTCAAATGCGTGTGTGTGAAAAAATATAAAATAAAATTTATAAGACCCATACGAATGATACTTAAAACATGAATTAAACATATAATATATCGTTGAAAATAAAAATAATTTCGTTAAAAATGTTGATGAAAAATAATTTATAAGCTTTCAAAATCACCAACTTGAAACTTAAAAATGTTTCAAGTACGTGGCTTTGAAAACCTATAAAATAAAAACTATAAGACCAATATAAATGAAAATTAAAACATGGATTAAACATATAAGAAATAGTTAATGATTAATTAGTTAATTAGTAATATAATTATTAATTAGTTAATAATTAGTTAATTAGTAATATCATTATTAATTATATAATAATTAATTAGTTAATTTGTAATATAATTATTAATGACATAATAATTAATTAGTTAATTGGTAATATAATTATTAATTATACAATAATGAAGTATTTAGTAAGTAATATAATTATTAATTATATAATAATTCATTAGTTAATTAGTAAATTATTAATATAATAAATAATTATAATTATTCTTTATAATTATTAGTTATTAATTATTAAAAATTAATTATATAATAATTAATTAGTTAATTAGTAATATAATTATTAATTATATAATAATTAACTAATTAATTATTATATAATTAATTTTTAATAATTAATAATTATATTGGTAATTAACTGATTAATTATTATATAATTAACAATTACTAATTATAATTAAAAATTATATGAGTAATTATAATTCATAATTATATTATTAATTATAATTAATAATTACATTACCAATTAACTAATTCTTTATTATATAATTAATAATATATTACTAATTAACAAATTAATTATTATATAATTAATAATTAACAATTAAAAATTAAAAATTATAATGAATAATTATATTACTAATTAACTGATTAATTATTATATAATTAATAATTAAAAATTATTATTAGTAATTATATTACTAATTATAATTAATAATTATATTACCAATTAAATAATTAATTAGTATACAATTAATAATTATTAATTGTAATTAATAACTATATTATTAATTAATTATTGTATAATTAATACTTATATTACTAATTAACTAATTAATTATTATATAATTAATAATTAATAATTAATAATTAATAATTAATAATTAATAATTAATAATTAATAATTAATAATTAATAACTAATAATTAATAAATAATAAATAATATATAATAATTAATAATTAATAATTAATAACTAATAATTTTAATGAATAATTATAATAAATAATTATAATTACTAATTATATTACTAATTATTTATTTATTTATTTTAAATTAATAATTATATTACAAAATAACTAATTAATTTTTTTTAAAAGGTTGGGGCCAAAGCCTCAATTTATTATTTAAAGCAAAGACCTTTTTAGACTAGGAAGAGGGTGACCCATTACATAGCTCGAAGGCCCAAGGCCAAGTGACCTGAATACAAGGCTTGAAAGCCCATTTTTTTGACCCAAAGGACCCCTCGGTGAACAGTATTGCTATAGTACCGCGTTGTTACAGTACCTGTTATAGTACCTCCACCGCTATAGTACCACTCCAGTCCCTCCGCCGCTACAGTGTCGTCGCGGCTACAGCCCGCTGTTGCTACAGTACTGCTACAGTACCCAGAAATTCACCTCTGCCCGGATTTGATCCTGGGTCTTTTGGATGTCAAGCAGGAGCCAGTACCACTAGGGTACAGGCTCGTTGGCAAACGTGTTGATGGGTAGCGAGGTATTGGGCTGGCCTGCCCACCTGCGCACCGCACGTCCCCAGCAAGGCCCAAGGTGGCCAACCCTTGGGCTTAAGCCAGTTCCCAATGGGGTAGAGGAGCCCACGAGTGGTTTGCTAGCATATAGTGGGCATTGCCTTGCGAGGACTCGAACCCGGAACCTCGGGGTCAGGATGCCACCGCCTTTAACCAACTCACCCGTGCCCCGCGGGCACAAAATAACTAATTAATTATTATGTAATTAATAATTAATATTTAATATTTAATAATTATAACGAATAATTATAATTAATAGTTATATTACTAATTAACTAATATAATTATCAATTAATAATTATATTCCTAATTAACTAATTAATTATTATATAATTATTTAGCTTGTTAACTAATTAATTATTGTATATTAGTAAATAATAAAAAATAAAAAATAAAAAATAAAAAATAAATAAAAAATAATAATTAATAATTAATAATTATATTAATTATTAACTAATTAAAAATTAATAATTAATAATTATATTAATTATTAACTAATTAATAATTATATTACTAATTAACTAATTAATCATTAACTATTTCTTATATGTTTAATCCATGTTTTAATTTTTATTTATATTGGTCTTATAGTTTTTATTTTATAGGTTTTTTAAGCCACGTACTTGAAACGTTTTTAAGTTTCAAGATGGTGGTTTTGAAAACTTATAAATTATTTTTCATCAACATTTTTTACGAAATTCTTTTTATTTTCAACTATTTCTTATATATTTAATCCATGTTTTAAGTTTCATTCATTTTTGTCTTATAGTTTTTATTTTATAGTATTTCAAAGACACGTATTTGAAACTTTTTTAAGTTTCATGTTGATGGATTTGAAAGCTTATAAATTATTATTTATCAATATTTTTTATGAAATTATTTTTATTTTCAACAATTTCTTATATGTTTAATTCATGTTTTAAGTTTTATTTATATTGGTCTTATAGTTTGTATTTTATAGTTTTTAAAAGTGACGTACTTGAAACAGAATCCCACATCGGAAATGCAGAATATTCTGTGTAGGAAAGAGAGAAGCTGAGTCCCACATCAAAAATGAAGAACAATTTCCAGGGTTAGCCCTCTTATAAAAGAGAGCCCAGGGTGAAAGTGTCTGTTAGAATTTAGACTGCTGTAACGACAGAACTGTTGGATATTAAATAGCAGATAAATTCAGCTGAAATTTATATATATATATATATATAAACAAAACAAAACAAAAAAATACAAATAAAAATTTTAAAAATACAAATAAAAAATAAAAAATAAAGCTTTCTGTAGGATGTGTGAACAGGGTTCACGCATCCTTCATAAAGTTTACAAAGGATGCGTGAACCCCGTTCACGCTTCCTGGCAAGGGTAGATGCGTGAACGGGGCTCACGCATCTCCGAACCCATTTTTAAAAATAGTTGAAACCCTATCATTTTTCTACATTTTTTTTCCAAAAACCCATTTATATAAAAAACCCGATTAAATACATTGCTTACGTTGGTGATTATAACTGATGTCATAAATAGTTTTCAAATAAGCAATATAGACATAACATTAAACAAAAATTAATATGATTGCACGTAATGATAAAAATGAATATACATCATACACATATGGAAACTCGATGTGAGCATATAGTTTGAAAATAAGTGAATATACATTATGATGTATACTGAAAATTCTTATTGAATGTGCACACAGTAAATGGGATGGAACATGCATGTAGTTAGAGGTATAAGGTGGACAAAAGTTATGCAGATAGTGGGAAAATATATGCAAAAATTGGGAAACAGGGTTTCTTTTTCATATTAGGGTCATGAATTGTAATGGAAAAACATTACTAATGGATGCTTTTTCTGCAACAGCAAAGTGATGCGCCAATGAAACACAGATTTCATAAATTGTAGGAAATTCAAAATGAATAAGAATTGTATAATACCGAATCTCATGCGGATGGATGGGGTAAGAGAGTGATAGGCAAAATATAAGGTTTTGGTGGGTGCGTATGGAGGAGAGAGCGAGGCGAAGCAGGCTGAGGCAGAGGATCCGGAGGCAAAACAGGCTGGGGGTGACCGAGGCGGAACAGGTGGAGCCGGAGAAGGCGGAGGCAGAGTAGCCAGAAGAGGAGCAGAAGGTGTATGCAGGGGTGGAGCGGGAGAGGGTAGTCGCGGAGGGAGTCGGGAAGGGAGGGAGGCAGGGAGGGAGAGAGGAGTCGCGAAGTTTGGAGGAGCATGATGGTGGCAGTGTTATGTGTGTACCCTGGGATGAGCAGAGGGGATTAACGAGCGGGAATCCTCGGAGACGAGGATCGAAATCACGAGTAGGACGCCGATGGTGTTCTGCGTGAATTGTGTGTGATTAAATATGGGTTTTTTTTAATATATATGGGTTTTATTTTTTTATGGAAAAGGGATAGGGTTTGAAATATTTTAAAAAATGGTTCTTTAGATGCGTGAACCCCGTTCATGCATCTTCTTCTCGGTCGGATGCGTGAACGGGGTTCACACATCCTACACGGCTAGGATAAATGATGCGTGAAACCCGTTCACGCATCTACCCTCACCAGGAAGCGTGAACAGGGTTTACGCATCCTTTATAAAATTTATGAAGGATCCGTGAACCCCATTCACGCATCCTACAGAAAGCTTTATTTTTTATTTTTTTTCTGTATTTTTAAAAATTTTATTATTATTTTTTTTGTTTTGTTTCTATATATATATATATATAGATATATATATATAGAAAGAAAACAAAAACTTTTAGCAGAATTTATATGCTATTTATTATCCAGCAGTACTGCCATTACAGTAGTTTGGATTCTGACAAACACCCTCACCCATGACTCTCTTTTATAACAGGGCTAACTCGGGAAATTTTTCTGCATTTTCGATGTGGGATTCAAGTTCTCTCTTTCTGCGTAGAACATTCTGCATTTCCGATGTGAGATTCTGTTTCAAGTACGTGACTTTAAAAGACTATAAAATACAAACTATAAGACCAATATAAATGAAACTTAAAACATGGATTAAACATATAAGAAATTGTTGAAAATATAAATAATTTTGTAGAAAATGTTGATGAATAATAATTTATAATCTTTCAAAGATACCAACTTGAAACTTAAAAATGTTTCAAGTACGCGTCTTTGAAAGACTATAAAATAAAAACTATAAGACCAATATGAATGAAACTTAAAACATGAATTAAAAATATAAGAAATAGTTGAAAATAAAAAGAATTTCATAAAAAATATTGATGAAAAATAATTTATAAGCTTTCAAAATCACCAACTTGAAAGTTAAAAACTTTTCAAGTACGTGGCTTTGAAAACCTATAAAATAAAAACTATAAGACCAATATAAATGAAAACTAAAACATGGATTAAACATTTAAGAAATAGTTAATGATTAATTAGATAATTAGTAATATAATTATTAATTATTTATTAATTAGTTAATTGGTAATATCATTTTTAATTATATAATAATTAATTAGTTAATTTGTAATATAATTAGTAATTACATAATAATTAATTATTTAATTAGTAATTATATAATAATTCACTAGTTAGTTAGTTAATTAGTAATATAATAAATAATTATAATTATTTATTACAATTATTAGTTATTAATTATTAATAATTAATTATATAATAATTAATTAGTTAATTAGTAATATAATTATTAATTATATAATAATCAACTAATTAATTATTATATAATTAATTTTTAATTATTAATAATTATATTGGTAATTAACTAATTAATTATTATACAATTAATAATTACTAATTATAATTAATAATTATATTAGTAATTATAATTCATAATTATATTAGTAATTATAATTAATAATTACATTACTAATTAAATAATTATTTATTATATAATTAATAATTATATTACTAATTAAAAAATTAATTTTTATATAATTAACAATTAATAATTAAAAATTAAAAATTATAATGAATAATTATATTACTAATTAACTAATTAATTATTATAAAATTAATAATTAAAAATTATAATTAGTAATTATATTACTAATTATAATTAATAATTATATTACCAATTAACTAATTAATTAGTATACAATTAATAATTAATAATTATAATTAATAACTATATTATTAATTAATTATTGTATAATTAATACTTATATTACTAATTAAATAATTAATTATTAAATAATTAATAATTAATAATTAATAATTATAATGAATAATTATAATTAATAGTTATATTACTAATTAACTAATTAACTATCAATTAATAATTATATTACTAATTAAGTAATTAATTATTATATAATTATATTACTTATTAACTAATTAATTATTGTATATAAGTAAATAATAGTTAATAATTAACAATTAATAATTATATTAATTATTAACTAATTAATAATTATATTATTAATTAACTAATTAATCATTAACTATTTTTTATATGATTAATCCATGTTTTAATTTTCATTTATATTGGTTTTATAGTTTTTATTTTATAGGTTTTTTAAGCCACATACTTGAAACATTTTTAAGTTTCAAGATGGTGGTTTTGAAAGCTTATAAAATATTTTTCATCAATATTTTTTACGAAATTCTTTTTATTTTCAACTATTTATTATATATTTAATCCATTTTTTAAGTTTCATTTATTTTTGTCTTATAGTTTTTATTTTATAGTATTTCAAAGACACATATTTGAAACTTTTTTAAGTTTCATGTTGATGGATTTGAAAGCTTATAAATTATTATTTATCAACATTTTTTACAAAATTCTTTTTATTTTCAACAATTTCTTATATTTTTAATTCATGTTTTAAGTTTCATTTATATTGGTCTTATAGTTTGTATTTTATAATCTTTCAAAGTGACGTACTTGAGACAGAATCCCACATCGGAAATGGAGAATGTTCTGCATAGGAAAGAGAGAAGCTGAGTCCCATATAGAAAATGCAGAACGATTTTCAGGGCTAGCCCTCTTATAAAAGAGAGCCCTGGGTGAGAGTATCTATTAAAATCTAGACTATTGTAACGACAAAACTGTTGGATATTAAATAGCATATAAATTCTGCTGAATTTTTTTGTTATATATATATATATATAAACAAAACAAAACAAAAAAATACAAAAAAATATTTTAAAAATACAAATAAAAAATAAAAAATAAAGCTTTCTGTAAGATGCGTGAACGGGGTTCACGCATCCTTCATAAAGTTTACAAAGGATGCGTGAACCCCATTCACGCTTCCTGGCAAGGGTATATGCGTGAACGAGGTTCACGCATCTCCGAACCCATTTTTAAAAATAGTTGAAACCCTATCATTTTCTATAATTTTTTTTCCAAAAACATATTTATATAAAAAACCCGATTAAATACATTGTTTATGTTGGTGATTATAACCGATGTCATAAATAGTTTTCAAATAAGCAATATATACATAACATTAAACAAAAATTAATATGATTGCACCTTATGATAAAAATGAATATACATCATACACATATGGAAACTCAATGTGAGCATATAGTTTGAAAATAAGTGAATATACAGTATGATGTATACCGGAAATTCTTATTGAATGTGCACACAGTAAATGGGATGAAACATGCATGCAGTTAGAGGTATAAGTTGGAAAAAAGTTATGCAGATAGTGGGAAAATATATGCAGAAATTGGGAATCAGGGTTCGTTTTTCATATTAGGGTCATGAATTGTAATGGAAAAACATTACTGATGGATGCTTTTTCTGCAACACCAAAGTGATGCACCAATGAAATGCAGAGTGCATAAATTGTAGAAAATTAAAAATGAATAAGAATTGTATAATACTGAATCTCATGCGGATGGATGGGGTAAGAGAGCAATAGGAAACAAGATAGGGTTTTGGTGGGTGCGTATGGAGGAGAGAGAGAGGCGAAGCAGGCGGAGGCAGAGGATCCGGAGGCGGAACAGGTTGGGGGTGACCGAGGCGGAACGGGTGGAGCTGGAGAAGGCAGAGACGGAGGAGCCAGAAGCGGAGCAGAAGGTGTATGCGGGGGTGGAGCGGGAGAGTGTAGTCGAGGAGGGAGTCGGGAAGGGAGGGAGGTGGGGAGGGAGAGCGGAGTCGCGAAGTTTGCAGGAGCACGATGGTGGCAGTGTTATGGGGGTACCCTGGGACGAGCAGAGGGGATTAACGAGCGGGAATCCTTAGAGACAAGGAGCGAAATCACGAGTAGGACGCCGACGGTGTTCTGCGTGAATTGTGTGTGATTAAATACAGGGTTTTTTTTATATATATGGGTTTTATTTATTTTTTTTATGGAAAAGGGATAGGGTTTGAAATATTTTAAAAAATGGGTCTTTAGATGCGTGAACCCTGTTCACGTATCTTCTTCTCGGCTGGATGCGTGAACGAGGTTCATGCATCCTACGCGGCCGGGATAAAAGATGCGTGAACCCCGTTCACGCATCTACCCTCACCAGGAAGCCTGAACGTGGTTCACGCATCCTTTGTAAACTTTATGAAGGATGCGTGAACCCCATTAACACATCCTACAGTAAGCTTTATTTTTTTTGTATTTTTAATTTTTTTTCGTTTTGTTTATATATATATATATATATATAAAAATTCAGCAGAATTTATCTGCAATTTAATATCCAGTAGTACTGCCTTTACAACAGTCTGGATTCTAACAGAGACCCTCACCCATTGCTCTCTTTTATAAGAGGACTAGCCCAGGAAATTCTTCTGCATTTTCGATGTGGGATTCAAGTTCTCTCTTTCTGCGTAGAACATTATGCATTTCCAATGTGGGATTCTGTTTCAAGTACGCGACTTTGAAAGACTATAAAATACAAATATAAGACCAATATAAATGAAACTTGAAACATGGATTAAACATATAAGAAATAGTTAAAAATAAAAAGAATTTTGTAAAAAAAATTGATGAATAATAATTTATAAGCTTTCAAAGATGCCAACTTGAAACCTAAAAAGGTTTCAAATATGTGTCTTTGAAAAAATATAAAATAAAAACTATAAGACCAATATGAATGATACTTAAAACATTTATTAAATATATAATAAATAGTTGAAAATGAAATTAATTTCGTAAAAAATGTTGATGAAAAATAATTTATAAGCTTTCAAAATCACCAACTTGAAACTTAAAAACGTTTCAAGTACATGGCTTTAAAAACCTATAAAATAAAAACTATAAGACCAATATAAATGAAAATTAAAACATGGATTAAACATATAAAAAATAGTTAATGATTAATTAGTTAATTAGTAATATAATTATTGATTAGTTAATAATTAGTTAATTAGTAATATCATTATTAATTATATAATAATTAATTAGTTAATTTGTAATATAATTATTAATTACATAATAATTAATTAGTTAATTGGTAATATAATTATTAATTATACAATAATTAAGTATTTAGTAAGTAATATAATTATTAATTATATAATAATTCATTAGTTAATTAGTGAATTAGTAATATAATAAATAATTATAATTATTCATTACAAATATTAGTTATTAATTGTTAATAATTAATTATATAATAATTAATTAGTTAATTAGTAATATAATTATTAATTATATAATAATTAACTAATTAATTATTATATAATTTATTTTTAATAATTAATAATTATATTGGTAATTAACTAATTAATTATTATATAATTAACAATTACTAATTATAATTAAAAATTATATTAGTAATTATAATTCATAATTATATTACTAATTATAATTAATAATTACATTACCAATTAACTAATTCTTTATTATATAATTAATAATTATATTACTAATTAACAAATTAATTATTATATAATTAACAATTAACAATTAAAAATTAAAAATTATAATGAATAATTATGCCGCAAACAGTAGACCATGAAAGAGTTCCATGGCCTCTGAAAACTATTATAAAAAGAGTAAATAACACACAAGGAAAGCAGGGGAAGTAAACCAACAACACAATAAATTGAAACCAAAGTTCTCCTTTTTTACAACCCCGTCCACAGATCACCCGTTGTTTCTACCGCCCCGTCCACGACAGCCGCCGCGACCTCTTGGATGCCTACCCCGTCGCCATTGTTTTGGGGTCTCCCAATCACCACCATGACCAGCAATCTCCATAGTATCACCAGCAATCTGTCCAGAAGGTTGAGCATCCACTGAAGGAGCATTATCCACACCATCACCTTGATTATCCTCATCAGGTAGCCTCTTGTCCAGACCTCCCTCCGATGAGGTCTGTCTTTCTATCTGCTGAGAATCAGAATTATTAGTCGCTGAGAGTGGTAAAGAAGATTTACCTTTCCTTTCATGGCTTTCCTTGTACAATTCATCAAATTCTGGAGAATGGATAGACTCCAGCATGGTAAAAAAGTTGTGTTTAACAGCACCAGTGCAAGGCGAACCCACATGGGGTGGTAGTTCCGATGGCATTGTAGTATTAAAATCAGTTAAATTAGATGCCTTACCAATGGAAACCATAGTGGAATCAAGAGCAAAAGATTCCATCAAACTAGAAACAGTGACACCTACAACAACAACCTATTCAGGTTGCCCAGAGGGTTCCTGAGAAACAGCCAGAGAAACAGAGGCTAAAACATCAGCCTGATCATCATAGGAAACCTGAACATGTCCGAGAAGAACATTCTCCTGAGAGGCAGGTCCAAGAGCATGTACAGGAGGAGCTACATCCACCCGAGAAGGGTAATATTTTTCAGAACCATCAGAACCATTCTTTATAGACATCAGAGAGTGTTGCCCACCTAAAAAACAGAGGCATGACCCAAATTCCCTTTGGAAAGTAATTGCTCTTCCAATAACAGCACATGATCATTGTAATCACCATCATGGCTATTAGCATCACCCCATTTAGAATTACTCTCTTATTGAAATTGAGTAACAGGCAAACATGGATGAACATGAATCTCACCCCCACTAGCAGCCACATCACCATGATTCCCATCGGGTTTATTCCCAGCCACCACATCAGCAAAAGAGGGAGGTCCTCTAACCACCGACATAGCATTAGAGGGCATCATTGACACCTTGGAGGGAGCAGAGACTCCCTTCACAAGTTCAGAATTACTTGTCTTCACAGCCTTAAAAAGATCACAAGTAGCTGGCACTTTAAATTTACACATTTCTACAAGATGTCCATGTCTTTTGCAATTAGAACATCGCATTCCACGATGACAATTGTCCTTAACATGCCCAATAGTTAAGTAGTTAATACAGAAATCAGGTACATGTTCAAATTCAATTTCGAGTTCAAATTTAAACTCGCCAGCAATCAAGTAGACTGTCTCAACAAGAGGCAAGGACATGTCAAATTCAACAAGTATACGTGCAAAATGACCATATCTAACTGATATAGTTTCCTTGTCCAGCTTAATTGGGGTTCCAATGGCCAAGGAAATATCCCAAAGTATGCTTGGGTGCCAAAAAACCTAGTTCAGACCCTTGACACGAATCCAGGACTGTGCAACAGAAGACTTCACACGCAGAGGGTCAAACCAGGGGTCCCAATTTTGAAATCTCAAGACCCCCGACTTAAGGTTAACAAACCCATAACTCCAAGCTTTCAGTTTCATTTCATCAGATCAAAAGGTAATATGAAATAAATTCATGCCAAGAGAAACAATATGACAGTTACCGAATCCCCAAAGCTGAAGAAGACGCTTCTTAAGATCCTCTAGCTTCCAAGTATTTGCTTGCGCACTGAGACGAGCAATAATCGAGTGTTTGCAGGAGTCAATTCTGTCTTGAAAAAGACAAGGATTCGACTCAACCACTGCAAGAGCCCCATTCCGCAAAATCTTATGGGGATTGGACTCACCCTCTCAGGCACCAAGGAAGAATCGATCCACACCATTAGCCAATAAGCCATCAGCTTCCCGCGCTGAAGCACCCAACTCCGTATTCTTCGAGGGGATTTGACCATGCGATGATTCCACAACCGGAACTGTAGCATGCGTCGAGCCAGAGACATCACCCACCTTCCTCGATGGTCCGATGAAGACCTCCGCTGGATTGAAATACTCAGACAGAGACGACGCCATCACATAAAGAAAACCTAGACGCCATTTCCGTAGAGCGAGAAGCTCTCGACCCGCGACGCCATCTATGAATAATTATATTAATAATTAACTAATTAATTATTATATAATTAATAATTACAAATTATAATTAGTAATTATATTACTAATTATAATTAATAATTATATTACCAATTAACTAATTAATTAGTATACAATTAATAATTAATAATTATAATTAATAACTATATTATTAATTAATTATTGTATAATTAATACTTATATTACTAATTAACTAATTAATTATTATATAATTAATAATTAATAATTAATAATTAATAATTAATAATTAATAATTAATAATTAATAATTATAATGAATAATTATAATAAATAATTATAATTACTAATTATATTACAAATTAATTAATTATTTATTTTAAATTAATAATTATATTACAAAATAACTAATTATTTTTTTTAAAAGGTTGGGACCGAAGCCTCAATTTATTATTTAAAGCAAAGACCTCTTTAGACTGGGTAGAGGGTGACCCATTACATAGCCTGAAGGCCTAAGGCCAAGTGGCCTAAATACAAGGCTTGAAAGCCCATTTTTTGGCCCAAAGGACCCCTCGGTGAACAGTACTACTACAGTACCCACGTTTCTACAGTACCTGCTACAGTACCGCCACCGCTACAGTACTTGTTACAGTCCCTCCACCGCTACAGTGTTGTCGCTGCTACAGCCCGCCGCTACTACAATACTGCTACAGTACCAGAAATTCATCCCTGCCCCGATTTGATCCTGGGTCTTTTGGATGGCAAGCAGGAGCCTGTACCACTAGGGTACAGGCTCGTTGGCAAACGTGTTGATGGGTAACGAGGTATTGGGCTGGTCTGCCCACCTGCGCGCCGCATGTCCCCAGCAAGGCCCAAGGTGGCCAACCCTTGGGCTTAAGCTAGTTCCCAATGGGGTAGAGGGGCCCACGAGTGGTTTGCTAGCATATAGTGCGCATTGCCTTGCGAGGACTCGAACCCAGAACCTCGGGGTCAGGATGCCACCGCCTTTAACAAACTCACCCGTGCCCCGCAGGCATAAAATAACTAATTAATTATTATATAATAAATAATTAATAGTTATAATTAATAATTATATTACAAATTAACTAATTAATTATTAACTAATTAATAATTAATAATTAATAATCATAAGGAATAATTATAATTAAAAGTTATATTACTAATTAACTAATTAATTATCAATTAAGAATTATATTACTAATTAACTAATTAATTATTATATAATTATATTACTTATTAACTAATTAATTATTGTATATTAGTAAATAATAATTAATAATTAATAATTAATAATTATATTAATTATTAACTAATTAATAATTATATTACCAATTAACAAATTAATCATTAACTATTTCTTATATGTTTAATCCATGTTTTAATTTTCATTTATATTGGTCTTCTAGTTTTTATTTTATAGGTTTTTTAAGCCACGTACTTGAAACGTTTTTAAGTTTCAAGATGGTGGTTTTGAAAGCTTATAAATTATTTTTCATCAAAAATTTTTACGAAATTCTTTTTATTTTCAACTATTTCTTATATATTTAATCCATGTTTTAAGTTTCATTCATTTTTGTCTTATATTTTTTATTTTATAGTATTTCAAAGACACGTATTTGAAATTTTTTTAAGTTTCTTGTTGATGGATTTGAAAGCTTATAAATTATTATTTATCAACATTTTTTACGAAATTATTTTTATTTTAAAAAAATTCTTATATGTTTAATTCATATTTTAAGTTTCATTTATATTGGTCTTATAGTTTGTATTTTATAGTCTTTCAAAGTGACATACTTGAGACAGAATCCCACATCGAAAATGCAGAATGTTCTGCGTAGGAAAGAGAGAAGCTGAGTCCCACATTGAAAATGCAGAACGATTTCCAGGGCTATCCCTCTTATAAAAGAGAGCCCTGGGTGAGGGTGTCTGTTAGAATACAGACTGCTGTAACGACAGAAGTATTGGATATTAAATATCAGATCAATTATGCTAATTTTTTTTGTTATATATATATATATAAAAACAAAACAAAACAAAAAAATACAAATAATTTTTTTTAAAAATACAAATAAAAAATAAAAAATAAAGCTTTCTGTAGGATGCCTGAACGGGGTTCACGCATCCTTCATAAAGTTTACAAAGGATGCGTGAACCCTGTTCACGCTTCCTGGCAAGGTTAGATGCGTGAACGAGGCTCACGCATCTCCGAACCCATTTTTAAAAATAGTTGAAACCCTATCATTTTTCTACATTTTTTTTCCAAAAACCCGTTTATATAAAAACCCGATTAAATACATTGTTTACGTTGGTGATTATAACTGATGTCATAAATAGTTTTCAAATAAGCAATATAGACATAACATTAAACAAAAATTAATATGATTGCACGTTATGATAAAAATGAATATACATCATACACATATGGAAACTCGATGTGAGCATATAGTTTGAAAATAAGTAAATATACAGTATGATGTATACTGGAAATGCTTATTGAATGTGCACACAGTAAATGGGATGGAACATGCATGTAGTTAGAGGTATAAGGTGGACAAAAGTTATACAGATAGTGGGAAAATATATGCAGAAATTGGGAAACAGGGTTCCATTTTCATATTAGGGTCATGAATTGTAATGGAAAAACATTACTGATGGATGCTTTTTCTGCAACAACAAAGTGATGCGATAATGAAATGAAGAGTGCATAAATTGTAGGAAATTCAAAATGAATAAGAACTGTATAATGTCGAATCTCATGCGGATGGATGGGTTAAGAGAGTGATAGGTAAAAGATAGGGTTTTGGTGGGTGCGTATGGAGGAGAGAGCGAGGCGAAGCAGGAGGAGGCAGAGGATCCGGAGGTGGACTAGGCTGGGGGAGACCGAGGCAGAACAGGTGGAGCCGGAGAAGGCGGAGGCGGAGTAGCCAGAAGCGGAGCAGAAGGTGTATGCGGTGGTGGAGCGGGAGAGGGTAGTCGAAGAGGGGGTTGGGAATGGAGGGAGGCGGGGAGGGAGAGTGGAGTCACAAAGTTTGCGGGAGCACAATGGTGGCAGTGTTATGCGGGTACCCTGGGACGAGCAAAGGGGATTAGCGAGCGGGAATCCTCGGAGACGAGGAGCGAAATCACGAGTAGGACGCCAGCGGTGTTATGCGTGAATTGTGTGTGATTAAATACGAGTTTTTTTATATATATATATAGAGGTTTTATTTATTTTTTCTATGGAAAAGGGATAGGTTTTGAAATATTTTAAAAAATGGGTCTTTAGATGCATGAACCCCATTCACGCATCTTCTTCTCATCCGAATACGTGAACGGGTTTCACGCATCCCACGCGGCCGGGATAAAAGATGTGTGAAGCCCGTTCACGTATCTACCCTCACCTAGAAGCGTAAACGGGGTTCATGCATCCTTTGAAAACTTTATGAAGGATGTGTGAACTCCATTCACGCATCATACATAAAGCTTAATTTTTTTTTTGTAATTTTAATTTTAATTTTAATTTTTTGTTTTATTTTTATATATATATATATAACAAAAAAATTTAGCAGAATTTATCTGCTATTTAATATCCAGAAGTACTGCCCTTACAACAATCTAGATTCTGACAAACACCCTCACCCATGACTCTCTTTTATAAGAAGGCTAACCCGGGAAATTCTTCTGCATTTTCGATGTGGGATTCGAGTTCTCTCTTTCTGCGCAGAACATTCTGCATTTCCGATGTGGGATTCTGTTTCAAATATGTGACTTTGAAAGACTATAAAATAAAAACTATAAGACCAATATAAATGAAACTTAAAACATGGATTAAACATATAATAATTTTTTGAAAATAATTTTTTTTTTGTAAAAAATGTTGATGAATAATAATTTATAAGATTTCAAAGATACCAACTTGAAACTTAAAAATGTTTCAAATACGTGTCTTTGAAAGACTATAAAATAAAAACTATAAGACCAATATGAATGAACCTTAAAACATGAATTAAATATATAAGAAATAGTTGAAAATAAAAAGAATTTCGTAAAAAATGTTGATGAAAAATAATTTATAAGCTTTCAAAATCACCAACTTGAAACTTAAAAACATTTCAAGTACGTGGCTTTGAAAACCTATAAAATAAAAACTATAAGACCAATATAAATGAAAATTAAAACATGGATTAAACATATAAGAAATAGTTAATGATTAATTAGTTAATTAGTAATATAAATATTAATTAGTTAATAATTAGTTAATTAGTAATATCATTATTAATTATATAATAATTAATTAGTTAATTTGTAATATAATTATTAATTAAATAATAATTAATTACTTAATAATTAATTAGTTAATTAGTAATATAATTATTAATTATACAATAATTAAGTATTTAGTAAGTAATATAATTATTAATTATATAATAATTCATTAGTAAATTAGTAATATAATTATTAATTATATAATAATTAACTAATTAATTATTATATAATTAATTTTTAATAATTAATAATTATATTGGTAATTAACTAATTAATTATTATATAGTTAATAATTAATAATTATAATTAATAATTATATTAGTAATTATAATTCATAATTATATTTCTAATTATAATTAATAATTACATTACCAATTAACTAATTCTTTATTATATAATTAATAATTATATTACTAATTAACAAATTAATAATTATATAATTAACAATTAACAATTAAAAACTAAAAATTATAATGAATAATTATATTACTAATTAACTAATTAATTATTATATAATTAATAATTAAAAATTATAATTAGTAATTATATTACCAATTAACTAATTAATTAGTATACAATTAATAATTAATAATAATAATTAATAATTATATTATTAATTAATTATTGTATAATTAATAATTATATTACTAATTAACTAATTAATTATTATATAATTAATAATTTATAATTTATAATTTATAATTTATAATTAATAATTAGTAATTAATAACTAATAATTATAATAAATAATTGTAATAAATAATTATAATTACTAATTATATTAAAAATTAATTAATTATTTATTATAAATTAATAATTATATTACAAAATAACTAATTAATTATTATATAATAAATAATTAATAGTTATAGTTAATAATTATATTACGAATTAACTAATTAATTATTAACTAATTAATAATTAATCATTAATAATTAATAATTATAATGAATAATAATTATTAATAGTTATATTACTAATTAACTAATTAATTATCAATTAATAATTATATTACTAATTAACTAATTAATTATTATATAATTATATTACTTATTAACTAATTAATTATTTTATATTAGTAAATAATAATTAGTAATTAATAATTAATAATTAATAATTAATAATTATATTAATTATTAACTAATTAATAATTATATTACTAATTAACTAATTAATCATTAACTATTTCTTATATGTTTAATCCATGTTTTAATTTTCATTTATATTGGTCTTATAGTTTTTATTTTATAAGTTTTTTAAGCCACGTACTTGAAACTTTTTAAGTTTCAAGATGATGTTTTGAAAGCTTATAAATTATTTTTCATCAACATTATTTACGAAATTCTTTTTATTTTCAACTATTTCTTATATATTTAATCCACGTTTTATGTTTCATTCATTTTTGTCTTATAGTTTTTATTTTATAGTATTTCAAAGACACGTATTTGAAACATTTTTAAGTTTCATGTTGATGGCTTTGAAAGCTTATAAATTATTATTTATCAACATTTTTTACAAATTTCTTTTTTTTTCTCGATAATTTCTTATATGTTTAATTCATTTTTTAAGTTTCATTTATATTGGTCTTATAGTTTTTATTTTATAGTCTTTCAAAGTGACGTACTTCAAACAGAATCCCACATCGGAAATGCAGAATATTCTGCGTAGGAAAGAGAGAAGCTGAGTCCCACATCGAAAATGAAGAACGATTTCTAGGGCTAGACCTCTTATAAAAGTGAGCCCTGGGTGAGGGTGTCTGTTATAATCCAGACTGTTGTAACGACAGAACTGTTGGATATTAAATAGCAGATAAATTCTGCTGATTTTTTTTGCTATATATATATATAAACAAAACAAAACAAAAAAAATACAAATAAAAATTTTAAAAATACAAATAAAAAATAAAAAAAAAGTTCACGCATCCTTCATAAAGTTTACAAAGGATGCGTGAACCCCGTTCACACTTCCTAGCAAGGGTATATGCTTGAACGGGGTTCACACATCTCCGAACCCATTTTTAAAAATAGTTGAAACCCTATCATTTTTCTACAATTTTTTTTTCCAAAAACCCATTTATATAAAAAAACCGATTAAATACATTGTTTTCGTTGGTGATTATAACCGATGTCATAAATAGTTTTCAAATAAGAAATATAGACATGACATTAAACAAAAATTAATATGATTGCATGTTATGATAAAAATGAATATACATCATACACATATGGAAACTCGGTGTGAGGATATAGTTTGAAAATAAGTGAATATATAGTATGATGTATAATAGAAATGCTTATTGAATGTGCACACAGTAAATGGGATGGAAAATGCATGTAGTTAGAGGTATAAGGTGGAAAAACGTTACGCAGATAGTGGGAAAATATATGCAGAAATTGAGAAACAGGGTTCCTTTTCCATATTAGGGTCATGAATTGTAATGGAAAAACATTACTGATGGATACTTTTTCTACAACAGCAAAGTGATGCGCCAATGAAATGCAGAGTGCATAAATTGTAGGAAATTCAAAATTGTATAATACCGAATCTCATGCGGATGGGGATGGGGTAAGATAGAAATAGGCAAAAGATAGGGTTTTGGTGGGTGCATATGGAAAAGAGAGCGAGGCGAAGTAGGCGGAGGCAGAGGATTCGGAGGCGGAACAGGCTGGGGGCGACTGAGGCGGAACAGGTGGAGCCGGAGAAGGCAGAGGCGGAGTAGCCAGAAGTGGAGCAGAAGGTGTATGCAGGGGTGGAGTGGGAGAGGGTAGTCGAGGAGGGAGTCATGAAGGGAGGGAGGCGGGGAGGGAGAATAGAGTCGTGAAGTTTGCGGGAGCACGATGGTGGCAGTGTTGTGCGGGTACCCTGGGACGAGCAGAGGGGATTAGCCAGCGGGAATCCTCAGAGACGAGGAGCGAAATCATGAGTAGGACGCCGGCAGTGTTCTGCGTGAATTGTGTGTGATTAAATACGAGTTCTTTTTATATATATGGGTTTTATTTATTTTTTTATAGAAAAGGGACAGGGTTTGAAATATTTTAAAAAATGGGTCTTTAGATGTGTGAACCCTATTCATGCATCTTCTTCTCAGTCGGATGCTTGAACGGGGTTCACGCATTCGATGCAGCCAGGATAAAAGATGCGTGAACCCCATTCATGCATCTACCCTCACAAGAAAGCGTGAACGGGACGACCATGGTGGTGGTCCGGTGATCGTGAATCAGCTGGAGCTCAGCCAGTGAAAGATCCAATGATGGGGGAAGAGCAGCAGGTGATGACGCATCGCGGATCGCAGTCTGGCCCTGCCGGGGGTGCGAATCGGGACGACCATGTAGGACCCAGCAGCAGTCTATCAGATGGCCGAGTTTGCCGCAGTGCTGGCAGAGGGGGCAAGGTCGGACATCTCCACGGCCGCGTCCTCGTGGGCCGGTAGGGCGGCCACCACCACGGCCTAGGAGCACAGTGTGATCCAGGATGGGAACGGGTGGGGCAAGGGCCCGATGAGCCTTCTGCAGGCGATGATAGACCTGCGGGATATCCAGTGTAGACGAGCTGGCGAGCATCTCAGTAGCCGTCGTGGCGTAGTCCGGTGCGAGGCCATTCAAGAGATTGAAGAGGCATAGTTGGTCCCGTTGAGTCTGCGCCTCTGCCGGAGTCTGAGGAATAGGCCAAAGTTCTTGCAGCTCGTCGCGGAGACCCTTCCATTCCATGAAATAGTTTGGAAAGGTCTGGTCCTGCTGGCGGATGTGGGAGAGACGCTGTAGAACATCTGAAACCCGAGCCAAGTTATTGGTCTCGGAGAACATTACAATCAAGGAATCCCATAGCTCTTTGACTGTGTTGGCAGTCCTTGTGACATCCTTCACGGACCGGTCTATGGAGTTGACCAGTAAGGCGAAGATTTTGCTGTCCGTCAGCTGCCAAGAATCGAATTTGGGGTCAGTGAGGGCAGGGGGGGGTTTCTCAAGATGAGAATGAAGTCCCATGCCGCGGAGGGACATCAAGACCGTCTTCCGCCAGACGGAGAAGTTTGTGGCATCCAGGCGGTCATCAACAAGCCGTGAGGAGGCCGTGATCAGGGACGGAAGAACGGAGGAGGCGTCCATGGGGGATGGGCGCTGGACCTGGCGGCCGGGAGTCGCCAGGTGGAAGGGAAGCGGCCTGGCAGGGGCGCTGCGTTGGCGCAGGCGCAGGGGCTAGGGCGCGGGCGCCGGGCGAGAGGTCGGCGAGGTTGAGGGCGCGGCTGGGAATGGGCGCGCTATGGGAGGGCGCCGGAACCGGGGCTGGGAGCCACGCCGAGAGAAAGAGCGCCGGGAGGGGGGGCAGCTGGGGCTAGGGCGCGGGCGTTGTGGCGTCGCCGAGGGCGGGGCGTCGGGCCGAGGGCAGGAGGTCGGGGCGCTGGGAGGGCAACACCTGGACCGGTCCGCCGGGAGGGAGCCGCTGCTGGGAAGGGAGCCGCTGCTGGGAAGGGAGCCGCGTCGGAGGGTTGGTCGCAGGAGGAGCCGCGGACGGAAGAGTCCCGAGCGAGAGGAGTCGCGCCGTCGGGGAGGAAGTCCGCAGGGAGGAGGCGCGGCGTGAGCCGTCGTGGAGGAGGGCCCGTCGGCGGTCGTCGCGCAGGAGCAGGGAGGGCCGCGACGGAGGAGGCGCGGGCCCCGTCGGGGAGAGAGAGGGCCGTCGGGGAGAGGGCCGCCGGGGAGAGAGCCGTCGGGAGAGAGGGTTGTCGGGACGGGGGCCGCGCGGGTGAGGGCGTCGGGAGCCGCGGGGAGCCGCTGGGAGGGAGCGCCCTGGGAGGGAGAGCCGCCGGGAATGGGCAGGCCGGAGAGGAGCTGGGCGAGAGGGCTGCGCCGGGACAGGAGGGGAGGCCCGCCGGGAATGGCTAGGGCAGTAGGGAGAGAGGCGGGGCCGGGAGGACGCCGGGAATCCGCAAAGGAGGGAGGGTTCGGGATAAAAATCCCTCTGATACCATGTAGTCGGGTGAATTCCCCTTACCTCAATGTGAGGTGAGGATATTCTTTTATAGATTAGGAAACCAAAATACAAGACGGGTAAGTCCGATGTGGGACTCACCCATTTAAACTTAAATGGGTTCCAACACATTCATAGCAGACAACTTTATCAGATTTGTCAGATTTCTTCCAATCCTTTTTCCAGTGTCCCTTATTATCATACTTTCCTTTGTAATTTGATTTTCTGAAAAATTTCTTCTTCCTATAAAACTTCTTAAATCTTCTGGCTATGTGAGCCATTTCTGCATCACTGTCAGATGCACTTTCACTTTCTTCACAGCTTGAGCTATCACTTACATGAAGTTTCTCCTTATCTTTATTCTTTGAAGTAGTAGTCTTGAAAGCCACTGACTTCCTTTTTGGTTCATCTTCTTCTTCTTTGTTTACCTTAAGTTCTTCCTCATACATCATTAACTTACTAATAAGTTCATTGACTGGCAGTTTACCAATATCACAAGATTCTCTGATTGAAACAGAAGTGCCCCTCCATCGGTCTGGTAGACATTTCAAGATTCTCATAATTTGTTCCTTTGCTGGAACAGCTTTACCAAGTGAATTCATTGTATTGACTATCTCATTGAACCTGAGATACATATCAGAAATAGGTTCATCAGTCTTCATCTTAAAATTATCATATTTAATAGTATAAGTATTCAATCACATTTCTTTAACATTGGTTGTTCCTTCATGAGAAACACCCAAAGTATCCCAAATTTCAAAAGAAGTTTTGCAAGCAGAAATTCTGTTAAACTCCTCATCTCCTAGAGCACAGTACAGGGCATTCATAGCTTTACAATTATTATTGTAAGTTGTCTTTGTAGGTTCATCCCAAATTATTCTTTCAGTTTCTGGAATTTTATATTGAGATTCTATAGCGGTCCAAATATCAAAACCCATGCTTTCTAAATGAATTTTCATTTTAAGTTTCCACTGAGCATAGTTTGTACCATTGAAGAAAGGTGGTCTGTTAGTAGCAGCACCCTCAAGTCTGTTATCCATGATAACTAGGTTGAAACAAAATTTGAAAGAGATAAAAATTTAGAAATAACAGAAATTTTAAGAACTTTAAAATACAAGTAAAATCACAGTTGAAAAAACAGAGTATTTCAGAAAATATTTTTAATCCTCTGATACCAAATGTTGGTCGGAGTGGATACTTAAGAGGAGGGTGAATTGAGTTCCAATTAAAATTTCTGTTAAAATGTTATCTATTTAAAATCCCCCAATTTATAAAACAAGTTAAACTGTAGTGAATTTATACAGATTGTAAATGTTCACTTAGCTTCTCAAAGATTGATTAGGTCTTAGTTAAATTAACCACAAGATTAAATTAACTTTTGAAACTAACCTACTGATTTACAATAAGTGTAAACACTTGCTAATTTAACTATCAAAGTAGCTTTAAAATAGTTTTGTATTTCAAAGTAATAGCAGCGGAATAAATAAGATATATGTAGTATACTATAAACTTAAACTAAAGATGCACATCAGATATAACAAGAGGTTCAGTCTCAAGCCGAGACTTAGTCCTCTCAAATTTATATAAATCTGATCCACACCCTGGATCGGGGTTAACAACAGTTTACAAAACTGTCCAGGCCACGCAGGGACCTCTACCACTGTTCTACGTGGGAAACAAAACAAAGACCAGGCCACACAAGGACCTCTTCCACAGTTGACGTGGGTAAACAAGAGTAAACAATTGTGGTTTGAGGATTTTGATATCCTCCAGTTCAGTGCAGGAGACAGTGTGTGTATAAGATATACAGAGTACACCACACTGCTCGAAAGTTAATAAATAAATCACTTAGAGAGAGGAGATAAGCGTTTAGAAAGCTCTAGTGATTATCAATGAAGTTCTAGACTCTTTGGATTCAGCAGGAATGCTTCTGAGTCCTTCTCTGGTTTTTCTGTTGAAAAACAGAGTGTCGTAGTCAGCTTGTCTTTTACGGATCTCTTGATTCGTCGTGTGTTCTTCAGTGGTGTTCGATTGCATTCATGAGACTTCTTTGAAGGTCTGACAATCTCTTTATTGATCAGGATTGTTCTTCTTGTAGTGCACCCGGTGTATGTAAGTTCTTCTCGTTGTACATTCACACTTGCGCACTGCTTTTCTTCTATGTAGTGTACTGCATCTTAATCTTCCTTATATTCCACACGTTCTGACAGTAGGAATGATTCCCTTTTCATAGGTACGAGATACGATTTCCTGACATGCCAACAACTATCATTAAATAACATTAATTGCATTAAAAACATCAAATATGACCGTTAGTATTATTTAAATAATATTGACAAAAAGTTAAGGAACGGTGTCACAATGATTATGTAAACGGTGTCTTCTTCACGGTATGAGGTTCGCGGTATAAGCTTCACGGTATGTTCATGTCACGGTGTCTAGGTCACGGTGTGTCCTTCACGGTGTCTGGGTCACGGTGTCTGGGTCACGGTGTCTGGGTCACGATGTCTGGGTCACGGTGAGTCCTTCACCGTGAGTCCTTAGACAAATATTTGTATTTGGACTTAGACAGAATATGCAGAATATGGATTAAGCTTAATTGTTAGAGAGTAACAGAACTTGAATCATAAACATAAAGGCTTGATAATATATGTGAGATTTGTGATCATGCATAAGAATTGTAAATAATAAAGAGAGTAATTAACATCCATAAGATTTGTTATCATTAAACCATGATGAATAGTTATTATTGAGATTGAAGGGCATTAGCAAGATGTGCAATGAAGATTGAGATTAAGTAACAGTAAAAGGATTTGTGATCATTAAAACATGATTAACACATGAGGAGTCCAACAGTATCTTTTTTTTTTCTGATCTCACAAGTTTCCCGTTATGCTTTTGAGTACAGACATTTAAAAATTAGGAAATAAATGGTGGTATAGGTTAACAGAGAAAAGTTCAAGGCAGAGAAATTTCACCTCTTCATAAATTTCTTGTCCAGACAGTGGAAGACCCAAAAAGATTCTTCCCTGTCGAGCAAAACTAGCAAGCAGAGACAGGTTCCACTGAGTGGCATCACGATCTTTTAGGTTTTCTAGGCTGGTAAGATCTTTAATGATATTTATGAAAATGCCAACGTCGTCTATGACTCCAACAAAGTAAAGTTCAACCAGGAGTTTTAAAAAGCTGCGCTTTTTCATGGCCTTTGTGTTCCGGTCAGCATCCAGCTCATCGCCAGATTTTCCTGGAAAGAAGACTTTCAAGAAGCCTTGAACTACGCTTGGTGAGAAATCCGTGTACCTTTGATGAAGCAAAGAGCAGATCTGCAATGTAAAAAAATGTAAAATATGTAAAACTAGAGAAAGTAACATGTACAGGAAACCAGCAGAAGCAAAAAAGAGCACTGATATCATCTAAAACAAAAGGCACCCGATTTATCAGGGTAAAAGCAATATTTTTGGAGAAAATAGCACATTTAGAAATTGGCCAAGGGTCCCTAAAAATAAAAAAAATAAAAACGCTAACTTTTCTATAACTGAAATAACAATAAGGTGCAATGACCAGTAAATGTGATCATTTTAGATGAATGTTAACAGAATAGCATGTATCATGAGGGCATTCACCGTAAGTGAAAACATCATTAAAACATTATATAAAAAGACTTAGAAGACAGATACTCGCAAAGCAAACAAAACTAAGAAATATATTCATCCTGCAAGCCACTGAAACAGGCACTTATTCAGCATGCAAATAACACATCCATAAACCCAAAACTTGACTTCTGAAATAACTGAATTAAAGAGATGCTCTTGTAAGAGTTTTGATGTGTACAAAATTTGTATGTCTTAACTCTCAAAAATTTTAATAATTTTCAAGATTTACGGTTCAAATTATTGTGCTTAATAGGCAATCAATGAAAAGCTAAAAGGATTGAATCACATGGCCTGGCAGTGTTTTCCTCCTTTGGGCAGTGTGATTTGCAAAGCTAGGGAAAGGTGGCCAAATTAGTGCAGTGAATCACACAGCCAGCCCACGGTTTTGAAGTTTAGGCTATGTAATGCACCTAAAAACATGCAGAAATTCATTAAATCACATGGTCAGGCCGTGAAAAGGTTGGAACCCTAGATGCCTACCGCGTTTAAAAGAAAAAGACTGAAAGGACCTGAAGGAGAGCCACACATGCCTATAAAGGGAATCTGATACCAAAACACTAGAAGAAACACAGAATTGGGAGGAGGGATCAAAGATTCAAGTTTCAAGTTTTGACCTGTTTTAATCTTTTTTACCCTTCTCTAATATACCAGGTTTAAGTCATTGTACTACTAACTTTGATCATGTGTAACTAAACCCTAATTCAAGGATTTGAGGATGAAATTGACATATTTACTTGGATCATTTGGATTTATGAATTTTACTTGGCTTCCTTTTAAATTGATATTTTTAGGAATACATTGTATTCAAATATGCGACCAATAATTGCATAATTCGATATTTTACAATTATGTATAAAGGTGAACTGTGAAATGTTAGAAATAAAAGAGAGAAGGAGCCGATAGAGAGAGAGAACTGCTGTAGTATATATTTTTTGTAGGTAAATTTGTACCAGAATGCTCAATTACAATGAAATATGGGTAGGAGACCATAGACCTTACAACAATGGCTTTTATTTAAAAATCCATCATGCAAATACCTAGCACTTTGTCGGCTTGGTTCATCTAACCAATCTCCCTGTCTCCGAATGATAACTCCAAACAGCATCCCTGGATCCAGCCATGCTGACTTAGTAACAGTTGCCTTCCAAAAAACAGTTCAGTCATCTTCAGCTGTCAAGTTGCCACCAGTCCTTACATGGGCCTCCTCCTCCTCAAAATGCTCTACAGCAACAGCATTGGTCGATAAATTAAGTCTTGCATCAAGTATAAGCTGCTGGAAATTTAAGACAGCCCTTTGCATCTCATATGTTTGCTGATTTGAGTTTCTGATTTTTAGTGCTATCTTGTTCAGCCGCATGCGACCCTCCAAATGTCGTCTAACCTCTCCTGCTGCTAGCGCCTAAATCATGTCATCATGATCCCCACGAGAATTCTCCCAAAAACAAATCAAACTGAATCTTGGCCAGATAAACCCAAGCGCCATTTGCGGAGAGTTCTGTCCAAAACTATGCTTAGCTGAAACTGTACTCTCAAGCATGGAAAGAAGCAGGTTCAAGCTTCGAATGTCCTTAACGCATCTCCTGGAACTTATTTTTACTGTATCTTCAGTGAAAAAACACGGCTTTGCACGCTGCATCCCTAGGTGTTTTCTGACCACCAAATGACTTCAACAGAAACAACATCAAGAAAATTTGTCTCTTCTCCTTTATCATCAGCATTTGGAACACAATATAGCACCTTCTGAAGCGGTGGTTCTTGTACCATTTTACCCCTTCTACTATCACCAGCATCCCAACTGAAACCAAACATCGCCGAACTCCACACCTCCCGAGTTAATATAGGTGGATAATGTTTCCAATACAATACAACTTTGTAATCTTTAACACCACAAGCTCCTGACTCAGCTTCGCAAATGTACACATCCTCACCCAAGAAATTGACTATCTCTCTCTCCATTGTTCCATATTAAAAGCACTTTGTCAACTCTTGGATTCTGTAGCCCGGAGAAAAACAGTAACAGCCCTCCCAGCATTCTTTATTCCGTTTACTCCAGCACCCTTGTTGTAGCCTCCCTCCAATCCCGCGACCAAGTGTTGCACATCCAATGTCCACATGGCCCGTCGAAGAAGTACTTGTTGTACTCGGACAAGCTCCTGCTACGCTGTCACTTCGCCAAGCTCCAACAAATATTCAGCAGCTCTGCAAGGATATTGGTCACCTCATAGAACCAAGTCATTCACATTACAAGAAGGCTGCTTATCCTGGTTAAAACATGGTTCATAAATTTCTTCTTCCAGCTGAACAAAACTGAGGTCAATCTGTTCCTCATGTTGGCTAATGGTATTCCACTCCATATTGTGTCCTGCTTCCTTTACAACTTCTGTAACAGAACCAAACCTGTCCTCGCTGCGGTGAATCTGAATAAAATCAATTTTCTCTTGTCCTGAGCAGTGAACTCTAGGCACGTCCTCCTCAATGTCTCCCAGAGTCTGTGTGGACTGCTGCTTGTCACACTGTCGTCGGAAAAACTCCTGCTCCTTGCCGGTCCCGTACTTCTATAACAACGCCGACTTCTGCTCTCATTCTGAACCGGGATTTTTGCTCAACCAAGGCAAGAACCAATACAAAACTGAATACTCCATCCACAAATTGCGCCCAATGAACCTTCATATCTTCCGACGTCCGATTGAATTTAAAGTAATTCTCCATTTTAGTGATCCAACCACATGGACCCTCTCTTGAAAATGGAGACAACTGAACTCTCAGTGTCATTCTGATCGGCCAACTTCCAGTGGAATCCTCTAGCGGATTTTTTTTTTCATGTCGCGTGACACGTCAACGCCTCCACTCAACAATTGAAAAAACAACAATAGTTTTCTCCCTACACCACAAGGTAAGTGCGACTCCCTCCTGCGATCGCGCTACACATCTGCCAACGAACAAAAAGGCGTCCCGACCTCCTCTGTTCAATCGGAAAGGTCTGATCGTCTCCCCAGTGTACGCGGCACTCCTCCACGTCTGTTGCGGATGAAGAACGGCTTCCTTGAACCACACCTCAACGTACAACAATTGCGTACTTTGCTGTGATCGATTCTCCAAAAACAGACACCGCAAACTTTTGTCGGCAAGTCCGCTCCACACAGCGAAAGCAATTAATAGCTCCAGACGAGCTCAGTTCGTCACTGTAACAATACAGCAGGCGCGCGAGTGCTCGTCGACTCCAATACTCTCGCCTTTTCCTCGGAGTTCGTCTAGCACCGAACAAACGCACGTCGCACTCGAAATCCCCTACGAAAGAACAAGAATTCTCCAGAAACTGTTTTACCGGCGTCGGCTTCACATGCATTGGCGTCTCTCTCGCACGGCTTCAACAATCGACCAATATTGGTCTTCCTCCAACAAACAAACATCCTACTGTTGTTGCATTAAGTTCTGCTCCAACAGCGTACGTCTCTTCCTCTACAAAGCACGCCTCACTACTGTATTGAAGTAACGTCGGACGCACTCCGCAGTCAAGACGAATTCACGGTAGTGATCGTCCACCTCTATTTGTTCACACAACCACTTCAGCGGCGATTGTTCCCCCGATTTTCCAGCTCCGTTTGATAATTCTGGTTCGCGCCAGAAAATTCCCAAACCGAACAAACACTCTCGTACGCAGCTCGAGCAGGATTTTTCGACCAGCTCCCGCGACGCTTCTCCCCCAATGACGATGAAGAAGCAATTTCTTCTGCAGTCATCCAGCTCCTTCCAGCATATTTGCAGATGCAGTCGTGCTCCCCTACCTTTTCCTTCTTTGCATTGGTTTCTCTCTCTCCAGCGATTGTCCCCGACGGAGTCGACAATTGTTAGGAATAAAAAAAAGATAGGGAGCCGATAGAGAGAGAATTGTTGTAGTATATATTTTCTGTAGGTAAATCTATACCAGAATGCTCAATTACAATAAAATATGGGTAGGAGGAAAAAGAGTAGGGGAAAGAAGGAATTTTCAAGGAAAAAGACCACTCTCCCAAGAGCCAAGGTGCAACCTCCCAAGCTGGCACCTCCCAACTGCTTCCAAACAGGAAACAAGAATGAATCGTGTCCTCCACTACAAACACCGGGCCCCCTATTTATTAGCCCACCCAGCCAGCTAACCACCCCAACAAACCAACAAAAGAAAAATACAATACTGCCCCTAGGCAGTTACACCCCCTCCTGCCTCAAACGAACAACCCCCAACAGCCCACTCACTTATTCTAAACTCTGCCACCCCACACTCCTAACATAAAATCTGACTATGGAAATAAAATACTTAGGACATCAACCTTGGAAATAGGAAGCCCATCACATTTAAGGGGTGGCTCAAAGCCCAGAAGGCCTTGCATTTAAAAGTGGCCTATAGGTTATTCAATTTTTAGGGTTTCTCGAAGCCCATCGCATTTAAGGGGTGGCTCGAAGGCCTTAGATTTGAGAGTTGAACCAGACCCCAATAATGTCAGCTTAGGATCAGGTCCGCTTGAGATGCTCCGGCGCTTGAGGGTTGATCCGGAAGAGTACAAGTCTATCCCCGACCTTGAACTTCATCATCATGGTTTTTCAATTGGTTTGGACCTCCCCGAGGGTCCACAGCCACACAATTCTGAATATTAAGTCTAGTCCTCCGATGTCCAAAACATGTGCATCAATTGAGCAAGCATATGGTCTCATTTCCAACTACAGGTGTTGGCATAAAACTTGAGACCACATCCCATGCTCATCACCAAGCTTGACACTCCATTTGTTTCTTGGACAGCTAGGTCCCACGATGTAATCAACTTGGGGGATATAAAATTGTGGATGACTCGGCTAGAATTGGAATTCCACACACTCCGCCTTCCACCTTCATTGAAGCCAAGTCATCCCCTCCTTGAGTTTGGTGGTGGGTGGTGGAGCCTTGATAGTCCAACACCAAACATTCAACCTCTACGGGTAATTCCCCTCCCCCCTCATCAATTACTTCTGTTGACATCCCTTACCCTTCTTCTCAACCCTCATTTTCCCCTAGCAATATGACTCTTATATCTTTGAAGCAACACATTAGTAAATCGGGTTAAAGGGCATTCCACACCCAAAGCACAACCCCTTCTTCCTTCGCTCCTCCCACTCTTGAGTAGTAAGGTGTCGGACCCCTCTACCTCCCGGAGCCCTTTGCTTCAGAGCACTTGGTTGGATCCTCCTCTAGCAGGCTCCGCTCTTATGTCTGACTAAGATGTCATCCAATTTTGTGGTTGTGAATCAGGGCGCAGAGGTCATTGCCACCCACTGCCTTCACGTCCAGACCAAGCGCGCGATCCTCCTCCACAAACTTGTAGGCCCATGCCTTTCCTAACGGCTTGCTCGACATGCCAAGCTAGACACATTGCTTGTAGCCGCGTATCCGGATTATGAATTTGAACTCAACTGCAGATCTCATCGCACGGGCCATGAAGGAAGTAACTTCCATATTGTTGCTCAGGTTGACGCGGTAACAGAGATGCCAAGTAATCAAACCGCTCAGGTTGGCGCGGTAACAGAGATGCCAAGTAATCAAACCGCTCAGGTTGGCGCGGTAACAGAGATGCCAAGTAATCAAACCGCTCAGGTTGACGCGGTAACAGAGATGCCAAATAATCAAACCGTTCTACATAGTGTTGGATTATCCCACTCTGTTGTAAGGTAGTCGGCTCCACATATGGATTTTGGATTTCTAATCCACTGAATCGCTCCATAAGCTCCTCTAATACTAACCAACTCACTCCCGGGTGAACTTCGCCCATAATGATAAACCAATGAACTGTCACGCCTTCATAACTAGTGCAAGCGACGCCTTTATGTTCTCTGGTGTCTGGTTGATCGGGAAAAACAATTAGGCTTGCGCGATCCAGCCTCTCGGATCTCTGCCATCAAACACAAGTAGCTCCTCCAGTTGCGGTGCTACATACTGATCAGAGTCGGTATCGACAAGATTTGCGGCTAGCCCAGTGTCTCGTCCTTGCGTCCCAAGTTCGGCAAGCTCCACCAAGTGCGACGCAAATAGCTCTGTCACAAACGACGGGTGTTCCTCATCGTGTTGCGGTTTTTTCTCCAAGTGTCGCATAAGTCCAGAAACATGCTTAATGGAATTCAGTTTATTCTTTCCAAAAGTCAACTTGCTCCTTTCACTCTTGCTCCCAAATCTGTTGGTTCAGGGTGATGCTCTCCATTGCAGATTCAAGCCTCCCCAATCATTGCTCGACGCCTTCCATGCGAGCTTAGAGCCATGTTTCCATCGCCATTGAGTTCATCCCCGAGAGACCCCGGAAGTATCTGGCAGGTCGGACCAAATGATAGAACAAGCGGTCCAACGAGACTTCTTCAATGTATTACGGATGGCAATAGATGCAATACACAAGATGAAGTAGAGAGGACAAGTGGAGAGCAGAAAAGAAGACACTTCAGGAAGAAACTCTCACTCACTTCCACCCAAGCACCAGGTCATTACACAATATTTTTCTCCTCCCTTATCTCTTCCCCCTGCCCCACTTATAACAACCTAACAAGGGAATCTCCTAACAGCCAGCTATGTGGGGACCACCTCAGGACGTTAGGCTCCCACTGGGGACCACCTCGGGTTGTTAGGCTCCCCCGCTGGGGACCACCTCAGGTTGTTGGGCTTCCACTGGAACCTTCTTACCCCTCCTGGAATATACCTTCCAGGGGCCAAGGGTATCCCTTGCTCTATCAGAACGGTGGAATTAACCTCACCCTGTAAGGGAGTCATGCATCTGCATTAAGATACTTTTGGCTACAACATGGGGGTATGTTGGGGTTAATTGTGGGAAGCACTTTTTAGCATGCGTCTGAAAGTTGTATCTGTCTCAGTCTGTATTAGCATGAGTTCCATTTGAGTTTGTTGGTGTTCAGCCAAAGTCATCCCCTACACTGCAACAAAATCTGCACCTAACATGCATAGTTTTCTACAGGGCCACTACAGTACACTCATTGTTACAGTCCAATCTAGAGTATTTCATCAATTAGACCTAGTGTCCTAAATAGTTTTTAGTTGGTAGGTAGCTTTAAGAAGCAAGTTTGGGCATGGAAACTATTAGTCAAAGTGGCACGCCAATATTATTGTAATTTATATAAATAAGGATGGATCTTCTCTTGAATTGACTAATACTAGTTGAATCTAATGTCAAAATGAAAAGAGAGTGGGGGGTAACATTTGGGCCTTGGCATAAAGCTTGAATTTAACATTTAAGCCCTGCTCGGATGAGACATGTTTAGATGTGCCCGGGCCTGGCCAAGCGAGGCCTGGCCTGATCAAATGTTCAGGCTAGAATGGTTTTTTTAAATATATTTATTTATTATAAATTTAATTAAAAAAATGGGTCGGTGCCTGGCCTAATCACTTATGCCAGGCCCAGGCCGGCAGGCCCAATTTACACCACTGATCATCTCACTAAACCAGGGTTAACCCAGGAGGCCACATCGCTCATGGAGAAATCACCATGAAATTCATTCATCACATCCTCCTAGAGCGTAACTTCATGCTGAATTCTTCATTTCTAGTAGTATTTTTCCTAAACGCACTGCACATCCAATGATAACTTCAAACAATTATTTCCTAGACACAAAAACATGTTTTAAAAAATCAATGCAAATATGCTGATAGATTCACAAATTCGCACTGTTTGGGAACTCCATCCTCTCCATCAAAGAACAATTCAGTTCAAATATATTAAAAAATACAGATACATTAAAAAGAAAATGACAAAAGGAACATGGTTGCCAAACAGATGGAAGGGCATTTATTAGAGAGTGCCAGCAAATAAATTTGCATAAAAAGAGGTTGAAGAATGGAATAAAGACACGGCAAACATAGTGTTACCTGAACTGCTGCTTGTATATCTGTACTCCTAAGCTTGGCATCACAAATAGCCGTCACTGCCTCGCTAACAAACTTGCTTAAGTTGACACCCCGCAACTCATCCAACAATCCTTCCCGTTGCTCTTCATTTATTTGTTTGAGCTTCTTTATAACTGCTGTGTTACGCTTAATGCTAGAATCCAGAGTCCTGAGAAAACCTGAATCTGCAACCAGTAATATTCATCTTCCATCACATTTTATAAAACAGCATGTAACACCTGTAAAATGCTCAACATTCACATTGAGGCCTAGTTAATCATCCAGAATGAATGTTCTTTGGAATTAAAATTTGAAATTCCCTCAGCAGACTGCAAGCTTCTCTGCACAAAAAGATCCTCGCATTGTTTTTAAATTTATGAAAAAAGATGGAATCAGTTGTTGAAAATACTTGGCTTTCAAAAGATAAAAGCTAACAACAATTCCAAGCGATCCCTTGACACTTCAATGAGTAAGTCAGTGTTTCTTTTTTAGGTTATATTTACAACAATTATCAAAATGTGTTGATAGCACTTGTTATGCTTTGAAAAAAAAAGTGATGTTTGTTTCATTTTTAAAATCATGCTTAAATTCCTAAGCAGCAGAAAACATTCTTTTAAACAAACAATCCAAAATAACTTTTTCAGAGGCTGCAAAATATATGGCATTTATCACTCATAACAAGTGCTACAAGAAACTGGCTACAGATTGGTTATGGAAAAAATATGTTCATGTCACTTATAAAAAAGGGTTTTTTTAGGAATTAAAGTGCAGTTGTTATTTTTTTAAATGAAACAAATATCACTTATTTTTTTCAACACAATTATCATGAGTAATATGTAAGATAAACACTTTTTGATAAGCGCCTTCAAATACAACCAAAATAATAAGTGTTATGACCACCTTTTTATAAGCCCCGCCAAACACAACTTAAGTCCAATTTCTAAGGTGCAAACTTTAAATCCATAAAACTTGTCAGTGCATACCCAACCTCTTCTAGGGTCTGTACCAATGAAGATAACCAATAAATACAATTTTAAAAAAGTAGATCAAATTATTTGATTTTCAATAGTTTAGATAAAATCATATAGTTTTAGCAACTCCACTGATTAATGAATCTCCACCGGTCTGGCTATGTTACAGTGTATAAGATGCCAAACACACACAAAAGCACTGCCCACCAGCACCAGTTCTACTAATGAAGCAGACAATCACTATCCTGGTAATTACAAAGTGCTATAAATTTTTAATGCTTACCAGGCCTCTCGGGATTTAAATTAGAAAGACGAAGAGACATTTTTGTTTCCATCGACTTCCTGAATTCCTCAAGACGAGCAGCAGCTTCCTGAAACACGATAACATAAACAAGTTAACAAATAAAATTTTCAAACATTATCTTTTTCTAAATGGTTTCAATGAAAATATAGTTTTTAATAGCACTAATTGATGACGTTTCATCCATGTAGCCGACCCCATTTCATTGGGTTTAAGTCTCGTTTGTTGTTGTTGGTGAGGTTTTGACATAAAACCACAAATTGGGACGCGTAAAGAAAAAAAAAAACTGAAACACATGCTATATGGACTTGGCATGAGTTCCATTTATAAATTAATAGAATTGAAATAACGGGGCAAACCATTCATCTGATAAGGGCTGGGTACTTCAGTGATATAAATCGTAGGCATCAAACTTACCCCATCATCTTGTTTGCCATGATGCTCATCCTCGTGGTGGTCCATTTCAGACGCCTTTACAAAAAGAAGCCTACGCATCAAGAAATTAAATGATAAACACAGTGGTAGACCTATCCGTCAGGTACTGCGAACAACTGTTTCCGATTTAAAATAAACTAATAAATAAAACTAGGACCTGTGAACGATTTTAATTAAGGTGATGCATTAGAATTGGGGTGGCTCGAACCCGACAGTTTCTCCCAAGGCCAATTTTGAAATCAAACCACTGCTTTTTTTTTTATAAAAGGTTGAGGGGCAAGCCCTCTTAAATGAACTAGAAAGAAACAACCTCTTAAATGGACTTGGAGAAGAGGCAACCCATTACATGACAAGGGCACATATGCCTATAAAGCGAAGCCCGAAGGTTAACATAAATCATTGAAGACAAAAAGAAAGCAGACAGAAAAAACAAGCATCGGAAAGAACCTCATCGCCCCCTCTGTCAAACCATGCAAGGTGAGATCCGTCGAAGGAGATGTCTCGCCCCCCCTGCCAAGAAGTTGTGTCGTGCTGGCAACACAACGCGGCAGAGCACTCTCCTAATCCACACCGAGATGCAGATGGAAGACCGGATGATAGGTGTCAGCACACCTATCTCTCTTTCGAGCCGCCCACCCGACAGTGCATGCGAAAAAACACAGCACTATCAACCTGATGCAAGACAAAACCAGACAGAAACACAGTGCAGAAGATCCAACAAAGTGTTCATCCATCAAAGCGGACAAATGGCCGATTATGAGTGACAACACACCCATCCCTCTTTCAAGGTCGCCCACCCGACGTCAAACTACAAGATGCAGCAACACCTGCCAGCAACGAGGAAGAATCCAATACTCGCAAATCCACCAGCAACCAATTTGGCAAACACAGAACCAAACTCAGCCGAAGTCACAGCTCACTGCATCAAGCAATCCACATCCCTCGGCCTCCACCTGAGGCCTCAAAACCGAACTCCACCATTCCTAGATCATAAGCAGTAAAAATCCAGGGGAAAAGCTCAAAAAATCCAAGCAGTGCGGCCGAGCTCGTTGCAAATTGGCCCTCCAATCCAATTCGCAACTCCCTTCAATCGTTAATCCTCAAATGGCAAACCGGATGAGGCATCAGGGGGGCAACCCGACCACCGTATGTCTCCGCAAAAGCAGCGAAAACAGCCAATTTCGGGGTGGCCCTGATCTGAATGTCCGATCAGAGCCTGAGGGAGAGACAAAGCAGACTGCAGGGGAACCAAAACACCGACCAGAGAAGCCCACGCTCAACCATTGAGGCAGAACATCCGTCAAAACCACACTGCGGACATCGCGGGTCACAACCAGCAGACAGGAACGGCAGAACATCCCGAGCAGATAGAATCAAATGCAACAAAGCAGACATGAAACCGACCCACCACAGTCCGCATACCTCCATCAAACCACTGCTTTGATAGGTTTTGAAGTACGGAACTGCCTCAAAATCAAGTCCGGGCAAGAAACGAGAGAGAAATTGAACATTTCACAGAAAAAAATAGCAGGCATTGAGTTCAACGCTCGAAATAAATTATAACATGAGGGCCAATATAAGAAGTTACCTTGATCGTGTAATCTGCTAAATGCGGTAATTCAGGATCCTGCAGGTTTTACAGCTCGTTTGGAGGCATGATTCTGCGGGAAATGGAACAAAACCGAACTGAAAGTGGTTTGGAAGGAAACAATTACCATGGGTATTTTTTTTTAAATTACTATATTATCTCTCAACATATTTTATTTTATTATGATGTTTTTTTTGTTAGTATTTATGTGAATTATTATATTTGTGATTATTAATAACAATAACAAACAATTATTTTTCTAATTTCAACATAATTTATAATTAAGTTTGATCATTTATATATAAATATTTAAAGTTTTTTATATAAATAATTTTGATGGTTGTTGAAATTTAAAATAATATAAAATTATATTTATTTTAATTACTCATTAAGGATGAAATTATATTTAGTATTTATTCGTAAATGATAAACTTACAAAATTATATTTATTCATACGTTATATTTATTTTCAAATTATATTTGTTTGTAAATTATATTTATAAATTTATATATTCATAAATTATATTTATTATTAAATGATAAATTACATTGATTTTAATAATTATTCATAAATTATAAGATTATATTTTTCGTAAATTTATATTTTTATAAAATTGTATTTATTTGTAAATTGTATTTATTCAAAAATTATATTTATTTGAAAATTATATTTATTCGTAAATGAATCATGAAATCAATTCTTTTATTTTATTAATATACCACCAAACATAATGTTAAATAAGTCACACTAAAAGGCCTAAATGGAGGAAAAAATAAATAAAATTTTGAAGAAAGACAGAGATATAAGAATAGAAAGAACAAGGAAATGATTATTGATTTCTCCGTGGGTTTTAAGTCTTGTTTGTTGTTGGTGGTGAGGTTTTGACATAAAACCACAAATTGGGACACGTAAAAAAAATAACTGAAACACTTGCTATATGGACTTGTCATGAAGTTTGTTTCACAAAAACTGTAAAAAGACAATGTACTGAAGTTTGTTTCACAAATACACCCATGGCACAAGATTGCCAAAATATGAGTGTCACGAACCAACCCGGGTCGACCCCGAGCCGGTCACCTGAGCCTATCCGTGGCAAGTCCCGAGGGGCGTTCCCGATCCCCCCGGGATGACAACTAGTGTCGGGCATCAAAACATACACCTGGGAACGATTTAAGCCCAAAACAAATAAACAACCAGGACCAGATAAAGAAATGAAATAAACTAAGGACGCAACAACATGGACAACTGAAAATAAATAAAATAAACTAATCCAGATACAGGGTGCAACTCAACAAACAGAAAACTAAAATACAAAACTGAAAATCCCAAACAAACAAACCAAACCGCCACAACCCGATCTCCATGTGACCTCTTGGTCACCACCAACCATAAGACCAGCTATGCTCCAACTGTAGGTTCCGGGCGCAGCGGAAGCGCGTTGGTGGGTTTGCCCAACTTAATTTTTCGTTAAACAATGTTCAATCCGAGATCCGTCACGATATAAAACGCCGAATCTTCGGAATAGAACGAAGAACGAAAAGAAAAGATGAGTCCCGGAACCCTTGAGGAGGATCATCATATGTTGATTATAATTAATTTAATTAATGCATAAGAATTACCTCGTTGGAATTCTTTCTTCGTTGATGTGTTCGGTCACAATTCGGTGATCCGTCGTTGCGTCGTAGAATCCAAGTGTAGGATTCCTCTAGCGGTGATCCACACGTGTGTCACGTATCTCCAGACGTCGCCGAAGAAATCTCCGGGTGTTAGCGCGGAAGAACCTTCGCTTGCGATGTCTGCCTTCGACCGCCTTGATCCGGTGGAGGATCTTGCTCTCGTAACTTGATGGCGTTCTTGGTGGAAAGAGAATTCTCTCTTGGCTTGAGAGTATTTACAAATCCGTTGTGCACAACAATGGCTCACAAAAAATGTTGGGGTTGCGAGGATATTTATAATCAGGTTTGAGGTTAATAGAGTTATGACAATAAATAAACGCGTTACACGTTTTATTTATTTCATTAACTCTTATTGAAAACTCTCATGTCGAATTATTAATTCCTTGACATGCGCCCACGCTGATTATAATAAATATCATTTAATAAAACAATATTAAATCCTCAAAATCCAATTGGAAAAACTACACGGCGTGTAATAATTAATACACGGCGTGTACTTGTTTTCCATAAAACTACACAGCGTGTATATTTAATATACACGGCGTGTACTTTTATTTTCCATTTTTCTCCACCACATTTATTAGACCTTGAGTAATGACTATTTATTTCTTAAATAAATGTAACTGCATCACTCGCTAATAAATATATTATTTTATCCACAGTATATTCTCTCGAATAACTAGTGTCAAAATAAATGCGATCAGACATCCTTAAATAATTATTAAACCACAGTCGGAAATAATATTTATTTAACTTGTTAAATTAATATTTAACTGAGATACATGGACACACTTAGTGTGTGACCCTCTAGGCCTCTTTCTCAGTGGCGTTAGGCTGAGCCTGCCTAAAGTCCAAGGTTAGCGTCTAGCAACACGCCAAGGCACCCATAGAGAAAGAAGTTAACGCCGCAATGACGTGTCACCTCCTACGAACGCTTACCGTGTAATATAATCACTTTGTCTCGATATCTCCAATCAAGCGGGTTGCATGCTAGTGCCATCAACCCATGTGCTTGATTATTCTTTCTTTGACTTCCCGGAATTGAACTTGCCCATACCTTACCATGGCCATGGATTTATTTAGGCTATATCAATTCCATCAAAGGGCCTAAGATATCTACTTCCGTTATGGAACGAAAGGGACAAATCCTTTCTCGCATTATCTATTAATGCGGTATTACTCGTGACGCATCCAATGTATCCTACCTCGTTGCGAACAGTGTGTCGTCACAGTTTTCGTCAATACATCTAAGTGCGTGAGTTGTAATACCCATTAATAATAATCTTAAAGTCTAAGGATCAATACACACGTCCGTAGATAGGAACATCCAATGACACTATGAAATGTGGATTTCCTACTGGCGGGTCTCGTTCTCATAATATCCTCCTGGATATTACCAAGGGCGCACACCATGAGAAGGTGCCTCAAAGTTTTATGAGTCCTCACCCCTAATGACCTGTATTATTTGTGTCCCTCAAATAATATCATTCGGCCATAGAACATACATTCAAGAACAGTGTTATGACACTTTCGGGTTCTCATCATAGTAGGGATCCGCTACGACCCTTTAATGCAACAACTGTCCTTAGGACATTATCACATGACATGTCACGCAGAAGAACAATCAAGATGTGATAAGACTTTTATTTAATGAATAAAGTACAAAGTAGTTGGTTCTAGACCACCAACTCCAAGAGACTCCCACTTGGACTAGAGCCAACTGCTAACAACCTTTAACCCGCTAGCTCTCACATGATATTCATGCTTCTTCTGAGATAGGCCTTTAGTCATGGGGTCCGCCACGTTCTCTTCCGTGGACACTCTGCTCACTGCAACTTCACCCCTTTGATAGAAATCCCTCAAGAGGTGATACTTCCGGAGTATGTGCTTTTTCCGTTGATGTGACCTTGGTTCTTTTGCAAGAGCCACCGCTGCAGTATTATCACAATACAATGTAATGGGATCTTTACTGCTAGGCACCACATCAAGGTCCTGGACAAAGTTCCGAATCCAAACGGCTTCTTTGGATGCATCAGAAGCCGCTATATACTCGGACTCCGCTGTAGAATCGGCGACAACTGGCTGCTTTGAACTCTTCCAGCTCACAGCTCCTCCATTGAGACTAAAAACATATCCAGATTGCGACTTCAGATCATTCTGATCTGTTTGAAAACCAGCATCAGCATACCCTCTGATGACAAGCTCCTCGTCTCCTCCATACACCAGGAACATATCCTTAGTTCTTCTCAGATACTTAAGGATAGTCTTAACAGCAGTCCAATGTTGTTCTCCTGGATCTGCTTGATATCTGCCTACCATGCTCAGTGCATAGGCAACATCAAGCCTGGTACATAACATGGAATACATGATGGATCCTATAGCCGAAGCGTATGGGATCTTGCTCATCCTATCTTTCTCCTGTTGTGTCTGGGGACACATTTTCTTAGAAAGATGTAAGCCATGTGACACTGGAACTAATCCCCTCTTGGATTTTTCCATACTAAATCTCTTTAGTATCTGGTCAATGTATGTACCCTGACTTAGTCCAAGCAGCCTCTTGGATCTATCACGAATGATCTTGATCCCTAGAATGTAGGCTGCTTCTCCTAAGTCCTTCATGGAGAAACACTTGTTCAACCAGTCCTTAACTGACTGTAAGGCTGGTACGTCGTTTCCAATAAGCAATATGTCATCAACATATTCCACTAGGATGACGACCGCATTCCCATTAAACCGCTTATAAACACATGGCTCACATTCATTCTTAATGAAACCAAATTCCTTTATGGCTTCATCAAACCGAATGTTCCATGACCTGGATGCTTGCTTTAATCCATAAATGGATTTCTGCAACTTGCAAACCCGTTTGGATTCACCTGGTGTCACAAACCCTTCTAGTTGTGTCATATAGACATCTTCCTGAAGGTTCCCATTAAGGAATGCTGTTTTGACATCCATCTGCCAAATCTCGTAGTCATGGTAAGCTGCTATGGAAAGTATGATTCTTATGGATTTAAACATGGCAACTGGCGAGAAGGTTTCATCATAGTCAATTCCTTGACGCTGTCTGAATCCTTTAGCCACTAGCCTTGCTTTATAGGTGCTAACTTGACCTTCCATGTCCAGCCTTCTTTTGAATACCCATTTGCATCCAACAGGCTTTACATCAACTGGCTCATCAACCAGAACCCAAACTTGGTTCTGATACATGGAATCCATCTCAGAATTCATAGCTTCTAGCCATCTTGCAGCTTCTGAGCTTTCTACTGCTTCCTTGTAGGAGAGAGGTTCATCACTGTCCAACAATAATGATTCACCATCCTCGGTGACTAGGAAACCAAATCTCTCTGGTCCCCTTACCTCTCTTGAGCTCCTATGCAGTACTTGTGTTTCTGGAACCTCTTCCACGGGGACATGTGGAACTTGTTCCTGTACCAACTCCTGTGTATCTTGAGCATCAACTTCGTCGAAGTCAATCTTACTCCCACTATCCTTCTTGAGGATGTGCTCCCTCTCAAGAAAGACGGCTTGTCTGGCGACAGTCACTTTCTTGTCTTGGGGGTTATATAGGTAATATCCTTTTGTTTCCTTGGGATATACTATAAAGATACACTTCATGCCCCGGGGTGCTAGTTTGTTGCCTGAGAAGGCCTTAACAAACGCCTCGCATCCCCATACACGTGTGTGCGACAAAGTGGGTTTCCTTCCATTCCATAACTCGGATGGAATTCCATTTGCCGCCTTAGTTGGTACTCGATTTAATGTGTATGCTGCAGTTTGTAATGCATATCCCCAAAAGGATAATGGAAGATCCGCATGACTCATCATCGACCTCACCATGTCCAACAAGGTGCGGTTCCTCCTTTCACTAACACCATTCCACTATGGTGTATAAGGAGGAGTGAGTTGAGATAGAATCCCAGACTCCCGTAGGAGATCGATGAACTCTTGGTTCAGATATTCTCCACCTCGATCCGATCGAAGCTTCTTTATCTTCTTACCAAGTTGATTCTCTACTTCATTCTTGAATTCCTTAAATTTCTCTAAGGACTCTGACTTATACCTCATTAAGTAGACATAGCCATATCTACTCAAATCATCAGTAAAAGTAATAAAGTAAGAATATCCACCTCTAGCTTCTACTGGAAATGGTCCACACACATCTGTGTGTACCAATCCTAGAAGCTCTGTGGCCCTTTCACCTTGTCCACCAAAAGGCGGCTTGGTCATTTTTCCTTGTAAATAAGCGTGACATCTATCAAGTGGTTTTAGCTCAGTAGAGTCTAAATAGCCATCTTGGTAGAGCTTTGTCAAGCGCTTCTCGTTCACATGACCAAGGTGGTGATGCCATAACTGGGTGATGTATGAGTCATGTGAGTTTGTTTCGTTATCGATTGCCAACACTTGGTTTTCGTAATTTAATACATACAAACCATTATTCAAATGTGCCATACCATAACATACGTTGTTCTTATAAAAGAGACAACCCTTATTTCCAAACTTGAAAATAAATCCATCCATATCCAAACAAGATACAGAAATTATGTTCTTGGTAACACTAGGCACAAAATAACAGTTTTGTAAAACCAAAATCATGCCAGTTGGCAATGAGAGGTGATAGTCACCAATAGCCAACGCAGCCAGCCTTGCGCCATTGGCAGCTCGAAGATCCACCTCTCCTCTGGAGATCTTTCTAAATCTACTTGGTTCCTGCATTTGAATATAGATGTGAGCCCCACAAGCTGTATCTAATACCCAATGTGTAGAAATAGAAAGATTGCACTCGATAACGAACGCGCCTTTAGCGTCCCCACGCTTCTGGGTGCAGTTCCTCTTCCAGTGGCCCTGCTTGCCACATGCAAAACACACTGCTTCCCGTTCCTTGCCCTGCCTCTGGATCTTCCCCTTCTTGGAGGGACGGTGCTCGGGGGCTTCAGACCGTTTATAAGTCTTTGGCCCCTTTTCCTTGTCCTTACTTTTCTTGTTCACCATAAGGACCGCGGGTTTGTCACGCCCCATGTCCTTATCTACCTGGCGAATCAAGGTCAGAAGCTCCGATAGACTCTTCTCATTGCTGCTTATGTTATAGTTGACAATGAAGCTAGAGAAGGTCTTGGGCAATGATGATAGGATGAGATCTGTACGCAACTCATCTGGGAATTTAATCCCTAAGATGTCCAAGCGTTCAATGTAGCCAATAAGCTTGACCACATGAGGTCCAGCTGGCGCGGACTCTCCAAGCTTCGTGGTAAACAAAGCATTGGAGATCTCATACCTCTCTTGTCTCGCCTTCTCTTGGTAGAGATCTTTAAGGTGAGACATCATGCTATACGCATCCATGTTTTCATGTTGCTTCAAGAGCTCATTAGACATGGCCGATAGCATGAAACACTGGACATCTGTGGCATCATCCATGTGTTTCATGTAGAGAGATAATTCCTCATCACTAGCCTCTTTCCCAGGCACAACTGGAATAGGCTCTTCCAGCACATATAATTTCCTTTCGTGGCGAAGGACGACGCGTAAACGCCTCTGCCACTCTTGGAAATTGGTGCCGGTGAGAAGGTTTTCTTTTTCGAGTATGGTGCACAATGATATGTTTGAAGTCATTTTCTTGCCATTTCTACAATTTAAGATGAGCAAAGGTTTAGTACTTTATTATAAAAATTGAGACAAATAAATAAATTAATACTTATTAGTCTCCCACTATTTTATCGAAATCCAATAGCCCTCACCATTGACTTCGGAATATTCTATTGCGTGAATATTCTAGTGGCAAGGATCCATATTGCCCTTCGCATTACCCCAACTAGGGTTAGTCAAGCAACTTGAAGGGTTTTAGGTAGGCATTCCAAATGCCAACTGTATTAACTCGCAGTTCCTTGATCCGCTGAGTGGACTCCCCAATCCTGAAATCTTTTTTGGATTTCCTCAACCTTTGCCTCTTGGTCACACCAAGTCCTGTTGTGGCAGTCAACCCTTGATGCGAACCAAGTCAAGTCAACCCAAAACCTTGAATTAGAATTCCCCGATAATTGAAAGCACCCCAACTAGGGTTGGTTAAGCACTTTGAACTATGGTTCGATTCTAACCAAGATTATGGAAGGCTATGCCGACTTAATATTTATTTTGAGGGATTTTATCCTTATACATAAATTGCCATTTTATTATCTTTGATTACATGCTTGTTAATATTAAGTGGGATATACTTAAGTGATTAACCATGTCTAATATAATATTTACGTATAAGCCAATTTTATTTTAGTTCCATCTTGCATGCTCATTTAATTCATTAATTGTGTGATCGTGACAACACACCCACAATAAATAAACCATGCAACTGACAGAAATAAAATAAATGGTATGATCATGAGCTTTTCTATTGGTTAGTTTATCTAGCGGTTGATAAACTAACCCAAGACCTAGGGGAGAAACACCTTGAACCTTTAGGGTTCGTGTTTACAGCTTTCCACCTGTCCACCTTTGTATCTCCTTGGATTGGTTTCATCTTGGCTCCTGACTTGAGCCGCCTCCACTAGCTTGGGAGCTCCATCAATTACATATGCATTTATCTCACACACAGGTGAGGGGAAAAAAGGGTTTTTACATAAAAGAATCCTTGGGCGCGCAGACCCTACATATTAATGAGAAGATGGCTCACAGACCAACAAATTTAATTTAAATAAATTAATTAAAAGAAACCATTCACATACAAAGGTCTCGGTCTAGCTCATGATCATCCATACATGCAATGATATTTACATATAAATAAAACTAGCATTAAATTCTTTAATCTTTCTTGTTTAAGATAAATCACGCTCGAATCAATTAATTATCTTTAACTAATCAATCCTTTTATCTTAAATCCCTTTTCTGAATTTCATTGAGATTCTCATCCATCATAATTTTAAACAAATAAATTCATTTAAAATTATCCTTGTACACAACTTGTACCTTGGAGGCAACCCGGCGAATTCCCATTTATTACGCAGATGTTAAATTAAACACATATATATAAAACACCTATCACATGTTGTGCCTCAGCTTTACGCCTGCACCATGGTACACGTCTCAAGGGTTTGTATAATATAATAATAAATTTTAATAAATCTGCGTAATTTGGGTGAGTACACGACGTGCAGTTCCGACTACACGATGTGTACTTTTTCTTCACCGTCCATCCGAAGTACACGCCCGGGGATAGGGCGTGTTAATGTACTTCGGAAATTTTCGGAGTACACGGCATGTACAGTGGGACACACGCCGTGTAGTTTCCACGTTACATGGTTTCCAGTCGGGTAGGCTATGTACGGAGTACACGACCCAACCCTAACCCGAAGGGACTACACGCCGTGTTCATTGGACCACACGACATGTATTCCAGAAACCGTGTGCCACCTGTTTCTGGTCAACACACGGTGTCTTAAATTCTTAGAAAGAATCCAATACATGACTTGATTTGGCGGATCAGTCAATGCATTGAACCTAGACTACACGGTGTGTACTTCCGAATACACGCCGTGTATTCTGGTGTTATACGGCCAGAAACATTTGGCTCCTCCGGATGAGTTCCTCTATTTTATTTTAATCAAAATTAAAAGAAAAATCTGTTTCTATGAGGTGAACGAGAAACGAGAGAGGAGGAACAGATCTCGATATTCAGATTTCCAGAACGATTAAACATGAATTGAAATAACTAAATTATTAAATGCGTAAATCACCAACAAAAAACTAAATAATTATAACCAACGATATGACCCCCTCTGATACCACTTGTAGGTTCCGGGCGCAGCGGAAGCACGTTGGTGGGTTTGCCCAACTTAATTTTTCGTTAAACAATGTTCAATCCGAGATCCGTCACAATATAAAACGCCGAATCTTCGGAATAGAACGAAGAACGAAAAGAAAAGATGAGTCCCGGAACCCTTGAGGAGGATCATCATATGTTGATTATAATTAATTTAATTTATGCATAAGAATTACCTCGTTGGAATTCTTTCTTCGTTGATGTGTCTAGTCACGATTCGGTGATCCGTCGTTGCGTCGTAGAATCCAAGTGTAGGATTCCTCTAGCGGTGATCCACACGTGTGTCACGTATCTTCGGACGTCGCCGAAGAGATCTCCGGGTGCTAGCGCGGAAAAACCTTCGCTTGCGATGTCCGCCTTCGACCGCCTTGATCTGGTGGAGGATCTTACTCTCGTAACTTGAGGGCGTTCTTGGTGGAAAGAGAATTCTCTCTTGGCTTGAGAGTATTTACAAATCCGTTGTTCACAACAATGGCTCACAAAAAATGTTGGGGTTGCGAGGATATTTATAATCAGGTTTGAGGTTAATAGAGTTATGACAATAAATAAACGCGTTACGCGTTTTATTTATTTCATTAACTCTTATTGAAAACCCCCATGTCGAATTATTAATTCCTTGACATGCGCACACACTGATTATAATAAATATCATTTAATAAAACAATATTAAATCCTCAAAATCCAATTGGAAAAACTACACGGCGTGTAATAATTAATACACGGCGTGTACTTGTTTTCCATAAAACTACACAGCGTGTATATTTAATATACACGGCGTGTACTTTTATTTTCCATTTTTCTCCACCACATTTATTAGACCTTGAGTAATGACTATTTATTTCTTAAATAAATGTAACTGCATTACTCGCTAATAAATATATTATTTTATCCACAGTATATTCTCTCGAATAACTAGTGTCAAAATAAATGTGATCAGACATCCTTAAATAATTATTAAACCACAGTCGGGAATAATATTTATTTAACTTGTTAAATTAATATTTAACTGAGATACATGGACACACTTAGTGTGTGACCCTCTAGGCCTCTTTCTCAGTGGCATTAGGCTGAGCCTGCCTAAAGTCCAAGGTTAGCGTCTAGCAACACGCCAAGGCACCCATAGAGAAAGAAGTTAACGCCGCAATGACGTGTCACCTCCTAAGAACGCTTACCGTGTAATATAATCACTTTGTCTCGATATCTCCAATCAAGCGGGTTGCATGCTAGTGCCATCAACCCATGTGCTTGATTATTCTTTCTTTGACTTCCCGGAATTGAACTTGCCCATACCTTACCATGGCCATGGATTTATTTAGGTTATATCAATTCCATCAAAGGGCCTAAGATATCTACTTCCGTTATGGAACGGAAGGGACAAATCCTTTCTCGCATTATCTATTAATGCGGTATTACTCGTGACGCACCCAACGTATCCTACCTCGCTGCGAACAGTGTGTCGTCACAGTTTTCATCAATACATCTAAGTGCGCGAGTTGTAATACCCATTAATAATAATCTTAAAGTCTAAGGATCAATACACACGTCCGTAGATAGGAACATCCAATGACACTATGAAATGTGGATTTCCTACTGGCGGGTCTCGTTTTCATAATATCCTCCTGGATATTACCAAGGGCGCACACCATGAGAAGGTGCCTCAAAGTTTTATGATTCCTCGCCCCTAATGACCTGTATTATTTGTGTCCCTCAAATAATATCATCCGGCCATAGAACATACATTCAAGAACAGTGTTATGGCACTTTCGGGTTCTCATCATAGCAGGGATCCGCTACGACCCTTTAATGCAACAACTGTCCTTAGGATATTATCACATGACATGTCACGCAGAAGAACAATCAAGATGTGATAAGGATTTTATTTAATGAATAAAGTACAAAGTAGTTGGTTCTAGACCACCAACTCCAACACCAACATCAAGCACTTGCTAGGGAAACCTGAACAAAGACTGAACCTGCAAAACAGCTCGGGTCTAACGACACCGAGTGGTATAGGTAGGGTGTGAGCTAATCGCTCAGTAGGCAACCACCACAGATTCCATGTCATTTATTCCACAAGACATTCCATTAATACTAGTTTGAACTACATTATAAAATTAGGTTTTCATACACACTTTGCTTTTTAGAAACAAACAAACATGATCCACTGCCCTTCAAGTTTAAAACCAAATACAAGGGGAAAGAAAGGGGAGTTTTGCTTTCTATTTCAAAACATCTAATTGAAATCCTTTTTGATGTAATCACAATTTCACAGTTTTCTAAATAAATACCAAAACCAGGTGCAAAGAAAAAGTGTCCACACAAAGAGGGCAATGGCTCCAATAGTACTCGTAACGGGAAAACACGGGAAATCCTAGGAATGCAGAGGAAGACCAGAACATACTATACATGGGACTCATCCTGAATGCATGCCCTAACTTGATGACGTCATAACGCCCTAACACTCGACATAGCCCTACATGGCCTAACCGAGGGGCCCAATCCCCATAGCAGCAATAACTCAGTATTCCCCTGCTATGGGGCCACTAGTCAGTGCGTAGTTTAAACTAGTGCAACAATCGTTCTCAGTAAACCTCTTTTCTATGCTAGGTTCCCATGCAAAGTTCTCAAGGGGGTGTGCCATATCATTCAAACAACAAGTCACATATATATAACCAACACACCACACAAACTGGCACCGCCCCGACCACCTCAAGGGTTTGTCCCTTGCCTCAAAATAATTATCATTCAAAGAAGTCTCATACCGAGGACCCTTCCACCTCACGAGTCAACATTTAGGAAATGATACCAACCCAAGAAGGGTTTTCCAAAAATCTACTTCAAAAGCCAAACGAGCTTTTACACCAAGAATTCACCAATTATTTTTAAAGTGCCAATCGATCCATTTAAAGAAAACACGCGGTAAGTGAAACTTGATGAAAATGCGCCACACACGTTGAAATCCACTTTTCAAATCATACGCACTCTAAAACATTTTCCAAAAACAGTTTCACACTTCTTCCATAATTTAATAAACCATTGAATCACCTTATAAAACAATTATAAGCAACACTCAAAGCATTTAACAAAAATCATTTTTTTACAATACTGTTTATCCACATTCAACTGCATCGGCAAAAACATGTGCATGAATTAAAGGACATGTCAAAACCTATATTTAGCAAGTTAAACTAACAATAAATCATTACCATAAACTAAGTACATTTGTAATAAAAGTGAGAATCAGGGTGTAACAATTAAATACAAAAATACAAGTATCGCATGAAATGAAATTGGAAGAAAAGGCATGGAAGCACCTACCTCAATTAATTGGCCGAGCCAATGATTTCGAAATCACACCGTCACCTGCTCACGTACATGAACTCCCACAAAAGCGCACGCACTAGAAAAATTATCACTACACCTTAACAACACAGTCGACACCCAAAGTTAGTGCGGCGCAGACTAACACACAACCAAATAAAAACCTGGGACTCAAATACAACATAAGACACTAAATCAAGCAGTGCAAAACCAATCAACTGGTATAAACTCTTACCCGAAACAACAGCGGCATAGAGAAACGAGTTCATCGCCTCGCCCTTGGCGGAGGATGCCAGAACCTAGACCAACGAGTCCCAAAACATCAATTGCCCACTCTAAACACCGTGCAAACAGCGTGAATCACAAACTGAGACATCAAAGCTGGTTAAATTAAAGAAAACACCAAAATTGAAATAGAAATACACTAAAGGAGAGGAGCGTGTGGGCCAGATAGGAAGCGGAGGCACTGCGCAGGGGGTCGGGTCGCGCCGGAACAAGGCGGAGGCGCTGCGCAGGGGGTCGGGTCGCTCTGGAACAAGGCGGAGGCACTGCGCAGGGGGTCGAGTCGTGTCGGAACAAGGCGGAGGCGCTGCGTGGGGGGGTCGGGTCGCGCCTGAACAAGGCGGAGTCGGCTGCGGCTCGGTGCGCACCGACGGATGAAATGGAGGGGAGATCGGTCCGCCGTCGCTGCTGGCCGGAGCTCGGGTCACCGCTGCTGGCCGGAGCGGAAAAGGAGGAGGCCACCGTGCGGGGGTGCAGTCAAAGGGTGCCGGAGGAAGGGATGGAGATCCGGCGGAGGAAGGGAGATTGGGCTGCCTTCGCTGCTGGCCGGAGCTCGGGCCACCGCCGCTGGCCGGAGTGGAAGAGGAGGCCACCGTGCGGGGGTGCGATCGGCGGGCGCCAACGGAAGGGAGGAGAGGGGCTGCCAGTGAAGGGGGGAGAGAGCCAAGCAGGAGGGGCGGTCGGAGGGCGCCGGCAGAAGGGAGGAGGGAGGAGAGGGGTTGGGTCGCGCCGTATAAGGGGGAGAAAAAAAAGGAATGCCCCTTTAGGGTTTTACCCAAAAGAAGAAAAAAAAGAATTAAAATAAAATTAAGATAAAAAGTTAATAAAAATCTATTATCTATACTAAAGCGGGATTTTTCCGGCTAACGTGTCAACTCCACATACTTCCACGTCGCATCAACACGTTTCTTCACAATTCATTCCTCCATTCACCGCCCCTCCGTCCCTCGATTTTCATTCCCGCGACCCTAGGGTTTCTGACTACCTCCCATTCAGTGACCTCCATCCCCATCTTCGCTCCCGCCTCCAGAACTTTGTCAACATACATCGCCCTTCAACTCCCAGTCTCTGGCACTCTTGGATCCTCATCTCCATCTCTGCATGCTCCCCTTCTGTGGCACTCATCGTCTCCTCACCTCTATCTCCGTTCACAATAATCCATCTCCCCAACTCCGGAACTCCATCACCTCGGATCCCTGTCCCCATTCAACTTTACCTCTTATGTCTACCAGCACATTCAGTTTACCACTAAAAACCCACTTCGTTCCAAAATCTGCTTCACCGTCAACCGCCGAAGATGACCCCCGACAACCTCTTCGCGAACCCCTTTACCATCACCAACAAAATATTCCGAAATTCTACAGATCTATATCTCTACAACTGGTATGTTCTTATAATTTTATATAAATTATCACCCTTATAATTCATTTTGTTCTCAGATCTGTGTGCGATAACTTCGTTGGCGATATACATAGTCCGTTGACGCATTCTACAACCACTGTCCTTCGTTTTCCCTCTGGTAACCCATCAATTCCTCCACATTTGATATTATCTTTGAAAACGAACAACTGTCCTGCATTTTCTCTTCAAAATAGTTATTCTATACTAATTTATATTTAGCCATGATGTGTTTTCATCTTAGGTGTTTCATGATTTCTTTATCTCTGTGACATGTACTTTAATTTGATACACTTTCTATTTTAATGTATCAGTAATAATATGAGTCGATACTTGTGATTTTTTTATTTTCTGAATTTTATCAACACCATTTGAAGTGGTATGTCACAAATTCTAAATAGAGTCCTTCCATAAACAGTAATAGATACAAAATGAATACTGAATAATGGAGTATGAAATTGGTCCTCCTACCCATGCTTACACCAACTGAGTAGCGAAGATGGTTGTGGGTCTGAAAACTAGAGTCCTCTGGGTCATGTTCTGTCACGAACCAACCCGGGTCGACCCTGAACCGGTCACCCGAGCCGGCCCGCGACATGGGCCGAGGGGCGTTCCTGATCCCCATGGGCTGGCAACTAGTGCCGGGCATCAAATCTAAACAAGAGGGAATGATTTCACCCAGTAAAAAAATAAATAAAGCAGCGGAAAAGTAGAACAACACAAAGTAAATAAATGACACTGAAAAGAAAAAACGATCAGCAACAACCAACTAAAATGACCACGACCAAAACCCCTCGTGACTTTGAGAGTCGTTCACCAGTCTACAACCAACTCTCGCCCACGACGAGCAAGCTCGAGTCAAACTTGCAACAAAAACTAAAAACAGGAAAATACTATAGGCGTGAGTATTAAAACTCAGTAGGCGTGCCCAACAAACTATTCCCAATGCACTACCTTTAAATAAAGAAATTTACTAATTCCAGGTTTGAACTAAGTTATACAAAATACGGGTTTTCACACACACACTTCCATTTCTAAGAAAAGTAACATTTCATTGCCCTTTTTAATTTAAAACAAGTTTAATGTTTGAAAGGAACAGGTGTATTTCATTTTAAAACATTTCTGTGAGCAATTTAGAAATTCAAATTTTAGTTGTTAGTCAAAGGGAAAACCACACACAACACACCACACACACTAAGGGCAATGGAAAAGAAGTGGCACACAGGGGCCAGCAACCGAACTAGACCTCTCAATCATCTGCCACATAAAAATAAACACTAAAGAAAACATGGGTCGAACCTAGGAGATCGTGAACAATCCAGAACATACCATACATGTGACTCATCCTGAAGGCATGCCTACACTCGATGACGTCATAACGCCCTAACGTCCGATGTTTCCCTACATGGCCTAACCGAGGGGACCAATCCCCTAGCAGAGTGTCATCCGTACTAGGGGTCACTAGCCAGTGCGTAATCTAAACTAGTGTGGCAATCATTCTCAGAATATTCACTCACTATGTCAGGTTCCCATGTCAACACAAGCAATAAAAAGGGGTGCGTCCACAATGTAAATCAATCATTCACGATGCACAAACATCACATACAGCTCACACAATCAACGCAACCAAAGATCACCCCTGAATGGGTTTTCCAAAATAATTTATTTTTATTAAAGGGCCAAACGGGCCTTCACCAACTTTAAAGAAAAACCTTGTTTCTCAAGAAAACCTGAAACACTTGTTCAGAAGAAATCATTTATCTTTAAAACCAGAACCACATTTGAAATTCTGTGAATTATGTTTAAAGTCCAAACAGGCATTCTTTCAATACTAGGTGTTTGCTCGTCAAGAAAATGTTTCAAGTGTTCGATATAAAATAAACGGCTCTTTTCACACCAAATAATCATTTAAAAATTAATTATCTCATATTATTTCTCATTCATTAAAATTAATAAAACATCAAGCAATTAATAAATTCTAAATTTAAAGGTGAGTGCAGTGGGGGACCTACCTCAGCTCGCAGTCCAAACACAAAGGCGCGACATGCCTCACACAAGCGTACAAGCAAGCGCAAGCTGATGACAACAATATCGCGGGGCTACCTTGCGAACGCGCTACAATAAACGCATAAAACTAAAATCACCCAAAGATGGACTTAAAACAATCCAAACAAGCAAACAACGCGAAAGAACCACCTCAACACATTTTTGAAACACAACTCACACCATCAACATTATTTATTAGGCCACTTTAAAAATCCACAAAGTGTTAACAAAACCACACGGCGCCAAGCCAACGACCCATTTCAAGAAAACACTTGAAAAATCAAACAAAAGCGCACGACACGATGAAATATATATTTAAAACGCATGCGCATAAACACATTTTCAAAACCAAACTCGAAGCCTCAAAATTATTTAATAAACCATTTAAAACTTTACGAATTTTTTTTGAAAAGCGTACCGCGACTTTAAACACTCACAACAAACTTAAACCCCTTAAAAAACACTTTTATGATCAAATTCACATCAACGCATTTCTAAAACACAATTCTCAACCCTGGTATTTTTTAATAAACCAACTACGTGATTTAATAAAGCACTATTTGATGGCACAAAGTAGATTTCATCAAAACCGCACCATAATACATAAAAACATACCACTTCAAAAATCAAACGCATAACAAACTCTAAAAAATATATATATTTTTGCAGCACAAAAATCATTTAATAAATCAGTTAGACAATTAATAGAACATTTGCATGGTGCGCAACAAAGTTTTACCACAAAACTACACTCAAATAAGCGAAGCAACTCAACAAATGCTAAAAACAAACTTTGCACCAAACAAATAATTTAAATAACATGCTAATTTAATTAAACGCACAAATTAATTCATCAAAAAATTCTAATTGACGAAATCGCCTACCTCAAATGTGGGAGGACCACCCGAAAATGGTGCGAAACCTCGTTCGCACCGCGACCGCACCTGCGGGAAGCCAAAACCACCATATGCAATGAAAATCGTACCAACTAAAACCAGATTAACCCCTGAACAACAAACCCTAACAACATTTAACATCTAAAACAACGAAAAACTACCACGGGGGGTTGCGGATCGGCTGTCTGAAGGGAACGACGGAGGTAGCACCAGCGAGACGGCTGGCCGGAGGTCGGGTTGTGCAAGGCCGGATCCGGTGTGGCTGGTGGGTGCGAGGCCGGAGCAGGTAAGGGGGTGGGAGGCGACGGCCTGGACAAGGGGGAGCGGCTGGCTTGCAAACGGAGAAGGGGAATGGGGTGTCGCCAGCCGGACGGAGCAGGGGCAGCGGGAGGCGGAGCAGGTAAGAGGGGATGGCGGTGGCATGCGACTGGTCTGAGGGTGCCAGAAGGAGGGGTCCTGGTGCGCTGAGATGAAGGGGGTAGGGGCAGCCCGCAGCGCCGAACAGGGAAGGGGGGGTGATTCGCGGACGGGGAAGGTGGGAGCGGGGTTAGGTTAGTTTTTTTTCTTTTAAATAAATTTACTATAATAATAATAAAACTAATAATAATAATAATAATAATAATAGTAACGATAACACAAATAATAATGATAATAATAATAAAATTAACAATAACAAAGTTAATAATAATTAAAATTACCTACAATAAAAATAATAACTATTTCAATAATAATAAAATAACAATGACGATGAGAAATTAATTATAATAGCTTTAATACAATATTAATTATAATAATTGTAATGCCCCGACCCCAGTTACCCAGAGTCGGTGAATTCTTACATAACATTGGAATGATCACAAGAAAGATCAAATCTCGAAAGACCGATTGATTTAGTAGCCTTGGAAACACTAGATATATTCATAAAGTTTTACATTACATCATGAAGTGAAAAACTACTACAACAACATATTGTCTCCATAATCCACACTATTATCCCCTCATAATATCCCTGCAGGTCATTCATAATTTACTTCTTCACTTCCTGGGAAAAATAAAACATAGAAAATGGGTGAGCTCAAATGCCCAGTAAGGATAACAATATAGCGAAAAATTTTATAAATAAGAATAAACATTTAAGGCAATGTATAACTAAAACAAAAGCCTTTTAAACTTGAACTTAAACATAATATGGCAAAAATAAAATGAAATAATGCCATTTACTTATTCACATGGATATTCTACTAATCGAATAATCACATGCAATATCAATAACCACTTTCATAATGATGAAATGCATAATTCCAGACTATCATAACCACATAGCCAAGGCCTCGTGCCAAGACTACAAATAAGTTTTTACCAAGGCCTTGTGCCAAGACACTAGTTTGTCTCATGAGACCTACCGATGCATCGAGGAGCTATAGCGGGCTCCACCCGTCACATATTAAGTCCAATGCATTCCCATATGAAAAGGTTTAAACATAACGTAAACATTCGTATTAAAACTAGCATACGAAATGTCAATACTTTCACCATAAACTATGAATGGTATAAAAATAGAACATTCATAGTCAAACATATCACAAAACCTTAAATACAATATAGAAGTTTTGTATCATAATAAATCAACTTCAAATAAGCATAAAATCCATCAAAGGATGTTGACATAGATGAAATCAAAACTCTTTTTAGAGCAATATCTCTTTCTATTTTGAAATCATTTAAGAGTCTTATATTTATGAAATAAAACATTTTCTTTGAAAATATTCTTATAAGCTTGTAAGGGAAGCTTCGACGATTTTATAACGGTGGAAAATATCCGCACCCGTCGTATAAGTTAAAAAAAACATTCTTACCTTAATTCTGTCGAAAAGATTAAAAAGCACCTTGTTTGGAAAACGATGGAAAGATTCCTTTATAAAACTCTTATAAAAAGTAAAACAAGGGTATAAATGACTTTAACCCATATTATTTTAAATAGTAAAAATGTTTTGAAATACATTTTTAAGAAACATGGATGTAGATGATAAAGATATCCTAGTAGATTATTACGTATAAACAACCTCGGATAATGAAGAGATTGTGAAATAAACCCTTACCTTGTACTTTTCCTTGGTTAGGGTAGGTTAAACTCCTGTATAATGGTGAAATAATTGTTATTAAATTATACAAGAATCATATACATTAATATGATATCATATATGATCTTTTAACATTGATTTGTTAATAATATCTTAGTATTATCGTTGTTTCGGGTGTTAACTTACTCGTTTTATTTTATATGTTTTGTTATGTAAGCCATGTTTGTAATGGATTGGTTGTATATTATTCATATCCAGAATGATATCAAGTCCTTAAACATAATTTTTAAATCATCAAATGATAATTATACTTGAATGGATACGATGGAGAATGAATCTCATCGCGTTCGTGGAGACGGTAGTCCGTACGTACGCACGAGCGACAATATCATTCTTTTGATATTAAAATAATATATAAATGGATGGTATATCATATATAAAGAATAATTAACATGTTATATTTATTATTTACATGAGTTACACATCATTATTATACCCATCCAAATAATAATATATTGAATAATAATTACACCACGACGTGGAGACGGTAAGCCGTACGTACGCACGTATGGTGACATGTTATTCAAAGGGTGGATAGAATACTGAATATGGTTGTACCATATTTATAATAACATCAAAGTATATATATGATACTTTAGTTATTATTTTAGAATGGTAACAACAAAGGAAGAAGAAGTGGAAGAAGAAAGGAACTTGGAAAAGGGTGGTGAAATCATTACCTCTTCTTCGGGTTCTTCCTTTTGATTTGATCAAAAGGGATCCTTAGGTTGGCTTTATGATCAAACTAAGGCCTATAGGTTGTAGTTAGGGAAGTTGGGAGAGTATTTGGGCAGATTTTTGCCGAACCAAAAGGCTTTGAAGGTGTGAAGAAATGAGAAGGAGGAGTGCCCTTTTATAAGAGGGGTGAGGGGCACCTTTGGAAAAGCTAGAAATATTAATTTATAATAAGTTCATATTTAGTTTATAATGGCTAAAAAGTGTATTATTTAAATTTTAAGGTGGGTATGGGTAGAAAACCACTCAACCAATAGAATTTAGACAGGTTTGGGTACTTATATTAACCTTATCTTTAAGTATTAACTCTAAGTTAATTAGTTTCACTTTTACAATGTCTCTTTGTATTTTTATATTATATGGTTAATAAACTTACTATATACATCCAATAGACCCACAAGTGGTCCATTAATGATACACATATTATGAGATAAGTCTCTTGGACGAACCTTAGATTTTTAGGAATTTAATATCAATTAATAATATAATATTTGTCTTATTAACTCTTTTATGTCAATTTTGACACTATTCAATAGTTGATTTTTGTGAAACTCATAACAGAATTATTACTTCAAAAAAGTTAATTAAATCAATAATAATATGTCATATTATACTAGAAAATTATTTTAATTCATTAAAAGTCTCAAATTATATTTATTTGGGTATTTATAATATCAATTATTTTAAATTTTCACTATTATGGTAATTACTGTATCATCATTGTGTCATAAATAAATTAACTTATGTAATCTCTAAAAATTATAAATAAAATATAATTATGTAGGAAATATTTTTAGATTTCTAATGAATATTTATAGTAAAAAATCGAACATATATAACCCTATGTAAAATTTTTTTTTCTAAAAGATATATGCTTGTGTCATTTTTGTATTCATTTTAACTTAATTAAAATTAAGTGTCCCTATCACCTACAAGTGGCTCCATGGGGTCCCAAAATCGACCCAAAGATTCCTATGGTCGAACATGTATCAACCAATAAGGCTAGGACACGTTTTAGGGTAATTTAGTATTATTATAATATTATTTTTTAACCCTTATTTACCGGATTTACCTTTAACCATGGTAAATAAAATATTTACCGAAGTAATTATTCAAAATGTCTAAAAATAAAAGTTAACTATTTACACAATTTGAACATCCTGATTCCAAATATGGAATAAATTTTTCCAAATTCAAAACACATAAGTGGAATAAATTAATTTAAAATTAATTCTCGTTGTTAAAACAAAAAGCGTGTTTTTAAGAGATAATAATTATCAAAAGATTGACACTTGTTTATGTCTGGTTTAATTGTAAAATTATGTCCAATGACCAACATTGTATTAAATGGTAAAAATATATTCTAAATATCCTTTAAAACCACTCAAATTCATAATTTATCACTATTAATTATTTTGATCAAAAAAGTTGTTTTTAATTAAAATTTAGTAATTTTCACTATTCATCGAAATATTAAAGTTATCCGAAAAGTACCAAAATCTCACCTTAGGCTAAATTCAATATTCCAAATCCAAAAATGAAGTCCATTTTGAAATATAAAATATATATAATTTCAAAACGTAGGTATTACTATTCATAACGGCTAGTTTGATTGGTTATGGTGTGTTAGAACTCGGTGTTGCGTACAACACACACTATTACATTATTCAAAGAGAAGCGTACCGTAGAAGCTTGGGGTGTTACAATAATAATAATTTTAATCATTTAAAAAAACAATAACAATATTAGTAATAAAAAAAATGAGCAATTTCACGACACTTGGGTGAGCTGCGTGGCTACCGCCAACCGTACGGTGACCGCGCACGGGTCCGAACCTCACTGCAAACATTAAACGCCAAAATTTTTGACCCGGGACCCCGCTCGGACCTTGGCGAGAGAACTCAAGGCCAAGAATTAAATAAATAAAAATGAATTAAATGTCAGGATGTGACAATTCTCCCCACCACGGAGACTTTCTGCCCCCAGAAAGTCACCCGACCGAAAAATAGACAAAACCAGAGTCCATGCCCGACTGAGACCAAAAGAAACCACAATAAGAGGGAACAGGAGAACACGAGAAGGTTATCACCACCACAAGAGCTCAACTGATGAGCAAATTTTAACACCCAAACATACCACCTCGGGAAGGGGGTCGACGCGGGAACTCCCAAACGATCTAAACTAAGTTCTATAGCACGAGCAAACAACACCTCCACTAAAACCTAGAACTCTTGACCAGGACCAAACACTCCCAAAACTAGGGGAAAACCTTCGAGCGGAACATACCCCAAGCAGTGAACCCGAGCACAACAAAAAACATCAGCTCTTTCATAGGCACTTACATCTCCAAACGAACACAGATAAACCAAAATTAACCCACGCAAGGTCCAAACATACTTTGAAGAAAACACACGATCCAGAACACCATAATCAGAAAAACGAGACTGTTTGGATTACAAACGAACACGTTCATCCCAACCTCACGACGACATAATGAACCAACAACAACGCCAAAACTTTAACTGTGGAAGGACGAGAACGGAAGGACTTTAAATGTTTTGTTGCCAACACGGAACAAGAAACCCGAACTGAGGCGTCACACCCTTGGAAACTCTTGACTGTGCGCGAGCTTCACCCCAAGACCTGTGGTTGGGGCTCTGATGGTTGAAACATCTCCTGCCTCATAGTCAGGCACTGGAATCTTCTGGTCACAGTGTCTTCCTCAGGCGATGCTTCCTGCAAAGCTTCTCTAGATGATCCAAACACCTGCAATGATGGCATGTCTTCGGAGGGGTGTGACATGACAGCTTGTATGCCCTAAATGTCCATATTTACAGTACACCATTAGACGATCTGATGAACTAGAAGTTAGAGCCACTGCAAAGAACTCTTTAGAAACAAATTCACCTAACACACTCTGCTCGTCAGATGGGGGACCTTCACGAGCAACCGGATACGGTGGATTGCCAACCGTTTGCACTCTGGAGACCAACTCAGCTAAGAATACCTCATGCACCAACTTCTCAAAAGTGATGCTCCCAAAAAGGGAGGACTCGCTCCTTGATCTCTGGACGAAGACCCCTGATGAAGGGAGAAGTCTTCATCCAGTCCTGCAACACTACCCCTGAAAAAAGAGACACAAGATCCTTGAAATGGTCAACATACGCTTTCACCGTCTGCTGGCCATGTTGAACACACATGAGCTATTCCATTTTCTTCGTCTTCACCTCCACAAGTATAAACCATTGAACGAAGACGGCTTTAGAGACATACCACACCATCCCAACTTTCATTAATGGCGGGGTGAACAACTCCTACTCATCCAGATCTGGACCTTTGAACAGACGTGAAAAAGCATGCACTCTAACAGCTTTGGGAGTTCCCAATACCCTGAAGATGCACTTGACCTCTTCAAGCCACTCCACTATCTCTAACAGACTTCAATCACCATGAAGGACAGATAATGTCCGAGAAAGACCAAAAACTGGGCATGACTCATCAAAAATCTGGGGACCTTTCTGGGCGGCATTTCTGAGCAACATATATAACACCAAGCCGAAACCGATATCAATCGAAGCAACATCAATAAATCACCCTCATCTAAAAACAACCAGCTCAAAAAACCAAACCACAAACACAACCCAAAATTCCTTGTCAAAAATTTTCGTTCCATTTTAGATTCCAAAACCACCTTTTTTTTCAAAATTGCTTTATTTCAAAACCACTTTCCAAATACCAAATCCACTTTTCAAACCAAAATCACTTTCCAAAACCATTTTCCTCTTTAAAAAACAATTTAGAAAACAAGCTCAAGCCTTTAATTTCAAACACACCCAGGTAATCCCATGAACCGTTGCACATTTCTTCATCCACTTTCATTCATACGCACTAACACGCACTTTCCACGCATCCTCTCACATGTGCAAACGTTCATAAGGAGTACCTAAGGTTTCACCTCAAACCATTCTCGACCAATTTCCAAGCAAACACCGGTTTTCCAAACCAAAGGCTTTCAGTTTTAAAACCCATTTCATAAATTTAAAGTTATTTAAAAGAAATCGGTCCCATTTTCAAAACCCCTTTTTCATTTCCAATAATGCACTTACACCAACCAGAATGAAAATGACACTCAACTTGCATCAAACCACCAGAGTGAGGGACTAGCAGTCACACTTAACCTGGCGACATGGCAGTGGGCCATGCCCCAAGTAAGCATTCAACAACTATGAGGAATTCAAACCGTGTACCCAGACTCCACATGGGTCACTACTCCATGTGAGATCACGATGTAACATCGGTTTACCTTCGTTGTCATCCCTCAATCCAAGACAAATCAGAACGAGACAAGAACTCAATTCCCAGACTACCCCTGGCGACTCGAGGTTCGGAACGGACGAGAGTTCATGACGTCCTTCTCGTACCTACCTATCGAGTCCCGATACTCCTAATCTCTATCTACCGGACATCCCAAATAACAAGGGACCTCTGATACCATTTTGTCACAAACCAACCCGGGTCGACCCTGAACCGGTCACCCAAGCCAGCCCGCGACATGGCCCGAGGGGCGTTCCCTATCCCCAAGGGCTGGTAACTAGTGTCGGGCATAAAAACTAAACAAGAGGGAATGATTTCTCCCAGTAAAAAAATAAATAAAGTAATGTAAAAGTAGAACAATACAAAGTAAATAAATGACACTAAAAGGAAAGAACGATCAGCAACAACCAACTAACCTGACCACAACCAAAACCCCTCGCGACTCCGAGAGTCGCTCATCAGTCTACAACCAACTCTCACCCACGATGAGCAAGCTTGAGTCAAACCTGCAACAGAAACTAAAAACAGAAAAACACTATAGGCGTGAGTATTAAAACTTAGTAGGCGTGCCCAACAAACTATTCCCAATACACTACCTTTAAATAAAGAAATTTGCTAATTCCATGTTTGAACTAAGTTATACAAAATATGGGTTTTCACACACACACTTCCATTTCTAAGACAAGTAACATTTCATTGCCCTTTTTAATTTAAAACAAGTTTAATGATTGAATGGAACAGGTGTATTGCATTTTAAAAAATTTCTGTGAGAAATTTAGAAATTCAAATTTTAGTTGCTAGTCAAAGGGAAAACCACACACAACACACCACACACACTAAGGGCAATGGAAAAGAAGTGGCACACATGGGCCAACAACAGAAACTAGACCTCTCAATCGTCCGCCACATAAAAATAAACACTAAAGAAAACATGGGTCAAACCTAGGAGATCGTGAACAATCCAGAACATACCATACATGTGATTCATCTTGAAGGCATGCCTACTTTCGATGACGTCATAACGCCCTAACGCCCGGTGTTGCCCTACATGGCCTAACCGAGGGGTCCAATCCCCAGCAGAGTTTCATCCGTACTAGGGGCCACTAGCCAGTGCGTAATCTAAACTAGTGCGGCAATCTTTCTTAGAATATTCACTCACTATGTCAGGTTCCCATGTCAACACAAGCAATAAAAAGGGGTGTGTCCACAATGTAAATGAATCAGTCACGATGCACAAACATCACATACAACTCACACAATCAACGCAACCAAAGATCACCCCTGAATGGGTTTTCCAAAATAATTTATTTTTATTAAAGTGTCAAACGGGCCTTCACCAACTTTAAAGAAAAACCTCGTTTCTCAAGAAAACCCGAAACACTTGTTCAGAAGAAATCATTTATCTTTAAAACCAGAACCACATTTGAAATTCCGTGAATTATGTTTAAAGGCCAAACGAGCATTCTTTCAATACTGGGTGTCCACTCGTCAAGAAAAAGTTTCAAGTGTTCGGTATAAAATAAACGGATCTTTTCACACCAAATAATCATTTAAAAATTAATTATCTTATATTATTTCTCATTCATTAAAATTAATAAAACATCAAGTAATTAATAAATTCTAAATTTAAAGGTGAGTGCAGTGGGGGACCTACCTCAGCTCGTAGTCCAAACACAAAGGCGTGACATGCCTCGCGCAGGCGTACAAGCAAGCGCAAGCTGATGACAACAATATAGCGAGGCTACCTTGCGAACGCGCTGCAATAAACGCATAAAACTAAAATCACAAAAAGACAGACTTAAAACAATCCAAACAAGAAAACAACGCGAAAGAACCACCTCGACATGTTTTCGAAACACAACTCACACCATCACATTATTTATTAGGCCACTTTAAAAATCCGCAAAGTGTTAACAAAACCACACGACGCCAAGCCAACAACCCATTTCAAGAAAACACTTGCAAAACCAAATAAAAGCGCACGACACGATGAAATATACATTTAAAGCGCGTGCGCTTAAACACATTTTCAAAACCAAACTCGAAGACTCAAAATTATTTAATAAACCATTTAAAACTTTACGATTTTTTTTTGAAAAGCGTACCGCGACTTTAAACACATGAAACCAACTTAAACCCCTTAAAAAAACACTTTTATGATCAAATTCACACCAAAACATTTCTAAAACACAATTCTCAACCCTGGTATATTTTTATAAACCAACTACGTGATTTAATAAAGCACTATTTGATGGCACAAAGTAGATTTCATCAAAACCGCACCATAATACATAAGAACATACCACTTCAAAAATCAAATGCATAACAAACTCTAAAAAATATATATATTTTTGCAGCACAAAAAATCATTTAATAAATCTGTTAGACAATTAATAGAACATTCACATGGTGCGCAACAAAGTTTTACCACAAAACTACACTCAAATAAGCAAATCAACTCAACAAATGCTAAAAACAAACTTTGCACCAAACACATAATTTAAATAACATGCTAGTTTAATTAAATGCACAAATTAATTCATCAAACAATTATAATTGGCGAAATCGCCTACCTCAAATGTGGGTGGACCACCCGAAAATGGTGCGAAACCTCGTTCGCACTGCGACCGCACCTGCGGGAAGCCAAAACCACCATATGCAATGAAAATCGTACCAACTAAAACCAACCCTGAACAACAAACCATAACAACATTTAACATCTAAAACAATGAAAAACTACCACGGGGGGTTGCAGATCAGCTGTCTGAAGGGAACGATGGGGGTAGCACCAGCGAGATGGCTGGCTGAAGGTTGGGTTGTGCGAGGTCGGATCCGGTGTGGCTGGTGGGTGCGAGGCCGGAGTAGGCAAGGGGGCAGGAGGCGACGACCTGGACAAGGGGGAGCGGATGGCTTGCGAACGGGGAAGGGGAACAGGGTTTCACCGGCCGGATGGAGCAGGGGCAGCGGGAGGTGGAGCAGGCAGGAGGGGATGGCGGCGACGTGCGGCTAGTCTGAGGGTGCCAGCAGGAGGGGTCCTGGTGCACTGAGACGAAGGGGGTAGGGGTGGCCCGCAGCGCCGAACAGGGAAGGGGGTGATTCGCGGACGGGGAAGGGGGGGGGAGCGAGTTTAGGTTAGGTTAGTTTTTTCTTCTTTTTAATAAAATTACTATAATAATAATAAAACCAATAATAATAATAATAATAATAGTAACAATAACACAAATAATAATGATAATAATAATAAAATTAACAATAACAAAGTTAATAATAATTAAAATTACCTACAATAAAAATAATAACTATTTCAATAATAATAAAATAACAATGACGATGAGAAATTAATTATAATAGCTTTAATACAATAGTAATTATAATAATAATAATTTTAATCATTTTAAAAAAACAATAACAATATTAGTAATAAAAAATGAGCAATTTCACAACACTTGGGCCAGCTACGTGGCTACCTCCAACCGTATGGTGACCGCACACGGGTTCGAACCCCACTGCAAATATTAAACACCAACAATTTTGACCCAGGACCCCGCTCGGACCTTGGTGAGAGAACTCAAGGCCAAGAATTAAATAAATAAAAATGAATTAAATGTCGGGGTGTGACATGTTCAATAAAGATGAAGCCCCCAATCCCATTGTCAGTGTTCCAGTGATTTTGATTTTGATGAACAATGTTATTCCTATTATCCTATTTCTGTATGTTTATTCATTTATGTGATTGTAGATTAACAACTGTAATGGTTTATACTATGATAACTTCTCAAAAAATAGTGGTTATAACCCTAATCTCTGGATTGAAGGCTTGAGTTGCAGGTACGTTAATAATCTTGCAAGTTATTTAGCGGAGGAAATATTAATATAAATTGATTTCTTTAGTTTTTCCATTATTTATCATCCCATTATCCTATCCTACCTCTTCCTTTTGATGAAAGGTGCAATGAATGAGGTGGTACTATGCCTTTCCGGCATGCTAGTGACTTTTCAGCCCAAAGTGGATCAAATAAACAGATGATAGAGATGATAAATAATATGAATAGAGCTCAACTAGAGACTGAAGTGCTGTGTAGGGGAACTGCTAAGGTGATCCTTTCGATTACTGATTGATTTCTTTGAAAAAACATCAATTTATGTGTTTCATATGTTTTAAACCATTTGTCAACTAAGTGAATTAATTTTTTTGAACTATTAAATATGATGTTTTGCAGTGTATAAGTTCAATAGTTGTTATGCACATGCAACAAGTATGTTCACCTAATTCCGTAGAAATTTTCACACTTCATTTTGTTCTCAGATCTATCTACGACAGCTTCATTGGCAACATGCCTTAGTCCGTTGATGCATTATACAACCATTATCCTTCTTTTCCCCTCTGGTAACCCATCGGTTCATCCGCATTTGATATTATCTACTAAAAACTAACCGATGTCCTTCATTTTCTCTTCAGTTCTTCTAAACTAATTTATATTTACCCATGTTTTGTTTTCATCTAAGGTGTTTCGTGATTTCTTTTTATCTATTGCATGTACGTCGATTTGATTCGTAATAATATGAGTCGATTCTTGTGATTTTTACATTTGAATATTTTATCAACATCATTAAAAGTGGTATGTCACAAATCTGAATAGTGTCCTTCCATAAACAGTAATAGATACAAAATGAATACAGACCAATAGACTAGGAAATTGGTCCTCCTACCCATGCTTATAACAACTGAGTAGCGCAGATGGCTGTGGCTCTGAAAACTAGAGTCCTCTGGGTCATGTTCAATAAAGATGAAGCCCCCAATCCCATTGTCAGTGTTCCAGTGATTTTGATTTTTATGAACAATGTGATTCCTATTATCCTATTTCAGTATGTTTATTCATTTATGTGACTCTAGATTAACAACTTTAATGGTTTCTACTATGATAACTTTTCCAAAAAAACAGTGATTATAACCCTAATCCCTGTATTGAAGGGTTGAGTTGCAGGTACATTAATAATCTTGCAAGTTATTTAGAAGAGTAAATATTAAAATAAATTGATTTCCTTAGTTCTTTCCTTCATTTCTCATCTGATGATCCTATCCCGCCTCTTCATTTTGATAAAAGGTGTAATGAATGAGGTGGGGCTATGCCTTTTAGGCCTGCTGAAGACTTCTCATCTGAAAATGGATCAAATAAATAGATGATACAAATGATAAATAATACGAATATAGCTCAACCAGAGACTGAAGTGCTCTACAGGGGAACTGCTAGGGTGATCCTTTCGATTACTGCTTTATTTCTCTGAAAAATCATAAATTTATGTGTTTCATATGTTTTAAAATATTTTCAACTATGAGAATTAATTTTTTTGAACTATTAAAAATGTTTTTTGTAGTGTATAAGTTCAATAGTTGTTATGTATATGAAAAATACAAATATTCTGCAGTGTATAAGTTCAGATACATTAATTGATTTTTAGATCATGCATTAACAATGTCAATACTTGAATATCATCCACCTATTTGCATTGGTTTTACATATTGATGAAAATAGAATCATATTTATGTATTCTACATCATAGTTTAGTGCTTAGTGCTTAACAACACATAAACTAATTCAATCAAATAACTACAGTTTGTCTATAGATTAACAACTGTAATGGTTTCTACTATAATAACTTTTCCAAAAACAATGGTTACAACCCTAATATTTGGATTAAAGTCTTGAGTTGCGAGTAAATTGATATTCTTGCAAGTTATTGAGCATGGGAAATATTAATATAATTTTTTTCTTTGGTTTCTTCCTTCATTTCTCATGTATTGATATGTCAATGCTTGAAAACCATCTATCTATATGTATTGGTTTTACAGATTTCTAAAAATAGAAACATATTTATGTATTCTACATCATAGTTTGGTGCTTAATAAATTTTCTTATGTCATTAAAATACATATTTTTCCTTAACCGGGTGTCATTGGATCAAATGTCTCATATTATAATCATGTTGTAGGCACTAACGATGCATCTGAAAATCCTTCTAAGGTAAAATCTTTCTTAGTGTAGGTATATCTTCTGTAGTGAAACCTTTTTTTATTTATCATCCCCTTGTGGAATATATCCTTTTCTTTACTACCAGCCACTGGCAGTTTATGTGTGGAAGAATGCATTCTGGTAAGACTATGATTTCATTTCAATGCTTTAAAGACAAGTAATCCTTTGTCAATTGTTATTTTCTCTCGTCTAATTTGACTTATTTACTCTATTGAACTTCTTTACGTTTCAGGGCTATTTCAGGGCTGCTGATCATCACTGGGAAGGATACCTCTTTGCCACTGCTGGTGCTCATGTAGACATTTGGGATCACAATAAGTTTGATCTGGACTCCGTTTTTTTGGTTTTCCCTCACGGGTAAGACTGATTTTATTTCAATTCTTTTATGAAAATAAATCCTTTGTTAATTGATATTGTATCTTTTCTAATTTAAGATATTTATCATATTTCCTCTGTTGATCTCCTCTATGTTTCAGGGCTACTGATCATCACTGGGATAAATACCACTTTGCCACTGCTGCTGCTCAAGTGGACATTTGGGATCACAATAGGTTTGATCTAGACTTCATTTTTATTTCCCTGGGGGTGGTACTGGCGATGGTGTTTTTTGTTAATTTTATAATGAATATTTTCAATCCTACACAATTCTACTTCTTTATTTTAAATTTAAAAATATCAATATGCTTTCCATAAATTTGTCTGAGCCAGTGCATAATTTTGAATGGGGACATGACACTGTCCAGTTTGATTCTTAAGATCCTAAAGTCTTGGAAACATTAGAATGGTGGGCTCATTGATTTTAAACTATTTTGTTTCTCCCTCCCCCTTTACTAGATGAATATATTAACATTTTTATTTGGTTTTATGTAATTACACCTTTATTTCAATTTCTCAAATTGATACATACTCGTGTTATTTTAAATCTGCAGGCACTCTCCTATCCTAATATTTCAGATCAGGTGCATGGACATAGCTCTCCAGAGTTGGATGGAAAATATGAGGCCCTGGGACCAATCTAGAGATGTTTAGCGAAGGTGAAATATTGGTTCAAAAGGGGATGATTGATTAATTAATTGTTAGGAAGTCCCAAGCAATACCTACAAGCAAGTTAGTGGGAATACATACATATTATGGAGGGTGAGGATTTACTGTAGACTTAGGAATTTTTGGAATTGGAAATTCATTCCATGAAATTAGGTCCCCTACCATGAACTGAAAAATTTAGGCCCCCATTGCAATTAAATTTTTTCTGGGTTTCTGGTTTTCTTATATAGAAACTGTGAGTTAGGGGTCTGCTTATATGGAAAATGTGAGTTAGGGTTAATTGATGGTTCTCTGGTGTAGGTAGAGTATTTAACATAATAGCATATTACCGAGGTGGTGGGCACTATGATGGTGGGGATTGGGTGGGAATTAAAGATATAGATCTGATTGTGGAGGATATATTTTGGGTGATCTGGTTCGCGACTCTGGTGGTGGTGCAATGTTCCTGGTGTTCGTTGTTGGTTTTCAGTGTCTTTCTACAGTGGTTTTTCTCAGTGACTGTCATTCAGTGGAATTAATCATTTTTGGATATAATCATTTTTGTGATGTTAATGCCTTTTATATTAACATTTGGAATTAATTGATTTACGTTTAGACATAACATTTTGAATTAATTGAGTAGTTTGCAAGTTCCTTTTATATTTTTTCTGTTTTTAATTTCAAATATTTTAATAGTGCTTCACTGGGCAGGTTTGATTTGTTCAATTTAAGGAGATTACTGTAACTTTATTTATTAGGACCTTAAACATTCCATTAAAAAAATGATGCTAATAAAAAATAATATAATCATTATAAAAAATATAATAAATACGTTATTATTTTTATTTTTATATATGGAAAAATAAATAAAAAATAAGTATTATAACAACCTAACATAATATCATATTTATTGATTTTAACAAACACCGCCTTTTGTGCAACAAATCCTTACGTTATCAAACAATTTTTAATTTTTGTTACATGTTTTGAATTATCTTTTTTATTTTAACATTTAAGGTTTTTATTTTCATATTTCAATATTCATTAATATTTTTTCTTATTTTTAAATATTATTGTGTATGCAGAAAAACATGATAGAATCTTTTGATGTTAAAGATTTATTACTATGTGACATCATCATTGGTTCATTCTACAACTCCAACTGACATTCAATGAATGATAAAAATAGAAACAGCAATATTTTTTATTGAATTATTGATCATCTTTTTATAATTTTGTATTAAAATTTCTCATTTTATATTTTCTCATATTGATTATTAAAACCACTGTATTCTCTTTTAGTTGTCAACACGTTTTATTTCACATTAAAAAATCAATTTTTTTTGTGAATGTTTATCGAAATGTATGGTCATTCATGTAATTTACTTCTCCATCCTCAAAATAGCTTTCCATTCCTTTAGATTTTTCCTTATTATTTTATACTATATCAATGATCTCTTAATACGTTATCCATTTTTATTCTAATAATATATACCATTTATCATCTTTTTATTCTAAAAATTATATTTTGTTCAGTAACATTACAATATTTTTTTGAATTATGCAAACCTAAATGATTTGAAAGAAAATTGAATAGTTTCGTGCATTCGCACGGGCAGAGTACTAGTGTTAATATAAATTTTGGTAATAATTATTGTAGTGATATTAATAATGACAAAAATTCTAATCATAATAATAGTGATAATAATAATAATAATAATAAATTGATAATAATGATAATAATAATAATAATACCAACAAACTTAATAATAAAAATCATAATAATAAAAATCATAATAATAAAAATATTTTTATCTACGCAATAATATCATAATTATTACGATTTAAACATTTAACTTATTTTATTTACATCAAACTTTATTTATTTTAAAAATTAAACATTTGTGCGGGCACTTGGGCCGATCGCGCGGTCACCGTCAACTATACGATGTCCGCGCACCGGTCTGACACCCACCAAAACTATTAAACGATAAAAAAAAATTAGACCGGCGCTCAACTTGCACCTTGACGAAGCTAACCGAGGTCAAGAAATAATAAAATAAAATTATAATAAAAATTTTAATAACATAATAATAATAATATTAATATTCACAATCATTATAATTATAATAACAATCACAATAATAATAATAATAATATTAAAAATCATATTATTATTATTATTATTATTTATAACCATTTTCAAAAATTCATTTCATCCAAATTATCTTCCTTTATTTATTTATTTATTTATTTTCATTCACCAGCCAAATTAATTAATTAATTTTTTCCGAACCGACTAACCGCGCGATTTGCCTGCAGTAAGATGCGCGGTTGAGCAAACTACGCACGAACCATGCCACCCAGTACCGCCTGGTTATAGGGTTAAGCTGTGTGCTTGTCGCGCGACTTGATAAACCGCGTGCAGGTCGCGCGCCATAACTTCGACCCATTCAGGTAACCGCGCGGGCAACATGCAGTTACTTCTAGCAGTGCGGACTGACCGCACAATAGAAAAAGTCATCCAAAACTCAAAATAATAATTAAAACAATTAAAAATAATAATAAATAAATCAGGTTGGGGTGTGACAATGAGAATATTGCTATATGCAATAAGCAGTTTGCATTGAATGAATAAGCAATATAGACATAACATTAAACAAAAATTAATATGATTGCACATTATGATAAAAATAAATATACATCATACACATATGAAAGTCATTATAGTTTCTTGATGATGAGGTGTGATATCAGAGGGGATGCGATCAGTCTACGACAGTCAATGGATGATGATGGTCTATAGATGTCATCAATTAAAACTAAGGATATGGATGAAAAGAAAAAAAGTTACCACAATCGATAATAAAGATGAAATCACCCTTGGAGTGTTGTACTTCATAAATCATATCTATTAACACATACACAACATGCTACAATATGGTTTTTCATTATTTAAATCATTGTTGGAGTGATATGCAGGAGCGGGGACATAAAAAACAACTTACACTGAAAAAAGATCATTATAGATGAAGGATTGCATGTCACATACCTGATTAAGCAGCAGGAGAAAAAAATTTAAATGAGAATTAATAGAAAAATATATCAAGAGAAATAAGAAACAATATACTCACATGGTGTCATGAAAATATAAGTCAGTCAAGACATGTAAACAACCTGAAAAAATTCATTTTATTTTTAGTTTCAATGTTGTCATGAAAATATAAAAGATTCAAGATAAAATATATATACCTGAGTAGAAGAAATATTTGTCATTGTATCTATTACTCTTGATTGAGAAGGGATTAACAGAATAGATATACCTAAAATAATAATAATTGCAATCATTTTACCTTTAAGGCCACATGTATTTAAAGTATATTGTTGAATTGGAGTTAGAAACCTACATGAGCAAACTGATTATGCAGCCACAATAATCTTCTACGAAATATTACATCCTTAAAAGTATCCTGAGAATTGAAATTAATGTGTGACATGTTCGTAATGATTTGTAAAGGGGTAAAATGAAATTATGATATTCAATAATGTGACCATATGACATATTATATAAAATAGGATATATTCGCACTGTATATAGTGAACAGTGATGTAAAAAAGACAATGTACTGAAGTTTGTTTCACAAATACACCCATGGCAGAAGATTGCGAAAATATGAGAATATTGCTATACGCAATAAGCAGATTTAATTGAATGAATAAGTAATATAGACATAACATTAAACAAAAATTAATATGATTTCATGTTCTGATACAAATGAATATACATCATACACATATGTAAACTCGATGTGAGCATATAGTTTGAAAATAAGTAAATATACAGTATGATGTATACTGGAAATGCTTATTGAATGTGCAAACACTAAATGGGATGGAACATACATGTAGTTAGAGGTATAAGGTGGAAAAAAGTTATGCATATAGTGGGAAAATATATGCAGAAATTGGGAAACAGGGTTCCTTTTTCATATTAGGGTCATGAATTTTAATGGAAAAACATTACTGATGGATGCTTTTTCTGCAACAGAAAAGTGATGTGCCAATGAAATGTAGAGTGCATAAATTATAGGAAATTCAAAATGAATAAGAATTATATAATACAGAATCTCATGCGGATGGATGGGGTAAGAGGGTGATAGACAAAAGATAGGCTTTTGCTGGGTGCGTATGGAGGAGAGAGCGAGGCGAAGCAGGCAGAGGCAGAGGATCCGGAGATGGAATAGGCTGGGGGCGACCGAGGTGGAACAGATGGAGCTGGAGAAGGCGGAGGCGGAGTAGCCAGAAGCGGAGTAGAAGGTGTAAGCGGGGGTGGAGCGGGAGAGGGTAGTCGAGGAGGGAGTCAGGAAGGGAGGGAGGCGGGGAGGGAGAGCGGAGTCACGAAGTTTGCGGGAACACGATGGTGGCATTGTTATGCGGGTACCCTGGGACGAGCAGAGGGGATTAACGAGCGGGAATCCTCGGAGACGAGGAGCGAAATCACGAGTATGATGCCGACGGTGTTTTAAGTGAATTGTGTGTGATTAAATACATGTTTTTTTTATATATATGAGTTTTATTTATTTTTTTATGGAAAAAGGATAGGGTTTGAAATATTTTAAAAAATGGGTCTTTAGATGCGTGAACCCCGTTCACGCATCTTCTTCTCGGCCGGATGCATGAACGGGGTTCACGCATCCTACGCGGTCGGGATAAAAGATGCGTGAACCCCGTTCACGCATCTACCCTCACCAGGAAGCGTGAACGGGGTTCACGCATCCTTTGTAAACTTTATGAAGGATGCGTGAACCCCATTCACGCATCCTACGGAAAGCTTTATTTTTTATTTTTTTGTATTTTTAATTTTTTTTGTTTTGTTTCTATATATATATATATAAATAAAACAAAAAATTTCAGCAGAATTTATCTGCTATTTAATATCCAGCAGTACTGCCATTACAACAGTCTAGATTCTGACAGACACTCTCACCCATGGCTCTCTTTTATAAGAGGGCTAGCCCGAGAAATTCTTCTGGATTTTCGATGTGGGATTCAAGTTCTCTCTTTCTGCGCAGAACATTCTGCATTTCCGTTGTGGGATTCTATTTCAAGTACGTGACTTTGAAAGACTATAAAATACGAACTATAAGACCAATATAAATGAAACTTAAAACATCAATTAAACATATAATAAATTGTTGAAAATAAAAAGAATTTTGTAAAAAATGTTGATGAATAATAATTTATAAGCTTTCAAATATACCAAATTGAAACTTAAAAATGTTTCAAATACGTGTCTTTGAAAGACTATAAAATAAAAACTATAAGACCAATATGAATGAAACTTAAAACACGAATTAAACATATAATAAATAGTTGAAAACAAAAAGAATTTTGTAAAAGATGTTGATGAAAAATAATTTATAAGCTTTCAAAATCACCAACTTGAAACTTAAAAACGTTTCAAGTACGTGGCTTTGAAAACCTATAAAATAAAAACTATAAGACCAATATAAATGAAAATTAAAACATGGATTAAACATATAATAAATAGTTAATGATTAATTAGTTAATTAGTAATATAATTATTAATTAGTTAATAATTTGTTAATTAGTAATATCATTATTAATTATATAATAATTAATTAGTTAATTTGTAATATAATTATTAATTACATAATAATTAATTAGTTAATTAGTTATATAATTATTAATTATACAATAATTAAGTATTTAGTAAGTAATATAATTATTAATTATACAATAATTCATTAGTTAATTAGTAAATTAGTAATATAATAAATAATTATAATTATTCATTACAATTATTAGTTATTAATTATTAATAATTAATTATATAATAATTAATTAGTTAATTAGTAATATAATTATTCATTATATAATAATTAACTAATTAATTTTTAATAATTAATAATTATATTGGTAATTAACTAATTAATTATTATGTAATTAATAATTAATAATTATATTAGTAATTATAATTCATAATTATAATACTAATTATAATTAATAATTACATTACTAATTAACTAATTCTTTGTTATATATTTAATAATTATATTACTAATTAAAAAATTAATTATTATATAATTAACAATTAACAATTAAAAATTATAAATTATAATGAATAATTATATTACTAATTAACTAATTAATTATTATATAATTAATAATTACAAATTATAATTAATAATTATATTACCAATTAACTAATTAATTAGTATACTATTAATAATTAATAATTATAATTAATAACTATATTATTAATTAATTGTTGTATAATTAATACTTATATTACTAATTAACTAATTAATTATTATATAATTAATAATTAATAATAAATAATAAATAATAAATAATAAATAATAAATAATAAATAATAAATAATAAATAATAAATAATAAATAATAAATAATAAATAATAAATAATAAATAATAAATAATAAATAATTAATAATTATAATGAATAATTATAATAAATAATTATAATTACTAATTATATTACAAATTAATAATTATATTACAAAATAACTAATTAATTATTATATAATAAATAATTAATAGTTATAATTAATAATTATATTACAAATTAACTAATTAATTATTATATAATTAATAATTAATAATTAATAATTAATAATTATAATGAATAATTATAATTAATAGTTATATTACTAATTAAAAAATTAATTATCAATTAATAATTATATTACTAATTAACTAAATAATTATTATATAATTATGTTACTTATTAACTAATTAATTATTGTATATTAGTAAATAATAAATAATAATTAATAATTAAATAATTAATAATTAATAATTATATTAATTATTAACTAATTAATAATTATATTACTAATTAACTAATTAATCATTAGCTATTTCTTATATGTTTAATCTATGTTTTAATTTTCATTTATATTGGTCTTATAGTTTTTATTTTATAGGTTTTTTAAGCCACGTACTTGAAACATTTTTAAGTTTCAAGATGATGATTTGAAAGCTTATAAATTATTTTTCATCAACATTATTTACGAAATTCTTTTTATTTTCAACTATTTCTTATATATTTAATCCATGTTTTATGTTTCATTCATTTTTGTCTTATAGTTTTTATTTTATAGTATTTCAAAGACACATATTTGAGACATTTTTAAGTTTCATGTTGATGGCTTTGAAAGCTTATAAATTATTATTTATCAACATTTTTTACAAAATTCTTTTTTTTCTCGATAATTTCTTATATGTTTAATTCATGTTTTAAGTTTCATTTATATTGGTCTTATAGTTTTTATTTTATAGTCTTTCAAAGTGACATACATGAAATAGAATCCCACATCGGAAATGCAGAATGTTCTGCGTAGGAAAGAGAGAAGCTGAGTCCCACATCGAAAATGCAGAACGATTTCCAGGGCTAGCACTCTTATAAAAGAGAGCCCTGGGTGAGGGTGTCTGTTAGAATTCAGACTGCTGTAATGGCAGAACTGTTGGATATTAAATAGCAGATAAATTTTGCTGAAATTTTTTGTTATATATATATATATATAAACCAAACAAAACAAAAAATACAAATAAAAAATAAAAAATAAATCATGCTGTAGGATGCGTGAACGGGGTTCACACATCCTTCATAAAGTTTACAAAGGATGCGTGAATCCCGTTCATGCTTCCTAGCAAGGGTAGATGCGTGAACGGGGTTTACGCATCTCCGAACCCATTTTTAAAAATAGTTGAAACCCTATCATTTTTCTACAAATTTTTTTCTTCCAAAAAACTATTTATATAAAAAACCCGATTAAATACATTGTTTACATTGGTGATTATAACCGATGTCATAAATAGTTTTCAAATAAGCAATATAGACATAAAATTAAACAAAAATTAATATGATTGCACGTTATGATAAAAATTAATATACATCATAAACATATGGAAACTCGATGTGAGCATATAGTTTGAAAATAAGTGAATATACAGTATGATGTATACTGGAAATGCTTATTGAATGTGCACACAGTAAATGGGATGGAACATGAATGTAGTTAGAGGTATAAGGTGGAGAAAAGTTATGCAGATAGTGGTAAAATATATGCAGAAATTGGGAAACAAGGTTCCTTTTTCATATTAGGGTCATGAATTGTAATGGAAAAACATTACTGATGGATGCTTTTTCTGCAACAGCAAAGTGACGCGCCAATGAAATGCAGAGTGCATAAATTGTAGGAAATTCAAAATGAATAAGAATTGTATAATACAGAATTTCATCTGGATGGATGGGGTAAGAGAGCGATAGGCAAAAGATAGGGTTTTGGTGGGTGCGTATGGAGGAGAGAGCGAGGCGAATCAGGCGGAGGCAGAGGATCCGGAGGCGGAACAGGCTGGGGGCGACCGAGGCGGAACAGGTGGAGCCGGAGAAGACGAAGGCAAAGTAGTCAGAAGCGGAGCAGAAGGTGTACGCGGGGGTCGAGCAGGAGAGGGTAGTCGAGGAGGGAGTTGGTAAGGGAGGGAGGTGGGGAGGTAGAGAGAAGTTGCGAAGTTTGCAGGAGCACGGTGGTGGCAGTGTTATGCGGGTACCCTCGGACGAGCAGAGGGGATTAGCGAGCGAGAATCCTCGGAGACGAGGAGCGAAATCACAAGTAGGACGCCAGCGGTGTTCTGTATGAATTGTGTGTGATTAAATATGGGTTTTTATATATATATGGGTTTTATTTATTTTCTTTATGGAAAAGGTATAGGGTTTGAAATATTTTAAAAAATGGGTCTTTCGAGGTGTGGAGCCCGTTCAAGCGTCTTCTTCTCGGCCGAATGCGAGAACGAGGTTCACGCATCCTACGCGGCCGGGATAAAAGATGCTTGAACCCCGTTCATGCATCCACCCTCACCAAGAAGCGTGAAAGGGGTTCACGCATCCTTGTAAACTTTATAAAGGATGCGTGAACCCCATTCACACATCCTACAAAAAGCTTTTTTTTTTGTATTTTTAAATCTTTTATTTTTATTTTTTTGTTTTATTTATATATATATATATATAAATAAAACAAAAAATTTCAGCAGTATTTATCTGCTATTTAATATCCAACAATACTGCCATTATAGTAGTCTGGATTCTAACAGAAACCCTCACCCATGGCTCTCTTTTATAGGAGGGCTAACCCGGAAAATTTTTCTGCATTTTCGATGTGGGATTCAGGTTCTCTCTTTCTGCGGAGAACATTCTGCATTTCCGATGTGGGATTCTGTTTCAAGTACGTGACTTTGAAAGACTATAAAATACAAACTATAAGACCAATATAAATGAAACTTAAAACATGGATTAAACATATAAGAAATTGTTAAAAATAAAAAGAATTTTGTAAAAAATGTTGATGAATAATAATTTATAAGCTTTCAAAGATACCAACTTGAAACTTAAAAATGTTTCAAATACGTGTCTTTAAAAGACTATAAAATAAAAACTATAAGACCAACATTAATGAAACTTAAAACATGAATTAAATATATAAGTAATAGTTGAAAATAAAAATAATTTCGTAAAAAATGTTGATGAAAAATAATTTATAAGCTTTCAAAACCACCAACTTGAAACTTAAAAACGTTTCAAGTACGTGGCTTTGAAAACCTATAAAATAAAAACAATAGGACCAATATAAATGAAAATTAAAACATGGATTAAATATATATGAAATAGTTAATGATTAATTAGTTAATTAGTAATATAATTATTAATTAGTTAATAATTAGTTCATTAGTAATATCATTATTAATTATATTGTAATTAATTAGTTAATTTGTAATATAATTATTAATCACATAATAATTAATTAGTTAATTAGTAATATAATTATTAATTATACAATAATTAAGTATTTAGTAAGTAATATATAATAATTCATTAGTTAATTAGTAAATTAGTAATATAATAAATAATTATAATTATTCATTACAATTATTAGTTATTAATTATTAATAATTAATTATATAATAATTAATTAGTATATTAATAATATAACTATTCATTATATAATAATTAACTAATAAATTGTTATGTAATTAATTTTTAATAATTAATAATTATATTGGTAATTAACTAATTAATTATTATATAATTAATAATTACTAATTATAATTAATAATTATATTAGTAATTATAATTCATAATTATATTTATATTTATAATTAATAATTACATTACGAATTAACTAATTATTTATTATATAATTAATAATTATATTACTAATTAACAAATTAATTATTATATAATTAACAATTAAAAATTAAAAATTAAAAATTATAATGAATAATTATATTACTAGTTAACTAATTAATTATTATATAATTAATAATTACAAATTATAATTATTAATTATATTACTAATTATAATTATTAATTATATTACTAATTATAATTAATAATTATATTACCAATTAACTAATTAATTAGTATACAATTAATAATTAATAATTATAATTAATAACTATATTATTAATTAATTATTGGATAATTAATACTTATATTACTAATTAAATAATTAATTATTATATACTTAATAATTAATAATTAATAATTAATAATTAATAATTAATAATTAATAATTAATAATTAATAATTATAATGAATAATTATAATAAATAATTATAATTACTAATTATATTACAAATGAATTAATTAATTATTTTAAATTAATTATTATATTACAAAATAACTAATTAATTATTATATAATAAATAATTAATAGTTATAATTAATAATTATATTACAAATTAACTAATTAATTATTATATAATTAATAATTAATAATTAATAATTAATAATTATAATGAATAATTATAATTAATAGTTATATTACTAATTAACTAATTAATTATCAATTAATAATTATATTACTAATTAACTAATTAATTATTATATAATTATATTAATTATTAACTAATTAATTATTGTATATTAGTAAATACTAATTAATAATTAATAATTATATTAATTATCAACTAATTAATAATTATATTACTAATTAAATAATTAATCATTAACTATTTCTTATATGTTTGATCCATGTTTTAATTTTCATTTATATTGGTCTTATAATTTTTATTTTATAGGTTTTTTAAGCCACGTACTTGAAACGTTTTTAAGTTTCAAGATAGTGGTTTTGAAAGCTTATAAATTATTTTTCATCAACATTTTTTACGAAATTCTTTTTATTTTCAACTATTTCTTATATATTTAATCCATGTTTTAAGTTTCATTTATTTTTGTCTTATAGTTTTTATTTTATAGTATTTCAAAGACACGTATTTGAAACTTTTTTAAGTTTCATGTTGATGGCTTTGAAAGCTTATAAATTATTATTTATTAATATTTTTTATGAAATTCTCTTTATTTTTAATAATTTCTTATATGTTTAATTCATGATTTAAGTTTCATTTATATTGGTCTTATAGTTTTTATTTTATAGTCTCTCAAAGTGACGTACTTGAAAGAGAATCCCACATCGGAAATGCAGAATGTTCTGCGTAGGAAAGAGAGAAGCTGAGTCCCAAATCGAAAATGCAAAACGATTTCCAAGGCTAGCCCTCTTATAAAAGAGAGCCCTGGGTGAGGGTGTCTGTTAGAATCCAGACTGCTGTAACAATAGAACTGTTGGATATTAAATAACAGATAAATTCTGCTGATTTTTTTTGTTATATATATATATATATAAAACAAAACAAAAAATACAAATAAAAACTTTAAAAATACAAATAAAAAATAAAAATTAAAGATTTCTATAGGATGCGTGAAGAGGGTTCATGCATCTCCGAACCCATTTTTAAAAATAGTTGAAACCCTATCATTTTTCTACATTTTTTTTCCAAAAACCCATTTATATAAAAAACCCGATTGAATACATTGTTTACGTTGGTGATTATAACCGATTTCATAAATAGTTTTCAAATAAGCAATATAGACATAACATTAAACAAAAATTAATATGATTGCACGTTATGATAAAAATGAATATACATCATACACATATGGAAACTCGATGTGAGCATACAGTTTGAAAATAAGTGAATATACAGTATGATGTATACTGGAAATGCTTATTGAATGTGCACACAATAAATGGGATGGAACATGCAAGTAGTCAGAGGTATAAGGTGGACAAAAGTTATGCAGATAGTGGGAAAATATATGCAAAAATTGGGAAACAGGGTTCCTTTTTCATATTAGGGTCATGAATTGTAATGGAAAAACATTACTGATGGATGCGTTTTCTACAACAGCAAAGTGATGCGCCAATGAAATGTAGATTGCATAAATTGTAGGAAATTCAAAATGAATAAGAATTATATAATACTGAATATCATGCAGATGTATGGGTTAAGAGAGCGATAGGAAAAAGATAGGGTTTTGGTGGGTGCGTATGGAGGAGAGAGTGAGGCGAAGTAGGTGGAGGCAGAACAGGATGGGGGAGACCGAGGCAGAAAAGGTGGATCCGGAGAAGGCGGAGGCGGAGTAGCCAGAAGCGGAGCAGAAGGTGTATGCGGGGGTGGAGCGGGAGAGGGTAGTTGAGGAGGGAGTCGAGAAGGGAGGGAGGTGGTTGTAAGAACCCAGTTCTTATTTTTGAGGTACGAGTTTCTTCTTTTCTCTTTTCCTTAAGTGTTTTTGAGAAAATAAGAAAAATTGGGGAAAATCCTAAATTTTGGGACTACACGCCGTGTACTTTTCCACACGCCATGTACTTTGGCCGTGTGGGATGAGTACACAGGGTGTGTAGCCCTGTCGAGGACGAAAGGTGCAAAAAACCGACTACACGTCGTGTAGTGGGTATTTACATGTCATGTAGTCAGTTGGCATGCAAATAGTAAGGTGGTGGAAGTATCCACTAGCTGTACGACAGTACATGTCGTGTGCTCAAGAATACACGCCGTGTACTCATGTCGACAGATGAACAGTACGGTGGTGGAAAGGGTAGCCGCTAGAGGAATAGTTAAATGAGAAAAGTACACACCGTGTAGTCTATAGTACACGCCGTGTAGTTTTTTTTTTGCTTAAAATGGGCAGTAGCCTCCTATATTCACAGGGAAGTCTTAAAACTGGAGGAGGAGTTGGGAGAGAGGGATGAACCTTCTAGAAGCTCCAAATCACACGCCGGGAATTTGATTTCGCTTCTGACGATCTTGTTGGAACCGTACGGGTAAGCCTCTCCTTCCCCTTAAGCCGTTCTTACCAATTCTTTCCTGATGGGAAGTTATTTAGGTTTGAATGTGTTTTTGTTTTTCCCAGATCTTTGTTGTTCTTGGGAATTTTTAGAAGCGTCGTTCGCGTATACCGATCAGGGGTGTTTAAGACAGGTGGCTTGGTGTTTAAATTCCAACTGCTGTGCATTTTTGTGTACCGTTGAGCTACGAACCCATGTTGGGGTGTCGTGTGGCTGAGGCCTTGGCTATTTTGGATACCTAGAATTGTAGAGGTAATTAAATGTGATAATAAACTGTTGTTTGGGATCGCTGCTTTTATCGAGGACCACCCCATGGGGTGCGTTCCTCTGTTTAGCCGTTTGGCCAGGATACCCGAGGGTATGCCTTTGTAATAATAATTATTGAATTGCCTTGAGAGGAATTGCATGTGTATTACTTGTTTATATATTGGGAGTGGACCAATTACTTATTTAGCTTGAGGGTAGTGCTTTACTTAGCCTGAGGGTAGTGTTTCCTTTAGCCTGAGGGTAGTGGTTATTTTAGCCTAAGGGAAACTTCTTTCATGCCCGTGGGAAATAGACTATGTGCCTGAGGGAGACACTTCGTACACCTGAGAGAAATATCCGTTAGGCCTGAGGGAAATGCCTGAGGGCAAGATTCTGATTACCTGAGGGTAAGGGTTTGTGTGTCTGAGGACACTGACTGTTTACATAGAAAATTCACTGCGGTGGTTTTCCTTATATTGAATGATTAAATGAACATTAAAATGGAAACATAACTGGTAAATTAAGTTACGTTTGAGTACTGCTTAGTTTATTTCATTTACTTTTGCAGATTGTTGTTGCATGCTTACACACAGTTGGGCACAGGCCTTTGGTGGGTGCCTACTGAGATTTATTTTTCACACCCTATTTGGGTCATGTCTTCGGCCCAAACAGACTATGTTGTTGTAGGTGTGGATAAGGGCAAGGGTCCTTATACAGGTACATGATTGTTGCTGAGGAGTAGGGGAGCATGGGACCGAGCATGGGACCGAGCTTAGGCTCGCGATGCTGCCAGCTGTTTTTTTTTCCTGTTGTACCTGTACTTTCTATTGTGTTGTACTGTATTATTGTGTAACATGTTCTGGATGTTTTCTTAGAACTTGAGGCATGTTGAATCATTATCTATATAATTGGTTGGTTACTTTTTACTGCAATTGTTTATTTTAAATATGTATGGTTTATTGCTTCCGCTGTTGTTGTATGTTTTATTTAGTAATTCCGCTGTGCTACACTTTGAAAAATGAGGGCATAGTTTCCCCACTATCAGACCTGGGCCCTCGCTGCTAGTCGGCAGCCTCTAGAATTTGGGGAAATGCACTTGAGGACATGTGACCAACCGAGTTCGGGGCACCCGTTGAGTGGCACCTGGATTCGGGATGTTACAAAGTGGTATTAGAGGAGTTCTTTTCTTTGACTTACTATTTGGAGCCTTAGTCAGGGATAGGATGGGAACGGTAGTTGGTAATAAGCTGTTCCTGGGCGTAGATAACCCGTGTATAGGGAAAATCCAGTCTACCTCGTATTTTGCAATTTTTCTGATTTTGAAAATTTTACAGTTGATTTGATTTTCACCGTTGGGCGACGCACTTGTGATTGTGCTGTTTATATTTTATCCATGATTTCTATTTAGTTGCAACTTGATGAGATGAGGGTATGTCATCTCATGCATCATTTAGGCACATGCTAGAAATCACATGTCATGCATAGTTCCATGCCACGTAGGTGCATTAGAAATTGCATGTTGTTGTGATAGTTGTTGTGCTTGAAAAAGCATGCTGTTGTGATAACTGATTTGGTAAATACCTGCTGTGTGATAGGGTATTTTTATGTGAGACTGTTGATAGAATAGATGCCAAACTTTGGTTTTTGGGGAGTATGGGCCCTCATTGACTGGAATTTGGTGGATCATTGACTGTTTATCTTTGTATAACACAGATAAGATGCCAAACTTTGATTTACGGGGAGTATGGTCCCTCACAGATCGGAATTTGGCACTTAGGTGTTGTTTTCAGTATTTTCTGGGTTCCAGAGTAGTATCTGAGCCTTACTGTCTGGAAAACCCATGATACATGTCGTGTAGTTCCACGGACACACGCCGTGTATTATTCTGTTCGGGAAGAAAAGAAAACCTTTTGAGTACACGCCATGTACCCTAAGTACACGCAATGTAGTCTCTTCCCGTGTCACAAACCATGTGGGTAGGGACACGGGGAAGGGAAATGCTTGGGGAGAACACGCCGTGTACCAGATGTACATGCCGTGTAGTGTTGACCCGGAGTCCGCCCGTGTAACTAACAAACAAGGACGGAGGAGACCTTAAGCCATACACTCCGTGTCCACTATGGAACACGCCGTATAGTCTGACCTGGGATCCAGCCGTGTAACTAACAACATGGGTCGATATAATCCTTTCTTGTACACGCCGTTTGTATATGGAACACGCCGTGTAGTTGAGCCGTGTATCCGGCCATGTAACTAACAACACGGGTCGACGAAGCTCGTCCAGTACACGCCGTGTGCCTGAGGGACATGCCGTGTAGTATTGACCAGTGGCAGACCGTGTGGCTGGGGAAACGGGGTGGTGTACACGCCGTGTGCGGGTGTCACACGTCGTGTAGTATCAAGCCGAGTAGTCGGCCATGTCACAAACGACACAGGCAGTTGGAAAATTACACCATACACGCCGTGTAGATTATATACACGCCGTGTAGTTTTGTTCAACGGGAGTCGTGTGGATAAGCTGTGTAGAAGGACCCAGGCAGGGGAAGAGAAGTTAGGTACACACCGTGTAGTCAGTATACACGCTGTGTAGTCAGTATACACTCCATATAGTCTTGTTTTGCAAATCATGAATGCCCTCTTCCCCCAGTTCCCTTTTTGGTCCCTTCATTTTTAGTCTTTGATAATCTTGATCTAAGGTGTGTGTTTGACCTTGTAGAGTCATGCCACCGATATGACCACGCGTTGTTCTCTAGGAGAGCGACAACAATTATACTCCAGAGATGGTGGGCCATGGGCTACCAGTGGATCCTCCAGTAGAGCCAGATGCGGTGTCAGCCATTATATCAGACACAGGCGTGGAGGTGCAGTTCCATGAAGGCTTTATGCGGTTCATGCAGACCTTTCATGGAGCACCGCCGGCTGCCAAATCTATGGCTGAGCTGACTCATATATTCTAGCAGTAGCATCCGCCTACGTTCTCAGGGGATGGCAGACCATAGGCTGCAGAGTCTTGGATAGGGTCGATGCAGACTATTTTCGAGCATCTTGAGATGCCTCCAGGGAAGAGGGTCAAGCTCACGACTTATATGATGCGTGATTCTGCCAAGAGGTGGTGGGATGTTACCACTCAGACAGAGCATCATAGAGACATGGCGTGGGAAGATTTTCAGACATCCTTCTATGACTTCTTCTTCCCAGAGATGCTGAGGGAAGATAGAGCTCGATAGTTCATGAATCTGCAGCAGGGCTCTATGTCAGTGATGGATCATTCTGCTCGTTTCACCGAGCTTCAGCGTTTTGCACCCGTACTGGTGGGTGATGAGACGTTGAGGGCCAGACGTTTTGAGGATGGTCTTCGTTATGAAATCTGAGCGCTGGTGAATGTTTTCAGGTTGCCTTTAGTATATATTATTATGAATCAGGCACTGATTATAGAGAGGAACCTTTGGGAGGCTAGTGGTGCAGGCCAGGGCAGTTCGACACCAATTTCTGGTACTATTTCTACCGAAAAGAGGAAGCGACATATGAGTTTCTCTCACAGTGGCATTACTAGCCAGACAGTTTCTTCAGGTGGCCTGGTCTTTTGCTACCAGTGTGGTAGAGAGGGGCACAAGAGACCGTAGTGTCCACGTGACCTAGTGGAGTGCCAAGCTTGCGGCAAGATGAGTCATCTGCAGTGCTTTTATAGGGCGTTTCCATCAGTGGCTAGTGAGAGAAGTTCTGTGCAGACTCCGCGTGCGAGAGTAGGACCAGTGGCTTCTTACCAGTCGGGAAATTGGAATACGTCAGGGCGTGCAGGCCGAGATGGTGGTCGTGGCCGTGGTAGCCAGACACCAGGATCTCAAAGGAAACAGGGCAGGATAGCTCAGGGTAACCAGGCTGTGTTGCAGGGCCGCGACACTGGGCATACATATGTAGTGTAACAGACCCAATAGGATCAGGATCCCGAACCTTCTACAGTCAGAGGTACTATTCTAGTAGCTTCTGTTTTATCTTCAGTAGTTTTTGATACGGGTGCTACACATAGTTTCATATCTGTGCCCGTTGTGGAGAGCCTTGGGCTCTGTGTTTCTTCTTCTTCTGCTATTATGACGCTAGACACGCCGTTGGGAACTAGAATGACATGTGTGTGTCAGTGCAAGGAGTGCCCCCTTGAGGTTGAAGGGTGTCACTTTCTTTGGGACCTCTATGTCTTAGAGATGACATCTTATGACGTCATTCTCAGGATGGACTGGTTGGTTCCCTTCCGATCCTTTGTAGATTTCTATCATCTTAGGGTGAGTTTCATGTCACCAGAGGGGGGAGAGTTTCTATATAAGGGCGAATGAGATGTTCAGGCGAGTCGAGCTGGACCAGAGCATCATGGGTGAGGTGGAGTCACAGCTTAGATTGCGAGTTTATATCTGGATGATCAGGGGACTTGTCAGACGGATTTCCCTCCAGTGGTTGATCATTTCATGGATGTCTTCCAGGATGATTTTTCAGGTCTACCTCCAGACCGAGAGGTGGATTTCTCTATTGAGCTTGTGCCAGGAGCAGCACCGATGTCCATTCATCCCTATAGAATGGCTACACCAGAGTTTCAGGAGCTCAAGAGGCTGTTAGAGGAGTTACAGGCAAAGGGTTTCATCCAACCCGGTACTTCTCCTTGGGGTTCGCCGGTCCTTTTTGTGAAGAAGGCAGACGGTACCCTCAGACTCTGTGTGGATTATTGGAAGCTAAACCAGTTGATGATTAATAACTGATATCCCTTGCTGAGGATTGATGATCTTTTTGATCAACTTCGTGGAGAACGAGTGTTCTCAAAGATTGACTTGAGATCTGGATATCATTAGTTGCGCGTGAGACCATCAGATATACCGCTTACATCTTTTCGGAGCAGATATGGTCTGTACGAGTACTTGGTTATGCTGTTTGGACTCACGAACACGCAAACAGTTTTCATGGCTCTGATGAATCGTGTGTTCCATCCATACCTGTATTCTTTTGTGGTATTATTCGCGGATGACATCTCATTGTACTCTCATACTTGACACGACCATGCCACCCATCTTGAGATCATATTGAGTACACTGAGAGAGCATTAGCTATATTCTAAGCTCTCAAAGTGCCACTTTTGGATGGACCAGATTCACTTCCTGGGTCATATCATCTCAGAGGAAGGAGATACCGTAGACCTAGAGAAGGTGAGAGTAGTAGTTTCCTGGGAGCATCTTAAGAACTTGTTTGAGATACAGAGTTTCTTAGGGCTGGATGGTTACTACAGACACTTCATCCAGGACTTCTCCCGCTTAGCAGTGCCGTTGACGGGTTTGACTAAGAAGGGTGTGAAGTTTGTTTGGTCGGAAGCTTGTGAGACAGCCTTTCAGGACCTAAAAGGAAGGTTGACATCAGCACCAGTCCTAATACTTCCAGAACAAGTAAAGATCTACACAGTTTACTATGATGCATCAAGCATTGGGCCAGAAGCAGTGTTGATGCAGGGCGATCGAGTTGTTGTGTACGGGTCTCGGCAGTTGAGGCCACATGAGAGTAATTACCCGATGCATGATCTTGAGTTGGCTGCAGTTTTTCATGCGTTGCGCTGTTGGATACATTATCTATTGGGAGAGAATTTTGTGGTTTTCACTGACCAAAAAAGTCTCAAATACATCTTAACTCAGCGTGACTTGAATCTGAGGCAGCGAAGGTGGGTCGAATACTTGCAGTCCTTCGATTTTGAGCTTGCCTATACACTTGGTAAGGGTAACGCAGTTGCTGATGCACTGAGTAGGAAGACTCAGATACAGGAAGTTCATGAGGCCAGTGGTGAGTGGCAGATTATGGCTTTGTTCTCTGAGATGCATTTGGAGGTGCACAACAGTCAGGGGCAAACCTATCTTTCATCTTTAGCTGTGACTTCTACCCTCCTAGATAGGGTGAGTATGAGACAACTATTTGATTCATAAGGCCTAGTTCTACAGGAGTCGGTGGCAAGTGAGGACCCTCCTCCTAGTTGGACGATAGGCGATGATGAAATTTTGCGTTTCCATGGACGAGTGTGGGTTATAGGGGATATACGCGAGGAGTTGATGTGGGAGTTTCATGCTTCAGCTTGGGTTGTGCATCCCGGAGTTACCAAGATGTACTGTTACTTGAGACGTCGGTACTGGTGGCCGGGTATGAAGAGGGAGATAGCTAATTTTGTTATGAGATGTTCCACCTGCCAGCAGGTGAAGGTGGAGCATCAGAGGCCAGCCGGACTGTTACAGCAGTTACCCATACCGGAGTGGAAATGGGATGATGTCGCGATGGACTTCATGACCGGATTACTGAGGTCACCTCGAGGCAATGATGCCGTGTGGGTTGTTGTGGACAGACTCACGAAGGTAGCTCACTTTTTTCCGATCAAGGAGACCTTCGGTGTTGATGAGCTCGAGAAGTTGTATATCCGAGAGGTCATACGTCTTCATGGGGTCCCTCGTTCTATTGTTTCAGATAGGGACGCCCATTTTACATCTTGTTTTTGGAAGAGTTTTCAGAGGGAACTAGGTAAACAGGTGCTTCTGAGCACAACTTACCACCCTCAGACCGATGGCCAGTCAGAGCGTATGATACAGGTGCTAGAGGACATGATGCGTGCATGCATCCTAGACTTTGGGGGATCTTGGGAGAAGCACATACCCCCTATCGAGTTTTCCTATAATAATAGTTTTCAGGCAACTATTGAGATGACACCTTATGAGGCTTTATATGGTAGGCCATTCCGATCACCCTTGTACTGGTTAGAGGTAGGTGAGACAAATTTACTGGGACCACGTCTCATGCAGGAGACTTTTGAGCAGGTCTAGTTGATTCAGAAGCGGATGGATACCGCACAGTCTCGACAGAAATCTTATGCTGATCACCGTAGATGACCTTTGGAGTTCGTGGTCGGGGATCATGTCTTCTTGCGTGTTTCACCGAGGCTGGGACACAGACGGATCGGGAGACAGGGTAAAATTTCACTGAGGTATATGGGGCCATTTGAGATTCTAGAGAGAGTCGGGCTGGTTGCCTATCGGTTGAAGTTACCACAGAGGTACCAATCCATTCACGAAGTCTTCCATTTATCTCAGTTGTGCTGTTATCATTCAAACCCATCTCATATATTTCATCCCAAGGTGGTTGAACTTTAGATCGATGAGTCCTTTGAGGAGCATCTGATTCATATCGTTGATAGGAGCACGAAAGTTCTCCGAGGCCGAACAGTTCCTCTCGTATGGGTTCTATGGCAGCATGGCCGAGTGCAGGACGAAACCAGGGAGTGGGAGACCAATGTACGTGCTTAGTGGCCAGAGCTGTTCTGAGCTTTATCTTCGCTACCCTTGGAAGGGCAATTCAGGGACGAATTGCTTTAAGGGGGGAAGTTTGTAAGAACCCGATTCTTATTTTTGAGGTATGAGTTTCTTCTTTTCTCTTTTCCTTAAGTGTTTTTGAGAAAATAAGGAAAATGGAGAAAAATCCTAAATTTTGGGACTACACGCCGTGTACTTTTCCACACGCCGTGTACTTTGGCCGTGTGGGATGAGTACACAGGGTCTGTAGCACTATCGGTGACGAAAGGTGCAAAAAACCGACTACATGCCGTGTAATGGGTATTTACAGGCCGTGTAGTCAGTCAGCAGACAAATAGTAAGGCGGTGGAAGCAGCTTCCAGCTGTGCGACAGTACACGCCGTGTGCTCAAGAATACAGGCCGTGTACTCATGTCGACGGATGAACAATATGATGGTGGAAAGGGTACCCGCCAGAGTAACAATTAAATGAGAAAAGTACATGCTATGTAGTCTATAGTACACGCCGTGTAGTTTGTTTTTTTCACTTAAAATGGGAAGTAGCCTCCCCTGTTCACAGGGAAGTCTTATAACTGGAGGAGGAGTCGGGAGAGAGGGACGAACCTTCAAGGAACTCCAGATCGCACGCCGGGAATCCGATTTCGCTTCTTACGATCTCGTTGGAACCATAAGGGTAAGCCTATCCTTCTTTTTAAGCCGTTCTTAACAATTATTTCCCGAGGGGAAGTTATTTAGGTTTGAACGTGTTGTTGTTTTTCCTAGATATTCGTTGTTCTTGGGCGTTTTTAAAAGCACCGTTCGTGTATACCGATCAGGGGAATTTAAGCTAGGTGGCTTGGTGTTTAAATTTCAACTGCTGTGTGTTTTTGTATACCGTTGAGCTACAAACCCATGTTGGGGTGTCTTGTGGCTAAGGCCTTGGCTGTTTCGGATACCTAGAATTGTAGAGGTAATTAAATGTGATAATAAACTATTGTTTGAGATCACTGCTTAGATCCAGGACCACCCCGGGGGGTGTGTTCCTCTGTTTAGCCGTTTGGCTAGGATACCCGAGGGTATGCCTTTATAATAATAATTATTGAATTTCCTTGAGTGGAATTGCATATGTATTGCTTGTTTATATGTTGGGCGTGACCCGGTTACTTGTTTAGCCTTAGGGTAGTGCTTTACTTAGCCTGAGGGAAGTGGTTCCTTTAGCATGAGGGCAGCAGTTATTTTAGCCTGAGGGAAACTTCTTTCATGCCTATGGATAATAGACTCTATTCTTGAGGGTGACACTTCGTATGCCTGAGGGAAATATCTGTTAGGCCTGAGGGCAATGCCTGAGAGAAAGATTATGATTACGTGAGGGTAAGGGTTTGCGTGTCCGAGGACACTGACTGTTTACATAGAAAATTCACTATGGTGGTTTTCCTTATATTGAATGATTAAATGAATATTAAAATGGCAACATAACTGGTAAAGTAAGTTACTTTTGAGTATTGATTAGTTTATTTCATTTACTTTTTCACACTATTTTTGCATGCTTACACACAGTTGGTCACTAGCCTTTGGTGGGTGCCTACTGGGATTTATTTCTCACACCCTATTTGGGTCATGTCTTCGGCCCAAATAGACTATGTTGTTGTAGGTGTGGATAAGGGAAAGGGTCCCTATATAGGTACATGATTATTGCTGAAGAGTAGGGAGCATAGGACCGAGCTTAGGCTCGTGATGCTGCCGGCTGTTTTGTTTTGTTCTGTTGTACCTGTACTTTCTATTGTGTTGTACTGTATTGTTGTGTAACATGTTCTGGCTGTTTTCTTAGAACTTGAGGCATGTTGCATCATTATCTATATAACTAGTTGGTTACCTTTTACTGCAGTTGTTTATTTTAAATATGTATGGTTTATTTCTTCCGCTGTTGTTGTATGTTTTATTTAGTAATTCCGCTGAGCTACAATTTGACAAATGAGGGCATAGTTTCCCCACTATCAGACCTGGGCCCTCGCTGCTAGTCGGTAGCCTCTGGTGTTTGGGGAAATGCGCTTGAGGTCATGTGACCAACCGGTTTTGGGGCACCCATTGAGTGGCACCCAGATCCGGGATGTTACAGCGGGGAGGGAGAGCGGAGTTGCGAAGTTTGCAGGAGCACGATGGTGGCAGAGTTATGCGGGTACCCTAGGATGAGCATAGGGGATTAGCGAGCTCGAATCCTCAGAGACGAGGAGCAAAATCATGAGGAGGACGCCGACGGTGTTCTATGTGAATTGTGTGTGATTAAATACAGTATTTTTTATATATGTGGGTTTTATTTTTTTATGGAAAAGGGACAGGGTTTGAAATATTTTAAAAAATGGGTCTTTAGATGCGTGAACCCCGTTCACGCATCTTCTTCTCGGCCGGATGCGAGAACGAGGTTCACGCATCCTACGCGACCGGGATAAAAGATGCGTGAACCCCGTTCAATCATCTACCCTCACCAGGAAGCGTGAATGGGGTTCACGCATCCTTTGTAAACTTTATGAAGGATGTGTGAACCCCATTCACGCATCCTACAAAAAGATTTAATTTTTATTTTATTTTTGTATTTTTAAAATTTTTATTTTTATTTTGTTGTTTTGTTTATATATAAATGAAAAAGGTACATCATGGGTGAACCCATGGCTCTCTTTTATAAGAGGGCTAGCCCGAGAAATTCTTCTACCTTTTCGATGTGGGATTCACGTTCTCTCTTTCTGCACAGAACATTCTGCATTTCCGATTTGAGATTCTATTTCAAGTACGTGACTTTGAAAGACTATAAAATAAAAACTATAAGACCAATATAAATGAAACTTAAAACATGGATTAAACATATAATAAATTGTTGAAAATAAAAAGAATTTTGTAAAAAATGTTGATGAATAATAATTTATAAGCTTTCAAAGATACCAACCTGAAACTTAAAAATGTTTCAAATACGTATCTTTGAAAGGCTAACTATAAGACCAATATGAATGAAACTTAAAACATGAATTAAACATATAAGAAATAGTTGAAAATAAAAATAATTTCGTAAAAAATGTTGACGAAAGATAATTTATAAGCTTTCAAAATCACCAACTTGAAACTTAAAAATGTTTCAAGTACGTGGCTTTGAAAACCTATAAAATAAAAACTATAAGACAAATATAAATGAAAAATAAAACATGGATTAAACATATAAGAAATAGTTAATGATTAATTAGTTAATTAGTAATATAATTATTAATTAGTTAATAATTAGTCAATTAGTAATATCATTATTAATTATATAATAATTAATTAGTTAATTTGTAATATAATTATTAATTACATAATAATTAATTAGTTAATTAGTAATATAATTATTAATTATACAACAATTAAGTATTTAGTAAGTAATATAATTAATAATTATATAATAATTCATTAGTTAATTAGTAAATTAGTAATATAATAAATAATTATAATTATTCATTTCAATTATTAGTAATTAATTGTTAGTAATTAATTATATAATAATTAATTAGTTAATTAGTAATATAATTATTAATTATATAATAATTAACTAATTAATTGTTATATAATTAATTTTTAATAATTAATAATTATATTGTTAATTAATTAATTAATTATTAACTAATTAATAATTACTAATTATGATTAATAATTATATTATTAGTTATAATTTATAATTATATTACTAATTATAATTAACAATTACATTACTAATTAACTAATTCTTTTTATATAATTAATAATTATATCACTAATTAAAAAATTAATTACTATATAATTAACAATTAACAATTAAAAATTAAAAATTAAAATGAATAATTATATTACCAAATAACTAATTAATTAATATATAATTAATAATTAAAAATTATAATTAGTAATTATATTACTAATTATAATTAATAATTATATTACCAATTAACTAATTAATTAGTATACAATTAATAATTAATAATTATAATTAATAACTATATTATTAATTAATTATTGTATAATTAATACTTATATTACTAATTAACTAATTAATTATTATATAATTAATAATTAATAATTAATAATTAATAATTAATAATTAATAATTAATAATTAATACCTAATAATTATAATGAATAATTATAATAAATAATTATAACTACTAATTATATTACCAATTAATTAATTATTTATTTTAAATTAATAATTATATTAAAAAATAACTAATTAATTATTATATAATTAATAATTAATAATTATAATGAATAATTATAATTAATAGTTATATTACTAATTAACTAATTAATTATCAATTAATAATTATATTACTAATTAACTAATTAATCATTATATAATTATATTACTTATTAACTAATTAATTGTTGTATATTAGTAAATAATAATTAATAATCAATAATTAAAAATTATATTACTAATTAACTAATTAATCATTAACTATTTGTTATATGTTTAGTCCGTGTTTTAATTTTCATTTATATTGGTCTTATCGTTTTTATTTTATATGTTTTTTAAGCCACGTACTTGAAACGTTTTTAAGTTTCAATATGGTGGTTTTGAAAGCTTATAAATTAATTTTCATCAACATTTTTTACGAAATTATTTTTATTTTCAACTATTTCTTATATATTTAATCCATGTTTTAAGTTTCATTCATTTTTGTCTTATAGTTTTTATTTTATAGTATTTGAAAGACACGTATTTGAAACTTTTTTAAGTTTCATGTTGATGGCTTTGAAAGCTTATAAATTATTATTTATCAACATTTTTTATGAAATTATTTTTATTTTCAACAATTTCTTATATGTTTAATTCATGTTTTAAGTTTCATTATATTGGTTTTATAGTTTTTATTCTATAGTCTTTCAAAGTGACATACTTGAAACAGAATCCCACATCGGAAATGCAGAATGTTCTGCATAGGAAAGAGAGAAGCTGAGTCCCACATTGAAAATGCAGAACGATTTCTAGGGCTAGCCCTCTTATAAAAGAGAGCCCTGGGTGAGGGTGTCTGTTAGAATTCAGACTGCTTTAATGGAAGAATTGTTGGATATTAAATAGTAGATAAATTCTGCTGATTTTTATGTTATATATATATATATATATAAACAAAACAAAACAAAAAAATACAAATAAAAAATTTAAAAATACAAATAAAAAATAAAAAATAAAGCTTTCTATAGGATGCGTGAACCCCATTCACGCTTTCTGGAAAGGGTAGATGCGTGAAGGAGGTTCACGTATCTCCGAATCCATTTTTAAAAATAGTTAAAACCCTATCATTTTCTACAATTTTTTTCCAAAAACCCATTTATATAAAAAACCCGATTAAATACATTGTTTACGTTGGTGATTATAACCGATGTCATAAATAGTTTTCAAATAAGCAATATAGACATAACATTAAACAAAAACTAATATGATTGCACGTTATGATAAAAATTAATATACATCATAAACATATGGAAACTCGATGTGAGCATATAGTTTGAAAATAAGTGAATATACACTATGATGTATACTAGATTTGCTTATTGAATGTGCACACATTAAATGGGATGGAACATGAATGAAGTTAGAGGTATAAGGTGGATAAAAGTTATGCAGATAGTGGTAAAATATATGCAGAAATTGGGAAACAAGGTTCCTTTTTCATATTAGGGTCATGAATTGTAATGGAAAAACATTACTGATGGATGCTTTTTCTGCAACAACAAAGTGACGCACCAATGAAATGCAGAGTGCATAAATTGTAGGAAATTCAAAATGAATAAGAATTGTATAATACTGAATCTCATCTGGATGGATGGGGTAAGAGAGTGATAGGAAAAAGATAGGGTTTTGGTGGGTGCGTATGGAGGAGAGAGCGAGGTGAAGTAGGCGGAGGTAGAGAATCCGGAGGCGGAATAGGCTGGGGGTGACCATGGTGGAACAGGCGGAGCTGGAGAAGGCGGAGGCAAAGTATCCAGAAGCGGAGTAGAAGGTGTATGTAGGGGTGGAACGGGATAAGGTAGTCAAGGAGGGAGTCAGGAAGGGAGGGAGGCGAGGAGGGAGAGTGGAGTCGCGGAGTTTGTGGGAGCACGATGGTGGTAGTGTTATGCGGGTACCCTGGGACGAGCAAAGGGGATTAGTGAGCGGGAATCCTCGGAGATGAGGAGCGAAATCACGAGTAGGATGCCAGTGGTGTTCTGCATGAATTGTGTGTGAGTAAATACGGAGTTTTTTATATATGTGTGTTTTATTTTTTTTTATGGAAAAGGGATAGGGTTTGAAATATTTTAAAAAATGGGTCTTTAGATGCTTGAACCCCGTTCACGCATCTTCTTCTCAACCGGATGCATGAGCGGGGTTCACACATCCTATGCGACCGGGATAAAAGATGCATGAACCCCTTTCACGCATCTATCCTCACCAGGAAGTGTGAACGGGATTTACGCATCCTTTGTAAACTGTATGAAGGATGTGTGAACCCCATTCACGCATCCTACAAAAATATTTTTTTGTTGTATTTTTAAAATTTTTATTTTTGTTTTTTTGTTTTGTTTATATATATATATATATATATATAAATAAAACAAAAAATTTCAGCAGAATTTATCTGCTATTTAATATCCAGCAGTACTGCCATTACATCGGTCTGGATTCTGATAGAAACCCTCACCCATGGATCGCTTTTATAAGAGGGCTAGCCCTGGAAATTCTTCTGGATTTTTGATGTGAGATTCAAGTTCTCTCTTTCTATGCAGAACATTCTGCATTTCTGATGTGATATTCTCTTTCAGGTATGTGACTTTGAAAGACTATAAAATACAAACTATAAGACCAATATAAATGAAACTTAAAACATGGATTAAACATATAAGAAATTGTTGAAAATAAAAATAATTTTGTAAAAAATGTTGATGAATAATAATTTATAAGCTTTCAAAGATACCAACTTGAAACTTAAAAATGTTTCAAATACGTGTCTTTGAAAGACTATAAAATAAAAACTATAAGACCAATATGAATGAAACTTAAAACATGAATTAAATATATAAGAAATAGTTGAAAATAAAAGGAATTCGTAAAAAATGTTGAGGAAAAATAATTTATAAGCTTTCAAAACCACCAACTTGAAACTTAAAAATGTTTCAAGTATGTGGCTTTGAAAACCTATAAAATAAAAACTATAAGACCAATATAAATGAAAATTAAAACATGGATTAAACATATATGAAATAGTTAATGATTAATTAGTTAATTAGTAATATAATTATTAATTAGTTAATAATTAGTTCATTAGTAATATCATTATTAATTATATAGTAATTAATTAGTTAATTTGTAATATAATTATTAATCACATAATAATTAATTAGTTAATTAGTAATATAATTAGTAATTATACAATAATTAATTATTTAGTAAGTAATATAATTATTAATTATATAATAATTCATTAGTTAATTAGTAAATTAGTAATATAATAAATAATTATAATTATTCATTACAATTATTAGTTATTAATTATTAATAATTAATTATATAATAATTAATTAGTTAATTAGTAATATAATTATTAATTATATAATAATTAACTAATTAATTATTAACTAATTAATTTTTAATAGTTAATAATTATATTGGTAATTGACTAATTAATTATTATATAATTAATAATTATTAATTATAATTAATAATTATATTAGTAATTATAATTCATAATTATATTACTAATTATAATTAATAATTACATTACTAATTAACTAATTATTTATTATATAATTAATAATTATATTACTAATTAACAAATTAATTGTTATATAATTAACAATTAACAATTAAAAATTAAAAATTATAATGAATAATTATATCACTTATTAACTAATTAATTATTATATAATTAATAATTACAAATTATAATTAGTAATTATATTAATAATTATAATTAATAATTATATTACCAATTAACTAATTAATTAGTATACAATTAATAATTAATAAGTATAATTAATAACTATATTATTAATTAATTATTGTATAATTAATACTTATACCGCAAACAGTAGACCATGAAAAGATCCATGGCCTCCGGAAAATATTATTAAAAAAGTAAACAGTACATAGGAAGAGAAACGGACAGCAAGGGATTAACCCTATAAATACAATAAAATGACATTTGAAACAACTATCCTTTTCTTCCACGACCCCGTCCACGAGGCCCGCCTCTACCTCTGGAATGCCTTCCCCTTTGCCACTATTTAGGAGTTGGCCAATCCTCACTTTTAGTAAGCATCTACACCAGACCGTCACTTGCACCCTTTTTGTGATCCACATTAACCACTAGAGTCACATCTTGAGCCTCTTCCGACCGCACCTCACCAGTCCACACATGTTCATCAGTCTGCACCACTTCAGAAGGAACCTGCTCGGGTCTAGGGTCATTAGTCACTATAGGATACAACGATTCCTTACCTTTTCGACTCCTGCTCTCCATGTAAGCTTTGTCAAAATCCGGAGAATTAATAGAATCCAGCATAGTGAAGAAATTGGGCTTCACCGGAATACCACTAGTAACAGCCTCATTTGAAGGCCCTTGTAATGGAGCCAAACCAGAATGAGAGCCCACCTTATCAGCACAAGGTAGGACACCACTAGGAGCAGACTTCTCCTCAGTGGCATACTGCTCCTTGATCTCAATATCCTCATTTCCAGGAATCATGTCAACAATAGGAGATTTAACCATGTCAACAATTGGAGATTTAACCAGCATATGGTGCTCCTGAAACACATCAGGAGCAGCAGTAGAACCAAACGAAACAGGAACCTGCACAGACTGCAGAGTAGAATCACACAACAAATGCTGCTCCAAACCCAGGAAAGCCACAGTAGAGGCCTCTACAGGCTCAAATGAAACAACAATGTCCTTAGACAGAGCCACAGCAGACTGAACATCAGCAACCTTAGTTGCCACATCAATAGAGAGGACATCGGTCCCCCTTAGACCCTCTAAATCAGGGGTAGACTTCATACCATAGGACAAATGATTCCTAGCAGGAAAAAATAATTCAGCATTTGAGTCAAGCTTACCTTTAACCATCTCAAACAAAAAAGCATGATCAATGGCCACCTCACTGTCATGACTAACTGCATCACTCCATTTAATAGGTTCATCCCCTTGAACCATTAGTGGAGCAAGGGGAGCAGAACCATTACCAGCACCCTTGTCATTTCTACCAGTTACAACAGCAACATAAGAATGAGGACTTCCCTCCACATTGCCACTACCAGAGCCAGGTAGTGAAGGTCCTCTGATGGGAGAGGCAGGAGCTGGCGCACCCTCATTAGAATCATGTTTCCCAGCCATTGGTTTAGGTCCAAAAGTATCAACCGATGATAGTTTGAATTTATATTTTTCATCTAGATGCCCATATTTCTTACAGTTTGAACACCTCAAACCAGAATGACATTTATCATTAACGTGCCCAATCGTCAAGCAATTCAAACAGAATTCAGGAACATGTTCAAATTCAATGCATAGTTCAAATTTAAACTCACTAGAAATTAAATAAACAGTCTCAACAAGAGGATGTGACATGTCAAACTCAATCAACATATGATCAAAATGACAATACCTCACGATATTAGTTTCTTTGTCCAGTTTAAGAGGAGTTCCAACAGCCATGGAAACATCCCAGAGGATGTCCGGATGCCAAAAGACCTAATTCAGGCCTTTCACACGAATCCAGGACTGAGCAATTGTGTTCCTGGCCTGAAAGGGATCAAACCATGGATCCCAATTCTGGAATCTCATAATGCCAGGCTTAAGATTAACGAAACCATAACTCCAGGCCCGCAATTTATGCTCATTTGAACTAAAGGTAAGATGAAAGAAATTCATACCCAGCGAGACAATATGCCAGTCTGTGAAACCCCATATCTGCCTTAAGCGATTCTGTAAATCATCAAGCTTCCACGAATTGGCAACATACGAGCTAATCCGACCAATGATGGAGTGCTTACAAGCAGCAATCCGATCTTTAAAGAATTGAGGATTCGATTCAATAATAGCTAATGCCCCATTACTTGATATCCGATTACGAGAAACAAATTCCTCATTTCGATGACTAGGGAAGAAACGATTCACACCTCTTGTCGGAAGCGCGTCCGCCTTAGAAGACCCACCCCCAGGTCACAACGGAGGACCACCTCCTGCCAGCATCCCCTGCCTCCCCCGCCACACCATCAGAGCGATGACCAGCATCACATTGCTTTTTAGGCCCAACGAAAACTTCACCAGGATTAAAATAGTCCGGAAGAGATGAATTCATCACTGATCAAAACCCTAGAAACCATTGTCGAAGGAGGAGAAACCCTCAGCCTGCCGCCGCACCATTCAATTAATACTTATATTAATACCAGAAAAGTCCAAGCCATAGGTGTCCCCATGGCCCAACAAAATTATTATAAATGAAAATAACAGAGGAACAAGGAGAGTTCACGGTACAAGTGACATACATCATCAAACAACTCAAACAGGAAAAAACATCTTATCCCTTATATTACTAATTAACTAATTAAATATTATATAATTAATAATTAATAATTAAATATTATATAATTAATAATTAATAATTAATAATTAATAATTAATAATTAATAATTAATAATTAATAATTAATAATTAATAATTAATAATTAATAATTAATAATTAATAATTAATAATTAATAATTAATAATTGATAATTAATAATTAATAATTAATAAATAATAAATAATAAATAATAAATAATAATTAATAATTAATAGTTAATAATTAATAATTAATAATTAATAGTTAATAATTAATAATTGATAATTAATAATTAATAAATAACAATTAATAACTAATAATTATAATGAATAATTATAATAAATAATTATATTTACTAATTATATTACAAATTAATTAATAATTTATTTTAAATTAATAATTATATTACAAAATATCTATTTAAATATTATATAATAAATAATTAATAGTTATAATTAATAATTATATTACAAACTAACTAATTAATTATTATATAATTAATAATTAATAATTAATAATTATAATGAATAATTATAATTAATAGTTATATTACTAATTAACTAATTAATTATCAACTAATAATTATATTACTAATTAACTAATTAATTATTATATAATTATATCACTTATTAACTAATTAATTATTGTATATTAGTAGATAATAATCAATAATCAATAATTAATAATTAATAATTAATAATTATATTAATTATTAACTAATTAATAATTATATTACTAATTAACTAATTAACCATTAACTATTTCTTATATGTTTAATCCATGTTTTAATTTTCATTTATATTGGTCTTCTAGTTTTTATTTTATAGGTTTTTTAAGCCACGTACTTGAAACGTTTTTAAGTTTCAAGATGGTGGTTTTGAAAACTTATAAATTATTTTTCATCAACATTTTTTACAAAATTCTTTTTATTTTCAACTATTTCTTATATATTTAATCTATGTTTTAAGTTTCATTCATTTTTGCCTTATAGTTTTTATTTTATAGTATTTTAAAGACACGTATTTGAAACTTTTTTAAGTTTCATGTTGATGGCTTTGAAAGCTTATAAATTATTATTTATCAACATTTTCTATGAAATTCTTTTTATTTTCAATAATTTCTTATATGTTTAATTCATGTTTTAAGTTTCAATTATATTGTTCTTATAGTTTGTATTTTATAGTCTTTCAAAGTGACGTACTTGAAACAGAATCCCACATCGGAAATGTAGAATGTTCTGTGTAGGAAAGAGAGAAGCTGAGTCTCACATCGAAAATGCAGAACGATTTTCAGGGCTAGCCCTCTTATAAAAGAGAGCCCTGGGTGAGGGTGTCTGTTAGAATTTAGACTACTGTAAGGGCAGAAGTGTTGGATATTAAATAGTAGATAAATTTTGCTGAAATTTTTTGTTATATATATATATATATAAACAAAACAAAATAAAAAAATACAAATAAAAATTTTAAAAATAAAAATAAAAAATAAAAAATAAAGCTTTCTGTAGGATGTGTGAACGGGGTTCACGCATCCTTCATAAAGTTTACAAAGGATGCGTGAACCCCGTTCACGCTTCCTGGCAAGGGTAGATGCGTGAACGGGGTTCACGCATCTTCAAACCCATTTTTAAAAATAGTTGAAACCCTATCATTTTTCTACAATTTTTTTTCCAAAAACCCATTTATATAAAAAACCCGATTAAATACATTGTTTACGTTGGTGATTATAACTGATGTCATAAATAGTTTTCAAATAAGCAATATAGACATAACATTAAACAAAAATTAATATGATTGCACGTAATGATAAAAAGGAATATACATCATACACATATGGAAACTCGATGTGAGCATATAGTTTGAAAATAAGTGAATATACAATATGATGTATACTGGAAATGCTTATTGAATGTGCACACAGTAAATGGGATGGAACATGCATGTAGTTAGAGGTATAAGGTGGACAAAAGTTATGCAGATAGTGGGAAAATATATGTAGAAATTGGGAAATATGGTTCCTTTTTCATATTAGGGTTATGAATTGTAATGGAAAAACATTACTGAAGGAATATTTTTCTGCAACAGCAAAGTGAAGTGCCAATGAAATGTAGAGTGCGTAAATTGTAGGAAATTCAAAATGAATAAGAATTGTATAATACCGAATCTCATGCGGATGGATGGGGTAAGAGAGCGATAGGAAAAAGATAGGGTTCTGGTGGGTGCGTATGGAGGAGAGAGCGAGGCGAAGCAGGCGGAGGTAGAGGATCCGAAGGCGGAATAGGCTAGGGGCGACCGAGGCGGAAGAGGTGGAGTCGGAGAAGGCAAAGGCGGAGTAGTCAGAAGCGGAGCAGAAGGTGTATGCGGGGGTGGAGCGGGAGAGGGTTGTCGAGGAGGGAGTCAGGAAGGGAGGGAGGCGGGGAGGGAGAGCGGAGTCACGAAGTTTGCAGGAGCACGATGGTGGTAGTGTTATGCGGGTACCCTGGGATGAGCAAAGGGGATTAGAGAGCGGGAATCCTCGGAGACGAGGATCGAAATCACGAGTAGGACGCCGACGGTGTTCTGCGTGAATTGTGTGTGATTAAATATGGTTTTTTTTATATATATGGGTTTTTTTTATGGAAAAGGGATAGGGTTTGAAATATTTTAAAAAATGGGTCTTTAGATGCGTGAACCTATTTCACGCATCTTCTTCTCAGCCGGATGCTTGAACGGGGTTCACACATCCTACGCGGCTGGGATTAATGATTCATGAACCCCGTTCAGGCATCTACCCTCACCAGGAAGCGTGAATGGGGTTCACACATCCTTTGTAAACTTTATGAAGGATCCGTGAACCCCATTCACGCATCCTACAAACAGCTTTATTTTTTATTTTTTTTCTGTATTTTTAAATTTTAAATTTTTATTTTTTTGTTTTGTTTCTATATATATATACATATATAGATATATATATATATAAAGAAAACAAAAAATTTTAGCAGAATTTATCCGCTATTTATTATCCAGCAGTACTGCCATTACAGTAGTCTGGATTCTGACAGACACCCTCACCCATGACTCTCTTTTATAAGCGGGCTAACTCAGAAAATTTTCTGCATTTTCGATGTGGGATTCAAGTTCTCTCTTTCTGCGTAGAACATTCTGCATTTCCGATGTGGGATTCTATTTCAAGTACGTGACTTTGAAAGACTATAAAATACAAACTATAAGACCAATAAAAATGAAACTTAAAACATGGATTAAACACATAAGAAATTGTTGAAAATATAAAGAATTTTGTAGAAAATGTTGATGAATAATAATTTATAAGCTTTCAAAGATACCAACTTGAAACTTAAAAATGTTTCAAGTACGTGTCTTTGAAAGACTATAAAATAAAAACTATAAGACCAATATGAATGAAACTTAAAACATGAATTAAACATATAAGAAATAGTTTAAAATAAAAAGAATTTCATAAAAAATGTTGATGAAAAATAATTTATAAGCTTTCGAAATCACCAACTTGAAAGTTAAAAACGTTTCAAGTACGTGGCATTGAAAACCTATAAAATAAAAACTATAAGACCAATATAAATGAAAACTAAAACATGGATTAAACATTTAAGAAATAGTTAATGGTTAATTAGTTAATTAGTAATATAATTATTAATTAGTTGATAATTAGTTAATTAGTAATATCATTATTAATTATATGATAATTAATTAGTTAATTTGTAATATAATTAGTAATTACATAATAATTAATTAGTTAATTAGTAATATAATTATTAATTATACAATAATTAAGTATTTAGTAACTAATATAATTATTAATTATATAATAATTCATTAGTTAATTAGTTAATTAGTAATATAATAAATAATTATAATTATTCATTACAATTATTAGTTATTAATTATTAATAATTAATTATATAATAATTAATTAGTTAATTAGTAATATAATTATTAATTATATAATAACAAACTAAATAATTATTATATAATTAATTTTTAAAAATTAATAATTATATTGGTAATTAACTAATTAATTATTATATAATTAATAATTAATAATTATAATTAATAATTATATTAGCAATTATAGTTCATAATTATATTACTAATTATAATTAATAATTACATTACTAATTAAGTAATTATTTATTATATAATTAATAATTACATTAATAATTAGCAAATTAATTTTTATATAATTAACAATTAACAATTAAAAATTATATTGAATAATTATATTACTAATTAACTAATTAATTATTATATAATTAATAATTAAAAATTATAATTAGTAATTATATTACTAATTATAATTAATAATTATATTACCAATTAACTAATTAATTAGTATACAATTAATAATTTATAATTATAATTAATAACTATGTTATTAATTAATTATTGTATAATTAATACTTATATTACTAATTAACTAATTAATTATTATATAATTAATAATTAATAATTAATAATTAATAATTAATAAAGAATAACTAATAATTATAATGAAAAATTATAATAAATAATTATAATTAATAGTTATATTACAAATTAATTAATTATTTATTTTAAATTAATAATTATATTAAAAAGTAACTAATTAATTATAATATAATAAATAATTAATAGTTATAATTAATAATTATATTTCAAATTAACTAATTAATTATTATATAATTAATAATTAATAATTATAATGAATAATTATAATTAATAGTTATATTACTAATTAACTAATTAATTATCAATTAATAATTATATTACTAATTAACTAATTAATTATTATATAATTATATTACTTATTAACTAATTAATTATTGTATATTAGTAAATAATAAATAATAAATAATAAATATTAATTATTAATTATATTAATTATTAATTAATTAATAATTATATTACTAATTAACTAATTAATCATTAACTATTTCTTATATGTTTAATCCATGTTTTAATTTTCATTTATATTGGTTTTATAGTTTTTATTTTATAGGTTTTTTAAGCCACATACTTGAAACATTTTTAAGTTTCAAGATGGTGGTTTTGAAAGCTTATTAAATATTTTCCATCAATATTTTTTATGTTTTTTTTATTTTCAGCTATTTATTATATATTTAATCCATGTTTTAAGTTTCATTTATTTTTGTTATATTGTTTTTATTTTATAGTATTTCAAAGACACGTATTTGAAACTTTTTTAAGTTTCACGTTGATGGCTTTGAAAGCTTATAAATTATTATTTATCAACATTTTTTAAGAAATTATTTTTATTTTCAACAATTTCTTATATGTTTAATTCATGTTTTAAGTTTCATTTATATTGGTCTAATAGTTTGTATTTTATAGTCTTTCAAAGTGAAGTACTTGAAACAAAATCCCACATCAGAAATGCAGAATGTTCTGGGTAGGAAAGGGAGAAGCTGAGTCCCACATTGAAAATACAGAACGATTTCCAGGGCTAGCCCTCTTAAAAAAGAGAGCCCTAGGTGAGGGGATCTGTTAGAATCCAAACTGCTGTAACGGAAGAACTATTGGATATTAAATAGCAGATAAATTCTACTGTTTTTTTGTTATATATATATATATATAAACAAAACAAAACAAAAAAATACAAATAAAATTGTTAAAAATACAAATAAAAAATAAAAAATAAAGCTCTCTCTAGGATGCGTGAACGGGGTTCACACATCCTTCATAATGTTTACAAAGGATGCGTGAACCCCATTCATGCTTCCTGGCAAGGGTAGATGCGTGAACGGGGTTCACACATCTCCGAACCCATTTTTCAAAATAGTTGAAACCCTATCATTTTTCTACAATTTTTTTTCCAAAAACCAATTTATATAAAAAACCGATTAAATACATTATTTACGTTGGTGATTATAACCGATGTCATAAATAGTTTTCAAATAAGCAATATAGACATAACATTAAACAAAAATTAATATGATTTCACATTATGATAAAAATGAATATACATCATACACATATGGAAACTCGATGTGAGAATATAGTTTGAAAATAAGTGAATATACAGTATGATGTATACTGGAAATGCTTATTGAATGTGCACATAGTAAATGGGATGGAACATTCATGTAGTTATAGGTATAAGGTAGACAAAAGTTATGCAGATAGTGGGAAAATATATGCAGAAATTGGGAAAAAGGTTCCTTTTTCATATTAGGCTCGTGAATTGTAATGAAAAAACATTACTGATGGATTCTTTTTCTTCAACACCAAAGTGAGGCACCAATGAAATGCAGAGTTCATAAATTGTAGGAAATTAAAATTGAATAAGAATTGTATAATACCAAATCTCATGCGGATGGATGGGGTAAGAGAGCGATAGGAAAAAGATAGGGTTTTGGTGGGTGCGTATGGAGGAGAGAGCGAGGCGAAGCAGGCGGAGGCAGAGGATCCGGAGGCCGAACAGGTTGGGGGTGACCGAGGTGGAAGAGGTGGAGCTGGAGAAGGTGGAGCTGGAGTAGCCAAAAGCGGAGCAGAAGGTGTATGCGAGGGTGGAGCGGGAGAGGGTAGTCGAGGAGGGAGTCGGGAAGGGAGGGAGGCGGGGAGGGAGAGCGGAGTCGTGAAGTTTGCGGGAGCATGATGGTGGCAGTGTTATGGGGGTACCCTGGGAAGAGCAGAGGGGATTAGCGAGTGATAATCCTCGGAGACAAGGAGCGAAATCACAAGTAGGACACCGGCGATGTTCTGTGTGAATTCTGTGTGATTAAATATGGGTTTTATTTAATTTTTTTTATGGAAAAGGGATAGGGTTTGAAATATTTTAAAAAATGGGTCTTTATATGCGTGAACCCCGTTCACACATCTTCTTCTCGGCTGGATGCGTGAATGAGGTTCACGCATCCTACGCGGCCGGGATAAAAGATACGTGAACCCTGTTCACGCATCTACCCTCACCAGGAAGCGCGAACGGGGTTCACAGATCCTTTGTAAACATTATGAAGGATGCATGAACCCCATTAACGCATCCTACAGAAAGCTTTTTTTTTTTTTGTATTTTTAATTTTTTTTTCATTTTATTTTTTTATTTTTAATTTTTTTTTAATTTTGTTTATATATATATATAAATAAAACAAAAAATTTCAGCAGAATTTATCTGCTATTTAATATCCAGTATTACTGCCATTACAGCAGTCTGGATTCTGATAGAGACTCTCACCCATTTCTCTCTTTTATAAGACTAGTCCAGGAAATTCTTCTACATTTTCGATGTGGGATTCAAGTTCTCTCTTTCTGTGGAGAACATTCTGTATTTTCGATGTGATATTCTGTTTCAAGTACATGACTTTGAAAGACTATAAAATACAAAATATAAGACCAATATAAATGAAACTTAAGACATGGATTAAACATATAAGAAATTGTTGAAAATAAAAAGAATTTTGTAAAAAATGTTGATGAATAATAATTTATAAGCTTTCAAAGATACCAACTTGAAACCTAAAAATGTTTCAAATGCGTGTGTGTGAAAAAATATAAAATAAAATTTATAAGACCCATATGAATGATACTTAAAACATGAATTAAACATATAATATATCGTTGAAAATAAAAATAATTTCGTTAAAAATGTTGATGAAAAATAATTTATAAGCTTTCAAAATCACCAACTTGAAACTTAAAAACGTTTCAAGTACGTGGCTTTGAAAACCTATAAAATAAAAACTATAAGACCAATATAAATGAAAATTAAAACATGGATTAAACATATAATAAATAGTTAATGATTAATTAGTTAATTAGTAATATAATTATTAATTAGTTAATAATTAGTTAATTAGTAATATCATTATTAATTATATAATAATTAATTAGTTAATTTGTAATATAATTATTAATGACATAATAATTAATTAGTTAATTGGTAATATAATTATTAATTATACAATAATGAAGTATTTAGTAAGTAATATAATTATTAATTATATAATAATTCATTAGTTAATTAGTAAATTATTAATATAATAAATAATTATAATTATTCATTATAATTATTAGTTATTAATTATTAATAATTAATTATATAATAATTAATTAGTTAATTAGTAATATAATTATTAATTATATAATAATTAACTAATTAATTATTATATAATTAATTTTTAATAATTAATAATTATATTGGTAATTAACTGATTAATTATTATATAATTAACAATTACTAATTATAATTAAAAATTATATGAGTAATTATAATTCATAACTATATTACTAATTATAATTAATAATTACATTACCAATTAACTAATTCTTTATTATATAATTAATAATATATTACTAATTAACAAATTAATTATTATATAATTAATAATTAACAATTAAAAATTAAAAATTATAATGAATAATTATATTACTAATTAACTGATTAATTATTATATAATTAATAATTAAAAATTATTATTAGTAATTATATTACTAATTATAATTAATAATTATATTACCAATTAAATAATTAATTAGTATACAATTAATAATTATTAATTGTAATTAATAACTATATTATTAATTAATTATTGTATAATTAATACTTATATTACTAATTAACTAATTAATTATTATATATTTAATAATTAATAATTAATAATTAATAATTAACAATTAATAATTAATAATTAATAACTAATAATTAATAAATAATAAATAATAAATAATAAATAATAATTAATAATTAATAACTAATAATTTTAATGAATAATTATAATAAATAATTATAATTACTAATTATATTACTAATTAATTATTTATTTATTTTAAATTAATAATTATATTACAAAATAACTAATTAATTTTTTTTAAAAGGTTGGGGCCAAAGCCTCAATTTATTATTTAAAGCAAAGACCTCTTTAGGCTAGGTAGAGGGTGACCCATTACATAGCTCGAAGGCCCAAGGCCAAGTGACCTGAATACAAGGCTTGAAAGCCCATTTTTTTGACCCAAAGGACCCCTCGGTGAATAGTACTGCTACAGTACCGCGTTGTTACAGTACCTGCTATAGTACCTCCACCGCTATAGTACCACTCCAGTCCCTCCGCCGCTAAAGTGTCGTCGCGGCTACAGCCCGCTGTTGCTACAGTACTGCTACAGTACCCAGAAATTCACCTCTGCCCGGATTTGATCCTGGGTCTTTTGGATGCCAAGCAGGAGCCAGTACCACTAGGGTACAGGCTCGTTGGCAAACGTGTTGATGGGTAGCGAGGTATTGGGCTGGCCTGCCCACCTGCGCACCGCACGTCCCCAGCAAGGCCCAAGGTGGCCAACCCTTGGGCTTAAGCCAGTTCCCAATGGGGTAGAGGAGCCCACGAGTGGTTTGCTAGCATATAGTGGGAATTGCCTTGCGAGGACTCGAACCCGGAACCTCGGGGTCAGGATGCCACCGCCTTTAACCAACTCACCCGTGCCCCGCGGGCACAAAATAACTAATTAATTATTATGTAATTAATAATTAATAATTAATATTTAATAATTATAACGAATAATTATAATTAATAGTTATATTACTAATTAACTAATTAATTATCAATTAATAATTATATTCCTAATTAACTAATTAATTATTATATAATTATTTAGCTTGTTAACTAATTAATTATTGTATATTAGTAAATAATAAAAAATAAAAAATAAAAAATAAAAAATAAAAAATAAATAAAAAATAAAAAATAATAATTATATTAATTATTAACTAATTAATAATTATATTACTAATTAACTAATTAATCATTAACTATTTCTTATATGTTTAATCCATGTTTTAATTTTTATTTATATTGGTCTTATAGTTTTTATTTTATAGGTTTTTTAAGCCACGTACTTGAAACGTTTTTAAGTTTCAAGATGGTGGTTTTGAAAACTTATAAATTATTTTTCATCAACATTTTTTACGAAATTCTTTTTATTTTCAACTATTTCTTATATATTTAATCCATGTTTTAAGTTTCATTCATTTTTGTCTTATAGTTTTTATTTTATAGTATTTCAAAGACACGTATTTGAAACTTTTCTAAGTTTCATGTTGATGGCTTTGAAATCTTATAAATTATTATTTATCAATATTTTTTATGAAATTATTTTTATTTTCAACAATTTCTTATATGTTTAATTCATGTTTTAAGTTTTATTTATATTGGTCTTATAGTTTGTATTTTATAGTTTTTAAAAGTGACGTACTTGAAACAGAATCCCACATCGGAAATGCAGAATGTTCTGTATAGGAAAGAGAGAAGCTGAGTCCCACATCAAAAATGAAGAACAATTTCCAGGGCTAGCCCTCTTATAAAAGAGAGCCCAGGGTGAAAGTGTCTGTTAAAATTTAGACTGCTGTAACGACAGAACTGTTGGATATTAAATAGCAGATAAATTCAGCTGAAATTTTTATATATATATATATATAAACAAAACAAAACAAAAAAATACAAATAAAAATTTTAAAAATACAAATAAAAAATAAAAAATAAAGCTTTCTGTAGGATGTGTGAACAGGGTTCACGCATCCTTCATAAAGTTTACAAAGGATGCGTGAACCCCGTTCACGCTTCCTGGCAAGGGTAGATGCGTGAACGGGGCTCACGCATCTCCGAACCCATTTTTAAAAATAGTTGAAACCCTATCATTTTTCTACAATTTTTTTTCCAAAAACCCATTTATATAAAAAACCCGATTAAATACATTGCTTACGTTGGTGATTATAACTGATGTCATAAATAGTTTTCAAATAAGCAATATAAACATAACATTAAACAAAAATTAATATGATTGCACGTAATGATAAAAATGAATATACATCATACACATATGGAAACTCGATGTGAGCATATAGTTTGAAAATAAGTGAATATACATTATGATGTATACTGAAAATTCTTATTGAATGTGCACATAGTAAATGGGATGGAACATGCATGTAGTTAGAGGTATAAGGTGGACAAAAGTTATGCAGATAGTGGGAAAATATATGCAAAAATTGGGAAACAGGGTTTCTTTTTCATATTAGGGTCATGAATTGTAATGGAAAAACATTACTAATGGATGCTTTTTCTGCTACAGCAAAGTGATGCGCCAATGAAATACAGAGTTCATAAATTGTAGGAAATTCAAAATGAATAAGAATTGTATAATACCGAATCTCATGCGGATGGATGGGGTAAGAGAGTGATAAGCAAAATATAAGGTTTTGGTGGGTGCGTATGGAGGAGAGAGCGAGGCGAAGCAGGCTGAGGCAGAGGATCCGGAGGCAAAACAGGCTGGGGGAGACCGAGGCGGAACAGGTGGAGCCGGAGAAGGCGGAGGCAGAGTACCCAGAAGAGGAGCAGAAGGTGTATGCAGGGGTGGAGCGGGAGAGGGTAGTCGCGGAGGGAGTCGGGAAGGGAGGGAGGCAGGGAGGGAGAGAGGAGTCGCGAAGTTTGTAGGAGCACGATGGTGGCAGTGTTATGTGTGTACCCTGGGATGAGCAGAGGGGATTAACGAGCGGGAATCCTCGGAGACGAGGATCGAAATCACGAGTAGGACGCCGATGGTGTTCTGCGTGAATTGTGTGTGATTAAATATGGTTTTTTTAATATATATGGGTTTTATTTTTTTATGGAAAAGGGATAGGGTTTGAAATATTTTAAAAAATGGGTCTTTAGATGCGTGAACCCCGTTCATGCATCTTCTTCTTGGTCGGATGCGTGAACGGGGTTCACACATCCTACACGGCTAGGATAAATGATGCGTGAAACCCGTTCACGCATCTACCCTCACCAAGAAGCGTGAACAGGGTTTACGCATCCTTTATAAAATTTATGAAGGATCCGTGAACCCCATTCACGCATCCTACAGAAAGCTTTATTTTTTATTTTTTTTCTGTATTTTTAAAATTTTTATTATTATTTTTTTTGTTTTGTTTCTATATATATATATACATATATAGATATATATATATAGAAAGAAAACAAAAACTTTTAGCAGAATTTATCTACTATTTATTATCCAGCAGTACTGCCATTACAGTAGTCTGGATTCTGACAAACACCCTCACCCATGACTCTCTTTTATAAGAGGGCTAACTCGGGAAATTTTTCTGCATTTTCGATGTGGGATTCAAGTTCTCTCTTTCTGCGTAGAACATTCTGCATTTCCGATGTGAGATTCTGTTTCAAGTACGTGACTTTAAAAGACTATAAAATACAAACTATAAGACCAATATAAATGAAACTTAAAACATGGATTAAACATATAAGAAATTGTTGAAAATATAAATAATTTTGTAGAAAATGTTGATGAATAATAATTTATAATCTTTCAAAGATACCAACTTGAAACTTAAAAATGTTTCAAGTACGCGTCTTTGAAAGACTATAAAATAAAAACTATAAGACCAATATGAATGAAACTTAAAACATGAATTAAAAATATAAGAAATAGTTGAAAATAAAAAGAATTTCATAAAAAATATTGATGAAAAATAATTTATAAGCTTTCAAAATCACCAAATTGAAAGTTAAAAACTTTTCAAGTACGTGGCTTTGAAAACCTATAAAATAAAAACTATAAGACCAATATAAATGAAAACTAAAACATGAATTAAACATTTAAGAAATAGTTAATGATTAATTAGATAATTAGTAATATAATTATTAATTAGTTATTAATTATTTAATTGGTAATATCATTTTTAATTATATAATAATTAATTAGTTAATTTGTAATATAATTAGTAATTACATAATAATTAATTATTTAATTAGTAATTATATAATAATTCACTAGTTAGTTAGTTAATTAGTAATATAATAAATAATTATAATTATTCATTACAATTATTAGTTATTAATTATTAATAATTAATTATATAATAATTAATTAGTTAATTAGTAATATAATTATTAATTATATAATAATCAACTAATTAATTATTATATAATTAATTTTTAATTATTAATAATTATATTGGTAATTAACTAATTAATTATTATACAATTAATAATTACTAATTATAATTAATAATTATATTAGTAATTATAATTCATAATTATATTAGTAATTATAATTAATAATTACATTACTAATTAAATAATTATTTATTATATAATTAATAATTATATTACTAATTAAAAAATTAATTTTTATATAATTAACAATTAATAATTAAAAATTAAAAATTATAATGAATAATTATATTACTAATTAACTAATTAATTATTATAAAATTAATAATTAAAAATTATAATTAGTAATTATATTACTAATTATAATTAATAATTATATTACCAATTAACTAATTAATTAGTATATAATTAATAATTAATAATTATAATTAATAACTATATTATTAATTAATTATTGTATAATTAATACTTATATTACTAATTAAATAATTAATTATTATATAATTAATAATTAATAATTAATAATTAATAATTAATAATTAATAACTAATAATTATAATGAATAATTATAATAAATAATTATAATTAATAATTATATTACAAATTAATTAATTATTTATTTTAAATTAATAATTATATTACAAAATAACTAATTAATTATTATATAATAAATAATTAATAGTTATAATTGATAATTATATTACAAATTAACTAATTAATTATTATATAATTAATAATTAATAATTAATAATTAATAATTAATAATTAATAATTAATAATTAATAATTATAATGAATAATTATAATTAATAGTTATATTACTAATTAACTAATTAACTATCAATTAATAATTATATTACTAATTAAGTAATTAATTATTATATAATTATATTACTTATTAACTAATTAATTATTGTATATAAGTAAATAATAGTTAATAATTAACAATTAATAATTATATTAATTATTAACTAATTAATAATTATATTACTAATTAACTAATTAATCATTAACTATTTTTTATATGATTAATCCATGTTTTAATTTTCATTTATATTGGTTTTATAGTTTTTATTTTATAGGTTTTTTAAGCCACATACTTGAAACATTTTTAAGTTTCAAGATGGTGGTTTTGAAAGCTTATAAAATATTTTTCATCAATATTTTTTACGAAATTCTTTTTATTTTCAACTATTTATTATATATTTAATCCATTTTTTAAGTTTCATTTATTTTTGTCTTATAGTTTTTATTTTATAGTATTTCAAAGACACATATTTGAAACTTTTTTAAGTTTCATGTTGATGGATTTGAAAGCTTATAAATTATTATTTATCAACATTTTTTACAAAATTCTTTTTATTTTCAACAATTTCTTATATTTTTAATTCATGTTTTAAGTTTCATTTATATTGGTCTTATATTTTGTATTTTATAATCTTTCAAAGTGACGTACTTGAGACAGAATCCCACATCGGAAATGGAGAATGTTCTGCGTAGGAAAGAGAGAAGCTGAGTCCCATATAGAAAATGCAGAACGATTTTCAGGGCTAGCCCTCTTATAAAAGAGAGCCCTGGGTGAGGGTATCTATTAGAATCTAGACTATTGTAACGACAAAACTGTTGGATATTAAATAGCATATAAATTCTGCTGAATTTTTTTGTTATATATATATATATATATAAACAAAACAAAACAAAAAAATACAAAAAAATATTTTAAAAATACAAATAAAAAATAAAAAATAAAGCTTTCTGTAAGATGCGTGAACGGGGTTCATGCATCCTTCATAAAGTTTACAAAGGATGCGTGAACCCCATTCACGCTTCCTGGCAAGGGTAGATGCGTGAACGAGGTTCACGCATCTCCGAACCCATTTTTTAAAATAGTTGAAACCCTATCATTTTCTATAATTTTTTTCCAAAAACATATTTATATAAAAAACCCGATTAAATACATTGTTTATGTTGGTGATTATAACCGATGTCATAAATAGTTTTCAAATAAGCAATATATACATAACATTAAACAAAAATTAATATGATTGCACCTTATGATAAAAATGAATATACATCATACACATATGGAAACTCAATGTGAGCATATAGTTTGAAAATAAGTGAATATACAGTATGATGTATACCAGAAATTCTTATTGAATGTGCACACAGTAAATGGGATGAAACATGCATGCAGTTAGAGGTATAAGTTGGAAAAAAGTTATGCAGATAGTGGGAAAATATATGCAGAAATTGGGAATCAGGGTTCGTTTTTCATATTAGGGTCATGAATTGTAATGGAAAAACATTACTGATGGATGCTTTTTCTGCAACACCAAAGTGATGCACCAATGAAATGCAGAGTGCATAAATTGTAGAAAATTCAAAATGAATAAGAATTGTATAATACCGAATCTCATGCGGATGGATGGGGTAAGAGAGAAATAGGAAACAAGATAGGGTTTTGGTGGGTGCGTATGGAGGAGAGAGAGAGGCGAAGCAGGCGGAGGCAGAGGATCCGAAGGCGGAACAGGTTGGGGGTGACCGAGGCGGAACGGGTGGAGCTGGAGAAGGCAGAGACGGAGGAGCCAGAAGCGGAGCAGAAGGTGTATGCGGGGGTGGAGCGGGAGAGGGTAGTCGAGGAGGGAGTCGGGAAGGGAGGGAGGTGGGGAGGGAGAGCGGAGTCACGAAGTTTGAAGGAGCACGATGGTGGCAGTGTTATGGGGGTACCCTGGGACGAGCAGAGGGGATTAACGAGCGAGAATCCTTAGAGACAAGCAGCGAAATCACGAGTAGGACGCCGACGGTGTTCTGCGTGAATTGTGTGTGATTAAATACATGTTTTTTTTATATATGGGTTTTATTTATTTTTTTTATGGAAAAGGGATAGGGTTTGAAATATTTTAAAAAATGGGTCTTTAGATGCGTGAACCCTGTTCACGTATCTTCTTCTCGGCTGGATGCATGAACGAGGTTCATGCATCCTACGCGGCCAGGATAAAAGATGCGTGAACCCCGTTCACGCATCTACCCTCACCAGGAAGCCTGAACGTGGTTCACGCATCCTTTGTAAACTTTATGAAGGATGCATGAACCCCATTAACACATCCTACAGTAAGCTTTATTTTTTTTGTATTTTTAATTTTTTTTTCGTTTTGTTTATATATATATATATGTAAAAAAAAATTCAGCAGAATTTATCTGAAATTTAATATCCAGTAGTACTGCCTTTACAACAGTCTGGATTCTAACAGAGACCCTCACCCATTGCTCTCTTTTATAAGAGGACTAGCCCAGGAAATTCTTCTGCATTTTCGATGTGGGATTCAAGTTCTCTCTTTCTGCGTAGAACATTATGCATTTCCAATGTGGGATTCTGTTTCAAGTACGCGACTTTGAAAGACTATAAAATACAAATATAAGACCAATATAAATGAAACTTGAAACATGGATTAAACATATAAGAAATAGTTGAAAATAAAAAGAATTTTGTAAAAAATTTTGATGAATAATAATTTATAAGCTTTCAAAGATGCCAACTTGAAACCTAAAAAGGTTTCAAATATGTGTCTTTGAAAAAATATAAAATAAAAACTATAAGACCAATATGAATGATACTAAAAACATTTATTAAATATATAATAAATAGTTGAAAATAAAATTAATTTCGTAAAAAATGTTGATGAAAAATAATTTATAAGCTTTCAAAATCACCAACTTGAAACTTAAAAACGTTTCAAGTACATGGCTTTAAAAACCTATAAAATAAAAACTATAAGACCAATATAAATGAAAATTAAAACATGGATTAAACATATAAAAAATAGTTAATGATTAATTAGTTAATTAGTAATATAATTATTGATTAGTTAATAATTAGTTAATTAGTAATATCATTATTAATTATATAATAATTAATTAGTTAATTTGTAATATAATTATTAATTACATAATAATTAATTAGTTAATTGGTAATATAATTATTAATTATACAATAATTAAGTATTTAGTAAGTAATATAATTATTAATTATATAATAATTCATTAGTTAATTAGTGAATTAGTAATATAATAAATAATTATAATTATTCATTACAAATATTAGTTATTAATTGTTAATAATTAATTATATAATAATTAATTAGTTAATTAGTAATATAATTATTAATTATATAATAATTAACTAATTAATTATTATATAATTTATTTTTAATAATTAATAATTATATTGGTAATTAACTAATTAATTATTATATAATTAACAATTACTAATTATAATTAAAAATTATATTAGTAATTATAATTCATAATTATATTACTAATTATAATTAATAATTACATTACCAATTAACTAATTCTTTATTATATAATTAATAATTATATTACTAATTAACAAATTAATTATTATATAATTAACAATTAACAATTAAAAATTAAAAATTATAATGAATAATTATGCCGCAAACAGTAGACCATGAAAGAGTTCCATGGCCTCTGAAAACTATTATAAAAAGAGTAAATAACACACAAGGGAAGCAGGGGAAGTAAACCAACAACACAATAAATTGAAACCAAAGTTCTCCTTTTTTACAACCCCGTCCACAGATCACCCGTTGTTTCTACCGCCCCGTCCACGACAGTCGCCACGACCTCTTGGATGCCTACCCCGTCGCCATTGTTTTGGGGTCACCCAATCACCACCATGACCAGCAATCTCCATAGTATCACCAGCAATCTGTCCAGAAGGTTGAGCATCCACTGGAGGAGCATTATCTACACCATCACCTTGATTATCCTCATCAGGTAGCCTCTTGTCCAGACCTCCCTCCGATGAGGTCTGTCTTTCTATCTGCTGAGAATCAGAATTATTAGTCGCTGAGAGTGGTAAAGAAGATTTACCTTTCCTTTCATGGCTTTCCTTGTACAATTCATCAAATTCTGGAGAATGGATAGACTCCAGCATGGTAAAAAAGTTGTGTTTAACAGCACCAGTGCAAGGCGAACCCACATGGGGTGGCAGTTCCGATGGCATTGTAGTATTAAAATCAGTTAAATTAGATGCCTTACCAATGGAAACCATAGTGGAATCAAGAGCAAAAGATTCCATCAAACTAGAAACAGTGACACCTACAACAACAACCTGTTCAGGTTGCCCAGAGGGATCCTGAGAAACAGCCAGAGAAACAGAGGCTAAAACATCAGCCTGATCATCATAGGAAACCTGAACATGTCCGAGAAGAACATTCTCCTGAGAGGCAGGTCCAAGAGCATGTACAGGAGGAGCTACATCCACCCGAGAAGGGTAATATTTTTCAGAACCATCAGAACCATTCTTTATAGACATCAGAGAGTGTTGCCCACCTAAAAAACAGAGGCATGACCCAAATTCCCTTTGGAAAGTAATTGCTCTTCCAATAACAGCACATGATCATTGTAATCACCATCATGGCTATTAGCATCACCCCATTTAGAATTACTCTCTTATTGAAATTGAGTAATAGGCAAACATGGATGAACATGAATCTCACCCCCACTAGCAGCCACATCACCATGATTCCCATCGGGTTTATCCCCAGCCACCACATCAGCAAAAGAGGGAGGTCCTCTAACCACCGACATAGCATTAGAGGGCATCATTGACACCTTGGAGGGAGAAGAGACTCCCTTCACAAGTTCAGAATTACTTGTCTTCACAGCCTTAAAAAGATCACCAGTAGCTGGCACTTTAAATTTACACATTTTTACAAGATGTCCATGTCTTTTACAATTAGAACATCGCATTCCACGATGACAATTGTCCTTAACATGCCCAATAGTTAAGTAGTTAATACAGAAATCAGGTACATGTTCAAATTCAATTTCGAGTTCAAATTTAAACTCGCCAGCAATCAAGTAGACTGTCTCAACAAGAGGCAAGGACATGTCAAATTCAACAAGTATACGTGCAAAATGACCATATCTAACTGATATAGTTTCCTTGTCCAGCTTAATTGGGGTTCCAATGGCCAAGGAAATATCCCAAAGTATGCTTGGGTGCCAAAAAACCTAGTTCAGACCCTTGACACGAATCCAGGACTGTGCAACAGAAGACTTCACATGCAGAGGGTCAAACCAGGGGTCCCAATTTTGAAATCTCAAGACCCCCGACTTAAGGTTAACAAACCCATAACTCCAAGCTTTCAGTTTCATTTCATCAGATCAAAAGGTAATATGAAATAAATTCATGCCAAGAGAAACAATATGACAGTTACCGAATCCCCAAAGCTGAAGAAGACGCTTCTTAAGATCCTCTAGCTTCCAAGTATTTGCTTGCGCACTGAGACGAGCAATAATCGAGTGTTTGCAGGAGTCAATTCTGTCTTGAAAAAGACAAGGATTCGACTCAACCACTGCAAGAGCCCCATTCCGCAAAATCTTATGGGGATTGGACTCACCCTCTCAGGCACCAAGGAAGAATCGATCCACACCATTAGCCAATAAGCCATCAGCTTCCCGCGCTGAAGCACCCAACTTCGTATTCTTCGAGGGGATTTGACCATGCGATGATTCCACAACCGGAACTGTAGCATGCGTCGAGCCAGAGACATCACCCACCTTCCTCGATGGGCCGATGAAGACCTCCGCTGGATTGAAATACTCAGACAGAGACGACGCCATCACATAAAGAAAACCTAGACGCCATTTCCGTAGAGCGAGAAGCTCTCGACCCGCGACGCCATCTATGAATAATTATATTACTAATTAACTAATTAATTATTATATAATTAATAATTAATAATTATAATTAGTAATTATATTACTAATTATAATTAATAATTATATTACCAATTAACTAATTAATTAGTATACAATTAATAATTAATAATTATAATTAATAACTATATTATTAATTAATTATTGTATAATTAATACTTATATTACTAATTAACTAATTAATTATTATATAATTAATAATTAATAATTAATAATTAATAATTAATAATTAATAATTAATAATTAATAATTAATAATTAATAATTAATAATTATAATGAATAATTATAATAAATAATTATAATTACTAATTGTATTACAAATTAATTAATTATTTATTTTAAATTAATAATTATATTACAAAATAACTAATTAATTTTTTTAAAAGGTTGGGACCGAAGCCTCAATTTATTATTTAAAGTAAAGACCTCTTTAGACTGGGTAGAGGGTGACCCATTACATAGCCTGAAGGCCTAAGGCCAAGTGGCCTAAATACAAGGCTTGAAAGCCCATTTTTTGGCCCAAAGGACCCCTCGGTGAACAGTACTACTATAGTACCCACGTTTCTACAGTACCTGCTACAGTACCGCCACCGCTTCATTACTTGTTACAGTCCCTCCACCGCTACAGTGTCGTCGCTGCTACAGCCCGCCGCTGCTACAATACTGCTACAGTACCAGAAATTCACCCCTGCCCCGATTTGATCCTGGGTCTTTTGGATGGCAAGCAGGAGCCTGTACCACTAGGGTACAGGCTCGTTGGCAAACGTGTTGATGGGTAACGAGGTATTGGGCTGGTCTGCCCACCTGCGCGCCGCATGTCCCCAGCAAGGCCCAAGGTGGCCAACCCTTGGGCTTAAGCTAGTTCCCAATGGGGTAGAGGGGCCCACGAGTGGTTTGCTAGCATATAGTGCGCATTGCCTTGCGAGGACTCGAACCCAGAACCTCGGGGTCAGGATGCCACCGCCTTTAACAAACTCACCCGTGCCCCGCAGGCATAAAATAACTAATTAATTATTATATAATAAATAATTAATAGTTATAATTAATAATTATATTACAAATTAACTAATTAATTATTAACTAATTAATAATTAATAATTAATAATCATAAGGAATAATTATAATTAAAAGTTATATTACTAATTGACTAATTAATTATAAATTAAGAATTATATTACTAATTAACTAATTAATTATTATATAATTATATTACTTATTAACTAATTAATTATTGTATATTAGTAAATAATAATTAATAATTAATAATTAATAATTATATTAATTATTAACTAATTAATAATTATATTACCAATTAACAAATTAATCATTAACTATTTCTTATATGTTTAATCCATGTTTTAATTTTCATTTATATTGGTCTTCTAGTTTTTATTTTATAGGTTTTTTAAGCCACGTACTTGAAACGTTTTTAAGTTTCAAGATGGTGGTTTTGAAAGCTTATAAATTATTTTTCATCAAAATTTTTTACGAAATTATTTTTATTTTCAACTATTTCTTATATATTTAATCCATGTTTTAAGTTTCATTCGTTTTTGTCTTATATTTTTTATTTTATAGTATTTCAAAGACACGTATTTGAAATTTTTTTAAGTTTCTTATTGATGGATTTGAAAGCTTATAAATTATTATTTATCAACATTTTTTACGAAATTATTTTTATTTTAAAAAATTTCTTATATGTTTAATTCATGTTTTAAGTTTCATTTATATTGGTCTTATACTTTGTATTTTATAGTCTTTCAAAGTGACGTACTTGAGACAGAATCCCACATCGGAAATGCAGAATGTTCTGCGTAGGAAAGAGAGAAGCTGAGTCCCACATTGAAAATGCAGAACGATTTCCAGGGCTATCCCTCTTATAAAAGAGAGCCCTGGGTGAGGGTCTCTGTTAGAATCCAGACTGCTGTAACGACAGAAGTATTGGATATTAAATATCAGATCAATTATGATAATTTTTTTTGTTATATATATATATATATATATATAAACAAAACAAAACAAAAAAATAAAAATAATTTTTTTTAAAAATACAAATAAAAAATAAAAAATAAGGCTTTCTGTAGGATGCCTGAACGGGGTTCACGCATCCTTCATAAAGTTTACAAAGGATGCGTGAACCCTGTTCACGCTTCCTGGCAAGGTTAGATGCGTGAACGAGGCTCACGCATCTCCGAACCCATTTTTAAAAATAGTTGAAACCCTATCATTTTTCTACATTTTTTTTCCAAAAACCCGTTTATATAAAAACCCGATTAAATACATTGTTTACGTTGGTGATTATAAATGATGTCATAAATAGTTTTCAAATAAGCAATATAGACATAACATTAAACAAAAATTAATATGATTGCACGTTATGATAAAAATGAATATACATCATACACATATGGAAACTCGATGTGAGCATATAGTTTGAAAATAAGTAAATATACAGTATGATGTATACTGGAAATTCTTATTGAATGTGCACACAGTAAATGGGATGGAACATGCATGTAGTTAGAGGTATAAGGTGGACAAAAGTTATACAGATAGTGGGAAAATATATGCAGAAATTGGGAAACAGGGTTCCATTTTCATATTAGGGTCATGAACTGTAATGGAAAAACATTACTGATGGATGCTTTTTCTGCAACAACAAAGTGATGCGATAATGAAATTAAGAGTGCATAAATTGTAGGAAATTTAAAATGAATAAGAACTGTATAATGCCGAATCTCATGCGGATGGATGGGTTAAGAGAGTGATAGGTAAAAGATAGGGTTTTGGTGGGTGCGTATGGAGGAGAGAGCGAGGCGAAGCAGGAGGAGGCAGAGGATCCGGAGGTGGACTAGGCTGGGGGAGACCGAGGCAGAACAGGTAGAGCCGGAGAAGGCGGAGGCGGAGTAGCCAGAAGCGGAGCAGAAGGTGTATGCGGTGGTGGAGCGGGAGAGGGTAGTCGAAGAGGGGGTTGGGAATGGAGGGAGGCAGGGAGGGAGAGTGGAGTCACAAAGTTTGCGGGAGCACAATGGTGGCAGTGTTATGCGGGTACCCTGGGACGAGCAGAGGGGATTAGCGAGCGGGAATCCTCGGAGACGAGGAGCGAAATCACGAGTAGGACGCCAGCGGTGTTATGCGTGAATTGTGTGTGATTAAATACGAGTTTTTATATATATATAGAGGTTTTATTTATTTTTTCTATGGAAAAGGGATAGGTTTTGAAATATTTTAAAAAATGGGTCTTTAGATGCCTGAACCCCATTCACGCATCTTCTTCTCATCCGAATACGTGAACGGGTTTCACGCATCCCACGCGGCCGGGATAAAAGATGTGTGAAGCCCGTTCACGCATCTACCCTCACCTAGAAGCGTAAACGGGGTTCATGCATCCTTTGAAAACTTTATGAAGGATGTGTGAACTCCATTCACGCATCATACATAAAGCTTTATTTTTTTTTGTAATTTTAATTTTAATTTTAATTTTTTGTTTTATTTTTATATATATATATATAACAAAAATTTTTAGCAGAATTTATCTGCTATTTAATATCCAGAAGTACTGCCCTTACAACAATCTAGATTCTGACAAACACCCTCACCCATGGCTCTCTTTTATAAGAAGGTTAACCCGGGAAATTCTTCTGCATTTTCGATGTGGGATTCGAGTTCTCTCTTTCTGCGCAGAACATTCTGCATTTCCGATGTGAGATTCTGTTTCAAGTATGTGACTTTGAAAGACTATAAAATAAAAACTATAAGACCAATATAAATGAAACTTAAAACATGGATTAAACATATAATAAATTTTTGAAAATAATTTTTTTTTTTGTAAAAAATGTTGATGAATAATAATTTATAAGATTTCAAAGATACCAACTTGAAACTTAAAAATGTTTCAAATACGTGTCTTTGAAAGACTATAAAATAAAAACTATAAGACCAATATGAATGAACCTTAAAACATGAATTAAATATATAAGAAATAGTTGAAAATAAAAAGAATTTCGTAAAAAATGTTGATGAAAAATAATTTATAAGCTTTCAAAATCACCAACTTGAAACTTAAAAACATTTCAAGTACGTGGCTTTGAAAACCTATAAAATAAAAACTATAAGACCAATATAAATGAAAATTAAAACATGGATTAAACATATAAGAAATAGTTAATGATTAATTAGTTAATTAGTAATATAAATATTAATTAGTTAATAATTAGTTAATTAGTAATATCATTATTAATTATATAATAATTAATTAGTTAATTTGTAATATAATTATTAATTAAATAATAATTAATTACTTAATAATTAATTAGTTAATTAGTAATATAATTATTAATTATACAATAATTAAGTATTTAGTAAGTAATATAATTATTAATTATATAATAATCCATTAGTAAATTAGTAAATTAGTAATATAATAAATAATTATAATTATTCATTACAATTATTAGTCATTAATTATTAATAATTAATTATATAATAATTAATTAGTTAATTAGTAATATAATTATTAATTATATAATAATTAACTAATTAATTATTACATAATTAATTTTTAATAATTAATAATTATATTGGTAATTAACTAATTAATTATTATATAGTTAATAATTAATAATTATAATTAATAATTATATTAGTAATTATAATTCATAATTATATTTCTAATTATAATTAATAATTACATTACCAATTAACTAATTCTTTATTATATAATTAATAATTATATTACTAATTAACAAATTAATAATTATATAATTAACAATTAACAATTAAAAACTAAAAATTATAATGAATAATTATATTACTAATTAACTAATTAATTATTATATAATTAATAATTAAAAATTATAATTAGTATTTATATTACTAATTATAATTAGTAATTATATTACCAATTAACTAATTAATTAGTATACAATTAATAATTAATAATAATAATTAATAATAATAATTAATAATTATATTATTAATTAATTATTTTATAATTAATAATTATATTACTAATTAACTAATTAATTATTATATAATTAATAATTAATAATTAATAATTTATAATTTATAATTAATAATTAGTAATTAATAACTAATAATTATAATAAATAATTGTAATAAATAATTATAATTACTAATTATATTAAAAATTAATTAATTATTTATTATAAATTAATAATTATATTACAAAATAACTAATTAATTATTATATAATAAATAATTAATAGTTATAGTTAATAATTATATTACGAATTAACTAATTAATTATTAACTAATTAATAATTAATCATTAATAATTAATAATTATAATGAATAATAATTATTAATAGTTATATTACTAATTAACTAATTAATTATCAATTAATAATTATATTACTAATTAACTAATTAATTATTATATAATTATATTACTTATTAACTAAATAATTATTTTATATTAGTAAATAATAATTAGTAATTAATAATTAATAATTAATAATTAATAATTATATTAATTATTAACTAATTAATAATTATATTACTAATTAACTAATTAATCATTAACTATTTCTTATATGTTTAATCCATGTTTTAATTTTCATTTATATTGGTCTTATAGTTTTTATTTTATAAGTTTTTTAAGCCACGTACTTGAAACATTTTTAAGTTTCAAGATGATGTTTTGAAATCTTATAAATTATTTTTCATCAACATTATTTACGAAATTCTTTTTATTTTCAACTATTTCTTATATATTTAATCCATGTTTTATGTTTCATTCATTTTTGTCTTATAGTTTTTATTTTATAGTATTTCAAAGACACGTATTTGAAACATTTTTAAGTTTCATGTTGATGGCTTTGAAAGCTTATAAATTATTATTTATCAACATTTTTTACAAATTTATTTTTTTTTCTCGATAATTTCTTATATGTTTAATTAATTTTTTAAGTTTCATTTATATTGGTCTTATAGTTTTTATTTTATAGTCTTTCAAAGTGACGTACTTCAAACAGAATCTCACATCGGAAATGCAGAATATTCTGCGTAGGAAAGAGAGAAGCTGAGTCCCACATCGAAAATGAAGAACGATTTCTAGGGCTAGACCTCTTATAAAAGTGAGCCCTGGGTGAGGGTGTCTGTTAGAATCCAGACTGTTGTAACGACAGAACTGTTGGATATTAAATAGTAGATAAATTCTACTGATTTTTTTTGCTATATATATATATAAACAAAACAAAACAAAAAAATACAAATAAAAATTTTAAAAATACAAATAAAAAATAAAAAAAAAGTTCACGCATCCTTCATAAAGTTTACAAAGGATGCGTGAACCCCGTTCACACTTCCTAGCAAGGGTATATGCTTGAACGGGGTTCACACATCTCCGAACCCATTTTTAAAAATAGTTGAAACCCTATCATTTTTCTACAATTTTTTTTCCAAAAACCCATTTATATAAAAAAACTGATTAAATACATTGTTTTCGTTAGTGATTATAACCGATGTCATAAATAGTTTTCAAATAAGAAATATAGACATGACATTAAACAAAAATTAATATGATTGCATGTTATGATAAAAATGAATATACATCATACACATATGGAAACTCGGTGTGAGGATATAGTTTGAAAATAAGTGAATATATAGTATGATGTATAATAGAAATGCTTATTGAATGTGCACACAGTAAATGGGATGGAAAATGCATGTAGTTAGAGGTATAAGGTGGAAAAACGTTACGCAGATAGTGGGAAAATATATGCAAAAATTGAGAAACAGGGTTCCTTTTCCATATTAGGGTCATGAATTGTAATGGAAAAACATTACTGATGGATACTTTTTCTACAACAACAAAGTGATGCGCCAATGAAATGCAGAGTGCATAAATTGTAGGAAATTCAAAATTGTATAATACCGAATCTCATGCGGATGGATGGGGTAAGATAGAAATAGGCAAAAGATAGGGTTTTGGTGGGTGCATATGGAAAAGAGAGCGAGGCGAAGTAGGCGGAGGCAGAGGATTCGGAGGCAGAACAGGCTGGGGGCGACTGAGGCGGAACAGGTGGAGCCGGAGAAGGCAGAGGCGGAGTAGCCAGAAGTGGAGCAGAAGGTGTATGCAGGGGTGGAGTGGGAGAGGGTAGTCGAGGAGGGATTCATGAAGGGAGGGAGGCGGGGAGGGAGAATAGAGTCGTGAAGTTTGCGGGAGCACGATGGTGGCAGTGTTGTGCGGGTACCCTGGGACGAGCAGAGGGGATTAGCCAGCGGGAATCCTCAGAGACGAGGAGCGAAATCATGAGTAGGACGCCGGCAGTGTTCTGCGTGAATTGTGTGTGATTAAATACGAGTTTTTTTATATATATGGGTTTTATTTATTTTTTTATAGAAAAGGGACAGTGTTTGAAATATTTTAAAAAATGGGTCTTTAGATGTATGAACCCTATTCATGCATCTTCTTCTCAGTCGGATGCTTGAACGGGGTTCACGCATCCGATGCAGCCAGGATAAAAGATGCGTGAACCCCATTCATGCATCTACCCTCACCAGAAAGCGTGAACGGGGTTCACACATCCTTTGTAAACTTTATGATGTATGCATGAACCCCATTCACGCATCCTACAGAAAGCTTTATTTTTTATTTTTTATTGTATTTTTAATATTTTTTTTTTATATTTTTTTGTTTTGTCTATATATATATATATAAATAAAACAAAAAATTTCAGCAGAATTTATCTGCTATTTAATATCCAGCTGTACTGCCATTACAACAGTCTGTATTCTGACAGACACCCTCACCCATGACTCTCTTTTATAAGAGGGCTAGCCTGGGAAATTCATCTGCATTTTCGACGTGGGATTCAATTTCTCTCTTTCTGTGTAGAACATTCTGCATTTCCGATGTGGGATTCTGTTTCAAATACGTGACTTTAAAAGACTATAAAATACAAACTATAAGACCAATATAAATGAAAATTAAAACATGGATTAAACATATAAGAAATTGTTGAAAATAAAAAGAATTTTGTAAAAAATGTTGATGAATAATAATTTATAATCTTTCAAAGATACCAACTTGAAACTTAAAAATGTTTCAAATACGTGTCTTTGAAAGACTGTAAAATAAAAACTATAAGACCAATATGAATGAAACTTAAAAACATGAATTAAATATATAATAAATAGTTGAAAATAAAAAGAATTTCGTAAAAAATGTTGATGAAAAATAATTTATAAGCTTTCAGAATCACCAACTTGAAACTTAAAAACCTTTCAAGTATGTGGCTTTGAAAACCTATAAAATAAAAACTATAAGACCAATATAAATGAAAATTAAAACATGGATTAAACATATAAGAAATAGTTAATGATTAATTAGTTAATTATTAATATAATTATTAATTAGTTAATAATTAGTTAATTAGTAATATCATTATTAATTATATAATAATTAATTAGTTAATTTCTAATATAATTATTAATTACATAATAATTAATTATTTAATTAGTAATATAATTATTAATTATACAATAATTAAGTATTTATTATGCAATATAATTATTAATTATATAATAATTCATTATTTAATTAGTAAATTAATAATATAATAAATAATTATAATTATTTATTACAATTATTAGTTATTAATTATTAATAATTAATTATATTATAATTAATTAGTTAATTAGTAATATAATTATTAATTATATAATAATTAACTAATTAATTATTATATAATTAATTTTTAATAATTAATAATTATATTGGTAATTAACTAATTAATTATTATATAATTAATAATTAATAATTATAATTAATAATTATATTAGTAATTATAATTGATAATTATATTACTAATTATAATTAATAATTACATTACTAAACTAATTCTGGTTTGAAGCTACTTCAAGTACCTGCGGGCTCTGATTCGGGTAAGGCTTCTCAACCGAACGACCTACAGGTAAGGGGTTCTGATTGTTTTTTCCCTGATTCTTGAAGTGATGAGTCTGCTGCTACTAATCGCATTTCGAGAAATGGTGTGCTTGTGGTTGTTGAAGTGAATCCCCGATTCTTTCAAGAACGAATTGACGCTTGCAAATATTTGATCATTGCCCGGCTAAGCTCGATGAACTCTACGTGGAAGGTTGAAGACCTTTAGAAACGTCTTCAAGAGATTTGGGGTTTTAATGATTGGCATATGGTTTCCATCGATATGAATTTTTATCATTTTACTTTTGGCTCCAATGATTTGAAGATGTGGGCATGGAGTCATGGGTTTGTGAATCTTAAGCCTGGGATTCTTAGATTTCAGAATTGGGACTCCTGGTTCGATCCCTTTAAGGCCAAGAATACCATAGCTCAATTCTGGATCCGGATCAAAGGATTGAGCTGGGTATTTTGGCATTTGAATATCCTTTGGGATGTTGCTTTGGCAGTAGGAACTCCTATTAAACTTGATAAGAAGACTGGATCAGTTCGGTATGGCCATTTTTCTCGCATTCTAGTTGATTTTGATATGTCTTTTCCCCTTGTTGAGATGATTCTGTTGATTGCTGGTGATTTTAAGTTTGACCTTGAGATTGTGTTTGAACATGTTCCTTCTTTCTGTACAATTTGTTCAGTGATTGGGCATGTTAAAGAAAAATGTAATCAAGGATTGCGATGCTCCAATTGTAAACGATATGGGCACCTTGTTGAAAGCTGTAAGTTAAAAGCCCAAGGTGCTCCTGCTCCGTTAATTAGGATAGAAGGGGCACATGATGGGGGGAAGGGTGTCCCGAATGGGTCATCATTGCCTTTGTCTACCTCTGATGGTGTGAAGGGTCTCTCACCTTTGACCATCAAGGTAGATTTGGTGAAAAAAAAATCCACCTAATTCTAAGAAAGTGGGTACTGTTTCTTTTGCTGATGTTGTTGCTGGTAAAAGTCCCAATGAGAGGCCTTTGAATGATCAGCAAGGTAGGGGTGTGCTGTCTAATCCCTTGGGTGATAACACACTCCCTATTTCTAGCTTGCATACAATTGAGCATGGGGAACCCTCTAAATGGGGTGATATTTGTTCTGACAATACTGATAGTGAATAGGATATGGATCGTGCTGATTTGCTGGAGGAGCAATACTTTGATAAAGGTAAGTTGGGTAGTTTGTCATCTGGTGGGAAAGGATCCATTGATCACTCTGTTGCATGAAGGGGTGTGCAAGGTTATAATTCCATTAAGGATTCTGTTTCTCATACTGTTGCTCATACAGTAGGGGCCTCACAGGCCTCTGGTTCTTCTGCTTCTGTTCTCACAACAACTGTTGTGTAGCTTAAACTAATGGGGGAGGTGAATGCTGGGCATACTTCCCATAACAATATAGCAGTTTCTTCTGAGTCCCCTACTCGGATTGCTTCTATATCCCTGGGTGAACCTATCAATATTATTTCAGCCTCACTTGATGCCGCTGCTATGCAGGATTCTATTTTACCTTCTTCGGATGCCAAGGCCTTTCATGCCTCGGATGCAGGCGCTTTACCACCTGATCGCTGTACTTCTTTGGATGAACCTTCCATCACAATGGCAGTGACACCTAAACATGGTGTTGCGGCTTTGAATGCTACCACTGGCGCTACAAACTTTTTTTCCATGCTGGACTCAATGAATTCCCCTGATTTTGATCTGCTCTATATGGAGAGCCGTGAGAGGAAACATCATGTCACCATGAAAGGCCCTGTTTCTAATGCACCTTCTTTGGTTGCACAGGCCAGTGCTGAGCAGATTGGGCAACCCAATTCTAAGGAGTGCTTGGAGGATGGGGATAAAGGCACTGATGATGCTGACACTACAGATAATCTAGATGATACTCATCATGATGGCTCTGATGATGGAGGCGCGGATGAGCAGGGTGCTAATTTGCAGATTCTGAATCAGTGGAAAAGAGGCAGAAATCCAAGAGGACGTGGTGGTCATCGTGGAAGAGGCGGGAGAGGAGGCAGGACCAGAGGCTGACTATGTTTGGATTACTTTGGCGTTCATCACTTGTACCCCAAATCTTTATCCTCTTGTATGCTTGAATTTTATTTTAATAATAATTTTTATAGGATCATGGATTCACCTCTATGATTCCAATGTTAAAAAAAATTAATAATTATAATTAATAACTATATTATTAATTAATTATTGTATAATTAATACTTATATTACTAATTAACTAATTAATTATTATATAATTAATAATTAATAATTAATAATTAATAATTAATAATTAATAATTATAATGACTAATTATAATAAATAATTATAATTACTAATTATATTACAAATTAATTAATTAATTATTTTAAATTAATAATTATATTACAAAATAACTAATTAATTATTATATAATAAATAATTAACAGTTATAATTAATAATTATATTACAAATTAACTAATTAATTATAATATAATTAATAATTAATAATTAATAATTAATAATTAATAATTATAATGAATAATTATAATTAATAGTTATATTACTAATTAACTAATTAATTATCAATTAATAATTATATTACTAATTAACTAATTAATTATTCTATAATTATATTACTTATTAACTAATAAATTATTTTATATTAGTAAATAATAATTAATAACTAATAATTAATAATTAATAATTAATAATTATATTAATTATTAACTAATTAATAATTATATTACTAATTAACTAATTAATCATTAACTATTTCTTATATGTTTAATCCATGTTTTAATTTTCATTTATATTGGTCTTATAGTTTTTATTTTATAGGTTTTTTAAGCCACATACTTGAAACGTTTTTAAGTTTCAAGATGGTGGTTTTGAAATCTTATAAATTATTTTTCATCAACATTTTTTACAAAATTCTTTTTATTTTCAACTATTTCTTATATATTTAATCCATGTTTTAAGTTTCATTCATTTTTGTCTTATAGTTTTTATTTTATAGTATTTCAAAGACACACATTTGAAACTTTTTTAAGTTTCATATTGATGACTTTGAAAGCTTATAAATTATTATTTATCAACATTTTTTACGAAATTCTTTTTATTTTCAACAATTTATTATATGTTTAATTCATGTTTTAAGTGTCATTTATATTGGTCTTAAAGTTTGTATTTTATAGTCTTTCAAAGTGACGTACTTGAGACAGAATCCCACATCAGAAATGCAGAATGTTCTGTGTAGGAAAGAGAGAAGCTAAGCCCCACATAGAAAATGCAGAACGATTTCCCAGGATAGCCCTCTTATAAAAGAGAGCCCTGGGTGAGGGTGTCTATTAGAATCCAGACTACTGTAACGGCAGAACTGTTGGATATTAAATAGCAGATAAATTCTGCTGAATTTTTTTGTTATATATATATATATATAAACAAAACAAAACAAAAAAATACAAATAAATTTTTTAAAAATACAAATAAAAAATAAAAAATAAAGATTTCTGTAGGATGCGTGAATGGGGTTCATGCATCCTTCATAAAGTTTACAAAGGATGCGTGAACCCCGTTCACGCTTCCTGGCAAGGGTAGATGCCTGAACGAGGTTCACCCATCCCCAAACCCATTTTTAAAAATAGTTAAAACCCTATCATTTTTCTACAATTTTTTTTTTCAAAAACCCATTTATATAAAAAACCCGATTAAATACATTGTTTACGTTGGTGATTATAACCAATGTCATAAATAGTTTTCAAGATCGGTTATTTTTATATCCGGCATTGAAAACCCAGCTATGAATGACAAAATAGACTTCACTACTACAAATCCGTGTTTATTAAACGATATCATTCATCAACGCTGAACAAAAAAAAAACGATGATAGAAGAGGATTGATACTACATAACTCATGATTAACAGTGTTATCCTTAATAAGCATTAAAAAAGTATTTATAAAGATATTATTTTATTAGTGTATTTTTAATGTTGATAAAAGAATTCTTTTGTCAGCGCTTAAAAACACCGACAAGATATTTTTCATAAAAAAATTTGCTAAAAATCCACTAATAGAAATTTTAAATTTCGCGGAGGTTTAGTTCGGGCAACCCTGATTTGGAGGTCACTATATTTTTACCCCCCACCAATTTTCCCTCTCCCCCTCATTATCCCCCTTGTTCACCCTTCCCTGACCCCCGCGACCCTCCCCCCTCATTCACCCTCCCGCGACCCCAAGACACCCCCGCAACCCCGTGGCCCCCACCCCCTGCCTCCACTCAATGTCAGTGGAAAGTCTCGCCACCGTCGAAACCTCCCGACCCCGTTTCACCCCACCTTCGATCCCTCCCGTCCTGCCTCCGTTGAACCCTCCCGACCTGTCGCGCCCCGCCGTAGAACCCTCCCGCCTCGGTCGAGCCGTCCTTCCCCCGTCAAGCTGTCTCACCCCTGTAATGCCCAGTTGTAGAACCTCTGTCGTCGTGCCCCCTCAACACCATGGATCTGCAATCTAGTCATCCCCCTTTACACATTGTGGAGTCCCCTAAAGGTAAGTTGTTCTTTGACTTACACAATCAGAGTTTTTAATTTGGACAGTTTACTCGTTTCTTCTCAGTGGTTCCGCAATACTAACACATATGATCTTTAATTTTTTTGTCCAAATTCTTTGTATTGATTGTATGAAATGCTAAACTGGTCTTCGAATAAATCATCATCGCATCATAATCAATTCCAAGAGGGTGTGGTCCTTCACTCTTAATATTGTTAGGATAACGCTGTTTGAAATCATCTTTCAATCGCTCAAGAAACACAAAGGGCACACTTCTTCCAACTAACTCATCTATAACAACAAGAAAAACAAGTCCATTGTAAATCAAAAAGTTAAATATATGGCCATCACATTAATATGTCCACTTGATGGTGTTTTAAGGTAGCTTCTGCAAGCATTGGATGACAACAGTGCTAAAATTTCTTGTGTATGGTGTGTGTTCTGCAAGAATAATGGTTCCTTTTGCAACAAAGCTATATATTAAGCCTTTCTCAGTCATTCCATTGTCTTAAATGAAATGTCATTCTTTTATTTGAACTTCTTTTTAAACGAAGGGGATTTTTCATCTCATATGTATCATGTGTACTTTGTAGTTCATCTTGAGAGAGTAAAATTAAATCTCTTTCTTTAAATGAGGAAACATTGGTATCAAATCTATTTAGAACAAATCATAATGTATTTTTCAACATGTTTGAGTCCTCTAATTTTTCTTCAAATCTATTGATGTTTTATGTGATTTCAATGACAACTTTTTAAAAATTCATAAATGGTTTCATCATTATCCATTTTCACATCTTCAAACCTATCACTCTTTTTTTAGTTTGGATTTTTTTACATTAACATTTGTTTCATGGATATTATCAATATTATCCTAAATATCTTCCATAGACTTTAATACATTCAATTTTTTATAATTATTTTATTCATAGGGACACCATGATAGATTTCCATTACTTTCCATCAAATTCAATATTCTTTTTCTAAACAAGTATAATGGGACAATATTTCTCAATAGATGTAAGGCTAATAGGGGCATTGTTAATTATACATGATCCATCTTGTACACATTGGCCTTAAAACCCAATGAAATAGGTCTTCATTAATCTACAATATAGTTCGTCATTAATATAGATTGATATTATCATCTATCTCAGAGTTCAATCGTAGATAAGTCTATAGATGTCTTGTATAAAAATAACTCTTGATCATAATATATATCATGATTATTCATATTCATATAACCAAGTATACTCTACTTCAAGAATACTAATTTATTATTATTTAGAAGTTATTCATGGTTGGTATTTTCCAATCTCTCATTATTATATTCTCTTCAAAGAAACATCATTTAAATATTCTCAATTAACATAAGATGGGATAATTTCTATTTTTGAATACTGGAAAGCCTGTAAATTTCGGTTTTGATATTGTCATTCAATATAGGTTAAATATCTTTCAAAAAATATTTTCATATCCAATATTAAAATATAGAAACTATTATCTTATTTAAATGTACATAATTTCCATTCAAATATCTTCTCTAATATCCCTTTATTTTTTAGTTATTTGTAATTAAAAATAGCTTTGAACTCATTGGTTCGTAAGTTTTAATGATATAAGTTTTTTTAGAATTTAAATAAGATATTTTAATTATTTTATTTCTATTAAATACAAATATGGATAAGAGCTGGATTGATATGCAAGATAGGTTTCCTGCTGAATATTTTGAGAGGATTAAGCAATTTATGGATTTCACCAGTGGATTTCAAAGCAATTTGATTAGTTTTCCATGCTAAAAATGTGCAAATAGATATCTCTTCAAATGAAATAGTGTTAGAGAACATCTATTTTTGAATGAGTTTTTGAAAACCTATAAGACATGAACACATCATGGAGAAGAGTCTGTTTCATGTCACAAATCAGAAAGTATTCATATGGATGTTGATTCGAGAATATTTGATCTGATGAACATAATTCTCAATGATATGATGCGTTAGTTTCAACCTGAAGATAGTAATTTCATAAATGATGATGTTGGATGGAGTAATCCTTGTTCTTCTGTAGATGGAGAAGTATTGAAATTCTTTGAAATTCTTGATGATACGTGTAATGAATTATATCATGGATGCACTAAATTTAGTAAATTATTGTTTATCATTGAATTGTTACACCTGAAGGCCTTGAATCAGTGGTCAGACACCTCATTCGACATGTTGTTGGTATTGTTGAATAAGGTACTCCCTATTGAAGCAAAGATCCCAAAGTCGTTCCATCAAGTTCATAAGTTGACTGATGACTTTGGTTTTACATATGATACCATTTATGCATGCCACAATAATTGAATGTTATTTAGAAAAGAGAATATGCAATTAAATACTTGTACTGTTTACTATACATCTAGGTGGAAGGCCAATGAGATAATCAAGGTAGTCAGATTCTTCCTAACAGGGTCTTTAATCAAGGGAAACAAGTTGTTGCTAAGTAGATGCGTTATTTTTCACTGAAAATGAGACTAAAGAGATTATTCATATCAACTAAAATTGCTAAATTGATGACTCTACATTCAGATAGAAACAAAGAGGTTGATAAATTAACTCACCCGGTAGATTCTTTAGCATGGAAAGAGTTTGATCAAAGACACCCAAACTTTCCTGGGATGATCATAATGTTCGACTAGGTTTGAAGGCAGATGGTTTTAACCCATTTAGGTTCATGGTTTGTGCAACACATTGTACGTGTCCAGTGGTGTTGGTTCCATACAACCTTCCCCCATGGGTATGTATGAAGCAACCATTTTTGTTGCTTTTGACTCTAATTGGTGGACTGAGAGGACCTGGAGATAAAATCGATGTTTATATGAAACCTTTGATTGATGAGCTACAAGAATTTTGGGCAGATGGTGTAATGACTTTTGACTCATTATATAATGAAATGTTTATACTCTAGGCCACTTTGTTATGGAAAATTAATGACTTCCCGACACATTATTACAACCTAATCATGGGAGTCTTGTCCCACACTAGCAAGAACATCAAAACTGCGATTCATCTGGTTTTTACCTATCGAAGAGATGGGAGTCACCCCGATAATGTGAAGGATGGTGCGTTTCAGTCTTGAAACCACTAGTTGAGAGTTTTGGTCACTCTCCTGATGATTCCATGGCAGGATGAAACCAATGAACCTCACATCATATGAAGAGTTGGACGGTTGAACCCCGCCCACCTTGGAGGGGGGTAGGGTGCCGCACGGGCGAACCACTGTGCTGAGACGCTCATCCTGCGACATTTGGTATTAGAGGTAATGTGCCTCGTGGTGTTTCAGAATGCTTCCAATAAGACCTTGGTGGTGGGAGTGGAGTCCCGGGGTATCATGGCAGAGGTGACATGACAGAGAAAGTCTTGCTTGAGAGATGTCAGAGGTAGAGAATCCACTATGAAGGGTGGGTTTTGAGGAGGTAGTTTGCGACCCAGAGAGTGGGTGGAACCTGGTGGTTTATAACCCAGAGAGTGGGTGAACCATTGATGCCAATGACAAGGAAAGATCATTGTAAGAACCCGGATCTTTTTTCAGGTATGTCTTTCCTTTTTCTGAAGTTTTTTAGAAAATAGGAGTTTATGGAAATTTTTGAAGTACACGCCGTGTACTTTATGAGTACATGCCATGTACTTTTCTCCCAAGCGAGGCCGTGTGTTGGCCATGTCCAGGCCACACACACGGGGTGTAGCGATGGGGTGGAGGTTGCGTAATGCGGTGTACGGAAGGGGTGAGTACACGTCGTGTACTCATGAAGTACACACCGTGTACTTTTATTTTTATTTCATTAATCGGACCGGGGTCACGACTAATCCCTATTTCCATATTCTTCTACACCTAATTCCGTCTAGAGCGTCCGAGGAGGCCGATTCTTCTCTGAACCACTGATCCTTCACCATTTACCTGAATCGAACACCGTTGATTGCGTTGGAATCGAAGCGGTGAGTTCTCCCTTCTAATTGAGTTTCATTCCACGATTTTCCCTCTTTCTCAAGATATCGTGGGTTGAGCGTTTTGGATGTTTTCTCAAATATTCACCGTTCTAAGGAGAATCAATCCTCGTGACTCAAGTATATCGATCTCCTAGGATCGAGGTAGGTGGTTTGTTTCCCTATGTTAAATGTGTTTGAGTTTTTGTAAAAAAAGTGCTGGATACCAATGTATCGGGTATCCCGGGTTAGGGATTTTGATTCAATTGTTTAATTGACTTAGATTTATTGGTTTATTGAGGTTAATTTATAGTAATATATGCTTGGTTACATGTTCGAGGATCACCCATGGGGGATTTTCCCTTGCTTTGGCTGTTATCGCCGTTTGGCTTAGGTTGCCTGTGAGGCAAACCTTGTAGCATAGTTTGTCTGCCTTGTTATAGTTGATTGCATGTTTTGCCTGCTGTTTATATGCTTTTGATGAATTGTATCTATTAGCCAAGTAGTTGTTGAACTTACTTAGGGATGCTGACAGTCGATTACGCACGACCAGACTGCTCAGGGCTGTATGAACCTGGTGTGGTAGACTAAAGGGGGAATTGGTGATTAAGGGCTTCCCTAGAGAGTATGTTATAAATTAGTTCCATACGCAGGACCTACAGGAACTAGACTTTGTGATTCCCAAGAGTGTCCTTAGTTTACGCATTTATCAAGACCATAAGAGGAATTAGATGTAAGTGCTTCCTCAGAGAGTCTGTAGATATCGTTGCAAGACCATATGGGAATTGACGGTGAGAGCTTCCCAGATTGTCTGTGCCTTGTTTGATTATTTGACTAGAGGGGTCTGCCAGTAGGATCCACCCATAGAGTCAATTTTATTATTTGTTGGTTGGTTGTGAAGAGTCCACAAAGCCAAAGAACAAGCTTGGGTTTGTACTTCTTGTTATCTAGGTAGTCTGTTGAGATACCTATTGTGTTACTTGTTGTACCTTGAGAATATAGGACTATTGTTAGAATCCTTGGTTGATAATTAAATGATGGTATTAAATTAATAAATAAATGTTAATGGAGATTTGTAGGATTGTTACTTTGGTGTACCTCTGTTTCTCTGCTGCATTTATTTCCATTACTTTTGCTATATTGCTCACTGACAGTAGGGCACAGATCTTGTGGTGATTGCCTACTGGGATTAGTCTCACACCCTATTTGGGTCCTTCTTTTCGGCCCAAACATGTTTTATGGTTGCAGGCGTGGATATGGATTGTGGCCCTTCTACTTCAGGTACATGATTGCTGGTTGGAGCTGGAGAGCATAGGACCGAGCTTAGGCTTGCAATGCTACTGGAGTTGCTGTTACTTTTAGTAATTTGTTTTCAGTTGTATTTCAGCATGTTGTTGTGGTTGCTGCTTTCTTAGATACTTGTACCAGCTGCATCATTATCATCATCTCTATATATATTCATTGCTTCCGCTGTTTGGTTCCAGTTGTTGTATGTCCTTTATTGATTCCACTATTTACTATTATTTCTTTTCCCTTTTATACCTTACCAAATGAGGGCATAGTTTCCCCAATAACTTACCAAGGCCCTCGCTGCTTGTCGGCAGCCTCTAGCATTTGGGGAAATGAGTTTGAGTTCATGTGGCGAACCGGGCACGGGGCACCTGTTGAGTGGCTCCAGATTCGGGTCGTTACAAAGTGGTATCAGAGGAGGTTCTTCCTTTTCTATTTGATTTACTCTTTGGTGACATTAGACAGGGATAAGATGGAATATGTAAATGGTAAATAGCTGTGCCCAGGCATTCTAAAACCCGTGTACTGGGAAAAATCCAGATTACCTTGAATTTTGTAATTTTCGAGTTCTACAAATGTTACAGTTTAAATTAATTTCACCATTGGGTGATGCACTTGTTTTGTGCTGTTACAGTTTATATGATTGCGATTCTATTTTGTTGCAACCTGATGAGATGAGGGTATGCCATCTCATGCATCATATAGGCACATGTTAGAAAATCACATGCCATGCATTTTCCATGCCATCTAGGTTTCATTAGAGATTGCATGCTGTTATGATAGAATTTTTGGTAGATAGTGCATGCTGTTGTGATAGCTGCTGTGATAAAATACCTGCTATGTGGATAGGGTATCGGTTTTTTAGAGATTCTTTATCACAAATGCCAAACTTTGGTCTTAGAGGTGTTATGGGCCCTCGGGGATCGGAATTTAGTGGGTCGTGAGTTTGTTATACTATTTATTGTTATATACATTGTTATGATGCCAATCTTTTATTTGCGGGGAGTATGGGCCCCCACAGATCAGAATTTGGCACCTTAACCTCTGTTTTCTGTGTTTTCTGGGCTCCGGTGCAGTTCTGAGGCTACTGTTCGGAGAAACCCAGAATACACGGCGTGTACTTTATAAATACACGCCGTGTAGTTTTGGGCCGTGTCACTGACCATGTGGACAAGGGCACAGGGCTGTAAAAGGGTCTTTAGGAACATGCCGTGTATGGTATGTACACGCCGTGTAGTGGTAAACTGTGTCGCCGACCGTGTCACTAACAACACGGGTCGGGAAAACTCTGGTAGTACACGTCGTTTTTGGTATGAACACGCCGTGTAGTCTTGTTCTAGGTACCCGGCCGTGTCATGAACAACATGGGTTGGTGTTATCTTCTCCTATACATGTCGTGTTTGTTCAGAACACGCCGTGTAAGGGTCATCCATGTAGCCGACTGTGTAACGAACCACAAAAGACGTGGTTTTCCTTCAAGTGCACACCGTGTCCCTTGGGAACACGCCGTGTAGTGTTGACCGTGTGTCAGGCCGTGTCGCTAACAACATGGGCCAGGTAAGGCATGTCTAGTGCACGCTGTGTCTTCCTCAACACGCCGTGTAGTCTTCGGCTGGGATAGTCCCTGTGACTTAGTTGTGTAGGAGTAACCGGGCAGGGAGAAAAAGGGTCAGTACACGACATGTAGTTTGAGAACACGCCGTGTAGTCGGGTTGTTTAACACAGCCATGTATGGCCAAGGTACACGCCTAGGGTAAAAATTCTAGGAACACGCCGTGTAACCATACTACACGCCGTGTAGTCATGTTTTTCCAATTTTAAAGGGTTTTCCCTCCTGTTACATTTTACTCTCTTATGTTTCAACTGTGTTAGACGTTAATGAAGGTGCGTTTTGATCTTTTAGAGCTATGGCACCAAGACGTCCTCCCGTTGCACAACAGGAACCAGGCAGTGATCGTATGCCTGATGCGACTGACCAGGGACTACCATTAGTTCCTCTTATTATTCCAGACATGGAACCTGCAGTGATTCCGGACACTGGTTCCAGTGCTCAGTTCATATAGGGTTTCATGAGATTCATGTAGACCTTCCAGGGAGTTCAACATCCTGCCCCGACTATGGCAGAGATGACGCGGGGTTTTCAGTAGTATCATCCTCCCACGTTCATAGGGGATGGAGGACCTCAGGCTTCAGAGTCATGGCTAGAATCCATGTTATCCATATTTGACCATCTCAAGACACCCCCAGACAGGAGGGTGAAGCTCGCGACTTACATGCTACGAGACTTCGCCAAAAGATGGTGGGAAGTAGTTTCTCAGGCAGGGCGCCAACATACTATGGCTTGGGATGAGTTCCACCGTACGTTCTATGAATACTTCTACCTAGCGATGCTGAGGGATGACAGAGCTAGGGAGTTCATGAAACTGTAGTAGGGTAATCTTTCAGTTATGGAGTATTCCTCCAATTTCATAGAGTTACAGCGTTTCACTCCTGTTCTGGGGAATGACGAGCTATTCTTGGCAAGGAAGTTTGAGGAGGGACTCAAACCAGAGATCAGATCGCAGGTGAATGTCTTCCAGTTGACTTCTTTTACTTTGATAGTCAACCAGGTGCTGATCACGGAAAGGAACCTGAGGGAGACTGGAGCTGTGGACCAGGGCGGTTCAGCATCCAGGGCTGATTCTTTTCAGGCAGACAGTAGGAAGCGCCACCGAGAGTCTACCCGAGGTGACTCGAGGAAGCGAGGTATTCCTTCTGGTAGATGAGATCTCCCTTATGGCACCCAAGTGGTGTTTTATCAGTGTGGGAGGAGCGGGAATAAGAATCCCCAGTTCCCGAGAGACCCAGTGGAGTGCCTATATTGAGGCAAGATGGGTCATCTGCAGCATTTCTGCAAGGTTCCCCTTCCAACAGCTAGTGAAGGAGGATCAATTTTGACCCCGCATACAAGAGCAAGGTTACCAGTTCCACAGAAGACTGGGGGATGGAGTTCTTCAGGTCATCTAGGTCAGGGTAGAGGCTGTGGACGCAGTGGTTAGGCTCAAGGAGGAGCAGCTCAGGGTTTTCAGGCTACTATACAGGGCCGCGATACAGGACAAACTTTTACTGTAGAGTAGATTCATCAGGAGTAGGATCCTGGACCCTCTACAGTTCGAGGTACGATCTTAGTATCCTTAGTTTTATCTTCATCTCTTTTCGATACTGGTGCTTCATGTAGCTTTATCTTTATTGCTGTCGTGGAGAGCCTTGGGCTCTATGTCTTTTCGTCTGCTGACATGTTGACTCTCGATACGCCCTTAGGAACAAGGACATCTACTGTACGTCAGTGCAAAGAATGATCTCTAGAGGTTGCAAGGTGTTACTTATTATGGGACCTCTATGTCCTAGAGATGATAGGATACGATGTCATTCTCAGGATGGACTGGTTGGTTCCCTTCCAGGCAGTCGTTGATTGCTATCGCCGTATGGTGAGTTTCGTATCACCAGACGACGGGTCCTTTCTTCATAGAGGTGAGTGGGATGTCCAGGCGGGTAGAGCTAGACCAGAGCATCATAGGCTAGGAGGGGTTACGGACCAGTTTTCTAGTATTTATCTGGATCACCAGGGTACTTCACAGTTAGACTTTCCTCCAGTGGTGTATCGTTTCAGAGATGTCTTCCCAGAGGACTTTTCAGTTTTACCTCCGAAGCGTGAGGTAGAATTATCAATTGAGCTCATTCGAGGAGCGGAACCGGTGTCCATTACTCCTTATAGGATGGCTACACCTGAGTTTCAAGAGCTCAAGAAGCAGTTGGAGGATTTGCAGGCAAAGGGTTTCATCCGACCTAGTACTTCTCCTTGGGGTTCGCCTGTCCTTTTTGCGAAGAAGGCAGACAGTACCCTTAGGCTTTGCATGGATTATCGGAAGTTGAACCCGTTGACGGTCAAGAACCGACATCCCTTGCCAAGGATCTATGATCTCTTCAATCATCTTCGAGAATCCAGAGTATTATCGAAGATCGACTTGAGATCCGGCTATCATCAGTTGCGTGTCAGACCATCTGATATACCCCTTACAGCCTTTCGGAGTAGGTATGGTCTATATGAGTACTTGGTTATTCCGTTCGGTCTCACGAACACGCCGAAAGTCTTCATGGAACTGATGAACATAGTGTTCCATCCTTACTTGGATTCCTTCGTGGTGGTTTTTGTGGATGACATCTTGGTGTACTCTCACACTCGACACGACCATGCAACCCTTCTTGAGATCATTTTGAGTACAGTGAGGGAGCATCAGTTATATGATAAGATCTCAAAGTGCCACTTTTGGATGGACGAGATCTACTTTTTGGGTCATGTCATCTCAGAGACAGGGGTATCAGTAGACCCAAATAAGGTGAGAGTAGTAGTTACCTAGGAGCAGCCGAATAATTTCTTCGAGGTACGGAGTTTCTTGGGGCTGGATGGTTACTAGAGGCGGTTTATACATGACTTCTCACGCTTAGCAGTGCCGTTGAAGGTCTTGAATAAGAAGGGGGTAAAGTTTGTTTGGTCAGAAGCCTGTGATTTAGCCTTTCAGGAGTTGAAGGGGAGGTTGAATTCGGCACCGATTCTAGTTTTTCCAGAGCTGGGCAGGAGTTATAAAGTTTTCTGTGATGCATCTGGCATCGATCTAGGAGCAGTGCTTATGCAGGAGGATCATGTTGTTGCGTATGGATCTCGGCAGTTGATGCCGCATGAGAGGAATTATCCTACGCATGACCTGGAGTTGGCTACAGTTGTTCATGCTTTGCGTTGTTGGAGGCATTACCTTCTGGGAGAGAATTTTGTGGTATATACTGACCACAAGAGTCTCAAGTACATCTTCATGCAGCGTGACCTAAATTTGAGACAAAAAAGGTGGGTCAAGTATCTCTAGTCCTTCGACTTCGAGATTTCCTATACGCCTGGGAAAGGCAACGCAGTGGTTGATGCACTGATCAGAAGAACTCAGATACATGCAGTTTAGGAGGCCATCAATGAGTGGCAGCTTATGGCTCTGTTCTCTGAAATGTATTTGGAAGTGCATGAAAAACAGGGGAAAAATTTCCTATCTTTTGTAGTTGTTACCTCTATGCTTCTCGACCGAGTCCGAATGAGGCAGTTATCGGATTCTGAAGGCCCAGTCCTACGGTAAAGAGTGTCAGGAGAGGACCCTCTTCCTGGATGGACCATTGGTGAGGATGAGATCTTGCATTTCCAGGGACACGTATGGGTGCCAATAGATATACATGAGGAGCTGATGCGAGACTTTCATTCCTCCGTTTGGGCAGTTCATCCTGGTGTCACCAAGATATATCATGATCTACACTGCCAGTACTAGTGGCCAGGTATGAAGAGAGATGTGGCTGGTTTTGTCATGATATATTCCACTTGTCAGCAGGTGAAGGCAGAACACCAGCGGCTAGCAGGGCTTTTGCAGCAATTACCCATTCCCAAGTGTAAGTGGAATGATGTCGCGATGGACTTCATGACAAGGTTATTGAGATCACCCCGAGGGAACAACATGGTATGGGTTGTCAATGATAGGCTCACTAAGGTTTCTCATTTCTTTCTGATAAAGGAAACCTTCGGTGTCGATGATCTTGGATGGTTGTACATCCGTGAGATTGTGCGCTTGCACGGGGTTTCGAGTACTATCGTTTTGGACAGGGATGCCCGCTTTACTTCGCATTTCTGGTAGGGACTACAGAAAGATTTGGGTACACAGGTACTTCTGAGTACATCTTACCATCCCCAGACAGATGGCCAGTCAGAGCGCACGATTTAGGTGCTTGAGGATATGCTCCGAGCTTACATTCTGTACTTTGGCGGTTCTTTGGAAAATCATATTCCTCTTGTGGAGTTTGCCTATAACAATAGTTTTCAGGAGACTATTCAGATGGAACCTTACGAGGCTTTGTACGGTAGGCCATGCCAATCACATTTGTGATGGCTGGAAGCAGGATAGGTAGCTTTGTTGGGACCTCGTCTTGTTCAGGAGACCTCAGAGCAGATAGAGTTGATTCAGAAGAGGATGGCTACTGCACAGTCTCGTCAGAAATCTTATGCTGATCAGCGGAGATGACCTCTGCAGTTCAAGGTCGGAGATCAGGTTTTCCTACGTGTTACCCCGAGGTTAGGATACAAGAGGATTCAGAGACATGGTAAGCTTTCACCACGGTACGTCGGACCGTTTGAGGTATTAGAGAGAGTTGGGCCGGTTGCCTATCAGTTGCAGTTATCTCAGAGGTACCAGGACATGCACGACGTCTTCCACATCTCTCAGCTCCGACATTACTTTTCAGACCCGTCTCATGTCTTTCAGCCCGAGGTGGTTGAGCTCGAAGTGGATGCATCCTTTGAGGAGAATCCTATCCCGATTGTTGATCGTAGAACAAAGGTACTCCGTGGCCGGTCTGTTCCTCTGGTATGGGTGCTATGGCAGCACGTCTATGTACAGGATGAGACTTGAGAGAGGGAGGCTGATATGCGATCACAGTGGCCAGAGTTGTTCGAGGTTTCTTCTTCGCCACCTTGCTAGGGAAATTCGGGGATGAATTTCTTTAAGGGGGGAAGTTTGTAAGAACCCGGATCTTCTTTTCAGGTATGTATTTCCTTTTTCTGAAGTTTTTGAGAAAAGATGAGTTTCTGGAAATTTTTGAAGTACACGCCATGTACTTTATGAGTATACGCCGTGTACTTTTCTCCCACGTGAGGTCGTGTGCTGGCCATGTCCAGGCCACACACATGGGGTGTAGCAATGGGGTGGAGGCCGCTTAATGCGGTGTACGGAAGGGGTGAGTACACACCATGTACTCATGAAGTACACGCTGTGTACTTTTCTTTTTTATTTCATTAATCAGACCAGGGTCACGACTAATCCCTGTTTCTGTCTTCTTATATGCCTAATTCGTCCAGAGTGTCCGAGGATACCGATTCTTCTCCGAACCACCGATCCTTCACCAGTTACCCGAATCGAACACCGTTTATTGCATTGGAATCTCAGCGGTTAGTTCTCCATTATTCTTGAGTTTCATTCCATGATTTTCCCTCTTCCTCAAGATATCATGGGTTGAGAGTTTTGGACGTTTTCTCAGATCTTCATCATTCTAAGGAGAATAAATCCTCATGAATCAATTATATCAATCTCCTAGGATCGAGTTAGGTGTTTTGTTTCCCTATGTTGAATGTATTTTAGTTTTTGTGCAAAAAGTGCCGGATACCCATGTATCGGGTATCCCGGGTTAAGGATTTTGATTCCATTGTTTAATTGACTTATATTTCTTGGTTTCTTGATGTTAATTGATAGTAATATATGCTTGGTTACATGTTCTAGGATCACCCATGGGGGATTTTCCCTTGATTTGGCTGTTATCACTATTTGGCTTAGGTTGCCTATGAGGCAAACCTTGTAGTATAGTTTGTCTTCCTTGTTATAGTTGATTTCATGTTTTTCCTGCTATTTATATGCTTTTGATGCATTTTAGCTATTATCCAAGTAGTTGTTGAACTTACTTAGGGATGCTGACAGTCGATTACACACGACTAGACTGCTCAAGGCTGTGTGAACCTGGTACGGTAGACTAAAGGGGGAATTGATGATTAAGGGATTCCCTAGAGAGTATGTTATAAATTAGTTCCATACATAGGACCTACAAGAACTGGAATTTGTGCTTCCCAAGAGTGTCCTTAGTTTACACATGTATCGAGACCACAGGAGAAATTAGATGTAAGTGCTTCCTCAGAGAGTCTGTAGCTATCATTGCAAGACCAGAGGGGAATTAACGGTGAGAACTTCCCAGAGTGTCTATGCCTTGTATGATTATTTGACTAGAGAGGTCTGCTAGTAGGATCCACCCATAAAGTCAGTTTTATTATTTTTTGGTTGGTTGTGACAAGTCCACCAAGCCAAAGAACAAGCTTGGGTTTGTATTGCTTGTTATCTAGGCAGTCTGTTGAGATACCTGTTGTGTTACTTGTTGTACCTTGAGAATATAGGACTGTTGTTAAACTCCTTGGTTGATAATTAAATGATGGTATTAAATTAATAAATAAATGTGAATGGAGATTTGTAGGATTGTTACTTTGGTGTACCTCTGTTTCTCTGCTGGATTTATTTTTTTTACTTTTTCTATATTGCTCACTGACAGTAGGGCATAGATCTTGTGGTGATTGCCTACTAGGATTAGTCTCACACCTTGTTTGAGTCCTGATTTTCGGCCCAAACAGGTTTTATGGTTGCAGGTGTGGATAGGGATTGCGGCCCTTCTACTTCAGGTATATTATTACTGGTTGGAGCTGGAGAGCATAGGACCGAGCTTAGGCTTGCGATGCTGCTGGAGTTGCTATTACTTTTAGTACTTTATTTTTAGTTGTATTTCCGAACGTTGTTTTGGTTGCTTCTTTCTTAGATACTTGTACCAGATGCATCATTATCATCATCTCTATATATATTCATTGCTTCCGCTTTTTGGTTTCAGTTGTTGTACGTCGTTTACTGCTTCCGCTATTGACTGTTATTTCTTTTCCCTTATATACCTTACCAAATGAGGGCATAGTTTCCCCAATAACATACTAAGTCCCTCACTGCTAGTCGACAGCCTCTGGCATTTGGGGAAATGCACTTGAGGTCATGTGGCGAACTGAGCATGGGGCACCAGTTGAGTGGCTCCGGATTCGGGTCGTTACAAGCAACCCATTGGCCATGCTTGGTAGCCGGTTAGTTGGAAGCATACTATTTCACGGACACGCAGAAGGCCAAAATCATGCATGTATGAGGGCGTGCATGGAATAGTGGTGGGAGAATGTCATGACCCAATCATGGGGGTCTTGTCCCACACCATCAAGAAAATCAAGATTGCGGTTCATCTGGTTTGTCCCTATCGAAGAGATGGGAGTCACCCTAATAATGTGGAGGATGGTGTGTGTCAGTCTTGACACCACTGGTTGGGAGTTGGGGTCACTCTTCTAATGAGTCCATGGTATGACGAAACCAGTGAACCTCACATCATATAAAGAGTTGGACGGCTGAACCTTGCTCGCCTTGGAGGGGGCTGGGGTGCCGCACGAGCAAACCGTTGTGCTGAGATGCTCAGCCTGTAACAGTATGCTAACTTACATGTTAAGGTACAAAAGGATAATTTTTCTACACTTGTTGTAATAAAATTAAGAAATCTATATGGATTAAGCACTGTATAAAGTGGGCATATCTTGATCACAAATTCTTTCTTCCTCCATTGCACATGTTCAGAAAAGACCGTGTGTCTTTTGATGGGAATAGAGAGCATGGCCCATCACCACAAATAATGTCTCGGGTTCAAATTCGTGCAAAACTTGATCAAGAAAACATTCATACAATCTATTATTTTCAAGATTTATTAGATCCTGCATTGTCTTATATTCCTACTGCAAATAGATAGTGCAATCATAATTGGAAGAAACATAGTATTTTTTTCGAATTGATTTATTAGAAATATAATATTTTAAGACATAATTTGGATGTGATGCACATTTAGAAAAATTTATGTGATAATATATTGTGCACCATTTTAGGCATTAAGGGGAAATAAAAGGACAGTGCCAATACTAGAAGTGATTTTCAAGAAATAAGATTGAGAAAACCTTTATATTTATAGTTGGGTAACAGTAATCAGGCATACATGTATGTTGCATAGTACACAATGAGTAAAAAAGGGAAACAAATATTTCTATCAATTTTGAAGACTATCAAGGTTCCAGATGGTTATTGATCTAATATTTCCAAGTGTATCAATATGATGAGCATGACATTACAGGGGTTGAAAAGTCATGATAATCATATTATGCTTCAATATTTAACTCTTATAATAATTTGTGATTGCTTACCTACCTAGGTTTTTGAGCCATTGATTGAAGTTTATAATTTTTTCAGATAGCTCTATTCAAGGAATCATCGCATGAGTGATTTGAAAAAGCAGTATAATAAGATTATACTTGCACTATGTTGCCTAGAGAAATTATCTCCACTATCTTTTTTTGATGTCATGGTTCACTTGATTGTGTATTTAACTAGTGAAGTCATTGTTAGCGGTCCCATGCAATTCATGTGGATGTATCCAATAGAGCAATACTTAAATACATTGAAACGATAAGTTCTCAACAAAGCTCATTCTGAAGCTTCAATTTCCAAGGGATATTTAATGGATGAGTGTACTAATTTTTTTACTTCATATATTGATGAGGTTGAAACAAAGTTAGATAAACCCTTCTAGAATTACGAGGGTCCAATTGGAGAAGGGATAACATTTGATATGCACAAAGATGAGTGGGTTAAAGCTCATCGATACATGTTGTTCAACACTCCATCAGTTATTCCATTGATACAGTAAGTTTCATAGTTGATCTATATTATTTTTCTATATTTATTTTATTACTTACCTTTGATTGTGTTGTGATTTAGGACGCATATCACTGATTTGAAATGTGAAAGGCCCCGTGAAACTGACTATCAAATCCAAAAGCATCATTTCAACACATTTTATGAGTGGTTCAAGACTCATGTATGCATAAATAATTGATTTCATATTTTTCTAGTGGAACTTAGTTGTATTTTTACAATCCTTTATCCATTGAACTATTTGAAATTTACAGATTCAAAAGATGCATGATTTAAGTACACATACTATGAGCGAAGAACTCAACCAACTAGCTGATGCCCCATTTATTATAGCTCGTTGTTACAAGTCTTTTGATGCTAATGGATTTTGATTTCATATTAGTGATGTTGAAGTAAACCGAGCCATGAGAAATAGTGGTGTTGGTTGTTCATTTGTTGATGCAGATTATTATAATGGATTGTTGAGGGATATTATTGATGTTATTTATAGTTGTGGCTTAATATACATATTGTTAAGGTGTGGTTGGATCGATCCGGTTTGTGGAACGAAAGTTGATAACATCTAATTTATGTCAGTAAACTTTAACAATATGCTATATAAAGATGAATGAGTAAGAAATGATCCCTTTATACTGACATCGTAGGCATAGTAAGTTTACTTTTTCGGTGTTGATTCTAATTGGAAAGTTGTGGTGAAAATGTCTAGAAGAGGGGTTTTTCTGATTGTCTGAGAGGAACTTGATGTTTTCGCCTTTCCTGATCAAACACTTGACCAAACAAAAGTATCTATATGAGATGAAGATATAAAATGGGCCAGATAGATAATTTAAGGAGATACTATAGACTTGCATGATTAGTGAAAGATTATAATTATTTTCCCAGTTAATGTTTGTAAAAATATTTATGAGTTATATGTATAAAAATTGCTTGAATTAACTATTTTTTTTATTAATGTAGGTATGTCATTGGGTAGTCAGAGTGGTTCATCTGATATTGTTGGTATGTATTTTTTCGTTTTTCTAAATTAATTTACTGTAATTTTCTGTGTATATTTCCCTAATTGTTTCTAATTTTTAATTAAAAATTCAGTTATATTGTAATTGCATTATGAGTTTCGGACAGTATGTATCACCAAATACCAAAAATTATGGAACGATTATAAGGGATGGATGAAGAGAGATCACTGGATACCATTTGTAGGTGTGCCATACATTCTATAGTGAGTCCCTCTGGATATTATTCCCGTGCAGTGGCATGATTTGGTTGTGTTTTGGTCGAGTGAGACGACAATGGTATTTTTTTTACTTTTAATCTATAAATGAATAGTTTTTCATATGTATATTAACTGAATACTTTGAATATATACCGAGTATGCTCTTCATTCACATAATCAGGTGATGCAGGGCATGCCTTCTAGACTCGGTACTCGACATGTGTCACAACTCAGACATGATGTAAGTTTAGAATTCACTATTTATTCATATATTAAAAAAATGCAGTATAACATGAATATAAATATTTATTTGTTGGAACCCTTTATTATAGTTACACCAACTAGGTGAGCCAAATGATCATATGTCAATATGGGTGAGGACTCGAAGGGCAGGTGATCCTGATGTTGCTGATGTTATAGTAAGCAAATTATTTAGTAACAAATGCATTTTTATTTCATAGAAATTATTCATATTTGTTCATTAATTAATTATGTATATTCTATAGGATCAATTTGATTCTTAGTTAGTAGAGTTACCAGAGGATCAACGTCGTAATACTGTGCACAGAGATGAGATATTACAGCATGTCGTGGGGCGTGACAGTCAAGGTTATTCTTTGACTTATGGAAGTGGTATCCCACGACGTGCAGTTATTAGAGTAAAGGTGATGGGTTCATGTAGAGATGTAGGGATGCACACACAGACTGAGATAAATGTTTCCATGCAGGCTATGCAGTGTAATATGGATGAGCGGTTTCAGCAGTTACATGCAGAGTATGAGGAGATATTATCATAGATGTCAACACATATCGATAAAGTGATGATGCAACATCCTGTTGATGGCACACAAGTGGTGTCACAGGTAAAAAAGAAAACAAACCATACTCATATTGACTTTTATTGACATGTTTAAGATACATAATATTTATATATATTGTAGGATCTGAAAATAGCTCATGGATATCATAGTGAGATTGGTGATCCAGTTGAGGATAAACCTCATGCATGAGGTAATTTACATTACCGTTTTAATATCATACATGAATTATGAATTAATAATCATTACCGAACATTTAGTGTTATTTAAACCTCTGTGTTTTATTATTTTAATTCTTATGATTTAATTAATTCTTTTAAACTTTACTTGATTGTTAATCATGATATATTACATAACACTTCAATTTATTAATATTTATCTTTCTTTTAAGTTTAATTTTATGGTTTTGGAGTAGCTCATTACAAATGAGTAGTTGTCTAATTCCTTGGTTGTACCTCTTATAAATTAGAGTATTATTTAGTCCATTGATACTGCTGGCTAGATTGAGCAGCCCACTTTCGATAAGCATCACACTCATGTGGAGGATACTAGTGTAACTTCCCAACCCAAACAGCAACCCGAACAATGCTAGATGGGTTGGGTGTTACTAACCTTAGGCACACCTCCCCGAATTCCAAAGGCTTTAGACTAGTAGTGAGAGTGTAATAGGTATATTGGGGGAGGCTATACCCTCTCGAAAGGAGGAAAAATAAAGGTACTAGTCTGAGTACAATAATAAAACATGCAGTGAAAATAATGACTTAGCACACTCGAACTAGACCTGCATAGCGGAAGCACATCCAATATCAATAAAAAACAGAAGAAATATAAAAACAAGTGCAACATAAAGTAAACAGAACATCATGATGAACATCACTTGTAACTATTAAACAAACTAAGCATGCGTCCATTGCGGGTCAGCCATGTCAATATAAAAAGGGCGCTAATGGCTAACCAACAATATCTACAATAATAAAGTAAGCATGCTGATACATAATGAAAGCTAAAACAAAAGTAAACTCCATCTAGTAATGACCTCAAGGTCTATACCATATCCATTCCAAATAGCAATACAATCCATCTCCCGAGGCTAATCCTTTACCTATACGTAAAACCATAAAGTCTACACGCATTCCGAAGGGCTCGTGTAGGGTGTGAGATGAATCTCAATAGGATACCACCAAATGGTGTATACCTAGTATAAGTGTTTAAGAAGATAAGAATCTATAAGGAAGGTAAACGATATGATGCACAATGTAAACACAACCTCCACCAGTGCTCAACAACCACCATGGAGTGTCACCTACTTCAGCCAACGCTAGAATCTCAGTCATGTAACCTAGCACCATGTGCCTCCTGACACTGCGTGTCTCAAGTACTGACATCTCGAAGGCATACCCAAGCAATAGTAACCCAGCAGCCTGTGCCTCTTGACACCTTGTGTCTCAAGTACCAACATCCCGTAGGCATGCCCAAGTAGTAGTAACCCAACACCATGTGCCTCCTGACACTTTTTGTTTCAAGTACCGATACCCCATAGGCACGCCCAAACAATCTGAAGTCTCCTCACCTTCCACATGGCTTCCACAACAAGCACCCCCAAACCACAATCACCTAACCGCAACTACAGGGGCCTCTACCCACACAAGCGGTAAAAAAAACCTCATTATAGAGTCATCTGTGTGCACACGAACCAAATCACGGGTGAATGGTAATCACCAAATTTAGAACCCAAGACACAACCTCTCTAGAACCTCGTGCCCCTACGACCATGTCACTCAGAATCTGATGGCCTTGCCATCCAAGTAACCCGGGCCATGCCCAACCTGACAGTCACACTACCTTAATCTGACGTCTATGATGCCCAATCCTATGGTCAAACCACCCAAATAATCTGGGCCAAGACCATCCTATGATCAACATCACTCAAGAATATTTGGGCCATGCCCAACACAACCCAAAGGTTCCAACATATGCAATATCAAGTATCACATATATATAATCAAAAGAATCACTTTAAACAAGGAAAACGATTTAAATAGTTGAATTGTACTATCCATGTGTTGTACCATACCAGAAATGATGTCTTGAAAGCCTCTAATAAACTTAATCATGCTTAAATAGTTTAAACTTAGTAGTTTAATCAAAACAATTCAATTCTAACCATTTTGGGACCCCCGACCAAAATTCCCCAAATGATCAACGACCTCTAACCTGACCTCACTCAAGCATAAAAAGGTAAGGGAGTGCCCAATGACATCCCATAAGGCATACAATCAATTCAATATAAAGAAACATGGGTTTCACTCAATACCGAACATTATGCTAAAAATACGCAACCCCTAAATGACCGTGAAAACACAAAACATCAACCACCTCAAACTAGTATGATGATCCTCCTCTAGCAACAACCTCTAATTCGGTCTAAAACACAGTAGATATACAAAATGAGCATAAATTCTCCAACCCCTATAACTCAGTTTAGAATAGAAATCAAGAATAATGGCTCAAGGGGAATCAAGATATTATTTAGGGGGTTCCAATGGATCTGACGAAGTTTGAATCTGACTTCAGATGAAGAATCAAGATCAAAATGAAGTTCGGGTGGCGGTTTTGTGAGGGTTCTATCCAGGATTGCTAAAACGAGGCTACTGCCCATTTTAAGCGAAAAAAAGAAAGTGCACAGCATGTATATAGGTATAAACACCGTGTATACTCTTTAACTGTTCATTTGGTGGTTGTTTTACACCAACTTACTTTCCAGAACCCGCCTACATGACTTACACAGCGTGTACTAGGTAGTACACGACGTGTACTTGTTTTTTCCTCTCTTTCTCACTAAAATAACCACATTCCATGTATATCCTTCATACACAGCTATAATACACAGCGTTTACTAGGAGTACATGGCATGTACATAGTAAAAAATCTCTACCCAGCCAACACACCTACACGCCATGTGTGACCTTCACACATGACATGTACCTAGGAGTACATGAAGTGTAACCCTTAAATCATGCCACGTGCCCAATTTTTAGTCCAAAACTAACCAGTCTCCCCTGTTTTCTAAAAAAACTCAAAATATAAAGAAAAAAGAAACCCATACCTTAAGGTAAGAACATGGTTCTTACAAACTTCTCCCCTTAAAGCAATTCGTCCCTAAATTTCCCTTCCAAGGGTGGTGAAGAAAACTACAGATAATGCTGGCCCAAAAATCAAATCAAGCACAGGTTCACCAACATATTTCCCTGACCCATGGTCCTCATGTGATGCATCGTCACCCCTGCACCTCATCAAGTGCTCCTGTGTCGTTTCCGACACCCAATCATGTCCCGCATTGCATCAGTGTCTGCATCAACAAGGTCCTGCATCCCATGGATACTAAAAACAAAACTCGGTGCCTTGTACCTCAATTAACCTGCATCCTCGATGCCCTGATGCCCATGGCACCTCAACTAACCCATATCCTCGATGCCTCGATAGCCACGACACCTCAAGTAACTCGCATCCTCGATGCCCTGATGCCTAAGGCACCTCAAGTAACCCGCATCCTCGATGCTCATGATTCCACACATACCATATATATATTACTCACCCAAAATGATGTCAACCTACTGATCAGTATCTGATCAGTCTGTATAAATCTTGTTCACCTTGTATACTCAAAACAAACATACCTCAACAAGCCATGTCAAACAGAAATTAAGTAATCATGGCCTCGCCCGTGGTGTACCTCTAACTATCTGTAATATCCCGGAAATTCCATGTATTTTTTTTAATTATATAGAATTATTTTGAGACATCAAAATCTGAAAGCGTGCGATTCTGAGGCCCGGAGTGCCTGGAATGATCCATCGAAGTTTTTTTATGCTTAAATTAGTGCGCGTAAGCAGTTTTTTTCTGAAAAAGTGGAATAAATATTAAACGGTTGCCCAGATCAGAAATCTTAGGGCACCATTGTGTTCAAAATGACGGGTTTACCCTATGCACGACTTAAGTTTGGTCGGTGTGGGCCTCCTATGAGAAAACCCAAAAATGGAATAATCGTAAATAAAATAATTAAATAAATTATTTTATTTTTAAAATGCTTATAACTCACAAATGGTAACTCAGATTAAAAATCTGAGACAATCGCTAAACTCATGAGGGTATGCTTTATTTAGGCAGATAATAACTTTGGCCGGTAGGGGCCACCAGTGAAAGTTAGTTTTTGGCCATAAATAAAATAATTAAGTGACAATTATTTTATTGTAAAATCTATAACTTTTAAAAAGTAACTTTCATTGGAAATATGAGAGTACTTTTGGGTTCGTTGGGGCATATTTCACTTAGGTAAATCCTAACCTCGACCGATGCGGGTTGAGGGTGACTGTAAATAATTTTCCAAACTTTTTTTCAGGTATGTTCAGTAAATGCACAAGCAGAGATTTATAACTTTTGAACCGGTGCTCGGAATTGAAATCCAAGGGCACCGTTGAACTCGCAGTTCCGAAATTCGCTTAAGGAGACCTTCACCTTGACCGCAGTATGTCGTGGGTGAAAGTTAGTTTTTGTGAATTTTGTGGGAGAGTTAAAAGAATAAAAATAAAATAAAGAACAACTTTTATTTTATTTTTAAAACCTCCCAATTTGTATGTGCAGTGGTGGGGACCACCTGACCCCCTTGAACTCCCTCTTTAATGTGAGTTAACTCTTGGTTTCTCCACCAAATTAAATGTGCCAACTTCAGTTTAATTAATGTTCCAATAATTAATTGAGTTAATAGACTTAACTCAATTAAAATTGGTTCCTCATCCTTTTGGTGGAGATCGTTGGAAAAGGAGATTTGGGAGAGCCTTGGAGAACTGGGAAGAACATCCTCCAAATGAAGAACCACTCCAATGAAGAAGCATTCTCCGAATCGAGGAACGTGGAACCAATTTTAGGAGCATGGTGCGGGAGCGGCGAATGCCGACTTCATCAACATCATCTTCTTCCTCACGCTGACACCAACGAGAAATCGAGTTAGGGGTTCTAATTTGAAATATGATCTAATTTATTTGTTAATTATTCATATTCTGGATTCACAATGATGATGGCCAAACTAACATGGTCATCGTCTCGTGCATATACCTTGCTCCTTTTTCTTTTGTTCTTCGTCCGTTCTTCGCGCGTTCATCAACGCCAAATAATTAAGAGTGCTGGAAACACAATATTGTGTTGAGAAAAACATATGGACATGGATCCCTCGACTTGAGGATCACGAATACGCGGTCGACATATTTTTCGGGCTTAGAATGAAGATGCAGCGACCCATGGAAGGGGCGACATGGTGGTATGATTTCCGGCGTGTGTTCAGGGCGTGGCTCCGGGCGAGGTAGAGGGTGCGATGTGTAGTGGCGAAGGAAAGCCGGAAGGCAGCATCTAGGTGGTGCGGCTAGATGGAGGTGGTGGCGTCGGTTCTGGATGTGCGGAGGAACCCAACCATTTGGGAAAGGAGTTAATTGGAGCATGAGAAAACTGTGGAATAAGAAAGGGTTGATTGGAGAGAGAAAATTAAGAAGATGAAATAATAATAAAAATCAAAAATCATGGAAGAGTGGAAGAGGCCCCATGTGGAAGCCGAGTTCACCAGATGAATTCCCCATGCGTGATTGAATTTGGAGTTAATGAAATAAGTAATTAACATTAATAATAAAATATTATTATTATTACTTTTGTTGATAAAACACTTTTTTGACTGTAACTTATCCGTGCGACCTCGGTTTTACGAACCGTCGGTGGCAGTACGACCTTGACTTCGAGACGAAAATTATGAGTCCAATATTGGATGTATTTTTCAGGTTTTTGGATTGGGTACCCGAAACGATCAAATAATAATAATAATATATTATTATTATTAAATCTTCGACCCTCTATAACTTCTGCGTGCGGTGTCCGATTGACTTAACGTAAGTGGCGAAATGATCCTGACATTAAGACGGTCAATTTAAGTACAATGTTGAATATTAAATTCTGGTTCGTGGCTTGGGTCCATGAAACACCCATTATTATTATTATTATTATTATTATTGCGGGATCTTGTATTCGACTTATCTCCCTCATACGATGTAGAAATGATGAACCATCTACGATAATGAAATACTTGAGACGAGGTAGTCCTTTTGAGATACTCCATGTGACTTTCGAAGAAAGTTGGAGTTTAGCCAAGTTGGATCATACTCAAATCCAACCGGGCCCTTGGCACTAAAACACTTATAACTCACAGACCAGACGTCCGATTGGCACACCGTATGTTGCATTGAGATCCATTTTACATGGAGGTCCTTTGGGATATTTATTCATGGGACTTCATGGTAGTTGGAGTATCGACCAGTGGCTTGAGGAGCGGAACCTCCCGGAGACAAGTGAGCTTAGTGCGGGAACCCTGTAGCTGGCTGTGACGATGTACTGGGATCCTATGTGGGTCTGACGACATACTGACAATGTAATAGGATCCTGTGTGGGTATGAAAACATACTAATGACGTACTAAGATCCTGTGTGGGTCTAACGATGTACAGACGATGTACTAGGATCCTGTGTGGGTCTGACGACGTACTGACGATGTACCACAATCCTGTGTGGGTCTGACGGCGTACTGACGATGTACTAGGATCTTGTGTGGGTATGACGGTGTACTGACGATGTACTAGGATCCTATGTGGGTATGAATACGCACTGATGATGTACTAGGATCCTATGTGGGTCTGACGGCGTACTGACGATGTACTAGGGATCATGTGTGGGTCAGCACCGAGTGATCCTATGTGGGTCAGCACTTAGCGATCCTGTGTGGGTCAGCACCAATCGATCCTGTGTGGGTCAGCACTTAACAATCCTGTGTGGGTCAGTACCTAGCGATCCTGTGTGGGTCAGCACTGAGCGATCATGTGTGGGTCAGCACCAAGTGATCCTGTGTGGGTTAGCACCGAACGATCCTATGTGGGTTAGCATTGATTGATCCTGTGTGGGTCAGCATCTAGAGATCCTATGTGGGTCAGCACCAAGTGATCCTGTGTGGATCAGTAGCAGAGACTCTTAACAGAGTAAGATGATTTAGTAGTTACATCTAATCAGTTGTACTTCTGTACCTAAGTTATACCTGGTGTGAGCTGAGTTCGTACCTGTGTGGTACTTTCATTCATGGTAATACCTTGGTGGTATTCTTCTGTGTGGTGTACCTGTGTGGTACTTACCTTCGTGGTATTACTTCCTTTGTGGAATAGTTGAACTTTGGTCTTTTGGGTTAGACCCTGTGTTTCCTCTTGATTGAGATGGGTACACTTGATAACTTAGGTATATGTATGGGCATATACCTAAGTAGGGTTGTCAGTTGACTTCATGATTTTTGGTTTATCTTTTGTGGATTTTGTGAGACCTTGTGGGTCTTGGGGTTCCTACTGAGTATCGTTATACTCACCCCTGCATAGGATATGCCCGCACCTTGTTGTGTTTGGTGCAGACGACAGAAAACGCTGATCGAGGATGAGGGTACCAGGACTAGACGGGGCCTAGAGGTGGACCATACGGCATGTCGGTACACAGAGGATATGGGCGGACGTGGAGTGTTGAGGAGGCTATCTGTACCTACCCTTCAAGTAGGAACCTCAGAGGACGACCCAGTAGCTGCTTTCCTTTTTCTTCAGTTGTATTTTTTTTTCAGTTGTACTTGTACCTTTACTGTTGGTCTTGTTTTACAACCCCTTTTTACTTTCATCACTCTTTTTTCTATATAGTTGACTTGTGTTCATATCTCGCTGTATGATTGGTTGCGTGAGTTTACAGGTTATAAAGGCAATGCCTTCCCAGTTTTAGGGAATACGCCTTTCGGTGCTAGTCGCCAGCCCCTGACCTATGGAAGGCGGGCTTGGGGTAGTCACGAAACGGGCCCCGGGGGACGGGTTGTGACACTATCATCAATTCACCAGCTTGCTCAGCCCTTGGCAGCTTCATAATGTGCACCTGGCCTGACACACGGCTGCCCAAAGCCTGCCCTCCTTACAGTTCTGCACCAGTCACTAGCCACTGACCCCATGACTAGGTCCCACTGTCTCTACCACATCCTCAACGTGCAGCTGAACCTTGGATACTGTCACCTGGTACTGATCCTGATCTAACCTTGGACACCATAGTATTTCCTAGTCCTTTCCTGCCAGCTATCTGAGAAGGCTGTCTGCAAAACTTCTCAAGATGCCTAACCTATCCACATGTCCGACACTCCTTTAGAGTCTTGTCACACTAATTCTGGACATGCCCTGACTGCCTGCACTGAAATCAAACCACTGTTGAACTACGACAAGGCGGTCTAGTTGAGTCTTTGGCCTAGATGCCCTACTGGAACTCATTACGACCTTGTTTCCCGTTATCTCAACCATCACCTAAATTTTCCATCCGGCCCATGTGAGACATGTCCGTCAAGTTTCCCTCAGCTATGAGTGCCTGATCACCACCTCTGAGAACGAGGCAAGCCTAAAGATATTTACATGCACCTGGATGATGTGCCGTAAGCCATATTCAAAGAAACTCACTATTGAGATGTCATCTCTTACCATACCCGGTGAAAAGATAGACAACTCAGTGAAAGTAGCTACATAGTCCATGACAGACATGTCACCCTGCTGAAGGCTCAATAACTCCCGAGCTCCATCTTCTCTCAGCGTCTCTAGAAAGAAGTGCTCGAAAAACCTGTCCTCGAAGTTTTTCTAGGTCAGTCCTTCATGTCTGTGAGCTTGAACCTGCACATCCCACCAGTGCTTTTCTGGTCCTCTAAGCATGTATGTCGCTAGCTTGACCCTCCAACCTAGAGGAATCTCGAGCTACTCAAAGATCATCTGCATGCTCTCTATTCAGTTCTTAGCTGCATGTGGACTTCCCTCACCCTGAAATAGAAGTGGGTGTTGCGACTAGAACTCTTGTGTCAGATACACCATCGATGGCTCCGATCCTTTATCACCTATATCAATTCCCTATAAAACACATACTATGATAGAACAAAGCTGCTCGTCGAGCCACGACCCAAACACTATCAAACCTGGTAGCTGCTCTGCCGGCACTAGATTCTGAACCTGATCCTACCCCTGAGCCTGTACCTGCGGCTCATGCTCTGCCCGCCCTTCAAGGGTATAAACTTGATCATGATCCTGTGATACTCTACCATCACCCACTTGACGCTCCATCGAGCCGTATAGGAGGAACTCACTGAATACCATAAATGGTCAGACAAACCATATATATATATATATATAAATATATTCAGGCATAGAGGAATAGTAGTAAAAGGCAACACATAACAACTGCCCTTACTATCCCCCACCGCAACCCATTCCCATGGCATCTCGACCTCATATCCTCTTTACCTGCCCTCAATAGATCCAAGTATCATAGTATCCCCAGGACATGCCCGTCCTAACAAATAACATTACCTCAAACTGATGACTGAGTTTCCCAATCCTGTCAGTCAGACTGCCTCAAACCAACGTCCAGGATGCCCCATACTGGTGATTAAAATCACCTCTGTCATAGTACCTACCTTCTCATATACGAGCCAAGCCCAAATATCTTGCAACATGCAATTTTTTACATAATTTAAAGCATTGCATATTACATTGAAAATAAACAATAAATTCTATCAGGAATTTCACCTTTCACATTTTAAAAGAATATATAACATGGAAATTGATATTATTTACATGGAATTATCACTTCACAAAGCATACATGTAGATACAAAATTGAAATACCCTAATAATGTTCCTATCAAAAGACAAACAAACAAGCCTTGCCATACCGGGCCAAGGTCCAATTCTTTCTCCCTTACCTTACTGGTTTAAGGGTTACATATCACAACCAATAATCATCACAAATCAAGTGATCCACCAAGGTGGAAACCATATAAACTATAATCTGAGAAAAATAAAAATAGCAATTCCCACCCAACGCAACTTGGTCTGTCCCTCGTACCTGGGGCTGCAAGCACCCGAGAATAAGCTAGAAACCTAGTTTCAATAACAACCTATCTTCAGTATACCATATCCCAAATAGTAAGACCAATATAAATAAAAAGGCACTCTCGATCTCATTAGTAGTCAGTCAAAAGCTACTAGTAAATCCGTATCAAGAACAAACTCCTCTGATACCACTTTGCAACATCCCAATCCAAAAAACGACCCGAACAATGCTAGAAGGGTTGGGTTTTACTGACCTTAGGCGTACCTCCCCAAATTCCAAAGGCCAATGAATAACAACGAGAGTGTAATAGGTATAGTGGGGAGGCTATACCCTCTCGGAAGAAGGAAAAATAAAGGTACTAGTCTGAGTATAATAATAAAACATGCAGCGGAAATAATGAATTAGCATACTCAAACCAGACCTGTATAGTGGAAGCACATCCAATATCAATAAACAATGGAAGCAATATAAAAACAAGTGCAGTGGAAATTAAACAGAAAAAAATGATGAACATAACTTGTAACTACTAAACAAACCAAGCATGCATCCATAACAGGTCAGACATGTCAATATAAAAAGGGTGTTAATGGCTAACCAACAGTATCTACAATAATAAAGTAAGCATGCTGATAAAAAATGAAAGTTAAAACAAAAGTAAACTTCAGTCAGGAATGAACTCAAGGTCCATACCATATCCATGCCAAATAGAACTACAATTCAGCTCCTAAGGCTGATACTTTACCTGTACGTAAACCATAAAGTCTACATGCATCCCGAAGGTCCTGTGTAGGGTGTGAGATGAATCTCAGTAGGATACCACCAATTGGTGCGTACCTAGTATAAGTGTTTAATCAGACAAACATCTATAAGGAAACTAAACAGTATAATGCACAATGTAAACACAACCTCCAATAGTGCTCAGCAACCACCATGGAGTGTCACCTGCTTCGGCCAATGCCAAAATCTTAGTCACGTAACCCGACACCATGTTCCTCCTGACACCGTGTGTCTCAAGTACTAATGTCTCAAAGGCATGCCCAAGAAATAGTAACCTGACACCACGTGCCTCTTGACACCTCGTGTCTCAAGTACCGATGTCCTGTAGTCACGCCCAAGTAGTAGTAACCCAACACCATGTGCCTCCTAACACCTTGTGTCTCAAGTACCGACATCCTATAGGCACACCCAAACAATCTGAAGGCTCCTCACCTTCCACATGGCTTCCACGACAAGCAACCCCAAACCATAATCACCTAACCACAACTACGGGGTCCTATACCCACACGAGCGGTCAAAACCACCTCATTACGGAGTCATCTATGTGCACACGACCCAAATCACATGTGAGTGGTAATCACCAAATTTAAAACCTAAGACACAACCTCTATGGAACCTCATTCCCCTATGACCATGTCGCTCAGAATCTGATGGTCTTGTCATCCAAGTAACCCAGGCCATACCCAACCTGAAAATCACAATACCTCAATCCGACGTCCACGACACCCAATCTCATGGTCAAACCACCCAAATAATCTGGTCCAAGCCCAACCTACGATCAACACCACTTAAGAATATACAGGTCATGACCAACCCAAACCAAAGGTTCCAACATATGCAATATCAATAAGCACATATATATAATCTAAAGAATCACTTTAAATAGGCAAAACAATTTAAACAATTGAATTTCACTAGCCATGTGTTGTATCATACTAGCACCGAGGTCTTGGAAGCCTCTACTAAACTTAATCATGCTTAAACAGTTTAAACTCATCAGTTTAATCAAAACAATTCAATTCTAACCATTTTGGAACCCCGACCAAAATTCCCCAAATGAGAAATTACCTCTAACCTGGACTCAATCAAGCATAATAAGGTAAGGGAATTCCCAACAACATACCATAAGGCATATGTTCAATTCAATATATAGAAACACGGGTCTCGCTCAATACCAGACATTGCGCTAAAAAGCTGTAACCCCCAAATGACCATGAAAACACAAAACATGGTATGAACCACCTAACTCGAACTAGTACTATGATCCTCCTCCAGTAACAACCTCTAATTCGGTCTAAAACATGGTAGATATATAAAATGAGCATAAAAACTCAAACCCCTATAACTCAGTTTAGAACAGAAATCAAGAAGAACAGATTAAGGTGAATCAAGAGCTTATAGAGGGGGTTCCAATGGATCTAACGAGGTTTGAATTTGACTTCAGATGAATAATTAGGGTCAAAATAAAGTTTGGGCGGTGGTTTTGTGAGGGTTCTGTCTAGGATTTCTAAAACGAGGCTACTGCCCATTTTAACAGAAAAAAAATGAAAGTACATGGGGTTTATATATGTAAGAACCCTATTCTTATTCTTGAGGTAATATTTTCTTCTTTTCCTTTTTTACTTAAGTGTTTTTGAGAAAATAAGGAAAATGGGGAAAAATCCCAAATTTTGTGGGTACACGCTGTGTACTTTTCCACACGCCGTGTACTTTGGCCATGTGGGAAGAGTACACATGGCGTGTAGCCCTGTCAGGGATGAAAGGTGTAAAAACCGACTACACGCCATGTAGTGGATATTTACACGCCGTGTAGTCAGTCGGCAGGTGAATAGTCAGATGGTGGAGGCAACTGCCAGCGGAGTGACAATACATGCCGTGTAATCAGGAATACACGCCGTGTACTCATGTCGACGGATGAACATGCCGTGCTGGTGAGTAGCCGCCAGTGGAACAGTTAAAAAAAATGAAAAGTACACATCGTGTACTTGAGAGTACATGCTATGTAGTTTATTTTTTCATTTAAAATGGGCAGTATACTCCTCTATTCATAGAGTAAGCTTAGAACTCCAGAGGAGCTCAAGAGGATGACCAGAGCTTCAGAGATCTCCCGACCGTGCACCGGGAATCTGTTTCCACTTCCTCCAATCACGTTGGGATAGTACGGGTAAGCTATCCCTCCTCCTTGCGCTGTTCTTACCAATTCTTCCTCTAAGGGAATTTATTTACGTTTGAACGAGAATTCTTTTATCCCAGATCTATATCATTCTTGAACAATTCAGGAGGCGCCGTTCATGTATACCGATCAAGGGTGATCGAGGTAGGTGGTCTGATGTTTATATCCAATTGTGGTGTTGAAATTGTGTACCATTGTGCTACGAACCTATGTTTGGGGTGTCATGTGGATGAGGCCTTGTATTCTTTAAATACCTATAATTTTATAGGTAATTGAATGTAATTATAAAACTGCTGTTTGGGATCACTGCTTGGATCCAGGACCACCTCGTGGGTGCGTTCCTCTGTTTAGCTGTTTGGCCAGGATACCCGAGGGTATTCCATGATTATGATGTGAATTTAATTAACTTGAGAGTAATTACATATAAATTTCTTGTTTATGCTTTGGGATCGGCCCAATTACTTGCGCCTGAGGGTAGTGTTCTTTTTAGCCTGAGGGCATTGTTTGTTTAGCCTGAGGGCAAGGTACTGCTTAGCCTGAGGGAAATGTTCTATTTCACCTGAGGTCAACTCTTCTTATGCCTGAGGGTAGTGACTTCTATTCCTGAGGGAAATATCTCGTACGCCTGAGGGCAATATTCGATAGCCTAAGGGTGTGGTTTTATTATATAAGCCTAAGGGCATGGTTTTATTATATAAGCCCGAGGGTGTGGTTTTACTATATTAGCCTGAGGGCAAGGTTCTGATTGGCCTAAGGGATTGGTTATGATGAGCACAAAATGTTATTAAATTTAATGGTTAAAATGGATATCAAAATGGAAATAAAATTGGTAGTGATAGTTACTTTTGAGTACCTACTTGTTTACTGCATTTACTACTACACACTGCTATTGCATATTTTTCACTGACAGTTGAGCACGGGCCTTTAGTGGGTGCCTACTGGGATTTATTTCTCACACCATGTTTGGGTCATGTATTCAGCCCAAACAGACTATATTGTTGCAGGTGTTGACATGGGAAAGGGTCCCTATACAGGTACATGATTGTAGTAGGGGAGTAAGAGAGCATGGGACCGATCTTTGGCTTGCGATGCTGCTGCGTTTTATTTACTCTACTTGTTTTGTCTGGATGTACCTTGTGTTTTGAGTTGTATTGTATTGCAGTGTAACATTTTTTGTCTTCTTTCATAGAAATAGAGACATGATGCATCATTATATATATATATAACTGTTGGATATCTTTTACTGCACTTGTTCTTTTTTAGTTCATATTGTTTACTGCTTCCGCTATTGTATGTTATTTATCCTTTCCACTACGCTACACTTTGAAAATTGAGGGCATAGTTTCCCCAATATTAGACCTGGGCCCTCTCTGCTAGTCGACAGCCTCTGGCATTTGGGGAAATGCGCTTGAGGTCATGTGACCAACCAGGTTCGGGGCACCCGTTGAGTGACACCCGGATCCGGGACGTTACAAAGTGGTATCATAGGGGTTATTTTCTTTGACTTACTATTTGGAGCCTTATTCAGAGATAGGATGGACATGGTAGTTGGTAATAAGCTATGCCTGGGAGTAGCTAACCTGTGTATAGGGAAAAGCTAGTCTACCTCAATTATTGCAATTTTTCTGATTTTGCACTTTTACAGTTGATTTTATTTTCACCGTTGGGTGACACACTTGTGATTGTGATGTTTATATGTTATACATGGGTTCTATTTAGTTGTAACCTAATGAGATGAGGGTATTCCGTCTCATTCATCATTTAGGCACATGATAGAAGTCACACGTCATGCATTCTTCCATGCCATGTAGGTGCATTAGAAATTGCATGTTGTTGTGATAGTTATTGTGCTAGAAAATCATGTTGTTGTGAGAGCTTCTTAGATAATACCTGCTATTTGATAGGGTATTTTTGTGTACGGTTTCTGAAAGAATGAATGCCAAACTTTGGTTTTTGGGGAGTATGGACCCTCAATAACCGAAATTTGGTGGATCTTTAACGTGTTTTCCTTGTTATAACATGTATAAGATGCCAAGATTTGATTCGCGGGGAGTATGGGACCTCACGGATCAGAATTTGGCACTTAGGTGTTTGTTTCAGTGTTTTTCTGGGCTTCGAAGTAGTTTTTGAGGCATACTGTCTGGAAAACCCAGCAAACACGCCATGCAGTTCTATGGACACATGCCGTGTGTTCTTCTATTTGGGAAGAAATGAAAACTTTTTATGTACACGCTGTGTAACCTTAGTACACGCTGTGTAGTCTTTTCCTGTGTCATAGACTGTGTGGGCAGGGAAATGGGGTAGAGAATGGTTTGGGGGAACATGCCATGTACCGGTTGTACACGCCGTGTAGTGTTGACCTGAAGTCTGCCCGTGTAACTAACAACACGAATGGAGGAAACCTTAATACATACATGACATGTCTACCTTGAACACTCTATGTAGCTTCAGCCATGTAGCCAACCTTGTAGTGAATAACAAAGGTCAGTCTGGGGCTTCGTTGAACATGCTCTGTAGTGTGACATGGGTATACAAGACGTGTCACGAACAACACGGGCCGGTGAAAACTTGTAGAGTACACACCGTGTACCTGTGGGACATGCCGTGTAGATTTGTTTTTGGAGATCCATGTGGCTTAATCCATGTTGAAGGACCCGGGAAGGGAAGGAGGATTCAAGTACACGCCGTGTATTCCGAGGACACACCGTGTGTTTGGGGTGTTACACGAACAGTTTTAGTTGGAGTGCACTCCCATGTTAATGTCTTGCGAGAACATGCCATGTAGTCAAGTTTTGTAAATCTTGAATTCTTTATTTCTCCTATTCCATTCTTGGTCTCCTTGTTTTCTGTCTTTTTTAATCTTGATCTAAGGTGAGCATTTGACCTTGTAGAGTCATGCCGCCAAGACGAACACCAGTTGTTCTCCAAGAGAACGGCGATGATTATACTCCTGAGATGGTAGGACATGAGATACCAGTTGATCCTACAGCAGTTCCAGATGCGGTGCCAGCCGTTATACCGGATGCAGGCACGGAGGCGCAGTTCCGTGAAGGCTTCATACGGTTTATACAGACCTTCCAGGGAGAAACACATGCCGCCACATCTATGGTAGAGCTGACACGTATCTTCCAGCAGTAGCATCTACCTACGTTTTCAAGGGATGGCGGACCACAGGCTGTGGAGTCATGGATGGATTCAATGCAGACTATTTTCAAGCATCTTGAGATGCCTCCAGGGTGGAGGGTCAAGCTCGTGACTTATATGCTGTGTGATTCTTCCAAGATATGGTGGGATGTTACCACCCAGTCTGAGCATCACCGCAACATGGTATGAGGAGATTTTCAGGCAGCTTTCTATGACTTATTCTTCCCAGAGATGCTGAGGGAAGATCGAGCTCGAGAGTTCATGAATCTGCAGCAGGGCGCCATGTCAGTGATGGATTATTATGATCGCTTCACTGAGCTTAAGTGTTTTGCACCTGTTCTAGTGGGTGATGAGACGTTGAGGGCTAGACGCTTTGAGGATGGTCTTCGATATGACATCCGAGCACTGGTGAATGTTTTTAGGTTTCCTATAGTGCATTCTATTGTGAACCAGATACTGATTACTGAGAAAAACCTGCGGGAAGCTAGTGGTGTGGTCCAGGGCAGTTCAACACTAGTTACTGGTACTATTTCTACTGGTAAGAGGAAGAGACAGATGGACTTTTCTCACGGTGGTAGTACTAGCCAGAAGAATACTTCATGTGGCCTAGTTATTTGTTACCAGTGTAGTAGAGAGGTGCACAAGCGACCTCAGTGTCCCAGAGACCCATTGGAGTGCCGAGCTTGTGGCAAGATGAGTCATCTTCAACGCTTTTGCAGGGCGTTTCTACCAGTGGCTAGTGAGAGGGGTTCTGTGCAGACTCCGCGTGTGGGAGCAAGACCAACAATTTCTTACCAGTCAGGAAACTGGAATACGTTAGGGTGTGCAGGCAGAGATGGTGGTTGTGGCCGTGGTATCCAGACACCAAGATCTCAGAGGCATCAGGGTGGGATAGCTCAGGGTAGCTAGGCTATGTCGTAGGGCCGTGGCACTGGACAAACATATGTAGTGCAACAGACCCAGCATGAGCAAGATCCTAAACTTTCTACTGTCAGAGGTACTATTTTAGTAGCTTCTATTTTATCTTCAGTACTTTTCAATACAGGTGCTACACATAGCTTCATATCTATAACCATTGTGGAGAGACTTGGGCTCTGTGTTTCTTCTTCTTCTGATGTCATGACACTAGACACTCCATTGGGAACTAGAACGACTGGTGTGCGTTAGTGCAGAGGGTGCCCCCTAGAGGTTGGTGGGTGTCACTTTCTATGGGACCTCTATGTATTGGAGATGACAAGCTATGATTTCATTCTCAGGATGGAATGGTTGGTACCCTTCCGAGCCTTTGTGGATTGCTATCGTTGTAGGGTGAGTTTTACGTCACCAAAGGGCGGAGAGTTTCTATACAAGGGTGAATAGGATGTCCAGGTGAGCTGAGCTGGACCTGAGCATCGTGGGCGAGGTGGAGTGACAGCCCAGACTGTGAGTTTATATCTGGATGATTAGGGGACTTTTCAGAAGTATTTCCCTCCAGTATTTGATCATTTCAGGGATGTCTTCCTGGAATAATTTTCAGGTCTACCTCCAGAGCGATAGGTGGATTTCTCTATTGAGCTTGTGCCAGGAGTAGCACCGGTGTCCATTACTCCTTATAGGATGGATGCACCTGAGTTGTAGGAGCTCAAGAGATAGTTAGAGAAGTTTCAGTCAAAGGGTTTCATCTGACCCAGTACTTCTCATTGGGGTTCTCCAGTCCTTTTTATGAAGAAGGCAGACGGTACACTCAGAATCTGTGTGGATTATCAGAAGCTGAACCAACTGAAAATTAAGAACCGATATCCCTTACAGAGGATTTATGATCTTTTTGATAAACTTCAGGGAGCACGAGTGTTCTCGAAGATTGACTTGAGATCCAGATATCATCAGTTACGCATTAAACCATAAAATATATCACTTACAACTTTTCGGAGCAGGTATGGTCTATACGAGTACTTGGTTATGCCGTTCGGACTCACGAACGCGCCAACAGTTTTCATGGATCTGATGAATCATGTGTTCCACCCTTATCTGGAACCTTTTGTGGTAGTTTTTGTGGATGAAATCTTTGTGTACTCTCACACTCGACACGACCATGCTACCCATCTTGAGATCATATTGAGTACACTGAGAGAGCATAGGCTATATGCTAATCTCTCAAAGTTCCACTTATAGATGGACCAGATACACTTCCTGGGTCATATTATCTCAGAGGCAGGAGTTTTAGTAGACCCAAAGAAGGTGAGAGCATTAGTTTCCTGGGAGAAGCCTAATAACGTGTTTGATATATGAAGTTTCTTGGGGCTGGCTGGTTACTACAAACATTTTATTTAGGACTTCTCCCACTTAGCAGCGCCGTTTATGAGTTTGACTAAGAAGGGTGTGAAGTTTTTTTTGGTCAGAAGCTTGCGAGACAGCCTTTTATGAGTTGAAGGGAAGGTTGACATCAGCACCAATCTTGATACTTCCAGAGTAAGGGGAGATCTATACAGTCTACTGTGATGCATTAGGTATTGAGCTAGGAGTAGTGTTGATATAGGGTGATCGAGTAGTTGCGTACGAGTCTCGGCAGTTGAGGCCACATGAGAGGAATTACCCAACGCATGATCTCGATTTGGATGCAGTTGTTCATGCGTTATGCTATTGGAGACATTATCTCTTGGGAGAGAATTTTGTGGTTTTCACTGACCACAAAAGTCTTAAATATATCTTTACCCAACGTGACTTGAACTTGAGACAGTGAAGGTGGGTTTAATACCTTCAGTCCTTCGACTTTGAGCTTGCCTATACACCTGGTAAGGGTAAAGCAGTTACTGATGCACTTAGCAGGAAGACTCAGACATAGGCAGTTCATGAGGCCAGTGGTGAGTGGCAGCTTATGACCTTGTTCTCTGAGATGCATTTGGAGGTGCACGAAAGTAAGGGGCAAACCTATCTTTCTTCCTTAGCTGTGACTTTTACCATCCTGGATAGAGTGAGGATGAGATAGCTATCAGATTTTGAAGGCCTAGGTCTACAGGAGTCAGTGGCAAGCGAGGACCCTCCTCCTGGTTGGGCGATAGACGATGATGAGGTACTGCATTTCCATGGACGAGTGTGGGTTCCCGGGGATATACACGAGGAGATGATGTGGGAGTTTCATGCTTCAACTTGGGCAGTGCATCCCTATAAGGCCCCAGCCTTAAACCTTACTTAATCTTGAGTTATTACAAGATTACACATTGAGGATCTTTTCAGGTTTAGAGTTTTAGAGAATTAGATCATAAAACTTGCATTACATTCCACATTTAAACAAAGTGGTTACATAAAAGATAGTATTCATTTTTCCCATCAACAGAAACATATTTAAAATAAAACATGGATTCCTTCTTGACACTTCCTTGACACTATCATCATATCATGTACCCTTCCCTTGACCTATGAAAAACATTTCAAAATCTTGGGATGATCATAAAAAGCTCAGTAAGGGTTATAAAAAGTATGGAAAGGAAACATGAGTACATATATACATAATAATGAAATCATACTTTACCCATAAAACATATGCACTTTAACATACCTCATAAAATCATGAATAAATCATAGAAATCATAAGACATAAAGGTAACTTGAGGAATTCATAACATTCTTTCATAGGGAGTAACCCTCTTGGTTAAGTTTGGAATACCCATAACAGCATATTCCCTAAATCTCTTCGGAGAAACCTTAACGTTTAACCCCTTTGCGTTACCCAATACATTAGAGAGCTATATCGGGCTCACCCGTCCTTAGTTAATCATGGAACCACCCGTCTTCATAACAATGCCCATGAACCATAACATAATCATAGTACATAACTTAAGCATAAAGGAAAGATAACATTCCCACATTGCAATAACAATATAACATTTTAAGATATTGAAATAATGAATCCATTCTAAAAACCATTTTCAAAACCATTTAAAACATTTAATAAAGAGATTTTTAAATAAAAGTGTCCCATACCACATTGAAGATTTTAAAATTTTAAACCATTAATATCCATATGAATAAATCCTTAAAACAATTTTGAAAACATGGATATTAATGAGAAATATTTATAAGAATAAATCATTAAAACATTTAAAACGATATTTTAGTTAAAGGGTTTTTAACAAAATGAGAGACACTTGAATACAATAATTGAGGAATAACATTTAATCAAAACTTTATAATATCATGAGAATAAAGGGATTCATTATATAATATTTCAATGGACAATATATACACCATATAAGAGTGAATTGGTGCATAACAACAATGAAGTCTCAATGGAAATGTAAATTGGGATGAAATCCATTATAAAGATGGTATCCTTAAATTAAGGATAAATAAATCTCATAATTATGTGTGACAAATATAAATACACCCAATATAAGTGGATATTAAGTGTAAAATAATCAAAGGTCATTCACACATATTCAAAGGATGACATATTCAATAACTACATGTTGAACCCAAAGAAATCAAAATTGGGTTAAGAAGTTCCCTTGACAGCCTAACGACGTCACTCAAAATTCAGAAAAAGAGTTGATGAGAGATAAAAAGGGTATATCATCACTTGGAAATAAAATTTGCATCAATAAGGATGTATAAGAACATATACCAACATAATAGTATGCGAATTAAAATACATAACAAAAGAAGTCTTTCAAAAAGAGGAGGGTGAAAGGTTCCCTTACCGACTTGGGTTACTTTCTAAACGTACACCCCATTGAAGAAGGGTCATACAATGAATATGTAAATACCCATAAATGAAATAATATTACACAAAGAGTATAATAATGGGAAGTACATACACCACTCAAATGAAATGGTGGCAAATGTAGCATAAATCTCACGGGACTAGAAGTGAGATGAAAAATCCCTTACGAAAACTCGGCAGCCTAACGACGCCACTAAAAACTTCCAAAAATGGATTGATGAGATCAAATAGGGTCTCTCATCATATTAAAATAAAATTTAAATCAAGAGTAATATAAGAGAACATCCCCTATCATAACAAATAGGAGCTTAAAATAAGTGACATAAAGGAGAGTACTTAAAAAGAAAGAGAGAGGTTAGATCTCTTACGAAAATTCGGCAGCCTAACGGCGCCACTCAAAACATCCAAAATAGATTGATGAGAGAAAATAGGGTCTCTCATCATACGAACATAAAAAGTCCAGTAGGAGTAATATAAAAGAACATCCCAATCATAAGAAATATGAGCTTAAAAGGAATGACATAAAAGAGTGTAATTAAAAAGAAAGAGAGGGGTAGGATCCCTTACCTCGGGTCCGACTTGACTCGATCGTTCTTTAACGTCCTGAATAATAAACTTCAGTTAATTTATACTTGATTAAGAACCTTTTTCAAGTTCATTATTCCTTTTATATAACTTATTTCCATGTTATAAACATTATGTAATCATTTAAGTTAATAATGTTTGTTTTGTTGATATTTGGTTCTTAAGTCAAAAGTGGACTTCTTACAATTACATGTTGTTCGTGTGGTCAAAGGTTCATTATATCCAGAATGATATTCATGATTTGGATATCATATATATCATATATATCCAGAATATACATGTATTTATAATATTACATAATCATTTAGAGGTAATAAATGAAATGCACCGTTCATGGAGACGGTAAGCCGTACGTACGCATGAACGCTACTTTCATTTCTATGTCATATTAATGGAATTAAAAATAAATGAGAGGTATGTATATTTTAATTCCATAATTATATTCATCATTTATATGTAACATAAATCATAAATAATAACTTTAAATACATCCTTTATACATCCCATATATGGCATTAACGAATCAAATCACTTTGAGGGGGCGGTAGTCCGCACTTCCTAAAATGAAATTATCGTGTTTACCCACAATGGAAACCATAAAGGTATGCCACAAAAGAAAAATACAGAAGCTTAAGTAAAACATAAACATATTATATATCATATATAAATATAGTGACATCTTAATGACCACCTTTTAAGGTATTATATGAGTGTTGAACAATCATCGTTTCGTGAGGCAGAAATTCGCCATCCACAGAAACAGTATGTTCTTTAACCATTTGATGTAGGTGTGTGTAAGTGTAGCTCGAATTATTCTTATAAAAACATCCTAGTATATTGAATATACTGGAGTTTTTACAAAATAAATTAATAAAAAGAGTTTAGGGGGTTGGAGAAGCAAAATAAAACAAAAGAACACAAGTGAAGACATTACCTTAAAATCGGGTAACTCTTTTTGATTTGAGCTCAAAGGCTTCCTTGGTAAGACTTATGACCAAAGTGAGGCTTCTAGTAGTAATATATGGATTTGGAGAGGCAAAATGAGCAGGGTTTGGCCGAGACAAAGGCTTGAGAGGTGTGGGTAAGGTGGTAGAGGTGGAGGACTTTTATAAGAGGAGAGGAGGGGCACTCTTGTAAAGTTACAAAATGTTACTTTATTTTCAAATGATTTTCGGATTTTAATGGTCCCACATTGATGTATTTCGAGGATAAGGTGGTAAGGGTTCTAAATATACTCATCCAATAGGTTTTTGACAAGTGTAAGTTATAGTTTTAACATTATCTTTTCATTTTATTTAAATCCTTTATTAATGAGGTAATCACTGCATCATCATGATGTCATAAATAATTTAATTTATTTAATATATAAAAATTATAAAAAAAATATCATGATTTAGGAAATATTTTTAGATTTCTAAGTAATATTTATAGTCAAAAATATGACTTGTATAACCCCATTTAAAAATTGTTTTAGTGAAACATCTCATGCTTGTGACATTTTTATTTTAACTTTAAATAAAAAGTTATTTATGTCATTTTCCAACCAAAGTGGCTCCATGGGGTCCCCAAGTTGACCCATGGATTTTCTTGGTCGGCCATGACACATCAAATGAGGGTAGGACATGTTTCTAGGTCATTTCACATTATTAAAACATTATTTTTACCTTAAATTACACTAATTACCTCTAATCGCGATTAAGAACATAAAAGTTACTATTCACCAAAAAATTATTTTAATCCCATTGAACCAAATTTTACTTCCTAATGAAAAACATGTATGTAGGATTTTTGAAATTAAAAACACAGAGGTGGCAAAGTTTCATTTAAACGAAAAATCAGTTTCTTTAACTACCACTTAGTGGTTTCACTATTCATCAAAAATTGAAGTTTTTCAAAAAAATACCAAAAATTCACCCTAGGATATATTTGATATTCCGTACTCAAAAATGATGTCTATTTTACAAAATTCAAAACATATAAGTTGCATTAATTAATTTAATAATTAATTCCCGCTATCAAAACAAATAGCGTGTTTTTATGAAACAATATCTATTAAATGATTGACACTAGTTTAAGTCTAATTTCAAAGTGAAATTAATTACAATGACCACTATTAGATTAAATGGTAAAAATATATTCTAATTTTACTTTAAAAACAATTCAAAATATAATCTAATCATATAAATAAATTAGATTAAAAAGAGGTTTTGAATTAAAATACAACATTTTTCACTATTCATTAAAAAATGAACTTTATCGGAAAGATACCAAAAATTTACACAAAGTAAATTTTGATGTCTCTATTCCAAAGAAGAATTTTATTTTGTCAAATATAACACATAAAATTGTCAAAAAGTGGATTTAAAATAGGTTCGCCATCAAAAGGCGGTTAATCGACCTTCTAAAGAACATTAGAATGTTTACGCTTAAAAATTGAATTCATTCACATTTTTAATCCTATAACATTTATTGTAAAAAGTAAAAATATTTGACAAACATATATAATCATTTTGTAGTTATTTCTGTTCATTCCTGCCATTACAACGGCTAGGCGTTAACTACCATTTAAAATAATATTATTTTATTATTAGAGTGCAACGTAAGATTCCCAAGAAACTCGTTATTGCGTATTGGGTACGCCATCGAGCATAGCGTCCCCTTTAATGTAATATTAATATTTTATTCAAAAATATGGATAAATATAAAAATTTCATATTCTTTATTTACCTGGGGTGTTACATCCTTCCCCCCTTTTGGGAATTGCGTCCTCGCAATTTTAAAATTGGGATTGGAAACATCCTTGAAAGTCCCACATCGGAACAAGAGTCAGTAAAAAAATCACTTTAAAATAAAGAATGAGAAGTACAAAGGTCACCTGAGTTAACCCATACTAGGATTCCATGTAGAAAAACATGGACATGGAGGAGAAAACATAGGGTCATGTTCTGATGGAGAGTGATAGAAAACATGTTTAGGAGAAAGTTAACCACAAGAAAATCACAAACTTGTGATGGGTTAAACGGTATTCGATTCCCCAGTAGGAAACATTAATAGACAAAATTTTTGTTTTTTTATTGAGGAATTTATTCATAAGGAAACATAATTACTTATCATGTTGACTTTCAACATTTATTATATTTCTTACACAAACTCATATTTTCTCTAAAAGACGAGTATTTAGGAAGACTTGTTCACTATAATGAACTTATAGAGAATTACCTAATCCAAAAAAGAGAACTATATACTTCCCATGTCTTTAGACTTTAACCAAAACCAAAACCAAAATGGTTAGTACAAGATCAGATAATCCAGAAATGGATAACCCTTTATAAAAAGAAAATCTATTCTTAATCTCCAAAATTTGTCCAACAAAACCCAAAGTTCAACGAGGACCATTTGATAAACAATTTGTCCATAAAATTTTTTAAATTAAACCAAAATAAGATTAAAACCCAAATATTTGAAGGATTTAGTCACATAGTCTTCTAAGGTAAAAATTAACTTTTATCTCCAAATAACATCAGTTGCTCTTAAATTCTCATATTGAAAAGTAATTAACCTAATCACATATCCTCGATGATAGGTTAATCATTTCCATAGATAACCTAAAATAAAATTACTCTTGACTCCTAAAACCATCTAACTAAAAAGAATTAGTCAAACTAACCAGGGAATTCACGTAGTCCAGTGGTAGGCAATAAATACCAATCGCACTTTGGTTGTAGGTTCGATTCCTGCAGCTTTTTCTGACGCGACGGGTTGTCATGCGGTCTGCGTGTTGTCCTTTTTCCAAAACTATATAATTCTTAAAACATTACCCAAAACGAGATAAAATATTCAAAAATAATCATAACATATTTTAACCTCAAGTTTATCTCATGCCTTTCATTTTCCATCATAACATATAATAACCCATAATTACCTCAAAAGTAAGGGTCATATAAACTCTAATAGTTACACTAGTACAAAAACCTTTTTTTACGTAGGTTTTTTTCTTTTTAACGTCGGTTTTTAGGCAACGTTATTTCGAGCGACGTTAAAAATATGATTTTTTACGTCGGTTATTTAATAACCGACGTAAAAAATGGGGTAATATAGTTTTTAACGTCCGTTTTTAAAAAACCGACGTGAAATACATTCTGGAAAATGGCGATAAGAAGCCATTTTTTACGTCGGTTATTTAATAACCGACATTAAAAGTTATTTTTAACGTAGGTTATTAAATAACCGACGTAAAAAATGTTTATTATCTCGTAGAAAATTTTCTAAGCTTTCATTTGACAGGTTATAGAGCTCAAAAGGATTTACGGATCAAAAGTTACGACCATCAGAAGTTTGATATTTTTTTCCGAGGAAAGATTCAATGAGCCAACCGTAGCTTCATATTAGAAGGAATTTTTGAATCCGTAGGGGGATTTGTAGTTTTATCATGATATAAAGAATCATCCATCATTATAATAAATTAACAATCGTTAAATGGTATATCAATTAAGAAAAATACTCATAGAAAATATAAATCATGGGAAAATAATTACAAATACCTTGACGAGGTCGCGAAAATAAGAAATCGTTGATTCATATTGAAGATAAAACAAGTTGATTCGGTGGAATGATGATGGTTGAATAAAATTATCATAAAATGGTATATCAATTAAAAAAAATCATAAAAACCATAAACCATGGATGTATGATTAAATATACCTTGACGAGATCGTGGAAAGAATAAATAATTGATTCACGTTCGAGAGAAAAAGAGTCGATTTGGGGGAACAATAATGGTTTAAATAAATTATCGTCAAATTAGGATGGGTGTATAATGGAAACATATAATTGAGATTCTATGAGAAAACGCGGTGTTAAAAATTTTAGGCGGCAATTCAAAATTTCGATATCGCGCTGTAAAAAAATTGAAATTTCGCGTTAGCGGGATATTAAAAATATCATTCACGTCGGTTTTATGATAACTGACGTGAAAAGATATTAAAATTTTAACTTATTTTTCACGTCGGTTATTATAAAACCGACGTGAAAAATCAATCTTCGTCACTCTTTCACGTCGGTTATTAAATAACCGACGTGAAAAATCGATTTTCATGACTTTTTCACGTCGGTTATTTAATAACCGACGTGAAAAAAGATTAAAAAAATGTATTTCATTTTCCAAGCTTTAATTTGACAGGTCACAGAGCTCAAACGGAGTTACGGATTAAAAGTTATGACCTTCGGAAGTTGGACATCCTTAAGACATCGTTTAGAGATGGTCAACTTCTGAAGGCCATAACTTTTAATCCGTAACTTCGTTTGAGCTCCGTGACCTGTAAAATTAAAGCTTGAGAAATGAACTATATTTTTGTAAACATTTTTTATGTCGGTTATTAAATAACCGACGTGAAAAATCGATTTTCATGACTTTTTCACATCGGTTATTTAATAACCGACGTTAAAAGTTATTTTTTACGTCGGTTATTTGATAACCGACGTGAAAAAAGTTTACAAAAATGTAATTCATTTTCAAAGATTTAATTTTATAGGTCACAGAGCTCAAACGGAGTTACGGATTAAAAGTTATGGCCTTTAGAAGTTGGACATCCTTAAGACATCATTTAGAGATGATCAACTTCTGAAGGCCATAACTTTTAATCCGTAACTCCGTTTGAGCTCTGTGACCCGTCAAATTAAAGATTGAGAAATGAGCTACATTTTGGTAAACATTTTTCATGTCGGTTATTTAATAACCGACGTAAAAAATACCTTTTAATGTCGGTTATTAAATATCCGACGTGAAAAAGTCACGAAAATCGATTTTTCACGTCGGTTATTTAAAACCGACGTGAAGAATAAGTGAAAATTTTATTATATTTTCCTGGAGAATGATTTTTCACGTTGGTTATATAATAACCGACGTGAAAAATCAGCAAAAATGTATTTTCACGTTGGTTATATAATAACCGACGTGAAAAATCAATTTTTAGATATTTTCACGTCGGTTCTAAAAAACCGACGTGAAAAATGGTGACGTAAAAAAAGGTTTTTGTACTAGTGTTACCTTTATAATTATTACCTGAACATACACATCGATTGGTCATCTCGTACATGATGTATTACAGATCATTCCAAGGTTCAAGTGGTTGATCATGACTCCTTGATAGTTGGTTTAGAACAACCACGAGTTTCCTCATTGAATCCCCCATTTTATCTAGTATCTTAATCAGAGAACCACCACAGTTTCCTTCAAACCTGTTGTCTCTTTGGTGCCTGCTAGATCCATCCATTCACTAAAAACAGAAATGTCAGTGTGAGTATATCAACAAAACCATCATGTACTAATGAGTAAGGTAAACACTAAGATATACTTACTCATTCACTTTATCTAAAACTATGAATCTTTCTGAAATCCTAACCATTATGGTAATGTCACTTGTGCTTAGAGAATACCCTAACCTCTAAAGTTATCTAAACCGACCTCTGATACCAACTATAAGGCCCCAGCCTTAAACCTTAATTAATCTTGACTTATTACAAGATTACACATTGAGGATCTTTTTAGGTTTAGAGTTTTAGAGAATTAGATCATAAAACTTTCATTACATTCCACATTTAAACAAAGTGGTTACATAAAAGATAGTATTCATTTTTCCCATCAACGGAAACATATTTAAAATAAAACATGGATTCTTTCTTGACACTTCCTTGAAACTATCATCATATCATGTACCCTTCCCTTGACCTGTGAAAAACATTTCAAAATCTTGGGATGAGCATAAAAAGCTCAGTAAGGGTTATAAAAAGTATGGAAAGGAAACATGAGTACATATATACATAATAATGAAATCATACTTTACCCATAAAACATATGCACTTTAACATACCTCATAAAATCATGAATAAATCATAGAAATCATAAGACATAAAGGTAACTTGAGGCATTCATAACATTCTTACGTAGGGAGTAACCCTCTTGGTTACGTTTGGAATACCCATCACAGTATATTCCCTAAATCTCTTCGGAGAAACCTTAACGTTTAACCCCTTCGAGTTACCCAATGCATTGGAGAGCTATATTGGGCTCACCCCCCCTTAGTTAATCACGGAACCACCCTTCTTCATAACAATGCCCAAGAACCATAACATAATCTTAGTATATAACTTAAGCATAAAGGAAAGATAACATTCCCACATTGCAATAACAATATATCATTTTAAGATATTGAAATAATGAATCCATTCTAAAAACCATTTTCAAAACCATTTAAAAACATTTAATAAAGAGATTTTTAAATAAAAGTGTCCCATACCACATTGAAGATTTTAACATTTTAAACCATTAATATCCATATGAATAAATCCTTAAAACAATTTTGAAAACATGGATATTAATGAGAAATATTTATAATAATAAATCATTGAAACATTTAAAATGATATTTTAGTTAAAGGGTTTTTAACAAAATGAGAGACACTTGAATACAATAATTGAGGAATAACATTTAATCAAAACTTTATAATATCATGAAAATAAAGGGATTCATGATATAATATTTCAAAGGATAGTATATACACCATATAAGAGTGAATTGGTGCATAACAACAATGAAGTCTCAATGGAAATGTAAATTGAGATGAAATCCATTATAAATATGGTATCCTTAAATTAAGGATAAATCAATCTCATAATTATGTGTGACAAATATAAATACACCCAATATAAGCGGATATTAAGTGTAAAATAATCAAAGGTCATTAACACATATTAAAAGGATGACATATTCAATAACTACATGTTGAACCCAAAGAAATCAAAATTGGGTTAAGAAGTCCCCTTGACAGCCTAACGGCGTCACATCAAAATTCAGAAAAAGAGTTGATGAGAGATAAAAAGGGTATCTCATCACTTGGAAATAAAATTTACATCAATAATGATTTATAAGAACATATACCAACATAATAGTATGCAAATTAAAAGACATAACAAAAGAAGTCTTTTAAAAAGAGGAGGGTGAAAGGTTCTCTTACCGACTTGGGTTACTTTCGAAACGTACACCCCATTGAAGAAGGGCCATACAATGAATATGTAAATACCCATAAATGAAATTATATTACACAAAGAGTATAATAATGGGAAGTATATACACCACTCAAAGGAAATGGTGGCAAATGTAGCATAAATCTCACGGGACTAAAAGTGAGATGAAAAACCCCTTACGAAAACTCGGCAGCCTAACAGCGCCACTAAAAACTTCCAAAAATGGATTGATGAGATAAAATAGGGTCTCTCATAATATTAAAATAAAATGTAAAGCAAGATTAATATAATCTAACATCCCCTATCATAACAAATAAGAGCTTAAAAGAAGTGACATAAAGGGGAGTACTTAAAAATAAAGAGAGAGGTTAGATCTCTTATGAAAATTCGGAAGCCTAACGACGACACTCAAAACATCCAAAATAGATTGATGAGATAAAATAGGGTCTCTCATCATACGAACATAAAAATTTCAGTAGGAGTAATATAAAAGAACATCCCAATCATAAGAAAGATGAGCTTAAAAGGAATGACATAAAAGAGTGTAATTAAAAAGAAAGAGAGGGGTATGATCCCTTACCTTGGGTCCGACTTGACTCGATCGTTCTTTAACGTCCTGAATAATAAACTTCAGTTAATTTATACTTGCTTAAGAACCTTTTTCAAGTTCATTATTCCTTTTATATCACTTATTTCCATGTTATAAACATTATGTAATCATTTAAGTTAATAATGTTTATTTTGTCGATATTTGGTTCTTAAGTCGAAAGTGGACTTCTTACAATTACATGTTGTTCGTCTGGTCAAAGGTTCATTATATCCAGAATAATATTCATGATTTGGATATCATATATATTATATATATCAGGAATATACATGTATTTATAATATTACATAATCATTTAGAGGTAAGAAATGAAATGCACCGTTCATGGAGACGGTAAGTTGTACGTACGCATGAACGGTACTTTCATTTCTATGTCATATTAATGGAATTAAAACTAAATGATAGGTATGTATATTTTAATTCCATAATTATATTAATCATTTATATGTAACATACATCATATATAATAACTTTAAATACATCCTTTATACATCCCATATATGGCATTAACGAATCAAATCACTTTGAGGGGGCGGTATTCCGCACTTCCTAAAATGAAATTATCGTGTTTACCCACAATGGAAACCATAAAGGTATGACAAAAAAGAAAAATACAGAAGCTTAAGTAAAACATAAACATATTATATATCATATATAAATATAGTGACATCTTAATGGCCACCTTTTAAGGTGTTATAGGAGTATTGAACAATCATCGTTTCGTGAGGCAGAAATTCGCCATCCACAGAAACAGTATGTTCTTTAACCATTTGATGTAGGTGTGTGTAAGTTTAGCTCGAATTATTCTTATAACAACATAATAGTATATTGAAGATACTGGAGTTGTTACAAAAGAAATTAATAAAAAGAGTTTAGGGGGTTGGAGAAGCAAAATAAAACAAAAGAACACAAGTGAAGACATTACCTTAAAATCGGGTAACTCTTTTTGATTTGAGCTCAAAGGATTCCTTGGGAAGACTTCTGACCAAAGTGAGGCTTCTAGTAGTAATAGAGGGATGTGGAGAGGCAAAATGATCCGGTTTTGGCCGAGACAAAGGCTTGAGAGGTGTGGGTAAGGTGGTAGAGGTGGGAGACTTTTATAAGAGGAGAGGAGGGACACTCTTGTAAAGTTACAAAATGTTACTTTATTTTCAAATGAGTTTCGGATTTTAAAGGTCCCACATTGATTTATTTAGAGGATAAGGTGGTAAGGGTTCAAAATATACTCATCCAATAGGTTTTTTACAAGTGTAAGTTATATTTTTAACATTATCTTTTTATTTTATTTAAATCCTTTATTAATGAGGTAATCGCTGCATCGTCATGATGTCATAAATAATTTAATTTATTTAATGTATAAAAATTATAAAAAAAATATCATGATGTAGGAAATATTTTTAAATTTCTAATTAATATTTATATTCAAAAATATGACTTGTATAACCCCATTTAAAAATTGTTTTAGTGAAACATCTCATGCTTGTGACATTTTTATTTTAACTTTAAATAAAAAGTTATTTATGTCATTTTCCAACCAAAGTGGCTCCATGGGGTCACCAAGTTGACCCATGGATTGTATTGGTCGGCCATGACACATAAAATGAGGGTATGACATGTGTCTATGTCATTTCACATTATTAAAACATTATTTTTACCTTAAATTACACTAATTACCTCTAATCGCGATTAAGAAAATAAAAGTTACTATTCACCAAAAAATTATTTTAATCCCATTGACCCACATTTTACTTCCTAATGACAACCATGTATGTCAGATTTTTTAAATTCAAAACAAAGAGGTGGAAAAGTTTCATTTAAACGAAAAATCAGTTTCTTTAACTACCACTTAGTGGTTTCACTATTCATCAAAAATTAAAGTTTTTAAAAAAAATATCAAAAATTCACCCTAAGCTATATTTAATATTCCAAACTCAAAAATGATGTCTATTATACAAAATTCAAAACATATAAGTTTCATTAATTAATTTAATAATTAATTCCCACTGTCAAAACAAATAGCGTGTTTTTATGAAACAATATCTATTAAAAGATTGACACTAGTTTAAGTCCAATTTCAAAGTGAAATTAATTCCAATGAACACTATTGGATTAAATGGTAAAAATATATTTTAATTTTACTTTAAAAACAATTCAAAAGATAATCTAATCATATAAATAAATTAGATTAAAAAGAGGTTTTGAATTAAAATACAACATTTTTCACTATTCATTAAAAAATGAACTTTATCAGAAAGATACCAAAAATTTACACAAAGTAAATTTTGATGTCTCTATTCCAAAGAAGAATTTTATTTTGTCAAATATAACACATAAAATTTTCAAAAAGTGGATTTAAAAGAGGTTCTCCATCAAAAGGCGGTTAATCGACCTTCTAAAGAACATTAGAATGTTTACGCTTAAAAATTGAATTCATTCACATTTTTAATCCTCTAACATTTATTGTAAAAAGTAAAAATATTTGACAAAAATATATAATCATTTTGTAGTTAGTTCTGTTCATTCCTTCCATTACAATGGCTAGGCGTTAACTACCATTTAAAATAATATTATTTTATTATTAGAGTGCAACGTAAGATTCCCAAGAAACTCGTTGTTGCGTATTGGGTACGCCATCGAGCATAGCGTCCCCTTTAATGAAATATTAATATTTTATTCACAAATATGGATAAATATAAATATTCATATTCTTTATTTACCTGGGGTGTTACAATCCCGGAGTTACCAAGATGTACCGTGACTTGAGGTGTCAGTACTGGTGGTCAGGTATGAAGAAAGAAGTAGCTGGTTTTGTTACAAGATATTCCACCCGTTAGCAGGTGAAGGCAGAGCATCAGAGGCCAGCTAGACTGTTACAACAATTACCCATTCCATAATGGAAATGGGATGATGTCGTGATGGATTTCGTGACCGGGTTTCCGAGGTCACCTCGAGGCAATGATGCCGTGTCGGTCGTTGTGGACAGACTTACGAATGTAGATCACTTTTTACCGATCAAGGAGACCTTCGATGTTGACAAACTCAGGAATCTGTATATCCGATAGGTCGTACATCTTCATGAAGTCCCTCGTTCTATCATTTCAGACAGGGACACCCAGTTTACATATCGTTTCTGGCAGAGTTTTCAGAGGGCACTGGGCACATAGGTGGTTCTGAGCACAACTTACCACCCTCAGACTGATGGCCAGTCAGAGCATACGATACAGGTGCTTGAGGACATGCTGCGTGCATGCGTCCTAGACTTTGGGGGATCTTGGGATAAGCACATACCTCTGGCCGAGTTTTCCTATAATAATAGTTTTTAGGAAACTATTGAGATGGAACCATATGAGGATTTATATGGTAGGCCATGCTGATCACCTTTGTGCTAGATGGAGGTAGGTGAGGCAGCTTTACTGGGACTACGTCTCATGCAGGAGACTTCTGAGCAGGTCCGGTTGATATAGAAGCAGATGGCTACTGCGCAGTCTCATCAGAAATCTTATTCTGATCACTGTAGATGACCCTTGGAGTTCGTGATCAGGGATCAGGTGTTTTTGTGTGTTTCACCAAGGTTGGGACACAGACGAATTAGGAGACAGGGTAAACTTTCACCAAGGTATGTGGGGCCGTTTGAGATTCTGGAGAGAGTCGGATTGGTTGCTTATCGGTCATAGTTACCACAGAGGTACCGGACCATGTACAACGTCTTCCATGTATCTCAGTTGCGCCGTTATCACTTAAACTCGTCTCATGTCTTTCAAACCGAGGAGGTTGAACTATAGGTCGATGCATCATTTGAGGAGCATCCAATTCGTATTGTTGATTGGAGCATGAAGGTTCTCCGAGGATGGTCAGTTCCTCTCGTATGGGTGCTATGGTAGCATGGCCGAGTGCAGGATGAAACCTGGGAGCGGGAGACCGACGTACGTGCTCAGTGGCCAGAGTTTTTCCAAGCTTTATCTTCACCACCCTTGGAAGGGAAATTCGGGGATGAATTGCTTTAAGGGGGGAAGTTTTTAAGAACCCGGTTCTTATTCTTGAGGTACGATTTTCTTCTTTTCCTTTTTCCTTAAGTGTTTTTGAGAAAATAAGGAAAATGGGAAAAAATACAAAATTTTGTGGGTACATGCCATGTACTTTTCCACACACCATTTACTTTGGCCGTGTGGGAAGAGTACACAGGGCGTGTTGCCCTGTTGATGATGAAAGGTGTAAAAAATGACTACACACCGTGTAGTGGATATTTACACGCTGTGTAGTTAGTCAACAGGTGAATAATAAGGAGGGGGAGGCAGCCACCAATGGAGAGATAGTACACACTGTGTAATTAGGAATACACGCCGTGTACTCATGTCAACGGATGAACAGTGCCACGCTGGCGAGTAGCCGCCAGTGGAACAGTTAAAAAAATGAAAAGTACATACCGTGTACTTGAGAGTACACCCTGTGTAGTTTTTTTTTCACTTAAAATGGGTAGTAGACTCCTATATTCACAGAGGAAGATTAGAACATCGAAGGAGCTTGGGAGGATGGCTGGAGCTTCAGAGATATCCCGACCGCACACCGGGAATCCATTTACGCTTTCGCCGATCACGTTGGGACTGTACGGGTAAGCTCTCCCTTCTCCTTGCGCTATTCTTACCAATTATTCCTCTAAGGGAAGTTATTTATGTTTGAACATGAATTATTTTATCCCAGATCTACGTAGTTCTTGAACGATTCGGGAGGCGCCGTTCATGTATAACGATCAAGGGTGATCGAGGTAGGTGGTCTGATGTTTATATCCAACTGTGGTGTTGAAATTGTGTACCATTGTGCTAAAAACCCACGTTTAGGGTGTCGTGTGGCTGAAGCCTTGGCTGATTTAAATACCTATAATTTTATTGGTAATTTAATGTAATTAGAAAATTACTGTTTGGGATCACTTCTTGGATCCAGGACCACCCCGTGGGTGCGTTCCTCTATTTAGCTGTTTATCTAGGATACCTGAGGGTATTCCATGATTATGATGTGAATTGAATTGCCTTGATAGGAATTACATATACATTTCTTGTTTATGCTTTGGGCTTAGCCTGGTTACTTGTGCCTAGGGGTAGTGTTATTTTTAGCCTGATGGCATTGTTTGTTTAGCCTGAGGGCAAGGTACTGCTTAGCCTGAGGGTAATATTCTATTTCACCTGAGGGAAACTCTTCTTATACTTGTGGGCAGTGACTTTTGTTCTTGAGGGAAATATCTCATATGACTAAGGGAAATATTCGATAGCCTAATGGAAAGCCTAAGGGCGTGGTTTTATTATATAAGCCTAAGGGCGTGGTTTTATTATATAAGTCTGAGTGTGTGGTTTTACTATATTAGCATGAGGGAAAGGTTCTGATTGTCCTGAGGGCTTAGTTATGATGAGCACAAAATGTTATTAAATTGAATGGTTAAAATGGATATCAAAATGGAAATAAAACTAGTTGTGATAGTTACTTTTGAGTACCTACTTGTTTAGTGCATTTACTTCTGCACACTGCTGTTGCATATTTTTCACTGACAATTGAGCATGGGCCTTTGGTGGGTGCCTACTGGGATTTATTTCTCACACCCTGTTTGGGTCATGTCTTCGGCCCAAACAGACTATATTGTTGCAGGTGTCGATAGGGGAAAGGGTACCTATACAGGTACATGATTGTAGTAGGGGAGTAGGAGAGCATGTGACCGAGCTTTGGCTTGCGATGCTGCTGCGTTTTGTTTACTCCGATTGTTTTGTCTAGCTGTACCTTGTGTTTTGAGTTGTATTGTATTGCAGTGTAACCTGTTTTGTCTGCTTTCATAGAAATAGAGACATGCTGCATCATTATATATATATAACTGTTGGTTATCATTTACTGCAGTTGTTCTTTTTTAGTTCATATTGTTTACTGATTCTGCTGTTGTATGTTATTTATCCTTTTCGCTACACTACACTTTGATAATTGAGGGCATAGTTTCCCCACTATCAAACCTGGGCTCTCGCTGCTTGTCGGCAGCCTCTGACGTTTGGGGAAATGCGCTTGAGGTCATGTGACCAACCAGGTTCGGGGCACCCGTTGAGTGGCACCTAGATCCGGGACGTTACAATATAGGTATACATGCCGTGTATACTCTTTAACTATTCATTTGACAGTTTTTTTCTGCTGACTTACTTTCCAGGACCTGCCGACATGACTTACACGACGTGTACTAGGCAGTACACGACATGCACTTGGGTTTTCCTCTCTTTCTTGCCAACATTCCCACACGCCATGTATATCCCTCACACACGACTAGAATACACGGTGTGTACTAGAAGTACACAGCATGTACATGGTAAAAACTCTCTACCCAGCCAACATGCCTACACGCCATGTATGGACTTCACACACGGATAAGGGTACATAGTGTGTACCTAGGATTACATGGCATGTAACCCTTAAATCATGGAATGTAACCCTTAAATCATTCCATGTGCCCAGTTTTTAGTCCAGAACTACCAGTCTCCCATATTTTATAAAAAACAACTCAAAAAACAAAAGAAAAAGGAAACACATTCCTTAAAGTAAGAATCGGGTTCTTACAACTAGGAGGGAGCACGAGGATGGAAATCTAGAGTCTTGGGACTTCCCTCCTCCCCCATTTTTGTATATTTTTGAACTATTTGTGTTTTCCATGTACTTATTTACTTATTTACTCTTGTGATTATTGTATAGCTGATTAATATGCCTTGAATGAGTATATGGCCCCATTTTGTCACCCTCCTTTCATGTACTTTGCTGTTTATCTTTTTTTGAACTAACCACTTTCAAGTGCATGAATTTTGTATATCAGGACTCACATGACTTTTTTCATAGCGGAATGAAGGTTTCTAGATCCATCACAATCAATTTTCACCATATACTTCTTTATAGAAGAGTTTTTTGTCTTGCCTTTATTGTTCTAAGATACATTTTTCATTGGTGGCATGCTACTGATTTGAGAAATTTTAGAAGAACCATAGAAATAGAAGTGATAATTTGAGATAGAAATCATTGAAAATTAATTTCTTATTTACTATTGTATAGAATTTTCAAAGTAAGATTGACCATCCAATAGATGATCAATACCCTCATCCACTTAAAAGACTCTGATTAGAGAATCCCTTGTATCTTCCAACCCCTCATCCAAAAAATCAACCCAATACCCATTAATCATACCAACATACTAAGATAAGATTGATGTTACTCAAGATTCTTGGGACTCAAAGCCTTCTCAAGCATAGGTTGTTCCTAAATCTCAATACCCAATAAGACTCTTGACATTCCGATCAAACTCATCAATGACCTGGTTATTCTGAAAACCTGATGACGATCGAGCCTAACCTTCATGCACAACCAATTTATTCCTATGTCCATCAGAATCCATACTCTAAACAACCATATTATGAACACTTGAATCCCAAACAAAACTAACACTTCTAGTATTACTTTCCTCCTTCACATCCATATCACAATTTATCCTCAATCCAAAATGCGCGGTTAATGGTCAGATCCATAGAAAATGTCTTCAGAATGACTTGAAATCACAAGTAAACCGTCTAATTATTATTCATAATGTGTACGAGGATATGACACATCAATCAGAAGTGTGGTGTGTGCAGTACGACTGAATATGTGGGTTTTAACGGTTTGAAGCTCTTTTAAAAGGTGCGTCGGTTAGTCAAAACTAGCTGAACAACCTCAAAATTCCATGAAATCAGATGAAAAAAACCATTGAATGAATTTTGAAATTTTTGGGCAGACGATACGTCAATCAGAGGTGCTGTTTCACCGCGGTGACAGAAAACACAATTTTGGTGTCATAAAACACCAAAATGAACATTTAACAGTCAGATCCATAGAAAACTTCATCTGAATGACTTGAAATCATAGTAAAATTGTCTAATTATTATTCATGATGTGTATAAGGAGACATCACATCAATCAGACATGTGATGTGCATAGTATGACTGGATATGTGTTTTTAAGGGTTTGACGCCCTTTAAAAAGGTGCATTGAGTGGTCAAAACTAACCAAACAACCTCAGAATACCATGAAATCAAACAAAAACAACCATGGAGTGAATTTTGAAATGTTAGAGTAGACGGTACGTCAATAAGAGGTGTCGTTTGATCGCGGTGACAGAAAACACAATTACAGTGTCATAAAATAGAAAAACGGATGTTTAATAGTAAAATCCATAGAAACCATCCTTAGAATAATTTGAAATCACAGAAAAACCATCTAATTATTATTCGTGATGTTTACAAGGATACGACATGTCAATAGATGTGTGGTGTGCACAATAAGAATGAATATGTGATTTTTAAGGGTTTGGCGCCCTTTAAAAAGGTTTGTCAGGTGGTCAAAACCAGTCGAATGACCTCATAATGCAATAAAATTAGACAAAAACAAATTAAGAGTGAATTTTGAAATGATCAAGTAGGCGATACAACAATTGGAGGTGTTGTTTGACTATGGTGATGGAAAATGCAATTCTGGTGTCATAAAACACCAAAACAGACGTTTAAAGGCCAGATCCATAGAAAACAACCAAATATTGACTTTACATCATAGTTCAACCATATAATTATTATTCAAGATGTGTAATAGGATACAACACATCAATCAGATGTGTGGTCTGCATAGCATGACTAAATATGTGGCTTTCAAGGGTTTGACGCCCTTTAAAAAGGTGCGTCAGGTGGTCAAAACCAGTCGAAAAGCCTCATAATTCCATGAAATCAAACGAAAACAACTATGTAGTTAATTTTGAAATATTCAAGTAGATGGTACATCAATCAGAGGTGTCGTTTGACCGTGGTGATGAGAAACACAATTCTGGTGTCATAAAACACCAAAACAGACATTTAACAGTCAAATCCATAGTAAAATTTCTCAGAATGACTTGAAATAATTGGAAAACTATCTAATTATTATTCTTGATGTGTAATAGGAGACGACACGTAAATCGAATATGTGGTGTGCGTGGTACGACTGAATATGTGGTTTTTAATGGTTTAACGCCTTTTAAAAAGGTGCGTCGGGTGGTCAAAACCAACCGAACAACCTCAAAATTCCATCAAAATCAGACGACAATAACTGTTGAGTGAATTTTGAAATGGTTGGGTAGAAGGTACGTCAATCTGAGGCGTCATTTGACCGTTGTGATGGAAAATGCAATTTCAGTGTCATAAAACACCAAAAAAGACGTTTAACGGTCAGATATATAGAAAATGACCTTAGAATGACTTGAAATCGTAGGCCAATAGTCTAATTATTATTCTTGATGTGTATGAGGAGACGACACATCAATCGAACCCACAGTCTGCATGGTACGACTGAATCCATGGTTTTTAAAGATTTAACTCCCTATAAAAAGGTGCATTAGATGGTCAAAACCAGCCGAACGACCTCAGAATTCCATGAAATCAAACAAAAAAACTGTGAAATAAATTTTGTAACGGTCGAGTAGACGGTATGTCAATCATAGGTTTAGTTTGACCGTAGTGACGAAAAAAAATTCCAGTGTAATAAAACAGAAAAATAGACGTTTAATAGTCAAATCCATAGCAAACATAATCAGAATGACTTGAAATAACAATACAAACATATAATTATTATTCTTGAAGTGTACGAGGAGACGAAATGTCAATCAGATATGTGGTGTACGCGGTTCGACTGAATATGTGGTTTTTAATGGTTTGATGCCCTTTAAAAAGGCACGTTGGGTAGTCAAAACCATTCGAATGACCTCATAATGCCATAAAATCTTAATATAACAAACATTTAGTGAATTATGAAATGGTAGGGTAGACAGTATGTCAATCAGAAGTGTCATTTGACTATCGTGATGAAAAACACAATTCTGGTGTCATAAAACACTAAAAAGGATGTTTAATGGTCATATCAATAGAAAATGACCTCAAACTGACTTGAAATCACAGTACAACAGTCTAATTATTATTCGTGATGTGTATGAGGAGACAACACATTAATCAGTCATTCTGTCTGTGCAGTACGATTGGATTCGTGACTTTTAAAGATTTAACGTCCTTTAAAAAGGTGCATCGGGTGGTCAAAACCATCCCAACGACCTCAGAATGTCATGAAATCAGAAGAAAACAACCATGGAGTGAATTTTAAAATGGTCGAGTAGAAAATACATCAATCATATATTTTGGTTAGCTGTGGTAACAGAAAACGCAATTATGGTGTCATAAAACACCAAAACGGACGTTCAACGGTCAAATTCATAACAAACTTCCTCAGAATGAATTGAAATCATAGGAAAACTATCTAATTATTATTTTTGAAACGTATGATGAGATGACACATCAATCAGATGTGCTATGTGCGTGGTATGACTGAATATGTGGTTTAACGATTTGACGTTCTTTAAAAAGGTGCATCGGGTGATCAAAACCAGCCGAACAACCTCAAAATGCCATGAAATCAAACGAAAAACAACCATTGGGTGAATTTTGAAATGTTTGGGCAAATAGTACATAAATCAGAGGCTTCGTTTGAACTCGCTGAGGTAAAACACAATTCTGATGTCATGAAACACTAAAACGGATGTTTAACGGTCAGATCCATAGCAAACGTCATCAGAATGACTTGAAATTATAGGAAAACTGTCTAATTATTATTCGTGACATGTATGAGGAGACTACATGTATAGAGACCCAAAGATTGATATACATGGACATTACATTACTTTTTCGGAATACTTAATACATAATAAAAACAAACACCCAAGGACCGTAATAGTTTAGTGTCTTTGGAAACTCGGAACAAAATCTTCTAATCATGGTGAAAGATCTTCAAAATCTCCCATAAAGTTATTCCCCTTTTTTTCTTACCTAAAAACTTTATTTATATCCTGGGGAAAATAAAACATAAAAAGGGTGATCTCAAATTCTCAGTAAGGGTAAACATGGAGAAAATAAAACAAACAATATACATTTGAACTTAAAAACATGAACTTAAAGTTTAAACATCAAAATCTTGAGTTGTGAAATAAATCTTGGCAGCACGTAAGACATAGATAATAAATGAGCATCAATCATGATAAAATAGCATGGGAATAAAACATATAATTGTGGAAAACCACTAATCACATGATATGATTTCAATAATAGCCAAGGCATTGCTACCAAGACCATCATAGTGGACAAAGTCCATTACTAAACCGGGTTTACTTGCCGTTCCAACCCTGTATTACTAAACCAGATTTACTTTTCATTCTAGCCATGTCTATATCATGAGTTATAAATCTTTACCCAATGAATTGGAGGGAGATATAGGTCCCACCCATCTCATATTGAAATCATTCTTACGTGTGCCATAAAACAATCATAAATCATTCATCATAACCCAAAGAATAAAATGGGTTTCATAAACATCATCCCTTTATAACATAATCTATATAAAACAAATGGATATCATTTAATCATAAGAAAAATTAAACCATGTAAATAACAGAGACATTATAATTGAAACATAATCATACTAAATAATTTCATCTTATATGGGAAATAGTTTTGATAAAACACTTGAAATGAATTCTTGGGGAAAATATCCTTTCTTCTTCAAAATCATTTTCTTTTCAAAAAATTCCATGTAATTTTAAAAGAAAAGGATTTTGTTGAAAATAATCATGAAATAATGTAGAGTAAGCTTCATTAAAATAAGGTGTTATGAAACCGTAAAAATCTGTTCCTGTTGTATAAGTTAAAAAAAACATCCTCCTTGTACTTTTGCCAGAAAATCCAAAAAGTAACTCGTATGGTAAACAAAAGAAAGATTCCTTCCATACCATGTGGTAAAAGTAAAAAAAGGATAAAAATTTCTTTAAACATACATGGAATAATATTAAACATTTTATGAATACATTTTTATAAAACATGGACATGAATGATAAATATAACTCCAGTAAATACTTACGAATAAACAATCTCGGATAAGAACAAGATTGGAATAATTATCCCTTACCTTATGTCCAAATTCTTCCATATGTGTCTGAGACTCCTATATATGGGTTTAAACATATTATTAACTTGTAAAAGAACTATAATAATATTTATGATATCATATATGATTCACTAATACTTTATATTTCCCGTTAATTTGTCAATTCCATGTTAAAACAGTGTTTTGGGTAAAATTGTTTCATTCATCATACGTGTTTTGACTTGTAATTATTCATATAATTACTTAGATAATTATTACTTAATTACATAATGTAAAACATGGTTTATATATCATATATATTCAATATATTAATATATATAATCTATCGATAAATTTAATGAAATACACAGTTCATGGAGACGGTATGCCATACGTACGCATGAATGCTGTTTTCGTTTCCTTATTAAAGTAAACGAAATATATATATATATATATATATAAATCTAGTAGAATTATTATTTCATATATCTCATTATTATTTATTAGATATACTTTATAATCAATCTTGAATGGTTAACATGGATAATGAGTCTCATCGCGTCGTGGAGACGGTAAGCCGTACGTACGCACGAGCGATGATATCATTCCCATGATTATGGAATTGTATTGAAGTGTATGGTGTATAATATTTCAGAACCAATATCACTTTAAAATAATCATATATAGTAATTTCTTCCATCATTATACCCATCCAAGTATGTTGGTGATGAATAAAAAAGATTACACCACGATGTGGAGACGGTATTCTGTACGTACGCACGCACGGTGATTTCATTTTTCGTCGGATGGGTGGAAGGTGAAATAGGGTTGTTTCATATTTATAATAACATATCAGTATATGAGTGATACTTATGTTATTACTTTATAATTAAATAACTAAATAAGAGGAAGTAGAAGAAAAAATAAATTTGAAAGAATCGGTAAAGGATATTACTTCTTCTTCGACGCGCCTCTTCTAAACCTCCTCTTAGGTCACTAAAGTTGGTCTTTGAAGAAAAACAGGACCTCTAGTATGTTTCTAAGGAAGTTTATAAGATAAATGGACAGGGTTTTTCCAAGATTTAAGGCTCAAAATGTTGTTAAGAGGAGAGGGAGGAGGTGCCCTTTTATAAGAGAGGAGAGGGGCACTTTTGGAAACCTCCAAAATATTAATTTACAATAAACTCAAACTCCACCTAAAAACCTCCAAAATGACTCAAATTAGAATATGAGATGATATAGGGTTGTAATATCATCAACAAATAAAATTTATACATGTTGTAAATTTATTTTAAACCTTATCATTTTGTTTTATCCTTATTTAATCTATTTAATTTTATTTGTGGTAATAATATTCTAAATTTTAAACGGTTATAAATACTTACTTATGTGTTGTGAATTGTATATAATTGTATACTTTATGAACTTTTAGACCATATAAATTTCAATTTATAATTTTTAAATATTTTTGTGATTTTAAACAATTTAATAATATGTTATTTTTATAATATATCAATAATGTCAATTTTGACACTATTCAATTATTTGAATTTAAATAAAATCCAAACAAAAGATATATTCGAACCAAAATATTTAATAGATCCCTAAAATGTAATATTATTCTTTAAAATTCGTGGATCACATTAAATAGTCCATATATTATTTATTTTAACATTTTTAAAACCATTTATTTGATATTTCAATCAATAAAATAATTTATACATCACTATTTTGTCACCATTAATGATAATTATTTAATCCCTAAAAATTATAAATAAATTCACATGATGTAGATAATTTTATTATATTTCTGGTGACTATTTATGTTCGAAGTTTTATGAAGTTTATCACTAAATTAAAATTATTACACTTATAATATATAAGAGAGTGACATGTTGTCACTTTCTTTGGTTTTAATAATAATTACATCATTTTCATGGTCAAAAGTCCATTAAATGAATATATTATGACTCTTAGGTGATATGGGTTGACTTTTATTCATCCAATATAATTCTGGAATGTGTTTGAGTAATTTTATAATCTTATTTTTAACCTTAATTACCCGATTTACCTTTAACTGTAGTAAATAAAATTTACCGTAGTTACTATTCATAATGTATAAAAATAAAAATCAGCCTATTAACACAATTTTTACCTACTTATTACAAATATGGAATCCATTTTTCTAAATTCAAAACACAGACGTTGCAGTATTTAATTTAAAATTAATCCCGCTGTTGAGAAAATGGGTTTTAAAAGTTAAAATATTGCAAAAGATTGAAATGTTTTTACCTATGAATTCAATGTAAAATTAATGATAATGACTTAAATTATATTAAATGGTAAAAATATATTCTATTTATAATTTAAAACCATTCAATATTATAATTTAACCATATAAATTATCTTGATGAAAAAAGTTGTTTTTAATTAAAATTTAGCATATTTTTACTATTCATCAAAATGTGAAAGTTAACAGAAAAATATTAAAAAATTATCCAAAGTAAATTTTTATATACTTATTACAATGAATAAGTTTATTTTGTCAAATTGAACTCATAAATGTGTCAAAAACTAGATTTAAAGTGTGTGCGCCATCAAAAGGCGGCAAAACTGTATTTTTGAAAAAATACTTATTTTACCTGAAAAATTTATTTTATTCTTATAACATGTTCTAAATAATGTGTAAGATGAATGATAATGTTATAAAATAAAAAATTTGGTTAATACTATTCATAATGGCTAGTTCATTATAACAATATATCGTTTTTTAGTGAAACTTGATATTGCGTACAACACACGCTATTGAGGAAGGTCGCTCTTGCGTGAAACACAAGCCAAGAATAGTGTTTGCATATAATAAAAGCTAATACGGTGTTTCATATAGTGCAAACTAATTTTGGTGTAGGTATAACACAAGACATCAAAGAAATTAAAAATAATATTTCTCATAAAATCTCAGGGTGTTACATTTTACCCCCCCTTAAAATGAATTTCGCCCTCGAAATTCATCGGGGTTATAAATGGTTTACTACTTGAAAGTTTCATTCATAGAAAACCACATCATAAAAAGGAGTACTAAAACTTAATTTTAAAAACTAAATTATGAAATGTAACGGTTACCCAAATTAACTCATCACTGGGTTTCCACATAGGTGAACATTGGTGAAAATATGAATATGGAAGAGAAATCTAACCATCAAGTTCTGATGGAGAGTGGTAGAGAACATGGATATGAAAAATCCAACAATCACAAAGCTATAAATTTGTGATGATTTAAGGAACCATCCGATTCATCGAATATGAGGGTACTAGGACAACATTTTTGGTTTTCAAGATCATTTCCCTAAAGTTGATGAATTTTGCATAAGGAGAAATACTGCTTGATTTTAGTGTAATATCATCGTTGGTCATTCCATGAACAATTTCCACTTCATATCTTATTTAAATAAATGAATTTGAATTTGTCATTATTTAAGTATTAGAAAATCATTCGATAAAATTATTGGTCATTCTATCTGTCTTTATCACAAAAAAATGTTAGCACAAGATATTAAATATACTTAAGTCCATCTATGGTGAGGTTAATCATATATGGTTCAAAAAATGGACTTATACTTCATCTATCATACCACATAATAAAATAAAACTAATTTCTACTAACCAGGGACTTCCTGTAGGCTAGTGATAGGCGATAAAGGTCTGTCTCACTTCGGTTGTGGGTTCGATTCCCACAGCCTTGTCTGACGCGATGGGTTGTCACCCTTCCTGCAAGTTATCCTTTTTCTAAAACTACACCATTATAACATTCCAAAAATAATATAAAAAAAGTTCTAGCCTTAAGCAATACTATCTTATGTCCAACTTAATCCATTCCAACCTTTAGGATTATCCAAAATACTTTTGTCCAAACTCACAGTATAAAGAAAAAGATTACTAGAGAGGTCATTTACCAAGCATGTGAATACCATCATTTATCCCCCATATATTATAAGATATATCTTGTTGATCACATCTAAAACATGTGAATACCTTAACCATGTATTCTTGGAACATGAATTACCATATAACCTTAGTGAAAACACAAATGCTGTCAAAAGTTAATTATTTCCACATACCAAAATCCCAAAATTTCTATATACTCAAAGCATAACGTCACTTTGTCATTATATCAGTCATGAGATCATTAATACTATTATTTTCTCCATATCCCTTCATTACGTGCATATCATCTTATTTCCAAAAATATTTCAATCACTTTTCATGGTTACCAGTACCATACAATTATTGAAAACCAATACATAGATATTCCAATATTCCATAATACTATAAATGAGATTCCACAACACTATTTTGGAATCCTGTTACATATACACTTAATCATTCCACAACTTCATTTTCATATTCAAAATCACCAATAGTGATCGCATGTGACTTCCCTTTGTCCTTTGCCTTAATAGGTTGTTGATGTTGATCATCTTTAACCCTTGGATTAGGGCATTGGTTAGCATAATGCCCCATTTCCTTTCACTTGTAGCATTGAAGTGTTAGTGGTGAATTCTATGTAGTCTTTTCTCTATTCTCATCATTAGCTACCTTTTTTCCATTACTTTGAAACTCAGCTGCTCGATGACCTTTTTTTCTACACTTAAAAACATTTTCTAGCCCCTTCAAGACAATCTCCACCATGCTTCTTTCCACACTTTGATCATAACGAAACATTAATCTTCTTTTCACCATTGTTTTGAGATTTTTCCTTGAACTCCATCTTTCATTTCTTGTCAAAACCATGAGATGGATATGTAACACCAACTTCCAGTTCTACCTTGATAGCACAACACACAATTTCTTCATATCTACTGAAGTCTCTTATAACTAATTCCCTTCGAATACTTGGTTTTAAGCCACTGAATAATCAATCAACTTTACTTTCAGGTTGGATGATAAATCTAGATGCATACCTTACAAGCCTTGTAAAATTCACCTTGTATATACCAACAGATTCATCATCGTTTTGGTTAAGCTCAAGGAACTCCTTTTCCATATTTGTTCAAAGAATACGAGGGAAGTACTTATTGAAAAACAAGTTCTTGAACTCGTCCCATTCCATGGATTCAATTTCATCTTGGGGCCTTGTATTCTTAATTAGAGTCCACCACTGGTCTGCTTCACCTTCTAAATGGTAAACAACCAAAATAAATTTTTCATGTTCTGAACAATGAAGTATGGAAAATATCTTTTCAATGGTACTGATCCATTGTTCAGCAATAAGTGGATCAGAAGGCCCATTGAAAGAAGGTGGACATTGCCTCATGAAGGACTCAATAGAATATTGTTCCCTTCTCTACTTATTTTGAAGTCCAGAATGATTCATAGATTGTGTAATTATAGCAATAAGATTTTTAACTCCATATACCATAACATAGGTTTGTTCAGGAGGGAAATTATTGCATTGTCCATTACATTGATCAACACGGTTCCTTCGGGTTCCAGCCATCATCTAAAACCCAAAAAGAATAGTGTGAGAGGAAAAAATCATGCTAAGAAAACAACATAATAAAGGGGGAGTACCTTCAATATCTAACATCTTAGGTTTAATTATAAGATCATTACCGTAATTCTAGGACTATAACCTATACTTATAAATAACCTTAAGGACATCCCTAGGCATACCTTAGAAATATCTCTAGTGATCTCACTAAAGTTTTCACATCCTAGTTTCCAAAGGTTAACTAAACCTTTCCTCTGATACCAACTGTAGAGACCCAAAGCTTGATGTACATGAATATTACATTACTTTTGCGGAATACTTAATACATAACAAAAACAGACACCCAAGGATCGTAATAGTTTAGTGTGTTTGGAAAATCGAAACAAAATCTTTTAATCATGGTGAAAGATCTTCAACATCTCCCCTAAAGTTCTTCCCCTTTTTTTCTTACCTAAAAACTTTATTTATATCCTAGGAAAAAGAAAACATAAAAAGGGTGAGCTCAAATGCTCAGTAAGGGTAAGCATGGAGAAAATAAAACAAACCATATACATTTGAACTTAAAAACATGAACTTAAAGTTTAAACATCAAAATATTGAGTTGTGAAATAAATCTTGGAAGTACGTAAGGCATAGATAATAAAGGAACATCAATAATGATAAAATAACATGGGAATAAAACATATAATTGTGGAAAACCTTTAAGCACATGATATGATTTCCGTAGTAGCCAAGGCATTGCTTCCAAGACCATCATAGTGGACAAAGTCCATTACTGAACTGGGTTTACTTGCCATTCCAACCCTGTATTACTGAACCAAATTTACTTGCCGTTCTAGCCATATCTTTCTCATGAGATATGAATCTTTACCCAATCAATTGGAGGGAGATATAGGTCCCACCCATCTCATATTGAAATCATTCTTACGTGTTCCACAAAACAATCACAAATCATTCATCATAACCCAAATAATAAAATGGGTTTCATAAACATCATCCCTTCATAATATAATACATATAAAACAAATGGATATCATTTAATCATAAGAAAAATTAAACCATGTAAATAATAGAGACATTATACTTGAAACATAATCATACTAAATAATTTCATCTTATATGGGAAATAGTTTTGCTAAAACACTTGAAATGAATTCTTGGGGAAATATCCTTTCTTCTTCAAAATCATTTTCATTTCAAAAAATGCCATGTAATTTTAAAAGAAATTTTTTTTTTGAAAATAATCATGAAATAATGTATAAGAATCTTCATTAAAATAAGGCATTATGAAACAGTAAAAATCCGTTCCTGCCGTATAAGTTAAAAAAATATTCTCCTCGTACTTTTGCCGGAAAATCCAAAAAGTACCTCATATGGTAAAAAAAAGAAAGATTCCTTCCATACTATGTGGTAAAAGTAAAAAAAGGATAAAAATGAATTTAAACATACATGGAATAATATTAAACATTTTATGAATAAATTTTTAGAAAACATGGACATGGATGATAAATATAACCCCAGTAAATACTTACGAATAAACAATCTCGGATAAGAATGAGATTGGAATAATTATCCCTTACCTTATGTCCAAATTCTTCCATATGTGTCGGAGACTCCTGTATATGGGTTTAAAAATATTATTAACTTGTAACAGAACCATAATAATATTTATGATATCATATATGATTCACCAAGACTTTATATTTCCCGTTCATTTGTCAATTCCATGTTAAAGCAGTGTTTTGGGTAAAATTGTTGCATTCATCGTATGTGTTTTGAATTGTAATTATTCATATGATTAATTTGATCATGATTAATTAATTCCAAAATTTAAAACATGGTTTATATATCATATATATTCAATATATTAATATATATAATCGATCGATAAATGGAATGAAATACACCGTTCATGGAGACGGTATGTCATACGTACGCATGAACGCTGTTTTCATTTCCTTATTAAAGTAAATGAAATATATATACACAAATAAATAAAGTAGAATTATTATTTAATATATCTCATTATTATTTATTATATATACTTTATAATCAATCTTTAATGGTTAACATAGAGAATGAGTCTCATCACGTCGTGGAGATGGTAAGCCGTACGTACGCATGAGCGATGATATCATTCCCATGATTGTGGAATCGTATTGAAGTGTATGGTGTATAATATTTCAGAATAAATATCACTTTAAAATAATAATATATATTAATTTATTCCATCATTATACCCATCCAAGTATGTTGGTGATGAATAAAAAAGATTACACCACGATGTAGAGATGGTATTCCATACGTACGCACGCGTGGTGATTTCATTTTTCGTCGGATGGGTAGAAGGTGAAATAGGGTTGTTTCATATTTATAATAACATATCAGTATATGAGTGATACTGATGTTATTACTTTATAATTAAACAACTAAATAAGATAAAGTAGAAGAAAAAATAAATTTGAAAGAATCGGTAAATGATATTATCTCTTCTTCGACGTGCCTCTTCTAAACCTTATCTTAGGGCACTAAAGTTGGTCTTTGAAGAAAAAAAGTACCTATAGTATGTTTCTAGGAAAGTGTAGAAGATAAATGGACAGGGGTTGTCTAATATTTAATGATAAAAATGTTGTGAATAGGAGAGGGAGGAGGTTCCCTTTTATAAGAGAGGACAGGGGCACTTTTGGAAACCTCAAAAATATTAATTTACAATAAACTCAAACCCCACCTAAAAACCTCCAAAATGACTCAACTTCAAAGATGAAATGATATAGGTTTGTAATATCATCAAACAATAAAATTTAGACATGTTGGGAATTTATTTAAACCTTATCATTTTGTTTTATCCTTATTTAATCTAATTAATTTTATTTGTGGTAATAATATTCTAAATTTTAAACAGTTATAAATACTTACTTATGTGTTGGGAATTGTCCATAATTGTATAATTTATGACATTTTAGACCATATAAATTTTAATTTATAATTTTTTAATATTTTTGTGATTTTTAAACAATTTAATAATATGTTATTTTTATAAAATATCAATAGTGTCAATTTTGACACTATTCAATTATTTGAATTTAAATAAAATCCACACAAAAGATATATTCGAAAAAAAATATTTAATAGATCCCTAACATGTAATATTAATCTTTAAAATTATTTGAGCACATTAAATAGTTCATATAATATTTATTTTAATATTTTTAAAACCATTTATTTGATATTTCAATCAATAAAATAATTTCTACATCACTATTTTGTCACCATTAATGATAATTATTGAATCCCTAAAAATTATAAATAAATTCACATGATTTATATAATTTTATTAGATTTATGATGAATATTTATGTTCAAAGTTTTATAAAGTTTATCACTAAATTAAAATTATTACACTTATAAGATATAAGAGAGTGACATGTTGTCACTTTCTTTGGTTTTAATAATAATTACATCATTATCATGGTTAAAAGTTCATGAAATGAATCTATTCTAACCATTAGGTGATATGGGTAGACTTTTATTCATCCAATAGAATTTTTTCATGTTTTTGGGTAATTTTATAATCTTATTTTTATCCTTAATTACCCGATTTACCTTTAACTGTATTAAATAAAATTTATCGTAGTTACTATTCATAATGTCTAAAAATAAAAAGTATCCGCTTAACATAATTTTTACCTACTGATTCCAAATATGGAATCCATTTTTCGAAATTCAAAACACAGAAGTTGCAGTATTTAATTTAAAATTAATCCTGCTGTTGAGAAAACGAGTTTTAAAAGTTAAAACATTGCAAAAGATTGAAATGTTTTTACCTATGAATTCAATGTAAAATTAATGATAATGACTAAAATTATAATAAATGGTAAAAATATATTCTATTTATACTTTAAAACGATTCAATATTATAATTTAACCATATAAATTATCTTGATGAAAAAATTTGTTTTTAATTAAAATTTAGCGTATTTTTACTATTCATCAAAATATGAAAGTTAATAATTTTTTTTTAAAAAAATTATCCAAAGTAAATTTTTATATAATTATTATAATGAATAAGTTTATTTTGTCAAATTGAACTCATAAACATGTAAAAACTATATTTAAAGTGGGTGCGCCATTAAAAGGCGGCAAAACTGTATTTTTGGAAAAATACTTATTTTACCCGAAAAATTTATTTTGTTCTCATACCATGTTATAAATAATGTCTAAGATGAATGATAATGTTATAAAATTCAAAATTTGGTTAATAATATTCATAACATCTAGTTCATTATAACAATATATCGTTGTTTAGTGAAACTTGGTATTGCGTACAACACACGCTATTGAGGAAGGTCGCTCTTGCGTGCAACACAAGCCAAGAATAGTGTTTGCGTATAATACAAGCTAATATGGTGTTGCGTATAGAAAAAGATAATTTTGGTGTAGTGTACAACACAAGACATCAAACAAATTAAAAATAATATTTCTCATAAAATCTCGGGGTGTTACAACATGTCAATCTGACATACGATCTGTGTGGTACGACTAAATTCGTGGTTTTTAAGGGTTTAACACCCTTTAAAAAGGTGTGTCAGGTGGTTAAAACCATCCAAACTACCTTAAAATGACATTAAATCTGATGACAACAACCGTGAAGTGAATTATGAAATGGCCGAGTAGACAATACATCAATCGAAGGTGTCATTTTACCACGGTGACAGAAAACACAATTTTGGTATCACAAAACAACAAAACAGACATTTAACGGTCATATCTATAGAAAACGTCCTCATACTGACTTAAAATCACAAGAAAAACATCTAATTATTATTCATGATGTGTACGAGGAGATGACACATCAATCAGATGTGCGGTGTGCGCGGTACGACTGAATATGTATTTTTTAAGGGTTTGACGCCCTTTAAAAAGGCACATTGGGTGGTCAAAACCATCTGAATGACCTCAGAATGCCATAAAATTAGACAAAAACAACCATGGAGTGAATTTTGAAATGGTATAGCATACTGTATGTGGATGGGAGGTGTCGTTTGACCTCAGTGACGGAAAACACAATTCTGGTGTCATAAGACACCAAAACAGACGTTTAAAGGTATGATCCATAGAAAATGACCTAATAATGAATTAAAATCATAGGGAAACTGTCTAATTATTATTGGTGATGAGTACGAGAAGTCAAGACATCAATCAGACGTGTGGTCTGTGCGGTACGACTAAATATGTGGCTTTAAGGGTTTGATGCCCTTTAAAAAAGTGTGTCGGGTGGTCAAAATCAACCGAACGACCTCATAATGCCATGAAATCAGACGAAAACAATCATGGAGTAAATTTTGAAATTTCAACCATAAGTTACATCAATTAGAGGTTTAGTTTGACCACAGTGATGGAAAACACAATTTTGGTGTCATAAAACGCCAAAATAGACGTTTAACGGTCAAATCCATAACAAAATTTCTCAGAATGACTTGAAATCATAGGAAAACTATCTAATTATTATTCATGATGTGTATGAGGATATGACATATCAATCAGACATGCGGTGTGCGTGGTACGACTAAATATGTGGTTTTTAACGGTTTGATGCTCTTTAAAAAGGTGCGTTGGGTGGTCAAAACTAGACAAATGACCACAAAATGACACAAAATATGACAAAAATAACCATTGAGTGAATTTTGAAATTTTTGGGTAGATGGTATGTCAATCAAAGGTGTCATTTGACCGTCATGATAGAAAACACAATTTCGATGTCATAAAACACCAAAACGGACATTTAACGGTAAGATTCATAGGAAACGACCTCAGAATGGCTTCAAATCATAGGAAAACAGTATAATTATTATTAGTGACATGTATGAGGAGATGAAACATCAATCAGACGTGCATTCTGAATGGTACGACTGAATCCGTGGTTTTTAAAGATTTATCGCCCTTTTAAAAAGTGCATCGGGTGGTCAAAACCAGCCGAACGATCTTGAAATGCCATGAAATCAGATGAAAATAATCGTGGAGTGAATTATGAAATGGTTGGGGAGATGATATGTCAATAAAAGGTTTCATTTGACCACATTGACAAAAAATGCAATTCTAATGTCATAAAACAACAAAATAGACGTTTAACGGTCAGATCCATATCAAACGTCCTCGAAATGACTTGAAATCACAGAAAAACCGTCTCATTATTATTTGTGATGTGTACGAGGAGACGAAACATCAATTGAACATGGGGTTTAATTATAATGATAGAATAAGAGATTTTAAATTTTTAAAAAGTTATTCAAAATTATTAATATATTTTCAAAATCAAATAAATTTGATCTGTTGTACTAAGATTGAATTGAAATATGTTATTGCATTGCAATTATTAGTTGAGATGTTTTTTTGTACGAATTTTTTTATTAAAAATTTTCATGCAGTTATATTTGATGATGTATGCGGAGTTTGGAAGATGATGAGGAAGAGATTTATCTGCCCATAAGTTTAGATATTTAGGAAATATTTTTTTTAATTTTGAAATATAGTGGATTTTTTTGTATTGTTGTGAATTTTTTAAAAAAAATAAACTTATAGTAACCCCTATTTGGTGGTCGCTATAAGTTTTACCTGGTTGGAATATAGAGACTGCCAAATGATGACCGCTATAGCCGAACCCGAGGTGGTCTGTAGCGACTGCCAAACAGTAGCCGCTATAGCTGAACCCGAGGTGGTCTGTAGCGACCGCCAGACGACGACTGCTATAGCTGAACCCGAGGTGGTCTTTAGAGACCGCCAAACGATGGTCGCTAAATCCCATGTCCATCTCCTCTATAGCATCCGCCAAATGGTGGATTCTATAGGCTACATCAACAACCCTAAAGTGTCTGCTGTTTGGCGAACGCTAAGCGGCCGCTATAACCCTTTAGCGATGGTTTTTGACGGTCACTAAAAGTATTTATTCTACTAGTGATAATATATAGATATATAGATATATTTATATTGATAAAAATATAACATATTTTATTAAATTTGATTTATATATGACTAGATATATATTTACACTTGATAAATAAGGTATTTAGTTAAAAATGGCATATAAAATAAAAAATATATATTATTAGAAATTCATTTCATATTGATATATATATATATATATATATATATAATTTTCTTAAATATTATTTATATAATACCAAATAGGTATTATATATCATATTTATATGTTATATATTTAGTGAAAAAATGCTTTACAATTTAATTAAAAATAAATTATAATTAAAAATCTTAGCTAATTAATATTAATAGATATTTAATAACATTTTGTTTTATCATTTTCATTTGTTTTTTTTAATTTGACACATATATATCAAATAAAAAACATTCAATTATTAATTAAAAAAACTAACTAAATATGTTACACTTAATATGTCATACAATAATTTCACCCATACATACATGAGATTAATTCAATTTTATAGAGACAAACATACACAAATAATTAATTATTTATATTATCAATTTAGATTTTTATTTATTAATATTTAATATTTAATATATTATATTTTTAGTTATTAAATTTTATTCATTTTTCATATTTATATTTAATATATACTATTTATTACTTTTTAATTAACACACGCACACATATTAATTTTATTCATTTTTATAAATATTTATTCTATTAATAATTTTTTTTAATATTTTCGTAGTTTTTTTATTTTTTATTTGTTTAATGTTTTTCTAATTTTATTCATTTTTTATATTTATTTATATTTATTGATTAAAATTTAATCTTTTTCATACATTTTTAATTTTCATAATGAATATATGTATTCATTGTCATTTAAACATATACTCATTTTTATTTTTTAAATTTTATATAATTAATAACTCTTATTCATTCTTTTAATATTTTTTCAATCTATTCACCTTTTAATTAAATTTCACTCATTTTTAGCATTCATTAAATTAATATTGTTTATTCATTAATAATGTTAAATTCTTTTTTTACTTTTTTTTATAATTTATTGATTTTAAATATTTATTCATTTAAAATATTTGCAATTTATTCATTTCTAATGTTTTTATTCATAGTTATTCATTAATGCATTTAATATTTTTTAATATAGAAATATATTGATATATATATATATATATCAATATATATAATATTTCCTTAAATATGATTTATATAATACAAAATATCTATTTAAATTGAATAAGTCATATGTTTAGTGAAAAAATGGTTTAGAATTAAAAATTAATATCAATTATGAATATTGACTAATTAGTATTAAGTAATGGTTTTTTAATAAAAAGTCATTTGTTTTTTCATTTTAACATATTCCAAATCCATGTTACATAAATTTCACATACACATATACATAATTAATGCAATCTTCTATAGAAACACATACATAATATTTCTGCAATTTATTCAATTTTTAACATCCATTTTATAATTTTATTTATTAACATAATATGTTTAATATATATATTTATATATGTATTATGTTTTAAATCGATAAATTTTATTCATTTTTTAAATTTATATTCAATATAAACTATTTATTTCTTTTTTATATTTTTTCAAATTTATTTATTTTTAATATTACACATTCACTAATAATCTTAATTGTTTTTTAATATTTTTTTAATTTATTCATTTTCTAATTTTATTTGATTAATATTTGTGTAATTCTATCCATTTTTAATATTTATTTATACACGTTTATTTATTAACATTTAATATTTTTAATATTCTTGCAATTTATAGAACTAATATGTATTCGTTTTCATTTTAACATACATTCATTTTTTATTTTTTTTAATAATGTATACAACTAACGACACTTATTCATTTTTTAATATTTCTGCAATCTATTTATTTTTAAGTTATTAAATTTCACTATTTTTTAATATTCATTCATGTAATATTATTTAGTACTATTTATTCACTAATAATGTTAATTATTTTTTACTTTTCTTGATAATTTATTCATTTTAATATTTATTTGTTTAATATTTTTGCAATTTATTCTTTTTTAATATTTATTTATATATATTTATTCATTAACATTTAATATTTTTAATATGGTTGTACTGTATATATCTAATATGTATTCATCTTCATTTTAATATATATTCATTTTTTATTTTTTTTAATAATTTATATAACTAATAAAACCTATTCATCTTATTATTATCTTTGAAGTCTATTCTTTTTTAGTTGTCAAATTTCACTCATTTACAATATTCATGCATTTAATATTATTTATTCATTGATAATGTTAAGTATTTTTTTTTTATAATTTATTCATTTTTAATATATATTCATTAAATATTTTTTAATTTATTTTATGTAGCTTTTATTAGTGCTTTCCAAAAAGTGCCGATAAATATAGGTTTCATCAGTGCTAAAATAGAAATCACTGATAAAATATGTAACACCCTAAATCTATGATGTACTTGCATTATTGTTATTATTATTGTTATTTTTAATAAATGCAGTCAAACACAAAATTACAAAATTAAGAAAACAAAACAAGGAATATTTTTATTAATAAAACACTCATTACATTACATCTTTATTAATCTAAAGACCATAACTAATCCATAAAACTCATTACAATCCCTAAAAAAATAACTGGAGCACCACCGAGTAACACGAAAAGACCGAATGTGTAGCCTACTTCTTTTGAATCTGCCATAATTAAAAAAGTAATGACAAGCAGAATTGTAACGCCTTAAAAATCTAAAGTAGGAATATTGTATTCAATAGCATATATGACACACAACATCAAATGCGTAAGGGAATATAATATCCCAAGTATTTATAATATAATTACTATTTTAAATAAATTCAATATAATTTATAGCTTTCAATACATGTGACACTGAGTTAGCGTTCATCGCACACAACAACAAGTTTCTTCAATAGGTTACATTACACGCAAGACCGAATTTTACCAAACAATAATATATTATTAAAATACTATTATTTAATATAATAAGATATAACCTAACCGTTAAATTATTAGATATGAAAATGGTTAACTAAATTTTAAAAATCTATGGTTTTCAAAAATATAAAATGAATTCCTTGGTTACAAATTAATTAAAAATAAATGTGAAAACCAATTGAATATAAAGAAAAATATTATTATTTGCATACTCACAAAGATGTTTTACCCTAATAAATTAAATTAATTACAATTAGTGAGTGATATTAATGTGATATATATATATATATTATGTATTCAATCAAATATTTTTTATACTCATTTAATAGATTTGATAGACATAAGATAAGAACAAACCCAATATTACACATAAAAACCTATATTTTTATTAAGACACTTTTACCGTATTTTAATGACAAACCTATTTTAAATACATTTTTTGGAACTTTTATAAATATTATATTTTAAAAAAACTTAATATTTTAAATCAAAACATAAAAAATAGGTTATAGTGAATTTTTGGTATTTTTTTATGAAGTTTCATTTTTAATAAATAGTGAAAAATACTGAAATTTAATTCAAAACTGCTTTTTCATCTAATTTATTTATAAGGATAAATTATACTTTTAATTGGTTTCAAATTATAATTATATCATATTTTTATCAATTAATCCAATGTAGTTCATTATAATCAATTTTACTTTTAAATTGACTATAAAAACATAACAAACTTTTGGATGTTTTTACTTTTAAAACCCGCATTGTTGTCCCGTCTGCATGATTAAATTTAAATTAATTTCTGTCACTTCTATGATTTGAATTTGTAAAAATGTATTCCATATTTAGAATAATCATAATTTCTAATTTCTAATAATTTCAACTTAGTTTTTGATCAAAAATATTAGTGAAGGTAATTAAAATTAATTACAACAATTAAGGTGAAATAAAGCTTATCAAGAGACTAAACATTAAACTTAAGAGACCAAATGACCTATTCATTTATCCAAAACTCATTTTATGGCCATAATTAATCCATTAAACTTACATTCCTATGTTTTATTAGTTTTTTATGACATTTTTTATGTAAAAACATGGGTACACCTAACTTGTTTTCAAAAATGCCAAGTGAGTCTTTTTCCTCCCTTATAAAAGGACACCACCCCCTCCAATTCCTCACACATCTCAAGACACTTTGGTTCGACCAATATCCACACAAATATATCCTAAAAATACCTCTCCACATCCTATAAACCTCTCCTTGGGAAGAAATCAATCCAATTAAGCCCCTTGGTTCAAACCAAAAGGAGTTACCCGATTAAGAAGTAACATCTTTCCTTAAGCTCTTTAGTTTTATTTCTATTCTTCACCCCCTAAATTCATATTATTCCATGATTAAATAAAAAAAATAGTATCCTAAATATACCAGGATGATGTTATGATAAGGGTTATACCTACACTTATACAAACTTCTATCTAATGGGTATCATACATATTGTTTCTGTGTACAGTGAACTACCGCCTCACGAAATGATGATTGTTAATTTTTTCCTTTACCACCTTTCATGGATGAACATTATGATGGAAAATATATTTATATATGTTATATATTTTATATTTATAATGTTATTATTCTTTTGTAAATATTTTACACACCTCTATACTTTCCATTCAGTGTAAATACGATAACATCATTTGTGGAAGTGTGGACTACCACCCATTCAAAGAGATGTGATTCATTCACACTATACATGGAACATATAAAGGATGGTTTTAATAAAAATATGTAACATATATGACATATATATACTAATTAAATTATAATATACATATGAATCATTTACCTTCAATTTTTTAATACAACAAATAAATGAAAGTGACATTCATGCGTATGTACGGACTACCATCACCATGAACGGTACATTTCATTTCTTATCTCCAAACTTTATGGATTATTATAAATAAATATATAATGAATATATATGATATTAATACCATTGTTTAAATTTTTTATATGATGAAACCATGATATTATTAATAGGAACAATAAATAACAAGTCAAAACTTACTCGAGAAAACTAGGCAATTAACACCCAAAATAGTTAAAATAATGAAAAATTATTAAAAAAAGGGTAATAAAATATTATAAAAAGATAATATAAGATATTATAAATATGATTATGGTTCTATTATAATTTAGTAACATGTTTAAACCCCTTATACAAGAGTTTAAAACATGTTCACCTGAAAAGAAATGCAAAGTAAGAGATTTTTCGTTTCAATTTACATTCCATTGAGACTTAATTATTGTTATACACCTAGTTTATTTTATATGGTTTATATAATGTATTTGACATGTTATATAATTTATAATGATATTTTAAGTTTCATTTAATGTTATTTCTCTATGGGTATTATGGTTCTAAATGTTTCAAAGTAGTACGAGACACTTTGGAATGTTTAATGATTATTTTCCTCAAGAATAATTTTAATGATCCTTCAATGGTATTTCCATTCAAGAAAATTATATGAAAATTATTCAATAAAAACTTTCATTTTCATATTATCTAGTTATTCATGACATTTTTCAAGTATTAGTACCATTTTACTACTCTTTGGTACTCAAAATGTTTTAGAAAATATTTTTAAGAAAACCCGACTTCATTTATCTCTTTAGTTAGAGAATATGTTTTCCTATAAAAACCATGTTTTATTAAAATGTTTTCAAAAATATTTATTAACCTTTTAAAAATTATTAATTAAATATTTTTTTACCCTTTTTTTCTTTTACCAATGTTTTCAAATGAATCTTCTTGTCTCTTTCTGAACAAGGCATTTTTACAAACTTTTACCATGAAAAAGGAATTTTCTTTTACCTCATAAGACTTGTACGAATTTACCCACAGTAATTTCTTTGAAACTTACTTTACATGTTTAAAAGCTTACTTTTTAAAGAAAATGTTTTCAAAAATGATTTTCAAAGAAATGATCTTTTAAAAGTTTTTTTCTAAATAAAGGGACATTTTCCTCAAAAATGTTTTTAAAAGATATTTTTATAGTATTTCTATCCATCAAGGTCAAAAACCCTTTATTTTACTCTAGTTGGGATATGTTGTATTAATACCATCCTTATTCCTCCTGTGGATGGTTTATGATTGATTTGACCGAATATACTATTCACATTCACTTCCTTTGAAATATTCAATTTCCTATGATCATTGAATATTGAATTTCTCATAATTATACACATCATTTATCATGGATATTACTATTGGCTAAACCATATACCATTTACATATGATGTCTACTTTGACAGTTATTTGATTATCAGGGGGAAATATTGATAAATATGTATTCTTTATTCAGTACGAATATTTGATAAGGTATATTATTTATTTTTATTAAGTGATATAATAAATTATTTGGACGGGTAATGACGGGTGGGCCCCAAACTTTATATAGTTTATCGATGCATCGATAGGTTCTCATGAGACAAACTAGTTATGAAAATTAAATAGGTTTCTATCCGTAGTTTTAAACCATCTTGTGAAAGGTATTGATGGTATAGGTTTTCATGTGCCTTAGACATGTCATCCAATAATTAAACATTTTCTTCATTTAATTTCAGTTATTATTCATCCATGAGATTTTACTTCGACATATCTATTGTTTCATTTAATTTTTAGTTCATTGATTAAATGAAACGTGTTTTAGTTCCTTACCTTGCCATATTGATTTTTCCTTATCTTGTTATTTGAATAACATGTGTTTCTAGTTATTATCTTGTTATATTGTTTATATACTTCCTTCTTAGTTATTTAATACATGACTTGTGTTCTTAGTTATTGTAGGTTCTGGGCGTAGTAGAAGCACAAGAGGGCATGATACCCAATTTTAATTTTTCCATAATCAGTGATCAATCTAGGATCAATATGAAGATGAATGCTAGTATCCATGGAATTGAATCAAGGATTTAGACAAGAAAGGGAAAGTCCTATAATCCATAAGAGTGGTTCAAAATATTTTGTTTATAATTAATTAAATTAAATTAAAGAAATACCTCTAAGGCTTTTCTTTCTTTGTTGATGTGTTTGACCACAGATCTGCAGTGCACATTCATTGCATTGTAGAGATCAAGGGTAGATCTCCTATAGTAGTGATTCAAATATGATCCACAGATCTTTGGACATCACCGAAGGAGTCTCCAGGTTCAAGCATAGAAGATCCTTGTGCTTATGTCATTCGCCTTTGATCACCTTGACAACTGCTTCCAAAGCATTCTCTGATTCGGTGGAGGAGGATCGCTCTCATTCTTGAGAATGTTCTTAGAGAATATGGATCTCTCTAGTCTCGAGAGGATTTATCCAAATGTTGTGAACAACACAATTGGCTATCCTATGGGTTCCCCCCTTATCTAATTAGATAATAATGTAACCGAGATTTTAATTAACAGGGTAATAATACAATAATTAGCACAAGTGTCGTTACTTATTTTATTAATCCTTGTGAAACCCCCATGTCAAATAATAACAGTAAAAATATTATTTTTATGACATGTGCTTAACTTGAAAGTTATAGTTAAATATTATTTTAATCAAATAATATATAATATTATTTCTCACCAGACTCGAAACTTGGTCCGTCAATCCTCCTCAATATTTATCAAGACTTGAATAATGACTATTTATTTTATCAAATAAATATAATTGAATTATTATAAGATAAATAAATAAATATTATATTTACTATAATAACAAATAAATGTTCATTAAATATTCCATCTACAATATATTCTCTTAAATAACTAGTGAATAAATAAATGTGATCAGACATACATGAATAATTATTAAACCATAATCATGAATACTATTTATTCAACTTTTTAAATAATAAATTATTTAACTGAGATTATGGATACACTTAGTGTGTGACCCTCTAGGCCCCTCTCCCTCTCTGTGGCATTAGGCAAGCCTGCCTAAAGTCCAAGGTTAGCATCTAGAAATATTCCAAGGAACCCATAGAGAAAGAATTTGATGCCACAATGACATGACACTTCATAAGAACACTTACCGTGTAATATAATCCCTTTATCACAATATCTCCAATCAAGAAGGTTTCATGCCAGCGTCATCAACCTATATGATCGATATCTTGTTCTTTGAATTTCTAGAAATAGAACTTTCCTAGAGAACACTATGGCCATGGATTTATTTAGGGTATATCATTTCCATAAAAGGGTCTGAGATATTAATTTTTGTTAATGAACAAAAGGGATAAATCCTTTCTCGCATTATTCATTAATCCAATATTACTCGTGATGCACCCAACGTATCCTACCCCACTGTGAGTATATGTCATCACAGTTTTTATCAATAGATCAAAGAGCACGACAAATAATATCCATTAATAATAATCTTAAAGTCTAAGGACCATTACACACATCCGTAGATAGGAACATATAATGACACTTATAAATGTGTATTTCCTAATGCCGGGTCTCGTTCACATAATATCCTTCTGGATATTACCAAGGGCGTACACCATGAGAATGTGCCTCAAAGTCCCATGAGTCTCCAACCCTGATAGCCGATATCATATGTGTCCCTCAAATGATATAATTTGTCTATAGAACATTTATTTAAGAATAGTGTAATGATACTTCTGGGTTCTCATCATAGCGGGGAACTTCTATGACCTTTTATTGTGACAACTACTCTTGGTACATTATCACATACAATGTCATGCATAAGAACAATAATGATGTGATAATAAATTTATTAATATTCAAAAATCATGAATATAAGTTATCATAAAGTACAAATAAGTTGGTTCTAGGGCACTAAATCCAAAAAACTCCCACTTGCACTACAACCAACTGTTAACAACCTTTAGTATGCTAACTCTAATATGATACTCATGCTTTTACTGAGATAGGTATTTAGTCAAGGGGTTTTCCATGTTATTTTTTGTTGACACTCTACTCACTGCAACTTCACCCCTATGATGACAATCCCTCAAGAGGTGACACTTTTAGAGTATGTGCTTTATCTGTTGATGTGACCTTGGCTATTTTGCAAGATCCACCACTGTAGTATTATAAAAATACAATGTGATAGAGTATCTACTGTTAGGAACCACATCAATATCCTGGAAAAAGTTCCAAATCCAAATGGATTTCTTAGCTTCATCAGAAGCCTCTATATACTCAGACTCCGTTGTAGAATCAACGACAACTGGATACTTTGAACTCTTCCAGCTCACTGCTACTCTGTTGAGAAAAAAAACATATCCTGATTGTGACTTCAGATCATTCTGATCTATCTAGAAACTAGCATCAACATGCTCTATGATGAAAAGATCCTCATCTCCTCCATACACCAAGAACATATCCTTAGTTATTCTCAGATACTTAAGGATAACCTTAACAATAATCCAATATTGTTATCCTGAATCTAATTGATATATTTCTACCATGCTCAGTGCATAGGCAACATCAAGTCTAGTATATACCATGACATACATGATTGATCCTATCGCTGAAGCATATGAGATCTTACTCATTATATCTTCATCCTATTGTGTCTGGGGACACATTTTCTTAGAAAGATGTATGCCATGTGACACTAGATACAATCCCATCTTGTATTGTTCCATACTAAATCTATTTTGTCACGAACCAAACTGTATTGACCTGGAACCAGTCACCTGATCTGGTCTGTGGCAAGGCCCAAAGGGCGTTCCTGATCCCCACGGGCTGACAACTAGTGCCGGGCATCAAAGTACACATGAAGGAACGATTTAAGCCCAAGAGATAAAACCAGGACCAGATAAATAAATAGAACAGACATAATACACAACAAAACAACAACTGAATCTTAAATAAACAAAGAACCGATCCAAATACAAAGTACCACTAAAAGAAAAAAACGAAAACAATACCCCACTACAATGATCTTAGTGTGACCCCTTGGTCACCTCCAACCATAAGTCCAAAACTACTCCCACATGAGCACCCACTAAGGAAAAGACTGAACAATAGATGAACCTGCAACTGAAATGGTAAAGGATAGGTGTGAGCACAAAAATGCTCAGTAGGTATTCCAAAAGTAAACCACAGAATCCGAGATCTTATTTCCCAAAATAATCCATCAATATAGGTTTGAAAATACAAATATAAAAGTATGTTTTTTACATTTTCAAAATAAGTAACATACTTTTACCTTTTTGAAATTCCAATGCATGCCACATATCAATTCCCAAAATCATTTGACATTTTATAAACAAAATATATGACAAGAGATGCCAAGTTTGTGCTAAAAATAAATAGATAACTGTATAATTTAGAAAACAAGTATAGCTGAAGGTAAACATACAATGTAAGTGATTAAGTAACCATGAACGATCCTAAACATTCCTAGAAGACCCCTAGACATACTCAGTTCGGAACCACCTGTTGGTGTATGGTGAAACTCCTAAGTCCACAACCAACTGGCCACCCTCACAACAATAGAAACCAGCGACACTCCCCATTTGGACTCTATACCTACCAGTAGGTACCAAACCATCTAATCGGGATTGATAAGAAACCATCACTTGATCAACTAAAAGACGCCCAAGAACCCATGGTGGTTACAATAATAATAATACTATGTAAGTAAGAGTCCCTCACACGTGTGACTCATCTTACTGTGACATCACCGCACTTGCCTACCCCAAACACAGACGCTTACTATAAATTCACCCATAAAGGGTTACACTAGACAAGAGTTCCCCATATAAATATTTAGTTATTTCATATTAAACAAAGTTCCAACTGGGCTGTTATATCAAATAAACTTTAAAACATTTCCGAAAAAAGTTTAAGGTTTCCAACCGAGCACACACATTTATTAAAAATATCTTGCAAACACCACTCTTACATTTAAAAATATAAATGGTCCCTTAAGTTATAAACACACATTCAAACACTTCCCAATTATCAAACATGCTTTTACTCTTTTCTGACCCACACCAAAACATGTTTCAAACCGAATAGCCAAACCTTAAAGAACGCATTATAAACCATGATTTCCAAAACACTTAAAGAAAAACTTTACAAAACTACATTTAAAATACTATTTAGAAACCACTCAAGGGGACCAAATTTATTTGAAAACTAAAATCCATTTAGAAAACTAAACTTCCAAGAAAACACCAATTACCTTAAAACCATAACTGGCCACCTACTTTATTTATAGAACATAAAACAATCCAAAAAAATATTAAACCCTTTCCAAAACATTTTAAAACGTTTAGCATTATATACCAACATCAAACCATACACACCCAAAATCCTCTTTTGAAATAAAACGCACACCAAGAAAACATTTAAATTCCTTGCCCCTAAAATCATCACTTACACACATTATTTTAAAATAATGCTAACTAAAAACATTGAATCCATTAAACCCTTACAAAAGTGTTTTAACACAATAACCAAGCCGTAACACAACCAAAACAAGTTCATTAATAAATAATGTCGTTACAACATAATAATGACGATACATTTCATAAGGGCCCAATTCCTTCTTATAGAAACATAATCAATTCAAACAAGATTTCTAGGTATCATAAAACTAAGCAATTTACACTAAAACTCATTTAAAACCTATTTTTAACAAATCAAATAAATTAAAAATTTCTATACTAATTTAAACAAGGGTGTAATAGAGATTCAAAAATAGTTTATAAATTTATTTAAAATGGAAAGCATAAAAGGAAAGGCTTTAGGAAAGAAAAACTTGGAAACACCTATCAAAACTTCGTGTGATTGGAATGAAACTTCAACGGGAGAAAGAACGACGCCCTGCAGACTAATTGCACACCCTAAATCCAAAGGAAACTTGAGATACACATTAAACCTAAAATTTAGGGTTTGGGAAACAAGAAACCCCATATGAAAACCTTATAAATTGAGTGAGGAGAGGAGAATAGGGGAATAGAACTCACCGGAAGGAACCTTCAGAGGGAGGAGCAGCTGCCAGAAAGAGTGATGGAGGGGAGGAGGCATTATTGAGAAGGTAAGGGGAAGAGGGATGCATGAGGGAAAATGGGAGAAATGGGGAGGGAAAATGGGAGAAATGGGGTGTGAAAAAATGGGTAAAAGGGGAGTGGGGATAACAATTGAGGGATAATAAAAAAAAGAGGTGTGATTGGTAAAATGAAAATTAGGGCTTGATTGGAGAGAGATGTGAGTGGAGAGTGGGATAAAAATAATAATAAAAAGGATTAAATGGGAGAGAAGGGGGGATGGGTGATGAATAATTAGGGAGAGAGGGGTGAGTGGAGAGTGGTAGGTGCACGATTGGTAAAATAAAGAGGGGGGGGGGGTGATTGGAGAGTGGGATAAAAAAAGAAAGGGAATAAATGGTGGGTGGGCATGGAGAGAGGTGTGATTGGAGAGAGGGAGGTGCGTGGGGAATAAAGAAAAGAGGGTGAGTGTGATGGATAAAAAAGGGTGATGATTAAAACTGTTAAAAAAATAAAATTAATAACAATAAAAAATAAAAAAAGATGTTAATAATAATAAGGATAATAATAATAATAATAATAATGATAATAGTAATTATAAAAATTTAAATAAAAAAAATAAAAAAAATTAAATGTAAATATTTATAATAATTTTAAAAATTATATAATCAAAACAATACCATTAATTTTCTTAATGATAATAATAACAATAACAATAAAAATAATAATGATGATAATCGTAATTTTATTCATTTTATTTTAAATAATAAAAAAATTAATAACAACCAAATAATAATTATTTTTATAAAAATTTAATGATAATAAGATCATTAACAATTTTAATTAAAAAAACATTTTTCTATACACAATAATGTTATTATTATTATATCTTAAACTTTTAATTTATTTCATTCTCATAACGTTTTATTATTTTATGTAGTACGTAACCATAGGGAAAATCCGGGTCGACCGCATGGTTACCACCAACTGTGCGGTGCCTGTGAATCGTTCAAAACCCACCAAAAACATCAAATATATATATAAAAAAAATTAAACATGCACTCAACCCACACTTTGACGAGGCAAACCGAAGCCAACAAATAATAAAATAAAATAATTTAAAAGGTCAAGGTGTGAAAATTATCCCCACCACAAAACTTCCTGCCCCTATAAAGTCACCCAGCTGAAAGACAACTAAAACTCAGGTCAATGCCCTAACAAAACTGTTGGAAAAAAATACGAGCCTCGAGATGACTATTCACTCTACAAGTTACACCTGACCGACTCAAAGAGAAACCATAACACAAAACAAGGGGAGAAAACGAGGGGGTTCTCCCCACCACAATAATTCCCCTATTGTAAGAATTATAACTCAAACACACCACCCTAGGGGGGGGGGGAATGCGAAAACTCCCAAATGAACTTATTGATTTCTCCACATGAGTTGAACAAGACTGCTGAGACTTAAATGAAAAACAACTACAAGGCCACCCGACATACCAGGGAACTATCATAAGGAACTCCCTATAACAACACCACCAGAACTAAGAATTCCCTACACCAATCTAAAACTCTCAAAAACCTCACATCTTCAGACGATCACTAATAAAACCAAGACCAACCCACACAAGGGTCAAAAACACTTTTTAAAAAAACTAACGATTCTAGAGGTCACATTCAAAAGAACGCAACTACTATGATCATGAAAGGATAAGTTCATCGCACTATCACCACAAAATATGAACTTACAATAAAAGGGAAACAAGAACAAGGGAACCCTGAATGTATCTATTCTAATACAAAATATAAAGAACCATGCAAAGGTCTCACATGCCTATGACATGCTGACTATGCGTGAGCTTCACCCCGAGACCTGAGGCTGGGGCTCTGATGGCTTAAGCATCTTATGCCTCATAGTCAGACATTAGAATACCCTTATCAGAACTACTTCCTTGAACAACGCTTCCCACATAACTTCCCCCAGTGAACCGAACGACCACAATGATGATAGGACTTCGGAGGGATGCGGCCTGACGACTTGGAATGCCCGAACCAGCCATACCAATGGCATGCCCGAAGGCATCCTGACAAACTAGGTTCCAAGATCAATGAAGATGACATCTTAGGGAAGGTTCCTCCTGCACTCACTCCTCACTAGATATGGAACCTTAACAAAAACCAACTATCACCAACTACTCCCCAAACTCCAATGACGATAAGACAACCAACCTCCACTGGTCCCAAATTGAACCCTTAAACAAACCCAAAATGACACGAACCTTACAACCTAGGGAGTTCCCAACCACCCAAAGACACACTTCACCTCCCTCAATTCATTCCACCACCTCTAATAGACCTCTAACACCTCAAAGGGTGATGATCCTTAAAAGAACCGAAACCTGGGCATGAATAATCGACAACACTAGGGACCTTTCGGGGCAGCATACTCCGAACAACACAAGAAACACAAAACCAAAACTTTCCTCAAGCCAAAACATAGTTGAAAAGAACACCCCAAGCCAAGACAACTGGACCAGAAGCAAATCAAATATAAACACAACCAAAACCCTATTTTCCAAAATCACCATTCCCATTTAAATTTCAGAACTTCCTTATCCCAATGTCATTTTTCAAATACCAAAACCACTTTTCACAAGCCAAAAAAAAATCCACTCCCCAAGGAAAAACCAATTTCCAAAACCTTTATATTTTAAAATGAACCCAAGGAATCCAATGTATCATCACATGTGTGTCCACCCATTTCCATCCACATCACCCATAAACAAGTCCCCCCCACACTTACCGTACACACCCATAAACATGTGATCTTCCATAAAGGGTACCAAGGGCCACATCCTTTCCTCACCGAAACCCAAGAATTTACTAAAACTCTTCCAATTTTAAAACTCCCATTACCAATTTAAAATTATTTTAGAGAAAATATTTTCATTTAAAAAAACCCACTTCCATTTCAAAAAGCACGCTTTTACCAACCAGAACCAAATGGAGTACAACTTACAAAGAACCACCAGAATGAGGAACTAGTAGTTACACTTAAACCGATGACATGGTAGTGAGTCACGCCCCAAGTAAGCATCAAAAAATAGGAGGAACTTAAACCATGAAATCAGACTTCACATGGGTCACTACTCCATCTGAGGTCACGACGTGACACCAGCTTGCCTTCGTTGTTATCCCTCAATCCAAAACAAAGACACAAGATTCAAATCCAGGACTACCCCTGGAAACTAAAGGTTCAGAACGAGCAAGGGTTTATGATGAAATTCTGATGCCTAACACTCGTGTCCCGAAAGTCCTAATATCCATCTACAAAACACCCCAAATAACAAGGGCCTCCTCTGATACCATTTTGTCATGAACCAACCCGGGTCGACCCTGAACCAGTCACCCGAGCCAGTCTGCGGAAAGGCCCGAAGGGTGTTCCCGATCCCCACTGGCTAACAACTAGTGCCGGGCATCAAATTACACATGAAGGAATGATTTAATCCCAAGAGATAAAACTAGGACCAAATAAATAAATAGAACAGATAGAACATGTAGAAAAATGACAACTGAATCTTAAATAAACAAAGAACCAATCCAGATACAAAGTACCACTAAACGAACAAAACTGGAAAAAAGACCCTACTACAACGATCTCTATGTGACCCCTTGGTCACCTCCAACCACAAGCCCAAAACTGCTCCCACACGAGCAGCCACTAAGGAAAATACTAAAAAACAACTGAACCTACAACTGAAATGGTAAAGGATAGGCGTGAGCACAAAAATGATCAGTAGGGATGCCAAAAGTAAACCACAGAATCCAAGATTTTCTTTCCCAAAACAATCCATCAACACAGGTTTGAAAATACAAATATAAAAGTATGTTTTTCATGTTTTCAAAATAAGTAACACGATTTTGCCATTTTGAAAGTCCAACGCACACCACATATAAATTCCCAAAATCATTTGACATTTTATAAAAAAAATCTATGACAAGAGATACCAAGGCTGTGCTAAAAAGAAACAGATAACTATATAAATTATAAAACAAGTATAACTAAAGGTAAACCGATAATGTAAGTGATTAATTAACCATGGGTGATCCTAAACATTCCTAGAAGACCCATGGACATACTCAGTTCGGAACCACCTATCGACGTATGATGAAACTCCTAAGTCCATAACCAACTGGCCACCCTCGCAGCAATATAAACAAGCAACACTCCCCATATGGACTCTATACCTACAAGTGGGTACCAAACCGTATAATCGGGGCTGATAAGAAACCGTCATTTGATCAACTAAAAGATGCCTAGGAATCCATGGTGGTTACAATAATAATAATACTGTGTAAGTAGGAGGCTCTTGCACGCGTGACTCATCTTATTGTGACATCACCACACTTGCCTACCCCAAACACGGAGGCTTCCTATACATTAACCCATAAAGGGTTACACTAGACAGGAGTTACCCATATACATATTCAGTTATTTCATATTAAACAAAGTTCCAACCAAGTTTCTATAACATATAAACTTTAAAACATTTTAGAAAATGTTTAAGGTTTACAATCAGGCACACACATTTATTCAAAATATCATGCAAACACCACTCCTACATTTACAAATCTAAACGAGCCCTTAAGTTGTAAACACACATTCAAACACTTCCCAATTATGAAACATGCTTTTACCCTTTTCCGACCCACACCAAAACATGTTTCAAACCGAATGGACAAACCTTAAAGAACACTTTATAAACCATGATTTCCAAAACAATTAAAGGAACACTTTAAAAAACCAAATTTAAAATACTCTTTAGAAACCACTCAAGGGGACCAAATTTATTTGAAAACTAAAATCCATTTAGAAAAATAAACTTCCAAGAAAACACCAATTACCTTAAAACCATAACTGGACACCTACTTTATTTATAGAATATAAAACAATCCAAAAAAACATTAAACCATTTCCAAAACATTTTAACACGTTTACATGCTATACCAACATCAAACCATACACACACTGTTTCCGATGCTTTTATGCTGGGGCACGCTTGCGTGTACATCACGCATGGGAGGACGCGCGGCTTGTTGCCCCGCATTCCTGCTTTCCAATGGCAGGAAAAATCCATTCCTTGTTCAGGGATGTCTGCTCCTTGATCGAAACCGGGATGATGGGATGTCGGTTCTTCCTTACGTGGATTCCTCCTCAGAGCTCGTCACCTAGTCGGGGTCTCCCTCATAGATTTAAGACGGGTTCATGAAGCTCATTCCTGACACCATATCTGCATGGACTCCAGTTAATTACATTGCTTCTGTCGAGACGCTCCAAGGGGTCTTGTCGGGGCAGCAACCTTCGGTGAGGAGAATGGTCACGTTGGGGTGTCGTTGGCATGTCTTGATGCTGGGGATCGGCATGTCTGTCTTATGTCCCTTATCACAGGGCTTCTCGAGGGAGAGGAAGCCCGAGGAATCCCACATCAAACGCGGGGATTGTGTACCATATGAGGTTTTCCTCAGCTTCCCATGTTTAACACGGGGTATGTCACGAGTTTAACGTCTTGCGGAGATAGATCAGACTGAAGGACCCCCTAGGGGGAACACCGATGTTGGGGCCAACATGTGGGCGGCTTTCCGGATACCATGGAGTGGAATGGGGTGGCATGATCTCACCGAGATGTGGCGGCCCAGGTAAGGATCAGGATGGGTGATGGAGTGACGGGTTTGAACCTTGTGGAGGCTTCCTACGTATCCCCATGGTAGGGAATAAAATTCCGCATAGTTCGGTGGTATAGTGGGACACCTGAAGAGGCGACCCGTGAGAATGAACGCATGGATTGGAGCCTGGAGTAAGTAAGATCTCCAGGATAGGGAATGAGCTTCCCAAGGAACGTGGGATCGAGAGGGATGTCAGGATGAGACGTGGGTGTGAGGCATGGGGCTTACGCTCTGAGGCGGCCTATAATGGTGCTGGTGAACTGACACGAAGGGGTTGGAACAACTGAGTGATGGGATTGAACCTCGTGGAGGTTTCCTACGTACCATGCGTTAGCACGGATCAAAGTCCACGTAGTTCAGGGCATACAGTTTAACGTTATGCGGGACAAGATATAGTTTAACGTCATGCGGGACGAGGGCATTTGGGGCTTACGCTCTGAGGCGGCCCATGGTGGTCGGGGAACCGACGTGGGGAGGTCGGAATGACCAGGTGGTGGGCTTGAACCTCGTGGAGGCTTCCTACATACCATGAATTAGCACAGATCAAAGTCCACGTAGTTCACTGGGATGGGGATTACACTCTGAGGCGGCCCATAGGAGGATGTCATGGTCGATGCGCACTCTAATCCCACATGAGTCATGCTCGGTGTGAGAAACAAGAGGCAGTAGGGACCAGACGATCATGTCGCAAAGGGTTCTTCCATGAGAAGTGGGAAGAGGCTTATGCGTTGAGCGACCCGAAGAGGAAACAGGGGCTTACGCGTGGTTAGCGGCCCTGGGTGCCGGGGCTTACTCCTGGTTGGAGGCCCATGGTGCGACAAAGCGTAGTGGGAAAGGGACTCCACTGGCCTTGGCAGTGGGGAAGTATGGAGGTGCATGGGTGCAACCTTACGTAAGAGAGGCTAGGGGCTTACGCGTTGAGGCAACCCTTCCTCCGCGGACAAACGCCACTCCAACAAGGAGGATCTCATTCCATGTGAGGAAGAATCCATTCCCATGGAGATGAGTGGGTGTAAAGAATGCCCGATCTAGGGGGACCCTACGTGCGAAGCACAGGGTCGGACCACAGTTTAATGTCATGTGTTAAGGACGAGGAGCTTAGAAATTTAATGTCCTGCAGCTTGGACGAGGTGGGTTCACTCCACACCCCTAGGGCTTACATTCCCAATGCCCTCTACCCCTTGTGGGAGGGAAGGCATAGGGAAGGTCGTAGTGAAGGGGGGCCCTAGGGTGAACCGCTGAGGGGGTCCACGTTAGCGTGGCTATGCGAAGAAGCAATAGCCGTTAGCGTGCCTATGTGGAGAAGCATAAGGCAAAGCAACACAATGGGAAACACCACCCAAGGGACCTTGTGGTTACTTCGTACAAGCCTAGAAGGCCGTACGGGAAAACAACACATGGCACGCATGCCTGGAAGGGAAGACATCAGGTGCCGGTGCGGAGAGGCAGCCAAGGGGCGTCAAGGTAAAGGGTCCTAGGTGTTGCGCGCAAAGAGAAGGTTTGCACGCAAAACACCGGGATGGTGCGGAATATGACCAGAGGATTGTGCAGATAGGTGATTGCGCGCAAAGGACTGGGATTGCGCGCATAGAAGGGGATTACGCGCACGGGGCAAGGATTGCGCGCAAGGGAAGAACCCGGAGGAGTGGGAATATTCACTTAAGCCGGTAGAGTTGCGCGCAAAGGTGAACCCCTGGGAAAGGTTACGCGAAAAGAGGAATTACCTGGAAGTAATCGTGCGCGCGGGGGAGTCCGAATTGCGCGCACGGGAGTAGTTCTGAATTCCGCAACCCCAAACCGTTTGGGGTCACCTTCTATTTATAGGCATCGGCCGACGTGGAATCCAGGCGGCGCGCGAAATCTTCTGCACCGGGAACCGTCGGCGCGCAAAGCTTCACCACCCGGAACCGGGGCGCGCAAAATTGTGCGCACCACCAGCTCGATTACGTGAATCCTGGAGATGCTTCACGCGCACAACATTATTTCGCGCAAGTCCTCCTTTATTTCGTGCACCACTTCCCGGGCCTCCGGACCGAGCCTATGATTCCGAATATGACTTTGCTTTGTCATTTCGAAACTTCCTCTGGGAGTTACAGACTTTTTCGGCGTCTAAAATTCCCCCCCTCGGAATTGGATTGGCAAGAGGTCACAATGGTCAGATTCCAAGGGAAACGCCGTAACGCCGAAGTAGGGCCTCTCCTGGGCACTTAGCGCGCAAAAAACCAACGCGGCGTGCAAAATGACGGATCCACGCGGAATTCTCTTTTTGCACGGCGTGGAACCCTGGACTCGCCTATAAAAAGGGGCACTGGGTCCCGAATCCGTACTCAAGCTTTTTCACGCGATAGTCTTACCGCTCTCGTGCGCGAAATTTCTCCCGAAACTGCGCGTAAAAACGTTCTGGTAGCACGTAATTCCTTCCGAATTTTGGCGGCACTCGCGCACCTACTCGGGATATTCCGCACCTAGGATGCCGATTGCGCACCCAACTCCTGGATTTCGCGCCGCCACTTCAGATTTCGCGCAACACTCTCTGATTCCACGCACTACATCCTGATTTTGTGCAACTCCCGAAATATTCGAGATGGCCGCAAACTGAGTTGATGAGGGGGAATCCGCCGCTTGTAGGACCGAAATGGCGGTGAACGAGGAGGTTTATGGTGCCAAGGTGATCGTTTCCAACAACTTGACCTTGTTCAATCTACTGACTCTAGTCCAGAAGACGTATCCCCTGTCTGACAACCTCCTGCTCTGGAACTTTGGCATCCTGGAGGAGGTGCCCCTACCGGGCTTTGAGGTGGACACACCGCGGTCATGGGTGACCCGGGAGGATGATCTTCCTCGCTAAAACATCACCAATAACGGCCATCCTACCAGGGAAACCATACATATGGATGTATATTTCCTGAACCCGAGGACCAGGACCATTACTGGGGACGAGCTTGTTTCAGAGAATTATCCGACCCTCTACGCGAGCACGTTCCGTCAGAACGTCACAGATGACACGAAGGGATGGATGAAGGATTGGGACCTGCGGTCCTGGGGAAACTTCACCAGCAAGTGGGTCTGGGCGTTCTAGGTTCACCATACTTGTGACCAGTTTGGGGATGAACTGCGGCATATTGGCCTGTTCGAGGAGGTATGGACATCGCAGTTCCACTTCCACCGTCAACCTGAGCTCGGGCCGGATCTATTCACCTGGCGGTCTCCTGATACCAACACATTCAACCTTCCCCATGGGGAAGTTGGCATCAGTCTCTGGGACGTTCACTGCATCGGAGGTATCCCACTGGAGGGTTACCAATACAACGAGTTCATTCCTCCAAAGAACACCTGGGAAGACAGGTCATAGATGCCCATACTGACGTCGCACCTGCTGGAGTTGGCCAAAGAGAGGCTGGGGGTCAAGGACTTCCTGAAGGACATTGCCTACAAGGGCTGGTTCAGCCAGTTCCTTGAGAAGGATCCGAAAATCAAGATGCCGGGATGGGGTAAACGGTGCCCAACCGCGGCTCAGAGGAGTAGGGATGGGTCATACTAAAGGACCCTGGAGGCGGGGAAATACCAATCATGGGGTTACCGCGTCATTGAGGCCCGAGATCCGAACGTCCGGTACGCCGGGTTCCTTGCCGCCTTCCTGAGCGGGTGGCTCCTGCCGGTGCGGGACGCGGGGATGGGCGTCCGTCCAGCAACACTGGTGATGGCGGGCACCATGGCCTCCAACAAACGGTTCAACTTGGGGGTCCCCATTCTGGCCAAGCTATATGACATACTGGGACACATCTCACAAGGGGGGTCGCCCCGAAGAGTATGTGGCCCCTTCCAGATCTTCCACAGCTGGGTGGCAGCTCATCTCGGTGGGTACACTTTCCCAAACGCCATCCATCCTCCGGGCAATGGCCTACGACCGTCCCTGCTGAACATCGCCGGGGTGGCTCTGATGACGCTCAATGAGGAGGGCATGAGAATCCGCATTGGTAACCACACCAACTTCCACTTCATCCCATTCCCCACCTCGGTTGTCCAGATGGTGGACAATGGGTGAGGCTCACTGGAGCAGCAGGAGTACTTCCAGAGCATTCGGGGCGGGGTGCTCGTGGCTCGGATCGACGAGAAGGTGATATGCAAGCCTTACGTGCCATCCCGATTCGCCAGGAAATTTGGGTGCCTCCAAAAAATGCTGAAGAATGTATTCACAGCTATCTGGCAGGAGAAGAATCCCTGTGTTCTACGCCAGATGTGGTTGATGTTTACCACTTTCGGTTCTGGTGACGTCATTACTCTTCCTCCCACCGGGGTTGACGCTGGCATAGAAACCGAGTATGCCGAGCACTGGACCATTGCATACTCTGAGGGGCTTTTAAGAAAGCGAGTCCGGCAACTCGAGGCCACCCGCGCAGAAACCAGACGACGAGGGAGAAGGCAAGGTGCTGCTGGAAGGGGGGGGGACCAGGGGTGCGTCAGGCAGCGAGGCCTACGAAGGCCGGGACTTCAGCAGCGGGGACATCACATGGTGCCGTCGCGACCTCGTTGCCTGTAGGGGGGGCACATGAGGTGTCCAGGGAGCTTCCCGGGAAGAAGATAAGATACCTTCTCAAACCTTTCCAAGATGCAATTTTCCCGGCACTGTGGTCGGCGTGGATGACCCTGCGGCAATCGCTGAGTGTTGAAGCCGTCTGGCAGAAGATAGTGCAAAACGGGATCCAGCTGCCAGAGGTCGGGCTCGTTCGAGTTACCGACAGAGTGAAATTCCATCAGCAACATGCTTATCTTACAGCCATGGACACAAACGCACACCAAAGAGGTCGGCCTGCAGAGCCACCTTTACTATTGAAAGTGATGCTCGGCCAGGAGCATGATCCGGAAGTGATGCCACCGGGAGAAGGCGACAGTGACGAGGAGTCGGAGGGGGAGGAGGAGACCAGAGAAGACGAAGGCAAAGGAGAAGATAAAGAAGAAGGAGAACTTGAAGGTGAGGGGTCGCAGGGGGAGACCCACCAAGGGATTCTCCGAGAGAGCGGCGAGATTATCGGATTTGATCTCGACATAACCGAGATACTCGAGGTTTGTCTCTATCCTCATTCATTTCCCTTCTTCATCCATTCTCCTTTTCAATTTACAACCCATCTCTCTACTTCACTCAGGAGCACCTAAGTGTCGGTCCGGCGTACCCACTAGAGGAGGGAGGAGAGGAACCGGTGGGACGAGATGGGGATCCGACACCCATCATTGAATTGACAAGCATAGAGGGGTATCCCATCATGGAGGCTCCTATAGCAGCCGGAACACTGGAGGCTGACGCTCTGGGTTCCTGTAAGTCTCACGCTTCACTACTGGCGCTTGCTATCAAAAGATCCCAACTAATCAGGGTATGCCTTGCGCAGTGATCTCATCATTGGAGGCTCGTCAGGCTGCTAAGCCCAGGCCGTCCATGAGCGGACTAGTGGCGGACATACCACCTCGTCCATAACATACTTCCTACACTGAGTCGGCCCCAAAAATTGGTGAACAGGGAACGATGGACATCATCGGCGCTATCCTTGAAGCGAGGCCGGAAGCTGACGGAGGCACCGTCGCTATCGGGGCGAGAGAGGAAGGTCTCCCGGACGTCAAGGATCATATTCCTCACAAAGACATCCCTGAGGCAGATCCTTCTATAGACCTACTGGCTGCCTTTCCTGTGTACCGGCCCACTGACCCTGAGGAGATAGATGACTCAGACTCAGAAGCGGCCGAGGAGAGCCGGATGACATGGCGGAAAGGGTGGAAGTGTATCCAGCGCTTTCTCAGATAGCCCCAGTCGGATTGGATAATGCGGATGGGATCACTCCATACCTGGCTGTGCTTCCTGTGCGCCAGAGGGGCTAACACCCAACACCTTCATCTGACGGTCTGTGATTACATGGATGAGAAGATACGCGATAGCAGTCGGGGCACCAACGTTTCCCAATGTCGGGAAAGATCGGCGAACGCCCGAGCGTTGCTGAGGGTGGAGCGGGAGGTCCAGCACCTCTAAGGGCAGGCAACAGATAAGGAGGCCTTCACTGCGACGTGCTCTGAACTCGTGGAACAACTGACAGCCCAGCTGGCTGACGCCCAAGAGCAACTGACGGAGGCGAGTCAGCAGATGGCCGTACTTCAAACCGAGCGGGCGCAGGCACATGCCAGAGTTGGCGAGCTACACTCTGCGGCTGCTGATGAAGAGAGAGTCTTCAAGGAGCGAGAAGCAGTCCTGGAGGCTACCAGCCAAAGGGTAGCAGCGTTGGAAGGATCGATCCAGCACACTAATCCTTAAGGGCTTTGTTTCGGCCAGCTCATGAACTTTTTGCTTGTACTGCTCATCATCTCAATCTAATACATGGACAAATCCATTCATTTTACCCTTGGTTTAATATTCTCAACCATAATTCCAAAATGAATAACAACTCACCCCTAAGCTCCTGTGGGTCACACCCAATGCGAGAAGCAAAGGATACTCGTGTTATCATTTCGTCCAACTGTGGGGCATTAACCAAGCTTCAGGCATCCGAAATTGGGCCTGGATTTCTGAGGAGAAGACCTCAGACCGATTGATATATCACCTTCTCAATGTGCTCTGACACATGAGCAGGGCAATGCCAGGGGCATTGAAATCCATCCGAACATAGGGAGATGGAAAGGAAAGGTGAATCACGCTACCCGAATTCGGAACACTCTGGGGCGCAACGATGGAGGATAACTATTAACCGTGGTGGAAACGCAGCATCCATATCATGTTGGCCAGGAATGAGGACAATAAATGAGGGCTGACCGCTGACCATGTTCGCAACACGGGGCCTAACTCAAATATCACCGTCCAGTCTTCTGGAACGTTGGCCCAGGACAGCAGTAGGACTATAGGCCTATCATCCATACTGCTACAATAGGCGGACCAAAGGTCTATCATCCATATTGTGGCAGCAGGAGGACCAAAGTCTATCATCCATACTATTAGAAGGTCCCGTCAAACATGAACAGTCCTCCGGAACGTTGGCCCAGGATAGTAGGCGGACCATAGGTCTATCATCCATACTGCTAGGGGGTCCCATCGAACATGAAAGAGAATGAGGATCCGAATAAAGGGGCACACAAAGCGTGGAAAGTGGAGCGGTGGTTTGTTCAAACAGAGTCCAACACTCCCGAAATTGCGCCACTGTGGCAGAGGTGCATTAGGCGGACGTACCAACCTGATCACAGATCGTCCCAATTTCCAGACAGGACCTCTCTGATGAGAAAACTGCCTCTTCCCATTATTACTATGGGGCATCTCGAACTTATTCAGGGTAGATGTCATGATTACACCACTTCCCAAGAAGTCAGGCCGAGGGACCAATAATAAGGAGGGATGAGATTTGGTAACCCCTGGGGCTGGACCCAAGAAAAAATGTCCGAGCATTCCTACGTATCTCATTAGGATGATAATCAAGACACACGTAGTTTTAGAAGCATAGTTTAATGTCATGTAGGATGAAATATAGTTTAACGTTGCGTGGGACGGGGGACACATCTCATTTGGGGATAGGCACGATACGGTGAGTAACCTGACGTGAATGAGGACATAATCCCGCACCACACCGTACAATCCCACAAGAGAGACCGAGTCGTCGAAAGCCAAGGAAAGGATCTTAGTTTTAGGTCTTAGAACTCGGACCAAAGGATAAGGGGAATGGGAGACACACGGTAAAGCGGTTGCAAAACCCAACGTGAATGGGGCAAAGCCCTGCTTACTATGTGCTCCTAGGGACGCGTTTAGGCCGAGAGACCGAACATGAAAAGTTAGGCTAGGCCTGTGGGGAAGTTCCCAGGCGCTCCTACGTATATCACAAGGATGAGAATCAAGCCATACATAGTTCTTGAGAGGTAGCATCTTAATGGCGCACATCCGGGACGATATCATCACAGTTTATGGTCATGTGGTTGGACCTGGAAGCATAGTTTAAGGTCGTATGGCTTGGACCTGGCAGCACAGTTTAAGGTCATATGACTTGGACCTGGCATCACAGTTTAAGGTCGTATGGCTTGGACCTGGCAGCATAGTTTAAGGTTGTATGTCTTGGACCTGGGGGAACACGCACGATGTGATAAAGCATACCTGATGCAGGTGAGGGCATAGTCCCATACCATCACCGCGCGTGATTCCGAGAGAGGAGCCTCGGGCCAAAGGGGCCTACGAGGGTTCAACAATCAGGGGGGGCAGGAGATGCTAGCTCCCAGCTACACTGGGCCCGAAATGCAATGTCTGGGAGACTCATCGTTCCCCATGGGGATGAGGGTCAAGATGCACACAAAATGTGAAGAAGAAACCCAAGCACATACTCTAGTTCTTAGATTGCGGGAGACCCGAGAGACACCGTTATGCAGCTTGGTCCGTCTGACGTGTGGGGGTGTACTGAGGGTTAGTACAAGGAGTGTCAAGATTCCACCTTGACACGGTGGGGCGGAACATAATGTGAATCATGCAACCAATATTCAGGGCCCAAAGAAGCCAGTGTGACGACTGAGGATTACTTTTGACCATGTTCGCAACACAGCATCCTGTCGCGTTAGCCTAGAGGTAGGGGAAAACAAATGAGTATCAACCGCTGACCACATTTGAAACACAGGATTTGTATCAATTTATTGCCCGAAACCCTCAGGGGCATTGTCCCATGATGGTAGGAGAGCCCTTTTGCATTTTATCCAGGCCGTTCTTGGGGGTCCCTCCAGGTGTGAAAGATGGTGGGGCCCGAATGAAGGGGAACACGAAGCTTGACAAGCAGACAAGAACTTTCCTAAGTCAAATCTGACACTCCAGGTCCTAGACCAGAGTACTCTAAACACATTAGTAGACCACTGGAAAGGGTCTAGGGGCTCAGTCTGAGAGCGGCCAAAAGATGGCGGATTCCCAAGGGAAGGGCAGGCCAAAAGACCGAGGCAACCGGGAGATCGTGGGATCTCCTAAGAGACGGGGCTAGACCTGGAATCTAAGTTTTCAGGCGGTCCTACGTATCCCATAAATATGGGAATCAAGCCACACGTATTTCTAGAGACGCAGTTTAACGTCATGTAGGACGAAATACTGTTTAACATCGTGTAGGACGGGGTAAGGATCTTAGTTTTAGGTCTTAGAACTCGGACCAAGGAGCCCGGATGTAGGAAAAAATGCAGTTTAAGGTCATGCTGGACCGTGTAAGGATCTTAGTTTTAGGTCTTAGAACTCAGACCAAGGAGCCCAGATATAGGGAAAAATGTAGTTTAAGGTCATGTTGGACCGTGTAAGGATCTTAGTTTTAGGTCTTAGAACTCGGACCAAGGAGTCAGGAAAAATACCGTTTGAGGAACCTGGCGTTGGTGGGAGGAGTGAAACGCTCTCCATCCATAGTCACCAGGGAATACACGCCATTGGGATAGACCTTATGGACAATGAAAGGCCCCTCCCATTTGGGCTCCAAATTGGGTGGTTTCCTACTGGGAATCATTGGCGCTCTGAGAGCCAGCACCAGGTCACCTTGCAGGAAGGAGCGGAGGCGAACCTTCTTATTGAAAGCTCGATCCATCCTGCTCTGATGCCTTTCCAAGTTTTGTAAAGTGCGAATCCTACTTTCATCCAGTGCTTCCAATTCGGCTAGATGGATTTCAGCAACTCTATCCAGCGCTTGCTGGTCGTAGACCGCCGTGCGCAATGAGGGAAACTGAATCTCTATGGGCAGGACAACCTCAAATCCGTACACTATGGAATACAGAGTCACCTGGGTGGAGTTACGAGTCGTCATCCTATAGGCCTAGAGGGCGTTGGGGAGCTTGTCCAGATAACTTTTCTTGTTCTGAACAACCATATTTTTCATAATGTTATAGAGGGTTTTGTTAAACACCTCGATCTGTCCATTTGCCTGCGCATGATAGCGGGAGGTGTGGTTAGAGAGAATGTTGTACTTGGCGTACAATTTCTTCAGCTCGGCTGCTCGGAAGTTGGTTCCATTATCCGTGAGGATAACGTGAGGTACTCTAAATCGATAGATGATATTGGAGCTCACGAATTCAGCGATAGAACATGCTTTGACTTCCTTGAGTGGGATTGCCTATGCCCACTTGGAGAAGAAATCCGTAGCGATCAAGATGAACCGACACTGGCGGGCCGTCGCCGGTGGGTAAGGTCCTACGACATCCAACCCCCAGACTGCAAAGGGACAAGAATAATTGGTAGTATGGAGAGTCTATGGTGGCCGATACACAAAGTTAGCATGAACTTGGCACGCATGACACCTCTTGGCATACTCGATGCAGTCATAGATCATGGAGGGCCATAAGTATCCCAACCTCTGAATCTGGTGGGAAAACTTCGACCCGGCCTGGTGGGTGCCACAGGAACCAGCGTGCACTTCTTGCATGACCCGTGGGATCTCGACTCCTTGAAGGAAACAGAGGAGAACACCATAAAATCCACGCCTGTAAAGGAGCTGCTAAAGGATGAGAACGCTCTGAAGGGTGAACTGCGGTGCGTGGCGTCGGATTCACCCTCGCTCGTCTTAGTCCGACGGAAGATTGCTGTGCTGGAGATATTCAACCAAGGGCGTCCTCCAGTCAGGAACTGTCTCGATTACCACACCTGAAGCCCCTGTGGATCCTGACGTAGGGGCACCAGCGGTGAGATGGTTCACTCGCGGGCCACGATCACCCTCCAGAATAATAGGAGCAATGACTCTCCGGTGCACCATGTGGATAATTAGGTCATCCTGTTCGGGCTCCGCAAGTGATGCGGCCAGGCTGGCCAAAGAATCTACTCGACTATTCTATGACCAGGGAATGTGAACGACCTCTGGCCGGGAGGGGAACTTAGCCATTAGACGGAGGGTGCACTCTAGCAATGGCACGAGTTCTGGATTTCTGACAGCATAGTCACCATTGAACTGCTTGATGACTAGCTCGGAGTCCCCTTTTACATACAGATGGGGTACATAAATCTCGAGATCCAACTCGAGGCCAGTGATGAGGGCATGATACTCTGCCTCATTGTTGGTACATCCTTCTGACAACAGGAATGAATACAGCAGAACAGATTGCTCTGGGGTGATGAAGACAATACCCAAGCCCACTCTGTTGAGCCCAGGATCGTTGATCCTTCTACCGGTGGGGATCCATGAGACACCGTCAAAGTGCATTTTCCAGCATGGGATGGCGTGATCGACTGAGAGGATTTCCTCATCAGGAAAGCCTAGATCCAGTGGCTGGTCTACGGAGGTTGGGTGGGAATCTAAGAAGTCTGCCAACACCTGTCATTTGACAGCCTTCTGAGGTACGAACCTGATGTCGAACTACTGGAGGATCACCGTCCAGCGCGCCAATCGGCCTGTCAACATAGGTCGGTTCAGGATGTATTTCAACGGGTCTACCCGAGAGACTAGCTGTACCTCGTGGTGCTGCAAGTAGTGCCATAATTTCTACACGGAATATACGAGCACCAGCTAGCTCTTATCGATGGGAGAATATCTAATATCCGCGTCGAGGAGCATGCGACTGAGGTAGTAGAGGCTATTATCTATTACCTAGTTGTTCTTCTGGGCGAGAAGTGCGCCGATGGATCACTCTAGGGTGGTCACGTAAAGGACCAGCGGATTTCCGAAAATGGGTGGCATCAAGACCGGAGGTTGGAGCAGATACTGCTTGATTTCCTCAAAAGTGATCTGACACTCTTCGTCCCATTCATAGGCGACACCTTTCTTCATGAGCCGAGAAAATGGATTACACTTGCTGGCCAGATTCACAATGAATTGGCGTATATAGGCTAAGTGGCCTTGGAGACCTCGAAGCTCCCGAATATTATTCAGGGGATGCATTTGACTGATGGCCTTGATCTTCTCCAGGTCGATCTCGATGCCTCGGTATCTAACAACGAAGCCAAGAAACTTTCCGGAGGTGACCCCGAAGGCACACTTCAATGGGTTCATCTTCAAGTGGTGAGAACGGAGGAAGCCAAACACTTTCTCAAGGTCTTTGAGATGGTCTTGGTATTGATGAGATTTAACCACCAGGTCGTCTACGTAGCACTCCACCAGTGTCCCTAGAATCGGCTTGAATATGCGATGCATAGCCCGTTGATAGGTGGCACCCTCATTCTTCAGGCCGAAGGGCATAACCTGGTAGCAAAAAGTACCCCGAGGGGCCCTGAAGGCAGTAAAGTCTTCATCCTCGGGGGCCATCCGGATCTGGTTGTACCCGGAGTACCCATCCATGAAGGAGAGATCTTGGAACCCGGCCGTGGCATCGATCAAAAACTCTGTCACAGGAAGGGGAAAATCATCCTTCGGACAGTGGCGATTGAGATCGCGGAAGTCGATACAGACCCTGATCTTCCCGTTCTTCTTCCTGACTGACACAATGTTGGCTATCCACCTGGGGTACTGGACTTCCTTGATGAAGTTGTATTTAATGAGCTTATCAACTTCGGACTCCACCATGGCACTGTGAGAGGGGTGTATCTTTCTGGGAGGCTGCTTGAACCCACGATGGTTTGCTGGAAGGCCAAGGCAGTGGACGGCTACCTGGGGATCTAGTCCTAGCATCTCGTCATAACTCCAGGCGAACACATCACGGTGCTGTCTAAGGAAGTCTACGTACTGTTTCCGTTCCTCGGGGGGCATAGCGACACTAACCAATGTGGGTCTCGGTTCCGCCTTGCTACCGAGGTTCACCTGCACTAACTCGTCGACCGTGGTGGGGACACCCTCCTCAAAGGCAGGAGGAGCATCTTCCATGTCCTCCTCTCCGATTATGGAGGGATCATCCATGGGGGGAGCCGTTTTGGGGCTGCCAAAACCTGATGGGAAGATGGTGCCGTCTTGGGCGGCAGAGGTCGTCACGTCAGGAGGCTCATGAGCTGCGGAGACCATGGAGACAAAGGCAGTTGATCCAATCCCATCTGGCCTTCGGCCCAAGGGGCCACGCTTTATGACATCAAAGTAGTAGTGGCGCGTTGTCTTGATCCGGTCGATTCTGGACCGACGAAATAGACACGTATGACGTACTGTCGTTGCCATGAGCCTAACGTCCCAATATCGTACAGGGGTAGGGGGCTCGAGGATCACCTGAGCCTGGTTGGTGTAAGAGTACAAGGTGATTTCCCGCCATCGCTTGGACCCGGAAATATGCCTTCCTCTGGTACTCGAAACAACAAAGCACTGCCCCATGTCTGGGGTCGTGGCCTCCAACTGATGGATTGGGAAGACATATGCGTCATCCAAACCTACCCAGGGATCAATCGTGATAGTGGCGGGCTCAACCTCACCTGCCAGGATCTGCTTGTCCTTGCTCTTGTAATAGTCAGTGTCCAGATAACGGGCTTCACAAGAGGCAAAAGGTGACGCATCTCCTTGGAGCATTCCCACTCAACCCTTAAGGGAGTATTTGAGGTACTGGTGATATGATGAGGGGACCACTATGTGAAGGTGGAGCCACGACCTGCCCATCAATGCGTTGTAGGCGGTGTCCTAAGAGACAACTAAGAATTCGGTATTGGAAATTAGGCCGCCGAACTGGGTATTAAAACGAATCTTTCCAAGTGGAGTTTTCTTGGTCCGGTCATACCCCTAGATCCTGAGGTCAGAGGGAGTTAGATCATCCTCAGACAAGCCCAGCTTCTGCAGCGTCCGAGTTGGGATTAGGTTAATCCCGAAACCCGTATCAACAAGACAATGGCGTACTTCCACGCCATTGAACTGGCCGGTGATGTACAATGGGAGAATGTGCCCCTGTATGGGAAAGTCTTCATCTTCACCAGAGAACGAGATAACCTCATGACATTCGGCGTCCTCAATCGCCTCGGTGTGGAAGGCTTCTACGGCCGCCACCTCCATCTCAAACTGGAGGGGGCTCCTTAGAGCCTCGGCGAGCGCCTCATGCATTTAAGACGACAGGCGAAGGGCATCAAGGATAGAAATCCTTGCCGGAATGCCGACCAGGTGCTTTAGAACATCATACTTTCGAGCCAAACACGAGCTTCTTCTTAAAGGAGGCCACTCTGCGATTGGAGGCATGACGGGCCCTGCCGGCGGTACCGGTGACTGACTGGTACTAGGCACATCTCGCTGTTCACTAGTCGAAGCCCGGGAGGTGGCTGCCGTATTAGGACTGGAAGGTTGTAGTCGGCCGTTGGAAGGGCAGGGCTGGTTGCAGCATGACCGAGGTGGTCCCGCCTGATCCAGCAACACAAATGGTGGTGGAGGCGAACCTGTCGACATCGGGTGAGGGGGCCGCCTGTGCTGATCTCTATATCGGGCCTGCTGCCTGGTCTCAGTAGCGTGCATGGCCTGACTGGAGGTGACGACTTCCGTGCCCTGGTGATTCACGTAGCCATAGATCCGCCGACATCGACGATGGATGGGGACATTGGGGTGGTCCACCTAGCGTTCCTCATCGTCGGGAGTCAAAAAGGGATTTACCAACTCTACGGTGTTAACCGAAGCATACCCCGAGCTTTCACTCGAGGAGTCATCCACTACCGGATGGAGTCTTGGAGGGATCCCCATATCTGGGGGCATAAAATCTCCAAGCTTGCAGGATGATTATGGCATTAGCAGGGCGCGTTCTTTCTTCTTGCACCGCCACTTGCTCTTCTGGGAAGAGGTAGGCTGGGATGATGATGCCAAAGTGGCGCTCGCAGATTCTAAGGGCTCTGGATGACTCAAGCAGGCATGGATGATTCCATGGGCACAGGTGACCATCCTACGGGTCATCCAGTCGTTATACTTCTAGGACCCATGGTCGGAAACCTGCTGGCACTCATCCTCGTTGCCATTACTGCCATCTGATCTCACGAAGACACCTGCCACTTACGCCGGGGCTGGGCCCAACCTGAATATGTTGTTGTCAATCTAGTCTTGGATCCAGTCCTTGAACACCTATCATCGCTAGATGGTGTGCCCCAAGGTCCGCTGATAAGGGCAGTAGTTAGGGTGATCAGCAAGACGCGCCTCTTCTGGCTTCCGACACTCAGGCAGCCGCACGATTCTCTTCTCCAAGGCACTACAGAAATAACCGGGGACCTGGGCCTCGTCAAATGAGTAAGTCCGATTCCTTATATCTAGAAAGGGGGCTCTTGGAGACTGACCATGACCAGGGGCCGAAGGATCATACTAAGGAGGTGGAGCCTGATTATCTCTCCTAGGTGGTGGCAGTGCATTGCGCAGAGGCGCCTGCCGATTTTGAGGCGGTCACTGCTGGGCCGGAGGCTGTGCCCGTGGGGGTGGACCCCTATGGGGATACTGAGCTGGCCTTACTGGTATCAAATCTATCTGTCTGGGGGCCTCTATCTGGGCCACAACAGTGGGCTCAACTCTGGCGGCTCTCCTTGTAGGGATTACAGGAGGCAGCGGGCGTGCATGACTGGCCTGTTGCAGGGCTTCTTCGAGGCGCTGAGCATTTTCTGAGAAGTCCCGAAACCCTCCGGGGTAATTCTGAGTGATCAGAGAAGGAACCAGCTCTGCCTTGAAGTTCCCTACACACATTTTCAGTAATTGCTCCCGAGTTAGTGGCATGTCAAGGGAGTACGTGAGCCCCTTCCACCGGGCGACGAAGTCCGCGACCCGCTCATCGGGCCTTTGTTTTCACCTGAATAGGTCTGCGATGTTCGTCTTCCAGGTTGTGGAACTGAGCTGGTAGAAGAATTTCCTATGAAGATCCTCCAAGCTAGTCACAGATACGACAGGGAGCTGGCTGTACCGGACGAATGCTGGTCCTTCCAGTGTCTGAACAAAGCAACGGAGCTTGGCAGCCTCCTACTGCGCCAGAGTCCCTAATATAGGCCCGCACCTCGAGTTGAAGTGGTCCAGGTGCTGTGGCGGGTCTCCGGTCCCATTAAAGGGGGCGAAAGTGGGGTTCCCAAATCCCGGTGGGGCCATCATATCATCCACCCACGCTGGGTATGACTTGCCGTCCAGTGGGATTGCCACCTACCGAGTTTCCAGGGCCTCTAAGCGGGCGATGAGTACTTCCATTAGATCGTCCGGACACGGATTCCTGTCCTTATAGGGATCTCTAACCACAAGCGCATTGCCGGGCTCTTCAATCTGGTAGTCAAGCTCAACAGCTCGCGGGGCGGCTGGCGGAGCGACTCTCGGGGCAGCGGGAGGAAACCGAGCAGGGTCCCCCAGGTGATCCCGCCGCTCGGGAGGGTTCGATGAGATGTATCGTGCCCTCTTTCCATAGGCTCCTTCCTCTCCCCTGTTGGCGAACGCAACATGGTTGCGGTTTCCTGGGGGAATCTCGTCAAGGGGTAGGTGCTCCTGCCCCTGCTGTCCTGGCCTAGGGTTACCGTAGTCAGGCCACCGATCTGCAATGCGTTCGGTAAAGAGCTCATCAACCAGCCACTTTTGCTCAGCAAGCTGTTGACGTAGCGTGGCCTTCTCAGGGTCTTCCTCCACCTTCTGTACCGAGGCCGATGGGTCGGCGATCTTGACAGCCCCGACGTGCTCTTTACCCTTGCCAATGTTTCGGCTTAGTGTTAGTGCCTCAGTGGGTGCAGGGAGACCTAGGAGGCTCCTCTATTGGCGAGTAATCCTACCAGATGGGTCCAGTAGCAGCTTTTCCTCAGGGGGAGAGTCCCCATCGAGGATCTCCACACCGTTTCCCTCACCTTAAAGGTCATCCATGTTGACCACCACTTCCCTTGGCGACATTCCCTCAGGGCCGCCCAAAGAATCGGGCTGTCGGCGGATCGCACAGAAAAGAAGGGCAGTGTACTGCCCCCATCCACGGACGTGCGGATGGGGGGTGGCTTCCTCGATAACCTTGCGGAGTACTTGAAAAATCTGGATGCATTGTTGCTGGAGGGCCTTGTGGTGGCCAAGTGACTTGGGGTTCCGAACCGCGGGGAGCGCAGCTAGGTCGACGAGACGACACTGCTCACCGATATCCTCGAGATGTGCTTGACTCCCAAGATAAGGTGCTAGCTAATGGAGAAGACGAGAGTGATTCACCTGAAGAGTCTGGTGGAAATTCAAACTCTCCTGAGGTGAGTGACTTTGGCATGTCAAAATCCGATCCTACGACCGACCAAAACTTCTCGGGGAAGTGGCCCGCTGCGAGGACGGTCCAGAAGCTCCACGACTTTGGTTCAGGATCCGAACCTTTCTGCCCCTACTCATCAACCGAGAATGGCCAGGGAGCTGGCAACGGCGCCGAGGCAGGCCGCCGGGCTAGTGGGCTGGCTGACGGGGAATACGGCGAACAGGCCGATTGGCCGCCGATCCCTGAGTCGTGCTCCAAGGGTTTCAGTGCCCTGGCTGCCACGCCACGATAGGATGGGCTGGAAAACATGCCTCCTGTCACAGTATCGGTGCTCGCCGAGGGTGTGTCACATTGCGACTCTTCCGTCGGTCCCCAAAAAAGTTCCCCACCCTCCCTGACTGAGGTGAAAGGTGCTTCTGGGGATGCCAGTGGTAACTGCGGGTTTGACCTCTAGGGGTACGCCAAGTCCTTGTCCTCCTGGATATACCTTTGGAGGGAGGAGGGAACCATAAGGATCTTGCATTCGGGGAGTACGAGGCTGATGCGCCATGTCCCCATCCTTTCCCTTGACTCGTAGGACCGGGGGGAGGGCTCTATCACCGAGTCGTACTCTGCCTCAGAGTCCGAGAAACAGACTAGTTTGATTTCCATCCGGACTCCCTTGACATTCCTCTTACGGTGACAACGTCCCACCTTCATGCCCCTGGGTGGCTTCTCAGGGTAAGGATGATTTCTGTCAAGGAGTCCCCTGGCCGCAATAGCGCTGGGGCATAGGGGAATGAAGGCCGGGGTGTGAGAAGCATTGGGACAGATGTCGAAAGGGACATGGGGAGGACCTCCATGTGAGTGAGAGACCGGATATGCAACAGATCTATACTTGCGGCCAGTAGTAGGGGGAGTGACCTCATACCTAGTGGAGTGGGAACTGGAAAGAGTCATACCCGGAGCGTAGCTGTTGTGAAGAAGCCTTCGGCTTTCTAGATCAGTGGCACAGAATGAACCTTTATGGTGGGTGGGACTACTGCGGATTGGTCCGCGGTGGCCATTTCCTGTGCCCGCGACTGAGAGAGTTGACCCAACCTGCCTGTAGGGCGGTCGGGGCCTCGATCCAAGTCGGGCATGTGACTGCCCTTGCTCAACGTGTGCGAGGGTCTAGTAACATGAGTTAGCAGTGGCTCGGGTCACAGTTGTTGCTGACGTTGGTGCCCTAGGACGGGCATTCTCTTCCGCTCGCGCCCGACGCTGGCGTCAGGTCAGATGGGTTGGAGTCGGTGGTGCGGGCATGAAGATTGCCTGCTCCTCGGCCCGGGGAGTCGGGCGGCGACGTCGACGCAACCTGGCGGGGGCTCTTGCCGTTAACCCCTGGGATGGATCTCTGATCGGGCGGACCTGGACATCCCACACCTCATTGGCGTAGGGGAGGGATGTGTCAAGGTGCTCCGGGGATAGGCTCCCGAAGCGGTTGAACGTCAGAGTGGGGAGCGATGGCTCCCTACGCGGCCCTCAGGGGCTGCGACGATGGTGAGGCACAACCACCTCTATATCCAAACGGGCCATGCCCCTAGTGGGGATGATCCCTTCCTCATCGTACCTACGAACCAGGTCGTTGATCACCCTTCGCTGGATGATTTCTGACTGGGAGAGGGGGCGTGAGCACCTGACAGTCGTAGAAATCGGAGCCAGAGTGACCGTGGAAAAGGCAGGACCGTGCGGGGTAGCCGCGTCGGTACTACCCCTGCTCCTATGCTGGTGGGCAGGTGGAGATCGAGCTCTGGATGCAATGATCTGATTCCTGGAAGCAGGTAGATAAACCCATTAGTACTAACAGGAAAAGAAATCAAAAACCAATAGCCCATCATTATTCCATATTCCATGGTCGGTGAGAGGGATCCATGATGACGACGTCAGAGAACGGAGTGCTCAACATCCTGACTGCCTCAACCCCTGGCGGGTTTCACATCCCGTTGATAGGTACCCGGACCTGGTGACATGCTAATCTTCAGACACCCCGAACGCTACTCGTCTCCATATTGAGGAGAAGAGATTCACGTTGGGTTGACCATTTTCTATTTTCGACGCTTTTACGCCGGGGTGCGCACGTGTGTCCTTCACGCATGAGAGGATGCACAGCTTTTTGCCCCGCATTCCCACTTTCCAAAGGCGGGCGACATCCGTTCCTTGTTCAGGGACGTCTGCTCCTTGATCGAAACCGGGATGATGGGATGTCGGTTCTTCCTTCCGTGGATTACTCCTCGGATCTTGTCACCTAGTCCAGGTCTCCCTCATAGATTTAAGACGGGTTCGTGAAGCTCGTTTCCGGTGCCATATCTGCATGGACACCAGTTAATTATGTTGCTTCCATCGAGACGCTCCAAGGGGTCTTGTCGGGGAAACAACCTTTGGTGAGGATAATGGTCACTTTGGGGTGTCGTTGGAATGTCTTGACGCTGGGGATCGACATGTCAGTCTTCTGTCCCTTATCACAGGGCTTCTCGAGGGCATGAAAGCCCAAGTAATCCCACATCGAACGTGGGGATTGTGTACCATATGAGGTTTTCCTCAGCTTCCCATGTTTAACATGGGGTATGGCGCGAGTTTAATGTCTTGCGGAGACACATCAGACTGAAGGACCCCCTAGGGGGAACACCGATGTTGGGGAAAACACATGGGCAGCTTCCCGGATACCATGGAGTGGAATGGGGTGGCATGGTCTCACTGGGATGTGGCGGCCCGGGTAAGGATGAGGATGGGTGATGGAGTGACGGGCTTGAACCTCATGGAGGCTTCCTACGTATCCCCATGGAAGGTAATCAAAGTCCGCATAGTTAGATGGTATGGTGGGACACCTGAAGAGGCGACCCGTGAGAATGAACATATGGATTGGATCCTGGAAGAAGTAAGATCTACGGGCTAGGGCATGAGCTTCCCAAGGCACGTGGGCTCGAGGGGGAAGTCAGGATGAGACGTGGGCGTGAGGCATGGGGCTTATGCTCTGAGATGGCCCATAATGGTGCTGGTGAACCGAAACGAAGGGGTCGGAACAACTGAGCGATGGGCTTGAACCTCGTGGAGGCTTCCTACGTACCATGCGTTAGCACGGATCAAAGTCCACGTAGTTCAGGGAATACAGTTTAACGTCATGCGGGATTGTATACAGTTTAACGTCATGCGGGATGAGGGAATTTGGGGCTTACGCTCTGAGGCGGCCCATGGTGGTCGGGGAACCAATGTGGGGAGGTCGGAACGACCGGGTGGTGGGCTTGAACCTCGTGGAGGCTTCCTACGTACCATGCGTTAGCACAGATCAAAGTCCACGTAGTTCGCTGGGATGGGGCTTACGCTATGAGGTGGCCCATATAAGGATTTCATGGTCGATGCGCGCTCTAAGCCCACGTGAGTCATGCTCGGTGTGAGAAACAAGAGGCAGTAGGGACCAGACGATCACATCGTAAAGGGTGCGTCCGTGAGAAGCGGGAAGGGGCTTACGCGTTGAGCGGCCTGAAGAGGAAACAGGGGCTTACGCGTGGTTAGCAGCCCTAGGTGCTGGGGCTTACTCCAGGTTGGAGGCCCATGGTGCGACAAAGACCAGTGGGGAAGGGACTCCACTGGCCTTGGCAGCGGGGAAGTACGGAGGTGCATGGGTTCAACCTTCCGTAAGAGAGGTTAGGGGCTTATGAGCTGAGGCAACCCTTCCCCCGTGGACAAACGCCACTCCAACAAGGAGGATATCATTCCATGTGAGGAATAATCCATTCCCATGAAGACGAGTGGGCGTAAAGAATGTCCGAGCTGGGGGGACCCTGCGTGCGAAGGACGGGGTCAGACCACAGTTTAACGTCATGTGTTAAAGACGAGGTGCTTAGCAGTTTAACGTCCTGCAGCTTGGATGAGGTGGGTTCGCTCCACGCCCCTAGGGCTTACATGCCCAATTCCCTCTACCCCTTGTGGGAGGGAAGGCATCGTCAAGGCCGTAGTGAAGGGGGGCCACAGGGCGAACTGCTGAGGGGTCCACGTTAGCGTGGCTATGCGAAGAAGCAATAGTCGTTAGCATGCCTATGCGGAGAAGCATAAGGCAAAGCAACGCAACGGGAAACACCACCCAAGGGACCTTGAGGTTACTTTGTATGAGACTGGAAGGAAGTACGAGAAAACAACGCATGGCGTGCATGCCCGACAGGGAAGACATCAGGTTCCGGTGTGGAGAGGCAGCCAAGGGGCATCGAGGTAAATGGTCCTAGGTGTTGCGCGCAAAGAGAAGGTTTGCACACAAAACACTATGATGGCACGCAATAGGACCGAAGGATTGTGTAGATAGGTGATTGTGCGCAAAGGATTGGGATTACGTGCACAGAAGGGGATTCCGTGCACGGGGCAAGGATTGCGCGCAAGGGAAGAACCCGGAGGAGTGGGCAGATTCACTTAAGCCAGTGGAGTTGCGCGCAAAGGCGAACCCCGGGGCAAGGTTGCGTGAAAAGAGGAATTACCTGGAAGTCATCTTGCGTGCGGGGGAGTCCGAATTGCGCGCACTGGAGCAGTTCTGAATTCCGCAACCCCAAACCGTTTGTGGTCTCCTTCTATTTATAGGCATCAACCGACACGGAATCCAGGCGGTGCGCGAAATCTTCCGTGCCGGTAACCGTCGGCGTGCAAAGCTTCACCGCGCGGAACCAGGGCACGCAAAATTTCGTGCACCACTGGCTCGATTACACGAATCCTGGGGATGCTTCGCGCGCACAACATTATTTCACGCAAGTCCTCCTTTATTTTGCATACCACTTCCCGGGCCTCCAGACCGGGCCTCTGATTCCAAATATGACTTCTCTCTGTAATTTCAAAACTTCCTCTAGGAGTTATAGACTTTTTCAGCATCTACACACCCGAAATCCTATTTTGAAATCAAACGCACACCAAGAAAAAATTTTAAATCCTTGCCCCTAAAATCCCCACTTACCCACATTATTTTAAAGGAACGCCAAATAAAAACATTGAATCCATTAAACCCTTACAAAAGTGTTTTAACACAATAACCAAGCCATAACACAACCAAACCAGTTTCATTAATAAAAAACATCATTACAACATAATAACAATGATACATTTCGAAAGGGCCCAATTCCTTCCTAAAGAAACATAATTAATTCAAACAAGCTTTCTAGGTATCATAAAACTAATAAATTTACACTAAAAGTCATTTAAAACCTATTTTTAAAAAATCAAATAAATTAAAAATTGCTATACTAATTTAAACAAGGGTTTCATAGAGATATAAAACTAGTTTATAAATTTATTTAAAATTGAAAGCATCAAAGGAAATTCTTTAGAAAAGAAAAACTTGGAATCACCTACTAAAACTTCATGCAATCAAATTGAAACTTCAACGGGAGAAATAATGACGTCCCATGGACTAATCGCACACCCTAAATCCAAAGGAAACCCAAGATACACATTAATCCTAGAATTTAGGGTTTGGGAAACAATAAAGCCCATGTGAAAACCTTAGAAATCGGGTGAGGATAAGAGAATAGTGGAAGAGAACTCACTAAAAGGAACCACCAGAGGGAGGATCAGCTACCAGAAAGCATGCCAGAGGGGAGGAGGAATTCTTGAGAAGTTAAGGGGAAGAGGGATGCATGAGAGAAAATGGGAGAAAGGGGGTGTGCACAATGGGTAAAAGGGGAGAGGGGAGAATGCATGATGGATAATAAAAAAAGAGGCCTGATTGGTAAAATGAAAATTAGGGCTTGATTGGAGATAGTTGTGCATGGAGAGTGGAATAAAAATAATAATAAAGGATTAAATGGGAGAGAAGGGGGGATTCATGAGGAATAATTAGGGAGAGAGGGGTTATTGGAGAGAGGTAGGTGCATGATTGGTAAAATAAAGAGGGGGTGATTGGAGAGAGGGATAAAAAAAGAAAGGGAATAAATGGGAGAGATGGGGGAGCATAAAGAGAGGTGTGAGTAGAGAGAGGGAGGTGCGTGGGGAATAAAGAAAAGAGGAGTGAGTGTGATGGATAAAAACATGGTGATGATTAAAACCCTTAAAAAAATAAAATTAATAATAATAACAAATAAAAAAATATGTTAATAACAATAAGGATAATAATAATAATAATAATAATAATTATAACAATTTAAATAACAATAATAATAAAAAAATTTAAATGACAATATTTATAATAATTTTAAAAATTATATAATCATAACAATGCCATTAATTTTCTTAATGATAATAATAATAATAACAATAAAAATAATAATGATGATAATTGTAATTTTATTTATTTTGATTTAAATAATAACAAAATTAATAACAACCAACTAATAATTATTTTTATAACAATTTAATGATAATAAGATCATTAACAATTTTAATTAAAAAAACATTTTTATATACACAATAATGTTATTATTATTATATCTTAAACATTTAATTTATTTAATTCTCATAATGTTTTATTATTTTATGTAGTGTGTAACCATAGGGAAAATCCTGGCCGACTGCACGGTTTCCACCAACCGTGCGGTGCCTATGCATCGGTCCGAAACCCACCAAAAACATAAAATATCAAACAAAAATTAAACATGCACTCAACCCACACTTTTATGAGGCTAACCGAAGCTAAGAAATAATAAAATAAAATAATTTAAATGTTTAGGGTGTGAAATCTTTAGTATTTGGTCAATGTATGTACTCTGACATAGTCCAAGTAGTCTCTTAGATCTATCATGAATGATCTTAATCTCTAAAATGTAGCTTGCTTCACCTAAGTCCTTCATGGAGAAGCACTTGTTCAACCGGTCCTTAATCGACTGTAAGACTGGTATGTCATTTCCAATAAGTAATATGTCATCAACATATACTACTAGAATAATGACCGCATTCCCATTAATCCTTTTGTAAACACATAGCTCACATTCATTCTTGATGAAACCAAATTACCTTATGTATTTATCTAATTGAATTATCCATGACCTAGATGATTGCTTCAATCCATAAATGGATCTCTATAACTTTTAAACCCTTTTGGCATCAACTAGTGCCACAAATCCTTCTAGTTGTGTCATATAGACATCTTCCTGAAGGTTCTTGTTAAAGAATGCAGTTTTGACATCCATATGAAAAATCTCATAGTCATGGTAAGATGCTATGAAAAGTATGATTCTGATGGATTTAAGCATATAAACTGGTGAAAAGGTTTAATCATAGTCAATTCCTTGACACTGTTTAAAACCTTTAGCCACTATATTTTCTTTATATGTACTAACTTTACCTTCCATGTCCAGTTTCTTCTTGAATACCCATTTTCACCCAACATGATTTACATTAACTGGTGCATCAACCAGAACCCAAACTTGGTTCTGATACATGTAATCCATCTCATAATTCATAGTTTCTATCCATCTCCTATATTCTAATCTCTCTACTACCTCCTTATAGGAGATAGGTTCATCATTGTCCAATAATAATGAGTCACCATCCTTGGTGATAAGAAAACCATATATCTCTAGTTCTCTTACCTCTCTTGTACTTCTATGTAATACATGTGTTTCAAGAACTACTTCTTCCATGGGGACTTTTGGATATTGTTCCTATACCAACTCTTGTGTATCTCGAGCATCAACTTCATCAAAATCAATCTTGCTCCCACTATCCTTTTTGAGGATGTTCTCCCTCTCAAGAAAGATGGTTTGTCTAGCGATAATAACTTTATTTTATGAGGGGTTGTATAGGTAGTATCCATTTGTTTCCATAGGATACCCTATAAATATACACTCCGTTCCCTGAGGTGCTATTTTGTTGCCTGAGAAAGCCTTAACAAACATCTTGCAACCCCATGCACGAGTATGAGACAAAACATGTTTCTTTCCACTCCATAGATTGAATGGGATTCCGTTTGTCACCTTAGTTGTTACTCAGTTTAATGTGTATGCCATAGTTTGTAATTCATATCCCCAAAAGGATAACAAAAGACTTTCATGACTCATCATAGATCTTACTGTGTTCAACAAGGCATGATTCCTCCTTTCACTAACACCATTCCACTATGATATATAAGGTGGAGTGAGTTGAGATAGTATCCCAAAATCTTATAGAAAGTCAATGAACTCTTGTTTAAGATACTATCCACCTAAATCTGATCAAATCTTCTTTATCTTCTTACCAAGATGATTCTATACTTCATTATTTAATTCTTTGAATTTCTCAAAGGACTCAAACTTATACCTCAATAAGTAGATATAGCCATATCTACCCAAGTCATCAGTAAAAGTTATAAAGTAAGAATAACCAACTCTAGATTCTACTGGAAATGGTCCATACACATCAGTGTGTACCAATCATAGAAGTTCTGTGGCCCTTTCACCCTGTCTAACGAATGGTGGTTTGGTTATTTTACCTTGTAAACAATTGTGACATCTATCAAGTAGTTTTAGCTCAAAAGAGTCTAAATAACCAACTTGACAGAGCTTTGTCAATAATTTCTCATTTACATGACCTAGATGGTGATGCCACAATTGGGTGTTATATGAGTCATGTGAACTTTATTATTTATCAATTTCCAACACTTGGTTTTCGTAATTTGATACATACAAACCATTATTTAAATGTGTCATACCATAACATATGTTGTCCTTATAAAAGAAATAACTTTTATTTAAAAATATGAAAATAAAACCATATGTATCTAAAATTGATACATAAATTATGTTCTTGGTAACAGTTGGTACATAATAACAGTCATGTAAAAATAAAATCATCTCAGTGGGCAACAAAAGGTGGTAGTCACCAATGGAAGGAGCAGCCAACCTCGAACCATTAGCAACTCGTAGATCCATCTCTCCTCTGGAAATTTTCCGAAATCTACTTGGTTCTTGAATTTGAATATAGATTTGAACACTATAAGTTGTATCTAATACCAAATGTGTAGAAATGGAAAGATTTCACTCGATAACGAACACACCTTTGGCTTCCCCTTACCTCTTGGTGCGGTTCTTATTCCAGTGGCCTAACTTTCCACATGCAAAACACAGTGCCTCCTTTTCCTTTCCCTATCTTTGTATCTTCTTCTTCTTAGTTGGATGGTGGTCTGGGGATTTAGATTTCTTATAAATCTTAGGCCCCTTTTCCTTATCCTTCCTCTTCCTATTCACTATAAGGGTTATGGGTTTGTCACGCCCCATGTCCTTATCCACTTGTAGAATCAAGGTTAAAAGTTTTGATAGGCTCTTATCATTATTTCTCATATTATAATTCACAATGAAACTAGAGAAGGCCTTGGGAAGTGATGATAGTATTATATCTATACGCAACTCATCCTAGAATTTAATCCCTAAGATGTCTAGACGCTCAATGTAGATGATAATATTGACTACATGAGGTCCAAATGATGTAGAATCTCTAAGATTAGTCACGAACAAAGAGTTGGAGATATCATAACTCTCTTGTATCACCTTCTCTTGATAAATATTCTGAAGGTGATAAATCATGCTATAAGCATCCATTTCCTCGTGTCGCTTCAAGAGCTCATTGGACATGGATGATAGAATGAAGTACTAAACATCTATAGCATCATTCAGATGTTTCTTATACAAAGAGAGTTCTTCATCACTTGCCTCATTCCTAGGTGCAACTGGTAAAGGTTACTCCAGCACATATAGTTTCCTTTCACAACGAAGGATGACCCGTATGTGGATTTTCCATTCTTGGAAATTAGTGCTGGTGAGAAGGTTTTCCATCTCGAGTATGGATTGCAACGATATGTTTGATGTAATTTTGATTGATGTTTCTACAAATAAGATGAGTATAATTGTAGTAATTTATCTTGATAAAATTAGACAAATAAATATATTAATATTTATTACTCTCCCACTATTTTATAGAAACCCAATATCCCTCACCATTGGATTCAGAATATCGTGTTTCTTAGACATTCTAGTGGGAAGGATCCATATTCCATTATCATCACCCCAACTTTGGCTGGTCAAGCAACTCAAATGGTTATAGTTAGACATTCCAAATGCGAACTACATTAACTCGCAGTTCCTTGATCCTTTGAGTGGACTCCCCAATCCTGAAATCATTTATTTAGATTTTTTAACCCTTTCCTCTGAGTTACACCAGGTCCTGATTTGGAAGTCAACCCTTGATGTGAACAAAGTTAAGTCAACCCAAAACCTCAAATTAAAATTCCCTAATAATTGAAAGCACCCCAACTTTGTCTGGTCAAGCACTTTGAACTATTGGTTCGATTCTAACCGAAGTAATGGAAGGCTATACCAACTTAATATTTTATTGAGGGATTTTATACTTTATGTGTAAATTTCCAAATTATTATCTTTCACATGCTTGTTAATATCAAGTGAGATGTAATTAAGTGATTAAATATGTCTACATAATATTTACGCATAATCCAGTTTATTTTAGTTTCATCTTGCATGCATGCTAATTAATTAATTATGTGATCATGACAAAACATCCATAATGAATAACCATGAAACTGATAGAAATAAAATAAAGGGTATGATCATGGGATTTTCTAATGGTTAGTTTATCTAGCAGTTGATAAACTAACCCTGACTTGGGTGAGAAAAACCTTAAATCGGTTAAGGTTTGTGTTTACAACTTTCTATCTATCCACATTTGTATCTCCTTAGATTGGTTTCGTCTCAGATCCTAACTTGAACCACCTCCACTAGATTGGGAGATCCATACATTACATATGTTTTTACTCACACACAAGTAAGGGGTAAAAGGGGGTTTACATAAAATAAACCATGGGCATGCATGACCTACATATTAATGAGGAGAAGGCACGCATACCAACAATTTTAATTTAATAAATAAATTAAAAGGAAAACAATCACATACAAAGGTATGGTCTAGATCATGATCATCTATATACATGAAACCAATTATGCATTTAATAAAACTATCATTAAATTCTTTAATCATTATTATTATGATAAATCATGCTCGAATTGATTAATTATTATCTTTAATTAATTAATCATTTTATCTTAATAATTTTATGAATTTCCTTGATATTCTCATCCACACAATTTTTTTTAAAAATAAATTCATTTAAAATTAAACTTGTACATAAATGTACCTTAGAGGTAACATGGTGAATACCCATCTAAATCTATCCAGCTTGTATTATACTCATATACTGTTTTACTCTTGTGACATATGACATACACAATTTAATTCCTACTATCACAACGTGTACTTCATGGATGATTACATGAATCACATGATTTTTTCATCCATGTGTGATGCTTAAATTAACTTGAGTAACAACATGTAATATAACTTGAACATGATATGAAGATCGAACATTCTACGAACATTAATGTTTTAATTATTCATAATTTGGTAAAGTACACGACGCGTAGTTCCGACTACACAACATGTACTACCTTCACCGTATATTCAAAGTACATGCCTAGGGAATCAACATGTGAGGCGTACTTCAGAAATTATAGAGTACATGGCATGTCCATTGGACCACACACTATGTTGTCTCCCAGTTACATGGTTACCGGTTGACTAAACCATGTATGGGATACATGGTTTGGCCCTGACCCAAGTAGGACTACATGTTGTGTCCAGTGGGACACATGACATGTAGTCCGGTAACTATATGCCTATATGTCCTAGTCAACATGTGGTATAATAATTAACTACATCACATGTCATTAATTCACACAGCTTTAGTAATTACCAAACTACTCCCGATGCACTGAACACAACTACACGGTGTGTAATGCGGATTACATGATGTGTATGGAAGATTACATGACATATAACTCTAATTACATGGTTTGTACTATTGTGTTACCTAGACATAATTGTTGGTGCCTCTTGATGAGATCCTCGATGTAATTTTAATCATAAAATTATTCATTTTTGTTTGATCTGCGAGAAACGATAGAGGAAGAACAGATCTCAAAATTAAAATTAAAGGAATGATTAAACTTGAATTAACACACTAAATTATTAAAGTGTAAATAATCAAAGAATTATTTAAATAATTATAAAAAATAATATTCCCCTTTGATACCACTTGTAGGTTCTGGGTGTAGCAGAAGCACGGGAGGGCATGATACCCAATTTTAATTTTTCCATAATCGATGATAAATCTGGGATCAATACGATGATGAATTCCAGTATCCATGGAATTGAATCAAGGATTTAGACAAGAAAGGTAAAGTCACAAAACCTAGAAGATAAGATCAAAAAATTTTGTTTATAATTAATTTAATTTAATTAAATAAATACCTCCAAAGCTTTTCTTTCTTCATTGATGCATTCGACCATAGATCTATAGTGCGCTTTCATTGCATTATAGAGATCAAGGGTAGATATCCTCTAGTAGTGATCCACACGTGTTCTATGAATCTCTAGATGTCGCCGAAGGAGTCTCTAAGTGCTAAAATAGAATATCCTTTCACTTGTGTCATCCACCTTCGATCACCTTGAGAACCACTTCCAAAGCGTTCTCTGATCTGGTGGAGGAGGACCTATCTCGTTCATGAGAACGTTCTTGGAGAAGATGGATCTCTCTATGCTCGAGAGGATTTCTCCAAATGTTGTGCATAACACAATTGTCTAGCCTATGGGTTTCCCCCTTAGCTAATTAGAGAATACTGTAACCGAGAATTTAATTCACTAGGTAATAATAAAATAATTAGCACAAGTATCTCTACTTATTTTATTAATCGATGTGAAACCCCCATGCCAAATAATAATAGCAAAACTATTATTTACATGACATGTGCTTAACTTTTAAGTTATAATTAAATATTATTTTAATCAAATAATATTTAATATTATTTCTCACCAGACTCAAAACTTGTTCCACCAATCCTCCTCAATATTTATCGGGCCTTGAATAATGACCATTTATTTTATCAAATAAATATAACTGCATTATTCACCATAAATAAATAAATATTATATTTACTAAAATAGAAGATAAATATTTATTAAATATTTTGTGTGTAATATATTCTCTCAAATAACTATAGATGAAATAAATGCGATCAGACATACATGAATAATTATTAAACCAAAACTGGGAATAATATTTATTCAACTTGTTAAATAATAAATTATTTAACCGAGATTCTGGATACACTTAGTGTGTAACCGTCTAGGCCTCTCTCTTAGTGGCATTAGGTGAGCCTTCATAAAGTGAAATGTTAGCATCTAGTAACATGAAAAGGCACCCATAAAGAAAGAATTTGATTCCATAACAACACACCACCTAATGCGAATAATTATAATGTAATATAATCCCTTTATCACAATATATCCAATCGAGAAGGTTGTATGCCGGTGTCATCAACCTATATGCTCGATATATCATTCTTTGACTTTCCAGAAATAGAACTTGCCTAGAGAACACTATGACCATGGATTTATTTAGGATATATCATTTCCATCAAAGGGCCTGAGATATTAATTTATGTTAATGAACATAAGGGATAAATACTTTCTCTCATTATTCATTAATGTAATATTACTCATGATACACCCAACGTATCCTAACTCGCTATGAGAATATGTCATCACAGTTTTTGTCAATACATCAAAGTGGATTAATCATAATATCCATTAATAATAATCTTAAATTATAAGGACCATTACACACTTATGTACATAGGAACATCCAATGACACTTATAAATGTTGATTTATTACTGTTGGGTCTCATTATCATAATATCCTACTAGATATTACCAAGGGCTTATACCATGATAATGTGACTTAAAGTCCTATGAGTCTCCACACTTGATATCCTGTATCATTTGTGTCCCTAAAATGATATCATCTGACCATAGAACATTTATTTAAGAATAGTGTCATGACACTTCCGGATTATCATCATAGCGGGGAACTGATATGACCTTTAAGTGCGACAACTACTCTTGGGACATTATCACATACAATGTCATGCAGAATAACAATCATGATGTGATAAGGAATTTAATAATATTCAAAAACCATGAATATGAATTATTATAAAGTACAAAGAAGTTAGTTTTGGGGCACCAACTCCAATAGTTATTACCTTTTCATATTGATTATTCTCATTGATTCACTATTACTTCCTCTATATTTTATCCTTATTGAGCATTTGAGATCATCCTTAATATGTTTACTTTCTCCATGAATCCAATAAGTAAGAAATATATGCAAAGATATTCTAGATGGAATAAAGTTATTATCCTTGAAGTTATTTATAATGAATAAGAAAAATTATGTTGTAATTAGTGTATTAATTTGTAATATAATACTCATGTATGTATCTAGTTTACCAATAATAATAAAATATCTAGTTCTTTGGGACATGATTTACTTATATCTTATGCCAATGTAATGGTATCAGACACCAACTTCAGTCTTTCTAGGGTCGGGTCGCTATAGTTGGCATCAGAGCAAGTTTAGTAGCAACCTTGAGAACTAGATTTAGGAAAACAAAAATTAGAGAACATAGCACTAAGATATAATTTTTGGATAAATATAGAAGAACACCCTATAATTTTTGGTAAGGTATATATTATTTGGGAATTCCTAACAATACATCCCTATTTGGATACTACAACTGGACATGGTTCTCGCACATATGTACCTAGGAGTAACAACTCTAACAAGGTGCGTCGGGCTTAACTTAGCGTAACCTGATACACGACAACATTCCTTACTATGCACTTGGTTTGAGACTCTTGGTGGATATGCTTAGGATAATTCAAATTTTCTTTACAACCCATTATGAAGGATTTGAATAGATAATAATAATGAATGACCTAAGTTAAATCTAAGGTGTTTTAGATTATAGATAAGGTGTCATGGTTTAGAAATCCAACTAATGATATTATGGATAAACCCTAGACCACAGAAGGACCTATATAAAAATAAATGGATGTAGTATTTATGTATTAGGTTTGTATTGAAAAACTTAGTTAAAAGGTTATTTAGTGATTAAAATTATTTAAAGTATGTATTTAATATTTATTTTGGGAATTATATTAATTTTGTTTTAGAAAAGGACAACACATATACTGGGTGACAACCAATCAAGACTGGAAAGGTTGTGGGACTTGAACCCATGACCGAAGGACGATAAGGGTTTCATGCTAACCACTGGCCTATACAATGTCCCCATTAATATGTTGTGGTTTTTAGTTAAACATTTTTCCGAATAAATGATAATGATAAACTAGTGGTATCACTTTTAAGGTTTATAAATTAATTTCTTAACCATATTAGTTTTGGAAAATAGTTAGAGACAAATATTTAGACTTTTCACTCTTTTATAGGCCTTACGATGTGTTAAATGTGTATTTTAGTGCTTCAGGAATCAAAATTAATTTTTGGACAAATTGGAAATTCATCAAAGAACAACCAAAGGATGAAATTGTGTTTATAGAAATATATAAAGTAAGTATATTTCTTTATATATTTAGGTAGTAAAATAATCACTCAACATTAGGAAAATGATCAAAAAAATTGTCCTCGTACCTTAGTTTTTTTTGAACTAATAGTCTTCTAAATCATAACAGATTTATGGTTTTGATTCCCTAAAATTACCATTAAAAATTTACTTGTTTGTGATTGATGACCTCAATCACTCTCTATAAATATTTATGTTTTCCCTCCATATACATATATTTACTTTCCACTAATTTTCTCCTACTTAGAGATCTAGTTATATGTTAGTTCATGTGAGCATTGTACTTTCCATTCTCTCTTTTCTAGAGGATGTTTTACGAACCCTTCTCATGATGTAGGATTTAACAATAGGAAATATCAGGAAATATATCACCAATATTGAGTTTTAATTGTGAGCACACTATTTAATTAAGGTGGGGATAATGTAATGTCCCAAAAATCTAAAGTAAGTGTTGTACCTCTCGAACCCCTCAAGGTTTTATTTTCATGATCACAATCACCCTCATATTTATCTAATCCTCTTTCAAGTGTTTTTGGTTGATAGGAATCAAATCAGGTGGCCAAGGAATTGGGCCAAGAAAGAAAGAAGGCAAAGTGGACTGAAATTCAGTCCACCGGCCAACCGGTGGCTTCACCACCGGTCAGCCGGTGGAGCCTGGACAGAAGGCATCCTTCTGTCCAGACCACCGGCCAGCCGGTGGCACACCAGCGGCCAGCCGGTGGCACCTGCAATCAAGAGGGAGCCACTGCCTCCCCACCGGCCAGCCGGTGGCACCCTCTCCAAATAGTGTCAGCTACTGCCTCACCACCGGCCAGCCGGTGGCTCTGGAACCGGTCAGCCGGTGGCCCCTGGACAGGAATCCTATGCCATTTTGCAAACACCGGCCAACCGGTGGACTTGTACCGGCCAGCCGGTAGCCCAGTCAAACTAGCCGTTGGGTTTGACCAGTCAACCATCTTTTGGCCTCCAACGGCTCCGAGGACTTCTCCAACGGCTCCGAAGGCCCCCAATGGGTTCTATGCCTATAAATAAAGGCCAAGGAAGCCCCGGAACTAAATCGGATCACATACAAAGCGCCCGGACATATTGTTGCACATTTGGCGAACCTCCGGCGCTCCACCTTCAAGGATCCACAAGTGCTCCAACCATTTTCCAATCCAAGGAGCACCTCAAGAAGCTTGGGAGAGCACGCTACATCAACTCCATCATCCAATTGGCGCCCAAGTCTTCCTCCTATACGGTTTTTATTGTTTATTTTATTTTGAGCTTAAAATTGGGTTTGTGCCTACAAACCCCAAACTCTTCTCTTATCCCCCTTTCTTTTGGGTTTCACGCCACCATTAAGGTGTGAAGAGGTTTCTTCAAGCCTTTCCTTTTAAAAGGCTTGTGTTTCGGTGAGCTAGCCTTCACCCGTTAAAAAGGCTAGTGGGTTCTTGCTAAACCATTAAAAGCAAGTGGGTTCTTGCTAAACCACAAAAAGCAAGCTGTAATAGGTCCTAGTGCTACCTCAAAGCCTAGTGGGTTTCTTGCTAAAACCATTGAAAAGCAAGCGGTAGGAATCTCTCAACGGTTGAGTTGGGAGCGGAGACGTAGGCCGGGTTTTGGCCGAACTCCGTTATCAATTTTGTGTGTCTTGCCTCTTTACTTTCCGCTGCATTTTTAACTTTGATTTTAATTTGTTAATCAATTTTTTTTAAAAGGCAATTCACCCCCCCTCTTGCCATCATTCCTCGTGTTTTCCGTCCCAACAATTGGTATCAGAGGGAGTATTTGAATAATTCCCTAACCGGTTTCAAATTAAAGATCCTATTTTTTGATGGCTTCTACCGCTTCTTCCTCTCAATCCCCCGAGGGCTACTCTTTGGATCGTGCTCCATTCTTTGATGGAGCCGATTATAGTTTTTGGAAAACCCGCATGACCACATTTCTTAAAAGTATTGGATATCCTATTTTTAAAATTGTCATGCACGGTTTTACTCTCTCTTGTCAAGATGAATCTAAATGGACCCCCGCCGACATTGCAAATTTCGAGCTTGATGGCAAAGCCATGAATGCTCTTCATTGCGGGTTAGATAGAAATGTTTTTCATTTTATTTCTTCGTGCACATCTTCTTATGATATTTGGAAATTGTTAGAACTAACCTATGAAGGTACTAGCGAGGCTCCAAAGCAAGAATCCGATCAAAAGCAAGAACCCGCTCGAAAGCAAGAACCCGAGGCAAAATCCGTACCCGCTTGCCCACTTCACAAGAAAAGGGCCAAGAAGAAGAAGAAGAAGGCTTTAAAGAAAACTTGGAGTGATAGCTCTTCCTTCTCTTCTTTCTCCTCGAGCGACAATGGTAATAATTGCCTAATGGCAAAACATGAGGTATCTTCCTCCTCTTCCTCCTCTTCCTCCTCTTGCTCTTCAAATTCAAATTCTTTCAATCATTTGTCTTATGAAGAACTCCAACATGTTAGGGACCAACTTGAAAATGGTTTTCATGAACTTTCTTCAAAATTTGTTTCTTTGAAAAAGAATTTCAAAAAACTCTCCTCCGAAAAAGAACAACTTCTCAAAGAGAAGGAGGAGATGTCCCTCAAAATCCAAAATTTCCCAAATGTTGATTATTTGGAATCAACCATCAAGGACCTTAGAGAATCCCTAGCCAAATTCACCCAAGGAGAACAAAATCTTTCAAAATTGCTTGGTTCCCAACGAATTTCAAGAACCACCCAAGGGCTAGGATATACCAATGTAGCTTCCTCCTCCCAAGCACCCACTATTTTTGTAAGGGGGAGCTCCGGTTATAAATTTTGCAATTATTGTAAAAAACCCGGGCACCTTATTTATGAATGCAATTGTAAAAATGCCCGGTACGGCCAACCCAAGTCTATTTTTTATTCGAATGAATTCTATAGGAGAAGACCCGCTATGAGACAAGTATGGATTGAAAAATCCCTTCTTGCGAGTCTCTCCGGGCCTAAAATCATCTCTTTTCAAAATCCCTCTCCCCGGTGACTTTTTGTTTTTATTTAGGGGGAGTTAGGATCTTTTAAGTTTTTTTTGTAATTTCAAAATTTTCGATTCCAACTTTCAATTTCATCACTTGGTATCAAAATTTTCATTTAAAAATATTCAATTCGAATTTTTCATTCAAATCTCTCAATTTTTTTTTTGATTCAAAACTCTCAATTTCAAAAATTTCATTTGGTTTCAAATTTCAAATTTCAATTGGTTTTTGATTCAAAACTTTCAATTCAAACTGTTATTCAATTTTCATTTCAAAATTTTCAACAATTGATATCATTTTCAATTGGTTTAAAATCTTGATTTTCAATTTTTTCCCTCAATCAAGTTTTATGCCCCACGCTATTTTGATAATCACAAAGGGGGAGAAATTTCTTGATTGATTGGGGGAGAATCCTTTTTCATCATGCTTTGCATTGCCTTTAATCTCAGTATTTTACATTGTTTGTTTCGGTGATTGTGATCATCAAAATAGGGGGAGATTGTTGTACCTCTCGAACCCCTCAAGGTTTTATTTTCATGATCACAATCACCCTCATATTTATCTAATCCTCTTTCAAGTGTTTTTGGTTGATAGGAATCAAATCAGGTGGCCAAGGAATTGGGCCAAGAAAGAAAGAAGGCAAAGTGGACTGAAATTCAGTCCACCGGCCAACCGGTGGCTTCACCACCGGTCAGCCGGTGGAGCCTGGACAGAAGGCATCCTTCTGTCCAGACCACCGGCCAGCCGGTGGCACACCAGCGGCCAGCCGGTGGCACACCAGCGGCCAGCCGGTGGCACCTGCAATCAAGAGGGAGCCACTGCCTCCCCACCGGCCAGCCGGTGGCCTCAGCACCGGCCAGCCGGTGGCACCCTCTCCAAATAGTGTCAGCTACTGCCTCACCACCGGCCAGCCGGTGGCTCTGGCACCGGTCAGCCGGTGGCCCCTGGACAGGAATCCTATGCCATTTTGCAAACACCGGCCAACCGGTGGACTTGTACCGGCCAGCCGGTAGCCCAGTCAAACTAGCCGTTGGGTTTGACCAGTCAACCATCTTTTGGCCTCCAACGGCTCCGAGGACTTCTCCAACGGCTCCGAAGGCCCCCAATGGGTTCTATGCCTATAAATAAAGGCCAAGGAAGCCCCGGAACTAAATCGGATCACATACAAAGCGCCCGGACATATTGTTGCACATTTGGCGAACCTCCGGCGCTCCACCTTCAAGGATCCACAAGTGCTCCAACCATTTTCCAATCCAAGGAGCACCTCAAGAAGCTTGGGAGAGCACGCTACATCAACTCCATCATCCAATTGGCGCCCAAGTCTTCCTCCTATACGGTTTTTATTGTTTATTTTATTTTGAGCTTAAAATTGGGTTTGTGCCTACAAACCCCAAACTCTTCTCTTATCCCCCTTTCTTTTGGGTTTCACGCCACCATTAAGGTGTGAAGAGGTTTCTTCAAGCCTTTCCTTTTGAAAGGCTTGTGTTTCGGTGAGCTAGCCTTCACCCGTTAAAAAGGCTAGTGGGTTCTTGCTAAACCATTAAAAGCAAGTGGGTTCTTGCTAAACCACAAAAAGCAAGCTGTAATAGGTCCTAGTGCTACCTCAAAGCCTAGTGGGTTTCTTGCTAAAACCATTGAAAAGCAAGCGGTAGGAATCTCTCAACGGTTGAGTTGGGAGCGGAGACGTAGGCCGGGTTTTGGCCGAACTCCGTTATCAATTTTGTGTGTCTTGCCTCTTTACTTTCCGCTGCATTTTTAACTTTGATTTTAATTTGTTAATCAATTTTTTTTTAAAAGGCAATTCACCCCCCCTCTTGCCATCATTCCTCGTGTTTTCCGTCCCAACAGTAAGAACATTGTATTCAATAGCGCGTATTACACACAATACTAAGCTTGTAACAGAATATAATATCGTGAGTATTTATAATATAATTAATATTTTAAATGAATTCAATATAATTTATAGCTTTAAATACATGTGTTTATAATTTAGCATACATCACACACAACAAAAAGTTTCTTCAATGGTATGTGTTACACGCAAGACTGAGTTTTACCAAATAACAATATATTATTAAAATATTATTATTTAATATAATAAGATATAACCTAGCCATTAAATTAGTAGTTATGAAAATGGTTAAATAAATTTTGAAAATATATGATTTTTACAAATATAAAATGAATTCATTAGTTACAAATTAATTAGAAATAAATATGAAAACCAATTGAATATAAAGGAAAATATTATTACTTTTATGATCACAAAGTTGTTTTACTATAATAAATTAAATTAATTACAATTATTGGTTTATATTAATGTGATATATATATATATATATTATTCAATAAAATATTTTTGATATTTATCTAATATATTTTATAGGCATAAGATAAGAACAAACCCAATATTACACATAAAAACCTATATTTTTATTAAGTCACTTTTATCTCCTTTTAATAGAGAACCTATTTTAAATACAATTTTTGGAACTTTTATAAATATTATATGTAAAAATAAATTTAATCTTTTAATGTGAAACATAAAAATTAGTTTAGGGTGAATTATTATTTTTTTTCTATGAAGTTTCATTTTTTAATAAATAGTGAAAAATACTGAAATTTAATTCAAAACTAGCTTTTCATCTAATTTATTTATAAGGTTAAATTATATTTTTAATTAGTTTTAAAATATAATTAGATCATATTTTTTTATCAATTAATAAAATTTAGTTTATTATAATCAATTTCACTGTGAAATTGACTATAAAAACATAAAAAACTTTTGAATGTTTTCACTTCAAAAACTCGCATTGTCATACCGTCTACGAGATTAAAATTAAATTAATTTCTAACACTTTTGTGTTTGGAATTTGTAAAAATGGATTCCATATTTGTAATAATAATAATTTATAATATATAATAAGGTTAACTTAGTTTTTGACTAAAAATATTAGTGAACGTAATTAAAATTAATTTCAACGATTAAGGTGAAATTAAGCTTAACACGATACTAAACCTTTAAATTAAGGATCCAAATGACCTAGAAACTTCTCCAAAACCCATTTTATGTACATAATTCATCCATTAACCTTCCATTGTTGTGTGTTTTTGGTTTTTTAAGACTTTTTTAGGTAAAAAAGTGGATACACCTAACTTGTTTTAAAAAATACCAAGTGAGTCCTTTTCCTCCCTTACAATAGGTCCCTACCCCTCCCACTTACTCACACCTATCAAGACACTTTGGATTGACCAATATTTTCCCAAATAGATCCAAAAAATCCCTCCACTCATCCTAGAAAACTCTCCTTTTGAAGAAAGCAATCCAAGGAAGCCCTTTGGTTCAAACCAAAAGGAGTTACCCAATTAAGAGGTAACATCTTTCCTTAAGCACTTTAGTTTTATTTCCATTATCCACCCCTAAAATCTTCTTATTCCATGATTATATAATTTTTTTTTTCCAAAATATACTATTATGACATTATTATAAGGTTTATACCTACAATTACATACACTTCCATCTAATGGGTAATGAATATACTTTTTCTATGTACGACGAACTACCACCTCACGAAACGATTATTGGCCATTTTTCCTTTACCACCTTTCATGGTTGGATATTATGATAAAAAATATATTTATATATGTTATATATGATATTTATAATGTCCTTATGCTTCTGTAAATCTTTTAAATACCTATATACTTTCCATTTTGTGTAAATACGATTACCTCGTTTGTTGAAGTGTGAACTACCGCCCCCTCAAAGCGATGTGATTCATTCACACTATACATGAAATATATAAAGGATGGTTTTAATAAAACTATGTAACATATATGACATATATATGATACTATAATTATAATATACATATTTATAATTTAACTTTCATTCTTTTAATACAACAAATAAATGAAAGTAGCGTTCATGCGTATGTACAGACTATCGTCTCCATGAACGGTACATTTAATTTCTTACCTCCAAAGTTTATGGATCATTATAAATACATATATAATAAATATATATGATATTAAAACCATGGTTTATATTATGGACATTATTAAACCATTATCTGATTAATAGGAACAACAAATAAAAAATCAAAACTTACTCGAGAAAACTAGGTAATTAACACCCGAAATAGTTAAAATAATGAAAGGTTATTAAAAAATGGGTAATAAAATATTATAAGAAGATAATATATGATATTATAAATATGATTATATTTATATTATAATTAAAATGTTTAAAAACCTTATACATGAGGTTAAAGGACATTCACCCAAAAGGAAACACAAGGTAAGGGATTTTCATCTCAATTTATATTCCATTGAGAATTAATTGTTGTTATGCACCTAGTTTCTTTTATATGGTGTATATACTGCCTTTGAAATGTTATATAATTTATCATGATATTTTAAGTTTCATTTAATTTTATTCTTTAAAGGGGATTATGGTTTTAAATGTTTCAAAGTGGTATGAGATACTTTGGAATGTTTAAAGATTATTTTTCTCAAGAATAATTTTAATGATCTTTCAATAGTATTTGCATTCAAGAAAATAATATGACCATTATTAAATAAATCCTTTAATTTTACTCTATTTTGGTTATTCATGACCTTTTTCAAGTATTAGTACCATTTTATACTCTTTGGTACTCAAAATATTTTAGAAAATGATTTTAAGAAAACTCGACTTCATTTCTCTTTTTAGTCGGAGAACCTGTTTTCCTCTAAAAACCATGTTTTATGAAATTTTTTCATTTTTTTAATTTTAAAAATAATTTTGTAATTTTTTTTACCCTTTTTGTCTTTTACTAATTTTTACAAAAGAATATTCTTGTCTCTTTCCGAAAAAGCCATTTTTCTAAGATTTTTCCATGAAAAAGGAATATTCTTTTACCTCGTACAACTTGTATAGATTTACCCACCATCATTTATTTGAATCTTACTTTGAATGTTTAAAAGGTTAATTTTTAAAGAAAATGTTTTCAAAAGTGATTTTCAAAGAAGAGGTTTTTCAAAATGGTTTTCAGAACAAAAGGATATTTACTCAAAAATGTTTTTCAAATATATTTTTATAGTATTTATATTCATCAGCGACAACAACCTTTTATTTTACTCTACTTGGGATATGTTGCATTGATACCATCCTTATTCCTCCCATGGATGGTTTATGATTGATTTTGGCCAAGGATAGTATTCACATTTACTTCATTTATTCCTTTTAATCCTTTTGAAATATTCAATTTCCCATGATCAATGAGCATTGAATTTTCCCAAATTATTCATATCATTTATCATGTATATTACTATTTACTAAACTATATACCATTTAAATACAATGTCTAATTTGATATTTATTTGATTATATAGAGGAAATATTGATAAATTTATATTCTTTATTCAATACGGATATTTAATAAGGCATATTATTTATTTTGATTAATTGATATGAGGAATGATTTGGACTTGTAATGAAAGGTGGGGCCAAAAATTTATATATTACCTCGATGCATCGATAGGTTCTCATGAGAAAAACTACTTGCACAAATTATACGAGTTTTTATCCGTAGTTTTGAACCATCTTATAAAAGGTCTTGACAATATAGGTTTTCATGTGACATAGACATGATTTACAATAATTAAGCATTTACTTCATTTAGTTTCAGTTACTATCATCCATGAGATTTTAATTTGACATATATATGGATACATTTCATTTTTAGTTCATTGAATAAATGAAATTTGTTTTATTTTTATACCTTTTCATATTGATTTTCCTTATCTAGTTATTTTAATGACATGTGTTTCCAGTTATTACCTTTCCATATTGTTTATATAATTCCATTTTAGTTATTGACTACATGGCTTGTGTTATCAGTTATTACCTTGTCATATTGATTATTCTCATTGATTAATTATTGCTTTCACTGTATTTTATCCCTACCGAGCATTTGATCTCACCATTATTATGTTTCCTTTTTCTAGGAATCCAAGAAGTAAGAAAGATATACGAGGATATGCTAAATGGAATAAAGTTATTATCCTTTAAGTTATTTAGAAAGAAGAAAAAAAAATGTTGTAATTAGTGTATTAATTTTTAATACAATACCCATGTATGTATCTAGTTTACCAAGACTACTAAACTATTTAGTCTTTTAGTACACAATTTACTTGTATCATATGCCAATGTAATGGTAGCAGACACCAACTCTGGGCTTTCTGAGGTCAGGTCGCTACAAGAATAGTAAAAACACTAAGAACCAGAGGGACATAGAGCACCATTATTGGATGAAGGAAATGAACATTGAGATTATTTTCTAATACCCTTAATACATGGGTATTTAAATACATTTTGTGACCATTGGGAGAAAAATGTAATCATTGGAGTTTTTTTAGCTATTAGGTGTTGTAAAAATTTAAATGGATTTAAAATGATAATTACAAATAATAATATTGGGAATAACATTTAATAAAAAAGTTTTAATAAATAAAACTTTTAAAATTATAATATAAATTTGAGTTCTTATTAGATTTAAAATAATGGCATTTAATGAAAATGTTTTAATTATAATTTAAACTTTCAAAGTTTTGTATTATAATTTGAGAGATTAAAAAAAGGATAATTCCACATGAATAGTTTCAAATAGTAATAACAAATTAACTTTTTAAATGGTAAAATTAATGTAAATTGAAGTGGTAAAAAGAATATATATATATATATAGTAATTTAATATTTTCCCATTTTTTGAAGATTTTATACAAAAAATGCTAAGGGATCACACAAAAAACCAAGGGAATACCATGTAAGGCCAAGCACTCAGTTCATATAGGTACCGTGCAATCCCAGCTCGAGCAGTTATAGGTTAGACCCGTGCATAGGCCCCTCAAATTTTGGTCTGTGTATAGTGTGGGTTGAAGATTGAGTGGGAGCTCATGTATAAGGCTCCCTGTGCAGTGTGTGTTTGTGTCATCAGAGTGTGGCAGCCACACCAAGGCTTATAAAGCAGTGCCCGTTTTGTCTAGGATTCTATGTGGGATGGGTTTTTGCTTGGGGAACACAATATAGAAAATTCTATCAAGACTGAACTCATCCAAACCGTCCATCTAATCTCCTAAATCCCCTCCCCACTATTCATCTCCTCCACTATTCCTATTATGATGACCCAAAACCAGTAGGTTAAGCTATCAGACCTCAACTATCATCAAAGTCTCCCTCATCTATGGCCTATCTCATTTTCATCTTCCTTCTAAAATGACATGAATGGTTTAAAATAAATCGAACCTTGACTATTTAATTTTCTCTATTTCTCATCCCATAACTTATGAAGGAAGCCAATTATATATATATATATATATATAATTATAATTATATTGCTTTTCAATCCAAATAAGTCTAAATGATCGAGTTTGTGAAAGTTTTAAAATCACAACAATCAATGTTGATCTGATCTATTTGATAAGTTTTCAAATCTCCCTTTTTGTATATTTTCCAACACCATAGAATAATATATATATATATATATATTTATAATATGTATGAAAACTAAACAGTTAGAAATATAGATCCAAAAACCCTTGTTTGTTTTGTCAAACAGATGCACCCAAAATAGTAAATTTTATACAATAACGTTTCTTTATATAACCCTCTTTTACACACCCAAAAATACCTGATTCTCTTCCCCAAACCCCTTTTATTTCTTCTTCTTTATATCCAAAAGCCAACACTTTTGACTCTTCCTCACTTACAGGTAAGGGTTTTATTTTATTTTCAATCTATCAATTTATGTTTGATTTACAAAGATAAATAAATAAATAAATAAATAAATAAATAAATAAATAAATATATATATATATATATATATATTTGTTTTTAGAATTTATGATGTAAAGGATTGTTTTAATCTTTTTAAACCTATCAATTTATATTTTAATTTATGCTTTATAAGGGATTTATTTTATAAATCTTTCAAGTTTATGAAAGCATGTAAGGATTTTCATAAATTTTATCAAGTATGTTTTAGAAAACTAATTTTTTAAAAAATTTGATTTAAAACAAAACCCTTTTAAGGATAATTAAATTATTAATATTTTAAATTATTATTTCATAATCTATTTTTAAACAATAACAAAACTTTGTTTGTTTATTGTTAAATTTAAATTGTTTCACTTTTAAATAAAATCTCCATGATAAAAGATATCATTTTATGTAATCTATTAAGATTATCATTTTATGTGTATCATTTAGTTATATATGTTAAATGGTATCATTTTATGTAAACTAGTCTTTCGCAGAAAATTGTAAATGATAAAAGCTATTATTTTTTGTGTGAAATATTTTGATATGTCCATGAATGTCATTCGTAGCATTGGATATGACCATCATCTAAGTTATCATCGACATTCCATGAATTTTTATTCAAGTATTCATTTAACTTATTAAGCATTTATATTTATGTCTTTTAAATAAGAACAATTGTTTATAAGCATGGATTTCTCTTAGATGTGGTTTTATAAATTCTCAATATATGATTATTCCATGAAAATAATCACATAAGACTATTTTATTCTAAAGAAAATAACTAGTTTATGTATTATTTTGAAACATTTTCGGGTTATGATCAAAAAAGGCAGAACCATTAAAATATTTTCTTTAAATTGGAACTAGAGTATCAATTGTTATATTATGGTATGGGGAGTAAACCCATGACCTTAAGGGGACGCTATCCCATATGATATATGGCTAAGTGGCCTTATGTTTTTTTATGGCTTGTTTAGTATCATGATTAATCCTTAAAAATTATTATTTTCAAAAGGAGAAATCGAAAGGAATATTTCTAAATATTATTATTCTGAAAATTAATGGTTTTCAAAATTATATAAACTTATTTTATTCCTTTGTTTTGAAAACCAATTCATAAGAATTTATTTATATTTTAAAAGTACTTACCAGTGATTTTAAAACACCTTAGTGGGAAAATTAAATGCTCGCTCTATGTTTTAAATCTATTTTTCATAGGTTCAATAGAATTTCAATTTGGTGTGTTGTTCTTATATGGAGGCAATACTCGTGAAGAATTTTATTTATTTTATTTTGTATATTTTTGTTAAAATGCAACGTATGTATCTAATTTTCCAAAACCTAGACCAGAAAAGGGTCCTAGCATGTATTAAATGTTGTGTATTTGTTCAGTTTCTCTTATAAAAAAATACAAAAAATTTATATTTATTGAACCTAGAAGTGAGAATTTGGGTATTTAAAGTTAGTATCAGAGCAACAATTTAGATAATTTTGGAAAATTAGAACAAATTGAAAATTTAAGTACGCCTCCTTAATAAAATTCTTTTCTTAATATTTTCAAATGGAAGGCATAAGATCAAAAACAACTCTTTTATCTATTCTAGATGAAATACTTGAAAAGTTAATTTTAAGATCATGCTCGAATGATTTTGAGCCCTTTGTAAAGCTCTGACTATCATATAAATGCTTTTACAAGATATCCAATACCTCTGATATAAACTGATTCTTTTGAGGATCTGGTTTTGTCTATTTTGTCATTGTGCATGCACAACTTCTATTATATGCATGACAAGGAAAATATTTTGAAGGTATTTTCAAATGTTTTACCCTATCTGAATAGTTTGAGTATTTAGTGGATTTTCTGGAAGCTATAAGAGAGGGTAAACATCGTGCAACCTATCTATAATATCTCCAAATCCAGCACTCTCTCACAAGGCCAGAAAAGGTTGGTTACAGGACCTCAAGTCTTCCTCCTCATACAAGAAAGGATACCGACTAGCAGAAGAGGTGTGGATGTATAGTGGAGAGACTATAACCCTTGGTATGAAGTGTTATTTGGAAGAAATAATTCATATTAAAAAATAAACTATCAGAGTAAAACAATGCGGAAGACAACAATAAAATCCAACTAAATAATTCAATAATCCATAAGGAATAATGTAATGAAATGCTGGAATGAATCTAAATGTCAGGCTAGAAAAATATAAGGAAAAGACCAGTAGAATCAAATAGAAGACTCAAGTCCTGGGTCCGGATCCCCATGCTAGTCCCATCTCCAAACTCCAGCCCAACAATAATCAAGCAATCAACAACAAGGTCCAAATACCTTGTCCAATCCTGTATCCACAAAGTCTACTCGGGTACCAAATGACGACCTGAATAGGGTGTGAGTAAAACTCAGTAGGTCGACACCACCATGTATAAACAAAACCAGCCTGATTTGAAGTGTATACAATAAATTGATAAATAGTTGTATCAATTAATTAAAAAATTAAATAAATACAACAACCTACTTCGACACCATGTTAGAATGTCTCTAAGCATGTCTTACAGCCATGCCATCCACAATCATATAACTAAGAAAAGTCACAACAAACAATCTGGGTCAAAGCCCTATAATCATTACAGTATGGGACTAGGCATAACCCACCCTCTATAAGCATTACAACCAAGGCCGACCCAAGGGCGAGCCTCGCAAGCCTGTGGGATAGGGAAACACCCCTTGTTGGGGAAACATAAACACAACCCCCTACCCTTCAAGAATAACCATAACATTTCATATCCCTGCATCTCATCTGTGCGATCTCCCTCCTGGTGTCCTCACCTCACCTCTTCATTGTTTAATCTGGTTCTCCTCAAGGCTCATGTTCCACACTCGCCTAATCTGGTCTTGTCCGACGATCCCCCCCCCCCCCCCCCCCGCCCGCACTCGCTGCCCTCTCCTCTCCCTCTCACACTCGCTCAACTCATGATGTTTCCACCCCCATAAATTCCTCCACTTTGATGAATCCCCATGCAACCAAGTGTTATTTATTGCTGGTACACACTGCACGCTTACTCGCCCCCAGCTTTCGGTGAAGGAAGGACGACCCCCCTTTCCTCCCTTGATGTTGTCGGCGAATTAAGGCCCAGGTGAAGGGTCTTTTTTTATAATTCTATCATCATTTTTATTTTTTATGTATCCATTTTTGTATCCTAATTTGAGCCTATTTTAATTATATATATTTTTGTGTAAATTGTTGAGAAAGACAACTCCAACTAGTTCCTTCATTGTGGTAACTATTTAATTTTTGTTAACAATTTTCTTTAATGGACTTTTCCTATATTTCCCACTCCAATGTCAAAAATAATGTGATTGGTATGATTAGATTTCTTGTTTTTAATATTAACACATAATTTCTCATACTTTATTTATTTTCTTCAAGAAACTTGTAGAAATTTTAGGTATAACAATCCCATTTATCCTATTAGTAGATTTTTTTAAATTAAATATTGAACATTTATTAGGCTCTTGAAAGCAGTTTTCAAAACAATATAGAACTTGATGATAAATATTATTTAGACTATGATGGATGATTTCTATTGGATTTCTATGATTCTAATTGGTGTCTTGAAAATGTGGTAAATAAAACATATTTTAAGGTTCTAAATTCATGTTTATTGAAACTTGTTATTCCCATGCCATGTATATCAGTAATAGTTATTATCCTGGCTATATTGGCTATATTGTTTTAGTCAATTGAGGTTGATAATTACATTAGAAGATTATAGAGTTTATTTTATACTATATATTTTATGATTATTCTCTCATTATTCCTTTATTTAATTAATTGAAATTAATTTATTACTGATGGAACACTTTCATCGTGTCAATCCTTTCATAGTCTAACTAATGTTTTTTATGAATACTTGTTATGTATTTAATGATTATTTTATGATATTCTATACATGATTATTATCTTAATCCTTGGATGTCACCCACTATAACTTTCAAAGAGAATAAATGTTAAATCACTTTGTTCAAAATTGTATCTAAGGAATCAATAATTTCTTTTTTTGAAGTGTTCATCACTTTTATAGTCTAACCTCGTTTGTTGAAGTGTGAACTACCGCCCCCTCAAAGCAATGTGATCCATTCACACTATACATGAAATATATGAAGGATGGTTTTAATAAAACTATGTAACATATATGACATATATATGATACTATAATTATAATATACATATTTATAATTTACCTTTCATTCTTTTAATACAAAAAAGAAATGAAAGTAGCGTTCATGCGTATGTATAGACTATCGTCTCCATGAACGGTACATTTAATTTCTTACCTCCAAAGTTTATGGATCATTATAAATACATATATAATAAATATATATGATATTAAAACCATGGTTTATATTATGGACATTATGAAACCATTATCTAATTAATAGGAACAACAAATAACAAATCAAAACTTACTCGAGAAAACTAGGTAATTAACACCCGAAATAGTTAAAATAATGAAAGGTTATTAAAAAATGGGTAATAAAATATTATAAGAAGATAATATATGATATTATAAATATGATTATATTTATAGTATAATTAAAATGTTTAAAAACCTCATACATGAGGTTAAAGGACATTCACCCAAAAGGAAACACAAGGTAAGGGATTTTCATCTCAATTTATATTCCATTGAGAATTAATTGTTGTTATGCACCTAGTTTCTTTTATATGGTGTATATACTGCCTTTGAAATGTTATATAATTTATCATGATATTTTAAGTTTCATTTAATTTTATTATTTAAAGGGGATTATGGTTTTAAATGTTTCAAAGTGGTATGAGATACTTTGGAATGTTTAAAGATTATTTTTCTCAAGAATAATTTTAATGATCTTTCAATAGTATTTCCATTCAAGAAAATAATATGACCATTATTAAATAAATCCTTTAATTTTACTCTATTTTGGTTATTCATGACCTTTTTCAAGTATTAGTACCATTTTATACTCTTTGGTACTCAAAATATTTTAGAAAATGCTTTTAAGAAAACTCGACTTCATTTCTCTTTTTAGTCGGAGAACCTGTTTTCCTCTAAAAACCATGTTTTATGAAATGTTTTCATTTTTTTAATTTTAAAAATAATTTTGTAATTTTTTTTACCCTTTTTGTCTTTTACTAATTTTTACAAAAGAATATTCTTGTCTCTTTCTGAAAAAGCCATTTTTCTAAGATTTTTCCATGAAAAAGGAATATTCTTTTACCTCGTACAACTTGTATAGATTTACCCACCATCATTTATTTGAATATTCCTTTTAATGTTTAAAAGGTTAATTTTTAAAGAAAATGTTTTCAAAAGTGATTTTCAAAGAAGAGGTTTTTCAAAATGGTTTTCAGAACAAAAAGATATTTACTCAAAAATGTTTTTAAAATATATTTTTATAGTATTTATATTCATCAGCAACAACAACCATTTATTTTACTCTACTTGGGATATGTTGCATTGATACCATCCTTATTCCTCCAATGTATGGTTTATGATTGATTTTGGACAAGGATAGTATTCACATTTACTTCATTGATTCCTTTTAATCCCTTTGAAATATTCAATTTCCCATGATCAACGAGCATTGAATTTTCCCAAATTATTCATATCATTTATCATGTATATTACTATTTACTAAACCATATACCATTTAAATACAATGTATAATTTTATATTTATTTGATTATATAGGGGAAATATTGATAAATTTGTATTATTTATTCAATACTGATATTTAATAAGGCATATTATTTATTTTGATTAATTGATATGAGGAATGGTTTGGACTTGTAATGAAAGGTGGGGCCCAAACTTTATATATTACCTTGATGCATCGATAGGTTCTCATGAGAAAAACTAGTTGCAAAAATTAAACGAGTTTCTATCCGTAGTTTTAAACTATCTTATATAAGGTCTTGATAATATAGGTTTTCATGTGACATAGACATGATTTACAATAATTAAGCATTTCCTTCATTTAGTTTCAGTTACAATTCATCCATGAGATTTTACGTTGACATATATATGGATACATTTCATTTTTAGTTCATTGAATAAATGATTTTTTTAGTTTTATACCATGTCATATTGATTTTTTCTTATCTAGTTATTTTAATGACATGTGTTTCCAGTTATTACCTCTCCATATTGTTTATACACTTCTGTTTTAGTTATTGACAACATGGCTTGTGTTATCAGTTATTACCTTGTCATATTGATTATTCTCATTGATTCATTATTTATTTCGCTGTATTTTCTCCCGAACAAGCATTTGATCTCACCATTATTATGTTTCCTTTTTCTAGGAATCCAAGAAGTAAGAAAGATATACAAGGATATGCTAAATGGAATAAAGTTATTATCCTTGAAGTTATTTAGAAAGAAGAAAAAAAATTATGTTTTAATTAGTGTATTATTTTTTAATACAATACCCATGTATGTATCTAGTTTACCAAGACTACTAAACTATTTAGTCTTTTAGGAGACAATTTACTTGTATCATATGACAATGTAATGGTAGCAGACACCAACTCTAGGATTTCTGAGGTCAGGTCGCTATAAGAATAGTAAAAACATTGAGAACCAGAGGGACATAGAGCACCATTCTTGGATGAAGGAAATGAACATTGAGATGATTTTATAATACCCTTAATACATGGGCATTTAAATACATTTTGTGACCATTGGGAGAAAAATGTAATCATTGGAGTTTTTTTATCCTTTATGTGTTTTAAAAATTTAAATGGATTTAAAATGATAATTACAAATAATAATATTGGCAATAAAATTTAATAATTTTTTTAATAAATAAAACTTTTAAAATTATAATATAAATTTGAGTTCTTATTAAATTTAAAATAATGGCATTTAATGAAAATGTTTTAATTATAATTTAAACTTTCAATGTTTTGTATTATAATTTGACAGATTAAAAAAAGGATAATTCCACATGAATAGTTTCAAATAGTAATAACAAATCAATTTCTTAAATGGTGAAATTAATCTAAATGGTTGTGGTAAAAAGAATATATATATATATATATAGTAATTTAATATTTTCCCATTTTTTGAAGATTTTCTACAAAAAATGCTAAGGGATCACACCAAAAACTAAAGGAATCCCATGTAAGGCCAAGCACTCAGTTCATATAGGTACCGTGCAAGCCCAGCTCGAGCAGTGATAGGTCAGAACCATGTATAGGCCCCTCAAATTTTGGTCTGTGTATAGTGTGGGTCGAAGCTTGAGTGGGAGATCATGTATAAGGCTCCCTGTGCAGTGTGTGTTTGTGTCATCAGAGTGTGGCAGCCACACCAAGGCTTATAAAGAAGTGCCCTTTTGTCTAGGATTCGATGTGGGATTGGTTTTTGCTTGGGGAACACAATATAGAAAATTCAATCAATACTGAACTCATCCAAACCGTCCATCTAATCTCCTAAATCCCCTCCTTCCCACTATTCATCTCCTCTACTATTCCTATTATCGTGACCCAAAACCAGTAGGTTAAGCTATCAGACCTCCACCATCATCAAAGTCTCCCTCATCTGTAACCCATCTCAGTTTTGTCTTCCTTATAAAACGACATGAATGGTTTAAAATAAATCGAACCTTGACTATTTAATTTTCTCTATTTCTCATCCCATAAATTTTGAAGGAAGCCAATTATATATATATATAATTATAATTATATTGATTTTCAATCCAAATAAGTCTAAATGATCAAGTTTGTGAAAGTTTTAAAATCACAACAATCACTGTTGATTCGATCTATTTGATAAGTTTTCAAATCTCCCTTTTTGTATATTTTCCAACACCATAGAATAATATATATATATATATATATATATATTTATAATAAGTATGAAAACTGAACACTTAGACATATAGATCCAAAAACCCTTATTTGTTTTGTCAAACAGATGCACCCAAAATAGTAAATTTTATACAATAAAGTTTCTTTATATAACCCTCTTTGACACACCCAAAAATACCTGATTCTCTTCCCCAAACCCCTTTTATTTCTTCTTCTTTGTATCCAAAAGCCAACACTTTTGACTCTTCCTCACTTACAGGTAAGGGTTTGATTTTATTTTCAATCTATCAATTTATGTTTGATTTAAAAAGATAAATAAATAAATAAATAAATAAATATATATATATATATATATATATATATATTTGTTTTTAGAATTTATGATGTAAAAGATTGTTTTATTTTTTTTAAACCTATCAATTTATATTTTAATTTATGCTTTATAAGGGATTTATTTTATCAATCTTTCAAGTTTATGAAAGCATGTAAGGATTTTCATAAATTTTATCAAGTATGTTTTAGAAAACTAAATTTTTTTTTTAAAACTTTCATTTAAAACAAAACCCTTTTAAGGATAATTAAATAATTAATATTTTAAATTATTATTTCATAATCTATTTTCAAAAAATAACAAAACTTTGTTTTGTTATTGTTAATTTTAAATTTTTTCACTTTAAAATAAAATCTCCATGAGAAAAGATATCATTTTATGTAATCTATTAAGATTAGCATTTTATGTGTATCATGTAGTTATATATGTTAAATGGTATCATTTTATGTAAACTAGTCTTTTGCAGAAAATTGTAAATGATAAAAGATATTATTTTTTGTGTGAAATATTTTGATATGTCCATGAATATCATTCGTAGCATTGGATATGACCATCATATAAGTTATCATCGAAATTCCATGCATTTTTATTCAAGTATTCATTTAACTTATTAAGAATTTATATTTATGTCTTTTAAATAAGAACAATTGTTTATAAGCATGGATTTCTCTTAGATGTGGTTTTAGAAATTCTCAATATATGATTATTCCATGAAAATAAGCACATAAGACTATTTTATTCTAAATAAAATAACTAATGTATGTATTATTTTGAAACATTTTTGGGTTATGATCAAGAAAGGCAGAACCATTAAAATATTTTCTTAAAATTGGCACTAGACTATCGAATGTTATATTATGGTATGAGGAGTAAACCCATGACCTTAAGGGGACGCTATCCCATATGATATATGGCTAAGTGGCCTTATGGTTTTTTATGGCTTGTTGAGTATCATGATTATTCCTTAAAAATTATTATTTTCAAAAGGAGAGATCCAAAGGATTATTTTATAAATATTATTATTCTGAAAATTAATGGTTTTCAAAATTATATGAACTTATTTTATTCCATTGTTTTGAAAACCTATTCATAAGAATTTATTTATATTTTAAAAGTACTTACCGGTGATTTTAAAACTCCTTAGTGGGAAAATTAAATGCTCGACCTATGTTTTAAATCTATTTTTCATAGGTTCAATAGAATTTAAATTTGGTGTGTAGTTCTTATATGGAGGCAACACTCGTGAAGAATTTTATTTATTTTATTTTGTATATTTTTGTTAAAATGCAACGTATGTATCTAATTTTCCAAAACCTAGACCAGAAAAGGGTCCTAGAATGTATTAAATTTTGTGTATTTGTTCAGTTTCTCTTATAAAAAAATACACAAAATTTATATTTGTTGAACCTAGAAGTGCGAATTTGGGTATTTACAGTTTCTATCAGAGAAAGAGTTTAGATAATTTTGTAAAATTAGAACAGATTGAAAATTTAAGTATTCCTCCTTAGTAAAATTCTTTTCTTAATATTTTCAAATGGAAGACATAAGATCAAAAAAAACTATTTTATCTCTTCTAAATGAAATAATTGAAAAGATAATTTTAAGATCATGATCGAATGATTTTGAACCCTTTGTAAACCTCTAATTTTCATGTGAATGCTTTTACAAGATATCCAATACCCCTGATATAATATGATTCTTTTGAGGATCTGGTTTTGTCTATTTTGTCATTGTGCATGCACAACTTCCATTATATACATGACAAGGAAAATATTTTGAAGGTATTTTCAAATGTTTTACCCTATCTGAATAGTTTGAGTCATTAGTGGATTTTATGGAAGCTACAAGAGAGGGTGACCATCGTGCAACCTATATATAACATCTCCAAATCTAGCACTCTCTCACATGGCCAGAAAAGGTTGGTTACAAGACCTCAAGTCTTCCTCCTCATACAATAAAGGCTACCGACTAGAAGAAGAGGTGTGGATGTATAGTGGGGAGACTATACCCCTTGGTATGAAGTGTTATTTTGAAGAAATAATTCATATTAAAATAGAAACTATCAGAGCAAAACAATGCGGAAGACAACAATAAAATACAACTAAATAATTCAATAATCTACAAGGAATAATGTAATGAAATGATAGAATGAATCTAAATGTCATGCTAGAACAATATAAGGAAAAGACCAGTAGACTCAAATAGAAGACTCAAGTCCTGGGTCCGAATCCCCATGCTGGTCCCATCTCCAAACTCCAGCCCAAAAACAAGCAAGCAATCAACAACAAGGTCCAAATCCCTTGTCCAATCCTGCATCCACAAAGTCTGCTCGAGTGCCAAATGATGACCCGAATAGGGTGTGAGTAAAACTTAGTAGGTCGACACCACCATGTATAAACAAAACCGGCCTGATTTGAAGTGTATACAATAAAGTGATAAACAGTTGTATCAATTAATTAAAAAATTAAATAAAAACAACAACCTACTTCGACACCATGTTAGAATTTCTTTAAGCATGTCTTACAACCATGCCAACCACAACCATATAACTAATAAAAGTCACAAAAAACAATCTGGGTCAAATCCCTATAATCATTACAGTATGGGACTAGGCATAACCCACCCTCTATAAGCATTACAACTAGGGCCGACCCAAGGGTGAGCCCCGCAATCCTGTGGGCTAGGGCAACACCCCTTGTTGGGAAACATAAATGCAACCCCTACCCTTCAATAATAACCCTAACATTTCATCTCCCCGCATCTCATCTGTGCGATCTCCCTCCTGGTGGCCTCACCTCACCTCTTTGTTGTTGAATCTGGTTCTCCTCAAGGCTCCCGTGCCACACTCGCCTCCTCTAGTCTTGTTCGATGATTCCCCCCCACCCGCACTCACTGCCCTCTCCTCTCCCTCTCCCACTCTCTCACCTCATGATGTTTCCACCCCCCCTCAATTCCTCCACTTTTTTGAATCCCCATGAAACCAAGCGTTATTTACTGCTGGTACGCACTACGTGCTTACTCGCCCCCAACTTTCAGCAAAGGAAGGAGGACCCCCTTCTCTCCCTTGGTGCTGTCAGCAAATTAAGGCCCAGGTGAAGGGTCTTTTTTTTTAATAATTCTATCATCAATTTTATTTTTTATGTATCCATTTTTGTATCCTACTTTGAGCCTATTTTAATTATATATTTTTTTGTGTAAATTGTTGAGAAAGACAACTCCAACCAGTTCCTTCATTGTGGTAACTATTTCATTTTCGTTAACACTTTTGTTTAATGGACTTTTCTTATATTTCCCACTCCAATGTCAAAAATGATGTGATTGGTATCATTATATTTCTTGTTTTTAATATTAACAAATAATTTCTCATACTTTATTTCTTTTCCCTAAGAAACTTGTAGAAATTTTAGGTATGACAAGCCCATTTATCCTATTAGTAGATTTTTTTAAATTAAATATTGAACATTTATTAGGCTCTTGAAAGCTGTTTTCACAAAAATATAGAACTTGATGATAAATATTCTTTAGACTATGATGGATGATTTCTATTGTATTTCTATGATTCTAATTGGTGTCCTGAAAATGAGGTAAACAAAACATATTTGAAGGTTCTACATTCATGCTTATTGAAACTTGTTCTTCCCATGCCATGTATATCAGTAATAGTTATTATGATGGATCTATTGGATATATTGTTTTAGTCAATTGAGGTTGATAATTTCATTAGAAGATTATAGAGTTTATTTTATACTATATATTTTATGATTATTCTCTCTTTATTCCTTTATTGAATTAATTGAAATTAATTTATTACTGTTGGACCACTTGCATCGTGTCAATCCTTTCATAGTCTAACTAATGTTTTTTATGAATACATGTTATATATTTAAAGATTGTTTTATGATATTCTATGCATTCTTCTTATCTTAATCCTTGGGTGTCACCCACTAGAACTTTCAAAGATAATAAATGTTAAATCACTTTGTTCAAAATTGTATCTAAGGAATCAATAATTTCTTTTTTGAAGTGTTCATCACGTGTGATAATTGTAGATTCAAATTTTTATAGGTTTAGAAGAAGACAAAGTGGGTGTTGAAGATGTAGATGAAGTTGATTCGTTCTTTTTTGGAAATTCATAACTGGTCAGTTTTTACAAACTTTAATGCCTTTTTTGATTGGCTTTGAAGTGGGTTAAATGGTTCAAAAATGTACAGGTTTTTTCTTTTAGCAAAATGGTTATTTTACCTTGTTTACATACATGGAAAACTGAAATTTTATATGATTTAAATCCTTGTTTGAAATTTATTTGTAGTAGTTTTTCAAGTAATACGAGTGTCGTTTTAAACACATATTTTTTATTGTTTTTTTACTTTTTAGTATTATGCGGGCAACATAAGAATTGATCCGCATATAGAAGGAACTTATTTTTTGATGTCCGCATGTATTGTATGTTTAAATGGATTTATTATTTTAGGTTTTTAAAGTGTGATCACTGATATGGTTAGCTTCTGTATATTCCTTTAACCATTCATATTTAAAGGGAAACATTTTTGTAATTTGTCTCAGGCAACAAGATTTCTCGGGCCGATTCTGATTACAACATGGACTAGTCCGAACCCACTCACTATCAGCATTACAACATATATGTGTGAAAGTGCCTAGGCTTAGCCCGTTATATAATCATCTCAGCATACAACATAATTTATGTCAAACAACATGGATATCATAATATCACATTATATATCTTAATGGTTAATTATGTGAATTACCATTATTATTTTATATGCCACATTCAATTCAAATTACAATTGATTAACAATTCTATCAATAAAAAAAATTAAAAATTTAAGGATCATATAACAAGAAATCACCCTAGGTCGCATATCATGCCAATCATACCTTATTCCATTATCCAATTACAAAACCATTTGAAAACAAAGGAATTCAAGGGATAATATTGTTTGATTAATAAATTGATCTTAGGTGCACAACTCATTGGTGCGATCATGATATTTCATAAAAGTAATAATAATCAAACCATAGGGTTGAGATTTAGACCCCTTAAATTAAAATAAAGATCCAATGACACTTCCAACAGCCAACACCCATGAGGGAGAAGGTGCAGAAGATTACAAAGAGGTTCCTAGATAAAGGTTAATCAAGATCAAATCCAGCAATGCAATTGGGTAAAGGTTTTCACCATAACAGGTTGGATAAGAACAAATATATGGAATAATATAACCAAAGGAACTTACTAGAGATTGATTTTGTGAACAGGATTTCTGAAAAGGGGTTTGTAACTCCAAAATCGCCTAGAGGATACCCTAAGGTTGAGAGCGAAGAAGTTTTAGTCGATTGGAAATAAAATTAGCTGCATAGAAATTCTAAAACTATTGATCAATCATTTACACATAGTGTAATAGAGTTTCATATTGTGTAAATGTTTTTCATGGTTTTTGCTGAAAAATTTATCAACTTGGATTTATTTTATTAAAAATAGTGAAGAATTACATGGTGTGTAATCCCTAAACACAACACGTAAATGTTCTGCAGTTGAGTTTTTTAGCCCATCTTCCCTTTAAATCTTTTCAACTTACCAAGAACCCATTTAAAACTTAAACTCATTTATACCCAAACTCCATTAATTAAAACAAACATACACCCCCAAACTTTAGGTATTTTTTTCTAATAAATCCTCTTTGTCTCTGAACAAGACTTGGCCACTAAGGCTCAAACAAACAAATTAGAGAGAAACGTACCTGAAAAAAGATAGGATCTTACAACCTCCCCACCTTATAATAGCTCGTCTTCGAGCTACCTCAATAATCACTGTGAGGTCTCAGTGAACAAGTATGGCCATTGTGTTCACATATTGTAATCCCTTTCCTAAGTCTCTTCCTAAACTTGTCCATGATACCACTACACCCTAACCAACGATATAGTCGGATCCCAAAGATATTTCTCATCATGATCCAAAACCCATATAGGATGATCCTAAAAAGATGAATCAACAAAAATATATACTTCTTCTACATATATCACATGGGAAGGGTCTGGATGATATCTTCATAGTTTATACATGTGGAACACATTTTTCGAGGCACTGTAGTGCTGTAGAAGGGCTAGACGGTATGCCACTGGACCAACCCTTTACACCATTTCAAATGGTCTGAAAAACCTGGGTGATAGCTTCCCTTATTTCCTGATAAGGTGCTGCAAAAACCTTGGAAACTCTCTAAGTAAAACATAAATACCAACCTCAAACTCTAGAGGTCGTCTCTGATGATCAAAATATGATTTCTGCATGCGTTGCTCAGTCACCAACTGCTATTTGATCAACTGAACTTGTTTAGATGTATCCTGCATGAGGTTAGGCCCAATAAGTGCTAAATCACCTGACTCCATCCAACAAATAGGCTAACGACATGACCTTCCATTCAAGGCCCTAAAGGTGCCATTTTTATTGATTTCTGAAAGCTGTTATTATATGAAAACTCCATGAGTGACATATGTTGCTCCCATGAACCACCAAAACCAAAAACAAAGGCTCATAGTATATCCTCTAGAACTTGAATAGTCCACTTAGATTGACTATCAGTATATGGATGATAGGATGTTCTTAAAAGAACTTGCGATTCTAGGGATTTCTGAAGACCCTACCAAAAACGAGATCTGAAACGAGGATCTCTGTCTGAAATGATACTCCTCAGAACATCGTGCAACCGAACTACTTCACACACATAAATATTTCCTAGATCTTCAACTATAAAGGTTTCCTTGATAGGTAAGAAGTGGGATACCTTAGTCTTTCGATCATCCCATTTCCACTCCAAGATGGATAAAGGTTTCAAAATCCTAGCTGGCCTTTGGTTCCCATCTTTCACCTATTGACAAGTAAATCATCTAGCCACAAATCTTGCCACCTCCTTCTTCATTCTTGACCACTAGTATTGTCTTTGAATACCACGATACATATTTGTTAAACTATGATTTACTTCCCATCTAAAAGCATGAAACTTTTTCATTAGCTCCTCACGTAAGCCCGTGGGAACCCATACTCATACACTAAAAAGAATAGAATTACCACTACCAAGAGACCCTCTGATATAGCGCTGTCGTGGGCGCCCTCAAATGATTAGTGTGATTTGGGGTACTTAAGTGCAGCAGAGTGGCTGACCAAGGTCGTCTCTCAAAGGAGGAAGTGAATTTAACAACTTATTAGAGGTATTCTAAAAAATAAAATAAAATAGAATAGAATAAAAACACTACTTTAAAGGATTGGGGTTTTTTGTAGTTTATGAATCTAGAAGAAGTTTGCTGGAAGAAGATTGTATAATTTTTTTTTGTTTTTAGTTTTGAAATGAATTTCAATTTAAATGACACAACAAGAAGATGTTTTTTTTAGAAATCTATTTAAAAGCGTAATCGATCTAACTCTAACTCTTCACTTTATTATTAATCATTATCATTTAAATTAACATTCACTTAATTATGATCCCTTAATTTGTTAAATCCCTAACCCTACGAGAATTAACTTTACCATGAAGATTGAAGTGAATTTAACCTTAGGCTAACTTCGGAACATGCAATCGCAGCACCCTGCTTTGATTGATGTTCTAAGATTAGCTTATGGTCAGTAGTAAATTAAGGCAAATATCCACTCTGGAAATGAGGATGAATTGTGTTTAGGGATTATATTTGAACTCTACAAATTTATCCCGTGTGGTCTTGTATTACCGATTAAGATCGCGCTCTCACAATTTACACAAAATCCCGACCTCGCGTGTTTTTGTGTACATTGTTCAATTGCTTGCTTAGTTTCTTACAATTTAAAAACACAATTCATGGATCATATTAAGTGAATTACAGTAGCTCATTGATTCAAAATAATTAAATGAAGAGGGTAGAATATAGATCGATTACTAAAAGACTACTCTTCCATGGGTGGCGTAATCATCGTAGAAGCGTTTTGCATGTGCAAAGGTTTAAAATGGGTATAACCCAATAACGCTTCTACTCAAGAATTCCAGCCCAATTAGGAAGATTAAGAGAAGAAGAAATTTAAACAAAACAGAAGAAAAGAGAAGAAATAAAAGAAGAACAAAGAAGTTTATTACATAAACAAAATCATTACAACATGAAGGAGAAGAAGAAGGCTTCGTCGAAGGGATCCTTGCTTCAAGAGCTACCCTTATTGAAATGGTTGGATAATTGGAGTGGATCCACTTCTCCTCTGCCCTCAACTTTCCAATGCACGTCCCAACCCCTCCAAATGAGAAAAACTCCAATTTATAGAGGGGAGGGGAGGAGAGGTTACAAGTGGTTCCAAGTGTGAATGTGGAAATTCGGACAAATATTTTATGCCAACTTGCACCGCCCATTTGACCACCAAAACGCGTGAATTGGCCTTCCTTCCAGAAGGATGATTTGTGCCACATCATGTCCCCGAGCTTTCATCAACAGTTGGGCTCAATCCAAGCCCGTATGTAGAATATATGGCCCAAATACAGAACCTTCTCCATTCTGGCGAGCCCAGCCCAACTTTGACTTCATGGACCAATTTCAACAAACAAATGAACTCTTTAGCTTTAGTGTCCTGAATAAAAGTTGTAGATAATTAAGTTAGGAGCACTGTTACAAAACTTAAAATTCAAATAATAAATATAAAAATATTTATCTTCGAAATACTACAGTGCACTATTAAGGGTAAAACTGGAATTTTCACCAAATTTTCAAATGAATGATCAAATCCCAAATATTTTATAAATAAACATGTTTAACACAATGTGAGGAAATTATATCATTTATTATCAATAAAATATTCAATAAAATAGTGTTTTATCAACTCCCCCACACTTACCCTTTTGCACACCTGGGCAAAACCTCATATAAAGTAAACATCAATATCAAATCAAAACCAATTTTAAAACACATATCTTTAAGATCAATCAATTTCACACCAAGAATAAAAAAGATATCATGCCTCATAAAAAACCTTATTTCAAGTTCTCCATTTATATCATTCAATATATTTCCACTTCATTTATCCGCCCATACACAAAACACTAACCTCGCTTGAATTTTCTCTCATCACTCAAATATCAATTTTTTTTGCAATGTCTTTCTCATCCAAACTCATACAAGGGTCACCATAGGCTTGATAGATTCCTACATCGCTACCCGATGTGAGTCAAGGACATATGTTTATCATGAGGACTTTTCAGGGTTGTTCTGTGGCTTTCGGTTGGTAGGATTAAGATGTGAAAAACTCTGAGGCTGAATGAGGAGGGCTTGACTCTTTTAAAGCAAAATTGCATTAATCTAATTTTCACTTAAATATGGTCTTCTCTTCAATCCCCATAGTATCAATTCAGCTCCATCATCATGAAAAGTCATGAAAGGTTTACACCATTCATCATTTCAGCATAAAAAATGTCAATCTTCTCAAACATGATTTTCTTGAAAGCTCCAGATGGGCACAGCTTTCCACCTCAATTAGAAGCTCCAGAAAAGGCACAACTTCACTTGTCATGAAAGCTCCAGAAAAGGCACAGCTTTCAATATAATGACTTTCTTTAGCAGCAAACACATCTCTTCAGAATTTAATTTTCCACCCAAAGTATCACATAATGTGGTGGCACAACACAAGACAGCTTCCCCCACACTTAAGCTCAACTAGATTATGCAATTTCACTTCAAGAGTTGGTTGGATAGGGAAAATTGGCTTGTAATGTGGCTTAACCTAACAGGCTGTGCATGGCTTCTAAGGGCTACAAGGATTAAATATTCAAGGTAGGCCATTATAAAAAAGGATTATTTGAAAAGGGGGCTTTAATAAATGCCTCAATCATTTAAACACAAGTACCTCAAACCCTCAAGTTTTGACAGGAATAGATCAAATTCTGGTTAAATCAAGCATGGTTTGGTTCTCTCAAGAAGTGAGGTGAATGTAAAGAATATGAAAATAATGGTTTAGAAGCCTCACAGGAAAGTGATTTCAAATATAAAGACAGTGAGATTGGCATGGGATTCAAAATTCAGCGTACTTTTCATGAAATTACTAAATATTTGAACTTGAAACAAAGTCATTTCAGCATTCATTTAAGCTTAGTTTCAAGGGGTAAATTGTTTCACTTATTGATATGGATTTAAAAATGGTGATGAGAATCATTTCAGCTCAAAAGTTTCAAAAACACACAGAAAATTGTAAAATAAACACACAAATTTTGAAAAACACACAAAATTTTTTTTTGGTTTTTTTTAACAGGAAAACAATTGAAATTACTAAACTAAAAGGTTCCCTCCCCCACACATAAAATATTGCATTGTCCTCAATGTGAACCCATGAGATGATATATGCACATGAAATGCAGAATTTTTAAATAGGACAAATAATATAAAAGTGAAAGGGTTAGGAACAGCCTGATGTGATCAAGTGATGATGGGGTCATGCAGTGTGATAAAATCCACTGCATCAGTAGGATGTCCCTCAATGTATCTCTTCAAACGTTGCCCATTGACTGTAAAGCTCCTTCTAGTGTCCTCTTGTGTGATCTCCACTGCACCATAAGGAAAAACATTAGACACAATATAAGGACCTAACCATCTGGAACGCAACTTACCAGGCATCAACTTCAGTCGTGAACTATAGAGAAGGACTTTCTCTCCAACATGAAACTCCCTTTGTTGGATCATTTTGTCATGAGCTGCTTTTGATCTTTCCTTGTAGATCCTTGAGTTCTCATATGATGATAGTCGAATCTCCTCAAGCTCTTGAATTTGCAACTTCCTTTGAATTCCAGCTTGGGCCAAATCCATGTTGCATTTCTTTATAGCCCAATATGCCCGATGCTCGACTTCCATTGGGAGATGACATGCTTTCCCAAAAACAATCTGAAATGGGGACATACCAATGGGGGTCTTGTATGCTGTCCTATAAGCCCACAATGCATCATTCAAGCGCTTGCTCCAATCCTTCCTATTTGGCTGCACGGTTTTCTCCAAGATTTGTTTCAACTCACGATTTGAAACCTCAGCCTGGCCATTTGTTTGGGGGTGGTATGGTGTTGATGTTTTGTGTGTCACCCTATACTTTCTAAGGAGGGAAGCAAAATTCCTATTGCAAAAGTGTGTCCCTTGGTCACTGATGATGGCCTTTGGTACTCCAAACCTGCAAAAAATTTGTGCTTTGACAAAGTCCACAACAACATGAGAATCGTCAGTCCTGGTGGCCTTGGCCTCCACCCATTTACTCACATAATCAACAGCAACCAAAATATACAAAAATCCAAATGAACTAGGAAAAGGACCCATAAAGTCGATGCCCCATACATCAAAAATCTCACAAAATAGTATGGGTTTTTGGGGCATCTCATGTCTCCTAGAAATGTTCCCAGTGTGTTGGCAACGAGAGCATGACTTACAAAACAAATGGGCATCATGGAACAAGCTAGGCCAATATAATACAGAGTCCAAAACTTTCCTAGCTGTCCGTTGGGGTCCAAAATGTCCACCACATGCAAGTGTATGACAGAATTGCAAAACAGACTCAAACTCATGATCAGGAATACACCTCCTAATGACTTGGTCACTACACATGCGCCAGAGGTACGGATCATCCCACACATAATATCTAGACTCACTTTTTAATTTTTGGACTTGATGCTTCTTCAAATTTACTGGGATTTCAGAGCCAACAATGTAATTAACTAAATCAGCATACCGAGGATGCTTACCTGAGATGGTATAGAGATGCTCATCGGGGAAAGTGTCCCGAAGTGGTACCTGGTCCAAGGTGTCACCCTCTAGTGTGTGAGTAAGCCTACTCATGTGGTCTGCCACCAAATTCTATGATCCCTTCTTTTCCTTTATCTCAATATCAAATTCTTGAAGAAGGAGCATCCAACGGATAAGTCGTGGCTTTGCATCTGGCTTCTTTAGGAGGTACCTCAAAGCTGCATGGTCAGAAAAAACAACTACTTTAGAGCCCAATAAATATGAACGGAATTTATCTAAAGCAAATATGACAGCAAGAAACTCCTTTTCTATGGTAGTGTAGTTTTATTGGGCTGAATCTAGTGTCCTCGATGCATAGGAGATCACATGTGAACGCCCCTCCACCCTCTGAGATAAGACAGCTCCAACCGCGAAGTTGGAGGCGTCACACATAAGCTCAAATGGAAGGTCCCACCGTGGGGGCTGTATGATAGGTGGAGTGGTCAGACACTTCTTTAGCTCATCAAAGGAAGTCCTACAAGAATCATCAAACACAAATTCAGAATCTTTTTGAAGTAATCGTGACATAGGAAGAGCGATCTTACTAAAATCTTTGATGAAGCGCCGATAAAATCCTGCATGCCCTAGGAAAGATCTAACATCACGCACACATGAAGGATAGGGTAAGGATGAAATAATTTCTACCTTAGATCTATCAACCTCTATCCCATGTTTTGACACCACATGCCCTAAGACAATGCCATGCTCTACCATAAAATGACACTTTTCAAAGTTCAGGACCAGATTCTTCTCAATACAACGATTCAACACATTTCCCAAACTACTTAGACATTCATCAAATGAAGACCCGTACACTATAAAATCATCCATAAATACCTCCATGCAGGTCTCAATAAAATCAGAAAAAATACTCACCATACATCTCTGGAAGGTACCTGGGGCGTTGCAAAGTCCAAATGGCATCCTCCGGTAGGCAAATGTGCCAAAGGGACAGGTGAATGTAGTCTTCTCCTGATCCTCTGGAGCTATAGGAACCTGAAAATATCCAGAAAATCCATCCAAGAAACAATAGTGTGTCTTCCCAGCTAGTCTCTCAAGCATCTGGTCAATGAATGGAAGTGGGAAATGGTCCTTACGAGTGGATTGATTTAGTTTCCTATAATCGATACACACTCGCCAACTGTTTTGTACTCTCACAGGAACTAACTCATCATTTTCATTTTTTATAACAGTGAAACCAGTTTTCTTTGGTACAACCTGAACAGGGCTAACCCATTGTGAGTCAGAAATAGGGTAAATGATACCCGCCTCAAGTAATTTCTCAACTTCTTTCTTAACAACTTCTAGGAGGGTGGGATTAAGTCTCCTTTGTGGATGTCTCACCGGTTTAGCCCCATCCTCCAAGAGAATCCTATGCATGCAAATGGAGGGGATAATACCTGATATGTCTGCCAATGTCCAACCAATTGCCCTAATGTTATCTCTCAAAAGATTCAAAAGTTTTTCTTCATGTTCAAAAGAGAGATTGTTAGCAATTATGACAGGTAATCTATCACCACTGAGCAAGTATGCATATTTGAGATTTGGGGGAAATGGCTTGAGTTCCAATGTAGGTGGGTGATGTATGGATGGAGAAATTGATGCAACAGACATATCTGCACAATGAACATCAATATCAGAATAAAAATCATCACAATCAGAGAATAAAGCACCAAATCCATCAGCATACTCAATAGCCATGCCATAATCAGAGTTCACATGATCAAAATCAGAATATGATTCCATTTCAAAATCAAATCTTAGAGAGTCTTGTTCCTTAAAAATGGGTGTAGAAGAATTCTTAGACATCAAACTAGAACCAATACTCATAATCTCCCGAAGCATAGGACAATCAAATTCTATGGAGTTTTTACTTGGTGGTTCAAAATGGGAGATAACAAAAGCAGAATGGTCCTCTGAGGGGTACTTCATGGAATCCATAACATTAAATATCACAACTTCATCTCCAAACTCCATGGAAAGTGTACCCTCATTGACATTTATGATAGTTTTTGCAGTTTTGAGGAAGGGTCTACCTAAGATAATGGGGGCATGAGAACTTACCTGATCATCCTCCATGTTAAGAACATAGAAATCTGCTGGAAAGATCATGTCTCTTACCCGGACAAGTACATCCTCAAGGACTCCCTCTGGATATGCCGTAGCTCTATTCGCCAATTGCACCACTACTCTTGTTGGCTTCAACTCACCAACCTGCAAGGAAGAGAATACAGAGTGAGGCATCACATTTATGGAAGCACCTAAATCACAAAGTGCATTAGAAAAGTGCAACTCCCCTATGGTGCATGGGATGGTGAATGTCCCAGGATCCTTGCACTTTGTTGGCATTGCTAGAGTTGGTGTAATGAGTGCCGAGACATTCCTTCCAAGGTTGATCCTCTCATTTCCCTTGAGCCCTCTTCGATTGGTACAAAGTTCTTTTAAGAATTTCGCATACCTTGGAATTTGCTTAATGGCTTCAAGTAGAGGAATGTTGATCTCCACATGCTTGAATGTGTCCAAAACCTCCTTTTGCATTGCTTCTTCAGCCATCTTCTTGGTTTGAACAACCCTGTTTGGAAAAGGAAGGGGTTTAGGAGGAACATCATCAATCTTTTTCTTACCTTTATCGTTCTCCTTGGATTGCTCATCAGTTGGTATGAAATGCGGCTTCTATGAAGTTGAGGTGAATCCCGGTGGAATGGTAGGTGCAGATGTATCGTTCATTTGCTTCCCACTTCTCAATGTGATGGCAATAACATTCCCCTTTGGATTTGGAGTGGGTTGGGAAGGTAGATTTCCAGAATTCTTACTCACAAGTTCATGGAGAGCGGTGGCAATCTGACTCATTTGAGTCTTCAACTCTCTCAGCTCCGAACCTTGACTCTTCAGCTCATTCTGTTGATTAAGAACAATTTGTTTCAAAAGATCATCAGTGTTAGAGTCTACCTTGTGTTGGATATTCCCTTGTTGCTGACTTGTTGATGTTTGAGCTTCAAATCTCCTTTGGGGTTGTTGGAAACCCTGCTGGTAAGGCGGAGGCTGCTGGAAGTTTTGTTGAAAAGGGGGCCTTTGTTGTTGTCCAGAGCCATACCTCATGTCCTCTAGATCTTTCCACCCTTGGTTGTATGTTGGATCAAACTTCTTTTGGGGATATGGTTGTTGTTGTTGCTGCTGAAATGGTCTCCCAGGGAACACTGCTGCACAATCTTCTGTTTCTTGGAGTTGTGGGCAACAGTCAGTCAGGTGGCTTGTCTCAGTGCAAATACCACAAGGCCTTGAAGGAGGGGGTAGAGATGTCTTTTGTGCCAAAGCAATTTTCCTCACCATAGTGGTCAATTCTTCCAACTTAGTATCAATCAAATGACTTTCAAGAGAAGAAGGACTTACCTGATGTACTCCCCTGACATGTGGTGTACCTCTATCACCAAATTGTTGGGAGTTTTGGGCCATCTTGTCGATCAACGCACGCGCAGCTACTGGTGTCTTGTCCACCAATGCTCCTCCAGCTGCAGCATCCACCATGCTCCTCTCCATGGGTGTGAGTCCTTCGTAGAAGTATTGGATGAGGAGTTGCTCACTGATTTGGTGATGTGGGCAGCTTGCACACAACTTCTTGAATCGCTCCCAGTACTCATACATTGACTCCCCTTGTGCTTGCTTGATCCCCGATATCTCCTTTCGAATGGATGTGGTACTTGATGCTGGAAAAAATATTTGCAAGAAAAGACGTTTCAAATCATTCCAACATGTTACATCTTCAGGTTGCAAATAATACATCCAATCTTTTGCAGCTCCATCAAGTGAGAATGGGAATGCTCTTAATTTAATTTGATCTTCAGAAACATTTCTTGGTTTTAAAGTTGAGAAAACCACATTAAATTCCTTAAGGTGTTTGTTGGGATCCTCACCAGATAAGCCATGAAACTTTGGAAGAAGGTGAATTAATCCAGATTTCAATTCGAAGTCCGATTCGAGATTTGGGTATGCAATACAATTTGGTTGATAGTTAATATCAGGTGCAGCCAATTCTCGAATGGTTCTATTAAGTTCATTTCCATTATTTCCAGCCATTGGTTCCTCTTTTATGGTTGAATTTGAATTGCTTCCAATTTCAATGTTCTGATACTGGAGTAATTCTCCAACTGGTTGAATGTTGAAACTTCCCGTAGACTGAGAATGTCTGATTCGTGCCCTAAGGCTACGTTCAATCTCAGGGTCAAGATCTAATAGATCTTCGGGATTAGTTCGTGTCATCAATCAATGAAATATGAAAAGAAGGAATGTGGACCATAGTAAAATAAAAATTAGAAGTTTGAGTTGATGGTCCAAAAAGAAGTAGAAAGAGATAAAAGAAGAAGAAGGAAAAAAAATCAGATTGGGTAAAGACGGAAGAAAGAAGAGAGGAAGAGAATTAAAATGTAAAATAAAATAAATACCTCTAATTGGTTGAAATAATTACTTGCCTCCCCGACAACGGCGCCAATTTGATATAGCGCTGTCGTGGGTGCCCTCAAATGATTAGTGTGATTTGGGGTACTTAAGTGCAGCAGAGTGGCTGACCAAGGTCGTCTCTCAAAGGAGGAAGTGAATTTAACAACTTATTAGAGGTATTCTAAAAAATAAAATAAAATAGAATAGAATAAAAACACTACTTTAAAGGATTGGGGTTTTTTGTAGTTTATGAATCTAGAAGAAGTTTGCTGGAAGAAGATTGTATAATTTTTTTTTGTTTTTAGTTTTGAAATGAATTTCAATTTAAATGACACAACAATAAGATGTTTTTTTTAGAAATCTATTTAAAAAGCGTAATCGATCTAACTCTACCTCTTCACTTTATTATTAATCATTATCATTTAAATTAACATTCACTTAATTATGATCCCTTAATTTGTTAAATCCCGAACCCTACGAGAATTAACTTTACCACGAAGATTGAAGTGAATTTAACCTTAGGCTAACTTCGGAACATGCAATCGCAGCACCCTGCTTTGATTGATGTTCTAAGATTAGCTTATGGTCAGTGGTAAATTAAGGCAAATATCTACTCTGGAAATGAGGATGAATTGTGTTTAGGGATTATATTTGAACTCTACAAATTTATCCCGTGTGGTCTTGTATTACCGATTAAGATCGCGCTCTCACAATTTACACAAAATCCCGACCTCGCGTGTTTTTGTGTACATTGTTCAATTGCTTGCTTAGTTTCTTAAAATTTAAAAACACAATTCATGGATCATATTAAGTGAATTACAGTAGATCATTGATTCAAAATAATTAAATGAAGAGGGTAGAAGATAGATCGATTACTAAAAGACTACTCTTCCATGGGTGGCGTAATCATCGTAGAAGCGTTTTGCATGTGCAAAGGTTTAAAATGGGTATAACCCAATAACGCTTCTACTCAAGAATTCCAGCCCAATTAGGAAGATTAAGAGAAGAAGAAATTTAAACAAAACATAAGAAAAGAGAAGAAATAAAAGAAGAACAAAGAAGTTTATTACATAAACAAAATCATTACAACATGAAGGAGAAGAAGAAGGCTTCGTCGAAGGGATCCTTGCTTCAAGAGCTACCCTTATTGAAATGGTTGGATAATTGGAGTGGATCCACTTCTCCTCTTCCCTCAACTTCCCAATGCACGTCCCAACCACTCCAAATGAGAAAAAATCCAATTTATAGAGGGGAGGGGAGGAGAGGTTACAAGTGGTTTCAAGTGTGAATGTGGAAATTCGGCCAAATATTTTATGCCAACTTGAACCGCCCATTTGACCACCAAAACGCGTGAATTGGCCGGCCTTCCAGAAGGATTATTTATGCCACATCATGTCCCCGAGCTTTCATCAAAATTTGGGCTCAATCCAAGCCCGTATGTAGAATACATGGCCCAAATACAGAACCTTCTCCATTCTGGCGAGCCCAGCCCAACTTTGACTTCATGGCCCAATTTCAACAAACAAATGAACTCTTTAGCTTTAGTGTCCTGAATAAAAGTTGTAGATAATTAAGTTAGGAACACTGTTAAAAAACTTCAAATTCAAATAATAAATATAAAAATATTTATCTTCGAAATACTACAGTGCACTATTAAGGGTAAAACTGGAATTTTCACCAAATTTTCAAATGAATGATCAAATCCCAAATATTTTATAAATAAACATGTTTAACACAATGTGAGGAAATTATATCATTTATTATCAATAAAATATTCAATAAAATAGTGTTTTATCACCCTCCTAATGGCATCTCCCCACCATATAATTTGTCTATCATAACTAAGCCCTCTAGATCAGATAACTACCCAATCTTAATCCAATCCAAAATCACAGGTATAAATAATGTCGAAGTCAGAGCTACTCACCCCTAAGATTCCTCAACATCCAGATGCATGTCTGTAAAGAGATCCATTATTCTCCACTCATTACAAGATTCTCGTACCACCTCTATCTATGAATTTTATCTTAAAGCGTTGGAAATGAAGTTACCCTTGCCTGCTGTATAAGACAATTTGAAGTATAAAGACTGTAGATACTCGACCCACCTCCTATGTCGAAGGTTGAGGCCTCACTAAGAAAATATTTCCCTAAGGATTTTGTGATCAGTGTATACCACAAACCTATTACCCATGAGATAGTGTCTCCAACATCTCAAGGAATTTACCACTACTGCTAACTCCAGATTGTGAGTAGGGTAATTCCTCTCATGTAGTTTCAGTTTTTTAGAGCCATAAGAAACCAAAAAATCCTATTGAATTAGAACTTCTTTGAGTCCAACTCTATATGCATCACAATACACGGTATATGCTTTACCCGACATAGGTAAAGTGAGGATAGGTGCCGAGGTTAGCCTGAATTTCATCTCTTGAAAATATTTTTCACAAGCATTGTACCAAACAAATTTCACCCCTTTTTTATTTATCCTAGACATTGGTTCCACCAAACAAGGGAAATCTTGGATAAAATTCTAGTAATGACCTGTTAAACCCAAACAAATCCATATTTCAAAGACGTTCTTGGGTTTCTCCCAAGATATCGCGACTGAAACTTTTTATGGGTCCACTAACACTCCTGACTCTGAGATGACATAGCTCAAGAAGTGAACTTTATTTATCCATAAACTGGATTTAGTTAGCTTGGTGTAAAGCTAATGCTCTCTCAATGTACTCAAGATGATGTCAAGATGTTTGGCATGATTGTCGATTGATTGGGAGTACTCTAAGATATATTCAATAAAAACTACCACAAAATGATCTAGAAAAGGATGAAAAATCTTATTCATTAAGGCCATGAATACCACAGGTGCATTAGTCAACCCAAACGACATCACTAAAAATTTATACAACCCATACCTGCTCCTAAAAGTAGTCTGATGTATGTATGATAGTCTCACTCTCAACTGATAATATCCTGATCTCATGTCAATCTTGGAGAAGATCTTAGCACCTCTCAGTTGATTGAAAAGATCATCTATTTTTGGAAGAGGATATTGGTTCTTGATGGTTATCTGGTTCAACTTCTGATAGTCTACACATAATTGCAAAGATCTATTAGGATTTTTGGTGAAGAGAATTGGAGAACCCCAAGAACATGTACTTGGACATATGAATCCTTTTGATTCTATATATTCCAACTGAACTTTAAACTCCTGAAGCTTTGCTAGTGCCATTCGGTAAGGCGGTATAGAAACTGGCTCTTCTTCTAGCACCAACTCAATCATGAATATTATCTATCACTCAGGTGGTAATACATATAACTTGATAGGGAAAACATACAAAAAGTAGTGTACAACTGGAGGAAAATAATCCTACTGCATTCCACCATTGTCTAGAGAAAGATTGACAAATTTAGCCACGAGACAATCCAATTCGCACTGAATTGGTCCTGCACGACCATCTTGAAAATCCCACTCACCCTAGTGAAAATAGTTTCTTTTTTATAGAGATAGAAAAGTAACTCTCCTCCTACAACAGTCGATATGAGCCTGGTATAGGACTAACCAATCTATACCAAGAATCAAATCGAAGCCTGTCATTTACAGCATGAACGATTATCAAAAGAAATGGTAACCACCAATCTCTAGAGAACACGCCTTGAAATGTTTGATATTTTTAGACCACAATCCCAGTGGTGTGTCAATGGTTAAAACACCATCTAATCTTTCCACATACAAGACCAAACTGTTCGCAAAAAGAGTAGATAAAAAATAATGTGATGATCTTGTATCAAATAAAAAACTAACTAAATTAGATGATACAAGAATCGTACCTCTAACAGTAGACGATCCTATATCCACATTAGCTGGAGTAGTATGCATAATTTAAAACTGACTTGTCCCTCTACCCTGGGCTCCAACCTGATTACCCCAAGCTATATCTATTGCTTGGTATTATTTCTCTTGCACTGGGGTACCACGTCCCCTACCTCGGCCTGAGAGTTATGTATAACTTTAGCTACCATCATACCGAGTTGTAGCTGAGCCCCTTCATGATTCCAGTGATTGTCCTAATCCTTTACCACTAGTCTACTGTGTAAAGTTAAAACAAAACCTATGAAGATGAACCAGTCTATTCCAAATATGACACTCGACTATGGGGTAAAGACACTGCGAGAACTTGTGACCAAACTTGCCACACTGATAACACTAAAATAAAACACGATCTTGGGATGGTTTCCCACTACCCTGACTGCTCTACCCTCCACTGATCTAATAGAAACTGCCATAATGACATTTCTTACCACACAAATAATAACTCCCATAATTTCCTACTGAAACAGTTAGGCCACTACTCAGATCCACTTTTATATTCCCTTTCGTGATGAGAGCCTGATTCATCATGTCTTCAAAGTTGCTTAAACAAAAAATGTTTACCTGTGACCTAACATCATAGTGAAGATCATCTTGGAAACGTCTCACCTTGTAAATCTCATCAGCTTCCAAGGATGACACAAAGCATTGTAGGTCGGTAAAACTTCCAGCGTAGTCTAGCACTGCTAAACTCTCCTGTTTCAAATGCATGAACTTGTGATATTTTTGAACCCTTAAGGTATCAGGATAGAAATTTCTCAGGAACTTATTCTCGAATTCCTTCCAAGATAGTTCATCCTACTACCCAGTCTCTTCCAGAATATCCCACCAACACTTGGTAGGTCCATGAATCATATACAAAACAAGTTTCACCCTCCTATCTGTAGGTGTCTCGATATGCTTGAAGATTGTATAGACTGACTCAATCTAGAGCTTGGCTGCCTGGGTTCCTCCTTCCCCTGTAAACATAGGTGAATGCTGAAGATAAAATTCTTTTGTCAGCTCATACATCGAAGGAACAATATGAACTGTCTCCTTTTCCATGGATTATATGACCCTCAAGAAGCTGTCGTGAGGCTGAACATCCATATGCTCCTTAGGAACTATAGGATGTTACTATTCAACTACATTAGAATCATGATGATTACCACTCTGACACTCAAGTTGAAGACGATGATGAGACATTTGCTCTACAAGACAAATGCACACCTTAGAGAACTAGCTTGTAACAAGGTCAACCTAACACGTGACATCAGTAGAGAACCACTAACTCTTGATCTCTATAGACATGGATTAAAAATACTTTAGAATGACATGACACCACATTTTATTAATTATATGAAACAAATATCTCATTTTTTAGTTCAACAAGAAAGTATATATTACATGAAAAAATAGATATGCCCCTATCATGAACAATGCATGTCAATATATCCCTATGTGCTTATTATGATGCATCTATTATTATCTTGAGACATGTAGGGCCATGAGTACATATCTCATGAAATAATAACATCATAAAAAAATAACCCTCACACAACATGTGAACCAACCAAGGTGAAATAACATAAATTGTAACAATCACACAACACAAACAACAATCCCATCCATGGGTACTCAGATTTTCCCTCATACATGAGTTAGTTACTCCCATGCACAATATCATTACCAAGTCCTAACACATCCTAGTCTCCTTTCTACCTTTCCCAAATAGTAAAGAAAAAGAAAAGAAAACCAGATGATCTGATACCACTTTGTAACATCCCCAAATCCGAAACTCTCTCATGTGTCCAGAAACGGTTGGTTACAGAACCTCAAGTGTGCCTCCCCATACACTAGAGGCTTCCGACTAGTATTGAGGGTGTGGATAGTATAGTGGGAAGACTATACTCCCTTAATATGAAGTGTCATTTAGAAGAAACAATTCACATTGAAATAGACATAATTAGAGTAAAACAATGCATAAGGCAACAATAAAATCCAACTAAATAATTCAATAATCCATAAGGAATAATGTAATGACATACTTGAATAAATCTAAATGTCATGCTAGAATAATAAAAGAAAAGACTAGATAGCTCAAATAAACAACTCAAATCCCGGGTCCCAAGACCCATGTCGATCCCATATCCAAAATCCATCCCAACAACAAGCAAGAAACCAACAACAAGGTCCAAATACCTTTTCCAATCATGCATCCATTAAGTGTGCTTAGGTTCCAAACGATGACCTGAATAGGGTGTGAGAAAAACTCAACAGGTCAACACCACTACATCTAAACAAAACCAGTCTAATATGAAGTGTATTCAATAAAGCGATAAATAGGTGTATCAATTAATTAAACAATTAAATAAATACAAGAACCTGCTTCGACACCATGTAAAAATGTTTTTGAGCATGTTTTACCACCATGCCAACCACAACCATATAACTAAGTAAAGTTACAACAAATAATCTAGGTCAAATCCCTATAAGCATTAAAGTATGGGACTAGGAATAGCCTGCTCTCTATAAGAATTACATCATGGACTAGACTGATCCTACTCACTATCAGCATTATAGAATATACATGTGCAAGTGCTTGGGCCTATCCCATTATATAATCATCTCAGCATAGAACACAATTCCTATCAAACAATATGGATATCACAATATCATATCATATATCTCAATGGTTAATTATGCGAATTACCATTATTCTTTTATACACGACATGAAATTCAAATTACAATTGATTAACAATTCTATCAATAAGAAGAAAGTCACAATTTAGGGATTCTATAACAAGAAATAACCCTAGATTTCATATCATGCCAATCATACCTTAATACATTATCCAATTACAAAACCATTTGAAACCAAAGGAATTCAAGGGATAATATTATTTGATTAATAAATTGATCTTGGGTGCACACCTTATTGACACAATCATGATAATGCATAAAATTGACAATAATCAAACCATATGGTTGAGATTTAGACCCCCTACCTTAAACTGAAGATCCAACGACACTTCCGATGGCCAATGACCACAAGGAAGAAGGCATTGACAATTGCAAAGAGGTTCTTAGATCAAGGTTGATCAAGATCAAAACCAACAATGAAATTGGGTAAAGGTTTTCACCACAATGGGTTGGAGAAGAACAAAGAGACGGAAGAATCTAACCAAATGAACTTACCAAGGATTGATAATGTTAACTGGACATCCGAAAAGGGATTTGACATTCAAAAATCACCTGTAGGATTCCCTAGGGTTAAGAGTGAAGAAGATGAAGTCAATTGAAAATAAAATCAGCTACATAACAATTTTAAAATTGTTTATTGGGCATTTACACGGTGTGTAATAGGGTTTCACATAGTGTAAATGTTTTTCATGGTTTTCACCAAAAAATACACACCTCAAATTTATTTTATCAAATCCCATGAACAATTACATGGTGTGTAATCCCTTTATAGAACATGTAAATGTTCTGTAGTTAATTTTTTAACCCATATTCCCTTTAAATCTTATCAACTTACCAAGAACCCATTTAACACTTAAACCCATTTATACTTGGACTCCATTAATTCAAGAAAACATACATCCCTGAACTTTAGATCTTTTTTTTTCAGTAAAGTATCTTTGTCTTTGAACAAGGCTTGTACACTAAGGCTCAAACGAAAAAATCAAAGAGAAATGTACTTGAAAAAAGACGGGATCTTACACTACCTGTGTTAAGTTTTGTATTTTAGTTTATATGGAAGATTTAAAGACTTTAAAATACTATAAGACAAGTTTTTTTGTTTGTTTTATAGAAATAAAGTCAACTCGAATGTCTCTAAGCTTTACACCCCTCATGCCCCTCTCTCAAGATCTTATCACAATGTACATGAGTTTGACCCTAGTTGCTCGAGTTGTGTTTAGGAAAAAGAAATTGAAGAACTTAAAACTACACTGAGGATCAATTTGACTGGAAGAAACCTGCATTTTCAGGAGAATCACAAACATTATATATTTTGGTGAATATATGAATTAATTGTTATAATACAATTTTTAATAAATATTAATAAATCTATTTATGTAGGAACACGAAGGTGGAATATGAAGAAGTGAGGTGTGTGTGTTAATAAATTGTGAAGGAACAATTCAATTAAGGGGGGAGAATGTAACATCCCAAATCCATGATGTGCTTATATTATTATTATTATTATTATTATTATTAATTTTTTTCAAAAATAGAATTCAAAAAAAAAGAAAAAAAAAAAGAAATATCTTTATTAATAAAAAACTAATTACATTACATCTTTACTAAACTAAAGACCACAAATAATCCAGAAAACTCATTACAAGCCATAGTAAATAGCTATATCACCTCTGTGCAACATGAGAAGACCGAATCTATAGCCTACTTCCTATGAATATTCCATAATTAAAAAGTTAATGGTGAGAAGAATAATAAAAATACTTAGAATTAGAGGGATGTAGAGCACCATTATTGGATGAAGGAAATGAAAATTGAAATGATTTTTGAATACCCTTAAGACATGGGTATTTAAAGAATTTTTGTGATTATTGGGAGAAAAATGTAACTGTTCGAGTTTTTTTAGTCGTTAGGTGTTTTAAAAATTTAAATGGATTTAAAATGATAATTGAAAATAAAAATATAGATAATGACATTTAATGAAAATGTTTTAATAAGTAAAACTTTTAAAATTATAATATAACTTTTAGTTCTTATTATATTTAAAGTAATGTCGTTTAGAAAAAAGGTTTTAATTATAAGTTAAACTTTCAATGTTTTGTATTATAATTTGCGAGTTTAATAAAAAAAATTCCACATAAATAGTTTCAAATAAGAATAAAAAATTAACTTTTTAAATGGTGTAATTAATTTAAATGTAAGTGCAAAAAAGAATATATATATATATATATAGTAATTTAATATTTTTCCCATGTTTTGAAAATTTTCTACAAAAAATTTACTAAGGGATCACACCAAAAACCAAGGGAAGGCCCTGTAAGGCCAAACCCTCTGTTCATGGAGGTACCATGCAAGCCCAGCTCGAGCAGCGATAGGACAAACCCATATATAGGGTCCCCAAATTTTGGTTTGTGTATAGTGTGGGCCAGAACCTGAGCGTGAGCTTGTGTATAAGGCTCCTTGTGTGGTGTGTGTTTATGTCATCAGAGTGTGGAAGCTGCACCAAGGCTTATAAAGCGACACCTATTTTGTCTAGGATTTGATGTGGGATGGGTTTTCACCCAGGGAATGTGATCTTGATTGTCCGATCAAGACTGGACTCATCCAAACCATCCATCCAATCTCACAAATTTCATCCTTCCCACTGTTCATATTCCCATGACCTAAAACTAGTAGGTCAGGCCGTTGATCCTCCTCCATCATCGAAGTCTCCCTCATCTATGGCCCATATCAGTTTTTTCTTCCTTCTAAAATGACATGAATGGTTTAAAATAAACTAAACCTTTACTATTTCGGTTTCTCTATTTATAATCCCACAGATTCCAAAGGTATCTAGTTATACACACTACTAGAAATTCAATTATTTGTGATGGACTATTTGCGACAGACAAGAGACCTATCACAAATATTCCCCAAACTCAGACTATTTGGGATGGAAGAAACTGCTCCGTTGCAAATAGTTTTGGTGGGAAGTCCCGCCACTTGGCACCAAAATCATTTGCAACAAACATTTGTGACAAATTACGACTTCCGTCATAAATACCCATCAACTTGGAAGTATTTGTGATGCAATACAATTCCCATCGCAAATAATAAATCCATTTAACCTATGCGACTCTTTCTTCTTCCTCATCTCCCTCATAGCTGCCAGGACTCCTCTCCTCCCTCCATGACTCTTCCCCTCCTCCACGCCATGCCACTGCTCCACCGCACTGCGGCCCTGCCGTGGCACCGCACTGCCCCACTGCTCCACTGATCCCTCTCCCACACAACTGCAATGCACCACTGCCTCGGGTCTCCCTGCTCAGTGAAACTCCAACCATGCATGTTTCTTCTTTTTTCTTGCTGATTTCAACTCAGATCTACTAGGTACAAACTCTACTTCTCTCCTCTATCATTATTTTTTGTTTATTTTGGTTCATTGTTATAAGTAGTGTTTTGATAAAAACCTAGGTTTATAAATTTGACTGATTTTTATAATTTATTTGATATTTAGGGTCAATATAAATTTATTATTCCCTATTTGGTTGTTCTAGTTCAACAATAGTTATTTTAATTTGATTTTAGATATTTTTTTATTTTTTGATCTTTAGATTTAATATATTATTTTTTGGTGTTTAAGGTCGTTAGAATTTTATTATTTTATATTATTATTTGAAAAATGATGATTGTTGAAATATAATGGAAGTTTTTAATTGTTTGGTGTTTAGACTTGGTAGTATTTTGGATCGATGTAAATTTATTATTCTCTTTTTTTTGGAAAACCCTTGGTTGATCATTTTAGTACATGGTTTAGTTTTTAGCGAACTCTAGGTTGAACAATTTATAGATCCATCTTTGATTCTCCTTGTTTATTATTCCTTACTTATTTTTTCATATTTATATGTGTGTGTGAATATATAAATTATTATAAATTATTAAAAAAGTGAAAATGAAATAGTTCATCAACTTTCAAGTCATGAGCAATAACAAATTTGATTGTCAATTGGAAATGATTGACACATAAATTTGTTATTGCTATGACCTGAAAATTTAAAATTCTATGATTTACACCTTTCTAGAAATTTATAATATATTTTATTAATTTTTATTAAATTATACTAAATTTTTATTAATTTTTTTCAATTATTTGGTTTTCTTAATTTTTTATTGATTCATTGTTTTAATATTTTTAAGGATTTGTAATTTAATGATATTTTTAATTGTTTGTAATTTTTGTAACTATTTTGTAATTTCTTTTAATAATAATAATAATTTTTATTTTTATTAAATGTTTTTATTTTTTTATTATATTATAATATTTTAAAATATTTTAAAATATATGTGATTTTTTTTTATATTTTTAATGATTTGTAATTTTTTTAATTATATGTAATTCTTTTGGTATTTTTAATGAATTTTAAATTATTAAAAAATTTAATTATTTGTAATTTTTTAATTTTTTTAATATTTTTAATGATGCGTACTTTATTAAAAATTTTAATTATTTGATTTTTTTAATTTTTTTAATTTTTTGATATTTTTAATGATTTGTGCTTTATTAAAAAGTTTCATTATTTTTAAATTTTTTAATTAGTTGTATTTTTTTTAAATATTTTTAAATATTTTTATTTTTATTAAATGTTTTTATTTTTTTAATAAATTTTCAATATTTTTAAGAATGTATAAATGTTTTAAATTATATGTTAATTTTTTTAATTATTTATATTTTTTTCATATTTTTAATGATTTGTAATTATTTCAATATTTTTAATGATTGGTAATTTTTTTAAATATTAATTATTTGTATGCTTTTTTAATTATTTGTCATTTTTGTAATTATTTTTAATATTTTTTTAAGAAAATTATGATTTTTAAATATTTGTAAATTTTTTAATTATTTTTTAATATTTTTAATGTTTTAACTTTTTTTAATTGATTTTAAATTTTTTAATTATTTTTAAATATATTTAATTATTTTAATTAATCTTAAATTTTTGAATTAATTTTATTATTTTTTTCTATTTTAGTTAATTTTAATTATATTTATTTTTTAAATTTATTAATTAATTTAATTTTTTAATATATGAATTAATTTTGAATATATATATATTTTCATTATTTTAAATTAATTTTATTTAATTGTAATTTTTTTATTTTTTTAATTATTTTTACATTAAAAAAACTATTTATTTTCGATGGAATATACGTCCGTCGCAATTGGTTTTAAAAAAAATTACAACTGTTATTTATGAGAGATGATTCATTCGTCGTAAATAACCACTATTTGCGATGGACCGTTGAAATTAACCACAATTGCGATGAGATTCTGTCGCTAATAGTTTATCACAAAAAACAAAAACTTCAGTAGTGATGTATATATACTTATATTGCTTTTCAATTCAATTAGGTCTGAATGATTGAGTTTGTGAAAGTTTTAAAGGAACAACAATCACAGTTGATATGATCTATTTGATAAGTTTACAAATCTCCATTTTTGTATATTTTCCAATGTCAGAGAATAATATGTATATATATATTATAATAAGTATGAAAACTGAACACTTAGACATATAGATCCAATAACCCTCATTTGTTTTGTCAAACAGATGCACCCAAAATAATGAATTTTATACAATGAAGTTTCTTTATATAACCTTCTTTTTCACACCAAAAATACCCGATTCTCTTCCCCAAACCCCTTCTATTTCTTCTTCCCTATGTCCAGAATCCAACACTTTTGAATCTTCCTCACTTACAGGTAAGGGTTTGATTTTATTTTCAATCTATTAATTTATGTCTCATCTACAAATATGTGTGTGTGTGTGTGTGTATCTATCTATTTATCTTTATTTGTTTTCAGAATTTATGATGTAAAGGATTGTTTTTTTTAAACCTATCAATTTATATTTTAATTTATGCTTTTTAAGGGATTTCATTTATAAATCTTTCAAGTTTATGGGTTTTGCAAGGATTATATTTAGATTTACAATATATATATATATATATATATATATATATATATATAAGTATAATTATAATTTCAAATTTTACGATGAAATCATGTAAGGATTTTCATAAATTTTATCAAGTCTGTTTTAGAAAACTAAATTTATTATTTTTTGTTTTAAAAACTTTCATTAAAAAAAAACCTTTTAAAGATGATTGAAGAATTAATGTTTTAAAGTATTATTTCATAAACTATTTTTAAACAATAACAAAACAATAAAATCTCCATGAGAAAAGATTTCATTTTATATAATCTATTAATATTATCATTTTATGTGTATCATTTAGTTATATATGTTAAATTATATCATTTTATGTGAACTAGTATTTTGGAGAAAATTATAAATGATAAAATCTATATTGGGAAAAAATCCCTCAAGGTAACATTGAAGATTTTTTGTGGTGTTTGTGTTTGTTGAAAAAGCTGGTTTGTTTGTTGACAAAGAATGATGACGAAGGAATGGATGATCTGGAGGTGGTACAAAAAGAACAGATACAAGGTGGCACCGTTTTCCAGTGTTTGCCAAATTTTTGGGCCTCAAAATCAGAAAATGGGGGAACATGTTTTTGGCAAAGGAAGTTGCACGCAAGATCTGAGGTGGTTTGGAAACTTGCGTGCAAGGAATGTTTTGTGATCAGAATAATAAAAAATGGAAAAGGAATGAAGCGCACAAAAGATTTGTAAATGTGTGCCAAAGATGAGGTTGCGTGAAAGAAACTTGCGCGCCCAATGTGACGTTAAACGAGGTTTTTCACGCTTAAAGAGAATCTTGTGTGACATGGTAAATCTTCCACGCAGGGGTCACCAATTCCTATAAATTTGAGGTGACCCCCCTCATTCAAAGCAGCTCAACACTTAGAGAGAATCCGAGCTCTGGATCGCGTAATATTATTAAGCAAAGGGAGTTGCGCGAAAGATTTTTAGTTGTGCGCAAGCGAAGAAAGTTGCGCATAAGATTTGAGTTGCGCTTAAGATCGAAGTTGCGTGCAAGGGGTGTTTCACAACAAAGGTGGAATCTTGCGTTCAAGGCATTAAAGATGCGCACAAGACGTGGTAAGGGTTGCACGAAAGATTTGGGGTTGCCCAGTAATACTATGGTAAAGTTGTATTCATCAGTGGGTGAAAGTGGAACATCAATAGAGCATCTACACACAGTGGATGATACATTCATTTGAGATAATGAAGGGACCTACAAGTCTATAAACTGTGAGTGAGTCTTCTGAAGAAGTAGCGAGCACACTTTAGTTGAGAGAGAAGTGAACTTTAAAATTGTGAATGGTTGTAAACCAGGAGGGATAGTGAGTCCGCTTCGAACTTGTAAAAAGCAGTGCACTTATAGTGGATTTGGTACATCGACACATTACCAGTGTATGATCCTTGGACATATCCCAGTAAGGGTGAACCAAGTAAAATTGTTGTGTCCCGTGCATGCTTTAAGGTTCATTCATACTCTGCAACGGGAAGAAGAGAGATAAGAGAGTTTCTTCTAATAGAAAAACAAGATCAAAAGGGGCAATTGTTTTAATTTGTCATACCCTAATTCACCCCCCTCTTAAGGTATCTAGCCCAGTGGACCTAACAATTGGTATTAGAGGGAAATGTTGATATCAGTGTTTCTCTCTCAAATGGAGGTCACTAATCATAAAGAGATTCTGATCATCAACAGAAACAATTTTCAGCTATGGAAGAATCGGATGCAACACTACTTCCGATCTTTGGGAATGGATATATTTATAGTAAAAATTCATGGTATAATTACGAATATTAATAGTTGTGCTTTATCTGATGCCTAGAGAAGAGAATTGGATGCTGACTCTAAGGGAATCAATGCTTTAGGTGGAGTTGTATTAAATTCTATTTATATGAAGGCGATGTCATGAAAAACATCACATGCAATGTGGGAAAATATACTGAATATATATGAAGGAGATACAAAGGTCAGAGAGGCAAAGCTGCAAGTTCTATGGAACAAATATGAAGATATGAGAATGAACCCGAATGAGTCTATTGATGCATTCTTTGACATGTTAAATTTTGTAGTATAAGACATGAGAGGTCTTGGTGAAGCCATTAAAGACATAAATATTGTGAAGAGAATCCTGAGGAAACTTCCACCTCGGTTAAATCCAAAAGTTTCAGTTTTGGAAGATAAAGACCCGAAAGATCTTACATTCGATAACCTATATATCACCCTTGTTGCATATGAAATGAGAAATGATGACAACGATGCTGTGGAAAAGGGGAAATCTAAAGAGGTTGCATTCAAGGACATGAATAAGCTCACCATTGAATATTATCAATAAGAATAAGAGACAGATGAGGTTATGTCATTCCTTTCCTTGAATCTTCAAAGAGGAAAAGAAAAGTTCAAAGGGAAACTTCCACTTGATTTCTTTAGATGTGTAAAAGTTTGTCATCTTACATCAAGGTGCCCCAAAAAGTTTCAAGAAGATGAGGAGGATGAAATAGAAATTCCTAAGAAGAAGTCTTCAGTCTATGTGAAAGGCAAGAAACAGTTCAAGAAAAATTTCTATAATAGGAAGAATCTCCTTTCACAAGAATGTGATAGTTCAAATGAGTCTGAGTTTGAGGAGGTTGAAGAGATAGAGAACTGTAAAGATAGTGGAGAAAATGCTACGGTGGCAGTTGTCGATAGTTCTCAAAAAAAGGAAGAAACCAACACTGATAAAGAAGTTGAATAAGTTGAAGAAAGAGTTGATATGGAAGATGAATTAGAATAATCTCTTGAGTAAATAGATGTTTGGAGAGAAAAAATGAAGAAATCCAACAAAGTGGTACATGATGACAAACTCTATATACAACAATAGAAAGAAGAGAAGTCCGAGCTGGTGAAAAAATGTGAAAAACTTAATTCCTCCATTCTAGAGAGCTTAGAAAAGGATTATGAACATAAAATCAAGATTGAAGAACAGATAAGGGAGATTTATGTCTTGAATAACACAGTGAAAGAAGAAATCAAGCATATTGAAGAACTTGAAGAAGAAGTTGTCAGATTATGAAGGAAAGTAAAGCATCAAGAAAAAATCTTGACTCCTTGTATGATACCAGAAAATAAAATCCTCCAGAAGACTGAAAAAGTTGAAATTAGAGCATAGTAGACAAATATAAAAGAAGAAACAATTGTGTTCAGATGTTAAGGCTGATGTGGGGCTTGACTAAAAATAGAAAACTATGAAAGTTGAAGTCAGACAACAAGCACCCGCTCCGAAATTAAATATTGATTTGGGTTAGAGAAAAATAAGAAGATTCAGAGAACCCAAGGGGAAATTAGAAGTCTATAAGTGGCAGGTAAGAATGCAAATTTCATCAGGTGTTATTGTTGTGGAAATATGAGACATTAAAAAAATGTGTGTTCTATAGCCAGAAGGTACCGAAGGGCACAAGAATAGAGGTGAAAGACAAACAAAGAACGGTTCTCTAGAACATTTTTCGAAGGTCACTGTTTTTGGTGTGGAGGATTTTGGCACATGGCTAGATACTGTACATCGACCATACAGAGGAATATGCCAAAGCAGAATAAAAATGTTCACAAGTAGCAGATCAATGAACCAACAGGTGAGTTGATAATGCAAAATAGATTTGCAGCTTTTCAATATGAAGTTGGTCCATCATACTATGAGAAAGATTAGGAGACTCAATCAATACTGAGTGTGGAGACAAAAATATGGACCAATAAAAAGAGATAAGAGAAGGCGGTGGTTGTTGAAATTGCCCTTAAATCATCAGACCGTTCTGGTGTATGGATCCTTGATAGTGGTTACACATCTCACATGACAAGCAACAAAGATCTGGTACATATATTAGTATAGGTCATAGAATGGCAAGCACGATAACGGGTTCTGGTTCTGGTGTCCCTGCGATTGATGGGGGTCTTCATCCAGCTTCCTCGAGTGTGCTTCAGAGGTCGTTCAAGGAGGCTGTGACGGGAGTCCCAGACTCAGTGGATAGATCACTTCCTTGTATTCCGGCAATTCGTCTAGAACCTAGGTTTTTGGAGAAGGTGGACGGACTCCCTGTGGTGGAGGTTTCAGAGAGGTAACTTTTTGATGCTGACGCCTACCACAAGTTTTCTCTTTTTGCTCGATTTGGACTGGATAAACCTCCCTTAGTAGTTTTCAGATCTTTGGTTGCTTCATGGGGTCTTCTTCAGCCAGCCGTGGTGTATGAGTTATCCAGGTATGCCTTTTGCATTCACTTGTTTAATAAGGACAATTTTTTGTGCATTTGGTCCAGGAAGGATAGATGTTGTGGTTCTCGGAATTTCACTTTATCTCATTGGTCCTGGGACTACCATTATGGGAGAGAATCCCCAATGGCGGCGGTTTGGATTAAGCAACCGGGCCTTCCTCTTCCGCTGTAAAACCCGACGTTTTTGGCTGCTATAGGCGACTCTTTAGGGAGCTTTCTCTATTCAAATTTGGCTACCGAGTCTCTCCTGGATGCTTCCAACCCTAGGGTTTTCGTTGAAATGGATCTCACTTCGAAATTTCCCCCACGTCTCCTTATCAAGACTCCAGAAGGTTTCAATTGGTGGCAGTGGTTGATTTATCAGGCTCCCCCGAGATTCTGTTCAGTGTGCGGTTTACAGGTTCACTCGGTCGAAGTTTTCTGTAAAAGGAAACTGAAAATTCGGCTCCAGGATGATCCCTTGGCGAGGGGTAAGGGTGTCCATCAAAGGCCTTCGGAGTTGGGGTTAGTATCGAATCTCAAATCAAGTGTCTCCCAAGGTTTTGCTGGTGCTACGGTGACTGGCGAGGAGCGAGGTTCGTCTTCTCGGACGATAGGGGAGATAACTGATTTTATTCCTCCGGATTGCTCCAAGTCAAAGCCTTCAGCCAAGTCTCTTCCACCTCTACCTTTGGTCCATGGTCAGTCTTTATCTTTGGACTCTAGGGCATATTTGCTTAATTTTCCTGCATCGGCTTGGGATGAGGGGGATTTCTGCGAATTCATCCCTGGTCTGCTCCTGGCCCTGCCCAGGGAGCTCCAGCCTCCGTCACAATGCTTTAGTATATCCACCATTCTTACTCCGGAGTCAATAGGGAGATCCCTGTTGATTTATTCTAGTTTTATCAATAATTTTCAGGAGGTGGTCCCATGGAAGGCGCCTCCATAAGGGGTGACAAGGGAGGTGCACGCTACTCGGGGCTCACCTTCCAGGATGACATTGGTTTCTATACTTTAAGAGGATTTGGTTCTTTGTTCTCCTCCAACAGCACCGGATAATAGATTTTCCTTGATTGAAGAATTAGATAGCCCTCTTAAACCGAATATTCTTACTCCGAAGAAGCTGGCGTCTCCAGATGGTTTCATCAGTCCGGTTACCAGATCTATGTCTAAGGAATATGGGAAAATCCTCTTGGCTCCAAAAACAGTTACTCCTGGTTGGAAGGTCAAGAACTCCATCGTTTAATGCTATCCTTGATTTTGTGGAATTTACAGTGGTTGGGGTCACCCGCAAAGGGAGCTTTCATGGCTTCTGAAGTCAAACACTTGTGGTTATTTTGGAACCCAAACAAGATCCCTCCAAGATCAATATTTTTTCTAAGAAAATGGGTTTTGGGAATTATATGCATGCGTTCCCTGAGAAGAAACATATATGGATTTGTTGGAAAAAGGAGGTGCAGGTAGATGTGGTCCGGGCTTTGGATCAATGTATGACGGTTAAGATCTCTATGAAGGGAGCTATTATATTGTTTTCTTTCATTTATGCCAGTGATGACGAGCAAGGTAGAAGGCCTCTATGGGATTTTTTAGAGTCTTTTGATTCGATTGGTCTGCCTTGGTTTGTAGGTGGCGATTTCAACTCGATTGTTGATTCTTCAGAAAAAAGAGGAGGGATAGGTTCTGATAATGTTGGCATGCGGGATTTTAGAGACTGTATTGCTCGCCCATGGCTTCTGTACTTGGGTTTTAAGGGCCGCAAATAAACGTGGTGAAACAACCGTAAGGGCACCAGCCACATTTGGAGCCGTCTGGACAGATACTTTTCTAACATCCAAGGATTAGACTCGTTCTCGAAGGTTACTATTTCCCATCTGTCTCGAATTATTTCAGATCATTCCCCGTTACTGGTTGATTTGGAAAGAGGTGAGCCTGATAATATTCTGTTTTTATACTCCTCAAACTGGAACCAGCCTAATGGATTCTTACAAATGATGAGAGAATCTTTGGAGAAGGAAGAAATTGAGAGAGCATGGGTTGGCCTCTCGAGGCATCTTAGGTGTCTTAAGAAGGACATAAAAGGATGGTTGAGGAATAAGACATTTGTTGATATCTCGGTCGAATCCTTGCAAGAAAATATTGATACTTTAGAAGAGGAGCTACAGAACATTTGGGATGAGGGTAAGTTTTTGAGACTTTGTGATAAACATAATCTTCTGACGACACGTTTGTTGGAAATCGAAAGATCCAGCAAGCAAAGATCCAGAATTTGATGGCTTAAGGAAGGTGACCATAACAATGCTTACTTCTAGGCCTGCCTTAATAAGCAGAAAAACATGAAAATCAATATCAATCTTGAATATGGGTCCTATACTTCTGATGTGAATGTGGCAGGGAGGTTGGATCTACAACATTTTGAGAGTTTACTGGCTGGGGAGGCACCTGTTCACAATCATGGCTCCTCAGAGCAAGAGATGGATTTTATGGATAGTTTACCAATACTGATCGTGGAGGAGGATAACATGGCTCTTATGGATCTTCCTTCAGGAGAGGATATTTGGGGAGTAGTTCGCAGCATGCATCCTGACAGCGCATTAGGACCGGACGGATTCTCGGGAGCTTTTTATATGACAGTTTGGGACTTTTTCGGGAACCACGTAATTGAGGCGGTTTAATATTTTTTAGAGGTGGATCTATCAATCAAATTTCTTGCTCTTCCAGGGTGGTCCTTATCCCAAAAGTGAAGGACCCGTCTAGTATTAATCATTATAGACCCATCTTCTTATGAAATGTTTCTTACAAAATTCTGGCTAGTTTGATTGCGAAGAGATTGAATGGGGTTATTCCTCGTATCGTGTCTCAGGAACAACATGGATTTGTTAAAGGCAGAAGTATTCAAGGTGCGATCGACATTGCTAAAGAGCTGGTGGAGCATATTAACAAAAAGACTATTGGTTCCAATATCATCATCCAAGTGGATATGGACAAAGATTATGATAAACTGGAATGAGACTTTGTCATTCAGTCCATGAGGTGTTTTGGCTTCCATGAGTGGGTCATTGATCTATGTTTCAGATTCTACCCCTCGCCGTGGCTATCTATTTTGATTACGGGAAAGGGATTTGGTTTCTTTAAAATCTTGCAAGGTGTGCGGTAAGGGAACCCTTTGTCGCCCATTATTTTCGTTCTGGCTCAAGATGCCTTATCTCGAAACCTCCATAGAAGTATGGATGAAAGAACAATTCTCCCTTACAAGCAGACCGGGGAAGGTTGTATTTCTCATCTCATGTTTTCTTATGATATTCTCCTCTTCATTAATGGTAGGTGGAGATCTATACACAACCTCTTGAAGATCATGGTGGTGTACGGTGATTTAAGCAGACAAAGAATCAATGCAAGGAAGAGCAGTGTTTATATTTCCAATAAATGTCCTGCTAGAAGAAGCAAGGGCATTCAAGAAATTCTTGGAATGAAAAGGAAACCGTTTCCTATGATTTATCTTGGGGCACCTATCTCCTTTGGTCGGATTAAAAAGTCTTTCTTTGATGATATTTTGAACAGAATTTTGGGGAGAATTGTTAATTGGAAGAGCAGATTTCTGTCTTTCGGTGGGCGGGTTATGCCGATTAATAGTGTGCTAACCTCCATTCCGATGCACACCTTTTCAACAATAATTCCTCCAAAAGGAACCATTGATAAGATGGAGAAGATCATGAATTTTTTTATGGGATGCACACTCTGCAAGCCGCTATCATTGGTCCTCTTGGGAATGTATGGCTAAACTAGTGGAGGAGGGAGGTATTGGCTTAAGGGACATTAAAGATGTCATGTAATCATTACAAGCACGACTGGCTTGGGATTTTCTAGTGGGGGAATCCCTATGGGCCTCCTTTCTTAGAAACTGTTATGGAAAACAGTGGGAAGATTGGGACAACCGTCGTGGAAAGTTTTTGATGTTGGATAAATCTGTTTTGCATCATTTGGAAGAGCTGCAGGAGGTTACCCAATGGGTGGTTGGAAGAGGAAATATCAATTTATGGAGGGATAACTGGGTGGGAGATAAACTTTTTTTCCACGATGTCCGAGGCCTGACTTATATGTGAAGGAGGAAAGCTCTTATCCTTCACTATTGGAGGCCATCCTGAGCAAAGAACAGTTTCTATTCTATTACCTTTTCAGAGGAGGCAGATAGATGCTTCTTCACCAAGTCGTCCTCGGGTATCTTCAACGAGAGGGATTACAGAGGAATGCTTCATGAGATATCTGATCGGGATGAGTGGGCTTCATGTTTATGGTGTAAGGGCATTCCCATGAAGATGAATTTTCTGGTGTGGAGGCTGCAGAATCGAGCAATTCCAACAGAAGATAATGTCCAATCCAAGGGAATTTATCGGTCTTCTCGCTGTTTTTGCTGTAGTAGTCCACACATGGAGTCTGCTTTGCACTTATTCTACTTGAGTGAATGGGATACTGGCTTGTGGTCTATGATTGATGTTTGGATGGCTGTTAGGCGAGATTATGAGTCGCTGTAGGACTTCATTGAGTTCTGGTTTATGGGGTCAGACCACTGAGAGATGGAGAGCAGGACTTGATACATTGTGTTCAGTGCCATTTGCTAGATTTTATGGGACACGCGGAATTTGACCAGACTGAATAAACGACCTTCGATGTCTTATCTTCAGGTAAGATCTAAGTCTCTCATACATGAGCTGAACTCAATATTTAAAGGAGGACACTGATCATAGGTGCTTGGCAGGTTCATGAGTAATCCTATTGTGTTTAATAATCTGCAAAGTCGATGGGTTAAATTGATCCCTCCAGTTAATGGTTTGAAGCTTAATGTTGATGGTTCTTTTAGGAATGGTTGCATGCGAGGGGGTGGTTTGCACATGGACACAAATGGGTCGGTTCTAATAGATTTCAGAACTTTTTATGGGCCGGTGAATTCCTTGTGCATGGAGTCAAAGGCCTTTCTCTCCGGTTTATCTATCTGCAGAAGATTCGGCTCGCAGGTCTTTGAGGCTGAAGCAGATTCAGAGATTCTGGTACGGTCCATCCAAGGGAAAGCAGATCCTCCATGGAATCTGATTTATCTTATCAGAAGTTGTGTGAAGGAAATAAATGAAGGGTGCAAGGTTCATCATGTGTGGAGAGAAGCCAATTTTTCGGCGGATGCTCTTTCTTGAATAGGAAGTGAAGAGGAGCCGCTTATTATATATTCTAGTTTAGGTTCACTTCCTCAGGATTGTAAAGATGTGGTTCGGGGGGATACCCTCAGACTTTATCACTTCAGACCACCATGAATGTTTATATGTGCTTTTGATGGGGTTTTCACCCATCCTTTAATAAAAAATAAATTCGCAGCAAAAAAGAAAACAAAGATCTGGTTACAGGCATAAAATATGACAAAGAAGGATTTGTAAAGTTTGGAAACTATGAAGGCCTAAAGATAGTTGGATCGAGAAAGTCCAGGTTTGAGGGAAAAGAAATGAGATGTGCTGATGTCTTTGTAGTAGAAGGCCTCAGTCATAACTTACTCAGTGTTAGTCAAATATGTGACTCTAGGCACTCTATTAGATTTACGAAGAAGTTTTGTGTCGCTAAAGGAAAAGATGGTTTAGTTATCCTACAGGGAAAAAGGATAAAGGGAAATCTATACCTTGTAAGTGGGGAAGAAGATATATGAATTTTATCTAGAGGGGAAGAAAACAAGTTGTGGAATAAGTGACTTAGTCATCTATGCCAACCATCTATGGAAGATTTGGTTAAGTGTGATGTAACTAGAGACCTCCCTAGACTATCACGTGATCGTACACATATACATGCGATTCTTGTCAATAAGGAAAGATCACTAGAAAGACGTACAAAGAAAATGAAAAGAAGTCAACAAGAGTGATTGAATTGGTGCATGCTGATGTCTCTGGACCCATATCCCCAAGATCCATTGATGTGAAGAGGTATTACATTCTTTTCATTGATGATTATAGTATAATGGAATGGGTATTCATCATTTCCCATAAGTTCGATGTGTTTAGTTTCCTAAAATAGTACTAGAAGGAAACTAAATGGATGCTTGGGAAGAAAATTCTGAAGTTTCATATTGACAATGGTACAGAATTCACAAAAACTCAAGTAGAAGACTATCTCGAGAAACAAGGTATAAGGAATTAAGTTTATTTAGTAAGAACTCCTAAACAGAATGAAGTGTTTAAAAGGAGAAATCAGATCATCAACAACATTTCCAAAACAATGCTCATAGAAAAAGTCCTACCAGAGAAATTTTGGAAGGAAACAGTATCGACAATGGTCTACATTTCTAACAGGGATCTATTGTGTTTGAAGGAAGGAAAGACCCTGTATGATATATGGTATGGAAAGAAGCCAATAGTGAAATACTTTAGAATATTTGGAATTAAATGTTTCATTCTCGACAAAGAAAAACATAGGAAATTTGAGTCACATGGAGATGAGGGGATATTCCTTGGCTACTTAGAAAAATTCAAATAATAAAAATGCTTCAACAAAAGGCAGGAAAAAGTAGTTGAGAGAAATGACGTCACCATCGTAGAAAATAAATAGAATAATCAACAACACAGTGAATAGTTTCTTAATAAAAGTGATGAAGAGGAAATCAGCGTAGGGGGAGAAGAAGTAGAAAATGCTGATTTAGAAGAAGATATTGATGATGAGCATAAGGAAGTAAAATTCATATCTGCATAGAAGATAAGGAGTCGAGATGAAATTGACAGGAAGAATATCATTGGTGATCAGTTAGATCTAGTTCATACAAGAAGAATAAAGTCACTAAAACATACATCTTTCCTATCTCAAGTAGAGCCTAAATTCTTTGATGATGCAACAGAAGATGAAAACTGAGTTCAGGCCATGGATAAAGAGCTAGATCAGATTGAGAAGAACCAAACATGGGAGATTGTTTTGAGGCCAACAGATAAGAATGTCATCAGGACTAAATGGGTCTATCACAACAAGATGAATGAGTATGTAATGGTGACTCGAAACAAATCCCGACTAGTGTGAAAAGGATACTCCTAGATAGAGGGAATAGATATTGATGAGACATTTTCACCGATTGCAAGGCTGGAGACAATCAAATTATTCCTAGCCATTGTAGTGCAACGAAAGTTCAAAGTGTTCTAGATGGATGTAAAATCTAGATTCTTGAATGGGGTTCTAGAGTAAGAAGTGTATATCGAGCAGCCATATGGTTTTCTCATTCCTGAGGATGAGAACAAGGTTTTTCGGCTGAAGAAGGCATCATACGGGTTAAAACAATCACCAAGAGCATGGTACTCAAGGCTTGATCAGTATTTAAAGAAGCTTGGTTTCCAGCGTGGTGGAGTTGATTACAATCTCTATTTCAATAATGATAGTAATCAAAGGATGATGGTGCTAGTTTATGTCGATGACATAATATTTGGCAGATCAGATGAAGCTTGGTGCATGATTTTTTTAATTCATGAAAGTGATTTTGAAATGTCAATGATTGGAGAGATGACATTTTTCCTTGGATTACAAGTGTCACAAGGAAGGAATGAAACATTCATTTCTCAATCCAAATATGCCAAGGTGGTTCTGAGAAGATTTGGAATGGAAAATTACAAGGAGATGAAGACTCCGGTTGATACTCGGATGAAATTATCGAAATATGATGATGGAAAAATAGTTAATATCACATAATATAGACATATTATCGGGAGTTTACTGTATCTAATAGTGATGAGACCTGATATTTTTTTTACACATGCCAAGCAGCGCAATATCAAAGCAATACCGAGGAAATCTAGATGCTTATAGTGAAAAGAATACTTTGGTATATGAAGGTAATGGTGTATTTTGGCTTGATATATAATGACAAATGTTAGTTAGAGTTATTGGGGTATACTGATGCAGATTAGTCCAGTCCAGCGGATGACAGGAAATCAAAGTCAGAAGGTGCATTCTATTTTGGTGGATTGTGTATTTCTTGGCTAAGAAAGAAGAAAGATTTCATTTCATTAAGAACTAAATAAGCTGTGTATATTGCAGCCACTCAAGTATGCACATAGTTATTGTTGATGAAGCAACAACATGATGATATGGGAGTTAAAGTGAAGTCTCTGATCAGAATCAAGTACGATAACTCAAGTGCTATAAATCTCAGCAAAAAACCCATCAATCACTCAAAGAAAAAGCACATTGAGATAAAGTATCATTTTATCAAGGATAAGGTTGAGCAGAGAATCATGAAGTTGGAGTATGTGCCCATAGAATTATAGGTTTCCGAAATTTTGACAAAGGCCTTATGTAAGGAAGCTTTTGAGAGACATCGACTAGATATGGGAGTCTAGTCGACTCCTCCCACTTGAAAAAGTGTGGATATATAATCTCCCTACCCTCTCCCCAAGTCATGGTGTGCTTTCCTTACTATTATAATCTGTGATCTCTACTCTGTTTCATACCACAAAGGAGTGAACTTTGGTTTCGTTGACAAAGGGGGAGAAAGAGTGACTCCTAAAGGTGGAGAAACTATGAATAAAGAAGGGAGACAATGTAATTTTCAAAGACGTGGGGAGAAGATTATAGGTGGTTTAGCAAGATAGGGGGAGTTAATCAAGATAGGTGAAGAATATGATAAGGGGAGAAATATGATGAGAATTATTTGGTCTTCGAAGTGATTAGCCATAGCTTAGCTTGGAAAACATAAGAACCCAAGAAGTGGAGAAGGAGGAGTTTTTAAATATGATGATTCAAGACGTGATCAATAAAAGAATAGAGACACAGGAGAATAAATCGCGTCCGAGCGCCGCAGCCTACGGACGATCCTGGACGAAACCCTAGCACGCTCGCTGGGAACTATGAATCGCGCTCCTTTGCTGATGTTGTTGCCGGTCGACCCTCTCCTACGGATACTAGGACCTCTGACTCCATTTCTCCAAAAACTTATAAGCATCGAGGTTTAGCAGCAATTTCATTCTCGACGGAAGAGGTAAATCTACTTTCTACGGACCTGCGTTTTGCTTTAGTTGGTAAATTCTTGAAACGTCGACCCTCATTGCCCTTCCTTCGCAAAACTTTGGAAAGCATTGGATTTACAAATTTTCATATCGGACTTCTGAATTCTTTGCACGTTATGTTTCGGTTTTCCCTTGACAATGACTATTATAGATTTTGGACCAGAGGTTCGTGGTCTTTTGGGGGTTCTTGCATGAAAGTTTTCAAATGGTCACCTGATTTTGATTTTGATACTGAACCCCCCATCGTCCCTGTTTGGCTTGGCTTCCTGGGTCTGCCTTTGCACCTTTTCAAACACAATGCTTTATTCTCAATTGCTCGACTCTTTGGTCAGCCTCTCAAAATGGATCACGCTACACTAAATTTGACACGCCCCTCGGTTGCAAGGATATGCACAGAAATAGATATCTCTCAAGAGTTGCCTTCGAGATTTTGGATACAAAATGGGGGGTCTGGATTTATACAGACTGTAGTGTTTGAGAATGTCCCAGATTTCTGTAAGAAATGCTTTAAAATTGGTCATCCTACTAAAAGATGTGGGATCGAAATATACCCACCTCACCCACGGACACATTTCAAATCAGTGTGGGTTGAAAAGACTGCTCCAGAAATGCTACCTACTGACCAGATTGGCTTTCCCGCGAATGACTTGATATCCAAGAATAACCCAAGCAATCAACTGGTTAACACCAGTGAAAATGCCAGCCCTCATACTATAGGGGTGGACTCTGTACCTGGAGGTCATGTGTATAATAAGGTTGGTCATGAGACTAGTGAGGCTAAGATTTCTCAAGTGAAAGAAGATTTTCATCTAAAAGATCGGAAAGTGAAAATCAATGTTGACCCTACCACAAGTGAAGAGGTCACTGAGCTCTCTCCAAAGGCCTATACTAGTCAACAGGAGGGGGAGGGTGAAGCTCAATCTGACACAGATGATCCCATTCAAGATGAGCTTGACAAACCCTGTCAATTGGAGGAAGAATTCCTGAAATCAAGTACTAAGAAAGGGAAGAATCCGCTAGTTGACGCAGACGGTTTTATTACTCCGAGTTATAGACACACAATAAAGAGCAAAGATCGCTCCAAAATAGAAAGAACCATTATTACAAGATCCCTTGCTGCACATGCAAAAGAAGAAAATGCTATTCCTCCACAGCCCGTGACAACTGAAATGTCATCTGACTCAGACACAACAGATTCAGAAGCTTCCTCTAGTGAGGATGATGAAAATGACCCTGCATATAGAGATGCTTACGTCATGGAGGAAAAATTGGACTTCTCAAAAGAGCTTGATTCGTGGATAGATGAGAATGACAGAACTGCCTTTCGGAAATATAAAAATGGGGACATGACCGCTGACACTTATCTTGAGCTCCGAAAAAGAATGTTTCTCTTTGTTTGTGAGGAATTTAAGAAGAACCCAAATTTCAATTTCAATGAAATTCCATGGAAATGATTAGTCTATCTTCCCTGGGCATGTTTCGTTTGATGATGCTATTTTCTCCTGCTTGTTTCGGTCTGCTTCATTGAAATTCTGTTTTGAAGGGACCTTGATTTCTTGTCTGCTTTTGCTGCTTAGCTCTGGATGGTTGGACCAACTGGAGACACCCACTGCAAATGCCGGGATGGCTCTCTCTTCTAGACTTCCCCAGCTGCAGCCTCTCTGTTTGCATGCCACTAGAATGTTGTTGGCTGAATCCCCAGCCTTTTTTATTTCCTTGAGCCATATGATGTTGTTTTCCAGTTCTGATTCTGCTGCTATCTGCCTGCTTTGTAAGTATATGCTGCTGTCCTTGCCTGCTTTTGGTTTTTGGCATCTCAGGCTGGATGTTTCCGCGGGTTTGAACACCTGGAGGCCCCCCTGCATCATCTGCCGTAGGAGTTCCATCTCTTGCTGAAGACTCTGCCAGTGGTTCTTCCCTTGGGGCCCTCGATCATACTCGGTTGCTGCTATCAGGGATCTCATTCACACCGGAAGAGTGGAGATTCTTTTGTGATTCATGCTGCTCAAGGAAGGAGAAGGCCAGATGCTTTCCAAGGGGACACCGGGAGATTTTACCCAAGGCTGGAGAAGGCATTCATGCCCATCCAGGGCCTGTGGGGATAAATCGCAAGGCTTTTATTGGTGGGCTACAACCAAGATGTGCCAAGCAGTGGTGGTGAAACCCACAATCGCCGTATTTTTTGATGACGAAGGCTGGTTTTGATCTTGGATTGCTGCATTTTGCTGCTGGTTTGTCTTGTCTTCTTTATATGTTGTCTCTTTTATTCCCTGCTGGTGTAAGCCATTTACACCTCGAGTCTGTAATGCTACGCTTATTTTTTAATAAATTCCGTTTGGGGCATGAATTGGGAAACCAATTCATGCCACCATCTTCTAAAAAAAAAAATAAAAGAATAGATATCTTGACAATTGAGGATCATGATAAAAGCAGAAGAGTGGCTTTGGAATGGTGTTACAAGGTTTCCAGTGATCAATAATTGGCATCAGTTTGGTATCAACAATTGGTGTTAGAAATGAAGTGATTCATTGATGAAATTTTTATTTACTCTTGTTTATCATGCCAAAAATTGCTCATGTGGGATTAAATTATGTGTTGAGTGAATCCTTGATCATATTATAATTGCAAGAGGCTAATGGTGGCTAAATATGGAAGAAGATTTAATGTGGTATTGAATTATGAAAGAGTTGTCAACAAACCCAAAGGGGGAGATTGTTGGGAAAAAATCCCTCAAGGTAACATTAAATCTTTTTTGTGGTGTTTGTTTTTGTTGAAAAAGCTAGTTTATTTGTTGAAAAAGAATTATGACAAGAGAATAGATGATATGGAGGCGGTACAAAATGAACAAATACAAGTTGGCACCATTTTCCAGTGTTTGTCAAATTTTTGGGCCTCAAAATCAAAAAATGGGGGAACATGTTTTTGGAAAAGTAAGTTGGGTCCAAGATATGAGGTGTTTTGGAAACTTGTGCGCAAGTCATGTTTCCTAATCATAATGACAAAAAATGGAAAAGGCATGAAACGTGTGAAATATTTGGAAATGTGTGCGAAAGATGAGGTTGCCCTAAAGAATCTTGCACGCCCAATGCGACGTCAAACAGGGTTTTGCATGCTCGAAGAGAATCTTGCGCAGCATGGTAAATCTTCCGTGCAGGGGTTAGTTATGCTTATAAATATGAGGTGACCCCCCTCATTCGAAGCATCTCAACACTTTGATAGAATTCGAGCTCTATATCATGTAAGATTTTTAAGCAAAGAGAGTTGTGCGAAAAATTTTTAGTTGCGCACAAGCTAAGAATGTTGTGCGTAAGATTTGAGTTGTGCGTAAGATTGAAGTTGTGCACAAGGGGTGTTTTGTGACAAAGGTGTAATCTTGAGTGAAAGGCATTAAAATTGCATGCAAGACATGGTAAGGGTTTCATGAAAGATTTGAGTTTGCCCAGTAATACTATAGTAAAGTTGTATTCATTAGTGGATAAAAGTGGAACATCAATAGAGCATTTACATATAGTGGAGGATGCATTAATTTGAGATAATGAAGGGACCTACAAGTCTATAAACTATGAGTGAGTCTTCTGAAAAAGCAGTGGGAACAATTCAGTTGATAGAGCAGTGAGATTTCAAATTGTGAATGGTTTTAAACCAGGAGGGACAATGAGTCCTCTTTAAACTTGTAAAAAGAAGTGCACTTATAGTGGATTTGGTACATCAGAACATCGCCAATGTATGCTCCTTAGAAGTATCCCAGTAAGGGTGAGAAAAGTAATTTTTTTATGTCCTGTGCATGCTTTAAGGTTCATTTATACTCTGTAATGGGAAAGAGAGAGAGAGAAGAGAGTTTTTTCTAACAAAAAAATAAGATCAAAAGGGGAAATTGTTTTAATTTTTCATACCCTGATTCAGCCCCCTCTTAGGGTATCTAGCCTAGTGGAACAGACAATTGGTATCAGAGGTAAAGGTTGATATCAGTGTTTCTCTCTCAAATGGAAGTCACTAATCATAAAGGGATTCTGATCTTCGACGGGAACAATTTTCAGCTATGGAAGAATCACATGAAACACAACTTCCAATCTTTGAGAATAGATATATTTACAGCAGAAATGCATGGTATAACTATGGATATTAATAGTGGTGCTTTATCTAATGTCGAGAGAAGAGAATTGGATGATAAGTCTAAGGGAATCAATGATTTAGGTGGAGCCCTATCCAATTCTATCTATACGAAGGTGATGTTATACAAAACATCACATTATATGTAGGAAAAGCTATTGAAAATATATAAAGGAGATACAAAGGTCAGAGGGGCAAAGATGTAAGTTTTGTGGGACAAATATAAAGATCTGATAATGAACCCGAATAAGTCCATTGATTCATTATTTGATAGGGTAAATGTTGTAATAGAAGACATGTGAGGTCTTGGTGAAGCCATTGAAGACATAAATATTGTGAAGTAAATCCTGAGGAAAATTCCACCTCGTTCAATCCGAAAGTTTCAGTTTTGGAAGATAAATAACTGAAAGAGCTTACATTGGATAACCTACATAACACCTTTGTTGTATATGAAATGAAAAATTATGATAACGATGTTGTGGAAAAGGGAAAATCTAAAGAGGTGGAATTCAAGGCCATGAAGAAGCTCACCATTAAAGATTATCAAGAAGAAGAAGAGATAGATGAGGTGATGTCATTCCTTTCCTAAAATCTTCAAAGAGGAAAAGGAAAGTTCAAAAGGAAACTTCCACTTTCTTTCTTTATATGTATAAAAGTTGGTCATCTTGCAGCAAGGTGCCCCAAGAAGTTTCAAGAAGATGAGGAGGATGAAATCAAAATTCCCAAGAAGAAGTCTTCAGCCTATGTGGAAGGAAAGAAATAGTTCAAGAAAATTTATTTAATAATAAGAATCTTCTTTCAAAAGAATGTGATAGTGTAGATGAGTCTGAGGTTGAGGAGGTTGAAGAGATAGAGAACTATAAAGATCATGGAGAAAATGTTATGGTGGTAGTTTTCAGTAGTTCTCAGAAAAAGGAAGAAATCGACACTGATAAATAAGAAGAATAAGTTGAAGGAAGAGTTGATATGGAAGCTAAATTAGAATCATATCTTGAGGAAATATATGTTTGGAGAGAAAAAACGAATGAAGACAACAAAGTGGTACATGATGACAAACTCTATATGCAACAACAGGAAGAATAGAAGTTTGAGCTGGTAAAACAAATTGAAAAACTTAAGTCCTCCATGCTAGAGATCTCAGAAAAGGACGATGAACATAAAATCAAGATTAAAGAACAGAAAATGGAGATTGATGTCTTGAATAACATAGTGAAAGATCAAATCAAGCGTATTTAAGAACTTGAAGAAGTTGTCAGACTATGAAGAAAAGTAAAGCATCAAGAAAAACTCTGGACTCCTTGTACGATACCAGCAAAGCAAATCCTTCATAAGACTAAAAATTTGAAAGTGGAGAATAGTATCTAAGAAGAAAATAAGCATCAATTGTGTTCATATGTTTAGGCTGATGTGGGGCTTGACTGAAAATAGAAAACTCTGAAAGTTGAAGTCATACAGGAAGCACCCACTCCGAAATTGAAGATTGATTTGGGTACAGAGAAAAATTAAAAGATTCAGAGAACCCAAGGGGAAATTAGAAGTACAGAAGTAACACATAGGAATGAACTTTTCATCAGGTGTTATTGTTGTGAAAAGATGGGACACTCAAAAAATGTGTGTCCTATATCCAGAAGGTATCGAAGGGCACAAGAATAGAGGTGGAATCCAAACAGAGAACGGTTCTCTAGAACATATTTCAAAGGACACTGTTTTTTTGTGCGGAGGATTTGGGAAAATGGCTAGATATTGTACATAGCCAAAGAGCCCGTACCCAAGTGGTAAGGGCTTATGCTTGGCATCCAAGAGACCCAGGTTTAAAACCAGGTAGAGGCGAATTTATGGGTTACTATAGCAGTACTATAGCAGTTACTGTTCGGTAATGTAGCACCAAGAACTATTCACCTGATTTGATTTTTTGGGTCACCGGTTTGGGCCTATGGGTCTCAAGGGCCTTCGGGTCATCAAAGGCCTTTGGGATACAGGGCCTTCGGGCCACAGAGACCATGGAGTAGCCCAGTTCACATAGAACAGGCCCCAAAAGAGGATCAGAGCAACAAGAGTAGCAGCCACCAGAAGCAGAGCTTACCAGATTGGAAGAATGAGAGGATATAGCAGCCGACATCGGGACCAGACACCGTGCATCTTTGTACGGGAAAATGCTATATGATCAAAAATTCAAGGTGGGGAGCTAGGTGATCATTGACGTAGAAGCTGGGGAGGGGCAGTTCAAGTGGGCTGGGTTTACAACTCATGTATTGGGCATGGTATGCCTCTGGGCCTTCAGGTTATGTATTGCGGGTCAGTCGGGCCTTGTTCCTTGGGCCTACAGGTCATGTACGAGTTACCCTTCAACCCTTAAAAGGGGATTATACATAATAAAATAAAAATAAGGCCTTAGATCCATTCGGGCTATATATTGTACATATACCATAGAGAGGAATGTGCCAAAGCAGAATCAAAATGTTCGCAAGCAACTGATCAATGAACCAACAATTGAGTTGAAGATGAAAAATAGATTTGTATCTTTTCATGGTGAAGTTGGTCCATCATACTCTAAGGAAGATCAGGAGACTCAATCTATTCTGAGTGTGAAGACAAAAATATGGACCAAGAAGAAGAGAGAAGTGAATGCAATGGTTGCTAAATTTTCCCTTAAAGCATCAGACCATTCTGGTTTATGGATCCTTAACAGTGGTTGCATGTCTCACATGAAAGTCAACAAATATCTGGTTACAGGCATAAAATATAAAAAAGAAGGATTTGTCAAGTTTGGAAATGATGAAGGCCTAAAGATAATTGGATCGGGAAAGACCATGTTTGGGGGAAAATAAATGAGACGTGATGATGTCTTGGTAGTAGAAGGAATCAGTCACAACTTATTCAGTGTCAATCAACTATGTGACTCTGGGCACTCTATTATATTTACCAAGAAGTTATATTTCATTAAAGGAAAATATGGTGTATTTTTCCTACAAGGAAAAAGGACAAAGGGAAATCTATACCTTGTAAGTGGGTAAGAAGATATATACTTTTTATCTAGAGAGGAAGAAAGAAAGTTGTGGCATAAGCGACTTAATAATCTATTCCAACCATCCATAGAAGATCTAGTTAAGTGTGATGAATATAGAGACCTCCCTAGACTATCACATGATCGTACACATACATGCGATTCTTGTCAAAAAGGGAAGATCATTAGAAAGACATAAAAATCAAAGGAAAATAAGTCAATAAGAGTGCTTGAATTGGTGCATGATAATGTATGTGGACTCATATCCCCAAGATCCATTGATGGGAAGAGGTATTAAATTATTTTAATTGATGATTATAGAAGAATGGCATGGGTATTATTCATTTCCCATAATTCAGATGTGTTTAGTTGCCTAAAACAATACCAGAGGGAATCTGAAAGGATTCTTGGGAAGAAAATTCTGAAGTTTCGTACTGAAAATGGTACGAAATTCACAAATAGTCAGGTAGAAGACTATCTCGAGAAACATGGGATAAGGCATTAAGTTTCTTCAATAAGAACTCCCAAAAAAATGGAGTGGTTGAAAGGAGAAATAATATCACCAACAACATGTCCAGAACAATGCTCATAGAAAAAGACATACCAGAGAAATTTTGGAAGGAAGTAGTATTGACATCGGTATAAATTTCTAACAGGGCTCTGTTGTGTCTGAAGGAAGGAAAGAACCCATATGAGATGTGGTATGTAAAGAAGCCAATAGTGAAATACTTTCGAATCTTTTGAAGTAAATGTTTCATTCTCAACAAAGAAAAACATAGGAAATTTGAGTCATGTGGAGATGAGGGGATATTCCTTAGATACTTAGGAAAAAACAAAGCATACAAATACTTCAACAAAAGGCTGGTAAAAGTAGTTGAGAGCAATTATGTCACCATCATGAAAAATGAAGAGAATACTCAACATCATGGTGAACAGTTTCTTGATGAAAGTGATGAAGAGGAAAGAAACATATGAGGAGTAGAAGTGGAAGATGTTGATTCAGAGGAAGATACTGATGATGAGCATGAGGAAGTAAAATCCTTATCTGCATAGAATCCAAGGAGTCGAGCTGAAATTGACAGGCATAATATCATTGGTGATCAGTCAGCTTCAGTTTAGACAAGAATAATGAAGTAACTATAATAGACATATTTCCTATCTCAAGTAGATCCTAAATTCTTTGCTAATGCATCTGAATATGAAAAATAGGTTCAGGATATGAATGAAGAGCTAGATCAGATTGAGAAGAACCAGAAATGAGAGATTGTTTCGAGGGTAGCCGATAAGAATGTCATCAGGACTAAATGAGTCTATCATAATAAGATGAATGAAGATGACACATTGATTCAAAACAAATCATGACTAGTGTACAAAGGATACTGTTAGATAGAGGGAATAGATGTCGATGAGACATTTCCACTAGTTTCAAGGCTGGAGACAATCCAATTATTCCTAGACATTGCAGTGCAGCAGAAGTTCAAAGTGTTCCATATGGATGTCAAATCTTCATTATTGAATGGGGTTCTGGAGTAAGAAGTGTATATCGAGAAGCTAGATGGTTTTCTCATTCCCGAGGATGTGACTAAGGTTTTTTGACTGAAGAATGGATTATACGGGTTAAAATAAGCACCAAGATCATGGTACTCAAGACTTGATCAGTATTTGAAGAAACTTAGTTTCCAACATGGTAGATTTGATTACAATCTCTATTTCAACAATGATAGTAATCAAAGGATGATGGTGCTGGTTTATGTAGATGACATAATATTTGGCAGATAAAATTAAGCTCAGTGTAGACAATTTTCTTAATTCATGAAAAGTGAGTTTGAAATGTTAATAATTGGAGAGATAACATTTTTCCTTTTCTTACAAGTGTCACAAGGAAGGAATTCCACATTCATTTATCAATCCAAATATGTCAAGGAAGTTCTGAGAATATTTGGAATGGAAAATTCCAAGGAGATGCAGACTCTGGTTGCTACCTGGATGAAATTATCAAAATATGATGATGGAAAAGTAGTTAATATCATAGAATATAGGAAGATTATTGGGAGTTTACTATACCTAACAGCGACGAGACCTGATATTGTTTTTGCCACATGCCAAGTAGTGTGATATCAAAACAATCCCAAAGAAAGACACATGCTTGTAGTGAAAATAATACTTCGGTATATCAAGGGCATGAGGGACTTTGGATTGATATACAATGACAAATATTATTCAGAGTTATTGGGATATACTAATGCAGATTGGGCCGGTTCAACAGATGATAAGAAATCAATTTTAGGAGGTGAATTCTTTTTTGGTGGATTGTGTATTGATTAGACAATCAAGAAGCAAGATTTCATTTCATTAAGCACTGCAGAAGCTGAGTATATTGTGACCACTCAAGGATGCACACAATTATCATGTATGAAGCAACAACTTGATGATATGGGAGTTGAAGTGAAGTCTCTAATCAGAATCAAGTGCGATAACTCAAGTGATATAAATCTCAGCAAAAATCCCATCCATCACTCAAGGACAAATCACATTGAGATAAATTACCATTTTATCAAGGAGAAGGTTGAGAAGGGAATTGTGAAGTTGGATTATGTTCCCACAAAATTACAGGTTACCGACATTCTGACAAAGGCCTTACCCAAGGAAGGTTTTAAGAGACATCAACTGGATCTAGGAGTCCAGTCAAATCCCCACACTTAAAATAGTGTGTATATGGAATCCCCTCCCATCTAATTGAGGTATGGTGTGTTTTACTTACCATTATAATCTATTCTCTATACTTTGTTGCAGACCAAAAAGGAGCGACCTTTGGGTTCGGTGAAAAAGGGGGAGAAAGAGTGACTCCTAAAGGGGGACAAACTATGGATAAAGAAGGGAGACAATGTCTTTTTTAAAGACGTAGAGATAATTTTCTAGGTGATTCAGCAAGATAGGGGGAGTTAATCAAGAGAGGTGAAGAAGCTGATAGGGAGAGAAACATGATGATAATTCTTTGATTTTCGAAGTGATTAGCCAGAGCTTATCTTGGACAAAACATGAACCCCAGAAGTGGAGGAGGATTTTTTAAATATGATAATGATAGAAGTGATCGATCAAAGAATAGATATCATGATAGTTGAGGATCATGATAAAAGTATAAGAGTGGTGTTGGAATGGTGTTATATGGTTTACATAGATCAACGATTGGTATTAGTTTGGTATCAATAATTGGTGTTAGAAATGAAGTGATTCATTGATGAACTTTTCATTTACTCTTGTTTATCAGGCTGAGAATTACTCATGCGGTCTTAGAGTATGTGTTGAGTGAATCCTTGATCACAATCAGAATTGCAAGAGGTGAATGGTGGCTGAATATGGAAGGAGATTTAACGAGGTATTGAATTATGAAAGAGTTATCAACAAAACCAAAGGGGGAGATTGTTGGGAAAAAAAACCTTAAGGTAACATTGAAGATTTTTTATGGTTTTTATGTTTGTTGAAAAAGATGGTTTGTTTTTTGTCAAAGAATTATGACAAATTAATGGATTATCTATAAGAGGTACAAAATGAATAGATACAAGGTGGCACTGTTTTTTAGTGTTTGCCAGATTTTTAGGCCTAAAAACCAGAAAATGGGGGAACATGTTTTTGGAAAAGGATGTTGCGCAGAAGATCTGAGGTTGTTTGGAAACTTGTGCGCAAGGCATGTTTTGTGATCAAGACGAAGAAAAATGGAAAAGGCATGAATAGCACAAAATATTTGGAAATGTGTGCGAAAGATGAGGTTTCATGAAAGAAACTTGCGCGCCCAATGCGACGTCAAATATGATTTTTCACTCTCAAATAGAATCTTGTGCGATATGGTAAATCTTCCGTGTAGGGGTCAGCGATGCCTATAAATATGTGGTGACCCCCCTCATTCGAAGCAGCTCAACACTTAGATAGAATCTGAGCTCTGTATTGCATAAGATTTTTAAGCAAAGGGAGTTGCGTGAAAGATTTTGAGTTGTGTGCAAGCTAAGAAAGTTTCATGTAAGATTTGAGTTGTGTGTAAGATTGAAGTTGCATGCAAGGGGTGTTTCACGACAATGGTGAAATCTTGCATGCAAGGAATTAAATTTGCGTGCAAGACATGGTAAGGGTTGCAAAAAAGATTTGAGTTTTCCTAGTAATACTGCGGTAAAGTTGTATTCATCAGTGGATGAAAGTAGAACATCAATAGATAATCTACATACAGTGGAGGATGCATTCATTTGAGATAATTAAGGGAACTAAAAGTCTATAAACTATGAGTGGGTCTTCTAAAGAAGCAGTGAGTACACTTCATTTGAGAGAGTAGTGAGCTTTCAAATTGTGAATGATTGTAAACCAGGAGGGACCATGAGTCCGCTTAGAACTTGTAAAAAGCAGTGTGCTTATAGTGGATTTGGAACATCGGCACATCGCCAGTGTATGATCCTTGGATGTAGCCCAGTAAGGGTGAACCAAGTAAAATTTCTGTGTCCTGTGCATACTTTAAGGTTCATTCATACTTTGCAATGGGAAAGAGAGATAGAAGATAGTTTTTTCTAACAATAAAACCAGATCAAAAGGGGCAATTGTTTTAATTTTTCATACCATGATTCACCCCCCTCTTAGGGTATCTAGCCTAGTGAACCTAACAAGATATTATTTTATGTGTGAAATATTTTGATATGTCCATGAAAGTCATTCGTAGCATTGGATATAACGATCATCTAACTTATCATCGACATTCCATTCATTTTTCTTCAATTATTCATTTAAATTATTAAGCATATATATTTATGTCTTTTAAATAATAGTTGTTGTTTATAAGCATGGATTTATCCTAGATATGGTTCTAGAAGTTATCAAAATATGTTTATGCCATGAAAATAAGTATGTAAGAATATTTTATTCTAATGAAAAAAAATTAATGTATGTATTATTTTGAAATGCTTTTGGGTTATGATTAAGAAAGGAAAGACATTGTCCCTAATGAAATATGACTAAGTGACCTTTTGGTTTTCTTATGGCCTGCTGGGTATCATGATTAATCCTTAAAAATTATTATTTTCAAATAGAGAAATCCAAAGGATTATTTCAAAATATTATTATTTTGGAAATTAACAGTTTTCAAATTTATATGAACTTATTTTACTTCTCTGTTGTAAAAACCTATTTATATGTATTTATTTATATTTTAAAATTAATTAATAATGATTTTAAAACCCCTTAGTGGGAAAATTAAATACTCACCCTATGTTTTAAATATATTTTTCATAGGTTCAATAGGATTTTAATTTGGTGTGTAATTCTTATATAGTGGCCGCACTCGCGAATACTTTTGTTTAATTTATTTTTTATAGTTTTGTTAAAATGTAATGTATGTATCTAATTCTCCAAAACCTAGACTAGAAAAGGGTCCTGAAATATATTAAATGTTGTATATTTATTCATTTTATTTTATAAAAAAATACACAACATTTATATGTGCTGAACCTAGAAGCATGATTTTAGGGCTTTACAAAAGGTATCTTTATCAACACTACCTCTTAGCGCTGATAATTACATGTTTTATCAACACCTTTTATTTTTATGCTAATAAAACCTACATTCATCAGCATTTTTTTTGGAAACTACTGATAAAACCCTTTCAGTCTTTTTAATAGAACCCTAACAGAGAACCTCATCGCTCACGCCGTTCAGGCTCTCACAGGATCCAAACTTTACCCCTACCCCTCAGACTTCTTAGACAAATCAATATTTTAAAAGCCCAAGGTATGTGATTTTGTATACTCTTTTTTGGTCAATCCTGCATTGTTTCACCCTTTCTAGTCCATCTTTACCCATACATGTACCATACAACCTCCATTTCCCTTGACATATCATAGTGGATTTCTTGTATACCATACAACCACCATTTTTCCATTTCCAAAGGGTTTGGATACTCAATGTTTGAGTGTTTTAAAATTTTCAAGTTTGACATTAGATCTTAATGTATTAATCTAGAATTTCCAGTGAATATTTAAAGTTAGCCATGGAAAAATTTATACAGAAATGAAAATGCAATCATGAACTTAATTTTTTTGAAATTTAACTAGAAAATATTCTCATAATGAAATGACATATATGCACTATATTTTTATTTTGATTTAACTTTTTGATACTATATGCATGTATAAAATAAATATAATCACACACATGAACATATGAAATATAAATTTCGTTATACATGATTATATATATCTTTCTATATGCACGCACATACACACATATATCCACACACACACACACACATTTGTCTTATATGTTTCTAGGGCTTTGGAAAGGTTATGTATTTTGGGCCTGAGCCAATTCGTTATGATTGCATGTTTATTTAGAGTCCATAAGGATTGATATAGTTCAGTTGTATCCTAATAATTGAGTGTGCATGGAAATAAATTGGACAACTCTCTAGTTTATTTTCTCTCATATGTGTATTAAAATTTCCATTAATTTTAATTTCTTCACATGGTATTAGAGTGTGAAAAGACTATATCATTAACATGTTACCTAAAATATACACACAAATATATCTATATAAATATTATTAACATGTTATTTCTTCACATGATTTCTTCATATTATTAATATGATTTCCAAAGGTTTTGGATACTCAAAATATTTTTTTACTTAAGAATTAAATATAGTTTTCTAAAGTTGTATCTAAAGGAGGTTGCTAATGGAGTTATTTGACATGTAAAAGATTAATTGATTAAAAATGAAATGGATTGGATTTATTGAAAAAAAATTATGATGTAATTCAAAATGGTAATTTTTATTGGAAAATGAGTGTGGAAATAGTGGGTTTTGAAGAATGAAAAAAATAAGAGTATTAGAGGGTTGAAAAGGGAAGAATTTATATTTTATGGAAAGTAAGAATTATTTTTAGAGTAGCAACCTTAAACATGTTAAAGAAATGTAAAAATTCCCAAAATATAGCATGCAGACACTCAAATTATGATACGTTGTTTACATACCAATGTATATACACATTATATGAATACCTTATGTGAATTTATTTATTTATTTTTAAAAATGAATATTATTGAACCTTATAGGATGGATATGAATAGAAAATGGATATATTCTAATCGTATGAAAAAGGATCATGAGGATAGAGTTAAAAAATTAATCAAGTTTTCAATAGAGTATGTATAAAAACCTCCACAATTATTTTTTCCATGCTTACATTGTTGTTGTTCAAGATGAATTTATCCAAAGAAACTATAAGAACATTGTATTTGTCACAAAATAGATTAGAGATATAAATGTTGGACTAAACACAAGGAAAAAATGAATGTATATACTGACTAGAGAGATACTACCATTTATAGATCATTTGATATGAATATCATTATAAATGATGATGGAGATCATATGGAAGAAATGAAAATGAAAATTGAATATGACCTTCGTAATTGTCCAAATTTGTTTGAGATGTTAAATAACTATGCAAAGAGACCACTGTATACCAATTGTACTAAATTTTACTAAATATATAACATTTTAGGCTATATTGAAGTTATATAATTTGAAATCTAGTAGTGGATGGAGCGACACTAGTCTTATAAAACTACCTAGTCTCATGAATGATATGACACCAAAAGAAAATGAGCTTCCTTGTCGAATATATGATGATAAGTGAATTCTACATTCAATGTGTATAATATTTGAAAAAATACATGCCTGTCTAAATGATTGTATATTATTTTACAAGAACCATGAATCACTCAGAAAGTGCCCTAAGTGTGGTGCAGATTGATACAAGAAAGATGAATTAATCCCTTAAAAATTTGTATGATACTTTCTTATCATTCCAAGGTTTAGATGACTATATGGATGTTAGGAAACCATTATATAATTTACATGACACACATATACAAGAATCAAAGATGGGACACTACGTCACCCATAAAACTCTTCTCAGTAGAAGAAAATTGATTACGAGTATCCTGAATTTGGAAAATGAGTTGAGAAACCTCCATCTTATGTTACCTATAGATATAATTGATCTATTTGGTGTATAAATTAGTACCCATAGTACATGGTTGGTTATGTTGGTAAATTATAACTTTCCACCATGGTTATGCACGAAGTGTAAATAAATTATGTTGTCTCTAGTTATATATGGACCAAAACAACCCAATAATGATATTGATGTCCACTTGGATCCATTGATTGAAGATCTAAAATTGATGTGGGATACAATTGTTACATTGTATGATGCTCATAGAAGTGAAGAGTTCACATTGAGAGCCATATTGTACGAGATGATAAATGACTTTATTTCTTATGGAAAATTTTCAGCCTATAATATTAAAGTAATTTTGGGGTGTCCCATTTGTGAATAATATATACACTCAGTTAGGTTAAAACATTAATTGAATATTTTGTTTTTAAAACATCACAAATTTTTACCCTAATGATATAAATATCGATTCTGGATGATATCATTTGACGGAAATATAGAATAATAAACAACATTATCTCTACTAACATGTGATCAACTGTTTGAGAAAGTAAAAGACATTGACACTGGTTTTGGTAAACCTTAAAAAAACCTTATTAAACCAGGTTAGAAAAGGAGATTAATTTTCTTTGAATTACTATGTTGAAATTGTTTGCATGTTAGGAATTTTCTTGATGTCATGCACTTAGAAAACAATACATGTGATAATTTTATCGACAAATTAATAAATGTACCAGAGAAAATAGAATATGGAATTAAGACTAGATTGGTCATGATTAACATGGGGATAAGGGAAGAGTTGACACCAATGAAGGGTGAAATACAAACTTTTCTTACTCTAACAACTTATACTCTATCCATACAAGAAAAATTTCAAATTTTCAACTTCCTTAATAGTGTCAAAGTTCCAAAGGGATATTCATTAAATTTCAAGAATGTTGTGTTAATGAAAAATTTGAAGTTAGCGGGTTTAAAATCACATGATTTTCATATTTTGATGCAAAATTTAATGCCTATAGATTTACATTTAATTCTTCCTAAAAACATATGACATAAATTAACCACACTTTGATTCTTTTTCAAAGACATATTTAATAAAGTTATAAACTCAAAAAATTTACCAATCATGAATAAGGAAATTACAGTTATATTATATGAATTTGATATGTTCTTACCACCATCATTATTTGATATAATGGTCTATCTGATAGTTCACTTGGTTATAGAGATTAAATTATGAGGTTTTGTATATTACATATGAATATACCCCAATTAAAAATATGTAAATATTTTAAAAGGGTATGTTAAGAATAAAAGTCATCCATAAGGTTGTGTTATAAAGATATATATTTTTAAATAAGTTTTTTAATTCTGTATCAATTACCTAACAGATGTTGATAGAATTGTTCTTCAAAAATCTCATCACACTGAATGCCTTTTAGGGGAAGGGATTTCCAAAAGAGATGTTGTTATAATTAACACTATAGAGATGGAGCAAACTCACATTTACATTTTATATAATAGTGCATAGTTTTATCCCTATGTTGAATTGCACAAAATAATTCTTATACATTTGAATCCATCAAGGGATGAAGGATGGATATCAAATACCCATAATCAATAGTTTATAATATAGTTTTGATATCATTTTTATAAGGAGTTATCTAAAAATCCAAATTCAATTGATGAATGAACTCAATGGATATCCAGGCTACCAAATGTAAATGTTATATCTTACATTTTTTTGTAATTAATATTTATATGTTATATACAAAGGAATAAGATAAACTCAATATGATGAAAAGTAGTGGATCTTCCTGTAGAATAAGTGATGCACATATTTAGTTCTAATTATAGAAATATAATTTATGTGAATATATCACATTTCGACATCATTGAATAGATATATGAGTTGTATTATACAACATTTCATGTGTCAATTTTCTATTGCAAATGGGTTGAAAACAAGAGTGCAGTGAAAATGGATGAATTGGGCTTTAGAAGGTGAATTTTAGGGTAGAAGGGTATAATGATGAACTATTCATAATGGAAAAAAGTGAAAATATTTTATGTCCCAGATTCAGTAAACAATAATTGGTCAATTTTTCTATTGGTGACTAAAATAACTACAGGATAAGATGAAAATTTAATTGAGGATGTCCCTTTAATTAGGAGGTCACAATCATTTCATAAGAGTCCCAATATAGACAATGACTTGTATGTTATAGGGACTAGGGGGATTTGGATACTCGATAGAGGAACCAAATCCCTTCAAAATTTAAATAAAGAAAGATAATTAAATGAGAATGTTAAAGTGTTTTCAATATAACATGCTTTTCTTCATAATATTATGTGTTCTCTACCACATTTATGTAATCTAAATTAAATGGTTTATTACTCATGCATATAATGAACTCTTCACATGCTGATGTAACCAATCTCAAGGGGGAACACATTATTGATGTTGAAACTATGAAATTATCAGGGGATTAACAACATATTGATGAAAAAATAATGACATATCATCATCATGTTAAATAAAATTATCAAGGTAAGAATCAAAGGTATAAAATTTGAGGTTGTTTGGAATCAAAGTGACCAACCTGTTGACCCCAAAAAGTAAATGTTCATTAGTTACATTGGGTTCATAATGAGAATGCATATTCCAATTTATATATATAGGTGGAATAATGTCATGCCTTCATTAAAGGCAACCATTTGGGTCGATATTAGGGCAATGTTATGATATACTTTCTCTATTTTAATAAAAAATTATATAATGAAACATTGATTTACTTTTCATTATCCCTTGCAGAGTTTATTTATTTTAGATGATTTCTATGATAAATTTTTCTTAATGGTCACTAGAAAAGATCATAGAGGATTCTAGACACTTATTACAATGCATCATCTTAGGTATGATGAGGGGAAAGTAAATCCCCACCCACCATCTATGTTTGCACACATTATAAAACATGAAACATGGAAAAATTTCATTAGTTTCTATAATGAAGAATCATTTCAGGCGTATTATAGTCAATAAAATTTATTTTACATTATTTATTTTATCAACTTTGATTCAAAATTGTTAATTTATAAAACAAAAAAGGAGTGTTTGAAATAAGCAATGTGCATCAAAACTAACGTACCCCAACTATAAATCAAGGATGGGGTACACTTCTCTTGAAAATAAAATGGTATGTATTTTAAATCTACAATAAAATTTTTATGTGATATGAAACAATATATGTTCCTTTGTTTATATACAAATTGATGAATCATAATCCAAATCCACTTCCATCACACATCATGTGTTATGGAAGGAGGCCCATGTAAATTGAGAGGGAAAACAAATAGATGAAAACACACAAGAAGTATGGGAATCATTTGTAAGTATGACATAATTGAATTTTTTATACATTATAATAGTATTATATAAAAATATATATTTATGTTTGTATATTTTTTATACGGTTTAGACACAATAATCAATATTAACTCTACCAGAAGAACAACTACTTTCAATAGATTTAAAGTAACTAGAACAATATGGTTGTGTTAGAGGTGAAAGTTTTGGAGAGTTACTTCACACATATTTTGTGAATATAAAGTCCCAAGGAGATAAATATGAGATAATGAAAAGCATATAGGAACAACTATATGCTTTAAAATATATTATTTTATGGTCTGGTTTGGAAAACCAATATACACAAAAAGATCAAAGTCAACCCATAGTGTAACAACGACCAGTACATGAAGAGCCATACAAACCCACTAGCTTTGAGGCTATCCATCCCCCTCAACCACCGTCCTTACCTGAGGAAATAAATTTTTCCATAAATTTTTCTCTTAAATGTGAATTAAACAACTTCCAATAACTTTACATTACTAAAATTCTACAGGATAAAATTTTATGTGATTTATATTTATCAACTCCCAAACATCGCCTTATTGTGAGGGGTAAATTATACAAAATCCTAGGAGATATGATACACAATAAAAAACTCCAAAAAGATAAAATGAGAGTGGTGATTGATGTATCACTTGATCCGAGCACCTATTTACCTAATTCTCTTTATGATCTGAATGTTATCATAATCGATAACGCTATTGGAACTTTTATAGAATGTTCATTTAATCTTATAAATATACATGAGGTATGACTTTAAAAAAAATTCAAATGAAAAAACTTTAATATTTGATGATAAATGGTATGAAATAAGGTATGAAATTACATATGGACAAAACAAAGGGAAAAAAGAAGGTCAAATAAATAAAGTCCAGTAGATCAACCAATAAATCAAAAGGACCTTCCAAGAATACCTTCACCCCACGAGTTCCACTTTCACATATATTAACATTATAAGTTCATTAATATATAAAATTCAAAGATGAAAATATTTCCTACATTGAATATTAAGAAAAAATACTTGGAGAGGCCATTATTGATGTGGTTGGTCTAGAGAGTATTAATGAGATTATCAAGTTTTAATGGTTGGGAGTCTCAGTTGTGAATACATACATGTGATACATTTTTATAATTGGTCCAAAAAATGATCTACTATGTCTTTTATAGTTAATAAATATTCATATTTTCTATAGATGTATATATTACTACTATATAAATGGAAAACCCTATGAAGAAAGATTTGGACTCATTAATCACTCTATCATTTATATGGAAAAAGTTTCTTTAGAAATGAAATAAATTGAAAAGAAAAAATATGACCTCAGTGTGTCATTTTAAAATAAAATAATAAACATCATACTCCTATTAGTTCCTACAATGTAGGTGTAAAATTCTACAATCTAATCATATAAAATATATATTTCTTTTTTTATTAATTATTTATATTTTTTAGGAAACACTAGATACAAATCATAATCAATTTGGATACCTAAAATGTTTATATTTTGAATCAAAAGTATGGATTTACAAACAATAGATCACACATGATGTCCATATTGAATTTTTAGTGCATTGAAATCAACATTTTATAAATAAACTTTAAATTATACATTTTAGTTTGTGTTTTAACAAGAATTTTGTTATGATATAGAGATCTATAAATATAGGATAAATCATGGTATGAGGTCGGTGACTAAACACAAAAAGCCTATGGATTTCTTCAAATTAAAACAAATCAAGGCATATATAGTTAGATTTAACAATAAAAACATGTTTAAAAACAATTTAAGTATTTTATTTAATATTTATAGTGTCTAAAACAAAATAAAGACAATGATTGTGGATATTACATATGCAAATTTAAGAAGGATATTATGTACCATCAACAAACTAGCATATCCAAATAGGTAATTTCTAAAGGCAATTACAATTTAATTTAAAATATTAGTTAATCATTTGTTTTTCTATATTTTCTCATTACTACTAGGACTACCAATAATCTATGTACTCAAAAGAATAAGTAAATTTATTTAGAGATAAGTGGGCAGAGTACATGGTGTCAGAATGTTTTCTAACTTCAAGTTGCGGTGATTACTTATTATGTTTATGATCTAGTACAAACTATGAATTTATAGATACACTTGGGATGTCAAGAATTATTATCATAATTATTATATATTATTGTTCCTAAAATAGAATTCAGGTAGTATTGAAAATCTATTAGTTATATTTTTATTCTAATATTACATTTTCAATTTACATCCAAATATTTTTTTAGATTTGATCCTTCCATAATTCTAAATGAATTTTAACCTCATCATTTATTTTTAAACCCTTTTGAGTGTGGCTACAAAGTTTATGATCCTCCGTCACCTGTGGTTCCTCCACCTGATGACAACGGTATGAAATTATTGATTAAGGGTGTTGTATCTAGGAGGGTTATACACTATGGATTTTGTTAGAGATAGTAACATGTTTTAAGTTGCTCATTCTCATGATATATTGAACTTCAAGGATGCAACTGAGATAATAGAGAGAGGGAAATGGGTCAAGGATAATTATACCCACAAATATAAATACACACTTCCAAATACTGGGGATGGTACTTCCATGCTTTTAGAATAATTAATTTCATTTTGTTTCTTTCTATCTTTTGATGAGTTCATAAACATAGTTTGGACCCTGTTATAATCACTTCCACCTCTATGATGAAGAAGCAAGATGAATTCATTTACTTTCACATTTTATTTAACCAAAGACATGACACTGAAAGATACCATAAATACTAATAGATATGCCTCAACCATATCTTTATCCAATGGTAAAACTAGAAATAAATAATTAACTATGAAGGAAGTTGAACTAGGGTTCAAATTTAAAAACGTTGAGAGGCCAGTTGATCTCTATAAGGTATTTCAATTTAAAAAAAGTTCTACATTGTCAAAATCAAGAAAATAAGCTTGAATTATTTTTAAAATTTAGGAAAATTATCCATAATTCATTTGTGATATTTAGGAATTGACAACACATTAATATGATATATGATGTGTCCGGTATGACCCAAAGTGAATGTTTTTAATAAAAAGGTTTCATTTTAGTTTAAAACACACATCATATATCCAAAATTGAGCAAACAAGCTTGTATTATTTTTAAACTTTAGGAAAATGACCCATAATTCATTTTTACCAGGTAGGAATCAACCACACATCAATATGACACATTTTTCGGTCGGTATGACTCAAAGTGCATGTTTTAACATTAAAAATATCATTTTAGTTTAAAAAACACATCACATATCCAAAACTAAGGAAATGATCTTGAATTATCTTGATAATTTAGTACAAAAATCTATAATTCATTTATGGAATGTAATACTTGATCACACATCAATCTAACACATGATGTGTCTTGTATGACTCAAAGTGTTTGTTTTCACATTAAAAGTGTCATTTTAGTTTAAAACACATGTTAATAATCCAAAACCAAGTAAAAAAGCTTAAATTATTTTCAAACTTTAATAAAACTATCCATAATTCATTTTAAATGTATAGGAATTGGTCGCATATTAATCTGACACACAATGTGGTTGGTATGACTCAAAGTATGTGTTTTCACATTAAAAGTGTCATTTTAGTTTAAAACACATGTCACAAATCCAAAATTGAGAAAATTATATTGTATTATTTTAAAACTTTAACAAACCGATCCACAATTCATTCTTAATGCGTAGGAATTTACCACACATCAATCCAATACATGATGTTGTTGGTATAATTCAAAGTGCATTTTTTTTAATATAAAAGTGTCATTTTAGTTTAAAAAGTGATTTATATTATCAAAACTAATAAAATAGACTCACATTGTTTTCAAAAATTAGGACAACAATACATAATTCATGTGTGACATGTAAGAATTTACTGCACATCAATTTGATAAATGATGTGGCTGGTATGACTTAAAGTGCGTGTTTTCACATTGAAAGTATGATTTTACTCAAAAAATTATGTCATATAGAAAAAAACAAGTAAATGACCTCATATTGTCTTGAAAATTTAGAAAAAAAAATCCATAATTCAATTTTGATGTGTGGGAATCGACTGCACATCAATCTGACACACGATGTGACCAAAATGAAGGGTAACTCGAATATTTCTTAAGTTACTAAAGGGTAACTTGAATATTTCTTAAGTTACTAAAGGGTAAATTGAAAATTTATTATGTTACTAAAGGGTAATATATATTTATTAAGTTAATGAAGGGTAAATCAAATATTTATTAAGTAGCTGAAGGGTAACTTTAAGATTTCATAAGTTATTGAAGGGTAACTTGAAAATTTATTAAGTTATTGAAGGGTAATTGGTAGATTTATTTAAACACTAAAGGTTAAATTGAATATTTCTTAAGTTAATAAAAGGTAACTTGAATATTTATTAAGTTATCAAATGGTAACTCGAAATTTTCTTAAGTTACTAAAGGGTAACTTGAAGATTTCTTAAGTTACTAAAGGGTAACTTGAATATTTATTTAGTTACTGAAGGGTAACTCAAAATTTTCTTAAGTTACTGTATTGTAGATCAAAATTTTATTAAGTTACTATAGGGTAACTAATATTGTCTTGAAACTTTAGGACAAAAATCCATAATTCATTTTTGGTGTGTAGGAATCAACTACTCATCAATCAAACACACGATGTGGTCAGTATGACTCAAAGTGAATTTTTTCAATATAAAAGTGTCATTTTTGTTTAAAAAACACATCACATTGTCAAAACTGAGCAAAGAATCTTATATTATTTTCAATCTTTAGAAAAAAATCCATAATTCATTTCTGATACATTGGAATCGATTGAACATCAATTTGGTACATGATGTTGTCAGTATGACTCAAAGTGAATGTTTTCAGTATAAAAGTGTCATTTTAGTTTAAAATGTGCATTACATAGCCAAAACTGAGAAAAAAAAAATATTGTTTTCAAAATTTAGTAAAATGATTGATAATTCATTTGAATTGTATAGAAATCAACTACATGTCAATTTGACACATGATGTGGTCGGTTTGACTAAAGTGCATGTTATTTTAGTTTAAAAAACATGCCATATAGCCAAAACTAAGTAAAAAAGCGTAGAATATTTTCAAAATGTAGAACAATGATCCATAATTTATTTGTGACATGTAGGAATCAACTCCACATCAATCAGACACATTATGTGTTTGGTATGACTCAAAGTGCGTGTTTTCAATATAAAAGTGTCATTTTAGTTTAAAACACACATCACATAGCCAAAACTAAGAAAACGAGTTTGGATTATTTTAAAACATTATAAAAACAATTCAAAATTCATTTTTGATGTGTAGAAATTGACCGTACATCAATCCAACACAAGATGTGTTAGGTATGACCCCAACTTCATGTTTTCAATATAAAAGTGTCATTTTAGTTTAAAACATGTGTCATACAATGAAAACTAAGAAAAATAAATCAAATTGTTTTCAAAATTTGAGAAAATTATCCATATTTTATTTTTAAAATATAGAAATCAACTGCACATCAATCTGACGCACAATGTGGTTGGTATGACTCAAAGTGTGTACTTTAAATATAAAAGTGTCATTTTAGTTTAAAATGCACACCACATAACCAAAACTGAGAAAATAAGTTCACATTGTTTTAAACTCTAGGAAATTTATTCATAATTAGTTTTTAATGTTTAGGAATCAACCACACATCAATCTGACACATGATGTGGTTTGTATGACTCAAAGTGTGTGTTTTCAATATAAAAGTGTCGTTTTAGTTTAAAACACATATCACATAGCCAAAATTGAGAAAAAAAGCTTAGGTTGATTTAAAACTTTATAAAAAAAATAAAAAATTCATTTTAGATGTATATTAATTGACTACATGTCAATCTGATACATGATGAAGTGGGTATGACTCAAAGTGTGTCTTATTTTAGCTTAAAATACTCATCACATAGCCAAAACCAAGAAAACGAGCTCATATTGTTTTCAAAATTTAGTAAAATGATCCGTAATTTATTTTTTATGTGTGGAAATCGACTACATGTCAATTTGACACATGATGTGCACTAATGCAAATACGCCTTTTATCAGCGCTAAAAATGGCCTTTAATAGTTCTAGAAAAGCGCTGTTAAAGTCGGTGAAGATAAGGGGGGGGGGGGTCCCCTTTATCAGCGCTCCAGAAAGCACTGATAAAGACCCCATTTATCAGCGCTAAAAAAAGAATTGATAAAAGGTTCCTTTATCAGCTCTTTCTTTTTAGTGCTGATAAAAGACCCCTTTTATCTGTGCTTTTTTTTAGCGCTGATAAAAGTAAAAAAAAATTAAAAAAATTAAATTTTTTTTAAAAATTTTAAAAAAATCCTGCCAATCCGAGGGATTTTATAGCGCTTGAGCCCCCGTTTTAATATAACTTTCCAGCCCCTCAAGCGCCCGCACGTACCCCCCCTCCACCCTATATCAGCGCTACACCCACCCCCTTTATTAGCGCCAGACCCCAAATCCACCCCCATGCGTGCGCCCTTGCCTCCACCAAGATTTGATCTCAAGACCTCTATCTTGCGTGCCTAAAGCCTTTACCACTCTCCCATATTTATTTGTTCTCCAATTAATGACATATCTATTTATTTATATATATATTTATTTATATTTATTAATATAGTAATATATAGTTATATTAATATATATATAGTCATATTAATATATATATATATTTATAGTGATATTAATATATATTTTTATAGTTATATAAATATATACATGTTTTTATATTAATATATATATATATATATAAATTTAGATTAATATATAGGTATATAAATATTTATATATTGGTATTTTAAATAAAATGAATATTAGTTATTATTTATATAAAGCCAATATATTTTATATGTAAATTGTATATAAATATTTATATATTGGAAACTCAATGTGACCGTTTGAATGAGACTTCAGGACCCCTGTAGGTCAAGTGATATTTTCATTGTTCCTAAAGGATTATCATGGATGATAAGTTCTAAGGGTGGAGGTTGTAATGACCCGTGTTTTCAATACAAGGTATTATTCCATGGGAAATTGAAATTTTGGCATTTAGTGGATTGACCGTTCTTTTAACTGAGCTTCAAAACATAATATGTAGTTATATTAATGTATACATAGTTATATTAATATAGTTATATTATATATATATATAGTTATATTAATATATATATATAGTTATATTAATATATATATTTATAGTGATATTAATATATATATTTATAGTTATATCAATATATATATGTAGTTATATTAATATATATATAGTTAGATTAATATATAGGTATATAAATATTTATATATTGGTATTTTAAATAAAATGTATATTAGTCATTATTTAGATAAAGGTAATATATTTTATATGTAAATATATTTTATTATTTATATTTATAATTAAATTTTTATGTGAGAATATATAAAAAATATGTATATATTGTTATATATTTGATTATAAATAGAAGTTTATTATAAAAAACGATAAAACTTCAAATAAATAATATCAATATGAATGTAATACCATAGAATAAATTCAGTCCCCACCAAAAAAGGCCAATAATACACCCTTAAACGAGGCTGAAAATCCACAAAATGTTAAAAAATCAGGGTACCCCGACTAAAAACTTAGTTTTAGAGGACTTATGGGCCTTTTTTGGACTTGAAAAAACTTTTATTAGGGTCCCCTTAGGTCACAGGGGTGTAGATCTCGTTGCAGGATTCAATTTGATATGTGGTAGATCTCAAACAGACACCCGGATCAAAAGTTATGGCCCTTTGAAGTTCGTGTTGCGTTTTCAACATATTTTGGAAGTTTTTTTAATTTTTTTTCATTTTTTAGTCTTCAAATGGTTATTAAACGACTATTACTCCATAATAATTAGAAAATTATTAATTAAAAATATTTTTTTAATTTTTTACAATCCATTTTCACTAAATATCTTATATATTAAGTATATTAAGTGTAAATGTATATTTATACTTATCTAAAATATATTTAAAAATTATATATTATATTTATATCAATATAACTATATAACTATATTTATATATTAATATATTATTTTTAATTATTATTTTTTAAATTCAACCCTTTATCAGCGCTACTAAAAAAAGCGCTGATAAAGGGGGTCCCTTTATCATCACTTTTTCATTACCACTGATAAAGGTTGGTGCCTGGAAAAACTGTTTTTGTGGTAGTGGTGGTTTGTATGAATCAAAGTGCGTGTTTTTAATATAAAAAGTGTCATTTTAATTTAAATCGTGTGTCACATAGCCAAAACTGAGAAAATAAGCTTGAATTGTTTTCAAAATTTAAGAAAATGATCCAAAATTCATTTTTTATATGTAGGAATTGACCACACATCAATACGACACATGATGTGGCTGATATGACTCTAAGTGAATGTTTTCAATATAAAAGTGTCATTTCAGTTTAAAACGCGTTTCTAATAACCAAAACTGAGAAAAAATGCTCAAATTATTTTCAAAATTTAGAAAAAAGATTCATAATTCATTTATGATGTGTAGTAATGGACCATAGATCAATCTGATACATGATGTGGTTAGTATGACTCAAAGTGTGTATTTTCAATATAAAAGTTTCATTTTAGTTTAAAACGTGCGTCACATAGAAAAAACCAATAAAACAAACTCATATTGATTTTAAAACTTAGGAAAATGATCTATAATTCATTCTTGACATATAGGAATTGACCACATTTCAATCCAACACATAATGTGATTGGTATGACTCAAAATGATTTTTTTAAATATAAAAGTGTAAATTTTATTTAAAATGCATTCCACATTGTAAAAAATGAGTAAACAAGATCCAATTTTTTTCAAACTTTAAGAAAAAAATCCATAATTTATTTTTTATGTGTATTAATTGACCACACATCAATCTGACATATGACATGGAAAGTATGATTCCAAGTGTTACATTATCAATATAAAAGTGTCATTTTAGTTTAAAACGTATGTTACATGTAAAAAAATGAGTAAACAAGCTTTGTTTTCAAAATTTAGAATAATGATCCATAATTTATCTGTGATGTGTAGGGATCAACCACACATCAATATGATACACAATGTTCTTGATATGACTCAAAGTGTGTGCTTTCAATATAAAAATTTCATTTTAGTTACAAATGTTTAGGGGAGGGTAACTACAAAGGTACAAAGAAACACGTAAACACACACATGTAGAAAGTCAGAGAGAATCTAACCCAAGACCTCGCCGACACCCCACAGGTCCCTTTTCCACTAGGCTAAGCCTTGGGGGTTATGAAAATACCATTTTAGTTTAATGATATAATTATTAACTATTTAAGTAATTAAGACAATTAATAACTGATAGTATAATTAATATATTTAGTAATTACAAATATAATTTATATATATTATTAATTAACAATGTAGTTACTAATTCACAATATAATTACTAATTAATATTATAATTAATAAGTAATATAAAATTTACAATGTAATTATTAATAATATAATTAATAGTATAACTAATAATATCATTAATATATTCAGTAATTAACAATATAATTTTTCATATGGCAATTACATAGCATTAAAATTAAAATTTGTTTATTTTTTAAGAACTGTCACTAAAATAAATATTGGTTTTATTGCAGGGACAATATTTTGTATGGAAGTTGATCGTTGGATAAATCCTACTATAAGAGTTTTTATTTTTTATATTTGGTTGTAATTTTTTTGATTAATTTTAAATATCACATCAATATAAATAATCTGTATGTAAATTTTGAATTGAAACCATGATGTAATGTAATATTTGTATTTCAATATGGTTTTCTATAATATTTGTATTATAATTTGATTATATGTTTAAAATATGGTTATGTTATAGAGATATTACAGGGATGCATGTTTTGTACTGATTTCCATGACCTTTATCAGCGCTAACAAAATCACTTATAAATCCCCCATTTATCAATGTTAAAAAAATGATGATAAAAGGGGTCTTTATCAGTGCTTTTGTTAGTACTGACAAAGATCAAGTAATTTTAATGTAGCTTTACATGTCAATGATTTTTTTCACTGACAAAACCTATTTCTAGCATTGATATAGGTGGTTTTTATAGTAGTTGAGACTTTTATCAGCACTGATAAAGGTGACCTTTATCAGTGCTAGAGAATTTGTTTTGAGTGATCATAAAATATGACCTTTATAAAAAAATTATATATTAAAAAAAATCATATTTTAATATATAAATATATTTATATTAATATAAATATAATATATTTTCTAAAATATTATTTATATAATACTAAATACGTATTTAAACTTAATATGTTATATATTTAGTGAAAAATGGTTTATAAAATAATTAAAAATTTATTTTAATTAGAAATTAACTAATTAGTATTGAGTATTTAACGATCCCGAGTGGGCTAAGCCCAAACCAAGAGACTGCCCATTAACGATGGCTGTCGTGGGCTGAGGCCCGTACGTCCACCCCACTACCATGTGGCAAGCACTATCCCCTCCCTGTGGGTATTTTAATTTCTCCTCCCCACAACTTGAACCCATGACCACAATGCTAATATTCAACTGAGAATCATTAGCCTTGTGGTCTTGGGTTCAAGTTGTGGGGGTAGTGAAATTAAAAACCCCATAGGGGGTGGATAGTACCTACCATGTGGAAGTGGGGCGTACATATGGGTGCTATCCCACAACATCCATCATTAGTGGCTAGTCCTATGGTTCGGGCTAAAGGCCCACCAATGATCATTATTGAGTAATAGACATTTAATAATAATTTGGTGATATAAAAATAATAATAAATTAATTAATCTTCTAAAATTAGTTGAAAACAATACTTGAACTTCAAACATTCACAACTTTTGATCTGGGTCTCCGTTTGGGTTTCATGAGATGTAAAATTGAAGGTTATAAGTAGATTTATTCTGTTTGAACTTCAGTGGGGGGGGGGGGTGATCCCTATTTTTTCCCAGTCAAAAAAGATATGGAATGCCTCTAAAACTGAGTTTTTAGTTGGGATACCCTAATTTTTGAATATTTGATGAAATTTAAGTTTCATTTAAGAGGTTATTTTTGTTATTTTGATGGAGAATAAATTATTATCTAGACTTACATTCATATGGATGCTACGGTGTTGAAATTTTAATGTTTTTCATATTGTAGTGCTATTTATAACTAAATATATACATATTTGTATATATTTACATATAAAAATTTAGTTGTGTAAATAAATATTTAAAAATATTTACATATAACATATTTTTTAAATATATAAACTACATTGAAATAAAAAATAATTATCCATTTTATTTATCTTATAATAATATCTGAATACGTATATACCTTTACAAATATATATATAATGTTTATATATAAATACATGTGTGTAAATTAATAAATTGATATATATTTTTATATATATTCTAATATATTTATGTATGTATGTGTGTATATATATATATATTTGTTGCAATGTATAACAAGTAAAATTCAATGGCCAAGTGGTAAGGCTGTTTATTGAGAAAGCAGTGAGTAGGGGTTTGAATCCAACCTCCTACAAATTAATTCATGAGTTAAGGGGGTGGGGTTGTAGTGGGCCTAGGGGGATGGTGTCACTTTTTTGTGGTCTCTTTGATGTGGTGGGGCGGGGTCTCATGCATTGGCATATTTTTTTAGATTTTGTTTTAAAATTTAAAACCTTCTATTGATGTTAAAAAAACACTAATAAAATCCCCTTTTACCAGTACTAAAAAAGTGTTGATAAATGCCCCCTTTTATTAGTGATTTTTTTAGAACTGATAAAAGATATCATATTTTAAGGGTGCTTTCAATATCAGTGCTTTTTTAGCACTGATAAAAGCGAATTCTAGTGCTAATAAAGGTCTTATATCTGGTAGTTATATTTCATGTCATTTTTTGAGAGTCGATGTGGAAAAAAATTTTCACATCATTTCCTATACAAAATTATTGTTAAATATAGTCTCTCATATTGATTATACTGAAAATGACATGAAATAGTTGGATCCAACATTTTTACGTTGGTTTTAAAAATAACTGATGTAAAAAATGTTTAAAAAAAATAATAATAAATCATACAATACTCACACCTTCATGATAGAAAACTAAAGTAAAATGAGCGATGTTCAGGATCTAGAACATATTATAATGTATGATTACAATTCAATATCACCTATTTGTATATCAAAACTTTTTTATAACAACAAAAAAATTAAAATAACATAGTTAAAATACAAAATACACAAAAAAACATATAAAAATGAAATAAAACTTAATCATACTTGTGAAATAATCAGCTCATAATGTGCATATAATATTTGAATCATTTAAACTATATGGACAAGTATAATAAAAAAACTACATAATGTAAAAAAAATCTTTAACATTTAATCTTGGTATTATGATACAATAAATAAAAAAGAAAAATTATGATAAAAACAAACCTTTTCATAATTATTTTATACTTAGATCATAGTACATAATACCCACATTCAACACCTCTTTTATGAAGATGTGTAGGGACCCATTTGAGGTATGTGGGTGCTATATTTGATTTATTTTGAATTTTAAGAGGTTTTAAGATAAAATTGGGTGAGTTTTGGGGTTTGTTAAGTCTTTTATGGTCAAATAATGGTCATCGAGACCATGCATAATTTGCAAGTGGGACCTTAAGTGCCCATGATATATTATACCACTGAGAAGGAGAGGTTGAATCGATGGTACTTTTTACAGTTTCTATTTCAGAAATAAAACTCTATGACTTGTTAGAGTCCAACCCACTCAAATTACATATATAAACTTTACCCAAATTCAACAAAAATGTAAATTAACACTAAGAACACAAGTTTTTACATGGATTTAATGAGTTTCGTTTTATCATTAAATAATCTTTGGAAGTGGAAGAAAACACCAGAACATAAGGATACATCTCCAAGGAATCAAACATGTGAATTATCATAAAAAATGAGTATCGAAAAAACACATGGTAATAATATATAAAAATAAAATCCATATTCATTTCTATGGAGGATGCTTGATGAATATTATAAGAAGCATTAACTAAAAGCACCCTACCTCTGAGGTGATACACTAGATGAAGGATACTTGATCATATCACGAGGATACCCAAACATCTAAAGGGGTGTTAACACCTTATTGGGAGAGACAAATGGAGTTCAGGAAGGAGGATTTTATATATAAAACTTTGCATGAAACTAATGATAATATCACCTTTAGATGGAAACAACATACCTAATAAAGAAAAATCTTCTCTCTCTATATGCAAAGAATGGTGCTCCTCAAAATTAATCACATGTGTTACTACCTGTTGGGTGTCACATTCATTGAAAATTTCATTGACTAAATGAAAATATTTAATGAACTAGACATTTTTTTATATACTAATGAAACCATGTGGGTGAAGTGGTAGTGAAAACACTACATCACATGCGACAGTTTGAATATGCATCTCATGAATAGATAATATAATACATACATATATATATATATATTACATTTATCATACATGCATGTATTTTAAGTTCACTTTCAATAGTCTCTCACTTACACTTAAAATCCATAAAGGCTTAGTTGAAAACTTCACAACTCTTTTTGAATCCATCCAAACTCTTTTAGATATGGTTTTCATCAAACTTTCTTTATTTTGAACAAAAACTTTCTCAAAAAATTTATCCTTATACAAGGACCTAAATGTGTGACTCTGCGGGCCTTATCACTGTTGGAAAAAAATATGAAATCTATATTTCATAGATGTAAGAAAAGAGCGGTCTCTAGCAAAACATCAGTGTTACTCAAGATACTAAGGGGTTTGGTGCGATCTCCATCAAACATATTCACATCTATAAATGAACATTTCCACTATAATATGTAACATATACATCATATATATACCCATATAATTCCTTTTTCTATGACATCGAGTGACCACTAGACATGGAACACGTCAATCTAGTATAACCAACTCATATTTTATTGATTCTCTAAAAAAACTGACCATGTCAATGAATATATCACATGTCATTCATCTTAAAAATGAGAACATCTCATGTCTCTCATATAACTAGTTGAACACATCATATGTGACTCAAATAAGCCTGAAAATAAATTTCCGTAGTCCAATTCAATCAAGAACCGAATGTATTTTTTCGTAGAAGTGATAAAATCTCATATTGGTTGTGCCCTAACTGGCGACATGATCAATAACGTACCCAACCACCCCTATATTAGATAAGTTATTTTCAAACTTACATAAGTGGGGTATAAAATTATGAAGGTTCTCATGCTAATTATCTCACCAAACATAGGTAATAAGGATTGATAATAATCATACACCCCTAAGTATATTGATGACTGTATGACATTCCATGAGACATACTTTAGAGGGAAAGTCCAAGTAATAATTCTATACTTATCACCTAATGAATCCATTATTTATACCTCATATACAACTCTTTGTAATGAGTACAATAATCTATTTAATCTAACTTTAACATCTCATTACAACTCATAATACTCTATAATTATCATCAGTTAGGGACAACTCAAAGTCACACTTTGAGGGGATATTATTATTTGAAAACTCATGAAAAATAAATTTCAACACACATGAATAAATGATAATATAAAATTTACTTTATTACAATAAAATGATAAATTTTACAACCATTACAACCAATATCTCATGTGTCTTACACCCAAAGATTCAATATGGACCATATGTTGTTGTGATAATGGTTTTGTCAAAAAATATACTACATTATACTATGTAGCCACCCAAATGATCTTTACATCACCCTTATCAATGATCTATCATATGAGATGGTATTTTCAAAGGATGTGTTTGGTCCTTTGGTGAGACCAACGTTCCTTACCATGAGAAATAACCCCAGTGTTGTCATAATATAGTTGAATTCCTCCCTCGATGGTAGGAACCACACCAAGTTTAGTAATGAATTTCTTGATCTAAACAACTTCCTTCACAACATCAGATGCAATAATGCACTCTATCTCAATTGTCAAGTCTATTATGGTGGATTTCTTGGAAAGCACACATCTAGATTGATATCTCATATCACTTTTTTTCGGATTGGAAACTAGCATTTATGTAACCCTTCATACAAAGTTCATCCACTCCTCTAAAGACCAATAAAATATCCTTAGTCCTTCTTAAGTACTTAAGAATATTCTTTAAAATAATCTAATTATTCTCACTAGTATTGGATTTTTATCTACTAATTATACTTTAATCATAAGAGACATCAGGTCGAGTGCATAACATGACACACATGATAGATCCTTTGGAAGTCACATAAGGATTCCTACCTATCCTTTCAAACTCTTTAGAATGATCTTGAGTCTTCATAATATTTTTACCATGAAAAATTGGTAAAGACCCATTTTCAGAGTTCTCCATACTAAATTTCTTTAGCACTTTACCAATATATGTATTTTGACTTTTTCCTAGTAACCTCTTAGAAATATCTCTATAGATCTTTATACCCAGTATGTAAGATACCTCACCCATGTCTTTCATTGAGAAAAATTTACCCAACCAAACATTTATAGAATGAAGTTTTGGGATTTCATTTTTAATATGTAGCATGTCATCTACATAAAATATCAGAAATAATACTATACTACCACCAAAAAATTTATATACATAACAATCATCTGTTTTCTTGATGAAACTAAACCCTTTAATTACACTGTCAAACTAGATATTCCAACTCTAAGAATAATCTGATATTCCAACTCTAAGAATCATACATCAATCCATAAATGGACTATTGTAACCTATATACCTTAACAATATCATTTGGAACTTCAAAACCTTTGGGTTGTATCATATACACATACTTGATTAAATTTTCATTAAGGAAATAAGTTTCAACATCCATTTAATATATCTCATAATCATAATGGGATTATATAGCTAGAAAAATCAAAATGGACTTTTAGGATGATTGGATTCAATGGATAATTCAGGCTTAAAGTATCTTCAATGGATCACTTGACATAATCTTTAATCACTAGTCACAATCTTGGTCTGCTCAGATCATGGGGCATGATCTTGGTATTCTCTTCCTCCTTAGTATTTATCGAATACCCAAATAAATATTAAATATTTGTTCATAAATAAAAATAAATATTTTATTCACGATACGGGGAATAAATATTTATTAAATATTAAATCAATAAAATATTATATTCATGGTCTTGAGAATAAATATTTATTAAATACTCATGTAATTAAATAAATTATTTATTAATGAATAAATAATTATTTATTATCTTGCAAATAATAAGAAATAAATATTATATATTCATGTAATTAAATAACTACCTTATTAATAAATATTTATTTAATATTTATGATCAATAAATCCGAAATACAATCATTCCTTGGTCTTAAGAATAATATTTATTCCAATAATTAAATTCAAATATAATTTAATTGAGATCAATGGAAACACTAAATGTGTAACCCTTTAGGCTTCTTTATCATTAGAATTAGGCAATATTGCCTAAAGTTGTAGATCACTATCTAGCAATGGGTCAAGACACTCAAGAGAAAGAAGTTAACATCACAATGTTGAAAACCACACACAAATGCTTACTAAGTAATATAATCAATTTATCTTAATATCTCATCAAGTAGGTTGCACACTCATTTCATCAACCTATATGCTTGATACGTCTTTCTTTGAATATCTGGAATAAACCTATTGTAACACCATGACCATGAAATTTAATGAGATGATTAAATTTCAATCAAAGGGCTGTGATATCAACTTCCATAAATATGGAAGGGACAAATCCTTCTTTGACTTATTAATTAACAACTTGTCATTCATGACACACCCAACGTACCCAACTTCTCTGTGAACCATTTTTGTTATGGTTTAAAGAAATACATATAAGTGCGCAATTAATTACATGCATTAATAATAATAATAAATTCTAAGGACTATTAAATATACTCACTGATAGGAATATTCAATGACACATAATCATGCAGAATTCCTACAAGTGGGTTTGTCCTCAAAATCACCCATCTTGGTGATCACTAAGTGCAAACTTCATGAGATGAAGCCTTATCCTCTTATGAGAACTTATGATTGTCAATATAAAAACTATGTTCCATGTAATAGTTTTTCATCCTTAATGTAGGAATGATATTTAAGTGATATTTTCATAACATCTTAAGGTTCCATCATAGCGGGAAACTGCTATGACCTACTAATGTGATATATATTCCAAGACATTATCACATTAATGTTATGAAAAGAACAATACATATGTGATAATGTATTTATTAATATTAAAATTCATGAAAATAATAGAAATATAAAGTACAAAGTAGTTGGTTCCAGGGCACCAACTCTAACAAAATCTCACTTACAGTAGGGACAATTGTTAATGATTTATTAGTTCTAACATGTTAAACATGCTTCTGTTGAGTATGGATACTACAGTCAATCCTACCACATTTCTATGACTAGGGTTGGTAAATCCACATGTCTGTGTGGTATATCTTCTTACTTAAACATTATTACCTTGATAAATCCTTCAATTAGTGATATAAATGAGTATCCACCTCTTGTTACCATATTAGAATATTGATATCTTGACTAATTCCATGGTCAAATATTATCATATTAATAATAAAAATCTTTATTTTGGTATAACTGAAAATTAGAATAGAACGTTGATAAACCACTCCTTAAGATGCATCAAAATCCGCAACATACTCAGATATTATTGATATAGAAACCAATGGCTATAATAATTTTTTCATATATATTACCTTTTCTTTTTCTGTGATACTAGATCAAATTGAACTAAGTGAAGAAAAGTGTTTAATTACCTTGATTACTAGTATTATAAATTCTACTTATAACAGGAACCCATCCATTTATACATATCCAAGTATTATAAGATAGTTCTAACTTCAAGTTTATGTAGTTATATTGGATATTTTTGATATTAATATACTATGCATCATGCCTCAATAATATCAAATGTCAGTACATATCATGAAATATGAGATAAATTCTTAGAACATAAGCTTGTGAAAAATTGATCTCAATAATTTCTTTTTATTCCCAAGCATGTTTTATTGGAAGGATTATATGATAACAAAAATTTGGTCTTGAATTTTTAATATGTGTACTATTACTAAATTAAATGTTCCCATGAATCTATTTTATAGATCTTGTTCCTTAAAACATGGTTTCTACTTTAAGTCATACTTGGATAAATTCATTCCTTAGTCTTAATATTTTGGTAAAACACAACATTTATTTTTCCATATGTTATCAACATATCTATCTTGAAAACTTATTATGCTCCCACTAATCAGTTAGAGACACATGTCACTCATTTGTTTCCAAATAGATATTTTATAATCACTATAGATTCTTTATTCATAAATTAATTCATGTAATCTACATATCTTATTAGAATTTATTGATGTCATTGACCATTTCTAGTTATGAATTTTAGACATATACCATAGGATCTCCTTTTGGTCATGTTATATAAACATATTTCATAAGGATTCCTCTAATGAGTTAGACTTGACTATCAATATCCTAATATGAGGATCATAGAATTATAATTTTACAAGTATAATTCAAAAGGATTTTAGTCATGATTGTTGGTGTATAAGTTTTTTCATAGACTAAAACTTTAAATAATCAATAATTCTTTATTTCTACCATCTTGTACTATCCATATCTAGTTTCTCTTTAATAGTCACAAAAAATATGAAGTATTTAAAACATCCAAGATACAAAGTACTCAAATATTGATACATAGTGTTTATTACTTGAATTTATATATTATTCTCAAATTTAACATGTTTCCATTTACAAATTATTTGTATGAATATTTATTCTAAAAGAATAAGATATGTATCACCCACTATAATGATCAAAATCTACTCTTTGGTTATCAATTACTAGGCAGTATGTGTCTCTAAAACTAGTCCTACCATTGTACTTATTAGATTCCATCATTCCTATGCCAACCCATGTGTTTTTATATCCTTAACCTATATAAGTTAAGTATACTCCCACTATACTTAAATATATAGTATTCCTTTATGGAAATATAACTTGTCTTAACTAGACTTTAATATACTTAGTGGATATAGGATCATTAACTCAGATGCATCTTAGTGTTTGATTTTTGTTTGTAGTTGAAGCCAAATTTTAACAAATGGTTTTCAATAAGCACTTTTAGTAGTGTACTAATTTATTCTTATCACATAGTAATTGATATGGTATCCATTAGATAATATATTTGGCATATGGTTAGTTATTTCACTTCTATTTTCAAAACATATCTTAGAAAAATCATGGAATATTTACAATATATATAAGACTAATCATTGAAATTCCTTTTACTACCATCATGATATTGATTTATATAAGGAAATATGAGTTTGGTAATACCTTTACTCCACATGTGTGATCAATGATTACTTTGATATGATATTCTCTGACAATCCAGCTTGAAGATTCCTTAATATTTGACAAGTGAACCAATTTACTTCACCGACCATTTCTAAAATATCTTAAAGGAATCTTATGAAGTATATGAAGTATATGAAGTTACCTTTAGCTTTAGAATAGTTCACTTATCCATATTGATATAACTTTTAAAATATTTGTGGAATACATTTATTTATAAAGGTTTCTTTTTTTAAAACATGATAAGTTGTTTGTTTTTTATATCTAGTATCTTAGATCAATTAAGACTAAAATGATTTTATGGGTATAAAAAAGTCAAATAACTTCTGTTTTATTTAAAAAATAATTATCTTGCCACAATTGGGTAAGAGTCTTATATTTTATATTCATCATTCATTCTGATAGATATCTATGATTCAAGTGTTACTGAACTATTAGTTTAGTATTGAAGTACCATAACAACATTTATTCAAAATGAGAAATAATATCTCAGTGTGTCAAGTTAGACACTAAGATAAATGTTTTTGTAACACTTATTATAAACCTGAATCAATCCATTTTGGCAATGAGAAGTAGTGATATCACCAAGAGCATGGTACTCAAGGATTGATCAGTATTTAAAGAAGCTTGGTTTCCAGCGTGGTGGAGTTGATTACAATCTCTATTTCAATAATGATAGTAATCAAAGGATGATGGTGCTAGTTTATGTCGATGACATAATATTTGGCAGATCAGATGAAGCTTGGTGCATTATTTTTTTAATTCATGAAAGTGATTTTGAAATGTCAATGATTGGAGAGATGAAATTTTTCCTTGGCTTACAAGTGTCACAAGGAAGTAATGACACATTCATTTCTCAATCCAAATATGCCAAGGTGGTTCTGAGAAGATTTGGAATGGAAAATTACAAGGAGATGAAGACTCCGGTTGATACTCGGATGAAATTATCGAAATATGATGATGGAAAAACAGTTAATATCACATAATATAGACATATTATCGGGAGTTTACTGTATCTAACAGTGATGAGACCTGATATTTTTTTTCCACATGCCAAGCAGCGCAATATCAAAGCAATACCAAGGAAATACAGATGCTTACAGTGAAAAGAATACTTTGGTATATGAAGGTAATGGTGTATTTTGGATTGATATATAATGACAAATCTTAGTTAGAGTTATTGGGGTATACTGATGCAGATTGGTCCAATCCAGCGGATGACAGGAAATCAAAGTCAGAAGGTGCATTCTATTTTGGTGGATTGTGTATTTCTTGGCTAAGCAAGAAGCAAGATTTCATTTCATTAAGAACTAAATAAGATGTGTATATTGCAGTCACTCAAGTATGAACATAGTTATTGTTTATGAAGCAACAAATTGATGATATGGGAGTTAAATTGAAGTCTCTGATCAGAATCAAGTACGATAACTCAAGTGCTATAAATCTCAGCAAAAAACCCATCAATCACTCAAAGAAAAAGAACATTGAGATAAAGTATCATTTTATCAAGGATAAGGTTGAGCAGAGAATCATGAAGTTGGAGTATGTGCCCATAGAATTATAGGTTTCTGAAATTTTGACAAAGTCCTTATGCAAGGAAGCTTTTGAGAGACATCGACTAGATCTGGGAGTCTAGTCGACTCCTCGCACTTGAAAGAGTGTGGATATAGAATCTCCCTACCCTCTCCCCAAGTCATGGTGTGATTTACTTACTATTATAATCTGTGCTCTCTACTCTGTTTCATACCACAAAGGAGTGACCTTTGGGTTCGTTGACAAAGGGGGAGAAAGAGTGACTCCTAAAGGTGGAGAAACTATGAATAAAGAAGGGAGACAATGTAATTTTCAAAGACGTGGGGAGAAGCTTATAGGTGGTTTAGAAAGATAGGGGAAGTTAATCAAGATAGGTGAAGAATCTGATAAGGGGAGAAATATGATGAGAATTCTTTGGTGTTCTAAGTGATTAGCCATAGCTTAGCTTGGAAAACATAAAAACCCAAGAAGTGGAGAAGGAGGAGTTTTTAAATCTGATGATTCAAGACGTGATCAATAAAAGAATAGATATCTTGACAATTGAGGATCATGATAAAAGCAGAAGAGTGTCTTTGGAATGGTGTTAGAAGGTTTCCAGTGATCAATAATTTTCATCAGTTTGGTATCAACAATTGGTGTTAGAAATGAAGTGATTCATTGATGAAATTTTCATTTACTCTTGTTTATCATGCCAAACATTGCTCATGTGGGATTAAATTATGTGTTGAGTGAATCCTTGATCATATTATAATTGCAAGAGGCTAATGGTTGCTAAATATGGAAGAAGATTTAACGAGGTATTGAATTATGAAAGAGTTTTCAACAAACCCAAAGGGGGAGATTGTTGGGCAAAAATCCCTCAAGGTAACATTAAATCTTTTTTGTGGTGTTTGTTTTTGTTGAAAAAGATAGTTTATTTGTTGAAAAAGAATTATGATAAGGGAATAAATGATATAGAGGTGGTACAAAATGAACAAATACAAGTTGGTACCATTTTCCAGTGTTTGTCAAATTTTTGGGCCTCAAAATCAGAAAATGGGGGAACATGTTTTTGGAAAAGTAAGTTGGGTCCAAGAAATGAGGTGGTTTGGAAACTTGTGCACAAGGCATGTTTCCTGATCATAATGAGAAAAAATGGAAATGTCATGAAACGTGTGACATATTTGGAAATGTGTGCGAAAGATGAGGTTGCCCAAAAGAAACTTTCACGCCCAATGCGACGTCAAACAGGGTTTTGCATGCTCGAAGAGAATCTTGCACAGCATGGTAAATCTTCTGTGCAGGGGTTAGTTATGATTATAAATATGAGGTGACCCCCCTCATTCGAAGCATCTCAACACTTAGAGAGAATTCGAGCTCTAGATCGTGTAAGATTTTTAAGCAAAGAGAGTTGTGCGAAAAATTTTGAGTTGCGCACAAGCTAAGAATGTTGTGCGTAAGATTTGAGTTGTGCGTAAGATTGAAGTTGTGCGAAAGGGGTGTTTTGCGACAAAGGTGTAATCTTGAGTGAAAGGTATTAAAATTCCATGCAAGACATGGTAAGGGTTTCATGAAAGATTTGAGGTTGCCCAGTAATACTATAGTAAAGTTGTATTCATTAGTGGATAAAAGTGGAACATCAATAGAGCATTTACATATAGTGGAGGATGAATTCATTTGAGATAATGAAGGGACCTACAAGTCTATAAACTATGAGTGAGTCTTATGAAAAAGGAGTGGGAACAATTCAGTTGATAGAGCAGTGAGATTTCAAATTGTGAATGGTTTTAAACCAGGAGGGACAATGAGTCCTCTTTAAACTTGTAAAAAGAAGTGCACTTATAGTGGATTTGGTACATCAGAACATCGCCAATGTATGATCCTTAGAAGTATCCCAGTAAGGGTGAGAAAAGTAAATTTTTTATGTCCTGTGCATGCTTTAAGGTTCATTCATACTCTATAATGGGAAAGAGAGAGAGAAGAGAGTTTTTTCTAACAAAAAAATAAGATCAAAAGGGGAAATTGTTTTAATTTTTCATACCCTGATTCACCCCCCTCTCAGGGTATCTAGCCTAGTGGAACGAACAATTGGTATCAGAGTTAAAGGTTGATATCAGTGTTTCTCTCTCAAATGGAAGTCACTAATCATAAAGGGATTCTGATATTCGACGGGAACAATTTTCAGCTATGGAAGAATCAGATGAAACACAACTTCCAATCTTTGGGAATAGATATATTTACAGCAGAAATGCATGGTATAACTATGGATATTAATAGTGGTGCTTTATCTAATTCCGAGAGAAGAGAATTGGATGCTAACTCTAAGGGAATCAATTATTTAGGTGGATCCCTATCCAATTCTATCTATACGAAGGTGATGTTATACAAAACATCACATGATATGTAGGAAAATCTATTGAAAATATATAAAGGAGATACAAAGGTTAGAGGGGAAAAGCTTCAAGTTCTGTGGGAAAAATATAAAGATTTGATAATGAACCCGAATGAGTAGGTTGATTCATTATTTGATAGGGTAAATGTTGTAATATAAGACATGTGAGGTCTTGGTGAAGCCATTGAAGACATAAATATTGTGAAGTAAATCCTGAGGAAAATTCCACCTCGTTCAATCCAAAAGTTTCAGTTTTGGAAGATAAATACCTGAAAGAGCTTACATTGGATAACCTACATAACACCTTTGTTGTATATGAAATGAAAAATTATGATAACGATGCTGTGGAAAAGGGAAAATCTAAAGAGGTGGAATTCAAGGCCATGAAGAAGCTCGCCATTAAATATTATCAAGAAGAAGAAGAGATAGATGAGGTGATGTCATTCCTTTCCTAAAATCTTCAAAGAGGAAAAGGAAAGTTCAAAAGGAAACTTCCACTTGCTTTCTTTAGATGTATAAAAGTTGGTCATCTTGCAGCAAGGTGCCCCAAGAAGTTTCAAGAAGATGAGGAGGATGAAATCAAAATTCCCAAGAAGAAGTCTTCAGCCTATGTGGAAGGAAATAAATAGTTCAAGAAAATTTATTTAATAATAAGAATCTTCTTTCAAAAGAATGTGATAGTTTAGATGAGTCTGAGGCTGAGGAGGTTGAAGAGATAGGGAACTATAAAGATCATGGAGAAAATGTTATGGTGGTATTTTTCAGTAGTTCTCAGAAAAAGGAAGAAATCGACACTGATAAAGAAGAAGAATAAGTTGAAGGAAGAGTTGATATGGAAGCTAAATTAGAATCATATCTTGAGGAAATATATGTTTGGAGAGAAAAAACGAATGAAGACAACAAAGTGGTACATGATGAAAAACTCTATATGCAACAACAGGAAGGATAGAAGTTTGAGCTGGTAAAACAAATTGAAAAACTTAAGTCCTCCATGCTAGAGAGCTCACAAAAGGACGATGAACATAAACTCAAGATTAAAGAACAGAAAATGGATATCGATGTCTTTAATAACATAGTGAAAGATCAAATCAAGCGTATTTAAGAACTTGAAGAAGTTGTCAGACTATGAAGAAAAGTGAAGCATCAAGAAAAACTCTTGACTCCTTGTACGATACCAGCAAAGCAAATCCTTCATAAGACTAAAAATTTGAAAGTGGAGAATAGTATCTAAGAAGAAAATAAGCATCAATTGTGTTCAGATGTTTAGGCTGATGTGGGGCTTGACTGAAAATAGAAAACTCTGAAAGTTGAAGTCATACAGGAAGCACCCACTCCGAAATTGAAGATTGATTTGGGTACAGAGAAAAATTAAAAGATTCAGAGAACCCAAGGGGAAATTAGAAGTACAGAAGTAACACATAGGAATGAACTTTTCATCAGGTGTTATTGTTGTGAAAAGATGGGACACTCACAAAATGTGTGTCCTATATCCAGAAGGTACCGAAGGGCACAAGAATAGAGGTGGAATCCAAACAGAGAATGGTTCTCTAGAACATATTTCAAAGGACACTGTTTTTTGTGCGGAGGATTTGGGAACATGGCTAGATATTGTACATAGCCCAAGATCCCGTACCCAAGTGGTAAGGGCTTATGCTTGGCATCCAAGAGACACAGGTTTAAAACCAGGTAGAGGCGAATTTATGGGTTACTATAGCAGTACTGTAGCAGTTACTGTTCGGTAATGTAGCACCAAGAACTATTCACCTGATTTGATTTTTTGGGTCACCGGTTTGGGCCTATGGGTCTCAAGGGACTTCGGGTCATCAAAAGCCTTTGGGATACAGGGCCTTCGGGCCACAGAGACCATGGAGTAGCCCAGATCACATAGAACAGGCCCCAAAAGAGGATCAGAGCAACAAGAGTAGCAGCCACCAGAAGCAGAGCTAACCAGATTGGAAGAATGAGAGGGTATAGCAGCCGACATCGGGACCAGACACCGTGCATCTTTGTATGGGGAAATGCTATATGATCAAAAATTTAAGGTGGGGAGCTAGGTGATCATTGACGTAGAATCTGGGGAGGGGCAGTTCAAGTGGGCTGGGTTTACAAGTCATGTATTGGGCATGGTATGCCTCTGGGCCTTTAGGTTATGTATTGCAGGTCAGTCGGGCCTTGTGCCTTGGGCCTACGGGTCATGTACGGGTTACCCTTCAACCCTTAAAAGGGGATTATCCATAATAAAATAAAAAGAAGGCCTTCGAGCCATTCAGGATATATATTGTACATATACCATACAGAGGAATGTGCCAAAGCAGAATCAAAATGTTTGCAAGCAACTGATCAATGAACCAACAATTGAGTTGAAGATGAAAAATAGATTTGTATCTTTTCATGGTGAAGCTGGTCCATCATACTCTAAGGAAGATCAGGAGACTCAATCTATTCTGAGCGTGAAGACAAAAATATGGACCAAGAAGAAGAGATAAGTGAATGCAATGGTTGCTAAATTTTCCCTTAAAGCATCAGACCATTCTGGTTTATGGATCCCTAACAGTGGTTGCATGTCTCACATGACAGTCAACAAATATCTGGTTACAGGCATAAAATATAAAAAAGAAGGATTTGTCAAGTTTGGAAATGATGAAGGCCTAAAGATAATTGGATCGGGAAAGACCATGTTTGGGGGAAAATAAATGAGACGTGATGATGTCTTGGTAGTAGAAGGCATCAGTCACAACTTACTCAGTGTCAGTCAACTATGTGACTCTGGGCACTCTATTATATTTACCAAGAAGTTATATTTCATTAAAGGAAAATATGGTGTATTTTTCCTACAAGGAAAAAGGACAAAGGGAAATCTATACCTTGTAAGTGGGTAAGAAGATTTATACTTTTTATCTAGAGAGGAAGAAAGAAAGTTGTGGCATAAGCGACTTAATAATCTATTCCGACCATCCATAGAAGATATAGTTAAGTGTGATGCATATAGAGACCTCCCTAGACTATCACATGATCGTACACATACGTGCGATTCTTGTCAAAAAGGGGAGATCATTAGAAAGACGTAAAAATCAAAGGAAAATAAGTCAATAAGAGTGCTTGAATTGGTGCATGCTAATGTATGTGGACCCATATCCCCAAGATCCATTGATGGGAAGAGGTATTACATTATTTTAATTGATGATTATAGAAGAATGGCATGGGTATTATTCATTTCCCATAATTCAGATGTGTTTAGTTGCCTAAAACAGTACCAGAGGGAATCTGAAAGGATTCTTGGGAAGAAAATTCTGAAGTTTCGTACTGAAAATGGTATGAAATTCACAAATAGTCAGGTAGAAGACTATCTCGAGAAACATGGGATAAGGCATTAAGTTTCTTCAATAAGAACTCCAAAAAAAAATGGAGTGGTTGAAAGGAGAAATAATATCACCAACAACATGTCCAGAACAATGCTCATAGAAAAAGACCTACCAGAGAAATTTTGGAAGGAAGTAGTATTGACATCGGTATAAATTTCTAATAGGGCTCTGTTGTGTCTGAAGGAAGGAAAGAACCCGTATGAGATGTGGTATGGAAAGAAGCCAACAGTGAAATACTTTCGAATCTTTTGAAGTAAATGTTTCATTCTCAACAAAGAAAAACATAGGAAATTTGAGTCATGTGGAGATGAGGGGATATTACTTAGATACTTAGGAAAATACAAAGCATACAAATACTTCAACAAAAGGCTGGTAAAAGTAGTTGAGAGCAATGATGTCACCATCATGAAAAATGAAGAGAATACTCAACAGCATGGTGAACAGTTTCTTGATGAAAGTGATGAAGAGGAAAGAAACATATGAGGAGTAGAAGTGGAAGATGTTGATTCAGAGAAAGATACTGATGATGAGCATGAGGAAGTAAAATCCGTATTTGCATAGAATCCAAGGAGTCAAGCTGAAATTGACAGGCATAATATCATTGGTGATCAGTCACCTTCAGTTCAGACAAGAATAATGAAGTAACTATAATAGACATATTTCCCATCTCAAGTAGATCCTAAATTCTTTGCTAATGCATCTGAATATGAAAATTAGGTTCAGGCTATGAATGAAGAGCTTGATCAGATTGAGAAGAACCAGAAATGAGAGATTGTTTCGAGGGTAGCCGATAAGAATATCATCAGGACTAAATGAGTCTATCATAATAAGATGAATGAAGATGACACATTGATTCAAAACAAATCATGACTAGTGTACAAAGGATACCATTAGATAGAGGGAATAGATGTCGATGAGACATTTCCATTAGTTTCAAGGATGGAGACAATCCGATTATTCCTAGACATTGCAGTGCAGCAGAAGTTCAAAGTGTTCCATATGGATGTCAAATCTGCATTCTTGAGTGGGGTTTTGGAGTAAGAAGTGTATATCGAGAAGCTAGATGGTTTTCTCATTCCCGAGGATGTGACTAAGGTTTTTTGACTGAAGAAGGCATTATACGGGTTAAAATAAGCACCAAGATCATGGTACTCAAGACTTGATCAATATTTGAAGAAACTTAGTTTCTAACATGGTAGATTTGATTACAATCTCTATTTCAACAATGATAGTAATCAAAGGATGATGGTGCTGGTTTATGTAGATGACATAATATTTGGCAGATAAAATTAAGCTCAGTGTAGAAAATTTTCTTAATTCATGAAAAGTGAGTTTTAAATGTTAATAATTGGAGAGATAACATTTTTCCTTTTCTTACAAGTGTCACAAGGAATGAATGCCACATTCATTTCTCAATCCAAATATGTCAAGGAAGTTCTGAGAATATTTGGAATGGAAAATTCCAAGGAGATGAAGATTCCGGTTGCTACCTGGATGAAATTATCAAAATATAATGATGGAAAAGTAGTTAATATCATAGAATATAGGAAGATTATTGGGAGTTTACTATACCTAACAGCGACAAGACATGATATTGTTTTTGCCACATGCCAAGCAGTGTGATATCAAAACAATCCCAAATAAAGACACATGCTTGTAGTGAAAAGAATACTTCGGTATATCAAGGGAATTATGGACTTTGGATTAATATACAATGACAAATATTAGTCAGAGTTATTGGGATATACTAATGCAGATTGGGCCGGTTAAAGAGATGATAAGAAATCAATTTTAGGAGGTGAATTCTTTTTTGGTGGATTGTGTATTGATTAGCCAATAAAGAAGCAAGATTTCATTTCATTAAGCACTGCAGAAGCTGAGTATATTGTGACCACTCAAGCATTCACACAATTATCATGGATGAGGCAACAACTTGATGATATGGGAGTTGAAGTGAAGTCTCTAATCAGAATCAAGTGCGATAACTCAAGTGATATAAATCTTAGAAAAAATCCCATCCATCACTCAAGGACAAATCAAATTGAGATAAATTACCATTTTATCAAGGAGAAGGTTGAGCAGGGAATTGTGAAGTTGGATTATGTTCCCACAAAATTACAGGTTACCGACATTCTAACAAAGGCCTTACCCACGGAAGGTTTTAAGAGACATCAACTGGATCTAGGAGTCTAGTCAACTCCCCACACTTAAAGTAGTGTGTATATGGAATCCCATCCCATCTCATTGAGGTATGGTGTGTTTTCCTTACCATTATAATCTATTCTCTCTACTTTGTTGCAGACCAAAAAGGAGCGACCTTTGGGTTTGGTGAAAAAGGGGGAGAAAGAGTGACTCCTAAAGGGGGACAAACTATGGATAAAGAAGGGAGACAATTTCTTTTTTAAAGACGTAGAGAGAATTTTCTAGGTGATTCAGCAAGATAGGGGGATTTAATCAAGAGAGGTGAAGAAGCTGATAGGGAGATAAACATGATGATAATTCTTCGATTTTTGAAGTGATTAGCCAGAGCTTATCTTGGACAAAACATGAACCCCAGAAGTGGAGGAGGATTTTTTAAATATGACAATGCTAGAAGTGATCGATCAAAGAATAGATATCATGATAGTTGAGGATCATGATAAAAGTATAAGAGTGGTGTTGGAATGGTGTTATATGGTTTACATAGATAAACGATTGGTATTAGTTTGGTATCAATAATTGGTGTTAGAAATGAAGTGATTCATTGATGAACTTTTCATTTACTCTTGTTTATCAGGCTGAGAATTGCTCATGCGGTCTTAGAGTATGTGTTGAGTGAATCCTTGATCGCTATCAGAATTGCAAGAGGTGAATGGTGGCTGAATATGGAAGGAGATTTAATGTGGTATTGAATTATGAAAGAGTTATCAACAAAACCAAAGGGGGAGATTGTTGGGAAAAAATACCTTAAGGTAACATTGAAGATTTTTTATGGTTTTTATGTTTGTTGAAAAAGATGGTTTGTTTTTTGTCAAAGAATTATGAAAAATTAATGGATTATCTATAGGAGGTACAAAATAAATAGATACAAGGTGGCACTGTTTTTTAGTGTTTGCCAAATTTTTAGGCCTAAAAACCAGAAAATGGGGGAACATGTTTTTGGAAAAGGATGTTGCGCACAAGATCTGAGGTGGTTTGGAAACTTGTGCGCAAGGCATGTTTCGTGATCAAGATGAAGAAAAATGGAAAAGGCATGAAGAGCACAAAAGATTTGGAAATGTGTGCGAAAGATGAGGTTTCATGAAAGAAACTTGCGCGCCCAATGCGACGTCAAATATGATTTTTTACTCTCAAAGAGAATCTTACGCGACATGGTAAATCTTCCGTGTAGGGGTCAGCGATGCCTATAAATATGAGGTGACCCCCCTCATTCAAAGCAGCTCAACACTTAGATAGAATCTGAGCTCTTTATTGCATAATATTTTTAAGCAAAGGGAGTTGCGTGAAAGATTTTGAGTTGCGTGCAAGCTAAGAAAGTTTCATGTAAGATTTGAGTTGTGTGTAAGATTGAAGTTGCATGCAAGGGGTGTTTCACGACAATGGTGGAATCTTGCATGCAAGGAATTAAATTTGCGTGCAAGACATGGTAAGGGTTGCAAAAAAGATTTGAGTTTTCCTAGTAATACTGCGGTAAAGTTGTATTCATCAGTGGATGAAAGTAGAACATCAATAGAGAATCTACATACAGTGGAGGATGCATTCATTTGAGATAATTAAGGGAACTAAAAGTCTATAAACTATGAGTGGGTCTTCTAAAGAAGCAGTGAGTACACTTCATTTGAGAGAGTAGTGAGCTTTCAAATTATGAATGATTGTAAACCAGGAGGGACCATGAGTCCGCTTAGAACTTGTAAAAAGCAGTGTGCTTATAGTGGATTTGGAATATCGGCACATCACCAGTGTATGATCCTTGGATGTAGCCCAGTAAGGGTGAACCAAGTAAAATTTCTATGTCCTGTGCATACTTTAAGGTTCATTCATACTTTGCAATGGGAAAGAGAGAGAGAGAAGACAGTTTTTTCTAACAATAAAACCAGATCAAAAGGGGCAATTGTTTTAATTTGTCATACCCTGATTCACCCCCCTCTTAGGGTATCTAGCCTAGTGAACCTAACAAGATATTATTTTATGTGTGAAATATTTTGATATGTCCATGAATGTCATTCGTAGCATTGGATATGATGATCATCTAAGTTATCATCGACATTCCATTCATTTTTCTTCAATTATTCTTTTAAATTATTAAGCATATATATTTATGTCTTTTAAATAATAGTTCTTGTTTATAAGCATGGATTTATCCTAGATATGGTTCTAGAAGTTATCAAAATATGTTTATACCATGAAAATAAGTATGTAAGAATATTTTATTCTAATGAAAAAAAATTAATGTATGTATTATTTTGAAACGCTTTTGGGTTATGATTAAGAAAGGAAAGACATTGTCCCTAATGAAATATGACTAAGTGACCTTTTGGTTTTCTTAGGGACTACTGAGTATCATGATTAATCCTTAAAAATTATCATTTTCAAATAGAGAAATCCAAAGGATTATTTCAAAATATTATTATTTTGGAAATTAACAGTTTTCAAATTTATATGAACTTATTTTACTTCTCTGTTGTAAAAACCTATTTATATGTATTTATTTATATTTTAAAAGTAATTAATAATGATTTTAAAACCCCTTAGTTGGAAAATTAAATACTCACCCTATGTTTTAAATATATTTTTCATAGGTTCAATAGGATTTTAATTTGGTGTGTAATTATTATATAGTGGCCGCACTCGCGAATACTTTTGTTTAATTTATTTTTTATAGTTTTGTTAAAATGTAATGTATGTATCTAATTCTCCAAAACCTAGACTAGAAAAGGGTCCTGAAATATATTAAATGCTGCATATTTATTCATTTTATTTTATAAAAAAATACACAACATTTATATGTGCTGAACCTAGAAGCATGATTTTAGGGCTTTACAAAAGGTATCTTTATCAACACTACCTCTTAGAGCTGATAATTACATGTTTTATCAACACCTTTTATTTTTATGCTAATAAAACCTACATTCATCAGCATTTTTTTGGAAACTACTGATAAAACCCTTTCAGTCTTTATTAATAGAACCCTAACATAGAACCTCATAGCTCACGCCGTTCAGGCTCTCACAGGATCCAAACTTTACCCCTACCCCTCAGACTTCTCAGACAAATCAATATTTTAAAAGCCCAAGGTATGTGATTTTGTCTACTCCTTTTTGGTCAATCCTGCATTGTTTCACCCTTTCTAGTCCATCTTTACCCATACATGTACCATACAACCTCAATTTCCCTTGACATATCATAGTGGATTGCTTGTATACCATACAACCACCATTTTTCCATTTCCAAAGGGTTTGGATACTCAATGTTTGAGTGTTTTAAAATTTTCAAGTTTGAAATTGGATCTTAATGTATTAATCTAGAATTTCCAGTGAATATTTAAAGTTACCCATGGAAAAATTTATGCAGAAATCAAAATGCAATCATGAACTTAATTTTTTTTTGAAATTTAACAAGAAAATATTCTCATAATGAAATGACATATATGCACTATATTTTTATTTTGATTTAACTTTTTGATACTATATGCATGTATAAAATAAATATAATCACACACATGCACATATGAAATATAAATTTCGTTATACATGAATATATATATCTTTCTATATGCACACACATACACACATATATGCACACACACACGCACATTTGTCTTATATGTTTCTAGGGCTTTGGAAAGGTTATGTATTTTGGGCCTGAGCCAATTCGTTATGATTGCATGTTTATTTAGAGTCCATAAGGATTGATATAGTTCAGTTGTATTCTAATAATTGAGTGTGCATGGAAATAAATTGGCCAACTCTCTAGTTTATTTTCTCTCATATGTGTATTACAATTTTCATTAATTTTAATTTCTTCACATGGTATTAGAGTGTGAAAAGACTATATCATTAACATGTTACCTAAAATAGACACACAAATATATCTATAAAAATATTATTAACATGTTATTTCTTCACATGATTTCTTCATATTATTAATATGATTTCCAAAGGTTTTGGATACTCAAAATATTTTTTTACTTAAGAATTCAATATGGTTGTCTAAAGTTGTATCTAAAGGAGGTTGCTAATGGAGTTATTTAACATGTAAAAGATTAATTGATTCAAAATGAAATGGATTGGATTTACTGAAAAAAAAATTATGATGTAATTCAAAATGGTAATTTTTATTGGAAAATGAGTGTGGAAATAGTGGGTTTTGTAGAATGAAAAAAATAAGAGTGTTAGAGGGTTGAAAAGGGAAGAATTTATATTTTATGGAAAGTAAGAATTATTTTTAGAGTAGCAACCTTAAACATGTTAAATAAATGTAAAAATTCCCAAAATATAGCATGCATACACTCAAATTATGATACGTTGTTTACATACCAATGTATATACACATTATATGAATACCTTATGTGAATTTATTTATTTTTTGTAAAAAATGAATATTATTGAACCTTATAGGATGGATATGAATAGAAAATGGATATATTCTAATCGTATGAAAAAGGATCATGAGGATAGAGTTAAAAAATTAATCAAGTTTTCAATAGAGTATGTATAAAAACCTTCACAAATATTTTTTCCATGCTTACATTGTTGTTGTTCAAGATGAATTTATCCAAAGAAACTGTAAGAACATTGTATTTGTCACAAAATAGATTAGAGCTATAAATGTTGGACTAAACACGAGGAAAAAATGAATGTATATACTGACTAGATAGATACTACCATTTATAGATCATTTGATATGAATATCATTATAAATGATGATGGAGATCATATGGAAGAAATGAAAATGAAAATTGAAGATGACCTTCGTAATTGTCCAAATTTGTTTGAGAAGTTAAATAACTATGAAAAGAGACCACTGTATACCAATTGTATTAAATTTTACTAAATATATAACATTTTCGGCTATATTGAAGTTATATAATTTGAAATCTAGTAGTGGATGGAGCGACACTAGTCTTATAAAACTACCTAGTCTCCTAAATGATATGACACCAAAATAAAATGAGCTTCCTTGTCGAATATATGATGCTAAGTGAATTCTACATTCAATGTGTATAATATTTGAAAAAATACATGCCTGTCCAAATGATTGTATATTATTTTACAAGAACCATGAATCACTCAGAAAGTTCCCTAAGTGTGGTGCAGATTGATACAAGAAAGATGAATTAATCCCTTAAAAATTTGTATGATACTTTCTTATCATTCCAAGGTTTAGATGACTATATGGATGTTAGGAAACCATTATATAATTTACATGACACACATATACAAGAATCAAAGATGGGACACTACGTCACCCATAAAACTCTTCTCAGTAGAAGAAAATTGATTACGAGTATCCTGAATTTGGAAAATGAGTTGAGAAACCTCCATCTTATGTTACCTATAGATAGAATTGATCTATTTGGTGTATAAATTAGTACCCATAGTACATGGTTGGTTATGTTGGTAAATTATAACTTTCCACCATGGTTATGCATGAAGTGGAAATAAATTATGTTGTCTCTAGTTATATATGGACCAAAAAAACCCAATAATGATATTGATGTCCACTTGGATCCATTGATTGAAGATCTAAAATTGATGTGGGATACAATTGTTACATTGTATGATGCTCATAGAAGTGAAGAGTTCACATTGAGAGCCATATTGTATGAGATGATAAATGACTTTATTTCTTATGGAAAATTTTCAGCCTATAATATTAAAGTAATTTTGGGGTGTCCCATTTGTGAATAATATATACACTCAGTTAGGATAAAACATTAATTGAATATTTTGTTTTTAAAACATCACAAATTTTTACCCCGATGATATAAATACCAATTCTGGATGATATCATTTGATGGAAATATAGAATAATAAACAACATTATCTCTACTAACATGTGATCAACTGTTTGAGAAAGTAAAAGACATTGACACTGGTTTTGGTAAACCTTAAAAAAACCTTATTAAACTAGGTTAGAAAATGAGATTAATTTTCTTTGAATTACTATGTTGAAATTGTTTGAATGTTAGGAATTTTCTTGATGTCATGAACATAGAAAACAATACATGTGATAATTTTATAGACAAATTAATAAATGTACCAGAGAAAATAGAATATGGAATTAAGACTAGATTGGTCATGATTAACATGGGGATAAGGGAAGAGTTGACACCAATGAATGGTGAAATACAAACTTTTCTTACTCTAACAAATTATACTCTATCCATACAAGAAAAATTTCAAATTTTCAACTTCCTTAATAGTATCAAAGTTCCAAAGGGATATTCATTAAATTTCAAGAATGTTGTGTTAATGAAAAAATTGAAGTTAGAGGGTTTAAAATCACACGATTTTCTTATTTTGATGAAAAATTTAATACCTATAGATTTACATTTCATTCTTTCTAAAAACATATGACATAAATTAACCACACTTTGATTCTTTTTAAAAGACATATTTAATAAAGTTATAAACTCAAAAAATTTACCAATCATGAATAAGGAAATTACAGTTATATTATATGAATTTGATATGTTCTTACCACCATCATTATTTGATATAATGGTCTATCTGATAGTTCACTTGGTTATAGAGATTCAATTATGAGGTTCTGTATATTACATATGAATATACCCCAATTAAAAATATGTAAATATTTTAAAAGGGTATGTTAAGAATAAAAGTCATCCATAAGGTTGTGTTATAAAGATATATATTTTTGAATAAGTTTTTGAATTCTGTATCAATTACCTAACAGATTTTGATAGAATTGTTCTTCAAAAATCTCATCACACTGAATTCCTTTTAGGGGAAGGGATTTCAAAAAGAGATGTTGTTATAATTAACACTATAGAGATGGAGCAAACTCACATTTACATTTTATATAATAGTGCATAGTTTTATCCCTATGTTGAATTGCACAAAATAATTCTTAGACATTTGAATCCATCAAGGGATGAAGGATGGATATCAAATACCCATAATCAATAGTTTATAATATAGTTTTGATATCATTTTTATAATGAGTTATCTAAAAATCCAAATTCAATTGATGAATGAACTCAATGGATATCCAGGCTACCAAATGTAAATGTTATATCTTACATTTTTTTGTAATTAATATTTATATGTTATATACAAAGGAATAAGATAAACTCAATATGATGAAAAGTAGTGGATCTTCCTGTAGCAGAAGTGATGCACATATCTAGTTCTAATTATAGAAATATAATTTATGTGAATATATCACATTTCGACATCATCGAATAGATATATGAGTTGTATTATACAACATTTCATGTGTCAATTTTCTATTGCAAATGGGTTGAAAACAAGAGTGCAGTGAAAATGGATGAATTGGGATTTAGAAGGTGAATTTTAGGGTAGAAGGGTATAATGATGAACTATTCATAATGGAAAAAAAGTGAAAATATTTTATGTCCCAGATTCAGTAAACAATAATCGGTCAATTTTTCTATTGGTGACTAAAATAACTACAGGATAAGATGAAAATTTAATTGAGGATGTCCCTTTCATTAGGAGGTCACAATCATTTCATAAGAGTCCCAATATAGACAATGACTTTTATGTTATAGGGACCAGGGGGATTTGGATACTCGATAGAGGAACCAAATCCCTTCAAAATTTAAATAAAGAAAGATAATTCAATGAGAATGTTAAAGTGTTTTCAATATAACATGCTTTTCTTCATAATATTATGTGTTCTCTACCACATTTTTGTAATCTAAATTAAATGGTTTATTACTCATGCATATAATGAACTCTCCACATACTAATGTAACCAATCTCAAGGGGGAACACATTATTGATGTTGAAACTATGAAATTATCAGGGGATTAACAATATATTTATGAAAAAATAATGACATATCATCATCATGTTAAATAAAATTATCAAGGTAAGAATCAAAGGTATAAAATTTGAGGTTGTTTGGAATCAAAGTGACCAACCTGTTGACCCCAAAAAGTAAATGTTCATTAGTTACATTGGGTTCATAATGAGAATGCATATTCCAATTGATATATATATGTGGAATAATGTCATGCCTTCATTAAAGGCAACCATTTGGGTAGATATTAGGGCAATGTTATGATATACTTTCTCTATTTTAATAAAAAATTATATAACGAGACATTGATTTACTTTTAATTATCCCTTGCAGAGTTTATTTATTTTAGATGATTTCTATGATAAATTTTTCTTAATGGTCACTAGAAAAGATCATAGAGGATTCCAGTCACTTATTACAATGCATCATCTTAGGTATGATGAGGGGAAAGTAAATCCCCACCCACCATCTATGTTTGCACACATTATAAAACATGAAACATGGAAAAATTTCATTAGTTTCTATAATGAAGAATCATTTCAGGCGTATTATAGTCAATAAAATTTATTTTACATTATTTATTTTATCCACTTTGATTCAAAATTGTTAATTTATAAAACAACAAAGGAGTGTTTGAAATAAGCAATGTGCATCAAAACTAACGTACCCCAACTATAAATCAAGGATGGGGTACACTTCTCTTGAAAATAAAATGGTATGTATTTTAAATCTACAATAAAAGTTTTATGTGATATGAAACAATATATGTTCCTTTGTTTATATAAAAATTGATTAATCATAATCCAAATCCACTTCCATCACACATCATGTGTTATGGAAGGAGGCCCATGTAAATTGAGAGGGAAAACAAATAGATGAAAACACACAAGCAGTATGGGAATCATTTGTAAGTATGACATAATTGAATTTTTTATACATTATAATAGTATTATATAAAAATATATATTTATGTTTGTATATTTTTTATACGGTTTAGACACAATAATCAATATTAACCCTACCAGAAGAACAACTACTTTCAATAGATTTAAAGTAACTGGAACAATATGGTTGTGTTAGAGGTGAAAGTTTTGGAGTGTCACTTCACACATATTTTGTGAATATAAAGTCCCAAGGAGATACATATGAGATAATGAAAATCATATAGGAACAACTAGATGCTTCAAAATATATTATTTTATGGTCTGGTTTGGCAAACCAATATACACAAAAAGATCAAAGTCAACCCATAGTGTAACAACGACCAGTACATGAAGAGCCATACAAACCCACTAGCTTTGAGGCTATCCATCCCCCTCAACCACCCTCCTTACCTGAGGAAATAAATTTTTCCATAACTATTTCTCTTAAATGTGAATTAAACAACTTCCAATAACTTTACATTACTAAAATTCTACAGGATAAAATTTTATGTGATTTATATTTATCAACTCCCAAACATCACCTTATTGTGAGGGGTAAATTATACAATATCCTAGGAGATATGATACACAATAAAAAACTCCAAAAATATCAAATGAGAGTGGTGATTTAAGTATCACTTGATCCGAGCACCGATTTACCTAATTCTCTTTATGATATGAATGTTATCATAATCGATAATGCTATTGAAACTTTTATAGAATGTCCATTTAATCTTATAAATATACATGAGGTATGACTTTAAAAAAAATTCAAATGAAAAAACTTTAATATTTGATGATAAATGGTATGAAATGAGGTATGACATTACATATGGACAAAACAAAGGGAAAAAAGAAGGTCAAATAAATAAAGTCCAGTAGATCAACCAATAAATCAAAAGGACCTTCCAAGAATACCTTCACCCCACGAGTTCCACTTTCACATATATTAACATTATAAGTTCATTAATATATAAAATTCAAAGATGAAAATATTTCCTACATTGAATATTAAGAAAAAATACTTGGAGAGGCCATTATTGATGTGGTTGGTCTAGAGAGTATTAATGAGATTATCAAGTTTGAATGGTTGGGAGTCTCACTTGTGAATACATACATGTGATACATTTTTTATAATTGGTCCAAAAAATGATCTACTATGTCTTTTATAGTTAATAACTATTCATATTTTCTATAGATGTATATATTACTACTATATAAAGGGAAAACCCTATGAAGAAAGATTTGGACTCATTAATCACTCTATCATTTCTATGGAAAAAGTTTCTTTGGAAATGAAATAAATTGAAAATAAAAAATATGACCTCAGTGTGTCATTTTAAAATAAAATAATAAACATCATACTCCTATTAGTTCGTACAATGTAGGTGTAAAATTCTACAATCTAATCATATAAAATATATATTTCTTTTTTTATTAATTATTTATATTTTTTAGGAAACACTAGATACAAATCATAATCAATTTGGATACCTAAAATGTTTATATTTTGAATAAAAAGTATGGATTTACAAACAATATATCACACATGATGTCCATTTTTAATTTTTAGTGCATTGAAATCAACATTTTATAAATAAACTTTAAATTATACATTTTAGTTTGTGTTTTAAAAAGAATTTTGTTATGATATAGAGATCTATAAATATAGGCTAAATCATGGTATGAGGTCGGTGACTAAACACAAAAAGCCTATGGATTTCTTCAAATTAAAACAAATCGAGGCATATATAGTAAGATTTAACAATAAAAAAATGTTTAAAACAATTTATGTATTTTATTTAATATTTATAGTGTCTAAAACAAAATAACGACAATGATTGTGGATATTACATATGCAAATTTAAGAAGTATATTATATACCATCAACAAACTAGCATATCCAAATAGGTAATTTCTAAAGGCAATTACAATTTAATTTAAAATATTAGTTAATCATTTGTTTTTATATATTTTCTCATTACTACTAGGACTACCAATAATCTATGTACTCAAAAGAATAAGTAAATTTATTTAGAGATAAGTGGGAAGAGTACATGGTGTCAGAATGTTTTCTAACTTCAAGTTGCGGTGATTACTTATTATGTTTATGATCTAGTACAAACTATGAATTTATAGATACACTTGGGATGTCAAGAATTATTATCATAATTCTTATATATTATTGTTCCTAAAATAGAATTCAGGTAGTATTGAAAATCTATTAATTATATTTTTATTCTAATATTACATTTTCAATTTACATCCAAATATTTTTTTAGATTTGATCCTTCCATAATTCTAAATGAATTTTAACCTCATCATTGATTTTTAAACCCTTTTGAGTGTGGATACAAAGTTTATGATCCTCCGTCACCTGTGGTTCCTCCACCTGATGACAACGGTATGAAATTTTTGATTAAGGGTGTTGTATCTAGGAGTAGTGACACAAGCATATAAATAAAAAGCCACAACTTTATGGGAAATCATTTCAGATACACTCAAACCCCCCTACATATACAAATTCAGTCCAAATTCAATTCAACCTTTTAGATTCATTTACTAAGATTTCATCTCATTTGAGTAATTCAACCTTACTATTGTTACTATAATTTTTAAATTCTACTAAAGGGCATATGATTATTCCCCAATTAGTCATGCATTTATTTTAAATTGTTCAATAATTTCCTTCCTTTAAGGGTTAGGATGAGTTGGAAGAAACTATAAAATGCTTTGGTGATATAATAGAGAGAGGGAAATGGGTCAAGGATAATTATACCCACAAATATAAATACACACTTCCAAATACTGGGGATGGTACTTCCATGCTTCTAGAATAATTAATTTCATTTTGTTTCTTTCTATCTTTTGATGAGTTCATAAACATAGTTTGGACCCTGTTATAATCACTTCCACCTCTATGATGAAGAAGCAAGATGAATTCATTTACTTTCACATTTTATTTAACCAAAGACATGACACTGAAAGATACCATAAATACTAATAGATATGCCTCACCTATATCTTTATCCAATGGTAAAACTAGAAATAAATAATTAACTATGAAGGAAGTTGAACTAGGGTTCAAATTTAAAAACGTTGAGAGGCCAGTTGATCTCTATAAGGTATTTCAATTTAAAAAAAGTTCTACATTGTCAGAATCAATAAAATAAGCTTGAATTATTTTTAAAATTTAGGAAAATTATCCATAATTCATTTGTGATATTTAGGAATTGACAACACATTAATATGATATATGATGTGTCCGGTATGACCCAAAGTGCATGTTTTTAATAAAAAGGTTTCATTTTAGTTTAAAACACACATCATATATCCAAAATTGAGCAAACAAGCTTGTATTATTTTTAAACTTTAGGAAAATGATCCATAATTCATTTTTACCAGGTAGGAATCAACCACACATCAATATGACACATTATGCGGTCGGTATGACTCAAAGTGCATGTTTTAACATTAAAAGTGTCATTTTAGTTTAAAAAACACATCACATATCCAAAACTAAGGAAATGATCTTGAATTATCTTGATAATTTAGGACAAAAATCTATAATTCATTTATGGAATGTAATAATTGATCACACATCAATCTAACACATGATGTGTCTTGTATGACTCAAAGTGTTTGTTTTCACATTAAAAGTGTCATTTTAGTTTAAAACACATGTTAAGAATCCAAAACCAAGTAAAAAAGCTTAAATTATTTTCAAACTTTAATAAAACGATCCATAATTCATTTTAAATGTATAGGAATTGGTCGCATATCAATCTAACACACAATGTGGTTGGTATGACTCAAAGTATGTGTTTTCACATTAAAAGTGCCATTTTAGTTTAAAACACATGTCACAAATCCAAAATTGAGAAAATTATATTGTATTATTTTAAAACTTTAACAAACCGATCCATAATTCATTCTTAATGTGTAGGAATTTACCGCACATCAATCCGATACATGATGTTGTTGGTATAATTCAAAGTGAATTTTTTTAATATAAAAGTGTCATTTTAGTTTAAAAAGTGCTTTATATTATCAAAACTAATAAAATAGACTCACATTGTTTTCAAAAATTAGGACAACAATACATAATTCATGTGTGACATGTAAGAATTTACTGCACATCAATTTGATAAATGATGTGGCTAGTATGACTCAAAGTGCGTGTTTTCACATTGAAAGTATGATTTTACTCAAAAAATTATGTCATATAGAAAAAAACAAGTAAATGACCTCATATTGTCTTGAAAATTTAGAAAAAAAAATCCATAATTCAATTTTGATGTGTGGGAATCGACTGCACATCAATCTGACACACGATGTGACCAAAATGAAGGGTAACTCGAATATTTCTTAAGTTACTGAAGGGTAACTTGAATATTTCTTAAGTTACTAAAGGGTAAATTGAAAATTTATTAAGTTACTAAAGGGTAATATATATTTATTAAGTTTCTGAAGGGTAACTCAAATATTTATTAAGTAGCTGAAGGGTAACTTTAAGATTTCATAAGTTATTGAAGGGTAACTTGAAAATTTATTAAGTTATTGAAGGGTAACTGGTAGATTTATTTAAACACTAAAGGTTAAATTGAATATTTATTAAGTTAATAAAAGGTAACTTGAATATTTATTAAGTTATCAAATGGTAAGTCGAAATTTTCTTAAGTTACTAAAGGGTAACTTGAAGATTTCTTAAGTTACTAAAGGGTAACTTGAATATTTATTTAGTTACTGAAGGGTAACTCAAAATTTTCTTAAGTTACTGTATTGTAGATTAAAATTTTATTAAGTTACTATATGGTAACTAATATTGTCTTGAAACTTTAGGACAAAAATCCATAATTCATTTTTGGTGTGTAGGAATCAACTACTCATCAATCAAACACACGATGTGGTCAGTATGACTCAAAGTGCATTTTTTCAATATAAAAGTGTAATTTTTGTTTAAAACACACATCACATTGTCAAAACTGAGCAAAGAATCTTATATTATTTTCAAACTTTAGAAAAAAAATCCATAATTCATTTCTGATACATTGGAATCGATTGAACATCAATTTGGTATATGATGTTGTCAGTATGACTCAAAGTGAATGTTTTCGGTATAAAAGTGTCATTTTAGTTTAAAATGTGCATTACATAGCCAAAACTGAGAAAAAAAATATATTGTTTTCAAAATTTAGTAAAATGATTGATAATTCATTTGAATTGTATAGAAATCGACTACATGTGAATTTGACACATGATGTGGTCGGTTTGACTAAAGTGCATGTTATTTTAGTTTAAAAAACATGCCATATAGCCAAAACTAAGTAAAAAAGTGTATAATATTTTCAAAATATAGAACAATGATCCATAATTTATTTGTGACATGTAGGAATCAACTCCACATCAATCAGACACGTTATGTGTTTGGTATGACTCAAAGTGCATGTTTTCAATATAAAAGTGTCATTTTAGTTTAAAACACACATCACATAGCCAAAACTAAGAAAAAGAGTTTGGATTATTTTAAAAAATTATAAAAACAATTCAAAATTCATTTTTTATGTGTAGAAATTGACCGTACATCAATCCAACACAAGATGTGTTAGGTATGACCCCAACTTCATGTTTTCAATATAAAAGTGTCATTTTAGTTTAAAACATGTGTCATACAATGAAAACTAAGAAAAATAAATTAAATTGTTTTCAAAATTTGAGAAAATTATCCATATTTTATTTTTAAAATATAGAAATCAACTGCACATCAATCTGACACACAATGTGGTTGGTATGACTCAAAGTGTGTACTTTCAATATAAAAGTGTCATTTTAGTTTAAAACGCACACCACATAACCAAAACTGAGAAAATAAGTTCACATTGTTTTAAACTCTAGGAAATTTATTCATAATTTATTTTTAATGTTTAGGAATCAACCACACATCAATCTGACACATGATGTGGTTTTTATGACTCAAAGTGTGTGTTTTCAATATAAAAGTGTCATTTTAGTTTAAAACACATATCACATAGCCAAAATTGAGAAAAAAGCTTAGGTTGATTTAAAACTTTATAAAAAAAATAAAAAATTCATTTTAGATGTATATTAATCGACTACATGTCAATCTGATACATGATTAAGTGGGTATGACTCAAAGTGTGTCTTATTTTAGCTTAAAATACACATCACATAGCCAAAACTAAGAAAACGAGCTCATATTGTTTTCAAAATTTAGTAAAATGATCCGTAATTTATTTTTTATGTGTGGGAATCGACTACATGTCAATTCAACACATGATGTGCACTAATAAAAATACGCCTTTTATCAGCGCTAAAAATGGCCTTTAATAGTGCTAGAAAAGCGCTGTTAAAGTCGGTGAAGATAAGGGGGGGGGTCCCCTTTATCAGCGCTCCAGAAAGCACTGATAAAGACCCCATTTATCAGCGCTAAAAAAAGCATTAATAAAAGGTTCCTTTATCAGCGCTTTCATTTTAGTACTGATAAAAGACCCCTTTTGTCTGTGCTTTTTTTAGCAATGATAAAAGTAAAAAAAAAATTAAAAAAATTAAAAAAAATTAAAAAAATTAAATTTTTTTAAAAACATCCTGCCAATCCGGGGGATTTTATAGTGCTTGAGCCCCCCTTTTAACAGCACTTTCTAGCCCCTCAAGCGCCCACACATACCCCCCCTCCACCCTATATCAGCACTACACCCACCCCCTTTATTAGCGCCAGGCCCCAAATCCACCCCCATGCGCGCGTCCTTGCCTCCACCAAGATTTGATCTCAAGACCTCTATCTTGCGTGCCTAAAGCCTTTACCACTCTCCCATATTGATTTGTTCTCCAATTAATGACATATCTATATATATATATATATATATATTTATTTATTTATATTTATTAATATAGTAATATATAGTTATATTAATATATATATAGTCATATTAATATATATATATATATATATATATATTTATAGTGATATAAATATATATATTTATAGTTATATCAATATATACATGTTGTTATATTAATATATATATATATATATATATAAATTTAAATTAATATATAGGTATATAAATATTTATATATTGGTATTTTAAATAAAATGAATATTAGTTATTATTTATATAAAGCCAATATATTTTATATGTAAATGGTATATAAATATTTATATATTGGAAACTCAATGTGACCATTTGAATGAGACTTCAGGACCCCTCTAGGTCAAGTGATATTTTCATTGTTCCTAAAGGATTATCATGGATGATAAGTTCTAAGGGTGGAGGTTGTAATGACCCGTGTTTTCAATACAAGGTATTATTCCATGAGAAATTGAAATTTTGGCATTTAGTGGATTGATCGTTCTTTTAACTGAGCTTCAAAACATAAAATGTAGTTATATTAATGTATACATAGTTATATTAATATATTTATATTATATATATATAGTTATATTAATATATATATATAGTTATATTAATAAATATATTTATAGTGATATTAATATATATATTTATAGTTATATCAATATATATATGTAGTTATATTAATATATATATAGTTAGATTAATATATAGGTATATAAATATTTATATATTGGTATTTTAAATAAAATGTATATTAGTCATTATTTAGATAAATCTAATATATTTTATATGTAAATATATTTTATTATTTATATTTATAATTAATTTTTTATGTGAGAATATATAAAAAATATGTATATATTGTTATATATTTGATTATAAATAGAAGTTTATTATAAAAAATGATAAAATTTCAAATAAATAATATCAATATGAATGTAATACCATGGAATAAATTCAGTCCCCACCAAAAAAATCCAATAATACCCCCTTAAACGAGGCTGAAAATCCACAAAATGTTAAAAAATCAGGGTACCCCGACTAAAAACTTAGTTTTAGAGGCCTTCTGGGCCTTTTTTGGACTTGAAAAAACTTTGATTGGGGTCCCCTTAGGTCACAGGGGTGTAGAGCTCGTTGCAGGCTTCAATTTGATATGTGGTAGATCTCAAACAGACACCCGGATCAAAAGTTATGGCCCTTTGAAGTTCGCGTTGCGTTTTCAACATATTTTGGAAGTTTTTTTAATTTTTTTTAATTTTTTAGTCTTCAAATTGTTATTAAATGACTATTACTCCATAATAATTAGAAAATTGTTAATTAAAAATATTTTTTAATTTTTTTATAATCCATTTTCACTAAATATGTTATATATTAAGTATATTAAGTGTAAATGTATATTTATACTTATCTAAAATATATTTAAAAATTATATATTATATTTATATCAATATAACTATATAACTATATTTATATATTAATATATTATTTTTAATTATTTTTTTTTATTCGACCCTTTATCAGCGCTACTCAAAAAAGCACTGATAAAGGGGGTCCCTTTATCATCACTTTTTCATTAGCACTGATAAAGGTTGGTGCCGGGAAAAACTGTTTTTGTGGTAGTGGTGGTTGGTATGAATCAAAGTGTGTGTTTTTAATATAAAAAGTGTCATTTTAATTTAAATCGTGTGTCACATAGCCAAAACAGAGAAAATAAGCTTGAATTATTTTCAAAATTTAAGAAAATGATCCACAATTCATTTTTTATATGTAGGAATTGACCACACATCAATACAACACATGATGTGGCTGATATGACTCTAAGTGCATGTTTTCAATATAAAAGTGTCATTTTAGTTTAAAACGCGTGTCTAATACCCAAAACTGATAAAAAATGCTCAAATTATTTTCAAAATTTATAAAAAAGATTCATAATTCATTTATGATGTGTAGTAATGGACCACAGATCAATCCGATACATGATGTGGTTAGTATGACTCAAAGTGTGTATTTTCAATATAAAAGTGTCATTTTAGTTTAAAACATGCGTCACATAGAAAAAACCAATAAAACAAACTCATATTGATTTTAAAACTTAGGAAAATGATCTATAATTCATTCTTGACATATAGGAATTGACCACATTTCAATACAACACATAATGTGATTGGTATGACTCAAAATGATTTTTTTAAATATAAAAGTGTAAATTTTATTTAAAATGCATTCCACATTGTAAAAAATGAGTAAACAAGATCCAATTTTTTTCAAACTTTAAGAAAACAATCCATAATTAATTGTTTATGTGTATTAATTGACCACACATCAATCTGACATATGACATGGAAAGTATGATTCCAAGTGTTACATTATCAATATAAAAGTGTCATTTTAGTTTAAAACGTATGTTACATGTAAAAAATGAGTAAACAAGCTTTGTTTTCAAAATTTAGAATAATGATCCATAATTTATCTGTGATGTGTAGGGATCAACCACACATCAATATGATACACAATGTTCTTGATATGACTCAAAGTGTGTGCTTTCAATATAAAAATTTCATTTTAGTTACAAATGTTTAGGGGAGGGTAACTACAAAGGTACAAAGAAACACGTAAACACACACATGTAGAAAGTCAGAGAGAATCTAACGCAAGACCTCGCCGACACCCCACAGGTCTCTTTTCCACTAGGCTAAGCCTTGGGGGTTATGAAAATACCATTTTAGTTTAATGATATAATTATTAACTATTTAAGTAATTAAGACAATTAATAACTGATAGTATAATTAATATATTTAGTAATTACAAATATAATTTATATATATTATTAATTAACAATGTAGTTACTAATTCACAATATAATTACTAATTAATATTATAATTAATAAGTAATATAAAATTTACAATGTAATTATTAATAATATAATTAATAGTATAACTAATAATATCATTAATATATTCAGTAATTAACAATATAATTTTTCATATGGAAATTACATAGCATTAAAATTAAAATTTGTTTATTTTTTAAGAACTGTCACTAAAAAAAATATTGGTTTTATTGCAGGGACAATATTTTGTATGGAAGTTGATCGTTGGATAAATCCTACTATAAGAGTTTTTATTTTTTATATTTGGTTGTAATTTTTTTGATTAATTGTAAATATCACATCAATATAAATAATCTGTATGTAAATTTTGAATTGGAACCATGATGTAATGTAATATTTGTATTTCAATATGGTTTTGTATAATATTTGTATTATAATTTGATTATATGTTTAAAATATGGTTATGTTATAGAGATATTACAGGGCTGCATGTTTTGTAGTGATTTCCATGACCTTTATCAGCCCTAACAAAATCACTTATAAATCCCCCATTTATCAATGTTAAAAAAATGACGATAAAAGGGGTCTTTATCAGTGCTTTTGTTAGTACTGACAAAGATCAGGTAATTTTAATGTAGCTTTACATGTCAATGATTTTTTTCACTGACAAAACCTATTTCTAGCATTGATATAAGTGGTTTTTATAGTAGTGGAGACTTTTATCAACACTGATAAAGGTGACCTTTATCAGTGCTAGAGAATTTGTTTTGAGTGATCATAAAATATGACCTTTATAAAAAAATTATATATTAAAAAAAATCATATTTTTATATATAAATATATTTATATTAATATAAATATAATATATTTTCTAAAATATTATTTATAAAATACTAAATACGTATTTAAACTTAATATGTTATATATTTAGTGAAAAATGGTTTATAAAATAATTAAAAATTGATTTTAATTAGAAATTAACTAATTAGTATTGAGTATTTAATGATCCCCAGTGGGCCAAGCCCAAACCAAGAGACTGCCCATTAACGATGGCTGTCGTGGGATGAGGCCCGTACGTCCACCCCACTACCATGTGGTAAGAACTATCCCCTCCCTGTGGGTATTTTAATTTCTCCTCCCCACAACTTGAACCCATGACCACAATGCTAATATTCAATTGAGAATCATTAGCCTTGTGGTCTTGGGTTCAAGTTGTGGGGGCGGTGAAATTAAAAACCCCATAGGGAGTGGATAGTACCTACCACGTGGAAGTGGGGCGTACATATGGGCGTTATCCCACAACATCCATCATTAGTGGCTAGTCCTATGGTTCGGGATAAAGGCCCACCAATGATCATTATTGAGTAATAGATATTTAATAATAATTTGGTGATATAAAAATAATAATAAATTAATTAATCTTCTAAAATTAGTTGAAAACAATACTTGAACTTCAAACATTCACAACTTTTGATCTGGGTCTCCGTTTGGGTTTCATGAGATGTAAAATTGAAGGTTATAAGTAGATTTATTCCGTTTGAACTTCAATGGGGGGGGGGGGGGTGATCCCTATTTTTTCCTAGTCAAAAAAGATATGGAATGCCACTAAAACTGAGTTTTTAGTTGGGATACCCTAATTTTTGAATATTTGATGAAATTTCAGTTTCATTTAAGAGGTTCTTTTTGTTATTTTGATGGAAAATAAATTATTATCTAGACTTACATTCATATGGATGATACGGTGTTGAAATTTTAATGTTTTTCATATTGTAGTGCTATTTATAACTAAATATATACATATTTTTATATATTTACATATAAAAATTTAGTTGTATAAATAAATATTTTAAAATATTTACATATAACATATTTTTTAAATATATAAACTACATTGAAATAAAAAATAATTATCCATTTTATTTATCTTATAATAATATCTGAATATGTATATACCTTTAAATATATATATATATATATAATGTTTATATATAAATACATGTGTGTAAATTAATAAATTGATATATATTTTTATATATATTCTAATATATTTATGTATGTATGTGTGTGTATATATATTTGTTGCAATGTATAACAAGTAAAATTCAATGGCCAAGTGGTAAGGTTGTTTATTGAGAAAGCAGTGAGTAGGGGTTTGAATCCAACCTCCTACAAATTAATTCATGAGTTAATGGGGTGGGGTTGTAGTGGGCCTAGGGGGATGGTGTCACTTTTTTGTGGTCTCTTTGATGTGGTGGGGCGGGGTCGCATGCATTGGCATATTTTTTTAGATTTTGTTTTAAAATCGAAAACCTTCTATTGATGTTAAAAAAACACTAATAAAATCCCCTTTTACCAGTACTAAAAAAGTTTTGATAAATGACCCCTTTTATTAGTGATTTTTTTAGCACTGATAAAAGATATCATATTTTAAGGGTGCTTTCAATATCAGTGCTTTTTTAGCACTGATAAAAGTGAATTCTAGTGCTAATAAAGGTCTTATATCTGGTATTTATATTTCATGTCATTTTTTGAGAGTCGATGTGGAAATTTTTTTTCACATCATTTCCTATACAAAATTATTGTTAAATATAGTCTCTCATATTGATTATACTGAAAACGACATGAAATAGTTGGATCCAATATTTTTATGTTGGTTTTAAAAATAACTGATGTAAAAAATGTTTTTAAAAAAAATATAATAAATCATACAATACTCACACCTTCATGATAGAAAACTAAAGTAAAATGAGCGATGGTCAGGATCTAGAACATATTATAATGTATGATTACAATTCAATATCACCTATTTGTATATCACAACTTTTTTATAACAACAAAAAAATTAAAATAACATAGTTAAAATAAAAAATAGACAAAAAAACATATAAAAATGAAATAAAACTTAATCAAACTTGTGAAATAATCAGCTCATAATGTGCATATAATATTTGAATCATTTAAACTATATGGACAAGTATAATAAAAAAACTAAATAATGTAAAAAAAATCTTTAACATTTAATCTTGGTATTATGATACAATAAATAAAAAAGAAAAATTATGATAAAAACAAATCTTTTCATAATTATTTTATACTTAGATCATAGTACATAATACCCACATTCAACACCTCTTTTATGAAGATGTGTAGGGACCCATTTGAGGTATGTGGGTGCTATATTTGATTTATTTTGAATTTTAAGAGGTTTTAAGATGAAATTGGGTGAGTTTTGGGGTTCCTTAAGTCTTTTATGGTCAAATCATGGTCATCGAGACCATGCATAATTTGCAAGTGGGACCTTAAGTGCCCATGATATATTATACCACTGAGAAGGAGAGGTTGAATCGATGGTACTTTTTATAGTTTCTATTTCAGAAATAAAACTCTATGACTTGTTAGAGTCCAACCCACTCAAATTACATATATAAACTTTACCCAAATTCAACAAAAATGTAAATTAACACTAAGAACACAAGTTTTTACATGGATTTAATGAGTTTAGTTTTATCATCAAATAATCTTTGGAAGTGTAAGAAAACACCAGAACATAAGGATATATCTCCAAGGAATAAAACATGTGAATTATCATAAAAAATGAGTATCGAAAAAACACATGATAATAATATATAAAAATAAAATCCATATTCATTTCTATGGAGGATGATTGATGAATATTATAAGAAGCATTAACTAAAAGCACCCTACCTCTGAGGTGATACACTAGATGAAGGATACTTGATCATATCACGAGGATACCCAAACATCTAAAGGGTTGTTAACACCTTATTGGGAGAGAAAAATGGAGTTTAGGAAGGAGGATTTTATATAGAAAACTTTGCATGAAACTAATGATAATATCACCTTTAGATGGAAACAACATACCTAATAAAGAAAAATCTTCTCTCTCTATATGAAAAGAATGGTGCTCCTCAAAATTAATCACATGTGTTACTACTTGTTGGGTGTCACATTCATTGAAAATTTCATTGAATAAATGAAAATATTTAATGAACAAGACATTTGTTTATATACTAATGAAACCATGTGGGTGAAGTGGTAGTGAAAACACTACATCACATGCGACAGTTTGAATATGCATCTCATGAATATATAATATAATACATATATATATATATATATTACATTTATCATACATGCATGTATTTTAAGTTCACTTTCAACAATCTCTCACTTGCACTTAAAATCCATAAAGGCTTAGTTCCAAACTTCACAACTCTAATTGAATCCATCCAAACTCTTTTGGATATGGTTTTTCATCAAACTTTCTTTATTTTGAACAAACAATTTCTCAAAAAATTTATCCTTATACAAGGACCTAAATGTGTGACTCTGCGGGCCTTATCACTGTTGGAAAAAAATATGAAATCTATATTTCATAGATGTAAGAAAAGAGCGGTCTCTAACAAAACATCAGTGTTACTCAAGATACTAAGGGGTTTGGTGCGATCTCCATCAAACATATTCACATCTATAAATGAACATTTCCACTATAATATGTAACATATACATCATATATATTCCCATATAATTCCTTTGTCTATGACATCGAGTGACCACTAGACATGGAACACGTCAATCTAGTATAACCAACTCATATTTTATTGATTCTCTAAAAAAACTGACCACGTTAATGAATATATCACATGTCATTCATATTACAAATGAGAACATCTCATGTCTCTAATATAACTAGTTGAACACATCATATGTGACTCAAATAAGCCTGAAAATAAATTTCCGTAGTCCAATTCAATCAAGAACCGAATGTATTTTTTTCGTAGAAGTGATAAAATCTCATATTGGTTGTGCCCTAACTGGCGACATGATCAATAACATACCCAACCAACCCTATATTAGCTAAGTTATTTTCAAACTTACATAAGTGGGGTATAAAATTATGAAGGTTCTCATGCTAATTATCTCAACAAACATAGGTAATAAGGATTGATAATAATCATAAACCCCTAAGTATATTGATGACTGTATGACATTCCATGAGACATACTTTAGAGGGAAAGTCCAAGTAATAATTCTATACTTATCACCTAATGAATCCATTATTTATACCTCATATACAACTCTTTGTAATGAGTACAATAATCTATTTAATCTAACTTTAACATCTCATTACAACTCATAATACTCTATAATTATCATCAGTTAGGGATAACTCAAAGTCACACTTTGAGGGGATATTATTATTTGAAAACTCATGAAAAATAAATTTAAACACACATGAATAAATGATAATATAAAATTTACTTTATTACAATAACATGATAAATTTTAAATCCATTACAACCAATATCTCATGTGTCTTACACCCAAAGATTCAATACGGACCATATGTTGTTGTGATAATGGTTTTGTCAAAAAATATACTACATTATACTATGTAGACACCCAAATGATCTTTACATCACCCTTATCAATGATCTATCATATGAGATGGTATTTTAAAAGGATGTGTTTGGTCCTTTGGTGAGACCAACATTCCTTACCATGAGAAATAACCCCAGTGTTGTCACAATATAGTTGAATTCCTCCCTCAATGGTAGGAACCACACCAAGTTTAGTAATGAATTTCTTTATCTAAACAACTTCCTTCACAACATCAGATGCAATAATGCACTCAATCTCAATTGTCAAGTCTATTATGGTGGATTTCTTGGAAATCACACATCTAGATTGATATCTCATATCAGTTTTTTTTCGGATTGGAAACTAGAATTTATGTAACCCTTCATACAAAGTTCATCCACTCCTCCAAAGACCAATAAAATATCCTTAGTCCTTCTTAAGTACTTAAGAATATTCTTTACAATAATCTAATGATTCTCACTAGGATTGGATTTTTATCTACTAATTATACTTTAATCATAAGAGACATCAGGTCGAGTGCATAACATGACACACATGATAGATCCTTTGGAAGTCACATAAGGATTCCTACCTATCCTTTCAAACTCTTTAGAATGATCTTGAGTCTTCATAATATTTTTACCATGAAAAATTAGTAAAGACCCATTTTTAGAGTTCTCCATACTAAATTTCTTTAGCACTTTACCAATATATGTATTTTGACTTTTTCCTAGTAACCTCTTAGAAATATCTCTATAGATCTTTATACCCAGTATGTAAGATACCTCACCCATGTCTTTCATTGAGAAAAATTTACCCAACCACACATTTATAGAATGAAGTTTTGGGATTTCATTTCTAATATGTAGCATGTCATCTACATACAATATCAGAAATAATACTATACTACCACCAAAAAATTTATATACATAACAATCATATGTGTTCTTGATGAAACTAAACCCTTTAATTACACTGTCAAACTAAATATTCCAACTCTAAGAATAATCTGATATTCCAACTCTAAGAATCATGCATCAATCCATAAATGGACTATTGTAACCTGTATACCTTAACAATATCATTTGGCACTTCAAAACCTTTGTGTTGTATCATATACACATACTTGATTAAATTTTCATTAAGGAAATAAGTTTCAACATCCATTTAATATATCTCATAATCATAATGGGATTATATAGCTAGAAAAATCAAAATGGACTTTTAGGATGATTGGATTCAATGGATCATTCAGGCTTAAAGTATCTTCAATGGATCACTTGACATAATCTTTAATCACTAGTCACAATCTTGGTCTAATCAGATCATGGGGCATGATCTTGGTATGCTCTTCCTCCTTAGTATTTATCGAATACCCAAATAAATATTAAATATTTGTTCATAAATAAAAATAAATATTTTATTCACGATACGGGGAAAAAATATTTATTAAATATTAAATCAATAAAATGTTATATTCATGGTCTTGAGAATAAATATTTATTAAATACTCATGTAATTAAATAAATTATTTATTAATGAATAAATAATTATTTATTATCTTGCAAATAATAAGAAATAAATATTATATATTCATGTAATTAAATAACTACCTTATGAATAAATATTTATTTAATATTTATGATAAATAAATCCTAAATACAATCATTCCTTGGTCTTAAGAATAATATTTATTCCAATAATTAAATTCAAATATAATTTAATTGAGATCAATGGAAACACTAAATGTGTAACCCTTTAGGCTTCTTTATCATTAGCATTAGGCAATATTGCCTAAAGTTGTAGATCACTATCTAGCAATGGGTCAAGACACTCAAGAGAAAGAAGTTAACATCACAATGTTGAAAACCACACACAAATGCTTACTATGTAATATAATCCATTTATCTTAATATATCATCAAGTAGGTTGCACACTCATTTCATCAACCTATATGCTTGATACTCCTTTCATTGAATATCTAGAATAAACCTATTGTAACACCATGACCATGAAATTTAATGAGATGATTAAATTTCAATCAAAGGGCTGTGATATCAACTTCCATAAATATGGAAGGGACAAATCCTTCTTTGACTTATTAATTAACAACTTGTCATTCATGACACACCCAACGTACCCAACTTCTCTATGAACCATTTTTGTCATGGTTTAAAGAAATACATCTAAGTGCGCAATTCATTACATGCATTAATAATAATCATAAATTCTAAGGACTATTAAATATACTCACTGATAGGAATATTCAATGACACATAATCATGCAGAATTCCTACAAGTGGGTTTGTCCTCAAAATCACCCATCTTGGTGATCACTAAGTGCAAACTTCATGAGATGAAGCCTTATCCTCTTATGAGAACTTATGATTTTCAATATAAAAACTATGTTCCATGTCATAGTTTTTCATCCTTACTGTAGGAATGATATTTAAGTGATATTTTCATAACATCTTAAGGTTCCATCATAGCGGGAAACTGCTATGACCTACTAATGTGATATATATTCCAAGACATTATCTCATTAATGTTATTAAAAGAACAATAAATATGTGATAATGTATTTATTAATATTAAAATTCATGAAAATAATAGAAATATAAAGTACAAAGTAGTTGGTTCTAGGGCACCAACTCTAACAAAATCTCACTTACACTAGGGACAATTGTTAATGATTTATTAGTTCTAACATGTTAAACATTCTTCTATTGAGTATGGATACTACAGTCAATCCTACCACATTTCTATGACTAGGGTTGGTAAATCCACATGTCTGTGTGGTAGATCTTCTTACTTAAGCATTATTACCTTGATAAATCCTTCAATTAGTGATATAAATGAGTATCCACCTCTTGTTACCATATTAGAATATAGATATCTTGACTAATTCCATGGTCAAATCTTATCATATTAATAATAAAAATCTTTATTTTGGTATAACTGAAAATCAGAATAGAACGTTTCTAAACCACTCCTTAAGCTGCATCAAAATCCGCAACATACTCAGATATTATTGATATAGAAACCAATGGATATAATAATTTTTTCATATATATTACCTTTTCTTTTTCTGTGATACTAGATCAAATTGAACTAAGTGAAGAAAAGTGTTTAATTACCTTGATTACTAGTATTATAAATTCTACTTATAACAGGAACCCATCCATTTATACATATCCAAGTATTATAAGATAGTTCTAACATCAAGTTTATGCAGTTATATTGGATATTTTTGATATTCATATACTGTGCATCAGGCCTCAATAATATCAAATGTCAGTACATATCATGAAATATGAGATAAATTATTAGATCTTAAGCTTGTGAAATTTTGATCTCAAAAATTTATTTTTATTCCCAAGCATGTTTTATTGGAAGGATTATATGATAACAAAAATTTGGTCTTGAATTTTTAATATGTGTACTATTACTAAATTCAATGTTCCCATGAATCTATTTTATAGATATTGTTCCTTAAAACATAGTTTCTACTTTAAGTCATACTTGGATATATTCATTCCTTAGTCTTAATATTTTGGCAAAAAACAACATTTATTTTTCCATATGTTATCAACATATCTATCTTGAAAACTTATTATGCTCCCACTAATCAGTTAGAGACACATGTCACTCATTTGTTTCCAAATAGATATTTTATGATCACTATGGATTCTTTATTCATAAATTAATTCATGTAATCTACATATCTTATTAGAATTTATTGATGTCATTGACCATTTCTAGTTATGAATTTTAGACATATACCATAGGATCTCCTTTTGGTCATGTTATATAAACATATTCCATAAGGATTCCTCTAATGAGTTAGACTTGACTATCAATATCCTAATACGATGATCATAGAATTATAATTTTACAAGTATAATTCAAAAGGATTTTAGTCATGATTGTTGGTGTATAAGTTTTTTCATAGAATAAACCTTTAAATATTCAATAATTCATTATTTCTACCATCTTTTACTATCCATGTCTAGTTTCTCTTTAATAGTCACAAAAAAATATGAAGTATTTAAAACATTCAAGATACAAAGTACTCAAATATTGATACATAGTGTTTATTACTTGAATTTATATATTATTCTCAAATTTAACATGTTTCCATTTACAAATTATTTGTATGAATATTTATTATAAAATAATAAGATATGTATCACCCACTATAATGATCAAAATCTACTCTTTGGTTATGAATTACTAGGCAATATGTGTCTCTAAAACTAATCCTACCATTGTACTTATTAGATTCCATCATTCCTATGCCAACCCATGTGTTTTTATATCCTTAACCTATATAAGTTAAGTATACTCCCACTATACTTAAATATATAGTATTCCTTTATGGAAATATAACTTGTCTTAACTAGACTTTAATATACTTAGTGGATATAGGATCATTAACTCAGATGCATCTTAGTGTTTGATTTTTATTTATAGTTGAAGCCAAATTTTAACAAACGGTTTTCAATAAGCACTTTTAGTAGTGTACTAATTGATTCTTATCACATAGTAATTGATATGGTATCCATTAGATAATATATTTGGCATATGGTTAGTTATTTCACTTCTATTTTCAAAACATATCTTAGAAAAATCATGGAATATTTACAATATATATAAGACTAATCATTGATATTCCTTTTACTACCATCATGATATTGATTTATATAAGGAAATATGAGTTCGGTAATACCTTTACTCCACATGTGTGATCAATGATTACATGGATATGATATTCTCTGACAATCCAGCTCGAAGATTCCTTAATATTTTACAAGTGAACCAATTTACTTCACCGACCACTTCTAAAATATCTTGAAGGAATCTTATGAAGTTACCTTTAGCTTTAGAATAGTTCACTTATCCATATTGATCTAACTTTTAAAATATTTGTGGAATACCTTTATTTATAAAGGTTTCTTTATTTAAAACATGATAAGTTGTTTGTTTTTTATATCTAGTATCTTAGATCAATTAAGACTAAAATGATTTTATGGGTATAAAAAAGTCAACTAACTTCTGTTTTATTTAAAAAATAATTATCTTGCCACAATTGGGTAAGAGTATTATATTTTATATTCATCATTAATTCTGATAGATATCTATGATTCAAGTGTTACTGAAATATTAGTTTAGTATTGAAGTACCATAACAAAATTTATTCAAAATGAGAAATAATATCTCAGTGTGTCAAGTCAGACACTAAGATAAATGTTTTTGTAACACTTATTATAAACCTGAATCAATCCATTTTGGCAATGATAATTAGTGATATCCCCTTATATAATGTAAGAATATCCATTTCTTAGATCCTTTTGAGTTCACTTTATAACCTTTCTATTATTTCTCATTTCTTGTATTTAAATACATGTATGTTATAATAATATTTCATTTTAATACACAAGTGGTGAATAGAAAATTTATGAATATACTTGAAGTGGATTCATCTGCTTGCTTCTTCAATTAATTTTAATTTATTTTCCAATGTCGATTCTTTCTATATAAGAAGAAAATATCCTCATGTTTATTCTTTTACCACTAAATCTTTTGTCTTTTTAAATGATTCTATGAAGGATCATTTGGATTTATATTATCCATGGGATCTTCATCCCTGTCTTTCAAACTTCTCACCATAAGGGGTAGAGAAACATATTTCAACCAATCCTTATCCTTTAGGAGAATTACGGTCAAAAGATTACTGAGCATCTTATACATTTTGTTTATCCAGGATTAAAGGAATAAAGATAACACTAATGATAAGGATAATAAAATAATATTAATTTATAATTTATTATCTAAGTGGAATCCCAATTTTTCTAACTGATCAATATACCCCAATATTTTGAAACCATGATTAGTAGCTAGATTCTCTTCTTCCAATTTACACTGATATAGTGCATTGATAATATTATTTATTCTAAGACTTTCCTTCTCTTTCTCAAGAAAAATAATATGAGATATTATGGTATAAAAATATGTATCCTTATGTTGTATCATAAAATATCCATACATATTTGATAATATAATACAACATACATAAGAATCATACTCTACATATCTTTTTTAGGCATCCTTTTCACATTTTCTTACCTACTTGGGAGATAGAGCATCAATATGGGATTCCAATACATAATACAAATTTTCTGATAATAACGCATCATATGAACCATATTTGAAAATTTATATTTTTAAGGACATACCCTAAGTTAATGAATAATCATAGTGTTTTCATGGTTTGATTTCCATTTTCTACAATAATTAAAACAGATGATTAGAACTTTACTTTATTACAAATTATGCGAGACATAATAATTTTAATTGTATTAAGTCTCCCACTATTTTATCAAGTCCCAACATCCCTCACCATTGGACTTGTAATATCTAGTTACATGGAAATTATAGTGGTAATGATCCATAATTTTCTTCATGTAATCCATAAGAAGGCCAAAAAATTATAAGAAAGTATTTAGGTTGGAAGTATTGACAACTGTAAATTGGTAGCTCCTTGAACTATTGAGTGGACTCCCCAATCCAAATATCACGACTTAGATCTCCTCAACGCTTGCCTCCAAATTTTTATTGGATAGGTAGAGGCCATTAAACCTAATACATATTCAATTAATTTGAACCACTATCTTATTTAATATTTCCTAATAATTAAAATTTCCCTCAATGGAGGTTGAACCAAAACTTTAACTATGGGTTCATTTTAATTCTGATGATGAAAGGATCAATGAGTTAATATTAACTTGAGGGATTTTGTTTATTATATGTATATATTTTTTATTTTATCTTTAACATGTCATGTTAATATTAAGTGGATTTTACATAAGGAACTAACCATGTTCTTATAAAAAATTTATGCACAATCCATTTACTTTAATTTTATCTTTGTATATTAATCCATTTATTTATGTGATAATAGTCTTAAATCCATAAAATAAATCATGAATAAGACATAAATAAAATAAATAAATAAATGATGTGATCATGAAGTTATCTAATTGTTGATTTATTTAGTGGAAAATAAATTAACCTATGACTCTAGGGGAAAAATCATTGTTTCAGCTTTGGCATGAGTTAAAGCATTCCACCTATCCACCCATGTATCTTTCGGGTTGGTTTCATCTTGGTTCCATCTTGGACCACCACCATGATACTTGGAATACTCCTTTTATTACATATTTTTTTATAACTTACATGTAGGCGAGGGGAACCAAATGATTGGTTAAGGGGAATTACATAAAACAACCCTGAACATATAGGTCTTACATAATAAAGGTGGGGGAGATAACATGAAAAACATCATATTTAATTAAATAATAAATAATTACAAACCCATGTAATATAAATAAATTAAATTAAACCAACACATACACAAGATTGTTCAAATCTCATGATTACTCATACACATGAAAATAATATGTAAAATTATACAAGCTAGTATTCACTTAAATTCATTTTTTATTATTAAGATAAACACAATTATATTGATTCAATTAATTAATTAATCAATCAATTAATTCACTTTATCTTAATGAACATTCAAAGTCTCTTGGAGATACCCATCATAAATTAATTCATGTAAAATAAATGGCATTAACAATAATTAAAAATAATCACATAAAATTAATCGATAATTTATTAATTCTTCAAACATTTATTTCAAAGTCAACGCATTTGGTTTTAACAGTGTAATTAGGTTTTAACACCACAATTAATTATTTTAAGAAATTTAATTTTATTCTTTATTGGGAGACTACATGATATATACTAATGAGATATACATTGTGTTCTTTACTCGACATTTATATAGTATAAATTCCTAGGGATTAGACATGTATTATAGTCAGATGACATGGCATGTACTAATGAGCTACACATTGTGTGGTCCACTTTCTATGTGTCTGCATAATCCATCAATTGATTCAGCGTGTTCTCTAGATATGGGAATTAATGGGTCACATGGTGTGCATGATGGATATATGCCATGTGACTCATTAATTATCCAGGATTATAGTCTCATGTGGTATAAACCATGCTTTTGACCACATGGTTAGCATGAATTTCACTACTAAACCATGTAGATTACACATCGTGTATGCCAGATACATGTGGTGTAGTCCGAAAAACCATGTGCCAGGATGACTCAGTTAACACACGGTGCAAAATAAATGTGTTTCATGTTATTACTACTTGGAGTGTCATGTATCCCACAACATGTATGGGTGTAGTGCACTTAGGTACATGGCGTGTACTCCGGTCACATGTCATGTAATCCTGTTTACCGGCTAGAATCTGCAACACCTCCCAACGATATCTCCAATCATCATTCATCTTAGTATTTAGATCTTTTATAATATATGAAACTAAAATGAAACAAATTAATATTTAAAAAACATGTTAATTAAACTTTGGATTAAAGAACAGATAAATTGGAAGTGAAAAGCTAACCATAATTACATATAATCGATCAAAAATCAAATAATTATAAATTTAAATGTAACCACTTTAGTACCATTTGATGATTCTGATCATAGATAAAGAACTTATTGGGGCCAATCCCAACTAAATGATTGTTGGAATCAATTAAAATTTTACATATTTTACAAGAAAAAAATTTCATGACCCAATGAAAATTTTCTAAATAATATTTCATATAAAGGTTACCAGAACCAAGAGAAGATATTTTCATGTTAAATTTATAATTAATTTAAATATATTGTAATAAATAATACCTCAGCCTTGAGATATTTCTTTGGTAAATATATTGATTTTCTGAAAACATTTTTTGGTCTATCGTCTTTGTGTTTGTAGGATCTATGTGTAGAATCCCTCTAGCGATGATCCACACGTGCTCCTTTGATATCCGAACAACACCAATGGATCACCGGGTGCTAAAGTGAAAAATTGATCATGTTATGGTGTTCATATTGAATGCTGTAATGATTCCTTTAAGATTGAAGTATCATTCTTACACTCTCATTATTGAGAGTGTGCACTCTAGAATTTTTTGTGCACAACAATTCTCAATCTTGATCTATCTCGTTCAACCTCTACACAATAGACATAGTCATATATTTATAGAGATATGGTCAGGGTTAAAATGTTACTTAATCTCACAATGACTCTTAAATAATATATTACACCTAATATAACCCCATTACATGTATTATTGTTATTATTATTATTATTATTATTATTATTATTATTATTATTATTATTATTATTATGTTTTCATGGTGTGAACAAACTAGCGTAATGATAAACATTATTTTACCAGCTTGAAAATTAATATTTATAAACAAAAACAATCTTGGTCCTCTCATCCTCCTTGACATTTACTGAATGCCTGAATAAATATTTAATTAAATATTTATTCACAAATAGTTAGGTGAATAAATATTTATTAAATATTCAATAAATAAAATATTATATTCACATTTCAGTGAATAAATAATTATTAAATATTCAAAAAATTAAATAAACAAATTATTAATGAATAAATAATTATTTATTACCTTGTGAATAACAAAAAATAAATAAATATTATATATTCATGTAATTAAAAAAACGACCTTGTGAATAAATGTTTATTTAATATTTACGATCAATAATTCTTGAACAAAATTATTCCTCAGTCCTGAAAATAATATTTATTCCAATAATTAAATTCAAATAGAATTAAATTGAGATTAACATAAATACTTAGTGTGTGAATCTCTATTCTTATTTCTCATTGACATTAAGTGGGCTTTCCTAAATTCCTATATCACTATCTTACAATAGGCCAAGACACCCAAGAGAAAGAAGTTAATATCAAAAAATCGATAACCACACATGAACGCTTATTGTGTAATATAATCCCTTTGTCATAATATCTCATGAAGTAGGTTTCACACCCATTCTATTGACCTATATGCTTGATATGTCTTTCTTTGACCATCTGGAATAAACTTGTCATTACACAATGACCATGGAATTTAATGTGATGGTTCAATTTCAATCAAAGGGTTGAGATATCAACTTCCATAAATATAAAAGGGAAAAATCCTTCCTCAACTTATTGGTTAATAATATGTCATTTATGATGCAACCAATGTACCCAACTTCTCTATGAGATATTTTGTCATGGTTTGTGAAAATACTTCCAAGTTCATGAGTCATGACATTTATTAATAATAATATTAAAGTTTATGGATCATTATACATGATCATAGATAGAAATAACCGATGATACATAAACATGAAAAATTCTTACAAGTGGGCCTATCCTCATAATCACCCATCTTGGAGACCGCCAAGTGAGAACTTCATGAGATGAAGCCTCATCCTCTTACAAGAACTCACACTTGACAGTTGAAAAACTATGTTCCCTATTATGTTTTATCATCCTAACCATATGAATGATATTTAAGAGATATCGCAATAGCATCTCAAGGTTATCATCATATTATGGAGACACTATGACCTATTAATGGGATAAATACTCGAGGACATTATCACATTAATTTTATGCATAGGAATAATCAATATGTGATCAGGTATTTATTAATATTTAAATTCATGAATATACTGGAAATATAAAGTTAAACGTAATTGGTTCTAGGGAACCAACTCCAATAGTATCATATAAACATACTTAATTAAATTCCTATTAAGGAAAGTATTTTTAACATCTATTTGATATATTTCATAATCATAATGATCTTATATGACAAAAAAAATATAAACAACCTTTATCATCACACCAGGTGAAAAGGTTTCTTCATAGTTAATACCATGGATTTATTTATAACTTTTTTCCACTAGTCATGCTTTATAAATAAAAACTCTATCATCCATGCTAGTTTTCTTATGGAAAACCCACTTACAGCCCATGGGTATTACCCCTTCCGATGCATCCACCAAGTTCCAAAATTAGTTAGTGTACATGAATTCCATATCATATTCTATGAATTTTAACCATTTATTAGAATCCTAACTCTCAATGGTATCATAGTAGAATGTAGGTTCATCTCCTATGAAAATTACTTCATCATAATTTTTCATGAGAAATCCATATCTCTCTAGTTAGTGATAAATCCTACTAGACCTTCAAGAAAATTTTGTAACTTGAGTCGGTTCTTCTTCTATAACTTCTTATAGAATCGACTCAACCTCCATCATATGAACACTTCCTATTTTTTGGTCTTAAAACTTCTCTAAGTTAAAATTTCCTACCACTAACTCCTCAACTCATGTGATTATTATCAAGGAGAACACCATTCTAGGCCATATACACTTTGTGTCTAGTTGGGTTATAAAATTAATATCTCACAACTTCTTTGGGATAAAAAAAATAAGCATCTATTCGATTTAGGGTAAAGTTTATCCAAATAAAAACATCATACATATTCTTCACAACCCCAAATATTCATAAAATACATATTGAGATGTTTCATAGTTTATATATCATATAGTGTCATTATAACTACTTTAGACGAAACATGGTTTAGTGAGAATAAAATAATCATAAGAGCATAATCCCATAATAAAATAGGAAGGTCATAAAAACTCATCATTGATTGAAATATATCTAACAAGGTATGTTTCCTCATCTTAGACACACCATTCCTTTATGGTATTCTATGAGGAGTGAGTTCTGAAACAATTCTAAAATCTTTCAGATGATTTATTAATTCTTGTGTCGGGTATTCACCACCCTGACCTGATCGAAGAATCTCAATACCTTTTCATAGTTTATTTTGTGCTTTATTATGAAATTATTTGAACTTTTAAAAAGTTTCATCATTGCATTTCATCATAAACACATAACCATACTAAATAAAGTCATTGATAAAAGTAACAAAGTACCTAAAACCACCACTTTCTTGAGTACTCATTGGTCCACAAACATCACTATGTATGAGATCCAATAGTCTACTAGACCTTTCACCTTTTATCCCTGAATATATCTTGGTCATTTTTTCCATTAAAAAAGATTCACATGTATCAAATGATTAATAATTCAATGATTCAAAAAATCCATATCTATATAGTTTTTTATCATGTTTCTCGTTTATGTGTCCAAGGTGATAATGCCCAAGGAAGGTATGATTAGAATAAACCCTAAAACTCTTATTCTGAATGTTATAAACATGATTATTCATATCTAGAATATATAAAACATTAATTATATTCCCAATACCATAAAAAATTTATTCTTATATATATAAAAACTCTTATTCTTAATAATTAATGAAAATACCATATTATCCTAATAAGATATAGAAATAAAATTATAATTTATGGTGGGAATATAATATGTTTTCAAGTCTAGGACTAATCAAATGGGTAGTATTACATCATAAATTTTTAATTCTAATTTGGAAATTTTTTCTACATTACTGATATGAAGATCTACTTGACCATTCATCGATTCTCCCCTATCTTTGAGTCCTTGTTTGTTAGCACGAATGTATGACACACACCCAGTATCTAATACCCATGTTTCAGAGTTTGTGGAATCTAATTCTATAACATTCAAATTTGGGTAATCTAAAATTTTTCCATTTAGAAAATTTCTAAATCCAAGATACTAATGGTTTTCTATAGTTCATACCTATTAAAGTATACTATAATCTATAACAAATACATATTAGTTGGTGAGTATCATGTATTATATATTTTCATTATGAATTTTAAAAGAAATTTATACAAATAAAAATGATGACCCTAGAAATAATATGTAACACCTCAAAAATTTATTTTTAATAATAATAATCTCAATAGTTTTTTTGACACACAATATTGAGCTTTAAGCAAATTGTGATATACTAGAAAAATATTATTATTTAAATGTGACTGTTATAACCTAGTTGTTAAATTATAGGGTATGAATATGAGTATCCAAATTATGAAATATATGAATAAAGATCCTACTCAATACAAATTTATTGATTAATTCTTAGTAAATGATCACTCAATTTTTAGAGAAATCATTTTTATGCTTCAAAAATATGTTTTCGTCAAAATATATTTCATTACATTTTTTTGCATAGAAATTAAAATTAATTATTCAAATTTTAGAAATAGATTTTTATAAAATTAAAATAATTTTTGAAATTAAAATATCAAAATTAACTTAAGGTTACATTTGGATATTTTTTTGAAATGATTGATTTTTAGTGAATAGTAAAAAATACCAATTTTTCAAATACTCCCATTAATTTTCATTTAATAAAGTAATTTAAAAGTACCATTACATTTTTTATTTGCTATTAAATTGATATATTATCCATTTAATTTATAATAATATAAATAATTTCATTTTAATAAAAAATATTCATGATTTTTATATAAGTTAAATTTTATTCTTAAAAATGTATTTTTTCTAAAAACTATTTTTCATTGTATTTTACACACTTATATTAAAATGGATTTATGAAAATTTTAGAAAATATATTTTAAAAAATTAAATTAATGTTTTAAATAATCATTTCAAAATTAACTTAGCATGAAATATTTGTAATTTTCCGAAAAAAAGTATTTTTTGATGAATAGTGAAAACTTCTAATTTTTATTGAAAACTATTTTTTTGTTTAAAGAATTTAAAAAGTTACATTTTGTTTTAAAATGGGTTTAAAAGTATAATTAGTTTAATTATATTATTAATAATCCAATTTATTTCATTATAACCATTTTTTTGCTAAATTTTGATATAATTGTTTTTATACTTAAGAGATTTTTTTTTTGGAAAACTGCTTTTCATTGCGTTTTGTGGGTTTAATTTTAAATTAAATTAAAAAACTTTTATAAATTGAATTTTATAAAATGGATTAAATATTTTGAAAAATAATTAATATAATTTAATAAGTTCAAATTTATTTTTGGTCATAATGAATAGTAAAAATAGTAAAAATTTATTACTACAATTACGGTTAAAACGAGTTTACCAAGGGGGATTAAACCAAGTGATAAGGGTAATATTGAAAATTAAACTTGTATAAATCCTATTTTATGGTCATAGTTTTACTTTATAATTTTTTACATTCAATTATCTTTCCATTTGGAAGCATTTAACTGAAGTATGATTTTATTATATTTTATTCTTTTAAGAAATTCCAAGTGTATCCACTCCCCCACTTATAAAAGGACACCCATAATTTCCCTTATTTACACCAATTTGAGATATCTATCTCACAAAAACCCTACCAAATTATATTATAAACTTTCATATAGATTAATTATTGGTGATTTTCTTCTTAAAATACCATTTCAAGGGTCCTTAAGCAAGGATCTAAAGGAGGCCTACCGAAGAAGAGGTAATTGTCTTACCCAAATTATTTCAATTTATTTCTTCTTATACCTCCTATAAATAAATGTTATTTATCACAAAATAATAAATTTATTATCCTAAATATATATAAATGTTATTATTACCATGAAACCACTAATATCCACCCTCTTTTCCATCAAATGGGAAGTGAAAGTATCGCTTATGCGTACGTATGGACTACCCCCTCCACACAACGATATAATTAATTTTCCACCACCACCATTCATGGATGGTTATTATAACAATTTTAATGTTTTTATATTATATTTATTAAATAATTATTCTTTTAGAGTTATAATATCATATCTACCTGTAGGACCCCAAAACACCCTAAGAGGAGAGGAGTTAATGAGGGTGTCAAATTTTTATTTTAAAATGATAGATCTTGTTCCCATGTTGGTAGGAACCTATTAAACCTATCTAATGATAATGTGTAGTAATTTAAATATTCACATGCAGAGAGAAAACACAACAATTTTACTTGATTCACCACTAAGGTCTAGTCCAAGGAGCATACATAGATAATGTGTCAGTCACACCTAAATCCACTAGTCTTCACTAGTTTTGGAATACATAAGTTTAGACATGGTCACTCTATACCAAGCACATCACCTTTACAATATTTTAGGGATACCACACTGCATTCCTCAAAAAACTTTTGTCAACTACCCCTAGCTCACTACCTTGGGTGAATTCTTACTCAGTTTATCGACATAAAGATCACTTCAGTAGATTGGAATTTAAGTCTTTTTACTTGAATATAACAGGCCTCTAATTATACTGTAGACCTGAGTTGATGCACTTTGAAAGTACTATTAATTTAAACATGATGTTCAAAACTTCTTTTCAGGGAGTTTGTTCCCGAAACTCCCAACCTTCATGAAGAAAACTGCCTTTATGAAATAAAATGCCTTCATGAAGCTCACCGAGTCATCTCAAAATACCCCATAATCGCGAAAATCCTCTTCCCCAAACACCTAAGCATTGGTCAAGACTCAGATAGTATTTTCATGATGCTCAAGCTCACTTTGAGTACTTGATTCGTGGATCTCTTTCCATTCACAAAATTAAAGCGATTCAGCCTTTCTCCTATTATTTTTATATAAAATGAAGTGGGGGTAGCCTTATATTTATAGGCTCGGACTCTCGTGATGATCCCTTGCCTCTTGAAGTTTTTTTGTGAAACTTCAAAACCCTATTTTTGAATCTTCTTCACTTGCAAAGTTCCAATGAAATTGAACCTACCCACAAAGCTTCTCGTAGTCAGGAAGATTATCGTCATCCCATCATACCATTCGTAATTATTGCTCTCCATGCTCCTCATCTTCACGAATCACGTCATTTTCAAAACCCAGTATTTAAAAACCCCATGAATTGACCGTATTTATGAAAATTCAATTCCATAAAACCACATTCACGATGCTAGACTCTTCCTCCAAATTTTAAGGCCAAAAATTTGGAAAACCCTGGGAAATGATGCCACCTTCAATACTGTTGTCAACATGTACTGTAAGATCACTTGCCTTGAAAATCCATGATCAACCCAGTGTGGATTGACAAAAAACACAAACCAGATTCCATTTATAGTAAAGACTATCTTTAGTTCTAACAATCTCCCCCTTTGGGTTTGTTAGAAATATGTAGAAAAATTCAATGAAGTACCAGCCAAAAACAAAACCTGATACGTGAGAAGCAACTCATCCAACACTCTAAGTCTATGTGAACAAAGAAGAGTATAGAAAATAAGAGGGGAATCATGAATTGGGTTCTTGTGTTTTTGAATTATTAAAGATGTCCAAGATAATCTCTGTCTATTTCCTTGTAACACTGAATTTTCAATGTGGCATAGAAGCATTACATGCATGGTTCAAAAAAAACTTCAACCATAAAACCTTTAAAACATTGAATTGATCCATTATACCCCCTTTTAAATAAACCCAAAGAACCTATATTTGTACTTATAGAGCTCAAAAAACAATCCCCCTGGATCTTATCTCCCACATAAAACTACATTACTTCCACAAATATATTAAAATAGTTAACATAAATGGGGAGAGGGGACCACTCATAACATCCTCATGTATTGGGAGGTGGATGAAAAATGAGGTTCAAACGATGTTTCTCAAACACATGTGCTACCAATGGCTTAGTCAAAATGTCAACCACTTGGTCATCAGTTCCCAAATGATCCATTTTAATCATACCTTATTCAATTTTTTCCTCGATTAAGTGATATGTGATCTCAATATGTTTTGTATGAGAGTCCTAAACCAGATTATTTGTAAGATCAATCCAAATATTGTTGTCACAGTGAATCACCATTTACTATTTCAACTCATCACCATTATTAGTCAGTTGTTACTTCATCCACAAAAGCTGAGTACATGCCTTCATAGTAGAGATATATTCTGTTTCTGTCATGCTGAAAGAAGTACTTTCTTGTTTCTTTTTCAACCAAGCTACACATTTATTTCCAATGAAAAATTCACCCCCACTAGTATAATTTTTATCCACTATATCTCCAGCCTAGTCAACAATAGAAAATTTTGATAATTCATTATCTCTTCCCGCAATAAAGTATAAGCCAAAAATTCAGTGTACCTTGAATATATCTCATTATTTTTTTAATAGCTACCGAATGTTTTTTCTTTAGATTACTTTGAAAGTGGTCCACCAAGCATGTTACAATAACAATATATGGCCAAGATGAAGTTAAATATAATAAGATTGCAATGATTCTCCTGTACATGGTGGGATCCATAGAAGTCCCATCATCATGCTTTCAAAGTTTTGTCCTAACCGCAATCAGAGTCGATATTGGTTTGGAGTCATGCATATTGAATTTCTTCAACAAATATCTTTAATATTTTTCATAATAAATAAAAGTATAATCCTTATTATAAATAATATATAGCCCTAAGAAGTATGTGATTCCTCCAAACATATAAATTTCAAATTCTGATTTCATGTGATTAGTAAATTCTTCCACTAATCCCTACCTTCCACCGAAAAAAATGATATCATCCACATACACTAGCACCACAAATTGATCTTTATGTAAATTTTCACATAGATATTATGATTGAAACCTCCTCTTTTGAATTGAATATTCTCTAGATACACATCTATTCAAGAATAACATACACGTGGTGCCTGTTTTAGACCATAAAGAGCCTTATTTAATCTACAAACCTTTGCTTCATCATTTACAATTAGAAATCCCATTGGTTGTTCAATATATAATCTTCATCAAGAAATCCATTTAAGAAAGTTGTTTTGTTATCCATATGAAAAAATTTGTATCCTATTTGGATTTCCATAGTAAGGAAAATCCTGATTAACCCCAGTATCACTATTAGAGAAAATTTTTCTTCACCATCAATTCCTTAAATCCATGGATAGACTTTATACACTAAGTGTGCCTTGTTTATGATAACATTTCCATGCTCATCAATTTTTTTAAAGATCCAATTTATTCCAATAACGTTGTGATTTTTAGGTTTCTTAACAAGATTCCATGTCTAGTTATTATCAATCTGATCTAGTTATTCATTCATGGATTTAACCCATGATTCATCCTTCGCTGCTTATTCAAATGAGGTTGGTTCCACAATCGATAAGAAGGTAGAATGTGCATAATTCGTCATTCCCCTTTTCTGAGTGGGTGTGGTATAATCCCAAATGATGTTAAATTGATCGATTTCATCTATTCTATTTCTCCCATGAGGTTTAGATGAAGTTTATTCAGCCATGGTTTCCTATTCTAATTCTTCTCCTGAATAATCATCATTTTGTGACTCCTGAATGTTTTGCACGCCTTCCTACACTTCTTCATTTTCATATATTTCATGTCCAATTTCTTCTTCATATTCTATCATGTCAGAATAATAGATCCTCTAGGTATTTTTGGTTTTATCCTCAATTATCTTAACATAACTACTTTCCACAATTCTTACAAGAATATTATTGAAACATTTGTATGCTTTAATTTTCATTGAATATCCAAAAACTATTCTCTCATCTGCAGCATCACCATACTTCCCTTGATTTCCTTCTTTGTTTAGAATGAAAAATTTAATTCTAAAAACATGAAAATACTTAAATGAGGGCTTCCTTCCATGAAAAAATTCATATGGTGTCTTGTTTTCTCCCATATAAATCCTTATTCTATTTTGAGTATATACTGCTGCTTGAACAACCTCATTCCAGTAATGACGAGAGATAAAACTCTCAATCATCATAATTATGGACATATTGTTCACCTATTTATTTCTACACTCAAAAAATATATTTTTCTATGGGGTTCTCAATGTATCCACCTCATTATTTATTTAATTTTTCTATAGGTAATTTTCAAACTCAATATATGTGTATTCCACTCTATTTTAAGATCATATAACTTTGATTGTACGAACTGTGTCATTATCATCTATTCAATGATAACTTTTCATGAAATCAATAACTTGATGTTTCCTATGTATAATCATTAAAAAATCCATTCTACTGTAATCATATATAAAAATAACAAATTACCACTCTCTATATGTTCTGGACAGATTTATTGCACCCCATACATCTGTGTGGATGAGATCAAGAATATTTGATGCTCTTTTCTTCTTTGGCCGATATGAACTGCAGACCAAATTTACTTACATTCAAGAATCACCTATATTTTCCCATTCACACTTCATATTTGGGATATACATTACTATATTTATACTAGATATATTTTCCATGATTTTTTATTACTGTGATCCAACCTCCGGTTCCACAAGTTGTTTTCTTCTTCAACTGTAAAGTAAAAAATGTTCTCTTTACTGTCAACCTGATATAATTTTCCATCTATTCTGCATGATTTCATGAAATAATTCCCTATATTTCATGTCACTATTATTCATGATTCTCAAAGTTTATTAACACTCAGAAGATTGTGATGAAAACCATCTACAAAGATAACTTCAGTTTTCTTAAGCTTGCCATTTACTAGTCTTGTACTTCCACTGCCCTTGATTTTTAAAGCACCATCATTGCCAAACCTTACTATTCCATAAAACATTTTCATAACATCATTCAATAAATATGAATTTCCTATAATATGGGATGATCATCCGCTATTAATAATCTAGGTGCTACTGTTCTCTGTAGCTTTAAGAGATATCTTTATATGGTTGGATTTCTCAATTTTATTCTTTTTCTTCTACGAGATATTTGATTGAGTGGGGGATAAAGATACACTTTCAAATATATCTTCATTATGCATGACTTCATCACAATCATATTATTCTTCCATAATAGAATACCTATTCTCAAAGGCAACTCCATTTGATTGGAGAGTATTGACTTGTCTCTAAGTTCTGTAGGTATTGATCCCGTATTTCTTATGCCTGAAATGAATAAATTTATAGACATAGTTAGAATAATGAAAATAATATCCAAAGAAACTATTTATTCTATATGATGAAGGATATAGACTCATTATTAATGGTTTACTTTCAAGCACTTCCCCATTCAAATATATCCTCTCATCTTCATAGTATGACATGGTATGGCCCAGATAGCACTAGAAGTGGAATTTAATAAGAGGAAAAGTCTTTTAACTTCTATTTCTCATAATTTCACCTTCCTTAGGAAAATAATTTGATTGATGATCATTTTTTGATACTTTTTGATAGTTTTCAGTGCTCTTTTTTGTTTGATTTGAGAATTTCTTTGTTAGGGCTTCAGGTTCCTTTGTGATATGTCCAATTTTTTTGCTTCTGTTTATTTCAGATCATCTTGTTTACAACCTTTTATATTTTATAATCATAACCAATTCCACTTTCCCCATTCATGTGGATCTTTGATCATTAAAATCGTTCTATACTCCTTCAAAACCACGCTTATCTCTCTCTAATAGCTCAACATATGATAATCTTACAAACTGTATTTTCTTATTTGTTTACCTTGAATTTGATTCACTTTATAGTTTAATCCTTAGTGTGAAAACTGCTTTTCAAGACCCTCAACTTTCTTATCTTTATCCTCTAGTCTGGATGTAATTTTATTGATGAACTTTTACCACTCTTAAATCTTGATCTTAAATTCTACAACATCTTTCGAGAGTTTATGAGTTGTTGAATGTTCTATTTCTTATTCTTCTAGTTGATTGATTTCTGCTTAAATATGATCAATATACTCTAAATACTCTTCTATAATGACTCTCATATTTTTATTTCTCTTTATTTTATTGCAAATATTATCAAGAGAATCCTTAAGTTCTGACTTGACACCAACAACACCAATCAAATGATTATATTTGTCTTTATCTTTTTATGTTTATGACTTTTCAACTATATCCACCATGGATGAATGAGTTCCATATTTAAACTCTGGTTCTTCATCCTCTAAAAATTCATTATCATCATCATCTTCTTTATAGAAAAAACTCTTTATATTTAATTTCTTTATAGATTTGAAGTCTCCCTTTTGGGGAAAACTTTTCTAAGGATTATAAATGTTTCCATATTCACTTTATTGATCATCAAACTTTCTTGAGCAATGAGAGGCAACGTGCCCAACTCTACCACATCAAAAATAGTCTAGAAGAATATTTCCTTCAAATCTACCTTTTCCTCTCTTGAATTTCTTATAAAAAATAGAAAGAAGTTATTCTTCCTCCTCATTATCTTCATAAAATATATCTCTAGAAACCTTTAAATTCTCCATGGATTTTAATTCTATTTACTTTCTTACATGAATAGTTGCATCTTTTTATTTGACTCCCATTTCATAGACCACCAAAATGATAAACAGATCATCAAGAGAAAGTTTAGACAGGTCCCTTTCTTCAAGGGACAACACGTTTGGATTATAGAGAGGTGGAAGACTTGTTAATATTTTATTCATGATGTCAATGTGTTTAATTTAGTCACAAATTCCTTGAATTTATCCAAAAACTTTAATAATTATATTAAAAAAGGTATTTTCATTTTCATCAGGATGCATCTTCATATCATCAAACCCATTGTGCAAAATTGGAGTTCTTCCTCCTTCACTTTGTTGTCGCCTTCATATATGTTTTCCAGTTTTTCCTATATGGACTTAGGATGAAGTGAAAATTATCACCTTCAGATAGATTTGATCAGATAGATCTGCAATAAGGGTATTCTATGCTTTGGCATCTACATCTAGCATTTTCCTGTCTGTATCACTCATGGAAATTCCTATTGCATTAGTGACCTATATCCCTTGTGCAGTAGAAAAAAGGACTTCCATTCCAAGAGATATTAGATGATATATCATCATGTTATTCTAAATATAGAAGTTTCTTTTATCAAAAAGGGGGACTCCCCTAACATTTATTGAATTCTCTATGAAAATAATAGAGGAAATATTAACTCTAGAAACTTGTAGGACCCTAGACCACCCTAAGAGGGGAGGGGTAAGCAGGGTGTAAAATTTTTATTCTAAAGTTATAGTTCTTGTTTCCACATTTGTAGGAACATATTTAACCTATATTACATTAATGTAAAGTAATCTAAATATTCACATATAGATAGACAACGTATCAGTTTTACTTGGTTCACCACTAAGGGCTACTCCAAGGATCATACACTGACAGTGTGTCGGTCGTACCTAAATCCACTAATATTAACTATTTTTGGAATATAGATGTTTATAAATAGTCACTCTATGCCAGGAACACCAACTTTAAAATATTTTAGGGATATCACAATGCGTCCCTCAAAACATTTTTGTCGACTCCCCCTAGCCTACTACCTTGGGTGAAGTCTTACTTAGTTTACCGACATAAATGCTGCTTTAGTATATTGGTATTTAAGTATTTGTCCTTAACTAACATGAGACTATTATTTCACCATAAACCTGAGTCTATTCACTTTGAAATTACTATTCACTTAAATCTGTTGTTCAGAACTGTTGTTCACGGAGCTCCTTTTCAACCTCTGTAAAGAAAATTGCCTTCGTGGAAGAAACCACCTTCACAAAGCTCAATGAGTCATCGCGGAATACCACATCATTGCGAAAATAATCTTTCCAAAACACCTAAGAATTTGTTAAGACTTAGATAATCTTTTCATGATGCTCAAGATCACTTTGAATACTTAATTTTCAAAGCTATTTCCCTTTGAAAAATCAGTACGATTCATCCTTTTCTCTAATTCTTTTCATATAAAATGAATTGGGGGTAGCCTTATATTTATTGGCTTGGCCTCTCATGATTATACCTTTCCTATAGTATATTTTTTTGAAACATAAAAACTATGTTCTTTAATATCCTTCACTCATGAATCTCCAATGAAATTCAACCTACTCTTGAAGCTTCTTGTAGCCACAGAGATTACTGTCAACCCGTCACACTATTAACAATGCCTACTGTGATGCTCCTCATCTTCATGAATCTCATCATTTGTGAAACCTATTCTTATAAAAACAAATTAATTTTCCATATTTATGAAAAGTAAATTCTATAAAACCACCTATCATGATGCTAGCCTCTTCCTCCAGATTTTGATCCTAAAAATTTGGTAAAGATTGGGAAATGATGCCACCTTTAATACTATTGTTAGCTTATACTGTAAGATCAATTTCCTTAAAAATCCTTGATCAAAACAGTGTATATTGAAAAAAAACACAAAAAAACTACATTTTTGGAAAATATCATCCCTTTTTCCAAGAATACCTTCTTACCATTCCATATGTTGGAAAATGATAACATCACTCATGTGTACGTGTGAACTACCACCTCCACAAAGTGATGTGATTGATTTTTCATTTATTATTTACATGGATGAAAACAAGGATATATTTAATGAACATATATGATATACATGATATAATAATGATTCGATAAAGTTGAAATATTATTTACATTTCTTTCATTCCATCCTTCCAAAAAGTGAAAACAACATTCATGCATACGTATGACCTACCATCTCCATGAATGGTGTAAATAATTTTTATATATATACCTTTTATTGATGATTATATACATATATATATATATATATAATGAATATATAATATATTTATATCATGAATAAAATTATTTATATGATTAAATCATGATAAATATACAAGTATTGAAACTATCAAACTGAAAGTTACATGAAAAAAAGATAGTTAACACTTGGAAACAATGATTTTAATAAAGAATTATTAATAAATAGGTATTTAAATGTTATTATTGGATCATATATGATATTATAATAATATATATGGTTCTTTTATATAATTATAATAAATTTAAATTTATTATACATGAGGTTAAAATAACTTACGAACTAAGTCAGACCTAAGGTAAGGGTTTGTCATCACACTTTGTTTTTCTGTGAGGCATATGCCATATTCACCACTTATTTATTTCATGTTATGTATATATCACCCATTTGATATGATATATTTTGAATAAATTTATATTAATGGAATTTAAAGGTTCATTAAATTTAATTCTTTCATGGGGTTTTTGATTCAAAAATTTCCAAAGTGTAAGGGTTTATTTCACAATTTCACCATTATTCGGGATTATTTATGTTTAAGTCTCCACTGGGGGAATTATTTTATATTTATATCTTAAACAAAATATATTTTATTCTCCCCTGGTTATTTATATAAATTAAAAGTTTTCCTTTCATTTTTTTCTCTTAAAAAACTCAATATACTGTTGGAATGTTTTTAAGGAAATTGACTTTATTTTTCTCTTCGATCAAAAATCCTTTTTATTCTATATCCATGACATCTAAAATGTTTTCAATTTTTTTTTTAATAATATAAAATTATTTATTGAAATAATTTTTACCAATTATTTATTTTTTAAAAATGTTTTAAAGGTAATCTTCTTTCCATTTTCCAAACGAGGTACTTTTTACTTTTTACCTAAAATGTAAAAAGAATATTTGTTTTAACATACATGGAATGAACTGAATTTTACACCATCATGAATTCTCAGTTTTTTTAAGATCCATTTAAATGGTTTGATAGTTATTTATAAATAAAATTCTTTTCCTAATATTTTATAAAATTTTATATTTTGAATATGTGATTTCAAAATGAAAAGGGTATTTTCCCCAAGAAATTTTCTAGTGATATTTTAAAATAATATTAATATTTGTAAAAGTAATTTAATAAATATTATGTTTTTATAAGGATATATTCTAATGATACCATCCACCGTTTTTCTTTGGATGGTTTATGATCAGTTTGATTGGGGAAAGTATCGACATTCTGTATGGTAGTTTTTTTTTGATACAGACAATTTTTGATTATTAAGGCATATTGATCAAGTTCATTATTTACTCATATGATGAATATATAAGAATTATTAAGTTATTGGTAGGGATAATAATTATATATCCCCTTGATACATTTATAGGTATCATGAGACAAAACAATTTGGGTATTTGGCAGAGGCCTTACCCATTTATATAAGATTTCGTGGAATAAGGCCTCAACGATAAGTTTATGATGTCCAACATTATGTATTCCATAATTATGAAATCAATTATTGAAGTAACTATGATTATTTGAATAGTTATGGTATCCATGGATAAATTTCAATCTTATGTGATTATTTATATGACATTATTTGACCATCACTTATTCTTGCCATATTATTCGTACCTTATTTATTCTATGTTAGATTTTGTTGTATGCATACCCTTACCGAGCATCTGAGATCACCCATTTCTTATGTTTACTTTCCCTAATATACATAGAAGTGTACTATGAATGATATTAAAGGACATTTTAGATATAGTAATTTTGTTCTCAAAGAAAATACTATTTTTTATTTTATGTTTTCAAATGTAATATGAGATTCAAGTATATATCTAGTTTACCAAGACTACTAAACTATGAATATCCCACTCTATGTATGAGTTGTATTTATTATCAATGATTGTTATTGGTTGTCATTGGTGTTCAAAGAAGTAGAAATATTTCATTAATGTCAATATGTTGAAGAAGTTAGAAAGAAATAATATGCTAGAATTGAAGTATCCAAGATATCCAAGTTTGAAATCAAAGTGATTATAGCTTGGATGAATGGATGGAGAAGAAAATACATAACTACTATTATCTTAATGAATTTATTTCAAATAATTTGAGTTTATATCTTTTAGGATTTTTGAACTATTATTAATGATAGATATATGTGTCCATTACACTGGGAGAGTGTAAACTATTTACAACATGATAAAGAAGAGACATTGAAGAAGGTCATGAAACATTTCATTATAACTTTATAAATACATACAATATTGAATACCATATAAATAGTGATTTTCATGAAGAGAATTAGAATCCTATGCAATATAATTTCTATTTCATGAGGAGTTATTTGAAAGCGACATTGAATTTTAAAGAGGAGGAGGTTATGGTGTTTTATATTGAAGATTTTACCAACTACGTTTATGGGAGTTTTCCAAAAAAAATGAAAACCATTATCCATCCAACCAGGGATCACCTCAACCACATATGTGGGAACCTTGGGTTGACCACGTGGGAGGTAGTCGTCCTATCTATTCAACCATGGCGACATAAGGAAGTGGGATCATAACTCCCACATGTAGCACATAGGTGGGTGCGCATGGTGTGCTTGGGTGGGACAATGCACGTGAGGAGAAACCGTGTAAGGCATGCATGATGTGTTGTGGGTTACAAACCCTGATTCTGACTTGAGTTGAATACGGAAAAAAATCATTTATAAAGAAACACCCAATCGAGTGAAGGATCAATGTGGGATGAAGTGGTGCACAACACTGTTCCTCTGTATTAAAACATACAGACATTTCATCTACTATTTGATATAATATATCTCAAACATTTGATCATTATGGGATTTTATCTTGTACCTTAAAATGATTTATGGTTATTTTATTCAAATTATTTCATGGATTAACTTCCAATGATCAAACCCAAGGTTGCTATAATTATTATAAAGCCAAGATACTGAAGCGATGAGGTCACAAACTTCCAAGCATGAAATATACATCTTGCATATAGGTGATAACTTTAAGAACATTATTTTATTGAATACAAACAAATTTGGAGAAGTCCAACTAAGTGTTCATCATGATTGATAAGTTTAATCTTATAAAAATAGGATAATTCAATGCATGTGAGGCATATTCACATAAGAAGAGATGCCACCTTTATAGCATACATCATAAGAAAAACCCATGTTTAAAGAATATATGAATGATGACATGTTATAGAATTCAATTCTTTGATTTAAACCACATAAAAAGTGGTATTTTAGGTGGTGAAAAGGTGGTATGAACTCATCTATAAGCACCGAAGCACCCAAGGCTGATAAAATTTCCCACTACTCACGATACAACTAAGTGCTCTCATTTTTTCTAAAAATAGATCATATTCGAGGATTCCTTTTACACTAATAAGATATAAGATCCAAAATCATCTTAGATTTATGAATAAGGGTATAACCACACACTTATGTGCATGAATAAAAATATCTATGGACACTTGACTTGTTTTAACACACTCGTGTTTCACAAAAAACTATTCCACATGCTAGTGTTGAGTAGTATATTCCCACTATTTTTAGGTAAAGGAACTATGTCTATTAATACAAATATAACTAGTTTTAATGAAGGAATAAGACATTGTGATAATGTGTACTTAGTTACATTAAGAGTAAGAAACTTTCATGAAGCGTAATTTTATGCGAGAAAAAGTTGTTCCACGTAGTTTCATTTGTGCGAAGATAATAGGAGGAGGAAGTTTCATGATATATTAAGCAAAAAAGTCCTATGCATGAGAACTAAGGTATTATATAATTATAAAATGTGCATGTAACTATATTTCATGAAGAAGGAGGAATAACATGTGAACAATGTGTGCATATATCAATGTGCATAAAAAAACAAATAATAAAGTGAACATTGCATTCATACTTGTATGAATATGTAAACTATCATGTAAACATAAATGCATAAACATTGGGGATACCTAAAATGTACTTTAAGGTAACACATAAAATAATAATACAAATAAATAAATGTTCTAGGATTCCAAATGTAATGCACCATGAATTACATGCATGAAGGACATATGATCTAATTATATTCATAATTCAAGAAGAAAACAATATGTATTTTTGAAAGATCATTATAGCATGAAACAATACTAAAAGTGTGGTATGATTTAGTTTCATAAACATATAATACAACAATAATAATAAAGGATAAATAATACAATAATAATTTTTTTATATTGTGTATCAAGGAAGTATAAGATTTCAGTACATAGTTATATTCAGATCATTGAGACTGAAGAAGAGAAAAAGTTTTCCCATCTATCAATTGATTATTATTCAAGGTAGAATATTTATTATGACACTAAGCTAAACTTTAATTATTTCAATAATCATGAAGGATGTTTGTGATTCTATAAAATTAAGAATAAAGTTTCAACCAGATACCAGGAAAATATTTTATTATCATTTAGTATTGGATAAATAGGGTGAAGAAGAAGAAGAAGGAGTAGCTTTCAGCTTACTACTGTGAAGAAGAAGAAGAGCTATGTTCCTACTACTATGAAAGTAAGAAGTGAAAAATAAAGTGGAAGAATAAAGAAGCACTGTGACATTCATGAGAAGTATCAATAGGTGGAATATTTTCTTGGTGTTACAAACTACCTTAAAATAAAATACTATCTTCACATGTAGTGTAAAGAACCACACAAGAGCTGTAAAACATGTACTATCAATTTAATATAGCACAAAACAAGTGAACAAATATTCCTGGATTACTAAAACCACATTAAAGAATTGTTTTATAGTGGTTTGTTTGGTATTGGGTTATTTCCAAACTATTATAAGGACTAGATACTCTTATTGAGTAGTAAACCTTGGAAAAATATAATGTGCCATATCTTACCTACTTTAATATACTTACATACAATAAAGAAAAGAGAATAGAAAGATCAAGATCCTAATAAGTCTAAGAGGTAATGGGATAAAAATTTATTAAAGGTGAAAAAGTTCCCAAAATTGATTCACCCCCTCTCAGTGTTGATTATGTCCTGAAGTGGTCCTCTCAAGTGGTATCAGAGGGTGGGTACACATCTATTGGATTATCTATATTGTTGGTATTCCCTTTTTAATATTATAGTTTCTTTCTTGTATTAATAATGAAGTTCATTTTTGATGAATATTCAGTTATTTCTAAGCATAAGTCTATATCTCCCAAGACCATGATGAATAAGAGGAATAAATAGAAAAGAAAGATAAAGAAGAGATCCCTATTATCTAAAGAAGATAAAGTATCAATATCTCCATGCATTTACAACAATGAAGACATATCAATCTTGGAAAATAAAGATCAAGTGGCTCAAGTTTCCACCTAGGAGAAGGAAAACATTTTTACCTCAAGTGAATCAAGATATTCAAGTGATCAAGAGGTATGTGTTAGTTGCTTTCAAAATTTTCCTCAAGATAAAGATTACAACATGAATTGTGGTGATGATCAATCTAAAACTTCTCAAGATATATCAATTTATATATTAAGATAAATTATTTATTTTTTTCCAAAGAAATAGCCTCTCTTATTTATAGAGTCTTTCAAAATATGTAGGAAGAAATAATCTAAATGGAAGAATATATTGATAACATTGAGAAGGATTTAGAATGAAAAATTATATAATATTTAAATATTCTAGATAGATTAGATCCTTTGAATTAATCAATAGGGATATTTACATAATTTACTTAAAATGGATCAAATAATTTGAAGATAATAATGGAGTCAAGAATAATTTGGAAGAAAAGACCCACAAAACTGAATAAAACGTGAAAAATATCACTTATGACAAGGATTTACAATTGCAAGAAAAATCCAAGAAGATCATAGAACTTGAATATTTATTAAAAAAAGGTAAGATACATGAATATTAAGTTGAAATAATTAATAAAGTTTGTGAAGATAAGGTTGTTATAATTGAAGATCAAAAAAACACCCTCAATATGAGATGTCTAGAATTAGAAGTTAAGTTGTCCAATTTTGAGAAGATACATATTGAGACTTCACAAAAAAATAAGATACTTTTTTTACTAACCAATGTTCACTAGAATATTCTATGGTTAGAAGACCCCCGAAATGTGATAAGAAGATCACAACTTCCTTCAATGATCTATCCCAATCAACTATGAAGAAAGTGGTACCATTTATACCATCTTTTAATAATGTTTCTAAATATGTTATTATGAATAGTGTAGGTTAGAAACAAAATCTATAAAAGTATGGATGAATAAAGGTGATGATAATACTACCACCGTGATTAGGATGGATATAAAAAAGATTGTAGAAGTTGGTTCCCCATGATGATCCCAAAAATCTATAAAGAAAACCCAAAAACATTATATATAAGAAATAATAAGATCAAGGTTTGTGGTTTAATGTTGGTTCTGCAATAGATTCAGGAATTGTGCATTGGATTGTTGGTACATTCCTCTAAATGAAAAAATATAAAGGAATCCCATCTCATGGGGAAGAAATCCAGATATGAAGAAGAAACATCCACATGTCAATAAAAATATGTATACTTGAATTTGTTTTGTAAAACTTGAAGATATATATGATATATGCAATTGTAGTGGTCACAAGGTTGGTACATTATCATCTCGACATGTATCTAAATCTAATTAGAAAATAATGATACAAAATTCAGTTAAGAAAGAAGAAGTAACTTTGGGAATAAATCATAAAAATGTTATAAATAAAAATTCTCCCAATAAGGTATCAAAAAGGAATAGTGATAATTAATTGGATTCAAAATACAAGAAGTTTAAGAAAATTTTATCATGTAAAATAAATACTAAGATGAATGAAACTTAGAAGAAGCCATGCGGAAGATCCAAAATTTCTACAAATGTTCCCAATGACATGTTATTTATCTGGCTAGAAGATTTGGAAAGAATGTGGAAAATAGAATATTCACAAGCTAAGGATAGTGAAAAAGGAAAAGAATGGATTCCACATGATGAAGATAAATTACTTGAGATGCTGTTCAAAATAGACAACCCTTGTGTTAAAAAAGTTATATATGAGAGATGCAACATAGATGGAAATTGTGGAAAATGTTATCTTAACTATTCTTCCAGTACAAGAATTAGTACTTAATAGGAGTAAGAATGTATAATCCATGTAGAATACTAAACAGAAAAATTCTCCACACAAATTATAAGATAATTAAAGAGATCCATACTTCCCCAACATAAATCAGAAAAAATATTAAGAAGTGAAAGCATGAAGACTGAAATAAATAGAGAAACTTAGTTGAGAAAACCATCTCAAACTTTCAATTCACATTTATAAATCAAGGAATAACAACCTTATTCCATTAATATTTTTAAATTGTATTTATTCTTATAATGTGAGGAATTGAAGGTTAAGAAAGTTCTTAGGGGAATAACCTGAGAAATAGTGAGTGCTATCAATTATTGATAACACAGTTGAAGAAGTTATCATCCTTGAATGATTCTTCAATTGGTATTCAAATAAAAATATGATAGAGGATCATCTTTGATGAAGTTGAAGACTATGTTTTCATATCCTAGACAATTAGGATAAATAATATATCCTCTTGGTTTGATCTTATATTTGGTATCCTAAAGATCAAGTATTGAAGAAGATCATCCACGTAAAATTTGTGGATGTTTTTAAATCTGGATAACCGCAAGTTGAAGATCCATATTGGTGTATTCTATAAATTAGAACATCTTAAAATCCATTATTAAAGATATTTACCTTTATGAAGATGTTTATGAATGTTTCCTTTGAGGGGGATACAAATGAATAAAGATGAAGTTGCTACCAGAATCATTATTTCAATTAGTATCAAATATGATTATTTTGGAAATAACTTTAAGATATTGTCATTGGAAAAGGTATGTTTTTCATAATCTCTCATCCTTGGTTATCAAAAATAATAATCTTAATATAAAGGGTGTGCATGGGGTTAACTAAATTAGTCAATAACATAAGAAATGTGGAAGTATGGAAGTGATCCAAGGCCACTTATCTTGCTTATTGCACTTGAATGTTTTGATCTATTTGTTGAAGTGAGTGCATGAGTTTTTGGTTGATTATCCTTTTAAAAGTTTCACATATAATTTAGTATCTTTAGCCTATAATAAAAGTGGATAACCCTTAAAGACAAGTATATAAGTTATCATTTCATGAGGTATCAAGATTAGTTATTAAAGGACATCTTTGTGGTGTAAATAAAATCCTCTTGTTTTTTACACCAAGCCTGGACCACATAGACTTAGAGTGAAATGATAGATGGAACATTGCTTAAGTATGGATTTATACCCTTTTCCCATGAAATTTTCATTTATTTTCAAACTAAAACTTCTGTACTCACTTCAAAAAATATATTGAACTATTCTTAATGATAAAGACATGTGACCATTACAATGGGATAGTGAACACTATTTGTAACATGATGAAGAAGAGACATCAAAGAAGGTTATGAAATATTTAATTATTGCTTGAGGAATATGCATGATATTTAAGACCATATAATTAGTGATTTTCATGAAGTGAATTAGAATCCCATGTAATATAATTTTTATTTCATGAGGAGTTATTTGAGGGTGTCCATGTATTTTAAAGAGATGGAGGATATTGTGTTTTATATTGAACATTTTACCAACTAATTTTATGGGATTTTTCTATAAAATAGACAACCATTTTCTAGAAAACTAGGGACCACCTCAACTACATGTATGGGACCCTTGGTTTGACCATTTTGGAGACAGTCTACTTAGCTAGTCAGCTGTAGTAGCATGAGGAATTGGGAGCATAACTCCCACATGGAGCACACAGGTGGGTGCGCAAGGGGTGCAAATAACATGCATGGTGTGCTCAGGTGGGATAGCACAGGTGAGGAACATACCATTTAAGGCATGTGTGATGTATCACACATGCCAAACACTGCTTATGGATTGAGTCAAATATGGTACAAAATCATTTATAAAGCAGTTCTCAACTAAGCAAAGGATCGATGTGGGATGAAGTAGCATGTGGCACTGTTAATCTATATTAAAACATACATAAATTTTATCCATAATTTGATCTAATAGATATTATATATCTAATAATCATGAGATTTCATTTTCTACCTTTGGACAATTGATGGTGATTTTTTTAGAGTTCATGGATAAACTTATAATGATCAATCCCAAGGTTTCTATGATCATTCTGAAGCCAAGATATTGAAGTGATGAGGCAACGAACGTCCAAGCATGAAATATAACCACTTCATGTAGGTGATAACTTAAATAACATTATTTTTTTGAATATAAATGAATTTTTAGAAGTCTAACCAAGTGTTCATTTTTTTGGATAAGTTTGTGCTTATAAAAAGAGGGTCATTTGATGTGCATGAGGCATCTTCACATAAGAAGTGATGCCACCTTTATCAGTATACATCATAAGATAAACTTATGTTTGAAGAATATATGAATATAAAGATATTTTTTCATTCAAAGATTTTATTTACATGATATAAAGTCAATATTTGAGGCAGTGCAAAGGTGATATGAAATCGTCTATAAATACTAAAGTACCCAAGGGTGATAGAATTTTATGCGGCTCATGATATAACCAAGTACTCTAATTTTTATGAAAATAAAACATCTTTGGAGCTTCCTTTTATGTGAATAACATAGAAGATCTGTAATCTTCTTGAATTCATGAAGGAGAGAACCATGCACTAATTATCATGAATAAATATATCCATGGACACTCTACTTGTGTAAAACACTCATATTTTTTCATGAAAAAATATTCCAAAAGCCAGTGATGAGTAGTATACTCCCACTATGTTTACAAAAAGGATATGTGTCTATTCCTATAAATAAAATTGCTTTGTGAAAATTAGGAAGACACTACGATAATGTGTACTCAGTTACATGAATAGGAATAACCTTTTAAGAAGAACATTTTCTTGAGAGAAGAATTTTTTTTATTCAGTTGTATTTTCTTGAAGATAATAGGAGGCAACTGCATGATATATTAAGCACAAAAGCCTTATGCATGAGAACCGAGGTATTATATTATTTGAGTTTTTTTCCTAGGACCAACTATTTGTACTTTTATTACATGTATATTTAATGATTTGAATATTAATAAAATATCTTATTATAGATTCTTCATTGTTTCACTTTATTTTAATGTAATAATGTCCTATAGTATTCATCACATTGATAAGGTCATAATAGTTCCCCACTATGGATAGAACCTTGAAGTTCTGTAATGGTATTCATAAATATAGTTCTATGGTCATATAATGTTCTATGATGAGACACATTAAACATGAACATCATATTTGAGTACTCATAAGTGGATGATCCTTGTTCTCATGAAGTTCAAACTTGGTAATCTCTAAGATAATAAATTACAAGAATAGACCTGCCAATAGGAATTCCACATGTTTTGGTGTCATCAGATATAACTATCTACAAGCATTTTTTATGATCCTTAGACTTTAATATTATCATTAATTCATTTTATTACTTGTGCACTTAGATTTGATGATGATAACTGTGATGACATATTTTCATAAAGAGGTAGGGTACGTTGGGTGCGTCATGATTGACATGTTATTAATGGATAAGTAGAGGAAGGATTTTTCCCTTCTATCTTTATGAAAGTTGATATATCGACCCTTTTATTGTAATATAACCGCCACATTAAATTTCATGGTCATGGTGTATCGACGTGTTTATTTTATATAGTCAAAGAAATACACATTGAGCACATAGGTTGATGACATAGATGTGAAACCTACTTGATAAGATATTATGACAAAGGGATTATATTACATAGTGATCATTCATACGTGATTATCATCATTGTGACATTAAGTTATTTATCTTAGGTGCATCGACATATTCGAGATAGTAATCTTGGATTTTAGGTGATTACACCTAATTCTAATGAGAAAGAATCATAGAGGGTCACACACTAAATGTTTCTATTGATCTAGATTAAATTTTATTTGAATTTAATCAATCGAATAAATGTTTTTATCAAGACTTAGAAATAATTTTATTCATGTTTTATTGATTGAAAATACTTATTTATGAATAGAATATTTAATATTTATTTGGGTGTTCAATAAATTCTTGAGGAGTTTGAACAGATCAAGACCATGCCCAGTGATAATTATTAATTAACAACTTGGTTAAATAATATTTTTTATTGTACAAGCTCTCATGAACCAAAAAAAAATAATAATAATAATAATAATAATATTATGAGACATATGGTTTATTAAAGGTTATAATATTGTTTAATGGTCGACATGAAATTTAATATTATGTTAACCTAAACTTTAGCTCTATAAATAGATAATTATGTCTATTGTATGTTAAGGTATGAATATAGAGAATCATTTCACACAATGAAATTCACTCTAGATTCATCCTTCTATCTCTATATCAAGAATGAGAAACAAAATAGATGTGCCTTTAAGACCAAAGGACAAACGATCAACATGAACAATACAAGATAATCGATTCTCCGTGCTAGCACCTAGAAACCGATTGGTGTTTCTCAGAGAACAAAGGATCACAGTTAGATCATTGTTAGAGGGATTCTACCCTTTAATCCTCACATCATAATGAAGTAAATTTGAAAAGGGTCTTTTGGAAGGTCAACATCATCAATGAAGAAAGGATCCTAATCTAAGGTAATTATTTTCTTCAAATATAAATAAATTAATTATAAATTTAATGTGAAAGATCCTTGATTGGGGGTTTGGAAAACTAAATATTAAAATAAATTTTAATATATCAGCTACCACTACATGATTTCACTACACCCTAAACCTACAAGTGGTATTAAACGGTACACACTTTAAATTTATAATTATTTATTTGATTATTGATCTATACATAATCATGGTTGAATGTTTTATTTCAGATTATTAATTATTTAATCTAATTTAAATTAACATGTTATCAACATATTAATCATGTTCATTCAGTGTTTAATTTTCTTAAGGGTCTAAAAATAGATAAAGAATCATCAGATATTCCATCAGGAAGTACTAAATTTTTGGTCGGTAAAACTGGGTTACACGACATGAAACTGGAGTACACATGGTGTAACCACGTTCATTCCACTTAGATGTGTCTTGGGATACGTGACACACTGAGCAGTTAATTACACACAATGAATTTATTTCACATTGAGTATAGATCAGGATAACCTAGCACACAAGATGTTGGATTGCATGATGTGTATATAACATACACTTTGTGTAGTCTATATGGGTTAACAACATAAATAATGAAGTCCATGTGGTTATTAGACATGGTTAGACCACATGATACTGACAGGTTAGATAATTTATGATATAAATGATGTGTATTCAGTGTATACACCATGTAGTTCATCATTTCTTTCATCTGAAATACATGTCGATCCATTTAGAGAGAACAACAGACACATGACATAAGGGATATATGATGTGTAGTTGGATTACACATGCCATTTAGTCTATCCAAGATACATGTCTAAGATTAGGCATTTATCCTGGGTACATAGTAATTAGATTCATGGTGTGTAGCTGGCATGTACACGCCGTGTAGTTTGGATGAGTTAACACATCGAAGCCCCGGATGTGTAAGTCAGATACACAACAACCAAGGTACACAATGTGTAGCTAGATAGTACATGCCGTGTAGTCTCCCAATTAATGGTAGAATTAAATTACCTTAAATTAAAAATTATATAATTAAAAAATTATTTTATTGATTGACACCAGTTGTGTTTGAAAATTTAATAATGGTTTAAATAATTTTAAATTCTCAATTAATTTATTGTAATAAATATGCAATTATTAGTTATTTCATTTATTTTTCATTAATTCATTAAATATGGTTATCTCTGTAAGGATTCATATGGTCATTAAGATGAAGTTGAATTAATTAATTAATTAATTAATGTAAGTGAGTTTATCTTAATAATAAATAATGAATAAAAAATGAACATTAACTAGTTTACTTTTGCATATACATTGCATGTATGGCCGTTCATGAGCTTGACCAAGACTAGTGTATGCGTTGGATTTATTTAATTTAATTTATTGCATGGGTTTTTAATTATTTAATATTAAATTAAATGATGGCATGTATGTCATACCTACCTCCATTATTATGTAGGACATGTGTGTCCAAGGTTATTTATGTAATCCAACTTTATCCAACCCTTTGGTTCCCCTAAATTTCATGTGAGTTATAATTGAGTTTCCCAAGACATGTAGAGGCAATTTAAGATGGAACCATTAGAATGCCAACCCAGGTGATACATAGGTTGATAGTTGGAATGCTGTAACTAATGCCAAGAAAAAAAATAAGAGTTATCTTCCATAGGTTATAGGTTGATTTAATGCCCTATCATTAAATCAACTATTAGATAAACTCATGAACAATTCATTTAATTAATATATTATTTTTTCTATTTATTATTTATTTTATGGATGTAAGACCACAATCACATAAATAAATGAATTAATGTGAAAATATAGAATTTAAAGAAATGGATTATATATAATTTTTTATCCAACATGGTTGATTAATTAAGTAAAATCAACTTAATATTAATAATACATGTAAATGATAAAACAAGATAAAATTTATAAATAATAAATTTAAATCCACAAACTTAATATTAAGTTAGATTAAGCCTTCCATTAATTATTTGGAATGAAATCCTTTGAACAAAATGTTTAACTAATCCTCATTGGGACACTTACTTTTAAAATGAATTTCTTATGAAGTTTTTGGGTTGACTTAACCATCTTACATCAAGATAAGTAGCCCTCACTGAACTTGATGTAACTTGAAGGCAAGTGTTGAGGAAATCTAAGTTAGGATTTTAGGACAGGGAATCCCACTCAATAGATCAAGGAGTTTCAATCCCACATCTTAAAAATAACTTCCTACCTAAATACCTTTAAGTAGCTTGACCAACCCTCATTGGTGTTATACAAAGGGGAATATAGATCCTTGCCACTAGAATGTCCTAAAAACTATACATTTTGAGTTCAATAGTGAGGACTATTGGGACTTGATAAAATAGTGATAGATTTAATAAAAACAATCAATTTATTATTTCTCACATAATTTATAATTAAAAAAAGTGATAATAATTTTATCTTTTATAAATATATAGGATGAAAAGTTCATCATCCATACTATCCCTACGATCTATATTAGAGAAAGACAATATCCTCATTGGAATTAACTTCTAGGAATGGTTTAGACACATTCAAGTTGTGTTGCACCATGAACGAAAATCTTACATTCTAGAATCCTTATATCCTTATCCTCCTTCTAAAGAGGAGAGTTATAAATATTTCCTTGTCTATAAAAAAATTTAAGCGATGTGGTCGACGTTCAATGTTTGATGCTTTCATCTATGTCTAGTGAAATCATAAAGTCTCATGAAAACATGGATGCATACAACATGATTGAGAACCTCCAAGGTTTATACCATGAGATATCTAGATAAGAATGGTTTTAGATTTCCAAATCACTCTTTCGGAGTAATCTTGTGGAGGGTGCACCAGCTAGGCATCACATAGTCAAGATCATTGGATACATTGACTGCCTACATAATCTATGGTTTAAAGCCCCAACAAACTATGCACCAAACTCATTATAGAGTCACTCCATCAGAGCTTCTATAGTTTTGTTATAAATTTTAATATGAACAACATCAAGAAGTCCATGCTTGATCTTCTCACTCTTTTTTTCCACGTGTATAAGGAAATAAAGAACGAAAATCCTTCCATCATTATAGTGAATAAATGAAAAGAGAAAGAAGAAATATATAATCCCAAATATTCTTCATTCCCTTATATTAAGAATACTATCAAGGGGTAAGCAAGGGAATAAGATGATGTTTGTTTCACATGTGGCAAGAAGGGACATTGGAAGAAAAACTGCACCCAGTCAAAAAAGCAAGGGGAAGCTTCAAGTACATTTGTTATCGAGTGAAATTTATCTTTTTCTACAAATTGGATATTAGATATAGGTTGTGGTGCTCACATATGTGTTAAAAATATAATAACCAAGTAGATTAAAAAGAATTAACCTAGGGGAGATAGATCTATGAGTAGCCAACAGAGCTAAAATTCATACTGTAACTATCAGAGACTACCACCACATGTTACCAACTAGAATGATATTGGTTTTAAAATATTTTTATTTTGTGCCATCTGTTACCAAAACATTATTTATGTATCTAAAATTTATACAGATGGATTGATTTTCAAATTTGGGAATAAATGTTTCTTATTTTATAAAGATAACTTTTTTATGGTAAGACACATTTTAATAATGGTCTTTGTGTGTTTAATTACACAAAACAAGTATTAACAATTGATAATGAAGATACTTTACATGAATTATACCACACCAAACTTTGGAATAACCTACTAGGTAATGTAAACAAAAAGCGCTGACTAAATTAAACCGAGATGTGTTCTTCAATTCTTTTGAACTAAAATCACTTTGTATATGTCATGCATGATTAAAAGGTGAAATAACCAAAGAACCATTTAATGGAAAATGTTAAAGGGTCAAAGACCTTCTTAAATTAGTTCATACTGATGTGTGCGAACCGTTTTCTATTGATTAAAGGGGTGGGTACTCATACTTCATAACTTTTACTAATTATTTTAGTAGATATAGCTATGTCTATTTGATGAGGTATTTATCTGATTTTTTGATAATTCAAAGAATAAAAGAATGAAGTTGAGAACCATACTGGTAGGAAGATTAAGAAACTCCACTCATAACATGGTGGAGAATACCTTAATAAAGGCTTCATTGATTATTTATAAGAGTTTGGGATTCAATCTAAAATCACTCCTCCATACACACCTCAGTGGAATGGTGTAAGTGAAAGGAGGGACCACACCTTGTTAGACATCATGGGATCAATGATGAGTTTTTCAAGTCTTCCATTATCCCTTTGGTGATACGTGTTATAAAAAAACACAAATACTAAACTAAGTGCTAACTAAAGTGACATACGGTATACCATACCAATTATGGAATGAAAAGAAACTCGTGTTGTCATACTTACATGTGTGGAGTTATGAAGATTTTATTAAGGCCTATCTAGGTAAAAAACTTTCACCTTGAGGCACAAAGTGTACCTTTATAGGATATCCCAAGGAAACAAAGAAATATTACCTATAAAAACCCTCAGATAAAAAGGTAATATTGGAAAGAAATTCCATATTCCTTGAGAGGGAACACATCTCTAAAAGAGATATTGATAGTGAGATAGACTTCAATAAATTCAAGACTCAAGGTACACAAGAGGTGGCACAATAATAGATTCCACAAATCCCCATGGAAGAAGAAGTTGTTCCAAAGATACAAGTACTGCATAGGATTACAAGAGAGGTTAGATAACTAGAATGATATGGTTTTCTAGTGACTGATTAAAAATAATTTTTTTATTCCAAATCAATTTTGAGGAAAAGTAGGAAATTGAGTAGTACAATTCCAAGGATCAGCCAACATAGAATTAAGACACATAATCATTAAAATCAAGGATAATAATATTATAATTTCTTACCCAGTATAGTCCCCATTTAAGTGATTTAAACATCACACATGGGTCTTCTTTGATTAAGTCTTCAAAATGAGTGTCCAACTTGTCCCAAGTCTGGAAGTACTCCTTTGCATTTATATTATATTCATTGAAGCCCCTTTCCAAAATAAAATCTTGTTGATTGATCTAGACCCTTTGATACTTGATGATATCAATTTGAACCTAAATTTATAATATTATATCCAAATCCTCCATTGGACCATTTATTTTGATCATCTTTTCCTGCATATCTTTTTTAGAGTGGAGAATTAGCTCAAGGTAATTCTCTTTATCTCCATCTTTATCTCCTGCCACACCACCCTACCCTTGATCCTTAATGTCTTGACACTTGGACTTTATCTTTCAACTTATTAAATTTGAACCCATTTTATGTTCCTGGTCTTAAGGTATTGGTTAACATTTCATTTCCTTGACCCTACTAGATGATCTTGTTAGCATCGGCTTAGATAGTTGGAAGTAGTCTTTTATCCCTTTAGTTTTCTTTCCTTTAACCATAATGCAGCCCCCCACATCGTGGTTCCCATTTTATACCTTCTTCTTCATTGGGTTGTGAAGTCCTCTAACTCTTACCTCCATGATGCTAATATATATTTGGTTGAAAATCTAAAAATAATAATCAACCTCAGATAAAACCTAGTCGTGTAAGGGGAACTCCTCAAGTAAAGGTGTTTTTATGCCCAAATCATCTAGAACATCCACTAATCTTGAACTAGGCATTCGACCTACAAACCACCACTAGAGAGGGATGTTTGTGGTTGTTCCTTCTCCTAAACCATTCATTCCTCCAGCAACCCTTCAAAGTGATTACAAAGCTTGATAGCTGCTATCTCTCTTCTATAATTGTACATGGTCACTTCCTTCCCTCCAACCCCTAAAACCTACACTTGCTTACAACATGATGGAACTCCCTAACTAGCCACATGAGATTCACCTACATGATCAAGATCATGACCATGGATCATATCCACACCCATCAGTGGAACCATACTATAAACCAAGCCATTACCTAGTTTCACTGACTCCTTGATGGCCTATAAAAAAACATGGACACCTATGTGGTGCTCTTCTAGTGACAGAAAATAAAAACCCAAAGTAGCCAGAGATTCTTGTTCCTGAACTTGGCTTGGGGACATTATCATAGTTGGTCCCTTGAGATCCTCCACTACCCCTTCAAGAAAACCTAATTCCATAGGAGAAAATGTGTGCACCTCCATAGATTATCCTAGTCTAAAAAGACCATGTATTGGCCTAAAAGTGCCCAAATCCCATCTTAGACGATAAAAAATATTCACCACCTTTGGATCAGAGATCTTAGTTCCTACCTCACACCGGTTGGATACAACATGAGCTAACCCAAACTGAATCTCCATGAGGGACTTAGAAGCCAAAGGCCTGAACTCCAGTCATGGGGGAGAAAAATTACCTTTCTAGACCTTGAAACCATGAAGAAAAATTGATTTAAGGTTTCACAACTATTTAAAGGATGAGAAAAAATCAATCTTGGACTAATAAATCAATTCCTGCTTCCAGCAGAGATCTTCCCCGACTGTGATCTGAACCCATTCCACCAGAGGTCTTGAGATGTCAACCTTAACATAGATTCAAGGGAAAATAAGGTGGAAAACTACATTTTTATGACTATCAGCACATAGAAAATGACTGACCATGTTTCTAAGCATACATAAAATATAAGTATTTTGGAAAGATAATGGAAGTTCTGAAAACCTTACCCACACTGCCGTAGAAGGATAATCATGCTTCAAGTAGAAATTTTAAGTCCATTGGTATAGGTAAAAGAAACACCCATTGATGGATCAAGGATCTCTAAAACAGAAAATATTCAGATCATACTCCAAAGAATAATGTATCATTAAATTCTGGTTTTCGTGAAGACCAACCAACGTACGCTCATGAAGTCCCTAAGATCCAAATATAAACCTTTCAAAAACATATAAAAAAGGACTTTATTTCCTAAAATGGACCACCAAGGTCATATTGAGAAGATTCAAAGCCTATGAGAACTCTAGTGTGAAATCGCTAGCTGAGGAGAGATTTTGAAAACGTTTGGAACCATAGGTCTATGAAAAATTGAGGGGAGAGGAGGCATGGAAGTAGGGTCAGATAACGGAAGGAAGCATAGATACCTAGAGTAGGAAGACAGTGAAGGGAGAGAATCCCCCTCCCCATAGGGAGGGAGGGTTCGAAGCCACATCCATCACTGCCTTAGGGAATCACTACGAGGAAAGTAGGAGAGTGATGATCCAATTCTATATTTTTCTATTCATCAATGATTTTTTCTCATTATTAGTTAATAATAATGATTTTCTAACCTATAAGAAAGAAGTAAGTGACATAGATGTTTCAAAGTGGAAATAATCCTTGAATTCTAAAATGGATTCCATGTACCAAAACCAAGTATGTATTTTGGTAGATCCTCTAGTGGATGTAATGATTATTGGTTACAAATGGTAATTCAATAAGAAATAGGAAATAGAAGGACAATTAAATTCTTATAAGGCATGACTGGTTTCAAAAGGGTTTAAACAATGTCATGGAATTGACTATGATGAAACATTTTCATCAGTTGTAATGCTGGGATCCATCATAATTCTACTTTCCATTATGGACTTACATTAGTATGAGATTTGTAAAATGGATTTCAAAATAGTATTCATTAATAAAAACCTTTAGGAAGATGTCTATATTAAATAAACCAATAGGTGTGTGACTCAAAAGTATTTCAATAAGATATAAAAGTTTTAAAAATGAATTTATAGATTAAGGAAAGCATCTAGATCATGGAACATTTGATTTGACAAATCCATAACAAAATTTGGGGTTTTAAAGAACAATTGTGAGCCTTGTGTCTATAAATAGTTTAGTGTGAGTGTGATCATTTTCTTAATAGTATATGTTGATGACATATTATTTATTAGAAATGAAATACCAGTCTTACAATATGTTAAAGTGTGGTTAAATAAATTCTTATTCATGAAAGACATGGGTAAGGTAACATATATCATTGGGATGAAGATCCATCATGATAGATCCAAGAGGTTTCTCGAACCATGTCAAAGTATATATATTGAAAATATACTAAAGTGGTTATGTATATAACAATCCAAGAGGGTATTATTACTATTGTCACATGAAATTCATCTTTCTAAGAAAATGTGACATTAGTCACATGAGGAAAGACAAATAAATGAAAGTATTCCATACACATTGGTGATTAGGCCAGTCATGTATGATATGATGTATAATAGTATAAATGTCTCTTACTCATTAAGTGAAGTAGGAAAATATCAAGCAGACTCGGGTGACCTCTATTGGATGATAGTCAAGTCTATCCTTAAGTACTTGAGGCGTACTAAGGATATGTTCCTGGTATATTGAGGAGAAGTGTAAATATTTATCAGATGATATGAAGATTCTAGTTTCCAAATAGATTAATATGATATGAAATCAAAAATGGGATAAATATTTATTTTGAATATAGGTGAAGTGAGATGGAAGAGCACAAAGTATACTATGGTCAGAGATTCTACAATAGAGTTCAAGTATATTCCAACTTCTGAGGTATCTAAATAAGTAGTATAGATGTTCAAAATTTTCCAAGATCATGATGTGGTACCTAGTATTAAATATCCTATCACACCATATTGTGATAATACTATAGTAATGACTTTGAAAAAGCACTAAGGTCACATCAGTGTATGAAGAAAATAGTTTAGAAGTATCATCTCTTTAGGGATTTTTATCAGAGAGGATAGGTTGTAGTGAGTGGTATTTCCATGGAAGACAACATGAAAAACCCCTTGAATAAAGCCTTAACTCATAATAAACATGATTATCATGTGAGGTCTAATAGAATAAAAGTCATAGGCATTTTGGTTCTAGTCCAAGTGAGAGTTTTTTGGATTTAGTGTCTTAGGACCAACTATTTGTACTTTGATTACATGTATATTCAATGATTTGAATATTACTAAAATATCTTATTATAAATTGTTTATTATTATTTATGAATTTAATGTAATAATGTCTTAGAGTATTCATCTCATTGATATGGTCATAGTTGTTCCTCGTTATGATGAGAACCTTGAAGTGCTACGATGATATTCTTAAATATAGTTCTATGGTCAGATAATATTCGATGATGGGACATATATAACATGAATTTTAGGTGTGAGTACTCATAAGTGTATGAGTATTCTTCTCATTAAGTTCACACTTAGTAATCTATAAGATAAGAGATTATAATAATATACCCACCAGTAGGAATTTTTCATGTTTTGGTGTTATCAGATATACCTATCTACGAGCATGTGTAATGGTCCTTAGACTTTAATGTTGAGTCAGAGGTTATACCTATTACTTTTCTATTCCTTTAGTTTTAGAAATTACAAACACTTTCTTAAAAACTAGTTTACTAACTTTTTATGTCCAAAGTGTTTTAGTATGTTTTTGTAGAAAACATTACCTTTTATTATACTTAGAAAAAGTTCTAAAGTATTAAGAATATAAAATTTAAATTTCTTAATTATGATTATCACAATGAGTATGTGTCCAATAAATCAGAATCATCTTTATCAAAACTAGAAGTTAGACTCTCTGTCATGTCTTTCATACTGAAAAAGTCTTAACAATAAGACTGATATGGGTATCGATACAATCCGACTCACACTCATAAATATTATTGTATTGACATGGTTAAGGAGGCTCATCAGACTGACTAAATTTTTTAATTGAAATACAAAAAACTTATTTCTATCATAATGGAACATCTTTAAAACTGTAATGGTATTAATAAACATGAAATCAAACTTTTAGTTACACCAGATCATTATGATCTTTCAAGTGCTAGGTGTTCGAAGTAATTACAATAAACTCGACAATATGACTGTTGGGAGATCACAATATGATTGTTGGATGCTTGATTATAAATACCAATACATTTGAATAGTTTATATCTAGTCTATTACATTCACTCTAAAATTTTTAGAAGAATAATTCGTGTAAATAGATTGTTCTTAATATTTTTATTTATTTAGAGAGTTGTCGTTCACAAGGAAACCTTGTAAGGTTGTATCCTTACAAACGTTTTTGTAATTATTACCTGCATCCAATCATCATAATGATTGAGGGATTCTAGGGATAGGAAGATAGAGAATCCGATCTTCATATTGAGGACTTATAGGGATAATAAGACAGATCTGATCTTCACATCGAGGGATTCAAAGGATTAGAAGACAGATCCCTTATGATCATCGCATCAAGGGATTTTCTAGTAATGAAAGACATACTTTACTATAAGTATAAATTAGTGGATACATTTAGTCAGGGTTATTGACTACCCTACTCTTAAGTTTAAACAAGGTTTATCTTTTGAATATGTTGTAAGTCATTATTAAATTTTTTATATATTGTATTACTTATTGTTTACAAGTGTTTATTTCCACTATACATCTAATATAAAGTGAGTCATCGTATTCATATTTCTATTATATTTGTTTTATCATATTAAATCTGATTACAATACATACTCTAATTAATCGAATCCATTGTGATTATGATTTTTAACTATGATTTAATCAGACCATTACTAGGTTCTGATTCTATAACCTTGTTAATTGGACTGAGGGATAAATATGATAATCCTACTTAAAGAGGCTTTGAGTTTTTTTAGTTTAATTATTTTGAACTAAGTTTTTAAAACTTCAATTTACCCCATCTTTTAAGTTATCCATATGAACATATTATTATGATCCTATAATCAATATTATAGATATAATGATCCAAAATTGGTATTAGAGTAGGATTCTACTTCTCAAATATTTTATGAGTTTTTTACTTTATTTACAATTGAAATTTGTTTAAATTTTTTGATATAATTTTTTTGTTTATAAAATTTTTTATACACTAATATGTTTGTGGAAAATAATATTTGATTTTGTTTTTAAATATTGAAAGAATTAATGTTGGTTCAATAGAAAATCTCAATCCAAACAAACCACCAATCTTTAATGGTGTTGATATTGGAGAGATAGGATAAAGAATTTTATTATCAATAACGGGGTTGATAATTTTGTTATGTTGACTAGAAACTATAAGATTTCTGATATGGAAGTGACTTATTATACTAATGCTAAAAAAAGAATACCAATTGAATTATAGAGCAATGAATACTTTATTTTGTTCCATGAAAAGAAGTATCTACAGTCAGATTTTATCATGTAAAGCTGCTAATAGTATCTAGAAAATGTTTGAAGTCACACATTTTGAAACTTCAAAGGTTGTGGAGACCAGGAGATAAATACTCATAGTATACTATTAGTCATTTTAAATTCTTCCTAGAGAATCAATTTCAAATTTTCATTAGAGTTTTATGACCATTAAAAATATTTTACAATCTATTGGTGAAAAAATGTATGGATGATGAAATCCTTGTTGAAAAGATAATAGATATTATGCTCAATTAATGAGAATAAAAAAGTATTACTATTTACAAGACAAGAAAATTGAATAATCATACTTAGGATGATCTCATTGGAACCCTTATGAAATATGAGGGTAGAATCAAAATAGATACTGAGAAAAATAAAAATAAAAATGGTGGTGTTTCCTTTTCTACAACATCTACCTTACTTCATAAAGTACAATCAACTAAGAAAGTAATTAAATATCCAAGGAAGAATAAATTCATTGTTCAATATGATTATAGTACTTCTAAACATTCTAATAATTATTTAGACAACCTCAATATAAGGATAATCAAGATAGTGGGAAAGAAATATTTTCAATATCATTATAAAAAGATTCATAAGGATAAAGGTGACAAGAAAGATGATGTCACATGTTATGAATTCAAGAAAGTTAGACATATCAGACCAGATTGTCTAAATCTGAAGAGGAAAGATAGAAATGATAAGAATTCATAAATAAATGGTAAAAGGTATTAAATAAAAAGGAAAGAAATTATTAAAATCTACTAACACTTGGAGTTTAAGTGGTGGTGATTCTTCTAAGAATTATTCAGATAATAAAAGCCCTGTATAGAGGAATTTAGGTCTTTTTCCTTATGTACCTCAAGTAAATCAATTTTTTATAGCTAAGTTACCCATAACTTAATCAGTCACCAATATGTCCTTAATTTATAATTATACTGATGAGAAAAACTTTACATCATCTGATGAAGAATATTTCTCAGTATAAGATAATTCTTTACTTTCTTATGATGATGTTTCTCATTTTGAAAAACTTTTAGAAAAATAGAATTATAAAATTTAAAAAAAAACTTGATAATGCTAAGGATAAAATAGATAAGGCTGATTCAAAGATACTTTTTTTGAAAAATGAAATATCATATATTTATAAATATCTTAATAACACTAATTATGAAAAAGAAACTATTTTTTAAAATTTAGAGAAATCAATTTTTGAGAAAGATAGTTTAAAAACTAGTTTTGGAAAACATAGTTCTAAGACTAATTATAATGAGGATAATAATTTATTTATAAATCTAAAATCTAAAATTTATTATTTGAAGAAACTTTTATATAAATTTTCCACTGTTAAAGAAAATTTTGATAAAATTTATAAACAAATTCATCCTCATTGGAGTAGTTTCGGAATAGATTTCACTTATAAGAAACATATTTTTACTAAACATTTCTTTATTCCTAAAAATTCACCCTTTTTCACTAAGTGTTAAAGTGATGGTCATTGGAAAAATAATTGTTCGTTAAATAAAGTTCAATCCTTAGGTTTTTAAAAATCTTATTTTTCTAAACAAATGTGGATTCTTGAAGTTTTATTTTTTGACATTACCGGACCCAAGAAGGTTTGTCTTCCAAAAGTCTAATTTTTTTGTTATTAGGAAAACAAAGTTAGTAACAAAAATAAGAATATATGGTACATGTATAGTGGGTGTTCTAGTAATATTATTATAAACAAATAATTCTTCAAGAATATTATCAAGATGAAATGTGGTAAAGTAAATCTTAGAGATAATGGTCAAGGAGATATTATCATAATAGGTAACATTGTTCTTCTTGAAAAAACTCTTATTTGAAATGTTTTATTTTTTTACTATCTTAATCACAACCATATAAGCATAAGTAAATTATGTGATGAAGGTTAAATTGTGAACTTTAGGAATGATAAATGTTTTGTACATAATTCCAAGGGAGAATTTATTCTTTCTCCCAATCAGTATGAGAATGTTTAAAAACTTAACTTAAAAGACCTTAGGAGCCAATAATTACCTTGTCTTAGTGAAATAGAAGATAAATATTGGTTATGGAATAGAAGTTTAGGAAACTGTAACCATAAAAACTTATCATAATTAACTAAGAAATTACTTATTAAGGATTTACCATAACTTAGGTTTGATACTTCAAAAGTCTATGACCCTTATAAATATGGTAAGCAACATAAGTCAAGTTTTAAATCTATTAGTAAAGTTTCAACTTCTGATGATTTATAGTTAGTTTACAAGGAATTATTTTTCCCTATGTAAACTGAAAGTATTGGTGGAAGATACCATGTATATGTTTTATTTTATGACTACACTCGATATACTTGGGTTTATTTTCTCACAAATAAATATGAATCCATTAGTTATTTTAAGAATTTTATAACTTATGTTAAAAATGAGAAAAAACCATCATTGATAACTATTCATAGTGATCATGGTAGAGAATTTGAAAATTATGATTCTGAAACTTTTTATAGTAATAAAGGTATTGAACATAACTTTTTATATCCTATAACCCCCTAAAAAATGGTATAGTTGAAAGAAGAAATAGAATCCTTCAAGAAATAACTAGAACCATGCTGAGTGAATACTCAGTTGCTAAATTTTTTTATGCTAAAGCAGTTAGTACTTCCTACAATACTATAAATTGAGTTTTAATTAAACCTTTTATTAATAAAACTTTTTATGAGTTGTGGATAGGAATAAAACCAAAAGTTTCTTACTTCATGATTTCTAGTTGCAAAGTATTCATTACGAATACTAAAGATAATTTACATAAATTTTCACCCAAATAAAATGAAGGAATATTTTTATGTTATTTCATCACTTCCAATTCATATATAGTTTTCAATAAAAAATCTTGTATTATTGAATAAAAAATTCATGATAAGTTTTATGAAATAGATCCTTTTATTTTTAAACAACCTCAACCTATATAATCATCGAATGCTATTTCTAAAACTGATTTTCAACCTTTTTTAGAAGGATCTTGTCCTAAGAATATACCTCACTAAATATTTTCTGAAGTTATTCCTCAGGAATATTTTCTATATTATATTGATGAATATACTTTTAAAAACACAAGAAGTTAGTTGTTTCTTAGGAATCATCCAAGTGATAGTATCATTGGTGATCTTGATCAACTAATTAGGACTAGAAGTTCCTTAAGAAATGAAATTGAACATCTATATTTCTTATCCTAATATAAACATAAGAACCCCGATGAGTCTTTAGGTTACGAGGATTAGATTAAGGAAATGCAAGATGAAATCAATGATTTTTAGAGTAACAAAGTCTGGACTTTTGTTGAATGGCCTAAATAAATTTCTATAATTGAAGTAAAATTGGTTTTTTAGAAAAAAATGTGATGAAAATGGAATAATTATTAGAAATAAATCTAAACTTGTTTTTAAGGTTTATAATCAACAAGAAGTCATGAAATATGAAGAAACCTATGTACCAGTAGACAGACTTGAATCTATTTGAATACTTATATCCATTGCAGTATTCTTTAATTTCAAACTTTTTTAAATGGATGTAAAGTGTGATTTTCTTAATGGATATGTTCAGGAGAATTTTTATGTTGAGAAAAACCCTAGTTTTGAAAATATAAAACATGCTTAATATGTTTATAAACTTACTAAATCTTTATATGGACTTAAACAAGACCCTAGAGCTTGGTATGATAGATTGACATGAATTTTGTTACAAAACAATTTTCTTAAGGTATATGGTGACCCAACTATTTTCATAAAATAATTAAATAAAAATATTATTATTGTATAAATTTATGTTGATAAAACCCCTACGGTCAAAGAAATTTGAGTGATACTGCTGATAGGGTTGCTCGTGAAAACCTTGACGGGATCTTGCTGTGGCGGTGGTGGCCGCCTCTAAGTCGACTCCTCCCCCTCTAATGGGGGGGGGGGGATTGGCCCTCTCCATCCTGCAAAGGTAGGTCTACCCCTTTTACCCCCTTCACGAAGCCCGACTTTCTTCCTCCTTTTCCTCAAGTCTCTCTTGGACCGAAGGTTTCGGATTTGCTGGAGGGTTACCCTAATCTCCAGTTATCAGTCACGGAGTTCTCAGAAACCTCATATCTTCTGAAGAACACTCTAATTGATAGGTTTTTCCAGCGGCGGCCATCGGTGGATTTGTTCGATAGGCATGTATTCGACGATTGGGATTTTCCGGACAGGGCGACTGTGGGCCTCTTGGATAGTCGACACATTATGATACGTTTCTCCTCGGAAGCTGACCTCTTCAAGGCGTGGTCAAGGGATTCTCTTACCTTCAACTACTTTTGATTTATTCTCTTTAGATGGTCCTTCGATTGGCATATGAAGCACGATCCTTCAACCATAGCGTCCTAGGTAAGTTTCCCAAATCTTCCCCTGCCTTTTCAAAATCCTTCAGTTATGCGTATGTTAGGAAATTTGCTCGGTAGGTACATGTGTTCGGATAGCCGAACAGAAGATCTTTTTAATCCTATAAACCCACAAATCTGTGTCGAAGTAGATGCTACAAGGGTACCTTTTGAATATGTCTGGATCACTGTGGGCAAAGAATACCGCTGCAAACAAAGGGTGGTTTTCGAAAACTGGACTGACTTCTGCTCTGGATGCAATCGACTGGGTCACTCGCTGGACGTATGTCATAGGGGGCTCCAGCGCGCTGGGAGGTGGAGAAACTATCGCGGAAAGGATTTTGGGGGATAGGGAAAGGGAGAGACACTCAAACAGAAGTCTGCCATGGAGGAAGGCATTCAAGGAGGGGGGAATCATGATGGAAGTTTGAAACTGGAGGAGGTTTCGCTTAACAGTCTAGCTACATGCGAGGGGGCGTCTGTGGTAGGGTCTAGTCGACCCTCTCATTCTCGGTCTCCTATGAAGAAGGCTGTGGTGCCTCAGGCCAGTCCATTGGTTAGTGATGTGTTCAAAAGGTTGAGGCGGGACCTAGATTGATCTTCAAATGCAATCGGTATGGAGAAGTGTAGTATAGTTCAACAAGAATCGATTAGCGTGGAAATTCAGGAGGCCAGAAGACAAGAGGCTGTGGTGCAGATGGCGGACAGAAGGGAGAATGATGTGGCCAAGTCATTGGGGCCGGTTTGTGGTTTTCTACAGCAGGAGTTGCAGGGGTCTTCATTGGAGGAGGAATCGAGATCAAGTAAGGGGAAGATAGGGGGGACTACTTCTAGGCATCCGCTCTTAATTCCCCTGAATAACCAATTTAAGAGGATTGCTAAAACAGAATTGAGTGCACCCTTCAGATACTCTCTGGAGGCAATTAGAGGGTGTGAGCATGAGTGCAAGGAAGACGATCACATCCATTCGGCAGATGAAACTTTGAACCAGAAGACCAGAAGGAGGAAGGGGAGGAAGGACTACTCTTCTCTTCCTCCTCCTATGAAGACTCGATCGGCAAAGAAGGTGAGTGATAAGAGGACGACAACATAGTCTTTGAGTTACATGAGGACGGGGGAGCATAATGGCCAGTCCTCAGTTCTGGTTTTAAGTTCTGAGGAAGAAGAATCGATAGAACATGTCCTTTTTCTCAATGCCAATGAGGAGGAAGCTGCAAGAATGATGGTAAGGACTCTAGAGGTTCCCCTTAACAAGGAACAATATTCTTGGATTAATAAACAAGACTCAATTTCGGCAGGAGGTTTCAACCACGGGAAGATTAGTATTGAGGAGTACATCCATACCTGGGATCAACTTGTGTATGTTTCTGAGAAGCGGATTTTGGAGGACGCAAGCTTCAATTAATCTTCCTTAACATGGAAATTATTTAGGGAAGAAGACTCGGGTAATATCAAATTTATGGTTAGTGACTTAGTTTAAGCTGGTGGTTGTGGTTGACTGATATGAATGCTTGGGTTGTGTGAGCTTGCGTTGATTTGGATCATTTGTCTATGAAGTTCTGTTGTCTCTTGGTTTTGTACGCTTATGGACCGCCCTAGAAGGGGTTTTGGGCATCTTGTCTTCTTCGATGCAGGTACCTTGGAACTAGATGTTTGAGAGGGTATGGCTTCGCCATCGGGTCCGTGCCCATGCTTCTGCATGAGACTGCTTGCCAAGGGACTCGTGTTGATGAAGACTTGTTTTTTGGTTTACTTGCTCGGATGGGGCAGTTCAAGCGTTTTGCTTTGGTTGTATGTGGTTCTCACTTTTTCCATTAAAAGTGTTTTTTATAATAAAAAAGTAATTTTCAGGTAGGTATAAATTTATGTTGATGACATTATATTTTGATCAACTAAAAAATCTTTAACATATTTCTTTGCGTATCTTATGAAATATGAGTTTAAAATGAGTATGATGGGTGAGTTAACATATTTTATTGGTTTTTAAATATTACAAAAACTAGAAGGAAATTTTATATATCAGGATGAGTATATTAAAGGTATTATTAATAAATTTGGATGTGACAATACTAAAAGTATTAGTACTCCTATTGGTACCTCCAATACCCTTGATCTTGATGAGGCTAGGCAACCGGTTGATCAAAATATTTTTATAGGTATGATAAGAAGTTTACTATACTTAAATTATTTCCATACAGATTTAATGTTTTCCATATTATTATGTTTAAGATATCAAGAAACTAAAAAAGTATCCCATATAAAATATTTTAAATTAATTTTTCTTTATCTTAAGGGAACTATGGATTTAGGACTTTTCTATTCCTCTAGAAATATTTTTGAATTGAAATGTTTTTTAGATGTCAACTTTAGTGGTTATAGAATGGATTGGAAAATCTCATCCAAAACTTGTAATTTCATTGGAGATTATTTAGTTTCTTTCTCTTGTAAGAAACAAAAATCAATATAACTTTCCACTACTGAAGCTGAATATTTGGTAGTTGGAAGTTGTTGTGATCAAGTGTTGTGGGTGTAACACACACTCACTAACTATGAAATGAGTTTTGCTAAAACTCAAATACTTTGTGATAATAAAAGTGCCATTAACTTAAGTAAAAACCCATCACATCACTCACATTCTAAGAACATATATATATGAGACTATTTCCTTTAGGGTCACACACTTAAAGAATATATCATTTTACAATTCATCTGAACACAATAATAACTTACTGATATTTTCAAAAAACCCCTTCATTCCAATAATTTTAATACATTAAACAAAATCTAGGAATGATCAACACAAAGTAGCCATTCATATATACTTCTTGTTAACTCATCTCCTTCCATTAAGTTACTCCTCTTCATAAGGGTAGTGAATATGTTTGAATTTTTTCAAAATTTTTAGTTTTCTAAAAATGTTAGTCTTTCTAAAATTTTCTTCGTAATGAGTTTTCCAGACTCATACTTTTTATAAATTTTCGGATTCATAATTCTCATAATGATCCTCAGACTTTGAAAATGATATAAATTTTTCCAAATTATATTTAATTATAAAATTTTCTTATTCAAAAAATATCATAATATGTTTTATAATAAAAATTTTACAATTTGGTTTCTTAATGAAACCATCATAATTAGTTTTCTCTAAAAAATATCATAATTTAGTTTTTTATTAAAAAAATTCACATTTAATTTTTTCTTAATCAAAGCTATCATAATCTCTTTAGTTTATAAAAATCAAGAATAATAGGTTATTCATACTGATGGATCATTCCACTTTGAAATGTACTCTTTTATTATATTATATTTTTGCACTATTATATTATGATTATTTTTGTTGTTGTTAGTATACTTTTAGTTTTACAAAAACTTTGTTTTTTCAAAATTTTAATTTTTTTTATAATCATATTCATTCTAAATCAGATAAATATTTTAAAAACTTCTAGAGTTAAAAAATATTTAAAATTTTATTCAGATAAATGACAACCACCAGATCAAATTACTTTCATCTTAACCATTGGATTTATTGAAGAAGATGGACCATCACACCCGATGCCTATATAATGTGGGTCCCCTAAGTCCCACTTCATATATTCTAGATATTTTCTCACCCAATACTAACACCTTCAAGTTACTCAGTTTGAAGGATCATCTTTATGCCCGATTCACTAGTTTTAGATCAAAATATGATGGCGACAAAAGAAGATTTTGAAAAGTGGTGCATTTTTAGAGAAAGTTTGATTGAGAGATATTTTTATGATAAGTATGATTATACCATAAATAAGATAATTTATTTTCAAGGATGGGAATCAGTATGTGTTGAGAAACCTAATAAGGATTTTGACTTGTTTTATCCTGATATTGTAGATGAATTTTATGCCTCAGTTAAGTTTTTCAAAGAGGATAGTAATTATAAAATTTATTTCATGGTGAATGGAAAGAGATATAAGTTGTTACATAAGAAACTATTAGATTTTTTTTGGATTACCTTCTAAAGGAGAAGTGTATTTTCCATCACATAAGTTTCTAGAAAATCTTGGAACATTTGATAAGAGAAAATCTAAGGATTCTTTGTTTTCTAAATATGAAAAGATTATAAAAGTTTCCCATATAACCCCAGATAACTATGTTGTTTCCTTATGGATGCAAGTATTCTTTATTTCTAGAAAAGGGAATAGAGATACTCTAAAAGGATCTGATGTTTTCGTATTTTATTTTTTAGTGAATATGAGAAGGATTGATCTTGTCGAGTTTTTTCTTATCACAGTCGACAACATCAAAACCATCACAATCAAGTACAAGATTATTATATTTCATGATTTTTTAAGCAATATGGTTGTATAATGTATTAAAGTTTTAAAAGTTTCCAAAAAATCGTGTTCGATGAGGGAAAATATTCCTTTTATAAGTGATGATATGACGAACATGATGAGATTTGTTTTTGGTAGTAAATCAAAAATGTTTGTTGATAAAGTTGGTCATACTGCATCAAAGGAAAATCCATCAAGGAATCAAAATGATTTTATTCATTTATTCATAATTTTTTGTCTACTTAATTTAGTAAATTTCATGTAAAAGTTCATAATTGGTGTGAGATACTCATGTTTTAATACTAAATATAAATTTTGAGAATTATTTAAATTAATCCAATCGAGTTAGTTTACTATTTTAATTATAAATCTTACCCTACTTTTAAAAATTATAGGGTTATTGTTTTTTATGATTACATATTATATTTCAAACATATCATTAGAATTAATATTTTTCCAATTCATCCATTTGAAGGGTCATATGGTCCAGACAAGAAGGCCCAAAGAATCTATGAAGAAACTAAACCAACCATGAAGATATAATTTATGGGTTCAATTCAGAAGTCAAAATTATTGTATTCTCCACCAAAAGTCTGGGGAAAATACAATTCATCATGGATAAAATTGTTAAGTCCCAACTCCAACAAAAAGTATTCCAACATATGCATTGAAGTACAGACCACCATTCTGTCTGAGAATTAAAATCAACACACAATCCTTGAGTTTTATCTTAATATAAACATAAATTGTTCTGAGATTTTTTAGTATTAAAGGAAAGATATAGAAGGTATAATTTTTAGACGAAATTATTTGTATTTGAGGGCATCTTCCTATTAAACAACCCATTCACATTTCATCTTTTAAAAAATCATGGATAGAAATGGAAAAATTACAATTGTTTATTAATACCACCATAACTATGGACTCTTAAGTAAAATGGTCATCAAATTTTGAGGGTACACTTTAAAAATTAATATATACAACTTTTTGGAAGAATATTTCTCCATGTTCGGCTGTCTAAATCATCAAATTTGTGATCCAAGTGGAGGGACAAATTTGGAAAGCAAACAGTCCACCACCTTGGGATATAAATACACCCCCCTTATCTCATTGCATGGGGTTGGAATTTTAGAATAGAAGAGGATACATTATAATGAAAAAATCCTTTCAAAATTCCTGGTAGGACATTCCAAACTCAAGTTTTAACTTGAGATACCCTTCCTCCTCTCTTTTTTTTCATGTTCTTTTTCGTTCCTTTCATTTGTAATTGCATAAGATGTTTTCAATTTTGTTTGAATTTTAATGAAATTTTCTTCTTAATATTCTATTTTAATCATCCAACCTATGTTCTTAAACATTAATTATCTTAAAATAGTTTAAATCAATTTGAAACCCCTTCCCTTCTTTTTCCTCCTCATTCAATCAAAAGTTCATTTTTAACTATCTTTACCGTTTGTGTGCGTGTTTGATGCACTACTCTTTTCTTATCCCATTATTTAATTTTATTTTAACTTGTTACTATAAAAATATTAAACTACATTAATAACCATCTAAATTTATGATTAAATATACTATTTGGGTGAGTTATTATTTGGGGATATTAAGTGATTGAGGTATTTTTCTCTTTGGGTATTCTTTAGGTTAACATTGTGTATGTTGAAATTAAACTGTTATGGATTAATGACATGTTTTGTTTAACATGTGGATTCCATGGATTAGTGGAAACAAAAATAAACCACCATAAAAAAAGTACTGATTACAATTATACCCCTTGTTAAGTTACAACTTGGATTAAATCCTTAACACTTGGGAATTCCGATCAAATTCATCTTGTAAAGTGGGTGTCAATTTAATGCAATATAAAGCAAAGCTCAATGATATCATAAGCTTAAATCCATAATAATGAAATCACCCCAATCTTTATAAAATTATTAAATAAATATAAATAAATAAATAATTTCATTTTAGATTTATAAAAAAACCCCCAATTAAAAAGACAAATCATAAAACAACCTATTATTAAAAAGTATTATCACCGAGGATTTGACCTAAGTGCCATTATACACATTAGCAGAGCACCAGACCCTTGAAACATCGATAGGAAATAATAGAACACACTTTAAATGGATCCATTACTAGGGAGGCTGCGTTAAGTAGTCGGTATGTTTTGGTTTTTTTAAAAAAAATAACAAAAAAAAATTGAAAAAAAATCTTAAAAAACACAAAGAAAAACCCCACCTTCTCATAAAAAACACAAACTGAAAAAACCAAAAAGAAAAATCTACCTTACCCATCCTTCCAAATTTTCATTGAATTCCCCATATCCTCCTAGAAAATACCTCATATCCTTTTGATTTGGAAATTGAAATAAATCTTCACCAACTTAGGAGGAACATTCGGGATAATCAAATCATTCCTGAACCATTCATTGTCTAAATAATTGAACTAGAAATGACCAATACTAGAGAAAAAAACTTAAAAGAACTTGGTTCCCATAATATAAATTACTATCCCCTTAGTATTCAATATCCAAACATTGAGGATTAATTCTAACTCAAATTGGATTTTATTCATCTTCTACCACATTTTCATGGGCTATCCAGTGAGGATCCACATCTTCCTCTTAAAGAGTTCCAAGTGGTGTGCTCTACCGTGAAGCCTCAAGGGGTTTCTGAGGGACAAATTGAACCCTGAGCATTAATTTTTTCTTTATATTGATCTTAAAATTCATGTCTCTACTACCTCCCTCCCGGTTCCATAACCACATGGAATGACATGAAGCAACTCTTCTTAGAGAAATTATTTCCTACTTCTCATACTACATCTATCCGAAAGGAAATATGTGGTATCCATCAATTACCCAATGAATCACTCCATGAGTACTGGGAGAGGTTAAAAAAGATGGTGGCAACCTTCCCAAACCAATAAATCGCTGATTTAATCTTGATCCAATACTTATATGAGGGGTTATTGTCCATGGAGTGAACTCTCATGGATGCCTCAAGTGGTGATGATCTTGTTGAAAAAACTCCAACAACTACATGAGATATCATAAGGAATATGGCTTCAAACACATAGGTATTCCATAATTAATAACATACTCAAGTCAAACAAGTCTAAGAGAATCAATCCATAGAGCCCAACAAGATGACCGAGTGGATGAGTGAACTTACAGGTCTTGTGAGACAACTAGCGGTGGTTGCCAAATCCCCAACTTTGTATTATCCACAATCTATGATCCTAGACCTATAAAAAACTATGGAATCTATAGTTCACTAACTCATCCAATAGAAACATGTCCACAACTTCAAGAGGATCCATATGATTCATATAGACCAATGGAGATCAATGCAGAATATTCTCTGAGGAACACCAAACCTCAATAATTAGGTCAGTTCATTAGAAAATTCAACCAAACCCACTCTGAGACTTTTTATTCTACCTTTAACCCAAGATTGAGGTATAGTAATTCCATTTCTCATCCCCCTAAATTCCCTCCTCATAATTCAAACCAATTCTAATATGTTAAAGGTGGTGGTAACATCCAACAACCATATCCTTTTGTTCCTCAACCTCAAAGAATCAATCCTCCTATTCCCCCTCTTGGATTCAACTATCCTAATGAGCCGTCCCAATTCCTAACCCAATACAAGCACTTTCCCAAGAACCAAAATTAAGGTAATCCAAATGCAGGACATGCCACTTCTTCTAAGAAACCATGGGAAAGTGTTGTAGAAGATATTTCCTCCTTCACCTGTTCTAGCCTTAAAAACATTTAAACCCAAATTGGTCAACTTTCATCCCAACTTATCCAATAGAAACCATCTAATTATTCCCAAATATTAGCTCATCCATTTACCAACCCCAAGGGTAATATAATTACAATTGCACTTAGAACATGAAAGAAAATTTTTATACCTCATAATGGATCTCTAAATAAACCTTTGAATGTTGAGATTTAAAATGTAAAGAAAAAAAGATATAAAAATAACATGAAGAAACTCCCTCACATATTTACATTCTTTTAAGGGACCTAATTACTTTTCCTTAAGCCATTTCTATTCCAAGGAAGTCCTTTGAACCCAATCCTGAAAATCTTGACATTTTTAGACATGTTGAACTAAACATACCCCTCTTAGATTCCATCAAAAAATACATAAGTATGAAAAGTTTACTAAGGAGTTGTGAACCCATATGAGACAACTTAGGACTATTGAGAATGTTTTAACTCAATAGTCCATACCCATGAAGTGAAAAGATCCAGGTAAATTTATTATTCCATTCTAAATAGGGAGTTACAACTTTGATGATGCACTCATAGAGCTAAGAGCTTAGATAAATGTCATGCCCAAATCCATATTCTCTAACCTTGGTCTAGGTCCATTTCACCCAACAAGTGTTGTCATCTAGTTAGCAAATCAAATAAAAAATAGTCCCATAGGAATAATTGATGATGTCCTTGTACGAGTTAATGATATTATCTTTCTAGATGTTTTATATGTCCTTGACATGTAAGGTGAGATGAACTCTACTTGAACTCCACTAATTCTAGGAAAACCATTCCTCATGACAACTATATCTAAGATTGATGCCCACATGAGCATCCTATCCATGGAATTTGGTGACTAACTGGTCAAGTTCAAACATGTTTCAATCCATGTGATACCCATGTGAGGATCACTCTACCATCTCAATCCATACTTATGAGGACACTTCTGAGAGTGGATTCACCCCCATTTTATCATGTTCATCATGTTCTAATGAGAGTGGAGCCTGTGAAATTTGCACCATGATTAACCAAGTTATAAATGGGGAAGTTTATGTGGACCTTTCATTCATAGATTCCATCAATATAAAATATCTTGAAAACTCTCTAGAATCATACACAAACTCTAATATCTACTTCTCCCCCTTGGATTGTATTAAGTAAAATGAATCAGAAGAAATTGAAAGCCCTTCCTCCATTCCTAAGTTGTCTAACCCAAAAATGAAAGATGAGACTAATCTGAAAACTCTTCCTGCACACTTTAAATATGATTTATTCTTCCAAAATCACTCTTATCCTATCATTTTATCTTCTACACTTAATAAAACTGAGGAGTTCAAACTTTTTTAGGTGTTAGAGGAAAATAAAAAGACCTTAGGTTGGAACCTAGATGACATACCAGGAATCAACCATGCCCTTTTCATGCATCACATCCATCTTGAGGAATCATCCAAACCAATTTGACAACCACAAAGAAGACTAAATCCACTCATAATTTAGGTTGTTAGGGAAGAGATCAGCAAGCTTCTTCAAGCTAGTATTATCTACATAATTTATATTAGTTAATGGGTTAGTTTGATTTAATTTTTACCTAAGAAGGGTGGGATAACTGTTGTAACAAATGAACATGGGGAGTTGGTCACAATTCGAGTGAAAAAATGGTGTGTGTGCATCGACTACCAGAAATTGAATGTTGAAAAACGAAAATATCACTACACTCTTCTATTTATTGATAAAATTCTTGAAAGATTAGATATAAGGTCACATTATTTCTTTCTTAATGAATACACTAGCCACTTTCAAATCCCAATCACACATTAGGACTAAGAAAAGACTACATTTACTTACCCCTTTGAAACATATTCATATAAAAGAATGTCTTTTGGCCTTTTCATTGCTCATGAAACATTCCATAGGTGTATGATGAATATATTTTTTGAATTAATTGAGCATTTCATGGAGGTATTCATGGATGAATTTATGATTTATGGTGAGTCATTTGAATCCTTCTTTCATTCACTCTCTCTATTCCTTAAAAAATGTGTAAAATGTATACTTGTGATGAATTTTGAAAAATGTCACTCCATGGTTACTAATGGGATTTTTCTAGGGAACATAGTTTCACAAGAGGGTATTAAAGTCTATCACACCAAAATATAAGTGATCCAATCACTTACTGAACCCAAATCTATTCAAGAAATCTATTCATTCCTTGTTCATGCTGGTTTCTATCGATGATTCATCTATAACTTCAGTAAGATGTCCCTCCCACTCACTCGACTAATCCAAAATGATGCTGCATTCCATTTTTATGAAGTTTTCAAGAGAGCCTTTATTGAACTCAAATTCGTTCCTACATATTCCTCAATAATCCAACCCCCATATTGGTCCTTACCCTTTGAATTGACGTGTGATACTTCTAATAGGTCCATTGGGGCCGTTCTTGGTCAAAGAAGAGAAAATATTCCTCATGTCATCTATTATACCTAAAAAATAATGGATGAAACTCAATATTACTACATTGTGACTGAAAAAAGAACTTTTATTAGTGTTTTTTTCCTTAGAAAAATTCTATCCCTATCTCTTAGGTGCCAAAATTATCATCTTCATAGACCATTCTACTATAAAGTTACTCAAGAAAAGTTATTCCAAACTGAGGGTAATAAGATGGATCCTAATGATCCAAGATTATGATCATGAAATCAAAGATATACCAGGAAAAGAAAAACCCATGGCTGATCACTTGAGTAGAATTTCTAATTCTGCTCATTCAGAATTCATAAATCCCGAATTACCTATTGAAAACATCTCATCTATCACTCCAAAGTTACCATGGTATGCCCCAACTATAAACTACTTGGTTGCTGGTGTTTTTTTGGATTTTTTTTCAAAAGAACAAAAATTAAAGTTGAAAAGTGATTCAAAATTCTATTTTTGGGAAGATAATAAACTTTGGAATACTGGGGATAACGTGGTAATTATAATATGTATTGATAAAGATGAACATTCCTACATCTTGGAATTTTGTCACTCAATTCCCGATGGTGGCCAATTTGGACCATAAAGGACCTCCGAAAAGGTACTTGACTCATGATTCTTCTGGCCTTCACTCTTTAAGGGTTCACATGAGTTCTGTCAATCATGTCCCACATGCCAAAAGTTTGGCACAAATTCTAAAATAAATGAAATTCCCCAAAATCCCTTAATATTATATGAGATTTTCGATGTTTGGGGAATCGATTTCATGGGACCATTCCCCCCTTAAAATGGATTCTCATACATTCTTCTTGTGTAAAATTATGTTTCTAGGTGGGTCGAGGCCAAACCCACTAGAAAGGATAATCCACATAATGTTAGTGAGTTCCTAAAAACACACATCTTCCACCAATTAGGAACACCACATGCCTTAATAAGTGACTTAGGAACCCATTTATATAATAGAAACATGGAATTTATTTTGAAAAATAATGGGGTTGTAAATAAAACTTCATCTGTTTATCACCCCAAACTAATGGAATATCTGAACTTTCTAATAGAGAAGTGAAAATAGTGCTTGAGAGAATTGTAAAGCCCACCATAAAAGACTGGCCTAAAAGACTTGGTGAAGCTCTTTGGGATTATCGAACTACCTATAAAACACCCATTTGGATCTCTCTATTTAAGATAGTTTTTTAATTCATGTCATTTACAAGTTGAAATCCAAAATAAGTCATTTTGGGATATCAAAACTTGTAATTTTGATTGTGAAAAATCTGGTGAAGAGAGATTGTTATAGTTAAATGAACCAGAGGATCTTTGACTAGATTCTTATGAGAATTCCAATCTCTAAAAAGAGAATTCCAAGGCACTATAAGACAAACACATCATGTGAAATGTATTTCATGAAGGTGAAAAGACGATGCCCTTCAATTCTTGATTTCAACTTCATCTAGGTAAGTTTAATTCTCATTGGGGAGGTCCTTCTATTATTTCTAATGTTTACCCATTTGGCATAGTGAAAGTTCAAGACCCCTCTTCCAAAAGGACATTCATGGTTAATGGACACTGGTTAAAGCATCACTATGAGAGGACACATATCTCAGAAATCACATCAACTTACATCAAATCCCCAACCACTACGGTAGACCCACCACTAGATGGAGATGATGACCCAACAAATCTAAACCAGGGGGCACCTCTTTACCTTTAACTCTCTCTCTCTCTCTCCCTCTCTCTTCTTATTACTCTCTCATTATCATTTTTTACCACTTTACTCATCAAACGTTTTATTTAATATTTCTATTTCATGTTGGTGTGTGGGTGTGTATTTATTAAAAAGATAAAAAACTAAAAAAACTAAAAAATATGAAAAAAGAGTCATCATTACTCACCATCCACTTTTGAAATTTTTTCCAAGCATTTTGGGGAGTCAAAATACACATTTTCATCTAATTTTTTTTGTATTTTCATCATAAATTTGGATAACGAATCTTGTGACAAAACCAAAAAAATTTGAATGCTCAATTTTTTATTTGTAAAATTATTCTTCCCCAACCATGAGGAATAACATTATCTTTTATTCCAAGGTCACCTATGAACATTTGCCATTTTGTGTGTTTTTCACCCCCAATTGCGAGTCTTGAGTTTTTGGACATTCGAGTTGAATTTCCTACTTTGGTGTGCATTAATATGATAGAATAATTTTATAAACCTCTTGAGAATCACAATAACCAAATATACTCCAATTACACTTCCATTAATCCTCCTTTTGAAATCACCCAAGTGCATATATAAATATTTTTTTGATATCCACATTACATGACCGATACCTTATCCCACCCAACATCTACACGGATTTACATTGCATAATTTATTTAAATTTAAGTGTGGGGGGAATGAATTTTATTTTCAGAATCCATTTCTTTATTTTCATCATGTTATCATATACTTAAGGGAAATAATCCATTTTAGTGTGGGGGATAGGTTGTCATTCGATGAGTTTTGGGAATGTATATATGTTTATGAAATATTGCACAAATTTTATTGAAACATGTTAAATAAATAAATATATATATATATATATAAAACAAAAAGAATGGGTTGTGTTTTGGGCAGGTCAAAAATAACTCTTCCTAAACCTTTGATATTATTATAACTATTACAATTAGTTTTTTGAGGAGATAAAAAATGGGTTGGGAGATGAGTGTGAGATCTATTTCAAGAAAAACTTTCTAAAAAATGAAAAACAAAAGAAAAACAAAAAAATAAAACTTATTTCATTGGGAGAAGTTTTGTGTTTTTTAAATATTTCATCTTCCAATACCCTTAAAAATTTCTTCCTATTTTGTTTCTTTCTTCAAACAATCATTCCCTTGTAAATATGTGTTTCCATTTCCTTCTATGTTTCATTTCAAATGAAATATGTGCATTGTTTTACCCATGTTGGTGTTTTACCCCTCTTTTCCACTCTTTTGGACACCATATTCCTACCATCCCCTATCCACTAAAAAACCCTAAACCTCTTTATTCTTTTGTACTTTAGAAAAGGTAATGGAAGATGAGAGCTCTTTAAGACTCTAAGATTTTCACTTTTGGTTGGTGAATGAGTGAAGCTCCATAAATAAATTTTATCATCTTGAGAGGTGTGAGTTTTGAGTGCCCATATTTTCCATTTATAAATTTGAGCCTGAAAAATTAATTGGTCTTGGAACATTGTTTATGTAAAAATTTGGGGTGGAATTCAATATTGATGAGTGAAATGGTCTAAACCTCCCCTGATTAGGGGAAAAAATTTTAATATTTTTTGGCGATTGAAAATTATTTTGTTATGTTTTTATATTTTTTTCACATGAGGACATGCACAAGAATAAATGTGAGGGAGTTGATGTTATTCATTTATTAATAACTTTTTGTCTACTATATTTAGTAAATTTCATGTAAAAGTGAATAATTTGTGTGAGATACTAATGTTTTAATACTAAATATAATTTTTGAGCATTATTTGAATTAATCCAATCGAGTTAGTTTACTATTTTAATTATACATATCACCCTACTTATCCAAATTGTGTGTTTATTATTTTTTAGGATTCCTTATTCAATTTAAAACATATCATTAGAATGAATATTTGTCTAATTATTCCATTTGAAGGGTCATATTGTCCACATAAGAAGTCCTAAATAATCTATGAAGAAACTGGACCAACCATGAAGACAAAATTTCTTGGCTCAATCAAGAAGTCCAAATTATTTTATTCTCCACAAAAAGTTGGGGGAAAATAAAATTCACCATGGATAAAACTTTGAAGGCCCAAATCCAATAAAAAGGGGCCCAATATATGCATTGAAGTCCAGACCACCATTATGTATGGGAATTAAAATCAGCACACAATACTTGACTTTTCTCCTAATATAGCAGAAGAAATAAATAAATAGAAGCAATTGGAAAATAAATTAATAGATCAACATGCCAAAAAAAAACACTTTTAGCACTACAAAAAATCAATCTTGCATCCATATCAGGTCATATAGTATACTATTCAGAAGAGGGTCACCCGTGGTAGACCAAAATATATACCTATAACAAGTAACATGCTGAAACTAAAAGAAAACTAGAAAGGAAACTCTAACTAGGAACAACCTCAAGGTACCATGACAATATAAAAGAAAAATAATCTACTAAGTTGCAAATCCTAAAGCCAATCCCTTACCTGAATGTAAGAAGATAAAGTCTACAAGTGTCCCGAAGGGACCGTGTAGGGTGTGAGAATGAGTCTCAGTAGGATACCACCCAACGGTGCGTACCCAATATAAGTGTTTAAGAAAACATGAATAATAAATAAATAAATAGTATCACAATGTAATAAATAAACAAAATAACTCATTTGGTGCTCAAAAACCACCAAGAAGTGTCACCTACTTTGGCCATCACCGGAATCTTAGAAGTAAAGAGGATCCTTGGCTCATGGACCAAGGTACCCCTAATGTTAAAAGCCCAGGTGAACCCTCAGGTTCCACCTTAATCAAGTAACCTGGAACCTCGTGCCTCTTGAAACCTCATGTATCAATATAGTACCAACATCCTGGAGGCATGAACAACATAGTATCTGATCCCTTAGACCCCTACTCAATAGCACCTGTCGACTCAAAGCCTGACATCTAAAGGCACAATGATATACATCCTCAAATAAAATCAATCCTGGCTCATGGACTCATTACAATGATCCTAAGCCCCCAACCGATTGCCTCATTGATATCAACCAAAGGTTACTCACCTTTAATATGGATTTCTATGACAAGAACCCCCAAAAAATTTCCTAATATGCTCTAACAGGGGACTCTACCCACATGAGTGGTCAAAAACACCTCATCACAGAGTCATCATATGTGCACACGACTCAATTTGGTGATTTTTCCATAATAGGTGATCATAAATCACCAAATATAACCTAATACACATCAACACCGACACCTTGTACCCCTACGACCATGTTTCTCAAGTATAATGTCCTTTCCATCCAATATCACAGGCTATTCCCAACCTGACGGCCTCACCGTCTCAATCTGATATCCTCGACGCCCAACTGGTGATCTCATCAACCAAGTAATTTTGGCCAAGCCCAACCAAATGATCAACATCACCTCAATCCTGATGGACATGCCATGCCAGTATCTTGGGACAAACCCATCACTGCCCCATGGGTCCTAGTAGTATATCACAAGAAATATCATATACATTTTCACTTTTAATTTAACAATTAATTATATAAAATTGAATTGTACATAATGAAACAATAATAAAATCACTTTAAACAAGCAATTAAATTTAATAATATTGAATTTCATAAATATCCAATATAAAAAACCAATATAGAGGTCTTTAATACCTCATATTTGATTTAATCAACCAAAAAAAATAAAACAAATCATTTTGAAAGGATTTGGAACCCTCAGACAAACTACCCTAAGGAGTGACGACCTTTAACCCAACCTTGCTCATGAAAATAAGGTAAGGGAATTACCAATGATATCACATAAGGCATACAATCAATTTTATATAAGGAAAATTATTTCACTTTGTTTCCCTCGGAATCCGGGGATGACTGCCTTGATGGGAGGTTCAAACATTCCGATCGGTTTCTAACGGGTTTGTTCGTAGAACCGGAAACATCCAATGATTCCACATCCATTCAGACCTACTTTCCAAAGGTAGGTTCTCATTAGTTCATGGATTAATGAGGCTGAGGAATTTTCATCGGTTGAGAGGATGGGAGGTCGGACTCATCACACCTTTTTGAGGGGAATTATTGTCTACTCCAGGACTCTCTTTATAGATTTAAGTTATGTTCGTGAATCCTTATTACATTACCAAGTATAAAATGAGCTTTCCTTCAGATCTAACAATCAATTATTAAATATGTATGAAATTTAGAGAATCTTTTGTATGTATTCGAGGTTCTTCATTGATAGAGAATCATCTGTATTTGTTAGAGATTCTTGGTCAATGGTACCCTTCGACACATTTATACAGAAGTCTCTTGGTCATTATGATGACCATGCTGGTTTTAAAGCCACTCAGTGGGGCACTTGAAGTTTATTGTCATTCAAAAGGACATGGATTATTTTAGAGTTGGGATCGAACCTGTAGACGGGCTACCTACGTATCCTTTGTTTAGAAAAGGAATCAGAACCCACATTGTTTGAGTAAGGGAGTATGATGTTTATGATTGATGGATCAAAGAAGGATGTCACAATTACTTTTACACTCTAAGCTCATGTGAGTCATGCTCGGTGTGAGAAACAAGAGGTATTGGTAAAAATTAGACAATTGTGCCATGAAAGATGAAATCATAAGAAATAGTATGGGGCTTATGTATGTATGACTGCCTAGATAAATGAAGGTTAGGGTTTAATTTAGGGAAGAAATCCAGGAATAGGGTCCATAAAGGTATATGTGCTTCATGGAGATTTTGAATACACTAACTTGGGGCTTACTCCTGAAAAGGAGGCCCAAATTAGGAGAAGAATTATGATTGGGTTTTACTCCTAAAAAGGAATCCCAGATCAAAGGTAAATTAGGACTGGTTATGAGAAATTAACACTGGGGATTACTCTTGAAAAGGAGGCCCAGGTCAAGGATTAAGGTTTGGGGCTTACTCCTGAGGAGGATGCCAAAATTAGGAGACTGGGGCTTACTCCTAAAGAGGATGCCCAGATTTGGGAATTTTAAGAATTGGGGCTTACTCCTAAGGAAGATGACCAAGCTTGAGACTGGGGCTTACTCCTGAAAAGGAAGCCCAGGTTAGGGGATCTGGGGCTTACTCCTAAGAGGATTCCCAAAAATTAAGGGACTTGGGGCTTACTCCTAAAGAGGATGCCCATATTAGAGGACTTATGACTGGGGATTATTCCTGAAAAGGAGACCCATGTTAAGGATTCTCTCATCTTAAAGGATGAGGTTGAATGAATGAAATCTCAATCTTTAGTGACATAAAGATGTGTAAATCACTAGGTTTTGAGAGATATTCCACAGAATTCCTTTCAGATAAGAAAGTCAAATCAAGAAATCATGCCATAAATGGATTTGGAGAGTGTCTTGGTGACTGAATCTTGAATAGGAAAGGTGTAATGGCTTAAGAGGGGTGAAATGGGAAAGAAAAGCACCCAACAAGGCAGGGGCGCGCAAGTCCTAGCAGGCGCGCAGGTACTGCGTGGGCGCGCAAGTTTTGGTCGCGCAGGTATACGCCTGCGAGACACATGATTTACTTGCGCGACGGCTAACTAGCAGGGTAATACTTGAGCGACTCTTCATTAAAGCCTTTATAATCCTCTTGAGGTTCTTCCAGAAGAGGGGTGCGCAAGATCTATTGAAGGAGTAAGGCGGCGCGCAAGTGTGGCCCTTTTCCCTTAAGGGCTGGCCACTCAGGCGCCCAAGTGTTGATGAGTTTTGAAACTTAGGCCTTCTTCCCCCTCTTTAGATCTTCTGTTCTAGGTAAGAAATTACCTTAGAAGTGTTTCAGAAGCTTTGAGAAGAGACTAGGGCGCCGGGAGCTCAAATCTGAGTTTCTGGAAAAAATCCTCCTCAAAATGGGGGGACCACAGGGTCTATTTATAGGCAGGAGAAGACCCCGGGCGGTTACCACTTAGGTCTCGCAAGTTACTTGCGCAACCATAAGGCGTCACGCAAGTGTACTTGCGCGACAGTGATAGAACTTGCACGACATATGTGATTTTGATCCCTTGTTCATGCTTTTGTCAAATTTTGATATTTTCTTCAAAGGATGAATCAATTTGTGCTAAGTCATTCCCTTTACATTTCTTTGGACTCTATGACAAAAAAGGAGCGTCATCAAAAGTCCCTCCTCATAGTTGGATCCGAAAGAAATTAGGATTTGACTCTGAGGAAATGAAGAAAACCAAAGGAAAGGTGGCGCGCAAGTCTTGATGGTGCAGAGGGTGGCACGCAAGTGCACATCACGCAGGGCCTGGACGCACTGGGTGTAGACGCACAGATAGGCCGCCTGGCCTATAAATACACGGTTATTGGCCGCACTTCGCATCTGATTCCGATTTCTCGAGCTCTCGCCGCGCAAGTCATCTTCTTTCCGCTGTTTCCTTGTCATCGCGCTGCTGTCAAGGTAATAGGACTTGCACGGTGAAAACATGCGTGACAAAAACTTGCGCGACACATTGAACACCTGCACGACACATCCATACTTGCGCGCCTTAATGCCTTAGGCATTTTTCGAATTTCTTTCACAAAGTTTATGAAAAATCAATCCATTTAAGAGTTAATTTATTCAACTCTTGTGCAGAAACAATGTCTCTTAGACCTGGAATAGTTTATGAACTGGCAAGACAGTGGATAGATGATATGATAGACATCATTGGCCATGATTATTATACTGTTAAAGATAACACTCTTCTGGATTTGGCTAAGTATCTGATGAAATATCATCGTGACTTCCCACAGAGCACTTATCTTCCTTTGTATGGCTATGGTAATCTACGAGAAGTCACCATTCCAGAAGCAAAGAACTATATTCCATTTTCGTGGTTCCATAATTACACCAACTTTGCTTCATCAAATATCTCAGGTGGAGGAGTATTTCTAAGTGTTGGAATAGTATAGAAAGCCTACGTGATGCATCATAGCCCTTGCACACCAGATCTGAAAAATCATACACCTGAGCTGCAACCACATCGTCATCCTTCAATCTTCCGAAATGCTCAGATGGATCAATCCAAAGGCTGTAAGAAAAGTTGGGACTTCCGTCCTGGGGGAGGCATGAAGCCAACTTGGATGTGGGCATACTGGGTGCGACAAACCTATGCAGAGTTTGTCGATGATTTGAAGAGAGCTGCAATATATGAAGCTATCTGGGTTGGGCAAACATATGTTTACAGACATGATAACTTCGTGCCGGAGATACTCATCCACTAGATCCCATCAACTAATTCTTTCCATCTGACTCATGGAGAAGTAGGTATCAGTTTGTGGGATGTCCACAAGATTTTAGGGGCTCTAATTTTGGGCGATATGTATGATGAATTCATTCCTCCCAAGGTAACTTGGAATGATTCAGATTAGACTCCTGCTTTATCTCGGGAATTATTTAAGATCTTACACAGGATCAAGAGTTCAAAGACTTTATTAAATCATTCTAGAAAGGATATTCATCCGGAGGAATGGATGAAATTATTTATTATTTATAAGAAAGAGAGGGATCCAAAGAGAAGGAGCCAAAAGAAAAATGATACAAGAAAAAGAAATCCAAGGATAAGAGGCCCAAACGTCCTACCACCTGCCCAAAACCTGAGAAGAGGGGTGATCCTGGCACATTATGACCATCTCTAGAAGCAGGAGAGTTCGAGAAGTGGGGATATGAAGTGAATCAAAGAATCCCAAAGAATACTCATCTGGCGGGATTCTTGGAAATGTGGTTCAGTGTTTATCTCTTGACAGTTAGGGATTTGAAGGGAGGAGTCAGGCCAGAAACCTTTGTCATTGCGGCAAAGATGGCTGAGGGAAAAATGGTGGGGTTGGCTACCCCCATTTTAGCAAAGATTCAGAGGAGTTTACTTCATGTCTTCATGGGTAAATCTCCTTTAAGAATAGTGGGACCATTCCAAGTTTTATGGGGATGGATCACCACTCACTTCAGAACTTATAATTGACAAAATGGATTACAAATTCCTAGATGTTCTTTCAGGACATCAGTGAAAGAATTCTCTGGAGTTGCTCCATTAGATGTTAATGCCTATGACATGAAAGTGAGGATGAGCATGTTTAAGTAATTCAACTTCTTTCCCTATGGAAGTCCGCCAACCGGGATGTTTTTTGATGATGGGACAACCCATTTGGATTTGAGGGCATACATGCTAGCTTGCAGGGATGGTGTGCTAGTTGCCAGTATTGATGGAGAAATCATATGCGAGGCCTATGCTCCATATATATTTGCATGTCAATTCAAACGTTTGCAACAGATTGATGTATCTCCTCCAGTACATGTCAGGTTAGAGCAACATCCAATGGTTGCTCGAAAACTATGGCTACTGACGTCAAGGGAGAAGACTGGGGCAGTATTTGATCTACCAGTTGAAAAAGAGGCATATAATTTGACTACATATTATGCCGAACACTGGATAAAATCATTCCCCAAAGGGATATTGAATCACCCAGTATATCAAGTGGGGAAAAGGAAGAGGATTGTAGAGAAAGAAACCCTTCCTCATGAAGGTGATGCTTCCCCACCTGAAGTTGACTCGACAGACTCCTCCTCTAGAACTGATTCACCGGATTTCCATGATGGGGATGATGAGGCACAACCAGCGGAAAATCAGTTTCGTGCCCGATATAATCCTCCGGTCAGAATTAAAAGACACACTCCATCAACTCCTGGTGAGTTACTTCATTGTAGTAATTTAATCACTACTACTTTATAAAGCAATAAGTCTTACTTTCTTATTCTTTATCTGTAGTCGCAGGATCTGGGAAGAAATTGAAGTCAAAAATTGTAGGACCTTCCTCGAAGCATTCATATCTAAGACCAGAGGCTGTCCAGTTATGGTAGAGTTTATACTGTGGTACTAAGACTGCCTGGATGGATTTGTGTGAGGGCCTACAAATTCCTGGAATATGGAATCTTATGGATTCTACAAATATTCAATACGGGGATAACCCCAATGAAGTGCAGGCTTATATCAGAGAGCTGGAAATGCTCATATATGCCACTGATGAGTCTGTTCCTGTCACGAGGTGGGTGAAGGAAATGATTGATCGTGGCGCCACTGTGGGGGCTAATGGTTCTGGAGATGAGGAGTGGAATGAGTATGTGGATCCTGAAGATGTATGTTTTCTTTCCTTATTTTCTTTGCAACATGATTTCAGTCAAATATTTGTTACTTAAGGAAGCTATTTTCTTTATTTTGCAGCTTGTAAAGAAAGGAACTATGGTTCCTTCGCCACAGTATAGCCCTGGTGGTACTGCCATCGGGGCTGCTGCTGATCCTCTTCACGAACCAGGCGAGATATCTCTAGGACAGTAGACCATGAATGAGGCACTGGACATAGCCTTCCATTCGCCAATCCAAGTTCCAATAAGGGAGACTACCGATACTACCGAAAAACCAAAGAAGCAAAGGAAATGAAAGAGGAAGTCCATAGCTAAACGCTTCATTAGCAGTGTTAAGTCCTTCAAGTAATCATGAGTTTATACCCATGACCACATGGTTACTCATATTTCTGGGGATTGCAGGGGCTTCTTCAATTTCCCCCCCTAAGGTAAAGGACTGATCCTCCTTCAAAGACCACGAAGGGTGATGTGGAACAATCACAGATCCAAGCTGACTTGGCTGCTTCTGGAGAATAGGTAGCATCTATTCCCAGTATCCCTCCTGTTTATATTTCAAGAAGAGAAGAACCTGTTTCTAGTAAGTCAATAATGCTTTATAAAAATGTTGAATGAAACACCGACTGATTTCCATTCCGTGATACTTCAGGTTCAACTCCTGCATTAGAGCTTCTGGCGACTATTGCAACTAATGCTGTGATTTTACCCGAAGATACTGTCCTGGGTTAGGGGTTGCAGGACGTAAGTCGTCAAGAAGACACACCAAATGCTCCCATTGGTGAGACTAACCAGGATTCTAAAATATCATTTGATGAAATGATGAATCATGGCATGTCTTTCGAATAATTTTATGATCATGCTAAGTTGTCCTGTGATTTAGAAGACCTTGGGCGTGAGTGTTATCCTTCGCCCAGTAAATTTTCTTATAATTTACACTTCTTATCATGACTGAAAATGATACGCAGTTCCATCCATAGAAACTACTGAACTGCCAATGCCTGAAGAGGGTGTGGACATTGATGTCAACCCTACCATTACAGAAACATTAGCTCAAGTAGAGCTAAACCCAGTAAACCCTCATGAGACCCATCTTGAAGATCCTGTTAAGACTAGTAAAGATGGGGAGGAGTCTTATCAGGTTTCTGAACCACCGTCGGGTAAGGGATAACAATATTTGTGATTGTACTTCAAGACAATCGATTCTTTTGTTATCCTTTGAAGCTAACCAAAGCTTTCAATTAATTATGCAGGGATATCAACTGCAATGTCTAGTTCTGGAGGTGAAGCCTCAGCCTCTTCCCCCATGGGAATTGAAAGCGAAGAAGTGCAAGTCAGGGGGAAAGAACAGAACAGGGCACTTCCTTAAGTGCATTAATCCCAGATTACATGCCCCCTGTGATGATGATGTTGAATCAGACCCAGAGATGCTTAAAGCGTTCATCTTTTCACGATGCAAGGCATGGAACAACATATGGAACATCATATCTGAGGTGCCTTTAGAAGAGTTATCATCGAAAATTCCTCGATTGTCCTCCCAATTTGTCATACTAGGACTTGGCGGTTTTGGATATGAAAAGATCCATACCATAGTGAAAAAGATTATCTTCAGGTGGGAGCAGGAGAAAAAGTGCCACGAAGATCTGACCTGGGTGAAATTTTCAGTTAACATCGGCAAATTTGAGGCTACGGTATCCCAAACTGAGGCAGATTATACTGCCAAGATGAAGGAGCTGAAGTATAAAATCAAAGAAAAAGTCGTCCAGCAGATGCACCTTCAGCAACAGTTGGATGTTGTTACTGGGGAACTTAACAAACTCAATAATTCACTGGAGGGAGTTCAAACTAATGGTATGAAGACCATTGCAGATGCCAATAAATCACTCCATCAGGCTGAAAAGAGTGAAGTTGGTCGAGTGCATGAGCTTCAAGTAGCTGCTGATGAAGCTCGGGATGCCGTAAATCAAATGAAGATTTATGTTGAAAGCCTCTTGTAATTCTTGAAAAAGAGAAGAGAGTCCAATTTGTGGATGTCCTTCTAACTCTTGTGCATTAATGAAAAACACTTTCACTTTCACTCATTTGTACCTGCATTCTCTTTTTCTATATGCTTTAGATTTTACCTAAACCAATGGGCCTAGTAAGCATAGTTTGATTTTTACTAGGATTAATGTAAATAACCCTACAAACTTCGAACCTTTTAATTGCTCAATGTTACCTAAATCATACAAAAATGTATGTTTAGTGAGCTGGGAACTTGACTTTTATTCATAGTTCCCCTTTCTTTTGTGGGTAGTTTAAAGTCATGCACATCAGACATACAAAGGCTAATGTTTAAGGTCGAAATAGCTTTGACCGAAATGGATTAGAATTGACTCAATTCCTTGAAAATTCATCTGAAAACATATTACCATACTCAAGTATGAGGGAAAATATGTAAGCTATGACTTAAGAATATTTGAACTTGAGGAATGATATGAAAAAGATCTAAAATACATTAGAAGAAGTAGTTTCCAAGAATGAAGTTACCATTTATTTAACAAACCCGTTAGGGGGTTGAATTATGCAGGTCCACCTAAGGGAATTGGCTGCATAGTTAAATAAAATAGTATCTTTTGGATAACATGTCTGTTATGTAGACTGTTTATGCAAGGCCACCTATGGGAACGTGTTGCATAGTCAGGCAAAAGAACTCTCAGAAATTTACTTTCCTAGTGCTAAAAGCCAGTGAAAGTTTATGGAGATTCAAATCTTCCAAAGTATAGAGTTCGCTGTATGGAAAGAGGTACTTGAATATGGAGAAAATATTTCCAAACAAAATTATTGAAAAACTGGATGAATATCACTCCTACGAAGGTCTGACCCAAACGTAGGGAAGGAGAATATAAACCATAGACTTGAATACTTTTAGATCATGAAAAAGGATATGGGACAAATATGTTAAGGATGGCTATTTTTGAGGATCCCTACATACTGTAATTTAAGACAAATAAGGACAAAAGAGGCATTCTTCCCAAGAATTAAGTTACCACTATCCGAAAAACCCGTTAGGGGGTTGAATTATGCAGGGCCACCTAAGGGCATTGGCTGCATAGTCAAATAATAGTATCTTTTGGCTAACAAGTCTGTTATGTAGACTGTTTATGCAAGGCCGCCTATGGGCACGTGTTGCATAGTCAGACAAAAGAACTCTCAGAGGTTTTACATTTTTGTGACTAGAAGTCATGAAAAGGGTTATGAGGATCTGAAAATATTTAAGGTTAGGATTATAACACATAAATATGGGTATTTTTCAATGTGTACAGAGATACATAGATCAATGCTAACCATAATCATGTTGTGGCTGGGTCCTGAATTGAAATATTGGACTTCACTACGTATCCCATAAGGATGAGAATCAAGCCATACGTAGTTCTTAAACTACAGTTTAACATCGTGTGGGACAAAAGGATTAGAGATCTTAGTTTAGGGTCATAGAGCTTGGACCATTGTAATAAATACACAGTGTGTGTTTTCATGGGGACTTTTCAGCCAAGGGACTGAAAGTGGAATTTGGGGTTAGGCCCAAAGACTTGGGGCTAGATTCGAGGGACACTCGAATGTTCCTACGTATCCCATAAGGATGGGAATCAAGCCCACGTAGTTCTAGAACTACCCGTTGTACAAATTTGGTTTGTACATGTGAAGGGTGAAAGGGGACTTTAGTGAAATGATGGTTTAACCCAAGATAAAAGGTTTGGGCGTTCCCATGTATGTACATAGTCTTTGAAATGAAAAATGATTGAAAAAAATCAATGAAAATAATGGTTCCCTCTCAGGTGAGGGTATCAAAGAAATTTGTAGTTTATTGTCATACTGGACAAAAGTTTTGTATAGTTTAACGTCGTATAACAAGGATGAAAGTGAACCAATGTAATGATATTGATTCTAAGGGCGGTTTCACGAATTATCATTGTATGAGATAGAGATGAACCTACGTGAAGAGATTGGTTTTGGGCTTGAACCATGGGAGGTTGCCTACATACCCAGCCTAGAAGGCAAGGATCAAAGTCCGTGTAGTTCAATTAAATAATGAATTAATGATCAAGTTGTTCTTGGGGACAATGACCTAAAAAAATGATATTAGGACTTACACATGGTTAGCGGCCCAGAGAGAGTGTTATGGTTGAGGTTTTCTCTAAGCTCACGTGATTCATACTCGGTGTGAGAAACAAGAGGTAACAACAACCTTAACGATGCATAGTTTAATGTCATGTAGGACATATAAAGGGACTATGCAGTTTAAAGTCTTGCAGTTAGGACTATTGGTGCTGCATAGTTTAGTGTCATGTAGCAGGGACAAAATACAGTTTAATGTCATGTAGGACGTATCACGAACTTTCTGTACAGTTTAGCGTCATGTAGTTAGGACGATGGGGAAAATAGAGTTTAACGTCATGTTGGACGAAGGGGGGGGGGGGCTGTGAAGTTTAATGTCATGTAGTGAGGACAAAAGAGTGCACCATTTTAACATCATGTTGGACGCATTGGGGATTTTTTTCCACAGTTTAACGTCATGTTGGACAAAAAAGGGACGATACAGTTTAGCGTCATGTTGGACGAAAGTGCGAATAGTTTAAGGTCATATGCATGGACCGTGGATGGTGCAGTTTAATGTCATGCTGGACGGTGGTGTAGTTTAAGGTCATACAGGACCTTTAATGATTATGTAGTTTAACGTCTTTCCGGACGTAAGGGACTTTTATACAGTTTAGAATCATGTAGTTAGGACGTCACATTTTAACGTCTTGCTGGACGTAAGGGACTTGAAAATAGTTTAGGGTCATATGCATGGATCGTTGATGATGCATTTTAAGGTCATACAGGACCTAGTTGCAGTTTAAGGTCATACTGGACCATTTAGGGAACTTTTTCATAGTTTAACGTCGTGTGTGACGAAAGTAAAAATAGTTTAAGGTCATATGTATGGACTGTTGCTGTATAGTTTAATGCCATATAGCAAGGACGAACTGGTGCCGCATAGTTTAGTGTCGTGTTGTAGGGAAAAAATACGGACTTTACAGTTTATACAAAATACTTCTTCAAAAATCTGGCATTGGTTGGAGTAGTGATGAGTTCTCCATCCATTGAGATTAATGAATAAGCTCCATTGGAGTAGACCCTATGTATTGAATAAGGTCCTTCCCATTTTGGCTCAAGCTTGGGAGGTTTCTTTCCTGGTATCATTGGAGTTCTGAGAACTAATACCAATTCTCCCCGAGTGAATGAACGAAGACGAACTTTTTTGTTAAAAGCTCGTGCTATTCGATTCTGATAGACTTCCAAGTGGTGCAAAGTGCACAATCTTTTCTCATCTAACCATTCCAATTCATTCAATCTCTTTTGAGATTGTTCATCTGTAGATGATTGATCACAAATGGAAACTCTGAGCGAGGGTAGTTGAACTTCAATGGGCAAGACGGCTTCCGTTCCATATACCAATGAATATGGAGTTGACCGAGTTGCAGTGCGGGTGGTAGTCCGATAATCCCATAAAGCATGAAAGAGTTTATCAGGCCATGACCTCTTATCTTTATCCACCATATTTTGCAATATATTTGAAAGAGTCTTGTTAAAGGCTTCTATCTGGCCGTTGGCCGCTGCATGATACCAAGATGAATGGTTGGATTTGATGTTGAATTCTTGATACAACTTCTTCATCTCAGATGAACAGAAATTGGTTCCATTGTCCGTCAATATGGTATGAGGGACACCAAATCTGGTAATGATGTTATACTTGATGAAGCTAACAATGCATTTAGAACTGAATTCCTTGAGAGGTATTGCCTCTGACCATTTGGAAAAGAAGTCAGTAGTAGTAAGAATATACTTAAACAGCTTAGTCGTAGCCGAAGGGTAAGGTCCCACCACATCCATTCCCCATGTGGAAAATGGCCATGAGTATTTAGCTGTATGAATCAACTCTGGAGGCTGATGAATGAAGTTGGCATGTACTTGGCACGAATTACACTTCTTTGTGAAATCGACACAATCTCGTATCATTGAAGGCCAAAAGTATCCAAGACTTCGAACCTGATCAGACAATCTATGTCCAGACTGGTGGGCACCACAGACTCCTGCATGCACTTCTTTCATGACAGCCATTGTCTCTTCACCATCAATGCATCTGAAGAGAACTCCATCAAAAAAATGTTTGTAGAGAATTTTCTCTAGGTGACCTGGGCTATCATAAAGAGTAAAATTAACCACATGTCGCCAGATTTGTTCTTTCTCAGCTCTATCAGGTGGAAGTGTTCCATTTTGAAGGTATTCCCTGATAGGTGACATCCATCCTGTAGTATGACCATACGGTTCAGGAATGGGATGAATTTCATTAATTTCCTCTGTCCTGATTTGAACATAAGGTGAAATTGCATGACGGTGGGCAATGCTGATGGTTGTCTCGTCCCGATTTGGATCTGCCAGAACTGTGGCTATATTAGCCAATGCATCAGCTTGATCATTTTGTGATCTTGGGACATAAGAAAATGTCAGTTCCAAAGGGAATTCCGCCAATAACTCTCTGACGTAATCATACAAAGGGATTAGTTCTTCTTTTCTGATGGCATAATCCCCATTGACTTGTTTGATTACCAGGTCTGAATCACCTTTCACCTTTAAGTGATTCACTTGTGCTTGAAGTGATAATTCCAAACCTACGATGAGAGCTTGGTATTCTGCTTCATTATTGGTACCACCTTCCCACAATAAGAAGGAATAAGGTAACACTGCCTTTTCTGGAGAAATGAGCACAATTCCTAAGACAACTTTGTTGAATTGAGGATTTTCCATTTTCCTCCCTGTTGGACTTCTGGAAGCACCATCAAAATAAATTTCCCATGCCTGAGGACTTTCTTGAATAGAGAAGACTTCCTCATCAGGGAGTTCAATATCTGAAGATGTGTCTTCCACTGAAGGGTGTTCAGCTAGGAAATCAGCTAGAGCTTGGCCCTTTATCACCTTTTGACACACATACTGAATATCGAATTGCTGCAAAATAACTGCCCACCTTGCCAGACGTCCTGTAAGCATTGGACGACTTAGGATAAATTTTAGCGGGTTATTGCGAGATACCAATTGGACCTCGTGATGTTGCAGGTAGTGTCTCAACTTCTGAATTGCAAAGATTAATGCCAGGCAGCACTTCTCAATACTTGAGTACCGGGTTTCTTCTTCAAGCATGGTTCGACTGAGATAGTAGAGGCTGTTTTCATTCCCAACATCATTATTTTGAGCAATAAAGGCACCTAATGATCGCTCTAGATCTGTCACATAGAGGATAAGTTGTCTTCCTTCAACAGGTGGCATGAGTACCGGTGGACTCAAGAGGTATTTCTTGAGAATATCGAATGCTTCTTGACATTATTCAGTCCACTGGTAAGTGACTCCCTTCTTCATCAATTTGGTGAAGGGTAAACTTTTACCTGCTAAATTGGCGATGAAACGCCGAATAAAGGCTAAGTGTCCTTGAAGTACTCTTAATTCTTTCAAATTTTGAGGAGGTGAAATACCAAGTATTGACTTGGTCTTCTCAGGATCAACTTCAATACCACGATGGCATACAACAAAGCTGAGAAATTTTCCTGAGGTTACCCCAAAAGCACATTTTAAGGGGTTCATCTTCAAATTATGTTGTCGAAGCTTTCAGAATATGACTTCCAAATCAGCAAAGTGATTAGAACGTTGTTTGGATTTAACTACCAAATCGTCTACATAGCATTCAACAAACTTCCCTAAGAAGGGTTTGAAGATACGATGCATGGCACACTAATAAGTTGCACCTGCATTCTTTAAGCCAAAGGGCATTACCCAGTAGAAAAACACACCCTGAGGGGCTCCGAAGGCTGTAGATTCCTCATCTTCTGGGGCCATTCGGATCTGATTATATCCCAAATATCCATCCATGAAGGAAAGTGCTTCATAGCCAGCTGTTTCATCAATTAGAAGTTTTGTAATAGGAACTGGGAAATCATCCTTAGGACAATGCCGATTAAGATCTCTAAAATCGATGCAAAATCTAATTTGTATGTTCTTTTTCTTTACAGGGGAAATATTAGCTAACCATTTGGGATATTTAACTTCTTTGAAGAAGTTAACTTTGATAAGCTTATCCACTTCAGCTTCAATTTTGGAAGCATAAGTTGGGTGTGTTCTTCTCGCGGCTTGCTTAAATCCTCGATGTTCTTCTGGTAAACCCAAATGATGAGTAGCAACATAAGGATCAAGCCCAGGAATTTCTGTATAGTTCCAGAAAAATATATCTTTATTTTTCTTTAGAAAAGAAATATACATCTCTTGCTCTTCAAGAGTCATGGCCGCACTGATTAAAGTGGGGCGTGAATCTCCTTTTGTACCCAGATTTATTTCTCTGAGTTCATCCACAGTGGTAGAGATACCCTCTTCAAATGCTGGAGGAGCATCTCTGAGATCTTCTTCTTCTTATTCATCATGTGTTATTTCTTCTGTTTCTACTTGCATAGTAGATGATAAAGTAGAATTCTCATGATCTGAAGAGATGTCAAAATTTTCATATTTTAAAGAAGAAGCTTCCATTTCCAACCCGATTGATGATGAAGGGTCTTCTTTGTGTAATAAAGAGGAGATGATGGATTGAGAATCGACATCATTGTTCACCTCCGATGTTGCTATAACTTCTTCTAGCATAATTGGCGAAGCATAGACTTGTTGGATTTCAGCAGATGAAATGAGGACGTCACCATTTGTGCTTTCATCACTGCTTGGTAGATTACCAATTTCTCCCATGTTGTCTGGCTCGATTGCCATAATTGACATTATGGATATTTCCATAAGAGTATTTTTATTTGGGTCTATCTTGTCAATTTGATTGATAGGCAATACATAATCTGTACTCACATGTGTAAATGGATTTACTGGAATTTTTTCCAAACCATATGGAGCATTAACTTTGGTAATCTCCTTTGTTATGGATTTCTACCTTTGCTTCATGTGATAGAATTATTCCTCAATGTATTGAGACTCACATGTCTTGAACGGGGCCTTATCACCATATAACGTCCCAAATTGACCATCAAAACAATATTTGAGACATTGATGGTATGAAGAAGGGATAACCTCATGTTTATGTAACCAGGGTCTTCCAAGCAAAATGTTGAAGGCTGAGTCTTGATCAACAACCATGAAATCTGAATTGGATACAAGATCTCCAAACTGAGTTCTGAGTGTAACTTCACCCAGTGGTTCTTGTTCATTTTTATCAGATCCCTGTAGCATCATGGTGGAGGGAGATAAATCAGATTCTGTGAGGCCCAATCGACGAAGTGTACGAATGGGCATGAGGTTGACTCCTGAACCATTGTCAATGAAAACTCTTCGAACATCCACGCCGTTGACTTTTCCAGACAAGTACAATGGTCTAATATGTCCATGCACAACATCATATTCATCTTCATCAGTAAAGGATATTATTGCATGGAATTCTGTAGGATTATTCTCTATGTGATAGACTTCAGCTGCAGCAATTTCAGTTTCAAACTCCTAAGGACTTGACAAAGCATCGATGAGTGCTTCCCGAAGATATTTTGACAGATTCAAAGAATCCAGAATTGGTAACTTGGCTGGTACTTGGGCCAAGTGTTTCAATATATCATACTTTGGATCCATAGGTCTGTGTTTCCCAATAGGAATATGTGGTTTAGCAGGTACCTTGGAAGCAGATGCTTTGGAAGTTGATGCATCTTGTATTGGGATAGGAGTTGGCAATATTCCTGGTTTTAGAAGATTAGACCGATTAGATCCATTTACTTGATGAGAGGAAGAATATGGAACCTTAAACCGGTCTTCCAAAATAACTGTTCCAGGACTGAATTTTCTATTGGTAGAAGAACTTGCTTGTTCTTGCTGAGCTCGCTGAAGGGCTCTACCACGAGTTTCTGCTGCGTACACAGTTCTAGCAGGGGTAGAATTAGAATAGTGGCTTCTGAAAGATCCAAGTCTTCCCCTATATCTTTATCCCCTAGAACTTCCTCTGATTCCTCTATTTGATACAGGGAATTCAGGCTCATCAAAATTGAAACTGCGACTAGCATATGGATCTGTTAATTGAATCATATTAACAGAACTGAAGATTAACTCTTCGTCTGATGAAGACTCTGCCTGATTATCCTATTTAGGCTATTCCGTTTGGTGGGGCGGTGCCCGTGGCTTTGAAGTAGATGGCATGAAGTCCACCAAAGTCAAAGACAACTTAGTCTTTGAAACATACTCATCTTCTTCTGATTCTTTTTCTTTCTTTGAATCATGCCGTTTCTTTGAGGACTTTCCCTCTAACGAAGAGGGTTTTGCCACAATATTCATGGCAGAAGACACAATTGGTCTCCTTAATTGTGTTCGCAAAATATCATGAGTTCAATTGATTGTCTTTCTGACCATCCAATCATCATAATTTTGTGCATTTTTTCTTTTGAATTCCTGCCATTCATATCCCTCCTCTGGAACTGTAGCAGTGACACATGCTACCTGGGCTGAGGAGCCTTTCAATGTGACCTGTCCCAAGTCAAACATCTTTTGCAGGAGGTCTTTGAAGACAAAACACTCCTGGATGGGATGCCCCAATATTTGATGAAAAGGGCAATAATTAGGACGGTCTTCATCTCCTTTCTTGTTTGGCCTCTTGGGTATTGGCAATTGAACCAAATTGTTTTCCAGAGACGAAATGAAATAACCAGGAACTTGTTCATTTCATAAAGAATATGTTTTTCTCTTTAGATCCTAAAATTGTTCTTGTCTTTGATCTTTTTGATCATCTGGACGAAAAGGCCTTTGTTTTTGGCGCTCATAATGTGGAGACCTTCGAGAAGATGAAGGTTTTGAGGTAGAAATAGGTACAGGTGCTTGTTTAAGCATAACTGTAGCAGTTTCTGCATTACCCATTCTCCTTCCTGGAGCTGATGGAATTACATGAGATTTAGCCTTAGCCGTTATAAGGGAATATTCAATCTGCTGAGCGATTGAAGTAAGGTCTCGAAACCCTCTTGTGTATTTCACAGGGATTAACGGCGTTCATAATTCTTCACATATATTTTCCACACAGATTGGAAAAAATTCTTCTTGAGGGAGTGCTAAACTCAAGGAATATGTTAATCCCTTCCATCGAGCAATGAAATCATAGACCCTTTCATTCTCCATTTGCTTACAGTTTGTAAGATCGAAAACTGTTGTCTTTGGCAAAGTTGAGCTAAAATGAAGGAGGAATTTTTGGAGAAGATCCTCCCATTCGGTAATTGACCGGGATTGCAAGCTTGTATACCAAACAAAAGCTGGTCCTTTCAAGGTTCGCACAAAGCATTTGAGTTTCAATGCTTCTTGTTACTCCGGAGTTCCCATCATAGGATCGCAACAAGACACGTAATGCATCAAATGTTGTTTAGGATCACCTGATCCATTTAAAATAGGGAATACAGGGTTCCCAAAACTGGATGGAGGAGAAATTGAATATACCCATTCAGGGTAAACTTTCTTTTCTGGTTGAACTTGCACACACTTCCCTTCCATAGTTTCTAACCGAGCTGTTAATGACTCAATAGTAGTTATTAACTTTTGAGAAACATCCGGTTGAACTTGGACTTGGGTAGGTGCAATGAATGGAGCTTGGAAAGATGTGGCTATTGGTGCTGCAAATGATGGTAGCACTGCCAACTGTTGTTGCACTTGACCCATAGGATTATACCTGTGAGGGTGTGCTGATAGAGGAGGATATTCTTGATCCATCTCAGTAGCTGCAACAAATTGCTTTGGCCGACTGACTCCAGCATGCTTAAGAAGAAGACTACTATGAAGTATTTATGCATTCAACCTACTTAATTCTTTAATTTCTTCCTCCTGTTGTGCAAACCTCTGCTCTAGTGAGAGCGATTGACCTTCTCCAGAAGAAGGATATGTAACCTGGTTCTTTCCCTTCCCTTTGCTGGATCCTTTTCGGAGAGGGGGAAGTGGGTTACTTGAATGATTACCTAGGTTCTGAGTAATCCTTTGACATCGTGTACACACACCTTCTTCATTTGTGTCGGTGCGTACATATTCTTGAGCAGGAACCTCTTCATCTGAGTCCCCTGAGTGAGCCTCATCTAGTGGATCAGAAACAATGGAATTGATGACATTGATTGATGCATAAATCATCACATCCCTTCTATCAGCATTTCTGTGATATTGTCTTCTTCCATGTCTTTGATGAGACATTTCCTTTTGTTGATTCAATCCCTCAAGAACTTCTTGATGAACTGTAATTTGGAGGGAATATCCTGATAATTTTGCTCTTCATTCCTCTTGAGGTTTCTTCCCCAATCGAGAAAAGACCGACTTTCTCTGAGGAGGGGATTGATGATATGAAAAAGTCCCCATTCCAGTGGAATGGGGTTGTTCCTGTTGTTCTCGCTCAACTCCCTGAATCCTTTTTGTTGATTCCGAGGGTTGGTTTAAAAGAGTCCCTAGTCTGGTGAGCTGGGGTGGTTCTTCACATGCTATGTCTGATACTTTCTTGAAAGTGCTCTTGATCTTGCGAACCTTAGTCCGGAAATTAGCTGGATGCATTAATCTGTATCCTCTTTTATCACCCGGTTCAACAGACCATTGGATGATTTCTGACACTTCTGTCATTTGGTGACGTGCTTTCTCCAAACGAGAGGCATGTTCAATATTCTCGTTTTCTTGATGCAAGAGTAATTCAACAACTTGTTCTCTATATTCTTGATTTTGAGAGGAACTAGTTGAATCCTATTCTTGGGCAAGCTTTTGATTACAAACAAAGCCCATTGACTGTGGCCGGCCATGGGAAATAACATTGGATGAGACCATTTTCGGCGGGCTTTGCTGACTGGAGAGCACCGTGAAATGCAGTGCTCCATGAACACCCCATCCTCTGACACGAATACCAGATGGGACATTGGTAATTAACTGATGCAATCTTCTTATTGCGCCAAGGCATGAACATTAAAGGTATCTCTGCTGCTTTTCAGCCTTCAGATATTGAGAGACTGATAGAGACGCCAAATCAATCTGACATTGTAACCCTTCTATTATCGTAAGATGGTTTTCATATTCATCATAAGACAATACTTTATTTTTCAACTGACAAAGAGTTTTCCATATGTTGAGACGAATATCATGAATTTCATCTTCCATCAACATTTCTGGAATATTATACTGAGAGTTAGCCAGAGGCCAAAACATAATTGGCACTTCACCATTTGCCAGTTATTCTCTCATATTCATCATTTCCTCTTTATCAGTTGATGAAGATTCTTCTACCTGGTTTGACCAGAGTTGGTGTTTCCTTGTTGCTTCATTGGATTCAATAGGATTTGTAGAGAAATCATTTATCAAACTAGAAGATGCATGACTTAGGGGTGGTTCATAGAATGACCTACACCCTGGGCTATCTTCTGATTGAGAAAGTATTTCACCTGCTAGCGATGAAGCTTCAGACATGACTGGTTTCTCATTTGCAAGTGCCTCAAGATAAGAGGGATTTCTCGGCACTACATTGTCCACTAGAGAATTTTACGAGAAATGTGCATCACTACTTCGGAGAGGACTTTCGTAGCGAAATTCATCATCATGGGGACGACCACCATAATGAGTTACAACAAAAGATGAGATATCTTGCTCCTTGGTCTTCTGACCACACAGAGGGTTCATGTAGCTCTCATCTGAAGATGAAACTTCGATATCGACCGATTTTTCATGAAGAAAGCCTTCATGAGTAAGTGTCTATTGAAGACCTTCAGAATTAATGTTCCCAATATTGGGAAATGAGGGAGTAGAATCTTGAATTCCAACAGATAATTGTCTGAGGGCTTCAAGAACTCCAGCATCGAGCAAGGCCTTGTTACAGATTGAATCATGATCTTCTGACTGTGCTGGGCGGGTCTTTTTCTTAGATGCCTTCTTACTTGCCTTGGAAACCACTTGTTGATGAAAGTGGCTGCTCTGAGCAGGTGTATGTGCCTGATCAGGAAATATGGCCAGGTTAGGCTAACGATCTCCTCTCAAATCAGGTGTATGTGCTTGACTTGGTCGTCTGTATGATATGGGGGAGTATTCCCCACAACCCTCTTGGACTGGAACAGATGTGTGTGTCTGTTCTGGAGTGAATTGTTGATGTATCACTCCACTGTTAGGGATAGATTTATGTGTCTTTCCCTGAGATGCCGCTGAAGTTGTTATAATATCCTGGTAGGCATCTAGAATATGAGCAGGGATTTGCTTCTGCTCTTTCACCATTGATAGAATATGCTTGGTGACTTCAGTGAATATATGTCCATTCCGGGCTTGGAGTAGGTGTATGTGCCTGCTTCTGTCCTCCTTTTCCTGTTAGTGAATCCTGACAGTACTCAAGTGTGGGGGCATAGAGTTGAGTCTGCCTCCTATTTGTTGTCGGGGCTTTCCGACTAACTTCTCCGAATGCTACCAAGCGAGACTGTTGGTAGGCTTGATTAATACTAGAAGGTGTATGTGCCTACTGATTTCACTTCGCCAAACATGGTTGAGGAGATCCATCATATGTAGTCAGACGAGCCTGCTGACTAGCTGATGATGTATAAACAGGTGTATGTTCCTGCCTATAGTACTCCGCCATAATTGCCTGGTGGGATTGGCGTGATGCTGCCAGATGATTCTGTTGGACAGCGGAATTAAAACGGGCAGGTGTATGTGCCTTCTCATTGCTTGCCACCAAGTTAGGTTGGTATACTTCTCCGGAGATGGAAGAGATGAGAACCTTCTCACTATTGACCGGATTCCGCCTCTGGTGGTTCGTCTTGATTTCTCGGGTTCGAGGAACCTGAGCCGAACGCTTGGAGTCGGTACCCTCATCATGTTGAGGGTGCACTGCCGCACGAGTATGGCGGTGATTGTTGGTGGGAGCCCTCAGTAAGGACTCCTATATGTTTGAATTAAGGTCCTGAGGGACCTTCTCATTCACCTCCCCATCATAAGGGAGCGAATGGTGATTGCGTTCTAGGCTAACGACCTGAAACGGTTGGAGACGGTAATCAACACCGCCTGCTTCTTGATCACTGGTCATCGTTGTCCAGACGACCGATGTGAGTTATTTACTTGGAGGTCTTGTCGGATAGCCACCAGAGTTGGGATGGTACCGTGTTGACGGTACTCCTTAACCAGTGCATTTGATACCCAGCGTTGAAGACGCCGAGTAGGTGATATCATCCTAAGAGCGGACGACGATCCAACAGGAGTAGCAGCAGTGGAATTTTCAGCAGTAGTATTCACAGGTGTGAACTTGAGAGCAGCCATTCTAGAAGTGAAAAAGATCTTGGAAAAAGAGTGCCTGTTTGATATAACAGATGTAATCAAGATAAATTCATCCACTATATCTTTTGGATGAGCACATATGTCAATGATTGTTTTTGTTGGCCCTCTCATTGAGTTTTAAATAGGGGCCTAACAAATAGGTAAAACATCATTTTAACTTGGTTAAGGATTCACGTCGGGTTCACCATTTTTGTTTCCCTCGGAATCCGGGGATGACCGCCTTGATGGGAGGTTCAAACATTCCGATCGGTTTCTAACGGGTTTGTTTGTAGAACCAGAAACATCCAATGATTCCACATCCATTCAGACCTACATTCCAAAGGTAAGTGCTCATTAGTTCGTGGATTAATGGGGCTTAGGAATTTGCATCGGTCGAGAGGATGGGAGGTCAGACTAATCACACATTTTTGAGGGGACTTATTGTCTAATCCGGGACTCTCTTTATAAATTTAAGTTATGTTCATGAATCCTTATTACATTACCAAGTATAAAATGAGATTTCCTTCAGATCTAACAATCAATGATTAAATATGTAGGAAATTTAGAGAATCTTTTGTATGTATTCGAGGTTCTTCATCGATAGATAATCATCTGTATTTTTTAGATATTCTTGGTCAATGGTACCCTTCGACACATTTATACAGAAGTCTCTTGGTCATTATGATGACCATGCTGGTTTTAAAGCCACTCAGTGGGGCACTTGAAGTTTATTGTCATTCAGAAGGACATGGATTATTTTAGAGTTGGGATCGAACCCGTAGACAGGCTACCTACGTATCCTTTTTTTAGAAAATGAATCAGAACCCACGTAGTTCGAGTAAGGGAGTATGATGTTTATGATTGATGGCTCAAAGAAGGATGTCACAATTACTTTTACACTCTAAGCTCACGTGAGTCATGCTCGGTGTGAGAAACAAGAGGTATTGGTAAAAATTAGATAATTGTTTCATGAAAGATACAATCATAAGAAATAATGTGGGGCTTATGTATGTATGACTGCCCAAATAAATGAAGGTTAGGATTTACTTTAGGGAAGAAATCCAGGAACATGGTCCATAAAGGTATATGTGCTTCATGGAGATTTTGAATACTCTAACTTGGGGCTTACTCCTGAAAAGGAGGCCCAAATTAGGAGAAGACTTATGATTGGGTTTTACTCCTAAAAAGGAATCCCAGATCAAAGGTAAATTAAGACTGGTTAAGAGAAATTAAGACTGGGGCTTACTCCTAAAAAGGAGGCCCAGGTCAAGGATTAAGGTTTAGGGCTTACTCCTGAGGAGGATTCCCAAATTAGGAGACTGGGGCTTACTCCTAAGGAGGATGCCCAGATTTGGGAATTTTAAGAATTGAGGCTTACTCCTAAGGAAGATACCCAAGCATGAGACTGGGGCTTACTCCTGAAAAGGAAGCCCAGGTTAGGGGATCTGGGGCTTACTCCTAAGAGGATGCCCAAAAATTAAGGGACTTGGTGCTTACTCCTAAAGAGGATTCCCATATTAGAGGACTTATGACAAGGGATTATTCCTGAAAAGGAGACCCAGGTACAGGATTCTCTCATCTTAAAGGATGAGTTTTAATGAATGAAATGTCAATCTTTAGTGACATAAATATGTGTAAATCACTTGGTTTTGAGAGATATTCCACAGAATTCCTTTCAGATAAGAAAGTCAAATCAATAAATCATGCCATAAATGGATTTGGAGGGTGTCTTGGTGACTGAATCTTGAATAGGAAAGGTGTAATGGCTTACGAGGGGTGAAATGGGCAAGAAAGGCACCCAACAAGGCAGGGTCGCGCAAGTCCTGGTAGGCGCACAGGTACTGCGCGGGAGCGCAAGTTTTGGTCGCGCAGGTATATGCCTGCGCTACACATGATGTACTTGCGCGACGGTTAACCAGCAGGGTAATACTTGAGCGACTCTTCATTAAAGCCTTTAGAATACTCTTGAGGTTATTCCAGAAGAGGGGCGCGCAAGATCTATTGAAGGAGTAAGGCGGTGCGCAAGTGTGGCCCTTTTCCCTTAAGGGTTGGACACTCAGGCGCGCAAGTGTTGATGAGTTTCAACACTTAGGCCTTCCTCCCCCTCTTTAGATCTTCCGTTCTAGGTAAGAAATTACCTTAGAAGTGTTTCGAAAGCTTTGAGAAGAGACTAGGGCGCCGGGAGCTCAAATCTGAGTTTCTGGAAAAAATCATCCTCGAAATGGGGGGCACACAGGGTCTATTTATAGGTAGGAGAAGACCCCGGGCGGTTACCACTTAGGTCGCGCAAGTCACTTACGTGACCATATGGCATCGCGCAAGTGTGCTTGCGCGACAGTGATAGAACTTACGCGACATATGTGCTTTTGATCACTTGTTCATGCTTTTGTCGATTTTTGATATTTTCTTCAAAGGATGAATCAATTTGTGCTAAGTCATTTCCCTTTACATTTATTTGGACTCTGTGACGAAAAATGAGCGTCAACACACTTGACTAACCAATGACATGAAAAAAATTATCCCCCCAAAAAAGTCCACAAAATAGAAATAGAGATATTAACTACCTACCTTAGACTCATAGACATAGGCACATCTGATATCAAGCTCCAATTTGAATCGAATTGGCATAGATCTAAGTTTCCATCCAACACCCCGAAAAAAGGGAAAATAGCTCAAATGCATTTAGATCTCTATGAGGTGAAAATAAATAGAAGAATAAGGGTGCGTGAGGAGAGCCTTAACACTACAAATCCAGAACACTAGACAGTTATGAAATCGAACCACCAATGGAAGAGAGGAATTAATCCAAAGGAGGAGAGAAGGATGAGTTTTTCTCCTACCATGTGAGACCAAGAAGGAGAAAAGGAAGAAATAAAAGAAATAAGAAAAAAATAAAAACTAAAAAACCACCCTCTATAGGCTACATGGTTTAACTATACATTTTTCCAAACTATGCAGTAACCGTGTGAGATACAATGCAGAGCTACTACCCAAAAGGCTATCCTCGCACGGCTTGTGCATGGTTTGCACCAACCATGTTCCAACCAGGTAGAAGCCATCTGCAACAACTGTATAAAACCATGCATGACTGTTCTCCTCCCACACATAGCTTCCCTAAACCATGAAATAGTTCAAAACTAACCAACATGATTAGATGGAAGGGGTCACACAGTTTACCCAAAACCGCACACCCTGACCTGCTACACCAAAATAGGCCATTTGGAATTCTATTATCCCAAAACCAAACTGAAACACACAATTCACTCTCTAATCCTCTAGAACAAACCAAAAACATGATATAAATTTGATGGAACTCTCAGAATTGAGTTCCGATGAGCGGATTAGAAAACAGAACCCCCACTAATTGAAAAATTCAAAATGGGAATGATTTAAAACCCAATTCAAAAACCCGGGATGTTACACAAGGTGTTTATTAAAGGTTATAATATTGTATAATGGATGTAATATAATTAATTATTATTTTAAACTAAACCCTAGATCTATAAATAGAATGTTATGTCTATTTTTTGGTAAGGGACAAATATAGAAAATTGTTGTGTATAATGAAATTCTCTATCAAATCCTCCTCTCCCCATACCATGAATGAGAAATACAATAGGTATTTTTTCAAGATCGAAGGATGAGCAATCAACACTAACAAAAAAATATTATCAATTTGTTATGCTAACACTAGAAAATTGATTGGTGTTTCTCGAAGATCAATTGAGAAAATTTAGATCACTGCTAGAGGAATTATAACCTTGAATCCTCACATCACAACAAAGGTAATCCAAAAAGGGTCTTTTGGAAGGTCAACATCATCAACAAAGAAATAATCCTAAGAAGATGTTTTTATTTTCTTCATATCTAAATAAATTAATTATAAATTTAACGTGAAAGATCCTCACTTGGGGTTTTAGACAAATAAATATTAAAATAAATTTTAATATATCTCCCACCACTGAACACTTTAATTTTTTCCAAAACCTACATATATAACTGTATAGTGTAAATATAAATTGATTTAATGAAGAAGAAGGAATAATAAGTGAAAAATGTTTGTATATGTTAGTGTTCATGAAGAAACAAAGAATAAATTAAACATTACATGCATACTTGCATGCATATGTGAATGATCATGCACACGTAACTACATAAACATTTGATATACCTGAAACATACTTGAAGATAAAACATAAAATAATATTACAAATAAATTAATGCGATATGATTCCACATTTCATTCACCATGAATTACATAGATGAAGTATATATGATCTAATTAGGCTAATAATCGAAGAAGAAAATAGTCAGCATTTGTGAAAGATCATTCTTGCATGAAATAATATTAAAAGTTCAGTGTAATTTAGTTTCATAAATATTTTATTGACCAAGAATAATAAAGGATAACCTATACAATAAAGATTGTTGATTATGTGTATCAAGGAAGTTTGAGATTTAAATCCACAATTATATTCAGATCATCGAGACTGAAGAAGATAAAGAGTTTTCCCATATATCAAATGATTATTATTCAGTGTAGAATAATTATGTTGATATTGAGCTGAACTTTCATTGTTTCAAAAATCATGAATAAAGTTTATTATTATAGAAAAAGAAGAAGAATGGTTTAACCAAATACCAGACATAGCTTTTGTTATCATTTGGTATTGGATGAACTAGGTGAAGAAGAAGAAGAAGAAATATCTTCTTTCAGTTTTCTTCTATGAAGAAGAAGAATATTTTCTTGTATACTACTATCCAAGTAACAAGTTAAGAATAAATTTTATGAAAAAGTAGCAACGTTACATCTATCAAAAGTCTCAATAGGCAGAATAATTTCTTAGTGTTACAAACTACCTTACAAAGAAGGTGAAAGTCATCTTTATAGACAGTATAAAGAACCAATTGGGAGATATAAAACATGCACTATCAATTGACTATAGTGTAATGAAATTTAAAGGATATTCCATTCTTATTGTAACCACGTTAAAGGATAATTTCATAGTGTTTGTGTGGTATTGTATAATTTCCAAACTATTCCAAGGAATAGTTGCTATTATTTAGTAGTGAACCTTGTAAAAATATCATGTGACATATTTTACCTACTTTCATAAAATTTCATACGATAAAGAAAAGAGAATAGGAGAATCAAGATCCAAACAAGTCTAATTGGTAAAGGGATAAAAATTTATAAACGGAAAAAAGTTCCCAACACCAATTAAACCTGTCTTAGTGTTGAGTATATCTTGAAGTGGTCCTATCAAAATATTCAGTCCTTTGGGATGAGATCACTTATATCTAGTACCAATGTAATAAAGTAACCACCGACTATGAGATAATGGGTTTGGGGCCTTTATATTTGGTATCGGAGCATGTTTTATAGAAACCTTGGGAACTAGATTTAAGAAAACATAGATTATGAAACATAACCCTATGAGACTTTGAGGATAAGTATAAGTATTGGATAACATTATAAATACTTGGTAAGTTATATATTATGTGGTTTTCCTAGAAATACATACCTTTTTGGATATTAAAAGTGGATATGGTTTTGGAATAGACGCATCTAGGGAAAATTACCCTAAAAAGAGTTGATGGAATATATCTCGACCGTCATTCTAGTGCACGGTGAGTGTGCCCTTACTGCACACCTGGTTTGAAACACTCAGGGAATATGAATGGGTTGATTAATTTTTTATTTATAAACCATTATAAAGGATTTTAATATATTATTATCATATATGACCTTGGTTAAACATAAGGTGTCATAGATTGAAAAGAAGATGTCATTATTTAGAGATATTTTTCATGATTATATGATTACACAATTGTTTTCCACACTATTATTTTTATTTTTTGTTAGTCAATGGATGAATCCATGAGGAATCATGTTAATACTAAATGTGATAGACAATGCAATGATTTTTATCTTGAGCAACTGAATAAGATGGGATCTAGAAGGAAAAATCTTATGATTATGATCAATCATTTATCATGATATATGATTAAAGAAATAAACATTGGTGATTTTCCTAAAGCTTAAAATAATAGGAAGATGTACTTTTATGGAAGTTCATGTGGTAATGACTATAGAGGAATTAAAGTTCAATTTTATTCTGGTCAAGAATACAGTAAGAACCACTCAGGGAAATGTTACAAAGGAATGAGAAGATATTTTATATGTGGAAAATAAGTTCATAAAGAAAGTAATTTATAATGAAAAATAAAAATCTTAATGTAGTAATATGAAGTTCATCCTAAGGTACCATTTATAGTTCAATTCCTCATGTGTGTGGAACTTAGGCATTATCTGAGTCAATTATCTAATACAAGGGTTAACTCCTAAACTAAGGAAGGGCCTATGTTATGCTAATTGTTAAAGTGAAATGATTGAAGTGTTTATGTATCAGGATTCAATAATTATGATATAGAAGTGTTATATCAATCATATTATGGTTATAAGAATCATGAAAAATTTAAGTATTGTTCCATAGTGGTTTTTATTTAAGGATTTTAAAGCATATGATGAATAGTACTGATAACCAAGAAAAGTGATTTAGTGGCAAGGTGATAATTATAGAGAACACATTATTAAGGGAAATATAACCCTTAATATATGCCTAATGTTGAGTTAATAATGTTTAGTTAACATAAAGATATGATTGACATTGATAAAGTAAATTGGATATATTGGTGACCTTTAAATTGGTTAGTGATTTGATGACAAAGTGATTTAGGTCATATTTAATGAAGTTTATTGTTTTTTTGGATTTATGGAATATGTTAAATAGTATGTGATTATATTTGAGAATAAGGATTGTGTTAATTTTTTAAAGTATATATGTTTTCTTGGAGTTTATATGACGATTTGGGTTATTAACATTTTTTATGAGAATATATGATCAAGGTATTCAAATGTTTGATATGTGAAATTATGATATACTTTATGGGGATAAATTCCTGATTAAATATATCAAATTTTCATTTTTTTAATTTGGTCATACATATTTTGGAGGAGTCTTAAGGATAACTATTTATGGAATGGATTAAGTTGAACTATTATGGTTATTATTGAGGGTTTAGAGATTAATGTATAATATTTATCCGCATTGGATAACTTATGCTAAACATTTGGGTTTTTTTTAAATATTTAGAAAAATAATGAATGCATTTTAATTATTTTATAGATCTTATGATCCCTAAAAATTTAATTTTAGTGTTTCAATCATGAAAAATTCATCTTGATTATTCATTTCTTGGAATAAGAGATGAAGTGGAAACTTATCAAAGCACAACGAAAGGATGGAGTTATACTTCTAAAATAGAATGAAATCAAGTAAGTATATTTTATTATGTTATATATATTAAAAATAAAATAATCCATAAACTTTAGGAAAATTATCTTGAAATAAAAAACTTATCCTTTTACCTTCATTTCTGGTGAATTCACGGTCTTTTCAACCCTCACTGATTAATGGTTTTGTGGTTGTTAACTTTATCACGACCATGTTATCTATAATTCACTATTAGTCCTTAAAAATTAGTTTTATCATCCATATTTTTACTTCCCATCAATTTTATTATTTTCTAGGAACCTGAATATATGATATTTCAGGTAACCTTTATGTTTCCATGTTTCCCTTTTCAAAAGAAGTTTTATTCTCTCTTTATATAATGTGAGTTTTCAAAGAAGTTTGAACCTATGATAACTGAGATAAAATATGGAGGGTGAAATTTATTTAATAGGGGTAGAATCTAACACCCCACAAATTTAGTTTAAAATAATAATAAGCTCGATATATTTCTTAACATGCAATACTAAGTTTTAAGAAAATTGTTATATATTATAAAAATATTATTATTTAAATGTTACAATTATAACCTAGCTTTTAAATTGGAGGATATGAATATGAGTAACCAAATTATGAAATATATGTATAATTTTCCTACTAAATATATATTTATTGATTAATTCTTATGAAATACACACTAAATTTTTAGTGAAGTCATTTTTATACTTCAAAAATATGTTTTCTTCAAAAATAGGTTTTATTGCATTTTGTGCATAGAAATTTAAATTAATTTATACCAATTTCAGAAATTTTATTTTATAAAATGAACATATTATTTAAATTATCATATAAAAATTAACTTAAGGTGAAATTTATGTATTTTTCTAAAATGATTTATTTTTTAGTGAATAGTGAAAAATACATATTTTTCAAATACTCTAATTTATTTTCATTAAAAAAAGTAATTTAAAAGAAATATTTTATTTTGTATTTGGTCTTAAAGTGACATATAATCCATTTGATTTATAATTATATAATTAATTCCATTTTAATTATAAATATTCATGATTTTGATATAAGTTATTTTTTATGATTAAAAACACATTTTTTCAAAAAACTGTTTTCATTGCGTTTTATGCACTTATATTAAAATTGATTTCTAAAAATTTTAGAGAATATATTTGAAAAAATAAAATTAATTCTTTAAATAATTATTTCAAAATTAATATATAATGAAATTTTGATAATTTTCTGAAAATATTTGTTTTTGACGAATAGTGATAAATGCTGATTTTTATTGAAAACTTCATTTTTCTTGAAAGCATTTAAAAAGTTCCATTTTGTTTTAAAATTGTTTTAAAAGTATAAATAGTTAAATTTTATTATTAATAATCCAATTCAGGTCATTATAATCAATTTTATATTAAATTTTTATATAAAAACTTTTTATTCTTAAGAAAATGTTTTTTTTGAAAAACTGTTATTTGTCACTTTTTGCGGGTTTGTTTTAAAATTATATTATACCACTTCTCTGAATTGAACTAGATAAAATATATTCCATATTTTTAATAAAAATAATTAATATTATTTAATATGTTCAAATTAATTTTTGGTCATAATGAATAGTAACAATTTGTTATCGTGGTTAAAGTAACGAGTTTATTGGTGTGGGCAGTGGGGTGGGGGGGGGGGGTTAACCAAGATATAATGGTAAGTTTTACAATGAAACTTGTCTAAATAATATTTTAAGTATACATTTAAAATTTATTATTTCCTATTTGTGAATATATGGCTATTTGGAATCATTTTTCGAGAGTATGATTTTATGATATTTTATTCTTTTAAAAAATTGAAAGTCTGTCCTCTCCCCAACTTATAAAAAAACAACCCTCATTTATATTATTTACACCAATTTAATCCATATATATCAACCAAAACCTACCCAATTATATTATAAAATTTACTATCCATGAATTATATATTTTTCTATTCTTAAAAGACTATTCTCAGGGTCCTTAAGTGAGGATCTAAAGGAGGCCTACCAAATAAGAGGTAATCATCTTACCCAACTTCTTTTAATTTATTTCTTCTTCTAACTCCTATAAATATATTATATTAATCATAAAATAATAAATTATGTATCCTAAATATATTTAAATGTTATTATGATTATGTAACCACCAATATCCACCCTATTTTCTATCAAACGAGAAGTGAAATTATCGCTCGTGCGTACATGTAGACTACCGACACCACGTAGCGATACAATTAATTTTCCATAATAATAATTAATGGATAGTTATTATGATGTTTTTAATGTTTATATATGATATTTATGACATAATTATGTTTCTATAGTTATAATATCATATATACCTTCTTACCTTTCTATACTTTGGAAACGATAATGTCGCTTATGCATACGTGTGCACTACCACCTCCACAAAGCAATGCGAGTTATGTTTCATTTATGATTTAAATATATGATAATAGAGATATTTTTAATGAGTATATATCATATATATGATATTATAATGATTATTTAAAGGTTAAATATTATTTACCATTATTTTATTCCATCTGTTGAAAAGTGAAAACAACATTCATGCGTACATATGACCAACTGTCTCCATGAACGGTGTAAATCATTTTTCTATCTCTACATTTTATGAATGATTATAAATATAAATATAATGAATATATAATATATTTATATAATTAATAAAATTATGTATACGATGGAACCATGAGAAATATGCAAGGACCAAAACTATTGAATAGAAACTTACATGAAAAATGAGATAGTTTACACTCGATAACAAAAATTTTAATAAAGAAGTATTAATAAATAGGTATTGAAATGTTATAAGTGGATAATATATGATATTATAAGTTTTTATATGGTTATGTTATATAATTATAATAAATTTACATATATTTTATAGGACTTTAAAATCACTTATAAAGTAATTTAGACCTGAGGTAAGGGTTTCTTATCTCACTTTTATTTCTATGATACATATACCATATTCACCATTTGTTTCATTCATGTAGTTTATATAAAACACATTTGATATAATATATCATGAATCCATTTATATTAATGTTATTTAAAGTTTTATTTTAGTTTAATTATTTCATGGGGATCGCGATTCAAAAGTTACCAAAGTGGTAAGGGTTTATTTCACAATCTCATCATTTTTCAGGATTATTTATGTTTAAGTCTCCATTAGGGAAATTATTATATCTTTATATATTAAACCCAATCTATTTAATTACTTATTTCTAGAAATTAAAAATTTTCCTTTCATTTTCCTCCCTTTAATATATCAATAGACTGAAATAATCTTTTTAAGGAAAGCTAAATTTATTCTCTCTTCAGTCAAAAATCCTTTTTCTTCCATATTTGTGTTTTCTAAAAATATTTCAATAATATTTTTACTAATATCAAATTATTTTTTGAAATAATTTATACCCATGATTTACTTTTTAAAACATTTTATAGGTAATCTTTTTTTATTCTCTAAATGAGGTACTTTTTACTTTTTACCAAACATTTTAAAATAATATTTATTTTAACATACATGGTATGAATTAAATTTTACACCACCATTACCACTCAATTTTTTGTTTCTTCCTTTAAAAGTTTACATATTTATTTCCCAAGAAAATTATTTTCCTAATATTTTAGAAATTTATTTATTTTGAATAAGTTATTTAAAAATGAAAAGGGTATTTTCCTCAATAAATTTTATAGTGATAATTAAAAAGTATTTTTATCTATCTCAACATACATTGTTGAATATAATGATTTATTTAATATGTATTATAATGATAATATCCATCATTTTTCTCTAGATGGTTTATAATAAACTTGACCGGGGAAAGTATTAACACTTCGTGTGTTAGTTCTTCTAATATTGATTTTTTTGATTATCAAGGAATCTTGATTAAGTTGTATTATTTATTAATATGACGAATGCATTAGAATTATTAATTGATAGGTGGGACATAAAATTATATTGAAATTTGATGCATTGGTAGGTCTCATAAGACAAAATAATTTGGTTATTTTGCTGATGTCTTACCCATTTATGTAAAATGTTTTAGCATGAGGCCTTGATTATAAGTTCAAGATGTTTGACATTATGAATTCCATCATTACTAAATTAGTTTTTGATGACCATGTGATTATTTGAATAGTTATGATATCCATGGATAAGTTTCAAGCTCATGTGATTATTTATATTGAATTATTTAATATTCATTTATTCCTCCCATATTATTCTCATTGTATTTATTCTATGTTAGCTTCTAATGTATTCATACCATTACTGAGCATCTGACCTCACCCCTTTCTTATGTTTCTTTTACCCAAGATACCTAAAAGTGCACTATGAATGATATACAAGGAAGTTCTATAGATAATAATGAAGTTCTCAAAGAAAAAAAATACTATTATGTATTTTATATTTTTAAATGTAATGTGATATTAAAGTATGTATCTAGTTTAACAAGACTATTAAAATATTAGGTCCATTGGGATGAAATCACTTATATATTGTGATAATTTAATAAAGTAATGACAAACTCCAGGCACTGGGGTTGGGGTATTTACATCATATACATTTAGTGAGTCAAGATCAATATCTATTCATTACTTACATCTATTTTTTTCACATAAATAGGTTATGATTATTTAAGTAGGGAATAATCCCAATCCTAAAAATTATGATTCTTAGATAGTCGAGTGGTTAACTATTTATCCAATATTTCATATGGATTTACTCAACTCTATTCATCTAGCATCCAAAATGTTACGGATTCCTAAATAGTGTTATCCAAAGTAAATACCAAGAATAAGATAACAAAGGACAATCAAGGGGTACTCATCAAAGTCATAGATACCCAAAAAGATTAATATAGAGTTACCTATAGCTTTATTACCTTAGACAAGATAATCCAAGGGCACTCATGCTACGCTCAATGATACTTGTTGAATGATCGAGGCCTTGAAAAGTGTCTATTCAGAATGAATCCCACACTTATTATCTATAGGGATTTCCTTTTATGTCTCGCCAATTTAATATAAATCACACACACACACACATATATTAAATTCATAACTATTACTTCTTATGTAATCATTATCTTATCATATTTTTTCTATTTTATGTATGAAAAATTCTAATAATTTAGTTTTTAGAATCCCTATTCAATCCAAAAAATTAATGTGTTGACACCAAATTAATGTGAAACTCTTTAGATAACCCACAATTTTGTTTCACTCACAAAAAATAGAAGATAAACAGATTTATATATATATATCTGAATGCATCATATTCATAAGGCACATGAACTCATCATGTAAATTCATGGGTTTATATGAGATATAAAATATCTACATGAGTAAATCTGAAGCGGTAGACAACTAACCCCATTCAAATTTCAAAACAAAGCATAACCTTCACTCCAATAGGTGGTTCAACACAGAGTACCTCTCCCTGGGGAGACTTTAATCAAGTGATAATTCAATTAATTATAATTATAAAACTTAATATACACAAACTTTTACCAACAAATAAATTCAAGATAATAACTCCAAATAATAAAATGAGGTCAAGGTAGATAAAAAACTAAATTTTATGTAGTTTTACCTAGAAAGAAATGCAAGGCTCTAACTCCTAGAAGAAGTTTACCAGTTAAACATAAATCATACACAATAATCAAATTTGTTAAACAATTTACTAAACATAAATATCAAATGAATTTAACTAATAAATAAAATTTTATTTGTTTAACAAAACATGAGATAAACATTCATGAACATTTCATAAATAAATACTAATAATAAAATTTTTATAAATAATCTAAACATTATAGACATTCCATAAATTTGAATATAAACATTTTACATTATTTTCAATTTTTTATTATTATTTTTTTATTATATGTAATTTATATAATATTTTTGTTCCAAATTGAAAGAAGCACGATCCCTAAAGGTTCCCATTACATGGGACTAACCGCCCTACTGCTTGGAATTAGGGTGTCACAACATGGCATATAGGGTGTCACATCGTGAAATTTTCCCATGAGTCCCACATAGGGTCTCAAAGGGTCATTGGGTATGAATATAATTCCTTGAATCCCCATCCCTATTAATAAGGAATTTTCTAGAAAGGGGATCACTAATAGGATAACCCTAGGAAAAACAAAGTTGTGAGGGTGGATCTCCCAAAGTGGACAATATTATTGGTGGTAGGGACTATTGAATTAGTCCAATCAAGTAAAATCATAGGAGGGAAAACCCTGGTTCTTTAGGGAAAGTGTTAATTGTGTGATTTTTGTGCCCAATTGAATGCAACATGAGCCCTAAAGGTTCCAATGACATGGGACTAACCACCCTACTGTTTGGAAGTAGGGTTTCACAGTATGACACATAGGGTGTCACGTCATAACAATTTCCCTTGAGTTCCACATTAGGAATCAGATGTTATTTGAGTGGGAATATAAGTCCCCAAATCCCCATACCTATCAATATGACTTTTTATAACAAGGGTAAGCTCTAATAGGCTAACCATAGAAAAAACAAAGCTGTGAGGGTAGGACTCCCAAAGCGGAAAATATTATTGGTGGTAAAGACTACTGCCTATTTCCTCTAAAACATTTCACGAATTATAAACATTTTATAATTCAATTTATATTATATAAACACTTTAAATAATTTAAATATTATATATTTTGTAATTTATAAACATTTTATAAATTAAAACTTATTATTTCTAAATAAATTTTTTATTTTTAGATCATAAAGAATGCCACATAATTTTTATGAAAGGTATTTTATTATTAATCAAAAATATTTGATAAAATGTTTCATAAAAATTTATTTAATTAATTATAAACAATTTATAATTAGTTAATTAATTAATAAATTTATTATAAATTAAAATATTCCTAAAATACTTTTGATCATGATTTATTAACATTTTATAAGCCATAAAAATATTTAAATGTCATAAAAACAATTTTTAAAGAATTTATATTTACCTTGATGTAGAATCTATATTATGTGTGTGGGTAACCTCACACTACCCTCACATAGACCGTTTATGTAAGGGTATATTTTCAGGACCTTAATGTAGTGAATGTTGTGTAAAGGTACTCTATATTTACCTTTACATGAACTTATTCATGTAAAGGTAAACATTACACTACCTTTACATGAACACTTCATGCAAAGGTAAGTCTTAGACTACATTTACATGAACCCTTCACATAAAGTTAAGTCCCAAGTTACCTTTACATGAACCCATCAAATAAAGGTAAAACTCATATTACCTTTATGTAGCTCACGTAAAGGTCCCAGATGCTGAAACATATTTATGACAATGCTATTTTTCAAAAAACTGTAAATCTAACACATTTAAATCTTGAAGAAACTAAATCTGATACCAATGATGGGTTTTGTTTGAGCATCAAATTATCATTGGTAGTATAATCAAACCCAAAAATATAAGTATCTATATCTTCAAAATCAATTGTGTGAATTATTGTAAAAACATAGTATCAAAAAATTAATTTTATTCATATTAATAGAAACATCCATCTTCCTTTATATAGAGGATTCTTGGATAATATCACTATGATTAGTGAGAAAATCACCCTACCTTAATGGCGACACACCAGCTGAAGGATCCTTGATTGTATCAAGAGGATACTCGAACGTCTGAAGGGGTTCTAATACTTTTTTGTTAGGAGAGACAAACAGAGTTCAGGAAAAGGAGAGTTTTATATAGAAAACTTTTTATGAAATTAATTATCATGTCACCTTCGTATGTGAAAAACACACCCAATGAAGAAATATATTCTCTTTATATAGGTGAAGCATGATGTTACTAAAAAAAATTACATGCGTTACTTCCTGTTGGGTGTAACATTCATTAAATATTTCAATGAATAAATTCAAAGCTTGGATGAACCACCCCTTTAGTTCTAAACTAATGAAAAAATGTGGGTGAAGTGGTAGATCACACTCTACATTACATGAAACCATTTGAATATGAATATTATAAATATTTAATTTAATATATATTTTACATTTATCATACATGCATCACATACATGTATTTTTAGTGAACTTTTAGTAGGTTCACCTCTAATGTGGATAATTACATCCTTGTTGTGTTGAGGTCAAGTTCAAGACACAGATTTACCACTAAGATAAAAAGTGATTATAAGTGGTAAGGGTATGTATTATCCTTGACCCATTTGTGTTTCTCAATACCTTTGTCTCCCAATAATGTTTATACTAGTTCCCACTAGTTAATAATTGTGACCCTTTAACACTATAGAAAATATCTTCAAATGAACTCCAATATGTCTTAACATCACCATATGAGATCCCCTTATTCAAATCCAAGAAATTTTACAATTATAATCTAATCATAATCATTTCATTCATGTACATCTTGATACAGATGAAAAACTAGAAACAACTTATGTTAATAGATTAATTTAACTTTCTTCTTCTCTTACCTATTCAACCAAATATCTACAATTTCTCTCTCTTCAGTACTCTGAATGTTCAACATACTATAATATTAGTTAATATATTACTCAATATTCTTTTCCAATTCTAATTCATATTATATATTTTTTATAGTCTCATGGATTAATCAATAATTCATAATTCGGGAATTTCTAGAAAAACTAATCGTTTAAGGAATTGTAGAATATTATATCAACTAATCTTATCCACTTGGTTCCTCATGATTTTTTCCTTAACTTTTCATGTAAGTTTATCCCGCATGATCCTAAACTTAATTTCATTTATAAAAAAATATCTAGCATTGAATCCATGTTTACATGTGGGAATATCATCACGACATGGAAATTCAAACCACTAAATGATTCCTTTATTCATCAAAAATCAATGAAAAAGATATATTTCACAACATATCATCATAACATGCATATCCCCTATGAAAATATATTCATCACACATTAAAACATGGAATTTCTCCCCATGGTGTGATAACATCTCAAATAGTAGAACCAGCTTCAGCTGGTATTTCATTATTAGATAACTTCATGATGTTGTATTCTTTTTCATGGCATGACACATCCATTTATGACATAAACTTTTAATTTATTTCATAAAGGTCATATTCACATATTAAATCAAAATTAATTTGTATAATTTTGATGTTTAATTAATGGAATAATAACTTCTACATCGTTTGGGTTAACTTTTGAAAGTATATTCCAGACTTTTGGACTTTTCCATTTTTTTCAATGAAATGACATGATTACCTTTATGCATGCTTCATAGTCACTTTAATGTATTAATTATAACTTCAAATTTACTCCTACATATATAGTGACTTTGGAAAATTTCTTTATTCTACTCACAAATTACTTCTATGTATACTTTAGATGACTCTCATGCATGCTTCAGATGGATTTTACACATAGTCATGTCTTTGTTAATACTTTAGTTATACTCTAGATCAATTTTTAAGCATCATGGGAATTTTTTAATTTTACACTGAAAGATATAAAGTAATTTTACACATAAATGAATTCACATTTATGTATTCAGTGGAAATGTTACTTTGAAAATAGTTCAATCCACACTTCTGGATGACCTTTATGTTTTCAGGTGATTTTTAAACCTTTTACAAATTTTTAATCCCATGAAAAATTCCAAAAATTTTATAAAAATACTCAAAACCTATTCAAGAAATATCAGGGGATATCAAATCACTTTAAAAAACACTTTTAAACACTTTAAATGAATTTAGAGTTTATCAAATTGTTTTCAAAGCTCTTAAATCTTATTTCTAAAGTCTTGTAGAATACGAGTACCCATCCTTGAGTACTTTAATTAAACTTAATTTCAATAGCTATTTTAGATTCAAATTAGCCTTATAAATAGATTCCAATGATCTTCACTCATAGTTCATAACAAATACAACACTTTAAAAATTCCCTTGGGTTCTTCAATTTTACTTTTTTGATTTCTTTTCAACTTTAACAACTCACACCAAAATTTATCAAATCACATCCTTTCTTGGAAGGAAGTGTCCCGACACCACACTTCTAGATGAAATTATGTTTTTGATATAATTATATTTGTTAGTGACAAGTACTTTGTGGTAATTCATACTTGGTCACACGAAATTTGTGGTTAATGACATCTATGCTCTCTCCCCAATCCACACACTCATGAATTCTCTCCCCCTTTTAGAAATAACAATATATTTGGATTCAAAGTAGGGTAACATGAGTTTTTTCACATCTCTCCACATTTGAAAATATAATTTAAATAAATATGGGGCATGTTGATAATTCCTCAAGTGAGAGGGAAGGGATGAACATTAATGTTCATCCTCAACACTTCAAATATGTACTATGACATGGATTTTTGTGAAAATATCAGCAATTTTATCTTTTATGAAAGTATACCATTGATTCACATATCCACTATCCACATTATCCCTGATGAAATTATTTTTTATATCAATATATTTTAATATAAATTGTTAAACTAGATTTTTGTATAGATCAATTACACTTTTTTTATCACTTGTAGTTCTCAAGGGCATACCACATTTCACATTCAAGTATCACAACTGTTCCTTCATCCATATCATATATGTGCATACATTTTTAGTAGCAATATACTATGCCTATGCAGTGCTTAAAGTTACTAAGTTACATTTCTTACAATTTTAGTTTACATAATTTTATTTTAAAAAGAATATACCACCTGATATTTATTTTTTTATTGGAATCAGCTCAATAAACAGAAGTCTACCAAAAAATATTTAACTACTCGTTTCTTATATACAAAAATCCATAGTTCAAATTTCCTTTAATAAATATGAGAAATCTCAGGACATCTAATATATGTATTTTTTTGGATCAATTTGATATATAACACACAAGGTTACTATATAAACAATTTCGGGCCTTGATACAATAAGATAAATTAATCTTCTAATTATTTTCCTAAAGTCTTTCTGATCCACACTTTTTCCAGCTTCATTTTTACTCAAATTTACAACAACTGTCATAGGTGTGGATACTTCCTTTGAGTCATTCATGTTATATTTAATCAAAAATTCATTGGAATATTTATATTTTGATAGAAAGATTAAATTTTCCTTATGCATATCTTGAAATTTCAGGAAGATACTCATTTATCACATCACAAAATTTTAAAAATGTCTCTCCATTTTCCTTTGAAATTCTTCAAAATCATACCCCATATGACCTACAAAAATCTTGTAACTAATATAGACAATGAAAATTAGATTACACATGCTCATCTTTTTCACATATAGCTTATTTTCAACTTTTAATTTATAAAATTTCAAATGTTTTATAAAACTATCAAGTTTTGAGTACCAGGATCTAGGGGATTTCTTTAATCTATATAATATTTTCTTCAATATTTACACCTTTCTTCCATCACTCTTAAGCATAAATCCCTATAGTTTCTCAATAAAAATTCATTCTTCACGATTTTTATTTAAGAAATTATAATTCACATCCATTTGATAAATTATATAGTTTTTGTGAACTGCAACAACTTGAGAGATTCTAATAGCTTCAAATCTTGTAACTAGTTTAATAATTTCTTCAATGTTTATGCCTACCACTCGAGAATAACCTTTGAATACCAATCCAACCTTATTTCTTGAAACCTTAACCTTTTCATTGAGTTTGTTTCGGAATACTCACTTGGTTTAAATAACATTATTACCTTCAGGTATGGGAGTAAGATCTTATGTGGCATTATTCTCAATCTGATCCACCACTATTCATAGAATTTATCTAATCCTTATGCTCAACATCCATAACAACTATTTGTGGTTAATATTTTGAAATAAGAGTTTTTTTTATTTTAAAGTCTCAAACTTCTTCTATTCTGAACTATAAATTCAATATTTACAATGTTATTTTTAGGTTTTATATGTTTCTTCATTTGTTGATGTTTCAATTTCTCATCTTCAATTGCACTATCATCATCACCAGTTTGATCTAAGTTAACATCAACATTGTTTGATTCATTCCCAACTCCATATTCACTGATTTTTCTAGATATATATATATTTTTTACACTTATGTATTTTCAAAATCTGATTCACATACCTCACTAATATTGAGTTTATTTTCAACAATATTCACATCATAACAGTTAAAAACGTCATGTAACCTTTTATTATTGCACTTATAAGTAGTTCACAATAGTTTTATTTTTATACCATATTTCATAAGAGGTAATTTTTTATTCAAGTATGAATTTTTTTTTGAATATATACAATTGTTCATATTTCTTCCCTGTAGAATAATTTTGAAAGTTTGTGTTCAACAAGTATAGTTCTTCCAATTTCAACCACACTTATGTCATTTCTTTCTATAACTCCATTATTCTGGGGAGTATAAAGAGAACCATACCAATAGTATTTCTTTGGTGAGGAGTATTATAGGTCCCCAGTTGAAGTATGTAAGTGTTATATTTGATTTATTTTGATGTTTAGAAGGTTTTAGGATGTAATTGGGTGAGTTTGGGGGTCTGGTGGGTCTTGCATGGTTGAATAATTGTTTTTGGGACCATACACAATTCCTAGTTGGGACCATACAATAGGTTAAGAGGGAAAAATTCTCTACGTGATCACTATATGATCATTTGGGACTATAAAAATGTGGGATTTTGGGGATAATGGGATCTGCACGATCACCCAAGACCATGCATTTGGGTTTGGTATCCACTTAAAAAACTCCTCTAAAGATTTATTTTTACCTAATCTTGGTGATTTCAACCTCATTTTCCCCATATAACTCAACCCTCTCGACCCTAGGGAAATTTTTGAGTAATATTTGGTGATTTATTATCTCTTAGTCTCATAACTATTGATTTTTGATGGTTTTGTTGTGAGGATCAATGGTAAATCACTCCAAATACTCTTCTCTCCTATTGTTCTTGATTTCTATCAAGGGAAACCCTAAATAGATAGGTTTTGAGAAATTTTAGTGGGGTAATGGATACTTTAATTTGGGGATTTTGGTTCTAGGTATTTGAGGGGCCTAAGGGAAGATTGGATCTTGATTTTCATGGCATGAGTTAATGTTTTCACTAGATTTGAGGTAATTGGATTCTATTGTATGCTATATATGTGAAGTTTTACATGTATTAGATGTGATTTTTCAATAAATAATTTTATATACCTAAAATGATTAAATATGAGTATGATTTTGAGTGGGTAAAATCAAGGAATTTTAGTGTGTGGGTTTTTGAGTAAACATAAAGTGAAGATCTCTAGGTGTGTGTGTGATTTTTGAAATAAGGGGAATTTGGGGTAAATTGATTATTGTTGATTTATGGAATTGGGTTTGTCATTTATTGTTTTGTTGTGGTTTATTATTTATCTTCTCATTTCTATTGATAACTTGATAACATACGATATAGAGTTACTGGTTGGTTTTTCATTGATCCCTTATTGTTTTTGAAAATTGGTAAAGGGTGGTATCGAGTTTCTAGTTGATGAGTTATGTTGGGTTGTTGTTGGATTGAATTTATAGATGAGTTTTTCTGAGGTATTAGAAATGAGTCTTGGTAAAATCTTACTTTGGTGTGGGGACCTTGCTGATAATGACAAGGTGATGTAGTGAAAACTCCCACTTAGGTGTGAAGACCTTATTGTCAATAATAAGGTGAGGTTTGGAGGCAGTCATTCCTATCACAATTACGTGATGCTCAATCTTGGTTGTCGCTCAAGTTCTAAGAATCCTTCGAGTATGGTTGTTAATATGGGTGTGTGTGTTGGATTTACGTATTATAGTTATGAATTGATTTTGGTTGTGATATCTTTCAAGATTATTTACAGTTAATGGTTATGTTGACTATTATGGATAATGATTTTATTACATACGGAGTTTTTATAAAATGTATTATGTTGGGGAATTTTCTTCAAAAATTATTGAATCTTCAATGATTTTTCATATAAATGGTGTGTATAGGAAGAATTGGGAAAATCCTACTGGGTATATTAATCACCCCCTATTTTCCCACTCTAGTGGATAGGTAGACTTCATATAGGGAACATATATGAAGAGGTGTTATCCCAAGATTGTGATAGAATGATCATGTAGGAGGAGTCTCGAGGAGGTGATAACTCATAGAGAGGTGGTGTAATTCAAGAGTTGGTTGGGATCCACTTAGGAAGTTTCATGGGTAGTATTATTAGCTTATATATGTGTTGTACTTGGTTTATGTATTTTTTATTTTATATAACTGGTTATTTGGTTTTAAAGGAAATAACTACTATAAAAAGGGCTTTGTCCATGGAAAAAAACCATGGTCATAGACTCGATGATCATGGATGTATCTTATGACCATGTGCATTATGCTTGTGGTCATTTTTACCATGTTAATAGCCCCTGGGTCTATTTCCATAGGCATTGGCCATGAATATTGGTAGTGTGGAGATAGCCCCTCAAGTGTCCACAAGACTCACCCATGACGATAACCCTTTGGCTATAGTCTATAGCCATAGGTGAGGATTGTATCCATATGTCGGGCTACCACTACACTGTCTATGTCCATGGGTGTAATGACCATGAACATATTGTTCAACTATCTTATGAAATTAACTAATTAAAATTTAAAATGAAAACATGTTTTAATCCCTTAACCTCACAGGTATTTGATTAAATACTTTTCCAATTCCCCACAAAAAAATTTAATTATACATGTGTATTGGTATATATATATATATATATAGAAAGAGAGTTAAATATTTAATATTATAATTATTATATATTTATAACTATAATATATATAAAATACATAATTTGATGGACCACCTCACCTATGTAGAGTCCCTACAACCATAGGAAGTGTAGATCATGGAAGTAATACATGCCCCAAGGGTCTACGGTCATAAGATAGTATTTTTTTGGTGGTAGGGGACTCTATGTAGGGAATTACCACCATAGGAATAATTTACCACGGTGGTAGGGGCATCTAAGTGGTACTTCCACCATGGGAAACATCACCCATGGTGATAGAGGAATTATAACCATAGGAAAATATTCCCATTTTGGTATTTATGTGGGACTACCACCATGGGAAACATCACCCATGGTGACAGGGGAATTATAACCATATGAAAATATGCTCATTTTGGTATTTATGTGGGACTACCACTATAGACGTATTTTCTCATGGTTGTAGAGGGATCAACATGGTGAACTACTTCCATGACCATAATTACCTATGACAATAGGGGAACTAAAACTATAGGAAAATACACTTACGAAAATATCTATGTGATCCTACTTCCATAGGTGTAATTACCCATGGTGACAGAGGTCTCCATACTAGGAACTACTTATAGGGTCATAATTTCCCATTGTGGTAACTTTGTGAGCCTACCACCATGGGTAGGATTACCCATGATGGTATGGGTATATCTACATGGGCCTGCCACCATGGGTGGCATGGCCTATGGTAGTATGCATTAACCACATTGTTCCTAGACTAAAAAAGGTTCCCCACTCCAATATATGGAAATAGGTGACATTTACCATAATCTTACACCCTTCCCATGTTGTTACCATGCTTAAATGGGTTTCCCACATCACACTATGACCATAAGAAATATTTCCTATGGTAGTATTCCCCCCACTTCCATAGTTTGGTTTCCTTTGGATATGGATCCATGGTCATAGGTGATTTTTGTAGTAGTGAATGTTTTATCATGCCATTGGAAACAAAAATATTCTTATAAAGTATTAATACTCATTACAAATAACAATCAAGGGATTAAATAGACCTTTGAAGAAATTATAGAGTAAATGGGAGGTTGTTGTGAAACTTATAATCATTTAAAACAACTCTAAAAAATATATGAAACTCATAGTTGCATGAGAAATGTGATTTCAAATGCAGAACCCCCACCACCCTCGAGCCAACTTCCAAAATAAAAGGCCATAATATCATGAAACTCATGGTGTGTAAACCTGCAATAGAATTTCATGACACTTCCTAACTTTCTTGATTCAGTCAATGTTGTGTGATATTGGAGGAGTTGTATGAGACAATGACTTATGTGTGCTAAAATTCTTATAAATAGAGCAAGAACACTATTTTCTAAGATAAACTTCTAGAAGTATAAGAGTCTCACTTCTAGCTTGCGTAACTCATTTTTCTATGAATTCATGCAACCAAAGACACCCATGGACCCTTTAAATTTATAAACTTGCGTAAAATACCTCATATAGAATCTTAATTACGCTGGGTTGTGGTTGAGATGCCTTCAAGTAACTTTCATCAATGAAAAACATTGTTTGCAGTCTCATTCACTTCACGCAATATGTAGAAGTTGTATAAAAACATCCTTTGTAAATCCATGCACCATTATTGTGTAGTAATGCAAAATAGTCCCAAATCATGTGAGATTCATGAATATGGGGAGAATATGGGGTGAGGTGGGGTTAAAAATTTTGATTGTTAAGTGCGTGAGCCATGGTAGGTTGAGCTCGTGTAGGTATGGGCCAAGGCGGGTTAAGCTCATGTGGGTGTAGGATTACTCACAGGCTCAATTCAAAAAGAAAAATAATTGTTTTATAATATTTTATTCTTCAAAATATTTTTTTAAAAAAATACAATTAAACCATGACATATGATTTTTCATAGTAATGGTCATACTAATTCACCATCCATTCACATGTGAATTTTAAAAAGGTATATATTATATTTTTTATATGATTATATAATAATTATTCACCATATTCACACAAAGAGTCATCCCACCTCTCAAAAAATAAAACCCATCTCATATGCACAAAATTTCAATGATAAAATATTTATTATAATCAAAATATTTTTTAGACCAATTTATTATTATTATTATTATTGTTATTTTATTTTATTTTATTATTAAAAAATCAGAAAGGACCATCTTCTATATGGGAACCCTAACTGAATGCTCTAAAATTGGCCACCACTTGGAGATTCATCTTTCATTCATAGGTTTATCCATTCACATCACTACACCACCAACATCATTGTTCACACCCCTTTATCAATCACTCACCTACTCTACATCACAATGGTTTTCCATCACATAAGTACCCCTATATGACACAATAAACCCACCAAAGAATGCTCCACCATATCCCCTAAAACACTAGCTATGTACGATTCATACTTCTCCTCACAACTACCAGGAATGAGAAGAAAATACAATATTTAAATGATTATAGTTAATTTTTTTTAAAATGTGGGGAAGGATATGAAAGCCCATGGGTAACCCATACACTTATGCTAGGTGGGGCATGAAAGATAGTTTTTATTAACATTGTATATGGGATTTTTTAGATAAAAATGAATGGGTAAAAATAATTTTGAACTTTTCCCACCCACCCATTTCACATTACTATCCTGTTCCTAGATCTCATGACTTGTGAAACTCAAAAGTTTCACGAAACTCCCAAGTTGCATGACCTAAACTTTGTCAACACCCATTGTATGCCTCCTTCACATCGTATGACCCTGTAGAAGTTGAGTAATCATATGAACTCTATATTCAATTTGGGATTACTCATAAAAAGTCCATACAAACAACCAATATCTTAGACTATTATACCCAATACCTATGAATCAATCTTGGTTTGGGTAGTTTCTTTATACTCCTAATCATAAAATCTCTCATACCGAGCCTCCTTCATGCTACCTAAAACATGTTGTGTCCATTCCTTTTTTTCCTTCCAAAAGAACATACACAATGGGTTCATGAGACTCAAATATAACACCATCAAGGGAAACTATCAATCATTCCCATTAATGAGAACATACAGGATCCCTGTATCTTTCTCTCCTCCCACCCTAACTCGGAATGGGAAGATTAACTCATTATCCCCACCCACTATATCAAAACTGCAAGACTTTAAACTACATAATGAAATATATTAGTCACCAGATGTTCAATTTCATGAAAAAATCCTTAGAAGAATACGTTAAAATGAATCCTTACCCTATGTGACAAGTATAGGACGCACTATGTGATGAGCCTAGGATGCCCCATGTGATGGACATGGGATGCATCATGTGAAAAGATTAGGATGATTCCTTCCATCATCCAGGAAGCACTAATGTGTAAGCCACACACCATCCCTTGTTGTCTCCCCTTCCATGACACAAGTGTCCTTATCACATGACATTAAACTGCATGGTAAAATCCTGCCCCAAGATCTTAAATCAAACTACGTGAGTATTGATTACTACCCTCAAGCAGGATATATAGGATGCCTCTTCAAGGTTCAATCCCTACTTATTAATAATCATATTTCCCCTATGTAATGTGATTCCTCGGGTAATGATCCCAATATAACCACAAAATCTCCAAAATAATATATTTATACCACTCCACTTATCCTAGAGAGACAATATCTATAAAGCCTGATCATCTTTCTAGAGTATGCCAAACCTCTCACTAGTCACCACCAAGTCTCCCTAGGACTTTAAAATATAGTTTATCTCCATTGGATGTAAACCCATGCCTGCTCATACATGCTGATAATACATGGATCAACTACTAGCTTTTCATGACTTAAACCTACAGAATTCCCATCCATGATGGGAATATGCGAATTTGTCCCCATTGGACATTAATCCATGACCTGAACCATACCTGATGAGCATATATGGGATTACCCACACAAGAATATAAATATGTGTCCACCCATACATGATGAACATATATGGGACCATCCAAAATAGACTCTCTATATATTTAAAACCATACATGATAAGAATATATGGGACTATCCCCACTAGACTCTAAATATGTTACTGACACATAAGTGACAAGAATATGTGGGTCTTCCTTCACTCATCATTAAGCCCATGACGCCACCTAATGCATCAAAAACCCATCCTTAAGTGATGATACTAGGGTGACTTTGGTTTTAGGCCTAAAAATACTATGTGACAAGTATAATATCTCTCATATATCTACTTAGGTGACAATATTAAGATGTCTTCTCATCTAATGATCATGATATGAATTATGTTATGAGCATAAGAATCCTATGTGAAGAGCATAAGATATATCCATTCTCTAATTAGTTGGAGACCCTAATATTCTTAACCCATTTGATGTGCATGATATTCCCTATGCAAAGATCCTAGTAAGCCTTATGTTTTAAGAATAGGTTACCTAGAATGATGAATTTTTGATGCCTAATATGATGAATATGGTCCACCTTGTGTGTTGATCATAGGATGCCTTAAGCAATGATCCTAGGATTCCTTAAAAAATGAGTGTAAGTTTCCTCATAGTGATCAAAAGATGCCTTGGGTTTTGTAATTGAGACATCTTATGTCACAAGTAGAAGATTACCTCCCAACCTCAAATGACAAAGATGTTTATAAATTCCCAACATGCCCAACATTATCATTTACTACAAAAATAGGTATCCTCCATTTTATGGAACAAAGTGGCATAATTAACTATTTTACACTATAATATGGCATCAAGAATGAGATTCATGAGCATGTCTTAGATCTACAAGGGAACCCCATACTAGGTGATGGAATCTATGGATAAATCTAGGGAAGGAAGAACCAACATCCCATCATCATATTTAGATCAAGGAGTCAATATCATCAACCATGATGGATAAGGATTCCCACCTTTGGAAATTGGGAATTTGGGTTTATAGGATCATGACCTATCCAAAGATGAAGATTTATTTCATAATCATATCCTAGTGGAATCATCAAGAAATATAATGGTGAACCCAATGTTAATCTCTTATCATGCAATAGGTTGAAGATATTGTGTGTTGGGTATCTCTAGTTCACAATATCATTAACATGAATCAATTATCTTTCATTTGAGAGAGGATGAGTAATTTTGGGAAATATGGGAATCGATTTCATTAAATCTAAGGAAACAGACTACCCATAAGGCTCAACAAGCCGCCCTATCCATGAATAGGCATGGGGGTATGGGATCTAACCATGTAAAAATTCCTCACAACTATGCTCTTACTGCAATGACCTCCAGGTGTACTCACTCTGTATCTAAATTGGATCTCATCCAACAGTGGGTTATCTCCACCCTTTTCTACTGGTATAAGGAGGAATGAGTCATCTTCACTTATGGGATGACTCATGAACACTTTGAGGATACAACTCCATGTTAATGTAATTGTACTCAATAAGAAAATAAGGTTCAATACCCCTATCATTGCTATTGCCAACCATTTCAAGAGTCTCTCCCTAGAATACCCTGCTATCTCTCTCCCCTATGCCAAAGAGATGAGGGACCTCCAATATTTAAATGCTATAGCTTCCAACTGAGAGTCATTGATGTAGGATCCCACCACCCAAGGTTACCAAAAACACAAGACAACCCCACTAATATATGAATAGTCTGATTCCATCCCTACTCAACCCACCCTGGTTCAAACTGTGTGATACCCATGTCTAGAGAAGACCAATAACCTTTCTCAATGAAACTACACTTCAACAGATACCATGAACCCTACCATCACTAACATATTTGAAATAATATTCACTACAACAAAGGGAAAAAAATTCTCTATGTTGAGATCGAGACCCAGACGCCCATCGGGTAAGATGGGTTGAATCTTCTAACCCCTGGTGTTGTTGAAAACAATCATGGAGGTCCTCCCTATGAAAATGAAACCTACCAAATAGGTAATCTTTGAGATGATATCAACTGAAACAAAGGTACCCCCCATTACAAATAACCCTAACACCCTGAAGACCCTCCCAAAGTCAAAGGGGATACTAGGCGCCATAGAGGCCCTACCCATGGCACCAACCATAAATTCATAGAAAAAACCCCCATAACCCTCAGAATATTGAGAATGGGGAGATCCTACATCATCACTGAAGGTAGGTCTAGGGTAACTAATGCCACATTACCCTCAATCTTTCATATTTAGAGGCAACCAATAATTCTAGTAAAATGATCCTACCTCCACCATCATCAGATATGAAGGTAGGCGTCTATTATCCAAGGATGACCATCCCTAAGGCCAAGGTACACATGGTTACCAAATATATATGAATGAACCTTCATGTGGAGGATGTTTTGGATTCCTTTCAGTGACTCTCCATTCATCCATCCTTACCACATTCAGCCTCCCTTTTCTCTACTTTTACTCTAGAAATATGGGAGACATCAAGATCTGGTATGGTTCCCTTTGATGAGGAATAAAATATTATTGAGTTTCAAGTAATAAATTTTATTACTCACAAAAATAGGTTACATATTCTATATCCTATATGAATATGGTCATGAAGCTTTCCCACCTCTATAGGAAACTCCCTCGTTATAGGGAATGTTTTCTTGTGTGGTGCATATTTTACTTGAAAGTCAACATTAGAATAGATATATATCAATTACTCCCCTAGATTCCCAATTTCTATATATGGGATCTTGGGGTGATTAATAATAAGATTAATCTTATTAATAAAAATAAGAGAAAAGATTGTATGAGATTTTGGCTAATGAACAATTATCAATTGTGTTTTGTCCACCTGTGACCTCGCACTTCCCTATCTGGGAGATTTTTATTGAGGATCACATGGAATGCCTCTTCCGAAACCTATGGGTTATGTTCAACCATATTTAGGACCATAGATTAATCTACTTATGAATCCATGACCACATTAAGGATCTCCTCCAGTAATTCTGAAAGGATGACATCGCAACACTGCTAGTGGCTCAACGTCCCGATTCATATAGGTAATACTAGAGTTTTTATAAGGCCTATTTTTTAAGTATTAAAGTGATCCATAAAATCATCGAAGAGGCCTCTATATATGTAAAAATTGTGATCTAGGGATATTATTATTCCCTTTAATTCATCTCTCTTCCAAGGTAAAAATAGGCCCCTCAAGCTGATCTTCCCATCAATCATAGAAGTTATCTTCCACCAACCACTACTATGAATTTCATAATGTGAAATCCCCTGGGTGACTAGGAACATGGGGTTAGTGATGAGAAATATAAGGAATAATATTCAACTCAATATGATCTACAAATTTAGGAAAACTTTTCGATAGGTTATCTTACACATCAACAGAGGCAAGCTATGGGCCTAAAAACCCCTTCTAAAGTACTCCCAGTTATTCATTGAAACCGTGATAAAGTTAAATGTATAAAAAAATATTCTGATGTTCCTTATAATGGTTATATAACCAAAGTGGATTCTAGAACCACTGCTTTTCTCCAAGAGTTGGAAGGCTATAAGTGGCTTAACACAAAACTCCTCAACAAGAACCATCTTAATAAAGAAGAAATCTGAGATGATCACATCATGCTTCCAATGAAACTCTGATAGGTGATAATTTTTATGTGGTGGACCAATGTGACTTCCCCACTCTAGACCATGGACATTTTGATTCATGATATATCTTCCTAGTTTGGGGGAAGACACATGCCGGTGCCCCCATGATGATGTGACTAGAGCTCTGATCACTCTCCTCAAATACATTGAAACCTAGAATGTCTGAGTTCAAACTTATAAGAATCCATATCTGACATTGGTCGATCATATTACTTCACCCCTAGATTTTGAAAACCCAAGATTCACCTCCTTAAATGATATAGGTGACATAGAGAAACACCTTGCCGATTTTTCCTCTCAGTTCAACTTAATATTGGGAACCCCAAAGCAGTAGGAATCCATTGGGCTATGATGCTTCATCCATACCTTAGAGGTACTCACCTTCATCTAGTACAACTAGATAACAACAAGATATATCACTAGCTAGAAGGATCTCTACTAATAGTTCCTCTATCATTTTAGCTCCACCTTGCATAGGACGAGTGCTACTAACTTCTTCAAGTGAAAGTAGTGGGAGAATAAGAATGTCACTAATTTTAGTGTTTGGTTAAAGGGAATGACGTATTCCCTTGACATAAACATTACCAAATAATAGTTTTTGGGCATGTGTATGGATAATTTTTAGGATTATATGGTTACAACCCTCATAAACCTAAAATATAGGGGTGGATTTTAGGAATTTACTGAGAGAGATCAGTTCCTTGAGGAAGCCATTTAGTGGACCAAGTGAATTTCCTTCCCATCACATTTTATTACTCAAACATGAAATCTAGAGAGAGTGGAAATAGTTATTGTTATGCAAAATTTCCCCCCTCAACCAATCCAGCTTCAAGTTCCCTCATAGAACAAACCCTATCATGCACAACCTCACTATGAGAACATCGCCTAGGGCCACTGACAAGATCAAGACCCCCATGATCCCATTCACAATATTTAACATTAATGTATACTTATTTAAGGATGAAAAAGTCCTAGGTTTCTTTATTTTTTCTATAGAGAATAAATTTATTATGTTTCCAAAAAAACATGAATCCGTAAGAGGACTACTTAAAAATCATCCCAAATATTACCCCTACCCTAGGTTCTTGGTTCACATAATTATGGAGTGCTTCATATTCAAGGATTGAATCCAAGATTTGATTTATCATGGCATAGTTAAACTGATTATTCCTCTAACATAGGTCAGATATGCTTCTTAAACCCCTGATGATAATGAATATACTTTGGAATGAAAGCGAATATTTGATCAGGGTGTTTGTAATTTTGATCACCGACTAACCCAAAAATTAGTCACCCATACCCATGGACTCATTTGTGCTCGGTTGAATATTCTAGAACCTCCTATGATCACTACATATTCTTCTTTTACACCATCAGAATCAAAAACATTACATGTCTCAGAAGAGAAAACACTACTTGAAAAAGGATAATCAAGAGTATTTTCTGGTGTCAAATCTAGTCTGTAATCTCATAGAATTCATGCCCCCTATATTAAGAGGAGGTTTCGTTACTTGTCCAATCTTAGAGGACTCCTATGATGAAGAGATGAATTATACCTCTATCAATGGAATAACTTTGGTGGATCATTGTGTGGATTTCAGTGATGATCTGTGCTAACAATCTCCTTCAATCACTTCTTGGAAATTCCATCAATAAAAAGGAAAATTCCATTTTGGCATACACAGTGTTGAGGAACCATTCTTAAAAGTGTGGTCAATGTTATTGAAACTAAAAGGAAAGAAATACCTAAGGTTCAACAAGAAAAAATTTAAAAGGAAATATATCCAGGGGAATACCCCTAATCCATCTAATTGGTTGACCACTTAGCTCAACCATAGCAATATAAGGCTTAACCATAACTTCCTAATGCTTTGCCTATGTTTTCTAACTGGAATTAGAATATGGTGAGAATTAGTTAGAATTTATCACCTTATATAGTCTTTATCCCCCAAAATTACTATCAAGGAATAACCATTAAGGAGAAAAAACATTCCCCTAGCTCATAAATATGATGTTATAAATCATCTTGTGGGTATAACAACATGTCTCTTGATACTTGACGCACACCTCCTATTAATGGAGTTTTGTGAATCCCTCATTGAGGCCCCAAGATCCCTTTATAGTTTAAAACTGAGGTAACCACTACTTAACCCTACCTTATAGAGGAATCCAAGAATTAATAGTTCCATGAAATTATATCCTTCACTAGGGAGGATGGGGGTTCCATTATTCAGGGGAACATCCACCTACTTTATGTCTCAATATAGTTTAATGGCATAGAGATCCATCGATGCCTGACAGATACTAGTTCTAGGATCAAACTCATCTTGATATGAAAACTCTATAATATAGGACTCACTGAGACCAATATGACCTCATCTAGCCTAACAATCCAAGGATATGATAAGGGGAAGAAGAATCTATGTGGAAAGATTTAGTTGAAGACCCAGTTTTTTGATTTGGTATCAAATACCAAATTCATGATCATCTTGCAAGACACTACCTGTAATTCCCAACTTGGAAGGCCTTGTATTCACCTACATGTGATAGTCCCCTCACTATATCATTATTACATTAAATACTCCCTCAATGGTTGAGTAGGGGTACTCCATGATGATGTCACTCCCTTTGAATTTTATGAATAATGTTATCTAGATGATGGGTGTTACAAGAGGGAAGGAATTCAACCACATCCTAATGAAGTTGAGTGAATCACTACTCCCAATGAATGTAAAACCACTTTAGTGGATCCATTATAGAATATAAAGGATAACTTTATATTTAAAATTCAATGCCTGGATGAAACAACCCCATATATTGGGAACCATTTTTTCATCCTCAAGGAAAAATAATTATATCATATCACCTCAAACTAATATAAAGGAAAAGATACTTTGAAGCCCAAAAATCCCACTACTATTATATACCAGAAGGTCCATCCCCTAGACACCAAAAAATTCCATCATCATGTCTTTTATAGGGTGGGTATGACTCATTGGAAGTTGACCAATCATTATTGTTTTAATATCAAGGGTAGACTTCGTCTATGGAGGCCATATAAGATTGGATCCACAACATCTATTTCCATGGTCTCTGTAGATTCATAAGGACAAGAATCCACCTTTAAATATTCTAATCCTATAAAGGAATATGATGGTGTTACCCCACTATCTTCTATGCTCGAGGGACAATCTCTTGCCTCTAGTCTTCATAATTTTGGTGATGAAGAGTATTTGGATGAATCCCATCCTTTCATTGTGGAATGAGTCCTCACAACCATTTATGACCTAATATAGGTGAACCTTAGTACCAAGGAATATTCAAGGACAACACCAATTAATGCCGTTATATCTCTTGAGGATAAAAAACAATACATTTAATTTCTAAAGAATTACCAAAACATATTCACCTAGAAATATAATGAAATTCTAGGGATTTATCCCCAATTTTTCTTCCACCATATTGACCTTCCCATTGGTCATAATGTAATCAAATAGGTTCCTAGAAAACCCCATCTCTCCCATGATTTTATGGTTGAAAACAAAGTCGATGAGATAATCAAAACCAACTTTTTTAGGGAATTCTACCAACCTAAGTGGCTGGAAAACATAATTCCATTCAGGAAGAATAATAGATATATCAGAGTCTATATCAAATTCTGGGACCTCAACCATAATTTCACAAAGGATGACTTCCCCATATTGATGATAGAGTTTCTAATTGATGTAACTACTGGTTTTTAGGCCCTATCCTTAATGGATGGGTATTTTAGATACAAAAAAATATAATGGATCGTGGAGATGAAGAAGTCACTACCTTTATGCCACCTTAGATAAATTTTTACTGTTGAGTAATACCATTTGGTTTAAATAATACTAGAGTAACCTATTAGTATGTCATGAACCGTATCTTTAAAAACCTCTTCCGAACATTTCTTGAGTTTTATTTGGATGATTTTGTGGCAAAATATCTCCATTCTCAGGAAAATATCAAATATATTGAGAAAGCGTTCAACATGATTTGTTCCCATAACTTAATAATGAACCACTCAAAGCATTCATTAAGGGTTACCTCTAAGAAGTTCCTCATTTTTGTTGTTAGATACCGAGACACTGAGATTAACCTAGAGAAGATCAAGGCTATGAGTAAAATGCCTCCTCTTTGAAAACTATGAGAGATGCGAGCCCTATAATTCTATATAGACTATATATGTTTTTTTCACCAATCTAGTAGATAAATGTAATCTATTTTACAATATCATAAATAAAGGCTTCTCTTATCAGTTGGATGTGAAATTTCATACTGTGTTTGATGACATTAAGAAGTATCTACTACATCTACTAGTTCTAATACCATCCATCCCAGAGAAGCTCTTGGTCCTTTATGTGACCACCCTGGAATGATCCCTCGATTCCCACTTGGTTCAAATGAACAAAATGTTTAAGGAGAATAATCTATAATATCTTAGTCACATATTTATTTACACCGAGACCCAATATTATCCCACTGAAAAAACTACCTTTCCTTGGTCTTTTTAGTCCAGAAACTATGACATTATATATAGCACTTTGAGATTCATATGGTCACCCATATCAATTCATATGATCACATTTTCAAACATACCATATTTATTGAGTTGTTGGAATGGTGGTAAATAATCCTATAATAGTTTGACATTAGGTTTATCCCCCATCAGGATGTTAAGGGACAAGAGTTCACAAATTTCTTGGCTGCACACCCAATATCTTAGGAGTTTCCCCTAAACACCAACTTACTAGATGAATCTATCCTCTTCATCGATAATAAAACAATATATTGGAAGATTCACTTTAATGGTGTCTCTTTAATCCTGATTGAGAGATTATTTAATAACCCTAAGATCAACAAGTTTGTCCTTGAGATTTTATTCATCCCTCCATCATAATACCTCATGTCATAATCTTTCCTCTTTTCATAAGGATGTATAAATAATGTGTCCAAGTACCAATATCTCATTAATATCCTAAAGATGGACCTCAAAATTGAGTTCTCTTGGTTGGACATGAAAGGTGATTCTAAGATAGTCATCAAGCATATTAATGATGACTTCAGTATCATAAAGAAGGATCTTATTCCCTTACTTGAATGCACATGTGATATAATGACCCTATTTCCTTACAAGAAAAAGGTGACTTAGGTCACAATATCCTAGAATGATTAAGTATAAACCTTGTAAATCTTATTCATGTACCTCATAGAGTCGGACCAAGAAGACTATTTCATCTAGGTGGTACATTGGAAAGTGATTACCTACGTCACTCCAAATGAAGAGATCTGAAATCCAAATCAACTCACTATTGAAAATTCCCAATCAGGGCCCTTAAATTTCCCTATGATAGAGTAATTATACAAATGGAAGACTCCTTTGATATATCGCCTCCAATATGTGACTCCATCATTAGACCGAGCCAAGCATGAGAAAATTCATTGGTGCATGGTGAATTTTCCCTTTATGAAAACCTTAACTCAAAGAAAGTCCTTTACAGACACAAATTTGATGGAATACTCCTTCATTGTATCAAAATAAAGGAAATACTTCAGGTTTTATAGGAGATACATGTTAGTTCATGTGAGGCTCATCCTTTAAGACTAAATATCTCCCACCAGATTCTAAGGCTGGACTATTTCTGGTCCACAATTGTTCATGACTGTATGTAAATCATTGAAAAATTTCATACATGAAAGATTCATGCCAAAATATTGCATCACACACAAAATATTATCCATACTAAAATGTTTAATTATCCCTTTTCTGTGTGGGGACTACATTTTGTGGGTCCCTACCCACTAGAGACTACTTTATAGTGCAGGTTCATCCTTACCACCACTGACTACTTCTTGATGAGAGGAGAAGCCATCTCCATCAAAGAGGTCAAAACCTAATTTGTAAGGCCTTAAAATATATAACACCATATTTCTATCTATAAAACGTTAAAATACATAGATAAAATATTTCTATATGATGTATAAACTATAGAAATCACTTTTCACCCTCATCCAAGAGGGAAACCCCTTGTTGGTGATAATCTTCTACTACACCACTACCATTTGGTGTTGGTATCCTACTATGCTGCCTATGAGAACTATGTGTGGCTTGACTCCCATTTCATGGGACATACAGGGACTCCTTGATGTCTTATCCTAGGCTCAAATACTGATTCATTTTGGTTCCCCTTGGGATTAGGTTCAACTATTTCTCATTGATATACCCCATAAATTTTCTTGAATGAACAAAGGTGTACCACCTAGAGAGTTTAACTCTACTCAAACATTACATCAATTAACCAAAACACTTTATTAATTCCTCAATACAGATCCCCATAATCTTCCCCATCCAAATAGGCTCCCCTATAGTGATGAAACAATACTCTAAAGGCCCACCTCCCATCTAGGGTACACTCCCCAGAGGACTTTTTTCATTTATATAACAAGTCCTTTATTTCAAATATATGGTTTGTGATCAACCCAAATGTTATTTTCCTCCATAACTAATGATTTAGTTGTTGAAACTTCATTTCAAATTTGGAAAGTAGTAACCCTCCACTCATTTTATTCCCCATTGTGATTCATATCTCGAAGGCCATGATTTCATTCCTTTTTAATCTTTTTTTGTTTAGGTGTAACTTCAACACCTTCAGTATTACCCCTTTACACATTTTCACACATCGATAAATTAATTCAATTTTGAAGGGACCTTCTATAGTCGAATTCCATATTACTCTATCTTTTTATCTCATTTTATATAGGTAGTATTTCAGTACTCTTTCTTTCCCACATAGATAATGAATCACATGGGATTATAAGTCTTGGTAGATTATTCCCAACATGATCTAGATGTACTATATCCCTAAATGAGATATCTTCTTGGTTAAATCTATAAAAATATAAAACTTAAAAATCCTCCTATTGGTCTAATAATCACAACCTTAAAACTATGTGCAATGTTCCACACTCTATGACCTTAAACTGATAACATCTATTGGTCTAAGTATCACTATCTTAAATTATGTGTGATGGTCCACACTCCATGACCTTAAACTATTTGTATCTCTTAGTCCAAGTATCTTGATATTAAACTACATGTAATGGTCCATGATCTATGACCTTAAAATGGTAGCACATTTTGGCCCAAGCTTTATGAACTTAAACTAATAACACCCTCTTTGGTTGAAGTTGTGTGACCTTAAACCCTAGACCTAATGGTCTAATTGGAATGACCCTAAACTATCCTACTCAACAGGAAAAAAGGCTCATCAAGATGAAATCCCTTAAAGGGATACCAAAGAAAAATTAATTCCTACACTCACTAAGTTTCCCCTAATGACTTGGTAAAATGTTATATCATAAATTGAAAAGACTCAAAGCTTATAGGTTTCATCATCAAGACTAGAAAAAGTATGGATGTTCTCACTAAAACATCAGGTTCAGGAAAAATTTAGAGTATAAATTTCTCCCATTTCTGCTAGTTCTTGTAGAATAAATATAAACTACAGAAACCCTTTCACCCCTTTTGAGATCCTCCATGTGACATAAAATCTCAAATTCTTGCCAGGTCCTACTTTACTTCATAATGCATGGGAAATTTCAAGCCACAATCAAAGATATACGACCTTAAACTCTAAAAAACCTTATTTTCATCCTCACTATATGACATTAAACTACATGGAAATGGTCCACACATCATGACCCTAAACTATGTGCGCATCCTTTCCATGGGACAACCTATCTGAGCAATAAATATGTTGGGCCTCCCGACCCTCCATTCACACTAGGTTTTCTCTAATCTAGATAGATTGACCATCTCACCCTCTAGTCCATACAACATGACATTAAATTTCATAACTAATTTCTTCCTATATGATGTTTTAAACTAAAAAAATTCCACATCATCATCATATGATAGGGAAACCCTTATTTTTTATTACTAGTATCCTACTTCACCAGTTCTAGAACTACGTGTGGCTTGATTCCCATTTCATGGGATACATAGCAAGGCCCAATTATCCTATCCTGGGCCCAACTGTGGTCACCATCACTATTTTCATTTCATAATCCCCACTTTGTCTTGATGATCAATTCCATTCTATCAGGTTTATTTCTCTCACTCGACATGAGGACAACGCTTCTATTAGGGAACAATTTTGACTCTTACTCACTAATACACCCCATTAATGCGATTGAATGTATGAAGGAATAACAATCATAATGTTTCAATCCACTCTAAAATTCCCTTTTTTCACACCAAACTTCAGGTCTCCCTCAATATAGGTCCCCATAATCCTCTATATTCAAATAGAATGTGCTACAGTGATGGAATAATACTCTAAATTTCTACCTCCCATCCCATGTACATGCCCCAAATGACTTTTTCCATTGACATAATGGTACTTATGTTTCAAATTCATGGTTAGTGATTGACCCAAATGTAATTTCCCCCCTTATTGATGATTTATTAGTAGAACAATTATTTTGAATACATGGTTAACAATTATCGTTCACCCATTTTTAAAACCCTTCTAATTTAAATCCATGAAGTCTTAATTTTGTTCCTCCACTCCACCCATGGTTTGTTAGAATCCAACACCCTCAACATTACCCTGCTCATTTGTTTTCATACATCAATAAATAAATCCATCTATTTGATGTATATTCCCAATCAAAATCCCATTTGTTGGGATGCTTCCAATGGTCGATGCATCATTCTGACCCTAACCCTTCCACCTCTTCTTTTTATTTTCATGTGGAACAAGTAGTCTTATTCTAATCCATGTTTCCCATAGTAAGAATGAATCATGTGAGATTAGTAGTTTTAATGGATTTCCTCTCCACATAATCGAGTCGCACCATACCCATGGGTAGATATCCCCTCATAGTCTTGATGGAATGACTATAAACTACACAACCCTGTTATGATATTCTCTATTCTAGCATGGGTCCCTCCAATTCAGATCAGGGTTTTCCTCCACCCAATTCTACAAACTGTCTCTCTTATGGTTCAAGTTCCATAACCTTAAACTATGAATTACCCCTAATGATATCTATTGATAATGAGCCTATATTATAATTAGGTTATGCTTCATACTTCATGTCACATGTACTTCCTTTTCTATAGTTCCAACTGTATGACTATAAATCACACAAAACCTTCTTTAGTCTACACATAATGACCTTTAACTATTTTCAACTACTTCCATGAGATGACCTATTCTAGTGACAAGACTTTTGGTTCCCCTTAACCATCCCTTCACATCATGTTTTCTCTACTCTAGCTAGATAGACCATCTCACCTTTTTGATCCACACTCCATGAATTTAAACTAGTATCACCCCTATTTATCGATGCATCATGACCATAAACTGTGTGCACCTCCTTCTACGAGATGACCTATCTTAATAACGATTCTTATGGATCACATTATACCTCAATTTACATTGAGTTTGTTTTTATCTAGATGGATAAAGCATCTCAACATTCTGGTCCACACTCTATGACCTTAAACTAGAATTACCCCTTCTAGTTTGCACATCACAAACTCAAACTATGTTCCCTCTATTCTAAATATGTTTATGTGGTACTGGGGATACTTCAACATCCATTCACATCAGGTTCATATCAAATATCAATCCCCATAATCTCTCTTATAACTCCCATGGTCCATGCCCCATGACCTTAAACTTGTAGAAACCACTTGTTCTAAGCATCATGACATTAAAATTTATGAATTACTACTTATGATGATGTTAGTGTGGTACTGAGTCCATTGGACCGCTGTTTATGTTAGGTTTGTATTACCTTTCATATTGTACAAACTACCTCTCCCATTATATGTTCTTTCCACAAGATGTTAAACTATATAACACTGTCCCTATTATATGACTTTAAACTATGTAATACCTAGGAACCTCACCTAAGAGGATGCCCCTATTTTTGGTGTTGGCCTCCTACCATGTCAATTTATAGAACTACGCATGGTTTGATTACCATTGTATGAGATATATAGTGACATATGGATTCCCCATTATGGACCCATACATGGGCTTGGTGCACATTATTGGTTTCTTATAATAATGAGACTTCAATTAATTCCTATTAGTATTTACCCCTCTTTTCACAAAAGCTTCAATCCTTTTTTGACCCCAATTTTCATGCATGAGTCAAATTTTTATAAAATCCCTTTCCCCATTTTTAGTGTTGATCTCCCATAACACTGCCTTCAAAAAATACATGTGGATTTATTCCTATTTAATATTATATGTAGTGACCCATGGATCACCTATTTTAGGCCTAGTCATAATCTTCATATCACCTCCACCTCATCTTTTCTTCTGATGTTCTTTTAGAGGACTTCAATGCCCTTCCACACACTAGGGAAGTATGGTTCTTAGATGGAAGATGTTTAAGATGTTTGACCTTAAAATCCATCTTCATCATGGACCACACATAATGGCCTTAAATTTCATGCATTCCCCCTGAGATCACTTGTATTAACATTGGGATCTTCATTCGCATCATGTTTTCTCTTTTACTAAAGCCATACAGTGTATCTCTTCTTTATGTACCATAATCATAACATTAAACTATATTCCCTTGAACTGGTGAGATGAAGAATTCTAGAATATGAACCCATAGATCCTATAATTTACATCAGGTTGATTTTATTTGACTATAATAATTGTCTCCCCACTTCATGGTCCCCACTTTATGGTATCAGTTGTATAACCATTAACTTTATCAAACCTTGGTCTTGGTTGCACAACATTAAAAGAAAAAACCCACTATTCTGAGTTATATGACCTTGAATTCTAACACTATATGGTCTGATCCCTATGACTATAAACTTGGAACCATAGATTTAGATACATGACCATAAAAATCATGCTTTATGGTCAAATCATTATGACCCCAAAACATCAGCAAACCTAGTATGAACAACATGAACTTAAAATATAGTGACACCACTAGTACTAGTTGTATGACCTTAGAAATGAACAACCCATTGTCAAATATATGCAATACTAAACTAATTACCTTTCGAATCACACTTGATATTATCCCCAAATCATGATTAAATCTTGATCTCATGTATTTTATCTGGTTGGAATTTGAGTTCACCTCACTAGACTACATTCATTCCATATGTCTGGTGTGCCCCATATATATGCTTGATGTATGATAGTCTAACCCCAAGAGTGATTGAAATCTTCTCAAACCTCTTGATCTCCCACAAAATCACTTTATTTTTCTAGATTTGGATCAACACCCATTTTCATATCCAAATGGGAACCCTTGTGGAGACAACATGATGCCTAAAAGGTCTTCCACCTATCTAGGGTACATGAACTAAAGGATATATCCTTATCGTCTCAAAATAGAATCCCCTATAGTGATGGTACAACACACTTAAGTCCCACCTACCATCTAGGGTACACATCCTGAAGGATAAATCTTTATTAGTTCAGTAATAGAACCTATGTTTAGAATGTGGTCAATGTCTATCATTAACCTATCTACCTACTCCACCCAATAGTCCTAACTCTTAGAGGTATAATTTACCTCTCTTTATATTCCCTTTTCTCAATTGGAATTTTAGCACCCATGGCATTATTCCCTTGTGCACCTTTCACATTTTTAGGACATTAAAAATCATAGAGTCACATCAACTGGATTCCCAGATATTTTTGGGTCTCTAATAGTAATTTATGTAATATTATAATCCCAATCCATTTACACCTATCTAGAACTCTCGTAGAATTGAATGAACTTTTACTTGTCTCTTGTTTCTCACACTGATCATGACTCATATGGTTTTAGAGATTCAAAATTATTTGTTTTTTTAATTTGATCAAGTGAAATATTCAATATAGGGAATTAAAACAAGTGATATTTTTATCTCTTATAAAAAAGATGGTGATTTATCCACATATTACAGGTTCTCCCTAATTACAAAAAAAAATTCCCCCATATGGCTCTACCTGATAAAAATATTGCCCTATCTCATCCAGCCTTTTCAAGTTGATTCTAGAGACTTTTGTATCTTGGCTAGTTACACCAACTCTTCCTCTACTAAGAGTCTCACTTCATCTTCCCAAACCTATACCCTTCCTTGCTCAGTCCTTCTATCCACCACCATAGATTCCATTCCAACCATCTCAACTCTAGTTGCCTCAAACTATGACCATAGTTAATAGATAGTCTCCTTACTAATAGTGATGATGTGCCTCCTCCTAAAAGATAAAAATCCCATGTTTATCCACTTAAATATATTTCAATCCCTAAGAGGTGTCATCATACCAAGTGGTGTTGAAATATTTATACCCCCGACACACTCACTTGAATAGAAAATATTGATCCAACCTATAGAATGTGCATTAGTACACTTTTCCAGTAATAAGGCATAAAAAAATTAGTGGATATATCCAATTCATACCACTAAGTTAGCCTATGAAATTTGAGTAATAAATTTTCTAATACTCTTCTATGTGATTCTCCAAACTCGTACTCCTAGTTTCGGTGCCTAAAACACATACTTTACATAACGAATTTAATATCAATTGTAGATTCTTAGATATAACTATCCCATAATTAATTGAATTAAAGAAAATATTGTATTACATACATTCCCAACACCTTTTAGGTTTAGATATTCAGATAATTAGGATAAAACATAAACTAATAAATCCCATATCTTTCTCAACTAATGGACATTTTTTACACGATAAGAAACTACATAATTTATATAAAGTCTTGAACATATGCTATGGATTATCTATAAAAGCAATTTTTTTAGACATATCATGTGTAATATATTTCTTAATAAATTGGGGAAATAGAAAAAAATAATGTATGAGATCAAATTATTAGTAAGGGAAGCATATAACCAAATCTATAAAAAACATAAGCATGGCATACATAATATGGTAGAAATAAATAATATGAATTATTCCATAATCAAATGAAACTAAGAGAATTCTATATCTATGAAAATAAGTGAAAACATGGATAACAATAATTATTGATCTCATACTGATGGAATGTATAATGTCGAACATTAGTTCATGTTGTGAAGGCCTTGTGTGAAGACAATATACTTATATGGGGAGAGGTATACAGAAAAACCCAAGATATTTTGTATTATGAGACCTATAAATTCATTGAGGGGATATATAATGTTGAGCCTCACTTTTCACTTGTTTAATTCCAATTCATTAACCTTAATAGTCAAGAACACATTTCATGATATTATATAAAGAACCTCAGGTTGAATTAAAACATGGTTATCTATATAATGATAAATATAGAATGTCAATACATAATCAACCTGCATTAGTAGTCAATAATCATCAAGAATTTCAATACTTACTCAGACAATAAGTAAATTTTCTTTCTAGGTGAGCACCATCCAATATGAATTTTATAAAATGAGATATTAACACTTTATAAGGTAATGAGTATACGATCAAGTCAATGCTATAATAACATGATCATAAGACATATAGAGAAATAAGGTTTAAATATTCAAAATAACATATCCCCAGTACAATAAAGGAAACATGGAAGGAGTTGACATATATAAAAAAACCCTGAAAAAATCATTATTCATATGATATCACAAAAGAAGGGATCGAGAATCAAATTGTTTGATACTAAAAGTTCAATTCCCCAAATGATAAATATATTTTATAGGATAAATCATGAAATATAAACCCCATTAGGGTAAATATTTTTGAAAATTATATGGTAAATGAAATAAAAAACATAAAAGATATTTTAGAAAACATTTTTAATATTAACATAAAATACTAATTTACATATCTATTTTAAAGGTAAAATTTGAAAAGGTGATGTGAAAGCTTTTGAAAACCTTTAATTTTAAAAATAATATCCAATAATGGATCCTTAAAAATATATAAAGTTTATCTTGGAGAAATTATAATAGGAAAACAAAACATATTCAAGTAAAATAAATAACCCTTTTTATTATTTTCAAAATATTTTTGTAAAAACATCACACTGTAAGAAGAGTAAAAAATAATTAATTTGTCTTAAAATATATTATTTCACCATAGAAGTAGATTAATTACCATATAATAAATATCAAGGTGTAAGAACCCATGAATGGAAGAAATATGTTCATGATTAAATAATATAACTCAAGGAAAGGATAATTTAGTTATCAATATCCCTTATGAGAAATATACTCCTTGAAGTAAGAAATATTTAAAAAAAGGGATTTTTTATGTGGAAATAATGTGAATAATGAAAATACCACATAATATAATCAATGGGATGAATTTACCCAATATATATGAAATAAGTACAAGAGAAATGATCATAACTCAATGAAAACTGAGTTACCAAAAATCCTTATGACTGAGGTAAAAAATTGATTCAAAATCTATTTGATGAAAATAAGCTAGTTTGGATTAGTGTTTCCCATAAATAAAAATATATATGATAAATATACATCAATAAGAAGTAAATACACTATTCTAAGGAAAAAACTAGTTCACAACATAAACAATTCTCAAGGAATTAAAGTTTTAGACAAATAACCCTTATGGATTGAATAACATTTTAATAAAACCCCATTAAATAGTGGGATTTAAATAAAACTTATAATAACATTATTAAAAGATAATTAATGAAATGATATCAAAAATTGGTATTATATACACCATATAAATGAAATTAGGTTTATAATACCAAACATGTCTCGGAGAGAGAGATTTGAATGAAAACCCTTACCACTATTTCCACTTAATCGAATGTGCTCTAATATCCTATATAATAAACATAAATATCTTAATTAATTATCTTATAACCTTAATATAAACATACTATAATTTTTATATTTATTTTATAACCATATATTACAAATATATTAATCGATTATAGTTTATTTTCATTATTGAGTGTTAGAACTTTATGTTGCTTGTTTCGTATAATCTTCATGAAGATAAGATTAATTCTCACTAAGTGGTTTTAAGTTAATCATTCATAGATAATTAAATAAATATTAATCATTATTTTTCAATTATTACTTAAGTCCCATTTTCTTTAGGTGAAATACATGAATACATCTTGTGAAAATGGAAATTGTGATGAACTAGTTTTCAATGTGTTTAATGATTGAAAGGTGATATATTAAAAAATATTTTAAATATTAATAAATATTTTAAATATTAATGGAAACTTTAAAAAATAATTAAAACATATTAAATATATAATTATTATATTATATTACCATTATATGAAATACCATAATCATTAATGACCTAATCATTATAACATCGTTTACATAGGCAGTTAAATCAACCCAAATGGAAACATGTTACAATGGTTTAATGAGTTAAGGGATGCATTTAGATAATGAAAATGTGACATATAAAGATTCTTAAACATTTAATAAAAATAATTTATCCCTATTAAATCCATTCTAGGAACCATGAATGATGGGTAGTGATGAAAAATAAAAATCATCATTCCTGGAGGTGGTAGTCCTCACGTATGCATGATTAATGACCCCATCTCTCAATGAATTGAAAAAATGATGGTATATGAAAAATGATAATATAATAATTTTATTTGTGACATAGAAAACATATTTATTCATAAAATCTATCCTTTATACAATCCATGAGTGGCATTAATGAAAAATGAACCACATCACATTGTGGAGGCAATAGTCCGCATGTATGCACGGTCAGTGTTTTGGTCTCTCTTAGTGGATAGAATGTAATAAAGAATTTTTAATAAATTAATATAATACAATTTCAATATAATAATTATACTTAATTTATTATATTAATAAATTTATAGAATATTATAAAGATGAATATTAAAATAAATAGTAAGAGAAAAGTAAAACTCCCATTGAGAACTTGAGTTTAACCTTATAAATCTCCTTGGAAATGGAGGGAATAAGAGAAATAATTATGACATGAGGAAGGGTGATCTCATTATATATCTTCTCTTGGGAGTAACCTAGGTTTTTCTCTATAAGGTTTCTCCTTCACTGGACATCAACGCCATTGATTCTTCCTCATCACCCCACATATGTTCTTTAGTCTCCCTCATGGAACGAATATTCATTTTGTCCAGTGGATTTGTTTTATTTGGGTTTTTGTGTTATAGATGATAGCGAGAAATATATTTTTCTCCCTAGATCCGTTCTCTAGGTCATCTGGTGGTAACAAAATGGGGTTGGTCAGTGGGTGGTCACTGGTTGCTCTGGTGGTGCGAATTCTCCAAATCTGGTCAGTGGCAGATTTGTGCACTTCCTTCTCCTTGAGTTCTAGCCTTTGTTCCATATATTAATGAAGGTGGTTAGAGGTTATTTAATGTGTATGGATTTTGTATTTTTAGAGACATCGTTGGTGATGTGTGGTGTTGGCCTTATGGGGGTAGTCACCATTTGTAGTGGTGATTGAGGTTTATGGGTGGTGACATGTTGTAGGTGTGTCTCCCTGGTTCCTTCAGTTGGAATTAGCTAAAAACAACACTAAATGTTGGGCTCGACATCTCATTATATTGATGAAGATGGTGGAGAATCATTGGAGGGGATGAAGTCCAGTGGTGCATCAAAGGGTCTAGGAGGATTGCACGATGTTCCGCCTATGGGTTCATCTGGGCTTGGTGGAGCCTTTAAGACAACTATATTTTTTCATTTTAAAATGTGTCTTCAGGCTGTGTATGATTCTACCTAGTGTTTTTGTCCCGGGGTTGGGACCTTTGAGTCACTCTTGTGGGTTTTAAGATCACTTCTCGATTCAGACTCTCGATTTGGTGCATTAGGTTGGCAGTGCAACGACACTTTCAAGAGGGCAACCTCAATTTGAGAAATGGGTGTGTTGATGATCATCTTCCCACTCTTCATACTCTTTGAGAGATGGAGGGGTGACCTAATTGTGAATTTCACACTTTGTTGTTATTTGATGATGCAATGCAACAAGTAGGTGATGAAAGTAAGGGCATGCACATGCATAACTGGGTGGGTAGATCAAAAGAGTGATGGATGTGTTGGAATTAATATTCTTTCCTTCTCCCAATTTTTGTATGGATGGGTGTCTTGACTCACTCCTTCAGTCTAGCATGATGAAACACTTTTGGTATAGGGGAAATGCATTTTTTGACTGGAATCATGTGTTGATGACTACTAGAAGGGGGAAGAATATAATTTTTCTAATTATATGGTGTGTTTCAGACTTCTCACTTTGGACCTTAGGTTCATGTTTTATCCTTTGGGCCACTGGTCCCTTGGGATATGTCACATTGGGTATTTAGGCCTCAGGGCATTTGGTTCATGTGAGGGTTTCCTATCAACCCCGTTTAAAAAAGGATTTTCTTTTTCTAATAAAAGTGGCCTTAGAACGAACTTGTTAATAAATTGTGACATGGGTATTATATCCATGGGAGAGGGTTCTAGAAGGAGTAAAGGTTCGGATTTTCAAGAATAAGTTTGAAATAAAAGGTCTATATTGAATGAGTGGAAGTGATCCACTTTTATAAGTGAGATAAGGGTAGTTTTGGAATCACCCTTTACTTTTTTAGTTATATCCTTTCAATATTCAAGGTCAATAACTACAATATTTATAAATAACGTATTTTGGAACATGGTAAGTCTAAAAACAATCTCATTCACTCATTTTGGATACAAATTTCAGTGATTTAAGGATTTCCTCTTTACTTTTCACTTTTACCCAAGTGTGCTTTTACCTAAGAAAATATTCTTTTTACCCATGGTAATTAATTTAAATAAACACAATTTTTTTTGAATTATTACCTAATTTGATAATTTTAATCCCAAATCTAAGAATAATTTTTTTCAAATGAAATTTCTATGGTAGAGAAAAGTTAATTTCAAAATAAGTGCACATAAATTGTAAAAATAGTTTTTAGAGTAAAATATTTCTGAAGTTTCCAAAATGATATACATGGTTTTTATAAAATAAAGATAGTAATTTTAAAGGTTTTATTTTAATTATAAATATATATATTTTATATAAAATTATTTTAGATACATTTAAGTCATTCTTGTAATATGATAATGTCATAAAAGTGACAGTCTTGAGAAAAATCAATATTTTTAACTACTCACCTAAAGACCAATTTTTTTAGAAAAATATTAAAAATTATTCTCAATACAATATTATTATTATAAATACAAAAAAATATGTTAATTTTTTAAAATTCAAATTCTAAAATTTATACATTCAATTTTTGACTAATATCATAAAATATAATGAAATACCATTTATATTGGAAAGTGAATTTTTCAAATATTAACTTTTATTATTCTCATTTCATATCATTTACCAACTAAATTGGTGTTAACCAATTATTAATATCAATAAAATTTTTTCATCTTTAATCATAGATTTATTGTATTTGAAATGAATATCACATAAAAAGGTAAGTAAAAAAATTATTTTCTAAACAATAAATGATCATATTTGTCATTTTAAGTAAACTAATTGAATTTCATTCATATTATAAGTATACTTTATTTTATATTTACATATATTTCATAAATAGATTACTACAATCCATTCCCACTAATTCAATAGCTAGGTTTTAATGGACATAATTAAATAATTATATTTTATTTAAATATATTGTGGTTTCATTTATGTTCGGTGCTGCATGTGAAGAAAGCTATCATACACATTTGAATCATTTAAGGAAGTCATATATTAAAATATTTAGGTGTTATATTCTCACACCATTTAAATAAATTACGACCTGAAAATTTGACTCATAAGATCAGAGTAATTTCTATGGGGAACTCATAATTAACCATACATTGCTAGATGATATCCAGTTTATTTAGGACATGGAATGAAATTTATCTATATGAAAAATTATTATTAGTTCTTTATAAAGGGATCTAACCCATTATTAAATTTAAATATAATTATAATAAGGAAAAAAGATCTAGATCCATAAGGAAAACTTCCCACAAACCATGAAAATGATTTATATGAGAATCATACCACCATGGGATTTTGTTTATAACTCAATATCCAATAGTTGGTGAAAACTTACATGACACAAAACACTAGAAAATATAGAGTGAAAACTCATTATTTTATACATTAGTAGTAGATGGATAGAATTTTCTTTGTTTTCCTAGTTTTTCATGATTGTTTCGCTCATTAGCCTTTGGATTGGGACATTGAGTCCCATAATGCCCAACTCTCTTGAAATTTAAGAAACACATTTTTATAGATTCTCTCTTTACCTTACACCTGTGTGTTTTATGACCTTTATATCTACACTTATAGTATTTACCCATCCCTTTAAGGTAATTTCCCCCAAGTTTCTTCCCACATATTTGACATATAGAAAATTAAATATTCATTCCTTCAACATCTTTGTCACCTGAATTTATATGATATTTCATACTTCTCTTCTTTAGTGTGTTTGATTTTTAAACTATGTTCACATTGTTAATCATATTTTTTGATAGTTTATTTTTCATAATCAATAAGTTTCTAACTAAAGATCTTATCACATTAGGTTACTTTTTGGTATAATCTCTGCATTGTCCCTGACATCCATTATTAACTTAGTTTCTTTAGGATTCAGCCATTATTAAAACCAAAAGGAGTTAATGTTAGTGATGAACCATAAGAGAATTATTTTAAGTTATAAATTAAATATTAGAATGAATAAATCTTCAAAATTATCTTTTAATTCAACCTAAATCAATATAAATTAAATTTGGGTTTCTTTAGGCTGGGTTCTCTCTTACTCATTAACCTAATACTTAAAATAGAGATCCCAAAATACCTTTAACTATCATAAAATATTCTAAACCCAGAAATCATTGAAATCTATGATCTTAAAATCCAACTTATCCCTTATCCAGGAAAGTACATATCAATTAACATGTTTCAATCTATGTTATCCATGATCACTTTACTATTAGGTTATATAACCTAAACATATTCAAATCCCTCAAAATGGTTCATGAAGTGAATCTTAATTAACCAAATAATATCCCCCAGTAGTGTCAAACTATGTGTGATTCCCCAAGAAACTAAAGTAAGAACCTTGTGTTTGATTGTGTGTATGACACACGACAACAAGCATGTAAGGTAATATAATATATACAGATACTATATAATATATTTACTATTTAAAATAGGTTCGATTTATGAAACACAAATTTAGTGTGTGTTACATTCAAGAGTGACCTTTATCGATAGATTTCATTACACGCAAGAGAGACCTTCATCGAAAGCTTGCATTGTACGCAAGACCGAGTTTCACCAAACAATAATATATTATTAAAATATTATAAGATTTAAATGAGCTGTTATGAATAGTATTAAATATATTATAAAAATATGTGGTTTATACAAAAAAAAATTTGGTTACAAATAAATTATAAATGAATATAATAACCAATTTAATAGTAAAAGGATATTTTTATAGAAAACTATTTTTATGCTCATATAGTTGTTTCAACATAATAAATAAAATTAATTAAAAATAGTTAATTATTTTAATGAAATATATATGTTATATATTCAATCAAATATTTTTGATATTCATCCATTAGATTTGATAAACATTATATAAGAACAAAACCAATGTTTTTTCTAAAAACCTATATTTTTATAAAGGTAATTTCACCACATTTTATTGGAGAACCCATTTTAAATCATAATTTTGACAATATTATCAATTTAATTTGATAAAATAAACTTTATTTTTGAATTGAGAATTTCCAAATTATCTTATGATTATTTTTTGGGTTTTTTTTGAGAAACTTCATTTTTAATGAATAGTGAAAAATACCGTGTTTTAGTTAAAAACCACCTTTTTGTTTAAATAATTATTAATGTTAAATTATATTATTATTTTTTAAAGTAAAATTGGATAAATTATACATATATTAATACAATTTATTTCATTATAATCAATTTAACTTTTTAAATTCAATATAAAAACATAACAATCTTTTGAACATTTTTCTACTAAAACTAGTTAATCCATCTGTCTGTGAGATTAGCATTAATCCCAATTTTACTGATTTTGTGATTTTAATTTTTAAAATCCAAAATAAACCATTATAATAAATATAATTTTTTTTCTAATAATATTAACTTAATTTTTTACAAAAATGATTAGTGAAAGTGATTAAAATTAATTACAGTGATTAAGGTGTAATTAGGCTTAAAAATAAAATAAAAACCTAAGTTTAAGGGCCAAAATGACCTATCCACTTATAATAAACTCATTGGAAGGAACTATTTCGTCCATTTAACTTCTATTGATGAGTTTTAGTGGTTTTTTATGACTTTTATTAGGTAATAACATGTTCACACCTAGCTTCTTTTCCAGAATACCAAGTGAGTCCTTTTCCTTCCCTATAAAAGGCCACCACCTCTACCAATTCCTCACACATCTAAAACCTATTAAGTTATGACAAAATCTTCCCAAATAGTCTCCCATAATCTCTACCCTCAACCTATAAGCCTATATTGTTTCATAATACCTTCAATGGATGCCTTTTGGTTTAAACCAAAAGAAGTTACCCAATTAAAAGGTAATGTCTTTTCTCAATCTCTATAGTTTCATTTCTATTCTCCAACCCCTAAAATATTCATATTATATTATTTTGTAAACAAAACATCCTCAATATACTAGTATGTTTTTATACTGGGATTTCAACCAACACTTACACACACCTCCATCTAATGGGCAACAAACATATTGTTTCTGTGAACGATGGATTACTGCCTCACGAAACGATGATTGTTCAATTTCCATTACCGCCTCTTATGGTGGCCATTATGATGAAAAGTATATTTATATATGATATAAATGTTATTTATAATGTTTTAAACATATGTAATTATTATTTATAACATACATTTATGCTTTCCAAGTTGTGTAAATATGATATTCTCATTTGAGGAAGTGTGGACTACCGCCCCCTTAAAGCGATGCGATTTGTTCGCATGATACATGGAATGTATAAATGAATGGACATAATTAAACATATGAGACATACACAAAATCTATATTATATTAATTACATAATTAAATTTATGGATATATATATATATATCATTTTCTTTATTACCCTTTCACACACTTAAAAAGTGATAACGTTATTCGTGGACGTGTGGACTACCGCCTCCTCGGCATGATGTGATTCCTTTTACACCACATAATTATATATATAATTATATGTGATTATATAATATGGTATTTATTATATAATTTTCATTCTATAAATATTTTATTTACTTATCTTCTTTCCACAACGATCATTTAAAAATGGGAATGTTACTCATGAGTACGTATGACCTACCGTCTCCATGATTGTAAATTGATTCATTTTTCATAACCATATTTAATTATTGATTTTAAAAGTATAATTTATGTATAAATATGATAATTATTTCATTTTTATTATTCTACTGATTTTATATAACTAACCATATGATCATAGTTGACCAATAATATTTGTTTTGACACATAAACCGAATTTGGTCAAAAACACATGATGTAAACTTAATTGTTTGAGTAGTTGTACACAACATGATAATAAGTGAAATAAAAGTAATTATAAACATGAAAAATGTTCTGATGAAATTATAAAATTAAAATAATTTTATTATATAGTAATTTAAAGGATGTTCACACGAAAGGAAATTAAAGGTAATGGATTTTTATCTCAATTTACATTCCATTGAGGCTTAATTATTGTTATGCACCTAGTTTCTTTTACATGGTTTATGTACTACCATTTACATGATATATCATGAATCTCCTTAATCTCATGATATTTTAAACATTCATATAATATTATTCCTTCATTAGGATTATGTTTTAAAATACTTCAAGTTGGTATGAGACACTTTGTAATGTATAAATATTATTTTCCTCAAGACTAATCCTAAATATCCTTCAATGGAATTTCCATTCGAGGAAATTATATAGCCATTGTTCAATAATAAATTTCATTATTATCTAATTATTCATGACCATTTTCAAGAGTTAGTACCATTTTTCCACTCTTTGGTACGAAGATGTTTTTAAAAAATATTTTTCAGAAAACCCAACTTTATATCTCTCTTTAGCCGGAGAACCTATTTTATTCTAAAAACCATGTTTTATTAAAAGGATTTATTTTTTTTCTAAACTGATTTTGGTAAATAAATTTTTACCCTTTTTTCTTTTAACAATGTTTAATAGGAATATTCTTGTCACTTTCCTAACGAGGCATTTTCTAACCTTTTTCCGTACAAAAGAAATATATTTTTTACCTCGTATGAAATGTATGGATTCATCCATCGTCATTTATTTGAAGCCTCCTTTTTCAATTTTAAAAGGTTTATTTTTAAAGAAAAATATTTTCAAAAGGTTTTTCAAAAGATAAGGATATTTTCCTCAAGAATATTTTTAAAATCTATTATTTTATTTCATCAACAACAACAACCCTCTATTTTTACTCTACATGGGATTTGTCATATTGATATTATCCTTAATCTTTATCAGGATGATTTATGATTTCTTTGGACAAGGATAGTATTCACATTCACTTCCCTGATATATTTATTAGTCCCCTTGAAATACTCAATCTCTTATGATCATTGAACATTGAATTTTCCCTAAATTTTCCATTTCATTTATCATGGATATTACTATTGCCAAAACTGTATACCATTTTACATATGATTTATACTTTGAATGTTGTTTGATCAATATATATCTTCTACTTCATATGGATATTAGATAAGGAACATTGTTAAATTTTTTATTTGATAGAGGAGGAATGTTTTGGACTAGAAAAACATGAGCGAGGCCTGGTTATAGATATCCCCTTGATGCATCGGTAGTCTCATGGGACAAGTCATTTGGATAGCTTCCTTAGATGGGGTTTTACCCTACATTTTTTAAACCGTCTTATGAAAGGTTTTTATGGTAAAGGTACCATGTAATTAGAAAACATGTCATCCAATAATTAAGTATTTCCTTCATTTATATTCAGAAATTATTCATCCATGAGATTTTTCATTGACATACCTATGGATGAATTTTATTTTTAGGATTCAGCTATTATTCATCCATGAGATAATGTGTCGACAAATCTATGGATATATTTCATTTTCAGTTCATTGAATAAATTTAACGTGTTTTAGTTTCCTAACTTTCCATATTTTTATTTTCTTATCTATTTAATTGAATTTCATGTATTTTTAGTTATTTACCTTTCCATACTGACTATTCTCATTGATTCATTATTTTTTCCACTCTATTTTTCCCTTACAGAGCATTTGAGCTCACCTTTGTTATCTTTCTTTCTCTATAAATCCAAGAAAATTACTATGAAATATATGTAAGGATTTACTATATGGATTAGAGTTATCCTCAGAGTTACTTATTTAGAATGAATAAAAACATTATGTTGTAGTAAATGTATTAATTTATACAATACTCATTTATGTATTAGGTTTACCAAGACTACTAAACTGGTCGGTCCTTCGGGGCTTGATTCCTTGTAATCATGCTAATATATTTAGTAGCAGACATTGAATCTGTGTTATCTGGGGTTGGGTCACTACAGTTGGTATCATAGGGAGGTTTAGTAGCTACCTTGGGAACTAGATTTAAGAAAACCTCGATTAGAGAACATAACCCTAAGGTAGAATTTGAGTATAAGTATAGATGAAAACCCTATAACTTTTGTAAAGTATAGATTATGTGGGACTTCCTAGTAATACATCCCTATTTGGATACTACAAGTGGACGTGGTTCTGGAACATATGTTCCTAGGAGTAACAAATCCTACAAGGTGTTCGGGGCTTGACTCGAGGTAACTTGGTACACGATAATGAGCCTTATTGTGCACTTGGTTTGACACTCCTGAAGGATATGCATAGAATAATCCACTTTTTATTCACTAACCATTATGGAGGATTTGGATGCATAATAAGTAACCTAGGTTAAACCGAAAGAGTATTATATTGAATATAAGGTGTCATGATTTTGAAATCCAACTAATGATATTATAGATAAAGCCTAGATCAAGGAAGGACCTATGTGGAAATAAAATGGATGAGGTATTTATGTATTGAGGTTGTATTGAAAACCTTAGTTAAAACGATATTTAGAGATTAACCTAATTTCAAGGATATTAAACATATTTATATTTGGAAGTTATATTAATATTGTTTTAGAAAAGGAAAACCTATAAGTTGGGTGACAACCAATCAAACCCGACAAGGCCGCAAGACTTGAACCCTTGACCAAAGGATTATAAGGGTTTCACACCAACCACTGACCTATTCAATGTCCTTGTTAATTTTCATTATTTTTAGTTAAAAAATTTAACAAATAAATATTAATGATGAACTAGTAGTAAAACTTTTGATAATTAGAAATTAATATATTAAACATATTTATTTTGGGAGATAGTTAAAGACAAATAGTAAGACTTTTCACTCTTTTATAGGCCTTATGATCTTTTAAATGTTTCTTTTAGTGCTCCATGAATAATTTTTTTATTGGTAATTAATTTTTGGGAGTAAAGGGATGGTTTATAATTTGGTAGAAGCATAACCAAAAGTTAGTATTGTTCATATGAAATTGAAATCTACCAAGTAATAATATTTCATTATATTATTGGTCAGTAAAATAATTACCCAAATTTAAGAAAATTAATTAGAAATAAAATATGGTCATTATACCTTAATTTTTGTTGAACCGATGGTATTCTAAATCATCACAGATTTATGGATTTGAGGCCCACAACTTTCCATTGATCATTTAATTGTTTGTGATTTATAACCACATTCACTATTTATAAATATTTATGCTTTTCCTCCAAGTATGTATCTCTACTTTCCAATAATGTTCTACTACTTAGAAACCTAGTTACATGGTAGTCCATGTGACCTTAGTACTTTCCATTATCTCTTTTATAGAGGATTAGTTATGAACCCTTATCATGATATGAGATTTTAATATAGGAAATATCAAACAATATATTACCGATATTGAGATTAAATTGTGAGGATGAAATTTAAATAATGTGGGGAGAATGTGATTCCCTGAAAAACTAAAGAACCTTGTGTTTGATTGCGTGTATGACACATGACAATAAGAACATAAGGTAACATAATATCCAGATAATTTATAATATATTTACTATTTAAAATATATTCCATTCATGAAACACTGATTTAGCATGTGCTACACGTAAGATCAACCTTTCTCGATAGCTTTCATTACATGCAAGAGTGACCTTACTCGAAAGCTTGCGTTGTACACAATACCGAGTTTCACCAAACAATGATAAATTATTAAAAAAATTATAAGATATAAAATATCCGTTATGAATAATATTAACTAAATTATTAAAATATATGGTTTATACAACTAAATATTTGGTTACAAATAAATTATAAATGAATATAAGAACCAATTTAATATTAAAAGGATATTTTTATAGAAAACTATTTTTATGGTCACAAAGTTGTTTAACCATAAAAGTAATTACAATTAGTTAATTATTTTAATGGAATATATATTCTATATATTAAATAAAATATTAATGATATTCTTCCATTATATTTTATAAACATAAGATAAGAACAAACCCAATGTTTTTCCTAAAAACCTATATTTTTATAATGGCAATTTTACCTCCTTTTAATGGAAAACCCATTTTAAATATTAATTTTGACACTATTATAAATTTAATTTGATAAAATAAAATTTATTTTTTAATTTATAATGTAAAAATTATCTTATTATGAATTTTTGAGATTTTTCTGAGAAACTTCATTTTTAGTGAACAGTGAAAAATGCTGCGTTTTTGTTAAAAACTGCCTTTTTGTTTCAATAATTATTAATGTTAATTTATATTATAAATTATTTTTAAAGTAAAATTGGATAAATTATACATCTATTAATATAATTTATTTCATTAGAATCAATTTACCTTTTTAAATTGAATATAAAAATATAATAATCTTTTGAACATTTTTCTACTAAAACTAGTTAATCTGTCTGTCTATGAGATTAGCATTAATCCAAAATTTTCCACTTATGTGATTTGAATTTTTATAATCCTAAATACACCATTTTAATCAAGATAATATTTTTATCTAATAATATCAACTTAATTGTTGAAGAAAATGATTAGTGAAAGTGATTAAAATTAATTATATTGATTAAGGTGTAATTTGGCTTAAAAACGAATTAAAACCCTAAGTTTAAGGGGCCAAATGACCTATCAACTTGTCAAAAAATCATTTTATGGAAATATTTCGGCCATTAAACTTCCATTAATGAGTTTTTTTGTTTTTTTATGACTTTTATTAGGTAATAACAAGTGCACACCTAACTTCTTTTCAAGAATACCAAGTAAGTCCTTTCCTTCCCTATAAAAGGCCACCACCTCTACCCACTATTTACACCTCTAAAACCTCTTAAGTTATGAAAATATCTTCCCAAATAGTCTCCCACAATACATCACCTATATATAGAAGCCTATATTTGGTAATAAACCCTTCAATGTATGCCTTTTCATTTCAACCAAAAGAAGTTACCCGATTAAAAGGTTATGTATTTTCTCAATCTCTCTAGTTTCATTTCCATTATCCAAAACCTTAAATATTTTTATTATATTATTGAGTAAAAAAAAGTATCCTAAATATAAGATTATGTTTTTTATTTTGATATTTTTACCTATAATTACGCACACATCCATCTAATGGGAAACATACATACTATTTCTATGAACGGTGATTTACTACCTCACAAAACGATGATTGTTCAATTCTCCATTACCGCATATTATGGTGGAAATTATGATGAAAATTACATTTATATATGATATATATGTTAATTTATAATGTTTTAAACTTATTTAATTTTTAATTATAACATAAATTCATGCTTTCCAAGTTGTGTAAATACGATAACCCCGTTTGAGAAAGTGTGAACTACCACCCCCTCAAAGTGATGTGATTCGTTCACATGATATAGAAAATTTATAAATGAATGTACATAATTAAAAATATGATAAATAAAATATATATATATATATGATATTAATTAAATAATTACACATATATATATATATATATCATTTTATTTATTACCCTTTCACACACTTAAAAAGTGATAACATTATTTGTAGATGTTTGTACTACCACCTCCCCGATATAATATGATTCCTTTTACATCACATAATTCTATATATAAGTATATTTTATTAAATAATATTTTATTTATTATATAATTATCATTTTATAAATATTTTAGTTACTTAACTTCTTTCCAGAACGATCATTTAAAAATGGGAATGTTACTCATGCGTACTTACGACCTATCGTCTCTGTGATTGTAACATTGATTCATTTTTTCATAATAATATTTAATGATTGATTTTAAAAGTATAATTGATGTATAAATATTATAATTATGTCATGGTTATTATTCTTTAGATGTTATATAATGAATCCTATGGCCATAGTTGACCAACAATAGTTGTTTTGACACATAAACAAAATTTGGTAAAAAACACCTGATGTAAACTTAATTGTTCGAGTAGTTGTACACAAAATGGTAATAAGTGAAATAAAATTAATTATAAACATTATATTTATTCATAAGAAAGTATAAAATTAACATAAGTTTATTATATAATAATTTAATGGATGTTCACCTGAAAGGTAACACAAGGTAAGGGATTTTCGTCTCAATTTACATTCTATTGAGGCTTAATTACTATTATTCACCTAGTTTATTTTACATGGTGTATGTACTGACATTTACATGATATATCATGAATCTAATTACTCTCATGATATTGTAAACATTCATATAATATTATTCTTTCATGAGGATTAATTTTTAAAATAATTCAAAGTGGTGTTGGACACTTTGGAATGTTTAAAGATTATTTACCTCAAGAATAATCCTAACGATCCTTCAATTGAATTTGAATTCAAGGAAATTATATAAACATTTTTAAACAATATATTTCATTCTTATCTATTTATTCATGACCATTTACAAGTGTTAGTAACATTTTTCCACTCTTTGGTACTAAGATGTTTTTAGAAAATGTTTTTCAAAAAATCCGACTTTATATCTCTCTTTAGTCGGAGAACCTGTTTTATTATAAAAACCATGCTTCATTAAAAGGTTTTGAAAAATGTTCCTAAAATGATTTTGTAAAGAATTTTTTACCCTTTTTGCATTTTACTAATGTTTCAAAGGAAATTTTTTGTTTATTTCATAACGAGGCATTTTCTATCCTTTTTTCCATACAAAAGGAATATTCGTTTTATCTCATATGACATGTATGGATTCATCCGCCGTAATTTCTTTGAAGCCTCCTTTTCAAGTTTAAATGGTTTATTTTAAAAGAAAAATAATTTCAAAAGTTTTTTCCAAAGCAAAGGATATTTTTCTCAAGAATATTTTTAAAAGATATTATTTTATTTCATCAATGAAAGCAACCCTCTATTTTTACTCCACATGAGATTTATTGTATCGATACTATCCTTAATCTTACTCTGGATGGTTTATGATTTATTTGAACAAGGATAGTATTAAAATTCACTTCCTTGATTTATTTATTTTTTCCCTTGAAATATTTAATCTCTTATGATCATTTAACATTGAATTTACCCTAAATTATCCATTTCATTTATCATTAATATTACTATTGCCTAAACTGTATATCATTTTACATACAGTGTATACTTTGAATATTTTTTGATTAATATGTATCTTCTACTCCATACAGATATTAGATAAGGAAAATTGTTAAATTGATTATTTGATAGATGAGGAATGTTTTGGATTTTCACAACATGGGTAGAGCCCGGTTATAGATATCCCCCCGATGTATCGGTAGTCTCATGGAATGATTCATTTTCCTAGACTCCTTAGATGTTTTTTTACCCTAAATTTTGTAAACTATCTTGTTAAAGGTCCTTATGGTAAAGGTACCATGTACCTAGGGAACATGGCATCCAATAATTAAGCATTTCCTTCATTTATATTATGATATTATTAATCCATGAGAATTTTCATCAACATATCTATGTATACATTTCATCTTCAAGATTTAGTTATTATTCATCCATGAGATAATGTATTGACATATCTATGGATAAATTTCATTTTCAGTTCATTTCATAAATGGAATGTGTTTTAGTTTCCTAACTTTACATATTGATATTTCCTTATCTAGTTAATTGAATGGAATGTATTTCATGTTATTTACCTTTGTATACTGACTATTTTTATTGATTCATTATTTTCACAGCACTATTTTCCCCTTACTGAGCATTTGAGATCACCATTATTATGTTTCCTTCCCTATTAATCCAAGAGGCTTACTATGAAAGACATGCATGGATTTACTATATGGATTAGAGTTATTCTTGGAGTTGATTATTTATAATGAAGAAGAAAAATAATTATGTTGTAATCAATGTATTAATTTATATAATACTCATTTATATATCTGGTTTAATAAGACTACTAAACTAATAGGTCCTTTAGGGTTTGATTCCTTGTAATCATGCCAATGTATTTAGTATTAGACACCAGCTATGGGATATCTGGGGCTGGGTCGCTACACTAGGTGTGTAGTTAGAACTCTTTATCATGCACTAGATGATGATCATGTTAATACCCAATCCTCCCTTTCTGGGGTTATCACCCCTAGTTACATCTATAACAGAGCCCATATCCACTTTTAGTATCCAAAATGGGATGTAATATCTAGAAGAACAACATAAACTATACTTTACCAAAACGTCAAGATGTTATCCTATACTTATAATTCTCTCTTAGACTTATCCTTAGGGTTTTTACCAAAGTTATATCATCATAATCCCTAAATAAAGATTTCATTATTACCTTAATGTTAAATCATACACTATACCAAAGTATTATTTATACCTTTTAAATTTCGATAAACCCTAAATTATAAACCATTGAATTATCCTAAAAAAAATTATAATGTCCAAAGTTATATAAACCCTAATTTTATACTATCTATGAAGCCCCGAACCCACACTCCCAGATATGGTAGCTAAAAAATATACTTTACATGTTATATTCAATTCCAACTATAGATTCCTAGACATAACTATCATATAATTAAATGACTTAAATAAAATATTTCATTACATAAACTGCCATGAACTTCTAATTTTAGAGCTTTAGAGAATTAGGAAAAAACATATACTATTAAAAACCATGTCTTTCTCAACTAAAGGAAATTTTTCCTACTATAAGAAACTGATTAATCCATAACAAGTCTTCAAAATCTCCCACAAATTCTACAAAAAATTATCCTATTATACATATCACATGTATTACATTTCTCTAGTACCTGGGGAAATAAAAACATAACAAGGGATGATATAAATTACTCAGTAAGGGAAACATATAATTGAAGCTATAAAAAACATAAGCATATAATATATAATACGGAAGAAATAAACAATATGAATAATTCCATAATCAACTGAAACTATATCCATGAAAATAAATGAAAACATGGATAATAATAATTACTGATCTCATATTGATGGAATGTATAATATTATACATCATTAAATGTTCTCAAGGCCTTTTTCCATGATATTATACTGATATGTGGAGAGTTATACACCAAAACACAAGCTATTTTGTCTCATGAGACTTGTAAATTTATTAAGGGGATATATAATATTGGGCCCCACCTGTTACTTTTTTTAAGTCTAATGCATTCACTATAAGAGTCAAAAATACATTTCATGTCATTCCCAAAGGAATATCTAGATTAATAACAACATGAATATCTATATAATTAAAAGTATGTGATGTTAATACATAATCAACCTATATTAATAGTCAATAATCATAAAGAATGTTAATACTTCACTAGCCAATAAATAAATGTTCTTTCCAGGTGAACAACCTCCAATCTGAATTTTGTAAAATTATATATTCACACCATATTGGGTAATGAGTATATAGTCATGTAAATGATGGAATTAAATGATAATAATCTATATAGAGAAATAATCTGGATGGGTTCAAAAAAAAATATCCCCTATTCGACAATCAAAACATAGAAGGGTGTTTATATAAATAAAAAACACCCTTGTAAAAAGAATTATTAAAATTATATCACAAAAGAAGGGATTAAGAATAAAATTATTTGATGAAGTGATCTTAATACGCCCAAATTATAAATATACATTATAAGATTGATCATTAAGCACAATCCTCATTAGTGTAAATCCTTTTGAAAATTATAAGGGAACTGGAAGCAAAAACTTAAAAGAGATTTTAGAAAACATTTATAACAATGATGTGATATAAATATTTACATATTGCATTCAAAGGGATCTTTTGAAAAGGTGAGGTGAAATATTTTTAAAAACTTTAATTTTAAAAATAATCTTCAATAACAGATCCTTGAAAAGATATAATGTTTATCTTGGAGAAATGAGTAGAGGTATACAAAACATATGAATGGGAAATGAAAACCCCTTTTATTATTTTTGAAATAATTTTGTTCAAAAATCAAATTGTAAGAAGAGTAATAAAGAAATAATTTATATAAAAATATCTTATTTGAAAACATAGTTAGATAAATTATCATATAATAAAATATTTTGGTGGAGTAACCCAATATTTGAAGAAATATTTTTATGGTGAAACCATATAAATCATGGAAAGGAGACTTGAGTTATCAGTATCCCATAGGAGAAATATAATCATTGAAGTAAGACATATTTTAAAAAGGGGGTTTTATGTGGTAGTAATGTGAATAATGAAAATACCACATAATATAATCAAATGGTATAATTTATCAAACTTATATGAAGTAAGTACAAGAGAAACAATCATAACTCAATGAATGAAAATTGAGTTACCAAAGAGCCTTACAACCAGGGTAACAATTGAGTTAAAATAAATTTGATGAAAAATAACTTATTTGGATTATTATTTCCTATGAATACAAAAATATATGATAAATATACATAAATGGGTAGTTAATACCCCATTCAAAGTAAAACATCTCATATAACAAAACTATGCCTCAAGGAATTAAAGTTTGAGACAAAGAACCCTTGCGACTTGAGTAACATTTTAATCAAAACCACTTTAATATAGGGATTGAAATAAAAATTAAAATACCTAGATTAAAATTAAATTCATGAAATGAAATCTAAAATAGCCAGTATATACATCATATAAATTAAATTAGGTGCATAATACCAACCATTTCTCAAAGAGAATAAATTGAGATGAAAACGCTTACCATTATTCCTACTTAGTCAAATGAATTCTAACCTACTATATAATGAACATAAATATATTAATTAATTATATCATAAAATTATTATAAACATAATACCATTTTTATAATTATTTTATAACAATATATTTCAAATATATTAACCGATTATAGTTTATTTTCATTATTGGGTGTTAGAACTTTTGGTTGCTTATTTTGAACAAACTTCATGACGAAAAGATTGATTCTCACTATGTGGTTTCAATTTAAATATTCAAATATCATTAAAGATATAATAATCAATATTTTAAATTAATACTTATGCCCCATTTTTATTTGGTGAAATACATGCATACGTCTTGTGAAAATGAAAATCACGACGAACTTGTTTTTGGCGTGTTTAAAAATCAAAAGGTGATATATTAATAAATATTTTAAATATTAACAATGAATTTATAAAATCATTAAAAAATATTAAATATATTATTATTAGTTGATATTAAAATTATATGAAATCCCATAATCATTTATGACATAATCATTATAACATTATTTACATAGGTAGTTAAATCGACCCAAATGGTAATGTGTTATAATGATTTATTGAGTAAGGGGATCTATTTAGATAATGATAATGTGATATATACATAAGCATATTTTTTTATAAAAATTATATATCCCCATTAAATCCATTTTTTGAACCATCAATAATGGGTGGTGATGAAAAATGAAATTCATCGTTCGTAGAGGCAGTAGTCCGTACACCTGCACGATTAACGATCCCATTTCTCAATGAATGGATGTAATGATGATATATGAAAAAAGATAATTTCAAAATTATATTTATGACATATAAAACATATTTATTCATAAAATACATACTTTATAATATCCATGAGATGCAATGATTAAAAAAGAACCACATTGCATCATGGAGGTGGTAGTGCACACATATACATGATCGATGTTTCAGTCTCTCTTAGTGGATGGAAAGTAATGAATAACTTTTATTCAATTAATATAATGAAATTTAAGTATAATTTAACCTATTTCATTATATTAATAAATTTAAGGAATATTATTAAGATGAAAATCAAAATAAAGGAAAAGAGAAAAGTAAAACTCACGTTGAGAACTTGAGCTTTCCCTTGAAAATATCACTGGAAAGAGAGGGCTTAAGCTAACTAATTATGACAAGGGGATTATGTTAAATGGAGAAAATTATAGGTGGAGAAAAGGGGTAATAGTTTTAGGAATAATTTATAAATAAAGGGTGTATCATGAATGTGTGTAAGTGACCCCCTTTTATAATTGAGGGAATGATAGTTTTGGAAGCACCCTTTACTTTTTAATTATACCCTTTCACTATTCAATGTAAATAACTCCACAATTAAAAAATAATATATTTGGGAAAATTTTAAGGTAGAAAAAAATTATCATCCACTCCTTTTGGATAAAATTTTGAGTTATTTGATGATTTTCCCCTTTACATTTCTCTTTTACCCAAGTGCACTTTTACACAGGTAACTTTTCATTTTACCCATGGTAATTAATTTAAATGACCACAATTAAAAATGGAATTATTAATTAATTAGATAATTTTAATCTAAAATATGAAAATATTTTTATAAAATAAAATTTCTATGGTTACGAAAAGTTAATTTAAAAATAAATTCACATAACACGTAGAACCAATTTTTAGAGTAAAATATCACTTAAGTTCCCAAAATGATATACATGGGTTTTATAAATTTTTTAAAATAATGTATTTTAATTATATATATATTATATATAATTTTTTTTAAAACATTTACTTCATTATTGTAATATTATAATTTCATAAAAGTAAAAGTTTTTAACAAAATCGATTTTTTTCACTGTTCACCTAAAAGCCATCTATTTCAGAAAAATCATAAAAATCCATCTTATTAAAATATTATTATTAAAAATAAAAAAATTATGTTAATTTTTTAAAATTAAAATTTTAAGAATTATAATTTCAATTTTTGACTAAAATCATAAAATATAATGAAAACCCATTTTTATTGGAAAATGAATTTTTCAAATATTAACAGTTATTATTCTTATTTAATATCATTTATGAACTAAATTGGTTCTAGGAAATTATTAATATCGAACATAATTTATCATTATTAATCATACATTTCTTGAAATAGAAATGTATATTGCATAAAAGGGAAATTTTTAGAAAAATACATTTCTAAATAATAAATGAACTTATTAGTCATTTTAGGTATATTAACTGAATTTAATTCCCATTATAAGTAGAATTTATTTTATTCATAAATATATTTAATAAAGAGGTTACTCCAATTCATTTTATTTAATTTAATGACCATTTTTTAATGATCATACTTAAATATTTATATTTTATCTAATTATATCACAATTTTGTTTAAGTTTAGTATTGTGTGTAGAGAAAGCTACCAAAGAAATTTTGTACATTTAAAGGAAGTAATATATTAAAATTTCAAGGTGTTACATTCTATGAATGACACTGACTTGTATGGTTCTCTTCTTCGATATCTGAATCTGGGTTTTCCATCTCTTTAGAGTAAGACTCATATGCCAAGAAGGCTATAAGAACCGTGGCAGAAAGATCCTCCTCCAGAACCCATTCTAAGGTGCTATGATATATCAGAAAGAGAGATTTAATTGGTATATACATTTATAATGAGAATTATCCCTGCCATAACCTCCTCTATAGGTGAGGGATTCTCCAGTACCTTAGTTTCTTCCCCCATCTTGATAGGCTACTCTGATGGAACTAGAGAAACCTCCCCTTGGGTGGTCAATGCATCTGATCTCAACAATGCCTCTATTTTAGGAGCCAATTCTCCCTCACCCACTATAGATTATTCAGTTACCAAATCTATTACTCCAACCATTAGTCAAAGGCCAGAGCCTCAATTCTTTGTGGCATGATTTTCATGGAAGAGACATGCCCTTATACACTATCACAAAGATTTAGTATTTAGTTCAACCCATAATAATTTCAAAGCTAAAAAATGTAATAGGAGAGAGGAATTGTATAATAAAAATTATTTAATGATGCCAAGTTCTATCATTTCTTTGACCATTATATCTCGAGTGGTCGTCGCCTTGGCTGATTCATCCAAGCCCAAGATCTCTAATTCTAGCTCAACCATTAAGGGCCTTTTTGTGTATCAAGAATCCAAAAAACTACTAATAAATATTCAGTAGATGAGTTCACAAGATCTATTAAGTATAAAACAAACCAGTTAGGACAGAATACTAAACAAGTATTTAGATGTGAAGGAAAATCAAAAGAATGGTTAGAAATTTATATCCGGAATGCAAAGGGATTTTGAAGACCAGCCATTCTAGATGATGTGAATCACTTGAATATCGAGACAGTTATAGGATTCTAAATAATCCCCCCCCCCCGTAAATGACCATGAGGTCAGGGGAGAAGGTAGTTTTTCCCTTGTTTACTTCAGCACCTCCCTCATTGGTTTTTATTAGTAAAATTTTGAGGAATCCTTCATATTATTTTTAGAGGCATCCTCCCCATTACCTACAGAGGATTCCTTATCCTAACCTAATGGTTTCTATGTAGATAAAAAAAATAATAGTTATTAATGATCAAATATTTGTTTTTATATTTAATCCATAGGCTTGAGAATCACCTCTCTAAAGAGTATTCTAGACAATCCATCCTTAGGAATGACTACCCCAATTTCCTAGGAACCACCCTGCTCTACGATAGTGCCCCAAGATTCCTCATTACTTGATTTCCTCAGCCTTCAATCACAAGAAAACTCTTGGGATGGAACCTCTTTGATCGATTCCTCACTCAAGATGAGAGATGTATATAAAAACCACTTCTAAGATGGACCTTCCATGGAGTCTAGCCATCCCAATCATTAGAAGATCCACTTCCCCCCATGAAATTCCTCTATAGATGATATGTTATGAGTTTAAGTCATGGTTCATCCCACATATCCCATATTTTTTGGAAGATCACATCATCAGTCATATCAAATAAGTAGCATAGATATTTACCTAAGGATTAACTTGACCTACTTGCAGCAAACCCATAGTTTTTAGATTGCTCCCATGGACATTTATTTGAGATTCCCACACCCCCTAGAATGTGATCTTTAGTATCCCCACTCAGATGGTGGAAAATAGACCTCAATACTCTCCTGATAGATACATCATACCTCTTACCCTCTCCCCCACTTATTTTTTAAGTTCCCTTGATGATCGTCCACCTTCTACCTTGACTCTCCTCGACCTCCTCTGATGGGTTAACTCGATTCACCCATAATCATAAGACACATATAATTATAGGTAAGGATAATTGTAATACCAACTAATGGTTGTATGATAATTTCCCCAGAGCCCTCATAGAATAGCATACCCTAGAGATGGTGTATGATGCAGTGGTACCAATCTAAGTGGACCCTCATATACATCTATGACACCAAGAATTAAATGAAACTAAACTAGTAAAAAAATATAGCCATATTTTATGATCAATATGTTTGATTAACACCCCATATCAAAAGTTCTACAAGTACAACCCCTAATCAACGATTCCCTTCCTGTCACCAGTCATTTCCTATTGGCTATACAAGCCACTAGACAAGTGAGAAGAGAGGAGAAATTTTACTATATTTCTTTTCAGTGTCACATTACAACCGGTGGCTTTATCCCTATTCAAATACATTTCCAAAAAACTAAAAATACAAAAAAAAACACACATAATTAATTGAGTAAAATAAAATGAAAAAATAGACATTAAATACTGAATAGGTAATTAGAATGGACGCATGGGAAAGATCCATCCACTGCATGTATAATTAACACTACCTTGAAAAAAAACTGACGCCCCCTTCTATTTGGTTTGTATTTCAAACACTCCCCTTCAAACCAAAACCGACTTCATTCCAAGAATCATTACGAGTTTTTTGAATGCATCAATCAGTAATGCATTTGTGAAAATATCATCCACCTATTCCTTAGTATTATAATATTCCAATTTTATAATTTTTTACTTCACATGATCTCTCAGAAAATGGAATCGAGTATTAATGTGTTTGCTTCTTCCATGATTCACCAGATTTTTGGAAAGTTCAATTGATGACTTATTATCCACATATATAACTGTGGATGCATCATGTGGATGATTCAGCTCCTTTAAAAAATTTCTCAACCAAATTCCTTCACAAATATTGGACGATACTTCCACATACTATAATTCACATGTGGATAGGGCGACCACACTCTCATTCCTTGAATTCCATGGGAAAGTAGTCTTTCCAAGAAAGAATAAATATCCCATGGCGCATTTTATTTCATCTTGTTCACCTCCCCAATCATTGTCTTAGTATCCATATAGCTTTGCTTCATCACTGTACGAATAGAAAAGACCAAAATCCATTGTTCCTTTGATGCACCTAAGGATTCGTTTTTCTGCTAGCCAGTGTGACTCTTTTGGTGCCTCCATGTACCTATTTAGAAGCCCAAAACTATAAATAATATATAGAACTATGATTGAGAGATACCTTAGGCTTCTAATAAAACTCTTGAACAAAGTTGAGTCAAGGATTCTTCCTTCTCCATATTTTTTCAGTTTTAAGCTCATTGCTACAGGTGTGTTAACAACATTGCAATTGGCCATCTTTATTTTTTTAAGAAACTACTTAGAACACTTCTTCTGAGATATATAGATTCCACCATGTTTTTTATTTACTTATATGAAAAAAAAGGATTTGAGACCTCCATCAGTCATCTCAAACTCCTTGAACATGGCTCCCTTGAATTCATCAAACATATGTCATTTGTTCTCGGTAAATAGAAAATCATCAACATACAACCATACAATATGTGTAACACCACGAGATTTTATGAGATATATTATTTTTAATTTTTTTCATATCTTCAATTGAACGCTACAACAAGATTATCTTGCGCTATATGCAACACAGTATTAGCTTGCAGTATACGCAACACTAATCTTGGATCGTGTTACACACAATTTCAAGTTTGTTTGATTGTAGTTATTCTATGCAACATTGAGTATATATATATATATATATATTTATATTCAATGTATAAATGAAATATGGTTGGATTTTGTTATATGCAAAAACAAAAGAGTCTTGCACTACACAAAACCCTGACTTGGCTTGCATTACACGTGTAACACCCCAAGCTTCCACAGTACGCTTCCCTTTCAATAATACAGTAGTGTGTGTTGTACGCAACTTCAAGTTCTAACACACACACCACAAACAATAAAACTAGCCGTTATGAATAGTAATAACCACTTTTTAAAAGTATATAAATTTTACCTTTTAAAATGGACTTGATTTTTGAATTCAGAATATCGAAATTAGCCTACGGTAAAATTTTGGTATTTTTCTGAAAATTTCAATTTTTGATGAATAGTGAAAAAACAATGAGTTATAGTTTAAAACCGAATTTTTATTTAAATAATTATTTATTTTATTTAAATTTAATTAAGGTAAAAATAGATACATAATACCTATATATGTTCAATGTAATTCATTGGAGTTAGTTTAGAATAATTTTAGATATATAAAAATTTTATTGAACTTTTCACCGTGTTTTACCCACCTCCTAGGAGAATTTAGAAATTCACATAAAACTTAATTTTACCGCTTCTGTGAGTGGAATTTCGAAAATCCGAGAGACATGGTTAATATCAAGGAGTAAAATGTGGTTCAATGAGACGAAAATAATTTTTGGTGAATAGTAACTTTTTAATTTTATTTACCACGGTTAAAAGTAAATATGGTAATTAAGGGTAAAAATGATATTAATATTACCCTAACACATGTCCTAATTCTATTGGACAAGTTTATATAGACCAAAAACAACCTTAGGAATAAAATATTATCATTTAGGTCCACTTGGATTAGATTAGGACATTTATTATTATTTAATTCAAAGAAGAGTTAAAAGAGTTAAAATCAATGTTTATTTACTAAGAAATTTTTAATATAGGGTTATAAATAAGATAAATTCGATTGTAAATATTCATTAGAAAGATAAAAATCTTTACTACATAATGGTATTTTATTTATAATTTTTAGACATTAAATAATTTAATTTATTTATGACACAATGGTGATGCTGTAATTACCTAATTAATGAAATATTAAAATAATTGATATTATAAATATCAAAATAAAAGAAATTTGAGACTTTTGAGGAATTACAATAATTTTATAGGTTAATTTGACATATTATGATTGGTTATATAATTTTCTTTTGAATTAATAATGATGTTATGAAATTATCAAAAACAAAATACCCAATAGTGTCAAAATTGACATAAAAGAGTTTTTAAAACAAATATTATATTATTAATTGATATTAAATTCCTAAAAATCTATGGTTTGGACAATAGACTTATATAATGATAGGTGTATCATTAATGGACCACTTGGCGGTCTCTTGGAGGTATATAGTAAGTTTATTAACTATATAATATAAAAATACAAAGTGACATGGTAAGTGTCAAACTAATTAACTAAGAGTTAAAACTAAAACATAAGGTTAATATAATGACCCAAACCTATATAAATTATATTGGTTGAGTGGTTTTAGACCCATACCCACCTTAAACTTTAAATAATACACTTTTTAGCCATTATAAACCGAATATGAATTTATTATAAAATAATATTTCTAGCTTTTCCAAAGGTGCCCCTCACCCCTCTTATAAAAGGGCACTCACCCTTCTCACTAATTCACACATTCAAAGCCTCTTAGATCGGACAAACCCTACCCAAATACTCTCTCAACTTCCCTCCCTACAACCTAGAGGCCTCAGTTTGATCATAAATCCAAGATAAGGATCCCTTTTGATCAAATCAAAAGGAAGAACCCGAAGAAGAGGTAATGTTTTCACCACCCTTTTTCAAGTTCATTTCTTCTTCAAATTCTTCTTTCTTTGTTATTCCCATTCTAAAATAATAAATCCAGTATCTTTTATATACTGTGATATTATTATAAATATGATACAACCATATTCAGTATTATATCAATCCTTTGATTGAGATGTCACCACACGTGCGTACGTACGGCTTACCGTCTCCACATCATGGTGTAATTGTTATTCAATATATTATTATTTGGATGGGTATAATAATGATGTGTAATTCATGTAAATAATAAATATAACATGATAATTATTCTTTATATATTATATACCATCCAATTATATATTATTTTAATATCAAAAGAATGATATTGTCGCTCGTGCGTATGTACGGACTACCGTCTCCACGAACGCGATGAGATTCATTCTCCATCGTATCCATTCAAGTATAATTATTATTTGATGATTAATAATAGTATTTAAGGAATTGATATCATCTTGGATATGAATAAGATACAACCTATCCATAACAAACACGGCTTATGTAACAAAACATATAAAAGAAAACAAGTAAGTTAACACCCGAAATGACGATAATACTAAGATATTATTAACAAAGCAATATTAAAAGATCATATATGATTTCATATTAATGTATATGATTCTTGTATAATTTAATAATAATTATTTCACCATTATACAGGAGGTTAACCTACCCCAACCAAGGAAAAGTACAAGGTAAGGGTTATTTCACAATCTCTTCATTATCCCAGGTTGTTTATACGTAATTATATACTAGGACCTCTTTATCATCCACATCCATGTTTCTTAAAAATGTATTTCAAAACATTTTTACTATTTACTAGAATATGGGTTAAAGTCATTTATACCCTTTTTTGACATTTTATAAGAGGTTTATAAAGAAATCTTTCCGTCGTTTTCCAAACAAGGTATTTTTTAAACCTTTTCGACAGAATTAAGGTTAGAATGTTTTTTTAACTTATACGGCGGGTGTGACTATTTTCTGTCGTTATAAAATCTTTGAAAGTTCCCTTAAAATCTTATAGGAAAATTTTCAAAGTAAATGTTTTATTTTATAATAATGTGACTTTTAAATTAATTCAAAAAGAGATATTTCTCTCAAATAGTTTTGATTTCATCTATGACAACATCCTTTGATGGATTTTAAGCTTATTTGAAGTTGATTTATTATGATACAAAACTTCCATATTGTATTGAAGGTTTTGTGATATGTTTGACTTTGGATGTGTTATTTTTATACCATTCATGGTTTATGGTGAAATTATTGACATCTCGTATGCTAGTTTTAATACGAATGTTTATGTTATGTTGAAACCTGTTCATACGAGGAATGCATTGGACTTAATAAGTGACGGGTGGAGCCCGCTATAGATCCTCGATGCATCAGTAGGTCTCATGAGACAAACTAGTGTCTTGGTACAAGGCCTTGACAAAATATTATTTGTATTCTTGGCACGGGGCCTTGACTATGTGGTTATGATAATCTGGAATTATGCATTCCATCATTATGAAAGTGGTTATTGATATTTCATGTGATTATTCGACTAGTAGAATATCCATGTGAATAAGTAAATGGAATTATTTCATTTTATCTTTTCCATATAATTCCGAAGTTAAAGTTTAAAAGGATTTTGTTTTAGTTATACATTGCCTTAAATGTTTATGCTTATTTATGAAAGTTTCTGCTATATTGTTATCCTTACTGAGCATCTAAGTTCACCCCTTTCAATGTTTTATTTTCCCCAGGATGTGAAGAAGTATGTTATGAATGACCTTCTGGGATAGTAAAAGTGATATGAGTGTGTAGAAAAGATGTTGTTTTAGTTTTCACTTTATGTTGTAATGTAAACTTTTATGAATGTATCTAGTTATTCCAAGGCTACTAAACTAATCGGTCTTTCGAGACTTGATATTTCTTGTGATCATGCCAATGATATGTAATAATGCACTGACTCTGGGTAACTAGGGTCTGGGGATTACAGTTGGTATCAGAGGAAGTTTAGTACAAACCTTGGAATCTAGATTTAGATAAACTCTGATTAGAGCACATAGACCTAAGATGGACTTTGAGGATTAGTATAGAAGAACTTCCTAGAATTTTGGTATTGTAGAGATTTTGTGAGTTTTCCGAGAAATATATCCCTATCTGGATATGAGAAGGTAGAAGCAACTCTTGCACAGATGTACCTAGAGGTAAAACCCAAAAACACCGCTTTGATCTAGACTCGAATGGGAACTGGTGCACGACAACGGGCCTTGTTGCACTCTTGGTTTCAACACTCCCGGGGGATATGCTTAGGATAACTCTCATTTTCTTTACAAATCATTATGAAGGGTTTATGAGTATATAATTCCTCAAAGAAAACATTTTTATGATTATGGATTATATCCATAAATAGTTCAATTTATGTTAAGTGTTTTATAAGTATGGAATTATGTATTTTGATTCATAAACTGATCTAGTTTATGCCATTGTTTAGAAATGGTGCCAGGTGGAAGAAATAGAAACCGTATCAATGCACGTACTCCATGTAGGGATTTCCCTACTACTCAAGATAATTATAGTGGATCTGGTGATGCAACTGGTGCTGATCAACTAATCACCATACTAGGAAAACTCACTCAAGTTATGAATAATAACCTTACTCGTATGGAGCACCCTGATCCACAGCGTGGAGGATCAATGTTAGATCGCTTCATGAGGCAGAAACCACCAAAATTCAATGGGAGTACAAATCCATTAGTAGATGAGAAATGGATAAGTTCCCTAGAGAAAATATTTCAGGCTTTGGGGAGTAGTGAAAGGGAAAAAGTTGTCATGGCAATTTATCGTCTCACTGGAGATGCTGATCAATGGTGGTCATTAATTCAAAACACGAAGGAAGACGATGAAGTATCAAATATAGAATGGAGGGAGTTAAAAGATATTTTCTTAGAAAAATACTTTCCTCATGACCATCGTGAAGATATGGAAAGGCAATTTCTGAGTCTGAGACAAAAGAAGGATGAGAATGTCACAAAGTATGAGGCAAACTTTACAAGGTTAGCAAGGTATGCTGGAGATTATATACGTAACCCAAGAATTAATATTGATCATTTATTTTATGTGTTAAAACCATTTCTCTTTTGAGCATTAGTATCACAATCCTTCTCATCGTATGAAGACATTTTCTCATGTGCTATCAAGATAGAAAAGGAATTCTCTAATTCTTATGACTTTAAAGAAAAGCAAGAGAAGAAGAGATATGCTGATCAATCTGGGAATGGAAATAAATGGAAGAAGGGAAAAGTTGAATATCCATCCTGTAGTGAATGTGGGAAGAAACACCCTGGTACTTTCTTGAAGGGAATGAGAGTCTGTTACAAGTGTGGTGAAAAAGGACAGCAAGCTCGTGATTGCAAGGGGAAGAAGGAAGCTACCGATGTCCAATGCTAAAATTGCAGGGAGTTGGGACATTATGCCAATGAATGTCCTAAGCTTCAGGGGAACTTACCTCAGAAAAGTTCAAGGGATCAAGGCCAAGCTTATGCTATCACTACTGCTGAGGTAGAAGCTCTGAAAGACGTGGTGGAAGGTAATTTAATGGTTTCCTCAAGTTTAGAAAATTAACTATTTGATTCTGGATCATCGCATTGTTTCATATCTTCCCAGTTTGCTAAGAAAATTAGATATTTTCAGTTTGATTTAACAAGGGAGTTATCAGTTATAACTCCTAAGGGAAGTATCATTGTAAAAAAGTTTTGTGAATCAGTCCCCATTAGAGCACATAAATGTTCTTTATCCTCTGATCTCATCATCATACCTATGATTGAGTTTGATATAATCCTCGGTATGGATTGGATTTCAGACCATGATGCGAAGATTTATTTTAAGAAGAAGGAGGTTACAATTTTTTATGATGATGAGAAGGAACACCTTATCTTTAGAGCAGAATCGTCACCACCTAATTCTTATCTAGATCCACCCCCACTAGCTCAACTAAATTCAATTATTAGGGAGGAAGAGAATGAAATGATTGTGGGTGAGTAAAGGAATGTTCAAATAGTGGATGTACCTATTGTGAAAGAATATGTATATCTATTTCCAGAAAATTTACCTGGACATCCTCCAGAACAAGAAGTTGAGTTTTCCATTGATTTAATTCCTGGATCAAGGCCTATATCGAAGTCCCCTTATAGAATGGCCACTGTAGAATTAGTTTAACTAAAGAAACAACTAGAGGAATTGAGTAATAAGGGATTTATTCACCCTAGTGTTTCTCCATGGTGAGCCCCTATTCTTTTTCTTAAAAAGAAATATGGATCTATGAGGTTATGTATCGACTACAGGGAGATCAATGCTATAACTATAAATAACAAGTATCCCCTACCTCGCAGTGATGATTTATTTGACGAACTGCATCGAGATTAATACTTTTCAAAGATTGACCTTCGATCTAGATACCATCAGTTGTGTGTGAAGAAGGAATACATTCCAAAGGAAGCATTTCGAACAAGGTATGGGTATTACGAGTTTACAGTAATGCCTTTTGGGCTGACTAATGCACCCTTTGTATTAATGGATTTAATAAATATAGTTTTAAAGGAATATCTAGATGAATTTGCAGTGGTGTTTCTTGATGATATCTTGGTATACTCCAAAAGATATGAAGATCATGAAAATCACTTGTGCATTATCCTGAAGACTCTGAGAAGACATGAATTATATGGGAAGTTTAGCAAGTGTGAATTCTGGCTTCAGGAGATTTATTTTCTTGGACATATTGTCTCTAAAGATGGAATATCTGTTGATCCTTCTAAGACCAAGGCAATCCAAGAATGGACAACACCTACGAGTATAACTGAGGTACACAGTTTTATTGGTTTAGCAGGTTATTATTGACGTTTCGTCCAGAATTTTTCCCGGTTGGCTAACCCATTAACAAAGCTCACACGTAAAGGGGTTAAATTTGTTTGGACAAAAGAGTGTGAAGAATGTTTCGAAGAACTGAAGAGAATATTAGTCAATGCTATTATATTGAGTCTACCATTGGGGAATGATGGGTTCATTATTTATAGTGATGCATCGAAGAAATGACTTGGTTGTGTCCTTATGCAGAATGATAGGGTTATTGCCTATGCATCATGATAGTTGAAAATTCATGAGAAAAACTATCCTACTCATGATATCGAGTTAGCAGATGTGATCTTTTCTTTGAATATATGGAGGCACTACCTCTATGGTGAAAAATTTGAGATTTATACTGATCACAAGAGTTTGAAGTATATTTTCTCACAAAAAGAACTCAACATGAGGCAAAGGAGATGGCTTGAACTACTCAAGGATTATGATTGCACGATACACTACCACCCGAGGAAAGCAAATAAGGTGGAAGTTGCTTTGATCAGAAAAAAGATCATGGAGTTTTGAACATGATGATAATTGAAAGGGATCCTATTTTCATGGATCTAGTGAAGATAGATATGGGAATTACCATGGAATGTGAAACATCAATACTTTTTCAAATGGTTTCCAAACCATCTTTACTAGAAAGGATAAAGAGTTCTCAGACCGGTGATGAAGAGTTTAAAAAGAAGATTAAAGCTGTGAATGATGGGAGATTGAACGACTTTGGGTATGAAGATAGAATTTTGAAATTCGGGAAGAGACTTTGTGTTCCCAATATAACTGATCTAAAAAGGGAATTGTTGGATGATTCTCATAGTTCCAATTTCTCTATACACCCTGGGAGCACCAAAATGTATAGAGACTTGAAGGAACATTTTTGGTGGGACAACATGAAGAGAGAGATTTATGATTTTGTGTCAAGATGTATGGTTTATCAACAAGTGAAAGCTGGAAGGCAACAGCCTGGAAGAGTCATGCAACCTCTTCCCATACCGGAGTGGAAATGGGATAATATTACGATGGACTTTGTCATGGGACTACCAAAGAATCCTAGAAGGAACAATGAAATATGGGTTATTGTTGATTGTCTTACCAAGTCAGCACATTTTCTTGCTATAAGGGAAGATTTTCCACTTGAAGATCATAAAGGCTATATATTAATGAAGTGGTGAGAGTTCATGGAGTACCCCTATCGATTGTTTCTAATCGTGATCCCCGTTTTAATTCAAGATTCTGGAAGAGTCTTCAGAAATCCATGGATACAGAACTTCATTTGAGCACTGCCTACCACCCTCAAACAAATGGACAATCAGAACGGACTATTCAAACCTTAGAAGACATGTTGAGATCATGCTCACTTGACTTTCAGGGTATGTGGGATCAATATTTACCTCTGGTGGAATTTTCCTATAACAATAGCGTCCATTCGAGTATTCATATGGAACCATATGAAGCGTTATACGGAAAGAGATGTCGCACACCAACCTGTTGGGTTGACGTTGGTGAAAGAAAACTTGTAGGCCTAGAACTGGTGGAGAAAATGATGGAAAAGGTAAAGGTAATCAAAAACCACATCAAAGCAGCTCAAAGTAGGCAGAAGAGCTATGCTGACAACTGAAGGAAGGATTTGGAATTTCAGGTAGGAGGTCATGTTTTCTTGAAGGTATCTCCATGGAAAGGAGTTATACGTTTCAGTAAGAAAGGTAAACTGAGTCCCAGGTACATCAGACCATTTGAAATTCTAGAACAAACTGGGGCTGTAGCTTACTGTTTGGCAATGTCGCCAAGTCTCTCCAAAGTTCACGATGTGTTCCACGTATCATTGTTGAGAAAATACATGCATGACCCAACTCATGTACTCACCTATGAGGAATTAGAACTGGAACCCGATCTTTCTTATTGCCAAGAGACCATCAGGATTCTTGATACAAGATAACAAGTTCCGAGAAACCGAACGACTCGTCTGGTAAAAGTTCTATGGAGAAACCATAAGATGAAAGAGGAAACGTGAGAACCCGAGGAACATATGATGAAGAACCACCCGAGTCTTTTCATGCGGTAGTATCCTAGAAATTTCGAGGACAAAATTATTTGAAGTAGGGGAGAATGTAACACCCCAGGCTTCCACGGTACGCTTCCCTTTCAATAATACAGTAGCGTGTGTTGTACGCAACTTCGAGTTCTAACACACACACCACAACCAATCAAACTAGCCGTTATTAATAGTAATACCCAATTTTTGAAATTTTATAAATTTTATCTTTCAAAAATGGACTTCATTTTTGGATTTGGAATATTGAAATTATCCTAGGGTGAAATTTTGGTATTTTTCTGAAAACTTGCAATTTTTGATGAATAGTGAAAAACACTGAGTTATAGTTTAAAACCGAATTTTTATTTAAATAATTATTTATTTTATTTAAATTTAATTAAGGTCAAAATAGATACATAATACCTATATAAGTTCAATGTAATTCATTGGAGTTAGTTTAGAATAATTTTAGATATATAAAAATTTTATTGAATTTTTCACCGTCTTTTACCCACCTCCTAGGAGAATTTGGAAATTCACATAAAACTTAACTTTACCGCTTCTATGAGTGGAATTTTGAAAATCCGAGACACATGGTTAATATCAAGGAGTAAAATGTGGTTCAATGAGATGAAAATAATTTTTTGTGAATAGTAACTTTTTACTTTTATTTACCACGGTTAATAGTAAATAGGGTAATTAAGGGTAAAAATGATATTAATATTACCCTAACACATGTCCTAATTCTATTGGACAACTTTATCTCGACCAAAAACAACCTTAGGAATAAAATATTATCATTTAGGTCCACTTGGATTAGATGAGGACATTTATTATTATTTAATTCAAAGAAGAGTTAAAAGTGTTAAAATCAAAGTTTATTTACTAAGACATTTTTAATATAGGGTCACACAAAAGATAAATTCGATTGTAAATATTCATTATAAATATGAAAAATTTCCTACATAATGGTATTTTATTTATAATATTTAGACATTATATAATTTAATTTATTTATGACACAATGGTGATGCAGTAATTACCAAATTAATGAAATATTAAAATAATTGATATTATAAATATAAAAATAAACGTAATTTGAGACTTTTTATGAATTAAACTAATTTTCTAGGTTAATATGACATATTAGGATTGTTTATATAAATTTGGTTCGAAGTATTAATGCTTTTATGAAATTATCAAAAACAAAATACCCAATAGTGTCAAAATTGACATAAAAGAGTTTTTAAAACAAATATTATATTATTAATTGATATTAAATTCTTAAAAATCTATGGTTCAGACAAGAGAATTATATCATGATTGGTTCATCATTAATGGACAACTTGGGGGTCTCTTGGAGTTATATAGTAAGTTTATTAACTATATAATATAAAAATACAAATTTACATGGTAAGTGTCAAACTAATTAACTAAGAGTTAAAACTAAAACATAAGGTTAATATAATGACCCAAACCTATCTAAATTCTATTGGTTGAGTGATTTGTGACCCATACCCACCATAACCTTTAAATAATCCACTTTAGAGCCATTAGAAACCGAATATTAATTTATTAAAAAATAATATTTCTAGATTTTCCAAAGGTTCCCCTAACCCCTCTTATAAAAGGGAACTCCCCCTTCTCACTAATTCACACATTCAAAGACTCTTGGCTCGGCCAAAACCTGTCCAAATATTCTCTCGACTTCCCTCACTACAACCTAGAGGCATTAGTTTGATCAGAAATCCAACCTAAGGATCCCTTTTGATCAAATAAAAAGGAAGAACCCGAAGAAGAGGTAATGTTTTCACCACCCTTTTTCAAGTTCATTTCTTCTTCAACTTCTTATTTCTTTGTTATTACCATTCTAAAATAATAAATTCAGTATCTCCTATATACTGTGATATTATTATAAATATGGTACAACCATATTCAGTATTCTATCCATCCTTTGAATGACATGTCACCATACATGCGTACGTACGACTTACCGTCTCCACGTCGTGGTGTAATTGTTATTCAATATATTATTATTTTTATGGGTATAATAACGATGTGTAAATCATTTAAATAATAAATATAACATGATAATGATTCTTTATATATGATATAACATCCAATTATATATTATTTTAATATCAATAAAATGATATTGTCGTTCGTGCGTACGTACGGACTACCATCTCCACGAACGCGATGAGATTCATTCTCCATCATATCCATTCAAGTATAATTCTCATTTGATTATTAATAATAGTATTTAAGGACTTGATATCATCTTGGATATGAATAAGATACAACCTATCCATAACAAACATGACTTATGTAACAAAACATATAAAAGAAAACGAGTAAGTTAACACCTGAAACGACGATAATACTAAGATATTATTAACAATGCAATGTTAAAAGATCATATATGATATCTTATTAATGTATATGATTCTTATATAATTTAATAACAATTACTTCACCATTACACAGGAGGTTAACCTACCCCAACCAAGGAAAAGTACAAGGTAAGGGTTATTTCACAATCTCTTCATTATCCGAGGTTGTTTATACGTAATTATCTACTAGGACCTCTTTATCATCCACATCCATGTTTCTTAAAAATGTAATTAAAAAAACTTTTACTATTTACTAGAATATGAGTTAAAGTCATTTATACCCTTGTTTGACTTTTTATAAGAGGTTTATAAAGGAATCTTTCGGTCGTTTTCCAAACAAGGTCTTTTTTAACCTTTTTGACAGAATTAAGGTAAGAATGTTTTTTTAACTTATATGGTGGGTGCGACTATTTTCTGCCGTTATAAAATCTTCAAAGCTTACCTTACAAGATTATAGGAAAATTTTCAAAGTAAACATTTTATTTTATAATAATGTGACTTTTAAATGAATTAAAAAAGAGATATTTCTCTCAAATAATTTTGATTTCATCCATGTCAACATCCTTTGATGAATTTTAAGCTTATTTGAAGTTGATTTATTATGATACAATACATCCATATTTTATTGAAGGTTTTGTGATATGTTTGACTGTGGATGTGTTATTTTTATACCATTCATGGTTTATGGTGAAATTATTGACATTTCATATGCTAGTTTTAATATGAATGTTTATGTTATGTTGAAACCTCTTCATATGAGGAATGCATTGGACTTAATAAGTGACGGGTGGAGCCCGCTATAGCTCCTCGATGCATCGGTAGGTCTCATGAGACAAACTAGTGTCTTGGTACAAGGCCTTGACAAAATATTATTTGTTGTCTTGGCACAAGGCCTTGACTATGTGGTTATGATAGTCTGACATTATGCATTCCATCATTATGAAAATGGTTATTGATATTGCATGTGATTATTAGACTAGTATAATATCCATGTGAATAAGTAAATGACATTATTTCATTTTATGTTTTCCATATTATGTTGAAGTTCAAGTTTAAAAGGCTTTTGTTTTAGTTATACATTGCCTTAAATGTTTATTCTTATTTATGAAAGTTTATGCTATATTTTTATCCTTACTGAGCATCTAAGCTCACTCCTTTAAATGTTTTATTTTTCCCAGGATGTGAAGAAGTATGTTATGAATGACCTGTAGGGATATTATAAAGGAATATGAGTGTGGAGACAAGATGTTGTTGTAGTTTTCACTTTATGATGTAATGTATTCTTTATGAATGTATCTAGTTATTCCAAGGCTACTAAAATAATCAGTCTTTCAAGACTTGATCTTTCTTTTAATCATTCCAATGATATGTAATAATTCACCGACTCTGGGTAACTAGGTTCGGGGCGTTACAACATGCAATCACGACCTTCCTCGATAGCGTGTGTTGTACGCAATACCGGGTTTCACTAAACAACGATATATTATTATAATATTATTATGAACTAGCCGTTATGAATAGTATTAACTAAATTTTGAATTTTATAACATTATTATTCATCTTACACATTTTCTAGAACATGGTATAAGAACAAAATAATTTTTCGGGTAAAATAAGTATTTATTAAAAAATGCAATTTTGTCGCCTTTTGATGGCGCACCCAATTTAAATATAGTTTTTGTCATGTTGATAATTTCAATTTGACAAAATAAAATGATTCTTTGAAATCAGGATATAAAAATTTACATTGGATAATTTTTTCATATTATTCTGATAACTTTCATATTTTAATGAATAGTAAAAACACGCTATATTTTAAATAAAAACAACTTCTTTCATCACAATAATTTATATGGTTATATTATAATATTGATTGGTTTTAAAGTATAATAGAATATATTTTTACCATTTAATATAATGTATTTCATTAGCATTGATTTTACATTGAATTCATAGGTAAAATCATTTCAATCTTTTGCAATGTTTTAACTTTTAAAACTTGTTTTCTTAACAATGGGATTAATTTTAAATTAGTTCTGAAACATTTGTGTATTGAATTTAGAAAAATGGATTCCATATTTGGAATCATTGGGTCCAAATTATGTTAATATGCTACTTTTTATTTTTGGGCATTATGAATAGTAACTACGGTAAATTTTATTTACCATAGTAAAAGGTAAATCGGGTAATTAAGGGTAAATATAATATTATACAATTACCATAACACTTTCCTTAATATAATTGGATGATTATATTTCATCCTAAGTCATATTTGGGTCGAAATTGAATCCATTAAAACCCACTTGGAGGTGATTAAGACCTTTAGTTTATTTTATTTAAAGGAAAGTGAAATATGTCTCACTCAAACTTTAATAATTAAAGTATTTCTAATATAAGGTTATATAGAATATAAATTCGGTTATAAATACTCATTTGAAATCTAAAATGTTTTTATTTATCATGGTAATTTTTTTGTAATTTTTAAGATTTATTTAACTACCTTATTACCTTATACATTAATGATGTAGAAATTATTTATTTAGTAAAAAAATCAATAATATTGTTTTTATTGAAATAGTAATACATATTAAAGGGCTCAAAACCTGACCAAAACTTATTGGTAGTGTATCTATACACCATAATCATCCTATGACCGAATATATGACTTTTTGGAGTCTTATAAAAGTGATTATGACACTTATATTATTTTATTTTATATGATGTCAAAGTTGTCACCTTCATAATTTAATAAATATAACATTTTAAAATTTGGGTGTTTTAGAAGATAAATCCGACTAAATGTATTATTATGAAATATATAAGATTTATATTCATCTTAGTATTTTATTTTTAATTTTTATACAACAAATATGTATATTTAATAATTATACAAAAATGTTGTAGTAGTAATTTTATTAAGATAAATATCAAATAAATGGTTTTACAAATATTAAAATAAATATTATATGAACAATTTAATGTTCTCCACTAATTTTCTCGATTACTATGACATGTTAGGAACCTATTAAATATTTTAGTTAGAATATATCCTCTGTGTGTATTTTATTTAAATTCAAATAAATGAATAGTGTCAAAATTGACAATATTGTTATTTTATAAATATAACATATTATTAAATTTTTTAAAAATCACAAAAGTATTTAAAAATTATAAATTGAAATTTATATTGTCAAAAATTTCATAAATTATCTAATTATGGATAATTCCCAGCACATAAGTAATTATTTATAACAATTTAAAATTTTAGAATCTTATTACCACAAATAAAATTTAATAGATTAAATAAGGATAAATCAAGTTGATAATGTTTAAAATAAATTCCCTACATGTCTAAATTTTATTGGTTGATGAGATTACAACCCTATCTCATCTAATATTCTAATATGAGTCATTTTTGGTGGTTTTTAAGTGGGGTTAGATTTATTATAAATTAATATTTTTAAGATTTCCAAAGGTGCCCCTCTCCTCCCTTATAAAAAGGGAACCCATTACCACTTCTCTTCACACCCTTTTGATCCTTGAAGCTCAGCCAACCCCTGCCCATTTACCTTCTCAACCTCCTTAGCAACATACTAGAGGTCCTGGTCTTCTTCAAAGTCTAATTTTAGTGCCCTCAGAGGAGGTTTCAAAGAGGCGTGTCGAAGAAGAGGAGGTTTGGATACGTACGAAGCATATCAGACCTAAGGATATAAAGAAAGGTTTTAGGTAAATAAAAAAAGGGAAGATCTTTATGGGAGATGTTGATGATCTTTCACCAAGATAAGAAGATTATGTTCCAAGTTTCCAAAGACACTAAACTATTACGGTTCTTTGGTGTCTGTTTTTGTTATGTATTCAGTATTCTGTAAAAGTAATGTAATCTCCATGTAAGTCAAACTTTGGGTCTCTATAGTTGGTATCAGAGGAAAGGTTTAGTCAACCTTTGGAAACTAGGATGTGGGAACTTTAGTGAGATCCCTAGAGATATTTCTAAGGTATGTCTAGGGATGTCCCTAAGGTTAAGTATAAGTATAGGTTATAGTCCTAGAATTACGGTAACGATCTTAGAATTAAATATAAGATGTTATATATTGAAGGTACTTTGCCTTTATTATGTTGTTTTCCTAGCATGATTTTTGCCTCTCACAATGTTCTTTTTGGGTTTTAGATGATGGTTGAAACCCGAAAGAACCATGTTGATCAATGTAATGGAAAACACAATGATTGTCCTCCTAAACAACCAAATGTGATGGGAGATGGAGTGAAAAATCTTATTTCTATACTTACACAAGCTATGAATCATTCTGTATTTCCAAATGATTAGAGAAGGGAACAATATTCTATTGAGTCCTTCATGAGGCAATTCCCACCTTCTTTCAATGGTTCTTCTGATCCACTTGTTGCTGAATAATGGATCAGTACCATTGAAAAGATATTTTACATACTTTGTTGTTCGGAACATGATAAAGTCATTCTAGCTGTTTACCATTTAGAAGGTGAAGCAGACTAGTGGTGGAATCTAATTAAGAATACAAGGCCCCAAGATGAAATTGAATCCATGGAATGGGACGAGTTCAAGAATTTTTTTTTACAGTAAGTACTTCCCTCGTATTCTTCAAACAAAGATGGAAAAGGAGTTCCTTGAGCTTAAGTAAAAGGATGATGAATTTGATGGTATATACGAAGCAAATTTTACAAGACTTTCAAGGTATGCATCTGGTTCTATCATCCAACCTGAAAGTAAAGTCGATCGATTTTTCAGTGGGTTAAAATCAAGTCTTCGAAGGGCATTAGCTATAAGAGACTTCAGTAGCTATGAAGAAATTGTGCGTTGTGCTATCAAGGTAGAACTGGAAGTTGGTGTAACATATCCATCTCATGGTTTTGACAAGAAACGAAAGATGGTGTTCAAGGAGAAATCTCATAATAATGTTGAAAAGAAGATGAATGTTTCTTTATTCTCAAAGTGTGGAAATAAGCATGGTGGAGATTGTTTTAAAGGGACTAGAAAATGTTTTATGTGTGGAAAATAAGGTCATCGAGCAGATGAGTGTCAAAGTAATCAGAAAAGGGTTGTTAATGATGTGAATAAAGAAAAGACTGTATATAATGCACCACCAACACTTCAATGCTTCAAGTGCAAGGAAATGGGGCATTATGCTAATCAATGCCCTAATCCAAGGGTTAATGATGATCGACATGAGAATCCTCTTAAGGCAAAGGACAAAGGGAAGTCACATGCGATCACTATTGGAGATTTTGAGTATGAAAACGATTTAGTGGAATGATTATGTGTTTATGTAACGGGATTCCAAAATAATGTTGTGGAATCTAATTTATAGTACTGTGGAATATTGGAATATCTATGTATTGGTTTATTATGGTTTTCAATAATTATATGGTACCGGTAACCATGAAAATTAAATCATATATCTTGGAAAGCAGATGATATGTGCATAATGAAGGGATAAGGATACAATAATATGTTTGATGGTATTAGTGAGATCATGATTGATATAAGAACAAAGTGATATCATGGTTTGAGTATATAGAATTTTTGGAATTTTAGTATGTGGAAAGAATTAACTTTTGACAGTATTCATGTTTTCACTAAAGTTCAATGGGTATTCATTTTTTTCAAGAGAATACATGATTAAGGAATTCACATGTTTGGAATGTGACCAACAAGATATATCTTATAATATATAAGGGATAAATGATGGTATTCACGTGCTTGTTATATGACCATTCTAGTAATTGTTTTATTTATCCTATGAGATTGGACAGAAGTATTTTGGATAAACTTAAAGTTTAGAATCGATTAGTTTAGACATCAGATAGTATTGTTTAAGGCTAGAACTTTTTTTTATGTTATAATAGTAAAGTTTTAGAAAAAGGACAACCCGTAGGACGGGCGACAACCCGTCACGTCAGACAAGGCTATGGGAATCGAACCCACAACCGAAGTGCGACAGGCCTTTATCGCCTACCAACGGCCTACAGGAAGTCCCTAGTTAGTAGAAACAAGTTTTATTTTATTAAGCGGTATGATAGATGAAGTATAAGTCCATTTTTAGAATAATATACGATTTATATCCCCATATATAGACTTATGTATTTTTAATAACTTTTGTTAACCTTTTGTTTGAGACAGATGGAATGACCCATCATTCTATCACATGATCTGCTAACACTTCAAGAATGACAAATTCAACTTCATTTCTTTAAGAGATGGTGTGGAAATTGTTCAAGGCACAAACAACAGTGAGATTGTACCAAAATCAAGTAAATATTTATTCTAATTAAAAAATTTCAACAGTAGGGAAATGATTTTGAAAAACAAAAATGTTGTCCTAGTGCTCTTATATCTGATGAATCAGATGGTCCCTTTGATCATCACAAATTTATGGCTTTGTGACTGTTGGCTTTATCATAGCCATGTCCTCTACCACTCTCCATCAGAAATTGATGGTTAGATTTTTCTTCAATATCCATATTTTAACCTATGTTATCGTATGTAAAAACCTAGTGATTAGTTAATTTGGGAAACCGTTACATTTCATACTTTAGTTTTTAAAGAAAATTTTTGGTATTCCTTTTTATGATGTGGGTTTCTATGAAAGAAACTCTCATGTAATAAACCATTTATAACCCCGGAGAATTTTGAGGGCGAAATTCATTTTAAGGGGGGTAGAATGTAACACCCCGAGATTTTATGAGATATATTATTTTTAATTTCTTTCATATCTTCTATTGAACGCTACACCAAGATTATCTTGCACTATATGCAATATAGTATTAGCTTGCAGTATACACAACACTAATCTTGGATCGTGTTACACACAATTTCAAGTTTGTTTGATAGTAGTTATTCTACACAACATTGAGTATATATATATATATATTCAATGTATAAATGAAATATGTATGGATTTTGTTATATGAAAAAACAAAGGAGTCTTGCACTACACGCAACCCTGACTTGGCCTGCATTACACGCAATCGCGACGGTCCTCGATAGCGTGTGTTGTACGCAATACCGAGTTTCACTAAACAATGATATATTATTATAATATTATTATGAACTATCCATTATGAATAGTATTAAATAAATTTTGAATTTTATAACATTATTATTCATCTTACACATTTTCTAGAACATGGTATAAGAACAACATAAATTTTTCAAGTAAAATAAGTATTTTTAAAAAAATGCAGTTTTTCCACCTTTTGATGGTGCACCCACTTTAAATATAGTTTTGAAAATTTTATAAGTTAAATTTGACAAAATAAAATTCTTATTTGGAATCAGGATATAAAAATTTACTTTGGATAAAATTTTCATATTATTTTGATAACTTTCATATTTTAATGAATAATAAAAACACGCTATATTTTAAATAAAAACAACTTTTTTCATTATAATAATTTATATGGTTTAATTATAACATTGAGTGGTTTTAAAGTATAAATAGAATATATTTTTACAATTTAATATAATGTATGTCATTATCATTGATTTTACATTAAATTCATAGGTAAAATCATTTCAATCTTTTGCAATGTTTTAACTTTTAAAACATGTTTTCTTAACAACGAGATTAATTTTAAATTAATTTCGCAACTTTTTTGTATTGAATTTTAAAAAATGGATTCCATATTTGGAATCAGTGGGTCCAAATTATGTTAATAGGCTATTTTTAATTTTTGGGCATTATGAATAGTAACTACGGTGAATTTTATTTACCATAGTATAAGGTAAATCAGGTAATTAAGGGTAAATATAATATTATAAAATTACCCTAACACTTGCCTTAATATAATTGGATGATTATATTTCGTCCTAAGTCATATTTGGGTCTAAATGGAATCCATTAGAACCCACTTGGAGGTGATTAAGACCTTTAGTTTATTTTATTTAAAGGAAAGCGAAATATGTCTCACTCACACTTTAATAATTAAAGTATTTCGAATATAAGGTTATATAGAATATAAATTCAGTTATAAATACTCATTTGAAAGATAAAATGTTTTTATTTATCATGTTAATTTATTTGTAATTTTTAAGAGTTATTTAATTACCTTATTAGCTTATACATTAATGATGCATAAATTATTTATTTAGAAAAAAAATCAATAATATTGTTTTTATTGAAATAGTAATACATATTAAAGGGTTCACAAACCTGAACAAAACTTATTGGTAGTGTATCCATACACCACAATCATTCAATGACCGAATATTTGACCTTTTGGAGTCTTATAAAAGTGATTATGACACTTATATTATTTTATTTTATATGATGTCAAAGTTGTCACCTTCACAATTTAATAAATATAACATTTTAAAATTTGGGTGTTTTAGAAGATAAATCCGATTAAATGTATTCTTATGAAATATATAAGATTTATTTTCATCCTAGTATTTTATTTTTAATTTTTATACAAAAAATAAGTATATTTAATAATTATACAAAAATGTTGTAGTAGTTATATTATTAAGAGAAATATTAAATAAATGGTTTTAGAAATAGTAAAATAAATATTATATGAACTATTTAATGTGCTCCACTAATTTTCTAGATTACTATGACATGTTAGAAACCTATTAAATATTTTATTTTGAATATATCCTCTGTGTGGATTTTATTTAAATTCAAATAAATGAATAGTGTCAAAATTGACACTATTGTTATTTTATAAAAATAACTTATTATTAAATTGTTTAAAAATAACAAAAATATTTAAAAATTATAAATTGAAATTTATATAGTCTAAAATTTCATAAATTATCTAATTATGGATAATTCATAGCACATAAGTAATTATTTATATCAATTTAAAATTTTAGAATCTTATTACAACAAATAAAATTTAATAGATTAAATAAGGATAATTCAAGTTGATAATGTTTAAAATAAATTCCCTACATGTATAAATTTTATTTGTTGATGATATTACAACCCTATATCATCTAATATTCGAATATTAGTCATTTTTGGTTGTTTTTAAGTGTGGTTATATTTATTATAAATTAATAGTTTTTAGATTTCCAAAGGTGCCCCTCTCCTCCCTTATAAAAAGGGAACCCCTTCCCACTTCTCTTCATACCCTTTTGAGCCTTCAAGCTCAGACAAACCCTGACCATTTCCTTTATCAACCTCCTTAGAAACATACTAGAGGTCCTGGTCTTCTTCGAAGACCAATTTTAGTGCCCTAATAGGAGGTTTCAAAGAGGCGTATCGAAGAAGAGGAGGTTCGGATACGTACGAAGCATATCGGACCTAAGGATATAAAGAAAGGTTTTAGGTAAATAAAAAAAGGGAAGATCTTTATGGGAGATGTTGAGGATTTTTCACCAATATTAGAAGATTATGTTCCAAGTTTCCAAAGATACTAAACTATTATGGTCCTTTGGTGTCTGTTTTTGTTATGTATTCAGTATTCCACAAAAGTAATGTAATGTCCATGTTCTTCAAGCTTTGGGTCTCTACCATAAGTATATCACCACGATCATTATTTTTGATGTAAAATTAATTCTCAAATGGACATTGAGTGAAGCCATTATCTTTATTATAGTTTTCAATGCATGCATTCCAAGAACGTGGAGCTTGCTTCAACCCATAGAGTGATTTCTTCAGTCGATACACCTTATCTTCCTCCCCTTACATAAAAAAGCCTTCAGGATGGCCAACATAGAACTATTCTTAGAAATCCATTTAGGAATGTATATTTCACATCTAGTTGGTAGATCATTCAACTATGATAGACTATAAGGGATATAATCATCCTTGTATTGTCAAGGAAAGAAATTGGAGAAAATAATTCTTTATAGTCCAACCTGTACTTTTGTTTATACCCCTTTGCTACTAGACTTTCCTTGTATCGATTGATCTTTCCATCAATATTTTTCTTGATCTTGTACACCCATTTAACTCTAACAGTTTTATGGCTATTAGGTAGTGTAGTCAGATCCCATGTGTCATTTTTCTTTATGGTATGAATTTATTCTTCTGTATCCATTCTCCAATATTATTCCCTTATGGATTCTTGAAACGTCAGAGGCTCATGATCTACATACAAGTGAAATACATTTACCTCTTTGGTCTACTAAGATATTTCAATTATGTTTTTCATCTTTATAGGATCTATAGGTGAGGAAGATTTGGTCAAATTTTTACTTGATAGAGTGCTTTTATGAGTGACGGAATATACTCCTGTACTCTTATGTATTGACGATTCACCCAAGGAAGGTGTTGTGGGCGTTTTCTCCTGACGATCATTTCTTTCCTTTAGATCTTATATTTCAACTAGAATATCTTTGTTTGATTCTTCAACATTCCTTCTCCAAGATTCTTCCTCACTAATGATCACATCTCTACTCACCACTACTTTATTGGTTAGTGTATTGTAGAGATTATAGGATTTTGATGCCTTACTATATCCAATGAAGATTCAATTTTCACCATGACCATAAAACATACTTATTCTTACTTTTGTAACATAAGCATTGGTGACACACCCAAATATTCTTAGGTGCACCATGCTTGGTTTGTAGCCACTCCACGCCTCTTGTGGTGTCAAGTTTCTGACACTCTTGGTTAGACACCTATTGAGAATGTAGGAAATACATGCCACTACCTATACCTAGAAACTATTTGGAAGACCTTTCTCCTTCAACATGGTCCTCATCATGTCAAGGATGGTGTGATTATTTCTTTCTACAATGCCATTATTCTGTGGCATGTTGGCTTTAATGTATTTTTTCTTAATTCCTTATTCCCTACAAAAATCATGAAATAAATTTGAAGGGTATTATCCACTTTTATCAGATTTGAGTACTTTTATTTTGTGACCACTTTCAGCTTCAACATGAGATTTGAAAATTTTAAATATAGAAAAGGAAAATGATTTTTCTTTGATGAAATACACATAAATATTTATTCTGAAATCATCAATGAGGGTAATAAAGTACCTATTACCTACAAGTGAGGGTGTTTCAAGTGGTACAAAAATATAAGTGTGAACCAACTGAAGTGGTTCCTTTTCTCTTCTAGACACTACACTTGTAAATTATTTCCTTTGTTACTTACCGAGTGTACATGCCTCACACACATGATTTGGAACTTCAATCACTGGCAAGACATGCACCATTCTTGATGATGATAGAAGTTTAAGGCCGCTAAAATTGATATTCCCAAAGTGTAGATACCATCTCCATGAATCATTATTCATGATTCCAAAGAGACACTTCTCAGCCTTTATGTTAATATGTAGTAGAAAAATGTGGTTATATTCCATTTGGACTTGAGAAATAATTCACTTGTGAGCATCTCTTATAGACAGAGAAGAGTTATCCATGTGTATGACATACCCATTCTCAAGGACATGGACAATACTGATGATATTATTTTTCATGTTTGAAATGTAATTCACATTAAAGATGTAATTTGAATCAGCATTATTCTAATATATTTTTATTTTACCTTTTCCAATCACATGTACCTTTGATGACTCTCCAAAACTCACATCGTCGTGAACTTCTTCTGTGAGTTACTTCAAAAATTATTTATTACCACTCATATGGTTCCTTGCACCCATGTTGAGATACCACACATTTGGCCATTCACATGCCTTTTCTTGTGCCAAGAGGAGCATGGTGACTTATTCTTAATGGGGAGATGCATCAGCATAGTTAGATTGTTCGTCATGATCCATTTTTCTCTAACACTCAAAATCATAATGGATGATTTTTTTTTACAATTGTGACATTGAACGTTCTTTGTGTTTCCCTGACCAAACATGAATCGACATACACCATTTCCTCTTCCATGGAAGCTGGTAATTTTTTTTTCTTTTTTTTGATGGCTTGGATGATATCCACGCCCTCTGCCTCTTGTACGATGACCGCATCATTATGTTTGTACATTATTTTGTTCTTTCTAAGCTAACTTATACTCTAAGGAATTCTCTAGTGTGGAACCCACATTCTTTTGTATTCATTTCTCATGAACTTGCAACAATATCATCAGTTATTCAATAGATAGTTTTTCTAAATCCTTTTATTCTTAGATTACAACAAAAAAATGGTAAAATTTGATTATGATAGATTGAAGTGTTTTTTCAATGACACAAATTTCCTCAACTTTTACACAATTTATTTTTAAATTTTTAAAAATAAAAATTAAACTTGAGAAGTAATTAGATATATTCTCACCTTCCTTTATGTGTGCATGTTAGAACTCCGATTTTAGTGTTTGAAGAAGAACCCACTTCACTCAATCAACACCCTTAAAGATGGTGCTAATGGTATACCATGATTTCTAGCTTGATGTTGCTCCAATAATCATTCAAATTTTGATTTATGCAGCCCTTAGTAGAGGAGTAATAACATATTGTTGTCTTTATTCCTTTTATTTTTGAGATCTATCTTTTCTTAATCTGTGAAGGTAACTTCTTCCTCTATAGTGGTTACTATATACCCATATTTGATGATCTCCCATAATTTTTGTGATCCTAACAACTCCTTAATTTGGATGAACCACCTTTCATAGTTGTGTTTAGACAATTTCAGAACTTGTGGCAGGATTGCAGTAGCCATATTCAGAAATTGGAGGGTGCCTTGGTATCGCTTATGATACCAGTTTGTTGGTTATACAAGCCATTGGAAAAGTGAGAATAAAGAAGGAATTTTATTATATTTCCTTCCAGTGTCACATTACAACCCAAGGATTTATCCCTATTTAAATACATTCCCAAAAAACTAAAAATACACAAAAAGTGCACATCATTAATTTAGTAAAATAAAATGAAAACAAAGAGACATTAAAGATTAAATAGGGAATCATAATGGGCATATAGAAAAGATCCAGCCACTGCTTGGGGAAGACACATTGCCTTGAAAAATAAACCAATACCCCCTTCTATTTGGTTTGTATTTCCAACATTTCCCAGGTTGGAGTAGGAAAAATCGAAAAATAAAATTAATGATGTTACTGAAATGGTACATCACACTTACTTAATTGATCAACATCAACCTCACCCAAATAATGTTTAAGAGAGAATGTTTAAAACCAGTTTTTTATTGGGTGATGTATTTCATGAATTTATTCCCCCAAAGTATGCCACAACCCACCCATAAGGGAATTAGAAAGGTCCAAAAACATGACTAGACATATACCCTATAATTATGTCCCCCAATTGATCATAAAATGACACTAAGACTAGGACATTGATATTGACTTGGTCATCAAATGCCAGAATCACGACCATCACCAAACAACCCGGACACACTCCCATGTGTGCATCCTTGATAGGTAATAACCATCCACAAATTCCCCTAAGAAGGACACATATATAACTATTGGGAGCCAATTATTCACATTTTATCCCCATAGTTCGTACTGGACTTTCTTAAGAATGAGACAATATAACCCTAACTTCCTATGATTCTGAACATCGAGATACTACTTTGGTCATCCCAAAATTCAACCGTAAGACATGTTCAGGAAGATACTGAGCCATGTCTTGAATGACACGTCTTGATAGAAATATATTGATGTCATAAAATCTTTGTCAAGGTATTGAGAAATATATTTTCTACTACTAGAATCTGATTTTCATCTCCTTATGTTTTGGGTGTCGAGAGAAACTCATCATACTAAATTCCCATGAGTGGGATCCCACTAATGTGCTAAAGATCCCATAGGATAATCCCCACCTCTCCACGTTGAAGATAGAATGTATTAGTATATGTTGACCATCTTCTCAAAAACTCTGGAAACAGATATAGGTGATGAACGATATGGAACTAGGACATACACACTACCTGACACAACCCTATATGACACAAATAAACCACATAATACACATACATATATAACAAACCCAGTATACCAATGCCCAGTCATCTATAAAATTTCTTCTTAAATACTAATCCCATTATTTAGTCCAACCCTATTGATTGTATATAATTATTTCTTGGAAAATTATTTATTAATGTGGTGAAAACACCACATTTATTAGAAATTACCTAATAAAAGTGTTGGTTTGGACACTAAGAGTATGGATAGTGGAATGGTTACGATCCATCACTACATGGAAAGTAGTAGGTATGTCCCAATAGTGGAGCTCACTGTGACTTGAAAACTAGTTCCTTGGTATAACAACCCTTCTCTTTATTACACACTTAAACATGATTTATTACATAAAATTTCACTTAAAACAACTCATAGGATCTAGAGGTCTAGTTTCTTGGGAAATTAGGAACATTACATAACAAATTAGAATATAAAACACAACATCTTTATTGAAAACTTTTTTTACATAACCACAACATTCATTCGTACTTAGAATTGCACTGGATAACCTGAGGATATGCATAAGAAGAGGGTGAGCTATAAAGCCCAATAAGGGAGTAAATGAGGAATGGAATGAAAAATAAAATACATGTTAGGAAATAATAATTAAAATAGATCATAAGATAAACATGAACATAAAGGCATGATATAGAATGATTATCATAACATGGAAACGTGGCATCAATATTTAACATGAGCCAAGGATTATTGTATATGGATCATGATTAAATACTCATTAAACTTAAATTATCACGAGTAAACCCTAATTTAACTTGACATATCAAGATATTATTCTTTACCCAATTCATTGAAGCGCTGTTAGGGAACACCCTTCTTAATCATTTAATTTCATGTATAAGTGTGCCACATGGATCATATAACATGGATCCATTAAACATCATCATTTATTACACGATAAAGGAATGTTTAATTCATACATAAAACTATATAATCAATAAGTAAATGTACATAATGGTGAATACCCTTGATAGAGAAATTGGCATGGTATTCACTACATAATGGCTTTGGCTTGGAAAATCATGGTGCAGTTTCGGTAGCATAACAACGTGACATAAGAATTCATAAAAATGGTTGATGAGAGATAAAAGGGTGTATCATCATATTTACATGAAATGGACAGTAAGGGGTTCATATAGATACATTTACTAACATATGTAATGGAATTTTGATTCATAACACAAAATAATTGCTTGAATGTAAATGAGAAGAGAGAAATTCCTTCAGGAATTTCAGCATGGTAACAGGTGTACATGAGAGGCATTAATGAGAGAGAAAGGGGTATCTCATAATTCAAATGTAAGGATAGATTTATGGGAGATATAATAAATCATACACCAACATTTTTAATTGAAATTAAAAGGGTATAAAAACATAATGAAATTTGTACAAAAAAGAGAAAGGAAGAAATCCCTTACTTGGAAGTGTGATCCCAAAGGCTTGGGGGGGGGGGCTTGAGAGAGGCTTATTGGGAGCTTGGGTCACCTTGGGAGGATTTTAGAGAGAGTAGGGTAGGATTTTTTCTAGATCCTAATGCTTTTAGTTAAGAGTAAGTGAGATCTTGGGTGGGTTTATATAGGAAAAGAGAATAATTTATTTATTATTTAGGTTTTGGATACCACACATCAAAAAAATCAAAACCACAAACCAAACCATGGTTTTTGACCATATTTGTTTTCCAAAGGGGAGAGTAAGACATTATTTTATAAGTCCAATGGCCGAAATTATTAAAATATTAGGCTTGATTATGTTGAGATGAGTCACACTCTCAAGGAAATCATTTTAAAAGGTAAAATGTTTTATAAGTCTTGGAGGGTCCACTAAGGATTTTTAAAATAAATAAAACTAAACTAAAATCACATTATTTTAATGTTAAAACATATATTGTCTGAATATAACATTTATAGTATTTTATTACATCACTATTAGGTCATTATGATGTCATAAAACACATTATATAATTAAATGATATTTAATTTTTACCAAAAAAATTGACTATCTCATACAATTATGAAAAATTCACTATTGGATAATTTCGATGTCCTGATTCCAAAAATAATATTAATTTTATCTAAATAAGTTTTTAAATATGTGAATTTTTACTTTTAAAATAAAAACCAACATTCATAAAAAATTCATGGGTTTTTTCCAAAAACAACTTTCAAACCTTAATAAAAATTACAATTATATTTATAAAAATTATACGATAATTTATATTTTAAAAATAATTTATTAATAATATTTTATCAAAATATTATTTAATTCAAAAATCCATTAATTCATCAAAATATATTTCTTAATTGAATATTAACTAAAAGTACTATTTGTGCTTTAAAAACTATTTACAAAGTAACTATAATAAAACAAATGTATATTATCTATACAAAAATAATGTACATAACCATAGTGATATGGTATTATTACATAACACCTTAAAACACCTGCATAAGTCTTAAGAGTAAGGTGTGATATAGTGACAAACTCTTGGGGTGGCTTAGATAACATCGCTCGGGTGGTAATATCTATCAACTTCCACTTCTATCGTAGGCAGTTATGTTCGAGATTAACGTGTTTAATATCAACTTGGGATTGGTCAAGAGGTAAGCCCAATGACTCCACCTCCATTCAAAGATCTAAAAAATGGGATTTGTACGAAGCAATTCTACCGGATGAGGCCATTTCTTCCTTTGTCTGAGTAAATTGGATTTGTTAAAGCCCTATATTTATACTAATCATGTGATCATTATTCAATGACTATATTAGCAATGGTAACAATTATTCATGGTATTTTGAAATCCAAAATCATAAAACCAAAGAAGTGAATATGTTATATAACCATTTTACATAATAAGACATTTAATTAGATCAAGATAATTTTTCATTGATAAAAGTTTGGTTCATTATAATATTTCCCCCTTAAGAATTTTTTCCCTCTAAATTTCTTTTTCACACACTAAAATAGATGCATGTAACTCTTCTTCATCACTTCTTCCAATTCCCATTTTTCTTCTTCAAATTTTTGGTTTTGCTACAATACCTTTATGAGGGGAATTTTCTTATTTCATAGAACTTGTTCCCTATGATCTAAGATCTTCACAGAATTATCTTCGTAAGAGAGATCATTCTCTAATGGTACCACCTATGGATTGAGTACCTATGATGGGTTAGGTATTTACTTCCTCAAGAATTATACATGGAATACATCATATACTTGAGACATGTTCAGTGGGATTTCTAGTCGATATACCAATGCTTCAATGCAATCAAGGATATCAAAAGGGATGATGTACCTTGTACTAAGCTTTCCCTTCTTCACAAATCTCATAATTCTCTTCCATGGTGATAAGAGGAGAAATACCATGTCTCCAACATCAAACTCTAGGTCTCATAGATGATTATCAGCATAGATCTTTTGTTGACTCTGAGCAGCTTTAATGTGCTTCTATATGATCTTAAACTTCTCCACCATTTCTAGACCTAGGATTTTTCACTCCCTAACTTCATCCCATCATGATGGTGTTCTAAACTTCTTACCATACAAGGATTCATAAGGAGACATTTGGATCCTTGAGTTGAAACCGTTATTGTAAGAGAAATAAACCAGAGGAATATGTTGATCCCATCCTCATTTGAAGTCCATTGAGAATGCTATCAAACTGTCCTCAAGTGTTTGGATAGTCTGCTCAGATTGGCCATCAATTTGAGGATGATAATCCATATTGAAGTTCAGCTTAGTATTCAGAGCATGTTGAAGACTCTTCCAAAACATAGAGGTGAATCTTGGATCTCTATCGTATACAACAGATATTGGTACTCTATGATACCTTACCACTTATCTCATATATATCTGTGCCATTTGATCCAATGAGAAATCCTCTCGAATTGAAATGAAGTGTGTAGTCTTTGTAAGATGATCCACAACAACCCAGATAACATTGTTTCCTTTGTATGTATTTGGAATTCCAGTGACAAAGTACATGGTGATGTTCTCCCATTTACATTCTGGTATGGGTAATGGTTGCATCATACCCTTAGACTTCTACCTCTCAGCCTTCACTTGCTGACATACTAGACACTTTGATGTATACTCAGTGATCTCATTCTTCATGTTATCCTACCAGTAATTCTCTCAGAGATCTCGATACATATTTGTGTTTGCTAGGTGAATGGAGAAATTTGAACTATGTACATCATCCAAAAGTTCACTCTTTAACTTAGGATTTGATGGAACACATAGTCTTATCCCAAATATCACAATTCCTTCTTCATTAACATTGAACTCCAAGTATTTCCCTTTTGTGATAGCTTCCACTTTCTTCTAAATTCCCACATCATTTTTTTGAGCATCCTGTAACCTTTCCAAAAGATATGGTTGAGCAATAATTTGTGAAAGGATTGATTATGTACCCTTATTTATGATTCCCATGTCCATATTCATTAAATCTAAGAAATATTGGATCCGTTTTAATTCTCATCAGTGATATAATTTCTAGGTTCTTTCTACTTAGAGCATCTGCCACCTGTTCGCTTTCCCAGGGTGGTAATGGATTGAGCAGTCATAGTATTTGATCAACTCTAGCCATCTTTGTTGGAACATAATCAACTCTTTCTTTGTGAATAGATACTTGAGTATTTTTTGATCCATGTATATTTCACACTTCTCCCCAAATAGGTAATTTCACAAAATTTTCAAAGAAAATATTACTGCACCCAACTCCAGATCAAGTGTTTGATAGTTTTGTTCATGAACATTCAATTTACCTAACGCATAGGCAATGACTTTGTCATTTTGCATTAACAAACAACCCAATCCATTCTTATAAGTATCACTACATACCACAAAAAGTTCTTCACTTGTGGGTAGTGAGAGAACGGGCACAGTGATAAGCCTCCTTTTCAACTCCTTGAAGCTCTATTTGCATTCATCACTCCAAGAAAACTTTACTCCCTTCTGAGTTAGCTTGGTAAGAGAGTTGGACAATCATGAGAAATTTTTCACAAATTAGTGATAATATCCAGCTAACCCTAGTAAGCTACATATATCCATCACCGATGTTGGCCTCAACCATCCCTCAATTACAGCTATCTTGGAGGGATCCACCGATATCCCATTTCTTGTGATGATATGACCTAAGAATAAGGCCTCCTTAAACTAGAACTCACACTTGATGTACTTTTCATAGATATTATCCTATCAAAAGGTGTCTAGTACAGTTCTTAGATGCTCCTCATACTTCTCCTTGGTTTTGGAGTATATTAGAATATCATCTATAAAGACTACCCCAAATTTTGTGAGGTAATCTCTAAAGACTCTATTCATCAAGCCCATGAATATTGATGGGTATTTAGTGAGTCTGAAAATAATTACTATGAACTCATAGTTCCCATATCTTTTAGCAAAAGTATTCTTGGGGATATCCACCTTCTTCACCCTTACTTGATAATATCCTGACTGCAAATCCACCTTGGAGAAGTATTGTGATCCACATAGCTGATCAAACAAGTCATCAATTTGGGTCAGATGATACTTGTTCTTTATCATGATTTGGTTGATCTCACTATAATCAATGAAAAGGTGCATTTACCCATCATTCTTCTTGACGAAGAGGACTGTTGAACCCCATAGTGAAACACTTGGGGCGTATAAACCCTTTATCTAGATTCTTCTATATTTGTTTCTTTAGATCCTAAAGCTCCACAACATCCATTTTATATGGAGTCTTGGATATTGGAAATTCCCCAAGTATAAGATCAATTGAGAATTCAACATCTCTTCTAGGAGGAAGACCAGACAATTCCTCGGGAAACACTTCATCAAATTCCCTCTCAATTGGAATGTCTTCAGGGATGGTTTAATCCTTAGACTCTATCATCTGATCTAGATATGCATGCTCATAGGGAAGTTATATCCATGCCTGATATGATGGTGCTAAAGAATATTCATCCCCCTACTTTCACTTGTACCGAATCGAGGTTGATTCTCCATATGGAGAGTGATTTCCCTCTCATAGTAATTTATGTTGGATCTATATAAGGAAATACAATCCATGACATGAATTGCATCAAATTCCACCAAAGGTATTATAACAAGGTTTTTCAGGAAGTTCAATCCAGAAATTATGACAGGGGATGAGATATATTCATGGGATAAAATGATTGCCGTATTTTCCATTCTCACCAACATATTTACTTCCATAACTTGTTGTGGTGTTGGGATTGTTCTACTAAACTATCGAGATATAAAAGAACATGTAAAAATAGAATCAAAAAGTATGTTCACTATTCTTTAATGAATAACTATTGTACCTGTCACCACTTTGTTTTCGGAGTTCACTTCGGAGGTAGTGATGGAAAAAGATCACCCTTGCTGCCTTGGAGGTTGTTGGTCACCTCCAAAAACCCTTGGCATAGGGCACTGGTTTGAAAAGTTCCCTAGTTCTTTGAAATTGAAGCAATTAAAAACATGTTGAGCATCAAACGAAGTGTTCCTTTCCTCTATCATAGCCGTGGGTTTTTCTTGTTGACAATTAATGGCCAGGTGCCCTTCTCTTTCACACCTAAATCATTTCCTTGTCCCCTTCAGGTATTTTCTGGGGTACTTCTTTCTGCACCTTTGGAAAGTGGGGTGCTATATTTTCTTGCACTGTTGGATTTATCCATCAGACTGCTAGAATTTAATTCTACCTTATGCTTCTTATACCCATGATACCTATGAGATTTTCCAATCTTCATTTTGACTTTGAGGGCACATCAGACAATTTCCTCATAGCTATCTAAGTCACGGATCACTAGGGATTTCTATAGGATGGGTTTTATCCCACAAAAGAAGCGGTAAAACTTGCATTAGGGGGTAATGACAAAGCCAAAGGCATATTGTGAAATTCATGTAATGTTTTCCTTGTATGCTCTGATGGATTCTTCATCTTTTTTCTTGAGGGCGAGGAAGTCCCTTCCCATATTAAGTTAGAGGATGCGAGGAAAATATTTTTTGAAAAACATTTTCTAGAAATCCTTCCATTACAACACCTTTATATCCTCCTCAGGCTTTGTATTTTTGATCAATTTCCACCATTGATCAGCTTCACCCTCCATATGATAAGCAGCTGAAAGTACATTCTCTTGTTCAGAACATTGAAGGATAGAGAAGATCATCTATATAGAGTTGATCCATTGTTTGGTGATTGAGGGATCAGATGATCTATTAAAATTAGGAGGCCTTTGTCTCATGAAACTCTTTATTTCAACTTGTTATTTCTTAAGGGGGTTGAATGTTCCTCTTGACCCATGTTTCTATTCAGAACATGAGTTAACTGAGAGAGTATCATGAAAAAGTTCACCATTCCTGCTCCAATCGGATTGGGCATCTCATTAGAAAAATCATCACATTGATCTTTACATCAGTTGTTAGCCCAAGTCCTCCTATTACCAGCCATTGGATGGAATAAAAGGAAAGTTAGGGGTAACACATAAATGGTATTCCAAATACAAAAACATATGACTTATAAATTACTTTTATTTCCTTAACTTATAAATTTATAGGATTCAATCTATGTTATACATGATCTACTTCCCAACATATATTCTTAGGTGATTTTTTTCTTCCCTTAATAATGGTTTTTACTAAGATTATATATTTACCAAAGAATATACCTAGGTAGTTTCATAACCAATAGTGCAGCAAGACCCATTGTCATGCACTAGATTCTGTTTGAGTCTAGCTTAAAGCGGTGTTTTCATGTTTTACCCCTAGATACATATGTGCCAGAGCTGCCTCTACCTACTCATATCCATACAGAGATTTATTTGATTGATAAACCACTTACTCAAAACTCACCAAAATTTAGGGATGTTTTTATTATACTTAGTCTTATCCCTAAGGATTTCACTAGGGTTTTCTAATCCTAATCCAAAAACTAACTAAACCTATCCTTTGATACCAACTATAATGACCCTGATCTTTATTACACACTTAAACATGATTTATTACATAAACATTCACCTAAGAAAACTCTGAGGATCTATAGGTCTAGTGTCTTGGGAAATTAGAAAAATTACATAACAACTTATAACATAAAACACAACATCTTTATTGAAAACTTATTTTACATGACCACAACATTCCCTCATACTTAACATTGCATGAGATAACCTGAGGGAATGCATAAGAAAAGGGTGACCTATAATGCTCAGTAAGGGAGTAAACAAGTTATAACATGAAGAATAAACTACATGTTAGGAAATAATAATATCAATGGAGGATAAGAGAAACATGAACATAAAGTCATGATATAGCATGATTATCATAACTTGGAAATGTGGAATCAACATTTAACATGACATTAGCATGATCCAAGGCTCATTGCACATGGATCATGAGTAAACAATCATTTAACTTTAATTATCATGAGTAAACCTCATTTAACTTTACGTATCATGATACTAGTCTTTACCAAATGCATTAGAGTGCTATCAGGGCACACCCTTCTTAATCATTTCATTTCATGCATAAGTGTGCCACATGGATCATATAACATGGATTCATTAAAATAATCATTTATTACACACCAAAGGAATGTGGAATTAATACATGAAAATATATAATAAATAATTAAATGTTCATAAAGGTGAATACCCTTGATAGAGAAATGAGCATGGTATTCACTACACAATGAATTTGGATTATAAATTCATGGTGCAATTTCGACAACATAACAGCGTGACAAAAGAATTCATAAAAATATTTGATGAGAGAGAAAGTGTTGTATCATAATATGTACATGAAATGGACAGTAAGGGGTTAATATAGATACATGTCCCAATATATGTCATGGAATTTATATTCATAACCCAAAATAATTTCTTGAATGTAAATGAGAAGAGACAAATTCTTTATAGAATTTCGGCATCGTAACAGGTGTATATGGGAGTCATTAATGAGAGATAAAGGTGTATATAATCATTAAAGCATAAGGAAGGTAGTATGGTAGAGGTTAGATGTAGAGACCCAAAGCATGACGTACATGGACATTACATTACTTTTGCGGAATACTTAATACATAATAAGAACCAACACTCAAGGACCATAATAGTTTAGTGTCTTTGGAAACTTGGAATATAAACTTTTAATCATGTTGAAAGATCTTCAACAACTCCCATAACGATCTTCCCCTTTTTGCTTCCTTACCTAAAACCTTTCTTTATTTCCTGAGGAAAATAAAATATAAAAAGGGTGAGCTCAAATGCTCAGTAAGGGAAAACATAGAGAACATAAAACAATCCATAAACATTTGAAAGCAAAAACTTGAACATGAAATTTAAACATCAAAATCTTGAGCAAAGACATAAATCGTGGAAGTAAAGGAATATATCATAATGGAACATCAACCATGATAAAATATAATGGGAATAAAACATGTAATTGTGGAAACCATTCAACACGTGTTATGATTTCCATAGTAGCCAAGGCATTGCTGCCAAGACCATCTTAGTGGACAAAGTCCCTTTCTGAATCGAGTTTACTCCTCATTTCAGTCCTGTTACACGGAACCGTATTAACTTACTGTTCCAGCCATGTCTATCTCACGAGATATAAATTTTTACCCAATGCATTGGAGGGAGATATAGGTCCCACCCATCTCATAATGAAATCATTCTTACTTGTGCCACAAAATAAAATTATAACATTCATCATAACCCAAAGAATAAAATGGGTTCCATAAACATCATCTCATCATTACATAATCCATATAAAAGAAATCGATATCATTTCATAATAATAAAAGTTAAAGAATGTAAATCATATAGACACATATTAAATAATGTCATCTTAGATGGAAAATGGTTTTTATAAAACACTTGAAATGAATTCTTAAGGAAAATATCCTTTCTTCTTCAAAATCATTTTATTTTCACAAAATTCCATGCACTTTTAAAATAAAAGTATTTTGTTGAAAATAGTCATAAAATATTTTGGAGGAAGCTTCATGAAAATAAGGCTTTATAAAATCGTAAATATCCGTTCATGCCGTATAAGTTAAAAATAACATTCTTTTCTTACTTTTTTCAGAAAAGTCAAAAAGTACCTCGTATGGTAAACAAAAGAAAGATTCCTTCCATACGATGTGGTAAAAGTAGGAAAGGGTAAAAATGGATTTAAACATACATGGGAGAAAAGTAAAAATTTTATGAAAACATTTTGAGAACATATGGACATGGATAATAATCATAACCCCAGTAAATACTTACGAATAAACAATATCAGATAAGAATGAGATTGGAATAATTATCTCTTAACTTAGATCCGATATGCTTCGTACGTATACAAAACTCTTGTATAATGATTTAAATAATGTAATTGAATTATTACATAATCATATTCATTGTTATGATATGATATAAGTTTCACTTATGACTTTATATTACCCGTTCTTTTGTAAATTTCATGTTAAAGCAGCGTTTTGGGTAAAATCATTTCATTTATCGTATGTGTTTCGACTTGTCGTTCATGACATTATTACTTATATCCTGATTTATATAATTCCAGAATTTAAAACATGATTTATATATAATATATATTCATTATATACATATATATTATAGATCAAAAAATGGAATGAAATACACCATTCATGGAGACGGTAGGCCGTACGTATGCATGAACGTTGTTTTAGTTTCCTTATTGAATTGGATGAAACTAAATAGATGACATACATATATATATACATAAATCAAGTAGTATTATTATTTCATATATTTCATTACTATTCATTATATAAACTTTATGATCATTCATGTATGGTTAACATGGAGAATGAATCTCATCACGTCATGGAGACGGTAGTCCGTACGTACGCACGAGTGATGATATCATTCCCATAATTATTGAATAGAATTGGAGTGGATGGTATAATATATTAAAATCCGTATGATGTTATAATAACCATATATAGTTATTATTTACACCATTATACCCATCCATGTAAGGTGTTGGTGGAAAAACAAATTACACCATGACGTGGAGACGATATTCCGTACGTACGCACGCACGGTGATTTTGTTTTTTGTAGGATGGATAGAAGGTGAAATAGGGTTGTTTCATATTTATAATAACATATAATTATATGATGGATACTTATTTTATTACTTCATAATGAAACAACTAAAGAAGAGGGAGTAGAAGAAGAATGGAACTTGAAGAAAACGATAGAAGGTATTACCTATTTCTCGAAGTGCCTCCTTTAAAATTTCTCTTAGGGCACTAGAGTTGGTCTTTTGAGAATACCTATACCTCTAGTAGGTTTCAAAGGAAGTGGGGTAGTTAAATGGGCAGAGGTTGGCCGAGCTTCAAGGCTCAAAATGGTATGAGGAAGAGAGGGAGGAGGTGCCCTTTTATAAGGGAGGAGAGGGGCACCTTTGGAAATATAAGAAATATGAGTTTATATTAAATCCCAACCCCACTTAAAAACTTCCAAAATGACTCATATCCAAATATTAGACGATATAGGTTTGTAATCTCATCAACCAATAAAATTTAGGCTTGTTATGAATTTATTTTAAACATTATCAACTTGATATATTCTTATTTATCAATTTAATTTTATTTGTGGTAATAATATTCTAAATTTTAAATTATTATAAATAATTACATATGTATTGTGAATTTTCCATAATTTGACACTTTATGACATTTTAGACCATATAAATTTAAATTTATAATTTTTAAAGTTTTTTGTGATTTTTAAACAATTTTATAATATGTTATTTTTATAAAATAACAATAGTGTCAATTTTGACACTATTCATTTATTTGAATTTAAATAAACAACATACAGAATATATGTTCGAACTAAAAGATTTAATAGATTCATAACATGTCATATTTATCCAGAAAATTAGTTGATAACATTAAATAGTTTATATAATAATTATTTTAATATTTTTACAACCATTTATTTGATATTTCTCTTAATAAAATAATTTCAACATCACTATTATGTCACCTTTAATGATAATTATTTAATCCCTAAAAATTCTAAATAAATTAATATGATGTAGATAAGTTTATTATATTTCTGGAGACTATTTATATCCAAAGTTTCATTAATTTTATCACTAAACTAAAATTATTATATTTATAAGATTTAAGAAAGTGACATGTTGCCACTTTCTTTGGTTTTAATAATAAATAAATTATTTTCATGGAAAAAAGTCCATTAAATGAATCTAATATGATCCTTAGGTGATATGGGTCGACTTTTAGTCATCAAATAAGATTTTGTAAGGTGTTAGGGTAATTTTATAATCTTATATTTACCCTTAATTATCCGATTTACCTTTAACTATGGTAAATAAAATTTACCGTAGTTACTATTCATAATGCCCAAAAATAAAACGTATCTTATTAACATAATTTGGACCCACTGATTCCAAATATGGAATCCATTTTTCCAAATTCAATACAAAAAAGTTGCAGAAATTAAATTAAAATTAATCCCGTTGTCGAAAAAATGGGTTTTTGTTTACAACATTGCAAAAGAATGAATTTATTTAACCTACGAATTCAATGTAAAATCAATGATAATAATATACATTATATTAAATGGTAAAAATATATTCTATTTATACTTTCAAACCATTAAATATTATAATTTAACCATATATATTATTAAGATGAAAAAAGATGTTTTTAATTAAAATATAGCGTGTTTTTACTATTTATTAAAATATGAAAGCTATCAGTAAAATATCAAAAATTTATCCAATTTAAATTTTTATATCCTGATTCAAAAGAAGAAGTTTATTTTGTAAAATATAACTTATAAACATGTCAAAAACAATATTTAAGGTGGGTGCGCCATCAAAAGGTGGCAAAACTGCATTTTTTGAAAAATACTTATTTTATCCGAAAAATTTATTTTGTTCACATACCATGTTCTAGAAAATATGTAAGATGAATAATAATGTTATAAAATTAAAAATGTAGTTAATACTATTCATAACGGCTAGTTCTTGATAATATTATAACCATATATCGTTGTTTAGTGAAACCTGGTATTGCGTACAACACACGCTATCGAGGAAGGCTGTGATTGTGTGTAATGCAAGCCAAGTCAGGGTTGCATGTTGTGTAAGACTCCTTCTTTGTTTCGTATAACAGAATCCAACCATATTTCATTTATACATTGAATATATATATATATATATACACTCAATGTTGCGTAGAATGACTATTATAAAACGAATTTGAAATTGTGTGTAACAAAATCTAAGAATAGTGTTGCGTATACTTAAATCTAATACAGTGTGGCGTATATCACAAAATAATATTATTGTAGCATAAAACACATGACATCAAATAAACTAAAAACAATACTTATCATAAAATATCGGGTTGTTACATTCTAGCCCCCTTAAAATGAATTTCGCCCTCGAAATTCGTCGGGGTTATAAATCGTTTACTATTCATAGAAACCCACATCGTAAAAAGGAATACTAAAACTTAATTTTAAAAACTAAAGTATGAAACGTAACGATTACCCAAAGTAACTCATCATTGGGTTTCCATATAGGAGAATATAGGTGAAAATATGGATATGGAAGAAAAATCTAAACATTAAGTTCTGATGGATAGTGGTAGAGAACATGACTATGAAAAAACCAACAATCACAAAGCCATAAATTTGTGATGATCTAAGGTACCATCTGATTCATCAGATATAAGGACACTAGGACAACATTTTTTTTTGTATTCAAGATCATTTCCCTAATGTTGAAGAAATTGGAATTAGAAGAAATATGTTCTTGATTTTGGTACATTCTCACCGTTGGTCGTTCCTTGGACAATTTCCACTTCATCTCTTAAAGAAATGAAGTTGAATTTTTCATTTGCGAAGTGTTAGCAGATCATATGATAGAATGACAGGTCATTCCACCTATATCCAACAAATTTTTTTCAAAAGTTATCAAATATACATAAGTCCATCTATAGTGAGATTAATCCTATATGATTCCAAAAATGGACTTATACTTCATCTATCATACCACTTAATAAAATAAAACTAGTTTATACTAACCAGAGACTTCCTGTAGGTCAGTGGTAGGTGATAAAGGTCAGTCGCACTTCGGTTGTGGGTTCGAATCCCACAGCCTTGTCCGACGCGATGGGCTATGCTCGTCCTGCAGGTTGTCCTTTTTTTTCTTCTAAAAATACATTATTATAACTTTCCATCAATAATATAGAAAAAGTTCTAGCCTTAAACAATACTAACTTATGTCCAACATAATCCATTTCAATCTTTAGGCTTATCCAAAATACTGCTGTCCAATCTCATATTATAGTGAAAACGATTTCCAAAGAGTTCATATAACAAGCATGTTAATACCATCGTTGATACCCATATATCATAAGATATGTCTTGTTGGTCACATTCCAAACATTCTAAGGCCTTAATCATGTATTCTCTTGAAAACAATGAATACCCATTAAACCTTAGTGAAAACATGAATGCAGTTAAAATTTAACACTTTACACATACCAAAATCCTCAAAATTCTATATACTCAAACCATGATATCACTTAGTCCTTATATCAATCATGAGCTCATGAATACTATCAAACATTTCGTTTTATCTTTATCCCTTCATTATGCGCATATCATCTGCTTTCCAAAATATTTGAATCACTTTTCATGGTTACCGGTACCATAAAATTATTGAAAACCACAATAGACTAATACAAAAATATTCTAATACACCATAAAAGTACCTCAACAACATTATTCTTGAATACCAATACATAAACACTTCAATACATCCTCTTAAATGATTGTCCTGGAATAAGTCCTTCCTTGATTTAGAAGCAACTTTTTAGGTCAGGGCATTGATTTAGGTAATGCCCATGTTCTCCACAAATAAGACATTGAACTCCATAACAGTCTATCACTCTATGACCCTTTTCTCCACCCAGATAACATATGTCCCTCCATTTGAGGTATTCCTCAAGGTTCTTCTTCCCTTATTTAAAAATCTCAATCTTCCTTTCTTTATGCTCCTCAAAATGAGAACATGCATAAAAGTCTATCTTCCTCTTATTTGATGAATTAGGAATACCACTAAATTTCACCTTGTTAATCATATATCATGATTACTGATTCGGCATAATCACAATATCTTTATCTCCAGTCATTACAAAATTTTGTTTCTCATAGTCACCAATTTGTCCATTGGATTCAATGTTAACCGAATTCCTTATGGTTCCCTCCATTGACTAAAACACAAAAAGAATTTTGTGAGAGGCAAAAAATCATACAAGAAAAATAACATAATCAAGGGGGAGTACCTTTGACATCTAAAAATAACATAATCAAGGGGGAGTACCTTAGGGACATCCCTAGACATACCTTAGAAATATCTCTAGGGATCTCACTATAGTTTTCGCATCCTAGTTTCCAAAGGTTGACTAAACCTTTCCTCTGATACCAACTGTAGAGACCCAAAGCTTGACGTACATGGAAATTACATTACTTTTTCGGAATACTTAATACATAATAAGAACCAACACTCAAGGACCGTAATAGTTTAGTGTCTTTAGAAACTTGGAATATAAACTTCTAATCATGTTGAAAGATCTTCAACAAATCCCATACCGATCTTCCACTTTTTGTTTCCTTACCTAAAACCTTTGTTTATTTCCTGAGGAAAATAAAACATAAAAAGGGTGAGCTCAAATTCTCAGTAAGGGAAAACATAGATAACATAAAACAATCCATAAACATTTGAAAGCAAAAACTTGAACATGAAATTTAAACATCCAAATCTTGAGCAAAGACATAAATCATGGAAGTACGTAAGAAATATATCATAATGGAACATTAACCATGATAAAATATAATGGGAATAAAACATGTAATTATGGCAACCATTCAGCACGTGTTATGATTTCCATAGTAGCCAAGGCATTGCTACCAAGACCATCTTAGTGGACAAAGTCCCTTTCTGAATCGAGTTCACTCCTTGTTTCAGTCCTGTAACACTGAACCAGATTAACTTACCGTTCCATCCATGTCTATATCATGAGATATAAATCTTTATCCAATGCATTGTAGGTACATCTAGGTTCCACCCATCTCATAATAAAATCATTCTTACTTATGCCACAAAATAAAATTATAACATTCATCATAACCCAAAGAAAAAAAATGGATTTCATAAACATCATCTCATCATCACATAATCCATATAAAAGAAATGGATATAATTTCATAATAAGAAAAGTGAAACCATTTAAATTATAGAGACACATATTAAATAATTTCATCTTATATGGAAAATGGTTTTGATAAAACACTTGAAATGAATTCTTGAGGAAAATATACTTTCTTCTTCAAAATCATTTTCTTTTCACAAAATGCCATGCACTTTTAAAATTAAAGTATTTTGTTGAAAATAGTCATAAAATCTTTTGGAGGAAGCTTCATTAAAATAAGGCTTTATAAAATCGTAAATATCCATTCATGCCGTATAAGTTAAAAATAACATTCTTCTCGTACTTTTGTCAGAAAAGTCAAAAAGTACCTCGTATAGTAAACAAAAGAAAGATTCCTTCCATACGATGTGGTAAAAGTAGAAAAGGGTAAAAATGGATTTAAACATACATGGAATAAAGGTAAAAATTTTATGAAAACATTTTGAGAACATATGGACATGGATAATAATCATAACCTCAGTAAATACTTACAAATAAACAATCTCGGATAAAAATGAGATTGGAATAATTATCCCTTACCTTAGATCCGATAAGCTTCATACATATCCTAACCTCTTGTATAATGATTTAAATAATGTCATTTACTTATTACATAATCATATTCATTGTTATTATATCATATATGTTTCACTTATGACTTTATATTACCCGTTCTTTTGTAAATTCCATGTTAAAGCAGCGTTTTGGGTAAAATCATTTCATTTATCGTATGTGTTTCGACTTGTCGTTCTTGATATTATTACTTATATCCTGATTTACATAATTCCAAAATTTAAAACATGATTTATATATAATATATATTATTGATCGATAAAAGGAATGAAATACACCGTTCATGGAGACGGTAGGTCGTACGTACGCATGAACGTTGTTTTCGTTTCCTTATTGAATTGAATGAAACTAAATAGATGACATACATATATATATACATAAATAAAGTAGAATTATTATTTCATATATTTCATTATTATTCATTATATAAACTTTATGATCATTCATGTATGGTTAACATGGAGAATGAATCTCATCGCGTCGTGGAGACGGTAGTCCGTACGTACGCACGAGCGATGATATCGTTCCCATAATTATTGAATAGAATTGGAGTGGATGGTATAATATATAAGAATCAGTATCATGTTATAATAAACATATATATTTATTATTTACACCATTATACCCATCCATGTAAGGTGTTGGTGGAAAAAACAGATTACACCACGGCGTGGAGACGGTATTCCGTACGTACGCACACACGGTGATTTTGTTTTCCGTAGGATGGATAGAAGGTGAAATAAGGTTGTTCCATATTTATAATAACATATCATCATATGAGGGATACTTATGTTATTACTTCATAATGAAACAACTAAAGAAGAGGGAGTATAAGAAGAATGGAACTTGAAGAAAACGGTAGAAGGTATTACCTCTTTCTCGAAGTGCCTCCTTTAAACTTTCTCTTAGGGCACTAGAGTTGGTCTTTTGAGAAGACCAGTACCTATAGTAGGTTTCTAAGGAAGTGGGGAAGTTAAATGGGAAGATTTTGGCCGAGCTTGAAGGCTAAAAATGGCGTGAGGAAGAGAGGGAGGAGTTGCCCTTTTATAAGGGAGGAGAGGGGCACCTTTGGAAATATAAGAAATATTAGTTTATATTAAATCCCAACCCCAATTAAAAACTTCCAAAAAGACTCATATCCAAAGATTAGATGAAATAGGGTTGTAATATCATCAAAAAATAAAATTTATACATGTTATGAATTTATTTTAAACATTATCAACTTGATTTATCCTTATTTATCAATTTAATTTTATTTGTGGTAATAATATTCTAAATTTTAAATTATTATAAATAATTACATATTTGTTCTAAATTTTCCATAATTTGACACTTTATGATATTTTAGACCATATAAATTTAAATTTATAATTTTTAAATATTTTTGTGATTTTTAAACAATTTTATAATATGTTATTTTTATAAAATAACAATAGTGTCAATTTTGACACTATTCATTTATTTGAATTTAAATAAACAATATACAGAAGATATGTTCGAACTAAAAGATTTAATAGATTAATAACATGTCCTATATATCTATAAAATTAGTTTAGTACATTAAATAGTTCATATAATATTTATTTTAATATTTTTAAAACCATTTATTTGATATTTCTATTAATAAAATAATTTCAACATCACTATTATGTCACCTTTAATGATAATTATTTAATCCCTAAAAATTATAAATAAACTCATATGATGTAGATAATTTTATTAGCGTTCTGGATACTATTTATATCCTAAGTTTCATGAAGTTTATCACTAAACTAAAATTATTATACTTATGAGATTTAAGAAAGTGACATGTTTTCACTTTCTTTGGTTTTAATAATAATTAAATTATTTTCATGGAACAAACTCCATTAAATGAATCTAATACGATCCTCAGGTGATATTAGTCGACTTTTAGTCATCCAATAGGATTTTTACAGGTGTTAGGGTAATTTTATAATCTTATATTTACCCTTAATTACCCAATTTACCTTTAACTATGGTAAATAAAATTTACCGTAGTTACTATTCATAATGACCAAAAATAAAAAGTAGCTTATTAACATAATTTGGACCCACTGATTCAAAATATGGAATCTAGTTTTCCAAATTCAATACACAAAATTTGAAGAAATTAAATTAAAATTAATCCTGTTGTCGAAAGAAAACATGTTTTTGTTTAAAACATTACAAAAGATTGAATTTATTTAACCTACGAATTCAATGTAAAATCAATGCTAATGACATAAATTATATTAAATGGTAAAAATATATTATATTTATACTTTAAAACCATTCAATTTTATAATTTAACCATATAAATTATTATGATGAAAAAAGTTGTTTCTAATTAAAATATAGCGTGTTTTTACTATTCATTAAAATATTAAAGTTATCAGAAAAATATCAAAACTTTATCCAATGTAAATTTTTATATCCTGATTCAAAATAAGAATTTTATTTTGTAAAATTGAACTTATAAACATGTCAAAAACAAGATTTAAGGTGGGTGCACCATCAAAAGGCGGTAAAACTGCATTTTTTGAAAAATACTTATTTTATCCGAAAAATTTATTTTGTTCACATAACATGTTCTATAAAACATGTAAGATGAATAATAATGTTATAAAATTCAAAATTTAGTTAATAATATTCATAACGGCTAGTTCGTGATAATATTATAACCATATATCGTTGTTTAGTGAAACCTGGTATTGCGTACAACACACGCTATCGAGGAAGGTCGCAATTGCGTGTAATGCAAGCCAAGTCAGGGTTGCGTGTTGTGTAAGACTCCTTAGTTGTTTTGTATAATATAATTCAAACATATTTCATTTATACATTGAATATATATATATATGCACTCAATGTTGCGTAGAATGACTATTATAAAACGAACTTGAAATTATGTGTAACACAATCTAAGAATAGTGTTGTGTATACTTCAAGCTAATACAGTGTGTCGTATAGCACAAGATAATCTTGTTGTAGCATAAAACACATGACATAAAATAAATTAAAAAGAATACTTATCATAAAATATCGGGTTGTTACATTAGAAATAATACCCCCAACATTTTTAATTGAAATTAAAAAGGTATATCAACATAATGAAATTTGGACAAAAAAGAGAAAGGAAGAAATCCCGTACTTGGAAGTGTGATCCCAAAGGATTGGGGTAGGCTTGAGAGAGGATTATTGGGAGAATGGGGTTCCTTGAGAGGATTTTAGAGATTGGAGGTAAGGGGTTGGTCTATATCCAAAAACTTTGAGTGAAGAGGAAGTGGGAGATTGAATGATTTTATATTGGAAAAGAGAGGGGATTCTTTATTATTTAGGTTTTGGACACCTCACATTAAACTACAAAACCACAAAACAACCCATGATTTTTTTCCATGGTTTTTTCCAAATGGTATTGGAAAATATTATTTTATAAGGAAAATTACTGAACTTCTTAAAATATTAGGCTTTTTTATGTGGAGGTGAGTCACATTCTCAAAGAAATCATTTTAAAATATTTTATAAGTCTTGGATAGTCCACTAAGGATTTTTAAAATAAATCAAAAAAACCTGAAATCACATTATTTTAATGTTAAAACATATATTTACCAAACATACTATTTATAGTATTTTATTACATCACTATCAGTTCATTATGATGTCATAATACATATTATATAATTAAACGGTATTTAATTTTTACCCAAAAATTCTACTGTCTCAGAAAATTTTGAAAAATTCACCGTTGAATAATTCCAATGTCATGATTCCAAAAATAATATTAATTTTATATAAATAATTTTCTAAATATTTTATTTTTTACTTTTAAAATAAAAACCGACATTTATCGAAAATTCATGGGTTTTGACAAAAACGACTTTCAAACCTTAATAAAAATTACAATTGTATTCCTAAAAATTATACAATAATTTATATTTAAAAACTAATTTATTAATAATATTTTATGAAAATATTATTTAATTAAAAAATCCAATAATTCATCAAAATATATTTCTTAATTTAATATTAACTAAAAATACTATTTGTTCTTTAAAAACTATTTACAAAGTAACAATAATAAAATGAATGTATATTCTCTATACAAAAATAATTTACATAATAATAGTGCCAGATTCTTATTAAATAACCCATTATAACACCATCATAATACCTATTGGTAACGTGTGTGATGGTGATAGACTCTTGGGGTGGCTCGGATAACATCACTCGGGTGGTAATCTCTATCAACTTCCACTTCTCCCATAGGCGGTTCCGTTTGAGCTTAACGTGTTGAAGCTCGGCTTGGATTTGGTCAAGAGAGAAACCCAATGATTCCAACTAATTTATGAGCTCTAAAAAATGGGCTTCATATGGATAAATTCTACAGGATGAGGCCACCACTTCCTTTGTCTGAGTAAATTGGATTTGTTAAAGCCTTATATTTATACTAATCATGTGATCACTGTTCAAGGACTATATTAGAAATAGTAACAAATATTAACGATATTTTGAAATCCAAAATCATAAAACCAAATAAGTGAATATGTTATATAACCATTTTATATAATAAAACATTTAATTAGACCAAGAGTAATTTTAATTGATAAAATTTTGGGTCGTTACACTTGGAGTGTTTACATCTGTAACAAGTAGAACAACATCATCAAGATGGCCAAAGTTATAGAGCGATAGTATATTAATCATATGATATTCCCTCAGTTCCATCATTAATCAACTCATATATTCCTATTTATTTGATAATATTATCCTACCTTGAAGAATCTTGAGGTTTTCAACCATTTCATTCTTCTTATAGATGGTAATAGTAACAACCACGATAGTTTCTTCAATGGTTTGTTTTACCATTTTTATAGTGTTTTGGGTTTTGAAAAGTATTGATTACACAACTTGGGACTGCTTCATGAAGATCTACCTACCTCATGAAACTTTGATATGCTTCATAAAATATATTATTGATGGAATGATTAAGTTTGATTCATAAAATTAGTGTCACTAAACTTATATCTCCCAAGGAACATGTTGCATGAACATCGAGGCTCAAAAGCCATAGAGGTTCATAAGAAATTTTAGTTTCTCAAAAAGAGATATCAACTATATTTAATGAAGGATCACAGTTTTTACTAGGGCCCCTTACCCTATTTATAGGCTAGGTATGAACCATGTTTTGTGAATCCCATTACCAAGTTAAAGGAAATACCCTAAAGTTGCATGTCATAGGTTAAAATTCCAGATTTCAACATCTTACTTAGAATTTGATGTTATGAATCCCCAATGGATTACATTATAAAGGTAGGGGTATTTATTAGAACATAAAATGTACTCATAAAGTATTAAGAAGTGTGTAAAAGAAAAAAATGGAGGAAATGGACAGATAAAGAAATTATGAAGTAAAGGGGAGGTTACCACGCAACTTCCAAGCATTTTTCACAACTCTAAAAAATACACGCAATTTATAGTACCATAAGAAATGTGATATAAAATCTATATTCTCCATGAAACCTTGTGTCAAACTCCAAAATCAATGGATAGGATTTCACTCAACTCATATTGCGTGAACTAGGGATAAAATGTTATACTAGTTCCCAAATTGTATGGACCAATCACTATTATGTGAGATATGTGGAGTTGTGTGATCTAGTGACTTCCACAAGATAAAATTCCAATAAATAGAGTAACACCCCCCATTTTATGGGTTGAACATTTTTAGTTGGATAGCCATGCTCCTAACTCATATAACTCATTATTCTATGAATTCGTGTAACCATATACACCCATGGATCTTTATAAGTGAGAAAATTACAAAAAATACTTCACATATGACCTTAATTACATTTTATTGTGGTTAATATGCCTTCATGAAAACATCATCAATGAAGAATATAATTTTTCAAGTCACATATACTCTAAAAAACTAAAAGTTTCATGGAATATACAAAAGTTGTGAGAAACCCACCATTGGAAATCCATGAACCACCCTTGTGCTAGATCTCATGACTCGTACAACTCTAATGTTTCACACAACTCCAAAGTTGAATTAAACTGGCTCCAAAAAAACCCAATTTTATGCATCCTTTATATTTCACAACCCTACAGAAGATAAGTGATCATGATTTCCATGTTCATTCAATTGGTTCTTACTCATGTAAAATCTATACACAGAACCAGTATCATGGTCCATTTTTTCCAAACCCTTTGCATCAATCCTAGGATGGACAGTCTCCTTACCTTATGCTCCTAAGAATAGGAACTCTCATTCCAATAATAATGCATGATTCCTGATATTGATAGATTCCATGACTTTTTTCCTCCAAATTCACCAACACACTGGATACAAAATCCATGACCATGACATAATCAAGGTAAACTATCCATTATCCCCCTAGATGAGTGGATATAAGATCCCTATATATTTTACTACTCTCACCCTAACTGAGAATAAGTAGATTAATGTGAAATCCCTATACACTAAATCTGATCTATGAGAATTTAAACTGCATATCACAACGTCCTAGTCACATGATGTTAAGATGAATGACAACGTCTTCAACATAAGAAGTTAAACTGAAGCCTTACCCAATTTGAAGATCATATGATTCACTATGTGACAAGACCAAGATTCCACTTGTGGAGAACATGGGATTACTTACACAATAAGAATGAGTTGATTTCTTCTATCCTCTAAAAATATTTAATGGGTATTCCCCACACCATCCCTTGTTTTCTCTCCTTCCATGACACAAGCATCTTTAATGGACAATGTTAAACTGAATGGTCTGGTCCTGCCACATAAACTTAAATTATATACTCAAACCATGTGGGTATTGATTCATACCCTTAATAAAGATATATATGATTCATATTTGAAGCTTAATTCCAACTTCTTGATAACCATGTTTCCCTTATAGAATGGGATGCATTAGGAGATGATCATGAGATGACAAAACATCTAAAAACAAATATATTTATACTAGTCTAGTTCCCCTCAAGAGATGGTATCTATAAATCTTGATCATCTTTCTAGATTATTCCAAACCTATCACTAGTCACCACCAAGTCTACCAAGGACTTTAAACTCTAGGGATCCACCAATGGACATTAACATATTCCCACCCAAATGAGACAAGCATACATGGATCAACTGCCTTCCTTCTTGGCCTTAAACCTATAGCTTGCCCATATGTGACAAGCATATGTGGGTTCATCCCCAATGGAAATTAATCTATGACCCAACCCATATTCCATGAGAATATATGGGACCATAAACATTGGACTCCAAATACGAAATTACCCATACATGATAAGTGTATTTGGGACCATCCACACTAGACTCTAAATACGTGTCGACCCATACATGATGAGAATATATGGGACCATCCCCACTAGAATTTAAATACGTGATTGAACTATACATTATGATCATATGTGGGACTTCATCCACTCATCTTTAAACCTCTAACCCCACTTGATTCATCAGAAACCCATCCATAGGTGACAAGCCTAGGTACGATAAGGCTAAGAAGCATATGTGACAATCATGATATCTATTATCCCCCTACTTAGGTGATGATCCTAAGATTACACCTCCTTTGAGAGCATGATATACCTTATTTTATGATAATAATAATCCCATTTTATGAACTATATGGGACCATCCCCACTAGAATTTAAATATGTGATTGAACTATACATTATGAGCATATGTGGGACTTCATTCAGTCAACTTTAAACCTATAACCCCACTTGATTCATCAGAAACCCATCCATAGGTGACAAGCCTAGGTATGATAAGGCTAAGAAGCATATGTTGTGTGGTGAGCATGAGATTCCCCAAGTGATGATCCTAATAAGACTTATGTGAAGAGCATAAGTCACAAAGTGTGACAAATGCCTGATGTCACATATTAAAAATGTGTTCCACCTTATGTGATGAGTATAGGATGCCTTATGTGATAGGCCTAAGATTGCTAACACAATAATAATAAGTTTCCACATGGAGATCATGGTATTCCTCTAGTTTTGTACTTGATATGCCTTATGTCATGATCATAATATTCCCTCACAACATCAAATGAGGAATGCATTTATAGATTCCTTACATGACCAAAATCATCATCATCTCTAATAATAGGTAGATACCCTACTACGATAACAAGTATTATAATTAACCAATTTACACTAGAAGATGATGCTGGGAAAAAGATTCAAGAGCATGTCTTAGATATATAAGGGATACCCAGACTAGGCTACTAACTCCAAGGTGGAAACCATGGAAGGAGGAAATTACATCTTATCATCCTGTTATGATAAAGGAATCAACATCATCGACCATAGTGGTGAAGGAAACACCCCTTTGGAAAGATAGAATATGGATCCATATGATCACAACCAGTCAAATGACATAGAAGTGAGACCCAACAAAATCATTAGAAAATGAATGCATCATGAGATCCTATTAGTATTGTGTAGATTTCAACTACATTGTATTTTTTTCTTATAGGTTTGGTATTTACATATACAGGTACCTTATTTCAATATTTTATTAAAAGTGTGGCATGAGTAATGTGGTTGATTTGAGGATAAAGCATCACCCAAGAGTATTTTCTAAACCCGTGAAAATTATTGTTGGGTTTTGGGTGTGGAAACCATTTTTGGGACAAGTCTTTAGGACTAATAGGGGGATAATATTAATTATCACAATTCAAGAAGAAGATGGAATATATGAAAATAACTATTCTAGATATCTAGATGTAGGATGAACAAAGGTTATGTGGACTAATTTTTTCAGATGGTATATCCAGAAGGATGCAGTTTAGGGAAAAGGAAGTTTCAGATGGAGTCATATTTTGAGATCATTGAAAGTGAGAACAGACCACCAAACAATTATTTTTAGGTGGTGGGAGTCTTTGGTCAAATAGAGGGTTCATCCATGAAGATATCCTCAAGTGGAATTCATTCTGTGAATATAATATAATGATGAATACTGGATGCACTAAATGGATCCTCTTATTTATTAGTGACATGGATTATCCATTAAGATTCACTATAAATTGTAATCATCCTCTATTTATCCTGAATCAATGTAAATTAGAATTCAACCATGGATTAGGATACAAATATGAACCACATAAATTGTGTTGTTCTTATACCTTAGAGTTTTTCATTGATCACTTCTTCTAATAGTCTTTTATGTTCTCTCATTTATTGGTTTTAAATTTCAATGTGGTGTCTTGGTTATGATTCTATTATAGGATTTGGACTTTGTAGTATGGGTTCAAATTTTGGGATTTTATTTTTTGTGGTATGTTCTAATGGATATTCCATCTAATGGTTTTATCATATGGTGGCTATGGACCCAAAGATTTTCATCAGAGCTCAAGGATAGAGTTTTATTATGAATGTATAGGCCCTAGTGAAGGTGATTCAAGGATCGGTTCAATAAAAACATTATAATATTTTCTTTGTAGGATAATATTCATAAATATTTCCAAACATTTCACTCTATTTTGTTCAGAAGAAATGAGATTTCACAATTTTTAGAGGAATGTCATTTGATGAGAGTAAGGTCCAGAAGGAAAGTTTGATTGAATGGATTTGGGGTTATAGAAGATGAAAATAGGGGATGCGCTTTTTTAGAAGAATATTGAACTTCTGTTAATAAGTTCCAACATAAGAGACTTAGCCCAGTTGGTGAGGACTCGAAAAATGCATCCAAGAGATCCGAGTTCAAATCTGGGAAGAGACATAATTTTCCGGTACTATAGAAATACTGTAATAGCCATAACTATTCATCCAGTGGGATTTTGGGCCATCAGTTTGGTCATTGGGTCCTTCAAGGCCTTCGATCCACCCAAGGCCTTCATGCCAGTAAGGCTTTCAGGCAACCTGAAGGCCTTTGGGTCACCTCAAGGCCTTCATACCACCTCAAGGATTTTTGGTCACCTGAAATTGTGCTTAATGGACTAGGAATGCTCTACAATGAGTAAACTCTAGATGATGATTCATAGTAGAAACATTCACCAGAGCATAATCTAATGGATTTGGAAGAAAGAGAGGGTATGAAATTTCCATTAGGACTAGCTTTTGCATGCATAGGAAGCCTTGACAAATAGCCATGTGAAGGTGGAGAGCCAACATCATGATGTGGAAGCTGGAGAGGAGCAGTTCCATGTAGTTATATTCTAGATATTTCCTCTAAGACCTATGGGTCATGTAATCTCTTAGGCTACGGGCCTTGTAAGGGTTCCCCCTCAGCCCTTGAAATGGGGATTATCAAAAAATAGGTAAAAGGAAGGCCTTCAGCCCATTCAGGGTGTTAATAAGTAACAATCCAAAAGCATTGAATGCAGGAGAATGGGAGAGGCTCAATAAGAAATTATTAGGGATGATTTAGATGTCACTTTCTAGAAACATGGCATTCAACATTAGAGGTGAAAACTGATTCAGAAATCATAAATAACCTTGTAGACATGTATGAAAAAACAATGATGATAAACAAGGTATTCATGTTAAGGAGACTATTTGACATGTTTATTTTAAAATAAAATCTAATACTGGTCATATAAACAAATTTAGTTTTTTATAGAGATAGTTGGAGTTAGAGAAAGTGAACTTCAAATATCTGGAGTGGGTGCTATTGTTTCTTTCCTCACTCCTTGAATCTTGAGATGTGATTGTGAATGTTATGATTAATTACTATAGAAAATATTATTTTAATTTCATGGATTTTTGGGAACATTCCATGAATAAATAAATTTAATGGAATAATATTCAATCATCTTCTAAAAATGCATATAATGTAGAAAAAGAGGATGTGTTGTAAATCAAAAAAAATCATAGAATGGGGAAAGGAAGGAGAATTCAGAACATGAGTAAATCGGTGAATGATTCTCTATTATGATATAATTATGAGAGAAAAGGAAACCTAAAAAAGGATTATAGTGAACATAGGGAGATCTTCTGAAGATAATATTCTAGAAGTGGATCTGTGAACCCTGTATCAAAATATAGAAGTGATTTTCTTCTAAATTCCACTAGTTTGTTGGGTCCTTGGGTAAAAGAATATGAAACATAATTACATTATATATCCAAGATATGAAGTATGAGAAATTATATTTCTAGAAGGTTGGTAAAGTTTCATATTGAAGATGACAAAGATCTTAAGATGGTAGAGAAAGACGATGTTTCTATCTAGGTAAGGAACATAAGAATGATGAAGTTTAATAATGCTTGACACATATTGGGGTTAAAGAAAAAATTAATCTCAATTGATAAACCTAATGATGTGGGTTTTTTATAATGTTTATGGATGGTGTGTAGAATATTTTCTGTGGTTCTATGGTTATAGTAATGGGAATGAAGGATAAAACCCTAAACCTCATGGGTTCACCAGAAGGAGCAATGCATGCTAGAGAGTTAACTTCTATGAAGTTATGGAATTATCATATGGATTATCTTAGTGAGAAAGGGATGAAAATAATTATTTAAAATGGTATGTTAATGGAAGACATCATGTTGTATGGAATATGTGAAGACCATATCTTTTTGAAGTAGTGGAATGTGTCATTCTGTATGTAAGGGAAGGAACCAAAGCCACAGAAGATAGATTTGGTTCAAATGGATGGTTGAGGGATATATATAGTGAATTATCATGGAGTCTCACTCATATATGTGATATTTATTGATGATTCCACATGTAAAGTGTGATCATAGTTTCTATGGCACATGTATAAGCTGTTTGAGACTCTCATCCAGTAGATATCCATGGTGGAGAAAGAGGCCAAATATAAGTTTAAGTGCTTATGGTCGAACAATGGAGGGGAGTTTGAAAGAAAATAGTTATGGATTTTCTATTGGAGGAAGGGGATTCAGTTTTAGAAGACCATGCTAGGGAATCTAGAACACAATAGTGTTTAAAATAGTATGACCAGATGATGTTGAAGAAAACTAGGAGCATAAGGATTGATGCGGGGTTCCCTAAGGCTTTTTGGTGAGATATATGAATTATTTAGAGTAATCAGTCAATTAATGTTTATAATATATGATTGGAAAATATCTTCCAAAGATCTATTAGTACATAATTAGGTTTTATTTCCACCACATTAAAGTATTCAAAGTGCAAACCTATGTCTATGTTGATTCCAAGGAACAATACAAGATAGATTCTAAGACTTGAGCATGTTACTTTGTTTTCTATGGTGACAAAGATTTTGGATTTTGATTCTTGGAAAATGACTCTCAAAAAGTTATTAGAAGTTGAAATGTTATTTTCAATGAAGATATTTTATAAAAGGATTAAAAACTAGTAGGAAGTTAAAATGAAAGAAAAGTAACATCATAAGTTTAGGTTTTCCTAAATAAACACCCAAAAGATAACATTATAGATAATTTAGGAAGCACAATAGTTATAGAAACACTAGACCAATAGAAAGATGTATTGGAATAAAATCATGTTTTTATGGTGTTTCCCTTTTAAGATATATTAGAAAGATCAAAGACCATGGAGGCTCGAGAAAATGATCTAGAAGTAAGAATCCTAGAAGTTGTAGTATCATAAATAAGTCACCCACAGAGATAACCATGAAATTTTACTATAGAGAGGCACATGATGCAAATATATGAAAATATATTTCACTATTTGATTCTAATAAATGGTGGAGATCCCAAACTCTAGGAAGAAGCAATGAATTTTAAAGACTCATAATAGTAGGAGTTATCTATGAGGGATGATATTGATTCCATCTTTATATTTGAAATATGGGAGTTGATAGATAAGAATACTATGAAAAAATCCTTACAAAATAAATAGGATTATGGGATGAAGGAATAATCAAATGGTAGATGAAAGTATAAGGCCATTGTTATCCCAACTAGGTTAAATACCCTAAGAGGGGGGTGAATTAGGGTATGGAAGAATAAAACAACTACTCCTTCGAATTCTGTTTCATTGTTAAACAAAACTCCCATCTCTCACTTTCTCATAGTAATGTATGAGTGTAAATTAAATCATACATGACACACAATAATTTTACTTGGTTCACCCTCACTGGGCTACATCTAAGGAGAATACAACGACTATGTGCCAATGTACCAAATCCACTAAGTCTCACTACCAAAACAAGGTTCAGGCTAGATCACTTCTATGACCAGGCTCACTGCCTTTACAAGGTTTAGGGTTATCTCACTACTTTCCCAAGGTTTACTCCCTGAATCACTTTCTTTATATCACTGTTGGTGGAAACGATCTCATTCTTCCTCTTCCTTTACTCACTGATCCAAAAAGGATCCAAACACAGTTTATGGACATATAGGCCTATACATTATCACTAATGAATACATCCTCAATTGTAGATAGATTCTCCATTTAAGTCCTACTTTAATCAAATTGATGAATCTCACTTTACCATAGTTTACTGGGAAATCCCTTTTTTTAACTTTCACAACTCTCACTACCTTAGTGAAGCACCATCCTTTCATGAATCTCTAACAACCTTCATGAATTATCTTCCTTTCACGGAGCTTACATAACCTTCATGAAGCACACAAATTTCATCATGCTTAGTTAGAATTCAAAAACTTCATTACTCTCGTGATCCTCACAATTTTTGGTTGGATTTCATAGCCTTCACGAACTTTTTCATAAGAACCACCTTCACAAATCCATAGCCTTATAATCTTCATTAAGTCTCACTACTTTTCTGAAGGGGGTAGAGGCCTATTTATAGGTGTTTCATATGATTCTAGAATTTTTTAGCCACATCATCACCATTTTTCAATTCTCTCCCATTTCTTTTTCAATTCTCCCTAATTCGTGAAGCTCCATAGAAAATTCACCATTTACGATGCTTTTCATAGTCGTAGAGATTTTTGTCAAATCTTCCACGATTTGCGATGCTTGTTCTTAATGATCCAAACCTTTTCAAGACCTCATTTTCAAAACCCAGCCTTTGTGAAACTCATTCCTTTACCATATTTTTATAAGGAATTCAAAGAAATATATCTTTCTCTATGATATCCCATCCTCTAAATTTTGGACCCCAAAAATTTGGTAAACATTGGCAAACAACGTCACCTTGTGTATGCAATTTTCTGTACCAATTTCAGGGAATCCATTCCTTTATCATGGATCTTTGTCAACATAACATGTCAAAAACCTCTCTGAAACTCCACAAATGACCATGGAAACCTACTTTTTCAACAAACACAATCAACCCAAAAATACTAAAATGTTACCTTGAGGTATTGTTTCCAATAATCCCCACTTTTGGTTTGTTGATAATTCTTCACATTTTTATACCTCATTGAATCTTCTTAATTTTTCTACCAAACGTCATTTCATGGGATTCAGATAATGATGACATATTTACTCAACACATACTCTAATCCCACATGAGTCATGCTTGGTGTGAGAAACAAGAGTATCATGTAAAGTTCATCAATGAAATACTTAATTCCCAAACTAGGCAATTAATTTCATCATGAAATATATCTTTTGTGATATATATCCTTGGATCAATCACATTTAACATCACCAGATTTAAAATCCCCCCTACTTCACTACCCCTACATCACTGTTCCCCCTATCAACTTCTCCCCCTGTCATCATGAAGACATTTTCTCCCCTCTTATAGCCACAATCACAATCCACCCTTTTTCAATAAACCTAAAGGTCACTTAATTGTGTTTTGAAATAGGGTAATGAGAACAAATAAGAACATTAGGGAAAATGCATCATACCTTGTGGAGAGGGGGTCCTACATCCATACTTTTTCAAGTGTAGGGAGCCGACTGGACTCCCAGATCTAGTCGATACCATTCAAATGATTCTTTGGGTAATGCCTTCATCAGAATGTCCATAACCTGTAGTTTTATAGGCACATAATCTAACTTCACAAGCCCTTTCTCCTCCTTCTCCTTGGTAAAATTACAATTGATTTCATTGTTCTATGTCCTTGAGTGATGGACTTGATTTTTTCTAAGATTTATAGCACTTGAATTATCATAATGGAATCTGATCAGAGACTTCACTTCAACTCCCATGTCATCACGCTGCTACTTCATCCACAATAAATGCTTGCATGCTTGAGTAGCCACAATATATTAAGCTTCTATTGTGCTCAATGAAATGAAATATTGTTTCTTATCCAAGAAATATACCATTCACAAATATATAATGCACCACCTAATATTGATTTTCTATCATCTTCTAATCCATCCAATCTTCATCTGTATAGCCCAATAAATATTGCAGAGATCTATCACTATACAAAAAACTGAAATCCACCATGACCTTGATATATTGAAGTATTATTTTCAAAAAAATCATGATTATTTTATTGGTATTGATTTGATACCATGTTATTTGGCATGCATTAAAAACAACATCAGGCCTAGTCGTTATTAAGTACAGTAGAATACAAACGATTTGCCTATATTTTGTGACATTAACAACATTGACTTCATCATCTCATGATAGTTTCATATGAGTATCTACTTGATTCATAATCTCATTGGAACTATCCATTCCAAATATTCTTAAGACCTCCTTGGAATATTTAGATTAAGAAATGAATATGCCATTATTTACTGGGGTCACCTATAAACCAAGGGAAAATGTCATTTCACAAGTCATTGACATTTTGAACTCACTTTTCATGAATTCAACAAAATTTTAGAACTAAACTTCATATGATACACCAAAAATTATGTCATCGACATACACTAGCACCATCATACTTTGATTAATTTCATTGTTGACATATAGATTGTAATCAACACCACCTCGATGAAAATCGAGCTTCTTCAAAAACTGATCTAGCAATGAATACCATGATCTTGGTGTTTTCTTCAACTTGTATAGTGCCTTCTTCATATGAATAAATTCATTCTCATCATCATTAATGAGAAAACCATCTATATTATCAATATAAACTTCTTCTTCTAGAACCCCATTAAAAAAATGAAGACTTGACATCCATCTGAAAAACTTTGAACTTTCTTTGCACTACTACAAAAAAAAATAATCTGATTGTATCTATCCTTGTAACAGGTGAAATTTTTTCATCGACATTGATAACCCTTTTCTAGGAGTACCCTTTTGACACTAGTCGTTATTTATTTCAAATCACATCACCATCTTTATTCATCTTGCTACGAAAGACTCATTTAGTCCCGATGACATTCTTATCTGTTAGTCTTGAAGAAATCTCCCATGTTTGATTCTTCTCAATTTGTTCAATCACTTAATTCATATCCTGAAACCAATTATCCTATATATATGATTCATAAAAACATTTAGGCTCTACCTATGATAAGAACAATTCTTTTTGTAGATTATTCATCCCCCTTGTCTACACTAGTGCTCTCTAATAACAAATTATGTTTTGTCTATCAATTTCAGATTTTCTCTTTATTATTTGTATAGATATCGGTTTATTATCATCCTTATCATTATCTGAATCTTCTTCTGAATCAACCTTTTGAATTGGAACATCCCCTAATCTTCATATCTCTTCATCACTTTCCTCCTGAGACTGATCATGTATTTGTTGAGTATTCTTCTCATTCTTGACTATATTTATATCATTTCTTTTTACTAAATTTACCATCCATTTATTAATGAATTTAAATGATTTGATTTTATTTTAGTAGCCAAGAAATATCGATTCATCTCCATGGGATTCAAATTTCATTTTTTTATCCTTATTTATACTGAAACACTTGCTTCTGAAGGCTCAAAAGTAATTCAATTTTGTCTTATTTTTATACCCTAGTTTATATGGATTCTTCTCTTATTTCGGACATAATAACTCTCTATTTGATGTGTAGACTGATTCCATGTCTTCTTCTTTCCAAAAATTCTCTATAAGGTCTTTCTTAATGAGCATTGTTCTATCCATTTTGTTGATAATTCAATTTCTTTTCTCAACAACTTCATTTTTCCGTGGAGTCCTTATTATTGACACTTGATTCCTTATCCCATGTTTCTCAAGATAATCCTCTACTTGACTATTTTTGAACTCTATTCCATTATTTATTTGGATATTCTGGATTCTTTCCCCCAACATCCTTTTAACTTCCCTTTAATAAGTTTTTATACAATTGAACACCTCAAATTTGAGAGTGATTACTAAATCCCATGCCATCCTACTAAAATCATCAATGAATAGAACATGATATCTCCTTACATCAATATATCTTGGTGAAATAGGTCTGCACACATCAATATGCACAAACATGAGAACTTTTTTTTGACATTTTCTCTTTTTCCTTATATGTCTTTTGAATGATTTTCCCTTGTTTACAAGCATCACACATATGGGTACGATCACATGATAATCTAGGGAGGTCTTGAGTAGCATCATATTTCACTAGATCTTCTAAGGATTTTTGGCTCAAGTTTCCAAGATGTTTATTCCATAACTTATTTTCTTCTCCCTTGGATAGAAAGCACATATCTTCTTCTCCACTCACAAGGTAGTGATTCCCTTTCATATGATTTCCCTAAAAAACAAAAACACTCTATTTTTCCTTGATGAATAATAATTTCTTTGAAAATATTATGGAACAATTGACTTAAAATTAATAGGTTGTGACTGATACCTTCAACAACCAAGACATCTACACGTCTCATGTATTTTCCACCAAACTTGGATTTTTCAGAACCAATAATTCTCAGGCCTTGATCCTTACCAAATCTTACAATACCTTCCTTGTATTATCTGATTCCTATTACCAGTTCCTTATTTCCTATCAAATGATAGGTTCATCCACTATCAATGATCCATATTCCAGTGAAATATGATGCTTTGAAATCAATATCTACAACCCATGATTGTTCATCTCTCTTTTTTTGATCCATGTTTTGGACTTCATACCTAATACAAATAGATAATATTGATCTTCCTTAATGTATAATGGACTGAATTCATCTTTTATAGCTGTAAATCAATTTTTCATTTTCATCTCATTTGATGATACATTCACCTACTACTTATGACCATATTCAATCTACTTTAGTACATTCCTTTTCATTGTTGATGAACAATATCTTTCCATGTGTCCAAGTCCTCTACACCTAAAATAGTAACCATTAAATGATATCCTAGAATATTGAGTTCAGTATGGACGCCTTTGTTGGTCTTTTTACATTCGATACCTCTTGGATATAGAACATATGTTTTTTGAGTGTCCCATATTTCAAAAACAATAACATCTCATGCGGGGTACATTCTTGTGTGGAAATACTACACTATTGGTTCTTCCTTGGGTCATCTAAATATTTTGGTTTTGATTTTTCCCAAATCAATCTTCAATCTTAGAGTGGGTGCTTGTGGTTTGACTTCAACCATTACTGCTTTCTGTTTTTTATAAAGATTTATACCAGACTTATCATTTGGATTTGACTATTTCTTTTGTTTTTCTAGACCTCTATATTCCACTTCCATATTTTCCATTTCCTAAATGATCTACCATACCAATGTTGTACCAAGAGTCAACAAATTTTCTTGATCCTTAACACTTCGTCACAAGGAAATGAATTCCTCTTCAATTTCTTTGATATGTTTGATTTTATATTTTTTAGTTCTAGTAAAAATATCAACATACCTTTTCTATTATTTTATTTTGATCTTGTACACAAAAAAAATTTATAATCTCTATGGAATTGAAGAATTCAATTTTTCAATTTCTTCATTCATCTTAGAATTCTCTTCTTCCTTCTAATGCATATAAAGGTTTTTTATCACAAACCATTTTTTTGGATTTATTCATTTTGGAAATACAAACATCAATTTCTTCATGAAAAACTTCTAATTCATCCTACATGTCAAATATTCCTTCGACTTCTCCTTCATATGAGTCACTATCTTCCCTTGTTTGAGAATTTATGACAACTGCCACCATAGCATCTTCCTCATGATCTTTATAGTTATCTAACTATTCTTCCTGAGATTCTTCTCAACTATCATCTTGTTTTGAAAGCATATTATTATTTTTTAAGAAATTTATCTTAAAAATTTTCTTGCCTTTCACATAATCTAAAGAATTATTCCTTGGAATTTCATCACCATCCTCATCATCTTCTTGAAACTTCTTGGGGAACCTTACTACAAGATTTCCAACCTGTCCACATCTAAATCATGCAAGTGGGAGTTTCCGTTTGAAATTTCCTTTTCCTCTTTTAATATTTGAGTAAAATAATGACATCACCTCATCTATCTCTTCATCTTCCTATCCATTTTCAATAGTGAGCTTATTCATGGCCTTTAATTCCACCTCCTTGGACTTACCCTTTTCCAAAAAATCATTATCATCATTTCTCATTTAATATGAGATAAGGTTACTATTAAAGTTATCCAATGTTAGCTCTTTCAGATCTTTGTCTTCCAAAATAGACACTTTTAGATTGAACCAAAGTGAAAATTTTCTCAAGACACACTTAACAATATTTATATTCTCAATAATTTCTCTAATACCACACATGTCTTCCACAACAATATTTATCCCTATCAAAGAATGTTTGAAGAGACTCATTAGGGTTCATTTTGAGATCCTTATACTTATTCCATAGAACCTGTATCTTTACTTTTATGACTTTTGATTCAACCTCATAAATATTGAGTAATTTTCCCATATAGTATATGATAAATTACATGACATCATCTTCATGTATATTTCATTGGATATGTCTCCCCCTAATGCATTTATTCCTTTAGCATTGTTATCCAATTCCGTTCGGTCAGCTTCTAATAAAGTGCCCCTGTTGATATTGGATGAAATTACATGCATCACAACTGTAAATAAATCTATTCCTAAAGATCAGAAGTAGTGCTACATCTGATTATTCCATTATTGGAAATTTATTCCATCGAATATCAGAATCTATTTGGGATTGACAATCTCCATTTATTCTACTAAGAGAGAACCTGGAACTTTAAACCTTTCTATGATACCAATTTTTATCCGAACTAAGTTAAATAACCTAAGAGTGGGGGGGTGAATCAGGGTATGATAGATTAAAACAACTACCACTCTGTATCTAGTTTTGTTGTAAAAAAACACTCTTCTCTCTCTTTCTCATAAAAATGTATGGGGATAAATTAAATCATGAACAAGATATAACAATTTTACTTGGTTTACTCTCATTAGGCTACATGCAAGGAGCATACAATGACAATGGGTCAATGAACCAAATCCACTAAGGCTCTATACCAAAACCAGGTTCAATCTAGATCACTTATATGCCCAGGATAACTACCTTTACAAGGTTTAGGGTTAGCTCACTACTTTCCCAAGGGTCCCTCCTTGAGTCTCTTTCTTCGGATCACTCCTGGTGAAAAGGATCACCTTCTTCCACTTCCTTTTATCACCACTCTAGAAAGGATCCTAAAATAGTTTATGGACATGTAGGTCCCTTCATTATCACTAATGAATAAATCCTTAATTATATATAGATGTTTTTTTGAAGTCTAAATTTCATCCACTTGAGGAATCTCACTTTACCATAGTTCCCTGGGAAATCCCTTTTTATAAATTTCACGATGATCACTGCCTTCGCAAAGAAAATGATGCTCCAACAGACTTCGTGAAACACATTCCTTTCATGAATCTCACTTAGACATTGTATAGCACAAAAGTTTCAAAAATATCACTTAACCTTTGAGAACTCCATTACTTTCATGATTCTCACAATTTTTAGTTGACTTTCATGCCTTCACAAATTCCCTTTCTTCGTGAACTTTTTTCACAATAACCACCTTCTCAAAGTAACTTTGTGAAACCAAAGCCATAGAATATTTGTTAAGTATCACTAATTTTATAAAGGGGGTAGAGGCCTATTTATAGGCATTTTCTATGATTCCATAATCTTATAGACGCATCATCACCGTTTCACGATGCTCTCCCATTTCAGTTTCAGTAATCCCTACTTCACACAGCTCCATGGAAAATTCACCATTCATGATGGTTGTCATAGTCAGGGATATTACCATAAAATATTTCATGATTAATAATGTTCATTCATGATGATCCACACATTTTGAAAACTCCTTCGCAAAACCCACTCTTCATGAAATTGATGCCTATACCATATTTTTATAAGGCCTTCAAGGAAATCCATCTTTTGCGATGCTATCCCATCCTCTAAATATTGGACCCCAAAAATTTGGAAAACAATAGAAAATAATGTCACCTTGTGTATGAAATTTTCTATACCAATTCCAGGGAATCTATTCCTTTTTCTTATCTCTTTTTCAAAATATCATGTCAATAACCTCTCTGAAACTTCAAAAATGACCATGGAAACCTGCTTTATCATCAAACATAATCAACCCAAAAATACTGCAATGTTACCTTGAGGTATTTTTCCCAACATCCAGACTATTTATAAATGGTTTTCAATAAATATAAGGACTTTTTTCCAGGTTTTTTTCTTTAGTAGTTAAGCGCATGACTATCTAAACGATGTTAAGTATGGTTTCATCAAAAAGACTTTATCTTGAGAAATTAGATGTGAAGACAACATTTCTTCATGGAAATTTAGATGATGAAATTTAAATGGAACAACTAGATATTTTCAAGTATCAATGAAGCTAAGTAATTATGAAAAAATTCAAATATAACCTTTATGGTTTGAGGTAAGCACTAGGTAATTAGATCAGGAAGGAAAATGACTTCAAGATGGAGTGAATGTTTTTCCAGAGAAATGTTGATCATTATTGTTACTATATGGTGATTTATGATGTGAGTTTCATCATAATTTTCTTTACATTGATGATATTAAGATTGAGGGTCCGGTAATGGAAATAATTGGTGAGTTAAAAGTTAAGTTTTCTAAAATCTTTGAGATGAAGGATCTACGTATGGAGAAATATATTTGGGGGATGTAGATGTGAGAGGCCTATGTTCTAGTACTTTTTACCTAACTTAGTCAGTATACATCTAGAAGATAGTGGATAACTTCTTTATGAGTGAGGAAAAATATTATTTACACCCCAATCGATCAATTTAATCTTATCAAGGAGAAGTCACCATAAACTGAAGTTGAGTGTAATGTATCAGCCCAATATCCACTAATATGGTTCCCCGAGATGGTTTACCACATTTCCTGAAGTGCACCTCCCCTTATGCCAGAGGCTAGTGATTATTAGAAAGGATCTAATGGTGGTTTAGTGAAGATACTATATCATCTAGATTAGTAATAAATACATAAAAGGAATAAATAATTGCAATTTAGTGGAAGATAAATAATAATTGATAAGTAATAATAAAAAATCAAATGCAAAAATAAAACCATGAATTCATGAGCATGCTATGACATAAATACAAGGCAATAAACAAATAACATGTACTACAAACTACATGACTATACTGAAAAAAGAATAAATAAATAAAAACCCAAATATTCTAGGGATCCTGAGTACATGATCGGCCCCCAACTCCATGTCAAGTCCCAGTCCAAAGTAAAGCATCAATAAGAAGCCCAATCCAAAGTTCAATCCTGAAACTAGGAGATCTATCTGAGTAGCAATCAGTGGCCTAAATAGGGTGTGATTAAAGCTGATTATGCCACCACCAACGTTGTATAATGTATATCTAGTAATTAAGTTTAAAATGAAGTAATTTGAAGGTATAATAATAATAAGTATAATAAATAAAACATAACACATGTCTTCTTGAGTTCTCCATGGAACATCTGGCAAACCATGCTTGCTTTATCCTAAGTCGGAATATCTCTAGATGTGCCATCACACACACACACAAAGATGTATGTATATATATATATATATGCACTATTAAGGAACCAAAAATTAAACCCAAAAGTCCATTTAAGGATATCATACAAGTCTTATACTTCATGTAAAGGAAGTCATTCCCAATGATCTCAAGGAATGATAAGGGTTATCAGGACCAAAAGTCTTTGATTAATAATGAGGGAAACTATTCTCGTCAGTCTCAAATGAATAATAAAAAGGGATGTTAGGCCCATAAATTGGTGGACCCATGACGATCCTGACAATGGACCTGATATCCCACAACCCACTAACTAATGGGTTTCACTCCATTGAGCCACTCAACCGGGATATGTACCCTATATATCTCCCCTCGCCAGCTAATGATTTATTTCACCTCCCTAGAGAATTGAACTCAGGGATGACTGGCATAATTGCCACCAAGGAGAATCTCTCATACCACTACGAGCATAGTGGTACCAGAGATGCTCCCTGGTGGCTATTATACCAGTCATACCTGGGTTGGAATCTCAAGGGAGGTGAAATAAATACCCAGTTGGCTAGGGAAGATATCTATGATACTCAACCTAGTTGAGTGGCCGAGTGGAGTTCAGCCCATGAGTTAGTGAGCTATGGGGTATCTGGTTCATTGTCGGGAGTGTCATGGGTCTAATAAAAGGCACCTTTTGAGCAAACCTATGCCATGAACTGCGTGGTAGTTTGGACACACTCTAGTCCAATAACTTGTGGACTAGGCTCAATTGGGGTCAACCAACCTGGAAGCTATTGTTCCTGGTCCAATAGGGATTTAACACACCTCCCCCATAATTCAAACCCGGGACCTTAGACTTAACAGCCACCAGGGAGTGTCACAAGTACCACCATGTTGTTGGACCCCTGATGCTCCTGACAACATACTAGATACCCCATAGACCACTAAATCATGGGATACACTCTACTGGACCACTGAACTGGTCTAAGTATCCTAGATATCTCCCCTATCCAACTGTGGATTTATTTCACCTCCCCATATATTCGAACCCAGAGATGACTGGTATAATAGCCACCGAGGAGCATCTCTGGTACCACCACACTAGCATAGTGGTACTCATGACACTCTCTGGTAGCTGTTAATCCTAAGGTCCTATGTTTTAATCCTAGGGGAGGCATGTTAAATCACTTTTGGGGAAGGGACAATATCTTCCATGAGGGTTGACCCCAGTTGATCCCAGTCCACAAGTTGGTGGGATGGGGTATGGCCAGACTACACCCAGTTAATAACATTGGTCTATTCAAAATGCACCTTTTGTTGGACCCATGATGCTCCCAACAATGGACTAGATCCCCCACAACCCACTAACTCATGGGATGCACTCCACTGGGCCACTAAACTTGGATGAGTATCCTAGATATCTCCCATAGATATCCGGGGATTTATTTTTCCTCCCTAGAGATTCAAACTTGGGGATGATTGACATAATATCCACTAGGGAGAATCTCTATTACCCCTATTCTATATAGCACAGTGGTACCAGAGATGCTCCCTTATGGCTATTATTCCATTCAGCCCCGGGTTCGAAACTCTGGGTAGGCAAAATAAATCCCCAACTGGCTAGGGGATATATCCAGGATACTCAGCCCAGTTGAGTGGCCTTGTAAAGTGAATCCCATGAGTTAGTGGGTTGTGGGGTATCTATTCTATTGTCGAGAGAATCAAAAGTCCAACAAAAATATCAAGGAATGATAAGGGATTCCATGCCTGATTATCTCAAAAATTGATAAGGTATTTGATGATCAATAAAAAATAATTCCATATACAATAATAATATATATTAGTTATGGAACATCTTTTCCAATAATTTAATAACTAATATGGAATAGAATGTCCAATGATCTCATGTAATGATAAGGGATGTCATGCTTTATTAATTACAATTAAATAATATGTATTTCCTTGTCTATCAAATTACACATATAAAGAATGATGAACATCATTTCTGTAATCTACAAATTAATATTACCTTAAATCATTCACAATAAGCACACAAACAAAGGGATAGTGACATGGTAATACTATTCACACATCATTGGCTCAAATGAACATTCCAATTATAAAGGGGAAAATTTACAAAACTCTAAAGTTAGTTCAATCATAATCAAGGAACAATTTACAATTAACAAGGGTCAAGTGTCATAATACTTTACTTACTACTATTAAATTCAATTTAATTCCAATAACCAATTACTCTACCAATGGAAAAGGTCTAATTAATGAGTTTCAACCATTTAACAACTCATTACACATTTCAATTAATAATATAAAGTCAACACCCCTCAATATGCAGTTTAATTTCATAGGCATGACTTAGCATTCATAATAATTTATTTCCACACACCCTATAGGGTGAATCTAAATGAGGTAGATGAACATTGACAATGTTAAGGTCTATGATAGTATACCTAATGAGTTCTGAACAATTTAATTAAATTATTTCACATTTTGAGAGACATGCACGAAAAATCTATCATGCGGAATAATGACACATTTTATAAACAATGAAACTTTAAGGGAAATGAATATAGACCACCTACCTCATGCTTAGTATGATTCAATCATCTATTATCAGCCTTTTTTGAGTTGAAATTAGATAAATATAAAGAACAATCAAATTCATTGAAAATAGGGATTATGAGATCACATGGAAATAACATCAAATATGGAAAAATTAAAACAAGATTAAAAGGAAGTGGAATTCTAGAATAACTGATGGACATCCAATGAGAACTATGGAGTTTGATTATGATTTTGAAAAAAGGAAAAACATGGATTCCTAGAGGAGGAGGAGAGGGGAGCTCAAGTGACTACCTAGAATGGGAAATTAGGGAGGAGAAAGGGAGAAGGAAGAGTTAGGTAATGGAGGGGAAATTTTTTTATCCCTTTAATGATCAATATGGTTTGGATGGATAGTTTTAAAAATTGTGTGACAACCATGTAGGCTCACTATATTTAGTGGAATTACCCTTTCATGGATAGGCACATGGTTTTTCAAATCATGAACAACCCATGCAGTTCCAATGTCCAAAATCCCCACCATTCCACATAGTCGCAATGAATGATTAGAAAAACTATGTGCCAATAATGTGACTAACCTTACACCTATACACTATTTCACACAATTTCATGGGTCCTCCACACAATTAAAAAAAACCGTGTTCTTGATAAAAAGGGCCACATGATTTGGGGTGCACGATTAGCCCTAAGCATATGCCAACTGTGCACCCCAGACTGTTCCTCCTGGAATTGAGTTTTCACATCCTTACACTTCTGAAACTCATCCAAACCCCTGAGACACCTCTTAGGACTCAAATCCCATAAAAACATATTAGATAATTCAAACTCTTAGAATCCCATTTTGAAGCTCACTCTAAGATTTAGACATCCAATAAATGAAAATTAATTTCCCTTTATAAATTTTTATCCTGTTCAAAACACTGAATGTTATAACCCCCACCTTAGAACTTCTCATCCTTGAGAAGACTTTTGGAACAAAGTAAAATAACACTCGACCTACCTAGGTCATGAGTTTCTACTCGAAATGCCACATTGAATTTATGAACACCCAATGTGCCTCCATAATTCATTTTAAGAATATGGTACATGAGCCATTAAAACTCAATAGAATTCTCATAACTACCAATGTAACATTAATATGACACTTATTCGAGCCCATCTATGCTAATACATGATCACATCATTGTCTCTTCTATCAACCGGACCATTTTTCTTCCCACCATAGGTTCTATCTTTACACATACAATTTTGAGTCATGGTAATTCCATAATTTTATTTTCCTATAGAATTACATACTTAGAGTAATATAGACACTCTCAGAATGATTCATAATTTGATTGAATAGTAAAATTCCAATCGACTATGTTTAACTAGGTCACACCAACTTTTCATTGAAAAGCCCAACTGACCTTTACACTAAACATGAGCATTATCACTAAATATCATACCCAACTCCTGATGACATATCCTATCCAACCAATTCTTTCTCATTTCCATTACTGTGTCACTGTACAAACACTAGTACATTAATGATCCAACATCCTGGGGTCTTTACACTCTAACCATCAACCGATCCCAACCGTAAGTATGAGGTAATCTTAGTATCAACTACTAGAGTCCAATGAACTCATCCAAGGCTATCCATACTCTATAGTTTATAAGTGAAACATTGATACACAACTAATACATGCACATATAAGACACACTGACCAAGATACAAGATATTTTCTCACCTAGTAGATAAGTAAAAGAATTGGCTAGTCTCTATGGGTCCATCCATGGGATTCCTACTCGGGAATCCAAGTGTTACTTAAGAAAAATACACCTATATAGAGATTCAGGTACATGACCATAGTCAAGTATAAAATAACCTAAATATTTCCTATAATCTCTTGAGCCAACATCTGGTATTTATCAATAAAAATAATCTTACATTGTTTTATATCAAGGAACTTAATAACATATATGACCATTAAATAACCAATACAGTAATTATATGAGGGTTACCCTCTAACATCTGATGGTGGATGTCTGAATCATAAGGTTTTCCTTATGTCAATCATTGAGCACAACTCCGAATGAGTCCATATGTTTAACCAAAATGCATCAGTTTTAATTTTTTATCTCAGCGTATAGTCAAAACCCTCTCAGTATACTCAAGACATTGTCAAGATACCAGGGATGATCATCACTAGACTAGGAGTACACCACGATGCTACACATCACCCATTCCTAGTCCATCGATAAGAATATCATGAAATTTGATGAAAATTATATCGATAGGTGTGTATAGATCTCCCTAACCACTCTCTATCAAAACAAGTTATACTTTCCTTGAACCAACCCCTAGAACCGTATCTCCCGATGATGTGTGACCAATTCCAACTACGGTTCAACCACCTCATGGAACTCTAAAACCCTCATCGTAATCATATGGTACATTTTTAAAGGGTGACACCCCAAAATGTACCCATCATATTTAACATGATTCATAAATGGTAGTCCCATCTCACCTTCAAAATTTAATCACCAAAGCATCAGTCAATCCACTCCATACGACCTATTTAAGAGATTCCTAGCTTAAAACCTGGTGTTTTAATTAAGGGATAGATCATGTTTCCTTAGATCCCAAGGTAACCATGATCATTCAATCACAACCACTAAATTATAACCTTGGATATTAATATTCATCAATGGTTGGGTACTCAACCAACCAACTCATCTTCATGCTTCCTTACAAGCACACACATGCTACTAACATGTAAAAATCCTAGATTGATTTTTTATGATGATCCTGAATCTAGTATCCAGACTTAATTTGAAGTCACACATGATTTTTAAAACTCATCATGACTTATGTGATTTTAAAGCTTAAATCTACCAAATCACGGGATTCTAGAAGATTTTATTACCACTTCTAATTGGTCCATTACAGTCTCATTCTCTTCTACTAGGAAGGACACACTTTCAAAAATAATCATGACACTCCCCACCTTAGGATTTTCCTAGGAATCATTTTATTAAAACAGAACTCATCCCACAAAATAGGCTCCATCCACCAATAAATGAGGTTCATAAAAGTGGATACTATGCTTATATAAAGCATCAATATGAAAGGAAAGAAATTCCTTCCAGTTACAAGTGAACTAGTACATGTTCACTCTCAGACACACGTGTGACACTCTTATCGAGTCACGTTCATGTATCAAGAATAAAGGCCAAAATAAAACTAATAATTAGTGTTATCTCAAAAAATCATATTTACAATATTATCTCAAATTCTAGGATAACTCATCATTCTTATGACGGCTTAGGGCTATATAATTTTCAACAAGATTTTATATACAGGTCACTCAACTCTAGAGATGAACCATAAAAATATGCTTATCAATCTCACAACCCTTTTTTCTTAGCATTCTTGTAACAAAATAGTTTAAGGGGTTATGTGACCTTGTTACTTAAAACATATGGTTTAACACATCTCTTCATTAATCAAAGGTCACCACGTGTAACAAAGCATGATACTATGATATCAAAAGAGCATAAAAGATGATAAGTATTCTTGGAATGTGATAACATACACATGGATCAATTTAGAGTCATGTTATCCATACAAATATTAATAGGTAGACGACTCTTGATTCATACTACATTAGAAAAGAAGAATGGACACATGACCATCAAAGTGACTGACCATGCCCGAGCCATGTCTAACCTGTTGAACTAGAGAATTACATGATGCTCACATCCTTCACAAGGATCATCTTACCAAATGAAAACCCTTCTACCCGAGGGTGTTTTTTCATCATTTAAAGTCCTACTCAAGAAAAATGACACCCAAATGGAGCCTCACATCTAAAACTTTTCAGAAACATTTAAAAAATATTTTACACATGAGGGTGCTACCACAATGAGTTAACCTCTCTTTTAGCATAATGATCTAAATTTTAAACTAGATTACACTTAAAAGGTTTTTAGACCATATAGCCTGACATTAGAATTAATTACTCCATGAGGGTCCATGCTATAAACACCTATAAAAGTTTTTAATCATTCCGTTACATCAATTTAAATTTATTATAAACATTTAAAGGGAAAAAATATGAATTTCAAATACCAATTATAAAGGAGAACACTTAATAACTATATTTAGCACTTTATGTAGCTGACTCCATGCTGCATTAAAGGAAAATTATCTTATAATTTCCTTTCAACCATTAATTAACCTTAATTTATCACAAATCATATTAGTTATAGAAAATTTCAATTCTAATATATAGAGGAAAAAACTATTTAGATTGTAATTGTAATTGTAATTATCTGATGCTTCATAATGATAATAAAGATCAAAAAAAGATAAAAGGTATTTTACCATTTTAGAGGGAACAATTTAGTAAGATTCCACCAAACATTTATATGTAACATCATATAAGTGGTTGCTGACACATTAAATAACCATTCCATATAACATGAATATACCCCCATGGGGTGAAGTGGTAATCAAGTAAGAATTCAGGTGACATATGAGGGTCCCATCATTCCAATATGTGTTCACATATGTGGGAAAACATTTCCAATTAATGGAATCAATCACTACGGGAAAAGTGGGTATCAACGATGGGTCAATTGCAACAGGAATTTATACCGTCACAAAAGGTCCCACGAAATACGTATTTGCGACGAGAGTCTTTTTTCGTCACAAATAGTAGGCTAATTGCGATGGGAATAGCCGACCTGTCGCAATAGGTTTGGTGCGGTTTGCACGCCAAAATGTGGGAAGGGTATTTGCGACGGGGATGCGTCCCCGTTGCAAAAGCCCGGAGGCGGTAAATACTATTTGCGACGGGGAAAGCCGCCCGTCACAAATAGTATGTGTATTTGCAATGGGGCTCGTTGCAAATACCCTTTTAACCACCGACTGTAATTAATGCAGGCGAGGGTATTTGCGACGGGCCCGTCGCAGAAGCCCGGCGGCGGTAAATACCATTTGCGACGGGAAATGATGCCCGTCGCAAATCGTATGTCGGCAGGTGGTATTTGCGACGAGACTCGTCGCAAATACCCTTTTAACCGCCGACCGTAATTAATGTGGGCGAGGGTATTTGCGACGGGCCCCATCCCAAATACCACTATTTATGACGGGTTTCACGTCGAAAATAACCCCGTCTCAACTAATCTAACCTATATATACCCCCACCCATTTTTTTCAAATCACTCAGATCTTCCTTTATCTCTTCATTCTCTAGTTTTAAGGGAAAAATTTCTTTTAGTTAATGTTTTTTATACGAAAGCAATTGGAAGGCGCCAATACCTTCAGAATAACAAAGTTTAAGGTATTTATATTTTATTTTTTTTATATTTATTTTATTTTTTTATATTTATTTTAATTGTTGTTTATTAGTTGTAATTAAATTAGATTTAAATTGATTTTTATTTATATTTATTTTTAGTAAGATATTGATATTGTTAGTGATAATTATAAATAATTATTGTTAATTTGCAATAATTAGAGATTATTATAGATAATTAGCGGAATTTAGTCATAATTAGGGATAATTAGTAATAATTTGATATAATTAGTAATAATTAGATGTAATTAGTAATAATTAGATGTAATTAGTAATAATTAGATATAATTAGTAATAATTAGACATAATTAGACATAATTAGTACTGATTAGACATAATTAGTAGTAATTAGACATAATTAGTAATAATTAGACATAATTAGTAATAATTAGATATAATTAGTAATAATTAGATATAATTAGTAATAATTAGATATAATTATTAATAATTAGATATAATTAGTAATAATTAGTAATAATTAGTAATAATTAGTAATAATTAGTAATAATTAGAAATAATTAGTAATAATTAGTAATAATTAGTAATAATTAGTAATAATTAGTAATAATTAGTAATAATTAGTAATAATTAGTAATAATTAGTAATAATTAGTAATAATTAGTAATAATTAGTAATAATTAGTAATAATTAGTAATAATTAGTAATAATTAGTAATAATTACTAATAATTATTAATAATTAGTAATAATTAGTAATAATTAGTAATAATTAGATATGCTTGGTTGATCACCTTCTTGGTTGATCAGCTTGCTTGTAGCGTTGCAATAGGACAACCCAATTCATTCCCTTCTCATCTATAAAAATTATCTCACATGACCCTTTACATTGACCATTCTTCCTTGAAAATTTAAGGGAAAGATACTGTTGTCCCCTCAAATTTTTAAGGAGGAATGATCTATATAAAGGGAGCGAGATGATTCTTAGAGACGAGAATGACATTTCTTTGGTCATCCTATTAAAACACTACTTTAATTAGATATAATTAAATATAATTAGATATTCTTGGTTGATCACCTTGCATGTAGCATTGCAATAGGACAACACAAGTCATGCCCCTCTCATCTATAAGAATTATCCCACATGACCCGTTACATAGACCATTCTTCCTTGAAAATTTAAGGGAAAGATACTAATGCCCCCTCAAATTTTTAAGGAATAATGATCTATGTAAAGGGAGCGAGATGATTCTTAGAGACAAGAACGACATTACTTTGGTCGTCCTATTGCAACACTATTTGCGAGGTGATCAACCATGCAAGGAAAATTATAGAGTTTACATTGGATATGGCTGACACAAACTTTTTATTTCGCATGACCTAACAATTGGTGACCCTTTGAGATTTGAACATGTTAGGAATAGTGCAAATCCTAATGCGAATATTGATAATTTTAATATTTTATAAAATTTTTATTATTTTAATGATATTAATATTGTCTTTTTATAAATATTGATAATAATTTTTTTTATTAGTAATAATTAGTAAAAGAAAACTGCTTGGATTATGAAGGGAATGTTTGTAATCATCTCCACAACGATGATTACCAAATTTCATTTCATTATTCAAGCAGTTTTCATTTTGCTAAGTATTTCTAAATTAGTAATAAATTGTAATAATTAGTAATAATTAGCAATAAATTGTAATAATTATTAATAAATGGTAATAATTAGTAATAATTAGTAATAATTATAAATTTTTTATTATTTTAATGATATTAATATTGTTTTTTAAAAAATATTGATAATAGAATTTTTCTTATTAGTAATAATTAGTAAACAAAATCTGCTTGGATAATGAAGGGAAAGTTTGTAATCAACTTCACAATGATGATTACCAAATTTCCTTTCATTATTCAAGCAGTTTTCATTTTTCTAAGTATTTCTAAGTATTGAAAAATTAATAATAAATTGTAATAATTAGTAATAATTAGTAATAAATTGTAATAATTAGTAATAAATTGTAATAATTAGTAATAATTAGTAATAATTTATAATAATTAGTAATAATTAGTAATAATTAGTTATAATTAGTAATAATTAGTAATAATTAATAATAATTAGTAATAATTATCAACACTTAGCAATAATTAGCAATAATTAGGAATAATTAGTAATAATTGGTAATAAATTGTAATAAATTGTAATAAATTATAATAATTAGTAATAATTAGTAATAATTAGTAATAATTATTTAGGAATAGTTAAGAACAGTTAGGAAGAAATTTTAATAAATTTTAATAAATTTTAAGAACTTGGTACAATTTCCAGTGGATTGACGACACTCCTTTTGCTCGATGACTTTTCTCCTTTCAACTCTCACTGACTCAAAACATTATAAAAAATGTGCTGCTACATAGAAATTAAATCTTGTATGCATGAGATTAGATATGCATTTGTAGGATCATATTTTTTATAATGTTTTCCAGCGGTGACAGTTGGAAGAAGACGATTCATCGATGAAAAGGGGGCTCTTTTGTTTGACGTCTCATTTACTTGGATATTTCTCATAGTGAAATCACAATGAAGAATCTGGTCGGAGGTAAACATATTCATTTTCGTGCATATGAGAATGAATATACATACCTCAGACCAAATTCTTCTTTGTGATTTCAGTGTGAGAAAGATGCAAGTAAATGAGCCGCCAGACAAAAGAGTAGTCGTCAATCCACTGAAAATTGTGTCGCCCTTAATTAAGGGTAATTATTAATAAGTGGTTGTAATTATTTATCTTATTTTTTTAGATAGTGTTTTTATAATTTCAAATTATTCAAAAATACTGATGATTTTATATTTTATATAGAAAAATATGGAACAAGGAAGTCGACATCAGTCATTATTAGATGATCGCGCTTGGATAAATCAGCACAGAAATATAAATGGTTCTGGTTTAAATCCTTTATATATTGAGGGTGTTGAAGCTTTCTTAGCATTTGCATCATCAAAACCAGAATATGTTACAGAAGGAACAATTAAGCGTCCTTGTAAAAAATGTGTTCTGAGAATGTTTGACACAGTTGACAAGGTTGGGGGACATCTCTTGTAGTTTGGGTTTCAACCAGATTATGTTATTTGGTATCAAAATGGTGAACGCAGTTCCAAAGAAGATCCTAACAACATGATTCCAGATCCATCACAGTTTCAAAATTTAGTACATGATGTTGCAGGTCTATCTGTGCATCAAATTGAAACTCACGATGATATTTATTTAACTCCTGAGTTGGCACCATCTGAATTTTATGGGTTGTTGAGGTCTACTGAGGATGCATTATATCTTGGTTGCAAGATAAGAAAATTAGAAGCTGCTGAAAAATTTATGGCTATTAAATCAGATAATTCAATGTCAAACAACTATTTTGATCAGATATTTTCTTTGGTTAAAACACTTTTACCTGAAGGAAATGTGTTGCTTGCAAATTACTATGAGAGCAAGAGGCTGGTTCGTAATCTGGGCCTTAGTTATCAGAAGATTCATGCATGTAAAAATGATTACATCTTATATTCTGGTGAAAATGTGTCATTGGATAGTTGTACCACATGTGGATAATCGAGGTATAAAGAAGCTCAACCAGGGAAGTCTAGATCGATTCTAGTAAAACAGTTGATATATTTCCCCCTTACACCCAGGTTGTAGCGTTTATTTATGTCTCAGAACACATCGTCCATGATGTCATGGCACAAAACCAAGATTTCAACTGATAAAAGCTTGAATCATCCATCTGATGGTTATTCATGGAAACATTTTGACCGTCTACATCCGTCTTTTTCTATAGAAGCCCAAAATGTGCGATTGGGTCTTTCTACTGACGGTTTCTGTCCGTTTGGTTCTTATGGTAGTCAGTATTCATGTTGTCCTGTCTTTATAACTTCATAAAATTTTCCTCCATGGATGTTGATGAAGGAGCCTTATATCTTTTTGACTCTATTAATCCCAGGACATCCGAAAAATAATATTGATGTTTATTTGAAACCATTGATTGATGAGTTAAATGCATTGTGGAGTGATGGTGTTAATATATATGATGTTGCTGCAAAACAAAATTTCATATTAAAAGCTGCATTAATGTGGAAAACTAGTGAAATTCCGGCATATGGCGTGTTATCTGGAAAGATTAAACATGGTCCTAAATCATGTCTTTACTGTATTAAAGACAACAAAGCCTTTATGCTCGTCAATGGAAAAAAAAACCTTGCTATTTTGATTGTCACCATAGATTTCTTCCAACAGATCATCCTTTTTGGAGAAACAAATCTCATTTCAGAAAGGATACAATTGAAAGGGATGAATCTCCAAATATGATCTCAGGTACAGAGTTAAAATCAGTTGTATTTTCATTACCTCCCATCAAATTTAGACCAATAGTAAACCAACAGAAAATTCATGGCTTTGGAAACAAACATAATTGGACAAAACGGAGCATTTTTTGGGATCTTCCATATTGGTCTAATTTGTTGGTTCGCCACATGTTGGATATTATGCATATTGAGAAGAAATGTTTTGATAATTTATTTCATACAGTTTTGGATACACCAGGTAAGACCAAAGATACTTGTTGGTGACAAAATTTGGAATAAAGGAAAGGCCCCAAAATGGCTCCACGGACTGCCTCGCGAAGCCCTTTCATGGAGTCCCCCCAGCATCGTGGCCACCGCGAAGCAAAGAAGGAGGGAGGCTCTATAAACGAATTTGACGTTCATGAGCCCGCCGCGAAGCCAAGAAGACAAGAGGCTCCGTGAATGCGTTTGACGTTCGCGAGCCCGCCGCGAAGCCACCCGACCACTTTTGGTGCCGCTCGAGACCTGATCTGTGACGCTTCTTGCCTATAAATACCAGGCTCCCCCGGAGCTCTAAGGATGTACAATCTAACCTTTCGGCTTCTCATCTCCCGAATCGCGAATCACTCTTCCGCTCGAAGAACCATGAGCTGCGCAAGGTACTTCTGCTTCGCGAAGTGCCTCCCCATTGTCTCTTTTTGATCCCCTCTTCCAAGATGGATGCTTTTCGTGAAGCTTAAGGGATTTAGCGAAAGAAGGGGATCCCCAAGGGGACCCGGGTCATCGTGGAGCATTCATGCTTCATGAGGTACCCTTTATGTACACTTGATCCATTTACTAAGGTAGTATCACTGTACTTTGCGAAGCACATTGCTTTCCGAAACCTTGCTCCGAGAGTCACCTTTGCTCCGTGAGGCTGTGCTCCACGAATGTCCTTCCACTTCGCAAAGCACCTCCCTTTTGCACCTCCACCCCATGTTAAGGCTAAGGCATCCTACTTAGCGAATCACAACCCTTTTCAAGTGCCCTCTGCCACACGGGATAACAGAGATCCACAAGGCCCCTTCCTATGGACTCCTCTGCTTGGAAAATCCTTTTCTCGTGCGACCCTCCAAGTTGGCACGATGTGAATTCAAAGTCCCCTGGACGATACCACCTGTAGCGTTTCTGCGCCTAATTCTTCTTCGCATAGGCACGCTAATGACTATTGCTTCTTCGCATAGCCACGCTAAAGTGGACCCCTCGATGGTTCGCTCCACGACACCCCCTCACTATGGCATTGTCGGTACCTTCCCTACCATAAGGAGAAGAGGGTACCAGTTATATAAGTCCTAGGGGTGCGGAGTAAACCCACCTCGTTCGAGCTGCGGGACGTTAAACTACCAAGCACCCCCGTCCTTAACACACGACATTAAACTGTGACATTTCCACGTGCCTGTCGCACAGGGTGCCCTCACCTTGGACATTTTTCGCACCCCCTGGTCTTCATAGGGGATGATATCCTCCTTCTGGGAGTGGTGTTGGTCCGTGGGGGAAGGGCATCCATCTTGGTGTAAGTCCCTGATCCTCCTTAATTTATCAGTACCAAGGCCAGTGGAGAGCGTGATAGGAAATGAGGCTCCTCCTTTCTCCGGACCCAAGTCCCTCTCCCATTGTGCTTTGTCTCCCACATGCCTCCATCTTGGAGTAAGTCCCGACACCATGGGGTGCTCAATGCATAATCCCCCCTCCTCACATCCCACGGATGCACCTTTAACGACGTGATCGTCAGGTCCCTACTGTCTGTTGTTTCTCACACCGAGCATGACTCACGTGGTCTTAGAGTAAGCACCTACCATGAAAGCCCACCAAACTATGTGGTCTTTGATCCATGTCAAGGCATGGTACGTAGGAAGCCTCCCCGAGCTTCAAGCCCACCACTCGGCCATTCCGACCACCTTCATGTCAGTTCACCCTCGTCCCACATGACGTTAAACTGAATTCCAATCTAGAATTAAGTCGTTGTGACCCACCGAACTATGTGGTATTTGATCCATGTCAAGGCATGGTACATAGGAAGCCTCCCCGAGGTTCAATCCCACCACTCGGTCATTCTGACCACCTTCACGTCGGTTCACCCTCGTCCCGCATGACGTTAAATTGCATTCCAATCTAGCGGTAAGTCGTTGTGACCCACTAAGCTACGTGGTCTTTGATCCATGTCAAGACATGGTACATAGGAAGCCACCTCGAGGTTCAAGCCCACCAATCGGTTGTTCTGACCAGCTACATGTCAGTTCTCCCTCACCCCACATGATGTTAAACTGCATTCCAATCCAGTGGTAAACCGTTGTGACCCACCGAACTATGTGGTCTTTGATCCATGTCAAGGCATGGTATGTAAGAAGCTTCCCCGAGGTTCAAGCCCACCACTCAGTCATTCCGACCACCTTCGCGTCGGTTCACCCTCATCCTGCATGATGTTAAACTACATTTCAATCCAGCGGTAAGCCATTGTGACCCAAATGAACTATGTGGTCTTCGATCCATGTCAAGGCGTGGTACGTTGGAAGCCTCACAAGGATCAATCCCATCATCCATCGGACACCCGATCCATATTCACGTCGGTTCACTAAAACCCCCATCCTGAACTACGTGGAATTTGATCCATGTCAAGGCATGGTACGTAGGAAGCCTCCCGGAGGTTCAATCCCATCATCCACCTAGACTAAAGCCCTTATTCACGTTGGTTCTCTGACACTACCACCTACTGAACTACGGGGAATTTGATCCATGTCAAGGCATGGTATGTAGGAAGCCTCCACAAGGTTCAAGCCCACCACCCGGTCATTCCGATCATGTCGGTTCACCAACACCTTGGTCCATTTAGAGCATAAGCCCCAAATTCCCTCATCCCGCACGATGTTAAACAGTATTCCCCATTACCTGAACTACACGGACTTCGATCCAAGTCAAGGCATGGTACGTAGGAAGTCTCGTCGAGGTTCAAACCCAAAACTTTCATCCATCCCAACTCTTACCCGGGCTGCCACATCCCGGTGAGATCATGACACCCCATTCCCCTCCACAAAATTTGAGAAGCCGCCCATGTGATAGCCCCAATATCAGTGTTCTGTCAAGGGGGTTCTTCAAATCTGATCCACTCTAGCCAGTGTTCTGATTAGTCCGATCCGTCCTCGCTAGACGTTAAACTCACATAATACCCTATGTTAAACATGGGAAGCTGAGGAAAACCTCATATACATGCCTATGGAATATGATTACCTATGTTTGATGTGGGATGAATTGGGCTTATGTGCCCTCTAGAATCCCTATAATAAGGTATAGAAGAATGACACCCCAATCCCCAATGTCCAGACACGCCAGTGATGCCCAGCGTGACTACTCCCCTAACTGAAGGTTGCTGCCCTGACTGGACCCCTTGGAATGTCCTGACAGAAGCAGCATACATAACCAGTGTCCATGAAAATATGGGGCTGGGAGGATTTTCACAAACAATGTATTAAATCTATGGGGGAGACCCGGAATTTGTGAGGAGTTCCAAGGAGGAATCCACGGAAGGAAGAACCGACATCCCATCACCCCATTTCGATCAAGGAACAGATGTCCCTGAACAAGGAGTGAATGCCACCCGACTTTGGAAAGTGGGAATGCGGGGTAACAAAAGCCACTCCTATCACACTCAAGCAGACGGAAGTGCGCGCCCCAGCGAAAGCGTCGGAAACAGAAATGGTGAACCCGACGTGAATCTCTTCTCCTCAAAATGGAGATTAGTAACGCTCGGGGCATCCATGGATTGACGTGTTGCTGGATCCATCCATCCGGTGCTGGGTCCTGCCAAGCAAATAGCGGGCCTGGCGTGAAACTCACCAAAAGTTGGGATAGTAGAACATTGGGCATCCCGTTCTGCGATGTTGTCAGCTTAGATCCCTCTTACTGGCCACAAAAGATGGAATGGCTCTACGACACAGGTTATCAATTTCTTTTCCTTTCAGCACTGACGAGTCAATCACCCTGCTTCTCAAGAATCAAGTTGCTACCATGGGAATGCGATCACCGCCCACCCGCCTACGCAGGGTCAGGGGCAACACTAGCACAGCCGCTCCACATGGATCCACTACTACCGCAACGACATCTGCGTCCACAACCATGGGGTTCCCATGCCCCTATCCCCATTGGAGATTATCCAACGAAGGGTAATCAATGAACTTGTACGTAGGTATGAGGAGGATGGGTTCATCCCTATGAGGGACATGGCCCACCTGGATTTAGAGGCGTCTAGGCCCCACCATCAACACCGCCACCGAGGGCCGCGCAGGGATCCACTACTCCCCACAACAATGTTCAATCATTTCGGGAGCCTATCCCCGAAATGCTTTGACGACTCCCTACCTTACGCTGATAAGGTGGGCGATGCCCGGCCCAGCCCGGTCAGAGTCCCAATCTAGGGGCTCCCAATAAGGGCCCCCACCCAGCCGCGTCAGTGTCACCGCCCGACCATGCTGGAGGAGAAGATAAGCTATGCACCTGCACCACCAGCACCGGCTCGCCTGACCCGACGCCAGCATCGGGCCCGAGATGAGGACACCCCTCAAGGGGTGTCAACTTCAATGGATACTGTGGCCCGAGCCACCACCGATGTGTATCATCAGGTCCATGAACACATTGATCAGGGGTGCTCCTATGCCCAACCGGGATCGAGGCCCCAACCACCCCACAGGCAGGCTGGGTCGAATCTCCTGGTCACAGGAACAAGACAACCAGCAGCAATTCCATCCCATACGGAGGTCCTCCCCGTACCACCACCATCGTGAGCATGGGTCTTACCCACTTCGAGGCTCATCATGGAGGTCTGCCCCATGCCACCCCCAATCTGAATGAGGGTCCGCCCCGCGGTCCGGTCTCTCTCCAACGTGGGGATCCTCCCTACGTCCTCTCTGTAGCTGGAAAAGGTCCTCCTCTCCCCGGAAACTAGAGGAGTAAAGGCCAGCCTCGCTCCACCCACACCAAGCATGGAGGTCATGCTCCCACCGGTTCCAGTGGAGGTCTCACTCGCTCGGGCACTGTTCATGGAGGTCCTCCCCATGTCGCCTTCGACATTTGTCCCGATGCTCCTTGCACCCCAACTATCTCAAGTGGAAGTCCTTTCCGCCCTGGCACTAGTACGGCCTAAGGACTACATGTCGGGAATCAGCCCTGTGCCAAAGTTCCACCCAGGGGTAGGAAGGAAAGTCGTCGTCGCCACAAGAAGAACCCTGGGAAGGCCCGGATGGAGGTCAAACCAGTTCGCTTCTCAGAATTTGAAGCGGAGTGCGACTCAGCTCAGGAACCCTCCCCTCGCTCATACGAGTCAAGGGCTGGAGAGGGGAAAATGTGCATCTGCCTAGTACTTCCAGAATGTGAGGTCCACAGGATCCCCACCTCCCTCCGCAGGTTTATCCAGGAGGATGATGATTTGGTGACCCCATAGGTTACGGTCGTGTAGTCACCACCATCATCACTGGAAGTGCTTTCTACCTCCATGAGAGATCACTGAGAGTTATTATGGGGACCAATGGCAGGTGAGCAGCATCACGACCCACCACCGGCAGTCCTGGCCCCTGAGCCAGGAATGGTGGCCATCATCCCGTCCTATCGCGACGTAACAGCCAAGTCACTACACTCCTCGAAGGACAGCCCAAGAATCGGTGGCCAGTCAGCCCGTTCACCGTATTCTCCACCAGCCAACCTGCTATCCCAGCAGTCTGCCTCAGTACCGCTGCAAATTCCTCAACCACACCCAGTGGGCGAGTGGGGAAATCAAGGGCCAGACCCTGAAATTGAGCCGAGGAGCTTCTGGAGCATCCTTGCAGCAGACTGCTTCCCTGAGGAGTTCTAGACCATAGCGGTGTGGGATTTCTGCATACCCATGTCCCACACCCCAGAGGAGGTTGAGTGTCTTCGCTACACCCTCTGGGCGACGCATTTCAGTCTCCTTCATCATTGTGTGGTGTATCCAAGGAGCCAAGCGCATTTTGAGGACATCAGCGAGTAGTGTCATCTAGTCAATCTGGTCGCACTCCTAGTGGCCCAACACCCTAAGTCACCAGGCCGTCGTGAGGCCCTCTAAAAACAATGCGTCAGAGTATTTAGGTAATTCAAAAAATCATCAGGGAAGTGAACCCCCACGTTCAAGTCCATGGCTGGGGATAATATGCTGCCCTCCTCTTCAGCCCTATCCGACGGCAGCCCGAATCACTATACGATATTGAGGACATGCCCCCAGGATAGCTCACGGTCCACATGACTGACATAGTGGACAAGGAGGAATAGATGGAGTTTCTCGATGGAGACTTAACCACTGATTGGACCCATCGGGGAGGATTACCCGTCAGTAGAGGAACCTCCTTGGTCTCCCTGCGCCCACCGAGCCGTTGGTGATCAGCTGGAATGTCAGTAAGGGAAAAGAGCATGTCGAAGCTATCAATCACTCTGACCCGTCCGCCTCAGTGCAAAAGACGGAGGAGGAACCCGAGAAGGCTGATTTGTGCCAACAACTTGCTGAGAAAAATAGGTTGGTTGGCAAACTACTGGCTGAACGTGCTATGGAGCAATGACCGGACTATGGTGATCCTAGGCCGGGGCATCAGGGGTAGGAACAACTCCCCCTGGTGAGATGCCTCCAAGAAACCCTGATCATGCCGCTCCTGATGACAGGGCTAAAGCCGACACTCACGGAAAGAGGGTGCATTATGTCCCACCAAACCCTCCCTAACAGTACGGAAATTCAAGGAATCCAGCTCGGGTTCCCCCAGCTGCCCTGTTGGCCATCCCACCAGTCGCTCCACGAGTCGATGACGCCATCTACCGTGTCGAAGAGCCCAAAAATGCACTTGTGATTAGGGATCCCCATCAAGGCAGGGACCCCCGCCTGGATGATCATATGGTGGCGCTCATTTCCCGCCTTGATGCATTGGAAACGTGGTAGGTGGCAATCCCACCGGATGACAAGCCATATCTGGCCTGGGTGGATGATATGCTGGCACCTTCGAGTTTCAGGAATCCCACATTCTCCCCCTTTAACGGGACGGGGGACCCACTGTAGCACCTGGCCCACTTCAATTCAAGGTGCGGGCCCATGTTGGGGACTCCAGCGCAGTAGAAGGCCGCTAAGATCCACTGTTTCATCCAGACACTGGAGGGGCCGACATTCGTCTGGTATAGCTAGCTCCTCGTCAGATCCATGACCAGCTGGGAGGACCTTCGTAGGAAGTTCCTCTACCAGTTCAATTATACCATCTATAAGACCAACATCACAGACCTCTTTAATTGAAAACAAAGGCCTAATAAGCGAGTCACAGACTTTATCGCCCGGTGGAAGGGACTTACGTACTCCCTTGACATGCCAATGACTCAGGAGTAATAACTGATGATGTGTGTAGGGAATGTCAAGAAGGAACTGGTTCCCTCCCTGATCACTTAGAATTATCCTAGAGGGTTCCAAGACTTCTCAAATAATGCCCAGATCCTTGAAGAAACCCTACAATAGGCTAGGAAGGCATGTCCATTGCCCCTGTGATCCCAGCAAGGAGATCTGATAGAGCTGAGCCCGCCGCGGTACCCCAGATAGAGGTCCCCAGGCAGCTAGAATTGCTACCAGTAGCACCAACCCCACAGCCTCGTAGAGGCCCTCCACTTTAGGTTCATCCTCCGGATCCGCAACAACCTCAGAATCGGCAGGCGCCTCCGCATAATATGCCGCCACCGCTCAGGCAGGATAATTAGGCTCTGCCTCCTCGACAAGCCCCTCCGGCTCCTCGTCAAGGCCAGGCTCCAAGGGATACCTTTCCGGAAAGAATAAACCAGACTTACTCGTTCAGCAAGAATCAGATCCCTAGTTACTTCCGTAGTTCCCTAGAGTAGGGGATTGTACGCTTGCCTGAGTGTAGAAGGCCGGTTGAGGTGAATCTTACCGACCGCCCAAACTACCGCCCCTATCATCGGATTATGGGGCACAACCCCAAGCATTGTTATGTGTTTATGGATTGGCTCCAAGACCAAGTCGATAACAACATAGTCAGGTTGGGCCCATCCCTGACACAAGTGTCAGTTTTCATTGTATGGTCAGAAAGCGGTTGCGATGGAGAAGGTGAGTGGTAGTAGGTTCCTAGCCGCGGATCCTGGAATTACGATGACTGTATGGCTTGTAAAAAGGTTTCTCACACCCATGGCATCATTCGGGCATGCCTAAATCAGCCAGAGAATTCAAAATCCACAACCACCACCTATGAATCATCATCTCAGTCGGCCTCTTACGAGAAGAGCAAGCATCAACGCTGTAAGAAGAAGCAACGTGCCCCGCCGATGTCGTCATTGTCCCGCACTCTCGGCGAACTCATGCCCCCAGAGATGGTGATCCCTCCCCAAATTTGCCTAGCGGTGGATGATTTGTCGAGTGATAGTCAAGGGTATGCTTCAGTTAACACCGTTGATTTGGTAAACCCCTATATGACTCCCGACGAAGGGGAACGCCAGGAGAACCTCCCTAACATCCCCAGCTGACACCAACATTGGTGAAGATGCAACTACATGGGTCATCAAGGTGCACCAGTTGGAACCTCTAGCCAGGCCGTGCATGCCACTGAGACTAGACAGTAGGCCCGGTGTAGAGCTCAGCACTCACAGCCTTTCCATCCGCTGTCGTCAGGATTGCCTCAACTACCCTTTGTGCTACTGGATCAGGCAAAGACACTTCAACCATACTGCGACCAGCTTTTCCCCACTATAGGTCGAACTCAGGCACCCAGACCTCATCCGGTAGCTACTCTCAAGGCTTCGACTAGTGAGCAGCGGGATATTCCCAGCACCAGCCAGTCGTCGGTCCATCCTTCAGGGTCTACCGTGCCTCCAATCATAGAGCGGCCTCCTATAAGCAGAAGTTCATTCCTGGCTCAGAGGTATGATGTTCTAAAGAACCTCTCCGGAAACCCATCGAGGCTTTCAATCCTCGAAGCCCTCCACTTGTCATCAGATATGCATGAGGCCCTCGCTGAGGCTTTAAGGATCCCCCTCCAGTTTAAGACGGAGGTAGAAGCTGCAGAAGCCTTTCATGATGAAGCGGTTGGGACTGGAGAATTCCAGGCCATCATTTAATTCTCTAGATAGGATGAAGGATCTCCCATATAGGGGCACATCCTCCCTCTGTAAATCACCATCCAATTCAATGGCATTGAGGTTCGTCACTGTCTCATTGACACCGACTCTGGGATCAACCTTATCCCGACGCGGATGCTGCAGAAGTTGGGGTTATCCGAGGATGTCCTGACTCCCTCCAATTTTAGTATCCAGGGACATGACAAGACAGAGTAGACCTCAGTTGGCAAGATCCACTTGAAGACCCAGTTCAGTGGCCTAGTTTCCAGTACTGAATTTATGGTCGTCTTTCAAGACACTGCATATAATTCATTGATGGGCAGGCTATGGCTCCACCTGCATGCAGCTGTCCCCTCATCATATCACCAGTGCCACAAGTAATCCATTAATGGTCGAGTAGGCATACTCCAAGGTGATTTATCTCATTTCTCCTCTTGTGAAGCTCATTATCTGGACGCTTACTATTACAAGAGCAAGGATAAATAGATTCTGGCAAGTGTGGTTGAGACCGCCCCAGTCACAAGTGATCCCTAGGCAGGTCTGGATGACGCATATGTCTTCCCAATCCATCGATTGGAGGCCATGACCCCCCAACATGTGGCAATGCTTTGTCATTTCGGGTGTAAGAGGAAGGCATATTCCCAAGTCCAATCAAGGACAGGAAATCACCTCATACTCCTACACAAACTTGGCTTGGGTGATCCTAGAACCTCCTACCCCTATACGGTATTGGGATGTCCGCCCCATGGCAACGACAATACGTCATACATGTCTGTTTTATTGGTTCGGGATTAACCGTCTCAAGCCAACACACTACTATTGCTTTAAAATCATCAAGCGTGGCCCTCTGGGCTGAAGACCAGATGGGATTGGATCGACTGCCTTCATCACCATGGTCTCAGCGGTGCGTGAATCTCCTGATGTGCTGTCCACTGTTGTCCAGGCTGGTACCAGCCTCCCGTCAGGTTCCTCTAACCAAGGGGAAGCCTCACCTGCTGGTAATCCCTCCTCTGCAAGTGAAGAAGAGTATTTGGAAGATGTTCCCACTACCTTTGAAGAAGGCGTCTCTACCACGGTCGATGAACTGGTACAGGTGAACCTTGGTAGCGAGGCAGACCCGAGACCCACATTGATCAGTGCCTCCATGTCCCTCGAGGAGTAGCAGTGGTACGTGGGATTCCTTAAATAGCACCATGATGTGTTTTCCTGGAGTTATGATGAGATTCTAGGACTAGATCCTCAGGTAGCCGTCCACCATCTCGGTCTGCCGACAAACCATTGCGGGTTCAAGCAACCTCCCAGAAAAATGAACCCTTCCCATGGTGCCATGGTCAAGGATGAAGTTGAAAAGATCATCAAAGCCAACATCGTTAAGGAGGTCCAGTACCCCAAGTGGCTAGCCAACATTGTGCCAGTCAGAAAGAAGAACGGACAGATCAGATTCTGTATTGACTTCTGAGATCTCAACCGTCACTGTCCGAAGGATGATTTTCCCCTTCTGGTTATGGAATTGTTGATTGATGCTACGGCCGGGTTCCAAGACCTGTCCTTTATGGATGGTTATTCTGAATATAATCAGATCCATATGGCCCCTGAGGATGAGGAGTCTACTGCTTTTAGGGCGCCCCAAGGTACTATATGTTACCAGGTTATGCCCTTTGTCCTAAAGAATGTAGGTTCCACCTATTAGCGGGCCATGAATCGCATATTCAAGCCAATCCTGGGAACATTGGTGGAATGCTATGTGGATGATCTGGTGGTCAAATCTCTCTAGTGCCAGAACCATCTCAAGGACCTTGAGTAAGTTTTCGGTTTCCTCCATTCCTACCACCTGAAGATGAACCCGTTGAAGTGTGCCTTTGGGGTAACTTCCGGGAAGTTTCTTAGCTTTTTTTTCAGGTCCCTAGGCATCGAGATTGACCTCAAGAAGATCAAGGCCATCAACCAGATGCCTCCCCCGAGAATCATTCAAGATATTTGAGGTTTTCAAGGCCACTTAGCCTACATATGCTGATTCATTGCGAATCTGGATGGCAAGTGTAAGCCCTTATCTCAGCTCATGAAGAAGGGATCCGCCTATGAATGGGATGAGGAGTGCCAGAAAACCTTTTAGGAGATCAAGAAATATTTCCTCCAGCCTCTGGTCTTGATGCCACCCATCTCCTGCAAGCTGCTAATCATGTACGTCACTACCCCGGACCGATCTCTCGGCGCCCTTCTCACCCATAAGAACAATGAGGGGACAGAGAATAGTCTATACTACCTCAGCCATATTCTTATTGATACAGAGACCAGATACTCCTCTATCAAGAAGATATTCCTTGCACTCGTATTTGTTGTGCAGAAGTTTCGGCATTACCTGCAGCACAACGAGGTACAGCTGGTCTCTCGGGTAGACCCGCTGGAGTACATTCTAAATCTCCCCATGTTGACCGGCCGTCTAGCATGGTGGACGGTGATTCTACAGCAGTTAGACATCAGGTTCATTCCCCAGAAGGCTATAAAGGGGCAGGCATTGGAAAACATTCTAGCTGCCCATCCAACATCCGCAGACCAGTCCCTGGACTTAGATTTTCCTGATGAGGCAAACCTCTCTGTCAATCAAGTCATCCCATGTTGGAATATGAACTTTGATGGTGCCTCCCGGAGTCTTACTGGTAAGAGGCTCAATGATCCTAGGCTCAACAGTGTGGTCCTGGGTATCATCTTCATTACCCCAGCACAAGCCATCCTGCCATACTCATTCATGTTGTCAGAAGGCTGCACCAATAATGAGGCAGAGTATCAGGCTCTTATCACTGGTCTCAAGCTGGCCCTTGAGATCGACGTGCCCCATTTTCTGGTGAAAGGGGATTCTAAGCTGGTCATCAAGCAGGCCAACAGTGGCTATGTTGTCCGAAAGCCAGAGATCGCACCATTTTTGGAGTGCACCCTCCATCTAATGGCCCAGTTCTCTTCTTGACCAGAGGTTACCCATGTCCCTCGGTCACAGAATGGTCGAGCGGACGCTTTGGTTAGCTTAGCTACAACACTTTCAGAGCCCGATCAGGATGATCTAATTATAAATGTGGCCCACCGGAGATTCATTGCTCCTGTTACCCCAGAGGATGACGATGACCTACGAGTAAGCCACCTTACCGCCAGATTCTCCATGTCAGGACCACTAGGCTCGTCAGATCCAGTGATCGAAGTGACTCCAGACTGGAGAGCCCCTTTGTTGAGTATCTCCAAAATGGTTGACTCCCGGCTGACCGGGCCGAGTGCGAGTGAATCCGACGTCGCGCGCTGCAGTTCACCCTCCATAGTGGTCCCAGTCTTGAGCAGATCCCCTATGAATGCAGTTTTGATGGTGTTCTACTCCGTTGAATTCAAGGATTCTAGATTCCACATGTCATGCAAGAGGTTCATGCCGGTTCCTATGGCGCTCACCAGGTTGGGCTGAAGCTGTCCCATCAGATCTGGAGACTAGGGTACTTTTGGACCACTATGATCCATGATTGTATTGAGTTTCCCAAGAGATGTCACGCATGCCAAGTGCATGATAAATTCTTGCATCGTCCGCTAGAACCCCTCCACTCCACCAAGTACTCTTGGATATTTACGATGTGGGGACTCGATGTCGTGGGGCCATATCCACCAGTGACAGCTCGCCAGTGTAGGTTCATCCTGACCACCACAGATTTCTTTTCCAATTGGGAAGAAGAAATTCCACTCATGGAAGTCAAGGTGTATTCCATCGTTGACTTTGTGAGCTCCAATATCATCGACCGGTTTGGAGTCCCTCACACCATCCTCACCGATAACGACACCAACTTCCGAGTAGCCGAGCTGAAGAAATTGTACGCCAAGTACAATATCTGTTCAAACCATACCTCCTGCTATCACGTGCAGGAAAATGGATTGATTGAGGTGTTCAACAAAACCCTCTCTAAAATTTTGCAGAAAATGGTTTTCCAGAACAAGAAGAGTTGGGAGAATAAGATCCCCAATTCCCTCTAGGCCTATCAGACGACGACTCACAATTCCACCCAGGTAACCCTGTATTCCCTGGTGTACGGAGCAGAGGCCGTCCTGCCCATCAAAATCCAGCTGCCTTCATTACTCACTGTATTCTATGACCAGTAGGTTCCAGATAAGGTGTTCTAAATCCGTCCAGCTAAATTGGAAGCACTTGACGAGAGTAGGATCTATGCCCTGCACAATCTAGAAAGGCACTAGAACAAGATGGCTAGAGCCTTCAATAAGAAGGTTCACCTCCACTCTTTTCTGCAAGGCGACCTGGTACTAGCCGTCTGAGTGCCAATGATCCCTGGAAGGAAACCACCAAAGTTATAGCCCAAATGGGAAGCGCCCTATATATTCCACAGGGTTTACCCCAATGGAGCATACTCCTTGGTGACCATGGATGGTGAGCGTATAAATCCCCCCACCAATGCCAAGTTCCTCAAGAAATATTTTTCATGAGCCGTCTGGAATGAAACGACCTTAAACTGGTTGGTCCCTCATGAACATAAACTGTCTAGTCCTTTATGAATTTAAACGGCGCATTTTCCTGCATGATGTTAAAATGCATCGTGAGAACTACGTATGGCTTGATTCCCATCCTAATGGGATACGTAGGAACGCCCAGAAATTTCTTCTGTTGGCCCAGTCCAAGTGCCAGAATCTTCCCCCTAGGTCAAGATGTATGGAGAGAGTGCACTATTTCCCAAATTCATGTCGATCTAACCTCAATCTGTCCATACGTCCCGCTCCCTGGAGATGTTCGCCTTTTTGAGAGATGGGTACAACTAAGCTTCTCCCACTACTTGGATGGGATTCCACCACCTTTCCCATCCAGAAGGGCCCCTGAATGGTACATATTCTAGGAATAAGAGGTCTCTCTCATACCAATTCAGGCCAACACCCTCGAGGATGTCGAGCAACAAGCCGATACAAGTCCCGCATTTTGAATATGGTCAGCGTTCGATGCTCGTTTGTTGTTCCCATTCCAGGTCACTATATGGACGCTATGTTTTGAACATGGTCAACAGTTGTCCCAGACCGTTAGGGCTACCCCAAGGGGTCCTTAATGTCAAGTGTAGTGGTTCATGCTACCCTGCATTATCTCCAAGAGACTAACTCCCTCCGGGTGATGCCAACTATCAGGCCCCTTGGCCTTTTGGGCCCCGACCCATGTTCTCTTTTCTAGGATTGTACGGCATGGTATGAGATTATATTCTCATTCACATCGGGTTGGTCACCGTGCTGTCCACATCCCCGGATGAGGAACCTCACCACGACCCTCGTCCTCACTGCAAGGCGTTAAAATGCAAGCTGGTCAGGACTCCCTGACCGAGGCCTAGCCTCAGGCCCCTTGGCCTTCTCGGGCCCCCGACCATCGTCCTTACTGTAAGACGTTAAACTGCAAGCTGGTCAGGCCTTCCTGACTGAGGTCCAGCCTCAGGACCCTTTCCCTTCTTGGGAGCCCGGCCCTAGTCTTAACTATAAGACGTTAAACTGCAAGCTGGTCAGGCCTCCCTGACCGAGGCCCAGCCTCAGGCCCCTTGGCCTTCTCAGGCCCCCAGCCCTCGTCCTTACTATAAGACGTTAAACTGCAAGCTGGTCAGGCCTCCCTGACCAAGGCCCAGCCTCAAGCCCCTTGGCCTTCTCGGGTCCCCGACCCTCGTCCTCACTACAAGATGTTAAACTGCAAGCTGCTCAGGCCTCTCTGACCGAGGCCCAGCCTAAGGCCCTTTAGCCTTCTCGGGACCCTTCCCCCCATCCTTACTACAAGACGTTAAACTGCAAGCTGGTCAGGCCTCCCTAACCGAGGCCCAGCTTCAGGCCCCTTGGCCTTCTCGGGCCCCCGACCTTCATACTCACTACAAGAGGTTAAACTGAAATCTGGTCAGGCCTCCTTGACCGAGGCTCAGCTCAGGTCCCTTGGCCTTCTCGGGCCCCTGGCCCTCATCCTTACTACAAGATGTTAAACTGAAAGCTGGTCATGCCTTCCTGACCGAGGCCCAGCCTCAGGCCCCTTGGCCTTCTCGGGCCCCCGGCCTAGGTTCTCTCATGGGAGTGTATGGTGTGGTGCGGGATTACGTCCTCATTCATGTCGGTTTATTCACTGTTCTGTACACCTCCCTTGTTTGGGGGTATCCTACTCCCCTCCTTGTCCTACATGACGTTAAACTGCATCGTGAGAACTATGTGTGGCTTGATTCCCATCTTTATGGGATACGTAGGACCACCCAAATGTCTAGACTTTGTGTCCTACCCCATCTCCCAGAAATCTCCATGTCACCTTGGCCCCTTGACCTTCCCTCTCCTTCCTGGACACCCTCTTTGACCCTCTTTGGTGGTTCACCAATGTGCCTATGGGTACTATGGTTTAGTACCTGGAATGTCAGACTCTTCTCGGACATTCTTCCACCTTATTTTTAGGCTTTGTGTTCCCCTTAATTATGGCTTCCATCACCTTTCACACCCGAAGGAACCCCTGAGTGGCATGGATGATAGGACTAAGGGCTCTCCTATCATTACGGGACCCAAGTGGCATGGATGATAGGACTATGGGATCTCCTACCATTACGGGCCAATGCCCCGAGGGTCACCGACAACAAACTGATACAAATCTTGTGTTGTGAATATGGTCAGCGGTCGATGCTCATTTGTTGTCCCACTTCAGGCTAACGGGATATGGATACTTTGATTTTAATATGGTCAATAGTTATCCTCCACCGCCACGCCAACCGCATTAAGCCGAAAATTTTGGTTACATGATTCACATCCTTCTCCACGTCATCATGTCCAAGTATAACTTCAAACTCTTGGTACAATTACTCAGTGTGCACCTGTGCGTTGGGAGGACCAAATCCGTCATTCAGGGCTCCGCACCGGTTTCCCTTTGGAGTGCATTCTAGGTATTGCAAAATACATTCACCTCCCTTGTTTCCCACACCGAGCCTAACTCAGGTGGGCTTAGGGATCAGTTTGAGGTATGCACTTACTTGGAGGGTTTTCACCCCATATATAGTCTGAGCTCTAAGACAATAAACTAATATCTCATTCAGAACTACGTGAGGCTAGATTCCCATCCTCATGGGATACGTAGGACCACCCAGATGCCTCGTCTTCGGGTCCAGCTCAATTGGGAGCTAGTTTCTCTGGCCCTTTTCCGTCTTACCCCTATTTTCCCCCTTGGCCTAATATTTCCCTCTCAGAATGGCATACGGTGTGATAGGGGATCATTTCCCCATTCAAGTCGGGTATGTTTTATTATGCCGTACACATTACCCTCCTAGCATCATCTCTACTACATCTGTGCTACACGTTGTTAAAATGCATGCCTGGTCCCATCACGTGACCCTAAACTGTGATATTATCTTCCTGGACGCATGATGAAAAACGGCACTGCATTGTGATGACCTCATCATAGAGGACATCAAATTGGGTATTGGTCATTCACCATACCATTTGTCAATGCCTGATACGGCTTGATTCTTGTGGTGATGCCAGGGCATGCTACCCTATGCCCGTCGCTTCACAAAAAGAACCCACTCACCATAAATTACAAAGAAGATTTATCAAATTACACTTCTCTTGGTGCGAGGGCCATGGCCGCATGCTCCCTTCTCCTCGGCATTGGTATCTTACCGTGCCACTTCAAGAACTACGTGCAGTTTGATCCCCATCCTCATGGGGCATGTAGGAACACCTGTGCGCTTTTCCTTAGGCCCAGCTCAGATCTCTTTTTCAGTCCCTTGACCTAAAACCTCTCTGAGGAACACATAGTGGTTGGAACCCCCAGTTCCCATTCACCCCAGGTTTTGTAGTTACCCTGCCAGGTACCTCCCTTGTTTCCTACCACCTATGGTCCAAGTTCTACCACCCTAAACTAAGATCTACCTATGGGAAGGGACTCGACTCCCTCTATCTAATACGTATCATTGCCATATTCATATGTGTTTTGACAAAGAGTCCTAAGTGTGTAATTTTCATGGGGATATTACCCTCGTTCCATTTACAAGCTTTGTGAGCTCACTATTTGGATCCTCATCCTCTTCCACATCCAAAAGGACCCTTAGACGACATGGATGCTAGGATTAAGGGCTCTCTATGGATGCTGGGCCTAAGGGATCTCCTATCGTTTCGGGCCAACGTCCCTAAGGATCTTGGGAGACATTTTCGATAGGTACCGTGTTTCGAACAAGGTCAACGGTCGACCCTCATTTGTCTGTCCCCATTCCAGGCTAACGCAATATGGATACTACGTTTCTGCCATGGTAAACAGTTATCGTCCATCATCGCACCACCATCATTGTGATCTATATTTCAAGCATCATGATTCACACATTTCCACATCCTCATGTTCAAGTTGAATTCCAACATACTCGAATTTATCTCTTTGCGCGTCTAGGTACGCTACATGGACGAGTTAGCATCATTGGGCTAGTATTCACTGAGTGTCCCATCGTCCTAGCATTCCCCTTCCTATGTCGGGAGAGTCCCACTACTACTTCTTGTTTCCCACATCAAGCAAGACTCATGTGGGCTTAGTAGTTTTGTTAGTATGTGTACCGACGCGGCAAAGATTCTCATCGTCCCGCAGGATGTTAAACTGCGCTTTCAGAACCACATATGGATTTATTCCCATCCTCACGGGGTATGTAAGAACGCCAAACCACTCTGCGTCGAGCCCATCCTAATTCTCACTCTTGGTCCCTCGACCTGAAGTGTTTCCTCCGGGGGTACGTGGTGTGATTTGGACTCCGAGTCCTCATTCACGTTGGTTTCATAGCTACCACACCACATGCTCCCTGGGCTCTTCCCTTTCATTCCACGTCCTATCATATGAAGTTAAACTACAAGAGTCCATATGTCCTCAATGCATGACACTAGACTGCGGTTCTACCCTGAACAAGTTCAGGATTCCCCATGTTAGTAATGGGATGCACCAGAGCCTCTGCCAGAGAGGACTTCACCTGCCAGTGTTGGTCTATGATTACAATGTGCTTATAGAACTATGTACGACTTGATTTCCATCCTCATGGGATATGTAGAGACACCCTAGTATTTCACCTAGGGTCTAGCCTTAGGAATCACAGATCCCATCCTTTCCCACTATCGGCCCCTCAGCCTGACTCCTTGTAGGGAATCGTGTAACTTCAACTTTGCCCTGTATAAGTTTGGGATGCCCCAAGATGACATTGGGAATCAATATCCCTCCTCTCCAGAGAGACCCTGTCTGAAAGAAGGAATGGTCCATGATCAAACCGATGCACCCATCCAATGTGCTCCCACCACAGTGGCATAACTTCATGAGTGCCAGATTCTATTCTAACAAACCATCACTCCACGTTCCACACTTTTTGTGCCCCTTACTTGGACCCTCATCCTCTTTCATGTCTGGTGGAACCCTCTAATAGTATGGATGCTCGGCCTATGGCCTGCCTACTATCCTGGGACAAGGTTTCGGAAGACTAACAGATGTCTAGAGGAACCCCCTAACAGTATGGATGCTCAGCCTATTGACTGCCTACTATCCTGGTCCAACGTTCCAGAAGACTAAGGGATGACATTTGCGACAGGTCCTGTGTTTTGAACATGGTCAATGGTCGACCCTCATTTTTCTGTCCCCACTCCAAGCTAATAAAATAATAATAATAATGTGTTTCAAATGTATTAAATTATTATTATTTATTGTCACGACACCCCCACAATGTTCTGAATCCAGGGCATCGTGATGCACACATCCCATTCCCATCTGTTCGGATCGATTTCAGCACCCCTGGCATTACACCGTTCATGCACAAGAGAACACTGGAAAACGATAATTCGGCTATTCTAAGAACTACATTCTCCATCCAGGGCTCTCCCATTTCCTAGAAATCTGGACCGGTTGTCCAAACCCTGGATGCCCGAAGCTTGGTTTCCACTCCTACATTTGGATCGGGCAATGAGGTAACCATCCCTTGTTTCTCACATCAGGCTTGACCCACGTGAGCTTAGGGAATGGTCTCTGGATACTCCGTGAACATTATAAGGATGCAATAAACCAATGAAAACAACGGAACTCATGCATGATATGAAATTCAGACAATCAAAGCATGAAAGTACGTTTAAAGTGTTTGTAATCATTACAGAACCCGTGGGTTGAATCCCCCATGGATGGATTGACCTTGTCGAAGGAACGTTGCAGCTCCTCCACCCTCTGGATGGTGGCGTCTAGGAGATTTTTCCACTTGTTCACCTCCTTCTCCTCCTTGGAAGTGAGAGGGCACATTTCGTTGGCCGCAATCTAGGCCCGCTCTATGTCGGCCCAGACAATGATCATCTCCTAAGAAGCTTGCCTCAGGACCTCTTCAGCTTCTACTAGCAGGGCCTTCAGTCGTGATATCAGCTCAGATTTCACCTTGAGGGAGGTTAGGTGCTCGTTCTCTCGGTCTTGCAGCTACTGGACCTCATATTCAGCCTTCTTGAGCCTCTTGATGTTCACCGCCTTCCTCTGCTTCTAGCCCACGCCAAGGCCTCAGTCATACTCTCGAATATTTTCCACCATAAGATCTCAGATGAGCATGTGAGGATGTTGGGTGTCCATTCCCCCAGCACACAGTTCGCGCAGGTGCGAGCGAAGTCTATCCATCTCATTCGACCATAGCACCTGGGGGGTATCATTGATGAAGCGCGTGATTAGCTTCCACGATCGGTGAAAGACTACCTTGATGTCCTCCTCATTAGAGGTCGTCTCGTCCTAGTCGGCACGATTGGCTGACTCGTATGCAGGGACTTCCCCAAGGAACACCATGGCCAGGTCAACGTCTGGCGTCGGATCAGAAGGGGTGGGGCCTGAATCATCTGGTTGATCCTCATCATCAGATCCCACCTCGATGATCTCAAGTACAGTCCCACTGGCGCCCCCGCTGGTGGTTGGAAGTGCTACCGTTCGGTTAGGCTGAATGTTCACTCCCACGACCATTGGCATGCCTCGGGGAAGAGCGCTACCAGAATCCCCCACCAACTTTGCCGCAGCAGCCCAGGACAGTTGAAGGACTGTACACGCCAAGAAAGGGATTTGGATGTCAGTTAACGTGGTCAGGAGATTGCAGTTGTGGATGCAGTAGAGAAGACTTATAGAGGTCAAATCCCTAGTCTCGCTCTTGTACTGATGTCATCAGAACCCCGAGACGCGGTCCCCCGTATACGGTTGGAAGGTCTGGAGTCTCCAGGGGAGCCGTCTTGACTATCCAAGCCCCTCCGGCCGTGGAGGTTGATGCAGCCATGGGAGAGGATCCTGAAGGTCCCGCGTCGACGCCTACTGAAGGGAGAGAACAAGGTATGCGCACAAGGTCCTCTTGCACACTATAGACACTGATAAAAAATCCATAGTAACCTAAGGGTAGGCTCTGAAGAAGGAACTTAGGATTTTACCTCGAGATCCTCCGCGAAATCTTCGAGATCCGAGGATTGGTCACCAACTTCGACCTCCTCCGGCGGACTCTCCCTACCAGCCTCGTCCCCCCAGGAGGACTCGTCTGATTCGTCCGGCAGGGGGAAGCGCTCTCTTAGCTCGGTGTCCGACATCTATGGGGGAACCATCTGATCCAGTAGTACCCTCAACTAGTTTGTCATTGGGTGCAGGGAACCCCGGGAATGGATGAAGTCCTCCAGTTCGGATATATACTACTCTGCCTCTGCCTAGGACACTATGAATCCAGATCTAATGGGGTCGATCCCTAGAAAGTCCATCCTGAGGCAGTTAAGGTTCTTCCATAATTCGGATGGGCCAAGGAATTTCCGGTTGACCTCTCAAATGTTCCAGGCCTCCATAAAGGTAGCATTCTCCAACATTTCAATGTGGTGTAGCCATTTCCCTGGGGCCTGAGTGGAAATATTGTGGAACCCTCTCGGTGGCTGCCCCTCTGGATGAATCTGTTCCGTTGGGACCACCGGCTCCGCTGCCGCTGCCGGACCCGCTGCTGCTGCTCCCTCCCCAGCTGGTGTTGGTGCTGCCGTTACAGAAACCCCGCCACTACGGGAAGCCCTTTTTAACTTTCGGCCCTGACCCTAAGGTTGGGGAGTCTCACCCTCACCTACCAGGATGGTTGGACACTTCAGCATCTCCCCTGGGTAGGCCGCCTCCCAGATCTAGGCGTATTCTTTTATCAGCCCAAGGACGACAGTCGGCGGAGGCAATACATTCCACATCTTCCCATCTTCCCGTGTGAACATGAGCCAAAACTGCCTCATTACACATAGGTGCTCCTCATAGCACACTCCCAGGAATACCTGTGGGGTTAGTCGCTACAAGCACCAGAATTTCCTGGCAAACCAGTGTGGGGTGTATGGCTCGCAGAGGCACTCGCGGTCCACCCTGGCCTCCAAGACTCCACCTTGAAAGGCCAGGAGGTAGGCTCGGTGATCTTTTGTTCCCCGACCATCATCCGTGAAGGCCTCCATTGGCAATGGGAATGAGTTGAAATTGAATTCCTCCACCTTCCACACCCGGTTTAGAACCGATGGTGTGGTCAGCTTGGTCGGAAAGCTCCCTGCAGCATTCAAGATCGAGGGATGAAAGTTCGAACTAGAGGTGAGATGGGGTTCAGATACTCATAGGTCCCCCTGATGTGATCCTCCATCCACCCATACAAGAGGTGGAATGACCCGCATATCCTCTGTGGCCTCTTCCCCTCGCTGATGTGCCACAACACTTTGTACAATTTGGTGAGCATCGAGATCCCTTGGTTGACCCGCCCTCCTATTTCAAAAGTTGATGAATGATGAAAGTGCTTGGTTGCACTCCCATGTTTCTATACCCCACTGGAAGGATCCAACCACAGATGAGGGCTATGATGAATGCCTCCAGCCTGGCTATTGGTCATTGTTCAGTGCTGACACTGAACCCCCAGGTCTTCCACTGGCTATTCTCCAGTAGCCACCAGTACGAGTTTTCCTTACTCCGAGCACCCTTTGGGAAAGTTCGAGGCCTCACTGGTAACTGCCTATTTTCTGGGAAGTTCAAGAACTTCTTGAACCAGTTCTTGAATTGGACATCTCTCAAAGACTCCTTGTCTTCCCCGGGCACAAGCTCCATCAGTACCATCGCCAGATGCGACATCTACTCTGGATCCTCCCATGAACCCATGGCCGGGAGGAATTCGTCATACATAGCCCCCAGTATCGGGACCCCTGAGATCTTATGGACATCCCATAGGCTGATGTCGACCTCAACATGATGCAGGTGAAAGGTATTAGACCCTGGTGACCACCGGCTCAACAGCTCCAGCATCAACTGCTTCAGCTGGTAGATATGGAACTGGGAAGCCCAAGCTGCCTCATATAGGCCCACTCTCCTCAACTCTGTCCTGAACTCCTCGCACGAGGCACCTACCTAGTAGGCCCAATCCCAATAGTCCATGAAATTTCCACCCTAGAGCAGGTCCCATTCCTCGGACCACCCCTTCTTCGGGTTCCCTAGCGCCTCCTTAAGGATGGTTCGGTACAGGGGCGAGGATGTCTCCAACTGCAATGCCCTCCCGTCGATGTCATTCAAGTGTTTTTAAAGACAGTCAAAAAAGGCAGGTGTGAAATCCTCCCGGGCATGACCATCGGGCACCCTGAACCATCGGTGCTGGTACGACGTGCTCCAGAACTAGTAAGTAGGCTCATCCCTACTGGCTGCAGGAATGAAGACATCATCCCTCAGCCCGAATCCATACAAAGGAAACCTCCTACACTATGGATAGTTCTTTTGTCTCTCTGACAGCAGCTCCACCAAAGAACTATGGTCCGAGTGGCTTCATACTAGATCTCCTAGCCCCAAGATGTTCTCTATTTCATCCCTCCGAGCGGCATCCGCAAGGACCCCCTGGGCAGCTTCTTGGTGGGCCATTCGGTTCCGAAACTTGGATGTTTGGTAGGCTGGTTTGCAAAGATCGCTCGTGAAGGCCGCTCGGGAAGACTGTTCATGGAAGCACTACCTCGGCGGTGAAAACCGGATCATGGAGCACAAACATGGAGTTAAAGACTCATTGTGTGCCGCAAAGCCTTGATTCGCAGAGATCACTCGTGGAGTACGCAGATCATCGCGAACCGAGAGCACAAGAAGACAAGATTGAGGAGAAAGGAAAGGAAAAAAGAGAGGGTTGACCCCCTATTTATAGGCCATGGCCTTCAGAGCATCGCGGCACATCTAGTCTGCACGGAGCTTCACAGCGCGCTCGGTCCGCGCGGCCCATATCCGCCTCGCACACCCTCTTTGCGAATCCGTACCGCGAACAGCTGAGGATTTTGGAGATTTCCCTCAAACTTTGACCCTCGATCCCTCCATGGATCCAAGTCTGAGGGGGGAATTTTTTGGCGCCAAGATTTGGAATGAAGGAAAGGCCTCAAGATGGCCCCACAAACTGCCTCACGAAGCCCTCTCGTGGAGTCACCCCAGCACCACAGTCGCCGCGAAGCAAAGAAGGCTAGAGTCTCCATGAATGAATTTGATGTTTGTGAGCCTACCGCAAAGCCAAGAATGCGGGAGGCTCTGTGAATGCATTTGACATTCGCGAGTCCACCGTGAAGTGAAAAAGGTGGGATGCTCCGCGAACCCATTTGACATTCACGAGCGTGCCATGAAGCCACCCGACCACTTTTCGCGCCGCCTGAGACCTTCTCCGCGACACTTCATGCCTATAAATACCAGGATCCCCCTGATATCTGAGGATGGACAATCCAACCTTTCAACTTCTAATCTCTTGAATCTCGAATCACTCTTCCGCTCGGAGAACCATGAGCTGTGTGAGGTACTTCTGCTTCGCGAAGTGCCTCCCCATTGTCTCGTTTTGATCCCCTCTTCCTAGAGGGATGCCTTTCACAAAGCCTAAGGGATTTCGTGAAAGAAGGGGATCTCCAAGGGGACCCAGGTCATAGTGGAGCGTTCATGATTCACGAAGCACCCTTCATGTACACTTGATCCATTTGCTAAGGTAGGATCACTGTACTTCATGAAGCACATTGTTTCGCGAAACCTTTCTCTGTGAGACACCTTTGCTCCGTGAGGCTGTGCTCCGCGAATGCCCTTACACTTCGCGAAGAACCTCCCGTTTTCACCTCCACCCCATGCTAAGGATAAGTCACCACACTTCGTGAAGTACACCCCTTCACAAGTGCCCTCCTCCACGCAGGATAACAGAGCTCCACAAGGCCCCTGACTGTGGACTCCTCTGCTTGGAAAATCCTTTTCCCGTGCGACCCTCCAGGTTGGCATGATGTGACTTCAAAGTCCCCTGGATGATACCACCCATAGCATTACTTTTCATAATGATTCATCACATAGGAATGCTAATGGCTATTGCTTCTTCACATAGCCACACTAACGTAGACCCCTCGATGGTTCGCTCCACGACACCCCCTCACTACGGAATTACCAGTACCTTCCCTCCCACAAGGAGCAGAGGGTACCAGTTATGTAAGTCCTAGGGATGCGGAGTAAACCCACCTCATCCAAGATGCAAGACGTTAAACTACCAATCACCCCCATCCTCAACACACGATGTTAAATTGTGACATCACCTCGTGCCTCTCGTGCGGGGTGACCTCACCTTGGACATTTTGCACGCCCCCTGGTCTTCACAGGGGTTGATATCCTCCTTCTGGGAGTGGTGTTTGTCCGTGCGGGAAGGGAAACCATCTTGGTGTAAGCCCCTGCTCCTCCTCACTTTCTTGGTGCCAAGGCCAGCAGAGAACATGATAGGGAATGAGGCTCCTCCTTTCTCCGGACCCATGTCCTTCTCCCGTTGCGCTTTGTCGCCCATGGGCCTCCATCTTGGAGTAAGTCCCGACACCGTGGGCCACTCAACGCGTATGCCCCCCTCCTCACATCGCACAGATGCACCTTTCGCGACGTGATCTTCATGTCCATGATGCCTCCTGTTTCTCACACCGAGCATGACTCACGTGGGCTTAGAGTAAGCACCGACCATGACAACCCACCGAACTATGTGGTCTTTGATCCATGTCAAGGTATGGTACGTAGGAATCCTCCCCGAGGTTCAAGCCCACCACTCGGTCGTTCCGACCACCTTTATGTCAGTTCACCCTCGTCTCGTATGACGTTAAACTGCATTCCAATCCAGCAGTAAGCTGTTGTGACGCACCGAACTACATGGTCTTTGATCCATGTCAAGGCATGGTATGTAGAAAACATCCCCGAGGTTCAATCCCACCACTCGGTCATTCTGACCACCTTCACATTGGTTCACCCTCGTCCCACATGACGTTAAACTACATTCCAATCCAGCAGTAAGCCGTTGTGACCCACCGAACTATGTGGTATTTGATCCATGTCAAGGCATGGTATGTAGGAATCCTCCTCGAGGTTCAAGCCCACCACTCGGTCGTTCCGACCACCTTCACATCGATTCACCCTCGTCCTGCATATCGTTAAACTGCATTCCAATCCAGTGGTAAGACTTTGTGACCCACTGAACTATGTGGTCTTTGATCCATGTCAAGGCGTGGTACATAGGAAGCCTCCCCGAGGTTCAAGCCCACCACTCGGTCATTCTGACCACCTTCACATCAGTTCACCCTCGTCCTGCATGACGTTAAACTACATTGCAATCCAACGGTAAGACATTGTGACCCAAATGAACTACATGGTCTTTGATCCATGTCAAGGTGTGGTATGTAGGAAGCCTCACGATGTTCAAGACCATCACCCATCGGACCCCCGGTCCATATTCACATCAGTTCGCTGACACCCCCATAATGAACTATGTGGACTTTGATCCATGTCAAAGCATGGTACGTAGGAAGTCTCCCTGAGGTTCAATCCCATCATCCACCTGGTCCAAGGCCCTTTTGCATGTCGGTTCTCCAACACTTCCACCTCCCGAACTACAGGGACTTTTGATCCAAGTCAAGGCATAGTACATAGGAATCCTCCACGAGGTTCAAGCCCACAAATCGATCTTTCCGATCATGTCGGTTCACCAACACCTTGGGCCGTTTAGAGCATAAGACCCAAATTCCCTCATCCCACATGACGTTAAACTTTATTCCCCATTACCCGAACTATGCAGATTTTGATCCATGTCAAGGCATGGTACATAGGAAGTCTCTTCGAGGCTCAAGCCCAAAACCATCTTCCATCCTGACTCTTACCTAGGACACCACATCCCGGTGAGATCATGCCACCCCATTCCCCTCCACAACATTCGAGAAGCCACCCACGTGTTGGCCCCGATATCGATGTTACCTCAAGGGGGTTATTCAAATCTGATCCACTCTAGCTAGTGTTCTGATCAGTCCGATCTGTCCCTGCTGGACATTAAACTCATGGGATACCCTATGTTAAACATGAGAAGTTGAGGAAAACATTAGATACATTCCTATGGAATATGATTCCATGCGTTCGATGTGGGATGCCTCGGGCTTCCGCGCCCTCGAGAAGCCCTATAATAAGGGATAGAAGAAAGACATACTAATCTCCAGCGTCCAGACACGCTCATGATGCCCAGCGTGACTACTCCCCTAACCAAAGGTTGCTTCCCTGACCGGACCCCTTGGAATGTCCTGACAGAAGCGGCGTAATTAACCGGTGTCCATGAAAATATGGCATCGGGAAGAGTTTCATGAACAACGTATTAAATATATTAGGGAGACCTGGACTGGGAAACGAGTTCCAAGGAGGAATCCACAGAAGGAATAACCGACATCCCATCATCCTGTTTTGATCAAGGAGTAGACGTCCCGAAACAAGGAGTGAATGCCACCCGCCTTTGGAAAGCGGGAATGTGGGGTAACAAAAGTCGCGCCTGTCACACTCAAGCAGACAGACGCGCGCGCCCCGGCAAAAGCGTCGAAAACAATACTATAAATGCACAGTTATATCTTTCCCAAATTTGCAGGAGACCAAAACTTGAAATATTTGAAAATGTTAGATCACAGAGGTTAATGAAGCCAAAAGCAGCTTATACACTGTCCAAAGAGAGTTTCTTAATATTTTTTCAGTGGATTGCAGATTTGAGACTTCCAGATGGCTATGCTTCCAATTTGGGTAGATGTGTTAACAATGGTTTTTTTTACTGGATTAAAAATTCATGATTGTCATGTTATAATGGAAAGACTAATTCCGATTGGATTCAGAGGTTTGTTGAATTCTATGATTTTGGATTCGATAACAGACATATCATATTTTTTTTTTGAGACATTTGTGCAGCGACAATAGACTACGATGTGCTAAGAAAACTGGAAGAATATGTTGCTGTAATTATATGTAAACCGGAAAAAATATTTTCGCCGACTTTATTTGACTCAATGGAACATTTTATATTATATTTTCCACATGAAGCTAAATGTGGAGGTCTAGTACAGTTTCGATGGATGTACCCATTTGATAGATGCATGTAGAAATTGAAGAAAAAAGTACATAACAAATCATTAGTTGAAGGCTCAATTGCGAAAGTTTATTTTCATGAGGAAATTTCTTTTTTATGAGCTCATTATTTTGAATCTTAAAATCCCTAAAAACACAATTGCATGGGAAGAAACGAGGGGAATGTTAATGAGGAAATGGACAATCAATTAAAAGTTTTTAATCAACCAAATCATGGTTTCAGTGGAGTTCATGAATGATTTCTTTCAGATGATGAACATCATAGAGATCATACATATGTTCTGCTCAACAGTGAATAAATGACATCATTTGTCCTGTGATTTCTTATATCACTTATTCTATAATTTATGTTACAATATTTAAAGTTATTTTATTTGTAGGCTATATGATAATCATATCAAGAAATAACTTCCACAAATTACAGCAGCTGCTCTTGAAGAATGCAGACAATTTTTTTCCTCAATGGTTTCAAAAACTGGTAACATAAATTATTGATGGTTTAATATCAATTCTGTTTATTATTTGTTATATTGATAATTGTTTAAAAAATTTTCAGGTGTCTCAATATGCTGATAAAATTGATAAGCGACTGTGTATATTGAGTAACCCACCATCCAAAATGGTTAAATCTTATAATGTATATGTGGTGAATGGTTTTCGATTTAATACACATGAATACAGGGAATAAAAAAACAATTAACAGTGGAGTTTTCTTGAGAGGATCACATCACATAGAAACGAAGTTGACTTTTATGGCATTTTGGATGAAATTATTGAGCTGTGTTATCTAGGATAGAATTACATAACAGTGTTTAAATGTCTGTGGTTGGATACTGAGAGAGGCTTGCGTGTTCATTAGACTCATGTAATTGTCGATATTAAATATAAAAGTCTTTTTGTAGTAAATGAACCATTTTTACTGGCTCAAAAAGCACATCAAATTTATTAGGCAAAGTACTGTGCTACTTCAAGAGACTTGAGCGATTGGTGGAGCATAATAAAAATGAAATCTCTAGAAAATTAGTTTACTCAAACTGAACGTGGTTCTGCTAAAGTGGAAGGAATTGAAATTTTTCAAGAGACTGCTCAAAATCCATCTAATTCACAATGAGACGTGAATATCGATGATGACACCCCACAATTAAGGATCAATGGTGATGAATATGTTAATGATGTTACAAATGAATTTGAAATGACAAGAGATGCTGAAACAGAAACTCATATGGATATTGATGATGCTGAGGAGGAAGATGAAGACATTGACATTGATAGCTATGAAGAATAGGATGAAGATGAACATTGACACAGTTAAATTCTGGTTATAATCATAACTAATATATATCTATATATAATAGTTATTTTCAACTATCTACTAACAACAATCATTTTGTGTTTCAGATGGACCCTGATCTATATCAAGAGTTACAGGAGGCTGACCTACCGTTGGATGAGGGAGATTTTGGATCATCTGACCCTCAACCTATTGGAAGTTTAGGGGGTACGCGGAGGGGGCGCGGTCTTGCACGACTGATGATTCCTGACCCTATCCCCGAGCGACGTCCACATCTTGGTTTCGATCCACACACACAGAGGTATGGTAACCTGTATATTTTAGTTAGCTTTAATTAATTTATTTATATATATAATTATTGTTTGATTATTTATTCCTTTTTCACATTTTTTCACAAGTAGCTATTGGACAGGGGAACGCTATCTTGTGCAATTATTTTTCTCAGCCATGGATCACGTGGGAACATATTCCCATTGATATGCGACGCAACATGTTCAATCATTGGCTGGTATGTAAATAAATAATATTTATTTTGAAATTTATTTTATTAATAACTTGATATTATAAATTATTAGTAGGGTTTATGGTATCCTATCGATGATTGTATGTGCGACGCTATCCACGCAGCATGGAAGGTTTCTATACATGACCGTTTCTGTCAGTTTTTGCACAATTTGAGAAGGACTACCATTGAGAAATCAGAAGTGACATAATTTGATGATTCATGTAGATCTCACTGACGAGAGTACATTTCATCTCACGTTAGGGATGGATTATGTTTACACTAGTTGGGTGGTGGACTTCAGAGGAGATCTTCAGTGGGACGACAGAACCGGGGGAGACAGGAGGTGACACATCGAGCTGGTAGACATACATTCAGTTCACATAGAGAGCATCTGGTAAGTTTATTTTTTTAAATATTTTATATAAATTTAAATTTAAATAGTTTATTTTATATTTCTGTATGCATTCGAGCATCCCGATATAATGGAGTTCGACGTTTATTGGAGGATGCACAGTTATCCATCCATTGGAGAGATTAGAAGTGATTGCCAGCTTCAGATTGTGGTTAGTATTATTTTTTTAGTTTGACAATTAACTACAGATAATATTTTCAAAATTTTAATTTTAAATTGGAATTGAAGGAGTCATATGAGGCTATGACCTCTCAGACACAGGCTGAGGGTCAGGACGAGACGATTGAGCAGACCGGTGCCCACCGTTTCGATGAGGCGGCATGGATGCAGGCGACTCAGTATGGATTTAAGAAGGGATGAGTAGTTAGTATCAACTATCATTTGACTCTTGGTACTTATTATGGTACTACTATGATGTTGGTGTCCAGCTCGAGAGGAGCTCATGGAGAGACATCATCTTCTAGCTCACAGTATCAGGAGCAGTTGCGAACTCAGGCTGAGCTTATAGAGACTTTGCAGAAGCAGCATGAAGAGATGTGTCGGCAGCAGCAGCATCAAGAGGAACATCACGAGGAGGAGTTGCGTCGATTGGAGTAGTGACGGCAGTAGGAGTATCACGGGCAGATGAAGTACATGCACCGTCTGACTCGTAGTTTAGGGATGGTGTTTCCTCCATCTCCTCCACACGACCCCCAATGATTTGTTTTTTATGTTAAAAACATTTGAATTCAAGTTTTTTAATAATACGAACTATTTACAGTTTCTGTCTTTTATATTGGTGGAAATATTTCATAATTTAATTTTTTTAGTATTTTAATATTTATTATTAGTATTATATTTTTTAATATTTGTTTATTTTACTAATAATAATAATATTTTATGATTTTTTTTATATTTTCTTAAAAATATTGAAACTTGTAATAATTTTAATATTATTTTATTATTTTAATAATATTAATATTAATTTTTTATTAATCATAATTTTATTAAATACATTTTTTTAGTATTATATTTTTTAATGTTTGTTTATTTAACTAAAAATAATAATACTTTTTATTTTTTTTATTATTTTTATAATAAAAATATATTCTTTTCATTAATCATAATTTTATTGTTATTTTTAATTATTTTTAGTATTTGTGATGGGGTATTTTGCGACGGGACCCCGTTACACATAAGTGAAATATATATTTTTTAAATTATTATTTGTGATGGGACGACAGGCCCGTCGCAAATACTATTTGCGACGGGTCCGTCGTAAAAGGTTTCTGGGTATATAATGTATATAATCGGAAGGCTATTTGGGGCGAGTAAGTTTTCTGTTGCAAAAAATAATTGCGATGGGACCGTCGCAAAAGGGTTTTGTGTATATAGTGTATATAATCGGGAGGTTTTTTTGCGACGGGCCTGTCGCAAAAAATATATGTTGCGACGTCATTTTCTACAACGGGCTATTTGCGACGGTGCCCCGTCGCAAAAACCTATTTGCAACAGGATCCCTTCGTAAATAGGCCGTTGCAAAAAATAGCAATTCCAGTAGTGAATACTCAATAAAATACAATTGACATCCCATTTAAGTGAAACCCATAGCAGTTAAATTTTAGAGCACCCTTAATGGGTTTATCACATAGGCATAAAATACTAAAACTCATCTTGAAGGGTCGAGTTAATAATATAAGGATTGAATTTTATGGGTCTTTATTCATAATTTATAGTGGTAGAAGCCTTTATAAGTTGTAATTGACACACCATTTAACTGAAATCCATTAATGATTACTTGAATTTATAAAAAAAATAAATTTCCTTATAATTTAAAGTTATCCTCCATGATTCAAAATTTAATAACTCTTTTATTTATACAACATTTCAGTTAGATGAATTTCCATTCCCTAGTTATAAAGTTATTTATTTTAATAAGTTATAGTTGGAATTTATGTAACTGTAACAAGGTTTTTACCTTCAGTCTCAAGGTATAAAAAGTCCATTAGTGGTGATTCGATTATATGGGTCACCCTTACAAATTTTTGAAGGACCATATTATTTATAAATTTCTATTGGTACCCCTTTAATCACAACTAATAATGTTTCATCCCATTAGATCAATGGTCCATGGGTGAAAACATGTCATAGTTAGTTAATTAAGGTGCTGCCATCAAGGTATGTAGGAAAAAACATTTAGGTTGATGGAGAAAATTTCATTAAATAATTTATTATCTCATTCATCATATAAAAATATTATTCAAATAACTGATATATTACCCAAGGAACATACATCAAGTAGCAGGAAATCAAATAATGTAATCTACATGGCATAGAATATACAAAGAATATGAATATCTACATGCCTAAAATGATGAATGTAAAAATAATTCCATACCATACTAGACCATGGGTAAAATCTCATAAATTAGTTTATAGTGGAAATTGAAAAAATCAATCAAGGTTAAATAATAATCAATTTTAATAACGAGCCATCATGAACATCAATACCATCATATGCAACTTGATCTTTACCTTTTTTATTGGTTGGAAAGACCGAAAAATGATCTATTTACCAAGTTTTTACAGTTCCTAGTCTCATGTCTACCATCCCAAATAGTAAGATAAAGGAAAAATACATCTGACACCACTTTGTAATGTCTTGGCCGAAGAACCACTAATTTGGTGCCCTGATTCGGTTCACCACATGGCCTCAAAGCACGCCTCCCTATATACCAGAGGATACCGACTAGTATTAAGGGTCTAATGTTGATACAGTGGAGAGAATATACCATATGGATATGTAATAAACACATCATAAGTATAAATAATAGAAAGGTAGAGGAAGATAAATAATAAATGAGAAGTAATAATAAATAGGCCAATGGAAAATAAATCCATCCATGCATGAACATTCTATGACATAACTATAAGGTATTTAACAAATAATAGGTACTATAAACAACAAGTCTAGACTAAAAAATAATAAATAAATTGAATAACCAACTTCGGTAGACATCCAAAGTATATGCTTAGACCCCATCTCCATGTCAAGTCCCAGTCCAACGTAAATCATTAGAAAGAAGCACAATCTAAGGTTCTATCCTACAAGATATAAATCTATCCAATTACCAATAAGTGGTCCAAATAGGGTGTGAGTCAACCTCATTAGGACACTACCAATGGTGTCTAATTCATTTCCAGTCAGTGAGTATAAAATGAAGTAGTGTGTAGGTATAATAACAAGCAGTGTAATAAATAAAACATAACACATGTCGGCTCGGGTTCCCCATGGAACACCCGACAGACCATACATGCTTCGTCCTAAGTCAAAGTATATTTGAATGTTCCATTACACACACACACACAAACACTCACACATGATGATGTATATATAGATATATATGTACTGGGGAGTAATCGAAGCTTAAAACCCATGCATCTATGTAATGATACCATACAAGTCCCATACTTCAAGTAAGGGATGTCATGTCCAACTATCTTAAGGAATGATAAGGGATTTCATGACCAATAGTTTTAGATGAATAATGAGGGATACCATTCCCATTAGTTTCAAATGAAAATCAATAAGAGAAATCATTCCCAATAATCTTAAGGAATGATAAGGGGTGTCATGCTTGATGATATCAATAAATGATAAGGATCGCCATGCCCAATAACAAGGAACTCCATATCCGGTAATAATAGATAGTAGTTATGGAACATATGGTCCAAAAATTAAATAACTAATGTGTAACACCATGTTCAATGATCTCAAGGAATGATAAGGGATTCCATTCCCATTGAATTACAATTAAATAACATGGAGCAGCTTTTCCAATGAATTATACCTATAAATAATGAATAACCTCATATCCATAATCTATAAATTAATCATACCTTAAATCATTAACCATATTCACTCAAACAAAGGGAAAGTGACACGTTCGTACCATTCACACTTAACTAGATAAAATTAACATCCCTATTATAAAGGTTCAAATTAACACACCTCTAGTGGTGGTTCAATCATAAGAAAGGAATACTTTATAATTAATGAGGGCCAAGTTTTATAATACTTTACTTGCTAATATTAAATTCAATTTAATTCAAATAACCAATTACTCTACCAAGGGAAATGGCCTGAGTAATGGTGTTCAACCATTTATCAACTCATTCCACATTTCAATTAATAATATAAAGTTAATACACCTAAATAGGTGGTTTAATTATATAAGCATGACTTAGTGTTCATAGGAATTTATTTCAACACACCCTATGGGGGTGGTTTTGAAACATGGTAAATGACCATTGACAATGTCATGGTATATGAGATTATACTTAACAATGGATAAATAATTTAATTAAAGGATTTCATATTTAGGGAGAAATGAAAATAAAATCCAACATGCGGTATAACGATGCTTTTATAAATAATAAAACTTTAATGGAAAGGAATATAGAATACCTACCTCATGATTAGGATGCTTTAATCATCCATTATTGGCCTTTGGTTTGAGCCAAAATGAGTGAAATCAGAAGAATTGTCAAATTCCATAAAAATGGAGACCATGAGCTCGCATGGAAATAACATCCAATTTGGTGAAATAAAATGAGATAAAAAGAAATATGAAGAATAAACTAACCGATAATAATCCAACAAGACCAATGATGTTAGATTATAAGTAATAAAAAATTATAACCATGGAATCCTATAGGATGAGGAGAGGGGAGCTTGAGCAGCTACCCAGCATAAGAAATGAGGGAGGAGAAAGGTAGAAGGAAGAGTTAAGGGATAAATGAGAACAATAGTTATTTTTATCCTTTTAATGAGATTTATAGTTTGTCTGAACGGTTTGAAGAACCATGGGCCAATCATGTGGGATCACTATCTCTAGTGACAGGCCCCTCGTATGACTTAGTGCATGGTTTATCAGACTGCGCACAACCTATGTAGTAGCACTATCCAAAAGCCCCACCATTCTGCATGGTTGAAGTGAATGGTTAGAAAAAACATGTGCTAACCATGCGACTAACTTTATAACACTACACCATTTCACATAGTTTTTTGGGACATTCACACGGTTAAAAAAACATGTTTCTACTCAAAAGGGCCGCATGATTTGGGGGGCACGGTTAGCCCTAACCATGCGCCAACCATACACCCCGACCTCTTCCTACTGAAACTGAGTCTTCAAATCCCGATGCTTTCGAAACTCATATAAACTCCTAAGACACCTCTCGAGCCTCAAATACCATCCAAAATCAATATTTTAGAGAATTAAAACTCTCAAAGTCCCGTTCTAAAGATCGTTACAAGATTTTTCCCTTCCACCAAATGAAAATTCAATTTCCTTTAGAAAATTCCATCTAGTTCAAAACACGGGACATTACACTGAGGTTGTGTACATGGAAATGGTTGAATTTGAATTATATGTCATATGTTTGATGTATATCAAGGTTTTTACTCATCCAGAAATTACACAAGCAGTGGTATTTGTCAACATGTTTATGTCCAAACTCGAAAGATACAATTGGGAGGATATGAAGGGGATTCTTTGTTACTTGAAGAGTTTAAAAGTCTTAGAACTATTATTACAAATAGATGAACCATTTAAAGTTGTTGAAAATTCGAACTTTTTTAGTGATTCAAACACATAAAAGAGTACTTATGGGTATATTTTTACTTTATGTGAAATTATAGTGAGTTTAATATCGAAGCTTCAAACTATATTTTCACTCCTAACCATATAATAGGAGAACATCGTGTAACGAACAAACCTAGTTTTAACCAACCCGTCACCTAATCCAGATCACCACACAACATGAAGTGTGTTCTTAATTTCCATAGGTTGGTGACAAGCATCAGTCATAAATAAATATCTATTGGGAATTGTTTTTATATTGGTAAACTGGTATAACCCATCCATAAAATGGAATGGACCCACAAAGAATATCAGAGTCAACAATATAAAATAATTATATACCATAAAAAAAACATACATAATATATAAACATGCCAAAACTAGACATATACATGACATCTCAAGACAAAACCCAAACTCAAAATAATGGGGAAAATTCCAAAATGTCTCATACAAACATTCCAATATATACCAAAGTACAAAAAATGAATACAAAAGGGATAATCATTGTGAGACCATGTATCCTCCACAAAACACCGGATGACAGTAATCAAGAAGAGATGCACTAGTACATAGTTCCCTTTCCCTTACCTATGTCTTAGAAAATAAAGTTTGCGAACACCCAATGGACCAAGTAGGGTGTGAGGCACAAATACCATTATGATAACACGATGAATCTATTTAAGGATTTTACCCATGAAAACTAATAAACTAGTTTGAAACCATTTTTAAATAAACCTTTGAAACCATTTCCAAATAAACCTTTGAAATCCCTTTGGTTTTTCCATTTCAAACAATATCAGTTTTCCAAACCACTTTCTAAACATATCTCAAATAGATAAATGAAATCACAAGGCATAACATGTTCAATACATCCTAAAATTAATAATAAGAATGAGAATAAACATCCAAATCACATCACCATATAAATGGAAATGGGTAAAATGAACCTCATCACATAAAAATGGATCTAATAAAATTAATAAAGAACATAAACCAATCTGAAATGAGTAATGTGCAACAATGGATCTAACCATTAGGTATATTGTGTTTAAGTAAAAAATTATACTAGCTAGTTAAGAAAAATAAAATATCTCACGATCTTCCTTAGGCCCAACAACAAGAGCTCACATGGCCTCTCAACATCCAATATGGAAGATCATACAATAGTTCTACCCAAAGGCTCTCATAGTACCTTGGAAACTAAATTATAGGCTCACATGGTCCTCCCTATGTTGATTCAAATGGCCTATCATAAAAACCAAAGTGGATGATCACATGGTCTTCCATTCAAAGGCTCACATGGTCCATTGAAAAAAACCCTCAATCACACCCTAGTTAACCCATGCACTACTCCATGTCGATACAATAACAAACAAGTGCACATATAAAATACACCATATCATAAGTCATTTTATAAACACACATTCCAATTTTATCAAAACACCGTTCCCAATGTAAATAATTTCTAAAATCTATTTATAAATCCTTTTAAAATCATAAAAACCTATTTTCGCCATTTTAAAAAACACTTGGTGTTCATACAATCCATAACCATTTGAAAAAAATCCATTTTAAACACCCAATTGCCAAAAAATCATCATGAAAATTAAACACGAGATATAAATCAACCATAAATCATTTACTTGGAAATTAAACAATCACAAACCAAAGGAAATTTATAATTTAAAGGATATCTATGGAAAACACCCATAAATAGTGACACCTACATCATATTCGGTCCAAAGATCATTGCCCTTGACAATGACCACCCAGAAGAGGAAGAAAAAGGCCTCACACACCAAATCTACAAGAAAAAAACCATTTTACCCAATATAACCCTTGATTCTTCTAACACCCACACTAGGGTTCTACACTTCCACAAAATGGAATAACAAGAAAGATAAAGGGGAAAGAAGGAATAAATCATTAATAAATTGACTTACCTCAAGCCAAAATACCAATATTACAAGTGGAAATCACCACCAAAGGAGATGGAAAACTATACTACCAAATAAGAGGGGATATAAATTATGGGGGAGGAAAATGAGCCACCAAAACATAAAAACCCTATGGGGGTAAAAGGGTAGAATCAAATTTTTATGTGAGATAGACTGTGCCACATAGTTTGGTCATATAGTTAAGAAAATTGTACACCAACCATGTGGTTGCCACTATCCACCCAAAAAAGGACTTCACAGTTACCCCTAAGGTGATGAATAGTTTGGAAAACCAATCTTAAACTGTGTGAAGGCCTCTATACCAACATACAACACCCTCACACAATTATGAACATGATTAGACAAACCATGTGCAAACCGTGCACCTTGGTATGTATTACCCAAAAAATCATATTTTCAAACCTTGAAACCCATAATGTCCAAGAAAACATCAAAAATAAATAAAACTCGAAATTAGATGTACCAGTGACCCTAAGGGTGTCAAAAACTCCCTACCATGTCACTTTATTCCTTTATAAAGTCCTTGGGAATCCTCAGAAGAAAGTAGGTGAGGACACTGCTCCCTAATTAAAAATTTATTCTCCCTTGTATGATGGATATAACTACCACATTTCTAGAGCACACGGATCAATGGGATCAACTTACCATACATAACCTTATTATGATGTTCTATGATATAGACAGGTTTCTCTACAATGGTGACAACATGATCTAACATTGAAACTTTCCACTCTAATACATGAGATGGTTTCAGATGATATCTCTTCAACTAGGAAACATAAAATACATTTTGGATCATGGTTAGAAATAGTGGAAACACAAAATTATAGGTTACCTTTCCTAGAAACTCCACAACATGAAACAAATCAACATAACCCAATATGAGCTTCCCCTGCATACCCAAGTGATGATGTCTCTACCAAACTGATACTTGGAGAAACACCTGATCACCAAAATGAAACTCTAATGGATGATGAATACGGTCTCCATATGACTTATGGAAACTTTGAGATTTCAGTAAATTTTTTTAATTATACACACTATCTCGGTTGTATCTTGGATGAGACTCAGTCCCACTAAGGAACACTCACCCACCTCAGCCCAACACAAAGGGGATTGGCATGAATATCCGTACATCACCTCAAATGGGTAAATCCTAATTGAGATATGATAAATTTTATTATATGGTAATATTTAAAATGGAATTTGACTTTCCCATGAATCTTAGGAATCAAGCACACACCCACCCACCACATATCCTCAAGAGTCTGAACAGTTCACTTAGACGGACCATCTGTCTGCGGGTGATACATGGTGCTCAATTTCAGTTGGGTTCCAAATGCCAACTGGAGTCCCTCCTAAAATTAAGATGTGAAATGAGAATCCCAATAAAAAACTATCAACAAGGGAAATCCATAATCCAAAAAACATATCAAACATATAGGAATTTGTGGTCCTCCACCCTAATCGACTCCCTAATGGGAATAAAGTGGAATTATTTCATGAGATGGTCGATAATAACCCATATAAAATCTTTATCGTTTAGAGTATGAGGTATAAAAATAAATAAATCAAAAGAGATATCATACCACTTCCATACTATCATGGTAAGTGGATGAAACAACTCAGTTGGTCTCTGATTCTCATATTTGATACTTTGAAAGGTCAAGTATCTAAAAGTGGAATCATCCACTGCACATCTCATCCTGATGCACCAATATCAACCTCTCAAGGTATATAAAATCTTGGTCACCATGGGGTGAAAAAACCAACTGGAATGATTTTCATTATGTATCACTTCCTTCCTTAGGCTCAAAGTAACAACCATCCGTTTCTGTAAGAGAATATAACCATCGAGAGACTGAGACCACTCATCTGAGGTATCCCCACGATTTAATGCACAACTAATCTACTACAACTCAGGGTCAAATATATATTACCTCGTCATCCAATTGATAAGAGAGGGTGTAAACTACACATAAACCATGTTATCCTACCCTCCATCCTCCTACAACTCCAGTATCATATCAGAAAACAAACTCATCATAACCCACTCATCCTCCGATTCCCAAATAACCAGCACCAGAAGATTCTTTCTCAATGCATCAAGACCATGTTTCCCTTTCCAGAAATATATTAAATCTTGAAATAAAATGGCTGAAGGTATTCCACCATGTGCCTGTGTATAAGGTTTAAGTCCCTATGGGTGTAAATACGCTTCACACTCTTATGATCAAAATATACTATAAAACACTCCATGAAGAGGTAATGTTGCCACATATTTAACACATGAATCATAATTATAGGTCATGGGTGGGATAGTTGTGCTCATGTGGCCTTTGAATTTATGATCTATAGGCCACCACATGGTTATCCTACATCAGCACACACCCCAAAACACATTAGAAGTATCAAAAAACACAACATAATCTCTCCTAGGATCAGAAAGAATAAAAATAGCCATGGATTTTAAAAAGGTCTGTAACCTTTCAAAGAATATTAGGAATTTTTATCCCACTCAAAATTCACCCCTATCATAGAAAAATCCTTCAAGGGAGAAGCTAGTTTTGAGAATTCTCAAATGAAGCATCTATAATACCCAGACAATCCTAGAAAACTACAAATTTTGAATACATTCTTGGGATTCTTCAAATACATAACTGCTTTAACTTTCTCTGGATCCACCAAAACTCCTACCTCATAGATCATGTGACCCAAAAAATTTACTTCCTAAATTAAAAACTAGAACTTGTAAAATTTGGATTATAGACGGTTCTCTCTTAAAGTACCCAAAACAAACACTATACAGTCAAAATGATCGTCATTCATCTTGTAATGCACTAAGATTTCATCCAAAAACATGACCACAAAGGATTCCAAAAGTGGTGTAAGATCTAGATCATCAATTCCATGAAGACTAATGAAGTATTGGTAATACCAAATGGCATAACCAAATACTCAAAATTTCTATATAAACTTTAAAAAGTAATTTTTGGAACATCCTCTTCTCATACCCTCAAATAGTGGTACCTTAATCTTAGATCAATCTCAAAAAACTAACAGGATCCCCTGAGTTGATAAAAAAAGCCATCAATCCTCAGAAATGGGTGTTCATTCTTCACTGTCATCTAGTTGAGCTTATGATAATCTATGTAAAGTTGGAGTCTCCCATCTGAATTCTTTTCAAATAGAACTAGAGAATACCATAGTGACATGATAGGATAAATAAAACCCTTTCCCTCAAGATCCTCTAGATGACCTTTCATCTCTTTTAAATCAAATATATCTATTTAGTAAGATGAAAATGAGATTGTACTCATCCAAGGAAGCAGACCAATGGTAAGCACAACCTCTTACTAGGGAAGAAATCCTGATAAATCCTCAACAAACATGTCTGGGTACCTTTACACAACCAATAGAAGTTCACTCACTATACCCTACTCAATAGAATCAAGAAACAACCTGGAAAACTAGCATGATATCAAATCTAACTATGAAGCAATTGGTACTACCCTTCATATTCGCATATCCCACTTACCCTAAAATATGTGAGTGATCCCATCAAGAGTAAGGAAATTTTCCCTTCTATGATAAAATTCGACTAGAGTCGTATATCTAATCAACCAATTCATGCTAATAATAATTTGAAAAATTTATAGGTCCAAAACAAGTAATTACCATATGAATTCCATTCCAGATACCAAAACAAGGCACCCAAGGCACTTGAAATATTGCTCATTTTCCCTACCAAATAGGGTCATAAAATCCATAACACAGGGAATAAACTAAGTCAACATACCCAAATCATCGATCATCTTAGGTGAAATGAATGAGTAAGATGCACCAATGTCAAATAAAACTAATTACATATAAAAATAAATAAACATCATACCTCTAATGGTGGTCAAGACAGAATCAGATTCCTATAGTATAACCAATTCTACATAAAAACACCCTTGATTAGACCCGCATTGCATCTTCAATCCTTGATGAGGATCTACCTTACTGTGAGTGTGATATCCTCTACCCTTGGAAACATCTAACTACACCTGAGATCCCTTTGAAAAATAGGATCCCACATCATTCCCTCATAAAGCCAACTGACAAAAGTGTTGAAGATGACCTAGACATCCACACTAGTGGCATGCTCTCAGAGTCTCTGAGTAATTTAGAATGGTGTTTCTAGCCTTCCTACACTGATAATAGACATATGTTCCACATACCACATAATCCATATGAGTTGAACCCGATGACTGTTTGACACTATTTTTGCTGCCTCTTTGAGACTCATCCCATTTCTACTTCTGACCTAATGAAGAAATCTAGATTCCACCCAATGGAGGAAAACCACTGAGAACTGTCTTACTAGAAAAATCTTCCTCTACCATAATATGAAATCGTGAACCTAGGTTCCACTCAGAGGTACCTTGATTCCAGTTGGCCACATGGCCTCAACTGAATCTCTCTGAATGCCAGAGGCTATCAAATAGAAGCAAGGACCTAGGGTGTATCCATGGGGAGACTATACCCTCATTACTAAATTGTATCATACTAGATAAATATAATAATAGGTAAATAGTGGAATCAGTATAAACAGATGTCATAATAGAAGCAGAAAAAATAATAAACAATAAGAACAACTGATAATTATATATAAAAGATGATTCATTTCATGTATCTATTAAACTAGAAAATATGGATACGAGGTAGTAGAAAACAAATTCTATACAAAAGAAGAAAAATGAAACCTAAAACTATCTAGTATCTTGAGCTCCATCTTGGTCATGTACCATTAATCTCCATCCTAAGAAAGCAGCAATATCTGGTTTCCAAATCAAGACACTTACATTTATCAACACTTGCATACATGTAATCTGTCTGGGTACCAATGGCATATTGGATAGGGTGTGAGATAAATCTTAATAGGTAACCACCAAAATCCTATATAACATCTATTACATGTAATATAAACTAAAACAATGTTAAAAAATGCATATATAAAAGTAAAGTAGTATAATAATGTAAATACCCAAGTACCTACTTCAGCCTCAACTGGTGTTTTAACATGTAACTATTTAATTTATTACTTAAATTCCAATTTTTATAGTACGTCACATGAGGTATAACAAGAACTGAAATCCTTACATGATAATAATAATAGTAAAGGATATAATCTATTACAAGGCATCCATGATGATGATAATAATGAAAGGGATCCAAGGTAATAACTAAGGAATCTTTGACATCAGGGGTTGATCCAACTCAATAATAATATGTAGCTTATATAAAGGGTGTAATATTGTAATCCAAGGGAAAACACCCATGGAATTCCACAATAATGTAATTCTAATTGAGTCCAAGGAATTAATGCAAGTTTAAATAGGATAATAAATGACTAAGACAAAGGGTGTATCTAAGGTGCCTCATGTCCATAGACATCACACTGGATCCAAGGAGTGTATCCAAGGCATCCTATAATCATAATGGAGGGATCCTATAGTGTCATATTGGACATCCACAAATAGAAAAATATTAGGTTCCAAGGTGGGTATAAACCTTGGAAACCAACATCTTTGAATCAGAATGATATCCATGAGTGCTCAAGGAATTCCCTTAGGAATCCAAGGTAATATCGAGTCTGACCACTCCTATAATAATGTCAAGGTCCATGTACAATGAGCACCTTATAATTGATTCATTTAATTAATTAGGACATGTAATAGTCATTCCATTTAATAAGTCAAATGGGTTCACTATATACCTTTTATTAGCGTGGAAAGGTTAAATTATATGAAACCACTTTGAATTCATTACTCAAATTAATTTATTGGGTTCACTTATTTACCTTTCATTAACATGAAAAGGTGGTATAATGGAGTGCATCCATATGGAATTCATTTATAATAAACTATGCCAAGTGATATCCATAATATACTTTCCAATTAACCATTTAAAAATTAATTAATTAATTAGAACACTAACCTTATAAGGGACAAGTGACATTACCATTTAAAAGATATAAACATTTCAATTCACTACTCATTTAATTAAGGAAGGGCTTACCATTAGTAGGGTTAATCAAAATCACACCCTAAAAGTGGTGCAGATAACCACAAAGAACCACTAAATGAATAGTTAAAGAAAAAACCCTACATGGGGTGGTTAATGTTATATTAATAACCTCCAATGATGGATAATATATTTGACAAGGGTCTCAGAACACGGTTCTAGAAACTATAATCAAGGAACATGAATTTAATAAACCACACATGATGAAATCATATCACAAGATAATTTTAAAAACGGAAAAACTTAAGGGATGAGTTATAGACCACCTACCTTAGGCTCTTATGAATATCCTCATCTAATATCAACCTTTAGTTTTTCTTGGATTGGAAGAGATCTAAAAACGGATCAACACCCTAAAAGTAGGTCATATGATCCTGCGCACCAATAAATTTATCAAGGAGAAGAGAAATGAAGAAATAATAAAAATGAATCAATATCTTATAGAGAGGAATACAATGAGACAAATAGTTCTTTGATTGGACTCTGGATAGATGAATGGGATCAGAAAATACAAAAGATGAATTTGGGAACTCAAAGAGGAATAAGGGATCCCTTGCTATCCTATGGAGAATAAATGAGAAGAATGAAGAGTTAAAATATTTTAGTAATGGTTAAATGGTCATTTCAACCAAAATTCACTAGTCACACAGTTTGGACACATGGTTGGAAAAACCGTGCACCAACCGTGCACCTCCCACTGCTTAAGGAGGGCACCTACATCATTAGACCGCATGGTTAGGGAAATCGTGATCTAACTATGTGATTATTCTATACTAAAAATTATAGACATTCACATGGGCATGTAACCCCTGGTGCATAGTTATGAATAACTATATTCTCTACTTCACCCCACTATACATCACCATGTGATTAGAAGATATTGTGCAAGATGGATCACATGGTGTCTACGAACCATGAGGCATAGTGATTTTATTCACCGGTTGGGGTATCGAGCTCCGAAAAATCTCCAGACACCCTTGAAACCTTTATAACATCATAGAGAATGCATATTAGGTCAAAAATAAATAATTAGAACAAATTTAAAAGGATTCATATCTGAGATAAAAACTGGGTTCTTATAGTCTTCCCCCTTAAAGGAACTCTTCCTTGAGTTCACCTTCTAAGGGAGGTGAAACACTGGCTGAGAAAAACTCTAGACACTAGCCACATACATCTGCCTCCCACTCCCAGGTCTAATTCTATACATGGCCATTCTTCCATAGTACTCATACTAAAGGAATATAATGGTCTTAGAGAGACTTCATGCTCTGGTAAATGATGCATATAGGATACTCCTCAAATGAAGCACCAAAATCTAAATCAACCTCCTTAGGATCAAAAGTATGAGATGGGTCGACATGATAATGGAGAAGATGTGAAAGGTGGAAGATGTCGTGCATGGAATGGTAGATTTGAGATATTAACAACCGATAAGATACCAGCCCAACTCTCTCTAAAATATCAAATGGACCTATATAATAAGGCGAAAAATTCCCTTGCCTCTACATCCATCTATGTGAAAGCCTAGGTGATACCCAAAGCAAATAAAAATACCCAACCTCAAACTCTATTTTTCATCGACAATGATCAACAAATGTTTTTATATACTAAGCAGTAGACATACACTTCCTGATTAGCTAATCCCGCTTCGAAGTCACCTACATGAGATGCGGACCTAGTAGGGCTACCTCACCTACCTTTAACCAACACAAGGGTGAAAATAATGACCTATCATATGAGTCCTCAAAATAATCCATATAAATCATTACTTGAAAACCATTACAATAGGTGAACTCAATGAGATGGATATGCTTCTCCCAAGAACTACCAAAATCAAGGACGTATTCTCAGAGCATGTCCTCTAGAACCTGAATTGTTCATTCCAACTAACCATCAATTTTAGGGTGAAAGGGTGTAATCCAAAGCACATATGTACCCATAGCCCTCTGTATCCCATACTAGAACAATTATGTGAAACTAGCATCCCTATATGAAATGATATTCTGGGGGACCCCATGTATTTGGATGATCTCACAAAAATAAAATCTTCCCAGCTCATCAATTTAGAATGTATCTGAAAAAGGAAGGAATTGGGATAATTTCATTAGTTTATCAATGGCTACCCATATAACATCACTACCCCTAGGTGACCTCCGTAGTCTGACTACAAAGTCCATCAAAACATCTTCACATTTTCATTCTAGGACTAGATGCAGCTATTATAAGCTTTTAGTTCTATGGTGCTCTGTATTCACCTACTATCAGGTGGAACACCTAGTAATAAATCATTCTATATGAAATTTCATCCCAGGACACCTATATTGGCGTCACATATCCTGATGCATCTTGGAAATGCCTAGATGAATTTCCCACTAAGAAGCATGGGACTCATGCATAAGTTCCTCTATCACATTTATAGTAACCCAGGCACATACATGTATATGTAGGATGTCGTCGCTATCCATAGACCAATCTGGAGGTGGTTCCTCTCCAACAATTCTCTCTTAGAGAACCATTCCTTCAAGATCTAAAAACTTCTTACTATTTACCCGCTTAAGGGGAGAAGAGGTAACTATCAAGTATAAGAGATAAGAATACTAATTATTTTCATGAAACTCTAGATTCATCTCATAAAATAGTTCCATAAATTTCCATTCATCACTGGATTCCCATATGAATTACGCCTGAGTTTTCCGACTCAGCACATATGCTAAGTCATCAACTTTTACAAGCATATAGGCAAGCTCAAAATCAAAAGACTGAAGATATTCGTCCCATATCTACTATCTGAGGTTCAAGTAACATTGTGTAAAGATATATTTTAGGCTCTTGTAATTTGTATACAACACAAAGTGCTCACCCAATAAATAGTGTCTCCAACAATGTAAGGCATGGGCAAATACTACTGGATCATGGTCGTGCATCAAGTAATTTATCTCAGGAGGCCTCAACTACCAAGATTCATACACAGTGAATTTATCCTCGTTCATCAGCACTACACCTAGACCAATGCCAGATGCATCACAGAACACCATATATCCACTTTTGAGCTTTGGAAGAATCTAAATCAGTGCCGAACAACCCTTCCTTTTAGCTCCTGAAAGGTTTTCTTGCACTCTTATGACCACAAGAACTTAAACCCCTTATTTTTAAGAACATTAAGAGGTTAATAAAGGATTGAGAAGTACAATATAAAACACATATAATATCTATATTTCCCTAAGAAACACTATATATCAAACACGTTCTTAGGATGCTCCTAGTAAACCAGAACACTCACATTCTTTGGGTCAACAAACACTCTTAACTCCAAGATAATATGAACCAAGAAGTGAAATTTAATGATCTATAAGTGAAACTTAAAAATATTTTCATAAATATGATGCTCTCTTAGTGTAATTATAATGATCTCAAGGTGCTTAGCATGGCCTCTATAACTGTGAGAATACACCAAGATTTCATCCACAAAGACCACAATAAAAGAATCCAGATAGGGATGAAAACCCTATTCATTAGAGACATGAAAATGGTGGGTTCATTTTTGAGACCGAAATACATAACAAGATACTCATACAGACCATACCTTCTACAAAAAGCTATACGAGGTATGTCTGAAGGTCTGACTCACACCTGATGATATCTTGATCTCAATTAGATCTTTGGAAACACACTATCTATTTGGAGCTGGTCAAAGAGATAATCTATTCTTGGAATTGGATACCAGTTCTTGACAAAAATCTAGTTCAAATATCTTCAATCCACACATAGATGAAAGGTACCATCCTCCTTCTTGGTAAAAATCATGGGAAAACCCCAAAACTATATTCTAGGCCATATAAAACCTTCGACCTCTAAATCCTCCAAATACCACTCAAGCTCTTGGAAATTAGTAGGTTCCATCCTATATATATGAATGGATACTAGAGCTTATACTAGAATGAGATTGACTATAAACTCTACCTATCTCTAAATAGGTAATATATAAAAATATTTGGGAAATACATCCCTAAAATGATCTAATACCAGAGGGAATTCAACCAACTGTAAACCCTAATACTCTATATGAAGATATTAGTAATTTGGGTGGTCACTCTAATTATCCTATGTTGATCTATTCCATCTCTACTAGCCTGTACATCCCACTCACCCTTATGTAGATAAAATATTCCCTATGGTGATGTAAATGATACCTTGCGATGATAGTAGTCTACAAAGGCATGATACGAGACCAAACAATCCATTCTGATAATGACATCGAAGCCCGTCATCTTGATTCCGAAGAGGTCTCACAAGAAATGGTAACTACCAACCTCAAGCAGACATTACTTGCATTGGCATATAACCTCTAACTATACTACCAATGGTTTATCTAGGGTCATTACACCATAATAATACTGTATTTTTATCCTAAGAATTTCCAAAATAGATAAATATATAAAGAAGTGTGAAACACCTATATCAAAAAAGAAGATACTATAGTAGAGGCTACTAGAATAGTACCTCATACTATAGATGGTTCATCAATCTGATCCTTAGGTATCAACTATAAAGAATGCATCTGGCCTAATCCAAGGCCCTGTGCTATAACTAGACTACCCTGAGTATGAACACTCTGCTAGCGCTGATTATATGGAGTCTAGATACCATGACCACAACATCTTTTTCAACCAGTCATACAAATGATAATCCAAATACCCACCTAATGAGGCATAAACGAACTTTCCCCTAAAGGTGGAGTTGGGGAGGAGCCTCTTCCATTGGAATTATAAGGAAATGTATAACATAATCTCTATAGATGTCTCATACATTTGTAATCATGACACTACACTGGGTCTCCATCTCACTGAGGCTTTAGATGCCCCTACCGTCTACACTAATGGAATACAACAAAGTTTCTAGTATGGTTACTCTAACTACCACTTCTCTAATTTAAAACCTCAAAGAAATGCTTCCTTCTATCGAAAAAACTACTGGCCTGCCTTGTAACTGATCCTCTATACCGAGTACTCTCACCTTCTTTCAAGTTTCACTAAATGGAAAGATCCTGATTGACTATCTCAGATAAATTAGGTAGGAAAATACATTCACCTAAGTACTAATAGAATATTGAAGTCCATCCTCAAAGAATATATTATGAAAAATCTCATCACTATATAAAAGCGATACAATGCTATGTAACTCTATAAAATGTGATGAATACCCCATGACTGACATAAAACCCTACTCTAGATGCATGAAATCCTTGGATCAGTTAGCCCTCAGCATCTGAGGAAATAAGTGATCATAGAAAGCAGTATGGAAATCAATCCAAACCATGCCCTGATGATGACCAGCTTATGTAGTCACATCCCATTAACGATTGTCCAATTAATGCAGCATGTAAGAAGAAATCATGACCCTCCAACCTGGAGGTGTCTGTAGATTCTCAAAGATAGATGGGCTGGACTCTAGCCAAAACTCAGCAGCCTGTGGACTACCATCCCCCAAGAAGGTATAAGGATGCTTATACTAGAACTCATGGGTCAGATTAGTCATCTTAGGTACAGATCGTGGAGCACCTTGCATGGATTACATCGGATGTAGGAAACTCTCACAAATTTGAGCGTTAGTGCCTATATCAGGTATAAGATGCAGTTCCTCAAGTGTCACTCCTAGTGGTAATACTAGAATATTAGGACCCACCATATCTAGAGAATGGTCATCACCACCCTCTCGGTGCATGATATGAGGACATCATGGTGGCATTGCTCTATAAATTCCAAGAACACGCCTCAGAACAATCTTTAAGCAGATAGAAACACTAGTGGAAGCCACTCATAAGGATAAGGGCTCACTACCCAAGGTATAATACACTGACTACCCTCTTATAAGGTTAGATATTTGTAAGTTTTCAAGTATAAATTATAGGGGATCTAGTAGATGAAGGATTCAATAACACCTTGCCTCTTTATTTATTGGAAACCATTTCATTTTATAAGTCATGTTTTACTTTTAGAGTTGAATTTTCTTATAAAATTATATCCAAGTCTGACCAAAATGGATTTTAAGTCCCCATAAATTAGGGTTCATACACCTTTTCACTGAAATATACACAAATTTTAATTATAGGTAAACTATTTTACATTCGGTCTCAGAACATAACATGTTATATATGATGGATTGACTCGATAAACTACCCATTCCAACCCCTGAGGGCCCATACACCTCATGAATTGAAACTAGAAGTAACTCAATAATATCCAAATAGAACCATAGTTATATACAGACACACACACACACACATATATATAAAGGATCACTAAATAATCACAAGCAATAAAAGAAAATAAATGTAGTTAAATGAACCTATATGGAATAGAATATGCACGGTATATAAATTATAGGTTCCTATGATGATTCATGAAGCAATGATACTTACCCTCATATCATTGGGTCAAAGATAAAATAAAATCCTCAATAAAAATAATGATAATAACCATCATACATCATGTATGTTACCCAATGGTGAAATGATATCAACTGTAAAAGGAAAAAGAATAACATCAATTATAATTTAGGCAACTCGTCATTTACCCCGAACATGTGTTATCTATGCCCAAGAACATTTTATAACCAAGTTCCAAAGTGTTCCTAATCTATTTTCTATTTTATTTAAATATTAAAGTAATAAAGGAACTTTTCTAATACCACTTTTTGATGTCTTGAACCTGGGTTCCACTCAGAGGTGCTCCGAGCCCAGTTGGACACATAGCCTCAAGTGCATCTACCCGAATGCCAGAGGATACCAGATAGTAGTAAGGGCTTAGGGTGTGTCTATAGGGGGACTATTCCCACATCACTAGAGTGTGTCACAATAGATAAATATAATAATAGGTAAATAGATGAATAGTTATAAATATATGGAATAATAGAAGCAGACAAAATAATAAACAACTGGAACAATATATAATGATATACCAAATATGATGCATGTTATGTCTATGTAAAACTAGAAAACATAGATACAAGGAAGAAGTCAATACATGATATAAAAAAGAAGAAAAAATAAACCAAAAACTATCCAACATCTTGAGCTCCATCATGATTGTCTACCACTAAGCTCCATCATATAAAAGAAATCAATGTCAGGTGTCCAAAGTATGATGCTTCCCATTGTCAACACCTGCATACATGTAATCTTCCCGAGTATTAATAGAGGCTCAGATAGGGTGTGAGATAAATCCCAGTAGTCCACCTCCAATAGCATCTGTAAAATCTAATCCCTATAACATAAAATGGAATATTATGAAATCATGCATATATAAAAGTAAATAAGTATAGTAATGTAAATATCAAAGTATCTTCTTCATCCTTTTTTGGTGTTTGAACATGTAATCATTTAATTTATTACTTAAGTTACAATTTATATAGTAATACACATGAGGTATAACCAGCACCGAAATCCTGACATGATAATAATAATATTAAAGGATCCAAGATATAATAAGGAATCCATGATGAAAATAATAATGAAAGGGATCCAAGGTAATAACCAAGGAATCCTTGACCTCAGGGGTTGATCCAACTTAGTAATAATCTATAGCCTGGATAAAGGGGTAAGAGTGTAATCCAAGGGGAAACACACAAGGTATTCCACAATAATGTATTTCTAATAGAGTCCAAGTAATTCATCCAAGGTAAAATGGGATAAGAAATTACTAGGCTCAAGGGTGTATCCAAGTCACCTCATATCTAGAGACATCATGCTATATCCAAGGATTGTATCTAAGGAATCCTATAATAATAATGGAGGGATCATATGGTGTCATATTGGACATCCAAAAATAGACAAATATTGGGTTCCAAGGTGGGTATAAACCTTAGAAACATGCATCCTTGAATCAGAATGGCATATACGAGTGCTCAAGAAATTCCATCGAGAATCCAAGGAGGTCTTGTTTCTAACCACTCCTATAATAATTTCAAGGTCCATGTAAAATATGCACCTTCTACTTGATTCATTTAATTAATTAGGTCATGTAATAGTTGTTCCATTTAATAATTCAAAGGGGTTCATTCCATACCTTTCATTTGGGTGACAAGGTTAAAGGACATGTAACCATTTAGAATTTATTAATCACATTCATTTATTGATTTCACTCCTTTACCTTTAATTAACATGACAAGGAGGTATAAGGATGTGAAACCATATGAAATTAATTTATAATAAAATAGGACAAGTGATATCCATAATATAATTTCCAATTAACATTTTAAACATTAATTAATTAATTAGAACACTTACCTTAGAAGGGTCAAGTGATATTACCATTTATAAGAGTAACCATTTAAATTGACAAATCATTTAATTATGGAAGGTCTTACCATTAACAGGGTCAATCCAAAGAACAACCAAAAAATGGTGCTGATAAGAATTAAGAACCACTAAATGAATAATTAAGAAAACACACTAAATTGGGGTCATAACCTCCAACAATAGATAACATATTTAACAAGGGTATTAGAACATAGTTCTAATGATTGTAAGCAAGGTAAATGAATTCAAAAGACCACACTAAATGAAATCGATGCACACACATAGAAATTTTTAAAATGATGAAACTTAAGGGATGAGTTATAGACCACCTAACATCGGCTCATATGACTATACTCATATATTATTAGCCTTTATTGTTTCTTAGATTATAATAGATCTGAAGAATTGATCAATGCCCTAAAAATAAGGAATATGAGCCTACACCCCAATAAATTTATTGAGGAGAAGAGAAATGAAGAACAACTAAAAATGAATCAATATCTTACTAAGTAGAATCCAATGGGATGAAAAATGCTTTGATCAGACTCTGGATGGATGAATGGGATAAAAATAAATGAAATATGGATCTGGGATCTCAAAGTGGGAGAGGGGATCACTTATTGTCTGTTGGAGAATAAATAATAGGAAGGGAGAGTTAAAAAAATTCATTATGGGATAAAATGGTCCTTTCACCCAAAATTCAGGGGCTGCATGGTTGGACCAACCGTGCACCAATTGTTCACCTCCCACTACTTTAAAAGGGCACCCTGATGGTTAGGCCACATAGTTAGGGAAACCATGCACCAACTGTGTGATTATCCTCTACTAAAAACTGTATACATTTTCATGGGCATGCAGCCCCTAGAACATAGTTAGGGAAAACAATGCACCCTACTTCACCCCACTATTCATCCCCTCATGGTTAGGAGAGACCATCGGTCTTGGGCCACACAATTTCTAATAACCATGGGCTCCAATGATTTTCTCCACCATATGAGGTTCCAAGCTCTGAACTAGCCCCAAACACACCAAAAAACTTTCTAACCTCATAGGGAATCCATATTAGGTTTAAAATAAAAAATCAGAACAAATTTATAATTTTCATACCTGAGACGAAAATTAGGTTCTTAGATATAGCTTCCTTATCGACCACCTCTAAATAAGTTGGTAGAAAAATAATAACAAGCATAGATCTGATCTGTGGCCTCAATACCATCTCAAAATGTCGATACTTGAGGTAGTTCTTATTGAGTAGATCTAGAGATACATGAACCAAATCAGTAAATATTCTAGCATACTCCATCACTGAATGATCACCCTACTCAAAATTTAGATACCGATGGTCCTTTTCCACTCCCAATGTCTCCGGGTAAAAATTCTGATTGAACTCCACCTTAAAATTGGTCCATGTGAGATCCTCAAGCCTCCTCGAGAGAACCATAAACTCCCACCACTTCCTACTCAATCCATACAGCACATACATAGTGAAGACCACTTTATAGGTCTTAGGGATCCTCAAGAACTCAAATATCCACTCGATATAATACAACTACTCCTCTTGATCTATGGGTCCCTTATTGCCATGGAACACCGGTGGATCCTACATTTAAAACTATGAAGCACTGTCCACCATATGTGTCTTCTCATGAATAATCACTTAACCCAAAGTTTGGATCATAAAAATCACTAACTCCACCAAAGTTGGATTAAGAGGAGGGTTTTTCTATGGGGTACTCTCCACCACACCCTCTCTATTCTTGGACAAGGTCCTTCTAGGAGGCATGGTATACAAGACTCAAAACACAAGCATCATCAATCATAATTTAATCTCATTCCACATCAAAAGAACTAAAAGAATCCCCTATAATGGGTACAAACAAGTTGAACAAGCATAAACATCAACTCCAAGGGAAAAGGGAGTAAAAACGTCTAAATCCCCTCAAACAACCCATACCTAGGAATAATACATAAGCATAACAACTGACCACCCATTGAAAATAAAGGTTCAACACTAAGAAGATCTGTCAAGGAACTCCCATATTCCTACCTATTGAGTCATGATGGTCCTAGATCTAGTATACCACTAACTCCCAAATAAAACAACCTCCTATGATACCATTTTGTAATGAACCAACCCGGGTCGACCCGACCCATCATCCGAGCTGGCCCCCATATGGCCTGAAGCATGTTCCTGATCACTACGGGTTGGCGAGAAGCATTGAGCATAACCAAACATCTATTGGGAACATTTTTTCCACAGGTAAACTAGCATGACCCATCCATTAAATAGGACTAAATCACCAAGACCATTAGAGTCAACAATATAAAATTAGTGTATACAATAAATAACAACTTACATCATATATAAACATGCCAAAACTATACATATATACTATATCTCAAGAAAAAAACCCAAACTCAAAATAAAGGGGACCATGCAAAAAAAGGCCCATACAAACATCCCAATAGGTAACAAAGTACAAAAAATGAATCCACATTATCTAATCCTAATAACACCAATTTTCTTGCACAAAACACTATCTAGTAGTAATCAAAAAGATCCAACTTGGTACATGGAATGCTTTCCCTTACCTGGATCCTACAAAACAAAGTTTGTAAATGCCCAAAAGACCAAGGAGGGTGTGAGGCACAAAGCCCAGTATGATACCACCATGAATCTATTTAAGGATTTTACCCATGCAAGCTAATAAACTAGTTTGAAACCATTTTCATACAAACCTTTCAAATACATTTGTTTTTTCCATTTTAGAAAAATTGGTTTTCCAAGAAACATTTCAAACATGGCTCAAATAGATAAACAAAATCACAAGGCATAACATGTTCAAAATATACAACGAGGTATAATAATATTGAGCAAAAACATTAACACTACATCACTATATAAATGGAAATGTGCATAATATATCTCATCACATCAAAATGGCACTAATAAAATACATAAATCACATTTACTAATAAAACATGAGTAATGTGAACCTAGGTATCTAATCATCATGACTATCACTAGTGAGTAAAAAAGTATGCTAGATAGCTAAGAAAAATCGAAGCTCTCAAGGTATTCCCAGATCCCAAATCTAAGAGCTCACACAATATATTAACATCCAACATGAAAGATCAAATGGTATTCCTACCCAAAGGCTCTCATGGTCCCCTGGAAACCAAATTAGAGTCTCGAATGGTCCTCCCTTAAATGGATCATATGAAATTTTAGATAAAAAAATTAAAGATCACATGGTATTCCCTCTGAAGGATCACATAGATCCTCAAACAAACCACTTATTCACACCCTAGTTAACCCATGTTCTACTCTAGGCCAACACAATAAAAAACAAGTGACTATATCATATATTCCATATCATAATTAATTTCATAAACACACATGACCATTTTATCTAAAGACCTTTCCCAAGGTAAATAATTTCTAATATATCTTTATAAATCCTTTCAAAATCATTAAAACCTTCTTGACCCATTTTAGAAAACACTTGGTGTGCATAAAAGCCATACCCATTTGGAAAACCCCATTTTTAAACATCCAATTGACAAAAAAATAATAAATAACCTCAAACATGAGATATATATCAACCATAAATCATTTACATGTAAATTAAACAAGTAAAAATCAAAGGTGATTCATAATTTAAAGGTAATCCATGTAAAACACCCTTAAATATAGAAACCTACCTTGAATTCAGTCTAAATCTCATATCCCTTGATGATAACCACCCAGAATAGGAAGAACAAGGCCTCACACACTTAAGACATAAGAAAAAAAACTATTTCCCCACATTATAACCCTACATTCATCCAACACCCCCACTAGGGTTCCAAACTTCCATAATAAATGGAAGAAAAAGCATGATAAGTGGAAAGAAGAAAGAAATCATCAATAAATTGACTTGATTCAATCAAAAACACCAAGATTCCAAGAGTAAATCACTAAAATTGAGATAAAAAACTCCACCAAAAATCAGAGGGTTTTCTCATTTTGGAGGAGGAAAATGATCCCTTAAAACATAAAAATCCAATATGGGTAAAAGGGTAAAAATATAATTTTTATGTGAGATGGATAGGGCTACACAGTTTAGCTACATGGATAGGAAAACTGAATTCCAACCATATAGGTGTCACTATCCACCAAAAAATGGTCCACATGGTTACCCCTAAGGAGTTGCATAGTTTTTAAATTTGTGCTCAAACCATGTGAATCCATCTATGCCAACCTGCAAAACCATCACATGGTTAGCTTCATGGTTAGTCAAATCATGCACCTTGGTATATCTTCCCAAAAATCCCATTTTTGACCCCTATAACCTAAGGGATCCTAGAATTAATCAATAGATAAATAAAAATCAAAAGTGGATGTACCAATAACCTAATTATCATCACACATCACGTTTAAGAATGTATTAAAGGAGTTGGTATGTCCGAAAGGGTTGCTGTAGGATCTCATAATGGGGTAATAATTTGGAATATTATTCTATGGTTCACTAATCAAAATACACTTAGCTCAAAATCTAATGTTTCATTCTCAGATTAAGCACATTTGGCTAAAGTAACACTTCATTCAGAAGTTTCTAGAGGATGGAGTTCTAGATCTCAAGAAGATAAAGGGAACTTGAAATCCAATAGGCACATTGACAAAAGTATTGACTCGAGAAGTGTTCTAGTGATACTATGCCTCAATAAATCTTGGTTTTCAAAAAGAGTATGGTGGGGGAACTATGAGAATATACAATGTACATTCATAGAACATATGGAAGTTTACTAAAGTTTGCAGAGAACTTGGTGGAAGAAACCTAGAAAATAATTTACAAATGAGAGATTTTTGGGGTTCGGGTGTGGAAACCATTTTTGGGACAAGATTTTAGGACCAATTGAAGTAGAATTTCTTTTGGACTAATGTACAAATAAATATGGAATACAAAAAAACAACAGATCAATACACTAGAATGCAAAAGGCTATAAGTTATGCAGATTGAGGTTTCCAGATGGAACAACTAGAATGAGTCAATGTGTGAAAAGGAGGTTTGACCGAATTCATCTCATGAGATCATTGGATATAAGAATAATACACTAGTAGAGTTGGTTAAGGTGGAGGGAGTCTTTGACCAAGTGAATGGTTTGTTTGTGAATGTAGTCTTAGGTGGAATTAATTCTATAAATATCAGATGGAGACAATAACCAAACACACCAAATGGAATATACTATTTATTAGTGTGATGATTCATCCATTTAGATGCAATAAAAAATGTAATAATCCTACTTTTACCTTGAATCAATGTAAAAAAACATTCCCTAGTGTATTAAGATACAACTATGAACCACATAAATTGTTTTATTCTTACATATTTTATATTTTATTATTTATTTTGATATTATTTTTTGTTCTATTGTCTGGTAGTTTTACATTGTAATGTTTTGGCTTGGGTGATCTTTTCTTATAGAATCAAAATCCCCAAGCATGGGTTAAAATTCTAGGGCATTATTCTACATGGTATGTTCTGGTGGATATACCATCTGGTAGTTTTATCTGATGGTGTTCATGAATCCAAAATTTATTACCAACTATTAGGGATTAGAGGATTCACTTAAGTCTTAGTAGTACTCTAATTTGATATAGGTTAAGTTTAGAGATGATGGATCAGTTCAAAATGTTACATGATTACATTATAATTAAAAAACATGCTTTAAATTGAAAATAACATTGTAAGTAGTTACTATACTAAACTATTTATAATATAATTCAATTTTTCACAAACATATTTTATTTTTATTACCCTTATTTTTTATAAACTTTGATAGTGATTCCATGGCCTATTTGAAAATGATAAAAATTATAAAATTAAATAAAAATTTATAATAATATACGATCATTAAAATAATAAACATACTGCTCCAATATTTATTTAAATTGGTTCTACATGTCACTATGTATGAAGTATAAGAAGGAAATATTATTTTCTTATGGATAAAAAACAAATAATATCCAATGGGTACTAATATAAAAAAATTCCAATATAAGTGTTTACGTAATCAAGAGTTGAATGCATTAGTTCATTGAAATGAAATATGTTTTCATATCTCTCAAGATAAAGAAACATCCCACACTTAATTACATTATTTTTAAATCATTCAAAAACATATTTGATTCTTTTATTATCACATAAATCCCTTATTACCACAAACATCAATTGGGGGTCCATGAATCCATACAACAACATCTTATTGTATTGAATACAAATTTTATGAAGATACAAAATAAAAAAGACAAGAAAATGTTTTATGTTATATTAAATTGATAAAATTGAAAAACATTTGGTAATTGACTTACATAAATAAGACCTACATTACTCTGATTCCTAAAATGTCTGTAGATACAAGTTTCATGATATATTTCTTATAAAATATTATTATATAGTCATGTACACAAACATAAAAACCCATCAAAAAATTATAGGATTTTGTTAGGATCTACTATGAATATTTTTTTCTAAGATATTAGAACTGACATACATTAGAACCGAAAGACATATAAATTACATGAGGTCTAATGTGTAATATCACTGGATTTATAAACCTAGAGCCGATAGTTATATTACATTATTTATAAAAAATAAAAAAGTTCCCAAAGGATTCAATAGTTTAGTAGTCTTAGAATAATAGATAAATACAGAAAATAAATTTCAAAACATAAAATAAAACATGAAAATATTACAAGAACATGATTATCCCTCCCATCATATCCTTAAAAATTACACATAGTCCTCCTTTAGGTTTCTAAGGGATAGGAAAACAAATAAGGGTGAGCTCATATGATCAATAAGAAGTAACGTACTGTATAATATTTCAAAAAATAAACATGACATAAGTGAAATGACTATAATAAATGAATAATATGAAGACATAATCAAATGAAACTAAGGGAATGTTATATCCATGAAAATAAATGAAAACATGTTTACAATAGTCATTGATTGCATATTTATGGAATGCATAATGTCAAACATTAAAAACTTGTTTTCAAGGACTTGTTCCAAGACACTATCCTATTATGGGAATATGGATACACTAAAAACCAACCTATTTTGTCTCATAAGACTTATCGATACATCAAGGGGTTATATAATTTTAAGCCCCACCCATCACCTAATTAAGTCCATTGCATTCACCATAAGAGTCATCAAGACCTTTCATACCATTCCATGAGAAATATATTATTGAATAAAATTTTCCTATATATATAATGAGAAATATATAAATCAAATACTTCCCTATTAAATAAAATAATGTCTATATCTTTGATAACATCCCTTAATTAACTTAGAATCCCCGAGGTATCATCAATGTAACATGAAATACCCATATCAAACAAATATTGTGTCAAGGGTAATTATAATGTGTTGGGTTCTCTATAGAAGATAGTAATTGTATTCAATATCTTGGATCGGTAGGATTCTAAGGAAATGTTAAGAAATATACTTCATCATTGTTTACAAAGAGCATGTAAATATTCAAAAGTACACCCCCCATGAGTGTCTAGCTAGGTGTGCAGTCTTAGGCCCATTCATTATGCATCAAAGCGATGGATGAGTCAATGATCAGAAAAACTTTTTTGGGGTTATTACCCCTAGTTTCATATTTTCTATAGATACAACCACTTTTTAGTATCTAGAAAAGAATTTATTTTCTGGTAATCTACACATACATTTACTCTACCAAAACTTAGGATCATTTTTCCACCATGGAAAAGATTGAGTTTTATAATATTTTTGGTAACTCTTGAGTCAAAATAATATGATAGTTATAACAATATAAAATTTTAAATTACTTTAATTTAATTTTTAATATATTAAAAATCTTCCATTTAAATGTATGAATTGCATAAAAATAAATAGGTGATGAATATAACATGAGTCTCAGAGAATAAAAATTGAGATGAAAAAACCCAACTCAAAAATTGAGTATCAATTCAATCAAAACCTCTTGAAATAGAGGGATTAAAACATGATCTTAAAATACCATGAATAAATATATTTCATGATATAAAATCTCACATAGTCAGTATATACATCATATAAAGGAAATTAGGTGCATAATACTAAACTTCTCACAAAGAGAGGAATTTGAGATGGAAAACCCTTACCTTCTTTCCCGAATATCAAAAACACACTTCAACCTCATGTATGAAAAACATATATATCTTATTAAATTAATTTACAACCTTATTGATACCCATTTTCACTTATAATATTTATAAATAGTCATTATCTGTATGAATTCTACTTATTTTCCACATATTGTGTTTATAGTTTTGATTGCTTGTACTAGTTTCATAATAACGATGTATGTGTTCATTATTATTTAAAAGTTAATCATTAATAGATCATTAAAGTTACTATTATAAATGATTTATAATTATTTATTTTGTTTCAAATTCCTTTAATGAGTGTTTTAGTCTTTATCCATGAAGATGAAATCGATAACAAGCATGTTTCGTTGATTCTTGACGATTATAGTATGTTTTCTTAATCAATGAATTAAATATTGATATATAATCTCCAAAAAAGAACAAAAAATCATTTAAAAATTCATATAATATCATATTATTAATTATATTACCATATTTATTCATGATATAAATTCATATTATTGTTCTATTAGGTGGTTAAACCAACCCGAACATGAACAAACCTTGATTTAATGAATGATTATGATGTGGTTTTGTTGTAATGTCATTATACCAGAATCATAATAATCTTATTTAGTGTTTATTAGTATGATATATCAATATCTTAAGTAATTATAAGAATAATTAATGGATATGAAAACATTTCACATTTGAATAAAATATTATCATCTTAGTATGCTTATTTTAAACGATTAAATAAAAAATAATCGTTTGTCGATCATATCATTAATATGTTCTCACATTTTTGATACCATACACTTAATTATAGGATAAAAATAATATTTATCCTTTAATTCCATATCTATAACCAGCCTTATAAGGTTGTGATTAGAAATAAAACATGTTGCAACGTGAAAGGGGTAGTCCGTACAACATACAAATGATGGTTTCATTTTTCTTAAGGGAAAGGTAAAAAGGTAGATAGTTTTTAATTAATAAATATAAAAAAATTAAATATACTATGAATTCTAAAGTCATCATATAATATTGTTATAAATTAAATTTGAAATTGAATTATTAATGGAAAAGACATTAGTGAAAATATTGAACTTATGTTGAGAACATTGAGTTTCTCTTGGAGGATTCCATGTAAAGGAAGGGATTATGATTATATATTATGAATAGAATATCAATAGAGTGAAAAATTATTCTATTAGAAGTAAAAAATTTAGTGTTTTAGGAGGAAACATAATTTTTTAAGTGCCTTTAATGGGTGGTGAGAGGCCCCTTTTATAAGTGATGAGAATGAAATTTTTGTAGATATTTCAACTTAATATAAAGGGGGAAGATGTTAATCTTGTAATTGGATAAAAAAACAGAAAATAATGGAGTGTAAAAGAGATAAAGTCAATACAAAACTCATACAAGAAATGATAGACATATTTTTATCATGTTTCAATCCCTTTAACCCTTGAGTTATTACTTTTATCATTTTAGATTTTACCGTGATAACTAGTTTTTACCTAAGGTAATTTAATATTTATACCTTAAGATGATGTGGTGATTAATAAATTATTTATACCCAATAATTATAAATTTTAAATAATTTTTTTATTATTCAATTTCTATAAGTGTTAAAAATTAATTTTAATATGTATAATATATAATATATTAAAATAATTTTTGAGAAAAATATTACTTTAGTTCTCAAATATCAATCATGGGTTTGTAAATTATAATTAACATTTTAAAATGTATAATTTAAAATGTAAAATAAATTTATATATTTTTTAATAAAAGGGTTTCATAAATTTCTAACTCATACCTATGGCATAAAATTTGTAGTATTAGTAAAATTGGTACATTGCACCAATCACCTAAAAATATTCTTTTATAAAAATACCAAAAAATCTTCTTAATCTAATATCTTTATGAAAAATTAAAAAATTAAGTTAATTTTGTTAAAATAAAATTATATCATTGATAAATTAAAATTTTAAATATACTTATGAATAAAGGTCCTTTATAGTGGAATTGGAAGGAAAATAAGTGGTGGAGTAGCAATATTGAAGTCTAGTCGGTTGGACAATACAAACCAAGTGACATGGATTAGAAGATATAACTATTTTATGTCATTAAATAGTGCAATCAAATGATACATGTTGTTTTTAGCTAAAGGGTGCAATATTTTAGCTCATTGAAAGACCATTCAAGGAATGATACACCAGAATGAATATCCTATGAGATATTCAGGAGCAGGGAACACTGCACCAAATGATCCGTCTAAGGTAGTGGGATCCTTTGACCATGAACTGGGTTTGTCCACATAGGTAGTATCAGGTGGATTTTATTCTATGAATATAGAAAGGTGGTGGCAACTAGAAGCACTTGCTGGGAACTAATACAAGTAGGATGTATCATTTATGATCCACACACTGTAAGTTGTAATCATCTTATAATTCTCTTTAAAAAAGTGAATTATAATTCCTCACATGGATTAGTATGAAAGTCTAAACCCTGTAAATTTTGTTGTTCTTGTGTATTTATGTTTTTAGTTTGATAATTTATTATGATAGTCATTTATGATGTCTCATTTAGAGGTTTTATGTTATGGGTGTGATGGATTTGGTGTTCTCACCTTCCAATATATCAACAAAGTATCATGTGTTCACATTATGAGACTTTACTATGTATGGTACCTTCTAGTTAAGTTTTGTATGATTTTTATCACATGTTGGTTGTGGACCCAACAACTAGTATCAAAGCTCAATGTTGGAGTGTGTTCCAGATGGACCTACCCTAGTGAAGGAATTATATAGTTTGGTTCGGTAGAATCTTTTTGTCCCTTTACTTATAGGATAATATCGATAAGTAATTTCTAACCCCTATATCTATGTTTTATAGAAGTATTAGGATGTTTTAATTTCTAGAGGAATGATGTTTGAAGAGAGTAAGGTCTGATTCGAGAAGTTCAATGTAATTGATTTTGGGTTCTAGAATATATAGACTTGGGATTTCCTTCTATATAAGGACCTCGATCTCCCATTAACAAGTTCCAAGATAGAAGCGATGAAAGAAGAATGATTAGAGAGGCTTGAAAAGAAATTGTTGGGTTTGATTTATATTTCACTCACCTAGAATGTGGATTTTAACATCCAAATTGTTAAAATTGCTTCATAACTCAAGAATACCCTCACATACATGTATGAAAAAACAACAATGTTAAACCCAATATTCTTGTTAAGGAGACTATTAAACATTCATATATAAGAACGTTTACTATCAATCACATTAATAACTTTAATATGATCTGGAGCTAGTAGGAGTCAACAAAGTTGAACTTTAGATATTTTGACTGGGTTCTTTTGTTACTCTACTTTTAACTTGAATTTAGGGATGTGACGAAAATTGTTGTTAGTAATTTCAGTGAAAAGTATTACTTAAAGTTCATGAACATTTAGAGACATATCTTAAATGAATAAATTTGATATAAAGAGATAAAATATATTTTAGATATGCATACAATTCTAAATGAATAATTTATATCACTAGATGGAAAGGTTACTAGAAAGGGAAAGGAAAGAGGAGTCAGAGAAAGAGTGGCTCAGTGAATGATTATCCGTTATATATCTATTATAAGATAAAATTCAACCTAAAAAAGAATTGGAGTGAATAAAGGGGTAATTAAATAAATAATGCATCCATAAGTGGGTTTATAAACTTTGTTTTGTAAAATGGGGGTAGCTTTCTCCAAAGTGTTTCTATTATGTTGGGGTTTTATGTAATAAACATAAAAGGTTCATTCCATTCCACATATGAGGTAGGAATAATGAGAAATTATACATATAGAATACTTTAAAACGTACATATTACAAATTAAAAGGATATTGAGATCATGGGGAAATGTGTTTTTTTATTTTAGATAAGGAAAAAAAGGACAATAGAGTTGAAGGATGTACACGATATACTTGGGATGAAGAAAAACTTAATCTTACTGGGTTAACATGATGACATATATTTCTGTACAATGTTCACAGATGATGCGTAGAATATTTTATGCAGTTCCATGGTTGTTGTAAAAGGAGTAAAAGATAGGATTATATACCTTAAAGGGGTATCATAAATAGTGTTACATACCGGTGAGTTAAATTATTCTAACCTTTATCATGATTGTATGGGGAATATCAGTGTGAAATGGATGAAAATACTCATATACAAAGGTATGTTGATGGTTAAAAACATAGGGTTTGAAACATGTGAAGAATGTATCTTCGATAAGCAGTGTGTAAGAACCTAGATCTTCATTTCAGGTATGGATCTTGATTTCAGGTTGTTTTTTAGGGGAAAAAAATAAATGAGAATTTTCTAAGTACACATCGTGTACTTATGAGAACACTTCATGTACCCAGGTACCGCATACAGCCGTGTAATAGCTGTATAATGACCGAGTACGTGGCCGTGTAGGTGACTTGGAATACCGCTTAATGTGGGGTCCAGTTAATGGTACTACACGACTTATACCTTTAATGAACACACAATGTAGTTTTTTTATTTGATATAATGGAGAGGGGTCACGTCTTATGTCAAGAAATTATTTCTTCTACCCATGGTGCATACAGGAGAGTGAAAAACGACCGAAGAACTTTGAACCCCTTTTGATTATCCGTCCGACCTCTGATTGAGATGTTGTCGGGTGAATTGGAATCCCACCCATGAGTTCTAAATTCTACTAGAGACACTCTTCCTGAATCATCCTATCTCGTGAGATTTTCAAGGTTGAAATATTTTCACCTTTTTGTAGATCTACACCAATCTAGGCTGATTCATGGGTTTACGTTCAAGAGTGTTGATCGTACAACATCACAATATGTGGTTTGTACCTTTAATTGTTTGTATTTGGATTATATATGCTTAAAATGATGCATACAATGTTTGGGGTATTGCTTGATTTGGATTTTAACCATGTTCATCACATGATATGGTTTGACTGTTGAATAAAGGGTAGTTTTTTATGCTTAAGGTTGTATATCTTGTTTATGGGACACCCCATGGGTATGTTTCCTTGTTTGATTATTCATGTCTGTTTGGTCTAGGATGCCTATAGGCGTTCCTTGTTTCAATGACTTGTTTTGTTAGGATGGATTTACTGATTATATGAGATGCACGTGATATGCATTGTGAATGTTTGACCAAGGGGAATTTGACTGTGAGATATTCCTGAGGTATGGTCATTTATGTTTGAATTGTTGTTATGTTGACCCAAAGGTATTGATTGTGAGAGATTCCAGGTGGTCATAAACTAGAGGGGTTACACTGTGAGTGATTTCCCATAGGGTTGTTATTAAATTAATTGATGCTACGTTGACCAAGGGGTATTGAATGTGTGAGCTACCCAGGTGGATGTTTGTAAATGTTTAGTTCTAATGTAGACCAAAGGGGTTGGACCATGAGAGATATCCAAAGGGTAATTGTTAAATGAGTTGTTGTTATGTTGTATTAGAGGGATTAGACTATGAGAACTTTACCATAGGGTCGTTATTGAATAATTATATGATTGTGATGAGTCTTCCAAGAAAAATCACTAGCTTGGAATCAGTCATACTTGATTGTTTAGATGGTCTTCTAAGATGTATGTTGTAACAATTACATGGAAGGATACATAGATTAGGATAAATCCCGTGATTCATTATTCAATAGTTTGAATAATTAATAAATGTAAATGAATGTAATTGAAAAATTTAGGATTGTTTACTTTTGAGTAATTCCTAGTTTATTGATTCATTTTTTCATATTACCTGCTATATATATTCACTTATAGTTAGGCACAAATATTTTGGTTGTTTCCTACTGTGATTTGTCTCACACCCTGTTTGGGTCATGTTTTTGGACCCAAACATATTATATGGTTGCAGGTATAGATAAGGGAAATCACCCTTATTCATCAGGTACTAGATTGTTATTAGAGATGGAGAGCATGGGACCAAGCTGAGGCTTGCAATTCTGTTGTAGTTTACTATTTCTCTGTACTTTGGTTTCAGTATTTTATTTCCAGCATTGTGACTTGTTCGGCTGATTTCTTAGACACATGTGACATACACCATTTTTATATGCTCCAGTTGTTATATTATTATCGCTCTTCGGCTGTTTACTTGGTTGTATGGTATTACTGCTTCAACTATTGTTACAATTTTTTTCCACTATGTATACTCTTCCAATGAGGGCATAGTTTCCTCATTATCACATTTTGGCCCTTGATTCTAGTCAGATGCCTCCGGAATTTGGGGAAATGTGCTTGAGTTAGTGTGACCAATCGGGTTCGGGGAACCATTGGGCGGTACTCGGAACCAGGATGTTACAAAGTGGTATTAGAGGAGTTTTATTTTCTGCTTTGCCTTACTATTTGGATCCTATAGACTGGGATATGAAGGAATAAGTTGTTGGTAATAATCTATGCCTGGGAGTAACTAACCCTTGTACATGGAAAAGCCAAGTTACCTCGAATATTGAAATTTTTATGGTTTTGAAATTGTTTTAGTTAATTTGATTACACCGTTGGGTGATTCACTTGTTTTGCACTGTTATGATTTATATAATTAGGCTTCTATTTCTATTGAAACATGATGAGATAAGGGTATTCCATCTCATGCATCATATAGGCACTTGCTAGAGATTGATGTCATGCATTCTTATCATGCCATTTAGAATAAATTACTGATTGTATGCTATTGTGATAGATGTTGTGCTAAATATGCATGTTGTTGTGATATATTATGTGATTGAATACCTCTTATTTTGATAGGGTATTGGTAATTGTAAAATTTTCATTTGGATGGATGCTAAGCTTTGGTCCCTAAGGTGTTATGGGCCCTCTTGGATCAGAATTTGGTGGATCATGTTTGAACTTTAATTTAATTCTTTTATGATATGGCATGAATAAGGATGGAAAAATTTGATTCGCGGAGAGTATGGGCTCTCAAGGGTCAGAATTTGTCATGCCTTGGAAGAAATTTTATGTTTTTAAGGGTTATAGAGAAGTTTCAGAGGTTTATTGTCCGAAAACATAGACAAAACATTGGGTGGTGTTATGAACACACACCATGTGTTTTTCTATTCTAGAAGAAATAACTTTTATTAAGTACATTTTGTGTACAATATGTATATGTCGTGTAGTATTTGAACATGTGATTGACTATGTGAGAAGAGACACAGGGTTGATAATACTTTGGTATAACATTCTGTGTACTGGGAGTACATGTCGTGTTGTAGAGACCATGTATCCGGGTATGTGACTAATGACACGAGTGGATGAAATTCGGATGGTACACACTGTATCCATCTTGTACACGCTATGTGGTAAATGACTATGTATTAGGCAGTGTGACTAACCACATGGGTTGATGCAACTTAAGTAGTAAATGTTGTGTCTAGGGTGAACATACCGTGTATTGTTACACCAGGAGAGAACCGTGTAGTTCTAGCCACGTAGAAGAACTTGGGTAGGAGGGAATATTTGAGAACAAGACGTGTCTCAAGAGGAACACTCCATGTGTATGGGTGTTACATGACCAGGTTGGTAGTGTTACACGCCATGTTAAAATATTAAGGGAACCCACCGTGTAAAGGTTTTACACGAAGTGTAACGCTATTTTTTAAAACTCGAATGCTTTCTTTCTCCTGTTATGTTCTTTCACTTTTAAGTTGTAGTCCTTAATAATATTAAAATGATGTGTGTACTTGACATTACAGAGTTATGCCACAAATATGTCCTTCAGTTGTACACTATATATAGGGCAATGATCATAAAATGGAAATGGTATATTAGTGACTACCAGCAGATCCTCTAGTGGTGCATGTCTTGGAACAAGCTGTTATATCAGATACAGGTGCTGATGCACTATTCCGTGAAGGCTTTTTGAGGATTTTACAGACTTTTCAGGGAGCACCTCATCCTTCCCCAACTATGAAGAAGTTTAAAAGAGTGTTCCAGTAGTAGCATCCTCCCACTTTTTTAGGGGATGGAGGACTATAGGCTGCAGAGTCATGGTTGGAGGCCATTCTTTCTATATTTGAGAATCTAGAGATGCCTCCAGAGAGGAGGGTGAAACCTATGATGTACATGCTACATGATTCCTCCAAGATATGTTGGGTTGTTACCTCATAGGTAGGACATCATCGGGATATGGTTTGGGAAGATTTTCACAGGACCTTCTATGATTACTTATAACCTGAGAACATGAGGGCTGATCGAGCCTGGGAGTTCATGCAATTGGAGCAGGGCACTCTTTTATTGATGGATTACTCTTCTAATTTTATAGAGATTCATCACTTCACACATTTTATAGAAGGTGATGATTTATCACTAGCTAGATGATTTGAGGATGGTCTTAGGTATGACATCCGATTGTAGGTGAATGTTTTTAGTATAAATTCGGTTACTACTATATTGAATCAGGAACTGATTACCGAGTTCAATATGAGGGAGTTGGGAGATGAGATCCAGAGCGGTTCAACATCCAGGGCTGGTAATCCTTCAACAAATATCAAGAAGCACCGTAGGGAGCTTTTACATGATGTTTCTTCAGGTATCCAGGTGGTATGATACCAGTGCAGTAAGAGTGAGAATATGAGACCACATTTCCTGAAGGACCCAGATGAGTGTCGATCTTGTGGAAATTTGAGTCATATTCAGTGTTTTTTCCAGATGTTCTCACCTGTAGCAAGTGATAGGGGTTCTGTTATGACTCCACATTCAGGGAGTAGAACCACCAGTTTCTTATCAGTCAAGTAATTGAAGTTCGGCAGGCTTTTCAAGCCGAGGAGGAGGTCATGGCCATGGTATCTAGATGGTAGGTTTTTAGCGCCAATAGGGTGGATCATATCAAGGTAGTTAGGTAGGGTCTCAGGGTCGTGATATAGGTTAGAATTTTGTAGTAGAGTAGACCCATCAGTAGCAGGATCCCGAACCCTTTATATTTATAGGTATGATTCTAGTTTCCTCAATTTTAGATTTTTCTATTTTTAATAGAGGGGCTTCCCATAGTTTTATATGTTTTCATTGTGTAGAGCCTTGGGCTCTTCATCTTTACTTCTGAATATGTTATGATGCTAGACACTCCATTGGGGATTAGGACAACTAGTGTACATCAGTGCAATGAGTTCTTTATTGAGGTTGGTGGGTGTCACATCTTATGGGACCTATATGTCTTAGAGATGAAAGGATTAGATGTCCTTCTTGAAATGGATAGTTTGGTCTCTCTCTAGGACTTTGTTGACTAGTATCACTACTGGGTGAGTTTCACATCACTAGAGGGTGAGTATTTTCTACACAAGGGTGAATGGGATGTCCAGGAGAGCAGGGATGTACCTGGGTATCATGGGTTTGGAGGAATTACTGCCTAGATTTCTAGTTTATATCTGGATGACAAGGGGACTTCACAGATAAAATTTCTTCCAATGGGGGATAATTTTAGAGATGTCTTTCCAAACCAATTTTTAGGGTTACCTCTAGAATGAGAGGTATATTTCTCTATTGATCTTGATCCAGGAGTGGCACCGGTGTCTATTCCTCCTTATAGGATGGATACACCTGAGTTAAAGGAGCTCAATAAGTAGTTGGAGGAGTTTCAGGCAAATGGTTTCATCCGACCCAATACTTCTACTTGGGGTTCTCCAATTCTTTTTGCAAAGAAGGTAGATGGTACCCTCATAATTTATGTGGATTATCAGAATATGAACCGGTTGATTGTCAAGAACTGATATCCTTTACTGAGAATTTATGATCTCTTTGATCAACTTTGAGGATACTGAGTGTTCTTGAAGATTGACTTGAGATACGATTATCATCAGTTACACGTTAGACCATCAGAAATACCTCTTAAATCCTTTAAAAGTAGGTATGGTCTATAACAGTATTTGAGTATTCCGTTCGGTTTGACAAATGCACTAACAATTTTCATGGAACTGATGAACCGAGTGTTCCATCCTTACATGGATTCGTTTATAGTAGTCTTCAAGGATGATATCTTTGTGTACTATCACACTAGACATGACCATGACATCCATATTGATATCATTTTGAGTACACTGAGGGAGCATCCGTTATATGCTAAGTTCTCAAATTTCCACTTTTGGATGGACCAGATTAACTTCTCGGGTCATGTTATTTTAGAGATAGGAGTATCAGTAGACCCAGAGAAAGTGTGAGCAGTAGTTTCCTGGGAGCATCCAATGAACGTATATGAGGTATAGAGTTTTTTGGGTCTATATAGTTACTATAGGATCTTTATACAAGACTTTTCACACTTATCAGGGCCACTGACAGGCCTAACTAAGAAGGGTGAAAAGTACCTGTGGACAGATTCATGCAATTCAGCCTTTCATGAGATGAAAGGGAGATTCACTTAAACACTGATACTGATTTTCCAGATCTAGGCAAGAGTTACACCATTTAATATGATGCATCAAGTATCAGGTTGGGATAAGTGCTTATGCAAGGGAAATGAGTCGTTTCATATGGGTCTCAGTAGTTGAGGCCACATGCGAGGAATTATCCGATGCACAATCTCGAGTTGGCTACAGTTGTGCATGCCTTGCACTATTGGAGACATTACCTTGTGAGAGAGCATTTTATGGTATACACTGACTGCAAAATCATCAAGTATATCTTAACTCAGTGATATCTAAATTTGAGACAATGAAGGTGGGTTGAGTTCCATCATTATTTTCACTTTGATCTTGCCTATATTCTTGGGAAAGGCAATGCAGTGGCTGATGCATTGAGCCAGAGGACTTAGATACATGCAGTTCATGATGCCAACAATGAGTGGAAGCTTATGGCTCTGTTCTCTGAGATGCATTTGGAGGTGCATGATAAATATGGGTAGACATTTATTTATTTTATAGCTGTTACCTATACTCTACTAGATCGAGTGTGAATAAGGAAGATTTTAGATTCCAAAGGCCTTGTCCTATGGGAGAGTGTGTCGAGTGAGGATCCTACTCCTAGGTGGACCATAGACGATGATGATATCTTTCATTTTCATGGATTCATATGGGTGTCAGCATACATACGTGAGGAGTTGATGTGATATTTTCATTCCTCAGTTTGGGGAAATGTTCTCGAGGTCCTGTGACCAATCGGGTTCGGGGCACCTTTGGGCGACACTCAGAACTGGGATGTTATTGGCCACCAATACTGACGGTGTAAATCTCGATACATCTTGGTGAAACCAGGATGAACTATCCCAATGGTCATTTCTAAATGTTTAGTGTTAATGTAGACCAAAGGGGTTGGACCATGAGAGCTACCCAGAGGGTCATTATTAAATGAGTTGTTGTTATGTTGGACTAGGGGGATTAGACTGTGAGAACATTCCCATAGGGTCGTTACTGAATAATTTTATGATTGTGACGAGGTTTCCAAGACAAAGCACAAGCTTGGAATCAGTATTACTTGACTGTTTGGATGGTGTTATGAGATGTCTATTATTATTATTACACGAAGGGATACATAGCTTAGGGTAGATCCTGAGAATCATTATTCAACAATTTTAATAATTAATAAATGTAAGTGAATTTAATTAAAAACTGTAGGATTGTTTACTTTTGAGTACTTCCTACTTTATTACTTCATTTCGGCATATTGCCTGCTATATATAGTCATCAAAATTTAGGAAAAAAGATTTTGGTGGTTGCCTACTAGGATTCTTATCAAACCCTATTTGGGTCATGTTTTTGGACCCAAACATATGATATGGTTGCAGGTATAGATAAGGGAAATCACCCTTCATCATCAGGTACTTGATTGTTGTTGGAGCTGAAGAGAATAGGACCAAGCTGAGGCTTGTGATGCTATTGGAGTTTAATATTTTTCTATACATTGGTTTTAGTATTGTATTTCCATAATTTTGACTTGTTTTGATACTTTCCTAGACACATATGACATGAAACATTTTTATATGTTTAGTTTTTATATTATTATCAGTCTTTTGTTGTTTACTTTATTGTATGGTATTACTTCTTCCTCTATTGTTACTAATTTCATTCCACTGTGTATACTCTACCAATGAGGGAATAGTTTCCCCCTTATCACACTGTGGCTCTCACTGCTAGTCAGAAGCCTCTAGGATTTTTTGAAATAAGTTTGAGGTCATGTGACCAACTGGGTTCAGGGAACCTTTAGGTGGTACTCAGAACCGGGATGTTACAAAAGTGGTATCAGAGGAATTTTATTTTCTACTTTTCTTTAGTATTTGGATCCTATAAAATGGTATAGTAAGGAACATGTAGTTAGTAATAATCAATTCCTTGGAGTAGTTAACCTTTGTACAGGGAAAAACCAAGTTACCCCGAATATTGTAATTTTTATGATTTTTTAATTGTTATAGTTGATTTGATTTCACCATTGGATGATTCACTTGTTTTGCACTGTTATGATTTATATTATTAGGGTTATATTTCTGTTGAAACCCAATGATATGAGGTTATTCTATATTATGAATCATATAGGGACTTTCTAGATATCACTATCATTCATTCTTGTCATGCCATTTAGGATGCATTACTGATTGCATGCTGTTGTGATAGATATGGTGCTAAATATGCATGTTGTTGTGATAGATGATGTGATAGAATACCTCTTACATGAATAGGATGTTCTGGAATTATTAATTAATGAACCTGAATTTTATTATTCAGGTAATTAAGATCAAGTGGAGAACACCTTCAGACTTAAGGTAAGGGTTTCTTCATCTCACTTCCATTTTTGTGAGATATTCCGCATTCACTATTACTACTTATTTATGGTGTATGTATACTAAAAATTGATGTTTAATATCATGAATATATTTATTTTCATGATATTTAATATTTTATTTTATGATTATTAATTTTGGGTCATATGATTCAATTGATTACAAAGTTTTAATTATTTTCTACCCGAACCTCCATTTTCATTCGGGTAGATCTTATTCTCTACTCACCTCAATTAAATTATTATTTATTCCTATGTACTCCTCATAAATTCTATTTTAATATTGTATATATGTGTACAATTCATAATCCTTCTATATTTTATGGGTATTTACATGTTTTAAAAGAATATTTCAAAAACATTGTTCTGAAATGCAAGCCTGATTCAAGGAACATCTCGAATTATTACCTATTTTGAAGTTCACTCTATATTCTGTTTTAAGCCATATTTATCTTTATAAAATCACACATTTCAACATGAAAAATATATTTAGGTTCATTTCTGGTTTTATTAAATCTATCATGCCCTTTCACTTTAAAATCGTTTAATATTTTCTTTAAACCGAACTAAAATGTTTTATTTATAAAGCTTCTTTAAAAACTATTTTTAAATGATTTCACCTGAATAAAACTTTATTTAAGATTAAAATATAATTTCAAGGAAATTACCTTTTACTTTATGGGATATACATGTTTACAATATGATTTCATGAAAAATACAAATGATTTTCTAAATGAACTCTTCTTTCCAAAGTAAAAAGGTTTTTTTCTTATCTCACTTTAACTTTTATGAGATATATGCCTTGTTCACCACTTATTTATTACTTTTTGTGTATGTAATTAACTTTGGTATATCATATCAAGAGTCTCTTTATTCTCATGATATTCTAAGGGATTATGAATTGAATGTTTCAAGGTGGTATGAGACACTTTGGAATGTTTAAATATTATTTCCTCAAGGATTTTTCAATGGTTTCATTTAAAATTATCTCTATCTATGGAAACATACTTTGTTGAATCTTGTACTTCATTGAGGTTTATCTCCTATGATATCATCCACCATGTTTTATTAAATGGGTTATGAATATTTTGACGGTGGATGTGCTATCTTGAAACCATTCACCATATTACTTCAAATGGTTAGTGTTTATGTTTAATGATTGGAGAAAGTTATTTAAATTTCATATGTTAGTTTCAATATGAATTTGTATGTTGTTTATGTTGAACCCCATCCATATGAGGAATGGATTTGACTTAGTAAGTGTTGGGTGGTTCCTACTATAGCCCCTCAGTGAATCAGTAGATCTCATGAGACAAACTATGGTCTTGGAATGAGGCCTAGATAGTATGATTAATTATGTTATTGGAATGAGGACTTGACGGTATGGTTATAATGTCCCGAATTATGCATTCCCTCATTATGAAGCTAGTAATTTAAAGTTCATGTGGTTTTTCGACTAGTAGAATACCTATGATTATGTTTTATTATGAAATTATTTATTTAGTTTTTATTATTTCCATAGTATGTACAAGTATTTTTTTAATGGAATGTGTTTTCAGTTATTCACTATGCCCAATGTTTATGTTTATTATATCTTCTCCTATATTGTTTACCTTTACTGTGCTTCTGAACTCACCCATTTTCTTATGTTTTATTTTTCCCCAGGATGTGAAGAGGTGTATTATGAATGAACTGCATGGATAAACTTAGAGTTGTGGATATTCCCAATAAAACTTATATGTTGTTTTTTATTTCAATTTTTAATGTTGAACCTATGTTTGTATCCGGTTTTCCAAAACTGCTAAACTATTTGGTCCTTTGGGATACGAATTCCCTGTAATCATGCCAATGTAATAAAATAATGCACCGAATCCTGACTTCTAGGGTCAGGGAATTACATTGGAAGATCGTGGAAGTGGAGGTGGTCAGTGCAGGAGGTGGTTCACGATGAAGCATAGTGATGGGACATGGCACCCGATGGTGGCAGCCAGTGCTGTGGACAGGAAAAGTCGGTAGGTGGCGGGTCATCCAGGGGGATACATTGGAGGCGTATAGATCTGGGTCAGGCTAGTGGGTCAGATCCATGTTGGGTTAGGGGAAACTGGGGTGGATCTTGGTTGTGTTCAACCGTGGTTCCGCGAAAGCTCGAGTTTCCATGAGACATAGTGACCACATGACCAGATAGGTGGAGGTCGACTGCAACAGCCAGTCAGGTGAAACAGGTGGAATGACTATGATGGTCCGTCCATGAGTGAATTGTACATTTGGTAGGGAAACTGATTGTGGAAAAAGATAGACCGACTGCGGTGTTAGGTGGACCAACCATAGTAGTAGGTCTGTAGCCCCCGATAGGACTACAGGCAGTTTCGTTCAAACGATCATAACTCTTAAATGAAGAATCCAAACAACATGTGATTAGTAGCAGTGTGACCTTGATCTTAATAATTTTGACTCAAGATAAATGTTGGGTACCTTCTTTATATGTGAGACTCTTATTTTTTATATTTGGGACCAGTATAGGTTGAGTGTGTTCCATTGGTCCTTTCCTTGAGGTAATAGTGTGGTATTACATCTACATCACTAGATTATAATCCATTCTATAGGTAGAGTCTTAGATAAATTTGTTGTGTCCCTCCATGAGATTGGAGTGTGGTCCCATATCATCCCTTATGGAGTTTGTGGAATCCCCTGTTGGCAGGAAGAGCCGGTAGGTGGCGGGTCAGCTAGGTGGATACATCAGAGGCGTACAAATCTGGGTCGGGCTAGCGGGTCAGATCCATGTTGGGTCAGGGGAAAATGGGGTGGAGCTTGGTTGTGTTCAACCGTGGTGCCGCGAAAGCTCAAGTTTCCACGAGGCATAGTGACCACATGAACAGATAGGTGGAGGTCGACCGCAACAGCCAGTCAGGTGCAACAGGTGGAAAGACTATGATGGTCTGTCCACGAGTGGATTGTACATTTGGTTGGGAAACCGACTATGGAAAAAGATAGACCGACTGCGGTGTTAGGTGGACCAACCATATCGAAGGTCCCCATCCCCCGATAGGTCTACAGGCAGTTTCGTTCAAATGATCATAACTCTTAAATGAAGCATCCAAACAACATGTCATTAGTAGAAACGTGACCCTAAACTTAAGACTGTTGACTCAAGATAAATGTTGGGTACCTTCTTCATATGTGAGACTCCTATTTTTTCTATTTGGGACTAGTATAGGTTGAGTGTGTTCCATTGGTCCTTTCCTTGAGGGTATAGTTTAGTATTACATCTACATCACTAGATTATAATCCCCTCTATAGGTAGAGTCTTAGATAAAGTTGTTGTGTCCCTCCATGAGATTGGAGTGTGGTCCTATAACATCCCTTATAGAGTTTTTGGAATCCATGTGACCTCCTAGAGTAGGGTGTTGATCTCCCTTATAGCGGGTCATATTGGTAGGGTTTGTGGAATCGTTGGAATATGATCCCCTACATAGTGTGTTGATCCAGATTGGGTTTGTAGTGTCCCCCAATGGTTTTGGGTGTGATAACCTCTCTATGTATCATAGTCTTCTTGACCAATTCATTATCTTTGGGCAGGTCCCAAAGTATATATACCTATTCATCGAGTGTCTATGATTATATCATGGCTTTAAGAGTGAGTTATCCCGAAGTGAGCGTGCTTCAAGAAGAATCCTATGGATGGTAGTTGGTTATGACCACTTGATGATTTGGTCTCTTCTGAGTATATCTAGTTTTTTATTATACTTCATGTATCTATAATACATTGTTACATATTTTATTTAACTACATATACTTGGTGCTTTGTTTTTAGTGTTTTTGGTGTGTCCTAATGAGTATTGTTATACTCACCCCTACATGGATTTTTCTCATACATGTCATGTCTTTTGCATACAGAGACCCTTTTGACGATGTACTAGGAGGATGAAGAGTGGGTGGATCATAACTAGTGTTGGGTAGACCAAGGTGTTTATCGGGAGCATACCCTTAACATAGACATCACCCTTAGATCACATCAGACTCTTTACAATTTTAGTTAGACTTGGGTTACAGACTCTTTGTGGTGGGCATGTATTTGGTCCATTTTCCTATTTACAATACTTTCACTATCACACTATATTGTGGGATTTTAGATGTATACATGCATCCTTTCAGTTGTTTTACATTTCAACGTTGTGTGTCTTAGAGATGTGTACACGTGTACATGTACTTTGGGATAATGCTTCACATTTATGGGAATTACTACTCGGTGTAAGTCACTAGCCCCTAGCCTATCAGAGACGGGCTTGGGGTAGTCAAGGATCAGACCCCAGTGTGTTGGGTCATGATAGAGTGGTATCAGAGCAGCCAGTTTTACTTTAGGACTAGAAGTTTGTGAGGTTGGTTTGGGGTAAAAATGTTAAGTGTTTCAAGTTTGGATTTTAGGATAGGGACCCTAGTGTTAGTCCGACAACCGATGTATCTATACACCAAGACTCTAGTAACCTACTTTTCAACTCGGTGCACAAAAACAATAGTTTTAGGAAAAAAGGGTACATACATCGTATATGAATGGTTGTGTCTTCCATGTCCTTTAACTCTTCAGATATACTATGTTTAACATGGTATATATATTTTTATTTAAAGATGCCTCCATGTAGATACCCAGTCAGGATTCTATTGTGTGATCACAAGGATGATTTTCCTAGTAACATAGCATTGGTACAAGGGACTGCACCAGAGATAGCACCACTGGGTGATTTACCGGCTATACCACCACCCATCGAGAAATAACTACTACTAGAAATACCAGCTGAGGATGCATGTAGGTTGAGTGCATTGCACATGTTCCGTAGGCAGTGACCTCCTAGGTTTCGTGGTGATCCATACCCCCAAATAAATGAGGATTGGATAGAGGTAGTCACCCATGTTTTCTTACTTGTGATCACGCCTGACGACCAGATGGTAGTAATTTCCATGAGTTTTCTTTAGGGTTCTATGGGAGATGGTGGAGCTTGGTGACTCAGTCACATGACGAGACATCTCTCTCCTAGATAGACTTTGAGCATCTATTTAGTGAGGAGTTCTATCCATCCACCTTTCTATCTGTATGCATACAAGAGCTTCAGCATCTACAATAAGGAAGTATGACTGTAGCAGAGTATTCAATGAAGTTTACGAATATTTCTTGCTACTACTTGGATATGGTATGAGATCAGTTATTTAGGGCTTGGACCTTAGATCATGGATTATGCTGGGACATCAGGGCATCAATGGTATCTCTTATCATTTATACTTATGTGGGGGTACTTGAGTGATCCCTATTAGTGGAATGTTTTCTGGCAGAGGAGACACCAGTAGTGAGAGATAACAGTTGGAACCTGGTAGCTAAGACCTCAATAGTAGGTAGCCAACTATAGTCATAGGGATCCAAGTGGGTCGGTCACTTTAGGAGGAGATCCCAGGACTTAGAGTTAGAAATACAGGGCTCCCAAGGTGGATTTAATCATCCAAGGGACATTCAATGTTTCTCATACAATCGTCAGGAGAATTTATAATTAGATTTCCCAAACCATCATATAGTTGACTAGGAGATGGTCAAGGGACTTATTAAATAGATACAAAGATAGAATCAAGGTGATCTGTTGGGTAGAAGATGTGTTAAAGGGGCTGACATGGAAACAAGAGGTGGTCAGAGGTTTGACCTATTACTACCACCACCCCCTGGTGGTCCATACCAGGCTTTGGGATCTGGTGGAAATGGACGAGACCAGCTAAAATCTATAGAGTCTTATGACCCTGAGGCTATAGGGATGATACGAGGTATGATTTGTGCCTTTTATACCTTATTTGTAGTGTTGATAGACACAGATTCTAGTCATTCTTTTCTCACTATGAATCTTGTTCAAGATTCAGAGATTCTAGTTGAACCGTTAACTGTACCCTTATTCTTGGAGACTCCTACTGAATAAGACTCCATGATCACACACTGATTTCGATAGTGTGACCTTAATCTTGAAGGTGAGAGTTTTAGTTGGGATCTCTTGGTAGTGGCATCGATACCATATGATTTCATTCTTGGTATGGATTGGTTATTGATGTGGCCTTAAAAACACATGTTTTTCCACATCTTTTTAATTAATTTTTATCAATTTAATTATTTATTTTAACACTTTTAATAAATAATGACACTTATGTAATTATATCACTAAATTAATTAATTTATCATTTTTTACAAATAATTTTGTATTTTAAGCTTTAAAATAATTAATTTATTTCTTACTTTAATTTTATATACTAATAAATATTTATTTAGATTGTTGTTTTTGTCTGCATATTTAATAATTTAATAGTAATAAGCTAATTAGTTGATTCGGCATTTTCACTTAGATAATGTAGTCTTAATCTAACATTGCATGTATTAAATATTAATTAATTTTATGTAACATAATGTTTTAGTCATCATTTAACAATTCATTAATCATAATCTAAGATTATAAACTTATTTTAGTTTTATTAAGTCTCTTTAGATTATATTTCATAAATTAACATAATGGTTTAATAATATAATAATTATCTTTCTACCTTAAATTAATTTAATTTGATATAATAACTATTTTAAACAATTTAAACTTGTCTTATAAATGTTTAATTTTATGTTAAATTATAATAAGTTAGTTGCCTTTTAATTTTATTTTTAGTATAGTAATAATTTAAGTTATGCAAATAGAAGTTGATAATAATTTAATTTAAGTTTAATAGGTTTCATAAATTTGTTAAAGTTTATGTTGTATTTATATTTTATATTGTCTTAATTAATAATTATTTTGAATTTAGTATTTTGTTCAGTCTTTATTTAAGTTCCAATTTATTTCCGACTATTTATTTTACAGTATTACGGTGGCACCGGTTTGACTCACGGTCTCACCATAACACCCCCTTCACGGACGCATCGTGACTCCCTCACCTATCTCACCGTTTTTAGCAACAAGTCTCACACTGGTTTCATCAATCGTAATCCCTTATTACTGTCTCCCCATGAACCCTATTCATAGTGCCAACGTTAATTCCACTCCACTGTCTCACCGTTTTCACTTCTAATTTTCTGGGCATCGCATCCCTTAAAGTAGTGGCACTGTGACCTTTTCCACTGTTTCATTTTTCAGAATCTCTTCATGACGTAACCTTTCTCCCACCGCACTTCCTCAGCAACCATATCTTTCACCACACCAAACTGATTATGAAGGGGGGAAAGGTGACTCCCACATGACATACAACGCCGCAAGATCTCCTCCATGTCATTTCCTCGAACTCTCCTCCGGTAAGGCACAGAGAAGGAAGCTATGGTAACACAGGGGATTTGATCGACGAGAACAGGGGTTTGAGAAAGGAAAACATTGAACTCCACCATGAATTTTTGAAAATAAAGAACCTATGTAGCAACGTATATGCTCTGATGTCAAACTATGCCGACTGCCAACTGGCAGCTAGTTTTCTGTCAGCAATACCACTGGTAATACCACATGATATGTTGCCGGTGAAGAGGTGTTTGGATCAGCTATGAGGTGGTCATGTGGATGGGCGGAAAGCGAGGGAGGAGAAGGAAACCTCAGCTCGGTTGTTAAGAATCCCGATTGACCAGAAGTGGGTGAGGGAAGGACGCAGTGTTGTGACCCCGCATAAGGAGGCCGATTCTAGGAGTTGAGTTGTGCCGCTGCAGAAATGAGAAACAGCCACCCGAGACCTGTTCACCGCCAGAGGGATTGTTGTGTGGGAAGATTAGGGAGCCGCGGACCTAGAGAAAGAATATAGAAAAGATAATTCCTAAAAAATATAAATAAATTAAAAGGTACACTTCAATTAAAAGTTAATTTAAAACAATAATTGTTTTAATAATAACATAACCTAAATACTAAATAATTCTAGTTATGAATAATTAATAAATATAAAATAATAAAACAGAATTAAAAAATGAAACTTAAATAAAACTAAATTATTAATTACTTCTAAATTAAATTAAAATAAACAAATTATCTTTTTGATGTTACTTTTTAAATATTTAAAATTATATAACATTTAGTTTACTAAGAAGTTTTTTACTATTAATAATTTAAATTAGAATAAACTTTCTAATTAATATAAGTTAGTAAATAATTTAATTTATTTATAATAAAACACTTTTAAATTAATGTTAATAACTCTAATTAATAAAAAAACAACTGTATAAATACTTATTTTAAGACTTTTAATAATCTTTTAATTTTAAATATTTAATTATTTCTTTCTCATTTTTAATCATTCTATTTGTTTCCTTGTGCAGGTTCATACAAGAAGTGATTTCCCATCCAGATTCACTTAACTGACTTAGCAGGAGTTAGTTACGTGAGGAAAAATAGTGCGGCGTGTCTGTCATGAGAAAACACACGTGTGTAGTGCGAATTTAAGACACAGACTATGTCGGTTGAAGATGTTGGGTGATATGCAGTAGATGAAGGTAGATTTAAAAACAGAGTTGGAAGCAGTGATGAGAGGACTCTGATGAAGACGATCATTCACTCGAAAAAAAGACATTATTGAAGAGAAGAGAGACATTCATTCGATGAACACACCAGTTTCGGAGCAGAGTAGAGAACCTGGAGCACTTCTCGGAGAGCCACTCTTTGGAGTTCTGAGGGCAAGGAGCAGCAGTAATTGATGCAAGCAGAGGAGGTTTTCTTCCTCTATTTTTTTTCCAAATCTCTTTCTCTTTAATTGAATGGATTTAGTATTCGTGTTAGTGATAATGAACAGTATATTAGTTATCTAAATTTCTAGTTCGAGGAGAGTTCTTGATCTACTGGTGATCATTTTAATCTTTTTCATTAAATATTTATTCTATGATTAGATTTGATCGGCGGGATCAATTCTAATTACACATATCTGCTTCATACCACAAACACTGAATTTTCAAAACTTTGTAATCATTCGGCGAGTTTGATTATGGATTCATCCTTTTAGTAATCAAATCATTATGAAAACATCAGTACTTACGGTGAGTTTGTATTGTTGTCCTTTTAAGTCATCTTTCTGAAGTTGCACTTCTTTGGAGTGGCAAACTCAATGTTGTACAATTTCTGCGACTTAAATCCTAGAAAGGGAATAAAGTCACCTATTTTTAGTGGTAAATTGCAGTATTTTTACATGATTAGGAGAAAAAATTTGAACCAGTAGACTAGAGTAATCCCCGAGCGTACTTTTCTGTTATATTTTATCAGCATTTTATTTTCTTTGTTACATTTTGGTTCTCAGTTGTTCTCTGTTTCAGTATAGGTTAGAACTATTTTACGAGAGTTGTGTGTTTTTTCTTTACAATTTATAAAAACGTAGAAAAAAATATTAAAAGGTAAAAAAATATAAAAAGTGAAAATTAGAAAAACCACTCCGCTGCTGACAACAGTGGAGTTTTCCATGTTTTTAGTTGAATAATGGCCAAAAATAGCCTTCCCTGTGGGTTTGACCCTACTTTCCATATATACAGTAGTTATTAGGAATATAAATTTTAAACTTTGACCGACTTCAACGACAGAACAGGTCATGTTTTTGGCGCCATTTCCGGAGAAGGCACGGTCCATTATTCAAAAAAAAACTGCTCATGTGTCTACCTCTGAATTGTTACTGCTGATACTGTATACTGTTGTTTGTATGAGCACAAGAACTTCTGGTGCTATATTAAAGCCTTTAAACCCTGAATTAGATAAACATCTCACTTCTCTAAGAAATAAGAACAAAATTGAAATGGAAAATCAAGATAATAGAGTTCCTAATAATAACTTTCAAGATCAACCAGAAATATTATAAGAAAATGAGAGACCTCGGATGAGGGAGTTTCAACTTCCCCATGTGTCTAGTAACCCATATTCAATTAGGCTTAGTCCTAGAGATCGCAACTATGAGCTGAAAAAATCACACATTTCACTGGTTCTTGCATTCAATGGGCTCTCTAATGTGGACTCTTTATCCTTCATTAGAGATTTATACAACACTATGCATCCACTTCCTTTATTAGGACTCACTGAAAACGAGCTAAGGATGAGATTTTTTTCGCTTTTTCCTTAAAGGGAATGCTAGGAATTGATTTTTAAGTTTAGATGAAAACATTTTTGAAAACTTGGATCAAGTGTACAACTCATTCATTATGAAATTTTATCCCCAATGATTAAAAGGAGAACTGAGAACTAAGATCACTATTTTTTTACCAAGAGGATGGAGAAGATTTTCATGAAGCATGTGATAGATTTAGGTACCTGCTTAGGTAGTGTCCTCATCATCAACTCCCATGTCATCTTCTCATGGATACAATCTATGAAGGGTTGTCCTCCTCTGGTCAGAATCTAGTTGACCAAGCTACTGGGGGTAATTACAATGATAAAAATGATGAAGAACTTAGACAAATATTTAATAATCTTGCACTGAATTCACAGCACAAAAATTCAAGAAGAAAAAGAGTCCACAGAAATGTTAATTCAAAAGTTGGTTCAATGAATGAAACTCAAGCTCAACTAGATGAAATCACCAACCAAATTCAATAATTACTGAACCAGAATTCTAAACAAACCGTTAATTAACTTGGATGTCAAAATACGAACCAAAATTTAAAGGAATAGTGTGTCTAGTGTGGTATGTTTGGGTATACTAATTTTTTTTGTCCTAACTTTGATATGCCAGCCCAATAAAAAGAAAATTCAAACTTTGTTAACTATGGTCCTAAAATTCCTCCTAAGGAAGATCCTTTTTCAAACAATTAAAAACAAGGCTATAGGAACAATCCAAATATGTCCTGGAAAGATCAAGGCTTAATTAAACAATCCACTACCCCTAAGTACTATAATCAACCAAGACCAAACTTCCAAAATCAACAAAGGGGTGAGTCTTCAAATACACAAGGAAATAATGATAGTCACATGTCTTCTAAGCTTGATCTAATCTTAAATAAAATCAACTCTCATGAGGAAAGATACATGACTCAACTTTCCAAGCATCAAAATCAATATGGGTTAGACAAAATTCAAAATTATGTGAGAATGCAGAATATGGAAACACAGTTCGGCCAAATTTCTAGAGATTTTTCATCTAGGGAAAAAGGTAGATTTCCAAGTACAACTGATCTTAACCCTAGGGAGAATGCCATGTATGTTGTCACTAGAAGTGGTCTTAATACTCAAATTATTTCTGAAAAAGACCATGAAAATGCCCAAAGTGAAAATATTATTCAATTTGGAAATAAAAAAACTACTTTGCACACATGCTGGAAATTCACAGAAAAGTAATGAAAATGATAAAAATCTAAACTTGTCACCTGAAACTCAAGCTGAAACTTCTTCTAAAAATCAAAAGAATAAAGGAAAAGAAAAAGTTGTGTAAGAGGTGAGGGATTTTCCTACTATCCTTAGATATTTTTCCCCACCCATCCCTTTCCCAGAAAAGCTGAAACCTCAAAGCAATCCCAAGGAAGAACTTCTTCAATTTCTTGGTATTCTGTCCAAGCTACACATGAACATCTCATTTATCCAAGCCTTAATTGAAATTTCATCATATCTGAAATCCTTAATGAAAATTATTTCAAACAAAAAGACCCTTGAAGAACTTTCCACCTACAGCCTCAATGAAGAGTGTAGTGCCATGCTTCAAAGAAAAATCCCACCAAAATTGAAAGTCCCAGGTAGCTTTGTCATCCCTTATACTCTAGGATATTTTGGTCAGCTCAACTATCTATGTTATCTAGGTTCTAGCATTAATATGCTCCCATTCTCACTAATTCGACAGTTGAGACTGGGTGATCTTCAACCCACCACGGTCATACTACAGTTAGCTGATAGATCTTTCACTCATCCTATGGGTAGGGTAGATGACTTGCTAGTTGGGGTTGGGAAACTATTTCTACCTGCTGCCTTTCTTGTCTTAGATGTGGAGTGTGATCAAGAGGTTCCCATCATCTTGGGAATGCCCTTTTTGGCCACAGGTGGTGCTGTTATTGATGTGTCAAAGGGTCAGATTATATTCAAAATTGGTGAACAAGAAGAAGAGTTCAATGTTTTTCAAAATATTAAGGAACCAACATATTTAGAAAACTACTATAAAATAGAGTTCCTTGATGCTGAATGTTCTTATAAAAATCAAATTGAACACTTATAATTATCTGAAGATCAATCCTCTGTTAAAGAAAACATTTGTGAAGCTGAAAATCCTGTTGAATTTGTTTTAGAGATTGAAAATTCTGCTGTAACAACCGATATGGGAAATCTTTCATATCTGGAAAACTGTCCAGTTTCTGATGTTAGAGAGTACTCTATTTCTGAACTTAGGAGCTTTTTGATTGAATTTGAGGGTGTTTCTGTTAGCACCAAAACTTCTGAGAACTTTAATATTGATGAGGAAGAACTTTTGAGACAACTTTATGATTCTTCTTTCATTGATATATTGAAATCGGATATGAAAAATTTTGATAGCATACTGCCCACGCTGGACAGTGACACTGTTAATTCTAATTCTGAGCATGTAATTGAAATTATTTCATCTTTCAATACTCCTTACAAGAAATATATTGAAGATCTTGGACCTCCCAGGCCTAAGAGTCTTCCTTCAAGTGTAGAACCACCCACTCTTGAATTGAAGCTAATATATGCTCATCTTAAATATTCATTTCTAGGTGAGAACTCCACTTTCCCTGTAATAATTTCTGCTAAACTGAATGAAAACCAAGAGGAAATATTTTTTAATGTTTTGAAAAAGTTTAAATTTTCTATAGGCTGGACAATAACTAATATCAAGGGTATTAGTCCCTCATTTGTTATGCACAAGATTCCTATGGATCCTGACCATAAGCCCATAGTATAATGTCAAAGAAGATTAAATCCGAGCATGAAAGAAGTTATGAGAGAGGAAGTGATCAAATTTCTAGACACTGGAATAATTCATCCCATTTCTGATAGTGCTTGGGTCAGCCTTATCCAGGTTGTCCCCAAGAAGGGAGGTTTTATTGTAGTTAGAAATGAAAATAATGAAGAAGTACAAGTTAGGAAAGCCACAAAATGGAGAGTTTGTATTGATTATAGGAAGCTTAATGCATCCACTAGGAAGGACCATTTTCCAATTCCCTTCTTGAATCAAATTCTTGAGATGCTTGTTGGAAATGAATTTTTCTGTTTTCTGGATGGGTATTCTGGTTACAACAAGATACCAATTTCTCTAGAGGATTAGGAAAAGACCACTTTCACATGCCCTTTTGGAAAATTTTCCTACAGGAGGATTCCCTTTGGGTTATGTGGAGCTCTATCCACCTTTCAAAGGTGTATTATGGCTATATTTTCTGATATGATTGAGATAATTATTGAAGTTTTTTTGGATGAATTTTCCATTGTGGAGAGTACTTTTGAATCTTGTTTAGGAAATATTGTGTTAGTCTTAGAGAGATGCATTGAAACCAACCTTGTTATTAATTAGGATAAATGTTATTTCATGGTTACAGAAGGCATTGTGCTTGGTCATAAAGTGTCTAAGAGGGGTCTAGAAGTTAATACTGCTAAGATTGATGTTATTAAAAAACTTCCACCTCCTATTAATTTAAAAGGTGTTAGAAGTTTTCTAGGGCATTCAAGTTTCTACCAGAGATTCATAAAATATTTCTCTAAAATCACTAAGTCCTTGTGTTCTTTGCTGGTCAAGGATGAACCATTCAAAATTGATGAAAACTATTTGAAATCATTTAATCTGCTTAAGGAGAAACTCACTACATCACCCATCATCACTGCACCTGACTGGAAGTTGCCTTTTGAACTTATGTGTGATTCTAGTGACATGGTTGTAGGTGTTGTCCTTGGACAAGGGAGGGATAGGAAGTTACATGTGGTGTATTATGCTAGTAGACTGCTAGATGATGCCCAAAAGAATTACACCACCATTGAAAAATTATCGTTAGCTGTTGTGTTTTCTCTAGATAAGTTTAGACCGGACTTGTTAGGTTCAAAATTCATCATTTCCACTGATCATTCAGCTTTAAAATACTTGCTGTCTAAGAATGAAACTAAACCCAGGCTGATTAGATGGATTTTGTTATTACATGAATTTGACTTAGAGATTAGGGATAAGCAGGGAGCTGAGAATTTAGTTGTTGACCACCATTCTAGGCTTCCTCTTACTCAATCTGAATATGAAAATCCTAGGGAAATACAATCTTTCTTTCCTGATGATAAACTGCTTACTATGTCAATCAAGCAATCTACTTAGTTTGTAGATTTTTCCAACTTTCTGGAAGCATGTGTTTTTCCCAAAAATCTATCCAATAATCAAAGAAATAAATTTATTTCTGAGCTTAAATATGACCTTTGGGTCGATCCCCTATTGTTTATGAGGTGTTTTGATGGAGTCCTTAGGAGATGTATAACTGAGGAAGATATGTTGTCTGTATTAGAAAATTTTCATTCTTCACCTTGGGGAGGTCACCATGGTGGCGAAAGAACTGCTCAAAAAGTCTTACAATCTGGTTTCTATTGGACAACCCCTTTTAAGGATGCTAGGAGCTTTGTGGTTGGTTGTGATAGGTTCCAAAGGTTAGGTAATGTTGGTTGGAAGAAAGAGTTACCCCAAAAAGGAATTCTAGAAGTTGAAATTTTTGATGTTTGGGGTTTATATCTCATGGGTCCATTTCCATCATCTCATGGGAATGCGTACATTTTAGTTGCTATTGACTATGTTTGAAAATGGGTTGAGGCAGTGGCACTGCCCAACAATCAAGACAACAGTGTAATAAAAATTGTGAAAAATAATATATTTACAAGATTTGGAGTCCCAAGAGATTTTATTACTGATAATGGAACACACTTTAAGAACTATAAGTTTTATATTTGACGTAGAAATATGGATGTGTTAATAAAACTAGTACTCCTTATCATCCACAGTCCAGTACACAGGTGGAAATTTCAAATAGAGAACTGAAACAAATTCTTGATAAAACTTTTTCAAATTCTAGGAAGTACTGTTCTCTTAAATTGGATGAAGCTTCATGGGATTATAGAACTTATTGCAAAACCCCAATAGGTATGTCTCCTTACATGATACTGTTTGGGAAATGCTATCATTTACTTGTAGAGTTACACATAAGTCTTATTGGGTAGTTAAGGCTCTGAACTTTGATTTTAAGAGTGCTGGTGAGAAGAGATTACTTGATATGAGTGAACTTGATGAGATTATGAGAGAGAGTTATGATAATTCAATGATTTATAAAGAGAGGACTAAAATTATTCATGATTCTATCATTCAAAGCAAGGAATTCAAACCTGTACAGAAGGTCATTATCTTTAATTCTAGACTCAAACTCTTTCCTGGAAAGCTGAAGTCCAAGTGTTCTGGACCTTTTACAATTGTTAGAGTTTTGAATAATGGAGCTGTTGAAATTGTAGGTGAATAGAATAAACCCATTTTGGTTAATGGGCATAGAGTGAAAATTTATTTTGAGGGACAACCGAAGGGCTTGGCTGCCTTCAGTGTACTTGGAAACTATTCTTGAATAAAGTTTGGCTGGAGACTTTAAACCTAGCGCTGCATGGGAGGCAACCCATTGTTTTTGTTGTGTTAAAAAATAAAAAAAATTGTAATTAAATAATGTCTAACTGAAGACTTTAAATTTAGTGATTCTTGGGAGTCAACCCATGTTCTTTTTTTTGTGTGTACTATTGTCTCTGATTTTGTTTCACTTTTAATAAAGTGCTTCCATGTTCTTGTTTTACATACTCAGTGTTTCTAGGATGATGATGTTGTGTCATTTAAGGAGTGTAATTCCCATGCTGAAGGAGTAATGGAAAACCTAGTCAGGGAAGTATTTTACTACTATTGTTTGTTCCATTTTTTTGCTCCTTAATACTTTAGAAAAAAAAATCTGCTTCTTGGGTTTCTACTAGACTAAACAATTCTACTTGTTTTAAAAAAATTTCTACATATTTGGTGAAAATCTGCTGCATAGATTGCACATTAAAGAAACTTTTTCTACATGTCACTGAAATGAATTAAAAATCTGCATGTTCTTTTTGTTGTGAACTTAACTTCATTGTTTAAAACCCATTCACTGCATTAAATTAAGTGTGGGGGGTACATGTTTGCCGGCAATTGTATTTTTCATTGGAACTGATTAGTTTATAGGGCGTTTAGCATGCATCTTTCAGCTATATTGAACATCTAATTGAATCATACTTTGTTAAAATTCTTACACCCAATTCATTGTGCGCCCACACATTATATGCTACTTTAGAGCTATATTGAAAATCCTTGTCACTGGACATATATGTTAATGCATACACTTTCTAATGAACCTGCTGATTATTTATTCATTGTGGCAAACAATATTTTTTATCTTCATTGAGACCCTTTAAACATGTCTTAAATCTACTTAATGGAAAATCTGTTTTGAACCTTAATTGATTAATTTTTATTCTCCATATTTAGAATTCAATTTTGGGGACATAGTTGGGTTTTAAGTGTAGGGGAGGGGCTCAATTCTTGACTGTGCTAAACTGTGCTTTATTGAAAGCTCATCAATTCCCACTTCAACTCAAACTTTTTGTTAAAAAATGGATAATTTTTTTCAAAATTCTTGCATAATTTAAGGCCTTACACTGTACTCAATTGGGTCTCTCCTTAGGAAAAGTTTCTTGCTGGTAGTTAAGATCTACTCTGAGTCTGAAATTGATGATAATGGATAATTTTTGAGTGGTTTTACTTAGTGATTGAATGGATATATTGATTTAGAGTCTATTTCTGAAAGTGATTAGGGTTACATGTTTGTGGAATTCTGATCATAACCTTGGAACTGGAAGTTTTATTCTGATCTTAGGGGCCTGATTCTTATTTTAATTATTAAAAGTAATTAATTTAATGAGCCATTGTAAATGGTTTCTATATTAATCTTTTGAAACTGGAGTAATTTGGGAATCTGATATCCCATGGTGTGTCTCTAAGACCCTAGATGATAGGTGCATTTCTATTTACTTTAATCCCTCTGTTCACTTTGAATAAGTGTATATTGCATAATGCTTAGCCCAATGATACATGGATTGGAAAAAATTTAATAAAGTGTCTAGGGTCAAAAATGAGCTCATTAAGGCGAGGGAAATGATGAACACCAGATGAAGAAGGGATCAATTGGTTTTTATGGAAATCATTTTGGTTGTATCATTGAGGTGATTCTCAAAAAAAATTAATTATTTTTGGAACCTAGGTGAAAAAGTCTATGTACAAAGTTACTTGGTTAAGATCTTAATTTCATTGATATTTTATCTCCTGTCACTCTTGGACTCTGGACTAGAGCCTGAATTGAAGTTAGTCATTAAGCAGTACCACATATGAGGCATGACACTTTCATTTCTTGTTGATTCTTTACTCTCTTGACTAACTTTGAGTATTTTTTCTAAGTAAGATTCATATGAGCAATTTATTTTCTAAAAACATATTGACTTTTTTTTTAAAGTCCTCTTTTGAATGTTCTAGACGTGTTACATCTTGAGAAATATAATAAATGCATTTACCTATTTCTCAATGATAATAAAACATGAGATTGTTTGAGGGCAAACAATGCTTAAGTTTGGGGGAATTTGATGTGGCCTTAAAAATAAATGTTTTTCCATATATTTTTAATTAATTTTTATGAATTTAATTATTCATTTTAACACTTTTTAATAAATAATGACACTTATGTAATTATATCACTAAATTAATTAATTTATCAATTTTTACAAATAATTGTATATTTTAAGCCTTAAAATAATTAATTTATTTCTTACTTTAATTTTATAGACTAATAACTATTTATTTAGATGATTGTTTTTGTCTACATAGTTAATAATTTAACAGTAATATGCTAATTAGTTAATTCTGCATTTTCACTTAGATAATGTAGTCTTAATATAACATTTCATGTATTAAATATTAATTAATTTTATGTAACATAATGTTTTAGTCATCATTTAACAATTCATTAATCATAATTTAAGATTATAAACTTATATTAGTTTTATTAAGTATCTTTAGATTCTATTTCATAAATTAACATAATAGTATAATAATATAATAATTATCATTCTACCTTCAATTAATTTAATTTGATATAGTAACAATTTTAAGCAATTTAACCGTGTCTTATAAATGTTTAATTTTATGTTAACTTTTAATAAGTTAGTTGGTTTTTATTTTTATTTTTAGTATAGTAATAATTTAAGTTATGAAAATAGAAGTTGATAATAATTTAATTTAAGTTTAATAGGTTTCATAAATTTATTAAAGTTTATGTTCTATTTATATTTTCAATTGTCTTAATGAATAATTAGTTTTAATTTAGTATTTTGTTCCGACTTTATTTAAGTTCCAATTTATTTCCCTCTATTTATTTTGCAGTATTACGGTGGCACTGGTTTGACTCATGGTCTCACCATGACACCCCTTTCACAGACGCATCATGACTCCCTCACCTGTCTCGCCCTTTTCAGCAACAAGTCTTACATTGGTTTCATCCACCGTAATCCCTTATTACTGTCTCACTGTGACCCCTTTTCACAGTGCCACCGTCAATACTGCTCCACTTTCTCACCGTTTTCACTTCTAATTTTATGGGTATCGTATCCCATGAAGTAGTGCCACCGTGACATTTTCCACTATTTCATTTTTCACAATGTTTTCACGATGTGAACTTTCTCCCACCGCACTTCCTCAGCCACCATATCTTTCACCACACCAAACCGATTCCAAAGGGGGTGAAAAGTGACTCCCGCACTACATACAACGCCGCAAGATCTCCTCTGTGTCATCGAGAACATCCGGTGATGAACAAGTCATTTCCTCGAACTCTCCTCATGCAAGGCACAAAGAAGGAATCTATGGTAACACAGTGGATTTGATTGACGAGAAAGAGTGGTTGGGAAAGGAAAACATTGAGCTCTACCGTGAATTTTTTGAAAATCAAGAACCTCTATAGAAACGTATATGCTATGATGTCAAACTATGTCGACTACCTACCAACAGCCAGTTTTCCGTCGACAATACCACTGGTAGTACCATTGGATCTCTTGCCAGCGAAGAGGTGTTTAGATCAGCCATTCGGCGGTCATGTGGATGGGTGGAAAGCAAGGGAGGAGGAGGCGACCTTGGCTCAGTTGTTCAGCATCCTGATTGGCCAGAAGTGGGAAAGGGAAGGATGCAGTGTTGCGGCCCCACAAAAGGAGGCCGATTCCAGGAGTTGAGTTGTGCCACTATAGAAATGAGAAACAACCACCCGAGACCTGTTCGTCGTCAGAGGGATTGTTGTGTGGGAAGAGCAGGGAGCCGCATACCTATAGAAGGAACAGAGAAGAGATAGTGCCTAAAAATATAAATAAATTAAAAAGTACACTTTAATTAAAACATAATTTAAAACAATAATAGTTATAATAATGACATAACCTAAATAATAAATAATTCTAGTTATGAATTATTAATAAATATAAAATAATAAAACATAATTAAAAATTAAACTTAAATAAAACTAAATTATTAATTACTTCTAAATTACATTAAAACAAACAAATTATCTATTTGATGTTACTTTTTAAATATTTAAAATTATATAACACTAAGTTTACTAATATAATTATTACTATTAATAATTTAAATTAGAATAAACTTTCTAATTAATATAATTAATTAAATAATTTAATTTATTTATAAAACAATATTTTAAATTAATGTTAATAACTATAATTAATAAAAAAAAATAACTGTATAAATACTTCTTTTAGGACTTTTAATAATCTAATAATTTTAAATATTTAATTATTTTTTTCTCGTTTTTAATCATTTGGTTTGTTTCCTTGTGTAGGTTCATACAAGAAGTGAGTTCCTGTCTAGGTTCACTTAACTAACTCAGCAGGAGTTAGTTACGTGAGGAAAAATAGCGCGACATATCTGTCACGAAAACACACACTTTTGTAGTGCACATTTAAGACACAGACTATGTCGGTTGAAGATCTTGGGTGATGTGCAGTAGATGAAGGAAGATATAAAAATAGAGTTGAAAGCAGTGATCAGAGGACTCCGATGAAGACAATAATTCACTTGAAAAAAAAGACAAGACTAAAGAGTATAGAGAAATTCATTTGATGAACACACCAGTTTCAGAGTAGAGCAGAGAACCTGGAGCACTTCTTAGAGAGACACTCTTCAGAGTTCTGAGGTCCAGGAGCAGCAGTAATTGATGGAAGTAGAGGGAGTTTTCTTCCTCTATTTTCTTTCAAATCTATTCCTTTGTAATTGAATGGATTTAGTATTCGAGTTAGTGATAATGAACAGTATATTAGTTAGCTAAATTTCTAGTTCGGGGAGAGTTCTTGATCTACTGGTGATCATTTTCATCTTTTTCATTAAATATTTCTTCTGTGATTAGATTTGATCGATGAGATCAATTCTAATTACACATATCTGCTTCGTACCGCAAACACTGAATTTTCAAAACTCTATAATCATTCAGCGAGTTTGATTATGGATTTATCCTTTTTGTAATCAAATCATAATGAAAAAATCAGTACTTACGGCGAGTTTGTAATATTTTCCTTTTAAGTCATCTTTCTGAAGTTGTACTTCTTTGGAGTGGAAAACTCAAGGTTGTACAATTTCTGCAACTTAACTCATGGAGAGGGAAGAAAGTATCCTATATATAGTGGTACATTGTAGTATTTTTACATGATTAGGAGAAAAAATTTGAACTAGTAGACTAGAGTAAACCCGAGCGTGCTTTTCTGTTATCTTTTATCGAAATATTATTTTCTTTGTTACATCTTTTTCTTAGTTGTTCTCTATTTCAGTATAGGTTTGAATAATTTTATGAGAGTTGTGTGGTTTTTCTTTACAATTTATAAAAAATTAGGAAAAAATATTAAAAGATAAAATAACATAGAAAGAAAAAATTAGAAAAACCACTTTGCTACTGACAACAGTAGATTTTCCAAGTTTTTAGTTGAATAGTGGCCAAAACTAGCCTTCCCTGTGGGTTCGACCGTGCTTGCCACATATACAGTAGTTAGTAGGAATATAAATTTTAAACTTTGACAGACTTCAACAACATAACAGGTCAGTTATCCATAGTTCATGCTCAGATTAACTATTTTAGGAAAAGAGTGGTGTGTCTGCAATTATGTGATCTAGTTTTCATTTTTTTTGTGAAAATAAAATCTAGCCAGTGCAAGATGGGCTCACATATAGGAGGGTGTACCAATTACTCATTAGTTGGCTAGCCTCACCTTTGGTACAATGGATGATATGAGTCCTCAGTTTCATGCAGTGTTGGTGGAGTATAAGGATGTCTTTCCTAAATATGTTCCATGTTTACCTCGACATTAAAAACGGACTTCTACATTGATCTACACCCCAACATGACATCGATATCTACACCTGGATATCAAATGGATCCGGAAGATCTTTGTGATTTGATGATATAGTTGGAGGACTTATAGAGGATGAGATTCATGAGACCTAGTGTTTCACCAAGGTCAACCCCAATTTTGTTTTCCAAGAAGGAATACGTGATATTGAGGTTATGGGTGGATTACCAGTGCTTAAACCATAACTATCTAGTAACAGGGATCGATGAAATTTTTGATAAGTTTAAAGGTGAGTAATGGTTCTCAAATATTGTGTTGGAGTTGGGGTCCTAGAACCAACTACTTTGTACTTTATGATAAAATTGTACTCATGGATTTTAATATTAATAAATATTTTATCACATCTTGATTGTTATTCTGCGTGGAAATGCATGTGATAATGTCCTAAGGATAGCTATTTCACTAAAGGTTCATAGCAAATCCCTACTATGATGAGAACCTAAAAGTGCCACAACACTATTCTTGAATATATGTTCTATGGACAGATGATGTAATTTGAGGGACACAAATAATACAGCCCATTAGGGGCAAGGACTCATAAAACTTTGAGGCACCTTATCATGGTGTGCGCCCTTGGTAATATCCAGGAGGATATTATGAGAATGAGACCCAGCAGTAGGAAAATCCACATTTCATAGTGTCATTGGATGTTCATATATGAAGATGTGTGTATTGGTCATTAGACTTTAAGATTATTATTAATGAGTATTAAAACTCGTGCACTTAGATTTATTGATGCAAACTATGACAACACACTATTTGCAGTGAGGTAGGATATATGCGTCCACCTGGATTTGATCCCGGGTCGCCTGGATGCACTTAAGAGTCCTCACCACAGTAGAAGCTACAGGGCTTGCAATAATGAGAGGGTATGGAACCTAACATCGGGGAAAGCCTATGCATTCATGGGATAGCCAAGCTGAACATCCATACGAAGTTGGAGAGATGATTTCATGATGAAGATGCTGGGGAGGATCAGTTCGAAGTAGTTAGTCTGGGTTGTATGTAATGTTTGAATCCTACAGGAAATTAATTCCTCTAAGGCCTAAGGGCCATGTAATACTTACACCTATGGGCCTTGTAAGGGTTTCACCTCACCCCTTGAAAGGTGGATTATCAAAACTCAATAAAAAAATGAAGGCCTTTGGGCCATTGGATGGATAATGCGAGAAAGGATTTTTTTCCTTCTGTTCCATAACGGAAGTTGATATCTCATGCCTTTTTATAGAATTGATATAGACTAAATAAATCCATGGCCATGGTGAGGAATGGGAAAGTCAAAGAAAGAGAAATTGATTGCATGTTTTGATGACAATAACAAGCAACCCACTTGATTCGAGATATCGAGACAAAGGGATTACATTAAATGGTAAGTGTTCATATGAGGTGACACATTATTGCAATGTTAAATAATTTCTCTATGAGTGCCTTGGTGTGTTACTAGATGCTAACCTTGGACTTTAGGTAGGATTTGCCTAATTCCACTGAGAATGATGCCTAGAAGGCCACACACTAAGTGTATCCATGTATCTCAGTTAAATATTCATTTAATAAGTTGAATAAATATTATTCCCGATTCTGGTTTAATAATTATTCAAGGACGCCTGATCAGAATTATTTTGACACTAGTTATTCATGAAAATATATTATGGGTGAAATAATATATTTATTATTAAATAACGTAGTGATATTTATTTATGAAATAAATATTCACTATTCAAGGTCTAAAAAATGTGGTGGAGGAAATAAAGAAAATTGAAAAACAAAATTACAAGCTGTGTATATTAATATACACATCATGTAGTTTTTTATAGGGATTTGTGACAAATAATAATATTTATTTATTTCAATAATATTAGGTGTAATTCATTGGGTGCATGTTAAGTGATAATAATAGTCAAATGTTATTATTAGACATGGGGTCTTACTAAGAATTAAATGAAATGAATAAATTCCTTTTGGTAATTAATTCATTTTATTATTATAAGTAATATAAATCCCAATTACATTATTCTCATTAGATATATCAATTATCTGTGGCTGTTCACAAAGGATATGTAAAAATCTATCAAGCCAAGTGAGAATTTATTTACTCCAAGAATGCTCTCATGTTACGAGAGAGATACTCCTCCACCGGATCAAGGAGATCACTTTGGAAGCGACTATGAAGGTGATCAAAGGATGAAATTACAAGTGAATTCTGTTCCATGCTAGCACCTGGGGATCCCTTAGGTGTTTTCCAGAGATACATGGAACATGTGCGGATCACTGCTATATGAAGAGTACACTTATCTTATGTGACACAACGATGGATCACATTGAATCATGATTGAAAGAATAAATGAAGATATAATTCCATATCAGTAATTCTTGTATTTTAATTAAATTAATTATAACCAACATATGATGATACTCTCTATGGTTCTGGGACTTCCCTATCTCTTTTTTTTATTTTGTTCTATTCCAAAGATCCGAAATTTTATCATCATAGATGATCTCATATGGATCATTGGTAACAGTAAAATTAAAGTTGGGTACACCCATCCATGCGCTTATGTTGTGCCCAAAACCTACAAGTGGTATCAGAGGGGTTTTATCTTTGATTATAATTATTTAGTTTTTTCGTTGATAATTTAAACATTTAATAATTTAGTTGTTTCAATTAAAGTTAATTGTTATATAAATATGAATCTCAAGATCTATTCATCCTCTTTCATTTCTCATTAACCTTACATAAATGATCTTTTCTTTTTAATTTTGATTAAAATAAAAATAGAGGATCACATCCGAAGGTGCCAAAGGTTTCTGTCCGTACAACACGAGAACACAAGGTGTGTATTTTTCCTCACACACCATGTAGTCAAGGTTCAATGCATTGGGACTTGTCTGCCAAAACATGTCAGGTGTTGTATTTTATCTAAGTATTTATGACTCTATTTTTTGAACAGGAATAGGTGGAACACAGTTTCCAAATTACACGCCATGTGGCCCATTAAACATGATGTATAGTCCGTTCAGGTTACGGTTGGACTGTGTACCCTGTACATGGCTTGCCTGAATGGAGTCCGTGTAACGTGGATACTACACGACATGTGGCTCAATGTACATGCCGTGTACTCTGAAGATTTATGAAGTACATCTGCACTCCATATCCCAGGGTGTGTACTACAGATGGACAATTAACAATAGTACATGCCATGTAGCATGAACTACATGCCATGTACTCATCCAAATGACACAAATTTATTAAAATTTATTATTATATTGTACACACCCCTGAGACGTGTACCATGGTGTGGATGTAAAGCTGGGGAACAACACGTGATATGTGTTATAGGTATATATATGTGTTTTATTTATCATCTGCGTAATGTTTGTTTCTACTAATTGGGTAGTTATGAATGAGAATTCACCTGGTGACCTCCAAGGTACAAGTTATGTAAAAAGATAATTTTAAATGAATTTATTTGATTAAAATTATGATGTATTATAATCTCAAGGAAATTTGGAAATAGGTTTAAGATAAAAGGATTGATTAATTAAAGATAATAATTAACTGATTCGAGCGTGATTTCTCTTAAACAAGAACAATTAAAGAATTGAATGATAGTTTTATTTATGCGTAAATGTCGTTTCATGTATGGATGATATTGATCTAGACCATGACCTTTTTATTTGGATGATTTCTTTTAATTTATTTATTTAAATTAAATTTGTTTTCCTGTGATCCTTCTCCTCATTAATATGTAGGGCCTGCATGCCCAAGGTTTATTTTATGTAAAAACCTGTTTTAACCCTCACCTACATGTGAGATAAAAGCATATGTAATGGATGGATCTCCCAAGCTAGTAGAGGTAGCTCAAGTTAGGAGCCAAGGCAAAGCCAATCCAAGGAGATACAAATGTGAATACGTGGAAAGTTATAAACACGAACCCAAAGGGTTCAAGGTGTTTTCTACCTTAGGTTTTGGGTTAGTTTATCAACCACTAGATAAACTAACCAATAGAACAAGATCAGGATCATGCCATTTATTTTATTTCTATCAGTTTCATTGTTTATTTATTGTGAGTGTGCTGCTGCAATCACACAATTAATGAATTAAACAAGCATGCAAGATGGAACTAAAATAAGGTCGGATTATGCGTAAATATTATCTTAGACAAGGTTAATCACTTAAGTATATCCCACTTAATATTAAAAATCATGTAATAAAGATAATAAAATAGAAATTTATGTATAAGTATAAAATCCCTCAAGGAAATATTAAGTCAGTATAGCCTTCCATAATCTTGGTTAGAATCAAACCATTGTTCCAAGTTCTTGACCAACCCTCATTGGGGTACTTTAAATTATCAGGGAATTCTGATTTGAGTTTTGGGGTTGAATTGACTTGGTTAACACCAAGGTTTTCCTAACATAGTAGGACTTAGTGTGACCAAGAGAAAAAGGTTGAGGAAATAAAAAATAAAAGGATTTCAAGATTGGGGAGTCCACTTAGTGGGTCAAGGAGCAATGAGTTAATACAGTTGGCATTTGGAATGCCTACCTAAAACCTTTTCAATTGCTTAAACAACCCTATTTGGGGTAATGTGAAGGGAAATATGGATCCTTTCCACTATAATATTCAGACAACATAATATCCCGAAGTCAATGGTGAGGACTATTGAATTTCTAGAAAATTGTGGGAGACTAATAAGTATTAATTTATTTGTATCAGTTTTATCATGATAAAGTACTAAATTTTTTTATCATATTAATTTTTATAAATGAAAATAAAAACGACATTAAACATATCATTGTGAAACATACTCGAGAAGGAAAACCTTCTCACCAGCACACATTTTGAGGAGTGGCAGAGGTGTTTATGCGTCATCATTCTCCATGCGAGGAAATTGTATATACTGGAGGAGCCTATTCCAATTGCACCTAGAAATGATTCCAGTGATGAGGAAATATCTATCTATTGGAAAAATTTTGATGATGGAACATATGTCTAATATTTCATGCTATCAACCATGTCTAATGATCTCTTAAAGAAACATGAAAACATAGACACATATAGCATGATGTCTCACCTTAAAGATCTCTATCAAGAGAAGGCGAGACAAGAGATATATGAGATCTCCAATTATTTTTTCACAACTAATCATGGAGAGTCTGCACCAACTAGACCTCATGTAGTCAAGCTTATTGTCTACATTGAATGCCTAGAAATCTTGGGGATTATGTTCCCGAATGAGTTGCGTACAAATCTCATCCTATCATCACTACCCAAGACCTTCTCTAGATTTATTTTCAACTAAATCAAGAGAGACAATGAGAAAAGTCTATTAGAACATCTGACCTTGATTCTCAAGGTATATAAGGACATGGGGCGTGAAAAACCCACAATCCCTATAGTGAATAAGAAGAGGAAGGAAAAAAGAAAAGAAGCCAAGGATTTATAAATGGTCTAAATCCTCGGATCACCATCCCTCCAAGAAGGGGAAGATCCGGAGGAAGGGTAAGGAATGGGAGGTAGTATGTTTTTCATGTGTCAAGATTGGACATTAGTAGAGGAACTACACCCAGAATCATGGGTATACTAAATGTGCATTGGTTATCGAGTGTATTTTTCCATTTCTACACATTGGGTATTAGATAAAACATGTGGGGATCACATCTATATTCAAATGAAGGAACCAATTAGATTTATAAATATTTATAGAGGAGAGGTGGATCTTTGAACTTCCAATAGTGTAAGGCTAGTTGCATTGGAAAATGGTGATTAATGTCACTCATTGCCAACTCGGATGATTTTGGTTTTACATAACTGTTATTATGTACCTAGTGTTACCAAGAACACAATTTTTGTATCATGTTTGGATATGGATGGATTTATTTTCATGTTTAGAAATAAGGGTTGTTTATTTTATAAGAACAATGTATGTTATGGTATGGTATATTTAAATAATGGTTTGTATGTATTAAATTACAAAAACCAAGTGTTGTAAATCAATAAAAAAACAAACTCACATGACTCATACAACATCCAGTTGTGGCATCACCGTCTCGGTCATGTAAATGAGAAGTTCTTGAAAAATCTCTTCGAATATGGTTATTTAGACTCTACTGATCTAAAACCACTTTATAGATGTCAAACTTGTTTACAAGGGGAAATGACCAAGATGCCTTTCGGTGGGCAAGGTCAAAGGGCCATAGAGCTTCTAGGATTGGTAAACACGGATGTGTGTGGACCATTTGCAATAGAAGCTAGAGGTGGATATTCTTACTTCATTACTTTTACTAATGATTTGAGTAGATATAGCTATATCTACTTAATGAGGTATAAGTTAGAGTCCTTGGAGAAATATAGGTAATTCAAGAATCAAGCATAGAATCATCTTGGTAAGAAGATAAAGAATATTTGATCGGATTGAGGTGAAGAATATCTGAAATAAGAGTTCATAGACCTTTTATGGGAGTCTGAGATTCTATCTCAACTCACTCCTCCTTATACACCAAAGTGTAATAGTGTTAGTTAAAGGAGAAACCACACCTTGTTGGAAATGGTGAATTTGATGATGAGTCATGCAAATATTCCATTATCCTTTTGGGGATATGAATTACAAACTATGGAATACACATTAAACTGAGTACCAACTAAGAAAAAAAATTGAATTCCCTATGAATTGCGGAATGGAATGAAATCTATTTTGTCACACAGATGTGTATGGGGATGTGAGGCGTTTATTAAGGCCTTCTCAGGAAACAAACTAGCACCCTGACTAATGAGGTGTATCTTTATAGGATATCCTAAGGAAATGAAAGGATATTACCTATATAACCCTTAAAAAAATAAAGTGAATGTCACCAGACAATCCATATTTCTTGAGAGGGAGCACATACACAAAAAGGATAGCGAGAGAAATATTGACTACAAGAGTTAGTATAAGAAACAATTCCATAGGTCCCCATGGAAGAGGATCCAGAAACACAAGTATTGCGTAGGATATCAAGAGTGGTAAGGGAACCAGATAGATTTGGTTTCCTAGTCACCGAGGATGGTGAATCATTATTATTGGAACAATTATGAACCTATCTCCTAAAATAAATAATTAGAGATATTAGAAACTGCAAGATGGATAGAAGATATGAATTCTGAGATGGATTCCATGTATCACAACCATGTATGGGTTCTAGTCGATGAGACAATTGATGTAAATTCTATTGGATGAAAATGAGTGTTCAAGAGAAAGCTAGAAATGGAAGGTAAAGTTAGCACCTATAATGAAAGGCTAGTGGATAAAATATTGAGACAACATCAATGAATTGACTACAATGAAACCTTATCACCAGGTTCCATGTTTAAATCCATAAGAATAATACTTGCCATAGCAGCTTAATATGACTACAATATTTGGAAGATGGATGTCAAAACAACATTCCTTAATGAGAATCTTTAGGAAAATGTCTAAATGACACAACTAGAAGGATTTGTGACATCAGGTGAATCCAAATGGGTTTGCAAGTTGCATAAATCCATTTATGGATAAAATCAAGAATCCAGGTCATGGAACATTTGATTTGATGAATCCATAAAAGAATTTGGTTTCATTAAGAATTAATATGAACCAAATGTTTATAAGCGGTTTAATGTAAATGTGGTAATTATTCTATTAGTATATGTTGAAAACATATTACTTATTGGAAATGATGTACCGGTCTTACATTCAGTTAAGGATTGGTTGAACAAGTGTTTCTCCACGAAGGACTTAGGTGAAGTAGCCTACATTCTAGGGATCAAGATCATTCATGATAGATCCAAGAGGCTACTTGGACTAATTCAGGGTACATATATTGACCAGATATTAAAGATATTTAGTATGTAACAATCCAAGAGGGGATTGGTTCCAGTGTCACATGGCCTATATATTTTTAAGAGAATGTGTCCTCAGACACAATAGAAGAAAGATAAGATGAGTAAGATCCCATACACTTCAACTATATGATCCATCATGTATTCCATGTTATGTACCATGCTTTATGTTGCCTATGCACTAAGCATGGTAGGTAGATATGAAGAAGATCTAGGATAATAGCATTGGACTACTATTAAGACTATCCTTAAGTATCTTAGAAGAACTAAGGATATGTTCTTGGTATATGGAGGAGACAAGGAGCTTGTCATCATATGGTATGCTGATGCTGGTTTTCAGATAGATCAGAATGATTTGATGTCACAATCAAGATATGTTTTCTATCTCAACAGAGGAGCTTTGAGCTAGAAGAGTTCAAAGAATCCAGTTGTCAGCGATTCTACAGTGGATACTGAATATATAGCAGCTGCTGATGTAGTCAAGGAAGCTGTCTAGATTTCCAACTTTTTCCAAGAGCTTGATGTGGTGCCAATAAGTAGAGACCCTATCACATTGTATTATGATAATAATATAGTGTTGGATCTTGAAAAAGAACCAAGCTCACATAAACATACAAAGAAAATTCTCCAAAAATATCACCTCTTGATGGATTTCTATCAAAGGGGTGAAGTTGTAGTGAGCATAGTATCCATGGAAGAGAATGTGGTGGACCCCATGACTAAAGGCCTATATCAACAGAATCATGAATATCATGTGAGTGATAGTGGGTTAAAGGATGTTAGAAGTTGTCTCTAGTCCATGTGGAAGTATATTAGAGTTAGTAGCCTAGAACCAACTACTTTTTACTTTATGATAAACTTGTATTATTGAATTTGAATATTAATAAATACCTTACCACATCTTGATAGTTATTATATGTGACAATGCATGTGATAATATAATAAGGATAGGTTTTTCACTAAAGGATCATAGAGGATCCATTCTGTGATGAGAACGTAGAAGTTCCATAACACTATTATTGAATATATGTTCTATGGTTGGATGATGTTATTTGGGGGACACAAATAATACAGGCCATTAGGGATGAGGACTCATAAATATTTGAGGCATCTTCTCATGGTGTTCACCCTTGGTAATATCCAGAATGATATTATGATAATGAGACCCGCCAGTAGAAAATCCACATTTCATAGTGTCATTGGATATTCCTATCTGAGGACGTGAGTAATGGTCCTTAGACTTTAAGACTATTATTAATGGGTATTAAAACCTGTGAACTTAGACATATTGACAAAAACTATGACGATACACTGTCCTCAGTAAGGTAGGATATATTTGGTGTATCACAAGTAATACTGCATTAATAGATAATGAAAGTAAGGATTTGTCCCTTCTGTTCCATAATGGATGTTGATATCTCAGACCCTTTTATGGAATTGATAGAGCCTAAATAAATCCATGGCCATGGTAAGGCCATGGTAAGGAATGAGAATGTTCAATTCTGAGAGGTAAAAGAAATATTAATCAAGCTTATGGTTTTATGAAACTAGAATGAAACCCACTTGATTCAAGATATCAAGACAAAGATATTACATTACATGGTAAGAATTCATATAAGGTGACACGTCATTGTAGAATTAACTTATTTCTATATGGGTGCCTTAGTGTGTTTCTAGATGTTAATCTTGGACTTTAGGTAGGATCCACCTAATACCACTGAAAAAGAGGCCTAGAGGGTCGCACACTGAGTGTATCGAAGTATCTTAGTTAAATATTCATTTAACATGTTGAATAAAGATTATTCTTAATTGAGGTTTAATAATTATTCAAGGATTCCCGACCACATTTATTTTTACACTAGTTATTTGAGAAAATATATTGTAGGATAAATAATATATTTATTAGTGAATAATGCAGTGATATTTATTTAAGAAATAAATATTAATTATTCAAGGTTTAATAAATGTGGTGGAGGAAATAAAGAAAATGGAAAAAAGTACACATCATGTATATTAATATGCACGTCCTGTAGTTTATTCTAGGGGTTTATGAGAAATAATATTTTTTATTTAATTAAATAATATTAGGTGTAATTTCTTGGGTTCATGTCAAGTGATAACAATAGTCAAATGTTATTATTAGACTTGGGGTATTACTAAGAATTAAATAAAACGAATAATTTCATTTTGGTAATTAATTCATTTTATTATTCAAAGTAATATAAATCCCAATTACATTATTCTCATTAGATCTAGTCATTCTCTGTGGTTGTGCACAATGGATCTGGAAAAATCTCTCAATTTAAGAGAGAATTTCTTTCCTCCAAGAACGCTCTCAATTTATGAGAGGGATCCTCCTCCACCAGATCAAAGAGAGAACTTTGGAAGCGGGTCTCAAGGTGATCAAAGGCAGACATTGCAAGGGAATACTCTTCTGTGCTAGCACCTGGGGATCCCTTCGACAACGTACAGAGATACATGAAGCTTGTGTGAATTACCACTAGAGTAATCCTACACTTGGATTCTACGATACAACAATGGATCACATTGGATCATGACAGAAAGCATCAACGAAGATATAATTCTATCAAGGAAATTCTTGCCTTTTAATTAAATTAATTATAAACAACATATGATGATCTTCTCTATGGTTCTAGGACTTACCTCTCTCCTTTTTGTTCTTCATTATATTCTAAAGATCTGACATTTTATCATCCTGGAAGATCTCAGATTGATCATTATTAACGATAAAATTAAATTTGGGTACGTCCATCCATGCGCTTCCACTGAACATGGAACCTACAAATTAACCTTAGATCAGGCTATTAACATTTGAGAGTACAATGTGAGTATATAACAAAGATGACCTTCAGATGTCATTAAAGTCACTATGAGTACTTTGTGATGCTGTTTGGTGTGGAAAATTCCCCATTAGTGTTCATGGGACCCGTGAACTAGATATTTCAACATTTTCTTATACCGGTTAATGGTAGTATTCATCTATGACATTCAAGTTTATTTGTAATTTGAGGAAGAGTATGCAAGACAATTGAGGATGGTCCTGGACACACTCCAAGAACACCAACTTTATAGGAAGATCTTGAACTATCAGTTTGGGACTTAAGAGTTCCATTTTATAAGACACATCATCTTAGAGGCTGGAGTAACAGTAGATCCATCAAAGGGTGAGGCAGTTCTTACTTGGGATCCACCCAAGAGTGTTTCCAAGGTGAGAAGTTTCCATATATTTTTTGGGTACTATCATAGATTTTTAACCCAACTTCTCTAGAGTGGAATCACTATTTTCAACATTGACATGGAAGGGTTATCCTTTCATGTGGATAGAAAAGTGCCAGCAACACTTTTAGGATCTAAAGAAGATATTAATGGGTGATCCCATCTTAAGGTTACTAGAGGAAGGCGTCTAGTACATGGTGTTCCATGATGCATTAGGGACCAGACTTGGTTGTGTCCTAATGTAGAGGCAAGTAGTGATTGCCAATGTTTCACACCAGTTGAGGCCATATGAGAATAACTAGGTGACACATGATATTTAGTTATAAATAGTAGTCTTTTCATTGAATATGTGGAAACACTACCTGATGGGTGAGTGGTTTATCATCTACTCTGATCAAAAGAGTTTCAAGTATATCTTCTCTCAGAAATATCTGAACTTTATACAAAAGAAATTCTTAGAGTTCTTCTAGGACTATGACTTTGATATTGTCTATAATCCTGGGAAGGGGAATATGGTAGAAGATTCCCTCTGTAGGAAATCTAGTTCACAATTTCTAAATGAGTTGTCAGAGTAGTTGAACTTGTTGCAGATATCCCTTATGGATGGATATGGATCGGCTTACATATAGTTAATGGTTTTCACCCATCCACTCTTGCAGCGAGTCAAAAAGGCATTTCTTGTGGATACTAACTATGAGACCCTTTGTGCTTATATGTCAACATAGAATGCTTCTGATGTATATTAAAAAGGTGTGGAGCACGTCATTCTCTTTAGAGGATGCAGGATGGTACCGATGACATTGCGTGAGGAGGTTTTGAGGGAGTTTCATACCTCCCCTTTTGCGGTACATCCAGGGGTGGTGAATATTTACTAGGACCTCTGATTCCAGTTTTGGTGTCTAGTGATGAATAAAGTAGGTTCAACGTTTATTTCTCAATGCCTTACTTGTGATAATGTTAAGGCTGAGCACCCGGTTCTAGTGGGTTTAGCTCAACCCCTTGAGGTTCTAGAATGGAAGTGGGATGGGATATTTATGAACATCATGATGGGATTACCATGTATGTCTATGGGAAATGATTCCATATGGGTGATAATTGAATGACTCACCAAGTTGGTCCACTTCTTAGCTATCCAAGAGCGGAGTTTAGTAAAGAGCTTGGGATACCTCTACGTGCAATAGATACTTTGATTCCATGAAGTTATATCTATGATTGTTTCTAATCATGATGCTATCTTTATATCACAGTTTTTAAGGGATTACATGAGGCCTTTAAGTCCCACCTACACTTGAGTACAACATTTCAACCATAGAAGGATGAACAGACTGAGCAGATCATTCTGGTTCTGGAGGAAATGCTGTATGTTTGCATGTTAGACTTTGGATGTAGTTGGAAGGATCACTTAACATATGTGGTTTTTTCATATAACAATAGCTACCCTTCCACTATTGGCATGACACCATTTGATGCTTTGTACAGGTGACCCTAAAGGTCACCACATTGCTGGAATGACCTTGGAGAGTCAGTACTCATGAGCCCGGGGTTGGAGAAAGCTACTACAAAGAAGGTGTAGATCATCTAGGAGTGGGTGAAGACTGCACAGAGCTATCAAAAGTCTTAAGACGACAGGAGATTAAGGCCTTTGGATTTTAAGGAAGGAGACAATGTGTTCCTTTGAGTTTCATCTCAATGGATATTATAGATATTTGGCTAGGGTAGAAATCTATCTCTGAGGTTCATCAACCACTTATAGATACTATGTACAGTTGTTAAGGTGGTTTACTACTTATCTATACCTTTACAGTTATACTGGGTAAATGATTTCCTTCACGCGTTTCAATTGAGGAGGTGCATGCATGATCCATTTCACATTATTGATTTGGGGGATATGGACATCAAGGATGGAGTAGCCTTTACTGATTACCCAGTGGAGATTGAGGATCGGCAGGAGATGATCATTTGAGGAAAATAAATTCCTTTGGTGTGCATTCAGTGGTAGCACATGAATCTTCGGGAGAGCACATGGGAGCGGGAGGATCATATTCAGGCTCAATACCCTCGTCTATTGGAGTAGCCCTTGTTTTGGATTTTAGGGATGCAAATCCCCAAGGTGGAGAGAATGTCACATATCATATTTTCTTTGTATTATGTTAGATATTATATGGATTATTTTTTAGACCAGGCACTGAGAAGAAATATGATTCCAAGACCTAGTGTTCCTAGAATAAATGTGAGAAAAATATTAAAATATTAAATAACACATACATGAATTTTTACTAAAAATGTATAATAACTATTAAATGGGTTCCCGAATAAAAAATCTTAGGGAACCATTGAATTTAGAATGGAGGCTTTACCCTAGGTGTGACCTAACATTGGTCAGTGTGGGTTGTGTATGAAAAATTTATCAAGGGTGTGAAATTGATAAAATAAATTAAAAATAAAATTTATTTTATTTTTCTTAAACACATGAACTTACTCCTATATAAGTATACGACTATAGATTTTGTCTCAAGGTTGGTCACTAAACCCTAGAGACCTAGATGCCTTTGGAGGAGAGTGTTCTTGGTAGACGACAACAGATCAAGATCAGATCATGGATCATTGCGCCAACGAAGTTGGAGGATCATGTAAACAATGACAACATAGTCGTTCTTCATCAATGATCGATCCAAACTATAGGTATGGAAATTTTTTTAGTATTTTTATTCCGCATTCTTAATTTCTGCAATGAAAAAAACAATCAATAAACGGATTGATTTATAGATTAATCACTTTTTTGGTCGGGTTTTGTTCTATGGGATATATTTAATATGGTTTTATAACTGAAATCCCTCATTCTTAATAATTGGAAAAGAATTCTTGGACAATGATGATAAACCTTTGTTCATATGCACACCTCCCTCTATTATTCACGTTCTTTACTGTTGGATCCATTTGGTCCGAGATCGATGCTTCCGGGTGGTTCTAAACTCAACCAGACCTCCAAATTTGAGGCATATTGACAATTGAGGCTCGATCTAAATAGACAAGGGTTAAAGGATGGTGGATCTATGATTGTTTTCATTTTCAGGTTCTGGTGTAGGTTTCATGGCTTACAAAAGAGGAGGTGACAATGACCAATGCAAGTGGCAGCACACGATGGAGGACGATAGTATGAGGTAGTGCCCAATGGTGGAGGTGGATAGCAGTGGTGGCTAGTGCAGCAGGTAGATGGCAGAGCCACATGATGATGGGTCAGCCGGGTAGATGTGACAGACAAAGAAGAAAAAGACAGATCTGGGTTGGGCCAATGAGTCATATCCGGGTCAGGCCAATGGGTCAGATCAAGGTCAAATCTGAGGCAACTAGGGAAAATCTCGGCTACGGTCAATCATAGTGTCATGGTAGCTCAAGCTGCTACGGGGTGAAGTGACCACGTGGGTGGTCGACCACAGTAGCCAGTCAGGCACGACAAGTGAACTTACTGTGACAGTCAGTCCACGGGCAGTCGGTCTGCATGGTTAGTGGACCAACCAAAATGGTAGGTGGACCAACTATGGTGGTAGGTCCACAAGCCCCATGAGGCTTGCATGCTCTTCATTCAAATCGGAGTAACTCCTAAATAGAACATCCAAAATATGTTTCATCAGTGACAGTGTGAATATGATTTTAAGACGTTCGACTTTAGAAAAATGTTGGGTACCTTATTTTAATGTGAGGATATTATTTTTACTAGTTGGCCCTAGTATAGGTTGAGTGTGTTTCCTTGGTCCTTTCCTTAAGGTTATAGTGCATTATTACATCCACATCACTGGATTATATTCCACTTTATAGGTTGAGTCTCAGATAAAGTTGTGGAATCCCTCCGCGAGACTGGAGTGAGATACTCTATCATCCCTAGTTGAGTTTGTGGAATAATTGTGACCTCATTGAGTATGGTGTTTATAATCCATATATAGGTCTATTTCAGTAGGTTTTTTGGATTCATCGGCATGCAATCTGTTATGTAGCGGGTTGATCCACATGGGTTCGTGGTGTCCCCCAATGGTTTTTGGCGTGGCCCTCTCTCTATGTATCATAGTCTTCTTAACCAATGAATTCTATTTGGTAGGGGACCAAATTATATAGACCTATTATTTGAGTGTCTCCGATGATCTCATGGATTGAGGAGAGAGTTATCCCAGAATGAGTGTGCTTCAAGAAGAATCATGTGGTTGGTATTTGGTTATGACTACCTGAGGGTGTGGTGTCTCTCCTGGGTATATCTGGGGTTTTCTTATACTTATTGAATCTTTTACACATTATTACATCTTTTATTAAGCTGAATATACTTGGTTCTACATGTTTAGTGTTTTTGGGGTGTCTTACAAAGTATTTTTATACTCACCCCTACATGGGCTTTTCCCGCACGTGTCATGTCTCATGAAGATGGAGGCCCTTTTGATGGTGTCCTAGGAGAACTAGGAGAAGGTGGAGTGTAGTTGAAGTTGGGTAGACCAAGGTGTTTATTAAGAGTATAATCTTGATGTATTACTCACCCTTGGTGTAGGATAGACTCTTTACAGTTTCAGTTATACTTGTGTTATATACTCTTTGTGGTGGGCTTGTATTTGGCCCCTTTTCCTGTTTACAGTACTTTCACTATCGTACTCTATTGTGAGATTTTAGATGTATGCATGAATCCTTTAAGTTGTTTTACATTTCAGAATTTTGTGTATTATATATGTGTGAATGTGTACAAGTAATATAGTATAATTCATCCCTTTTGTGGGAAATCCTACTTGGTTCTAGTCACCATCCACTAGACTATCAATGGTGGGATTGGGGTAGTCATAGGTCGAACCCTAGTAGGTCGGGTCATGACACCAAGACTCTTCACTAAAAAACTGTTGACCATATATTTCTTCTCATATTCCTCTCTAAATACATCCCAAGGAGTTTCTAAGATCTTAATAAGACCCTCCCGTGATTTTAGAAGCACCCTCTCAATGTAAGGGATCCACTTCCTCCTATTCTTTATTCAAGCAATTTCTTTCTATTATGCCTTTTTATTTCCAAATATTCATGTTTATATATGTTTTTACACATAAATTTACTATCATTATTTTTACCAATTAATTATATACCACCATTAACTATAATTAAAACCTCTAATTAACTTTTATGTACAACTTTTATGCTATTGAAATTATCTGGTGATTTTCCATGCTCAATTTTTGCATTATGAATACCTATCCCCATTTCCACTCAAGGGTTTTCATCCAGATATACCTATGCTTCATTGATTTGGTACTTCCATATATCTAACCCACAATACTTAATCATTGGATTAAATTTTATTAAATATGTTCTTATGTTACATATTCTATATGCCACAAAAATGCATGTACATAATATGAATGTGACAGGTGGGCCTGAAATTATATATCCCTCCAATGTATTATGTAAAATTTTTATCTCAGGATATACCATGTATGGTTTATGGTAGGTTATCCCAATCATAATATATTATGATGTATTAGTGGCTATCCTTGATTTATGCTTTTGATACCATGTTTTATGTTGTTACCAAATTCCTATGTGGCCTTTATGTTATCGTCTTTTATCATGATTCGATGTTCATGTTTATGAATATCACCCTTTTATGTCACCTTGATATTCATTTTGACTCACATTTATTAATTTAATCATGTTATGATTTTATTATTCCTTTAATGGGATTTATAAGTCACCCCTTTCTTATGTATATCCCCAAGTTATCCGGTGGAGTATTAGATATCAATGGATTTTTAAGGGAATGTCATGGAGTTTTAAATAATGTCTTTATATCCCTGTTTCAAGTTAATTTACTATGTATCCAATTTCATAAATACACTAGGAAAATCAATCTTATGGTATTTTATTATGTGTATCTTGATGTAATAAATCATGAAATAAGGTTTATAAAATATATGGGTTATCATACACACAACTATCCAAATGGTGAAGTATGGTTGTGTCTGAAGGACATCATCATAAACAATTGGATGTAAAGACAACATTCCTTCATGAAAAAAAATATCCAGTTTCAAGGATCAATAGAACCATATACATAAGTGTAGACTGAAATAAAACATTTATGGTTTTTTGTATGAACCAAGTAATTGGAATTTTAATTTGAATGACTTTATGATGGGTAGATGTTTGCTTATAGAAATACTAATCATTATTGTCACCAGAAGGTGTTATGATGATGGGAGTTATATAATCCTTCTCCACGTCAATTACATGCTAATTAAAAGTCAGGTATAAGAAAGAATCAATTAGATGAAATATGAGTTGTCTAAATTATTCGAGATGAAGGATCTTATTTTGGTGAAAATAATTTTAAGGATAGAGATAATAAGAGACTTTTGTTCTAGTACTTTTTACTTGATCTAGTAAGATTTTATTTGAAAGGCGTTGTAGCGCTTCAGCATAGGTGAAGTGAAGTTGATGAAAATGAACCTCTATAGACACTTAAATATTAGTAAAGGGAATTAAAAATGAATAGATATTGAGTTTGAGTACATGAAAAAAGTTCCATATGAATCAGCTTTCAAATATTTTATGTACGCCATGGTATGTACTCATCTAGAAATTTTGTATGCAGAGGGAGTTGTCATTGGGTTTATGTAAAACCTTGGAAGAGAACATTGATAAGTTTTGAAGTGGATTATCTAGAACTTATTAGTTTCTTCATTCATAAAACTTTTAAGTGGAATAGACGAGCCTTTATAAGGTTTTTCAGACTCAAACTTGAGGGGAGATTTAGATATATATAAGAGAACTACTAATTAGGTGTTTAATTTCGGTGAAATAACATTGAGTTAGATTTTGAAAATTCAACCAATAGTTTTACTCTCAACAATATAACTAGATTACATAACATTGAAAGAAGTTGGGAAGGACTTTTTCTGGTTTAAATGATTTTTAGAGGACTTTAGAAGGATACCACAAGTTAGAATATTGTTTTGTGACTTAGAGAGAATGATTCGGTCGGATGGAAATCAAAATTTTCATTCTAGGATGAAGTATATTTAGCCGAAGTACCACTTTATCCATATGGTATTTGAAGACAAAGTTTTAGATCAATAGAAGATTGTGGGAACCTAGAATCCAGTGGAAACATTGACCATGGTCACGAATAAAGAAATTCCAAGAAAATGATGTGCCTCAGTAGGTTTGGGTTGACTAGAAGAGCATGGAGAGGGAACCACATGAATCTATAATAGATATTTAGAGGATGAATAGAGGTCAAATAAAGGTTAGTTGAGGAATTAGTGGTTCACCCTGAAAAATATTTTAAGTGGGATATTGTTAGGTTTAGTTGTTGAAACTATTTTTTGGATAAGTAATTATAACCAACAGAAAAAGGATCTCTAGGAGGTATAATATATGATTAACAAATGGGGGAGTAGAGTAGAAATTTCAAAGTTTAGTTGGTTAAATGAAACAAAAAAAACAATATAGATCATAATATATAAACATATTATATCATAATACGATATTTTCAGGTGATATAGGTTGTTGTCATCTAGAGGGTATAGTGGATAGGTTTCCCAAAAGACCATTAAATGGATAATATGCCAGGAGGGATATCTAGCGAGATCTTTAGGAGAAGAGAATAGTGGGTTGGACGATCTAATTAAGGAAGTGGGAGACTTTGACTATGTAGAGGGTTTTCCCTTATAGAATATCTCAGGTGGAGTTCATACCTTGAAGATGGGAAGGTAATCGAAATTAGAATCACCAAATAGGAACTACTATAATTAATATGGATCACTTATGATCTACACACTAAAATTTGTACTCATCTTATGATTCTATTGAATAAAATTAAATATGCACCCCCATGGATTAGGATAAAATCAAAAAATACATAAATTGTGTTGTTCTTGTGCCCTTTTTTTTTCTTTTTATCATTTATTATGATAATATTTTCTTTTCTCTTGTCCAAATGTTTTTCATTGTGAGTGTGGTAACTTGGGGGAAATCATCTTCCAAGATTCATATCCTATAGTGTGGGTTCACATTTTAGGACTTTGTTCCAAGTGGTAAATTCTAATGGTGTTGCATCCTATGGTTTTATCGAACACTGGAGACACAACTGTTTCTTCCAACATAAATGAATATAACTATAATTTATAAAGTTCTTTGGATACATGAGAGGTGGTATATAAAGGTACAATTTTTTGTTGCTGTTGTTTATTATAGAACATGTATTTAAATTTGAGGTATTTATAAATACACTCACATGTTTTTTTAAAATAGTAAATAAAAGATATAATCTATGAATAACTCATTGGTTAGTTTTCATACATGTCTAAATGGATAGAGTGAGAAATATTTTTCATCCTATCAAATTGTATCCACATAATCATTATAGAATAACACTCTAGATAATGAATCTATAATATCATGTATATTTTGGGATCATAACTATATTCCAATGATCATTACTACTTCTAGAAACTCTAGGAAAATTTTATTCCATGTATCCCATTTATGTTTCTCACACTACCTTAATCAAAAGTGAATAAGGGGTAAATTTTGATTGATATATTTTTATTGTCATTATCCGATCATTTGGTCTGCATAACTTCTAGAATCCCAGATGTCATGGATATCAGTACACCATCACTACTAGTGTTTTGTAAATTTGTATTCTAGAATTAATCCATCCACCAGTTTAAATTATGTATCCTAAAAACGTTCTTCACACAAATAGATGAAACCTAAAAATCCCCCAATCAAGAATTATTTCCTAGGATTCACTACCAAATCCTCTATCAACATCCAAAAACCTTTTCCATTCTTCAGACGTTATTTTTTTCCATAAGGTTCCCATACCATGATTTGGGTTATCCTAGACCAACCAAGGAACAAAACTTCCTCAACAAATATCGAATAGTGACATTTGTTATCATATCAATTAGATTCTGAGATCCTTTAATCTTCCATAGATCCAACACTCCACCCCCACAAAATTTTGAATGAAATGATACATTAGAAGAATGCAATTTATCCTAGAATGAAATATTGAATTTTTGGATAAGTTAATCACACATTATGAATCACAAAATAGCATCCCATCATATTACCATCTTCCAAGATCTACCAACAACCCATTTAGTAAGATCAACTCTTTCCTAGCTTCTGTTAATGTAATGTACTGTGCTTCTATTATTGAGGGTGAAACTATCAGTTGAATATTTGAAATAAAATCTATATACATTCTTCTAAAAGAGAACATGTATACAGTGGTGCCCTTATAAGTGTCTACATCTCTACAAAATTATGATTCAAGAAACCCTTGTATTGAATCATATTTTATAAAGAAAAGTTCCAAGATTCTAAAACCATTTAATTACTGAAGAATATGATTCATAGCCTCTAAATATTCTCTTCTAGGATATGATATATAACCACAAACAACACCATTTCATGGGAAATTTCTAGTTGAGTATAAACCATGACATACATTAGGATTATAAATACTTATGCATAGGAAATATATTTCGTGTAATTTATCTTTGCTTCCATTTATGATTCCTTATCCTTGATCAATTGGAAATTTCCAGTCAAAGAGCGGTTATAGGTTTTTCCTCACTCATTCAAAAATTCTCCACCACTTTCAAGATGTAATCCAATTTATTTGGGTACAAGGTATTGAAACTTAAATCCCTTAAAATCTGTATCCTTAAGAAATGTTTAGTTGACCGAAGATCCTTCGTCTCAAAACATAAAAAAATAATTTAACTTTTATCTCATTAACATTTTCTTTTACAGGACAAATAATAATCATAAAATAAATATAGCGAAGAAATATGATGAAATTACAATCATTTAACAAATTTTGATAATAGAAATTATTCTCATTGATCTGTATGAAATTGCTCTCTTCCATAAAGGCATTAAAATTCCAATGCCATCACCTTGGTACCTTTTTTAAATCATAATGGATATTCTATAGCTTTTAAAAAAGGTAGTAGTTTTGATGATTGATAAAAATAGTTGTCTACTCCATGTGGATATCCTCATCTAAATCCCTGTGAAGGAATTTTATCTTTATTTCCAACTATTTCAGATGAAAACCCTTTATAACAACCATACCAAGTACTGTCCGAATAGTCATATTTTTAACTACTAGTCAGAATATATCTAAGAAAAACAAACCTTCTATTTATTAATTTTTTTATGACTATCCATTTATTGTAACTTCATCTACCATCAACTTTTTCCTTCAACCGATACAAATTTTTTTTCTGAAGAACTTTCTTCCCAGTAGGTCTTTTCTTTAGCTACCATATTCCAGAAACATGGATGGAATCAATCTAATCCCCCATACATAACTCCCACTTATTTGAGTATTCCAAACTCTTAGTGTATTTCAGGATCTTGAGCTCTCCATCATCCATAAGAAGCATGTAGTGTAAGGTACTTTCATACCTTTTCACTTGGAGCATAACTATGATAGTTCTATGTAACTCCCACTGTGGATCATATCCTTCTAGTACTATAAATTTTGGAGTTCTATCTTCTAAATATATTTCTTCTGAAACTATTACTCAAGCTTCTACAATCTGATAGATTTATAGTACTTCAAACATTGGAAACACCATAAAAACTTGACCTCCTTTTGGATTATCCAATAGATTGTTTAGAATTTTCGATACTATAGCACTTCTTAAATTATACGGAACATTCATAACTAATGTACATCCATTCAGTTAAAATTTAGCTTCCAATTATATTTTTCTCTCATCAACAACCTCAAGTAAGTTTTGATCCTTCAATAAGATCTATTCATTGAAGATGGAATTTCAACTGCTAAAATCCTTCTAAGAGTTGTTATCCCAAAGTAAAAAACAAAAATCTTTATCACCATAACCAATAACGAAACATTCTAAAGACATAGAATCAACTTTTTCCCTATCCTTGGAGATGACATGGATGTAGGAAAGTGCATTTAAGACTTATAGATGGGTAATATCAACCTTAATTTGAGATCAATAGGATTTTAGAATCTATCAACCTAATGGAGAATATGGAAACATATTGATTAAGTATGTATCACAATTCACTAATTATTCCAAAAAAACCTTAAATAATCATATATAAATTATCATACACTTTTCTTTTTCAAATAATTCTTGATTCATCCTCTCTATGACTCAGTTATGATTTGAAGTACCTAATATAGTATTCTCAAATAGTATCCCCTTGCACTAAAAGAACCTCCAGAATCCCTAGCTTCAATAATCCTTAAAATTATCAGAACTTTTGAATTTCAACCTGTAACTAGTTTCCTTTTCCACCATGTATCTATATCAGATGAAGGTTCTGAACACCTTAGAATTGTAATTTAAAAAGAACACCCAAACATTTTGTTTCACATTTATTATGAATGTTACATAAAATGGTGACCCTTAATCTGAACAGACATGATATGTCCACCACATTTTTGTGTTAATAAACATTAACTTATGATTATTTAGTTCCTTTACTTTAGTTTGGAAGAACAAATTTCACACTTCCAATAGATACAATCTTTTAATTTTAAATACTCTATACTTATGATCTTCAGGATACCTTTAATATTCAAGAATTCCACCCCCTTCTCACTTATGCAATCTAGAAAGTCATGACATTACTTTTTTGAAGTTATTTATCTGGAATGCACCATACCTTACTATACCCAAATTGGGTATCATGTTCAATTCATAAATCCTTTATTCAAAACCATGGAGCCCTGAAAAATATTCTATACACTATCCACAAATGTTATATAGAAATATGCATCGTCTAACTATCCACTGGAAATTATGTTTTTCCTTAATCTTTGTACGTGTCACATTCTTTATAACTCAAACCAACTTCTATTCCCTATTAGAATAGAAACATCACCCTTTAAAACCATATTAAGATCGTTATCAACCCCAATATTCACCTTTCCATATCTTTTATAAGTATAGTTCCCATACTCTCCCTCTTGTATATTGAGTGAAATGAAGATCCATAATCCATGACCCAAGACTCAAGTGAATTGGTGATACTTAACAGTGGGCCTCTCATATATTTAAATATTGGATTCAAAGATCCAATTTTAGAAGTATATATTCTTTCAATCTATGATCATTATAATATTTCTTTCGGTGACATTTTTGCCAACAATTACAACCCATAGGACCATATTTTTCCAAGCTACTTCTAATAAAACTTCTCCTTCATTTACCTTTCTTGTGAATTTTTCATGTTATAAGATCCCCCCTTATTTCTATACTATACGAATTTCTGGAAGATACTTGGAAATCCTTTTGATGATGTTCTTTATTCAAGATTAGGTTTTTAACATATGAAAACACAAGTCCATCCTTTTCACTTTAGTTACTCACCATAGTCACCATCACATCCCATGACATAGGTAATGATAAAAGTAACAATCACATCCAGTTAGGATCTCCAAAGTTCACACTCACCAATTATAATAGGCTCCTTATCATGTTGAATTTGATGATGTGATCTTCTATTGGTTTATCATCTGACAACCTCATATCAAACTACATCTTAAAAATGAACACCTTATTTATTATGGTTGACTTCTTATACATATTGATAAACACATTCATAATTTATGAAGTAATTTTGACCTATCTAATATTATAATCCACATTCTAGGATAATGAAATTTGGATCATCCTTATTGATTTTTTTCCAGCCTCTCTGATTCCTCATTCTTTATTAGTTTCTTTATGGTACCCACCAATGGTAGATCAAGTTCCTTCTGCATTAGAAAATCCTCCATCTGTAATTTCCATATCCTAAAATCTATGTCATAGAACTTATCCACCCAGACCATACCCTAATACAATTCCATTTCCAAGGAAATTAATGAAATCCCAATAAAATTTGAAACACATAAGAGGTATTATGAACTGTTTATCAAAAACTATCCTACAAGGAAAAGGGATGGATAATGCTAGTAAACCATGATTTGAATCACCTCTACTAGAGTTTGTTCATATTAAGAACCTTTAAATGAAGCTCTTAGACAACGTTTTGGTCTCATTACTATCTTACCATTATCATTTACACTTCTGTAAACTCATATTAAAGTTACTTTCATACATCCCCTTTGCGTTTCCCATACCCCTCACTCAAAAGTAAATAAGGGTTAAATTTTTACTATCATCATCTAATCCTATGGTATATATAACTTCAAGACTTAAAAACATCATGGATACTGCTCCACCATTACTTCTATATTTCCAAAAATTATTCTTTTGGAATTATGTCTTTAGTTATTTTAAATTTTGTATCCTATAATTTTTTTTTGCACACATAGATAAAAAATATAAATATTTTCATCCTTATCAAATATAAATCTACCTACTGATGATGTAAGGTATCTCCCATATGATATATATTCTCATATTCTATAATGTGATATTGAGGATCCAGTACATATAACTCATAGTAGATTGTCATCCATGGAGGATGTGGAGGTCTCACACCCTCACATTAAATATTTATATATATTTATTATTTATTTAATAATTTGGATGATTCCAAAAAATTTAAATTTTATATCAGGAATTTTTGAGATAATTCATAATTTATTCATAGAACATTATAGTCATGTCATTGTATTATTATTATAATTAATGATGTTGTGAAATTTATATGAATAATTTAAATTATTTTTAAGAAATTGTGTTTTTAAAGGAAATTATTATTTATATTATATTGTTATTATTATTAACATCATCATCATCATCACCATCATCATCATAATCATCATGATCACTATGTGAAAATTTGTAAGGAATAAAATTTGTTTGGTGTGGGTGGAGATATTTCTAGAAGATGATATATTAGTCATCACCCTTCCAATCTAATATTTATATTATTATTATTATAAGATTAATTTTCATAAAAGAGGAAAATAAATCCTTTATAACCTCATTTGGGGAATGCACATTTTGGGAGGGTTAAAAATCCCCACCTCATCTTCTCTTCACATCCTCTATCACTCAAGAAGTATCCTCTAGGGATCTAAGATATGTTTTTGTTTCTATTCTATATTCCTTATCTCTTTCCCATCCTATCCTCCATTCCCTTCCTCTTCTTACCCATCATCTTGATATATGATTCTTGAAGTGGTTTTTCTATATAAAGTAAAAAATCTTGATTTCTATGGGGTTATCAATGAAAAAAACTAGATACCTTCTATCTAACCCAAATCCAACCTTAGTTGATAAAGATGATGAGGTTTCTTCTTATAAAAATAGTAGATTCTATCTCTTTATATTTATTGGGTTAAACCATGAATTCTTGGGTGTTCTAAATTGTTTTATTATCTATAAAATATTTCTATATATTTTTTATGATTGATTTAAGATATTTCCTCATAATTAATTTATGAAATTAATGGTATGTCAAAGGGGTTTTTATAGAAAACACTTGTAAAATTATGCACTTGTATCCATGCATATAAGTTACTTGATAAAATTAAAACTTGGGGTTTTCTTGAATAAATTAAATGGTATTTTAATAAATGACTTCTTATGAATTATAATGAATTAATATAATGTTTCTATCAATCTTTTCAATGATTAAGATGAGGTTTGGTTACCTTAAAGTGATTTTTTTCTATAAGAACAACATTTGACATTTCTACCACATTTTATGGTTACCAAGGGTTTAATTAAAGTTATAATAGGTGTATTTAATAATATTTGACATGTTTTATAAATATGTAGATTTATTTAATGTTATTTATAATTAAATTGGTTTTGGTTATAGAAGTGGTGGATTTAAATCTATAATAAAAAGTTGGAGTTTGTTTATAATGAAATTCAATTTATAAATTATTATTTAAATTATTAAACCTCTTGATTTAGATAAAAATTAATAATGAAAACATTGGGTATATAGGAGGGTTAATAGGATAAGAACCAAAATCGGATTTGAAGAAAATATCCCTATCTTATGACCTCACAGTCACAATGATATTTTGTCTAGGGTGGCCAGTCATGATGAGACTCTAACTAGTACATTATGAGCTTCTCCACTAGTTTATGATCATTATCTAGCTAGTGGCCTATGCCTAGTTGGATGTGATTATGGATGTTATTATGGATATGGATAGGAAAATTATTTTTATTATAGTGATGGTTATGTTATGTGTGATGATCCTTAGTGTCATTACCTCAGTTTCATTGGTGATCTCCCCATGATGCATGTTTACAAATTTCTTTATAAATTATTCGTTATGTTTTATTAAAATTATTTTATACTTTTTTTCATTCACATATCTAAATGTTATATTTTGAAATTATGTTTAAAATGGAACCTTGTGTTACTTTTTTTCATAAATGGAAATAAAGTGGTACTTTTATATTTTTATTTTCAAACTTGAATGAATGTTTTTTTTAAAGGAAGGGAATTTATAGAATACGTAGTGATATCCTAATGGGATTTAGATCACACCCCACATACACACCATGCTGTGTATGTCTATATGTATTTTTATGGTCTATTTTTTATGCATGATTGATTCTTATAATTTATAGGTGTGGTCCATGGAATGGGTTTGAAGATATAAAGGATGAGTTATGAATACTGGACATGTGACATGTGAATATTGTGGGGTATTTTTATTTCTAAGTATCTTTTCTTATTTATATATACTTTGTTTCTATTATGACTATATGTTGTAGTGACATGGTTGTTTATTTATTATAGGATTTTCATGAATTTATTAAATTTATTATTTATTATGTGATAACAAGTAAATCATTACCATCAGTAACATTAATACCCTTAGAAATTATTATTAAACCATAAAGACTGATAATGATCTTTGGTATCAATAAAATGATGGATCAGGTATAATGGACAGATATTCAGGATGGTATGTGAAAAGAGAAGAAATATATGAAAGCTAAAACAATCTATGAACATTGATAAACATTGACTGTACTGATGATATAATCCTACCCTCCATCGACTCACCTAACTCTCAATCATGTGATTGTAAAGAATCCATTTCACCCTTTTATACTTTCTTAAAGTAGTACTATAACGAACAATCACTTTTCTAACAAGATATGTAATGGATCATGTTTTCAGATGAGGGAATTTGAGAATGAGAGTTTCCTAACCACTGGTATTTAGTTGTGTTACAAGTTTATAAGGGTTATAGAGGGGCCAAAACCTAGGTTTGGTAAAGTAGCCTGGGTTCTGGACTCTATCCTTTGAAGGCATAGGGCACCAAGTACCCAATGTTCTAATACTAGGTACCCGATGATAATAATAAGGAGGGGGTAAACTTAGATGGCCACTAAGTATCCAGTGGAGCTGTATCAGCAACCCATTGAGTGTCTATGTTTTTTTATTTTTACTTTAAATTAATTAATTAATTTAATTAATGTTTTAAAAGAGGTAATCATCTAATTTTTTTCAATTGAGTAAGGGATCAACCTCATATACCACCATTCATTCTCTCTATCCCAATGTGGGATTCTAACCATTATTCATTTATTCTTATGGTGGTTTTTTCCTAGGATTCATAGCATGTAAGGCTTGACATCCTTCCTCTCTTATTTCTGATTTTTTCCACGCTTGCTTGTTTTGTATAACATTTTCATTTTAGGGATTTTTCTTTGGGACTTTGTTTTATTCCTTCTTAGGTTGAATCAAACCATGAGATCAGATGTTCATGCCCATACTAGTATGACTTAGGTTAAACATAGCTATTTCTTATGTTATACATGTATTCATATGTCATCTAAAATGCAGGCGTAGGTAGGGTAATGTAGGTGATTGGAATTGAAACCAATCATGGTCTAAAGGGTTCCCAAGGGTTGTTATATGGTGGTATAGGGATGTTAGGTTTATCATTTGGTGAGCTATATTGATTGGGTGTTGTGTGATGGTTATTGGACTGATGAATTGTTCTAGAATCCATGATCATGGAACATGATTTTGGTTTGATTATATGTGCATGAATTGGGATATGGTTATGGGTGGTGATGTGATATGAAAGTGATATGTGAGTGATATATAATTCAATAGGTAGGTTGATAAAGGATTTTAGATGTGTTGTGGCTATATATTATTGGTGATAACATCTACCAATGTGGTATAGGACTATCAGGATTGTGTGCACATAGGATAAGGCCCATGAGGTGGTTTAAATTTCCAATTTTTGGAGATATCCTCTATAGATCGACCCACTTAGGGGTGATGGTATTGAACACCATTTTAGAAGAGGGACATGTCATAGGTGGCCACACGATATTGGGGGTTACTAAGATCACTAGTTTCGAGTGAGATCCATAATGTATATGTGAGTGTGTTGGGTTTAATGGGATGGTCTTGGAAAAGGATGGGTACCACTATGCCTTACGTTTCATTGATGGTTAAGTCTGTGATTGGTGAAGGGGTAGGAGGACCATAAAACTTGTAATATGGTACATAGATATGCCTTTGGGGTGTCATGATTAAATTAATATGCCTACATTGTTTATGGGATGGAATGTAACACTATGCGATACAAACTGGGTGGGACGACTAATGGATATTCTAGTATGATAAACTATGGGTGCCTCATCCCACTATAGTACTAGACCAAGTTGGTAAAGGCTCACTCATGGATGATCAAGAATGGGTGGAGCGAGTTGTGATGGTTTATTAGGTTGTCATTCTTTTCAATTTGAATACACTTGTATACTTATGGATATTATTTAAGTACATTATTGGTGGAATCCTACTAATTTCATACTCATACTATACATGGGCCCTCTGTGATGCATGAAAACTTTGTGTCTCATGATTTAGGAAAGTGTAATAGCACAACATTTGAATTTCATTATCTAGAGGTGTAATGAATAAATGGGTTAGGTTTCAATGGTTGGGCCTATACCAAGTGGATTTTTAGTGACAAGAAAGGTTGGCATTTTTATGGTATAGACCTATTTCTGTATGATCAATCTATGGGAGTTCCTATCAATTGTTGTAGGAATTTCATGGAATTTTATATATTTATTTTTCTTACCTTATGATATTCTATCTTTATGTGTTGGATGTTATTTTTTTTATTCCACTATTATTCAATTTCTTGTTGTATTTTATTTTACAGAGTATAGTCACCCCACTATTACCCCTTAACCCCTCACTACTAGTAAAAAAACTATGGAATATGGGGCGGTACACATGAGGTTAGTAGGTCCAGGATTGGGTGCAATTTGGGCGATCTGAGTTGGGAATGATACAAATTATTATCAGTGTAGGTTGAGATAAAATGATATCGAGTGAGATTTGTTTTTTTATTTGGGATATGGTATATGGAGGGTTAGGGATTTTTCAGGATTTGGGGAAGATGCCATGTCGTGTTCTTAGCCATCATATGTACGAGATATAGTCCATGTCTCTAAGGAAAATGAAATTTCTATTTTGGTTTTTGGGATTACTATTGAGTTATTTTATCTGGATAAATTGGTATTTGTATTATTGATTTATGTTTTAGTCGCTTGTCCTTAAGAGTGAAGAGGGGGTACTCATGTATAATTATAGGCGCATAAGGATCACATGAGAAGTGAGTGCCTACTTTTGGTTTCCATTTTGGTTCTACTTATGGAATAGACAAGGGTTTGGTTGTTTAACATGTTAGAAATAACATATATACTATTTCACCATATGGATTATTGGTGTAATTATACACAACTAAAGTAGGGTATATGAATCCTAGTGTTCTTGAATGTGTGGATCATCTATTCATGTGGTGTGTGTGTCACCTGACACTAGAAAGGAATAAGTTTATCCTTAAGGTTAGATGATATGAGACATGGTTACGAGTAGGGAAGTGTATGGGCCAATGGGAAGTGTTTCTTGTTATATATTTCCCTAATTTTAAAATCTAAACTATTATATATGTATTGAGTATGGTATGTGGTTTTCATCGATATGAAACCTAGATAGACTTTTTTAGAGAATTAGGAGGGCGTGGATGTAGTGGAGGCATGATTAAGTTGATGATTTTGTGTGCATAGATGAGTATAATACATAGGTTGAGGTTATAAGGATATAAGGTTATCGAATGAGGCTTGAGGATCTGGCCCAGTGTTTTAATGATTAGCTTGGTGTGAGTCTAGTTCAGGTTATACATAACATTGATTGTGTAGCATAGGGAACTATGTTTTCCTTGGAATACTTGAAATGGTATTTCTTGTCACAACACCCTCCCTTGTTTTAGGGAGAGGGAAGACCATAGGCATCAGAGCACTGTATTGAGTTAATACAAATGATCTTCGATTAGATTGATATTTTAACAAGGAAGAGGGTAAAGATGTGTATATATATTCTTAGAGTTCCAGTGAAACACTGATGGGATGTATAGGTACATACAAGTATTCATGATGGGGTGACATAGAAGGACTTATATGTGAGGTTATTTGAGAATTTATTTCCCAATAGACTAAGGGAAGATTAATCCCACAAGTTCACAAATCTAGTTCATAGGGATACATTAGTGATAAATTATACTTCTAGGTTCATATATTTACTTTATTTCAAGCTAACACTAGAAGGAGATGAGATCAGAAAGGCGTAGTGATTCAAGGACAATTTACAACATGATATCAAAGTATAAGTGAATAGCTTCAGGTTAATATCCTTTTCATAGGTAGTGAACTAGGCACTAATTATAGAGTATAATCTGACTGATGGGAGTATACTAATCTAGGCAGAGGTGTTAGGTGAGATAGGTAATAGAGAATTGAGTAGCCATACACATGGGTATGGGGAGACCCTATAGAGAGGTTATAGATGGGCCATGTTTGGGCCTAGTGTGATCAATCACCAAAGGAGTTTCTATCTTTTGTAAAGATGGTGGAATTTGGAGTGTTTTTTCTAGATGATTTAATAATAAATTAGAGTTTAGGGATCAGTTTGTAGTCAAGAATATGAGGTAGGAATGGGTGTAGTTCTGGGAGGAATTATTCATAATTTATCAATATGTGTAGGTCATGGAGGTAGATAGGATAACCAATAATAGGGATGGTGTCCAATGATGAGTGTGAATTCATAGAGAAGACATGAAATAGGGATTCAAGATTTAGGTTAGTTTCATGTGGTTGAGCTGACATATTTATGGTAGTCTAAAAATCCATTGATGGGCAAAGTTATATTGTGATCATTTTTGCTTTTATTTTTATATAATGGATATTGGTGAAAAATGTGCATATGTGGGTAATTGAATGACTAGTTATTATTTGAGATATGGGAATCAATAATGATGCATGGTAACAATGAGATTAATAATAATGTAGTATGATATGTGGTAATGGTATGGTGATGGATATGTATTTATGGCTAGAATGTATGGAATCTAGTTTGATGGTAGGGTACGATACCATTGATGTGTTAGTTAGATCAGGTGTTGTGATATTGGGAATGTGATTTGTATGCTGGGGAGTGCCCAAAGAAAGAAATTAGTTAGTTTGTGTTAGTTGTTCATGGTAACCAGGAAGAGGTGGACGTGTTAAAATTTGTCTTGGTGTTTTAGGAGTGTGGTGTGTGGGATGTTTGGGTTTTTGGTAGAACTAATTAGTGCCATGAACTGAGAAAACTCAATGATGAGCTATCATATAGTTGGGAGCTTGTAATATCTTGGGTTGTTGGGTGAGGGAATTTTATCCTATTAGTGGATTAAACATGTGTATTTAGGTGTTTTTCAAGTTTCATAGGGTCGAATAAGTCTTCGTGGTTGAGTTTGGGAAAGTTTCCTAGGTTACATGCTCTTTTCTTGGAGGGCAGAGGGCACTAGGTACCTGGTGGTTTGATACGGGGTATCCAATGGTAGAAAAAGTGGAGGGTAGATTCAGAGGGAAACCAGGTAATCAATGGACCTGTATTGGGTAACTTATGAGTGTCTGGTGATTTTTTAAAAATCAAATTAATTAATTAATTTAATTATCTTTTTATAGAGGTAATCTCATAGTTTGAACTAGCCAAATAGTGCCTCAACCTCACACCCCTCTCACCTTCATTCTCTCTATCTTAAGGAGGGATTCTACCCACACTTTTTTCTTTAGATTTTGGTTTCTAAGAGTATCAAGACACACTTTATCCCATTTTCAAGATTTTCACCATGTAGTGCTATTTTAGGTATTTTTCTATGGTTTTTCATTTTCATCCTTTTCAGGTAAAAACTTATCATTTGAGTAGACATTCATGACTCTTATAGTATGAGGTAGGCGGTTCATAGCTATTTCTTATATTATACATGCATTTATTTCTTATGTGAAATGCGAGCATGGGTAGGGTCATGCAGGTGACTAGAATTGGAACAACTCATCATCTTCAGGGTTCCTAAGGGTTTTATGGGGTAATATAGGGTTGTTTCATGTGGATTTAAGTTAAGATATATTGATAGGTAATTGTGTGGTGGTCATTGAATTGATGGATTGTTTAAGAAGTTGTGATCAAGGAACTTGATTTAGGTTTGACTAAATTTTTTTGACTTAGGATATGGTTTTGGGGGTGATGTGATATACTGGTGATATGGGGGTGATATATCATTCTTTGGGTGGGGAGACAAAGGATATATGGATGTATTTTGGTCATAGGTTATTAGTGATTACCTCTCACCATGTGAGATGTAGCTGTCAGGGTTATTTATACATAGGACAAGGCCCATGAGATGGTATAGACCACTGGATATTAGTGGTATCCTCTATAGATTGAGGAACTTTTGGTTATAGTGTTGACCACAATTTTAGTGAAGTAAACACTACAGGTTCCCAAGGGATCTTGTGGGTGATTAAGATCACTATTTGGGAGAATTATGCTCAGTATATATATGAATCATGTTGGGGGTGTTGTGATGAGCTTGGTAAAGGATGAGTATCTCTATGTCTTGGGTTTCATTGATGGTTGAGAAGATAATTGGAAAAGTGGTCTAAGGACTATAGAACTTGTGATATGGTAAGTGGAAATGCCTTTGGGTCATCATGATTGGCCCTGAATGATTTTGAAGGTTATGGGTTGGCGTGTAATGTCCTTTGATAAAAATTAGGTTGTAAAGTTGGATACCCATCTAGTATAATAGACTGTGTGCACCCTCATTACTACAAAACATGCCTTTAACAATGCTAGAAATTTCCTTTATCAGTTCTAGAAAAGCATTGACTATTTGAGAGATGATAAAATCCCAAGATTTTTATCAGTTATGAAAAATCACTAATAAAGAAGACATTTATCAGTACTAACAAAAGTGATAACAAATGAGACATTTATCATCACTTTTAAAAGTGGTGATAAAGGTACCATTTATGAGTGCTTCTATTTAGCATTGCAAAATGAATCATTTATTAGTACTTATAAAAGTGAATATAAAGGACTTTTTATCATCACTATAGAAGAAATGAAAAAGTATACCTTTATCAATGATTTTCTAAGTGATGATAAATGTGTCCTTTATCAGCGCTTTTAAAAGTGTTGATAAATGTGTTCTTTATCAGTGATTTTAAAAGAAATGATAAAGGTCCATACAACTATGTGCTATAACAACACACTTTAGAACCACTACAGTGTGCTATTACAGCACACCACAACACCATAAGCACTAGGAACACACCAGAAACACACCAGATATAAAAAAACAAGTCCTAAAACAAAATTTAAATGAAATGAAATTTACAACACAAATACCAGAAAAAACATTATATTATTAACATTTTAAACATTGGTTTATACAATTACATAAATAAAAATTATTAAATACATTAAAAAACAATCTTAACTATCAATGTTACCATGATTTCTATTGACATTCTCTGTCAAACTTCCAAAAGTGCATGAGCAGTTTCAAACAAACACCTCAACTCGAAAAAAGAATCCACCTATATAAGAAAATAATTATTATTTGAGTAATACTAAAAAGAAATAAATTAAACATAAATAGGAAACAACCAGTTAAATATATGGAAAATGATTTTACTGTGAAAACATCAATATTACCTCTATGATTTAGTAGAGAAAACATTGTTTCTATTCTTACAAAGGCATGGCACATAGACAAAAATCTTCCTCTAAGGGATTGGTAACATCATCATATTCAGAAGAAATAACTTTCATGAGTAGTCAAAAATTTAATTTATATTATGTTAATGCAATAGAGAACATATAATATAATGAGTAAAGGCATAATATATTAAAAAACACTGTTAGATTCTCATCGAATTATATTTTTAAAGGTTTCAAGGATTTGGGTCCTCTTTCAAGAATCCAAATCTCCTCTTTATGGTTCCCTCTAATGTATAATACATTGTATACAATGAGACCAACATGAACTGATAGTGATGCCCTAATAAAAGATTCATCCTCGATTGAATTTTCCTATGACTCGACATTTTTTTAGTCACCATCAAGAAAGTCGAACAATTCTTGTTTGTTGGATCAGATACATAAAATACATTCTCTACTTGTGATTCCATTATGGAAATCTCAACTTTCCCCCCTTCTACACTAAAATTCACCTCCACAAATACCATTTCATCAAATTTCACTCCATTGATATTTTCAAACCATATACAATGAAAAAGATTGACTTTAAGTGTTCAATAATCCAAATCATATACCTATTCGATAATGAAAAAATATGACATGTTTTCCTAAATTAGATTTCTATCCTTGGAAATAGATACGTGCATCGTTTCAGCCACAAGCATAATACCACTATTTTGCATCGTACTGAATTCATTTTTTTCTTTTGTATAAAACTTATAACCATTGATTGAAAAATCAGTGCAAAATATAACATTTTCATTGGATTTTCTAGCTAGCGATTTAAGTGATTCAACAATTGAATTTGGATTTTATGATAACTCATTATAAATTTGATCTCTGAACCATCCTATAAACTATTGATTATGTGTATTTGATATCCATCCTTCAGCCCTTAATGGATTCAAATATCTAAAAATTTATTTATGGGATTCAATATATGGATCAACATCTTCACTATTTTGTAATATGTAAATATTTGCTTACTCCTTCTTTGTCAAGGTAATTGTAAAACCATCTATTCCCGAAATCACATCGCCCATAAGGTGTTTGCTTTGTGCTGAGACTTTGGGAGACCTATGCTTTCAATATCTGATATGTTATCAGAACATAATTCAATAGATTCTTCAACAATATATCGTTCTCCAATACAACCTTCTGGACAACTTCTATTCTTGACATAACCTTTCAAAATCCTTATATAGAATTCAATGGGGTACATCCATCTGTAATAGACATGACCACATAGTTGAGCCTCTCTGACTAAGTGAACCATTATGCCAAAGAATGATGGTGGGAATAACATATCTAATTCACATAATATGGCTGCAATATCCTTATTCATGATGGGAAACTTTTCTGGGTCTATGACTTTACTGCATATGGAATTTAAAAAGAAAAAGAGTCTGGTTAATGTATGTCATACATTTTGAGGCAGAATTCAATGGAAAGCAACAATCATTAAAACCTTCATCAAAACATGAAAGTTGTGTGATTTAATAATTAAACTTCAAATTAGTCATTGATAGGAAATTCTTAATATTTTATGAATACCCTTGTTGAACTTTTACACTAGTAAGAAAATGGAAAAATTGAAATTTTTCCTATATGGATAGAGTGTATGCTCCTGGATGAAGAAAAGTCTATCCTTTAACCTTCACCGGTGTCAAATATTCCCTTATCCCCATTTCAATCAAGTCCAACCTAACCTGGATGCCATATTTCATTTTTCTAGGAGAATTTAGTAATTTTCCAATAACACTATCAAATACATTTTTTATACATGCATGACATCAAGAAAATGTCAGATATACAAACAATTACAATATGATAATTTAGAGAAAATTGATCTCGTTTTACAACCTGATTTTTATGGTTTTTCAAAAATAGTTTACTGAAAACAATGTTAATATTTTTAACTTTTTTATAGGTCATCACTCATTCTTGGAGACAGTGTTTTACCTTGTTCGATATTCCCATTGAATGGTGTCATCCAAGATCATTATTTATGTTGTTGAGATAATATTTTTTGATTTCCTAAAAACACAGTCTTCTAGGAATGTTTCAACTTAACTAAGTATGTGAATTATTCACAAATGGGACACCCCAATATTCTTTTAATTCTATAGCTTGATAAATTTTCATAAGTGGGGAAGTTATTTATTGTTCCATACAACATGGCCCTCAGTGTGAATTCTTCACTTCTATAAAATTGTACATTGTAACACCTATATCCCATATCAATTTGATATCTTCGATCAATGAATCCAAGTAGACATCAATATCATTACCAGGTTTCCTTGGTCCAGATATAAGTAGAGACAATATAATGTATTTGCGCTTCTTGTATAACCATAGAGGAAAGTTAAAATTTACCAACATGACGGGCCATGTACTATGAGTACTACTCTATATTCTAAAAGGATTTATTCTATATGTAGATAATACAAGATGAAAGTTTCTCAGTTTATTTCCAAATTCAAGAAACTCATAGTCAATTTTCTTCCACTGAGGAGAATCAATTGGATCATGTAGGTTCTCATATTTAATTATTGTATCTACATTCTATGTTAATTGTCTCATGTCTTCATGACATCTATATAGTCTTTTAAACTATGTAATGATAGGAAAGTACCAAACATATTTCGAAGGACTTGATTCATTTTTCTTGTATCAATTGTGCCACAATTATTATGAGTGATTAATGGTCCTTGTGAACCAATATGCAATAATTTGGACAAGCATGTATTTTTTAGAGATCAGTCCCATTGAACATAACATTTGTATTGCATCATATATTTGGAATGGTAGCTCATTTTCTTATAGTATCATATCTTTCAGAAGACCAAGTAGTTCTACAAAGCTGGTGTCACTCCATCTGCTGCCAGTTTTCAAATTATATAACTTTAATACAGTTGACAATGTTGTGTATATAGTACAACCGGTATACAATGGTTTCTTGGAATAGCTATTTAACTCCTCAAATAAATTTAGATAGTCAGAAAGGTTATCTTCAATTTCCATTTTCATTTTTTCCATGCGATATTCATTATCTTTTACAAAGGTATTCATATGAAATGATCCATAAACCATAGTATTATCCCAATTGATGTCGACATTCTGTTTTCCCCCATGTTTAGTCCAAAATTTATATCTTTGATCTATTCCATGACAAATAAAATTTTCTTATAACTCTTCCGGACTAATTTGTCTTGAATAACAACAACATAAATACAAATAGAGGATTTTAGAAGGGTCATCTGCATACTCTCTTGCAAACTTGATGAACTATTTAACTCCATATTTATATTTGTTTGTCAAAAGATTAGAGGACATCCATTTTTGATTCATATCTATCCTATTGGGTTCATAAAATATTAATTTTATACAATATATAAATAAATAAACATAATATATTCATTATCAAAAGTAAAATCTATAAACAATTCTAATAAGGGAAACTCAACATTTGATTGTTTCAAAGAATATCATATCTTTTGAAAACTTCTAGAAGTAGTACAAACACTAAAACATCATATTATACCAATAATAAAAGTTAAATTTGTTAGAATCCCTTATACCTGATTATCAACCTCGTAGAGAGAGTGAGGGTGAGAGGGATTTCTATAGAATTCACATAGGGGATGGATCATATTTCTGATGAATCATGCTACTAGTTATGTCTCTGATCTAAGGATACATGTTATAGACATGGATAGATACACTATGTTGAATCATCTTAAAGAATATGATAATGATAAGGAGATAAAAGCAGATAATAAATGATATTATCACTAAACTGTATAGGTATAAACTAAATGATGGATAGTGTAATGACCCTAGCCCGAAATACCCAAACAACACCAGGTCAGATCATCGTATGAACTCTAACACACCTCAAAGTCACTAAAGGATGGTTTAAAATTTGGGGGTAAAAAAAATAAATGGGAGGTGGTCCCCCCCAAATAGAAAGAATTATTAGCATAGGTCAAACAAAATTCTAGCATGACCCTTGGGGACAATGGACATGTAGACCCAAAATCATCATTACCTGATATAGGCATACCTGTTAGACAAACAACTATGGAAATAAATGATGTAATAGCTATATATAGACACACATAAATGTGATGCCAGTATAAAAAATCACTTATAGTCTATAAGAAATATCAAATAGATAAAAACCTGATATTCAGTGTTAAATATAAACAAAAAATCATACATCGATAGCTAATACAAACAACAGACCACAAATCTTTCACAAAACAATGGACCAGAAAAAAATCATAAACAACAGATCATAAACAACATATCATAAACAAATCATAGAAGAAGAAATAAAAAATTAAACAAAAAATACACAAATAAAATCAGAAGGCCTACCTCGCTACGAAAATCCAAGACCCTCTTCAGAAACCTAACTGTAATAAAAAACTAGATTTCAGATGAGATGTTCGTGAAAATGGAGTTTTAGAAATAGTGATGTGGTGTGATTCGTGCTTCGATTCACTAAGGAGGAACACCGGTAGTGGGTGGATTCTGTTGAAATATTCAGATATCACAATAAGTTCTCAAAAGGTTAGGGTTTTTTAATTAGATTGAGACAATTTTATCAACGATTACAAATAAGCACAGATAAAGGTAGGTATTTATCAGTGATAAAAAAGCACCAAAAAAATCAATAATTATTAGTGGTAAAGTTATAATGTTGGTAAATGTTAATTTTATCAGTTCTTTGTTTAGCATTGATAAAGCCTCATATTCTTCAATTCGAAAAAGCACTCATAAAGATACTTTTAACCATGATTATTACTTTAGTGACGATAAAGAATTTATAATTATAATTATAAATAAAAAATTGTAAATATTTATATATAATTAATAAATATATATAAATATAAATATGGTAAATATATTACTTTTTAAATATATCTTTTATACTTGTATAATTATTTATTTATAATCATATAAATTATTTAAAAAAAAATATTTATATCATTATATATATTTATATAATTATAAATATATATATTTAATAAATATATATAAATATAAATATAGTAAATATATTCATTATTTAAGAAAATTTATTATAAATTTAATAATTATTTTAATATATATAATTATCTATTTAAAATTATATTAATACTTTTAAATATATATATATTTATTTATAATTATAAATATATAATTGTATAAATATAGTAAATGTACATTTATAAATAAATTTATTTTTAAATATTTTTTATAAATATATTTTTAACATTATTAATGAATATCAAATTTTAAGTGCATGCATATATGTTAAAAATGAGTGAAATTGAATAAATTAAGAATAAGTACACTTTAACAATATTGAAAAAATGGATAAGTTTGGTGTGTGTGAATTGTATATAAAAATTTATTAATTACATATATAGGAAATCAATATAACACACATTTGATCTATGTTAAATAGAAAAATCAAACAAAATTCAATTATATGTCGAGTACTAGTGGATATTTTTAATTATAAAATATTATTCAATAAATATATGGAATATTTAATTTAAAGCACATAAATAATATTTAATATATAAATCATGTTTATATACATTAATATATATATTTAATATATACAATTTAATACCATTAATTATCATAATTATATAATTAATAATTTTTTTAATATTTAATAATGTATAATCAATCTATTCATTTTTATCAATAATTATTTAATTAATAAAATTTGCAATATTTTTTTAATCAACACATTTTTTTATTTAATTATTTCATTTTATTTTTTCGGATATAGCGCTAAAAAAGAACTGATGAAATAAATATTTATCAATGTTCAAAATAATGCACTAATAAAGGATACCCTTTATCCGTGCTAAATATAAAGCGCTGAAAAAATTTCCCTTTATCAACATTATAAAAAATGCACTGATAAAAGGTTAAATTTATCAGTGCTTTCTTTAGTGCTGATAAATATTCAATTTATCAGTGTTTTTTTTCTAGCACTGATAAATCTTAGTGCTATTAAACACTAGTTTTGTAGTAGTTCTTGTCTCACTCTGGCACCCAACAAAGCATGTAAAGTCCCACTCATGGATGGTCAAGAATTGATGGAGTGGGTTTGATATTTTATTTTGTTATCATGCACTATACTTTTCATACACTTATATATGTATGAATATTATCTAGGGACACTATTCGGGGTTTCCTATTGAGTTTATACTCACACCCTGCATAAGCCCTTCAGGACGCGTGAAAACTTTATGTCTCATGATGTAAGAAAGGATAAGAACTTGATGTCTAAATCTCAATAGCTCGAGTTGTAATGCATGCATGGGTTGGGTGTCTATAGATGGAGCTTGACTGGGTGGATCCTCAATGTTGATCATGGTTTTTATTTTTCTATTTTGGACTCATTTGTGTATGATAAAACTATGAGTGACCCTATTTGATATTGTATGACTTGAATAGAATTATAAATGTTTATTTTTCTTACATTGTGATATTATTTTTTGACGTGTTGCCTGTTATTTATCTTTTTTCCATTATTATTTTGTTACTTTTTTATTTTGTTAAAGAGGGTATAGTTTTCCAGTATCACCCCTTACACCCTTATCGCTCGGTGGTAGCTTTCTTCTTACTGGGAGGTGAACTTGAGATAATTTGGTCTCTTCCTTGAGGGTCATTTGAAAATCTGGGTCGGGGACACTACAAGATATAAACTCATAATATCCTTATAAATGACCCAAGTGTTCTTCCATTCTTAACATAATCACAAAAATGTCATTATTACCCTTAGATATGAAGGTCCCCCATGTGCTATACTCACGAAGAGAATCCAGTAAAAATTATCTTAAAATTGTATTATTGTTATAAATTTTAAATGTTTCAAGAAACCATATAAATTAATTCTTTCAATCTTATCAGCAATAGACTTTGAATCAATTTTTATGTGTTCTTAATGAATCTAAGATTCACAGTTGTAGCCTGCCATCCATTCTTCATGATAGATGTAAAAAATGTCATGCATTTGAAATGGGTTTAAATAAATCAAGGGAAGCACTCACTAACTTAAGAGGGCTGACCTCCAAAAATTTGGGTTGACTTGTGGACAAGGATTTTTTTTATTTTTTATTTCAATATTATTTCTATTTAAAATATAATTTTTATAATAAACATATTTATTTTTCATACATGTGATGAATATGCATATAAATTTAAATTCATGTCATTATAATTATGTGTTTAATATTTAATTTTGTTTTTTCTAAAATTAATCATAATTAAAAATGTGGATTGAATCAAACCCAAAATTTTTGAGCTCGCATCAAATGAAAGCCTAAATGGAATGTTAATTTTTGTGGTTTTTCAATTATTATTATTATTAATATTTTTCAAAAAATACTAAATGAATTTTAATTAAATGAAAAAATTAAATTATTATGGAAGATTTATATGGGAAACCATTTTTAAGAAGCATATAAATTTTTAAAAAAATTAATGCTTCCAACAATAAAAAATGATAATATTTAGTTAAATCATAATTTTCAAATTTTATTATCTTTTTTCATATTTATAAAATTTTCAAATTCAATTTTTCAGTAAATAAAAATACATTTTTATAATTTCAATACAAATATTACTGTTGACGCTCCTTTCGTCACAGAATCTAAAGATCGGAGAAGGGGAATATCTGAGTCCAAAGTGATTCATCCTTTGAAGAAACATCAAAAATCGACAAAGGGATGAACAAGGAGAACATTGCCCATAGGTCACGCAAGTTCCCTCATGGTCGCGCAAGGACACTTGTGCGCCACCTAGTGGTCGTGCAAGTCTACTTGCGCGACCTAAGTGATAACCACCCGGTAACCACCCGGGGTCTTCTCCTGCCTATAAATAGACCCTGTGGGCCCCCCATTCGAGAGGATCTTTTTCCAGAAACTCGGATTGAAGCTCCCAACGCCCAAGTCTCTTCTCAAAGCTTTCGGAACACTTCTAAGGTAATTTCTTACCTAGAACGGAAGATCTAAAGAGAGGGAGGAAGGCCTAAGTGTTGAAACTCATCAACACTTGCGCGCCTGAGTGACCAGCCCTTAAGGGAAATGGTCACACTTGCGCGCCACCTTAATCCTTCGATATAACTTGCACGTCCCTTTTCTGGAAGAACCTCAAGAGGATTCTAAAGGCTTTAATAAAGATTCACTCAAGTATTTCAATGCTGGTTGACCATCGCGCAAGTACACCACGTGTCGCGCAGGTATACCTGCGCGACCAATAGTTGTGCGACCACGCAGTACTTGCGCATCTTCCAAGACTTGTGTGCCCCTTCCTTTTTGGGTGCCTTTCTTTCCCATTTCACCCCTCTTAAGCCATTATACTTCCTTTTCAAGATTCAGTCTTCAAGACACTCTTCAAATCCATTTATGGCATGATTTCTTGATTTGACTTCCTTATCTGAAAGGAATTCTATGGAATATCTCTCAAAACGTAGTGATTTAAATATCCTTATGTCACTAAATATGGAGAGTTCATTCATTCAACCTCATCCTTTAAGATGAGAGAATCCTTAACCTGGGTCTCCTTTTTCAGGAATAATCCCCAGTCATAAGTCCTCTAATTTGGGCATCCATTTCAGGAGTAAGCCCCAAACCTTAATCCTTAACCTGGGTCTCCTTTTCAGGAATAAGTCCCAGTCATAATTTTGGGCTTCCTTCTCAGGAGTAAGCCCCAAGTCCCCTAACCTGGGTCTCCTTTTCAGGAATAAGTCCCAGTCCTAAATCTTGGGCTTCCTTTTTCAGGAATAAGCCCCAGGTCCCTTAAATTCTCTTTAACCAGTCCTAATTTACGTTTAATCTGGGATTCCTTCTCAGGAGTAAAACCCAGTTATCAATCCTCTCCTAATTTGGCTTTCCTTTTCAGGAATAAATCCCAAGTTAGAGTATTCAAATCTCCATGAAGCACATATACCTTTATGGACCCTGTTCCTGGATTTTCTCCCTAAAGTAAATCCCCTGGGCAGTCATACATATATAACCCCCAAACCATTTCTTATGATTACATCTTTCATGGCTCAATTGTCTATTTTATTACTAATACCTCTTGTTTCTCACATCGAGCATGACTCACGTGAGCTTAGAGGGTAAAAGTAATTATGACATCCTGCTTTGAGCCATCAATCATAAACATCATACTCTTCCATTCGAACTACGTGGGTTCTAATTCCTTTTCCCAAACAAAGTATACGTAGGTATCCCATCTATGGGTTCGATCCCAACTCTGAAATAATTCATGTCAATCTGAATGACAATAAACTTCAAGTGCCCCACTGAGTGGCTTTAAAACCAGCCTGGTCATCATAATGATCAAGAGAATTTTATATGAATGTTTTGAAGGTTACCATTGACCAAGAATCTCTAAATAGATATAGATGATTCTCTATTGATGAGGAACCTCGAATACATATAAAATATTCTCTAAATTTCTTACATATTTAATCATTGATTGTCAAAACTAAAGTAAAAGCTCATTTTATACTTGGTAATGTAATAAGGATTCATGAACATAACTTAAATCTATAAAGAGAGTCCCGGAATAGACAATAATTCCCCTCAAAAAGGTGTGATGAGTCCGACCTCCCATCCTCCCGACCAATGCAAATTCCTAAGCCTCATCAGTCCACAAGCTAATGAGAGCCTACCTTTGGAAAGTAGGTCCAAATGGATGTGTAATCATTGGATGTTTCTGGTTCTACGAAAAAACCTGTTAGAAACCGATTGGAACGTTTGAATCTCCCATCCAGGAGGTCATCCCCGAATTCCGAGGGAAACAAAAAATGGTGAACCCGACGTGAATCCTTAACCACGTTAAAATGATGTTTTACCTATTTGTTAAGCCCCTATTTAAAACTCAATAAGAGGGCTAACAAAAACAATCATTGACATGTGTGCTCATCCAAAGGATGAAGTTGATGAATTTTATCTTGATTACGTCTGTTATATCAAATAGGCACACTTTTCCAAGATCTTCTGTATTTTCATAATGGCTGCTCTCAAATTCACATCTTTGAATACTGCTACTGCAAATACCACTACTGCTATTCCTACTGGATCATCTTCCGCTCTGAGGATGACATCACCTACTTAGCGTCTTCAATGCTGGGTATCAAATGCGCTGGTTAAGGAGTACCGTCAACACGGTACCATCCCAACTTTGGAGGCTGTCTGACAGGCCCTCCAAGTGAACAACTCACATAGGTCGTCCGGACAACGACGACTAGTGATCAAGAGGCAGGCAGTGCTGACTACCGTCTCCAACCGTTTCAGGTCGTTATCCCTGGAACACAATTTCCATTCGCTCCCTTACTCTAAGGAAGTGAATGAGAAGGTCCCTCAGGGCCTTAATTCAAAAAAGCAGGAGTCCTTCCCGAGGGATCCCATCAAAAATCGCCGCCAGACTCGTGCGGCAGTGCGCCCTCAACATGATGAGGGTACCGACTCCAGGCATTCAGCTCAGGTTCCTCGAACCCGAGCAGGCAAGACAAACTGCCAGAGATGGAATCCGGTTAACAATGGGCAGGTTTTCATCCCTGCCATCTCCAGAGAAGTCCACCAACCTAACTTGGTGGCGAACAACGAGCATGCACACACACCTGTCTGTTTTAATTCCGCTATCCAGCAGACTCATCTGGCAGCATCACGCCAATCCCGCCAGGAAATTCTGGCGGAGTACTATAGGCAGGAACATACACCTGCTTATACATCATCAGTTAGTCAGCAGGCTCACCTGACTACATATGATGGATCTCGTCAATCGCGTTTGGCGAAGTGTAATCAGCAGGCGCATACACCTGCTAGTACTAATCAAGCCTACCAATAGTCTCGCTTGGTAGCGCACGAAGAAGTCAGTCAGAAAGCTCCGACGACAAACAGGAGGCAGACTCAACTCTCTGCCTCCACACTTGAGTACTGTCATGATTCACTGATAGGAAAAGGAGGACAGGAGCAGGCACATACACCTACTCCAAGCCCGGAATGGACGTATATCCCCGTTCCGGCAGCTGAAGTCACCAAACATATTTTGTCAATGGTGAAAGAGCAGAAACAAATTCCTGCTCATATTCTGGATGCTTGCCAGGATATCATAACAGATTCAGCATCATCTCAGGGAAAGACACATAAATCTATCCCTAGAAGTGGAGTGACACATCAACGATTCACTCCGGAATAGACACACACATCTGTTCCAGTCCAAGAGGGTTATGGGGCATACTCCCCCATATCATACGGACAACCAAGTCAGGCACATACACCTGATTTGAGTGGAGATCATCAGCCTAACCTGACCATCTTTCTTGATCAGGAACATACACCTGCTCAGAGTAACCACTTTCGTCAACAAGTGGTTTCTAAAGTGAGTAAGAAGGCATCTAAAAAAAAGATCCGCCCAGTACAGTCAGGAGATCAAAGGCCAATCTGTAACAATGCCTTTCTCGATGCTGGATTTCTTGAAGCCCTCAGAGATTTATCTGTTGGAATTCAAGATTCTACTCCCGCAGTTCCCAATAACGGGAACATTAATTCTGAAAGTCTTCAACAGACACATCCTCATGAAGGCTTGCTTCATGAAAATTCGGTCAATCTTGAAGTTTCTTCTTCAGATGAGAGCCATAGGAAACCTCTGTGTGGTCAAAAGACCAAGGAGCAAGAGATCTCATCTTTTACTGTAACCCATTATGGTGGTCCTCTCCATGATGATGAATTTCGTTGTGAAAGTCCTCTCCACAGCAGTGATTCACATTGCCTGGAAAATACTCCAGTGGACAATGTAGTGCCGAGAAATCCCTCTTATCTTGAGGCACTTGCAAATGCGAAACCAGTCATGTCTGATGCTTTATCGCTAGAAAGTGAAATACTTTCTCAATCAGAAGATAGCCCAGGGTGTAGGTCATTCTCCGAACCACCCCTAAGTCATGCATCTTCTAGTTTGATCAATGATCTCTATACCAATCTTGTTTAATCCGATGAAGCAGCAAGGAAACACCAACTCTGGTCAAAACAGGTAGAAGAATCTTCATTTAATGATAAAGAGGAAATGATGAACATGAGGAAAAAACTGGCGAAAAGTGAGGTACCAGTTATGTTTTGGACTTTGGCTGACTCCCAATATGATATTCCAAAGATGTTGATGGAAGATGGAGTCCATGATATTCATCTCAACATATGGAAAACTCTTTGTCAATTGAAGAAGAAGGTATTATCTTATGATGAATATGAAAATCATCTTAAGATAATAGAAGGGCTACAACGTCAGATTGATTTGGCATCTCTATCAGTCTCTCGGTATCCGAAGCCTGAAAAGAAACAGAGAACCCTTCAACGTTCATGCCTTGGCGCACTAAGAAAATTGCGTGAGTTAATTGCCAATGCTCTATCTGGTGTTCATATCAGAGGATGGGGTGTTCACGGAGCACTACATTTTACAGTGCTTTCCAGTCAACAAAGCCCGCCTAAAATGGTCTCATGCAATGTTATTTCCCATGGCCGGCCACAGTCAATGGGATTTGTTCATAATCAAAAGCTTGCTCAAGAACAAGCTTCAACTAGTTCCTCTCAAAATCAAGAATATAGAGAACAAGTTGTTGAATTGATCCTACATCAAGCATGCGAGAATATTGCACAAGCCTCTTTTATGGAGAAAACACATCATCAAATGACAGAAGTTTCGGAAATCATCCAACGATCTGTTAAACCAGGTGATAAAAGTGGATACAGGCTAATGCATCCAGCTAATTTCCGAACTTAGATTCGCAAGATCAAGAGAGATTTTAAGAAGATCTCAGACATAGCATGACAAGAGCCACCACATCTTGTCAGAATGGGGACTGCTTTAACCCAACCCTCAGAGTCAACAAATGGGATTCGAGGAGTTGAGCGGAAGCAGCAGGAACATCCCCAGTTCTCGGGACTGGGGACTCTTTCAAATCATCAATCCCCTTCTCAAAGAATATCGGTCTTTTCTCGATTGGGGAAGAAGCCCCAAGGGGAACGAAGAGCCAAATTATTAGGAGATTCCCTCCATGTTATAGCTCGTCAAGAAGTTCCTAAAAGATTAAATCAACAAAAGGCAATGTCTCATCAAAGACATGAAAGAAGACAATATCACAGAAATGTTGATAGAAGGGATGCGATGCATTATACATCAATCAATGTCATCAATGATGTTGTTGCTAATCTACCAGAGGAGACTCACTCAGGGGACTCAGATGAAGAGCATCCTGCTCAAGAAAATGTATGCGCCGATACAAATGAAGAAGGTGTGTGTACACGAAGTCAAAGGATTACTCAGAACCTAGGTAATCCACTTCCTTCTCTCCAAAAAGTATCCAACAAAGGGAGGGGAAAGAATCATGTTACATATCCTTCCCCCGGAGAAGGTCAATCGCTCTCGTTAGAGCAAAGGTTTGCACAACAAGAGGAAGAAATGAAATAATTAAGAAGGTTGAATGTAGAACTACTTCAGAGTAGTCTTCTTCTTAAGAATGCTGAAGTCCGACAACCGAAGGAATTTATTGCAGTTACTGAGATGGATCAATAATATCCTCCTTTATCAGTACACCCTCATTGGTCTAATCCCGTGGGTCAAGCGCAACAATGGTTGGCAGTGCTACCATCAGTTGCAGCACCAACCACCACGTCTGTCCAAGATCTATTCATTGCACCTACCCAAGACCAAATTCAACCTGATGTTTCCCAAAATTTAATAACTACTATTGAGTCATTAACAGCTCGGTTAGAAACTATATATGGGAAATGGGCGCAAGTTCAACCAGAAAAGAAAGTTTACCCTGAATGGGTAGATTCAATTTCTCCTCCATCTAGTTTTGCAAACCCTGTTTTCCCTACTTTCAATGGATCAGGCGACCCTGAACAACATTTGATGCATTACATGTCTTGTTGTGATCCTATGATGGGAACTCCAAAGCAGCAAGAAGCAGTGAAACTCAGATGCTTCGTGCGAACCTTGCATGGACCAGCTTTTTTTTGGTATACAAGCTTGCAATCCCGGTCAATCATCGGATGGGAGGATCTTCTTCAAAAATTCCTTCTTCAGTTCAGCTCAACTTTGCAAAAAATGACAGTTTTCGATCTTACAAACTGCAAGAAAAGGTAGAATGAAAGAGTCTCTGATTTCATTGCTCGCTCGAAGGGATTAACATATTCCCTGAGTTTAGAACTCCCTCAGGAAGAGATATTGCCAATCTGTGTGGAAAATTTGCGTGAAGAATTACGCACGCCATTGATCCCTGTGAAATACACAGGAGGGTTTCGAGACCTTACTTCAATCGCTCAGCAGATTGAAGATTCCCTTATACAGGCTAAGGTTAAATCTCGTATAATTCCATCAGCTCCAGGAAGGAGAATGGGTAAAGCAGAAACTGCTACAGTTATGCTTAAACAAGCACCTGTACCTATTTCTACTTCAAAACCTTCATCTTCTCGAAGGGCTCCACCTCCTGAACGCCAACAACAAAGGCCATTTCGTCCAAATGATCAAAGAGATCAACAACGAAAACAATTTGAGGATTTGAAGAGTAAAACATACTCCTTCCGAAATGAGCAAGTTCCTGGTTACTTCATTTCAGCTCTGGAAAATAATTTGGTTCAATTACCAGTGCCCAAGAGTCCAAACAAGGAAGGAGATGAAGACCGTCCCAATTATTGTCCCTTTCATCAAATGTTAGGGCATCCCATCCAGGAGTGTTTTGTCTTCAAAGACCTCCTGCAAAATATGGTCGACTTGGGACAAGTCAAGTTGAAAGGTTCTTCGACTCAGGTAGCATGTGTTACTGCTACAGTTCCAGAGGAGGAAGGTGAATGGAAAGAAGTCAAAAGCATAAATGCATAGAAATATGATGTTTGGATGGTTAGAAAAACAATCAATCGGACTCATGCCATTTTGCGAACACAATTAAAAAAACCAATTGTGTCTTCTGCCATGAATATTGCGGTAAAAACCTCTTTGTCAGAGGGAAAGTCCTCAAAGAAACGGTTGGATTCAAAGAAGGAAAAAGAATCAGAAGAAGATGAGTATGTGTCAAAGCCTAAATTGTCTTTGACTCTGGCAGACTTTATGCCATCTACTTCAAAAGAACGGGCACCGCCCCATCAAACGGCACAGCCTAAATAGGCTAGTCAGGCAGAGTCTCTATTAGACAAAGAGTTAATCTTCGGTTCTGTTAATATGATTCAATTAACAGATCCGTATTCCAGTCATAATTTCAATTTTGATGAGCCTGAATTCCCTGTATCAAATAAGGGAATCCGAGGAAGTTCCCAAGGTTCAGGATACAGGGGAAGACGTGGATCTTTCCGAAGCCACTACTCCAATTCTACCCCTGCTAGCACAGTGTATGTAGCAGAAACTCGTGGTAGAGCCCTTCAGTGAGCTCAAAAAGAACAAGCAAGTTCTTCTGCCAATAGTCAACTCAGTCTTGGCACAGTTATTTTGGAAGACCGATTGAAAATTCCATCTTCTTTATCTCAACAAGTAAATGGATCTAATCGGTCTAATCTTCCAAAACCAAGGATGTTGCCAACTTCTATCCCAATACAAGATGCATCAGCTTCCAAAGCATCTGCTTCCAAGGTACCTGCTAAACCGCATATTCCTGTTGGGAAACACAGACCTCTAGATCAAAAGTATGATATATTGAAACACTTGGCCCAAGTACCAGCCAAGTTATCAATTTTGGATGCTTTGAATCTGTCAAAAGATCTTCGGGAAAGCACTCATCGAAGCTTTGTCAAGTCCTCAGGAGTTTGAAGCTGAAATTGTTGCAGCTGAAGTCTATCACATAGAGAATAATCCTGCAGAATGCCATGCAGTGATATCTTTTACTGATAAAGATGAAGATGATGTTGTGCATGGGCACATAAAACCTTTGTACTTATTTGGTAAAGTCAATGGTGTAGAGATCCGAAGAGCTTTCATTGACAATGGTCCAGGAGTCAACCTCATGCCCATCCGTACACTTCGTCGATTGGGCCTCATGGAATATGATTTATCTCCTTCTACCATGATGTTACAAGGATATGATAAAAATGAACAAGAACCACTGGGTGAAGTTACAATCAGAACTCAGTTTGGAGATCTTGTATCCAATTCGGATTTCATGATTGTTGATCAAGACTCAGATTTCAACGTCTTTCTTGGAAGACCCTGGCTACATCAGCATGCAGCTATTCCTTCATCATACCATCAATGTCTCAAATACTGTTTCAATGGTCAAGTTGGAACATTGTATGGCGATAAGACCCCGTTCAAGACATGTGAGTCTCAATACATTGAGGCAGAATTTTATCACATGAAGGGAAGAGAAAAATCTACAATGAAGGAAATTACCAAAGTTAATGCTTCATATAGTTTAGAGAAGATTCCAATAAATCCATTTACACATATGAGTACAGATTATGTGTTACCCATCAGTCAAATTGAAAAAATAGGCCTAAATCAAAATACTCTTATGGGAAGATCCATAATGTCAATTACGACAATTGAGCCAGACAACATGGGAGAAATTGGTAACCTACCAAACGGTGATGAAAGCACAAGTGGTGACATCTTCATTTCATCTGCTGAAATCCAACAGGTCTATACTTCGCCAATCAGTCCAGAAGAAGTTATAGCAATATCATAGGTGAATAATGATGTCAATTCTCAATCCATCATCTCCTCTTTATTTCCCAAAGAAGTCCCTTTATCATCAATAGGGTCGGAAATAGAAGCTTCTTCTTCAAAATGTGAAAATTTTGACATCTCTTCTGATCATGAAAATTTCGTTTTTGTCATCTACTATGCAAGTAGAAACAGAAGAAATAGCACATGATGAAGAGGAAGAGGAAGATCCTAGAGATGCTCCTCCATCATTTGAAAAAGGTATCTCTACCACTGTGGATGACCTCAGAGAAATAAATCTGGGTACAGAGAAAGATCCACACCCACTTTAATTAGTGCGGTCATGACCCTTGAAGAGCAAGAAATGTATACTTCTTTTCTAAAGAAAAATAAAGATATTTTTTCTTGGAACTATACAGAAATGCCTGGGCTTGATCCTGATATTTCTACTCATCATTTGGGTTTACCAAAAGAACATCGAGGATTTAAGCAAGCCGCGAGAAGAACACACCCAACCTATGCTTCCAAAATTGAAGCTAAAGTGGATAAGCTGATCAAAGCTAACTTCATTAGGGAAGTTCAGTATCCCAAGTGGTTGGCTAATATTGTCCCTGTAAAGAAGAAGAACAGACAAATTAGGGTTTGCATCAATTTCAGAGATCTTAATCGGTATTGTCCTAAAGATGATTTCCCAGTTCCGATTACAGAACTATTAATTGATGCGACGACTGGATATGAAGTACTTTCCTTCATCGATGGATATTCCGGATATAATCAGATCTGAATGGCCCCAGAAGATGAGGAATCTACAGCCTTCAGAGCCCCTCAAGGTGTGTTTTGTTACCGGGTGATTCCCTTTGGTTTAAAGAATGCAGGTGCAACATATCAACGCGCCATGCATCGTATCTTCAAACCTTTCCTAGGGAAGTCTGTTGAATGCTATGTAGACGATTTTGTGGTTAAATCCAAACAAAGTTCTAATCACTTGGCTGATTTGGAAGTCATATTCCACAAGATTTGACAACATAATTTTAAGATGAACCCCTTAAAATGTGCTTTTGGGGTAACCTCAGGAAAATTCCTCAGCTTTGTTGTATGCCATCGTGGTATTGAAGTTGATCCTGAGAAGACCAAATCAATCCTTGGTATGTAACCTCCTCAGAATTTGAAAGAATTAAGAGGACTTCAAGGACACTTAGCCTATATTCGGCGTTTCATCTCCAATTTGGTAGGCAAAAGTTTACCCTTTACCAAATTATTGAAAAAAAGAGTCACTTACCAGTGGACTGAAGAATGTCAAGAAGCATTTGATGTTCTCAAGAAATACCTCTTGAGTCCACCAGTACTCATTCCACCTATTGAAGGTAGACCACTTATCCTCTATGTGACAACTCTAGAGCGATCATTGGGTGCCTTTCTCACTCAAAAGAATGATGCTGGGAATGAAAATAGCCTCTACTATCTCAGTAGAACTATCCTTGAAGCAGAAACCCGGTATTCAAATATTGAGAAGTGCTTCCTGGCATTAATCTTTGCAGTTCAGAAACTGAGACACTACATGTAACATCACGAGGTCCAATTGGTATCTCGCAATAATCCACTCAAATTCATCCTTAGTCGTCCAATGTTTACATGACGTCTAGCAAGGTGGGCAGTTATTTTGCAGCAGTTCGACATTCAGTATGTATCTCAAAAGGCAATAAAGGTCCAAGCTCTGGATGATTTCCTGGCTGAACATCCTTCAGTGGAAGACACGTCTTCAGATATTGAACTCCCTGATGAGGAAGTTTTTTCTATTCAAGAGTGTCCTCAAACATGGGAAATGTATTTTGATGGTGCTTCCAGAAGTCCAACAGGGAAGAAAATGGAAAATCCTAAATTCAACAAAGTTGGTTTAGGAATTTTACTTATTTCTCCAGATAAGGCATTGTTACCTTATTCCTTTTTATTGTGGTAAGGTGGTACCAATAATGAAGCCTAATACCAAGATCTTATCACAGGCTTGGAGTTAGCGCTTCAAGCACAAGTGAATCACTTAAAGGTGAATGGTGATTCAGACTTGGTAATCAAACAAGTCAATGGGGATTATGCCATCAGAAAAGAAGAGTTAATCCCTTTGTATGATTAAGTCAGAAAGTTAATGGCAGAATTCCCTTCAGAACCGACATTTTCTTATGTCCCAAGATCACAAAATGGTCAAGCTGATGCACTAGTTAATATAGCCACAGCTCTAGCAGATCCAAATTAGGACGAGACAACCATCAATATTTCCCACCGTCGTGAAATTTCACCTTATGTTCAAGCCAGAACAGAGGAAATTAATGTAATTAGTCCCATTCCTGAACCGTATAGTCATACTACAGGATGGATGTCACCTATCAGGGAATACATTCAAAATGGAACACTTCCACCTGATAGAGCCGAGAAAGAACAAATCCGGCGACGTGTGGTCAATTTTATTATTTATGATGGCCCAAACCACCTAGAGAAAATTCTCTACAAACGTGGATTTGATGGAGTTTTCTTCAGATGCATTGATGGTGAAGAGACAATGGCTGTCATGAAAGAAGTGCATGCAGGAATCTGTGGTGCCCACCAGTCTGGACATAGATTGTCTGATCAAATTCGAAGGCTTGGATACTTTTGGCCTTCAATGATACAAGATCGTGTTGATTTCACAAAGAAATGTCATTCATGTCAAGTACATGCCAACTTCATTCATTAACCTCCAGATTTTCTTCATACAGCTAAATACTCATGGCCATTTTCCACATGGGGAATGGATGTGGTGGGACCTTACCCTTCAGCTACGGCCAAGCAGTTTAAGTACATTCTTACTGCTACTGATTTCTTTTCCAAATGGGTAGAGGTAGTAACTCTCAAAGTAGTCAGTTCTAAATGCATTGTTAGCTTCATCAAGTCTAACATCATTACTAGATTTGGTGTCCCTCATACCATATTGACGGACAACGGCACCAACTTATGTTCTTCTGAGGTGAAAAAATTGTATCAAGGATACAACATTAAATCCAACCATTCATCTCGGTATCATGCGGCAGCCAATGGCCAAATAGAAGCCTTTAACAAGACTCTTTAAAATATACTGCAAAAGATGGTGGATAAAGATAAGAGGTCATGGCCTAATAAACTCTTTCATGATTTATGGGCTTATCGGACTACCACCCGCAATGAAACGCGGTCAACTCCATATTCGTTGGTATATGGAACAGAAGCATTCTTGCCAATTGAAGTTCAATTTCCCTCACTCAGAGTAGCCATTTGTGATCAGTTATCTATAGATGAGCAATCCCAAAAGCGATTGAATGAATTGGAACTGTTAGATGAGAAAATATTGTGCACTTTGCACCACTTGGAAATCTATCAGAATCGAATAGCACGAGCTTTTAACAAAAAAGTTCGTCTTCATTCATTCATTCAGGGAGAATTGGTATTAGTTCTCAGAACTCCAATGATACCAGGAAAGAAACCTCCCAAGCTTGATCCAAAATGGGAAGGACCTTATTCAATAAATAGGATCTACTCCAATGGAGCTTATTTATTAATCTCGGTGGATGGAGAACTCATTACTACTCCAACTAATGCCAGATTTTTGAAGAAATATTTTGTATAAAATACAAAGTATTCACAAGATGTCCCTGCAACATGACACTAAACTGTGCAGCACCAGTTCGTCCTTGCTATATGACGTTAAACAATACAGCAATGGTCCTGTATGACCTTAAACTCCAACTTCGTCCCACATGACGTTAAACTATGAAAAAGTTCCCTAAATGGTCCAGTATGACCTTAGACTGAAACTAGGTCCTGTATAACCTTAAACTGCATCATCAACGGTCCATGCATATGACCCAAAACTATTTTCAAGTCCCTTACGTCCAACAAGACGTTAAACTGTGACGTCCTAACTACCTGATGCTAAACTGTATAAAAGTCCCTTATGTCTGGAAAGACGTTAAACTATATAATCATCAAAGGTATTGTATGACCCTAAACTACACCACCGTCCAACATGACATTAAACTGCACCATCCACGGTCCATGCATATGACCTTAAACTATTCGCACTTTCGTCCAACATGACGTTAAACTATGAAACAAATCCCCAATGCGTCAAACATGACGTAAATGGTGTGTTATTTTGTCCTTACTGCATGACATTAAACTGCGCAGTCCCCCTTTCATCCAACATGACGTTAAACTCTATTTTCCCCATTGTCCTAACTACATGACGCTAAACTGTACAGAAAATTCATGATACGTCCTACATGACATTAAACTGTATTTTGTCCCTACTATATGACACTAAACTGCGCAGCACCAATAGTCCTAACTGCAAGACTTTAAACTGCATAGTCCATTTATATGTCCTACATGACATTAAACTATGCATCGTTAAAGTTGTTGTTACCTCTTGTTTCTCACACCGAGTATGACTCACGTGATCTTAGAGAAAACCTCAACCGTAACACTCTCTTTGGGCCGCTAACCATGTATAAGTCCCAACAACATTTTTTTTATTAGATCGTTGTCCCAAAGAACAACTTGATCATTAATTCATTCTTTAATTGAACTACACGGACTTTGATCCTTGCCCTCCAGGCTGGGTATGTAGGCAACCTCCTAGGGTTCAAGCCCAAAAACAATCTCTTCACATCGGTTCACCACCATCTCATATGATGTTGATTCGTGAAACCGCCCCTAGAATCAATATCTTTACATTGATTCACTTTCGTCCTTGTTATATGACGTTAAAATATGCAACACTTTTGTCCGGTACGACAATAAACTACAATACTCTTTGATTTCCTCATTTGAGAGAGAACTATTATTGACATTGATTTTTCAATCATGTTTCATTTCAAAAGACTGCGTGCATACATGGTAATACCTAAACGTTTTATCTCAGATTAAACCATCATTGCACTAAAGTTCCCTTTCACCCTTCACATGTACGAACCAAATTTGTACAAAGGGTAGTTCTAGAACTACGTGGGCTTGATTCCCATCCTTATGGGATACGTAGGAACGTTCGAGTATCCCTCGAATCCAGCCCCAAGTCTTTTGGGCCTAACCCCAAATTTCACATTCAGTCCCTTGGCTGAAAAGTCCTCATGAAAACACACACTTTTTATTCATTATTATGGTCCGAACTCTATGACCTTAAACTAAGATCTCTCATACTTTCGTCCTGCACGACGTTAAACTGCATTTCAAGAACTACGTACAGCTTGATTCCCATTCTTATGAGATACATAGTGAATTCCAAAATTTCAATTCAGGACCCAGCCACAACATGATTATGGTTATCATTGACCTATGTATCTCTATATACATTGGAAAATACCCATCTTTATGTGTTATAATCCTAACCTTAAATATTTTCAGATCTTCATAACCCTTTTCATGACTTTTAGTCACAAAAATGTCAAACTTCTGAGAATTCTTTTGCCTGACTATGCAGCACGTGCCCATAGGTGGCCTTGCATAAATAGTCCACATAACAGACTTGTTAGCCAAAAGATACTATTTATTTGACTATTCAGCCAATGCCCTTAGGTGGCCCTGCATAATTCAACCCCCTAACGGGTTTGTCAGATAATGGTAACCTCATTCTTGGGAAGAATGCCTCTTTTGTCCTTATCTGTCTTAAACAACAGTATGTAGGGATCCGCAAAAAAATATCCATCCTTAACATATTTGTCCCATATCCTTTTTCATGATCTGAAAGTATTCAAGTCTATGGTTTTTTCTTCTTCCCTACATTTGGGTCAGACCTTCGTAGGAGTGATATTCATCCAGTTCTTCGATAATCTTGTCTGGAAATATCTTCTCCATATTCAAGTACCTCTTTCCATACAGCAAACTCTGTACTTTAGAAAATTTGAATCTCTATAAACGTTCACTGGATTTTAGCACTAGGAAAGTAAATTTCTGAGAGTTCTTTTTGCCTGACTATGCAGCACGTGCCCATAGGTGGCCTTGCATAAACAGTCTACATAACAGACTTGTTAGCCAAAAGATACTATTTTATTTTAACTATGCAGCCAATGCCCTTAGGTGGCCCTGCATAATTCAACCCCCTAACGGGTTTTGTTAAATAATAGTAACTTCATTCTTGGAAACTACTTCTTCTAATGCCTTTTATCTCTCTTTCATATCATTCCTCGGATTCAAATATTCTAAAGTCATAGCTTACATATTTTCCCTCATACTTGAGTATGGTACTATGTTTTCAGAGGAGTTGTCAAGGAATTGAGTCAATTCTAATCCATTTCGGTCAAAGCTATTTCGACCTTAAACATTAGCCTTTGTATGTCTGACATGCATGACTTTAAACTGCCAGATTTCTTGTTTTTCTTTTCACCTCAGAGTCAAATCCTCTTTTCTCTCCGGATCAAACTCTAAGGGGGGACTTTTGTTGACGCTCCTTTCGTCACAGAATCTAAAGATCAGAGAAGGGGAATATCTGAGTCCAAAGTGATTCATCCTTTGAAGAAACATCAAAAATAGACAAAGGGATGAACAAGGAGAACATTTCCCATAGGTCGCGCAAGTTCCCTCATGGTTGCGTAAGTACACTTGCGCGCCGCCTAGTGGTCGTGCAAGTCTACTTGCGCGACGCCTTATGGTCGTGCAAGTGACTTGGACGACCTAAGTGATAACCACCCGGTAACTGCCCGGGGTCTTCTCCTGCCGATAAATAGACCCTGTGGGCCCCCATTCGAGAGAATCTTTTTCCAGAAACTCGGATTGAAGATCTCGACGCCCAAGTCTCTTATAAAAGCTTCCGGAACACTTCTAAGGTAATTTATTACCTAGAACGGAAGATCTAAAGAGAGGGAGGAAGGCCTAAGTGTTGAAACTCATCAACACTTGCGCGCCTGAGTGACCAGCCCTTAAGGGAAATGGTCACACTTGCGCACCGCCTTACTCCTTCGATAGAACTTGCGCGTCCCTTTTATGGAAGAACCTCAAGAGGATTCTAAAGGCTTTAATAAAGAGTCGCTCAAGTATTTCAATGTTGGTTGACCAGCGTGCAAGTACATCACGTGTCGCGCAGGTATACCTACGCGACCAATACTTGTGCGCCCACGCAGTACTTGCGCATCTTCCAAGACTTGCGCGCCCCTTCCTTTTTGGGTGCCTTTCTTGCCCATTTCACCCCTCTTAATCCATTATACATCATTTTCAAGTTTCAGTCTTCAAGACACTCTTCAAAGCCATTTATGGCATGATTTCTTGATTTGACTTCCTTATATGAAAGGAATTCTGTGGAATATCTCTCAAAACGTAGTGATTTAAATATCCTTATGTCACTAAATATGGAGAGTTCATTCATTCAACCTCATCCTTTAAGATGAGAGAATCCTTAAACTGGGTCTCCTTTTTCAAGAATAATCCCCAGTCATAAGTCCTCTAATTTGGGCATCCTTTTCAGGAGTAAGCCCCAAACCTTAATCCTTAACCTGGGTCTCCTTTTCAGGAATAAGTCCCAGTCATAATTTTGGGCTTCCTTCTCAGGAGTAAGCCCCAAGTCCCCTAACCTGGGTCTCCTTATCTAAGTCATTTGGCCGAACCTTTGATTTTTAGGAATAAAATAACAATTAATAATATAATATTTGATTTTAAAACTATTTTGTGTCAATTTTGACACTATTTGATATATGATTTTTGTGAAAGTCATAACAGAATTATATGTTCAATCCAAGTTGATTAAATCAACACTAATATATCATAGTAACCTAGAAAAGTAGTGTAATTCATAAAAAGTCTCAAATTACATTCATTTGAGCATTTATAACATCAATTATGTTAATATTTCCTTAAAAGGGTAATTACTGCATCATCGTTGTGTCATAAATAAATTAATTTATTTAAAGTCTATAAATTATAAATAAATTATAATTATGTAGGAAATCTTTTTAGATTTCTAATGAATATTTATAATCTAATTTATCTTATGTGTAACCCTATATTAAAAATGTTTTAGTAAATCAACTTTGATTTTAACTCTTTTAACTCTTCTTTGAATTAAATAATAATAAATGTCCTAATCTAATCCAAGTGGGCCTAAATGGTCATATGTTATTCCTAAGCTTGTTTTTGGTCGAATTACACTTTTCCAATAGAATTAGGACATGTTTTAGGGTAATAATAATATCATTTTTACCCTTAATTACCCTATTTACTTTTAACCGTGGTAAATAAAAGTAAAAAGTTACTATTCACCAAAAATTATTTTCATCTCATTGAACCACATTTTACTTACTGACATCAACCGTGTCTCTCGGATTTTTGAAATTCCATTCACAGAAGCGGTAAAATTAAGATTTATGAAGAAATTAATTTTTTTTAACTACCACTTAGTAGTTTCACTATTCATCAAAAATTGATGTTTTCCAGAACAATGCCAAAATTTCATCCTAAGCTATATTTCATATTCTGAATTCAAAAATGAAGTCTATTTTACCAAATTCATAACATAGAAGTTTCATTAATTAATTTTATAATTAAATATCGCTGTTAAAACAAATAGCGTGTTTTTAAGAAACAATATCTATCAAAAGATTGACACTTGTTTATGTCTAGTTTAAATGTGAAATTACATCCAATGAACAACATTGTATTAAATTGTAAAAATATATTCTAAATATACTTTAAAACTACTAAAATTAATAATTTATCACTATTAATTATTTCGATTGAAAAATTTGTTTTTAACTAAAATTTAGTAATTTTCACTATTCATCAAAATATGAAAGTTATCCGAAAATCACCAAAATTTCACCTTAGGCTAAATTCAATACTCCGAATCCAAAAATAAAGTCCATTTTGAGAGGTAAAATTTCTAAAATTTTAAAAGGTGGTTATTACTATTCATAACGGCTAGTTATAATAATATTTTAATAGCATATCGTTGTTTAGTGAAACACGCTATCGAGGAAGGTCGCGATTGCGTGTAATGCATGGAAAGTCAAGGATGCGTGTTGTACAAGCTCCTTTTGGTGTAGCGTACAACACAAGACATTAGTGAAATAAAAAAGAATATTTTTCATAAAATCTCGGGCTGTTACATTCTACCCCCCTTAAAATGAATTTCGCCCTCGAAATTCATCGGGGTTATAAATGGTTTACTATTCGAAAGTTTCTTTAATAGAAACCCACATCGTAAAAAGGAATACCAATACCTGGATTTAAAAACTAAAGTATGAAATGTAACGATTACCCAAATAAACTAATCACTGGGTTTCCACATAGGTGAAAATATGGATATGGACGAGAAATCTAACCATCATGTTCTGATGGAGAGTGGTAGAGAACATGGCTATGGAAAATCCAGTAATCACAAATCCATAAATTTGTGATGATCTAAGGTACCATCTGATTCATCAGGTATAAGATCACTAGGACAACATTTTTGGTTTTCAAGATCATTTCCCTAAATTTGAAAATTTGAATTAGAATAAATACTTTCTTTATTTTTGTACAATCTCACTGTTGTTCAGGCCTTGAACAATTTCCACTTCATCTCTTAAATAAATGAAGTTGAATTTGTTATTCGTGAAGTGCTAGCAGATCATGTGATAGAATGACGGGTCATTCCATCTGTCTCAAACAAAAGGTTAGCAAAAATTATATACATAAGTCGATCTATAGTGAGATTAATCACATATGATTCCAAAAATGGACTTATACTTCATATATCATGCTGCTTAATATAATAAAACTAGTTTCTACTAAACAGGGACTTCCTGTAGGCCAGTGGTAGGCGATAAAGGCCAGTCGCACTTCGGTTGTGGGTTCGATTCCCACAGCCTTGTCCGAAGCGATGGGTTGTCGCCCGTCCTGCAGGTTGTCCTTTTTCTAAAACTACATTACTATAACATCACATAAATAAAAAAAAGTTCTATACTTAAACAATACTAACTTATGGTTAACATAATCTATTACAATCTTTAGGCTTATCTAAAAAACTTCGGTCCAAGCTCATAGTATAAAGAAAATGATTACTTGAAATGTCGTCAACCAAGCATGTGAATACCATCATTTATCCCCCATATATCTTGTTGGTCACATTCCAATCATGTGAATACCTTAATGATGTATTCTCTTGAAAAAAATGAATACCCATTAAACCTTAGTGAAAACATGAATGCTGTCAAAAGTTAACTCTTTCCACATACCAAAATCCAAAAATTCTATATACTCAAACCATGATATAACCTTTTCCTTATATTAGTCATGAGCTCATGAATACTATCAAACATTTAATTTTCTCCTTATCCCTTCATTATGCGCATATCATCTGCATTCCAAAAATATCTGAATAACCTTTCATGGATACTGGTAACATTAATCAGACAACAGTGTAACAATCCTTACATGTCTCTTTATTCCATAGTACCATGAGATTACTTATACATGATAAACATGTAATCATTCCACTACATTCTTAAACCATTGACCGAGCTTAAACAATTCTTTCATCTCACATATCATTTGTAGTCTCTTCATCATCATCCACATAAATACTTCCCATACGACCGTATTGATTATCTTCATGAGACTTTACCTTAGGGCATTGGTTTGCATAATGCCCATACATTCCAAATTTAAAACATTTAACCATTGTTAATGTCGTAGCAATACCATTATCCTCATCCATGTTGTTAACTGAACCTTTTCCTTTGCATTTACTTGCTTTGTGTCCTTCTTTTCCACACCCAAAGAATCTTCCAGCTCCTTTGAAACATTCTCCTTCATGCCTCTTCCCACATGGTTTACATAGGGAAAATTGAACTTTCTTTCCTCTATGATCATCATGAAACTCCATCTTTCTCTTATTAGCTGAGTCAGGAAACTTACCAAATTTTACTTTATTGATCATATTATGAGATTGCTGATTCGGCATAATAATGATGTTTGGACTTCCAAATCCCATTTCATTATGAAGAATATCATTCCATTGTCCATCATATCCTCCATTATCGTGAATCATCTTGTTTCCAGCCATTTTCTAAAACCCAAAAAAAAATAGTGTGAGAGGAAAAAATCATGCTAGGGAAAATAACATTATAAAGGGGGAGTACCCTCAATATCTAACATCTTATGTTAAATTCTATGATCGTTATAGTAGTTCTAGGACTGTATCCTATACGTATACTTATCCTTAGGGACATCCCTAGACATACCTTATAAATATCTCTAGGGATCTCACTAAAGTTCTCGCATCCTAGTTTCCAAAGGTTGACTAAACCTTTCCTCTGATACCAATTGTAGAGACCCGTATCTTTACGTACATGGACATTACATTACTTTTGCGGAATACTTGGTACATAACAAAAACACACACACAAGGATCGTAATAGTTTAGTGTCTTTGGAAACTCGGAACGTAATCTTCTAATTGTGGTGAAAGATCTTCAATATCTCCCATAAAGATCTTCCTTTTTTTTTACCTAAAACCTTTCTTTATATCCTGGGGAAAAGAAAACATAAAAGGGTGAGCTCAAATGCTCAGCAAGGGAAAATAAAGGAAATAAAAATCATATCATATTTTTTTAAAATCATAACCTGCAAAAGAGATCATAATATCTTAACATGGAACAAATCATAGAAGTGAAAATGAGATTCCCATAATCATAACATGAAACTTGAAACTTTTTGGCATGCACACATAATCATGGAAAATTATTTCTTGTTAGTCATGACTCATTGCCAAGACTATCTTAGTGGACAAAGTCCCTTTCTGAATCGAGTAACCCTCGTTTCAGTCCTGTTTCACTAAACCGGTATAACCCACCATTTCAGCCATGTCTATCTCATGAGATATAAAATCTTTACCCAATGCATTGGAGGGAGATATAGGTCCCACCCATATTATAATGAATCCTTTCTTATGTGTTCCACATAATCATAAATCATACATCATCGCATAACACATATAACAGAAATGGGATTCTTGAAACATCATGACATCATAAAACAAATCATATAAAGTAAATGACTTCATAAAAATAATTCCCTCACAAAATAATCAAATCAATGTAATAATAGGGATAAAAACAGAACCCTATATTATCTTAGATGGAAAATAATTTTGATAAAACATTTGAACTCCATTCTTGAGGAAAATATCCTTTCTACTTCAAAAACACTTTTCTTTTCTTATCATGTCATACAATTATAAACTAAAAGAAGTTGATTAAAAATAAACATGAAAACTTATAAAGGACGATTCTTGGAAATAATGTTTTAAAAATCCATTCATGCCGTATAAGTTAAAAAAAACATTCTTCGTACTTTTGTCGGAAAAGTCAAAAAGTACCTTGTACGAAAAACGACAAAAGATTCCTTTCATACATATTACTAAAAACTCACCGAAGGGTAAAAATGGATTTAAACAATTGTAGGTGGATGTAAATAATATTACATATTGATGAAACAGGTATTTGGATGATAAAATACACCCCAGTAAATACTTACGAATAAACAATCTCGGATAAAAATGAGATTGTGATATTTTCCCTTACCTTAGGTCCGATTTGCTTCGTATGTGTCCGAACCTCCTGTATAATGATTTAAATAATGTCATTGACTTATTAAAGAATCATATTAATTGTTATGATATCATATATGGTTCACTTATGACATTATATTACCCGTTCTTTTGTAAATTCCATGTTAAAGAAGCGTTTTGGGTAAAATCGTTTCATTTATCGTAGGTGTTTTGACTTGTTGTTCTTGACATTATTATTAATTATATCATGATTTACTTACTTCCAGAATATAAAATAAGATTTATATATCATATATATTCAGTATATATATATATATATATAATAGATAGATAAATGAAATGAAAAACACCGTTCATGGAGACGGTAGTCCGTACGTACGCATGAACGCTGTTTTCCTTTCCTTATTGTCTTGAATGGAAGTAAGTAGATGACATACATATATATATATATATATATAAATACATTAGCTTTATAATGTCATATATTTCATTATTATTTCTTATATATACTTTATAATCATTCTTAAATGGTTAACATGGAGAATGAATCTCATCGCGTCGTGGAGACGGTAGTCCGTACGTACGCACGAGCGATGATATCATTTCCATAAATATTGAATTGAATTGGAGTGGATTATACAATATATCAGAATCAATATGATGTTGTAATAACTATGTATAGTTATTCTTTACACCATTATACCCATCCATGTAAGGTGGTGGTGGAAAATAGATTACACCACGGCGTGGAGACGGTATTCCGTACGTACGCACACGCGGTGATTTCTTTTTCCGTAGGATGGATAGATGGTGAAATAGGGTTGTTTCATACTTAAAATAACATATCAGTATATGAGTGATACTGATGTTATTACTTCATAATTAAACAACCTAAGAACAAGAAGTGGAAGAAGAAATAAAGATGAAAGAATTGGTAACGGTAATTACCTCTTCTTCGAAGCGCCTCTTTGAGACCTCCTCTTAGGGAACTAAAATTGGTCTTTGAGGAAGACCAGAACCTCTAGGATGTTTCTAGGGAAGTGGAGAAGAGATTTTGGCAGGGTTTGGCCGAGCTTGAGTGCTCAAATTGATGTGAGGAGGAGGGGGAGGAGGTGTCCTTTTATAAAGGAGGAGAGGGGCACCTTAGGAATACCTCAAAATATTATTTTATATTAAAGTCAAAATTGGTTTATAATGGTTCCAAAGGGTCTTATTTCGGAGCTAAAGTGGGGATGGGTAGAAATCCTAACAACCAATAATATTTAGACAAGTTTAGGGTATTATTTTAACCTTATCAATTATATTTAACTCTAAGTTAAATAATTTAACTTTTACCGTGTCTTTTTGTTTTCTTTCACTATATGGTAAATACACTTACTATAACATGCCAAACGAACCCCAAATTGTTTATTATTAATATATATATCCTTATCTAAGTCAGTTGGCCGAACCTTTGATTTTTAGGAATAAAATAACAATTAATAATATAATATTTGATTTTAAAACTATTTTGTGTCAATTTTGACACTATTTGATATATGATTTTTGTGAAAGTCATAACAGAATTATATGTTAGATACAAGTTGATTAAATCAACACTAATATATCATAGTAACCTATAAAATCAGTGGAATTCATAAAAAGTCTCAAATTACATTCATTTGAGCATTTATAACATCAATTATGTTAATATTTCCTTAAAAGGGTAATTACTGCATCATCGTTGTGTCATAAATAAATTAATTTATTTAAAGTCTATAAATTATAAATAAATTATCATTATGTAGGAAATCTTTTTAGATTTCTAATGAATATTTATAATCTAATTTATCTTATGTGTAACCCTATATTAAAAATGTTTTAGTAAATAAACTTTGATTTTAACTCTTTTAACTCTTCTTTGAATTAAATAATAATAAATGTCCTAATCTAATCCAAGTGGGCCTAAATGGTCATATGTTATTCCTAAGCTTGTTTTTGGTCGAATTACACTTTTCCAATAGAATTAGGACATGTTTTAGGGTAATAATAATATCATTTTTACCCTTAATTACCCTATTTACTTTTAACCGTGGTAAATAAAAGTAAAAAGTTACTATTCACCAAAAATTATTTTCATCTCATTGAACCACATTTTACTTACTGACATCAACCGTGTCTCTCGGATTTTTGAAATTCCATTCACAGAAGCGGTAAAATTAAGATTTATGAAGAAATTAATTTTTTTTAACTACCACTTAGTAGTTTCACTATTCATCAAAAATTGATGTTTTCCAGAACAATGCCAAAATTTCATCCTAAGCTATATTTCATATTCTGAATTCAAAAATGAAGTCTATTTTACCAAATTCATAACATAGAAGTTTCATTAATTAATTTTATAATTAAATATCGCTGTTAAAACAAATAGCGTATTTTTAAGAAACAATATCTATCAAAAGATTGACACTTGTTTATGTCTAGTTTAAATGTGAAATTACATCCAATGAACAACATTGTATTAAATTGTAAAAATATATTCTAAATATACTTTAAAACTACTAAAATTAATAATTTATCACTATTAATTATTTCGATTGAAAAATTTGTTTTTAACTAAAATTTAGTAATTTTCACTATTCATCAAAATATGAAAGTTATCCGAAAATCACCAAAATTTCACCTTAGGCTAAATTCAATACTCCGAATCCAAAAATAAAGTCCATTTTGAGAGGTAAAATTTCTAAAATTTTAAAAGGTGGTTATTACTATTCATAACGGCTAGTTATAATAATATTTTAATAGCATATCGTTGTTTAGTGAAACACGCTATCGAGGAAGGTCGCGATTGCGTGTAATGCAAGGCAAGTCAAGGATGCGTGTTGTACAAGCTCCTTTTGGTGTAGCGTACAACACAAGACATTAGTGAAATAAAAAAGAATATTTTTCATAAAATCTCGGGCTGTTACATTCTACCCCCCTTAAAATGAATTTCGCCCTCGAAATTCATCGGGGTTATAAATGGTTTACTATTCGAAAGTTTCTTTAATAGAAACCCACATCGTAAAAAGGAATACCAATACCTGGATTTAAAAACTAAAGTATGAAATGTAACGATTACCCAAATAAACTAATCACTGGGTTTCCACATAGGTGAAAATATGGATATGGACGAGAAATCTAACCATCATGTTCTGATGGAGAGTGGTAGAGAACATGGCTATGGAAAATCCAGTAATCACAAATCCATAAATTTGTGATGATCTAAGGTACCATCTGATTCATCAGGTATAAGATCACTAGGACAACATTTTTGGTTTTCAAGATCATTTCCCTAAATTTGAAAATTTGAATTAGAATAAATACTTTCTTTATTTTTGTACAATCTCACTGTTGTTCAGGCCTTGAACAATTTCCACTTCATCTCTTAAATAAATGAAGTTGAATTTGTTATTCGTGAAGTGCTAGCAGATCATGTGATAGAATGACGGGTCATTCCATCTGTCTCAAACAAAAGGTTAGCAAAAATTATATACATAAGTCGATCTATAGTGAGATTAATCACATATGATTCCAAAAATGGACTTATACTTCATATATCATGCTGCTTAATATAATAAAACTAGTTTCTACTAAACAGGGACTTCCTGTAGGCCAGTGGTAGGCGATAAAGGCCAGTCGCACTTCGGTTGTGGGTTCGATTCCCACAGCCTTGTCCGAAGCGATGGGTTGTCGCCCGTCCTGCAGGTTGTCCTTTTTCTAAAACTACATTACTATAACATCACATAAATAAAAAAAAGTTCTATACTTAAACAATACTAACTTATGGTTAACATAATCTATTACAATCTTTAGGCTTATCTAAAAAACTTCGGTCCAAGCTCATAGTATAAAGAAAATGATTACTTGAAATGTCTTTAACCAAGCATGTGAATACCATCATTTATCCCCCATATATCTTGTTGGTCACATTCCAATCATGTGAATACCTTAATGATGTATTCTCTTGAAAAAAATGAATACCCATTAAACCTTAGTGAAAACATGAATGCTGTCAAAAGTTAACTCTTTCCACATACCAAAATCCAAAAATTCTATATACTCAAACCATGATATAACCTTTTCCTTATATTAGTCATGAGCTCATGAATACTATCAAACATTTAATTTTCTCCTTATCCCTTCATTATGCGCATATCATCTGCATTCCAAAAATATCTGAATAACCTTTCATGGATACTGGTAACATTAATCAGACAACAGTGTAACAATCCTTACATGTCTCTTTATTCCATAGTACCATGAGATTACTTATACATGATAAACATGTAATCATTCCACTACATTCTTAAACCATTGACCGAGCTTAAACAATTCTTTCATCTCACATATCATTTGTAGTCTCTTCATCATCATCCACATAAATACTTCCCATACGACCGTATTGATTATCTTCATGAGACTTTACCTTAGGGCATTGGTTTGCATAATGCCCATACATTCCAAATTTAAAACATTTAACCATTGTTAATGTCGTAGCAATACCAATATCCTCATCCATGTTGTTAACTGAACCTTTTCCTTTGCATTTACTTGCTTTGTGTCCTTCTTTTCCACACCCAAAGCATCTTCCAGCTCCTTTGAAACATTCTCCTTCATGCCTCTTCCCACATGGTTTACATAGGGAAAATTGAACTTTCTTTCCTCTATGATCATCATGAAACTCCATCTTTCTCTTATTAGCTGAGTCAGGAAACTTACCAAATTTTACTTTATTGATCATATTATGAGATTGCTGATTCGGCATAATAATGATGTTTGGACTTCCAAATCCCATTTCATTATGAAGAATATCATTCCATTGTCCATCATATCCTCCATTATCGTGAATCATCTTGTTTCCAGCCATTTTCTAAAACCCAAAAAAAAATAGTGTGAGAGGAAAAAATCATGCTAGGGAAAATAACATTATAAAGGGGGAGTACCCTCAATATCTAACATCTTATGTTAAATTCTATGATCGTTACAGTAGTTCTAGGACTGTATCCTATACGTATACTTATCCTTAGGGACATCCCTAGACATACCTTATAAATATCTCTAGGGATCTCACTAAAGTTCTCGCATCCTAGTTTCCAAAGGTTGACTAAACCATTCCTCTGATACCAATTGTAGAGACCCGTATCTTTACGTACATGGACATTACATTACTTTTGCGGAATACTTGGTACATAACAAAAACACACACACAAGGATCGTAATAGTTTAGTGTCTTTGGAAACTCGGAACGTAATCTTCTAATTGTGGTGAAAGATCTTCAATATCTCCCATAAAGATCTTCCCTTTTTTTTACCTAAAACCTTTCTTTATATCCTGGGGAAAAGAAAACATAAAAGGGTGAGCTCAAATGCTCAGCAAGGGAAAATAAAGGAAATAAAAATCATATCATATTTTTTTAAAATCATAACCTGCAAAAGAGATCATAATATCTTAACATGGAACAAATCATAGAAGTGAAAATGAGATTCCCATAATCATAACATGAAACTTGAAACTTTTTGGCATGCACACATAATCATGGAAAATTATTTCTTGTTAGTCATGACTCATTGCCAAGACTATCTTAGTGGACAAAGTCCCTTTCTGAATCGAGTAACCCTCGTTTCAGTCCTGTTTCACTAAACCGGTATAACCCACCATTTCAGCCATGTCTATCTCATGAGATATAAAATCTTTACCCAATGCATTGGAGGGAGATATAGGTCCCACCCATATTATAATGAATCCTTTCTTATGTGTTCCACATAATCATAAATCATACATCATCGCATAACACATATAACAGAAATGGGATTCTTGAAACATCATGACATCATAAAACAAATCATATAAAGTAAATGACTTCATAAAAATAATTCCCTCACAAAATAATCAAATCAATGTAATAATAGGGATAAAAACAGAACCCTATATTATCTTAGATGGAAAATAATTTTGATAAAACATTTGAACTCCATTCTTGAGGAAAATATCCTTTCTACTTCAAAAACACTTTTCTTTTCTTATCATGTCATACAATTATAAACTAAAAGAAGTTGATTAAAAATAAACATGAAAACTTATAAAGGACGATTCTTGGAAATAATGTTTTAAAAATCCATTCATGCCGTATAAGTTAAAAAAAACATTCTTCGTACTTTTGTCGGAAAAGTCAAAAAGTACCTTGTACGAAAAACGACAAAAGATTCCTTTCATACATATTACTAAAAACTCACCGAAGGGTAAAAATGGATTTAAACAATTGTAGGTGGATGTAAATAATATTACATATTGATGAAACAGGTATTTGGATGATAAAATACACCCCAGTAAATACTTACGAATAAACAATCTCGGATAAAAATGAGATTGTGATATTTTCCCTTACCTTAGGTCCGATTTGCTTCGTATGTGTCCGAACCTCCTGTATAATGATTTAAATAATGTCATTGACTTATTAAAGAATCATATTAATTGTTATTATATCATATATGGTTCACTTATGACATTATATTACCCGTTCTTTTGTAAATTCCATGTTAAAGAAGCGTTTTGGGTAAAATCGTTTCATTTATCGTAGGTGTTTTGACTTGTTGTTCTTGACATTATTATTAATTATATCATGATTTACTTACTTCCAGAATATAAAATAAGATTTATATATCATATATATTCAGTATATATATATATATATATAATAGATAGATAAATGAAATGAAAAACACCGTTCATGGAGACGGTAGTCCGTACGTACGCATGAACGCTGTTTTCCTTTCCTTATTGTCTTGAATGGAAGTAAGTAGATGACATACATATATATATATATATATAAATACATTAGCTTTATAATGTCATATATTTCATTATTATTTCTTATATATACTTTATAATCATTCTTAAATGGTTAACATGGAGAATGAATCTCATCGCGTCGTGGAGACGGTAGTCCGTACGTACGCACGAGCGATGATATCATTTCCATAAATATTGAATTGAATTGGAGTGGATTATACAATATATCAGAATCAATATGATGTTGTAATAACTATGTATAGTTATTCTTTACACCATTATACCCATCCATGTAAGGTGGTGGTGGAAAATAGATTACACCACGGCGTGGAGACGGTATTCCGTACGTACGCACACGCGGTGATTTCTTTTTCCGTAGGATGGATAGATGGTGAAATAGGGTTGTTTCATACTTAAAATAACATATCAGTATATGAGTGATACTGATGTTATTACTTCATAATGAAACAACCTAAGAAGAAGAAGTGGAAGAAGAAATAAAGATGAAAGAATTGGTAACGGTAATTACCTCTTCTTCGAAGCGCCTCTTTGAGACCTCCTCTTAGGGAACTAAAATTGGTCTTTGAGGAAGACCAGAACCTCTAGGATGTTTCTAGGGAAGTGGAGAAGAGATTTTGGCAGGGTTTGGCCGAGCTTGAGTGCTCAAATTGATGTGAGGAGGAGGGGGAGGAGGTGTCCTTTTATAAAGGAGGAGAGGGGCACCTTAGGAATACCTCAAAATATTATTTTATATTAAAGTCAAAATTGGTTTATAATGGTTCCAAAAGGTCTTATTTCGGAGCCAAAGTGGGGATGGGTAGAAATCCTAACAACCAATAATATTTAGACAAGTTTAGGGTATTATTTTAACCTTATCAATTATATTTAACTCTAAGTTAAATAATTTAACTTTTACCGTGTCTTTTTGTTTTCTTTCACTATATGGTAAATACACTTACTATAACATGCCAAACGAACCCCAAATTGTTTATTATTAATATATATATCCTTATCTAAGTCAGTTGGCCGAACCTTTGATTTTTAGGAATAAAATAACAATTAATAATATAATATTTGATTTTAAAACTATTTTGTGTCAATTTTGACACTATTTGATATATGATTTTTGTGAAAGTCATAACAGAATTATATGTTCGATACAAGTTGATTAAATCAACACTAATATATCATAGTAACCTATAAAATCAGTGGAATTCATAAAAAGTCTCAAATTACATTCATTTGAGCATTTATAACATCAATTATGTTAATATTTCCTTAAAAGGGTAATTACTGCATCATCGTTGTGTCATAAATAAATTAATTTATTTAAAGTCTATAAATTATAAATAAATTATCATTATGTAGGAAATCTTTTTAGATTTCTAATGAATATTTATAATCTAATTTATCTTATGTGTAAACCTATATTAAAAATGTTTTAGTAAATAAACTTTGATTTTAACTCTTTTAACTCTTCTTTGAATTAAATAATAATAAATGTCCTAATCTAATCCAAGTGGGCCTAAATGGTCATATGTTATTCCTAAGCTTGTTTTTGGTCAAATTACACTTTTCCAATAGAATTAGGACATGTTTTAGGGTAATAATAATATCATTTTTACCCTTAATTACCCTATTTACTTTTAACCGTGGTAAATAAAAGTAAAAAGTTACTATTCACCAAAAATTATTTTCATCTCATTGAACCACATTTTACTTACTGACATCAACCGTGTCTCTCGGATTTTTGAAATTCCATTCACAGAAGCGGTAAAATTAAGATTTATGAAGAAATTAATTTTTTTTAACTACCACTTAGTAGTTTCACTATTCATCAAAAATTGATGTTTTCCAGAACAATGCCAAAATTTCATCCTAAGCTATATTTCATATTCCAAATTCAAAAATGAAGTCTATTTTACCAAATTCATAACATAGAAGTTTCATTAATTAATTTTATAATTAAATCTCGCTGTTAAAACAAATAGCGTGTTTTTAAGAAACAATATATCTCAAAAGATTGACACTTGTTTATGTCTAGTTTAAATGTGAAATTACATCCAATGACCAACATTGTATTAAATTGTAAAAATATATTCTAAATATACTTTAAAACCACTAAAATTAATAATTTATCACTATTAATTATTTCGATTGAAAAAGTTGTTTTTAACTAAAATTTAGTAATTTTCACTATTCATCAAAATATGAAAGTTATCCGAAAATCACCAAAATTTCACCTTAGGCTAAATTCAATACTCCGAATCCAAAAATAAAGTCCATTTTGAGAGGTAAAATTTCTAAAATTTTAAAAGGTGGTTATTACTATTCATAACGGCTAGTTATAATAATATTTTAATAGCATATCGTTGTTTAGTGAAACATGCTATCGAGGAAGGTCGCGATTGCGTGTAATGCAAGGCAAGTCAAGGATGCGTGTTGTACAAGCTCCTTTTGGTGTAGCGTACAACACAAGACATTAGTGAAATAAAAAAGAATATTTTTCATAAAATCTCGGGCTGTTACATTCCTTCTCAGGAGTAAAACCCAGTTATCAATCCTCTCCTAATTTGGGTTTCCTTTTCAGGAATAAATCCCAAGTTAGAGTATTCAAATCTCCATGAAGAACATATACCTTTATGGACCCTATTCCTGGATTTTCTCCCCAAAGTAAATCCTCTGGGCAGTCATACATACATAAGCCCCAAACCATTTCTTATGATTACATCTTTCATGGCTCAATTGTCTATTTTATTACTAATACCTCTTGTTTCTCACACCGAGCATGACTCACGTGATCTTAGAGCGTAAAATTAATTATTACATCCTGCTTTGAGCGATCAATCATAAACATCATACTCTTTCATTCGAACTACGTGGGTTCTGATTCCTTTTCCAAAACAAAGGATACATAGGTAGCCCATCTATGGGTTCGATCCCAACTCTGAAATAATTCATGTCCTTCTGAATGAAAATAAACTTCAAGTGCCCCACTGAGTGGATTTAAAACCAGCCTGGTCATCATAATGATCAAGAGAATTTTATATGAATTTTTTGAAGGTTACTATTGACCAAGAATCTCTAAATAGATATAGATGATTCTCTATTGATGAAGAACCTTGAATACATATAAAAGATTCTCTAAATTTCTTACATATTTAATCATTGATTGTCAAAACTAAAGGAAAAGCTCATTTTATACTTGGTAATGTAATAAGGATTCACGAACATAACTTAAATCTATAAAGAGAGTCCCGAAATAGACAATAATTCCCCTCAAAAAGGTGTGATGAGTCCGACCTCCCATCCTCTCGACCAATGAAAATTCCCAAGCCTCATCAATCCACAAGCTAATGAGCGGCTACCTTTGGAACATAGGTCCAAATGGATGTGGAATCATTGGATGTTTCCGGTTCTACGAACAAACCCGTTAGAAACCAATCGGAACGTTTGAATCTCCCATCCAGGAGGTCATCCCCGAATTCCGAGGGAAACAATTACATTTGATGAAAAATTTATATGATTTGGAAGGAAATAAAAGTAAATGTAAAAAATGTCAAATAAAAAATGTCAAATCTTAAAAATAGAGTAAAAAGATATGTTTCATTGAGAATAAACTATTTTGTTTTATTGTTTTATATTATTTATAAAACACATAATTCTATCTCTAACAAAAAAATAAGAAACTCCGAAAAAAATATTTCTTAAAAAACCCCCAAAACACAAGTTTGTTATGTTTTACAAAAATGTATTTTTGTTTCAATAATACATGTTTTGTGTTGCAAAAAATGATACAAAAAATATTAAAAAAATATATAAATACTCACATTATATGTTTTAGATAACATATATTAAAATAGACGCAAAACTTATATAGTAATTAACAACGTGTTGATAATCAAAAAGCATGAGTTACATGGATGGATTAAAAAAATCACATAACATATGTAAATAATTAACGATGTTTTTTCCTTTAAGAAAATAAAAAAATAAAAAAATATTTTAATGCCTATTTTCAAACAAAAAAAATAGATATGTTACAATACACATATAATTTTCATTGAATGAATGTTTTGTATTATAAGAATAAATTTTTACCACTTTATTTCACATAACATATTGAATAATTGTTTTTGCCATTTAAAATCCATAATATTCAATAAATCAAATTTTTATTTTAAAATATATAATAAATTTAAACAATGCATGTTTTTTTATAAAAAATCACACATTTATCACAATGAAAATTCAAATAATAATATAACACATATTTCTAATGAGCCTATACCCAAGTGGTAAATGCTCCTACTTGGGAACTAAAAGATCCAAGATCGATTCCAAGAAGGGGAAAAATTCCTGAGTATTGTAGAATCACTGTTGCATGGCACTGTAGAAAAATTGTAGAAGTTGTGAAGGTACTGTAGTGAGAACTATGGTGGATGTGCTACTGTAGTAGGAACTATAATAGTCTGGGTACTATAGAGGTACTATTCACCGAAGGGCCCTTTGGGACAAGAAGTGGGATTTCAGGCCTTGTATTTGGGATTTCATGCCCCTGGGCCTTCAGGCTATGTAATGGGTCTCCATATACCCATAAAAAATATGTATTTTCATTGCTTTAATAATAAAATGAGGCTTTATCCCCAACCTTAAAAACAATATTGCACACATCACATAACATGTGTTAAAATAGATTCACAACATTTGGAATAGTTAAAAATATGATAATAATCACATAACATGTGTTTTATAATTTAATTAAAAAAATCACACAAGTTTTAATATTTAATGATGTTATTTCCTTCAAGAAAAATAAATTAATAAACATGAAAATTTTCCCATTACCATGTAACTATGGTAAACTTTTAAATAAATTATGTTTTTATTAGAGAAAACTAAACCACCGAATTAAAACCTATTCTAAAAAATATTAATTATAAAATGTTTTATAATTTAAAAAATGATATAACATTCATGAACATTTAAATTATTTTATAGAACATATATTATGATATTAAAATGAAATCCATTCCACTAATTGGTTAATAAACCATCTTATAAAGAAAATGTTTATTTTTTTCTTTAAAACATAAAATTTCACAAATAAAATCACATAACATATATACAAACATAGATACTTGGAACAAAAACTATATTTATTTTCAAATAACACAATGATATTTAACATCACCCTAAAAATAAGAAACTGATATCATTTTCTTGATAAAAAAAAATATATATTTCAATGATAAATAAAAAACAATTAAACATGGAATGTTAAAAAAAACAATATAAATATTGACTTATTTTATAATTTCATGTTTCAATAATATAAACATATAAAATTCCTTTTGAAATAATAAATTTAACAAAATAACAAATATATAAAACATATCCTTTTATGTTTCATATCACAAAACAATTTTTTTTTCTATCAAAAAGTCACATTTCATTGATTTAAATACAAGACATATCTTTCAAGGTATGAAAAAAATACAAGACTAATTGTCACATAAGAATCATAAAAAACTATAATGTATTTAACATAATTGAAACAACCTTAAAGTGTATAGTGATCTAGTGCAGTCCCACAGGGAGGTGGGGAGAATCAGTGTAAACTAATCTTTATCAAATTATTTTTCACTTTAATTATTTTAACCTTTGAGCCTGTTGGAATGAATGGATCTCATATGAATCTTACAACACAAATGCACCATATGAAATTTTAAAAGTAATGATACAACAACATATGATATATTTATAAGGTTTTTCCCATGTTGTGGGTGACTAATCCTAATGTATTTAGGATGAGTTCAAGAAACATGTGCTTCACTAATATCATTAAGTGAATACACATGGGGAATTTATTATCTTTACCCCTAAAACTAAATCCTGAAATCCTTATAGTATCCCAAATGGATATTTATACTAACTCTTTCCAGTTTACAATGTTCCAATAAACTTCATGATAATATAGTAGCAATGTATAACAACATGTGATCATCATAAAACATGGTAACAAGATACTCTAGAAATACTCATGTAATTAAACATCATATGTGATCACATAGATACACACACCCAAAAGCAAACATGATAAAGAAAAATCATGAATCTAAACCATAACAATATGAAACCAATGAAATGAGAGAATACAAGAGCCACGATTATTATGTATCTTCATGCATAAAGGTTATTGATGAATGAATGTAGTAGGGGTATGGATTATTAGTAATCTCCCCATAATACTACATCATGGTTGGGGGTTAAAAATCCTTTGAGCATAAGATATTGTAGCAACATTATAGTAGTACTATAGAAGGATTCTAGTAGCAGAAATATTGTTGCACTAGTGATACTATAGTGGTGGTGGGCACTATTTTAGTAACTATACTGGTGGTGGTTACTATATCATTATTATTCATCATAGGTCCTTTGGGACAAAAAATATGGGACTTCAGAGCCATGTATTGGGCTTTAATGACCACTAGTACCATGATCCATGTAATGGGTCTCCTCTAACCAAATAAAAAGTGGTATGTTGTTTCAATAAAAAAGTAGCTTTGACCCCAAATTAAAAAATATTGTTGATGCAAAACTCTAAGTTATATCAAGGAATGAAGACTGCAACTTATTGTGCACCGAATGAGAGGTAACTTACACATAAATGATTCTTAAATAAAATTCTAGTTTAATAAGTATGTTTAAAAGCCAATGAGGCTATACCCAAGTGGTAGGGGCTCCTACTTAGAATCCAAGATACATGAGATCAAATCTGAGTGAGGGTGAATTTCTGGGTTACTATAGAAGTACTGTAGCAGGTGTAGTTTGGTACTGTAGCAACTGACACTATTCATCTGATTTGGGCCTTCATACCACCGATTTGGGCCTATTGGTCTTAGGGCCTTTGGGCCACCAAAGGCCTTTAGGACACATGGCCTTCGGGCTATTAGGGCCTTTGGGCCACCAAATTCCTTCAGACTACAAGGATTTTGAGGCCATAAAAAAAGACCATGAAATTGGGTGGGACCACATAGGAGCAGAGCCGGACGAGGATTCAGAGAAAAAAAACCCACTAGAGCAGAGATAACAAGATTGGAAGAATGAGAGGGTATGTCAACTACTATCAAGACTAAGAACCATATATCTCTACACGAGGCAATTCTAGCTAATCATCCATACGAGGTGGGTAGCTAGGAGCTTTCAATATGCTGATGCTGGAGAGGGGCTGTTTCAAGTGTGTTAGGTCTTGAGCCTTTAAGGTCATGTATTGGGTCGGGTATGGGCCTTGTTCATTGGGCCTAGAGGTCATGTAAGGGTTCCCCTTATAACCATAAAAGTGGTATTATCCAATAAATAAATAAAAAGAAGACCTTCAGGTCATTTGGGTGAGAAATAGGTTTAAAGTGAGTCTCAGGGAGATTTTATATTAAGAAGGTGATTCTGGAATCATATACCTTAAAATGTACATCAATACATCCAATTCCAAAGTATATGAAAGAAATGAAGTCCAATTCAGCAAATCCATTATCATTTTAAAAATGTATTATGAATTCATTTTCAATTCTAGAAGAGCACCTTATTACTACCTAGCAAACACTGATCCATAAGCAACCCATTAATAGAAAATATATTCAAGAATAAGAAGGTATCATGATGATCAATCTATAAAGTCTTAATTGGAAACATCACTGTTATTGAGAGTTCTATCTTTGGTCAAGAGGGATTGTCATTGAAACATATAATCCTCCACCAATCTACCATGTAATTGTCAATATATTAAGTTTATACCATCAATTTACTATCAAAAAGAGGTTTAGGAAGATAACTCATAAGAACTTTCCTGTTAAATGTTTTTTGTAAAAGGTTGATCTTGATTTGATCAAGAACAGTACTCAACACACTAGATATACCATCGATCAAAGAAGAAAGATATTAAAAATCATTGGATATTCATGTAAAACACAGATCTGACATAGATATATGCTTATCTCAATAGGATTAAGAAAAATTCAGCTTGGATCTATAGAAAAATCACAACTTAAGGTTCACTAGATCACTCCAATGATGAAGGAGGAAGGGGAGATTAATGCGAAAGCTCTAGGTACCAAGGGAGAAGTCTCAATCATAATAGGGCTATAGGGGTTAAAAATTTTGTATTAAATAAGGTGTAAATATTAGTGTAATTAAAACCCAAGGGGTTCACTTAATTCACCCCAAGACTAGGCACACCGACGAGCTAGTGTGCCTCTCTAGTAGGCCAGTGACACCACAGGAGGGCCAGTGACTGGACATCGATTAGTCAATGTGGTGAACAGAACCACCTGAACTCTTTCAAAACCACTATCAAGCCAATGGAACCCCACTACTTGGCTGATGGGGTCTACAAAATTATATAGAACTAATGGAATACCACTAGCTAGAAAATGGGTTCTATCAACTATCCAATGGTTCTCTTTCCATCCACCGAAAGTCCAAGCCTCCCCTCTTCATTTCAGCCCCCAATTCTCATTCCATTTAAACTTAAAAACTAGCCACCCAAAAACACATAACCGTGAAGAACCAAAGGTGAGAATAGTAATTTATAAACTTGAAATATCTCATACATTGAAATAAAATGAGTATGTTATATATTCCATGTACATTCTCAAGTGTGTTTAGGTTACCCTCTTTTGATAACCTCTCATGAAATTTTAATTCTTCTTTATAGATGTCTTCCATGAGAACAATAATTTTGTTTCTTTCTAGGACTGTTTTTATTTATTATTCCAGCTTTTTAAATTTATCACTAATGTTCATTCCTTACATGAAATGATCCATGATGAGGACTTTTATTCCAAAATATAAGTATCTCTTAATAGGTGTATTATATTTATCAACATCCTTGTTGTGTGGGTTTTGCTTAATACTTTTCTATTTCTTACACCCTAAGGTGAAATCACCTTAAATTATTATTTTTTAGGTTTTATGGCCTAATTTCATAAATAACATATGAATTATTCTTATATTTCATGAACTACCACTCTTCATCATAATGATAATCTTTTTTTAATTTACAAAGAGAAATTTCAAGCTTTCAAACCTATTTTTTATGAATATATTCATTCCTATCTTATCTGTACTTTGCCTCATTGTAGTAGGATCTATCTTGAATTCAAGTCCACTTCCTCTTAATATATGAATTATTTTTCATCCAATAATTGACATGTTATGTCAACAATAAATGGTCTTATGCCCAAAATTTTCACATCATCAAAAATAACTAACCAAACATGTTTTTTTACTTTGAAGTTAGTTTGGAAAAATTTATTTACTTGTTGTTTTTTATCTGAAAAAACCTTATTGTGACATACTTTTGGGGTCCAAAATGAATAATTTTTCCCAAATATACCCTTGATTAGGTAAAATGTTTCTCATACTTTTTTCTCTATCCATACTTGTTCAAATTTTGAATTGTGACTTACATTTTTTAGGAAAAACAATTAGTGTAAACAAGGTTTTCTAGAATAAGGGTTACCTCTTTATTTAAGATTTCATTAGATATATATCCTAATAGTTTCAACCCTTTATTTCCAATTATTTATTATCATTCATAAAAAATACTCTTATTAAAAACTCTAATGACATCACTTATACTTTCAGTAACTTACAAAATCTTAGACCATTTCATATCTAGATTTCTTAGTTTGAATTATAAATCAAGAAACATTATGTTGATGGTATTTTTATCATTATCAAATAATATTATTCTACCTTACCATTATTTCATTATCATATGAATTTTTTCTTCATGTATCTTACCATTTTACTTAAAATAATATTCAACCTCCTTCATCATTCTATCATTGATATCCAATTGATAATATTTGACAATGATGAATTCATATAATGAATGACTCTTTTACTTAAATACTTTATCAATATCATATTTATCATAATTTTTTTTTCAATAATTCTTCACCCAAGAAATATTTTTTCTAATAAACTAATGATTTTTTTCTTTATCTTAAACATGCTTAATGAGAGTGTTAAACTTTTACAAATTTATTGCTATTTATTGCTTAAATTACTTCAACTTACAACTCTAAATGTGTATTCTCATCCTGTAGACCCTTGATAAACTCAAATATATATGCAAAAACTTCAAAAGATACATTTTTGAAATAATACTTTATTTCGGATAAAAGTTCACCAAGTGATTAAATGAGCACATGCTCTTCACAAATTGAACTAGATTTTCCTAGAGGATAATTCTTATCATATATAATAGATAAATTACCACTTTTATTACCTTATATAATAGATTATCCTCTTTCTCCTTTATCATATGAGTTTACTTTATTAGCTTCTTAACATCCATTTTCTTCTAGTTTTTTAATGTCTTTGTAGATGTAACCTCCATGGTTTTTTTCTGAAAAGGAAATAAAAAAATTCTACAAATATTAACTTCATATATAATAGATAAAAAAAATAAAAAATTGATCTAATAAGAGGTAAAACTTGTGCTCTGATACCACTTAATTTTCCCAATGATATTGTCCAGTCACACTAAGAGGGATAAAAATTCAATGTGCATATATTTTTACTAAATCCATTTTTTTTACTTTAATTATTAAAAACTATACACCTATTAGGATGAATAAATCTCATAGGAATCATGAAAAAAAAACACACTATATGATAAAGAGAATGTAAAGAGAACAAACACATAATATTTTTATAAGGTCCACCCCTGATGTCGGTATCTATATTGTTTTTTGTATTTGAGTCATGTTCATGACACACATGCTTCACTAATATCATAAAGTGAGCACAAAAAAGAAATCTATTATCATTAAACCCAAATATAACTCATGAAATACCTATAATCTTATTATTGTTTCTTTATACCAATTCCCACAAGTTTATAAAAATACATCAAACTACACTCTTGAACAATGTATTCTCAAATATCTAGGATCTCACAACATCACAGTTTAATATCTTTTTTCCTCAACTCCAGGAATTTTATTTCCAGTTGATTTTTAAAAACATATTATGAACATTAATCTTATCTCAACTTCAAAATGATCAATAAAAAGATGTATAAAAATCCTCTAGGTTTTCTTCTTCCTCTGAACTCAATAACTCTAATGACTAATAGAGATTCTAGTAGCAAAAACAAGTTGGTGTTATTTTCTTATCACTTCTTAATATTCTTTAATGATTAAGATCATTTGCAGAATTAGTGTTGGATTCTAAAAAACCTATCTACTATTTTCTTATTTGACACTCCATATATCTTTCAGGTTGTATATAGTTGACTTATCTCTCAATCTCCATTCTCAATGGCACATAAAATATTTTGGATTATTATTATCTACTTCTCAAACTATATTTATTCTTATTTTTATTATTATTCTTCTTCTTCATCTTCTTCAGTTTATATACTCAACATCAGGATATTGTGAACAATTTCCATAATTTTTAAAAATGGAAATTCCTTAAAATTCAACCATGTGATATTCCTATTTATGTTTTCAATAGATCACATGGGTTTGTTTCCAATGATCATCAATATTTAATTCTCAATAGATGAGTTTGTTCCCCATGAATTCTTTCCTTTATTGTTAAGACTATTCAACCCATATTCCACAAATAACCACAAAATTTATCATCATCTACATGTACATGATCATATGAGGAATATTATACTTCAAATATCATCTCTGAAATCATAGGATTTAATTTCAATGTAATCCATTAGTAATCATGATATTTAAACTTTTATATTCAACACAAATAATTTTAATTAAAATCTCTAGAATTCTCATATTTTTTCAATCCATTTAATATCATATAAAAAATAGTTATTGTTTTGTATTATTTTAGACAGATAATAATTCTATTATATAATATCAAATTTATATTTTGTATCGCTTAAAACATTAGAGTGAATATTATTTATCATTTATGGAATTTCACATATTACATAGTTAATCTTCCATATGCTTCATGGTTTTATGCATATCAAAGTGAAACCTTGCCTTTTATGCATTTCTTGATGAACTCATAATTTTAATTATTTGTATGAATTAGAAGATATTACATATTCCCATATACATATTACGTATCAAACTATGTATCTTACGTATCATATTGAACTCTAGTACTTTTCCAACATCCTGTTCTGAGGGACCATATGTAAGCCTTTTTCAAATATTCAACTCCAACTCAGAATTTTAAAACTTCTATAACTTAGTTCAAAACATCTTAAAACTTTCACTATACATATATAACTACTCAATATCATATCAAAACAACTTAAATGAATTCATAAATTTATCAAACCTTTGTAAATATCTTCAACACAATTCCCAAAAAATACGTGACATATAAGTAATCTACTTGAGTGTTTCAATAAATATCTACTACCTTAATAATTCAACACTATATTAATCAGATACCCTGAATAATAGTTCATTAATTAATTATTATAGTAATACAACAACTCTCTCAACTCTACACTTAGAATAAACTTCTTCAATATTCACCAAAATCTAAGTGAAACTTTAAAAACATGCCCATTTCAAAAACACAAGGATGAATACTCACTTTAACAGAAAACCCACATCTTTATTTAACTCAAAAAATATTTAATATTTTCAATGGAAAAATTATTCAAAAATTATGAATTTTTAGTGCTTTCACAAACCATTAACATCACCCATCATTGATTACTATTAATTCTAGCCCTATATCCTCATATATATAAGCTGCATCTATATATATAAATACATATTCCAAAACTCCAAGCTGTAGCTTCTTCCATTTTTCAATATTCATTGAAAACATATCAATAAATATTTAATATAGAATTTCAAAAAACAAAAACACATATTATTCAAAGAAACTATAAGCTATATCTCAAACCAGTGGGTTCTTTAATCTCCTGCTTCCCAAAAAAACTTCTTTAATCATGGGGTACGTCAAAGTCATAATTTATTGGGTTATTAATCAACACCCATAACACATTGAAAACCTTAATTATTGAAAATAAATACAATCATAATAATATTCCATTGTCCTCTTTTAACCCAACCTGGGATACTCAGAACCTGACCCAAATCATAACACAGTCTCAACTGTTCTCTTTGATCACTAAAGGTTGAGAATTAACAATGGATGTTATTGATAATTATTGAAGATTTATTTTTTATTTATTTACATAAAAAAATGTTAAATAAATATGAATATAAATATCATAAGGAAATTTTTAATCACAAATAATCAAACACTAATGTACAAATATGAGATACTAAAAACAACCATCTTACACATGATGAATAAATATAAAAAGCACTAATAAACTATGAAATAAAATAAATTAGTCAAAAAAGATGTAAAGTTTCTCAATCACTAGATGATAATAAAATTAACCCCAAAATGACCCAAATATAATTACTCAAAATTATGAAATGACTCCACCATTAAAAGGGGGTTCATAATTTCCAATGGTATCCACCTCATCCACATGGTCATCATTGTCCTAAATGACCATCAACCAGAAATCCTATACCCTTGTTCATATCAGGATAAATAAAATCTATGTTCACATGACTTTTATGTGAAGAGGGTGAGTATAATATACCATATATGAAGTCACCACTAAACCCCAAACCTCTATAATGAAATTCTCATGCATGCTGGTACAATTCAGTGGGTGATACACACATATAACACCAAATGAAACTCCCCGTGAACTACACATGACATAGAAAAACTATTAAACACATCATAAATATAGAAAAAAAACAAACACCACAAATCATATTATAACTATACCACCATAACACCCACCACAGGGTTTACAGTTGACTTAGTGATGATGTGTTGAGGGGAGCATCATTAAGATATAATTTTAGAGGGAAGAAACCATGGAGAGCTTCCTCGATGGTCATAATCATAAGAAAATTAATGACTTTGGAATCTAAAAACATATATATTTTCATACTATTAAAGAAAATACAATGATTAGAATTATTTATGACCATACCCTTGGAAAAAATAATGACTTTTACACTTTTCAGCATCCTTAGGGTCTTACAATAGTGGAGAATAACAATGTTGTAATATTTTATGTTGAACCAATTGATGGGTCTCACTACCCATATTCCCAAATAGAAAAAACACACAGTTTTGAATAAATAAATAGGAACTTTTTTATTGATAATCATATAATCAAATATAAAATAACAAGAAAAAAATCAATAAGTCAAAAAATATAAATTAGAAAATTACATCCACTATAAATTTTAAATCATATCAAAAAATGATATTTTATTTATTTTAGACATTTAAAATACTCTAATAACTATCAAAATGGATAAAAAATTATTTTTATTCATTTAAGATGTTTTATTAAATTCATATATGACTCGAAATTAATCCCTTTATGGGAGTGAAGACAATGATAATGAAAATTGACATAATATATATTTTATTTTCATTATTAATTTCATAAATTTCCAGATTGGGTCAACTACACTTGACACACCTTTATAACTCTTTAAAACAAACCCTCTCAAATAAACGAGACACATGAAAGGTGTGAGGTCACCTACTTAAAAGTAAATTGAATCCTCCTTAACAACATCACCTCTTAAATGAATTCAGAATGAAATGAATTAAAAATATCCCTAAAAAATTAGATAAAATGAAAGACTTAATACATAACACCCCAAATCCAATGAAAACATAAAACAAAATGTTAGGGTTTATATTTAACTCATATTAAGTATTTGAATGCAATTTATGGATCTTGGTTTTGTGTATTTAGAATGGATATCAATAGGGGATAAGTTATAATAATAAAAATGGAGGAGGGGGCGAGGTAGGAGGGGTGAACTCCCCTGTTTGAGTTGTGAAGGGGAAGGGGAATAAACAACCAACACTTCCTTCCACTCTAGAAACATTAGGAAACCAATTATCAAATCACTTTTTATAGATTTTAAAATTGATTCACCCAATTATGTATTTACATATTTTTATATAAAAGTACAACAACAAAAAATATGTATATATATATCTTAGTCTCTAACAAACACTTATATTAATGTACTTGAAAAAATTATACACATGAATATACTAAACTAAAATTTTAATATCCAATTAATAACATTTAACATAACTTTCAACCAATTTAAATGATTATAACTCTTTTATCATTTTAACTCAATATCATTTATAAAAAATTCACCAAGTATAAACATAAACATGATATAAAATTTGACCTACCCATATTAAAATTTTCTAATTCAATAATTATTAAATTCAAATTACTTAATTTACGAAACTTATAATTGAATTATGTGACATTAACTAGTCATAACAGAAAAATCAAGATTAATACTTAATTTATTATCAAATTAAAATTTCTTTCATTATCCACGAAAACATAAAAATTTACAAAAACATTTCAAAGAAAAGAAAGATAATAAAAAATATTCATATTTTCCTAAAATTTTATAGAATTTATGTTATAATATTGAATTAAAAATCATCTCACTAGTTAGTTTATAAATTATTTCGTATAGAAAATTTTTCCTGCTTTAAATAGATAATAAATCATTGATTCAAACAAAAAATGTATCTTCAAACACAAGTATTTCGAATAAAATAAGTTTTATTTTCAAAAATATTTCAAAGAACAAATGTTTTGATAAAAAAAGAAGATAATGACCATAAAAAACATAAGAAATTGTCTATTTTTACAATGTCACATTTAAATAGTAAAAAAAAATACATTCATAACCAATCAATAAATTACATTAATATTTTTACAAAACACATGAATTGATGTAAAAAAGAATTTATTTTAAAAAATATCTCACATTAAAAATTTTATGTGTTAGAAAACAATACATTCCATAAGTTTAATAACAAAATAAACATGAGACATATGTTTTAATTTAATAAATTAAATAAAAACATTGAAATAACAAATGTTTTAATTATTAAAGAACTATGTTTTCACAAACAAATATTATAATATTTTTTTTCTAACACTAAAATTATCTCTTATTAAACACAGAAAACATTTTCTATATATCAATAACACAACAAAAAAATAATAAATAATAATTATACAAATCGATTATATTTTTTTAAAAAATTACATAATACTAATATAATGGTTTAGTAACTGAATGATTATCTTATAATGTAAAAACTTCATTAATTATTCAATATATATTATTTAGTAATTTTATTAAAATAATTATACTATTTGATCAAACAAGATATAAAATATAAAAGGATGAAAAGTTAAAAATGAGGAAGAATTCATTTTGGAATTTATTAAATGTGGTAATTTAAAATAAGACACCAAATGACAATAAAAAAAATGATTTGTTCATAATATGTATCAATGAAGAATATAATCCAAATAAAATATTTTAATATCCCAATTTGAGCTTTGATGTGTGACTCAAAGTAGAATACCATATTTCCTCAGGCATATTCTCTAACTGTTATAGGTTTACGACTAGTGTTAAGAGATATAACTAACCGTGGAGTGTGATTTACCTAACAATATTTGATAACTAATATAAATCAATAGTGATAAATAAATAATAATAATAAACTTTCCCATGTATAAATAAAAAACCATAATGATGGATAAGATAAAGCATAGAAAAATAAATTTAAAAAAAATCAAATGTGGCATGATCCATAAAAAAACTATGCATCACTTATGGATCTTATTTTATTATTTTATATTAATAGTATAAGACCATATAACCTTAATCATAATTCCAGTTCCTTTAATTGAATAATGATTTTAAAAATCTATATGTACATAAGAATGTGTGCATTCAGGGTGTGAGTACAAATGACTTAGTAAAAGGCTACTAAGTAGAGAAATAAATGATATCCTGGTATAATTGTGCATCCATGTGTATGTATTGTGATGGAAATATTAATAACCCAATAAAACCAATCATGTTATGGAATATATATAATTTTCACTACTTATAAAAAGAACTCAATAAATAAACATACATAAACATTTTAATCATTTTTGTGCTTACTGTGACACTATGAGGCATGGCCATTCATGGTTGGAGTCATACTAAGGTTGGTTTTTGGTTTATATCATTCTTTAAAAGTAACCAATGAACACAACCTAGTTATGAGGTAATATATACATACACTATAACATAGTGTTAAACTCCTCACACAACATATTCAAGAGGGAATTTATCTACACCATGAATCATCGAAGAATCTTCCTTATACAACTCAATAAGGAAGAAATATATTTATATAATATTGAGGTAACCTCATCACATGTCTAAAACACTTTTCGTGGATGTGATTTTTTTAAATCCTAGGTTACAATGAAATATAGTGACATCCTAGGGTTATCTCCAGAGAGGAGTTCTCAAAATCAATTTTCACTTTTTAGTTATAAAAAAGTGATTATTTGATTGTTTGATTTTAAAAACAATTAAAAGTAAATGAAATAAGATGAATAAAATTTAATTGATGAGATATGATTGGTTTAAGGTTAGTTATCCAATTATAATGCTATCACAGTCTTGAAATAGTTGACTCTCCTTCTTATTAGTTGATTAATGAGAGGTTTTACAATCGTTTCACCTATCACCATTAGTTTAATAGATTTGGTGAGGCTTAACTTAATAGAAATATCTTATTTTTATATCCTAATTCCTATGCTTGAAAAGTGGTATAATAAACCACTCCTAGTTTTCTCTTTTAATACCCAATCAGGTTTATGTTTCCTAATCACCCCAAGAGTGTTCCACTACCTTCACACACATGATGTAAATCAACAATCTCTTCACCACTTAGTTTATCCTATTACATAATATATAAGATAAATTGAGTACATGGAGAAAAATTATCATAAAAAAAGGAAACCCACAATGAATATAAATAAATCAAATCGAATTTTATCTAAAAATATACACCACCACTGTACATTGAAATCAATTAATAGATTATAGAGATTTTATTCATTAAATTCTGAGAAAAAATAATTATATTTGGATTGTCTTCTATTACCCAATAAAATAAGGACTTTACTCCTCCATATGAGGGATACCAATGGTGTATTATCATCATGGTCAAATTTCCATATAAAATAATATCCCAAGTTACATGTGGATCTCACAGTGGTAAAATATGATTTTTTTCCTAAAATCTTGGAGATGTTGAATTTTTAATTTCCTTAACCACATATATCATAATGTAAGATACCAAATTATTTAAAAATTCTCTTTCATGGATAAAATATATATTATCCTCACCTAATAGAATCCATTAAAAACATCATTTGGTGTCCTAAGTCTTCATCTATTCATAATGGAAGTGGACTAAGCTAATATCAAGCTTGTAACTAATCACTTATGTTGTTTCCATGCTCACACAACTTCATAGTGGATTTATAAATCTTAAAGTAATTAATTCATGGTAGAACTAATATTTGTAGTGCTTTACATAGTTGGATAATAACTCCTCTCTAGCTTCAATGGTGGAACATGAGCTTTATATTGGTGGAGTAAAATATTTTTTGAGATTCTATGGTAGTCTATTTATATAGACTATTGTAAAATTATGGAACTAGGAGTGGGAAATTCTAGTAAGGAGTGAAACCTACTTTGGGATGAAGACATCATGGAAAATTCTATTTCAATTATTTTTATGCATGATAGTTTAATTATACAATACACTACTTGAACTTTTTCCTACATCAAATAATATTTTTTGGGGTATCTTGTTTATTAACATGAGTTCTCCTTATGTCCACTATGAAAATACCTTGGGGCCAACCTGCTCCAGGAGTCAACCACAACTCCCCAAATAGTGGTTCCTTCCTCTTCACCCATTATAAACCCTTTTTTTGTGTTCTATATTCATGATAGAGCCAAGCCAAATTGGCCTTCCTCTATTATCACCCACTCCATGTGTTGGGGTTGAGATTGGTTAGCTGCCTCTTGGTGGCTAGCCTGATCTCCTGTAGTGTTAGGATGACTAAGCCTAATTTTTTTTATCAATGAATCTAGCCATCATTATGAAGTATAAAATAAAACTTAAGGATTTATTGAAAATATTTAAACATACTGAAATTCATGCCTATGTGGTGGGAGAACCATCCATATGATGTACTATAATGATGCTTTCATAAAACTAGATTGTAATGAACTGTATTTTTATAACCCACCATGTCAGACAACCTAGTTTGTCTTTAGGACCAAAGGGTATACCTGATCCCCATGGGTAAGAAAAAAGTGCTTTAACATCAAGGTAAACACTCTTAGTAATGATTTCACCCTCAGATAATAGTTAACACATAATGTATCATTCACTAAAGGCCCAACATGGATTTACATACATTGGATGTAAAATAATCATTAAATGATTAGAAAAAGAATAAATAAATTAACCAAAATAATTCATAACTAGTAATAATGATTAAAACCATTCATGTCATCATACATTATCCAAATATTACTAATTAAAAATAACAAGAGAGGAAAAAATATAAATAAGTAGGAGGATTTCTTGGCCGATACATAAATATCCCAAAATAAAGAAAAATCTTGAACTAAACTAAATCGCTAAACACCTCCCCATAATACATGGTTTCCCACCACATACCAACTCACCATATTCAACTTAATGATGATAATAAATCTAAAATAATTCAACCTTTAACCTATATAAAACATGAAAACTACATATAAACACATAATAGTGTGTATACATGGTGTGAGAGAATAGGTCATGTAAGATATCGCCAAGGATTCCCTGAAATTCCTTTGATAAAAGAAGTCATGATTAATAGGTTGAGAAACAACATGAAAAGTTTTCTATTTCTAATTGGACTATCCTTAAAATAAACCCCTTCCTAATAATATAGAAAAATAACCATTTCATTTTTATATTAAACAAATTCAAAATACTTTGAAAACCAAAACACACCACTTTTCTTTCAAAGAAAACTATACAAATAAATTTTTAAATTATTTTCCAAAACCATTCATGAAACCTTATCCATAAAAAGAACATATATTTTTATTTAATTTTTTTCCAAAGTAACCATTAAATCCTTTTCCAAACACACAAACATAGAAAATAAAATCACAATGAAGAAGGGAACCATATGATCAAGAAACACTATAAAATTAAAAAAATCAATATAAATAATTCTAATAGTCATACAACCATAAGGGGAATGCAGTTAATATAATAATATAATACCCTATATAAAAATACTAATCAAGGAATAAATGTCATGGGATATATCTGAGGGAATAGTGTGTGGGGATGCTAATGACACTATAAGAACACAAACCAATATCCAACATATGATGCATAAAAAACCATAATACACCCAATCATCACACAAACCCTCATCAGAATATCACCTCCCCACTAGCCACAACCTAAGCACAACTAGGGGGACCCAAGCTACGTGTGTACAAACTAGGGTAGCATAAATCAAGATCTCCCACATAGACACCTAAGTTACCATAACCAAACAAAAATAGTTGCAATCAAGAAATTAAGATGATTACAAAAATAAAACATAAGCAATGTATCACTTTTTAACTCCAATACCCTTTTATAGAACAACCCCTTTCTACATCATAAACTATTATAGAAATAATCAGTAACCCAAAATCAGTGAATCATGCATATGGGAAATAAATGACGGTATTTTGAGAAATAAATCAGTTACTTTTTAAAGATATAAATGGGTTTTCACATGAAATACAACTCAAAATGATGATTCATACTCCATTTTTTAAAATCTCATTATTTTAATGATTTTCAAAGCACTTTGAAAATACACCCCCTTTGTTTCAAAGTATTATTCAAACAGAAGGAAAACTACTTAAAAAAACAAGGCATAAGGACAAAATTTAATATTAAAAACAATTTAAAGAACCCCACAAACCATTTAAAATATTCTTGGCATGTGAAATATTATAATTTTAAAAAATTCATGTAATTGATATTAAAAAAACCTTATTCTAAGCCTATAATTCAAGAATGGAATTTATAAGTTCACCCCAAAAGCTATAAATAAACATACTTTATTTAAAAATTATTTTTAAAGCCCAATAATTCCATAAATTTCAAAATAAATGAATAAAAAATAAATATATACCTAAAAAAGAGAAAAATAAATTCATAACGTGTCACCTTTCATGGATGAAACTCAAATAAGTAAGGAACCACCCTTATAGGTTCAAAATATTCAAAATCCTAGGTTAGAATCAACATAAATTCCTAAATTATCTTTCAAAATGAATTAAGGTTCTTGAAATAAGGGGAAACATAGAGGAAATAGAGAATTGATGGGGGGGGGGAGAAGAGAAATGATATGGATAGGGAGAAACTACCTTTAATAACACTTGAAATATGATGGAAAGGGAGCCAAAATCAAAGTGATGAGAGGATAGAGCTCCCATTAGGGATCTATGCGACTGCTTGAATGAATGTGAGGGGAGAGGGGAAGAAAAAGGTTAAAAATTATGGGGGGGTATAAATTCAACTTTAAATTAAAACTAGATAGATCACATGGTTTGGACACACAATTTGGTAAATCATGTTCTAACAACATGGATGTCACTAGAAAAGCACTGGGCACCTACCTAATTTGGTTTCATGATTAATATTAATTGTGCTCTAATCATGTATATCAACCCTAAGAAAACAATCGGTCACACAGTCACTTGGAAGACACCACACAGATTGGAGAATAATGTACCAACCATGAAAAATAATATTGTAAATAATTTCAACATTATTTCATGGATACTAGTAATAGTAAGCAAACCACGTGACGCCCATAAACTTTTAGATTTTGGATCCAATGAGTCAAAAATTATTTAAATCTTAGAGTAAGCCAAAATAAATAATATAATCATTATAATAATAAAACGGGGTGCTAAAATTTACAATGAACTGACTAGGGCTGACCTACCACAACACCCAACCTAGGTCACCACTAAGATTGGATGGAATTATTGATCCCCATAGGTTGAAAAATATTGTGAGTGGGTGACCTAGACCCAAATAATGTATGTAATTTAATTACCATTTCATGTTTACAATTTTATATATATGTCTATTTATATTATCATAATAGTGTTGATACTTCTATGTCCACTATATTTATATAGCAATTTCCTTATATTAAATGATGTATTAAAATGGTTATAATAGTTTCTAGGCTATAATGAGTACATAGAGATACCAAGAAAATATTATTAAACTTATATTCTATGGTCTATATATATCATTATGACATGACATAGACTGTGTGTGAATATTATGTGATGAGTGCTCATAAACATTGAGACTTATTCTCATGAAGTTTTCACTTGGTGATATCAAGTAGATGAGATCACAAGGACTAACCCACCAATATGAAAACCACATGTTTCATGTGTCATTAATAGTTCCAATTTGTGATCATGTGTAATGGACTCCAGACTTGATATTATTATCAGTGTATATTATTTGATTATGTAATTTTATGTTCGATGAAAACCATGAAAATTATATTGTGGTGAGGTAGCTTATGTAAGGTGTTCCATTTATGGCATGTAAGCGATTGAATAATCAAGAAATAATTTTTTTTCTTATGAAATAAAGTGATATCTCAGTCTTAGTTGATTAGGATAGTTGTAGCTTAATAAATCCATGTCTATGGTAGAAGAAGGTAAGTCCATCCAGTGAGGTCAATGAATAATAAAGTAATAATGGATGAGGACACAAAGTGTACATCATGCTTTATGAGATATCACACAATAAAGAAATTATATTACATGGGGTGTGTTCATTGAAAATGTTGTCATTGCTATGACTTTTCCTTATATCCTTAGGGGCCTTGATGGGTTGCTAGACTCCACTCATAATGTGTGAATAATGTTTACTAATATTGACATAAAGGCCTAGAGGGTCACAAACTAAGTGTATTCAAAATTTTGGCATATTTCACTGAATAGAAGAAAAGGAAATGGTGGCCCCCACCATAGGTTCTGAGAGATGTTTGAGAATAAACAATCAAAAATAAATAAATAAATTCATAATTATTTGAGTATAGAATAATTGGATTTGTATTTACTTATTTAATGTATTTAATAGTATTTAAGTGAATATATGGAAAAATAGTTAACAAATGAATATTATTTTAATATCCAATGTTTATTTAATATTTGTTCAAATAAAGAGTCGGGGTAATGAATATATTGTATCATGTAATATATTTATTATATTAAAAGAATGTGATAAAAATATAAATGATTCTTATGATCCATTTGGAAATAAAATTTCCTTTATGTCTTATTTAGTGGGCATTACTAATACAGGGGGTCGGGGAGCCCTTTCTGGGTGATTAATCTCCACTATATAAGAAAGAGGGAGTTATTTATTGTGGTACTATTCACCCACTTGAATTTGAGAGCTCCTATCTCATCCCTCCCATAACATATAGAGAGAAGTTCCCATTCTAATAAATCAATCGAATATTTGCTTTTTGGATTGAAGGAATAATGAAGTGGTGATTGTCAAGACATTGAAGGCTTCACTAGATTTCCACACTAGCACATGGATATCAAAGATTGACATTTCTATAGACTTTCAAAGAAATTTTGGATGATATGGATGGATATGACCTTAGTTTATTCAATAAACAGTCACAAAAGATGAGAAATATTTGAATGAAGATTCAAATCAAACGAGGTAATGGTGAATTTTAATTTATGTTCTTAAATCCATTCACGCTAGATCCTCAACCATTTATCAAGGTTTATTTCATTGGATATGACATTGTTACATTGATATAATGATAGAAATTTTAAATCCTTAGTCTATCATCTTCTACTCTATACCTTGATACCTTCTATTGGAATCATAGCAATTGTATGTTTTTTAAACCAATGAAAAATTAAATTTTCATTAAATTCATGTAAAGGGAATCAAAATGGTCCCATCACACCAAATAGGGATTCAATATGATCTCGGATGACCATGTTCTAACCATATGAAGTTCTAAATAGGATTAAAATTCGTGTTACTATTTTAAAACATTTAAGGAATATATGTATACGTTATATATATATGTTAATTTTACGCAGATTATAGTGGTCGATGACAGTTTCTCATGAACCATAAATTTCTTATTAGGTTCTTGTGGCCATAATAGGCTTTTATAGCGGGACATTATTCCTCATAATTGGGTAATTTTTACATTGTTGTATAAATACTATGTTATATAGGATTTTGAAATTGGAATAATGGGAAAAAATTGACTCAAGTGTGTGTGTGTGGGGGGGGGGGGAGATAAAGGTGGAGGAACTTTTGACACTCAAAAAACAATATATTTTTTAGATCGGGTTGGATTAGCTGCCCCATGATTTTCTTGATGCCTCTTCAAAAGTGGGGGGGGGGGGGGTGTTGACCTTATCGTCCACTGATCGAGCGACACAATATTTTTTTAATTTTTTTATACATTTGACATGGGGTGACACAACAACCCCTTACCCCTGCCACTAAGACACTCTGCACATAGGCTACATGGGGAACCACCGCTGACCATCCCAATAGCCCAATCAAGATAGTCTGACCTAGTTCAAATCGGGTGGAGTCCTACTCAACCTGCCTAACCCAATCCGAGACAAAAAGTGGATTGAAACCCCATTTTAGGGGTTTCAAGGTCACTTGAGTGCCCAATATTTAAAAAAAAAAAAATCAAAAGGCAATATTTGTTTTGGAATGAATTATAAAATTTTAAGGTACTGTGTGATTATTATTTTATAAATAAAAATGAGATATATTAATTTTAATTTTTTAAATTTCCTACGGGCAGAATTTATTAAAAAATTAATTTTATACCGTGTGTATATTACATGCCAACTGATATTGACCATACACTTAAAAATTTATTTCTTTGATTATATTTATTAAATTTAATTATTATAATGAATGTGATGTATTCAATAATTAATTTATTTTTCACAGTTTTCACATTGTCTTTCTCTTCTTAATATGTTAATGGGACTTCACATCCAGGTTTATTTTTCTTAAATGTAGTTTGAATTTCCCATATATATATATATATATATATATAATGTCAAGGACATTATAAGACATAGAACACATTGATATAAGGGGGTATCCTAGAAAATATGAGATCACATTAGACAGGAGTGCAAGTTGCGATGCGAGTCAGACATGACTTAAGTATTCAACCCCTAGGGTTACAATTGATCCATTTAATATCAACAGACCAATAAATAGTAAAATTTCAAGATCAGTCGAGTTTCTTATTTAATTTATTCCTAGTTTATTATTGTTTTAAAAATATGTATTTTTAGATGATCAGATAAAATAATAGAACAAATTTCATAGATTAAAACACATAAAGATGTGATATTTTTTATCTAATGCATTTTTCAGCAGTGAGAGTGATCATATAGTATGAGAATATTAAATATAAAATTAATTCATTCATCAAGTAATAATAATAACCACTAAAGAAATATTAATTCATGATGCCTTCAATCACTTAAATTTGAACAAAACTGGGTGTATGGGGAACTCATCAGCCCAAGTTGAAGGTGAAACCTACTAATGGGGAGTTATTAAGAGAGTGGTGAGTTGAATTAACTAAATATGAAAGTAAATAAGTATCCATATATAGTTTTTCCACTTTATAGCAATTTTTTGGGAAAATCAAGGTTAAAATTCCTAGAAGCTGGGACTTCAATCAATAGTTCAAGGAACTATGTGTCAATGTGGTTTTCTAGTCTAGTGAAAACCATGAAACTCTATGAGTAGTGGGATCCACTAGAATAATAATGTTATAAAGTATCCTAAATCTAGTAGCAACAGATACTAGGGTTAAAAAAAATAATGACAGACATTTAATGATTTAATTGGTAATTTCAAATTAGTAATCAATATAAAGTAACAACTGCTAAGTTTATTTATTATAATAAAATGAAAATCACCACCACCGGTTAATTATAACTGTAATCAATCCTTGATAAAGAGAATATCTTGAAAAAGATAATATCTGGACTAGCCATAATTTTTGGGAGTGGCACATGCATTTATGTATAGTAATATTCCAATAGAGGAAGATTTATGTGTTAGAGCCCTCAAAATTTTGTTGAGCCTCCTAAGGGAGAAAACAAGGCAGATAAAGATTAATATAAGAAGTATGTAGATGTTGCACTAGACGTATAATGTATCATGTTGTCATCAATGTATGGTAAAATGAAGAAAATACATGAGGATAAAGATTCATACAAGTAATTTTATCATCTCTAAGAGTTATATCAGGAGAGATCAAGGAAAAAAGGATATGAGATATCAAGTGATCTGTATAGGTGTTGGTTCATAGTAGGGAATTAAGTAGGACCTGATATACTCAATATGATAATGTACATTATGAAACTCGAATCCCATGATTTCAAAATGAACTAAGAACTAGTGAATTATCACACCCTTTTTACTTTATCTCATATATTCTTGACTTTTATTGTCCACAATAATATGAATAACATGAAAAAAATCTCTCTCAAACCTATTGTATTTAGTTCAGTAAGATGATAAGGATGTGAATAATACTAACTCTTTAGTCCTTATGGTGAGAAATAGGTGGAAGGGAAAGGCTAAGGGGTCTAAGGATAAACCCACACTAAATACACTGACACACCATCCTTATAATAATCCAAGGATACTAAGGGGGAAATGATCATGGGGATATATAATTTTCATTTAGAAAGAAAGAGCACTGGAAAAAAAATTCTTGATTGCGAAGAAGAAGAAATGTGACAATTATACCCTAGGTATTTTTAGCATTGAATAAAATCTGTCTTTATATAGAAGTTGGGTATTGGATATAAAATGTGTCTTACACATTTTTATTCACATACAGAAACTAGTAGATTCTAAAATACTATGAAGTGTGAGGTGGATCTTCAGGATTCAAATTTTACGAGACTAATAGCCTTAGTAGTGGGAGATTATCACATGACCTTTCATTATGGTTTGGTTTTTGTATTAAACAATTATTATTATGTTCATTCAGTTACCAGAAATATAATCTAAGTGTCAAGTTTTGGAACTTTGAAACATTATTTCATGTTTAGGAAGAAATGTTATCTATTTTATAAATATAACATATGTTATGGTATGATGAATCTTAACAATGGATTGTATACGCTCAAACTCAAAAACCTTACAAAGGTAATCAATGAAAGAACAAGTAAAAATGACTCATATAACACCTACTAATGTAACTTCATGATTGGTTATGTAAATGATAAGTGTTTACATCAATTATATCAAGCAGGGTATTTAGATTCTACTGAGTTAAAACCCCTAGATGTATACCATAGTTATCTACAAGGGAAAATGACCAAAGAACCCTTTACTTGGAAAGGAGTAAGGGCCATTGAACTACTCGAATTAATTCATACTAATGTATATGGTTCATTTTTAGTAGATTAAAGGGGTGGGGTTTTGTACTTAATTACTTTTAACAATGACTATAGTAGGTATGTCTGTATCTACTTAATGAGGTATAAGTTAGATTCCTTTCAGATGGTTAATAAATACCAACATGAATTAAAAAACTACTTTGGTAAGTATATTAAATAACTATACTTAGATAAAGGTGGAAATTATCTAATCCTAAACTTCATTGATCGCTTAAAGGAGTGTGGTATAATATCCCAACTCACTCCTCTTTTTACACCTAAGATGAATGGTGTTAGTGAAATGAGGAATAAGACCTTTATTGACATGTTCATATCAATGATGAGTTTTTAAACTCTACCATTAACTTTTTAGGGATACATTTTATAAAAATCAACATATAACCTTGATATAGTTCCAACTAAATCAAAATATGAGATTCTATATGAGTTGTGGTATAGAAATAAACCTAGTCTATCACATGTATGTGTATAAGGATATGGGACTTTTTTCAAGACTATACCTAATAAAAAATTAACATATTGAAGCACAAATTTCGTTTTTACAGGTGATAATAAAGAAACTTATGGATATTTCCTATATAAATCATTTGGTATAAAATTTATTGTTGTAATAAATTCCATATTTCTATAAAGGGAACCAATTTATAATGGAAATAGTGGGAGAAATATTTACTTTGATGAAGTTGATGCTCCAAATGAACACGAGTTCGTATGAGAACAATATATATAATAAATAATGGGATATGAAGACCTTACCAAGAAAAAATCATTATGTAGGACTAATCGATATTTTAGAGAACCAGAATAATATGGTTTTCTTGTCACTGAGTCAGGTGATACATTACTCTTAGATAATGACGAACCTCTAATTTATAAGGCTGCAGTAGAAGGAAAGGCTATAAATAAATGGAAATTTTCCATGAATTCAGAGTTGGTTTCCATATACTAAAAACAAGTTTGTATTTTGGTAGACCCTCTAACTGATATAAAACCCATTGTGTGAAAATTAGTATTCAAGAAAATACTGGACATGGATTGTTGTTTCCTTGTAAATATGTGGGTGGCCTTCGTCCAGTGGAATGATTTGGGGGGGGGGGGGGGTCAATTTTATTCACAATCATTCACATTCGGTTCACCATTTTTCAACCTTTCACATAAACTACAAATGGTTCCTACATCCATAACTGGGTATGGACCTGCTTTCCAAAGGAAAGTGATCAGTTGGGGTTTTAGACCTAATGTAACTTAGGAACTCAAATTGGTTGAGATTATTGGAGGTCATGCTTATCACACCATTGGTGGGGGGGGGGGGTTCTTCTTACTCTAAGATTCTACTATATATTTATGATATATTCAAGAATATTTTCCTAATCCTGATACAGGAATAGTTACCCTAAAAAAATGATCATAGGTTAAGTCTCTTTATATATGAAGATAAGGGAGGTCCTATTGGTGAATCCATCTATATGTATATGCGGTTCTTCATAAATTTCCCTTTTTTGGTATATGCTTATATTTTGAAGCTATATAACTAGAAAATTTGGATGTTGTTGTTATCTAGGGAGGTGGTTAATATTTAAAGGATGGGATTGAGACATTATTTGGCATCCTATATTGTATTTTTTCTAATATAAATCAAAACCCATATAGTTTTCTAAACCCATGCAGTTTAATTTCATATGTAATGGAAATATATGGGGGAACTGGGGGACTAGATATTTGGGATCATACCTTAAAGTGGTATCCTAAATATCCTAATTATGGAAGGAATCAGAGTTATCATAGTTCATTCACACCCTTGGGAATTTACCCAATGTAGATACACTCATATGTTGGGTAATTATATCATTCCATTTATTAAGGATTACACACTAAGGGTTCCATGGTTGATGGAGATTTATGATGCCAAAGATGTGCTCATTGTAACTATTTATTCCCATGTGATCTTTGTTCAGTGTGAGAAAAAAGGGATAGTAAGAAATATGCCTCATTGCATATGGGTATGGGGATTATGTGCTGGGATATCCCATTGGATGCCTAATATAGAGCTCCGAACTTTGGAAGGAATCCTATGTATCCTAGTTAATGTAGGAATTAGAGTCACCATATTTTAGTTGGATTCTCAGTCTGTTGATGGATGAGGTGGAATGATCAACCCATGGAAATGATTGAGCCCTGATGGTTGAAATGTCAGAGACGTGAGGGGACTTAAACTAAAGTGGATACCAATTTGAGTTCAGGCTCGGGCCTTATGAAGGTTCCCTACCTATCTTGGTTATGAAAATAATTATAGTCCTCATAGTTCAATGAGTTAGGGATTACATAGTGATGCTACCCTACTCTTAATAGAGGCTTGTGATGCAGATGATATAATCACTACGACTCCCTAATCCCGTAGGATCTATGCTAGGTGTGATAAATAAGGGATGGAAAATAATCAGTCTCATTACTTGCGGATATGGGACTTATGTGTTGGGACTACCCTACTGATGTTTTAATATGGATCTGAGACCTTAGTAAGCTGTCCTATATATCTTTATTATAATAGGAATTAGATCCATCATAGTTCAATTGGTTAGGGATTACACACTAAGGTTTCCCTTATAGGTGGGATGCATCATTTTATGTTATTGATCGAGGCTTACACACTATGGTTTCCCTGATAGATCAAACATATCATATTATTCCATTGATTATGGATTACACACTAAGGTTTCCATTATAGACATGAAATACCATATTAGTCCACTAATCGAGGCTTATACACTAAGGTTTCCCTTTATAGAGACTGTAATAGGTTATCAAGTCCTTGGATGCTTGATTGACATGGCCTATTTTTCTACCTAACATGCATTGATTGTCTATCAGACATGCCTTTATTGTCAGCTTGATATATGGGGGGATGTCTTCCAGGCATGTCCAAACCCAATAGCATGAACCATTTGGATTATCTAAGGTACACCATACAATCTAGATGGAATGTATGGAGGATGTCACATGAACAAGGATGACTTGTCTGTAGAACATTACAAGATATGGATGGATGATCCTGGAAGCCATAACATAATTTCGACTGATGAGATTGAAGGGTATGAATTATCCAACTAACATTCCCTAGTATTATCATGAAATATAGATGAAATTATTGGAAGGTATTTTGAGAGTCAATGTGACATGTCTAGAGGGTGATGAATGATCTGACATGACATGTCTAGGTGTCATCACGAAAGTTTTCTAACAAGTATGGGGAACATTGCAAGACCTAGTTGACATACTCAGAGGGTGTCACAAGGTCTATCTGTCTATCCTGGAGGATGTTGCGAGAGCTAGTTGACATTTCCTGGTGCTATCACGATACTTAGATAATATGTACTAATGTTTCCATACAATTTGTATGACATGTCTAGAGGACATTGAGAGTCCTGGATGATGATCCCCGAGGATTTCATGAGTCTTGGGTGGCATGTTCAATAGGCCCTCAGTGACTTGCTATGACAAGTCCAAGGGACTTCACATGATCTAAATAGTATACCAAGGGAGTGTTTTGTGACCTAGGAAACATTTTTTAGTGATGTATCATGACCCGTGTGGTTCATGCGAAGGACATGGGGATTTGTGTATATGTTCTTCACATAATTATCCCATCTTTTCGTCTTTGTTCCAAACTTTTATTGCATATTCCTTATATTTTTTCAGTGTAAGATTGTTTTAAGTCTCATGTTTTTAAGAAAATAACTGGGATGTCTTTCACATAACTATCCATATGTACTTCATGTGATCTATGAGTGACTATGCGAAGTGCCTATGCATGCTGAATGATCACTCCAGTTGTTCTTCATATCTAACCTGATGGAAAACTTTCCCAGTCATGAGATCAGTTCCTCCAAGAAATCTACTTTAATTCTTAGGTGTGTTGATGCAAGGTTCCAAGTAAATGTCCATGCATATTTTATATTGTGGTGGGAGATTTATAGGCCTTTCCACCGGGATTATTCACTACTTTTCATGGAGTGTATCAGAAAAATCAAGGCAAGAGTCGGTGGAGGTCTTTAATGTCATGTGTTTTAATGAGGTTTTCTATATGTTATTCTAGGGGTTTCATATGATTTTCAGTGACTGTGAGATCATCCCATAAACGCCCCATTTCATGGATTATAGCCAATTAAATGGGGCTTTCTAAGTCATGAAGACGTGTCGAGGGTATTTCTTATTTTCAAGCAGAAATGTCTAAGGACTTTTGGGAGATAAGGGTGCCTTCTGAATGCCATTAATGTGATTTTTTATTCTTTGCCCGAGATATTTCATGAGACAATAATGGCTTGTGAGTGGGCCTTTTGTAAGATTAATCTGGCTTGTCAATGGGTCTTGTGAGGTTCTATTGGTGCGTCACATGAGTTTTATAACTGCAAGTGGTTCATGCATTTTCCTTTTATTTCCTTGTTTATTTTACAAGGACTTTAGTGATTCATGAGTTTTCTTGAGTGTTTTCAAAGAAAATTTCTTTCCCCATCAGTGATGCACCACATGACTAAAAATATTTCTTTTTGTGATGTGCGATCACTTCATGGGAAAACCCTTTTTATCATTTTTAGAGCCAAAGGGGGGGAATGAGACTTCCTAGACTTGTCTAAATCATTTATCATTATGGGGGTGACATGCTAGTGGGATTTTGCGTGACAAGGAAGACATGTCACCTTGGTTTCCATGCTGTCCTACAGGATTTATGGGTGCATCACACGAGTTTTATGACCCCAAGAGGCTCCCACCTTTTGGATATTTTCCTCCTTTTATTTCAAAAGGGTTTTGTTACCTTTACCCATTAATTGTACATGAGGATGCCACATGATCAATATGGGATCTTGCGATGATGCACATACATTGTCTTGATCAGTCACCCTATTTTCCTATGGTGCGTTGCATGATCAGTTCTGGATCTCACTATGGAATGCGGAAATTTTGAGCGAAATTTTCTCTGCTTTCCATTGATGTGTCGCATGTTCATGGCTGTATGATACCATAACATGACCTAAAGTGTTTTCATGTCAAGTATGTATGCCTAAGGGTGCATGAATAGTGTTGTAAGCTACCACATAAATTTAACATAACCCAATCTATGACACACATATATGGAATAATTATCCTCTTCACATGATGATATCAAGTGTGACATAGAGATTCTCACACACACATGAATATTGCATGTGTGTAGTGTGGACTTCCATCAGATATATATGGTTCATTGAGTATTGAATGTTATTCATGCTCAGATTTCATAGTGCATCAAATAAATTCTTTTAATACTTGATCATAGCCATATGTTGAGTTTATATAAAAAATTCTTCACATAATCAGGTATGCAGATGGAGTAAGGATTGTGATATGTACTATCTTTCATGCTCACATGATGGATTATATACACACGACACATCAAATCTCAACATGATATCATATGCGGTGTGACATACTTTCATGACATAGGTTACACGATTCCAATTGGATACATGAAGCCTCAACTTTTTTCATGAATTATTATGAAAAGAGGGATCATAGGGTCTCAACTCTCTGTGATAATGATTATGAAATGGATTTCATTCTTATTCTCCATCGTGTAACTCTTACGTGGGCTCTATAGAATCTATTTTGTGAAAAAAAATTGATAGTTTTCCTTCTAGAGTGGAAGTAGCCCTCTCCAACATGTGATATCCCTGTATTTATAGATGAAATATCTTATTGCATCTTCTCATCCGAGAAATGCGGCGTGTCCTGTAAACATGCTCCACTATCTATCAAACTAGCTTACAATGCTTCAGATTTAAAAATAATTCCCCTTCGAGAGATATCCCAAAAACACCAAAACTCACAGTATTATTTATGTATTATCACATAACCTCATGAAGGCCTTGCATAGTTTCTTGATCTACATATAGATTTTCATACATTATCTATGGATTTTTCTCGCAAAAAGGTTATCTATGAAACTTAGTATCATCATAACGATACTTGATCATGGTGGTGACCTTACGAATTTTTCTTTAGTTTATCCTCTATTTTCAGTTCTAAATGCACTGGTTTAATTATCCTTACCCATATAGAAATTAGAAATAAGTTCATCCATAAACCTAGTAAGGCGGACGTTGTGCTCCTCTACTTCATGTTCAAGATCTCATACATGAGTAGGATATCCAAGATAATGGTATTAGACAATTTGTCTCACTCTTTAACCATCCAAAAAACCATTTTTTTGGCATCACACATCCACATATTGGTCTAGTAAAATCCAATTTCTTACATATTCTGCACATTCCTGATCTGAATCACCATCTCCATGTGTTCCCTTACAATTTATTATAACATTCTAGAAGTTCTTTTCATGTACACTTGATTTTTGTTGCACGTAAACCCGTGTTCTGTTATTCTTTAGGATAAAAAAGGTGAAGTGGACCCATGCATCACCCTCATTCTAGAGATCTCTATTCATTATATCTTATTGCAATTCTTCATAGGTAAATAAGATAATTAAAGTGGGAGTTTCAGTGTGGCTCACCACATACACAAATATGGGAGAAGGAAATAAGAGATGTGGTGTGAGGAAGATCATTCTCTCAAGGTCCTTCTGGTGTGTGGTATCCACTCTAGGCACAATAGGCAAGCCGAAAATATGAAGCCTGGAGGTTAAATAAGAGGATTCATGAAGATTATATATCACATGATATGAACCCCAAGAATCATTATCACATGTGTATGAATTATGATCAGCTAATCACTTTTCACATGTGTCCATTCATGGAAATTTCATGGAACACATTTCGGGGTGTCGACAAAATACCCCCTAGAATTGGATTTGTTCAGAGAAAAAAGAAACTAATTCTAAGATAAATATAAAACACTTTTCTATATATCTGGATGATAATGGATTCCTCATTTTTCATGCTATAATTGAAGAGATCTGCTGAAATTTATTTGTTTCTGTCTATTTTTATATATTCAGTATGTGAAATACATTCCAATAATATGATGTTATATGAATTATCATTTATACCCATCCTTTGTATGATATCAAGTAAACCTAAATGCCTGGATCTGAATGTTTGAATTCTAAAAAATTATTCTTGATAAATTCTCTCTAATTCCCACCAACATGATATTATTCATTTATATGTTTTCTCCAGCTATCCTGAGATCACCTGATTCAAAAAAGGATAATTTGGAGATAATATATGTCCTAGAGGGAGAGCGCTCTATATTTTACTAAATCCAATAGGCTTTGAGAGCATATCATAATTATTTCTGAGGTAATATGGTGGACCTAATAAGATTTGTATATTTTCAACTCTTTCAGACTAAATCACATATGTGCTATAGTTTATGGTCTTTTAGCTCAAACCTTATATTGTTGTAGTTTAGGCTCATTTCTCTCGGACCTTAAATCACTATAGTTTAAGGTCCTTTAGCTCAGAATTTCCATCATTTTATTTTATGTTATTTTATCTCGGACCTTTAATTACTGTTGTTTAGGTTCTTTTATCTCGAACCTTCAATTTCTATAGTTTAGGGTTTTTTATCTCAAACCTTAGGATTCCATGAATTTTAAAATCTTATTACAATACTTGATCAATGATAATGGAATATGACACATACATGCCAAGAATGACCCAAAACACCCTTGAGTGTAGAGTTATACCAGGGTGTTTCAAAGGCTCATGAGGATTAGAACTCCTTTCTAGCAAGGAGAAGATGCCTCTGGTTGGTAGGTAAAAGACATTACATGTCAGTAGCATTGTCAAATAGAGGTATCTATACTCTTTTACAAGGGTCATAGATGATTTTTTGTATTAATATTGGTTGAGGGATAAATACTAGAAAATCTAGGCCCACATAGATAGTTGGAATATGGGTGATGTAAGTCATAACCCAATAGTTTGAGTTGATGAATATGAGACGAGGAAGACATATCGAGGATGACCCATAACACTCTAAGGTTCAAAGTTCCACCATGGTGTTCACAGGGCTCAGAAGGATTGAATCACCTTTTTTTCAAGGAGGATATGCCTTTGGTTGGTAGGTCAAGGACCTTATGCGTCAATATCATGGTCAAACAAAAATGATCTACAAAAATTTCTGAGGGCCATGAGATATTTTTGAAGACTCAAACACCCACATGATAAGGTTGGGTATGGAGGAAATCTATCTAGGAAGGGTTCTTCCAACCTAAGGTAATTTATCTCTTAATTGTGAAGCTCAAGACCTATGCCCTGTGGTTTTGAATCATGAGGTGTGGGCCATAAAAAGGTTTAGGAATGGAGTGTCACATTTCTGCATTGATAATGGGTTCAAAATAAGGTGACGTAACATCAAGGATGTTTAATCAACTTAGATAGTTTGATGTGGGGATTGTAAATCCTAGTCCAAAGTGCTAGGGTTAGGAGGATGATATGAGACAATCATACCAGGAATGAACCAGAACACACTAAGGTGATGAGTTCTTCTTGAGTGACATCAGGGTTCACAAGGATTGGAATTCCCCTTTTTTATAGTTAAACATTTTTTTTGATGACCATAGGGGTATATGCTGGAACCATAGGCATAATTTCATAGTCTAGAAATTTATCCCTTGAAGTTTGGGGTCCTTTTCCATGGTCTATGGAAGGTTTATGGTGTCTCAATTGTCTCAGAAATGATGTTGGGTCTGAAGGATAACTATCCAATAAGGGTTCTAGAACCCAAGGGAAATTTAGATCTTAAATTGTAAGCCTTGAGACCTAAGACATGTGATTTATATTAACAAGGTGTGTCCCATAAAAGTTTTGGTAATGGAGTGCCACATTCCTATTTTGAGAAAGGGTACAAAACATGATGACATAATGCCGAGGATGCCGAATCCACTTGAATATTCTTGTTGTAGGGATTTTAAATCATAGTTCAGTGTGATTAGGTCATGGGGATGATATGAGAATATCATATTCAGAATGTCCCTTAATATCCTCAGGTGATTGGTTCTTCCACAGTGATGTCAGACTCACAAGAATCAGAAATCCCATTATATTGGATTAAGATGTCTCTAGTTGGTAGGTATGAGCCCTTATGCCTTGATAACATAGTCAAGTAAAGAGACCCCATTTCCTTTTCAAGGGATATGAAAGGTTTATGACAACCTAATGCACTTAAATAATGAATTGTGATTTATGAAAAAAATGTAAGATTCAAGAAGGGTTCAAGTACCATAAAGTTGTGTCATCACCTCACAAACATGTTATCACAGTGAGGAGTTGTGACAATCCATTACACTAACATTTTCTTAGACCAAGTTATCCAAAGAGAATATCTTAGCTTTTACTAGGGCTACAAAGTAGTCCCCATGATCTTTTTGCCTTATTTATTTTTGCTGTAATTTTTTCCTAACCTCTTTATATAAAGAGTTTAGTAAGAAAAGGCTTGAATTTTTCTCAAACTAACAAGCATTGTATATCTTTCACTAGAATTTTAAGATATTTAGATTTTGACCATTATAGGATAGAGTTTAAGGTCATAAAAATTTGACCAAAGTGCTGGTAGTTTAAGGTCATAATGCACATAGACTTAACATGAGGGAGATATTACACAAGAACCTAATTAGGATACCCATGGATAAGAGTAGTATAACATCCTTCTGAGCAGGATATGAAAATGTTTTAAATCATGGATTGATCTTCTTAGGTCATGAGAAATGGTATTGGAGAATCATTACAGGGATGGCCCAGAACACCCTATGGTGCCGAGTTCTTCCATGGTGATGTTAGGATCACAAGAATTAGAAATCCCTCCTTATAGAGCTAAGATTTATTTGGTTGTTAGGTCTAAGACTGTATGCATTGATAGAATGGTCAAAATATATATATCCATTTTACTTTACAAGGGCCATGAAAGGTTTGTTGAATCTTGAGGTGCTAGAGATATGAAGTGTTAATTTTGAGTTGAACTACTTAATAGATGGTACAAACACCCCATAATCTATCTGACCGGGGTAAGTATCTTATAATACTTTGATAAAGGATGACAATAAATGATGGTATATATAGTTTAACATCTTTTAAAAGGGATTTACTTTACTCTTTTTAGTTTAACATCATGTGGTATGGACATTTTCCTTTTATTTTAATCATCATGATGTAAGGACATATATATTGTGTTGTTTTAATGTCATGAAAGTAGGATGTTTGCCTTGAAATTTAATAGTCATGCGGTAAGAACATGGGAAAAAACATGAAATATTATGCAATATATATTTCATGCACAAGTAGGATGTATGTGTATCTTACTAGTACGGAGGAAAAATAAGTATTGTATGGATCAGCCCCCATGAAGATGGGGAATATTTATTTTATAATTTGTTGTGTCTAGGCCTAGGATTGAAGATCCAAGTGTCACTATGTATCATAAAACGATAGGAATCAAGTCACACATAGTTGTTTAATGGTGAATTCTCTATGTAGGACTGATCTGTACCCATAGGTGGGAATTGTTTCCATTGATTATTGTATGTGGGGCTAATATTGAAGATTCAGGCGTCACTATGTATCATTTGATGATAGGAATTATGAACTACATATTTATCAAGGAACCATGTAGATTAACATCATGTAGAAATGATATTGTATTCCATACATGAAAAGGGGTAATGTGACTAGATCCAAGGATAGAAATCTGGGTGTCACTATGTATCTCTTAGTAATAGGAATCAAGACACACACAATTCTTGAAATAGAATATTCCCACAAAAGTATGACCTATAATCATATAAGGGGTAATTTTTATGTTTATTTATTGTGACTGGACTTGGGGATAGATATTTTTATGTCACTACGTATCTCATGATTCAAAGAATAAAGTCACACATAGTTCTTGAATGGAGGTGTGGTAGGATACCAACACCAAAATAGTGGTCATTTCGGGCATGGCCCATAGGAATGTGCAATTTTATGTTGTGCAAGGGACATTAACTATGTAGTTTAACATTATATGGTGAGGACTCATGGTATACCTTTTAAGGTGTGGCATTATAGACCCTGATGAGTCTGTTGTGAGATGTTATTCCTTTTTTTTGCATAGAATCCCTTACTAAAATTCCTAATCTCACGTGAGATATGATTGGTGTGAGAAAAAAAGAATGGAAATGGTTCCTCTCACCATGTAGAGGAGATTAAGGATTGCACATGGGAATTTTGTATCATGCGGTGAAATGACCAATATATAAGATCATGTTGTCCCTATGTATCTCATTTAAAATGAGAAGCAAGCCATATATATTTTTAGAAAACATGTGCAATTTATCATCATGCATAAAGGACATCATCTATGCAGTTTAACATTTAGAGGTAAGGACATTGTCACCCAATGTGAAAGGTAAGTAACACTATGTACGTGCCCTAAAAATAGAGCTTTGGGCATCACTACGTATCCTGTGATGATAGGAGTCAGGCCATATGTAGTTCTTAGAAGGAGGGAATTCCTATGAGGAGCTGAATGTCACATGGGTATGGGGGAATTTCATCCTTATTTTTCATAGATCTAGCTCATTTTCATCGAGTCGTTAGTGAGACGGTGCTTTCCATAAAATTTAACATAATGTGGTGAGGATATTATTTGAACAGTTTAGTGTCATTTTGTTAGGACATGAGACACTGTGCAGTATAAAGTCTTTCTGCCAAGACTTGAGACGATGTGCAGTTTAACATCTTGCTGTCAGGATGATCTAGGGTGGTCTAACATCATGAAACCAGGATTATGGGTTCTTTATGAAAGCTATACAAATTATTTCTTGAGAAACCTCACATTGTTTGGGGGTGTGACACATTCCCCATCCATTTGGGCTAGTGAGTAAGATCCATTGTTTTAGATATTAGGTATTATATATGGACTTTCTCATTTGGGTTCCAAATTTTGAGGCTTCTTCCCTGGTATCATTGGGGTTCTAAGAGCCAACACTAGTTCTCCTTGGAGGAATGAATGGAGGAAAATCATTATATTAAAGGCTTGTGAGATCTTATTTTGATAGACTTAATGGTTATGAAAGGTACACAACTTGTTCTGATCAAGCCACTCCAATTCATCTAGACAGTTTTTTCAACCTCTTTTCATTCGTGTGTTATCCAAAAATGGATATTTAGAGGAAAGTAAGATAGACTTATAGGGGATATAACACCAGAAAATCCATTCCCCAAATTGGAAATGTCCAAGACTATTTAACTATATATATAAATTATGGGGGTTAATAGATGAGGTTTTAATGGATCTGGCATGCATGAAATTTCTTAGTTAATTCCATGAAATCCTATATCATGGTTTTCTAGTAATAACACAGCCTCTTAATTTGGTGGGAGGGCCTAGTCTCGGACCTATTATAGCTACAGGAGCCTTCATAGACTTCTTCCATGATAGAGTAAATCTCTTTTTTTGCTATGAATATGAATATGATTCCTTCAAATCCCCACTTTTAGAAGGATTTTTTATCATTTGGGTCAACCCATAGGGTAAATTTTGTTGCACAACACCGAATATGTTACCTTCCTACACAATGTGTTGGGAGAGTCCTATTTTGAAGATAATAGATTATGGGATCCATCCTTTCAGGGGTGGATATCGGTTCATCACACTTTGGGGTAGTGTTGATCTAATTGATTTCTTCCATATCATAGATGATGGTCTAAAAGACCATTATTTGGTGTATGATATAGAATATTTCTTCCTTCTGATCAAGGTCATCTTGGACTATGGTAGTATTATCCAATGCATCGATGAAAGCATTCTAAGATTGGGGAAAATGTTTAAATGTGGGATCAAAAGGTAATTATTCCATTATTCTCCTAACATAGCCAGTGATAGGGTCCAATTCTTCTTTTTAATGGAATATTCTCCAGTAATCTACTTTATCACTAGTTTTGAACCCCCATTGATATCCAGATAGGCTATCTGTGGCTGTAGGGGCAATTACATCCCAGCGATGAAGGCTTGGTATTTAGCCTCATTATTCGTACACCCTTCGGATAGTGAGAAAGAGTAGGAAAAAAATGCTTTGTCTGGAGAGATAAATACAATCCCTAAGCTAACCTGAGTGAGCTTTGGGTTTCTATCCTTTTTATGATAGGACATTGAGATGATCCATAAAAATACATATCCCATATACAAGGAGTCTTATAGCCTTATAATACCCCCTCATCTAAGAGCTTAGTGTATACCAATGTATTCTATAGGATGGGATGTGCCGTGATAAAATTAGGTATGGATTTCCCTTCCACTAACTTTTTCAGAACAAACTGTTTGTCATATTATTGTAGAATGACTTTCCATTTATCTAGATGCCCAGTTAGTATGGGGAATCCAAGAATGTACTTGAGATGATCAATATGAGAGATTATATGGAGTTCGTGGTGATACAAGTAATGCATCAACTTCTTTACTACAGAGATGAGTGTGAAGTAGTTCTTATCAAAATCTTAGTATCATATCTCAGTTCCTAGAAATGTTTGGATGACATTATAGAGACTATTAACACTCCCTGAATGATTCTTTTATGCAAGGAGGGTTCCCAGTGAGCATTCTATGGTGACCACATATAAGATGAGTAGCATCCATTCTACCAAAGGCATCCAAATCAGTGGGTACAGTAGATACTGATTGATAATTTTTAAGACTTCTTAGCAGTCCCCATCCCATTGATAGATGATTCCCTTCTTCATTATCTTGATAAAAGAGAGAGATTTTCCAGCCAAGTTGGCTATGAATCTATGAATGTAGGCAGGGTTCCCTTGTAGTCCCCTCTGTTCTTTGAGATTACTTGGGGGTGACATTGCAAAAAAACTAGTTTTCTCTAGGTCAACCTCAATATTTTGGTGGAATACCAATACTCCAAAGAACTTCCCTAATGTTACCCCAAAAGAGAATTTTAGTGGATTAATTTTATACTATTTTTTCATAGCTTGTAGAAGGTAGTTTGAATATCCATGAATTGATTATATCACTGTCATGATTTGAAAACCATATTTTTAACAAAAAATTCAAATATTATTCCCAACAATGAATTAAAGATATGATATTTGATGCCTTGATATGTAGCACTGACATTATTTAATCCAAAGGGTATGACCTAAAAGCAAAAGATCCCCTGATTCACTCTGAAGGCAGTGGCTTCTTCATCTCCAGAGGCTATATTTATTTGATTGTACCCTGAATATTCATCCATGAATGAAAGGAAATGGAATCCAGAAGTTTCATTGATCAAGAGTTATGTGATTCAATATGGGAAATCATCCTTTTGGAAGTGCTGATTAAGGTCTCTGAAATATATACAGACCCTAATCAGTCCATTAATTTTATTGATGAGGACAATATTGGCAAGCCATCTTGGGTATTTCACTTCAGAAAAAATTTGGATTTGATCAATTTTTCAATTTCCACCAATACATTGGTGGTATAAGAGGGGTCCATTCTCTTGGCTACCTTCTTGAATCCTTGACGCTCATTAGGTAAGATGTGATGGTTCATAGCCACATCTAGATTCTGCTTAGGAATTTCTGTATAGTTCCAAGATAACACATATCAATTCTACTTTAGAAATGAAATATACATCTCTTTATCTTCAAGGGGAACATCAGCACTAATCAATGTTGGTTGTGGGTTTTCTTTTATTCCCAAATTCACCTATCAGATCTTGTTAATGGTGGTGGTGAAAGCTTCCTCAAATATGGGAGGGGTATTTTTGAGGTAATCCTCTTCTTCTTCTTCCACCTATGATTATGTGGAGTAATTCTTAAACCTAGGTTGAAATAAGGAGGAATCTCTATCACTATCTAGGTGAGAGAGGCTCTGAAAAGAGACATTACCATTCTCTACTAGCTATGTCATTATAGTGAGATTCCAAATATTATTTTTTATACTATCACTGTGGATTGGATGGGCTTGAGCCTCTTGGACTTGGTCTATCACCTTAAATAGATTTATGGGGAGCACATAGTTGATGTCGAGCATACTATAAGGATTTACAGTGGCCGTCTCCAATTCATTGGCGGATTCAACTTGTATATCATCATCAATCATTAGTTGTTTGCCTCCTCCTTTTTGAATCCTACTTCAGCATGTGTAGCCTCTCATGTATCAAAGGGGTTGTTGTCACTATATATTATGTTTAATTTTATACCTTTGGGGTATTGCAGATATTGATGGAATTTTGAAGGCGCCACCATGTGGGTATGGTGCTAGGGCCTTCGAAGAAGGAAATTATATACAGTGTCTTACTGGATAATTTTAAACTCAGCTTCTAATGTGAGATCCAAAAACTGATATTTGAGTTTAATATTTCCAAGAGGTCTTTTGTCACACTTATCATACCCTTGAATGGTCATATTTGTGGGAGAAAAATCTCATTCTCCTTACCCCAAAAATCAGAGTGTTTGACCCAGGATGAGGTTGATCCTAGATGCATTTTAAATAATATCCATTCCGATGTTGACATTATCAAGTCTTCCCAAAACACATAGGGCTCTGATGTGTCACTAGATGACCTCTTTCTAATTACGCTATGTGAATGGGATAATGAAATGGAATTTTTTTGAATTGGAATAGATTCGTTAGACCTTACATGCAACAAATTCTATCTCAAATTCCTATGGTATTTGTATGGATTTAATGAGTGACTCTCAAGGTTATTTTGAAATTTATAGTGGAAATAGGATTTAGAGCTTGGATGGGACAAACTTCATCTATTTTAAAATGTCATAATTTTATGCCAGAGGTTGGTTATTCCTGAGGTGTAGTTTCTTATGGAAATGTGGCTCAAGAATTGGGGAATTTGAGGTGGATGGGATTAATGCTTGTGCAGAGATCATGGGAGCATCTTCTACCATTTTCATGGGTCGTTTCATCCTTCCCCATTGCCTGGGATGATTAGATAATCAAATCTTATCCAGGCGTTTATTCAAGACAATTGGGTGAGAATGACCACTGGATGGTTCTGGGATACCTCCATGTATTTTCTTGGCTTGATGTAGTGCATACCCATGGGTATCAACTACATATATATTATATATGGGGATTTTACTGAAATATAGGTTCTGACCATGCCTGTGTTATCCCCTGTATCCTTAGTTCCTATACATACAACCTCCTGCTCCCCAGTTTCATGCATGAAAATCATACTCAGATGCATATTCATCATCAAAGAAGGGTAATTCCAAGTTTATCACATTGAAAAAACCAAAGATAATCTCTTCTTCCAATGAGGGTTTTGTTTGGTGTAGTGGTACCCATGCTTCGTATTCTTCAGGGAAGAAATATACAAGATTTAGAGTTTACATTAGAGTATAATACGACTCCTTCTATTCTATTCATTTATTATTCTAATGGTCCCACCCAGTTTTTGGAGACATATCTAATGCCACCCTCTTGGGTGGTGGAGCTATTGTGGGTCTATGGAGCTGTGATATTTGGGTGGCATGAGCTTAGTCAACTGTTTTCTAAGTCATCCAATTGTTGAAATTGTATCCATGCTAGAAAAAACTTTCTTCTAATCACTATCTTCTTCTAACAAGGAAACGGTTATGCAGACAACCTTTTTTAAGGATTTGTCTAACACCAACTATTTGGAATTGACTATGACTTAAAGGACATATTTGAAGATGAAGTAGTTCTAGATATTATGAACTATCCTTCCATGTAAAGGGTCGTAGTTAGGACAGTCAGAGAGCTTGAACTCATAGGGCTTCCTGGGCTATGGTAGCTTGAGAAGGTTATTGTCAATTGCTACCAAGAAATAACCAGTTACTTGTTCATTTCGTAAGGAGTATGATTTATTCATTCATTACTCAAATCACGGGAAACCCTAATTTTTCAATGATTCTATTTGGTGGGGATTTGGTGGGGTTTTACACTTTATAGGAGGTGCTAGGCAGTTTGGGACTTTCCTAGGTGCTTGGTTGGGCACTATTACTGGCTTGAGATTGACATCTATAGATTCTGTTCTGCCTAGACTTTTCCCCTGTGACGAGGGAATGAGGGGATATTTGGATAGAGTTCACTGAATAGAATATTCCAATTATTGTACCATTTCTATGGAATAATGGAACCCACATGGATACTTCATTTTGATCAGAGGTGTTTGTAGACCATCCATGATATTTTTAGCACAAAGTTCTAGAAATTATTCTTATGAGAAAGGGATGCTGAGTGAATATGTTAAACCTTTCCATATGGATATAAAGTTAGATACCCTATCATTTTCACATTGTTTTTAGTTTATCAGGTAGAATATTTTCATTTTCCTTATCATGGAGCTAGAATGATAATGTAATTGATGAACAAGGTCTTCCCATACTGCAACAGATCCTACTAGAAGACTGTGGTACCAAGAAAAAGATGACCTTATCGGATTTTGTACAAAAGATATCAGCCTTGTTTCCTCATGTGGATCTTGAGGGCCCACCATTAGACCACATTAGGATATGAAGTGTGTGAGATGTTGTTCGGGGTCTCATGAACCGTCAAATCTATAGAAGGTAGGATTTCTAAAATTGGGTGGGGGTAGAGTATCATCCACACACTCGGGATATGGCTTCCTCTCAGGATTCATAGTTTCATGTCACCCTTCCATGGATTCTATTTGAGTATATAGGGACTCGATGACATTAAGAAGCTATTGGGGTACTTCTTTCTGAGTTGTCTCCCATCTGTAGGGAGTAGGTGGGGACTAATGAGTTGGACCCGCCTTTATCTCCCATTGATTCAAGATTCATTCTAAGACTGAATGATCACCCTGGTGAGAGAGAGGCTGTCACCACAACAGAGGGAATTCATGATCATTTTTTAATTCCTCATTTATATAGACCATATGGTGGATCTAGAGTTATTATAATGATCAGATACTGATCTTACTAGAATATTGGATCTTTTTAGATGTATGAGAGGTGGAATATTTTCCTCAACCTATAGACAAAACCCAACAGGAATATTTCCCAGGAGTATCTCCTCATTGAGTTGTCTAAGAATTTATATCCCATTCTCATATTGTGACAACTATTTCTCCAGGGAAGGAACCTAAACTATTCTAGGAGATTATTAGGATGTATCCACACCTTTCCCATTATCTTTGATAGTGTTCTTATAGAGAGGTAGAAACTCGATATTCATAGGTGCAAGATTTTTGAGCCTTCTCTGGTTCTGAGTACATGAAACCTTAGTGAATCCAAATCACCCTATCTTGGGGAATATTTTCTATGTTGTAGCCCTATGAATTTTCATCTTGATATAACATATCTATTGTGTTGAATGTGCTGAAATTCATAGAGGTGTATCGATAAATGGTGGTTGTTCCATTACTTTTAATTCAACAGGATGATTTTGAACTTCCTTCATTAGGGTCATTTCTCAAACCCCTAGCCAAATTGGGCCATTTTGGATTTCAAACATGGTGAGGTCTGATTGCCTTCACCATATTCTCCTCCTATATCTACCTGTGAGTAATGACATTGAGGTAGTTTCTAGCCATGATTTATGAACATGCCCCGAATAGTAGATTTTTTTCTTGTAGTGGGAGGAATGGATGGGATTCCAACCATTGATATTTACATCACAACTTGGAGAAGATTGATTCTCTATGTGGTGATGATGATGATGAAAGTTCCCCCAGCCCTATGGGATGAGGGTTATTTGGGGCCACAATTGGAATTGATTGATCATTCTATTGAGGGTTTAATTAATCTACTAGAGGATTTGATGATTCCCGAGATGGATATTGAGATATAAATTCCCACATCCAGTGGGATGTGGTTGATTTGAAATCTCTATTGATTTATCCAGGACCCTATTGAGGGATGATGAACTTGGTGATGGACCTCCCACCCAGTGGGCTGGAGTTTGTTTGTAGTTGATGATGATATGTCTTGAATCCTGTTAGGTATTGATGATATGAGGGTTTGAGGTGGTGGTATATATTCCCCCAACCAAGTAGGCTATATTCTCTCTTAGACAAATGCTATGAAAGATGATACTATGTACCATTTGATGTGTTGAAACTGTGATCACATAAGAGTTGGGAGAAATTATATCCCATGATGGGAATCATTTTTTATAGAATGTTTTTTGGTCAGTTTCAACTTCTTATTCCATGTTTAAAATGAATTCTCATTACTTTTAGGGTTCTGGTTCAAATATTTTATGGTTATCCTCTCCTTCAGTTCTGGATGTCTGGGAATCATTGAAGAAAGGGAATTCTATTTTAGTGACCAACTAGCTCATGTGTTACCTAGTATTCTGATTTCTCTGGAGGCTATGACATTATAGAACACTATATTAGAAGGGTTCTATTTTTATGGGGAAATAGTGAAGTGCAATGATCTATATTTCTCCCATCCTCAGATATGCATGTCGAGTGATGCTTTGGAAGTAAATTGGAGAAGAGTTTTCATGGTGATGGGAAAAAATGTATATGAATTTTCATTCTCCTCAATTCCCAGGTTTTTGGCTATGAAAAAGGAGTCCATATCCAGATGACAATTGAGTGTATTGATGACTTGAAGGTGATACTCATATCCTAGATAAGGGATATGTCTAACCTTCAGTTGCTGATGACTAAAGCATGAACTCTATTTCTAGCTCTTCTAGGACCTCATAGTTAGAAGTGGAAAGGGTACAAAACATGGTGGATAGTTTTTTCTAGATAAATCTTTCCATATGTCAGTTTCATCCTCCTGTTCATCTTACTTACATGCCTCCATCCAATCATTCCATAGAAGACACTTGTTGGGGTCATCTACTGACTTGAGTGGAGTCCTTCTAGAAGTTGATGGGGAACTATATACGGTTTACCCTGATGTTTTGAGAACCTCTCTATATAAAGGAATCCAAGTTTTGGACACCTCTCTATATGAAGGTGGATAGGAAAGGGAAGGATTTCATTTTCTGTGAGAGATATCATCGTGGGGAGGTTGAACATGGAGGATGTCATGAGTAGAGTTCATATGATCCATATCCACACTACTATGAAAAGGAATATCATGATAATGATCATATTATTATTCTTTTAAAGAGTTAATATAACCCTGGGGTGTCAATAATGTGTAACGAACAACCTCAAGGAAACTATAATTTATTAGATTAGGGATATGATCCCCATTCAGGGTCATGACAACAATATGATGACCTGGATTTTGGAATTGTGTGGGGATATGAGCCTGCTGTATGATGGTTTATAGAACATGTTTATAACCATCTAGTGTTGCAGGAGTATGAGCCTGTTTCTAAGAAGCAGTTGGAATATGCCAATGATCTTCTTCATTATTGATAGGAAAATGAGCATGTCCCAAGGAATGTCCCATTATCACTTGGTTAGACTTGTTCATAATGGGAGTATGAGTATGATCTTGAGCCTTTTGAATATGTTAATGGTTTATTTTGAAAGGGATATGAGCCTGCCCTGAGGCATGTGACACTCTCACTTGGTGAGCCTCAAATGGAATAGGAATATGAGCCCAGTCTAAATATGCATTCCTTTCTATAATATCCTGATAGTCCTTTGGAATTGGAGAAGAGATATGATCCTCCTTCTGTATTGACTTGGAAGGATGATAGGGTAGTCATTTGTTAGTAGAAGTAAGAATATGTGCATGGATTCCGTGATCTGCTAAAATATTCCACGAAAATTATTTGATAGAAATATGAGCCTATCTCGGGGAATGTACCATTATCACTTGGTTATCTTTGACCAGAATGGGGATATGAGCCCAATCCTGGGACTTTAGAGTATGTCGTTTAACTTTTTCAATAAGAATATGATCCTTTCCTAAGACATGTTCCCCTCTCACTAAGTGATCCTTGACCAGAACATGGATATGAGCCTAATATAGGTACTTTGAAATATTCTACCAGAATTTTTCTACATGCATATTCCCCTCTTTCGAGGCATGTGTTGCTCTCACCTCATGATCCCTAGTTATAACAAGAATATGATCCATGTCCAACTCCTCTTCATTTACTGAAGTATAACAACAATCCTCATGAATTAGGGAAATAATGTGTTCTTGCTCTGGAGAAACCACTTGTTCATAATGATTAGAGCATGGATCTATCTTAGATTTAGTGATATGAATATGTGCATGTCCTTATATCTGTACCAGTGTCAGAATATGACGATGAAGTTATTTAGCTGCTGCTAAGATATAATGAAATTTTAGCAAAGTGTGTGAAGGGAAATAAGCCTGAACATTTTCTATCTACACTATATACTAGAATATGTCTTCAATTGAAGTGGGGATATGAACCCAATTTTTTTTCTCTTTGAGTCACTAGAATATGTTGATGGGCTTCATGCACGAGGGTAGGGATATGCGCCTCCCCCATTCCTAATGCAGGAATATTCCAGAGACATGTTCCGAGTGAGTAGGGGTATAAGCCTGCTTGCTGGTTACTACTAGAATATTCCGATATACATTTTTAGTGGGAGTGGAGATATGAGACCACTCTCAGTTATCCAGATCATTCCTTTCCTGATGTGTCTTCCTTGTTTCCCATGCATGGGTTTCATAGGTTGCAGCGTGTTGGGTGGTACCCTCATCCAACAACCGATGGGTATTGGTGGGATGGTGCTAGCAATGACGGTTGATATGATCCCTCCTCAGTGGCTCTTGGACCAAAACGGATCCATATTTGACTCCATGGTTCACATTCATCAGATGCTGAAGGTGGTGATTATCATGCTACGGGGATAATCTTTGAAGTAGTTGTCTATGGAAACAAGGGAAAACGTCTTAGCTGCAACTTTCATTAGATGATGTGTAATCAATAGTTTTAGTACATAGAGACCCTCATGATCATATTTGAGAGTCGGGATTGTACCACATCGATGGTATTATCGAACCATTATGTTCACCACCTGAAGTTGAAGATTTTTGGTAGGTTAGATCATTTTGAAATCCATAGGGGTTACAACCATAACTGATTTTCTAGAACAGTTGTTGGATGGATCCATTTTATCAGATCAATATACTATTGATGAGAGTAGTATCTATAGTCATGAAAACAATAAGAAACAAGGCCACTGATTAGTGAAATATCATAGGTGTGATGTGTGCTCAATAAGATATTAATTATTAACACAATTTTCATTTTATTTCTAATCTAGCCATTTTGTTTGCATGATCTTGTCAAATAGAGTATGGACTTATTTCATGGAAACCCTAATTAAAGAGGATTAGCTGTAAGATTTATGTCAGCCTTATCATATTTTTTTGATATACCAACAAAGTGGCCCGACACATGGAAAACTGGACATCCTTCTATTTTAGGGTTTTACGTTGGGCTGATTTCTTTTGTTTGTGCAGAATATGAAAAAAAATCCAGATGCATGATTAACCGATCACCTTTCTATTTGAGAGATTCAAATCGGGTTCACCATTTTTGTTTTTATATGTTATGGAATACAAAATTCCCTAACACAATATTGATTTATCATCCTATTATTTTAGAGATTAATTTAGGGTACATAATATTTGTTTGGATATTTTATGTAAGACAAAATGGACCGATTCATAATTAACTAATCATCCTGTTATTTGATAGATTCATTTTAGGTTCACTATTTTTGTTTCCTCAGGAAGATGTGGGAGAACTTCTTTTGCTGTCTTGATTGTGGAGGGTTCAATGTTCTAAGCAATAATTCACATTGAGATCACCGTTTTTTATCCTTTAATTGAAATTGTGAATAGTTCTTGTATCCATAAGTGGGTATAGAACTTATTTTCAAATCTAGGTGGCCAGTTAGGGTTTTAGACCCAATGGTGCTTAGGAACAATCATTGGTTGAGAGGATGGGAGGTCGGTCTCATCACACCCTAGGGGGGGATTATTGCTTACTCTAGGAATATCTTATATATTTAAGATATGTTGGAGAGTCTCTTCTTAATCCCAATATAATACTAGTTACAAAAAAAACAATAACAGGTTAAGTATATTTATATATAGGGAGACGAGAGGTCTTGTTGGTGAATCCATCAATATGTATCTGAGGCTCTTCATCCATTTTCCTTTGTTAGTATTCTGATTATATTTTGAATCCATATAACTAGGAACATTAGAGGTTATTGTTATTCCAGGAGGAGATTAATATTTTGAGGATGGGATTGATCCATTTTGATGCATCCTATATATTATATTTTAATACAAGCATAAAAACCCATGTAGTTCTCTAAACCTATGAATTTTAACATCATAAAGAAAGAACATATATGGGGGAACTAGGGAATAAAATATTTGAGCTTTTACCATAAGGATGCATCCTATGTATCATGGTTATGGAAGTAATTAGAGTTATCAAAGTTCTTTCATTCCCTTAGGACCTTCCCTAGGGTAGATACCCCTGTCTTTTGGGTAATTATATCATTACACTGATTGAGACTTACACATAGAGGATACCCTAGTTGGTGGAGATTTATGATGCAAATTATGTGATCGTTGCAACTCCGTAATCCCATGTGATCTATGCTTAGTGTGAGAAATAAGGGATAAAAAGTAATTATCCTAATTTCATATGGATATGTGGTTAACGTGCTGGGATAGACCATTAGATTCTTAATGTTAATCTTATCCATTTGGTTGGCATCCTAAGTAACATGGTTATGGAAGGAATCAGATTCACCATAGTTCATTTGGATTTTCAGTCTGCTAATAGATGAGGTGGAATGATCAACCCATGTGAATAATTGGGTCCTGATGGTTGAAATCTTGGAGACATGAGGGTACTTACAGTGAAGGGGATTCCCATTTGAGTTTAGTCTTAGGACATGGGAAGGGATCCTATGTATCTTGGTTATGGAAGGAATCAGAGTCCTCATAGGCCAATCAGTTGGGGGATTACACACTGAGGCTACCCTTGTCCTAATAGAGGCTTGTGATATCAATGATATAATCATTGCAACTCCCTATGCCCATGTGATCTATGATCGGTGTGAGAAACAAGGGATTACAAATAATTAGTCTCATTAGTATTGGATACTAGACTTATGTGATGATACTACCCTAGCGATGTTTTAATATGGAGTTATACCATGGGAAGATATCCTATGTATCCTAGTTATAGTAGGAATCAGAGTCATTGTAGTTCAATCAACTATGTATTACACACTATGGTTTCCCTTATAGGCAGGACACATCATATTATGCCACTAATCAGGTATTACACCCTCAGGTTTTCTTTATAGACAGTAAATATCTTATTATTCTACCAATTGGGGCTTAAAAACGTAGGTTTCACTTATAGATAGAACATATACTATTATACTACTGATCGGGGATTACAAACTGAGGTTGCCCTTTATGGGGATTGGACAAGGTTATCAAGTCCTAGGATTCCTAATTGACTTGGCCTGTTTGTGTTCCTGACATGCGCTGATTATATATCTAACATTCCTTGTTTTTTTATTGACATATCATAGGATGTCGGCCTGACATGTCCAAATACAATTGCATGATCCAGTTTTCTTATCAAAGGGAAGTCACACAATCTGGATGGAATGTCTGGAGGCTATCACATGGACAAGACTAACTTATTCAGAGGACATTTCCAAACATGGATGGATGACCATGTAAGCCAACACATGATCTCAACTGACATTCTTGGAGGGAGTCACATGATCTAGCTGAATTTTTCTAGTGTCATCACAAAAGATGACTGACATGATTGGAGGGCATCATAAGAGTCAATGAAACTTGTCTATAGGGTGATGTATGATCTGGGATGAAATGTCTAGATGTCATTTTGAAAGTCAACTAACATCTCTGGTAGATGTCACAAGAGCCATCTGACTTACCTGAAGGGTTTCATAAGGTATTTTTGGATTGTATGGAGTATATTGTGAGATCTAGTTTACATGACCTAGTGATATCGCATGATTTAGGTGATATGTGCTGATGCCACCATATGATTTGGGTGACATGTCTAGATGAAATTGCAAGGCATGGATGGAAATCTCGAAGGGTTTTTTGATACTTGGTTTGCATGAAAGAGGGGAACCATGTGACTTTGTTTGACATGTCTAGAGTACTTCAGATAATCCAAATAGTATACCAAAAGAGCATCGCGTGACCTAGGAAACATGTCTTGGTGCTTTCGTATGTCCTAGGTGGTTTAAGTGAAGCACATAAGGATCATCACATATGTTTTTCATATAAGTCTCCCATATTTTAGTCTTTGTTCCAGTATTTTTTTTGTATATGCCTTATATTTTTTAGTGTTAACTTGTTTTAATTATTGCATTTTATAGAAAATATATGGGATATCCTTTTCATAACCTTCCATAAGTCGATTATGTGATCTATGAGTGATCATGAGAAGTTCCTATGCATACTGTATGATCACATTGATTGTTATCTAGATATTAAATGACCAAAACATTCCCATTCATGAGATCATCCACTCCAAGAAATCCTCACTAATACCTGAGGGCACTGGTGTGGGATTCTAAGGAAACTTCCATGCATTTTTCATGCTAGGGTGGGGGATTTATAGGCCTTTCCACCATGATTATTAACCTCTTTGAATGGTTTGTATCATGAAAATCTAGGATGGATTTGGTGGAGGGATTTGATGTCATGCATTTTTGGGATGTTTTTCCATAGGTTATTCTAGGGACATCACATGATTTTCAACAACCCCGAGATCATCCTAACAATTTCCCATTTAATGGATTGTGTCTAATTAAAGGGGGATTTTCCATGTCATGCAGACATACCAAGGGTATTCTATATTTTTGATATGACATGTCTAAGAACCTTAATGATATTAGTATTCCTACTTAAAGTCATTCATGTGATATTTAATTTCATTTTTGGGATATTCTATGAGACAAGGATGGCTAATTGGGGGCCTTTTGTGAGATCAAACAGGCTACTCAAGAGGTCTTGTGAGGCCGTAATGGTGTGTCAGATGAGTTTCATGACCATAACATGCTGTTGAATTTTCCCTTTTGTTTCCTTATTTATTTTAAAAAGGAAATTGGTGTTTAGTGAGTTTTATTGATTTTAGTGGAAGAAAATTACTTTCCCCATCAGTGATAAACTACATGACAGAAAAAGGTCTTGTGGTGATTCATGATCTCTTCATGGGAAAACCCTCCTGCTCATTTTTTGATCCAAAGGGGGATTTAGAGATTTCTGGTACATGTCTGAAGCCTTTCGTGTGATGGGGGTGACATGCCAATGGGCTTTTACGCGACCAGGAATACATGTCACTGTGGTTTCCATTGATTCTTGTGGGCTTCATGGGTGCATAATATGAGTTTTATGACTGTAAGAGGCTCCCAATTTTGTATATTTTTCTCCTTTTATTTTGTAATGTGTTTTTATGCCATCACCCACTTATTTTTCATGAGGGAACCACATGATCAATACAGGATCTTGTGATGGCACACACACCTTGTCCTGATCATTAACCCTTCTTGCCTATGGTGCATTTCATGATACGTGCTAGATCTCACTATGCAATGTGGACATTTTAGGAACTTTTCTTTACTTTACTTTTATGTGTCTCATGTTCATGGATATATGATTCCATAGACCAACCTAGGTTATTTTCATGTAAATGATATATTCCAAAGGGTTCTTGGCTAGTTTTCAAGCTCTTTCATAAATGGTGTGTAACCCAATCCCATGACAAACATACATGGAATATTTATCCTCTTCACATGGTGGTATCAAGCACAACATAGAGATTCTAAAAAACACATGAATATTTCATATGTGCGGTGTTTAATTCCATCAGATTGACATGGTGCATCATGTCTTGAATGTTATTCATGCTTGACTTTTGTGGTGCATCAAATAAATTATGTTAGGACTTGATCGTAACCATAAATCAAGTCACTATAAAAAATTATCCACATAACTAGGCATGTAGTAATTTAATCTTCTTCTGGGTGGAGGAAGGACCATGATATTCACTATCTTTCGTACTTGCATGATGGAGTATATACACATGATGCATCAAATCTCTATATGATAACATACGTGGTTCCACATCCTTTTGCAAGATAGGTTATACAGTTTATATTGGTTATGTGATGCCTTAAGCTTTCTCACCAATGCTTATGCGAAGAGGTATCATGGGGTCTCACCTCTTCATGAGAATGATTATGTGATGGATTTATTTTTTATTCTCCTTTGCGTAACTCTTATGTGGGATCAACAAAATCAATTTTTTAGGGAAAATGAGGGATTTCCTTTCATATTGGCAGCTTATCTCTCCAAATTACGATCCCACTATATTTATAGATGAAATATCACATTGCATCTGTTCATCCGAGAAAGGAGGTGTGTCTTGTAAACACACTCTATCGTTTATCGCACCGGTTTTCCTCGAATTAGATATAAAAATAATGCATATTTAAGAGATATACCTATAACACCAAAACTCTTAGTATTCTTCATACGTTATCATGTAACCTCATGAAGGTCTTTTGGGGTCGCATGATCTACATCTCGAGTTTCATTCATGTGCTATGAATTTTTCTCATGTACAAGTTATCTATGAAACCCAGTACCTTCATAGTGTCTCTTACTCATAGTGCTGACCTCACACATTTGTCTTCAGTGCATTCTCTATTTCCAGTACTAACTATAATGGTTGAATCATCATTCTCTATATTGAAATTATCTTGATGTTCATCCATACACCCAATGAGGCATAAATTATGCTCATCTTGTTTATATTCCATATCTCATACATGAGTTGGTGATCCAATATAATGGTCGAAGACTATGCATAACACTCTTATCCCATCCATAGACTATTTTTGTGGAATTTCACATCCACATGGAGGCCATGTATGATCCCATGACTAGTATATTCTTTCGCTGACCTGATCCGCATCATTGTCTCAATGTGTCCTCTTGTAATATTTTACAACATCTGAGATGTTATTTACATAGACCCCAAATTTGTGGTGTGAGAACGCTCATGTTCTATTATTTTTTAGGCAAATGTAGGTGATGTGGACCCATGCAACACCCTCCTTCTAGGTATATCTGTTCCACATATCTTATTATAGTGCTTCACAGGGTAGTTTGAGAATGAAAGTGGGATTCTTAGTGTGGGCCACCACATACACTGATTTAGGAGCAGGAAGTACGAGATTTGGTATGAGGAAGCTCATTAGCGTGAGGTCCTTATTGTGTGTGGTATCCACTCCAAGTGAAAGAGGCATGTAAAAACTCTGATACCTCAAGGTTGAATAAGAGGTTGCATGATTCTTATCTATTATGTGATATTCACCCCAAGAATCATTATCACATGTGTATTCATTATGATCATCTAACCACTTATAACATGTGTCTATTCATGGTAACGTTTGTGTCACACAATTAGTGGTTTCAACAATGGTAAATTAATTACTTATAAGGAATGACTAGTTGTGAATGGTTTTAGGCAACATTAATGAATACACTATGATGAAACCTTATCACTGGTAGCAATGATGAAATCCATCAGAATATTACATGCAGTAGCTGCCTTCCATGATTTTTAAATTTGGCAGATGGTTGTCAAAAATGATTTTCTAAATGGGAAGTTGGGTGAAGATATCTATATGACTCAACCCTAAGGGTTCATTAAGTCAAAGAGTGACAATAAATTATTCAATATACAAAGATCTATTTTTTGGTTGAAGTAGGCATCATGATCATGGAATGATAACTTTGTTGAGGTCACAATAGAATTTGGTTTCATTAAGAATGAAATAAATCCATGATTCTATAAGAAGGTTAGTGGGAATGCCATCGTATTCATCATATTATTTTGTGGTGACATATTAATTATGGGAAATGAAGTGAAAATATTATAGGTAGTTAAGAATTATTTAAATTAATGCTTCCCTATAAAGGACTTAGGTGAATTAGTCTACATCCTAGGGATAAAGATCTATTGAGATTAATCTTAGTGTATTCTTGGGTTATGTCAAAGTATATATATTTAAATAGCACTAAAAAATTACAATATATAACAATCCATTAGAGGGATATTTTCAATGTCACAAGGCATCAATGTCTCTAAGAAAATGTGTCCAAAAATAAAATAGGATATTGAAATAATGAGAATAATACCTTAAGTTTCAGCAGTGCTATCTATCATTTATGCCATTCTATATACTAGGTATAGTGTTGTCTTTTCTTTAAGCATGGGGGGGGATATCAAGATAATCAAGGAGAGATGAATTGAGAAACTATAAAAACTATCCTAAAGTACTTGAGATGTAAAAAGGATATGTTATTAGTATATGGAGGAGATGAGGAACTAGTAGTGAGGGGATACACTGATTCTAGTATCTAGATAGATCATGATGATTTAAAATTAAAGTAAGGCTACATTTTTTCCCAAATAATGGTGAGGTGAGCTATAGAAGCTTGAATACACCCATGGACGCTGATTATTTAGGAGAATATGAGTATATAGAGCCTTAAAATGTTGCTAATGAGGAAGTATAGATACACACATTTTTCTCATATATTGGTGTTGTGATTAGCAGTGTAGACCTTATTCCAATTTATTTTGATAACACAAAAATAGTGGTGCTTTCCAAGGAATTCGAGTCACACTAGAAAAAAACATATACATCAAACGTTTCATCTCCTTAAGAATTTTAATAAAAAAAGTGAAGTCATATTTAGTAGAGTAGCTATAGAGGATACATGGTAGACCCCTTGAATAATTCTAGATCTTAGTAGAAGTATTATTTTCATGTGAGAGCTGGCGAGTTGAGATATATTAGCAGTTGAATCTAGTGTAAGTGAGAGTGTTGTGAGTGGGTAACCTCAAACCAATTAATGTATGCAATTTTATTACCATTTCATATATACCATTTGATATGAAAATGTTTTTATATTTCTATAATAGTATTGATACCTTTGTTTTCGCTATATTTATATGGAAATTTCCTAATATTTCGCATCATATCAAAAATGTTATAGAGTTTACCAAGCTATAATGAGAACCTAATGGTAAAATAAAAATAATATTAAACATATTACCAATGGTACAAATAATTCATGATGAAAATACACAGATTATGTGTGAATATCAGGATTTGGGGACTCATAAACATTGATACATCTTTTCATGAAGTTCTCGCTTGGTGATCTTGAGTTTATGAGATTGAGAGGACTAATCTTCTAATAGGAACACCACATGTTTCATGTGTCATTGGAAGTTCTTATCTATAAACATGTGTAATTATATCATGAATTGATATTATTATTATTTTATATAATTTTATTACATACTTTGATGAAATATGAAAAACATGAAATTTATGTCATAGAGAGGTATCTTGCATTGGGTTCACTATTGATGGTATGACATTGATTTAATAATCAAGACAGATTTCATTGCTTCTAAAAGGAAGTGATATCTCATAAACTGTTGATCAGGATAGTAATACCTTCACTAAATCCATGGCCATGGTAGAATAAGGTGATTCTCTCTGGCGAGGTCAATGAATAATAAATAAAGAATGGATGATGACAGAAAGTGTACATCATACTTTCTGAGATATCATATGAAAAAGATACTTTATTACACAGTGTGTGTTCATAAGAAAAGTTTTCATTCCTATGACTATTCCCTATCTTTATATGGGCCTTAATGGGTTACAAGATTCTACTAATAGTGTATAAATAATATTTACTTCTATCAAGAGAATTTACTAGAGGGTCACACACTCAGCATATTCTAAAGTCTAGCCTATTATAATGAAAAGGAGTATAGGATATGGTGGGACTCACCATGGGGACTGAGAGATGTCTAAAAATAAATGATCACCAATGAATAAATAAATTCATTAGTTTTTGAGTATAGAATAATTGAATATGAATTTATTTTTTAATGTATTTTGTAGTATTTAAGTAAATACATGGGAAAATATTTAATAAACAAACATTATTTTACTCTTCACGGTTTGTTGAATACTGTGTAAGAATAATTAGTCAAGTTAATGAATCACTTTTATCAATTTATATATTTATTATATTATAATTAAGTGATAAAAATATAAATGACATTTATGAAGTAATTAGTTGGTCATAATGTGTCATTTATGTCTTATTTAGTGAGCGTTACTTATTTAGGGAGCTGGGGATCCCTTTCTAGGTGTTTAATAATCCCCATATAAGCAAGAGAGAACTATTTTTCAAGATACTATTCATCCACTCAAATCTGAGAGATCCGCTCTCATCCCTCTCACATACTAGAGAGATAATCACACATTCCAAGAAATCAATCCTAGATCTCCTTTGTGGATTAAAGTAATGATGTAGTGGAAATCGCCAGAACATAAAATTCTTTGCCAAATATTTGGTCTACCACTTAGATATCAACGATTAATGTTCCTGTAGACTTTTTAAGCACATGTAGATGATCTCGAGGGATTTGATCCTAGTTTCTTCAAGTAATGGTCCCTGGTTATGTGTGGTAGTTGAACACGACTTCAAATCAAATGAGGTATTTTTTCATTTTAATTTTTGTGCTTAAATTAATTCACATGATATCCTCCACCTTTTACAGGGGCTCATTTCATTGGAGAAGATATTGTTACATCAATCCAGTGATGAAAATATTAAATCCCTAGCCTATATTCATGCCCTGTACACCCCAGTACCTTCATAAAAAAGATCTTGGGTGCCAGGGGAAATACTCTTGGGACATATTTCACCCTCAAATCAGAGTTAACATACAATAAATCTTTTACAAAAGGTCTAAAATTGATCATACATACATTGGACATCGAAGTGACATAAAATGAAAATAAATAGAATAAAGAGATTAAACAAATAATTCATAATAAATAATAATGATTCCACCCATTTATATCATCAAACACCATCCAAATTAGATACATAACAAAGAAAAATAGGGGAAATAAATACAAATAATCAAGATTATATATTTTATAATATATAAATATCTTAAATTTTTTTTTTCTGAAACCAAACAAAATTGCTAAACACCTCACTAAAACCCATGGTTACTCAGCACATCCCAACCCACCATCGTCAACCCACATAATAATAAGAAATCCAAAAAATGATACCTATAACCTATATAAAACATGAAAACTGCATACACACACCAAAATAGTAGTGTGCATGTATGGTGTAAGAAAACAGGCTTAGTAGGATCCCATTACGGATCTTATCACATTTCTTTAATAAAATAGGTCATGAATACAAGTTTTAAATACAATTGTAAATAATGTTTTCCATTTCTAATAACCTCATTTGAAAATAAAGCCTATTCATAATTAATATATAAAAAGAACTATTTTATATTTATATGAACCAAAATCAAAATATTTTGAAAACCACAACACCCCACTTTTCATTCAATAAAATCCAAAAAAATACCTTTTTTAAATTATTTTCCAAATAATTTCATGAAAAATCATCCATAAACAAAACATATCATTTCTTTTAAAAACAATTTTCCAAAGTAACTATTAAATACTTTTTAAAACATACACAAATAGAGAAAATAAAATCACAATGAATAAAGGAGACACATGATGAAGGAACACTACGATTGTAAAATAAACCAATTTGAATGGTGCCACTAATAATTCAATCATAAGGGAAATATAATAAATATAATAAGAGAATAATCTATATAGAGCCACCTATCAGGGAAAAAATGTAATGGGATACACCCTGAGAACTAGTGTGTGATGATCCTAGTGATTCTATAAAAACATGGGCCAAAAACTGACATATGTTAAAAAAACACAATCCAACTGATTATAAAGCACTTACCTCATCATAATGGTACCTATAAACAATCCCTAGATTAAAAAAACTAGCGGACCCTAACAACATGTGTACTAACTAGGGTATCATGAATCAAGAACATCCATATTGACACTAATGTTTTCATGAAAAAACAACCATGGAAGTAATCACTAAATAAATATAATTACCAAAATAAAATATAAGAAATATATAACCCCTAAACTCAAACACATTCACATATAATAACCGCTTTCTATATCATATATTAATTATAAAAATAATCAATTACCCATAAAAAGTGAAGAAATCATCATAGAAATCAATGATGGGATCATGTGAAATAAACCATTTACTTTTTAAAGTTCTAAATGGTCATTTTCATGAAAACCAACTTAGGATGATGAGTCACACACCCCTTTATAAAATATCATCATTTCAATGATTTTGGAAACACTTAGAAAACAAACTCACTTTTTTCTAAAAAATTATTTAAACACATGTAAAATTCTTTTGTAAAACCAAAAAATGTCCCAAGGCTGACATTTACTATTAAAAAAATTTAAAGAACCCCAATTTTTTTTTTAAGATGCTTGACATGTGAAATTATATAATTTAAATGAAATTCAGGTAATTTGTATGAAAAAACCCATATGCCAATCATATAATTCAATAAAAAATATAGTTTATCCAAAAAATCCATAAATAACTATAATTTAATTAAAAATGATTTTTTAAAGTTTAATAATTCCATGAATTTCAAATTAAATTAAGTGAAAAGAAATACATACCTCATAATAGATGGAAAGTAATCTGAAATGTGTCACCTTCTATAGAGAATAGTAAAAAAAGTAAGGAAACACCCCCTACAGGTCTTAAATAATTAAAAATCTAGGTTAGAATCAACTCAAAGCCCTAAATCTTAATTTATATTGAATTATGTTTTCCAAAATAAGGTGAAATATAGGTATAATGGAGAAGAGAATGGGAAAGAAGAGAAAAGATAAGGAGAGGGAGATATTACCCTGATGAGCATTTGAAATTTGGGGTAAAGGGAGCTAAAATATAATGATGGAGAAGATGCATATATCCCCAAGGATCCGTAGGATTGACCAAATGAATAGGATGAGAGTGTGAAAGCCAATGGTTAAAAATAAGGAGTGGAAAAAGTATAAATTTACCTTTAAATGAAAATTGAGAAATTCACATGTTTCAGCCATAAAATTTGGTAAACTATGTTCTAACTAAGAAACTTATATTAAAGAAGCATTGGGCGCCTACATGGTTTAGTCAAACAATTACTACTAACCATGTATCGACCATGTAAGTTACCCCTAGGAACAAAATGTGTTGCACAATCACCAGATGAACCCACATAGAATGGTGAATAGTGTTATTAACATAAAAAATCACATTGTCAATAATTAAAACACTAGATAATGGTTATCATATAGTTACTTATAATTACGTTCAAATCATGTGAAACCCATAAATATCCAATATTTTTAAAAAATCTAAAAATTCTCAAAAGCTCAAAGTAACCCAAAATAAATAATATAAACATCAAAATAGTAACATAGGGTGGTATAATCTACCTACCATGTCACTTTATTCACAAAAAAAGTATTCAGTCAATGATATATGGTAATAATAAGCAAGAACCTCCACAACTCGAAGCTTGAGGTGGGTGGGTTAGGGAAACTAAGAAGGGTATAATGGGAAAGGAACACTAAGCAACCAACATAGAACCTTAAGCGATGAAACCAAAAACCTAAACCACATTGAAAATCATCCAATACCAATAAAACATACCTATATGACCTATAATATTAGATGAACAAATACCTCTTATAGTTCTACAAACCATTTAAAAGTATTATAAAATTGTGGAATAAAGGGAAACAGTTCTAAACAGAAACCACCACCAGAGATAAACCTAATCTATCAGCCACAACCAACCATTACAAAAAAACCTATTTAAAATACCAATAGATAACCTCAATGAACTTCCAAACCACCACCATAAATCTCATGAAAACTATAAAGGAATCTATCAATACCTTTCGGACCAAAGTACTCCACGAAAAACAACCACAATCAAATATCAATATAAAACAACATGATCTCTCACCTAGAATTATTTCCCCATAAGTGTAAACCATAAACTCAACTAAGAGACACCATATCACAAAAAACCCATAAAACAAAACCATCACCCATATGTTCTTACTAGAAATATAAAATAGTTTTAGTTTCTTGAGCATGGACTTAAAGGTCTCCCATGTTCGACCCATCTAGAATCAAATATCTAATAACCAACATTCGAAACCTTGTAAACATCAAGTGATAGAATTAAACCAAGGAAGATCATAACCCCAAATGAACAAAATTAAAAAAAGGATACACATAGGTAAACTTCCATAAAAAACATCTTAACCCATCCATATCCAAATCCTTAAAAGAAAACCCTCATAAAAAAACTTCCCAAAAAAGACTAATTTAGAGAATTCTTCTAAATTCACAACTCACAGAAACCCTAAGGACTATCCAAAATCTACTAACAATCCCCTAATCTCATATTAAACTATTTTTTAAACATGAACCAATAATATGAATCACGGGCACAAAAAATAACCCCATTATACTAAATGAGCTTTGAATGATTCATTAGTGACTCACTTAAAAGAAAATAACACCAACTCCAAGAAATGATCAACAAACGCATTCAGTGTTCATTAACCTTGATGAAGACTCATGAACATGAGAGATTTATATACCTTCCTGACCTCAATTTATAACCACTAAATGAACAAAACCTTAGGAAAATCCCAAGTCAGGGTCCAAAAATAGATAAGGATCTGATCCCCCCACTTTATTCAGAGTCTAGGTAGAGTATTGAACTAAAAACAATATAATGAAAGTGGTGAGCAGATTTACTGTGAGTGTTATCCCAAAATAAAATACTTATATATTATTTCTTTAACCTTATATGATGCATACTCTAACTTACACATGAAATGAACCCATTTAATTCATGCCTAGTAATTCGACAAAAAAAATCCTTTTATCAACTATGGGATGAATCCAATCAAAAACTCCACAAAAAATGCACACCAATTAAACATCCAAGGAATTGTTTTCATTAGATGTGCATATATATTTCAAGAGTTTAAAATTCATTTTAGAAAAGAATTTATAAGAAAAATAAAAAATACCACTTTTTAGAACAATAAATCCTTGGTTAAATACTCCACCTTATTTTTATAATTTATTGAAACCATTTTATAAATTAATTACAATTTAAAATATGTTCTAAATTAAATAAGATCATCTTAAAAGAATTATATAAATTCTCACCTTTTTTAAAACATTTTATAACCTAAAAAGTAAAATTAACCACTTTATAAAATTCCCCATGTAAATTAAAGCATCCCTTTTCAAAATAACAGTCTAAAATTGGTTTTAAACTCATTTTTTTTATAAATTTCTTTTTCTCATTCCAAAAAAACCACTAAAAATGTATTCAAATATAAGAAATAAAAAAACCTAAATATAAATTCCAAACAAATTTCATTCCAAACAAATAAAAACACAATAAAATCCCCCTTTAATCTTCCCCAACAAATGAAAATCACTATAGGATCAATCTAGAATCAAAAGAGGTCCAAGTAAAAAATATAGAAGGGATAAAGAGCACTGAAAAATTTGGATTCATAGTTTTTTAGGATGTAAACTAAATATGAAATATTCTCTATGGGGTCCTCAGAACCATATGGATGGGATCCACACAGTTTACCAGAAAGTGTGTGATAACCATGCAGTTCAAGTTCCTCATCTTGTTTCACCTGAAGACTTAAGAGAACACCCCAAATCACTTACATAACTCACAGGGGATTTAAATGTCATCCATACACACAAAAACACACTATAATAAATCAAGAGGGGAATAAAAAACCAAGACTTAAGTCTCAAATACCCATGGAAACTGAATGTTCTGAATGAGAAAGATATATCTATACCCTCCTAGGATCTACTTTTTAATTCCAAACATCTCTATCTCCAAACTACCATAACAAACTCAAAATAAATGTGGTGGTTCTCAAGAATCTCAACCTTTACTATGAACCTAGGATTTTATACCATTTGTTACACACTAGTTATAGATGACCTACCATGTTACCCATCTTGTGTCACCACACTATAAGTGTAATGACTCTAGTTTTTATGATTGAAACCTTTGAATATTTTAAATAATAATTTTTAAGTTATTCATGGATATGTCGTGGAGTTTCTGACATATTAGAGCCTCTATTTTTATATATTAAAAATATTAAATATACTAACTCATTCACATTTTTTATTTTATAAATAATTTATTTCATTCATAATTGGGTATCAGATATAGAAATTAAATCCTTTTTTCAATATAAAGTATGGGTTTTACCACATACATGATATAATTTTTATTCACATCAGACACTATGGTGTTACGCTGACGTTGATGAATTGAAATATTTTAAAAAAATGTGTAATTTAATTTTTGAGCCAAGAGCCTCTATATATTGTTCTAATGCACAAAACCCTAGGATTATCTGCAAAAACCTAGGGATTTTAGAGAGAGAGGGATAGAGAGAGAAATTCTGATGGAAACCACGATGAAGGAAATTCAGGGAGCAAATGATAAACACAACAGGATCACCAGTGACATTGACTATGAACACGTTATTTATTAGAAATTGATACTTTATTGAGGTAAGTATTCTGTTTTGTGGATTTATCCCCATTTTTTATATTTTTATGGTCAAAAATTAATTCTTTTAAGAATTCAATCGATGATTATCCTTTTCATTAGCCTATAAAGTTTCAATTTTTGAATAAAATTGTGGTTTGTGATTAATTGGTTTGAATCCTATAATTAATCCTTCTTTATTTTATTTTTTGTGAACATATATGATAATAAATAATGAATGATCATAGTTTTCACTTACTTTTTTGTTTTTTGGATCACTCCATCTGTTCTTCACAATCATTACTAGTATTTTAATTTGGTTAGTGATTCAACCTAATCCACAAACCAATTTCATCAATCATTCTTTTATCAGTTCCATGAATCCTTAATGTGGGCTTGACATGAGGGTTGTTTCATGAGGAATGACCATCATGTATGAATTAGATACATATATGGGTAACATGAGCATATTTCCCAGGAGGTGTCTTATAGACGATGGAAGATTCATGTGACATGATGAAGCTTCAACAATGTATACTAGTTATAGAAATAAGAGGCCATAAATCAATTTATGATGATACGTAATACATGGAATATGAATTTAGAGAAGTTTAATGTGTGATTGGATTTGGAATTACTGGAAGATGAAAAAATTGGAATACACATTGAAGATAAAGATTATAAGATAAAATCAACTAAACAACATGTAATTTAGACACATACTTGGGTAAATTATGTGATAACTATGCAACTTCTATTATTACAAGCATTGGTCACCTATATAGTTTAGTTTTATAGTTATTCCAAACCATGTGTTAACCATACAAGTTACCCCTAAGAACAAAAAGGGTTGCATGATCACTGGAATACCTTGCCTGTCTTGTTGAACCATATGCCAACTATGTAAAATTAGAATGGTAATAATTACAGCTCTGGAGAATGGTTATCATACTATTACTGCTAATTAAGTGAAAATCTTGTGACACCCATAAACTTCCAAATTTTCAAAAAAACTAAAAATACTCAAAAGATCAAAGTAAAAAAAAATAAATAATATAAACATCCTAATAATAAAATATGTTGTTATAATATCCCCACAATGTAACCTTATGCTCCTAGAAATTCCTCATCCAATAATATAAGATAATAAGAAACTATAACCTCCACACCTCAAAGCTAGATGTGGGAGGGTTAGGGAAACTAAGAAGGTTCCGATGGGAAAGAAACACCAAGAAAACTACATATAACCAAAAGCAATAAAACCCCAATCCTCAACCACATCAAACATCTACCAACACCACTCAAACATACCTATCTGACCTAGAGTACTAGAGGAATATAGAACTATTATAGGTCTCCTAACAATTTAAAATTATTCTAAAATTGTGGAACCAAGGTAAAAACTTCTAAAAAGAAACCACCACTAGATATAAACCATATACACCAACCAAAACTAAATATTATAAGAAAAAACAATTAAAGATCCCAATATATAACCTAAAAGATCATCCAAACCTCCACCATCGATCTCATTAAAAACATCAAGAAATATTTCAACACCATCCTAAAAAAAGTGGCCCATGAAAAACAACCACAATCTAGCCTCAATATGAAACAACTTGATCTCTCACCTAGGTTCATTTACCCATAAGGGTAAACCAAGACCTCAATCAAGAAACACCATATTACAATAAACCCATAAAACAAAACCATCAACCAAGATTTTTTAATAGAATTAAAAATTGGTTCTAGTTACATGATCATGGATTCAAAGGTCTCCCATACTCAACCCATCTAGAATCAAATCACAAGTGACCAATATTCCAAACCATGTAAACCTCAGGTGATATAATTCCACCAAGCATGATCATAACTAAAAATTACCAACATTTAAAAAAAAAAGGAGAAACATAAAGAAACTTTGATAAAAAAACATCTTAACCCAAACAGATCTAAATACTTAAAATAAAATCCTTATAAAAAACAAACATCCCAAATAAGACTACACCCAAGACATTATCTAAAATATGAACTCACAAAAACCCTAAGGATGATCCAAAGTCTACTAAATGTTAGGCCAGGATGGTTATGATGAAGACAAATACATAAGAGGGGGGTTGAATTGTGTACCTCAAAAACAATGATGAAATATGAACACCTCTCTTATTATATAGTGAGCCTTTCCTTTTCTCTTTAAGAAGAGTGAGAAATAGATATAAATAAACGAAATGAACATAATGATATATAGTGGTTCAAGTCACAAATATTCCTTATTCCACTCCAAAAATGATCAACTCCATGAGCTTGGTGATTTTACTATCAGGTCCTCTTATCCTAAAACCTCCAAACCACAACTAAATGTAGGTAGTAGACACCTTACAATACTTTACAAAGCCTTCAGGTTCTTTTACAAGGAATAGAATATCCATAACTAGTACAAGAAGATATAACTTAACCATGACTAAGTATGAGTAGTCAAAAATCAAATAAACCAAAAGAGTTTTATTGGTTTGATGATATAGGTTAAACTCCACAAATTTTAACAACAACTAACATATGAAATCAGATCTTCAATATTGCATGAAAGAAAATAGATCATCAATGATGCACATGATTTATTCAAACAATAGAAAATATAACACCACATAAATGTTTAAACATGTATATATCTAAAGTGAATATTCATCAAATTCTTCATCATAATTGCATAAGAATATGTAAAAAATAAAATCAGTAATAATGATGACAATAATAGTGAGTAGGTCAGATGAATCTAAACATGTATACTCCAAAAGGTTATATCTGGAGGCACACAACTTTTCTTGTATATGTATATGTGTATATGTATTCATATATATATATATATATATTCCCTTGTTTTCCATCCGATGAGGAATGTCATGATATTTATATATTAGTTCGAATAGCTCCAGGTCAAACTATCTCTAGAAATATCACATAATAAATCATGAATATTTGAATTCAAAATCTTTTAAAAGATTCACAATTCTAATAAGAATAGTAAAATTTTACTCTAATGAATATGACCATTTAAAACAATTATAATGAGCCTTTGAATTAGTCATAAAATTACTTTGAACAAATATTTACATTCATTGATACCATTGAATAAATCTCAGATAAAATTGAGGATTTAAAACTCCATCATTGAATAGTCAAACACATGGTTCCTTCATATTGAAGAAAAATACAAAACATAGGGTTGAATAAAAAAGTAGGAATGATGTACTATACGTTTGTTTCCTCAAATATTGGGTTGATTTTGAATGTAGGTTTGATTAAACATACTTTTCGCTCTCTCAAATGCTTGGTTCCACACTAATGTAGGGTTTATGAACCATGCTTTCCGATAGTTAAGGGTTGATAATCCATACACTCTTTTGCAAATGTAGGGTTCCATCCTTACGTTACACTTTCACATATAGGGTATGAACATGGTTTCCAGAATAAGTTAAAATGCATTCCGAACACTTTTACAAATATTCCTCACTAAAAAATACTTGAATATAATTCTAGAATAAGTATTTCAATTAATATTGATTTCCTAAAATTCACTTTAAAGAATAATTATCAGAAACACTAATGCGGGCATTTGTGATCATCAAAACCACAAATAAATTAATGAAATTTTTGAATCAACATGTTCTCAACAATATCCCCCCATTTTGATGATCAGAAAACCCATAACATAAATAAATAAAATTAACAACAATTTTAGAAAAAATAAAAAAATAAATTTCTTTCGTAAATAACTTCTCCCCCATTTTAAAGATTCAAACTTCATAAAGTAAACTTCTACCCTAATGAAGTTAAAAATATAAACTTATCCCTTATTATTTATTTATGCAATTTTTGTAATTGAAAATTTTTCTAACATTATTGTTGGGAAAAAATCCCTCAATGTATCATTGAAGCATTTTTGAGGTGATTGTGCTTGTTGACAAAGTGGACATCTCTGTTCTGATTGTTGAAAAAGAAAACCAAGACATAAAAATTAGTTGGAAAAGGGGTTTTCATGGTAGAATGTCGAGTTCAAGAGCTACAGTCAACGATCCATGTTTTATTCAAGAACATAGACAAAAGAGATGGATGATCTGGAGGCGGTACAAAAAGAACAGATACGAGGTGGTGCCGTTTTCCAATGTTTGCCAAATTTTTGAGCCTGAAAATCGACAAATGAAGAAAAGTGGTTTTTGGCCAAGGGACTTGCGCGCCGTGTACATGAATGCTTGGAAACTTGCACGCCATATGTTTTTCAAGATCAGACCATCAAAATATGGCAAAGGGATAAGTGTCGCGCAAGTATTGGTGGTGTCGCGTAGGTGACTTGCGTGCCATGAAGAGACTTGCGCGCCGATGCCTTGGAAGCTTGAGAACTTGCACGCCTATGGTTTTTCAAGATCTTAAGATCAGAATATGGAAAAGAAAAGAGGTTCGTGCCAGTTTGGAATTAGGTCGCGCAAGTGACTTGCAGGAGAAGAGACCTGTGCGCCGAGACTTGTGCGCCGAGGAGAGACTTGCACGCCATCGTGCAGGGGTGACCAAATGACTATAAATACTGTACCACCCCTCTTCATTATAGACCAAAGTTAAACACTTTGATGATTCAGAGCTCCCATCATGTAGGTGTGGTGGTCGCGCAAGTGGTGGCATGTTGCGCAAGTGGGACTTGCATTCTAGTGTTTGAAGTTGCTTGCCAAGTGTTAGTTGCGCGCCTGAGGAGGTTTAGAAGAGGAAGGAAGTGAGTCGCGCTAGTTTGGAGTTGCAGAAGCTTGAGTCGTGCAAGTGGTCTAGGAAGACTTTCACGCCAGTTGTGACTTGCGCGCCGATACTTGTGCACCTAGATTGACTTGCACGCCAAGTAAGGTTTATTTCCAGCAGTGATTTTCGGGTTGTGTGGAAGATGGAAGTTTGCCCGATACCTTCGGTGAAGAGAGAGATTCATATACGGGTGAAAGTAGGGCTTCAACAGAGCATCTACATAAAGAGAACGATGCATTCCTTCATGAAAATGAAGAGACCTACAGGTCTATAAACTGTGAGTGGATCATTTCCGACGCAGTGAGCAAAGGAAGAGAAAAAAGGTGATCCTCTCCACCGACAGTGAGCCAGAGAGAGAGAAACAGGGAGTGACCTTTGGGAAAGTAGTGAGATGACCCTAAATCATGTAAAGGCAGTGAGCCTGGGACAAAGTGACTGTACACGAACCTTTTATTCCAGAGCTAGTAAAGTTTAGTGGAATTTGGTATGACTGGAAACTTGTCGGCGTATGCTCCTTGGACTTAGCCCAGTGCGGGTAAACCAAGTAAAAATCGTTGTGTCCTATGCATGCCTTACTTTCTTCTTACATTGTGCAACATGAAAAAGAGAGAAGAGTGTTTTTCTTAACAGTGAAACAAGATCAGAATGGGCATCAATTTTAAATTAGTCATACCCTGATTCACCCCCCCTCTCAGGGTATTCAGCCTTGTGGACCTAACAATTATAATCATAAATATTATAATATTTTTTGCATAAAAAATAAAGGCTATTAACTTCTCTATTTAAATTCAATAAAATTACAACTTATAAAACTTTTTCCATTTTTCATTACATAAAAAATAAAAGAGTACTAAAATGAACTCCCCCCAAATTTATAAATTCTTTAAGAAGATATAGATATTTAAACTAGGAGTATATAAGAGAATAAAATGATTAGTTATATGAAACTCCACCTGAATCATAACATATTGTATTATTTTAATAAAATTTTTCATAAATAAAGACATAAATTTGATTCATTATTGTATATGAAAAAAAATAGATAAAAAAATTAAAAGAAATTATGATGAAATTGATTGAACTATTTTTTCTAAACAATATATTAATATACAATATAAATAAAAAAAATAAAAGTAATGAGTTAAGAAGTAGACTATTTGTCCAAACTTTCTGAACTTCAAACTTTTTCTTTTAATAAATTTAAAACTCTTGAGAGTTATCCTAATCTGTTTTGAGTATCTTCTATTATTTAATAAGTAGAATACAAACACTATTCAATAAGATACCGCTTCAGTTTATCATGATTGAGATTTGTAACAGGTTCTCTTTGGAGTAAATCCATTTTCCGTAGTATTTATGACTTAAAAGATTAAAAGTTTTCTTCTAAGATCGAACTAATTTTTATATTACAATATTCCTTTTGTAAGGAATCAAAAACAAATTTTGATACATATTATTTCTATAGATCATCACAAGACTTTATAAACACAACCAACTCAGTTTGAAACCTCATTCTTTCATCATTTAAAGAGATAAATTTAAACATAAGTTTTTCCTAAAATATTTGAAATTAATAGACTTAGAGTTATTCATAAATATGAACTTATTTATTTATTTTAGAATAATTTGCACACGAATCTTCAAAATATGATACTGACTATTCTTTAAATGGGTTATAAGTATTACCTTTTTTTCTTTAGTGAGAAAGGTTCTCTTCTGAACATGAAGTACTTGACCACTTCATCTTTCTGTTACTTGTTTTAAATATTAGTTTTGAATAAGATATTTTGAATAAGAATAAGAATAAGAACAATATATAAATAATTAAAACTTAAGATGAATATGAAACAGTTTTTTCTAACAAAATGTAGATGACATTTCATTTTCTTTATACAAAGAAAAAAATATATCAATCATTATTGATTTTATCTTTTGAATAGAAATGTTACGTAAGAAATATATCTAGATTTCATAAAAAAATAAAAAACGAGAAACAAAATAATTTAAAAAAGTGATTTAAGGATAGAAAATATTAATTCTTAATAAAACACTATATGTGTAAAAAATATTTAAAAACAATGTTTTAATGAAATTAAATAAAGTAGTTATAAAAATAGATTAAGAGATGACATAAAGAATAAATAATAAACTTTATCAATTTGTAAGATATATAATTTTTTTACTAAACAGTAATTAACCAAAAATATATATTTATAAAAATGAAATACTTCCTAGATTGGTGTTTATAGAGTTGAGGATTTTTTATAATGAACTAATTCAGAGTTGTTTACTAATTTGGTAGGGACATTCATGTATCAATAGATGAACCAATTAAAGATTTAATGATACATATTAGTGGTGTAATCATACAAAAAATCATATAGAAGCACTTTTTGGTACCTATATACTTTTGGGTCTAGTAGGGTTAGAAATTAAAATTTTCAGTAAAAAACCTTGTTTATTTTAAATAGTTATTTTACAATTAAAGCTAGATAATTATCGTGATAAATAAAATTTTTTAACACCAAGTATTTATGGTTTTTATAAACTAAAAACATTTACATTTTTACCATTTATACTATAATAAAAACATTTAATAGTAGATATAGTTTTTTTTATTTAAACCAAGAAAAAATAGTTCCAATATAGTTTCAGTTTTTCACCATTATTTCTTATTCCAAATCTTTCATTTGGTATTTTGTTTTTTCCAAGGTTTTTATTTAAATATTTTTATCCTTTTATAAACATACTAGAATATTTTTTTCAATCATAAACTTCTTCTAGTAATTATTTAATATTTGTGTCATGTAAATCATAAGAAATTTTAGAAGTATTATATTTTAAATCTATAATCTCTTTTGAAAAGTTTTATTTTTTCTAATAAAAAAATATCACATGATTTTATAATTTTTCTATGGTCCATTTTCAAGAATTTTTATTTATCTTGTAGCATTAAACAATATTTACTTAACTCATCATAAGAAAGTTTTTATAAACTAGATTTTTGAGAGTAATATGATTTTACCTCTTCAGTATCAGTTATGAAACATAAAATTTTATACTCAGCCTATGAATTTGTGAAAGACTCATCATGATATATTGAATAATTTCTCCAAGTATCTTTTATAGCCTTATTTCCTTTTTTTTCTTAATTGGATTTCCTTTGATCTTTTAGTAAGGCACAATTATGCTTTTTATAACTTCTTTCCTTAAATTCAAAACACCTATCTTCTTAAGGACCTTTGAGTTTTAATTATGTACAATTTTTCATGTTTTTAGAATGATCTAATAAATATTTTTCCAAATCAAAATAGTTTGAATCAGATAATTTATGAATTGTAGTTTCAAGAGCAGCTTCTTTGCATTTGATATGAATTCCATCTTCAACCTTCATCTCAAATTCATACATCATTAAAGTCTTAATAAATTTCTTAATTGTAAAATTATTTACTGATGTAGACGTGTATATAGATTCAAATAATCCTTTAAACATAGAAGGTATCATTTTTAGAACTTTTACTGATTCGTATGATTTAGAAATTGAATCTCCTAAAGTGGTAACATTACTTACAATATCTATAAACCTTTCATCCACTTGATTAATAGTTTCATTTTAATCTATTATAAAAGTATAGAACTATATCTTTTCAGTAATTTACTTTAATTGTCTTATATTTTTAGTTCCCTCATGGGTATCATCAATAGTTTTCCACATCTCATATTTAGTAAAACATTGTAATACTCTACCAAATTCATCATTTCATAATTCATACACAATAGAATCCATGGATTTTGAATTGAGATCATAATCTGTTTATTGATAAATATTCCAATATTAAAAATCTTCATTAGGAATATATTAAGTCTTAACAAACTTTAAATAAACCCCTATTCCAAGATTTTTCAAATAGATAACCATACAGGCTTTAAAACATTCATAGTCATCACCTTTAAAATAAAGAGAAAAAATTATAGACATAAATTCTCTAAAATAAACCATTCAAAGATGTCTTTATGTGAATATTTAACATGAGCTTGTTCGATCCAGTAAAATATTATTGAATTTTGTACAAGAGTACAATACTTTGATGTAATATGAATAAAGAACAATTCCTTGTTCAAAATAATTTCCAAGAAAATATACTAGTAGAGCCTTGATCTTTTCGATATAAATTGTTAGGTATTAAATAGGAAAAAAATAATTTTCAAGGATTTTCAAAAAGTGAAATATAGAAATCAGGCACTTTTTTCTAATATGTCTTACTGATATTGAGTGAAAATAGATTTCCAAAATTATATATATGTCCAATAGATACCAACCTCTAATATCAATTATTGGTATCAGAATAGAAAAATGATTTCTAAAAGATAAATATTTCTAATAGATAATGAACCTTTGATACTAATTGTTACATTGGGATATTTATGAGAAAGTCAAAGACACAATGGGGGGGGGGGGGTGAATTTTTGACTTTAAAAAATTTAATGAAATCTGTACACCTCACTTGTTAAGAAAAGAGCCTTTCCTTTTACCTTGGAGATAAGTGAGAAGAAGATATAAATAATGGAAATGAACACAGTGATGTATAGTAGTTTAGGGTATAAATACCCCTTAGTCCACTCCACAAATTCTCAACTCCTTGATCTTGGTTATTTTACTATCAGATCATCTTATCCTAAGACCTCCAAACCACAACTGAATGTAGGCAGTTGAAACCTTACAAGACTTTACAAATCCTTCTATTTCTTTTTCAATGATCCAAATATCCACATATTAGTACAAGATGATGAAACTTTACCATGATCGAGTACGAGTAACCAGAAATCAAATAAATCAAAAGAGTTTTAATTTTTTAATGATACTAGTTAAAATTCATAGATTAAAACAACTGACATATGAATTTATATATTTAATATAGCATGAAAAAAATAGATCTTCAATGATGAACATTATTTCCTCAAACAACTATGAAGAAAACAGCGGTCATATGTTTTAATATATATACATCAAAATTGTATCTTCAAAAAATGATTCTTTGTTCTTGCATAAGAAGATGTAACAAATAAATGTGGTATCATAAAAAAACAATAGTGAGTAGATCATATGGATCTAATCATGTATATCCCCAAAGTATAGCTTTAGAGGAACACAACTTTTCCTATATATGTATATGCATATATGTATTCAAATATATATATTTTTCTCTTTTTTCTTTTGATGAATAATATCTCGATATTTATACAGTAAGTTGAACAACACCAGGTCAAACTAAATCTAGAAATATCTCACAATAAATAATGAATATTTGAATTCAAAGACATTCAAAAGAGTCATAACATCCCATAATAATAGTAATTATTTACTCTAATGAATATGATCATTCAAAACAATCTTAACAAGACTTTTAATTGGTCATAAAATAGCTTTGAATAGATCTTTACTTCCATCAAGGTCATTGCATAAATCTCAAATAAAATCACGGATTTAAAAATCCATTATTGAATAGTCAATAATTTGGTTCCTTCATGTGAAAACAAAACACCAAACATAGGTTTGACAATGCAGGGTGGAATAAAAAAGTAGGATTGATGTACAATACATTTGTTTTCTCAAACGTAGGGTTGATTCTAAACCTAGGTTTGATTAACCATACTTTCTGCTTTCTCAAACATCAGGTTCCATACTAAAGTATAGTTGATGAACCTTAATTTTTTATATTATATGGTTGATGATCCATACAATCTATTTCAAATGTAGGGTTTCATCCTTACATTAAGGTTTTACATATATGGTATGAACAATGTTTATAGAATATGTTAAAGTGTGTTTCAAAAAATTTAACAAATATAAATTTCCAATCAAAAACTTGAATATAATTCCAGAAAAAAATATATGAACAAATATTAATTTCCTGAAATTTACATAAAATAAAAACCATTACTAACATGAATTTTGGTGTTTGTGAGCATCAAAACAGAAAATAAATTAAAGAAATTTTTGAATCAACACGTGCTCAACACTAAAGATCCCCTACTCACATATGGAAGTAAAAAACTCTATAAATATGGATCGATAATATGAATTATAGGTTATAACTAGAAGATCATCATTCTAAATGACCTTTCAAAGAGTTATCAATGACAAACTTAAAAGAAAAGAACACAAACACCAAGAAATGTTAGAAAAACTCCTTCAGTGTTCATTCACCTTGACAAATAATCATGAACTTGAGAGCTTTATCCACCTTCACGACCTTAGGTTATAACCACTAAATGAACACAATCTTGAGAAAATCCCAATTTAAGGACAAAAAATATAGAAGTAACTAAGCCCACCACTTTATTCAAAGTCTAGTTGGAGTCTAGAACTAAAAATATCTACACAAGGTGGTGAGAGGATTCACCATGTGAGTTATCCACCAAGATAAGTCTTATACATTATTTCTTGAACCTTATGTGTAGAATACTGTAACTTACACATAATATGAAATTCTTTAATTCATGCCCCATAATTCAATTAAAAAAATCCTTTTTTTCAACCATGGGATGAATCTGACCACAAAACCACCAAAAACAAAACACAACAATTAAAAATCCCAAGACTTGTTTTCTTTATAAGTGCTGATCTCTATTAAGAGTTTAAAATCCATTTTATCAAGGAATTTAAAAGAAAAATAACAAATCACTACCTTTTTAAAACAATACTTTTTTTAAAATACTGAACCTTATTTTTAAAATTTAATGACACCATTTTATAACTTCATTAAAATTTAAAATATCTTATAAATTAAAAAATTTCAATTGAAAAAAATTATATAAATGGTCACTTTAATATTAATACATTTTCTTAACACCAGAGTAAAATCAATAATTTTATAAAATTACCCAAGTAAAGTAAATCACCAATTTTCAAAATAACACTCTAAAATCAGTTTTAAACTCATTTTCTTAAACTCATATTTTTCATCCCAAAAAAACTACTAAAACATTATTAACATATAATACATAACAATACATAAATATAAACTCCAAAAAACTCCATTCCAATAACATTAAAACACCTTGGAATCCCCCCTTTAATCATCTCCAACAAATGAAAATCATTATAAGAGCAATTTGGAATCAAAATAGGTCCAAACAAAAAATCTCAAAGGGATGCGGTGCTATGAAAAATTTGGTCACATGATTTTTTATGCCATTATGCAACAATGAAATAAGCTCTATAAGGTACTCAGAACCATCTTCATGGGATCTACAAGGTTTACTATACTATTCGTTCTAACCATATAGTTCTAGTTCCCCATCCAAATTCATCCCAAGACAGAATATAACACACAAAATCCATAACATAACTCACAGGGGATCCAAATGTTATCCATCCACACTAAGACACAATAGAACCAGTCAATAGTGTAATCAAAACCCAAGACCCAAGTCTCAACTACCCTTGTAAACTTGAGGTTTCAAGTGAGAATGATCTAGCTTGAATCTCCTTAGATATTCCTCTCAAGTCCCAATATCTATATCTCTATACTACTATGGCACACTCTAAATAAAATAGGATGTTCCTAAGAACCTAGACCCTTACTGTGAACCTTTGCTTTGATACCATTTGTAATGCATCGGTACAGGATGACCTACCATGTTACCCAATTTTTCTCACCACACTATATGTGTAACAAATATAGTTCTTATGGTTAGACACTTTGAATATTTTAAATAATATTTTTTAATTTAGTTGTGGAAATTTCCTGGAGTTTCAGGCATCTTAGAGACTCAATTTTGATATATTAAAAATATTAAATATACTAACTCAAACATATTACTTATTTTATAAATAATTAACTTCTTTCATAATGGGGTCTCAGATAAATAAAACAAGGTCATGACTGAATCCAAAATGTGAGTTTTACCCTAGTAATGATGTAAGTTTCATTCACATCACACACAATGGTGCTACACCAAAATTGATGAATTAAAATAATTAAATTAAATGTTTAATTTAATTTTGACCCACATGTATCTATATATTATACTCATGAACAAACCACTAGGTTTATCCACATAACCCTAGTTATTTTATTGGGAGTGGGAGGTTGAGAGAACTCATGGTGTAAACTTTTATGAATGAAATTTAGGGAGCCAATGATGAACGCAATAGGATCACCAACAACATTGACTTTGAACATGTTTTTTATTATTGGTTGATACTTTATTGAGGTGAAGATTTTGTTTTATGGATTTATCCTTGTAATTTAAATTTCCATTATTAGAAGTTAATTCTTCTAATAATTCAATCCATGAATAACCTTTTCATTACCCTATAAATTTATAATTTTTGATTAGAATTGTGGTTTGCGATTAATTAGTTTGAATCCTATGATCAAACCTTTTTTATTTTATTTATGTGAATATAAATGATGATTAATCATGAATGATATTTTTTCACTTAATTTGTGTTTTTTGGATCCCATCCTCCATACTTCAAATTTATCACCAGTATTTTGATTTGGTCAGTGATTAAAACTAATCCTTGGACTAATTTCATCATTCATTTTGTTATTTATTCAGTGAATCCTCAATTCAGGGTCAAATTGAGGGTTTATACAAGAATAAGGATCCGGAATGGTGATTTAAGTACATATATGGGTAACATTAGAATATATAACAAGTGGTGAGGCATATAGACGATTGGAGGTTCATGCGAAATGATGAAGCTTTGACAGAGAATCACAGTTCTTGAAATGAGATGCTAGAAATCACTTTATGATGATGGATAATATATGGAAGATTAATTTGGACAAGGTTAATGATTTATTAGAGGTGTAATTAGTGTAATAGGTGAAAAAATTGGAATACACAATAAATATAATGATTCTATGAAACAATTAACTATACATTGTGTAGTTTGAAAGAATATATGTTGTGTGTCATGAGATAGTTGGCACTAAGATTTCATGTTCAAGAAAAATATGACATGGTCATGTGGCTAAGTAATAATTTATTTATTAAATATTTTATTTATAATAAATGACAAAATTTTCTCACATTGTGCTAAATAGGTTTATTTATAGAATATTTGGGATTAGACCATTCATTTGAAAATTTGATGAAAATTCCAGTTTTTCCCTTTTAAATTCCACTATTTTATTTCAAACATAAATGTTTTTATTCATATTATTTAAACATAAAATTGTGTAACTGTGTTTTTTACTTAATGGTATATAACATTAACTTAGAAAAATGACTCTACATCATGCATTTGATTGAAGTAAATGGGCTCTGAAGTCAAAGTTAGACTGGACTTCCTAGATTGGACACCACTTCAGTATTTGGGCCATAACATATTCATAATTACTTGGATTGGGCCCAAATTTAGAGATAATCTTGAGGACACAATTTATAAAAAATAATACTTCGGGATAACTTATTTTTAATGCGTTTTAATGGCCAACAAGTGGTTCAATTTGAATTAAATTATTTGGATGAATTTTCCCATTCACACTTGAAACCTCTTAAAACCTAGCCTCCCATCCACTCAATACATTTGTTTTTTATCATTTGGAGGGGTTTGGACATGAATTATACTATTTTGAGTATAGAATAATTGTTTCCATACAATTTCAATTGACAATTGGAGGAGTTAAGCTATCAAGCTTTGATCTCCTCCAAAATTCCCTTCTTTTCCTCTTCTTTGTTATAATATTTTTGTTCTTGTAATAAACTTCTTTTTTTTATATTTCAATAATTTTGTTATATTAAATTATATTCTTATATACTAATCCTATTTGGTCTATAATTTAATAGTAGAAATGGCATTGGGTTATACCCTTTCTAACCATTTGCGAATGCAATTCGTTTCTATGATGACTACACAACCCAAGAAAGAGTAGTTTTCTTAATAATAGATCTACCTATTACATTCATCATTTATTTATATTGAATCAATGAAATAATTTAACTCACATAATATGATCCATGAATGGAGTTTTTAAATTATAATAAACTAATAAAGTAATTGAAAATTTAACACAAAAATACACGATGTTGAGATTTGTGTAAATTGTGAGAGCGCAAATTTAATAGATAAAACAAAACCACATAGGGTAAATTTATAGAGTTAAAATATAATCCCCAAAATAAATTAATAATTATTTCTATAATGTAATTATTCCATAATTTACCACATAAAATAAGTTATCCTTATAACAACAATCAAAGTAGGGTTCTGTGATTGCGTGTTCTGAAGCAAGCATAGGGTTTAACTCTTTTAATCTTTGTGGTAAAGTTAATTGTCATAGGGTTAGAGGGTTTAAGAATTAGGGGATAATAATTAAGTGTATGTTAATTTAAATTATAATGACTAATAATTAAGTTAAGATATAGAGTTAGATCGATTATATATTTAAAAAATATTTTAAAAAAAATCTTCTCATTGTGTTTTCTCAGTCACATTTCAAAAAGAAAAAAGCGAAATCTTCTTCTAGAATACTTATTATATCTTTATAAATGGAAAAAAACAATATTTTATGTAGTTTTATTATTACCTTTTATTTTATTTTCAAAATACCTTCATTTTTTTCTAATTACTACCTCCTTTGATATAAGGCCTTGGTCAACCACTCTACCACTCCTAAATAACCTGAAACCGAACAACATTTGAGAGCACCCAGGACAACTCCTTTCAAATTGGAACCATTTTTGGGGAGGAAAGTAAATTATTCTACTAATTATAGGTTTTTTATTTTTATTTATTTATTTTCTTCTCTGCTTTCTTTCTTCTTTCCTCTTTCTCAATTTTTCTTTTCTTATGTTCCTTTTTACTCTCTTTATCTTGCTTGGACTATCACCTCAAACTTCTTATCTTTTAATTATGGTTAATATTTTATCATTTATTTTTATTTTTATTTTATTTATGAAATTAACTAATCCTAAAGATCTATTAGATATTGACTATGATATTGAACGTAGCATTAGGGATCAAATCAGGTAGTCTCATTATACGAGAGGTTTCAACATTCATCCGGTTAGATAACTCCTCCATTCTAGGAAAACTATAATTAAAAACACTTATAATTAATATATAACACACGAACAAATGCCTAAACAAAATAATAATGAACTAAATAAAACCTTTTGAGAATTTTATACACCACACATTAACTATCAACCAAATTTAATTACACACCGAAATCTCAAATCGGAAATTAAACATAAATATGGGTTAATTAACCTTCTTCTAAAATTTAATGGATTTTATAGTGAGGATCTAATCAAACATTTGAAATAGTTTAATGTGTTTTTCTCAAACCTAAAACCATGAAATATATCTAAAGATAAAATAAAACTAAGAGCATTCCCATTCTCACTTGTTGGAACTATAAAGGATTAGATGTATTATTTACAACCTGAAGATGTAACATGTTGGAACAGTTTGAAACTTATTTTCTTGTGGAGTTTTTTTCTAGCATCGAGGACCACTGATATTTGAAATGACATCTTAGTAATCAAGCAACATCAAGAAGAGTCAATTTATGAGTAATGAGAGTGATTCAAGAAGTTGTGTGCAAGCTACCCACATCAGCACATCAGTGAGAAACTGCTCATCCAATACTTATAAAAAGGACTCACACCTATATATAGGAGCATGATGAATTTCATAGATAGAGGGGTATTGGTGGAAGCAAAATCAACAGCGGCACATTCACTGATTGAGAAAATGACACAAAACTCCCAAAAATTTGGTGATAAAGGTATACCACATGTTAGTGAAGTACATCAAGTAAGTCCTTATTTTATTGAAAATCATTTTATTGATACTAATATGGAATAATTAAATACTAAGGTGAGACATATTTATTTCTAATAAAATATATCCTACCCCTCTCCAACAAGGCCTTGGGAAATTTTCACTGAAATAGACCACCCAATTAACTGTTTCCTCCAATTACAAGAGACAGAGAATTGCGCTACAATATTTCCCGGGAGACTATATCAACAGAAAAAACAACCACATCACTAGAATAATTATGATTAATTTTCACCAACACACAACCTATGGTGGAAGGATCAATCAGACATGAGTTATGTCTTTAGAAAAAAACAAAAGTCCCCTTTTCAATAAAATTTCTAGTAGTGTCCACCTTACCAATAGAGTTTCCAACAACCCCAAAGGAGATTTGGAGTTAAAGAATTAACAAGACAAAAAAAGGGAATCCCCAACTAAATGTATATTATAACACTGATGATATTTTGAAAAAAATTATTCTTAATCAATAGAATGAGATGAATAGTCAAGGTTCAACATTGAGGGAATTGAATACACAAATGAGCCAGATTGACACCGCCCTCCATGAACTAGTAAGTAAGAAATATAGAAATATTCTTTCCCAACATACTGAAAATCCCGAGGGGAATGTTAGTTCAATCACATTGAGAAGTGGGAATCAAACAACAGATACATCTACACCTATCATTCCACCAGGATTCACCTCAACTATGGAGAATCCCTATTCAATACTAGCAGATGAGTAGCCCAAAGAGAATGATAAAAGTAATAAAATGTTCAATAATGTTCCTCATAAACCCCTTACCTTTCAAAATATAGTTTTTCAAACCATGAATAAGGTTGAAGAGGTGATACAAGAATAAGTTTTGGATACATTAAAGCGTGTAGAGATCAACATAACTCTACTTGAATCCATTAATAAAATAATAAGTTATGCTAAATTCTTAAAATAACCTTGTACCAATTGAAGAGGAAGAATTGGAAATGATAGGATCAATCTTGGAAGGAATATTCTGACACTCATTACACCAACTCAAGAAATTCTAACAAAGTGCAAGGATCTAGGGACATTCACCATCCCGTGCACCATAGGGGAGTTAAACTTTTCTGATGCTTTATGCGATTTGAGAGCTTCCATAAATGTGATGACTCACTCTATATTATCTTATTTATTGGTTGGTGAGTTGAAAATGACTAGAGTATTGGTGAATTTGGAGAATAGATCTATGAACTATCCAACAGGAGTCCTTGAGGATGTACTTGTTTGGGTAAGAGACATGATATTTCCTACAGATTTCAACATGATTAACATGGTGGATGATTAGGTAAATTGTCATGATCCCATTATCTTAAGTAGAACCTTCCTCAAAAATGAAAAAAAATAATAAATGTTCATCAGGGTACACTCCCCATGGAGTTTAGAGATAAAGTTTTGATATTTAATGTTATGGGCTCCATGAAGTACCCATCAGAGGACTATTCTAATTTTTTTGTCTCCCATTTTGAAACACCAAGAAAAAAACCCATGTATTTTTATTATCATATTCTTAGAGATATTATGAGAATTAGTTTCAGTTTGATGTCTAAGATCACTTCGAAACCTCTTTCTAATGAACAAATTTCTGTTAGATTTGATTTTAAAATGGATTCATATTTTTATTTTGATCATATTCACCCTGATAGTGACTTGGATATTGAGTATGATGATGGAATTAAAGCATTACTCTCTAAGTTTTATGATGTTTATTCTGGTTATAATGTTCATTGTGAACATATTTCAATTCATTTAATATCTCCATCCATACTGCACCCCCTTCATTGGAACTCAATCCATTTCCACCAAATCTCAAATACTCATAATTTTTAGGTGGTGAGAAATTACCTATTATCATTGCTAACTATATCCCTTTTTAACATGAGGAACTTTTTTTGAATATTTTTAAGGAGAACATTCAGGTAATCAGGTGGACCTCAGATGACATATCCTATATTATCCCCTCCATTTTCATTCATAGGATTATTTTGTAGGATGGGGCTAAACTGGATAGATATCCACAAAGGAAACAGAATCCAAATATTTTGGAAGTTGTTAAAAAAGAAGTTGAAAAATTGTTTGAGGTAGGTATAATTTTTCTCATTTTAATTTACAAGTGGGTGAATCTTATTCATGTTATGACTATGAAAAGTGGTGTTACTATTTTTAGAAATGAGAGAGAAGAGATGGTTCTAATGAGGGTGAAAAATAGTTGGCGTGTGTGTATTGATTATAGGAAAATAAATCAATCTAGTCCCAAAGACCATTTACCTCTTCCATTTATTGATAAAATTATTGAGAGACTATCTAACAAGACACATTATTGTTTATTGGATGGATTTTTGGATATTTTCATGTTCCAATAGCTCTGGAAGATCAAGAGAAGAAAAAATTCACTTGTCCATTCGATACATTTTTCAATTGAAGGATGCCATTGGGACTATGAAATTCCCCAGATAACATCTAGAGATGCATGGTGAGTATTTTTTCATATTTCATTGATACTCGCATGAAGGTATTTATTGATGATTTTACAGTGTATGTATCTTCATTTGATGAATATATATTTAGATTGGGAATGGTGTAGAATCATTGTATCAAGAAGAATTTAGTTTTGAACTTTGAAATGTGTCGTTTTATTTTTAGATCATGAATTACCATAGGGAATGTAGTTTCAAAACATGGAATAGAGGTTGAATGATCTAAAGTAGATATCATTTCTTTTTTTCCATATCCATCATTTGTGCATGATGTTAGATCATTCCTAGGGAATATAGGATTTTATTGATGCTTCATACCATATTTCAGTAAGATCACTCAACCCTTATCTCGATTACTTAAAAAATATATTGATTTCATTTTGTTGATTCATGTAGGGTATCATTTGATGAGCTAAAGAAGAATCTGACAACTCCACAAATCATATGGCCCCCAAGATGGGATATTACACTTAACATTATGTGTGATGATTGAAACTTCAAAGGTGGATATCTCTTATCAAAGAGGGAGGAGGGACATTTACATGTGACATAATATGATTCTATGACATTAGATTATATTAAATGAAACTAGAAAACTATGGAAAAAGAGTTTATTTCGATGATATTTTCTTTAGATAAATTTCATTCATATTTATTGGGCTCTAAAGTTGTTGTTTTTTTCTGAACATGCAACTATGAGGTACCTCTTAAAGAAGACAAATGAAAAACCTAGACTTATCCATTGGATGATCCTTCTTCAAGAATTTGATATTGAGATAAAGGAAAACAAGGGTTCATCAAACTTGTTTCCAGACCACATGAGTAGGATGACTCATAAAATTAAGGCTAACACCTTGGACCATGTACAACTTAGGGACAATTTCCCCAATGAGAATCTCATTTCCATCTTAGGTATTCATACTTGGTATATATATTTATTGAACAAACTTGTTTCCTCTAAAATTCCTTCAAATTTAATGAATCATTAAGTCCAAAAATTAAGGATCGAGTCTAGGTTCTATGTGTGGGATGATCCCTACCTCTAGGGCATGTGTAGTGACCATGTTATTAGGAGGTATATTCCGGATCATGAGTTTGAGTCTGTTTTACATTTTTTCATACAATTTCTTATGGTGGAAACTTTGTACCCCAAATAACTACTTGGAAAATATTGTACTCTGGATTATATTGGCCATGATTATTCCATGATGCTCAGGTGTTTTGTAAGTCATGCTCTTGTTTCCAGCACACTGGAAATATTTCTTGGAGACATGAGATGCCTTAACAACCCATATTATTCTAGGATGTTTTTGAGGTATGGTGCATTGATTTTATGGATCCTTTTCTAAGTTCATATTGTTTTTTTAATTTTTTTTGTTGTTGATTATATGAGAAAATGGGTCGAGGATAGGCCACCAGGACTGATAATTCTCATGTTCTAGTGGAATTTTTCAAGGAATAAAATACATATAGGTTTTTAGTACCAAATTATATCATCAGGTATTAGGGGAAACACTTTTTTAATTGGAACCTGGATTCCTTCCTTCCTAATTATGGGGTAACACACAAAACATCAACACCATACCAACCCCAAAAAAATGGCCAGGATGAGGTTTCAAATCATGAGTTGAAACAAATTTTGAAGAAAAATGTGGAACCAAATAGGATGGATTTCATCAAGTGATTGGATGATGTGTTATGGTATTATAGGACAACATATAAGAAACACATCAGTATGTCCCAATTTTCGATGGTTTTTGGGATAGCTTGTCATCTTCTAGTGGAAGTCGAGAATCGGGCATATTGGGCTATACAGAAATGAACCTGGATTTATCCCAAGATGGAATTCAAAGGAAGATGAAAATTCAAGATCTTGAGGGGATTCAATTTTCCTCATATGAGAATTCAATTCTATAAAAAGAAATATCAAAAGCATCTCATGATAGAATGATCTAACAAAGGAAGATTCAAGTATGAGAGAAAGTTTTACTCTACAGTTCATGACTAAAGCTGATGCTCCACAAGTTTCATTATAGATGGTTAGGTACTTATATTGTATACAATGTTTTTCCTTATGGTGTCATAGAGATCACACAAGAAGAAACTTTAAGGAGATTTACAGTTAATTAAAAATGTTTGAAGCAATACATTTAGGGACTTCCTATCGATGCAGTTTATTTCATCACACTGCATGACCCCATCATCACTTGAGAATATCCGGCTATTTCTAAACCTTTCACTTTTATATTAATTTTACTATTTAAAATTCTACATTTCATATGTACATAACATATCATAGTTTCATATTTAGGACAATGCAATATTTTAAGTGTGGGGAAGGGGACAAAATTTTTTGGGGTAGATATTTAGGATTTTCATTTGAGTGTTTTGTGTGTGTTTTTTGTTAGGTTTTTCGTTAAAATTTTAAAATAAAAATCATGTAAAATTATCATTTAGATATGGAATATATAGAAAATAAATTGTTAAAATTTATTGGTGTCATGATAAGCACGAGAAATATTTATTCATCAATTTTTTTTTATAAAAATTGAACTTGTCGATGATATGATTGGTTGTGTTATTATAAAACCTTTTATATTTTGACACCATTATTTGTGATATTTGTTCATGGTAAATTGTTTCATTGATCTCCCTATACAACGTTTCATAGAACCATGACTTGTGATGTTTTTCCTACTCAATTAAAGGTATATCCATGTTAGGTAAAAAAATTCATCTTATATTAATGGTTGATCCATATGTTCATTTATCTTCTGATTAGTTTCATTTCTGAACCAAATTGAACAATTTGTGTGCAACTAATATCCAAAAATTTTATATCCTAAAAAAATCCCATAAAAATAATATATATTATTTTAATAAAGAGAGTAGTGATGAAATGTACAACGCATTGGGATATCTAGGTCGGGAGCTTAAGGTTCGACTTATTGGAATTCTTAAGTGAGTTGGTATTGAAATTTGATTACAAAGGAATGTATAATAGGTTCATTGAATTAAACTAAGTAAGAAGAACTATTTTAATTTTCCTGAATATAATGAATTAATGGTGGAGTTATGAACTTAAAAAGGTTGTCACACACACACGTACGGGGAATTAGCGGAATAGTAGACCCATGACGTTCTTCACTATGATTAGTGTCCTTAATCTCACTAGATTATATTTTGATAAAAATTATGGTACAATGACTTTAGAATTTATTTATATTGACTCTTTATGAGATTATTACTTTGTCTATTTTTCACTATGGATTGAGGAATATAAACACGCATATCTTTTCACAATTTTTGTTTGGAATGCCTCATATGAGGTTTTTCCTAAGAGTGGAAAAGGGTAAGTGTGGGAAGTTGATAAATCACAATTTTATTGAATATTTTATTGATATAAAATGAAATAATTTCCTCCCATTGTTATAAATATGTTTATTTATAGAATATTTGGGATTAGAAAGTTTATTTGAAAATTTGATGAAAATTCCATGTTTTCCCTTTTAAAGTACACTATTGTATTTCAAACATAAATTTTTTATGTGCATTATTTATACTTAGAATTTAGTAACAATGTTTCTATATTAATGGGATACAACTTTTATTCAATGAATTTGATCTAAATCATGCATTTTATTTGAGGAAACAGTCCATGAAATCAAAGTTGTAATAGACTATTCAGATTAGACAACACTTTAGTATTTTGTCCATAACATCTTCATACATGTTTTGATTGGGCCCAAATTTGGAGATAATATTTAGGACCCAATTATAAAAAAATAATCCTCCTATAGGGATCTATGTTTCATGCGTTTTGGTGGTCAAACCGATGTTTCAAGTTGGATTAAATTATTTGACAGAATTTCTCCATTCACACTTGAAACCACTTAAAACCTAGACTCCCATACACTTAATAAACTTGTTTTTCTCTCATTTAGAAGAATTTGGATGTTCATTAGGAGATTTTTAATAGTGTAGAAGTGGTTCGATAGCATTTCAATTCACAATTGGAGGTGGGAAGCTATCATGCTAAGATATCCTCCAAAATGCTCTTTTTTTCCTCTTCATTGTTGTAATGTTTATTTATTGTAATAAAATTCTTTATTTATATTCCAATTATATTGTAATATTAAATTATATTATTCACTAGGAATCCTATTTGGTCTGGAAATTAAGAGTATAAATGGGATTGGGTTATACCATTTATAAACCTTTGTGAATGTAATTCATTTCAACGATGAATACACCACCCATGGAAGTGTAGTTTTATTAGCAATCAATATAAATATTAAATTAATTATTTATTCATTTTAAATCAATTAGATACTATAATTAACATGATATTATCGCTGAATTTATTTTTTAAATTATAAGAAACTAAGAAAGCAATTTAACAATTAACACAAAAACATGTGAGGTCAAGATTTGTGTAAATTGTGAGAGAGAAAACTCAATATGTAAAAGAAAACCACCTGGGATAAATTTATAGAGTTCAAATATAATCTATAAACTAAATTATTCCTTATTTATAGAGTATATTTATTCACTAATTTACCACTGACCATAAGATATCCGTATAATGAAAATTGAATAATGGTGATGTGATTTCATGTTCTAGAGCTGGCCTAGGGTTATCTATTTCCATATTTTTAGTCAAGTTAATTCTCATAGGGTTCAAGGGTTAACAAATTAGGGGATCAAAATTAACTGTATGTTAATTTTAATGACAATTATTAATAATTAAGTGAATAGGTAGAGTTTGATCAATTACACCTTTTAAAAATATTTTCAGAAAAAAAACATCTTCTCCTTGAATTTTCTTAGTCACATTAAAAAAAAATATTCTACCAAAATACTTATTAAATATTTATTAATGTAAACCCCCCATATTTTATTCAGTTTTTTTCTTCCCTTTTATTTTATTTTCAAGATTCCTTTAATATTATTTTAAATTGCATTCTCCTTTGAGAGACGACATTGGTTAGCCACTATGTTACACCTAAATAATCTGGAACTAAATATCATTTGAGAGCACCCAAGACCATGCCTTTCACTAAGCCCACCCACAATATGAACTTAGTTTGATTTATCGAGATGTATAGTGGGTACACACCTAGAAACATAAGTGGTATAACACACAGTGTGGAGAATCCACACACCATGTGACCTTTGTGGAACATGACCCAAACAACATTGTACACACTATGTTATCCTTTAAAGTCTTACATTCAATGTATAAAACCAAAATATTCTATAGTTTGATCTCCACACACTATTTTCTATTCCAATACATTGGTAGGTGACTACTTGTGGGCTACATTCTGTGTAACCCAGGAACATAATGTGTACATTGACCAAAGATCCCAAGGACCCATTTCCCCTTCACTAGGGATTAATTTCAGGATTGTGAGTAGTTTACACTAGTCATAGATATTAGATACTTCTTGCCTCCACTCAAATTTGGTCAGGTATCACACCTTTTTTCTTAGGCTACAAGATCTCCTATCAGTGGGATGATTATGGATATGGTTAAGTATCCTCCCTATGGGCCCGTAGCCATGATCCTCTATCACCTTCCATGTGTAGGGTCAGGTATCATATATCCTTCACTTAGTCATGCGATCACTTACCCATTGGAAAATACAAATATGTTCAGGTATCCCTTTATTGACAAATTCATGATCCTCTATATATGATTTGAATCCCATTTCTTGAGGTGTCTTCAAGAAAGGATTGTATTTACCTTTAAATGTTTCTTAAGAGGTCTCATGGATTTATATTTTTGATAGTACAAATTTTTTGGAGCTGAATTCAGTTCATTTTTTCAGGTTTGAGGGCAATGACCTCACTATATGACTTGAATACTTTCTATAAGCATATACACGATCTCACTTATTTACCTTCTTGTTTTTTATTTGTATAAGAATCTTTCTTGATGATTTATATATTTGTTTATTTCAAGGTTTTATACTGGGTATGTATTTACTCACCCATATATGGTCTTTTCCCACATGTGTTGTTCCTTATTTAGATGATAGGTAGTTCAATGGTGTATTAAGTAGACCGGGTTCGAGAGATTCATTGTGGTGATCAGTGGTAGTGATAGATGGATTGTGGATAGAATTTTGTGGTTGCGTTCTGGGATATTTTTCTTTCCAGATGATAGGTTGGACATATTTTCATTTTGATGAGACTTTATCTTTCCATTTTTTATTTGGGATATGACCTGTATTACATAGCTGTTGGATATTAGTAGTTTTTCATGTATTTATTCTTCTTCTTGTTTATTATTCCACATTACTCTGGATGTATGGGGATGCATGTGAATTTATACAAGTACATTATTCCAAGGCCTCCCATATGATTGATATGCCTTCTCGGAGCTAGTAATTATCCCCTTACCTATTGGAGCTCATTTTAGGATGACACTCTCGACTTACTGATCTTCTAGGTAGGCCCCTGGTATGTTGAGTTGGTTCAAAGTGGTATAAGATCTTAGTTTGAGATAGAATAGTTGTGATGATTGGTTTTAGATTTAGGGAAACAACATTAAAGTGTTTTGAGTTTAGATCTCAGGACAAGGACCATAATTTTGGGGAACCAAAAGATGTATCCACTCACCAGGAATCTAATAACCTACATGATAACTCAGTGCACCAAGACACTAGTTATAGGGAAAACAATGGTACATGCATCATATAGAAATGAGTTTGTGGTTTCCCTTTCCTTCTTGAGCCAGGTTACTAGATATGATCACTTGACCATGGTATATATTTAATAATTATGGAAGGCTCCATGGAGTTATCAATTTGGGATTCTATTTTAGGATTAAAATTATATTCATTTTAGAAAGAGGCCTCAGTTTAGGGGGTTATTCAAGAGGTGTTTTCTCTAAGTGGATATCAAGAAGTACTTCCATATTTAGAGAAGAAAGTGGGTTTACCTTCATTAGTTTAGGTGGATTATTTCCATCACATTGTGAAATAACTAGTTATTTTTGGTATAGGGTTATGAAGCATGCAAGATGAATGTGATGTATAAATTTCATATATAGAGACTACCCAGGTTCAGGGTTGAGTCAGACCATTAGGCATCATTGGAATTTCTTAAGTTGACATTCTAATAATTCTATCTTATTCAAACCCCTTCTAACTATATAGTGGTACTTTTTTCCATTCTTCTCCATGTAACGACAAGAAATTGGTGGAGCTTGGTGACTCAAATGCACGATTAGGTGACAATTCATTTGACTATGTTTGAGACCCTCCTATAAGAGAAGTATTTTTCAAAAACCCTATGATCAGTATGAATCTAAGAGAATTAATGAGACGCAATAGGGGAGAATATTTGTGGTTGATTATGCTTCAAGGTTCACCAAACTCATCCGATACTCTCTTGACATGGTTATTTATGGTCACTTCCACGTATATATGTTTGAGAGGAGAATTCATAGAGATATTTTTTATAGAGTTTTTACTCTTTGAATCCCCACCTATACTGAGTTTTGTGTAGAATTACTTAGTGGTAGATGAATTTTTATCAGAATAGTTGAAGTTAGAAGGAAATGAGAGTAGTCACGCATAAGAAGAGACCTCGACAATAGGTGGCCAATGGTGAAATTTAGGACCTAGACATCTAATTCACTCTTGGGTGTAGTAATAAACTGGATGATCATTGGATCAGGGATCATAGAGGGTATTTAGTCCATAAGAAGATAAACATTTCTTTTTGTATGATGTGTTGGGTTATATTGAATGGTACTTATCAACACATCATGTATTAGAGGGAGTAAAAAATAGTGGACACACGACCACTTCATAGGTAGTCATGTGGCCAGGGACCTCCAAGGGGAGGTCTGGGAGATCCCTAGAGAGGTGGTTATGGTAGTAGAGATGAAGTTATTTCTAGGTGTGGTTGACTTTATGAATAAATATTGGCACAACCACCCACTGGGGGACAATTCTAGACTCTTAGGTCTTGTGATTAGGGTCAAAAACAGATACAAGAGGTTTAGACTTATGAAATGGAAGCTCGTAACATGATACAAGTTGTGATCCATAACTTATCAACCTTATAATTAGTTTGGTATGCCCTGGTGTGATCCACTCCTTCATTTCTATATCCCTTTTCAAGATATTGAGATTATAGTAGAGACTCTAGTTCAATACATACGAATGGAGGCTCCTACTATAGAAGATTTTGAGATCACACTTATTTGATGATAGTGTGACTTATAACATAGATTAGAGAGAATATTATAGGATTTCATATCTTTTATCTATGACTATATTGATTATTTTTGATATAGGGTGTAGTGTATTCAAAAAATGGATTAATATCTTCCTCCACTGAGGAGAAGGAAATCCAATCAGAGAAATTCAAGATCATGTACAAGTGGTTGCATCCAATTTATCATAAATTAGCTAGATTGAACCTTGGAGTAGCATATACCATGGAATTTAAATTCCCTATAGTGGTGTAAGAGTACACATATGTATTCCCTAAGGCTATTCCAGGTTTACCTCCTCATTGATAAATCAATTTCTGTATTGATTTTCACCCCAGGACCACTCTGATATCTTCATTAGCATATCAGATGGCCCCTGTATAGCTTCAAAATTTGAAGCTAGAATTGAAGGATCTTTAGGGGAATGTTTTTATTTGTCCCAATGTGTCCCTCTAGAAATATCTAGTATTGTTATTCAATAAGGTAGATAGAAGTCTATGGTTACGTGTTGACAATTTTTGTCTGAAACATGTTACAATAAATAATAAATATCCTTTACTAAGAATCGATGATATCATTGATAAGATACATGGGGAAAATTAGTTCTTTAAGAATCAACTTAATCCAATCTATAACCAACTATGGGTTTGTGAGGAGGAAATAACAAATATGACATTTTGATGTCACTATAGTCATTACAAGCTTGTGGTTGTAACTACAAGGTCACATAGGCAACCCAATTTTCCCATAGACCAATGGTTTTCCCTCGCTTAGGCCCACCAACATTCTTGAATGATTCATTAGACTAATAACTATCCCCATAATCCCATACATGTTATTTAAGTGTGTTCTCATAACTCCCACACACCCTTGGAAAATTCACAAAAGGTCACCCATCATAATCACTACTCCAGGAAAAACCTATTTAACCACAAAAATCTAATCTGGTAGGATCTTAAAAAGAAAGGTTTTTTATGTTGAAATGGGTAGTACCATTTAGTCTTTTAACCCTTGAACATTCTGAGGCATTACATTCACCCCTATAGAGCACAACATCTCTATTGTGGGCCCTATATCTCAACCAAGGCAGTGTCACCACATTTTTAGTTGGGTTTCTCCTCAGATACCAATGTAATAATTGGGCCTCACTAACACCCCAATTCCCCAATAGACACATGTTTTCTCATCCATGGGTCCTGCACACATGCTCGAATGGGCCATCAGACTAATGAATTTCCCCATAGGCCAATATATGTTCTTTTAGTGTGTTTTTTCCTAACTCACATACACCCTAGGAAACCTCCATTGAGTTCACCCATATTTATCACAACTCCAGGCCAAACCAATTTAACTATGGAGTTCTATCGGGTAAGATCCTGAAAAGAATGGTGCACCTTATTAACATGGGTAGTAACATTTATTCTTTTAACCTTATAAATTTATAGGGTGTTACAATAATATATCCTTTATAGAACAACATCCTCATTTTGGACCCTACATATCAACCCCCATACAGTGTCATCGCACTTCTAGTTGGGTTCCTCCTATGATATCAATGTAACAACTAGGCCCCAATAACACCCCATTTTCCATATAGAGACATGTTGTTTCCTCCTTGGGGACTACCCACATTCTAAAATTGGTGATCACACTAATGACTATTCCCATAGACTAATAAAATTTATTTCAATGTGTTTTTCTTCACTCACACACTCCCTAGGAAACTTTCTAGGAGGTCACCCAGCCTGACTGCTACTCTTGGACAAACCTATTTAACTGTGGAGTTCTAATCAATTAGGATCCTAGAAATAAATGTTCAAAGTGTTAACATTGATAATAACATTTAGTTAGTTAAACCTTGAACATTATAAGGTGTTACACCGGTGACACCCTTTGGAATAATGAACAACTTAGTGGTATTTATGGGAATCGTGAACCAAATACTATATCCTTTTATTAACCATTTTGTGGCTGTCTTTATTGAAAATATTATCATTTTACATGGAATAAAATTCGATGGATATATCATTTTAAGATGGTGTTGGATGTTCTTTAATATCATAATTTGTATAATAAACTCTTTAAGATTCAATTTTGGATTAGATAGGTATACTTCTTGAGACATGTTATCTTGGAGGAGAGAGTGACTATGGACCCAACCAGGATTGAAATATTGCTAGGTTTGAAGCCACCCAATATAATTATGTAGGCGTAAGGATTCCTTGGGTTGGATGAAAATTATTCGTGATTCATTCTCAATTTCTCAAGGATTAGGATTTTTCTTAATCCTTAACCTAAAAACAGAATCATTTTTTTGGTTATAAAAATTCCATAAGTCATTTTAGGAGTTGCGGTATATATTGAAAAGTGCTCCCATAATGAGACTTTCTGAGGAGGGGGTGATGTATATGGTGTTTTTTGATGCCTATAATACTGATCTTAGATTTGTGTTGATGAAGAGGAAGACTATGATTTCTCACAGGTGATGGTAATTGAGAGACCATTAGAAAAACTTTGCAACCCAAGATTTAGAACTAGAATATGTGGTGTTTTCCATGAAGACATTGTGACATTATCTCCTTGGGGAGAAAATTTTTGTTCATTCTAACCACAAGTGTCTTGGTTATGTCTTCACTCAGAGGGATCGCAAACAAAAAAGAGGTGATGGATAGAGTTACCACATGAATATAAATTTTAGATAATCTCTACTCTAGGTAAAGAGATTTTATTAGGAGATGCTCTTAGTAAGAATTCCCATTTCTAGTTTCTCATCATGGTTATAGATTATTAAGCCTTATTACAATTGACCTTAGTGGATGAAAGAGGAATAAAACAGATCATATCAATTATTGTAACTCCACTTATTAATTAAAGTGAGAGGGAATCAAAACATAGAGATATAAAATATGAGGTATTTCACGAAGAAGTTTTATTAGGATATGATCCAAATGGATTTTCTAAAAGTAGGGAGCATATAATCCTCTTCCAAGGACATATGGTGGTGCCAATCATGCATTGAGAGGAGTTTATTAGAGGGTTCCATATATATCCTTTATCAATTTATCCTGGAGTGTCAAAGATGTACCAGGATCTTCAATAATAGTTTTTTTTTCAAGGATGAAGAGGTGTGTTACAAATTTCATCTCTTGATGCCGCACCTATCAGTAGGTGAAAGTAGAGAATCTGGTTCCAAAAGGTTTGAAATAGCCCCTCAAGTTACCAAAATATATGTGGGACGGTATATCAATGGACTTTTTTTATAATAATTAAATGGATTCTGAGATTTCACAATGCTATTATGGTTATCGTTGATCAACTCACTAAATTGGACCACTTATTTATAGTTATAGAACAGTGTTCAGTCAAAATATTTGGATGACTTTACAAGTAGGAGATCATATAGCTTCATAGTGTTCTCTCAATTATTATCTCAGATTGTTATTCTATTTTTAGATCCCAGTTTAGGGTTACAAGAGGATTTTAGGACTCAAAAGTCGATGAGAATAAAATTACACCCCCATATAGATGGATAGAATGAGAAGACCATTCATACAAGATTATGTGATGAATTTTGTCCAAAGTTGGGATGATCACATAAATTTAGTAGATTTTTCATATAATAATATCCATACCTACTCCATTGGAATGGAATCATTTTGAGGTCCTTTATGTAAGACCTTTTAGATCATTAGTATACAATACAAATTTGGGAGAATCAATACGTATGGGGTTGAAGTATATGCGTGTGATGCAAGAAAAGGTTTAGATCATCACAGAGTGGATGAGGAAAACTCATAGCCATCATAAGTCCTATAAAACCAAACGATAGATGGATTTTATGTTCAAAGAGGGAGACCATGTGCACTTAACGGTCTCACATAGGTATGTATTTCAGATATTTGTACAAGGTGGTAAGCTGTCTTTGAGGTACAACAACCCATTTTAGATTTTTGACAGGATTGGAGAGGTGGAATACCACCTAGATTTACTTCCAAATATAGACCAAGTTCATAAAGTCTTCAATGTGTCACAAATGAATATATTCATGAATGATCCATCACATGTTATTAACTAGGGTGAGATAAATATTGACTATGGAAACACATTTTCATATCACATGATGGTGATCGAGGATTGGTAGGAAAAGATCCTTCATGGGTGAATAATTCCCCTTGTGCATGTTCTCTAGTAGCATGAGAATCTTCAAGAGGGTTTTTTTTGAGTGGGAGAATCATAAGTGAACTAATTATCCTCACTTTTATTAGTATGACCTACTTTTTGGTGTGAAAATCATTAAAGGTGGGGAGGGTGTAATGTATCTAGTTTTTGTGATTTGACCCTTTGGATATTTTAAATAATTTTTAGAGTTATTCATAGAGAAAGACTGGGGTTTTCTGTGTCTTAGAGCCCCAATTTTGATATATTATAAATATTCAATATATTAACTTATACACATGTATCATTTTATAATAAATGTATTTATTATATAATGAGGTCTCAGCTAGAGAAACTGAGGTCATAATTGAATCTTTAATGTGGGTATTTTTTTAAAAAGGTATAAGTTTTATTCTCATCAAGAGATGTTGTGGTATACTGATGCTAATGAAGTAAAAATAATTAAATTAAATGTTTATTTTCTTTACCTAGGGGTATCTATATATTTTAATCATGATCAAATCCCTAGGGTTAGCCACATAACACTTGGAATTTGAGAGGGAGAGAGAGAGAGAGAGAGATCTCATGGTGGAAACCTTGATGAATGATTATTAAGCAGGAGTTCTGGCACCCCACCTCCTTTCTTTTGCTCCAGTTTACTTTTATCTCATAGGTCTGGAATTCGACAGTATTCATGGAAAGGTAATAATTTTATTTTGATGCTTCTATGTTTGAAGTTTAGAGGGGTTTTGCGGTGTCACCGTCATCAAATTTTCCCTGCTTCTCCTTGTTGGTTTTTTCTGCTTCCCATGGTTTGCGCAATTTGGACTCTGGTGAGGCTCGTTCACGGTTTAGTCAAGACCAGATCCATGCCTAGGGCAGTGTTTCTAAGATAGATCTACTCAAATATCCTCATTAGTGATGCTCCCTCAGTGAGGTGTTGGTCCATCTATTCTTGGGTGACGATGGTCCAGTTTTGTGATCCTTAGCAGGCCTTACTCTTCAAGATACTTCAGTGTCTGTTTGGGGAAGTCATGTGGATAGAGGAGGGATCTTATTTAGGATTTGATTCTGCCGACTGATTTTCTGTCTATGGTGGATGAGTTTTATGAAGGATTCATGGGGTAATGGGTATTCTATCAGGTCGATTTGCAGTGAACTGGGATAGTGAAATCGTGAAGGCTTCATGTTGTCAGAGCATTTGGGTTGTTGTGATGAATTTATAGTGTTTTGGAGATACATTTTAGAATATGTGGATGGATTTTGTGATGGTTTTTCTGTTTTGTGGCTCTATGGTTTGTAGTTGACGGGACAATGAAACCAATTCTCCACCAAGGGACTTCCCAGAAGTGGTTTAGAGTAGTGGGCCTTCACCTAATTATTACTATTTGGAATTGGATGTTTGGGAGGGTATGGTGATTTCCATTAGGCCCAGGCCTATGAATCATTGCATGGGAAAAATTTCCTATTAGTGATGATAAGGTGGACGCTGGTCTTTATGTTATTGATGTTGAGGAGGGGATTTTCTTTGTAGACTTGAATTGGGTTGTTTTTGGTTTTGGGACTTTGGATTGTGGGGCATGGTTATTATTTTAAGTATTTAATATCATGTTGGGTCCCCCCTCACCCCTTAAAAGGGGGTCAATGTTAATAATAATTAATTAATTTTCTATCAGAGATCCAACAAAAAACGTAGTGAGATCGCCAACGTCATCGACTATGAGGTAATTTTTAGTAGCAATTAATCTTTATTTTTCATGGAAGGGATTTTTATGTAATTATCATATTATTTTATATCATCAAAATAAAAGATTAATTATTCTAAGGATTCAATTTGTGATCAACCTTTTAATGACCCTGTTAGTTTATAGTTTTAGATTAAAATTCTGCTTTGTAATTTATTGGTTTGGAACCTACAATTAATTCTTATTTATTTGATTTTTGTAAACATAGAAAATGATAAAAAAATGGTCATCAATTTTACTTTTTTTATATATTCTTCCCTTCATTATTTGCAGTCATCATTGATATTTCAATTTGGCTAGTGATTCAACCTAATCCACAGATTGATTTCATTGTGTGTTTTATTATTGAGTTTTTGAATCCTTTATGTAGGTTTCAATTTGAGGGTTATGTCCCATGTAATTATCACAAAGGATGATGGCACAATAGATGTGGGTAGTACTAGTGTATTTTCTAACAAGAGAGGCATACAAACAATGGGTGGTTTTTATAAAATGATGAGGAATTAACGAAGAATATCATTTCCAAATAGCCCAAATAATTTATTTCTGATGATGTATATTCTCTATAAGATTCATTTGGAAAAGTTTCATGAATGATTGGATGTGAAATTGGTGGAAGATGAATGAAAATCATAATACATGATGAAGATGATGATTCTGAGAAAAACCCAACTACATGTTGTTTTGTTCGGAAGATCACACACTATAAATCCTTAGAGATGAGACAGTAGTATTTTATTTCAAGTTAAATATAAAAATTCCATGTTTATAGAACCATATTTTATGTAACCATAGCTAACCATATTTACATGTACAATAAGTACACACCTAAAAATTCAAGTGGTCTTAGATGCCGTGTAGAAAATCCACACATTGTGTGACATCAGTGGAGAAAAAACCAGGTTGATTAGCTTAGGCTAAGTGCCCTTCAAGTGTTATATGTTGTGAATATATCTAAAACAACATGAATTTTAATCATCACATGCCGTGTGTAGAACAATTACATGGGTAAGTGACCGATTATGGGATTCACACCATGTACCCCAAGTACATGCCATGTACTTTGACTATAGTTTAAAATTACTCCTTTATCCTTCACCAGTTCTTGGGTTTGGGGTTGTGTGTAGTTTATGCAGGGCATAGTGATGAGATACTTATTATCTTCATAGAGATAAGGTCCATTATCCCAAACTATTTCTCAGGTTGTGTGATCCTCTATCTGTGACATGGTCATAGATAGGGTCAGGTATCCCTCTATAGGCTCAAGATTATGATCCACTATCCCCTTCATTGGGTAGGGTCGGGTATCACATATCCTTCACTTGGGCATGAAAACCCCAAACAACGGGACAATACAAATAGGGTGAGGTATCCCTCTATGGACCAAGGCATGATCCTCTATCTGTGTTTTGAATTACCTCACCAGAGGTGTATTCTATAGAGGTATTTCTTTCCCTGTCATAATTTCCTAACAGGCATCATGGATTTATATTTTCATGTTATAGATTTATAGAGCTTTATTTAATTTATTTGGCCTACTGTGAGGTTTGGGACCTCAATTTGTGAATTTTATCCTTTTAATAAGCATATTTATGTTCTTCCCTATTTACCTCTTAATAATGATTTTGTGGAATCCTAATTGGTATGTATATACTCAACCTAGAATGGGATTTTCCAACACATTTCATGGATTATGAAGATTATTGGTTGTTTGAAAATGTATTGTGTGAACCTTGTGTGGATGGTGTATATTGGTGATCCATGGTAGTGTTATTTGGGTTGTAGTAAGACTCTATAGGTTGCATTCTAAGACAATTTTCTCACCAGTTTATATGTTGAAATTATTTTCATTTTTATGGGCTTGTATCTTATAATTTTTTATTTAGATTTAATTTTATCATACTCCATTATGGTATATTAGAGGTTATGCATGAATTTATTAATCTCATTGTTTTCTATTCCATATTACATAGTTTGTATCAATATACATGTGTTTGTGTGTAGGTACTTTATGATAAGGCCTCCCATATGTGTGATATGCCTACATGTTGCTAGTTACCAGTGCCTGGGATATTAGAGGTGGAATTAGGGTGGAAATATCTTCTTACTACCAACCAAGAGGGCCCTTGTGGGACAAGTCATGTCAATAATAAAATCACATTATAGTAGTAGTTTTTTGTGGAAATTTCTAAAACCACCATGAAACATTTTCCATAATATGATTTTTTTACTATTTAGTGGTGATTTTCTAAAGTTATACTAATTTATTTATCAATAAGTGGTTTTACATAAAAACATTGATAAAAAAGTTTAGTTATTATTAAGAGTCTATTTTAATTAAAACCGTTTCTTTATTTTCCTAACAAAAACACTACATCACCCCTGATCCCCCATGCTTAGGAGCCCCCTGATAGTGGAAAATCCACACCATAATTTACCCACTATCACTAAGCCTCTCTATAGCTACCCCGCCATCAATAAGCACTTTATTTAAGCCCCATCTATCCTTATCTCCCTCAAACAAACTCTTTTACCCATTTAATATCTGAATCCATTGACTAGAGCCTCGTCACCGCCGATCCCTACCATCTATGATCCCTAACAATCCTCATCTCCCTAGAGTTTTTTTGGTTTTGGATAATATAGTTCATTTTAATTTGTTTCAATTTTTATCTCTTTATATATGTTATGTTCAGTTCATTTTGGTTCTATGAGGTTTGGTTTGTTTTTTTCAGTATCTTCTAATCCATTTCCATTTGGTTCAATATTTTCTTATTTATATATGGTATGAAAGGGTCAGTTCTATTCCGTTTCAGTCCTATAATTTTAGTTTAGTTTTATTTAGTTTGTTTTACTCCTATTTAGTTTAGTTTTATACTATTTAATATAGATATTTTTAGTTTTGTTTTTTTCAGTTTGATTTAGATTATATCAATTATATTTGGTTCAACAAATTATACTTTGATTAAATCAATACATATCAGTTTTATTTGACATTTTTTTTTAATATTTGTTATCTTGGATTAAAATTGTTCATATCAAATTGGTTTGGATTGGTTATGTCTATTATAATTTGGGTCATGTGGTATTGAGATAGTTTAGATATGTACTACACATATTAGTTTCATTCAATTCAACATTGGTTGCAATTTTTTTAATTTGATTTTGGTTTTCCTATGGTTTATGTTTGTTGTTTTATCTCAAAATATATTTTATTAAACATGAAATTAATTCTTGAACTAAACATATATGACCTGGTCATGTTTTTGGTAAAGCATGCTCTCTTGATACCATAATCATATTTCACAAAGGGAATATTTTCTTTTAACACTAACCTAAATAAAATATAAATAAATGGATAATACTTAACCATATTTAGGTAATTCTTTAATAATAATATAATGTTTGGGATGATTGAATGCAAAAAATGATTTAGTTCTTTAACTCATTTGATTTATTTAAATTCTTTATTTCCAAAAAAAATTATTTGGAAATTTGAATTTTTATAAAGTGGATACATAGAATAATGGTTTTTAATTTATATTTAAAATTGATTTTATAATTTATCTTCTTAGTCAAAATTATTACCTTAAATATGAATTTAAATTTAAAATTTAGTTTTCAATTATAATATCTAAAATTTTGTAATTTAAAAAATTATGATTGTATTCTTTTTTTTATAAATGTATAATTATATTTATATATATTTTTGTAACTATATTTTTTATTTGAAAGTATAATAAATCAATTATATAAAGATAAAACATTTATTACATTACCTCAAAACAGATCTTATATGTTGAAGGTTTGGATATATTTTTGCATTTTAAAATTTTAAATTGATTCAAATATGAAGGAAAAAATTTAAATGTATATTAAAATGATTGTTTGAGAGAGGTGATGTATTTGAAAACTTGATATTGAAATTATTTCCACCTCAATATGTGTGATAGACATGTCATAGAGAATAAAAAATTACCGAAATTTTTATTAGTTACATCCAACATTGGAATGAATAGGTTAATACTATAGGATCAAAATATGCATGAAGATTCTCATTTACAAGAGGGGGGGGGTGATTTATAAGTTTAAAAACATTCTTTTTTAATATTATGTAAATATTTTTTTAAAAGGTTAAACAAATCAGATTCACTAAACCATCTTTGATCTTATTAAATAAATTTAATTTGATATAGGATCAAAAAATAAGGATATTGTAAAGAAAATAAGACACATATTTACTTAAACAAGATTCTACCTTAAAGAGTATAGAATCTTAAACCAGATTTTATATTAAAAAGTACAAGAAACACTTTCTATTTATAACAAATTGCACTGAAATTAAAGAATATATAGTGAAACAAGTAGTACAAATTAAATGGAATATTTTAACCCAAAGACAAGGGTATCCAATCAATTTGGATAAAATTACTTTGATTTATACTTTCAGGAAAGTCTGCCCTACCCACACCAGGGTAAGACCTCGATCCACAAAAGACTGGATGCAGATTTTTCTTGATATCCCCACAAGACCTCAATTAAGTAGGTAATCAACACCTCTATCTCCCTTTTGCTGGAATCCTTCAATTGAAGAATCAGACACCCAAAGAAAATATTAAAGAGACGGCCTAATAATGTTTATTTTAGATTGAAACCCTCTTACTAATGTAATACAAACATTGAGAACAAGAAGTTCACACTCTATTATCACGAGAGAAAATTTACATCATGTAGATACACACACACTATAGTTGAGATAAGTGTTTAAAAATTATTAAGATACCAAGTATTTATAGGTGAGGAGTCCAAGGATCATCTTGGTCTCCAAATGTCATATTTTTTCTGAAATATCATAGGGACCTATACAGTTGGAACATACAACGGTCATATAATAACAGATTAGACAAAATCATTTTATTATAAAGAAAAATATTATGAAAAATATTATCATGAAATATATGTATGAATACGATTTCATGTATGTGTACCTTAAGAAAAAAGAGTAACTAATCATCTTTAAGGAAATTATGAAATCAGATTTTAATAGATAATGAAAAGTGGATTCTAGTAAAACTGAGAATCAGATTCTAAGAAAGTATGTGAATCAGATTCAAAAATATGTGCAAATCAGGCTTGAAAAAGTGTAAGAATCAGTTTTGATAAAGTGTAAGAATTAGATTCAATGAATTGTGTAAATCAGATTAAAAAATCCGAGTGAATCATATTTAAGGAACTGCGAAGATCAGATTAAAAAATTTGACTAAATTATATGTCAGGAACTATGTTAATAGGATTAAAAAATCTAAGTGAATTAGATTTAATGGATTGTGTAAATCAGATTAAAAAATCTGACCGAATTGGATTTAAGGAACATTGGGAATCTGATTCAAGAAAGAATAAGGATATTATTTTTTGATCAGATTCAGTTTTTATTCGGTCTTAAAGAAAATATTGTTAAACTTATCTAGAATACAATATAAAAATAAATAAAGAATATAAGTTTAATTATAATTTTACTTGAATATAAGTAGAACAAATTTATTTATTAATGTTTATAGAAAGTAAGTAAAATAAAATTAAATGAAATAATTTTGTGATTTACAAAACATAAAGTATTAATAAAAGTCATAAGGAAACTTTTGACTCAATAATCCCCCCTTTTTGGAATGAAAAAACAATATTTTTGGAAACAATATTATGATTTAAAAAATTCAAATTTGAAATTAAAATAAATACTTATCTCCCTTAAGATTATGACTAAAAATTAATACAACTAACTCCCTCTTAGGTTATGAAAACATCCTAAGGATTGTATTCTTATCTTTAAGTATTTATATTATTTTCTTAAAGAAATATCCCTCTTAATTAATGATATCTTCTTTAAAAATTCTCCCCTTTTTTTAAATATGTATTCTTTAAACATTATCCCCTTACTTAAAAATTCTACCCCTTTGTGATTTACAAAAAAGAGTGGAGAAAACAAATATTTTACAAGGAAAAGTTAGGAAACAAACTATATGAAACAAGATAGATAAAAATACATGATATTGGAAAGTTTTTATAAAAAAATGTTTAGAAATATAAAATATTAATCTTTATTGGGTGTTAAGTCCCTGAACATTTCCTTCAACTTCTTCAAATCCTTTCAATCTTTTTTAAACTTCGTACGAAACACATCCCGATGCTGATTCTTCTTCTCAATATTTTGAATATTTTCATCCTTACATTGAATCTTTTCTTCCCAAGCCATGAATTTTTCATCCATCTCATCTTTGTAAGACTTCATCAATTTTATCTCAGTTCTATAAAAATTTAATATTCCATAGCGATCTTTGATTTCTTGCATCCAGATTCCTTGTTCTTCATTCATTTTTTTTTATGAAAACCCATTTGATAGTTCTTTGAGGGAGTCTTCAGATTCTTTGAAAGAATTCTTGATTGATTCAAACATATATTTGAAGTCATTAAGACCAATATTTATATGTATTGAACACTTTTTCATGTCTCTGTAGGATTTCTTATTACTTTGATAATTATCCACGGTGGCTTTGAAATATGCTTCAAGCATGATCATCTTATCCATCTGCAATGTTATTAAGTCCGATTTATGATTCAAAGATTCTTTGATCCTTTTAAATATTGTCTAAATATTTGGGAATTATGGAATGGAATTCACCAACTTCTTTAACGACTGAACAAAAAAATATTCTCCCATAGAGGAGGATGACTTTTTCTGATTTTGATGCATTCTTATTAGAAGTTCCAACATCTATCTCCTTACATTTTTCTTTCTTGGAGTCTTATTTTCTATTATCTTTTTTGTTTTCAATTCATTAGATATTTTAACAATGTTGTCTTTTTCATCATCACCATCATCACCATTGAAAGGAACTTTTTGAACTTCACTATCAACAACATTATCTTTATAAGCTGATGAAGTTTTCTAGATCTGACTACCGAATTTATGAACTGAATTTTCTTATATGGAATTATTTTAAGAGGAGGCTTGAAAATTTATTATTGATAGTTTTTTGGATTGAATAACTCTCTGAATGTATCCAATTTTTTGTATTTAATCTTCACTTACTTTCTATCCACTGGCTTCATCTCCCACTTGATATTGTTCTTCAACACTCGGAAATAATCTTGAAACTAATGCTTTTCCTTTATCTGTTATAGTAGCCTATAATACCATAGCTTGTGATTGTGGGGGAAGATAATATTATTTCATAAATGATTTTGGTACTTGTATTTTTTTGATGGTTTTTCTGAGGCTTTTAACAAAGCATATAATAACTCATTTTTTGATAGATTTTTCTTATGATTCTTCTCCTTGGATTGTTTTTCTAGTTCTTTATATTCTTGAATTATTAATTCTTTTTATTCAGCCAGATTTAACCCAAATAATATATCTCTTTATTTATTTTTCTCCATATCTTTTCTCCACTTTGCAAAAACTTCATGAGGGTATGTTTTTTTTCTTCATTGAATTTTGGAGTTCAGGATCTTGATATTTTTTCTTAGACTAAGCTATCTTTTTCATAAAGCTTTCTAAATCTTGCACTCACTTTATAGTTAAATAAAAAAAATCCTTAGGCATATCATCAAAGGATTATTTCATTCTTTTAAGTGTTTTGTAACTTCAAAGATGAATCTTAAACTTCTTTGGCTTAGACTTTCAGGGAAAGTTGAAAGAGTTCCAGAAATTATCTAAAAACTTTGATAAAGTTGCAAGAAACATAAAAATATGAGACTTGATAGATCTTCCCTTTATCTTATTGATCATGAGAAAGATATATCTGACTAGGTTAATCTTCCATAGATTAAAAAGATAATATAGTATGAAGATATAAGTTATATTCATGGTGTCCTTCTATCCTTTTCTCAAAATTAGTAACCCTTGCATCCATAATTATATAATCCGATAGTTGGAGGTGAGATGAGAATGTTTTGGCTTCTTTAGTGATTGAAATAATAAGGATTCTGTTGAATTTTCCTTACTGAAAGAACTGTCTAATTATGACAAGTCTAGAAAGCTTCTCCATCAATCAGAATTTCTAAGACATCGACTAATTTCTTAAAGGACATCGAGTAACTTTTTCCATAACATTTGAACTATACCTTATCATTTCATCCTTCAATAAATAACTCTACTGATTCATAAAACTCAATCACTAGTTTTGAAAAAAACTATATCCTAATCTCCCTTAGTTTTCACAATAAAAATAGATCGCCATTCTTGGGAATTTATGATCTTAATTAATAAAGAATCAAACTCGAGGAAGAAAGATTGAACAACTAACATTTCTATGAATGTAAACCAATAATTAAATTCCTTTGACGCACGCATTGAACTTTAAGAAGATACTGAGTGAGACATTTAGAACAAAGGAAAGAGGATGAAATCAGACTTAGGATTTTGAAGGGTGAAAAAACTTGGGTAGAAGTTGGTGGAGATCGATGTGGGAAATAGGGGTCCCCTTTTTTATACAGGAATCAAGGTGATGCTTCATCTTCCAAAAGTAATCTAATGGTTGTAAATAAACCTATTGGATCTAATAGTTGAGATTAAGCTGAAGAAGGTTTTATAGGTTCTGAACTTTTGAGGTTTTAAAGAAATAAAATTTATTTAAGAAAATATGAATATGATGATTTTCTTAAAAAAATGAAATACCAACATACATAATTGAAATCAATAAGTAACAAGTAATAATTTATAGCTTTCAAAGTTCTTAGATGATTTATCAGTATTGTATTAAATTCTTCTTAGATGTTTTTGAAAATCCCAAAAATAAATTGATTACAATTAGAAAGTTATAATTTTTTTCTAAAGACCATAAATTTTAATTAGAGTCCGAAAACATTATTAGATATTGGAAAAAACATTGTTTGGTTCTAAAAAAGCTTTAAAGAAAGTAAATTTCTTATGTACTCCCTCTATTTAAAAGGATTAACTTAATGTAAGGAGACAGTTTAAACAATAAGTGGATATTAGTGATCAACTTACAATTATCATTACTAACTTTTGTTTAATATTTTCAAATCTATCAGAAGGTAATTTTTTTGTAAAAATATTATCAAGTTGTTCTTGTATTGCAATGAATTTTCAAATAATATCTCCTTTATGTGTGTGATACCAAAGAAAGTGATGTCTAATATCTATGTGATTTTCATGTGAGTGATGTACATGATTTTTACTTAGGGCTATGGAACTTGTGTTATCACATAGTATTTGGGTTTTAGTAAAAACGCATACCATAATGAGTGAGTATTTGTTGCATCCATAACACTTGAGCACAAAAAATTCCAACTTCCCTTTATTCAGCTTCAGTAGTGTAAAGTGCCACTGAGTGTCGTTTCTTATTGGACCAAGAAACTAATGAATCTCCTAAGAAATAAAAAATTCTAGATGTACTCTTCATGTCCATTCTACAACCACCAAAATCAGAATCCTTTTTTTTAATTAAAAATCATTTCCATTAGAATAAAAGAGTCCCAAATACATAGTTCCCTTTAAATAGTGAAATTTTTTACTACTTTTAAGTGGGATTCTTTTGTATTTTCTTGGTGTCTTGAATACAAGCATACTGAAAACATTATGTTTGGATGACTAGCTATTAATTATAGTATACTTCATATCATACCTCTAATTTTTTTTTGATTAACTGGTTACCCAGCTTCATCAAGATCAAGAGTTTTTCAGGTATCGATTGGAGTAATAATACTTTTTGTGTTTTCATATACATACTTTTTAAGAATATATTTAATATACTTATGTTGAGATATATAAGTTCCTTCTAGTTTTTGAGAAATTTTAAAACCAAGAAAGAATGTTAACTCACCGATCACACTCATTTCAAACTTAGATTTCATAAGATTTTAAAATGAATCAATTAATGATTGATGATTTGATCTGAATATAATGTCATCAACTTAAATTTGAACAACCAAAACATTTTTATTATCATTATTTATGAAAATATTTTGATCATCCGTTCCCATAACATAATTGTTCTGTAACAAAAATCATATAATTAAATCATACCAGGATATAGGGGCTTATTTATGACCATATAAATACATGTTAAGTTTAAAAACATATTTATGATGTTTTTTATCTTTCAAAATAGAAAGTTGTTCTAAAAAAACTTCCTTTTGAACATATCTATTAAGGAAAGAACACTTCACACCCATTTGAAATTTTTTGAATTTAATGATTTATATGAAGTCTAGTATAATTCAAATAAATTCATGTCTTTCTACTAGAGAATATGTTTATTCATAGTCTATTCCTTCTTGTTTATTATAGAATTTAACATCTGTTCTTTCTTTATTTCTGATGATGATTCCATTTTCATTGCATTTATTTCTAAAGACCCAATTTACTTCAATTAAATAGGTTTTTTAGGTCTTTCAACCAAGGTCCAAACTTTGTTCCATTATAATTTATTTAGTTCATATTGCATAGCCATAATCCAATCTTCATCACCTAAAGACTAATCACTACTTTTAGGTTCTAACTGGGAGAAAAAAGAAAAATGTTTTACTTCATTTATTAAGTAACTTCTAGTTCTTACTGGTTGATTTACATCACCAATGATATTAAAACGGGCATGATTTTTAAGAAAAAACTAATTTGGGTTTTCTAAAACCTATTTATCAACATAAGGTAGAAAATATTCTAGATTGAATACTTCAGAAACAATTTCTTGATTATTCTCCTTATTTGAATAATTCTCTATCATAGGTTGACAATCAATTTTGAAAAACACATCAGAACATATAAGTTGGGATTATTTAAAAATAAAAGGATCCGTTTCATAAAATTTAACATGTACTATTTTCTCAATAGTATAACTATTTTTTTTGAAAACTCTATAAGCCTTAGAAGTAGAGGAATAGCCTAAGAATATTCCTTCATCACATTTGGGTGAAAATTTATACAAGTTATTTTTGTATTCGAAATTAATACTCTACATCCAAATAATTTTAAGTATAAAGTTTTTTGTTTTTGGCATGTCCATAACTCATAATGTGTTTTATTAAGAAATAGTCTGATTAAAACTGGATTTATAGTATACTAATATGTACTTACAACTTCATCCCAAAAAATTTTAACATTTGATTATTCACTAAATATGGTTCTTATTATCTCTTAAAGAATACGATTTCTTCTTTCAACAAAACCAATTTTGGGGGAGTTATGGGATCTGAGATGTTTTGAGTAATTACTTCCTTAATACAAAAAGTTTCAAAATAATTTTTTTTAAATTATCTACCTTGATCACAATGAATAGTTATCAATGGAAGTTTTTTTTCATATTTAAATTTTACTGATTTTTTTAAAAATACAAGGCTTCAGAATTCATTGCAAGAAAATATACCCATGCAAATATAGAGTAATAATCAAATAAAACAAATATATAGTATTTCCCTCCAATAAATCCAGTTTTTATAGGACTATATAAGTCTATGTTCACTAGATATAGGGAATTATAAGTTGAGACTTCACTAATAGATTTGAATCTTGACTTATGTTGCTTCCTATATTGAAAGGGGTCACAAACTTTTGAAGAATCAAATCTAAGTTCCAGTATATCCTTAACAAGCCCTTTCTTAGTTAGTTTACATAAGTTTCTATGGTTACAATTTCTTAACCTTCAATTCATAACCATGATTGATCTTCCATTTCACTAAGGAAAGGTAATTTTTGGATCCTAAGGTCTTCTAAGTTATGTTTGTAAACATTCTCATGTCGATGGATAGAAGGAATGAATTCATCCTTGGAATTGTATACTAAACATTTATCATTCCTAAAATTCACAAGTTAAACGTAATCACATAATTGGATTATTTTTATAAGGTTCTGCTTAATACCTTTAGCAAATAAAACATTAGAAATTAAGGCTTTTCCAAGAAGAATAATATTACCAATACCAATAACTTTTCCTTTATCATTATCTCCTAATGTGGCTCTTTCACCTTTCATTTCGATAATATTTTTGAATAATTATTTATTAAAAATCATATGTCGGAAAAAAACACTATACATGTACCATATATTCTTATTTTTGGTACTTTCATTGTTTTCCTAAAAAAAAACAACTAGATTTTCAGAATCCAAATATTCATGGATCTAGTAATGTTAGAAAGTAAAATATTAATAATCCACATTTTTTTGAGAAATTAGATTTAAGAAAAACTAATGATAATATTTTATTTAAATAACTATTTTTGTTCTAGTGTCCACTACATTAGAATTTTGTGATGAATGGACAATTTTTGGCAATAAAATAGTTATTGGTAAAAATAGGTTTTGAATGAGAGTAACCAACTCCAGAACTATTCCTAAAAGGATGAAGTTTTTTTTACATTTTATCAAAGTCTTTCTCTCTATATGTAAATTTAGATAAATGTTTTATTAAAAACAAAATTTTGTACTTTAGTTTAATAACTAAATTCTTTTCCTCAAAGTCATTTTTTAGAATTGATTTTTGTCTCTAATTTTTTTCTCAGAATTAGATTTTTCAAGATCTTTAAAAATTTTATCCTTTTCAAAATTAAATTGCTTAAGGTTTTTTGAAAGAGAAATGATTTTATAAGATTTTTCATTAAGATATTAAAAATATTGGATAATTATTTTATTAAAACATTGATTCTGTAATTTTCATTTTTAGGATTATTTTTTATTTTGAAATTATCATTTTCAAGAAACTTGGAAAATATAGAAACTTCATGAAATGAAGGTAAAGAATTATCTTCTTCTGAGGATGATTCTTCATCTGAAGATTTAGAATTTCCTTCATTAGGATAATTATCAGTTAAATATATGTTAGTCAAAGATTCAATAGTGTGTGCCTTTTCCATGTGACAATAATTATCAATAGGTATTTTAGCATAAAGAACAATATTATTGTGTCCATAGGGTTCATTATTGGAGGATTGATCATATAATTCCCCACCACTTGCACTCCAAGAATCATTACATTTCATAAATTTATTTCCCTTAGACTTATGATATCTTTTCTGATTCCTTTTAGAATTTATATCATTTCTATCATTTATTTTAATCTTTGGACAAATAGGTGTTATGTTTCCTTCTTTTTTACATTCATAGCACATGACTTCTGAATCATCCTTACCTTTATTATCCTTTTTATTGTATTACTATTGAAATCATTATCTCTAAATATCTTGTTTGTTATTTGAGAAAGATATAATAACTTATTTTTTGAATGATTAGTATCACATGAGTCTAATTGAATCACAAATTTCTTTGTCTTTGTCGACCAAACAAAATTTTCAGGAGTTTTGGATTTCTTCATATTTGAGGTAGTAGTAAAAGAAAATCTCCCATTATTCTTCTTTGAATTTTATATATCACTTTTTAATATATTCTCTTCTTCTAAGAAAGTTCTAAATAACTCATCAAGAGTTACAGATGTGACTTTCCTTTAATCGTCAATCATAGTTCTCTTGGATTTCTATTCATTAGGCATGATATCTATAATCTTATCTACAATAATATCATCATCTAGTACATTCTCTCCCATTTACTATAGAATATTAACAATAGTGATTAATTTTTGTTTAATTTTAGCTATAGTTTCTCCATAGGGAAAAAAACCATGATAATCTGCTCTAAGAAGGGCTCTTATTGTCTCAATGACCTTTTAAGTTCCAAAATGTGTAATCTCCAATTTCTTCAAAATACTATTTTTTACTTCAACTAATGATATTTGTATGTATATATTCATTTTTATTGAATAAAGAAAACTATTTTTCACCTTATAGTTTAGTTGATATTATTTCTTCTCTTGATTAGTAAAGGTTCTGACTTCTTTGTCATGAATTTTGTAGCCTCCGGTAAGCATGAAAAAATTATCCACAATAGTTTTGATAAAAAATGTCTTCATTATATATTTCCAATATTCATAATCATTACCATAAAATATAGGTGGTCTTGTATGATTTATATTGTCAATGTATTCAACATTTAAACCTTCCATCTTTATAATAATATAAAAATTATTTTTCTACAACACAAGTTATTGTAACAAATATTTATAAAGAAAAAGTCTATAAAAGAAATTAAAAACAACTTGTATAAATAAATAATGAGTAGGTATACTGAGTAGTGAAATCCTAATTTGATACCAATTGAAGGATTGAAATATTTATGAAGATGCCCAGTTATAAAAGGGGGAGTGAATTTTATGTTTAAAAACATTAATTATTATTTTTAAGGAAATATTTTTTAACAATGTTAAATAAATAGAATTCACTAAACCCTCTTTGATATTATTAAAGAAATAATATTTGACATAGGATTCGATAATAATGATACTGTAAGGAAAAAAAGACACATGTTTACTTAAACAATATCATACCTTAAAGCATATAGAATCTTAAATCAGAGTTTTATACAAAAAGAAAGTATAAGAAACACTTATTTTTTATAAAATTTATTAATGTAATTAATGAAATTTTAGTCAAACAAGTAGTAAAAATGAAATGGAATATTTTAACCAAAAAAGAAGGGTATCCAATAAAGTTGGATTAATTTACCTTGATTTATAGTTTCACAAAATTTGTCCTACCCACACTAGGGTAAGCTCTCGATTAGAAAAAGACTGGATGCATCTTCTGTCTTACTATCCCAGTATGTCCTCGATTAAGAAGGTAATAAAAACCTATGTCTTCCTTTAGAAAGAATCCATCAATTAAATAATCGTACACATGAATAAAATCATAAAGAGTCAACCTGATAAGGTTTCTTTTAGATTGGAACTCTCTTACTAAAGTAATACAAACATAGGGAACAAGTAGTTCACACTCTAGTATCACGAGAGAGAATTTACAGCATGAAGACATAGACACAATAGTCAAGATATCTATTAATAAATGATGATGTGAAAAAGTGAAAAAGTCTTTATAGGTGAGGAGTCTAACAGTTATCTTGATCTCCAATGGTCATATTTTTCTTGAAATATTGGAGGGACCTGTACAACTGGCACTTACAACGGTCATATAATAACAGATTAGACGACATTGTTTTAGTATAAAGAAAAATATATGAGAAAAATTATCATACATTATATATATATGAGTCCAATTACATGTATGTGTACATTAAGAAAAAAGCATAACTAATCGAATTTAAAAAAATTATGAAATTATATTCTAATAGATAATAAAATGTTGATTATAGTAAAACTGATAATCAGATTCAAAGAAAGTATGTGAATCAAATTCAAAAATATGTGTGAATTGGATTTGAAAACGTTTAAGAACCAGATTTGATAAATTATAGGAATCAGATTCTATTAATTTTGTAAATTAGTTTTGAAAATATGAGAGAATCAGATTTAAGGAACTCTGCAAATCATGTTAATAAATATGAGCGAATCAGATTTAAGGAACTGTGTAAACCAGATTTAAAAATCTGATTTAATTTGATTTAAGGAACTGTGAAAATCATATTATAAAATCTAAGAAAATCATATTTAAGAAATAGAGGGAATCAAATTAAAGAAAGTGTAAGGATCTGATTTTTTTTATCAGATTCAGTTTTTATTTAGCCTTAAAGAAATGATTATTTGACTTAGCAAGAAAAAAATATTAAAAAATTAAATAAAATAAGTCTAATTATAATCATACATGCATATCATTAGAAAAAATTACTTTATAAATGTTTATGGAATGTAAGGAAAATAATATTAAAGTAAATAAGATTGTGATTTCCAAAATGTAAAGGAATGAGAAATGTCATAAGGAAAATTTTGAATGAACAAATAACATGATGACAAGACATGAAATTCATAACCTGAAAAATGATGCTTTCAGTATAGTAGGGAAAAAATGTCAATAGTGTAACATCTCAGTTGATACACATGTTTATATTGAAAATAGTAATTACACTTTTAGAACTATAGTAAAATCTGATCAAGATGGTTATATATTACTAGATGATGTTTTTATACTAATACCATGGAAAAATAAACTAAGAAAACAAATGTATTTTCTAAATTAGTTGAAGAAAAAAATAAATAATTATATGAAGGATGTGAAAAGTATTAGAAATTTTATTTTCTGTTAAAGTTTATTTTTAATTCTAGTGCCTATTAGATTTATAAATAAAGAAATGTCTATGATATTAGAATTGTTTCATGATACCATTTCTGAAGCTATGAACCCTAGATCATTTTATGAAATGAAGAATAATATTAATAATCATGAACTCAATTATATGAATAAACAAACATGTTGTAATGATTGTATTCTTTATAAGGGAGATGTTTTGAGTAGAGAGAGATCAATAGATTCTGTACTTCTAGATGGAACTCAAAAAACCATGATTCAAAATTTTATCTATATACTACTACTGACTAAAAAATATATTTTTTATTACCATCTAGGAATATTGGCCTAGACCCTTCATAATATGAATCCAACAAGGAGGGTAAAAATAATGTATACCAAGGGCATCCCCCAACACAAAGATCTATCACTCCAGAGGAAGTGACCCCAACCATCAAAAATGATTAACCCCTCTCTTGAGCGTCTGAAACTTGCAAGCCTATCAGTAAAAAAATTAGTCTCCCTCCAAATGTGATGTATGTTTTGAATCAAGGCATCCTATATAACACACCTTCAGATAATGTAGGTCAAATACCATGGTGTCTCATACCTCTCCTGGACCATCTGCACCAAAATTTCAGAGTCCGACTCCACTTCTGACTCCTGAAAGCCACACTCCTTGAAAAAGTGATGTCCAGAAAGTTTTTCCCATGCCTTCACCCCCAGGGAACTACCCAGTACGTAGAATGTGAATAAGGCCACAAGGAATAAACCGCACGAGTCACGTTGGAATCCTCCACCTCTCATGAGACCATTTCTGAGGGATCCATCCGCATTAAGATTTAACCCACTGGTAGAAGGATTCTAGCTGACCCATTTTCCTCCTAAACCTCCATGCATGGAGGGTCTGTTGAGAATGTTGCACACAAGAGCCAAGTGCTGACTCCCAATCAGTAATGTGATCAGCTCACTGATTAAGGACCTAGCCCTCATATGAAGAAAATAATTAGAAAGCCGAGAGCCCAACCAGGATTGATTCCTTACCTATCAGATGACCCAAAAAATGGAAGCAAGGATGATGGCCCATACTTTGCATTCCATGCCCGTTTTCTCCACACCTTGAATCCATGAGGGCCTGAGACCCTTTCAAGGGAACTATTGTAGACTGGTCCGTGGCTGAGTGGAACACAACGACCAATGTTCGGCCACCCAGTCACTCTATGTGAAGAGGTGCTGGGTTGATTCACTCCTCGGGTTTACACAACAGAAGCACCGTGAGGCTAAATGAAATGTTCCCATGGGATTTCCAATGGATGCATTTGACCCTTTTCAGTATTTATAGAGAAATTACAACATATAAGTGATTATTTGATCTATTATAATATAAATCCATAGATGCATATACAACAAAATTTATTCATCATATTAATGATTATTCAATGAAATAAAAATCTTGGAAATGAAATTAATTTATACCTTGAAACTCGTATTCAACAATTACAAGAGTAATAGAATGATGGTGTAGAAACAAATAATTAATTTACTATGAAAATGTTCAAAATTTTTACCTCCAAAATGTGGATCATTAATAACATTACTAGATTAGGAAATTTATCTAGATGGAAAAACACATAGGCTTTCCTTTTCTAATTTCTAACATTGATTTTGAACCTCAATGGGTAGTGTTTTGAAAAATGTGTAATTTTATGTTTTATCATATATTACATGATACATATATGATATTTTAATTTAACAAGTCACATTTTTATGGAAAAAAATATTTTAATAATCTGCGGAAATAATTTCTAGATAAAAAATCTTCTCATAATTATCAAATGTTGATATAGAGTTTGGAATGAAGTTTCAACTGAATGAAAATGGTTAACGATTCAGAGAACCGTTAGATAAGAATGCATCATAACAATTGATGAAAAATTATATAGTTTTCAAACCTTGATATTGAGAATTTAATTTTTTACCCTTTAATATTGAAGTTATGAACATTAATTAGAATGTGTGTGATAATGTGCTACTTTACATTGCTTAATGAATTGGGGAAATAAAAAGATCATTTAAATTCCCATAAGGACTTAAAAGCACTTAGTACAAAACACTATCTCTAGAAAAATGATAATGGGAAGTATCTAGTAATAATTTTTTTAATGAAAAGTTAGTAAATTTTTTTCCTTAAAATATTAAAAAATATAAATGTGTATTATGGATACCCAAGAAACAATTCAAGATGTGTTAATTTTAATTATCATAAAATACATGGATTGAAAATTCATCACTCAAATATATTGATGCAATAGTTGCTACCTTTATAAATTAATAATTTATTACCTAGAATATAACATTTGTTTTAATCAAAATTTTCAATTATTATGATAGATTTTTGAGAAGATCATAAATGTTATTGAACTAAATAAACTTCAAGAAATAGTTGTAACGACATTATAAAAATTATAGATGGTATTTCCCCCATAAATTTTCACTATAATGATTTATATGATTTTGCATTTGTTTGAAGAAGAAATAGTTAGAGGGACCATACATTATCAATGGATGTATACTATAGAGAGGCGTTTTATTTTAATTTACATCTCATTAATAAAAGATAATTTTTCCAATCAATATTTATTAACATTATTTATTAATTTATTATTTTTCTCATTAGGTATCTAGGAAATTTGAAGCCGTATGGGAAAAATTAAACTCAACCATAATGCCTTATTGTGTAAGGTTACCATGCCAAATATTTTCCAACTTTTTTTAAGATATTTTAATAGGATCGAGATTATATTGAATCGAGTGGGGTGTTTTTATGACAATCCAAGTCAATCTATGGAAAATAATCATTAATGTTTCCAACTTTAGATGAAGAATTTAGAAAAATATTCTCATATTCAATCATATATTTATAGTTAAGATAAGAAAAAATATATTCTATACTCAATAATGAATTTTTTTCCATTTATTGATTAATTAATGACACAAATTAAAATACTCCTTTGGATTCAAACTTGAAAAGAGGTAGGGATAACAAAAGTGGTCAACAATGAATTTTTTTACTGGTTTGCACATCATATAAGATTTTAATATAATATATGGTTTGAATTTTTTTTATAATTTTAATTCCCTAATGTTTCATGAATTTTTTTTTCAAGTGAGTTTTATTTTTTGGATAACTTGAGTTACACACAACACAGAGTTTAAACGAATTGTGAGATACTATTAAAATATAATTATATGATGTTATAACCTAGCCATTAAATTTATGGGTATAATTTGAATAACGGAATTATGAATAACACAAGGTTTATAAATGAATAAAATGAATTCATTGGTTATCTATTAATTATAAATGAAAATAAAAATCATTTTAAAGTAAAAGAGATATTTGTTTTTATGAAAAAACAACTTTTATGCACATATTGTATTTTTATCTTAATAAAATAAATTACTCCTTATTATTGAATGATTTTAGTTATATATATATATATTAAATTAAAAAAACTATTTAATATTTATTTAGTATTTTTCTAGGCATGTCATTAGAATTAACCATGTTTTAAGCTTAAATTGTGTCTGTCTAAAAAGTAATTTTCATCACGTGCTGTAAACTTATTTTAAAATCGATTTTTTCCACATATAGGTATTTAATATGATAAAATTGATTCTATATTTAGAATCATGGGGTTCAAATTTTGTAAATAGACTCTTATTTTTGTTCAATATGAATAACAACCTTAGTAAATTTTATTACCTCGGTAAAGGGAAAATATTGTTTTCCTAGGTCAAAACTAAGTGATAAGGCCATAATTTTTCAACATAATTTTTATTGGATGAATCTAATTACACCATTATCACCTTTGGATCTAAATTTAATTTTTAAGGGGCAATTTTCAATATAAATGATCTATATAATATATAAATTAAAGAAATTCATGAAATGTCACTCTCTTAGTTTTAAATATCTTTTATGTGTCCACATAGAGACAAAAGGAAGTCATGAATGAATATATAGGTCTATTTTAAGATTAATGAAATTTTTATAATGATATAAATTTATTTATAATTTTTAATAAATTTATAATTATCATAAATTCTTATCAAATACCGATGCATGATTTCTATGATTAATAAATAAATATATTAAATGATTTTAAAAATATTAAAAGTAATATAATTTGAGATATTTAATGTGTGAAACAAATTTTATAGATTAATATTACATATTATTGTTATTTAAAAATTTTATATTTTAATTCCATCTTTTTATTTTTATAATTTAAGTCAAATTAAATGAATTGTGTCAAAATTGGAAATAATGATATTTTATGAAAATAATATTTTATTAACTGAAATAGAAATAAAAATAATATTAAAATTAGGCAAGGGGGATAATATATGGTCTAAAATTTAATCCCTTGAACATTTATATACCATTGGGAACTAATTTTATTTATAAAGACATTAATATATTTTAATCTTTTGAGAAATTACAAGAGTGCCCCTCCCCTCATTTATAAATAGGCACCCCTCGTTTCTCTTATTCACACCAATTTGAGATTTATATCTAAATAAAACACTTATAAGTTATCATAAAAACTCCCATATCCACATTCTAGAGGTTTTTAAGTCCAAAAAGTATAGATCTTGATCCCTTAAGAGGAGATCTAAATGAGTTGTTTCAAAGAAGAGGTAATTGACTTGACCAATAACGTTTTTAATTATTCATTTAACTCTTATAAATCTATTATATTTTTCATAAAATAATATATTCTAGTATCTTTAATATAATTAAAATTTTATTATTAGAATGAAAAAACTATTATTCACCATATTTCCTTGAAATGGAAAGTGAAAGAAGCAATCATACATACGTATGACTTAGCGTCTCCACGTAGCGATACAATTCATTTTCCATCACCATCTAACAGATATGGTTATTATTATGGGTGTAATATTTATATATTATATTTATGATTTAATTATTATGATTTAATTATTATATCATTTCCTCCTTCTTACCTTCTAAACCATTGGAAAATGATAATGTCATTCATGCGTATATATGGACTACCACCTCCATGAAGAGACGTGATTTGTTTTTCATTTTCACTTTAATTGGATTGTAATAATAATTAATTTAATGAATTCATAATATATATATATATGATATAATAATGATTTTGGTTATATGAATTATTATTTATCTTTCTTTCATTACATCGTTTGAAAAAAGGAAACAACGTTCATACGTACGTACGACCGAATGTCTCCATGAACAGTGCAGTTCAATTTTATATCTATAACTTTTATAGATGAATATAAATATTTATATAATTAATATATATTCTATTTAATTAATGCTTAATTTTTTTAGATGGTGGAATCATGAGCAATGTACAGGGTCCAAAACTACCAAACCAAAACATACATGAAAAACGAAGAAGTTATCCCCCAGAATAGTGGGTTTAATAAAGAATTTTTAATGAATTGTTGATACAAGGTTATAATTAAATAATATATTGTATTATTTATATGATTATGTTTTTGTAATAGATTTATAATAAATCTATATTTATTATACAGGAGGTTCAAACACATATGGAGGAAGTAAAACCTGAGGTAAAAGATTTTTGTCTCACATTTATTTCTATGAGACACATAATATATTCAACACCTGTTTCTTTTATGTGGTGTATATAATACCCATGAATTTATTTTATAATGCTTATTATGAAAGTTATAGGTATTAAAATATCCATATAAGGTTATTCCATTCATGTGTCTTATGTTTCAAATCCTGCTAAGCGGTAAGGGATTTATGTATCAATCCAATTTTAATCAGGAATATTTACGATTGAATTTCCATTAAAAGAAATTAAATGATAATTATTTGATTAATATCATTAATTTTTCATATCCTATGGTTATTTTTGAATAATAATTTTGTTCATTTCATTTCCATCTCATTAAATACTCAAGATAATGCATAACTTTTTTAAGGAAAGTGATTATGTTTTACTACGCGACTAAGGAACTTTTTCTTACATATCCATATTTCTCTAAAAATTGTTCAATAATGTTTTTAATATTCTACTATGATTTTTAAATAAATTTTTACCCTTGATTTAATTTATTCAAAATGGTTTCAAAAGAATATTTTTTTTTGTTTTTTGAATGAGGCACTTTTTTATTTTCCCTAAAAATATGAAAGACATGTCATCTTTTAACTTATACGACATGAATGGAATTTCCTGACATCATGATCAATCAGTGGTTTGAAGATTATTTTACAATTTTATATATTTATTTTCAAATATAATATTTTCTAAAATATTTTTCAATCATTTTAATTTAAAAATTATTTTCAAAGTGGAAAGGTTATTTTCCTCAAGAAATATTTCAGTCAACTTTTAACGAAATTTTAATATATGATAGAAACAATTGATGTTTATTATAATTTACTATGGATATGATCCAATTATACCATTATTAATCTTTATCCATGTGTTTAATTATTATGTTGATGTGATTTTTATAAAAACCATTTTTTCAATGGGTTATGCTATGATGAATTGATGAAATGTTTATAAAAATCAATTTTTTTCATGGGTTATAATGTGATGATATAATGAATATTTTATGATATTGTGGGACACATATGTATGGTTTTTATTATGTGATGGATGGTTATGTTATAAACCATTTATGGTGGATACATTATAACCAAGGATGGTGGTTACATTATAACCAATGTTGGTGGTTATGTTATAACCAAGGACTGTGGTCACATTATAATTGAGGATGGGTGGGCCCAGAATTATATATACCTATAATTTTTGGGTAATGATTGATATTGCATGAGATAAAAAATATTTAAATGAGGTGTAGACCCATTTCAGTAAAATAATTTTCCACAATGATAGTCTTGGGAATGAACATTAACTCTTATGATAGAATGAGGAGTGAATCTAATCCACTATGATAGTATTGACAATGATAATTGACTACAAAGTAAATGATTTTATATGATTATGACATAATTTCATGTATTATACCAATTTTATACTCTCAAGGTTCATGCTCTTTGATTCCTTTATGATTCATATCTTATAAACTTCCAAGCATTAGGACATGAATCATGATTATGATCTTTGATATGAATGGTATTGTTTTAAAATTTTATTATCCTGTTATAATACCCTAATTCTCATGTTAAGTTTAATTGATCATTTATATCTCCATTATTTACACTAACTAAGTGTCTAAGATTTCCCTTTCTTATTTTTTAATTATCCAGGTTATGAAGAAATATTGTATGTATGATATGTCTAATAAGGGTACTAGTTATGAATAGCTTAATGGGAGAAACTTATTAACAAGTTATTTATGTGTCCCATATTCCAAAGATACTATACCTATACAATTTTTGGAGTACATCATAATGTTATGTAAAGAATATTAATATAATAAGATGTAATATCTATGTATGAAATGTATGGGTCATTATAGTTGGTATCAGATCAAGGTTTAGTTAACCTTTGAAAAATAGGATGAGAAAATATTATCGTGAAACCTAGGGATATGTCTAATTATAAGTTACAACCATAAAGTTTTGGTAATAACTAGGGATAACCTTGAAAAACCTATGGTTTCATAGTATATGAAAAAGGTGTCATGATTTAGACATCCTATAAATTATTTTCTTATTGTGTGGTTCTCTATTATGATTACTATTTCTCACACTTTTCCTTCTTGTTTTAGTTAATGGATAAAACTAGAAGACATCTTAATAACAGTGAATGTGTTAGAAAAATCAATGATTTTCCACCTAAGAAAGCAAATTCCCTCATATATATAATGAAGAATCTTTTTTATATGATCACACAAATTTATCAAGACATGAATCATACTGAGCTTACAAATGATCAATGTAAGAATCAACGTACTACTAAATATTTTATGAGGAAATATATACCATATTTTAGTGTATATTTTGATCCAATAGTGGCTAAGTGATGGATAAAAACACCAAAAAAATATTTTATGTTCTATAGTACTTAGAACATGAAAAATTTATCCAATATATTTATCGTGTGGAATATGAAAGAGACCCTTGGTAGAGAATTATTAAGAATATGATTCAAGAGGATGAAATTGAATCCATGTAATGAGATTAGATTCTTATTTTTTTTAGTAAGTACTTCTCTTGTATTCTGCACACAATGATGGAGAAGGAATTTCTTGAGTTAATATATAAGGATGGCGAATCTATTGGTACATATAATGCTAATTTTACAATACATAGAAGTTATAATTATGATTTAATCATCATTCCAGAAAGTAAAAGTGATAAATTCTTTGGTGGATTAAAACCAAGTCTACAAAAGTTATTAGTTATAAGAGACTTTAGTCACTATGAATAAATCATTCAATGTGCACTCAAGGTAGAAATGAAAAGTAGATAATCCCACAATTCTAATGGTTTTGATAAGAAAAATGACATCATGTATTATGAGATATAGAATAAATCGCATGGTGGAAACAAATTCTAGTCACCAACATGTAAGAGATGTGGGAGAAAACATCATGGGAATTACTTGAGTGGAACTATGAAGTGTTTTAAATTTGGGAAGTCTTATTATAGAACTAGTGAATATTAATAGGTTATAAAAAGTCCATTTGATAAAATAGAGGAATGAAAGGTTCCAAGTAATGGACCACCAATTCTTCAATGCTTTAAATTCAAAGAGTATATGAATTATTCCAAACAATGAATTAATATGAATATTTTTTATGATTAGTGTCAATATCCTCATAATCCAAAATAAAAAGGAAAATATCATGCAATCACAACTATATAAGTGGGTTTGAATAATGAATTGGTGAATGGTACACTTATCATCCACTCTATAATAGCTACTATATTATTTGATTACGGCTCCACACACTCTTTTAAATATATGAAATTTTCAAAGGGTATTGAATTACCAGCTCAATGATTATATATTGAGTCAGTAGTGAAAAATTCAAATGGTATGATGTTCTCATCTAATGTATATAGTTCATCTCTGATTGATGTTTTTGTGAAAGTGATTCCGGTAAATCTTATGATTCTCCCTTTATTTGAATTTTATGTGATTATAATGATGCCTGATTTCATTATATGGATCCCATATCAATTGTTATGAAATGGAAGTCATATTTAGTATTCCAAATGAACCTGTTATCATCTATTGGTGTGGCAATAAATATGAAATTCTGATGGAAATCAAATCCATTATATTGGACTTTATTTCTATTCAAAAGGGGTGTTTACATATAATGGTTGGGGAGAAACTCAATATCAATTATATGTCTATTGTGTGGGAGTTCATTGAATTCATTCAGTAAGAATGTAAGAACCCACGTTCTTAGACCGGATAAAATACGAGTTTTTTATTTATTTATTTATCGGTGGTTCAGTTTTAAAACCGCGCTTCGGAACGAGGTTCCTAGTGCGCAAATCGGTTCAAGTGGTGACATCGAGCTGCGTATGGACGTTTAGACCATGCGGGTCAAGTCACACAGTTGATCGTTTGTCAAAATGGGTTATCTAATTAATTTGAATTAATGGTTGTTTTAATAATAATAATAGTGAGAGATCATTATTATTAAGTGTTGTGAAAATGTGTTTAATAAAATGATGGTCAAACAAGATTAAATGTGGATGTTTTAATAATAATAATTTTAGAAGATTATTATTATTAAATATTACGCAGACGTGTTATTTAAGTGGCGGTCAAATTCCATTAAATGTAACGTTACAGTTTGACTAAAGAGTGTGAAATTAAAATCATGGTTAACAGATTTTAATTAACGTTGTGGTTTAATATAAGACGTGCTATTTAATTAAGTCACTCAATGAGATTAAATGGTTGTTTAATAATAATAATATAAGGATATTATTACTTATATTACTTTTTATTAATTAAATTCCTGGAACGGTGAATTTAATCAATTGCGTGAAATAAATTCATTGATTACTTGGGTCAAAGATATTTTATTTTGATGGGAATTTTTAATAATAATAATGTTAGGATATTATTATTAAATGAAATGCAGACACATTATTTAATTATTCTAAATAAATGGATGTTTTTAATAATAATAATTTTGGGAGATTATTATTATTAATTGTTGCACAAAGGCGTTTATTTAAATGGTGGTCAAACACAATTAAATGTGAAGTTACAGTTTGACCAAGAATGATAAATAAAAATCACGGTTTAGTGGATTTTAATTAACGTTGAATTTTTAATTAAAGGGAGTGTTATTTTTAACGCATTATCTTAATTGCAGCGTCTTCGTAATGAAGCGTTTAATTAAACAAGAGCGTTTAATTAAATTTTTGGTTATAATTATTTGTTTTTGTCATTATTATAATAATAATAATTGGGTAACTAAATAAGGGTTATGGTTGACTTAATTAATTAAATAGATGGGTGAAGAATCCATTTAAGGATTTAAGTGTAATTAATCCTAATAATAAATATTGTTGACCATTATTATTATTATTATTATTATTATTATATTCTTGTAAATGTTATTATAAATATAACATTAATGATGGCCTTTAATATATATATATATATACATAGAGTGTAATATATATATATATATGTATGTATGTATATAGATTAGTTGTAATATATATATGAGTATGAAATATATATATATATATAATTTTTTTAGAGGTGATGGGAAAGGGGGGCGTGAATCCCCCCTGCCTTTTTTTCCTTCAATCGTGTGGGCCTCCTCCTCCTTCAAGGTGCGTGGCCCTCCTTTTTTTCTCTTTTCCTCCAAATAAATCGTGACCTCCCATACTCCATGCGTTCCGCATGGTCTTCTCCTCCCTGGGCGCGACCAGCTCTCCTCCGACCCTCCGCATGAGGCGTGGCCTCCCCCAAGCGAACAGCTACTCTGGACTTCTGCGCGGCTACTCTCCTCCGCACTCTACCTGCAGTGCATCAACACCTGCGACCTCCCTTGCGTGATTCCTGTTGCAGCGTGCAACCCCTCTCCCGGACCTCCGTGTGAGGTGCGACCTTCCTCAGGTGAGCAGCATGTGGCCTCCTCCGAGCAGTCATGCAGCACAATTCCCCTAGTCTGCTCTCCTTACTAGTGCACGACCAGGCTCTCTGACTCCACGCTTCAGCAGCGGCTGGCCAGCCCTCTTCGCACGTCGTCTTCTTCCTTCTCCCATGGCGGTGTGACCCCAATTTACAGGTCCTTCTTGCGCAGCGTTTTCTCCGACGTCGTTCTTCGTTTGGGTCCAATTTGAGGAGGTATGACCTTCCTTCATAGTCTACATCATCAATTTCATGATTCAAAGTGGATTCGATGGCGTTTTGGCATTGACCGAAACCCTCAATTAGGGTTTAATAAATTATTGCATTCTCCAGTTTTCATGGTTGTGCAACATCATCACAGGACACGCTGGACCATGCTTCGACAACCGCTTTTGGGTGCGATTATGTTTTATCACCGATGTTGGGTAAGAAAATTAATATAAATAATTATTATATATTTTATGCCTTTTTTTAATTATGAAATTGATTCTGCAAACCCTTGCGGCCTTTATCTGGTCCAGAGTAAGTTTACCTGACTAGTTAATTTTAGAAATATATTACTGTTTACATTGCAGGCTATATATACGCATCACTTTTATGTGTATAGGTATACACACACACACACACACACACACACACACACATAACCACACACCCACACCCACATAGATATATATATATATACGCACATCAAAGTCATGCACGTGCGACTACATGACCGATAAAGAAAGGAGTGTTAACCTGGGACCACTCTGAGGGAAAACTGGAATCCAACATCCGAGTATATCGTCCTTGTCACCTCAAGGTAGGTGGTTTGTGCCTTTCCGTAGAAAGTTGATGAATATTTTGTGCAAATTCCACCAATACCCTTGAACGGGGTATTGCATGTTCCTGTTTTGCCTTTGTTGTATTGACTACTTTACTTGATTTCTAGAGTAGATATTTTTCCTGTGATTATGGTAGCTTTACCGTACTTTGGATGTTTTCTATGCTTGTTCTTACTTTTTGGCGTTTTTCCAGTTTCCATGCTTAGTCGTAGGACAGTGGAACTACTACCTTGTTATGTTGCTGAGCCTTAGTTGATAGCCAAGTCGTTCTTGACCTTTACTTGGACGATGTACACGGGTGTTGATCATGTATTACCTTTCACTCAGGACTCTGAGAACATAGAGTAGTAGACCAAAGGGAGAATTGACATAAGGGCTTCTCCAGAGTTTCTTTTAATCACAATGTGAGACCACATGGGGAATTGACATGGATTGCTTCCCTAGAGAGTCTGTAGATCCTCGACGTGGGCCACAGGGGGAATTGACGTTGAGTGATTCCCCAGAGAACCTTTAGCACGATACGAGACTATAGGGGGAATTGACGGTGAGTGCTTCCCCAGAGAGTCTATTAATTTAATAGCTGAACCAGAGGGGTGAGACTGTGTGTACCTCCTAAAGGGTTGCTAGTACTTATAGGTTGAACCATAGGGGTTAGTCTATGAGAGCTACCCAGAGGTTTACCTGTTTTCTTCTTGTTGTTGGCTGATTACTTGTGTACTTTATTTGTTAGATCTCTGTATTGTAGCTGTTGTGTGCTTTTTTGTTTACTGCTTCCTGCACTTTAACTTGCCTTGTATTCATTGACTGCTAGGCACAAATCTTTGGGTGATTTCCTACTAGGATTGTATCTCACACCCTGTTTGGGCCATGCTTTGGGCCCAAGCAGAATATGTTGCTGCAGGTATAGATATGGGAAAGCACCCTTCTACTTCGGGCACCTGACTTGCTGTGGAGCTGGAGAGCATGGGACCAAGCTAAGGCTTGTGATGTAGAGGAGACTTTTGGATGCTTTGTTTTTCCATTTCATTGTTACTATATTGCTTCCACCCTGTTATTTGGTTTGGCTATTTTATTAGACTTATAACATGCCATGCATCTTATCTTCAGTTCAAGTTAATTATTATTTTATAAAGTCTTCCGCTGTTAAATTCTGATGGAATGTTGTTTACTGCTTCCGCTGTTATATATTATTTCCTTCCTTTTATTTCCATTACCTATGAGGGCATAGTTCCCCCAACTACCTTACCCAAGGCCCTCGCTGCTAGTCGGTAGCCTCTGGCGTTCGGGGGAATGCGCTTGAGGTCATGTGGTGAACCGGGTACGGGCACCAGTTGAGTGGCTCAGGATTCGGGTTGTTACAAAGTGGTATCAAAGGAGTTTGTTCTTTCTTTTACTTTTGTCTTACTGTTTCAAGGTTGGTAGACAGGAGAATAGGAATGTGTCGACACTTGGGTTAATAGCCGTTCTTGGTACTGATCACACCATGTACAGGAAATGACCAAGTGACTAGGGTTGGGATTGATATTCATACTGGTTTCTGTTATAGTTGATATGATTTCACCTTGGGTGAATGTTGTACTTTCCACTTCTTATTGATTATGAAAAGTTTTAAGAAAATTTTCCTTGTCCTGTTATGGAAAGAAAAAAATTGAATTACATGCATCATATTAGGCACTTAGAGATTCATATGCATTCCTATGTGCCATGCCATGTATTTGAAGTAGTAAATTGCCTGCTAATATTGATTGTGTGCCTTGAATATGTGACATGTCTTTCATTTATTTAGCATGTCTTGATTAGATATCATGTTTCGGTGATACAATTAACATGTTTTTGTGATAAAATTCCATGCAACCTATCTTGTTATATGCCATGATTTTATGTTATAACATGTTTGGTGATTTAAACATGCTGGGTTTTGATACTTATTTGTAGTGACATGGTAGCTTGCTGATAAATGATAGGTTTTTATGGATAAATGTTATTGGTTGCGAATACGACGGAACCAGTTATTTTAGTTGTAAGGTGTATGGGCGCCTTATAACTGGGAAAAAGTATAAATCGTGTATTCTAACTTATGAAAAAGGTTTCTAAAGTAAATCATAAAGTGAATTGATCTTGAATGGGACCCTTGGGGGCCTCCTTTTTCAGTAATAAGGAATTTAGATGCTAAATTTCCTACTAATGTTTGAATAACATTGAATGATTAAATGTTAAGAGGAAGTTTGTTCTATCTTCCTGTTTTTCCATGGGTGTTGATTAAAAACCATGTGAACTTGTTGTGAACAATACTTGTGCGTTTTTAGAATTCTTTCAAATGTTTAAGGGTTGAAATGAATTAAATTTAAATAGTTAAAATGAAAATGTCTCTTGATCCTAGTATTTAAATTACTTTGCGTGACCAAGAGATAGAGTCAATGCGTGAGCTTCATAAGGGGCCATCCCATGGTAGATAGCACCCTTAGAGCCTAATATGCCATGTTTCGGTTGTGAAATTTTAAGGTTGGTGCCTTTTGTGACATTGTTCCTAGTAGGACTTTTTCAGTTTAGAAATACATCCTCGTTCGGATGGGTGGCCGTTGACCCCTTTTGGTTCTTATTAAAGGGATGACTTGTTATGATGTCATCCGGGACAATCATCGTGTGACGTGACATGACCCTGATGTGAACCTTCTTGTGCCGTCGAGTACGATTTCGGGTTTCCTCCGTGGTAGAGTGACCTGTGCGTTAGGGAATAAGTTGCATCCCACTACTCGGGAGAACTTTTGACTCGGGTGTTTTGACATGCCGACCGGTTTAATTATAATCTTCCATGTAAGATGTTCACATGGTGATCGAGGTTCTTGGAACATCATACATGGGTTAAGATATTCTCATATAGCACGCTAGTTAGCGACTGATCTCTTTTTGCGATGACATGGAAAATCTTAAGGTGGGTAGTGTCTCTTTTGTTTCCATAAATGTGTCGATGCTTACTTGGTAGCATGAATGATCTTCTTGATGATCTTGGTTTCCTCTTAGTGCGCTCTCTCAAATGCAACAAGAATTTCCCCCATCTTGAACTCATGCTAGAGGCACTAGGATAGCGTTGGTTATATGCCACACTAAAGTTTTAAAGCTGTAGGCTTGTCTTGTGATCTCATTCATAGTTGTTCACGGGATGTGTGATTTCCTAAAACCTTGACCATATTCAGGCTAAGGGACAGTTGTTTTCAATAAACCTTGTGATGGTTAGACTTCGGAAATGTCAACGAAGATCAGGTCAGGATTTCGGTGTACACACAAATGGTAATCTAACGATTTTCAAGACGCGTCGTCAGTTAAATGACGAGTGCGGGTTTTGGGTCAGTGATGTCTTTCAAGGAAGCATGTGTAACCTATTTATGTTGGTTGATTGAGATTGACTTTTTTCTTTGACGGGGTCCCTATAATGGCCTCAGATGTAAATCTTCGTTTTGGTGTTTGATTTTTAAAGTGGGTGTTGGCTCGGGTTTTAAAAGATCAAGTGTGGTTTTCTTAGGAAACGCTTAAAGATTCATTGGGCGTTGGGAACGCAATGTAATCTTGTTGAACGGAACTTCACAACCCTTGTAGGTCGGGTGATGTTTTTGTTGGTTCCCGAAGGCTTCTCGGGGACGAGAAGTTTTTAAGATGGGTAGTTTGTAAGATCCGCGTTCTTAGACCGGATAAAATACGAGTTTTTATTTATTTATCGGTGGGTCAGTTTTAAAACCATGCTTCAGAATGAGGTTCCGAGTGCGTGAACTGGTTAAAGCGGTGACATCGGGCTGCACATGGGCGGTTAGACCAGGCGGGTCAAGTCGCGCAGTTGACCGTTTGTCAAAACGGGTTATCTAATTAATTTGAATTAATGGATGTTTTAATAATAATAATAGTGAGAGATCATTATTATTAAGTGTTGTGAAAATGCAATTAATAAAATTATGGTCAAACGAGATTAAATGTGGTTGTTTTAATAATAATAATTTTGGAAGATTATTATTACTAAATATTATGCAGACATGTTATTTAAGCGACGGCTAAATGCCATTAAATGTAACGTTACAGTTTGACCAAAGAGTGTCAAATTAGAATCCTGGTTAATAGATTTTAATTGACGTTGTGGTTTAATAAAAGACGTTCTATTTAATTAAGTCACTCAATGAGATTAAATGGTTGTTTAATAATAATAATATAAGTATATTATTATTTATATTACGTTTTATTAATTAAATTCACGGAAAGGTGAATTTAATCAATTGCGTGAAATAAATTCATTGATTACTTGGGTCAAAGATATTTTATTTTGATGGGATGTTTTAATAATAATAATGTTAGGATATTATTATTATTAAATGAAATGAAGACACATTATTTAATTATTCTAAATAAATGGATGTTTTTAATAATATTAATGTCGGGAGATTATTATTATTAATTGTTGAACAAAGGTGTTTATTTAAATGGTGGTCAAACACAATTAAATGTGAAGTTTCAGTTTGACCAAGAACGTTAAATAAAAATCATGGTTTAGTGGATTTTAATTAACGTTGAATTTTTAATTAAAGGGAGTGTTATTTTTAACGCATCATCTTAATTACGGCGGCTTTTCAATGAAGCGTTTAATTAAACAAGAGCGTTTAATTAAATGTTTGGTTACAATTATTAGATTTGGTCATTACTATTATAATAATAATTGGGTAATTAAATAAGGGTTATGGTGGACTTAATTAATTAAATAGATGGGTGACGAATCCATTTAAGTATTTAAGTGTAATTAATCCTAATAATAAATATTGTGACCATTATTATTATTATTATTATTATTATTATATTCTTGTGAATGTTATTATAAATATAAAATTAATGGTGGCCTTTAATATATATATATATACATAGACTGTAATACATATATATATGTATGTATATAGATTAGTTGTAATATATATATATATATATATGAGTAAGAAATATATATATATATATATATATATATATATTTAGAGGCGCTGGGCAAGGGGGGCGTGACTCCCCATACCTTTGTTTTCCTTCAATCGTGTGGGCCTCCTCCTCCTTCAAGGTGCGTGGCCCTCCTTCTTTTATTTTTTAATCTTTTCCTCCAAAAAAATTGTGACCTCCAATACTCTATGCATTCTGCATGGTCATCTTCTCCTTGGGTGTGACTGGCTCTCCTCCAGCCCTCCGCATGAGGCGCGGCCTCCCCTAAGCGAACAGCTGCTCTGGACTTCTGCACGGCTACTCTCCTTCACGCTCTACCTGTAGCGCATCAACACCTTTGGCCTCCCTTGCATGATTCTTATTGCAGCGTGAAACCCCTCTCTCGGACCTCCGTGTGAGGCGCGACCTTCCTCAGGTGAGCAACATGTGGCCTCCTCAGAGCAGTCATGTAGCGCGACGCCCCCGGTCTGCTCTCCTTACTAGCGCACGGATAGGCTCTCCGACTCCTCCCTACAGCAGTGCCTAGCCATCCCTCTTCGCACGATGCCTTCTTCCTTCTCCCATGGCAGTGTGACCCCAATCTTACGGGTCCTTCTTGCGCAGAGTTTTCTCCGACGCCGTTCTTCGTTTGGGTCCAATTTGAGGAGGTATGACCTTCCTTCATAGATTGCATCAACGCTTTCATGATTCAAAGCGAATTCGATGCCGTTTTGGCATTGAACGAAACACTCAATTAGGGTTTAATAAATTATTGCGTTCTCCTGTTTTCATGGTTGTGCAACAGCATCGCAGGACACGCTGGACCATGCTTCGAAAACCGCTTTTGGGTGTGGTTACGTTTTATCACCGATGTTGGGTAAGAAAATTCATATAAATAATTATTGTATATTTTACGCCTTTTTTTAATTATGAAATTGAGTCTGCAAACCCTTGCATCCTTTATCTGGTCCAGAGTCAGTTTACCTGAGTTGTTAATTTTAGAAATATATTACTGCTTACATTGCAGGCTATATATACGCATCACTTTTATGTGTATAGTTATATATATATATATATAGAAACACACACACACACACACACACACACATATATATATATATATATGCACATCAAAGTCACGCACGTGCGACTGCGTGACCGATAAAGCAAGGCATGTTAACCTGGGTCCACTCTGAGGGAAAACTGAAAGCCAACATCCGAGTATATCGTCCTTCTCACCTCGAGGTAGGTGGTTTGTGCCTTTTCGTAGAAAGTTGATGAATATTTTGTGAAAATTACACCAATACCATTGAACGGGGTATTGCGTGTTCCTGTTTTGCCTTTGTTGTACTGCCTGCTTTGCTTGATTCCTAGAGTAGATATTTTGCCTGTGATTATGGTAGCTTTACTACACTTTGGATGTTTTCTTTGCTTGTTCTGCCTTTTTGGCGTTTTTCTAGTTTCCATACTTAGTCACAGGACAGTGGAACTGCTACCTTGTTATGCTGCTGAGCCTTATTTGATAGTCAAGTAGTTCTTGAGGTCTACATAGATGATGTACACATGCGCTGAGCATGTATTACCTTTGAATCAGGACTGTCAGAACCTAGAGTAGTAGACCAAAGGAAGAATTGACGGAATGGATTCTCCAGAGTATCTTTTAATCACGATGCAAGACCACAGGGGGAATTGACGTTGAGTGCTTCCCCAGAGAGTCTGTAGATCCTCCACGCGGGCCACAGGGGGAATTGACGTTGAGTGCTTCCCCAGAGAGCCTTTAGCACGATACGAGACTATAGGGGGAATTGATGGTGAGTGATTCCCAGAGAGTCTATTAATTTCATAGCTGAACCAGAGGGGTGATACTGTGTGTGCCTCCTAGAGGGTTGCTAGTACTTATAGGTTGAACCATAGGGGTTAGTCTGTGAGAGCTACCCAGAGGGTTACCTATTTTCTTCTTGTAGCTGGCTGATTACTTGTGTACTTTATTTGTTAGAATTGTGGATTGTAGCTGTTGTGTGATTTTTTGTTTACTACTTCCTGCACTTTTACTTGCCTTGTATTCATTGATTGTTAGGCACAAATATTTGGGTGATTGCATACTGGGATTGTATCTCACACCCAGTTTGTGCCATGCTTTGGGCCCAAGAAGACTATGTTGCTGCATGTATAGTTATGGGCAAGTTCCCTTCTACTTCGGGTACCTGACTTGCTGTGGAGCTGGAGAGCATGGGACCAAGCTAAGGCTTACGATGCTGAGAAGACTTTTGGCTGCTTTTTTTTCCTTTTAATTGTTACTATATTTCTTCCTTCCTGTTGTTTGGGTTGGATATTTTATTAGTATTATAACATGCCATGCATCATATCTTCAGTTCCAGTTAATTATTATTTTATAAAGTCTTCCGCGGTTAAATTCTGATGAGAATGTTGTTTACTGCTTCCACTGTAATATATTGTTTCCTTCCTTTTATTTCCATTACCTATAAGGGCATAGTTCCCCCAACTACCTTACCCAAGGCCCTTGCTACTAGTCGACAGCCTCTGGTGTTCTGGGGAATGTGCTTGAGATCATGTGGTGAACTGGGTACGGGCACCAGGTGAGTGGATCCAGATTCGGGTCGTTACAAAGAATTTCTTGGCCTTACACCAAATTGTGAATTTGAGTTCTAGATATAACTCATACCTGGTTTAATAATTATTTCATATAATCCATATAGAACGACCTAAATTGAGTATCATAAACTAAAGAAGCAACACTAGAAGAATCATGATAAGGGATTCATTCATCCCAATAAACCACATTGGGGTGCACTTGTTCTTTTTATCAATATGAAAGAAGGATCAATGTTACTCGACATTGATTATCAAGAACATAACAAAAAAACTATTAAGAAAAATAATCCTCTACCCTATATCAATTATTTGTTTGATCAACTATGTAGAGCTCAATACTTATATAATATTGAACTTTATTCAGGATATCAATAATTGAGGGTCAAGATAGAATATATACAAAAGATGAAATTCCGAATAAGATATGGACATAATTAATTTATAGTGATTCCATTTAGTCTTACAAATGGCCCAATAATCTTTATAGATTTAATGAATAGATTATTCATAGATTACCATGATCAGTTTGTGGTAATATTTATATATGATATTCTTATATATTCAAGTCATAAATAATAGAATTAAAATAACATTAATATTGTGCTGAAAACCATGGGAAGTATGATATTTTTAAAAAAATTAAAAATTGTGAATTTTGGATCAGAGAGTCTTATTCTTAGTTCATATAATCTCAAGTGAGGGTATATCAGTAGATCCTTCAAATATAGTAGTTTTTGAATACTGGACCATACCAATAGCTATGATTGAGATCCATAGTTTTATTGGTTTGGTTGGATATTATCATTACATTGTGGATAATTTCTTAGGGATAACTAATCCACTCACCAATTTAACTCAGAAAGGATCCAAGTTACATTGGACTAATGAATGTGAAGATAATTCCACGGAGTTGAAGAGAAGTTTGGTCAATGCACCTATCCTCACACTACCATGTATTGGATAAGGGTTTGTAATATACAGTGATGCATCTAAAAGGAACTAGGATGCATTCTCATGAAGAATGGTATGGTGATATATTATTCCATATGAAAATTAAAGGTTTATGAGGAAAATAACCTAACTCATAATATATAGTTATTTATGGTAATTTTTTAATTAAAGATTTTTGTTTATTATCATTACAGAGAAAGGTGTGATATATATACTTATCATAAAATTTTGAAGTATATTTTCACATAGAAAGAGTTTAATATGAGCAAGGGAAGATGGTTGGAGCTAATTAGGATTATGACTACTCAATACATTACCACCTTAGGAAAGAAGACAATGTGGAAGATTATCTAAGTCAAAAGGATCATTCTAACTTATCTATGATGTAGATCATGAAAGATTCAATATTTATGGATTTTCAAAGGATGGGTATAAAAATCCTGAATGAAAAGGAATGATCTTATCTTTCTCAAATGAGTGTTCAACCATATAGACAAGTGAATATTAAAGAGACATGGAAGGAAGATGTGGAACAAAATAAGAAGGTAAGAAATTTTCCTGAGTTTCACCTTGATTTTTATTCGATGATACGGTTCAAGAACTGTGTAAGAGTTATATCCATAACATATTTTAAGGAGTTGATGGATAAGGCTTAGAGTTATTCATTCTCTATTAATCCTGGAAGTACAAATATATATAGAGATATAAAAGAGAATTTAATGTGGGACAACATGTAGAGATATGTTGTTGAGTATATATCTTAGTTGATAGTATGTCAGTATATTAAGGATGAGAGGAATAAGTCTAAGAGGATATGACAACCATTACCAATACAAAAATATAAATGGAAAAAACATCACTATGGATTTTTTATCAGATACCCAAAAACATCTAAATGATACAATTACAATTGGGATATAATCAATTTACTTAAAACTTCCACATAACACATTACTATTAGATAATATATCTCCATAGAGAAAATTTATAGGATATACATTGACAATTAGTACGACTTTATGTACTACCACATTCTATTATAACATATCATGATATGAGGTTTACCTTGATATTTTGGTAAAGTATTCAATAGGCTATAGATACAGTGATGAGTTTTAGTATGGTATATCATCATCATAAAGATTGTAATTGTTATATATCCTTTCAAAACTTAGAGGATATAATGATATCTTGTTCTATAGATTTTAATAGTTATTGGGATAAACACCTTCCTATAGTCTAGTTTTATTATAACAATAGATTTCACTCGATCATTGAGATGGATCCAAATGAAGACCTATATGGAAGTAAGTGAAGAAATCTAATTTTCTGGGAATAAGTTTGAGAAAGAAATCTATTGGGACATGATGTAGATGAGTAAATGACAGATAAAGTCAGAGCCATTCAATAGCATGTTAAGGGAGCCCAGATTCAATAAAATTTTTTTTATTGAAAATGATTGATGTGAACTAGAATTTAAAGTTAGTGAGAAGGTTTTTCTATAAATTTCTCCATGGACTAAGGTTATCATATTTGAAAAGAAGTTAAAGTTGATCCCTAGTTATATTATCCTTTTGAATATTCATGACCAAGTAGGGATAGAGGATTATCGCTTAATGCTTACACCTAATGTCTCTCAATTTGACAATGTGTTCCATGTATCTATACTGAATAAGTACATACCTGATCCATAACATTTAATAAACTCAAATTTAATACCATTGAAAAATTATCTTTCATATGAAGAACAACTAGTAGAAATCATAGATCATAGAGATAAGGTGCTACAGAAAAAAAACTACTCACCTAGTGAAAGTACTCAAGAAAAATAAAAAATTCAATGAAGCTACATGGTAACCTAAGGATTTAATAAAACAAATATATACTCATTTTTTATATTATAATGATTAATTTTTAGTGGGAAATTCATTTGGGGGGGGGTATGATTTAACACCCTGATATTTTATGAAAAATATTTTTCAAATGGATTTGATGTTTTAATAGCTTGCATTACATGAAATAATGAGTTTAAATGAACCATGAGATACTATTAAATAAAATTAATTCATTTTTATCTATTAATTAGAAATAAAAAATAATTTGAAATTAAAAGTGATATTTTTTTTGAAAAATTATTTTTCTCTGCACAATTAATTTTTATCCTAATAAATTAAATTATATAATATTTTTTTAATTATTTTAATCAAATATATATATTATATAGTTAAAAAATTTCTTTAATATTAATTTAATATTTTTCTAGGAATGGGATAAGAATAAACCAAGTTTTATGCTTAAAAATGTATTTTTCTAAAAAGTGGTGTTCATCACGTGTTGTTTGCTTATTTTAAAATTAATTCTTACTAATTATAGGTATTGAATTTGATAAAATGGATTCAATATTTTTAATAAATATGTCCAAATTTTCTAGATAGGCCACTCTTATTTTTGGTCAATATGAATAGAAACATTAGTAAAATTTATCACACCAGTAAAGGGTAAATCATGTTAACCTAGGTTAAATATAAGTGATAAGTCCATAATTTTTCAGCATAATTATTATTATATGAATGGAAATATACCATTATTACCTTATTCAAAAAAATTGTTTAAGGAACAATTTTCCATTAAAATGAACCATATAATATTTAAATCTAATAGAGTTACAAAATACTACTCTCATAGATTGGAATGTATCTTATGTGTCCAAATAGGGGAAAAATAATTTATCAATAAATATAAGTACATATTTTGAGCTTAAAGAAATTATTTTCATGATATAAATCTATTTATAATTTTTATTAATTATATAATGACCTTAAATTATTATGCTACACTGATGCAATATTTCTTCAGTTAATAAAAAAATATAATAAATGATTGAAAAAATATTTAAAGTAATAAAATTAAGTGATTTAATATATAATTTTTTTAGATAAATACGAAATATTAGTGTTTTTTTAATGATAATTTATTTTAATTCAACCTTATTTATTTAGGTATTTTATGTCAAATTAAATGAATAGTGTCTAAATCATAGATAATTATTTTTAAAAAAATAATATTTTATTAAATTAAATAAAAATAATAAAATTATTAAAAAGGATAAGGGGTATAAGATATAATTTATAATGGAACAAATTTTCTATTTAAATTACATTTTTAACCATTTATATTGATAATTACTTTGATATATTTTAATGTTTTACTAAATTCCAAGAGTACCCCTCCTCAAAATTATAAAAGGGAATAACTATTTTCTCTTCATGAGACCACTTTAAGCCTTATATATTGACCAAAATTTACCAAGTTCAATTATATATTCCCATTTCCAAATTATAGTGGTGTTGGTATTCCCAAAAGGCCATCCCTAGATCCCTTAAGATGAGGTCCAACAGAGTTGTTTCAAAGAAGAGGTAATCCCCTTGATCGATGACTTTCTTTTTAATTCTTATTTTATATCCAATAAATTTTTTATATTCTTCATAAAATAATATATTCAGTATCCTAAATCAAATTAAATATTATTTTTATTATTAAAAAACCTTTATTCCCCATATTTCTTTCAAATGGGAAGTGAAAGTATTGCTCATGTATACATATAACTTACCGTCTCAACATAGTGGTACAATCATTTTTCCATCAACATTTTAATACAAGATATTAATGATGGGATTAATATTTATATATGATATATATTAAATAATTATTCTTCTAGAATGATAATTCCATATCTACTTTCTTACCATCCAAATCACTAGAAAACAATAACATTGTTCGTGTGTATGTGAGGACTACCACCCCCACGAAGTGATGTGATTTTTTTTTCATTTCTATTTTACATGGATGGTTATAAGGATATATTGAATAATTATATATGATATATATTATATAATAATAATTTTTTAAATGTTATTCAAAAGTTTAATTTCATTCTTTCCTTTTGTCGAAAAATGGAAAAAACATTCATGTGTACGTACGACTTACTGTCTCCATGAGCGATACAATTATTTTTTATATCTCTAAATTTTGTGGATGAATATAAATATTTATTTAATGAATTTATATTATATTTAAATCATGATTGAAAGTATGGATATTTTTGAACCATGATTAATGTACAAATACTAAAACTAACCAACCATAACATACAGGAAAAACAAAGCAGTTGTCACCTGGAATAGTGATTTAAATAACAAATTGGTAATGAATGGGTGATAAAAGGTTACATGTTTTAAAAATATGAGACTATGTTTAAATGACCAGCCTAAATGAAATTCCAAATAGTTTAAAACATCCTGAAGAAGGTAACATTCAATTTATCTCTTTGAAGGAGAGGTAAAAAATCAATTAGGAGAGAGTTAGAAAAAATTTAATTATCACCACTCACTCATTTGTTTTCAAGTCCATAAACAAAAGAGTATGATTCACAAAACACATGCGTAAGGATATAATTCATCAAGGAGAGTTCGTATAAAAAATTTTACCATCTTGTAGCTGACTTCTATGAGAGTTGAATGTTTCTAGATCTGAAAAAATTCGAGATTCTGGTAGAATCTCATTCAAACTAGAGATTGTTACAGCTTCTTTGATTATCCATGTAAACATCATTGATCAACCAAAGCATTTTGTTTTTTTAAATATTTGGAAATACCACATGGGATATAAAGGAAGAAAATGAAATCATCGTTATGATACCTGAAAATAGCTCCAAAACCTACAAGACTTAGATTTCCTCTAGAGTCACCATCTGAATTACATTTAAGCCATCCAAAAAATGGTGACTACTATAAAACCTCAAAATTTCTCAAAGGTGGATGAAAAAACCTGAAATTTTTAAGTGTATCAATACCGAGAGATCACATATGTAATTTTTTTCATTTACCCATTTTTATTTAGTTTAAATTCTGGAATATATGAATACTAAATATATATATATATTATACAAGAGGTTCAAAACATGTATAAAGGAAGTTAGACTTGAGGTAGGTTATTTTCATCTCACTTTTATTTTCTGAAAGTCACGTGCCATATTAACCACTTGTTTATTTTATGTCGTGTATATACTACACATTATTATAATTTATGATTCTTTAAATAAAATTTATTTGTATTCACATATTCATATAGGATTCTTTCATTCATGTGGCTTATGATTCAAATGTTACCAAATTGGTAAGGGATTTATGTTTCAATATTATTTTAATATGGAATTTTTATGGTTGAATTTACATTATAGAGAATCATATGATACTTATCTAGATAATAAATTTCACATTTAATTTTATATGGTTATTTATGAATAAAAATATGTTAATTTTATATTCATCTATTTAAATACTCTAGATATTGAAAAAACATTTCTAAGGAAAAAGGACTATGTTTTACTACTCGATTGGTAACCTTTTTCTTTCCTATCCATGATTCTCTAAAACGTTTTCAGGAATATTTTTAATATTATACAACTATTTGTAAATAAATTTTTACCCATGATTTTTTTTTAAAAAATTATTTCAATGTAATCTTTTTATTGTTTTTCAAATGAGGTACTTTTTTACTTTTTACCAAAAATATGAAAGGAATGTTTTATTCTAACTTATACGGCATGAATAGAATTTATTTCCATCATGAATGATAAATATTTTGAAGAATACTTTACATGTTTCCAAGGTTATTTTGAAATAAAATTTATTACATAATAATTTGGTTTTTTTTTAAATTTTATTTTCAAAATGGAAAGGTTATTTTTCTCAAGAAATATTATAGAGATATTTTAAAGAAATTTTTTTATATGATAACATCATTTTTTGATAATTATGTTTTACTATGGATATGATACAGTTATTCCATACTAAATATTTATTTTAATTGTTTTTTATGTTAATGATATATTTATGAAAACCATTTATTTTTCATTGGTTATTTTGTGATGAATTGATAAAATTTTTATTAAGCCTGTTTTCTTTGCATGAGTTATGATGGAATGATATGATTGATTTTTTATGATATCTTAGAAAACATATTTATGGTTTTTATTATGTGATGGGTGGTTATATTATAAAAAGTTTGGTGGTTACATTATAACCAATGAGGGTAGTTAAGTTATAACCAAGGATGGTGGTTACATTATAAACAAGGATGGGGGTCACATTGTAACTAAGTATGGGTGGGCCTAGAATTATATTACCCTCAAATGAATTGTGTGATAACTAAAATATAATTAGGTAAACATGAATGGAATGGGGAGTGAGCATAGTTTAGTAAGGTACTTGTTCCACTATAATGGTCTTGGAAGTAAACCTTGACTACTATGATGGAATGATGAGTGAAACCAATACACTAGATAGTCTTGGAAATTATCCTTGATTACTAAGAAAATAATTTTCTATACTGATTAAAAAATTACATATATTATGAAAATATTATACTCTCATGGTTCTTTGATTACTTTGTGATTAAAATCTTATGATTTTACGAGCTTTATTCCATGAATCAATATTATTATATTGGATATAAAGGGTATGGTTTTGAAATGTTATTATCATGTTCTCATACCCTTTTTCTCAAGTTAAGTTTATGTGATCATTGATATTTACCCTTTTTACCATTATCGAGTGTCTGAGCTCATCTTTTATTAGGTTTTTCCCCAAGTTATAAAGAAATATTTTAAGTATGATATGTCTAATGAGGGTGATCGTTATAAAGAACATAATGGGAGACACTTAAAAATAAGTTATTTATGTTTACCAGTTTCCAAATATACTAGATCTATACGATTCTATTGTGGATCATAATGTTATGTAATTAATATTCATCTAATAAGATATAATATATATTTATGACAAGTATGGTTTGTTATAATAATTATCTAATTTATCTAAAAATATTTATATCAAATTGTATAGGTAATGAATGGTGAAAAGCATGCTAAACTATCCATATATTTGGAGTATTTATCATAAGATCCTTTGAAGTTTGCTAGGCTATTTGATTCTTACAATATTAGTGGATTCACATTTCATACTATTGATCATAAGGATGGTTTGGAAATAAAAAACAATGGATTTTTTATAGTTATTTACATGGGTTACTATGGAAAGTTAAATGATATTATTGAGTTAAATTATCATAGGAAATTTTCTATTGTGTGGTATTTAAATTATACTGGTTTAATATTAACAGGGGTATAATAAAATATTTATTACATTTTACTTCTATAAACTTCTCTTGTTTGATCGATATCCGGTTGTGTAAAGAACATTATACTTATATTTTGGATTTCCTAGAATTAAATGTAGATTATGTTGATGAAATATTATATTAATGGTGGAGTGTTTTATCCCCATGAAATTGAGATATGTGTATGATATAGGTGATGAAGATGAAGTAATTTGTGACACTGAATATTTTCAACAACAATGAATTGAATTATTTTCTTCAAATAAAAATGAATATTCCGATCTTGTGGGGGAGGGTGGAGAAGATAAATATGGACAATGGGAATAAGTAATGTTAAAAATGGATACTAATAACAATATGACCAACCAAGAATACGATTTTAATTTTTTTTAATATTAGTAATTACAAGGTCTGATTTTAGTTATAGTTAAATATAATTAATATAAATCTAATGGATTGTAATTGAATTTTAAGTTTAATTAATTTTGTTGTTTTTTTAATATGTTTATAGGTATCCCGCTCTCAAAGGGTTTATGGATATGAACCATTATTCACCACATGATTTCCATTACATGACACCAGATAAATTTCATCACATACCTTTAATTTAATTATTTTTAAAGGAAATAAAAATTTAGTTGAGTTGTTTTGTTGATATATTTTATAGGTATTCCATCCTCAGAGGGGATTACAGATACAGACTAGTCTATGTTACAAGAATCTCATTCTACCCTTTAAACTCAAAGTACACTTATTAAAATACCTTGAACAATTTTTTTTGGTCCCATTTCATATTATCCTATTACAATTTCATTTACAAGTATCCCTTCTATAGAGGATATTAGGGAATCTGATAGATCACATATGATGCATTAATCTGGAGGTAAGGCTATCACACAATTACTATTAATATGTCACTGATTCATCGCACACATCAGTATGTATTGTGACAGGAGAACATTAATTTAATAAAAATTTCTATTAATTTATTAATTTATATGTTAAATAGATAAAAATATTAATAGAATTGAGACAAACATCAATAGTCAAGATGTTTATAATTTCATTGAATTAACGGATGTTTTACCTTTTAATGGCTATAGGGTACCCATTAAGGAAGAAAAAAATATTTATATGAGAATCTTATGACATTTATCTTCTGAGACAGTATCCATACACATTTATTGTTTAGATTAGAGGCACATTCCATTATCCTAGAAGAATGAGTTTTTTGATACTCATATAAAGGTTTAACCCTAATTATGTATTCATATATGATTAAATTAAACATTCTTAGCTAAAATGTTAATAATATAAGGTATTTTATGTATTTTATTTGTATATTTTTTTCATTAGGATGTTCCTCAGGAAATTCAATTTCTACAAACATTAAAAAATATAGGAAACAAATTGAAATATCTCAAATGGATATTGTGACATTAATTTAACGACACATCTTTAGCAATGTCGAAAATGTATGAGAAGGTTGTCGAGAGAATATCCAAAGACTAGTAGAATGAATTTGTTGACAATAATCAGGTTGAATCACATTAGGTAGTTTATTATATATCAATAGATCAATAGTAGTGTCTTTATAAAATTTAATTTTTAATGATATATAATCTCTTCGGGTGCATTCTACATGAAAGTATGCTAGTGGAGAGAAGAAAGTAATTGCACCCACTTGTAGGTTAATGATTTTATATAGTAAAAAAATTGAAAAGGAACCCTTTAATTAATGAAAAGATATATAAAAAATATCTTAATTAATTTAGTTTTTTTAAATTCTAGTGTTAATTTTTTTTTCTATAGTCAAAATAGGTAGGTTGGTTTATTGGACAGACAGAGTTATGGTTCGATGTCCATAAAAAGGATGGTAGCTATGTAAATGAACCTAAAAAACATTTGGGAAACTAATTTTATATTTTATTTAGTTTTACTATGTTTCTAAATAATTTATTATTATTTAATTTCAATGACAACTCAAAGATTTATGGGATGTAAACCTTTCCCTTTTAGCTTTTTTATCCACAGGGGATGCTATGAATCAAGATTTAGGAAAGAGTAACTATGGCCTTGTGAGGAGTATGGGTTTTGGACCATAAATATCATAGGTATTTGTTAGGTTTCCTAAATAAACTTCAAGGATTTCATCAAACACAATGGGGTTTAAATCTTTAGGGGATCTTGAGTCCCCAAAATAAATTCAACCACTTAAAAATACTATTAACGATCAAGAAACACATATTAAAACATAAAATGACTGGGTTTCAGATTTGGAGTGCGAGCTATTGTAAATAATAAATTAAAGATATAATAAATCACTTTACTGTTTATTAGTATGAATTAGATATTTATATTCATTATAAAAATATTAAGTAGTTTTTAAATGAAAATAATTTTTTTAATTAAACTCTTTCATTATATGTTATTATTGAACAATTTAATTTATAAATTTTAGAAATTAAATTTACGAAAATATTTTTTAAATAATCTTTTAAAAATTAAATTAGGTTGAAATTTTTGTATTTTAATAAAATATTGAATTTTTTAGGAACAATGAAAAATACTGATTTTTGTAAAAAATTTAATTATTTTCAATAAATAAAGTAAGTTAAATACCCCATTATATTTTTAATATTATTTAAACAAACCTAAGTATTATTTATTTATATTTAATCAAATTAATTAAATTTTAATCATATTTATATTTTATTTTAGTATAATTTTATAATTGGAATTAAAAACAGTATTTTTCTAAAACTGTTTTAAAGTGCACAATGTTTCTATATTTTAATTAATTTAAATAACCCCTAATGAGTAACTATTTAAATTAAAAACATATTATTTATCAATAAATATTAATTTAAATTCAAATAATTATTATTAATATTCATATATTTATTATAAAATCATTATATTCTTAAAAAATACAATTCTTGGAAAATCATTTTTTCATCATATCTGTGGGTTAAATTTTAAATTAAATTATTCCACTTATTTTTATTTAATTTGGTAAAATTAATTCCATATTTGGAATAATAATAATTTATATTATCTAATAATTTCAACTTAATTTTTGGTAATAATGAATAGAGAAAAACAATAAAAAAATTTACCATAGGTAAGGTAAAAATGGATTTATCAGGGGTTAAACTAAAAATATAAAGTTTAAAATGAATTAAATATTGTATAAAATCTATTGGATGAATATATTTGAAAATTAATATTTATAATTCCATATAATGGTCCATTTTGGATCCTTTGGTCAAGAAAAAAACGTGGGTGCAAATTTTTCTTTTCAAGAATTACAAGTGTGCCACTCACCTCACAAATAAAATGCCACCCATTATCCTCTCCTATTCACACCTTTAAATAAATTTTTAACTAACAATTACTACCCAAATACCTTACTTAATTCCATCCATAATAAATATATACCCTTCTTTTATCATAAATATATCCTATGAAGGATTTTTGTGCTAACCTAAAGAGGTTGTCTGAAGAAGAGGTATCATTCTTTATTGAGCATTTTTATTTTATTTATTCTTCCATATCCTTAAAATATTATGAAATTAAAATTATATGATAAAAAAAGTATCTAAAATATAATTAGATGATATTATTCTAATTTAAAAACCTATATCCATATACTCTTTCATCAAATGGGTAGTGAAATCATCATTCTTGTGTATAGTGGACTACTTCTTCGCGAGCCGATATTATTTTTTTCCCATCATCCACTGCAAATTCTTGTTATTATTATGGATTTAAAGTATATATATGATATTTATAACAAAATTATATTCATTTATTTATTATATCACATTTACCTTCTTACTTTATATTCCTTGGGGGATAAGATAATGTCGCTCGTGTGTTTGGCGAAATACCGCCTCGCGAAGCGATGTGATTCGTTTTCCACTAACACTTGTAATGGAAGGAAATAAGGGTAAAGTTAATGAATATGTTATATATATATAAAAAAATTATGATATTATAGAAATATTTATCATTATAAAAACATAATATATATCATTTACTTTTACCTTTTCATTCACAGAGAAATGGTAATGTTGTTTATGCGTACGTGTGGACTACTCCCTCCACGAAGTGATGTGATTGTTTTATCATCACCAAATCACATGGATGATATATATAATTTAATTTAATTAAATAAAATGGTCTTTATGATATGATTATTATTATTTAAATATAAAATAATACTTACATTCTTTCTATGAAGATCATTAAAAAATGGAAATGTCACTCTTGTGTACGTATGACCTACCTTATTTATGATTGTAACATAGTTAATTTTTCATAAAAATATTTCATGATTAGTTTTAAAGGTATAATTTATGTTTAAAAATTATAATTACTTAATTGTTATTATTTTGGATATGTTTAACTAATTTCATTTTTTACAGTAGTCAACCTAGTGAAGTCATTTTTGATACATAAGCCGAATAATGTCAAAACATCCAACTTAAAATTAATTGGTAATTAATCCTATATAAAAAAATAATAAGTGATATAAAAGGAATAATTCACTTGATAAATTCTATTAAATAAGAAAATAATTAACATAATGTTATTATTTAGGAATATAAATAACATATGTGATGTTTTTTACTCAAGGTCAGGGACTTATTTCTCAATTTTATTTCATTATGGCATATTTTGACATTAAAAACCTATGTTATTTAATGAGGTTTATATAAATACACCTTTAAATTTTATATAATTAATTCATTTATTATCATGATATTTTTTTTTTAATATTATTCTTTCGTGGGGCTTACGATTCAAATGTTGATAAAGTTTTAAGGGTCTTTCTTTTAAAAAAATTATCTTTGAAGGTTTGTTTTTACACTCTTTTTATTCCATGCCTAATTTTTTAAAAATTTTATGGATGTTTTTATATGGAAATAAAATATTTATAAATGAAATTCTATGTCACTTTTGAATTTATTTCAAAGGGTTTCAAAAGTAATATTTTTATATATTTTATATGGAATGTTTTTACAAAAATAAATAAGGAATGTTCAATTTTAACATATATGAAAATAATGAATTCCACAATTTCCATAAATATCATTCAAATTTTGGATTTTGTTATAAGTATTCATGTTTTCTTCAAATAAAAAAACCCTCTTTCACTTTTTATAGTAATTTTGGTATTAAAAATGATTATTTAAAAAGAAATGTAATTTCAAAATATGAAAAGGTTTTGCATATTTGTTTAAAAGAGTTTTTAAAAGGGTTTTATGATTAAATGGTGAAATCATAAATTATTATATTCATGACATGGTATCTGATTATTATATGAAAAATGGGTGATCCTGATATGGTTTATACTAGGGGTTTAGCCCCATTATAACTCACGGGTGAGCCTGATATTGCTTATATGAATGGTCAAGCCCCATTATAGCTCACATGTGAGCACTATATAACTTATATGAAGGATTGATCCCCTTTATAGTTCAGAAAAAATGGGAGATCCTGATATAGATTATACAAAGGTGAGCCCAATTATATATCTCCAACGCATTATGAAAGTTTCCTTGTCTTAATAGGTAAGGAAGAGGGAGTTACCAGAGGGTTTGTTCTATGCATTTAACTGGGATCCAGTTATATTTCACTCTGTTTTGAAACAGGTAGTGAATGTGATTCTCAAAGTTTACAAATAGGTTTTTAATTTTCTTTTTTATTGGTTTTAATGATTTTCTTGGAGTAAAAAGTTAGTTTTTTTTCAAGTGGAAATGTTTCATTTCATTTTCAAAAATAATATTGAGATAAATGTAATAATTTCATGGGTTTTTAGGTTTTCACTAGGCTAATGGTTTTATTAATTTTTTTTGTCCCTTAATGATATTGTTTTGCTCATCCCACATTTTCTAAATGTTTTTCTTAGTGTTTAAAGATGGTTAAGGTAATTTAATATGTTATGTTGAAATTCTTGAAGATTTTCTATAAAAATAAATCATGTTTTTATTTTAAATGTTTTATATTGTAGGAAAAAAATGGATATTGACCATAAGTATCCACTTTGTTTTATATGGTTTTGTTATGCATGAATTATGGCCTAATCCTCTCAAACTCTAAAACTAAAATGATCCTAAATTGTAAGAGAATGAATTATCTAATTAAAATTTAAGATTATGTAATTTTTATAGATAAGTCCTTATAGTTGTCTTTAGTTTTTTAGAGGATGGGAAACCAAATTCTCAAAGAAATAGGGACAATCATAGGAGATTCAGGATTGATAAGTTTTATAAATTTATATTTATATTTTAAATTTTACAATTATATTTATATTATTTATTTCTTATGATAAATTAAATCTAAAATTTAAACTCTATAAAAGATGGATTTGGTAATTTTAAAGGTAATAATTGGATTCCCTAGTGGAAATATATATATCAACATCATTTTTTTACTTTTTAATGTCAGTTAAAAACTGATTGTTATAATGGATATGTTATAAATAATATTATTGACATCGGTTTTTATGTAAACAATGTTGAAAGTCATTTAATTTTAATTGGAAAAAACTCTAAAGACTTTCGATGTAGTTTTTTAAAAAGATTGACATTAAATGTAAATTGGTGATACTTTCAATATCAGTTTTTATAAAAACCAACATTTAATGTCTAGATTTTTTTTAATAAAAATTAAATCAATTACATGATCCAAAATGTAAAAAACATGTAAAACAACATACAAAAATGATACACAACATATACAGTATAGAATATACCTATAAAGACAAACAAAATTTAAAAACTGAAATCAGAAAAAATGATTCTCTATATCAAATGGAAGTATATTGACATAATGTAAAATTATATATAATGTGAAAAATTATATATTTACATAATTGAAAAACATAAAAATAGTAAAAACAAAAATAATATTGAAACACTATTCATAAAATGATTGTTTAACTAATATGTTTTTAAACATTAACTAAAAGATACATAATTAAAAATTTAAAGTCTTGTGTAGTGTGGATATTTTTTTATAAATCCATGACCCTTTATATAGTATATAAACACCATGAAAAAATAAATAGAATTTACCAACCTAAAGTAGAAAATTATTATCTAAATACTCATTTTTCTAGCTTTTATTAAAAGAGATATACATGATAATTTAAATCTCAATCATACTTAAGAAATAGTTTGGAAACAAACTATAAATATTGGAAAGTTAATCATTTGTATACAACTAAGTATAATTTAAAATCTAAAACAATGATAAATGTTATAATATTAAAAAAAATTATTTTTTGATATAGAACATAAAATAATTAATATAACTAACCTTATCAAATTCAATCATTGACCTAGATGTGATTATATCATACATTAATCGTAAAACATAATAACCACACTCTACACTTCCTTTTTGATAATGTCATTATAGTTATAAAACATTACATTGAAAATAAAAGACCACAATATATATATATATATATATATATAACAAAAACCAAATATTATAAAATATTAAATATATTTACTATTACTTCCATGTATTGAATGGTATTTACCTTCTTTGAAAACAAGTGATCTTTGTCAAAAAATTCACATGACCTCCACTTTCTTATATATATATATATATAAACATTTATAAAAAATAAGAATTAAAAATAATCTTATAAAATAATAAAACTTACTTTTCTAATAAGCCTCTAAATTGTTAATGAACACCACCTAATAAAGAGAAAAACCAACAAAATTTTAATTATTTTGGGAAGAATACACCCTTCATAAAATGACCTATATAATATAAAAAGATCATAATTAATAGAATTATGACAAATATTACTTCATAATCATTTTGTTGTTCTTACCCATCAAGGAATGGAAGAAAACAACACCCAATATTTGTATTTTTTAATATCTTAGATATATATACAACTCTTGTAGGGGTTTTCAGATATTAGAAAATTATTGGAATGAATTATGGATCTATGAGACCATAAATACTAGTGGTCTCATTTTGAATAAGAATCATGTGTATATATCTAACATAAAAAGTTATATATTAAGTCATTTTAAAACATCTTTATTTATTGAAATAAAAATGGAAATATAAATTTAATTACATGGAAAAAAACTACAACACTGGAAAACTGATATCATACAAAATAAAAAGATTATTAAAATCTTTTTTGAATATTCTCAATGGATAGCATCTTAAAACTTTATCAGATGTCATCTAAAAATCATAAATGTTATCCAAGGAATAAGAAACTTGAGACAATCCTTTTATCCCATTAGAAATCTCAGATGTATATGAAGTTGTTGGTTCCTAAACCTTTTGTTACCTTTTTACTAATTAATTGGATATTAGATACTCCTATATAAATTTAATTTCCTGAAAAACTATAAGTAATTTTGAATCAAATGTAAATAATATTTACAAAACAATCTATACCTTTTATGTTAGATAACAATGAAGGTTATCTGAAAAATGTAAAAAATGAACCATATAATCTCCAACTCTGGTAACCTCCTCAGTAGGAAATGGTAGTAGACTATCTGGATCAATAATATCATATATTGATATTCTAACCTAACCTAAATTCATAGGTTGGTGATGCATAGAATCCTGAAAAACACGTCTGACTATGTAGGCTACAATTAATACATTGGGATCTCTAGTATAAAACTCATAGTATATGGTCAGGTCTAAATGAGAAGGTGGAGGATGTGAGTAGGCAAGCTAGGCAGGCACGACAGGATGGACATGCATAGAAGGACATGCAATCTTTGATTGCTTCATCAATTATTCAAACAAAGCCTACACAAATGATTGAATTTTATTTTCAATAGAATATTTCATATATTTCTGTTCAGATCTTAATGATTCTATATTAAGATCTCTTTATTTATTACTTTGAGGACCAAAAACTTTTCTAACATTATCACTTACCTCATATCCTCTTACATGGTCAGGGTGCTTTAGATTTCCTAAAGAAGTAGCTAGGATGTCCATCCTACAATCAGAGATAAAATTTCCCTACATCAATTTCTCTATAAAGTCATCTTGAAATGAAAAATAAAAATGAAATATTAGTTCTATTAATTTAAAAAAAGTTACTAAGAAATAAAAATTAATTTCTTAAAATTTTGTTAGTAACTTCCTTAAATTTATATATAAGATAATTTTAATTTTTTATTCTTGCTCTTTTCTATTTTTCATGGGGATTGGGAGGAGATGGAGGATCAAAATTATCCTCTTCTGAACCACTACTAGACTGAGTTCTTAATGCATCAAATTTTTCTTCAATCATTTTCTCCTCCAAGAAATGATACCCTCCATGTGATAAAGTATGAAGGTATACATTATTTAATTGTATCTCTTGATGAGATCTCCTGGTGGTTTGTTACATATAAATAAACAAATACGTAATCAGGTAATATGCAAAAAATTTGACAAAAATTAAATAATTATCATACCATTTATGATTCATCATGTAGGATGGATACAAATTTTCTTCATGTATCTGGATCTAAACTCCCATACCTGAGGCATGGGTGTTCATTCTGAAACTTCCCCAATTTTTTTTCCAATTTTATTTTAAAATATCTCCATCTAATAAAGATAGAAATATTTTATAATTTTTTTAATTTCATGGAAATTGAATGTAATCTTTAATTGAAAATGTTAAATATTAGTCATCTAAAATATATAATATTCAAAAAATGATATAAAAATAAATAAATTGAGATATATTACCATAATAGAATCCCAAAAATTTGTTTTTCCATTTTCTCTAAGTAATTCTAGTCAAGATATAAAATGATAATCCTATAATAGCTCTGTTTTGCGATATAACTGGTAAACTACGTTGCATTTGGGCTAGTGGAGTTATTATCGCCATTAAATTAAATATGTATTATATAGTATCCATGGGTAAGTGAGAGTTTTATTAAATGTGTAATTTCACATTTATCAACTCTAGAAATTAATTTATCTAAAGAAAGAGAAGAATGATCTGTATGAGGTGCATCATTAAAAGGCACATCAATAGTCCTATATTTATTTATTTTGTTAAATAAAAGGTTTATTTCATTAAATAATTGTATTATTGAATACTTAATAACATGAAAAATACATATATCTCAATAAATTTTATTTTTCTATTATTTAATTCATTAAAATAGGAAAATGTCAGGAAACTATTTGTTCCTGCATATTATTAGTGAAGTGAATATAAAAAAAATGATTAAAAAATACATAAGTAATAAAATATTATCACACATGGGAACATTCCTAAAAAAATAATTATATAATAATTCTTAAATAAAAATATGAATTTTAATTGATTATATAAAATAATTAAATATAAAATGATAGATAAATTTATAAATTTAAATATCATAATAAAAAACAGTGTTTTTAAATGCGTGTTTCTAACGATTCCACCAGGGAGTTCCCACTATGTCTGCAACATTGGATGTGCATGCAGTGGACTGCTGTTGTTTCCCTAAATTCATGATTTGAAAAGGTAAGTGGATTTTATCACATTCAAAGGTGATATCAACTCCTTGTTCAAAACCAGATAATGGGATTTTATTTCCTCCTTCCTTAGATTCCTCTTTAGAATTCATCGCCTAGTCCATGTCTCTCTCATTGATTTAAGTTTTAGTCAACGAAATCATTCCTGGTTCCATTTTTTAATTGATTCTGGTTAATTATGATACTTCTATATAGTCATTCCATGGTGGTCTTGATTGGTAATAAACCTTCGGTCAAGGGAGTAATCACGTTGAGAAACATTGGAATGTCTGGACGCAAGAACATTTGTCACATGTATTCTTTCTCATAAGAGGGATTCTCAAAGGCATGGAACCCAAGGCATAAAATTTTGATCACAAGGTATTTTATGGAAAAATAATATCTTCCAAGGTTTTCCTTAGGTATCTCATGTTTAACATGAGGTAGCAGTGTGGCAGGTTGTGATTTTAACATCTTGCCGAGATGAAGTGGATTGATTAGTATGCTCTCGAGGGAGAATCAAGAAGGTGAATCCCTTAGAGGGAACACCCAAAAGTTTTACCGATGGATGGACCATAACACCCTGTAGAGTAGGATATGAGAGGTATATCCCATAAATATAATTTGTTACATCGTCAAGGGCTATATACCTCGGAGAGAGACACCAATTTTTACTATATAGATAGGTCAAAATTCCCTATAAGAGTAGACTTTGGGTGGCATGTCCCATGAAGTGAAGGTGTGATACCGTGAAGGTTGGCCAGAACACCTATATATGTGGACCATAAGAGTACACCCCTAAGAGGGGGACACCAAGGTTTACCATTAGTTGGGATTGAACCTTAGAGAGGCATCCTACGTACCATGTTTATAAGACATGGATCAAGACCAAGATAGTTCTACAGATGGTGTGGGGATTACTCATTAGAGTATCCCTTCACAAGAGGATTTCTTTTAGTTGGGTTATTTTTGATTTCATAGGGTTTATGCATCAGAGATTTATGGATTCTTCTTGGAGAAGCGATGGTAAGGATAGGGCTTACGTGTAGAAATGACCCACATGAATGGAATGATCCTACTGGGACATGGAGGCTTGGATAAAATCAGGATGGATTATGGGTGGAATGTTTAAAATTTATGGAATGGATGGAATGGATGAAGTGTTGGACTTGAACCTCATAGAGGTTTCCTATGTATCCCAATTAGTTGGGAATCAAAGTCTAAATAGTTCTTAAATTACTGTTAGGGGTTACACTTGAGGAGGAGGCCGAAGAGAATGGAATGTATGGTTGGGGCTTACTATAGGAGGGATTAGCAAGAGGATGTATTGGTGTCTTCATGTTCACTAAATTCTAATACCACATGAGTCATGTTAAATGAGATAAAGAAGAGGAGTATGTAGACCTGACAACCGTAGTGCGAAGGATGCACCAACGAGTGATGATGTGGGACTTAGAAATGGAAGCTTGTCAAGGAGAATCTCATTGAATATGAGGAGGAAATAATTCTATGTGAGTAAGGATTATGCATGAAATCATACCAGAAAAACAAATCCTAGAAGGAGAGAGATGATAGACATTCTTTTCTTATCCCTTATCTAACCTGGTGGATGAAGAAGGGGTCGAGGAGGAGAAAGGTACTGCCTTATGCAAGAAAGGTTAAGGGCTTACCTCAAGAGGAATGACATGGTGGATATCATTCCCCATGTAGAGGATCTAATTCCATATAAGGTGTATCTCATTCAATGTGAAGAAGGGTGGTACTAAGAACATCATATTCCACTTAAACATGGAGTATCCTACACATACTCTGTAGGATAGGACCGTAGTTTAACATCACGTTCATAGGATGATGGTAGTGGAAAGTTTTACATAATGTAGCTCAAATATGGGGGACACACTCCTTACCCCTTGGTCTTACATAAATTTCACACATCAACCCTTGGAAGGGAGATGGATTCAATCTTTCCATGTCGTAATGGTGTGGAGGAGTGGTTGATTGTGAGGTCCATATCAGCGTACCTATGATAAAAAGAAAAATCCATTAGCATAACAATGTTGAAAAACAAGTGGTAAATGGAAATCTTGGGCCCCACATGAATTTTAGTGGGCTATATGAATGGATAACATAGGTTACATAAGAATTTGAAGTGCGACTGAACCAATCCTAGACGGGTAAGGAGGATTTGGGAACTCAACCTTCATGAAGAGGTGTAAGTAGAAGATAGGAAACATTGTGAGGTACATTAGAAGGGTTCCTTTAGTTATAGGGATCATTGAGAGGTGCCTTGAAAACATCAAGTGTTTTGCAGAGGTTAAGGACTTCTTGAAAGAATGGGTTTCCCGAAACATGAGGAACCTGCCGTTTTATGAATTCAAGATTTGGTAGAGGAGTGCTTCATAAAGGATTAATGCTCTACGAAGCCTCAAGTACCCCAGAGGGACTTCCTCCTCTACAAAGGTCACATTCCTAGAAAAAAGGAATCCCCAAATTAGGTGGTTGTATCTAGGAATATGGGAAATGGGTTCTCATGATTTTCAAATTCCTTGAATGATTCATTTTCTTTATAGTTCATGGTGCTCAAATGCTTCACGAATATGGGAATCCGAAGTCGAAAAGTTGAGGTATCCATCCCTTAAAGGTGGAATCTTCTTGGTTTTTATAGGAAAAGGGGTATTGTGATGATAATAAGTGCTCCATCATGAAAATATGGAACATTAAAATGGCTGCATCTTGGTCTAACTCACGAAGTCATCCGTCAATATTTAGCATGGTTTTCGGTCGATGTCAGACTCACGAAGCATTCCATCCAAGCCTCATGCGAACAAAGAGGTTGAGAAGTCTCCACATAAGGTATTTTCAATGAATATCCTAAAGGATTATTTTGGGTTTTTTTTGGGAATGGATTTTCTCCATACTAGATGTGGCATTTTTTGACTAATCCCATGGAATGTATTTTGGTTCCAAAAAATGCCCCTACTGAATGGGATCCGATAGGAAAAAAAGGTTTGATTATGAGGGTGAGTCACCAAAAAATTTACCAACATCTCTCTTTCATGAAGTTCCTTCACAAAGGTTACTCATGAAGGGGGTTCATGAGGCTTTCTGATGCGAAGGCCCTCACAATGCTTTGAAAGTTGTACACCAATATAGCACTGATGGGGGCCCTCAAAGGAACCTAAACTTCATGAAAATAAAACATATGCTTCTCTGATTTGGGGAATCTCTTGACCTCAATGATTTCTCGGTCTGTAAATGATTCACGGAAATCCTAACCTATGTTCTTGTGCTCCACAAACGATTTTTTAGCAAACTAGACTATCTACTTCCCTGCGAACGATACTCGAAAAATTGGTAACTACCACCTTAAGCTTCTCAAACTAATACCCATGAAAAAGCTCCACAAAATAGCTTTGTGGAAGACCCTTAATGAACTAAATAACTCCCAAATCAAATAGAAACTTGCTAAGACACATGTTATGTCCTTATCGACACCGATTAGAGAAGGGAGATGGAAGATAACATCATGATTGAGGAGTATGCCTGAAGAAATTCAGACTATGAATCATTTCTTAGGATGCTATCAAAATAATATAAAGAGTAACATTTTCTCAAGAGGCTTCCACTGTATGGTTTTAGTATGAGGGATGATGTATTTATTTTACAGGCAAAAATGGATGAACCAGCCAACTAGTTCAGAGAAACACTAGGGAAGTACCCATGTCATAGGGATGATGATGGAATATCTAGAAGGATCACTCACCCATAACAGCTAATTATCTCTACAAAAACCTCAATAATATTTATCTGGAGAATATAGAGGATGAGGAATCCCTATTTAAATACAAAATTATCGTCAAAGAGGGTCTAGAAAACCTAGAGAAAGGATTAACTGACAACTGGTACTTGTGGTAAGGTGGAAACTTCACAGATGAATGAGAATGGGCCTACTGGGTATGCACATCATGTGTTTATTTAGGAGTAGATCTGAGGTGGTTAGGTCTATATAAAGTGGCATGGGCTTTTCATTTCCATTTCTACCAACTATAGGAGATCATATCAGAATTGCTAAGTCAGTGGTCATGAGGGGCCAATACATTTCCTTTTAATTATGGAGAGGTATGCATCAACCTTTGGGATCTCTATCAGATCTCAAGAATCCCTATCCTAGGGGTGATGTATGAAGAATTTATCCCTGTATAAAATGCATGGGAGTATTAAGATAAACTGACATATCTAGGGAGGGAGTTTTTGGATCTAGTGCAGGGTATTGAAAAGGAGAAGCCAAGGATAAGGGATGCCCACTTCAAGAAATGGTTTAGTTATTTTCTGAACTTCCTGACATAGGGGCCTATTGAAGTGGAGGAGGTAGCCAAAATATTTCCAACAAGGCCCTAAACCTATCCAAGAGGAGTCTATTAGGGAAAATAGGGATCTTACTAATGAATCCTAAATTATATATACTAGTAGTTATTAGGGTACAATATCAAAACCGAGCCTTAACCCATAGTCAGGTTGGCCTGATTCATCATGAAACTCATTTGCGGGTGGATGCTACTGGTGAGGGATGTTCGCATGGGGGTGTGACTGAGCACATTTATAATGGAGGCTCTGCTGGAAACATGGAAACATATCAATATTGGAATACCTATACTGACAAAGCTATATAATGTGATTCGATATATCAGCATTGGGAAGATGCTGTTATGAATCTATAGGACATTCCCATTCATATATAGCTCGGTGGTTGTACACATAGAAGGATACAAGTATCCAAACCCCATATCCCCTCCTAATACATTTTTATGATCCTCAATTATGATATTAATGGGGAGCTTCCTAGTTAAGATGATCTTAATGGACTTATTGGGTAAGATTGGGCTGGTGCATTAGTTTAGCTTCCACTGATTTCCTCTGCCAACTGGGGTGGTGAACGATGATGGATCAGAGACTGAGGGAAAAAGATCATACCTTCTGTCCTTTTAAGGTGGGGTGCTGGTGGAGAGAGTTGACTGTGATTCGATCTGCAAACCATACAACCCATATATGTTCTCTAGGAAATTCAGGTTCCTGTAGAGTTTCACCCCAAAAGTATACTCAAAAAATCATATTGACTTTCATTCATCAGTGATGAGGAATCTTTGGATCATTTTCACATGGGAGGATGAGAATAAGTGGAATGAACTACCGCTAACAACTACCACATATGGGTTAATCCATGAATATTTGAACAGTTTTGAGGCCACATATCATGGGGTAATTCTAAGACAAAGAACCACTTAACAACATGATGGGGTGAGCCCCCCACTAGTGGGGTTTGGTAAGAACAATGACTAGATTTTTTTCATGGAAATAGAGCTGGCCTAGTGGTCATGGTAGTAGTGACAAGGATAGCGGTCCATGGGACCACACTAATAGGGAGCAGTGAATGAAGATAAGTAGATGAACTAGACCCTAAGCTCTTGGGATAGCGGTCTTGATAGAAATGAAAGACCCAAGAAGAAGGGGAGCCATCAAGGGGGTTCCATAGGGAATTTTCCCCTACTTCAGGGAAGTGGTTGTGTCGTGTGGAAATTCCTAATGATGCTCTATTTCCTAAAGCATGTGTCAATAAGACGCCAATATGCAGTTATCTAGCACTCAAGGGATGTATGATCACCTCAATAGATATGAGGTGAACCTTACTATGATTAGTCACACAATGTTTGGTTTCCTTGCATCCCATGAATAGGGGGAATAATACACGATGAAGCTAGAGGACCTATGCACTTCTAAGGTACATCACACCGAATGATAGACCAAGTGATGGTACTATTGGATATATCCTCCCCTCTGAAGCTATCAGCAGCTGAGATGGACATTGATGATCCCTTTACCTAGGAGTCTAATGGATCTTGGGGGAAAATTCTTAAAGAGGGAGTCCCCTAGTTAGTGTTGATATTGGAGCCTCCGTGGAGGAAATTTTTGATGTTCTTGAAGTAATTTTTAATCCATTTTTCTCATGTTGTTACCCAAGATGAGTTACCTAGATTTCCCAACTGGAATCTATTCCATGCAGAACCATCTCACATGAGGAAATCCTGTTAATAGGATGGAAGTGTAGCAACAGGTGTGGAGAAGCACACTCTGGAGCCAGTGCACAGGGTGTAACACCACGAACATAGTTACCTAGAGTCGGTGAATTATTTTAATACATTGGCATAATTACAAGGAATCAATTCTTAAAGGACCGATTAGATTATTAGTCTTGCAAAATAGATTACATATGTGAACATTAGATTACACTTTATAACATACAACACAATATAAATAATCCTTTGAGAATTCCATTGTTCCCTTAGCTTAACCCTACATATCAATCAAAAAACACTACTTGGGATCCTGGGAAAATAAAATATAAGAAATGTGTGATCTCATATGCTCAGTAATGGTAAATAATTTAGTGGAAGCCATAAAATTTTAAGGAAAGAAGATTAATAAAAAAACCACATTTTAAACATTTTTTTTTGATTAGCAACATAAATCATTAATGACGAAGATCAGCAGAAGTACATTTGAAAATCCATGAAGGGAAATTGTCCAGCCTGAGTTGGTTGGTATTGAATGGGCCTGAGGCCGCAAGCTGATGGGCCACATTGTTTTCTTCCCTTTTGGTAAATGAGATGGTGCATAATGAGAAGCATTGGAAAAGTGAGAGAATTATCCAGATAATGATGCCAAATGACTGGAGCCTGCCATCATTGTGGTTAATAGCATCGATTACGATAAGGCAGTCAGACTCAATAATGTTATCACCCCATCCAAATTCCAAGGCGAGCATCATACCGGCAAGGATGGTCGTGGCCTCAGAAACTGCATGTTCCCAAAATGCCTGATGTGGTTCATATTTTGCAGCAAGGATTTTCCCCAGATGATTTCGGGCCAGGAGGCTGAGGGAATGAAGCCCATCGTTTGGATATTCTATTAGTATAATAATCACATGGATATTCTAATAGTAGAATAATCACATGTAATAACTAATTTTATAATGAGGGAATGCATAATTCCATACATCATAACCACATAGTCAAGGCCTTATGCCAAGACTAAAAATAAAAACCTTTGTCAAGGCCTTGTGCCGAGACACTAATTTGTCTCATGAGACCTACCGATACATCGAGGAGTTATATCTGGCAGCACCCCAGACTTATAAAGTCCAATTCATTCCTCATATCAAAATGTTGAAATAAAACATAAAAATTCATATTAAAACTAGCATACAAAATGTAAAAATATTAACCATAAACCATGAATGGTATAAAAACAGCACATCCACAGCCAAACATAACATAACTCATTCAATAAAACATGGATGATTTTATTATAATAAATAAACCTTAATCAATAATAATATCTAGTAAAGGATGTTGACATAGTTGAAAGTGATTAGTAAAACTCTTTGATTGAAATACCCTTTTTTGGTGAAATAATTTAAAATTAAAAAAAATAGAAAGGAAGACATTTAAAAGACATTTTTGAATCAAGGTGTCCCATAGCACATTGAAACTTTTGAAATTAATTGACATTTGAAAACATTCATATCCATATAAATATATCCTTAAAACCGTCTTGGAAACTTAAACATTAATGATAATGATATAGAAAAATAAATATTTAAACCATTTAAATTGATATTTTAATAAAATAGTCCCTTAAAAATAATCCTTTTAAAACATGTTTTATGAAACATGAAAATGGATAATAATTATGTCCCATTAAAAATTTACACATAAACAATCTCAGATAATAATGAGATTGAGGAATTAAACCTTACCTTGTACTTTCCTTTACTTGAGGGTAGGTTTAACCTCTTGTATAATGAACATAGTATTATATTAAATTATACCATAATGATATTAATATTTATGATATCATATATGATTAATTTAATAATTTATATTACCCATAAAATAATAATTTCCATGTTAAAGTAACATTTCGGGTAATAATCACATTCTTTATCATATGAATTTTAACTTGTTCTTCTTTATCGTATAACTTATATCGTGATTTAATTACTTCCAGAATATAAAAAATTATTTATCTATCATATATATTCTTAATATAAATATGTATAATAGGTATATATATGAAATGGAAACACCATTCATGGAGACGGTAGTCCGTATGCACGCATAAATGTTGTTTCTATTTTCTTATTGTATAGTATGGAAGTAAGTAAAGGACATATATTTATCTAAATAAATATATATTATTACAGTATAAATATTATTTCATATATCTCATAATTAATCAATATATAAATATATATAAATTCTAGAATGGTGATCGTTGAAGATGAATCTGATCGCGTCGTGGAGACGGTAAGTAGTACGTACACACGTGTGATAATATCATTCTATAGATGGTAAAACAGTGTTCAATTGGTTGGTATATTATATAGAAAAAATAATTACCATGTTATATTAATTATCTAAATTAAGTATACTAATTATTATACCCATCTAAATAATATAGTGTTGAATGACAAACTACACCACGACGTGGAGACGGTAAGCCGTACATACACACATATGGTGACTTTTTCATTCATAGGATGGATAAAATAATGAATATTGTTTTAACATATTTATAATGAACTCTCATTATGTATAAGGTATTAGAGTTATTATTTTATTATGTTAAAAACAATGAAAGAGGAAGTGGAAGAAGAATAAAAGAACTTTAAAAGAGGTGATGAGATAATTACCTCTTATTCAAGTGCTTCCTTTTGATTTGAATAAAAGGGATATTTTGGTTGGCTTTATGATCAAAGTAAGTACTATAGATTTAATTTAGGGTAGTTGAGAGGATATTTGAGCAGGGTTTTTTTGAGATAAATGACATTGGAGGTGTGAAATTAAGAGAGAGTAAGTACCCTTTTATAAGAGAGGTGAGGGGCACTTTAGAAAAAACATGAAATATTAATTTATTATAAATTGATTTTTGGTTTATAATAGATAAAAAATGAGTTATTTCGAGGATAATGTAGGTATGGGTCGAAATAATCTCAACCAATACGTTTTATACATGTTTAGGTCACCATATTAACCTTATCTTTTAGATTTAACTCTTCCTTAAATAGTCTAACATTTACCATGCCTTTGGGTATTTTTATATTACACGGTTATTAAACACACTATAAAATTAAAAGAGAACATCAAGTGGTTCTTTAATGAAATATATAACCTTATCTATGTCATTTGGACTAAATATATATTTTTATGATTTTTATATTATTTAATAAAATAGTATTTTTATTAAAAACTCATTTATGTCAATTTTGACACTATTTAGTAATTGATTTTTTTAATGTCATAAAAACTATATGACTTCTAAAAACATAAATTGAATCATACATAACATGTCATATTTACCAATAAAAGTTTTGGATGGCATCAAAAGTCTGAATTTAAATATATTTGGATATTTATAATATAAATTATTTTAATATTTCGTTAACAAGGGAATTATTGTATCATCATTGTATCATAAATAAATTTAATTATTTAATGTCTAAAAATTTTAAATAAAATACGATCATGTCGGGAATATTTTTAGCTTTATAATTAATATTTATTGTTGAATTTATCTTATGTGTAACCCTATATTAAAAATGTTTTAGTTATTAAAAGTTGAATTTAATACCTTTAACTCTTCTTTAAATAAAATTTAATAAATGTTTTAACGTAATCCAAGTGGATAAAAAAGGATAATATTTTTTTCATAAGGTTTATTTATTTTTGATAACACTTATCCAATAGAATTAAGACATGTGTTGGGGTAATTATAAAATCATTTTTACTTTTAATTTTCGGATTTACTTTTAACTGTGGTAAATAAAATTCAAAAGTTACTATTCACCAAAAATTATTTTCATCCTATTGAACCAAATTTTACTTACTGATGTCAACCATGTCTCTCTAATTTAAGAAATTCAAATCACAGAAGTGGTAAAATTATGTTTTATGAAAATTTTCAAATGTGCCTAGAAGGTGGGTAAATGTGCCTAGAAGGTGGGTAAAAAGACGATAAAAAGTTTCAATAAAATTTTATACATATACTCTTAGTATAAAATGAATCCTATGAATTACATTGAAATAATATAGGTATTATGTATCTATTTTTACTTAAAATAAATTTAAATAAAATAAAAAATATTTAAATAAAATGTCGGTTTTAAATAATAACTTAGTGTTTTCAATATTCATCAAAAATTGAATGTTTTCAGAAAAATACCAAAAGTTCACCTAAAGCTAATTTTGATATTCCAAATTCAAAAATGATTTCTATTTTACCAAATCCAAAACATTTAAGTTGAATTAATTAATTTAAAATTAATTCTCATTGTCAAAACCAGAATGCGAGTTTTTAAGAAGTAAAAACTATAAAAAGATTGATATGTGTTATTGTCCAATTTAAATATAAGATTAATTCCATTGAACAAAATTGGATTAAATGATAAAAATATAATATAATTATACTTAAAAACCATTCATATTTATAATTTAACACTACAAATTATTTTGATTTAAAAAGGTTGTTTTGGATTAAAATTTAGTATTTTTCACTATTCATCAAAATAGCAAAGTTAGCAAAAAAACAAAAAAAATTTATCAAAAATAAAATTTTATGTCCCACTTAGAAAGAATAAGTTTAATTTTTCAAATTAAATACAGAAAAGTTTCAAATATTGGATTTGAAAAGGGTTCTCCATTAAAAGGAGAGAAAATTTCATTTTTTTGAAAAACACATCTTTTATTTGAAAATTTTAATTTGTTATTATATTATGTAAAAAAAACACATAATATGGATGTTAAAATTATATAGATTATATAAAATTTAAAATGTTGTTAATACTATTCATAATCACTTTTGAACGACTAGTTTGGTAAGTCGTGCGCTCAAACTCAGGGTTGCGTGTAGCACAAGCTATTAAATTATTTTAAAGAGATAACGTATTATGAAATCCTAGGGCGTTACATTATACCCTCCATCAATAAATTGAATCATCAGAATTTGAAATTTTTCTTCGAAAATAAAAGGTTAAAAATAGAAAATACCTTAGTGGAAGACCCACATCGGAAATTGGGTTAATAAAATTTAGTCTTAATAAGAGGGAAAGGGAAATGAAAAAGTCCCCAAAAAATTAGGATTTTGAATAGAAGAACATTAGTGGAAATTATAGACACATAATTGTAGGAAAAAAATGTAAATATATATATCGGGAGTGATTGAGGTCATCAATCACAAACAAGTGAACAACAAATTGAAAATTGAGGTCCTCAAAGCTATAAATCTATGATGATTTAAAATATCATCGGTTCAAAAAAACATAAGGTATTAGGATAACACATTTTTTGTTTTAAGATCCTTTTAATAATTTTTATGAATTAATTTCTTTATATAATAAGAAAAAAAGAATGCTTGACATGTAGAGTTCCATCCTTAAACTAATTTCTACTAGAAACTCATCTTTTGCTATAAAATATAATTGAACTCAAAAATATTCTATTTATCCAAATCGTATAGTGTTAAAGAAATGAATTTATAATTTATCTATCAGGAAACTAAAAAAACAACATTATACAAAATAGGACATCATGTAGTCAAGTGGTAGGTGATGCACCCTTGTCGCCCTTCAGTTGCGGGTTTAAGTCTCAGGACCTTGTCAGACACGATGGGTTGTCGACCAACCTCCAGGTTGTCCTTTTTATAACAATCAAAAAAATATTAAGAATTTTTTTAACCTTAAACAATAGTATCTAATGTCCAACTTATTTAAACCTTTAGACTTATCCAAAATACTTCAATCTAAACACAAAGTCCAAAATTTATAAGGAAGGTAAGCATAATGAAGATCTCTTTTTCCATGTAATAACATTTGAATACCTTCATCATGTATTCTTTTAAAACACGGTGACACCCTTAATTACCATAAAACTTTACTGATTACATTCATACACCATTATTCCTTATAAAATACTGGATATACTTCTTAAATCCAAAAATTTTGAATACTCCAAAAATGATGGAAAAACAAACCATTAATTAGTTCCAAGGATGTAAATAATTCCCAATATACTTTATCCAACATAATTATCTCTTATTCCAAAATCACTACCTCGTTTTTACGACCATATTAAGGTTTATCTTTCTCTCAACCATACATTTTCTAAAATTACTAACTTGAAATTGTGTCACTTTACATGGTACTATAAAATTTAAAATCCTTGATGAAAACGTACTGTTGTACAATCCTCATATACTATATAATTATTATAACTTGTACATCATTAATACAATACTAAAATGACACAATTATTTAACAACAACTTAAGAACACTAATCATTTCTATTCATCTATGGTAGTATCATAACTTTATTATTATCCAATAGCATCATTTACGGTATACTCTGACGATTGAGACATTGATTCGCATAGTGTCCCAACTCATTGCAAATGAAGCATTGTACATTTGAAACAATTTTCTTACCCTTCCTATCAGGTACCTGTTGTCCTTTTTCTCCACACTTATAACAAAATCCCTTTCCCTTCATTAGTTTACCAAGGTGATTCTTTCAATAGTTATCACATATAGGAAAATACTTCTTTCCCTTGTTCCCTTTATCCATCATTCTTTCTACAATCATTTTCTTCTCTGGATTCCCTTCAAAGCCATAGGACTCAGAGAAATCTTTACTTATCTTATTAACAAATGATACTATTTCTCCATAAGATGAGAATACATAGGATACTGTTTCCCTTCTAAATATTTCCTTAAGACCATGAAATATATGATCCTTATTACTCTTTGGATCATGCGTATTGCTGGAGTTATCATTCCTTCTACTGGATACCATTTATAAACAACGGAATACACTAGGTTAGATTAATGCATAATTCCAAACTTGTAAAATACCTAACATAAATTGAAAAGTTTATACCTATAATCCATAATCATAAAAATGTTTTCTTTAAGGAATTATTTACTCATAATTCCTTCATAACGGTTTGTAAAGAAAATATAAATTATCCTAAGCATATCCTATGGGAGTGTCAATACCAAGAGTGAAACAAGGCCCATTTTCATATTCCAGGATACCCGAGGTCAAGCCTGAAACTATTTTTCAATGTTTTCAATCCTAGGTACATCTGTGACAGAGACACCTCTACCTGTTTGTATCCAAACAGGGATGTATTTTCTTGGAAAACCCACCTAATATTTACACTACCACATTTTTTTTATGTTCTTCATTACTAATCCTCAAAGTCTATCATAGGGTAATGTTTCTAAATTATAGTTTATCTAAATCTATTTCCAAGGTTGTTTCTAAAATTCCACTGATACCAACTGTAATACCTCGACCCCAGTTACCCAGAGTCAGTGCACTATTTTAATATGTTGGTATGATTGTAAGGAATCAATTATTGAAGGAATGATCAGATTAGCAGTCTTAAAAAAAGATTACATGCATGAAAATTACATTACACATTCAAACATACAACATAACATAAATAATCCTTTTATAATGACATTGTTACCTTAGCTTAACCCAACATATCAATCATAAAACACTTCTTGGGATCCTTGGGAAATATATCATAAGAAAGGGGTGAGACCTTATGCTTAGTAAGGGAAAATAATTTAGCAGAAGTTATAAACGTTTAAGTAAATATATGTAATACAAACAACAACCATTTAAACATAAAATTGAAAATAATAAGGCAAAAATAAATCAAACATTACCATATAAACATGCACATGCATATTATACTAGTTGAATAATCACATGCAATAACTAATTTCATAATGATGGAATTCATAATTCCAGACATCATAACCACATAGTCAATGCCTCGTGGCAAGACTACAAAGAAATAATTTTGTCAAGACCTTGTGCGAAGACACTAATTTTCCTCATGAGACCTACCTATGCATCGAGGAGCTATAGTGGGCTCCACCCATCACAAACTAAGTCCAATTCATTCCACATATGAATGTGTTGAAACATAGCATAAACATTCGTATTAAAAATATCATAGGAAATATCAATACTTTAACCATAAACCATGAATAGTATAAAAATTCCACATCCACAGTCAACCATATCATAACTCTTTCAATTAAATATGTAAGATTGTATTATAATAAATCAACCTTAATCAAGAATAATTTCCAGTAACTGATGTTGACATATATAGCGACCCATCTTTTTCTTACATTACCATTACATCATTTTAAATATAAATAACATAATATTATGACACAGATAGGATCTAAGATTTTAGTTTCTTGGGAAAACTAGGACCATACATAACAATTACAACATCAAGCATAAACATTTATTAAATTTATTCTTCTCTAGCTTCTTATTGGAACTGGACCACTCCTTAGTATATATAGTCACCCGAGGATATAAATCAAAAGAGGTGAGCTAGAATCTCAGTAAGGGGATAGATAATAACAAGATAGCATGGGGTGAGCTTAATCATAACATAGGCAGAGGATCATGAACATAAGAGGAAGCATAAATATAAGACATGAAATGTGGCAATGAATAAAAATGAAACATCATGTCTTAGTGGTTAACTACGACACATACTTGTGAAAAATCTAGAATCTTTTTCACATAATTTCACATTTACTCATGAGATTCATCACTTTACCCAATGCATTGGAGCGCTGTATAATTCTAGGCCCACCTATCACATTTAAACAATCATAATACGCTATATAATTTCGTGCGCACCCGTCATATCATAACATTATCATTTATCATGAATGGAAAAATGAAAAAAATGAACATAACTAACCCAATAAAAATAATGGGTTTCATCTCATAAGAACACATTCATAAACATTGGGTTCTCAAAAGAAAGAGGGAATCTTGAATGAGAAGTAAAAGGGGGGTTCTTAAAAGAAGAGTTATTTTGGAAAATATTCGGGTTGACATAAATACCAATGAAAAAAATTTATATCCTAGAAAATGAAATCAAATGATGAACAAAATATTTTAAAGGAGTAACCATATCAACAGGAGTGAAAGAGGGAGAACCTGAAGGATGAATGTTGGGTTTGAGAATTTCCCCTTACCTTATATCTGAATGCTACCTTCTCTTTATTGTCTTGTATAATGACATTATATTCATTAATTAGAAATTACAGAACGTTTTATATATTAAAAGAGTTCATTTTCGTTTCATTATGTAATTTTATGGGTCTTTTTATGAGTTATAGGGTTTAAAAATAATTTTCGGAAATGATCGTTTTTATGGTTTTCTTGAGCGGTTCACTTGTATTCATAAATAGAAGTTCAGGTAGAACATGGGTAAACGTCCAGAATTGATAATACATGTTATTAATGATATTCCAGGATTTTAAATGATCTTATAATAAATTATGTTATATACCATGTGGATGAATCATTAGATAGGAATTTAATGATGATCGTTTGGGTTAATTTGGATGGTTTTTCGACCACAACGAACTTGTTTTGATTAATCATCTAATAATATGTACATAAGTTAGTTCCAGAAAATTAAATAGGACCTAATGCACAAATATTATTCTATTTAAACCATACAAATGGTATCATGACCAGATATTAATGTAGAAATTAAAAAAAGAAAACATGTCATTCTCGAAGGTGATAGATTAACACCTCATGAACAATGTTTTCTTTTATAAAATAAAAGCAAGAGGAGAAGGGGGTTGGATGGTATAATATCCAACTACTATCATAAAATTAAAATATATGTATGATACTGGAGTTACCATACCATTTTGACAAAGATATATGGGGAGATAATAAGAAATGAACTTGAAATTGAAAGGAATTTAAAGGAAAAAAGGAGAGAAATTACCTCTTGAATCCTCCTTAACGGGTCTGAGATGGGTCTTTTTATGAGACCAAAAGCATTTGGAAATGGATTAGGGGCTAGAGTATATTATTGGTCAGAGTTTAGAAAAGGTTTGAATCTTGAGAGGTGTGAGGAAATGAGGGTGTGAAGGGTAGTATTTATAGTGGAGGGGAGATGGGTTTTCTTAATATAAAATTCCTTAATTTATTATTTCTCCACAAGAAAAGTAATAGTGAGTATTACATGACCAGAATAGTAATTTTATAATTTAATCCCGAACCAAGTGGGCTTACATCATCAGATCATCAAACATGACTTTGTAATTAACTTATTTATCTTATTTTGTAAATTATGGTGTTTCACTATTCATAAAAAAATTCAAGTATTTCTGAAAAATCCCAAAATTTCCCCCCAACCATTTTTCTACATGTAGAATACAAAATGAAATCCATTTTTTGAAAATAATTTTATAAATATGATTAATTTAATATTTAATAAAAATTATAATTTACTTGAAAAATACAGTTTTTAAAATTAAAACTGATTTTATAATGCTATCAAAAATTGCATGGGGTCTTATAAAATTATATTAAAACAAGAAAAAATAGATTTTTTAATTTATTAACATATTTTAAGAAAATAAATTTTATTTTAAATTAATTAACTAATTATAATTAATTATTTATGACTTACAAAAATACCAAAATGTTTACTATGGTCAAATTGTCACTTTCTAAGATGACTAAATTTTATTTAATTATTCATGGGTAAGTTTACTCTTTTTTTAGAAACTTTACTATTCATATGGTTTGTACTTCTATTCATAAGGGTAGATTACTATTCCTAAGGGTAGGTTACTATTCACTAAAAATTATGTTTTTCTTATTGGACCCCAAAAATCATCTTGAACACAACCGTGTATGTCATATTTTTGAAATTCCAAACATAGAAGTGAAACAATTACGTTTAAAGGTCACTTAGAACATAGTAGTTCATTATGTTGTGTTTTCCTGTGATTTTATGACATATTTCTAAGAAGGGAATTTCCATTGAAAAACTTTGGGTCATTACATTCTTCCCCCTGTATGAAATTTCGCCCCCAAAATTTCTCTTTACACAAACAGGTGAGGGTACTTCTTCTTCATTTCCTCTTCTTGTTCCCAAGTAGCTTCTTCAAACTTATATTTCCTCCACCACACTTTGGCAAGGTGGGTTGTGTTGTTGCATAGAACCATATCTCTCTAGTCTAGAATCTCTATTGGATACTCCTCATAAGAGATACCATCTTCCAACTATACCAAATCTGAGTTTAGTACATGTGAGGGATCAGGTATGTACTTCCTCAGGGGTGATACATGAAAAACATCATGAACCTAAGCCATATTTGGTAGAAGTTCATGCCAATAGGCCACAAATCCTATATGGTAAAGGATTTCAAAGGGACTAATGTACCTTGGGCTTAGCTTCCATTTCTCCCCAAATCACATGACTCTTTTGTATGGTGATATTGGAAGGAAGACTTTATCCCCAATGTCAAACTCCAAGTATCTTCGACGGTTGTCAGCATAACTCTTTTTCGGACTCTGAGAAGCTTTGATGTGTTTCTGGATGACTTGAACCTTATCTGTCATCTCTTCCACAAGATCAGGTCCAAGTAGCTTTCTTTCTCCAACTTCGTCCCAAAAGGATGGTGTTCTACACCGCTTTCCATACAACGTTTTATATGGATCCATCTAAATACTCGAGTGGAAGATATTGTTCTATGAGAACTCAACTAATGGGAGATGCTGATCACATCCACATTTGAAATCTAGAGATAAGACTCTTAGCAAATGTTCAAGTGTCTGAATAGTCCTTTCAGATTGGCCATCGGTTTGGGGGTGATAGGCATGTGATGAAATTTAATTCAGTACTCATAGCATGTTGAAGGCTCCTCCAGAATTTAGATGTCATCATTGGATCACGACCAGAGACAATTGAGAGTGGAACACCATGCAGTCTCACCACTTCCGTCACATATATCTTTGAAACTTGTTCAAGCAAGAGATCTTCCCAAATAGCAATAAAATGGGATGTCTTGGTGAGTCTATCAACCACAACCCATATCACATTATTTCACTTCAACGTCTTCTGGGGACCTATGAAAAACTCCATAGTAATGTTTTCCCATTTCCACATGGGTATAGGAAATGGATGCATCAACCATATAGACCTCTGTCGCCTTGCTTTAACTTGATGACATACCAAGCACCTTGACATATATTCCGCAATCTCCTTCTTCAGGTTATCCCACTAGAAGTGTTCTCGAATATCACGGTACATCTTGGTGCTACCAGGATGGATAAAGAATGTTGAGCTATGTGAATTGTCCAATAGCTCATTCTTTATCCCAGGTGATGAAGGCAACCAAAGTCGCGTTCCAAACCAAATCACACCATCATCATCGACATGGAACTCATTCAGATTCCCTTCCTTTGCTGCATTCACCCTATTTTGTATCTCCACACCATCCCTTTGTTCTTCCTTAATCTTATCTTGGATGGATGGTTTTACAATCGTTTTGGAAAGGTAGGATGTATCCCCTGCCCTTATGATTTTTAAATCCATGCTTTACATATTGAAGAAGATAAGGTATTTCTTAATCTGTAATATGGATAGAGTAGTATGTTCTTGTCTTTTTAGAGCATTAGCCACCTTGTTCGCCTTTCCAGGATGGTATTGAATAGAGCAATCATAATCCTTGATTAGCTCTAACTATATACTTTGAATCATGTTGAGCTCTTTTTGTGTGAATATATACTTTAGGCTCTTGTGGTCGGTGTATATGTCACACTTCTCAACATAAATAAAGTGCCGCCAGATTCTCAAAGAAAAAATCACTTCTACCAGCTCTAGATCATGTGTCAGGTAGTTATGCTCATGGATCTTCAACTGCCGTGAGGTGTAGGCTATCACATTATCATTTTTCTTGAGTACGCAACCCAAGACTTTATTTGAAGCATCACTGTATATCGCAAAACATTCTCCACTTTTCGGTAGTGTGAGTACAGGTGCAATGATCAGCCTTATCTTTAGCTCCTTGAAGCATCCCTCACATTCTTCTACCCAGACAAACTTTACCCCTTTCCTTGTTTACTAAGTTAGCGGGCTTGAAAAGCGTGAGAAGTTTCTCACAAAACGTCGGTAGTACCCAGATAATCCAAGAAAACTACAGATTTCGGTGACACTAGAGGGTCTGGGATATTCCTCAATTGCCTTTGTTTTTGAAGGATCCACATAAATTCCCTCACTTGTGATCATATGTCCAAATAACATGACTTGCTTCATCCAAAAGACACACTTGCTGAACTTGGCGTCCAAATTCTCCTTTCTCAATGTTTCCAACAAAAGTCTTAGATGTTCTTCATGTTCCCTCTGCTCTTGGAGTAGATGAGAATATCATCAATGAACACTACAAAAAATTTCTCGAGGTAATTTATAAAGACTCTATTCATCAAATCCATGAAGATTTTAGGGTAATTAGAATGTCTGAAGAGAATAACCAAAAACTCATAGTGCCCATACCTTGTACGGAAGACAGTCTTCTGAATATATTCCTTCTTCACCATTAGCATATGATATCCAGAATGAAGATCCACCTTGAGAAGTATTTACCTATTCATAACTGATCAAACAAGTCATCAATACTTGGAAGAGGATACTTGTTCTTTATGGTGATCTTGTTGAGTTCCCGATAGTCGATACACATCTACATTTTTCCATCCTTCTTCTCCATAAAGTGAACTAGCGCACCCCAAGGTGATGCACTAGGGCGTATGAACCCTTTGTCCAGATGATCTTGCAGCTGCTTCTTTAAGTCCTCCAGTTTGATAAGATCCATCCTATATGGACAATTTCAGATAGGAGTAGCTCCAGTTATGAGTTCTATTGAGAACTCTACCTCACGATATGGGGGAATTCTAGGTAAAACTATTGAAAATACATTAATGTATTCCCTCATGTTGGTCATTTCCGCAAAGTTGGCACTTTCCTTTGACTCAACCATTTGGGAGAGGTATTCTTCTTTATATGGAATCAAAACCCACACCATTGAAGGATTTTTCAAAGGAGATTCACGATCTTCCATGCATTTGTATTGGATCATGGGATGGTTTGGAATTTGAAAAGATATTTCCATTTCCCGAAAATTGATATGTGCTCTATATAATGAGAGACAATCCATTCCCATTATAGCATTGAATTATACCAAGGGAAGTATTATGAGATTCACAGGATTAATCTTTTCACATACACCAATAGGAGAAGAGTTAAACACTTGGGTTGAAATTATTACACCACTTGGTGTTTTTACAGATATCTCTACTTTAAGGTTTTGGGACTTGAATTCTATAGTTCTCAAAAACTTGCATGATATAAAGGAATGTGTATAACCCGAATCAAATATGACTTTTTCCATTCTTGAGTGAATAGTAATTGCACCTTGTACGACTTCATTATGTTGCCCCACTTCCATAGTAGTGATGGAATAATCCTTCCCTTTTTCATTTGGATTTGGTGGCTACTGATTCTAATTACCCTCGAGAACTCAAGGTTTAGTGCACTGGCTTGCATATTGACCTCGAACCCTACAATTGTAGCATTGAAACATGGGTGGTTCTCTCCATTGTTCGACTACATACTCATTATTTTTCATATCCTTTCTACACTCTTGAGCATGGTGTCCATATTTCTTAAACTAGAAGCATTTCCCTATCCCTTTAAGGCAGTTCCAATGGCGCAACTTCCCACATTTTTTGCTTGTGGGTCGTTGAGTTTTCCTCCCACCTTTGTCATTAGATCCACCAGCTTGAAACTCCATCTTTCTTTTCTTATCACCATAGCCATGGGACCATTATCCAAACTCCATCTCTACTTTTAGAGAACACCGAAAAAATTCTTCCTAACTCCCAATGTCTCGAATTGCAAGATCCTTTCAAAGGTGTGGTTTTAATCCACTAAAGAATCTATCAATTTTTCTATAATTATTGATAACAAAACCTGAAGCTTACCTTGCAATCCATGTCATATTATCATTGTAAGTTATGAAATATTCTCCTTCTTTTTTATTGAGATCTATGAATTCTCTCTCCATCTTCGTGCGTAGTTTTCTTGGGAAATACTAGTTATGAAACATTATCTAAAATTCTTCCCATTCAATCTCTTCAATTTCCTCCCTTGGCTTGGTGTTCTTAATCAAATCCCACCATTGATCTGCCTCTCCATCTAGATGATAAACAGCTAGTGTCACCTTCTCCATCTTAGAATAGTGAATAATAGAAAATATATTCTCCATGGAGTTGACCCACTATTCCGCAACTAGTGGATCAGAAGATCCACTGAACTTTTGTGGACATTGCCGCATAAAAAATTCGGTAGTTAGCTGCTCTCTCTTTGGTGAAGGAGGAAATTACCAATTATTATGGTTATTGTTCATAACCTGATATAATTGGGTAAAAATCTCTATGAAGTTTTGAACTCCAACTCCCAAATCATTGGGGATGTCATTCGGGCAATCGTTGCATTAGCCCTCGTACGAGTTATTGTCATGGTTTCTACTGGTTCCCACCATTTTCTAAAATAGAAAAGGTTAGAGAAAAACATAAGTCAACAATTCATGAATAAATAAATTATTCATTTGAACAATTTATACTAAAATAATAACTTAAGGTATCCATATATAAAGCTTCTGGTGTGCATATTTGTACTTAGTTTCATACTAGAGTGTTTCTCTAGGGTTCACTAATCCCAATTCCCAAATTAACTAAACCATTCCTCTGATACCAACTATAGAGACCCAGCTTTTTTTTACATTACTATTACATATTTTTAAAGATAAATAACCTAATAGTATTACACATATTGGATCCAACTGTTTATTGTCTTGGGAAAACTTGGACCATACATAACAATTAAAACATTGAGCATAATCATTTACTAAATTTCTTCTTCTCTAGCTTCTTACTGGCACTTGATCTCTCCTTAGTACATATAGTCACCTGAGGATATACATCAAATGGGGTGAGATAGAAGCCCAATAAGGGGACATATAAGAACAATATATCATGGGTTGAGCATAATCATAACATAGGCAAAAGATCATGAACATAAGAGTAAGCATAAATATAAAACTTGAAATGTGGCAATGGATAAAAATGAAACGTCATGTCATAATGGATAACTACCACACATACTTGTGAAAAAATCTAGGATCTTGTTCACACAATTCCTCATTTAATAATGAGATTAATCACTTTACCCAATGCATTGGAGCACTATATAATTCCGGGTGCACCCATCACATTTAAACATTCATATTGTGCTATATAATTCTGGGCGCACCCGTCACATCATAACATTATCATTTATCATGAATGGCACAATGAAAAAAATGAAAAAAAACTAACCAAAGAAAATTAATGGGTTTCGTCTCATAATAACAAATTCATAAACATTGTGTTCCCAAAAGAAATAGGGAATGACATACATGTTACAAGAACCATCAATATTGAATGAGGAGTAAAGGGGGTGTTATTAAAAGAAGAGTTCTTTTGGAAAACATTTGGTTTGACATAAATACCAGTGAAAAACATTTATATCCAAAAAAAGGAAATAAAATGATGAAAAAAAATATTTTACGGAGTAACCATATCAAAATGAGTGAAAGAGGGAGAACTTGAAGGATGAAAGTTGGGTTTGAGAATTTCCCCTACCCTTATATTTGATTGATTCCTTCGATTTAATTTCCTATATAATTACATTATATTAATTAATTAGAAATTAACTAAACTTTTATAATGTAAAATGGTTAATTTTGATTTCATTATGTTATTTTATGGGACTTTTTATGAGTTATATTGTTTAAAAACATTGTTCAGGAATGTTTGTTTTTATCCTTTTCTTGAGCGGTTCACTTGTATTCATAAATTGAAGTTCAGTTAGAACATGGGTAAACATCCAAGACTGATATTACATGTTATTAATGATATTAAATTAGTTTAAATGGTCTTATAATGAATTATGTTATATACAATGTGGATGAATCATTAGATAGGAATTTAATGATGATCGTTTGGGTTAATTTGGATGATTTTTTAACCACAACGAACTTTTTTTATTAATCATTTAGTAATATGTACATAGGTTAGTTAAATAACATTAAATATCACCTAATAAACATAAACGTTTCTGGTTAAACCATAAAAATGGTTTCATATCCATATATGAAGGTAGAAATGAAAAAAATAAAACATGTCATTCTCAAAGGTGATAGATTAACACCTCACGAACAACATTTTATTTTATAGAATAAAAGGAAGAGGAGAAGGGGGTTGGATGGTATAATATACCATTAGTATAATAACATTCTATTATATTTATCATACTAGAGTTACTATAAAATTTGGACAAAGATAGGTGGGGAGAGAATAAGAAATAAACTTGAAATTGAAATAATTTAAAGTAAAAGTTGGAGAGAAATTACCTCTTGAATCCACCTCTTGAGATCCCTCTTAACAGGCCTAAGCTTGGTCTTTTGATGAGACCAGAATATTTTTGACGTGTGGGAGGGGATAGAGAAGATTCTTGGGTAGAGTTTAGACATGTATAGAATCTTTAGAGGTGTGAGGAAATGAGGGTGGGAAGGGTGGTTTTTATAGTGGAGGGGATATGGGTTTTCTTAATACAAAATCCATTAATTTATTATTTCTCCACAAGACAAGGACTATTAAGTCTTCCAGGACCAATAATAGAAATTTTATAATTTAACATCTAACCAAATAAACTTTCATCAAAATAACATCATACATGACTCTATAATTAACTTATTTAACTTATTTTGTAAATTATGGTATTTCACTATTCATAAAAACTCAAGTATTTTAGAAAAATCCCAAAATTTCACCCCTACAATTTTTAGATGTTTAGAATCCGAAAATGAAGTCCATTTTCAAAAATAATTTTCTAAATATGATTAATTTAATATTTAATTAAAATCATAATTTACTTGGAAAATACAGTTTTTAAAATTAAAAATGATTTTATAATGCTTTCAAAAATTACTTAGGGTCTTATAAAATTATCTAAAAACTAGAAGACATAGATTTTTAATTTATGAACACATTTTAAGAAAATATGTTTTCTTTTAAATTAATTAATTAATTATAATTAAATATTTATGACTTACAAAAACACCAAAACGTTTACTATGGTCAAATTGTCACTTTCTATGATGCCTAAATTTTAATTAATTATTCACAGGTAAGGTTACTCTTATTTTGTAAAATTTAATATTCATAATGGTTGTACTACTATTAATAAGGAAGGTTACTATTCATAAGGGTAGGTTATTATTCACAAAAAATTAAGTTTTCCTTATTGGACCCCAAAAATCATCTTGAACAAAACCGTGTATGTCGGATTTTTGAAATTCCAAACATAGAAGTGAAAAACTTATGTTTAAAGGTCAGTTAGCACTTAGTAGTTCATTTTGTTGTGTTTTGATGTGATTTTATGACATATTTTTAATAAAGTAATTTCCATTGAAAAACTTCGGGTCGTTACAACATAATTGGAAATGATTAGTAAAAATCTTTGAGAAAAATATCCCTTTTCATGAAATAATTTAAAATCCACAAAATTTAGAAACGAAGCAGTTTATAATAAATTATTAAATAAAAGTTTCCCATATAACTTTGATACTTTTTAAAGGAATTAACATTTTAAAATATCCATTTCCATATAAATAAATCCTTAAAACCACTGTGAAAACATAAACATTAATGAGGATGATTTAGAAGAATAAAGGTTTAAATCATTTAAAACTATGTCTTTGTTAAAGAGTCCCTTAAAAATAATCCTTTTTAAAACAATTTTATTAAACATGGACATGGATAATAATTATTTCCTTGTAAAAACATACACATAACAATCTCATATAATAATGAGATTGAAGAATTAACCCTTACCTTGTACTTTCCTTTAGTTGAGGATATGTTTAACCTATTGTATAATGACTATAGTATGTTATTAAATTGTACCAGAACTATATTAATATTTATGATATCATATATGATTCATTTATTTCTTTATACTACCCATTTAATAATAATTTCCATGTTAAAGTAACATTTCATGTAATAATCGCTTTATTTATCATATGCGTTTTAACTTGTTATTCTTGATCTTTTAAATTATATCAGGATTTAATTGCTTCCAAAATATAAAAAATTATTTATGTATCATATATATTCAGAATATAAATATGTATAATAGGTAGATATATGAAATGGATACACCGTTCATGGAGACGGTAGTTCGTACGTACGCTTTAACATTGTTTCTGTTTTCTTATCATATAGTATATAAGTAAGTAAACGACATATATTTATATATATAAATATATATTATTCTAGTATAAATATTATGTCAAATATATCATACTTAATCAATATATATATATATATATATTTATATTTATAACAATTCTTGAATGGTGATCGTTGAAGATGAATCTCATCGCGTCGTGGAGATGGCAAGCCATACGTACGCCCAAGCGACAGTATCAGTCTATAGATGGTAAAATTGTATCTAATTGGATAGTATATTATATATAAAGAATATTTACCTTGTTATATTTATTATTTAAATTAGTTATACTCATTATTATACCCATCCAAAAAATCTAGTGTTGAATAATAAACTACACTACAACATGGAGACGGTAAGCCGTACGTATGCACATATAGTTACTTTTTCATTCATAGGATGGATAGAATAATGAATATGGTTTTAAAATATTTATAATAACCTCTAAGTATGTATAAGTTTCTGGGTTTATTATTTTAGTAAAGAAAAAACAATGAAATAGGAAGTGGAAGAAGAAGAAAAGAACCTTAAAAGAGGTAATGAGATAATTATCTCTTCTTCAGGTGATTCCTTTTGATTTGAACAAAATGGATCCTTAGGTTGGATTTATTATCAAATTAAGTCCTCTAGGTTGATTTGAGGGTAGTTTTGAGGATATTTTAGTAGGTTTTGGCTGAGCCATATGGCTTTGGAGGTGTGAAATTAAGATAAGGGGAAGTAAAAGTTTATAAGAAAGGTGGGGTAACTTTAGGAAAAGCTTGAAATATTAATTTATTATAAATTGATTTTCGTTTTATAATAGATCCAAAATGATTTATTTCTAGGATAAGGTAGGTATGGGTTTAAATCCTCTCAACCAAAAGGTTTTAGAGAAGTTTAGGTCACCATATTAACTATATCTTTTTGATTTAACTCTTTGTTGAATATTCTAACATTTACCATGTCTTCTTGTATTTTTATATTACATGGTTAATAAAAATACTATTAAAATACTAGAGAACCTAAAGTGGTTCATTAATGACATATATAAACTTATATAAGTCATTTTTTCAAACTATAGATTTTTAGGATTTTCATATTATTTAATAAAAACGTAATTATTTTAAAAACTCATTTATGTCAATTTTGACACTATTTATTAATTGATTATTCTTAAAGTCATATAAACTTTATAAATTTGAAAAAAATACATTGAATCATCCTTAACATGTAATATTTACCTATAAAATTCGTGGATGGCATAAAAAGTCTCAATTTACATTTATTTTGATATTTATAAAATCAATTATTTTGATCTTTCATTAATAAGGTAATTACTGTATCATCATTATGTCATAAATAAATTTATTTATTTAATATATAAATATTATAAATAAAATACCATGAGGTAAAAAAATCATTCTATATTTCTAATGAATATTTATTTTAGAATTTATCTTATTTTTAACCCTATATTAAAAATGGTTTAGTTATTAAAATTTAAATTTAATACTTTGAACTCTTCTTTAAATAAAATATAATAAATGTCCTAATCTAATTCAAGTGGATAAAAAAGGATCATATTTTTTACTAAGGTTTATTTGGGTCTAAATACACTTATCAAATAGAATTAGGACATGTTTTGGGGTAATTATAATATCATTTTCCCTTTAATTACCTTATTTACTTTTAACCATGGTAAATAAAATTTAAAAGTTACTATTCAAAAAAATTATTTTCAATCTATTGAACAACATTTTACTTACAGATGTCAACCGTTTCTCTTGATTTTTTGAAATTAAATTCACATAATTGGTAAAATTACGTTTTATGAAAATTTTGAAATCTGCCTAGAAGGTGGGTAAATGTGCCTAGAAGGTGGGTAAAAAGACGTTAAAAAGTTTCAATAAAATATTATTCATCTAATATTATTATAATATGACTCCAATGAATTAAATTGAACTAATATAGGTATTGTGTATCAATTTTTACTTAAAATAAATTTAAATAAAATAAATAATTATTTAAATAAATAGTCGTTTTAAACAATAACACAATGTTTTTCACTATCCATCAAAAAATTGAATGTTTTCAGAAAAATACCAAAAAATCACCTAATGATAATTTTAATATTCAAAATTCAAAAATGATTTCTATTTGACCAAATTGAAAACATAGAAGTTGCATTAATTAATTTCAAATTAATTCTCGTTGTCATAACCATAAAGCTGGGTTTTAAGAAGTAAAAACTATCAAAAGATTGATATGTGTTTATATCCAATTTAAATGTAAAATTACTTCCAATGACCAAAATTAGATTAAATTATAAAAATATAATCTAATTATACTTCAAAACCATTCAAATATATAGCTTAACACTATAATTTTTTTTGATTTAAAAAAGATGTTTTCAACTAAAATTTAGTATTTTTCATTATTCATCAAAATATGAATGTTATCAGAAAAAAAAATTATCCAAACTAATCTTTCATTTCCCACTTCTAAATAAGATGTTTATTTTGTAAAATTGAATATATAAAATTGTCAAATATTGTATTTAAAAAGGGTTCTCTATTAAAAGGTGGTAAAATTGCATTTTTTTTTGAAAAACACATATTTTATCTAAAAAATTGAATTTGTTCTTATATTATGTTAAAAAATAAATAATATCGATGTTAAAATTATATAGAATATAGAAAATTAACAATGAAGTTAATAATATTCATAACCGCATTTGAATGACTAGTTTGGTAAGTCATGGTGCACTCAAACTCGGTGTTGCGTGTAACGCAAGCTATTGAATTAGTTTAAAGAGATAATGTACCATGAAATCCTGGGGTGTTACACGGGGTAGAATAAATTATTGGGCCAAACAAAGTTAGGGGGTCAGGGAAGGCACCCCCAGAATCCCCAGAGCCCTCATCTATATATGGGGGACCACGCCCCGGTATCCCAACAACTACAACCTGAGAGTATGATTAAAACCACTTGGCCTCTATAATTTTCATACCTTAAAGACTCATACTCATTGTCTGCCAGTCATATTAACTAACGTTCAACCTCCTAGAATAGTGAAGAGAGTTGTGTCCACCCATCTATTATAAATGGATGCAGTGTTTATGGTCCCTTTCACAACAGGAATTCCAGTCCCTATGGAGTTGGCCACCTGAGCTGATCAGGATGTGACCTCCTTCGAACAGTCAGTTTTGGATATGGGTGAGGCCAATGACAGGGTGGAACTCAAGGATGATAGAGACAACATTGTCAAGGTAGCATCACGGGAAGATTACTAGACCCAAGATATGGAGTCCAACCCATCTGAAATAATGTTTTAGGAGGATCCTTCTACTAAATTGCTTATTGTCTTCCCAGGATATGATTCCATGAATCTAGAAGAGGTGGATAAATCTAATCCAAACATGGATAAAGAAAATCATATCATATGGCATAGGTAATGGATATTCATTCAATGTTTCGTTAATCAGACTCTATATCTATAGTGGGTGAGTCAGATGGGATCACTTCACCACTGGATTTGCAACCTGTATGTCAGAGGGGTGGATTGTCATGGACTTCATGTTCTAATTCAAGACTATCTCACCAACATGATGAGGGAAAGAATCCAACAACTAGATGAAACATTTCATCGAGAGATGTTTTACAGAATCTAGAAGCTTTGGGAGGCTAATCAGAAGATCCAATGCCTAGAAGAACATTTGAAAAATAATCCCTCCTTCATTTCCACTCAATCGGAACTTTTCATACGAATGATTGTCTAGTTGGCAGAGGCCCAAAAAAAGAAAAGGAATAAATCATATAAGGTGGATGATCTCAGAGATGATTGGGAAAGAGAATAGATTTGGGACAATGATATTTGTACACTGATTGATGAGGAAGAAACAGATCTCAGGCGGCGGGAGAAGAACCAAGAGAGACATGCCAAAGATTGCAGGAACCGAATCACTTGATTACCATAGTGGCGCTATAGAGGAAAATGTGACAGGACTCTTAACTTTTCTGTTTTTGAACTTACTATGCATATTTAAACATTTATTCCATTATTTAATTATCACACTTCCATAATATTTTTTGCAAAAATTAATGACCAATCCCTAAGATCATGTGGGTCATAATCAATGTGAGAAACAAGGGACAACCACATAATTTACAACTTTGTATGAGAGTGTTAGATAAACTTCAAGAACTCGGGATGTGCTGGTGTTGACTAACCACCAAGAGTGTTCTACTTGACGAGGTTATTGCTGGAGAATAGAGATCTTAGAATAGTCAACCAACTTCTCCCATGTGTTCTAGTGCACGAACGTGATAATTCCAAGGGTGTTGGAATATATTTGAACAAAGGTAAATGAGAAGTGTGAATAAAAACACCCAAAATTCAGAAAACAAATGTGAGAGGTATCATGATATAGTACCAATTTTGACTGTGTTTGAAACATAGTACTCACATTTCTTATACAGGAATGGGGAAAAACAAACGAGGGTTAACCACTAACCATGTTCGAAACATGAAACCTATCTTAAATAAGGAAGGTGATGAGGATCCAAATAAGGGGTATGAATATATTGGAATTAGTGTAGTAGAATGATTGAATGGATTCCAACACTGTCATAATTTTTCCACCATGTCTTAGAACAAACTAGTGTAAGTGTATAGGTCCGAAAAAGGAAAAACCCATCTTTTAGGGGAGCATCGTCTTAGATGCTGAGTGACAACATAATATGTGAATAATGCCGTAGATAACTAGCATCGGGAAATTACATTTAGGAATGGGATTGGGGTTCCTTGTATTTTTATGTCATGCAACTAATGATGATGGAAACAAAGTTTAACATTATACGATGAGGACGACACATGGTAGAATTTAACGTTGTGTGATCAGGAAGTGTCTCAAAGTTTAATGTAATGTGACCAGGAAATTGAACATAGTTTAAGGTCATACCTCATGGACCTTGTTCAATAGTTTAAATTCATGTACCACAGAATGTGGAAATGTATATTCCTAGGGAATTTGGGTGACCCAAAGGAATGAAACCTGACATGAATGATCCAAAAGAGGCTTGCGTACCACACAAGTATTAAGAAGTAGATAGGAAGAAGTATTCCCAAAATGGGCATATATGATGTCGTGAGATGAAAAGACTGATGTGAATGAGGACCTAGGAGGCCTAGATCCACACCACAAATTCATAGAGAGTCTCCTTGTTTAAGGTCATATAATTTGAAAAGTGAAGAGATTATGTGCGGATTGACCACATTGGTACACAACCTACCAGAATTCCAAACCCCATGTGAGTCATGATCGGTTTGGGAAACACGGAATGGTATAAGGGTCTACCTGACATGTGGTAACATTAATTAGAGTGGATCCCAAGGGTGGGAATCCACCATGACACAAAAGAGTGGAATATAGGTACACTAATACTTTTAGGGTCTTGATAATGGGGCGACTAGTAGGTAAGGATCAACTGCTGACCATGTTCAAAACACAAAGACCATGACAACACCCGTCCGAATGGGGGGAGAAAATGCAGAATTGACTGTTGACCAAATTTGAAACACATGATTTACTATTTAATTATAGAGATCAATTAGGGTGTTGACCCAACATGAGAGGTGATCGAAAGCAGCATGGTACCTTCACCATTAGAGGGTCCATCTTAATTGGAAAGAGGATGAAAATCCAAACCGAGAAAGACTCTATGTTATGAATGGGTGTTCCATGGAGATTTGAACCCAGGTTTTACAAATAGTTTTAAGTTATATTTCCTGGAACATGTAAACCAATTTAGAGTTATATTTATTGGAATAAAAAAAGTTGTTTAGAGTCATATTTATTATACTATGACAAATAGTTTAGACTCATACTACTTGGACTATAACAAGCAGTTTTGAGTCATATTACTTTGAATATGATAAATAGTTTAATGAAATATTTCTTGGACTAAATAAAACAATTTAGAGTCAAATTTATTGGACTACAAAAAATAGTTTGGAGCTATATTTCTTGGAGTACAACAAATATTTTAGAGTCATATTTCATGGAATATGAAAAATAATTTATAGTTGTATTTCTTGGACTATGGAAAACCATTTAGACTCATATTTCTTGGACTATGACAAACAATATAGAGTCATGTTGATTAGACTATGAAAAACAGTTTAGAGTCATATTTCTTAGACCATAAATGAGGCCATGGGGCCAAAAGGTGGATAAAAATACGACTAAAACCATAAAAAATATTTGAGCATCGCTATGTATCCCATGAGGATGGTAATCAAGCCACACATAGTTTTGGAACATAGTGTGGAATAAGACTAACACTGTAAGGGAAAATCCTCTTTGACGAGGGAACTGAGGCATCCCATGAATGTCATGAGGCATCTTGAAAATTTTCAGGGTATGGTTTCAATTTATTGTTGTGTATTATAGAAGTTGAATCTTAGTTTAAGTTCATAGAGATTAGAACATATATGAGGGTATCTCAAGTGAAAATTTTTAATGAGGTGTTATGATAAAACAATTGTAAATGAGGTCAAAAAGGATAAAAACACACAACACATCTTGGAAGAGACTTTTACATAGCTTAAAGTATTGATTCATGGAAAATAAGTTCCCAGTTTAATGTCTTAGAGTTCATACCTTGGGGTGAAGGCTCCCCAAAATAGGTATATGCAGCACAATGGAGTAGTAAACCTAATGTGAATAAAGGCTTAGGGAGCCTGATGACGCACCAAAATTTTCTATAGAATATTTTTAATATTAGCTTAATAGACACTGATATGGCATAGATGGAAGGAATACCCAATGTAAACAAACTAAGGGGGCTCACATACCTAAGAAAAAAACAAAAGGTGAGGATGGAATTTGAATATGGCCCAAAGAAAAAGTGCATGGGTGTCACTATGCATCCAATGAGGATGGGAATCAAGCATAATTATAAAATCCCATATAGTTTATCATTAATATGGTAAGGACGTAGGTAGACCAACGTGAAAAAGTGATAATGTTTTATCTAGACCTAAGATTACTAATTTCGGCGTTACTATGTATCCCAGGAGGGAATCAATCCACACAAAGTTCTTGAGAGAGGATCTCTCTATATATGTCTCACCCGTACATAGGGAGAGATTCATTTTTTTTCTTTTTTTGTTTATCTTTTTTTTTGAGTTGTTGGACCAGGATGGAAAATCCAAGCTTCACAACATATCCTGTATAGACAGGAATCAAGCCGTACATATTTCTTGATATGTGGCATAGTAGATGATCAATACTAAAAGTGATGTCATGCCATCCAATATCACCCTGATGCTCTACCATTTGTCTTTATGTGGATATAAAATAATGGTGTAGTTTAATTTCATATGAAAGGATTGATCCGTACAATTTAACATCATTTGATAAGTACATTGGATTCTTTAGATTTTATCATATGTGGCTAGGACAATGATTGTGACGTATTTTATCATCACACAACTAGGACATTGGGGGAGATGTGTTCTGAAGGGGATGTGTATGGTGTGAAAACTATAACCCAACATGAATGAGGACCACATAGGCCCATGAAACCCCACACACTCCCATGGAAAAATCAAGCATAGTTTAAAGTTGCGAGTCTTGGTCTCTAGTGCTCAGTTTAACATCGTGTTCTTGGGATGTTGGAACAACCCTTTTAAGTTCATGACGATTGGACCATCATAGATGTGTAGTTTAACATCTTTTAGGTAGGATAATGGTTGTTTACATAGTTTAACATCATGAAACTACAATGAAATGGTTCTTAGTTTAGGGTTATATAATTCAGAACAATGAAACTTGGTTTAAGGTGAAAGAGTTTAGAACATTGACTCTTCATTTAAGGTCATATAGTTTGGACCATTGACACTTATTTTAAGGTCATAGAGTTTGGTACTTTGACTATTAGTTTATGTTCATAGAGTTTTAACCTTGGATTCCTTTTTCATGAAAATTACTGCTTGAGAAACCTGGAAGTGGTTGGAGGAGTGATTCTATCCCCATTGATGGTGACTAAAGAGTATGAACTATTGGGATAGACCTTTTGAATGATGAATGATCTCTCCCACATGGGTTTAAACTGTGGTGGTTCCATACCCAAAATCTTTGTAATTCAAAGAGATAATACTATATCACCTTAGAGGAAAGAGTGTAGGTGATCATTCTTGTTTAATTCCCTGAACATCTTGTTATTGTGCCTCTCGTGGTAGTGAAAGGCTCATAGCCTATTCTCATCAAGGGCTTCCAGTTGAACTAGACGGACCTCAACTATCTTTTCTGACATATGATGATCACTGAAAACTATTCATAGTGATGGAAACTAGATCTAAATGGTTGTTATTACCTCTGTTAGATACACTAGGGAATATTGAGTCACCTGGTTAGAATTATGAGTCATCATTCGATAATCCCATAGAATTTTGGGGAGCCTGTCTGACAAAATTTTCTTATTTTGGTCCACCATATTTTGAAGGATGATAGAGAGAGTTTTCTTGAATGCCTAAAATTTCCCATTCTCTTACACTTGTTTGTGAGAAGTATGATTAGACCAGATGTAATTCTTAGCATATAACTTATTTAACTTAGCCACTCAGAAGTTCGTGCCATTTTTGGTGAGAACAATTTGAGGGACTCTGAATCGATGGATGATATTGAAGCTCATGAATTCAAAAATTGATTGAGCCTTAAATTACTTAAGAGGAATCAATTATTCCCACTTGGAAAAGAAATACACTGTGGTTAGAATGAACCTAAATTTGAGGGATGTTGCAAGTGTATTGGCTCCCATGATGTCGATTCCCTAGACTGCAAAGGGTGAAGAATACATGGTAGTATAGAGGGGATATGGCGGTCAATGCACAAATTTGGCATGGATCTGAAATATGCAGAAACTCTTAGAGAACTCAATATATTTTATGGACCGTGGTGGGATAGAATTACCCCAACCTATGAATCTGGTGAGAGAGCTTCAAACCTACCTAATGAGATCCACATGAACTTCTATCATAAATTGGGGTATCTTGTCTCCATGAATGAAATAGAGGATAATTCCATCAAACTCACATTTATAGAGAGTCTTCTTTAGGTTGGGACCACTATGGAGGGTGAAATGTGTTGCATTATGATGAATTACCTCATGTTTTGATCTATCTTTTGAGATAACACCATGATGGAGATACTCGATAAAGAGATTAATCCAATTAGAGGTATCATCAACTATTGGGGAATCCAGACATCCAGATGTAAAGGCACCAGCTATCATGTGTTTTACCTACTGGATTTCATCATCATCTGGAATGAGGGGATAGGGAACCCTTTAGTGCGCCACATGGATGAACATGTCATCTTGGTTGGGCTCTTTAAGGTATTCAATTAGACTAGACAAGGTATCAAGATGACTATTTTATGACTAAAGAACATGGGTCACATATGATTGAGAAGGGAATTGGGCCATCAATAGTCAAGTGCAATCCATTATTTTCACAAGTTTTGTCTTTCTGATGATGCAGCTGAAGGTTCCGGGCGTAGTGGAAGCGCGTGGGTGGATGTTCCCACTTGGCCTTTTGTCATTAGCAATGATCAATCCGGGATCAATAAGATGATAAATTCCAGTCTACAAGGATCGAATCATAGAAAAAGACAAAGAATAAGGTTTATCCTGGAACCACAAACAATGATCGTTACAGGTTGATTATAATTAATTTAATTAATTATAAAGAAATACCTTTTGAGTGTTCTTTCTTCATTGATGTTCTTGATCACGTTGTCGATGTGATCTGTCATTGCGTCGTAGAATCCAAGTGTAAACTCCCTCTAGCGGTGATCCACACGTGTACATCGTATCTCTGGATGTCGCCAAAGGATTCTCCAGGTGCTAGTGTGGAGAAGCCTTTACTTGCGTTGTCCGCCATAGATTGTCTTGATCTTATGGAAGAGGTTCTCTATCGGTCTTGAGAGAGTTCGTGGAGGAAGAGGCTCTTTAGGCCTTGAAAAAATTCTCTAGAATTGTTGTGCACAATGATTCTCTTGTGTGTAGGAAAAGAGTTGGGGTTGTGAGGATATTTATAATCAGGTTTGAGGTTTTAGAGTTATGACAATAAATAAACGTGTTACACATTTTATTTATTTCATTGACTCTTATTTAAAACCCCCATGTAAAATAATTAATTCCTTGACATGCTCCCACACTGATTATAATAAATATCATTTAAAACAATATTATATCTTCAAAATCCTGACTGAAAAAACTACACGACGTGTATTAATTAATACACGATGTGTACTTGTTTTTTCATTGAAAACTACACGGCGTGTACATTCAATGTACATGGCATGTATATCTTGTTTTCATTTATTCATTTCCTTTCCATAAAGAAAACTACACGGCGTGTACATTTAATAATACACAGCGTGTACTTGTTTTCAAAATAAAACTACACGGCATGTAATCATTGATACACGGTGTTTACTTGTTTTATTTTGTTCTTCCTCCAAACATTAAAACGATTTAGGCTTACTTGAATAATTATTAAACCACGTACGGGAATAATATTTATTCTACTTGAGATACTTGAATACACTTAGTGTGTGACCCTCTAGGACTCTTTCTCGTTGGAATTAGGCGAGCTTGCCTAAATTCCAAGATTACTGTCTAGCAACGGGTCAAGGCACCCAAGTGAATGAAGTTGACGCCTCATTGACGTATCACCTCATACGAATGATTACTGTATAATTTAATCCCTTTGTCTCGATATCTCATCAAGCAGGTTTCATGGCAGTGTCATAAACCTATATGCTTGATCTGACGTTCTTTGACTACCTAAAATAAACTCGTCGTTCACACCATAGCCATGGAATTTAATGTGAAAGTTCTATTTCAATCAAATGGCCGAGATATCAACTTCCATAAATGGAAGGGAAAAATCCTTCCTCGACTTATCCATTAACAACATGTCACTCGTGACGCACCCAACGTACACTACTTCCCGCCAACTGTCTGCATGACGGTTTTCGTCAGTAAATCTAAGTGCGCGAGTCATGACATGAGTTAATGATAATATTCCAATCTAAGGATCATTACACACGCTCATAGATAGTAATGTCCGATGACACCAAGACATACAGAATTGCTACTGGCGGGTCTGTTATCATAATCTCCCATCTTGGACATTACCAAGTGTGAACTCCATGAGAGAGAGTCTCATCTTCTTACGAGTACTCGCACATGACAGTCTGTATAACAGGTGTTCTATCATAGTACTTCATCCAACCGTAGAACTTTATTTAAGAATATTGTTATATCATTTCAAGGTTCTCATCATAGCGGGGATCTGCCATGACCTTATCAATGCAACAAATATTCTAGGACATTATTATATTATAATCATGCATAATAATGAACAATATATAATAAGTGAACATTCATGTAATCAAAGTACAAAATAGTTGGTTCTCAGGACACCATCCCTTACAGTAGCAACCATTTATCTTGTTTATGATTGACTTAGAGTCTCTATTCACATGAAAGTAGGGGACATCAATCTTGAGATCCAGATCAAGACCAGTAATGAGAGCCTAATACTACACCTCCCTGTTGGTACAACCTTCTGATAGTAGAAACAAGTAGGAAAGGATAGACTGTGTTAGGGTGATGAACACAATCCCCAGGCCTACCTTGTTGATTTTGGGATAATTGATCCTTCTATCAGTTGGGCTCTAGGAGGAATCATCAAAATTCATCTGCTAGCATGGCATAACATGATCCATTGATGTAACACTCCGACCCCAGTTACCCAGAGTCGGTGCATTATTACATAACATTGGCATGATCACAAGAAAGATCAAATCTCAAAAGACCGATTGGTTTAGTAGCCTTGGAAACACTAGATATATTCATAAAGTTTTACATTACATCATAAAGTGAAAAACTACTACAACAACATAGTCTCCATATTCCACACTCATATCCCCACATAAAATCTCTCCAGGTCATTCATAACTTACTTCTTCACATCCTGGGAAAAATAAAACATAGAAAAGGGGTGAGCTCAAATGCCCAGTAAGGATAACAATATAGAGGAATCTTTCAAAAATAAGCATAAACATTTAAGGAAATGTATAACTAAAACAAAATCCTTTTAAACTTGAACTTCAACATAGTATGGAAAAAGTAAAATAAAATAATTCCATTAACTTATTCACATGGATATTCTACTAATCGAATAATCACATGCAATATCAATAACCACTTTCATAATGATGGAATACATAATGCCATAATATCATAACCACATAGCCAAGGCCTCGTTCCAAGACTACAAATATGATTTTTGCCAAGGTCTTGTGCCAAGACACTAGTTTGTCTCATGAGACCTACCAATGCATCGAGGAGCTATAGCGGGCTCCACCCGTCACATATTAAGTCCAATGCATTCCCATATGAAAAGGTTTAAACATAACATAAACATTCGTATTAAAACTAGCATAAGAAATGTCAATACTTTCACCATAAACTATGAATGGTATAAAAATAGCACATCCACAGTCAAACATATCACAAAACCTTCAATACAATATAGAAGTTTTGTATCATAATAAATCAACTTCAAATAAGTGTAAATTCCATCAAAGGATGTTGACATAGATGAAATCAAAACTCTTTTTAGAGAAATATCTCTTTCTATTTTTGAAATCATTTAAGAGTCATATATTTATAAATAAAAAATTTTCTTTGAAAATAATCTTATAAGATTGTAAGGGAAGCTTCGACGATTTTATAACGGCGGAAAATAGCCGCACCCTCCGTATAAGTTAAAAAATCATTCTTAGCTTAATTCTGTCGAAAAGGTTAAAAAGAACCTTGTTTGGAAAACGACAGAAAGATTCCTTTATAAAACTCTTATAAAAAGTCAAAAAAGGGTATAAATGACCTTAACCCATATTCTTTTAAATAGTAAAAATGTTTTGAAATACATTTTGAAGAAACATGGATGTGGATTATAAAGAGATCCCAGTAGATTATTACGTATAAACAACCTCGGATAATGAAGAGATTGTGAAATAACCCTTACCTTGTACTTTTCCTTGGTTTGGGTAGGTTAACCTCCTGTATAATGGTGAAATAATTGTTATTAAATTATACAATAATCATATACATTAATATGATATCATGTATGATCTTTTAACATTGATTTGTTAATAATATCATTGTATTATCGTTGTTTCGGGTGTTAACTTACTCGTTTTCTTTTATATGTTTTGTTACGTAAGCCATGTTTGTAATGGATAGGTTGTATCTTAATCATATCCAGAATGATATAAAGTCCTTAGATACTATTATTAATCATAAAATGAGAATTATACTTGAATGGATACGATGTAAAATGAATCTCATCGCGTTCGTGGAGACGGTAGTCCGTACGTATGCACGAGCGACAATATCATTATTTTGATATTAAAATAATATATAAATGGATGGTATATCATATATACAGAATCATTAACATGTTATATTTATTATTTACATTAGTTACACATCATTATTATACCCATCCAAATAATAATATATTGAATAACAATTAAACCACGACGTGGAGACGGTAATCCGTACGTACACACGTATAGTGACATGTTATTCAAAGGGTAGATAGAATACTTTATATGGTTTTAAAATATTTATAATAACATCACAGTATATATAAGATACTGGATTTATTATTTTATAATGGTAATAACACTGAAAGAAGAAGTGGAAGAATAAAGGAACTTGAAAAGGGGTGGTGAAAACATTACATCTTCTTCGAGTTCTTCATTTTTATTTGATCAAAAGGGCTCATTAGGTTGGCTTTCTGATCAAACTAAGGCCTCTAGGTTGTATTTAGGGAAGTTGGTATAGTATTTGGGCAGATTTTGGCCGAACCAAAAGGCTTTGACGGTGTGATGAAATGGAAGGAGGAGTGCCCTTTTATAAGAGGGGTGAGGGGCACCTTTGGAAAATCTAGAAATATTAATTTATAATAAATTCATATTCGGTTTATAATGGATCCAAAGTTTATTATTAAAAGGTTAAGGTGGGGATAGGTCGAAAAAAATTCAACCAATAGAATTTAGACAGGTTTTGGTTACTATATTAACCTTATCTTTAAGTATTAACTCTAAGTTAATTAGTTTCACTTTTACAATGTCTCTTTGTATTTTTATATTATATGGTTAATAAAATTACCATATACATCCAAGCGACCCCCAAGTGGTCCATTAATGATACCAATATCATGATATAAGTCTCTTGGACGAACCTTAGATTTTTAGGAATTTAATATCAATTAATAATATAATATTTGTTTTAAAAACACTTTTATGTCAATTTTGACACTATTCAATAGTTGATAACAAAATTATTACTTCAAACAAAGATAATTAAATCAATCATAATATGTCATATTATCCTAGAAAATTATTTTAATTCATTAAAAGTCTCAAATTATATTTATTTGGGTATTTATAATATCAATTATTTTAAATTTTCACTATTATGGTAATTACTGTATCATCATTGTGTCATAAATAAATTAACTTATGTAATCTCTAAAAATTATAAATAAACTATAATTATGTAGGAAATGTTTTTATCTTTCTAATTAATATTTATAGTCGAAAATCCAACATATATAACCCTATGTAAATTTTTTTTTGTTAAAAGATATATGCTTGTGTCATTTTTGTATTCATTTTAACTTAATTAAAATTAAGTGTCCCTATCAATTACAAGTGGCTCCATGGGGTCCCAAAATCGACACAAAGATGACTATGGTCGAAAATTTATCAACCAATAAGGCTAGGACACGTTTTAGGGTAATTTAGAATTATTATAATATTATGTTTTAACCCTTATTTACAGGATTTACCCTTAACCATGGTAAATAAAATATTTACCGAAGTAATTATTCAAAATGTCTAAAAATAAAAGTTACCTATTTACACAATTTGAAAATCCTGATTCCAAATATGGAATCCATTTTTCTAAATTCACAACACAGAATTGGTAGAAATTAATTTAAAATTAATTCCCGTTGTTAAAACAAAAAGCGTGTTTTTAAGAGATAATAACTATCAAAAGATTGACACTTGTTTATTTCCGGTTTAATTGTAAAATTATGTCCAATGACCAAAATTGTATTAAATTTTAAAAATATATTCTAAATATACTTTAAAACCACTCAAATTCATAATTTATCACTATTAATTATTTTGATTAAAAAAGTTGTTTTTAATTAAAATTTAGTAATTTTCACTATTCATCAAAATATTAAAGTTATCCGAAAAGTACCAAAATTTCACCTTTGGATAAATTCGATATTCCAAATCCAAAAATGAAGTCCATTTTGAAATATAAAATATATATAATTTAAAAAAGTAGGTATTACTATTCATAACGGCTAGTTTGATTGGTTATGGTGTGTTAAAATTCGGTGTTGCGTACAACACACGCTATCACATTATTCAAAGAGAAGCGTATCATAGAAGCATGGGGTGTTAAATTCGCCCCTCCTTCAAATAATTTCATCCTCAAAATTTCTAGAATAATTATCACATGAAAAGACTTGGGTGTTTCTTCATCATAAGTTCCTCGGGTTACCACGTTGCCTCTTCAATCTTATGGTTTCTCCATAAAAATTTTACCAGACGCGTCTTCCGGTTTCTCAGTACTTGTTCTCTCGTATCAAGAATCCTGACATGCTCTTCTCAATAAGACAGATCGGGTTCTAGTTCTAATTACTCGTAATTGAGTACATGTGTTGGGTCAGGTATGTATTTCCTCAACAACGATACGTGGAACACATCGTGAATTTTGGAGAGACTTGGAGACATTGCCAATCGGTAAGCTACAACCCCAATTCGTTCTAGAATTTCGAAAGGTACTATGTACCTGGGACTCAATTTATCTTTCTTACCAAAATGTATGACTCCCTTCCACGGAGATACCTTCAGGAAAACATGATCACCGACTTGAAATTCCAAATCCTTCCTTCGACTATCGGCATAGCTCTTCTGCCTACTTTGAGCTTCTTTGATGTGATTTTGGATTACCTTCACCTTTTACATCGTTTCCTCCACCTGTTCCGGGCCTACAAGTTTTCTTTCACCAACGTCATCCCAACAGGTTGGTGTACGACATCTCTTTCCATATAACGCTTCATATGGTGCCATCTGAATACTCGAATGGAAGCTATTGTTATAGGAAAATTCTACCAGAGGTAAATATTGATCCCGCATACCCTGAAAGTCAAGTGAGCAAGATCTCAACATGTCTTCTAAGGTTTGAATAGTCCGTTTTGATTGTCCGTCTGTTTGAGGGTGGTAAGTAGTGCTCAAATAAAGTTCAGTATCCAGGGATTTCTGAAGACTTTTCCTAAATCTTGAAGTAAAATGGGGATCAAGATCAGAAACAATCGATAGGGGTACTCCATGAAGTCTCACAACTTCATTAATATATTGTCTTGCTAGATGTTCCAGTGGTAGATCTTCTCTTATAGCAAGAAAACATGCTGACTTGGTAAGATGATCAACAATAACCCATATTTCATCATTCCTTCTATGAGTCTTTGGTAGCCCCATGACAAAGCCCATCGTAATATTGTCCCATTTCCACTCCGGTATGGGAAGAGGTTGCATGACTCCTCCAGGGTGTTGCCTTCCAGCTTTCACTTGTTGACAAACCATACATCTTGACAAAAAATCAGCAATCTCCCTCTTCATATTGTCCCGCCAAAAATGTTCCTTCAAATCTCTATACATTTTGGTGCTCCCAGGGTGTATAGAGAAATTGGAACTATGAGTATCATCCAGCAATTCCCTTTTTAAATCAGGTATATCGGGAACACAAAGCCTCCTCCCGAATTTTAAAATTCCATTTTCATACACAAAATCTCTCAATCTACCATCATTCACAGCTTTAATCTTCTTTTCAAATTCTCCATCATTAGTCTGAGAACTCTTAATCCTTTCTAGTAAAGATGGTTTGGCAACCATTTGAAAAAGCATTGATGTTTCTCCTTCCCTGGTTATTCCCATGTCCATCATCACTAGATCCATGAAAATTGGATCCCTTTCAATTCTCATCTTGTTCAAAACTCCATGATCTTTTCTTCTCAAAGCATCTTCCACCTTGTTTGCCTTCCCCGGGTGGTAGTGTATCGTACAATCATAATCCTTGAGCAATTCAAGCCATCTCCTTTGCCTCATGTTGAGTTCTTTTTGTGAGAAAATATACTTCAAACTCTTGTGATCAGTATAAATCTCACATTTTTCACCATAGAGGTAGTGCCTCCATATCTTCAAAGAAAAGATCACAGCTTCTAACTCGATATCATGAGTAGGATAGTTTTGTTCATGAATTTTCAACTATTGTGATGCATAGACAATAACTCTATTATTCTGCATAAGGACACAACCAAGTCCTTTCTTCGATGCATCACTATAAATAACGAACCCATCATTCCCCGATGGTAGAGTCAATATAGGAGCATTGACTAATCTTCTCTTCAGTTCTTCGAAACATTCTTCACACTATTTTGTCCAAAAAAATTTAACCCCTTCACGTGTGAGCTTCGTTAATGGGTTAGCCAATCGGGTAAAATTCTGGACGAAACGTCGATAATAACCTGCCAAACCAAGAAAACTACGTACCTCAGTTATACTCGTAGGTGATGAACATTCTTGGATTTCCTTGGTCTTAGAAGGATCAACAAGGATTCCATAATTAGAGACAATATGGTCAAGAAAAGAAATCTCCTGAAGCCAGAATTCACATTTGCTAAACTTCCCATATAATTCATGCCTTCTCAGAGTCTTCATGATAATGCGCAAGTGATTTTCATGATCTTCATAGATTTTGTAGTATACTAAGATATCATCAATAAATACCACCAAAAATTCATTGAGACACTCCTTGAAAACTCTATTCATCAGATCCATGAATACAGAGGGTGCATTAGTCAATCCAAAAGGCATTACAATAAACTCGTAATGCCCGTACCTGGTTTGAAATGCTGTCTTTGGAATGTCTTCCTTCTTCACACACAACTGATGGTATCCAGATCGAATTTCAATCTTTGAAAAGTATTGAGCTCCATGCAGTTGGTCAAATAAATCATCAATGCGTGGTAGGGGATACTTGTTCTTTATTGTTATAGCATTGATCTCCTTGTAGTCAATACATAACCTCATAGATCTGTCTTTCTTTTTAACAAAAAGAACATGGGATCCCCATGGAGAAACACTAGGGTGAATAAATCCCTTATTACTCAATTACTCTTGTTGTTTCTTTAGTTCAACTAATTCTATAGTGTCCATTCTATAAGGGGTCTTTGATATAGGCCTTGATCCAGGAATTAAATCAATGGAAAACTCAACTTCTCTTTCTAGAGGATGTCCAGGTAAATCGTCCGGAAACACATCTACATATTCTTTAACAACGGGTACATCCTCTATTTGAACATTCCTTTCCTCACCCAAAGTTATTTCATTCTCTTCCTCCCCAATAATTGAATTTAGTTGAGCTGTTGGGGGTGGATCTAAATAAGAATTAGGTGGTGACGATTCTGCTCTAAAGATAAGGTGTTCCTTATCATCATCATCAATAATCATAACCTCTTTCTTCTTGAAATAAATCTTCGCATCATAGTCCGAAAGCCAGTCCATACCGAGGATTATATCAAACTCAATCATAGGTATGCCGACGAGATCAGCAGATAAAGAACATTTATGTGCTCTAATGGGGACTGATTCACAAAACATTGTTGCAATGATACTTCACTTAGGTGTTTTAACTGAAAACTCCCTTGTTAAATCAAATTGGAAATATCTAAATTTCTTAGAAAAATGGGAAGATATGAAACAATGCGATGATCCAGAATCAAATAATGCATTTTCTAAACTTGAGGAAACCATTAAATTACCTACCGCCACGTCTTTCGGAGCTTCTACCTCAGCATTAGTGATAGCATAAGCTTGGCCTTGATCCCTTGGCCTTTTCTTAGGTATGTTCTCCTGATGCTTAGGACATGCATTTTCATAATGCCCCATCTCCCTGTAATTATAGCACTGAACATTGGTAGCTTCCTTCTTCCCCTTCCAATCACGAGCTTGGTGGGCTTTTTCACCACACTTGTAACAGACTCATGTTCCCTTCAAGAAAGTACTGGGGTGTTTCTTACCACATTTACCACAGGATGGATATTCAACCTTTCCCTTATTCCCCTTATTTCCATTCCCAGATTGATCAGCAGGTCTCTTCTTCTGTTGCTTTGCTTTAAAGTCATAAGACTTAGAGAATTCCTTTTTGGTCTTGATAGCACATGAGACAATGTCTTCGTATGATGAAAAGGATTGTGAGACTAATGCTCGACGGAGAAATGGTTTTAACACATAAAAGAAACGATCAATATTACTTCTTGGGTTACGTATATAATCTCCGGCATACCTTTATAACCTTGTAAAGTTAGCCTCATACTTTGCGACATTCTCATCCTCCTTCTGTCTCAGACTCAGAAATTGTCTTTCAATATCTGCTCAATGGTCACGAGGAAAGTATTTTTCTAAAAACAGATCTTTGAACTCCCTCCATTCCATATTTGGTACTTCATCATCTTCCTTCATGTTTTAAATCAATGACCACCATTGATCAGCATCTCCAGTGAGGTGGTCAACTTCCATGATAACTTTTTCCCCTTCACTACTCCCCAAAGCCTGAAATATTTTCTCTAGGAAAAATATCCATTGCTCAGCTACTAAGGGATTTCTACTCCCATTGAATGTTGGTGGTTGTTGCCTCATGAATCGATCTAACATTGATCCTCCATGTTGTGGATCAGGGTGCTCCATATGGGTATGATTATTTTTCATAACCTGAGTGAGTTGTCCCAGTATGGAGATTAGCTAATCAGAACCAGTTGCATCACCAGCTCCACTATAATTATCTTGAGCAGGAGGGAAATCCCTACATGGAGTGCGTGCATTGATACGGTTTCCATTTCTTCCACTAGGTGACATTCCTAAACAATGGTATAAACTAGATCAGTTTATGAATCCAAATACATAATCCCATACTTATAAAACACTTAACATAAATTGAACTATTTATGGATATAATCCATAATCATAAGAATGTTTTTGTTGAGTAAGTATATACTCATAAACCCTTCATAATTATTTGTAAAGAAAATGAGAGTTATCCTAAGCATATCCCCCGGGAGTGTCGTAACCAAGAGTGCAGCAAGGCCCGTTGTCGTACACCAGTTCCCGTTCGAGTCTAGCTCAAAGCAGTGTTTTCGGGTTTTTCCCCTAGGTACATATGTGCCAGAGCTTCCTCTTCCAAATCGTATCCAGAAAGGGATGTATTGCTCAGAAAACTCACAAAATCTCTAAAATACCAAGATTCTAGGAAGTTCTTCTATACTAATCCTCAAAGTTCATCTTAGGTCTACGTGCTCTAATCAAAGTTTATCTAAATCTAGCTTCCAAGGTTTGTACTAAACCTTCTCTGATACCAACTGTAACGCCCTGACCCTAGTTACCCAGAGTCGGTGCATTATTACATAACATTGGCATGATCACAAGAAAGATCAAATCTTGAAAGACCAATTGGTTTAGTAGCCTTGGAAACACTAGATATATTCATAAAGTTTTACATTATATCATAAAGTGAAAAACTACTACAACAATATAGTCTCCATATTCCACAGTCATATCCCCACATAAAATCCGTGCAGGTCATTCATAACTTACTTCTTCACATCCTGGGAAAAATAAAACATAGAAAAGGGGTGAGCTCAAATGCCCAGTAAGGATAAAAAAATAGAGGAATCTTTCAAAAATAAGCGTAAACAATTAAGGCAATGTATAACTAAAACAAAAGCCTTTTAAACTTGAACTTCAACATAGTATGGAAAAAGTAAAATGAAATAATACCATTTACTTATTCACATGGATATTATACTAATCGAATAATCACATGTAATATCAATAACCACTTTCATAATTATGGAATGCATAATGTCAGACTATCATAACCACATAGCCAAGGCCTCGTGCCAAGACTACAAATAAGATTTTTTCCAAGGCCTTATGCCAAGACATTAGTTTGTCTCATGAGACCTACCGATGCATCGAGGAGCTATAGTGGTCTCCACCCGTCACATATTAAGTCCAATGCATTCCCATATGAAAAGGTTTAAACATAACATAAACATTCGTATTAAAACTAGCATAAGAAATGTCAATACTTTCACCATAAACTATGAATGGTATAAAAATAGCACATCCACAGTCAAACATATCACAAAACCTTCAATAAAATATATAAGTTTTGTATCATAATAAATGAACTTTAAATAAGCATAAATTCCATCAAAGGATGTTGACATAGATGAAATCAAAAATCTTTTTAGAGAAATATCTCTTTCTATTTTTGAAATCATTTAAGAGTCATATATTTATAAATAAAACATTTTCTTTGAAAATAATCTTATAATATTGTAAGGGATGCTTCGACGATTTTATAACGGCGGAAAATATCCGCACCCGCCGTATAAGTTAAAAAAACATTCTTACCTTAATTCTGTCGAAAAGGTTAAAAAGCACATTGTTTGGAAAACGACAGAAAGATTCCTTTATAAAACTCTTATAAAAAGTTAAACAAGGGTATAAATGACCTTAATCCATATTCTTTTAAATAGTAAAAATGTTTTGAAATACATTTTTAAGAAACATGGATGTGGATGATAAAGAGATCCCAGTAGATTATTACGTATAAACAACCTCAGATAATGAAGAGATTGTAAAATAACCCTTACCTGGTACTTTTCCTTGGTTGGGGTAGGTTATCCTCCTATATAATGGTGAAATAATTGTTATTAAATTATACAAGAATCATATACATTAATATGATATCATATATGATCTTTTAACATTGATTTGTTAATAATATCATAGTATTATCGTTGTTTCGGGTGTTAACTTACTCGTTTTATTTTATATGTTTTGTTATGTAAGCCATGTTTGTAATGGATAGGTTGTATCTTAATCATATCCAGAATTATATCAAGTCCTTAGATACTATTATTAATCATAAAATGAGAATTATACTTGAATGGATAAGATGGAGAATGAATCTCATCGCGTTCATGGAGACGGTAGTTCGTACGTACGCATGAGCGACAATATCATTCTTTTGATATTAAAATAATATATAAATGGATGGTATATCATATATACAGAATCATTAACATGTTATATTTATTATTTACATGAGTTACACATCATTATTATACCCATCCAAATAATAATATATTGAATAACAATTACACCACGGCGTGGAGACGGTAAACCGTACGTACACACGTATGGTGACATGTTATTAAAAGGGTGGATAGAATACTGAATATGGTTGTACCATATTTATAATAACATCATAGTATATATAATATACTGGATTTATTATTTTATAATGATAATAACAATGAAAGAAGAAGTGGAAGAAGAAAGGAACTTGAAAAGGGGTGGTGAAAACATTACCTCTTCTTCGGGTTCTTCATTTTCATTTGATCAAAAGGGATCCTTAGGTTGGCTTTCTGATCAAACTAAGTCTTATAGGTTTTATTGAGGAAAGTTGGGAGAGTACATGGTCAGAGTTTGGCCGAACCAAAAGGCTTTGAAGGTGTGAAGAAATGAGAAGGAGGAGTTCCCTTTTATAAGAGGGGTGAGGGGCACCTTTGGAAAATCTAGAAATATTAATTTATAATAAAATCATATTCGGTTTCTAAGGGATAAAAAGTTGATTATTCAAAGGTTAAGGTGGGTATATGTTTAAAACCATTAAACCAATAGAATTTAGATATGTTTTGGTTACTATATTAACCTTATCTTCAAGTATTAACTCTAAGTTAATTAGTTTCAGTTTTACAATGTCTCTTTGTATTTTTATATTATATGGTTAATAAACTTACCATATACATCCAAGAGACCCCCAAGTGGTCCATTAATGATACCACTATAATGATATAAGTCTCTTGGCCTAACCTTATATTTTTAGGAATTTAATAGCAATTTATAATATAATATTTGTTTTAAAAACTCTTTTATGTAAATTTTGACACTATTCAATAGTTGATTTTTTTGAAACTCATAACAGAATTATTACTTAGAAAAAAGTTAATTAAATCAATACTAATATTTCATATTATCCTATAAAATTATTGTAATTCATTAAAAGTCTCAAATTATATTTATTTGGGTATTTATAATATCAATTATTTTAACTTTTTACTATTATTGTAATTACTGCATCAACATTGTGTCATAAATAAATTAACTTCTGTAATCTCTAAAAATTATAAATAAACTATAATTATGTAGTAAATCTGTTTATATTTCTAATGAATATTTATAGTCGAAAATACAACATATATAACCCTATGTAAAAATTGTTTTTCTAAAAGATATATGCTTGTGTCATTTTTGTATTAATTTTAACTTAATTAAAATTAAGTGTCCCTATCACCTACAAGTGGCTCCAAGGGGTCCCAAAATCGACCCAAAGATGCCTATGGTCGAACATGTATCAACAAATAAGGCTAGGACACGTTTATGGTAATTTAGTATTATTATAATATTATGTTTTAACCGTTATTTACCAGATTTACCCATAACCATGGTAAATAAAATGTTTACCGAAGTAATTATTCAAAATGTCTAAAAATAAACGTTACCTATTTACACAATTTAAAAATCATGATTCCAAATATGGAATCCATTTTTCCATGTTCAAAACACATAATTGGAAGAAATTAATTTAAAATTAATTCCCGTTGTTAAAACAAAAAGCTTGTTTTTAAGAGATAATAACTATCAAAAGATTGACACTTGTTTATGTCCGGTTCAATTGTAAAATTATGTCCAATGAACAACATTGTATTAAATGGTAAAAATATAATCTAAATATACTTTAAAACCACTCAAATTCATAATTTATCACTCTTAATTATTTTGATTAAAAAAGTTGTTTTTAATTAAAATTTAGTAATTTTCACTATTCATCAAAATATTAAAGTTATCCGAAAAGTACCAAATTTTCACCTTAGGCTAAATTCGATATTCCGAATCCAAAAATGAAGTCCATTTTGAAATATAAAATATATATAATTTTAAAAAGTCGGTATTACTATTCATAATGACTAGTTTTATTGGTTATGGTGTGTTAGAACTCGGTGTTGCGTACAACACACGCTATCACATTATTTAAAGAGAAGCGTACCATAGAAGCTTGGGGTATTACAATTGATAGGATGGTCTAGTATGGGAAGTCTGGATCCGAGGACTACTCTATGGGGATGAATTAAGGGCTAGGAAGTCTTTCAATTCCAGACCATTGATATATTTCTACGGGAAAAACTTGATGTCAAACTACTGTAGAATTACCACCAAGGATTCAAAATTTCTTGTCAACATGGGGTGGTTTCGGATATAAATTAGTGTGTTCACATGAGAATCCAACTATATCTCGTGATTCTTCATGTAGTGCCACAACTTTTGAACTGTGAATACTAGTGTGAGACACCTGTTCTTGATAAGAGAATATCTAGTCTCCATGTTGAGGAGAATTACACTAATATAGTTTAAACTATTCTATGTCCCATAATTGTTCTTCTAGGAAAGCAGGGCACTGAGGGATTGTTCTATGGTGGTCACATAAAGAATCAACATCTTCCCTAAAACGAGTGGCATCAGAACCACATGATATAGTAGATACTTCTTAATTTCATCAAATGAGTTCTGGAACTCTTAATCCCAGCGGTAGCCAACACCTTTTTTCATGAGCATGGATAAGGGCTCACACATTCTTGGTAGATTCCCAATGAATTAATGTAAGTAGGATAAATTGGCTTGGATGCCTTCGAGATCTCATAGGTTTCTCAGAGGAGGCATCTAGATGATGGATTTGATCTTCTTTGGATCTATCTTAATGCCTCTATATCTAATGATACGGCTGTGAAATTTACAAGAGGTAACCCCAAATGAAAATTTCAAGGATTTTAACTTCAGATGTTGGGATCATAGGAATCCAAAAACATTCTATGGATCTCTGATATGGTGCCGACGCTAGTGGAATTTGACTAAAAAATCATCCATAAAAAATTCAACTAGCATCCCAAGGTTCAACTTGAAGATGTGGTGGATGGAACATAGATAAGTGAATCCTATATTTTTCAAACCTAAGGCCATTATCTGATTGAAAAAGGGTACTTGTGGAACTATTAAGGTAGTAGAATATTTATCTTTAGGGTCCATCCAGATATGATTGTATCTTTAATATCCATCCATGAAGGAGAGATCCTGAAATCCTTTAGAAAGTGGTGATTGAGGTTTTAGAGTTCGATACAGACTCTAATATAATATTTCTTCTTAAAGGGGATGATGTTGGAAAGCCACTTGGGTTACTCAAAATCATTGATGAAGTTTGGGTTGATGAGATTATCAACTTCATCCTCAACCATGACACCATGATAAAGATTCATTTTCCTAGGAGGTTTCTTGAACCAACAATGGTTCACTAGGAGACCTAGATGATAGACAGTAACCTGAGGGTCTAGTCATGGAATCTCATTATAACTCCAAACAAACACATCATTATGTTTCTTTAGAAAATCCTTGTATTCATGCAATTCTTATACATGCATGGTTTCAATGATTAGCGTTGGCCTCATATCTTCCTTTGTACCAATATTTACCTACACTAGATCATCGATAATGGTGTAGATTCCCACTTTGACTGCAGGAAGACTGTATTACAAATATTATTCATTGTTTGAGGTAGGGGAATTAGTGGTAGGAGATGATTCATCCAGGATGACTGATTCCATAAGAACTATAGTTCTTTATTGGGTGGAATATGAGGAATCTTCACTGAGTGAATATTACTTTGCTGAAATCATGGTGTCTGAGTCTTTTAAGTCTATTCCATCAGGCTTTCGACCATGAGGTCCATGATTGATGTCAAAACAATAGTGGTGTGTTAGTTTGTGTCAATTCAACCTAGCTCAGCATAACAAGTAGGTGTGATATATAACTACAGCCACAAAGTGAATTCGCCATTACTTAATGATGGTAGAGGGTTCTGGTTTTTCCCATGTCTAGACTGAATAGAAGTACTAGGTAATATTCTATCATTCCTTGTACCTAGGGATGCAGTTACCTATCCTCCTAGAAATGAAAAATCAATTTTCGAAGTCTAGCATCATGGCCTCCAAATGGTGAATCATAAGGATGAAGTAATCATTAAAGCCTATCTATGGGTTTTCTGTAACTGTGTTGTGCTCAAAATCATTAGTCTGAAAATGATTTTCCTTCCTTCGGTAATAAAAAGTGTCCATATATTGGGTTACAGAAGATTTAAAGGGAGATACATCACTTTAGAGTATGCCCACTCGACCGTTAAAGGAGTACTTGAGGTATTGGTGATATGAGGAGGGAAACACTTCATGAAGATAGTGTTACAACCTACCCATCATTGCATTGTAGTTGGTATCCTATTAGACAACTATAAATTCTTTGTTTTCTACCATTCCTCCAAACAGGGTCTTCAACCAATTTCCACTGCACGGTTTCTGATAAGCCCTATCATAACCTTGAATCTTCTGGTCAGAGGGACATAGATATGATTTAGTTAGTCATAGCCTATGAAGTGTCTGGGACATGATGAGATTGATCCTAGAACCTATGTCAACTAGATAGTATTGGAATTTCATTCCATTGAACAAACGAGAGATTTACAGTGGGAAGATGTGCCCCTACATGAGATATCCATCATCTTCTTTAGATAATGATATGATGGATTGACACTCTACTGATTTTAATTCCTCAAAAAAGAATATATCTGTGGAAACTACCTATGTTTTGAAATGGAGGGGTTTTTCAAGGTATCTATGAGGGATTCATGCATCTCTTCCAACTAGAATAAGGCTTCAAGGATCAATAGTTTGGTTAGAATGATGGAGATGTTCTTAATCCGATCATTATTTCATGCTAAGCCCACATTTCTACCTATGAGGGGTTTCTCTTTGGTAGGAGGCATGATGGGCACTTCTAGAAAAACCAAGGGATTCTGGATGGTGTGGAAAATGTCATACTGCTCATTAGACAACCTTCCAAGAATCATGACTGGCTGATTGTCATCCAACTAAGCCCTGACCCTAGTTGGACAAGGATAATCATAATGAATTAATGATTATTCGTCCTGGTTGAGTAGCACGATTAGTGGCAGCAGGAAATTTGAAAAAACATGTTGAGAGGACTTTTCCTGCTGATTCCTATACAAAATCTCTTGTATGGTCTTGGAAGCATGCACATATTTTCTTCAGGCCCTGACCTGAGAATTCCAATGACTCTGAAAGCCTTGGCACTTTCAAAGGTGGCATCGACCAGAGACATCTAGGGGGATTTCCTGATATTCCTCATCATAAATAATCATGTAGGGATCCACCAACTTGATGTTATTCATGGAGGAATACTCCTTCTCATTGTCAGAGGATTAAACCTGTGTTAGGAGGATCTTGGTAGTGATACCCATATCTAGAGGCATGAAATCACCAAGAGTACAGGATGAATTCATCACTGATGGGGGATGTTTCTTTTATTTATGTCTTCAGTGTCTACTCTTTTGTGACATTGAAGGCTATGATGTAGATGTAGAAGCATAAACTGAAAAAGGAGGGGAAACTACCGAATGTTCAAGTTAGCCAAAGTAAGCATGAATGATTCCATGGAGGAAAATATAATACTTTATGAGACAACCAGTCATCATACTACTCAGTTCAGTGACTGGAGACCGATAGATATTCCCTGGAACCTTCGCATTCACTGTAAAGCTTAATAGAGACACACATCACATGTGCTGAGACTTATCCCAATCGGACTACACGATTTTCCACCTGGTCCTAGATAAAACCTTTGACCACATCTCCTTGGTTTATGGTATGTCCAAGGATCATGTGGTAATGGTAGTGGTTAGGGTGATTAGTGATCTTAGATTCATTTGGATTTTAGTATTTCAGTAGCTTTAAGACCCCATGTTCTAAGGCACAATAAAAAGAATCAGGTACCCGGACATCCATGAAGGAGTAGGTATAGTTTCTGATGTCTGGGATGGGAGATTTTGGTGCTTGGTCCTAACGATGGGGCTGATCTTGATGAGTGGTCATATTCACATTCTATCACCTAGGTGATAGTGCATGATGGTTTTTTTCTACTGATTTAGTGCTGGGTGAAGTTGAACCTATGTGTGATGTACTTAGTGGGGCTCTGCTTGTGAGAGATGTGCTAAGAGAGGCTATTCCAGTAATGAAACTTACTTCTGAAGTATTCCCAACCAATATTGGACCCAATTCTCAACTGGCTATACCAGAAAAATGCAGGACCTTCCAATGTATGTTCAAAACATTGGATCTTGGTGGCTTCCTACTACACTGGAGTCCCCAACACGGGTTCACACCTTGATATTAAGTGGACTAGATGCATTAGTGGGATTCCCATCCAATTAAAGGGGGAGAATGTAGGATTCTAGAAATCTGGGGGCGCTTGCTTGTCATCCACCAATTCCAGATATTGTTTTCCATTAGGTGGGATCACCACCTCTCATGTTTTCAATTCTTCAAGGTGAGTAGTGAGAGTGGGTATCAAATATTCTTTGCAGGGATTCCTATCTTAGTGAGTATTCCTGACCACCAATGTGTTTACAGGATCATCAACATGATAGGTAGGACCAATAACCTATGAGATGTCTCGTGGAGCAGCCTATGGTGCTGTTTGTGGGGCATCTTGATTCAGATCCGGAAGGGGGTTATCACACCACTCAGATGGATTTGGTGACACATATCCTTTTCATTTTCCATAATCTCTAATTTCAACCCTTTTGAGATGAATGGGATTGCTGAGATCAATGGGGGTAACTAAGAGAGAATTATTTGTGGCTTCTCCTACTGCCCCAGCGGAGGAGGAACATGATCCTACTAAGGATTACTATAGTCTGGTTGACACTCTACAATGCGCTCATTGAGAAGCTCATCAACGAGTCTCTTTTTATATGCAATATGCTGGTAAAAAACGTCTATAGTGGGATAAACCTCTATATTCTACATGACATCAGATGGATTAGGGGGATTAGAGGTCCTGATCTCATCTTTACCCTTATTGGTGTCTCTACCGAAGGGTAGTGATGTAGAGGGATCTCCAAGGCTGAGTGCCTTCCTTTGAAGGATAGTGAGGACACCTGTATGAGGGTACACCTAATACTTCGCCATCCCAGGCAGTGGGTCCTCTTCTTTAGATCCTGATTTGGGGTCCTTTTCTTTGAATAACCTAAGATCAACAATATTCACCATGACTATACCTAGAGGCATATCCTCAATATCATGAGGCAAGTCAGACTGCCATAGGATGGGATTGAATTTTAGAGTAGAGTACTTCCCCCAACCCTAGATCTTCACATGTGGGGAAGCCTCTTCAAATATGATATAGAACACCATGATTCTATGAACACATATTTGTGGGAGGGTTCAGTGATAGCCGAGTTACACATGGTGCTATGACACTGGGAGTGCTGCCAACTCAATCATGTGGTACTACTGGTTGATGACATCAAAATGCTTCTAGATACTTGGGTAGAACATCTGACAGTCATGAAGGTGAAAATATATCTCCTAGATAATATCGATGATGTACGTAACTTCTTCATGGGCGAGGGACTCTGGAATATTGATGTCAAGAACCATATTTTTCAAAAACACACCTGATAGCTAATTAGTGGCTAGATTGTCCCCCAAGATTCCTTGTTCAGAAGTGGGGTCTAAATATTTATTGGCCAATGTTTTGAATAATACTAGATGGGGTGATATTGGTGACATTGATATGGACTGGTGAGATGGAGGACTAGCTAGTGGATAAGCTACTACTCAAGATGTTTGACTACCGCACGCCAGGTGATCTATCATAGGTGGTACTAAATGCACCACCATTTCCTTATAGGATTGAGTATTTACCAATACATTGTGTACACGAGTATCAGCTGTTGTTGGTGAGTTTTGAATGCATTCATAATCTAGAAAACTCCAGAAGAAATATATGTGATATCATGTGGAGGTAGATAATGAAGTTGGTGATGATCGGGATAACTAAACCATGAGGCCCTGTAAGGGAGCCAAATTTTCCTCCTCTAAGATGTATCTGCCAAGGGATTTAGGGACTTTTTAGATCTCACCTTTTGGGATGATGAATTTCACCTACCAGGATCCTTCCCCAGACTCTAATGTGGATGAATGGGGGGGGAGGCTCCATCATGGAATCACATTTTTTATCAGAATCTAAAAAGATAACATAAATTTCAATGACTTGGCACTTCTTGGATTTTTTCCTTCGATGGAAATGGTTCACCCTTCTAACCCAAGATGACTCTTTAGGGAAGGTAAGTGTTTCAACATAGGGAGGACCTTCGTACTATTGGGTGACAGAGTGGGCATGAACTCTGTTTGAGATGGATATGATACGAGGATGACCTACGTGTTGGTTTCTATAGGAATGGTGAGGTCCACCACTCTGGGTGTTGAAGTTATAGGGGGGACCTCTAATTTATCTAGTGGAAACATGGGGAGGACCTCCATGTTGGCTGTGAGAGTGGAGAGGACCTCCTCTTGGATGAGTTAAGTATGAAGAGGGACTTTTCACCAATCAAAATAGACACAGAGAGGAACTCCATGCTAAGAAACACGATTACGGGGAGGACCTCTATACTGGTTGTTGGACATGTGCGGAGGACCTCCATGGTGGAGAGTGGAGGAGCAGGGATGGCCTCCATTGGAGTTTATGGAAACATGGGGAGGACCTCCATGTTGGATGTTGAAGGAGTGGGGAGGACCTCCACTATGGCTACATGTGGCTTGGGGAGGACCTCTATGTTGGTTGGTAGTGATATCATTAAGAGGAACTTAATATTAACTATTAAAGATGCATGGAGGGCCTCCTCTTTCGAAGATGATGGAGTGGGGATGAGCTCATCTCGAGTTGGGGATTGCATAAGTAGGACCTTCACATTGATGGTCTATGAAATGGGGAGGACCTATGTATTAGGAACCACATGCACAAGGATGACCTCTGTGCTGGATGTTGACAAGGCGGGGAGGACCTCTACTTGGAATGATCAAGAGAAGATGGGGAGGACCTCCATGTAGAGCGTGAGTGTGGGGAGGACCTCCACTCTAGATAGAGATCATACAGGGAGGACCTCTGTATTGAATATCATCATCACAGATTGGCCTGTGATGTCTTATGGTTGTGCCAACAACTGAAAGATTCATCTCATCCTTCCTTTGGGGTGGCTAAGGTCTTGATTCTGATGGGGGCATTGATGAGTCCCCACTCTACAGTAGAAGGGGGATGATAGAATGCACAGGTGGTGGAATGAGCCACATGAGATGTGGAATATGATACCCCCTGATGGGCATCCTCTAGAGCTTTAACCCGATGTTGGAATCAGGGTATCCGTACTGGGGCCGGGGGAGGAAGGGTGTAAATTGCTTGTTCCTCAGTCTAAAGGACTAGTTGTTTCTGGTGATGAAAAGGACGGATGAGATCCCTCCTTGGTGGATCCCAGGTAGCAGTCATAGTTGGGATGACTCATACATCCCTTACCACCTTAGTGTAGGGTAAATAATCGTAGGAATGCTTCAGGGAGAGGCTCTAGAAGTGTTAGGTTGTTGGCGTGGGTAGTAGTGGCTCCACGCACGAACCTTGGGGGGAATTGATATTTTCAAGGCATAGAATCCTCTAGGTCATGATATTCTATGTCCCTCATGGAAATTACCCTCTACTGCTCATACCATCTTACAAGGGTGCCTATCACCCTCCTCTAAATGACTTTTGAGGTTGATATGGGGCTTGAGATCCTAGCAGCCGGATTCATGGATGAATTCATGGAGGATATGGAGTCTTGTGAGATTTTAGAATCAATATTAATCCTTCCCCTGCATCTGTGGGTGGTAGGAAATTGGTTTCCTATAGATTGGGTCATACAAAGAAGGAAAATTTGGCTGTCAATATGGATAAAAGGAAATAAATGCCCAATTCCATAGTGTCAACCAATCTTCCATAGTTGGAGAGAGAGATCCAAGCTAATTATGTCAAAAACAGAATGCCCAATAATTAACTACCTTAATTTTTGGTGAGTTCTACATCGAGACCACTATTTTCTTAGTGGGATTGAGACCAGATTTCTAGATCCAGTGACATGTTCATCTATGGATTTATCAAATGATACTAGTCACTATGTTGAGGACAATAGCATCACATCAAGTTCACCATTTTTGTTTCTAACGCTTCCATTAGGGAACATTCTCCGTGTTTGCATCGTTGCACATGCACACAGTGGATTGTTGTAGTTACCACACATTTCTAATTTCCGAAGGTAGGAGGATTTCATCACACTAAAATTTTATGTATTCTCCTTGATCGAAATGGGATTATGGGATGTTAGTTTCTACTTCCTTGGATTACTCTTTAGAATTCATAACCTAGTCTGGGTCTCCCTCAAAGGTTTAAGTTTTATTTTTTGAACTCAATCCCAGTTCCATCTCTTTGTGGAAACTAGTTAATTACACAACTTCTACATGGAAATTCCAAGGGGGGTATTGATAGGTAAACAACCTTATGTTAGGGGAGTAATCACATTGGGAATCAGTGGAATGCCTGGATTATGGAACATTGGTCACCTATATTCTTCCTAATAAGAGGGATTCTCAAAGGAGTGGAATATGAGGCATTCGATTGTGATCTTGAGGCATCTGATTCAAATGGAATTTTTTTTTTATTTTTTCCTCAGGCACCCAATTTTTAACATGAGGTAGGAGCATGGTAGGTCACGGGTTTAATGTCTTGTGGTGATAGAGTGGATGGATAAGGACTCTCTATAGGGTGTATCAGGAAGGTGAATCCCCAAGAGGGATCTCCCAAAGGTTTACTGATGGAAATGTTGGACACCCTATAGAGGTAGATCTAAGAGGTGTGTCCCATAAAGGTAAGTTGTCACATAGTGAAGGGGTATGTCCCTAGGAGTGACGTACCAAGGATTACTAGAATAATGGGTTAGAATTTTATATAAGAGTAGTCTCAGGGTGGCATGTCCCATGAAGGGAAGGTTTCACACCATGAAGGCTAATTAGAAAACCTATAGAGGTGGACCAGAGGGCTGCACCTATAGGAGGGGGACACCATGGTTTACCATTTGTTGGGATTGAAACTCATTGAGCCATTCTATATACCCTTTTTTTAAGACAGGGATCAAAACCCATGTAGTTTGATGGATGGTGTGGGGATTACGCATTGGATATTCCCTTTATAAGTGGACTGATCTTAGATTTTTTGGGTCATATTCATTGGAGAAATCTACATGATATTAGGAGTAATGATGGTGTGGATTGGGCTTACATTTAAAAACAACCCACATGGATGGCATGATCCTACAGGGACATGGTGACCTGGATAAAATAAAGATGGATTATGGGTGTAGTGGTTGAAATAGATGGAATGGATGGAACAAATTAAGTGTTAGTATTGAACATTATGGAGGTTTCTTATGTATCTTAGCTAATTGGGAATCAAAGATCAAGTGGTTATGAAATGGGAACTAAGGCATAAACCGGAGGAGGAGGCCTAAGAGAATGGGGTGTATGGTTGGGTCTTACTACAGGATGAATTTCCAAGAGAATGGAATAGTTTCATGGTCATTAATAAACTCTAAGAACACATGAATCATGCTCAATGTGAGAAAAAAGAAGAGGTATCAGACCTAATAGTCATGGTGTGAAGGATGCGCAAACAAGTGATGATTTATGGATTACATAAGGAATCTGATCAAGGAGGATATCATTCCATATGAGGAGGATTTCATTTAGTGTGAGTGGGTCCTACACATGAAAGTTTCCACTGGTGAAAAATACAAAAGGGAGAGAGATGTGAGGGATCTAGTTCCCATCCCTTCTCTAAACATGTGGCTAAAGGAGGGGGCAAAGAGGAGCAAAGGTGCCCCTCCTACCTGAAATGATAAGGGATTATCTCAATAGGAGTGAATAAAAGGATATAATTACCTATGGAGAGGATCTAATTCTATGTGAGGAGGATCTCATTTCGTGTGAGTATGGGAGGTACAATGACCATCCCATGTCACTCATACACAGAGTATCGAACACTAAATCCATAGGGTAGGGCCATATTTTAATGTCTTGTGCTAAGGACGATGGTACTGGGAAATTTTACATCATGTAGATCGAACATGGGGGACTCACTCCTTACCCCTTGGGCTTACATAATTGACACACATCAACCCTCGGTAGGGTGATGGATTCATAAATTCTAAGTTGGAATGACATAGAGGAGTGGTCTATTGTGAGGTTCATGTTAGCATACCTATATTGAAAAGTAAAAGGCATTAGCATCCTTATTATAAAAAGAAAGAGGTAAATTGGAATACTGAGACACAATTAAAGTGGGTTGGGCCATATGAATGGATATCATAGGTCAAATAAGGGTTTTAAGTGAGGATGACCCAATCCTAGATGGGTATGGAGGCTTTGGGCACTCAACCTTAATAGAGAGGCGTCAGATGAAGGGAGGAAACAATGTGAGGCATACGATAAAGGTTTTAAAAATATGGGTGCCTTTATGAGAGGTGGATCATGAAGATAAAGTGATTCATTGAGGTCAAGGAATTTTCAAAGGAATGTTCTTCGCAAAACATGGTGACCCTACCTTGGTAAGAAGTTAAGATTTGTAGAGGAGTGCTTTGTGAAGGATTAATGCTCTGTGAAGCCTAAATATCTCTAGAGGGCCTTCCTCCTCTATGAAGGTTGTAGTACTTTGTGAAAAAAATCCCCACCTTAGTAGGAGGTATCTAGGAACATGGGAACTGGGTTTTTTGTGGTACTCAAATACCTTGAATGATTCATTTTCATTTTAGTTTATAGTGCAAAAGTGCTAAAAAAATTGGGTAATTAGAAGTTGAATTGTTAGGGTAGACATCCCTTGAAGGTGGAATGAGATTGGTATTTATAAGAAAAGGGGTCTCAAAATTCTAGGAAGTGCGTTGTGAAGAAAATATGGGCTTCACGAATGGTCACAATTTGGTGGGACTTGCGAAGCCACCCGTAAATCTTTAGCGTGGTTGCGGGGTGATGTCAGAATTGCAAAAAATTCTATCCTGGACTCATACATTCATGGAGGTTGAGAGGTATCTTTAAAATGTATTCATGAAGAAAACCCTTAATGATTATTTTGGGGTCGTTCGATCATCCATTTTCGCAATACTAGATGTGTCCTTTTTTGACTAATTTTCTGGAACATATTTCAACAGCAAAAATTAATAAATTTAACCAAAAAAATTATGTAAATTGGCTTATATAATCAGAAAATGTATTTCCATATCCATTTAATATTAATTAAAATATAAAAAAATCATATGAATAGTGAAATATATATAACTAAAAATCCAATAATTAATAAAAAATCAAGTTTACACATGTAAATTTCAAAACAGAAATATAATATAAAAATGTACTTAAATAATTAGAAGAGGTGTTTAGTGTTTTCCCATATCCCTTAATCATGATCATTTAATATATAATCAACTATTTCTATATTATAATCATTTTTGTTGTAAGATACAGACCTTTCATAAAGGTAAATTCTTATTTAATTTTGGTTAAACTTATTTTTTAGCTAATGAACTGGTTATTAGGTATTTTAGGAGTTCCAAGGGCGTCCTTTGGGTTTGCGAAACGAAAGGAGGATGAAAGTGGCCAAACAGTGTGTGGTTCATGGTTGGTTCACAATTAACTAAACTACAAATCTAGTTAGGGGAAACCGTGTTTCCAAAATTTCATTCGGAAAAAGGATGACGCAGGTCACCACATAGTTTTCAAAACCATGTGGGTGCTTTGATGGAACTGTGTGGCTTAGCCCCACTTGGAATGTGTGAGCTGCATGATTGGCACAAAATTGGGTTATAAGTGTAGCAAAACCATTCAACCCTTAAAAATTGAAAAATTCTACTTTTCCCTCTCGATATCTAACAGTTATTACCCAAATTTCATCTTTATTCCCCCTCCACCAGCTTAGGTGATGGACCAAACCCTTATAAACTTCCAAGTGATGATTATACTTCAATTCTTGTCCTTTTGTAGAGATTTTGTGTGTGAATCAAAGATTCGGGTTATTCTAGCCCTCCTCCCCCTTCCTTTTTCTAGATTAGGGCTTGTAGGATCGTTCTACTTCTTCGAAATCCCTAAAACCCTCACTTTTTCTACAAATTCTATATTGGTGCTTTAATGGGTGTTCGAGTTCAAATCAAGGGTGGAGGTTAAGAAAGTGTTCATCAACAAACATGAGGTAGGTGTTATAAAAAATTTCCCATAGTATTGATGTGTTGTCTATGTATATAGTTGTGCTAATTTTGTGCCTTGATGTGTTTTTATGTATTTGGTTAAGGAAAGTGATTTTGTCCTTATATTAATGGGTGATACCCTTCATTTACCATGTTGAGTTTCTTGATGACGTGGGACCAAACTTAAGGTGACCCATGGGGTGTACCGAACCCTTGAAAATGGTAAAATGAATTGGTAAACAATGGTATATGGAAAATATGAGAGAAAATGGATTTTAAATTCTAATAAGGTTTGAGATATTGGTTAAAGGGGTGTATTGAATTGAATATATGTTGAATTTTTGAAATTATTAGGGGATTTTGAAAAGGTTTAAATCATGCACATTGTATTTCGACCTGGTTGTGGTTTTTTAAATATATAAAATGATGTTTTGAAGGTGGTAACTATTTCACAAAGGAGGCATAATAATCATGGTGATTTAGAAACTGGTTTTCTTTATATATTTTAAATCATGATTTTAAATGAGGTTGTGGTTTCCCTTTTTTTTAAATGACTTTATGATTATTTTGAAAGGTTGTAAATGGAAATAAAAACCTAGGGAATGATAATGTTTTCTAAGAGGAAGTCTTGTGTTTTAAATGGGTCGCTTCAAGATGATTTCAAATGAGTAGTATAAATTTTTCATTATTCTATGTTTTAGTTAAAGGTCTGTTGGGACCATGGTAAGTGAAATGTTACCTGGGTTAGTGAGATAGAACCCACGGTGGTTATGTTGGAATGAAAACATGGTAATGAAATGAACTGAAATATAGATGTGCTTAGTTGATGATGTACCAAAAGGGGGTGTTTAACATACTAGTATATGTGTTAATGGGTTATGATTTGTTAGTGAGATGTGTATAATGAGTTATAATTATAAATGATCAATGTTTTTAATGGTTAGGGTTTGTGTTTGGTAAATAATTTATGGTTAAAGAATCATGTGAACATGGATTGATGGAATGTGGGTATTGGACTGAGGATCCTCCCAAGGGTTAGGATGGACTGTGGCTCTAAACCCCACCCAATAATTCACAAGTTAGGGAGTTAAAATTAGGCTATCGTATCCTAATTGTTGAATTTGGTGATACTACTTGGACTAAGGATCTAAGGTATGTGTTATGTAATGTATGGTTGGGATGTAGGAATCAGGCTCTATGATTCCCAATATATGGTGATGGTGTGGGTTGGGATATCAGACTAAAGCTCTAGGCTTCCCAAACAATTGAAAATTTCTTGATTACTAGACAGAGGCTCTGGGGTATGTTTATGAGTTGTGGTTATTGAATTCCATTGTGATTTAAAGTATGTGACCCCTTATGTTTTTGCTTAGAATCCTGGTGTGACCGGATATAGTTAGTTAGTTGGTTACCCCATTGAACTAAATGGTTAAAATGTTTATTTTGAGAAATTTCCAATCTACGACATTTATATATATTTACATTTTTTTGGACTTGTTTATTTAGTACACTAGCATTATCTGTATCTAATATTGCATCAAATGGTTATTGATTTAGACACTATTGGTGGTGGCCTACTGAGTTATACTCACAACTTGATCATGTGCCCATGGTACATGGGAACCCAAGAAGATGTTACTTGTTATTAGATAGAGGTTTAAGAAATAGACCTGGTGTTGGGTTCATGTATGGGATATTGGGTTAGATCATGGGATGTCAGGACCGGGTTGGTACTCGAGTCTGTTCTAAGTATCTTTTGTTAGCTTCAGTTTTGTTTTTTATTTGTATGAATTCTTGAAATGTAGTGTATTCGTCATGTAATTATATCATGTGCGACTAGGTTACATGTTGTAATTTTTCACATTCCATACATCAATTTTTTCCTGTAGGTAATTATATCTGTTGATATTTTTTCTTCAATGACATTACTATGATAAGCCGGGATAGTCTTCACAAAATTTCTCCATAGACCCCTGCTACTATTTGACAGCCTCTGGTGTATGGGGAAGTGCGCCTAAGGTCATGTGATTACCCAACTCTAGGAATTAGATATAGTGGCCACTGGTTTGGGGATGTTACAAAGTTGTATTAGAGAATTCCTTTTTTATTATTTTTTAGAGAATGGTAGACATGAGACTAGGATTTTTTTTGGGGATTGGTAATGAGCATGTGCCTGGGAGCCTGTATCTTCATGTATAAGGGAAACTCCATGTTTCTGGGGTTGGGAATTGGTGAATGGATTTTTTTTATTTTATATTTTACTATTATTTCTACCTCAAACAGTGAATTTGGATGTGATGTTATTAATTTATGAGGTTCTATCTCTTTCCTCAGTATAAAAAGAGAGGGTGTGTGACTTCATGCATTATTCTAGGTACATAGGATTGATAAGTCATCTGTATGTTTCTTGTGATTGGTAGTTCCTTGGAATTCATATTCTAGTAGTGTACTTTTCTTCGTGTGGATTATTCTTATTAATCAGTCCTTGAATTTTTTGATAAAGGAAATGTTTTAAAATTATTATTTGAATAAATATTGGGTTTTTGAAAAGTTAGGTTAATATTTTTTTTTGAAAGGGTAAATTCATTGGTTTTGATAATGAATTTTTTTGATGTGTGATACATTGGGTTTAAAATGGTAATGATTAATTAAGATGGGGGATGTAAAATGATGGAACCGGTAGGGATATTGGGAATGGGTATAACTAGTTCTCTGATCGGAACATGTGTGTGGGTGGATTGGGTGGTGACGGTATCCCAGTTTGAGACCCATGTTTTGGTTTGTGAGGCATTGTAGGGTTTTGTTGTTTGGTAAAAGAGGTGTTCTCGTTGTTCCTTCGATAAGGATGCGACCATGGGTTATAGTATGTGAGACCTTGGTTGGTTCAGATGTTCTAGTTAATGTAATGTTTCTTGTTTTTCCTTTGGTTAGGTTATGAACTTCAATTATGAAATGACTTATGTTGGTGTGGATGTGGTGAATTTTATAGGTTGATACCATGATAGATGTGTTTTGGACCTTATAGTGAGTGGTTTATTGGTGTGTGAGACATAGTGTGTTTGGAACAAGTCTTGGATGGCCACCTATGGTTAATGGGTGGTTTGAGATTTGATGTGTATGACATAGAGAGATCCAATGGCCTTTGTTAGGCTTGACTCTGGTTTTGGGAGTTGGTATCATTTAACTCTTTTTGGTGTCCTAGGAGAGGGTTCGGTTGGGATTTATAGTTCTTTTGGGTGCATATAGAATAGGTAAATGTTTTGGACTTTGGTAGCGGAACAAATAGAGTGTTTCCCTGTGCGGGATTGGCCTAGGGGGATATGTGGAAAGGATAACGGTTTTGAAGATGTGACTTGAGTTGTGGATATGATTTGATAGTCTGGGGAAAATTGAGAGCATCGTTGAGGGAGTTTTTTCCATTATTGTAGGTTCATTGAAATTGTAACACCCCAATCTTTCACGATACACTTCTCTTTCAATAATGCAATAACTTGCATTATACGCAAGTTCGAGATTCTAACACACCGCGACCAATCAAAGTAGAAGTTATGAATAGTAATACCCACTTTTTGAAATTATATAAATTTTATATTTCAAAATGGACTTCATTTTTTTATTTGTAATATCTAAATTATCCTAAGTTTAATTTTTTGTAATTTTCTGCGAACATCCAATTTTCTATGAATAGAGAAAATACTTAAAAACAACTTTTTGAATCAAAATAATTTATAGTGATAAATTATAAAATTTAGTGGTTCTAAAGTGTAATTAGAATATATTTTTACCATTTTAATCAATGGTGGTCATTAGAATTAATTTCACTTTGAAATTGGACATAAACAATTGTCAATCTATTGATTGATATTCTTTCTTAAAAACACGCTATTTGTTATGACAGTGGGAGTTAATTATTAAATTAATTAATTAAACTTATATGTTTTGAATTTTTTAAAATAGACATCATTTTTGAATTTGTAATATCAAATATATCTTATGGTGAATTTTTGGTATTTTTCTGAAAAACTTCAATTTTTGATGAATAGTGAAACCTCTAAGTGGTAGTTTAAAAACTAATTTTTCATGTAAATGAAACATTACCACTTTTTTGTATTGAATTTAAAAAATCTGACATACATGGTTGTCATTAGGATGTAAAATTTTGTTCAATGGGATTAAAATAATTTTTTGTGAATAGTAACTTTTAAGTTCTATTAATCGCAATTGAAGGTAATTAGTGAAATTTAAGGTAAAAATGATATTATAAAAATATGAAAATATATTTAAACTTGTCCTACCATTATTTTATGACTCATGTCCGACCAATACAATCCATGGGTCAACGTGGGGACCCCATGGAGCCACTTGGGTAAGAAAATGACATTAATAACTTTTTATTTAATGTAAAAATAAAATTGTCACAAACATGTGTTGTTTTACTAAAACAATTATTACATGGGGTAATATAAGTTAAATTTTAGACTATAAGTATTCATTGGAAAGATAAAAATATTTAATACATCATGATAGTTTTTATATAATTTTTATACATTAAATAAATTAAAATGTTTATGACACCATGATGATGCATCGATTACCTCATTAATTAATGATTTAAATAAAATGAAATGATAATGTAAAATCTAAGACTTAAACTTGTCAAAAACCTATTGGATGAGTATATTTAGAACCCTTATCACCTTATCCTCAAAATATATAATTTTTGGACCTATAAAATCCGAAAAGCATTTCATAATAATGTGACATTTCATTGCTTTCCAAGAGTGCCCATCTTCTCCTCTTATAAAAGGCCCCCACCAATACCACCTTATTCACACATTCAAGCCATTTGGATTGGCCAAAATCTGCCCAAATACTCTCTCAACCTCCCTATCTTACTCCTAGAAGCCTCAATTTGGACTTAATTCTTCCCAAGGAATCCTTTGGCTCAAATTAAAAAGAGTTATCCGATTTTAAGGTAATGTCCTCTCTTATGTAATTTTGTTTTATTTTTATTCTACAACCCCTTAAACTATTTTTATTACTTTATTTTGTAACAAAACCAGTATCTTAAATATACTAGGTTGTTTTTATGGGAAGGATTCCATTTACCCTTACACACGCCTTCGTCTAATGGTTAAAGAACATATTGTTTCTGTGGTTGGTGAATTTCTGCCTCACGAAACGATGATTGTTCAATCTTCTTTTAACACCTCTCATGGTGTCCATTAAGATGTAACTATATTTATATATGATATATATTATGTTTAGGTTTTCCTTATGCTCCTGTATTTCTCATTTATGGAATACCTTTATGATTTCCATTATGGGTAAATGCGGTAATTTCATTTTAGAATATGCAGACTACTGCCCCCTCAAATTGATTTGAATCGTTAATGTTATATGTGGGATGTATAAAGGATGGAGTAAATGATATTATATATTATATTATAATGGAATTATAATATACCTTTATATCATTATGATTTTATTCCATTAAATACAAAATAGAAATGAAAGTAGCGTTCATGCGTACATACGGCTTACCGTCTCCATGAACGGTGCATTTCATTTCTTACCTCTAAATGTTACGTAATATTATGAATGAATATATATAAAGGATATATATGATATATATGATATCTACTTCATGAATATAATTCTGGTGATAATGGATATTCTACCACATAAACAACTTGTAATTATAAGAAGTTTATTGTTGACTCAAGTACCAAAGATCGACAAAACGACCGTTATTAACTTAAATGACTACATAATTTTCGTAAACATTGTAATAAGTGATATAAAATGGATAATGAACTTGAAAAAGGTTCTTAAGCAAGTAGATATTAACTCTAGTTTATTATTTAGGAGATTAAAGAATGGTCAAGTGAATTCGGACACGAGGTAAGGGAACTTCTTAACCCAATTTTTATTCTTTGGGTTAATCTCCTACATTCAAATTATGTCGTGATATTATTATGTACAATCTTGTATTTTTACTTTCTTTATGTGTAATTATATTGAATACACATAATAGATCTAATTTATTTAAAAAAATGATCTTTGTAAGGGAACTTCTTAACCCAATTTCTATTCTTTGGGTTAATCTCTTACATTAAAATTATGTCATGATATATTTATGTCCAATCTTGTATCTATACTTTCCTTATGTGTACTTATAGTGAATACACATAATAGATCTAATTTATTTAAAAAATTATCTCTGTAAGGGACTTTGTCTCAATATCCTTTCATTGAGGCATAATTTTTTTATACAAAACTTTCTTTTATACGGTGTATAAACCCCTTTGACTTTTACGTTTATTCAAAAGGAATCTTTTTTATATGAAGAGTTTTACTAAAAGACAAAAGGGGATGTTTTTTTTGTCATACGTATGCGGTGACAATGACTTCTCTACTTCCGTGACCATTATTTGAGTTTCGGCTTCGTCTACAAGCTATAACTTTTTTTAGATGAAAAATAAATACCAATTTTTAATTTTATTCTATTTTGGTATTGAAAATGGTTTTAAAAGTGTTTTTATTATATCAATGTGTTGTATTGACATCTTTTGATTGAAATGTGGAAATGTTATGTTTCCTTTATTCATGTTTTATGTGATACAATTATGTTTTGGTTTAGGATATGATTAAACATGTTCATATGAGGAATGCATTGAACTTAATAAGTGACGGGTGGAGCCCGCTATAGCTCCTCGATGCATAGGTATATCTCATGAGACAAACTTGTGTCTTGGCATGAGGCCTTGACAAAATATTATTTGTATTCTTGGAACGAGGCCTTGGCTACGTGGTTATGATAGTCTAGCATTATACATTCCATAATTATGAAATTGGTTATTGATATTTCATGTGGTTATTCGACCAGTAGAATATCCATGTGAATAAGTAAATGTCATTATCTTATTTTACATTTTCCATATTATGTTGAAGTTAAAGTTTAAAATGCTTTTGTTTTAGTTATACATTATCTTAAATGTTTATATTTATTTATAAAATATTCCGCTATACTATTATCCTTACTGAGCATATTATCTCACCCCTTTCAATGTTTTAATTTTTCCAGGATGTGAAGAAGTATTTTATGAATGACCTGTAGGGATAGTTGGAAGGGGATATAAGTGTGGACTATGGAGACCATATTATTGTAGTTTTTCACTTTATGATATAATGTAACATTTATGAATGTATCTAGTGTTTCCAAGGTAACTAAACTAATTGGTCTTTCGAGACTTGATCTTTTGTGATCTTGACAATGTTATGCAATAATGCACTGACTCTGGGTAACTAGGGTCGGGGCGTTATAGTTGGTATCAGAGGCAGTTTAGTACTAACCTTGGAAGCTAGATTTCGATAAACTATGATTAGATCACATAACCCTAAGATAGACTTTGAGGATTAGTATAGAAGAACTTCCTAGAATTTTCGTATTGTAGTGATTTTGTGAGTTTTCTGAGAAATATATCCCTATCTGGATATGAGCAGGTAGAGGTGGCTCTGGAATAGATGTACCTAGGGGTAAAACCTGAAAACACCGCTTTGAGCCGGACTTGAATGGGAACTGGTGCACGACAACAGGCCTTGCTGCACTATTGGTTACGACACTCCCGGGGGACATGCTTAGGATAATTCTCATTTTCTTTACAAACCTCTATAAATGGTTATGAGTATATACTTTATCAAAGAAATCATTTTTGTGATTATGGATTATATCCATAAATTGTTCAATTTATGTTAAATGTTTTTCAAGTTTGTAATTATGTATTTTGATTCATAAACTAATCTAGTTTATGCCATTGTTTAGAAATGGCGCCTAGTGGGAGGAATGGAAACCGTATCAATGCACACACTCCATATAGGGATTTCCCTCCTGCTCAAGATAATTATAGTGGAGCTGGAGATACAACTGGTGATGATCAACTTATTACCATACTGAGACAACTCACTCAGGTTATGAATAAAAACATTACTCATTTAGAGAACCTTGATCCGCAACGTACAGGATAAATGTTAGATCGTTTCATGAGGCAAAAACCGCCAACATTTAAGGGGGTAAAAATACATTAGTATCTGAGCAATGGATAAACTCCTTAGAGAAAATATTCCACGCCTTGGGGAGTAGCGAAAGGGAGAAAGTTGTCATGACAGTTTACCGCCTCATTGGAGATGCCGATCAATGGTGGTCACTGATTCAAAACACAAAGGAAGATAAATAAGTATCAAGTATGGAATGGAGGGAGTTTAAGGAAATTTTATTAGAAAAATACTTTCCACATGACCATCGAGAAGATATGGAAAGACAATTTCTGAGTCTGATGAAGAAGGAGGATGAGAATGTCGCAAAGTATGAGGCCAACTTTACAAGTTATAAATACATGTTGTAGATTATATACAAAACCCAAGAAGTAATATTGGTCGTTTTTTTGATGGGTTAAAACAATTTCTCCATCGAGCATTTGTCTCACAAACCTTCTCATCGTAGGAAGATATAGTCTCGTGTTCTATCAAGACAGAAAATGAATTATCTATGTCTTATGACAATAAAGTTAAGCAAGAGAAGAATAGAATAGTGGAACAAGAGACAGATAAAGGGAAAAAGGGAAAGAAGGATTTTCCATTATGCGATAATTGTGGGAAGAATCATCCCAGTACTTGCCTAAAAGGAATGAGAGTTTGTTATAAAGGTGGAGAAAAAGGTCATCAGGCTCGTGATTGTAAGGTAAAGAAAGAGGCTATCAATGTTGAATGCTACAATTGTAGGGAAATGGGGAATTATTCAAATGAATGTCCTAAGCGTCTGGGAAACTTACCTCAGAAAAGGCCAAGGGATCAAGGACAATCTTATGTTGTCACTACAGTTGAAGTGGAATAATTAATGTATTGGTGCTTTTGGACCCAAGGATTATATTCCGGTTATAAGAATAATGTGATATCTATAAGGATTGTACTACAATACTTGTTGTTTTCATTAAGGTTTTAATATGATGAAGGTAATCATATTTTTAGTATATGACAATAAGAGAAACATTACTTTGTTTGGGGAATCTAATGAATTTATGTTGGAATTTAGAGACCTTTTAGAGAAAGTCTGGACAGAGGTATTTTGGATAACAACAAAGGTTAGAATGGATTAAGTTTAACTTTGGATAATATTGATTAAGGTTAAAACATTTCCGAATATTATTTTTGGAATATTATAATACGCTTCTCTTTCAATAATGCAATAGCTTCCATTGTATGCAAGTTCGAGATTCTAACACACCGCGACCAATAAAAGTAGCAGTTATGAATAGTAATACCCAATTTTTGAAATTATATAAATTTTATATTTCAAAATGGACTTCATTTTTGTGTTCGGAATTTCGAAATTATCCTAAGTTGAATTTTTTTGTAATTTTCTGAGAACTTCCAATTTTCTATGAATAGAGAAAATACTTAAAAACATCTTTTTTAATCAAAATAATTTATAGTGATAAATTATACAATTGAGTGGTTCTAAAGTGTAATTAGAATATATTTTTACCATTTTATACAATGGTGGTCATTAGAATTAATTTCAATTTGAAATTAGACATAAACAATTGTCAATATTTTGATTGATATTCTTTCTTATAAACACGCTATTTGTTGTGATAGCGGGAATTAATTATTAAATTAATTAATTAAACATATATGTTTTTAACTTTTTAAAATAGAAATAATTTTTTAATTTGGAATATCAAATATATCTTAGGGTTAATTTTTGGTATTTTTCTGAAAAACTTCAATTTTTGATGAATAGTGAAACCACCAAGTGGTAGTTTAAAAACTAATTTTTGTGTAAATGAAACATTACCAATTCTGTGTATTGAATTTAAAAAATACTACATACATGGTTTTCATTATGAAGTACAATTTGGTTCAATGGGATTAAAATAATTTTTTCTGAATAGTATCTTTTAAGTTCTATTAATCGCAATTAAAGGTAATTAGTGAAATTTAAGGTAAAAAATGATATTATAAAAATATGAAAATATCTTGACACTTGCCCTGACATTATTTGATGACTCATGGATGACCAAGACAATCCATGGGTCAACTTGGGGACCCCATTGAGCAACTTGGGTAAGAAAATGACATTAATAACTTTTTATTTAAAGTAAAAATAAAATTGTCACAAACATGTGTTGTTTTACTGAAACAATTATTAGATGGGGTTATATAAGTTAAATTTTCGACTATAAAAATTCATTGGAAATATAAAAATATTTCCAACATCATTATAGTTTTTATATAATTTTTAGACATTAAATAAATTAAAATTTTTATGACACCATGATGTTTTGCAGCGATTACCTCATTAATTAACGATTTAAATAAAATGAAATGATAATGTAAACTCTAAGACTTAAACGTGTAAAAAACCTATTAGATGAGTAGATTTAGAACCCTTATCACCTTATCCTAGAAATATATAATTGTGGGACCTCTAAAATCCGAAAATAATTTCATAATAATTTAACATTTCATTACTTTCCAAGAGTGCCCCTCTTCTCCTCTTATAAAAGGCCCCCACCACTACCACCTTATTCACACCTTCAAGCCATTGGTCTTGTCCAACCTCTAGCCAAATACTCTCTCAACTTCACTATATTTCTCCTAGAAGCCTCACATTGAGAATAATTATTCCCAAGGAATCCTTTGTCTCAAATTAAAAAGATTTATCTGATTTTATGGTAATGTCATCTCTTATGTTATTTTGTTTTATTTTTCTTCTCCAACCTCTTAAACTCTTTTTATTACTTTATTTTGTAACAACAACAGTATATTCAATATACTAGGATGTTTTTATGAGAAGTATTTGATTTACACTTACACACACCTTCGTCTAATGGTTAAAGAACATACTGTTTCTGTGGTTGGCGAATTTCTGCCTCACGAAATGATGATTGTTCAATATTCTTTCAACACCTCTCATGGTGGACATTAAGATGTCAGTATATTTATATATGATATATATTATGTTTATGTTTTACTTATGCTTCTGTATTTCTCATTTATGTCATACCTTTATGATTTCCATTATGGGTAAACGCGATAATTTCATTTTACGATGTGCGGACTACCGCCCCATCAAAGTGATTTGAATAATTAATGCCATATGTGGGATGTATAAAGGATGGAGTTAATGATATTATATATGATATTATACTGGAATTATAATATACCTTTATATCATTATGATTTCATTCCATTAAATATTAAATAGAAATGAAACTAGCGTTCATGCGTTCGTACGGCTTACCGTCTTCATGGACGGTGCATTTCATTTCTTACCTCTAAATGTTACGTAATATTATGAATGAATGTATATACAGGATATATATGATATATATGATATCTACATCATGAATATAATTCTGGTGATAATGGATATTCTACCACATAAACAACTTGTAATTATAAGAAGTTTATTGTTGACTCAAGTACCAAAGATCGACAATACGACCGTTATTAACTTAAATGACTACATAATTTTCTTAAACATTTTAATAAGTGATATAAAAGGGATAATGAACTTGAAAAAGGTTCTTAAGCAAGTAGATATTAACTCTAGTTTATTATTCAGGAGATTAAAGAATCGTCGAGTGAAGTCGGGCACGAGGTAAGGGAACTTCTAAACCTCTTTTCTTTGGGTTAATATCCTACATTCAAATTATTTCATGATATTATTATGTACAATATTGTATTTGTACTTTATTTATGTGTACTTATAGTGAATACACATAATAGATTTAATTTATTTAAAAAAATGATCTTTGTAAGGGAACTTTTTAACCCAATTTCTATTCTTTGGGTTAATCTCCTACATTCAAATTATGTCATGATATTATTATGTCCAATCATGTATTTGTACTTTCTTTATGTGTAATTACAGTGAATACACATAATAGATCTAATTTATTAAGAAAATGATCTTTTTAAGGGACTTCATCTCAATATCCTTTCATTGAGGGATATTTTGTTTTATACAAAACCTTCTTTTATACGGTGTATAAACCCCTTTGACTTTTACGTTTATTTCAAAAGGAATCTTTTTTATATGAAGCGTTTTACTAAAAGAAAAAAGGGAATGTTTTTTTGTCGTACTTATGCGGCGACAATGACTTCTCCGCCATCATGACCATTATTTGAGATTCGGATTCCTCTACAAGCTATAACTTTTTTTGGATGAAAAATAAATACCAAGTTTTAATTTTATTTTGTTTTGGTATTGAAAATGGTTTTGAAAGTGGTTTTATTATATCAATGTGTTGTATTGATATCTTGTGATTGAAATGTGGAAATGTTATGTTTCCTTTATGCATGTTTTATGTGATATGATTATGTTTTGTTTTATGATATGTTTAAACCTGTTCATATGAGGAATTCATTGGACTTAATAAGTGACGGGTGGACCCCGCTATAGATCCTAGATGAATCGGTAGGTCTAATGAGACAAACTAGTGTCTTGGCACGAGGCCTTGACAAAATCTTATTTGTAGTCTTGGAACGAGACCTTGGATATGTGGTTATGATAGTCTGGTATTATGCATTCCATCATTATGAAAGTGGTTATTGATATTTCCTGTGGTTATTCGACCAGTAGAATATCCATGTGAATAAGTAAATGGAATTATCTCATTTTACATTTGCCATATTACGTTGAAGTTCAAGTTTTAAAGGATTTTGTTTTAGTTATACATTATCTTAAATGTTTATGTTTATTTATGAAAGATTCTGCTATATTGTTATCCTTACTGAGCATCTGCGCTCACCCCTTTCAATGTTTTAATATTTCCAGGATGTGAAGAAGTATTTTATGAATGACCTGCAGGGATAGTTATAAGGAGATATGAGTGTAAACCATGGAGACCATGTTATTTTAGTTTTTCACTTTATGATATAATGTAACATTTATGAATGTATCTAGTGTTTCTAAGGATAATAAACTAATCGGTATTTCGAGACTTGATCATTTTTGATCATGCAAGTGTTACGCAATAATGTACCGACTCTGGGTAACTGGGGTTGGGGCATTACATAAATATATATCATGGGTGGTTACATTAGATGTTTAATAGAATAATGGGGGTTTTTTGTAAAGGAAAGGATCATTCAAAGACCTGACCCTATGGTTTTTATGTTTTTGATGTGGAAATTGATATTGTTTTTAGGTGAACAAGTCAATGGTGACAAAAGTAGGGATGTAATATTTTGGTAGAGAAGGTACACTGGGGAGGGAGTGGTCAGATGGTTGAGATTGATGTAAAAATGGTTATATTGTTGGATGAGAATGTTGGGAATTCCTTGAGTATAATGAGGCTAGAGGACCATGAGGTATGGTCAGATGAGTAAGTAGGTGTTGGGAATAACTCTGGTGATGTACGACTCGTGTGATTTTGAGTTGGTACCAATGTGTGGTGGTAGTAAAGTGGAGGACCATGAGGTATATAAGAAGTTATAGATGTTAGAACATGTTGGAAAGGCATGATTCCTTTTTTGGGAAGGGATAATAGGTGACTCAAGATAAACATCAATCGTAAATCAGTGTGATAATGTAGGGAAGTAAAAGTTATGCACAAGAAATTTGTGTTGTGGATTAGTGTGGTAGTTGTTGTGTTTCTATTTAATTCACCTGATTCATGCTGGAAAAAATCAAGTGGGGTAATGGTAGTTGTTAAAAAGGGAATGCTGGGTCATGATCACTTGGAAAAGGGTCGTGAAGTTGTAGTGAGTTTCAGTTTGAAATCCAATTTGATTTATTGCGATCATGTGTTGATGGTATGTTGGAGGGTATGAAGGCCCGAGAATTTCGGTAGGTTAATATGTCACCATTTTGGGAGGTGAAATTATTGGTGGGTAGTTCATGGTGGATTTCATTGATGACTTCTTATCATACTTTTATCTAGTGACGATTATGTCTAATATCTTAACATCCTCTCGAGTACACTGATAGAGATCTAAATTTATACCTAGATACTTAAAAGTGTTTGGGTTGGATATGGAACCTATAGAGAATAAAATGACTGGGGGTTATATTTAGAGTCATATGGTGCAATGTACATCATCTACAGGTTACTATAGGGGCCCTCAGAAAGGCTGGATGTTGACGAATTCCATGGGTTCCATTCTTGGAAGCTGGGAACAAGAAGCGATTGATGTTTGTTTTTTTGTTCTAGTGAAATATGGATGTACATATCACTGTTTTAGGTTTATATTGTGCTCAAATCATGAGACATGGTGGTTGAGATTACTTAGTTAAACTAGTGGAGCATGATGATGGCTTGGATAGTAGTGGATGTCTTGATAATAGAGTCTTACCTAGAGTCAGGGAATGAACTCTGATATGTGAAGAGAGATGATGGAGTTATTCCTTATGGGAGAAGGAATAATCTCTAGGTAGAGGAGAAATATGAAAATAGTGGATGTTGGGTTCCAACAGAGTGATTTGATTGAATGAGCCTGACTCAGTTGGGTAGAAAGGGAATGGGTGTGGTGTGCTATGAGAACCTCTAATTAATTTTGGAATGATAAGTGCATCATGGTAATGGGAATGGGTTTGAGTAAGAACCAAGTAGCCCATATTGGATATATGGATGATGTAAGTGTGAACAATATTATTAGTTTCCATGAAAATAATAAATTTCATAGTTGGACATAGTCTTTTTGGACATTTGGGTGGAGTGAGTTGGGAAATGGGATGGTTGAGTTGTGAAGGTTGAGTTGAGGTTCTAATGGTGTCTTTTTCGCTGAGGGAAGTTCTAAACATCAAAATATGATGGTGATGAACTCAGGAATATGGTGGGGAGTGATATAGTAGGACAATAGTTGGTTAATGACATGACCAGTGTTTCGAGTTGGATGGATTCAGGTAAGAACCCTCTTAGTGTACCATTTTCAGTGATGGGCATTGGATCAGTTTTTGACCAGTTCAGTACCTTGAGAATAAGGTTATGCTTGGGTTGTGCTTTTGGGAGTTCGAAAAGCGTTTGAGGTAGCTAGGCTTCAAGTTACATATCGGTGTAAATCAGGAAATTTGGATGAAATTTGAATGTTTCTTGGGGTGATTCCAGGCTTGGGTCATTGTTAGAGCTTTGAAAGAACGAGGTGAGTTTGTGCTACAAAATTTGGTCCATGAGTTGTTGATTGGTTCATACAGAGGTCATTATAATTGGATTCTCTAGGTTAATGTAGTGTCCTGTTGGTATCTTTCATGTGAAAGTTTAGTGGTGTTACATAGACCTTAATGTTTTTTTTATTTTGGTTATAATGAGGGAATGTAGATGCTTCCTCGAGGAGCATCTTGTTTTTTATTGTGGATTATGGTAGGGAAAATATGTTTGGGGGTAAGAATACTTATTTAGTCCAAGATTTATTATCTAATGATTATGTATGGGGAGGAACATCGAATATGAGAGTTGATAGGTGGTCCCATAGCCTGACCTTTGGGTCTTGAAGGCTGAGTAAGGCATATAAGTGTGGCTCGAGGACAATCCATTATATGGTGGGGAGGTTGCAAGATCCCAACATTTTATAAATGTAAATTCTTGTTTATACTTTGGTGAAACTATATTTTTGTAAAATGAAATGGTTCTCGAGTGTATGAGGAGTTTTAAGGGTGTCCTGGGGGTTTGGGACATGAAAGGAGGAGGAAAGAGGCCAAACAGTATGCATTGAATGGTTGGCTCAAAGTTAGTACAAACCCTACTCTTGGACAGGGGAAACCATACAGACAAACCATTTTTGGATAGAGGTTGGTTAATGGACATCAAATGGTTTTCCAAAACTTGTGGGTTCTTCTAAGAAACCATGTAGCTTGGCCCTTATTGGATAGATAGATCTACACAGTTGACACAGATTTTTGAGAACCGTGTAGCCAACTATTTGATACCTAAAAAGTGGGAAATTACAATTTTTCCCACTTGAGCTTTAATTTCAATAACTCAAATTTATACCTTATTATTAATCCAATAGTGTTGGTGATGAATAAAACCCTCATATACTTACAAGGGGTAATTATTCAATTCATGGCTGTTTGGAGAGAATTTGGGTGTGAATCAAATATCAGAGTGATTCTAACCCTCCTCTCCCTTACTTTTTTTTGAATTAGGTCTTGTAGAATACCTCTAGTTTTTTAAGGACCTAAAACCCTCATTTTTCTAGTAGATTCTAATTTGGGGATTTAATATGTATTTGTGTTCGAACTGTGGGTGGAGGTTAAGCAAGCGTTCATCAACAAACATGAGGTAGGTGGTCTTAAAGATTTTCCCATAGTCTTGATGTGTTGTATGTGTATGTAGTTGTGGTAATTCACTGACTTGTTTTGTTTTGATGTATTGGTTTATGGAAAGTGATTTGTACCTTAGATTGAGGAGAAATACCCTTCACGGACCCTTTTGGGTTCACTGATGATGTGGGACCAAACCTTGGGCTACCCATGGGGTGTGCTGAACCCTTGAAAATTGTGAAATGAATTGGTAAACATTAAGATAGGTGAAATATGAGATATAATAGGTTGTAAATTGTAATTGGGTATATAGTATTGGTTAATGGGATAAATTTAATTGATTATATGTCAGATGCTTAAAATTCCTAGAGTCTTTTGAAAGGGTTTAAATCATGCATTTTGGATTTTGAGCTGATTATGGTTTTTAAATGGAGAACATGATTTTTTTGAAAGAGGGAACTATTTTAGAAAATAGGAATTGGAATAAATGTGATTTAGAGATATAATTTACTTATATATTTCAAATTATTATTTGAAATAAGGGCGTGGTTTCTATTTTTGTGAAAATTTTTTAATGTTAGGTCCACCAGGTCAAATACCATGTGATGGGGGGTGAATTAGGGTAGAGAAAATTAAAACTACTCCCCCTTCAAATCTTGTTTCATTGTTAAGAAAACTAACTTCTTTCTTTCTCTCATAGAAATGTATGGGTAAAAAAGAAATCATAAATAAGACAGAACGATTTTACTTGGTTCACCCTCCTTGAGAAACATCCAAGAGAATACAATGATAATGATCTGATGTACTAAATCCACTAAATCTCACTTCCAATTACAATGTTCGGGATAGATCACATTATTCCCATGCTCACTGCCTTTACAGAATTTAGGATTTTCTTACTATATTCCTAGGGGTCTATCCCTATGTCTTTTTCTCTATCTCACTACCAGTGGAAAGGATTACTGTATTCCTCTTCATTTTACATCCAACGGCTCGAAGGCCTTCACATTTTTATTTTATTTAAAGAAAACCACATTTTATGGGAGGAAGGGGGGAACCAATGTTTCGTTGGTTTTTTTGGCCTTTGGGCCTCGAAACGCCCAACGGCTTGTTATCCAATGATTGATGGACCTGCTTTCCAAAGGCAGGTGTTCACCGGATGGTCTGACTAGTGAATCTTAAGAACTCACATTGGTCGAGAGGATGAGATGTCGGGCTCATCACACCCTTTTTTGGGGGGAATTATTTCCTATTTCGGGACTCTCTTATAGATTTAAGACGTATTCATATGTTCAAAAATCTTTGGTTTATACCCAAACATAGTATCCATGGATTTAACCTTGGTGGGCAATGGTCAACTGGACGCAGGGGTTCAGAATCATTTATGCCTGAGGTTTACCATCCCTCATTGGATTAATGACCCCTAAGAGTTGGAACTCACTTGAGGCGGTACTAGGAGTGGCACGGTGAACCGTCATGAAGAACAATCAAATTGACCGGGTGTTTGGCTTGAACCTCTAGGAGGATTAATACGTACCCTGTCTAGGATACAGGGATCAAAGTACACATAGTTTGGATTGGTGTCGGGGAACCGACGTGAAGATAGACCGGGTGGTCCGATGGGTGATGGGATTGAACCTCATGGAGGCTTCCTACGTACCCTACCTAGGAGAAAAGGATCAAAGTCAACGTAGTTCGCATTGGCTTGGGACTTACTCTCTTGGGCAGCCCAGAATGATGGATTGGGGCTTACACTCTAAGGAGGCCCAGAATGATGGATTGGGGCTTACACTCTGAGGAGGCCCAGAATGATGGATTGGGGCTTACACTCTGAGGAGGCCCAGAAGGGGATTTCATGGTCGATGGTTACTCTAAGCCCACGTGAGTCATGCTCGGTGTGAGAAACAAGAGGCAGTAGGGACCAGAGGTTCACGTCGCGAAAGGTCTGTCCATGAGAAGTGGAGTGGGTCTTACCCATGAGGGCGGCCCATGAGGTCAGGGCTTACTCTTAGATGTATTCCCATGGCGATGGATTGGGGATTACACTCTGAGGAGGCCCATAAGGTCGGGGATTACTCCGAGATGGATGCCCGGGGTGACAAAGACCACCAAGAGAGGGAAAGGGGGTGCTCCTATGCCCATCTCCTCTCTTGTAGTGCATGAGGGCTTCCTTCTGATGGCTATTTTACCATATCCGAGGAACCCTCAACAAGTGGAGGGGTAGAAAGGGGATTCCCGAGCATAGACTCCATATTATCGTCGGAATGTGAACCGAGGAATGCTTCAGGAATCATCTCAATGGTCGGGAAACCCCTTCGCCTCTACTTACCAGGGGTATGGGAACTCAAAATGGTGTGATGATGCGCCTGAAAGTTACACCACGCAAATTCGGTAGTTCTGGTGGAGGTCTCGGCTCGGGGCCAATGAATAGGCCAATGAGGGAGTCGCGGAGGACTTGGATGGATCGGAAGGATTTTATTTGGCTCAGGAAATGAGAACACCGAAGTATTTGGTAAGTCACCGAGAGGTATTGGTGGTGGAGCCCTTCGCGTGGGGAAGTGCCACGTGGCAGGAGAAGCCGTCCGCGAACCAGGGTGGTCCGTGGACTGATTGGCGTCCCGTGAACCAGGGTTGTTCGTGGCTTCGGGTTCGATCCGTGAACTAGGGAGGTTCGTGGAGGGTTACAGGCAGGCAGCGGCGGCCAAGGGCAGCACCGGTCGGAGGCTCGTCTGTCGGGGCTTCGCCCGCGTAGGAGAGTGCTACGCAGTGCGAAAGATGGGAAAAGAGGCATAAACTCCCTGGTCCGCAGGGAATTCATCCGCGGAGGGGGTATGGTTCACAGTTTTCCTTGTTTTTTGTTATTTTAGGTTCGCGGTTCACCAAGTTATTATGCGTTTTCCAATTCCTTGTTAATTCATATACCTGTTGTGGTTCGCGGATGGGAATTTCGCTGTTTGAGAAATCTGAAGCCTTCCTTCAAACGATCTGCTTCCGAATCTCCAATCCATCAGAATCCAATTCCAATTCTCCGACCTCTTTTTCTTTCTCCCTTAGTCTCCTTTTATAGAGTGTGTAAAGGGATGTACCTGTGGCCACACAACACCTTTTGTGGAGGCCCATAACCAAATACCTGGTTTACAGCTGACGTGTTCAATCCGCGATTCGTGGTGGGTATTGGACGCTTCCCCCCCCCTCCGTGAATCAAACGCAGGGAGTGCTCCACAGCTGTGGAGGGTTCCACCTCTATTCCGCGAACGACAGCGGGTGCAACTTGAACCGGTCGACGCGGTCCGCGGTTGGGGCGGTTCATGACAGTGAACCGCACTGGCACCCATCCTGCCCGGCGACCGTGGAGGCTCTCTGCCTCCATTTCGTGACTGACAATGGTTCACGGAGGGGGAACTGCGTGGGGCCTGGCCACATTGCATTTCCATGGGACCGGTTCGCAATCTGGTCCTGTTTTTGTCCCTTCTTTGATTATTTTCCCTAATTCTTTGGGGGATTTGGGTAAAATCTCCTTTTCGGATTTTTCAGGACCCTACAAATGCCCCCCATTGGAATGGGGTCTGATCGGAACGAAGAGGAGGCCATTCCGATGCAAAGTGTTCCTGAAACTGAGATGGTTTGCGGTAGATAGGTGGACCCTGTAGGGGACCACACCTATAAATACGGGGAGCCCTTAATTTTTCCTTTACCAAATTCTTCGTGAAACCAGAGCTCCTTCGCCTTCGCGTGTTCGCTCCTTCGCGAAGTGCCTCGTCCGCGAACCAGCAGTGACCTCCGCGAACTATTCCTTCTTCGCGGTCGCCTTCACCCACGGACCAACTTCTCAACCATGAACCATTACTCTGAATTAATTAAAATGTAAGTGATGAATGGCTGCAGAGGAACTTGCTTTGCTGTTTCAATGCTTGGCAGACTAAAATCTCTTGAACTTTAGAAGTTTCTGAGTCTCCTGAATTTAATCACTTAAACTCAGGATTGAAATTCCACGGAGCAACTTGGTTCCCGGTTTCCGGGCCAATGCTCCATCGGCCATGGTTTTGTGGACTAATTTCGCGATGGGATGGTTAACGGGATGATGTCATCGCGAACCATCCTCTGAGGCCTCCTTGCAGGATTTTCTTATGAAGGATCCTTAGGCATATATCTGGATATTTTTGTCCTGATTTTTATTCCAGACTAACCAATTGTTGGATCTCATTGTGCAGGGAGAAAATATGGTTCCCCCTCATTCTGCACTGAGGCCTGCTGCAGAGCCCCTCCCAACTGGCTCAGAGAGACATTAAACTATGATTCACAGAGCGGAAGGCGTCAAAAAAGACCATAGTCAGTCCATCATTCCTGATGATGGTGTATTGAAGAACCTGCTCTCTCTGAAGCTTCTAAGTTATCCATTATCAAATCGGCTCCTGCTCTACGGCTTTGGTCTTCAGGATGACGTCCCTATCCCCTTTACTTTCTCAGGTCTCCCTTCTCTTTTCCTGGAAGCACTGTCAAAATGTATTCAGGAAAACCTTACCCAATTCGGGGAGATAATCTCTAATTATGGTCCGAAAAACACATTTACTCTGAGGGGCTCTGTCTGGACCTAAAGCGATCAGTGCACTCAAGACTTTTCTCAGAAAGTTGTCCTTAAGAACTACCTTTCTATTATCAACCATGCTCAAAGGGATCCGGATGCAGGGTGGGTTCACAGGTGGGATCTTCGGTCCAGAAGGCTCTTCTCAAATAATTGTGCCTGGGTTTCTGGGTCCATCATCATTGTCGGGAGTCTCTTGATTCACTGGAAGCTGTCAATCTATACTCCGTAGTGTGGGATTCACAATTTGCTGTTTACCCACCACCTCCGATCCTGCCCGACCTATTCAGCCACTGGTGTTCAAGTACTAATACTTTCCACCTTTCCCACGGTGACATCGACATTTGTCTATGGGACATCTACCAGATAGGAGGACTGCCGATTACTGGCGAGATGTATGATGAATTTTTACCCGCTCTCGATGGATGGGATGACGTCGAACAGGTGCCTTTATTGGCAGAGGAGCTGTTGGTTACGGCAGAGTAGTCATTGGGTCAGGCATTGCGTGCCCGCTCTATCATTCCCTATGGTACTTGGATACGATTATTTATGAACACTACTGGTCCTATGTCGAAGATCAAGCGCCCCAGGACACATCCTTCTCAGTAGTCACGAACCTCCCCAGGTTCCTACTGGGTGGTTCTGGAGGTGGGCGACTACCTTTCATGGGGTTACGAGGTGCACCCTGGTGTGTCGCTTATGCTCCGGTTGGCCGGTATGTTTTCTATGTTCTTGTGCGGATTGCTATTTCCTTCCCGGGATGTTAACCCAGGTGTCTGGGCCTGCACTTTGATGATGGCGGCTGAGTTAGCAGAGGGCCGCCTGGTGAGTTTAGTTGTGCCCAATTTGGCCCGTATGTATGAGCTGCTGAGCCACATGCAGGTGGGAAGGTCACCCTACCGTCTAAGCATGCCATTTCAATTTTTGTACGACTGGGTGGTGGATCATTGTCACCGTTATGAGTATCGTCACAACATGACCATCCTGTTTCCTACCTTTCGGCTTACCCTACTCGATATAGCTGGAGTTCGATTGAAGTCCCTCAGATCTAATGAAGTCCTCGAGCTACTGAGGGACTTCTCCCAGTTCATCTTCACTCCCCACCCCACCCCTTCTGGTGTCTTAGTTGACAACCACTGGGGGAGCCTGGAGGAGCGCTCTTACATGATCTCTCTGCGGGACGGATTTCTGTCTGCACGGATTGTAACACCCCGAGATTATATGTAAAATATTCTTTTAATTTCATTAATGTCTTTTGTGGTACGCTACACCAAAAGGAGCTTGCACAACACTCATGCTTGACTTTACTTTCATTAAACGCAATCGCGACTTTCCTCTATAGCGTGTGTTGTACGCAACACCAAGTTTCGCTAAACAACGATATGCTATTAAAATATTATTAAAACTAGCCGTTATGAATAGTAATAACCACTTTTTGAAATTTTAGAAATTTTATTTTTCAAAATGGACTTAATTTTTGGATTCGGAATATCGAAATTAGCTTAGGGTGAAATTTTAGTAATTTTCGGATAACTTTCATATTTTGATGAATAGTGAAAATTACGAAATTTTAATTAAAAACAACTTTTTCAATCGAAATAATTAATAGTGATAAATTATTAATTTGAGTGGTTATAAAGTATATTTAGAATATATTTTTACAATTTAATACAATGTTGGTCATTGTATGTAATTTCACATTTAAACCAGTTATAAACAAGTGTCAATCTTTTGATAGTTATTATCTCTTAAAAACACGCCATTTATTTTGACGACGAGAATTAATTTTTAAATTAGTCAATGTAACTGATATGTTTTGAATTTGGTAAAATAGACATCATTTTTGAGTTCATAAAATCAAATATAGCTTAGGCCTAATTTTTTGTATTTTTTCTGAAAACTTTCAATTTTTGATGAATAGTGAAACCACTAAGTGGTAGTTAAAAAAACTGAATTTTTCATAAAAATTAATTTTACCGCTTCTGTGAGTTGAATTTAGAAAATCCGAGAGACACGGTTGATGTCAGTAAGTAAAATGTGGTTCAATGAGATGAAAATAATTTTTTTGGTGAATAGTAACTTTTTACTTTTTTTACCACGATTAAAAGTAAATAGGGAAATTAAGGGTAAAAATGATATTATTATTACCCTAACACATGTCCTAATTATATTGGACAAGTGTAATTCGACCAAAAACAACCTTAGGAATAAAATATGTCCATTTAGGCCCACTTGGATTAGATTAGGACATTTATTATTAATTTATTTAAAGAAGGGTTAAAAGAGTTAAAATCAAAGTTTAATAAGTAAATCATTTTTAATATGGGATTATACATAAGATAAATTCGACTATAAATATTCATTAGAAAGATAAAACTATTTCCTACATACTGGTATTTTATTTGTAATTTTTAGACATTACATAATTTAATTTATTTATGACACAACGATGATGCAGAAATTATCATACTAATGAAATATTGACATAATTGATGTTATAAATACCCAAATAAATATAATTTTAGACTTTTTATGAATTCCACTAATTTTATAGGTTAATATGACATGTTAGTATTGATTGAATTGACTTTGTTATAACTTATCATTCTGTTATGATTTTCACAAAAATCAATTACTAAATAGTGTCAAAATTGACATAAAATAGTTTTTAAAACAAATATTATATTATTAATTGTTATTTTATTCTTAAAAATCTAAGGTTCGGCCAAATTACTCATATAAGGTTATTTATATTAATAATAAACAACTTGGGGTTCTTTTGGCTTGATATAGTATGTTTATTAACCTTATAGTATAAGAACACAAGAAGACACGGTAAAAGTAAAATTATTTAACTTAATGTTAAATCTACATGATAAGGTTAAAATAGGAACCTAAACTTGTCTAAATTCTATTGGATGAGAGGATTTCTACCCATCCCCACCTTATATTATAATTAAATCAATTTAGAGCTATTTAAAACCTAATTTGACTTTATAATAAAATAATAGTTTTAGTTATTCCAAAGGTACCCCTCTCCTCCCTTATAAAAGGGAACCTCCTCCCTCTCTTCCTCACACCACATTGAGCCTTCAAGATCGGCCAAACCCTGCCAAATTCCCTTCTCCACTTCCCTAGAAACACCCTAGAGGTTATGGACTTCCTCAAAGACCAATTTTAGTGCCCTAAAAGGAGGTCTCAAAGAGGCGCTTCAAAGAAGAGGTAATGCCCGTTACCGATTCTTTCATCTTTATTTCTTCTTCCACTTATTCTTATTTAGTTGTTTCATCATGAAGTAATAAAATCAGTATCACTCATATAATTATATGTTATTATAAGTATGAAACAACCCTATTTCACCATCTATCCATCCTACGGAAAATGAAATCACCGCACGTGCGTACGTACAGAATACCGTCTCCATGCCGTGGTGTAATCTATTTTCCGCCACCACCTTAATTGGATGGGTATACTGGTGTAATGAGTAACTATATATGATTATTATAAATTGATATTGATACTGAAATAGTATACATACACTTCAACACAAGTTCACGATCATGAGAATGATATCATCACTCGTGCGTACGTACGGAATACCGTCTCCACGACGCGATGAGATTTATTCTCCACATTAACCATTCATGAATGATTATAAAGTATATATAATGAATAATAATGAAATATACGACATGTTAAATCTACTCGATTTATGTATATATATATGTATGTCATCTACTTACTTTCATTCAAGACAATAAGGAAAGGAAAACAACGTTCATGCGTACGTACGGACTACCGTCTCCATGAATGGTGTGTTTCATTTCATTTATATATCTATTATATATATATATACTGAATATATATGATATATAAATCATGTTTTATATTCTGGAATTATGTAAATCATGATATAAGTAATAATAATGTCAAGAACAACAAGTCCAAACACCTACGATAAATGAAACGATTTTACCCAAAACGCTCTTTAACATGAAATTTACAATTGAACGGGTAAAATAAAGTCATAAGTGAACCATATATGATATCATAACAATGAGTATGATTATGGAATACATCAATAACATTATTTAAATCATTATACAGGAGGTTCAGACACTTACGAGTCAAATCGGACCTAAGGTAAGGGAAATATCACAATCTCATTTTTATCCGAGATTGCTTATACTTTGGTATTTACTGGGGTGTATTTTATCATCCACATACATGTTCCCTCAATATGTCATATTATTTCCATCCACCTAAAATTGTTTAAAACCTATTTTACCCTTCGGTGAGTTTTTAGTAAAAGATATGAAAGGAATATTTTGTCGTTTTTCATACGAGGTACTTTTTGACTTTTCTGACAAAAGTACGAGAAGAATGTTTTTTAACTTATACGACATGAATGGATTTTTAAGACATTATTTCCAAGAAGCTTCCTTTAAAAGTTTTCAAGTTTATTTTTAATCAACTTCTTTTAGTTTAAAATTGTCTGACATGTTAAGAAAGGAAAATGTTTTTGAAGTAGAAAGGATATTTTCCTCAAGAATGGAGTTCAAGTGTTTTATCAAAATTATTTTACATCTAAGATAATATAGGGTTCTGTTTCTATCGCTATTATTAAATTGATTTGATTATGTTGTGATGGAATTATTTTTATGAATTCCTTTATCTTATATGAATTGTTTTATGATGTCATTCCCATTTGTATTACATGGGTTATGCAATGATGTATGATTTATGATTTTTTGGCACACATAAGAATGGTATCATTATGAGATGGGTGGGACCTATATCTCTCTCCAATGCATTGGGTAAATATTTTATATCTCATGAGATAGACATGACTGGAATGGTAGGTTATACCGGTTCAGTGAAACAGGACTGAAACGAGGGTGACTCGGTTTAGAAATGGACTTTGTCCACTAAGATAGTCTTGGCAATGAGTCTTGACTAATAAGAAAGGATTCTCTATGATTATGTGTGTATGAAACAAAGTTTCATGATTTAAGTTATGATTATTGGGATTTTATCTCACTACTATGATTTATCCCATGTTATGAAATTATGCTCTCTTTTGCAGGTTAAGATTTCTAAAATGTTATGTTCTTATGATGTGATTGATATTTCTTTTGTTTACCCTTACTGAGCATTTAAGCTCACCCTTTTATGTTTTCTTTTCCCCAGGATATAAACAAAGGTTTTAGGTAAAAAAAAGGATGATCTTTATGGGAGATTTTGAAGATCTTTCCCCATGATTAGAAGATTATATTCCGAGTTTCCAAAGAAACTAAACTATTACGGTCCGTGTGTGTGTGTTTTTGTTATGTACTAAGTATTCCGCAAAAGTAATGTAATGTCCATGTACGTTAAGCTTTGGGTCTCTACAGTTGGTATCAGAGGAAAGGTTTAGTCAACCTTTGGAAACTAGGATGCGAAAACATTAGTGAGATCCCTAGAGATATTTCTAAGGTATGTCTAGGGATGTCCCTAAGGATAAGTATACGTATAAGATATAGTCCTAGAACTACGGTAATGATCATAGAATTTAACCTAAGAAGTTAGATATTGAGGATACTCCTCTTTTATAATGTTGTTTTCCCTAGTATGATTTTTGCCTCTCACACTATTCATTTTGGGTTTTAGAGGATGGATGGAACCCGAAGGAACCATGTTGATCAATGCAATGGACAATGCAATGATTTTCCTCCTGAACAAACAAATGTTATGGGAGATGGAGTGAAAAATCTTATTGCTATACTTACACAAGCTATGAATCATTCTGGACTTCCAAATGAGGAGAGAAGGGAACAATATTCTATTGAGTCCTTCATGAGGCAACATCCAACTTTTTTCAGTGGGTCTTCTGATCCACTTGTTGCTAAACAATGGATCAGTACTACTGAAAAGATATTTTGAGTTCTTCAATGTTCTGAACATGATAAAGTCATCTTAGCAGTATATCGTTTGGAAGGTGAAGCTGATCAATGGTGGAATCTTATCAAGAATACGAGGCAAAGAGATGAAATTGAGTCCATGGAATGGGACGATTTCAAGAACATATTTTTCAATAAGTACTTCCCTCGTATTCTTCGAACAACGATGGAGAAGGAGTTTCTTGAACTAAAGCAAAAGGATGATGAATCTCTTGGTATATACGAAGCGAATTTTACAAGTCTTGCAAGGTATGCATATGGATTTATCATCCAACCTGAAAGTAAAGTTGATCGATTCTTCAGTGGCTTAAAACCAAATCTTCAAAGGGCATTAGCTATAAGAGACTTCAGTAGATTTGAAGAAATTGTGCGTTGTGCTATCAAGGTAGAAATGGAAGTTGGTGTTACTTATCCATCTCATAGTTTTGACAAGAAACGAAAGATGGAGTTCAAGGAGAAATCTCAGAATAATGGTGAAAAGAAGATGAATGTTTCCTTATGCTCAATGTGTGGAATGAAGCATGGTGGAGATTGTCTTAAAGGGACTAGAAAATGTTTTAAGTGTGGAAAAGAAGGCCATCGAGCAGCTGAGTGTTGAAGTTATGGAAAAAGGGTTTCTAATGATGGGAATAAAGAAAAGACTGCAGAGAACGCACCACCAACACTTCAATGCTTCAAGTACATGTAAATGGGGAATTATGCTAATAAATTCCCTAATCCAAGGGTTAGGGATGACCGACATGAGCAACCACTTAAGGCAAAGGACAAAGGGAAGTCACATGCGATCACTATTGGTGATGTTGAATATGACAACAATGTGGTGGAATGATTAAGTGTTTATGTAATGGGATTCCAAAATAATGTTGTATATAGTATCGTGGAATATTGGAATATTTATGTATTAGTATATTTTGGTTTTCAATGGTACCGGTAACCATGGAATGTGATTGAGATATTTTTGGAAAAAAACATGATATGCACATAATGAAAGGAAAACGAGAAAATGAAATGTTTGACCGTATTCATAAGCTCATGACTGTTATAAGGAGAAGGTTATATCATGGATTGAGTATATAGAATTTTTGGATTTTGGTATGTGGAAAGTGTTAACTTTTAACTGAATTCATGTTTTCACTTAGGTTCAAGGGGTATTCAAGAGAATACATGATTAAGGCCTTTGAATGTTTGGAATGTGACCAACAAGACATATCTTATGATATATGGGGATCAACGATGGTATTAAATCTCTGGTAATTGTTTTCACTATATTATGAGAGTGGACTGCAGTATTATGGATAAGCCTAAAGATTGGAATGGATTATGTTGGACATAAGTTAGTATTGTTTAAGGATAGAATCTTTTTCGATATTATTGATGGGATGTTATAGTAATATAGTTTTAGAAAAATTACAACCTGCAGGACGAGCGACAACCCATCGCGTCGGACAAGCCTGTGGGAATCGAACCCACAACCGAAGTGTGACTTGCCTTTATCGCCTACCACTGGCCTACAAGAAGTCCCTGTTTACTAGAAACTAATTTTATTATATTAAGCAGTATGATATATGAAGTATAAGTCCATTTTAGGAACCATATATGATTAATCTCACTATAGATGGACTTATAACTTTTCTAACCTTTTGTTTAAGACAGATGAAATGACCCATCATTATATCACATGATCTACTAACACATCACAAATGACAAATTCAACTTCATTTCTTTAAGAGATAAAGTTGAAATTGTCCAAAGAACAACCAACGATGAGACTATACCGAAATCACGAAAGTATTTCTTCTAATTCCAATTTCATCAACTTTAGGGAAATGATATTCAAAACCAAAAATGTTTTCCTAGTGCCCTTATATTCGATGAATCAGATGGTACCCTAGATCATCACAAATTTATGGCTTTGTGATTGCTGGCTTTTCCATAGCCATGTTCTCTACCACTCTCCATCAGAACATGATGGTTATATTTCTCTTCCATATCCATATTTTCACCTATGTGGAAACCCAATGACTAGTTTATTTGGGTAACCGTTACATTTTATACTTTTGTTTCTTAAGATTGTTTTTGGTATTCCTTTTTACGATGTGGGTTTCTATTAAAGAAACTTTTGAATAGTAAACCATTTATTACCCCGACGAATTTCGAGGGCGAAATTCATTTTAAGGGGGGTAGAATGTAACACCCCGAGATTATATGTAAAATATTATGTTAATTTCATTAATGTCTTGTGTTGTGCGCTACACCAAAAGGATCTTGCACAACACGCATGCTTGACTTTCCTTGCATTACACGCAATCACGACCTTCCTCGATAGCGTGTGTTGTACGCAACACCAAGTTTCGCTAAACAACGATATGATATTAAAATATTATTAAAACTAGCCGTTATGAATAGTAATAAACACTTTTTAAAATTTTGTAAATTTTATTTTTCAAAATGGACTTCTTTTTTGGATTCAGAATATCGAAATTAGCTTAGGGTGAAATTTTAGTAATTTTCGGATAACTTTCATATTTTGATGAATAGTGAAAATTAGGAAATTTTAATTAAAAACAAATTTTTCAATCGAAATAATTAATAGTGATAAATTATTAATTTGAGTGGTTATAAAGTATATTTAGAATATATTTTTACAATTTAATACAATGTTGGTCGTTGGATGTAATTTCACATTTAAACCAGTTATAAACAAGTGTCAATCTTTTGATAGTTATTATCTCTTAAAAACATGCCATTTGTTTTGACGATGAGAATTAATTTTTAAATTAGTTAATGTAACTGATATGTTTTGAATTTGGTAAAATAGACATCATTTTTGAGTTCATAATATCAAATATAGCTTAGGCCTAATTTTTTGTATTTTTTCTGAAAACTTTCAATTTTTGATGAATAGTGAAACCACTAAGTGGTAGTTAAAAAAATGAATTTTTCATAAAACTTAATTTTACCGCTTATGTGAGTGGAATTTCGAAAATCCGAGAGACACGGTTGATTTCAGTAAGTAAAATGTGGTTCAATGAGATGAAAATAATTTTTTTTCGTGCATAGTAACTTTTTACTTTTTTTTACCACGGTTAAAAGTAAATAGTGTAATTAAGTGTAAAAATGATATTATTATTACCCTAACACATGTAATAATTCTATTGGACAAGTGTAATTCGACCAAAAACAATTTTAGGAATAAACTATGACCATTTAGGCCCACATGGATTAGATTAGGACATTTATTATTAATTTATTTAAAGAAGGGTTAAAATAGTTAAAATCAAAGTTTAATAGGTAAATCATTTTTAATATCGTGTTATACATATGATAAATTAGACTATAAATATTCATTAGAAAGATAAAATGATTTCCTACATAATGGTATTTTATTTGTAATTTTTAGACATTAAATAATTTAATTTATTTATGACACAATGATGATGCAGTAATTATCTTACTAATGAAATATTGACATAATTGATGTTATAAATACCCAAATAAATATAATTTGAGACTTTTTATGAATTAAAATAATTTTATAGGTTACTATGACATGTTAGTATTGATTTAAGTAACCTTTTTCGAACTTAACATTATGTTATGATTTTCACAAAAATCAATTACTAAATAGTGTCAAAATTGACATAAAATAGTTTTTAAAACAAATATTATATTATTAATTGTTATTTTATTCCTAAAAATATAATGTTCGGACAAATGAATTAGATAAGGTTATTTATATTAATAATAAACAACTTGGGGTTCTTTTGGCTTGATATAGTATGTTTATTAACCTTATAGTATACGAACACAAGAAGACACGGTAAAAGTATAATTATTTAACTTAATTTTAAATCTACATGATAAGGTTAAAATAGGAACCTAAACTTGTCTAAATTCTATTGGATGAGAGTATTTAGACCCATCCCCACCTTAGCTTCGAATTAAATCAATTTGGAGCTATTTAAAACCGAATTTGACTTTATAATAAAATAATAGTTTTTGTTTTTCCAAAGGTACCCCTCTCCTCCCTTATAAAAGGGAACCTCCTCCCTCTCTTCCTCACACCACTTTGAGCCTTCAAGATCGGCCAACCCCTGCCAAATTACGTTCTCCACGTCCCTAGAAACATCCTAGAGGTTCAGGTCTTCCTAAAAGACCAATTTTAGTGCCCTAAAAGGAGGTCTCAAAGAGGCGCTTCAAAGAAGAGGTAATGCCCGTTACCGATTCTTTCATCTTTATTTCTTCTTCCACTTCTTCTTCTTTAGTTTTTTCATCATGAATTAATAACATCAGTATCACTAATATACTGATATGTTATTATAAGTATGAAACAACCCTATTTCACCATCTATCCATCCTACGGAAAACGAAATCACCGCGCGTGCGTATGTACGGAATACCGTCTCCACACCGTGGGGTAATCTATTTTCCGCCACCACCTTAATTGGATGGGTATAATGGTGTAATGAGTAACTATATATGATTATTATAAATTGATATTGATACTGAAATAGTATACATACACTTCAAAACAAGTTCACGATCATGAGAACGATATCATCGCTCGTGCGTACGTACGGAATAACGTCTCCACGACGCGATGAGATTCATTCTCCACATTAACCATTCATGAATGATTTTAAAGTATATATAATGAATAAAAATGAAATATATGACATGTTAAATCTACTGGATTTATGTATATATATATATATTTATGTCATCCACTTACTTCCATTCAAGACAATAAGGAAAGGAAAACAGCGTTCATGCGTACATACGGACTACCATCTCCATGAACGGTGTGTTTCATTTCATTTATCTATCTATTATATATATATATATACTGAATATATATGATATATAAATCATGTTTTATATTCTGGAAGTAGGTAAATCAGGATATAAGTAATAATAATGTCAAGAACAACATGTCCAAACACCTAAGATAAATGAAACGATTTTACCCAAAACGCTCTTTAACATGGAATTTACAAATGAACGGGTAAAATAAAGTCATAAGTGAACCATATATGATATCATAACAATAAGTATGATTCTGGAATAAGTCCATAACATTATTTAAATCATTATACAGGAGGTTCGGACACTTACGAGGCAAATCGGACCTATGGTATGGGAAATATCACAATCTCATTTTTAACCAAGATTGCTTATACTTTGGTATTTACTGGGGTGTATTTTATCATCCACATCCATGTTCCCTCAATATGTCATATTATTTCCATCCACCTAAATTTTTTTAAAACCTATTTTACCCTTCGGTGAGTTTTTAGTAAATGATATTAAAGGAATATTTTGTCGTTTTTCGTACGAGGTACTTTTTGACTTTTCCGATAAAAGTACAAGAAGAATGTTTTTTTAACTTATACGGCATGAATGGATTTTTAAAAAATTATTTCCAAGAAGCTTCCTTTAAAATTTTTCAAGTTTATTTTTAATCAAATTCTTTTAGTTTAAAATTTTCTTACATGTTATGAAAGGAAAATGTTTTTGAAGTAGAAAGGATATTTTCTTCAAGAATGGAGTTCAAGTGTTTTATCAAAATTATTTTACATCTAAGATAATATAGGTTTCTGTTTCTATCCCTATTATTAAATTGATTTTATTATGTTCTGATGGAATTATTTTTATGAATTCCTTTATCTTATATGAATTGTTTTATGTTGTCATTCCCATTTGTATTACATGGGTTATGCAATGATGTATGATTTATGATTTTGTGGAACACATAAGAATGGTATCATTATGAGATGTGTGGGACCTATATCTTCCTCCAATGCATTGTGTAAAGATTTTATATCTCATGAGATAGACATGACTGGAATGGTAGGTTATACCGGTTCAGTGAAACAGGACTGAAACGAGGGTGACTCGGTTCAGAAATGGACTTTGTCCACTAAGATAGTCTTGGCAATGAGTCTTTACTAATAAGAAATGATTCTCTATGACTATGTGTGTATTCCACAACGTTTCATGATTTATGTTATGATTATTGGGATTTCCTCTCACTACTATGATTTATCCCATGTTATGAAATTATGCTCTCTTTTGCAGGTTAGGATTTCTAAAATGTTATGTTCTTATGATTTGATTGATATTTCGTTTGTTTACCATTACTGAGCATTTAAGCTCACCATTTTATGTTTTCTTTTCCCCAGGATGTAAAGAAAGGTTTTAGGTAAAAAAAAGGATGATCTTTATGGGATATGTTGAAGATCTTTCACCACGATTAGACGATTATATTCCGAGTTTCCAAAGACAGTAATCTATTACGGTCCTTGTGTGTGTGTTTTTGTTATGTACTACGTATTCCGCAAAAGTAATTTAATGTCCATGTACGTTAAGCTTCGGGTCTCTACACGGATCGACGAGGTTTCTTTGTGCGCATTGTATGTCTCGTATCGCTTTTCTCGCCAGTTTGGGTGTATACAAGTCCATGTTTCCCTTCCCCCTTCTCGGGCTCAAGGACTGCACCCATCCATACTTCATCAGTGGTGGCTGATGCTAACGTGGGAGGGATCTGACGCAATAATTCCCCTTCCTGACATGGGGGCAGCTGCCAGCCTTTCCAGGGAGTATGTAAAAACATGTTTAAATTCTATCCTGATGGGATCCTAGGGAAGGCTGTCCGGTAGGTTCCCAAATCAGGAGGTATGGCGGCTGCTACATCCACCACACCTTCCTCATTAGCTTTAATGGAGGAACGACTAATGGCTCGTCGATCAATGAAACATAGAGAAATTTCCTCTCCCAGCCCTACGGTGGCTGCAGTTCAGAAAAATTCATCCTTCTTTTGCGTGGATGAGGATGATCCTGTGGTTTCGGGTCCTAGCGAGACCATCCCGGAAGTTCTGCCAGTCGATACGGGGCTTAGCAACTTGGTCCCCAATCCTGAACCGAGGTTGGAGGCTCTAGACTTTCCAGCTTCCGAATCAACTTATAGCATCCCGCCTTTTTATCACATAAACTTTCATTACATTTTACAAAACCGAGGATCTTTAAGGTTTAGTGTCTTGGAAACCAGGAACATAATAAATGAAACAAAAAAAAAACATTCTTCTTAAACACTTGAAAGGCTTCTCCTCAAGTTCATCCTAGGTTCATTACTGCATCTCATAACCTGGGGACATACATCAAAAGAAAGGGTGAGCAGAAGGCCCAGTAAGAGAAACCAGAGAAACATTTTACATGTGAACTTGAGATACTTCAATAAGGTCATGAAAATAACATTAAGGCATGAGAATGAAATCATGAGATACATCATAATAAAAATAACATTTTTTTATAACTTGAAGATGTGGCTACAACATTTAATATTGACAATCATTTCGTTTCACCAAGGTCCATCCCCAAGGTGTCGTTAAAATTACCAAGGTTATTCACCAAGGCGTCGTTAAAATGGTCATCTCTAGAGATTAAGTCTTTACCCAATGCATTGGAGTGCTATCAGGGCGCACCCTTAAATTTGCCTTTATTATCATGTGAGCCACATATATCATCATCAAAAATTTCATAAATGACCCATATAGCATAAAATAAATGGGTTTCATTTCATAATCATAACATTTTAAAAACTGCTTTAAAGACATGATCTTTACGTCACTTTAAACCCACGGAAAGGGAAAGAGGGTTTCATTTATGTAATTACCAGAATTTAAAATAGAACATTTTTACATATATGTGAATACCCCTATATAAATAAGAGCTTTGAGTATTCACTTTATAACATAAAATAATTTTTAGAAAAAAGAGAGAGGCATTTTGAGACGAAAATTCTGCAGCATAACAGCTATGTTACAAGGTTTTAGAAAACATTGAGAAGAGAGGGGACATGGGTCAAACATTCATAAATGACCCATCAAACCGTAGAGGGACAAAATATAAGGGATTTAAGAACATGGTAATGAAATTTGAAAATATACCATATGAAATGAAGAACATTAAAGGAAGAAAAAAAAAGATTTCTCTTGTGAGAATTCGGCAGCCTAACGGCGTCACTTAAACTTCAACAAAATTGAATTGACAAGGTCAAATAGGGTCTCTCATCATATGAACATAAGAGTCCAGTATGATAGATATAGAGGTCATACCCCAACATAATAGAAAGGAACTTGAAAGAATTGACATGAGAGTAGAACTTCAAAACGAGAATGGTGAAGAACCACTTAAAAATTCGTCAGCCTAACGGTGCCACTTAAACTTCAACAAAATACTGAATTGAAGAGATCAAATGGGGTATCTCATCATATGAACATAAGATTCCAGTATGATATATATAGAGATCATAACCCAACATAACAAAAAGGAACTTGAAAGAATTGACATGAAAGTAGAACTTCAAAACGAGAAGGATGAAGAACCACTTAAAAATTCGGCAGCCTAACGACGCCACTTAAACTTCAACAAAATACTGAATTGAAGAGATAAAATGGTGTCTCTCATCATATAAACATAAGAGTCCAGTATGATAGATATAGAGATCATACCCCAACATAACAAAAAGGAACTTGAAATAATTGACATGAAAGTAGAACTTCAAAACGAGAAGGGTGAAGAACCACTTAAAAATTCGGCAGCCTAACAGCGCCACTTAAAACTTCAAAATACTGAATTGAAGCGATCAAATGGGGTCTCTCATCATATGATCATAAAAGATCAGTATGATAAATTTAGATATCATACCCCAACATAATAAAAAAAGGAACATGAAATACTTTACATGAAAATAGATCTTGAAAAACGAGAAGGGAGAAAGAATCTGTTACAAAAATTTCGGCAGCCTAACGGCGCCACTTAAAACTTCATAAAATGAAATAATGAGAGTAAGAGGGGATATCTCATTATATTAACATGAAAAGGGCAGTAAGAGGAGTATAAAATAACATCCTCCAACATAAGAACATGGAGCATAAAAGGAATGACATGAAAGAGATTACTTGAAATGAAAGAGAGAGGTCGGATCCCTTACCTTAAAATGTAACTCTTAAACCTCAATGGTTGGGACCTTGAGGGCTTGGTGGAACCTTGGAAGGACTCATTGGGAGGTAATGAGACCAGAACTTCGTTGGGGAAGAGTGGGGAGTCGAATTGATGAGAGGAGGGCTTGGTATTTATAGGGAAAGTGAGGGGACAAGGCATTAATGGCCAAGGGACACCTCACATGTGCTTTTCTCAAACCCATGTGCTCTCTCTTGGCATTTACCATGGAGTTAGGCCACATGGGGCCCCCACAACAATAATTCATCACCCTTGGCCGGCCAACCCTTAAAATATCTCATGACATCATCATGACACAGCTATGATGTCATTAAACATACCGAAACCCTAAAACTGCATTTTTACTATTCACTGAAAAATTCAACTTTCTCAGAAAAATCCCAAAATTTCACCTTAACTAAAAATCAATGCTCTGATTTCAAAAATGAACTCCATTTTATAAAAATAACTTTCTAAGTATTTTTAAATTTATTTTTAAATAAAAACACTATTCACCAAAAATTCATTTTTTCAGAAAAAACCCCAAAAATTACCATAACATAATATCGATGCTCTGAGTTCAAAAATAAAGTCCTTTTTATAAAAATAATTTTCTAATTATTTTTAATTAAATTTTTAATTAAAAAACCCTATTCACCCGAAAATAACTAATACTTGAATAATAATTTATGAAACCGTTATTTAACCATTTTATTGAATCACATTACTTAATCAAGGTGCCTAGATTATTTTAAAACTTTCTTTAAGTGAGATTACTAATCCATTTGGTCATATTACTAATCCTAATCATAAAATCACTATTCATAATTTACTATTCATCAAAAATAATGTTGATCTTATTAGACTCTAAATATCGTACTGGACATAATTGTAGAAGACCATTTTTTGAGAATCATTACACATTTTAAATTATTTAAGGTTTACACAAACATTTTTTTTAAAATATCCTTTTGAAAATTCATCAAAAATATGCATACTATTTTTATCCAGTCATTTGAAAATTCATAAACATCATCATAATAAGAAATCCCCATTTTTATTTAAAACAAGGATTACACAAGGCATTTATGGTCTCAATACATAGCCCCTTATAATACCAGCATAGGACCTAAGAGTAAGGTGTGCTAGGGTGATAGAATCTTGGGGCGGCTCAGTCAACATTTCCCGAGTAGTAATTTCTATCAGTTTTAACTTCTCGCGAAGACGATTCCGTTCTAGCTTCACATGATGAAGTTCAGCTTGGATTTGGTCCAGAGAAAAGCCCAATGGTGCTACCTCCTTCCCAAGCTCTGTTAGATGGGCTTCGATCGGTCCAAGACTACTAGGTGAGGCCATCAAATCTTCTTTCTATAATATTTAACCAAGATTACTTATATTTGGAGACAATAATCAAAACATTTTGTTCACAGTGGTCATATTGACCGATGGTCATATAACAGTCAAAACCCACTGGTCTCATTTTAATTATAATCATGTTTATCAAATAAAACATTTTTGTTGAGTATAAAAATAAAATAAAATAACACATGAAATTAGGGAACAAGATTTATTCAAAATTTCGGGCCGTTACAATCTTCCCCCCTTAAGAAATTGCGTCCTCGCAATTTTTAAAATTGGGTTTTGAAATTTCATTTAAAGTCCCACATCGGAAAAAGAGTCAGTAACACCATTACTTTAAAAGAAAGAAAAGGAAGTACAAAGGCCACCCGAGTTTACTCATACTAGGATTCCATGTAGGAAATATGGACATGGAGGAGAAAACAAAGGGTAACGTTCTTAAAGGAGAGTGATAGAAAACATGATTAGGGGGAAGTTAACCACCAGAAAATCCCAAAATTATGATGTGTGTAAGCGGTCTTAGATTACCTAGTAGGAAACGTAAACCAACAACGTTTTTGTTTTACGTTCCTTTTAATAACTTTGAGGAATTCATTTACAACATAGAACAAAAACATAAGGAAATATATCTACCTTCATGTAGAGTTTCATACATTAATAAGTTTCTACCAAAACTAATCTTTTCTCCAAACGATGAGCATTCAAAACTACTTGGTCTCATCAAACCCAAGAATCATCATCTAGAGAATCACATGATCCACAAAAGATCAACTATCTATTTCTTCTATCTTTAAACATTATCCCAAAAATAGAATGGGTAAGGTAAAACAAATATTCAAAAAGAATCCCATAGAAATGGAAACTACTTTTAAATCTTCAAAGTTCCATGGTACTACCCAATGTTCATCATAGACCATTCCGTAAATAATGGTCCTTAAGATTCCTGAAAATAAACCAAACTAAGATTGAAACCCAAATACAAGAAGGACTTGATAACATAGTCTTCCAAAATAAACTTCATTGTTTATCTCCAAACAACATCAACCACTCCTAACATCTTGTAACAAAAGTAGCTAACCTAAACATATTTTACCCAAGATAGGTTAATCATTCCCGTAAGTAACCTAAATTACTATAAGGCCACCTTAAATTCATTGATTCTTCAAAATATAAGTCAACCTTACTCCTCAATGAAGACACCGTAGTAATCTATTTACCTTGATCATATATGGTCCTCAAAATAGTGAACGTCTTCCAAAATAATAATCATCTTTTAATCCCCTAATCATCTCTGTCGTATTAATACGGCAATCGTAGCATTTCCTATCACATTGGTTGTTGGGACATGTTCTTCCATTTCCCTCCATTAACTAAGAAAAGAAGTTATAGTTAGGGGCTTAAATACTTAGCCAATAATCATGAAAAGAAACTTAAAGCATCTAAGGATAACATGTATAAGTAAAGTATACCCTAACTTGTGATCCCCTAGGTTCCCTTCTAGGTTATCCATGATCATATATTCTTATGTGAATCTTTATTTTATTTTATCTTTGTTCCTTTAACAATGGTTTATACTAAGCTTATGAATTTACCAAAGCATATCCCCCGGGAGTGTCGTAACCAAGAGTGCAGCAAGGCCCGTTGTCATGTACCAGTTCCCGTTCGAGTCTAGCTCAAAGCGGTGTTTTCGGGTTTTACCCCTATGTACATCTGTGCCAGAGCCACCTCTACCTGCTCGTATCCAGACAGGGATGTATTTGCTTGGAAACCCTTTACTCAATACTCACCAAAATACTAGGAAGATTTCCTATATTTAAAATTTTTTATAGGGTTCTTCCTAAAGTTTTAATATCCTAATTTACACAAATAACTAAACCATCCTTTGATACCAACTATAGCATCCCGCCTTTTTATCACATAAACTTTCATTACATTTTAAAAAACCGAGGATCTTTAAGGTTTAGTGTCTTGGAAACCAGGAACATAATAAATGAAACAAAAAAAACATTCTTCTTAAACACTTGAAAGGCTTCTCCTCAAGTTCATCCTAGGTTCATTACTGCATCTCATAACCTGGGGACATACATCAAAAGAAAGGGTGAGCAGAAGGCCCAGTAAGAGAAACCAGAGAAACATTTTACATGTGAACTTGAGATACTTCAATAAGGTCATGAAAATAACATTAAGGCATGAGAATGAAATCATGAGATACATCATAATAAAAATAACATTTTTTATAACTTGAAGATGTGGCTACAACATTTAATATTGACAATCGTTTCGTTTCACCATGGTCCATCCCGAAGGTGTCGTTAAAATTACCAAGGTTATTCACCAAGGCGTCGTTAAAATGGTCATCTCTAGAGATTAAGTCTTTACCCAATGCATTGGAGCGCTATCAGGGCGCACCCTTAAATTTTCCTTTATTATCATGTGAGACACATATATCATCATCAAACATTTCATAAATGACCCATATAGCATAAAGTAAATGGGTTTCATTTCATAATCATAACATTTTAAAAACTGCTTTAAAGACATGATCTTTAGGTCACTTTAAACCCACGGAAAGGGAAAGAGGGTTTCATTTATGTAATTCCAAGAATTTAAAATAGAACATTTTGACATATATGTGAATACCCCTGTATAAATAAGATCTTTGAGTATTCACTTTATAACATAAAATAATTTTTAGAAAAAAGAGAGAGGCATTTTGAGACGAAAATTCTGCAGCATAACAGCTATGTTACAAGGTTTTAGAAAACATTGAGAAGAGAGGGGACATGGGTCAAACATTCATAAATGACCCATCAAACCGTAGAGGTAAAAAATATAAGGGATTTAAGAACATGGTAATGAAATTTGAAAATATACCATATGAAATGAAGAACATGAAAGGAAGAAAAAAAAATATTTCTCTTGTGAGAATTCGGCAGCCTAACGACGTCACTTAAACTTCAACAAAATTGAATTGACAAGGTCAAATAGGGTCTCTCATCATATGATCATAAGAGTACAGTATGATATATATAGAGGTCATACCCCAACATAATAGAAAGGAACTTGAAATAATTGACATGAGTGTAGAACTTCAAAACGAGAATGGTGAAGAATCACTTAAAAATTCGGCAGCCTAACGACGCCACTTAAACTTCAACAAAATACTGAATTGAAGAGATCAAATGGGGTCTCTCATCATATGAACATAAGAGTCAAGTATGATATATATAGAGATCATAACCAAACATAACAAAAAGGAACTTGAAAGAATTGACATGAAAGTAGAACTTCAAAACGAGAAGGGTGAAGAACCACTTAAAAATTCGGCAGCCAAACGGCGCCACTTAAACTTCAACAAAATACTGAATTGAAGAGATCAAATGGTGTCTCTCATCATATGAACATAAGAGTCTAGTATGATAGATATAGAGATCATACCCCAACATAACAAAAAGGAACTTGAAAGAATTGACATGAAAGTAGAACTTCAAAACAAGAAGGGTGAAGAACCACTTAAAAATTCGGCAGCCTAACGGCGCCACTTAAAACTTCAAAATACTGAATTGAAGTGATCAAATGGGGTCTCTCATCATATGATAATAAAAGATCAGTATGATAAATTTAGAGATCATACCCCAACATAATAGAAAAAGGAACATGAAATACTTTACATGAAAATAGATCTTGAAAAACGAGAAGGGAGAAAGAATCTGTTACAAAAATTTCGACAGCCTAACGGCGCCACTTAAAACTTCATAAAATGAAATAATGAGAGTAAGAAGGGATCTCCCATTATATTAACATGAAATGGGCAGTAAGAGGAGTATAAAATAACATCCTAAAACATAAGAACATGGAGCATAAAAGGAATGACATGAAAGAGATTACTTGAAATGAAAGAGAGAGGTCGGATCCCTTACCTTAAAATGTAACTCTTAAACCTCAATGGTTGGGACCTTGAGGGCTTGGGGGCACCTTGGGAGGACTCCTTGTGAGGTAATGAGACCAGAACTTCGTTGGGAAAGAGTGGGGAGTCGAATTGATGAGAGGAGGGCTTGGTATTTATAGGGAAAGTTAGGGGACAAGGCATTAATGGCCAAGGGACACCTCACATGTGCTTTTCTCAAACCCATGTGCTCTCTCTTGGAATTTACCATGGAGTTAGGCCACATATGGCCCCCACAACAATAATTCATCACCATTTGCCGGCCAACCCTTAAAATATCTCATGACATCATCATGACACAGCTATGATGTCATTAAACATACCGAAACCCTAAAACTGCATTTTTACTATTCACTGAAAAATTCGACTTTCTCAGAAAAATCCCAAAATTTCACCTTAACTAAAAATCAATGCTCTGATTTCAAAAATGAACTCAATTTTATAAAAATAATTTTCTAAGTATTTTTAAATTTATTTTTAAATAAAAACACTATTCACCGAAAATTCATTTTTTCAGAAAAAACCCCAAAAATTACCATAACATAATATCGATGCTCTGAGTTCAAAAATAAAGTCCTTTTTATAAAAATAATTTTCTAATTATTTTTAATTAAATTTTTAATTAAAAAACCCTATTCACCCAAAAATAACTAATACTTGAATAATAATTTATGAAACCGTTATTTAACCATTTTATTGAATCACATTACTTAATCAAGGTGCCTAGATTATTTTAAAACTTTCTTTAAGTGAGATTACTAATCCATTTGGTCATATTACTAATCCTAATCATAAAATCACTATTCATAATTTACTATTCATCAAAAATCAAGTTGATCTTATTAGACTCTAAATTTCGTACTGGACATAATTGTAGAAGACCATTTTTTGAGAATCATTACACATTTTAAATTATTTAAGGTTTACACAAACATTTTTTTTAAAACATCCTTTTGAAAATTCATCAAAAATATGCATACTATTTTTATCCAGTCATTTGAAAATTCATAAACATCATCATAATAAGAAATCCCCATTTTTATTTAAAACAAGGATTACACAAGGCATTTATGGTCTCATTACATAGCCCCTTATAATACCAGCATAGGACTTAAGAGTAAGGTGTGCTAGGGTGATAGAATCTTGGGGCGGCTCAGTCAACATTGCCTGAGTAGTAATTTCTATCAGTTTGAACTTCTCACGAAGACGATTCCGTTCTAGCTTCACATGATGAAGTTCAGCTTGGATTTGGTCCAGAGCAAAGCCCATTGGTGCTACCTCCTTCCCAAGCTCTGTTAGATGGGCTTCGATCGGTCCAAGACTACTAGGTGAGGCCATCAAATCTTCTTTCTATAATATTTAACCAAGATTACTTATATTTGGAGACAATAATCAAAACATTTTGTTCACAGTGGTCATATTGACCGATGGTCATATAACAGTCAAAACCCACTGGTCTCATTTTAATTATAATCATGTTTATCAAATAAAACATTTTTGTTAAGTATAAAAATAAAATAAAATAACACATGAAATTAGGGAACGAGATTTATTCAAAATTTCGGGCCGTTACACAACTTCTAGCGAGCACACGTCTGTGCGGGCTGCCATGCCAGACTTCATTCTCGTGTCTTCCAGCAAGGATACCAAAGATCCTAGTACCATCGCGGACCATTGGGCAGTGCGCAGGTGGGCGTAGCCCTGAATCTGTGAAATCATCACTGAAACCCCTTTAGCCGAAATGGAAACTAAAACTGAAGCTCTTCGTCAGCTCTTCCTGGGTTTGGGGTCAGGTGTCTTTGACTATAGGCAGTTCCATTCTCTTGCTTGCCAAGTTGTCCTGGCCCGCGAGGAAGCTGTCACTAATAAATGCAAGCTTGAACACTTCTATGACGCTCATTGTGGGGCCCGAAACTTGGAGGAAACCACAACAAATCTCCATCAACTGATAGCACGGGAGGCGATCTCTCGAGATCAAGCGGCCATCCAATCATCCGAGTTGCATGAATGCGAAGAACAGGCCGTGATGCTGAGGGATCAGTTATCGGCTATTACTGGTCATCTTGAAGCCACCAGAAAATGGATCAACAACCTCCAAACTGTAGTGGAGTGTATCCGTCCGGTGGATAAGGTTAAAACCAGGGAGCAAGCAGTGTTGGAACAGTCCTGCAACAACCTTTTCCGCACGGTCACTGATCTGGTAGAGAGAGTGAGTCAGGATCCTTTGTAACTATCAGAGCCACTTTTGTATCCTCTATTTTACTTACCCCTATTCCCTCCTTTTTTTTTGTGTGAGGAAGAGACCCCAGCTTTTGGACGTCCTCCCTTTTTTTTCGAACGAAACACAGTATTTGTCAATTACTTGTTGTTGTGAAATTTGATTGTTACTTAGAACAATTGTTGTGAAAATAACAATTCACTGAATTAGAATTAATCATAACTCAGGAAAACAAGCTCTAACTTTTCCCTAGACCATGGGGTCCAACGAGAATAGTTTGACTATTGCTAGGGTTTTGTAGGAAAACCCTACAAACATTTTGTCTTTTTTTTAATGCCATGATTTTGCCTGTGCCCATTTAGTGTGGACCCATCAGGTATAACCAGGATTTTTCTTAGGTTTCCCTTTTCGGGTTTTCGGCCTAACAGGCTTTGTACCTCTTTCTTTTGTGAGCGGTTTAATGTCCCGCCGTCAAGACTATCACTATTGATGTTTTAGGTCGAACAACTTTGACCAAATATGGTGGGGTGAGGTCCCCAATGGGGTTCAACTGATTAAAAGACGTGTCAATACTCTTCTAACACACGTGGGGGGAAACATGTTTAAATTTGAATGGAATGTAGGGCATGTCTCAAGATATAGGAGTCATTTCGGCGTACAGGGTTAGGAAGAGCGTTGCCTAAGGAAACATTTCCATTGGTAGATGGGCCAGGGGTGATCAATATGCAGATCCGCTGAGGGAATGGTATGCATAGTCATACAAAGGTTTCTTTAAGTCAAAGACTTGTCTATTTCTGATGTCCAGGGGACTTCATGGAAGCTCAACTCATGGAAACCACGATGGGTGGTTTGGGAAGAAAGAAAAAAGAGAGAAAAAAAAATGAAAACCACCAGGGATTGCTCAGAAAGGGGATGTGATGTATAAAAGGTTTTGAGAACATCTATATCAATCAGGAGTGTGGAAGGAAGTTTCCCATCCTACACGTTTAACTATCATAAAGGATGGTTGGGGCTCGGCATAGTTTAAATTCATGCAGCTGGGACATCATCTGAAATGGAAAGACTTCTCCTGGTTCTCGGTAATCTCATCAAAGACATTCCGCCGCATTCAGGTAGGATTGTGGAAGAGGTTGGAAAACTGTAGCTCAGAGGGTTTTCAAATCCCAGTATAGAAATGGGGGATCAGAGGCCAAGAGGTGTACAAAGAGAATAATTGCCTAAGGAAATCTTGACATTTGGTCGACGATCCAGGGGCGATCAATATACAGAGCCACTGAGGGCATGGTATGCATAGTCGTACAAAGGTTTCCTTAAGTCAAAGACTATTAACTTCCGATAGCCGAGAAACTTCAACGAAGTTGAGATTTGGGACCACCAGGGGTGGCTTATGAGAGTTAGGCTTTTTCTGAGCACAAAGTATGGCTTATGATGAGAGGGTGCCTGAATATGGGGGAAATATCTAGACTAAACTTCCCAAGAATGGGTGAAGTAATTATTTCTCACGCTGGTGTGAGGCGGTGGTTCGTGCAGGTCTGACCCGTGCACTGAAGGATGGAGAAAAGCCTCTGTTTCTCACTGAACCAATGATGAGTATGACAGTGTAATTTATCGTTATGTGGTTGGAACATATTCTGTGCAGTTTAGCATCATGCGGTAAGGATGAGAGGCATTTTTATAGGTTTCTGTGTAGTTTAACGTCATGCACCGAGGACGAGGGGAATTTTTTTTGAGCCAGTGAAAACGCGTGCGGTTTGAGACATTTCCCTGGATGGTTAATGCTTGGCCTTTGCAGTTTCGTGCCAAGCGGCCAAGATATCCCATGCAGTTTAACGTCATGCGGCGAGGACGTAGTTTCCAAGGCCGCTATTCATCAGATTGTAACTAGGCTTGAATACCTCAACATTCCCCAGACATGGGGGGGGGGGGTGGGTGATTGGTGTAAATAATGGTTCCAGGGATTCTTGGATCAAGAGAGGTGATATGGGGCTCTGAGGACGGTAAGCGTACGGAGCTAGGAAGAGCATCGCCTATGGAAATCTTGCCTTTGGAAGACAGGGCATGGGCTATCAATATGCAGAGCCACCGAGGGAATGGTATGCATAGTCATGAAAAAGTGTCAATGGGTCGATAAATTTCTACTTTCGATGGCCATGAATGGTTATGAGGATCTGCAATTATCTGGGCCACAAAGTCTATCATTTGGAAGGAGAATGTCTGGACATGTCGGGGATATCCATCCCTAGTTGCTTGTTGAGTTTCAAAGAGCCCCCTGTGCTGATTTTTTCCTTTTTTATTTTTTTTGCATGGGGGTGTGCCTTCATTCTATACAGTTTAACGTCATGCGGTAAGGATGAAGTGCTCCTAGTTTATCGGTCATAGATATTGGACCATTGGGTGACTATTGATGCAGTCACTCGAAGGATAACCAAGTCAACATGTTCTGATATAGTTGGAAAAAGGTGGGGGATGAAGGTTGTATACTGCAACTTTGAGTTTTCCCGGATCAAGAGGTGTGGTGTGGGGGCTCTGAGGCCGGTAGGCATATGGATCTAGGAAGAGCACCGCCTGAGGAAATATTGCCTTTGATGGACGAGCCAGGGGCTATCATTATGTAGAGCCGCTGAGGGCATGGTATGCATAGTCGTACAAAGGAGTCCCTGGGTTGATAACTTTCCACTTCCGATGGGCATGAATGATTATGAAAATCCGCGATAGCTCACAGTGCAGAGTTGGGAACATGGGGATAATGGTGTTTGGGTATACAAGAAACATCTTCACTGCAATTCTCCGTTGAGTCAAAGTAGCCTAGTACTGGCTTGATGTTTGTTGATGTAGGTTGCTATGTGAACCACTGCCTGACACATAGGCTAGCCAGATAGGGATACCCTGGAAACACCTGGCTGTGAAAAGGGGAATGAACTTGTAAACCACTTCTCCATAAACTCTTGGATCAGGAGGTATGGTATGGGGACTATGAGGCCGGTAAGCGTACTGAGCTAGGAAGAGTGTCGACTATGAAAATATTGCCTTTGGTAGACGAGCCAGGGGCTATCATTATGCAGAGCAGCTGGGGGCAAGGTATGCATAGTCATGAAAAGGTGTCCACTGGTCGATGACTTTCCACTTCCGATGGCCATGAGTGGTTATGAAGATCCATAATTATTCGGGTTGTGGAGTCTGATGTATGGAGAGGATGCATCCAAATGTGCAAGGAGTATCTCCATCTTGTATCGCCATGAGTCTTGGGTGTGTCGCGATGAAGTTCGTGTAATTTAACGTCATGCGGTGAGGACGAAGTCTGTGCAGTTTAACGTCATGCAGTGAGGACGGATTATACACACTGTGCAAGTCTGGTCCGTACACGGGGGATGGGGAATTTTTAACATTATTTTCCGTGCAGTTTAACGTCTTGTGGCAAGGAAGAAGACATAAAACCAGTGTAGGTCAAGCCCATACATGGGGAAAAGGGAGATTTTTTTTAAATCTTGCTATTTGTGCAGTTTTACGTCTTGCGGTAAGGATGAGAAGTACACCCCACGCTAGTCTGGTTCGCACACTAGGGGGAAGGGAATTTTATTTTCTTTTATTCAGGGGGGATGGGCCAGTACTAGGGATCCTGGTGTCTCTACGTACCCTACGAGGGTAGGAATCAAGCCGTACGTAGTTCTCTGTAAGAAGTACACCCCGTGCAGGTCTGGTCCATACACAGGGGAAAGGGGCCTTTTTTAAAATTTTTTATTCAGGGGGCTGGGCCAGGAATGGGGATCCTGGAAACGCTACATATCCTGTAAGGGAAGGAATCAAGCCATACATAGTTCTCTGAAATCTGCGCAGTTTAACATCATGCGGTGAGGATGGATTCTATACAGTTTAACGTTATGTGGTTAGGATGAGGGGTATTATTAGATTCTGTGCACTTTAACATCATGCGGTGAGGATGTGATACTCCTAGTTTAAGGTCATAGAGTTTGGACCATTGGGTGCTTGGATGTTTAATGTCTTAAATTTCAGACAATGAATACACCTCGTGAAGGTCTAGCCCATACACGGGGGGAAGGGAGCATTCTTGACTCTTCCGTGCAGTTTAGTGTCGTGCTGTAAGGACAGACTCCATGCAGTTTAACGTAATGTGGTAAGGATGCGAATACACCCCGTGAAAGTCTGGTCTGTAGATGGGGGAATGGAATTTTTTGTTTTTTGTGAGGTGTTTGGGTCAGGGTGTGGAATTATGGCGTCACTAAGTATCCTACGAGGGCAAGAATCAAGCCTCACATAGTTCTCGGAAAGACGATACACCCCATGAAGGTCTGGTCCGTACATGGGGGAATGGGCATTTTTTTGAGGTGGCTGGGCCAGGGTGTGGAATTCTTGCATCACTATGTATCCTTTGAGGGCAGGAATCAAGCCTCACATAGTTCTCGGAAAGACGATACACCCCGTGCAGGTCTGGTCCGTACACAGTGGAAGAGGGAATTTTTAAATCATCTTGTCTGTGCAGTTTAACGTCATGCGGTGAGGACGAAATACTCTTAGTTTAAGGTCATAGAGTTTGGACCATTGGGTTCTTGGTAGTTTAACGTCATGCATCTTGGATGATGAATACATCTCATTTTTTCCTTCGTCCGTGTAGTTTATCGTCGTGTGGTAAGGACGACTTTTCGTCCGTACAGTTTATCATCATGAGGTAAGGAAAATTTTTCGTCAGTGTAGTTTATCATAGTTTGTTAAGGAATAGGTACATGCAGTTTAACATCATGTTTTTAGGACAAAGTGGCTCTTGTTCTTTATGAAAAATACATCTTCAAGAATCTCGCATTGGTAGGAGCTGTGGTGAATTGCCCGTCCATGGAGATCAAGGCATATGCTCTGTTGGAGTAGACCTTGTGTACAACATATGGTCCCTCCCACTTGGGATCCAGATTTGGAGGCTTCTTGATAGGTATCATTGGGGTCTGGAGGACCAACACTAATTCTCCTTCCAAGAAAGACTGGAGGTGAACCTTTTTATTGAAGGCTCGTGTGATCCGGTTCTGGTACACTTCCAGGTGGTGCAGAGTGTGCAGCCGCTTCTCGTCTAGCTGTTCCAATTCACATAGCCGCTTTTCTGACTCCTCATCATCATATAATTGATCATATATGGAAACATGGAGTGAGGGAAGTTGGAGTTCAATGGGAAGGACCGCCTATGTGTCGTACACCAATGAGTATGGGGTAGACTGAGTAGCAGTGCAGATTGTGGTTCGTTAAGCCCAGAATTCATGGAGGAGTTTATCCGGCCATGAATTCTTGTATTTGTCCACAATTTTCTGGAGGATGTTGGATAGGGTCTTGTTGAAATCTTCTATTTGTCCATTGGTCGCTGCATGTTAGCGGGATGAGTGGTTAGCCTTGATATCATACTCGTGGTATAGCTTTTCCAATTCACCAGAGCAGAAATTGGTGTCGTTGTCCGTTAGTATGGTATGAGGGACACCAAATATCGTGATGATGTTGGTATTCATGAAGCTGGATATATTTATTTCCCCGACTTCCGTGAGGGGTATGGCTTCTGTCCATTTGGAAAATAAGTCGGTTGTCGTGAGGATATACTTCAGCTATTTGGCCGTGGAGGGAGGGTATGGTCCCACGACATCTATCCCCCAGACGGAAAAAACCAGGAGTACTTAGCTTGATGAAGTAACTCCGGGGGTTGGTGTATGAAGTTGGCATGAATCTGGAATGAGTGGCATTTCGCTGTAAAACACTCACAGTCTTGTGCCACTGTGGTCCAGTAGTACCCAAGCCTTCAAAACTGATGGGAAAGCTTGGTCCCTAGTTGATGTGATCCACACGCTCCTACATGTACTTCAGTCCTGATAGAAACAGTTTCTTCTCCATCAATGCATCTGAGGATCACTCCTTCGAGGCCTCATTTGTAGAGGACCTCTTGCTAAACCGCGCCGCCATATAGGACAAAATTGATTTCCCATCTCTGTATTTTCTCTCGTTCAGACCTAGCTGATGGATGCTCTCCCTATTGAAGGTAGTTCACGATGGGGATCATCCAGCCGGTGGAAGGAGCATATGGCTCGGGGACAGGACTGACTTCGTGGATTTCTTCCATCTTAGCTTGAACAAATGGTAATACCATTTGACGGAGAGAAATGCTGATGACCGTTTCATCCCGGTCTGGGTCGGCTAGGGCTGTGGCCGTGTTGGCTAATTCATCAGCCTAAGCATTGTAGGACCGAGGAATATAAGTCAATGTTGGTTCTGTGGAGAACTCGGCCATTGGCCCTCAGACATGGTCAAACAGGTGGATCAACTCCTCCTTTTTAATGGCATAGTCAACATTGACTTGCTTGATGACCAGCTCTGAGTCACGTTTTAGCTTAAGGTGTTGTACTTGTGCCTGGAGTGAGAGCTCCAGGCCTGCAATGAGGGGTTGATATTCCACTTCATTGTTTGTACATCCCTCTAATAGGAAGAAGGAATACAACAAAACTGCCTTTTCTGGGGACACGAGTATTATCCCCAGACCCACTTTGTTGAATCTAGTATCCTCCATCCTCTTCCCAGTTGGTCTTCTGGACGCGCCATCAATGTACATTTCCTATGCTGGGAACTATTCTTGAACCGAGAAGATATCTTCATCAGGTAGTTCAGTGTTCGGTGTAGTGGTCCCTTTTGAAGGTTGCTCTTTTAGAAAGTCTGCTAATGCCTGACCCTTGATGCCTTTTTGAGGCATGAACTGGATGTCGAACTGTTGCAGGATGACCACCCATCGGGATAGGCATCCGGTTAGCATCGGGCGACTGAGGATGTACTTGAGCGGGTTACTCCTAGAGATCAAATGGTCTTCATGATGCTGCAGATAATGTCGCAGCTTTTGAACCGTGAAGACCAAGGCTAGACAGCTCTTTTCGATATTTGAGTATCGATTCTCAACGTCAATCATGGTTTGACTGAGGTAATAGAGACTGTTTTCATTTCCGACGTCGTTCTTTTGTGTGAGGAAGGCTCCAAGTGATCGCTCTAAGGACATCACATATAGAATGAGAGGTCTTCCTTCAACTGGGGGCCTGAGCACCAGTGGGCTTAAGAGGTACTTCTTCATGTTGTCGAATGCCTCTTGGCAGTCGTCCGTCCATTGGTACGTGACCTCCTTCTTCATTAACCTGGTGAAGGGAAAAAATTTGCTTTCCAGGTCGGTTATGAACTGCCTAATATAGGCTAGGTTTCCTTGGAATCCCCTTAGCTCAGTGGGATTTCGGGGAGTTGGCAGGCCAAGGATTGCCTTTTTCTTCTCAGGGTCAACATTGATGTCGCTATGGCGTATGAAGAAGCCAAGTAATTTCCCTGAGGTAACCCCGAAGGTGCATTTCAAGGGGTTCATCTTCAAGTTATGCTGTCGGAGCTTGTTGAAGACGGTCTCATGGTCAGACAGGTGATCCGAGTGATGTCTGGACTTGATGACTAGGTCATCCATGTAACATTCAAAGAATTTCCCTAGGAAGGGATGAATGATCTGATGCATGGCATGATGATACGTGGCACCAACATTCTTGAGGCCAAAGGGCATGACCGTATAACATAATACCCCTCGAGGGGCCTTAAAGGTAGTGGATTATTCATCTTCTTGGGCCATTCTGATTTGATTCTATCCAGAATAGCCGTCCATGAAGGATAGAGCCTCGTACCCAGCCGTCGCATCATTTAACAACACAGTGATTGGAACCGGGAAGTAATATTTTGGGCAATGCCGATTGAGATCTCTGAAATCGAGGCATACGCGGATTTTTCCATTCTATTTCTTGACAGGGAAATTTTTCCAACAAAATGGGGTCATGGAACTCTCGAATGAGGCCTACTTTAATGAGATTATTGACTTCAGCCTCTATCTTGGCAGCATGTGAGGGGTGTGTCCTTCTAGCGGCCTGTTTGTAGCCTCGGTGGTCTTCTGGAAGACCCAGGTGATGCGTCGCTACCTCGGGATTGAGTCCCAACATTTCAGTGTAATTCCAGGCAAAGACATAGTTTTTCCTTAGGAAGGAGGTATATACCTCGGGTTCCTCAGGAGACATGGCCGCGCTAATGAGAGTGGGCCTCAGGTCTTCCTCGGTACCCAGGTTTATTTACCTGAGTTCGTCCACAGTAGTGGAGATACCTTCCTCAAATGCAGGAGGTCCATCCCTGAGATCTTCCCCCTCTTCTTCTCCCAAATCCTCATCTTCTTGGTCTGACGAGGAGAGAGCTCCTGTCACGAGTTCTTGGAAGTCCGAAGGCGAGGTGTTGTGGGCGTCCTTGCTCGAGATTTCTCCCCCCGATTGAGGGTCAGTGGACATTCCCACATTGTCACACTCGGCCGTCATGGCTGAAGTCATGAGGACATCCGAGTACTTGTCTGGACCTGAACTTCTACGTTCCACATGGTTGATGGGCAGGACATAATCTCTGCCAAGCCACCTGAGGGGGTCGTCAGGAACCATTTCCAGGACATTTGGATTGGGGACCCAGTCGACACCATCGACCAAATGCTTCTTTTTCTTTTGCTCGTAGAACCCGGTGTCGATGTAATGTGACTCGAGGATCTCGAAAGGGGCCTTCTCGGCATGCAATGTCACACTTTTTCCATTGACGCAGTACTTGATACATTGGTGATAGGATGTAAGAATTAGAATGTGCCTATGGAGCCATGGCCTTCCAAGCAGGGCATTGAATGCTGTACTCTGCCGGACCACCAGGAATTTTGTGTAGGCTACCAGGTCACCAAAATGGGTCTTTATCATAATCTGTCCCATTGGTTTCTGCTCACTCTTGTCAAAACCCAACAGAGTTGTGGATGAGGGAATTAGATCGTCCTCACTGTAGCCCAACTTACGGAGTGTCCGTAGGGGAAGGAGGTCAACTCAAGAGCCATTGTCTATAAAGACTTTCTGGATTTCAATACCATTCAGCGTGACAGACACATATATAAGTCTGACGTGTCTCTGTATGATGACATCTTCATCCTGATCAGTGAAGGAAATCACCACATTGCATTCATCCAGGCCAGTCTCCGTCCGGTAAACCTCGGCGGCAGCTACCTCAGCTTGAAATTCATGGGGGCTGATCAAAGCTTCGATAAGCACCTCCCTATGGTCGGCTGAAAAACCAAGGGCATCCATGATTGAAAACATGAGTGGTACTGATTCCAGCTGCTTAAGGATGTCGTATTTTTTCTCCAGCGGTCGACGCTTCTCCGTTGGCGGGAGAGTCTTAGCGGGTGCTTTGGGATCTGGAGCATTTGACAAGGAGGGACTGGTCGCGGGGATGGATGTTGATGGTGTTCCCGCATTTTCAAGACTTGGCCCATCTGGTCTGTTCGTACGCACTAGGCGACCAGACACTTTCTCCTCCTCTGGTGGGTATCGTAGAACAACAGGGCCAGAGTGACTTCTTGTGGAAGTAGAGGGGTATTCCCTCTCCTGCTGATTTCTTTGAAGGGCTCTCCCACAGATTTCCGCAATATTGACAGTTTGGGCTGGGGTCCAACCGTACGGTTGGTTTCGGTCATGGCTGCGCCTCCCCTGGTATCCTCTGCCTCTGTGATTCCTCCTCCCAGCTCCTCGTGCAGGGAACTCGGGTTCGTAACCATACCCTTCGTCAGGGAATGATTCCATGTGATGGATGAAGATGATAGAACCAAAAATTGGCTCTTCATCCTCTGATAGGTAAACCTGGTCGGTTGTCTCTGATGGTACCGTTTGGCGGGTCGGTGCCCGTGACGCCAAATTCGAGAGCATAAAGTCAGCCAGGTTCAGGACTAACTTTGGCCTCATCGCGGACTTCTCCTCTTGCGATTGTTTCCTCCTCCTTCAATTACGCACGGATGACCGGCTCAGGAAGGGTTGTGAGGCCGATGCTGTCAGCTCTGTGGCATCAGGGGCTGTTGGTGGCAACACCGGCTACTGTAGTTGAGCTTGGAGTATGCCCTGGGCTTAGTTGATAGTCTTATGAGTCATCCAATTGTCAAATTTCTGCCCTTGTTTGTTGGTTACTTTCTACCATCCATCCTCTTTTTCGGAGTTGGTGGTAGAGATACATGCCACATGTGCTGGGGGTGGTCTCAGATCGACTTGTCTGGAATCTACCATCCTCTACAGGAGGTCTTTCAAGACGAATCATTCTTCGATACTGTGCCCCAACATCCGATGGTAGGGGTAGTAATCTGGCATGTCATCGCAGATGACTTCTTCAGGTTTCCTTGGCTCCGGGAGGCAGAGCAAGTGGTAGTTCATGGCGACAATGAAGTAGCCACTGACTTGATCGTCTCGGAACGAGTATAATTTTTTTATTCGTTCCTCAAACAGGTTATGCTTGGGTCCTCGTTGATCGTCCCATTTAGGCAGGGGCGGCCACTGATATGCAGGGAGCCCTTGTCGATTTGGTGGAGGCCTGAGCGGTGGAGGAGGCACAGGGGTCGGCTTGAGTGTGACAGCAGATGCTTCATCTCTAGGGGTTCTTCTCACAGGAGCCTGTGAGGCTATTCAGGAATTTGAATTAGTCCGCTACAGGAAGTCCTCAATTCTCTGGTCAATGGCCAAGAGATGGCGGAAGCAATTGGTGCACTCCACCGGTATGAGCGGTGTTCTCAGCTCATCTCGAAGATTATCTATGCATATTGATAGCATCTCATCTTGAGGCATTTTTCTATTCAGAGAATAGGTTAGACATTTCCATCTGGCGATGAAATCAAAGACCCTCTCGTTCTCCCTCTGCCTGCAGTTCATGAGATCGCTGACCGTTGTTTTAGGCAGCGTTGAGCTGAAGTGGAACAGGAACTACTGCCGGAGGTCCTCCCAACTCTTTATCGATTGGGCCGACAGACTCGTTTACCAGACGAAGGCGGATCCTTGCAAGGTCCGTATGAAGCATCTGAGTTTCAATGCTTATTTTTGTTTCGAAGTCCCCATAATAGGGTCACAATAGGATATGTAGTGCCTCAAATTCTGCTCTGGATCACTTGATCCATTGAAGATGGGGAATACAGGGCTCCCAAAATTGGGTGGAGGTGGTGTGTGGGAAACCCAATCTAGGTAGGGTTTCCGCTCCATCTGTATCGGAGCACATCGTCCTTCCATCGCTTCCAATCAAGCTGTTAGTTCCTCGATGGTGTTGGTGAGTCCCTGGTTTACATCATGTTGGGCTCGGTCCTAGGCAGGCATAGCCCGAGGCATTTCCTGAGGATCCAGATTGGCCGACACCAAGGGTACATATTCCGTTCGGGGTACCCTCGGAGGGTTTGGGCATAATTTCTCCGGTTTCCTCCTAAGTGGAGGGAAATACTGGTATTCATCATCCATGTTTAGGTAGCTGGACGAACCAGGCGCCTCATTGGACAGTAGCCCTGATCGTGCTTCGTTTTCCGTGGAAAGCCTTAGCCTTTGAGGTGCACTTGCTGGGATTGAATGGCGTGGCTCTTCTTGGGACACACTTTCAATAAGGCGGTTCCTCTGGAGTAGCTCGGTGTTAAGCCGCCTAAATTATTTCATCTCTTCTTCCTGTTGAGCGAACCTCTCTTCGGGCCTGAGTGGATCATTTTTATCAAGAGAAGGGGACTGTTTAAGGGTAACCGTTCCTTTATTCTTATCCTTGTTAGAAGATCGTAGGGTAAGCGGAGGGAGGTTTCTTAAAGGGGCTTCCATATTTAGGGCAGCCCTCTGGTTCCGGGTGTGCATTCCTGGGGGTTGGTTGTGCGTCACAGCCTGACCAGAACCATCATCTCCCGATCCGTCCGGAGATTCATTTTCCCCAGTGTCACCCGCGGGGTTAGCCTCTATGGCGTTGATGAACGCATATTGTGGGGGTGGAGGGGAAGTCATCTTCCAAATAGGAAGAGGATCTCCCGCATCTTTGGCTGGCCTTCCCTTTCATGACCTGGGATTGCCTTCAGACTTCTTTATAAAGGGTGATGTAGAGAGTTCTTTGATGCGTCCTTACGGTGTGCCTTCCTCTCGGAGGGGATGATGATTCAAATGACGGGATAGGACGAGAACCTCCCCTTCTGACTTTCCTCCCTAGACGAGATAATACTGATTCCCATGGGGGAGATTGTTATTGAGGGGGTAATAATTCCCCCATCCCTGAGGGATGGGGTTGGTGCCGTTCCTTGGACATTGAGTCTCTTCCCAGTTTTATTGGTCTTACGAGGGAATTTTTTGTTAAAAATTCTCCTAGCCTTGCAGGCTGGGGTTGACCTCGGATGGCAACAATGGCTTCTTCTATTGCGACCTGCCTGATCTCGCGTGCCCCCATCCTGGGGTGAACCAGATTTGGTGCCGAATTCACCTGTGGATCAGTCCCTTTTGGGGAGGCATGCAAAGATTGCTGATTGTCCTCTCTTAGGTGAGAGGCCTCTTGTATGCTCTTAGTGGCCTGATTCAGGAGTTTTTTAATGGCTTGTTCCCATTGGGCTTGATTCATCTAGGACTTACTCAGGGCCCGACTCTGTTGGGTGTGTTGCCTTTCCTGAATAGGGGGACCACTTGATTGCGGTCTAGATGTGACGACATTGCAAGATACCATGCCGAACGGGTTTTTCTAGGCAGGGAGCGGATTTAAATGCAGAGCTCTATGTTCCCCCCATCCATTGATATATACTGCCATTGAAGCATCACTGATGAGGTGGCGCAGCTCGTGCAATGCACGGAGGCAAGCTGCCTCCATATTCCCTTTGTACGTCTCGGCGCGTTGTTGTCGCGTCGAGGAAAGGGCCTCCATGTCAATGTGACGCAGGAGGTACCCTATCATCTTGACGTGGTCTACATTCCTGTCATAGGGAAGGAAGCTCGATTTTAGTCAGCGTAGGACTGCCCATATATTATGGCGGATGTCGTACATGCATTCTTCGGAAAACTCCCTGGGTATGTCATACTAAGAGGTGGTCATGGGAAAAAACATAACTGCTATCTCATTCCTGGACTGTAATTTTCTCAGGTGCAGCATATCGGCATACTCCTCTGCTAGTGATTCCTCTACATGGTCAGACCAACTAAGGCGCTCACTGTAGTCAGAGGTAGTGGGACCGGTAGGTATTGAATTGTCTTGTGGGAGATTCCGAGGTGGTTCAGAAGATGAACGCGGCCCTGGAATAGCTCCGGATCGAAGAAGGGCGTCGCTAGCGACATGCTGGGAATCTGAAATGCTCGATCCTGTCCTTTTGAGTGTCTCGGCATACAAGGTCCTTTCAGTGCTTTCTTCGACAGGGGGAGGGCCTTCCTGTCGAAATAATATGTCATTGCGGGGAGGACATCCACAATGACGGCCGTAATGGTGAGGACTACCATTACTGTTTGATGCTTCACTGCATAGAGGAATTTTGTAGTGCACACCCTGGGGAGGACCTCCAAGGCATGTCGTAGCAAGGGGAGGACCTTCTGGCTACGTAGCATCGTTACGGGGAGGACCTTCGCAACAACTGCCATCATGGTGAGGATGGCCATCATGGCTTGATGTTCGACGCACATCCTAGGGAGGACCTTCAGGACACGTCGTGGCAAGGGGAGGACCTTCGAAATGGCAGTCGTGGTGGAGAGGACTACCATCACAGTTGCATAAATGTAAAGGACTACCATTACTGCTGCCGCAGGGAGAATATCTGCAGGATACATCCTGGGGAGGGCCTCCAGAATATACCGCAATGAGGGGAGGTCCTTCTCATTTTATGACATCTCTAAGGGGAGGACCTCCATTATCAGGGTGGAGAAGTCTACCACCATGATTTGTTGCCCGGCTACGCGGAGTTCCATTGCAGTGTAACCCCTGTGGAGGACCTTTAGGGTAGGCCACGACAAGGGGAGGTCCTTCTTGTTGTGATGATATGTCACTACGAGGAGGGCCTCCGTAGTTGTGACTATGATAGCAAGGACTACCATCACAATATTTGGTCCCACTGCATGGAGAGTGATTGCAGTGTATACCCCGGGGAGGACCTTCAGGGTGGACTGCAGCAAGTGGAGGACCTTTTTACTGCTCTATCTTCTGGTCACGTGGAGGGTTTCCGTGACTCGCATCAAGAGAGAAGCTCTCATGAACGATCTTTATATTCCTACGGGGGAAGCCCCCGTGGGTTCTCTGGGGAGGACCTTTAGAGCAGGTGTTAGCGACATTGCGGGGAGGACCTTCACAACTGCTACTACTGCTCCTATAATATGGTAATGGGTGGGTAGGGTTCTGATCCTTTGATGTGTTCTTAGCAGCGTCGGGAACCCCGGCTTCCAGCAGAGCGGATTCATGAACCCAGTCTTTATTTTCTGGCTGCCTTCGGTGCATTCGGGGTTCCCTTTTACATACAGTGGGGATCATCTACTGCTGACAACAACCTTCACCTCCTTTGGGTCCCTATCTAATTGGGTCCCATGATGCTGCCGGGATACACTGATGAACATCCTGCCTTTTAGCAGTTATATATGCCTGAGCTGGAGCATCCACCGTGATGGACGTGTGTCCCCCAGTTGGAACGAGTGAAGATGCTCGATCCGGTTGCCCTTACGTTGCAGAATATAGTCGGCGACCCTCCTAGGCAGAAGCAGGGATGCAGATCTGCTCTAAGGCATCTATCTCATCTCTTAGATGATTCTCCTCAATTGGGGAGACATGCTCATGGGCTCGAGTCCTTGCTGTTTCCGCTAATGCAGTTACATTTAGGAAAGTCTGTATGATATGATCTGGGATCAATACCTGCTCCTCCATCATTTCCAAGATATGTAGAGAGACATCTTTGGCCGGAATAGGTATGAAGGCCCATTATGTTATTTGAGTAGGAATAACCTACTCCGATCCTCCAATGGTCACTGGGTACTGACATTTCTCCTGTGTCGGGGCAGGTGAATGAATCTGCCCCTATACCGGGATACACCGGTTTATCTCTCAGTTTGCTGCCACATCGGGGTGGCAGGCTTTACTTGAATCTGTAGGGAACTGGCCCTATATATATTGGTTTCCCACTGTATTGAGTCGGGGGCCTTTGTTGGCGGGGAGACGTGCCCACCTATGATTTTCCACCACATCTAGGTGGTGGGATTTGTTGATCACCACCATATCAGGATGGCGGGCATCATAAGCAACTTCCAGAAGCTGGTCCTTTATGTGCCGGGTGGCCACTACGTCAAGCTGGTGGACTTCACGACCATGGGCAGGGAGATGTGCCTGCAGAGTAAGTGTCATCCTACATGAGCGACGTGCTTGATGAAGCTCGGCGGGGATGCGCGCCATCTCGTACGATGTCGCCATGTCTGGATGGCGGGCTTAGGAGGATCGAATAGGTGTACGTGCCTGTTTGTGGTATGCCTTCCTGGCTGGGCAGCGAAGCTCCTCCTTAGGGACCAGGGTGATGACCGGTCCCTGATTGTACGTATGCCACTCTCGTCGTGTGGTCCGAGGGGCCAGAGCTTGGGGAGCGTGGGCCTGAATCCTTGGGGAGACATCCTCCTCGGCGTGAGGATGTTGGGTCTCGGCATGACCGTGATAAAGTCTGCCGGTGAGGGCCGTGGAGCGGAACCCCCGTTTGGTGGGGATGGAGTCCTCAACGTCGACCTCATCCGCCTCCCAATGGTAAGGGAGGTACGTATTGTCCCGTTTCGGGGATAGACTCCCGAAACAGTTGGAGACAGCAACAGGGGCTGTCTGGATCTGCCTTTGCGTCCACTGCTGGGCGGGTGACCGACGAGTTCTGGCGGATTGGAGGGAGTTCTTGGACGTATCCACCGTTGGGAGAGTACCATTCACGTGGTACTCTCGGATCAGTGCGTCTAAAACCCAGCTTTGAAGACGCTGGGTGGGTGACGGGGTCCTCTGTTGTTGAGGAAGTCTCGTCCTTGCGTTGTTGGAAACACGCACTTGTGAGTTCCTTTACAATGCCATTGGATCTAAGGGAGTTCTGAAAGTGGTACCTGCAAATCATTTTAGAAAATACAAGCAGCAAACCCGTCAAAGCAGCATCTCGTAGTCCCATGCGTAATTAATGACCTTGCTTGGAACTCCTTTAGAGCATGAGGGGGCACAGGGTGGGATTAGGTTAAAATCGTCATGTTTGGTTAAAGATTCACGTTGGGTTCACTATTTTTTGTTTCGTTGGTTTTTTTGGCCTTCGGGCCTCGAAACGCCCAACGACTCTGTATCCAATGATTGATGGACCTGCTTTCCAAAGGTAGGTGTTCGACGGATGGTCTGACTAGCGACTCTTAAGAACTCACATTGGTCGAGAGGATGGGAAGTCAGGCTCATCACACCCTTTTAGGGGGGAATTATTTCCTGTTCCAGGACTCTCTTATATATTTAAGACGTATTCATATGTTCATGAATCTTTGGTTTATACCCAAACATAGTATCTATAGATTTAACCTTGGTGGGCAATGTTCAACTGGACGCAGGGGTTCAGAATCATTTATGCCCGATGTTTACCATCCCTTGTTGGATTAACGACCCCAAAGAGTTGTAACTCGCTTGAGGCGGTACTAGGAGTGGCACGGTGAACCATCGTGAAGAACAATCGGATTGACCGAGTGTTGGGCTTGAACCTCTTGGAGGCTTCCTACATACCCTGTGTAGGAGACAGGGATCAAAGTCCATGTAGTTCAGATTGGTTTTGGGAAACCAACGTGAAGATAGACCGGGTGGTCCGATGGGTGATGGGCTTGAACCTCATGGAGGCTTCCTACGTAACCTGCCTAGGAGGTAAGGATCAAAGTCCACGTAGTGTGCATTGGCTTGGGACTTACGCTCTGGGGCAGCCCGGAATGATGGATTGGGGCTTACACTCTGAGGAGGCTCTGAATGATGGATTGGGGCTTACACTCTGAGGAGGTCCAGAATGATGGATTGGGGATTAAACTTTGATGAGGACCATAAGGGGATGTCATGGTCGATGCTTACTCTAAGCCCACGTGAGGTGTGCTCGGTGTGAGAAACAAGAGGCAGCAGGGACTAGAGGATCACGTCGTGGAAGGTGCGTCCATGAGAAGTGGAGTGGGGCTTACACATGAGGGCAACCCATGAGGTCGGGGCTTACTCCTAGATGTATCCTCATGGCGATGGATTGGGTCTTACACTCTGAGGAGGCCCATAAGGTCGGGGCTTACTCTGAGATGGATGCCCGGGGTGACAAAGCCCAGCGGGGGAGGGAAAGGGGGTGCTCCTATGCCCATCTCCTCTCTTGCAGTGCATGAGGACTTCCTTCTGATGGCTATTTTACCATCTCCGAGGAACCCTTAACAAGTGGAGGGGCAGAAACGAGATTCCCGAGGTTAGACTCCAAATTATAGTGGGAATGTGAACCCATTAATGATTTAGGAATCTACTCAATGGATGGGGAAACCCCTTCGCCTCTACTTACCGTGGGTATGTGAACTCAAAAAGGCACGCTGATGCACATGAAAGTTACACCACGGGAATCTGGTGGCTTTGGTGGAGGCCTCGCCTCGGGGCCGATGAATATGCCAATGAGGGAGTCACGAAGGACTTGGCTGGATCAGAAGGATTTTATCTGGCTCGGTAAATGAGAACACCAAAGTATTTAGCGAGCCACCGAGAGGTATGGGTGGTGGCGCCCTTCGCGTGGGGAAGTTCCACGCGGCTGGAGAAGCCGTCCGTGAACCAGGGTGGTCCGCAGACTGATTGGTGTCCCGAAAACCAAGGTGGTTCGCGACTTCGGCTTTGATCCGCGAACTAGGGTGGTTCCTGGAGGGTTCCAGGTGGGAATCGGCGGCCAAGGGCAGTTCCGGTCAGAGGCTCGTCAGTCGGGGCTTCTCCCATGTAGGAGAGTGCTACGCGGTGTGACGGATGGGAGAAGAGGCATAAACTCTCTGGTCTATGGGGAATTCATTCGCAGAGGGGGTATGGTTCGTGGTTTTCCTTGTTTTTTGTTATTTTAGGTTCGCGGTTCACCAAGTTATTATGTGTTTTCCAATTCCTTGTTAATTCATATACCTGCTGTGGTTTGCGGATGGGATTTTTGTTGTTTGTGAAATCCAAAGCCTTCCTTCAACCGATCTCCTTCCAAATCTCCAATCCCTCCAAATCCAATTCCAATTCTCCAACCTCTTTTTCTTTCTCCCTTAGTATCCTTTTATAGAGTGGGGAAAGGGATGTATCTGTGGCCACACGACACCTTTTACAAAGGCCGATAACCAAATACCCGGTTTATAGATGACTTGGTCAATCCACGATTCAAATTGGGTATCAGATGCTTGCCCCCTTCCACGAATCGATCTCAGTGAGTGCTCTGCGGCTGTGGAGGGTCCCGCCTCTATTTCGCGAATGACAGCGAGTGTGGCTTGAACCGGTCGATGCGGTCCGCGGTTGGGGAAGTTCATGACGGTGAACCGGACTGGCGCTCATCCTGCCTCACGACCGCTGAGGCTCTCCGCCTCCATTTCGCAAACAACAATGGTTCGTAGAGGGGCCTCGACATGATCCGTTTCCATGGGACCGGTTCATGGACCAGTCCTATTTGTGTCCCTTCTTTGATTATTTTCCCCAATTCTCTGGAGGATTTGGGTAGAATCTCCTTTGCAGATTTTTCAGGACCCTACACCCAAACATATAACATTGACATAAAACATATCATGACCCAAAGGTCAAGTGAGACAAAACAAACTGACAACATGGAGCAACCCCTCCCTAGTAAATAATTGTGGAATGCTCTTCACCGGTGCAATGTTGAACGAAAACTAAGTGTCCTATTTCAAAGAACATGCCCGATCTGATGACTTATGCCATACCCTCTAAATGACCAAATCCATAAAGTTCTACAATGATGAATAGAAGCTATGGTACCTTCTCTTGGGCTTGATCCGCATGGTCAATTCCAGGTGCATCACCATACCAACAGGGCTCACAAACCTTCCAACCATTCTGAGAATACAAAACCATAGAACCTCCAACAATGACCATCCTAGAACAAACCCACCATTATACTCAAGAAACTACATCCACCTCTACCACAGAAGGCCAAAAGGTCATCCAAATAATATTATTTCAATTCACCGTCACCTAGGACTAGATAACCCAACCCCACACAGAGAGAACACCACCATAGAGGGAATCAGGGTCTTCTTGAAATAGGAACTCTTCTTTGGGAAAGGATATTCTCTGATTAGAACTGCAATGCTCCTTCACCAGGTTATGAGATAAGAATCCTATTGAAAAAGAGTACATAATAGGGACATTGAAGTTGAAACAGGACAATCCAATAACCAGCTCCGGCCAAAGAGAAAAATCACAACATCATCAAATTAATCTCATGTCAAACCTCACAGAATGTGAAACCGAGGATCCTCCCCCTCAAAATCACTGTAGATTTGGATAGAGACGCACCATAAAACTAATGGAAGCACACATGGTCATGCCAGACCGGGCCCACAACAACACCTGGATGCTCCAGATGGACCATGCTGGATAGACTGCCGATGCACCACCGAGGAGACACCATGCTAACTGCAGAAGCACTGCTGAGAAGCAGTGGCACTAGAAACACTAAGAGATGTTGGTATGACCATATATGAACTTTTGAGGAGCGGTGACACCGACCACACCATAGATCGATGTTGAAAGAAATCCTTTCCAAGCCGATTGCTAATGATCCACCAAGAAGTGCCACACCGCCACTGCAAGAGATCCTGGATGGAACGACGACCACGCCGAGTCGAACCCACCGCCGCCGCAAGTAGATCCTAGCCTGCGTGACTACACCCACACCAAGAGGAACCCAACCCTACAAGATGATGCCACCACTGCCCCAATAAGATCCCAAAAAGAAGTGGGAAAACGAGAAAAAATATAGGATAAACCCTAGGTTCTGCAGAGAATAGGGAGAGGCTGATCTGAGGAAAAACTCTAGCAAATTCCACATCCTCTTCCGAATCTCACTACTATTAGAAGGAATCAAATCACAGTTTATGGACTCATAGGTCCATTCATTTTCATGAAAGATTGAATCCTCAATTGATGGTATATTCTATATTTAATTCCCTACTTCATTTGTAGATTAATTCCACCTTTCTTCATACTATTAGGTTACCAAAATTACATTTTTCAAACTATTTTAGTGCTTTTGAAAGCTTCCTTGAGTCCTCCATAATCCACCATGATTTCTCCATGAACTTCACTACACCATGTACCATGATTGCTTTGCTAACTGCCTCTACTATGCAGACTGCCTCCACCTTCGTGAACCGTCCTCCATCCATGGATTGCCTCTGCTTCCATGAACCACTTCTTAGCCTGCGGACCAAATATTATTTCATAAACCATCCCTTCTTCCTATTGATGAGTTCTTCTTTCACAGACCACTCTTTCTCGGTGGGCTACAATTCACTGTAAAAACTCTTTCACCGAATTTCATCCATGAACTACGTCAAACTTCACTAAATCGCTTCCCCACAAACTACTTCACTTCATGGAATCCTCCCATGTGAACGAATTCAGAATTTGACGAATTTATTCCTGGAGAAAATTTGTTCTCTAATGAAAATATCTCTTCCCTTAATGATGGGATTAATGTTCCTTATATAGGAAAATAGATCCACATAATTTGATAATCTAAAATTTCCCAAATTATAGATGTTGTGTAGACTTCACCGTGTATTGTGATTCTACCGTGAAGCATAGATATCCTGCAAACCATTTTCAATACGCAGTCCACATATTTCCTTTGTTCCTTCATAGTGGCTGTTTAATTCAACATATGATCCTTCATGGCTCCTCAAATCACAACCTCATTTTTGAAAATGAAAAGCCATCCTGTGAACTATCACACCTTCGACTTATATGAGCCTTCCCGCAAATTGATTTTCATTCTGTGAACCCTTTCCGCCCCGGTAACTATTTCTCATATGCAGTCTATGTACCTTGCTTTGTGGTACATGTACCATCCTTTTCGATCCACAAACATTGATATCCTTTACTGAAATCCATCCATTTCCAAAAATCAAAATCCTATTTTGAGGCTAATTTTTTTTTCAAACACCAAGAAACTGTGACACCTTAAAAACCTTCTTCGAAAAAACACCAACCATACTAATTCATGGTCATTTGACTTTTTTCAAAAAACACAATAACACCCAATAACACAAATAAGTAACCTTGATGTATTTTCCCTAACACTTAATGATTATTTTGAATAGTTGGAAATGAAAATAAAAGCCTCAGGGAATGAATTAGTTTTCTAAGAGGAAGTGTCATGATTTAAAGATGTGACTTCAAGATGAATTTAAATGAGTATTATGAATTGGTCTTTATGCTATGTTTTAGATGAATGTTTGTTGGGACCATGGTAAGTGAAATATTATGTTGTATTGTGAGATAGAACCCATGGTGGTTATGTTGTCATGATAACATAGTTATGAAATGAACTAAAAGATGTATGTGCTTAGTTAATGACATACCATAAGGGGGTGTTTGTCATAATAGTGTATGTGTTAATGGGTTATGCTTTCTGTGATGTGTATAATGAGTTATAATTATAAATGATGAATGTGTTTAATGGTTATGGTTTGTGTTTGGTAAATCAGATATGGTTAAAGAAACATGTTCACATGGATTGATGGAATGTGCGTATTGGACTAAGGATCCTCCCAATGGCTGGGTTGGACTGAGGCTCTAAACACCACCCCCAATGGGTTAGAGATTCTGAATGAGGCTCTACAATCTTAATGGTTTAATATGGTGAGACTACCTAGAATGAGGCTGTAAGGTAAGTGTTATGTAATGTATGGTTGGGAAATTAGAATGAGGCTCTATACATCCCAACATATTTTCATAGTGTGGGTTGAGATATCATACTAAGGATCCTGGATTTCCAAACACAAGGATAAGGATTGATTACCGAACTAAGGATCCAAAGTATATTGGTGAGTTGTGTTTAGTGAATGACCTTGTGATTTAAACAATGTAACCCCTTATTCTATGGATTAGGCTCCATGTGTTACCAGTGATAGTGAGTTGGTTGGTTACCCCTAATGAACTAATTGGTTAAAATAAATGTTTTGAGAAACTTCCCAACTATGATATTTATATATTTTTACATTTCTTTTGTGGCCTTTATTATTTATTGTAGTGGTGTTATTTTCATACACAATTATATAGACTGGTTATTGATTTTGAAACCGTTGTTGGCGGCCTGTTGAGTTTTACTCACACCCTGTTTGGGACTTCCATGGAACTTGGGCACCCGAGCACATGTTACTTGTTTTTAGGTACATGTTCAGGATAGGGACGTAGTGTTTGGTTCATGCATGGGATGTTAGGTTGTATAATGGGATGTCCAAACCATTTTGGAACTTGGGTTCATTCATGAGATCTTTTTGTATTTTTAGTTTTGATTTTTTTTATTTGTATGTCTTCTTGAATTGCATTGTATTCCTCATGTTGTTATAGCATGTGTTCCTTGGTTACATGATTAATTTTTTCGCATTCCATTATTTTTTCCCATTGGTTATTATATATGTTGAAATTATTTCTACTATGAAATTATTTTGATTTGTGGATATTTTCTCCCCAAAATTTCTCCATAGACCCACACTATTAGTCAGCAACCTTTGGTTTATGAGGAGGCTTGCCTGAGGTCATGTGATGACACTACTAAGGGCACCAGAGATAATGTCCACTGGGTTGAGGATGTTTCAAAGTGGCATCTCTGTGTGTATTCTATCTTACTATTTGGGGCATGGTAGACTGGAGACTAGGATCTTGTCGTGTTATGGTAATGATCTTGTATCTGGGCGACTGCAACCGCATGTATGATGGAAAATCCATGTTTTAGTGGGTTGGAATTGATGTTCATATTTATTCTTTTCTAGTTGACTATTATTTCCACCTAGAGTGGTGAATTTGTATGTGAATTTACTGATTTATGAGTTTATATCTCTTGGACTAGTATAACAAGAGAGGATGTGTGAGTTCATGCATTATGTTAGGAACAAATGATTGATCAATCATCTGCATTTTGCCTGTTATTGAAAGTTACCTGGTATTCATAAATTTGTAGTGTACTTTTATTCTTTTGGATTTTATTTATTGATATTTCCTTGAAATGTTTAATAAAATAAATCTTTTGAAATGATAATTTTAAAAAAGGGTGGATTTTTGAAAATTCTGGGTTAATAAAAAGGTTTCTGAAAGTATTAATTCTGGGGTTTTTAAAATGGAAAATTTTAAAGTGTGAGACCTTGGGTTTAAAATGTTGAAGTTTAATTAATAATGTAGATGGAAAATGATGGAACCTATAGTGATATTTTGAATGGTTATACCTAGTGTTTTGATCGGACAGTGTTTATGAGTTTTGAGAGTACCCCATTTTGAGACATTAGTTTTGGGTCATGAGGCTTTGTTGTGTTTTGTTTTTTGGTAAAAGAGATGTGCTTGTTGTTCCCTCAATAAGGATGTGGCATTGGGTTAAGGGATTTTATTCCTTTATTGGTTTGGATGTTCCAGTTAATTGAATGTTTCTTGTTGGGTATTTGGTTAGGGAATGACCTTGAATTGGGAAATGAAGTTTTTTGGTGTGGATGTGGTGAATTTTGGGGGTTTAGACCCTCTGAGTTGTGTTTTTGATGCTAGAGTGAGTGGTTGTTTGGCGTGTTAGACACAGTGTGTTTGGAATGGGAATAGGATAGCCACCCATGGTCATTGTGTGGATTGAGGTTTTATGTGTATGACATAGATAGAGAGAGCCAATGAATTGTTTTAGGCATGACTCTAGTTTGGGGAGTTGGTATCGTTTGACTAATGTGGTGGCACAGGAGAGGGGTTGTTTGGGGTTGGTAGTGATCTTGGGTGCATATGGTATAGGTGGATGTTTTGGACCCTTTCATTGGAACATGGAGAGTGTTGACCAGTTTTTGTTTTTCCTAGTAGGATAAGTGGAAAAGGCAATGGTTTTGAATATGCGACTCAAGTTGTGGCTATTAGTTGACAGTTTGGGGAAAATTATGGGTACCCTCAAGGGAGGATAGTCCACTATTGTAGGTGTCTTGAAATGTGAAGAATGGTTTTTTGGTTCATAGGTGTAATTGATGCAAGAGGGTGGTTGTGAAGGGAATGGTCATTTGGTTACCTAACCCTACGGTTTTGATGGTGTTGATGCAGAAATTGATGTTGATTTTCGGCGAACATGTCAAGGGTGACCAAATCAGGGATGGATGCCTTTGGTATAGAAGTGACACATAGGGGGTGGTGATCAAGTGGTTGGGAATTATTTTATGAATTTATACCTTGTTGGATGAGAATGTAGTTAATAACTTGAGTCCAATGAGGCTAGTGGACCAGGGGGCATAGTCAGATGTGTAATCAGGTATTGCGAAAAGCTCTGGTGATGTATGACTCATGCAATTTTTATTCATTCCTAGTGTATTGTATCATAAAATTATGGTACCTTGAGGTAATTTAGGAGGTCTAGATGAAGGAACATGGTGTAAAGGCATGATTCCTTTTTGGGATGGGTGAACAGGTGGCTCAGGATAAGCACCATAAATCGATGTGATCATAGAGGGAAGATAAAGTTATGTGCGATATAGTTGGGTTGTGGATCAGTTTGGTAGTCATCATGTTTTTATGTAAGTAACTAGGTTTTTACTAAAATGAATTATGTGGTAACAATAGTGGTGTCAAAATGAATGTTTGGTCAAAACTACTTGGAAAATGGCCAGGAAGTAGTAGTGAGTTTTAGTTGGAAATCCCATTCGAGTTGGGGTGATCGATTATTTATAGGATTTTGGAAGGTTGGGAGGCCTGAGTATTTTGGTAGATTAATTTTTCCCTATAGTGGAATGTGAAACCTATGGTAGATAGTTCATGGTGTCATTCATCGATGATTTCATAGAGTACTTTTATCTAGTGAATATTATGTACAATATCTTGACATCATACTGGGTACGTTGTGAGAGATCTGGATTTATGAAAAGCTACCTAAAAGTGTTTTGGTAGGATATGGAGACTATAACGGACATTATCAAGTAGTAGTATATGTAGAGTCATATGGTATGGAGTACATCATTGACCGGTTACAATTGGGGTCATCAGATAGGCCAGATGTCGACAAATGCCACAAGTGCCATTCTCGGAAGCTGGGAATGAGTGGTGAGTGATGTTTGTTTCATTATTATAGTAAAATTTGGATGAACATTCCTATGTTTGTGGTACATCTTATGGTCAATGTGTGAGCTACGGTTGTTTAAATTTCTTTGGGAAACCAGTGACGCCTGATGATGGCCGGAAGAGTAGTGGATGTCTTGGCGATGGAGTCTTACCAGGAGTCAGGGAATGAACTCAGATAGGTGTGCACAGATGATGGATGCATCCCTTAAAGGAGAAGGTGTCATGTACTAGTAGAGTGGGGACATTCCAATAGTAGTAGTTGGGTGCCAGAGGAGTGAGTAACCCGAATGAGCCTGACTTGGTTGGGTAGAAAGGGAACAGGTGTTGTTGGCCACGAGCCACCTCCGGTTAATGTTACAATGATAAGTGTGTCTTGGTAATGGGAATGTGTTTGAGTAAGAACCATGTAGACCATATTTTATATATGGATGGTGAAATTCTGAACAATCCATGTAGTTTCTATGACAAGACTAAATGCTAGAGTCAGATGGAGTCTTTGTGGATGTTTGGGTGTAGTGAGTTGGGAAACACATTGGTTGAGATGTGAAGGTCAGGTTGAGGTTTTGATGGTCTCATTTTTGAAGAGGGAAGTTCTCAGCACCAAAAAATAGTGCCTATGAACTGATGAATATGGTGGAGAGAAACATAAGAGTCTAGTAGTTAGATAATGACGTGAACAGCGTTTCGAGTTGGATGGACTCAGGTAAGATCCATCTTGGTGTTCAAATTTTAGTGATGGTAATTGGCTTAGGATTAGACCAGTTGAGTACCTTGAGAGGAAGGTTATTCTTGGGTTGTTCTTTGGGTGTTCGAAAAGGGTGTGAGGTAGTTGGTACTTGAGCTGTGAATCTTTGTAAATTTGTAAATGTTGATGGAATCTAGTTGTTTCTTCAGGTGATTCCAAGCTTGGGTCACCATCATAGCTTTGAAGGAACTGGGTGAGTTGGCACCAAGAAAATTGGGCCATGAGTTGTGGAGAGGATCGAATTGGGGCCATTTCAGCTGGTTTCCCCAGGGTGATGTAGTTTCTTGCTGGTATCATTCATGTAGTAGTTGAGTGGTTTTTCTATAACACCCTAAGATTCTGAGAATTTTTTTCTTCAAATTAATTTAATCTTTTTGATATTTATCATTCCACGCAACCCTACAAATAACTTATATATATATATATATATTAATGCACTATGTTTGGATTGAGTTATACACAATTCCAAATTAATCATTAAATATATTCAACATAATGTATAGATTTCTCTACAAATAACACTGAGGTTATCTTGCATTTCACACAATACTAACTTTCCTCGATGGGTTGTGTAACATGTAAGACCAAGTTTTAACAAACAATAATATATTATTAAAAATATTATAATTTAATATGAGAAGATATAGCATAACTGTCAACTTAAAAATTATGAATAGTATTAAATAACATATGAAAATATATATTCGAATTCATTGGTTACCTATTAATTAGAAATTAATATATAAACCAAATGAATATAAGGGGAATGATTTTATAAAAAAACTATTTTTATATCCAAAAAGAGATTTATAATAATAAGTAAAATTAATTAATATTAGTGAATGATATTAATTAAATTCACATGTTATATATTCTACATTTTTTTACATTTATCCAATAAATTTTAAAATCAAAATATGGGAATGAACACAATATTACATATAAAAACCTAAGTAGTTTTATCACCTTTTAATGGTGAACCTAATTTAAATATAATTTTGGTAACTTTTATAAATTTTATATTTCAAAATAAATTTCATTTTTTAATTATAAACATAAAAACGAGGTTATGTTTATTTTTTTTATTTTTAATGAAGTTTCATTTTTTAATGAATAGTGAAAAATAATGAATTTTAATTTAAAACTGCTTTTACATCTAATTTATTTATATGGTTAAATTATATTTTAATATGGTTTAAATGTATAATTATGTAAACTATACATAAATTAATACAATTTAATTCATTAGAACCAATTTCACATTGAAATTGGGTATAAAAACATTGCAAACCTTTGATCATTTTAACATTAAAAATGAATAGTGTCATCCCGTCTATGAAATAAATTTTAAATTAATTTCACCCAATTATGTTATTGGAGTTTGAAAAAATGATTACATATTTGGAATCCTAAAAATTTACAATGTCTAATATAGTATACATTATTTTTTACCAAAAATATTTGTGAAACGGATCAAAATTAAATATAGCAATCAAGAAAAAAATTAGCTTAACAATGAACTAAACCATAATACTAAGGCCCAAGAAAACCTAGAAACATTCACAGAATCTATTTTACAGTAAAATTTAGACCTTATATTCCCTTATATAAATACTTTTAACCATTATTTTATCCAATTGACATTGGAAAAAGATGTGTCTAATTCACTTTTCCAAAATTTACAAGAGTACCACTCCTCCTCTAATACAAAAGGCCTCCTATCCTCCAACTTCCTCACGTATATGAAGCCATTTTTATTGGATAAAATCAGGTAAAATATCCTCCAAACATGCATACCTTTCTCTTTTAAGTATTTAACTAGGAATAAATCCATCCAAGGAATCCCTTTGGTGAAAACCAAAAGGAATTACCCAAAGAAGTGGTTACAACTTCCATATAGATCTTTAGATTTATTTCCATTATCCACCACCTCAACTCTCATTATTCCATGATTATACAAAAAAATGGATCTTAAATATACTGATATTTTTTAATTCCAAGGTTTTGACCTACAATTACACACATTCCCATCTATTGGGTAACAAATATATTATTTATGTGTACGGAGAACTACCACCTCACAAAACGATGATTGTTTGTTTTTTCCTTTACCACCATTAATGGTTTGAATTATAATGGAAACACTATTTATATATTATATATTATATATATATTATTTATTTATTATACTTTAATTATTTTTATAACACATACCTTTATAATTTCCATCTTATGTAAATACGATTACATCGTTGGTGGACGTGTGGACTACTGCCTCCTCAAAATGATGTTATTCATTCACCCTTTATACGGAATGTGCTAACGATGGTTTTAGTGAACATATATGATATATATATATATAAAATTATAATTAAACTATAATTATTATATATATATATATACAAATATGTCATTTACTTAATTTTTTTGATACGATAACAAAACAGAAACAACATTTATGCGGATGTACGACCTACCGTCTCCATGAACGGTGTTTTCCATTCCATCTTTCTGTATTTTATAGAATATTATAAATATATATATAGTTAATATATATGACATTTATATAATTTTTTAAATTCTTGAAGTAATTAAATCATGATCTATGTATGATGATCAGGAATAATAAGTCAAAACATTTACTAAGAACGAAGTATATAATACCCAAAGTGAAACCCTAACATGAAATTGTCAATACGATGGTAATATAATGTCATAAAAAACAATATATTGTATTATATATAATCATATTTTTCTATAATAGATTTATAAAAATATTATATTTATTATACAGGATGTTTGAACGAGTACGACAAGAGTTAAGAGACAGGGTAAGAGAATTTCATCTCACTTTTTATTTCCGTGAGATACATGCCATGTTCACCACCCACTTCTTTTGTGTGGTGTATGTATTTCCCTATGTAATTTTATATCATTAATTTAATTTATTTAATGATATTAAAATCATTAATTGAGGTTATTATTTCATGAGGTATATGATTTTAATGTTACTGAAGTAGTAAGTCTTTTCTCATATCACTTTCATTTTTCATGAGACATAAGACATGTTCACCTCTTATTTTCTTATATTTGGTGTGTATAATGACAATGTATATATTATATGACTATTATACTCAAATTTATTGTTATTTACATATCTAATTGGTGATCCTTCCTTCACTATGATTACAATTCAATGTTACCATAGTGGTTACAGTTTACTGCTATAATATCATCATTTATTAGGATTGTTTATGATTATGCTTTCACAGATGGAATATTATGATCCATAATTTAACAAAACTCATTAATTTTATTATCCTATAGTTAATCATGATGTATTCATGTATTAATATAATTTTCCACTCTATGGTACTTTATATAATTAAGAAAATGTTTTTGAGAAAATATGACCTCACCTCTCTCTTTAGTCGAAAATATGTGTTCCATAAAAACATGTTTTCTAAAAAGGATTCCAAGAATATTATAATAATATAATATGACATTCATAAGAAATTTTTACCCTTGTTTTAACTGTTAAACAAAAGGGTTTTTAAAAGGAATATTTTAGTCATTTTCAGGTTGAGAAACTTTTCTAAACTTTTTATGGTGCAAAAGGAATGTTCGGAATGTACAGATTTTGATAGAGATAATATTTTAATAATTTTATATATTTAATTCAATGAGTTAATCCATAAAAATTGAACAATTTGAGTTATTTTCATCAATTTAAAATTTATGATGTGTTTTTGGCTAAAATTGGAAAACTGCTTAATTTGGAAATATTGATAGATTTAAATCACTTGGGTAATTAACACATATCCTTTAACATATAAATACTGTTGATGATATTATTTTTTATTTGGTTCCTATATTTATTTTATTAATATTTTATTTTTGTACCATGATTTAATTCAGCCATCCAAGCATCCTAATAATTCTTTCAAGTTGGAAACATATTCTGGACGACTGCGTGGACCCCACCACAAATAATTAATCATAAGTCGGTCTAAATATGCCCAATTTGGGTGATTCCAATTAGAAGGGAAAGAAAATTAAATGGAGAGTTCTTGATGTTCAATATCCTGAAGATATTTTATCATTAAGGAGACCAATGGATGATGACATTTTGGGGAAGAAAAAAGGAAACATTCCTCTAGAATAAAATATCAACATTAATTGTCCATATATCGTACTACACATGGATGATCAGGCTGATTTTTTTTTGGAGAAATGCAAACGATATTTTGGAATATATTTTATGAAGAAACAATTATAAAATTTGGACATTTACTAGGCCTACCATGGTCAATATTTCGGTGGAAATAATCTACAGGAAATCCTAAACAAGAATTATGAAGATCTTAAATATGAATACCAGAGGATGGAACCCCCTTGGCCTATATAAATAGGATTTCACCCATTCTGAGAAGGGATTTCGACACCAAAGTTGGAGTGTAGGCCTAGGGACATGCTACTAACATTGGAATTTTATTTTCTTCTATTTTTATTTTACGTTTTATCTTCTCATGTAATGAATTCAAATTTTAATTAAAGTGTTTCCACCATCTTTTCCACCGTCTTTCATTTCCAAATTTAATCTAATTTCATTCTCTATTATATATTTCCATCATGATCTCTATACACTTCGGCATGGTAAGTGACTAAGTCGAGGCTTATCCCTGGGGGAGGTTTCACAGTGTTCTTTATTATTACGCTTCAATTCAAAATGTTTTTATTCTATTTGTGGTGGAGGCGGTAATATTTCATGGGTGTGGCGGTCGTACAACAGAACACTATTTCCAAATCCATTCCTTTCTATTCATTCATCAATTTCCCCTAATTTATCTTAGGTAAACCCTTCATACGCTGGAGTTGGGGTTTCCATAAGGGATGCAACGATATATTATGGAGCCAGGTCCTTTAGGAATAACATTCTCAGTTGAGGTGGTACCCTACTTGAATACTGGAGGAGGTGTGATTTGGTGTGCCAGATGCCTTCTAAAATCAAAAACTCAACAAATAAATGGATATTAATTCATTAATGAGGTTTCACTAAATGAATTATCAAATTTTATTTAAACAATAAATAAATAATGAATGAACCCATGTTATCCAACCCTAGGACAACGTTCTTTCTTCTCTAATTAAATTCTATAATTGCATGTTATTATATGTTTTAAAATTTAATTTGACTTTTAAATTTCATATCATGGTTATATTAATAAATAAACAAAAAATAATTATTTTAGGTGATATAGATTAAGTATGTGAACAAGTGGTAAAACATCTCATGTGAACGACCCTGGTCAGCCTCTGTGCTTTATTAGAAGAATAAATTTTCTTTTGTCATGCCCTACGACAGGCGTGCGTCAATACTGGTATCATTTCTGAGAATCTAATCATTTTTTTACTTTACATTTTCTATTTTCAAATTTTAGATAGTTTTTATTATTTTTTAAAAGAAATCCAAAAAAATTATTTTTCCATGATACATTCAAATTCATATTATTATGCATGGGATGATTACTCGTAGGTGAAATATCAAGAAATATAAGTGGATTATAACAATCTAAATGACCGAGTGGATAGAATTAGAAATGATCTGGATGACTTAGGGAGAAAAATTCAAATAGCGTTTGACTATGTTTGAAAACAAATTGAGCAACTCGAGCCTGAACCAGACCTAGAGCCTGATCAAGCTATGGAAGAAATTTCCCCACTAGTTTTTGATGTAAAAGTACTTGAGATGGTAAAAGAGGATGTTTTTGAAGATAAATTCCACCACTCTCAACCATTTCTAGAGGAGATAGATTAAATATCATTTTATACTAATTTACAAGTGGGTGATCATGTGAATTTGGAGAAATTTTGGAGCACATTGGAAAAAATTGAAATGGAAAATGATCTCTCAATTCCTTACAAAGTAGAATAGAAACCAACTTTATACCTCTATCTATCCTTGTAAGATGAACAAGCCACCCAAGTGGGAGAATTTGAAGAAATAATGGAGGATCCTGACTACCTACCTCCATCAAGTGAAGATCAACTCCAAGAGGCAATTATCACAGAAAAAGTGATTGAACCAGAAGCATCTCAGGGAGAGGATTCTTTGTTAAACTCTAACTTTTCTGATTTAATTCAATCTGATTTGAGTATCAATACTTATTACTCTGAATTGTCATATTCATGCAATCCTTGTATCACCTTATAGGAATATAAAAAAGGAGAAGTTGCACATATTGAGGAACACCTAGAGCTCCTTGGGGGAATTGATCATTTACTTGAGGAAGCGTATGAAGAGATACTAGAGGCTATGCCTGAAGAACCAAATCTATATCTTCCTACCTTAAAAGGAAAGATTTTTAAATTAACACTTTAAATTTAAATTTTGAATATCCCTTTGATTATTATTTTCATGAAGCATATCTAGAGAAACCACTAGATTTTAAAGAAGATGTTACAAAAGTTTCAACTAAAGAGGAGGATGTTCTATACTTCATCCTACCCTTTCCATGAAAGTTGTACCATATTGTGAAGGGGGAGGATATGTTGTACTCTGTACATGTAATTCTCCACAACAATAACACAAAACTAGAAGCTGGGAAGAATAACTTGTGGTGGTTCATTCCAAGGAAGATCCACCTACCATCAGATTATGGATAACAGCTGGTAGTGCCCTTTGGAGGCAGTAAAATAATACAAGGCCCACTTGGGTGATCTTACCAAGACTTATCTTTACACAATTTCTTGGCATTTAGATTCTAATTTGTTTTCATAGAAGAAACTTAGCATGCAGCCCACTCCCTCCTATATTTTTGAGCTTTAATGACATGATTATTTCACTTAATAGAGAAATTCTCTTTTTAGGTTCATGATGGAAGAAGGGAACCCCCAAACATAAAAAAACCAATCATCATTTCAAAAGGGATTTCACTTTTAATGTTTAACTTTGAAACTCCTTACATTTTTGTTTTGTGATTTAAACTGTAATTGAATTCCCACACTTGAAATATGTTTTACTTGAAATATTTAGGATACGTGAGTTTCATATAAATCCGGTGATGCCATTTTTTAGATTTCAATTTTATTGAGATTGAATGAGTAAAATGGAGAATTGGATGATTAAAGTGAAGAATGGATATTGAAATTAGGACTCATGATTTTAGAGAATTAGTTGATTCATGTAAATGAAATTTCCCGACCATTTTTCATGCTTTGAATTTCTAAAATTATTTGAATTATTTTTTTTTATAAACCATGCCATGAGTGATTTTCCAATATAATATTCCCATTCCTGAGAGGATTTCTAGAACAAATATTTCTTATTTTATCTTGAGCATATTTCTTGAGTGATCTTAGGACATGCCACGTACTATAACATGTATCCAAACTTGTCAAAGCTACGACTATTCAAAAACACATTTAAAATGATTGAGGCACTAATTTGTCTAGACGAATATTTATGTGAGACCCACCCTTATATTTATCCTTCGTTAGCCCATAAAATTCATGAATTTCCTTATAGGTTTAAGCTACATTACAAGATGATATTTCCTTACCTACCCACACATTTAGTATTTTTTTCATGGAAATTCATGTTCGAATGTGGGGTAAGGGATTTTCATGTGAGTTCATTAGGATGAGTATATTTTGTGGGTGGTGTGAGGTGTGTGTAACCATTTTGGGAAGTTTATTATTAGAAAATTGGGCATGAGTCATCATTTAATTATGCTTCTTTTATTTCATCTAGTTCTACCTAAAAAAGGAGAAAATAAAGATGTGCCTTTCTGGAGATTTATTTAAAAAATAGGGAGATCTTGGATGATATCATTCTTTGTAATTATTTATTTACTCATGTCTCATGTCATAAAAAGGGGGTGGTGTTGTGTTTAAAATTCTCAAGTGGATTTAAGTGAGGTCCATCCTGAGATTTCACTTGATTAATCATGCATTGTACTTAAGAGATTAGCCTCCTCCTGGAGCCTTTATTTTTAAAGTCTCAAATCCTACCAACCTTAAGCCATAGATCCATTTGAACCTTAATTGCAAGTCGTCATGATTTTATGTGATTTTTTTCTTTACAAAGTGGAGAAAGTAGCTCCTTTACAAGACTATGGGTAAGGATCATGTTCCCATGATATGAGAAAAACTACACTTTAATTTTATCATGAGCGATAAGGTAAACGATTCCGAAGAGAGGAAAATCATGATTTGGAATGTTTAATAATTATAAATTGGGAAGCTTGAATTAATGAAAGGAGAAGCTCCATCATTTTTCAAAGGGGAAAAATAAAATGAATGAATTGGTTGTTTCTTTGAAAAAATGGGAAATTAAATTGATATTTTTTGTGGAACATGAAAATTTGATTTTACATTGATAATTGTTTGATTTTATTGCATTAAATAATGAATATTGGTAACATTTGTGCCCTTTGAATTCCATGTTGAGATTTTATGCTTGAGGACAAGAATAGTTTAAGTGTTAGGGAATTGATTGATATAATATTTTATTCATTTTTTATATTTAATTAAATTATTTAATCCCTAAAAATTGAACAAGTTGAGTTATTTTCATCAATTTTGGATTTATTATGTGTTTTGGGCTAAAATTGGAAAACTGCTTGATTTGGAAATATTGACAGATTTTAATCACTTTGGTAATTCACTAATATCTTTTAACATATAAATCCAATTGATTAGATTCTTTATTTTATTTGGTTCATATATTTATTTTCTTAATCTTTTGGTTCTATACTGGGATTTAATTTGTCCATTCAAGGGTCCTAAAAATTCATTCAAGTTGGAAAAATATTCTGGACGACCGTGTGGACCCCACCTCAAAGAATTAATCATAAATTGGTCTACATACGTCCAATTTGGGTGATTCCAATTGTAATGGAAATAAAATTAATTGGGGAGTTTGGATGTTTAAGATCCTAAATATTTTTTTATGGCCCATGGATGTTGAAATTTTGGGGCTGAAAAAAATAAACATTTCCCCAGAATAAAATCTCAGCATTAATTGTCCATATCTCGTACTACACATGGAGGATTAGGAAGATTTTTTTTGGAGAAATGTGTGATATATTTTGGAACATATTTTATGAATAATCTATTGAAAAATTCGGCTATTTAATTTGAAGACCAGAGGATGGCACCCCCATGGCCTATATAAAGAGGATTTAACCCATTCTGAGAGGGAGTTAGACACCAATGTTGGAGTGGAGGACTAAAGACATGCTGCTAACATAAGAATTTTATTTTCTTCTATTTTTAGTTATAGTTTTATCTTCTCATGTAAAGCATTCATATTTTAATTAATGTTTTTCCACCTTCTTTTCCATCATCTTTCTTTACTGAATTTAATCCAATTTATGTCCCTCATATATATTTCAATAGTTATCTCTATGCACTTCTCCATGGAAAGTGACTAACTCAAGGCTTGGGCCTATGGGAGGTTTCATGGTGTTCTTTATTATTGCGCTTCAATTCAAAATGTTTTTATTCTATTTGTTGTGGAGGCGGGAATACTTCACGGGTTTGGCTATCATCCACCAAAACTCTATTTCTATATCCATTACTTTAAGTTGATTCATCCATTTAACCTCCCTTCTATTAAAAAAACCCTTCATACAGTGGGGTTGTGGTTTCCATAAGGGATTAAACGACATATGCTGGAGTCAGGTCCTTTAGGAATAACATTCTCTGTTGAGGTGTTACCCTACTTGACTACTAGAGGAGGTGTGATTTGGCGTGCGAGACACTTGCTAAAATCAAACACTCAATAAATCAATGGAGAGTAATTTATTAATGAGGGTTCACTAAATGAATTATCAAAATGAATTTAAACAATAAATAAATAATGAATGAACCAATGTTATCCAACCCCAGGAAAAAGTTTTTTCTTCTCTAATTACATTCTGTAATTGCATGTTAATATAAGCATTAAAAATTAATTTGAGTTTTAAATTTCATGGTATTGTTAGATTAATAAATAAAAAAAATATTATAGGGGATATAGATTAAGTAGGTGAACAACTAAGAAATCTCCTCAAGTGATACGACCCTGGTCAGCCTCTGCGCTACATTAGGAGAATAAATTTGCTTTTTTCCATGCCCTAAAATAGGCATGAATGAGATTTTCTCACCGTCATGAACATCATTCCCTTGAAGAATATTTTACAATAATAAAAAGTTATTTTTTAATTAATTGTTTTCATAATATAATGAAAATTCATTTTTTTAAAGTGGGTTTCAATAATAAAGGTTTGCAAAATTGTTTTATATTTAAAAAGAACTTTAACTGATTTTTAATTCTACCTTTATAAGTTTTCAAAAGGTTGTTTTCAAAGAAAAGAATTTCAATTATTTAAGAGCTTATTTTATATTATTTTAAGGAAAATGGTTTTCAAAATATTTTCAATCATCTTTAATATATTTTAGGACCATGTTTTTTAAAATGTTTTCAAGATTATTTTTTATGTAATTAAGGGAAATGGTTTTCAAAATGTTTTCTAGCTTATTTTATAATATTTAAAGTAAAATGGCTTTAAATGTTTTTTCAAGCTTCTACTATATGATTTTAAGGAAAATGTTTTTGAAAGTGTTTTAAAGATTTTTTGATAAGTTTCCAAGTTTATTTTTAAGAAAATAGTTCTCAAAAGTTTTTATGTTTTAAAAAGTGTTTCCAAATAAGAAAGGATATTTTCCTCAAGAAATGATTTTTAAAAGATATTTGACAATTATTTTCCATATAAGATGACATAATTTTGTGTTACTCATCTTTTTTGTTACTCATGTTTTTTAGGGAAATGATCCAAATAATCCATTCATATTATTTCTCTGAATTGTTTGGATATTGATAGAATGATGTTTATGAAACCCAATTATCTTTCTCGAGTTATATGCTTATGAAACATGTTTCTATTTCACATGTTATATTCTTATGAAACTTGCTTATTTTCATGGGTTATTAGTTGATTCAATGATTATGAAACCTATTTTTTCTATAGGTTAATATATGATTACATGTTTTTGATACCCATTTCTTTTCATGGGTTTTGATATTATGTTTAAAAACCCATATATTTTTATGGGTAATGATATGATGAAAGTTTTTTTTCTCATGGAACATTTATTAATAATTAAATTATGTAAAGGGGGGACCTATATCTCCCTCTATTGTATTTGGTAAAGATTTATATTTCAAAATATAGACTAAGAAGGTCTTGGAAGTGAACCTTGACTACTATGATGGCTATGGGAATGAACCATGGCTACCAAGATGGTATGAGGAGTGAACTCATACTAATAAAATTCTCATGGGAGTGATCCATGACAACAATGATGGTATGCGAAGTGAAACCATACTACCAAGATGGACTTGTCAATAATGCCTTAACTACTACAGAAATCATTTTATATGATTATGTGTATGCCATAATTCTATGACTCATTTTTATGTTATTATTTTATGGATTACGTTATTTATTTTCTTATGATTCATTACTTATGAACTTCCATGATTTATTCCATGATTCATGATTATGATATTATGATATTAAGGGTATGATCATCAAATTTTGTTATCACACACTCATACCCTTATGCTCCTGCTTATGATTACATGTCACCCATGTTTACACTTACTATACATCTGAGCTCACCCCTTTTTATGTTTCTTTTCCCAGGATATGAAGATACGTATTAATTTTTATGTGTCTAAGATGGGTTCTAGTCATGAAGTACCTAGTGGGAGGTAATGTGGATCACTTATGTACTAGTGTTTATGTTTCCATTTTTCCAAAGTCACTAGATTATTATGGTCTTTGGGAATCTATTTTTGTAATGTTTTAAGTATTCTGCAAAAGTGATGTAATTTCTATGTATGTTAAGACTAAGTCTCTATAGTTGGTATCAGAGAAAAATTTTAATTAACCTTTGGAAATCAATATGAGAAAACCTTTGTGTGAACCCAAGGACATGTCTAAGGAAGGATAAGAAAAAGCATAATAAAATGTCCTAGAATTTTGGTAAAGGATAGAGTGAGTGGTTTCCTAGTAATAAATTCTTTTATGGATACTATAAGTCGATTTTTCTATAGAACATGTGTACCTCAGAGTAGAATCTACGACCAGGTGTGTTGGGCCTGAGTCAACTTAACCTAAAACACAACAATGGGCCTTGTTGCACACCTGGTTTGTCACTCGAAGGGGATATTCTTTGGGAATTCATAAACTCTTCATGAAAAATCATAAAGGATTTAAATATATATTAGATATGAATAAACTAGGATAAACCTAAGGTGTTATAGATTAAAAAAGGTGTCCAAATTTATACATCCTATAAGATATTTTTTGGGATTATGTGGTTTTCCATTATGATAAGTGTTTCTCAGACTATGCTCTATGTTTTAGTAAATAGAGGAAACTAGAAGGCAATAGTTTAACATTGAATGTTTTATATGTGTAATGTATGGTCATTATACAAATCAATACCCTAAGTGCAGATCCCATGATGAGAATTTGGAAGGTGGTGCGAGTATGGGTTATACTTTCAAAGATAATGAAACTAAAAACAACATATGCAAGGTATGTGATGTTCTTATAGTATTTTTTATATTAAACATTATAATAATGATTGTATTAATATTGAGTAACCGTAATACATTATTCATATTTTATATTATAGGAAAATGGTATTATGGGATAATATTATTAAGCCTGAGTAACAGTTTATGAATAATGATAGATAATTGATGTGGATATGTTTTATTATTCAATGATTTTGTTAAGTGAATCCTAAAATATATAATTATTTTTAGTAATAGTTTTAATAAATGATTGAAAATGATATTTTTAATGGATATTAATACTTATAAAAGTGATATTTTGATAAAATAAGGTAACCCTTAATGTGTTCAAGATATTGATAAAATTATGTTTATCTTGGATAAAGAGATGATTGATTTAGATAACGTAAATTGGATAGTATCAATGAACTTATAACTTGATATGTATTTTTATAAAAATTATTCTATATCATAATGGATTATGTTTACAACTTATTTGATTTACATAATATATCTAGTAATCTTCGGAATATGGAATCATGTATGTTTTCAAAAAGGATTTATGATAATGTAGGTTATTACCATGTTTCAAGAGAATATAAAATTAGGGTATTTACATGTTTGGAATGTGAAAACAAATAGATACTATATAATATATTGGGGATCAATGTTAAGATAATTTAGTAACCATATTTCTAAAGTTTTGGATTTTCATCTTCTGGAAGTGTTAAAAGGGTAACCATTTATGGAATGGTTTATGTTAAACTTCAGATGGGGTTTTAAAGATTAAAGTATTATCTTACCACATGAGGATTTATAAATATCAAAAAACATGTTCTAACCATTTAAATTTGATGCTACAATGATATGTGGAATGAATTATCATTATATTTATGGATCTCATGATCATTTATTTCATTAAGAATGAAAAATTCACCTTCATTCCCTAGATTAAAATATTAAGTGGGAATTTAGCAATGAAAAAAATAAAGGATGTGATTGTACATAATGAATCGGGTAAGTATATCTTATTTAGGAAAAAGGTACTTGAAATAAAATGTTGTCCTATTATCATTATTTTTAATGATATTGATGAACTCTTTCACGCTTCTTTAGTTTATGGTTTTGTGATTTTTAACTTTTTATGGAAAACCCACTTTCTAGTGATTAGAGATCTATATCAATCCCTAAAATTATTTACACATTTTTATATGTATATGTTTTCACTTTTAACCAGTATTCTCTTATGTGTAAACCTAGTTATAAGTTAATTAAGGTAACCGTTATGTTTCCAACATCCCCTTTTTAAAGTAAGTTTTAGTGTTTATTTATATGATGTGGGATTCTATGAAGGTAACTTTCATGTATTAAACCTATGATAACCTAATTAATTTTGGGGGATTAATTGATTTTATGGGGTAGGGGGTAGAATGTAACAACCTGATATTTTTTGAAATTGTTTTTTGAATTAATTGAATCTTTTTCATATTTTTCATTGAACACAACATTGAAAATAGTTTTTATATATACATATATATATTTAAGAACTAAGTTTGGATCGCGTTATATGAAATAATAAGTTAATCATAAACTACATGAAACATAATGTTTAGATTTTTCTACATGGAACACCAAGGTTAGACTACATTACATGCAAGATTAGCTTTCCTCATTGGCTGTGTAACATGCAAGATCGACTTTTACTAAACAATAATATATTAAAAAAATATATTATTTTTTAATATAATAAGATATAAACGAGAAATTAAATTGAATATTATAAATATTATTAAATAAATTACAATAATATATAGTTGAATTCATTGGTTACCTATTAATTATAAATTAATATAAAAACCAAATGAATATAATGAGAATGATTTTATAAAAGAATATTTTAAGTAAAAAAATCTATTTATCTTAATAAGTTAAATTAATTACTATTAGTGAATTATATGAATTTTTTTATGTTATATATTAAATAAAATATTTATCACATTAATCCATTATATTTTAAAAGCATAAGATGAGAACAAACTAAATATTACACATAAAAACCTATATTTTTATAAAATCAGTTTTACTGTCTTTTAAGGGCGAACCTATTTTAAATATTAAATTTTTCACTATTAAAAATTTTATATGTCCAAATAAACTTAATTTTTTAAATACAAACAAAAAAATTAGATTAGAGTAATTTTTTGTGGAATTTTTCTGTGAAGTTTCAATTTTTAATGAATACTGAAAAATAACGAATTTTAATTCAAAACTAATTTTTCATCTACTTTATTTTTAAAATTAAATTATATTTTAATTTGGTTTCAATGTATAAATAGATAAAATATATTTTAATTAATCCAATTTAGTTCATTTTAACCAATTTCACATTGAAATTGGATATAAAACATACCAAACTTTTGATCATTTGTACATTAAAAACCATTAGTGTCATTAGATTAACAAAGAACAAAACCTTAAACATAAGGTCCAAAAGGACCTAGAAATTTCAAAAATGCCATTGTATGGTAAATGTTCGAACTTAAACTACATTGACTCAAATTTTGACCATTATAGGATCCAATTTACATGGGAAAACGTGGGTGGAATTCCCTTTTCCAAAAATTTACAAGTGTGCCACTCCTCCTCCACTGTAAAAGGCCTCCTCTCCTCCCACTTTGTCACACATATAAAGTCATTTGGATTGGATGAAATATGATCAAATATACTCCCAAAAAACCTCAATTACTCCTTGAATTCTCCCATTTTTAAAAAATTCATCCAAGGAATCCCTTTGGTACAAACCAAAATGAGTTACCCAAGGAAGAGGTAACATCTTTCATCAATATCTTTAGTTTTATTTCCATCATCCACCTACTAAACTATCCTTATTACATGATTATAAAAAAAACAGTATCATAAATATACTGAAAATTTTTATGGTATGTTTTTAAACTAAAATTACACACACTTCTATTTAATGGTTAACGAACATACTGTTTATGTTTATGGAAAACTACCGCCTTATGAAATGATGATTGTTTGTTTTTTCCTTTACCACCTTTCATGGTTGTAAATTATGAAGTAAATGATTTTTATATATGATATATATGATATATATTATCTATTTATTCTTCTTTAATTCTTTAATAAAAAATAAAGTTATACTTTACATCTTGTTTAAATACAGTAACATCCTTTGTGGACGTGTAGACTACTGCCTCCTTAAAGCAATGTGAGTTGTTCACACTTTACATGGAATATTTTAATGATGGTTTTAGTGAACATATATGATATATATAACATAATAATTATAATTTAATGATATTATATACCTACAAACATATATTTAATCTACTTACTTTTATTTAATATGAAAACAAAATGGAAATAACGTTTACACATAGCTAAGACTTACCGTCTCCATGAACGATGTATTACATTTCATCATTATATATATATATATTATAAATATATATATACATAATATATATGATATTTATATATATTTTTACATTCATAAAGTATGTAAATCATGATCTAAGTAAGATGATCAATAATAATAAGTCAAAACGTGTACGAAGAACAAAGTGGATGTTACCCAAAGTGGAACCTTAACAATGAATTGTTAATAAGAGGTTAATAAATATTCATAATAAAAAAATACATGGTATGAAATATAAGAATATGGTTTTTTGATATGTGTATAATAAATTTATATTTATTTTATAGGATGTTTGAACAAGTATAATGAGAGTCAAGAGACAGGGTAAGGGAATTTCATCTCACTGTTTATTTCCATGAGATACATGCCATGTTCACCACTCACTTATTTTGTATGATGTATATATTTCCATATGATATTTTATATCATTAATTTAATTTATTTAATAATATTATAATATTTAATTGATTTTATTAATTCATGAGGTTCATGATTTTAAATTTACTCAAGTAGTAAGGGTTTTCCTGTCTCACTTTCACTTCCTGTGAGACAAAATCCATGTTCACCTCTTATTTTATTATATTTGGCACATATAATACCCATGGATATATTATATGATTATTATACTTAAATTTATGGGTATTTAAATATCAATTTTTTTATCTTTATTTCATGGAGAATATGATTCAATCTTACCAAAGTGGTGACTGTTTATTGCTTTAATATCATCATTTATCAGGATTGTTTATGATTATTATTTCATTTATGGAATATTATGATCCATATTTCAATAACAATCATGAATTTTTTTTATCCTATGTATAGTCATGGTGTCTTCATGTATTAGTACCATTTTTCCAATCATTGGTACTTAATATAATTAAGAAAATGTTTTTAAGAAAATAGGACCTCACCACTCTCTTCGGTCGGAAATCCGTGTTCCTTAAAAACCATTTTTTTTAAAAAGGTTTCCAATAATATTATAATACTCTCTATGATCATTAAAATTAATTTTTACCCTTATTATAACTTTTAGAAAAAGGGTTCTAAAAAAGTAATCCTTTTTTTTTTCCAGTCGAGGAACTTTTCTCTACTTTTTACGGTGCAAAAGGAATGTTCAACATGTACTGATTTACCCACCGTTATGACATTAATTCCTTTAAATCTTCCTTTAAAAGATTACAAATTTATTTTTTTTATTTAAATTATTTTCCAAAAATATAGCAAATTATTTTTTTAAAGTGGTTTTCAATGAAAAAGGTTTTTAAAATTTTTTTCTGTTTAAAAAGTATTTTAACTAATTATCAAAGATCCCTTATATAATTTTTCAAAAGGTTTTATTCAAATAAAAGTATTTCAATGATTTAAAAGATTATTTTATATGTTTTTAAGGAAAATTGTTTTCAAAATGTTTTCAATATTTATTTATTTGTTTTTAAAGAAAATGGTTTACAAAATGTTCTCAAACTTCTTTTATAAGTTTTTAAATAACATTGTTTTCAGAACGTTTTCAAGAATATTTTAAATTCTTTTTCGAAAATTGGTTTTCAAAATGTTCTCAATGTTCTTTTATAATATTTTAACGATTTTTGGTTTCAAAGTGTTTTCAAAATTCATTATTTGTTCTCAATGTTTTTTTCAAGAAAATGGTTCTCAAAAGGTATATGTTTTAAAAAATAATTTCTAAATAATAAAGGATGTTTTCCTCAAGAAATGTTACTTAAAAGACATTTCAAAATTATTTTCTATCTAAGATGACATATTTTTGTGTTAATTATTCCTTTATAGGGAAATTATCCAAATATTCCATTCACATTCTTTCTCCGAATGGTTTGAATATTGATTGAATGTTTTTTATGAAACTAATTTCTCTTTCGCAGGTTATATGTTTATGAAACCTATTTCTATTTCCCAGGTTATATATTTATGAAATACGCTCCTTTTAATAGGTTATGATTTGATAAAATGATTATGAAACATGTCCTTTTCCATATGTTATGATATGATAACATGTTTATAATATCAATTTCATCTCATGGGTCATGATATGATGTTTATAAAAACCATCTATTTTTAGGGGTGATTATATGATAAATGTTTTATTATCTTATGGAACATTTATGTATGATTTTATTATGGGAAGGTTGAAACCTATATCTTCCCAAATTGAATTTTTTAATGATATATATCTCAGGAGATAGAATAATATGGTCTTGGGAGTGAACCTTGACTACTGTGATGGCCATGGGAGTGAACCATGACTACCAAGATGGTATGAGGAGTGAACTCATACTAATAATTTCTTCATGGGAGTGAACCATGACTAACAATATGGTATAAGAAGTGAACCCATACTACCGTGTTGGTCTTGGAAGCAATTCCTTGACTACTATATAAATATTTATATATGAATATGTGTTTACCACAATTCTATGTCTTATTTCTATGTGATTGTTTCATTGATTAAGTTCTTTATTTCCTTTTGATTCGCAACTTATGAAAGCCCATGATTTATGCCATGATTCATGTTTATGATATTATTATATTTAGCGTATAATATTCTAATGTTATGATCACATTATCATACTAGTATTATCATATTTATGCTTACATGTCTCCCTCTTTTACCCTTAATGAGAATCTAAGCTCACCCATTTTTATGTTTCCATTCCTAGGTTATGATGATTTCTATTATGTATAATGTGTCTAAGATGGGTGATAGTCATGAAGAACTAAGTGGGAGATAATGTTTCTCACATATGTACTGGTGTTTATGTTTCCATGTTTCCAAAGGTACTAGACTAGTACAATCATTGGGCATATGTTCTTGTAATGTTTTAAGTATTCCAAAAAAGTGATGTAATGTCTATGTACATTAATATTAGGTCACTATAGTTACACAAGCCTTTCTCTTATGTATTATTTTGGTGATAATTAGCTGAGGTGGGTGCGTCCTCGAGAAGAATCATGTTTGTGATTGTGGATTACTGTGGGAGAAATGTTTTTGGGGTTATGACTACTTCCTTGGTCCAAGAGTTGTTGTGGAATGATCAAGTACAAAGATTAAATTTAAAGAATTTATTTGAAAAGTTAGAACATAGCCCGACATTTAGATTTTTAAGGCTTAGTGAGCCATGTAAGTGTGGCTTAGGGATGAGCCATTATAAGACTGGGATGCTCTAAGATCCCAACCAATTATAAAGCTATGTTATTTTTTAAAATTTGGTTAAAATTATTTTTTGTCTAATGATGTGGATCTAGGGTGTATGATTAATTTGAAGGATATATTTGGGATTAAAGACACAAATACCAGAGGAAATATGACAAATAGTGTGTAGCGCATGGTTGGGGAATGATTAGTAAAAACTGTGTGCCTGGCTAGGAAAAATGTGTTTCCAAACCTCCTTTTAGATATAGGATGGAATCCGTCACTAAATGGTTTCCCAAAATATGCATGTACTTCTAGGAAACCATAAATCTTGGCCCCTCTTGGATAGAGGGAGCTGTACGATTGGCACACAGTTTGGAAAATCGTGCAACCAAACTATGTGGACATTAAAAAGTGGGAGATTTTAATTTTCCATCTCAAGATTTAAGGGTTATAAACCTAATTTCATCCTTATTACTAATAGTGTATCTTTGGTGTTGAAAAAACCCTTCTATACTTCCAAGGTATGATTCTAATTCAATTCACGGCTTCTTAGAGAGCGTTTGGGTGAAAATTGAAGATCCAAGTGAGTTTAACCCTCCTCTCAGTTCCTTTTTATGGATTAGGGCTTGTAGAATAGTTCAACTTGTTCTGAAGCCCTAAATATCTTAATTTTTCAAAATATTATAAGTTAGGGATTTAATGGGTGTTTGAGTTCAAATCAAGGGTGGAGGTTAAGAAAGTGTTCATTTACGAACATGAGGTAGGTTGTATTAATGATTTTTCCCATAGTCTTGATGTGTTGTATGTGTTTATAGTTTTGCTAATTTTCTCAATTGTTTTATTTTCATGACTTTAGTTAGGGAAAGTGATTTAGACATTATATTGAGGTGTGATACCATTCATAGACCCCTTCAGTTTCATTAATGACGTGATAAGAAACCTAAGGCTACCTATGGGGTGTAACAAACCCTTGAAAATGGTGATATGAATTGGTAAAGATTCAGGTAGGGGAAATATGAGAATGAATGGGTTATAAATTTTAATCAAGTTTGCGGGGCTGGTTAAAGGGGTAAGATTAATTGATTATACATCCGATTTATGAAATGCCTAGGTGATTTTGAAATAGTTTAAATCATGTGTTTTGGATTTATATTTGGTTATTGTTTTTAAATGTAGAACATGATATTTTGAAAGTGGGCACTATTATATGAAGGAGGCATCAACCTAAAAGTGATTGAGAAAGTGGTTTTCCGTATAGATTTAAAATGATAATTCGAAATGAGATCATGGATTCCATTTATGTGAAAATGCATTAATGATTATTTTGAATGGTTGGAAATGGAAATAAAGTCCTTGTGGCATGGCTTAGTTTTCTAAGAGGAAGTCCCATATTTTAAAGGGGTGACTTCCAGATGATTTAAAATGAGTATTATGAATTGTGTATTATTCCATGTTTTAGTTGAAGGTCCATTGAGACCATGTTAAGTGAAATTTTTCATGTTTTAGTGAGGTAAAACCCATAGTGGTTAAGTTGGCATGATAACATTGTTATGAAATGAACTAAAAGACAGATGTTCTTAGTTGATGACAAACCATAAGGAGGTGGTTCATGTAATGCCACGACCCCAAAAGCCCTATGTCGATGCATTTCTTATTACATTGGCATGATTACAAGGAATTTGACCCTAAAGGACCGACCAGTTTAGCAGTCTTGAAGAAACTAGATATATACATGAAACTCATATAATAATGAAAAAGGTAACAAAATACAATACATAACAAAAGCTAATAAACTACAACCATAAGAACTCAATAAATAGTCTTCTATTCATAACCTATTGAAGGTAAAAAAATGAAAGGGTTGATCTCAAATGCTCAGTAAGGGTTAAAAATAGTGTAAGCATGAGTCAATAATAATTGAATCATAAACAATTTGGAATAGTAAATATGGCATGGTGAATAAATGAAAAAAAGACACTGTTAATAAACTATGAATGAAACTGCATCCGTATATTTTGTCATAGTGAACAACTTAGAGATAATAATAATTGAAAATGAAAAAATATAATTCTTATTAATTTTATTTCATGTATCTGGAACATAATAGCATTATATTGTCAAAATGGTTTAAGTCTGTGGGTAAAAATCAATCTGATTTTTAGAAACAAACTCAAAGGGATTATCGCCAACTGATTTGTATCATGAGGAATATTGATTCATTTAGGGGAAATAGTTGGGACCCCATCAATAAATTTCTAAATAATTCTTTATATATTGATTCAATACCAGATAAATATTCCCTTTCAATATCTTATAGTGTAGAGAATACTGATTCGTCAATATTTCCATAGTTAAAACAACTTTCCAAATTAACACCTTATGTGAAATGGTGTACGACGTAAGAAAATAATCATATCCATGCAACCAGATTATGGATATATAATAGAAATATAATTTCATATGAAAAGTGATCTCAAATGGGTAGTAGGTACACTACATACGAATTATTAGGTGCACAATACAAAGTAAGTCGCAAAAACATGAAAATTGAGACACGGTCTGTTAACACATTATAATCAATCTTATCATGTGACAAAAAATTAATAATACTCCAATGAATCATTAAATACCATGAATATAAATATAATCATGAAATTATTATCAAATGGCAGAAAACATACACCACATATAAGAAATATGTGGCGAACAATAGAAATCTCACAGAAATAAAAGTGAGGTGAGAAACCCCTTACAAAACATTCGGCATGGTAACAGGTGTTCTATTGAGGGATTAATGAGAGGTAAAGGGGTATCAAATCATTTATATATCATAAGGTCAGTATGTATAAGGTTCAAAAATATACCCCCTCATTAGGAATTAAAAATAAAAGGACACATCTTAGGGGGGATTCGTGAACAAAAGTGAGAGAGAGGATCCCTTACAAAGAACATATCATTAGATTGAGGAAAAATATATGAAATAAGTATGTGTTAAAAACATATACCAACACAATAAAATAGGTTATATATAATAAAACAATCATATGTCATCCACACATATTTTTGGAAAGATAAAACCAATGATATTGATGTTTAACTCAATGAATGGAAATCGAGTTATCATATCCCTTATCTTGGGTTTCACATCCTTCAAATTTATTCAAATCTGTTGTAATATGGTTTGAATAGTGTTTTTAAATTATGAAAAAAATATACTAATATTTATAATACCATACATAATTTTCTTATACCATTTCCACCCATTTATTTACAATATTTTGTATTCCCCATTGTTTCGGGTTTGTTCTTCTTATGGTTTCGAAGGTCGGATTGTTATTTCATTCCTTGTAAAAAGAAATAATAATCAAGAATTGATAAAATATATATATTTAGGTCATTTTAAAAAATTACATGTGACTTAAACTTCCCATGATTGTTGCAAAGTGAAACTAAAATGCATCGTCCACAAAGGTGGTTAATTAACAGACCACAGATGACGATTTTGTTATATTTTAATAAAAGAATACGATAATAGATTTTATGATTCATACACCATAAACACAAATAAATTACAGTATATATATGATACTATAGTTTTCATGAATCATTGGATAATAGTTAGGGATAAGTTATGAGTGAGAAAGAATTTGAAAGAGAAGAAGAAGGAATCTTACCACTTGAAAATATCTCTTTTAAAACCTACTTAAGGCTCTTGGAAGTGGTATTTTCATTAGACCAAAATCACAAGAATGTGTTAAGGGATATGGAAGATGGAATGTTGAAGAGTTTTTATGAATGAGAAGGATTAATGTGATTAATATTTGTGAAAGGAAGAGTCTCCTTTTACAAGTGAGGTGGAGGATAACATAGGAATTACCAAAATTATTAAATTATAATAAATATATTATAGGTTTAAAGACTTCCAAAGAGGTTTAAAACTAAATGGGGATCACATTTTTTAATTAATATTATCATTTTGGGCCTTTTTGAATAATTGTTTTATTTTTTGAATAATTTTAAAAAATATTTTATTCATGAAAAACAATTCTATCAATATTAAAACTATTCATAAATAAGAGTTTAAACACATCAAAAAATAGTTTCAAATTAGAATAGAATTTTATATTATATCTTATAAATTTCATATTAATCTATGGAATCCGTGAATTTGGTTAAAAATATAAAATTATATTTATCTTATTATTTTTAATATTATTTATTTCATTTATACATTAATTAAATTAATACTGCATCATCTTTGTGGAAGCCATTATGGAATATATTTGTAGTCTAAGAATTTAAAATAAAATTCTATGATAAAAACAATTTTATTTTCTTTCCAAATACTACATTTTTTTTGAATAACACACAAGTATAAAATTACATAAAAATGTTATACAAACAAGAAAATATAGTGTGAACACATTGTCTTACTTTTAAATAAAATATTCTAAAGGACTTAATGTGATTCTTGTGGGTCCAAAGTGCCCCCAAATTGAAAACAATAGATAATAGTCTTAAATTACATATATAATACGTTTTATCCAAAATATTGGTCCTTTAATAATTCTTATAATTGTATTTAAAAAACATTTTATTTAATTTTTTTATTATCGCACAAGCACTGCATCAACGTTTCATAAGAATTAATTTTAATTATATTATATAAAAAAATAAAATAAATTAATAACATAAAAATAAATTAAATAGCTTCAAAATAATAATATATTTTAATCTGTTATGTTTATTTACACATATCTACATCAAAAAAACTTCTTTAATTTGTTAATTTCCTTTTTACAGCCTTGCACAAGAATTGCACAACCATTTGGATAATACTCATGTTAAATAAAACTAAAATTATAAATTAAAAATAAAAGACATAAAAACTAAATAAATAAAAATAAATAATTAATGAAAATAATTTTTAACACTCAATTATTATATAAAAGTTACAAATTTTGACTTTTCCAGTGCTGCGCAGGCACTACGTCCACATTGATAATAATTTTTATTCTTATCATGAAAAAATATAATTTTCATTTTCTAAATTAATTAGGTAAAATATTCCACATGTAATATCATTATTTAGTCATTAAATAGTATAAATAAATTTTTATATCAGAATAATTGCAAGATGATGTAAAAAAAAAGACGTATTTCATAAAAACTATATTTTTTACTATTGAACAAAAATTAAACTATTTCATAAATATCAAAATAAAAATTATCAAAATCATTTTTCAATGTGTAGAATCTAAAAAGGAACTCCATTTTATGAAAATAATTTCCTAAATATGATAAAAATAATTTTTAATTAAAATACTCATTTTCTCAAAAAATACTAATTTTAACATTATAACTTATTTTATGACACTCTAAAAAATTAACTAGGGTCTCAGAAAAATTATCTTATAATCATATGAAAACAAAATACTGATTCATAATTATTTTTTGAAAATTAATTAACTTTTTTGTTTATATATTAATTATAATATTGTAATTTATTATTTATTACTCATAAAAATACCAACACTTAATTATTAATTTTTAAAATATTCACTCTCATTTATAAGGTCCCTAAGTTATATTTTTACTTATATGGGTGAGGTTAATATTAATAAGGGTACATTACTAGTAATAATGCTCAAATTAAAATTCATAAGGTTACATTACGATTGAAATTACTTTTCATAAAGATTTTTTACCATTCATATGGGGAATATTACTATTTATAAGGGTACATTACTATTTACAATGGTAAAATTAATATTTATAATGGTAATTTACTATTTATATTACTATTCATAAGGGTACATTACTGTTCACCAATAAAATATGTTTTTCTTATTAGACTCTAAAAACCATTCAGAATGAAACTGGGTCTGTCAGGTTTTCAAAATTCAAAACAGAGAGGTTGAAAAAATTATGATTACTGGCTAATATATAACTATATTCTAAAACAATGTGTTGTTTTAAAAGACTTAGTGTTTTACGCATTATAATTTATCTAATGAATTGAAATTATTCATACCATGAAATATTAGGGTGTTATATTCTTCCCCCCTTTGGAAATTTCATCCTAGCAATTTTTCAGGTATAATGCCCTAAAAATATATGTGAATGGTTTTTCTATTCCTATCCTCAATGTGTATGTCAAGGTTATTTTTACTAAACTATGTTTTCTAAGTCTAGTTCATAAGTTTTCTAGTAATCTTCCTTTGATACCAACTCTAACACCCCAACCCCAAAATCTCAGAGTTGGTGAATTACTTATTACATTGGCATGATTACAAGGAATCAAATATCGAAGGGCCGATCAGTTTAGTGGTCTTGAATCCTCAAACCATTATTATTATTATTTTAAAAGTCACTATTTTGAAAGTGGTATCCTTACAAAACCACTTCCACAAAAACATCCACAAAAACCATTTCAAATTTTAAATTTTGCAACACCCCAATATTCCACAATACATTTCCCTTTGAAAAATGCAATAGCTTGCATTGTACGCAACTTCGAGATTCTAGCACACCATGACCAATCAAAGTAGCCGTTATGAATAGTAATACCCAATTTTTTAAATTTTATATATTTTATCTCTCAAAATGGACTTAATTTTTTGATTCGGAATATCGAAATTAGCCTAGGGTAAAATTTAGGTACTTTTCAGATAACTTTTATATTTTGATAAATAGTGAAAATTACCAAATTTTAATTAAAAACAACTTTTTAAATCAAAATAATTAATAGTGATAAATTATGAATTTGAGTGGTTTTAAAGTATATTTAGAATATATTTTTACCATTTAATACAATTTTGTTCATTTAACATAATTTTACATTTAAACCGAATATAAACAAGTGTCAATCTTTTGATAGTAATTATCTCTTAAAAACACGCTTTTTTGTTTTAACAATGGGAATTAATTTTAAATTAACTTCTACCAATTATGTATTTTGAATTTCGAAAAATGGTTTCCATATTTGGAATCAAGAGGTCCAAATTTTGTAAATAGGAAATTTTTATTTTTTGACATTTTGAATAATTACTTCAGAAAATATTTTATTTACCATGGTTAAAGGGTAAATCCGGTAAATAAGGGTAACAAAATAATATTATAATAATATTAATTTACCCTAAAAATATTCCTAACCCTATTGGTGATAAATTCCCGGCCATGGTCATCTTTGGGTAGATTTTGGGACCCCATGGAGCCACTTGTAGGTGACAAGGACACTTTATATTAATTAAGTTAATGTAAATACAGAAATGAAAAAGCATATATCTTTTAAAAAACAATTTTTACATAGGGTTATATATGTTATATTTTCTAATATAAATATTCATTAGAAATCTAAAACTATTTCTTACATAATGGTATTTTATTTATAATTTTTAGACATTGAATAATTAAATTTATTTATGACACAATAATGATGCATTATTTTCCTTATTAATGAACGAATCAAACAATTGGTATTATAAATGTTAAAATAAATATAATTTGAAAATTTTGATGATATCCACGAATTTAATTGGTTAATATAACATTTTAGGATCGATTAAATTAATTTCCTTAGAATTAATAAAGTTTTAATGACTTTAGCAAAAATCAATTATTGAATAGTGTCAAAATTGACATAAATGAGTTTTTAAAACAAATATTTTATTATTAATTGATATTCAATTCCTAAAAATCTATAGTTAGGAAAAAAGACTTATATAATAAAATTTGTATCATTAATGGACCAATTTGGGGTCTCTTGGATGTATATTGTATGTTTATTAACTATATAATATAAAAATACAAAGTGACATGGTAAATGTCAAACTAATTTACTAAGAGTTAAAACTAAAAGATAAGGATAATATAATTAAACAGACCTCTCTAAAATCTATTTGTTGAAAGGATTTCTACCTATACCCACCTTATACTTTGAATAATCCTATTTGGAGCCAATATAAACCTAATATTAATTTATTATAAATTAATACATTATGTTTTTCCTAAAGAGACCCTCCCCCATTATAAAAGGACACCACTTCTAACCAATTCTTCATACCTTCAAAGCCATTTGGATCGGTAAAAATATGCCCAAATACCCTATCAAATATCCTACCTTAATCCTATAGGCCTTTCTTTAGTAATAAATCCAACCTAAGGAGCCCTTTTGATCAAATCAAAAGGAAGAACCCGAAGAAGAGGTAATGGTTTCACCACCCTTTTTCAAGTTCCTTTCTTCTTCCACTTCTCCATTGTTTATTATTTCCATTATAAAATAATAACTCCAGTATATTATATATACTGTGATGTTATTATAAATATTTCACAACTATATTCATTATTCTATCCAACTTATGATTGATAATGTCACCATGTGTGCGAACGTACGGCTTACCATCTCCACGCTGTGGTGAAATTTGTTATTCAACACTAAGTTATTTTGGTGGATATAATGATGAGTAATATGTATATAAATAATGAAAATAACATAATAATGTCTTTGTAAAATTAATATACCATTAAATTTCACACCTTTAAGGAAATGATATTGTCGCTCGTGCATACGTACGGATTACCGTCTCCACGACGCGATGAGATTCATTTCCACATTCACCATTCATCGACAATTATAAAAATATATATTACTAATATATTTGTAATATATGAAATAATAGTGCTACTGGAGATATATATATATTTATATATAAATGTACTTACAAATATTTTATTCACTTAGTTTCCTTCAATACGTTATGAAAACGGAAACAACGTTTATGCGTACGTACGGACTACCGTCTCCATAAACGGTGTTTTCCATTTCACAAATATACCTATTATAAAAAATTATATTCTAAATATATATGATATATAAATATTTTTTTATATTCTGGAATTATTTAAATCATGATCTACGTGATACAATCAAGAGTAACAAGTGAAAACATGTACGATAAAGAATGCAATTATTACCCGAAATGTTAATTTAAAATGGAAATAATTATTAAATGGGTAGTAAAAAGTCATAAATGAATAATGTATGATATCATAAATATTAATATGGTTCTGGTATAATATAATAACATACTATGGTCTTCATACAGAAGGTTAAATGTACCCTCGACTAAAGGAAAGTGCAAGGTAAGGGGTTCTCATCTCACTCCTTATTCTCGTGAGATTCATCCCATATTTCCAGTATTACCTATTGTGTGGTGTATGTACTGCCCATAATTGTATTATTTGTGTAAAACCCTTTAATATATGCGTATTTACATATTCATTGTATGATACTTCTTTCATGGGGTGTATGTTTCGTAAGTTACCAAATTGGTAAGGGTTTATTTCACAATCTCTTCATTATCCGAGGCTGTTTATACATAATTATCTACTCGGACCTCTTTATCACCCACATTCATGTTTCTTAAAAAAAATTATTCCAAAACATTTTTACTATTTACTAGACTATGTATTAATTTCATTTATATCCTTTTTTTACTTTTTATAAAATGGGTTGAAAGGAATCTTTTCGTCGTTTTCCAAACAATGTCCTTTTTATCCTTTTCGACAGAATTAAGGTAATAATGTCTTTTTTAAATTATACGGTGGGTGAAACTATTTTCCACCATTACAAAATCATTAAAGCTTTCCTTAAAAGATTATAAGAATATTTTCAAAGTAAATGTTTTATTTTATAATTATGTGACTTTTAAATGATTTCAAAAAAGAGATATTTCTCTCAAATAGTTTTGATTTCATCTATGTCAATATCCTTTGATGGATTTTAAGTTTATTTGAAGTTGATTTATTACGATACAAAAATTCCATATTGTATTGAAGGTTTTTGGATATGTTTGACTATGGATGTGTTATTTTTCTACCATTCATGGTTTATGGAGAAAGTATTTACATTTTGTATGCTAGTTTTAATATGAAAGTTTTTGTTATGTTTAAACCTGTTCATATGAGGAATACATTGGACTTATTCAGTGACGGGTGGAGCCCGCTATAGCTCCTCGATGCATAGGTTGGTCTCATGAGACAAACTAGTTTCTTGGCATGAGGCCTTGATAAAATCTTATTTGTAGTCTTCGCACGAGGCTTTGGCTACGTGGTTATGATAGTCTGAAATTATGCATTCCATCATTATAAAAGTGGTTTTTGATATTACATGTGATTATTCAATTAGTAGAATACCCATGTAAATAAGTAAATGGAATTATTTCATTTTATTTCTTCAATATTATGATGAAGTTCAAGTTTAAAATGATTTTTTTTAGTTATACATTGCCTTAAATGTTTATGCTTATTTTTGAAAGTTTCTGCTGTATTGCTTACCCTTACTGAGCATTTGAGCTCACCCCTTTCTATGTTTTATTTTCCCAGGATTCCAAGAGGAGTATTGTGATTGATATTTAGGGTTAATCCAAGGGAATAATGGTGTTCTTAAAGGATTATTTATGTTGTTTTGTATGTTAGAAAGTGTAATGTAATATTCATGTATGTAATATATTTTCCGAAACTACTAAACCGATCGGTCCTTCGGGACTTGATTCCTTATAATCATGCAAATGTATTAAAATAATGCACCCACTCTGGGTAACTAGGGTCGGGGTGTTACATTTGGTCTCAGAGTAATTTTAGCAATAACCTTGGAAACTATATTTAGATAAACTCTGATTAGAGACCATTAACCTAAGATAGACTTTGAGGATTAGTATAGAATAACTTTCTATAATTTTGGTAATGTAGAGATTTTGTGAGTTTTCCAAGCAAATACATCCTTGTCTGGATAATAGCAGGTAGAGACGGCTCTGGCACAGATGTACCTAGGGGTAAAACCCGAAACCACCACTTATAGCTAGACTCAAACGGGAACTGGTGCACAAAAATGGGACTTACTGCACTCTTAGTTATGACACTCCCAGGGGATATGCTTAGGATAATTCTCATTTTCTTTACAAACCAATATGAAGGTTTATGAGTATATATCTCCTCAAATAAAAAATTTTTGATTATGGATTATATCGATAAATTGTTTAATTTACTTTAGGTATTTTTCATGTTTGGAATTATGAATTGCGATTCATAAATTGACCAAGTGTATGCCATTGTTTAGAAATGGTTCCCAGTATAAGGAATGAGAACTCCAGAAATACGAATGATCCAAGGAGTAAGAAGGATCACATCATTCATGGTCTTAAGCTAGAATTTAGAATGGAAATAGTCTCCCACGTATTATCATCATATGATGAAATAATATCATGTGTTAATAATATATGAAAATAATTCTTTGAGTCCTATGGATTTGAAGGGAATCCATAGAAGAAAAGGATGGAAGAGAGAAAGACAGATAAAGAGAATAATTTAAAGAAGGATTTTTCCATATGTGATAACTGTGGAAAGAATCACCTTTGAAAATTCTTGAAGGGAATGGGAGTATGTTATAAGTGTAGAGAAAAAGGACACCCCGTTCGTGATTTCGAGAGTAAGAAAAAGGTTTCAAATGTACAATGCTTCATCTGCAATGAGTGGGGACACTACGTGAATCAATGTTCAAATCACCATACAATGCTGCAAATGATGCTATTGGATAATAATCAAGTTATGATTCTACCACAAATGAAGAAGAATGACTAGTGTTATTATGTTGTTATTTTGGAATTATTTCATTGAAGTGTTGTATCAATGATGTACTGGAAATAAATAAGGATTGTACTGCAGTACTATTTCATTGAGGATTTTTGATTTTATAGTACCATGAAATGTGATTCAACAGCATGTTAAACTTATTTTTTGAAAATACATGGTTGAAGGAAAGGTAATACTTAATATGGTCTTGATACAGAGATTTAATTTTTGAATAAGAAAAGGTTTATTTGGATAAATTATATTGGATATTCTCGACTACCTTGGCACTGATTAATGGTTTGTTTATTTCATCATTGTTTGAATATTCAATGTTTTTGGATATAAGGAATATATCTAGTATTCTATAAGGAATAATGGAGAATGGATGTAGTCAATAAGGTTTTATGGTAATTTATGGTGTTAATTTATTTTAAAAGAATACATGATGAAGGAATTCACATGTTATTACGTGGAAAAAAAGATCTTCATTATATTTACCTTCCTTATAAATTTCGGACTGTGATTTTGGACAGAAGTAATTTGGATAAGTCTAAATGTTGGAATGGATTATATTTTACATTTGATACAATTTTTAAGGTTAAATCATTTCTAATGATTATTTTTGGATTGTTATAAAAGGATAACGCGGAGGTCAGGCGACAACCCACTGCATCCGGCAAGGCCGCGATACTTGAACCCGTAACCGAAGGTCAGCAAGGGTGTATCACCTACCACTGACCCACGTGATGTCCTGGATTGAATAATGTAGTTTCTTTATAGGGTCTGGTATATGAATTATAAATTCATTTTTTGGAACCCTATATGAATAGGATAAATAGAATGTTTTTTAAGTTCTATTATCTTTTAGAGTGAAAGATGAGTTTGTGGTAGAAATTAGTTAAAGGATGGAACTATACATGACAAGTATACATTTTTTTCTTATATTATTCTAAGAAGAAATAAATTCTTAAACATTAGGTATGGAATCTGAAAACCAAAAATGTGTTATCCTAATACCTTATGTTTTTTTTGAAGTGATGGTATTTTAAATCATCTTTGATTGGTGGATTTGAGGCCCACAATTCTATAATTGTTTGTGATTGATGACCTCAATCACTCCCTATAAATATTTAAGTTTTTCCTCTAATTAAGTGCTTATAATTTCCACCAATGTTCTCCTAATTGAAATCATAATTTGGGGGTGATTTTTTTATTCCCCTTTTCCTATTATTAGGAATAAATTTTATTAACCCAATTTCCAATGTTGGTTTTCCCACAAAGGTATTTTCTATTTTCGACCATTTATTTTCAAAGAACAATTCAAAATTGTGAGGAAAAAATTTATTGAAGGAGGGGAGAATGTAACACCCCAAGCTTCCATGGTACATTTCCCTTTGAATAATGCAACAACTTGCATTGTACGCAACTTTGAGATTCTAACACACCACAACCAATCAAAGTAGCCGTTATGAATAGTAATACCCACTTTTTGAAATTTTATATATTTTATCTCTTAAAATGGAATTAATTTTTGGATTCAAAATATTGAAATTATCATAGGGTAAAATTTTGGTACTTTTCGGATAACTTTTATATTTTCATGAATAGTGAAAATTACTAAATTTTAATTAAAAACAATTTTTTTAATCAAAATAATTAATAGTGATAAATTATGAATTTGAGTGGTTTTAAATTATATTTAGAATATAGTTTTACGATTTAATACAATTTTGGTCATTGGACATAATTTCAAATTTAAAATGGACATAAACAAGTGTCAATCTTTTGATAGTTATTATATCTTAAAAACACGCTTTTGGTTTTAACAATGGTAATTAATTATAAATTAATTTCTACCACTTATGTGTTTTGAATTTAGAAAAATGGTTTCCATATTTGGAATCATGAGGTCCAAATTGTGTAAATAGGTAACATTTAATTTTAGACATTTTGAATAATTACTTCAGTAAATATTTTATTTACCATGGTTAAAGGGTAAATCCGGTAAATAAGAGTCAAAAAATATAATAATAATAATAATTTACCCTAAAACATGTCCTAACCCCATTGGTTGATAAATTTCCGACTATGGGCATATTTGGGTCGATTTTGGGACCCCATGGAGCCACTTGAAGGTGATAAGGACACTTTATATTAATTAGGTTAAAGTAAATACAAAAATGATATAAGCATATATCTTTTAGAAAACTTTTTTTTACATAGGTTTATATATTTTATCATTTCGACTAAAAATATTATTTATAAAGATAAAATAATTTCCTACATAATGGTATTTTATTTATAATTTTTAGACATTGAAAAATTAAATTTATGTCGGACACAATAATTATGAAATATTTTCCTTATTAATGAATGAATCAAACAATTGGTATTATAAATGTTAAAATAAATATAATATGAATGTTTTGATGACATCCAAGAATTTTATTGGTAAATATGACATGTTATTATTGATTAAATGAATTTTTTCTAAATAATAAAGTTTTTATGACTTTAACAAAATCAATTATTGAATAGTGTCAAAATTGACATAAATGAGTTTTTAAAACAAATATTATATTATTAATTGATATTATATTCCTAAAAATCTATTTTTCTTCCAAAAAAACTCATATCATGATATTTTTATCATCAATTTACCACTTGGGGGTCTCTTGGATGTATATAGTATGTTTATTAACTATATAATATAAAAATACAAAGTGGTTAATGTCAAACTAATTAACTAAGAGTTAAAACTAAAAGATAAGGTTAATATAATGACCCAAACCTGTCTAAAATCTATTGGTTGAAATTATTTAGACCCATACCCACCTTATACTTTTAATAATCTACTTTTTATCCATTAGAAACCGAATATAAATTCATTATAAATTAATACTTTTAGTTTTTTCTAAAGAGCCCCTTCCCCCCTTATAAAAGAACACCACTTCAAACCAATTATTCATACCTTAAAATCCTTTTGGTTTGGCCAAACTCTTCCCAAATACCCTCTCAAATATCCTCCCTTAATCCTAGAGGCATTACTTTAGTCATAAATCCAACCTAAAGAGCCCTTTTGATAAAATCAAAAGGAAGAACTTGAAGAAGATGTAATGTTTTCACCACCCTTTTTCAAGTTCTTTTCTTCTTCCACTTCTTCTTTATTAATTATTTCCATACTAAAATAATAAATAAAGTACCTTATATAAACTGTGATGTTATTATAAATATTTCACAACTATATTCATTATTCTATCCATCGTATGATTGATAATGTCACCATGCGTGCGTACGTACGGCTTACCATCTCCACGCAGTGGTGTAATTTGTTATTCAACACTACATTATTTGGATGGATATAATGATGAGTAATACGTATATAAATAATTAAAATTACATAATAATTTCTCTGTAAAATTAATATACCATCAAATTCCACACCTTTAAGTAAATGATATTATCGCTCGTGCGTACGTACGGATTACCATCTCCCTGACGCGATGAGATTCATTTCCACATTCACCATTCATCGACGATTATAAAAATATATATTACTAATATGGTTGTAATATATGACATAATAATGATACTGGATGTATATATATATATATATGTGTGTGTGTGTGTGTACTTAAAAAAATATTTTATTCAATTAGTTTCGTTCAATGCGTTATGAAAATTGAAACAACGTTTATGCGTACGTACGGACTACCATCTCCATAAACGGTGTTTTCCATTTCACAAATATACCTTTTATACATAATTATATTCTAAATATATATGATATATAAATCATGTTTTATATCTTGGAATTATTTAAATCATGATCTATGTGATACAGTCAAGAGCAACAAGTTAAAACATGTACGATAAAGAAAGCAATTATTACCCAAAATGTTAATTTAACTTGGAAATTATTATTAAATGGGTAGTAAAAATTTATAAATGAATAATGTATGATATTATAAATATTAATATGGTTTTGGTATAATCTAATAACATACTATGGTCTTCATACAGGAGGTTAAACGTACCCTCGACTAAAGTAATGTGCAAGGGTAGGGGTTTTCATCCCACACATTATTCTCGTGAGATTCATGCCATATTGCCACTATTACCTTTTGTGTGGTGCATGTACTGCCCATAATTGTATTCTTTGTGCAATACACTTTAATTTATCTATATTTAGATGTTCATTATATGATACATCTTTCATAGGGTGAATGTCTCGTAAGTTACCAAATTGGTAAGGGTTTATTTCACAATCTGTTCATTATATGAGGTTGTTTATACGTAATTATCTACTGAGACCTCTTTTTCATCCACATCCATTTTTTTTAAAATGTATTCCAAAACATTTTAATAGTTTACTATACTATGTGTTAAATTCATTTATACACTTATTTGACTTTTTATAAAATGGGTTGAAAGGAATCTTTCCGTCATTTTCCAAACAAGGTCCTTTTTAACCTTTTCAACAGAATTAAGGTAAGAATGTATTTTTTAATTGATACGGTGGGTGCAGATACTTTCTGCCGTTATAAAATCGTCGAAGATTTCCTTACAAGCTTATAAGAATATTTTCAAAGTAAAGGTTTTATTTTATAATTATGTTACTTTTAAATGATTTAAAAAAAAAGAGATATTTCTCTCAAATAGTTTTAATTTAATATATGTCAAATCCTTTGATGAATTTTAAGATTATTTGAAGTTGATTTATTATGATACAAAACTTCAATATTTTATTGAAGGTTTTGTGATATGTTTTACTGTTGATGTGTTATTGTTTTACCATTCATGGTTTATGGAGAAAGTATTTACATTTCGTATGATAGTTTTAATACAAATGTTTATGTTATGTTTAAACCTGTTCATATGAGGAAAGCATTGGACTTAGTAATTGACAGGTGGAGCCTGATATAGCTCCTCGATGCATCGGTAGGTCTCATGAGACAAAATAGTGTCTTGGAACGAGGCCTTGAAAAAATCTTATTTGTAGTCTTGGAATGAGGCCTTGGCTACGTGGTTATTATAGTTTGGCATTATACATTCCATCATTATAAAAGTGGTTATTGATATTTCATGTGATTATTCGATTAGTATAATATCCATGTGAACAAGTATATGGAATTATTTCATTTTATTTCTTCCATATTATGATGAAGTTCAAGTTTAAAAGGCTTTTGTTTTAGTTATACATTTCCCTAAATGTTTATGCTTATTTTTAAAAGTTTCCACTGTATTGCTTACCCTTACTGAGCATTTGAGATCACCCCTTTCAATATTTTATTTTCCCAGGATTCCAAGAGGAGTATTGTGATTGATATGCAGGGTTAATCCGAGGCAATAATGGCGTTCATAAAGGATTGTTTATGTTGTTTTGTATGTTATTATGTGTAATGTAATATTCATGTATGTAATATATTTTCCAAGACTGCTAAACTGATCGGTCCTTCGAGACTTGATTCATTGTAATCATGCCAATGTTTTAAAATAATGCACCGACTCTGGGTAACTCGGGTCGGAGAATTACAAAATTCATTATTCCAATTACAACAAACATCATCCCCTCGGGCCACCACCCACCTCGTGGTGCGTATCATGACACAAATGGACCCTACGTCTCACCAGATCGCCGAAAAGGAAGAACACTGGAGTCTATCATCATATTCATTAAAGAACCATCTTAATTATTGAAAACCACCCAACTGAACACCATAGAAAATCATATTCCTCATCTATGAACAAAGACCTCGACTAACAAGGCCAATTGTCATCCCAAACTTCATTGCTGCAGCAACTCGCTGAAAACAAATCCAAAGAGAACTTTGTTTAACCTAGAAGTCAATATTCAAGAAATGTGTCAACACTATTTCCATCTCTAAACATCACCACACTATCATCCCCGTCTAACCACAACACTAGATGCTAGATTCGAATAAAACAATGCACCAAATCATCACCGTTTCAAATCGAACTTGGGGCAACTGAAACCCCAAATACAAGAAATCAAATCGCATCCAAAAGCAACAAAAATCAGAACACCACCTTCGAGATCAAAAGAAGAAAACCTACACCAAAAAGATGAAGAATAAAACCTAGAAACAAAAAAATAGAGTCGAGGACCCACAAATGGAATGTGGTGGCCAATAAGCCAAACCTCCCAAATATTAATTGTTACGACTTCTCTGGATGCAACCAAGAGAGTGGGAGTAGAACTTCAGGTCAGAGTAGTGGATTAGAGGCCAAGAGCTCTAAGCGGCGACAATGACGGTGAGGTGGAAAAGTGGGAACAAACCAAAAAGGAGTAATCGACCCAAAAATTCCTTGAGATCCATCGACCGCCGAACCTCAAAACCCAAAACTTCATTGAACCACTGCTCCATATCTGACCTAGAGAGGCATAGGGGAGTAGGAGGTTAGATCCACAAAAATAGCATCCGAAGGGATTTTAAGAAGACAATCGTTGCAAGAGAATTGGAACAAGAGAGCATTTATAGGATAGAAAGCGAGAAACATGACCAAAATGAAGCAGGAGAAGGATAGAGAAGATTAAAAGAATGGAGGAAAGTATGAAAAGAAGAGCGACATCACTCAAATGAGCCACCGACTCCGAGTCAAAGAGTTTTAGGATGAAACCCTAGGTAGAGCTGAGAGTGAGAGGAGGAAGCTGTGAGAGAATGGATCCATCCAGTCTTGTTGTCTTGAATAAACTAGATACAAACATGAAATTCATATTATAATGAGAAAGGTAACAAAATACAATGCATTACAAAAACTTATAAACTGAAACCAAGAGAACTCAATAAATAGTCCCCTATTCATAAAATATTGAAGGTAAACAAATGAAATAGGTGATATAAAATGACCAGTAAGGGTTACAAATAGGGGAAACATGAATCAATAATAACTGAATCATAAACAATTTGGCATAGTCAACATGGAATGGTGAATAAATGAAAAACACATGCCATTATTAAATTGAGAGTGAAACCGCATCCATAGATTTTGTCATAGTGAAAAACTCATGGAATGTAATAACTCAAAATGAATAAAGATAGATATTATTAATTGGACATAATGTATCTAAAACATGATACCATTATACCATCGAAATAGTTTATGTTTATGGATAAAACCCATCTGATTTTAGGAAATACACTCAAAGGGTTTGTCACCAATTGATTTGTCTCATGAGACCTGTCGATGCGTAGAGGGGATATAGTGGGCCCCGAACATCACTACAAGTCCAAATAATTCTTTATACATATATTTAATACAAGATAAATATTCCATTCCAAATATCCATATATATTAGAGAATATAGATTCATCAATATTTCCATAGTTAAAACAACATTCCAAATTAACACCGTATGTGAAATGGTATACATCTTAAGAAAATAATCATATCCATAAAACCGAATTATGGATATATAATAAAAATATATTTTCAAATGAAAATTGATCTAAAATGCACTTTAGGTACACCACATAAGAATTGTTAGGTGTACAATAAAAAGTAAGTCTCAAAGAAATGAAAATTGAGACAAAGCCTGTTAGCACACTATAATCAATCATATCATGTGACCAAAAATTAATAATCATTCAATGAATCATTTAATACCATGAATATAAATATAATCATGATGTTATATATCAAATGTAATAACACATTCACCACTTATAAGAAATAAGTTCCGAAGAATAAAAATCTCACAGAAATAAAAGTGAGATGAGAAACCCCTTACATATATTTAGGCATTGTAACGAGTGTTCTTGTGAGGTATTAATGAGAGATAAATGGGTATACAATAATTTATATATTATAAGGTATATATGGGGGAGTTTTGAAAACATACCCCATTATTAGGAATTAAAAATAAAAGGACACATCTTAGCGGGGATTCTTGAACAAAAGTGAGAGAGAGGATCCATTACAAACAATGTATAATTATATTGAGGAAAAATCAATGAAACAATTATGTGTTAAAAACATAAAACAAAAAAATAAAATATGATATTGTGAATAAAACAATCATAGGTCATTCACATATATTTTGGGAATGAAAAAAACAATGACATTCATGGTTAACTCAATGAATGGAAATTGAGTTAAGATATCCCTTACCTCGGGTTTGAAATCCTTAAAATTTGTTCAAAACATCTATAATATGGTTTTAATAGTGCTATTAAATTATTAAAGAACTAAACTAATGTTTATAATACCATACATAATTTTATTATACCATTTTCCACCCATTTATTAATAAAATTTTGTTTTTCCCATTGTTTCGGGTATGTTCTTCTCATGGTTTCAGAGGTCGGTTTGTTATTTCATTCCTTGTAAAAAGAAATAATAATACAGAATTTATAAAATATATAAATTAAGTCATTTAAAACAACTAAATGTTATTTTAAACTTCCTATGATTGCGGTAAAGTGAAACAACAATGCATCATCCCCAAAGGTGGTTAATTGACACACCACAGATGACGATTTTGTTATTTATGAATAAAAAAATAAAAAAAATATATTATAGGATGCATATACCATAAAAACAAAATAATTAAAATATATATATGATACTGGAGTTTTCATGAATCATTAGATAATTGGTATGGATAAGTTTTGATTGAGAAAGAATTTGAAAGAGAAGAAGAAGGAATCTAACCTCTTGAATATATCTCTTTTAAAACCTCCATAAGGTTCTTGGAAATGGTCTTTTTGTTAGACCATAAGAACAATAATGAGTTATGGGATATGGAAGATGGAATTTGTTATAGGTTTTCTAAACATGAAGGCTCAATGTGACTAATAGTTTTGAAATAAATAACCTCCTTTTACAAGTGAGGTGGAAGATAACATATGAAATGCCCAAATTATTAAATTATAATAAATATATTATAGGTTTCAAGAAATAAAAATAACAATAAAACTAAAGGTGATTGAATTATAGAATTAATATTTACATTTTGGGCCTTGTTAAATAATTTTGGTATTTTTAAATAATTTAATAAAATGTTTTATTCATGAAAATGTTTTTTCAAAATATAAAAACTATTCAAAAATAAGACCTTAAACACATCAAAAAAAAAGTTTCTAAATCGAATAAAATAAAATATTATATCATATAAATTTCAAATTCATATTTTAATTCGTGAATTAGCTTAAAAATTTAAAATTATATTTATTTTACTATTTTTAATATCATTTATTTTATTTATATATTAATTAAATTAATACTGCATCATCTTTGTGGAAGCCATTATGGAATTTATTTATTGTCTAAAAAATTAAAATAAAATTCTATGAGAAATATAATTTTATTATATTTCCAAATACTATTTTTTTAATAACACTCAAGTTAAAAATTACATTAAAAATTTAATACAAACAAAACAATATGGATTGTTCACCTTGTCTTACTTTTAGATAAAATATTCTAAAGGTATTAAAGTGATTATTGTGGGTCCAAAGTGTCCCAAAATCAAATAAAAAATATATTATAGTCTTAAATTACATAAATAATACATTTTATCCAAAATATGGTTCATTTAATAATTCTTATAATTGTATTTAAAAACATTTTATTTAATTTTATTATTCTTGTACAAGCACTGCATCAACGTTTTATAAGCAATAATGTTAATTATATTATATAAAAAAATTAAAATAAATTAATAAAATTAAAATAAATTACATAGCTTCAAAATAATCATTTTATTCATCAATTAAGTTTATTTAAACTTATTTATATCGAAAGAAATTCCTAAAGTTTTTAATTTTTTTTCTAGCCTTGCATAAGAATTGCACAAACATTGGGATAATACTCATGTTATATAACACTGAAATTATAAATTAACAATAAAAGACATAAAAATAAAAATAAAAAAATAAAAAATTCATTAAAATATTTTAACACTCAATTATTATATAAAAGATACCAATTTTGACTTTATCAGCACTAGACAGACACAACGTCAACATTGACAATGATTTTTATAATTATCATGAAAAAATATACTTTTCATGTTCTAAATTAATTCTATAAAATAATACACTTGTAATATAATTATTCCGTTTTTACATAGTTTAAATAAATTTTATATCATAATAATTTCAAGATGATGTCACGAAAAATGCTGCATTTCATAAAAAACTGTATTTTTTAATATTAAACAAAAATCAAACTATTTCTTAAAAATCCCAAAAATTCATCCAGAACATTTTTCGACATGTAGAATCCAAAAAGGAACTCCATTTTATGAAATAATTTACATGGGTGGTTCTACAAGGGGTATTTTATGAAAGTATTTACATGGGTTGTCCCACAAGGTTTCTATATGAGAGTACCATCATCATGAATATACTTCATGGTGAACCTTCTTTAGCTTTAACATTAATGTTTCCAAAGGGGATTTCTTTGAGGGATTATACTAATGAAATTCTCTTCAAGTAAACAGATTTATCTATTAGAGTTTTTTCCATATAAGAACATAAGTCTTGAAGTCTATTTTCTCCATCTAAATTTTATTTTTGTTGAAGGGGGTGAAAGGAATTTATAGGAAAAACTTCATATCCATCATCCTAAAATATGAATTTATATAGGATATTCATGGTCACCAAGATTTATATGACTTCAAATAATCATCACCTTGCCTCTATAAAATGTTTCCCAACCAAAAATATGTAACACGATAATGAAGTATTCTAAAAAAAATATGGATTATAACTATGAATAATCTTCATCATATTTCCACAAAGAGATTACCAAAAAATAATATGGTATGCGGATGAAAAGTATCACTATTGTGGTTCCTCAATTCAACACTCGACTATAAACTATGTACATCTTCCAACGATCTAATTTCAGAAGGAATGACCTCATATGAAGTATTCCTTTATGAAAAATTTTACTTTTACATATTTTCATTCTTTCTATTATAGTTTAAATTTTGATCCTATTGTCTATGATATAAGTATTTATAGGGGTCAAAAAAATTTCCCCATTATAGTTATATTATATTGGAACAAGGAAGATTTAATTCAAAGGAGAACACAACATCCCACATAAGTTATATATTGTGTACATAGGAACCGTCAAACTTATAAATAGGTAAAGGGATCCCCTCATTTCATAATTTTGATCTATCAAAGATTATTCACTATCACATATGAGCCACTTATTTTATTATCTATAAAAAACTACCTCATTAATTAACTAATCCATGTAAAAAACCCTATGAATTAAATTATTCATAAAAAACTTGAGGAACCCACATAAACATTATGTGAAATTTATATTTCATAAAGCCCCTCCTACACCAAATCCACCCATATATATAGTTCATCTCTAGTGTCTATTTTCAATATGTTCTATGAAAAATATTTGTATTTTCCATTTTTTATTACCCCCATTTGATTACAAGATCTAAACATCTGGGTCTCTTTATATAAATAACTCTAGAAAAATATTCCTCAGCAGCCAATATGAGGCCAACAAAGAAGATCAATATCCTTAAAGTCAGTCAACGCCATATTGTCCACTTAAGACATATCCTTCTTAGAGATATTGCATGTTTGGGCCTTTTGGATTACCCAATATAAAAAAGGTTGTATGTATATGGATTTGGGATGTATGGTGCCATGAGTAGGGAATCAACTGAGAAACCGGATCAACCATCATTGTAAACTATCTGAAACAAATGTTTTGTGGAGGGAAGCTTCATTATGGAGTCTAATCATGTAGTGGGATATGTTTTTACATGTACCTCTCTAATCCTTAAAAAAGGAAAATGCATTCCGGATCCAAATGGTTATATTTATATTTCGATTTTGAAGAAATCCACCACTAACAAGAGACTTAGATGGGTTTCAAGATGGGATATTTACCCTATAATTTTCTAAAAAATGGACTGGTTATCTGAACTAGTTCCACTAGAGATGTTTATAATTTGAACATGAGCTTAAAGAAATAATAATTTTTTAATTAGTTTGGGAATCATAGTCATTCTCTTACTATAACAGGAAATTTATTCCATATATGATTAGAAGGTGGATACCTAAAAAAACACATTCCACCTGATTCAAATACAGTTTGGGATGAGCCTATTAAATATAAACATGATCAACATGGATATAATTATAAGGGACATTTATGATTAATTCATCCCTTTGAACTCTATATGGGATGATATAGACAGGACCCCCCCCCCCCCCCAATTGTAAGAGAGCCACTCTAACAAGAAAAAGACTCCGTGGGAGATGATATTTTCCCTTGAATTAATAACCTCTTATGTATCAGGGGGCATCTTTTAATCATGTTAAATGACCAGGATCTATAGAAAAGGAAGACTTATAGATTCCTAATCGTCCAAACCTACATGATTTTGAGTTTCTACTAGTTGATAATAGAGGAAGGCTTTTAAACTGAATGGGGTTGTGAAATCACCCCATGGGTCAACTGGTTGGTCCTTATAGAGGATTTCATGGTCATTTTTATCATTGTATACCTCCCTTAAATACAGATAAGTGAACTGAGGCAATTTTTAGAACCTTTATAATGGTATATCAAATGGAAATCAAAAGGAAATTTATCTTGGAAATGTTGAAATTGGCCAAGTTCTCCAAGACTTATATTATTGGTCCTCTCTCATGTATAATGATGAATATACTTAGGATATTGATTTTGATAGACCATACTCATTCTATTGAACTCAATGTGTCACTAATTTAGTGACTCAACCATGGAGAGTTATAGGGTTAACTACAAGTTTGGTTCCAATTCACTCATGGGAGTTCAAAGTAGTTCCTTCTTTAAGTGATTTGGTTATAAATTATTTTTTATTTATTATCATAGACTCTAAATCAGACCCAGAGTGTACATAACTTCACAAAAGGATGTAATATTGGGTATAGAAGAGTATATGGATGTTAGTTCATGAGGTATCCTCTTAATGATATCAGAGTCTAGCTGTGTCTCCTTTAACATATGTTTATCACCCTGGGTTATGGTGGGTATGAATACCGCATAATCCATGCTAGTGTGAAGGAAGAAATTAGTGATCAATAATGATTGTGGGTGATTCAGTTGATGCTATTGACTTTAGAATCCATTACCCAATTCATTGGCCTCAATACCATGACTCTTTTAAAAGATTCTAAATATACAATGGTTAACGAAATGGGCCAACATAGATCATGGAAGGAAGGGTCATAGTGGACCATATTTATTAATATATATCCACCACCAATAAATTTTATATAATAAAAAAATAATATTTACAAGGAAACTGAAAAGATAGGTATTTATTCTTTTATAAGGGTAGAGGTGTTTTGACTTGACAAAAAAATGAGATATATTATTTTTCTTGATATACATCAGTCTATTAATGAATCTACGTGAATAATGACCCAAATTCAAGAGACCAGTTAGTATGTGTTGTAACAATATTGAAATACACACCACATTCTTTATATATGATAAAATATGGAGACTCCAAATTTTTTATTCTTATATCGTTTTTGATCAATGAATGGAATACATTTTTTGTGTCATCAATTTCTCAATTTTCCTTGTTGTTTCTACTATCAAGATGTGATAATTTTCATAGATGTTAAAGGGTAATATCAACCTAACCTAATCCACATAAACATAGTATGTGAATTGATTAGGATAATCACAATTTCTATGTACTAGAATTAATTAAAATATTTATGAATCAATGATTCATATTATAAACCTGTATTCATAGATGAATAAAGGTGGACCAAATATGATGACACATATACCATAACTATATTATGATAATATTTCATGATACAAAGGACAATTAGATTTGGTTTCCTCCATTTATTTTTATATTAGATGAATATGAGTTGGATAAATATGGAAACACATATTCCTCCACCTTAATCTATAGTTATCCCATTTAGATATAGGAGAGTTTGGAGACTCAAGAAAATGAAAATCATAATGAGGTATTTTAGAATTAGGATTGAAATGATCATAATGTCCCAAGTACCCAAAAATTACACCTTCATACATTTCACATTCATCGTCTAAAATAATATATATGGAACTAATGGGTGATTTAACAATTTCTCGGGTCTATGGACCTAGTGATTATAAATTTACTTTTTCTAGGTCAAATGTTAAACCCACAAGATATATGTATTTTCATTTTACGTTATCCCTAATTTTTTCTAAATCCATGAATGGGAAGTGTGTTAGTGGGAAGGAAATCAATTTTTTATTAGGACATACTTTTCAGGTTTTCAAACTGATATGTTTTATGCCTTTTAAATTTTTAAAAGCTTAAAACCTTCTTAAGCAATAAAAAGTTAAAACTTAGTGTGCAGAGGATCTATTTTTTTCCTAAGATTACATTTACAGGTTTCAACCTAGAAAGTAATACATCCCTTACCTTTGAAAGTTTATAGACTTTCATGTCTAACCTAGTAAGCTGGTGATTAAAATTAAAAAACTTTTACCAAAAGGAGATATGGTCCATATAGAAAGGGGAAACAACCCAACATGAATGGAGAGTGAAAATCAAATATTGATAGTCTTTAGAATATGTGCATGTATTTTAAGGTCATGGTTCTTAGACCAATGTGGAATGAGATGTATAGATCATTAAAATTTGATAAAAAATTTGTTTGAGATTAAGGTCATATGTTATTAATAGAAGGGTGAGATATTATATATAAAATACGAATGGAAAAATATATATAAATTAATATCATTTTGATAATATAAATAAACTCATGTATATGGGAATGAATTTTAATGTTATATTTCCAAAAACAAATGTTAATGAGGTTTTAGGTTGCATATGTTTTGATAATGAGATATAGGGTGAGGTTGTGTGTCTCATATTGAGGATTGGTTTTGCAACATTAATGAAATGAGAGGGTGGGTATAAATCAATAAAAACATCCCTTTAAAGGGTGAAAAAAGTTTAAGGTAATAATACTTGGACCAAAACTGAGAGGTTGTGACAACCCAAATGGATTTCAAGAGCTAGGAGTGTTCTAACACCTCTGAAAAAGGGGAAAAATGATGAAAATCCCAACCCGAGGTATTCAAGATATGAAATGATGAGATGGAACACACATTATGAGGATGAATAATGAGAAAATCTAAGTGATTTGTTCCATGTTAGTGTTTTTATGGGAATATGCAGTTTGATGACCTTCTTCATAGGAATAAATATACCTATGTTTGGCATGAAGAATATCGTAGTATATATATCATTACTATGTAGATGTTTCCTTCTGAAGTCAAATGAACTCATTAACGATAAACATATAAGATTTATGGTTATTCAAACACTGAAAGAATGAAGTGGGGTTTATGATAAAATTATATTAATAAACGATTGTAACACTCCTATCTTGAACTAACCATGGTTGGGTTGTAATGAGGATTTTAGAAGGAATTTAGGTGGATGATGATCAATGGATTGGTTTGAGATATAGGTCTTAAATATCACTATGTATCCAAATAAAATTTGAATCAAACCACACATAATTTCTACTAAAGATATATCATCTCGGTGTAGACTATAATATAGAAATTTTTGATGTGAATGGGGAAACTGTACACTGAGAGATATTTGATGGTGATAGAATTTTTTGATGAACCACGTTAAGGACCTCTAAGAATCAATACATATCATATAATAATAACAATTAAGAAAAATGTTTTTTAAGGTGGAAATTTTCTATTCTCTTATAAGATCAAAACTAGAAGAGGCTCTATGGTTGTACCTGTTTTAGGAGAATCAAGATATACACAGAGTAAATTAGTGTGTGGTTGGGGTTGAAAACCTAATGTACATTTGGGAATCCAAAATTATGATATGTGACTCCTAATAATGGGGTAATTTTATACTATCATAGGCTTTTAGATATATACCATATGTTGTGAAAAATTACATGGATCTAAATCTTGTGTAAGAATATTAGGTCATATAACATAGACTGATCCATGTAGTTTAAGGGTTATATAGGTTGGGTCACATATTTTATAGTTTAACTTCATGAAATAAGGACTCACAATTCATAAATGTTAATGTTATATGGTGAGGAACTTTATTTATGGGATTTTCATAGATATGACTTATGAAAAAAGCAAAATGGCTTCATCTCAGTGCTGAATACATGGAGAAAATCCTAACATAAATTTGAGAGGCCACAAATATCATGAAATTGTAAAATTTTAATTGGGGTAAACTAGTTATTGAATCATATATAGGTAACCTATGGGTATCTAGGTATCATTAATTAATAATAATAAATCCACACTTAGTTCTGTAGAGAATGTGAGGAGGCTTATCTCTGGTTCTAGGTTGTTTTTATAGACCTCTCGTTAATGAGTAGGATACTGATTAGTATGATTTAGTATGGTAGGATTGAAACTAGAACTGAATTAGGAAACTCATGTGTCACTATGTATCCCAAAATAAAAAGAATCAAGACAGACATGGTTCTTATAAATTATTTTCAAAGTTTCGATTCATGAATATGGGGATGTGTTAATGAAATGGATTAAAATATTAATGAAAAGGGGAAGAAACCAGACACAAATTTATTCTGGACACAAAGAAAATCCTAAAAAGGATCCATATTAATTCATGATAATGGGAAGAAAATATTTAATATGGGGTAGATATCATCTCTTGGGAACGATATACTATAAACATGGAATTTATGGCTAGGGATTGGATCATATTATTTATAAATCACTATGTATACAAATATAATAGTAATCAAACCACATGTAGTTATGGATATCCAATTTCCCTGTAAAAACATATCTCAAGTACAATTGATAAATATAGAAATGTATGGATACTCTAGTGAGTAAGAAAGGTGAAACATGATGAGAATTAGAAAAGGAATCATCACCAGTGTAGAACCAAGAATTGAAATAGAAACTACGGATGGGATTAGGATATGAGACCCAAGCATTACTGTATATCATGAGGTATTAGGAATCAAGCCTTACATAGTTTTATAAATTGGTATTTTTTATAGGTTTGGTGAACATTAACATTGTGATCAACCAGGGTATCCATAATCTTCCCCATAGAAAGAAAACCCACATATAGATCATGCTCTTACATTGGTGGATAATTTTTTTTATTTGAAGTCACATGGAATAAATCTCGCTAGGAAGCATAATATCATAAGGGATATACAAATGTGAATAGTTTAAAGTCACATGGAATGGAATATATTCATTGATTTTAATTCAACATGACAAGGACCATGTGATATGTAGTTTATGGTCATCCAACTAGTAATTCATGTTTTGTAGTTTAAAATCATAAAAAAGGAACTCTACACCTTGTAGTTTTATGTTATATAATGAGGGATTTAAACTAAGTAGTTTAAAGTCATGTTGTAAAGACTTTACACCGTGTGGATTAAATTCATGTAGTGAGGAATTTTTAAACCCATCATGAAATTATGAAATGTATTTCTTGAGAAACATTATAGTATTAGTAGTCATGATACAATCTATCCATTTTAATCAAGGAATCTGATCTATTTAAATAAAACTTTTTTATTTTGTAAGATATTTCCCATTTCAGCTCTATATTTAGAGTTTTCCATCTATGTATCTTAAGAGTTATTTAGGATAACATATGCCCCCCTTGGATGAATGAGTGGAGGGAAACCTTCGTGTCAAATTTTATTGAAACATAATTATAATATATTTCAATATTGTGCATGATGTGAAATATTTTATCCTCATGTCACTCTAACTCATCCAACTATATATGATACTTATCATATATAGAAATTTTATTGAAGGTGGCAATGAAAAGTGAGGGTAATCGAACAACAATGGGAAATACTACCTCTGTTTTATATACAAGTGAGTATGGTGTTGTTTGTGTGGTTGTATGGGCCAGGGTATGATAAATCTAAAAAAATGTTAGTGTTTATCTTGATAATAATTCTTGTATTTTTCCAACATCTTATAAAGGCTATTAGACAGGGTTTTTTAAGGTCTCTATCAGTTCATTTGTTTCCACATAATAGTGGGTTGATTGGTTAGAATGAATATGGTATTCATAATAAAATATCATTAATATAGAATCAAATAAGTTGGTGGTGTTTTCCATTAATATTTTGATAGTGACACCAAATCTAGTGATGATATTATACTTCAAAAAATTGAAGATAAATTTCTGTAGACATATTTAATGGTTACTTTTTACCCCATTTAAAGAAGAAATTGGTGGCAGTAAGGATGAACATGAACTAATTATATATGGATTTAGGGTATAGATCCATGAAATCTATCCTCATATAGATAATGTTCATAAGTATTTTGTAGCATGTAACAATTATAGGGATTGATGAATAAATTTTGAATGTATCTGAAACCCATGGAACTTCTTTGTGAACTCCATGTTGTTCTGCATCATTGCTATATAGAAGTGTCCATGTGTATTGAATTTATCAAATAACTTCATTACTAACTATAAGGAACCATATGTTCCAATATATACTTTTTACATAATATATAGGGTCTCTCTTATGTAACTCCAGTTGAGGAGAAAGTCATTAAATCCTCAATTTTAGAGGATCATTTGGGAATTTTGTTCATTATAAAGGATGAAATTTTCTACTTGATAATAGATATGTTCCGTCATAGTTCAATATGAGGAGAGAATTCCGTTTTTGATGTAGTCTATTATGGGATACATAAATCTAATTATGGTATCAATCAATAAGGGTAGAGGCTCTATATAAAGACTCTGACCCTACTAGCCTAGAGTTAGGGATTACTTTAATACATTGGAACCAGATAAAATGAATATCATACCAAAGGACCGAGTATTTTACTTTTATTGGTAAACTATATACAAAATAGATTTTCACAGTGTAATTTAAAACATAAGGTAAAACACAGTATTCACTTTCGGTACACCATTATTTCATATATCATATCCCTACATATCAATCATAATTCACTTTCAAGAATCATGGGGAAAGGAAACATAAGAAAGTGGTGAGCTCTAATTTTGAGTAAGGGTATGTGTACAATGGAATATATTAGGAATAAATATAGAATAATCAATATGGAAAGGTAAATAACTGAAAACACAAGTCATTTAATCAATAACATGAATATAAATAATAATATGAAATGAATAAATGATGATAAAAAAATGATATATATATATAATTACACGAGCAATAAACTTTTCCATAGATATTATAACTAATTTAACATTCACATGGACATAAAAAAAATCTTTTATAAGATAATTTATGAAACTTTACATCATAAACATATCTTCAAGGCCTTGTGCCAAGATATATTACCTAAATGGGTAAGGCCTTGTCCAAATACCCATGTTAGTTTGTCTAATGAGACCAAACGATGAATTGAGGGGCCATGTAATTCTTGGTCCCACCCATCACGTAATAAGTATAATGAATTAATCATATGAATAAATAACTCAACATAATCAACTACCTAAAAAATCAATAACTTCCTATATTGAAACAAATAACATATTAAATATCAATACTTTACTGAGTAAAATTGAGTTTTTTAATACATTTTTTTTTATTTTTTTAAATATGTATAGGTTATAATTTGTTGAAAAATTTCTATAAAAGGCAGCATAGACCTTACCGCCTTTTTTGTAAATTAAAAGTTAGGATCCCCTTGCCCTCTTTTCCTATCATCGACATGGATCAAAGACATGGAAACGGTGGGGGCGATCCCACCTTTTAAAAAATGTAAAGGAAAAGGTAGGTGGGGCACTGTCACCTTTCCCTGAAGACCTTATAAAAGAGAACCCCCACCATCCTCACTCAAATTCCCCTCACCTCACTGACTTGTACTCTCTCTCTTTCTCTCTACAATAAGATTGGTGGTTCTTCTTTTGTGCGTGGTTATTTCAGTGGCCTAAAAGGAGTGAATTTTTTTTGCAAAGCATCATTTAGAGGATTTTTTTGTATTTATTTTAATGTTATTTATTTATTTAATTGATTTATTTTTAGTTAGTTATATGTATGTCAGTTATTTACTAGTTTAGTTAGTTGTATATAGTGAAGAAAAAATAGCTATTATTAGTAATGATTAATGTTAAATTAATTAATGAATAAGTTAGGATTAATGAATGATTACATAATTATTAGCCATTAATAATTATCTAATGAATATGATATGTTTAAGTAATAATTATGGTTTAAGTAATATTTAAATAATAATTATACAATGAATAAATAATGATTAATCAAATATTAAAGAATTATTAAAGAATTATTAATGAATGAAAAAGTATTGATTACAGATAGATTTATTAATAGTTAAAGAATGATTAACTAATGATTAAATAATGCTTAAATAATTATTAAGAATTATTAAATAATGATTAACTAATGAATAAATAACGATTAACTAATGATTAAAAAAGGATTAACTTAGGATAAAAAATGATTAACTAATTATTAAATAATGATTAATGAATGTATAAAAAAGGATTAAATAATGACTAGGAAGTGATTAAATAATAATTAACTCATAATTAAAGAATGATTAATGATTGATTAAATGATGATTAAATAATTATAAAATAATGGTTAACTAAATATAAAATAATAATTAACTAATGATTAAATAATGATTAACTAATTATTAAAGAACGATTAATTAATGCTTAACTAATGATTAAATAATTATTATCTAATGATTAAAGAATGATTAAAGAATGATTAAAAGATGACGAACAAATGATTACAGGATAATGAACAAATGATTAAAGAATTATTAACTAATGATTAACTAATTATAACTAATTATTAACTAATGATTAAACAATGATGAAATAATGACTAACTAATGCTTAAATAACGATTAACTAATGATTAAATAATGATTAAAGGATGATGAATAAATGATTAATTGATGATTGACTACTGATTAAAGAATGATTAACTAATGATTAACTAATGATTAAAGAATGAATAACTAATGATTAAATAATGATTAACTAATGATTGAAGAATGATTAACTAATGATTAACTAACAATTAACAAATGATTAACTAATGATTAAATAATGATTAAATATTTAATAACTAATGATTAATGATTGATTAACTAATGATTATCTAATAATTAAGCAATGATTAACTATTGAATAACTAATGATTAACTAATGACTAACTACAAATTAAATAATGATTAACTATTGGTTAAATAATGATTAAATAATGATTAAATAATGAAAAAATAATGATTGAAAAATTATTAAAGAATTATTAAGAAATTATTAACTAATTATTAAAGAATGATTAACTAATGATTAAAGAATGCTTATGTAATGATTTAAGAATGAATAAATAACGATTAAGTAATGATTAATTAATAATTATGTGATGATTCAGTAATGATTAAGTAATGATTAAAGATTTATTGACTAATGATTAAATAATTATGAAGTAACTATTAATGAATGAATAAATAATGATTATAGAATGATTAAAAATTACAAAATAATGATTAGAGATTAATTAACTGATTATTAAAGAATGATTAAATAATGATTAAAAAATTATTAAAAAAATATTAAATAATGATTAGATAATGAAAAACTAATGATTAAATAATGATTGACCAAAGACTAAAGAATGATTGAATAATAATTACTTATTGATTAACTATTAATTGACTAATAATAATATATAATGTAATGATTTTCTCTTTATTAATGAAGTAATTATTAAATAGGGTTTAATGATTGATTAAGGAAAAATTAAAATATTATCAATTAATTATTATATAATGATTAACTAATAATTAATTAATTACTATTTATTTGTTGACTTTGGATTAACATATAGTGCATATAAAACGAAGAATGAAAAAGTAGATGACAAAGAGGCTTAACTACACACATAATTTGTCACTCCTTTGATTTTGATAATTCATACGTTATTGTGTGCCAGGTGTGTTACTCTGGATGGATATGTTTTAGAAGAATCAAATTCTCTTAATAAACCATTGAACACACCCCTAGGAAAGTAAAATTTTTTCCTACAAAACATTAGTGTCATATTTTAGGATATAATAAAATGTTCTAATTTTTTTGAATCATAATGATTATGTGGTTATCTAAGAAATAATGTATATGTCTGGATAGTACAAGTGGATGTGACATTGGAACAAATGTACCTAGGGGTAAAACCCAAAAACCCCGTAGTGAGATAGAGTTGATCAAGAATTGGTTCCTGACAATAGGCCTTACTGCACACCTAGTTTGACTCTCAGGTGATTTACTTTAGATTATTCAAATTTTCTTTATAAAATATGGAACTTTTGATTAGGAAGATTGAAATATGTACTATGAAACATTAGTTTCATCTGTTAGGATATAATTATATGTTCTAAAATTTTAGTATAATAACGATTACATAGTCGACCCCACTATAAACAGTATTTACACTATCATAATTTTGATCAAAAAATATTTTTCACATAAAGAATCAGGTTTTCCTATGTCTACTACTATGGGGAGGTTATTCAAACTGAGAAAGTATCTTCTTATAGTACACAACCAATAATAGTGGTTAGGAAAACTAAATATGTAAACCTAAGTAAACATTAAGAAATAATTCATGGTTATTGAAATTTTAGAACAACTCAAGAGATCTAGTTTATTATCTATAGAAATTTTTAATTTCTAGCTACACCAAAGAATCTAGGTTGTGCATTGGCTATTGATTTGAAATCAGTCCAAGTAATAAATTTATTTTCCCAGTGGTCAGATGGTGCCATGATAGTGTTTTATGTTGATGTTTCTACTGTGCAACAACAACGTTCAATTGTAAGAATACATAGACTTACATTAGTGGTTGAAAAAGTTCAATCCTAAGAGATTGGGGATATTCCCTAGGACACAAAAGAGGAAAACCTGCTAATCAACTAGATATACATATAAATCTAACTTCTAATGGGTAATTTTAAAATGATTTAATGGATGGAGGAAACAGTGGTGATGAGGTGGGAGCAGTAGAAGCTAGAGATGAATTTTCTAGAAATGTAGTAGTTGTGCAATAGCCTCAACCCACAACAAATAACTCACCACTATTCTCATCTTGGTCTAAATAAATACCACATTTTTATGAATTTGAATGTAATTTTCTCACACTTGAAAATGAGGTTCCTAGAGTTTTAGTAGGTATGTTTATTGAGATGTAAAAAACATTATATGTTTGAAGGGATTTTAAATGTAAAGGTGCATTAAGAAACACACTAAAAAGATTTCATATTGAGAGGGACATTGATTCAAGAATCAATTCATTCAAAAAACATCATATAATATGTTAAATATGGGGTTATTTCATTTTATTCTTGAGGTAGATTCCAGACATTGCATTTGGATGTTGGAGAATTTAGAAGATTGAGGTAGATCATACATGCATTCATCCAAACCTAAAACAAGATCATAATTTATTGGATGTGGAATTGTTATCATCTATTGTAGTTGAGATGAATATGACCTCTATAGATGTTCATATATCCCTTGTGTAATAGAGGATGCGATTTTTTTTGCTTATACAATTTCCTATAATAAGGCATGGATGACAAAACAGAAGGCAACTGTGATGGTATATAGTGATTGGGATGACTCATATCAGGTATTTCCACAATTGATAGCCATAATGAGACACGTTGAGCATGTTTTCTTCCATATTCATATGAACGAACATGTGTCTCAAGATAATCAAATTTATCCATCTCATGTTTAATTTCATCTATTATTCTTATTATTCCACCTCTATATTTCAACATTTTGGTTTTGAAAATAGTTCATATAGATTGATGAAATTATTCTATATGAAAAATACAATGGAATATTGTTGATTTCAAAAACCCATGTTGAGAACCATTTACCTCTTCTGCTAGTATTCTCCATTGCGGAGAAAGAAAATTGTGAGTCACGATGTTGGACTTTGGAACATATCAGTAACCATTCCCACCATATTTGGGGTTTCTCTTTGTTATCTGATTAGTATTAGGGAATCAATGAGGATATCAATTGATATCCTAATACACGGTGACCCAAAAATTCACATCATTTGTACTGCATCAGAAAAATTTCTAACAACATGTGAAAAATAACCAATAAGAACCTATAAAGAAGGAAATCACAAGGATCGGTGTAGAAAGTATTTTGTGTTGCCATTTCATCATATAGATAAAAATATTTTCTATAAAATATGATTAATTTTATTAAGAATATGGACCATATCAACAAGTTCTGGAGAATTTTTCAAACAAATATGAAATGCTATTCAAGAGTGTATAATTACATGATGCATATTCCTAAAGAAAAACAGACATTGGCATATGACGGGGGAAGAAGTATATAATATGACCACAAACATTATGGAGCGAATCAATGCTGTATTCCAAGGGATTCACAAGTTACCCATAAATTCCCTCGTACATGAGACATTTTATCATTGTGTGAAGTAATTAATTGATAGAAAAAATAAGCACATATGAGATTTAGTAAGGGCAAAGGTACAAAAGAAACGTTCAATGTGAAATTGAAAATAAAATTAAAGAAAGTTATTCTTATTGAGTGTGATTTTTTTCCCATAAGACTATCTATTTGAAGTACAAGAGTGTCTGGACCCCATTTCAAATTACAATGGTTAGAAAATGGTGGTATTACTTGAATCCACGCAATGTCAATATTAAAACTTCTAGGAATTATGGTTTCCATTTACAAACTCCAACGCAACATGTTCCTCTATGAACATATCATGGGAAGTATATGTTGATCCATTGTACTAGATGGACACAATTTATAACTATTATTCTGAACCGTTGACACCTATTGGGGAGTTTTGGTATTTAAAAATGCCTGAAACCATCCGATATTGATACCTGACATCAATAGGTTGTGTCAATGAGGGAGATCGAAGTCCAGCAAGATGTGGAATGAGATGGAATAGCTTCAAGAATAAGGGAATCATTTGATATGAAACATATTTCATTAAGAAGGGTAGAATAATAAATGATTCCCCAGTATTATTGGATCAATTTCTCACTCTTTGCCACAATGATGTATTAGATTCAATGTGATATTTTCATATTATTAATTACATGGAGTTAATATAAAATCCATTTTTATTGAATTTTCTAAAATTTATGGATAATTTAATATCAAATAAAATCAATCCTTTAATATTAAAATTACAAGGAACTTTCCAACTACATGTGAGGTGACATTAAAGCACAATCAAACTATCCATGTATAAACCATAAAGAATGCATGTGAGAAAATAATCAGAAAACATACTATCATCTGAGAAAACATACATAAATTATAAATCACACCATTTAAGATCTAATAAATTAGGAAAAGTCAATTTAAGGTTTTTTTGGGATATAAAAAACATTTTGTCTTCATTTTTTAAAATTTTATTAGAAAATAAGTTACAAAATGATTTCGAATGTGATGTAAAAAGAATAGAAACAAATGATGAATTTATTTATAAATTATAAAATGATAATTATGATCACATAAAGTCATATAAACAAGAAAAAACCCAGTAAATAACACATGAATTATTTACAATATATAGGAAAGACCTTTACATTTTACCACAAAACAGATTTTGGATAAGATGATCTAGACATCAAAAGTCAAGTGAAATCCATCCATGTTTCCAATGGTAGCTTAATAACATCTTCCAAAGGGATGTACTTAACTTTTCAATTTTCAAAATCTTTCATCTTATAAAGATATGCCTCCCCATATAGAGAAGATTTCATTATATGTCCTAAAGATTTTTAAAATTCAAAAGTTAAGTACATCCCTTTAGAAGATGTTATTAAGACACCCCTTGAAAATAAGATGGATTTTAATTCACTTCTGAATTTAGGATCCTATTATCAATACTCTATTTAGTTAAAAAATTATATGGTATTTCTTTTCTATTGTAATGAATTCATATGTTATTTAATGGGTATGTTCTTGTTTTCTTCACTTCATATGATCATAATTTACATTTTATCATGGATAAATGAATTGATTGAGTGTTTTATCTTCTTTTTATCTCACATTCCAAATCATCCTTGGAATTATGTTCTAATAAAATTTTCGATAACAAAGAAAAAAGGTTTATATATATATAAATATAAAATAATATCTAACAAAACACCCTTTTATATGTAAATACTTATCTAAAACCACATTATAAATATTCTTTGAGAAAGCTTAATACACAACCTTTTATTTTGATAAATACAACTTCCTAAAACAATTGAAATAGAAATTTCATGTATTAAATTCTACCAATTATAACTTTCTACAGACCATAATTCTATATTTAGATTTTACACTTAATAATTATTTCATTTTTTCATATAGATAGAGGATACTATGCTACTCACTGAGAAATATATGTATGTTTCACGTGATGCGATAGGGGGTTGTGAGGTTCAATTGATTAGGGTGGGTCGAGAACACCATTATCATCACCTTCTACCTCCATTATCTATTAAACCATACATATGTCATGTGGGATTTTATGTAAGTGTGGTATCAGATTTTAAATTTATTGATCATCACCTACTTGCTTCCCTCATTGAGGGATAGAAACTAGAGACACACACATTCCACTTTCCTGAGGAAAAGATGACCATCACCCTTGAGTATGTGGTAGTACTACTCTGTTTTCCTATCTAGAAATCTGAAATTATAGGAACCACCAATAGAGATACGCTTGAGCTTGTATAGAGATTTCTAGGCATCAACATTTTTGATGATGATGATGATAATGATGGTGGGTTGATATTTATGAGGTGTCTTGAAATTCCATTTGCATAGTTATCCGATGACGTTGAAGACCAGACTTTCATACATCATGCACATGAATATATATCTCATATCATTAGAGGGACATTGTGAACTGATCACTCATATATTCATGTACACATGATTATCTGGGCCTACTGGAGGATTTTGAATTAGTCCGGGAGATACAATTGGGGATCGTCTTGTAGGGAATATACACACAAGTAATTTATCCCAACATGCCACTTTGAACACAATTATCTCAAGGGACGCATCATCCTTATTTATATGTAGTCATAGGAGTGCATCCATCCCATATCCCCTATTATTTCTAGTCTGGAGCTACATATAGACGTGGTTCATAATGCTCTACATGGATGCTGGTATGATCACTCATCTCTATTTATTTCTATTACTATTAAGAGTTATTAAATTTAATTTCTTATTATTTATAAATTTAAATATTATATTTTATAAGTGGAGTCAGGTACACCGCTTCATTTGCACTTTGAGACACAATTTGGGTGCATACCATCTTATATTGGACAGTTTACTACCCACTGATATAAGTATATACAATCTTTCATTGACTAACCAATTTTATAATATCATCATTTTTGGTTTTTATTAAAAAAAGTTTTTGACAAATCCCACATGTCATTTCAAATTAAATGGATACAATACTGGGATTTAATAGATAAGATTCCCGTCTACTGAACTACCGAACTTCAGGATGTGATGGTTGTAATGTCTCTCATTAATTTCATATTATTAAGTCACACCATCTCAATAGAGTAATGCACTAGTTAGGTTGTGTTCATAATATCCCATTTCCATCAAGATAGTCACCCATGATTCATTCAGTGAAGCTGATAAGGAGGGAGGATATTGACTTTCGCCGATGACTTGCCGAGTATCTTGACCTCCGAGATAGATGAGAATCATTTCATATCGAGGGCATCTGTACGATCCAATTCCATCTATCCATGTAGATATATCATGAGCCATGTGATAGAAATAATCCTATACTATATATTACTCCAAAAATCATAGGTCTTCATGATCTGGTAAGTTCAGAATTTTCCATTCGTTTTTTATTGTACTATTTTTCAATTCAATTTGAATCTCTTTATTTCATACCTAACTATAATGAATTATCTACATGTATGATCCAAGGGAGGTGGAGGTTGTTAGATTTGAAGCAATACATACTATAATACAATGGGTGATTCCAACTTATCATGTGTTTCATGATAGTATATTCGATCATACACTCTAGTTAGATGACATTCCAACCCAAGGAGTAGAGGTTACTACTCAGGAACCTTCTCCAAAATCTACTAATATCGAGGAACCATGATGATGACAACATAGATTGTGTCGTGCTGCACATGAGTCATCACCAATTCCAAAAGAAGTGGTTTAACCTTTAGAATCATAGCCTCAACTTATCGAGGATGTGCATCAGGAGTCCTAATATCCCTTCATGTTTTTAGGACATCCGAAGTTTTCTCTGGATATATATCATCTGAGCTTCTTTCAGGGGTCCAATTCTGTGCCTCCACCTTTGGTTCGTGAGCCTTCATAGGATATGGTTCCACTAGGTGATGATGGAAGGTCCTTATACTCACATAGTGGGAGAAAAACATAGGTCCCATGAAGACATTCAGTTGACACCTCCTCCCATTGAAGTATAGATAGAGCATCAAATAGTCGAGGTTCTACTGCCCGGGGATTATCCATCTCCAGGTCATCATACTCCAACATAGTGAAAATGTCAGTGACCTTGACATGGGTGTCCCATTATCACCCTAGATTTTAGGATGAGGCCTCACCATATATATTGATTTTACTCATTCATGTATATATTTTATGTTGATTTAAATAATTTGAAACAGTAATTCATTCTATCATGTATATGATTGTCTATCTATTAAAATGATTAAATTATTTTTTAATATAATCCATTTTTATATGTTTATAAACTATTTTGATTTTGATTTATATTTTATTTATATTTTATATTTTATATTCTTTCAAATTTTACTACTTGAAACAAAGGAAAAATTATTAAATTTTAAGCAGGTAACTTTAAAAGCTTATAAAAATAAAAACTATAAAAACAATCTAAATAGAACTTAAAACATATCCCAATAATCTAAAAGGTTTTTGGAGATAAAAATAATTTCATAAATATAGTAAATAATTTAATATAAAAGGAATGTAAAAAAATATTATAAATATAATTTTAATGGTTTTAAAATAATATAGTTCAACTAAAATTACTTTTAATTAATTGTTTTAATGAAATTATAATTCTTTGGATTTTTTTATTTTTAGTAAGTGTTTCATGTAGATTGTATTTCTACATTATTATTTATAGAAATTCAAAGCCACCAACTTTAAATATTATTAGGCTTCAGGTAGGTGACTTTAAAATTAATGAAATTATAAAATATAAATACACTATAAAGGATATTTTACACTGTGACTATTGATATAAAACATAATTGAAGATAAACAAAATCCAAAGCAGAATAATTAAAACCTAATTTACTTGTCGCAAAATTTATTTCTTAAAGCATTACATTTTCACTCTCAAATATTAATGGACATAATTATAAACAAAATAACAATATATATATATATATATAACAATATAAAAACTTATGTATTTTTAAATATAAAAAAATGAATATTTAAAAATATGTTTTTGGATGAAAGGCCACATCACCGATGCTTCCTTTTGACATAACTGAAAGGGAGCATCGAAGATACCGCTTTTCTGCATTAATTTTAAGAAACATTCTAACCTAGACTTATTTAAATATTTTTTTAAAAAAATATCAAAAAAATATCATAAACAACCCATAAATATATGGTGGATGGTGACAAAATATAATAACCTCATTAAATTATAATATTCAAAAAATGACGTTGACCTAGATGAAAATACATTAGAAATACTATTTTTTATTCTTTAGGGAAATACCCTTTTCTCTTTGAAATCACATATTTAAAAACATCAAAAATATGATTGAAAACATTTTATTTGAAAAGAACCCTGTAAAATTATAACATAATCTTCTAAGAAATGATTCTTTTTTATAGCTAGAAAATCCATTCATTCTGTATATATTAAAAATCATTCCTTTCACACTCATTAAAATTGTTAAAAAATACCTCATTTAGAAAACTATAAGAATATTACTTCCAAACCATTTTCTAAAAACTAAAACATGGTAAATTTGTTTGATATATTATTTTGATAATGATAAAAACGTTTTTAAAAACATTTTTTCAAAACATGGGTATTGATGAAAAATATTCCACCTATAGGGACTTAATCATAAACAATCTCAAATAATGCTGACATTATGAAATAAACCATTACCACTTGGGTATCTTTTGAATAATAATTCCCATGGAAGGAATAAATTCAAATAAAAAATTAAATATCATGAAGAAAAATATATTCAAGATATAATATATCAAAGGGTCATTATATTCCCCACACAAAACAAATAAGTGGTGGATATAAAAAATCACTCACAGAAGTAAAAGTGAGACGAGAAACCCTTAACTCAGGCCTGAATTCCTTCATTTGTGTCCTCAAATATTTTATAATAAATATATATTTATTATAAAACTATTAAAGATATATATTAATATATATCATATAATATATTATTTACTTATAACCTTTTATCACCCAATTATTAATAATCCATTATTTAAAAAACTGTTTTGGGTGACAACTACTTCATTTTTCATATATGTTTTGGTTCAGTAGTTACAATCCTTGAATACTGATAATGGTAAAATTATATACATAATGTTTATAATTATTTAAATATCATATATATTAATTATATACATATTTATATTCGTCCATAAAATTCTTAGACAGAAAAATTGATTATACCATTCATGGGGACAGTAGGCTGTATATATTCATGAACACTATTTTCATTTTTCAACGGATGGAAAAAATTATAGCTAAATAATAATGATAATTTCAAAATAATTATTATATAATATTCATAATATATATTCCTTAAATACATCCTTATCAGCATCCAATTAAAATAGAAATTGAAAACAAATCTTATCACTTTGTGGAGGTGGTAGTCCACATGTATGTACGAGCGACATTATTGTATTCCACAGGATTTGAAGGTAAGAAGGTATATGTGATATTATAATTTTCAGGATAAAATTATTTCTTAGATATCATATAAAAACATTAAACCCATCATCAAAATCATCCATAAAAAATCATGGTGGAAAATGAACGGCATCTCTTCGTGGATACAGTAAGCCGTACATACACACGAATGATACATTCACTTCCCATTTGATGAGAAAGGGGGAGTATAATGGTGATTTGATATACATAATAAAACTTTAGTATATTTAATACAAATAAATTATTATTTTATTATAAATACCATTTATTTATATGAGTTAAAAATATGTAAAAAGAAGGTGATCGATTAAGGCTATTACATATCATTTGAAATAACTCCTTTAAATATTCTATAAAGGGTCATAGGTTTGGCCTTTAGGATAAAAAATAACCTCTATAATATGGAATTAGAATCATATAAAGTATTTTTATCTAGTTTTTCAAGATAAAAGTCTCAATTTGGTGTAAATAAGTGAAGGAGGAGGTGCCCTTTTATAATTGAGGTGAAGTGAACTTTTGAAATTTTTTAAAAAATTAAATTATAATAAAGTCATTATCACTCCAAATACATAACAATTTCTATGGATTATAACCTAGGATATTATATGGTTTAAATGTCATCAAAAAACAAAACTTGGACATGTTTGTGTCATATTTAAAACCTTATATTTTGGTTTAACCACTTTATTGACTTATTTTATCATTGACCATGATAAACTATTTTTCTTTCTTAAAGGGTCATAATTTTACATATAAGGTAATTATTGAATTATAAATGGGAATGGGATGATCTTTTGTACCATATATTGACATCTTTTTCCTCTCTAATTTTTTTTAAATAATTTAATAAAATATTATTTTGTAGATTATCATTAATGTTAATTTTGATACTATTCATTTATTTTGGCTTAAAATACATAAATACCAAGGTAAAATTATAAAATAATCCATTTACACATAAATAATATGTCATATTAATATAAAAAATTCATTTAACACTATAAGTGGCTCAAATTTTGTCACATTTAATATTTTTGATATCATTTAATTTATTTTTATATTAATTAAATAAATATTATATTACCATTGAAAAAATTATTAAAATAATCATATAATAAATAAAAGTTATAAATAAATTATAATCATGAATATAATTTCATTATTCAGAAAATTAACATTTAGATTCATTAATAACATTTCCCCTATTTTGATACATAAGATAAATTAAAAACTATGATAGTAACACTCTGTAACTTACTTTGATTTAAATATTCTATTGATCATTTTCATGGAAAAGTGTCTATTAAATAAGTAAAATTATATAATAATTTGATACATGTAGAGTCACCTTCATACAATAAGAATTATTATGAACACCTATGATATTATCACTTAATTTTATCATAGGTTAAATGGATTTACCATTTACTGTGGTGAAATGTTTTACCATGATTACTATTCATAATGCCTAAAAATAAAAGGTTACTATTCAAAAAATCAAGCCTCCTAATTCCAAATATGGAATAATATTTAATAAATTCAATACTTATATGTGTAATAATTTAATTTAAATAAAAAAAACGTAATGGAACACTGTTTTTCAAAAAAATGCATTTTATGTCTAATTTTTTCATATACAAAATTCAAAAATGAAATTGATTAAATAAACCTAATTGTATTTTTCATAATATATTTTAAATAATTTAATTTTAAATAATTTTAAAATAAAATGTATCTTTTAAAATTATCGAAACAAAGATATAGTTTTCAATAAAAATCGATATATTGAACTATTCAATAGAAAACCAATCCTTTCAGAAAAATTTGAAAATTTCATCACAAACTAATTTTTATGCTTTGATTTCAAAAAATATATTATTTTTATAAAATAAAATTAATAAATTTTTTATAAATTGACTATAATATTTTCCCACAAAAATCAATTGAAATTATTTTTGAAAAAAAATATTTTTGATGCATTAAATAACATTACAACAAAATGAGCACTAATTTACTAAGTATTAATTGATTAATTTATATTTATTAGTTACTTTCAATATATTTCATAATTTGACTAATACTATTCATACCCTCCAATTCAATTATTTGGTTATAACAAGCATTTTTAAATAATAAAATTCCATAGTTCATTAAAGCTCGTTGTTACATGTCATATACATTATTGAACACATTTTTATTTTAATATCTCTAGGAGTTACATTATCCATTTAACAAAATTTTATCCTCAAAAGTTTAACAAATTATCGATAGTCATGTTTTTCTCATTTTAAAATTCCTTTGTGGAAAACCATATTGTAAAAAGAGTTAATAAAAATTCTTCTTAAAAAGAGGGAAAATAAAGTATGAAGGTCACCACAAAACTTAGTTTCCAAATATGGATATGTAAGATAAAATCAACTCCAAAGGATTAATATAGACTGATATATATAATTTTTATGATAAATCCAACCATCAAAAAATTGTAAATATGTGATGGTTTAAAAGACCACCGATTTCTCGATAAGAAAATTAAACAAATAACGTTTTTATTTCAAGGCCTTTTTTCCTAATGTTGATGGTTTTATTACTGACCTGATAAATTACTTGACAAAATAATATGTATAATATTGACCTTTGGTTTTTCTTTGATCAATTTACACATTATCTCTTATGCCAACAAATGGATATTCGAGATGAATTTTTTAACACCTAAAGCACTTTTAATGAATAGTAATATCCATAATACATTTATTTAGTCTCTAAACATTTACCAAATACAAAATGGTTAGTAAATGTTATCCAATAAAACTGAATTTTTAATTAATATATTATATAAATATTTATCCTTAAGGATCCTCCATAATATATCCTACCAAATTCCAAATAATCCAATTATTTAGGAATAATGTTACTAAATTTACAAAATCAAATTATAATTAATCCACCATAAAGTATGTATTAGTGTTACATTTAAATAAATTGATCATATATTCTCCTAAAACATGGTTATAACTTGAATCACCATAAAACCATAATGAAAACATATAAGATTCAAATAATTAACTTTCTCTTTATTCCTTAAATAAAATATCATATTATCATATACAAAAATATAGTAAAATAAATCATGAATTACGTTTTCATAACATCAATAAACATTTTCAATTTCACCAACACTATACTATAATATTCTTTAATGTAAATATTCTCTTCATCCCTACTAAACCTTATTAAATCAACACCAGGAACACATAATGGGTTAACTTTACCTTATTTATGTTTTCCTCAATAATATCATCTAACTACTAAATCACTTTTCATGGTCATCAGTACCATTCAACATATTATTTCAAATCAATATTATTATAAATATAATATTATTGATAAAATAATTATACACCATAATTACTTAATCGAAATATACAATAAATTTAGTCATTCCACTTCATCTGTTGTAAAAGGAAAAGCTTGAACTTGACCCCTTAACTTATTTTGAGGTATATTCCATTAACTCTTAGGTAATTCATTTTCTTAGTTCCCCATATCCTTATAGTTAAATCAATAAATTTTTTAGGTTTCTTTCTTACCGTTTCACTCATATTCCCGATGGCCTTTATATCTAGATGTGAAGTAAACTGTCATTCCCTTCAAGATATTACCAGGGTGTTTCTTTTAATAATTGTCACATGTGGTAAAATCCTTATATCCCCTCTTCCACTTATCCATTCTTTTCTCTGTTTTCCTTTTATTGTCTTAATTTTATTTAATTGGATAATATTTGGATAATTATTTACTTTTCTTGATAGAACATGATACTATATCCTCATATAATTAGAATGATTTCAAGACTAGTTCCCTTTGATGTATTGTCTCAAGCCCATGAATGTAACTATCAATCATATTATTTGGATTAAATATATAGTCTTAAATGTGACTTGATAACCTTTTAAAGGAATCATAGTAACATTTTCCTCTTCCTTTTGTCTTAAACTTAATAATTTTCTCTCCATATATGATCATTTTTCATGGGGAAAGTTTATTTTGAAGAAAAGTTTGATAACATACATCCATTCCATGCTCACTATTTCTTATTCATACTTATTGTTTTGGATCAATGGAAACTATTAATAATTATCCCCTAAGATATGATAGACAACCATAAAAATATTTTCCATTTCATTACTTACCAAAGTGATCAATATCTTCTCTAAAGAACTTATCCATTTCTTAACTATAACAGGGTTTGTAGTCCCACTAAATAATGAACGTTGCCGATGCTTCAAGTGTATGAAAATTGTTTCAATGAATTGTGGATTAGTAGGATTCTCCATAAAAATTGTTATTATCCATAAAAAGATATATATACCCCACTATAATTATAACTTTTTCAGATCCATCTACATATCCAGCACCAACTTCATTATCTTTCTTAGAGGGTAAATCCCAACATAGATTACATGCACTGATACCATTTGCATCCCTAATTGTAAAAATCATTTATAAAAAATAAAATTTTGAATCAATCGAAACAATTAACATTAATTGAATACTTATGTATAAATAATCTCAAAATCATAATCTTAGTTTCATTGGGAATATTCTTAATGGTAGTTATATGGTTATATTCTCTAATCTATGTTTTTCTAAATCTAGTTCCCACAGTTTATACTAAACTTATTCTAGTACCAACTATAAATGGCCCAACCATTGTATCCCAGATTATGTTTTAGATTTCATAAACTGGAACTAGATATAAGGAATTGCATTCTGAAGGACTTAATAGTTTAGTAGTCTTGGAAAACAAGATATCTACTTGAATCTCTTTTTACAATTGTAAGCATCAAATACAATAAATTATTATATTAGAATACAACATTATTACCTTTATAGTATCCATATATATCAATCATAATACAATCATGGAATATTGGGAAAAGGAAACATAAGAAAGTGAGAGTTTTAATTCTCAGTAAGGGTATGTATACAATGGGTTTTATAATTAATAAATAAGGAATAATCAATATAGAATGGTAATTAATTTAAAACTCATTACATTTAATCAATAAATTGAACATGATAAATAATATGTTAGTAATAAGTGATGATAATGTTATTTAATATAAATAATAACATGATCTTGTAACTCATAATGAGGTAATTCATAATTCTAGACATCATAAACAAACCGTCAAGGCCACATTCCAAGACATATTAGATAAATGGGTAAGGTATAGGCCAAATAACCAATCTAGTTTATGTTAGGAGATCAATTGATACATTGAGGGGCTATTTAATTTCAGTCCCCAGCCATCAATTATTAAAATCAATTCATTCTTTATGTGAATAAAAACACAACAAAATCAACTGCCCTAAAAATCAATAATTGTCTGTATTGGAATAACTGGAATATGGAATATAAGTACTTTACCTGGTTAAATTAATCATAAAAATCCATAAACATATGATGGATGGTAAAAAATATAATAATTATAGTAAATTATAATATTATATAAAATATATTAACTTATATGAAAATAATATTAAAATATCATTAGAAAATTCTTTAGTAAAATATCCTTTTCACTTTGAAATCACTTACTCAAAGACATATCAAATATGAAGTAAAAATTTTCATTGAAAATAATATTTTAAAATTTTAAGCGAAGGATCAAATAAAATATTATTCATAAAATAGGGAAAATCTTTTCATGCTGTAAAAATTTAAAAACATTCCTTCCACAGTTTTGTAAAATTGTCAAAAAGTAATTCGTTTGGAAAATGATAAGAATATTCCTTTAAAACCATTTTGTAAAAAGTATAAAAAGTGTTAAAATGTATTTAATAAATAATTTTTAGAATTATTAAATCATTTTTTAAAATAGTTTTGGAATAAATGGTCATAGAATAAAAATATTCCACCGATGAGGACTTAAACATACACTACAACAAAAATAGGCCTTAACGACGGTCTATTAGAGGCAGTTTAGTAAACCGCCGCTAAAATTTTTTAAGAAGGGTTCAGAGGAGGTTTTTTAATAAACCTCCAGTAAACCATGTTTTTTTACAGCGCCGACACTCCCCCGACCCCCGCGAGACCCCCACTTCTACCCCCAACCCTCGTAACCCCTAAAGACCTAGCTCGCTGCCCCTCAGTGCGCCTCACTAGTCTTGACCCATGCTCGTCGCCCCTCAGCGCGCCTTGCCAGTCTTGACACATGCTCACTGCCCTTAAGTGCACCTATTCACCCCTCAGCGCACCTCACCACCCCTATTGGTAATATTTTTTTCCTTGTTTATTTTATAAGATATTATTATGCTTATTCAATATTTTTCATGTGAGATTTTGGGTATGATCCTACTGAATCTACTTGTATTCATACCTGCTATATATATCCTATTATTATAGGTCTGTAAGAGGGAGTTAGGGATTTGGTTGTGTGTTACTATAACATGACATGGATCTTACAGTTGTTTGAAGAGTCATTTTCATAGAAGTTGTTTCATGGTATTTCATTTAGTGATGTTTATTTATGTATGAAATTAAAAACATCATGGAATTGATTTATTTAAATAATATGGAGTATATTTGTGGTTTTTATCTTATAATCCTAGGATATATGAGGTTAATACCTACCATATGCGTGGTTTACACCCTTGATTCTTGTTTCCACCTTGTACCCTATTAGAAGTGGGCTTCATGACTAACATGTGTTTTTACTCTCAATCCAAGAGGGGTTCTAATGGGGGTAGATTGTGAAATAATCTGCAAAATGGGGTCTCACAACACACATAGTGGCCCCCTAAAATCAAAATAAATAAAAAGGTTTTGTTGAATCATAGATGGGGAAATAAAAATCAAGTTCCTATGAGAGGAGAATTTGAATTATAGTAGGGGTGTAACATATTAATTCCCTCAATAATGAACCTCACCAAGGGATATCATAGAACACATGATAACTCTATAGTATCTGAATAATCATCAGTAATAATCTAAATCATATAAGGCCTTTGAATATATTTTCATTCTTAGCATATAAAAAATAGGGATGAGTCCATTTCATTGGGTGCCATTACACATGTCCCCTCCGTATATTTTGTTCCCATCCCTTGGGGATAATAATCATACATACACGTTTTATCACATCACCACCAGGATAAACAAGAAATAATCACATAGCATCACTCCACCCAACATGAATATCATTTAGAATGTCCCATGCATCTAATGTATCTTAATGTTTGTTTCTAAAATCTTTGTCATCCAAGACCCAAATCACTATCCATAATAATCACCTCTAAAATGTTTCCAAGTCCTTTTTCATAGCACATAATTTCACATACCAACTATTAAGCATACTAATTCTAAATGGTTAACTAATCACCTTACCGTCTATAGCTCATGTCATTGGATCACAAAGGAGCACACCTGATATATTACCATATGTTCAATCACCTATAAGGTTATTTCAAATCCCTTAAGACTTATTAATATTATTTCTACACCTTAATCCCATTAGGTGAACCATTTATAAGTTTTAAACCCATTAGTTCACTTTTCTTGGTTTTCCTGTGCCTCAAGAGGCATCATACAATTTACCTCAAGCCAATATTTCAAATCACCTTTAAGGTAAAACCATTGTTCAAGGTCTATGTCTTATTTACTCTTTCACTATCAACCAACAAGGTGATCCCGCTATTAAATAATCATTCATTCATCATACACATAGTAATTTTTTTAACAAAAATAAAAGTGAACATCCAATGTCCCTCACATTTTATCTCATACTCAGACACACATTTAGAGTCCATCACACAAACTAGAAAATTATTCACAAGGAAATATGATCATGTAATGATTTTAAAATAATGCCACCATGTATAGAATGTATATTTATTTCCTAATAGCCTCTATATATTTTATCACACAATAAAAAACTCTTTTAGTACACATTCAGGTCTCCATAACTCGACTACCAATATCTATATACCAAAAAAATAGAAAACAAATAATGCATGGAGAAAAAAATTAACTATCACCGACTTATTATTATTAAATGTCAACCCCTAAAATATAGTCATTTTATTTATCCTCAATAAATAGATATTTCAAAACCTATCAAAATACCAAAGTTAGAGATTTCGAGTGATATTTGATTAAAAAATTAAGATAACAATTATTGAGGTTTTAATGAGGTTATCCAACCATCTAGGAGTCCAAATAAATTAATGAATCATCAATATGACATTGAACAAGATTTTAGAAATATAAAGTAATGGTGTAAAGAAACATTCCCAAATGAGTCACCTCTATTATTTCCTAGTCATCTAAGTGGAAAATAAAATGTATTTTTAAAAATACAAAGTAAAATATAAAAAATGACCATGCATGAATGTGGTGGTTGGAGAAAGTGGACCCCTCCTGGACTATAATGGATCACCCAGGATGTTTCATGATCTACCCCAGAGCTCCAAATTATTTTTCAACCCCTATTGATGTTCCATGATCCACCCCAAATAGAAAAAATATAATAACACGTAGGGTCACAACATGTTTCTACCCATAACACTTCACCATGATACCCCACATATTCTAAAACTCTGAACCCTAGACCATAACCAACTCTTTGAATCATAATTCAAGACAACCAATAATAGACAAAGTAATAAAAAATTATTAATATACACAATATTTAATACTAAACCATTGTATATTTTTTGGGGATTGTATATTTTACATGAATTATATTAGAATATAGATTTAATAGGTTTTCCCAATTTTTATAATTGAAAAAAATTAAATAAAAATTGAAATGGTATATTGACATCAATAATTTTTAGTGTTATTTTAGGATCTATTTTAAGAAATTTAATACACATGAATTTGTTTATCATTTTAATTTCATGTTTCATTTTATTTTTGAAAAATAAATACCTTACTTATAAGACTTTTATTTATCTACCCTAGCCATGAATCCTTTCACTCAATGATTCTTGGCATGTTTTACATCTTGGTTCCCCATGTATTTTATAAAGTAGTGAGTCATGTCTAAGGTAAGAGTTTGTTTCCATTTCATATTCCTAAATTCTATTCAATTATTATATGATTTATCAATCCCTTAACTTAGTGATATCAATGTTATGAAATCATCAGTTTGGCCATGTGTTTTGTTTTAGAACGACATACAAAAAACTACAGGGATGAGATCCTTGTTCTCATTTTCTTTTATGAATCCTTTAAATTTGCATGCGTTGGTTTTCTGGTGGGTGGGTTTATTATGTTCCATATGTATTTATATAGGAAACCCTTATTTAACATATTTATATATTTTTCAACTAGTATATATGAACCTCTTTCCCTATTTAGTAATAGTAATGTGTTTTAATTTTTGTTAATATTGTGTAGGAACATTGTGATATACATGGATAAAAGCTGGATCATATTACCAAGGAACACACCTCAGTATGTTATGTGTTGGAAAGTGTTTTTAAATTTTGAAATTTCCAATCAATGCGATGAAGGGAGGATAAGATGTCCATGTCCTAAATGTAAATTTAGAATATGGCTGAAGAGGGATGATGTTTATGAACATTTAATATTGAATCAATTCCCTGGTGAAATTTTTTGTTGGATTTTTCATGAAGAATCGAACATTATAGAAAGGTTGAGCACTGATGTCAATCCACATAATGTCCTCCCAAATTCATTGACAATAGAAAGTGAAATGAAAAACCTTATAGATGATGTATTCGACACTGCAAGAGACCACCATCAACATAAAAACATATCATAACAACTAGAAGAGGATGCTACAAATAACAACGTGACAAGTGATATTTTTGAGACTGTAGGACAAACATATCAAGATTATAACATATCAGTGGATACTACTCTTGATTTTGGGGAGACTAATGTAAGAGGAAACTTTACTGTGGAAAATACACTTCCTGATTTAGTTGAATATGGAAATCAAGAGTTTTATAGTGGATGTTTGAAATATTCAAAATATTCTTTTATACTGAAGTTGTACCATATCAAATGTATATGTGAAATTACAAATAGGGAAATGTACATGATATTGTAATATTTGCGTGATGCATTTCCTGAAGAAAACATCCACAAGTCTTTTTATGATATGAAAAAAGTTGTTAACAGGCTTGGTCTGAATTATATAAAAATACATGTGTGTCCCAATGATTGTATGCTTTATTGGTGAGAGGATTCAAGTAGATAAGATTGTAAAAAATGTTATTCTTATAAATGGTCGTCAATGGGTGATGTTGGAAATATGAATAAACATAATTTCATGAAGAAGAATAAAAGTAACACACTAGTAAAGGTTTTTCATTTCTTTCCTTTAAAGACTCAATTGCAATGATTACTCATTTAATAAAAAACTGACGAACAAATGAAGTGGAATTATGTAGATAAAAAAATGATGGGTTAATGAGACATCCAAGAGATTCAAAATTTTGGAAGAAATTTGATTCATTACATCTAGATTTCCAAGCTGGTCCTAGGAATATTTTATTGGGATTGGCTACAAATGGATTCAACACATTTGGGACTTTGAGTATGAGTTATAGAATTTGGCTAGTTGTTTTGATCCCTCACAATCGGCCTCCATTGATGTGTATGAAACAAACATCTTTTATCATTTCGATAATTATTCTTGGAAAACAAATGCCTAGAAATGATATTGATGTATACTTGTAGCCTTTAATTGAATAATTACAGAAGTTGTAGAGCAACGGTGTTGAGACATTTGATACTTCTTCTAAAACAATGTTCAAAATGCATTCTGATTTAATATGGACCATTAGTGACTTCCCTGGTCTTGGGAATTTATCTGGTTGGAACACTTACACAGGTTTGGATTTTCCTTTTTGTATCTTTGATTTTAAGCCCAAACGGCTACCGCATAGAATAAAATTGTTCTTCTTGTGAAATCTAAGATTTCTCAATGCATCTTATAGATTTATGCTGAACATATCAAAATTTAATAGGTTCGTTGATTGTATACCACTTCAAAAGTTGTTAACTAATTCTGAAATATTGGCACAACATGGAAATGTTGAAACATAATTTGGGATTGGTCTTCATTCGAACAATAGCAGGAAACAGGTTTGAAGTGCATCGTCAAGTGAAATCAAAACACAGTAATGGAGGAAAAAATTATATTCTTTAAACATTCATATTGGGAGTTTAATTTGTTGTAGAATAATATTGATGTGATGCGTAGGGAGAAGAATTTTTGTGAAAATTTGAATTTCACATTTATTAATGAGCATGGAAAGTTTAAGTATCATCTCAAAGCTCGAAAAGACTTACAAGTAATGAACAAAAAACATGATCTTGGGCCATATGAGAATGAAAAGTATGCTCTGGGAATTTTTGCAATGAAAAATAGGGATAAAGATTCATTCTTTCAAATTTTAAATAATGTGAAGGTATATGATGGGTATTCAAGTAACATCTCAAGGAGTGTTGACTTTAAGACTCATAAGTCAAATGGATTTAAAAGTCATGATTCACATATTTTGCTATAGTAGTTACTACTATTGGCATTGCATACATTATTACCTAAAAAAGTTACTATTGTTGTAATCCAATTCTGCACATTTTTCAGCAAATTATGTGAGAAAAATCTACATCCATTTCATCTTAAAAACCATCAGGAGAGGTTTTTATTGACACATTTTACAATAGAGATGATCTATCCTTAGTCATTTTTTACAATCATGATGCATTTAACAGTACCTTTGGTTGAGGAAGCTAAATTAGGAGGCCCCATTCATTATCAATGGATGTATCCAATTGAGAGGTACTTTATTTACATCTAATTGGATGTATCCAATTGTTAGATATTTTTTTCATTAGGAGTCCCTATTCATTATCGATTGATGTATCGATGGATGTATCCCCCTTAAGGAGCCAAAGTAGTGGGGGGGGGGGGGCGTTCCACTTTTAGTTCTTCATGAGTATACTAGAGGGTGATAGTTATAGGTAAATTTTTTAAAATGAATATATTTATTGAATTTTTTTATACTAATTGTTTGTTCAAAAAATATTTAAACTATGAAATTGTGGAGAAAAATATAAAATTTTTTTATGTATAGAATATGATCGAAGAGAAGATCATTGTCCCAATTGATTCATATGGGGTCCCCACAGATGACGCCACGGGATTACGTGGCCAAATTATAGGCTAGCTAGCTGTGAAGCCCATTTACCTTCCTATTTCGTATGATGATTGGAGACATATGCCTCCAAGATGGAAAAATGAAGTTTTTGATTCCCAAATTAAGGTAATTTTAATACATTATGGTGTAATTTAATGTCATGTTATTAATGTTTTCAAAATGAATTTCTGAATATAGATATTTTGTAACAGCCCAAGATTTTATAAAAAATATTCTTTTTAATTTTATTAATGTCTTGTGTTGTACGCTACACCAAAAGGAGCTTTCACAACACGCATCCTTGACTTGCCTTTCATTACACGCAATCACGACCTTCCTCGATAGCGTGTGTAGTACGCAATAACGAGTTTCACTAAACAGTGATATGCTATTAAAATGTTATTAAAACTAGCCGTTATGAATAGTAATAACCACTTTTTAAAATTCTGTAAATCTTATTTTTCAAAATGAACTTCATTTTTGGATTCGGAGTATCGAATTTAGCCTAAGGTGAAATTTTGGTACATTTCGGATAACTTTCATATTCTGATGAATAGTGAAAATTACTAAATTATAATTAAAAAACAACTTTTTTAATCGAAATAATTAATAGTGATAAATTATTAATTGGAGTAGTTTTAAAGTATATTTAGAATATATTTTTTACAATTTAATACAATGTTGGTCACTGGATGTAATTGCACATTTAAACCAGACATAAACAAGTGTCAATCTTTTGATAGATATTGTTTCTTAAAAACACGCTATTTGTTTTAACAGCGGGATTTAATTATAAAATTAATTAATGCAACTTCTATGTTATGAATTTGGTAAAATAGACTTCATTTTTGAATTTGGAATATGAAATATAGCTTAGGATGAAATTTTGGCATTTTTCTGAAAACCTTCATTTTTTGATGAATAGTGAAACTACTAAGTGGTAGTTAAAAAACTGAATTTTTCATAAAACATAATTTTACCACTTCTGTGAATGGAATTTCAAAAATCCGAGAGACACGGTTGATGTCAGTAAGTAAAATGTGGTTCAATGAGATGAAAATAATTTTTGGTGAATAGTAACTTTTTACTTTTATTTACCACGGTTAAAAGTAAATAGGATAATTAAGGGTAAGAATGATATTAATATTACCCTAACACATGTCCTAATTCTATTGGACATGTGTATCTCGACCAAAAACAACCTTAAGTGTAAAATATTATCATTTAGGCCCACTTGGATTAGATTAGGACATTTATTATTATTTAATTCAAAGAAGAGTTAAAAGAGTTAAAATCAAAGTTTATTCACTAAAACATTTTTAATATGGGGTTATACATAAGATAAATTCGACTATAAATATTCATTAGAAAGATAAAAAGATTTTCTACATAATTATATTTTATTTATAATTTTTAGACTTTAAATAAATTAATTTATTTATGACACAACGATGATGCAGTAATTACCCTTTTAAGGAAATATTAACATAATTGATGTTATAAATACTCAAATGAATGTAATTTGAGACTTTTTATGAATTCCACTAATTTTCTAGGTTACTATGATATATTAGTGTTGATTTAATCAACTTGGTTCGAACATATAATTCTGTTATGACTTTCACAAAAATCATATATCAAATAGTGTCAAAATTGACACAAAATAGTTTTTAAATCAAATATTATATTATTAATAGTTATTTTATTCCTAAAAATCTAAGGTTCGGCAAAATGACTTATATAAAGATATATATATTAATAATAAACAATTTGGGGTTCTTTTGGCATGTTATAGTAAGTTTATTAACCATATAGTGTAAGAAAAAAAAAAGACACGGTAAAAGTTAAATTATTTAACTTAGGGTTAAATCTAATTGATAAGGTTAACATAATACCCTAAACTTGTCTAAATCCTATTGGATGATAGGATTTCGACCCATCCCCACTTTAGCTTCGAAATAATACCCTTTGGAACCATTATAAACCGATTTTGACTTTAATATAAAATAATATTTTGAGATATTCCTAAGGTGCCCCTCTCCTCCCTTATAAAAGGGCACCTCCTCCCCCTCCTCCTCACACCAATTTGAGCACTCAAGCTCGGCCAACCCCTGCCCAAATCTCTTCTCCACTTCCCTATCAACATCCTAGAGGTTCTGGTCTTCCTCAAAGACCAATTTTAGTTCCCTAAGAGGAGGTCTCCAAAAGGCGCTTCAAAGAAGAGGTAATTACCGTTACCAATTCTTTCATCTTTATTTCTTCTTCCACTTCTTCTTATTAGGTTGTTTCATTATGAAGTAATAACATCAGTATCACTCATATACTGATATGTTATTATAAGTATGAAACAACCCTATTTCACCATCTATCTATCCTACAGAAAAAGAAATCACCGCGCGTGCGTACGTACGGAATACCGTCTCCACGCCGTGGTGTAATCTATTTTCCACCACCACCTTACATGGATGGGTATAATGGTGTAAATAATAACTATACATAGTTATTAAAACATCATATTGATTCTGATATATTGTATAATCCACTCCAATTCAGTTCAATATTTATGGAAATGATATCATCGCTCGTGCGTACGTACGAACTACCGTCTCCACGACGCGATGAGATTCATTCTCCATGTTAACCATTTAGGAATGATTATAAAGTATATATAAGAACTAATAATGAAATATAAGACATTATAAAGTTACTGGATTTATGTATATATATATATATATGTATGTCATCTACTTACTTCCATTTCAAGACAATAAAGAAAGTAAAACAGCGTTCATGCGTACGTACGGACTACCGTCTCCATGAACGGTGTTTTTCATTTTATTTATCTTTCTATTATATATATATATACTGAATATATATGATATATAAATCATATTTTATATTCTGGAAGTAAGTAGATCATGATATAAGTAATAATGATGTCAAGAACAACAAGTCAAAACACTTACGATAAATGAAACGATTTTACCCAAAACGCTTCTTTAACATGGAATTTACAAAAGAACGGGTAATATAATGTCATAAGTGAACCATATATGATATCATAACAATTAATATGATTCTGTAATAAGTCAATAACATGATTTAAATCATTATACAGGAGGTTCAGACACTTACAAAGCAAGTCGGACATAAGGTAAGGGAAATATCACAATCTCATTTTTATCCGAGATTGTTTATTCGTAAGTAATTACTGGGGTGTATTTTATCATCCACATCCATGTTTCATCAATATGTAATATTATTTCCATCCACCTACAATTTTTTAAATCCATTTTTACCCTTCGGTGAGTTTTTAGTAAAAGAAATGAAAGGAATCTTTGTCGTTTTTCGTACGAGGTACTTTTTGACTTTTCCGACAAAAGTACGAGAAGAATGTTTTTTTTAACTTATACGGCATGAATGGATTTCTAAAACATTATTTCCAAGAAGTTTCCTTTACATGTTTTTAAGTTTATTTTAAATCAACTTCTTTTATTTTATAACTGTACGACATGTTAAGAAAGGAAAAGTATTTTTGAAGCAGAAAGGATATTTTCCTCAAGAATGAAGTTCAAGTATTTTATCAAAATTATTTTACATCTAAGATAATAAAAGGGTTCTGTTTTTATCCCTATTATTACATTGGTTTGATTATGTTGTGATGGAAATATTTTTTTATGAATTCCTTTATCTTATATGAATTGATTTATGATGTCATGATGTTTCAAGAATCTCATTTTTGTTACATGTGTTATGCGATGATGTATGATTATGTGGCACACATAAGAAAGGATTCATTATAAGATGGGTGGGACCTATATCTCCCTCCAATGCATTGGGTAAAGATTTTATATCTCATGAGATAGACTTGGCTGAAATGGTAGGTTATACCGGTTCAGTAAAACAGGACTGAAACGAGGGTTACTCGATTCAGAAAGGGACTTTGTCCACTAAGATAGTCTTGGCAATTAGTCTTGACTAACAAGAAATGATTCTCTATGATTATGTGTGTATGCCACAAAGTTTCATGTTTTAAGTTATGATTATTGGGATTACTTTTTCACTGCCTTGATTTATCCCATGAATATGAAATTATGCTCTCTTTTGCAGGTTATGATTTCCAAAATGTTATGTTCTTATGAATATGATGTGATTGATATTTATTTTGTTTACCCTTACTGAGCATTTGAGCTCACCCTTTTATGTTTTCTTTTTCCCCAGGATATAAAGAAAGGTTTTAGGTAAAAAAAAGGGAAGATCTTTATGGGAGATTTTGAAGATCTTTCACCACAATTAGAAGATTATAGTCCGAGTTTCCAAAGACACTAAACTATTACGGTCCTTGTGTGTGTGTTTTTGTAATGTACTAAGTATTCCGCAAAAGTAATGTAATGTCAATGTACGTCAGGCTTCGGGTCTCTACAGTTGGTATCAGAGGAAAGGTTTAGTCAACCTTTGGAAACTAGGATGCGAAAACATTAGTGAGATCCCTAGAGATATTTCTAAGGTATGTCTAGGGATGTCTCTAAGGTTAAGTATACATATAGGTTATAGTCCTAGAATTTCTCTAACGATCTTAGAATTTAACCTAAGATGTTAGATATTGAGGGTACTACCCATTTATTATGTTGTTTTCCCTAGCATGATTTTTTCCTCTCACACTATTCTTTTGGGGGTTTTAGACGATGGCTGGAACCCGAAGGAACCGTGTTGATCAATGCAATGGACAATGCAATGATTGTCCCCCTGAGCAACCAAACGATATGGGAGCTGGAATGCAAAATCTTGTAGCCATGCTCACACAACTTTCTCAAGCTATGAATCATGCAGGACTTCCAAACGAGCAAAGGAAGGAGCAACATTCTGTTGAATCATTCATGAGGCAGCGTCCGCCTTCTTTCAGTGGGTCTACTGATCCATTAGTTGCTGAACAATGGATTAGTACTACTGAAAATATATTTTCAGTTCTTCAATGTTCTGAACATGATAAAGTCATCTTAGCAGTATATCGTTTGGAAGGTGAAGCTGATCAATGGTGGAATCTTATTAAGAATACGAGGCAAAGAGATGAAATTGATTCCATGGAATGGGATGAGTTCAAGAACTTTTTTTTTCAGTAAGTACTTCCCTCGTATTCTTCGAACGAAGATGGAGAAGGAGTTTCTTGAACTAAAGCAAAAGGATGATGAATCTGTTGGTATATACGAAGCGAATTTTACAAGACTTGCAAGGTATGCATCTGGCATTATCATCCAACCTGAAAGTAAAGTTGATCGATTTTTCAGTGGCTTAAAACCAAGTCTTCGAAGGGCATTAGCTATAAGAGACTTCAGTAGCTATGAAGAAATTGTGCGTTGTGCTATCAAGGTAGAAATGGAAGTTGGTGTTACATATCCCTCTCATGGTTTTGACAAGAAACGAAAGATGGAGTTCAAGGAGAAATCTCAGAATAATGGTGAAAAGAAGATGAATGTTTCCTTATGCACAAAGTGTGGAAAGAAGCATGGTGGAGATTGTCTTAAAGGGACTAGAAAATGTTTTAAGTGTGGAAAAGAAGGTCATCGAGCAGCTGAGTGTCGAAGTAATGGAAAAAGGGATTCTAATGAAGTGAATAAAGCAAACACTGCAGAGAACGCACAACCAACACTTCAATGCTTCAAGTGCAAGGATATGGGACATTATGCCAATAAATGCCCTAATCCAAGGGTTAGTGATGATCGACATGAGCAACCTCTTAAGGCAAAGGACAAAGGGAAGTCACATGCGATCACTATTGGCAATGTTGAATATGACAACGATGTGGTTGAATGATTAAGTTTTTATGTAATGGGATTCCAAAATAATGTTGTATCATGGAATATTGGAATATTTATGTATTGGTCTAATGTGGTATTCAAAGTGATTGAGATATTATGCGCATAATGAAGGGAAAACGAGAAAATGAAATGTTTAACAGTATTCATGAGCTCATGATTGATATAAGGACTAAGTGATATCATGGTTTGAGTATATAGAATTTTGAGGATTTTGGTATGTGGAAAGTGTTAACTTTTAACTGCATTCAAGTTTTCACTAAGGTTCAATGGGTATTAAAGAGAGTACAAGATTAAGGCCTTTGAATGTTTGGAATGTTTCCAACAAGATATATCTTATGATATATGGGGATCAACGATGGTATTAAATCTCTGGTAATCGTTTTCACTATGTCATGAGAATGGACTGCAGTATTATGGATATGACTAAAGATTGGAATGGATTATGTTGGACATAAGTTAGTATTGTTTAAGGATAGAAGTTTTTTCGATATTATTTATGGGATGTTATAGTAATATAGTTTTAGAAAAAGGACAACCTGCAGGACGGACGACAGCCCATCGCTTCGGACAAGGCTGTGGGAATTGAACCCACAACCGAAGTGCGACTGGCCTTTATCGCCTACCACTGGCCTACAGGAAGTCCCTGTTTAGTAGAAACTAGTTTTATTATATTAAGCAGTATGATATATGAAGTATAAGTCCATTTTAGGAACTATATATGATTAATATCACTATAGATCGACTTATGTATATAATTTTTGCTAACCTTTTGTTTGAGACAGATGGAATGACCCGTCATTCTATCACATGATCTGCTAACACTTCACGAATAACAAATTCAACTTCATTTATTTAAGAGATGAAGTGGAAATTGTTCTAGGCACGAACAATAGTGAGATTGTACCAAAATAAAGAAAGTATTTATTCCAATTCAAATTTTCAACTTTAGGGAAATGATCTTGAAAACCAAAAAAATGTTGTCCTAGTGATCTTATACCTGATGAATCGGATGGTACCTTAGATCGTCACAAATTTATGGATTTGTGATTATTGGCTTTTCCATAGCCATGTTCTCTACCACTCTTCATCAGAACATGATGGTTAGATTTCTCTTCCATATCCATATTTTCACCTATGTGGAAACCCAATGATTAGTTTATTTGGGTAACCGTTACGTTTCATACTTTTGTTTTTAAAGATTGGTTTTGATATTCCTTTTTACGATGTGGGTTTCTATTAAAGAAACTTTCAAATAGTAAACCATTTATAACCCCGACGAATTTCGAGGGCGAAATTCATTTTAAGGGGGGTAGAATGTAACAGCCCAAGATTTTATAAAAAATATTCTTTTTAATTTTATTAATGTCTTGTGTTGTACGCTACACCAAAAGGAGCTTGCACAACACGCATCCTTGACTTGCCTTTCATTACACGCAATCGCGACCTTCCTCGATAGCGTGTGTAGTACGCAATAACGAGTTTCACTAAACAGTGATATGCTATTAAAATGTTATTAAAACTAGCCATTATGAATAGTAATAACCACTTTTTAAAATTCTGTAAATCTTATTTTTCAAAATGAACTTCATTTTTGGATTTGGAGTATCGAATTTAGCCTAAGGTGAAATTTTGGTACATTTCAGATAACTTTCATATTCTGATGAATAGTGAAAATTACTAAATTATAATTAAAAAACAACTTTTTTAATCGAAATAATTAATAGTGATAAATTATTAATTGGAGTAGTTTTAAAGTATATTTAGAATATATTTTTTACAATTTAATACAATGTTGGTCATTGGATGTAATTGCACATTTAAACCAGACATAAACAAGTGTCAATCTTTTGATAGATATTGTTTCTTAAAAACACGCTATTTGTTTTAACAGCGGGATTTAATTATAAAATTAATTAATGCAACTTCTATGTTATGAATTTGGTAAAATAGACTTCATTTTTGAATTCGGAATATGAAATATAGCTTAGGATGAAATTTTGGCATTTTTCTGAAAACCTTCATTTTTTGATGAATAGTGAAACTACTAAGTGGTAGTTAAAAAACTGAATTTTTCATAAAACTTAATTTTACCACTTCTGTGAATGGAATTTCAAAAATCCGAGAGACACGGTTGATGTTAGTAAGTAAAATGTGGTTCAATGAGATGAAAATAATTTTTGGTGAATAGTAACTTTTTACTTTTATTTACCACGGTTAAAAGTAAATAGGGTAATTAAGGGTAAGAATGATATTAATATTACCCTAACACATGTACTAATTCTATTGGACAAGTGTATCTCGACCAAAAACAACCTTAAGTGTAAAATATTATCATTTAGGCCCACTTGGATTAGATTAGGACATTTATTATTATTTAATTCAAAGAAGAGTTAAAAGAGTTAAAATCAAAGTTTATTCACTAAAACATTTTTAATATGGGGTTATACATAAGATAAATTCGACTATAAATATTCATTAGAAATCTAAAAAGATTTCCTACATAATTATATTTTATTTATAATTTTTAGACTTTAAATAAATTAAGTTATTTATGACACAACAAGGATGCAGTAATTACCCTTTTAAGGAAATATTAACATAATTGATGTTATAAATACTCAAATGAATGTAATTTGAGACTTTTTATGAATTCCACTAATTTTCTAGGTTACTATGATATATTAGTGTTGATTTAATCAACTTGGTTCGAACATATAATTCTGTTATGACTTTCACAAAAATCATATATCAAATAGTGTCAAAATTGACACAAAATAGTTTTTAAATCAAATATTATATTATTAATTGTTATTTTATTCCTAAAATTCTAAGGTTCGGCCAAATTACTTAGATAAAGATATATATATTAATAATAAACAATTTGGGGTTCGTTTGGCATGTTATAGTAAGTGTATTAACCATATAGTGTAAGAAAACAAAAAGACACGGTAAAAGTTAAATTATTTAACTTAGGGTTAAATCTAATTGATAAGGTTAACATAATACCCTAAACTTGTCTAAATCCTATTGGATGATAGGATTTCGACCCATCCCCACTTTAGCTTCGAAATAATACCCTTTGGAACCATTATAAACCGATTTTGACTTTAATATAAAATAATATTTTGAGATATTCCTAAGGTGCCCCTCTCCTCCCTTATAAAAGGGCACCTCCTGCCCCTCCTCCTCACACCAATTTGAGAACTCAAGCTCGGCCAACCCCTGACAAAATCTCTTCTCCACTTCCCTATCAACATCCTAGAGGTTCTGGTCTTCCTCAAAGACCAATTTTAGTTCCCTAAGAGGAGGTCTCCAAAAGGCGCTTCAAAGAAGAGGTAATTACCGTTACCAATTATTTCATCTTTATTTCTTCTTCCACTTCTTCTTCTTAGGTTGTTTCATTATGAAGTAATAACATCAGTATCACTCATATACTGATATGTTATTATAAGTATGAAACAACCCTATTTCACCATCTATCTATCCTACGGAAAAATAAATCACCGCGTGTGCGTACGTACGGAATACCGTCTCCACGCCGTGGTGTAATCTATTTTCCACCACCACCTTACATGGATGGGTATAATGGTGTAAATAATAACTATACATAGTTATTAAAACATCATATTGATTCTGATATATTGTATAATCCACTCCAATTCAGTTCAATATTTATGGAAATGATATCATCGCTCGTGCGTACGTACGGACTACCGTCTCCACGACGCGATGAGATTCATTCTCCATGTTAACCATTTAGGAATGATTATAAAGTATATATAAGAAATAATAATGAAATATTTGACATTATAAAGTTAATGGATTTATGTATATATATATATATATGTATGTCATCTACTTACTTCCATTTCAAGACAATAAGGAAAGTAAAACAGCGTTCATGCGTACGTACGGACTACCGTCTCCATGAACGGTGTTTTTCATTTTATTTATCTATCTATTATATATATATATATATACTGAATATATATGATATATAAATCATATTTTATATTCTTGAAGTAAGTATATCATGATATAAGTAATAATTATGTCAAGAACAACAAGTCAAAACACTTACGATAAATGAAACGATTTTACCCAAAACGCTTCTTTAACATGGAATTTACAAAAGAACGGGTAATATAATGTCATAAGTGAACCATATATGATATCATAACAATGAATATGATTCTTTAATAAGTCAATAACATGATTTAAATCATTATACAGGAGTTTCGGACACTTACAAAGAAAGTCGGACATAAGGTAAGGGAAATATCACAATCTCATTTTTATCCGAGATTGTTTATTCGTAAGTAATTACTGGGGTGTATTTTATCATCCACATCCATGTTTCATCAATATGTAATATTATTTCCATCCACATACAATTTTTTAAATCCATTTTTACCCTTCGGTGAGTTTTTAGTAAAAGAAATGAAAGGAATCTTTGTCGTTTTTCGTACGAGGTACTTTTTGACTTTTCCGACAAAAGTACGAGAAGAATGTTTTTTTAACTTATACGGCATGAATGGATTTCTAAAACATTATTTCCAAGAAGTTTCCTTTACATGTTTTTAAGTTTATTTTAAATAAACTTCTTTTATTTTATAATTGTATGACATGTTAAGAAAGGAAAAGTATTTTTGAAGCAGAAAGGATATTTTTCTCAAGACTGAAGTTCAAGTATTTTATCAAAATTATTTTCCATCTAAGATAATAAAAGGGTTCTGTTTTTATCCCTATTATTACATTGGTTTGATTATGTTGTGATGGAAATATTTTTTTATGAATTCCTTTATCTTATATGAATTGATTTATGATGTCATGATGTTTCAAGAATCCCATTTTTGTTACATGTGTTATGCGATGATGTATGATTATGTGGCACACATAAGAAAGGATTCATTATAAGATGGGTGGGACCTATATCTCCCTCCAATGCATTGGGTAAAGATTTTATATCTCATGAGATAGACATGGCTGAAATGGTAGGTTATACCGGTTCAGTAAAACAGGACTGAAACGAGGGTTACTCGATTCAGAAAGGGACTTTGTCCACTAAGATAGTCTTGGCAATAAGTCTTGACTAACAAGAAATGATTCTCTATGATTATTTGTGTATGCCACAAAGTTTCATGTTTTAAGTTATGATTATTGGGATTACTTTTTCACTGCCATGATTTATCCCATGAATATGAAATTATGCTCTCTTTTGCAGGTTATGATTTCCAAAATGTTATGTTCTTATGAATATGATGTGATTGATATTTATTTTGTTTACCCTTACTGAGCATTTGAGCTCACCCTTTTATGTTTTCTTTTCCCCAGGATATAAAGAAAGGTTTTAGGTAAAAAAAAGGGAAGATCTTTATGGGAGATTTTGAAGATCTTTCACCACGATTAGAAGATTATAGTCCGAGTTTCCAAAGACACTAAACTATTACGGTCCTTGTGTGTGTGTTTTTGTAATGTACTAAGTATTCCGCAAAAGTAATGTAATGTCAATGTACGTCAGGCTTCAGGTCTCTACATATTTTTCCACTTTACGGTTGCTGATGTGATATCACAAATGTGGACATTGAAAATCATGGCAAGAAATGTAAATAATTTAAATGGATATTGTGGAGAAATGTCAATGATACTTCCTTGACCATCCAACAAATGTATGACAAGATACCCGATGGGGTACCCAAAGGGCAATGGAATGTTTTTGTTGACATACCTCGTGATGAGAAGTAGATAATATTTAAATATATATTATTATATTAACCTAATTTTAAATTTATACATGTATATGAAGAATATATGACATTTAATACATTACTATTAAATTGATTTTTTTTATTTTAGGATATTTCACGAAAGAATGCATCAAGCCGGGCTAAGAAAGTCATCCCTGACATTGCGGGATCAAAAAGCTTTTCTAGAAGATGATCAAATCTAGTAATATTTTCATTGGTTTAAATATTTATAAGACAATATTATCCATTTAATATATTAAATTGTTGATTTATATTTGTTCAATGCAGTCACAGGGTTTAGGGCACGATGCATCCCGAACTGAAGTGTGGTTGGATGTTCACAAACAATTTGATGGAAGTTTTGTTAATGAGACTTCCAAAGAAGTTGGGGGAATGAACTCAATTTTAATTATAATAACATATTATTAGTTGTTAATATGTTAATATATATTGATTATAATATGGATAATCTTTTATTTATAGGTAAAAATTATAGAACAATGGGATTCTATTCTTTCACAGTCCTACTCAGTCTCTTAGCATGTCTTGGTTGCTAAAGTCCTTGGGAAGGAGCATCCAGGTAAAGTGACATGATGGGTTTGGGACCCATAACATCTATGGTCTTTGGTAGGATACTAGGGATTTCAGCTGCATCTACTCTTGGTTGTAGTCAGCCCATACCCGATGATTCTATTAGAGATATTGCTTCTCCACGAAAATTAGTTCAATACTAGGGGGATCAGATATCTTCTTTGTAGAAAGCGTTGATTGATTTATATCAGAAGATGACCGGATCTGCCCCCGGTTGTTTTGCATCGACTGGTGGTGAGTAGGTAAATCACAAAAATTCAAAATAATTTTGTTTGAAAAAATTTATTGGTTTTACGTTTAAATTTAAATATATAACTATATTAAATTTTCAATATAATATTCTTACAGGTGGTAGCAGGAAGTAGAGGTGGAGGTAGAGAGGGTGAAGAGCTGTGTTCATCATCAGACCATGATTAGTTGTATTGTTGACATGTTGGAAAAATATGATAACAGTCAGTTTGTATATGTATCATGTGTGGCACATGGTTGCCACCAAACATTTTCGTGACCTTATATTTTCATGATTTCTCATGTTTCCCTTCATTTATTTTATTGAGGTTAGAATGGAGTAATTGAGAGGTTGGATACAACAAGGACTCCTGGGAATTGATATTACAGAGGTTATACACATTTTATCATAGACTTGGTGTCACTTCTTTATTTTTCTGTGCTCTTCGAGAGTGGTTTGTTTTAGAGTTTCTATTGATTTTGGGGTAGTTCTGTTGTGGAGCTAAATATTAGTGTGGTTTTCTTCATAAAGATGATCTACATGTGACATGGAGTTTCTTATGTGTCATGGAACTTCTCCAATATTATAGAATCTATAAGGTGGACTGCACTATGTTTTTTGGATATAGTTTTTAATATCCCCATTATAATGTTGAACTATTCATAATTCCATGGGTTTTCAGGTTTCATCACCATTACATTGTGTTATAGGGTGTATTACCATGACATTTTAATTTTGATCATACCTATAAATTTATATACCCCATTTGAATAATTTATTTATCAAAATTATGTCACAATATATGGGTGACCTATATTCTATTTTAAGATGTATTTCACCCCAATTATTTTGGTAATTATTCCTCAACATCTATATATATAACATCACGGATTTTAAGTGATTTTACTTTTATATCCTATGGTTTCCTTTAAAGTTCTTCATTATTGGGAAGTTGTTGCTAAGGATACAGATAGTTTGGTTATTTTTATAGATATATATTGATAAGGCCACAATTTTATTGGTTTATCTATTTGAATCCATGAATTATAGTTCATTTTGGTGGTTTTCCACATGTCACATCCTCATAAAACAAATTAGAATTATTTTTTTTGAGATAGGGGATCCTAGTTCATTTCTTTTAATGTGAATATATTAGAACATCATGATTTTATTATTAATTTTACAAATTTTATGGGTTTCAGATGAAGATAAATAATTGGTTTAAATGGATAATTTCAAAATAGGGGAAATCTTAGGTTTTTACTATTTTTATGAAATTACATATTATGGTACTTTATTTTTGTTGTTTTTAAAATGTGATGTTTTTGGGAATATTTATCATTTTGAATTTTTTGATTTTAGAGCCAATTGTTTTGATTTTCTGATTGAGATAATCATTCTTGAAAAATTATTATTACTGAAATTTAGTCAATGAAACTATTTCCCAAGGAAATAAGAAATTTATTGACAATACCCATGTTAAAATATTTTTTATTTTGACATCCCTCAAATTAAAATTTTGGTAATTGGGGAGACTGAAATATGTTGACATGTGATGATTGGATTGTTTCATTATCTTGTGTTATGTGTTTGGTATCATATGGGGAATTTAAACCTAATGAGGGTGATCAAATTAAATGTATAATGTGCTAGTAGTGAGAATATGGTGAGTTAATAAGGGTTGTGATGAGGGACGATGTACAATAAATTTCATGAGGTTGTTATTGTTAAGAGGTGGTGATAGTGAAATTCTGGTTTATAGAGAGGGAATTCCATTTTGTTTTTTTTATTTAGGTTGATGTGGGATGGATCTGTTTTTTTGAATGGTTGTGTTAGTTTCCTAGTCATCAAGAGAATGGGTTTTGAATGTTGAAAATGAAATTTCATGTTTAGAATCTATTTTATTAGGGCATTGGTATAGGGGCTGCAAAATATGCTATTTTTTTATAAATTTGTCTTTCACAGTGGTTTTAACCGCCGCAAAATATCTTTCTTTTTCTACCTATGACAGTTAGAACCACTGCTATAGATAATAATTTAGCTACGGTTTTAATCACCTCCACACAGTTTTCATCTTCAATTACCATATCTTGGTGGTTATTTTGTTTTTAGAGGTGATTTTATTGGGGAAAAAATAATTATTTCTTAGCGGCTGTTTAAAATACCGCTAATAAATATACGCCCAACCGAAATAAACCGCCATTAAAATGATGGAAACTCACCGCAAAATAAATCCTCTTCGAAAGTTACCATAATCTACTGTGAAATCGATGAAGGCACTGCATAATGTTGCTGATACACAATTTAGTGTAGGTTTGTTCAAAACCACCATAGAAGCTTATGGAGGTGGTTTAAACCACAGCCATACCCAAAAAAGAAAACCACTGTCGAACATCCATTTTCCTATAGTGATAAACAATCTCTAATAGTGATGATATTATGAAATAAACTCTTACCAATAGGGTATATTTTGAATCATCATCTCCATGGGATAAGTAAATTAAAATAAAACCTAAAATACCATTAATAAAATTAAATTCATGATATAATATATAAAATTGGTTGTATATACACCTCACAAAAGAAATAAGTGGTGGATATGACATATCTCTTAGGGAAGTAAAAGTGAGATGAGAAACTATTACCTCATGAATGACTTTTTTTTAGTATGTGTTAAATCCTAATTAATAGTATATATATTTATTATTAATAAATCATAGAACCATATTTATATATATAATACCATATATGATTTAATTATAACCATTTATATCAAATTTGTCAATAATTCTATTATTAAAATCACAGTTCTGGGTTATAACTACTTTATTTTCCATGTATGTTTTAGTTCAATGGTTTTAGTATTATAAATTTATCATGGTTAAATAATATAAATAATATTCATTATTATATAAATATATTATATATTAATTATATACATATTTTGAGTCATACATAGAAGTTATAGATATAAAAATGAATTACACTGTTCAGGGAGATGGTAGGTCGTACACACGTGTGAACTCTGTTTTCATATTTTTGATGGATAGAATGAAAGAAATGAAAATAATAATTATAATTTAGAGAATTATTATTATATCATATAAATAATTTATATCCATTAAAGCTATCTTTATTTCTATCTAATTAAAATAGAAATGAAAAACAAATCGCATCACTTTGTGGAGGTGGTAGTCCACACATTGACGTTAGAAACAATTTTGTATTCCAATGGATTTTATGATAAGAAGGTAGATTTAATAATATAATTAAAATGTTATAATTATTTTAGAATTAATATATATAAAAATTAAACCCATAATTATAACCATCCCTAAAATATTCTGGTGGAAAATTAATTTTATCACTACGTGGAGACGGTAAGCCGTACGTACTGACTGACTAAAATTTCATTTTTTATTAAAAAAAGGGAAAAAGGGATGCAAGACCCCGAGACATACAGAGTGATCCTCAATGAGGATGGAAATGGTGAAGGCCTAGGGCATCCCCTTGGATAGTACTTCTACATTCCATATGAAGAGACCCCAAACTCGCAAAAACAATGAGCGAGTCATTCAAGTCACCCAAACGAGCAAGAGTGTCAGTAGAGCCAATAGATTCCATCAAAATGTGCTTAACCCACTGGCTACCATTCATTTCCCATAAACTTCTAGAAATGTACACTAACTCCCATGGAGCCCAACATTTCCCCTAAATAATTCTGACCATAACTTCAGAGTCAGACTCTATCTTCATCACCTGAAGACTAAATCTTTTACATAACCTGATACCAGAGTGGAGCGCCTTGAATTCCTCCCCCAAAGAACTTCCCGAACCCTAAAATACGTAGAAATCTAGCCGGACATAACCCAACGCGTCTCTAAGAATCCCCCCACCACAAATTTTTCCATTCAAGCAAGAACCATCAACATTAAGCATCATTCCATTCAATGGGGGACTCCATTTTATCCAACGACCAATGGACCTGTCGCCCGAGCCACCTCTACTCAGCAACCCGGATTCCGGAAATAAAACGGTAAGCCACACGTACACACGAGTGATTTTCTCAATTAAAATTTGATGAGAAAGAGGTTGGATAATGGATATTTAATAATCATAATAAAATATCATTATATTCAGGATTATGAATTTATTATTTTATGATAAATACCATATATTTAGATGAGGTAAATAATATGTAAAATGAATGTTGTCAGTTAAGGCAATTACCTCTCTTTTAAAATAAATCCTTTAAATATCCTCTTAAGGGTCCTATGGTTTGACTTTTAGGACAACCAACAACTCTAGAATGTGGATAAAAATGTTTAGAAGTGATTTTTTAGGGTTTTTCAATATTTAATGCTCAATGTAATGTAAATAAGTGAGGTAGGAGGTGGTTTTTTATAATTGAGGTGAGGGGAAAATTTAGAATTTCAAAAAATATTAAATTATAATAAATTAATTATAAAGTAAAATGAATCAAAATATTTAGGGATTCAAACAAAAGGTAGGATAGGTTGAAATATCACCAACCTATAAAATTTTGATAGGTTTTTGTGATGTTTTAATCCATATCTTTTGGTTTAACCCCTTAAATAATGTATTTTAATATTAACTAATGTAACATAATTTTTATCACAAATAGTTATAATTTTACATATAAGGTGAATATTGACTAAAAAATGTAAAATGGATAAAATTTATACTATATATCACAAATTTTTCCTCTTTACATATTTTTATAATTTTTAAATAATTTAATAAAATATTATTTTGATAAATTATCATTAATGTCATTTTTCACACTATTAATTTAATATGAAATAAAAAAACATAAATAAAATGGTGAAATTAAAATATAATTCATTTAAAAATCTTTAATATGTCATATTAATATATTAAATTCTCTTAAAAATAGAAATAACTCAAATTATACCACTTTTATTTTTTTTAATATCATTTATTTCACTTTTTTAATAATTGAATTAATATTGTATTAACATTGCTCAAGAATTTAATATATTTATATAATCACTATAAATTATTAATAAATTATAATAATTAATATTATTTTTATTATTCAAAAAATTGACATTTATATTCTTTCATAGCCTGATTTTTGTCCCCATTTCGACACAAAAGAGATATTTTAAACTAAGAGAGTGACATTTTGTAACTTTCATTAATTTAAATATTATATTGGTAATTTTCACTGAAAATTTTATATTAATAAAATAAAATAAAAGATTAAGGTGATGAGGATATAATTAAATTCATCTAATAATTATTATTATGAAAATTTTTGACCTTATCACTTAATTATAACCAAGATTAACTTGGTCTACCCTTTAACAAGTTGGTAAATTTCATTATGACTAATATTCATAAAGCTAAAAATAAAACAGGCCTATTTACCAAATTTGAATCTACTTATTAAAATTTTTAATTCATTTTATAAAATTAAATACCTATAATTGGAATAATTTAATTTAAAATCAAAATGCAAAACACAATGAAAAATAGTTTTTCAGAAAAAATAACTTTTTAGGTAAAAAATGTTTTTATACTAAATTCAATCATGAAATTTGTTATAATAAACATAATTTAATTAAAAACAATATAATATAAATTATTTTATTTTTATATAATTTTTAAATAAAATTTTCAATTTTCAAGTCATAAAACAAAAATACAGTTTTCAATAAAACTATATTTTTCACTATTCACTGGGAAATCAAACTTTTCCAAAACATATGAAATTTCACCCTAAGAAAATTTTGATATGATTATTTATGCAATTATATTATTTTTTAAAATTAAATTTATATATTTTCTAGATATTAATTTTAATATTTTTCCACAAAAAGCAATATAAAACATTTTTGATTAAAACATATTTATGAAGCATAAAATAACATTACTGAAAATTGAGTACTTATTTACATAGAAATAATAAATGAATTTTTTTTAGTTTCTTTGTATATATCTCATAATTTGGTTTATACTATTCATACCCTCCAATTCAATGACTAGTTTATAATGGTCATATTTAAATAATAATATTTCATGGTTCATTGAAGCTCAATGTTGCGAGTCTTATATGCCAATGAATATAGTATTCATTTAAAATATAATGGTGTTATAATCTCTTGATCACAGGGATATTAAATTCATTAATTTTTTCTATGTCACTTTTGATGAATGAATAGAGAACCCTATAATGTGCAATGTGAATGACCATTTCATCCCAGTCTAGAGGTGACAAGGATATATCTGAATTAGCCAGTGCATTTTATTGGGCGTTTTGTGTACAAAGTATGTGATATAGTATTGAGTATGATATAAATTCAATGATCAATCCTGACATATAATCATGTAAGGGAATAAAACCTTCCTTTAAAATTGAATAGTTACAATTGATTTTCTTGATTACTAAATCTAAACCACCATTGATATTCATCTGGTTACAGGTATCTGTAGGATGAGTTCCAATATAGAAATAAGGTCCTAGTATTATATATCATTTTTGGTATATCATTATAAAAATATAAAAGATTTTGAAAAAACTACTTTTATTGGTGAGATGAATATAATATCCAATCAAAATCAGATGATATTTGGGTTTTCCATCCTACTACCAATTTTAATCTTAGAGGCACAATAAGAGTAAATCTCCCATGGTTGGGAGGTTTTATAGATGAACAAAACTCTTTCACCCGGAAGCGTCATGTTTAATAAATACTTCATTGGGATAGGGTGTTCCATAATGTAATCAAATAGTGTTTTCCTTTTAACTTCCATTTGGGATATGAACTAGATGTCAAACTATTGTAGAATTAAAACCCATGTTTCTATACATTTAGTTAACATTGGGTAACTGAGGATATATATGATTGGATCAACACATGATATTAGTTGATTCATAGGGTTATAAAAATAATTTATCTACTTCTACATTATAAAAATGAATGTGAGTATGTTTTTCTAAATTTAAAAATAATGAATCTCAACATCCAACATTATTCTACTGATATTATGGAGACTATTATACTTGGCCACAACATTATTCTGAGTAAGGTGGGAATTTATTGATCTCTATAGGGTCTCCAGATATAGAATAAGATGTTTCCCTTCTATAGGATGCCTTAAGATCGGTGGGTGTAGAATGTACCTATTTAGATCATCAATTTATATCTAAAAATATTTATCCAAGTGATAGTTGAACCTTTTATTCCTCAACTTCATGTATTGAGAACACTTACTGGAGAGGTTGAATATAAAGTGTATGTTATAGGAAATACACATTTGATGTTCTATTAATTACTTTGTCTTTGAGGATGAGGTATTGTTTCCGATGCTTTCGTCGGGGCGTGCACATCCGTCTGCATGGACGCGACAGGCGTGGGTTTTGTGTTGCCCCGCATTCCTGCTTTCCAAAGGTGGGCGACATCTGCTCCTTATTCATGGACGTCTATTCCTTGATCATAATCGGGATGATGGGATGTCAGTTCTTCCTTCCGTGGATTCTCCTTGGAATGCGTTACCTAGTTCAGGTCTCACTCATAGATTTAATACGTTGTTCGTGAAACTCTTCCTAGTGCCATGTTTCCATGGATGCCGGTTAATTACACAACTTCGGTCGGGACATTCCAAAGGGTCCGGTCAGGGCATCAACCTTCAGTCGGGGGAGTAGTCATGTCGAGGAATCATTAACGTGTATGAACGCTGGGGAGTTGGTGTGTCTGTCTTTTTCCCCTTATTATAGGGCTTATCGAGAGCGTGGAAGCTTGAGGCATCCCACATCGAGCGTGGGGAATCGTATTCCATAGGCATGTATCTGAGATTTTCCTCAGCTTCCTATGTTAATCACAGGGAATTCTGCAAGTTTAACGTCCATCGAGGATGGATCGGCCTGATCAGAACACTAGCTGGAGTAGATCAGATTGAGGAATCCACCTAGAGGGAATGTCGATATCGGGGTCAGCCCGTGGCCGGCTTCTCAAATGCTATGGAGGGGAATGGGGTGGCGTGATCTCACTAGGATGTGGTGGCCCGGGTAAGAATCAGGGTGGATGATGGAGAATTGCATGGAGTGGAGGGGGAATAAAATGTGTCGTTGTAGAGATGGCAGTGGTGATGGGATTGAGTCTCGAAGAGTCTTCCTACGTATCCACGGGACAGGGAATCAAAGTCTACATAGTTCAGAGTGAATAGGTGGGGAATACACTCTAGGCCACCCAAGGAGATAGATGAACTGACATGAACGCGGTCGAAACGACCAGGTGGTGGGCTTGAACCTCTTGAGGCTTCCTATGTACCATGCCTTGGCAAAGATCAAAGTCCGCATAGTTTAGGAAGAGGGGTGTTATACTGACATGAAGGGGTGTTGGAACAACAGGATGGTAGGGTCACAATGGCTTACCACTGGATTGGGATGCAGTTTAATGTTATGCGGGATGGGGGCGAGTTGGAGAACCATCATGAAGAAGGACCTTGGTCCAGGTGGATGGTGGGATTGAACCTCGGGAAGGCTTCCTACGTACTGTGCCTTGACACGGATCAAAGACCACGTAGCTCAAAATGGTGTGTCGGCGAACCGACGCGAGTGAGAAAATTGGTCCAGATGGTGTGGGGCTTACACACTAGGCTACCCAGGTGTTGGTGAACCGACGTGAAGGGGGTTGGAGTGACCAATGGGTGGTGGGATTGAACCTCGTGAGGCTTCCTACATACCATTCCTTGACACGGATCAAAGACCACGTAGTTCAAAACGGTGTAAATGGGGGGGGGGGGCTTGGTACACCAACAAGGAGATGGTCTGGGCCAATGATTGTTGGGCTTGAACCTCAGGGAGGTTTCCTACATACCATTCCTTGACATGGATCAAAGTCCTCGTAGTTTGAGTGGCGATTGTGGGTATCGGCAAACTGACGTGAAGAAAGGACCTTGGTCTAATGGGTGATGGGCTTGAACCTCAGGGAGGCTTCATACGTACCATTCCTTGACATGGATCAAATTCTTTGTAGTTTGGTAAGGGTTTTGTCATCTAACCGACGTGAAGGTGAACCCGTGGGTCCACTGGTGGTGGGCATGAACCTCGTGAGGCTTCCTACGTACAATGCCTTGTCAAGGATCAAAGTCCTCGTAGTTCGGGATGGTTAACCCAACTTATCGCTGGACCAGAATGTAGTTTAACGTCATGTGGGATGAGGGTGAACCCCACCATGAATAAACGACGGGCGGTGGGATTGAACCTCGTGAGGTTTCCTACGTACCATGCCTTGACATGGATCAAAGGCCTCGTAGTTTATATGGATGTACAGTCTAATGTCTTGCGGGAAAAGGTTATGCAGTTTAATGTCATGTTGGACATGGGCATTGCCATGGTCGATGCTTACTCTAAGCCCATGTGAGTCATGCTCGGTGTGAGAAACAATAGGCAGTAGAGACCTGACAATCACGTCGCGAAAGGTGCGTCCATGAGAAGCAAAGAGTGGCTTACACGTTAGGTGGACCATGCTGTTGGTACATACTCCAGGATGGAGGACCAAAGTGCAGCAAAGCGCATCGGGAGAGGGATTTGGGACCAAAGATGGAAGGTGCCTCATTCCCTATCGCGCCCACCACAGGCCTTGGCAGTGGGGAAGTACGGAGGTGCATGGGTTCTACCTTCCGCGAGAGGGGATAGGGGGATTACACCAAGGTGTTTTCCCTTCTCCACTGGACATACACCACTCCGATAAGGAGGATATCATCCCATGTGTGGGTGATTCCATTCCCATGGAGACGAGCAGCGTAAAGAATGTCCGAGCTGGGGGGACCCTGTGTGCGAGGCACGAGGTCAGGTCACAGTTTAACGTCATGTGTTGAGGACGAAGTGCTTGGAAGTTTAACGTCCTACAGCTCGGACGATGCGGGTTTACTCCACACCCCTAGGACTTACATGACCGGTACCCTCTGCCCCTTGGGGGAGGGAAGGTACCGACAATGCCGTGGTAAAGGGGGGTCGCAGAGCGAACCATCGAGGGGTCCATGTTAGCGTGGCTATGTGAAGAAGCAATAGCCGTTAGTGTGCCTATGCGAAGATGAATTAGGCGATGCAACGCTACGAGTGGTTTCATCCATGGTACTTTGAAATCACATTGTGAAAACCTGGAGGGTCACACGGGAAGAGGAATTTCCAGGCAAAGGGGTCAATAGGCAGGGACCTTGTGGAGATTTGTTGCTTTGCATAGTAGAGAGAACTTAGAAAGGGGTGTGCTTCATGAAGTGGAGTACCTTGGCCTTAGCATGGGGTAGAGGTTCTAGTGGGAGGTGCTTCGCGAAGTGGAATGGTGTTCGCAGAGTAGTGCCTCGTGAAGCAGTGGTGCCTCGCAAAGCAAGGTGTCGTGAAAAAGTGTGTTTCGCGAAGTACAGCGAGCCTACCTTGTCATGTGGATCACTTGTATAGGATGGGTATTTCGCAAAGCATAAATGCTCCACGGTTTCCCGGGTTCCTTTGGAAATCCCCCTTCCTTCACGTAGGCCCTTAGTCTTCACGAAGGGAATCCCTCTCGGAAGAGGGGCTCAAAAAAAGACAAGGCGAAGGCATATCGCGAAGAAAAATACCTCGTGGAGCTCATGATTCATGGGGCGAAGGGTTCTTCGCGATTCGGGAGCTGAGAATCCGAAAGGTAAGATTGTCTGTCCGTAGAGCTCAGGGGGAGCTCGTTATTTATAGTCAAAGGGCGCCGTAGAGCAGAACTCGCGCGGCCCGAAGGGGGGCTCAGTGGCTTTGTGGTGCGTCACGAATGTCAACCGGATTTGTGGAGGGGTACCGCCTCCTCTGTTTCGCGGCGGGTCGTGAACGTTAGGCCGTTCATGGAGCGTTACTGCCTTTGGTGCTTCATGACGGCCGAAGAGCTAGGGGGATTCGTGTTAGGGCTTCACGAGGATGGGCTCCGAGCCTCTTTTCATTTTCTCCTTCGAATATTTTTTGTGCCCACAAATGACCCCCCTCAGACTTGGAGACGCTGAGGGATTAAGGGTCGGAGTCTGAGGGAAATCGGCAAAATTCTCAGCCGATCGCGATGAGGACCCGCAAAGCGGGAGAGCGAGGCGGCCAGGGGCCGCGTAATACAGACGAGCCGCGATGCTCCGTGCGGGCTGGATGCGCTGCGAAGCTCTGAGGGCCGCCTGACCTCTTGTCTTTTTCCTTATTTGATACTCTGTCCTCTTGCGCTCTCGATCCGCGAAGTTCCATGTCCTCCATGTCTGCTCACCGCGAATCAAGCTTCGCAGAGAAACACGAGTCTCCGACTCCACGACTGCGCCAAGTGAACATCTGCTTGCAAGCCGAGTCCAGGCTCCGCGTCTTGGGTTTGCGCTCGAGCTTCGCGAGCGACCTTCGCAAACAACCTCCGTGACCCAACCCGATATTTTTTTTACAATTTCTTAAACCGTAATTGCCCATCAAGAAACTATGCTGGGGGTGCTTGCAGACGCCGCCCGGAGGGATGAGATGGAAAACCATCTAGGCCCTGGAGAGATGGTCTGAAGTCACTCTGACCATAATTCTTTGACTGACCTCCTATCAGAAATCCAAAATAACTATCTGATGTGCAAGAAGCTGCCCTTGTATGGCTTTGGGTAGAGGGATGATGTCTTCATTCCTTAGGCGAGTAGGGACGAACCAGCTTGCTGTTTCAGGAGCACGCCATGCCAATGCCAATGGTTCAGGGCGGCCGATGGTCATGCGCGGGAGGAATTCACACCCATCACCACTGATTGTCTGTACAACCATCTGAAAAACATCAACGGGGTGCCACTGCAACCAGAAACGTCTCCTCTTATGTACCGCACCATACTGAAGGAGGCTATGCAGGATCCGAAAATGGGTGGTCCGACGAGTGGGACCTGCGCCAGGGCGGTAACTTTATCAACGACTGGGCATGGGACTACTGGATAGGTGCCTCATGCAAGTAGCTTGGGGCCGAGCTGAGGAGAGTGGGCTTGTATGAGGCGACATTGGTCTTGCAATTCCACATTTATCAACCGAAACAGCTGATGCCGGAGCTGCTGAGCAGATGGTCTTCTAGGACCAATACTTTTCACTTGCACCGTGGGGAGGTTGGCATTAGTCTGTGGGATATCCATCAAATCTCGGGGGTCCCAATCTTGGGGGCCATGTATGATGAGTTCCTCCCCGTCATGAGCACGTGGGATGATCCAGAGCAGATGTCATGACTGGCGTCGGCACTGATCGCACTGGTCCCTGGAGAGGACAAGGAGGCGGTGAGAGATGTCCACTTTAAGAACTAGTTCAAGTGGTTCCTAAACATCCCGGAGGATCGAGTGTTCCCTCAGAGGCGTCAAACTTGTCCAAATGTGGCTCAATGGGGATGTATCACTCGTATTGGCGGCTCTTGGATGACAACCAATGGAAGACATGAGGTTTCAATGTCATCAATGAACAACAAATGATAGTCAGGCTAGCGACATTCATCGCGGCCCTTATCTGCGGTTGAATCCTACTGGGGAGGGATACCAACATGGGGGGTGCATCCCAACTCATTCTTCATGGCATCCATGCTGGCCATGAGAAGGTGGGTCAATCTGGGGATTCTGATGCTCTCCAGATTGTACAGGATGATGCGGCATGTTAGCGAGGGTAAGAAGCCTCCAAGGATATGTGGGCCCTTCCACCTTTTGTATGGGTGGATTGCGGTGCACATCAGGGGGTTTATGAGTATCCAATCCCTATCTCGCCACTGGGATCAAGCTTCCGCCCTTCCATTATGAACGCAGCCGGGAGCATCCCAGTCAAATTAATAGTACCGATGGTGCTGAATCGGGTGTGGAAGTCCGATGAGTTTAACTTCCACCCGTTTCCATTGCCGACGGGGGTACTCACTGACGATGGGTAGGGAATAGAAGAGCACCAGGCTTATCTCCTGGCCTTTTGAGGTGGAGTTTTGGTGGCACGAGTGGACCGTGAGACGCTCTGTGAGCCGTACACCCCACATCAGTTTGCGAGGCAGTTCTGGTGCCCGCAGAGCCTGACCCCGCAGGTCTACTGGGAGGTGCGTCATGTGGAGAACCCGTGTGTAATGAGGCAGTTGTGGATCATGTTCACACGTGAGGATGGGAAAATGCGAATTGCATTACCTCCATCCACTACCACTTTTGGACTACTGAATGAGTATGACATCAGCTGGGAGGCAGCTTATCTTGGGGAAATGTTGAAGCATCCAACCGTTCGAACTAGTGACAGCGGGCCTCCTCTATCCCGTGGTCGGGGTCAAAGGGCTGCAAGGGCCTCTCGCGGTGGCGGGGCTGCCATGGCGGTGAAACCTACAACTGCTGAGGATGCGACAGCAGCGGCGAATCCAATAATAGTAGTGCACCTAGTGGTTTTGGAAGAGTAGCGCCATCTAGAGGGGCGGCCACTGAGGGGGTTTCACAGGATATCCACTCAGGCTCCAGGGAAGCGGTTGCGCCATATCGACATGCCAGATAATGCTATTTTCCCAGAGGCCTGGGACATTTGGGATGTCAACCGGAAGTTTCTCAGCCCTCCTGAGATGTGGGAACACTTGAACCATCTCAAGATGGACCTACTGCGTATAGGCCCCGTTCGGTCCGGTTTCGCAGTGTCTCTGGCAGAGGCCGGGCAATATTTGTCTGAGCTGGAGGACTATGTACATTCTAGTGGTACCCCGCATCCTATGAAATACCGGGTAACGGTGCTGCTGGATTGGATAGTTCCCCCACAGCTGTCGGCCGGCGAACTGAGAGAGCGCTTCCCTCTGCCGGAAGAATCGGAAGAATCCTCTGGGGAGGACGAGGCCGACGGAGGGAGCTCGTTGGAGGAAGGAAAAGTCATAGATCAAGACTTGTATTCTGATGATTTTGCGGAGGTTCTCGAGGTAGAATTCCAAATTTCTTTCCTCAGGGTCCGCTCTCAGGCCATTATGGGCCTATTACGAATATCTGAACCATGCAGGAGGAACTTGTACGCAGACCTCGCTCTCGCCCCTTGGCGGGTGATGATATAGGACCTTCAGAACCCGCGCCTGCGGTTGCGTCCAGTTATGTGTCTGGTGGGGCTAGAGTACCTGAGGTGGCTCCTCCAGAATCTCCAGACCTTCTGACAGTATACGGAGGGCCACACCTCGGGGTCGCGTCAGCATTGACCCCAAAGGAGCACCAAGATTTCGATCTTCGTATTTTTTCTCCACTGGATTCATTGCTGTCATATGTAGATCATGCCAAATGACGTTAATGCCCATCTCTATTGTACAGTTCTCTAACTGGCATGGGCTGCTGCGGCAAGGCTGGTCAGGTTCTCTGGTGGCATCCCTCCTAGGGGCATGCCGGTGATGGTGGAGATAGTTCCCCCATCCACCCGAGTTGCAACACTCCCTATCATTTGCAGGACCACCAGCAGGGTCATGCCAGAGGTTATTGAGGTAGAGTCTGATGATGAGGATCAATCGTCTGACCCAAGCCCTGCCACGCGTACCCTGGCGCCAGATGTCATGACGGATTCAATGCTAGATGCAGATCCTGACGAAGATTTCCTATGGGCGTATTCTGCATGCGAGCCTGCCAATTGTGTGGACTGGGACGAGACAACCTCTGATGAATAGGACAACAAAATAGTTTGTCGCCGATCATGGAAGCTAATCGCGCTCTTCATCAATGAAACCCCCATGCGCTATGGATGAATGAAATGGACATACTTCGCTCGCAGCTGCGGGAACTTTTCACTGGGGGAGTGGATGCCCAATGTCCTCATATGATCATCCGAGATCTCATGGCAGAGAAGATCTGGGAATATGATCATGAGCTCAGAGTGGGCTGGCAGCGGAGGAAGGCGACGAATTTCAAGAAGCTCTAGGAGGCTGAAAACGAGGTCCAACAGCTGCATGCCCGGGAGGATGATCACTCAGCCTCTCTTAATGCACAATCTGAGATGATCTCGCGGTTGATATCCCATTTGGTAGAGGAAAAAGAGCATATGAGGCAGGCTTCTGGAGAGATGGCTATCATTCAAGCTCATATAGAGAGTGCCCGAGCCGAGGCTGACGAACTGCACCTCATCGATACTGAAGAGGAGTGGGAGCAGAGTCGGTGGCAGCAATTCCTGGACGCCACATGTCATAGGGTGGCGGAGCTGCAACACTCTTTTGATGTGGTCAATCCATCCAAGAGAGGAGTTGACCCCCAGGTACTGTAATAATTAAAAACCCGTGAACGTACTTTTTTTCCTTAATTTTTTAATTCCATAGCATGCACGAGTTCTGTTATTTACACTGGTTCATTTTTTATCCTAACAATGTTTGCAAGACGTTCGGCGACAATTACTTATGCTCACGTGGGTCAGACCTGTTGTGAGAAATAAGAGATAGTCGCCTCATCGTTCAACCCAAACACAGGAGTGGAAACCAAGCTTCAGGCATCCGGGGTTTGGATAACCAGTCTGGATTTCTGGAAAATGGGAGACCTGGCCGGAGAAGGAAGTTCTCAAAACAGCCGAATTACCGTGGTGGGAGTATGCCAGATGGGCGCATCGGTTTGATCATGGATCATTCCTTCATTGAGATAGGGCCTCTCTGTCAAGGGGTTCTTTCGGTTCCCAATGAAATCTTGGGCCATCCTGATCTTGTTCAGGGAAGAGTCATAGTTACACAGCCCTCTACGAGGGGTCCGTCCAGGGGGGCGGAAAGGGGAAGAACAAGATTAATGATTCATGCGGGCTGGACCCTAAGAAAAATACCAGGGTGTCCCTATGTATCCCATGAGGATGGGAATCAAGCCATATGTAGTTCTGGAAGCATAGTGTAGTCATAGACCAACAATGATAGGTGAAATTCCCTCTGGCAGAGGCTCTGGTGCATCTCATGATTAACTGGGGGCATCCTAAACTTGTTTAGGGTAGAACCGTAGTTTAGTGTCATGCATTGAGGGCATATGGACTCTCGTAGTTTAACGTCATATGATAGGATGTGGAGTGAAATGGAAGATCCCAGGGATCATATGGTGTGGTGGTTATGAAACCGATTTGAATGAGGACTTAATGTCCAAATCACACCATGTACCCCCGGAGGAAACTGTTCAGGTCGGGGGACCAAGAGGGAGAATTAGGCTGGACCTGAAGAAGAGTGGTCAGATGTTTCTATGTACCCCATGAGGATGGGAATCAATCCATATGTAGTTATGAGGGGACGATGAGAAGCCTGGCCGTGTCGGTACACATCCTTCCAAAAATACTAATCCCACGTGAGTCGTGCTCGGTGTGGGAAACAAGAAGTAGTGGTGGGACATTCCCAACATAGAAAGGGGCAGGTTATGGCGAAGGGATTCTCGGTGAATATAGGACCCATGATATTAACATGACCATGTGGCACACCTAGATGCGTCAAGAGATAGAGCCGAGTATGTTGGAATTCCACTTGAACATGAGGAAGTGGAAATGTGTGAATCATGACACTCGAGATTTGGATCACTATGACGGCGGCGTGACGATAGAGGATAACCGTTAACCATGGAAGAAACACAAAATCCATATTGTGTTAGCCTAGAATGGTGACAAACAAATGAGGGTTGACCGTTAACCATGTTGGAAACACGGGACCATGTCGCAAATGTTGTCAAAGATCCTTTGTCCCGAAACGATAGGAGATCCCTTTGGCCCAACATCCATGGAGAGCCCTTAAGCCTAGAATCCATGTCGTATGAGGGTCCTTTTGGATGTGGAAGAGGGTGAGGATCCAAATAGCGAGCTCACGAAGCTTGGTCATGGGACGAGGGGAATGTACCCATGAAAATCCTACACTTCGGGCACTTTGTCAAAACAAATCTGAATACGACAACGAGATGTATTAGATAGAGGGAGCAGAGTCTTTTCCCATAGGGATATCTTAGTTTAGGGTCGTATAATTCGTACCATGGGTGGGAGGAAGCACAAGAGACACGTGACGAGTATCTACAAAAACCCGACGTGGATGGGAACTAGGGGTGTGTACGGTGCAGTGAACAACCTGACATGAACGAGGACATAATCCCATGCCTGTTGGGCAAAAATCCTTCAAGGCATCATTGAAGCATTGTTTTGGTGATTGTTTTTGTTAACAAAGTGGACATCTGGGTGGTGATTGTTGACAAAGAAAAACAATGACATACTAATTTGTTGACAATGACGATTTCATGATGGAATGTCGAGTTCAAGAGATGAGGTCAACGATTCGTTTTTGATTCAAGAACGTCGACAAAAGGAATGGATGATCTGGAGGTGGTACAAAAGAACAGATAAAAGGTGGCGCCGTTTTCCAGTGTTTGCCAAATTTTTGGGCCTGAAAATCGACAAATGAAGAAAAGTGTTTTTGGGAAAGGGACTTGCGCACCGAGGACTTGGAGTATAGGAAAATAGAGCGCCATATGTTTTTCAAGATCAGAAGATCAAAATATGGAAAAGGAAACAGGTTCGCTCAAGTTTGGGAGTTGGTCGCGCAAGTGTCTAGAAGGACAGAAGACTTGCGCGGCGAGACTGGATCGTGCAGGTGACTTGCGCGCCGTCGCACAGGGTTGTCAATTTGACTATAAATACTGGACCACCCCTCTTCATTCCTTACCGGAGTTCAACACTTTGAGAAATCAGAGCTCCCGTCGCGCAGGTGTGGTGGTCGCGCAAGTGGTGTGTGTGGTCGCGCAGGTGGGACTTGCATGCCAGGGTGATAGTTTCACGCTAGTGTTTGAAGCTGCGCGCCCATGTGGAGTTGCACGCCAATATTGGATTGGGCATAAAAGGAAGTGAGTCACGCAGTTTTAGAGTTCAAGAATCTTAAGTCGCGCAAGTATCTGAGGAGGACTTGCGCACCAGTTGTGACTTGTGTGCCGATACTTGTGCGCCGAGTTAGATTTGTGCGCCAAGTAAGGTTTGGTTCCAGCAGTGATTTTTGGGCTGCATGGAAGCTGGAAGTCTTCATGATTCCTTCGGTGCAAAGAGATATTCATCTATAGGAGAAAATTGGGCTTCAACAGAGCATCTACTTACAGAGGAAGATCCAATCCATCATGCAAATGAAGAGACCTACAGGTCTATAAACTGTGAGTGGATTCCTTCTAAGAGCAGTGAGAAAAGGAAGAGAAAGAAGGTGATTCTCTCCACCGGTAGTGAGCCAGATAGAGAAAAACTGGGAGTGACCCTTGGGAAAGCAGTGAGCTGACCCTAAACTTGTAAAGGTAGTGAGCCTGGGCTTAGAAGTGATCTAGCACGAACCTTGTAATCCACAACTAGTGAATTTTAGTGTAATTTGGTACGATCGACAACTTGTCGGCGTATGCCCCTTGGACGTAGCCCTTTGCGGTGAACCAAGTAAAATTGTTGTGTCCTGTGCATATTTTACTTTCTATTTACTTTGTGTAGCAGGAGAGAGAGAGAAGAGTGTTATTCTTAACAGCGAAACAAGATCAGAACGATCGTTAATTTTAAATTAGTTATACCCTGATTCACCCCCCCTCTCAGGGTATTTAGCCTTGTGGACCTAACAATACCACACCGCACAACCCCCCTTGAGAGAGGTTTTAGGTCAAGGGACCGAAAGTTGAAGTTTATTTGGGCCTGAAGCATAGTTAAAAGGCATTCCTACATACCCCATGGGGATGGGGATCAAGCTGCACGTAGTTCTGAATGGTGGCATGGTAAGGTACCAGTGCCAGGGAAGAAGGGGAGTGCGAGCGTGGCCCTTGCACCAAAAAAAGCCACATTTGATAAATCTTGTTTTTTCCTTTAAGGTGAGAGGTTTTTTTGTGAATAAACATGCCTGGGGTAGCAAGCCCTAGTGTTGCCACAAGAATCAAGCCGTGATAGGCGTTGACAAATGGCATGGAATGTGACCAATACCCAACGTGATGTCCTCTACAATGAGGTCATCACAATGTAGTTCCGTTTTTCGTTGTGCGGCCAGGATGATAATTTCATAGTTTAGGGTCATGTGATAGGACCAAGCATGAATTTTATCGTCATGAAGTGCATACATAGAAGAGATGATGGTAGGTGGGGAATGTGTATTTTGTCGTGCGACGTAACCGACATGAATGGGGACATAATCCCACATTATACCGTACGCAATTCCATAAGAGGAACCTCAAGCCGAGAGGCCCACATAGAGATGAGAGGTGAAGGGGGAGAGATTAGCTCCCAAATGAGCTGGACCCGAAAACGAGACGTTCGGGCGGTCCTACGTATTCCTTGAGGATAGGAATCAAGCTGAACGTAGTTATGAGGAGATCTTAGATTATGGTCATAGAGCTCGGACCATGGGAGCCCTGAAGGACGCTGTATTGCAGCTTTGTCTCCCTGATATGCAAAGGTGCACTGAGGGGTAGCGCCAAGAGTGTTCAGATTCCACATGGACATAATGGGGTGGAACATAATGTGTATCATGTAACCAACATTGAAGGCGGGGAAGGGCTGCCGTGACGACTGAGGATTAATGCTGACCATGTTCACAACACAGCATCATGTCGCGTTAGCCTGAAATGGGGACAAACAAATGAGCGTCGACCGCTGACCATGTTCTCAACATAGGATTTGTATGAAATTTTTGCCTAAAACCCTCTGGGGCATTGGACTGTAATGGTAGGAGAGCCCTTGGGCATTGTATCCAGGCCGTTCTTGGGGGTCCCTTCGGGTGTGAAAGGTGATGAAAGCCCGAATGAAGGGGAATACAAATATTGATAAGTGGATGGAACATGGCCAAGTCGAATCTGACACTCTTGGTTCTAGACCAGAGTATTCTTAACAAATGGGTGAATCACTTCAAGGAGTCGGTGGACTCAACTTGAGGGCGTTCGAGAGATGGAAGATTCCTGGGAAATAGGCATTGTGCCAAAAACCCCGTATCATTCCTGTATATCCCCCCCTTAGAGAGTGATAGGCCAAGGGGCCTAGGAGACCGGGAGACCAGAAGATCCCTAAGAGGTGGGGCTGGACCCAAATTCTAGACATCTGGGTGGTCCTACATATCCCATGAGGATGGGAATCAAGCCAGACGTAGTTCTTAGGAGATCTTAGTTTATGGTCTTAGAGCTCGGACCATGGGTGGATGGAAACTTTCCAGGTAAGTGCAGACCTCGACCCAATCCCTAATCCCACATGAGTTAAACTTAGTGTGGGAAACAAGGGGGGAAGATCCTTATTGCAATACCTGAAACATCCATCGAGGGGGAGTCAGTGAAGATCCCCGAAGGACGCCTCTAACACGACTTTGTTCCCCTAACGCGTAGATGTCCACTGAGGAATAATATCAAGAGTTTCGAAACTCTACTTGGACATGATGAGAATGGAGAAGGATATGAATTATGTAACAGACATTTTGGGATTAATGGGGTTGGCGTGGAGATGGGGGATAACTGTTAACCATGGTGGAAAAATAGTCTCCATATCCCGTTAGCCTAAGGTGGGAACAACAAATGAGCATCGACCGCTGACCATATTCGCAACGTGGGATTTTTATCAATTTTTTGTCCGAGACCCTCGGGGGCGTTGGCCAATAACAGTTGGAGAGCCCTTGGGTGTTGTATCCATGACATTATTGGGGGTCCCTCCGGGTGTGGAAGGTGATGAATGCATGAATTAATGGAGACACGAAGCCTGAAAAGCAGGTGATGACGTATCCGAGTAGAATCCGACATTTCAGGTAACCTAAACCAGACCACCCTTAGGCATATCGGTGAACCACCTCAAAGGGTCGAAAAAGTTTCTTAGGAAGGGTAGGACAATGGGCCAAGGTGGGATAGAGATTTTCGAAAGATGGGGCTGGACCTGAAGCTTAGACATTCAGGTGGTCCTACATATCCCGTAAGGACGGGAATCAAGCCACACATAGTTCTAGATGATACCCAGGGGCTGGATACCCTAACGAGGACGTGTGTGGTGCATTGTGTAACCCAACATGAATGAGGACATAATCCCACCCCACACTGCACAGTCCTGTAGGAACGAACCTGGCTCAAGGGGCCCAAAAAGGCCAGGGGGCCTGATAGTTGGGTTTTGGTCAAGAAGGCATGGCCTACTCGCAGTTTAATGTCTTATAGTGAAGATGAAGGTCAGGGAATAGGATTACCTGGACAGAGTAGGTGTATGGTATGATGAACAAATCTACGTTAATGTGGAAATAATCCCTCAACACACCATACACTCAGGGTAAGAACTTGGGCTAGGGCCGGAAAAGGCCAAGATGCCTGAGGCAGGGCCTCGGTAAGGTAATGCATACAGTATGGAAAGTATCCCAATGTGAATGAGGACGTAATCCCACAATACGCCGTACACTCCCTATAAAAGAACTGGGGCCTTGCGCCCGACCGTTGGAACCACCTAGAGGGATGTTTGTCACTTCAGGATGGGGTAGAACAAATCACTGCACTTGATGTTTGGGACATCTTGGGGTGGACCTGAAGATCCGGGATGGTGACCTGACATGGGAGTAACAAATGAACATTGACCTCTGACCACATTCGAAACGCGGGACTTGTATCGGCTTGTTGCTCGACATCCTCAAGGGCGTTAGCCCGAAATGGTAATAGGACCCTTAGTCTGAGCATCCGTACCATTCAGGGGCCCTTCCGGATGAAGAAAGTGATGGAATCCCAGTCAAGGAGTGGGTGAAGCATAACTTCACCCATCCATGAAAGAGGCGAACATCTCCAGGGGGGATGAACATCGGGGTCAAGGCTAGATCGACGTGAGTTGGGGAAAAAGTGTGCATCCTGCCATATGTCTTAACCCAATGGCATGATTTTGGATTTTGGGCTGGGCCAACAGACGAAATGTCCTGGCATTCCTACATATCCCACGAGGATGGGAATCAAGCCATACGTAGTTCTTGAAGGCCATGCAGTTTAACGTTATTCGATGAGGACGTGGGAGGATAGAATAATGGGAGTGGTCACATGGTGCGACCATTATAATCCTTGTATGAGCGAGGATAAAAAACCCTACTCTTCATCATGCAAGGACCCTCCAAGGAAACTATACCCAGGGGAGACAGTCAAAGAGAAGAGCTCGGGCTGGGCTCAAGACAAGAGGTCTGAGCATTCCTATGTATCCCATTAGGATGGGAATCAAGCCATACATAGTTCTTGAAGCACAGTTTAACGTCGTGATGGATGGGAGATGCATCTCATCTGGGGGCATGTACGGTATGGTGGGTAACCCGATGTGAATGAGGGCGTAATCCCACACCAAACCGTACGATCCCATAAGAGAACCTGAGTCTATGAAGGCCAAGGGGCTTGAGGCTGAGCCTCGGTCAGGATGGCCGGACCGGCTTGTACTTTAACGTCTTACAGTAAGGACGGGAGCCAGGGGCCTGAAGAGGCCAAAGGGCATGAGGCTGAGCCTCATTCAGGAAGGCCTGACTGGCTTGAAGTTCAACGTCTTACAATAAGGACGGGGGAGATCCCAGTTTAAGGTCCTAGAGCTCAGAACATATTGTAGTTTATCGTCTTGCAGGATGATATCACAGTTTTAATGTCATGCAGGATGGTGGTGTATTTTAAGTTCATGTGGGACTGTAACGTGCAGTTTAAGGTCGTGCGGGACCATAATGTGAATTTTAGGGTCGTGCGGGACCGTAAAGTGCAGTTTAGGGTCGTGCGGGACTGTAATGTGTAGTTTAGGGTTGTGTGGGACTGTAATGTGCAGTTTAGGGTCGTGCATGACCGTAATGTGCAGTTTAGGGTCGTTCGTGACCTTAAGGTGCAGTTTAGGGTCGTGCGGGGCCGTAATTTGTAGTTTAGGGTCATGCGGGACCGTACAGTTTAAGGTCGTGCAGGACTATGGGGCTCAGGCAAAGTACTGCTTGAGGAAATTGGTGTTGCTGGGAGGAGTTATGCGCTCACCATCCATGGTCACCAAGGAGTATGATCCTTTGCGGTAAACCTTATGGATGACATAAGGTCCTTCCCAATTGGGCTCAATCTTCGGAGGTTTCCTACCAGGAATCATTGGCGCTCGAAGGGCCAACACTAGGTCTCCTTGTAGAAAAGAGAGTAGGCGAACCTTCTTGTTGAAGGCTCTGAATATCTTATTCTGATGCCTTTCCAGATTGTGCAGGGCACAAAGCCTATTCTTGTCCAGTGCTTCCAATTAAGCTAAATGGATTTTGGACACCTTATCTGGCACCTACTGGTCGTAGACTGTAGTGCGTAACGATGGTAGCTGGATCTAAATGGACATAACAGCCTCAACCCCATACACTAGGGAATATGGGGTCACTTGGGTGGAATTGTGAGTCGTCGTACGATAAGCCCAGAGGGCATTGCAGAGATTTTTCGGAAAACTTTTCTTGTTCTGACCAACCATCTTCTGCAGAATGTTAGAGGGGGTTTTTTTGAATGACTTGATCTGTCCATCCACCTGCGTATGATAGCAAGAGGTATGGTACAAATAGTTATTTTACTTGGAATACAATTTCTTACGCTCGGCTGCTCCGATGTTGGTGCCGTTATCGGTGAGGACAGATTGAGGGACTCTAAACCGTTGGATGATATTGGAGCTCACAAAGTCAACGATGGAATGGGCCTTGACCTCTTTGAGTGGAACTGCATCTGCCCACTTGGAGAAGAAATCTGTAGCAGTTAGGATGAACCTACACTGGTGAGCTGTCGCTGGTGGATATGGTCCCAAGACATCAAGTCCCCACACCGCAAATGGCCAAGAATACTTGGTGGAGTGGAGAGGCTCTGGAGGCCGATGCAAGAAGTTATCGTGAACATGGAACATGTGGAATCTCTTGGTGAACTTGATACAATCATCGATCCTAGAGGTCCAGAAGTACCCCAACCTCTGGATCTGATGGGACAGCTAGGGCCCAGCCTGGTGGGCACCACAGGAACTGGTATGAACCTTTTGCATGACCTGAGATATCTCAACTCCTTGAATGCAACGGAGGAGAACACCATCTAAGCTCCACTTATAGAGGAACCGCTCAATACTGGGACCACTCTGGAGGGTAAATTGTAGTGCACGACATTGGATTCGCTCGCGCTCGGCCCGATCGTCCGGGAGGCAACCCTTTTGAAGATACTCGACAAAAGGTGCTCTCTAGTCGGGAGTGGCCTCAACCACTGTGTCTGACGAACCTGGGACCCTTGACGTAGAAGGTCCAGTGGTAAGATGACTTACCCACATGTCATCGTTGTATTATGGGGTGACGGGGGAAATGAATCTCCGGTGTTCCACATGTATGATCAAATGATCTTGCTCGGGTTCAGCGAGCGACGCAGCTAAGCCAGCCAATGCTCCTGCTCGACCATTCTGTGACCGAGGGACATGTGAAACCTCTGTTCGAGAAGAGAAATGGGCCATTAGATGGAGGGGGCACTCTAGCAATGGTACAAGCTCCGGATTCCGGACGACATTGTCACCATTGAACTACTTGATGACCAGTTCATAATCCCCTTTCACATGTAGATGGGGCACGTTGATCTCAAGGACCAGCTCAAGACCAGTAATGAGAGCCTAGTACTCTGCCTCGTTGTTGGTGCAGCCTTCTGACAACAGGAATGAGTATGGAAGGATGGATTGCGCCGGGGTGATGAAGATGATACCCAAAACCACTCTTTTGAGATTAGGATCATTGAGCCTCCTATCGGTGGGGCTCTGGGAGGCACCGTCGAAGTGCATTTGTCAACATGAGACGGAATGATCAACTGAGTGGATTGCCTCATCAGGAAAATATAGATCCATGGATTGATTCGCAGAGGTTGGATGAGTATCTAAGAAGTCTGCCAATTCCTGTCCCTTGATGGCTTTCTAAGGAACGAACCAGATGTCGAACTGCAGGAGGATCACCTCCCACCGCACTAGTCAGCCAGTTAATATAGGGAGGTTCTGGATGTACTTCACTGGGTCTACCTAAGAGACCAACTGTACCTCATGGTGCTGTAGGTAATGCCGCAACTTTTGTATGGAGAACATGAGGGAAAGACAACTCTTTTCGATATGGGAGTATCTGATCTCCGTATCGAGGAGCATGCAGCTGAGATAATAGAGGTTGTTCTCTATCCCCTCATTGTTCTTCTGGGCGAGAAGCGCGCCGAGGGAACGTTCCAGGGCAGTCATGTAAAGGACCAACGGATTTCCGAAGATGGGTGGCATCAAGACCGGAGGTTGGAGCAGATACTGCTTGATTTCCTCGAAGTCGGTCCGACACTCTTCATCCCATTCATAGGCGGTGCCTTTCTTCATGAGTCGGGAAAAGAGAATACACTTTCCAGCCCGATTGGAAATGAATCAGCGTATATAGGCTAAGTGTCCTTGGAGACCTCGAAGCTCCGTAATATTGCTTGGGGGAGGAATTTGGATGATTTCCTTGATCTTCTTTGGGTCTATCTCAATGCCTCAGTTTCTAACAACAAAGCCAAGAAGCTTCCCGGAGGTGACCCCGAAGGCACATTTTAACAGGTTCATCTTCAGGTGGCGGGAACGGAGGAATCCAAACACTTTCTCAAGATCCTTGAGATGGTCTTGGAACTGGAGAGATTTGAAAACTAGATCATCGACGTAGCATTCCACTAACGTCCAGAGAATCGGCTTGAATATGCGATGCATGGCCCACTGATAGGTGGAACCTGCATTTTTCAGGCCGAAGGGCATAACTTGATAACAAAAAGTACCTTGGGGAGCCCTGAAGGCAGTGGAATCCTTGTCCTCAGGGGCCATCCGGATCTAGTTGTACCCGGAATACCCATCCATAAAGCGGAGGGCTTAGAACCCAGCCATGGCATCAATCAACTAATCTGTCACTGGGAAGGGAAAATCTTCCCTCGGGCAGTGGCAATTGAGATCGCGGAAGTCAATGCAGACTCTGATCTGCCCATTATTCTTCCTCACTGGAACAATGTTGGCCAGCCACCTGGGGTACTGGACTTCCTTGACGAAGCTGGATTTGATAATCTTGTTAACTTCAACCTCAACCATGGCACCGTGAGAAGGGTGTATCTTTCTAGGAGGCTACTTAAACCCACGATGGTTTGTTGGGAGACCAAGGCAATGGATGGATACCTAGGGATCTAGTCCTTGCATCTTGTTGTAACTCCAGGCAAACACATCATGGTGATTTTGAGAAATTCCATGTACTATTGCTGCTCCTCGAGGTACATTTCTGCACTGATCAATGTGGGTCTCATATCTGCCTCGCTACCAAGGATCACCTGTACTAGTTAATCAACCATGGTAGAGACACATTCTTCAAAGGTAGGTGGAACATCCTCCAGATCCTCTTCTCCACACATGGAGGGATTTCGTGCAAGGGGAGCTGCTTCTGAGTTATCATACCCTGATGGGTAGCTGGTGCAGGCCTGGGCAGTAGTGGTCATCATATTAGGAGACCCATGCGCCACTAAGACCATTGCGATGAAGGCAGTCGATCCTATCACATCTGGCCTTTGGCCCAAGGGGTTACGTTTGATGACATTAAAGAAGTAGTGACACGTCAGCCTGAGCCAGTCGATTACAGCCTGGCGAAAGAGACACGTATGCCGTACCTCCGTTTCTATAAGCCTGAAATTTTGATACTGCATAGAGTTAGGAGGTTCAGGGATCACCTGATCCTGGTTGGTGTCAGAAGACAAGGTGATTTCCCGCCGTTTCTTTGACATGGGAACATGACATCCTATTGTACCTGAAACAACAAAACACTACCCCATGTCGGGGGTCTTGGACTCCAACTGACGGATTGGGAAGATGTAGGTGTCATCCAGGCCTGCCCAGAGATCACTTGTGACTGGGGTGGGTTCATCCTCACTTGATAGAATTTTCTTATCCTTTCTCTTGTAATAGTCAGCATCCAGATAACAGTCTTCACAAGAGGTGAAATGAGATGCATCTCCTTGGAGCATGCCTACTCGACCATTGAGGGAGTACTTATGGCATTGGTGATACGACAAAGGGACCGCTGCATGAAGATGGAGCCATATCCTGCCCATCAATGCGTTGTATGCGGTGTGCTGGGAGATAGCCATGAACTCGGTGCTGGCAATTAGGCCACCGAACTGGGTCTTCATGTGGATCTTGCCGACTGGGTATTGTTCGGTCCTGTCGTATCCATAGATTCTGAGGTCGGAGGGAGTTAAATCATCCTCAGACAAACCCATCTTTCGCTATGTCTGAGTCAGGATTAGGTTAATCCTAGAACCCGTGTCAACAAGACAATGATGAATTTCCACGCCGTTGAACTGGACAGTGACGTACAGTGGGTGAATATGCCCATTTATGGGAGGGTCTTTGTCTTCACTGGAGAATTAGATAACTGCAGGGCATTCGACGTTCCAAATTGCCTTAGCATAGGAGCCTTCTAGAGCTGCTACCTCCGTCTCAAACTGGAGGGGGCTCCTTAGGGCCTCAACAAGTGCTTCACGCATTTCAGACGATAGGAGAAGAGACTCAAGGATAGAAAGCCTTGCTTTAATGCTGACCAGTTTCTTTAGGACATCATACATTCATTCCAAACGTGAACCTCTGCTTACAGGAGATCGTTCTGCAGTTGTTGGCATCGCGGGCCCTGCCGGCTGGACCGGTGGCTGGCTGGTACTGGGTACATCCCACTGCCTGCTAGTTGATGCCTAAAGAGTAGCTTCCGGATGAGGACCGAACAACTGAGATTGGCCTGTACTTGGGCAAGACTGACCGCGATACGGAAAAGGCAGCTCAACCTGATCTAGTCGCACAAACGGTGGTGGAGGTAGATCTGAGGTCACTAGATAAGGTTGTGCGTGCTGAGCCCTACGTGTGGCCTGTTTTATGGTTTCAGTAGCGTGCACGGACAGACTGAAAGTGGCCGCTGATGTTCCTCGACAACCCATGTGGTTGCGGTTCCGCTGACGTTGACGTCGGCTAGGGACGTTGGGGATGTTTGCCTGGCATTCCCCCTCATCGGGAGTCATATAGGGATATACCATATCCATGGTATTAACCGAAGCGTACCCCTGACTGTCGCTCGAAGAATCATCCACCATTCGGTGGATTCTGGGAGAAATCTCCCTCTCAGGGGGCAAGAAATCACCAAGAGTACGGGATGGCGATGGCAGTGGTGGAGCGCGTTGCTTCTTCTTGTGTCGTCATTCCTTGCCCTTTTGGGAAGAGGTCGGCTGTAATGATGATGTAGTGGTACTGATCGCATCATCTGAAAGCTCCAGCTGATTCAGGCATGCCCAAATGATGCCATGGTCACGAGCAACGGTTTTACGGGCCATCCAGTCGTCGTACTTCTAGGACCCACTACTGGGAACCTACTTCCACTCACCTTCGTTGTCACTATCGATTTCTGACCCTACGAAGACACCCTCCACTTGTATCGGGGTCGGGCCCAACCTGACTATATTGTTGTCGACCTGGTCTTGAATCCAGTCTTTAAACACATAGCACTACTTGAGGGTGTGCCCCAGAATCCGATTATAGGGGCAGTAGTTGGGGAGATCGGTGAGATTCGCCTCTGCCGGCCTTCTGCACTCAGGTAAGCGCACGATCCCTTGCTGTAGAGAACTTCGAAAGTATCCAGGGACCTGATTCTCATTGAACGAGTAAGTCTGGTTCCTTCTTTCTGGATAGGGGGCCTTGGGAGCCTGGCCCTGACGAGGGGCCGGAGGGGCCTGCCGAGGAGGCGGAGCCTGATTGTCCTACCTAGGTGGTGGTGGCACATTGGGTGGGGGAACCTGTCCGTTCTGAGGTGGACGCTGCTCTGCAGGAGCCTGCGCTTGTGGTAGAGGGCCTCTGCGGGGTTGTAGGGCCGGTGCCACTAGCAGTAATTCTGGCTGCCTAGGGGCTTCTATTTGGGCCACTACGTTGGGTTCGGCTCTGGAAGCCCTTATGGCAGAGATCACAGGGGGCATCAGACGTGTCTGACTAGCCTATTGTAGATCTTCCTCAAGGCGCTGAGCCTTATCTGAGAAATCCTGGAACCCTCTGGGGTAGTTCTGGGTGATCAGGGAAGGAACTAGTTCTATTGTTACATTCCCTACACAAATCATCAGTAACTTCTCCTGAGTCAGTGGCATGTCGAGGGAGTATGTAAGCCCCTTCCACCGGGTGATGAAGTCTGCGACTCGCTCAATAGGCCTTTGTTTGCAATTGAAGATGTATGGAATGCTGGTCTTTCATGTGGTAGAGCTGAACTATTATAAGAACTTCCAGTGGAGATCCTCTCAGCCGGTCACTGATTTGATAGGGAGCTGGCTATACCAGACGAATGCAGGGCCCTCCAATGTCTGCACAAAACATCGGAGCATGGCGGCTTCCTGCTGTGTCGGGGTCCCCAACATGGGGCCACACCTGGAGGAAAAATGGGCCAAGTGATGCAGTGGGTCCCCAGTCCCGTTAAAGGGTGAGAAAGTGGGATTCCCAAAACCTAGGGGTGAAGGCATATCATCCACCCACGCGGGATATGGCTTTCCATTTGGTGGGACAACCACCTACCACGTTTCCAATGCCTCGAGGCAGGCGATGAGTGCTGCCATAGGATCATCCAGGTGGGGGTCCCTATATTGACGGGGATCCCTAACCATGAGTGCATTGCCAGGCTCTTCGACATGGTAAACGACTTCAATGGTTCATGGAGCGATTGGCGGAACGGCCCTTGGGCGGCTGAGGGAACCCGTACTGGATTCCTCGGATTGCCTTGTCGTTCAGGAGGGTTTGGCGAAACATATCACGCCCTCTTTCCATGAGTTCTGACCTCTGACCTGTCTACAAGAGTAGCATGATTAGGGTTTCCTGGAGGCATCTCACCGGGGGGGGGGGAGTTGTTCCTGCCCCTACTGCCCCGACATATGATCACAATAGTCAGGTCGCATCTCGATAGCGTGTTCGGCTAATAGTTCGTCAACCAGCCTCTTCTACTCAGCAAGCTGCTGGCGCAACTCGGCCTTCTCGGGGTCTTTGTCTGTCTTCTGTACAGAGGCGGATGGGTCGGAGTGGTTGACGGGTCTGACATGCTCATTGCCCTTACCAGCATTTTGGCTGAGTACCAGCGACTCGGTGGGTGTAGGGAGGCCTAGGAGGTTCCTCTACTGACGAGTAATCTTCCATGATGGGTCCAACAATGGTGGTACATCCTCAGGAGGTAATTCTCCATCGACAAACTCCAGATCATCATCTTTGTCCACTATGTTAGCCATGTGGACCGTATCCTTTCTTGGGGGCATGTCCTCAATGTCGCATAACAAATCGGGCTGCCGTCGGATAAGACTGAAGAGGAGGGCGGCATACTGTCCCCAGCCACGGACTTTCACATGGGGGGTAGCTTCCCTGATGATTTTGTAGAGTACCTTGAAACTCTAAACACATTTTTTTTAGAGGGCGCTCTGGCGACTTGGTGACTCAGGGCGCTGGGCCACAAGGAGTGCAACCAAATTGACCAAACGACATTGATCACCGATTTCCACGATGTGCACTTGGCCCCTATGGTACAATACTTTCTGATAGAGAAGATGAAAGTGTGTCACCAATACGGTTTTATAGAAGCACTCGACTTCCCCTAGGGTGAGGGATTCTGGCGCATAGAGGTTTGGTATTGCCACCGGCCAGAACTTCTCCGGGAAGTGGTCCGCTACGAGAATGATCTAGAAACTCCTGGGCTCGGATTCAAGGTCTGGCCCTGTATTTCCCCACTCGTCAACCGAGGGTGGCTGAGGGACCTGTAGCGGTACTGAGGCGGACCGCTGGGACAATAAACTGGGCGACAGAGAATATAAAAAATGAGCTGACTGGCCGTAGAATTCTAGGCCATCCTCCGAAGAGTGAGGTGACCTGACCACAATGTCACAATACGACGGGCTGATAGCCATAGCCTCTGGAGTAGGAATTGCGGTTACCAGTGATGGGTCCCCTTGTCACTCAACCACCATAGTTCCCCGAAATAGCTCTTCGTGATCTCTGGTTGAGGTAGAGGGCAGTTTTGGTGATGATAGTAGTGACTGTACGACCGGAACCTACAGTATTCCCACAGTTTCCTCCTCTTGGATGTATCAGTGAAGAGAAGAGGGTATCCGGTGGACCTCACATTTTGGAAGGATGAGGCTGACATGCCTTGTTCCTACCCTGGTCCTTAATGCGGAGAATTAGGGGGAGGGTTCCGATGTCGAGTCGCATTCTGCTTTAGAATCCGAGAAGCAGGACGGTTTGCTCCCCGTCTGGGCTTTCCCAGGATTCTTCTTGTGGCGGCGACAACCCACCCTCCTACCCCTAGATGTCTCTTTGGGACATGGATGATTCCTGACAAGTAGTCTCAGGACCGTGCTGAAACCATGTCGGAGAGAACATCTGCTTCAGACAGCCGGGGTGCATGGGGCACCAGGGAAAATGTCGAAGGGAATATGGGGAGGACCTCCAAGGATATAACCTTCACCCCTCTGGTTTCCAGGGCGAGGAGGTCCTTCTCCATTTGCGGAAAGAACATAGGGAGGATCCCCACATTGGAGAAGGATCGGATGAGAAATGCCTTCACATCGACGGTCGAGGGTAGGAGGAGGAATTTCATACCCAGTGTGATGGGAATGGGAAAGACTTCCACGCCGAGCATCACTGCCGCGAGGTAGGTCTTCATTTGGGTTGGGGGTAGCATGGGGCTTACCTCCATGATGAACTTTGGAGCAGGGAAGGCCCATACTCTGTGGAGTGGTGGTACGTGGAGGACCTCCGTATGGAGTGACACCACTGTAGATTGGTTCTCGGCGATCACCACTCAGTCCTGTGACCCGGAGAGTCGACCCAGCCTGCCCATGGAGCGGCTGGGTCCTGAAACCCAGTCGGGCGTAGGGTTTTTCCTGCTCAGTGCGTGCATGGGATTCTTGATATATGTCGGTGGTGGCTCGGGCCACAGTAGCTGTCGATGTCGATGCCCCTTGATGGGTGCCCTCAGCTCTGGCCCAACACTGGCGTCGGGTCAGGTGAGCTGGTGCAGGTGGTGTATTGGCATAGCCTACCCGCTCCTCTGGCAAGGCCGGACGGCGGCACTGACGCGTTCGGGTAGGGGCCCTTGCCCAGAGTCCATGGATTGGGACTCTGACCGGGCTGAGACGGACATCACCCACCTCATCAGCGTAAGGCGATGAGTCGTCGAGGCATTCCAGGGACAGGCTCCCGAAATGATTTAACGTTGGGGTGGGTAGTAGGGGATCCCTTTGTGTCCCTCGAGGGTGGTGTTGATGGCGGGGCCTAGACGCCTCCAGGTCCAGGTGGGCCATATCCCGAGTTGGGATTATGCCCTCCTCATCATAATGACGTTCGTGGTCATTAGTCACCCTTCGTTGGATGACTTTTGTTGGGGAGAGGGGGCATGGGAGCCCCAAGCTCGTGGATGCAGACGCCGTTGTAGCAGAAGTGGAGCCACGTGGGACGGTTGTGATGGTATTGCCCCTGCCCCTGCATAGGCGGTTGGGTGGCGATCATGTCCCTGTAGCAGCAACCTGATTTCTAAGAAGTAGGGAGAATAAATCATCAGCACTGCAAGGAAAAGAGATTGAAAACCAGTGCCCCACCATCATTCTGTCTTCCGTGGTCAACAAGAGGGATCCACGTAGAAAATGTTGCAGAATAGAATTCCCCACGTTCTACTACCCCAAATTATGGTGAGTTTCATGCCGTGCCCACTATTTTCTTGGTGGAACCCGACGCTGGATATCTGGATCCGGTGACACGTCAATCTATTGATGTTTCGAACACTACTAATCTCCACTTTGAGAAGAAGACTTTCACATCGGGTTCAACATTTCTGTTTCGGACGCTTTCACTGAGGCGCGCACATCCATCTACATGGACGCGACATGCGCAAATTTTGTGTTTCCCTGTATTCCCACTTTCCAAAGGCGGGCGACATCCGCTCCTTATTCAGGGACGTCTGCTCCTTGATCGAAACCGGGATGATGGGATGTCGGTTCTTCCTTCCGGGGATTCCTCCTCAGAACTCGTTACCTAGTCAGGGTCTCCTTCATAGATTTAATATATTTTTCGTGAAACTCTTCCCAGTTCCATGTTTCTATGGACTCTAGTTAATTACACTGCTTCTGTCAGGACATTCCAAAGGGTCCGGTCTAGGCAGAAACCTTCAGTTGTGGGAGTAGTCATGTCGAGGCATTAGTAACATGTCTGAACACTGGGGAGTTGGCATGTCTATCTTTTGTACCTTATTATTGGGCTTCTCTAGAGCGCGAAAGCCCGAGGAATCCCACATCGAACATGGGGAATCTTATGACATAGGCATGTATATGAGGTTTTCCTCATCATCCTATGTTTAACACAGGGTATGCCACAAGTTTAACGTCCAGCGGGGACGTATCGGCCTGATCAGAACACTAGATGGAGTGGATTATATTGAGGAATCCCCCTTGAGGGAATTCCGGTATTGGGGTCAGCCCTTGGGAGGCTTCCCGAATGATGTGGAGGGGAATGGGGTGGCATGATCTCACTGGGATGTGGTGGCCCGGGTAAGAATTAGTGTGGATAATGGAGAATTGCATGGAGTGGAGGGGGAATAAAATGTGCCATCGTGGAGATGGCGGTAGAGATGGGCTTGAGTCTCAAATAGACTTCCTACGTATCCCCGTGGCAGGGAATCAAAGTCTACCTAGTTCAGAGTGAATGGGTGGGGCTTACACTCTAGGCCGCCCAAGGTGATGGAAGAACTGACATGAACGTGATCGAAATGACCAGGTGGTGGGATTGAACCTCGTGAGGCTTCCTACGTACCATGCCTTGGCAAGGATCAAAGTCCGCGTAGTTCGGGAAGAGGGGTGTTATTCTGACATGAAGGGGTGTCGGAACAACAAGATGGTAGGCTCACAACGGCTTACCGCTGGATTGGGATGCGGTGTAATGTCATGTGGGATGGGGGCGCATCGGAGAACGGTCGTGAAGAATGACCTTGGTCCAGGTGGATGGTGGGATTGAACCTCGGGAGGGCTTCCTATGTACCGTGCCTTGGCATGGATCAAAGACCATGTATTTCGAAATGGTGTGTCGGTGAACTGACGCGAGTGAGGAACACGGTCCAGATGGTGTGGGTCTTACACACTAGGCTTCCCAGGTGTTGGTGAACCGACGTGAATGGGGTTGGAGTGACTAACAGGTGGTGGGATTGAACCTCTTGAAGATTCATACGTACCATGGCTTGACACGGATCAAAGACCACATAGTTTAAAATGGTGTAAATGGGGGGGGGGGGGCTTGGCACACCGACAAGGAGGCGGTCTGGGCCAATGATTGTTGGGCTTGAACCTCAAGGAGGCTTCCTACGTACCATGCCATGACATGGATCAAAGTCCTCGTAGTTCGAGTGGAGATGGTGGGTATCGGCAAACCGACTTGAAGAAAGGACCTTGGTCCGATGGGTGATGGTCTTAAATCTCAGCGAGGGTTCCTACATACCATGCCTTGACATGGATCAACGTCCTCATAGTTCGAGAAGGGTTTTGTCAGCGAACCGACGTGAAGGTGAACCCGTGGGTCCACTGGTGCTGGGCTTGAACCTCGTGAGGCTTCCTAGGTACCATGCCTTGGAAAAGATCAAAGCCCTAATAGTTTGGGATGGTCACAATGGCTTACCGCTGGACCAAAATGCAGTTTAACGTCATGCAGGATGAGGCTGAACCCCGCCGTGAATAAATGGCGGGCGATGGGCTTGAATCTCGTGAGGTTTCCTACGTACCATGCCATGACATGGATCAAAGGCCTCGTAGTTCATATATATGTATAGTTTAATTTCATGTGGGAAAGGGGTATGCGGTTTAACATCATGCTGGACGAGGGCATTCCCATGGTCGATGCTTACTCAAATCCCACGTGAATCATGCTCGGTGTAAGAAACAAGAGGCAATAGAGACCCGATGATCATGTCACGAAAGGTGCGTTCGTGAGAAGCGAAGAGGGTCTTACGTGTTAGGTGGCCCATGGTGCTAGGACTTACTCTAGGATGGAGGCACAAAGTGCGGAAAAGTGCAGTGGGAGAGGGATTTGGGGCCAAAGATGGAAGGTGCCTCGTTCCCTATCGCGCCCTCCACTGGCCTTGGCAGTGGGGAAGTACGGAGGTGCATGGGTGATACCTTCCACAAGAGGGGCTAGGGGGCATACACCAAGTTGGGTTCCCTTCTCCTGTGGACATACTCCACTCTGATAAGGAGGATATCATACCATGTGTGGTTGATTCCATTCCCGTGGAGACGAGTGGCGTAAAGAATGTCTGAGCTGGGGGGACCCTGCGTGCGAGGCACGGGGTCAGGTCAAAGTTTAATGTCATGTGGTGAGGACGAGGTTCTTGGCCGTTTAATGTCCTGCAGTTTGGACGAGGTGGGTTAACTCTGCACCCCTAGGACTTACATGACTGGTACCCTCTACCCCTTGGGGGAGGGAAGGTACCGGCAATGCCGTGGTAAAGGGGGGTCACATAGCGAACCATCGAGGGGTCCATGTTAGCGTGGCTATGCAAAGAAGCAATAGCCATTAGCGTGCCTATGCAAAGAAGAATTAGGTGAAGCAACGCTATGAGTGGTGTCATCCAAGGGACTTTGAAATCACATTGTGCAAACCTGGAGGGTCGCACGGGAAGAGAAATTTCCAAGAAAAGTGGTCCACATGCAGGGACCTTGTGGAGCTTGGTTTCTTTGCATAGTGGAGAGCACTTACAAAGGGGTGTGCTTCGCAAAGTGGAGTGCCTTGTCCTTAGCATGGGGCAGAGGTGCTAGTGGGAGGTGCTTCATGAAGTGGAATGGTGTTTGCAGAGTAGTGCCTCGTGAAGCAGAGGTGCCTCACAAAACAAGGTGTCGTGAAGCAGTGTGCTTCGTGAAGTACAGAGACCCTACCTTGGCATGTGGATCACTTGTATAGGATGGGTGTTTCACGAAGCATAAATGATCTGCGGCTGCACGGGTTCCCTTGTGAATCCCCCTTATTTCGCGTAGGCCCTTAGGGTTCGTGAAGGGCATCCCTCTCAGAAGAGGGGCTCAAAATGAGACAAGGAGAAGGCATCTCGCGAAGAAAAAATACCTCACCGAGCACATGATTCTCGGGGCGAAGGGTGCTTCGTGATTCGGGAGCTGAGAAGCCGAAAGTTCGGATTGTCCATCCGTAGATCTCAGGGGGAGATCAGTATTTATAGGCAAGGGGTGCCTCAGAGCATAACTTAAGCAGCCTGAAGGGGGGGTGTTGTGGCTTCGCGGTGGGTCGTGAATGTCAAACAGATTCGCGGAGTGGTACCACCTCCTCTGCTTCACGGAGGGTCATGAACGTCAGGCCATTCGCGGAGCATTACTGCCTTTGGTGCTTCGCAGCGACCGCAGAGCTAGGGGATCTTCGCGTCAGGGATTCACGAGGATGGGCGCAGAGCCTCTTTTCCTTTTCTCCTTCGAATATTTTTGAAGCCCATGGGTATGTTGAATTTCATTTCAGTTTTTTGGACCAACATCGATTCCACAATGATATACCATAAATCTAAATAATTTCTCCAATGTTAACCCGAAATCATATTTTAGGGTGTTAATCTTCAATCTGTGTTTCTATCGTTTGTTAAAAAAATATGTTATGATTAATAATATCATTTAAAAACTATTAATATTTGACCACTAGATCATCCATGTAACACTCCACACTCTTCCTCAGAAAGGATTTTAAGGTACATGACACATTGATATGTGGTAGCATTATTTCTCATGAAAAATGGAATTAATTGATAACATTATATCACATGGGATTCTGTGAAGGTAGGGACTATTCATATTTTAGGGATATATAGATCTAGTTATTACCAAGTACTAGTCCATGATGTATAGGTCTTAGAAGAAGGTCATTGCATTGATTCATAATTCTATGATTGATACTAAGAAATAATTCTATGGATAGTACTAGTTGAGATCCTTGAAGTCATTGGAGTCCCTAATTTACCCATTATTATTCTTAATGATGATGATGTTATAAATAAACATTAGGAATGGGGATTATTTAAAAAATTTATCCTTGAGTATCCTATCATTTTTTATTCTACTTTGACTGTATTGGTCCGATACATTCACCATCATTTTTGTATATAACCACAATGCTTGTACGGAAAGCACAAATAGTGAGTAACTACCTAGGGATATAATTATATAATTTTTATGAATTTTCATAAAAATAAATCATGGTGTATCTTTATATATGAGATTCACCTATCATGTTCATTATTAGTCAGGATGACACTGATCAATGGAATTCAATGATCCTCTTTTGTTCCTAGGTGAATCTATCAGGGTTCATCAATGGTGGTCAAAAGACCTTCCTTGAATGTAGAGGAGCATATCTAATATCTTACTCTTATTATAAACAATTATTAGGCGTGTAGAACATGAATGGTACCTTGAAATTCAAAATATACTGTTGGGATTTATATATTCCCATCAGAATAATATCCTAATTCTGAATGGATAGGTTTATTCGATGTAATCGATACCATGAGAACAAGAGTGAATGTTCCTAAACCTCATGATATTATTATTCATGGATTCATATCTATATCTTATATATTCTTGGATATTTCTTATAAAAATCTACTAGACCTTCAATGTATTTAATACATTCAAGATAAATGTTGATCTATATAGACTACATAAAGGTATTTTTCTTCATTATAAAAGGATTCTTGATGAAATGATTTTATTGATCATCGTATGAGAGGAAAGTGATTAAGAGTTTTAATTAATTATATAATGGGAGAAATGTGACATAATTACTTACATGTTTAATATTTTTCACCTTAACTAGATTTATGGGAAACAAGAAATATTTACAAAGATTACTTCATGAATTGATAGGAGCAGTTTCCAAGTCATTGGAAGTAGTAATCTGAATGTTTTTATTTAACACTATCTTCTTCCCCTATATTTGGTAGAACTATATATTTATATACATATATTAATAGGACTCAAAATTGGGGATATCTCTATATAATACTCCAACTTTTAGACCGATATAGTAATTTATGAACTGATTGTGTGATGAGGGAACCACTACATGCATGTGAAGGCAGGACCTTCCTAGATAGATGGTGAAATCCGTGTCTTGATGAAAAAAATGAATTCAAAGTAAAAAAGGGATTTAAAAAATGGGTTCATAGTTTTATCGTTCTATGGGGCCTATTTTCACTCTTATCATACCCCAAAATGGTTAGGTTGGAAGGGGATAAGTCATTTTAACTGTATCCCAAGTGTAACATCCTATCTCTCCTATTTACATTGAGAAGAGATGAGGGCCCTAGAAGTCCTTATGTGAAATCCCCAATACACTAAATTCTAAAAATAAATTCTCAGGGCCTCATGAACATTTGGGGGATTATTTCGCTGTTCTAAAGATAAAACCCATATACAAAATTAACATTAAACCTCAAATACCCTATATGATTCATGTGTATAAATTCAAAAAAAACATATCAAAAATATTAAAACATTATCAGAGTATAGGAAGAAGAAAAAACCTATACTCTAAAAGATCCATAAGACCATAAAACTCAATGATTCAAAAGTGGAATCTATACAAGAAACACCCATCCCACTCAATGATCCAACTCTAACTCCCTTCCCATGATATCAAGAAGAACCATTAAAGAAATGAGATTCCATGACTTTACTAGCATCTCAATATATGAAATCTGAATATTCACAATAGTTTCCAAGATGGGGGTGAGTCTAAACTGAGTAGGATATCCCCAAATACTTCCCAACTCATGCCACTAGTAAAAGAATCATTTTATAGAAATTATATATGCAACAGTTTAAATTAGTTGAAAATGTTTATATCAAAATAGTTGACAAGTTCCAAGGAAAACAATTTTCGTGCATAAATTCTTTCTCAAGTTTTTTTATCATACCCATAACCATGTATCCACACACAATCATTCATTACAAGATGATAGTTCCATACTCATTAGTGTCATCTCATCAATCTACAATGTCATCACAAGGTGACCAATACCAGGTTGCCCAATGGCACATTCCCCTTCAACAGTGGCATGACGATGAATTCACTCACACCAAGCATGAATTCCAAATACAATGAAAAATTTAATTTCACAGAAAACAATTCATTATTAAATATTTTTAAAAAAAAATTCTATGCATATAGAATCATAATTTTAAAATCACTATTTGGAAATTATCACCAAAGATAATTTTCCAATAAACCATTCAATTTCCACAGTTTTAGAGCCATAACCAAAATAATGTTTCCATAAAGAATCACACATATATTTCACAAAATCTCAAGAAAAAATTTAATTAAAACTACTCATTGAATTTATATGTTAGGTGGATATGAGGGAGAAGCCACCTACCTCTTAAAATTTGGTGAAAACAAAGAAAAACTCTATGATTCTATTGATCTGATCTTAGAACATATTCCCTTAAAATAATTAAATCAAATATCATCAATAATACCATAAAATATATAGATCTATATTCAATGAAATTGATTTATGGATATTAGAGAATAAAGAAGAACATATCTAACAATAATGATATAGAATGATGACTTACTTGTTAGGACCAACCTGACGGGAGAGATGGTTTGTATGAATTGTTTTTTTTTGATCTTGAGAAAGTTTTAATAATGCAAAGATACCTTGGATTCAGAAGCTAGATGTTAGAAGTTCAGAACCATTGAATTCGGAAGCTGGAAGTTAGATGTTCGGAACCAATGAACTCGGAAGCTGGAAGTTAGAAGTTCGGAACCATTGAATTCGGAAGATGGAAGTTAGAAGTTCGGAACCAAGTATATTGAACTTTTGGAGTCTAGAGTTTGAGAAGTTCGGAACCAAGTATATTGAACTTTCGGAGTCTGGAGTTTGAGAAGTTTGGAACCAAGTATATTAAACTTTCTGAGTCTGGAGTTTGAGAAGTTCAGAACCAATTATATTGAACTTTCGGAGTTTGGAGTTTGAGAAATTCGGAACCAAGAATATTGAACACTCGGAATCTGGTGTTCGAAAGAATTCAGTGTCTGGGATTTGAAAAGTTCGGAACCTAAGCAGGCTGATAGGAGATAAGGAGACATTTATTGTGACGATGCTTTGCTGTTTTGTAACTAAAAATTGTGAGTATATGCAGGTACTCATGATTCAAGCAAAATATGGGTGGAGAAGGTGTTTCAAGAATTAGCGAAGTCCCAACGAGAACCAGATGTGTGGAGTCGATGTTCGGAGTTAGGAGTTCGGAGTCTATCTCCTGAACAGAACTTACGGAGTCGACTTCTTGAATCAGAAGTTCGTAGAGAGAAGTTTGGAGTCGACATCCTGGGTTTAATGTTCATAGCCAAAAGTGCGGAGTCCACTCTGAGAATTGCTGAAGCTGAAAACCAGAAGTCGCACCAAGAAGTGATGAAGGGTCACACTATGAATAGAAGTGGTGTCATGACGGAAAGGTGTTGATGAGTTATGCCAAGACATTAAGTGATGCTGAAGACTCAAGATGGATGGATCCGAGAAGGTGATACCAAGAAATTTGAGTAATAAAGTCAGATCTAGAAAAGGCCAAAGTTCCAAAACAAGACAAGTAGAAGAAGATTCGAGAAGATTCCGGAAGCATTGACTGAGTCTTAATTTCTCTGAGATTTCAGGAGGAATTATGATTTGGGTGAATCTAAGTGAGCGGGAAAATATTTTGGTTTCCCTCCTAAGAACACTTTGGAGCTCCTATAAAAGTAGATCATAGTATGGGATGAAATATGATGAAAATTTAGAGAGATAAGATCTGGTAATCTAGAGAGAGGAGGGAGTGTTTGGCCGACTGAGCTTTCATTGTAGTTCCAATCGTAACGAGAATCCAGATTGGAGAATTCAGACTGGAGAATTCGGAGTGGAGAATTCAGACTAGAGAATTTGGAGTGGAGATTTCAGAGTGGAGATTCAGAATGAGGAAATTGTACTGGTTATCACCGTATTGAGTTTCTCAGACTGAGGAAGACTCGAATTAAAGAATTCGGAGTGCAGAAGAAATATCGGAGTGGATACTTCGGAGTGGAGATTTCGGAGTGAAGAATCGGAATGGGAAGTTCGGACTGCAATTGATATATCTCAAGTCCAAGGAATCCTTATCTCTCTTCTGGGTAAGGAAGTGAGGATTTGTGCTGAACCTGCTTACACTTGTATTTGAAAGGAAGTGCTGGTAACATAAGTTGTTACATGAAAAGAAAATTGGCCCTATTGTGCTAAGAGGGTGCACACACACTGGAGTAATTGTTTCACAGTGCTTCACGAGTGTAAGGGTATATCCTACTCGTTGTAATCCAATGATTGTTTTCTTAGTGGATTGTATGGTGCTGGATTGTTTCCAACCATGCCAAGTACGTAGCCATTCTTATTGAATAGTGCACCTTGTAAATCACTATGTTCCTTTTTGGATGTGTGCTTGTTTGTTTCTCAGCAGGGAATTATATCTTTAACAGGAGACAAAGGTTGTTCTCATTCATAAGGGAACTTAAAAGAAGAAAAAGGGGTACCACTGATTCACCCCCCCTCTAGTGGTTCATTACTCAAATCGGGTCCTTTCAATTGGTATCAGAGGGAGGTTCCCTTTATTTTCCTTGCTTTTGGAGAATCTGAATTGTGTGAATAGTAAAGGCATTCCGGTATTTGATGGGAAAAACTATCACATCTAGAAGGATAGAATGCTACCGTATCTCATGTCTATTAGTTATGAAGTTCATGAAGCTGCAACAGTTGGGTTTCCCCCCATTGAAGACAATGTTCCACTTACACCTGTTGACAAGAAGTTTCTTGAGAATGATGGAAGAGCCAAGAATGCTATATTTTCTTCACTTTCTAAAAGTGAATTCTTGAGAGTAAAAGGAGTGGTCACAGCCAAAGGTATATGGGACAAACTGAAAAACATATATGAAGGCAATAAAAAAGTAAAGAAGGAAAAACATCAAATTTGGAGATTGAAGTATGAAGACTTGAAGATGGGAGAGCAAGAATCTGTTGGGGATTTTTTCACCAGGGTGAACGATATTGTTAGTACCATTAGATGTCTTGGTGAAGAACTGAAAGACTCTACTGTGGTGGACAAGATCTTAAGGATTCTTTCTGATAAATTTGATGCGAAGGTATCTTCATTAGAAGATAGAGACTTGGAGATTCTAGCTATTGATGATTTTCATAGCACACTGATTACTTATGAGATGAGAAGGGAGAAGGCTATGAAGACCAAGACAAAGGTTGACAGAGAAATATCTTTCAAAGCCATGAAGAAGGAAAAACCTAAGTAGATCTTCATTAAAGAAGATGGTGGCGACTCTAACTCGGAAAGCGAGGTATGTAAAAATATTAACGATATTTTATCTTTGTTTTCAAAAAATGTTAGAAGAGGAACAGGTAAATACAAGGGAAAACTTCCCTTGAAGTGTTTTGAATGTGTAGGCATTGGACACTTTACGGCTAACTACCCTCAAAGGGAGAATAAAGAAGACATTGATAAAGAAGAAAGAAATCCAAGAAGGTTATGGAAGAAGCATGGTGGTAAAGGAAAGTTGGGGAAAGAAAATAAGTTCTTCAAATCAAAGCGAAAAATCCTTCTATCCATAAATGATGAAGATGAAGAAAGTGATGGTGAATCTGAAAAATCAGTTGAGCATGGTGTTGAAAATACCTTCATTCCAACAGTGAATGATGAAGATTTTGGAAGCAGTAGCTCGGAAGAAGAAGAAACTCAGCTGGAGATGCATCTGAAAGAAGAATTGAAGGAATGTTTAAGGAAGGTCAGAAGGCTGGAGAAGCTTAACAAAAAATTGTAAGATGAATTTTCCTCAGTATGCAATCAAGTTAATGTTAAAGTAGAACATAAGAAAGATCTTTAAGACTTGAAAAAGTATCTTGAAGATGAGAAAAATCAAAATGATCACATGAAAGTTAAGCTGAAGTCAAAAGAGGAAAAATTAGAGCTGGTTCAAAAGAAATTCTCGAATGTCGAGTCAAGAAACATTTATTTTCAAAATTCAACTACTGATGTTGGTGAAAGTTCTCAACAAGTACATTATGAGAAAATTCAACAAAAGAATAAAGTGATTGCTGTGAAAAAGAAAGCTGAGAAAGCTACTTATGTGGTCAACACCAAAGTTGCTGGGAACACTGATGTTTCAAAGAAACCTAAGCCTAACACTGGTGAAAAACAAGAAAATTCAGAGAATGAATAATTCCAGCAAAACAATCTTGCTAACAAAAGAATGGTTGGTGGGGCTAAAGAAAGAGCAACAAATAAGTATCAGAACAAAAGCTTTAGAGGAAGGTACTCCTTCTATGGGTACTGTTGGTATTGTGGTGGATTCGGGCAAACATCGAATATGTGTTGGTTTAATCAGCAATATTATCACCACCCCACAAGTTATGAAAGGAAGATATTGAGGGGGAGTCAATATCCTCAAAGGAAGAAGAGTAAGAAGGTTTTCCTGAAGAAAGCTGAGAAGAATGAAGTCAAGATAGGAAATAGGCTCCAGCCTCTGGAAACCATTTTTGAAAGGTGTGAAAAACCCGGACACCTTGAAAAAGGATGTCTTGTGATGTTACTGGCTCAACAAAAAGTTCTTAATTCTCAGAGCCCGAAAGTGAAGATAGAAGTGAAAGAAGAAAAAGATCTTGTTGTTGAAACCGCTTTAAAAGTTACAAAGGAAAAACGACCTTGGATACTTGACAGTGGTTGTTCATCACATATGACAGGAGACTTGGAGATTCTAAAAAATATGAAGAGGTTTAAAGAAGGCACTGTGACATTTGGCAATGATGAATCATTAAAAATCAATGGAGTTGGATCATCCATCATTGGGAATGAAAAATTGATGTCTAAGAAAACTTTGTATGTTGATGGGCTGAAGCACAACATAATGAGTGTATCACAATTATGTGATGAGGGTAACAAAGTTATCTTCATGAAAGACGGATTTATTGTGAAAAGTGAAGAAGATGGGAAGATTATTACAAGAGGCCAATGAACCAAAGGAAATCTATTTCAGGTTGGTAATTCACAAAACTCTTGTTACATGTGTTTAGTGGAAGAAAATCAGTTGTGGCACAGAAGACTTGGACACATGTGTCAGAGAAATATGAGCCAGATATCTCAAAGGGATAGTGTTCTAGATATTCCAAATATTCCAAGAAGAAGAGATTGGTGTTTCACTACCTGTCAGAAAGGAAAGATTACAAGTGTTGTGCATAAGAAGGTTGACATTTGTTCAAAACAACCCCTTGAGCTGATACATTCTGATATATGTGGGCCGATGAGTAAACAATCAAAAAATGAAGACTAGTACTTCATCACCTTCATTTATGACTTTACTCGGATTACATGTGTTATGTTTATGAAAAACAAGTCAGACACCATGAAAATGTTTAAGAGTTTCAGAAGGAAAGCTGAGAAAGAATGTGAATACTCTGTGAAGAAGTTGAGAACAGATAATGGTGGTGAGTATAGAAGTGAATAATTTGAAGACTATCTTGAGAAGCATGGGATTCAACATGAATATAGTGCTCCATATACACCTCAACATAATGGGGTTGTTGAAAGGAAGAACAGAAGCTTGGTGGAAATGGGACGAACCATGTTTCTTGAACATGGCCTTACTCATTATTTTTGGGGGCAAGCTAAAAGTACAGCTGTTTATATTCAAAATCGATGTTTCTACAGGACTCAATCAAACAAGACTCCATATGAACTTTTCTATGTAATTACACCATGTATGAAGAATGCTAATGTTTTTGGGAGGCCATGCATTATAAAGAAGAAAAGAGGAAGCAGTGGAAAGTTCGAGCAGAAAGGAGAAGATGGAATTTTTCTTGGTTATGCGCCAGAAGGAAGAGGTTATAGATGTTTCAACAAAGAAACAGAAAGAATTGTGGATACAGTTGATGTAAAAGTAATTGAAAATCTCGGGAAAGATAAGCATGTCCAGACAGACAAGGAAGATAAGGAAGATGAAGTTGATGATTCTGATAAGGATATAGTGAATTGCAACCCTAATCAAGATGAAGAATCGGATTCAGCCATATCAAGTGATGAGGAAGACACATGAAAAACTTATCCAAGGCTGATGAAACAAGTGCAAGATCAGAATATCATTGGTGATCAATGTCACACGGTTCAAACAAGAATAATGAGTAATTCTTTATCACATACTTCCTTGTATTCCAAAGTGGAACCAAATGACATTAAAGAAGCCTTTGAGCATTCATAATGGGTTCAAGCCATGAATGAAGAATTGGATCAGATTGAATGGAATGACAGATCGGAACTTGTACCAAGGCCTAAAAGTAAGAGTATTATTGTCACCAAATGGGTATTCCGGAAAAAGTTGAATGAAGAAGGTGAATTGATTAGAAATAAAGAAAGATTGGTTTATAAAGTCTACTCTCAGATTGAATGAATTGACTTTGAAGAAACGTTTGATCCAGTGGCCAGATTAGAAACTATTCGAATCTTTATTGCTATTGCTGCACAACGAGGCTATAAAATCTTTCAAATAGATGTTAAATCTGCATTTATTAATGGTGATCTCAAAGAATAAGTTTATGTTGAGCAACCATGTGGATTTATTGTTATGAAAAATGAATGTTATGTGTGAAGGTTGATGAAAGCCTTGTATGGGCTAAAGCAAGCTCCAAGAGCATGGTACACCAAATTGGATGCTTGATTAATGAAGATGAACTTCATGAAAGTAATAGTTGACAATAATCTATACATCAATGAAAGTCAATATCTTCCACTCATTGTTATTGTCTATGTTTATGACATTATTTTTGCTAGGAATGATGAAGGAAGCTGTGAAAGGCTTGCTAAAGAAATGAAAAATGTATTTGAGATGTCCATGTTGGGTGAGATGAGATACTTCCTTGGGTTACAAATCTTGCAACAAAATGAATTCATTTTCCTCTCCCAAGAAAAGTATTCCAAGGAACTTCTCAAGAAGTTTGTCATGGAAAACTCAAAACCTGTATTAACTCCTATCTTAGTAGGAACGAAGCTAAGAAAAGATGATGAAGGAAAAGAAGTTGATCAGAAAGAATATCGAAAGCTGTTTGGAAGTTTGTTATACCTGACTGCATCAAGACCAGATATTGTTTTTGCTGTTACCTTATGTGCAAGATTCCAGAGTACTCCAAAATAATCACATCTTATTGCTGGCAAAAGAATTCTCAGATATATAAAAGGCACAACAGAATTTGGAATCAAATATAGTGGCTCAAATAACATTGATCTGTTTGGATATTCAAATGCATATTGGGCAGAAAATGTTGATGATAGATGATCCACATATGGTGGAGTGTTCTTTATGGAAAAAAGTATTGTTGGCTGGCACTCGAAGAAGCAAAATTCAGTGACACTTAGCATGGCTGAAGCTGAATATGTTGCCGCAACCATGGCTCCTACTCAACTTATCTGGATGAAAACAAAGTTGGAAGATTTGTTAGTTGAAGTGAAGTTGCCCTTGCTCTTGGGCTGTGATAATAAAAGTACAATTAACCTTACCAAGAATCCAGTCCAACATTCACGCTCGAAGCATATTGATATCAAATATCATTTCATCAAAGAGCATGTGGAAAAGAATGAACTGAAACTTGAATATGTGTCATCTGCGGAACAAGTTGCTGATATTTTCATGAAACCCTTGCGAAAGGAATCATTCTCAAGATTGAGGTTGAACATGGGTGTCCAACCTCTTTCACTTCAAGGCTAAGGTATGTTGTTGTTTCCCCTCTCTCATCTTACCTTTGGATTGTTTTGTTAAGTGGGAGAAGTTTCTTGTATCATAAATCAATTGTTTAAAGAGAAAGTTGTGGGTAAGCTGTGAACTCGGTATTGTTTATGTATGTGAACTATTATAACTGTTTGTTGGAGTGGTTGTAGGAAAGAACTTGAAGTTGTTTACAGGGTGCATTAAGCTGAAGCTGTATGAAGTTGACGATGTCATTTTCACTTCATATGTACAACATGGTTTTGATGTCAATGATTCTTGTTTCCTACAATGAGTTAGCTCACATAGGCTTAGAATTATTGATAAGTAATTCATTTCTTGAGGTTACAATGTTTGGTGATTTATGAAAACATGGTTGACAACAAAATACAAAGGGGGAGATTGTTAGGACCAACCTGAAGGGAGAGATGGTTTGTATGAATTGTTTTTTGTTGATCTTGAGAAAGTTTTCATAAAGGAAAGATACCTTGGATTCGGAAGATGGAAGTTAGAAGTTCATAACCATTGAATTCGGAAGCTGGAAGTTAGACATTAGGAACCAATGAATTTGTAAACTGGAAGTTAGAAGTTTGGAACCATTGAATTCGGAAGCTGGAAGTTAGAAGTTCAGAACCAATTATATTGAACATTCAGATTCTAGATTTTGAGAAGTTTGGAACCAAGTATATTGAACTTTCGGAGTCTGGAGTTTGAGAAGTTCGGAACCAAGTATATTGAACTTTCGGAGTCTGGAGTTTGAGAAGTTCGGAACCAGGTATACTGAACTTTTTGATTCTGGAGTTTGAGAAATTCGGAACCAAGAATTTTGAACACTTGGAATCTGGTGTTTGAAAGAATTCGGTGTCTGGGATTTGAAAAGTTCGGAACCTAAGCAGGCTGATATGAGATGAGGAGACATTTATTGTGATGATGTTTTGCTATTTTGTAACTCAAAATTGTGATTATATACAGGTACTCTTGATTCAAGAAAAATATGGGTGGAGAAGGTGTTTCAAGAATTGTTGAAGTCGCAACAAGAACCAGACGTGCGGAGTCGATGTTCGGAGTCAGGAGTTTGGAGTCTACCTCCAGAATAGAACTTACAGAGTCGACTTCCTGAATCAAAATTTCATAGCGAGAAGTTCGGAGTCGACTTCCTGAGTTTAAAGTTCGTAGAAAAAAGTGCGGAATTTACTCTGAGAATTGCTGAAGCCGAAAACCAGAAGTCGCACCAAGAAGTGATGAAGGGTCACACTGTGAATAGAAGTGGTTTCATGCCGGAAAGGTGTTGGTGATTCATGCCAAGACATGAAGTGATGCTGATGAATCAAGATGGATGGATCCGAGAAGGTGATACCAAGAAATTTGAGTAACAAAGTCAGATCCAGAAAAGGCCAAAGTTCCAAAACAAGAAAAGTAGAAGAAGATTTGAGAAGATTCTGGAAGCATTGACCGAGTTTTAATTGCTCCGAGATTTCAGGACGAATTATGATTTGGGTGAATCTAAGTGAGCGGGAAAATATTTTGGTTTCCCACCTAAGCACACTTTGGAACTCCTATAAAAGTAGATCAGAGTACAGGATGAAATACAATGAAAATTTAGAGAGATAAGCTCTGGTAATCTAGAGAGAGGAGGGAGTGTTTGGCCGACTGAGCTTTCATTGTAGTTCCAATCGTAATGAGAATTCAGAGTGGAGAATTCACACTAGAGAATTTGGAGTGGAGAATTCAGACTGGAGAATTTGGAGTGGAGATTCGGAATGAAGAACTTTTACTGGCTATCACCGTATTGAGTTTCTCAGACTGAGGAAGACTCAAATTGAAGAATTCGGAGTGATGAAGAAATATCGGTGTGGATACTTCAGAGTGAAGATTTCGGAGTGATGAATTGGAATGGGAATTTCGGACTACAATTGATCTATCTCAAGTCCAAGGAATCCTTATCTCTCCTCTGGGTAAGGAAGTGAGGATTTTTGCTGAACCTACTTACACTTGTATTTGAAAGGAAGTGCTGGTAACATAAGTTGTTACAAGAAAAGAAACTTTTCCCTATTGTGCTAAGAGGGTGCACACGCACTAGAATAATTGTTTCACAGTGCTTCACGAGTGTAAGGGTATATCCTACTCATTGTAATCTAAGGATTTTTTTCTTAGTGGAGTGTGTGGTGCTGGATTGTTTACAACCATACCAAGGATATAGCTATTCTTATTGAATAGTGAACCTTGTAAATCATTGTGTTCCTTTTTGGATGTGTGCTTGTTTTTTTACCAGCAGGGAATTATATCTTTAACAGGAGACAAAGGTTGTTCTCATTCTTAAGGGAACACAAAAGAAGAAAAAGGGGTACCACTGATTCGCCCACCCCTCTCAGTGGTTCATTACTCAAATCAGGTCCTTTCATTACTAATGAATCTTGACCTCCAAGGTTCTTTGATTCTCTTAATAATTACTTTCGGATTGAAGGGGATTGTTTATCAAGCCAAGGGAGAAAAATCACTTGAGATATTAGAGTAATAGGTTATTAAAAGAGGTTTTAGTATTAAATTTGAATTATGTTAAAAAAATTAAGAGTGCCAAATGTAATCTATTAATTATGGCTACATGGTTTAGCAAACTAGGAGCCAACCGAGCGGTGATACTACCTTAATTACAGCACAAAAATGGTTTTCTCACACAGTTATAAAAAAAATGTGCCTACTATGATTTTCCCTATGATTCATGTTGCAAGGTTTCCCTTGAGATCTTTCATGGTGTGGCCAAACCATTCCTACCCAATGAGTACTATAATCCGTTTCATGAATTGTTGGAGATGGTGCACAGTTTCTACTAACCAAGAACATAATGTTAACCTCCATAAATTATTCCAAAACATGCCAAAACCCATTAGAACATCCTGAATCATAACCCAACCATTATATAGGCTCAAAAAGCAGGAATAAGAGGTATGTAAATGAAATTGATTGTGATACACCAAGCATATAAGGGCCAGTATCATAATGAGATTGATCCCAAAACCATTTGTGAAATAGGCCCAATGAATGAAGTCTCCATAAATCCTGATATATATATATATATATAAATAGGGGCATGATATTTCATTATATGTCAACCTCATTGTCTTTCTCTATGAAGGAAATAATCATTTGAAATTCAAAATAGATGGTATTTTTTGAAATATGACTTAGCTACAAAAATTTCATCTTTAGACTCTTGAGGGAATAAAAGTTCCTTGATAAGGTATTCCTTGAGTTATTTCGATAGGTGAAGGGAATCTAAGACTTATATCTTAGTTGTAAATTTCATAAATCCACTCGAGATTACCCAGATCTGAGAACCAAAATCAGCCTATGACATCACCCAAAGGGCATTACAAATATCCATGGGTGGACAAATAGTTATATGGAATCAAATAAAAATTGGTGTTAAACATTTATCCAAATAAAAATAAATAATCCACCAATGAAAACTCAATAATAATTTGAAATGATATATAACACCTCATGATTTTAGTATCAGTTTCAATTTAAATAAATATCAGGTTGAATATATTGTTTCACACGTAACACTAAACTAAAAAAACGTGAAACGTTTTATTAAGATAAAATATTAGAATACAATACAAGATAAATAGAAATATATTATGAGAATGAAACAACGAAATAAAAAATAATCACATTTAATTGATACATTTTATTATAAAAATCGATATATTTTTATGTGAAACAAATTACTATGATATGATGCATTTATACAATTCAAAGAAACATTTCTATTTAAATTAATTATTAACATTAAATTTTAAAATATAAATAAATATTTTTAATGTTATTCGGTGTATATTATTTAATATAACGGTATTATTTTTGAAAGATCTATTTTTTAAAAGTATAGTGTATTTTTCATTACTCTTGAGAAAATAATGATTTTATTTAGATGTATTGATAAAACTTTAATAAAAATAAATGAACATAAATCCAATATTTAATATTAGGCATGTAATAAGAATAAAGTTAAATTATGATTCAAAATAAATTTATACTAAAAATTATCTTTTTATGCGCTATGAATTGTTATTTTAATAAACATAATATATTATGGATAAATGATTATAAATTATATTGTTAATGTTAATAATATATTGACACTAATTTAATTTTTAATTGATAGGAAATAATAATAAAAATGGTTAATATTTTAAAAAGTCATTTTTACATACAAACTATTTTTCATTATTTTTTATGTTTGAATTTAAAAGTTAAAATAATAAATTTTAGAATTTGTATTCGAAAAAATTAATTTCAATTTTGTACAGAACAAATCAATATTATATTGTGTTTATATTTTAGGATTTTTCTGAAAAGATTGTTTTTTAGGTGAATAGTAAAAAGGTTATTTTTTATAAATATTGTGACTTTGATCACTTTTTTAGTATATAAGAATGATTTAAAAATTTATTATATATTTATATGTATAGTTAACAGTTAAAATTATTATTTTAATAATATTATGTTTTAAAAAGAAACCCATGTTTTACATTTTTTAACCTAAGTTGTATTTTTTCTAAAACTGTTATTTCGTTTTATAAATCAATTATTTTAAAATATTTTTTTTATCACTATTAAAAATTTGATATTATAAAATAGTTTTAATATTTAATATCTATAGGTCGATATTATGTAACAAGTGGAATTTATATTTTAGTCATAAAAACAAGTAATCGAGTTAAAAAATGAGTTACCATGGTAAAAGTAAAGTATGGTAAAAAGTTAAATTAAAGGGAAAATTACTTAAATATCTATAAAATTTTCAATTATTTGTCTATATTATAGATGGATCAACCAATAAATAAAATATCTCCATTATTTCAGTATTTGGATCCACTTTCCTTGGAAAATGTCAAGCCTTTGATATAAAGTCATGAGTATTTACAGAAGTCCAACCCCTCTCACTAATTAAAAGAACCATTCATCCCCACATTTATCCTTACACAAAAAATAAATTATCTTGAAAAAAATATACTCAAATCACTCCTAAAATATACCACCTAACTTATATTGGTAAATTCCCCAAAAAATAGCATTCTAGGCATGCTTAAGGAGTTGTCCTAACGTGTTAGGTAAAAAGTCATAATAACTCATATTTTATTTATATTTATTTATTTCATCTTCCAATACCTAAAAAACATTTTTATTTATACTAATATATTTATATTATCATTATATGTTTACAAAAATTTTATTATGTTGAAGTAATAACAATTTTTAATTGTCCTCCCAACTCTTCAAAGAATGACAACGTCGCTCATGCATAAATGCTGACTACCACCTCCATGAATGATAAATTTTTTCATCACCACATAACATGGATGATTATAAAAATATATTTAAGGAATAAGTATTTTATTTATTAAATATTAAATACTATTAAAATATAAATCATCATCATACTTCCTTCCCTCCCATTCATTAAACAATGAAAATGTCACTGGATCTTATGTGTAGACTACTGCCTCCATAGATGATGTGTTTATTTTTCATCACCACCGTATATTTTTTTCTATAAAAATTTATTTGTAGAATATATATATTTTTTATGGTATAATATATTTAATTAATATGGTTATAAAAGGATAACACAAAATTCAACGATCATTATAAAGTAATATGATGACATCAGTAAGTTACATGAAACAACCTCATCACTAATTTAAAATTCATTATCCATAATAAAAAAAATCAAATGGTATTGGAACTTTATAAATAATTAGGGAAATTATATTACAGTACCTATAATATTCATGTAATGATAATGTTTTTTACCGTGTAATGAGGATCAATATCTCCATTACAAAACTCGTACAAAATGAACAAAGTTACTAACATTCAGTGATGAAAATAAATTATAACTAACAAATATCTGTACAGATAATTATTTTAAATGAATTATATAAATGGTATTAGATATGAATAATATTTTTAAATAATTTTTTGATATGGTTATTTTTATTATACATGATGTTGGAACTTGTCCGACCATGTAGGAATCCAAGGTAAGGTTTTGCTTATCTCAATTTTCTTCCCATGAGATATATTCCTTATTTCACACTTGTTTAGTTTTTTTATGGTGTATATAATTCCATATGGTTTAATTTTGTCTTACCATTTGTAGAATTCAATGGATTTAAAAATCCAACTTATCTTCTCATTTCAAGGGCTTTTGATTCAAATGTTACAGAAGACATAATGTATTTGGATAAATTAAATCTTTTATCATTGAGTAATAATTATTATTCTTTAATTTATTTCCTTAAAATTTGGTTCATTATATGTTAAAATTTGATTATATTTTAATTACTATTCATATATTGTTAATATTACTTCTTAATTCAAATATTCTTCTATAGTTAATTTCCTTATCATAAAAGTACAACTCTGTTATGAAAAATTCATATCCTCTATAATATATCCTTTCTATTTCGGATCCATATTATTTATTCACATTGATTTTATTATTTATAATTTTAATATATATATGTATTATTTAATTTTATCTTCATATTTCTCTTTACCTATTCTCAAAATGAATATTTTTTACTCTTTTAATGATGTATGTTTCAATAAATATATTTTAAAATATTAAATGTGAATTCTTTTCACGATCATAAATTTTATCTTTAAATCCACAATTGTTGACTAAACCTTTATTTAGTTTCATATTTCTATTATAGGGATTTATTTTAATGTTTGGTTTCAATTTTTTTCATGTCACTTTCTTGAAAAGTGGTTTTTTAAAAGTTACATGTATCTTTGTCTTTTTACAATAAGGTCAAAAATGTTTTATGAAATCTAATTTTATGAATTCAATTCTATTTTACTATTTATATCCAAAGGATATATATTCTATAGTTTTTTTTTATTAAAAAATCCTCTTAATTCCCTTGTGAAACACTTATTTTAGTTGATTGATTTTTTTTGTATCAACCAGTATTACTCTTGAGGTTATTTTATGCCATACTGCATATAAATGTTATAAAATCCATTTTATTTCCCTGGGTTCTTGATGATATGATATATTATTGATTTTATATAGTAATAATGTGTATGTATTATTATTATGCGATGAAATAGGACATATATATCCCCCAAATTCATTATCTAAAACTTTATATCACATGAGATAATGAATTATGCATGGATATAATTATGGTTAAATATGATCATTAAATTTTTCCCTAGTCGTGATTTCAATTAGCTATGTTCACAATAATTGTGTATAAATGTGATTATACTTAAATATGATCGCATTAGTTTTTCAGGGAAATGATTATAATTAACCATGTTAAAAAAAATTATGTTTGGATGTTATTGTTGTTAGCTATGTTTACAATATTTGTGCATGGGAATGATTGCAATTATCAATGTTCATAAGAATTGTGTATGGACATGATTGTAGGTAGCTATGTTTACAATGTTATGATTTCCTATGATTATGATTATTTACCTATTTCTTTGTTGTTTTCCTTTTTATGATCATGAAATGTTATTATTTGTCTCATGAACCCGTACTCTTATGCCATGGTATTTTTTTGATTATTTTAGATCACATTTACTTATATTATACAAACAACTCTTATTGTACCATGTTCATTTTATTAATATTTCTATCCCATTACCACGTTTCTCATATTCTTATGATCTAACGCATTATTAAACTTTGATAATTTTTCCCTTACTGAGTATTTGAGATCACCCCATTATTATGATTTTCATTCCCATGGTTATAAAGATGACTAAAATCTAGGAGATAACTAGAATGAAATTTTGTATGGTGTTATTTGGGAGAAATGTTCATAATAATATTTTTAAGTATATAATCTCCAAAGACACTAACACTTTGTGTTTTGAGATTGTGTGATCTTTTCTGAGATGTAATGATTATATTAGGGAAATATGTGTATGTCTGGATTTATTTTCCTAATTTTATATCCAATCCATAAATTTAAGTATTTTTTAGACCAAATTTAAGAGTGAGGGTCTTAGGAATCTCATGTGATGGACTTATGTTGAAATTACATGAAATTTAAATAGGTTTTTTTTAAAAAAATACACAAAATTAAATAAAATAAAAACTAAAAATAAACACCAATATCACTAAAAAAAATAAATAAAATAATAATAAATTCATTAAAACAAGATCTAATGATATAATGAGGTTGAATTAGCTAATAAAAACTTAGTAGAAAATAAAAAAGGAACCCAAAATACCAAAAGTAAAGGTATCCCTATAACCTAGGGTCACCATCCAACACCATTATTAAAAACTATCCATGAGTAACCTATGAGAGGAATTTTATCTAGTAGATCCTCTTAGAGACCTGAATTGAACCAAAAAATTCAATCATTCTATAGACACTGAATAATATGAGTACTATGTGAGCTAAAATCCCAATAAATTTCTAACCAAAATATATTCCATGAATTTCCTCAATGAGAGCACATCATAAATTCTAGTTTGAAACACATTACATGAAATTATATTTCTAACTCTTTGAAAAGGGAAAACATAAAACTATTTCTCAAACCACTTCTATAAATACTAAAAATTAATGATTAAAACAAACATGATAAATCATCATGTGAATAAAAATAGAATGATAAAAAATTTGGAATAGCCCATATAAGAGAAAAGAACTAAAAATAAAAATAATGGGATAATAATGAAGGAAAAATAAACCATAAGTGAAATAAAAAGTATCAATATGGAAATCCCAGTAAATTATATATAATCCTGAGAAAATACCATGGTTATAGCAAGATTATCCTAAATAGACTCAATAAAAAACATATGTTAACCTATCAAAAAAATTCCTAGAAAATGACCTCCCAACTTATTCAAACTTGCCTCATAGGGGGAACTCAAAAGAGTCAGGACATAACATACTACTAGGGGAAACTATCTAGTGTATAATATGTCTAGTTTAGTGAACATATCTCAATTTGGGGTGAGATAACATTTTATTACACATTAACCATATATCAGTGTCCTAATGTTTCTCAAGGAATCATAATCACATAACCTTATCTCACACCAGAACTCCTTTCTATAAAATACCCTTATTTAATTTACATAACATCAAAAAATTATCTATGAACATTTATAAGATTCGAAAAATGATATAAAACATGGTTTTATTGGGGATTAACCCAAGGGTACAATTTATTTATGAAAAAAAACTGTATAAGTTGAAAAATGATCATTTGGTTTTAAGATAATTATAATATGCATAAATCCTCATTTTAAATCCATTTTAGAAAATCAGTTTCATTTGAAGAAAACTTTTGAATAAAGGTGAAATAACACTTTAAAACTACCATAATCCAATATACTATATATTAAATTAATCACAATATCACTAAACATATACGAAAACACCATAAACATATATCATCCATAAGATATATAGAAACATATACAAGAAACACATTATATTTCATTAATAATTAAATACCAATTAATAACACCTCAAGACCCATTATACTTTCCAAGTAAACCATTTAAAATTTTGAGACACCATTTTATATAATAATCCCTTTTATAAAACATTTTTGGCATATTAAAAATACATGACATGAATAATGTCATGGAAAAGGATTTATAAAACTAAATTATATCATTTTTTATTAAGATAGATGGAATTTCATGGATATACATACCTATGTAAAGTGTGTATGGTGAGAAACCATCGAATACAGATTGCGATAGGATAAATGAAAAATATTCTCACCGTAAAAAATAAAAAACCTTAAATATTAAACAAAAAAACTATAGGGTTTAACCGATAAGACCTATAAGAAGAATAAGAGATTGAGAATCAATACTAAATGGATAGGGGAAGGGAAATGAGGGCCACACCTTAAGAAACTCAGTTATAATCAAGGAGGAACTAAAAATCCAAGGGACAGTTAATAGAAGTCATCAAAGGCTTCCTTATTTCCCGAATTTCGTGAATGGAAGAAGAAGAAGGGATAAAGGGGGTTTAATATGATAAGGATAGTTTAGAAAATTCATAATTTTAAATATCTTTGAAAGAAACATGGTTGGACCACACAATTTTAATTTTTTTTTCTAACTATATAGATGGAAATAGACAGGCCAAGCAGACCTACACAATTTTGTTACACAATATAAAAAATAACGTGTTAACTGTGCAATCACCATTATAATCTATAGCAGACCCCCATATGGGAAAGTCTAATTATTTTCTCTAATCGTGTGAAAACCATGAAAATTTTATAATGTCCCATATTTTATAAAATTTTAGTGGTAAAATTCTTAAAATAAGGAGGTAAAGATAAACATCAACAAATAAATAAAGCAATATGAGAAAGTGAGGTTAGGGTGTGAAAATTCTCTCCAACATATCCCATTATGCCCAATAGAGTCCCTGAAGTTTCATGAAAAAATATGAACATCCAAGAAATAATACAAGTAGGGTCTAATTAGAAATAAAATTAAGAATATGAAATATGAATCCTAGAACATTCAGAACTGAGGGGGCCAATACATCATAATACCTCTCCAAATACATTGAATATTTATAGATGTATCAAGGCAAAATACAACCGAAAAAAGGAGTATTTGAAAATAATAAAGAGATATCAAATAATCAAGACCTAATAATGATCTCCCCATTATATAATGTTTCATCTTAACAATATTTATTAAAAAAGCTAACTATTCCATGGAAATCACCATAAAGCACTATCTACTCCCTATAACCAAAGAGATCAAAACAAATTAAAAATTCCAACAACACCTCATAATCAAATTAAAATGAATATAATTTTATCCAAAATCACACCAGCTATCAAATATACCAAATAAAAGAGACATAGATCAAGGAACTAGAGGAGTTTAAAGGAATATGGAAGAAAAAGGGAGAGGTACCTAGAAAAGTCTATATCGGAATTTTGTTGAGATCCAACCTATGTTATAGATTATTCTCTTCACTAGTTCCTCAATATATAAAACTTATGAAGATTCCACAATTGGACACAATGATGGTAGGTATTTGGAACTCTAAAATATAAGAGATAATAATTTCTAGATTGGCCACACTGATATCATAAAATGGTTACTTCTTCAATAGGGGAATTATAATAGAATGAGAAGACTCTCCCAAATAACCCTAATTATTTTACTTAAATTATATTTTCCTTTTTCTACTCACAGATGTCGAACCTTAAATGATTATGAAAGAAAAATGGTTACCACCCTTCCAAGGCTGTCCTCTAGAAATAAATTCCACTATAAATACATTATAGACCAAATCATAAAATGAATTCAAGTTTAGAAAAGGAACATTAGATTCGAGATTTGAATGGAGGTCCATTACACAAAGATAAAATTTTGAGGAATCATAAAATTCCAAATTAGTGGATAAAGGAACCAACTCATTAAAATGGAATAAATACTTCATCACCATTTATTCAGCTCACTTGAGGCCCAAAAGCTTTGTTTTATTCTCCCCCTATATATTTTCTGGAAAATTTCACTGAAAGAACACTTTTAAAAATAACTCCCAAACACACCACAGTATAATTATTTAGGAAATATGGTGTCCCACCATTCCTGACTCGATTTTTTAAAAATTTATGAGATTTTTTACCCATTAGGTTTCTAGATTTTTTAAGGAATTAAAGACACCCTCAATATTTTAAATCCACTCAAATTATACTTGAGGTCCTTGATCACCACATAATTTTAGTGAATGTAGAAAAAAAATATTAAACTCTACCACTCTTCCTAGAGTTCAGGAAGATTCTACAACTAGAAGTACAATATTCAGTCCATAAGGTACTCCAAGAGGAGGAATATCCCATGAAAAAAACTTGTTATTATTCATTGATACTTTTTTAGAGGAATAATCTAAAAAAACAAAGAAACATGAGACTTAAGAAGAAATAACAAAATATTAACTTGTGACATATAGAAGAACCATTAATGTTTAAATCTAAAACACCACTCAGAAAAATCACCACATTTAAAAAATCATAAAATTATCTTTAATTTTTTTAAAGAACCATAATACTTCACATAAATCCAAGGGATCATTTCAAAATATCATCATAATAAAGTTTAAAAACTTTATCAATTTTCAAAATCATGGTTTTTCTAAAAAAAAAAATTTTAAACCCATAAATTCATTGCTGAAATAATTTACATGTACCCAGAACATCAAATTCATTTCTTGATATTTTGAATTACTCCAATATAAACTTTAAAAATAAGAAAATACCATTTAAGAACTTGGTTTTCACCACAAAATATAATCTGAATATGACTAAATAACATCAAAACTCCATAAAAAATCTCCCTAATCCATCCCATATAATAAATTCTCATAATAAAAATAAAATCCAAAAAAATTGATGTAAAACATTAAAGTTAAAATGGGATAGTGGTTGTGCTTTATTTTTCCACATGATTTTTCATACCAAGCACCAACCATGAAACTACTATTGTGAGAATCTCAAAACCATGTGAACATGCTCTACATGGATTGTTAAACAATGAAAGATAACCATAAACCTCTATTAAAATTACCTCTTTACACTAAAACATTAAAAACCTCCACAATAAATTCAAAAACACAATGGGGATCAAAACAACATCATTTCAAATGAAAATACCTCACAAAAATAAAAAACTGAATTTTTATTTCATGAATTAAATCTTAAATAACCATGGTAACTGAAGGCTCTGAATAAGAGAGTATTAGATACAATATCCTTATATATACCTCTAAAATTATTTCACTCATATCTCCAATATTCCATTACATTAAAAATAATAGAGGTAATAATAATACCATTTCATCTTAAACCAACTTGGGATACCCCTGATCAGAACACCCAAAATAAACCGTGACTGGACCGAATAGTGTTCCCAATCCCCATGGGTTGAAAATAGTTATATTGAATCAAATAATAATTGATGATGATAATTTCACCCAATAAATAGAAAAGAAGAAGAAACTCACAAGGAATCCAGTATGGTAAGCCCATGAATTTGAAATATAAGAAAAAAATAATTAGTTTATAAAAAATTAAAAACTAATCATAGTATAACAAAAAATAAACTTCCACATTACTGAACAATATAACATAAATAATAAAATGATGAATAAACCAAACTAGGTTCCCAAGATACAAGGAGTAAAAATTTCCTGATACAAACTCAGATAAATTAACAAAATAACCAACAAATTCGAAACAATGTCTCCCTATGACATGAGCTAACCATATAACACCATCACTAAGCTTTATCTATGATAAACCTAAGATAAGTAGTCTATAAAGAAGATATTCTAAAAAATTTGAATTTATCCTACAAAAGACACTTAATCTATAAATATAAGATTTTATGAGTAGGTTGTGAGATAAAATCCCATTAGGTTCCCACTAATTGAGGATTCCATGCATTTAAATTATCAAATCACACCATAGATTCTAGTTTGAAACAAATTACTTGAAAGTAGGGTTTTAAATCTTTTTAATAGGTAAAAATATAACTATTTCTCAAATCACTTTTATAAATACTATAATATAAATATTGAAAGTATCTAGATTATGTATTAGTTAAATAAAAGTTAGATAATAAATACATTTGTATCAAGCTATAAAAAATACGAGGAAAAAAAGATATATCATGGTAGAATAATGGAGGAAAAATAAAGTGGACAAAACCAAACATAGTAGAAATAAAGTTGAAGTGAAGTGTTTATAATCATTTCTAACTCATATTTCCTTAATGAAATGATACTTGCTGTACCTAGACGAAACAATCTGTTAGATTATCAATGAGGTTCCTAGACAATAACCACTCATTCAATCAGATTAACTTTAACAGTGTAATTCCCCATTGTCTGGTAATAACATAAAACTAGGGGAAACTAAATTGTGTGTAACATAACTAGTGTATCCACCATCTCTCAATATCTTACTTAGATACATAGGGTTCCAATGATACTAGTGAATAGTGTAAGGGTAACATTTAATAACATAATATTCATATATCAATAGACCAACTCATCTCAAGGCATTACAATCACATCACCTCATATCACCCACAAACATCCTATTTATAAAATCCCCCTATTTAATTTACGAAACATCAAATATTCAAATAATCATTTTATAAGATCCACAAACTTATATTAAACATGTTTTCAATGTGGATTAAACCAAGTATGCAACACATTTATGGAAAACCGTTGTATAAGTCTCCAAATAGTCATTTGGTTTTATGATAATAATCATATACATAAAACCATTGTTGAAATCAATTTTATAAAACAAGTGTCATTTTAAAAACTCTTTTAATCAGAGGGAAAATCTAACATTGTGACTATTAAAAAAAATATATCATATACAACATTAAGCATAACAACAGTAAACAACTATGAAAACACTATAAATATGTATCATCTATAAGAAATATAAGAACATATATAAGATATACCTAATTATTCACTAATAAATAATGAGTAATTAAGAACCCCTTAAGACCCATAAAACTCATCATGTAAACCATTTGAAATTCTAAAACATCTTTTTAAATACCAATCCATTTGGTAAAACCTCTTATTCATATTATCAAACACAAAATATGAATAATTTAAAGGAAATAGGTTTTTGTGTAAAACCATGAAAATTTATTCTAATTGAATACTAGGATTGATAGCTTTCTTAACATGAAACTTCTAGCTTTAAGCGAACAATGATATACTCTAAAAATATTATTATATAACCATTATAACCTAATCGTTACATAGATGGTATAAATAGATATACAAACATAATAAAAAATAAGTATAAATTTTTTTCTATAATTAAAATTTATTGATTAATTAATAAAAACTATCTACTCAATTTTCAATAAATTAATTTTTTTTTCAAAATTTTTTTTTCTAAAAAAATACTTTTTTGTTGTTTTTTGTGTGAGAATATAATAATTAATTTATTCCAATCTTGTAAATGTTATTTTAAAAAATGATATAATTTTTGAAATCATAATTTCATAATAATATTAGGATGAATATTTGGTATTTTTATAAAAATACTTATTTTTAGTGAATAGTGAAAATACCAATTTTTGAAAAATTTCCATTTCTTTTCATTAAATCATATAATTTAAAAGTACCATTATATTCTGGATTTGGGTTTAAAGTAACAAAAGATCCATTATATTTAAAAAAATATAATTAGTTCTTTAATAATTAAAATTATATTAGATTTTGGTATAAGTAACTTTTTAGACTTAAGAACTAAATTTTTTGAAAACAGTTTTTCAGTGCATTTTACTCATTTATATTAAAATATATTTCGTCAAATCCTAAAAAAATGAATCTTAAAAAATTAACTCAATATTTGGAATTAGGAGGTTAAAATTTGGTAAATTTGTCCCTTTCATAAGATTATATTAATTCAAACATATCCATCCTAACTTCAAATATATGGAATTATGGTGCAATATTCCTTGGATAATAACATTTATATTATTTTAAGAACAAGAAAAATAGAAAATGTCACTCTATTAAATTTAATTTCTATGAAATGTTATCATATGTATAAAAATGAGTTATTAATTATTATAATTTTTTTAATATTAATATATTTATTATATAATTTTAATTTTTTAATTTTTCTTGTGATTAAATAAATACCATAAATTCTTACGCAATGCCAACACAATGCTTGTGAAAGAAATAGAATAATCAATAAAATGATTTAAAAAAAATTAAAAGTAATATTATTTGAGTGAGTTATGGTTTTAAAATAATTTTTATATAAATATATTGTAATTTTGATGTTTTTAATGTTTATATTCGAACTACATTTCTATCTTGATATTTTTTAAATTCAATTATACAAATAGAACTGAAAATGAATTTAATGGTATTTTATGTTAAATAAAATTTTATTAAGTGATATTACAATCACACAATAACTTATATTTTTTTAAGGTAATGGGATATGGTTGTTAATATCTACCATTTAACACTTATGTGTCACTTTTCCTTGTATAGTATCTTTCCTGACCCCTAATGTGTGAAAATATTATTATCACGGTAATCATTAAATATGGTTAATAGGGTATTAAAATTAAGAGATAATGATTAAAACCTGATGTCAGATTTTATGAATTTTATTAGAATATATTATATATAATTATATCTTTTTGAAATTCTAAATATATCAAATTGGTTCCACTTGAACATGAAAATTAATATATGTTAATTTAATACTCTAAGTAATTCCAATGGTTCCCCTCCCCTCACTTATCTAAGGACACCAAACCTATTCTCTATTCACACTTATTGATACATTTATCTAAACAAATTTCTACCCAAACCCATTCCCAAAATTCAAATCCATAATCTAGAGTCTCTGGTGTCATCAAAGGACTAACCAAGATTCCCTGAGGTTTAAGCTAAAGGTTGTTTTCAGAAGAAGAGGTACAACATTTAACCATGTGTTTTCATTTTATTTCAAATTATTCCTCCTTGAAATATTATATAACCATGATCATAAAATAAATTAAATATATTAAATATACATAAATGTTATTATTCGGGTTGAACAACCCATATTCATCTCTTTTCCATCCCATGGAAAATGAAAACACGGCTCGTGTGTACATACGGTTTACCATTTCTACATAACAGTTAAATTCTTTTTCCATCACCACAATACTTATATGGTTATAAATATAGATATAATGACTATATAATATATTTAATACATAATTAATATTCTATAAATATTATATATCATTTAACTTTTTACCCTTCCACTCCTTAAAAATGATAATGTTACACATGCATAGGTGAGGACCACCACCACCACGCGGTGATGTGAATCATTTTCATGTTTGAATTTCAAGAATGATTATATATATAATATTTAATTAATTATTATAATTATTTATATTATTAAACCATGGGATGATTCAAATACTGAAAATATCGAACCCAAATTTACATGAAAAACGAAACTGTTAGCACTAGGAAATAAGGATTTTAATAAATAATTATTTATAAAAGGTTGTTGAAATGATATAAATGGATGATATATGATATTATAAGTATTTAATTTATTTTTTATAGAATTATAATAAACATAAATTTATTATAAAATTTTCCAAAAGCAGTTACATAGAATGATAGACCTTAGGTAAGGGTTTTTTATCTCACTTTTATTTCTATGAGAAATATGTCATATTCACCACTTTTTTATTTTTTGTTATTTATATACTACCCATAAATATATTTTATTAATATTTTTATGAAAATTATAAGGATTTAAAAAACATATAATTTTATCACATTTATTTTATTTTGATTTATAGATTACTAAAGTTTTAAGGGTTTATTTCATAATGTCATCATTATTCAGAATGGTTTATATTTATGTTTCCACTGTGGGAATTATATGATATTTATATATTAAACCTACTTTATTTTTTCCTCATATAATAACTTCTGAAAATTACATGTTTTACTATCATTTTTCTCCCTCTAAGCACTCAAAATTACAAAATATGTTGTTTAAAGAAACCAAATTTTTTTTATTTCGGCCATGAATATTTTTATTAAATCTATATATTTTCATTAAAATTTATTCAATAAATTTTTTATTTTATTTTATCCAATGATTTATTAGAGTCATTTTTCCCACTTTTTACTTTTTATGATTTTGTTTTAAAAAGTAATCTTCTTTTCATTTTCCGAATATGTAACTTTCTACAAATGGTTTGAATGGAATCATTATTTTAACATATACTACATGAAAAACATTTCACACCATCAGGAATAATATTTAATTTGAAAATTCTAATAGAAGCTTCCATGGATCTTTATAAATAATATTTTTCCTTAATATTTTAGAAAGTTTTATATTTTAAATTTGTGATTTCAAAATGAAACGGTCATTTTCATCAAAAAATATTCCAGTGATCCTTTAAATATATTTTAATCTATGAAAAAATATTTACTGAATCTTATGATTTATTGAGGATATAATCTATTGATATTATCCAACATATTTCTCTGGATGTATTATGATCATTTTCACTAGGTAAGGTACTCTAATTTCATATGCTAGTTCATCTAATACAGATAGTAATTGATTATTAAAGAATATCAATTAAGTTATATTATTCATTCATATGACGAAGGCATTGAAATTATTAACTTAAGGGTGGTGCCTATAATTACATAGACCCTTAATGCATCAGTTGTTATATTGATAAAAAAATAGGTTGGGTATTTTCATATGGATTACCCATTTATATAATATGTCTTGGAATGAGGCATCAATGATATGTGTCAGATGTCCCACATTATGCATTAGATCATTATGATATTATTTATTGATGTATATGCAAATATTTTATTAGTTATGTTATCCAAGGATAAGTTTCAAGATCATATTATTATTTTTATGGAATTATTTGATCATAATTTATTCATATTATATTATTCATTACTTATTTATTTTATGATAGATTCCATTGTTTTTATTCCCTTACGGAGAAATTGATCACACACTTTTATTTTGTTTCCGTTCCCCATGATTCATAGAAGTGTACTATTATTCATATGAAATGATATTCTAGAGGTAATTAAAATGTTCTCAAATAAAATATTATGTGATATTTTATGTTTTAAAATGAAATGTGAGATTCAAGTATGTATCCAGTTTTCCAAGAATACTAAAATATTTGATCCCTTAGGATGAAAATTGTTATATCCAGTAAGAATTAAATAAATAAACCTATAGGTATGGGCTTCTGGATTCATGAAAATATAGTTGGTGTCAAATTAATTTTCGTGTAATCCTTGAGAACTAGATTTATAAAAAATTATTAAATAACATAATCCTAAGATAGTCTCTATAGAAAAGATTAAATATAAGACAATACCATGATGTTTTTGTAAGTTATATAATAGTTGTATTTCTAAAAAATACATCCTTTTCTAGATACGGTAATGTAGATATGGCTATAGTAATGTTTCTCCTAGGGGTAACAAATCTGAATGGGGAATATTGGGTGTTAGCTATATTATCATTGGTGCACAATTATGGGTCTATGACAACACACATGTCTGGAAACTTTCAATAGATATTCTTGGTTTAATTAATATTTTTTATGAACTATTATTATGAATAAGAGGATAAAACATATGGAAATATATGATGTGACATAGTGTTTTGGGATAAACCTAATGTGTCATGGGTTTATAAGTCTATGGATGATCATTAGTCTAATCAAATAGATACCCACTTTTAAAATTTATTTTATGGTAGTTTAATATGATTTAAGATATTTTTAGATACATTTATGAGAATTAAATCCTTTGGTTTAGTATGTGTCTTAATGACAAGGTTATTTTTTGAATAATAATTTTATATTTTGTGCATATATTTTTAAAGTTATTGATAAACTTAAGGATTATTATGATAAATAATGTTGAGATAAATATGAGTTATTATAATTTCAGAACATATGTTTTATCGTATATATATCCATGGGATTGAGAAAGAATTTGGTGACTATGTGCCAATGTTATTTTATAAGGTCACTATAATTTTGGGAAGCATTATATGATTATGTTAAATATAGTATTTTGTTTTCTAAGATGATATTTTAATTTATGAATAATGTTTGAGTTTTTATTTGGAATCTTGTATGAATTTATTGGTGTTTTATGGGGATTAGGGTTAATTATGGGAAACAATAGAATATTTTTATGACTATATGATAAGGCATATACATTTTTGGTAGACAAAATTTTGAGTGATTAATATTGTTTTGAGGTAAATGTTAAATTGATATCAGAAGAATATGTGATCAAATATTTATAAATTTTAGGTGTTTATTTTGGTTAGACATATTTTGGAGGATACATAAGGTTAAATTTTTATAGAATGGATTAATTTGAACTTTCGGTGTTATTTATATGGTTTTAGATATTAATGTATTATTTCATCAAATGAAGATTTATCTATAATGGATAAATTTTGGTAACCATTTGGGTTTTGGTAAATATAGAGATAGCATGAATGGACTGTAAATATTTTATAGATATTATAATCCATTAAAGGTTAACTTTAGTGCTTAAGGTATGAAAAATTCAACTTGAATATTCATTTCATGGGGTAAGAGATGAGATACAAGTTGAAATTGATCAAATCACAACCAAAGGATGAAATTGTGCTTATGAAATGGAAAGAAATCAAGTATTTATATTTTCTCATGTTTATTGTATTGATAGTAAAATAATACCTCAACTTTAGGAATATGATATTTAAATAAAAATTCTATCCAAATACTTTAATTTTTTATTAATTGATGGTATTCTTTATCCTTTACCAATTTATGGTTTTGTGGTCATTAACATTATCATGACCAAGTTATGTATCACTCTCTATTATTACTCGAAAACTATCTTTCTCCTATATTTCCATATTTTCACTATATTCTAATGTTATCCTTATCTATTGACCCAACTATATGTTATTTTTGGTAACCTTTATATTTTCTACTTCCCATTTTCAAAGGAAGTTATATTATTCCTTTATATGATGTGGGTTTTAAACAAAAGTATTTTAAAATATAGAAAACTTGATTACTAAGGAATAAAATGAGAGAAAAAATTATTTATTAGGGATGAAATGTTACTTATAATGAATTTATTTTAAAATAATATTGTACTCAATATATTTCTAAACATGCAACAACGATCTTTATGAGAACTGTCATATACTATAAATATATTATTATATAATCATTATAACTTATCCATTAAATTAGTGTTATAAATAGAAATAAAAAAAATTATAACAAATATTCATAAATTATTTGTATAATTAAAAATTATTTATTAATTCACAATAAATATATACTTCAATTTTAGTAAAGTCATTTTATGTTTTAAAAATATGTTTTCATAAAAAATGGGTTTTATTGCATTTAATGTGTGAATATTATAATTAATTCATTTCAATATTATAAATTAATTTTAAAAAATGGATATCAATTTTAAAATAAAAATTTCATAACTGGATTAAGGATGATTTTTTTGGTTTTTTCTAAAATGATTTATTTTTTAGTGAATAATAAAAATACCAATTTTGTAAAACATTAATTTATTATCTTTAAATCATGTAATTTAAATGTACCACTATTTTTCTGATTTTTATTTAATGTAAAATAAGATAAATTTCATTTAATATAATATAAATAATTCTACAGTAATCAATATTATATTTATTTTTGTATAAGTTTATTTTTATACTTAAAAATGAAATTTTTTGAAAACCTTTTTTATTGTGTTTTATGAATTTATATTAAAATTTATATATTTAAATATATAAATTTAATCTAAAAAATGGATTATATATTTGAGACTTGTTGGTTCAAATTTTGTTAATAGTTACCTTTTATTTTTGGTCATTATGAATAGTAACCATGGTAAATATTTTCCACATGAGTAAACAGTAAATTGGGTAATTCAGTTTAAACATAATGTGAAAAGGATTTAAAAATATATAAAATTATTGAATTTATTTCAATATATTAGATTAATTTGACCATATCCATCATAAATTAAAATATGAGTCATTTTGGTGTCATTTTCCTTTGAAAATGTCATTTAAATTATTTTAACAAAAGGATATATAGAAATGTAACTCTCTTGAATTTAATTTATTTTATATGTTATCATATGGATAAAAATAAAGTAATAATTTTTATAAAAATTTAATTTTATATTAATATTTGTTAATGATGTTAATTTATTTTTAAATTTTGGTGATGAAATAAGAACCTTAAATTCTTACTTGACACTAATGCAAAGATTGTGAAAGTTGTAGAGATATCAAGTAAATGATTTTAAAAACATTAAAACTAAAAATTTATGTGTGATATAAAGTGTTACACAAATTTTTTATATAAATAAAATTTATTAATTATGTTTTTTTATTTTTATATCTGAACTATATTATTTTCTTCATGTTTTATTAAATTCAATTATGTGAATAGTCATGAATTTTAATTTAATTGTATATTATACAAAATAATATTTTAGTAAATAATTTAAAATTTACTAAAATATTATATTTTTAAAAGTGGATATGATATTACTAATAATTTAAACCAATTTCAACTTATGGGTCACTTATACTTTTATATTAAGTTTTATGACCCATAATGTGTTAAAATATTATTATCAGAAGAATCATTAAATATTGTTAACAGGGGTGCATGGGTTAAAACTAAGGGAAAAGGATTAAAACCACAACTAAAATAAGATAAATTTTATTTTATAAGATTATATATAAATATATCCATCATATATTCTAATTATATCATTTTGGTTCCACTTTAATAGGGAAATTAATTTATATTAATATAACACTTTAATTAATTCCAGGGGTACCCCACCCCTCACTTATAAAAGGACTGTTTCCCTATTCCATTTTTCAAAATTCTAAATCCATGTAGATCAACCAATACCTTAAAAAAATAAATTTAAAATATCATTATACATAACCAAGAGGATTTGGTATCATTATAGGGCTGACCTATGAGGCTTAAGGTGGAAGCCAAATGTGGTTTTCTGAGGAAGAGGTATAACATTTAACAGAGTGTTTTCATTTTATTTCCTATTATACCCCTATAAAATATTATATAAAGTTAATAATATAATTAAATCATTATCTAAAATATTTTAAAATGTTATTATAATGGTGGGAAAATAAATATTTTTTTATTTTATATACTATGGAAAATGAAAACATCACTCGGGAATTTGTATGATTTACTATCTCTACGTAACAGTGTAATACATTTTCATACCCACATCAGTTAGATGGTTAGAAATATGGAAATAATGAATATATATGATATTTATGAAATAAATATTTTTCTTTAAATATAATATATCATTTACTTTCTCACCCTTACACTAGTTAATAAATGATATCATCGCTCATGCATATGTGTGGACTACCACCCCCACAAAGCTATGTGATTCATTTTTTATGTCCAGCTTTCTAGGATGACTATCAATTTTTATATAATTAATATATAATATATTTTTATCATTATTAATATTCTAAGGATTATGTCACTATGATAAATATACAATGTCTAAAATTACCAAACCAAAACATATATGAAAAATGAAACAATTAATACCCATAAATGAATATTTTTATAAATAATTATTAATAAAAAGGTGTTAAAATATTATTCATGGATAATTTATTGTATTATAAGTATTTATATGGTTATATTATATAATTATAATAAAGTTAAAATTATTATTTATGAGGCTGAAATCACTTACAAACAAACTCATACATTAGGTCATGGTTTCTCATATCACTTTTGTTACAATGAGACATATACCATATTCCCCACTTATTTCCTTTGTCTGGTGTATATAATATACATTAATTTATTTTATTATGTTTCTAATTGAAAATATGGGGATTTAAAAATCTATATAAGTTTCTCAATTTCATGAGGTTTTGATTCATATATTACCAAAGTGGTAGAAGTTTATTTCATAATTTCATTATTATTCATGCTTGTTTATGTTTAATTTTCCATTATGAGAATTATATAATATTTCTATCTTAAACCCAATATATGTTATTATCTTTTGGTTTCCCCTATAAATTTCATGTTTTTCTTTTATTTTACACTATCTACGTACTAAATGTTTGAAAGAATGTTTTTAATTAAACATAATTTTTTTTATTTTGAGAATATTTTCATTCCATTACTATATTTACCTCCAAAATATTTCAACAATATTTTTACTATTATCAAAATATTGATTAAAGTCATCTTAAAAAATGTTTTACTTTTTATAAATGGTTTAATAATAAATCTTTTTGTTATTTTCCAAATGAGGAAATTTTTACCAATGGTTTGAAATGAATAGTTGTTTTATCATACACTACACGAATGAATTTTACCACAATAATAAATTACCTTTGATTTGAATATTCATTGAAAATTTTTTAGGGTTCATTCCAAATAATTTTTTCCTAATATTTTTAAATTATTTATATTTTAAATAAGTGTTTTTAAATAAGAAATGTATTTTCCTCAAGAAATATTCCATTGATATTTTAAAATTATTTTTGTCAATGTAAACATAATTTGAGGAATATTATGATTTACTGATGATATAATATAATGATACCATTGAACATGTTTCTCTGGATGTCTTATGATAATTTTTATTGGGAAAGTATTGATATTTCATATTCCATTTCTTCCAAAACAGAAAGATATTGATTATTATTTCTTGTTCATTAATATGCATTTTTTATTCACATGATGAATAGATTGGTATTGTTAAGTGATAGGTGTGGAATGAAATTACATACCCTCAATGCATCTGTTGGTATCATGAGACAAAATATATTGGTTATTTGGAATTTATCTTACCCACTTATGTCATATGTCTTCAGTTGAGGCCTCAATGATATGTTTCAAATTTCCCACATTATGTATTCCATCTTTATGAAACTAGTTATTGATGTCCTTGTAAATATTTTAATAGTTATTTTATACATGTATACAATAAAAGCTTATATGATTATTTATATAGAATTATTTTATCATTATTTATTCCTACCATATTATTCATTCCTTATTTATTTTATGATGGATTCAGTTGTAAAAATTCCTTTACTGATCATTTGATCTCACCATTTTATTTTGTTTCATTTCCCTAAGATACAAGTAGTTGTACTATTATTGATATTTAAGGATATTCTAGAGGAAATAATAAATTTGTAAAAGAAAATTATATGTTGTATTTCTTGTTTTTTAATATAATTCAGTATTTATGTTTATATTTAGTTTACCAAAACTACTAAACTATTTAATCCCATGAGATTTGATCACTTGTATCCACTACCAATGTAATAAAATAACCATCATCTCTGGGTTTTTGGAGTCATGTAATTTACTTTATAAAACCTAAAAATAAAATTTTTCGGTAAGAAAAATGTAATTGAATGGAAACAAGTACCTTGTTCAAGAATGGAATGTAATAAAACATAAAATATAGAGAGAATAAGGCCAAGGTAACAATATGATCACCATGAACAACAAAAACCAAAAATATTAGAAAAAAAATCAATTGTAGGGTTTGACTAGCATAGTCCTTAAGAGGAATAATATTAAGATAAATAAGAATAATATGATCGGAGAATAGAAATAAATGCTCCACCTTATTAAAATTAATCATAATCAATAACGAGGGACTCAAAATATAATTTTGAGAAAATGCTGGTCATCAAAGGATCCCTTATTAGTTTTCAAACATGAATAGTAGTAAAATAAGGCTCGGAGGGGGGGGGGGGTAGTTTTATTGTGTTAGTTTAGGAAATTATAAATTTTAAAGACCTTTCATAGCCACATAGTTTGACCATATGGTTTATAAAACTATGCAATAACTGTATAGATAACAGTAAACACACCAAGAGGAGCTATACGGTTTAACTACACAATTTTACAAACTGAGTTCCAACATTATGAACACCACTGAAGTTTATTGCAGACTGCCACATGGAAAGTGTCATGGTTTTCATTAACCATGATCAAACCCTATGAGATGAACAATATTCCTACTATTCCAAAAAAAATAAAAGTAAAATACCTAAAATCAATAGATAAAGATGAATATCATTAAATAAAAAAATAATATGGGAAATGGTGGTCTTTTGTGACTGAGACGATGACCAGATTCTTCAATATTTCATATTTATAATTTAAGGTCAGATCTATTCTTCAGTGAGGATGATCATTGGATTGAGGTCCTAAGGTTGAAGATGAATGTACAAGTCACTCTTTTCCTTGTTTTAAATTTGGGAACATCTTGGCGGTCTTAGTCTTAGGATGAACTGACCTTTCCATACCTAGAAATTAACTGGACACCTGTATGTAGGTTCGTCAATTTTTCATCATGATTGGGTCCAAACAAGCCATTGATGATTAGATACCATATCTATGTTCCTGATGATCTCATTAGAGTTATTTAATTTGTGTTTAAGGTTTGTATATAATTTAAAGTTAAAAATATGTATCGATGTTGGGTACACCAGAACATCATCTTCCCCAACCTCCTCATCCTCCATAACCTCCTCCCCAATTATGGATAGAGAATTTAGGTTTATAAGTGTCTTCTTATTCATCAATAAAGAGACTAGTCAGGTTGATGAAATTGATAGATCCATATTATAAATCCTTATATTATGAGGATCCCATTTAGTAAAATGGTTATAGTCTGACAAATAATGGTGGTAAGAAGTCTTGGAGTTTATAGAATATGTTAGGTTCCTTCATGGGATCTTATTTCTGTCAATTATCCTATCAAAACCAGTTTTATGGACTCTTGGAAGCCTATGACGACGAATATGTCATCTCTGGCATCACCAAGAGAATTAAAACCATAACTATATGATTTATCTGTTACATGAGTATAACATGTTCCCGATTGACTGAAATACTGGTCATCGAATCATCAAATTTTTATACATATCTTTTCATGCTTTCCTTCCATTCACTTTCTTCTCTTGATGAAGTGGTGAAAACATAGGCCACTTGTGTTAGTGGTTTACCCACCTTGACCTATCCAGATTCAACCATTCTCTAGAGAATGTCCTTGATGATAAATCAATCTTGAATATTATTCCCCAATATTAATTGGATGGATAAATAATCCAAGTGATCTCTAGACTAATTTCATTGGGTCATTTAGCCTAATAAATTTTCATAAGGTACTTTTCCCAAGCCTGATATGAAGAACCCCAAGGCTTTTTCTTTTTGAAATGAATAAGATTACACTTTCCCTTAATTTATATATGATTTTTCTATACTCTCTATCCTAACACATGTTTTTTTAAAAATATTTTTCATGATGAGGCATCATGAGATGTTGAGGGAGATGTAAAAATAAATTTGGCATTGGTGTTGGTTTGAGAATAATAATAACAGTCTCCACTCTAACAAGTTTTGTTCCTTATGTTGATTGTGTCATATTGGACATGGATTTGGAAAACGAAATGGAATCATTCACATGTAATGTTTATATAGATTCAATCCATCAAAACCCACCAAGGTACTTAAAGGGAATGAGGGGAGCCTGATACTCATCATAGACATTTTATTTTCATATATCCAATAGATGATCTTAAAAAATGTTCATATTTTTAGAGTATGTCATGACTTTTTTACTGGGTGATGAATACTGAAACAATATTTTTTTCATTATAATTGTTATTTGAGAGGTCTAGGAAAGTTACCTTGATCGTCCATGATTTGAACTAATTATGGAACTATCATCATAGATGTTACCAGTTAGAGAGAAAACTTTTTGGTAAGTTTATATACATGAAGAATTATGGTCCCTCCATGGTTGGTATAAAGAACCTGTGATTTTCTACTTCCTATTACTATGATGTTCCAATCACAGTGACACATAAGGACGTTTAATTAATGAGATAATTCTTCATTTTTTCTGAAACATTGAATATAGAAGAGGTGGGATTCCAAAAATTATGTGGGAGACGATACAAGTCATTCATTCAGGATAAAAAATCCTTTCTGGTTGCACTATTTTCCGTATCCATACCACAGATTCAATCTAAGAGGTCAGTGACTCAATGAATTCAAGAAGTTTTAGTGAGGCTATTTCCAAGGTTGATTCTTAGGTAGATGTAGTGGGAGAATCTTGATAAGGTTTAATTTCTTGTTTCAACTATTAATCTCTAGATCAAGTCTCCCATGGGTATCATTCATGAAATTTTGTTCATATCCCCCCATGAGAGGAAGTTGTTGATAGTCCATGATCATTGAGGTTAGATAAACTGATTTTCTAGGACTTGGGTTTTTTGTATAATTGGACTTTTATTTAACTGATTGCGTAATTCTTTGTTAATAAATAAAATTAATAAATGGAGGTATATTGACTTAATCTTGGGGATCACACTCAATTGGTATTTTTCCTATGAGTATATTGACAATGAACTACTTTAGCTTCTCAATCTCAAATTAATATTGAAAAATTTATCCTTAGTAGAGAGAGACTCAACTACCAATGGTAGAGGGTGGGGTATAACTATTCCTTTCCCATTATCTTTGTATGAAGCTCTTCAAGAATGGGGAAGTGGGATATTTAGAGGAGCTCCAAGATCTCAAGGATACCCCTAATTCTAGGTAAAAATTCATTCTTTAAATATTTTAGTACAAACCATGTTATGGAATATTTATAGTGACCCCAAATTGAAATATATATATATACATATTACATATTATTATATGAACACTCATTAATAATCAACTTGATAAATGCTATAACAAAAAAGGTTTAGTGTCTTGTGAAACTTGGATACATAAAAATATGGGACATAAAATATGTTCATCATCTCCCATTACATTCTTCACAACTAGAACCCTTCTTTGAAATAACATACTTAGAACCTTTATTCATATCTTGAGGAAAAGGAAACATAATTAAGGGTGAGATCAAATGCTTAGTAATGGTAAATGAGGGAGATATAAATGATATTTTAAACATAACAAAAACATAAGGACAAGATAACATGGGTTTAAAAATTAATAACATAACCCAGCAAATAATAGATTATAAACATGAGTCATGGAATAAAACTTTCAACTTTATAAAACATGAATCATAATAGAATCAATGAAAATGGTCCTTGAGAGCATAAAAATGACATAAAACATTTGTTTATGGAATAAACATAAGCATATAAAAAACTTTCCTTAGTCAATAATCAGTAAAAAGGATATAATATTGTATTGGTTTCACTCTCCATTACATTATTTCTTTAGTCAAGGTTCAATCCCAAGACTATCATAGAGGACATAGTCCATTACTGAACTGGGTTCTCTCCCCATTCTTGTCCTTATTATCTCATGAGATTTACATCATTACCTAATGAACTAGAGGTATATATAATTCTTGGACCACCCATCACATAATTAAAAACATACATATTAATAGTAAAATAAAAAAAACATTCATCAAAATATCATATCATTACTTGTGGAAAGGATAAAAATTTTATAAACATTTAATCATTTCATCATATAATTACCTATGGAAGTTAAATGGGTTTCATAAACATCTCATCATCATATTCATAAACCATAAAAAGAAATAATATTGATGGTACCTTCATATCACATTACACATTAAATCTTATGTATCATCAAAGGATATTATTATGAATGAAAAATTCTTTTAAAATATTTCATGAATATATCTTGAGAAAAAAAAACCTTTTCCATTAGAAGTTACTTATTTAAAATATAATAATTTAAAAAATATTAAGGAAAGTAATTTCTATTAAAATAAACATGAATTTTTTTAATGTAATCTTTAAATCATTAAGTGGTTATGAAAGTGATAAATTCCATTCATGTCAAAAATGCTAAAATAAAGATCCCTTTCACATTTTCTGTAAAAATTTAAAAGTAAATCATTCGTAAAAAAGACCATTCTTTTGATTTTTTTATAAAAATAAAAACATGGGTAATAAAAAATTTGAAAACTCATTGTAAAATATTAAAAACATTCTTGAAATCATTTTAAAGAAAACATAGACATGCATGAAAATTATTCCTAACCGTAAATGAAATAGTGTATTTTTTGACCTAAAAATTCCAGATCATTTTAAGTACCAAAGTCAAGAAAATAGTACTATTAATTGAAAATTATATGAATAAAAAAGGTGAAGAAAATTAAAAGGGATTATCATATAGGGATCATATAAATTCTCTCAATGTAAATTCAAGAATAGGTAATCCTAATTAAAATGAGATCGAAACATAAATCACTTACCTCAAGTTCAACTTGCTTCAAAAGTGATCTAATCACATGTATAATAAATTAAAATTTATTATAAATATATAATAAAATTATATCCATAATTATAATATCATATATCATCCACTTATAATATTTCAAATCCCATTATAAATAATTCATTTTTAAAATCGCCATTTTCATGTGTTAACTGTTTCATTTTTTATAGAAGTTTGGGTTCAGTAGTTCCGGTCCTTGTAATTTTATCATACATATGTCACCTAAATAATGTTATGAATGATATAAATATAATATATTTAATTATAAACACATTTATAATTACCCAATAAAGGTTGATATTGAAAAATGGTTTACACCGTTTATGGAGATGACATTCCTTACGTATGTATGACCATTATTTTCATTTTCTAATAAAAAGAAGGAAAGATATATATATATATATATTATTTTATAATTAAATAATTATAATTATATATTAAATAAAATATATAAATATTAAACCTATCATAATAATCAATCGTGAATGATGGTGGTGAGAAATAATTTATATCACTACATGGAGGTGGTAGTCGACACTTACACATAAGCGATACATTCATTTCCCATTTGGTGGAAAAGTGGGTGAATAATGATTGTTACATAATTATAATAATAATTTATTATAATTAGTATACTTATGATATTATATTATTATGAATAGAATATATTTTTTTGAGAAAGAAAATGAAATAAATTGAATGATATCTGGTAGGGTGATTACCACTTCTTCGATAAACATCCTTTATGGCCCTTACTAAGGACAATTGTAATTGTATTTTAAGAATAAAATAACCTATAATTCATGTAAAATTAATTTTTTAAGATAATTGGGTAGTTTGTGGTTGATATAGGTGACACAGTATTGTGTAAATAAGAGAGAGGATTGATGTCCTATTATAAGTTGGGGGAGGGACATGTGTTGAATTTTTTAAAAGATTAATATATTATTAAGTAATATTCATGGAAAAGTGTCCCATTAATAATTAAATATAGTTCCTATAGTGAAAAGGGTATAAATAAATTTATCCCATAAGAATTAAGATGAAAAATTCTTCCCATACTACTTAGTTTAGCCTTAAATAATCCTTTTTCCCTTTTTATTGAGGTAATAATATTTTTACCATAGTTAACAATGAAAAAAAATTAAATTGGACCCATTAATAAATTTTTATGTTCTGATTATAAATATATAATCCCTTTTTCATGATTAAATATTTATAAATTAAATAAATTAATTTAATATAAAAACAAAAAATTTACTAAAAAACATTTTTCAAAAAAATTCCCTTATACGTCTAATTGTTTTTTATACCAAAACCAAGTATACTATTTTTCATGAAACTATATATTGATTTTTTTTAAAAAGTGGTAATTTTTAATTTTAAATCCAATCTAATTCAAAATAGATCATTGAAAATAATAGAAAGTAAAACACGGTTTTCTTTAAAAATCATCATTTTCACTATTCAATGGAAAATAAATTTTTTTTCAGAAATTTCACGAAATTTAACCCTAATATAATTTGGTTATAATTTAAATATATTTTAAAATAAATATTATGTTTCAATGAATATATAATAATCATCAATGAGGTTAAATGAACCACTAAATATTTTTATTTAAATACGACTACTATAATCTAGGCATTGAATTGGATGGTATGATTAAGATTAACCGCATTATGAAATATATATAAAGAACTCAATAAATAAAAATTTATTGATTAATTATTAATAAATAAGCACTCAATTTTTAGTAATCTCATTCTATTCATCGAAAATATGTTTTTTTAAAATGGTTTTTATTATTTTTATTAGAATAAGTTATAATTAATTTTTGGAAGTTTTAAAAATTTTATTTGATAAAAATTATATAATTTATGAATTAGTTATTGTAAAATTATATTAAGGTTATTTTTTTGGATTTTTCTAAAGTGGGTGTTTTCTAGTTAATAGTGAAAAAACTGATTTTCATTGTAAACTATATTTTTATTCATGAATTTAAAATGCTCATTTATTTTTTAAATTAGTTTCAAAGTAAAATTAGTTATATTATATTATTAATAATACAATTAAATTAATTATAATCAATTTTATTGTTGAATTTGGTATAAAAACATTTTTTATTTTTAATGGATTTTTTCTAAATTATTTTTCCATCGTGTTTCATAGGGTTAATTTTAAATTAATATTTTACACTTTGGTGAATTGAATATTAAAAAATGGATTCCATATTTGAATTTCAGAGTTCTAAAATTTTAAAATATTAACCCTTTATTTTTATTCATTTTGAATTGTAATCATTGTAAATTTTGTTATCGCGTTAAATGTAAAATAAGATAATTAAGTGTCAAAATAGTATGGAAAGTACTAAAAAGTAACCTTAACACTTGAATAAATATTATTTGATGAGTATTGTTTTCCATGAATATATAAAATTTTATTATATGAACTTTTGTTTCCATTTTCGCATGATACTGACCATTATAATATTTTATTTTAAGAAAAGTAAAAAAATGTGATTGTCTTTATTTTATTATACTTAATTTTATCACATTGGAATAAAGGGAATATATGTTCTGTTATAAATGTTAATTTTACGTTTAATTTTATTTATCATAGATATTTATTTTTAAATTTTAGTGATTTAGTAATTACCATTAATGATTCTACAACACAGACATAGTGCTTGTGCAAGAAGTAGAAAAATCACGCAAATTATTTTGAAAACACAATGAATATTTTTTTGATGATTTAAAGTGTAACTAGAAAATTAAAGATAATATAAAAAATTAGATTTGTGTGTAAGGTTTATATTTTAATTAATGAACTATATATTTGTTTTCAAATTTAAATTATGTGAATAGTTCTTAAAATGCAAATAATAGTATTTTATGGTAAATAAGATTTGATAAAATTATTTAAAAAATATTGAAATCATGAAAGATGAAAATTAGGTTAAAATTATAGAGACCCTCTCTTTTCAAACATTAACATTACAGAACTTTTTCATAATACATAAACCTTATACAAACAGACACCCAATGACTGTGATTTGTATAGTGCCTTTTGAAACATAGAAAAATAAACATTGGTACATATGTGATCTATATAATCTCCCACTAGGTTATTCATGAATAGAACCCTTATTTGAAACATATTACATACTACATATCTTCATAACATGGGGAAGAAAACTTAAAAAGGGGTGATCTCAGATGCTCGGTAAGGGTAAAAAAAGAATATATGTAAGCATAAATGTGAACATAGGGTATGAGAACATGGTCAAAACATTATAAGATCATACCATGTATATAAAATATCATAACAATTAATCATGGAATAAGTATCGGAAGTTCATAAGAAATGAATAAAAAGGAACTAAAGTTCATAATCCACGAAAGCATAACAATAACAACCCTGCGTTTATAAGAAACTTAAACATGATGTATTACATAAACTCCTCACTTGATAAAACATGGAATATCGAGAATTATAGTGTCTTTGGGGCTTAAGATCATTACATAGCAACTTAAAACATGAAATACAACATCTTTATTCAAAACTTCCTTTACATGACAACTACATTCCCTCATACTTAGAATTGCATGGGATAACCTAAGGACATGAATAAGAAAAGGGTGAGCTATAAAGCACAGCAAGGGAATAAACATGGAGTAACATGAGGAATAAAACACATGTTAGACAATAGGAATATCAATGGAGAAAATGAGAAACATGAACAAAAAGCATGATAATGTGTTATAATCATAACATGGAAATGTGGCAACAACAATTAACATGGAATTTGGCATGAGCCAAGGATCATTGCACATGAAGCATGAGTAAATACCCATTTCACATGAAGCATGAGTAAGCCCTCATTGCAATCTAATTAGCATGAGTCAACACTTATTTCACACGACGTATCATGATACTATACTGTACCTAATGCTTTGGAGCTCTTTCAGGGTACACCCTTCTTAAACATTTCATTTCATGCATAAGTGTTCCACATGGATCATATAACATGTAATCATTCAACATCATAAGTTATTAAAAAATCAAGTAATGTGTAATAAATACATTGAAGTACCGTTCAATATGTATTTTCACATAAAGGTTAATACCCTTGATAGAGACATGGGTATGGTATTCACTACACAATGGTCATGGCTTGGAAAAACGCGGTGCAATTTCAACAGCATAACGGCGTGACATAAGGATTCATGAAAAATGTTGATGAGAGATAAATGGGTGTCTGATCATATGTAAATTAAATGTAAAGTAAGGGGTCATATATATACACATACCAATAAACATAATGTAATTTAGATGCATAATACAAGAGAATTACTTTGATGTAAAAGAGGAGAGAGAAATCCCTCATGGAATTTCGGCATGGTAAGAGGTGTACATGAGAGGAATTAATTAGAGAGAAAGTGGTATCCCATTATCCAAACATAAATAGATAAGTATTGTAAAGGTGATAAATCATACCCCATAAATTTTAATTGAAAATAAAAGGGCATAACAATATTTAGAAGCTTGGATTAAAATAGAATGGTAAGAATACCTTACTTGGAAGTGTGATACCAAAGTCTTGGGAGAGGGTTGAGAGAGGCTTATTGGGATCTTGGGGGACCATGGGAGGATTTTAGGGAGAGGAGGAAAGGGTTTTTATGGACTAAAAATTATTTGAGTGTATAGGAAGTGGGGTCTTGGGTGGGTTTATATGTAAAGGAGAGAGAATTCATTATTATTTATGTTTGGGACAACACACATTAAACTAATCAAAAACTCTAACCATCCCATGGTTTTTCCCATGGGTTTTTCCAATGGTGAGTGGAAAAATATATTTTATGAGGCCAATGACCTAACATCTTAAAATAATAGGGTTGCTTATGTGGAGGTGATTCACACTCTCAAGGAAATCAATTTAAAAAGACAAAATGTTTTATAAGTTTTGGAGGGTCCACTAATGATTTGTAAAATAATTCAAACAAATCTAAAATCACATTATTTTAATTCTAAAACATATATTGGAATAACATAATGTTTATAGTATTTTATTAAATCACTATTGGGTCATTATGATTTCATAAAACACATTATATATTTAAATAGTATTTAATATTAACCCAAAAATTCGACTATCTCAGAAAATTATAAAAAATTCACCATTGGATAATTTCGACATCCTAATTCCAAAAATAAAATTCATTTTATGTAAATAATTTTCATAATTTTTGAATTTTTACATTTAAAATAAGAACCAATATTTATCTATAATTCATGGGTTTTTACAAAAAACAGCTTTCAAACCTTAATAAAAATTAAAATTTCATTCATAAAATTATAAGATAATTTATATTTAATAAAAACTATTTTGATAATAATAATAATAATAATATTTTATTAAAATAATATTTAATTCAAAAATCCATTAATTCACCAAAATATATTTCTTAGTTGAATATTAACTAAAAATACTATTTATGCATTAAAAAACTATTTAAAAGGTAATAATAAAAAGAATGTATATTATCTATACATGAATAATGTACATAGTAATAGTTCTAGGGTCTCATTACATAAAACCTTATAATCCTCACATAAGACCGAAGGGTAAGGTGTGTGATAGTGACAGACTCTTGGGGTGGCTCAGATAACATTGCTCGGGTGGTAATCTCTATTAACTTCCACTTCTCTTGTAGTCGGTTCCGATCAAGCTTAACATGTTGAAGCTCAGCTTGGGATTGGTCAAGAGTGAATCCCAATGATGCGACCTCCTTTTAAAGCTCCTACAAATGAGCTTGGTATGGGGCAAGTCTACTAGATGATTCCATCACTTCCTTTGTATGAGTAAATTATATTTTTTAAAGACCTATATTTATACTAATCATGTGATCACTATTCAATGATTATGTTAGCAATGGTCACAATTCATAATGGTATATTAAAATCCAAAAACATAAAACCAATGAAGTTCAAATTTTATATAACTATAATAAGACATTTAATTTGATCAAGAGAAATTTCCAATAATGATTGTTTGGGTCGTTACAATCTTCCCCCATTATGAAATTTATCCCTCGAAATTTTATTTTCCCACACTAAAATAGATTTGTGTAACTCTACTTCATCATTTCCTCTGATTCTGAAATTGAATCTTCAAACACGTGGTTTCTCCATAACACCTTGACAAGGGGAATTGTCTTATTTCGTAGAACTTTTTCTTTATGATGTTAGATCTTCACTAGTTTCTCCTAATAAGAAAGATCATCCCCTAGTTGTACAACCTCTAAAGAGAGTATATGTGAAGGGTCTGGTATGTACTTCTTTAAGAGGGATACATGAAATATGTCATGTACATTGGCCATGGTTTGTGGAAGTGCTAGTTGATAGGCCACGACCCCAACACAATCAAGAATCTCAAAGGGGATAATGTACCTAGGACTTAACTTACCTTTACATATAAACCTCACGACTTTCTTCCATGGAGATATGCGTAGAAATACCATGTCTCCATATTTAAACTCAAGGTCTCATTGATGGTTATCTGCATAACTATTTTGTGGACTCTAGGATGCCTTGAAATGCTGGTGAATGGTTTTCACCTTCTCCACCATTTCTTCGACCATTTCTATTCCTATAATCTTACACTCAATGAATTCATCCCAACATGACAATGTTCTGCACCTCTTCCCATACGTGGAATCAAATGGTGCCATTCGGATGCTCGAGTGGAAATTGTTATTGTAGTAGAATTCAACCAGTGGAAGATGTTGGTCCCACCATCCATTGATGTCCATAGAACATCATATTAACATATCCTCCAATGTCTGAAAAGTTCTCTCAAATTGGCCATCCGTTTGAGGATGATAGGCCGTACTGAAGTTAAGTTCAGTATCCAGAGCATGTTGAAGAATCTTCCAAAACATAAAGGTGAATCTTGGATCTCTATTGGGTACAATAGATATTGGTACTCCATGTAGCCTTAAAACATCCCAAATATATATCCATTCCATTTGATCTGATGAGAAATCATCAGAAATTGCAATAATGTGTGCAGACTTTATAAGACAATCCAAAACAACCCAGATTGCATCGTTTCCTTTGGATGTCTTTAGAAGTCTTATGACAATGTCTGTGGTGATTTTCCCCCATTTCTATGATGGTATGGGAAAGGGTTTCATCATCCCCTTAGACTTATGCCTCGCTTCCTTCACTTGCTTACTACAAGACACTTTGATGTATACTCAGTGATCTCCCTATTCATATTATCCCACCAATAATTCTCTCAGATATCTCGATACGTTATTGTATTTCTTGGGTGAATAATGAAATTTTAACTATGGGCATCATCAAATGTTCCTTCATCAGCTCTGGACTTGATGGAACAAATAGTCTTTTCCCAAACCTCACAATTCCTTCTTCATTAACATTGAACTCCAAGGATTTAAATTTTCTGATAGCTTCCACTTTCTTCTGAATTCTCACATCATCCTTTTGAGTATCCTTTAAATTTTACAAAAGAGATGGTTGATAAATCATCTATGAAAGGATAGATTTTGTTCCCTTCATTATGTTTCACATGTCAATCTTCATCAAATATAAGAAGATTGGATCCTTCTCAATTCTCATCAATGATTGAATCACTGGGTCCTTTCTACTTATATCATCCTCCACCTTGTTCTCTTTCCCAGGGTGGCAATGGATTGAGTAGTCATAGTCTTTGGTCAGCTCTAACCATCTTCGTTGGAACATGTCCATCTATTTCTGTGTGGATATATACTTACGGATTTTGTGGTCCATATATATTTCACACTTCTCCCCAAAGAGATAATGCTGTCAAAATTTTAATTTGAAGATCACCACAACCAACTCTAGATCATGTGTTGTATAATTATCCTCATGAACATTCAATTTATTTTATGCATAGGAAAAGAATTTTTCATTTTGAATCAACAAACAACCCATTCCCTTCTTTGAAGCATTACTGAACACCACAAAAAGTTCTCCAATTGTGGGTAAAGTGAGCATGTGTGTAGTGATAAGCCTCTTTTTCAAATCCTTGAAGCTTTCTTCAAATTCATCATTCAAAGAAAACATTACTACCTTTCGAGTTAGCTTGGTAAGGGGGATGGAAAATCCTGAGAAATTTTTCACAGATCATCGATAATATCCAGCTAACCCCAATAAGCTATAGATATTCGTTACTGATGTTGGCCTCGACCATCCCCCAATTTCATCTTTTTTGGAGGGATCCACAGATATCCCATTGTATGCGATGATATGACCCAGGAATGAGACCTCCTTCAACCAAAAATCAAACATTTTGTACTTTGCATAGAGATTATCCTTCCTCATGGTCTCTATTATAGTTCATAGATTATCCACATGATCCTCCTTGGTTTTAGAGTTTATAATAATATCAACTATAAAAATTACCACAAATTTGTCAAGGTAATCCCTAAAGACTCTATTCATAAATTCTATGAATATTTATGGAGAATTAGTGAGTAAAATAGGCATTACTATGAATTCATAGTGCCCGTATCCTGTACGAAAAGCAGTTTTGGGGATATTCTCCTTCTTCACCCATACATGATAATATCCCGACCACAAATCCACCTTGGAGACGTATTGTGCTCCACACAGCTGATCGAATAAGTCATTGATTCATGGGAGATGATACTTGTTCTTTATCATTATTTTTTAATCCCATGATGATCGATGCAAAGGCGTATTGACCAATCTCTCTTATTGATGAAGATGACTGGTTCACCCCAAGTTGAAGCACTTGGGTATATAAACCCTTTATCTAGATTCTATTGTAGTTGTATCTCCATCTCCCCAAGATCCACACCATCCATTCTATATAGGGTCTTGGATATTGGCAACACCCCAGGTATAAGATCAATTTAGAATTCAAAATCTATTCTAGGAGGAAGACCAGACAAGTCCTCGGGAAAATCTTCAGCAAATTACCTTATATGAGGCATGTCTTCAAGTATGGTTTCTTACTTGGACTCAGTCATCTGAGCCAGATACATGTTCTCATAGGGTAGTGATATCCATGCTTGAGATAATGGATCTAAAGAAGATTCATCTTCCTCCTTTCACTTTTATAGAATTGGGGGTAAATTCTCCATATGGAGAGTGATTTCCCTCTCACCAGAATTTATGTTGGATCTATATAAGGAAAGAGTATACATGCCATGAATTGCATCAAATTACACCATAGGGAGTATGATGAGGGTCACTGGGAAATTAAATATAGATATTATGACATTGGAGGAGTTATATTCATGGGATTCAACAATTTCCACTTTTTTAGTACTCACCGACATCTTTACTTCCATGATTTTTGGTGGTGCTGGGATAGTTCTACTAAACTTTTGGGATATTAAAGAATGTGTAGAACCTAAATCAAAAATTAAATTCTATATTTTTGAATGAATAACTATCTTACCTATCCCCACTTCATTTCCAGGGTTTACTTCGATAGTAGTGATGGAAAAATATCTCCCTTGATGCCTTGGAGGTTGTTGGATACCTCCAAAAACCCTTTTCTTAGGGCACTGATTTGTAAGATTCACTGATATTTGCAATTGTAGCAATGAAAAATGTGTTGAGGTTCAAATGAATAATTCATTTACTCTATTTCAACCATGGTATTTTCTTTTCGATAGTTAACAACTAGGTTTCCTTCTCATTCACACCTAAAGTATTTCCTCATCTCCTTCAGGAAATTTCTAGGGTGCTTCTTTCCGCACCTTTGGCAAGTGGGGTGCTGGATATTATTAGCACCATTGGATTTATCCATCGGACCACCAGCATTGAAGTCCACCTTATTCTTATTATCCCCACGATACCCCTGAGATTATCTAATCTCCATTTCAGCTTTGAGGGCACATCAGAAAATTTCCTCATAGCTGTCGAAGTCACGGATCACCAGCACTTTCCATAGGCTAGGTTTCATCCCAACAAAGAAGCTGTCAACCATGAATTCATGGGTAACAAAAAAGCTGGAGGTGTATCGTGCAAGCCTTCTAAAGTTTTCCTCGTATTCTCTGACAGATTCATCACCTTTTTTGCTCGAGGTCAAGAATGTACCTTTTCATCTTAAGCTGGAGGGTTCGTGGAAAATATTTATCAAAAAACATGTTCTAGAAATCCTTCCATTCCAACGCCTTGATCTCCTCCTCACGCTTCATATTTTTTTATCAATGTTCACCATTGATAGGCTTCACCCTCTATATGATAAAAAGATATAAGAACATTCTATTGTTAGGAACATTAAAGTATGGTGAAGATCTTCTAAATGGAGTTGATCCATTGTTTAGTGATGGATAGATCAGACGATCCATTAAAATTTGAAAGCCTTTGTCTCAAGAATCTCTTGAGAGCAACTTGTTATTTCTCAGGAGGGGGGGTTGAACGTTCCTCTGACCCATGTTTCTATTCAAATCATGTGCAATATGAGAGAGAAGCACGACAAAGTTCGTGATTCCCTCTCCCATCGGATTGGGCATCTCATTAGCACAATCATCACATTGATCATCACATCGGTTGTTAGCCTGAGTCTTCCTAAATGGACATTGTATGGAATAAATGGAAATTTAGGGGTAACACATAAAGGATAATCCAAAGAAAAACCAATTAATTATAAATAAATTTTATTTCCTTAACTTATTAATCCATAGCCTTCAATCTATTCTATTCATGATGTACTTTCTAACACATATTCCTAGGGGCATTTTTTTAATTACCATAATAAGGGTTCATAATAAGGTTGTGAATTTACCCAAGAATACCCCCTAGCAGTGTCATAACCAAGAGTATATCACGGCCTGTTGTCATGCACCAGTTCCCATTTGATTCTAGCTCAAAGAGGTGTTTTTGGGTTTTACCCCTAGGATTCATCTCTGGCAGAGCCGCCTCTACCTACTAGTATCCAGAAAGGGATGTATTTTCTTGATATAACACTTACTCAATACTCACCAATAATTAAGGAAGTTTTTATTATACATATTCTTGTCTATAAATAATCACTAGGTTTTTCTAATCCTAATCCCAAAATAACTAAACCTATCATCGGATACCATCTATAACAAGCCTGCTTTTATTACAAACATAAACATGATTTATTACATAAACTCTTCACTTGATACAACATGGAAAATCGATAATTATAGTGTCTTTGGGGATTTGGATCATTACAAAACAACTTAAAATAAGAAATACAACATCTTTATTGAAAAATTTCTTTACATGACCAATACATTCCCTCGTACTTAGCATTACATGGGATAACCTGAGGACATGCATAAGAAAAGGGTGAGCTATAAAGACCAATAAGGGAATAAACATGGAATAACATGAATAATACAATACATTTTAGACTATAGGCATATCAATGGAGTACAAGAGAAACATTAACATAAAGTCATGATAAAGCATGATAATCATAACATGGAAATATGGGAACAACTCTTAACATGGAATTTATCATGAGACAAGGGTCATTTCACATAGAGCATGAGTAAATAATCATTGCAAATGAAGCATAAGTAAACCCTAATTGCACTTTAATTATCATGATTCAACTCTCAATGCACATTACGTATCATTATACTATACATTACCCAATGCATTGGAGCACATTCAGGGTGCACCCTTCATAAACATTTCATTTCATGCATAAGTGTGCCACATGGATCATATAACATGTAATCAATCAACATTATAAGTTATTCCATGATTAAGTAATGTGGAATAAATACATGAAATTAGAATTAAAATGTATATTTTCATAAAGGATAATACCCTTGATAGAGACTTGGGTATGGTATTCACTACACAATGATCATGGCTTGAAAAAATATGGTGCAATTTCGGCAGCACAACAGTGTGACCTAAGGATTCATGAAAATGGTTGATGTGAGGGAAATGGCTGTATCATCATATGTACATGAAATGGAAAGTAAATTGGTTATATAGATACATGTCCCAACAAATGTAATGGAATTTAGATTCATAATACAAGATAATTACTTGGATGTAAAAGTGGAGAGAGAAATCCCTAATGAAATTTCGACATGGTACTGGGTGAACATGGGAGGAATTAATGAGAGAGAAAGGGGTATCACATTAGCCAATCATAAATAGGGAAGTATGGGGAAGGTGAGAAATCATATCCCAACATTTTTAATTGAAAATAAATGGGAATACCAATGTTAAGAAACTTCGATAAAAAGAGAATGGTAGAAATCCCTTACTTGGAAGTGTGATCCCAAATTCTTGGGGGATGCTTGAGAGAGGCTTCTTGGGAGCTTGGGGAACCTTGGGAAGATTCTAGAGAAAGGAGGTCAGGGGTTGTATGAACTCTGAATTCTTTAAGTGAAGAGGAAGTGGGTGCTTGGGTGTGTTTATATAGGAAAGGATATGGAATTATTTTTTATTTAGGTTTGCGACACCGCACATTAAACTAATCAAAACCACAAACCGGCCCATGGTTTTTGCCCATGGTTTTTACCAAAGTGGAGTGAAATTTTTTTATGAGGCCAATTTCTGAAGTTCTTAAAATAATGGGGTTTCTTATGTGGAGGTGAGTCACACTCTCAAGAAAAACATTTTAAAAAGAATTTTTTTTATAAGTCTTGGAGGGTCCACTAAAGCTTTGTAAAATAAATCAAATAAATCAAACAAATAAAAAATCAAATTATTTTAATTCTAAAACATATATTGTCTAAACATAATGTTTATAGTATTTTATTACATAACTATTAGGTCATTATGATGTCATAAAACACATTTTATTTTTAAAAAATATTTAATTTTTACCCAAAAATTCGAATATCTATGAAAATTATGAAAAATTAACCATTGGATAATTTAGATATCAAGATTCCAAAAATAATATTCATTTTATCTAAGTCATTTTCTAAATTATTTAATTTTTAATTATAATATAAAAACCAACATTTATAGAAAATTCATGGGTTTTGACAAAAAAAGCTTTCAAACCTTAATAAAAATTACAATTTCATTAATAAAATTATACGATAATTTATATTTAATAAAAAGTAATTCGATAATAATAATAATAATAATTTATTAAAATATTATTTAACTTAAAAATACATTAATTAATCAAAATGGATTTGTATTTGAATATTAACTAAAAATACTATTTGTTCTTTAAATGTCTATTTTCGAGGTAAAAATAAAAAGAATGTATATTCTCTATACATGAATAATGTACATAGTCATAGTTCTATAGTCTCATTACATAACCCCTTAAAACACCTGCATAAGACTGAAGGGTAAGGTGTGTGATAGTGACTGACTCTTGCTGTGGCTCAGATAACATTGCTCGGATGGTAATCCTTATTAACTTCCACTTCTCCCATAGTCGGTTCTGCTCAAACATAACATTTTCATGTTTGGCTTGGGATTGGTCAAGAGTGAAACTCAATGATTCCACCTCCTTTCCGAGCTCTAACAAATAGGTTTCGTATGGGAAAAGTCTACTAAATGAGGCCATCACTTCCTCTGTCTGAGTAAATTGGATTTGTTAAAGCCCTATATTTATACTAATCCTGTGATAACTGTTCAATGGATATATTAGAAATGGTCACAATTCATAACGGTATTTTAAAGTCCATAAACATAAAAAAATGATTATCACATTTTATATAACCATAATAAGACATTTAATTATATCAAGAGGAATTTCCATTAATGAAAGTTTGGGTCGTTACTATAACATAGGAGTAAGACATGGAATTGGGAAAAACACGTATGCATAAAATGATTTCCATAGTAGCCATGGAATACCTTCCATGAAAATCATAGTAATAGGGTTCATTCTTATGGCCATCTTAGTAGCATGAATTCACTCCTCAAACCATCATAGTATTCAGGGTTTACTCCCATGGCCATATTAGTAGTCAAGGTTCACTCCTCATACCATATCAGTATATCTCGTGAAATATAAAACTCTACCCAATTCATTGGAGAGAGATATATGTCCCACCCATCAAATAATGAAATCATAAATACATATTTCAAGAGATCATAAATAAACATATCATAACCCATAAAATTAAAGGGTTTTCATAAAAATGTAAACAAATTGTAACCTATGGAATGAGACGGGTTTCATAATCATTTCATTATAAGAATAAACCATGAAAGAGAAAGTAATTTTCTATTCATATAACCCATGAAGGATAAGTGGGATTCATAAAGACCATTAAAATAATCATAATGCATTCATATAAAGTATATGAATGTATCCATATGATTGTTTCATATAGGGGAATGTGTAAAATCAATAGATGTCATCTTAGATGGTAAATAATTTTGAAATATCATTCAAAAAAAATTATTGAGGAAAATATATTTTTTTAAATGAGAATTGATATATAAAACCATTTGAAAAAACAATTCTTATAAAATACCTTGAAAACTTATGAAATCATTTCAAAAAACTTTTCATCGTGAAAAAATATAAAATATGCTTCAAAAAAATTTTAAAGCCTTTTTTCATTGAAAACACATCGAAAAAATATAAAGAAATATTGAATTTTTTTGAAAATAATTTCTTTGAAAATTATTTAAAAACACATAAAAAATCATAAAAATATTTTAAAAACCATTTATTTGAAAATACATTGAAAACATATAAATAAAGCATTAAAATGTTATGTAAACCATTTATTTTAAAATACATTTAAAACATATAATTAAATCATGAAAACGTTTTGGAAACCATTTATTTGGAAATACTTTCAAAACTTATCATGAAAACCTAAAAATATGGAAAACTATTTCTTTTAAAATACTTTGAAAAATTATAAAGAAATCTTAAAAATGATTTGAAAATCATTTATTTGAAAATACATCAAAAAAAGCTTGAAATAAGTTTGAAAAAAAATTGAAAAATTTGAAAATACTTTTTCCTTGAAAATGATCTTCAATGATCATTCAAAAACATTTTTGAAAACATTTTTAAAACATTTTTGAAAACATTTCCTGAAAACATTATTTTTGAAATAAAATAAACGGCTGACCAAAGAGAGTGATAGTCAGACATTATATTAAGTAACAAAGAGTGGAAAAATGGTAATAACAAATGATGATTCCATAAATAAACATATAATAAGGAAACAAATGAATATTATTGAGATATGGATCATATGATTTCATAAAAGTAAGCATAAAGATACATATTCATGAAAAATGAAGAGATTGTCTCAATAAACTCTTATAACATGGTAACTTGGGATCACAATCTCCAAGTAAGGAAAGGAAATTACATAAAGCATATAATATCAAAAAAATATTTATATTTAATATAAATCATTAAAAATAGATGTATACACACATCAAAAAATAGTATAGGTTCATAACAAAACATGAGTCTCAAAGAAGGAAAATTAAGACAAAACATTTTTACCGATTTGGTAACTTTTGAAACATATACCCCATAAGATAAATTTCATAAAAGTTACATGTGAATACCCATAATTTTATTATAATATTATTATAATAAAATTATTTACATTACATACACCACACAAAATAAAAGAGTGGCGAACATAACATGTATCTCACTAAAATTAAAAGTGAGAAGAAATTCCCCATACCTTATGTCTTGACTCTCTCCCTACTCATACAATAATCATGTATAACAAGTATAATTTTATTATATATATTTTAAATAATAATATTCCAATATATATTACCAAATATGGTAATATTATGACCGTATATTACCCACCTGTTAACAATCTTATGTTAGGGTTTCACTTCGGGTAAAATTTTCTTTGTTCTTCACACGCGTCTTAATTTGTTATATCGTTGATCCTTATAAATTTATCATGATTACAGAATGTAAATAATTATTTAAATATCATGAATATAAATTATATGTTTTTATAATAATTTATAGAATAATTAAGTATGAAATGGAATACACCGTTTGTGGAGACGATAATCCGTACGTACGCATGAGTGCTATTTCCATTTTTATTTTGGTTTTGAAATAAAGTATGTAAATTACATATATATTTATATATATAATTAATCCAGCAGCATGAATTATCATACAATTTTACTAAACCCATCTTTAATACATTCCATGAAATGTGTGAACAAATCATATCGTTTTCAGGGGTAGTAGTCCACACTTCCTCAAATGAGATTATCATATTAATACCAAATAATAGGTAAAAATATTTGTGTTTTAAAAGTAATAATGAAGCATAAAGAGATAATAAATATAATATATTACATATATAAATAATGTGTCCATAATAATTTCCACCAAGATTTGTGGTAAAGGATAAAAAGACAACCATTGTTTTATGTGGTAGTAGTTCACCGTACATAGAAATAGTATGTTCCACATCCATTAGATGGAGGTGTGTGTAAGTGTAGGAAGAAATATTTCAATATAAAAATAATATTATGTGTATAATACTGTTTCTATAAGTCAATAATTGAATAAATATATTGTAGGATGTGAATAAAGAAAATAAAGGAAAGTGGCTTGAAAGAAGATGTTACCTCTTAATCGGGTAACCCCTTTTGTTTTATGCCAAAAGGATTCGTTGAGAAGCTCGCTTCCCAAAGGGAGGACTCAAGGTATAAGGGTAGATTTTTGGGAGTCGAATTGGGTATATTTTGGACGAAATTAAAAGGATTTATAGTTGTGAGGAATGGTTAGAGGTGGTGGCCTTTTATAGAGATGTAAAAAGACTTACATGGATTTTTTGGAAACAAGTTAGGTGTGCACATGTTCTTACCTAAAAAAGTCATAAAAACCAGAAACAACTAATTAATTGAAATTTTATGGTAAAAATATGGACTTATAATGGGTTTTGGACTTGTGTCTAGGTCGTTTTGGGTATTATATTTAAACTTTAGTAATCTATTAACCTAATTTTTATCTAAACTGATGTAATTAATTTTAATCACCATCACTAATATTTTTTAAAAAAAATTATGAAATTATTATACAATATAAATTATGAAGATTAAAAATATGTAATCAATATTTTTAAATTTTATTCAAATAATTTGATGAAATTAATTTAAAATTAATCCTTCTATTAGGACAATACTGTGGGTTTTTTATAGTAAAAAGAATGAAACGTTTGTTATGTTTTTATGTACAATTTATATGTGGAAGTGGTTCCAATGAAAAGTATTAGACTAATTTATAAAAATATTATATAATTAAACATTTGAATTAAATTAAAATATATTCTAACCTTATAAATAAATTAAATCAAAAATCGGGTTTGAATTAAAAACGGATATATTTCACTATTCATCTAAAAATTGATGTTTGTCAGAAAAATCCCAAACATTCACCATAAGATAATTTTGATATTTTAAATAAAAAAATTAAAATTATTTTATTAAATTAAATTTCTAAATGGGCCTAAAATTAATTTTTTTATAAGGACATAAGATACAATTTATTTGAGAAAATGATATTTTTAAACATAAAAATCATATCTTTTATTATAATTTTTTTATATATATAACAAAATTATTGAAAATACTTTATAAGTAGTTTATGATATTAATATAAATTATTTTAATTTTTAGGTTATTATTATCTTATTTAAATAATTAAACAATAAAAAGATATGTTTGATAGAAACTAAATTTTGCATTTATCAGACGCTAACTCAGTGTTGCGAGCATCATATTCTATCTCGGTGTTGTGTGTAACATATGGAAAGTCAGTTTAGTGTGATAATAATCTTTTACTTAGTAAATTTAAATATATAAATGAAAATTTTAATTTATTTGAAAAAAATGGTCCATAAAAACTCATGGAGTCACATTCTACCCTCTTTAAAATGAATTTATCCCTCAAAATTCATCTAGGTTATCAATGGTTTAATACTTGAAAGTTTCATTCATAGAAACCCACATTGTAAAAATGGGTACTAAAAAATCCCTTAAAAGGTGATATTTAGAACGATTAAGGTTACCCAAAGTAACATATAACTGGGTTTTCACATAGGATAACATAGGTTGGGAGTGAAGACTATACATGAATGAAAAGAATAAATATTTATAGAGTGTGATTATGGCCATTGATCACAAAAAATTGAATGATAAAAGGAAATTTGAGGGCCTAAATCCCATAAATCTATTATTATTTTAGAATCCATTGATTTGATAGAATTTATGGTATTTGGAAAACATTTTTTTGATTACCTTCACAACGTTGAGTAATTATTGATATATTTATATAAACAGAATTTCAAACCTTGTGTATGTTTTGATTGTTTCTAATACATCCATTACCTCAAAAAATTAATGTCCAAGAATTAACATTTTAATAGATCTTATGGCCCAAAAAAATAATTAAAAGTATAACTATCAATGTGAATTAATCTATATATATAAAAAGTAATGATACTAGTATATCATAAATATTTTTTGATTAAAAAAATACACACTAAACAGGACTTCATGTAGGCCAGTGGTAAGAAAGAAATCCATAACGTACTTCAGTCATAGGTTCAAGAACTACAGCTCTACCGATCTTGATTGGTTGTCACCTGACATACATGATGTCGTTATAAAAAAAGATGGATTTCCTTGGAATAAGTTTAATCGCTGATTTCCAATTTAACCAAGGATTTCAACACAAACTTAGTGAACAAATACTTCCTCCAAAGCTTATCTTAAAAATTTTATGAATGGAAAACCATATAACCCTTCTCAAAATTTAAAATCCAAAACTTTTGAAAGAGATTCACAAAATCAGCTTAATATTGATTCCCCTGTATAAAAATGTATCTCATTATTGTCACATTCCAAAAATGTGAATACCCTCATCATATAATCTATTGAAATATGGTAATAACCTGAATTACCATAAATACTTTTGGAAAACATGCATCCTACCTTATTCCTAAGTATATTGGATTTATTCCTTTAATCCAAAAAACCACTGTAAACATCATCAATGATAGCATAAACCACATATCAGAAAATAATTTCTTACTTCCAAGGAAACCAGCACCATCCAATTTACTTATCTATATCCCAAATATCTTTGTACATAAAACATTATCTTAATATAAAGAACACATTAAGGCTTACATTCCCTTATTCAAAATGTCAACATCCCATGAAATCACTTTTCTAGGTCTTCATCACCATTAATATCATTATTTTCGAACCTTAATGAAAACTTATACTAAAAATACTTACACATCTCATGATTCATATATCAGAATATCTAAATTCTTAAAATACTTCATCAATCCAACTATATTATTAAACAATTACTCAGGATTCATAAAATTACTCCTTAATACCACTTTCATAAAATATGAAATATGAATAATGTCATATGGTTCCTTAAACTCAATTTAATAATACTTATTATGATGAATGTAAAAAATACTGTAAGAACAACACATAACATTCAAATGTTGTTTGTGATATCATTGTCTTAAAAATCATAACCAATACTCATACCACCATCATTATTCTCTTTATGAGATTTCCACTTGGTAAATCAATAAGAATAGTTCCCATTATTTCCACATCTGACACATTCAATTTTAACCATATTTTTTCTAGATCTCTCCATTTACATAAACCATCAAGCATGGAGGTGGGAAACACATATCATAAAAGAAAACCACATAATCATGAAACATTACTCATAGGATTTCTAAATCATTTCACCTTACTTAATCTATGACACCATGTTTATCCTAGTTTATTCATAGGAAAATTATATTTTACTCCTTCACAATGGTTCATGAAGAGTTGGTGAATTTTCAAAGCATATCCTCAGAGAGTGTCAAACTAGGTTTGTTGCAAGGACCGTTGTCATGTACCAGATTACTCTGATTCAACCTTAGAACAACTTTTTAGAGTTTTTACCCCTAGGTTCATCTCTTATAGAGCCACATCCACTTGTAGTATCCAGAAAAGGATGTATTTATATGAAAGCACTCCCTCAATACTTTACCAAAATTCCAAGACATCCTCTTAAATGTTATGTAATCCTTATACTTATCCTTAAGGACATCCATATACATATCCATATAAATATATCAAGGGATCTCACTAAATTTTTCTCATACTAGTTTACAAAGGTTAACTACACCTTTTCTCTGATACCAACTATAACGAACCTCTCTTTTTAAAAATTAAAATTACATAAATTTTGTTAAATACTTAAACATTGTACAATTAGATTCCCAAAGATTTTGATTGGTATAGTGCCTTTTGAAACAATGAAAAAAAACACTGGAAATATGTGAGCTACATCATCTCCCAATATGATATTCATGACTAGAAGCCTTCTTATACACATCATACTTACTACATATATTTATAACATGGTTAAGGAAATATAAAACTGGGTGAGCTGAAATGCTTATTAAGGGAAAAAAAGGAAGACATGTATGTATAAACAAGAATATAGGGTATGATAACATGATCAAAACAATATAAGATCATACCCTCCATATCAAATATCATAAACATGAATCATGGAATAAAGCATAGAAGTTAATAATATGTGAATAAAAAGGATGTAAAGGACATAATCCATGAAATCAAAACATTGGAGTAAGTCATAGAATTGTGACAAACACATAATCATATAATGATTTCAGTTTTTCCAATTAATCACTACCAATACCATATTACTAGTCATGGTTCATTCCCCTGGCTATATTAATACCATGAGTTCACTCTTCATACCATCATAGTAGTCATGGTTCACTCCCATGACAATCTTAGTAGTAAAGGTTCACTATTCAAACCATCTTAGTCTATCTCATGAAATATAAAACTTTACCCCATGCTTTGGAGGGAGATATAGGTACACCCATCACATAATAAAAATCATACATACATGTGACATAAGATCATAAATAAACATATCATAACCCATGAAATTAAATGGGTATCATAAACATGTAAACGTATCATAACCTCTGGAAAGAGACATGTTTCTTAATAATTTTATCATAAGCATAACCCCTGAAAGAGGAATAGATTTCAAATTCATATAACCCATAAAGGAAAAATTTATTTCATAAAGACCATGAAATTAAGAATAACCCATTCATAGAAAGGATATGAATGAAACCATTAGATTGTTTCATATAAGCACATGAGTAACATCAATGTATTTAATCATAGATGGTAAATAAATTTGGAATATCTTTCAAAAACAGTTCTTTAGGAAAATATCCTTTCTTTTTTGAAAAATTATTTTCGATAGAAGAAACCTTTTGAAAATCATTTTCATGGAAAATACCGGGAAATTTATTACATCATTTTAAAAAACTTTTTTCCTTAAAAACTTATAAAATATGGTTCAAAACATTTTTAAAAAATTTTTCATTAAAAATTATTTGAATACTTATAAAGACATATTTAATTTTTTTTTAAAACCATTTCTTTGAAATTACTTTGAAAATATTTAAATAATTCATGAAAACACATTGAAAACTATTTATTTGAAAATAATTTAAAAATATATAAATAATGATTGAAACCATTTTGAAAATAATTTTGTTGAAAAGGTATGCAAAACATATAAATAAATATTGAAAATGTTTTGAAAACAATTTCCTCGAAAATAATTTAAAAACATATAATGAAATAATGATAACATTTTGAAAACCATTTCATTGGAAATACTTTGGAATCTTATAAATTACTCTTAAAAATGTTTTGAAAACCATTTAATTGAAAATAATTTGAAAACTTATAAATAAATCTTGAAAAAGATGTAAAACCCATGTTTTTTAAATCCTATTTCCTTGAAAATTATCTTCAATTATCATTTGAAAAAAATGTAATTTTTTTGAAAATATTTATTGAAAACATTATTTTTGAAATAAAATAAATTTCCGACCGAAGAGATAAAAGATCATATATTATCTTAAGTAACAAAGAGTAGAAATATTGTAATAAAAATGAGGATGTATTGAATAAACATATGAGAAAGAAACTCGTGAATATTCTTGAGATATGGATCAAAAGATTTCATCAAAGGAAGCATAAACATAAACAATCACAAAAAGTGATGAAGTTATCTCAATAAACTCATATGCCTTAGTTACATGGGCTCATAACCTCCATGTCAGGAAATAAAATTAAATAAAGCATATAATATCAAGAAAATATTGAGATTACTAATATATATTTCAAAATGGAAGTATACACACCTCAAAAAAGTGCTTAGCTGCATAACAAAACATTAGTCTCAAAGAAGGAAAATTGAGACAAAACATTTTTACAGATTTGGTAAATTTAGAACCATAAAACCCATGAAATAAATATACCAAAAGGAAAATGTGACTAACCATAAATTTATGTATAATATTATTAGAATAAAATAATTTACATTACATACACGACACAAAAGTAAATAGTGGATAACATAACATGTATGTCAAGGAAACTAAAAGTGAGATGAAATTACCTTTACCGTGTGTATTGAATCTCTCCGTACTCATAAAATCATCATGTATAAGAAATATATGTTTGTTATATATATTTTACAGAAGAATATTATTATATATATTAAAATATATGGTTTTATTGTGACCTTATTTTACCCACTTGTTAAAGATACTACGTTAAATTTTCACTTCGGGAAATATTCACTTTGTTATTTGCATGTGTCCTAATTTTTTATATCGTTGATCCTTATATATATCATGATTACAAAATTTAAATAATTATATAAATATAATTTATATCATGTATTGTTTTATAATAATTTATCACATAATGAAGCATGAAATGGAATACATTGTTTATGATGATGGTAATTCGTACGTATGCATAAACAATTTTCCATTTTTATTAACATATTGAAAGAAAATATGTAAATGACATATTTATATATTTATATGTATATGTATATAATTATTCACGTATCATTAATTATCATATATTTTCACTAAACCCATCCTTAATACATACCATGTGGTGTGTGAATGAATCATATCGCTTTGAGGGGGTAGTAGTCCACACTTCCTCAAACAAGATTATAGTATTAACACCAAATGGGAGGTAAAAATATTTTTGTTTTAAAAGTAATAAAGAAGAATAAATACAATACATTAAATATATAAATAAATTTTCCATCATAATGGACACCATTAATGGTGGTATAGTAGAAACGAACAATCATTGTTTCGTGAGACAATAGTTCACCGTACACAAAAACAGTATGTTCATGATCCATTAGATGTAGGTGTGTATATGTTTCAGTAAAAATATTTGAATAGAAACATCAAATTATGTGTAGGATAATGGTTTTGTCGCACAATAATTGAATAAAGAGGGTGTATGGGGTGAAGAAGGGAAATTAAGGAAAGGATCTTGAAAGAAGATGTTACCTCTTAGTCAGGTAACCCCTTTTGTTTTATGCCAAAAGGATTCCTTGAGAAGATTTATTCCCAAATGAAGGATTCAAGTTAGAAAATAATATTTTTGTTAGGCTACTCTAAAATATCTTGGGCGAACATACATTTTTTTAGAGTTTTGTGGAATGGGTAGAGTTAGTGGCCTTTTATAGGGGAGGAAAAGGACTCGTGTGAAATTTTTGGAAACAAGTTAGCTGTGCACTTGTTATTACCTAACAAAAGTAATACCAAACCAACCAAACTAAAAAATTTATGATTTATTAGTGAAATATTGACATAAAAGGGGTGTAAATAATGTGTCTAGGTCCATTTGGTTTTTATATTTAATGTTTAGTACTTTATTAACATAAATTTTCTCTTAACCGATGTAATTAATTTTAATCACTATTACTAATATTTTCTATCAAAAACAATGTTGATATTATTATACATTATAAATTATTATGATTAAAAATGTGGAATCTATTTTTCCAAATTCTAATCAAATAATTGGCTAAATTAATTTAATGTCAATCCTGCCATCGGGCACTGTGGGTTGTTATAACAAAAATGATCAAAAGTTTGCTAGGTTTTTATGTCCAATTTAAATGTAAAAGTGGTTCTAATGAACAAAAATTGGATTAATTAATAAAATTTTTATCTAATTAAACTTTAAAATTAAATTAAAATATAAATAATCCATATAAATAAATTAAATCATAAATTATTTTTGAATTAAAACTCGTTATTTTCACTATTCATCTAAAAATGATGTTTTTCAGAAAAATCCCAAAAAATCACCCTAATATAATTTTAATACTCTAAATTAAAAAAATCAGGTTTATTTTATAAAATTCAATTTATAATTGTGGTTAAAATTAATTTTATTATAAGGACATTAAAAATTATTTATTTTATAAAATAGTATTTTTAAACATATAAGGTTTTTACCAAAAATCATATCTTTTATTATAATTATGATTTATTTATATAAAAAAATTATAGAAAATATATGAAAATTTGTTATTAATATTTATATAACTAATTTTAATTGATATATTATAATTATATTATTTAAATAATTAAAATCATAAAAAGATATGTTTCATAGAAACTCTGTTTTGCATGTATCGTACACCAACTTAATGTTGTGTGCATTATACTCCAACTCGTTGTTGCATGAAACATTTGACAGGTTGGTTTAGTGTAAAAGGAACCTTTTATATAGTGCATTATAAGATATAAAAACCTATAAATCTTTTTTGGAATAATTAGATTAATACCATATCCTCATTATCTTATAATCCATGTCATTTTTGGAACCATTTAACATGATTTAGACACATATTAAAATTTTTCAGGTAATTCAAAAAATGATATAAATGATATTTTATAAAAAAAAATCTATTAAATGATTTAAAATTAGAATGAATCCAATATTTTTCATGTGATTTTAATATTGTTTAAAATTTCAATCATGTTCCATTTATGGTCAAATTTTCATTTTATAGTAACTATCTTGACCCTTAAAAATTAAAAACCGTTGTTATCACGGTAATGTTTTTAGGAGTTAACAGAAGGTTTACAAGGATAAGTGTGAAAACATAACTTAAATGTGTAAAATTGTTATCGTATGAGAATATTTAGACTCATGTTAATATTATATTCCCATAATATCATTTTGGACCCATTTTAACATTAATATTAATTAATATTAATTTTATACTATAAGAAATTCAAAGAATCTCACTCTCCCCTTTATAAAGGACACCCACACTCCAATTGTATTAATTCTTAAAGTACCATTTGGTTTAGCCATGAACTATTTAAATATCTTCCTAACAAAACTTAAAAAATTATATAAGCCTTATATTTGAAATAATATCTACCAAAAATACATTACGGTGTAATATAAAGGAGGATATCAGACGAAGTGGTATAGATTTTAAACAAATGTTTTAGTTTTATTTCTTCCTCTAACATTTAAAATATTCTTAAAATATTTTTAAATAAAAACAAAATTATTCTACATATTATGAGATATTTCTATGTTAATTTCATACCCTATATTCACATTCTCTTCCGTTAAATGATAAATGAACAGGTCATTCGTGTGTACAACGAACTACCTCCTCACAAACCGATGTAAATGTTTTTCCATCACCGCATCTCAAATATGGTTATAATGATAAATTTAGTTTTTATATATGATATTAATTAAATATTTATAATAATTAAATATAACATATAATCAATTTTCTTACCTTTAAATCCCTTAAAAAAATTATAACATCGTTCGCCGTACGTGTGTAATACCTCCTTCAAGAAGCAATATGATTTGTTTTCCATCACCAAATCACGTGTATAATATATATATGTTTATTTAAATAAATAATATGGTATTTATGATATGATTATCTTTATATAATAATAAAATAATAATTACATTATTTCTATTATTATCTTTGAAAAATTGAAACATTACTCATGCGTACATATGACTATCCATCTCCCTGATTGTGAGATAATTAATTTTTCATATTTATAATTTCCGGTTGGATTTAAAAATATAATTAATGTATAAAAAAGAATGAATATCTCATGATTATTTTTCAGGAGATTATACATATTTTTATGAACAATTTTTTTATATATCTGTATTTTCATGTAAATGTATTCCATAATTTTCTAAAACTCTAAACATAAGAGAACCTTGGTATGTAAGTGTTCCAAATATTCAATTTGATGTTGTACGTTTTTGATAAAAAACATTCGGTCACATTTATCATTACCAAGATAGAAATATAAATATGAGGTTTTATCATAGAATTTAGGAGGACATTTTTGGGTCTATCACATTTGGTATCAGGGTAGAGTTTGGATAACATTAGAGATTAAGGTGTTTTCATGAGATTATATTACGAGTTATGGATACCACTATAGTTTTATGAGTTTAAGTTTGATCATAAGTTCAAAGTCATAATAATTCATTTTGATTCTTCAAGTGATGTAATTTTAAAGTGATTAATCTTATTTTTTGAGATTTTTTTTGGGTTTAGGTATATGTCACCCATAGTTTTCACGTGAATGATTATTTAAAAAGAATACTAATACATTTTTCGGAATTCAAGATGGAGGTATGAAATAATCAATGAGGTTAAAACATTTTTAATATTGAATATATTAAGGTTTATTTTGAGGATTTTTGTCATATTTTTTAGAGTGTTATATGAATTACTTTATATTATTTTAGAAAAAGGATAAACCCTAGACCAGACGACAACCCATCATATCTGGTAAGGTCGTGGGGTTTGAACCCATCACTAAAGGGAGTCAAGGTTGGAATGCCTTCCAATAAGCTATATGATGTCTTTGTTAGTATAGAATTATTATTTTTTACTTAAATAATTTGAACGATAAATATTATGTTGATATTGGGATAATATGTTTTATCTTATTGATCACAATGTATTTGAAAAATTATTAGTTGATTATGTGATTAATGTTATTTTGGAAGATGATCACTATAATTTTGTTGAACATTATATAATATTATGAGATTTTACTTGAGGAATTAAGGTTTAATTATATTTTTAAAGATTATATTATTTTACTATGGATCTATGATGATTTAGGTTATTTATAGAAATAATAATTATATCTTCAAGACTATATATGATTAGGGCATATACATTTTTGGGTACATGAATGTTTGGGTAACTAATATCTACTAGAGATAAATATTAATTTTATTATAGAATATTATATGATCAAATAATTCTAATATTTGTGTTTAAATATTTTTTTTGAAATATTTGTTTTTATGAATTTTATAGATATTTATTTATAAAAATATTTAGTTTTAACTTTTGGTATTACTGTTAAATTTTGATGATTAATGTATTATTTCTTCAAATGAAGGTTTATTAATTTTGAAAATTATCTTACCTTATGCTAACCATTCTGGTTTTGGTGATTGTCTAATGATAGTAATAAAATATTTTTATCCATTTTTGTATCATATTATCCATTATAAGTTTATTTTAGTGCTTCTCGCATAAATAATTCATCTTGAATACTCATTGTTTTGAGAGAAAATGAGATTGTGGTGAAAATTGATTAAAAGATGAAATTATATATAAAAATTTAGATTATTTATTTACTTCATTACTCTAGAAGGTAATGAAATTAATAAACTCTTGGAAAATGATATTGAAACTAATGGTTATCCCATTACATTAATTTATGATGAATCAATGGTCTTTTCACATATCTTTGGTTTATGGTTTTTTGGGTTGTTATCTTTCTCATGACCATCCACTTTTTTATGATCAATGTTACCTATCACTATCTATTATTATTTTGAAATTAATTTTTCCTCCATGTTTATATTTTCAAGTCCAATTAATTTTTTACTTTTTTTAAATTTAGCACGTCTTACCCCAGATGAACTTCTTATTTCCCTTTCCTTGTTTCAAAACGAAGTTTTATTAACCCTTTTAAGGGCGTTGGATTCATAAAAATGTATTTTCAAATTCCAAACCATTGATTTATGAATTCAATATGAAATTTCAGGGAAAAAATTTAATATATGGGATAGAATGTGAAATAATGATATTTTAAAAGAAATACCATGTTTAATAGCATACAAGATATAGAACAGAAAGCTTAAATGAAGCATGAAATATTATTATTTAAATATGACCATTATAACCAAATGGTTGAATTAGAGGGTATGTATAGTATTAACCAAATTATAAAATATAAAAAAGGAATTAGTAAATATAAATTTATTGATTAATTATTATGAAATAAGAACTCATTTTTTATTAGTCATTCTATTATTCAAAAAACATTTTCTTCAAAAGTGATTTTTATGGATTTTTGTGAGAAAATATTATAATTAATTTATGAAACTATTATGGAATTTTATTTGATAAAAATGATATCATTTTTAAAATAAAAATTTGTAAATTATATTATATTTATATTTATGGATTTCTATAAAAAGATTGATTTTCCAACAAATACTGAAAAATAGTGATTTTCATTGAAAACTGTATTTTTATTTAAATCATTTACAAAGACCCACTATGTTTTAAAATATTTAAAAATTAAAATTAGTTCTATTATATTATTAATAATCTATTTAAATTAATTGAAATCAAATTTATGGTTTTATTTGGTATAAAAACTTTTTTATACTTAAAATAATGTTTTTCTAAAAAAATTATTTTTCGTCATGTTTCTTGGGTTTAATTTTAAATCAATGTTTTCCAATTACATAAATTGAATGTTGAAAATTTTATTATATATTTTAAATCACTATTTCATGATTTGGTAAATATGTAACTTTTATTTTTAGTCATTATGAATTGTATTCAAAGTAAATTTTGTTACCATAGTAAATTTAAAATAGGTTAATTAAGGGTAAAAGTAATGTGATAAGGACTAAAAAGGTACTAATTTTTTTTATAATTTTATTTGATGATTATATTTGATAAATAATTAGAAAAATGTATAATAGTATTATTGTTTTTCCATTTTCCATGATATTTACTATTATAATTTTTTATGTAATGAAATGTCAAAAATGTCATTATCTTTGTTTTATTATCATTAAAATTTTCACCTATTTTAAAAAAGAACGTATTTTCAGATATAAATGGTTATATGAAAGTTAAATTATTTATTTTTTATCATATATATTTTTAAATTTTTAGTGTTAAAATAACTATCATAAATTCTTACACAACGCTCCATACTTATTACATATATAATTGGAAAATAAGTAATTTTTTTTAAACTCTAAAAAAATATTTTTTTGTGAGAGTTAAAGTGTCCCACCAATACTAGAGACAAGTATAACATATTGGAGTGTTGTGCATGGTTTATATTTTAATTAAATTAAGGTAAATTTGTTTTAAAAAGTCAAATTATGTAAATAGTTCTAAATATAAAATAAATATTATTTTCCGTTAAATAATATATTATTAAATTATTTGAAAATTTATAAAATATTTGAAGTGGGAAATTAGGATTAAAAATGGTCTAAAATATCATTCATTGTCCAAATGTGTGCCATGTTTAAACTATAAGTAAAATTATTAACATTTAATTTTCAAAAAGTCATTACTGCAGTTAAGGTTAATATTTATTAACCAAGGGGTTAATCTAAAGGATAATTTTTAAAATGATATAAGATGAAACACCCCGCCCCGTCCCATTGGCATGAGAGGGTGGAGGAATTCTAGTTGGACTTATGTGATGTTCTCAAGGTGCCAAAGGCTGGAAATAAATACCGAGGGCTTCAAGAATAAATGGGAACAATTTTTACCTTAGAATAAAACCAATCAACTAAAAAATCCACTATTTAAAAAATTTCATTATGCATGTCAATGAAACAACCCTACCCATACATTACCAAAATCCAACTAAACCATTCCATAAAAAATCCCAAAAGACTATACTACCAAACACAAAATATGAGTACCAAGAAGAAGATAACACAACAAGACCCCAAAGAACATGGACACGAACCATAGCACTAAACAAATATATATGCTCCAATCACCACAACATCACCCAAGCATCATGTCGAATAACTAGAAAAATGAGATTCTTTACTCATACCTGTGTCCCGTGACACAACATCTGCAAAAGCACCAATATTCGAATGTTTGGGGTTATTACTAATATTCAGTAGGATTTCCCCAAATGAATTCTCTACACAGGCCTTTAGAAAAGCACCTTTAACACATTTATATAAAAAATATTATATAAAACATTAAATTGTGTACCCATCACCAAAAGAAGAACATACCCTCACCATGACATGTGAAAAAAGGGAAATCAACAACTATTCCATAATACATTTCGCAATTTCATATTATCACAATAATTATCATCTTTCATAGCACCACAAAATAAGGAAACCAAAACGTTGGAACTTCTATCCAACCTCTTCACTATATTTCCAACTAGTGATGCTTCCCAATAACTATATATAATGGTGGGTCTTCCCTCCACTACCCATCACCTTTTATAGTGAGACAAACTACCTAGTTGCACATAGTCAACAAAATCTATAACAATTAACTAACCAATAATCATAAGGCCCCAATGCCACACAAAAATGACACAACCATTTTCCAAAAAAGCCATTTCACTTTAATAAATCATTAATTTATTAAAGAAACCTTCTACCATTTTCCATACCAAACCACATTTCAATAAAACCACATTTTAATTGAAAAGAAATTTTATAAAACATTTTCATAATCCAAACCATGAAACCAATTTTAATATCAACATTTTATAATCACACAACAAAACCCCTCTTTCATCAATACCCCATTTCACCCAAAAATCCCCAAATCATCACCCAATGGGTTTCCACCCAGATTTCATGCATCATATTCAAAATTAATTTCAAGAAAAAAATTAATAACAACCAAAACCAATATTTATAACCATGGGGTGTTGAGAGGGAATCCATATACTTTTAGGGTTTCCACTAAATTGACCCACGGGAAACTACACCACAAATCCAGTGAACGCATCGCCAAAACCTCTCTAGATCATATTCCCTATCATAAACAAGCCCTAAAATCATCAATTTCGGCTACAAAAACCTATATATACATGAAACAAACATATATATAGAAAACCAAAAAAGGGATAAGAGTATATATAGAAAGAAACCAACGAAAAACCAAGGTAAGAGACTTACCCAGGAGAAATAATCTTCAAAACACCTTGAAACCCCTTCATGTTGCTTCTAAAATGAGTGGGAGAGCCCTTAAAACCCCTGAGAACTAAAAATACCAAGTGAGGCTATAGTGGGATAATTTTTGGAGTGATTGAGGTCAATACAGAGTGTTCCAATTAAGAAAAAAAACTTTAATGGGTTGCATGGTTATCTTGCACAATTCGACAAACCGTGCTCTAACTGTGCAGATGATACTACCTCGAAGGCATCTCACCTGACCTCCCCGCTTGGTTAGACAAACCGTGTGAAAATAGTGCGGGACCCCACAACCTCGAGTTTCATAGTTTTCTTAGGATTCTCACATTTTTACCCCTATCTGTTCTCAAATCGTGCAGCCCTAAAAAGGCCTTCCAAACCTTCCAAAACCATTCCAAACTCTCCCAACCTCTTCCAAAATCATCCCATGAACATTAATAACATCATAAGGCATAAAAAAGGCTACATACATCAAATATAGGGTGATAAATTCACCCCACCATTGGACATTCCATCCACAAAAATTAGAGAACCATCTCTTTTCCAAAAGAGATCGGGCCATTTCACAACCATATCTTCCTCAAGCTCCCAAGTCTCCTCCTAAATCTGACCATGCTGCCACAAAACATAAACTAAACCAATTATTTTACCAGAAAAGTATTTTTATTTCCTATCCATAATCTATATGGGTACGTGCACTAAAGAAGAATCTTTTTCTTCCGCAACATGATCCCAACGAATCACATGGTCACGATCCGAATGATACATTTTCAACTAGAAAATATGAAGCACATTGTGCACCACACAAAAACATGATTGAAAATCCAATTGATAAGCCACCTCTATAATCTTCTCAAGTATCTCAAAATTACCAATTGTCTTTGGAGATAACTTACCCTACTTTTTAAATTGACGATGTCTCAACATAGGTGAGATCTTCAAAAACCAATGATCACCAACCTTGAACGACAACGGTCGTTAGTAATGGTTTGCATACGATTCCTGATGACATTGAGATATATCCATATTCTTTTTGATCAAAATGATTCTACCCATAGTATCTTAGAAAAGGGATGGTCCAATCTTTGAAGTCTCACCCATTTCCGGCCAATATAGTGGAGAACGACACAGATTCCCATACAAAGCCTCAAATGAAGCCATATGTATTGAATCCTGATAAATTTTTTTACAGGAGTACTTCACCAATAATAATTTCTCCTCCCATGAACCACCAAAATCTGTCACAGAAGACCTTATCATGTCCTCCAATGTTTGTATCATCCTCTCAGATTTTCCATTCATCTGGGGATGATATGTCGTGCTCATCGTCAACTATGTCCCAAGGGATTACTATAAGGATATCCAAAAATGAGATGTGAACTGTAGATCTCTATATGATAAAATAAAAAATATAACACCATATCTATTTACCACTTCATTGATATATATTTTGGATAGATCCTCCACCGTATGAGATTCACTAATCAGGATGAAATGGGCCAACATTGTTAGACGATCCACAATCAACCATATAGAATCGTTTTTCTTGACCATTCATTGGATACCTGTCATAAAATCTATCACTATTTTCTCCCACTTCCAAATTGTAATTTGAAAGGATTTCAACATTCCTACCGGCTGTTGATGCTCTACCTTGACTTGCTAATAGGTCAAAAATCTTGAAACAAACTCAACCACTTACTTATTCATATCCTCCCACCAAAACTACACTTTCAACACATTATACATCTTATTAATTCCAGTATGTAATTTCCACCTAGAATGATGATAATCCCCAAGAAGTTCCTCATGGAAATCCACTAGTACCACCATCCATTTCTGAGAAAATAAAACTGAATTTCCATTTAGTTTCCAGGTCTCCCCCATTTATTTTCGACCTCATCTCTATACACTTGGAGTCAGATTCCTGTGACTCATTAACCAAACCAACTAGGTCCAAACAAAAACGTAAAGAAGACCGCGTAGTCACCCCAATACTCACATTCCAACCGCATGTCAGCTATGGACAACATCAAATGCCACTGATCCGATGCCAGTTTCACCACTTTAGCATATGATTTTTTACATTATACATCCACCACCAAATTTCCCTTACCCATTGTGTAAATTAGTTCAAAATAAAACATATGGAGATATTACATTCATCTCTTTTTCCTCAAATTCAAATATATCTTTGAGAAAATATGCTTTAATCTATTTTGATCAGTAAACACTATAAATTTCTCATCAAATAGATAATGATCCCACATTTTTATAGAATGAAACACTATCGCCAACTACAAATCCTGTGTTGGGATGTTCTTCCCATGAAGCCTCAACTGGCGTGAGACATATGCAACGACATGATCCCCCATGCAAGAGAGCACACCCCAACCCTTATCCCAATGTATCACAATACACCACGTACCCTTTCCCTAGTTTAGAAAAAATGAAGATTAGTGTTGATGTATGGTGACCCTTTAGCTATTCAAAGCATTTATGAAACTTCTTATCCCACTGAAATAGGATATTAATTCTTATCAGCTGTCATCAGCGAAGCCAATCCTGAGAAATCACAAAAAAAAACATCGAAAATATGAATCTAGACCAAGGAAGCTCCATATTTTAAAAACGTTATTTGGCTGTTTTTAGGAGATAACAGCCTCTATCTTTTCCGAATCAACTTAATCACCTTTCTTATAAATAACAAGGCCATGGAAACGAACATCCTGTATCCAAAAGTTACACTTTGAAAATTTGGCATAAAACCAATGATCCCTCAATAACCCCAACACTATCGCCAAGTGCTGCTCATGTTATACCCTTGTCCTCAAATACACCAGTATATCATTGAAAAATACCACCAAAAAATAATCCAAATATATTTGAAATATCTAATTCATCAATGCCATGAACACTGCTAGTGTATTCATTAGACCAAAGTTCATAATCACAAACTCAAAATGGCCATATTTACTTTTGAAAGATGTTTTGGGGATATCCTCCTTTCTTACCTATAATTGATGATATCATGACTACAAGTCAATCTTGGAGAACCAATGAGCTCCCCTTAAATATTGAAACAAATCATCAGTGTGTGGACGTGAATATCGGTTCTTTATCGTAACCCGATTCAGTCTATGATAATCATCACAGATCCACAGAGTTCTATTTGCCTTTTTAACAATCAAAACTAGTGCATCCCATATAGATGTCCTAGGCTAGATGAACCCATTTTTCTCTAACACTTCCAACTAATCCTTTAATTATTTCAATTATACTATCACTATATGGTAAGAAAGAAGTGAGATATGACTAGTCCCCAGAAAGAGATCAATCGTAAACACATATTCTCTCACGGTTGGCAACCCTGAGAATTTATTAGGAAAGACATCAATAACCTGATCTAAAACTGCCAGAAGAACACTTTGCTCAACACCTTCCACTGATGCTAATTAAAAATCTGTAACAGATACGAGATTGTTTCAAGATCCGGTGCCAAAAAATCCGATGCACCATATTTTTTTATTCTCCCCTCTAATGTGATTTTCTATTCCTCCTTCATCATAAAACTAATCGTTCGCAAATATAAATCGATGTGGTCCTAAAAAATAACAAAAAAATACATTCCTAGGATTATGTCATAAGAATCCATCTAATTTCATGAGGAATCCCACATTAATTTAATGTCATCCAAAACTAAGTGACATGATTTACATAGGAAGGGCCAACACTCCATTTGACCTTGAAGAGTTTGATGTTTCAAAATTTAAGGCATCATTTACTTATGTAAACCGAACAAATCAACGATGAGAAGACCAATAGAAGAATGAAAAGATCCCATATCAATCAATATTTTCATTAAGGTAGAATTTAAAATAATCATGCCTCACACCATAGATGGTCCCGACTGATCATCCACCACAACCTGTTCAACTCTGTACAACTTCTTTCTTGCCACACTCTACTATTTATTTCCCTTCTGAGGATTCTTGGTGTTCCTTGAATCACCATGACTAACATTACTCTACTGCCAAGGGGTATGCTTCTTCCCCTATCCCATCGAGGCATAAGACCCCTGTGACCCCTGAGGAGTGTCACAGACACCCGACCTCAGAGCATTATGGAAATAACACTGAAGATTCCCCATATTATTGTAGTTATGACATGAGAGAGGTTGTGTTGTACAATACCACTTGATGTTCCCCATAGATCCACATGGAAAACATATCGTCTTACTCAGAGGATTCAGAGGAAGATTCACTGATCCTATTGTCAGATTCTAAGCCTTACTCCCTCCATAGAAATAAGTGTCCCTATTCTACTTGAACCCAGTGTTTGTGTTCCCACTATTCCATGTGGGTAGAAAAATACTTCCCCCATCTGTATCCCCCAAAATATCCTCCTCATCCACTTTAGATCTATTCACCATTTTCATGTAATAATTTATACGGAGCACCACAATCTCATAATGAATTTCCTGGTTTAACCCAGCTTCAAAGATTCATTCCTTCAGTGATATACTACCCACCACTTTGGGTGAGAACTGGACTAAGTTCATAAACATATCTGCATATTCTGTTACTGAAAGGTTATACTACCTCAAAAGGATGAAATATGTTTCATTCTGAATCCTAAATGTATGAGGGTAGAATTTGTTATTAAAAAATTATTTAAAAATCTCCCATGTCACACCTTGGTCCAACACAGCTTAGACTACCAGCTACCACCACTAAGGGAAATATCTTCAAACATATATGTGGCTAACATCACTTTCAGCTCTCCAAGTGTTTCCAAAAAGTTAAATATCATATTCATTCTATTCATCCATTCTTCAACCCTTTCTGGATCTGAAGCACCCCAAAAGATGGGTGGATTCATCTTTTGATACTAAACCGTATGATCCACATGCTTCGTTTCATCTGCTTTATTTTCACTTTCCACAGCCTGGAAAGCCTAAACAATATTGTGCACTAGATGCTGGTTCACCTGAGGCTCAGGTGAAACCACATTTCAGTAGCTTCCTATGGTTGGTCTCTAAAATTCTTACCGGGTTCTATTTCTATCAATACAAAAACTCCATAAGTCTCAATCTCTTTACAAGGAAAGGCATACAATTTTTAAATTCAATATATTGAAACTATCACAACCAAGCTTTCCACAGGATCACATTTCCAAAAAACCCCAATATTCCATGTTTCAAATCCTTCTGTATTGAAACCCAATTCATATTTTTTAAAACCCACACAATCATATCACACCATAAATCATTATACGCAAATTGAATATACAGCCTTGTGGGAATTCATTTATTTCATGCATGCCAAGCTCATCTCATTGGCTACACCCATTATAATGTGATTTCCATTTCCTATAAGTGTTTCTAAAACACTTATGTACCCAACTCCCTAGTAACATGAATTCAACATAAAAGGTTTAGCTATGTCCTTTTATGCTATACATTCCATTTTTCGATAATCCCATGCCTTCCCACCTTCCAGAATCAAGGAATAGATCAAGAATAAATGTCAACACCAAAACCAAGAATCAACACCGGAGGACCAAAAAACTGCTCTCACTTGAAATCCAAGGACCAAACAAACTCATAACACCAGTAACACCCCACCCCATCCCGTTGGCTTGAGAGGGTGGAAGAATGCTACTCGGCCTTCAGAGACATTCCCAAGGGTCCAAAGGCAAACAATAAATTCTGAGGGCTTCAAGAATAGTTGGGGAACGATTTTTCCCTTAGAATAATACAAATAAACTAAATAAGCCATTGTTAAAAATTGAATTATGGAAGTCAAGGAAGAAACCCAACTCATACATTAACAAACTCCAACCAAACAATTTTATAAAAAATCACATATTCCTATACAACCAAACCAAAAATCACTATACCAAGTGGAAGAATACAAAACAAGACCCCAAAGAACTATAACACCATCCATAGGTCCACAACAAGCTTTAGGCTCCAAGAACCACAACATCACCCAAGAATCATGTTGAACTACTAAAAAAATGAAATTCTTTACTCTTACCTTTGTCCTATAACACAATATCTTCGAAATCACCAAAGTGACAAAGAAGGGGGGGGGTACTAATACTCAGTAGGATTTTCCCCAAATGACCTCTGTACACATGCCACCAGTAAAGAACCATTAACAAATTTATATAAAAAATATTATATAAAACATTAAATAGTGAAACCATTACCACAAGACAAACATACCATTACCAAGACATATCAATCATGGGAATTCCCCAACTCTTCTATAAGCTATTTCATCATTTCACATTAGCACAAAAATTATCATCTTGCATAGAAACACACAACAAGGAAACCAAAATGGTAGGACTTCTGTCCAACCCATTCACTATATTTCCATTTTGTGATTCTTCCCGAACAAAATCCATAATGGTGGATCTTCTATCCACTATCCATCACCTTTTATAGTGAGACTTCTCACCCACTTCCACTCAATCAATAGAATCCATAACACTTAATCAACCAACAAGAATACTGCACTAAGGAGACACAATAATAACACATCCATTTTCAACACATTCCAATCCACTTCAATAAATCACCCATTTATTGAAGACACCTTCTGTCATTTTCCATGCCAAAACACATTTCAATAAAATCACATTTTAATTCAAAACCATTTTCACAATCCATTTTCATAATACAACCCAAGAAACCAATTTTAAAATATTCATTTCTAAATCCCACAATAAAACCCATCTTTCAACCGTATCCCATTTCACACAAAAATCCCCAAATATTCACCCAATGGGTTTACACGAAGATTTATCACATCATATTAAAAAATAATTTCATGAAAAACAAATTAATTACAACCAAAACAACTAGTTCTAACTATGTGTAGTTGAGAGAGAAGCCACCTACCTTCAAGGTTTCATAAAAATTGACCCACAAATAACCACACCACAAATATGGTTAATGCACCACTGAAACTACTCTAGATACTCTTCCCTATCATCAATAAGACCTATAATCATTACGTTAGGCTACAAAACCCTATATCTACATGAAACTGATGTAGATCTTGAATACCATGAAATGGAGAAGAGTATATCTAGAGAGAGACCAATGAGAAATCAAGAGAATATACTTTCTTGAGAGAAACCACCTTGAAACCCATTAAAATCCCTTCTAAAATGAGTGGTAGAGCCCCTAAAACCCTTGTTAACCAAAAATCGTGAATGATGCCCGAGTAGGAGACAGTTTATAGTGATTTAAGACAATACTGAGTGTTCCCGTTTTTTAAAAAACAATGTTTAATGGTCCATACGGTTATGTCGTATGATTTAAAAAATTATGCACTAACCGTGCAGATACTATAGCATCAATGTCATCTGGAATGACCTCCCTGAATGATTAGATGAACTATGTGAGAACCTTGCGGGACCCCACAGCCTCAAGTCGCACAGTTTTCGTAGGATTCTCACACGGTTTCCCCTAATCATTCTCAACCCATGAAGCCCTATAAAGGCATTCAAAACCATCCAAAACCATTCCAAACACTCCCAATATCTTTTAAACTCATTCCAAGCACATTAATCACACAAAAAAGGCATAAACAATGGATATATACCTCAAACTGAGGGTACTGCATAAGAAAATATAAAAATTTGATGGGATTATTATATTAATACAATATATTCCTTATATTATAATCCATATACTTATTGGAACCATTTTACATGAGTTATAAACATATTATAATATTTCATTTAATACCAAAAATAACAAAAATGATATTTTATAATAAATAATATTTATTTAAATGATTTAAAATTTTGAAAAATCCAAAAACAATTCATGTTATTAGGATATGGTTTAAAATACAAAACATGGTACATTTATATATCTATTTTTCTTTTATAATAACTATCATGACCCTTAATGTGTAAAAAACACTTTTATCATGATAATCGTCAAAATGAGTTAATGGAGGGTTAAAACAAAAAAGATAAGGGTGAAAACATCACCCAATTGAGTAAATATTTTAATTTAGGAGAATATTTTGGCTCATATTCATCATATATTCAAATTAAATAATTCTTGATCCATTTAATCATGCATAATATTTTATATCAATTTAATAAATTAAGAAATTATAAGAATGTCACTCCCCTCATTATAAAAGGACACTCTATATATTCTTTTATTCACACTTCAATTATAATTTTTTAGGAAAATATAGATGTAAATACATTAATAAAATCCCTTTTCACATTATATATGTCTAATTTGTTTTCATAATATCAACCTAATGGGTATTAATTATTATAGGAATGGAGGGTGTCTGAAGAAAATGTATAGCATAGAAATAATGGTTTTTATTTTCTTTAGTCTTCTAAATCCTTAAAATATTAGTAAATCACGATGAAATAAAACAACAATTATCTTACATATAATAATTTTTATATGTTAATTTAATAGCCTATATACATCTACTCTTCCATAAAATGTTAAATAAAATGTTCATTCATTTTTATGGAGAACTACCACCTTGCGAACCGATGTAATTCATTTTTCCTCAATGCCTCTAAAAGATGGTTATAATGATGGATTTAATGTTTACATATGATATCCATGAAATATTTATCATTATTAAATTATAATATATCATCTAATTGTTTACCTATCCATATATTAAAAAACAATGACAGTGTTCGTGCGTAAATATGGATTACCACATTCAGGAAGTGATGTGATTTGTTTTCAATCTTCACATAACATGAATGATATATATAAGTTTATTTAAAGATATAATATGGTATTTGTTATATAATTATCATTATATAAAGATAAAATAATAATTACCTTCTTTCCATCGTGATCATTGAAAAAATGAAATGTTACTAATTCATATGTACAACTTACTATCTCCATGATTGTAACATTGTTCATTTTTCACAACCATTTTTGATGATTAGTTTTAAAAGTACAATTGGTGCTTAAAAATGATAATTATGTCCTTATAATTATTTTTAATGTGATATATATTTTTATGAACCTGTTTTTTTTATATCAAAGTTGTTATGTCAGAGTCTGGGATAATTCTCTATTGCTCTAAACCTAAAAGGTCATTGGGTATGTAAGTGATCTGAAATTTAGTTTTGATGTTGTATGTTTTGGATGGACAAAATTGGGAAATGTTTATCAGTATCAATCCATATGTATAAAGATTATGTTTTATTATCCAATATGGGAGTGTGGGTTCAAGGCTATTATATTGGAAAATATTACTTCTAAAATTAAGTTCATTTATCAAATAAAATTTCTCAAAATATTATAAATTAATTATAATATACTCACACAAAATGCAGTAAACAACATTTTTGAAGGAATTGTATTTTGGTAGAATAAAATGAATCTATTAAAAATTAAGTACTTATGAATCAATAAATTTGAACTATATAATGCCTTTAATCATATTTTTTATAATTTGGTTAATACTATTCATACTTTCCAATTTAATGACTAAGTTAAAAAAATTACATTTAAATAAAAATATCATTATAGTATGTCATAGTTTGCTCAAATGACAGTGATATATGTTAGGAAATATATTAAAAACATCAGAATTATCTAAAGAAAAATATATAAAAAATCATTGGGTGTCATATTTTACCCCATTATAAGAATTTATCCCTTGAAATTCCATAACTCTAATAAAAACAATTGAGGATACTTTTGCCTCATCACATCCTCACGTACCCACACATCTTTCTAAAAGTTATGGTTTCACCACAAAACATTGACCATGTGTTTTGTCTTGTTTCAAAACACTTTATCTCTATGGTATATAATCCCCATTTTTAGTTCTTCATATGAAATATCATGGTCTAGTGGTACAAACACTATGTTTATTACATGTGAAGGATCAAGTATGTATTTATTCATTAGAGATACATGGACCACATTTTGAACATGAGAGAGGTTTTAGATGATGTAATAAGAAATAAGAAACCATCCTAGTATTATCATGAATTTTGATGGGATTGACATATCTAGGGATTATCATTCCCTTCTTTCCAAATATCATAACCTTATTCAATAGATATATTCATAGGAATACATTGTCACAAAATTTTATCTCTATATTTTACTAATTATTTTCAGCATAACCTTTCTATAGACTTTAACTTATCTTGATTTTTTACTAAATAACTCTAAATTTATCTTTTATTATGTCATCTAGATTAGGTACCAAAAGAAATATTTCTCCAACATCATCCATGAATGTTGGTCTTCTGAACTTCTTTCTATAGAGGTATTCATAAATATCATCTAAATTCTCTAGTAAAACACATTACTATAAGAAAACTCAACTAGAGGAAGGTATTGATCCCAACCTCCTTTAAAATCCAAATATTAAGATCTCAATAAATTCTCTAAGGTTTAATTTTTTTTCTCAAACTAACCATATTTCCAAGGATGATAGGAAGTATAGAAACAAAACATTAAATCCAGAGCTTCCTAAAGACTTCACTAAAATTTCGCGATGAACCTTATATCTAAGTCAGATATAATACAATTTGGTACTACATACAACCTTACCACTTCCTTAATATATATTCTATAATGCTTCCCAAGAGATAAATATTATCTCATCATGATATAGTGTTCTATATTTGTAAGTATGTCAACTAAAACCCAAATAACATTATAGCATTTAGACATTTTGGGGAGTATGAAGATGAAATCCATGGTTATATTCTTCCAATTCAATTTTGGAATGGGTAATGGTTACAACAACCCGTTATACTTATGTCTCTTATCCTTAAGTTGAAAACATACCAAGCACTAAGATATATACTTTTCCATATCTCTCTTCATGTAGTCCCACTATAAATTCTCTTTTAAATCTATTTACATCTTCATACTTACAAGATGAATAGAAAATGATGAACTATGAGATTCATCTAATAACTCCATCTTCAAATTTGTTGTGGAAAAGACACATAAATTGTTCCTGAACATTATCATTTCTTTAAAATCAATGTTAAACTGAAGATAATATCTCACATTTTTTCTACCTCCACATCTTTATTATGTGCCACTTTAATCATCACTTGGATAGATGGTTTAACAATCATTAGAGAAAGATAATATTTCTCCCCCCTCCATAAAAATTTCTAGATCCTTCCTTTTTTCATCTAATTTTTTTTGTTCTTTTATGATCCTCATCATAGATATGCAAGAATGACCCTTTTGACTTAGATAATCTTCCACCTTGTTCACTTTACTAGGGTGATAATGTATTGAGAATTCATTACATTTAACCAACTACCACCATATTCTATAACACATATTCACATATTTAAAAGTTAATATATTCTTTAATATTTTATTGTCATCATATGTGTCACACATTTTATTGTAATTATAATGCCTTCATATATTTAATTTCAAAATTACAACAGCTAAATTAAAATCAGGAGTTGGGTAATTTTGATAATAAAACATCAATTTTCACGAGGCTTAGTTTATTACCATGTCATTATTCATGAGGAACAATCTCAATCCATTATTTAATTCCCCACTAGAGATCAAAAACCCTTATCATATTTAGAGTAGTGTCAACAAAGGTGAAACGAACAAATTTCCAATAATCTCCCTAAAATATTCATCACATTTATTTTTTCAAAAGTAATTGACTCCCTTCTATGCTAACATGGTGATTGGATTAGATATATATGAGAAATTATTCACAAATAGTGGATAATAATAATCCAAACCATGAAAAATATACATCTTAGTCACCATGGTTGGTCTGGACCAACTTTCAATAACTTCTATCTTTTATGGATCTATTGATATACCCTTTATTGAGATTAAATTATATAATAAATTCACACTTGGAAAATTTTTCATACAGATTCTTCTTTCTCACGGTCTTCAGCGTAATCCTCAAGTGGTCTTCTTTTTCTCCCCGCTCTCTGGGAATATAGAAGAATATTGTCTATAAATACTACCATGGTAATAATCTACCGGTTACATTTCTGGTTTTTGGGTTGGAGAGTGCTTGGTGGAGGTAGAGGAGGTTATAGTTGAAATGGAATTGAAGAAGTAACTTTATACCATAAAGTAGGGTTTACAATATAAAAGCATGGTTTATGTATTATGTGGAAAACCATTTACTGCTTGTGTATGGAAAGGGTCTGGGTGTGAAATGGGTTTATACCGTAATAAATGAAATTATTGTGAAAATTAATTCCATCTTGAGGTGCCATGTTTTTTTAGAAAAGGGTTTTACAAACTAAATTTATGTTTTATGAAATATTTCTTTATGTACTTGTAAATATTACAAGATAAATATATATTTTATGTCGTAAAAAGGGTAAGTTTTAACCAATATAAAACACAAGTCTTAGATGATTCTATTCATTCTACCTTTATTCCCTCTCAATTATTTTTATAAAAACCTATTGGATCAGGGATATATTCCATCCCATATATCATTTTCTTGATCTATGGGTTCTGGTGTTGGTGTTTTTACCGTTGTTGGTAATCCCTTCTCAATTTATTGGTTGTTTTTCTCATTCTCATATTGTAGATTTTATATGGTGTTATGGTTTCAATTTAGGGGTGAGTTTGGATGTGTTTTGATGATACCTTGATGTGATGTAGGTTAATCCATGGTTTCGTTTTGTAGTTATGAGTTTTGTGTTGTAACTTCTTCACCCTATGGTGTGGAGTGAGATCAGAAAGCTTCTTTGAGGTGAAGATCCCTATTCACACTCTTTTATGTGTTATTCATGTGAATTTCATGGTTTTTATTACTTTTTTGTGCATAATAAGGGTCAGCATAATAAGATAATTAATTGGTACAACAAGAATTGAGGGTTATGGGGAGAGATATCACATGATTTACTATTTTGATATATATTGTTGATGATCTTTTCCATGCTTGTTTATTATATTGAAAATAAAGGCTATTGGGATCCTTTTTGAATAATATAATATAGGTGATGAGATGCCTACAATGTTGTTGTTTGATCACACCATGAATAAAAGGATAAAGAATTTATACATGTATAATAAATTGGTATCCCATTGAAACCTAGTTTGTGTGATAATACCCAATAAAAGTAAATAAGTAATTTGATGAAAGACCTTGAATACATATGGAAGTCAAGATATGTGATATAGCATCCCGCTTTTTATCACATAAACTTTCATTACATTTTACAAAACCGAGGATCTTTAAGGTTTAGTGTCTTGGAAACCAGGAACATAATAAATGAAACAAAAAAAAAACATTCTTCTTAAACACTTGAAAGGCTTCTCCTCAAGTTCATCCTAGGTTCATTACTGCATCTCATAACCTGGGGACATACATCAAAAGAAAGAGTGAGCAGAAGGCCCAGTAAGAGAAACCAGAGAAACATTTTACATGTGAACTTGAGATACTTCAATAAGGTCATGAAAATAACATTAATGCATGAGAATGAAATCATGAGATACATCATAATAAAAATAACATTTTTTTATAACTTGAAGATGTGGCTACAACATTTAATATTGACAATCGTTTCGTTTCACCAAGGTCCATCCCTAAGGTGTCGTTAAAATTACCAAGGTTATTCACCAAGGTGTCGTTAAAATGGTCATCTCTAGAGATTAAGTCATTACCCAATGCATTGGAGCGCTATCAGGGCGCACCCTTAAATTTGCCTTTATTATCATGTGAGCCACATATATCATCATCAAACATTTCATAAATGACCCATATAGCATAAAATAAATGGGTTTCATTTCATAATCATAACATTTTGAAAACTGCTTTAAAGACATGATCTTTACGTCACTTTAAACCCACGGAAAGGGAAAGAGGGTTTCATTTATGTAATTCACAGAATTTAAAATAGAACATTTTGACATATATGTGAATACCCCTTTATAAATAAGAGCTTTGAGTATTCAATTTATAACATAAAATAATTTTTAGAAAAAAGAGAGAGGCATTTTGAGACGAAAATTCTGCAGCATAACAGCTATGTTACAAGGTTTTAGAAAACATTGAGAAGAGAGGGGACATGGGTCAAACATTCATAAATGACCCATCAGACCGTAGAGGGACAAAATATAAGGGATTTAAGAACATGGTAATGAAATTTGAAAATATACCATATGAAATGAAGAACATGAAAGGAAGAAAAAAAAAGATTTCTCTTGTGAGAATTCGGCAGCCTAACGGCATCACTTAAACTTCAACAAAATTGAATTGACAAGGTCAAATAGGGTCTCTCATAATATGAACATAAGATTCCAGTATGATAGATATAGAGGTCATACACCAACATAATAGAAAGGAACTTGAAAGAATTGACATGAGAGTAGAACTTCAAAACGAGAATGGTGAAGAACCACTTAAAAATTCGGCAGCCTAACGGCGCCACTTAAACTTCAACAAAATACTGAATTGAAGAGATCAAATGGGGTCTCTCATCATATGAACATAAGAGTCCAGTATGATATATATAGATATCATAACCCGACATAACAAAAAGTAACTTGAAAGAATTGACATGAAAGTAGAACTTCAAAACGAGAAGGGTGAAGAACCACTTAAAAATTCGGCAGCCTAACGGCGCCACTTAAACTTCAACAAAATACTGAATTGAAGAGATCAAATGGTGTATCTCATCATATGAACATAAGAGTCCAGTATGATAGATATAGAGATCATACCCCAACATAACAAAAAGGAAATTGAAAGAATTGACATGAAAGTAGAACTTCAAAACGAGAAGGGTGAAGAACCACTTAAAAATTCGGCAGCCTAACGGCGCCACTTAAAACTTCAAAATACTGAATTGAAGCGATCAAATGGGGTCTCTCATCATATGATCATAAAATATCAGTATGATAAATTTAGAGATCATACCCCAACATAATAAAAAAAGGAACATGAAATACTTTACATGAAAATAGATCTTGAAAAATGAGAAGGGAGAAAGAATCTGTTACAAAAATTTCGGCAGCCTAACGACGCCACTTAAAACATCATAAAATTAAATAATGAGAGTAAGAGGGGATCTCTCATTATATTAACATGAAAAGGGCAGTAAGAGGAGTATAAAATAACATCCTCCAACATAAGAACATGGAGCATAAAAGGAATGACATGAAAGAGATTACTTGAAATGAAAGAGAGAGGTCGGATCCCTTACCTTAAAATGTAACTCTTAATCCTCAATGGTTGGGACCTTGAGGGCTTGGGGGCACCTTGGGAGGACTCCTTGGGAGGTAATGAGACCAGAACTTCGTTGGGGAAGAGTGGGGAGTCTAATTGATGAGAGGAGGACTTGGTATTTATAGGGAAAGTGAGGGGACAAGGCATTAATGGCCAAGGGACACCTCACATGTGCTTTTCTCAAACCCATGTGCTCTCTCTTGGCATTTACCATGGAGTTAGGCCACATGGGGCCCCCACAACAATAATTCATCACCCTTGGCCGGCCAACCCTTAAAATATCTCATGACATCAGCATGACACAGCTATGATGTCATTAAACATACCGAAACCCTAAAACTGCATTTTTACTATTCACTGAAAAATTCAACTTTCTCAGAAAAATCCCAAAATTTCACCTTAACTAAAAATCAATGCTCTGATTTCAAAACTGAACTCCATTTTATAAAAATAATTTTCTAAGTATTTTTAAATTTATTTTTAAATAAAAACACTATTCACCGAAAATTCATTTTTTCAGAAAAAACCCCAAAAATTACCATAACATAATATCGATGCTCTGAGTTCAAAAATAAAGTCCTTTTTATAAAAATAATTTTCTAATTATTTTTAATTAAATTTTTAATTAAAAAACCCTATTCACCCGAAAATAACTAATACTTGAATAATAATTTATGAAACCGTTATTTAACCATTTTATTGAATCACATTACATAATCAAGGTGCCTAGATTATTTTAAAACTTTCTTTAAGTGAGATTACTAATCCATTTGGTCATATTAGTAATCCTAATCATAAAATCACTATTCATAATTTACTATTCATCAAAAATCAAGTTGATCTTATTAGACTCTAAATTTCGTACTGGACATAATTGTAGAAGACCATTTTTTGAGAATCATTACACATTTTAAATTATTTAAGGTTTACACAAACATTGTTTTTAAAATATCCTTTTGAAAATTCATCAAAAATATGCATACTATTTTTATCCAGTCATTTGAAAATTCATAAACATCATCATAATAATAAATCCCAATTTTTATTTAAAACAAGGATTACACAAGGCATTTATGGTCTCATTACATAGCCCCTTATAATACCAGCATAGGACCTAAGAGTAAGGTGTGCTAGGGTGATAGAATCTTGGGGCGGCTCAGTCAACATTGCCCGAGTAGTAATTTCTATCAGTTTGAACTTCTCGCGAAGACGATTCCGTTCTAGCTTCACATGATGAAGTTCAGCTTGGATTTGGTCCAGAGCAAAGCCCAATGGTGCTACCTCCTTCCCAAGCTCTGTTAGATGGGCTTTGATCGGTCCAAGACTACTAGGTGAGGCCATCAAATCTTCGTTCTATAATATTTAACCAAGATTACTTATATTTGGAGACAATAATCAAAACATTTTGTTCACAGTGGTCATATTGACCGATGGTCATATAACAGTCAAAACCCACTGGTCTCATTTTAATTATAATCATGTTTATCAAATAAAACATTTTTGTTGAGTATAAAAATAAAATAAAATAACACATGAAATTAGGGAACAAGATTTATTCAAAATTTCGGGCCGTTACAATCTTCCCCCCTTAAGAAATTGCGTCCTCGCAATTTTTAAAATTGGGTTTTGAAATTTCATTTAGAGTCCCACATCGGAAAAAGAGTCAGTAACACCATTACATTAAAAGAAAGAAAAGGAAGTACAAAGGCCACCCGAGTTTACTGATACTAGGATTCCATGTAGGAAATATGGACATGGAGGAGAAAACAAAGGGTAACGTTCTTAAAGGAGAGTGATAGAAAACATGATTAGGGGGAAGTTAACCACCATAAAATCCCAAAATTATGATGTGTGTAAGCGGTCTTAGATTACCTAGTAGGAAACGTAAACCAACAACTTTTTTGTTTTACGTTCCTTTTAATAACTTTGAGGAATTCATTGACAACATAGAACAAAAACATAAGGAAATATATCTACCTTCATGTAGACTTTCATACATTAATAAGTTTCTACCAAAACTAATCTTTTATCCAAACGATGAGCATTCAAAACTACTTGGTCTCATCAAACACAAGAATCATCATCTAGAGAATCACATGATCCACAAAAGATCAACTATCTATTTCTTCTATCTTTAAACATTATCCCAAAAATAGAATGGGTATGGTAAAACAAATCTTCAAAAAGAATCCCATAGAAATGGAAACTACTTTTAAATCTTCAAAGTTCCATGGTACTACCCAATGTTCATCATAGACCATTCCGTAAATAATGGTCCTTAAGATTCCTGAAAATAAACCAAACTAAGATTGAAACCCAAATACAAGAAGGACTTGATAACATAGTCTTCCAAAATAAACTTCACTGTTTATCTCCAAACAACATCAACCACTCCTAATATCTTGTAACAAAAGTAGCTAACCTAAACATATTTTACCCAATATAGTTTAATCATTCCCGTTAGTAACCTAAATTACTATAAGGCCACCTTAAATTCATTTATTATTCAAAATATAAGTCAACCTTACTCCTCAATGAAGACACCATAGTAATCTATTTACCTTGATCATATATGGTCCTCAAAATAGTGAACGTCTTCCAAAATAATAATCATCTTTTAATCCCCTAATCATCTCTGTCGTATTAATACGTCAATCGTAGCATTTCCTATCACATTGGTTGTTGGGACATGTTCTTCCATTTCCCTCCATTAACTAAGAAAATAAGCTATAGTTAGGGGCTTAAATACTTAGCCAATAATCATGAAAAGAAACTTAAAGCATCTAAGGATAACATGTAGAAGTAAAGTATACCCTAAATTGTGATCCCCTAGGTTCCCTTCTAGGTTATCCATGATCATATATTCTTATGTGAATCTTTATTTTATTTTATCTTTGTTCCTTTAACAATGGTTTATACTAAGCTTATGAATTTACCAAAGCATATCCCCCAGGAGTGTCGTAACCAAGAGTGCAGCAAGGCTCGTTGTCGTGTACCAGTTCCCGTTCGAGTCTAGCTCAAAGCGGTGTTTTCGGGTTTTACCCCTATGTAAATCTGTGCCAGAGCCACCTCTACCTGCTCGTATCCAGACATTGATGTATTTGCTTGGAAACCATTTACTCAATACTCACCAAAATACTAGGAAGATTTCCTATATTTAAACTTTTTTATAGGGTTCTTCCTAAAGTTTTAATATCCTAATTTCCACAAATAACTAAACCATCCTTTGATACCAACTATAGCATCCCGCCTTTTTATCACATAAACTTTCATTACATTTTACAAAACCGAGGATCTTTAAGGTTTAGTGTCTTGGAAACCAGGAACATAATAAATGAAACAAAAAAAACATTCTTCTTAAACACTTGAAAGGCTTCTCCTCAAGTTAATCCTAGGTTCATTAATGCATCTCATAACCTGGGGACATACATCAAAAGAAAGGGTGAGCAGAAGGCCCAGTAAGAGAAACCAGAGAAACATTTTACATGTGAACTTGAGATACTTCAATAAGGTCATGAAAATAACATTAAGGCATGAGAATGAAATCATGAGATACATCATAATAAAAATAACATTTTTTATAACTTGAAGATGTGGCTACAACATTTAATATTGACAATCGTTTCGTTTCACCAAGGTCCATCCCCAAGGTGTCGTTAAAATTACCAAGGTTATTCACCAAGGCGTCGTTAAAATGGTCATCTCTAGAGATTAAGTCTTTACCCAATGCATTGGAGCGCTATCAGGGCGCACCCTTAAATTTGCCTTTATTATCATGTGAGCCACATATATCATCATCAAACATTTCATAAATGACCCATATAGCATAAAATAAATGGGTTTCATTTCATAATCATAACATTTTGAAAACTGCTTTAAAGACATGATCTTTACGTCACTTTAAACCCACGGAAAGGGAAAGAGGGTTTCATTTATGTAATTCACAGAATTTAAAATAGAACATTTTGACATATATGTGAATACCCCTGTATAAATAAGAGCTTTGAGTATTCACTTTATAACATAAAATAATTTTTAGAAAAAAGAGAGAGGCATTTTGAGACGAAAATTCTGCAGCATAACAGCTATGTTACAAGGTTTTAGAAAACATTGAGAAGAGAGGGGACATGGGTCAAACATTCATAAATGACCCATCAGACCGTAGAGGGACAAAATATAAGGGATTTAAGAACATGGTAATGAAATTTGAAAATATACCATATGAAATGAAGAACATGAAAGGAAGAAAAAAAAAGATTTCTCTTGTGAGAATTCGGCAGCCTAACGGCATCACTTAAACTTCAACAAAATTGAATTGACAAGGTCAAATAGGGTCTCTCATCATATGAACATAAGATTCCAGTATGATAGATATAGAGGTCATACCCCAACATAATAGAAAGGAACTTGAAAGAATTGACATGAGAGTAGAACTTCAAAACGAGAATGGTGAAGAACCACTTAAAAATTCGGCAGCCTAACGGCGCCACTTAAACTTCAACAAAATACTGAATTGAAGAGATAAAATGGGGTCTCTCATCATATGAAAATAAGAGTCCAGTATGATATATATAGATATCATAACCCAACATAACAAAAAGGAACTTGAAAGAATTGACATGAAAGTAGAACTTCAAAACGAGAAGGGTGAAGAACCACTTAAAAATTCGGCAGCCTAACGGCGCCACTTAAACTTCAACAAAATACTGAATTGAAGAGATCAAATGGTGTATCTCATCATATGAACATAAGAGTCCAGTATGATAGATATAGAGATCATACCCCAACATAACAAAAAGTAAATTGAAAGAATTGACATGAAAGTAGAACTTCAAAACGAGAAGGGTGAAGAACCACTTAAAAATTCGGCAGCCTAACGGCGCCACTTAAAACTTCAAAATACTGAATTGAAGCGATAAAATGGGGTCTCTCATCATATGATCATAAAAGATCAGTATGATAAATTTAGAGATCATACCCCAACATAATAAAAAAAGGAACATGAAATACTTTACATGAAAATAGATCTTGAAAAATGAGAAGGGAGAAAGAATCTGTTACAAAAATTTCGGCCGCCTAACGGCGCCACTTAAAACTTCATAAAATGAAATAATGAGAGTAAGAGGGGATCTATCATTATATTAACATGCAAAGGGCAATAAGAGGAGTATAAAATAACATCCTCCAACATAAGAACATGGAGCATAAAAGGAATGACATGAAAGAGATTACTTGAAATGAAAGAGAGAGGTCGGATCCCTTACCTTAAAATGTAACTCTTAAACCTCAATGGTTGGGACCTTGAGGGCTTGGGGGCACCTTGGGAGGACTCCTTGGGAGGTAATGAGACCAGAACTTCGTTGGGGAAGAGTGGGGAGTCTAATTGATGAGAGGAGGGCTTGGTATTTATAGGGAAAGTGAGGGGACAAGGCATTAATGGCCAAGGGACACCTCACATGTGCTTTTCTCAAACCCATGTGCTCTCTCTTGGCATTTACCATGGAGTTAGGCCACATGGGGCCCCCAAAACAATAATTCATCACCCTTGGCCGGCCAACCCTTAAAATATCTCATGACATCATCATGACACAGCTATGATGTCATTAAACATACCGAAACCCTAAAACTGCATTTTGACTATTCACTGAAAAATTCAACTTTCTCAGAAAAATCCCAAAATTTCACCTTAACTAAAAATCAATGCTCTGATTTCAAAAATGAACTCCATTTTATAAAAATAATTTTCTAAGTATTTTTAAATTTATTTTTAAATAAAAACACTATTCACCGAAAATTCATTTTTTCAGAAAAAACCCCAAAAATTACCATAACATAATATCGATGCTCTGGGTTCAAAAATAAAGTCATTTTTATAAAAATAATTTTCTAATTATTTTTAATTAAATTTTTAATTAAAAAACCCTATTCACCCGAAAATAACTAATACTTGAATAATAATTTATGAAACCATTATTTAACCATTTTATTGAATCACATTACTTAATCAAGGTGCCTAGATTATTTTAAAACTTTCTTTAAGTGAGATTACTAATCCATTTGGTCATATTACTAATCCTAATCATAAAATCACTATTAATAATTTACTATTCATCAAAAATCAAGTTGATCTTATTAGACTCTAAATTTCGTACTGGACATAATTGTAGAAGACCATTTTTTGAGAATCATTACACATTTTAAATTATTTAAGGTTTACACAAACATTTTTTTTAAAATATCCTTTTGAAAATTCATCAAAAATATGCATACTATTTTTATCCAGTCATTTGAAAATTCATAAACATCATCATAATAATAAATCCCAATTTTTATTTAAAACAAGGATTACACAAGGCATTTATGGTCTCATTACATAGCCCCTTATAATACCAGCATAGGACCTAAGAGTAAGGTGTGCTAGGGTGATAGAATCTTGGGGCGGCTCAGTCAACATTGCCCGAGTAGTAATTTCTATCAGTTTGAACTTCTCGCGAAGACGATTCCGTTCTAGCTTCACATGATCAAGTTCAGCTTGGATTTGGTCCAGAGCAAAGCCCAATGGTGCTACCTCCTTCCCAAGCTCTGTTAGATGGGCTTCGATCGGTCCAAGACTACTAGGTGAGGCCATCAAATCTTCGTTCTATAATATTTAACCAAGATTACTTATATTTGGAGACAATAATCAAAACATTTTGTTCACAGTGGTCATATTGACCGATGGTCATATAACAGTCAAAACCCACTGGTCTCATTTTAATTATAATCATGTTTATCAAATAAAACATTTTTGTTGAGTATAAAAATAAAATAAAATAACACATGAAATTAGGGAACAAGATTTATTCAAAATTTCGGGCCGTTACAATCTTCCCCCCTTAAGAAATTGCGTCCTCGCAATTTTTAAAATTGGGTTTTGAAATTTCATTTAGAGTCCCACATCGGAAAAAGAGTCAGTAACACCATTACTTTAAAAGAAATAAAAGGAAGTACAAAGGCCACCCGAGTTTACTCATACTAGGATTCCATGTAGGAAATATGGACATGGAGGAGAAAACAAAGGGTAACGTTCTTAAAGGAGAGTGATAGAAAACATGATTAGGGGGAAGTTAACCACCATAAAATCCCAAAATTATGATGTGTGTAAGCGGTCTTAGATTACCTAGTAGGAAACGTAAACCAACAACGTTTTTGTTTTACGTTCCTTTTAATAACTTTGAGGAATTCATTTACAACATAGAACAAAAACATAAGGAAATATATCTACCTTCATGTAGACTTTCATACATTAATAAGTTTCTACCAAAACTAATCTTTTATCCAAACGATGAGCATTCAAAACTACTTGGTCTCATCAAACACAAGAATCATCATCTAGAGAATCACATGATCCACAAAAGATCAACTGTCTATTTCTTCTATCTTTAAACATTATCCCAAAAATAGAATGGGTATGGTAAAACAAATCTTCAAAAAGAATCCCATAGAAATGGAAACTACTTTTAAATCTTCAAAGTTCCATGGTACTACCCAATGTTCATCATAGACCATTCCGTAAATAATGGTCCTTAAGATTCCTGAAAATAAACCAAACTAAGATTGAAACCCAAATACAAGAAGGACTTGAAAACATAGTCTTCCAAAATAAACTTCACTGTTTATCTCCAAACAACATCAACCACTCCTAATATCTTGTAACAAAAGTAGCTAACCTAAACATATTTTACCCAATATAGTTTAATCATTCCCGTTAGTAACCAAAATTACTATAAGGCCACCTTAAATTCATTTATTATTCAAAATATAAGTCAACCTTACTCCTCAATGAAGACACCATAGTAATCTATTTACCTTGATCATATATGGTCCTCAAAATAGTGAACGTCTTCCAAAATAATAATCATCTTTTAATCCCCTAATCATCTCTGTCGTATTAATACGGCAATCGTAGCATTTCCTATCACATTGGTTGTTGGGACATGTTCTTCCATTTCCCTCCATTAACTAAGAAAAGAAGCTATAGTTAGGGGCTTAAATACTTAGCCAATAATCATGAAAAGAAACTTAAAGCATCTAAGGATAACATGTAGAAGTAAAGTATACCCTAACTTGTGATCCCCTAGGTTCCCTTCTAGGTTATCCATGATCATATATTCTTATGTGAATCTTTATTTTATTTTATCTTTGTTCCTTTAACAATGGTTTATACTAAGCTTATGAATTTACCAAAGCATATCCCCCAGGAGTGTCGTAACCAAGAGTGCAGCAAGGCCCGTTGTCATGTACCAGTTCCCGTTCGAGTCTAGCTCAAAGCGGTGTTTTCGGGTTTTACCCCTATGTACATCTGTGCCAGAGCCACCTCTACCTGCTCGTATCCAGACATGGATGTATTTGCTTGGAAACCATTTACTCAATACTCACCAAAATACTAGGAAGATTTCCTATATTTAAACTTTTTTATAGGGTTCTTCCTAAAGTTTTAATATCCTAATTTCCACAAATAACTAAACCATCCTTTGATACCAACTATAGCATCCCGCCTTTTTATCACATAAACTTTCATTACATTTTACAAAACCGAGGATCTTTAAGGTTTAGTGTCTTGGAAACCAGGAACATAATAAATGAAACAAAAAAAACATTCTTCTTAAACACTTGAAAGGCTTCTCCTCAAGTTCATCCTAGGTTCATTACTGCATCTCATAACCTGGGGACATACATCAAAAGAAAGGGTGAGCAGAAGGCCCAGTAAGAGAAACCAGAGAAACATTTTACATGTGAACTTGAGATACTTCAATAAGGTCATGAAAATAACATTAAGGCATGAGAATGAAATCATGAGATACATCATAATAAAAATAACATTTTTTTATAACTTGAAGATGTGGCTACAACATTTAATATTGACAATCGTTTCGTTTCACCAAGGTCCATCCCCAAGGTGTCGTTAAAATTACCAAGGTTATTCACCAAGGCGTCGTTAAAATGGTCATCTCTAGAGATTAAGTCTTTACCCAATGCATTGGAGCGCTATCAGGGCGCACCCTTAAATTTGCCTTTATTATCATGTGAGCCGCATATATCATCATCAAACATTTCATAAATGACCCATATAGCATAAACTAAATGGGTTTCATTTCATAATCATAACATTTTAAAAACTGCTTTAAAGACATGATCTTTACGCCACTTTAAACCCACGGAAAGGGAAAGAGGGTTTCATTTATGTAATTCCTAGAATTTAAAATAGAACATTTTGACATATATGTGAATAACCCTGTATAAATAAGAGCTTTGAGTATTCACTTTATGACATAAAATAATTTTTAGAAAAAAGAGAGAGGCATTTTGAGACGAAAATTCTGCAGCATAACAGCTATGTTACAAGGTTTTAGAAAACATTGAGAAGAGAGGGGACATGGGTCAAACATTCATAAATGACCCATCAAACCGTAGAGGGACAAAATATAAGGGATTTAAGAACATGGTAATGAAATTTGAAAATATACCATATGAAATGAAGAACATGAAAGGAAGAAAAAAAAAGATTTCTCTTGTGAGAATTCGGCAGCCTAACGGCGTCACTTAAACTTCAACAAAATTGAATTGACAAGGTCAAATAGGGTCTCTCATCATATGAACATAAGAGTCCAGTATGATAGATATAGAGGTCATACCCCAACATAATAGAAAGGAACTTGAAAGAATTGACATGACAGTAGAACTTCAAAACGAAAATGGTGAAGAACCACTTAAAAATTCGGCAGCCTAACGACGCCACTTAAACTTCAACAAAATACTGAATTGAAGAGATCAAATGGGGTCTCTCATCATATGAACATAAGAGTCCAGTATGATATATATAGAGATCATAACCCAACATAACAAAAAGGAACTTGAAAGAATTGACATGAAAGTAGAACTTCAAAATGAGAAGGGTGAAGAACCACTTAAAAATTCGGCAGCCTAACGGTGCCACTTAAACTTCAACAAAATACTGAATTGAAGAGATCAAATGGTGTCTCTCATCATATGAACATAAGAGTCCAGTATGATAGATATAGAGATCATACCCGAACATAACAAAAAGGAACTTGAAAGAATTGACATGAAAGTAGAACTTCAAAACGAGAAGGGTGAAGAACCACTTAAAAATTCGACAGCCTAACGGCGCCACTTAAAACTTCAAAATACTGAATTGAAGCGATCAAATGGGGTCTCTCATCATATTATCATAAAATATCAGTATGATAAATTTAGAGATCATACCCCAACATAATAAAAAAAGTAACATGAAATACATTACATGAAAATAGATCTTGAAAAACGAGAAGGGAGAAAGAATCTGTTACAAAAATTTCGGCAGCCTAACGGCGCCACTTAAAACTACATAAAATGAAATAATGAGAGTAAGAGGGGATCTCTCATTATATTAACATGAAAAGGGGAGTAAGAGGAGTATAAAATTACATCCTCCAACATAATAACATGGAGCATAAAAGGAATGATATGAAAGAGATTACTTGAAATGAAAGAGAGAGGTCGGATCCCTTACCTTAAAATGTAACTCTTAAACCTCAATGGTTGGGACCTTGAGGGCTTGGGGGCACCTTGGGAGGACTCCTTGGGAGGTAATGAGACCAGAACTTCGTTGGGGAAGAGTGGGGAGTCGAATTGATGAGAGGAGGGCTTGGTATTTATAGGGAAAGTGAGGGGACAAGGCATTAATGGCCAAGGGACACCTCACATGTGCTTTTCTCAAACCCATGTGCTCTCTCTTGGCATTTAACATGGAGTTAGGCCACATGGGGCCCCCACAACAATACTTCATCACCCTTGGCCGGTCAACCCTTAAAATATCTCATGACATCATCATGACACAACTATGATGTCATTAAACATACCGAAACCCTAAAACTGCATTTTTACTATTCACTGAAAAATTCAACTTTCTCAGAAAATTCCCAAAATTTCACCTTAACTAAAAATCAATGCTCTGATTTCAAAAATGAACTCCATTTTATAAAAATAATTTTTTAAGTATTTTTAAATTTATTTTTAAATAAAAACACTATTCACCGAAAATTCATTTTTTCAGAAAAAACCCCAAAAATTACCATAACATAATATCGATGCTCTGAGTTCAAAAATAAAGTCCTTTTTATAAAAATAATTTTCTAATTATTTTTAATTAAATTTTTAATTAAAAAACCCTATTCACCCGAAAATAACTATTACTTGAATAATAATTTATGAAACCGTTATTTAACCATTTTATTGAATCACATTACTTAATCAAGGTGCCTAGATTATTTTAAAACTTTCTTTAAGTGAGATTACTAATCCATTTGGTCATATTACTAATCCTAATCATAAAATCACTATTCATAATTTACTATTCATCAAAAATCAAGTTGATCTTATTAGACTCTAAATTTCGTACTGGACATAATTGTAGAAGACCATTTTTTGAGAATCATTACACATTTTAAATTATTTAAGGTTTACACAAACATTTTTTTTAAAATATCCTTTTGAAAATTCATCAAAAATATACATACTATTTTTATCCAGTCATTTGAAAATTCATAAACATCATCATAATAAGAAATCCCAATTTTTATTTAAAACAAGGATTACACAAGGAATTTATGGTCTCATTACATAGCCCCTTATATTACCAGCATAGGACCTAAGAGTAAGGTGTGCTAGGGTGATAGAATCTTGGGGCGGCTCAGTCAACATTGCCCGAGTAGTAATTTCTATCAGTTTGAACTTCTCGCGAAGACGATTCCGTTATAGCTTCACATGATGAAGTTCAGCTTGTATTTGGTCCAGAGCAAAGCCCAATGGTGCTACCTCCTTCCCAAGCTCTGTGATATGGGCTTCGATCAGTCCAAGACTACTAGGTGAGGCCATCAAATCTTCTTTCTATAATATTTAACCAAGATTACTTATATTTGGAGACAATAATCAAAACATTTTGTTCACAGTGGTCATATTGACCGATGGTCATATAACAGTCAAAACCCACTGGTCTCATTTTAATTATAATCATGTTTATCAAATAAAACATTTTTGTTGAGTATAAAAATAAAATAAAATAACACATGAAATTAGGGAACAAGATTTATTCAAAATTTCGGGCCGTTACATGTGATGTTGTGTGTGTTTGTGCATGTTATGCTTTCCTACGACGTTTTGGATATTATGTGGTGATGTAGGTTACTTACTAGGCTATGTGATGTGTGGGGATGTGGTGTGATTGTTGGTTGGCATGGATGAGATGTGGGAAATTGTGATGTGGTTTTGGTGTATAGTTGTGTGACACATGGTAGTGATGATGTACAATGCTGTTGTGCTATGTGGTGGTGTTTTATAAAGTGGTTGTGATGTGTATTTGATTTGTTTCATGGACGTTTTGGTGTATAGTGGTTGTGATGTGTGGGGGATGAGACATGTGACTGTCATGGTGAGATGGTTTGGTTGGTTTGACAAAATGACGACAGTTAATGCAATGTGGGTGAGTTGTTACGTGGTGGTTTTGTTAGTTCTCTGGTTATCCAAGAAATAAATTTGTAAATATAGATATAAAATAATTTTTTTGGTAAATAAATGAGATAGTCTAGAAATTGATGTCTCGAAAAGGTTTTTGATTAATTGAATTTTAATTAAATGTGACGTGTATAAGTGAATGTTGTGGCTTAGTAAATGGAAGTGTAATGTGTGGTTTCGGTGTGGTGTGTTACAAATAGTGGTGTAAGTAGTTATGACGGTCGACATGTGGTGAATCGGTGGTGGGAGTGTGATCTAGTGATGTTTTTGTGAACCCATAGATTTGGAATATTGTACTATCTATATATCATGTATTTAAGGATATTTCTAAATGCTTCCAACCCAAGTTAGACAACCTTACCAATTATCAGAGGTTCTAGGTTATGAGTGTTTTCCATATCATCCAATATAGTGTTGATATAGATGGATGTATACCCTATCTTACCCTCTCTTCCTTCAGTAGTGATGGATCATGTTTATTCAGGTGTGATGTGATTTGAGAGGTTAGGTGTGTTTTAGTGAGGTAAATTGATGAGGCTGTAATGTGATGTGGTTTCATGGGTGTCTTCAAGAAGCATGTGATGAGATGTCAAATGTTGTGGGGTCATTAATTGTTGGAGGAGGGAATGTGGTTTATTTCCTTCAAGTTCGTGATTCCCTATTTCTCTAGTTATGTGGTGAGATGTGGAATGATGACCTAGGTGTCTTCGGGCAAGAGGTATTGTGAAGGCCCATATGTATTCAGGTGAGATGAGATGTGATGATTCATTATGAGAGCACATGATGCTATAAATTATGATGGAAGGTTAGGTGGGGAAGCATCCCAACCCTCATCAGAGTTGGATTGTATGTGATTTGATATTTATGTATAGGATGGGAGCACATGCCATTCGACATTGGGGAGTGAGAGTAGAAAATCAGTGGGGAGGTGTTTGTAATGTGCCTTGAATGATTATGATTTTGACTAGTATATTACTATATTGGATACATCATTTGGTGAGTTAGATATGGTGAGTTTGGGATTGTTTAGTTGACCTATTTAGGTGCTTGTTTGTTTTACTGTTTGTTTACTGGTTCATTTGCATGTTCTTTTTCACATGTGGTCTCGAGACCTTGGGTATGAACCTACTGAGTATACTTTTATTCCCAACCTAAATGTATAATTTTTTTTTCGGTTTCTAGGAGCTCATTGGGTACTATGATATACATTACTATATTGGATTTATATTCTTTGTCGAGTCTCCACTACAGACATGTCTTCTGGTATATTTGTATACTTTTATTGTTAGGTTTTATTATTTTTTACATGAATTATGGGAAGGTTTTTCGATTATTTTTATATTGTCTGTTGGAGTTTAATGGGGATTTTTTATCCTATCTACCAATACTTTTTATTTTATAGAGGGTAATTCCTCTCATATTTGATATTTTATACCCTCAATTATTGTCATCAATCCGGGGACTACTGGGGGTGGGACTCGAGGGTAATTTTATCTCTTACTTCATTGTAGTATCTTTAGAGGGAGGGGGACATGAAACAATGGTATAAAAAGTCATTGTTGAGAGATGGGATGGAGTTTGGATGTAGTCACATTGTGGATTTAATTGGTTGGAAGAGAAGTAATGTTAGTTGACCTTGGTGCATGACATAGGATATGGATACCAGCTACGCCACTAAATGTTAGGCCCCCATGATCTAGTGCATAGTGTTAGGCTTATCAAAGACAGAGAAATGTAGACCTATTTTTATTATAGGTAACTACAAGATATACATTATTCATGATTTGTTGTATTCATTGTTGAATTTGGTAATTTAGGAAATCTAAAATACTGAAATAATTAACTAAATAAAATTGTGATAAAATCCCATTCAACTAAGATTAGAATGTTATCATTGATTTTTAAGAATGGATCAGAGGCATACATTTCAAATGGATAAGGTATTTTAGGATAAACAATATAATCCAATAAATTATAGAATATTAGATTTCACAAAGGAGTAGGAGGCATGCCCGAGGTATTTGTATTCCCTCTAGTGGGAGAGTTTCAGAATTTATGAGGGGAGTATCTTAGATGTGGAGACATATCACTTGTTAGAACATTTGAAGATATATTTTAATATAATCTTATCATAGACTATGTTCTCGGTACCCTTGGTACATATTCTATTGTAGAGAGTTTAATATTAATGGTGGAAGCTATTTTTGGGTGATTGAAAAGAAGAATATGTGTTGTGGCCAGACTATTAGAGGGAGTTCAGTTCTGAGTTACATTCAATGATGAAATTGAAAAGAATAGGTAAGAATTTATGTCTCTTCAGTAGGGAAAAATAAGTGTGTGGGATATTGGGATAAAGTTCAATGGATTTTTTTCTTTTCCCAAGATGTTTTTCTAGATTATCCGTCCATAGGGAAAGGTTTGGAAGATGCTTTACACCTAGTGGTCAATAATATAGTCACTCAATTTATGTTACCTATGTATTTAGAGGTCAATAAGATAACATAGGCTATCAAATAGATGAATTTTTTGTGATTTTTTCCTCAAGAGAGTGTCAAATAGGGTTTCTTGAAGAGAATGGATTTAGGTAGTGGGCCTCAAGTGTTTAGTCAATCAGGGTTTGAGCCAATGGAAAACCAAACACAACAGATCTCTTCCAACCGTTAGGGGAAGGTGGCTTCCAGGAACCTAAAAAAAGAATTTAGTTTCTATTATATATTTAGAAGGAAAATGTGGACCACTAGGATTAGTGTCTGAATGCTTAGGGAGTCCAAAATCTGGTGGCTTTTCAAGACTCTTTTTGAAAACAATAACAGTTTCCACCGAGGTTGTTTCAGTTACAGGGATCACTGAAACTTGTTCAGTTTCTAATGGAAAATGGTGTTGTTAGAGAGAATCCTTCTGATGGTCCCCATCAATAGGGACCCAGGAAAGATAATGTTCAAATAGGTTGGTATTCAAGAGGTAAAATAGTTGATCCTAGTTAGATGCACACTTTAGAGGCAGTAGTGCCAAAAGATCCATGAATTGTTCGAGGTACTATTAATTTATTATCTACACTTGTGAGTGGTTTTTTTTTCAATATCCTCACCCACCATTACTTATCTTACATTTTTTTTATACTTTGGTATTGGTTGTATAGATACTTCTAGTTCCCTTGGGGTTATCGGTAATGATTGGAGGTTATGATGCTTTATTTGATGTGTGTGGGGGGTTTATATTGGTGGTGGGGAAACACTATTCAATGAGATATTTCTTCTTGACATAGAATAATCTATAAAAGTTTATCCTATACATGGAATAGATATATGATATACATATATTCTTTGACTATTTCTATAGGAGAGTTTCATTTGTTTATGTGGAGGAAACGTGAGTGGCATTCTTTAGAGAGAGACGTAAGAAGAGCCTATTTTTCTCTATTGGTGGAGCAATCAGTGGTGGGGTAGTCTAGGGATATTCCAAGGGTTGTGGAGGATTTTTTAGATGTTTTCCAAAATGAGGATGTGGAACTACCTCTATAACACAACATCATGTTGGGGATAGGGTATTAACCAGGTGTGTATCTAATTTCAATGGATCCTTATGGAATGGAACCTACATAGTTATGTTAGGTGAGTTTATAGTTGAATGATATGATGCAGAGGGTTTTCATATGACCTAATGTGTCTCCTTGGGTACATCCATTGTTTTTATCCAATATAGTGGATGGTATTCCAAGGTTTTGTATAGAATACTAGATTTTGAACTAGGTAACGATTAAGAATTATTAACCTATTCTAGGGATTGATGATCTATTCAATTGGATGAGATGAGATATTTCGTCATTGATGATCGATCTGTGGTTAGGATATCACTGGTTGAGGGTGAAGGGTGAGGATATCTAGAAGACTGAATTCAGGTACATGTATGGGTACTTTGAGATTTTGGTTATGCCCTTCAGGGTCCTGAATGTAGTAGACATGTTCATGGGGATCATGAACTCCATTTTCTTTGAGTTCCTGGACCTATGTGTTGTTATTCTCATTGATGATAAACTGGTTTACTAAAACTCATAGAAGTATGTTGAGCATCAAAAAGTTTTTTCATGTCCCCTTAAATCACAAACTCAATAGAAATATTTCCATGTTTATGTTTTATATGTGAGATGTGAGTTTCCCTAGTCATGTGGTATCTCGGTAGGGTGTATCTATCGACCTGTTAAAGGTCAAGAATGTTGTTTGTTGATAGGTTAAAAAAATGTGGTATTTTTTAATAGTTTACTTGGTCTCATAGGATATTATCATAGGATTTTATTTTATTTCCATAAAGTATTAGGTCCACTAACCACATTGATCTGAATTTGTCTGGATTTCATATGGATCGATCATTACCTTAAAGCATTCCGTTACCTAAAGGAAAACTTGGTCAGTGATCTAGTGATTCAGTTTCATGAGGAGGGTGTGTTTTTAATGGTTTTAATTGATTAATTCTATTTAGTATTGTGGTACATATTGATGAAATAGTGTATAGTGATCTGTTACATGTCTAGGTAGTTATATTGTAACATCCTTGACCTGATTCACTCATAAGTAACAAAACATGATTATCCACAGAGTCTCAATTGTGCTTACACATATTCTAGAGGTTGTTAACTATAAATGAGGGTATAAGGTGGCACAATTTAGAGAATATACCCACATAATCAGAGTAGCAAAATCATGTAATAAATTGATAAATAGTCAATTCATAATAATATTAAAAGAACAATAAAAGTAGAACCTCCTAATAACATAGAAAATAATCAATAACAATATCTAGTAACATATACAAGATGATATAATTTCTTTTATCTAACAAATTAATAAGAAAACATGTAATTAGGCACACATACATACATATATATAAAAAAACAAAATACCAAAAAGACTATATCTAGATAATATCATGATCCATAACTCAGACATGTGTTCCCTATGTCCCATGCTACAATCAATAAAGTGTCTAGAAATGAGTTCTCGTAACTATACCTACCTACATCCATGAATTCAGTTTGGGTACTAATCAACATCCTGAAAAGGGTGTGAGACATACCTAGCATGCCACCACCCACAATGTCTATAACAAATCAAGTATATGTATATAAAGAATAACACTATACAAGTTTAACAAGTAGAGATAGAATGTGTATGATAGGAATGAAAAGGCCATGAATATATTATATAATAAAAGTAGGCTATAATAGATGAGAATAAATATAGATTTTACGTTGTAATAATAGGTAAAAGAAATCTATATATACACCAAATGTGAAGAGAGTAACGGAGATAAAAGGGAAGGGTACCGAGGTATATAACTAGGGTGACCTATATTAGGAGACATGAATATATAAAAAATTCTTATGTGACATACCTTAGTCCTTTTCATCAGTTCTATATCATAAATAAAAATAACTATGGGACACATGTTCCATACCACTATCTCGTAGTAAGTTTTATACCATAAATAATAACACATAGGGTCTCATGTTCCATAACATGATCCCCTTACCAGTGCCATAACATAATGAAATAGGTGCCACAACTTCATAATAATTCGGTTCCATAAAGAAATATCCAACACTATTAAAATAATTTAATAAAAGATAAGTGCTATGTTATTGTCCATAACCAATTACAATTATCAGTATACAGAGGAACATGCCACGAAAACATCCATCTGATTCCACATTTCCATTTGAAACCTATAATTTAACCATTTTAAAAGTATTTAATAATAAGGATAAATTGGAATGTTCCTATCTAACTATCACATTTTATTTTAAATGTATCCCACTTCAAGGGTGATGAGTTTACACACCCAATGGGGTGGTTTAACAGAGAGTAGATGAATGAACACACCTTCTAGGTGGCTCAGGTTGAGGATGAAAGCCTTCAACCCAGATTATGTTCTATAAGGGAGACCAAAATTAGGTGCAATAATTAATTTAAGGCTAGTCATCTAATTTATATGTAAAAACTAGAAGGTCTGACATGAAGAACAATGAAAATAAAAAATAGATAACAAAACCTTAGGGAAAATTTATTGACCACCCACCTTATGGTTGTGGTAGAAAAATCATCTTATATCCGCCCTTGGTTTGGTCCATATCATATGAAAATGAAAGAATAGAAAACTACATGAAAATTGGTAATATGATCTCACACCAATATAATATCATCTACAGGAAGATAAGAGAAGAATGTAGATAAAATAATGGAGAAAATACCGATGTTGATCCAAATTGACATATGGAACTTTAATAAGAGTTAAGCTGGATAAATGACTTTAAAACATAGCTTTAGACTTAGAGGAGACAAAATGGGAGGAGTATATAGTTTTTTGTCCACTATAAAACAAGAAGGGATGTAGTTTATTTAAATAGAGAGAGTGAAAATGGAAATTCACCAATTTTTTATAGGTTACAAAGTTCGGCTGCATGGTTTCTCAAACCATATGCCAACCGTGTGCATCCCACTATCTAGTTATCATACACCGTACGACCAACATCGCATGGTTAGGAAAACCATGTGAATCCTTTGTGTACCCTCTACCTTAGCCCCAAATATCCAAATCAACCCTCACTTTGTTTTAAAAAACCATGTGGAAGACATATAGGGACACATCGTTTGAGGGGGACGGTTAGCACTAACCATGCGTTAACCCTGAACCTCTCATGTTTTCTCCATATCTCGGAGCTCTAGGACCCAAACAAGCCTCAGATACTCCCTATTTCACCTTTATGGGGCCAAGAACGTTTATTAGGAAAAGGAATATTCAAACTGAAATTAACGGTTCCTCACCTAAAAAATCCAAGATCTTAAAATCTCCCCCCTTATGGAAACTCGCCCCTGAGTGGTCCTTCAAAGGGTGGAAACCCATCATCTAAGAATAACTTCAACCAATAATAATATATTTTGGCCATTTTCTCTATGGTCTTTTCTTGTACATGGACATGCTTCCACAACACCCTTACCATAGTAACGTTCATACTTCAAAGGGCCTTCACGCTTCAATTCACAATACGGATGGGATACTCCTCAAAGGATTCATCTACCTCCTACTCAACCTCAATGGGATAAAAGATATGAGATATATTGGAAAATTTTTGGCCAAACTATGAAACATGGATGACATCATGCATAACTCGGTACTACTAAGGTAACATAAACCAATAACATATTGTCTTGATTGTCTCCATAAAATGAAAATGTCAAATGAACCAAGGTTAAAGTTTTACCTTCCATCAAAACCATTGATTCCCCAGTCTTAGTAAAACACCTAAGAAAATTTAATTCCTAACCAGAAAATCTAGTGTTCAATAGACATGATCAATGTATGAATTCTTCCTAGATTGAACAGTATAAATTCACTTACTGATCTACTAAAATGACTATAAAGTCTCCTAAATGAGATGTGTCCATTTAGTGCTACCTCACCTGTATCAAACCAGCATAGAGGTGAATAGAATGGACTACCATATATGGAATCATAGGTATACATTTATATCATCTCCATTTATATTTTACTATAGGATAAATCGTCAAAAGGTATATGTTTCTCCCATGTATATCTAAAATATATTGTATATGTCTAGAACATTTCTTCTTGTACCTGAATCATTCGTTCTGACTGCTCGTCAGTCTGAGGATGAAAGGCTATTCTCAAAAGCACCTAAGTACCTAGTGATTTGTGTAGCCCCTACTATAAAATCTATGTGAAATGAGAATGCCCCTCAGAAACAATAGTACGAGGGAACCCATGAAGGGTTATAATCTCACAAACATATTGTCTTCTAAGATCATACATTAATAATGTCTCTCTAATTTGTAAGAAATAAGAAACCTTCATGATCTTATTTTTGATCACCCATATACATCACTTCCTCAATGGGTTATTGATAATATAGTCAAAAAATACATTGTGAAATCATCCTATTTCAACTCAGAAGTGGGAAATGGATGTCAAAGACCTACTATACACTATTTTTCTTCATTAACCTTTTGATAGTTGAAACAACGATTTACAAAATATTATGTTTCCCTTTTTATACTAGGCCACCAATTCTAAATATGTAGGTCACGATACATCATTGTAAGCCCAGGGTGTACCACCCAATTAGAATCTTGATACTCTCATATTAATTCATCCCATATGTTTATAAGAACCTAGATGCATCCATGGAAGCATAAGATCTCACCCTCATCAATTTTCTAGTCAGAGTACAAAACCACACTTGTGACATTCTACCATATGACTAATCTCTCAGGATATGATAACTAAGTCATATTAACTATCTCTAAAAGTGAATATTTCAGAAATAATGATGAATTTTTAGTCTATCCATGATTCTACTAGACCTCTAGGTGCAACTTAAAAATTAATAAATCAACTACCACTCACCACTGGCGTCCTTAACTGCATGTGTCTGAGTCCTTTAGACCAAATCATCTGATTGGATATTGAATTCCTCAAGAACATATGAAATATTAAAATTGATGTATTGTAGGTATTCAGCCCACCTTATCTTCGTCAAGTTCAAGTCACATTGGGTGAAAATATACCTGAGGATTTTGTGGTCTGTATAGACCACAAAATTCTCTCCATGAAAATAGTGCATCCAACAATGCAGGGAGTGAACCACAAATTCTAACTCAAGACTATGCATCAGGTAATTACACTCATGGGGACTCAAATAAAAAGACAAATATTCCACAACTAGACCTTTCTTCATTAGAACTACTCCTAGACCGATATTTTATACATCAAAATATATTGTAGAATTGTTTCCCATATCTTGAAGAATTAGGATCAGTTCTGAAGTTATTTTCCCTTTCAGGACCTAAAAGGTTATTTCATAGTCTTATGGCGATATATAATTTTAAAATATCATATTATATCTCATAAAAGGTGACTGTAGCTGTGAAAAGTCCCAAATGAATCACCTATGATTACCAGCTATCACAAGAAACATCATATATGAAAAATGTTATTAGGATGCTCCCAGGTAAATAAAACTCTAACGGTCTATAAGTCAGAAGTTAATTCTACCTCTGAGATTATGTGACCTAGCTCTTGGACTTTATCGATCCAAAAGTGGTATTTAGTGAGCTTAGCATACAGATGGTTCCATCTCAGTGTATTCAGAATGATCTCAAGACGTTTGGAATGGTTGTGTCGAGTATGACAATACACCAATATTTCATCTATTACGACTACCACAAATGAATCTAGAAATTGGTGGTAAACCTGTTTCATCAGAGCGAAGAAAACATCTGACAAGTTCGTGAGAAAAAATATCATAACCATATACTAATAAAGAACATGCCCATTTTGAAACACTATATGAGGTATATTTTATGGTATAACATGTACCTAGTGATATCCTGACCTCGAATAAATATTTTATAAAACATAAGATCCTTTGCTATGATCAAAGTTGTCACATATATGAGAAAAATTATTCTGATTATTAACAGTAAGATGATTTAACTATTGATAATCTACCCAATGCCTGAGGGTTACGTCGTAATTTTTTGTGAAAAGGAATAGTGAACCCTAGAGAGAAGTATGAGCCTATATGAAAGACATATCTCTTATGTCCTCTAGTTATATCTTGGGGTCCTGCCACTTAGTAGTGTCCATCTTGTAAGGAGGAATAGAAAATGGTGAAGCTTTTGGAACTAGAAAAAAAGATAACTCTACCTCTCATTGAGGAGGTAAACTAGAAAATGTATTGGGAAATAAATCCCTAAAACGATATACTAAGAGAAGAAATTTAGTCCAATTTATTCCCTAATAATCCATATTAAGGATATCAACCTGGGATATCACTTCACTCAACCCATGATTCCCTATTCTAGATCTACCTTTCTAGACATTAGAGTCCCCCTTGTATATATAATTACCTCACTCTCATGTTAAAAACAAACCCTCCAGTGATATTAATCCATATTGGCATGATAAATAACTAACAATTACTACCTATGAATATTTTTAAAACCCAAAATCTAAAGGTATAATAGGTTCTATAAAAGTTGAAAACTTCCTATATCAATTGGGAACTCCTTACACTATAATACACTCATAGAATTTATATCCAAAGTATTTTCAATGGTCATCACCCCAATGATTTATTGAATTTATAGTGTTAGGATTTTCATTATATCTACACAGATAAAATAATTCAATTCCCCTATGTGAAAAAAACCAAGGTATATGCTACTAAAATCTTACCATTAACTATAGATATACATGTACTTTACTCCCCTGACACATGATGCACTGCATAAATATATCCTATTCCATAACCCTGAGATACAACATGAATTCCTTGAGAAGGACCACTCTGTTGATGTTGTTCAACTGGTGTCTTGAATCCCAAACCATGACCACCTCCTTAACTTGACCATCCAGTATCACTCAAGTTCCCTACTTGACACAGAGTTGCTAAATCTACTCTTGGATCCAAGGTTAGTGATGATCCTCTCTCACTATCCATTGTATGGAATATTCGAAAAAACCACTATAAATGGAGCATCGTGTCATATGATCGACACTCAACTAGGTCCTTCTCACACTGAGGTTTCACATACCCATGTTTCTCACACCAATGAAAGACTACAAAAACGCCAGTACTTGAACTCTAACTAGTAAATCATTCATAAGAGGTCTCTAAGTGATTATTTATTCCACTATATACTTCACTACAGGGTCTAGAAACTAATATCATATAATCCATATCTATATCTCCCCTCACATTACATTCGGTAATAAAATTATGGTCTACTATATCATAAATGGTAGTCAACCGGGAAATGTTCACCTGTGGATGAATAGGATCCCTGATCTCATCCTGAAAACATCACACTTTTTCTGGATCATTAATAGTATAAATAGGCTCAAATAACTATAGCACTATGAAGCAAGATGAGTAATTCATAACATGCATAAAACCCTACTATAGGTTCGTGAACTCCCCAATATGGTCATCAATCAAGGTCTCAGGTAAAACTTAGTCATAGAAGACAGTCTGAAAACCACCCTAGGCCATAGCCTAATGAAAATCCACCTGGTTAATAACATATCACCATCAATTGGAATAATATTGAAGCATATACATAGTGGGATTCACTATCCTCAAAAAAGGTGTCTCATGGTTCCAAAGATAGTCAGCATGGACTCTATCCATGACTTTGCATCCTCGGGTCCACCATCCCCTAAAAAAGTACATATATGTTTCTTATGAAACACTCGCGTGAACTCATCCATAGAAGAGGAAGGTCACATAGATCCATATATAGGCTTCATAAGATATATAATTTCTCCTAAAAACCACAAATCATCGACCTCATCGGGGATAATAGGAGGTTCCACAGGAGGCACTACAAGAGGTAATACTAGTGGATCAGGGCCAACTGTCTATGAATCATGGTTGTAACTACCCTCCTAGTGCATGACTCAAGGAAATCATGGTTTCATATCTCTACAAATTTTAATAACTCGGATCATATATGATTTTAAAATGGCAACATTGTAGATAAAATAATAAGATAGGTAAAATCCTTTATATATATGAGTCACTCCCCTCTTCCTTCACTTAAAGCATGGTTTTGGTGATAGGAACAATCATTAAGTACAAAAGCGACACTACCTATTATCCACTACTGTGGTTGGGTCTAGGTTATGATCCATGTTTCACTATAAAGGTCCCAGTATATGGACTATCCATATCATGTTATATAAAAAAACACCCTTTAAGTTGCAATTAAAATCCCAATTTAATAGTGATCATATTATAATTTAAGATTTATCAATTATTTTATTTACAAAATAGAACAATTAACTAAACTACTAGTCCAAATTTATAAAAGTACATTTTTAAAAATTGTAATTGGTAGTTTATTTATCTGTATCTATAAAATTACATTTGATAAAAGAATGTAATAGTTAGTATAATATTATTTAGATAAATGAATCTTCATTCCCCATATATATAGGTGCATTCATTCATTATAATATAGATGGTATTAATTTATTCAAAATCAAATAACGTTTTAGTCTATGTAACCACAGTTGCATAACCCAAACAAGTGATAATTTTTTAATTAAGGTTTAATCATCAACCTATATGGGAAGACACCATTAAGTTGATGTAAAAACATTAATAATGAATTATTTAATCACCTTTCTTACTAAAAAAATGTTAGTAGCATAACATGTATATCACTAAAGGCAAACACAACAAGTATCATGCAGTCAGGAAATGAAACCTATATGGAATTCCATAATTCATGATATATTAATCCTATAAGCTTCTTTAAATGATGCATGATCAATGATTTCTTTTCGTATTGGGTCAAGGATAAAATAAAATCAAACCTCATAATGATAATAACATAACATATCATGTGCATTACCCAATGATGGAATCAAGACAATTATAACATGCATAAAATGAAACATCCAATTCCATCTAAGGCAATTAGGATTTTCCATATACATGGGTTAGATACTCCTAGACACAGGCTCATTACTATATTATGACACATACTAGTCTCCTTTATAGCATCCCAAAATAGTAAGGAAAGAAAAATAATCCTCTAATACTAATTAGTAATGTACTGGACCAAGTTCACACATAATTAACTGAACTTGGTTGGCCACAAGGGCTCAACCATTCCTCCCCATATGCTAGAGGTTACCGACTAGAAGTGAGGTTCTAATGTGGTATAGTGGGGATACTATAACCTCATAATTAGAGTATCACAATGGTTTAATAAATGGATAAATAGTGGAATGATACTAATAATGGTAGAATAGTGAATTTAGAACATCCTAATAAAACAGATAGTCATTAATAGAAATATTGAGTACCATATAAAAAATGATATAATATCATGCCTCTAAAAAATAAAACAGGAAAAAGTTTAATCAGGATATCATACATACATATATATAAAAACAATAAAAAAGGCCAAAACTTATATCTTCAAATAGCATCAAAATCCATAACATGGTCATGTGCTCCCTTACTCCCATGTTACAATCAATAAAGAATTAATAATAAGAACTTGTACCTATCCCTACCAGCATCCATGATGTCTTTACGGGTACGAATTGGTGGTCTAAAAAGGGTGTGAGATATACGTAGCAGGATACAACCAAGGGAATTAATAAAAAATCCATCATGTTTATATAAACTATAATCATGTGCAGGTATAATAGGTTGAGATGTAATGTGTATGACAGACGTGACAAACCCATGAGAACAAAATGTAATAAAAGAAGGCTATAACTGATGAGAATCAATATATATATATATGAAGTGTCAATATCATGTAACAACCATCTTGGTAAGCACTAAATGTGAAAAGAATGATAGACCTATATGGGCTAGGTCCCAATACAAATAACCAAGGTGGCCTATATCAGGAGATATAGATATATAAAAAAGTTTTAGGTTCCATACCTTAATTATCCTCATTGGTTTCCTACCTAAATAAACCTACCTGGGGGTCATGGGTTTCATACTTCCATCTCATAGTTGGTTCCATACCATATAGAATCATACCTATGGGTTATAGGTTATATACATTTATCCTCTAGTCGATTCCATACTACAATAGAATAGGTTCCATACCTTCATAAGAAGTCAGTTTCATAACAAGATGTTCAATATCAAGAAAAAAACATAATAAAATATGAGGGCTATGTTCATGTCCTTTACTAATTACAATTACCAGCATAAAAACTAACAAGACAAGAGAACATCCATCACATTCCAAACTTCCATTTGAATCCAAAGATTTAACCATTTTAATAGAATTCAATAACATGGAAAAAAAGGCAATATCCTCTCCAACTATATCATTTAATTTTAAATGGATCCCTCAACAAGGGGAGATATATCGCACACCCAAAGGTATGGTTTATAATAGGGTATATGAAATAACACACCTCCAAGGTGGCTTGGGTTGAGGTTGGTATCCTCCAACCATGATTAAGAACTATAATAGTGACCCAAATTAGGTGCAATAATTAATCTAAGAATTATAATTTAATTTAGAAGCAATAACTGGGATTTCTAGAATGTGGAACAATAGTGACAATCAATTAGGAAAAAAACAATAGGTAAAAGATATATACCATTTACATTAGACCTGTGGCAGAAAACTCGTCCAATATCAACCCTTGGTTTGATCTAGATAAGAATAAAATGGAAGAACATACAAACACACTGAAAATAGGGCACATGAGCTCACACCAAAATAAATCTTTTGACCTGAAGAAGAATGATTAAAGTAAATAAAGGAATAATGGGCTTACCAGCTATGATCTAATGTGATATACAATACTCAAATCAGAGTCTGGATGGAATAAGGACTTCAAAACCCAGATTTAGACTTAGAGGATCTCAAATGGGAGGAGGATAGGGTTATGAGTCATTTTGAAAAGATAAATGTGGAGGGGAATTTAGAAATAAATAGGAGAAAACGAAAATTCACCACTTTTTTGTAATTCTCAATGTTTAGCTACACGGTTAAACTAACAGTACACCAAACTTGTACACCCCACTATATATATAGAAAACCTTGCATAGACTGCAGTTCATAGTTTAAAAAACTATACATATCTTGTGCACACCTACTTTCTTATCCCAACAATGAACACCCCCCTCACATGGTTTAGTCAAATTGTGTGGCAGCATTATAGGGTTGTACAATTTGAGTTGCATGGATATCCCTAACCATGAACTAACTGGTTACCTCTATTATTTTTTTCATAATGTAGAGCTATGGGATTCTAAATATACTTGGAAACACATTATTTTACCCGTAATAGATTAGTCATGTTTATATGGATAAAATGCATTAAAATTAATATTAAAAGGTTTTATACATTGAAGAAAATCTAGGATCATATATATATATATATTCATGGGTGTACCTATTCCACACATGATATAAAGTTGGTAGTAGTTATGTTTGTGGTAAATTTGTGACCGAATTACCTTATTTTCAAGAACATTGTGTTTTTTCACATACCATATGATCCTAAAATATGTTTTCTATTAGGAGGATCTAAATTTATACCGGTAGGGGTGGATTTATTATCTTTAAGATTATGAATCTGTAATATCTTACACCCTACTAAATTGGAATGTGGTTTCCAATACATTGAGTTATATGTCCCAAAGAGACATGGTTCAGGAGTATATAGATGTTTTTAAAGGGATGAAGGATATTTTAGTGATTCATCTTGACATTTTGGAGAGTGGTGGATGAGATTCTCTTTTTTATATGATTGTGGAGTCTTCTTTGCTACGGTGGGTGGAGGAGTCTCTATGGAGAGACCAATATGCAAAGGTGATGCAAGACCATGTTGTAAATGGTGATATTCTAGAGGGATGGTCAAAGGATGGTTATAATTGAGTGTTATTTTAGAGTAGGTTGTATGTTCCATTGGAATTACTTGAGGGGTTCTCCATTAGTTTAACAGCTCAACCTTTGGACTACATCATGGTGTGAAAAATATGTATCAAGGTTTTAGGGGAAAACATTGATGTCTGGGGATGAAGTGGTTAGTGACAGAGTTTTTTTGAAAAGTGTTTGGGTTTTTATTAGATGAATGTATACAACCATGTTATTTGTGGTTTGTTATAGTCCTTGGATGTTTTGAAGTTGAAATGGGAAGAAATATCGACGTATTTTATCACTATGTTACCAAAATAATTGTGAGGATGTGATGAGGTTGGGTGGTAGTGGACCAGCTAAAGAAGATGGATAACATTATAGATTTCTATGAGTCGAGTACTGTAGATGTTTTAGTTAGGTGACATATGGATGATGTGGTTTGGATTCATGGGGTACGGTGTCCCATCATTACAAATTTGGATCCTCATTTTACCTAATGAGTCTGGAGGGGATTATAACATGATTTTGTCTCCCAATTGTTCCTTAGCATGACTTTTCACCCTTAAATTTATGTGAAGGCATAGAAGACCATATAGACATTGGAGGATATTTTGTGAGCTTGCATCGTGGACACTAATAGATCATGGGTAAGCCACCTACCTCTTATCGAGTTTTCATACAATAATACTAATCACTCTTCCATTAACAAGGCTCTATATGAGAAATTTAATGGGAATCCATGTCACTCTCTGTTGTGTTGTATGGAGGTTAGGGAGTCAGTAGTTTGTGTTCCTGATGAGGTTTAGAGCATGACTAAGAATATCTAATCAGTTCTTTAGTGAATGAGGGTGGAACAAGAAAATCAGAATGCCTATACTGATCATAGGGGGAGGACCCTAGAGTTTGTGGTTGGATACCTTATGTTCTTTGGGGGTTCTACTTAAAGAGGTAAGTAAAGGTTTGGAAGGGTTGGGGGTATGATTTACCCTGATTTTTTCACCCTTTGAGGTGCTGGGATGATTTGGAATGGTATCATATTGGTTAGAGCTTCCACTATATATGGATAGTATCGGTGACATCTTCCAGGCGACTTGGGTGTTTTTAGGTTGTTCATAGTGAATCCCACATCATTAACTAGAGATATATGGATAAAAATGATGACGTGATGTTCATGGAATGGCTAGTAGATATCATAGATCACTGAGAAAAGGTGTTTCTTGGATGAACCATTCCCATGGTTTTCATGTTGTAGAGTAATGATAGCCTAGAGTAGATTTCTTGGGAGCAAGAGATGCAGATGTGTTCCCAATACCCAGATTTTTTTGAACTTTTATTTGTTCTTATTTTCTTGAGGTTGTGATGTTTGGGTGTTGATACTTTATGAGATGTTATTTTTCTTGAAGTTGTGATATGTGATAAAGCTTCAGACATATGAATAAAGGAGGAACTAAATCCTAATAATGCTATGTTTTTTACAAAATGATTAAAATTATGCAGGCGAGTCAATGCCACCGAGAGTAGATAATGTCTTCACATGGAGGATGAGATTCATTAATTCATGTGCACATGGAATTTCTATGCATGCTAGTTATGAATGTGTTTGTATTGGTCTATATAGAGGTTGACATGGATGTATGGGTGTTTATAGAAATATGTTGGTTTTTGGATGGTTCTAGATGATGTCGGTTTATGCCCAGGGAGAGGTGGTATTTTGGTTGTGTGGTGTGTTTATGGGTATTCTGGTATCGTGTGTTTGGCTAGAAGTGGTGTTAAAGCCTAGCAAGATCCATGAGAGGTATATTGTAGGGTGGTTGTTAGGAACCCTTTCTTTTTATTGGTCTTGGTTTTTATTCTTGAGAATGAGAATCATTTGATAGGCATCTAATGTAAGAATATGATCCTTCCTAACTTGTTACTTTTCTAGTTTTGTGGTTGGAGAGTGTTTGGAGGAGGATAGAGGAGGTTAGAGCTACAAAATAATTAAAACATGATTTTTTAGAATATAAAAGATTGGTTTAGAGTGTAAAAGTGTGGTTTACAGCTTGCATGTACAATCATTTATTTCTTGTGTGCAGTGAGGTGTTAAGGCATGAAATAGGATTATGCTATAAGAAATTAAATTATATTGTTATTTAATTCTAGCCTGACGCACCATGTGTTTTGGAAGAAAATGGGTTTTTATATAATAGGATGGTCTTACAAAATATATTTTGGGGAACCATGGATTTTATAATGTAAATATAAATTTTACATCGTGAATGGGGTGAGTTTCACCCTACACAAAATGTGAGTCTTGAATGATTCTAGTCATTTAGCCTTTGTTCCCTCCTGGTTTTATGGTGAACCCTAGATGTTTTGTAACACCCCAAGATTTTTTAAGAAATATTATTTTCAATTTATTTGATGTCTTGTGTTAGACACTACACCAAAATTAGCTTTCTCTATACACAATGCTGTATTATCTTGTATTATACACAAATAATATTCTTGGCTTGTGTTTCACGCAAGAGCGACTTTTCTCAATAGCGTGTGTTGTACGCAATACCGAGTTTCACTCAACTATGATATATTGTTCTAATATTATTATGAAATAACCTTTATGAATAGTATTAACAACTTTTTGAAACATTTTAATTCATCTTAATCATCTTTTAGAACAAGTTATGAGAACAAAATCAATTTTTCATATAAAGGAAATATTTTTCCAAAAATACAGTTTTGCCGCCTTTTGAGGGCACACCCACATTAAATCTTTTTTTTGAAACAATTGTGATTTCAATTTGACAAAATAACGTTATTCATTGTAATAAGTATATATAAATTTACATTGGATAATTTTTTAATATTTTTCTGTTAACATTCATATTTTGATGAACAGTAAAAATATGCTAAATTTTAATTAAAAACAACTTTTTTCAACAAGATAATTTATATGGTTAAATTATAATATTTTATGGTTTTAAATTATAAAGATATTATATTTTTACATTTAATATAATTTAATTCACTTTCACTAATTTTACATTGAATTCATAGGTAAAAACATTTCAATCTTTTGAAATGTTTTAACTTTTAAAACCCGTTTTCTCAACAACAGGATTAATTTTAAATTAAATACTGCAACTTTTGTGTTTTGAATTTAGAAAAATTGATTCCATATTTGGAATCAGTAGGTCCTAATTATGTTAACAGGACACTTTTTTATTTTTTTAGCGTTATGAATAGTAACTACTGTAAATTTTATTTACCACCTTTAAAGGTAAATCTTGTAATTAAGGGTAAAAATAATATTATAAAAATAAGCCTAACACTAGTATTAATATAATTGGATGATTATATTTTTTCCTAAAATATACTTTGTTTGAAATGGTTTCTATTAGAACCCACTTTTATGTGATTAAGACCTTTAATTTATTTTATTTAAATGAAAGTGAAGTATGTCTCACTCAAACGTTAATAATTAAATTATTTTTAATTTATGGTCACATAGAATATAAATCTGGTTATAAATACTCATATGAAAGCTAAATTTTTTTCCTTTATCATGTTCATTTATTTTTAATTTTTAAGAAACATATAATTACTTTAATAGCTTATACATTAATGATGCAGAAATTATTTATTTGGTGAAAAATCAATAATATAGTTTTTAATAAACTATTAATACCCATAAAAGGCTCAAAAACCTATCAAAAACTTATTTTTCGTGTAAATATAAACCATAATCATCCAAAGGTTGAATTGTTTACCATTTGGAGCCTTATAAAATCGATTATAACAATTATGTTATTTTATTTTAAATGATGTCAAAGTTGTCACCATCATAATTTAATAAACAAAACATTTTAAAAGTTGGGTGTTTTAGAAGATACATTGGACAAAAAGTATTCTTATGAAATATATTATATTTATATTCATGGTATTTTATTTTTAAATTTTATGTAATAAATAAGTATATTAAATAATTATACAAAAATGTTGTAGGTAATAATTTTATTAAGATAAATATCAAATAAATGGTTTAAAAATATAAAAATAAATATTATATAAACTAATTAATATTCTTCATGAATTTTAGAGATTAATATGACATGTTAGGAACCTATTAAATATTTTGGTTCGAATACATTCTCTCGGTGTATTTTATTTAAGTTAAAATAAATGAATAGTGTCATAATTGACACTATTGTTATTTTATAAAAATGACATATTATTAAATTGTTTAAAAATAAAAAAAATATTTAAAAATTATAAATTAAAATTTATATGGTCTAAAATGTCATAATGTATCCATTTTTGGACAATTAACAACACATATGTAATTATTTATAACAATTTAAATTTTAGAATATTATTACCACAAATAAAATTGAGTAGTTTAAATAAGGTTAAATCAATATGATAATGTTTAACATAAATTCCCAACATGTGTAAATTATATTATCTGATGATATTATAACCCTAACTCATCTAATATTAGGATTTGAGTAATTTTTGGAGGTTTTATGTGGGTTTTGAGTTTATTATAAACTAATATTTTAGAGGTTTCCAAAAGTGCCCATCTCCCCCCTTATAAAAGGGCACCACTCCCTCTCCCTTTAAAAATATTTTGAGCCTTCAAGCTCAGAAAAAACCTGTCCATTTATCCTCTCATCTTCCCTAGAACCTACGAGAGGTCTCGGTCTTCTTCAAAGACCAACTTTAGCACCCTAAGAGGAGGTTAAGAAGAAGTGTGTCGAAGAAGAGGTAATACCCTTTACCGATTCATTCAAACTTATTTCTTCTTATACTTCCTCTATATGAGTTGTTTCATTATTAAGTAATAACTCCAGTATCACTTGTATAATTATATGTTATTATTAATATGAAACAACCATATTCTATCTTCTATCCATCTTATGAAAAAATAAAATCACCAAGTGTGCGTATGTACGGCTTACCGTCTCCACGTCGTGGTGTAATCTTTTATTTAATCCCTAAAATACATGTATGGGACTAAGTATGGAAGAAATAAATATATATGATTATTTTAAAGTGATATTGATTCTGAAATATTAGACTCCATAAAATTCAATACAATTCCACAATCATGGGAATGATATCATCGCTTGTGCGTACGTACGGCCTACCGTCTCCACGATGTGATGCGACTCTTTATAGATGATCTTCATTTAATAATGATTATATAAATTAATTTAATGAATAAATATTATATATATTAAACTTATATAATTCTATAAATCATTTATCTATATCCTAAATAGATAAATAAGAATTTATTTGACAAAACAGGCATAAGAACATAAAGCAATGAAAACCCGAATAACAAGTAGCAATAAAATATTACTAAAAAGAAGATAAGAATATGACCATATATGATATAATAAAAATAAATATGATTCTATAATAAGTCAATTACATTATTTAAATCATTATACCGGAGATATGTACAATGCATATCAGACCTAAGGTATGGATTATTTCGTCTCAATTTTATTTCTGTGAGAGATATGCCTTAATCACTATCTATTTATTTTGTACAGTGTTTATGCTTCCCATGAATGTTTTATGATTTTTATTATAAAGGATATAATATTTACATATGCATGTAATTTTCTTTATTTTATGACACATATGATTCCTCCAATTATAAATCGTAATGTAAAATCTCGCAATCTCATTTTTATCCGAGATTGTTTATAATTCAGAATTTACTAGGGAATATTTATCATCCACATCCATGTTTCCTCAATATGTAATATTATTTCTATCCTACTAAAATTTTTTAAATCCAATTTTACCTATTTGAGAATTTTTATAAAATGATATGAAAGGAATCTTTTGTCATTTCCAGTATGAGATATTTTTTGACTTTTCCGAAAAAAGTATGAGAAGAATGGTTTTTTAACTTATACAACATGAATGGAATTTTATGGTTTCATGGAACATTATTTACATGAAAAATCATTTACAAGTTTTCATGTTTATTTTCAATTAAATTCTTTTAGTTTAAAATTTTATGACATATTGAGAATGCAAAAATGTTTTTGAAGTTGAAAGGATATTTTCCTAAAGAATGAAGTTTAAGAGTTTTATCAAAATTATTTTCCATCTAAGATAATATAGGGTTCTGTTTCTATCTCTACTATTACATTTATTTGATTATTTTATGACGGAATTATTCTTACTAAGTCCTCTTATCGTATATGGATTATTTTATGATGGCATGATATTTAAGAATCCCATTTTTATTAAATGGGTTATGCTATGATGTATGATTTATGATTTTGTGGAACACATAAGAATGGTTTCATTATGATATGGGTGTGACCTATATCTCCCTACAATGAACTGGGTAAAGATTTATATCTCATGAGATAGATATGGATGGAACAAAAATTAAATCTGGTTCAGTAATAGAGGGCTAGAATGGCATGTAAACTCGGTTTAGTAATGGACTTTGTCCACTATGATGGTTTTGGAAACAATGCCTTGGATAATATGGAAATCATATCATGTGCTTAATGATTTGACTCAATTACATGTTTTATTCCCATGCTATTTTATCATGATTAATGTTCCTTTTTGATCTATGCTTTATGTACTACCAAGATTTATGTCATTACTCATGATTTTTATGTTTTATGTCCATGGTTTTATGTTCAAATGTTTAGGGGTTGTTTTATGTTCTCCATGTTTTCCCTTACTGAGTATTTGAGCTCACCCTTTATATGTTTTCTTTCAAAAGGATTTAAATAATGGTTTTAGGTAAGAAAACAAAAGGGGACTATATTTATGGGATATGTTGAAGATTTTTCACTATGATTAGATAACTATGTTCCGAGTTTCCAAAGACACTAAACTATTACGGTTCTGGGGTGTCTGTTTTTGTAATGAATTAAGTATTCCAAAAATGTGATGTAATGTCCATGTACATCATGATTGGGTCTCTATATTTGGTATTAGAGGAAAGGTTTAGTTAACTATTGGAAACTAGGATGTGAAAACTTTAGTGAGATCCCTAGAGATATTTCTAAAGTATTTATAGGGATGCCCTTATGTTTAAGTATAAGTATAAGTTATAGTCCTATAATTACGGTAATGATCTTAAAATCAAACCTATGATGTTAGATATTGAAGGTACTACCCCTTTATTATGTTTTTTTCCTATTATTATTTTTTCCACTCACACTATTCTTTTTGGGTTTTAGGTAATGGATGGAACCCGAAAGAACCGTGTTAATGATCAATGCACTGGGTAATGCAATGATTTTCCTTACGAATAACCAAATGTTTTGGGAAATGGAGTGAAAAATATTATTGTTATATTTACACAAGATATGAATAATTTTGGACTTCCAAATGAGCAGATAAAGGAAAAATATTCTATTGAGTCCTTTATGAGGAAACATCCACCTTCTTTCAGTGGGTATTCTGATCCACTTGTCGCTAAACAATGGATCAGTACCATTGAAAAGTTATTTTCCATACTTCAATGTTCAGAACATGAAAAATCCATTTTGGATGTTTACCATTTAGAAGGTTAAGTAGACCAATGGTGGAATCTTATTAAGAATACAAGGCCCCAATAAGAAATTTAATCCATGGAATGACACGAGTTCAAGAACATGTTTTTCTTTAAGTACATCCCTCGTATTCTTTGAAAAAAAGATAGAAAAGGAGTTCCTTGAGCTTAAGAAAAAGCATGATAAATCTGTTGGCATATATGTGGCGAATTTTACAAAGCTTGCAAGGTATGAATATGGCTTTATCTTCCAACCTAAAATTAAAGTTGATTGATTATTTAGTGGCTTAAAACCAATTCTTCAAAGGTCATTAGCTATAAGATACTCTAGTACCTATGAAGAAATTGTGCATTGTGATATCAAGGTAGAACTAGAAGTTGGTGTTACATATCCTTCTCAAGGTTTTGAAAAGAAATGAAAGATGAAGTTCAAGGAAATATCTCAAAACAATGGTGAAAAGAAGACGAAAGTATCGTTATACTCAAAGAGTGGAAAGAAGCATGTTGGTGATTGTCATAAAGGGACTAGAAAATGTTATAAGTGTGGAAAATAAGGTCATCGAGTAGCTGAGTGTCAAAGTAATTGGAAAAAGGTATCTAATGATGTGAATAGATAAAAGACTATAGAGATCTCACCCCCCAACTCTTCAATGATACAAGTGCAAGGAAATGGGGCATTATGGAAACCAATGCCCTAAAACAATGGTTAATAATGATCAACATAAACAAACTCTTATGGAAAAGGACAAAGAGAAGTCACATGCGATCACTATTGGTGATATTGAATATGACAATGAAGTTGTGGAATGATTAAGTGTTTATGTAACAAGATTCCAAAATAGTGTTGTGGAATCTCATTTATAGTATCATGGAATATTGGAATATCTATGTATTAGTTTTCAATAATTTTATGGTACCAGAAACCTTGAAAAGTGATTGAAATATTTTTGGAATGACGATGATATGCGCATAATGAAGGGATAAGAAAAAAATAATATGTTTGATAGTATTAATGAGCTCAGGACTGATATAAGGACCAAGTGACTTCATGATTTGAATATATAGAAATTTTGGGATTTTGGCATGCGGAAAGAGTTATATTTTTATAGAATTCATGTTTTCACTAATGTTCTATGGCAATTCATGTTTCAAGATAATACATGATTAAGTTATTCACATGTTTGGAATATGTCCATAAAGATATATATTATGATATATGGGAGATAGATGGTGGTAATCACATTCTTGGTAAATAACCTCTCTAGTAATCTATTTCTGTATACTATGAGTTTAGATAGAAGTATTTTGGATAAGCCTAATGGTTGGAATGGATTATGTTGGACAAAATATAGTATTGTTTAAGGGTAGAACTTTTTTGATATTATTTCTGGAATGTTATAATGGTGAAGTTTTAGAATAAGGACAACCTGCAGGAAGGGCGACAACCCGTCATGTTGGACAAGGTTGCAGGAATCGAACCCACAACCGATGAGTGATAGGACTTTATCGCATACCACTGGCCTAAAAGAAAACCCTAGTTAGTAGAAATAAGTTTTATTTTATTAAGCGATATGAAAGATGAAGTATAAGTCCATTTTTGGAACCATATAAGATTAATATCACCAAATATGGACTTATGTATATTTAATAAACTTTTCTAACCTTTTTTTTGAGATAGATGGAATGAGATATCTTTTTATAGAATGATCTCCTATCATTTCAAGAAGGAAAAATTAAAATTCATATCTCTAAATAAGAGATGAAGTGGAAATTGTTCATGGAATGACCAACGATGATATTACACTGAAATCATTTAAGTATTTATCCTTATGCAAAAATTTCATCAACTTTAGGGAAATAATCTTGAAAACCAAAAACATTGTCCTTGTACCCTAATATCCGATGACTCATATGGTACCTTAGATCATCAAAAATTAATGGCTTTGTGATTTTTGGATTTTTCATAGCCATGTTTTCTACCACTCTCCATCAGAACTTGATGGTTAGATTTCACTTCCATATCTATATTTTCACCTATTATCTCCTATGTGGAAACCTAGTGATGAGTTAATTTGGGTAACCATTAAGTTTTATACATTAGTTTTTAAAATTATGTATTGGTATTCCTTTTTATGATGTTGGTTTCTATGAAAGAAACTTTCAAGTAGTAAACCATTTATAACCCTAACGAATTTCAAGGGCGAAATTCATTTTAAGGGGGGTAGAATGTAACACCTGGAGATTTTATGAGAAATATTATTTTCAATTTATTTTATGTCTTGTGTTGAAAACTACACCAAAATTAGATTTGACTATATGAAACATTGTATTAGCTTTTATTATACACAAAAACTATTCTTGACTTGTGTTGCACGCAAGAGCGACCGTCCTCAATAGCGTGTGTTGTACACAATACTGAGTTTCACTAAACAACAATACATTGTTCTAATATTATTATGAACTAGCTGTTATGAAAATTATTAAACGCATTTTGAATTTTATAACATTTTAATTCATCTTAATAATTTTCTAGAACATGTTATGAGAACAAAATCAATTTTTCGTATAAAATAAATATTTTTCTAAAAAATACAGTTTTGCCACCTTTTGATGGAACACCCACCTTAAATCGTTTTTTGAAATTTTAATGAGTTCAATTTGAAAAAATAATGTTATTCATTGAAATAAGTATATAAAAATTTATTTTGATTAATTTTTTAATATTTTTCTGTTAACTTTCATATTTTGATGAATAGTAAAAAGACGCTAAATTTTAATTAAAAATAACTTTTTTCCTCAAGATAATTTTTATGGTTAAATTATAATATTGAATTGTTTTAATGTATACAGATAATATATTTTTACCATTTAATATAATGTAATTAATTTTCATTAATTTTACATTGAATTCATAGTAAAAAACATTTCAATCTTTTGCAATGTTTTAACTTTTAAAACTCGTTTTCTCAACAGTGGGATTAATTTAAAATTAAATACTGCAGATTCTGTGTTTTGAATTTGAAAAAATTGATTTCATATTTAGAATCCTTAGGTCCAAATTATTTTAATAAGCTACTTTTTATTTTATTAGCATTATGAATAGTAACTACGGTAAATTTTATTAACCAGTATTAAACGTAAATCAGATAATTATGGGTAAAAATAATATTATAAAATTACCCTAACCCTTGTATTAATATAATTGAATGATTATATTTCTTCCTAAAATATAATTGGGTTGAAATTGTATCTATTAGAACCCACTTTTATGTGATTAAGACCTTCAATTTATTTTATTTTAATGAAAGTGAAATATGTCTCACTCAATCATTAATAATTAAATTAATTTTAATTTAAGGTTATATAGAATATAAATTCGGTTATAAATACTCATTTGAAATCTAATTTTTTTTCTTTATCATGGTAATTTATTTTTAATATTTAAGAAACATATAATTACATTAATGGCTTATACATTAATGAAGCAGAAATTATTTGTTTAGTGAAAAATAAATAATATAGTTTTTATTAAACTAATAATACCTATAAAAGGCCCAAAAACCTGACCAACACATTTATTTCAGGTACATATAAACGATAAGAATACAAATGTATAATTTGTGACCATTTGGAGGCTTATGAAATATATTATGACACTTATATTATTTTATTTTAAATAATGTCAAAGTTATCACCTTCATAATTTATTAAACATAACATTTTAAAAGTCGGTGTTTTATAAGATAAATTCTACTAAAAGGATTCTTATGAAATCTATCAGTTTTATATTGATGGTATTTTATTTTTAATTTTTATGAAACAAATAAGTATATTAAATAATTATACAAAAATATTTTAGTAATTATTTTACTAAGAGAAATATTAAATAAATGGTTTTAAAAATATTAAAATAAATATTATATGAACTAATTAATATTCTACACGAATTTTAGAGATGAATATTACTTTTTAGGAACCTATTTTTGTTTTGTAATATATTCACTCTGTGTATTTTATTTAAACTCAAATAAATGATTGGTGTCAAAATTGACACTATAGTTATTTTATAAAAATGACATATTATTAAATTTGTTTAAAAATCTAAAAAATATTTAAAAATTATAAATTGAAATTTATATGGCCTAAAATTTCATAAAGTATCCAATTTTTGACAATTAACATCACAAAAGTAATTATTTATAACAATTTAAATTTATAATATTATTACAACAAATAAAATTGAATAGATTAAATAAGTATAAATCATGTTGATAAGGTTTAAAATAAATTCCCAACATGTATAAATTTTATTTTTTGAAGATATTACAACCCTATATGATCAAATATTCAGATTTGAGTCATTTTTGGAGGTTTTTAAGTGGGGTTTATGTTTATTATAAATTAATATTTTAGAGGTTTCCAAAAGTGGCCCTCTCCTCCCTTATAAAAGGGCACCCCCTCCCTCTCCACTTCACAACATTTTGAGCCTTCATGCTCGGCCAAAACCTATCCATTTATCTTCTCCACTTACCTATAAAAATTTGTCGAGGTCATGGTCTTCTTCAAAGACCAACTTTAGCGCCCTAAGAAGAGGTTAAGAAGAGGCCCGTCAAAGAAGAGGTAATATCCTTTACCAATTATTTAAAACTTATTTATTCTTCTACTTCCTATATATGAGCTGTTTCATTATTAAGAAATAATTTTATCATCACTTGTATACTGATATGTTATTATGTATATGAAACAAGCACATTCAATCTTCTACCCATCCTATGAAAAAATGAAATCACCACGTGTTCGTAAGTACGACTTACCATCTCCACGTCGTGGTGTAATCTTTTATTTCATCACTAACATACTTGGATGGGTATAAGTATGGAATAAATTTCTATATATGATTATTTTAAAGTGATATTGATTATGAAATATTATACACCATAAACTTTAATACAATTCCACAATCAGGGGAATGATATCATCGCTCGTGCGTACGTACGGCCTACCGTCTCCACGATGTGATGCGACTCGTTCTACATGATATTCATTGAATAGTGATTATATAAATGAATTAAATGAATAAATATGATATATATTACACTTATACCATTCTATAAATGATGTATCTATAACCTAAAAATAGTAATAAGAATTTATTCGACAAAACACGCATCAGAACTAAAAGCATTGAACACCCGAATAACAAGTAGAAATGAAATATTACTAAATTGAAGATAATAATATGACCATATATGATATGATAACAATGGATATGATTCTGTAATAAGTCAATGACATTGTTTAAATCAGTATACAGGAGATTCAAATGCGTGCAAAGCATATCAGACCCAGGCTAAGGGATTATTTCATCTCACTTTTATTTCTTTGAGATATATGCCTTAATCAACATCTATTTCTTTTATATGATGTTTATTCTTCCCATGAATGTTTTATGATTTTTATTATGAAGGATATTATATTTATATATTCATGTAATTTTATTTATTTTATGACACTTATGATTCAACCAATTATAAATGGTAATGGAAAATCTCCGAATCTCATTTGTATCCGAGATTGTTTATACTTCAGAATTTACATGGGGATATTTATCATCCACATCCATGTTTCCTAAATATGTAATATTACTTATATCCTCATAAAATTGTTTAAATACAACCTATTCGTGAATTTTTAGTAAATTATATGAAAGTAATCTTTTTTCATTTTTAGTAGGAGATACTTTTTGACATTTCCAGCCAATGTACGAGATGGATATTTTTTTAAATTATACGACATGAATGGATTTTTATGATTTCATAGAAAATTATTTCAATGAATCCTCCTTTACATGTTTTAAAGTTTATTTTCAATTAACCTCTTTTAGTTTAAAATTGTACGACATATTGAGAATGTAAAAATGTTTTTGAAGTTGAAAGGATATTTTCCTCATGAATGAAGTTCAAGTGTTTTATCAAAATTATTTTCCATATAAGATAATATAGGGTTCTGTTTCTATCCCTATTATTATATTAATTTGATTATGTTATGAGGTAATTATTTTCATGAAGCCCTTTTATCTTAAATGGATTATGTTATGATGACATGATGTTTAAGAATCCCATTTTTATTACATGGGTTATGTTGTGATGTATGATTTATGATTTTGTGGCACACATAAGAATGGTTTAATTATGAGATGGGTGGGACCTATATCTCCATACAATGGATTGGGTAATGATTCATATCTCATGAGATATACATTTTTGTAATGGAAAGTAAATCCGTTTCAGTAATACATGGCTGGAACGACATGTAAACCCGGTTCAGTAATGGACTTTGTCCACTATAATGGTCTTGGAAACAATGCCTTGGATACTTTGGTAATAATGTCAAGTGCTTAATGGTTTGACACAATTACATGTTTTATTCCCATTCTATTTTATCATGATTAATGATCCTTTATGATCTATGCCTTATGTACTGCTAATATTTATGTCATTACTCAGGATTTTGATGTTTTATGTTCATGGTATTACGTTCAAATGTTTATGGGTTGTTTTATGTTCTCCATGTTATCCCTTACTGAGTATTTGAGCTCACCATTTATATTTTTTCTTTCCCTAGGATTTAAAGAAACGTTTTAGGTAAGAAAAAAAAGGGGAATATATTTATGGGAGTTGTTGAAGATCTTGCACCATGATTAGAAGACTATGTTCTGTGTTTCCAAAAAACTAAACTATTATGGTCCTTGGGTGTCTATTTTTGTAATGTATTAAGTATTCCAAAAAAGTAATGTAATGTTCATGTATGTCAATCTTGGGTCTCTACAGTTGGTATGAGAGGAAAGATTTAATTATTCTTTGGAAACTAGGATGCGAAAACTTTAGTGAGATCCCAAGAGATATATCTAAGGTATGTTTAGGGATGTCCTTAAAGTTAAGTATAAGTATAGGTTATAGTCCTAGAATTATGGTAACAATATCAGAATTAAACCTATGATGTTAGATATTGAAGTTACTGCCCCTTGATTAGGTTGTTTTCCTAGTGGGATTTTTTCCTCTCACACTATTCTTTTTTGGGTTTTAGATAATGGCTGGAACCCAAAAGAACCATGTTAATGATCATTGCACTGGGCAATGAAATGATTGTCCCTATGAACAACAAAAATATTATGGGTAATGGAGTTAAAAACCTTATTTCTATAATTACAAAAGCTATGAATCATTCTGGACTTCCAAATGAGAAGAAAAAGGAACAATATTCTATTGAGTCCTTCATGAGGCAACGTCCACCTTATTTTAGTGGGACTTCTGATCCACTTGTTGCTGAACAATGGATCGGTACAATTGAAAAGATACTTTCCATAATTCACTGTTCAGAACATAAAAAAAATCCATTTTGGATGTTTACCATTTAGAAGGTGAAGCAGACCAATGGTGGACTCTAATTGAGAATACAGGGCCCCTAGATGTAAATGAATCCATGGAATGGGATGAGTTCAAGAGCATTTTTTTCATTAAGTACTTCCCTCATATTCTTCGAACAAAGATGGAAAAGGAGTTCCATGAGCATAAGAAAATGCATGAAAAATCTGTTGGTATATATGAAGTGAATTTTACTAGGCTTGAATGGTATGCATCTGGCTTTATCATCCAACCTGAAAGTAAAGTTCATTGATTCTTCAGTGGCATAAAACCAAGTCTTTGAAGAGAATTAGCTATAAGAGACTCTAGTATCTATGAAGAAATTGTGCGTTATGATATCAAGGTAGAACTAGAAGTTGGTGTTACATATCCATCTCGAGGTTTTGACAAGTAATGAAAGATGGAATTCAAGCAAAAATCTCAAAACAATGGTGAAAAGAAGGATAATGTTTCGTTATGCTCAAAGCGTGGAAAGAAGCATGTTGGAGATTATCTTAAAGGGACTAGAAAATGTTTTATGTTTGGAAAAAAATGTCATAGATCTGTTGAGTGTCAAAGTAATGTGGAAAAGGTAGCCAATGATTTGAATAGATAAAAGCCTACAGAGATCTCTCCACCAACACTTCATTGCTACAAGTTCAAGGAAATGGGGCATTATGCTAACCGATTCCCTAACACAATCTTTAATGATGATCGACATCAATAACCTCTTATGGAAAAGGAAAAAGGGAAGTCACAGGAGATCACTACTGGTGATGTTTAATATGACAATGAAGTTTTGGAATGATTAGGTGTTTATGTAATAAGATTCCAAAATAGTGTCGTGGAATCTCATTTATAGTATCAGGGAATATTGGAATTTCTATGTATTGGTTTCCAATAATTGTATGGTATCAGTAACCATGAAATGTGATTGAAATATTTTCTGAATGAAGATGATATGAACATAATGAATGAATAAGGATAAAACAATATGTTTGATAGTATTAATGATCTCATGACTGATATAAGGACAAAGTGACATCATGGTTTGAATATATAGAAATTTTGGGATTTTTTGTATGCGGAAAGAGTTATCTTTTGACATAATTCAAGTTTTCACTAATGTTATATGGTAATTAATGTTTCAAGAGAATACACGATTAATTTATTCACATGTTTTGGAATATGACCAACAAGATATATCTTATGATATATGGGGGATAAATGGTGGTAATCACATGCTTGGTAAATGAATTATCTAGTAATCTTTTTCTGTATACTGTGAGTTTGGAATGAAGTATTTTTGATAAGCCTAATGGTTGGAATGTATTATGTTAGAAAAAAGATAGTATTGTTTAATGGTATAACTATTTTGATATTATTTGTGGAATGTTATAATGGTGTTGTTTTCGAAAAAGGGCAACCTGCAAGAAGAGAGACAACCGGTCGCATCAGACAAGGTTGTAGGAATCGAACCCACAACCGAAGTGCAAAATGCCTTTTTCACCTACCACTGGTCTGCATGAAGTCCCTGGTTAGTAGAAATAAGTTTTATTTTATTAAGAGATATTATAGTTGAAGTATAAGTCCATTTTTGGAACCATATTCAATTAATATCACCATATATGGACTTATATATATTTAATAACTTTTTCTAACCTTCTGTTTGAGATAGATGGAATGACGTATCATTGTTTTGCAAGATCTTCTATCATTTCAAGAAGTAAAAATTAAAATTCATTTCACTAAATAAGAGATGAATTGGAAATTTTTCATGGAATGACCAATGATGATATTACACTGAAATCATGTAATTATTTATCCTTATGAAAAAATTCATCAACTTTAGGGAAATGATCTTGAAAACCAAAAACATTTTCCTAGTACCCTCATATCCGATGAATTAGATGGTACCTTGGACCATCAAAAATTTATAGCTTTGTGATTATTGGATTTTTCATAGCCATGTTCTATACCACTCTCCATCAGAACTTGATGGTTATATTTCTCTTCCATATCCATATTTTCACCTATGTTCTCCTATGTGGAAACCCAGTGATGGGTTAATTTGGTTAACCATTACGTTTTATACATTAATGTTTAAAAATAAGTATAGGTATTACTTTTTTACGATGTTGGTTTCTATGAAAGAAAACTATCAAGTATTAAACCATTTATAACCCCAACGAATTTCGAGGGTGAAATTCATTTTAAGGGGGGTAGAATGTAACACGTGGAGATTTTTTGATAAATATTATTTTTAATTTATTTGATGTCTTGTGTTGAAAACTACACAAGAATTATATTTCACTATACAGAACACTATATTAGCTTGTATTATAAGAAAACACTATTCTTGGCTTGGGTTTCACGCAAGAGCGGCCTTCCTCAATAGCATGTGTTGTACGCAATACCGAGTTTCACTAAACAATGATATATTGTTCTAATATTATTATAATATAGATGTTATGAATAGTATTAACCAAATTTTGAATTTTATAAAATTTTAATTCATCATAATCATTTTCTATAACAGTTTATGAGAACAAAATCAATTTTTCATATAAAGGTAATATTTTTCCAAAAATACAATTTTGCCACCTTTTGATGGTGAACCCACATTAAATCTTTTTTTGACACGTTAATGAGTTAAATTTGAAAAAATAAAGTTATTAATTACAATAATTATTTAAAAAATTACATTGGATAACTTTTTAATATTTTTCTGTTAACTTTCATATTTTGATGAATAGTAAAAAATCGCTAATGTTTAATAAAAAATAAATTTTTTTCATCAAGATAATTTATGTGGTTAAATTATAATATTGAATGGTTTTAAATTATAACGTGAATATATTTTTACCATTTAATATTATGAAATTCATTATCATTAATTATACATTGAATCAATAGGTAAAAAAATTTCAATCTTTTGCAATGTTTTAACTTTTAAAACCCATTTTCTCATGAGCGAGATTAATTTTAAATTAAATATTGCAACTTATGTGTTTTGAATTTGGAAAAATGGATTCCATATTTGGAATTAGTAGGTCTAAATTATGTTAATAGGTTACTTTTTTTTAGCATTATGAATAGTAACTACGATAAATTTTATTTATGATTGTTAAAGGTAAATCAGGTAATTAAAGGTAAAAATAATATTATAAAATTACCCTAATACTTGTATTAATATAATTTAATGATTATCTTTATTCATAAAATATACTTGGGTCTAAATGGTATCTATTAGAACCCACTTTTATGTGTTTAAGACCATTAATTTATTTTATTTAATTGTAAGTGAAATATGTCTCACTCAAAGATTAATAATTAAATTATTTTTAATTTAAGGGTATACAGAATATAAATTCGTTTATAAATACTCATTTTAAATCTAATTTTTTTTTATTTATCATGGTAATTTATTTTTAATTTTTATGAAAGATATAATTACATTAATAGCTTATACATTAATGTTGCAAAAATTATTTATTCAGGGAGAAATCAATTATATAGTTTTTATGAAACTAATAATACCCATAAAAGGCCAAAAAACATGACCAAAACATATTTTTCGTGTACGTATAAACCATAAGAATCCAAAGGTCTAATTTTTGACCATTTGGGGCCTTATAAAATCGATTATGACACTTATGTTATTTTATTTTAAATGATGTCAAAGTTGTCACCTTCATAATTTAATAAACATAACATTTTAAAAGTTGGGTGGTTTAGAAGATAAATTATACTAAAAATATTATTATGAAATCTATTCGATTTATATTCATGGTATCTTATTTTTATTTTTTATGCAACAAATAAATATATTAAATAATTATACAAAAATGTTGTAGTAATTATTTTATTAAGAGAAATATTAAATAAATGGATTTAAAAATATTAAAATAAATATTATATGAACTAATTAATATTCTCTACAAATTTTATAGATGAATATGACATGTTAGGAACAAAATAATTATTTTGGTTCTACTATATTCTCTCTGTATATTTTATTTAAATTTAAATAAATGAATAGTGTCAAAATTGAAACTATTGTTATTTTATAAAATGACATATTATCAAATTGTTTAAAAATCACAAAAATATTTAAAAATTATAAATTAAAATTTATATGGTCTAAAATTTCATAAAGTATCCGATTATGGACAATTAAAAACATATAAATAATTATTTATTACAATTTAAATTTTAGAATATTATTACCACAAATAAAATTGAATACATTAAATAAGGTTAAATAAAGTTGATAAGGTTTAAAATAAATTCCCAACCTGTATAAATTTTATTTATTGACGATATTACAACCATATATCATCTAATATTCATATTTGAGTCATTTTTTGAGGTTTTTAAGTTGGGTTTGATTTGATTATAAATTAATATTTTAGAGGATTCCAAAAGTACCCCTCCCCTCTCTTATAAAAGGGAACCCCCTCCCTCTCCTTTTCACAAAATTTTGAGACTTCAAGCTCAGATAAACCTAGTCCATTTCCCTTATCATCTTCCCTAGAAACCTGCTAGAGGTCCTTGTTTTCTTGAAGGACCAACTTTAGTGCCCTAAGTGGAAGTTAAGAAGAGGCGCGTCGAAGAAGAGGTAATATCCTTTACTAATTCTTTCAAACTTATTTCGTCTTCTAATTCCTCTATATGAGTTTTTTAATTATAAAGTAATAACTCCAGTATCACTTGTATACTGATATTTATTATGAATATGAAACATACATATTCTATCTTCTATCCATCCTATGAAAAAATGAAATCACCACGCGTGCGTACGTAAGGCTTACTGTCTCCACACCGTGGTGTAATCTTTTATTTCTTCACTAACATACTTGGATGGGTATAAGTATTTTAGAAATAACTATATAATATTATTTTAAAGTGATATTTATTTTGAAATATTATACACCATAAACATCAATACAATTCCACAATCATGGGAATGATATCATCGCTCATGCGTAGGTACGACCTATGATCTCCACGATGTGACGTGACTCGTTCTACAAGATCTTCATTGAATAATGTTTATATAAATGAATTTAATGAATAAATATGATATATATTACACTTATAAAATTCTATAAATGATGTATCAATAACCTAAAAAGAGGAATAAGAATTTATTCGGCAAAACATGCATAAGAACATAAAGCAATGAACACCCGAATAAAAAGTAGCAATGAAATATTAATAAAATGAAGATATGAATATGACCATATATGATATAATAACAATGAATATTATTCTTTAATAATTAAATGAATTTATTTAAATTATTATACAGGAGGTTCAGATGCGTACAAAGCATATCGGAGCAAAGGTAAGGTATTATTTCGTCTAACTTTTATTTCTTTGAGAAATATGCCTTAGTCACCATATATTTCTTTTGTATGGTGTTTATGCTTCCCATGAATGTTTTATTATTTTTATTATGAAGGATATTCTATTTACATATTCATTTAATTTTCTTTATTTTATGACACATATGGATCCGCCAATTATAAATGGTAAGGGAAAATATCACAATCTCATTTTTCTCCGAGATTGCTTATACTTCAGAATTTTCTAGGGCATATTTATCATCCAAATCCATGTTTCCTCAATATGTACTATTATTTATATCCTCCTACAATTTTTTAAATCCAACCTATTCGTGAATTTTTATTAAAATATATTAATGGAATCTTTTGTCGTTTTTAGTACGAGATACTTTTTGACTTTTCCAGCCAAAGTATGAGAAGAATGTTTTTTAACTTATACGACATGAATGGATGTTTATGATTTCATAGAAAATTATTTACATGAAGCCTCCTTTACATGTTTTCAAGTTTATTTTAAATTAAATTCTTTTAGTTTAAAATTGTATGACATATTGAGAAAGGAAAAATGTTTTTGAAGCTGAAAGGATATTTTCTTCATAAATGAAGTTCAAGTGTTTTATAGAAATTATTTTCCATATAAGATAATATAGGGTTCTGTTTATATCCCTATTATTATACTGATTTGATTATGTTATGAGGTAATTATTTTTATGAATTCCTTTTATCTTATATTTATTTTTTTTATGATGGAATTTTTTTTAAGAATCCCATTTTTATTACATGGGTTATGCTGTGATGTATGATTGATGATTTTCTGGCACACATAATAATGGTTTCATTATGAGATGGGTGGGACCTATATTTTCCTCCAATGCATTGTGTAAAGATTTATATCTCATGAGATAGACATGGCTAGAATCACAAGTAAATCCGGTTCAGTAATTCTGGGCTCGAACGATTAGTAAACCCGGTTTAGTAATGGACTTTGTCCACTATGATGGTCTTGGTAACAATGCCTTGGCTACTATGGATATCATATCATGTTCTTAATAGTTTTCCACAATTACATGTTTTATTCCCATGCTATTTTATCATGAATAATGTTCCTTTATGATCTATGCCTTATGTACTACCATGATTTCTGTCATTACTCATGATTTTGATATTTTATGGTCATGGTTTTACATTCAAATGTTTATGGGTTGTTTTATGCTCTCCATGTATTCCCTAAATAATTATTTGAGCTCGCCCTTTATATTTTTTCTTTCCCCAAGATTTAAATAAAGGTTTTAGTTAGTAAAACAAAAGGGGACGATCATTATGGGAGATGTTGAAGATCATTCACCATGATTAGAAGACTATGTTCCTTGTTTCCAAAGACACTAATCTATTATGGTCCTTGGGTTTCTGTTTTTGTAATGTATTAAGAATTCCAAAAAATTAATGTAATGTCCATGTATGTCAAGCTTGGGTCTCTACAGGTTTAGGGACATCTTCCTTTGCATATTCATTTACATAAATATGTGGGTTTTAGTGTTGGTTTTTTTGGAATTTGGTGGCAATAACGTCACAATATCTCAGTCATTTTCTCCCTTTCTCTTCTTAGAGATCCTATATAGCATTTTGGATTCGATTTAAGGGTGAATTGGGATATTTTTGGGAAATCTAATGATATATTCTGGGTTGATTTGTTGTTTCCTTGTATGATTTTGAGTTATAGGTTGTTTCATTTTACCTTGTTAGTTTATAATGAGATCCGAAAGATTCTATGAGGTAGGATGTACTCTTTATCAATCTTTTATGTTCCATGTGTGTGGATTTCATGGTTTTGATTATGTTTAAATGGATATTAAGGTTCAATGTAATAATATAATGAATTGTAATAATAGGAATTTATGGGTATGTGGAAATATCTCATGATTCACTACTTCTATATATGTTGTTGATGATCTTGTGCATGCATGTTACCAATATTTAAAATAACAATTTTTAGGACTTTGTTTCCACTGTAGGTGATATGTGTTAAGACCTTTTCTCTGTTGTTGTTTGATTGAACCCAGAATAAAAGTAGAACGAATGTATATATGGATAATAAATTAGTTTCCCATGGAAACTTGGTTTGTGTGATCATACCCATTTTATGTGAAAATGTAATGTGATGAAATCCATTGAATATATGTGGATGTTAGGATATATGATGTTGTCTGTGCATGTTCTTGTTGTGTTTTCCTACAATGTTTGGGTTATTGTGTGGAGATGTAGGTGACTATATGGGTTTTGTGATGCGTGGGTCTGTGGTATAATGGTTGGTTATTATAGATGATATGTGAGTCTTTGAAAGATGTTTTTGGTGTATAGTAGTGTGATTCATGATGGTGATGATGTGTAGTTGTTTTTTGTTGTGTGGTGGTTTTGTTTGAAGTGGTTGTGATGTGCGGTGGCCTTGGTGAAAATAGAGTGTGTTGTGTTGTGGTTTTGATGTTTGGTGTATGAGGCATATGATTGTTGTGGTAAGATGGTTTGATTGGTGTGGCATGACGATGATAGTTGATTCGAGATGGGTGGGTTGTTTTTTGTGGTTGTTTGAGTTTTCTAATTATCCATGGAATAAATGTGTGAAGGAAAAACAAAATGAAATACGGTAGTAAATAAATGATATGGGATGTAAATTGATGTGTGGTAAATGGATAAAATGAATTTAATTTTAAATAAAGGGGAAGTGTAAATGTGAATGAAGTGTCTTAGTCAGTGTAAGTGGAATGTGTGGCTTGTGTGGTGGTTTTGTGGTGTGTTTCACATATTTTTAGTAGTGGTTGTGAAAATTGATATGTGGTGTAGGGGTGGAAGAAGTTTTCATTAATGTACTTGTTTTGAACCCATAGGTTGGGTATTGTGTGGTTTTTATTTATCATGTATTGTATGTTATTTTTATACACACACCACCCAATTTATAAAAACATTCCATTTATTAGATGTTATGGATTTTGGGTGTTTTCCCCAAAAATCAAGGATAGTTGTGATATGAGTGGCGTGCTACCCCCTCTCCCCTGATCTTCCTTTAGCATTGATGGACTATGTGTATTCCGGCATGATTCTGGAGGCATGACTTGGGGGGTAAATATCTATATTCTTTCATTATGGTGTCTTTAAAGGTAGGGGTCATAATAACAACAAAATGATCTAGTAAATCTCTAAAGAATCTATTCATTAAATCCATGAAGTTAGATGAGTAATTGGTAACACCAAATAGAATCACTATAAATTTATGTTTTCCATACCTAGTATGAAAGGTTGTATTGGGTATGTCTTCAATTTGTACCTTCAATTGTTAGTATTAAAATAAAATATCAATCATGAAAAAATATTGTTCCCCTTGGGATTGATCCAAAAAATAATCCATTAGAGGCATATGTTACTTACTCTTGATAGTGATCTTGATCACTTCCTGATAATTAATTCATATCCACTTCAATATATCTAACTTCATAATAGAATGAATAGGTGAACCTCACGGTGACACACTTGTTAGAATAAATAACATAAAAATATTCTCTTGTATTTTATTTTTTAATTCCTGTATGTCAATTAGGTTCATTCTACGTAGAGTATTTAAAATATGTGTATCACCAGGTATGAGTTATATTGAAAACTCAACATCAAAATTCATTTGAAGACTAGAAAAATCTTTTAAAATGACATCAAAAAACTCTTGTACAGTTGGAATATTATTTATGTTGAGTTTCTCCCTAAACATATAAGATAAAAACCTATTTTTAATTGGATTTATAACCAATTAAATGGATGAAAATTCTATTGGAATTTCATATATATATTCAAATTGATAAAAAATCATAGGATGGTTTGAAATATCACACATAAATGTTATTCTTCAGAAATTGATATGGGATTTATATAAAGAAATGCATTGCATGCCAAAAATATCATCAATGTAAACTTGAGAGGTAATAAATTATATCTCAAAATCCCATTATCACAAAATTCAATCAATGAAGAATCATAGAATTGATATACAGTCATCAAAACATTAGGATTTTTCAATGCCGATTCTAAATATAACCATTGATGTAGAATTGTTGTACAGTAAAAAATTCTTCAGAAATAAAAGAGTAGGAAGATCTAGAATCAAGTAAGACATTATTAGTACTATAGTGGATGGAAAGTCTACCTTTCATTACTTCATAATCATACCCCCATAAATAATAGTGATGACCTGATATTTTATTTTTATTCTTTTGGATTAAGAGGTTACTGATGTTGATCAGCATCATTCACATTTATATTTGATCATCGGTTGGCATAATTACTATAATCCATTAATTTGAAACATTGGATTGTGGCTGGTAAATTTTGGTACTATTTTTCATCATTACCTTAATTAATTAGCCTCTTCACACTATTTCAACATTCTTGTTCTCAATGACCTTCTTTCCAAAAATTAACACATTTTACCATCCCTTTAAGACAGTTTCCCCTTTTTTTTCTTCCACAATTTGAGGATAAAAGAAATATAATCACTTTCCCTATAGGTTTTTTATTATTAGAATTTACATGAATTCCATATTTAATTTATTATCAAATACATGAGTCTAATGGGTATCTCTAGTCTCTTTTTATACCTTGACAACACATTTTATGATATCATTGTAGCCTCTAATGTCTCTTATAGATAACACCCTTTGGGGACATGGTTTTATGCCACTGAAGAATAAATAAATCCAACATTAAGGTTTGATGATAATATTATAAGTTCACCTAACAAGTCTTGTAAATGTTTCTTCATAGGTACTAATAGATTCATCATCCTTCCACTTTATCTAAAGGAATTCCATCTCCATTTTCATATGAACAATAAGTGGGAAGTACTTATTCAAAAATTATATCTTTAACTCACCCCACTAAATGGAGTAAATTTTTATTGTTACATAATATTCCTAATAAGAACCCAATATTGATATACTTTTCCTTGAAAATTATAAACAACTAAGATTATATTATAGTGTTTTTATCACTAGTGAATGAAAAATTCTTTTCTAGTGACACTGATCCATTTCTCAAAAATTAGAGGATTAATGGAACAAATAAAATAAGGATTATGCTTCCTCATAAAATACACAATAGTACACAATTACCTATTTTTCTAATTTGTAATATCAACACAATTCATGGCTTGAGAAATTTTCATAAGCATAACAACATTATTTTGTAGTCTAACTCCCACAACATTCTATTTCTTAGGAGGAAAATCATTGCATTGTCTATCAAATTTAGAATTTACATGGTTCTTTATTTGTCTTACCATTGACTGAAACCAAATAGAATAGTTCAAGTGTCACGACCTGACCCTACCCGGGCTCGAGCCGCAACTACCCCAAGCCCGCCTCTATAGGCCAGGGGCTGGCGACCAGCGCCGAAGGCACAATAACTTGGGGAGGCCTTTTCCTAAACACCTGTACACACACACACAGCAACTCAATGCAACAGTGCAGAGTAAAAAGGTGAAGTAAAGGGAAACTGCTATATAAATACCTCAAAGTGCATCGACCTCTACAAGTACAAGCAAAGTGCTGAAAAGGAAAAAGGGAAAAAACACGCGCCCAACCAGAAAAGTGCCACAACCCGGAAACAGGTAAACAAAAAGAAACAACTGACGGGTCTCCCACCTGGAACCCGGCCATGACCACCCCACGCGGTCCAAGCTCCCAAGCTCCTACGCCCCACTGAAGTCACACTCCACCTGTCCGTCGTCTGCTAGGGAACACCAAGTGCGGGCAAAGCCCAAGCAGGGGTGAGTAGAAAAATACTCAGTAGGATACCCCGAAGGCTCGAGGGTGCAACAAAGGAGGTACCGAAGGGTGAGCAGTAGAGCGAACAAGGGAAAGCAAAGGGAGTACAACAGAAAGTGCAGTAAGAGTCCAGCTCAACCCAACAAGAGGAAAGAAGGTAGACTCATCCAGACACAAGGAGTTGGAAACAGTGAAATGATGAACTTATCATCGAGTCTTCGCTACCTATAGTAGGAGAGTAGACTCGACCAACCATGAGAAGCTATACATGGAAATCACATGGCATACCTCGCGCGTCTTCGCCTCTCCTGGAAGGAGAGTAATCAAAACACAAGGAGTGGGTGCAGGAACAAGGTATATACAAGTCTATATGCTCAACAAGAAGCCCGAACAATGTCGTAAGGGGATCTCCATCCCGTAGCTCAGACCAAGAAAAGAGTAGCCGACAGTCCCAGAAGAAACTCCATCGATTCCCAGCATCCCGTACGTGTATCCTGAACCGCAAGCCAAGGGGCTCAGTCACCGCACCTTGATACTATCCTATTTGGGTGGCACTGACTCACCCGCACGGTTTTAGATCGCGTCGCAAGAACGCGTCTGGGTGGGGAAAGCGCCCCTCGTACTTGAGAGTTCTATGGAAATCAAACCATGTCTCGTCACTGCCCCGCAGTCGAGAGGTCTCCTCCAAGTCAAGCTGATCCACCACTGACCCGCACAACTAAGGGTCCTGCTCCAGTGGTCACGGAGGAAAGCCACAGACTAGCCTAGTCGAGAGGACTAAATCTGGAATGCTAACAAGTGTCCCACTGCCCAGCCCCGCTGGAGGGTAATTCATAACCAAATGTCGGGTGACCCACTGCCCAGCACTGCTGGAGGGTAAACCTTAATACATCGTCAGGCGACCCACTACCCAGCCCCACTGGAGGGTAAACCATATTCAGATATCGGGTGGCCCACTGCCTAGCCCTGCTGGAGGGTAAACCCTAATACATCATCAGGCGACCCACTGCCCAGCCCCGCTGGAGGGTAGAGCTGGAATAAGTCGACAGGCGACCCACTGCCCATCCTTGCTGGAGGGTATACCTGGAACTAGATGACGGGTGACCCACTGCCCAGACCCACTGGAGGGTAGACCCTAAGAGGTCGTCGGGTGACCCACTGCCCAGTCTCTGCTGGAGGGTAGAACCTAAGAGCGTCGGGTGACCCACTACCCAGTCTCTGCTGGAGGGTAGACCCTAAGAGCATCGGGTGACCCACTGCCCTGTCTCTGCTGGAGGGTAAGCCCTAGAAGTCAGTGAGAAACCGACTACCCAGCCCTGCTGGAGGGTAAGCCCGAGGAAGTCGATGAGTAACCCACTGCCCAGCCCTACTGGAGTGTAAAACTCAGAACCACTCTGCCCATCTCTACTGGAGGGTACAACACTGGCCAACCAAACACGAAGTGGGTATCGCGCAACCACCCAACTCCAGCACAACTCACCCTAAGGGGTTCAACGCCTGTTCCATCACGGGGTGCCACTAGCACCAATACTGGCCGATCCATCCAGAACCAAACCAGGGGGAGACCACTCAACCCTGCTGGCCAACAAACCAGCACCAAGCCAGGGAAAAACTCCACCCTGCTGGTCAATAAAACACACAGAGGGACCCTCTACGTCGCGAGTGGTCAAAGTACGCAAAGTAGAACACGACACACACATGGGGCCCACACGACGTGTGGCCCCAATTCAACCCCAACCAAGTGCACGAACATCTCAGGTACAAACCACACGTACCTCCAAGCACTCTCGTACACTCCCGGAGTATACCTCATTCTAGCCCAAAGGCTATCGTGCACACGGCACCCAACGTCAGCGCGAAGGCATGATGTAACAACTCCACCTCAAAGGCCTAGGCACGGCCAACCACGTCTTGTGAACCACTTATATCACTCTCCCAAGAGTGCGCAATCACACGCCAAGGGTCCGCTACAGACAAAGTAGGGCGAACCACCACTAGAGCACCTTCCATGCTCCACATTTAATAATATCACGTATAAGGCTCCGCAAAACCAAATGGATCGCACAGTTGTAATCCTCGCGAAAAAACACGCGAGATCGACTACTCACTCGCCCGAAACAGTCAACCGGTGAAAAAGGTACTATTCACTGAAATAAAACTCGTGTGGGGCCCACCCCAAGATCCCGAAACTGAACCAACGGATCACGCCACTGTGATCCCCTCGGAAAAACACACGGGATGGAGTACTCAATCGCCCAAAGCGGACATCCCGTAAAAAGGGCACTATTCACCATAGCCGGGTCGGGTGGGACCCACACCACTTCCCTGAAAAAGGTCAGGCGAACTGCACCATCGCAAAGCTCTCGGAAAAGCACGTCAAATCGACTGCTTACTTGCGTGGAATGGGTACCCGGAGGAAAAGATGCGTTCCGGCACACCGCACATGAGCGGCGCCACGTGGGACCCGCATCCCGGTCCCGAAACTCAATGAACGAATCGCATTGTTGCGATCCTCTCGAAAAAGTACACGAAATGGACTACCCACTTGTCCAAAACGGTCGCCCGGGGATAAAGCTGGAAATCACCGGAAACTCCCGAAATGGCCCTCGCGGGGCCCGCAGCATTGTGCAGAATTATAGCGGGTAGACTGTGCCAACGCGTTGCCCTCAGAAAAACACCCAACATCGACTGCCCGCACGCCCCGAATGGACGTCCGAGGAAAAAGTCGCCACAAGATGCATGCAGCTCAAAAGATGGGCCGTGGGGCCCGCGCCTCAACCTCAACCTCAACGCCTGGAACATCCCCGGAAAGCTCCACCTCGGTGCCAGGGTCCCAACGCCACTGACGGCGCTCAAAACGGACGTTGGACGCGTCCGCGCCGTCCAAAACAAGAATCCCGGGAAAAGCGCTCGTCCACATAAGGACGCGTCGCACCTCCGAGGCCCCTCGTTTCAGGAACTAAAAATTTCTGAAACCATTTTAAAAGCTTCGCCTCGACGCAAGCTCTGTGCTACCGCAGACGGCGCGCAAAACAGACGCTCGTAGTCCGAAATACGGGCGTCCGAAGTCTGAGGGGCAAAGCCCCTTGGGTCGGACCGGCCCGGACCGGCCGGTCCGCCCTGCTTGGGCCGACCCGCGCCGGCCGGCCCGGTCCGGCCGAGGCGTGGGCCGCCGCTCCGTGGCCCGCTCCCCCTTCACACCCGCGCGCCCGCTGCGTGGGATTCCCCACCGACCGGCCACGAGGGCTGGTCGCCTAATTCCACGCAACGACCCACAAAGCGCGGGTCGTTGTTGCGCTGCACGGGGCCGCCGCCTCGCGGCCCCTCCTCTGCTTGCCGGCGCCCGCGGCCGGCGCCGCGGCCGGCTTCCGACAGCCATCACCGAAGGCCGCCACCGCCTCCTGGAAGCACCGGCGCCACCGAAGCCCCGGCCGACCGCCTCCGCCCTGCTCCGCACCGCGCCGCCCTGCGTGCCGCCTCTTCCGCCGAGCCGCGTCGCCGCTCGAACTCGCTGGAACCCGAAAACCCGCAAAGTTCGGCGGATCATTGCGGATTCCACGGAGCCCGGAATTTGAATCCGAAAGATGTGTTGGATAGGGAATTTACTCTACTACGCATTCATGGGATTTGATCGAAGAGAAAACAACAAATCGACGCTAAAATTGGTGTTCAAAGGTAGGTTCCGGAATTAAAACTCAAAAACATAACCCTACCTCGTGGGGCTTCGCCCGACGCTTCTCGCGCGATCCACCCCGCGCCGTTGCCTCTCCGGAGTTGGATCGCCGGATCTCGCCTCACCGGAGCTCGCCGGAATGGAGGAGGGAAGGGGAGAGGGTGAAGAAGAAGAAGAAGAAGAAGGGGGTGGGGGTGTTTAAGTACAAATCACTTAAACGCCCGCCCGACAGCCCCGAACCCGAACTCCCGACGGGGTTGGGATTTAGCCTCCCCTAGGATAAGAACCACGCTCTGAGCGCAACGGCGGTCTCAGACTTTTATTTCGAGACCCCGTTCAAAAGTTACTAAACTTAGCGCCCGAGGCCGCCAAATTACGAAAACGCCCCTAGGGCCATTTTTCACAAACGGCCCGCGCCCGCGAAACTTATACTCCTCCTAGGGTAAAAGGCGTGCTCTGAACTCAACGGTTCCCTCTGTTTTCCAATCCGAGCCACCGTTAAAGAGATACTAGCGTTTCGCCCTTAAACGAATTAATTAATTAATTAATTAATCCGTTTAACGTTCCAGAAGCGGGAGAGGGATTCAAACACCCTGCGCTGACAAGTTTTATGTTGTTACTAGGGTAAACACCCCATTCCGGACCCATCCGTACCCTCGGATATCTGATCTGGAACTCCATTTAGGAGTTATTGCATTTATTTGGTGTTTCCAGTGTGAACGCACTGAAAATTTAATTCCGGCCACTCTGGGGCTCGGAATCGCATGCCGTCTGAAGGCGCTGCTCTGGAATATCATCAAGAATATTCCATAGTCTTTCACAGAAAAAACCAGGTTCTTACATCATTCCCTCATTCAAGCTTTTCGTCCTCGAAAAGCAAAACTAGGGAGCAACACAGGGTACTAAGCCCACACCTGGCTTTCCCATACCCAGAAGAACTCACGCACAGCTCCGCGTCACCACACACAGACCAACGAGTTGATCCGTTCACGCATGGTCATCCCATGCTGACGTCGTGCACCCACTCCAGACATTGGGGTTAGGGCAAGGCGGTAGGGTACCTCGCCACCCCTTTACACAGTTTCAAACGGCCCGAAGGCCCTCGGGGGTAGCTCACCTCCCTGGTCCAACCTCTACGTCGCACACTGCGACTGGAATCATCGCCTGCACCTGAAACAAGGCCCGGTGATTCCCTCCTTCAGAATATCCATATGGTGAAACACCCAAGGATATCTGGTCACGCAAGTTTCCACAGTCGATGTTCTCTTACATGCTCAAAAGGCGAAAAGGTCAACACCATCGACTAAAGGAAAAGGTCTCACACCTTTTTCCTTACCAACACAGGGTCACACCCGACGCCCTGCGTCACCCTGGTAACACCCCAAACAAGGAGCAGGGAGAAAAGCCTTTCACATGCAGAGCCTAACAATTCTACTGTAAGAAGTAGAAGGGTTGCATGGGGTACCTCTCACCATCCCATGCTCTGCAAGATCGTAGACATCAAAAGCTCGCAGGTGTCCGTGGTCCCAACCGTCAGCTCTCAGAGCCTGACGTGGACCGCCCAGTGGTGATGGGGAGATCTCGTAACGTCATCCCCCACCTCCAGCTCCTCCCGCTCCTCTGCTAGCACCACCTCTCTGGGTACCACTCTGATCACGGTGCTGCCCCTGCCGTGGCAGTGCACCTGCTGCCTGCCCGAAGCTCCCAGCAACTCGGGTCGGGCAGTCTCGTGCCAAGTGACCTCGCCCGTCACAAGCATAGCACCGACTCTCTCTGGGCTGCACTAGTGCCCTCCGGTGCCACTGTGGTGTACGACCACGGACCGGGATCCACTCTCGGAAGGGCATCCTCGGATGAGGCCCTGCGCCTTTTCCCCACAGTGGTATATGACCCCGTCTCTAAAACCAGTAGTGGGAAGGCCACCTGCATCGAGGTCCTGTCCTCCGGCGCCTGCTAGCTATGACAGACGTCCTGCTCAGTTGCACCCGCTGCCACTACCAACCGCAAAACATGACAGGAAGCCCTCTGTCACCAGTGCCTGCTCTAGCTCCCCGGCATATGTGGAAATGCCCGAGGGTACTATGACAGCAGGAATCTCTCAACGGAGACCCTTCCCAATCTTCCACGCTCGAAGTTGTCGTTATGGACCAAGTCCGGGTAAAAGCGTGCACGGTCTGCAAAACTAGCCCCGTACTCGGCCACCGTCATCCCTCCCTGCTGAAACTGCAGGAGCTCCTGAATCCGAACGGAGCACAAGCAGGAGGGGAAAAACTCCTCACGAAGCAACAAATGAAAGTTGCCCCATGAAAGTGACAATCGTCAAGAAACTGAGTCACCAGACTCCACCAACGCCGAGATACTCCACGAAAAAGGGTGGCTGTCAAAGCCACTCTCTATTCTGCCAGCGTCTGCACAAGCCTAAAAAGGCAAACCACTGCCTCTAGAAAACCCTCTAATACCTGAGGATCTGGCTCACCACTGAACCTCAGCGGTCTCTGCTGCTGGAACTCACGGAGCGCGCTCAACCTGCACTCAAGCTCAGCCTGCTCTGCTGAATCTGCCTGCTGCTCAATAGGTGGGGGTGCTGCTACCGGCCCACCCGGAGAAAAGGGCTCACACGATGGGTCCTAGACTGTGGCCTCATAGCTCACAGGGTCGTCGTCACACACCCAAAGATGGTATCCTGGCTGGCTGTCCTCGCGGAGACATCCTGAAAATTATCAAGGAGTGCCGCGGTCGGATGAGCATATATGTATATACCACAACAACAATGATGGGGAGATGACTCAAAAAGGACAGTCAAGACTCCGTCTTATGTGATTCACAACCAAATTTTCCCTGCAACAAGTGTCTCTGCATGCCGAGTCGACAAGAGGGTTATCAAGGTCCTGGTGAATGGATACGTCGGCCACCACACCATCACTGGACTCCCTGGCCTGAGAGCTGCTCTCGAGACACATTGACATTGTTGCCCTAAATCCCAACCAATTCCTCTTTTAGGGACATCCGCACAATGTCCCAAGGAATGAACCACCTTTGATACCACTTTGTCATGACCCAACCCTACCCGGGCTCGAGCCGCAACTACCCCAAGCCCTCCTCCATAGGCCAGGGGATGGCGACCAGCGCCGAAGGCACAATAACCCGGGGAGGCCTTTGCCTAAGCACCTATACACACACACGCAGCAACTCAATGCATCAGTGCAGAGTAAAAAGGAGAAGTAAAGGGAAACTGTTATATAAAAACCACAAAGTGCATCGACCTCTACAATTACAAGCAAAGTGATGAAAAGGAAAAGGGGCAAAACACGCGCCCAACCAGAAAAGTGCCACAACCCGGCAATAAGTAAACAAAAAGAAATAGCTGACGGGTCTCCCACCTGGACCCCGGCCACGACCACCGCACGCGGTCCAAGCTCCCAAGATCCTACGCCCCACTGAAGTCACGCTCCACCTGTCTGTCGTCTGCAAGGGCACACAAAGTGCGGGCGAAGCCCAAGTAGGGGTGAGTATAAAAATACTCAGTACGATACCCCGAAGGCTCGAGGGAGCAACAAAGGAGGTACCGAAGGGTGAGCAGTAGAGCGAACAAGGGAAAGCAAAGGGAGTACAACATAAAGTGCAGTAAGAGTCCAACTCAACCCAACAAGAGGAAAGAAGGTAGACTCATCCAGACACAAGGAGATGGAAACGGTGAAAATATGAACTTCTCGTCGAGTCTTCTCTACCTATAGTAGGAGAGTAGACTCGTCCAACCATGAGAAGCTAGACACGGAAAGCATGTGGCATACCTTGCGCGTCTTCGCCTCTACTAGAAGGAGAGTAGCCAAAACCCAAGGAGTGGGTGCAGGAACAAGGTATATACAAGTCTATATGCTCAACAAGAAGCCCGAACAACGTCGTAAGGGGATCTCCATCCCGTAGCTCAGCCCAAGAAAAAAGTAGCCAACGGTCCCAGAAGAAACTCCATCGATGCCCAGCATCCCGCACGTCTATCCCGAACCGCAAGACAAGGGGATCAGTCACCGCACCTTGATAATATCCGCTTTGGGTGGCACTGACTTTCCCACACAGTTTTAGATCATGTCGCAAGAATGCGTCTTGGTGGGGAAAGCGCCCCTCGTACTTGAGAGTGGGAAGTCAAACCATGACTCATCACTTCCCCACAGTCGAGAGGTCTCCTCCAAGTCAAGCTGATCCACCACTGACCCGCACAACTAAGGGTCCCGCTCCGGTGGTCACGGAGGAAAGCCACAGACTAGCCTAGTCGAGAGGAATGAGTATGGAATGCTAACTAGTGTCCCACTGCCCAGCCCCGTTGGAGGGTAATTCATAACCAAATTTCGGGTGACCCACTGCCCAACCCTGCTGGAGGGTAAACCTTAATATATCATCAGGAGACCCACTACCCAGCCCCGTTGGAGGGTAAACCATATTCAGATATTGGGTGACCCACTGCCCAACCCTGCTGGAGGGTAAACCCTAATACATCATCAGGCGACCCACTGCCCAGCCCCGCTGGAGGGTAGACTTGGAATAAGTCGACAGGCGACCCACTGCCCCGCCTTGCTGGAGGGTAGAACTGGAACTAGATGACGGGTGACCCACTGCCCAGCCTCGCTGGAGGGTAGACCCTAAGAGGTCATCGGGTGACCCACTGCCCAGTCTCTGCTAGAGGGTAGACCCTAAGAGCGTTGGGTGACCCACTGCCCAGTCTCTGTTGGAGGGTAGACCCTAAGAGATTCGGGTGACCCACTGCCCAGTCTCTGCTGGAGGGTAACCCCTAGAAGTCAGTGAGCAACCCACTGCCCAGCCCTGCTGTAGGGTAAGCCCGAGGAAGTCGATGAGTAACCCACTGCCCAGCCCTGCTGGAGGGTAAAACTCAGAATCGCCCTGCCCATCTCTAATGGAGGGTACAACACTGGCCAACAAAACACGGAGTGGGTATCGCGCAACCACCCATCTCTAGCACAACTCACCCTGAGGGGATCAACGCCAGTTCCATCATGGGGTGCCACTAGCACCGCTACTGGATGATCCATCGAGAACAAAACCACGGGGAGACCACTCAACCCTGCTGGCCAACAAACCAGCACCAAGCCAGGGGGAAACTCCACCCTGCTGGTCAAACAAACCCACAGAGGGACCCTCTACGTCGCGAGTGGTCAAAGTACGCAAAGCAGAACACGACACGCACACGGGGCCCACACGATGTGTGGCCCCAAGTCAACCCCAACCAAGCGCATGAACATCTCAGGTACAAACCACACGTACCTCCAAGCGCTCTCGTATACTCCCAGAGTATACCTCATTCCAGCCCAAAAGGCTATCGTGCACACGGAACCCAACGTCAGCGTGAAGGCATGACGTAACAACTCCACCTCAAAGGCCCAGGCACGACCAACCACGTCCCGTGAACCACTTAAATCACTCTCCCAAGAGTGCGCGATCACACGTCAAGGGTCCGCTACAGACAAAGTAGGGAGAACCACCACTAGAGAATCTTCTGTGCTCCACATTTAATAATATCACGTATAAGGCTCCGCAGAACCAAACAGATCGCACCATTGTAATCCTCGCGAAAAAACACGCGAGATCGACTACTCACTCGCCCGAAATGGTCAACCGGTGAAAAAGGTACTATTCACCGAAATCAAACTCTTGTGGGGCCCACCCCAAGATCCTGAAACTGAACCAACGGATCACGTCACTGTGATCCCCTCGAAAAAACACACGGGATGGAGTACTCGCCCAAAACGGACACCCGGTTAAAAGGACACTATTCACCGTAGCCGGGTCGGGTTGGGCCCACACCACTTCCCTGAAAAAGGTCGGGCGAACTACAACATCGCAAAGCTCTCGGAAATGCACGTCAAATCGACTGCTTACTTGCGTGGAACGGGTACCCGGAGGAAAATATGCGTTCCGGCACACCGCACACGAGCGGTGCCACGTGGGACCCGCATCCCGGTCCCGAAACTCAACGAACGGATCGCACCGTTGCGATCCTCTCGAAAAAGTACACGAAATGGACTACTCACTTGTCCAAAACGGTCGCCCGGTGATAAAGATGGAAATCACCATCAACTCCCGAAACTGCCCTCGCGAGGCCCACATCATCGTGCGGAAATACATCGGGCAGACTGCGCCAACGCGTTGCCCCCGGAAAAACACCCAACATCGACTGCTCGCACGCCCCAAACAGCCGTCCGAGGAAAAAGTCGCCCCTAGCTGCACGCAGCTCAAAAGACGGGCCATGGGGCATGCGCCTCAACCTCAGCCTCAACGCCTGGAACCGCCCCAGAAAGCTCCGCCTCGGTGCCAGGGTCCCAACGCCACTGACGGTGCTCAAAACGGACGTCGGACGCGTCCGCGCCGTCCAAAACAAGAATCCCGGGAAAAGCACTCGTCCACTTAAGGACGCGTCGCACCTCCGAGGCCCCTCGATTCGGGAACTAAAAATTCCTGAAACCATCTCAAAAGCTTCGCCTCGACGCAAGCTCCGCGCTGCCGCAGACGGCCCGCAAAACGGATGCCCGTAGCCCGAAATACGGGCGTCTGAAGTCTGAGGTGCAAAGCCCCTTGGGCCGGACCGGCCCGGACCGGCCGGTCCGCCCTGCTTGGGCTGGCCTGTGCTGGCCGGCCCAGTCCAGCCGAGCCGCGGGCCGCCGCTCCGCGGCCCGCTCCCCCTTCACACCCGTGCGCCCGCCACGCGGGATTCCCCACCGACCGGCCACGAGGGCCGGTCGCCTAATTCCACCCAATGACCCGCAAAGCGCAGGTCGTTGATGCGCTGCACGGGGCCGCCGCCTCGCGACCCCTCCTCTGCTTGCCAGCGCCCGTGGCCGGCGCCGCGGCCGGCTTCCGATAGCCACCGCCGAAGGCCGCCGCCGCCTCCCAGAAGCGCCGGCGCCTCCGAAGCCCCGGCCGACCGCCTCCGCCCTGCTCCGCACCGCGTCGTCCTGCGTGCTGCCTCCTCCGTCGTGCCGCGCCGCCGCTCAAACTCGCCGGAACCCGAAAACCCGCAAAGTTCAGCGGATCATTGCGGATGCCACAGAGCTTGTAATTTGAATCCGAAAGATGAGTTGGATAGGGAATGTACTCTAATACGCATTAATGGGATTTTATCTAAGAGAAAACAACAAATAGACGCTAAAAGTGGGGTTCAAAGGGAGGTTCGGGAATTAAAACTCAAAAACATAACCCTACCTCGTGGGGCTTCGCCCGACGCTTCCCGCGCGATCCGCCCCACGCTGTTGCCTCACCGGAGTTGGCTCTCCGGAGCTCGCCTCGCCGGAGCTCGCCGGAATGGAGGAGGGAAGGGGAGAGGGTGAAGAAGGAGAAGAAGAAGGGGGGTGGGGTGTTTAAGTACAAATCACTTAAACGCCCGCCCGACAGCCCCGAACCCGAACTCCCGACGGGGTCGGTATTTAGCCGCCCCTAGGCTAAGAACCATGCTCTGAGCGCAACGGCGGTCTCAGATATTTATTTCGAGACCCCGTTCAAAAGTTACTAAACTTAGCGCCCGAGGCCGCCAAATTACGAAAACGCCCCTGGGGCAATTTTTCACAAACGGCCCACGCCCGCGAAACTTATACTCTTCCTAGGGTAAAAGGCACGCTCCAAACTCAACGGTGCCCTCAGTTTTCCAATCCGATCCACCGTTCCATAGGTACCAGTGTTTCGCCCATAAATAAATAAATAAATTAATTAATTAATCCGTTTAACGTTCTAGAAGCGGGTGAGGGGTCCAAACACCTCACGCTGACACGTTTTATGTCGTTCCTAGGGTAAAGAGCCCATTCCGGACCCATCCGTACACTCAGATCTCTGATCGGAACTCTGTTTAGGAGTTATTGCATTTATTTGGTGTTTCTAGTGTGAACGCACTGAAAATTTAATTCCGGCCACTCTGGGGCTCAGAATCGCACGCCGTCTGAAGGCGCTGCTCTGGAATATCATCAAGAATATTACAAAGTCTTTCACAGAAAAAACCAGGTTCTTACATCAAGAAATATCAATCATAATGGGATATAATATATTCCTAAAAAAATATAGGATGTGCAAATCCAGATACCTAATTTTCAATCAGTGAAACAAGAGTTTTAACCTAGGCCTGCCATGATTAACATCTACTAAAATCCTTCATAAGGGATCATAACTAAAATTTTAATTAACCTAAGAATATCCCATGTGAGAGTCTATCCATGTGTGTAGTCTTAGGACCACTCATCATACACAGATGAAGATTGAGCTAATACCCAATCCACCACATTTAGATTTATTAACTCAAGGTGAATCTATTCCATAGTGACATCCACATTTTAGTATCTAGCCAGGTATATATTTTCTAGAAAAACCACAGTTTTTTATTTAGCATAACTCATGAAATTCTTCTATAGATAGGATTATCCAAAGGGTTATCAACAAATTTTTGTCATCTTAGATTCCAAAAGTAACTAAAAAATTCTCTAATATCAATTATAACAATCTATATTATACATATGAAGATATTAAAACTTATTAGATTAATATTCATTAAATAAAAACAAATTTCTTTCTTGAACCATAAATGATTAGCGTCTTTGGAAAATTGGATCAATAAAAAATGGGTGCATAAAATATCTACACCATCTCCCATTATGTTCTTCAAAACTAGAACCCTTCTTAGATATAAGATACTCGACAACATTATTCATTTTTTGGGGAAAGGGAAACATAACAATGAGTGAGTTTGGATTCTAAGTAAGGGTAAATAGGGTAGATGTCAATGATAATTTAAACTTAATAATTTCATAAGGGTATGAAAAAATGATATTAACATTTGAAAACCATACCTAGAAAATTATAGGTTTTAAAAATGAGTCATGGAATAAAACATGACAGTTCATAAAACATTAATCATAAATGAATCAAATGACATTATCCATGGGAGATTAACATTTGAATAAGGCATAAGTTTTTGGCATACAAATAATCATAGAAAATCATTTCATTGCTCAATGTTCACTTATTATTCTATAATAGTGGATTGGGTTCACTCCCAATTACATAATATTTTTATCCAAGGTTCAATCCCACGACAATCACAATGGCAAGAGTCCATTACTAAATTGAGTTCACACCCCAATCAAGTCCTCATTATCTGATGAGATATCCATACTTACCCAATGAATTAGAGGGATATATATTTTTTGTCCCACCAAACTCATAATTAAATCCATACATATGTGTACTATAATATAAAATAATGAAACCCATACATATGTTTACCATAAGATCTCAAAACATTTATCATATCATCATATCGTACTCCTGGAAAGGAAATAGATTTCATAAACATATCATCATTTCATCAGAGAATAACCCATGGAAAATAAAATATTTTCAAAATAATATCATATTCATAGTTATAAACCATATTGAGAAAGAATAAGTATGGTATCATTGGGTCATATCCTTATAAAATCATAAGTAAAATCGAAGATTATTTTCATAGATGAAAAATGAAATTAAAATATTACTAGAATATTTATTGTGGACAATACCCTTTTTATTTTGAAATCACTTACTTAAAATCTAAAAATTTAAAAAATAGTAAGGGAAATGTTCTCCTTGAGAAAAACCATCCAATATTATAACGGAATATTTAAATTATTGAGATATCATGTTGGAATCAAATTTTTGTCAAACTGAGTATATTAAAACAAATATTCCTTTCACATTTTTAAAAAGATAAACATACCACATTAAGAAAATGATAAAAATATTCATTTGAAATATTTTTATCTAAATTCAAAAATGGCTATAAATTAATTTAAAAAATCATAAATAGTAATAAAAACATTCTTAAAACATTTTAAAGAAAACATGAACATGGGAGAAAAATATTCTTGACCAAATTAGAAATAAATATTTTTTTTCATAATAATATTTTTCGGATCATTATAAGTAACAACGAGATGAAATGGTACTATTAATTTAAAATTAAATTAATAAAAATAGTTTTTAAATATTATTATTTTTAGATAAGGTTCATATAATTTTACCCATTATAAATTCAACCATATACAATCCTCATTAAAATGAGATTGAATCATAAGTCACTTAGCTAACATTTGAATTTATTATAAAGTACTCGAACCTCATTTATAATAAATTTAATTTTATTATAATTCTATAAAGAATCATTTACATACTTATAATATCAAATATTATCCATTTATAACATTTATTAACAATTTATTAATAATTCTTTAATAAAATAATTGTTTCCGTGTATAAACTGTTTCATTTTTCAGGAATGTTTTACTTTGAAAGTTTGATTAATTGTACATTTATCATGGTTAAATCATCTAAATAATGTAAATCATGATTTAAATGTTATATATATTCAAAATATACATATTTAAAATCATCCAAAAATGGTACGTAAAGAAAAATTATTTACACCAATCCTGAAGATGGTAGGTCATATGTACGCATGAACACATTTTTCATTTTCTAATGAAAAGACATAAAAAAATATAAATTATATATTATAATTAAATAACTATAATTATATCACAAATTTTTTATATAAACAAAAAATTCATTATAATAATAAACCATGAATGATGTTGATAGAAAATGAATTATATTGCTATGGGGAGGTAATAGTCCACACGTATGCATGAGCGATACATTCCCATCCCATTTATTAAAAAATGGTGAATATTGGTGGATATAAAATCATAATAAAATTTTAGTAGTTTTAGGACACATAAATTTTATTTTATGATGAATGCAAAATATTTTGAAGAGGTAGGAGAAGAAATAAATTGGATGATGTCTAGTACGATGATTACCTCTTATTCAATAGATTTTTGATAGATTCCTTCTCAAGGAGAAATTGAATATTTTTAAGAATAAAAAACCATAATTCATGTTTAAGTAAGTACAAAAGATAATTGGGTAGGTTTTTATTGATCTAGGTTGCTCAATGTGGTGTAAAGGATAGAGAGTAGGGGTGCCCTTTTTATGTGGGGGGTGGGACACACCTTGAATGTTCTAAAGGATTAAAATATTATTAAGTCATTTTCATGGAAAAGATTCCCATAAACAATTATATTTAGAGAACTAGGTGGTATGTTTTGAAATAAATTAATCCAATAATAATTAAGAAGAAAAATTTGGTCCTTATCAATCAGTTTAAGCTTCATTTAACCATTTTGCCCATTTTTTACTTTGGTAGTAATATTTCTACCATAGTTTCTATTAAAAATAACCAAATGTTAAATTGGCCCCATTAGTAAATTTATAAATGTTAATTTCAAGAATATAATCAAATTTTCAATATTCAATTTCTTGAAATGAATGAAAATAATTTAATATAAAAATTAAAAACTCAATGAACATTGTTTTCTAAAAAATTCCATTTAAGACTAATAGTATTTTTATACCAACATATAGTATAATTTTAAAGACTCGGAAATTTCAATGATATTTTTTTTCTTAATTTCATTGGAATTTTATGAGTACGCAGTTTCTGACGGCACCTGATTCCGAGGCCCGGTGTTCCCGAAATCAATTTTCAAAGTTTAGCCCGGGTACGTTCAGTGAATGAACGAGCGGGTTTTTCTAACTTTTAATATGTTTCTCGGAATCGAAATATGAGGGCACCGATGAAACCACAACACCAGTAATTTCTTAGGAACACATATTCCGGAGTTGCGTTTTCTCGGGTGTGGTTATTAAAATAATGGGTTAAGTAATGAATAAAAATAAAATTTGTGCCACCAATTTTATTTTTATATCTAAGTGGTTATACTATGTAAGGGAGTTGGGGTGGGACCCACTAGTTCCTAACTAACCAAGAGGAGAATTAAGGTGAGGTGGGGCCCACACGAACCCCACCCCTTCATATTCTCTAACCCCCTTAACCCCTTTTATTTTGTAACTCACCCGCACCTCCCCCCTTAAATGAAAAGTCAACTCATTAATTATTTAACTTATTCAATGTAATTAATTTGGGAATTCATTTTGAGTTTCAAATTTTAAAGTTGTCTTGTGTCTATCAATTAAATAAGACAAGGTCTTATTTCTTTAAGTTTTAGTTTCGTTGTGCGAGAAAGTTTGGGAGAGGTTTTGCTCTAAGTCTTGAAGAATGTTCTTCCTCCTTGAAGAACGCGAAGAATGCACCGTCACCGACGAAGAACGCCGGCCTCTGACGAAGGACGATGAAGAATGCCGAATCCTTAGAGATTGATGACGCGACACCGTGTACCGCGATGCCAACGGTTCTCTTCTCCGTGACGCCGACAACGCTTACAGAACCTTGTCCCGCAACACTGTCTCCCGCGATGATTATTTTCCGCGACGTCCATTTTCCACGACAAACCTTCTTTCGAAAACACCTTGAGGTAGGGGTTTATTTCTTGTTTGTGAATATTTTCCTTGCCGTTCATCGTATTATTCTTGCGCCACCTGTTATCATTATAACGGGAGGAGGTCGGACAACACGAACACGGCCGACTCTCCTCCCTCTTCGATGTTGTTCTTGTCGCGGCATGAGCAAAGGTGCGCGGTACAACGCAACTATGGAGAAACAAGAAGAATGTGGCGAATAAGTGCGGTGCCGTCGCGCCACGCCGTTGAGGCCGAACGAAACCGCGGCCAGAGTCGGGGCCACAGAGGCGATTCGAAGACTCCGAAAATTGTTTATTTGACGTTCGGATCGACAGGCGATGACGGAACAGGCCGCAAGGGCGTTTTGAAGACTTCACAGTGAAGAGCAGGTCCCGGGAGGACCGCTGGCGAAGACCACAGGCAAAACGGACCACCGGAGCGCGTCCGGTGGTCCGCAGAAGACCCTGCCGGCGCGGGTTGCCGGCGCGGCGGCGGCCGGCCGCCCGGAGGCAGCGGCGTCCCAGCACACCGCCAGGAGGGACCATCATGGATGAAGCTATGACGGTAGGCGTCTGGTCTCGTGGCCGTGCGAGACCAGGGGGAGACCAGGGGTCGTAACCCCCGACTGGAAGGAAGAGTGGCCCCCCACGTGGGGGGGGGGAGCGGTTTGTCAATCAGGGGGGTAGCACCCCCCCTTCCGCGAAATCTCGGCCGAGCCGAGCTGTCCGGCCACGCGGGCCACGCCTTATTGGGCTGGACCCAGACCCAGGTTGGTTTGACCCAGTTCGGGCCGACCCGGGGGGGGGGGGGGTAAAGGGCCGGGTCGGGCCGGGCCCGAACCCCTACCTTCAGACAAATATATTCAAACACCCATAACTTGGGCTAAGGACCTCTGATCGACGCACCATCAGTTTTGATGCGATCCTTGGATCGAGACGGTCGTTTCAGTATATTACACTGAAGGTTTTGGAGAACTTTGGGTATGGCCGAGTTGGTTCGAACCCGAAACCAACCGGGCCTGTGGAGCAGAAACGCCTATAACGTGAGCTCCGGACGTCCGACTGACGCTCCATTGACTTTTTTGGACTCCTCTTGAGGAGACGGAACTTTTGGAATACTTTTCCTGAGGTTTGGACGCAGTTGGATAATGGACGGGTCGGGTTGAACCCGAAATCCAACTGGGCCCCTAGAACGGTAAAGCTGATAACTTTCAGACCGGACGTCCGTTTGTTGAACCGTCAACGAAATTGGTTATCACATTGAGAAACGATCCTTATGAGTATACACTATGAGAGTCAGGGGTACAATTGAGATACAGTCGGGTTGGTTCGCACACGAAACCAACCGGGCCCCTGGGACGAAAAGGCTAATAACTCACAGACCGGGCGTCCGATTGACGCCACGTATGTTGTGTTGAGACCCCTATGATGATGCGGTCCATTGAGATACTTCTTCGTGGGACATTATGATACTTTGAGTATCGACCTGTAGCTCGTGGAGTGGACCCTCCCGGAGACGAGCGTACGGAGTACGAAGACCGTGTAGCTGGATGAAACTTGATGACTGCTTGTCCGATTCGATTTGGAGTGACTTGAATAGCCCAGCGGGGAGCACTACATTGTGAGGTGGCAGACCCATGGAGGAGGAGCACTACTTTGTGAGGTGGCAGACCCGAGGTACTCGATAGGAGGAGTACCTCTGTAGGCTATGAGGGGGAGCAATACTGTGTGAGGTGGCAGACCCATAGCGGAGGAGCACTTCTTTGTCAGGTGGAAGACCCATGGTACTCTACAAGAGGAGTACCTCAACAATCTAAGGTTAGTGAGCAGTACCTTGGAGTCGTGGCAGGATCACTGTACTCGTCAGAGATGGAGCTCTTCAGCAGTTACGGTTTCGATAATGAAAATCCTGGTTTGAGCTAAGTTATTGACCTTTGTGTTTTCCTCATGATTGAGATGGGTTACTAGATAACTTACGTATATGTATGAGCATATACCTAAGTAGTGGTTATCCGTCGACTTCATATTGGTTTGACACCTCGTGGCTGAGATGGGTTACTTGGTAACTTAGGTATAAGTATGAGCTTATAACTATGTAAGGGTTATCTTTTGTGAAATTTCTTTGTGATTATCCTTGTTTGATTTAGTGAGACCTTGAGGGTATCGGGGTCCCTACTGAGTATCGTTATAATCAACCCTACACGGGCTATGCCCGCACCTTGTTGTTTTGGTTGCAGACGATGGGCAGTGCTGTCAGAGGCTGTTTGTTCGAGGGCTGGACGGTACCCGGAGGTGGACCTCACGACGAGTCAGTACCCGGAGGTGGACCTCACGACGAGTCAGTATCCGAATGCGGACTTCACGAAGAGATGATACTCGGAGGAGGTTGACAGGCAAGAGCGTTGTGGAGGCTCTCTGTACCTACACTTTAGCTAGGATCCAGGGTGGACGATCCAGGAGCTGTGCTATCTGTACCTACCCTTTAGGTAGGATCTAAGGTGGACGACCTAGGAGCTGCTTCTATTCTTCCAGCTGCTTGTCTTTTCTGTTGTACTTTCATTCAGTTGTAGCTGTACTTTCGGTTGGGTTTGTATTCTGGCCCATTTACTTTTTAGCAATTCTTTTGTACTTAGTTTATTACTTCTGCTTGTACTCGATGGTGTTTTGTTTACTTTTATAAAGTCAATGCTCTCCCAGAATCGGGATTTACGCCTTTTGTGCTAGTCTCCAGCCCCTTTCCTATGGAAGGCGGCCTTGGGGTAGTCACGGCACGGGCCCCGAGGATGGGTCATGACAATAATATAGATTAAAAATGTAAAAAATAAATTATTTTTAACAAAAATAATAAAATTAAAATTTTTAACTGATCCAAATTCAAATAGAGCTATGAAAATACTGGAAAATAAAATACCATGTTTTTAAAAACAATATGTATTTCCACTATTCTCCCAGAAATCATGTTTTCAGAAAATTCCATAAAATTCACCATAAGATAATTTTGAAATGATTATTTAAAAATGAATATTATTTTTTCATATATTATATTTAATTTTTTTTGAAATTAATTATAATTTATGTACACAAAATTAAATCAAAACCGTTTTTGAAGAAAACATATCTCTGAAGAATAAAATGACTCTACTAAATAGAATATAATTTTTCATCAATAAATTTTTAATATGAAAATACTTTACTATATTTTTCCCAAAATGGTTATTTATTTTAAATCATTCAAATTTAACAACTAATTTATAATGGTTATAGTTAAATAATAATATTTTTAATGTATATCATATTTCACACAAATATCTATTTTTCATGTTAAGTAATACATAAAAAAATCATTTTTTAATGAAAAATATATCAAAAATTATTTTTGGATTACAATATACCTCCTCACTTCACTCTTCTATGTCAACATTATGATCCATATTATTTGTGGGGTGGATGTTAACGATATTCACTTATCTGAATCATACATCAATTGTCAAATACTTGTTAGTGTTATTAGAGGATTTATCATTATTTCAATATCTATCGAGGGAAAATCACAATCCTCCTTAATAATTAATTTATTAGAGGGATGTTTTGGATTAAAATCCTTATAAAGCTTCACTTTCACCCCTTTGCACTCCACTGAAAGTGGATTGTGATGTGTGATCCTAAGATTGTCCCTAATATAATTCCCTGCATTTGATCCCAATGATGAGATGGGTTGTAAAATAAAGGAAACCATGAGGGAGTTTCTTATGATGTTCCTCCTAGGAAATAAAATACTAACATACTTAGAGGAGGGGGATGTAATAATTCCCATATCTCTATGGGATATAGAGGTAACTACTCTACCACAATCACATATAGGATCTATTTGGGATATAAAGATAGTAGGGGTGGTTTTGGTGGTAAACATATCTCATCCCTATCAAGTATATTTTCTCTTACAATGTTATTGAGGATGATACTAGATTTATGGGCCTCTATTTTTTGGAATTTTTTGGATAAAAAACCTTTTTAGGTTGAGAAATGTTCACTATTGAGTGATTTACTAGGGTTGTAGGTTTTAATTTCTTTATAAGGGAGGTTTATTTCACTTTTTTAGTAGTGTGATACAAGTGTAAATCAATAGATTTTCACAATGAGTATGCATCTTCCTAGATAGTGAAATGAAATGATTTATATGAATAGAACAATTAGAATATTCAATCACAAGATTTCATATTTTCATGATGTGATGACATTATTTGACGATTTCCCTAATAAACCAATTTAGATTATGACCATGGTGAAATAGAGAGCTCTATTTTCACTCCACCTTCTGATACACACATTAGATGGGGGTGTCAATGACTATCTTAAGGGGATCCTTTATATGATCGAGGAAAATATTTTGGGGATTCCCACACTATTACCTTTACTAAGGTTTATGATCTACTAAAAATTGATCCAAATCAACTTGGAAGCAAATTATTTTTTATCTCTTTGAAATGATTACCATACTCCACATAAGACAGATATCTAGTCTTCAGTTGATGAAGATTTTCCCATTGGTTGTGAGGAAAGTAGGGTATATAATCTTCTTTCAATTCCTTTGTAATGTCATAATGGGTAGAAATAAAGGGATATAATATGAATAGTATCCTATCCTAAACCATCTATTTCCAAAAGGCCATGGAATTATATTCCTCATCTATGAGGGGTTTCTCCAAATGATTTGATCAAAATGGTCATTTTGTCACTAATTTTAAAGAGAAGAGTGATCATTTGGTATCTCCTCAATATCATTTTAGAGTACATGGTTCATGGGTGGTATATATTTTGACTATAACTATAGACTATCTTTTGACTCTGATGATATATTTCTAATCAATGATAAGTCAATTGGAATAGATGGATTTTAATTCTTGACTTCTTCTCTATATATGGGAACTTAGAGTAGCTTTGACACATGGAGGATCTTCATGTAATGATGACAAAAAAATGATAGGGGTGATATCAAAATAATGAAAATGGAGAGTAACTCCATGGTTTTAAATTTTTGACTTCCCATTATTGGGATGGCCTCCACTTTGGGTATTTACTTTATCATAGCGAGGACCTCTATAGTTATTGGCTTGATTTTTTGGGGGATGACCTCCATGGTCACAACTTCCTTCCCCTATTGATGAGTATCTATTAAAATCATGTGAATCTATCAAAATATGCCAATGAGAATCATGAATATTAGTTTCTATATGGGAATGGTCCAACCCAGGGATTCCAGTTTTCCCTTAATGGGACATAATTTTTAACATTATTGATATGGTGACTAAGGTGGGAACCTCGATCATAATCAGGGTACCATAATGTGGATATAATCCATCATGAGTTGGAGTCCTCCAAAAAGACACCATTTATTTGTCCGAATATAAATATTAGATTCCTAAGAGTGAGAATAATTTTTTACTTACTCCAGTATTTCAATTAGAATACGTTTTTGGCACTCTTTAGTGAAGGAAATAATATAGGCCTACATTATGGATGCACTACAATATACCAATGATTTTTTAGATGGGAAAAGAGATATGTGACTGCTTTTATGTTTCCTTTGAAATATACCAATGATTTTTATAGATGTGAGTAGGAATATAATCCCAGTCCTACTTTGTCTCTAGAATATTTTGTTGAGCCGACTAAATAATGGAAGGGACATGAGGCCACTATTATGTTGCTGAAAGAATATACCGTTGAATTTTCTATATATGAGTTGGGATATAACCATAATACTATGTAATTAGGGGAGAAATAATATATTCTCTCTCATAAATATTTCTGTTTGAGGGATATAGTCCCACTCAGGATCTTCTATGGTTCACCAGCCTTGGTGATGAATCCTTTTAGGTACCCCAGTTTTGAAAACCATGGATGATGCTTTTAAAGTGTCCTCCTCATTATATTCCTGAGTGGGTAGGGTTTTACAATTTTGGTAATGATTTATATTATAATAATCCCTCCTATGTAGCTATTGATTAGTGGATAGGAAAAAATTGACGTCATCCTCCACCTCCTTAAGATAAAGGAGGCAGTTGTTTTTATTCTCTATGAAGAGGCTCCCAATGTGATTTGAGGTGGAAAAAGATGAAACATACTTCTCTATGGTCTATCATTAACTAGATGGAAAATTATTATATATATCATAGAATATTTCCCTAGGTATCTCCAAAGTTGGTATGAAGCTATTGAGATGGTACTCCAAGACCATACCATTTAGAAAGAAGAACTTAGGATTCTGGGTTGGTGATAGAATATATTGGGGATGAAGGACCAAAAAGTTCATTGAAGATGAGGCATATGTCTAGTATGTAAGATGGTTTTTGAAAATGGCTAGAGTTATCGTATATCTATTACCGTATTTTCTTGGGACGTTAGCATTTGGTGGTGCATTTTTTGACACCATTTGGATTGAAGGGAGTTTCTAACGGGGGCATCAACCACAAAAATGATTGTCAATAATGAAAAATCAAAAGAAAATATTCCTGGTTGATGAATCTATTACATGGGAAATAGATTGATTTCATGTTCATCATTTTGTTTTCTGGCATTCCCAACACTCGTGTGGTTTTAGTTGATTAATGAATGCTTTCCATAGGTAAGAAATATCTTGGACATAATAGTGACACAATGGGATAAACATTTGTTAAGGGGATAAGAGGTCATATAATTCTATAAGTGTCATATTTCATATTCTATGAGTATTTTATATATTTAATAAAGGTTCATAAATCCTTTATATTAATAATATTAATAATGTTTAAATCCATGAAAGTGATCAATTAAAGAAACACATCATAATAATTCATTATAAAATGGTTTAAAGCCACACAATTTGGAACACTAGAATTTTTCACCATCATAAGAAGAGTTAGGTGTTGTTTTAACAACTCTAATTTTTTAATTTTTTTTATTGATAATATTATATGGATTATTTTTAGAGAATTTAACTAAGACCACAACAGAATTTGAGTCCAAGTGTTCTCAAAATTATTAATAAAAAAATAATAAAGATATTAATTTAACACATGCACAATTTTCCTAAAAAATTGTAACAAATCTTGAATTGATGCTCCGACTGAAAATATGAGGTCTTTTTGGAGTTTAGAATGTGGATTTTACCATATGAATGACTTAACTTTTGTTGGCATCAGGAATTTGTGATTTTTTTTTCACTGACAAGGAATTAATAAAATAAATAAATTTATTTTATTTTTCATTGATGTAGCGACCCACACCATTTATTTGAAAATGGTTATGAATTAACCCTAGGATTATCCACATAACCTAGGTATTAAGGGGAACCTTTAGAGATGATCTGTTTGAGGATCTTTAGAAGTTGATGTTGGATTTTATCGGATCGAGGTTCGTACACCAATGAATTATTGTGGATCTCACCGACAATGAAAACATAGAACTTGTCTTCATCAGTGATTGATCCAGACTCTTGATAAAGTGTTTGATTTGTCATTTTCCATCCCATTATTCAAACTATTTCTAATTTAGATCAATTACAGAAAAAATAATTGATTTACACATTGACAATTGATTTTTTTACTGTGGATATTATTGTTCACTATTTAAAACCATATTTGTTCATCAAAACCTAAAACAACGTATTGAGTTTGAATGACTAAAGGCCAAGGTTCATTTTTCACACCATTTATTTTATGGATTTATCCCCCTGTCTTAAAAAATTCATTATTGGTATTTACTTTGGTCAATAGTTCAACAAATACCTTGTATTTGACCATTGACTGACATTTTTTGAGTGAAAAATATCAATACCACATGTGAGGTTTGTGATCAGGGATGAAATTGAAGAGTTATGATGATTATTTATGACAGGAGGTAGATTATAATTTATTGGATATTCACATTCATCCTAGATTCAACATTGTATCTATGTATGGCGTGTGTGGGAATTTCATAAGTGAATTTGGATCCCTGAATCCCAATTTCCATCACCAAGAAGGCTAGAAGACCGTAGATCTATGATTTTTGGCATGTTAGGTAGAAGAAGAGACACATAGGATGACATAGAAGAGGAACCTGCAAGATTTAGAAATCCCATGTTACAAAACATGTAATTTGGAATCACATTCCATGTGGGACCCCAATATATGTTTCTAGGGATTCCACTAGATTTAAATTTCACACACCAAGTGACCCTATCACATTCTGTGTGAATTATTCTAGGTTGCATGCTGTGTAACTCGAAGGTTACACATGCATGAGCTGTCTGCTATACAAAAATTTGACCAGAGTACACAGAAACGATCCAGTGTACACGAGCATGAATAAGAAGAATGGGGGGAGTTCCAGCTAATCTCTAAAGTTTTTCACTATTCCTACATGCTTTTAATATGGAAATTTACATGTTGCATGTGGAAATACCATACAATTAGACTAGAGGTTGGATGGACATATCGTGTACCCCTAGTACACATCGTCTTCCCACTTTCAGGGTGTTTGGATCCATTTATCTCTTTACTTTTGACCTGTATTTGTTGATTGCATTCCCTTGGTCCATCCCCTCAAGGGTAAATTGCAACATTATGTCCACATCTCGATATTTTGAACCCCTCCAAAGGATGAGTATTAGATAGAGTTTGTGATGTCCCTCTGTGAGACCTAAGTGTCATACTATATTATATTAAACCCCATATATAATTTTTGGAATCAACTTGACCACCTTGATTAGGGAATTTATCCCCCATCTTGTAGTCTATTTTAGTAGTTTTGATGGTATCATTGGTGTGTGACCCCATTGTCATGTACCAAGTTATCTTGAGTCAAGCCCGAAACACCTTGTTAGAGTTGTTACTACTAGGTACATCTGTTCCAGAACTACATCCACTTGTAGTATCCAGACAAAGATTTATTTCTAGGGATACCCACAAAATCTCTACCTTAACAAAATTATGGGAAATTATTGTATACTTATCATCGATTTATATATTAGGGTTGTGCTCCCTAATCTATGTTTTCTAAATCATGATTCCAAGGTTATTACTAAACATCCTTTGATACCAACTATAATTCCCCAACCCCAGAAACCCAGAGCTGGTGCATTACTTTATTACATTGGCTTTATTATAAGTAATTAAATATAGAAGGATAGTTTAGTTTATCAGTATTGGAAATCCATATTACATACATGATACCCATAATACATTGGGAAATAATAAATAAATAATAAAATAAATAATAAAATGAAATAAACTGCATCCTTTAATACTTATTCAATTATTTATTCTTTATAACATGGTGAAATGATAGATAATAAGCGTGAGCTCAAATTCTCAGTGAGGGTAATTAAAGAGGAACTGTAGCGCCCCGACCCCAGCTACCCAGAGTCGGTGCATTACTTCGTAACATTGGCATGATCACAAAAGATCAAGTCTCGAAAGACCGATTAGTTTAGTAGCCTTGGAAACACTACATACATTCGTAAACGTTACATTACATCATAAAGTGAAACACTACAATAACAAAGTCTCCATAGTCCACACTCATATCCTCTTCTGACAATCCCTGCAGGTCATTCATAAAATACTTCTTCACATCCTGGAAAGTATTAAAACATTGAAAGGGGTGAGCTCAGATGCTCAGTAAGGATAACAATATTGCGGAAGCTTTCATAAATAAACATAAAAATTTAAGGCAATGTATAACTAAAACAAAAGCCTTTTAAACTTGAACATCAACATAATATGGCAAAAGTAAAATGAGATAATGCCATTCACTTATTCACATGGATATTCTACTGGTCGAATAATCACATGCAATATCAATAACCACATTCATAATGAGGGAATGTATAATTCCGGAAATTCTGAAACATTTTGTCAAGGCCTCGGCCAAGACGTCTAAAATGATTAAGGCCTCGGCCAAAACCATAAATCAAATTGGGAAAGGGCCTCGGCCAATTCCCCGTTTAGTTGTCTCATGAGACCTACCGATGCATCGAGGAGCTATAGCGGGCTCCACCCGTCACTTATTAAGTCCAATACATTCCTCATGTGAATAGGTTTAAACATATCATAAACCATAACATAATCGTATCACATAAAACATGCATAAAGGAAACATAAAATTTCCACATTTCAATCACAAGATATCAATACAACACATTATAATAAAAACTCTTTCAAAACCATTTTCAATACCAAAATAAAAGAAAGTTAAAACTTTGTATTTATTTTTCATTAAAAAAAATGATGGCTTGTAGAGGAAGCCGGAACTCAAATAGTGGTCACGGTGGTGGAGAAGTCATTGTCGCCGCATAAGTATGGAAAGAAAAACATTCCCTTTTGTCGTTTAGAAAAACGCTTCATATAAAAAAGATTCCTTTTGAATAAACGTAAAAGTCAGAGGGGTTTGTACACCGTATAAAAGAAAGTTGTGCATAAAACCAAATATGCCTCAATGAAAGGAGATTGAGATGAAGTCCTTAAAAAGATCATTTTTAAAATAAAATATATATATTATGCGTATTCACTATAGGTACACATAAATAAAGTAAAAATACAAAATAAGACATAATAATATCATGACATAATTTGAAAGTAGGAGATTAACCCAAAGAATGGAAGTTGGGTTAAGAAGTTCCCTTACCTCGTGTCCGACTTGACTCAACCGTTCTTTAACCTCCTGAATAATAAACTAGAGTTAATATATAACTTATTAAGAGCCATTTTTAATTTCATTATCCTTTTTATATCACTTATTACAATGTTATGAACATTATGTAATTATTTAAGTTAATAACGGTCGTTTTGTCGATCTTTGGTACTTGAGTCAATAATAAACTTCTTATAATTACAAGTTGTTTATGTGGTATAATATCCATTATCTCCAGAATTATATTCACGATTTATATGTCATATATATCTTATATATCCAGTATATACATTCATTTATAATATTACGTAACATTTAGAGGTAAGAAATGAAATGCACCGTTCATGGAGACGGTAAGCCGTACGTACGCATGAACGCTACTTTCATTTCAATTTCATATTTAATGGAATGAAATCATAATGATATAAATGTATAATATAATTCCAGTATAATATAGTGTATAATATCATTTACTCCATCCTTTATACAACCCACATATGGCATTAACGATTCAAATCACTTTGAGGGGGCGGTAGTCCGCACTTCCTAAAATGAAATTATCGCATTTTACCCATAATGGAAATCATAAAGTATGCCATAAATGAGAAATACAGAAGAATAAGTAAAACATAAACATATTTTATATCATATATAAATATAGTGACATCTTAATGGCCACCTTTGAAGGTGTTATATGAGTGTTGAACAATCATCGTTTCGTGAGGCAGGAATTCGCCATCCACAGAATCCGTATGTTCTTTAACCATTAGATGTAGGTGTGTGTAAGTGTAGCTCGAATCCTTATTATAACAAAATCCTAGTATATTGAGGATACTGGTGTTGTTACAAAAGAAATTAATAAAAAGAGTTTAGGGGGTTGAAGAAGAAAAATAAAACAAAACAACATTAGAGAAGACATTACCTCAAAATCGGGTAACTCTTTTTGATTTGAGCCAAAGGCTTCCTTGAGAAGAGTTCTGCCCAAAGTGAGTCTTCTAGGAGTAAGAGGGGGAAGTTGGGAGAGTATTTGGGCAGAGGTTGGCTGAGAAAAATGGCTTGAAAGTGTAAATGAGTTGGGAGAGGTGGGGGCCTTTTATAAGTGGAGTGGAGGGGCTCTTTTGAAAAGATTGAAATGTTACATTATTACACAATGCTTTTCGGATTATAAAGGTCCCAAACTTATCTAATTCGAGGCTAAGGTGATAAGGGTTAGAAATATCCTCATCCAATTGGCTTTGGACAAGTTTAAGCCTTGGAATTTGCATTATCTTCCCATTTAATTAAAATCGTTAAATAATGAGGTCATCGCTGCATCATAATGATGTCATAAATAATTTAATTTATTTAATGTCTAAAAATTACAAAAAAAATTCTATGATGTAGGAAATATTTGTAGATTTCTAATTAATATTTATAGTCAAAATTTGGACTTGTGTAACCCCACTTAAAAACTGTTTTAGTAAAATAACTCATGTTTGTGTCAATTTAATTTTAACATTAAATAAATATATATTTATGTCATTTTCCAACTAAAGTGGCTCCATGGGGTCCCCAAGTTTACCCATGGGTTTTATTGGTCGGCCATGACTCATCCAATAGGAGTAGGACAAGTGTCATGCTCATCTCATATTATTAAGACATTATTTGTACCTTAAACTACACTAATTACCTCTAATCGCGATTAAGAACTTAAAAGTTACTATTCGCCAAAAATTTATTTTAATCCCATTGAACCACATTTTACTTCTTAATTACAACCATGTATGTCGGATTTTTAAAAATCAAATCACAGAAGTGGTAATATTTCATTTAAACGAAAAATCAGTTATTTAACTACCACTTAGTGGTTTCACTATTCACCAAAAATTGAAGTTTTTCAGAACAATGCCAAAATTTCACCCTAAGCTATAATTGATATTCAGAATTCAAAAATGATGTCTATTTTAAAAAATTCCAAACATATAAGTTGCATTAATTAATTTTATAATTAATTCCCACTGTCACAACAAATAACGTGTTTTTAAGAAACAATTTATATGAAAAGATTGGCAATTGTTTATGTCCAATTTCAATGTTAAATTAATTATAATGACCACCATTGGATAAAATGGTAAAAATATATTCTAATTATACTTTAAAACCACTAAATAGTATAATTTATCACTATAAATTATTTTGATTAAAAAAGTTGTTTTTAAGTATTTTTCACTATTCATAAAAAATTAGAAGTTCTTAGAAAAATACCAAAAATTCAACATAGGCTAATTTTGATATTCCGAATCCAAAAATGAAGTCCATTTTGAAATATAAAATTTCTATAATTTTAAAAAGTGGTTATTACTATTCATAACGGCTACTTTTATTAGTCGTGATGTTTTAGAACTCGAAGTTGCGTACAATGCAAGTCATTGCATTATTGAATGAGAAGCGTATCATGGAAGCTCGGGGTGTTACAGGAACAAATAATAAATCTATAAAAAAATTGTAAATAACTGAAAACTCATTCCATTCAAATAACTAGAAAAGAAAATATCAATATGGGAAGGTAATAAATAGAAAACACATGCCATTAAATCACGGAAGTGAATGTGGAATGAATCCATATATATGTCACCACAAAATCTCATTGATAAATAATAACTGAATTTTCAATAAAGATAATTCTTAATTATCAGATGTCATGTTTCCTAGGAACATGATACCTTTATCATCAAGAGACAATTTAAACTATTTTTACAACTAATTAACATCAAGAAACAATTGAGGCATTGAGGGGCTTCCGTTAACTGGTCCCCAACCCGTAGAGCTTACCATAAATGGTCCCCAACCCATATATTTAAAGTAAAATTCATTACTCATATATCAAATAATTAATTTTACATATCAAATATCTATATTTAATACATCTCACAGATTTATCAATAATACCTAATTGGAGGATAAGTAACAATAATGGTTATTGAGATTAAATCCTTGTTGAGAAAAAATAATATTTAAACATTCCAATGTGTCCCATACCACATTGAAACATTTAAATCATAACTCTACATGAATTAAATGAAACTTATAATATGATGATAAATTTAGATTCATGATATATCATATCAAAAGGTACAATATACAACAAATCAATGTGAATTTGTGTGTAATAAAAATAAGTCTTAATGGAATGTAAATGGAGACAAAATCACATACCTTATCCTTCATTTTTGTTGTGTGGTATTTAGACTCTTGTATAGCAAAGTAAGTTATTATAATAACTAATATAATAACCATAATCATGTTGATAATACCATTTCTCAACTTCTTATAATACGCATTACCCATTTGTTAACAAGTTTCATTAATTTTACTATTTTATTTGATAATTGCCTAGTTTCCTTATTTAAGTTTTAACTAATTATTTGTTCTTATAAATTATTTCATCATGGTTTCATTATATAAATAATTTAAAACATGACTTAATTATGATATATATTCAGTATATTTGTATTTATACTAGTATATAATATTTAGAGATTAGAAATTATGTGCACCATTCATGGAGATGGTAGGCCGTACGTACACATGAACACTACTTTTATTTATTTTTCTTATTAAAAGAATAAATGATTAATTATTCATATGTATAGAATAATTCCAGTATAATATATATTATATATATGTTCCATAGGTTTTTTAACACCATCTTTTGTACGTTCCATGTATGGCGTGAACTAGTCATAACACATTGCGGGGGTGGTAGTCCGTACTTCCTTAAACGAAATTATCATATTTACAAAACCTAGAAAGCATTAATGTACATTATAAATAAATATTACAGAACCATAAAGACATTATAAATAAGTTATATATCATATATAAATAGATTTTCCATCGAAATGGCCACCAAGAGAAGTGGTAGGGTAAAATTTAATAATCATCGTTTCGTGATGCAGTAGTTCGACGTACACAAACACAATGTGTTTGTTACCAATTAAACAGAGGTGTGTGTATATTTAGGTTGAAACCATAGTAAAAAAGAATTCTAGGATATTTAAAATAATTTTATTTTTATTTAATCATAATATAAGAAGAGTATATAGATATGGTAATGGAAATGAAACTAAAAATCATGGGAGAAGGCGTTAACTCTTAATCAAATAACTTTTTTTAGTTTTTACCAAAAGAATTTCATTGAAGGTTTTATTCCATAAGTGATTATTCAAGGTCTAGGGTATGCATTTTTTGAATCTATTTTGGAAGATATTGGATGACCATAAGTGGTTTGAGAGGTGTGAAGTTGTGGGATAAGTAGTGTCCTTTTACAGTGAATGGAAAGGAATCACATAGAATTTTTAGAAAAAAGTTTTGTATGAACATGTTATTACATAAAACAATTCATAAGAAAAATAATTTTAGGTTAATGACTGAATTATGTCCATAAAATTTGGTTTTTACAAGTTTCTAGGTCAGTTGGGCCCTTATGTTAAAGGATTATTCCTTTATTAAGCTCAATTTTACATTACTAATTGTAATTCATTTTAATAACATTCAGATTTTTTTTGTTAATAATAAATAATGGTATTATAATAAAATATAAAATATTATGATTCCAAATATGGAATTAATTTTTTCAAATTAATAACATAGAGGTGGAAAAAATTAATTAAAAATTAATCCCATAGACGGGACGACAATGCGGGTTTTAAAGTAAACATTTCCTAAAGTTTATTATGTTATATAGTCAATTTCTAAGTAAAATTTATTATAATGACCTAAATTGTATTAATTTATAAAAAATAAATCTAATTAATGTGTAATAGCAACTAAACTTATAATTTATACTCATAAATAAATTATATGAAGAAGCAGTTTTGGATTAAATTTCATTATTTTTCATTATTCATAAAAAATAATATGTTTCTGAAAAATATTAAAAATTTACCCTAAACTTATTTTTATGTTTCCAATTCAAATATTATGCTTATTTTGACATATTAAATCAATTAATGTTTCAAAATTTATATTTAAAATTTGTGCTTTATTAAAAGGCGTTACAATTGCCTTTATAAAAATATATGTTTTTATGTGTAAAATAGAGTTTATTATAATCTTATTCATATAAAACACAAAAGATTAATATCAAAAAATTAATTTAAATAAATTATTTTTATTAATATAAAACACTTTCGGAAGAATAAAAACAGAAATATTTCTTTTTTATATCTGGTTGGTTTTTATTTTCATTTCTTATTAATTTTTAACAAATGGATAAATTTTATATTTATATAAACCATAATTTTTATGAGTTTGTTATTATTATTCATAAATACTAATTTAAAAACTAGTTTATATTATATTAAATAATAATATTTTAATAATACATTTTTATTTGTTTAAACTCATTCTTGCGTTTAATGAAAGCTATCGAGGAAGGTTTCTCTTGCATGAGAACAAAAGCTAATTTAGGGTTATATGAATTATAAGCTATAGAATATATTACATTTATTTAAGATAGTAAATATATTTTAATTTTATGGGATTATATATTCTTTTTTTACACTTTGTGTTACGTGTCGTAAACTCTATAGAATACAACGTTGTAGTTTATTATTTCGGGGTGTTACTGTAGTGATGTGGTGAGTAAATGTTGGTGAGAAAGCTCAATGGAAGGTTCCTCTCACACTCCAACTCTATAAATTTAAGGTGTATGGTAATTATTAAAATCAGTTCATAAATATGAGGGTTAATGAAGAAAATTATTGTTTCTAACCTCTTAAGCCAAGAGGCATAGGGAAAGCTCACCTGATTACAAATACTGAAGTGGGTCATGTGCTTGATGTGGTGAATGGTACACTTACCATGAACTATAGAACTATAAATATTTTATTTGATTATATATCAACAAACTATTTTAATATATAAATACTTTTATAATGGTATCACGTCACAAAATCAATGATTAGATGTTCTGTTAGTTGTAAAAACGTCTAATGGTTTGACGATGACATATTAAGTCCATAGCTCCTCTCTAATAGAGGTTTGTTGGAATGTACTTCCTAAAATTATTATGATTCACCCTCTATTTGGATTTTGTGTTATTTTGGGAAAGGATTTGTTATATTTATATAGATATGATATCAATTTCTAATGAAGGGAAGTCACATTTGATATTTTTAATTAACCTCTGAATGTATTTTAGTGAGAGGATGAATATAAACATACAAAATATATAACATCCATTGAATGGGTATTACTACCAATTCGTGATGGAAAATTATCCTAAATGGTTATAGAGAAACACAACATTGACAATATTCCTATTATTCAAGAATATGATGATGAATTTCCTAAATAATTTTATAGCCTTCCACCAAATAATGATGTTACATTTTCAATGGAACACATACATGGTGCTACACATTTTTCATATAATTGATATGGAATGTCCCTGATTGGGTTGTATGAATTGATATAGAAACTATAGGAAAAATTTGATAATCGATTCATAATCCATAGTGAGTGACCATAGGGAACAGAAGTTATTCTTGTTAAGAATAAATACGGGTCAACACATCATTGCATTGATAATGAATAAAATAACAAGATAAATATCAAAAACGGGTACTATATACCATGTATTGATGACTTGTTCGATCAAATCTATGAATCTCAACACTTTTTGGAGATTTTCCTTCACTCTAAGTATCATCAATTGAGGGTAAAAAAATAATATATACCTAATGAATCCATCCATATTTGGTATTTCCATTATGAATTTATAGTGATTCCATTTAGACTTACCAATTCCCCTATTATCTTCATAGATTTAATGAATGGATTCATTATTGGTTACCTTAATCAGTTTATGAAAGAAATAATATATTATATTATTATTATAAATTGCAATAAAAAGGAAGAGCATGAAAACCATTTTGAGGTTTGTATTGATGAACTTAAGGAATGATAAACTATAATCCCAATTCTGTATGTTCTAATTTTGGCTAATTATAGCTTTATTTTGGGTCATAAAATCTCAAGTGAGGTTATATCAAGGGATCTATCAAAGATTAAGGTTATTTAATAATAGATCAGACCAACCATTGTGATGGAAATATGTAGTTTTTTACATTTTATAGAACTATCGATTCTTAGTGATATATTTATCATGGCTATCTAATCCAATGACCACGTTGACTTAGAAGGGATCTAGATTTCATTGGATAAATTAGTGTGAAGAAAATTTAAAGTAAATTAAGATAAGGTTGGTTAGTAACCCTATGATGACACTACACTATAATGGAGAAGTGTTTGTGATCTATATTTATGTAACCAATAAAGTAATATGATGCATCCTCATACAAAATGATATTGTTATATGTTATAACTCATTCCAATTGAAAATCCTTGAGTAAAATTAAAAGACTTGTGATTTAGAGTTGGAATGAGTAATTTTCACATTAAAAATACGGAGGCATTATCATTAGTGTGAAATATTTGATATATAAAAAGATTGTAAAATATTTAAGTATATATTCACATATAAATAGATGAATATTAACCAATGGAGGTGGTTAGAGTTAATTAAATATTATGACTTCTTAATACATTACCAGCCTGAGAAGGCTAACAAAGTGGATGATTCTTAGAGTTAGAAATACCATGTCATTTTTTCTATGATGAGGATTTATAAAGATATAATATTTATAGAGATTTAAAGTAAGGGCCTTTAAATCTTGAAGTAAGGGGAGAAATCATTTCTTACTCAAATGGGTGTTCAACCATCTATCCATGTGAAGATTAACGAGGCATAAAGGGAATATGTAGTGTTGTAAATGAATGTAAAAAACTTATCCTGTGTTCAATAATGATAGTGATTAAATGATAATGTTTAGGAACTGAGTATGTGTCCCATCAATACTATATCTAAATATGAATTTATTTGGGTGAAGCTCATAGTTCACCATTATCTATAAATGATGGAAGTATGAAGATGATTTGATATCTTGAAAATTTCTAGAGGGACTACATGGAAATGGATATTGCGGAGTGTACATCTCTATTCCTGATATGTTATAAAGTAAAGGATGAGAGAAAAAAATAAGGTTATATTACTCCCATTATCCATACCAAAATGGAAATAGAAAAACTCCACTATTGATTTTTCCATCAGATTTCTAAAAACAATAAAAGGCCATAATTCTATTTGGGTTGCAGTCAATCGCCTTATAAATATATCACATTTCATTATAATAATTAATATTGATCTATTAATTACCTTTCTAGGATATATATTAAATAATTGTAATTTTTTATGCATTACCATATTCTATTGTATTAGATCGATATCCAAGGCCTACCTCGATGATCTAGAGAAGACTTCAGTAAGATTTGAATAAATAGTTAAACATTAGTACTACATATAACCCTTAGACAGATGGTATGTTTTTTAAAACCATTCACACCCTTATGTATATTCTAATATAATGTTTTTTATATTTTAATAGTGGTTGGTATCCACACTTTCATATTATCTAATTGTCTTATAAGAAAACCTTTTACTAAATAATTTAGATGGATCCTTATGAATACCTCTATGTAAATAAGTGAAGAACATCAATGTGTTTTTTAGAAGTTAGAGAATGAAAATTATTGTGACATGAGCTAGTTGAGGAAATTGTAGATAAGGTTAGATCTATTAAGTAACACATGAGGGAATATCATTGATGACAGAAAATTTATACATAAAATCATCAACATAATCTTGGGTTTGATGTTAGTGTAAAGGCATTCTTATGACTATATATTTGGTGAAATAATTTAAATATTATCCCAATATATATTAATAATGTTCAAATTCTTCATTTTATAGGATGGTTCCTTATCAGTTGGTTCTCCCACCAAATCTCTCGCATGTTCACAATGTGTTCCATGTATCTCTCATGAGGAAGTACATAAATAATCAAATATACTTAATCACTATTCACACCACTAGAAAATAAACTATTTTATGATAATAATTTATGTATATTGTGGATCAAATATAGAATGTTTTGTGGAACAAGACAACTAATCTGGTCGAAGTTTGGTGACAAGATAATAAATTTTTGGAATCCATTTGGGAACCCAAGGATGTGATGAGGCATAAGTATCCTTGGTTTTTATTATTATAGTGATTTAATTCCTACGGTAAAATTATCAAAGGGGATTGAGTAAAATTTAACACTCTAAAATTGTATGATATATTTTTCTTTAAATAAATTTTATTTCTTTGATAACATGGATCATAAGAAATACTAAGTTTAAACAACCCAAGATATACAATAGAAAGATTATTATTAAATGTAATTTCTATCACCTAGACATTGAATTAATCAGAATGTATAATATTAATAAAATTATGTTATATATATATATATATGTTTTTTCCTTTATTAAAATTTATTAATTAATGCATAAAAATAATCATTACTTTTTAATAATACCATTTAATGATTAAATCACTATTTAATATGAAGAAATATATTTTTACAGGTGTTATGTTATTTTATATTATTCAATATTAAAAAGATATTTTCATTAAAAGAATTAATAATTTATAAATAATTATTCACATATTAGTTATATAATGTTTAGGAATGACCTCACAATCATTTGAAGGTAAAAAGAGTTATTTTCCAGAAAATTGTTTTTATTTTCGCATTGTGTTTTTAACATAATAAATTGAACAAATCATAATTTATAATTTATTTTAATGCATATTTTAGATTATATAATCAATAAAATATTTTTACATTCATCTAAATGTTTAAACTAGGTATATAATTAAAGTAAACATAGTTTTATACTTAAAAATGTATATATCTATAAAATAATTTTTGTTGCATTTTATGTGTTTATTTTTAAATTAATTTCTATAACGTAATTAAATATAATTTGATAAAAAGTATTCCATATTTTAAATAATAATGTATATATTTTTATAATAAGGAAAAGTTCAATCTTTGTCATAATGAATATTAAAAGTTGAAAAAAATTGATACTACGGCTAAGGTAAAAAATGTACACCCGGGGGGGGGGATAAAATAATAGATAAGGGTAAAATTATGAATAAATTTTATATATATTATTGGTTGAATATATATATACCTTATATTATCTTACATAATAATTCCTTTACATTTTTTCTACTTTCACAAGAAAATGACTTTATATTATTTAAATCTTTTATGTAATTCCATGCGTGTTCTTCCCATCACTTGTAAAAGGGAACATCTTCTCCAAACTTATTAGAAAATATTGATACCTTTATATCAGTAAATAAGTGTACATAAAAATTCATAGATTATTTCAATTCATTATTTAGATGATGGTATTACCGTAATACCATCATATTAAGGCTTAAGGTGTAAGCCAATGGAGGTCTCTCAAAGAAGAGGTAATAATCTAATACAACTCTTTCAAAGTTGATTAATTATTATAATTAATCTAAATCTATTTTATCCTTCCTAAAATAGTTAATACATTATCATAAATATAATTATATGTTATTATTATAATGGCTAAACCACTTTAACTCTCATTTCCATCAAATGAGAAAAGAAAGTATCACTTGTGCGTATATGTGGACTACCGCCTCCACATAGTAATATGATTGATTATTAATACCCACATCACATTGATGGATACAATGATGGATTTATTTAAAATATATGATATTCATGATATATATTAATTTGTAATTATAAGATATTATTTATATATTATTCCCTATCTTCATTAGAAAATGAAAGCAACACCCATGCCTACGTATAGACTACCTTCTCAATGAATGGTGCAATTTGTTTTTCTATATCTTAATTTTATGATTAGTTATTAATATTTTTATAATGAATATGTATTATGATTTTACCATTAATAAATTTATACATATGATAGATCCATTATCAATATGGAAGTACCATGACTCTCGAATGGAAACATACATGAAAAATGAAGAAATTAACACATGAAATGATGATGATATTAAATGATTGTTATTTAATCATTGATAATATCTTATAAGTACAAAATATATGGTATTGTACTTATGAATATTATTCTGATATATAATTATAATATTCTGAAATTTATTATACTATAATTTAAAATTACATTCAAAGAAAGTCATACCCGAGATAAGAGTTTTATATTACAATATCACTTTGTTCCATGATTATTTATGATTAAATCTATTTAGATAGAATTATATGATCTATATCTCATAAATATAACTTATTTTATTATTTTATTATTTCTATATATTACAGGTTTTTCTTTAATTTTTCTCTCTATATGTACTAAAAAATCTAGAAGAATGTTTTTAAGGAAAACCAACTCAATTTATATATTTGGAGAAGAATATTTTTTGTCCATGTCTACATTTTATTTAAAATGTTTTCATTAATGTTTTTAATATTATACAATGATTTATGAATGTCATTTCTACCCATGTTTTAATTTATATAAAATTGTTTAAAATGAACCTTCTTATTATTTTCTGAACAAGTTACTTTTTACCAAGGGTTTGAATGAAATATTTTGTTTAACATTTACCCCAAAAACAAAATTTTCCATTTTAATCAATATTTTTTTTGAAACTTACATTTAATGTTTACCTATTTGTTTTCAAAGAATTGTTTTTCTCAATATTATGGGAATTTCTAGTTTTGAAAGATACTAAAAAGAAATGGTATTTTCCATATCTTTAAAGAAATGTTAAAATTCTCTTATAAAGTTATTATTTATATATGTCAACATACTATAAGAATTTTAATGATTTATTGGGGATATGATCTAGATATAACCACCTATTTCATTCTCTAGTGAGATTATGATGATTTATGGATGATTCTATAAAATATATTTATTTACAATGGGTTACTCAATGATGAGATAATGGAATATTTATGATACTCCTTTTTTTCCACAAGTTGTGCTATTAGTAATTAATGAATGCTTTATGATCTTGTGGAAGACATATATATAGTTTTCTTTATGTGATGTATGGGTAAATAATTATATATCCCTCTAATGTTTAGGTAAAGATTTATATATTATGAGATAATATGTATTAAAATGGGGAGTGAACCTAGTTCAATAAGAAAATTTATATAATACGAAAGTCTTTGGAGTTAACCGTGCCTAAGGGAATGTTGTAATAGGAAGTGAAGACAATTCACTATGATATCCTTTTATGTTATTCTTTAATATGGAAATAATTTTATATACTTTTTTGTATTCCACAAATATGATAACTCAAACTAAAAATATCTATACTTTATAATATTTCCGTAACTCAAATATTACATCCCAAAATATTATCACATTGCTTAGAGAAAATATTGGTTTAGTGTCATTGAGGACCAGTTACATTGGAAACATATTTTATCAAACCTATGAAAATTTAACTAAAATAAAACTCTTATTAAACACCTTTTATCATTCTAATAAGTTATATGTATCTTCATAACATGGGAAGGGGATACATAAGAAAGGGGTGAGATCAAACACTTAGTCAGATAAAATATATAAACATCTCATCAAGTGTTATATCATTATAAAATATGAAAACAAAATCATTGAGAAATTTATTATTAGCATAACATGTAAAAATAAGATTTGATTATAAATCATGAAGGAAGGACACGTAATCCCAAAATAACACTTATGTACCATGATATATTATTTTGATATAATCACAGAAACATGGAATAAGGAAATTATATCTTAGGATCATGAAATCATAAGCATGTGGAAACATCCTAAATTAGTATGTTATAATCATATATCAGAGAAAAAAACAATAAATAATTATACTGGATAACTAATATCATAATCATTGTATAATATGGATAAAATCTATCATAACATAGTGTTCATAGGTTAACCAACCATACATCATACATATTGTGCTTAGCCTAAAAACTCGTGCGTCATACATGAAATCTAATGAGACATTAACATTACCCAATCCATTTTTGGGCTATAACAGAGCCACTAAATATATATTAGGCTATATGACATCAAAAAATGGAAAATTATATGTGCTATATAAAATGAAAAAAAACCATATATAAATCCTAGGCATGATAAAAACAATAAGAATAATGTTGGTTTCAACATATTCTCTTTGGGTACAACCAAAGGCAATAACATAATGATTACCAAGATATGAATAAATTAATTGATTTTCAACATTCATAATTTCAGAGGAATATGGGTTAGGAACATTTATTTATAATATAGAAAATTAAAAATAATGATTTGGTGAAGAAAGAATAAAATTGAACCACTTGGATGAATCTTTATGAAATAATTAGATAATATTATTATATATCTAAAAATTAAATCATTTTCCATAAAAAAAAATTGAACCAAGAGTTTTTTGTAGAAGATGTTGAGGTTTGTATAATATATTTTTTGTTGAAAAACATTTTATAGTACTGATTCATTATTTCAGATTAGAAATAGTTAGGTTCCCTAAAATCAGGTTCACAAAAAAGTGGGTATTTTTGAAGGGACATGAAAACATTTATAATCCTTATAATTAATGGGATATTTAACATTGTATATATTTATGGTACATATATACTTGATTTGGTTCCCTAGAGCTAAATTTCCTAGTAGTTTATTACATTTTTTTCTTATTAAATAAGTTTTCTAGTCACATCATGAATGTTCTTCTACATAATATTTGAATTTTATATTTTTCATAGAATATATATCGTATTTAAATGTCATAGTAGTTCTTTGATATGATGAAAACCTAGAGGCACCACTAAATTACTATTGAACCTTGTTTTATGGTTGGATGATATTGTTTAATGGGAAATAGACAATACAAGATATAAGGGGTAAGAGGCTCATAAGACATCAAGACACCTTCTCATGATGCTTATCCTTATAAATCTTCAAGATAGGTGGTTATGAGAACAAAACCATTAATAGTAAATCCATATTTTCCTGTGTCAATGGATGTTTTTATATATTAATGTGTGTATTGATACATAGAAATTTAAGATTATAATTAATGGATATCATGAATTATGTTCCTTGATGTATTGCTGTAAATCATGATGGAATATGCTTGAAGTACAGTAGGATGTGTTGGGTTCATCACAAGTGTTATTACATTAATGGATATTTTGAGAAAGGATTTATCCCTTTTTTCTCTTGGTGAAAGTTGATATCTTAGGCCCACTTTTAGGGAATGTAACTGCATAAATAAATCCATGTCCATGGTGTTGGATTGGAGAGTTCATTTTTTAAAACTAAAAGAAAGATACATTGATCATATAGGTTTATTTAACCGACATGAAACATACTTTATTGGATATATTTTGACAAAATTATTATATTACATGATAACAATTCATTAGATATTTGATGTCATTATGATGTTAACATCATTCTCTATGGATGTCTTGGTGTGTTTCTAAACTCCAAACATGGACTTTAGTAGTTTATAAATAATTTCCCTACGAAGGAGGCCTAGAGAGTCGAACATTAATTGTATCCATGATCTTAGTTAAATTATAGTATTGATTTCAATAAGTTTTAATAAATAATATTTAACCATATTTGGTTGATCTATATAATTTAATAAAAAATTATTTGAAATAATATGTGAGTTAAATAATAATAATTTTGATTTCAGGTTTAGAGAATATAATATTTCATATATTTATTGGACAATATTATAGTGATATATACTTATTAAGTATATAGTCATCATTCCATGATCGGTAAATGTTGATAAGGTAAAAAAGGATGATTTTAATGGTTTGATTGGAAATAATATAAATGATATTTATTTATATATTGTTAAAGGTGTTGTACATGTAAATTGATTAATAATAATAATATTATTATTATTATTATAAATTGGGCTAATCTATAATTATAAATATGTAAAGGGTTTAGTGTGAAATTTTCCAAACCCACACCTTCCATAATAGTTATCTAATTATATCATTTTTTAAAAATAAAATTGGTGTGTACAACAAATATAATGAGGCTCTCTCCATCCCTATTGAGAGATGAAGATATCTAGTGTGTCCTCTTACCTTATTCTCTCAACACAAAGAGATAACATCTAGAGTTATTCCTCTCCCAATAATAATTCAGCTGCAATCAACCAAAAACAACACAAGCGATTAGGATCAGTTTTTCTAGAACTCAGAGATTCTATGGTAACATTTAGAGATTGTGGTGTATGTGTGGATAACCACTAAGAGTATTTTTCACTTGGATACTAAAACTCAAAAAGGATATGATAATACTTTGTTAACTATATCATCAATGAAATCATAATTATAAGATTATGTAATTCTATATTTTCTCATAAATTAATTATAAATTGCATGTGATGATCCTTTGATTATGGTTCCAATGTTTTAATATATTCAAACAATTTTCTATTTTCATTGGACATGATGTTTTGATCATTTTAATAAATTATTATACATGATTTATGAAAAAAATAATATATTTTCATACCATCAATGGATTCTTCTGCTATGCCCAAAACCTACAAGTGGTATTATAGATGTCACATGTCTAATTTATAATTATTTAATATTTAAAGATTTTTTTACTGTGTTTGCATTTTATATTAATCAATAACATTCATATTAACAATTTAAATCGTCATCTCTTCCCTTTATTAATTCTTTATAAAAGAATCGGTAATCGATTGATAACGAAAAATAAATAATCATTCAATTCGTTCTATCTAGAGGTTCCAAAGGTTCTTCCTAGAAAATCTAGAGTACACAACATGCACTTAGTATAATCATTTAGTGTATTTTTTTCATCTTCCGATCTCATGATAAACTATGAATAAACTAACTCAATTGGATCTAAGAAATGAAAAGGTGTTTTGGTGTGTAGATCCTGAAATACTGGCACACAACATGTCGAACTATATGTCGTATAAGTACCTTACACATAGTGTAGTCCCTATATTCTCACCATTGAGAACATGTGGTGTCCCAGCGAGCTGTGTAACATATACATGACACGTGTAAAGTTATTCTATGAAAATATGAGGTTACATGTTGTATAATTTGGAATATATTCCATGAAACTCAAGGTTGTCCATAGGCATAAAATATGTGCAATCCCAAGGCTTGTGTTGCAAACATGGGAATGAGTCAAGTACATATCTTGTAAAATAAAACACATCATGTTGTCTGATCCATTGGTGTTATCAAATTTTCATATAAATAACAATTAAATGTATAATAAACCTATTTATTATGTCTTTATTGTTTCATTTATTTTATAGTACAAGTCATGTCATATGATTGTAAATTACATATGAAATAAGTTATTTGTGTTAAAGGTTTTTTCAAACACCAGGGGTTTCCTCCATGTATACTTGTTTACAGAATTTAATTTAAATCAATATGATTTTTTTGAATTATATATGTCAGTTAGTTAAGGATGTCTAGATGAAATTATGATAATTTCAATTACCTAGATTAATTCATAGAACCTTATCGTAATTAAATAATATATTGAATTAATTGGTAAATAGATTACAAATGTATATTCTTTGATTGATGTGTGGATGATAATGAGATTAGACCATCCCATGTATGTTATTAGTTAATTTTAACTTCTTATGTTTAAGTTATTATTGATTTAGTGCATGCCATCCCCTCCTCTTTATTATATAAGGGCATATATGCCTATAATTTCATTTATGTAACCCACCATTATTCTACCCATTGGATCCCATAACCTGAATTTGAGTGAATTATTATGTAATAATGGAGATCCTAGGAGAGTTGAGGCAATCCATGTGAAGGACACATGGTGAAATCAATCAAGGAGACACATAGATCCAAAGGAGGAATGTTGCAATATGAACCATGATACTATTCATGGTGTGTTCTCCGATAGGATCGGGGGTTATTTTATCATCATGTATATAATCTAATTGTTATAGAATATTATGATATTGATACTAATATTTTATATCCATTGGATTCATTATTAATTGTTTTTTTTATTTTTGAATATTTTTTGGTCACTAAATAAATGAATTATTATGCATCTAACATAGAATAAAAAATAATTGGATTATGCATAAATTTTTTATCATAAAAGGGTAGTCATGTGAATAAAATCAACTTAATATTAACAATGTATGTAAAAGGATAAAATTTCCTTCACACATAAGGATACAAATTCCACAACTAAAATATTACTTTGGTATATACTTCCACTAATTATGTTTGAATTGACCTCATAGTTCAAAGTGCTTGACCAACCCAAGTTGGGATGCATTCAATTATCATCGAACTTAACTTGATGTTTTAGGATGATTTAAATTATTTTACATCAATGGTTGAATTACCATTATGGAAATGTTGTAACTAAGAGGAAAAGGTTGACTAAATACTAAAATTGGATTTCAAGATTGTGGAGTCTGCTAAATAGATCAAGGAACTACACGTTAATGTAGTTGACAAGTTAACCCTACCTAAAACCTTTCAAGTAACTTTTGATGCCTAAGTATTGGTTATAAGAATGGGAAAATGGATCCTTAACACTAGATTATCTATGTGAATGATATTCCAAAACTATGGGTGATGGCTATTGGGTTTTAAAAAACAATGGGAGATTAATAGAATTCAAATAATTTTAGGTTTATTAATTTTTTTGGTAATCAAAAAAAGTAATAATTATATGATCTTAATTTATAGAAATAGAAAATCAAACGACTTTAATAATATCACTATGACCCATAATTGATAAGGATTAACATCCCACCAACATGAATTTATAATAATGGTATAAGAACTTACATGTTACACTAAACCATGAACCAAAATTGTATGACATGGAAACCCTACTTCATGAGCACATTTCCAAAAATCACAATGAGGATGAAGTTTATATTTATTTGAAACATGTGGAAGAACCTATAGATTTAAAATGTTTTATGTTGTCCTCTATGTCCAATGAAATTAAAAATAAATATGAGGATATGGATGTTCAAAACATAATTTATCACCTTAAGGATTAATATCAAGATAAAGAGAGATCTAAGAGATATGTGATCACTAATGAATTGTTCAGATGAAATATTGGAGAGATAGAACCATCTATGTCATATGTAGTCAAGTTGATTGGATACATTGATTGCCTGGAATTTTTTGGTTTTAAGATCATTGATGAGTTTTGCAAAGATCTTATTCTATATTCATTTCCTAAAAACTTTTAATATTTTCATATGAATTATAACATAATGAATATTGATAATAAATTGTATAAAAAATGTACACTTATTTTCAAATTTGATATGAAATGGGGCATGAAAAACCCACTGTACTTATGGATAATAAGAAATTAATGAACAAGGAAAAGGGACCGAAGACTCATTCCTGGTCTAAGGCACCAAAGAACCACCCCTCAAAGTAAAAGAAGATCCATATTAAAGGAAAGAAATATGTTGTGGTGTGTTTTTCATGTGGAAAGTAGGACCACTGGAAAATGAAATTCACACAACCATAAAAGCATGGTGTTGCTTTAGGTTTATTCCTATTCATGTGTAATGTTTCTTTATCTACATGTTGGGTATTATATACTTCATCTAGTGCTCACATTTATATCCAAATATAGGAACCATGTAAATTTAATAAGGTTTTAAGATGTGAGGTAGATGTACAAGATGCCAATGAATTAAGGATAATGACTCTATCCATTGAAAACTAAAATATCACATTGTTAACAAGATTTATTTTGGTTTTAAAGATTTCTTATTATGTTCCTACTATTACGAAGAACATTATTTTCCTTTATTTCATATATATGGATGGATTTATTTTCATCATTGGAAATAAATTTTTCAACATTTATAAGGATAAGAAATGTTATGGTATGGAATAGTTTAATAATTTTATTCATGTATTAAATTATGAAATCCAAATATTGTAAATTGATAAAAAAAAAACTATTACAAGTGATTCATACAACACCCAGTTGTGGAATCATTTTCCCTATCACATAAAAAAGAAGTATTTGAAAAAACTCTATGAATATGGTTATGTAGTTTATTTTGAGATAAATCCATGTGAAATATTTCATCCAGTTTATTATGAACGATGGACAAACCACCATTCAGTGGTCAAGGTTAAAGGGAAGAATATATTTTATAATTGGTATTCTCTAATGTGTATAGGTCTTTTCAATTATATAATAGAGGTGGATCGACATAATTTATTACTTTTATCAATGAATTGAGAAGGTATAGTTATATCAACTTGGTGAGGTATAATTAGGACTCCTTTGATAAGTTAAAAGTGTTCAATAATGAGGTTGAGAATCATATTGATAAGAAGATAAATAAACTTTGATCAGATTGAGGTGGTGAATATTGTAACCCTAGCATAACATACCTAGATAATACATCATTTTTATGATTATACATTACATTACACCAACACACACTTAAGGAATATAATATTTAAGCGCTTTTGTATACATGGAAATAGAAATAATGGTCCACAAGTGAGCTACATCATCTCCCACTATGTTATTCAAAACTATCACCCTTCATAGACATATAATACAAAATACATATATTCATAACATAGGTAATATAAATATAAGAAATGGTGAGTTTTGAAACTCAGTAAGGGAAAGCAAGAGAGGTAAATAATCATAACATGAACCTAATTGTATGAGAACTTGAGAATACCATGTGAAAAGCATACCGTACACATAAAATTCCATAATACTGAATCATGGAAAAAAGATTGGAATTTCATAAAACATGAATCATAAGAAAATCAATGAACATGAGCCTTGAGAGAATAAAATTGGCATAAGAAATGGAATTCGTGTCATACACATAATCATATAAAATAATTTCCATATTATTCAATGCTTACTACTAACACTATCATGGAAGAAAAAGTCAATTACTAGACTAGGTTCACTCCTCATTATTTCCACATCCTACTGAACTTAGTTCACATTCTATTCCATAACATTCTTACCGAACCATGTTCAATTCCCATTCTAGCCATATTTTATTGAACTGATTTCACCCTATTTGAGTCCAATATATATCATGAGATATTAATCATTACACAATGCATTGGAGGGAGATATAAGTCCAACCCATCACATAATGAAATCATACATATGTGTGATACAAGATTATAAAAATTAACAATATCATAATCCATTAAATGAAATGGGTATCATTAAAAATTCATTATATTATAACATGTGTAAAAGAGTAAGGTTTCATAATAATTTCATCAATTAATAACCAGTAAAAATACGTGGGTTTTGCAAGCATTTACTCATAGTGTAAGCAATCGAAGAGAAACTGAATTCATAAAAAACGTTTTACCATAAACATAACCATTAATAGAAAGAATAAGAATGGTATCCTTATATAACATCCCCAATAATGCATATGTAACATGAAAATATAAAATATTTTATGTAAAATTACTTTCATCGATCATTTAAAACATTTATTGAGGAAAATATCTTTTCAACATCGATTTTTTTAAAGAAATATAAAAACATTTGAATTTTTTTTATTTTGAGATAAAATTATAAAATTATAAATAAATATTTGAAGTCATTATTGGTAATGATGATAAAAAATTACCTTCATGACATACACATTAAAATGAAGATTCCTTCCACATTTTTGGTAAAATCCATATGAGAATTGTACAGAAAATGACATGAAGATTAATTTAATTTTTTTTGAAAAAGTAAAACATGGGTAAAACTATCTTTTAAAAATAATAAGGTAGTAATAAATAAATTTTTATTTTTTTTGGAAAACATGGTTTTGTAGGAAAAAACGTTTCCTATTGAAAATAGTAATAAATTTTTATTTTCTTCGAAACATCTTCTCAATTAATTTATGTACCAAAGAGTGGAAAAATAGTAAAAATACTTGAATATATCATGAATAAACTTAGGATAATAACATACATGAGAATTCATAATATATATATCATCATTGTTTTTAATCGTAAACATAATCTTAAAAAATCCTAATAAACAATGAGATTATAACATTTAATATCGGCCACATTGGTAACATTGATTAATTAGACCAATGAAAAAATTACATAAACTAAAAAAAATATCATGACGATGAATAAATTCATGATATTACATATAAAATGGGATTTATATACACCTATTTAAATAATTTAGGTTTATAACAAAACGTTCATCTCAATTAAGTCTAATTGAGAAAAAACCTCTTACCTTAAGTCTTGACTTCCATCATACTTGTTCAGCCCTCTTGTATAATAAATATATGTTTATAATAAATATATTATAGAAACACACACACACACACACATATAAATATATATATATAATACTATATATTATATCCTTATGACATTTTATTACCCACTTATTAACGATTTCATGTTGAAGTGGGTTTTGGTTAATAACCGCTTTGTTTTTCATATAAGTTTTGATTTGCTATATTTTTGGTCCTATAACGATGATCATGGATCCATAATCTACCTAATTTCAATAATTATATAAATATAATATATATTCAGTATATATGAATTTATATTAATCCATAAAGTTTAGTGACAAATAATGAAATAAACCATTCATAGAGATTGTAGGTCATACGGACGCAAGAAAGTTGTTTGAATTTTCTTGTTGGATTGAATGTAAGAAAAATAAATGATATGTATTAAAATTATGTAATAATTTTTAATTCATATATATCACATATTTTTATTAAACTCATATTTAATACATTCATTGTACGGCATGAATAGATCTCATCTCTTCTCAAGGAAGTAGTTCATTATACACACGAACACGTTATCGTATTCCCAAAAAAAGTAATGCATGAAATTATTTTTGATATAATAATTATATAATTACAATAAAATTATAAATATCATATTTTTTATATATAAAATATAAATACATCATTATTCTAAACCTTGAGAGGTGGTAATGAAAAAACGTACTACATCAATTCGTGAGGATGTTGTCCGCCGTACACATGAATGGTGATTTTGTAACACATTTGATGGAAGTTTTTATGGTTGTAATACAAAACCTTAACATAAAAAAAATAAGAATATTGAATATAATAATTTTATTATATAATAATTACATAAAACTAATTTAATATGTTTGTAATGAAATAATAAAAAATGCTTGTTCGATGAAAGTTTCATCTTCTTCAGCTATCCTCCTTAGGTTTTAATGAAAATCACTCCCTGGTTGTATTTTTGTAAAAATATAAATTATTGAGGATTAGCGGTGGGAATTTTAGATGTGATTTGGGTTATTTTTTTCTAAAAAAAATTGGTTTTAAGGTGCGAAGAAGAGATGAGATAGGGTGGCCTTTTATAAGTGAGGTGAGTGAAAAACTTGTAAATTCTTGAATGAGTGAATTCCAAAAAAATATTTCATATGTCACAAAGGTCCAAATTAAGAAATTATAAAACCATAGAGGCATAATAATATAAATATTTCTAGAAAATTGTTTTTCTACAAGTGGAGAAATGATTTTTACCCTTTTTTATTTAGTTTAACCCCCTATAAACCTCTTTTTACCATTACCATGGTAATTAATTTTCACTGGATTCATCATTAGTTTTGGTCAAAAACTATGTTGTAATTGTTATAAATTATACTTTTTAGAATATAGATATGGAATCCTTTTTTTCCAAATTAAATAAAAAAAGTGGGAAAATTAATTAAATATTAATTTTGAAGACGTGGCGATTATGCAATTTTTTAAAGCAAAAATGGTCAAATGTTTACATTTTTTATGTTAAATTTGAATATAAAATTGATTAAAATGACCAAAATTAGATTAATAGATTTATTAATTATATAAAGATAATTTAAATTAAATTGGATATATAATTTATCTTTTTTAATATATTAAATGAAAATGTACTTTGAATTAAAATTTAGTATTTGTCACTTTTCATCAAAACATGAATATTTTTAGACAAATCACAAAAATTCACCGTAAGATAAATTTGATATTATTAATTAAAAAAAAGTTTTTTATATCAAATTAATTTTATAAGTGTAAAAAAATTAATTTTTTCATTTCTCATATAAGACATAAGATGTATTTTTTTTATAATATTGTATTTTCTAAACACATAAAGTCATTTCTGATAATTATGTATCTTGTTATGATGATATTTTATTTATATAAAACCATTATATTCAATATTAAAATGTTAGTTATTATTATTTTTATCACTATGTTTAAAGGCTTTGTGATAAAAATCATGTTTACATAATTATATTAATTATATATAATGGTTTTGTTAAAAGTTAATGTTGCATATAATGAAAGCTAAACTGGTGTTGTGTATAGATAATGATTAACATGGTGTTGTTTGAAATTAAATCCCTGAAATAAATTTAATTTATTTTAAAAAAATCATAAAACAATGTTTATTACATTCTACTTCCATTAAAATGAATTTCTCCCACAAAATGTGTCATTATGATATAAACATGTGAGGATACTTGTTCCTCATCCTATAGTAAAGTTCTAACGTATCATCCTCAAAATAGTGGTTTATCCACAATGATTTTACCAGGTGAGTTGTCTGGTATCATAGAATATTCATTGAATGATCTATTATCTTCGCCATTTATTCCATATAATAAATATTTTTCTGCAATGGTATGACCTCTAAGTTTTTTACATATAACGGGTCAGGTATGTACTTAGGAGAGGTAAAAGGAACACATCATGGACTCGAGAGTAGTTCAGTGGAAGCACCAAAGGATAGGAAACCATCCTTTTACAATAAAAAATTTCAAAGGGACTAACATACCAAGGGATAAGTTTCCCTTTCTTTCTAACTCACATAAACATCTTTCACAAATAAATTTGTTGAAACACCTTATCAACAAAATAAAATTCTAGATCACATTGGAAATTGTAAGAATAACATTTTTTCCGATATGAAGATCCCTTGATGTGATAATAAATGAATCTAACCTTATATTCCTTTTATTCAGCTACCTTAGGTCCCAAAATCGTTTTTCTTCAACATCATTTCAACATGTTGGAGCTCTATTTTTTTCATATAGGGCTTCATAAGGAACCATATAAATGCTTGTGTAAAAGCAATTGTATTAATAAAAATAAACTAGATTAACGTATTCATCCCAACCATATTTGAAATCCAAATAAAAATATATCAACATATCCTATAGGGTTTGAATTGTTCTTTCAGATTGACCAAGTATTTCTGGTTCATACATAATTCTGAAACTCACCTCCGTATCAAGCTGTTGCTATAGAATTCATAAGAACATTGAGGTAAACCTCAGATCCTAATCAAATACAATGGAATATGGATATTCACGAAACCTTAACACTTCATTAATGTTTATCCTTGTAATATGATTCTGAGAGAATATGTGTCTAATAACAATGAAGTGTGATAACTTAGTGTAGTGATAAAAAAGTACCATACAATATTATGGACTTTATACATTTTTGAGGGTCCGATGAAAAAATCAATGTTGATGTTTTCCCATTGAAATTATGGTATGGTTAATTTATGTAACATCCCCTAGGAATTTTTTCTTTCCGACATAACTTTCTATCATACCAAACACTGTGATACAAAAATCTGTGATATCTCTCTTCATGCCATCCCACAAGAATTACTATTTAAAATCCCTATAAATCTTCATACATCAAAGATGAATAGAGAACGAAGAACTATGAGCTTCCTCTAAAAAATCCTTCTTCACATCTAGTATGATCATAACACATACATAGTTCGTGATCCATGTCATCTAATCATGAATAAGGTTAAAAACAATAAAATCTCTAACCTTCTTTTCTGGCTCCACATCTTACTTCGGTGCTACAATAATCACCATTTGGATAGGTAATTGAACATAAATTTGAGAAAGATAAGATATCCCCCCTTCATTCATGATTTCTAAATATATCCATTGAAAATATATAATTATTGATACTTTTGAGATCCTCATCAAGGATAATATAACATCCTTTCATCTTAAAGCATCAACCACCTTGTTCGCCTTCCCATATTGGTAATTTACTGAGTAGTCACAATCATTAATTAGCTCTAACCATCTTGTTTGGTCCATATTCAACACCTTATATTTAAATATTCACTTTAAACTGTTATGATTGATGTATATATCATACTTTTCTCTGTATGGATAATTCATCCAAATCATTAAAGAAAAAGTTACTGTAGTTATCTCCAAATCAAGAGTTGGGTAATTTTGTTCATGAAACTTAAATTTTTACGAGGCATAAGTTATTACCATGTAATAATGACTAAGAACACATCCCAATACCTTCTTTAGTTCACCACTAAATATTATAAATCATTCTCTACTATAGGTTAATGTAATCACATGTGCACTGACTAACCTTCACTTTAGTTCCTTGAACTTCTACTCATATTCATCATTCAAGGGGAACTTTCCTCTCAACCGAGTTATCTTTGTTAGCAAATTAGATAGTAATGAAACTACTAAAAAATAGTCCTTGAACTCAAAGTTTCCCTTTTCAGCTCTATAAGGAATTTATTACTCAAGAATAAATAAATCCTAAGTCTTTCATCAGTGCTAGGAAAGCACTGTTAAAAGGAAACATCATCAATTTTTTTAAAATCACAAATAAATGGATACTTCAACCTCAATTTTAGAAGCAATGATAAAGGGAAAAACTATAGTGTGTTGGTAAATTTACCGCACAATACACCACCATAAACAACATAATAACAATACATATATCACCAAAAATAATAGATATGTACAATATAGATTATAAATGAAGTAAAATTTATAAAAAAAATATAATAAAATAAAAATATTATATATAAATTTCAAAAATTGGATTACAACAATTACATGAGTAAGTAAAAAATATCAAAGACATTCAAAAACATCAATGATCGAATATCTTTGGCCCCTGACCCCCCACTCATGTTATTGTTGAAAAAACTATCCCGGATAAACAAAAAAATGAACATGTATAAGAAAACAATTCTAATGTTAGTGATCCTTTAACGAAATAAATTAAAGATAAATTTTTTATTTTAAACTAAAATTTCAAACTAAAATTTTAGTCATACCAGGCACATTGTGTATCATATTGGGTTGTGGTTTATTCTTGCACATCACCCTATTTTTTGTTCATATTCAAGAATTTTCTTTATGAAAATTAACTAAATTAGTATTAAATAAAAAGGATTCATAAATCAATTTTGTAACATAAAATTAAATGATGATAAAATAATCTGAGCTCATTTTCTCGGTTTTGGCGATGTCATGTGGGTTTTATACTAAAATGACACATATATATTGAAAACACATACATAGAGTCATAATGGTCACACAATGTGTTAGATTGAGGTTTAGTTAATTCATAAATTTCCCTAATGAAATATTGATAATATTCCAAAATTATAAAGACAATATGAAAGTGTTTGTTTGGTTTTGAATATTTTAATTTTGTTTTTATGAAAATTTCATTTTAAGCTAGAGATATTCACATTAAGACATACTGGCCACATCATGTGTTAGTTTAACGTTAGACCAATTCCAACCTGTTAAAGATGAATTATGGATTATCTATACAATCCGAGTGTGTTTTCTTGGTTTTTAGTGTGTGGAAATTTTTGAAATAAAATGTCAATTTCAAACAGATAGTGAACACTTTGAGTCACAACGAGAACATCATGTATCCAATTAAGGTGAGGATGATTCCTACACATTAAAAATTACTTATGTTTCATTTTACTAAAGTATATAAACAATTAGAATAAGTTCTATTAGTTTTGAGTATGTTAATTTTCTTTTTCACTAAAATCAATGTAAAATTTAAATAAAAAGACACACATGGAGTCATACCGATTTCAACATGCATAATATTGATAAGAGGATGATTCCCACTAATGAAAAATGAAATATGGATTGTTTTCATAAAGTATCAATGAAATATGAATGAGTTTTCTCAGTTTTGATTATGCCACTTGTAATTTTTAATAAAATTAATGTCAATTTAAAATACAAACAAGCACTCGGAGTCATACCGGTCATACTGTACATCAAATTGAGGTTAATCTAACACATATAGATAAAAAATAACTTATGGATAGTTTTTATAAGTTATAAAAATAATATAAATGTGTTTTATCTATTTTGTGAATGTCACATGTCTTTTATACTAAAATGCCTTTTAAACTGGAAACATGCACTTTGAGTCATATCGGTCATATCATGTGTCAGTATGATGTGAGATTGATTCCTACACATCAAAAATAACTTATGAATCACGTTTCTAAATTATAAAGACAATCTGAGTGAATTTGTTTGGTTTTTAGTGAGTGAATCTTTTTGAACAAAAATATCAATTTTAAAATGATAATGAAAACTTAGAGTCATACAAGGAACATAGTTTATTTTATTGAGGTATGTATGATTCATACATGTCATAAATAACTTTTAGATCATTTTAATAATGTAGTAAAATAATATGAATTTGTATTCTTGGTTTTTAGTATGTTAGCGGTCTTTATTGCTAAAATCAAGTCCAATTTTAAATAAAAAGACGCAGTTGGAGTCATATAGGTCACAAAATGCATCAAATAGAGGTGATTATAATACTTACATGTACCAAATAACATATGGAATGTTTTTCTAAAGTAAAAAAAATCTGTATGAATGTATTTTCATAGTTTTGATTATACCATTTTTTTTACTAATGTGTCTTTTTAAATTAGAATCACACACTTCGAGTCATACTGTTCACATCATGTGTAAGTTTGATGTGAGACTAATTCATACTTGTAATAAATGACTTATGAATCATGTTATTAATTTATAAATATAATCATAGTTTATTTTTTGAGTTTTCAGTGAGTTACACTTTTTGAACTAAAATGTACTTTTTAAACTGATAATTGATACATTATGTCAACTGGGCACATCATGCATTAAATTGATGTTTTTATAATACTAATTAATCAAAAATGACATATGGATATTTTTAATAATTATAAAAAACCATACGAAATAATTTTCTTATTTTGGAGTATCTCAATGGACTTTTTTTCAAAATTAATGTCAATATTAAATAAAAAATCATTTTGAGTCATATGGATCACAATGTGCATAAGAATGGGGTGAAGATGATTATTACACATCAAGAAGGAATTATGGATGATTTTTCAAAATTATCAAAATAATCCAAATTCATCTTCTCAATTTTGAGTATGTCACTTATCTTTTTTACTAAAATTAATGTCAATTTTAAATAAAATCAAGAACTTAGAGTCATACCAGTCACACTATGCATTGAATTGAGGTGATGCAAATTCATACATGTCAAAAAGGACTTTTGAATTTTTCCCTAAATTATAAAAACAATATGAATGTGTTTTATCATTTTTGAGTATGTCACTTTTCTTTTTTACTGAAAAGTTATTTTAAACTAGAAATACACACTTTGAGTAATAACGGTCACATTGTGCGTCAATTTAATATGAAACTTCCTACATGTCATAAATGACTTATGAACCATTTTTATAAGTTAAAAAGAAAATAAATGTTTTTTGGTCCCTTTTCAGTGAGTGAAACATTTGAAACTATAATGTAAATTTTTAACTGATAATAGATACTTTGAGTTGTACAACCCACATCATGTATCTGATAGAGGTTGAGATGATTTATACATATCAAAAATTATAGAAGTGTAATTTCAATAAAGTATAAAAATGCGCCTAATTAATTTTTTTGGTTTTGAGTATATCAGTTGTATTTTTTTTTAAAATTTAATGTTAATTTTAAATAAAAAGACACATTTAGAGTCATATCAGCCTCATCATGCGTCATAGTAAGGTGTGAATAACTATTAACATCACAGTTACTTATAGACTATTTTATAAAAGTATAAAAAATGATTTTTCATAGTTTTGTGTATGTCACTTGTCATTTTTACTAAAATTAAAGATAATTTTAAATAAAAACACACCCTTGGAGTCATACTGGTCACACCGTACATCATATTATGGCGAGGCTGGTTCCTACACTTCAAAATTGACTTATGGATAATTTTCTAAAAGTATCACAAAAATATGAATTATTTTTCAAGGTTTTGAGTATGTCACGTGACTTTTTTACTAAAATTGATGTCAATTTTAAATAAAGAGACACACTTTGAGTTATACCAATCACACCATGTATAGGATTAGGGTGAGTCTAATTCATAGATATCAAAAATTATTTATGGATCATTTTAATAAATAATAAAAACAATATAAATGTATTATCAGCATTTTTATTACATCACTTGTGTTTTTTACTAAAATGTAATTTTAAACTAGAAACATGTGTTTTTAGTCATACTAGTCACATCTTGTGTCGGTTTGAAATGAGACTAATTCATAAACATCATAAATGACTTATGAATCATTTCACTATGTTATCAAGACAATACAATCATATTTTCTTGGTTTTCAATGAGTGATACACATTTGAACTAAAATTTCAATTTTAAACTGATAATTGATACTTTGAATAATTTTGGGCACAATGTGTATTCGATTGAGGTATGGATTATTAATAAAAGTCAAAAATATGGTATGGATATTTTTAACAAATTATTATGACAATATGAAGGTGTTTTCCCATTTTTGAGTCTTTCAATTTCCTTTTTTACTAAAATTAATGTAAATTTTAAATAAAATGACACACTTAGAGTCATATTGGCCACACCATGCCTCAGATTGATGTGTGATTGATTCCTAAACATTAAAATTGACTTATTTATGGCTTCCCTACAATATAAAAACAATATTAATGTTTTTTATTAATTTTCGGTATGTGATGTTTATTTTGAACTAAAATATAAAATATAACCTTAAGATATATAGTCTAAGTCATACTGAGAATATTTTGTATCAGATTGGGTTGATAATAATTGGGTATGTGATATTTTTTTCTACTCATCTATATATAAAACGATAGAAAAGAGAGAACATCCTCAATTCTAATGGTAAATGAAAAATCATTTTCATGGGTCTTGTCCTTCCCTACGCTCTCATGTGGATTCTTTAGAGCCTAAGGGGGTGTTCCACAATATAACGGATAATTCTGGAATACTCCAAAACATGGTAGAGGTGATGAGATTTCTAGAGTATTCTAGATAACCTCATCACTATACCTCTTATCCATGTGGTGGGGTGTTACATCAACCTGTATTAAACACTTCTTGTTGTAGGAAGCATGAGGTTTCCTCTTCCATCAAAATGGAACATGTTCATTCTAATGTATCATGAGCATGAATGACTTCGAACATAATACCACAACTCAAGAAAAATAATCAAATAAAATAAGAAAAAAATTCACTTGTTAGTAATACTATATAGAAATAAATTAAGCATAAATATAAACCAATGCATTCCTAGTCCCATTTTTTTAAACTATGACCCCAAAATAAATTTTTTTTGATTTACCCAATGTTAATACATATAAGATATTTTAGAAGATAAATCCCAACAACATGATATATAAAACCACTATACAATCAAATAAAATTCATGTACTACAAATAATTCCAATAAATTTTTTTATCATTTTGGGTTGGTGTAAAATCCACATAAAAACATTTTCCTTCTTATTTTATATAATAAACTAGCATAATACATTGCATATTACTAGATTATACTAAAAATTAGCATATCCTTTTATTTATTCCTAGAAAATAATAAATAGTAGAAAAAACCTATTAGCATTAAATAATTGAGTTATAATAAATATTTACATTTGAGTTGTTGTGGAACATAAAAAAATCTATCTTTCCCTTTCACTATCATAGAGTGTAAAAACTTCATGATAAACCATTTACCTTCCTTGATGTAAAAAACTATAGTGTGAACCAATATGTATTTATAATAGACACTAAACTCCAATATAAATTGTTTACGCCTTTTTAAATTATTAAATATCAGTACATCCCTTTATATCATCCAAATAACACTAAAATATAGTGTAACCCGTAAGTCTTCGAAGATTGTGCTATAGATTAGTATATCCATTTCAATATTCTAGCTGATGATAAAATCTAACTTATCATTATCATTATTTCTTCATCAAAATGGGAAAATCCCTACTCACATGTGTTTTTTATTGATAATGATGATGAGTTTTTAATTAATGAGCTTCTGAACGTAATGAATGTGGACATGAATATTAGTGAAGAACTAGTGGACACATTTTTTAATGGAGATATGGTGAAAAAGTATATACATACATAATAAGGATTGGTTAAACAAATCTTATCACGTAATGATTTATATATTCTTTGTGATATAGTGGGGGAATGATTTAATTTCACATCATGTTCAATCAAAATATTCAGTTTTACCCAATCCATACAACAAAGGTAATGTTTTTGTGTTATTTTTATAGATTTTACATGAATTTGTGATATTATATCATGCATCAAATTAAGTATATATTAAACCAAATAATTCCACCAAACACAAAATTTAATCCATTTTATTGTTCATTTATTTTATCATTTAACACCACCTATGATGGAACCAAAGAGAATGAATTATTATAATTTTATTTTAAAATGATAATAAATTTAACTCAATGAAATTAGGTAAAATGATGTGAAAATAATATAAATAAGTAGTAGGAAGACACATCTTTATAATGGCCGTATACATTCTGACACCATGTTTTCTTCTTATTTTTGAAAAAACGTATTTCCTCCATTATACTTATCCTTGAGAAATAGAAACAAAATAATATATAATAATTATCATACGAATTCTTCACATCCAAAATATATTACTAAGATCATATACCATACTATATCACACAAATAGAAGTTAATCACCAAAATATCTTGTCAGTAAACATTATGACACATTGTACACTACCACTCATCTCTAAAAAAATTCACTTATTCTTTTGAGTACGAAGGTTGTCAGAATTAATGGTAATTCTGATAAAATATTGACAGATAAATGATTAAGAAATATTTTTAACAAAATTGTAATTAATTTTTAAATTTACCTCTTCATGGATTCTGGTATTCATACAGTTTATGATCTTTTTCATAAATTTTCAAACATATTACTTAAAATCATTGTCATTATCTTTCATCAGACAGTTTAGAAACATTAACCAAAATAAGTAAATTGTTTTGAAATATGTTTTTATAGTTAAATATTTATATATATACCTGAATATGTTTCAATTTGAAGTAATCCCTATGTTTTTTATTTTCAATCAATGACCTCATGCCATGATTTATCCTATATTTTGCAACAATCCTATTATAAAAAAATTCATGTCAAAATACAGAATCAAATATATAATTCAATTTTTATCTATAAAATTTTTATTTTAGTGTATTATAAATTCATAATACATATCATGTGTGGTAGTTCTATTGGATATCCATCCTTTAGAACCAAAAAATAAAAATTTGGGGTATAAAAAATGTGTGTGATCAATATACAGTGATTCCTAAAAAAACAATAATTAATGAATAAAATAAAAAATAAATTTTATGTGATTTGATTATACAGTTTTACATCTACATTGTAGGTATCAGAAAGAGTTTGTTGTGTTTTTTTTCCCAAACACATCATATATCTCATTTTTTCATCTTAATTTCATTGTTCTCAAAAGAATTTTCTAACATATAAATGGTATATGGATTAATGAATCCAAATCGTTATTGATAGAACCAGAGGTCATCACAGCCATTAAAATTTTATTTATTAACCTAAAAAAGTATTATAGTTTAGGGTCAATCTATAGGGAATGTAGGTGAGTATCCTAAATATTTTTATAGAAAAAATTAACCCACTATTGTTAGTAGTGTGTGGAATATTTTTTTCAAATAAATAAATAAATTATATTTTATTTATGATGAAGTGATGGTAAAGAAAATACTAAATCTAATAGAATGATTTGAAATTATAGAGATCATGATAATTTTGTGCAAGTATAGTGTAAGGAATACAACATCAGATATATGGTTGGGAATAAATTATACTACTTATTTGAGGAAAATATTATTCTCTTAATTTAAAATGAATTTTCTACCTTAATAATGATTGGTTTAATCTTCATTTAGAGATAATTAAAACCACTATATAATGAAACTCAAAACACTCAACTTTTGTAACATTCATACAATAATAAAATTTGAATATTTTTCTCAACAGAAATAGTATCGCCGAGAGTTTCTGAAGATTTTGAAGATTTTGTTTGATGAATTGTTTCCCTGATTAATCTCATAGAAAGATCATGAAAGTCTTAGTTAATATAGTTGAGGAGAAAATAAATTTGAAGGTTTAAGAGTCATAATTAACTTCACCAGTTGATTTTGATTCTTATTTCAAAGAATTTAATGTATAAAGAACATAGATAAGAAGCAACAATAACAATTCCCAAACATGAAAAATACTCGTAATTTATCGCAGAATTAAATATTGTATATTGAATTATAGAAAAAAAAAGTAATAATAGTAGAAAGGAGAAGAATTACCCCTCAAAATATACCATGATGAATATTTGTTCTACTCTTTCTGGTGCCTCCATGTCTCGCCTCTCTATCTACACCACAAAGGATGCTGCTACTACTTCAGGTCGGCTCAACTTCTCATCTCCAAAGTAGTTGTTGTTGAATGTCGAATGAGAGTCACCCTATGCTGCTCTATTTATTTCCTCTTAATCCATCTATAATATGATACTTATTAATGCCGCCTTCCACTGATATAAGTTCATCCTTTAATTCTACACCACACATGTGCAATTTTTGATGCACCACACATCGTTTTTAGATCATTCTTGTAACAAACTTATGGACAGTTGATAGATTTGAATCATGATGTGAACATGTCTCCTGCATGTATCTGCAAAACAAAAACAGGTATTGGATTAGTTAATTGTTAGAATATAAATATTAATTTATGTTGTTAATTATTATATTAAAGTAGAAATAAAATTATTTATTAATATTTACTATTAGTAATTAATATAATTAATAGATTTTAAAATAATTATTATAATTATTTTATTTTATTTTATTTAAAAACTATTATTAATTATTAAATATTTTATTTAATATTTATAAGGTAATAGTTTTAATTAATTAAATCAAGTTCATATTTTATTAATTAATTTATTAATTTTACTAATTTATTTATCAAAGACTTTAGTTAATTATTAATATCAATTGAATTATATAATTATAAATTTAAATATTTTATTATGGTTTTTTGATAATAATATAAATTAATACTTATTTATAGTTATATTGTATTTATTAATATTTATTTTATTTAAATAATTAATTAAATTAAATTTCTACTAATTTTAATTATTTTAGTTTTATTTATATAGTTTATTATAATAATTATTTTGATTAATTAAATTATTAAATTATCAATTTGTTTATATATTATTATTTTTTATTGTTATTATTTATATATGTAATATTTTTTTCAATTTTTTTGTTCCCCCCAAAATTATCCCTCTCTGCATAGAGGGTCAAAATTATAGATTCTTCCTAAATCCACTCCTTGGATCCAGCAACGGTGGTGCTGGTAATGAGATTCCGCCAATGTGCGAGTCTCCCCCTCTAGTGCATTGTAAAAATGTGATCTCCCTCAACATGTCTCAATTCCATCTTCACCAGCAGCGGCGAAGCCAACATCAGGCAATGACTCATGGTTTTATCAATCATTGGTGGAAGTTAGAGCTCCAATCTATGGCATCCAGAGGCTGGTTTAAAGAAACTCCTTGTCGGTGAAGGGAAGTGGATCTTCTTTTGCTACTAGTGATGCACGATGGCTGAAAGGAATCTTATTCCTCCAAGAATAGTGAGTGGGAATGGATAAGAGTTTAGATCTGTGCAAGGAGAGATTTTTTTCCTCCAATGGTTTTCAGACCTAAAATAAATTTCTTAGAATTTTTCACTATGAAATGATAGTCCAATTTTGGTTTGATGATCGTGTCGGTATCGGTGCTCCATAGTGGTGGGAGATATTGGAAAGGTCACCGAAACACAATACAAGAGTGTGTCGGTGTGTCGTACGAAGGAATTGTTAGTGAGACCGACAAGAATAGAATTTGTTGTATTAGTGAGTAAAGGGACTCAGTGATACCAATGTGCGAAAAAGGTAGAGAAGATTTTGAGACACTGATCGAAGGAATTCTTGTTGGTGAGTCGTCTCACAAATAGTGTGAAATATTAGTGAGTTAGTGTCTCAAAAATGTTATCTCCATAAATAAACTAATATCATTAATTACATGAAACTAAAATCATAAAGTAAAATTAAAAACTAAAATAAAGTTAACTAAAAAAATTGTAGCTATATTAATAATTAAAGTAATTTAAATGATTAACTATTCAAAATAGGAAACTATAACTAAGAAAAAAAGAGTCACCAAAGGAGTATCAGTGAGACACAATTGTCATTATGTGGATGAGGCACCGACACCCATTGTTAACTTAAAATGTTTACTGCATAAATTTAAATCATTAGTGAAATTAATGTTTTAAAAATCTAAATTAATTAATCAATTAACTAAATTAGGACATAAAATAAAAGAACACATTATTTTATTAATAGTTAAATAAATGATAATTTAAATTAAAATCACTTTATTTCATTAAGATAAAACTTAAATACTCAATTTATACAAAAAAAATAGATAACAAAGTAAATTTATTTTAATTGATCTATATTAAAGGCATTGTTAATTAATTGTATATAAAATTAATAAATGAATAAATAATGAAATAGTTACTTTATTAAAAAGTAAATGAGATTAAAACCACAAAACAAATAAATAAATTATTAGACTAGAAAAATAAGAAAGACTAGATTAATTATTTTAAAGACATAAAATAAAAAATTAGTTATAAAAAATTGATTCATTAATATATTTAATTATAAAAATACAAAAATGAAAATATGCACCAAAAAGTGAAAAATTATATAATCAATTAATTTAAAACTAAATGGAAGATATAGAAAAACTATCTATTTTTAGAGCCAAATCAAATTTGTCTACCCTTAAGCATTGTTTGTACTAAAACAATACCATGTTTTATTAACTTTGAAACATTGAAGTGTGTTTTTCAGACATTATCCTCAAGATTTAACATGTTAAATAGTTTTAAAATAGAGGACCTCAATATTTATTAGTAGGCTTTTTACATGTAATTCTAAAATGAATATTACCCAATAAAATATACACACTGGGTAATTAAAGGAGCATATAATCTTCCATTTATGAGATTTTATTGCCTCATATATGATCCATCCTGAAGACTCATTTCAATTCAAGATTAATTTATAAGTCTAAGTGCGATAACATGTTAAAACATGTGGAATTAAAAACATATCCATAGGAAATTTGTACACCGACTCACTCCTTGGATCAAAAAATAATTTTATCGAATCACCTTATTGATAAAACCCAAATGATTCCCATATAAAACAATTTCCCCCTCATTCATCTAGTATTCATCATTCCTCTCACCTTAATGAACTCATTTTGACCCTGGACACTTTGTTTTATTTTTCCCAAGCCATGTAACATGTGATAAGAACTATTCATATGCACATATTCAAAGTGTATAGAGGGTTTTTAGTTAACAGAAACTCAACCAACATCTAGGGTTTCTGAGATTCACCGTGGGATCCCAAATGCCGAAATTAATTCTGTTTCAAATGATTTATAAAGAAACCATTTATATTGGCTCATTAAGATGATTACTTTTAATAATCTAAATAAAAAGTGAGTCCCAAATATCATGTTCAAACTTACAATTACTAAGTATATGATCCCAACTACACTAATAGGTAACCTCCATCACTCTCAAAAATAGATTCTAAACCAAACATCTATACAATCACTAAGCATTTTCACTCAGCAATCATCCGTCTTCATAAGCTTCGGATTCAGATCAACTCTCAGCATCCATCCAAGCATTATCTTAAAGCAATACTCATTCAAGTATAATGTTAACAGACTAAGGAAAATATAATTGTGAGATGATTTAAAAAAATAACCTTCTTATGTATAAATTTTTTAAAGGGTAATGGTATTTTGATGGTATTTTCATAAAGCACAATTTATCTAAAAATAGGTTGACCCCCTCCCCAACACATAAAACCTAACTACGTCCCCAAACATGAATTCAATGGTGGATTAGAATAGTTTTACTTTTAAAGTTCAAATAATATTTTCAATTGAGTAGATTTATGACATGTTTCAAGGGTCTCAATATAGTTCAAAGAAAAATTGTATTTACCAAAAAAACTACTTTACAATAGGTTTACATAAGATCATGCATTGTCATTTAAGTCAATTAAAATAATTATTAATATAGTTCAAAAAGTTTCCTGTGTAACATTAAAGTTCATAGTGTATATGGGTGTAGAAAGATAAGAATATTTGGTTTAAATAGATGATCAATAATGTATAAAAAATAATTCCAAACACCCTATACTGAAGAATTAATACATGGGTAACTCCCACCACACATAATCTCATACAGTGAAGATTTATAAATAATGAATTTCAATTTATAGCAAGAAAAATATGCATTTTTTTAAATCAATAAAAAACTAAATAATTCAATTCTCTATAGAAAAGAACATGAAGAATGTTCCAGAACAAGTATCATATTTTTATATCTTAAAGATAGGTAAAGTAGAATTTTTCAAGTAGCAACAATTCTATGACTCACTGACACTACTTCTAGTGAGTAATTTCTGAGATGACTCACCGACAGAAGTGTATCGGTGGATCAAGTATACTATCAATGACTTATCATATAATTTTTTAAAGTATATGAGGAGCATAAAAAAAGAAAGCATACATTAAAATAATAGAACATCCATATAAACGATTGTAAAAATATTCAACCATGAAACTCCATGTGAGAATAAAATCAAAGGGAATTATAATCCTCCAAAGACACCAATGGTAGAATCATTCTTATTTTATAAAAAAGATAGAAAGTCCCAGAAGACATATCCATCATACGCAGAACAACAATAGATAAAGAAAGAAGTTTATTCAAAAAAAATTAGAACAAAAAAATACAAAACATGAACCATGAGTTGACTCGCATGGAGCATTGAGTTTTATGTCTTCTGTTGGACGTTATCTAAGTCCAAAAGTTTTTTTTATTGAAAGTAGTAAAAACAATGGGATGTCTCCCATGATGAACTAGATTTATAGTCCCCAACTAGACTCACCTAAAACTAACCAGAGTAAGTAGCTGGGTGTGGTTTCCTCAATAGGAACCGCCAAGGGTATTTTTTCCAAATGTTTTTAATAAATATTTGAGAATTGTGGGTACCTAATCTTAATAAAACTGAATATAAACTCTCATAGCCTGAAATAACCCCTAATTGATAACCTTTAATAGTTTTAAAAAACCTGATGTCACCTTATGTATTTATTTTAGATCGAACACAGTTAACATTTATTGAATGAGATATAGGTGTATTGGGTGATCCTAGGGGTATGACCTTATTCTCATCACTATCTCTCTAAACTACAACAAAATCAAAATAAAAAAAAGTGTGTTTATGGGTGATTTATGAATAGTAGGTTCAAGAAGGGGACGAATAGTGTGCTATACAGAAATAGAAAAACTATAACTTCATTATGTCACACCTATAAAACAACTCTTAGTATCACAAAAAGAGTCTGCACCCAATACAGTTGAGGATGGAAGTGAACAACAGGGAAGAGTCAATTGTTTTTTCAACCAATGTTTTAGGTTTCATAATGTTTTAAATCTCATATAAAAGATCCTCATTATTAAACATAAACTCAATATATTTTTATTCTAACAAATCAATTCCACGTATATGAAGTGTGTGATCAACCTCTACTACAAGATCATTTTAAAAAATTTCATTACATAAAACAAGGTTAGATGAGTGTTACCATTCAATATTAGGGATGTGATTGATAAATTTGGCTTCAAGAAATTCATGTTCTAGATAGATAAGATTTAGAAAATTTCTCAAGATAAATCAACACTACATTCAATTTTAGTACACACAGTTCCAGAAAAGTGATTAATATTAGAAAAATGAAATGAAAGATCATCATATAATTTTTTCTTCAAAAATCACGACCTCATCCTCTACATAAGACATCATTTAAAAAATTTATGGGTTTTCAATTTCAAAACATGTAAGATTAGTTTTTAGTTCAGGTTTAAAAATTTCATATTCCATGATTTTCAGTGTAATTGTAATGGCCCAGACCTCTCCGGCCCATTCCTTTGTCAAAAAGAAGGTCGTGAAGTGTTCTGGAGGGTAAATTGGAATTTTCCCAAACTTTTCAGAATTTTGAAACTACACGCCGTGTAGTTTGAGTACACGCAATGTACCCCCTCGCTGGGTATACCCTGTGTTGAAGGTCGTGTCCTTACTGTGTGAAATAAATGGGTACACACCGTGTGTCCAGTGCTACATGCCATGTAGTCCATCCCCGCGTACGCGTTACCAGTCAACAGTCGTGTGCCATGTTGGAGCCGTGTCTTTGTAGTGTGAAGTAAATGAGTACACGCCGTGTGTCCAAACTACACGCCATGTAGTCATTCCCCGCCTATGCGTTACCCTCAAACCGTGTGTTGACCAGTCAATGGCCGCAGAGCCGTGTTGGAAGCCGTGTGGAGACCGTGTGAAATAACCGAGTACACGCCATGTACCATAAAGTACACGCTGTGTACTTTTGCTTTTATTTCCTATAAAAGGAGGGGTCCCCTCCTCATTTTCAACTCACCCCTCTCCACCCCTTTCCTATGAGCAGAGTTCTCCCATGAGACTCGATGTCTCCTTCTTCCATAACTTCTTCGTCCGAGATCCGATTTACGATCCTTCAGTGGCCACGGGATCGTAACGACGAGGTAGAACTTATGAGCTTGGATCTGTTGTTTTTTACTTCGGCCTTTCCTTTCCAACATCCACCCAAGGAGGTTTTTCTGGGACTCGACGGATGTGACAGATGCCGACAGACGTCTTCTAAATTTGATTCGGGGGAGCATTGTGATTAGAACCTGTTGAGGTAGGGATCTTACCTTCATCTGTCTAATTTGTGCATCATGCGGGGTGGGTAGCCTATTTTTTTCCTGAGAAACAGTTGAAACATTAAATAATGATAATAACTAGTTAAATAACGGGGATGGGAAAGTTGTTATATTTATTTTATATCCTGTGATTTTATGTGGTAAATTGAATAGGCTTATGCCTACTAAAAATCACAGTCGTTGGGGGACTTTTCTTGCGCAATTAAATGTTGACCTATCATTCTAGACTGTTTTTTGGATGGAACTTTGTTGAATTGGGAATTTGGTTAATCACGTAAAGTTGAATAATTAAATAAAAATCTCAAACCCTTTTGTGATCACCCCGTTTGAACAAAAACGGAATAATGAACATGTGGGTGTTGGCTTGGATACGAGGCATGTGATGGGGGTGTTTTGTGGGTTGTTGTGGATTGGGTGAGCAGAGGGGCTACGGTTGTCTTGGTTGTAGGTTGGTGTGAATGCTATGTTGGTGATGGGCATTGGGGCTGTGATAAATGGTATTAAAAGGGATATTGATGTACGGGTTTCGGTGTGACTGTGATTATGGTGGTTGGCAGTGGGGCTGCAGGGATGGGCTTGAATGTGAACGAACTATGGGTTGTGAATAATAAATAAAAATAGGAAAAGTTAATGAATGGTGGGGCTTGGTAATGGAACAGAAATAACAATCAATGGGGTTGGTTGGTTAATAAGAAAGGACTCGTTTTTGTTGCTTGTGTTTTCCTAACTTGATTTGTGGATGGAAGGGATATGCTTTACGAACGATCGATGTGGTTGGTTATGGATAGTTTCCCAGTAGTTAAGGAACTAAATAAACTAAATCTGTTGAAATGTGAAAACCTAAATGGGGTTGGGGTTGTTTGTTTTATGCATGCTTCGTGGTAGCAGTGACGAGGCACCTGCTCAGTTTCTCTGTTTAGAAGCCATAGGTTGGGCTAAGTGTTTGGTATATATATATATATATATATCTTTGTGTTTTGACGCACCCCAACCATGTTGACCACTTAGTGCTGAACACTCCCATTTCATGGGAGAGGGTGTTTTCCCATAGTTACTATCTCCTTCCTGCTTCTTCTTCCCTAGGATGTAATGGCTTGAGGCGACCATACAACTAAGACCCTTCAGGTAGGTTTCGATTGGGGTGATTTTAGCCCAAGAATCATCGGGAAGGTTTTAATGTTTCCCAATAATCTTCGGGATGAGGCCGAGGTGTGTGCGGGCGAGATACGTGGTTGTGAAGCCCAGGTGTGTGCGGGCAGGATACGTGGTTGTGAGGACCAGGTGTGTGTGGGCGGGGAGAGTGTGGCAGCGTCAGGACGTTCGCCGTTTGGAAGAGCAGCTAACTAATGGGGAATGGTGCGAGGTACCCAATACTCTTGTTCTTATATACAACTACCTATTGTGATTGTGTTTTTGGTGAGTGTGGCTGGTGATGTCGGGTGGATATAATTCCATGCTAGGTTTCTTCTGTTGTTCTCACGGGACATTAGGATGTCTCCCCACTTGTGCACGAGAGCTTTAGGTTTCTCTACTGAGTATACTTGTATTCTCACCCTACGTTTACTTTCAGGTTTCCAAGAGGACTACCAGGGTCATGCGGGACCCTACTAGTCGGACAGTTGGAGTTGTTGCAGTTTTTGTACTCTTTTTTTCTTTTGGTATTGTAATTTGAGCATTCTGGTACTTGTACCTTGTTATAAAAATTTTTAAACAGGCATGTGGGATTGGTTTGGGTTTATTTATATACACTTTTTCTTTTTCCTTTTTGGTGGTTGACTTGTCCTATTTCCCAAACCTCAATAATAAAAATGGGTAATGCCTCCCATATTTGTGAATACTCATATCCTTGGTGCTAGTCTCCACCACGAGGCCTAATGGAGGCAGGACTCGGGGCCATTATCTCCCTTTCACCATTGCCAGCTCAGGAGGGGCATCTTTGGTGGGAGGGGGTCATGCCAGAATGGTATTAGAGGTGATGGTTGAGAGATAGGATGTAGTCTGGAGTTAGGCACAGTGGGGATTGCATGGGATGGTATGGAAACAGTGTTAGTTAATCTTGGTGTGTGACATAGGACAGGGAAGACCGGCTAGGACACGGGATTTTAGGGCCCTCTGTGATCCGATGCAAGGACTCTAAGCCTACCGAACAATCAAGTGAGACTACATTGATTGTAGGGTAGAATCCCTAGGGAAGGTACATGCATCATCATGATTGTGTTTTACTTTATTTGGGTGTTCTAGGAAAGATATTGAAATAAAATGATAAAATGAAACCCTGAGAAATTTCCTTACTACATGGGCATAGGCGATATCTATTTATCATACAGCTATAGAACCTGGAAATCATCCCCAGGTGGCTCATATGGCTGAGGCCCAACATATTAAGGTGTTTGATCAGTTGAGGATTGACCGAGAAGAGGAAGATAGCCAGTGGCAGAAGACTCTCCGTTCATTCCAGCAGCAAACCCTCAAGAAGTACAAGGGTAGTACTTCAGATACGGAGACGGAGGGGTGGCTTGAGGAGCTAGGGATTGATTTTACATTGATTCATGCTTATAGGGAGTACTAGGTTCCCCTAGAAGTCAGTTAGCTATGAGGTGCGGCATGATAGTGGTGGATGATCTACCTCGGAGAGAGGATAGACGCAGAGGATTCATGGGCTGACTTTGAGAAGGAATTCCGAGAGGAATTCCTTTCTTCCATGATCAAGGCGGAGAATTAGCATGAGTTACTCTCCCTTCAGTAGGGGAGTATGTTGGTATGAGAGTTGGGGATCAAGTTCAAGGATCTCATGCGCTTTGCTCCGGATCTCTTTCCGGATGAGGAGTCTCGTGCGAGACGTTTGGAGGAGGCGCTTCGTCCTTCGCTCCAGTATGCTATTACCCCCTTCACCCTTCTGACGTACTTGGCAGTACAGAAGAAGGAATAGGTTGTAGAGACGATGGACTTGCAGGTAGGTGCACCACGTGAGGGGATCTAGCCAGGCTCTTCAAAGGAGAAGGCAGTCAGCAGCATGTCTCCTACGACTAGACCTTCCAGGTTCATGCCAGTGGGGAGCAGGCCCCAGCACTTCAAGTTCAGATCTTCGGGTCCTCATCCCTTTTTCACGAGCCCAGGTGATGAAGCTTTAATTTTCACATATTATATACTGTATTTCAATGTTCTAAATCCCACCAATGTGTTATTTTATGGGAAATTGTCACATTTTTATGTTTTAGTGGTATTTTGAGGTCAAATGCAATAATGGCTTAATTTTGGTGTTTAACTGTTTTATTTTTCTTCATTATATCGGCCATATCATTTTATACACTAACCCAACTTATGAAATTCCTTTTTTATAGGTTTCCTTACATCATTGGTCGAATTTAATCCTCATTGGGTCCCAACTCAATAAATCATTTGGAGGCCCAAAACCAGCTCACAATCCGGAGCTCGAAAACTGTGTGTAGAATTGGAATGTTTTAACTCTGAGCTTTAATCTCGAAGCTGATGGATCCAATGGAGATGAAATTCAACTAGGAGATGGAGGAGGAATACATTAACATCTTTAATTAAGGAGTCCGCATCCGAAGCGGCTTTATTCAAGGTCTTAATGTCATGGGAAGTTGGTGTTGTGGAAGACGAAGAGTCACTTTGGCAGATTAAATGTGCGGCACTAAAACTTCAATAACTCATTCATACGTGGACCCATAGGGAGGAAATTTTGTGTAAGGACGCCAAAGATGCTGTGGAACATCTTTAAAGAAGGTACCATTTACCAATCCTTCCATTTAATGGGACTCAATGTTGTTGCAATCCGGAGGGCGGAATTTGAGTGAGATTTATTCTCCCATTTTCCCTATTAATTTATACCTCATCTCCCTTTTACAAGGATAGCCATTTTCAAGGGGAAAGGTTGAGTATATTTGTTTTAATATTTACTTTTAGTAAAAATATATATTAGTTTAGATTTTCTATTCAGACCACCTTTCTTACATTTTTTTTATTTTATCTATTCTCTCTCCGTAATTCCCTTCTCAACTCCACTAAAAATGGAGAACTAACCTCGGCGCTTGTTTGAGGGAGGGAATGGTGAGTTGATTGAGTTATTGTACTTTAATTTCTATTCCCTTTATTCAATTCTAAGATTTTTGGTGGTTGTTAAATCTATTATGGTGAGCAGTTGCCCCATTTTCTCTACCACCAATATCTTCTTCTCATTTATAAATTTTCATTCCCTTCGCTATTTGTGTTGTGCATACGGTGGAGTATGACATGAGTAGTGATGGTCAGAAAAGAGGTATATGAGCTGACTTTAGGAAGAGAATTACCCTATATTCAGAGGTCTCAGTATGGGGTAATGACAATTCAAATGAGAAGGTGAGGTGTGATAGGTCTTGATCACCTCATTGAATAGAATATTGAGATTTTTTATAAACAATGATAACAATCACCACGACTTCCTAAGAACAACTGCCTACATTCTTTCTTCTAACTTCATTCTATATTGCATTTCATTATTATATATTATATTTATATTTTATGCATTTGATATTATTTCCCCCAAATAATATTAGTATTATATTTTTATATTAGTTATATTATAAATAGGGACAATAGAAAAATAGTGCGTGTGAGCGACCTCCTTGTGATCGACCCTAGGGTGTACCACTATGGTACATTTTTTTGGTAAATAAGAATATGATTGAATTGTGGTCTGCAACAAACCACTCTCATCAATTTGGTTCTGTTTACGGGGAGTTCAAGTACTTGCACACTCTATTTTTCATAAAAACCCAACAAAAATTAAAAATTTCGCAAACTAAAAAAAGTGCTTCATTGAATATCGATCTTTTTTTGGTCGAGATAGATTATTTTAGCGATTTTTCTTATGCTTGGAATAGTATAGAGTTTTCTATCAGGGAAGAGAGTTTTATGATTTAAATTGAACAAGATTCTGTGATGATTCAAAATAATTTCAAAATCATTAAACAAGCAAGAAAGATGATAGCATTGTTGGTGGCTGAAGTTGAAGAGGTTAAAGCTCTATGGATGGAACAAAAACAAAAAAATAACCACGCTGAAGAAGAAAATATAAATGTTGTTCCACCTACATTTGAAGTTGATGAACCCAAGGAGGAATTGAAGATTAAATTTGAAGATGAAATCATCTCCCCATGGACATTGCTTGAAGAGGTTCCTGAAGATGACATGCCAGCTGATACAACTGTGGGAGATCAACATGTTTTGGATAAACATTGGTTAGATTTTGTCATAGACCAAAATTTAAGTGATTCTACCATCTTATTCAAAAAATAATCAGTACCTCTATACCCCTCTCTTGCTTTGGAAGAAGACAATGAAGTCCCTACTGAAAAAGAGTTCCCAGTGGCCTTGCCTGAAGAGATCACATTTCAAGCTGACCTACATGAAAGGGAAGATTTTTATATTGATTGTTCATGTTTTAATCATATCCAAGTGGAATTATTTTCTAACTTTCCTTCTGAATGTTTTGACACAGCATCACATATGCAAGCCCTGGATGTTAAAGTGGAAGTGGCCAACGAAGTCATGGCAAGAGAAGTGGAGGACCCATTCTTCCTCCTTCCCCCATAATTCCAGTTGTACCACAATGAAATGGTGAAGGAGCTGTTGTACTCTATTTATGGGTTTCACTATGGATGTTGTATGTGAAAGATAATTGGAAGAAATAAGTTTTGGTGGTTTCTGATCAAGAAACCTCATCCACCAACGGATTGGGGTTAAACCACTGCAACTGCTGGACTAGGGGCAGTAAAAACCTAGCACCTTCTTGGGGGTCAAACCAAGCATTATCTTCTTCTATTTCCATCCCTCTTTATTTTTATTTATTTTTCTCATATTTTATTTATTTCATGTCTTTTAGGTCAAGTGGTAGTTTATAGGAGCTTAACTCAAGGCTGCCACTGTAAAATATTGTCAGGTCGTGTCTTTCCTTCCTTTTATTTTTCTACCCTTATCATTCTTTTGTTAAGCTGTAATGGGGGTTGTGAAATCTTGGTGTGGGGGGAGTTTAAACCTACGTAGATGTTTTGTGTGCTTTATTTTTATTTTATTTTTCATATTTTTTGGATCCTTGAGCTTCAATGAATATTCTAATCATTTTTCACACACCAATTTATTTTGATATGATTGGAATGATTTTTGAAGAAATGGATTTTAAAAGATTGTTGATGTGAATCTTTTTCCTTGAAATGGATTTTCAAGCATTTGTATGAGTTTGAAATTTTTTTTAAATCCATGCCCATGAAACACTGACTCAAACATTTTTCCTATCCTGTGAGGTATTTCGAACCACTTTTAAATATTCTTTCTAATAACCACACTTTCTTGAGAGAAGCTTGGAATATGTGTGAGAACCAGAACTTGTGATATTTCTATTTCAAAGATTTGGATTTCAATGAATGTTTTTGATATGATTGAGGAATTTGTTTGGATAACCATACATTATCTTGAGACCTAAATTTACATCATTCCTTCATTAGCCCTTAGATTCCATGAATTTCCTTATAGGTTTAAGCCACATTACAAGCCGATTTTTCCTTACCTACCCGCACTCTTGGTATTTTTGCGTGGATATTTCAAGTTTGAGTGTGGGGGAAGGGCTTTTCGTGTGCATTACGTGGGATATGTTTCATTTCTTGGGGATGTGAGGTGTGTGTGAACTTTTTGGGCAGTGGATGATAAAGTTCAAATTGGGCATGGGTAATCCTTTCATTGTGTTTTATTACTTCAGCTGGTTCTCCTTAAAAAAAGAAAAAAAAGAGAAGAAAATGGAGATGAGATTGAGTTTACCATTGTACCTCCTTTTATGACCCATGCCCCTATTCAAGGGCATGATGTCCATTCTTTCATTATATTCAATTATCATCTCATTCTCCATGAAAAAAAATCAAAAAAGAAAAGAAAATAAAGTTGTGCCTTTCTGGAGCTTTTCAAAAAAAAAGAAAAAAAAGGGGAGAACTTGGATGAAGTCATTCATTGGATTCATTTCCTGGCTAATGTCTCATGTCATAAAAAGGGGGAGATGTTGTGTACACATTTTTAAGGGGATTGAGTGAGGTTCATCTTGTGTTTCCACTTGATTATTCATGCATTGTGGTTAAGAGTCCAACCTCCTCTTTCTAGCATTAATTTTCAATCATTTTCCCACCAACCCAAAGACACAGAATTCACCTTGTAAAAAGACCTCATGATTGAATTCATTTTCATGTTTCGTGCTATGGAGAGATGAGAATTGTCACAAGCCTATGATGATACATGCACTTTGCAAGTATTAGCGTAACTCCAGATTTAATTTCTCTTGAGTGAAGAGTGGCACAAATATCAATGTGAGGTAGGTTGTGATTGGGCCATGGATGGATTAATTAGGTTGAATAAATTTAAATGTGAGGAATGAAAATAATTGGAAATTGTTTTTCATAGAGGATACATTATGTAATTTCATTTTGGATGAGATCATTGATGTTTTCACATTATTAATTATTGTGTGAATTCTGATTTGAATATATGATGATTGCTCAAGAGTGCAATGATTAAGTGAGGAGGAGTGATGAAGCTGGAATTTTCAGATATTATATACTGTATTTCAATGTTCTAAATCCCACCAATGTGTTATTTTATGGGAAATTGTCACATTTTTATGTTTTAGTGGTATTTTGAGCTGAAATGCAATAATGGCTTAATTTTGGTGTTTAACTGTTTTATTTTACTTCATTATTTCGGACATATCATTTTATACATTGACCCAAATTGTGAAATTACTTTTTATAGGGTTTCTTACATAATTGGTCGAATTTAATCCTTCTGGTGTCCCAGCTCAATCAATCATTTGGAGGCCCAAAACCAGCTCACAATCCGGACCTCGAAAACTATGTTCAGAATTGGAATGTTTTAACTCTGAGCTTTTATCTCGAATATGAAGAATCCAATGGAGCTGATATTCAACAAGGAGCTGGAGGTGGAATAAATGGACATCTTTCATTAAGGATTCCGTGTCTGAACCGACTGTATTCAAGGTCGTAATGTCATGTGAAGTTGGGGTTGTGGAAGACGAAGAGTCACTTTGGATGATTAAATGTTCCTCACTACAACTTCAATAACTCATTCATACATGGACCAATAGTGGTGAAATTTTGTGGAAGGACGCGGAAGATTCTGTGGAACAACTTTCAAGAAGGGACCATTTATCAATTCTGCCATTTAATGGGACTAAAAGTCGGTAACATCCAGAGGGCAGAATTTGAGCGAGATTTATTCTCCCATTTTCCCTATAAATTTGTACAACATCTCCCTTTTACAAGGATAGACATTTTCAAGGGGCAAGGTTGAGTATATTTGTTGTAATAGTTACTTTTAGTTTTAATATATATTAGTTTAGATTTTCTTTTGATACCACCTTTCTTACATTTGTTTTATTTTATGTATTCTCTCTCCGTAATTCCCTTATCAACTCCATTAAAAATGGAGAACTAACCTCGGCGCTTGTTCGAGGGAGGGAATGGTGAGTTGATTGAGTTATTGTACTTTAATTTTTAATCCCTTTATTCAATTCTATGATTTTTGGTGGTGGTTAAATCGATTATGGTGAGCAGACGCCCCATTTTCTCTACCACCAATATCTTCTTCTCGTTTATAAATTTTCCTTCCCTTCGCTATTTGTGTTGTGAATACAGTGGAGTATGACATGAGTAGTGATGGTCAGCAAAGAGGTATCTGAGCTGAATTTAGGAAGAGCATTACCCTATATGCAGAGGTCTCGGTATGGAGTGATGACAATTCAAATGAGAAGGTGAGGTGTGATAGGTCTTGATAACCTCATTGAATTGAATTTTGAGATTCTTTATAAACAATGATATCAACCACCACGACTTCCTAAGAACAACTTCCTACATTATTTCTTATAACTTCATTCTGTATTGCATGTCATTATTATATATTATATTTATATTTTATGCATTTGATGTTATTTCCCCCCATTAATATTAGTATTATATTTTTATATTAGTTATATTATAAATAGTGACAATAGAAAAATAGTGAGTGGGAGCAACCTCCTTGTGATCGACCCTTGGGTGTGCCACTATGGTACATTTTTAGGTAAATAAGAATTTAATTGAATTGTGGTTTGCGACAAACCACTCTCATCACCAGGACCGAAGGGTTTTTCTTGTGGAGGTTTCAGGCACATTCAGAGTTGGTGCCTGACCCGAGCTCAGTACGGTGGAGGTGGGCAGGTTCAGCGCCCACCCCAGCAGCACCAATTGTCGGCGAGGCCCTTCCAGTAGCAGCAGGACCATGCCCCTCCTAGGGAATATTTTTCGGGAGGAGGCCGACCTCCGGGTGCCCCTCAGGGACCTCGACCAGGGCGTGGTCGGGGAGGTGGATGACATCAGAGAGGCAGAGGAGCTGGGCATGGACAGTTGCACGCAGCAGAGTTAAGAGCTCCATTAGGACCAGAGGTGGTGCGAGGTACAATTTTTTTGTTCAGTACTCTCGTTTCTGCTTTGGTCGATTCAAGAGTTTCGCACTCCTTTGTTGCACATGGTCTAGCCCATGCTTTGGGACTAGATGTAGAGAGACTTTTTGTACCACTGGTGCTGAGTGAACCAGTTGGAGGCCAGACCAGCGTATCTTGTGTTTATCGGGGATGTGGGTTGACGTTGGGACCACATTGATCTAGTAGAGACCTTCTTCTGTTACAGATGCAGTCAAATGATGTCATCCTAGGCATCGACTGTTTGTTTTATGTTAGTGCCGTTATCGAATGCTTCCGGAGAAGAGTCGTGTTCTCCGACGTGGATGGGCAGCGCATATCTTTTGTTGGCAAGAGGAGATATCTGGTAGGAAGCAGGCATGTGAAGCCTCTCCTTTCCTTGTTAGGCGGGTTATCCGTGGTTCCAGCTAATACAGAGATAATGGATGTCCCAGAGGTTGTTGGGGAGTTCCTCGATATTTTTCCTGAGGAGGTTGTGACTCTACCCCCCCCCCCCCCCCCCGACGTGACGTTGAGTTCGGGATAAACATACAGCCTAGTGCCCGTCCGATTTCGATAGCCCATTATCGGATGGATCCTTCAGAGTTGCATGAGTTTCAGATTTAGATTGATGCTCTGATGGAGATGGGTTTTGTTCGACCCAGCATATCGCCATGGGGTGCTCCAGTTATGTTCATGAAGAAGGAAGATGGTGGTCTCAGGCTATGCATAGACTACTGAAGGTTGAACCAGGTAACGGTCAAGAACCGTTACCCCCTTCCAAGGATATATGATCTCTTCGACCAACTAAGGGGAGCATGTTGGTTTTCTAAGATTGATCTATGATCTGGATATAATCAGTTGAGGGTAAAGGATAGTGACATCTCGAAGACAGCTTTCAGGTGAAGGTATGGGCACTTCGAGTTTGTGGTGATGTCGTTTGGAGTTACGAATGCATTGTTTGTGTTCATAGGACTTATGAACTTTGTCTTCTGAGTGTTTCTGGACCGGTTCATCGTTGTGTTTATCGATGACATCCTGATCTACTCAAGATCAGAGGAGGAGCACGTTGAGCATCTCAGGACAGTCTTGGAAGTCCTTCGACACCACCAGCTTTACGGGAAATTGTCGAAGTGTATGTTCTTGAAAAAATAAGTACACTTCCTTGGGAACGTAGTGTCTCAGCATGGAGTGTCAGTGGACCCATCGAAGGTGGAGGCAGTTGTTTCTTGGGCAGCACCCAAGTTCCTGGAAGAAGATCGTAGTTTCCTAGGGTTAGCAGGTTACTATCAGAGGTTCTTTTCAGACATCTCTCAAGTTGCCGCTCCATTGACAGCATTGAAGAGGAAGAACCAGGTCTTCCTATGGAGTGAGCAGTGCCAAAATGCTTTCAACTACCTGAAGGAGAAGTTGGTCAGTGCTCCCGTACTCAGGTTTCTAGAGGAAGGGTTGTTGTATGAGGTGTTTTGTGATGCTTCTAGCCTTGGTCTGGGGTGCGTGCTGATGAAGAAGAAGGGAGTGTCCTGTTATGGTTCTAGGATGTTATGCCATCACGAGCATAACTATGCCACCCATGACCTAGATCTTTCAACAGTAGTGTTCGCACTAAAGTTGTGGCCATATTACCTCTTTGGGGAGCGCTTTGTGGTCTTCTCATATCACAAGATCCTGCATTATATCTTCTCCCAGCGTGACCTGAACCTGCAACAGCAGATATGGGTCCAGTTTCTCCGGGACTATGACTTTGAGATCTCTTACACTGAAGGTAAGGGCAAAGTTGTGGCTGATTCCCTGAACAGTAAGTCACATAAGGAATTGGTTCTGGAATCCACTGATGCTTGGAAAGCGATGGGAGAGTTGGCCTCCTTGCACTTGGATGCAAGGGTAGAAGGTGTTAGAGGCTGTTTGTTTCAGATGACAGTGCAATCCTCCTTGTTGCAGAAGGTGGAAGAGTCTCAGTGGGGGGACTCCGAGGCGGAAGTGATGCGAGATCGTTTTGATCATGGGAATGCTCCCGAAGGATGGTCAGAGGACAGCAGACATGAAATGATTTTCCATGGAAGGTTGTTTGTTCCTGAAGCAATGCATGAGGGATTTCTCTGTGAGTTCCACAACTCAGCCTTGGCGGTACATCCACAAGTTTCAAAAATGTACCGAGGCCTGAGGGAACAGTTTTTTTTGGCCCGGGGTGAAACGAGCAGTAGCGGTGTTTGTGGCTAAATGCCTAGTGTGTCAGCAAGTGAAGGCTGAAGAATGTGTTCCTAGTGGGTTGTTGCATCCTTCAAATGTCCCTGAGTGGAAGTGGGATGAAATATCAATGGACTTTGTCACAGGACTACCTAGAGCTCAGGAAGGTCATGATGCTATCTGGGTAGTGGTGGATCGACTGACAAAATCAGATCATTTGTTAGCAATTAAGGAGTCAGGCCTGGTGAGTACCTTAGCATAGAGGTACGTGGATGAGGTGGTGTGTTTTCATGGGATTCTGAAGACTATCGTCTCAAATCGGGATACTCGGTTTTCCTCATGAGTCTGGAGGGGGTTATAGCATGCTTTTGGCACCCAGATACGCCTTAGAACTACTTTCCACCCCCAGACCGATGGGCAGACAGAGCGGACTATCCAGACGATGGAGAACATGCTGTGAGCATGCGTTCTGGATTTCTGAGGATCATGGGTACGACGCTTTCCTTTAGTAGAGTTGGCCTACAAAAACAGATTCCACTCTACTATTATCATGGAACCATTTGAGGCTTTGTATGGAAGGAAATGCCATTCACCCATTTGCTGGGAAGAGGTTGGGGAGACAGGTGCTCTTGGGCCAGAGGTAGTGCAGAGCACCACAGAGAAAGTACAGCTTGTACGTGAGAGGATGAAAGCTGTTCAGGACCGACAGAAGTCTTATGCTGATCGTCGGAGGAGGCCCTTGGAGTTCGAGGTGGGAGAGCATGTTTTCTTGAAAGTTTCACCTCGATAGGGGAGCAGAGGTTTGGGAAAGGAAACAAGATCTCACCTAGGTTCATTATACCTTTTGAGGTGATGAGGCGAGTTGGAGAGGTGGCATATCAGCTAGCCCTGCCACCTCAGTTGGAGAAGGTTCATGACATCTTCCACGTCTCCCAGCTTCGTCGGTACTTACACGAAGACTCCCACGTTATCGACTGGGGAGAGTTAGATATGGGAGACGACGTGACCTTCGAGGAACGACTAGTTAGAATCGAGGATCATAAAGAGAAGGTGCTCCGTGGATGAACCATTACGTTGGTTCGTGTGTTGTGGAGGCATGGCGGCCTCGAGGAGAGCACTTGGGTGCGGGAGACCCAGATGCACGCTCAGTACCCGGAGTTGTTTTGACTTGTGTTTTTCCTTGTTCTTCTGAGCTTTGTGTTGATGTTATACTCTGTACCTTTGATACATGGAATGCTTTGCTTGTTGGTTATGAGACATTTTCTTTCCTTGATCTCTGGAAGTGTGTAGCATGTCAGGATGTGTGGGGAAAGGGAAAAACCCGACCCTTAATCGAGACACATTAATGAGGATGCGATTGAACCCTTGCGGGAGAGTCAGTGCCGCCAAAAGAGGATAATATCTTGACATAGAAGAAGGAATTTTCCCCAAACCACGTGTTTGGGAAATGTGTGGGTTGTACGGTGTTGGGGTAGTGTAAGTTGGAAAATCCTAATGTATGAAAGTGGGAAGGCCCAATTCTTAATCGAGACGCATTAATGAGGATGCAATTAAACCTGTGGAGGCGATTCAGTGCCGCCTTAAGCGGATAATGTCTCTACATAGGAGAAGGAATTCATAACACATATGATTAGGGTTTTTGGTTGGGTTCCTATTATAACGAGAACACTAAGAGGTATCTTATTGGGTTCCTCTAGGTTGTTTTTGAATTCTCAAGGACGAGAATGTTTTAAGAGGTATCTGATGTAATGGCCCGGACCTCTTCGGCCCATTCATTTGTCAAAAAGCAGGTCACGAAGTGTTCTGAAGGGTAAAATGGACTTTTTCCACACTTCTCAGAATTTTGAAACTACATGCCGTGTAGTGTGAGTACACGCCGTGAACCCCCTTGCTCAGTATACCCCATGTTGAAGGCCGTGTCCTTGATGTGTCAAGTAAATGGGTACACGTCGTGTGTCTAGTGCTACACGCCGTGTAGTCCTTCCCCGCGTACGCATTACTAGTCAAAGGTCGTGTGCCGTGTTGGAGCCATGACATTGTCGTGTGAAATAAATGGGTACACGCTGTGTGTCCAAACTATACGCCGTGTAGTCATGCCCCACGTATGTGTTACCCTCAAACTGTGTGTTGACCAGTCAATGGCCGCAGAGCCGTGTTGGAAGCCGCGTGGAGACCGTGTGAAATAACTGAGTACATGCCGTGTACCATAAAGTAAACGCCGTGTACTTTTTCTTTTCTCGCCTATAAAAGGAGGGGTCCCCTCCTCCTTTTCAACTCACCCCTCTCCTCCCCTTTCCTCTGAGCTGAGTTATCCCAAGGGACTCGAAGGCTCTTTCTTCCATAACTTCTTCGTCTGAGCTCCGATTTACGATCCCTCAGCGGCCACGGGATCGTAACGACATGTAGGAACTTGAAAGAATGAAATAGTTGTCTTTCCTTCGGAATTTCCTTTCCTACATCCACCCGAGGAGGGTTTTCTGGGACTCGATGGATGTGACGGATGCCGACGGACGTCTTCTAAAGTTGATTTGGGGGAGCGTTGTGATCAGAACCTGTTGAGGTAGGGATCTTACCTTCATATCTCTAATTTGTGCATCATGCGGGGTGGGTATCCTCTTGTTTTCATGAGAAACACTTGAACCATTAAATAAAGATAATAGATGGTTAAAGAACGGGGATAGAAAAGTTGTTATGTTTATCTTATATCGTGTGATTTTATGTGGTAAATTGAATCGGCTTATACCTACTAAAAATCACAGTTGTTGGGGGCCTTTTCTTGCGCAATTAAATTTTGCCCTATCTTCCTAGACCGTTTTTGGGATGTAACTTTGTTGAATGTGGAATTTGGTTAATCACGTAAAGTTGACCGATTAAATGAAAATATGGAACCCTTGTGTGATCACCCAAGTTGAACAATAATGGAATAATGAACATGTGGGTGTTGGCTTGGATACATGGCATGTGATGGGGGGTGTTTTGTGGGTTGTTGTGGATTGGGTGAGGAGTGGGGCTACAGTTGGCTTGGTTGTGGGTTGGTGTGAATGCAATGTTGGTGATGGGAAGTGGGGCTGTGATAAATGGTATTAAAAGGGATATTGATGTACAGGTTTCAGTGTGAATGTGGTTATGGTGGTTGGCAGTGGGGCTGTAGGGATGGTCTTGAATGTGAACGAACTATGGGTTGTGAATAATAAATAAAAAGTGGAAGAGTTAATGAATGGTGGGGCTTGGTAATGGAACAGAAATAATAATAAATGGGGTTGGTTGGTTAATAAGAAAGGACTTTTTTGTGTTGCTTGTGTTTTCCTAAATTGATTTGTTGATGGAAGGGATATGCTTTATGAACGAAATGATGTGGTTGGTTATGGATAGTTTCCCAGTAGTTAAGGAACTAAATAAACTAATTCTGCTGAAACGTGAAAACCTAAATGGGGTTTGGGTTGTTTGTTGTATGCATGCTTCGTGGTAGTAGTGTTGAGGCACGTGCTCAGTTTATCTGTTTAGAAGCCATAGGTTGGGCTGAGTGTTTGGTATATATATATATATTTGTATCTTTGTGTTTTGACGCACCCCACCCATGTTGAGCACTTAGTGCCGAACACACCCATTTCATGGGAGATGGTGTTTTCCCATAGTTACTAGCTCCTTCCTTCTCCTTCTTCCCTAGGATCTAATGGCTTGAGGTTACCTTACACCGAAGACCCTTCAGGTAGGTTTCGATTGGGGTGGTTTTAGCCTAAGACTATTCGGGTAGGTTTTACTGTTTCCCAAGAATCATCGGGATGAGACCCAGGTGTGTGCGGGCAGGATACGTGGTTGTGAGGCCCAGGTGTGTGCGGGAGGGATATGTGGTTGTGAGGCCCAGGTGTGTGTGGGTGGGATACGTGGTTGTGAGGACCAGGTGTGTGCGGGCGGGATTCATGGTTGTGAGGCCCAGGTGTGTGTGGGCGGGATACGTGGTTGTGAGGCCCAGGTGTGTGTGGGTGGGGAGAGTTGGGTAGCATTAGGACGTTCGCCATTAGGAAGAGCAGCTATCTAATGGGGAACGGTGCGGGGTACACAATACTCTTGTTCTTATATACTACTACCTGTTGTGATTGTGTTTTTGTTGAGTGTGGCTGGTGAGGTTGCATGGATAGAATTACATGCTAGGTTTCTTCTGTTGTTCTCATGGGACATTAGGATGTCTCCCCACTTTTGCACGAGAGCTTTAGGTTTCTCTACTGAGTATACTTGTATGCTGACCCTACCTTTACTTTCAGGTTTCCAGGAGGACTACCAGGGTCGTGCGGGACCCTACTAGTTGGACAGTTGGAGTTGTTGCAGTTGTTGTACTCTTGTTTTCTTTTGGTATTGAACTTTGAGCTTTCTTGTACTTATACCTTGTTATAAAACTGTTTAAACATGCATGTGGGATTGGTTTGGGTTTATTTAGATACACTTTTTCTTTTCCTTTTTTGTGGTTGACTTGTTTTATTTCCCGATCCTAAATAATAAAAAGGGTAATGCTTCCCATATTTGTGAAAACTCATACCCTTGGTGCTAGTCGCCACCCCGAGGCCTACTGGAGGCGGGACTCGGGGGACATTATCTCCCTTTCACCATTTCCAGCTCAGGAGGGGAATCTCTGGTGGGAGGGGGTCGTAATAGTAATGTTCTCTTCCAACCAAAACCCAATTTCAAATTCAGGTTTATTGTCCAAAAATTAAGAGAAGTTGGGTCAAGAGTTTTTAACATTCAATTTTTCAATTTCCAAATTCTATTAAACACTAGTGATTTCATTTTCAAAGCTCATAATATAATGAACATTATAAATAGTTGTAACAATATACAGTACATGGAAATATTGTTCAATCAGTCTTAATTTTTTTTCAAAATTAACAAACCCATCTCTATTTAAGTTCATAGTGGGATTGGAAATATTGTTTTCTTTATTCAGTGAGTTGGTTATTTATAGATTTAGTTCATTAGATTCAAATTCTTCAGAATAAAATTGTTGTCCAAATTCAGAATCAATCTCATCTACAAATTCATTTTATGTCTTTTACAAACATTTTATTTTCCATATATTTTAGCCACTTCTTGTTCTTTAAACCTTATTTATAATTCTAAGAGCATGCTTTCTAATTTTTTCATTTTTTGATCTTTCTCTTGAGAATATCTTCCTTGAATTTCAAGGTAATGTTATAACAACATGATCTAAATATCCACCATATCATCCATTTTATATTTAATTACGTTATGATTGAATAGGATGTTAGGATTATACTCAAATTGTATATTTTGTTAATGTAACGAGCATGTTGTGGCTGGTTGTGGACACACTGCGAGGCAGTGTACCCACAATAGCCAGAACAGACACAGTATGGACCAAGTGGATAAATCTAGCCCTCAAAATATTCTATTTTTAAAGAATTTTATAAAACACACACACTAAAATTCAAATAATTGAATTTTGTTGTTCATCACAAACAGTAGTGAAGTTCACATAATTTTTAATGCATACTTTTTTGTTGTTTTTTAGTTATTTTTTATTGATTTTTTTTATTTTCAACCCATAAAAAACTCATCATGTGATTTCCTCAACAACATTTCCAAATATTGATAAGACTAGAGGTCTTCAAAACACTCAAAATTATATTTATCAACCTACACTAATATTGTTATGTAGGGTCAATCTACATGGATAACAAGTGAGTATCCAAATTTAATTATTTTTAATAAAAACTATCATACTGTTGTCAAAAGTGGGTGGGATTTTTTTTAATTCTAACCTACTTTTGTTTTTATTTTTTTAGGATTAAGAGATAATAAATAAAATACAGCATCTTATAGAACTATGTGAGATTGGAGAGACTGTGATAAATCTGTGCAAAAAGAGAGTAATAAATACAACATAAAAAATTTGCTCAGTGAAAAATTAGACCACTAATTTGAGGAAAATCTTATTCCCTTAAATGATAATAAATTTTCAACCATGAGAATAATTAGTTAAACCTTCCTCTCTAGAAGATTAAAAAAACTGCAAAATGAAACTCAAAATGCCCCATTTCAAGAAAATTTTGATAATAGAAGAATATGAAGACTTTTCTCAACAGAAACAGTATCGTTGAGAGTTTATGAAGAATTGGAAAATAAAGTTTAATGGATTTATTCTGTGATCAATCTTATGGAAATATCATGATATTATGAGTTAATTTAACTGAAGTGAAAAAACATTTGATGATTTAAGGGTCAGAATAAACTCCTCTAGTTGATTATGACTCTTTGTTCAATGAATTAAATGAATAAGAAAAAAAGACAACCAGTAGTAATAATAATTCCCAAACATGAACAATACTCAAAATTCGTGATAGAATTAATTTTTTTTATTGATTTATAGAAAAATGAGAATATAATAGAAAGGAGAATAATTTCCCCTCTAAATCTCCTACGGTGTCGCTTTGATCTTCTCTTTCTGGAGCCTCCATGTCTCGCCTCTCTTTGTACACCACGAAGAATGATTCAAATTCACAAGGTCTACTCCACTTCTCCTCTCCAAAAAAGTTGGCATCAAATGTTGAATGAGAGTATCCCACTTCCACTAAGTTTTTCTTCTTTTAATTCTGTTATCATATGCTACTTATCAACACCTCCTTCCACTAACACAAGTTGGTAATTCAATTATACACTACACACATGCACATTTTCATGCAGCACACGTCATTCTAACTTCTCCCATTCAAAAAACTCTTGAAAAATTGATAGATTTGAATCTGGATGTGAAGCTATCTCGTGTTTGTTTCCGCAAACCAAAAACAAGGATTAAATTAGTTATTTATTAAAAGTTAAATATTTATCTATCTAATTAATTTTTAGATTAATGGGGAAATAAAATTATTTATTAATATTTATTATTAGTAATTAATTTAATTAAAATGTTTTAAAATAATTATTATAATTGTTTTATTTTACTTAAAAATTATTATCAATTATTGAATATTTTATTTAATATTTAAAAATAAATTCTTTAAATAAATTTAATTATGTTTATACTTTATTGATTTATTTATTAATTTTTACAAATTTACATATTAAGGACTTTATTTAATTAATAATATTAGTTAAATTATTAAATTATTAATTTAAATAGTTTCTTAATGTTTTTAATATTATTTTATATTAATACTTATTTATAATTATATTTTATTTATTAATAATTATTTTATTTATTTAAACAGTTACAAATTTTAATTATTTTAGTTTTATTATTATATTTTGTTGTTTTAATTATTTTAATTTATTAATAAATTAAAATTAAATTATATATATATATATATATATTATTATTTCTTATTATTATTTATATATTTATTTTATTTTATTTTTTAATATTTTGTTTCCCCCCAAATTATCCCTATCTGCGTAGAGGGGTGAAATCGTGGCTTCTTCCCAAAGCCACTCCTCAGCTCCAGCAGTGACGAAACCTGTGGTGAGCTTCTGCAAAGGCGTGAATCTCCTCCTCTAGTGCATTGGATAACAGGATCACCCTCAGAAGTTCTTGATTCCATCTTCACCAGCAGCATTGAATCCCACATCAAGAAACAATTCCTGGATTCATCAATCATCCATGGTGGATTGTGCTCCTATCCAAGGTGGCTGGAGACTGGTTCAATGAAACTACTCCTAAGTGAAGGGAAGTGGCTCTCCTTTTCATCCTGGTGATGCATGAAAGATGTGATGGATTCTATTCCTGCATGGATAGAATTACTTGCTAGGTTTCTTCTGTTGTTCTCATGGGACATTAGGATGTCTCCCCACTTTTTCACGAGAGCTTTAGGTTTCTCTACTGAGTATACTTGTATGCTCACCCTACCATTACATTCAGGTTTCCAGGAGGACTACCAGGGCCGTGCGGGACCCTACTAGTTGGACAGTTGGAGTTGTTGCAGTTGTTGTACTCTTGTTTTCTTTTGGTATTGCACTTTGAGCTTTCTTGTACTTATACCATGTTATAAAACTATTTAAACATGCATGTGGGATTGGTTTGAGTTTATTTAGATACACTTGTTCTTTTCCTTTTTTTGGTTGACTTGTTTTATTTCCCGATCCTAAATAATAAAAAGGGTAATGCCTCCCATATTTGTGAAAAATCATACCCTTGGTGCTAGTCTCCACCCCGAGGCCTACTGGAGGCGGGACTCGGGGGTCATTATCTCCCTTTAACCATTTCCAGCTCAGGAGGGGAATCTCTGGTGGGAGGGGGTTGTAACAGTAATGTTCTCTTCCAACCTAAACCCAATTTCAAATTCAGGTGTATTGTCCAAAAATTAAGAGAAGTTGGGTGAAGAGTTTTTAACATTCAATTTTTCAATTTCCAAATTCTATTAAACCCTAGTGATTTCATTTTCAAAGCTCATAATATAATGAACATTATAAATAGTTGGAACAATATACAGTACATGGAAATATTGTTCAATCAGTCTTAATTATTTCTCAAAATTAACAAACCCAACTCTATTTAAGTTCATAGTGGGATTGGAAATATTGTTTTCTTTATTCAGTGAGTTGGTTATTTATAGATTTAGTTCATTAGATTCAAATTCTTCAGAATAAAATTGTTGTCCAGATTCAGAATCAATCTCATCTACAAATTCATTTTATGTCTTTTACAAACATTTTATTTTCCATATATTTCAGCCACTTCTTGTTCTTTAAACCTTATTTATAATTCTAAGAGCATGCTTTCTAATTTTTTCATTTTTTGATCTTTCTCTTGAAAATATCTTCCTTGAATTTCAAGGTAATGTTATAACAACATGATCTAAATATCCACCATATCATCCATTTTATATTTAATTACGTTATGTTTTTATAGGATGTTAGTATTATACTCAAATTGTATATTTTGTTAATGTAACGAGCATGTTGTGGCTAGTTGTAGACACACTGCGAGGCAGTGTACCCACAATAGCCAGAACAGACACAGTATGGACCAAGTGGATAAATCCAGCCCTCAAAATATTCTATTTGTAAATAATTTTATAAAACACACACACTAAAATTCAAATAATTGAATTTTGTTGTTCATCACAAACAGTAGTGAAGTTCACATAATTTTTAATGGAAACTTTTTTTTTGTTTTTTAGTTATTTTTTATTGATTTTTTTTATTTTCAACCCATAAAAAACTCATCATGTGATTTCCTCAACAACATTGCCAAATATTGATAAGACTAGAGGTCTTCAAAACACTCAAAATTATATTTATCAACCTACACTAATATTGTTATGTAGGGTCAATCTACATGGATAACAAATGAGTATCCAAATTTAATTATTTTTAATAAAAACTATCATACTGTTGTCAAAAGTGGGTGGGATCTTTTTTTAAATTCTAACCTACTTTTTTTTTATTTTTTTAGGATTAAGAGATAATAAATAAAATACATCATCTTATAGAACTATGTGAGATTGGAGAGACTGTGATAAATCTGTACAAAAAGAGAGTAATAAATACAACATAAAAAATATGCTCAGTGAAAAATTAGACCACTAATTTGAGGAAAATATTATTCCCTTAAATGATAATGAATTTTCAACCATGAGAATGATTAGTTAAACCTTCCTCTCTAGAAGATTAAAAAAACTGCAAAATGAAACTCAAAATGCCCCATTTCAAGAACATTTTGATAATAGAAGAATATGAAGACTTTTCTCAACAGAAACAGTATCGTTGAGAGTTTATGAAGAATTGGAAAATAAAGTTTAATGGATTTATTCTGTGATCAATCTCATGGAAATATCATGATATTATGAGTTAATTTAACTGAAGTGAAAAAACATTTGATGATTTAAGGGTCAGAATAAACTCCTCTAGTTGATTATGACTCTTTGTTCAATTAATTAAATGAATAAGAAAAAAAGACAACCAGCAGTAATAATAATTCCCAAACATGAACAATACTCAAAATTCGTGATAGAATTAATTTTTTTTATTTATTTATAGAAAAATGAGAATATAATAGAAAAGAGAATAATTTCCCCTCTAAATCTCCTACGGTGCCACTTTGATCTTATCTTTCTGGATCCTCTATGTATCGCCTCTCTTTGTACACCACGAAGAATGATTCAAATTCACAAGGTCTACTCCACTTCTCCTCTCCAAAAAGGTTGGCATCAAATGTTGAATGAGAGTATCCCACTTCCACTCAGTTTTTCTTATTTTAATTCTGCTATCATATGCTACTTATCACCACCTCCTTCCACTAACACAAGTTGGTACTTCAATTATACACTGCACACATGCACATTTTCATGCAGCACATGTCATTCTAACCTCTCCCATGCAACAAACTCTTGAAAAATTGATAGATTTGAATCTGGATGTGAAGCTATCTCGTGTTTGTATCCGCAAACCAAAAACAAGGATTAAATTAGTTATTTATTAAAAGTTAAATATTTATCTATCTAATTAATTATTAGATTAATGGGGAAATAAAATTATTTATTAATATTTATTATTAGTAATTAATTTAATTAAAATGTTTTAAAATAATTATTATAATTTTTTTATTTTACTTAAAAATTATTATCAATTATTGAATATTTTATTTAATATTTAAAAATAAATTCTTTAAATAAATTTAATTATGTTTATTCTTTATTGATTTATTTATTAATTTTTACCAATTTACATATTAAGGACTTTAGTTAATTATTAATATTTGTTAAATTATTAAATTATTAATTTAAATAGTTTCTTAATGTTTTTAATATTATTTTAAATTAATACTTATTTATAATTATATTTTATTTATTAATAATTATTTTATTTATTTAAACAGTTACAAATTTTAATTATTTTAGTTTTATTATTATATTTTGTTGTTTTAATTATTTTAATTTATTAATAAATTAAAATTAAAATATATATATATATATATATATATTATTATTTCTTATTATTATTTATATATTTATTTTATTTTATTTTTTAATATTTTGTTTCCCCCCAAATTATCCCTATCTGCGTAGAGGGGTGAAATCGTGGCTTCTTCCCGAAGCCACTCCTCAGCTCCAGCAGTGACGAAACCTGTGGTGAGCTTCTGTAAAGGCGTGAGTCTCCTCCTCCAGTGCATTGGATAACAGGATCACCCTCAGAAGTTCTTGATTCCATCTTCACCAGCAGCATTGAATCCCACATCAAGAAACGATTCCTGGATTCATCAATCAGCCATGGTGGATTGTGCTCCTATCCAAGGTGGCTGGAGACTGGTTCAAAGAAACTACTCCTAAGTGAAGGGAAGTGGCTCTCCTTTTCATCCTGGTGATGCATGAAAGATGTGATGGCTTCTATTCCTCCATGAACAACAAGTGGGAATGACTCAGAGTTCAGATATGTTAAAGGAGCGCTTCCGTTGCTCCAAAAGTTTCTAGACCAGAAATAGATTTGTTGGAATTTTTCACCATGAAGTTCTAGTTCGATTATAGTCTAAGGACCGTGTCGGTATCAGTGCTTCATAACGAAGGATAAAGGGGAAACATTGGTGAGACATGATACAAGAGTGTGTTGGTGTGTCGCATGGAGGAACTGTTGGTGAGACCAAAGGAAGAGAAGAGGTGGTATTAGTGGGTCGAGGGCATTGGTGAGACCGATGGGAGATGGAATTAGAGGCGAGTAAGAGACACCGATAGAAGAAACACCTATCGGTGAGACATCTCACTGACTATGTAAAATATTAGTTCATCGGTGTCCCAAAAATTGTGTCTGCATAAGGAAACTAAAATCAATAATTAAATGAATATAAAAACCTCAAAAAAAATTAAAAACTAAAACAAAGTAAACTAAATATATTATAGAAAGATTAGAACTTAAAATAATTTAAATGATTAATCTATTAACTATTTAAAACTTAAATCTAAAGGTAAAACCTAAAAGATACACCAACAGAGTATCGATGATACACAACTGTCTATAGGTGGATGAGGCACCGACACCCATTGTTAACATAAAATTTTAACTTCATAAATTTAAATTGTTATAGAAATAAAATATTTAAAAATCATAATTAATTAATTAATTTACTAAAGGACTAATTAAAATAAAAAACACATTATTTTATTAAATGTTAACTAAATAAATATTTAAATTTAAATCAACTTATTTTTTTAAGTTAAAACAGAAATACATAACATATACAAGAAAAATAAATAAAAAAGTTTATTTATTTTAATCAATCAAGATTAAATACTATATTACATAGTTTTACATAAAATTATTAAATGATTAAATAATGAAAAAATTACATTATTAATAATTAATGAAGATTAAAACTACAAAAAATGAATTATTAGACAAGAAAAATTAGAAAGACTAAATTATATATTTTAAATATTAAAAATACATAATTAAATATAAGAAATTGATCAATTAATAAATTTAATTATAAAAATACTAAAGTGAAAATAATTACCAAATAGTGAAAAATTATATAATAAATTCATTAAAAATTAAATGAAATGATGTGAAAAAACTATGTGTTTTATAGACCCATTAGTGTTTCACATGATCTACCCTTAATATAGTACTAATATAAATTCATGTAGAAAATATGAATAGTTATTAAATTTAATTAGAATATTATATCGTTTTTTTGAAAAAATGTATAATGAAAGTGTCACTTATGTTTGTATTCACAACTTAGATTTATAGACATTGAAACTTAATAATGTCATTTATAATATCAAGACCAACTATGTCTATCAAGAATGTTATATATATTTCATCTTAATATAGATGTAATAAATATTTGCATCATTAAATGCGGTCTTTGTAGGATGTTGTATTGATAATAAATGTTTCTCTGGAAATGTTGGGGAGAAGGTACTCCCAAAAGCTCCTTTTGATTTCTGGGTCGATTCACTTGAGTTTCTTGATCCGACCTTCCATTTCCCCCATCACTTTCTATATCTATAATATCATGTTTCACTTCAAAACATTTTTCATCAACTGTTTCAAGTATTTCATAAGAAAATATTTCTTAAAGGAATACCTCATGTATCTTTATAAGATTAGATGACCATTTTATGAATGTTACAATAGTATTATTAGCCATTGTAATATCCAAAAAATTCATTGGGATAGGAAACTCATCATTCAACTTCTATTCTACCTCAATCCCCACTCTCATGTTATCTTTTGAGAGTTCCTTATTGGGTAGCCTGTCTCGTGGGATATTATACACTATACCCCTCGCAACAAGTTGGTGTGTGGGTGTTGAAAAATAGAAATCCCATACAACTTTATCTTGTATTATTTTAGAAATATACTGTAATATAAAGCTGTTTGACTATCATTTATGAGAAATAGTAATGGAAAAACTGATTACCTTGGGTAAGGTTTGCAGTTTAGGGGAATGAATAGCTTCAAAGATAGAGGGGTCATTTGGCTCTTCGTGTGTGGATATTTGTTTAATCCTCAATTTTTATCAATCCTTTCTCTTGTATTGGTCTACCAAAATAAATTGGATAATAATATATCTCAAGGAATCTAATTGGGACTGTAATAATTTCATCATCTTATATGTAACGTCTAATGGTTTTGTCATCTCGAAATATGTTCGAGGGGAAACTTCATAACCAACTCCTCTAATGTGGAAATTTTTTTCTAGATACTTCAATGCTTATAAAAGTAGTTTTTTGTACAATCGCTACTAATTCTTGTGTATAAACCATATTAAAAACATATGAACATAAATATATAGTTTTTTTAATACTATTATAAATAATAATGAAATAATATTATGTCATTATTACAGAAGTTTCCCATACTGCTTTTGTGTTCTCACACACTAGTTTACCCTTCTTATTTACACTAGACTCCTTATAGGTTGTTTCATATCAACTAAATATTTTATTATTGATTTAAAATACATTCCAATTTCTTATTTATAGAATCACACACCTTCCTTTCATTTCGATAGGTGTACATTTGTTTTTATGCACGTTCATTATTATTAGAACTCCTTTTCTATTTCAAAAAGTATCAATTTTGAATCTAATAGGATAAATTAAATAAGGTTAAATAATATATTATTGACTAAAATTCACATAAAATTATTTATCCTCATGAGGACTAATGAAATAATTCCATGTTTCATACTTTATGATGTGTACATAACTAACAGGTTTGTGGGGATTTACTTTCCACATAGCATCCGTAATATAACATGGTAATAATATTCTCAAAGCCACTATGTTATTTTTTGTGGTGATTAAGACAAATATTTATGGAAGTCATGTAAAATAAATGAACTCTTCATTGAATAATTAAAAATTAATTCAATATTTCAATATAAATCATTTCAGGAAATTCTAAAAATTATATCTTAACATTACCTTTATATATTACAAAAGCATTTCCTTCATTACAGGGTGGGCATGGTACCATGAAATAATATCAATTGGAACATTCATCTTCATTGTTACCCCAACATAGCTAATGAACATTTACTTGTTGGGTTCAACAAGTTAACCATGAGAATTCCTACCAACCAAAAATTTTAACCCTTACTTATTTATATAATAATTTTACTCAACACTATGAAGTTGCTTCATTTTTTTTTCAATCAACATATTGTTGATCCTCAAATTATTATGTAGCTTCAGCATTAAAAATATATTATTCACAAGGATTGGTTATATCACCATGTATAGAAGAATTTGTCTGTCGGAGTTGTAAATCATTAAATTTTAATTATGTTATGTAGTACTGAGCATATAATATTATTAGGAAACTCATTTTTTAGTAAAAAATTATCCTTCTCATTGAACACTCTTTAATTTTTAAAGGTGTTAGGGATTTTTCTCCTTTATTGAGAATACAAATCCCGTATAGGTAGTCCCATTTAACACACAATACATTGTCTACATTGGGAAAAGCAGGAAATTATTGTGATATCCCGTTGAAAGGGTCATCCCCCATTGAATTTTCATCTAACCCCACATTTTTTTTCACCAACATGAAAATCAAAAAATTACTATTTGATGGAACTAATACATAAAATACATAAAATTATGTTGGTTCCATTATAAATTGATTACCATTTTCCCCTTACACCCAGAAAATAATCTTCACAAAACCAATTTCATTAAATTTCACTGCACTCATATTTTCAACCCATTTGTAATGGAAAATAAACACCTAGAATGTTGTATAATCCAACTTGTATATTTTTTTGAAAATTCCAAAATACAACTTATTCACATAAATTGGATTTCTATCCATTGAACCTGATATGTGTATCGCTTCCATCATAAGCGAAACTCTAGATTTTCCAACATACTATAGTCATCATGTTCTTTTTTATATGACATATTACCATTGATTACAACACTAGTGTAAGATATAACTTTTTTGGTCCCTGGGATAGCCATCAATGACATTAGAAAATTGAAATCATATTTTTTAGATAACTACTTATAAATTTGATGTCGGATTTATTCAATAAACTATTGATTAAATGTTTTTGATATCCATCCATCTGTCCTTGATGAATTCAAATATATTGTAATTACTTTTTTGAATTTAACATGTGGATAAAAATCTTTACTATTATGAAATTTTTAAAGGTTATCTTGATAACTCTCTATTATGGTAATTGTGACAACATTCATTTCTAAAATCCAATCACCCATTATGAGTCCGGTGTGACAAGACATTGGGAGACCGATGCTATAACCATATGATAGGAAATCGATACAGAATTCAATGAAATCATCAATAATACATCATTCTATAATATAAGCTTATATTTTACATTGATTTATGACATACCCTCTAAAAATATTCATATAATATTCAATTTGGTACACCCATCTCTAATTGATAGGACCACATAGTTAAACCTCTCTAACCAAGTAAACCATCATGTGGACCATTATATCAAAGAATGATAGTGGTAAAAATATCTATAATTCACATAATATATATATAAAATACTTATTTGTTATTTGAAAATTAACTAGTTATATAACTGTTCTTCATATGGATTTGATAAAGAAGTAGATTTTGGTCAATGTATGTTGTATATTTTTAGGCAGAATACAATGTAAATCGAAGAGCATCAAATCTTACATAAAAACATGACATTCCTATGATTTTAGACATTGTAAATTAAAATTATTCATTTACTAGAAATTATATATATTTTATTAATACCCCACTAGAACTTATACATCATTAAGGAATTTTTTTTTCAATTTTTCCCATTTGGACAGAGTCTAAGCTACTAGAGGAAGAAAATTCCTCTCTTTACCCTTCAATAGTGCCAACTCTTTCGTTATCCCCATTTCAATCATGTCCAACCTAGACTTGATTCCATATTTTTTAGAAACATTTAGCAACATTCCAAAAACACTATCAAATATATATTTTTTCTATATACATGGCATCCAAAAAATGTATGACATACAAAAAAATTCTAATACTGTATTTTAAAGAAAATGGATCTCTTTTTCCAACCTAATTTCATAAGTTTTTTCAAAAATTTATTTCCAAAAACAATTTCTATATATTTTTCTTTATCAAATTGTCTATCACCCATTAATGGAGCAGTGTGGTACCTTATTCAGTATTCCCATCGAATTCTCTCATCGAGGATCAATATTTATGTTTTTAAGGTAAAACAATTTCCCTAAAAACATATTATTTGAGGAATGTTTCAACAAAACTAAGTGTGTGAATTCTTCCCAAATGGGACACCATAAAATTCCTTTAATTCTATAGACTTATAAATTTCCATAAGCAAGAAATTCATTAATAATCTCATACAACATGACCTTTAATGTAATTTTTGAAATTTTATGAGCATCATACATCATGACACATGTATCAGACAACAATTTTAGATCATAGATCAATGGATCCAAATAGACATCAATATCATTACTAGGATTCATTGGTCTAGATATATATATAGAAAAAATAATGTATTTGTTCTTCATTCATAACAATGGTGGAAAGTTATAATTTACCAACATGATTGGCTATGTATTGTGAGTACTACTCCGTACTCGAAAATGATTTATTCTATCTGTAGATAATTCAAGTTGAATGTTTTATGCTCATTTACATATTAAGATACACATATTCAATTTTATTTAATTGGGGATAATCTAATGGATGGTGTAGGATCACATATTTAATTCATGTATCTTCATGCCATGTCAACTATCTTGTGGTCGGTTGATATCCATATAGTCTTTTAAATCATGGATACATAATAAAGTACCATAAATATTTCGAAGGACTTGATTCATTTTTCATATATCGATCTATACAATACATAGATCATTTTTTGAGTGATTTATGGTCATTGTGAAACAATATTAATTCATTTGGAAAAGCGTTTATTTTTTAGAGATCATAGATGTTGTATGTCGTATTATTTTAGCATCATATGTTTGACTTGAATGTTAATTTTATTATGGTATCATATCAATCTAGAGACCAAGTATTTCTGTAAATATGAATTCACTCCATCAACTTCCATATTTTAATTTATATAACTTTAATACAATTGACAATGTTTTGTGTTAATTAAAACTTGAATGTAATCATCTCATAACAAGAATTTTAAACCTCTCAAACTACTTTGAAAAATCATGAACGTCATCCTGAATTTTAATTTTCATTTCATCCATGTGATCTCTATTTTCATTTACAATGGTATTTATATCAAATGATCCATAAAATGTAGTATCAACCCAATTGGTGTGAATGTTATGTTTTTAATGTGTTTAGTCTTAAATTTATAGCTCTTACATATTCCATGAAAAATCAAATATTCTTCCAACTCTTTGAGACTAATCTGTCTTAAATAACAATAATATAAACACGAATAAATGATTTGGGATGGTTGATATAAATTATCTATTGAAAACATGATGAACTCTTTGACTCCATCATTATACTCTTGTTTCATACGATTATCATGAATCCAGTTTTGATTCATATCCATCTAATTAGGTTATTAAAATATTCATTTTTTTACAAAAAGTAATGAAATACACATAAGATATTCATTATCAAAGGAAAAATTTATATATAATTCTACTAAGAGGAAACCAATATTTTATTATTTCAAATAATTTCATCAATATTTGAAGGAAATAGGTAATTGAATTTAATAAATGAATTACTTCAGAATGGTATATTTCATCCTCCGAAATCTTATAGAATGATCACTATTACCCTGTATGGAATGACTACTTGTTTGATTAGTTCAACCAACATAGGTGAATGTTTATAAGAGTTGGGTGATGATTCTGGAGAAAAAAATATAATAATAACTATTCTAGAGATGAAGATAACGAGTATTACAATTAAATTCTTAATTGTAAATGTTATTGAGCTTGGTGTTGGTGAAGCATTGGAAAAAATTTCTTATTTCTTCAACTATAGTAAAAACGTTTCCCAGGAAAACAAAGATTTGACAGAGGAGATGATCATATAATAGATATTCATAATGACCTTACTCTTTTATACCCCTTTACCCATTCCCAATGTTTTGAGATATATTATCACCTTGGGCGAGGACACAAAAACCAGTATCCATTGAATAGAAAACCTTTTACACCAAGACTACAATATGATCTCATAGTGGAAATCGATGCATGATCTCTTAGTTCCTCTTATTTGAGATGCAATGGGAATAAATAAGTGTAAGACTTCAAAAACAATAAATTTAGGGGAAAATATTAATGAATAAGATATTTATGATTATATAAATATGAACATTTTCCAAATTCCATATTGAAACCAACTTCTTTACAAAGAACATTGTAAGAAACTGAAACATTTTTAATTACCACATCTTTATATTCAATTTAAAATTTCATCTTAAAACCACTTTAAAAATTAAAGAGTACTATTTTTAATTTTTAAAAACCCTCCAAAAATCCATTTTTTAAAAATTACACAAAAAAATTGACCAATTTATTTCAAAACAAAAAATGGGATACGAACCCCATTTTCTATAAAAACTATTAGAATCAGGTGAAAAATGTTAAAATAATATTCAAAACCCATTTACAGTATGATAAAAGTCTAAAAACATTTCCATGGAAATATGTACTCTTTGAAATGTTTAAAACATTATAGGTTCACTACTAAATATCTTCATGAGTTTCAAAACATTAAATTCAGTTTATTCTATTTTATGGTAAAAGACGTTTTTTCATGTCAAACCCCACTTTAACATTTAAAACCAAATTTTCTATTTCAAAATTAAAAGTTAATGTATTCATGACCATAAAACATTAAAGTTTTCCACCACCCAGTCTAAATAAAATCATGATTATCAAACATTTTACAAACATTTTATAATGCTTAAATGTATAATACATTTATATATATGACAATAATAAATTAACAATTTAAATCCTAAAATGATTGTCTAGGACTAACCATCCAAATAAAAAGGTTCCCATGGGTTCTTTTCAAAATTCTATCAATGGACTATTCATTTATCAAAACCTAGTTTCCTAAAATATCACACATGAATCAACAAATCCAAGAATTCACATGCCATATTATTTATTCATGTATCATCTTCAAGTAGGTTTTACAAATATTCCTGACATAAAAAATTATTTTAAAAAAGATAATGATGTGTTTTATGGAGTCCATGAGTGATATCAGGCTTAGGTTTGATTTGAATTTATCTGAGTGTGAGTCCAAGTAGAGGTTCAATAGTACTTGGGGTGAGAGAATGATAAATGATTTGGGATTTTTTTGGCAAGGAACCCACTATGAATTTACATCGGGTTTTGAATTTGTACATTATTGTGGGTGTTTAGAAGATCATGGTATGTCTTGGTTGCCTATGAATTGTGAAAAAATTATGAGGGTGCGTGTTGATAGGTGAAACTGAGTATTTTTCAGTGAAAATTTATCCATATGTGGACAAAATCATTTTTCCCTTACTTTGGGTGTGGTGATATGGAAACCACATCGTTCATGATTTTGAAATTATATATTTATGATTGGATTATTGTGTAAAGTTTGTTAAAAATTATTACCTGTTTTAAATGTATTTATTCTATTAAACTAACATATGAACTTTTGTTAATTAATTATTTACATTATTTAATTTATATATGTTCATTATTAATAATTATATAACATCCAAATCATTTTATGATTCATAAAGGAATGTAGATATAAAATGTTTGGTCTAGAAAATTATATCTACCTAGTTTTGATATAACTATTTTATTGATATGTTGTTTCCAATATAGAAACAATAGGTGTAACTATAAAAGTAGGAAACTAACCAAACAATTGGTTCTAATTTTTCTATATTATAATTAGATCTGGATCCATCCCATGAAACTGAATGATATATGATTTAATTAAAAACCTAACAAGTAGAGACTCAGTTTTGGGCCAAATAAGACATTGAAATATTTCTATGAATATTTCCAGAGTTGGGCGCTCAGACGGCATGAAATTCCAAGGCCAGGTGTGCCCAGAATTAATTTTATAAAAAATGTTAAGTGTTTTTATATTACGCACGTGCGGTTAACTAAATAAAATGAGATATCTCTTAAATGGTTGATCGGATAGGAAATTTGAGACCATGGTTGGGTCCGGAACGTAGTGTTTCCCCTAGGCATGACATAAAATATGTCGGTGCGGGATGTTCGGACCCCTTGCTAGTTGGCGATGTATTAAATGGATAAATTAAATTATTAATTTATTCATTTAAAATATCAAACCTGAATACCTCTAGAACATGGACTCAGATGAAAAATCTGAGGCCACCGATGAGCTCGGAATGTTGGTTTTACCCTATGAATGGTTTAACCTTTGTCTGCATCGGGTGTTTGGAATATGCGCCATTACAGGAGAATAATTAAATAATTAAATAATTGTTTATTTAGTTATTTAATTTATTTCTTTTAACCTAGCGAGAGGTTATAAATTCTTTGTTTAGAGGGAGTTGGCCTCATAATTCTTTTTGGACAAAGACAGTAAACCCTCCCTTCCTCTCCTCTCCTCCTCTCCTCATTGATGAACAATGGATGAAGAACAACAAAGCCTCAGATCCATGATAATCGAAGAGCGACGAACGCAATATCTTCTTCTCATCGTTTTGAAAGCGCGATCCTCATCAACAGTGAATAGATATTGATAAATGCGATCTTCTCCAACGATCGATCCAAAACTAAGGTAGGATTTACCTTTGTGGATTCCTTACCCAAATTGAATTTTCCTGACGAACACAAATGAAATGAATTAATTCGCAGATCGAAAAACCATGGGTTGAATCAATTTCATATTGTTTTTCTCTAAAATATCGAAGTATGATGAATATCATTTTGTCAATTCCACATGTTCTTGATTATCAATAATGATAGCCAATCAAACACGGCCATAGATCCAAAAAAACCACGCCCTTTTCAATTTTTGTCTCCGCGCATTCATTGCATGTTCTTCATCACAAAATAATTAAGCACGCCAAGAACTCAATGCTTTGTTGAGCGTGATAGACGAACGCAGAGATCTGAACCTGAGGATCACAGAACCACATTCTTCTCTTTTTTTCGATTTAAATCGAAGCTGGTATGGCGCAATGAAGGATCCCATGGTGCAGGTTCGATGAGCGTTCTGACAGTCCATGGAGATGGCTTGGTTTGGCAAGCAGGCGACCTTGGCCGCTTGTGCAGGCAGAAGGCAGCGCGAGCAGGAGGCAGGAATGGTAGTAGGCCGAAGGCGGTAGATCTGGCGTACGAGGAAGCCGCAGGAAGGCAAGGTCGATAGGGTTTGGAGGAGAAGAAACCGTGAATGGAGAAGGATATAGGAGAGGGAAAATGTTTAAATAAAATAAATTAAAATTTAAAGAGAATCCACTGAATGGGTGATGCGCAACAAAGTGAATTGGGATTTTGGGTGCGTGGATTTTCGGTGTGATAAGTTAAGGGATTAAATTAAATTAATAATAATAATAATATAATAATGTTATTATTATTTTCATCGGGAAAATCATATTTTGACGGTATCTTCTACGTGCTACCTTGGATTCCCGAACCGTCAGTGGCAGTGCGACCTTGACTTCGAGATGGAATTTATGAGTCCAATATTGGATGTCTTTTTCGGGTTTTTGGATCAGGTACTCGAAATGCTCGTACATTGATAAATTTAATATTATTATTAAATCTTTAACCTGTTATAACTCATGTGTGCGACGTCAGATTGACTCACCATTAGCGGGGACGTGACCAGGTCTTTAATATGGTCAGTTCATGTATAATGTTGGATACTAAATTCTGGTTCATGGCTTGGGTCCACGAAACACCTAATAATAATATTAATATTATTAATACGGGGAATTTAATCTGATATATCTCTCTCATACGGTGTCGGAATAACGAACCATCTGTGACATTGAGACCCTGAAATTAAGATAAAATTTTCAAGACCAATTTGGATATTTACGTCAAGGTCGATGTGCAGGCCCCTCGAAGCCATGTTCGCGTGTGTTGTAGTGAAATGGAACTTTTTCATAGGGTATTCATTTTGGACCAATGGGTAGTCCATTTCGTGTGTTTTCCTATGTGGATTTCAATAGTGTGGCTCGTTTGGTTTTCTGGTGTCATTTGATGTATTATTGTGTTGGACTGAACACGAATCCAACTGGGCCCTTGGCACTAAAATGCCCACCACTTACAGACTGGGCACCCGATTTATGCATTGTCTGTCGTGTTGGAACCCTTATGACATGGAGGTCCTCTGGGTTGCTCCATTGTAGAACTTCATGGCAGTTGAGGTATGACTGATGACCCGAGGAGTAGAGCTAGGGCATTTCTTAGATGGATACTCCCTTGACGATTCAAGGGGCGGGTATTTCTTACTCCTCTTCTCTGGTAGAGACGGGACTCCTCACCTCATGAGTGCGGGTTCGTTTTTCTCTGAGATAGTTTTACTATCTTTGGAGTCGATACTCTACCACACGGACAGACCATGCCGATTGCATGGGTCACCTTGTGTTCTGATTAAACGGTTTGACATACATGGGTTGAGACCATGTACGAGCACTAGCCAGCGTACATGGGGTGGAACCCTGATACGTTGACACGACTTGTGATCCATTCTACATGTTATGTAGTTACTTTTTATACGACAAGACTGGAGACACAGACAGTTTACACAGGCAGTACCCGGAGTCAAGGAACACAGATTGTGATCCTACTACACGCTGTGTAACTTTTTCTACATGTCTTGAGCCATTTGTATTATGTGACTCAGACTAGATTTCTTAGTTGGTTCGACCCTTGGGATGTTGTTCAGACGTTTCCCTAAAATGGTCTTGCTTGGGTTTAGGGCAACAGTGTCGATGTGTCTCGAGAGAGGCTCTCAGGCCAGGGAGTCCAGCGATGGTGCAGGTGGCCGACATATCCGTTCACCAGGACCCTGACTACCCTCTTGTCAACTCGGTATCCTGATAAACCTATTACAGGGAACATTGGTACATGCATCATATAGGATTGTGTCTTTTGATTGTCATTCTTGAGTCATCTCCCCACCGTTGTTTATATATATAGATATGATCATCTGACCATGGTACTCCTTGATAACATTCAGGATGTCTCTACAATGATACCCATCCAGAATACTAGCTACGGTTCGTGGCAACATTTTTGTGAGAGACAAGAGCTCAGTTCAGGACCCATCATGCGAGACCCTTTCTCTAGGTAGGTAGGTAACTACACCCCTACCTGTTGAGAATAAGACAACCGCAGCTAAGCATGCTGAGGATGTGTGTAGGTTGAGCACACTTCATGAGTTTCAGCACCAGATACCACTAAGGTTCCGTACTAAGCCAGGCCCTCAGACAGTAGTGGATTGGCTAGAGTCGGTGTCAGATAAAGATCACCATACTATATCATTTGGGTTTCATTGAGCGATCATATCTATTATTGGGTGGAGATATACTCTTTTTGTTCACTCTTATTGTACCTTGTTCTCTCTTACTGCTCTCCTCTTTAGTACCTCTATTTCTACTCCCTTGAGTGTCCAGGGAATCCTACTGAGTATTTTTTATACTCACCCCTGGTTGGGCTTTTCCCACATTTGGCGTGCCCTTGCAAATGACGAACAGGTTGATTGTGACATCAGAGGAGCTTAGGGATACGGGGTTCTTAGACCGTGTGCGGTGGTCGTAGCTTGGGATTGAGGAGTGGGACTCTTCCAACTATTTTACTTTTTCACCTTTTTCCAGGTTGTTGCACTTTTCTAGTTGGGTGTGTATTTTGGACCCTTTCCCTTTTAGCATTACTTTCTTATAATTGTTCTGTTAGAGGTCGATGTATTTTATTTGGTTCCATTTTTATAGTAGTGTGGAACCTTTCTGTCTTCTTTTTCTTTGGAATTTTGCATTGAGTTAGCTGCGTGTGTGCGTAAAAGTTCATAGGAAATAGTCCTCCCTGAGTTTGTTGTGCCTTCGGCGCTAGTCGCCAGCCCTTGGCCTATGGAGTCAAGCTTGGGGTAGTTGCGGTTTGAGCCCTGGTAAGGGTCGAGTCGTGACAGAGTGGTATCAAAGGGTAGTTTCTGAGAGAAGACGTGTGAGTGGGGACTCTATAGATAGATCTATGCTACCATAGTGACCTTGTTCATCCCCACATATGAAGATGTGATGGAGTAAGCACAGATGGTAGAGAGCTTCCTGTCATGCCATACACTTGGTTGTGACAGTGAGTGCTACAGAGTTGAGAAGTCTTTTGCAGCTATCAGACGCCAGACGATGAGATCTCAACGTAGAAGATCTTATCATGATCAGTCATAGGCACGTGGTCATATGGGACCCATGCAGCGCAGCGAAATCAAGGTGGAAGAATCCCTCGGACTTGTGCACTCAAGTTGTGGTTGTTTAGAAGATTCCCTTAGTAGGATGTTCGAGAAGTCCCAGACTCACTTGGTGCAGGAAGTTTCATATAATATAACATCCATGTACCTGAACCTGGTGGAACAGGAGGGTACAACTTTTCGTCAGTTGATGGTGTTGACTCTTTCACTTCTTGAGCGTATAAGAGAGTCTTAGTTGTGATTCATCGACTATGAAATCCTATGTGACCAGCTATCCTTATGTGTTTCACGATGTGGATATTTTGAAGGAGGGAATCACGATACTCTGTCCTAGTGACAAACAATGATTCCAGTTGTGACATGGGATGTAGAAGTTTGGTCGGGGAGGCAAAATTTCCCCCGAGTTCAATCAGGTCGTTTTCAAACTGTGCAAGGAGATGGAAAGGTTGCATACCTCCTTGCATTACCCCAAATAGTTGGAGTGGGTACACAATGCTGTATACATGTCTCAATTAATGAAATACTTATGAGGGTGGACTACCCCTTTGGTCCATATTCTTCGGAAGCACATAAATTTACAGGTTTCTCCAGGAGCGGGAGAGCTAAGTATGAGCTCAAAATCCCGAGTGGTTTCCCTGGTTTTGATTTTTGAAGAAGAAAAGAATGTAGGAGGTAAAAATTTAGAGACCCGGTTTTTGGCTGAATAAGAGTTTGAAATATTTCTAAGAATATTTCCATAGCTGGGCACTCAGACGACGTACAATTCCAAGGCCAGGTGTCCCCGGAATTAATTTTATAAAAAATGATATGTGTTTTTATATTACGCATATATGGTTAACTAAAGAAAATGAGATATCTCTTAAATAGTTGATCAGATTGGAAATCCAAGACCACGGTTTGGTACAGAATGTATTGTTTCCCCAAGGAATGAAATAAAATAAGTCGGCGCAGGATGTTTGGACCCCTCGCTCATTGGAGATGTATTAAATGGATAAATTAAATTATTAATTTATTAATTTAAAATCTCAATCCTGAATAACTCTAGAACAGGGGCTCAGATGAAAAATTTGAGGCCACTGATGAGCTCAGAATGCAGGTTTTACCCTATGAAAGGGATAACCTTTGTCCGCATTGGGTGTTTGGAATTTGCGCCATCACGAGAGAATAATTAAATAATTAAATAATTGTTTATTTAGTTATTTAATTTATTTCTTTTAACCTAGAGAGTGGTTATAAATTATTTTTTTAGAGGGGGATAGACTCATAATTCATTTTGGCCAACAACGGTAAAACCTCCCTTCATATCCTCTCCTCCTCTCCACTTTGATAAACGATGGACGAAGAACAACAAAGCCTCAGATGCACGCGAATCGAAGAGAGACGAAGGCATCATCTTCTTCTCATCATTGTGCATGTGTGATCCTCGTCAACAGATAATGGATCTTGTTGAATGATATATTATCCAACGATCTATCCAATACTAAGGTAGGATTTATACTTGTGGATTCCTTATCCCAATTGAATTTTCATGATGAATGCAAAGTAAATAAATTAATTCGCGGATCGAAAAACCATGGGTTGAATCAATTTTTTAATCTTTTTCTTGCAAATATCTAAGTATGATGAATATATATTTTTCAATTCCTCTTGTTCTTGATTCCGAATAACGATGGCCAAACAAACACGACCATCAATCCCCACAGAAACCTTTCCCTTTTCAATTTCATTCTCCACGCGTTCATTGTGTGTTCTACATCACAAAATAATTAAGCGCGCCAGGAACTCAATGCATTGTTGAGCACGAGATACAGACGCAAAGATCTAGACCTGAGGACCATGAAACCACATTCGTCTCTTTTTTCCAATTTAAATCCAAGCCGGTAAGGCACGCGAAAGGATCCCATGGTGTGGGTTCGACGAGCGTTCCGGCGGTCGAAGGTGTTGGTTCGGTTGGGTGAGCAGGCGACCTTGGCAGCTGGTGTAGGACGAAGGCAGCGCGAGCGAGAGGCCAGGATGGCAGTAGGCCAGAGGCGGCAGATCCGACATAATAGGTAGCCGCCGGAAGGCCAGGTCGGTAGGATTTTGAGGAGAATAAACTGTGAATGGGGAAGGAGATTGGAGAGAGAAAACGTTTAAAGAAAATAAATTAAAATTTTAAGAGAATCCACAGAATGGGTGATGCGCACCAAAGTGAATTGGGATTGTGGGTGCATGGATTTTGGATGTGATAAGTTAATGGATTAAATTAAATTAAAAATTATAATAATATAATAATATTTTTATTATTGTCATTGGGAAAACCGTATTTTGACATTATCTTCTTCATGCGATATCAGTTTCACGAACCGTCAGTGGCAGTGTGACCCTAACATCGAGACAGAATTTATGAGTCCAATATTGGATGTCTTTTTCAGGTTTTTGGATCGTTTACCCGAAATGCTCGTACATTAATAGATTAAATATTATTATTAAATCTTTGACCTGCTATAACACATGTGTGTGACGTCCGATTGACTCGACGTTAGCGGGGACGTGACCCAGTCATTAATATGGTCAGTTCAAGTCTAATGGTGGATACTAAATTCTTGTTCATGGATCAGGTCCACAAAACACCCAATAATAATAATAATATTATTATTATTACCGGGTATTGAATCTGACATATCCCTCTCATGCGGTGTTGGAATAACGAACTGTCTGTGATGTTGCAACCCTGAAATTAAGATGATTCTTTAAAGACCAATTTAGATATTTATGTTGAGGTAGATGCACGGGCCCACGAGGCCCGGTTCACGTGTGTTGCGGTGAAATGAAACTTTTTCAAAGGGTATTCGTTTTGGACAAATGGGTAGTCCATCTCATGTGTTTTTCCATGTGGATTGCAATGTTGTGACCCGTTTGGTTATCTGGTGTCGTTTGATGAATGATCAAGTTGGATCGAACACGAACCAACCGGGCCTTCGGCACTGAAATGCATTGAACTTATAGACTGAGCGTCTGATTGATACACCGTCTATCATGTTGGAACCCTTATAACATGGCAGTCCTCTAGGTTGGTCCCTTGTGGAAATTCGTGGTGGTTCAGGTATGACCGATGACATGAGGAGAAGATCTTGGGAGTTTCATATATGGATACCCTGTTGACGACTCAAGGTGCAGTTATTTCTTACTCCTCTGCTCTTGTAGAGATGGGACTCCCCACCTCATGAGTGCGGGTTAGTTTTCCTCTGAGATTGTTTTCCTATCTTTGGATTCAATACTCAACCACATGTCCATACTATGCTGATTGCAAGGGTCACCTTGTGTTATGATTAAACGGGTTCACATTCATGGGTTGGGACCGTGTACAGGCACATGGCTAGTGTACACGGGGTGGACCCCCGATACTTTGACACGACTGGTGATCCATTCTCCATGTTGTGTAGTTACTTTTTATACGACATGACTGGAGACACGGTCTGTTTACATGGGCAGTACCCACAGTCAAGGAACACGACGTGTGATCCTACTACACACCGTGTAACTTGTTATACATGGCTTGAACCATTTTTCTTTTTTGACTTGGACTATATTTCTTATGGTTAGTACCCTTGGTCTTTCCCCTAAAGGTTTCTGGTATAATTTCCTATGTACAGGAGTATGATCCATTCAGAAGGACTTCCTGAATAGAGTTGTTGGAATCCCCTCTGTGAGACTTGGAGCTGGATCCTCTATTCCTTCTGGGTACCCTAGGTAGAGTTCTTGGTATCGACGTGACCAACTTTACCAGGGGGCCTATCCTCTACATAGTGGATTAGTTCATACTGAGTTGTTGGAATCACCCCGTAGCTATTGGTTGTGATCCTCATTTGAACATTGTATTCTTAAACACTTGTGGAGTGAGTTCTCCCAAAATGAGTGTTGCATGTCTCTCTCTTCATACCTAGGAGTATGTTCTCCCTGTTACGAGTACTTCGTGGAAATCATCGAACTGGATCCTAGCATGGGCATGTGGTTGTGTGACTTGTCTCTAGAATACGGGTCTGAGTTACGAGTATACGTGGTTTCCCTAGGTATATGTATGGGAATATACCTGGTGTGAGCTGTGAGATGAAGACCCCCTTACTCTATCGTTTGGGTTTCTTTGAGCGATCATATCTATTATTGGGTGGAGTTGTACTCTTTTTGTTCACTCTTGTTGTACCTTGTTCTCTCTTACTGCTCTCCTCTTCAGTGACTCTATTGGTTCTCCCTTGAGCCTCCGAGGCATCCTATTGATTATTTTTTATACTTACCCCTACTTGGGATTTCCCCGCATTTGGCGTGCCCTTGTAGACGACGAACATGTTTATCGTGACATTAGAGGAGCCTCGGGATACATGGTACTTGGACCGCGTGCTGTGGTCGTAGCTTTGGATTCAGTAGTGGGACTCTTCCAGCTGTTTAACTTTTTCACTTGTTGTGGGGTTGTGGCACATTTCTAGTTGGGTTTTATTTATACCCCTTTCCCTTTCAGCTTTACATTCTTTTACTTGTACTATTATAGGTCGATGTATTTTTGTTTGGTTCCCATTTTATAGTAGTGTGGACCCTTTCTATCTTCTTTTTCTCTGCACTTTTGCATTGAGTTAGCTGCATGTGTGTGTGTACAAGTTCTTAGGTAAAAGTCCTCCCCGAGTTTGTTGCGCCTTCGGTGCTAGTCGCCAGCCCCCGGCCTATGGAGGCGGGCTCGGGGTTGTTGCGGTTCGAGCCCTAGTATGGGTCGGGCCATGACATAACACGTTAGCCAATAAATTATCCATATTTTAATTTAGAAATTCATTAATGAAAACAAAATTTTTTTACAACCTAGAGTAAATATTTTTTTATTATCACCATAAAAGTATGAGATCATTGGTGTATTCTCAATTTACACTACATTAATACCAAAAATAATTCCTTCAACTTGATCAAACTTATCAACCAAATAATATTCACCATTAACATATTTTTAATTCTACCCAACATTACCATGACAAATCCAAGACTGTAACATGGAATAAAACCATAACTAATTAAATGATCATTAATTTATATACTTTGAAACTCTATCATATTTAAACATTTCAACCAAAATAGAAAATAAGTCATTTTTAGAACCTTCTGTTATGAAAATTTTAAAAAATCAAGAACCCCTTATTGATATTCATCAGATGTTTATAGTGTTTTAATCCAACTATGATTAATTATCATCTATAAAATATTTCAAGTAATAAATGAAATTATTTTTTGAGAAAATAAATAAATATTTACCTTTATAAATAAAAATATAATCAAATAAATGAAAAATATTTCTCAAATAAAATAAATTCATTAAATTAGAAAAACTTCTTCAGATTAGAATAATTCAATTATAATCTATTTAGTAGAAATTATAAAAAATATTAACACTGATTTTAAAAGGTGGGACATAAATAGAACTCTATATTTTCTTTGTATCATTATATCATTTATTTATTATCATTTTCAAAATATTTAAATAAATATAAAATATAAAAAAAGACATTATGAATAATATAGTAATAATAAAAACAATATCGATAGTGATAAGGATCGAAAAAGAGGTATAAGATTTCAAACATCACATTGAAAATGGGAATTTCACTTCATGTGGTAAATATAAAGTGATATATACTATGAACATGATCAAAATGAAGATAATTTGATTCTAATTTTTTTATAATTATATACACAACAAATTTAATTTTTTTTAATTATTATATCATTTAAGATTTAACAATATTAATGCACTTTATGACTTGAGATGATGTATATAGTAAAATTAGATAAGTGGAGATGTTTTTTTATGAAATAGTTATAGTACCTTATGCGGTTTAATTTGAAAAATTCCCAAAGTAATTGTATATAAATATTAATATATTGAATGGAAAACAGACGGGGGATAACTCTAAAAAACAATCATATTATTCTAATGTTATTCAAACATAATTCTAAACTAACTTCCCCTATACTATAATTACACAAGCAACGTAATAAAAAATTTCCTAGGATGATCATTTAAATATATATTATCAATAATCCCTATTCAACCTATATAATCTAGTATATATTAAAAGAACCCATTTACAATGAAAGGAAAAAATATTCCTTAATCATCCAAACACTCATTTGGTAAGTTAAGTATAACTTACATGCTGTAAAAAGTTTAATAAGAAAAGTAAACATATGTTAAATGTAATGAACAAGATTATAATATTTACAAGACAACTATTCAAAAAAAAATTCATTCCTCTAATATAACACAAGTTAAATAATCATTCATGAAAAGTAAACATATCATTATTGTGCTGACACTCAATAAGTAATTATTTAGTCAAAGTTAGAACATACTAAACAAACATTACACACCAATTTATTAGTAAATCAACATGATTTATAACACACATTCATCAAGTAATGATACAAGAAAATAACAAACCCAATTTTTTTTATCAAAATAAAACAAACCATGTATGTATGAAAAAACATAACTAAGATTAAAAACCGTGGAGAACTATCAAAAGGAAAGAGTGGTAGAGGATGGCGAAAAAGGAGAAGTTGATGATGGCTGTGGGATGGGGACAACGATGGCCCAAAAAATTGTCAGAGTCGTGAGTGAAGGTGGTGATAAGAGTGGAAGCAATGAGGAGGAGACATCAATCATGACTTTAGTTATTAGAGAATAGAAGTAGGGTAATTTATGGTTGGGAACCCCACAATAATGCAAACCACAGAAGCCAGAAAAGTAATCATTGAGTAAGGAGGATGAGAAAATACCATACCAAGGATTAGACCATTGATTTGTCTGAGAGAAAGTAGATATATCATGAATTCTTGGATTCAGTCAATCCTTAATTCTATCCTTGATTCAAGATTTGAATTCAGTCGTTCCATTATTTGAACCTTGATTTGTTCCTTGTATTTGAGGAGGTGGAAGGAAGGATGTATGAGAGTTCCATGAATGCTTGGAATATTTCGATTAAATCATTAGCAATTAGGGTTATTTAAATTGATCAAGGATAAATTTTTCACATCATAAAAAAACTATAATAAAAATAGAACTTTATCAATGCTGAAAAATTATTATTGAATCCAGTTTTTCAGCGCTAAAGAGGCATTCATAAAAGGCATCGTTAACATCTCTAAATTTTTAGTGCTGAAAAAGGATTTATAATTATAACTATAAATAAATAATATTTATTATATTAATATAATTATATATTTATATATTAAAATTTAAAGATTACAAAAATATATAATTATTTATATATTAATTATATAAATAATTTCTTTAAATTTTTTAATAGTAATAAATATATAATTTTATAAATATACTAAATATACATTTATAAATATATTTATAATAATTTTATTTGTAAAAATATTTATAAATATTTATTTTTAATTATAAATATATTAATATCATTATATATATATTTAATGAATATATATTATTATAAATATAGTAAATAGATTCATTTTTTATGTATATTTATTATAAATTTTCAATTATAAATATATTAATATAATTATATATATATATATAATGAATAAATATAAATATAAACATATTAAATATATTAATTATTTAAATATATTTATTATAATTTTATAATTATTTAAATATATAATTTATTATTTATAAATGTATAAATACTTTTTTAGAAACAATATATTTATATATTAATATCATTACATAAATTTATATCAATATATATATATATATATATATTTAATAAATAAATATAAATATAAATATAAATGTAAATATAAAATAAAAATATAGTAAATATATTATTTATTTAAATAAAATTATTATAATTATTATAATAATATAATTATTTATAATTATTTATTTATAATTAGATAAATATTTTTTAAAAATATTTTTTATTTATTTATAATTATAAATATATAAATTTATAATAATAGAAAATATACATTTACAAATATATTTATTTTTAAATATTCACTTACAAATATATTTATATCATTATTAATGAATATATATTCTTAAATTCATGCATGTTAAAAATGAGTGATATTGAATAATTAAAAATGAGTACACATTAAAAGTATTGAAAAAGGGATATGATTTTTTAATTAAATATAAATTATTATATATATATATATATGAATGCTTATTAAAAATATTAAAACATATTAAATAAATATATATATAAATAGAAAACTGAAAATGATTAAATTCCAAAAAAATTAAAAATGAAAAATACAAATAATAAAAAACAATAAATAACACATACCTGTAATAATATTAGAAAAATAAAAAAATCACAATTAAAAAATTAATATATTAAATGTACCGTGTTGTAATGAAATTCTAAAATTAATAATAAATTTTATTAAATTACATAATTATTAGGTGTTTGTGTTTCTTTATAAGATTTCATTTATTATGTAAATATTTGTGAGTGTGCATTGTATGTAAAATGCATTAATTAAATATAATTATTTGAAATCAATGTAACACACCTTTGATATATGTTAAATTAAAAAAACAAATGATATTCAATCATGACCATTACTCGATGCATTTAGTCATTATTATTAACTAATATAAATTTTTAATTATAAACCATTATTCTCTAAATAAATGACTTATTTAATGTAAGAATAAATATTTTTTATTATATAAATCATATTTTATGAAATATTATATACAATGATATATATATATATATATATATATGAATATATTTCTATATTAAATGTATTAATGAATAACCATGTATGAAAACCACAAAAATGAATAAGACATGAATATGTTTAAATTATTACATTTTATTAATTTTAAATATTTATATTAAATATATATTATTTATTAATATTTATAATTAATATATCTATATATATCTATATATTAATCATAGAAATTTTTATTCATAATGTTTCCATTAATATTTTTTTAATATTTTTTAATTTATTCATTTGTAATTTTTTTGTTTGATTGATATAAAATATTGGTTTTTAAATTTTTTTGTATTGTTTTTAAATTTTATTCATTATGTATATATATATATATATAAGATGGAGGAATTATATCTCAAGAATAGAGAGAATCTCTCTCATCAATGTTATGCCCATTTTCTGAATGGGTTCATTCAGAGGGGGGACGATGGCATCGTTAGCCATTATCAGATGTTTGCACTATGCGGCAAGCAGCGTCTTCCGACTCTTCTTGACGATGACCTTGTTCACCGAGGTGATGAAATTCATCACTCTACTCATTTTTGGGTTTCTAAAACCGATGTTAAGGGAATATCACTGGTCGGAAGAGATGATTTATCGGAGCATGTTGGTGATGAAGACGGAGCGAGCCGACGATGGATTCTGACGCCATATCTGAACCAGCAATGATGGATGGTGAGGGTGGTGAAGCTTGACATCACCCAATAGTGTAGAGATGAAATCATGATGGTGATGAGAAGAAGGTGACTGCGATCGGGAGGAGCCGACTATGGCTCAATGTTGGATCTCGTTGATCTTGGGTTACTCATGTGGATGGGTGCAAGCCGACGACGATCGTACTGGCATTTTTGGGACCCTCATGGTCGTGTTCTTCCCAGTGGTGGTGTGGAGACCCAATGGTGGGGCTTGTTGGTGATCATCCGGCGAGGCGGGTTACTTGCTGATCTAGTGATGCAGGTGATGACATTAAAAGGGAAATGTGGATTTCGACGACTGTTTGAGCATGACGATGACGTTGTGGCCTGGTGGGGAGGTTTGTTCTGCCGAGTTAGATCCTCCTGGGATGTGAGCCGAGCAAGACCTAGGGTGGATCACAAAGACCTCATACTGCATGTGGGATATCGATTTCATGGTTTTTATATTGTGTATCGGTGCGACGACTGCGCGTATTACTTGTTCAGGATGCGAGATTTGACCTCGGGATTCTGGATCCTTGTGATCGGTTCTTTCCTGTCTGGAGGTGCGAGGGAGACCTCAATTATTGGGTTGAGGCGACTTCGGGTTCCATGTGTGTTGGAGATAGCGAGGGGTTGTTGAATATGCACACAGAGTGGGGATCTCGGGAAATGGTCCTTGTGGGTGCGTTGTAAAATCACGTGATTGTGAACTTGGGTTGCGCCGGTTGTCTGATGACCCAGGATGGGCCTTTGTTGGCTATCTTTATGTTGATTTTCTTTTCTAGGGATTTTTTTCAAGTTGTCATGAGGGCAGTGTTAACCTTCCATCTTGTGGTTGGTGGCGCTTGTGCCACGTTTCAGTATCATTGTGTGTTTTACTTTTTTTTTAATAAATTTTTGGGATCGGGTACGCTCAAATCCCGAACTTTCCTGGTATATATATATATATATGATATATACTACTTATTAATATATAATATATATATATATATATATATTTAATTTATTCATTTTTATAAATATTTTGATAATTAATAAAACATTTAATATATTTCTTAATTTAATCATTTCTCATTTTTTAAATTATTTAATTTTTTCATTTTGCATATTTTTATATATAATATAAACTATTTATTAATATTTATAAATTATATATATTTATATTAAATTTTTTCAATTTTTTCAATAATTATTTAGTTAATAAAATTTTTAATTTACTAAATTTAAATTTTTATTTGTTTAATTATTTCATTTTATTCAGAACCATTTTTAGTGATCAAAATAAAGCACTGATATAGGGTACCCTTTTTTAGTGCTAATAATAAAGATATGAAAAAGGTAGCTTTTACCGGCATAAAAGAAAAGAACTCATAAAAGTTATGCTTTATCATACCTAAAAAATCACTGTTAAATGGTACCTTTTATCAGAAGTTTTTTTAACACAGATTAAAGTTACCCTTTATCATCATTTTTTAGTGCTGACAAAGAACACCTTTATCAATGTTTTTTTTCTGACATTGAAAAAGGCTAACATTGTAAAATGATTATTCTGTAGTAGTGTGAGAAATTATCCACAAACCATTGATAGTATCTAGTTAAACCAGGAAAACTACTGATCTCAGTTACTATAGTTGGTCTAGACCAACATTTAATAGACTTCACCTTTGATGGATCTACTGATATACCCCTCATGAGATTATATGACCCAAAAAATGAAACTTTTTTGCAGATATAATTCACACATTGTAAAATTTTTATATTGTTTCACCTCCCTTAGGGTCCTTAGTATAATTCTCAAGTTGTCTTTATGCTCTTCCTTGATCTTTGTGTAGATAAGAATATCATCAATAATGACTACCACAAACTGATTAATGTAATCTCTAAAAGCCTTTTTCATTAATTCCATGAAGATTGCAGGGGAATTAGTAAGATAGAAAGGCATCACTATATATTCATAGTGTCTATACCATGTATATAATTCCTTCTTGGGTATTTCCTCCTTCTTGGACATCAATTGATGATATCCAAAATAAAGGTTAGTCTTGGAAAAGTATTGAGATCCTTGTATTTGATTAAACAAAACATCAATATGTGGAAGATGATACTTGTACTTAATTGTGATCTTGTTGATATCTTGATTATCAATTCAGAGTCACATTGATTAAATATTTCTTTTTCACAAAATGAATAGTTGCACCCCCTGGTGACACACTTGGCTGAATAAATTCCTTGTCATGGTTTTCCAAGAGTTTCTTCTCTAATTCTTGTAACTCAATTTGGTCCATTCAATAGAGAATTTTTGAAAATGGTGTGGAACTATGTATGAGATAAAATGAGAACTCAAATTGAAATTTTGGTAGAATACTAGTTAATTATTCTATAAATAAATCAACAAATTCCCAAACAATTGGTATTTCATCGATGTTGAGTCCCCCCAACCATTTGAGATAAACACACCTTACGAATGGGAGTTAAAACTGTTACAATGGATGTAATCTTCATCAAAAGTTCATACTTATCATCACATTGATAGACAATCATAGGTTATTTTAGAATATCAAGCATGAGATCCCTTCCTTGATAATTGATGTGTGATTAATATAGAGAAATCCAATCCATGCCTAAGATGACATCAAATTCAACCAAATGAAGAATTATAAGATTCTACCGGAAGAAAATTCCTACCAATATCAACCATAGAGGAATCATAATCATGAAATGTGATCATTGTAATCTTGGGGGGTTTCACTTATAATTCCACATCTAATCATTTTGGTGGCATCATGATAACCATATCGGATTCTTAAGATATAAAAGAATGATTAGATGTATATTCAAATAAGACATTATCATTTCTAGAGTCGATAATAGTTGTACCCTTCACCGTGTCATTATCATACCCCTCGTCAGAAACAACTGTCTCATGATATTTCACCTTTTCCCTTAAAATAATCAGTTATTGACGTCGATCATCATCATTAACCCTCTATTTTAGGCATGAGTTTTCATAATTCCCATTTTCTTTACACTTGATGTACAGATGCGTGGGCGTTTTATTCTATGTATCTTTCTCTCAATTAAAATAATTATTTATCTTCTTCACCTCACTTCTTGTATCAATTTACCAATGAACACCCCTTGCACATTTAAAACATTTACTAGTGCCACTAAGGAAAATTCCTCAAGGATTTATTCCACAGTTTGAGCATAAAATAATGCTCATCTTCTCCTCTATGTTTTTTAGTTTTTTCTTTCAACTCTATCACCCTTTTCTATTCATGACCATAACAATGATACTTAAATCCAACCTCTATTTCCACTATGATGGGAAATAAAACAATATATTCATACCTACTAATTTCTATTCTGGATAACACCCTTTGGATAATAGTTTTTAATCCACTGATGAATTGATCAAATGCTCTTTTAGGTTAGAGGATAATACCAAAAGTATGCCTCGTAAGTCTTGTAAAATATTCCGCATATCTACTAATAGATTCATTATCTATTTTACATAGATCATGGAACTCTTTATCCATATTCATATAGATAATACAAGGAAATTACTTATTGAAGAAAATGTTCTTGAAATCATCCCAATACACGGAGTCGATTTTCCCATTTTGGATTATATTCTTGATAATATTCCACCATTGATATTATTCACATTCTAAATTAAAGACAACCCAAATGAATTTTCCATCATCTAAGCATTAGAGTGTGGGAAAAATATTTCAGTGGTATTGACTCGCTGTTCAATAAATATTGGATCAAAATACCCACTAAAATAAGGTGGATGTTTCCACATGAGTTACTTAATTGAATTTTTTTCCTCCTTTGATAATTTATAATTCCGTCATGATTCATATTGTGAGAATTTTGTATAAGCATAGTAATGTGGTTTTTCAATCCCAAGCCCAAAACATTTGGATTCTTAGGAGGAAAATCATTGCATTTTTTGTCCCAGTTAGTATTAATATGGTTCCATCAAGTTCACTATAAGGATTAAAACTAAAATGCATCGTGTAAGAAAAAATAATCATAGTGGGGAACCACATAATCATGAAAACCACTTATAGGATGCCTAAATCACGACACGTTATCATTAATATAAGACACCATTAGATTATCCTAGTTTATTCATAGTCATCATATATTTAAATAATTCCTTATGGTTCATAAAGAGTTTTTGATTTTTTGAAGCATATCCACTAGGACTGTCAAACCAGGTGTACAACAAGGCCCTTTGAGGTGTATTAGTTACCAAATGATTCTAGATCAAAACTCTGTTTTCAAGGTTGTTACACCTATGTAAATCTTTGCATGATCAACATCCACCTATAGTATCTAGATAATGATGATATTGGTTGGAAATCAATCACTCAATCCTTTACCAAATTTTTAGGACATGTTCCAATACTTTAACTCATTATTATACATATCCTTAGAAATTTACTTAGGAATCTCACTATGGGTTCCTCATCCTTTTTTCCAAATGTTAACTAAAGCTATCATTTAATACCAACTATTGTGACCTTTTTTGACATTCATAGATATTATATCATTTTTTATGAATAATGTTTACATTACACAAAAAATTCCCGAGGTCTATAAAAGTTTAGTTCCTTTGGAAACATAGATACATAACCAATTTCCCATAAGTGGGATGCATAATATCTTACTAAATTCTTCCCAAATATCACCCTTATTAGACATAACATACATAATACATATATTTATAACTTTTGGAATAGAAACAAAAGAAATGGTGAGCTCATATTCTCAGTAAGGTTAATCAAGGGACATACATATAAATAACCTGAAAATAAGGGTATGAGAACATTACCATAACATTTCAAAAGCATACCCTACACATCAAAGATCATAATGTTGAATCATGGAATAAATATAGCATTACTAAAACTTGAATCAAAAGTAAATCAGGGAACCCGATACATGAGAGAAAAACATTGGTATAATACATGGAATTTGTGTACTAAAAATAATTATAGAAAATCATTTCCATATTAGTTAAGTATCACTTCCAATGCCATAATAATATAAAACGTACATTACTGAATTGGTTTCACTCCCCATTATGGGTCTGTGTTACTGAACCGAGTTCACATTATATTCCATCAATGTCTTACTAAACCAAGGTCACTTCCCATTACATCCATTTTTTACTGAACTATTTTCAATCCCCTTTCCAGTGCTTCTTATCTAATGAGAAATTCAACCTCAACTAATGTATTTAATAGAGACACAATTCTCACCCATTGCATAATGAAATAATACATATGTGTGACATAACGTAATATAAATTCATTATATCCTAACCCATAAATGAAATGGGTATCAAAAAAATTTCATCATATAATATCCTACAAAAATGATATAGTATTATTAATCAATTCATCGAACAATAACCCATGAAATGAAATGGGTTTTATAAGAATTCCCTCATCGTTTAACATGTGTAATAGAAACAAGATTCATAAAAAAACTTTTCATCATATAAAATAATTCATAGGAATAATAAGAATTGTATCCTTAGATATATACTCAATAAGTCATAGGAAACATCAACTAATGAAATCTTAGATGGGAAATGATTTTGATCGATCATTATAAAAATTATTGATGAAAATGTCCTTTCCACATTGAAGAGAATTATTATAAAACATAATTTTTTTAAAAACCTATTTTTTAGGAAATAACCTTGAAAAAAATAAAAAAAATCTTCTATTATATGATTATTCATGATGTAAAAATAATTCAATTCATACCATACATGTTAAAATCAAGATTCATTTCACATTTTTATTCAAATCCAAATAGGCATTTCTTCAAAAAAATATAATGATTCCATTCAAAACCTTTAATAAATAAAAAAGGAAAAAATTTTATTTTAAATATCATAAGGAAGTAGTAAATCATTCATTAAAATATTTCTATAAAAAATATTTTTTTGAAAGAAGTTATATTTCTGACTGAATAATGAAATAATGGTACATTTTCATTAAATCATATTCTCAATTAATTTAAGTACAATAGAGTGGAAAATGGTACCAATACTTGAAAATATCATGAATTACCATAGGATAATAAAATTGATGAGAATTATTAAGAGATAGATCATAATATTTTATCATAAAAAACATAGTCATAAATAATATGGATAAACGATGAGATTGTAAAATGAAATATTGACCACTTTGGTAACATTGATTCATAAGCCCCGTGAAAAAATGATAAATAATGAAACTAAAAATATAATTAAGTTAAATAAATTTATGAAATTACTTGTCAATGGGGCTTTGAATACACTTTGTGAATGAATATCGGTGTGTAACATAACGTTTTTCTTAGATAATGCAGGTTGAGACCAAAATCACTTACCTTAAGTGTTGAATTCTGTCGTACTCATTCAAAACTCATGTATAATAAATATAAATTTATTATACACATATAATATAATAATATTCATACATACATACATACATACATATATATATATATATCTTACTATATATTAACATCTTATTACATTTTATTAATTGTTTATTAATGATTTCATGTTAAAGATTCTTTTCAGGTAATAATCGCTTGGTTGTTTATATAATTTTGATTTGTTATATTTTTTTCTATATTACATTGATCATGGATCCATAATCACTATAATTATAACCATAATTTAAATATAATATATATTAATTATATATGTATTAATAGTAATCCATAAAACTAAGTGATAGGAAATGAAATATGTTGTTCATGGAGATGGTAAGCCATATGTACACATAAACATCATTACTATTTTTATTGGATTTAGAGAAAGAAAAGTAAATGATATTTTTAAAATTTTTGATTAAATTTTTTATCATATATATCACATATTTTTATTAACCCATATTTAATACATTCCATGTAAATTGTGAATGAATCACATCGCTTTATAAGGCAGTAGTTCTCCGTACACACAGACAATGTTATTATATTTCTAAAAAATGGAAATTATGAAGCTATGTGTGATATAATAATTAAATAATAGAAATTAGAATTTAAATATCATATATGTCATATATAAAATATAAATTCATCATTATGACCAACCTTCATAGGTTTTAAAGGAAAAATTAATGACATTAATACGTGAGGCGGTAGTCATCTATTCACTTGATCGATGATTTTGTAATCAATTTGATTGAAGTGTATGCAGTTGTAGGAAGTACCCATAAGATAAAAAATCTCTTTATATGGATTATAAAGATGTTATTACATAATCATGATTAAAAATTTCAAGGGGTAGAGAACGAAATATAAAAACACTCATTTGCTGAACAATACCTCTTCTTCGTGTTTCAACCTTAAGTTTTTCATAGAAGGAATTCCTTGTAAGGATTCATATCCAAAATAAGTATTATAAGAAAATTTTAGAATGTTTTTGTAGTTATGTGGGATAGTATTGGGAGATAAAAAGAGGATTTAATGTTTAAATAAGGGAGGAGGTGTGGACTTTAATAAGAGAGGTGAGTGGAAAATAAGAAAATATTTAAAAGATAGAAATCCCTCAACATTTTTCATATGGAAAAAGGGTCAAAAACTAAAACCTTGTAGAAAAAAAATTTGTATGGGTAGAAATATATTCCTTAAAATTTATTTAGTAAGTTTATATGTTATTTTTAGCCTTATATTTTTTGTTTAAGCCCTCAATAAACTAATTTTTACCTTAACTGCAGCATTTAATTTTTATAATATTCACTATTAATTTTCACAAATAATTAATTTGGACATAATATAAATTATAAATCCTTAGTATTCCAAATATTTAATCCATTATATAAAATTAAGCCCATATATGTGGGAAAAAATTATTAAATACTAATCCCACAGACATGACGAAAAAATTGTGTTTTTAAAGAGAAAATGAATAAAAGTTTACAATGTTTTTATATCCAATTTCAATATGTAATTGTTTCTAATGAAATAAATTAGATTAATATATTTATAATTTAACTAAATATAATTTATAAAAAATAAAAATATAGTTTATCTTTATAAATAAATTTAATGAAATGGTAGTTTTCAATTAATATTATGTATTTTTCACTATATATAAAAAAATCATTTTAGAATAATAAAAAATCACCCTAATATAATTTTTAAATTATGTATTTCAAAATGATATTTATTTTATAAGATTAATTTTACAAAACTTTCAAACAATTTCTTTTATCATTATTCACAAATGACATAAAAAGTAGCTTTTTGAGAACATTGTATTTTCAAAACATATAAAAAAAATTTCTGTACATTATGTATCTTATTATCAATACGTATTATTTATATAAATCCATTATACATAATATTTAAAAATAATTTACTACTATTCATGTCACTATGTTTAATGGCTATGTTATAACAGGCACGTTTAAATAATTATATTAAAAATATATCATGGTTTTGTTAAAAGACTATGTTACATGTAATTGTTGTTAAGTTGGTGTTTCATATAACAGAAGCTTAACATGGTTTAGTGTGTGTCACAAGTCATCAAGGATATTTAATTTATTTTAAAATTTTCATAAAAACCTGTGGTGTTATAGTTAATATCTTGACCAAGTATTTATATACTTTCTATTGGAGTACACGATTTTTTCTCAACTCACTCCACCTTATAAACCATAGGGGAATGATGTTAGTTAAAGGAGGAGTTGTACCCTGTTAGAAATTATAAGGCAAATGATGAGTCACTAAATATTTTCATTATCCTTTGGAGGATTTTCATTATGTATAACATTATAATTACTAAATCGATTACTAACCATAGTGGAAAAAATTATTCCCTTTGAGTTATAAGGTGAGAAAAAATATGTTTCATCCCATGTTCACATATGGGGTTGCGAGGTGTTTTTTAAGGAAATATCGGGCAAAAAACTATCAATTTAAGGTAAGAAGCATATTCTTTAGGGTATCCAACATAGACACAGGGATACAATCTATACAACCCTTTAGACAAGAATGTAACTGTCACAAGATATGATATCTTTCATGAGAGTTAGATTATTCACAAGGAATATAGTGGGAGAAAGATTGAATTTTATGAAGTTGATGTGAACGATACTCATGATTTGGAATATGAACCAAATCCATTAGTCTGTATGGAATATATTGTTCCCAAAACACAAGTACTATGTAAGATATCTAGAGAAGTAAGATAATTAGGGGGACATGTTTTTCTTTTCACTAATGATAGTGACTCAGTATTAGTTGAAAATGATGATTCTATAACCTATAATGGAGAATTGTAGAGCTCATAAGATGCAATATGGAAAGATTCCATGAATTCAAAGATAGATTCTATGTATAAAAACTATGTTTTCTATTTGATTTATCCTCTAATAGATGTAAATCCCTTTTGGTGTAAATGGGAATTCAAGAGAAAATATAACAATAGAGGTAAATTAAATACCTATAAAATATAGATCATGATTAAAGGGTTTAGACATGACAGGGTATTGAAAATTATGAAAATATTTCTCCATTTTCTAGGTTTAACTCCATTATAACTTCTCTTTCCATAGGATCATTAAATGGATACAGAATTTGTAAAATGGATGTAAAAATAGATTTCCTTAATATGAACCTGCAATGGGATGTGAATATGACATAACTGGAATGTTTTTTGATTCCAGAAACTTCAAAAAATGTTTTTATGTGGGAAAGATACATATACGGATTAATGAATGAATCTTGTTCCTAAAATCTCCAATTTAGCGAAGCTATAAAATATATTTTTTTCATTAATAATGAATTTGATCTATGTATTTTCTTATGGTTTAATGGGAGTATGGTTTTCTTCATAGTAGTGTTTGTTGATGACATATTACTAATTGGAAACAATAAACAAGCCTTACCAGAGTTTTAGTCCTAGTTGAGAAAGTTCTTCTACATAAAGGACTTAGGAGAAACTAAATAAATTATGTAGATCAATATCATTAAAAATAGATCCAATAATATGTATGGTAAAAGTAAATGTATATATATTGACCATCTACTAAAGAGTTTCGATATGAAACAATCCAAGAGATGATTTTTTCTATTTTCATATGGTATATATTTTTCCAAGAAGATTTTTTCTATGACACATGATTAAACATAGATAATGAGTAAGATCCCATAAAATTATGAGAAATGATCTATCATGTATGAAATGTTATGTACGAGGCTTGATGTTTCATATTATTTGATCATGGTAGGAATATATAAAAAACATCCTGTTGAACAAGATTTCACTTCTGTTAATGATATTCTTATGTATTTATGTTGTACTAATGATTTATTCCTGGGGTATAGAGTATATGAAGAATTAGTCATCTGAGGTTATATAGATTCTAGTTTTTGAATAGATTAAAATGATCTAAAGTCACAATATGGATATTTATTTGTTCTCAACAGAGAATCAGTGATATAGAAGATTTCAAACTAGCTAGTTGTCTTAAATTATTAAACAAAATTTGATTATATTGTGGATTATGATGCATCCATAGAAGAATTTTGGATTCAACACATTTTACATGAATTTTATGTGTTACTTATAAGTAAATATCCAATAAAAATTTACTAATATAACACTACAGTGGGGGATCCTCTAAATAGACAAAGTTTCACCAAAGGAAAATTAAAATAATTTATATATTTTTATCTATTGATAGGTTTTTCTCAATGAAGAGATGTTAAAATGAGTAGATAATACATAGAAGAGATCATGAAAACCCCCTTAATGAATTCTTTGTCTCAGTAGGAACATGAGTATCGTGTGGGAGCTTGTGGATGGAATGATGCGAACATTTGGCTCTATTGAAAGTGGGAGTATGTTGGATTTGGTTCTTCAGAACCAAATTTCTTAGTACTTGGATTGCATATTCTTATTATTAGGGAAGTTTTATTATGAAATCATGATTATCCATCTTTAAAATATTTTTATGTGATAATGGCGTTAGAATATATGCCATTTTGAAAGGTCATAACAGACCCCCTCTATGATGAGAACCTAAAGGTACTTAGAAATAATTATAAAACCTTATTCTAATGTGTATGATATTATGTAACATGGCACAAATAATACTAGATATTATAGGAAAGATCCTCATAAGACATTGTTAATCCATATAATGGTCTTCTCCCATGGTAATCTCCAAGATACGAGGTTATAAAAAAGGACCTGTTGATAGGAAATCCGCATTTCCATGTTTCATTGGATGTTCTTATCTATGTATGTGTGCATTGATACATATGATTTACGATTATCATTAATAGATATCATTGAGTCATTTAATGTATTGATGAAAAACTTGATGACATATTCTCATGGAGAATTAGGATAAATTGGGCGATTCATGGGAAACATCCAATTACTATTTTTAGGTATCCATAAAAACTAATTTTTATCATGATTTGGTTGGATTTTTTTAGGGTTGTTTTACATAATTTTTTTAAAATTTTGAAAGTTTTTGGGTTGTGCACGATTGGTGCACGATTTTTCCAAATTGTGCATCCTCTCAGTGGTAACCATGGAAACCCAAATAGTGGGGGTTTCATGGCTACCACATGGCTTGAAAAACAAGGCCCCACCTAGGAGAAAATGTGAAACCACATTATATGGGGAATATAACTGGGGTGAATTGTTTGTCTAACCATGCGAACCTTCCCTAGAAACTGTGAAAACAAGATTTCTTCATTTGAAAATTATTTTAAAAAATTCCTAAAACCATTTTAGATGCTTGATAATCCTATACAATACCATTGTGTTTTATTATTTCTTAGAGGTTCCCAAGAGGCGGTTTAGGCCCCTCTACACCCATCCAGAAGTGAATAGAAGCTCGGAGAATAGTCTTCAACCTCTTCTCGATAATTTTCCTCATCCTATTCTCTTTCTCCTAATCTTTCTTTTCTTTCATACCATTTGTTTTATAGATCTCTATGTTGTTGGAAGAACTAATCCCCTCTGTTTTAAATCTTAAATCTTTGTTTGATTCTTGGACCTTCATTGCTAACATTTTTCATTGGAGTTTCCTGATTAGGGATTTCTTTTTTGAGATCTTTTGATCCCTAGGCAGGTGGTTCTGTTATGATAGATAATTTCAATTAACCCTGAATGACTTGATTTGAATTAAATCATTTGATTTAAATTAAATTACTTGATAATTTATTTAAATTGGTTTAATTAAAACTAAATTCTATTTAATATGGGATTTGGATTTTTTTTAATGAAATTTGGAAAACCCATCAATTAAATTGAATTGGGGTGTGGTTGTAAAATTGGATGGAAAATTTGAGCATTTAATTTTGGAATTAAATTATAAAAATTTAATTTTTGGTATTTAATTGTAAACATTTAAACTGCGAAATTTATTTGTGGAATTGATTTCAAATTTTTATTTCATGAATATTGATTTAAATGGGTTTGATAGAAACCCATTGGTTTCCTCTTGGAAGAAAGAATTATTTTATTATAAACTTGTTTTGGTATTTATGTGGAAAATATGCATATTTAATATGGATGAATGGTATGAATTATAATTTAAATAGTTTTAAAGAAAAATTCCCATCATTTATTTTTATTAGATAACTTCAAACCCTAAGTACTTAGAGATTTATTTAAGAAAACACTCTATGACATTACAACACAAAAAATTCATATACATTAGGTCAAATCCATGATGGGATGGTGATGTGTCCTCTTTGAACAATGTTCAAGGGATGTATATAAATATATTTCTGTGATCACTATTTGAGTGTGAGAGAGTCCCATAACCTTGAGATATCACACCTTTTGTAATATGACTATGTTTCTTGTTGTTTATATTCAAAATACATCCCATTTTTTATTTTGAACCATTTTACACATTCCTTATGAAATTATATAAACTATTTTATATAAAATGTTTGTTAATCCATTTTTTTAGAAATATTTCCATCATTTAAAATGAAAAGAATGAATTTTTTTAAATATGATTTTGAACTTCCAGGTATAATTATTTAAAATTTAGTTATTTATTTGGTTAATTATGTGTGGGATAATATTATGGAAACCTTGGTGAGACTCTATTCATATTTTATCTCACACCATACCAATGACTTCAGGTGTTTATAGATTACCTTATTCTAGGATCGATCTATGGTAACATTCCATATGAAGGTTGTTATAGCTGTTGATAATTGGGCTTGGGGAGTTGTGTCCATTGGTACTTTGGTAGTTATCCTATATTCTATTACCTTTTGGTTACATTTTGAGCAGTTTTGGCATATCTGACTTCTAGTATAGTTCTCTATATTGTGTAATTCGTTTATGCATACTAAATTTTTTATCTTATTTATATTATGTTTGGGGAAAATTAAATCCCACATTATTCTTTTATGATGAAAGGGGATTTTTTTCAACTAATAGGGATAAGTAATGTACATCGGGCTTTGTCAGGACCAGCTTAGTTATTTGGTTTCCAGGGTATCCGGGATGGTTTGTGAAAAAGTTTTATTAGATATCTAGGTTCAGAATATTTTTTACATCAATATAAATTTGTGTATTCTTGTCAAGACTTAGGAAGCAGTTGAGATTTTTAGTGTGCACATCTCTCACTACAATGAACCTTATGTAACTAGGGGTGATTTGGGAAGGATATATTGAGTATTGTTATAGAAATTTCCCTACCTTGATTTAGATATATTGAAATAAAAATCTTGTTTATCCATTTATTGGGATCAATTTTCCCTTTTTTCTCTTTTAGTGTCAATTTTGTGTCTTATGTGTTGAATAATGATGTTGTGTAGCATCATGTTTCTAAGAAGACTTGAAAATATGATCTAGGAAGAAGCTACTGACGAACTATAGCTAGAAAATCCTCCCATGGACTTCAGATTGGTTGAGGTGATCCTGTTTACTGTCCAAGATCCAGGACATACATTTGGACCAGTTAATATTCAAAATCCAACTATGGAACCTTAGAGGGATGTTTCCTGGAATCATGCTCCTGATTTTCTTCGCGAAAAGCTACCAAAATCCAAATATTCCATTGATCATCAACAGTATGAGGAATTGTTGAGCAGGAATGTGGGTTTGTCAGAGTTCTTAGAGACACCTGATGAAATAAAGGTGATGTGTCCCACCTTCGTGTCAGAGGGATTGACTAGATGATGGTGGTACATGATAGAGACAAGGAATAATAATGGGGGATTGAAGTTGAAATACCTCAAATCTATTTTCACCAAACATTTATATCTATAGTGGATGGTGTTGGAAAAGGCTATCAATTTTTTTAAACTCGAGCATGCTAAATAATCCATGATTGAGAATGAAAGGATTTTTTTATGATCTAGTAAATTTTTTACCTAAGATAATATCCAATAAGAATACGAAGATATGATGGTTTGATATGAGAAATTTATACAATATTCATTCTCATGATTTCATACTAAAAGTGACTTCTTATACTAATGTTCTAAATAGAGCACTGATGATTGAAATAGACTTGGATGGTAATTCAGGGATGACTGGAGTTTCTTTTTCGCCATGTGGAAGTTTGGTGAGTTCCATGAAAGGAAAGAGGAAGTCTGATGATTATATTGGTGGTTCTAAAAATTAGGGGTTTTCTAGGCCTCTAGTTGTACCTAGAAGAGGTCATTTTATTTTCTATAAGTGTCGAATTTCTGGGCTTTATATGCGCGGTTTCATTGAGGCAACCATGATAAATTTCTCCTATGGATATTTAGGTCACTTTTTAATGTTCTAAAATGTGTATTCCACTCCTCATAGTAGAAAAAGTACATCCATTCCTTCTAAAACTATGTTTTAATCAAATATTTCATTAGAAAAAGGGTTCCAACCAAAAGAATCTAGAATGAAGCTTCTTTACATAGTGAAAGAGTCTTTAGAGGAAATAGATTCAGGTCTACATAACGTGAGTGGTACCATCAATATTGCATCATCATAAGATACTAATTTATTTGATACTAGTACATCTCTTTTGTTTATTTTAACTCATATTATCAATATCCATAATCATCCTATAGAGCTTTTATCCTGTGTGATTGATAATTCTACACCCCTCATAATGAAGAGAGAAAAGGGTCTCTATAGTACTTCTTTTTTCTCATAATCAGATATCAATATAGCTTGGATTTTTCTAGGTCTCAACATGAACTCACATGATGTAAAATTCATTATGGATTGGTTCATTATGAATGAATCCTATATTGTTTTTATCTTCAACGGGTCTGCTTCACTATACCCAATGGGGTGTGCTGTATCTTTCACGAAGAATGGGACCTAAGGTTGAGTAGATCTAGTCCTTCATATCTAGTGTTGGGGAAAGTATTATATGTATTTTATTTTGACCTAGTGTGATAATATTTCAGCATAAGTCTTTTGTTAGTTTTCATTGGATTTCCCAACATTTTCCCTTCTAATATATTTGGTTTCCCACCAATAAGGTAGATAGAGTTTTTTATTGATTTATTACCTAGTATGCAAAGAATGTCTATTAATTATTACCTAATGGCACCAAATAAAATTCATGTCTTGATGAATCTATTAGATTATCTTCTTGAGAAAGCCATTATATGACCTATTATATCAATTTGGGTAGAGTTAGTTCTCATTACAAACAAATCTGAGGGGTCTCTTTTCCTTTATTTTATTATAAAAAACTCTATAATGTTATATAAAATAACAAGTATCTATTACAATATATTTATGAATTGTTTCACTAGTTGAAAGGGTATAAGTGGTTCTTGAAAACAGATCATCAGTTTGGATACCATTAGTTGCGGATAAAATAATCTGAAATTTAGAAAACCACATTTTAAAAGTTGGTATGGCCATTATGATTACCCTTTAATGATTTTGGTTTAACCCTTCTTCTTTCAGTCTTGATGGATTTAATGAGAATTATATTAAATAAAAATCATGATAATTTTGTGGTGGTAGTTGTGGATGATGTCCTAATTTACTTCTTGTCTGAGGGGGATCATGTGCGTCATTAGAGAGAAATTATGGAATTGTAATGAAATCATTGAAATTATTCCAAGCTTCTAAAATATTATTTTGGGATCTCGGAAGTGAAGTTATTGGGACATGTGGTATCTAAATATGTTATTTCAATTGATCCTAAAAAGTTGAGTGTTGTTATAACATGGGAACCACCACACATGTTTTTCATGATTTAGAGCTTCTTGAGTTTTTTGGGTATTATTTCTTGTTCGCTAAAGACTTCTCATTGATGGCTAGTCTGGTGAATGAACTAACTCATAAAGGAGTAATGTTTTATTAGGATGAAAATGGTTAGAGTTAATTTGTCGATCTGAAATGTGTTTTGACTAATGTTTCAGTGATGAAAAATATAGAGGATTCCTAGGGCTATGTGGTCTTATATGATACATCAGATTCAAGTTTTGGATATGTTCATATGCAGGGTGACATCATCATTTCTTATGGATATCCTCACCACTGACCACATGAAGATAAATATCCCACCCATGACCCTGAACTCATAACAATGATGAATGTGCTTAATATTTATCAATATTACCTTTATGTAGGAATGTTTCCATTGTGTTTTGACGACTAAAGGGTGAGTTATATATTTTCTAAAAAATAACAATCTTTACTAGAGATGTTTTGTAAAATACCTAGAATATTTCATATTTGATACCACCTATACCCTAGGGAAATTGAATTTCCTAGAATATTATTTAAGAAGGAAAATTATGGCCCATTCCATGAAATAATCATCGAAAGTGTGGATCATGATGGACCTTTCTTCATGGTTATATTTTTGAGGTTCAAAATCTGGGGTTGAGGTTTCCATGGCCAGCATCTACTTGACATCCATTATTCTTGAGTTGATTCATTTAGGAAAAACAAAAATATGATGTGTTATGTATTATTAGAGACACTCTTTATGGTGGGGAGTCCATGGATGACTAGTCATTATCCACCAAGGGAATTATATGATATCTAAAACATTTTGTGGTACCATTATCAGTCTGGAATGTTGTGATGGGAACTTACGTAACTCCTAGTTGGAAGGGCACCTAGGTACCAAAAAGATGTTATATGAAAAATTCCATAGATTCTAGTTTCCAAGAATAATACAAGGTATTTATGACTTTATCTCTCATTGTTATATATAACAATAGTACAATGATGATCACCAGAAACATGTGGGTTCTCTTCAACCACTTCGAGTCCATAATTGGAAGTGGGATGAGATCTTAATGGACATTCTTGTGGGGTTTCTTCAAACCAATATATGAGATATGGGTTGTGATCGATAGGCTAACTAAATCAAATTAATGTATACCAATTCACGATATAACCAATGTTGGGGAGTTGTAAAATGTCTATGTGAAAGAGATTATTTATTTTCATGGGGTTCCTTCTTCTATAGACTCTAATAGGAATCCTATGATAACTTCTCTCTTTTGGAAACACCTTTAAGTGGTACTGATATCTTAGTTCCATTTCAGTACAGTATACCATCCATTGTAGAATGGCTAGGTATGAAGAGTTATTCAAATTCTTTAGGATATGCTTCATGCCTTTGTTCTTGACTTCAGTGGATCTTGGGATGATCACATAGAGTTGGTTGACTTTTTTTATAATAATAGTTACCCCTATGTGATCTGAATGGTTCTTTTCAAGGAATTTTATTACAATCCTTTTAGATATACATTGTGTTGGTCAGATATTGGTGAATGTTCCTTGTTTGGACTAAGAATGGTCCAAAAGAAGAAAACAAAAATTTCAGTTGAATTTCTAGATAATGTTGAATTCACAAATCTAGTATATGTATTATTAGGATCATCATCAAAGACTATTGGAATTCTTTGTTGGTGACCAGGTGTTCTTGAAGGATTCACCCCATTTTGGTCATTTATGTCTTGGGTGGAAATGGAAACATGCTCATTATTTTGTGGAAACATTTGATGTTATTGAGAAAGTTGGGAATGTTTCTTACCATTTTTTACTTCCTCCATAGTTGATGTCAATATATAGAATGTTATATTTATCACTGCTACAAAAGAATATATCTAATCCATCTCATGTTATGAGAATGAATGACCTTGAGGTTGAACATGATTTATCTGGGACTGATCATCTAGTTAGGATAGTTGATTTTGAGACCAAGGTACATCATGGGAGGATGATACCATTGGTTTGAGTGCTATAAAAAACAATTCTAATTTTTATGAGACATGGGAGAGGGTGGAACTGATGAGAGAATAATGTCCTCATCTGTTTTTTACATAAACGTTTCTTAGTAAGCATTATTAGGATGGATATTTTCTATGGTGTGCAGGTTGTAACACCATATTACAATTTTTATGAATACCTAAAAACCTATTTTTATAATTTTTTGATTCTGTTTCAATTAGGGTTGTTTTAGGTAAATTGTTTTTTAAAATTTTGAATGTTTCTATGTGGTGCACGATTGGCACATAGTTTTCCCATATCGTGTTCCCTTTTAGTAGAAACTGTGCAATCTTAAACAGTACTAATTTTCATGGCTTTCACACCATTTGAAAAGATATTCATGAACCTATAAGAAATAGTGAAACCCCATTTAAACGTGTGTATGGTTAGGGCCCAGATTTTGTCTAACCACGTGGTCCTGCCCAGGAAACCATACATATGATATTTTTTAATCTAAAAAATAATTTCTAAAATCCCAAAACCCACTTTTTAGGTTCCTGATGGGCCTGTATGACCCATTTCATTTTATTCTTCATTGAAGAATGCTAACTAAAAATTTAATACCCTTTACACCCTTCTGTAAGTGAATCAAAGCTAGGAAAATGATGTTAAATATGTTCACAGTAAGATTACTCTTCCCATTCTTCTTCTCCCACTATTTATCCTATTTCATACATAAGGGTTTTTAGATCTATGTGTTGTTGTAGGATTTAATCCCCTCTGTTTTAGATATTTAATCTATATATTATTATCAGATCTTTTTTATAGACATTTTTTATTGTAGTTTCTTGATTAGCACTTGTGATTGGAGAACTAATGATCCAAAGGTAGGTGGTTCCATTATGGTAGAATATTTTTATTATCCATAAATTTCTTGATTTAAATTAAATTTCATGATAATGAAATTCAATTGGTTTATTAAAAGACCAATTCCAGTTAATTAAGGATTTGGATTTGATTAGAATGAAATTTAGAAATCCCCCAATTCCATCAAATTGGGAATTTTTTGTGAAATGGGATAGAATATTATTAAAATAAATTATTGAATTTAATTGTGAAATTTTAAATTTTGAAATTGATTTGTAGAATTTATTTCAATTTTTTATTTGACAAATATGACATAAAATTATTTTGACTGAAACTCAATTTTTTTAATCTTGGATAAAGGACTTATTTGATTAGAAATCCATTTTGTGTTTTAAATAGAAAATTAAGATATTTAAAATGGATGAATGATATGAATTTTATATTAAACACTTTTAAAATAAATTTACCATCATTGTTCTTTATAAGAGAACATGAAAGCCTAGGTAGTTAGTGAGTTATCTAGGAAAAAAGCTCTATCACTTTAATACACTAACAATACATATGTAGTGGGTCACAACCTCGATGGGATGGTGATGGTTACTCTTTGAGATGTGTTAGAGGTATATGTGTAGACATATTTTCATGATTACTATTTGATTGTGATGGAATTATATATAGTCTAACTATCATCTATTTTGGTAGATGAACAAGTTTCTCATTTTCTATATTTGAAATATATCCCATTATTTATTATAATCTATTTTACACAAGCCATTTTAATTTATATAAACTATTTTCTATAAAATGTTTGTTAAAACATTTGTTTATAAACATTTATATCATTTGAAATGTAAAGAATTAATTTTTTAATAATGATTTTGAACTGCCATTCCACTTTTTTTTTAAATTGAAATTATTATATCATCAATTAATTATGGCAATAATATTATTGAAACCATGTTAAGACCCTACTGGAATTTTAGTTCAAAACCTATCTATGCCTTTCGGTGTTTGTAGATTACTTTTTTCCGGGTTCGAGGAAGGGTAAGACAACAATTAAAGGTGGTAGTAGTTGTTGATCTTTAATCATGGAGAGTTTTGTTCATCAAGAAATGTTAGATAATCGTATTTTCAGATACCTTATTGTTTCATTTTAACTTATTTATGCCTACTAGACTTCTGGTACAATTCTTCATGTGTAATTTTAATTGTATGCATACTGAATTATAGATTTTTATTCTATTATTTTTATAGAAAATTCATTCCCACATTAATCTTGTATGATGCCAGGTGCTTGTCTCCAACCCATGGGGATCGATAATTCCCATTGGGATATGTTAGGACTGGTTTATTTATCATGTTACCATAGTATCTAGGAGGGTTATTGAATTCCTGAGTGATATTTCATCAATAGATATTGAGATAAAGGATTTATCCATTTTGTCTCTTAATAAATGTTGATTTATCATAAACATGTATGGTAATATAACTGCCTAAATAAATAAATATCCAAGGTGTTCAATGGGAGAGTTCATTTTTAGGGAGTCAAAGATAGAAACATCGATCATATAAGTTGATAACATCAAAACTAAACCTTTTATATTTGGGGTATTAAGGTAAATTGATTATATTATGTGGTAAACAATCATAAGAGGTTGGATTTCATTTCAACATTAACTTTTATCTCTATGTATGACTTGGTGTGTTGCTAGAGGATAACCTTGTACATTAGGTAGTTATGGAAAATTTTCCTGTGAAAGAGGCATAGAAGTTCACACACTAAATGTATCAAAAATACCAATTAAAATGTACTATTGAATTTTTAATTTTAGAATAAAAATTATTTATTTAGTTTTGTATGATCACTATACTTTATGTACAAGTTAATAAAATGAATACGAGAGTTAAATAATAATAATATTTTAAATTTTTTGGTGAGTATAATATTTATTATATATTTAGTGAATAATGTAGTGATATTTATTTAATAAATAAAAATCCATTATATGATCTTCGTTAAATATCAAAAAGGGAAAGTCGATTGAGTTTAATTGTGTGATTAGGAATAATATAGATGATATTTATTTTTATATTCTTCTAGGTGTTTCAATTTTCAAGTGATTAAAATTAATGATATTATTATTGTCATTTTACATGGGGACAATTAAGAATTAATAAGATAGAAAGGGTAGAGTGTGAAATAATCTAATCCTAAACCTTCCATAATAAATATATAATTATATCACATTAAAAAGTATATTTTTTGTGCACAATGGATAGAGTGATACTCTCTCAAGGGCTAGAGAGTGATCAAGATATACAGACTTCTCTACTACCTCCATCTCTCAATCCAATGAGATAATCACATGAGTTCTTCATCTCTTGAGAATAATTATAATATGATTAGCCATGAATAGTGTAAGAAATCACAATTTCCCATCCTAGAACCTGTAGATTATATGACATTGACCAATGATTTTGGTGCACATGTGGATCACCATTGCATGTATTCTTCAATTGTATCCTACAATGAAATGAGGGAATAATAATATTTTTTTAACTGGATCATCAAAGAAAGTATTATTACAAGTTTATCTAATTCTATATCTCCTGATAAATTAATTATAAATTATATGTAATTTTCCTTCACTTCTATTTACCTTATTTTAATATAACTGTTTAATCTATTATTTTCGTTGGAAATGATGTTTTAATAATGTATAAATTACAATAATAGAGTATTTACATGAGAAGAATATGGTATAAAAAGGGTAAAAAAGAAATTTAATGAGTAACTGAAAATTCGGTAAGGGGGCATACAAGATTTGTTTTTTGTTTTAAAACACCTTTATTGAATTACCACATCAAAAAAAATTATAAAACATTACTTTGAACATATGAGAAGATAAATTTGATTTTAACAATAGGTAAAACATAATTATGTTTTCAATTGAAAAGGAGAACATTAATGGGAAGGGAAATTATATAAAAGGAAGAGAAACTTCCATTTAAATGGATGAAAATTATTATTATCATAGTATAATTATAAAAAGGAGTTAAAATATCTAGTGAAGAAGGAATTAATCAAAAAACTGATATAAAAAATATTTAAATAGGTTATACAGTGTGAAAGTATATATGAAACACAAGATAACTATTATAACTCATGAAATCAAATTAAGATATAAAAATATCCTTAAAATTTTGTAATTTCTAAATCAAAAGTCATTAGAATATAAAAATCATATGTTTATATAAACACCAATTAATAAATAATGTATAATTCCAAAATAAATTCATTGATAATATATATACCATATAAAAAATAAATTTTTTTCATTATATAAATACATGTATCAATGAAGTGAAATTGAGACGAAATTCCTTACGACTTATGAATCATTCTATTTAAACCCCCTTGAAAAAATAGTGATCAATGTTGAAGTTGAAATAAAATTAATAAGGATAATACATGATATTAAATATCTAATTTTTAGTATATACCTTATTTAAATGAAATAATGTGCATAAGAGAACATCTTTCTCAATAAAATAAGATCTAGGAAGAAACCCTTACATGTGTTCAAAAACAATCTTCACATAAAATTAACTTATGAAATAATTAAATTAAACTAATTATATATTTCGTAAGTACTATTTCTTATATATTTAACATTACATGGTCCTTTCACAATTATAGGTTATTTATTTAAAATATATTTTTCTTTCCTACATGGATTATTTGAATCTTTTGGTCAATTTTCCCAAAACTCCTTATGTATTTTAACCATGCTCAAAAAGCATTGTAAAATAGTTTAATAATTACTATAATATTAATAGTTTTATGGAAGAAAAATTTATATATTAAATATATTTTTAATTAAAAACATGATGCGTGTTATTGAAAAATTTAACTCATTTCTTGTGGAGGTGATAGTTTGCACTTGCACATGAATGATGTTCTAATTTTTCAATATAAGAGAGGGAAACAAGGTATATGAAAATTTGAATGCTCATAATTAAATTAATATTATGGATATAATATTTATTAAAAAAATACATCCATTTTATCATCAATGAATTATTTTCATGAATAATAGAACATGTTGCCTTGTATAGATTGTAGTCTGCACAACTCAATAATAATGCTTTTGTTTTTTAGCAGATTGAGAAGAAAAAAATAATGGGTATTATGTTAATATAAAAAAATATAATTACAAAAATGGTGTTTATTTCATTATATTTATATGGATATACGATATTTTTAATATAAATATTATGTATAAAAGCATAAGAATGAGATAATACATACGTTTGCGACATGATCGTTCCTTGAAAAACTCCTTGGAATTGACATGATTAGGATAACTTAGTGAGACCATAGGATTATGAAATTGTGAGTTATTTATAGGATTTGATATGTTTTCATAGTTTCATGGAAATTTATAATTTTATGTGTATGTTTTAAATGTTTCATGTTACAACATTTATAAGATAGGAAAATGACACTTTTGGAAACAACATTTATATTTTACTTGTACAATGATACTATTAACATTTAAATGGAACCAAATTTTGTAAATACTGAATTATGGGGTGTATTTGGTCCTTAAAATACTCAAAAGATTGATTAAACAAATGTTTTAAATATGTTATAGTGTTTTAGCATTATTTTTTTTATATTTTACTCTTATACTTTAAAACTATGTAACATGTTTTCAAATAAGTGATTTTATATTTTATTAAAAATATTAACTAACCCATATAACTAAATTTGGGTAATTTAAAACTAAATTTAACCTCTATTTAATCTAAAATAATTTTTAAAAATTAAAAAAATAATTTTTAAATTAAAATAGTTAATGCGTAGAAAAATGGTTTTTTAAATAAATTTTTTAACTATATGGATTCTTAAAATTCTATAGTATTAAATGAAAATTAAATGGGTTTTAATATATATATATATTTACTTTCACATAATATAGTGTTTCTTATTTATTGTAGTTTATTTTAGTTGATTTGATTGAAATTCCCTAATATTAAAAAAATAATTTGAAAATAATTGTTTGGGTATTATCCTAGAAATTAACTTTGATCCTAATAATAAAAATTGTATACATAAAAATGAAATAATAAATAATAAATAATAATAAAATTATTATATAGAATATAAAAATAATTTTTTAAAAATAATTTTACGAAATCAAATTTCTATGTATATGGGATTTATTCATAATGTTTGTGCATGTAATGCGTAAAAACCCATTTTTAAGACAAGTGTATTTGTATGCATAAAATGTTATGATTATGATAGAATTAAATTTTCCATTATTTTCAATCAATTTAAGATAATTATTTTCATTCAAATATTATTTATTTAAATATAAAATTTATCAAAAACTCTATTTCATAATATTATAGTAAATTAAATAAAATAGTTGAAAATAGTTTTCATTAAAATGATATTTCAATTTTCAAAATGTTAAGCATGATATTTTAAATTAAAAATAGTAATTTAAAGATATTTATTAAAAGTTTTAATATATATATTTTCTAGAGAAATATTTTCAATAAATTTCAATGAATTCATATAATTTAATAATTTCACTAAAGTGATGGGATTAATAAAATATGTATTTTCACTATTCTCTTGAAAGTTAATTATTTCTAGAAAATATAAGAAATTAATCGTAATATTACAATATATTTATAAATCTAAAAATTGATTTCATTTCTTCAAATACAAATAAATTAATTTTATAAATGTTAATTAAAATAAAAAATAAAAAATTACTGTGACAATCTTTTTTTATATGAATGTGACTCTTTTTTAAATACTTGTTTTTCACATTCATAATTTTTATGAATAGCTAACAAATATATCATCAATCAATCAATATTATGTTTTTTTATTAAAATTTTCCTTTAACAGTAATATACTAACTTTTCTTCAATTAAAAGCACAATTCTTAGAATGTAGAATCTTAAAAACAATAATTAATTAAGTGAGTTTTTATAAAACCGTCTTAGTATATATATATATATATATATATATATATAATTCTGGCCAATCCTATTAATTTAAAGGCTATGTTAATGTGGTATAATCATATCATGGATTTATTTTATTCATTGTCACATGTAGATAGTGCTATCAAATATATTTAAAATAATTAGTGGAAAAAAATATTAAAATATCAAGCTATTATATGCCCCCCAAAAATAAACTGCCTCCTCACAATTATAAACCACATACTACGGGACTAATTTCCATAGAGAGATCCTAACTCACCAGGCACTAATAGTTCACCATGGGTCAATTTAGGAAAAAATTTTATATTTCCCAATAATAAGTTTATATCATCCATTTACGACAAATAATTTTCCATTCCTAATATAATCCTAATAAGAAGCGAGGAACTAAAACTATAAGGCATATTTTTTATGAAACATTGAATAAGTTTCATATAAAAATATTATAATAATTATATAACTACTTTTTTTTATTTATACCTCAATACATAATTGGTGAATTCATACATGACATAAGATATCAAAAAGATTAGTGTAACAAAGCACAATCTAACTTGAATATTATAGAGTGACAAATAACTAAGGATTTCAATTATGGTAGAACTATTAATCAAGATTCATGATAGTTGGATTGGAATAATCATCATATTCCTCACTCCATCTCTAATTATAATGGGTTTATAATTGTGGAAATCATCACATTTTCCTTCATACAGAAGGATAGCCAGGTCATTCTACTTCCATTCTTCACTAAAATTAAAAGTTCTTAACATGATAGATTGGAAAATATCAAAATAAGAGAAGTATCCTAGATAAAATAATGAAAAATTAAACTAAATATTAATTACTTTATAATATGATAATTTAATACTATAATTCATTAAGTACAAGATATATCACTCTTTTTCTAACCGATATCAATAACATTTTAACCCTTACCAATCTTAGATTAACATATATATATTTGTTTATTCAACCTATATCAATTTAGATTCACCAAATTTTACCTTAAGTTGGGTTCTATTATAACTATAATCCTAGTACCTCATCTTAACTTATAAATAAATCCTTTATAGTGGTTATTAATGATCAAATAATTTATCAAAGCATATCCCACAAGAGTGTATGACCACATGTGTTGTTATGCCTTTTTATCATACACAATTTCATAGTTGAGTTGATACCCAAAAAGACCAATTCAAGGTTATTTCCTATAGATACAACTATAAAATATCCACCATCCAATTTTTAGTATCCATAAAATGATTTAGTTTAAATGAAACACCACAATTTATACTTTAACAGTGTTTTATAATTTTTCCCACTACTAATGCTTATCCCAAAGGGTTTTCACTAAACATTTAATATCATATTTCAAGAATTAACATCACTAATCCTAAAAACTAAATAAACCATCCTTAGATTTGAAATATGATGACCCAAACTAGTAATTTCCTTATTTGACCTCATTTCTATATTTTAATCATATTATGTCACAACATTCTCACATAGCTTGGAGAACCTTTTGGTTTAGTGTCTTTAATGACTAGTTACACAGAAAACATATATTAAATTGTTTATAAATTTTTTCTATAATACAACACTTCAATACCCCTCCTTTATTTATTATATTTTATAATTATTTAACACTCAGATACTTTATGGTACATCTTTATTTTAAATATAATAGCATGAGTAACATGAAACACTGAGTTCAAAGGGATCAAGATCTAGTAAATAAGTGAATGCTATGACCCACCCATTAAAATTATGATATTTAATAGTATTAAGAAAATTATGAATCAAATATTTTAAACATTCATACAAAATATTATATATATATATGATAAGAATGAATTAGATTTGACACATTAAAAAGGCTATATTTTTTCTAAAATCAATTTTTAACTCATTTTGATGGTACATTTGTTTTAAATATAGTTTAGATATTTTTATATATAATATTTGAAAAAAATAAACATATTCTTTTAAAATAGAATATAAAAATTTAAATTGGTTTAATTTTTGGTATTTTTCTCATAAGTTTCATGTTTTGATGAATAGAAAATAATACTAAATTTTAATTGACACATTTTTATTCCAAAACAATTTTAGTCTTAAATTACACTTAAAATAGGTATTAAAGTATAATCATATAATTTTTTTAAATTTTATCAAATTTAGGTCATTAGAATCAATTTACCATTGAATTTTCATATAAAAACATTTCAATCTTTTGAATGTTTTCACATTAAAAACAAGTTTACTCATTCGGTTAATGAGATTAGTTTTAAATTAATTACAATAACATTAATATTTTAAATTTTAAAAAATGGATACATTATTTTTAAATAGTGGATAAAATTTATTTTTTTTTATTTTTGGTCCTTTTGAATAGTTACTTTGTTAATTTTTTATTAACATCGTTTAAAGTAAATCGAGTAATTTAGGGTAATAAAAATATGATAAATCATAGAAAATTACTGTAAAACATGTCAAAATTTTATTAGATGAGTATGTGTATAAAAATATAATCTTTCGTCCAATATTATAAACTTTTGAATTCACTTCGAAGAGAGTATGAAATATATTATATTTTGTTTAGACAAAAATCAAAGATTTCATACTCATATTTTTAATAACTATGTCAATTTTACTATAGGGTTATAAAGAAGATAAATTATAATATAAATATTAATATTTAATCTAAAATATTAATATTTATCATGATTTTTTTTTTAAAATTTTATAATGTAAATAATTATCTTAAAGACTTATACAATGACGAATTAATAATAATTTAATTAATTAAAATATAAAATAAATGAAATAAAACATATGAAAATAAGTATAATTATTGATAATTAATTTCAACCACAAATTTTATAGATACATTTGAAATGTCTGTGGTATTTTATAAGTTTTGGTTCGATGAAATCTTGTTTTATTGATTTTTTTAATGTGGAAGTAATGAATAGTATCAAAATTGTCATTAATGTTATTTGAAAATAAATAATATTTTTTTAAATGATTTAAAATTTATAAAAATATAAAATTTAGAAAACAATATTTGAATAATGTTTATAATTTCATTCATGACTCATTTACGGTTATTTTTCATTTTACTAAAACTTTATTAAACTTCACCGAGTAAAAACACATTTTTTCATAGTAAGAGTTAAAGAGTTTAAATAAATGTTAAAAAAAGATAAGGGTAATAATGATACCTAAACATGTCTAAAAATTATTGGTTGAGAGGATATAGAACCATTATCATATAATATTTTAAATAACTCTCTTTAGATACATTGTAATTAAATATTAATTTATATTAATATTTTGAGTGTTTCCTAAAGTACCCATTACCTAAATTATAAAAGGGAACCTCATCCCTCACTTAATCACACCACTTTAATACTTATCGAATTAAAAATCGCTTCCCATTTATCCACCCAACATCAATATCCATGTTCTTGAGTTCCTGGTCTTCCAAAAATACCAAATCCACATCCTTTGAGAAGTGATCTAAAGGGAGTCTGAAAAAGAATTGGTAATCATTTTTACCAACTCATCCAAGTTTATTTATACTTTTACCTCATTTTCAAGATTTGTTTCCTTAATAATGTAATAACTAACCTATAATCTATATTATTATATGTTATTATGATTATGTTACAACCATATTCCACATTTTATCCATGCTATAAAAAACAAATACATAGTGTGTGCATACATACGACTTACCTTCTCCACGTTGTGGTGTGATGTTTTTCATCAGAACATTATTTGAATTGGAATAATGATGGTTATTATGGACATAAATATTAAATATTAAGTTATATTTTTTATTTATAATTATTATACCAACCAATTCCTAACCCTTTCACTATTAAAGGAATGATAATGTTGATCATGCGTACATTGGACATACTGTCTCCCCAATGCGATGTGATTCATTTTCCAGGTTAACCATTAAATAAAGAATATGAAATTTATATAATGATTAAATATAATATATACGAATTTAATATAAACATTTATATGAAATAAATATATACTTTCCATAATAAACAATAATTACATGACAAAACATGTATAGAAAAATGAAGCAGTTAACATCCAAAATGAGGGTAATAACGAAATATTATTAACAAAACTATATAAAATGATTATATATGATATTATAAATATTTATAGGGTTATTGTATAAATTAATAACAATATTTAAAATATTATATAGGAGTTTAAATCAAGTCAACAAAAAGAAATTGCATGGAAAGGGTTAATTTCACAATCTTATTATTATTCGGGGTTGCCTATACAAAAGTATCTTCTAGGGAATATTTATCATCCATGTACATGTTTCATAAAATTTATTTCCCAAATATTTTTTAAATTATCCTAAAAAAATTAATTCATTTTACCCTTTTTATATTTTTATAAAATAGTTTCTATGGAATCTTTCTTTTTTTATTTTCCAAATCATGTACTTATATTAATTTTTAACAATAATATGGAATGATTTATTTAACTTATATAGAATTAGAATATTCTTCCACCGTCATGAAACCGAAATTTCTATAATCATCCTTTACAAGTTTAAAACATTATTTTCTATTAAAAGGTTTTCTTTCGAAATTACACGACCCTTTAAATAAATGATTTCAATGTAAAAAATGATTATTTCACTCAATAGTTTTTAATGATTTTTTAGATTTTTTTTAACTATGTCAACATAATTTTTTGAATTTTATACGTCATTGTGTTTAATCAATGATGATATAATTTAACATATTGTATAAAATGGGTTTTAATCATTTTGATTATGGATGTTCTATTTTTATACAATTCACCATATTACTCAAAATGCTTTGTGATTATGTTTACCGACTAGGGGAAGATATTTACATTTTATATGTATATGTTGTTTATGATTCACCCCATTCATACGTGGAATTAATTTGACTTATTAAGTGATGGTGGGGGCCTTTTATACCCCCTTTATGCATCGATCAGTCTCATGAGACAAACTAGTTTGGGTATTGGGCGAAGCCTTACCTATTTATGTATCGTGTCTTGGACAAATCCTTGATGGTATGATTAGGATACCCATCATTCTAAATTCCCTCGTTATGAGATCAGTTATTAATATTCTATATGATTATTTGATTATTAGAATATCTATATTATTATTTATATGGCATTATTTTATTTTTATTTATTATTTCCATATCATCTTCAAGATTTTGTTTAAATGGATTTTGTTTTAGTTATACACATTTACTTAATAAAAACTTCTCAAGTAATATTACCCTTGCTGAGCATATGAGCTCACCCCTTTCTTATATTTTATTTTACCAAGGATTTCTGGATGTATATTATGATGGATATATGGGGTTAACCAATGAGAATATTGGTGTTATCAAAATTATTGATTACATTGTATTTTATTGTTTCAATTGTAATATGTGTTTCAAGTATGTAATCTGGATATCAGGAATATTATTCTAATCGGTGATTTAGGATTTGTGTCTTGTATCAACAACAATTTAATAAGGCAAGGCATCAACTATATTTTACTGGGGTCTAGGTATTTATAATTATTATATTTAGTTTATGTTATGTGTTTTACAAGATTGAAATTATGAATTATGATTCATAACATAATCTAGTGTGTTACACTATTTAAAAATGGAGCATAATGGAAGTAATGGAAACAATTTCTATGTATATAATTCATATAAGGATTTCCTTCCTATAAAATATAATGATGTTGGATATGGATCTACAACTAGTGATAAAGAACATAATACTGTAATGGGACAATATAATTAAGTTATGAGAAATAGCATTACCCTTATGGAAGAGCCTGATCCACGCCATGGATGAAAAATGTTAGAACAATTCATGAGACAACAACAAACATCATTCTATGGGACTAAAAATCCTTTAGTAAATGAGAAATGGATATGTTCTGTAGAGAATATATTTCACACTTTATAATGTAACAAAAGAGAGAAGTTTTTCATTGAAATTTATCATCTATCAGGAGATATGGATGAATGGTGGTAATTGATTAAAAACACGAAGGATGAGGAAGAAATAAAAACATGTAATGAAAGGATTTGAATGAAATTTTATTAGAAAAATATTTTCTCTGATAACATTAAGAAGATATGGAGAAAAAATTTCTAAGTAAGAGGAAAAATGAGGATGATAATGTTACTAATTATGATGAATATTTTACAAAGTTATCAAGGCTTGCTGAAGATTACATTTGCAATCCTAGAATAAAGATTGACTGATTCATTGATGGGTTAAAAATTTTCCTATAAAGGGAACTAGTTTCCAATTTTTTTCATTTCAATATATAATCTCACGTGCTATCAAGATAGAGAATTTTATTTGTAAGTCACATAAATGTAATGGAAAGAAACAGAAGAGGGGGGCTACTGAACACTATAGAAATGGAAATAAGGAAAAACAATTGAAGGGAAGAGTTAACATCCCATATTATAATAAAAGTAGAAAAAACACAATGGATAATGAAAATTAGGGATGGGAGTTTGTTACAAGTATGGGAAAAATGGTCACCAAGCTCATGATTGAAAGGGAATGAAATAATTCAGTAATGTGTAGTGTTTTAACTGTAAGGATAGGGGACAATATGCAAAATATTATCATAAATATCAAGGAAACATTTCCCATAAAAGGTCATTTGAGAGAGGTTAAGATTATATAATCTCAAATAATGAGGGTGAAGTTCATTATGATGTTTGGGAAAGAAATTTTATCTTCCCCTCAAACCTAGGTAATTGTTTATTTGATTTTGGATCATCTCATTCTTTTATATCATCCTAGATTTCCAAAAAAATAGATATTCACCTTTTTATTTAATAATTTTTTTATAGTCAAAAATACAAATGGAAGTCTCATGGAAAACAATATGTGTTGCGAACTCCCCTTTATGATATATAAACATAATTTAATTTCTAACCTTTTCATCATACCCATGTTTGAATTTGATTAAATCCATATTTTAGAATGATTTTCAAAATATTATGTGAAAATTTATTAAAAGAAGAAAGAAATAATTATTTTTGAGGAAGTTGTAAAATTATATATCTTTAGATTAGAAACCTAATATTATGATTCTTATACAGATCCACCCTAATAGATCTATTGATATAAATTATTGGAGAGTGTAATAACACATGCATTTTTTTTTTCAGGTATGGGTTTTTCTTTTGTGGTGTTTTTGAGAAAAATAAGAGAATATTTAAATTTAAGGAGTACACGCCATGTAATTAAGAGTACATCCCTTGTACCCAATTTTTATGGGTGACCATGTATTTTCCATGTAATGGCTGAGTACATGGCCATGTGGGATGACCTAGAGACAACCTAAAGTAGGTCCTAGTAAAGACATATACACACCTAGTACTTTTAAAATGCACATTTTGTGTATTTTTTTTATTTTTCAAATTGGAAAAGGGTCATATCTAATTGGTATAAACACATTCTTCTTGACTTGTATCATCCTAGAGTGACTATAGGGCACTATTCATCTTCAAGCACCCGATCGACCATCTGTTCTCTGAATCAACTGGTATCGATTGCGTTTTAATCACTACGGAGAGTTCTTCCTTCTTCTAGAGCCTCGTTCATTGATTTTTCCTCTTATATGAGATATTATACGTTGAATTTTTTAGACGTTTTGGTAGATATAAATCATTCTAGGACGATTATAGGGCTGATGCCAGAGTATATTGATCGTACAATGCTGAGTTAGGTGGTTTGTTCCCTTATGTAGATTGTCTTTGAATTTATATGTGCAAAAGTGACCATTTCCCTAGTTTAGGGAATAACGTGTTTAGGGATTTTAACCATGTTGATTCCTACTATGATTGTTTTCTAGAGTTAGGGAACTTGTTTGTAAATTGGGCCATTTTCTACGATATGGAGGTGTTTTCCCATGTTTTATTTGATATTGGCTGCTGGGTCAATAATTTCATGTTATATTTCTTTTTTTCTATTCCTAGTACAATTAGGATGGAGTAATATTATCTGACATTCTTGTGTATGATTTTTGGCTTTAAACCAAGAAGAACATTGTGGTTTACATTGCCTGCTGAACATCGTTTGTGCACATTTTCATTACACAAGGCTCTTGGAACCTATTGTAGTGAGACCATAGGGGGAATTCACGTTCAGAGATTCCCTATAGGGTCTGTTACATTTATCATGCTGCGAGACCATCGAGGGGATTGATATAGTGTTCTCCCCTAGAGTGTCTATAGTTACCATTACGAGACCACATGTTGAATTGACATTGAGTGACTTCTCAGGGTTTCTGTAGTTTATTAATAAAAGGCTATATGTGTTATTGACGATGAGTACTTCTTTATAGAGTCTTTGTCTGAATGAGACCAAAGGGGATAGACCGTCTAAGCTAATTAGGAGGTCGTCATATCCTTCTATAATTTTAACAATGAGGGTTAGGCTGTGGGAACTTGTGCAGAGGGTTACTTGAGATTGATTGGTTGTACCAGAAGGGATGGGCTATGAGAAATTTCCCAGATGGTTTCTTGTGAATGCTTGGTTTAATTATTAATAAATGTAAATGATAGTAGTTTTGATTGTAGGATTATTTACTTTGGATTAGTTCCATTTTTATTACTTCATTTGACATATTGCCTGATATATATATTCACTAATTATTAGGCACAAATATTTGGGTGGTTTTCTACAAGGATTCATATTACACCCTATTTGGGTAATGCTTTTGGGCCCACAAAGATTATATTGCTGCAGGTATAGATAAGGGAAAGCGGCCTTCTACTTTACGTATGTGAATACTGTGGAACTGAAAATTATGGGACCAACTTGAGGCTTGCGATTCTGTTAGAGTTTTTTAACTGTTTTTCATTTGTAATTTAGTTTAGTACTATATTCCAGCACTGTGACTCGTTTGGACGATTTCTAAGATACTTGTGACATGAATCATTATTTACATATATGCTGTAATTGTTTTGTTATATTCTGTCTTCTGTTGTTTACTTATTATATGGTATTAATAATTATGCTACTGTTATCTATTTGTTTCCAATATGTTACTCTGCCAATGTGGGTATTGTTTCCACACTATCACTCCCATGGCCCTCACTACTAGTCAAAAGCCTCTGGCATTCAGGGAAATGCGCGTGAGGCCATGTGATCAACCGGGTACGGGGCACCTCTAGGCGGCACTCAGAACCAGGATGTTACAAAATGGTATCAGAGAAATTCTTTTCTTTTTTACTTACTTTTTGGAGCTTATTGATAGGGTCAGGAAAGAATATATAGTTATTAATGTGTTATGCCCAGGAGCAATGTACATGGAAAATCAAATTTACCTCGATTATTGTAATTTTTCTGTTTTTTCAATTATTAAAGTTGATTTTATTTCACTATTGGGTGATTCACATGTTCTGTGCCATTACCTTTAATATTATTGAGGTTCCTTTTCGGTTCCAACCCGATGAGATGAAGGTATTCCATCTCATGCATCATATCAGCACTTTCTAGAGATCACATGTCATGCATTCTTATAATTCCATTTAGGGTGCATTACTGATTGCATGTAGCTGTTAAATATGATGTATTAAATATGCATGTTATTGTGATAGATTCCATGATAATGTACCTTATAATTGATAATTTATTGAATTGTGAAAGGTTTAATTTGGATGAACACCAAACTTTGGTCCCTAAGGTGTTATATCCCCTCATGGATCAAGATTTGATGGATCATTGCTTTTTTATACTTGTATATGACATTAATAAGATTCCAATATTTTAATCATGGGGAGTATGGGCCCCCACATATTGAAAAGTAGCACATTAAATTTTTTAGTGTTTTTTCGGTTCTAGAGTAGTTTCTGAGGCTTAATGTCCCGAAAAACCTAGAATACAAGGTGTTTATTGATGAATACACACCATGTATCCATATTTTTGGGAATAAAATCATTTTCTTATGTACACACCATGTAATTTAGGTAGACTCCCAATAGTCTCTAACTGTGTTCCTGCCTGTGTGGGTAGAGACACCAGGTTGGGAAATCCTTCGAGGAATAAACTGTGTAACTGACATACATGTCGTGTTATAAGGACCATGTGTTCACCTGTGTGACTAAAGACATAGATGGATGAAACATATGTTATACACGTCCTTTCCCTCTAGAACACGCCGTGTAGTGTAACCCATGTAACTGATTCTGTGAATTACAACACGGGTCAATGCAATCCTTATAGTGCAAACTGTTTTTGGCATACAAACGCCATGTAGGGTCATCTGTGTCTATGACCATGTGTCTAACGACACAGATGGTTGAAACATAAGTGGTTCATGCCATGTTTAGGGAGAACATGACATGTATTCTAGTTCTAGGATAACTGTGTGGGTTAGTAATGTAAGAGAACTCATGAAAAGGGGAAATATTCATGTACATGCCATGTCTTGGGAGAACACGCCATGTGTATGGGTGTTACACAACCAGGGTGGAAGGATTATACAACCATGCGAAGTATTAAAGGAATACACCGTGTAGGGGATATACATTCTATGTATCCTTGTTTTAAAATACCTGAATGTTTTACTTCTCCATTTCCTTTCTTTCACTACTAGTTTTAGTCCTTGAAAATATTGAATAAAGGTGTGCACATGATCTTGCAGATTCCTGCCACCGAGACGTCCTCCAGTTGTTCACTTGTTAAATGTAAATGATTAGACACCGGACATGGCCAGTCATGGACTACCATCAGATCCTCTTGTCGTTTCAGTCTTAGCACCAGCCATTATTCCGGCCATAGGTGTTCACACACAGTTCCGAGAAGGCTTCATGAGGTTTATGCAGACCTTTTAGGGAGCACCTCATCTTAACTCATCAATGGAAGAGTTTATGGGGGTCTCTCAACTGTATCATCCTCCCACTTTCTTAGAGGATGGAGGATATCAGGCTGCAGATTCATGGTTGGAATCCATGCTGTCAATCATCAAGAATCTGGATACACCTCCTGAGAGGAGAGTTAAGCCTGCTACTTATATTCTTTAGGATTCCCTTATTATATGGTGGGATGTGACCTCACAGGTAGGGCTCCATAAGGGTATGGGTTGGGATGAGTTTTATCATACCTTCTATGATTAATTCTACCCAGATTATTTGAAGGCCGATCGAGCCTGAGAGTTCACGAGTTTGGAGCACGGTACTCTCTCAGTCATGGAGTATTATTATCGCTTCAAAGAGATAAAAATCTTCACAACCATTTCAGGGGGTGATGAGTTTTTTCTGGTGAGGATGTTTTAGGATGATCTCAGTTATGACATCCTATCTCTGGTGAAAATCTTCTGGTTGACTTACATTTCTTCCATCGATAACCATGCTCTGATTACAGAGCGCAACATGTGGGATTCTAAATTTTTGGGCTAGGGAGGTTTATCATCCAGAGTTAGTGCTTCTCTAGATGATAGTATAAAGTATAAAAGGGAGTCTACACATGGGGATCCGAGTAGGAGACATACACCATCAGGTAGCCAGGTGGTATGTTATCAGTGCGGGATGGGAAGGCATACAAGGTTGTAGTGCCCAAGAGTCCCAGTTGAGTGTGGATATTGAGAAAAAATGGGTCATCTTCAGTGTATTTTTTAGATTTTATCACCAGCATCCGGTGATAATGGTTCTGTTTCAACTCCTAATACCAAATTAGGAACACGAGTCTCACATCAGAATGGGAGCTAGAGTTCTTTAGGCTGCTCAGGCCGAGGTGGTGGTCATGGCCGCATTGGTCAAATTTAGGGTTTTTGATAGACACATGGTGGATCCGATCTGGGATCTTAGTAATATTCATAGGGTCATGGTGCATGTCAGGCTTTTGAGATTGAGCATATCTAGCCGAAGCAGTTTCCCAAACCCTCTACAATTCGAGGTTCGATTTTCGTTGCCTCAGTTTTTGCTTTTACACTTTTAAATATAGGGGATTCCAATAGTTTCATATATGTTGATGTTGTGGAGATCTATTGGATTTTTATCTTTTATTCTGCTAATGTATTGACTCTATAAACTCTTTTGGGTACAACAACATATAGTGTATGTCAGTGAAAGGAGTTCCCACATGAGTTTAGTGGGTGTCACATCTTATAGGACCTCTTTTTCCTAGATATGATATGCTATGATTTGATTCTCGGGATGGATTTGTTAGATCCCTTACTGGAATTTGTCTATTGTTATCACCATTGGGGGAGTTACACATCACTAGAGGGAGGTTAGTGTTTACACTAGGGAGAATGGGAGGTCTAGGCGAGCAGAGAAGGACCCAAGCATCATGGGTTGGGAGGAGTTACAACCCAGACTGGTAGTCTATATCTGGATGACCATGGTACTTCACAGATGGACTTTCCTTCAGTGGTGGATCATTTCAGGGATGTCTTCCTAGACAAATTTTTCAGGGTTACCTCTAGAGTGAGAGGTATACTTTTCTATAGAACATTTTTTAAGAGTGGCACCGGTGTCCCTTCCTCATTATAGGATTGCTACACCAGAGTTATAGGAGATCAAGAAGAAGTTGGAGGAATTTCACGCAAAAAGATTTCATCTGGCCCAATACTTCTCCTTGGGGTTCTCCAATACTATTTTCAAAGTTGGAATATGGTACCCTCAGAATTTGTGTCGATTATCGAAAGATTAACTAGTTGACGGTCAAGAACTGATATCCGTTGCTGATTATTTAGGATCTCTTTGATCAGCTTCTAGGAGCCTGGGAGTTATCAATGATTGACTTGACATTTTGTAATCATCATTTGTGTGTTAGAACATCTGATATTCAAAATATAACCTTCTTAAAAAGTTATAGTTTATACGATTATGTGGTTATACTGTTCGGTTTCACAAATGCACCTGGAGTATTCATGGCACTGATGAGCCGAATGTTCCATTTGTAATTGTATTTCTTTGTGGTGGTTTTCATAGACGATATCTTGGTGTACTCTCACACTTGACACAACCATGCCACTCATGTTGAGATCCTTTTGAGTATACTGAGAGAGAATCAGTTTTATGCTAGCTCACAAGATGTCACTTTTGGATGGACTAGATTCTCTTATTGAGTCATATCATCTCAGAGACAGGAGTATCAGTAGACCCATAGAAAGTGATAGAAGTTGTATCCTAGGTGCAGCTAAAGAATTTCATTGAGGGGTGATGTTTTTAGGGCTGGTTGGTTACTGTATACCTTTTATTCAAGACTTTTCATGCATAATAGCGCCAATGAATGGCCTCACTAAGAAGGATGCAATGTTCTTGTGGTTAGATTCAATTGAGTAAGCCTATCAAGAGATGAAAGGGAAGTTGAATTCATAACTGATACTAGTTTTTCCCGATCTTAGAATGATTTATACAGTTTACAGTGATGCATCAGGTATCGGGCTGGGAGAAGTGCTTATTCAGGGATAAGGACTCATTGAGTACATGTATCGACATTCGAGGCCACATGAGAAGAATTACCTGACACATAATCTTGGGTTGGCTGTAGTTGTTCATGCCTTATGCTATTAGATACATTGTCTGTTGGGAGAGAATTTTTTGGTTTTCACAAACCAGAAAAGTCTCGAGTATATCTTCACTCAGCGCGATCTGAATTTTAGGCAACAAAGGCGGGATTAAGACATTCAGTCCATTGATTTTGATCATTTCTATATGCCTGGAAAAGGCAACACAGTGGATGATGCATTGATCAAGAGGACTCAGATAGAGGATGTTTAAGAGACAAGTAGTGAGTGGCATATTATGTCCGTGTTCTCCGAGATTCATTTGGAGTTGCATGACAAAGAGGGGTAGATGTTTCATTCTTATGTAGCTGTTTCCTCTACTCTTCTAGACCGAGTGGAAATAAGGAAGCTATTATATTTAGAATTCCTAGTTCAGGGGGAGAGTGTGTCCGAAGATGACCCTATTCTTATATAGATAATAGGAGAGGATGAAATATTATGCTTTCAGGGACGCGTATGGGTGCCAATAGTCATACGTGATGAGCTGATCTGGGACATTCATTCCATAGTACGGACAGTTCATCATAGTGTTACCAAGATATATCGAGATCTACACCGTCAGTACTGGTGGCCAAGTATGAGGAGAGATGATGTAAGTTTTTTCATGAGATGTTCCACCTGTCATTAGGTGAAGGTGGAGCATTGGCAACATGTAGGGATTTTACAATTATTTCCCATTCTCAAGTGGAAGTGGAATTATGTGGCGATGGACATAGTGACAGTTTTATTAAGGTCACCTCAATGTAATGATGTAGTTTGGGTTTTCATTAATAGATTCATGATGGTTTCACACTTCATTCCTATCAAAGAGACCTCCAGTTTTGATGAACTTGGGAGGTTGTTCATCCGAAATATTGTACGCTTACATGGGGTTCCAAACTCCTTAGTATCAGACCGAGAGGCTCATTTTACTTCTCGGTCCTAGAAGGGACTACAAACGGGCTTGGGTACACAATTACTTCTGAGTACATCTTACCATCCCCAAACATATGGTTAGTTTGAGCATACGATTCAGGTGCTGGAGGACATGGTTCGAGGATGTGTCCTTGATTTTCAAGGTTCATGGGAGAAGAGAATACCTCTTGTGGTGTTTGAATACAATAATTGTTTTCAATCAACTATTCATATGGAACTTTATTAGGATTTTTATATTTTTCCATGTCGATCACCCATATGTTGGTTGTAGGAAGGAGAGGTAGCTCTCATGGGACCTCGTCTTCTTAAAGAGACCACAGATCATGTGGAGTTGATTCGGAAGAGGATGGATACTCCAAAATCATGAAAGATGTCTTATAGTGATCGACAAAGATGACCTCTAGAGTTCAAGGTCAGAGATCAGGTTTTTCTATGTGTTTCACTAAGGATGGGACACATGAGTATTAGGAGATATGGAAAGCTTTCCCTGAGATGTATATAACAGTTTTTGGTTTTGGAGAGAGTCGGGTCAGTTGCCTATCAGTTGCAGTTATCTCAAAGGAATCAGGATATGTATGACATCTTCCCTGTTTCTCATTTTCAGCGTTAGTTCTCAGACCCGTCTCATGTTTTTTTAACCTGGGAAGGTTGAGCTGGAGGTGGATGCATTGTTCTAGGAGCATCCTATCTCGATTTTTTTTATCAAATCACAATGGTTCTTCATGGCCGGTCTATTCCTCTGGTACGAGTGCTATGATATCAGGAATGAGTACATGAAGAGACTTGGGAGAGGGAGGCCGATGTACAATCACAGTGGCCAGAGCTATTTGAAGATACTTCTCCTACAATGTCTTGCTAAGGAATTTCACTAAAAAATTTCTTTAAGGGGTGAAGTTTGTAAGAACCCTGACATTTTTTTGCTGATATAGGTTTTTTTCATGTGTTTCATAGATAAAGAGGATTATTTGGAAATTTAAGAAGTACAGTCCATGTACAAAGGAGTAAACATCGTGTACCTGATTTCCACAGGTGACCATGTACTGGCTGTGTAAAGGCTAAGTACATGGACGTGTGGGGTGACCTAGAGACTGCATAAAGTGGGGCCCAGTAAAGGGATATACATGCCTTGTACATTTAAAATAAACACTATTTATATTTCTTTTTATTTGTTAAATAGAACCGAGGTAGCGTCTAATTGGCAGAAACACCTTCTTCTTGAATCGTCTCATCTAGGAGCGACCATAGGGCATGATTCTTGTCTGAGCCCCTGATCCACCGTCCCTTCTCCAAAATCAACCACAGTCGATTGAGTTGGAATCTCCACAGTGAGTTCTTCCATCTTATAGATCCTTATTCCTTGATTTATCCTCTCTCATGACATATCCTTGGTTGAATATTTTAGACGTTTTTGTAAGTCTACATTGTTCTAGGACAATTCATGAGCCGACGTCAGAGTATATCGATCATACAACTCCGAGGTTGGTGGTTTATACCGTTCCATAGATTTTCTATGTATTTATATGTGAAAATCTTCCCAATAACTTAGTTTAGGGTATTGCAGGTTTAGGTATTTTAACCCTATTTAAGCCTTCTTTGCTTGTTTGCTAGATTTAGGAATCTTGTTTGAAAATGGAATCATTTTACATAATGTGGAGGTTTTTTACCATGTTTGATTTGATATTGGCCATTGGATCTAGAATTTCTAATTAGGATACTTTTTTTCTATTCCTAGTGTTTTTAGCATAGAGTAATATTATATGACATGTTTGTATTATGCTTTGTAGCTTTTTTCCAAGTATTACATTGTGATTTACTTTGGCTTCTGGACATCGTTTGTGGATGACTTCTTTACATAGGGCTGTGGGAACCTAATGTTGTGAGACCACATAGGGAATTGACATTGAGGTACTCCCCAGAGTTTCTTTTATATTTATCAGGTTTTGAGACCATAGGGGGGATTGACGTTGAGTTCTCCCTCAGAGGGTTTATATTAACTATTACAAGAACACTGGGGGAATTGACATTGAGTGCTTCCTTATAGTGTCTATATTTTATTATTAAAATTCAATAGGGGGAATTGATGATGATTTCTTCTTTTGAGAGTCTCTGTTTGCATGAGACCAAAGAGGTTAGACCATTTAAGCTACCACGCAGATTGTTATATCCTTGTATAAGTTTAACTAGAGGGGTTAGGCTGTGAGAACACACCGAGGGGGTTATTTGAGATTTATTGGTTGAATCAGAAGGGATATGCTGTGAGAACATTCCCAGAGGGTTTCTTTTGAATGCTTGGTTGAATAATTAGTATATGTAAATGAGTGTAGTTTAAATGATGAGATTGTTTACTTTTATGTAGTTCCTTGTTTATTACATCATTTTCCATATTACCTGCTATATATATTCACGGATTGTTAGGCATAGATCTTTGGGTGTTTTTCTACTGGGATTAGTCTCACACCTTGTTTGGGACATGTATTTGGGCCCAAACAGATTATATTATTGCAGCTATAGATAAGGTAAAGCTCCCTTCTACTTCGCGTACATGACTGCTATGGAGCTATAGAGTATGGGACTAAGTTCCAGCTTGCGATTATGTTAGAGTTGTTTACTTGTTTTCTTTAGTACTTTGGTTTAGTACTGTATTCCAGCATTGTGAATTGTTTGCCTTCTTCCCTAGATACTCTTGAAATGCATCATTATTTACATATATGATGCAGTTGTTTATTTATATTCAGTCATCCCCTGTTTACTTATTGTATGGTATTACTGCTTACGATAATATTATCTATTTATTTCTGATGTGTTACTCTTCCAATGAGGTAATAGTTTCCCCACAATCACACACAAAGCCCTTGCTACTAGTCAACAACCTCTAGAATTTGGGGAAATTCTCTTGAGGCAATGTGACCAATCAGGTATGGGGCACCTTTGGGTAGCACCCGGAACATGGATGTTACTGGGAGGAATAGAAAATTACATATAGGTATGAATAATTTAGTATTCAAATTAATTATGTAGCTATTGTAAAGGAATATATTGATGTATTTCTAGATGAATTACTTAGACATACCATAGAGTGTGATGTTGAGATTAATATTGATTTAATCCATGACAAAAGGGAAATAGTAAAGACTCTAAATAGAATAACCCTAATGAAATTAGTGGAGATGAAGAAACAATTAGCAGAGTTGGGTAAAAAAAGATTTGTTTTCCCTAGTGTTTGCCTCTGGGGAGCCGATATTCTTTATTTTAAGAAGAATTATGGATCCATGAAGTTATGTATTGATTATATGGAAATCAATACTATTAAAATAAAGAAAAAGTACCCTCATTCTAATATGGATGACTTATTTGATAAATATCATGGAGATGAATTTTTTTAATATTGAAATTCATTCTAGATATCACCAATTGTTAGTAAATAAGGTAGAAATTACAAAGACAAATATTTGGATGATGTATGGATAATATGTGTTTATAGTAATGCCATTTTCAATAGATAATTCACACTCAGTTTCTATAGATATAATAAATATAGTATTCAAGGAATATCTTGATGATTTCTTGTTGTATTCATTGATGATATTATGATATATTCTAAAATCTATGAATACCATGAGAATTAATATTAGATCAATCTTTAGACTCTAAAAAGGAATGATTTATATGTTAAATTTAGTAATTGTGAATTTTGGATGCATAAAATTTCTCTTCATGTCTATATAGTCTCCATGTATGGAATTTCTATTGATCCTATAAAGATAATGTCTACCGAAGAATGGCCTACACTATTGAGTATAATTGAGGTACATAGTTTCATTGGTTTAGTAGATTACTATCTACATTTTCATCATAAATATTTTTAATTGGACAACCCATTAAACAAGCTCACTTGTAAAGGTGTTAAGTTCATATGTACAAAATAATGTGAATAATGTTTCCAAGAATAGAAGAGAAGTTTGTTCAATGCCCCAATCTCGACTTTACCCTTGTAAAATGGTGTATTTTTGATTTATAATGATGCATAAATTAAATGACTTTATTTTACCTTATGAATAATGATATAGTTAGTGAATATTCATCAAGTTAATTAAAAAATCATGAATAGAACCATCAAACTCATGATCTTGAGTTAAAACTACAATATTTCTTTGGATATATGGATATAATATCTCTATGGTGAATGATGTGAGATATATGAATATCACAAGAGTTTAAAATATATTTTCTCCTAAAACTAACTCAATATAAAGAAAAGGATATGGCTTGAGCTACTCAATGATTTTTATTTCTCAATACACTACCACCTACGGAAGGAAAATAATGTATCATATGTAGTGGGAAGGAAGGTCCATGAAATTATACTAAAAATGAAGATTGAAAAGGATAATTTGATCTTGAATCTAGTAAATATGGATAAGGGAATTATTAAGGAATGTGGAACATCAATCCAATATCAAATGGGTTCCAAACCAACTTTATTATAAATGATAAAAAGTTATCAGTCGTATGATGAGATTTCCAAAAAAAAGTTAATGCTGTGAATGATGGAAAATTGAAATCCTTAGTATATAATGATGGTATTTTGAAATTTGGATAAAATATTTTTCTTACCTAAATACATGATCTAAAAGAAAATTATGAGATGATTCTCATAGATCTAATTTGTCTATACACCTTAGTAGCACCAAGATGTATAAATATTTGGGGGACCATTTTTTGTGGGACCATAGGAAGTGGGAAAGTGTTGATTATGTATCATGATGATTGGTTTTTACATATGTAAAATATGAATGACAACATCCAAAATGGGTCATGAAACCTCTTCCTATACCTGCGTGGATATGGTATGACATTACGGTGGACTTTGTTACATGACTACTAAGGAATCAAATAAGGAATGATGTGCTTTGGGATATTGTTGATCACCTTAACAAATCCAAACAATTTAAAGATATAAATAAATTTTTCCCTCATTTACACCTAAGATTACTTCATATTAATTTATTTTTTATGATTTAATGGTGCCTCTATTTCAATTATTTCTGATCAAGATCCCCATTTTACATCGAATTTTTTGAAAATTACTCAGAAGGCTCGATATACTGAGCTTCATTTGAGCACCACATACCATCATCAAATTTATGGAAAATCTAAAAGGACTATTCAATCATTAGAAATCGTGTTTAGATCATTATCACATTACTTTCATGGTATGTGGGATTAGTATTTACATTTGGAATAAATTTTCAATAATAATATCTTCCATTCAAGTATTCAAATGGCATGGTTGAAGTGTAATATAGAAAGAGATGTCTGACACCTACATGATGGGTGGAATTCTGTGAAAGGAAGATTTTAGGACTAGAACATATGGAAGAAACCAAAAAATGTAAAAACTATTTAATCCTAGATCATAGAAATTCAAATTTTGTAGAAATGAAATTCTGATAAATAAAGGAATAATTAGAATTTTAAAGTGAGAGATCATGTTTCTTGATGGAATCTATATGGAAGGCTGTTATATTATTCATAAAGAAAGGGAATCTAAGTCCCAATTACATTAAACCTTTTAAAATTATAGAAATAATTGTAACTGTGTCCTATCGTTAGGAAATTCCACAAAACATTTCTTAAGTACCAAATGTGTTCCTCAAATAATTGTGATGGAAGTAAATATCAGACACAATGCATGTTATTACCAATGAATAAATGGAACTAGAACATGATTTATCTTACTATTATGTGAATTTCATTATTCTGGATACTAGAGAACAATTATTGAGGAATTAGACCGCTCAACTGGTAAAGGTACTATGAAAAAACCATAAAATAGAAGAGGTGACATGGGAACTTAAGGAAATTATGATGAAGAACTACCGAAATATTTTTATGACATGATATTCTATAAATTTTGAGGAATTTTTTTTTGAATGAGTGAATAATGTAACACCCCATTATTTTATTGTACTTTATTTTAAATTTAATAGATTACGTTTCATGCAACCCAGAGTTCGAACGAACCACGATCTTTTAAATAAGTGAATTTCATGACCTATCTATTAAAATAAGGGGAATTAATAGTATTATCCACATTATAAATCAAATATTTTGAACATTAATTGTGAATATATTTTATAGGCATAAGATAAGAATTAATTATATTTTAATCATTGAAAAGATATATTTTCCTAAGGGAATATTTACCACCTTTTGATGGTGCATTTATTTTAAATATAGTTTTAGAAACTTTTATAAATTATATTTGAAATTAAATAATTATTATTTTATATAGGAATAAAAAATTTACTATTTTAAATTTTTGGTATATTTCGGATAAGATTCATGTTTTGATGAATAATAAAAAAATAATGAATATTAATTGAAAACAAATTTATCATCCAAATAATTTATAGTGTTAAATTATAATTTTGACTAGTGTCAAAATATAACTAGATAAACTTTTTATCATTTAATCTGATGTAGGACATTGGAATAAATTTCAAATTGATTTTTGATATAAAAAAATCTCAATCTTTTTAGTGTTCTCACTTAAAAAATCTGTTTTTCATTCAATCGTGAGGATTAATGTGAAATAAATACAACATTTTTTTAATTTTAAAAAAATGATTCTGTATTTAGAATTAGTGTGTCCACATTGTGTAAATATTTTTAATTTATTTTTGGATATTAGGAATAGTACCATTAGTAATTTATTTATTAACATGGTTTAAGGTAAATAGAGTAATTTAGGGTAAAAATAATATTATAAAAATTATAAAATTATCCTAAATGTTTAAAAAATTTCATTGTGTGAGTAGGTGTATATAAAAACCTTATTTAAGCTTAAATTATATACTTTTTATAGAACTTTGAAAATAATATGGCATTTATTATATTTTATGGAAAGAGAAATAAATTATGTCATGCACATATTTTTAATCACTATATTATTTTATTGTAAAATTATATAGAAGATAAATTTAACTATAAATAGTAATTTGAAACATAAAATATTTATCTTTATTAAGATAATATATTTTTTATTTTCAATAATTAAATATATACATTAAAGACGTATAAAAAGATGATGCAATAACTATTCAACTAATGGAAATATCAAATAAATGATATTGAAGTCATTAAAATAAATATAATTTTAGATAATTAATTTCATCCATGAATTTTATAGATACATTATACATGTTATTGATATATTAGAAGTGTTTTTTCGAAGACATATTTTTTAATTGATTTCTATAAAAGTCAATGCAATAAATAGTACCAAAATATTCATTAATGTTATATTAAAATAAATAATATTTTATAAATTGATATAAAATTCCTCAAAATATAAAATTAGGCCAAACAATTGGTATAAATATTAAAATTTCAACCATGAAAAATTTATGGTTTATTTGTAATTTTATAGTTATTATATTACCTTAAAAGAGTAGAAACCCATGTTGTCACTGTAATTGTTAAAGGGGTTAAATAAGAGTTAAAACCAACAAGGGTAATAATAAGGAAATTTTTTTTATTAAAAATATTAGTATAGATTATTTCAATAAATACTTATATAATTTTCAATATAAATCACTTTAGAGTAATTTTTAATTGAAAATTAATTTATATTTATATTTTGAGAGTTTTCTAAAGTTCCCTCACCTCAATTATAAAAGGGAATATCCTCCCTCACTTATTCAAACAACTTTGAGAATGATAGATTAAGAAAACACAGAATATTTATCCTCAAAACATCTATATAAATTTCATGGAGTTCTTTGTATTCCAAAAATACCAAGCCTAGATCCCTTTAAAAGAGATCTAATGGGAGTCCTCCAAAGAAGAGGTCATCATTTTCACCAACTCATCCATGTTAATTTATTCTTCTACTTCCTATTCATGAGTTGTTTATGTTATTAAGTAAAAAATACAGTATCCTATATATGATGATATTTTTTATTAATATGAGACAACCATATCCCACATTTGAACAATCCTTCAAATAAACAAAAGCACCGCGCATGCGTACGTACGACTAACTATTTCAACATTGTATTGTATTGTTTTAATATCCAAAATATTTAGATTTGTATAATGATGGATATTATGAATATAAATAAATAATATATCTTGATGTTTATTTTCTATAATTAATCTTCCACAAAATTACTTACCCTTTCCCATAAAAATAATGACTTTGTCACTCATGCATACGTACAACCTACCGTCTCCCTGACACGATGTGAATCATTTTCCAAGATAACTGTTAAATAATTATTATAAAAATATATATAATAAGTAAATATTATATCTATGAACTAAATAAAATAATTTATATGAAATATATATATATATCCTTTAGATAGTAAATGTGACTTACATAACAAAACCTGCATATGAAAATGAAGCAATTAACACCCGAAATAGGGGTAATAACAAAATATTATAAGAAAAATAGTATAAGAGGATCATATATGATATAATAAATATATATATGGTTTTGGTATAAATAAATACTATTATTTAAAAAATTATACGTGAGGTTAAATTATTTCCAACTAAATTAAAGTACATGGTAATAGTTAATTTCCCAATCTCATTATTATTCAAGATTGTTTGTGCATAACTATCTTCCAATTAATTTTTATCATCCATTTCCATGTTTTTAAAATATGGTTTTCAAAATATTTTAATATTATCCTACAAACGTTTAAAGTCTTTTTACCCATTTCATAATTTTTATTAAATGGTTTGAAATGAAACTTTTAGTCATTCTCTAAATAGGGCGCGTTATGACTTTTTTCAACAAAAATACGAAAGGAATGTTTTTTTAACAAATATGGAATTAGAATATTTCTCATTCATCATTAATTTTTAATTTATATAAGAAAACATTACATGTTTACAAGATTATTTTCAATGAAAATGATTTCTTTTTAAATTTCAGATTCTTTTAAATAAATGATTTCAATGTAAAAAGTGGTACTTCTCTCAAGAATTTCAGTGACTTTATTAAAGTATTTTCATCAATGTCAATATACTCTTTAAAATGTTATGCTTTATTGAGGATGATATATTATTATATCATTTAACATATTTTAGTAAATGATTTGTGATCATTTTGACTAGAGATGTGGTATTTTGATACCACTCACTATTTTACACATAATTGTTTTTGATTATGTTTAATGATTGGGGAATGTTATTTAAATTTCACATATATATATATTGTTTATGTTTTAACTCATTATTATGAAGAATTAATTGGACTTAGTAAATGGTGGGTGGGGCTCACTATATCTTCTCGATGCATCAGTAGGGTATCATGAGACAGACTAGTTTGGGTATTGGCCGAAGCTTACCTGTTTATGTATGGTTTCTAGGATAAATCATTGACGGTATGTTTATGATGTCCATCATTATGAATTTACTTATTTTGATATTAGATGTTTATATTACATTTGAATGTTCTATTATTACAACATCCATGAAATTATTTATATGGAATTATTTGTTTTTGATTTATTCATTCCATATAATGCTCAAGATTATGTTTAAATTTCTTCTGTTTCAGTTATACACCTTGCGTTAATGATATGTTCTTTTGTACTCTTACCCTTAAAGAGAATATGAGACCACCGATTTCTTATGTTTTAATTTTTCTAGGATACCATGATTTATATTAAGACTGATATATCTGGTTAATCTAGAAGAATATTGGTTATCTCAAAGGAGTGACTAAGTTATAGTTTATATTTTCCATTGTAATGTATGTTTCAAGTATGTAATTTGGTTTCCAAGACTTCTAAATTGATCATATCATTGTGATTAGAGTCTTGTATCTATGATAATGTAATAAATTATAACATTAACTCTAAGCTAAATGGGTTGAGGTCTTTATAACTTATCTTCATAACATGAGTTTAGGAAACTTAAGAACGGGGCGAGCTCAAACACTGTGTAAGGGAAAACGTATCAACATGTTATCCATTTTTAGATTATAAGTATATGATAAAACAAAAAAATGGAGAAATTTGATATTAACATAACATGTAAAAACAATAGTTTTATATAAATCATGAAGGGATGAAATGTATCTCCGAAATAACAATCATGAACACTGATATAAGACTGTGAGATAAGAATGGAAACATGGAAGAACGAAATGACACCATGATATGACATACTCGTAAGCATATAGAAATGTCATAAAGCATGAAATAAAAAGAACATGTCAACTCCAACATCCAAGACAATATAACACAGTCTAACCACAATAATAATCCTTATATTCTCTGACTAACCACCATCATAACATATTTTTCTTAAGATAACCACCCATTCACCATATATAGTGTAATTAGGCTAACCACTTGTGCACTATAAATGTAAAATCATAAGAAATTTACATTATTCAATGAACTGGAAGATAAAAAATAGAACCACACATCTTATAATAGGTTAACCACAATCATAATATGTACATGTATATGTGTTCTATAAAAGGAAAAAAGAAACCATACATAAATCATAATCATGATAATAACCATGTAGAAAAAGTGGGTTTCATAATATTGTATTATGGAATAACCAAAGGATATATATATAGATTCCCAAGAGAAGAAATAATTAAATAATTTTTTACATTCATAATTGAAAAATTAACATGGTTATAAAAAATAGAGTTCTAATGTAGAAAATTCATGACAATAATTATGTTAATAAAGAATTAATGTGAATAACGTGGTCGAAACATTATGAAATAACTAAAGGATCGTTTAAAAGAAGGAAATATTATATCATTTTCCAAAAAACTATAATTGAACCCAGATAGTTCTATATAAAATATTATATATTTTTAGAATGTTTTAATTTTTTATAATTTTTAATTGGGTTGGGATGATTTATATGAGATCAGAAATAAAAAAAGATACCTAAAATCATATTTACCTAAATGCAGGAATTTTAAAGATAAATAAAAACATGTATAATAATAGAAATTAAAAGGATATTTATGTAGTTATATATTTAAGGGACATAGATACAAAAATGTTAGAGGTAAATTAGAATAATATGGAATATAATAGAGAATAATATAGGGATAAAACAACTAAAAAGTCGTGAATGAGGAACAGAAGTACCCTTTTTTATGATCTAAACACCATTTTTAAAATACAACCTAAAAAACATTATCTAAAAAATATGAGAAATTAATTATGATTTTAAATGGATATAAAACATAATGAGGTTTATAACTAAAATCAAGAGCATCAGTGGGAAGGTAAATTATAGTCCAGGAGATGAAACCATCGTTTAAATAGATGGGAATTATTCATAACATAGTTTAATTTTTACACAATAATTTAAAATACAATTTAAGGAATTAATGAATAAAAATTTGACATCCCCAGATATAAATATGGTATAAAATATGAAATTAATGACTAAATTATTAATAAATTTTACTCACGAAATCAGATTATGTTGTGAAATACCCTAACGACTTTAGAAAGTTTTGAATCAAAAGTAATTAAAAGCATGAACAGAATATTTTTATATAAATAAAAATAATTAAATAAAAACTTATTTAAAAATTAAATATTTTAATTTATATACACCATATAAAAATGAAATTTATGATTCAGAATAAAACCAATCACAATAAAGAGAAATTGAGAGGAAAACCCTTGCATCTTAATAAATATTCTAATAAAAATACATTAAAATAAATATTGATTGATATTGTAACTAAAATAACATTAATAAGTATAATAAATAATATTTTATGTTGAATTGGAAGTATATAAACCATTTATAATAAATTATGTTTATAAAAGAACAAGTGTCTCAAAGAAATACGTTTTCAGATAAAGCCCTTACGTGTGTCTGAAAGTTCACTACACATACACTTAACTACATGAATAATTAAATTAAATTTATTATATATATAACCTATAAAATTATTCATATATATTTTATATCTAAAGTACTTTTATCTACTATATGTTATTGATTTATAATATTTTTTTCTTAACTAGGTCAGTTATATAAGTTTCTTCATTCAATGTTCCGATAACTACATATGTATATTGACTATGGAGAAAAAGAATTGTAAAATTGATTAATAATTTATAGAATATTAATATTTTATGGATATAATGTTTTTATATAAAATATATTTTAAATTATTACCATGATTGGGGGTGATGAAAAATGAAACTCAGTGCCCATTGGGGTGATAGTTCACACATACATATGATTAATGTGCCCATTTTTCAAAAATATAGATAATTATGAAGTATATGATAATTAAAAATATCATAAAAATATTACTATTATATTATTAATAATCATTCATAAATTAAATCTTTATGTTCATCCATAAATGATAGTGATGAAGGATGAAAGACATCACATTGTGGAGGAGGTAGTCCACACAACGCACTGATAATGTTTTTGTTTTTCTTAGTAGATGGATATGAAGAAATAATGATTATTACCTTAATATAATAACGTACTAGAAATATATTCAGACTGATGTAATTATATTTCTATGGATATAAGATATATGGTAGAGTAAATTTATGGAGATGAATTTTTGAAGGAGATAATATATACACTAGATATATGATCTTTCCTTGGAAAACTCCAAATAATTTAAGGGATTAAGAAACATTTGTGTCACAAGGGGATTAATAGCATGTGAGTGAATTCTAGGATATTACATTTGGACATATTTTCAATGAAATTTCATATAGTAGGTGTATGTTTTGAAGGGTTTATGAAACCCCCCTTTATAAGAGAGGAAAATGGATCTTTTGGAAACCCCCATTATAGTTTAATAATTCAACGATACTCTTCCATGGTCAATGTCTCCAAATATAAAAAATAATGGATTTTGGGATTTAATAGGTATTATAAATACTCAATCATGGATTTGAATAAATATTTTTAACTGTTTTAATGGTTATTACAATTATTTTTTAAAAACTTTTCTCTTACTTTTAATCTATATAAGTAGTTTTTATTAAAGGGATTTTATGTTTTATTAAAAATATAAATTGTTGGATCTGAATCTACGGATTACACACAAGAGGGGGGTGATTTGTGTCTTTTCAAAATTATTACAATCTCTTCAATTTAGACAAATTCTGTCCACTATGCTTTAGCACGATTAAATATGCAGCGGAAAAAGTAAAAGCATGAACACACGGATGTATAGTGGTTCGGGGAACAGAAGGCCCCTAGTCCACTCCACCAACGCTCAAATCCACGAGCTTGGCGATTTTCACTATCTGGTCCTCGTTTCCACATACCTGTTCACAACTGAGTACAGGCAGTTCACACCTTTACAAGTTTTAGGCAAACACAGCCTTCCTGGTTCAAACACGAACCCACACAGCTTAGAACGAGAAGCTGATCACTCAAAAATAAAAAGGGGTTCGATAAAGAAAACACTTCTCCAGTTGATCTTCACAATTGCAACAGAATGCAATTGACAGTAGATAGATCGTCGTCTTCAGAAAATAAAGATCTGTAATCAAAACAGTTCTGAGTCGATCCAGTTGCAATAGATATTACAAGAAACATCACAACTTCAGCAGCAGTAGATTTACAACAGATAGTCGATGAAGAACACGTGAATCTGCTATCAAGATCTTCCTTCGATAATAAAGGTTTTACACTTCTTCTCGATCACCAAAAAAGAACGCCTTCACACAGTCTCTGTTTCTTGCTCGTTAAAAGATCAATCTATATATTTCATACACTTTCCTGTGTATATATATATCCGAAGTTTCCAAGATAGAACATATATATATTCAAATCTGAGAAAATCTTTCGCATAAATAGATCCATGAAAATCTCCTTTAGATTCGCGATATTAAATAACAGAGCCGTTGTAACTTCCCTGAAGAATCGGCATAAAAAGCTCCGTTTTAAATCAATCATTAATCCGTTGAAAATCGTCTTTGATTCCGTCAAAGTTGTACTTAAGAATCGGCTCGAAATCCGCTTAATAATCCGCCTGTTTGACCAATGCAAAAGGAAATATCGTCTGTCAAAAATATCCCGACGCCAAACGTAGGGTTGATGACGTGACTCCAAACGTAGGGTTCACAAACGTAAGGTTTACAAACGTAAGGTTCACAAACGTAAGGTTGAACATACATATTTTCTCTTCAGCATTCAAACGTAGGGTTGATCATCCATACTTTGTCTTGCTTCAACTCTCCAAAGAACGTACGGTTGATTATAAAAGTAAGGTTGATGATCCATACTTTTGAGAAACAAACTCCACACTGAAAACTAACGTACGGTTTCTCTTCCATACTTGTCTAACAACAAAAACCTAAGGTTCCTTCCAAACGTAATGTTCTTCTTCCATACTTTTCAACAACGTAAGGTTCATTAACCATACATTTCAAAATAACGTAAGGTTCCTTAACCATACGTTTCTTTTAACATAAAAAGTAAACTTTTCATCCATACGTTACGTTCATCAATGTAGGGTATAAACAGTGATTCCAGTACGCGCTAAAATTCATCTCACGCTACAATGATTCCAGAACGCGCTAAAATTGATCTCGCGCTACAGTGATTCCAGAACGTGCTAAAATTGATCTCGGAATAAATGAAGTATGAAATCTCGTTATATGAAATAAATAAATAAAATAAATTCCTGCAAAATACTCAACGAAATAATTAGTAAATAATTAAGGGTATTTGTGAGCATCAAAACCATCATAAAGAGAGAGTATTATTTAAAATAATCTCCCCCTTTAAAAAACATTATTTTGAATTGTTTGAAAACAATACATTGCTCAACAATCTCCCCCTTTTTGATGATCACAAAACCCATAAAAAAATAATAGAACTAATTTAATTGCAATCTTTATTGAAAAATTAGTTTTATAAAATTTTAGAATTTTGAAAGGATTAAAACAATATTTAACTATAAAAAAAAATTTCTCCCCCATAAAAATAAATTTTCAGCTAAAAATAGATAAAAGATAAATATCGTATATATCCAAATTCACCATATATCCAAATTTCTTCATAGGAAACAAATGAATTTAAATGTTGTGTTTATCCAAATTCTCCCCCTTTTTGTGATATCAAAAAGAATGAAAAAAAATTACGGATTTGAACACATTCAATATTGCACTGAACTATAAGTAAATGCTATAGTTAACTCTGTATGAATAAGTGAATTTGTTATACTGGCTAACTTAATCATAAATCAATTAACAAAACAAAATAAATAAGAAAAGAATTTTCATTCACAAGCTGTTATATATAAACGATTGTGATATACAGAGGAATCAAGGTTCATAGTTAAGACAGGGAAAAAGGTGTTTATTTCCTTTGAAACGCGGTCTTTATCTCTGTAAACTGTTCTCTGAGTCTCTTCATCATCCCATATCCTAACTTGATGATAAGATCTCTGTTCTCTTGAGTCATATGAATATCTTCAATCAAATTAACTCCGAAAAACTCATGCATTCTTTCTTCTTTTTCAACAAAAATAGCCAGTTTTTCTGATAACTGATTCAAAAGAATCCTAATCGGTTGCTCTCCAGATGTCAACTGATCCACTAAAAATCTCTGATTATCCAGCAAAACTGACAAAGGGGCACTATTACACTAAAGATCGTGTAATCTGTCACTCATATTGCTCATTGCTCTAGTAATTGCTTGAAATCTCCGAATCAAATCAGGTGAAGAGCCTGATCCACTCACATCACTGTTTGCAATAAACTCAAATTTATTCTCCATGTAAATCTTCAACTCAGACAAATCATCTTTCTTTACCATCTCTGATTTTAACTGATCAACAGCATGCAGCATATCAGTCTTAAACAAATCTACTTCCTGTCTTGAAACAATACATTCTTTCAGCTTCTGAAACTTCAACTGCTCTAAGTCTAGAGAATTTCTGAGACTAACATTCTCAGATTCTAACTGAGAGATACGCTTGTACAACTCAACAACTTCTTCTTTTCTCGAATCAGGGGCACCCTATGCTCGATTCTCATGTTCAGAAGTAGGTTGATGAAGTAGGGCAAGAGGTAAGGAATCTGCATCCGACTGTTCTTTGTCCTTGTCCTGACAAGGTTGATCCACTGAACTATCTTTTGAAGCCTGTAACTCTTCCACTGAAAAATCTTCTTGAAGTACCTCTGTATGAGCTTCAGAAGTATGTTCATCATGAACAGTAGTCTCTCTGACTTCTACTGATTCTTGAGGTCCGACCACTTCTTCACCAGGCACTGCCTCCATAAGTTGTTCTTGTTGAATTACTTTTTCAACAGCCACAACAGCAGATTGAGGTTCTTCTTGAGTTTCTGTTTGAGCTGCTGGTTCCTCTATCGGTGCAGTCTGCTCCACAACAGCTTCTCTCACAAATGAATAAGAAATTACCGGTTCAGAGGATTTCAAGGCAGGAGAGATAACTTTTCATCAATTGACCTCTTCCTTCTAGATTGAAGTCCTTCTTGACTTATCTCTTCCTCAACTTCCTCCATCTCAAAACGAATTCTCCTTGCCACTGTACTAACTCTTGATTCTGCTTGTCCTTCCTTGGACTTAGCCGGTTGAGCCTGAGCACTCTCCGAGTTTTCTTCAGCTCCAACAGGTAAGAGTTTTCCTTTAATTGTGCTCCAGAAGTATCCTACTTTCCTTAAAGTTCCAGCATTGAAAACATTACTGTGGTGACATTTCACCCCAGCATCTACCAATCTGATCATTCCTCTTTTAAACAAAAACAAAGAAATGAACCTTCCATAAGGGAAAAAGGTCATTCTTGCTTCACTCTGACAGCAGTAACTCAAATATCTTATCATAAACCGAGGAAAATTAAACTTAATATCACACATCAGAAGATACATTATGTACATGTCCGGGTATAGGATTTTCTCCATCTCAGCCATTCTTGGTGCTAAACCAGTCTGAACAAATTTTACCAAAATTTTCTGATCGGGCTCCAAATCCTTAATAAACATCTTCTTTATCACTCTGGTTCCAAACAGAAAAGACATAATGTCTTCAGACTTATGTACAGAATCTCCAATATTCCGTAAATAGAAATGAAAAACTCCTTCATGAGGGAAGTTAAGAATTTTACTTATCTCTACAGATGATATTGAAAAGTCATTATCCTCTATTTGAGCCAATAAACTATCCTCCGTATCTCCAAGGCTAAACTGAACAGTTCTAAAGAAATGTCTCATTTCTGCCTCATATAGAAACTCAGAATTTGCACTATTAAAAGCTTGCTCAAGGCTTTGAAACGACAACGCTTGCTTCAACAGTAAATTAGTTTCAAATAGCCACTCTAAATCTATGACTTTACCTTGCAGTATTTTCCGACCTACTACCTTAGGTTTCTTTGCAGCACTGCTCTCGGCTTCATCTGGACACTTAGTCTTTTCCATTCCAACAACGATTTCTGAAGGTTCGTATGTTTAGGGTTTGAAGATTCAGAAAAGGGTTTTCGAGCAGATGTGCGGTTTTAGGTTTTCGAAAGGGTTTCCGAAAAAGGTGAAGCAGTTTAGAAGGTGAAACGGTTCTGACAGCCTTGATTCCCGTGTAATCACTAATCATTACTTTTATTTAAAACAAAATAAAATTGCTTATAGCGGAAAACAGAAATTAAGCAGAATTCGAAAACAAAATAAGATTTAAAAAAATTATTTAAAATTAAATAAACCTAACTCCCCCTTAATAAATACAAACCTTTCTGTGGGAAGTGGTTTAGTAAAAATATCTGCTAATTGATTTTCTGTATTTACAAATTCTAAAAATATATTCTTTTTAAATACATGATCTCTTAAAAAGTGATGTCTTATATCAATGTGCTTAGTTCTAGAATGACTAATAGGATTTTTTGAAATATTAATTGCACTAGTATTATCACATAAAATAGGTGTATTATTGAAATTTAATCCAAAGTCCATAAGAGTGTTTTTCATCCACAACACCTGTGCACAACAACTACCTGCAGACACATATTCTGCCTCGGCTGTTGACAGGGCAACTGAGTGTTGTTTCTTACTAGACCATGATACTAAAGTCTTTCCTAAAAAGTGACATGTTCCTGAAGTACTCTTCCTATCTAATCTACAGCTTCCAAAGTCAGCATCTGAATATGAAATTAAATTAAAGTCAGAGGTTTTTGGATAAAGCAGAGATTGATAAATAGTACCTTTTAAATATCTAAAAATTCTTTTAACAGCAGTTAAATGGGATTCTTTGGGATTTGATTGAAATCGAGCACAAAGACATACTGAATACATTATATCTGGTCTACTAGCAGTAAGATATAACAAACTACCAATCATACCTCTATATAACTTGTTGTCCACTGATTTTCCAGTTTCATCCAAATCAAGTTTTATATTAGTACACATAGGAGTTGTAAATGGCTTTCTGTTTTCAAGTCCAAATTTCTTAAGTAAATCAGTAATGTATTTGCATTGATTTAAAACATTTCCAAAATCTTTTTGAAATATTTGAAGACCCAAAAAGAAATTTAATTCTCCCATCATACTCATTTCAAATTCTTTTTGCATTAATTCTGAAAATTCATGACAAAGAATTTTATTGGTTGATCCAAAAATTACATCATCAACATAAATTTGTACCAACAAAACATTATTTTTCATAGTTTTCTTAAAGAGTGTTGGATCTGCCAGTCCAACAGTAAAATCATTTTTCAAAAGAAAAGAACTTAGTCTTTCATACCAAGCTCTAGGTTCTTGTTTAAGGCCATAAAGAGCTTTAGTAAGTTTGAAAACAGAATCTGGTTTTTGAGAATTTTCAAAACCAGGAGGTTGCTCAACATAAACTTCCTCCATTAAATAACCATTTAAAAAGGCAGATTTAACATCCATCTGAAATAATTTAAAATTCATATAAGATGCATAGGTTAAAAGAATTCTAATGGCTTCTAACCTGGCTACAGGTGCAAAGGTCTCATCATAATCTATTCCTTCTTCTTGATTATATCCTTTAGCTACTAATCTTACTTTATTTCTAGTTATTATCTCTTGATCATCCTGTTTATTCTTAAAGATCCATTTAGTTCCTATTACTGGATAATCATGTGGTCTTTCAACTAATTCCCAAACCTTATTTCTCTTGAACTGGTTCAATTCATCCTGCATTGCTATTACCCAGCTCTCATCATCTAAGGCTTCTTCTATGGTCTTAGGTTCTTGTTGGGATAGGAAAGCAGAGAATTCAACTATGTTTCCAAGGTTTCTTCTAGTTTGAATACCAGTCTCTAAGTCACCTATCACAGATTCTAAAGGGTGATTCTTTAAGGTTCTAGACTGTCTAGGCATTACATTCAAGGGTTCTTCAGTGTCATGTTCTTCTGAACTGGACTGAATTTCTTTTATATCATTTTCAAAATCATTCTTTAAATTCTCAAGTCCCATGTTTTCATTAGAATCAGGTTCATCTATTTGTTCTAACCTTTTCTCAAAAGGATCAGATTCATCAAATTTCACATGAACTGATTCTTCAACAATCCTTGACTTTTTATTGTAGACTCTATAAGCTTTGGAGGTTGCAGAATATCCTAAGAAAATACCTTTATCAGATTTTGGATCAAATTTACCAAGATTATCTTTGGTATTCAAGATGTAAACCTTGCATCCAAAAACATTAAAGTAATTTACTTTAGGTTTTCTGTTATTGCATAGTTCATAGGGTGTCTTTTTCAAAATAGGTCTTATTAAAATTCTATTCATTATATAACAAGCTGTATTAACAGCTTCTGCCCAGAAATATATAGGTAGGCTATATTCATTTAACATAGTTCTAGCCATTTCTTGAATAGTTCTATTTCTTCTTTCTACAATCCCATTCTGTTGAGGTGTTCTTGGAGTAGAGAAGGTGTGTTTAATACCCATGTTTGAGCAAAAGGAATTAAATTCCTGGTTCTCAAATTCTCCACCATGATCACTTCTCAATGAGATTATATTAAAACCTTTTTCATTTTGAATAGATTTACAAAAAACCTTCAAATAAACTAAAAGCTTCACTTTTAAATTTCAAAAAGAAAATCCAAGTAAATCTAGAATAATCATCAACTAATACATAAACATATAATTTACCAGCTAAACTTGCTACTCTTGAAGGTCCAAACAAATCCATATGGATAAGTTCTAGAGGTTTAGTTGTAGAAACTTTATTAACAGATTTGAATGATGATTTGTGTTGCTTGCCAAGCTGACATGCATCACAGAATCTGTCATTTTCAAATTTGAGACTAGGAAAATCAGAAACTAGATGTTTCTTAGATAATTTATGTAAAGCATATATATTGGAATGACCAAGTCTTCTATGCCAGATCCAGGATTCACTTATATTAGCAGTTAAGCAGTTTACTTGTTGTTTACACAAGGAATACAAATCCAAAGTATAAACATTATCAGTTCTGGGTGCTCTAAACTTAAACAGTTTATCTTTAGAAACAGTACAACTATTGTTAGTAAAATCAACAGTGTATCCATCATCACAGAGTTGAGAGATACTTATCAGATTGTGTTTTAACCCTTGTACATAAAGTACTTTGTTGATTGAGACTGTCTCTGGATCTCCAACTGTTCCAATACCAATAATCTTTCCTTTGGCATTGTCACCAAAGGTGACAAGTCCTCCTTCCTTTCGTGTAAGAGAAGAGAAATTAGCTGAAGTTCCACTCATGTGTCTTGAGCAGCCACTGTCCATATACCATATTTCTTTCTTTCTTTGATGACCTGTTACCTGCAAAGTCATTCAAACAAATTGCTTTGGTACCCATATTTTGTTGGGTCCAGGTGTGTTAGCAAGCAGTGATCTGGGTATCCAGATTTGCTTTGTTTTCTTAAAATTGATTGAATCATATAGATCATTGGAAATATAAGCTTTCTTAATTCCACATATTTGAGGTTGTCTTAGAAAATAGTTTTTAGCTATATGACCTTTTGTTCCACAGAAGTTACAAATAACCTGTTTAGTGCTAGGTACAAAATAATTTTTGTATAACTTAGGTTTTTCTCCTTTACATCCAATTCCAAACCTTTCCCTTTTAATTACAGTTTTTCCAAGTATCTCATTTAAGGCTTTTTCTCCTTTTGTAAAAACTAATGAAGCCTTTTTATAAGATTCTACTTCATCCTGTAGAGTTTTTATTTTTGATTCAAAATTAATTTTATTTGAGTCAGCAGAGTTGTATTTGTCAATTAATTCCTTATGTTGTTTTAGCAAAGTATTTCTCTCATCTGAAATAGCTTTATGCAAGTTCTTTATAGATTTATATTTTTTAAATAATGAGTCATACCTTTCTTCAAGCATATTGCAGTAAGCTGCAAGTTTTTTATTTGTGAAACCTGTTTCAGAGTTTGATTCATTATTTGAGTCAGAGGAGTAGTATGAGTGTACCTCATCAGTTTCAGCCATGAAACACATATTTGCTTTTAAATTGGCTTCCTCCTTCTCTGAGCTTGATTCAGAAGAATTACTTGAGTCTTCAGAAACACTCCAAGTAGCTTTCATAGCTTTCTTGTCTTTCTGATCATAATCATCTCTTTTGAAGAATTTCTTCTTCTTTGCATATTTTAATTTTGGACAATCCGGTCTGATATGTCCCATCTTTTTGCATTCATAACATCTCACTTCCTTGCTATCCTTCTTGAAGGATTTCTTGAAGTCTTTCTTCTTACTGTAGAACTTTCTGAATTTTATGGCTAGCTGAGCCAGTTCTTCATCCGAATTTGAAGAATCAGAGCTTTCTGATTTAGCACTTACTTCTCTGTTCTTCATCTTTCAATCCTTTTGTTGAGAAGTCACTTTCAAAGCAGTATTTTCCCTTTTTATGTAGACTTTATGCTCATTTACCTCATCTTGCATTTCAGCCTCGTACATCATCAATGTACCAATCAGCTCTCTCATAGTTAGATCTTTAACAGAAGTTGATTGTCTGATTGCTGAAGAGATTCCATTCCATCGAGTAGGAAGTAATCTCAGTACCTTTAACGCTTGATCAGCCTGCTTGATTGGTTCTCCTAGAGCTGTTATATTATTGACAATTTCTGTCAATCTTCCATTCATCTGAGTGATGCTCTCTCCTTCAATCATTCTGAAAGTATCGAATTTTAATTTAGCAGTTGCATATCTCATCTGTCTTACATTATCTGTTCCTTCATAAGCAACAGCTATTATTTGCCACATTTCATATGCAGTCGGGCATTGAGATACTCTGTTAAATTCATCCGGTCCTAAACCACAGATGATTGCATTCATAGCTTTTGAATTCATGTCATACTCAGCCTCTGTAGCAGCACTCCATGTATCGGGATTTTCAGGAATTTCATAGGGAGTCAGAATCTTTGAATAGACTCTGTAACCAAGATTTTTCAGATAAATAATCATACGTGATTTCCAGCAGCCATAATTATCTCCATTAAAGTAAGGTGCTCTGACCATTGACATTCCCTCTCTCGTATCAGCCATGATACACTATGTATAATCTTTAAATACTTCTAGCTTGATAAGACTTTAAAAAATAAGAAGCTCCTCTTCTGATACCAATTGTTGGATCTGAATCTACGGATTACACACAAGAGGGGGGGGGGGGTGATTTGTGTCTTTTCAAAATTATTACAATCTCTTCAATTTAGACAAATTCTGTCCACTATGCTTTAGCACGATTAAATATGCAGCGGAAAAAGTAAAAGCATGAACACACAGATGTATAGTGGTTCGGGGAACAGAAGGCCCCTAGTCCACTCCACCAATGCTCAAATCCACGAGCTTGGCGATTTTCACTATCTGGTCCTCGTTTCCACAGACATGTTCACAACTGAGTACAGGCAGTTGACACCTTTACAAGTTTCAGGCAAACACAGCCTTCCTGGTTCAAACACGAACCCACACAGCTTAGAACGAGAAGCTGATCACTCAAAAATAAAAAGGGTTTCGATAAAGAAAACACTTCTCCAGTTGTTCTTCACAATTGCAACAGAATGCAATTGACAGTAGATAGATCGTCGTCTTCAGAAAATAAAGATCTGTAATCAAAACAGTTCTGAGTCGATCCAGTTGCAATAGATATTACAAGAAACTTCACAACTTCAGCAGCAGTATATTTACAACAGATAGTCGATGAAGAACACGTGAATCTGCTATCAAGATCTTCCTTCGATAATAAAGGTTTTACACTTCTTCTCGATCACCAAAAAAGAACGCCTTCACACAGTCTCTGTTTCTTGCTCGTTAAATGATCAATCTATATATTTCATACACTTTCCTGTGTATATATATATCCGAAGTTTCCAAGGTAGAACATATATATATTCAAATCTGAGAAAATATTTCGCATAAATAGATCCATGAAAATCTCCTTTAGATTCGTGATATTAAATAACAGAGCCGTTGTAACTTCCCTGAAGAATCGGCATAAAAAGCTCTGTTTTAAATCAATCATTAATCCGTTGAATATCGTCTTTGATTCCATCAAAGTCGTACTTAAGAATCGGCTCGAAATCCGCTTAATAATCCGCCTGTTTGACCAATGCAAAAGGAAATATCGTCTGTCAAAAATATCCCGACGCCAAACGTAGGGTTGATGACGTGGCTCCAAACGTAGGGTTCAAAAACGTAAGGTTTACAAACGTAAGGTTCACAAACGTAAGGTTGAACATACATATTTTCTCTTCAGCATTCAAACGTAGGGTTGATCATCCATACTTTGTCTTGCTTCAACTCTCCAAAGAACGTACAGTTGATTATAAAAGTAAGGTTGATGATCCATACTTTTGAGAAACAAACTCCACACTGAAAACTAACGTACGGTTTCTCTTCCATACTTGTCTAACAACAAAAACGTAAGGTTCCTTCCAAACGTAATGTTCTTCTTCCATACTTTTCAACAACGTAAGGTTCATTAACCATACGTTTCAAAATAACGTAAGGTTCCTTAACCATACGTTTCTTTTAACATAAAAAGTAAAATTTTCATCCATACCTTACGTTCATCAACGTAGGGTATGAACAGTGATTCCAGTACGCGCTAAAATTGATCTCGCGCTACAGTGATTCCAGAACGCGCTAAAATTGATCTCGCGCTACAGTGATTCCAGAACGCGCTAAAATTGATCTCGGAATAAATGAAGTATGAAATCTCGTTATATGAAATAAATAAATAAAATAAATTCCTACAAAATACTCAACGAAATAATTAGTAAATAATTAAGGGTATTTGTGAGCATCAAAACCATCATAAAGAGACAGAGTATTATTTAAAATAATCTCCCCCTTTAAAAAACATTATTTTGAATTGTTTGAAAACAATACATTGCTCAACATAAATTACCCATAAAACTGAATTTGGTTGAGATGGAACTATATTTAATATATATTTAATAAAATATAATTTCTAAAAATTATAAATTTAAATTTTATTTTAGGACATTTAATGTATAGATAAATTTTTTTGGTAGAAACATGAAATTTTAACCATTATAGATTCTTAAACTTATTTAGTAATGTCTAAAAATTAAATTACAATTATTATATTTATTAATGATTTCACACATATTATAAGATTAATTATTTCAAGGATTTTATTTTAATTTATTTGATAGAAATTACATTATATTAATAAATAAATAATTACAAAATAATTGGTTCTCTATTATCGTGATAATTATCATTCATCCGAATAATCAAAATTTTATACATAAACTGAAATTTCATGTATTATATGACATAGAAATGATTAAAAAAATGGTTTTTTTATATTATTTGTTTGGATAATATTTGATATAATTTCCACACATTTAGTTTTATTTGAGGATTTAATGGAAAAATTTGTATTCAGCTTGAAATAGAAAATTTCCTGAAAATTTTATTTTTCATAATTTAATTTTATCATTTTTATTTTTTAAATTATGTCTTATGTATTTTTAATCGAGGTAATTCATGGTAGATCCCACAATAAGAGGGGCTAAAATGGAAATTAATGAGAATATAGGATTGATACGACAGATTGGACCCTGCTTCACTATTTGTGTCATAAATGTTTTATCAATTCATAGAATGAGATGAAAATGTTCGAGATTTTAAAAAATGAAATTACATGAATATCATTAAACTAGAGTAACATATAGTTCTTATAGTGACTTGTCCCAAAAGGTTTGTCAATAGAGATTATATTGTAGATGAAGAATTTCACATGTTCCCTTTTTGGAAATTGAAAACCTAAACCTCCAACACTCTATTTAAATGATACTTTCATTATTTGGAATGGTTGGATGATGTTTTAGAAAATTATTATGGAATGTTTGGTTCATTAAACATTTTTAGCCTATTGTAATTCATATTTCTTTCTGTAAATATCTCTTCTAAGAAGGCACACCTTTCCCACTTATACCTTTTGTTTCTTTTATATTATTCTTGTTCTACCTTCTAATATTCAATAAAACATATCTATTATTCTATTTTAATCATTTTTTCTTGGTGATGGTACTAATGAATGGATATGATATTTTTTTTCATTTATTTCAATTATTTTCTTATAAATCCACAATGAAAACTCCACCCATGGAAGAGTGATTTCGTTCTTGGTAAATCAAATCCCAACTACCATCATTTTTTTAAATCAATGAAAAAACTATAATTCATTAGTTATAATCAATTATTTCCTTCTGAATTTCTAGAGAACTTGATCAACTCTCACTTGACCTTAAGGCTAGACATGTGTGAATTGTGTGAGAGAAACTTCATTCACCAAATCTAATACACTAGTGATAACATTATTAGGTTCAAGTATAATTTAAATACTAGAAAACTTATATATAACCATGGCATGAAACCGTGGGTATAATAGTAGAAAATGTGGGCATATGCAATACCCATGTATTTAAGGAACCATGGGATCCCAAGGCATCGGTACAGAATTGAGAAATAACATGATTTTAAAAATATTAGCTATAGGTCCACTCCACTGTGTCCTTATCATATACCACTGGTTTGTAAAAATGTTTGTATAGAATGGAAAAAATATACGGTTGTGGGATTCAATCCCTGGATCGCCCCATTAATCATTTGGTGCCTAACCACTATCCTATTTCTCTTATGGATATATATATATATATATAAATAGTGTCAATATCTATACAAATATGGGAATAGGTGTTCCTGCAATTTTTTTTTCATTCCGTGAAATTTCTTTTCCTTTCCATAATGAGGCAATGCTATACCCACAATTTTGGAAAACAGTGGGAATATGTCTCTAAAAACAACCTTATGCCCACAGTTTATGAAAACCTGTGTGTATAGGTATTGGAAAACAACCTATAACCATAGTTGTGTAAAATATTAGGTATAGGCTCCCATATTATACCTATACCCACAGTTTTAGGAAAACCATGGGTATGGGGCCTTTTTTCAACAGTGTACACAAAATCTTAAAATTATTATTTCATGTTAGTATATGATTCCTTAATTTTACATCGACTACATGTTCTATTTTAGATCACAATCAAATCATGGTGTTACAATCCGATGTTGTGAAGTTTACATATGATTCATTTATTGCAATAACTGTGATCATAGTAATTTACATTGGTTTCTGGGGTTTACAAGAATATTTGATCAAAATTTAATGGATTTTAATCACCTAGGATAATGATACATTAATAGTTAATGCATATATTATATTTATTACATCTTATAATATTGATGTTTTTGAGGGAATTATTTCATTGATTACTTTTTTCATATTTGCTCAAAAATATATAAAAAAAACCCAACTTTTTGGTTATTTTAATTTCATTTTTTATCTTTTAAGGGTTTTTAATTCGTTTACACCTCCAGATATATGATATAGTGTGGCGATTGTTCTGAAATTAGTAAAAAAATCACAAATATTTTTGGGACAGTGTGCAAGAACTCTCATAAAATTAGAACCAGTTATAGGGAGACATGTGTTTTATTCAACCAATTTTCAGATGTGAATCATCTATTATTTTCCCTGAAAAGATATTAGAAAAATGAAATTCATTATTTATAAACCATCCTTTATATAAAAAGTTATAATTTCTATAAAATATTTTTTAGGATTTTACAAGTCTTGTTTTAGGGGTGATGTGTTTTATGATCTGATTAGTGGTATGAAAGAACATCTTGGGTAATAATATCTTGATTCCTTATCCAATTAACTAATTTAGATATCAAAATATTTTCATGAATTCTATCAACATGAGGAAATATATAAAAAATATTTTTCCATATTTGATGATCAAATTTGGGAAGTAATAGTTATATTGAAAAATACTTATCTTGAAAAAATCTTAGAAACACTACTAATGTCCCTCCAAGAGGAAAATGCACATGATATTGATCAACTTAAGGGAGTGGAATGAACTTTGAAAGAACATGTTTTTTTAATTTACATTATTTTCATAGTAAATTTTCTAGACACATTTTTCTCTTGAATAATATTCTCCTATTCATTCCATGGAAAGTGATGATGATGTGGAAGGAGTGACCATCATCTAGGAGATTAAGGGGTTTTACATTAATGATGATTAAATTCCAAGGGTTATGTAAGATGAAATAAAATTAAATAATAATGAGGTGGATCTTGATGATTTTAATTAATCTTTTTTTTAATATTTATCAAATAAAATATCCAAATTATTTCCTCATGATTTTTTTGAAGAATCAACACTTCCAAAAACAACCCTTGTTGTTTTCTAGTAAACAAGAAAAGAGGTGGTGCCTAAAGAATAAAGATATCTCAAAAAGACAATGATAACATGATTCCCTCCTCTACATACACATGCACATATAATTGAGTGGGACACCATAAAAGTAGATACGGTGTACCCCTTATTTATTTCCCATATTTATAATGAATACTTCATTAATTTTATTATTATATGGTTGGGGTCATTTTTATCTTTTCATGGGGGTCTCCAATATTGTTATACACTGATAGGTATCGGGATAAAAAACATGTGGTGGTCACTTAAAAAGCTCAATCAACATTCAGATCGTGTCATTACAATACTAACTCCGTAGATATAGGTAGTAAAAACACAACACCTCTTCAGGATACCTCAACTTTAACTTCAATTATTCTCATTTAATTATTTCATTAATTTTTAGGGATTCAATTCATTTTTTTGTAGGTTTTAGATGTTATTTATTAGTTTTTAAACACAAAGTCAAAAAATTAAAAATTAACTAGGTTATATTTCTATATTTTATTTGATTTTTACCATATACATTCTATATGTTCTCTAATTAATATCAGTAGTTTCATTTAATTATTGGGGATGACATTTTTCCTAGAGTCTATTGGATTTTTATTTTTATGAGATTCTTCAATGAAGTAATGTAATATTAAAAATTAAAAAAAATAAAAAATATTAGAAAAGAAAAAAATAATGTCACATTCTTATTACTTCTTTGGAAGTGATTGAGAGTGAATGATTTATTTTTCCAACGTAATGGGATGAATGATATTATTTGAAAATTTGTCATCATTAATGGTTATTTTATATGAAAATATTTTTTTTCATTAATATATTTGAATGTGTATTTATTCAGCCTTTGAGATTTTTAAATCATTCATGATGGTACATTTTCATGGAAATTATGTCATTTAATATATACACACACTTCACACACAATCATGATATGGGGATTTTCCTTAACAATTTGATGTTATGTCCAAATCATGAAATATTTTCAGCTTATAACATATTATTTACATACTTTTAATTTTCATATGATCAATTTCATTATTTTAACATATTTTCCTATGAATGTGTACCTAATATACAAATATTTTATTCCCAAAAAATTAATAAAATAAAAAAATAAAAAAAATCTATAAATAAGAGTGTGAAGAAATGTACAAAATCTGGGGATATCTATGTTGGAAGATTACAGTTTAACTTCTGGGAATACTTATGTGAGTGGGTTGTGAAATTTTATTAAAATCCATGTTGAACTAGTCTGGTTTAAATGAAAATAGAAAGTTGAAAACATTTACTTGAATGGAATATTTTGGATAAATAGTGGAGAGGGAATCTTAAAATGATTATCACACAATCTCATGGCGAATTCATTTCATTGTTAAAATATTAAATTTTTCCACATGAGTACAATCATTGAACTCATTGGATTTTGATTGGATACTATTTTTGTGTTACTTCAGGATTTGTAAATACTTAAATACTTATTTTTATTCTTTCCCACCTCATATTGGCATCATTGATTGAGAAATTTCAACAAGTACAATTTTTTGGATTACATGAAATTATTTTTTACCTAATAGTGTAACAGTGTAAGTGGGGGAATAAAAAATACATGTTTTGTTGAATATTTTGTTGAAAATATTTGATATAATTTCCCCACATTGAGCTTTATTTTAATATTTAGTTGAAAATGTATTTTGACATTGAAATTTTAAATTGCATGAAAATAATATTTTTCATTATTAATTTTATCTTGGTGATTTTTTCATAGCATTTTTTGTTTAATTATTTTTGATTTTAAATTTTACTTTAATATTATCAACAAATATATATATATATATATATATATATATATATATTCCATTTATACTGTGAAATCTGTGTAACACCCCGAAATTCTAATGTAAGAACCATATATTCGATAGTGTGCATGACACACAACACCAAACATGTAAGGGGATATAACACCATGATAATTTAAAATATATTTACTATTTTAGATATATTTTATATGTTCTATACATTTTAATCCACCCAACATATATTTCTCTTATGTTACATGCAATAATGACTTTATTCAAAATCGTACATTACAAACAAGACTAAGTTTTGTTGTACAATAATATATAATTAAAAAATTATTATAATAAGATCGAAATAAGACGTTAAATTAGTTATTATAAAATGGATTAATGAACATATGAAAATCTATGGTTTACACAAATTTAAAATTAATTAATTGGTTTTCAATTAATTAGAAATGGAAATATAAAACTATTTAATATAAAGGAAATATTATTATTTTTATTCTCACAATGGAATTTTGTCTTAATAAATTAAATTATTTATAATTAGTGAATTAAATTAATGAAATCATATTTTATATATTCAACAAAATATTTTTGAAAATAATCCAATAGATTTTGATAAACATAAGATAAGAATAATCTGAATATTACACAAAAAACCTATATTTTTATTAAGGCATTTTTACCGCCTTCTATGGTAAAACCCATTTTAAATCTAATATTTGATCCTTTTATAAATTTAAAATGTCAATATAAAATTCACAGTTATATTTGAAACAAAAAACTTACCGAAGGACTATGTTTTAGTATTTTTCTATATAGTTTAATTTTTTAAGAAATAATGAAAAATGATGAAATTTAATCCAAAATTTCATTTTCATTTTATTTATCTAGAAGATTAAATTATACTTTTAATATTTTCAAATGTTTATTTATATTATATTATTATAAATTAATCCAATTTATGTCATTGGAATTAATTTCACTTTCAAATTGACTATAAAAACAGAACAAACATTAGAGCATTTTTACTTTAAAAAACTGCATTGTTGTCCCAACTATGAGATTAATTTTAATTTAATTTCTTCCTATTATGTGATAAGAATTTGAATATATGGATTATATATTTGGAATAAAAATATTATATAATTTATTATATGGTTAACTTAGTTTTATACCAAAAAAATTAGTGAAGGTAATTGAAATTAATTAAAATGATTAAGGTTAAATTAAGATTAATAGGGGAATAAACCATAAACATAAGGACTAAAATGACCTATAAACTTTCCCAAAAGATATTTTCTTGAAATATTTAAATACTATACTTCTTTTTATAGAATTTGAATCATTAATTTTCATCATTCAATAAAAAAATGTCAATGGGGTTACATTATTTTAAAATAATACAAGGGTGTCACCCCTCCGCCATTATTAATGGCCTCATTCACTTCCACTTCCCCGCACCTCTTAATCTATTTAGCTTTGGAAAAAATGTTCCCAATATACTTTTCAACATACCTCTCTTCCTCCATGAATCCTTCCCTTGGGAATAATGTAATCCAATTATTCTTTTTCGTATAAACCCAAAGGAGTTACCCGACTAAGAGGTAACACCCTCCCTCAAACTCATCTCTTTCATTTTAATTATCAATTACATAAATTATTATTATTATATGATAATATAAAAAAAGTTTCCTTAATATTTTTTTAATGTTATGTGTTACAACTTCACTTACACACACTTCCATCTAATGTGTAACAAACATACATTTTACACGTAGGTGGACTGTCGCCTCACTAAACAACGATTGTACAATTTTCCTTTACCACTTATCATGGTAGTAATTAAGATGGAAACTCTATTCATATATGATATCACCCCATCAATTTACTTTTAATTCTTAACATAGATCTCGACCTAATCTACTTGAATCTAGATCCACTCTCTCTAGGATGTGGGAGAGAGAAGAGGAGAGAGAGAGAGGTACTGAATGGAACATGGAAAACACCTCTCCTCAGTTTATAGAGTGAAATAAAATTACCCAGAAATGCCAGCCCGACCCCCGAACAATTAATTACATATATAAATACTATTTTGACTAATAAAGTAATTCATAAATGTTATTTATTATTATTATCACATTCTTATAAAATACTGAATATATTATGTGATAATAATTAAGCCATTAACTCAACTATTACTCCCACAAATATTAATGAACCTTGAAAATTTTAATATTCTTTTAAATAATATTTTTTCATGTATTTACCTGAAAACGGTGAAAAAAATTAATAAATAAATTCAATGAACATTATTCGTAACTTGAATAATGTGAATTTATTTATTTCATTAGTGATCGCTAAACCTTGGATAAATCCTAGACCCCAGTGTTGGGGCCAACCATGTCCAAACCCCATATTTAACCGAATATGGTAGATTCTAAAATACGCTATTATGTGTGACCCTATAGGACCTTATATAAAAAATAGTGAATAGTATTCATATATCAAGAGTGGGATCTAGAAACCCATCATGGCCCCTGAAGAGATAAGGAATGTCACAACAGCGACAACCAACCTACAAACACGTATTGTGTAATATAATATATTTGTCATTAATATATCATAAATAAGGATAATACATGTTTAATTTATCTTTTCCTTACTTTATTATTATTTGATCCGACTTGATGAATTTACCCTCTACTTCTGTGGCCATGGTCTTATGATGGTACTGCCTTCCTAATCAACATGGCCCGAGATATATTAATTCTAAAACCTAGAAGATGAAAATCCTTTCATGACCATTCAAACAATGTCATGCAATCAATGACTCACCCAACACAAACTACATATCCATAGTTTCAACAATATATATTTTTTCATCCATCAATGTACACAATCAAATGGGAAACACTGGTAATGATCTCATGATAGGATAAAATCGTAGATTATATTATATAGGAACATCCAATGACACTTGAAACATGTGGTGTTCCTTTTAGCAGGTCTTTCCCCAGGATCTCACTACTAGAGGTCACCATGTATGAACTTCATGAGAATAATTCTCAATGTTTATGATCCCCCAACACGTGATAGTCATAAATTTACTGTGTTTGATCATTAAGATGTATCTAGACCATATAACATATATTTAAGATTAATTTCATAGTATCTTGAGGTTCTCATTATAGCTTGAGATCTGTTATACCCTTTTGATATGATAATTAATCTTTGGCCATTACCTTTTCAATAGTGGATGCAGAAAATACGACACTATAATGGTAAGATGGCATAATTTATAGATAGCTGTATACATGATATGCTAATAAAAACACTAAATATTTCGGTCCAGGGAACCAACAATTTAAACACTCCCACTTACACTAGTGCCAAATTTCAAACCCAATTTGTTAGATGCTCACATGATAAAGATAATGTTTCTGCTGTGTAACGAGTTTTACTACTAGGACTACAATGGTTCCTACACATGGCTATTTTGCTATCATAACCTTATATCCTTGAGTTAAACTTCTCAAGAGATGGTATTCCCAAGAATATCCCACTTTTACACTGTCATAACATGGAATCTTGGATAGTATGAATATCATAATATACATCATGATAATAATTTTATTACTATGTGTGATTATATGAATTGGAACATATTTTTTCATTTATCTACATCTTATCTACCTTAAAAGCTGCAACGTAATTGGTCTTTATACGTATGGCTACCACTGACTCATGTGATCTTGACTCTCTCATCCTCTTTAGCCTAATTACGATATTAGATCACATGGATAAAAGTAATTCTAGATTGTGTCCCATAAAAAAATAGTATCCGTACTTCTCCAATTAGTAGGTACACCTCTATTGTACTGGCCAAAGTAAAATAATATAGTTCTTAGTACTTCCCTTACAGTTCTCCTGGATATCTCTGAAATTTTCTTATTGTAAAATATATACTGGAAATATCATTTCATTTACATATCATGGAATATGTGATTGATCCATCTCTTCGATGTATGTATCTAACATATAATATATATCTCTTCCCACGTCACGGACATGTCAACCTAGAGAGATTATGCCCTGTGACAAAGGCAATAACTCATCTCTTGAATTATTCCAACTTTTATTTTTCAATACTTTGTCACTATTTGTATGATTAACTAGATCAAAGTAACATTTATATCCACCTAAGTTAATATAGTTCCCTAGAACATAGGTTGCTACATTAATTCAATCACTGGAGAATATATTTCATCATGGTATTAGCTAACTTAAATACCAATTGATTTTCCATATGTTTTACAACAAAATTTTCATGGAAAAACTTGTTTCTCCCACTAAACTCTAGTAGACACATGTAAAAAACCCATTCCAAATGAATAATTCTTGATCGTGTTCCATAATTCAATCCTAAACTGGATTTTAGTTTCTTTCAACCTATATTAGAATTCTATGATGTGACCATAACTTTCTAGTTGTGTCGTATAAAGACCTTCCACAAATGATGGTAATGACATCAAATGATCAATAATATGACCAAAAAAATTATCTATAGAAAATAAAATTCTAATGGATTTAGGAATACCGACTTGGTATTACCAATCGAGCCTTATCCGTACCAAACTTTTACCATAAATGTATCAACTCATTTGAATACTCATTCCATTATTCATTATGTATGACCCTTTGAAATGTGATGAAAGGAATCCTTTATTGAATTTTAGTTAGTCTTTTCAATCTCAACTAATTACCGAATACTACTTGTACGAAATATTATTCACAATAAATAATAGATAACTATATGTGGTGAATATAATATCATCACATTGGATTTAACCTTCTTATTTATAATGTGTCTCTGGAACATCCTATGTTCCACATATTCTTGTGGAACAAGTTCCTATGAAAAATATTTTTTTCATCTAATTTATTGACTAATAAAAATTCAATCTAGATCCAATGTCACATAAGTGATGTACACCCTATTATATAAATACAATATATTACTTAACAATAAATTTTCTATCATTGGGATTGATGTAATATCCTATGAAACTGTTAGGATGATTCTAAAATATACAAAATGTGTTTCTTCCTAATGTATGTTTATTTAAGTCCTACCAAACTATTCTGCATCCAAACACATCTCCTTATGAAATAATGGATTTACATCATACTATGAATCATATGATATAAATGTTTCATTATAGCTGACATATATTTAAGGGATAATGTCATTATTTGAAAATAATGTCATGAAGTACAATGGATGTTTCTACATGTTGCGACATTGATACTACTTACATCAATACTGTGATGTATAAAATTTATGTTTAGGAATTTCTCCACGGTAAATTTTTTTGATCAATGTTGACTTGTAAGACTCCATCATTGATCCTCCTAATTATCATCAATTACCTTATGTGGATGAGGTAATGTTCATTTAGGAATTACTTAAAGCTACATTATCATGATCGATGATTACACAGTCAAGATATTCTTCAGCATGTCGGCTCAAAGTAGCTCATATATTCTAACTACAGACTCACTTATCTTTACTATTCCTTAATTGAAAAATGGAATCTTATGAATTATATATATATACAACTTAGCTTTTGAATAGTTCATGTTTACTTATTGAACTATTTCCAAAAGCATTGTGACATACCTTTAATTCAAAAGGCTCCTTTATCCAATCTATTGATTTTGATAATACCAAAAGTATTTAGCTATGCCTATCCTAAATACCATACTGAGTATTTTTCATGACGTCCACTTTTAGTTTTACTTGACAAACCATTATCTTTCCACATGGGTATAAGTCTTACAATTTATATTCGCCACTCATTTCCAATGATTTAGGTATCACTGAACTAATAATTGAGTATTAAATAACAAAAACAAAATTCATTCCAGATCTTGAAATAATGTCTCCTTGTGTCCAAGGACACATGAGATTAATGTTTTTGTTATACTTAATTATAGTTATAGATGAATTTTTCAATTGGAAATTAATAAATTGTAAACATCTCACCACTGACCTAGGTATAAGCTTTTTTCAGACACTTGATGAATACACCTAACATCTAGTAAGGTTTATAAACATACATGGTTACTGTATTATAATATACATATATCACCAAAATATTTATTTAATACCCATGTGGTAAAAAAGAAACATTAAAATTGATGAATATTTTTGATGAAGAACTGGGTACCATGCTTCTTTAATTAAATTTATTTCTTTTAAACATCCATAGTTTAATTTTATGATTTGAAAGGAAAATAACCTCCTATTAATACCTTTTTCATTGATGGAAGTTTGTGAATGTGCCATTGGAATTACATTCCTTCTGTCCTTTTCATCTTTTCTTTCAATTTATTAGCCATAATAATTAAAGATAAAACTGTCGTTAAATTCTTATTCACTTGGAGGAAATTACCTAAGTTGGTAACGAAGATTTTACTCAATACTTTTTCCTTTTATAACTTAAAAAAACATGAGTGAATGGATGAAAATTATATGAGAAAGAGATCCATTTAAATATCATGATACACATTTCAATTTAATCGTACAAGTGTAATCATCACATTATTCATATCATTGCTTCTCTTTTTCCTTGGAAACTTCTCAATTATGTGACTTCATGTTATATCATCCATGTCCTAGTGTAGTGACCACAACTGACATAAGACCTTGATGAAAGAATAATGATATAACTGTCATATGATTTGTATATAAGTCTCATGTAAGCAATTTCACCCTCACTTTTTGATGTATTATAACAGTGTCGGGGACACTTGAACCTTGGGTTTCTTGTATCATAATACTATGTGTAAGAACATATATTATTCTTGGATACTCATTCTTGAGCGAACATTTACTCTGTCCATAATAATATCACAATTTTTGAACTTGTGGTATAAAATTCCATTTTTCTATAAAAATGAATTACAGTAGATTAGTTCTTCTTTCATGATTACTAGTTAAGGAATTTTGATTAATTTCTTAAATCCTTTAATGTCTCCCAACATTTTATCAGATTCTAGTAACCCTCTATGTAAGAATAAGAACACTATATCACTTGAGTATTCTAATGTAGATGATCATAGAACCACCTATCATAGTCTACAAGAAATGGCTATACCACTACAGTGAGGGTTCAAGGTAGGATTTTGTTTGGAAGACTGCTTTAATAAGTGGTTCCTTGATCTATTGAGAGAATTACCAGCTTCCAAAATCCGAACAAAATTTAATCAATGCATTCCTCTAAATTTATAGATATTTATATATGGATAATCCTTACTATGAATTCAGTTAAGTTGACCCATCAATCTTATAAGGACTCCCTAGTAGTAAGAGGCACCCTCAGATATGGCATGACCGACACCTCAAATAGCCAGTTTTGTCAAAATTTGATTGATGGAGGGTGGTATTGACATAATAAACCATTTATGTTTTTATTATTTTTACTGTGACAAAAGAAATAATTATCTATTTTTATTTTAAAACATGTCCTATGTGATCGGACCCATAACTAACTATGCTGTAAATAGAAAATTTATCGTGTCACATGTTCATTTTATCTAAGCAAGCATGTTTATAATTATTATATGTGATTGCGAATTAAATAAACAATCACAAAAATAATATACCATGAAATAATAAAATGACAACCTGATCATGAGCCGATACAAATGGATAATCTATTTAGTGATTAATAGACATACCTAAAACTCTAAGGGGTGATACCTTATGTCACATCGTTTGTCACTCGAATTATAGCACATGTCTATACAATGAATCGAACTCTTATTTGGTGCATCTACATCACTCGGCACGAAAAACATCATTGTTTGTCTCGTCATTATACAAAAACACTCTATTGTGAGAAAGTGGGTCTTGGGGGTATAAAAACAAATCTGAGAATGGGCGTGAATGCCCTTATACAAATAATGACTTAGAGACGATACACAAATCAAATTTCATTTACTAAACTAATTATTACAATAACAATAAATTATTAAATAAATTGATTCAATAAACAAAAATGAACCAAAAATACATTGGATAGTCTTAGGCTCATGATAATTCAAATACGCATTAAACATGCATATATTAAATAAATTTAGAATAAAAAATAAACTTGAATAAAATAAATTTGAGGGAACATAATTGAATTAAAAAATTTACTCTAGTTTTTAATTCAATATTTTTACAGCATTCATTCCCAATTAATTATTTTAATTTTAATCCTATAAAATAAATTAACTGATTAATTTAATTAAACACCATATAAAGTTATTTAATGCTGCATTAATTACTTGAAAAAATTAATATATAATTAATTTAATTATCAACTATAATTAAATTGATTATTTTAATTAACTTTTGGTTAAATTATTTTATTGGGCCAAAAAACCCCCGATTAGGGCATGTACAGATTCGTTTCTACCCACGCAGGTCCATCCTGAGCTTAGCAGACCCCGTGCGGGGTGATATGTGCCAGATAGGTCTTCTCACGACTGTTTCAGGTTGCGCAGGCCCGCAAAAACCCCTTACGGGCAAACCTATTGTAACACCCCGAGATTTTATGAAAAATATTCTTTTTAATTTCATTAATGTCTTGTGTTGTACGCTACACCAAAAGAAGCTTTCACAACACGCATCCTTGACTTTCCTTCCATTACAGGCAATCGCGACCTTCCATGATAGTGTGTGCTGTACGCAACACCAAGTTTCACTAAACAACGATTTGCTATTAAAATATTATTATAACTAGCCGTTATGAATAGTAATAACCACCTTTTAAAATTTTAGAAATTTTAGCCCTCAAAATGGACTTCATTTTTGGATTCGGAGTATCGAATTTATCCTAAGGTGAAATTTTGGTACTTTTCGGAAAACTTTCATATTCTGATGAATAGTGAAAATTACTAAATTATAATTAAAAAAAACTTTTTTAATAAAAATAATTAATAGTGATAAATTATTAATTTGAGTGGTTTTAAAGTATATTTAGAATATATTTTTACAATTTAATACAATGTTGGTCATTGGATGTAATTTCACATTTAAACGAGACATAAACAAGTGTCAATCTTTTGATAGATATTGTTTCGTAAAAACACGCTATTTGTTTTAACAGCGGGATTTAATTATAAAATTAATTAATGCAACTTCTATGTTATGAATTTGGTAAAATAGACTTCATTTTTGAATTCGGAATATGAAATATAGCTTAGGATGAAATTTTGGCATTGTTCTGAAAAACATCAATTTTTGATGAATAGTGAAACTACTAAGTGGTAGTTAAAAAACTGAATTTTTCATAAAACGTAATTTTACCGCTTCTCTGAATGGAATTTCAAAAATCCGAGAGACACGGTTGATGTCAGTAAGTAAAATGTGGTTCAATGAGATGAAAATAATTTTTGGTGAATAGTAACTTTTTACTTTTATTTACCACGGTTAAAAGTAAATAGGGTAATTAAGGGTAAGAATGATATTAATATTACCCTAAAACATGTCCTAATTCTATTGGACAAGTTTATCTCGACCAAAAACAACCTTAAGTGTAAAATATTATCATTTAGGCCCACTTGGATTAGATTAGGACATTTATTATTATTTAATTCAAAGAAGAGTTAAAAGAGTTAAAATCAAATTATATTTACTAAAACATTTTTAATATAGGGTTGTACATAAGATAAATTCGATTGTAAATATTAATTAGAAAGATAAAAAGATTTTCTACATGATGGTATTTTATTTGTAATTTTTAGACATCAAATAATTTAATTTATTTATGACACAAATATGATGCAGTAATTATCTTATTAATGAAATATTGGCATAATTGATATTATAAATACCAAAATAAATGTAATTTAAAACTTTTTATGAATTCCACTAATTTTATAGGTTACTATGATATATTAGTGTTGATTTAATCAACTTGGTTCGAACATATAATTCTGTTATGACTTTCAAAAAAATCATATATCAAATAGTGTCAAAATTGACACAAAATAGTTTTTAAATCAATTTTTATATTATTAATTGATATTTTATTCCTAAAAATCTAAGGTTCGGCCAAATGACTTAGATAAGTATATATATATTAATAATAAACAATTTGGGGTTCGTTGGTCATGTTATAGTAAGTGTATTAACCATATAGTGAAAGAAAACAAAAAGACACGGTAAAAGTTAAATTATTTAACTTAGAGTTAAAATCTAATTGATAAGGTTAAAATAATACCCTAAACTTGTCTAAATCCTATTGGTTGATAGGATTTCGAACCATCCCCACTTTAGATTCTAAATAATACCCTTTGGAACCATTATAAACCGATTTTGACTTTAAAATAAAATAATATTTTGAGATATTCCTAAGGTGCCCCTCTCCTCCTTTATAAAAGGGCACCTCCTCCCCCTCCTCCTCACACCAATTTGAGCACTCAAGCTTGGCCAAACCCTGCCAAAATCCCTTCTCCACTTCCCTAGAATAATCCTAGAGGTTCTGGTATTCTTCAAAGACCAATCTTAGTTCCCTAAGTGAAGGATTCAAAGAGGCGTTTCAAAGAAGAGGTAATATCCATTACCGATCTTTTCAATTTCTTTCTTCTTCAACTTCTTCTTATTTTGTTGTTTCATGATAAAGTAATAACATCAGTATTTCTTATATACTGATAAGTTATTATAAATATGAAACAACTCTAATTAACCTTCTATCCATCCTACGGAAAAAGGAAATCACCGCGCGTGCGTACGTACAGAATACCGTCTCCACGACGCGATGAGATTCATTCTCAATGATTAACCATTCATGAATGATTATAAAGTATATATAATAAGTACTAATGAAATATATGACCTAATAATTATACTGGAATTATTTATATTTATATGTATGTCATCTACTTAATTCCATTCAATTCAATAAGGAAACGAAAACATCGTTCATGCGTACGTACGGACTACCGTCTCCATGAACGGTGTATTTCTTTCCATTTACTGATTTATTATATATATGTATATCCTGAATATATATATATATAAATCATTTTTTATATTCTGGAATTAAGTAATCATGATCTAAGTAATCATATGAATAATTACAAGTTAAAAACATGAACGACAAATGAGACGATTTTACCCAAAATACTACTTTAACATGAATTTACAAAAGAACGGGTAATATAAAGTCATAAGTGGACCATATATGATATAATAACAATGAATATGATTCTGGAATAAGTCAATAACATGATTTAAATCATTATACAGGAGGTTCGGACACTTAGAAAGCAAGTCGGACCTAAGGTAAGGGGAAATATCACAATCTCATTTTTATCCGAGATTGTTTATACTTTGAAATTTACTGGGGTGTATTTTATCATCCACATCCATGTTTCCTCAATATGAAAAGTTATTTCCATTCACCTAAAATTGTTTAAAACCTATTTTACGCTTCGGTGAGTTTTTAGTAAAAGATATGAAAGGAATCTTTTGTCGTTTTTCGTACGAGGTACTTTTTTTGACTTTTCCGACAAAAGTACGAAGAATGGTTTTTTTAACTTATACGACATGAATGGATTTTTAAAACATTATTTCCAAGAAGCTTCCTTTACAAGTTTTCAAGTTTATTTTTAATCAACTTCTTTTATTTTAAAGTTGTATGACATGTTATGAAAGGAAAAATGTTTTTGAAGAAGAAAGGATATTTTCCTCAAGAATGGAGTTCAAGTGTTTTATCAAAATTATTTTCCATATAAGATAATAAAGGGTTCTGTTTTTATCCCTATTATTACATGGATTTGATTATGTTGTGATGGAAATTTTTTTATGAATTCCTTTATCTTATATGAATTGTTTTATGATGTCATGTTGTTTAAGAATCCCATTTTTTATTACATGGGTTATGCGATGATGTATGATTTATGATTATATGGCACACATAAGAAAGGATTCATTATAAGATGGGTGGGACCTATATCTTCCTTCAATGCATTGGGTAATGATTTTATATCTCATGAGATAGACAGGGCTGGAACGGTAGGTTATACCGGTTCAGTGAAACAGGACTGAAACGAGGGTTACTCGATTCAGAAAGGGACTTTGTCCACTAAGATAGTCTTGGCAATGAGTCTTGACTAACAAGAAATGATTCTCTATGATTATGTGTGAATGCCACAAAGTTTCATGTTTTAAGTTATGATTATTGTGATTACATTTCACTGCCATGATTTACCCCATGTTATAAAATTATGATCTCTTTTGCAGGTTAAGATTTCCAAAAGTTATGTGCTTATGTATATGATGTGATTGATATTTCTTTTGTTTACCCTTACTGAGAATTTGAGCTCACCCTTTTATGTTTTCTTTTCCCCAGGATAAAAAGAAAGGTTTTAGGTAAAAAAAAGGAAGATCTTTATGGGAGATTTTGAAGATCTTTCACCACGATTAGAAGATTACGTTCGGAGTTTCCAAAGACACTAAACTATTACGATCTTTGTGTGTGTGTTTTTGTTATGTACTAAGTATTCTGCAAATGTAATGTAATGTCCATGTACGTCAAGCTACGGGTCTCTACAGTTGGTATCAGAGGAAAGGTTTAGTCAACCTTTGGAAACTAGGATGCGAAAACGTTAGTGAGATCCCTAGAGATATTTCTACGGTATGTCTAGGGATGTCCCTAAGGTTAAGTATACGTATAGGTTATAGTACTAGAACTACACTAATGATCATAGAATTAAACCTAAGATGTTAGATATTGAAGGTACTCCCCCTTTATTATGTTGTTTTCCCTAGCATGATTTTTTCCTCTCACACTATTCTTTTTGGGTTTTAGACGATGGCTGGAACCCGAAGGAACCGTGTTGATCAATGCAATGGAAAATGCAATGATTGTCCTCCTGAACAAGCAAATGTTATGGGAGATGGAGTGCAAAATCTTATTGCTATACTTACACAAGCTATGAATCATTCTGAACTTCCAAATGAGCAGAGAAGGGAACAATATTCTATTGAGTCCTTCATGAGGCAACGTCCACCTTCTTTCAGTGGGTCTTCTGATCCACTTGTTGCTGAACAATGGATCAGTACCACTGAAAAGATATTTTTAGTTCTTCAATGTTCTGAACATGATAAAGTCATCTTAGCAGTATATCGTTTGGAAGGTGAAGCTGATCAATGGTGGAATCTTATCAAGAATACAAGGCAAAGAGATGAAATTGAGTCCATGGAATGGGACGAGTTCAAGAACTTATTTTTCAATAAGTACTTCCCTCGTATTCTTCAAACAAAGATGGAGAAGGAGTTTCTTGAACTAAAGCAAAAGGATGATGAATCTGTTGGTATATACGAAGCGAATTTTACAAGACATGCAAGGTATGAATCTGGCATTATCATCCAACCTGAAAGTAAAGTTGATCGATTTTTCAGTGGCTTAAAACCAAGTCTTCGAAGGGAATTAGCTATAAGAGACTTCAGTAGCTATGAAGAAATTGTGCGTTGTGCTATCAAGGTAGAAATGGAAGTTGGTGTTACATATCCATCTCATGGTTTTGACAAGAAATGAAAGATGGAGTTCAAGGAGAAATCTCAGAATAATGGTGAAAAGAAGATGAATGTTTCCTTATGCACAAAGTGTGGAAAGAAGCATGGTGGAGATTGTCTTAAAGGGACTAGAAAATGTTTTAAGTGTGGAAAAGAAGGTCATCGAGCAGCTGAGTGTCGAAGTAATGGAAAAAGGGTTTCTAATGATGTGAATAAAGCAAACACTGCAGAGAACGCACCACCAACACTTCAATGCTTCAAGTGCAAGGAAATGGGGCATTATGCTAATAAATTCCCTAATCCAAGGGTTAGTGATGATCAACATGAGCAACCACTGAAGGCAAAGGACAAAGGGAAGTCACATGCGATCACTATTGGCAATGTTGAATATGACAACGATGTGGTGGAATGATTAAGTGTTTATGTAATGGGATTCCAAAATAATGTTGTATCATTGAGTATTGCAATATTTATTGATGTGGTATTCAAAGTGATTGAGATATTTTTTTTGGAAATAAGATGATATGCGCATAATGAAGGGAAAACGAGAAAATGAAATGTTTAATAGTATTCATGAGCTCATGATTGATATAAGGACTAAGTGATATCATGGTTTGAGTATATAGAATTTTGAGGATTTTGGTATGTGGAAAGTGTTAACTTTAAACTGCATTCATGTTTTCACTAAGGTATTCAAGAGAATACATGATTAAGGACTTTGAATGTTTAGAATGTGACCAAAAAAACATATCTTATGATATATGGGGATCAACGATGGTATTAAATCTCTGGTAATCGTTTTCACTATGTTATGAGAGTGGACTGCAGTATTATGGATAAGCCTAAAGATTGAAATGGATTATGTTGGACATAAGTGAGTATTGTTTAAGGATAGAAGTTTTTTTTCGATATTATTGATGGGATGTTATAGTAATGTAGTTTTAGAAAAAGGACAACCTGTAGGACGGGCGACAGCCCATCACTTCGGACAACGCTGTGGGAATCGAACCCACAACCGAAGTGCGACTGGCCTTTATCGCCTACCACTGGCCTACAGGAAGTCCCTGTTTAGTAGAAACTAGTTTTATTATATTAAGCAGTATGATATATGAAGTATAAGTCCATTTTAGGAACCATATGTGATTAATCTCACTATAGATCGACTTATGTATATAATTTTTGCTAACCTTTTGTTTGAGACAGATGGAATGACCCGTCATTCTATCACATGATCTGCTAACACTTCACGAATAACAAATTCAACATCATTTATTTAAGAGATGAAGTGGAAATTGTTCAAGGCATGAACAACAGTGAGGTTGTACGAAAATAAAGAAAGTATTTATTCTAATTCAAATTTTCAACTTTAGGGAAATGATCTTGAAAACCAAAAATGTTATCCTAATGATCTTATACCTGATGAATCGGATGGTACCTTAGATCGTCACAAATTTATGGATTTGTGATTGTTGGATTTTCCATAGCCATGTTCTCTACCACTCTCCATCAGAACATGATGGTTAGATTTTTCTTCCATATCCATATTTTCACCTATGTGGAAACCCAGTGATTAGTTTATTTGGGTAACCGTTAAGTTTCATACTTTTGTTTTAAAATATTTTGATTTTGGTATTCCTTTTTACGATGTGGGTTTCTATCAAAGAAACTTTCAAATAGTAAACCATTTATAACCCCGACGAATTTAGAGGGAGAAATTCATTTTAAGGGGGGTAGAATGTAACACTCCGAGATTTTATGAAAAATATTCTTTTTAATTTCATTAATGTCTTGTGTTGTACGCTACACCAAAAGAAGCTTTCACAACACGCATCCTTGACTTTCCTTCCATTACACGCAATCGCGACCTTCCACGATAGCGTGTGTTGTACGCAACACCAAGTTTCACTAAACAACGATTTGCTATTAAAATATTATTATAACTAGCCGTTATGAATAGTAATAACCACCTTTAAAAATTTTATAAATTTTAGCCCTCAAAATGGACTTCATTTTTGGATTCGGAGTATCGAATTTATCCTAAGGTGAAATTTTGGTACTTTTCGGATAACTTTCATATTCTGATGAATAGTGAAAATTACTAAATTATAATTAAAAACAACTTTTTTAATCAAAATAATTAATAGTGATAAATTATTAATTTGAGTGGTTTTAATGTATATTTAGAATATATTTTTACAATTTAATACAATGTTGGTCATTGGATGTAATTTCACATTTAAACGAGACATAAACAAGTGTCAATCTTTTGATGGATATTGTTTCTTAAAAACACGCTATTTGTTTTAACAGCGGGATTTAATTATAAAATTAATTAATGCAACTTCTATGTTATGAATTTGGTAAAATAGACTTCATTTTTGAATTCGGAATATGAAATATAGCTTAGGATGAAATTTTGGCATTGTTATGAAAAACATCAATTTTTGATGAATAGTGAAACTACTAAGTGGTAGTTAAAAAACTGAATTTTTCATAAAACTTAATTTTACCGCTTCTGTGAATGGAATTTTAAAAATCCGAGAGACACGGTTGATGTCAGTAAGTAAAATGTGGTTCAATGAGATGAAAATAATTTTTGGTGAATAGTAACTTTTTACTTTTATTTACCACGGTTAAAAGTAAATAGGGTAATTAAGGGTAATAATGATATTAATATTACCCTAAAACATGTCCTAATTCTATTGGACAAGTGTATCTCGACCAAAAACAACCTTAAGTGTAAAATATTATCATTTAGGCCCACTTGGTTTAGATTAGGACATTTATTAATATTTAATTCAAAGAAGAGTTAAAAGAGTTAAAATCAAAGTTTATTTACTAAAACATTTTTAATATAGGGTTCTACATAAGCTAAATTCGATTTTAAATATTCATTAGAAAGATAAAAAGATATTCTACATGATGGTATTTTATTTGTAATTTTTAGACATCAAATAATTTAATTTATATATGAAACAAATATGATGCAGTAATTATCTTATTAATGAAATATTGACATAATTGATATTATAAATACCAAAATAAATGTAATTTAAGACTTTTTATGAATTCCACTAATTTTATAGGTTACTATGATATATTAGTGTTGATTTAATCAACTTGTTTCGAACATATAATTCTGTTATGACTTTCAAAAAAATCATATATCAAATAGTGTCAAAATTGACACAAAATAGTTTTTAAATCAACTTTTATATTATTAATTGTTATTTTATTCCTAAAAATCTAAGGTTCGGCCAAATGACTTAGATAAGGATATATATATTAATAATAAACAATTTGGGGTTCTTCTGTCATGTTATAGTAAGTGTATTAACCATATAGTGAAATAAAACAAAAAGACACGGTAAAAGTTAAATTATTTAACTTAGAGTTAAAATCTAATTGATAAGGTTAAAATAATACCCTAAACTTGTCTAAATCCTATTGGTTGATAGGATTTCGACCCATACCCACTTTAGATTCGAAATAATACCCTTTGGAACCATTATAAACCGATTTTGACTTTAATATAAAATAATATTTTGAGATATTTCTAAGGTGCCCCTCTCCTCCCTTATAAAAGGGCACCTCCTCCCCCTCCTCCTCACACCAATTTGAGCACTCAAGCTTGGCCAAACCCTGCCGAAATCCCTTCTCCACTTCCCTAGAATAATTCTAGAGGTTCTGGTCTTCTTCAAAGACCAATCTTAGTTCCCTAAGTGAAGGATTCAAAGAGGCGTTTCAAAGAAGAGGTGATATCCATTACCGATCTTTTCAATTTCTTTCTTCTTCAACTTCTTCTTATTTTGTTGTTTCATGATAAAGTAATAACATCAGTATTTCTTATATACTGATATGTTATTATAAATATGAAACAACTCTAATTAACCTTCTATCCATCCTACGGAAAAAGGAAATCACCGCGCGTGCGTACGTACGGAATACCGTCTCCACGACGCGATGAGATTCATTCTCAATGATTAACCATTCATGAATGATTATAAAGTATATATAATAAGTACTAATAAAATATATGACCTAATAATGATACTGGAATTATTTATATTTATATGTATGTCATCTACTTAATTCCATTCAATTCAATAAGGAAACGAAAACAGCGTTCATGCGTACGTACGGACTACTGTCTCCATGAACGGTGTATTTCTTTCCATTTACTGATTTATTATATATATGTATATCCTGAATATATATATATATAAATCATGTTTTATATTCTGGAATTAAGTAATCATGATCTAAGTAATCATATGAATAATTACAAGTTAAAAACACGAACGACAAATGAGACGATTTTACCCAAAATACTACTTTAACATGAATTTACAAAAGAACGGTTAATATAAAGTCATAAGTGGACCATATATGATATAATAACAATGAATATGATTCTGGAATAAGTCAATAACATGATTTAAATCATTATACAGGAGGTTCGGACACTTAGAAAGCAAGTCGGACCTAAGGTAAGGGGAAATATCACAATCTCATTTTTATCTGAGATTGTTTATACTTTGAAATTTACTGGGGTGTATTTTATCATCCACATCCATGTTTCCTCAATATGAAATGTTATTTACATTCACCTAAAATTGTTTAAAACCTATTTTACCCTTCGGTGAGTTTTTAGTAAAAGATATGAATGGAATCTTTGGTCGTTTTTCATACGAGGTACTTTTTTTGACTTTTCCGAAAAAAGTACGAAGAATGTTTTTTTTAACTTATACGGCATGAATGGATTTTTAAAACATTATTTCCAAGAAGCTTCCTTTACAAGTTTTCAAGTTTATTTTTAATCAACTTCTTTTATTTTAAGGCTGTATGACATGTTATGAAAGGAAAAATGTTTTTGAAGAAGAAAGGATATTTTCCTCAAGAATGGAGTTCAAGTGTTTTATCAAAATTATTTTCCATATAAGATAATAAAGGGTTCTGTTTTTATCCCTATTATTACATGGATTTGATTATGTTGTGATGGAAACATTTTTATGAATTCCTTTATCTTATATGAATTGTTTTATGATGTCATGTTGTTTAAGAATCCCATTTTTTATAACATGGGTTATGCGATGATGTATGATTTATGATTATATGGCACACATAAGAAAGGATTCATTATAAGATGGGTGGGACCTATATCTCCCTCCAATGCATTGGGTAATGACTTTATATCTCATGAGATAGACAGGGCTGGAACGGTAGGTTATACCGGTTCAGTGAAACAGGACTGAAACGAGGGTTACTCGATTCAGAAAGGGACTTTGTCCACTAAGATAGTCTTGGCAATGAGTCTTGACTAACAAGAATTGATTCTCTATGATTATGTGTGAATGACACAAAGATTCATGTTTTATGTTATGATTATTGTGATTACATTTCACTGATATGATTTACCCCATGTTATGAAATTATGATCTCTTTTGCAGGTTAAGATTTCCAAAAGTTATGTGCTTATGTATATGATGTGATTGATATTTCTTTTGTTTACCCTTACTGAGAATTTGAGCTCACCCTTTTATGTTTTCTTTTCCCCAGGATATAAAGAAAGGTTTTAGGTAAAAAAAAGGACGATCTTTATGGGAGATTTTGAAGATCTTTCACCACGATTAGAAGATTACGTTCCGAGTTTCCAAAGACACTAAACTATTACGATCCTTGTGTGTGTGTTTTTGTTATGTACTAAGTATTCTGCAAATGTAATGTAATGTCCATGTACGTCAAGCTACGGGTCTCTACACCTATCCTACACAGACTTAACTGAACATGAAAAATTATAAGTCCCGGTGGTCCGACTACCAGAAGGAAGGAGGAAACCGTTGTGGGGTGCCAACATGGTCAGCCGAGAAGTACAAGATGTCAGCAAGAAGGTAGCAGTGGCCGAAGGTTGGGAAAAGGGGGTGCTGTTGTGGGAGGTAGTTGCAAAAAAAATTTGGATGAGACTCCAAAAAGGGGTGGTCCGGCAGGGTGATGGTACACAGGAGGTCCGAGAATGGAGGGAACTCAGGAGGTTAGGATAAGGGCACCACCTAAGGCGGCTGGCCGATAGCAGGGTGCCACGGCCGGAGGCAGCTGGTCGGGAGCGGGGCGCTGTATAAGCTGGCCAGGATTCTGACAGGGTGGCCCAACAACGCTATTGAGAGAATTTAGATGCGGGCGGCTGAGACAGTCTAGCATGGGGAGGTGGTCTGATCAGATATGGATGGTGCAGGGCGACGAACTGTCAGTTCCTGTTGCGCGGCGAAGGGAAAACCCTAGGGGATATAGAGGCGACATTGTGATCCACGTGGTGTCCGGCAGCGGCACACTGCCTGCGTGATGTGGGAGGGGGCGCCGCACCAGGGTGGCCCTGGGAGGGGAAGGCCTATGGGTATTCTCCCTTTTTTCCCTGTCCTAGAGGCACCACACCTATTTTTTTCAATCTATTTTTTTTCTTTTTGACAATCCACCCAATATCCTTTTTTTCTCAAACCATCTTTATAGGTTTCGCCCTTCCCCTTTTGTTTTTTTGTTTTTCCTAAGATTATATAAGCTTTAGAAATATAGTATTATTATTATAATATTTATATTAATATAATAAAAATTATAATATTTAAATTATACTTATAATAAAACGATAATTATTATATTAAAATTATTATAACAGTAATAATTAATAATCCTCACCAGAAAATATTATTCTGGTGTAAATGGATTTAGATAATAAAATAGTGGTTCAATAATTTAGAACCTCGTTAAGCTACCAATTTTTAATCCAAACAAAAAACTTTGGATGACTGAAAATTGTTCATCCGATTTCGGATTAAGGTGTGGTATGCGTCGTTGGGACTATAACGATACCCTCTTGATAAATTAATGAAAATTTAAATGTTTTGGCATAAAAAATTAATTAAATTTCTCTGATACCACTTTAAGGAATTAGGTAGGTAAGGGAATCCCCATAGAGGTGATAATTTAAAATGTTTCAATGATTATTGATGTAATCTTTTCGATGCCTATGAACGTCTACCCAGTTTAAGCTGAGAATAATGCATGAGGGGTTTTAATCACAAAAATAAAACCATAAAATAGATGGTTCAGATTTAAAGTCGTGCATAATGTATGCTCATTGTTAGCGATCATTGATCATGGAATACGAATTCAAATTCCTTTATATTGCCTACACAAGCTTCTAGAAATCTTTGGGACCAGAGATCCTTGAATTCTAGGTGTAAGTTCATAGAACCAATAATGATTTCGATGCTCCAATGATCAAAACATCTCTTCGCATGAGATTATTGAGAGAGAGCTCGACCCGAGCTCTTTAGATCCAGAGCCTCTCTCTAGGATATGGGAGAGAGAAGAGGAGAGAGAGAGAGGGGGGAAATGAATGGTAACCGGAAAACTCATTTCCTCCTCTATTTATAGAGATAAATGAAATTACCTATAAATTCCGGCCCAACCCCACAACAATTAATAATACTATATAAATAATATTTTTACTACTAAACTATGTCATAAATATTCTTTTTTATTATTATAAATTTCCTATAATATATTAAATATATTACATGATAATAATTAATAAATTAACTCGGATCTTACTCCCACAAATAGAAATGAATCTTGAATATTTTAATATTTGTTCAAATAATATATTTTCATGTATTTACTTAAAACTGGTAAATACAATTAATAAATAAATTCAACACCCATTATTCATAACATGAATAATATGAATTTATTTATTTCATTGGTGATCATTTATCCTTGGAAAAATCATAGACCCCAGTTGTGGGGCCCACCATGTCCAAATCTCCAATTTAAATGAGTATGGAAGATTTTCAAATACGCTATTGTGTGTGATCCTATATGACCTCATCTAGACACAAGTGAACGGTATTCACTGACCAAGAGTGGGATATAGAAACCTATCACGACCCTTGAAGATATAAGGTATGTCAAAATAGCGAAAACCAACCTAAAAATAGGTACTATATAATAAAATCTAGTTGTCATTAATATCTCATAAAAAAGGATGCACACATGCGTCATCACCATTTTACTTACATTATTATTAGTTGATCTAACTGGACAGACTTACCCTCGACTTCCACAACCATGGTATTATGACTGTACTACCATACTGATCAACATGACCTGAGATATATCACTTACATAACACTAAAGCAAAAAAATCCTTTGTTTACAATTCAACCAATGTCATGACATCAATGACACACCTAACATAAACTACCTCTCCATGATTTCAAAATCAGGGTTTTTTTGCATCAATGTATGTGATCAAATAATATAGACAAGAAAGGATCTCAAGTCAGGAGACCATTACACATGATCATAGATAAGGACATCTAATAACACCTACAACATGTGGTGTTTTATTATCAGGTCATTCATCATGATCTCACTACTAAAGATCACAAATGGGGAACTTCATGAGAATAAGTCTCAATGCTTATGATCCCCCAATACATTATAGTCATACATCTAATGTGTCTGATCAGTATGATTTATCTAGACCACAAAACGTATATTTAAGATTAATTTCATAGTATCTTTCGGTACTCATTATATCCTAGAATCTTCTATTCCATTTCAATATTATAATTAATCATTGGTCATTACCATTTCAATAGTGGATGCAGTAAAGTATATAGTATAATGGTAAAATGACATCATGTATAACTAATTGTATTCATGATACAGTAATCAAAATCACTAAATAGTTTGGTATATGTCACCCACTATTTCAACATATACATGAGGATAAATACCACACAATTAAATTAAATTTAAGTTAAGGTATTTCCATCTCACTTTTTTATGTTGGTGAGATAAATGTCATATTCACAACTTACTAATTTTGTATGGTTTAACAAAAATACATTTTGATATATCATATCATGAATTATTTTATCATCGTGGAATTTAGATGTTTCATTTGATTATTATCACTGCTTTCATTTTATTCATATGTAAAGATATTTCATCTCAATTTATTTTTCATTGATACGTATTTGTTATTATGAAATAATCCTTATATATTTGGTGTATATACAACCTTTTCCATGTTATATCTTGAATCCCCTTATTCTCCGGATATTATAAGTTTAATTTCTATTCGTAATTTTTTGGGGATTATGATTTAAATGTTTCAAAGTGGTATGGGGAACTTTGGAATGATTAAATATTATTATCCTAAAGAATGTTCTTAAATATTATATTTTCAATCTCACTTCCTTTTTTGATTGATTACATTCTATTGAATCAATCACATTATTGTAATTATTTATCAATTTAAATTTAATTTAATATCTATATTCTCATACAATTAATATTTTTATTTCCTAAACCATATACCATTTTTCATATAGTGTTTACATTCATAGTTATTTGATAAATCTATATTTCTCATTCAATATGGTCATTTGATAATGCATATTATTTATTTTAATTATTAAATATGTGGAATTATGAGGAAATTAAATGAAGGGTGGATCCTAGAATTTATATATCTCCTCGATGCATTGATATGTTCTTATGTGATGAATAAGTTGGCTAAATTAAATAGGTTTCTACCAGAAGTGTTAAATTATCTGGAGGTTGGATTTTGACAGTATGGGTCCCCATGTTCCTTAGACATGAAGTCCATTATGATATAATTTAATTAATATTATTTTCAGTTATTATTCATCCATGATATTTTTATTAGATTATCTATGTATACATTTTATTTTAGTTCATTGATTAAACAACATGTGTTTTAGTTTCATACCTTGACATAAACAAATTTCATTATCTAGTTAGTTGAAAAGAATTTGTTATTAGTTATTTTCCATTCCATGTTATTTTATTTTCATTGAATAATTATTTGTTCCAATTTACAGACCCTTATAGATCATTTACGCTCACCCTTATTATGTTTATTTCCACAAGTTAGGAAGAAGATATCATTAAATAAGCATTGAAGGTTGTTGTTTATTTTATTTTTTATGTATCATGATTGTATTTCATATTTCTCAAGGAATTATGGATACCATTACATAATATAGATTTACAAAGATTGTTAATCTAAATGATCCATTGGTATTTGGTTCTTTATAATATTTCCAATTTAATAAAATAATGAACCTACTCCGGGCTTCTCGGGTTGGGGAAATACAGTTTGAATCAATGGATGTTTAGAAATAGCCTTGGAAACTAGATTTAGAAAACATAGATTTTTGAGAACAAACCTAAGATAGACATTGAGGGTAAGTATAAAATAACATCACATAATTTTGGTAAGGTAGAAATTATGTTGGTATTCTTAGAAATACCTCCATGTCTTCATACTACAAGTGGACATGGTTCTGGCACAAATGTATGGAGGAGTAATAAATCTGACAAGGTGGTTCAGGCCTAATAAGGGGTAACCTACTACATAAAAACAAGATATAATTTTCACCTAGTTTGACAGTTCTCGTGGATATTCTTTGGATAATTCACATTTTACTTACCTACCTTTATGAAGGATTTATTCCCATAATGTAAAAAAAGTTTATGGTTCTTGGATTTATGATGCATAAATTTATGTTATGTATTATACAATGTTTAGAGTTATAGAAATTTCATAATTCTACGGGCTATTCTAGTTGATGGAATTGTTTATAAATGGTTCCTATGAGATGGAATTATAACTCCACTAATGCACGAGATGCAAAGTGTATAAAGGATCATATCTTTTATCGTACTAATCTATCATTTAAAAATGAAATAATCTCCCATGTATTCTCATCGTATGAAGCACTAGTATCATGTTTTAATAAGATAAGTAATGAATTATCTGAGTCCTATGTATTTGAAGGGAAGCAAGAGATGTAGAAGATGGTAACGAAAAGGATGGTTAAAGGGAATAAGGGAACAAAGGGTTTTCCCAAATGTGATAAATGTGAAAAGAGTCAACCTAGTAAATGTATAAAGGGAATGAGAGCTTTTAATAATTGTTGAGAAAAAGGACACATAGTTCATGTTTTCAATGAAAAAAAAGGTTTCCAATATACAATGCTTTTACTGTAAGGAGATGGGACACTATGTGAATAAATTTCTCAAGAATTAATGGAATATACCCCAAATGATGTTATTGAATAATAATCAAGTTATTGTACTGCCATTGATAAAGATGAATGATTTATATGTATATTCAAGAATTATTTAATTTTAATATTTTATCAGTAATATATTGGTTATAAGAATTATGTAATATATGGAGATTGTTCACCTATACTTTTTCATTGTGGATTTGAGATGATATGTTGAATGCTAGGAAGAAAATATATTCAGTATAAAGTTAAATTTTTAGAATCCAAATTATTAATGGAAGAAAACACTTAATTTGTTCGTTATGTTGAGATAATGATGAAGATATGATTTAGTTGGATAGTTACTTACCACCTTGGAACTGATTAATGACTTGTCGAAAAGTGGTCTATGTTATAATTTATGGAGTTTAAAAAACTTTTCTATATATGGACTATATCTAATGACATGTGTCTTACATTAGGAATAAGGAGTAATGCATGTTTCTAATAAGGTTTTATTGTAATTTGAGTTATTTCCTTATTTCAAGAGGATACATTATGACGTTATTAACATGTTTATAATATGAAAATTTAGAGTTGCTTCATGTTGAATAAAGGATAATGATATGTTCAACATGGAAATTTTGTGACCATCATTCTAAAGTTTTGAATAACAATATTTTCGGAAATACGATCATTTATGAAATGGAAAATGATGAACATTGGATGTGGGATTAGAGATTGATATATTACATAACTATACGATTAATCATGTTATAAGAAATAATGTATAAATTGTTAAAGGCATGACTAAAGGATAATATTGTGATTATATAAATTTACCAAGTAATTATATATATATATATATATATTCTTATAGAGTTAAATAATTCCTCAACTCTTGGAAAAATGATGTTGAAACAAAAAATGTTTTCCTGGTACCTTCGTTTCTAATGAAACAAATAACCCCATAGATCATCATGAATTTATGGTCATGTGAGTGTTCACTTTATCATAACAATGTTCTTTAGAACCCTCTATAAAAACTTGATTGGTAGAATTTTCCTTTGTATCTATATTTCCATTTCCCACATTTTTTCTTCTACAAGGGAACCAAGTTACATGAAAATTATACTTTCCTTTATATATTATTAAGAAGATGCGATATTAACCATTTTTATGATTTGGATATTTCAAAAAAAAGTTTATTTTTAATCCCTATATAACCAATATCATGTTTAAATTGTGAGGATGCAATTAATTTATGTAATAAGAATGCGACATCGTGAAATTCTAAATTAAGAACCTTATATTCGATAGCATGCATCACACACAACCCCAAGAAAATAAGGGAATATAATACAATTATAAATTAATATATTTTTACTACTTTAATTGGATTTTATATATTCAATATTTTACAATTTAAACAACACCGAGTTAGTTTGTGTTATACGCATGAGCGACTTTATTCTATGTCTTACTTTACATGCAAAACTGTGTTTTACCATGAAATAATACTTTATTAAAATATTATTATAATATGATATAAACTAGCTGTTAAATTACTGGTTATAAAAAGGATTAATGAACTTTTTAAAATATATGGTTTACAAAAATATACAATGAGGTATTATGTTAAAAATTAATTAGAAATGAAAATATAAACTAATTCAATGTAAAGGAAATATTATTATTTTTATATTCAGAGAGGAATTTTGTCTTAAAAAATTATATTGATTAGATTTATGTAATTATATTAATTAAATATTTATGTTATATATTCAATAATATTTTTATAATCATCCAATAGATTTTATAGTCATATGAAAATAATAATATTAAAATTACACATAAAAACCTATATTTTTTTTATGGAATTATTATCGCCTTATAATAGTGAACCTATTTTAAATTAAATTTTTGACCCTTTTATAAATTGTGTATTTAAAGATAAAATTCGTATTTTTTTTGAAACATACAAAATATTTTAGGATGATGATTTCGTATTTTTCTATAAAGTTTCATTTTTAAGGAATAATGAAAAATACAAAAATTTAATCCAAAACTAATTTTCATCTAATTTTTTTATCATGATAAATTATAAATTTCATTGGTATTAAAATTTAATTAGATTATATATTTATAAATTAATCTAATTGATGACATTGTAATCAATTTCACTATGAAATTTACTTTAAAAACATAACAATCTTTTGGACGTTTTTACATTAAAATCCCGCATTATCATCCCGCCCACATGATTAATTTTAATTTAATTTCTTCCAATTATGTGATTGAAATTTAGGAAATTTAATTCCATATTTTTTAATTAGTGTAATTTATAATTTATAATAATCAAAAAATATTTTTTACCAAAAATATTAGTAGAGGTAATTAAAATTAATTGCAATGATTAAGGTTAAATGAAGCTTAACAAGGGACTAAACTAAAAACCTAAAACCTAAAATAATCTATAAAATTGTCCAAATACTACTAGATAGACATATTTTGACTCTATACTTACTTATATTGACTTTGTAAAATTATTTATCAATATTCAAAAAAATAAACATGGTTGGGGTTCATTTCTTTTAAAATAATACAAGGGTGTCACCCCTCATCCATTATAAAAGTCATCCTTATCCTCCACCTACGGACACCTATCAAGCCATTTATGATTAGAAAAAATCTATCAAATTCAATCCCAATCATACAACCCATCCTACTTGAATCCTTACTTTCTCCATAAATCAATACAAGGATTTATTTTTGTACAAACCAAAAAACGTAACCTGATTAAGAGGTACCACCCTCCCTCAAACTACCCAATTTCATTATCTTTTTTATACACCATCAGTTATTCTTATTAAATTTTTATATAAACTCATGAGTATAAAACATATACTATGATGTTTTTGTGTTAAGGTTTCTACCTTCACTTACACACACTTCCATCTAATTGGTAATGAACATAACATTTATGTGTATGCGAACCACTGCATAGCTAAACAATGATTGTTCAATTTCCATTTACTGCCTCTCATGTTGACCATTATAATTGAAAATATATTAATATATGTTATATATTGTATTTATTATATATTTATGATTCTGTAATTATATTACAACACATATCTTTATACTTTCCAATCAGTGTAAAAAAGATAACATCATTTGTGAATGTGAGGACTACAGCCTCCTCAATGCTATGTGATTAGTTTATAACAAACATGGAACGTATTAAGGATAATTTTAACAAAACTATGAAACATATATGAAATAAATATGATACTAGAATTATTATAAACATATTTATGATTTACTCTACATTCTTGTAACACGAAAAAGAAATGAAAGTAGTGTTAATGCGTACCTATGGAATACTATCTCAATGAACGTTGCATTTTATTTCTTATCTTGAAAACATTATATATTATTATAGATACATATATAATAGATATATATGATATTAATATCATGGTTTTACTTATTTATATGATAAAACTATGATAATAATAACAAATAACAAGTTTAAACATACTCATCGAACTAGGAAAATAACATCCAATATAGTTAAATTAATGAATGTATGTTAACATACAGGTAATGGGACATTATAAGAAGTTAATATATGGTATTATAAACATGTGTATAGTTATAGTATAAGTTAATAACAAATGTTTATCCACTATACAAGAGGATAAATACCACAACATGTAAATTTGAGATAAGGGATTTCCTTCTCACTATTTACATCTGTGAGATAAATGTCATATTCACCACTTACTTTTTTTGTGTGGTTTAATTATTTACCATTTTGATATATTATATCTTGAATTATTTTTTTATCATGTTATTTAAATGTTTCATTTTATGATTATTTGAATTGGATCTTTTGATTCATATTCAATGGAATGTTATCTCAATTTACATTTCATTGAGACTTATCTGTTATTATGTGCTAATTCACTTTTATTTGGTGTATATACATTATTTTCCATTTTATATCATCAAAAAACATTTTCTCATGATATTATAAGTTTAAAATAACTACATAATTTTCAAGGGATTATGATTTAAATGTTTCAAAGTGGTATGAGACACTTTGGAATGTTTAAAAATTATTCTCCTCAAGAATATTCTTAATTATTATCATTTCTATCTCATGTCCTTATGTGATTGTTAATTGTGTGATGAATCAGTCAAATTATTTTAATAATTTTTCATTATAAATTTAATTGAATATACATATTTTAAAAAATTTTAGATCAGTATTTCCAAAAACTTGTACAATTTTTCATACGGTGTTTACTTTGAAAGACATTTGATATATCCGTATTTCTCATTGAATATGGTTATTTCATTAGAAATATTTTTTATTTTTTATTATTAATTACTTGGAATGATTTTGTAAATTATATAAAGTGCGGTTCCCATACATTATATAGATCCTTGATTCATCGATAGGTTATCATGAGATGATTAAGTTGGTTAAATTAAATAGGTTTCTACCTGTAGTGTTAAACTGTCAGGAGGATGGATCCTGACAGTATAGGTCCTTTTGTGCCTCTAACATTATGTCTATTAAGAAATAATTTCCTTAAAATTAGTTTTAGTTATTATCCATCCATGATAATTTTCATCTACATATCTATGGATACATTTCATTTTATTTCACTGATTAAATGTTATTATGTTCAATTTCAAACGTTTCCATGAGACGTTTTCCTTATCTAGTCATTTGAGTGGCTTATATTTATTAGTTATTTTTCTTTTTGTATAAATTTATTCCTATTGAATTATTATTTCTTCCATTTTTCTTACACTTAATATGCATTTGAGATCTCCATTATTCTGTCTCTTTCCCTAGGTTAAGAAGAATAAATATTTCAATAATTATTTAGGGATTAAGTTTATTTTATTTTTTATTTATCATGTTTCTATTTCCTATTTCCCAATGTGTTATGGGTATCGTGTTTTAAATATGAATTTACAATATACCTAAACTGAATGATACATCGATATTTGATTCATTTTAATAATTCTAATTTAATAAAATAACACACTGGATCTAGGTTTCTGAGGTTAGGGCATTATAAGCTACATCTCAAATTAAAAGGATTTGAAATGTGTATTAATGCAGAGATGGTCTAGATTATTATATTAGACCTTGTTTCACTATTTGGGCCATAACCTTTTATGTTGGGAATAAAATGGGAATAAATTATTTAATATCTTAGATAATTAAATTTTGGGAATTTTAATAAATTGGAGTAAAATTTATTTTGCCTAGGAATTGAGTTTAAAGAGTGGATTAGGATAATGTAAATTTTTGATTAAGAATTCCGCATTATACCTTATTGTTATTTGAAACCATACCTCTCACACACTGTATTTAAAAGATAGTTTTAGTATTTTTGAGGGTTTTTAAAGATTTTCCAAGGTTTAGATGAATGAGTTGTTTAAAAATAAATATATAACCTCTTGGAAGAAGAAATTCTATGTGAAAATCTCTCTTCAAAGAATACACTTCTTTCTTACATATACTTTGTGTTTATTTTATTTTTTTCTTTTAATATATTTTAATTTTCAATAAAAAATTTGTGTTATCTTTCTTTATTATTTTAGTTTCATTATTGGTTATACAATATAAGAGTAGAGATGATATTGGGTGTTTACCATTCAATTATTTGGTAATGAAAAACATCTCAAAGATGAAATCTACACCAATAGAAGAGTTATTTATTTCATAGTTAATCTAATACCTAATAAATTATTATTTTTTTCAATCCTTGATCAAAATATAATTATTTATCTATGATAAATTATTTGAGCTTTAATTTTTAAGTATCTCTGTCGATTTTTACATGACTGTGAGGCTAGACATGTGTGAATCTTCCGAGAGAAACTTCAATCACTAAATATAATAAAATTATGATATAATTATAAGGTTCCAGTCTAATAAAAAAGATAAATTAATTCTCATTTCTTATTGCAGGTTGATACCCTAATTATATATTTACCATAAGTTTTATTTTAGATAACATTCAAAGTAGGGTGATACGACATGATTTCCAAAAGTTAAATTATGGTTCATTTTGTCTAATCATTATGGTGGTGTTAATTTATATAGGGTTTAGTGGTTTAAAATATAAGTGGATCACAATTAAATTGACTATAATCACATATGATAAGGATAAATTAATCATGATGGTGTATATTAAATCCCTTACATCCTCTCATATCGATGTTTTGAATGAAATTTCACCCTTGATTGATTATTTTTTATGTGTTCAAAAGTCAATCAACCAAACCTTCTAAATTTGTTTCCCTGATTTCTATCATTTATTTTTTTCTTTCTACCATTTATGTGTTGTTTAATTTACTTCCTCCTTAAGATATAAGACCTCTGTTTTCCATTGATCCAGACAAAGTAAAAAAATCAAAAATATTTTTTTAGAGCATGTGTGAAAATGCTCATAAATTTTTATCTCAAATATTAGAAGAATATTATCAAATTAACTTTATATTTGTAGGAAAATTAATTGTAATCACTATTGGAAAATGGGAGTATACTCAGAGTATTGTGAAAAACAATGGGTGTATGTATAGTATGGGATCCTATACTCAGAGCTATAGGAAAACCATGGGTATAAGTTGTTTTCTATACATATACCCTTGGTTTTTTCTAAACAATGGTTATAGGGATGTTTTTCGAGACCTATACCAACAAATTATGTGCAACCGGTGGTAAAGGGTTGGTTTTTGAGGACCTATACACACGATTTTTGAAAACTATTTTTATAACATTCCCGCATTATGGTAGGGGAAAAAATTTAGCGGGGCACAATTTTTTTTCACGAGAACACCTTTTTTATGGTATTGTACCGATATCCATAATGTAGTGCAAAGGTATGGGGCAGACTGTAACGACGCAAAGTTTCTATAATGGAAAATCCCTCTTGATCCATTTAAATGTCTCTTTATGAAAAATGTTTTTATAAGATGTCAACTTCTTTGGTTTTATGTTAATAATTGTGACCGTTGTTAATATAGTCGTTGAACAGTGATCACTTGATTAGTTTAATATAAGGGGTCCCAAACCTAAATAATAAAGAATTCTCTCACCTTTCTTATATAAACCCACACAAACTCCCACTTCATCCTCACTAAAATATTTTGGAGTTCATCCAACCTCTGCCCTACTCTCTCTAGAATCCTCCCAAGGTGCCCCAAGCTCCCAAGAATCCTCTCAGAAGCCTCTCTCTAGCCTTTGGAAGCACACTTCCATGTAAGGGTTTTTTCTCCCTTTCTCAATTTTTTCAATTTTTTTTAAGTTGTATTGCCCTTTTAATTTCAATTATGAATGTTGGGGTATGGTTTTGCACCTCCCCCATACTGACCTCTTATTGTGTGAATGATGGGATACCCCTTTCTCTCTCATTAAATGCCTCCCATATACGCCCGTTACTATGCCGAAATTCCGAAAGGAACTTCTCTCTCTTCTTTTACATTCAAGAAATACTTCTGTATCATGAATCTAAATTCCATATAAATTATTGGGACATTTATCTATATGACCTCCTTACTATCCATTACATGTAAATATGATGAGAAACCCCTTTCTCTCTCATCAACCATTTTTTATGAATTCCTATGCCACGCCGTTACGCTGTTGAAATCGCACCGATTTTCTAAGCCAATGTCATTGTGTAGTGGATACCATGCCCATTTCTCCATCAAGGGTATTCAACTTTATGCACCTTTACTTATTGATTACAAAGTTTCATGTATGAATTCACACATTCCTTTATCGTCGAATAAATAATTATGTTTTATGAATCAATGTTTTATGATCCATATGGCACACTTATGCATGAAATGAAATGTTTTAGAAGGGTGCGCCCTTATAGCGCTCCAATGCATTGGGTAAAGTATAGTATCATGATACATCATGTGCAATGAGTGTTGACTCATGCTAATTCAAGTGCAATGAGGGTTTACTCGTGCTTTATGTATAATGAGGGTTTACTCATGCTCCATGTGATATGAGCCCTAGCTCATGAAAATTCCATGTTAAGTGTTGTTGCCACATTTCCATGTTATGATTATGATGCTTTATCATGCCTTTATGTTCATGTTTCTTTTATTCTCTATTGATATGCCTATTTTCTAACATGTATTGTACTCCTCATGTTATTCCTTGTGTACTCCCTTACTGGGCTTTGTAGCTCACCCTTTTCTTATGCATATCCTTAGGTTATCCCTTGCAATGCTAAGTACGAAAGAATGTAGTGGTCATGAAAAGATTGTTTTCAATAAAGATGTTGTATTTCATGTTTTAAGTTTTTATGTAATGATCCTAAGCCCCAAATAAACTAAACTTCTCGATCTTCTTTGTTGTATCAAGTGATGTTTTATGTAATAAATCATGTTTATGTTGTAATAAAAAGCAGGGTTATCATAGTTGGTATCAGATGATAGGTTTAGTTATTTTTGGGATTAAGAAACCCTAGTAAAGCCTTAGATACAAGACTAAGTATAATAAAAACAACCCTAAGTTTTGGTAAATACTAAGTAAGTGGTTTATCAAACAAATACATCCCTGTCTGGATACGAGTAGGTAGAGGCCGCTCTGGTACATATGTATCCTAGGGGTAAAACCCAAAAACACCACTTTGAGCTAGACTCGAATGGGAACTAGTGCACGACAATGGGCCTTGCTGCACTCTTGGTTATGACACTCCCATGGGATATGCTTTGGTAAATTCAAAGCTTAGTATGAACCCTTATTAAGGGAATTAAAAAAAAATTACCCTACGAATATATGTTCGAAAGTAGATCATGAAAATCCTAGATTGAAGCCTATAGACTCATGAGTTAAGGAAATGAAAGTTTATTTATAAGTAATCAACTTTTGTCTTTGGATTACCCTTTATGTGTTACCCCTAACTTTCCTTATATTCTAGACAATGGCTGGTTATAGGAGGACTCGGGCTAACAACCGTTGTGAAGATCAGTGTGATGACTGTACTAGTGAGATGCCAAATCCAATGGGAGCATGAATCACGAACTTTGTCACACTTTTCTCTCATCTAAATCATGTTTTGAATAGAAACAGGGTCAAGAGGAACGTTCAACCCCCCTAAGAAAGAACAAGTCGCTATCGATAGCTTCATGAGACAAAGGCCTCCTACTTTTAGTGGATCATCTGATCCCATGATTGATGAAAAATGGATCAACTCCATTGAAAAGATCTTCTCCATCCTCCAATGTTCTGAACAAGAGAAGGTTCTCCTGGCTGCTTATTGTATGGAGGGTGAAGCTGATCAATGGTGGACGTTGATCAAAAATACGAAGCCTGAGGAGGATATTGAGGCTTTGGAATGGAAGTAATTCTGAATGATGTTTTTCGATAAATATTTTCCGCGCACCCACCGACATAAGATGGAAAGGGACTTCCTTTCCCTCAAGAAAAAAGATAAAGAATCTGTTGGAGCGTACAAGGCAAACTTCACAAGGCTTGGACGATATGCTTCCGGCTTTGTCGTTACCCCCGAATGCAAGGTTGACCGCTTCTGTGGTGGGATGAAGCCTAGCTTGCGGAAAGAATTAGTGATCCGTGACTTCGACAGCTATGAGGAAATTGTCTGATGTGTCCTTAAGGTTGAAATGGAGATCGGTGAATCACAGGGGTATCATGGGGACAAGAAGCATAAGGTGGACTTCAATGCTGGTGGTCCGATGGATAAATCCAACGGTTCTATGAAGATCTAGCACCCCACTTTCCAAAAGTGCGGAAAAAAGCACCCTAGAAATTGCTTTAATGGGGTGAGAAAATGCATCATGTGTCGAAGAGAAGGGAACCTAGCTGTTAACTGTCAGCAAGAAGGACCCGTGGCTGCGACAGAGGAGAGGAACGCTCCGTTCGAAACTCAACGCATTGTTAAATTCTATAAATGCAAATAAATGAGTCATTTTTCCAATCAGTGCCCTAATCCAAGGGTTATCGGAGGCAACCAACAACCTACAAGACAGGAAGGAAGAGATTTTTCCTTCACTTCTACTGAAGTGAACCCCGACAACGAAGTGGTGACAGTTATGCTAGTTATTCATTTAATAATAGCGAACGTACTTTTTGATTCAGGTTCTACACATTCTTTTATATTTCGAAAGTTTAGTAGAACAATCCCAGCACCACCACAAATCATGCAAGTAAAGATGTCGGTGAGTATGAAAAATGGGGCAATCATTGCCTCCCATGAGTATAAGTCCTCCCCTATTATAATCTCTGGATTGAATTTCCTGGAGAACCTTGTCATACTCCCTCTGGTGGAATTTGATGTAATTATTGGCATGGATTGGCTTTCCTTATATAGAGCCATCATAAATTGTTGGGAGAGGGAAATCACACTCCATATGGAGAATCGACCCCCTGATTCATTACAAGTGTCAGAAAGAAGATGAATCTCCTTTAGGTCCATCATCTCAAGCATGGATATTAATTCCTTATGAGCATGCATATCTGGCTCAGATGATTGAGTCCAAGGAGGAAACCATCCTTGAAGAAATACCTATTGTGAGGGAATTCGCTGAAGTGTTTCCTGAGGAACTGACTGGTCTTCCTCCAAGAAGAGATGTTGAGTTCTCAATTGAACTTATACCTGGGGCGCTACCAATATCCAAGACTCCATATAGAATGGCTGTTGTAGAGCTTGAAGAGATGAAGAAACAACTACAGGAGAATCTAGATAAAGGGTTTATATTCCCAAGTGCTTCACCATGGGGTGCACCAGTCCTCTTCATCAAGAAGAAGGATGGGTCAATGTAGCTCAGCATCGATTATCGTGAACTTAACAAAATCACGATAAAGAACAAGTATCCTCTCCCAATAATAGATGACTTGTTTGATCAGCTACGTGGAGCACAATACTTCTCCAAGGTGGATTTGCGGTTGGGATATTATAAAGTAAGGGTGAAGAAGGAAGATGTCCCCAAAACTTCTTTTTGTACAAGATACGGGCACTATGAATTCATAGTAATGCCTTTCGGACTCACCAATGCTCTAGAAATATTCACGGACTTAATGAATATAGTCTTTAGAGATTACCTTGACAAATTTGTGGTAGTCTTTATAGATGATATTCAAATATACTCCAAAACCAAGGAGGATCATGAGGAGAATTTAAGAAATGTACTAGAGACTTTGCGCAAGGAGAAGCTCTATGCAAAGTACTTCAAATGTGAGTTCTGGTTGAAGGAAGTCTCATTCTTAGGCCATATCATCACAAGCAATGGGATATCTGTGGATCCCTCCAAAAGAGATGCAATTGAGGGATGGCCGAGGCCAAAATCGGTAACAGATATCTGTAGCTTCTTGGGGTTAGATAGATATTATCGACGATTTGTGAGAAATTTATCAAGATTTTCCAACCCTCTTACCAAGCTAAATCGAAAGGGAGTAAAGTTTTCTTGGAGTGATGAATGCGAAGAATGCTTCAATGAGTTGAAAAGGAGGCTTATCACTGCGCTCGTGCTCAGTTTACCCACAAGTGGGGAACTTTTTGTGGTATTCAATGTTGCCTCAAAGAAGGGCTTAGGCTGTGTGATGATGCAGAATGATAAAGTGATATCCTATGCCTCAAGGCAGTTGAAAATCCATGAGAGAAACAATCCAACACAAGATCTGGACTTGGTGGCTGTGATCATTGCCTGGAAAATCTGGCAGCATTATCTCTATGGAGAGAAATGTTAGATATATACTGACCAGAAGAGTCTTAAATATTTATTTACACAGAAAGAGCTTAATATGCGCCAGAGAAGATGGATAGAGCTCATCAAGGATTATGACTATTCAATACATTACCACCCTGGGAAAACGAACATGGTGGCAGATGCCCTAAGTAGAAAGGACCCAACGATTCTATCAATGATGAGAATTGAGAAGGATCCAATCTTCATAGACTTGATGAAGATGGACATGGGAATCATAAAGAAGGGAAACTCATCAATCCTTTCACAAATGATTGCTCAACCATCTCTTTTGGAAAGGCTAAAGGATGCTCAAAAGGATGATGTGGGAATTCAAGAAAAAGTGGAAGCTATCAAAAAGGTAAAATCCTCAGAGTTTAATGTTAATGAGGAACGAATTGTGCGGTTTGGGAAAATACTATGTGTTCCATAAAGTTCGGAGCTGAACAAGGAACTTTTGGATGATACACCTAGTTCAAATTTATCTATTCACATAGGGAGAACAAATATGTATCGAGATCTCTGAGAAAATTTTTGGTGGGATAATATAAAGAAGGAGGTCACTGAATATACATCAAAGTGTCTGGTGTGTCAGTAAGTGAAGGAAGAGAGGATAAAGTCTAAAGGGATGATGCAACCATTTCCCATACCAGAATGGAAATGGGAGAACATCACCATGGACATTGTCACCGGACTTCCAAGGACATCCAAAGGAAACAATGTAATCTGGGTTGTTGTGGATCGTCTTACAAAGACTGCACACTTCTTTGCTATTCGAGAGGATTTCTCTTTGGATCAACTGGAACGAATATATATCAGGGAAGTGGTAAGGTTGCATGGAGTACCACTATCTATTTTGTTTGACCGAGACCCAAGATTCACCTCTATGTTTTGGAAGATTCTTCAACATGCTCTGAATACTAAACTGAACTTCAGTACGGCCTATCATCCTCAAACAAATGGACAATCCAAGCGGACTATCCAAACACTTGAGGATATGTTGAGAGCGTGCTCAATGGACTTTAAAGGAGGATGGGATCAACATCTTCCTCTGGTTGAGTTCTCTTATAATAATAGTTTCCACTCGAGCATCCAAATGGCACCATATGAAGCCCTATATGGGAAAAGGTGAATAACACCGGCATTTTGGGATGAGGTCGGTGAACGTAAGCTACTTGGACCAGAAATGGTCGAAGAAATGGTAGAGAAGGTGAAAACCATTAAGTAGTATATCAAGGCAGCCTAGAGTCGACCGAAGAGTTATACAGATAATCGTCGATGAGACCTTCAGTTTAAAGTTGGATACATGGTGTTTCTACGCATATCTCCCTGGAAGAAGGTCATGAGGTTTGGAAGGAAAGGGAAGTTAAGTCCAAGGTACATCATCCCCTTTGAGATTATTGATTGTATTGGGGTTTTGGCCTATCGACTAGCACTTCCACCTACCAAGGCCAAGGGGCATGACGTCTTTCATGTATCCTTCTTAAGGAAGTACATACCGGACCCTTCACATGTACTCTCTTCCGAGGTGGTACAATTTGAAGATGATCTTTCTTATGAGGAGAAACCAGTGACGATCTTAGATCGTAGAGAAAAAGTTCTACAAAATAAGACAATGCCTCTCGTCAAGTATTTGTGGAAAAACCACAAGTTTGAATAAGTGACTTGGGAGTCAGAGGATATGATGAAGCTGAGTTACCAACATTTGTTTTAGTGTGGGAAAAGAAAAATTTCAAGGGCGAAATTTCTTAAGGGGGGAATATTGTAATGACCCAAAGTTTCTTTAATGGAAAATCCCTCTTGATCCAGTTAAATGTCTCTTTATGAATTTTTTTATATGATTTCAAATTCTTTGGTTTTATGTTAAGAATTGTGACCGTTGTTAATATAGTCGTTGAACAGTGATCACTTGATTAGTTTAATATACGGGGTCCCAAACCTAAATAATAAATAATTCTTTCACCTTTTCTATATAAACCCACCCAAATACCCACTTCCTCCTCACTAAAATCCTTTGGAGTTCATCCAACCTCTACCCTACTCTCTCTAGTATCCTCCCAAGGTGCCCCAAGCTCCCAAGAAGCCTCTCACAAGCCTCTCTCTTGCCTTTGGAAGCACACTTCCAAGTAAGGGTTTTTTCTTCCTTTCTCATTTTTGTCAATTTTCTTTATGTTGTATTGCCCTTTTAATTTCAATTATGAATGTTGGGGTATGGTTTCGCACCTCCCCCATACCGCCCTCTTATTGTGTGAATGATGGTAGACCCCTTGTTCTCTCATTAAATGCCTCCCATGTATGCCCGTTACTATGCCGAAATTCCGAAAGGAACTTCTCTATCTTTTTTTACATTCAAGAAATACTTTTGTATCATGAATCTAAATTCCATTTCAATTGTTGGGACATGTATCTATATGAACTCCTTACTGTCCATTAAATGTAAATATGATGAGAAACCCATTTCTCTCTCATCAACCATATTTTATGAATTCTTATGCCACGCCGTTACGCTGCCGAAATCGCACCGATTTTGTAAGCCAATGTCATTGTGTAGTGGATACCATGCCCATTTCTCTATCAAGGGTATTCACCTTTATGCACCTTTATGTATTTATTACAAAGTTTCAGGTATGAATTCCACATTCCATTATCATGGAATAAATGATTATGTTTTATGAATCCATGTTTTATGATCCATGTGGCACACTTATGCATGAAATGAAATGTTTAAGAAGGGTAAGCCCTTATAGCGCTCCAATGCATTGGGTAAAGTATAGTATCATGATATGTCATGTGCAATGAGTGTTGACTCATGCTAATTCAAGTGAAATGAGGGGTTTATCATTCTTTATGTGTAATGAGGGTTTACTCATGCTCCATGTGCAATGAGCCTTGGGTCATGCTAATTCCATGTTAAGTGTTGTTGCCACATTTCCATGCTATGATTATCATGTTTTATCATGCCTTTATGTTCATGTTTCTTTTATGCTCTATTGATATGCCTATTTTATAACATGTATTTTACTCCTCATGTTATTTCATGTGTACTCCCTTACTGGGCTTTATAGATCACCCTTTTCTTATGCATGTCCTCAGGTTATCCCTTGCAATGCTAAGTACGAAGGAATGTAGTGGTCATGAAATGGAAGTTTTCAATAAAGATGTTGTATTTCATGTTTTATGTTTTTATGTAATGATCCTAAGCCCCAAAGACACTAAACCTATCGATCTTCATTACTGTATCAAGTGAAGTTTTATGTAATAAATCATGTTTAAGTTGTAATAAAAATCAGGGTTGTCATATAGGCCCCTTTATTAAAAAAAAAAAAATACAACAGAAACCATTTTTGATTTGGGTAAGGGAAAACCCATTAAAAGACAACAGGAAAGGGCGATCAAACCCAATGGAGAACCCAGAATAGAACGAATTAAAGAGCCCCAAAGGCCTATATTAAATGACCATAGGGTCTAGTGGGACAATACCCATGAAGAACAGCAGTCCAAAGACCCACACTGTCACCTAACAGCTATCATCCATTCACCCGCATCCCGAGTTCTCCCTCCTACATGCAGCTGTCCCGAGGTTGTTGCCTCACTATACGCCGGATGCTCCGCCTGAGACGGCTTGCATCCCCACGACCCACCCGACCCTTACCGGTAGTAGACTCATTGCATGAAGATCCCGTGATCCAGATTGTTGTACCTATTGAAAGCCAATACCCAAACCGAGCCCGAGATCAACAAATCCGCTATGCGGAACCGCAGATGAAAAATATGCATCGCTGCTCATTGTGCTGTCCCCGTGAAGAGCTGACCGTCATCGCACGAACAGAGGTCTGTCACTGCTCGAACAGAGGCCCTGCATGGTGAGCGTTGAACCCTCATTGCCACCGCAGACAACCGGATACCAAGCCAAGAAATGACTTTACCGCCGCTGTGACGTTGTCGCCCAAAGGCCCAGACTGTCGACGCCTTCGAGGTCAACCAACACCGCATGAAACCAAGGCCGAAGCAGCTCGAAACCTACCGCATTCCATAAACCAAAGCCACACCATCCACCGAGGACCACCACCCCGCATCGCTGAAGACCAGCCACGAACCCAAATAAAAATCTGACCGCAGGATGAATCTGTAATTCTGCTCAAAGCCAGCATCCATCTGACTCCTCTCCACCGCGATTCAAGCCAAGCCGGCCGAAAGGCCGATGCCGGTGAACCCTAACTAAAGAACCCAGATGAAACCGCCACCGCCCATGCCGCAGCGAGGAAGCTGAAATTCGACCTAGATCTAAAACGCCACACTCGTCTAGAATAGAATCCGCACTGCCACATGAACTGAGCCGTCTGAATCGCCAATCCGTAGAACCCTAGTTTAGGGCGCCGCCACATGAAGAGTAAAGGGGAACTCCATGGATTAAATCTTATGGATTCTCATTTTGTAAAATCAATACACATGGGTTTACAAACTGTGGGCATAGGTTAATGAGATCGTAGAGTGGACTTATTCCCATGGTTTCAAAAACAATGGGTATTACTTGAGGATAGAATGATGCCTCGGTTGACCAAGGTTACCTGAAACCATGGGAATAGCGTATACCCACAGTTTCAAGGGATATACCATATTTTCAAACTGTGGTTATATGGAAAATTTTTAGTAGTGAAAGTCAGCGTATGTGATGTGTAAAAATCCACTTTTAATAAATGTGTTTTTATCTATAATGTACAATGATTATTATATAATTATGTATCATATTGATTATAATGAATCTAAAATAATTGTTATCATTAAATATGTATTAATTGAAAAATAATAGAAATAAAAAACATAATCTCATAATACCATTATTAATTAAAATGAATAGTCGAAAAAAGATTCATTAAAATGACACTTAAAATTTCAAAATGATAAGAATGAGTTTATAAATTAAACATAGTATTTTAAATTGAATTATTATAATTTATAATATATAAATTTTTTATAGATATGTTTTTTATAAAAATTTTATGTATTCATATAATAAAATAATTTCCTACAAATGATGGTATTAATAAAATTGGTATTTTGACTTTTATCATGAAAATTAAATAATTCCAAAAAAATAAAAAAGTCATCACAGGATAATATTTTAGTTATTAAACCAAAAATAATTTCCAATTTTAAAACGTAATATTCTAAAATTTATTAATTCAATATCTAATTAAAAAAATAAATTATAGTGAAAAACTATTTTATAGGTAAATCACTCTTATAAAAATAATATATATTCTTATTTATTATTTATATGAAACAATAATAAATATACCACTAATCAATATATATTATATTTTATTAAAATATTCATTTATGAAAAATATACATTGTTTTCCGTAGTAAAGTGTATAACACATAAAAATAAATATTTTTAGATATAATAATGAATTATATAAATTGGTTTAAAATAACATTTATATAAAAATATATAGTAATATATTTTTTAATTAGGTTACTTTTATTAATTTAACGACTTGTTTTTAGTTGTCTAAATATATTAGTGTTTTTTTTGTTTTGTGTTGCATGTGGAGAAAGAGATCAATCATATTTGACCCACTTAGAGGAAAACATAAATTAAAATCTTAAGTATTTACATTCACCCACATAAAACAATTACATCCTTGAAATTTAAAAACTCATATATTGGGAATAATTTCCATATGGAGATCCTAATTGACCATACAACAGAAGTGTACATGGTTATATTTAGGTTATCAATTTATATTTCCCTATAAGAAATTTTATATGAGCCCTTTTTAAATAGAGATAGTCAATTCATAATAGAATACTAATAAGTGAACGAGAGATAAAAATATAAGGAATAACATTCCTAAAAATTTGATGAAGATTCATATACAATGTTTATAATAATTATACCAAAATAAATTTGTTATTTATAGCTCAGTACATAATAGGTGATATCATAAATGACATAAGACATTGAAAATTATAGAGTTATGAATCACTAACTTCCATAAAAGAAGACATTGAATAGGTTTTTTCTTGTTCCAGGGAATTAAGAGTTGGTTGGTGTTGGTCATCCACATTAACCCCTATATTGACGCATTAGGTTTTATAGTGACTAAATTTATCCCATCTAAAACGAGTAATTGTTAGTGTATCCTTATAGATAACATTATATCACCTCATTTTATCATTACCTTCGCTCAAATACTTGTTGTTTTATTCCTTGATTTACCGTAAGTGAATCATCTTATACTCCCCTTATGGTAATTCCATGGATGATTCTTCCCATATTTGTACATATTGGTGGTTAAATATCCTTTCTTTCATCATATTTATTTCCTATGTTTTCGTGAGTATCTATCGTTCACTTATGTGGTGAAATAAAGATTTCAAATATAGTTACATTGCTAATTATTTTTGGTGATAGTTGGTTAGGTACAATGACTAGATTTATCAATCCATATATCAATCCATTGAGTTAATAGTTGATGTAATAATCTCATTTTCTTTTTCAGCCTAGGATAACATGATTCCTTTGAGTTATATCCATTACTAAAAACCAACTAGTTAAAATGAGTGACGGAAAAGTTTCATTATAAGATAAGTATTCTAGATAACCAAGGACAATATTTCCTGATTATTTCTCACTTTATAACATCATCATGCAGTCCTATAATTATTGTAGATCACTCATGTAGAAAAGGGGGTTTAAATTGTTTTTCTAGGTTTTTAATGTTAGTTACTCCACAATGTGATTACAGTAGTGATTGTAAATACATTTTTCACACATGTTAATACAAATCAATGTCATAAATACTTTTTCAGGTCAGTTTTGAGAAAACCAATGTATAACATTCCTTAAATATGCTTTTTATATTGGTTTTAACAATGGTGATACCAAAATTTCTGTGATTTTTTTTGACATTTTTCACATTGACAATATCATAACCAACTGGAAAAATGATTTTTTGAATTAAAATTTTGAATAGGCACCCAACAATAAAAAGAAAAAGAAAAAATAGAATCCCAACTTCTACAAAAGAGTTATATATTCAAATCATTTTAAATTTCCAATTTCAAATTGAAACTTTACTATACATATTACAACTAAAACAACCTAATAAAACCTATGGAATATTCCAACCATTCACTTTTTAATTAATTCAAATATTTTTCATTATATGGTAAAGGGGAATCAAAATGATAGAAATTAAATAAAATACCATTTAACTTCTATCATAAATATAATTTAATATAAATTAAATGATAGTTTATAATAAAATATAACATTGTGGAATTTTTCAGTGTTCCGGTTGAAAATATTTCAAATATAAATATTAAACAATAATATTCACATTGCTTTATTTTTTCTTGATAACAAGAATCATGTTTAAAAATATTTTTCAATTAAAAATATCATTTAAAGTACTTAAAGCCAAAAAATTTTAATTATAAATGAGAATTCATATATTCTTTAAATATTTTAAATTTGTTCTCCACTTATATGTTATCTTTGTAAAATAATCCCATGAATTGTTTCAAAAGGATATTTACGAAATAAAATTATATTTCATTATTATATAATGATTTTAAATAATCAAACTTATTTGGTTAATAAATTAAAAAAATCATACTTCACCAAGTATATAAAATAATCAGTAAGCTATCTTCTCTCTTGGATAAAAAACACCCCAAATCCAATGAATAAAAATATTAAAAAAATATAATTTTTGTAGTTATTTAGTAAAGGTAAATAACTCTTTAATAAATATAGTGTTCATACCCTTCAGGATAGGGAATCATATAATAAAAAATTACATTATTTTGATATATTTTGATAATATATATTGTTATTTATTTATTTTTCCATGTCATCGCTATTGCTGAAATACATAATGGGTCCAAATATATATATAATTATTTAGAAACATATTAAATACAAATTGTATAAATATACACAATAAAAAATAGACATACGTATTACATTTAAATTGTTAAAATTACAGTAATATATACCCTAAATGAATTAAATATAAAAGTATTTCATCATGTTTATTCCAAAAAAATCACCAATTACAAGATCCATGATATCTCTCATAAAAATAATCACAGTATGTTGGAGCCCATAAATTTTATCATCTATTTTATGCTCATAAAATTCCCAAAACAATGTTGAATATAGTGAAAATTATTCATGTGCATATAAAGAAGAATCTGAAGTTATAGAAGCTTGTAATTATTGATGTCTATAGAGTACGTCATTACAATTAATGTATTAATTAGAAAAAGGTAAACACATACCTTTTAAAATTTTAATTTTTTAATGTTTTTGATCACCACTATAAAATAAAGGATATTATCCATGCATACCTCAATGGTAATTTTTTTTGGAAAAGTAGAGATGGAAAAAAATAAAAAATATATTATGTATTTACCAACTATATTGACTCCATATATAGGAAATGGTGCCCTTGTTAATGTTTCTATAATATCATATACAGTGGTTATAAGATGATCTATATATATTTATTGACGATGAATGATATCCCGAGTACAATATACAATCCCAGATGAAACAGTATGATGTTGAGGATCCTCAAAATATAACTCATAATAAATGGGAAGTTGTGGAGGTGTTATAGGATTTTGATCTATCAGAAGAGGAATATTAATGGGATCTATAGGCTTAGTTGGAGGAGTGAGATTTATAGTTTGAGTTATAGGAGTGGAATGTGCATCCTGAATCATTTTTGGTTTTTCTAAAAATATTCACGACACTAAATAATGGATCAACTCCTCATAATCTCACCCATATATAAAACATTAGTTTCCAGAAATTCTATATTCCTTTTATATACATCCTCAATTGAAAATTATCCAAAAGACCAATCACTTTTTACAAATAAAATTGATACATATCCTTATACAAGTCCCTAGTGTTTGGGATTTCCCAATATATTATCTAAAATATCCTTTCTAACATAATGTATGTATGTATCCTCTCTACTCTTGTCCCTCAGGTATTCCTATATAGAATATTTGAAAATTCATTATCGAATCACAATATATCAAGCATTGAATTAACTTAAATTATATATATTAATTAAAAAACATAAAATCCGCTCACCAACATCTCTTAAATATTACATAACATATTTACCCATTTTCTTATTTGGCCCTTTTCAATTTTTTATGTCTACATAGTTGGGCAGCTATTTTGGAGTGATAAGACTCTTCTCTAAATTTATAAAAATTTCCATCTTCAAATTTTCTTCTAATAACATTTACCCACTTGCGATAAATTATGATGATGAAATTTTGGAATGTATCTCTTAATGATATCTTCTCATTATCAATAAATTAAAAATAAAAAAAATCATTAATATGAGCATTAATATAAAACAAATTATAAAATCTCACATTGAACTAACAAAAAATGACTATTTTAATATACTCTTATTAAAATTATTAAATGTATCTTCATCTAAATAAGGATATATATCACATGTATTTTTATATTATCATTTCATAAAAATGACATTGTTTATGATGGTTGATTTAAAATACCTCCATCTAATAGTAACCAAAGATAAATATTTCATCTAAACCTTTCTAGTGTCAAGTGTATAATATTTTATTAGTTAAGAAATGAAGAAAATTCATATTAGTAAAAAAATATCATGATAATTAAAATAATAAAAAAATTTCCTCCCAAAACTGTCTCCTGTAACTGAGATATTTTCACTTTGTCAATGCTTTTCCAATCAAAAATCAATGTACTAACTTTAAACCGAGCTTTCATTTAAACCAATTTCAATTTTTTAAATTTAGACACCTAGGAATATAATTATCTTCAAATTAAATTGTTATCCTTTGGTCCTGGCTTTGTGAAACTATTATTATTTTTTAAATGCGCACATCCCCATTTACCAACATTGAAAGTATTCTATTCCCATTTAGATGTATATTACTACTATATAAAATAATTATTAGTCCCCTTAAATGTATGTGTACCATCCTCCCCATAAGTTCAATGTGACTCAGATGTTTGATCAGAAATTATCATACATTACAAAGTGAAAAATAATTAGTATAAAAATATATAAATCCAAATATTAAATATATATTTTAACTACAAAAATGTTCCTACATACAGTAAACTAAAATAAAGATATTTTTATTCACATTTTTTAAATAATTTAACATAAATTCATAAAAAATATGAAGAGGTTAGTGAAATGGTATAATAGAAGGAAAACAAATAAAACTATTACCTAAAAATTTGAAATATAATTTAAAAAATATAAAAAAAATTAAACAATAAATAAATAATAAATAAATTCATGTAAATATTAATAAAAGTTCATATGTTACATATAAAGATGAATACTATAAAATGAAATAAACTAAATTAAACTTATCTAAACAAACAATTTAATATTTTAGTTATAATATGTATTTTTAGAAAAATAAAATAAAATAAATATATCTATCATTTTATGAAATTTATAATAGAAAAAATATATATAAGATACCTATTATATTATGAAATCACTAAAATATTTTTTTCCCATAGTCATTCCTCATGATTTTTCTCTATGGAACAAACCGTGTCTACAATGTGCTCTATATTATTCTCTTTTAATCATTTATTAGATGTTGGGATCACACATGAATCATCATCATCATTACTTTTTTCATCACCAATATACATTTTGTTTCTTTTAAAATGATATACCATCACATAATTGGTGGAATAAGAACCTTAAACATTTATTGTGGATTTTTGTCCATAATAAAAGGATCAGTAGTTTATTATAAGATATTTAAATTAACTATAGAAAGGACGAATTCATTATTTCTAACACTGTTATTATTGATAAAACATTTGGTTTTAAACACTAGAACTCGATATTTAAGGTAATAAACCTCCCATATTTCCTCAATTATTTTTTAATATACATTGATGTGAATATTGTGATTTTTCTTCAGAACATGAAAAGTGAAATGATACATCGAACATAAATACAATACTATTCTAAATTTCCCCTTCTTTATCCTAATATTTCATATGAAATGTATCGAAATTATTTTAATACCTAGAAAATGATTTAAAATTAAAATTTAGGCCATCCACTAACTATATCAATGTTTCTCATGCATCTGTTCTACCATGCATGGTCTATTTAAACCATGGAAAAGAAAATTTTATGCTCATTAAACATGCCCATATATTTTTTATTTGGATAACATTGTTTTAACACATCAGTATTAAATTTTTTATATGTATGAACATAATATATGTTATTCAAGATGTATATATATACATTATTTATATGTTTACCTATTAATGATTTTAAATTAAATTCATGGTTCTTATTTTCACCATAATTGACCCGTTCATGGAAGGTTATAGGAAAACCGTTGTTCTCCTATACAGACAAGTAGCTTATACAGAAATCTATAACATCCTTAGAAGTATACTTTTCAATAATATTGGTTTAAATTTGATAGTATTTATTAATATAAAACTTCAATATCTCCATATTATATTCAAAATAATATTCAACATAGATTTATCACTCCCAAAAACATTATTTATCATACCAAATGAACATTTAAATGAACCATGATTTCAAAAAAATACGGAGAAAAATAAATTTCTATTTCAAAAATTATATAAATTGAATTTTTATATAGATTATATCAATGAATACAGATCAATCACTATGTTATAAAATTAATTGAAAAAACAAAACACCTTCAGGATTGTTATTCTGACACAGATGTAAAATATTTCACACAATGAAAGTAGTAGAAGTTGTTTCTTCATGAAGTGTCAATCAAGAGATTTCATTCCGATACACTTTGAATATTTCAATATTTTTTTCTCATGTGAGGAATAACCCTATGGGACATTCATACCATGGAGATGATCAATAAAAATAATTTTATATCACTTGGTTAATGTATGAAATGCCGAAGGCATGTATGTTTATCTTCCATTAGAAATATGAGATTAGTCAAATAATACTCCCATTGGTAGTAAGTCCAATATCATATTAAATCCATATTTATTATATTTTTATTATATAAAAATGTTCTAATAGAACTATCACAAATATTCATCTCGACATGCATGACAACAATGTTATGTTTTACCTCATTATATCTCCAATATGGAAGATCACAAAATTATGATCCTTTTTTAAAAAAATTCATATCATTGCCACATTGTTTTGTATCCCTAAATGTGACATCAATGATTTTAACCCTATAAAAATATAGATTTTTTTCCTACGGTTTATAGAAATATCAAATTTCTGTGAGCTTTTGAAGGACTTTTTTAATATTCAATGAGAGGGTCCCATAGAAAAAATATGACATCCTAGGCAATTATTGAAAAACAATTCTTCATATATATTAAATATTTATAAATTATATAGTTTTTATGTTTTAATAGGGAAATTATCTAAAATATTACACAAGAAAAAAATAATTGGTTTCTCTGAAATATTACATTGCACATAAGACAAAGATAGAAAGAAAAATAATAAAATATTAATGTTAGTATTATAAAGCATAGTTAACGCATAACTGTTTTAAATATGATAAAGAACAAAACTAACTATATTATTATTAAACAGGTTTTTTAAATGTATTCAAAATCATCAAATAAATTTTAGAGGCGTAAAATTTGAATAAATCTAATTTTATGCACAAAATACTCTAATATTTTTTTAAAGGTAGTTCACCACCTTTATATGGAGAAACCTTTTTAAATCTAGTTTTTTTCACTTTTATATTCACTATTGGAAAAATAAAAAACTTATATGGAATAGGGACAAAAAAATTACTTTGGATACATTTTTTCGGTTATGATTTTGGTGATATCCATATGACGATGACGAAGATGATGATTACAGCAATGTGGATTCTTGTGGGTCTCACCGGCGTTGAGATGACAGGGAGGCGAATGGACAGTGCCTTTGATGCGATAGGTGTGCGACTCGAGGTAGGTGCTTTACTCAAGTTATCACGTGGACTGAGATAGGTGATGATTTTGTTTGAAATTCTAATTTGAATTTTGTGGTCTATAGAGTAGCTTTGTGATCTTTTCTTATGAAATGTAACCCTTGCTGCAGTTTTTTTGAAAACGTAAAAAGGATTGGAGGTTAAAAGGAAAAATGTCATAATCTTATCATTTATTTCTATTTTTTAATATGGGATATATAAGGGATCTCGTCAACTATAAATATTCATTATAAATCTAATAATATTACCTATATCATGATAATTTATTCACCTTTTTTTTGAATTAAATACTTAAATTGAATTATGACACAATGATGATGTAATAATAGACTTATTAATGAATGAATCAAATAAATGTTATTATAAATATTAAAATAAATAATATTTGTCATAATTTAGGCCATAAATAAATTTTCTAGGTGAATATGACATGTTATAATACTATTCGATGGTTTTTTTCTAAGTTATATCTATGTTTGGTTTTTATTTAAATTCAATAAGGTGAATAGTGTCAAAATTTATATAATTGATATTTTATAAAATAATAATTTATTAAAGTAGTTAGAAATCCTAAAAAACTTATGAAATTACATTGTGACTGTTATAAGGTATAAATGTTTATAAATTTTAAATTATGGACAATTTAATCCATATAAGTAAAATATATAGCTTTTTAATATTTAAAATGTTATTACCACAATTAAAATTAAAATATAATAATTAAGTGTCAACAGAAAACATAATGTTTTAAATAAAAAAATATATATTTATAAATCTTATTTTATGAGGGGATTCAAAAATTTTCTCATATTATCTTTGAAATATCTCTGGTTGAAGTCATTTTGATTAAAAAACACACTTATATTAATTTAATATTTTAAGATTTTCCTTTGGTGCCCCTCCCCTCTCCTATAAAATGGTAACCACTATTCCTTAACAATCACATATAAAAATTAATTTTTTTCGGCCATGAACTACCCCAAAATATTCCTAGAATCCCTCCCCACATTCTTGAGGCCTTATATTATGCAGAACTTCCTTCTTAGTGGTGTTAAACGGTTCTTCAAAGGTGATCATCTGATGAAGAGTTATCAATTTTATGTGTTTCTATTCTATTTATTCTACCACTAAATTAAAATATCCTAAATAATTTATGAACTAATAACTAAAATATCCTTAATATACTGATATTTATTTTATTCTAATTTTATCACTAAAATCCATCTCCAGTTTCATCAAATTAGAAATGAACATTTCATTCGTGTGTATGGCAGAGAACCGCCTCATAGTCCGATATAATTAGTTTTTCATTATCTTCTATCATCTCTATTCATAATGATGGAATAAATATTTATATATTATATTCATAACATATTAATCCCTTTAAATGAATAATATTTCAGTTATTTTCTTACCTTCAAGGAACACAAAAATGATAATGTCGTTCATGCGTACGTGTAAAATATCACCACCACGAAGCGATGTGAATCATTTTTATTCACCTAATCACTCGTATGATATATGTAAGTATATTTAAATGATTATTATGATGTTAATAATAATATTATCATTATGTAAAAAAACAATACTTAATTATTTCCACAATGATCAATGAAATTGGAAAACGTTACTCATGCGTACGTACGACCTACCGTATCATGAATATAACATTGTTTATTTTTATAGAATATATAATTGGTTTTAATTAAGAGTACAATTTATGTATAAAATTAATTATAATTTAATGAATAATATTCTTGGATATGATGGACTTATGACCACATGGATAATTTAAATAATAAAAAGATCATTTTCGACTGAAGTACCGAATATCGACAATGTAACGACCTAAGTATTTATATAATAATAAATTTTCATAACTATAAATAGTTATGCATAAGATATTAATTTTATTTTTAATAGGACACTTTTTATGATGTAATACTCAACACGCAACAACATGTTTCTTTGAATTCTGACACTGCACACAACATTGAGTTATACAAAACAATAATATAATTATTTTAAATGATTGTTAATGCCTAGCAGTTTTATTGGAATAAATGAACATAACTAACTAAATTATTATTAAAAATGTTTTTTAATTGTTTTTATATTTATCAAATAAATTTTAGATTCTTAAAATGAGAATGAACTTGTCCATAAGCATGAAATGCTTTAAAATTATTTAAAAGATCGATTTACAACATTTTCATGGAGAACCCATTTTAAATATAGTTTTTTTCACTTTTATAAGTTCAATTTGACAAAATAATCTTCTTATTTTGATGTGGGACTTCATATTTTATTTGGGTAAAGTTTTGGTATTTTTCTGATAAAGGTCATTTTTTAATGAATAGTGAAAAAACTGCATTTTAATTCAAAACTGCCTTTTAATCTAATTTATTTATATTATTATATTTTAATTATAATTTGTTTTAAAATTTACATAGATTATATTTTGAACATTTAATCCATTTTTTGTCATTTAAATTAATTTCACTTTGAAATTGGACATAAACCCCAGTCAATCTTTTAGTAGTTTTCTACATCTTAAAAACACACTTTTTTATTTTGACAATGAGAATTAATATTAAATTAATTCATGAAACTTATGTGTTTTGAAATTCAAAAAATGTATTCCATATTTTTAAGCAAGAGGTCCAAATTGTTTAAATAGTTAACTTTTATTTTTAGACATTATGAATAGTAACTTCAGTAAATATTTTATTTACCATGGTGAAAGGGTAAATCTGGTAAATAAGGGTAAAAAATAATATTATAATAATTTTAAATTATCCTAACATGTGTCCTAACCCTATTGGATAATATATTTCTAACCCTGGGTATCCATAGGTAGATTTTGGGACCCCTTGGAGCCACTTGTAAGTGAAAATTTAATTTTATAAAAATTCATTTAAATTTTAGGAAAATGTAACATAAACATTTATCTTAAAAAAAATTATATGGGATTATATAAGTGATCATTTAAACTATAAATAATCATTATAAATATAAAATAATTCCTATATCATGTTATTTTATTTATAAATTTTAGACTTCAAATAAATAAAATTATTTATGACACAATGGTGATGTAGTGATTACCTTAGTAATGAATGATTTAAATAAATGAGATTATAAATATTAAAATAAATTTATTTTGAACCTTTTTAGGCCATCCAAAAATTTTATGGATTATTATAAATTTTTATATTTTAAGTAATGTAGGTTTTTTAAAGAATAAATTTTATAGAGATTTTTTATGAAGTCTTGATACGAATAGTTTATAAATTCATATAAATGAATTTTTAAAATAAGTACTTTTTTATTAAATGATAAAATAATCCTAAAAATCTAAGATTCGGCCAACTGATATATATATATGATGTTAAAAATGTCATTAATGATCCATTTTTGTGTCTATTTATATTTTATTGTAAATATATTAACCATATAGTATGAATATACAAGAGGACATGGTAAAAGTTAATTAAGTTAACTAAAAGTTAAAGCTAAAGGATAATGGTGATTTTATGCACTAAACTTGTCTAAAACCATTTTTCTAAGATTTTGTAGAAAAATTATGACCTTATCGTTGAATTAAATTAGTTTGGGACCTTTTGAAATTGAAATTAGGTTTATAATAAAATAATACTTTCAAACATTCTTAAAGGACCCCTCCTACCACTTATAAAAGGACACCACCTCTAACCCTTACTCACACCTCTCATTCCCCCTTTTATTTTCAAAAAACTTCCCAAATAATCACCAAACATTCCTAACTTCCTTTTATAATCCTTACCTAAAGAATAAGTCTATAAAACAGAGCCCTTTGACTCAAATCGAAAGCAGTTACCAAATTTGAGGTAATCTATTCTCTCAAGTTCTTTTCCATTATTTTTATTTCTCCACTACCTATGCACTTCATATTAATTTTTTACATAAAAACATTATCCTAAGTATACTAGGTTGTTTTTTATGAGGTGAATTCGAACTACACTTCAACACACCTCCATTTAATGTATACGAACATACTATTTCTGTAGATGGCGAACTATTGCCTCCCAAAACGATGATTGTTCATTTATCTCCTACCACATCTAATGGTTTCCATTATGATAGAAATGAAATTAAATATGATATATATGAGATTTATTTTATCTCTGTGATTATTTAATTATCATTTAGAACATAACTTTATTCTTTTCGTGTTGTACAAATATGATAATTTCATTTGTGGAAGTGCAGACTACCACCCCCTCAAAGTGATATGACTCGTTCATTCAATACATGGAATGAATAAAAGATGGAATTAATGATCATATGTAACATATAAAACATATGTAATATAATTTAGTTAAAATATACTTATTTATCATTAGGTTTTTATTCCTTTAAATATGAAAAATAAATGAAAGTAGCCTTCATGCCTACGTACGACTTACTGTCTCCATGAAGTGTGAATTCCATTACTTATATCCAAATGATATGGACTATTCTAAATACATATATATAGTATATATATGATATTCAAATCATTAATATCAGTATGGAGATAATCAAATTTTTACCACATGGACAATTTGTAATTATAATAAGTTCATTTTTTACTCATGTTCTGAACATTCAAAAAATGTCTGATATGAACTCAAATAATTAACTAATTGTTTTAGAAAGGTAATAAGGGACATAAAAGGAATAATAAAATAAAAAATGGTTCTAAAGAAAGTATAAATTACCTTAATTTTATAATTCCTGAAATGAAATAACGAACGAGTCATGCCGGGCACGAGGTAAGGGAACTTCTTATCCCAATTTCCATTCTCTGGGTTGATCTTATACTTCTTGTTTATGTAGTTATATGATTATGTGAGAAATAAATATTGATATATTATCTTTTATTTTTACTTTAATTATTATTAAATTAATTTAATACACAAAATTGATCTATTTTATTTACAAAAATTATACCTATAAGGTACTTTTTATTAATCTCCTTTCATTGAGGCATGTTTTGATAATATAAACCTATTAATTTTACATAGTGTATAATAATACCTTTTGAATGTTATTACCATTCAAAGGGAATATTTTTTCTACGTATCATTTTACTGAAAAAAAAGGAATTTTTTTAACATATGCGGTGACAATGACATTTTCTCCACAACAATCATTATTTGATATTTGGATTCATTAATATGTTGTGATGTTTTTTAATAGAAAATAAATACCATATATCTTTTTTCATATTTTCATAATGAAATTTGTTTTTGAACTGGATGGATTATATTAATGTCTTAAAATCATCCCTTCTGATTAAAAATGAAATGTTTTTTGTGAAATGTCAATATTTTCAATATTTTATGTGAATTTATTATATAATGGTACTTGGAAATTTGACAAGTTTTTACGTGATAAACCAAATGATAGGTGGTTCCATGATAAACCAAGGACGTGTGGTTATATTATAACCTCAAATGTATTGGGAATGGAAGTCAGTCGTATTCCTAGACTATTTAGTGATATATGTGGAATTCGACCAAATGTTTATTCCATTTAAGTATGTTTATGACCCAAGTTAAATTTATAATCTATTCTCTGTTTTCTATGGGATTTATGATAATATTTTGGTTACAAAAGGGTAATAAATGAGTTTATATTCAGTGAAGTGTTTGGATACTTCTTTACGGTGAAATGTATTACTTTATGATAATGTTTTCATGGTTTACATGTTGTTTTAAAAAACTAATTGATTTCCTTCTTTATGTATCCCTTACTGAGCTTTTTATGCTCATACCAAGTTTTCGAAATGAATTTTAATAAGATTTAAAGATAAATAATTTCAAGGATGGGATCAAGGAAAAGTGATGCTGTCTAAAACATGGAACTAAACATGTTTCCTTTTTTATGTGTTTTTGTTTTATGAACAAAATGGATACTGTGTAGAAGTGTCTACATGTAATATTCAAGTTGTTATGTATATGTTATGTCATAATTCTCATATCCTTCAAACATGACAAGATCCTCAATGTGAATTATTAACTTAATTCATGATTATATAATGTTTAAGGTTGGGACCTTATAATTGGTATCATAGGTCGATTTAGATAACTTTAGAGGTTATGGTGTTATTTGAGAATAAGTGACATAAACATATTGGTTAGCATATTAGAAAGAGTCAAAATAATTTTAGATAAATAGAATTGGTTTAAGATAACATAAAAAAGTATATATTAGTGTTTACCATCCTCATAAGATAATATATGATGATTTTAATGATATAATCACACTGACCTTTTCGGTTTTAGTAACTGGATGGATCAAGTAGGCACCAAAGTAACAATGGATGTGAATAAAACTGTGATGATTTTCAGAATAAGAAATCGGATGAAATAGAAGGTGTAATTATAACTCTTGTGGTTATTATCAGCCAACTATATAGAGTCATGATTGACCACCTAAATCATGTGGATTTTTCTAAGGCATCATATATGCGAGAAACAAATCACTACAGAAGTTTAGGTAAAAATCATAAAGGTGAGTATATTAAAAAACCTATGTGTAAAGGATGTGGAAAGAAACAACTAGGAAAATTATTCCAAGGGACATGAATATGATATAGATGTGTTAATGAAGGTCATAAATCAAGATCCTGCCATTGAAAAAGGAAGCTTCCAACTTACTCTAGGAAAGGGAAATAAGTTCTTTCCAAGGGATCAATTGAATGTTTTAAATGTGGTGTGCATTGTCAGTATACAAATAGCTGTCCTGAGAAGAACTTTCAAGAATGGGATCATTAGGTCCATACAAATATATGTTTACCAATACATAATGCCATCCCAATTAAGGATGAGGAAACTGACAATGACCAAGGAATGGTATGGATTATTTCTTAGCTGGTCTTTTCACGTTACTGAAATGTTAATACATTGTGCATGATTTTGTTTTAATGAAATAATTATAAAAGAATAATATGTAAAAATCATGGATAAAAGATCATGAATAACTTTAAATGAGTAAGAAGTTTACATATAAGGGATTTAAGAGTTATGATAGATTTTAGAGTGATGAAAAGCTTAAAATTATTAAGGCTCTTTTGATGATGGGATTACATTGGAATACTTTTTCTAGTATGTGTTACTCTGAAGTTTGATATGTGAAAATGTTATTCAAGAATAAATTATCTTTTCTTGTGTGGACATAATGGATAAACTTAGGGATTCATATGATCTTTTTTTTGAGGTCAAAAATTCTTATTACATTTCGGGATTCAAAATGAAAGGTATTAGATAACATTTTAGGCTAAAGCAGGGTATGATTATTTTGTGGGAAATTATCTTATTTTCTAGAATTTTATAATAATGATATGGTTTTAGAAAAATGAAAACTCAGAGGATGGATGACAACTCTTCACGTTCAGCAAGGCCATGGGAATCGAACCTATAACCAATGTGTGATTGGGATTTATCGCCTACAACTGGACTACGTGAAGTACCTGGTTATTATGACTAATTCATATTAGGTAAATTTTATTTGGGTCAAGAAAGTGTTTATTTTGGGAACTTATTATTTATCCAATGGATATCCTTAGTGTAGGAAAATTATTTGGTTATTAAGTGATAAATGTTTTTTTGGATGATATTTTCTCTTTTGGGAACACTATATACGTATGAAAAATAAAATACTATGGAATTTCATTTGCAGAGTAATGGTTGAAATTTCATTTCTGAATAATCTATGTTTTATTTTAAATATATGGTTATTTGGGTTATTTATGGAAATAACTAACATGTCATAGAGAATATGTGATTAGTTTAATTACTTTTAAGTATTACACTTTAAGAGTAGCCGGTGTTATTTGGAGATAAAAGTTATGATTTTTGTGGAAGACTATGTGATCAAATCCTTTTGAATTTTGGGTTTTAGTTTGGATAATTTTGAATAATTTTACGGACAATTGTTTATTGAATAGTCTTTATTGAGATTTGTTTTTTTTTTCAATTTTGGAGATTAAGAGTAATATTACTTTTTATAAAAGATTATCCTTTTTGGGTATTATCTGATCATGTACTAACAATTTTAGTTTTTGTTAATGTATAAAGATAGGGTAAATATATGGTTCATCTTTTGTGGGTCATTTTATCCTATAGAAGCTGATTATAGAACATCAGGTGTGACCAATTCATCTTGAATACTCATCATTTGAGGAAAAGATTAGTTTTTTGTTGAAACTTATTAAAGGATGAAACTCTACTTTAAAAGTAAGTATATTTCCTTATGTTATTATTCAATCTCAAAAATAAATTATCCAACTCTATGAAAGAAAAATTAAAACAAAAAACATCGTATGTTTTTGTTTCCTAATATGGAATCAGTGACCGTTTAACCTATCACATGATTGTGGTTTTCTGGTTGTTAACTTTCTCCTGATCATGTTTTGTATCACTCTCCATCAAACCTTGACACATAGTTTCTCCTCCATATCCATGTTTTCATGGAATACTAGTATGTGTTATATAGGATGACCTTTTAGTTCTCCTTATTTCTTTTAAAGCAATAGTTTTATTGACTCATTTTTTGATATGGGACTTTCAATGAAGTTTCCAATCCGAATTTTAATATTGTGAGGACATGATTTTCAAAAAGGGGGAAGGATGTGACAACCCAGGTATTTATAGAATAATAAATTTTCATATATATTAATATTTATGAATAATATATGAACATTATTTTGAAGAGGAATATTTTTCCAATATAATACTCAACACGCAATGACATGTTTCTTTGAAATCTTATGTTGCACACAACATTGAGTTATACCAAAAAAGTAATATAATTAATTTAAATGATAGTTAATTCATAGAAGTTGTATTGGAATAAATGAACATAACTAACTACATTATTATTACACATGTTTTTTAAATTTATGTACATTTACCCAATACGTTTTAGAGTCTTAAATTGAGAATGAATATATTTTTAAGCCTGAAATACTTTAATATTCATTAAAATGACTATTTACCACATTTTGATGGTGAACCCTTTTTAAATTTAGTTTTTTTCACTTTTATATATTCTATTTGACAATATAAACTTCTTCATTATAATTAGGACAAAAAAATTTACATTGGATACAATTTTGGTATTTTTTCTGAAAAATTTAATGTTTTAATGAATAGAGAAAAATACATCATTTTAATTAAAAATCGACTTTTAATATAATTTATTTAGATAGTTAGATTTTAATTTTAATTGGGTTAAAAGTGTAATTAGATTATATTTTTATCATTTAAGCCAATTTTGGTCCTTGAATGTAATTTTACTTTGAAATTTGACATAAACACAAGACAATCATTGGGTAGTTTTTACTTCCTAAAAAATGATTTTTTATTTTGACAATGAGAAATAATGTTAAATTAATTTCTAAAACTTCTATATTTTGAATTTGTAAAAATGTATTACATATTTGGAATTAGGGGGTCCATATTTTTTAAATATTAAAATTTTAATTTTATACATTATGAATAGAAACTTAAATAAATATTTTATTAACCATGGTTAAAGTGTAAATATGGTAAAAAAAAGGTAAAAATCATATTATAATAATATTAAATTACCCTAAAACATGTCATAACCCTATTGGATGATACATTTTTGACTATGGCCAACCTCGGGTCTATTTTGGGACCACATGGAGCCACTTCTAAGTGAAAATGAGATTTTATAATAAGTAATTTAATGTTAAAGAAAATGTAACATAAACATATATATTATAGGAGAAATATTTTTATATGGGGTTATATAAGTGATATGATTGACTATAAATATTCATTATAATTCTTAAAATAATTCATAAATCATGGTATTTGTTTATAATTTTTATACATAAAATAAATAAAATTATTTATGACACAATGGTGATTACCTTATTAATGAATCATTAAAATAAACGAGATTATAAATATTAAAATAAATTTATTTTGAATGTTTTTATGCCATCCACGAATTTTATGGATGCTTATAACATGTTATATTTGAATGAATATAGGTTTATCCAAATAATCATGTTGTTATTGATTTTTAAAAAATACTTGATATGAATACATTGTAAATTGAAAAATATGAGTTTTTAAAATAAATACTATTTTATTAAATGATAGAATAGTCATAAAAATCAAATATTCGTCCAAATGATATATATTATGTTACAAATTTAATTATTGATCCTTATTGGGCCTTTTGGTTTTTTGTAAATCTATTTATCATATAGTACGAATATACAAGAGGGCATGATAAAAGTTAAATTAGTTAACTAAAGGTTAAAGCTAAAATATAAGGTAAAATTTATGCACTAGACTTATCTAAAACCAAATGGATGAGATTATTTTGAAAATTATTCAAATTATATTTTAATTAAATGAGTTGAGACCTTTTTAAATCGAAATTCAGTTCATAATAAAATAATATTTTCAAAATTTCATAAAGTTCCCCTCCACCCTCTTATAAAAGGACACTACCTCAAACCCTTACTCACACCTCTCAAGCCACATTTACTTGTCCAAAATCAACCCAAAAACTCAATAAATTTATACCTTCCTTATAGAATCCTTAACTTAGGCATAAGGCAATTCAAGATAGACCTTCGGCTCAAATCAAATGAAGTTACCTGATTTAAGGTAATGTTTTCTATGAAGTTCCATTCCATTATTTTTCCTTCTTCACTCCCTATAATCTTATTATTCATTGTTTACATAAAAAATCAGTATGAAAAATATACTAGGTTGTTTTTATTAGAATTATTCTAACTAAAAATCCACAAACCTCCATCTATTGGATAAGAACATATTGTTTCTGTGGACGGTGATATACTGCCTCACGAAACGATGATTGTTCAATTATCTATTACCACCTGTCATGGTGGCCATTATGGTGGAAATAAAATTACATATGATATATATATTATTTATTATGTCTCTATACTTCATTAATAATCATTTAGAACATACCTTTATGTTTTTCAAGTCGTATAAATAGAATAATTTCATTTGTGGTAGTGCGAAATACCGCCCCCTCAAAGTGATATGACTCATTCTTGCTATACATGGAACGTATAAATGATTTAATTAATGAAATTATGTAACAAATATAACATATATATTATAATGGAGTTATAATATACCTGTGTATCATATTTTTTCATTGCATTAATTATGAAAAAGAAATGAATATAGCATTCAAGCGTATGTACGACTTACAGTCTCCATGAGTGATGAATTTCATTTATTATATCATAATGATATGGAGTATTATAAATACATATATAATGGATATATATGATATAAATAATATATAAATCCGGAATATCATTATGGATATAATAGACTTTTTACAACACGAAGAATTTTTAATTATAACAAGTTCATTTTTGACTGAAGTTCCAAACATCCACAAAAATGTCAGATATGAACTCAAATAATTAAATAATTGTTATATAAAAGCAATTAATGATATTAATGGAATAATAAACATGAAAAAGGTTCTAAATCAAGTATACATTAACTTAATTTTATTATTTAATAAATTAACGAACGAACGAATCAAGTCGGAAATAAGGTAAGTGAACTTCATAACCCAATTTCCATTATTTAGGTTGATCATATAATTTTATTTATATCATGCTATGATTATGTGAGAAATTAATTTTGATTTCTTATATTGTATTTGTTCTTTAATTATGTGTAATATTATTTAATACATATAATTTATCTATTTTATTTACAAAATAATATCTATAAAGGACTTTGTCTTAATCTCTTTTCATTGAGTCATATTTTGATAATATATACCACCTTATTTAACACGGTGTAAAATAAACCACTATGACATTTATTATCATTCAATGGTAATCTTTATTATTTGTAGATTTTTACTAAATGAAAAAAGGAATATTTTTAACGTATGCAGCGATAATGACCTTTTCTCCGTCGTGATCATTATTTGATATTTGGCTTCCTTAATAAGTTGTGATGTTTTTAAATATAAAATAAATACCATATACCCATTTTATATGTTTTCGTATTTAAAATAGTTTTTAAAATGGATTTATTATTTCAATATCTTCAAGTGATTCATTATGATTTCAAATAAAATGTTATTAGTGAAATGTTGATATTTTCAATATTTTATGTGTTCTGATTATATAATGGTACTTGGATATTGAACGGGTAATTACGTGATATACCAAATAAAAATTGGTTCCATGATAAACCAAGGATGTATGGTTAAGATATAAACTCCAATGCATTGGGTATGGAAGTCGGCCGTATGGCTATTCCGTTTAGTTATATGTGTGGAAATCAAATGTATGTTAGTTACATTTAACTATGTTTATGTCCCAAGTTAACTTTATATGATATAAGTCATTTTATAAGGTATTTATGGTAATGTTTTTGTTAAAAAAAGAGTAAGAAATGAGTTTTTATTCAATGAAGTGTTTTATACTTCATTAAGGTGAAAGGTATTACTTTATGTTAAAGTATTCATGGTTTACATGTTGTTTTGAAAAACAAACATTTGTCCTTATTTATTTATCCTTTACTGATATTTTTATTCTCATCCCATGTTTTTGAAATGTATTATATTTTTTTAATGTGGAATAGGGTTAAGAATGAGATCAAAGAATATTCATGCTGTCTAAAACATGGAACTAAACATGTTTCTTTTTTAAGTGTTTTTATGAAAAAATGGATACTGAGTAGAAGTGTCTAAATATAATATTCATGTTGTTATATATTAGATATGGCCTAATTATATAATGATCTAAACATGAAGAAATCATTAATGTGAATTATTAACTTTAATCAAGATTATGTATTGTTTATGGTTGGGTCCTTATAAAAAAACATGTTTGATATGAAATTAAATATTCAGGTAATTGTTATATCATGATAATAAGTGATATAAAAGTCATAATAAACCTAGAAATGGTTCTCAAGAAAGTATAAATTAACATATTTTTATGATTCCAGAAGAACAAGGAACATATATGAAAAATCAAACTGAATGTAGGGGAATTCGTCTCAATATCCTTCCACTAAGGAATATTTTGATAATAAACAGTAATTGATTTTATACGGTGTATAATTAACTCCTTGAATTATAATTTCAGTAAATGGTTTTCAAATTGAATATTTTTTATACAAATAATTTTACAAAATGATAAAAATGAATCCCTTTAACATATGCATAGACAATGAATTATCTAACACTGTAACCATTATTTGATATTTGACATCCTCTATAAGTCTTAGTGTTTAAAAAATGAAAAAAAGAAATCCCTTATTACCTTTTTGGGTATTTTGGTATTGAAAATTATTTTGAAAGTAAATTGACAATTTCAATATCTTTAAATGATTTTATATGATTTCAAATGAAAATGATTAACTGAAATTTTGATAATTAAAATCCATTATGAGTTATGATTATATAATGGTACTTAGACATTTGACAGGTTGTTACATGATAATAAAAGATGGGCGCTTCCATGATAATCCATGTATGGGTGGTTTTTTATAACCTCAAATGCATTGGGTATGGATGTTTTCTGTATGTCTATTCCATTTCTAAGAAAAATATGCGTGGAATTTGACCGTATGGTTATTCAATTTAATTATGATTATGTTTCAAGTTACTTTTTATATGTTACATGTTATTTTTATTGGTTTTATGGTAATATCTTGGTTAAAAAGGGTAAGCAACGAGCTTATATTTAGTGAAGAGTATTTACTACTTCATAAAGGTGAAAAGTATTTATTTATAATAATGTATTTATGGTTTACATGTTTTCACAATGCTAAAAGTTTTCTTTCTTTGTGTATCCCTTAGTGATATTTTTAGGCTAATTAGATGTTTTTATTTTTTTTTCAAGATTTTAAAAATAATAGAGTGATGGATAGGATTAATGAAAAGTTTTGATGTTTGAACATGAATCAAAACCATGTTTATTTTTAAAGAATCTTGCCTTGTTGAAAATGAATAGTGATTAGAGGTGTCTACTTTATAAATTTTTAGTTGTTTGGTATTATTTTGGCCTAATTATATAAATATCTAAACTAGAAAAGATCTTTGATGTGAATTAAAGTCAAATTATTGACTTATCTTAATATTTTATAATGTTTAAGGATGGAGACTTATAAAATACCTCTAATGAACCATGTATTCATATTTCCCCCATGTTTTAGTTTATAATATGAAGTCCATTATTCAAAAATTGGATAGGGTTTATGAAAATTAACACTGTATCTAGACAAGTTACTATATGTAGAGAAGCCGTTTATAGTGAACATAGTCATTGAAAGTAGTTTTAAATTTAATTTCTTTAAAGAATCATACACACTAATACCATTCTTCCATAAAAGTTTCAAATACTCAATTAATGGATACATGAAAACATAAATATTATTCATTGGATGTTTTTGTCTAAAAATCATTAAACTAAAAATTATATATTTCTACATAAAATTAATTTTAGGAGTGAAGTTGAAATTAAAAATAAAATAGTCCATGTACTATGTTTACTACAATGTCTTTGATATGAATTCATTCTATATGTGCATAGTCCAAGTCTAATATTTTTAACTTCACTTTTATATATTTGAAATTATTAAATAATTTTATTTCACTATGGAAAATCTGTTGTGTGGAATTATTTTACATCAGATATCCACTAATATATAATTCATAATAACATTTTTTCATCATTATAATTTTAAAATAAATGTTTAAGATGAATAATTATAAAAAGATAGAAATTTTTTGTAGTAGGAGTATCTCTAAATTATAAATCAGCTCATGGATTTTATTTCAAACTTATACAATGATGTCCCATATTTAAGAAACTATGAATGACCTTCTAAAATCATCCTATATAACACAAAAACATTCTGGAAGACACATATCTTCTGGTTAATTTTCCAAAACAATTGGTTATAATATTTTCTTTGCATAACAATTTGAATATGTAATATCATTGTGTTTAGTTAGTATATCTTTAATGATCTATTGAAAATATTTTTTTTTTCACTATATCCGTTTTTATACTTCATTTCAATCAATATCAACATAATTTATAAAATTATAAATCATATAAAACTTGGATATAATGGTATTCTAAAAAAGCACATAAATTCAAAATTATCAGTTCCTTCCCAATTGTTTCTACTTCAATATCAAGAATAATTTCATCAATTTAATCAGTTATATCATCTTGTAAATAATTATCATTAATAGGTTTGTAATTATTCCCACATTAACCTTGTGAAATCTAAGGTATTTAACTCATATTAAAACCATGAGAAAATAATTTATTATTTATTTATCTACATTTTATCTTCTTCAAATTTAAATATTTAATTCATGGGTAGAAAAAGGATAATCTTTTGAAAATTTTGTTTAGAATATCAAAAAAACCATAATAACCTTAATCATATCTATAACGTGTTCAAAGTGTAGTAAGCCAACTTTGAATCATTATTTCTTATTACAAATATCAAGAATTTGAAATAATTTATTATATTTTAAAATATATTTCAAATTTACATTTATAAATAACAATAAACAACAACATAAAAATATTTACTAAATAACAAATTAAACATATTTGAAAAAAATTATCGCTTTGAACATATATAATTATCATTGTCTAATTAAAATATCCAAAAGTATCATGCAATTGGTATAATCATCTAAACAACCTTTTAAAATGAATAAGAAACATACTTTATAAACACATTAATCAAAAAACTAATATAATTTATTAAAAATAATCAAATTATCATTTAATGAATCTTTAATATAAGATATCATTCATCAATTAAAAAAAATAGATATGTGAATAATAAAAACTATAAATAAAAATAACTAATATAAGGAAACATCAATTGAATAGTGAATCCATAAATACAATTCAAAATACATTAAAAGTAAATAAAATTGAATAAATAAATAGAAACTGTAAATTGATATCATAAGGGGGATGATTAAGAAGTTTACATGAACAGGATGAAGGTGCAGAGATATTCAAAGTTGTTGTAGAAGATGAGTAATGGTTTAATATGGTAGTGGAATCCAAATAAAAGTGATTCAAGGAAACATGACTAAAGAATGAAATGATTTGAAGCCAACATATTAAAGTTGTATAGGTTAGGGTTCACCACGTGAAAGAAAACCAAAGGCTACCATACAAAAGTATGAACCCAAAAAATATGGTATTGGAATTTGATTATTATTATAATAATTTTTTATTTTGTTTATATAATAACCAATGTGGTAAAAAATCACATCAGTTATAGATAACCTATGTGAAAAACATATCATCATAATTGAATTTTTTACCAGTGGTTTAATCTATATCACACTTTTTTTTTAAAATTATATCATTCATATTCCAACCTATATCATTCATAGATCAAATTATATAATCCTCGGTTCAACATTTATTATTCAATATTCATCCTCATTTACATTAAGTTGGGTTCTCTTATACTTCTCATCCTATTACCACATAGTAAATAAGGAATCAATAAATTATAGTAGTTTGTAAAGAAGATATTATAAAAAAAATAATATCCCTTGGGAGTATCTATATGTGTGTGGATTTAGGCCTCCTTTACATCCACCATGTCATGGTTACTTTATTACCCAAAACACCCCCTTTAGGGTCATAAACCCCATTTAAGAATGTGCTAGTGCCTAAATCCACTTTCCAATGTCCATATAGGGATTTAATTTCAAGGAAAACCACACAATTTCTACTTTACCAAAAAAATTAGGATATTATTCTATACATTGGAATATCCCTTAGACTTATCCCTAATGTTTTCAGAAAAGTTATCTTATCTTATTCATCAAAATAACAACAATAATATGCAACAATAAATTAACCCTCCTTTGATACCAACTATGACAACGGAAACTATATATATTCTTATTTTACATCACATACATTATTTAAACATTACATATAAAAATATTATCACATAGCTCTGCGAACCTTTTGATTTATTTTCTATAAAGTCCAATTATATTGGAATCCCATTTTAAAAACATGAAATCATTTATCCATAATCAAATTCTTCAATCCTCCCTTCTAGAATTATCATAAGATATTCTATTCTTAATATCTTAGGGAATGTAAACATAATAAAGGGGGTATCTCGAACTCTAAGTAATGGGAAAATTATCAATATGATATAAAGGGTAAAATCATAATCATCTGAGAAAACAAGAGCATGGAGATTTTTTTTATTAATATAAGATGTAAAAATTAGATTATTATATAAATACTGCAGCAAGGACATGTCATCATAAATGAGAAATAATTTACCATGATGTAAGAGTGAGAGTTAAGGATGGAATCATGGAATAATGAAATTTTATCATACGACCATGGAATCATAAGAATACAGAAATATTATAAAGAATGAAATCATAAGAATATGGCAATGATAATCACCAAGACAATATAATATAGGATAACCACCGTCATAATCATTCTATTCTCTAGATAACCTCCCTTATAATATTATGCGATTATGCTACCCACCGAGGTACCATCTATAATTTATTTAGTCTAGTTTCCCCTGAAATATATATGGAATCTTATTAGACATTAACATTACCCAAAGCATTGGAGGGGTATAACAGAATCACTAATCACACCTTAGGATAAAAATCATAAAAAATTTACAATAATATGTGATATATAAAATGAAACATTAACTATATATAAATCATAATCATGATAAAACCCATGAAAATAAAGTGGGATAAAAGTATTCTCTTATAGTATAAACTTAGGATATATTATAAGTATACCCAATAAAAGAAAAAATTAAATAATTCAGATCATTAATTATTTAAAATATATTATTGGTATTGAAATTCACGTTCTAATTTTTAAAATTTATAATAAAGAATCATTTAAGATTGAATGAAAGTTAAAAAACATAACGAAACAAATAAATTATCTCTTAAAGAAGGAAAGATCATATCATTTTTTATAGAACCAAAAATAAACCAATTGGGTTATCTAAAAAATATGAATTGGTTTTAGAAGTTGTTCATGGTTTAAAAACATTTTATGATCATGATGCTTGAAATGGGAAGAGAAACATTATATCTCCCTCAAATTGGGTTTACATAAAAGTGAGAAATTCAAAGGTAACTAAATACTCGTGAAACCATAGAAATTAAAATTATATTTAATTAGGTATATATGTATGGGACATACATACAAAAATATAAGAGGTACATGTGATTAATGTGACATAAAATTGGTGAAAAATTAAGTGAACACATAATCATAAATTCACATAAGTGGTATAAAAGATATCTTTTATGTTTTAAAACCCCTTTGTTGAAATCATGGATCATAAAATTAAATAATAAATATTAAAATTGAAAATATAAGATTATAAATATAATTTTAACATGAGATAAAACCTAATGAGGTTTCTTTTTTAAACAATGAAAATTGGTGGGAAGGTAACTTATTGATAAGGATGGGGAAACCGTCGTTTAAATGTATGAGAATTATATTTAACATTGTTTAATTTTCAAAAAGGATTTAAACTCACTCTTTTGGAAATATTGAATTAAATAGTGATATCCCAATACCTAAATAGGTTATACCATATTAAATGAAATATTAAATTAAGACTAACATTCTAACTTATGAAATAAGATTCTATTAGGAAAGACTTATAGATTTAGTAATTTTTGAATCAAAAGTCATCAAAAGCATGATAATCATATGATTATATAAATAATATGTACTAAATAATTTATTATTCCAAATAAAAATTATTTATATTATATTCACCATATAAATAAAAAATTTGTTCCTAATAATAAAACATGTCTCAATGAATATAAATTGAGATGAAGAACCTTAGTGCTTAAGAGATATTCAAATAAAATCCCCATGATAAAAATTAATCTTTATATTGAAGTTAAAACACCTTTAATAATTATAATGAATTATATTTAAAATATTATTGGCAGTATATAAACCATTTAAAATATTTAGGTAAATAAAAGAACATTTGTTATAAAGAAGAAATATTTGAGACAAAAATCTTACTCACGTCTAAAAGTTCTTTGCACTAGAAATTATAGTCATGAATAATTGAATTAATTCCATTAGATATATACCAAATAAAATTATTCATCTCTTTTTTTAAAATTAGTTCATTTATCAATGATGTATTAATTATTTATAATGTAGTTTTCTTACCAACATTAGTTATTTGTGGTTGTTCAATCAATTTTCTCATAACATTTTATATATGATGACCATGGCTAAATGTTTTATAACATAGTTTCATAATATCATGATTATTATTAGTTTTATGGAAATAATTATTTATATATTATTTATAATTTTTAATCTAACAGTGATGGGTTGGGAGGAAAATTGAATCTTATTCCTCGTGGAGGCAATAATTTTCACGTATGAATGATCAATGTTACCATTTCCAAATGAAAGAGAGGGAAATAAAGCATAGGATAAATTTTAATTTCAAAATCATGTTAAATATATATATATATAATAAATATTATGTTGTTACAACATTTTTATTATCCTTAAATGGAGATGATGAAAAATGGAAGATGTCTCGTTGTGTAGGAAATAGTATGAATAATGCACTAACGATGTTTTTGTTTTTATTAGTAGATAATGATAAATAAATAATAGTTATTAGATTATTATAATAAAATATTTTAATAATAATGATAATAATTTCAATATATTTTAATGGATATAATATATTTTTAGGAGGAATATAAAGGAGAAAAATTTAAGGAGATAATACATACGTTCGAGATTTAATTTTACCATAGAAAACTATTTCATATTGAAGGGATTAGGGTAACTTAGTCTTATAAGGTGATTAATAACATCTTATATAATTATAGTAGATTATATTTTGGAATTGTTTCATGAAAAGTTCATATATTAGAGATATTTTTAAAAGGGTTTAATTAAACCCCATTTATAAGAGAGCCAAATGGGAATTTTTGAAACACAAATTTTTTAAATAATTCCATGACACTATTCCACAGTCAATAGATCTAATTTTTTGAAATAAATGAATTCAGGGATCTCTTGGGTTGATAAAGTATCAAAAAAAAATTAAATACATGTTTTAATCATGTAATATGGCTTTCACCATCTGGTATTTACATTATATACTTTTACTTTTAAACCATCTAACAAATATTTAACTAAGTGATTTAATGTTTTATTAAAAATATAACAAAACCTATATAACCCAATTTGGGTGTGATGAAACTATATATAACTTATATTCAATCGAATTTAGTTTCTAAATATTATAAAATTAACTTCTAAATATATACATAAAATGTGTAGAAAAACTATTTTAGTACAAAATTGACATTTCGACCGATATAGATTACAATGATTATTTGGTATTGATAAAAAATTAAATGAGCATTAATATATTTATTTATGTGTTTATACATAATATTATATTAATTATTTAAATATGTTTATTTTAATTTATTTGACAAAAAATCTATGACATTAACAAAATAATAATTTTAAAATAATTGTTTCACTATTATTATTGTAATTAGCCTTGACCGTAATAATCTAAATGTTATGGCTAAAAATGATTTTATAAAAATTAAATAATAATATAAATATTGTAAAAAATTAAATAATAATTTTATAAATTTATGTTTCTATGTGTCGAGAAAATAATTTTAACTTTAGCGCATTAACGATGAAAAAGTCATTTTTATGAAAAGTGTATTTTTATATATAATCTTTTATGATTTGGATATAATTATCGATTAAATTGATTCAAATGAATTTAAAATACTCATTTCCATTACAATATTATTAATTAATTAATAAAATAAATCATTTTTTTTCATCATGTTATATTTAATTTAACAAAACTGTAGAAAAATAGTTTTCAATAAAATTATATATAAATTTTTAAAATGATTAGCATGTGCTTATAAATTCAACATAGTATTTTATAATGTTTAATTATTATTTATAATATATAATTTTAATGGGAAAATGTTTCTATAATATTAAATTTATTCCTATAATAAAATAATTTCCTAAAGGAGATAGTATTAATATAATCAATTTTTTAACTATTCACCTAAAAATAAATTAGATTCAAAAAATCCCAAAAAAATAAATAGCTATTTTCCTTCAAAAATCTAAAAATAATTAAAATAATTTTAAATTTATATTCTAAAATTATAATTTTTTCTGATTAGTAACAAAATTATAATGAAATATCGTTTTTATTTGAAGAAAACTCTTGTTAAAATACTAGTTGTTCTTATTAATTGTTTATATGAAACAGTAGTAAAGATATAATTAACAAATCAATATTATATATTTTTAAAATAAATATTTAACAATAATTTTCATCATTTTATTTAATAAAAATTACAATGCATAAAATGAATATTTCTTAAAGGGAATAATGAATTAAGTAAATTTGTGTAAAAAAATTCATATAAACACACACACACACACACATATATATATATATATATATATATGTCTATATATATTAATATATTTTCCAATTTGGTTCGTCTTATTAATATAAAGATGTGTTTTTTATAATTTATAAATATCGTTGTATTTTTTTTGTTTTTGTGTTGTGTGTGGAGAAAGCTATCAAACATATTTGACATAATTAGTGGAAAGTATATATTAAACTCCTAGTTTGATGGAGACCCCACCCCTTAAATAAGTTTCATACTCATAAATATAATACTCATAGGATGGTAATAATTTCCATATGGATATCCTAATTCACCATTAATTGGTAGTTTATTAGGGGATGATTTAGGATAGGAAGTGAGATTTCCCTATAAGTTGTTTTATATGAGACTTTTGTAAAAAGAGATAGTTCATTCGAAATAGAATCCTAATAAGTGATGAGGATATAAAAATATTTTGTATAACATTAATCAATCCTTAAATAAGATTTATATACCATGTATATATTCATTATACCCCAAAACATTTTTTATTTATTGCTGGTTGTGCCTAAATTTACACTTCTAGTAAAAGCGGTCGATGTAGTACATGTAGGCGTCAAATCCATAGGGACTGAAGAAGTATCCTTGAGATTCTACGATTTGGTGGAGGATGGGCTGTGAAGTGGAAAACGATGGTTTTGATTTTGGTTGGTTTTAAATAACACTAAGAAACCTAAGTGAATTAAATTTAATGAAAATGGGTTGATCTTAGGATAATGTTCGGGGTGGATTGAACGAATTTTACATCTTTAGCCAATTTTGGTTTTATTAATTCTTGATGAATCCATTCTTAAAAAATAACACTACCTTCAACATTTTCTGGATTGGTGCTTACTAAACACAATTACTATTACCCTACACACAAATTGAACCAAATTCATGATCTCTCCAAGGTATAAGGTCATTTAGTACTTGAATTTAGCTTTCTCAAACACAGTAAAGATTAAGGGTAGAAATAATAGATGAATGGAAGTCTTAAATTAATTACCCAATTTAAAAAAATTAGATCATAAAATAACATTCAATCCTGCCTTTTCATACTCCTGTGATCAAAAAATTAATGTTTTATCCCTCCATTGATGTTATTCTCTCAATGGTGGGCAGAAGATGGGTTACAAGAATTGGATTGAAGAAATTAAAACCGTGGAAATAATGAGCACTCCTCCATGTGTGCGAACGAAATTCCCACCCATGTGTGTACTAATTCACCACAACATAGAGATATCACTGTGATTTGTTATAATTATGTTTTAATAAAAGAAATGGAAAATATAGAGGAGAAAGAAGTGGATTAAGAACATAAACATACAAAAAAACATACACGGAAATGGGAAAAATTACAAAGGAACTTTGGAAGCATAACCTTATAATGAAACAAGCAACAAAAGATGATAAGAAAAATATGAGATAATTATTCTCTTCTCCACCATCTCCTTATATAGGAATATTAGGAGCCTTAGGTCCACCCCAAAACAATCAATTCACCCCCAAAAATTAATAGAATCAAAAGGAGGGTGAAGAATCGAAAGGAAATTGATGCTACAATGTTGACCAGAAAACCAGCCAGATTCATCCACCGTTTTGACATGTGAATTTTTAATTGAAGAATTCCCAATCCAGAGGGGTTGTAGAATCAAAATATTCTTTTATATCTATACTCTATGAGATGTAAAAATTTCAGGAAACTTGGCACAACCGTTTGGTTGTTATGGTTGAAATGGTGGGACGACATTATGTGCATTCATGTCGGGCCCACCATTTCAATCTCAAAATTAGACCCCTTTATCATCATGAATAATTCAGAATTAGATCTGACCATAGTCTAAAAAAATTATCCTCATATTTTTATCATTCTATTGTAAAAATTTTAACTTCATTGGGCTTGGTTTGTGGGCCCGACATTTTTTTGATGTGCCTTAGGCCCATTATGTTTTTTCCAGCAAATCTCTGCATTCAGGCATAAAAATATACATCTTCCCTTGGGATTCCTGCATCATACCTACAAGATAAAATATTCCAAATAACGTGATGAATAATATTCCAAATCATCAAATTCAAATTATGAATAATGTATTTTTCACATTTAATTTATTGAGTGGGCCCAAATAGACATTTTAAGCATGAATTCCTTAATAATGGGAAATTAAGTTAAATTTATTTAATTCACTAAAAACAATTTTTAAGGACTTTGGATCAATGAATATAATGATATTAAAAATTAATAATAGCCACTCTCAGTGACTAATAACACCCACCATCTTGAGTTTTTCTAGTCCCAAGAAAAATATATTACAAATATGAAATTTGAATCACCTTTTCCAAAAACATTTTAATACACATTTCTCACCCAAAGACCTCATACCAAAAAATTGTGAAACCCATAAAAATCATTTAAAACAAGATAGGTCCATTAGCATATCCCTAGCCCAAGACGACTCCTTTTTTCAAATTATCGGTACATTTCATCCAATTTCAATTAAACATGATAAAGTGTTGTGCATCACAAAATATATGGGGCCCATTTTATTGTTCAAGGGGGAAAATGGAATCACTAGGTGAGAAACACATTAAACCTTAAGATTAGTAACACTTTTTTTATTTTATTTTTGTTTTTTTATTTTTTTTAACCACAATAGATATTAAAAGACTAAATTTGGGAAAGGAAACTATGGAGTCACAATCCCCAAGTGTCGGACGCCAAACATATTGTCAAATACACGCTCTAAAATAGAGATATAAATCCTAACTATGGGCATGAAAACTATGGAGTCACGATCCCCAAGTGTCGGATGCCACACATTTGGACGAAACATTTCTCTATGTGGTCATTATTGTTTTTCAATTTTTTTTTTGTTTTTTTGATAGTAAAATTAAAATAAAATTTACCCCAGAACCATATGTTATAATTAAAGGGACTCAAGAACTCGAATTTACACCCAAGAACCACTAGACGTGCATTGTTTCATTTTTATTAAGAAGATGAAAATATACACATTGAAAAATCACATCGGACAACCACACTTTCCAAAAACTCTGCTAATGAACATAAATTTAAATTAAATCAGAATCAAGGCATGAAATTTTTTCTGATATCCAATTTCAGAGTTTGAAATGTGTGTTATCATGTTCAAGGTTAATGGAACTTTTCATTCTATGCATGTTCTTATTCACAAAAACAAAAAAAGATCATTTTTTATTTAATCTCCCCCCAACAACGAATAACATTATCCCTAGTGTTTAAATAAAACATAGAAGGTGGTATGGGAGAGGTGTTCAAAGAGGAAATTTAAAATTATAATCATGGAATGAATTCACCTGGAGGTTGATGATGAATGTGAGTGCCACAGTCTCCCTTCAATCATGGATTCGAGTCTCTACATCTTGGATGGCTGTGATGGGATTTTCCACACGACCTAAGACATGTCCTTTTAATTTTTTTATTATTTTTTAACCTATAAAAACATAAAAATAAAACAAATAAACTGATGATACATTGTCTTCTTATTAAATTTATGGGTAAGGTATTACTCAAAGATCAAGACACATGACACAGATGAATACGACACTCCCTTTTTATACCATCCTTACTCATAAAATAGGAAGTGGTCAACAACCTATGGTATTTTTTTTAAATGATAAAAAATTATTCAAAATGATTGGAAACATAAAACCCATGGGTTGCCTCCCATGCGGCGCTTTTGTTTAACATCATTAGCTTGACTTGAACCCACAAAATTGTCCAATTCCAACTTTCAACATTTTAATGAACCCATATTTCACCACTTCAACTAGATTTAGATTGATTATTTGTTTAAAATGTTTGTCTTGTGAAATCACATGTTTATCAATGAGTGTGAAAGTCCAAAGAATTTCGGTAATGGTTGAATGAGTTTCATCAAGAGTCTTTCCTATGATTTCGAGGGTTGTTCCTCCATTGTGGGATTCTTAAAGAAAATGTATGATAATTGAATGGTCTGGGTTATCAGAAATGGAGGGATTCATGAGTGGGTAAGGAGGGATTATAATGTTGAGTTAAGTTTCATTGAATTTTCCTAAAAAAGAATGGAAATTTGTATCCAAATTTGTTTCTTCTACAAAACATTTTAAAATAATTGGTTCCTTTTGAAAATATGAGTCATCCCCAAAATTGTCTAGATGAATATCAGGAATGGGTATAAACACATTGTTTGTGATCTATCCTAATGGTACAATTATTGGTACTTATTAAAATTTATCAATGGAGTTATATTCATAAAACTCAATCCATGATGGAAACTTAACCACTTTTGAGTCCAAAAAATAAATTTCCTCCTAATTTAAAAACACTTAACATTTCGTTGATCTTCTTCAGTTATCCCATATCCAAAGTCTATTTCTTTTTTAAAATCATGAGTAGTTTTTGGGATAAATGATTATTTATCAGTGATGAGGAAAGGACATCCTGAGTGGGAATGGGTTCATGATAAGTCTCAAAGCTTTTTATTTCTAATCTTAGTGATGAAACTTCTAAATTCATTACAATCATTTTATCACACAAATGTTCAAGAATTTTTTCAGGATTATTATTGATAGATGTTTGGACATCATGAACTTCATTATGTCTGATCTCTTCAATCACCAAAGAGAGGTATGGAAATTGATACTTTAAAAAATCATTATCCCATTGATTGCACATCTCATCTGGTGTGGTTTATTGAATCAAGGTTTGGTCAATGAAATTCCCAATGTGAGGTGATTCCAAATATTTATTTTCTAGTTTATTATATAATTGGACTATCAATGGGTATTGTGGAAGATAATCCGTTGGAGTTTATTGAAAATTTTTTTTTGGATTCATTGGAAACACAGAAACAGAATGGGGAATTGGGAAGAGAAATTAGGGTGAGAATAGAGAATTTGGGGTGAGAAAAGAAGATGAGTGTCTAAGGTAATTACTTGGGTCCCCGTCAATGGCGCCAAAATTTGGTTGCGCCCAAATTTAACCTAATGGTAAAAGAGGTCAATTTCGTACATGTAGGGGTTGAATCCACCGGGACCGAAGATGTAACCTGGAGACACTATGATTTGGTGGAAGATGGACTGTGAATTGGACATCTTTGGTTTTGATTTTGGATTGTTTTAAAGAACCCTAATAAACCTAAGGTAATTAAATTCAATGGAAATGGTTTGATCTTAGGATTATTCTCATGGTGTATTGAATGAATTTTACTTCTTTAGACAATTTTGGTTTTATTAATTCTTGATGAATCCATTCTTTAAAAATAACACTACCTTCATAATTTTCATGTTTGGTGCTTAATAAATACAATTACTAATCCCTTACACACTTAGAGAACCAAATTCATGATCTCTCCAAGTTATATGGTCATTTAGTACTTGAATTTAGCTTTCTCAATCATAGTAAAGATGAAGAGTAGAAATAACTAAAGAATGGAAGTCTTAAATTAATTAGCCAATTAACAACAATTCGTTCTTAAAATAACATTAAATACAACCTTTAAATCATCCTAAGATCAACCCATTAAAATATTATCCCTCCATTGTTTCTATTATCTCAATGGTGGGTGGAATATGGCTTATAAGAATTCGATTGAAGAAATTAATACCATGGAAATAACGAGCACTCCATCATGTGCGTGAACGAAATTCACACCTATGTGTGAACTAATTCACCACAACACCGAGATATCACTAGGATTTGTGATAATGAAGTTTTAATAAAATAAATGGAAAATATAGAAGAGAAATAAGTGGATTAAGAACATAAAGATACAAAAAAACTTACATGGAAATGGAAAACATTAGAATGGAACTTTGGAAGCATAACCATTCAATGAAACAAGAAACAAAAGATGATAAGAAAAGTATGAGATACTTATTCCCTTCACCAAAGTATCCTTATATAGTAATATTAGGAGCCTTAGGTCCACCCCCCAACAATAAATTCACCCCCAATAATTAATAGAGTCAAAAGGACTGTGAAGAATCAAAAGGAAATTGACGTTACAATGTTGACCTGAAAACATCCCATATTCGTCCACCGTTTTGATGTGTGAAATTATAATTGAAGAAGGCCCAATATAGAGGGTTCATAGAAGAATCTATTCTCTTCCATATGTTCTATATGAGATGTGAAAATTTCAGGAAATTTGGCACAACCGTTTGGATGTTATGGTCGAAATGGTGGGACGACTTTATATGCATTCATGTTGGGCCCAGCATTTCAATCTTAACATCAGATCCATATATCATCATGAATAATTCCAAACTATCCCCAGCCACAGTATAATAAAATGATACCCATAGTTTTATATTTCTATTGTAAAAAGTTTAGCTTCATTGGGTGTGTTTTTTGGGCCCCAGATTTGTTTGATGGGCCTTAGGCCCATTATGTTTTTTCCAGCAACTTTCGGCATTCAGGCGCAAAAATTTCTATATTTCCTTAGGATTGATCCATCAGACCTAAAAGATAAAATGTTAAAAATAAATTGATGAATAATATAACAAAATATCAAATTAAAATGATAAATAATGGATTTTTCACAAGCAATTAATTGAGTGGGCCCAAATTGACACTTTAAGCATGAATTGCATACTGATGGGAAATGAAGTTCAATTTATGCAATGCACTAAAAACAATGTTTATGGACTTTGGAAAAATGAATATAAATATATTAACAATGAATATTATCCACTTTCAGTGACTAATCAATATATCAATACATAATATGTGAAATATTACATGATAAAAGACATTGAAAAGTCTATAGTGACAAATCACTATTTACCAGGACATAAGTCATTGCATTAAATTTTTCTTTATTTCAATTTACAAGGTAGTGGTTAAATTTTTTAAAACTATATAACCCTTGAATTAGTTTATTGTGATATATATTATCCAATTTCCCCTCATATAAAACATTTAATCATTAGTGGATCTTTAGGAAGAACATTATCTTGCTTTATTATATCATGAATTTTCACTCAATTTATTGTTTCTCAATACCATCATTTACCACAATTAAAGAATCATAAAATCCCCTTTAAGGAATTACCGTAATTATTTTCCCCACATTTTTGACATATTGTTGGTTGAATATCATTTCTCTCAGTATCTTTGTTGGATAAATTTTTTTGAGTCCCCATATATCTATTCTTTGGTGATATTGGGATTTCAACTAATCGTACCTTATTTACCATGTATTGTAATATTTGGTTTGAAATAATAAGTATATTTCAAAGTAAATCTCCCATTCCAATGGGTTGATCCTTGAGGTAATCATTTTATTATCCTTGACTTCCATGGTTAACTTGATTCCTTATAATTCCATCCATTCATAAACAAAATTGGTTAACATGAGTTATATAAATTTATCATTAGAAGAGAAGTATCATATATGACCAATGGGAAATTTAAAATGATTTTAATTTTATTTTATAATACCATAATGTTATCCTATAATTCATTTAGTTCTAGCTATATCAGAATTATTTTGAGCTATATAATTCTCAATTTTCCCAACATCATGCTTAGATCAAATTATATTATCCATAGTTTAACCTATATTATTAAAGATTCATCTTAATTTACCTTATGTTGGTTCTCTTATAATTTAAAACATAGTCCCTCAATGTAACTACGAAATCAATCAATTATAATAGTTTTTAAATAGAATAATACTAACCAATGAATATCCCCCAGGAGTGAAAATATATATGTGTAGTTAGACCTCATTATTGTGCATTAGGGCATGATTGGGTTAATCCCCAACACACACTCTTCTTGGTAATTACCTATAAGTATAAATGTGAAAAAGCATAAATAAACATTACATTTTGTATATAGGGATTTAATTTTATGTAAAAATACACAATTTATACTTTACTAGAATTTTTGGATATTTTCCTATACCCAGGTTTATCCCGTAACTTATCCCTAGGGTTTTTATTAAAGTTACCTTATCATATTCTACCAAATAACAACATTAATCATAAAAAATAAATAATCATTAATTTGATAACAACTATATTGACCCAAACTAAAAATATCCATATTTAACATAAAATCTATAATTTAAACATTAAATTTCATATTATTCTCACATACCTTAGATAATCCTCTAGTTTGTGTCCTTAAGGATTGCCTTAATATGAAAACTATTTTAATTTTTTTAAACATTTATCTATAAATAAAACTCATTTATACCCCATTATATAATTATTATAAGTAATAAAAATATTTATAACCATGGGAATGGAAACATAAGAAAGGGGTGAGCTGAAATTCTATGTCATGTAAAACCTACCAACATGCAATCAAAGCCTAGATCATAGAAATATGAGAAAGAAAGGGAATGGAGAAATTTATTATTAAAATAAAATTTAAATTTAATAATTGTCTATAAATAATGATGGAAGGAAATGTAATTATAAAATATGAATCTTGAACCATGATATATGTGTGTGAGATAAGTATAGAAACATGGAATAAAGAAATGATATGATAAGATCATGGAATAATAAGCTTGTGGGAACATCATACAGTATGAAATCAGACGTAAAAGTCATGTATAACCTCCAATTAAAAATAATATCGGCTATCCCCTATCATAATAATCATAATCTCTAGATAACCACCACAATAACATAGTGTTCTTAGGATAACCACCCATACAGGATACACAATGTGCTTAGTATAATCGCTTGTGCACCATACATGGAATCTCTTAAGACCATAAAACTGAACAAATGATTTTATTTTTATATAAAACCCACCCAAATAATCTCAAAATAATATCCTTTATAAAATTTGAAAACATTTGTGTACAAAAAAATAAATAAGAAACCATATAAAAATCATAATCATGATAAACCCATGAGAAGAAAGTGGGTTTCAGAATCATTTATTAGAGAATAAATAAGGGTTATATCATAATTATTCCCAAGATTTTAAGGAATCATATCATTTTAAAAATTCATAATTTCAAATTTTACATGGTTCTTGAACATATATTTCCAATTTATAATATTCATGAGAAAGATTATGTAAAAAAATAATCAATGTGAAGCACTTTGGTAAAACTATTTCGAAAAAATAAAGGACATTTTTAAATAATTAAATATTATATCATTCTTTATTAAACTATAACTGAACCAAGTGAGTTATCTAAAAATTATTTAGGTTTTTTATAATCTATTTATAGTTTAAAAATATTTTATAGTGGTGTGAAACTTTACCTGAGATCAGAAATATAAAATATCCATTATATTGGGTTTACTTAAAGTGGTAATTTCTATTGGAAATTAAAAAATATATAACCAAATAAATAGAAAGGGTATTAAACTAGGAATTTATAAAAAAAATATAATATTTATCTGGGAATAATACAATATAGAAATGGGGAAAAATGGAAAAATTATAGGAAAGTCATGAACGAGGTACATTTATATAATAAAATATGTGTATAATAATGATACTAATTTAATTATATTTTTATGGAGAGAAGATACGTGAAATATAAGTACTATGTAAAAAAACATAACAAGAAGATAATTCAAAGTTTGGAGGCTTGATCTTTCTATAAAAACACCATGGAATTGAAGGGATTAGGATATATTAGTGTTAAAGTGGGCTTAATGACATGCAAGAAAATTATATGAGTGTATATTTTTTATAGAATCAATGTAATTTCAAATGGGAGGTGTAATTTTCAAAGGGTGTATGTGGACCCATTTTATAAGAGACGAAAAGATCACTTTGAAAGAACTCTTAATATTTTATTAATTATAGGAAACTCTTCCATGGTCAATGGATGAAATTTTTTAAAAGAATGGATTATTTGATTTTTTTTGGGATAATAAATACTGAACTATGTTTTTATAAAAAAATTTAAACATGTTACATGGGTTTTACCATTAAGTTTTTAAATTGTATTCTTTTACATTTAAATCGAGTAACTAGTTTTTATCTAAGTGATATTATGTTATATTAAAAATATAACATAACCCATATAATTTTTTTGGAAGTGATGGATTTAAAGTTTAACTATATTTAATCCAATTATATTTCTAAATATTATAAAATTGAATTATAAATTAATATAGGTAACGTGTGGAAAAGATTTTTTATTCAAAAAAAACATATTGATCTTTATGGATTCTAAAACTTATATAGAATTGATGAAAAATAAAATGATTTTTAATATATATATTTATTTATTTTACATGTAATATAATATTAATTATTTAATTTAGTTTATTTTTAATCTTTTTTGATATAAATAATACGATATTTATAAAATAATAACTTTAAAATAATTGTTTCACCATTATCACGGTAAATATTATTTATTCCAATTACCTAAAATTCATACCTAAAATTGAAATTGGATATATTAAATAATATTAAAATTATTATATAAAATATAAGAATAATTTTATCAAATTAACTGTATATGTTTATTGAAATTAATCATAACATTGTTGCATGTAACATTTAAAAACCTATTTTTTATGAAAAATTAATTTTAAGAATATAGTTTTATGGTTTGGATCGAAATATAAATTTCATTGATTAAATTAAAATTAAAATAATAATTATAATTCAAAGAGTATTTATTTATTTATAAAATAAATATAAAACTTCAATTCATCATGTTATAATTAATAAAACAATACACTTTTTATTAAAATACTACATAAACTTTAAAAAATGTTAAGAATGGGGTTTTAAAAGTATCATAGTATTTTAAAAAATTTATTATACTTTATAATATATATCTCTATAGGTAAAAGGTTTAAAAAGAAATTAATTTACTAATATAATAAAATAATTTCATAAAAGAGATGGTTTTAATAAAATCATTATTTTCACTATTCACTAGGAAATTAACAATTTTTTAGAAATCCCCAAAGAAAATGATAAACTACAACTATCAACAAAAATAAAACAATGATGCTAATTTTATGAAATTAATATTCTAAAATTTATAAGGTAAATTTATAATTAATAAAATAAATTATAATGAAGATATGTTTTTATAGGAAAATTTCATTTTTTAAAATACTAGTTTGACTTAATAATAATTCATATGAAATACTAATAATGATATAATTAATAAAAAAACGTTATATTTTATGAATATAATCATCTAATTTTGATAATATTACTTTTTCATTATAATAACTAGAACACATTTAAAGATATATTATCAAACACAATAACGAATTAAGTAAATTTGTGTTAATTAACCATTATATGAACATATATATTAATATATTTTGTTATTCAGTTACAAAAATTAATTAAATGGATAGGTTTTAGTCGTATAAACAAATAATGAATGAATTATGGTCTATTTTGTTGTGTGGAGAATGTTATTGAATGTATTGACATAATTAGAGGATAAAATATATTAAAATCTTAGGTTATTAAGACAAACCTATGTCTTATCATTATGATATGTTCGCAGGGATCATGATTGATTTGTGATGATTCCAGAAACTTTTTAATTTTTAATTTTTTATTAATAAATCTTTTAACCATATTAGGATATATGAAATGTTGGGTATGTGTTTCAAATGATAAGCTCATATTCTCTTACCCTCATGCCCATGTTATTCATACATATGATCATTGACTAATAGATCCCATTTTTTACCTTAAAAAGTATATGATCATGCCATTTCTTATGTTTACTTTATCCATATTAGGAATAAATGTTTTATGTAGGGTAATTCTAGAGAACTTTTTAATAATAACTTTATGGGAAATGGTGAATATCGTTTATGAAATAAGTCAATTATGTACCTAATCTTCAAAGTCACTACACCGTTACTATTCTAAGACATGTGTTCTTATGAGATGCATTGAACATTCATCTAACATGATGTAATATTTATGTTTGTTATGCTTGTTTTGCCTCACCATAACCCATTTATCAAATAATTATACACCACACTAATTACAATGTTTATCATTTGTGTCCACATTTTATTTCTATCATGTGAATAAAAAATGGTCCCACACTTATCCCAACCAATAACCACCACATGCATCACAATTCCATACAATCGCATCCCTGCTAAGAGACAAATACTAACCATTAGGAGCCCACTTCTCAACACACCAAACATATGACCCCAACCATGGAAATCACCTAATAATATCCGCAAAATAAAACAAATATTCACAAAACTAATACAAGTATACAATGACCAATTTCAACAAAAATCAATACTATAACCCCTTAATTTTGTGAGAAACATCACAATAATATAAAATTACATGCAACCAATTCAATTACCATATTTATGTGGTTGAACATTTATTAATTGATATTCCTTCATTTAATAACAAAAAAGAATCATAAATAAAAATTGAACCAATAAATCTTAGTAAAAAAAATTATTTGCAGAAAAAATAATAAAAAAGAAATAGACACATAGAAAAAATCACAAAACCAAATAAACCCATGTGATTCACCCCTTCCTTTCAATTTCAAAAACCGGAGTTCCTTATATATGTTATTAAAATCCTTATAACACACCCAAATAATTAAATTCATGTTAGTTTCATTTTAGACACAAAATATAAGAGAGTTATCAAACCCCCTACCTTATCAAAAGCATCACAATCCACTACGTAAGAGAATATATTATGAAATGATAACAAATATATATGGGAACCCTCAATATTCACAACCATAAAAATATATCTTCAAAACTACATCACAATGCTAACCTAAAAAAACCATGACTTCTTTTAGTGATTTTTAGGAAAAGAATGAATGAATAAACTGAAGATTAAAAGAAAGAATGTTTCTTTGGATAAATAATAATAAACCTCTAAGGACAAGGATCAATGCCAAGAAAATACGGGATGTCAGGTCTCTCAAAATCATACCTGAATTTCCTAAGGGTTGATAAAAATAAGTGATATAATGGAATTCAAAGGGGATTATAAATTTATACCCAATCTAGAAAATATACGGCCATGATGCAAGGGTATGGACAATGACTCAATGGTTTGGATTTTTACAAAATGAAAATAAAACATTATAGAAAATGGTGAAATGGTCTGGACTCAAGTCTGTATCTATAAATCACATCTCATATCACTCTATTGAAAACTCAGTCAACTGATAGATCGGATTAAACTGAGGGAAATATGTGAAACAATTACCATCTCCAAAGAACAACCTTTGAGACCCTGAACATAACCTTGGTTAAGCATTTGGGATGATGTTGCATAAAACCATAAAGAGAAAGAGCCTAATAAACTTACATCTATACCACCATAGCATATATTGAGGTCTCTATTTTATATGTTGGACTCATTCACATTACTAAAAACTCAAATCGATCCTCCATTCCACATCCCAATGTTCCATGATACAATGGTACCCAAAATGGAAGTGACATAAAAAATATCATCTCAGGGTCATACAAAGATTCTATAACCACTATACCATATCCATAACTTCTATCATGTTTCTCATCTAGTAGTACATGTATATATTTCACAAAACCAACTTCTATATAAATTTTTAGCATAAAAACTAAACTTTATTCCTCAAGCCTCCTCCCAATATCCCCAATACCAAAAAACTGAAAAGTAATCAGTCGGTAAGTTATAATATCATCACTTTAGATACCTTTTAAATGGTTCTCGTCCATGAGAATCGATAAAAAAACAAGAAGGAAAACCACATACACCACCAACCAAGAACTCCTAGTGAGATACCTCTAATATTATATAAGTAAATTAATAAAATACTACAATAATGAAAAAAAAATGATTCAACTAAATCAAGACCAATTTAAACATCATGATATCAAAGTAATTAAATATTCATAAAAAATATAGATTTTTAGTGTAAATTTATGACGCATGTTGTGACATACTCTACTCTATACCACTATTCCTTAATATATTTAAATAAAATGGAATAACATTCTAGTTTAGCACAATCTTATGGAGACCCGAGATATCAATTATACACTCTATGAATGTCACATCATCTTTAATATCCAAATATCACCAATCAATGATATTAAAATATTTGTGAACATATAGTTGGTGTAGTGACACATAAAATACATCATTGATCCAATCCATTTGTTGTGGAAGCCCCAAAAGATACGTGATCTCACTAACAAACAGTGTCACCTTGAATGGACTGATTAACTAGAGAGATATATTAATCCATTGACCAAACCTATACTTACTAAACTAATGAAAGATAATAAAAAATAGATGGGCCTAAACCCTAAACTCACGACACATCCTCCTTTGACCTATATAAGTTTATTAATGGGATTGCACAACCATCATATTGTCATAATATATTAGAATCATCAATGTCCTTCTTTGCAAAAAATTTGGACCAATGACTGCTATCTATCCAAAGTTAGTCTAACACAAAAGAGATAAAAAGGTAGTCCATACAACCCCAAAAATAGAGCCATACCAAAGAACATGTGACAAATGTTTTTATAAGAAAACTCAACATGATGTAATGTGACCCAACAAATATCCAGAAAAATATATGTTAAATTTCAACATCTTATAATCCCATATCTAAATAACTTCCTTTATCTACCCTACTATATGAAGATTTAAAGTTTTATAGAGAATAAACTAATTACCAAAAGTACACATGTGACCTGCTCAAAATCATGAGGTAAAATAAGGATCCTAATCAGAAATGATGGTCCTTAGTGTCCTATGAATTTGCACCAGGTCATCAATATATAGCCTCTCTAGAAACTCCACAACACCTAAAAACCAAATTAATAAAAATTGATCCATCTTCATCAACAGATCCACAATCACCCATATAAAATCACATCCTTCCTAGGCTCATAGTAAACCGTTGTTGGAAGATATCCTTATTTCCACCCATTTCCAATAGGGAACATATAATGGCTCCAAATACCACCTAGAACATGTTAATCAACCTTCCTATTTTTTAATTCCAAACACCAAGATAAAAAATACAACAATAATCTTCTCTTACCATGATAATAAATATAACCCCTTAATGCATGGTACATTTTGATACAATGTGGGTAAAAAACAGAACATATATATGGTACTTATAGATAACATCCTCATCCACTACTTTTATTATAAATAATCTCCCATGAAAAAAACACCACTCATCCAGAGGATGCCTCTCTAGAGCATCACTGTGCTGAACAAAATCTCACATCACCACTGCCTTTGGGTCTCTGAAATGAGGCTCCTCAACCCATCTTTAAGGAACTTGGTTTAGATTTTTTTTTTGATACAGATGGTCTTGGAAATGGGGAATAGCCTTTTAAATGGAAATGAGTAGAAATTCAACATGTTAAAAGGCTTTGAGGTGTGAGGATAAGAGATAGTGAGGGGTTGTATTGATAGTGGAAGAGAGGTGTTTTTTTTATTTTATTCATTAGATTATTATTCTAGATCAAGAGTATGAATACATTGAATATCATAAGTATCTAAAATATGTATCCACTACCACTAACATACTTTTCATCAAGATACACCATTGAAATAACATCCATGGATGAGAGGATTTTGTTCATTTAGTGGTTTTTTCATAAAGGATTTGATGTGGTCCCCAACATTTAACACAGACCTAGGACCTCCCATTTCCTAAACATAGTTAGGGTTCCCTAGATTCCCATTAAATTTTTTTAAACAAGAATCCCACTTCTCAATTTCTAGCTTAATTTGACATCCCTTGAAGGTTGAAACTACCACTATAAACTTACCTTCAAATTATGAAGCTATATATTGAGAATAAATTTAAATATCTAAAACATTTTCTCCCAAAATTTGGATTCAATGTTGTGATATTTTATTCCTTCAAAAGGGTATTTTTGAAAACCAACATTCTTATTGTTGTAAATTACATAACATTGGTCACTCCACCAAATATTGTGGATTTAGTCCTTACATGGAACCCCCCCTTACACATAAAACATCAATCTGGGTTTAAAAAGGTGACCATAAAGACAAGCCTATTAATTCCTCTAGACACATTGGTGTTGTTAAGGACACTGATCAGCCTTCAATATCCAAGCTTCTTACTGGTAATTTTTTTACCATTGTGGATAATGTTAGAAATGAAAAATATTCTAATGAATATAAGGAAATGATTAACAAGACTATGTTTGACTCTATGAATATGTATGTTCCTCAACCACAAAAGGAGGAGGTGCATGGTGTTGATTCCACTTATTATTCTCATTATGATGAGAGGAATTACCAAATTGAGGTTGTTTTCTTAAAATATGCTTCTAGTAAATGTATGAAACCAATGGTTGACTCAATTAGAATTATTACTCTGAATTCCAAGAAGGCTCAGAATCACAAAGAGTACTTTGTCCTTGAAAAAACTAATGTTACTAGATCCCTAGAGGCCTATAAGAAGAAATACTTAGTCTATCCTCGATAAACTATAGATACTGATTTTAATCCCTATGATGATGAAATTTTAGGAGATTATAATAATGCTAAATAGGATGTCTTAGTGGTGAGAGATGAATTTAATCTTATCAATAGTTTGAGAGAACATTTTAAATATTGGATGGATGATAAGATTTAATTGAATTATGGAAATACCAGGATGGTGAATTTTATGCAGATACTTACCTAAAAATCATAAAGATAATGTCCATTAAGTTGAAGGAAGCATTTGATTTAAATCATGACTTCAACTTAATAGAAATTCCATATAAATGGTCAATATTTTGATCGAACCCTTTTTTCAACATCTAATTTTCCTGTTTTTAATGTTGATAATCTTCATATCCCCTTTATTGTTTTCTATCGAATATGCCTTATGTTTCCATCAATATTTTATGTTCATGACCTAGTCGTATGTTTATCTCTTTTATGTTGTTATCATTTTATTCTATCCTCATACTAGATTGAAAGAATATCCTTTTCTTGGATTCTAGATTTCTTGATAGTACTTTGATCTCTACTTGGTGATGGATGTTCCATTTTTTGTATCTATTTCATTTCATAACTGTTACTTGATGGATCCACTTATAGAAAATTTGATTTACTTTTCAGAAGCTATTCATTATTTTTTTGATAGGTTCTCTTTCATAATATTTGAAGATCTACCTTTTAACTGAATAACTGAATTTCTCATAGTGTTACATTATAAAGTGTAAGTATCAATTTATAATGTTGATAGGTTTTTTTATCAGTCATCCCTTCTTTGATGATTAGTTTTTATTCCCATAGTAAAACGATCTATGTTTCAATGATGTCTCTTCACTTCTATTTTGGTTTTTTCATGTAAGATGGTTGGTAATAGTATGATGTTGGGATGATTGCTCAATGGTTTTTTCAATGTGCATGGCCAGATCATGGCTCTTTGAGTCTTCATCTTTCTTGTGAAACTGCATTCATGGGAAACCTCACATGGATGGTGGATTCCAATGGAAATTACAATGATGTTCTCCTAGGTGGTTGTATATCCATGCATGTGATGGGTGAAGGTTCTCTTGGAGAATATTTTGTTTTTATTTTTGGTTAATTATTGGCAGATAGAGCATTGTGTTGTGTATGCCTATTTCAATGTTTCTTCATTGATGTTTTTATGCCATTTACGATTGTATTTATCTTAATTCCATGATGGTGTAAGCTTGTAACTGATTCTTTCTGTACTATTGAATCTTTATTTTAATAATTTTTTAAGGGAATGAATTTGGAGACCAAATCATTTATCATTTTATCAAAAAAAAGCACATCAATCACACTCCAACAATTCATAGACTCTCAAAAAACACTCCCTTTTCAATTTTTTCTTCGCACATTAGCAAATAAAATTTCATTCCTTAGGGTGTAGAAGATCTAGAAGATATAATCAAAGAGAAACTCTATAGACCTCCATTATCATAGATTCATATCCCAAAATGAGAAATTATACCTCATGGTTTTTTATTTGTGAGGACAATGAATTGCTCACCAATAAGGAAATGTTTATATAACTTCAAAGAAAAAACAAATTCCACCAGTTCAAGATCACGTGTGACATATTTAAGCTTTTGGGAACCTAACTATATAGTCCTAGAAGAGATGGATACCCTCTATTAAATCTTTTTGAATCCCAGACTAAGGTGATAAGAATCATAGAACCCCACAAATAACACCCCATTCTCAAGAATATGAAGAAAAAAAATCAGTAATATACCTCAGTTTTATGTAGTCAAAATATGATTGGTAGGGATAATTTCTTAATAAATCCTAATCATTTTGTTCAATACTATCAATAAGTCCTACCCCATAGACAAGAAGATCATGAACCACCAATTATAGCTCATGAAACTGAAGAAACTATGACACTTGGGTACTGCCTAATAGAAACCATCACAATCCTTTTTTTGTATATTATCATTCCTACTAGGACACCAAATATCCAAATAATTTCACCTGCCATATCTAAAACATGAACTTGGAAATCTCCCGAAAATGTTGATTAGGTCGAATGACTTGTAAAAAATACTGATGTTTCTTAGCTTGTTCCACCATTGATGTTGAGTACATGAGAATTTAATCAATAGAAACTACCAAAAATATATACAGGAACTCATACAACATAGAGTTATTGAGTCTCATGATAAAAACTAGGGGATTGATGATAGTAAATGACATGAACATGAATTTTATGTTCCTATATCGAATCATGTATGTTTTATTCAAAATATATCTTTCCCTAGATCTTATCTGATGATATCCATAACACATATCAATCTTTGAGAACTAGTTGAATATATTTTAACTTGTTGAAAAGATCATTTATTCTCCAAATATGGTAACAAATTTTAAATTAACGGGATTCAACTACCAGTAATCCATACACAACCAAATTCCAACATCCTCCTTCGTGGAGAACAATACTGGGGAACCCCATGGTTACAGACTAGGACAAATATGTGATGACCCGGCCCACGAACACCCCGAGCTGGTGCCTTCAAAACATGATGTGTATATTTTAACAAAATTTACACTGATAAATTACACATCATGTCCCATCCGTAGAATCAAATTCGGTTCAGGTTCTAGGAAACCAGCCACTCCTGTCATGCTTCTTTTAGCTCAAGCTAAAACCTAAAAATTTGTTTTAAAAAACGTAGGGTGAGCATAAAAATGCCTAGTAAGGGGGTTTAAAATGAACCAAAATAACTTTAGAAAACATTTTTTAAAACTATACATAAAACAAATTCTTTGAAGAAATGTTATAAAAAATGTAACATATCATAAAAGTTCTCAACAAAATGAACATTCTTGCAGAGAGATAAGGATACATGATTCACTTTAGGAATTCCCATTTGGGGTAATAATTAAGAGACATCATAAACATGAATGCCATATGGATATGTAAGAACAAGTAAAAAAGGGAATAATCAGAGTTGCGCATAAAGATAATAACTTCAATTTCATATACTGGATACTAATTCACTGAGTGCAAAACATATGTCATGCCATAAGCTTTTTCTTCCCTGACACTCACGAGTACTAGCTCTTATCCCTGGATATTCTACCAATAGGATATTAATTTGGTTACATAATTATCAAACACATAACGAGGGAATGTATATTTCCAAAAATATATGTGAAGGCCTTATGGAAAGACCTAAGGGCTAACTGTGATCGAAACCCAACCTGGAGAGCTTACTTTTATCGGTCTCTAACCTAGAGAGGTTACTTTTACCTGTATCTAACCCAGAGCGATTAATTTTTCCATTCTCTACCCCGGAGAGCTTACAGTTATTGGTCTCTAACCCAGAGATCTTACTTTTACCGGTCTCTAACCTGGATATCATACTTTTACCAGTCTCTAACCCGGAACATATTAGTCCAATAAATTTTTCATATGTTAGATCAGGTCGTGTATTCAAGGTGTCCCATACCAACTTGAATAATTAAATTTACATCAATTTACTCAAGGTGTCCCATACCTCTTTGAGTAATCTGATTTTTCTTAACTAATTATCATGTTAAGCCACATGCATGCATCAATGAGTACAACTATACAATGGAAAATGAATCTTTTTAAACCATTCATACATAATTTGATAGACATTATATGAAAATTAAGAGATTATTGAAGGGATACAAGGCTCATCACATTCTTTGAACAAAAGAAAATTACTAAGGCACATCACATGATGGGTGAGAAGGGGTTTTCCACATGAGTTGTGAAAATGATAACTACTTAATTCAAAATTCTTATAAATGATATTACATGTTATTTAATTCACCTCTAGGAAGTGTTAGTGATCAAATAAATATATTATTACTCAACTAACAACAATCACTGCAGTTGATAAAACCTCAAGTGTGTATAACCTCGTTACATGGTTTGATACAACCTTCAATCCTTTAAATATGTTTTTCTCAGAACAAAGTTTATATTTTCTTAAATCATACAACAAAATAGGGTGAAACATAATATACCTTTGAATTATAGAATCATAACAAGACTCTTATTATTCACAATAGTTTAACCAAAATGAGTTTGAAATGATATAGGACATGCATTTTTACAAAAAATACCTCTTGGTTTGGAATATATGGAGATGAACATTATTTTAATTTTTACTTAATTAATTAATTTCTAGTGATCCATTCATAAAATTAAGGTGTTGGAAACTTTAACCACATATATACACTATATTTATGAGTTTCCAACATTTTAAACCAAGCATAATAATTTCTCATTAGTACTAGATACTTAATACATATTTATTACACCTCCTTAAAAAACCCAACCATGTTAGGTTAGGACATATGTGACCATTTATATAATTATAAAATGTATTCACATGATTATGTTGCATGAGGAAAGGAATTAGTTCTTCATGTTTGCATATCCCGAAGGTCTAAAAGACCCAGAAATCGGTATTTTGTAATTTCTACAGAAACAATATGACTATACATGCTTTCATACATTCATAAATTAAACATAAAACAAATTCAAGCACATATATATATATATATAATTCATAGATTATATTTTCCTTGTATAAAAAATAATCCCCTATGTTTGTACAACCCCTTGAACCCAACCAAAATATTTAGATTCGGTTTAATGAAAAGTTTACTAAACAAAATATAGGATTATATATATATATATATTCTTATGAGTATATATGGGTATATACTCCCAAATAAGTGAGACAAAAGAAAAAAAGTATATTAAAACCCTTATAGAACAATATGACATAAAATAGGTGTAGTTTGAGTTATGTGTATATACCAAAATATACACTAAGTTTATATTTGTTTTTTGATAACTAAAATCATATTCAACGAACCCAAAACATAATCATCAATGTTATAAAAATTAGTGCATACATATTTTTAACCTTTAAAAAAACCAGATTCACCTTAGAGATAATATATGTATATAGGCGTGAGTGTATGAACATATACATACTCCCTTATATATATATAATGCATTTATACAAGGTTTCTCATTTGAAATACAAAGTAAAAAACCCTTACATTGTTCCTAGGAGAAGTAGAACTTGAGGAAGACTTGACTGAAGATTTCTAGAGGTCCGAGAGGAGAAAAACCAGAGGGGTTCTTAGGTGCAACCAGTTTATAAAATCTATAAAATATACCAAGCCTTTATTTCAGTCATTGATATGAACTGACTCCAACCGGTCCTTTTAATTGCCGGGGAAGACATATAGATCAAGGGGGGACAAGGAGGGTCCACCTAGTTTGAACAAGGGAGAAATGAAATGGTGAAATGAAGTGTAGGGTTTGGTGCAGTGCAAGCCATGGGAAGGAAGAGGACGATGATCAGGGTGATACCAGGATAGAAATGGATGGTCTCTATTTGATATGGGATTGATCCAATGGTAAGGATACATCCACGGTTTATAAAAGTGATGGATGGTTGAGATCGATCCGAGGGGAGATCGGGCGGCTCTCGATTATATCGGTGTTTTAAAAAATATCCAACAACCACAAATTAGATCGTTCCAGATTAGATGGTCCACGAAAAACACAGAGGGGTTTGTGGCTTCTAGATATTTAATACTAGACCAAAAAAATGGATCAGATCCCGTGCGGCATGATCCAATGACCCAGAATTGATCCCAAGAGAAAAAACGCCATCCCACATCGAATCAGCGAGAGTTCTGTTGGTCCTTTATAATCCTGAGCCTCCTACAACACTATAAATAACACATCACTCACTAGGGAGCCTTACACAGGGGGTCCCGCCTTCCCTCGTAGGCTTCAGCCTACCCCTTCTCACCATGACCCTGTGCCCACCATGGTGCGCCTACGTGCTTCTCCTCTCGTGTGCCCTTTGGGGAAGCATTGACTATGCTGGGGCCAACCATGGCTTGGGCTAAGGGATAGGCTCAACCACTTCATGTGAGATGCCTCCCTTTGGCCCATCCATAAAGGGCTGGCCCGAGCTGGCACATTTCTTTATAAAACCTTACTTAAAAAGATCTTAATTCATTAAGGAAAAACATATATTTATTAAAACCTTATAAAAATTATCTTTATCGACTTCCATAGAAACGTCACTAGGATAAAGAATATAAATTGGACTTTTTCTTAAAAGTATTTATTAAAAGAAAACAATTATTTATAAACACTAAAATTTTAACATAAATGTTATAAATTGATATTGAATAACCCTTATGATAAATCTGACACTAGTATAATAGAAAAATATGATAAATTAAAAACATAATTTGTTTCGAAGATTTTAAAAATAATTCGTAACACTGTTTATGAAATGAAACTCTTTACATTATAATTGAAAATCTTGCGAAGTGTTTTGTAATTTTTTATTATGTTTCAAAACATAATTAACATCATTATATCATATTTAGGGTTTATCTTTAGATTTTTCAATTCATAATGTAATGTTGTACTAAATTGTTCTTTAGTTAAAACACCATATGGATAACGACTATAATTATAGCCGTTGGATTTCCAACAGTCACCCAAGGTAACAGTAAAGATGATGCCATATAAAACCTTGTCCTATAGTGTCCTAAACTCAAGAAGAAGAAAAATAAGGTGAAGATGGAGAAGATGGTTCTTTCCACACCGTTGATGCTCATACAAGTTACATGGTCATGGTGGGGTTGTTTTTTGTTTTTATTAACCTAAAGGATCTCCTTTATTTACCATGTCTTGTGGTATTTGTAGGGGGACTTCCTATTGTTCTATTAGAGTTTTCAGTAGGTATACTTAGTTATCATGGGTCTCCGTTAAATCTTGGTGTATTGTAAACACTACGCTGTTCTTATTAAAATGAAAGAGCCTTGTGTTCATTTGTGTGTTTTACTCTGTTGTATTCAAATAAAAATCAAAGACACATTATTAATTTCTTATGAGAAGCATGTTTTGTTTAATTTTTATAAAATTCAAACAAAATGTAAACATAAACTTATCAGTACATGAGAGTCATGTTTCAGGGTGTTAAAAAATAAATCTTTTCATCATCATATTATCATTCCAAATCCTCATCACCCCAAAATCAAAAGGTTTCATTTGATAAGGATCCATCCAAATTAAATATTCATCATGCTATAATTATTTCCCATACTCGATATCATGTAGAGGGGGTAGGGTCACAACTTCCTTGGTAAAAAAATCTAAAAAAAATCATTGAACCTAGGGATCTTTATAACTAATTCCTCTACTGTAACACACAATAATGATTCTATAAGATATTATAATGTCTGTTATCACCCATGACTGATCTAATGATCATTATCTCCAAAGAATTCCATTCAATGTATTCCTTTATTATTGAAAATTATCCCTTTTAGAATAAATCCACAACCTCGTGCATATATAACATCCATTCAATTCCATGAAGGATAGACTGTGACTATATCTGAAGCATGATGAAATTAGTAGATGAATGCTATTTTCCCATTCCCAACTCATAACCATGCACACATAAAGTAGATTAATTTGACTTATAACGGGCATAATCTACACTAGGGACACATGAAGCCTCTTCAACTTATGTCTTAAGGCATGAACCAAGGTGGTTGTAATACGGGATTGTGATAATCCAGAATCAGACAAGTCATAAACTAATGTATAAGTTAAATAGATGATACATTGAATGATCTTTGTGAACACTTGTGTTGAAACCTCCATAGAATAAAATTTCAATATTTGACTCACCTTCCTTAATGCTGATGAACACCAAAATGGGTGCTCTTAGTCATAATCTTCTAAGGGTGTGGAACATCATGGGGTTTTCCTATATTATATACACTTCAACTCAACTAAATGAACGACTATAACACTAACCATTGATATGAACATTGAGGTAATTTATATGGGATATGATAATTATTTTTTCTTTACTCACCGAACTGAGCTATGAGAATATTCAGTAACTAAGATCGATGATAGAAAAAACCACTATAGAAAACATAAATTGGAATAAAGATCATGATGGGTCCACCGAAACTTCTATCCTTAAAGAGAATAGATGAAGGACAATGTTATGGATGACTCCCAACTAGAAGAATTATAAACTATCCAATTACCTAAAATTATCCACTAATAGCTCTAATATTTGAGAAACTCTAATGGATCCCAAATTGAGATGACCCTGATCGAGTATAAATCATATCAATCTCTACGGCCTCCTTATTCTCCTCTAAATAAATATAAATCGTACATGGGTTGACATCATATTGGATAACAGGAACTAAATCCCCATAGAGGATTGATCCATAAACTCCTCATTTAATAATAGATTAGTGGTGAAGAAAATAAGATAATTAAATTTGACCCCGATCTCACACCCATTTAGGGTAATTTTCTATAGATAGAGAGAGGGAGAGTAGCCCTGACCTCTTCACAAACATCATCATTAAAGATAAGTACCCTACTTAAAAAATCAATTCAAAGTTAACCAAAAAAACATTCACCTCCTTCCACTCCCATAGATATATGATTTAACATCACCACACTGCTCCCCACATTTGACTAATAACCAGTGGAACTCTACAGTATGACTTAGCCTAAATTAGGTTAAAAGAAATATCAATATCCTTTAACCAGTTCTATGTCTCCATATTAGAGGCACTATCATCATTCTTCACCTTACCCTAAAACTTTAACTCACACAATGTATTCCCCCCTTAAATCATTTAATTAGTCATGGATCACTAGAAAGACTATCATAGTATAAAGGTTACATTAAAAAATAGGGTTCACTCCCCATTTTGTTCTATATTATATCATGATATCTCGAAATTTAACTATGCACTAGAGGGTAATATAATTCATGGACCTCCAATAAAACAATGAAAAGAATAAATATGTTTTCCTAAACATCATCATAATATTCATCGTATCATCATAATATAACTCATAGATGTGAATGAAGTTTTTCAAAATCTCATAATTTCATAACAATAATCTATTTAGTCAATTTAATTGGTCAGTATCATAACAAATTTATTACTGCATTATTGATATATTATCCTGTGGGAAAGAAATAGGTTTCATGAAGTCATATAATTAAAATAATCCTAAAAATTCATTTAGAAAATTTGATGGTATAATTAGATAATATTCTCAATAAAGCATAAGAAACATCAATGGATTTAAGAATACATGGAAACTAAAATTAAAAAATATTCAACCATTTATTTAAATACATAAGAAAAATATCATTTGTTCCTTTCATATCATTTTAAATAAAATTTCCCATAATATTTGGAGAATGATTTTATTATAAATAATAATGTAGTAAATTAATGTATTCATAAAATATAAAATGTTTATGATTAATTGAAAACCTATTATATTCACATGTGTTAAAAGGGATCATTATTTTCTCACTTTTGTAAAAAGGTAAAATATAATTTTTTTGAAATATTTTTTTTAAAATATTCATTTGAAATAATTATTAAAAGTTAGTCAAATTAAAATGTTTATAAGATTTTAATTATATGTAAAAACGTCCATAAAATAATTATATTGACATGAATATGTAGGATAATGATTTCTAACTCAAAACGATGAAATAAGGTGTAACTTTCTTTATAATATTTTCCAGATAATTTTATGTACAGATGAGAGGAAAAAAAATAATAATTAAGAATTATATAAATAAAAATATATAAAAATATATAAAGAAAATATATTGTTTTTAAAGGATAAGTATCATACAATTTACTTTAATTTAAATTTAACATAGACAATCACAAAAAGAATTGAGATTGTAACATAAACCCTTACCTCTAGTCTCACCTAACTTGATATATGTTTAGAAATTCTATACTATAAATATATATTTATTATAAATCTATTATATAATTATATTTAAAAATAAATTACTACATATTGTTCCTTTATTATTCCTAATTACCGTTTGATTAATAATTCTTCGTTAAAATTAACATTTTGGTGAAAACTCCTCCATTTTCCATGCATGTTTCAGTTCGATGGTTCTGGTCCTTACAACATGGAGATGGTATCATAATATCTATAAGATTAGTTATGTCAAATTTATAATTCATATTCATTATATACATATTTATATCCAAAAATATCATGTGGTGGTCAAAAATGAATTACAACACATCATGAAGACGGTAGTCTCTACGTATACACAAGTGAGGTTTCAATTTTTTTGATAGAATGAAAAAAATTAAATAATAAATTTATTTTTTCTAAGCATAATTATGTCATAAATATCCTTAAAATTATTCAAAAATATCTATAAGAGTAGACATATAAATCAAAAATGAAAAATAAATCACATATTTTTATGTAGGGGTAGTCCACACATGCACACGAGTGAAATTAACATTTTCCTACAGATGGGAATGAGATTATAAAATAAATATAACATTAAAATATAAATATATAATATAGTAAATATAACAATTACATCATAATCAGATGATTTTACAACATTTTAAGAGGTTTAAGAATAAAAAAATGTGAAAAAATTATATTAGAACATGTACCTCTTGTTCGAGTATCATCCATTGTAAAGAACCTCAATGCTTCTTGTATGGGTCATTTGGAAAGACCAAAACCTCAAGGTATTGTATAAGTTTGTTTAGATAATATTTTTTAACATAATATTCAATATAAATGGATAATGTGATGTGGATAATAGAGGATAATAGGTTACCATTTATAAGTGAGGTGAGTGAAAAACATGTAAATTCATAAAAAATGAAAATATAGTAAAGTCCTATTAAAGTGAAATTTGAACCAAGGAAAAAAAATTATAAGATAAGATAATAGAGGATCTAAATAACCTTAAAAATTAGATTTATCTAGGTTTTATAAATATTTCACTTCATTTCTCTAATTTAAAACTTCATTAATAATTTTAATTATTAATGTTTTGGAATAGTTTTACCATTGTAACTATTCATAATGATAAACAAATTGAACAAATTAATAATTTTAAACAAGATGATAAAAAATTCGGAAACCTATTTATAAAATTAAATGTATATAATTTCAATAAATTCATTTTAAAATTATCATTAAGATGATAATGAGTTTTTTAATGCAAAAATATTCTAATGAATAAGACTGAATTTATTCTTATTCCATTCCAATTAAAAACCATTATATGAATTTTGTAATGTCCTGACCTAGGATCTACTAAACCAATTCCCTGATCTAGTTCACGAAAAGGCCTTAATAACACCATCTCATATTCTAGAGGCAACAAACTAGCAGTTAGGGTCTATAGTCATATGGTGGTAGCACTATACCATAATAACCGGTGATTCAAAATTGTAATAGAGACAATAAATTTTACAATCATAACAAATAAAATTGTAATATAAGTTAATAATTGTAAAAAATAAAAAATATATTAATAATTAACCATACATGAACATGCTATAATGTACAAGTAACTGACATATAGGAGGTAGAACAATATACATGGATAGAATAATAAATGAATAAAAAAATAAATTATCTTTATAAATAATAATGTGTATATTTTTATCTACTATTACCAAGCTCCCTAGTCCAATTAAAATAGATTGAAATAAAATACAATAATCAATCCAAATCATGAACCTGATCCTACAACAATGAGGTCTATCTAAGTACCCTATTGCAATAGTGGCTTGAACAGAGTGTGATATATACTCAGCAGACCACCACTAGGGGTTTTAGAATCCATCCAATCCATGGAAATAAAATATAAAATGTGCATGTATAATAAAGAAAGGATATATAATAAATGTAAATGTAATCTAGTAGGGCTTAGGTTCCACAAGTAGACCATGCTGACGATACCTAGTTCGACATAATCTAGGATATCTGTAATGATGTTTCAACATATATCTATATCTATATAAATATTCACATATATATACAATATATATTTTAATATATATAGTGCTTTCTAGGACTTGAGGCACATCTCAAGGGTCCTGTAATATTCAAAAGAGTGTCATATAGTAATAAATGATTCCTTTCCATCAAATTATAATTAATTCAAGACACCATGATGTGTATCATTAATAATGTATAATTTCATTACTATGGTCATAATAAATAATTATATGGGAGTCATTCCCACCATTATAGACGAGGTGGTGTGGAACGTCATGCAAAACAACCTATGTGATGTCAAACAATTGTTAGTATTTGAAAATAATTTAATACATTATCTATAATATATGTTATGATAAATTAATTTTATTTAACATGTTATTAAATTCTCATGTTTTTTAATTTATTAATAACTTTGAATTAGAAATTTCTATTAAATATTATTTATTTGTTTTAATAATGTTATTTTCTGAAATGTTATAATGTAAAAATGGTGGATCGTGAGTCACCATTGGATACTAATGGTGAGTCAGGAACCTTTGCTGGAATCTAATGGTGGATCAGTGACCTACTGTAAGGTTATCAACGACAAGTAATTTTACTCACCGATAAATCTCAACGGTGGGTCATTTTTACCCACGGTTTTTTCCAATTTTTTTTTTGTGAAAACCCTTTGTAAAAGGTTATTAAATATCCAAAAGAAGATATTCAATCTTATTTTCTTTTATTGTATATATATTGCTTTATGTTTACAATTTTTTTAAATCTTTACTATGAAAACTGTGGCATAAGTTCTTCATTAAGCTTCCCCGTAACCTCTTAATTCATTGTTCGACTGATGTAGTTTTTATTTATTTTTGTATTATGTTTATCATAAGATAAATTATAAAATTTTTACTTTATGTTATTTAACAACACATACAGCTGCAATGAGGATTGGTATAATCTTATAATTTTTATTCAATTTGTTATTATTTCTATTAGATATTCTTTTTCATTTTATTTTATTATTTTAATAAAAATTTATTCATCTATCAATATTTTTTTTTTAAAATTAGTTTCAATGATATACCATTGTACATTTCTAATGGTAGGTCATGAGAAACCCATGTCTTTTTTCAGCGGTGGGTCATGAGCCACAGTTAGTAAGAAAAATTTTCTTCTACTATTTTCTTTCATATTTAAATTTATGTTATTAACCATAATTACTTTGATAAATATTTTATTATTTTCCTTGAAATATATTTTTAGTGTTTTGAAAAATAATTTTAACATTTTTTTATGTGTAAAGACCCGGAAATTTCAAAGAATTTGTTTTAAAATATTTTGGAATTTTACGAGTCCGTAGTTTCGGACGACACCTAATTCCGAGGCCCGATGTGCTCGTAATTATTTTTTGATGTTTTTTTAAGATTAAATTAACGTGCGTAAGTAGTTTTCTTGAAAAAGTGGAATAACAATTAAACTGTTAATTTGATCAAAAATCCGATGGCACCGTTGCGCTCAGGATGGTGTGTTTACCGTAGGCGCGACTTAAGTTTAGTCGGCGTGGGCCTCCTCTAAAAAATCCCAAAAATGGCATAACCATAAATAAAATAATTAAATAAATTATTTTACTTTTCAAATGCTTATAACTCACAAATGGTAGCTCTGATTAAAAATATGAGACCATCGCTAAACTCGTGATGGCATGCTTTACTCAAGCAGATACTAACATTGGCAGGCACGAGCCAGCAGAAAAAGTTAGTTTTTGGCTGCAAATAAAATAATTATGTGACAATAATTTTATTTTAAAATTCATAACATCTAAACAGTGAGTCGGATTAAAAATCCAAGAGTACCGTTGGGTTCGTTGGGGCGTTTTTCACCTAGGAAGAGCTTAACCTCGACCGGCGCGAGTCGAGGGTGACTGATAATAATTTTCCGAACGTTGTTTAGGGTACATTCAGAAAACGTACATTCGGGATTTTATATCTTTTGGACCGGGGCTCAGAATTGAAATCCAAGGGCATCGTTGAACTAAAAGCATTGGTAATTTCTCAGTGATACATTCATCATAGTTGCGTTCTGACGAGTTTGGAAGTTAGTTTTTTTTCTTTTTATTAATGAAAATAATAATAATATAAAGTACAACAATTTATTTTATTTTTTAGTTGCCATGTGTTTTGTGTGAGGTTAGTTAGAACCTCCCTTTGGGGGTTAGTGGTTGGACTGCCACACCCTAACTTCCCATGGGAGGATGATTGGGGTGGGGACCACCCGAGCAGCATAACCTCTTGTGAGAGGTTTTGAAATGGGGTCCACATGGGGCTAAACCCCCCATTTAATGTGGAGGGAGAGGAAACCTCACAACCCTCTCAATTAATGTCGTGTGTCAACATAAAATTAATTATTTTCAATTAATTCTATTTGTCAATGTGAAATTAAATGATGTGTGAAAACATAAAATTAAAGCTATCAATTAATTTTATGTGTCACTATATAATTAATTATTGTCGATTAATTTTATGCGCCAATGATTTTTAGTTCGCTTGACCCCCCTTCTTTTTTTTAATTTGAGTAACCTCCTTGTTGGAATTTAGGAAGGTTCCGAATAAATGAACCGTCATAAATTCCATGATGGTTACATAACTCTCCCCCTCTCCTATATATAGGGAGCATGGGAGGAGGCTTTGAGATGGCTTCACCAAGCGACGAAGTTCTGTTAATGTGACGCGACACCCAACACTTGGAGGATTACGCTTCCTCCAACGAAGAACACGAAGATCCCGAGGACGAAAAATTCTTCCTCGGAACCGCCCCTTCGACGTTGGATCTCTTCGGCGACTCTTCATCCTTCCACTTCATTTTCAACGGACTGATTCACGAACTCGGAAGTGGAAGCATACGACAAACGATGTCAATATCATCTTCTCCCGTGACGATCGAACGCCCGTCGATTAAAAAGGTAGGGGTTTTGCTTCAATTTTAGTTGAATAAAATTGTTCTTCATTCATCGTTGAAACCATGTTTTATCTTCGGACAAATGATACCGCCTAATGTGGTGGGCGTGGGCCAAAGGAACACGGCCCGACGACCCTCTGTTGATCCTCATTTTATTTCGATGGAGGCGGTGACAGAAGAGGTGGAAGCAACCGGAGGAATCGGCGGTCGTATGCTGACCGTGTGGAGAGGAACCATAGCCCGCATCCATGGGTTTCTCGGCCCAAGAAGAACAGGCCGGCCGTAGCCAGCCTAGCTGGGGGAACCGCAGCGCCCCATGGTGTCATGCTGAGGATGACCGCGGCCCGCTCTCCATGGGCCGCTTCTGCGGGCGAACCGGCCGACTCGTCAGCCGGCCAGGGTGGAGGTGGTCGTGGCGCCGCCATGCGCTGGGTGTGGAGGACAGCGGCCCACCCAAGGGGGCCGCTTGCACTGGAGAAGTGGGCCGTCTTTGTCCAACCGGCCAAGAGGGCGACACCAGTTATGGAAACCGGGCCCCCACCCATCATCGCTCGGCCACCCGGGCCGAACTGCTCGGCCAGCCATACCAAGCCGCGGTGAGCCAGGCTGTGCGGTGCTCCTGCAGGCCGGGCCGCGCCGTGCTGGGCTGGGCCGTGCCGCACCGGGCCCTTCCGGGCCGTGCCGCGCCGCGCCGGGCCATGCCGCGCCGTGCCGCGCCAGGCCATGCCGTGCCATGTCGCGCTGCGCCGGGCCACGCCGGGCCGTGCCGCGCCAGGCCGGGCCGCTCCGGGCCATGCCGCGCCGCGCCGGGCCGCACCGGGCCGTGCCGCGCCGCGCCGCACTGGGCCAGGCCCGACAGTACCCCGTCGGGTCGGGCCGCGTGCTTCCCCGGGCCGGTCTGACACCAGCCGGTTTGAACCCGCCGAAACCGGGTCAACCGGACCTGCCAGCCCACTAGGCTTGACGAGCTGGGCCCATTTTCACTTAAATTTGAATAACATTAAGACCATGCGTCTGATCGACGCGCCGTCTTTGGAACTGGGTCCCTCATGACAAAGTGGTACCTTTTTCAATATTCTAAGAGAGTTTTGGATGACGTTGGAAAATGGCCGGGTTTGGAATGAGCGTAATTCTAACCGGGCCCCTAGAATGGAAAAGCCAATAACTCTCAGACGGGGCGTCCGGTTGACGCGCCATCTATCGCGTTGGGTTTTCATTGATAAGAAGAAACATTGGGATACATCAACTCTGGAATTCGTGATAGTTAATGTATCGACCCCTTTGATCAAGGAACAGACCCTCCCGGAAACGAGTGTGCTGTGTGCGAGAGCCCTAGAGCTGGCTACTACTACATCGACTACCATACTGGGATCCTCCGTGGGTTTGACGATGACGACTACCGTACGTGGATCCTCCGTGGGTTCGACGACGATGTATTCCATACTAGGATCCTACGTGGGTTCGACAATGATGACTTCCATACTAGGATCCTCCGTTGGTTCAACAAATACATCTACTGTACTAGGATCCTCCGTGGGTTCGATGATGACGTCTTCTGTACTAGGATCCTCTGTGTGTTCGACGAAGAGGACTTCCATACTAGGATCCTCCGTGGGTTCGACGACGACGTATACCATACTAGGATCCTCCATGGGTTCGACGATGACATCTTCTGTACTAGGATCCTTCGTGGGTTCGACAATGATTACTTTCGTAATAGGATCCTCCGTGGTTTCGATGACGAAGACTACCGTACTAGGATCCTATGTGGGTTCGATGACAACATATACCGTACTGGAATCCTCTGTGGGTTTTATGACAATGACTTCTGTACTGGGATCCTCCATGGGTTTGACATCAATGAATTCTGTACCTGTATCTTAAGTGGGTCTGATAGATTAGCTGGTCTTGTATCTTTTGTGGGTCCGACAACTTAGATAAATCAGTTACTACATCTGATCATTCCTATCACTCAACAAATGTTGTTTACCTGTGTGAGATGAGTCTTGACTTCAAATCATTATCATCCATGTGATTGACTTACTTTCTTGTGTGGACTAGGTTGTTCTTGGGATCAAGTGTTGGATCCGAACTCTTATTGATAACTTAGGTATATTTTTGGGAATATACCTAAGTAGAGTTGGTTGATACTTCGTGACCATGTCTTTCTTCTGTGGTTTATCATTCATGGATTCTAGGAGACCTTCAGTGTCTCGGGGTCCCTACTGAGTATCCTATACTCTCCCCTACACGGTCTATGCCCGCACTACGTTGTGTTGGATGAAGATGACAAACAAAACTGATCGAGAGAGAGACTAGTAGATCTGGACGGTACCCGGGGGTGGACAACTTGGTGAGACGTACACAGAGCGGACACACAGACCAAAGGTGATGATGAGGCCATCTGTACCCACCCATCAGGTGGGATTTCCAGAGGATGACTCCGTAGTTGCTGTTTTACTTTACTACAGATGTACTAGCTTTTCCGTTGTATTGTACTCACTGTTGGGCTGGTATTTGAAGCCCCTTTCCTTTCAACACATACTTTTGTATACAGTTTTACATAGTGCTTACTTTATTTATGTACTCTATTGTGTTTGCTTACTTTATTAAAGACAATGCCTTCCTTGTATAAGGATTTATGCCTTTGGTGCTAGTCACCAGCCCCTGGCCTATGGAAGGCGGGCTTGGGGTAGTACGACACGGGCCCCGAGGACGGGTCATGACATTATGTACATTTTTACATGCTATTTTAAAATTAAGGCAATGCTATATTTTTCAAAACATTCTATTATATATTTTATCCATAGGATTATATTTTTTTTAATTGTTTCATAATTTTAGATTTATTATAAATATTTTAATTAACATATTAATTGTTTTTTATAAATATTTAATAAAGAAATATAAAGAAAAATTGTAATTATATATTACTAAACTATGTTTTAATAAATAAAGGCAATTGTCATAATTTTATATTGTATGGAACTAAAAAGTGTTCTACTGATTTGGGACACAGATTCACACATAAAGGATCTTAGTTTTATTTATTTCAAATATATGTTCATGGAATAAAAATACAGACCTATACAAATAATTCAAAAAATTACAATTCATACTTGTTTTACATTTTAGTGCTCTAAAAATTGATCAAGACCTTTTGCAACAACTGAATTATAGCTAGGATCACCGAAGGACTCCATCTTTGAAATTTATCCCTTCAAAGTGATCAATGATCATTGAGCATAAAATTATTCGAAATTCTAACCATCTAATTTATTTCATGTATTTGTTTAATTACTATAATCCAATTTCTTTCGGTTTTTATTTCATCATGTTCTGGTTTTTTCATTTCCAATAAAAATAAATTGTTTCCAATATATGGTTATTCCACCTCCTAAAAGGAGGTTAGGTTTGTTACCCTTGATTAAAAGGTGAATATAATAGTCCATTTTGGTATATTGATTAAATATTAGGTTGTGCCCATTGGGTTTTCAAAAGCAAGGGTATGTAACAAGGTTCTCGCATCTTTAAAATCATGTTTCATAGTTGGTAGAGGTCTCCTCAAGGATTATAGAATATTGAAGAGTGGACTGGGATATTTGTGATTCAAACCACTCTAAATATTGCATATTTCATTTTCATTTCTATTATATCTTTACTCAATAGCCCCACACTAACAATATTTTAATATTTATTAAATTCTAATTGTTTTTTCATTAAATTTTTAAAGAGACTATTAACCCCCCTTATTATCATATTTTCCATAAATAATGATCTAAAAATTTGTATTAGTGGATAGAATCAACATTAAAGGATAGTTATCCTCTCTGATTATTTCTGTTTGTTATTTTTTACTATGTGAAATCATATTATCCTAGAATTAACTTTGTCAGGAACAAAAAAATGTTTTATTTTTTTGGTGGTAAGTATCATTGTAAATTATTGCTGGATAACACACAAAACCACATGCTTTAATGGGTGTGAAAATTGATACTAGAAAGACAAAATAGAATCCTAATTGAAACACCTGAGTGTTGATCATTTGACCATCATGGAAAATTTATATGAGAATCCTAATACTAATCCGGAGACACTAGTCGTTAATGACATGGTAAAATATGTTTTGAATTATAATGGTAAAAAGTAGTATTGTACTATAATTAGGAGAGTTTATAGACATGTTTTATCTTATAAGAAGGCACACAACATAGAGAAGATTCTACAAGTGATTCATTATGGAACTACATAGATGAAGAGAACTAATAATGGAATAATCTAAGAAGAATAACAAGACTTTAATATGGGATATATAGAATCTATAAATTGATTTTCCACTGATTCACCAGTATTACCAATTGAATGATTTTTCATGGATACATCATGGAAAACACTACTCAAGTGGAAATTAAAATGACATCTCTTCTAAAAAGATTTCTTTAAAAGGAGTTTTCCACTTATGAGTGTAATAATTTCATAGAATATACATTAAATGAATTAATATTATCATTGCCTTAGTATAATTTAGTCATGAAGAATATTGCTTATGAGGAGTATACTAAAATAAAAGGTATTGAATTTATATAAAATCTTATTGATACCTATGATGGTTCTGAATCTGAGTGCTAGTAAAGTTATAATGAGATGAAACACTTTGGAAATATGTTTTAAAACTTCATGAACAACAAAGGTTTAAAGTGTCAGTTTAATTAGAAGTCAAGAATGGACTCTACGAAAGGTAAAAAATAACAATAATGATGTTTTAGAGTTAACCTAATATGAGTCATGTAAGAATGGTCACAAAGGGATTTCCTTCCCTTAACCAAGACACCCAAAGAAATAAACGTTAAAATAAGAAAGAGAAAACAAGATTTTATTCAAGGATGAGGATGTTCAGATAGTTTATACTGAAGTGTTGATTTAGGAAGTGAACATGGGTCATTGAATCTTACCCAGGATGGTATTACATGTGAGGAAAATTATTCTCAATTTATTTAATTAATTATTCTAAAAAATTATGATAATAATGTTTTATCAATAAATTAAAATGAAATTCTTTCTAAATCATGTTTCAATTTTGATTTTGATAATAATAACGTAAAAGAATTACTTAATGAAACTGAAGAAATTAAGATTGATGGAGAACGAATAATTTTTTTGAGAGGTGATGCCTGGTTAAATGACGAAGACACAAATTATTATATTAAAAATTGGGGATTAAAAAAGTCTAAATGAAAAATATTTTTACAATCATTATCATAAATCAGAAGAAGATCATAAATAATGTCAACTAGTTAGGTTATGTATTGGTTAAATCCATTATTATCATTTCCATCCACCAAACTATTAGATTTGTGGAAGGTATGAGTGTCAATGTTGTTGATCCCCATGAGAGAATGAATACATTTCATCTATGGGAAGTATCATAACCCCAATAATGAGGGAGTTTTCAGTAACAAATTCTAAGGGAAGTATCATAACCCCAATATTTTTTTCAATAAGATACCAATATGGCATAAAAACATTCTTTATCTGTAGATATTATTGTTATACCCATGATTTAATTTGATATAATACTTGGTATGGATTATCTATCTGATCATTATGTGAAAATATATTGTAAAAAGAAGGTGGTTATAATTTATTATGATGATAAGGAATCCCTTATCTTTAGAGCGGAAACATCACCATCGAATTCTCATCTAGATCTACCCTCTATAACTCTACTAAATTCAATTATTGGAGAGTAAGGGAGAGAAATGACTATGGGTGAGCAAAGGAATGTTCAAATATAGGATGTAACTATTGTTCAATAATATGTTGATGTGTATCTAGAGTTTTTAATTGGAAATCCTCCTGAATGAGAAATTGTGTTTTACATTAACTTAATTCCTAGTTCAAGGCCCATATTGATGACCCCTTATAGAATATCCACTGTAGAATTAATCTATCCAAAGAAAAATTATAGTGATTGAGTAATAAATATGATATATTTTCCTTAGTTTTTCTCCATGGGGAGACCATGATCTTTTTGTTAATAAGAAAGACGAATTTATGAGGTTGTGCATTAACTATAGGTAGATGAACTCTATAACAAAAAATAACAAGTATCCCATACCATACATTGATTATTTATCATATAAACATCATTAAGATCAATATTTTTCAATTATTATCCTTTGATCTACATATAATCAGTTGTGTATGAAGAAGGAAGTCATTTTAAAGATATGATTTCGAACTAGGTATGGGCATTATGAATTTTAATTTTTTCCTTCGGGACTGAATAATGAACCCTCTATTTTAATAGATCTAATTAATAGAGTTATAATGGAATATCTTGATGAATTTTTAGTAGTATTTGTTGGTGATATCTTGGTATAATCCAAAATCTACTATGATCATGAAAATTAGTTGCACACTATTCTAAAAACTCTTAGAAGAAATGAATTATATGGGTGTTTAGACAATGTGAATTCTGACATTAAGAGATTTGTTTTCTTGGACATATTATCTATAAGTATAGAATCTCTGTTGATACTTCAAATATTAGGGAAATCTAGGAATTCCCAACACCGATGAGTATAACTGAGGTATGCAATTTTATTGGTTTAGCAAGTTACTATCAATATTCCTTCTATAATTTTCCCGATTGGTTAACTCATTAACCAATATCACACGTAAAGGGGATAAATTTGTTTTGAAAAAAGAATGTGAAAAATGTTTTGAATAATTTGAGACAATATTATCCAATGCTACTATCTTGACTCTACCATAAGGGAATGATGGGTTTGTTATTTATAGGGATTCATTAAAAAATGACAATGTTGTGTACTTATGTTGAATGATATAGTTATTTCCTATACATAAAGTATCTTAAAATTCATTAAGAAAAATATCCTACTCGTGATCATGAGTTATAATCTATAATCTTTGCTCTCAATATATGGAGACAATATATCTATGGGGAAAAATGTGATATATATACTACGTAAAAGAGTTTCAAGTATCTTTTCTCACATAAAGAACTCTACAAGAGGCAAAGGTGATGGCTCGAACTACTCAAGGATTATGATTGCACAATACACTACCACCTGGGGATGGAAAATAAGGTGGAAGATGCCTTGAGAAAAATTTATCATGGAGTTCTGAACATGATGGTAGTTGAAAGGGATGCTATGTCCATGGATTTAGTAAATATAGATATGGTAATAATCATAGATGGTGAAACATGAATACTTTTTCAAATGGTTTCCAATCCATCACTACTAGAAAGGTTAAAAAGTTCTCAAACTGATGATGAGGAGTTTCAAAATAAAATTAAAGCTATGAATGATTTGAGATTTATTGACTTCGTATATGAAGATGGAATTTTGAAATTTATGAAGAGGATTTTTATTCCCAACACACATGATCTAAAAATGGAATTGTTAGATGATGTTCATAGCTCCAATTTCACTATACACCCTAGTAGCACTAAGAAGTATAGATATTTGAAGGACCATTTTTGGTGGGACAACAAAATGAGGGAGATTGTCGATTAGGTGTCAAGATGTGCAGCTTATCAACAGGTGAAAGCTGGAAGAAAATATCTTGGAAGAGTGATGAAAAAATTTTCTATACCTCAGTGGAAATGGGATGATATTATGATTGTCTTTTTCAAGGGGTTACCGAATACTCCTATAAAGAATGATGTAATATGGGTAATTGTGGATAATCTTACAAAGTCAACACATTTAATTCCTATAAGAGATGATTTACCACTTGAACTTTTAGTAAGACTATATATTAATTAAGTTGTAAAACATCATGGTATACACATATCAATTGTTTCTGACCATGATCATCATTTTCATCAAGATTATAGAAACATCTTCAGAAATCCCTAGATACTGAAATTTGTTTGAGAACTTCCTAACACCCTCAAACTGATGGAAAGTCAGATTGGACCATTAAAACTATAGAATACATGTTGATATCTTTCCTACAAGTCTTTAAAAGTAGGTGGGATCATAATTTACTTATGGTAAAATTTTACTATAACAATAGCTTCCATTCAAGTATTTTGATGGAACCATATGAAGAGTCATATAGAAAGAGATGTAACACACCAAATTTTTGCGATGATGTTGGTGAAATAAAAGTCATAGGCCCAGAACATGGTAAGGAAACTATGGAAAAGGTGATGATTATCCAAACCCACATCAAAGCAGCTCAAAAAGGAAAATGATCTATACCGATAACTGAAGGAAGGATTTAGAATTTCAAGTAAGACATCATGTTTTTTTGAAGTTATCTACATGGAAGGGTGTTATATGATTTGGTAAAAAGGTTAAATTATGTCCCAGGTACATCAGATATTTCAAAATTCTAGAATGAATTGGATTTGTAGCTTACCATTTGGCAATGCCGCCAAGTCTCTCCAAAGTTCATGATGTGTTCCACGTATCACTATTGAGAAATTAAATGCAATATCCAACTCATTTACTCACCTAGGATAAAATAGAACTGGAACCTGAAATTTCTTATGTTTAAGAGCCTATCTAAATTATTGATACTATTGAACAAGTCTTGAGAAACCGGAAGACTCATATGGTAAATGTTTTTTGGAGAAACCATAAAATGGAAGAGGCAATGTGGGAACCTAAAGAATTAATGATGAAGAACCACCCAGATATTTTTATGTAGAAATATTCTAGAAATTTTGTGGACAAAATTATTTGAAGGGGGGGGGAATGTAACACCCCTATCTTTCACTATGCACTTCTCTTTGAATAACAAAATAGCTTGCGGTATACGCAGCTCCAAGTTCATGCACACCACGACCAATAAAAGTAGATGTTTAAAAAGTAGTTATGAATAGTAATACCCACTTTTTTAAATTTTATAAATTTTATATTCAAAATGGACTTCATTTTTGGATTCAGAATATCAAAATTATCTTAAGGTGAATTTTTGGTATTTTTCTTAAAACATCAATTTTTTATGAATATTTAAAAACACTGCATTATTGTTTAAAAACAAATTTTTCTTTAAATAATTATTTTTAAATTTAAATTTATTATAAAGTAAATAGAGATAAATAATTCTTATATTCCTCAAATTTAATTTATTTGAGTTATTTTATAATAATATTAGACATATATACATTTATTATTATTTTTAACATCTTTTACCCACCTTTAAGGGGCATTTTCAAATTTGCATAAAACATAATTTGACAGATTTTGTGAGTTGAATTTTAAAAATCCGATATACATGGTTTTCATTGATAAATAAAATTTGGTTTAATGCGATGAAAATTATTTTTGGTGAATAGTAAATTTTGAATTTAATTTACCACAATTAAAAATAAATACGGTAATTAAGGGTAAAAATAATTTTATAATAATAGAAAATTAATTCAACACATGTCATAATTTTATTGAATAAGTTTTTTTAGACACAAATAAACATTATTAATAAAATAATATCCTTTTTGATCTATTTGGTTAAATTAAGACATTTATGATATTTTATTTAATGAAGAGTTAAAAGTGATAAATTCATATTCTAATAACTAACCCAATTTTTCTATAGGAATATACATATGATAAATTATAATATAAAAATTCATTATAAATATAAAAATATTTCCTATATCATATTATTTTATTTATAATTTTTTTAATTAATTATTTAAATTTATTTATGACAGAATGATGATGCAATAATTATTTTCTTAATCAAAGATTAAAATAATTGATGTTATAAATATTGAAAAAACCGTAAATTGATACTTTTTTTGTCATCCATGAATTTTATAGGTGAGTATGACTTGTTAGGGTTTATTCGAAGTAATTTTTAGAAGTAATCAAGTTGTTATTACTTAAAAAACCAAATACTATATTGTGTCAAACTTGTCATGAATGTGTTTAAAAAAAACTAATTTATTAATTGATATAATATTTATAAAAATATAAGATTTTTAGAAATGACTTAGACAATGGTATATATGTTATTAATTAACCACTTTATATTCTCTTGGAATTTTATAGTAAATATATTAAACATGTAGTATAAAAATAAATTCAGAGATGGTAAAAGTTAAACTATTTTATTAAGAGTTAAATCTAAAAGATAAGGTTAATATGGTGTCCTAGAAGTTTTTAAAACCTATTGGTTGATAGGATTTGAAACCAACCCCACCATGTACTTAGAATAAATAAATTTTGAACTGTCATAAACTAAAAATTATTTTTTAATAAATTAATATTTCAAGCTTTTCCTAAAGTGCCCCTCGCCTCTCTTATAAAAAGGGTACTTTCACTTCTCTTAAATTAACACCTCCAAAGACATTTGTCTCAGAAAAAACCTACCCATATCTACTAACAACAAACCCCACATAATCCTAGAGGCCTTACTTTGATTTTAAATTCAACTTATGGAGACCTTTTGTTCATATCAAAAGGAATCACCAAAAGAAGTGGTAATTATATCATCACCTATTTCAAAGTTATTTTCTTCTTCTACAACATCTATAATTTTTTCATAATAAAATAATAAATCTAGTAACAAATATATACTGAGATTTTATTATAAATATGGTACAACCATATTCCTTTTTCTCTCCATCATCGGATTGATGAATTCATCATACGCACGTAAGTACAGCTTACCATCTCCACATCGTGGTGTAGTTTTTTATTCCACACATCATTATTTGGATGGGTATAATAATGAATATAATTGATAAAATGATAATTATAACATTTTAATGGTTTATTATATATTATATACCATCCAATTAAATACTATTTAATCATCAATAGAATGATATTGTCGCTCGTATGTACGTATGACTTACCGTCTCCACGACACGATGAGATTTCATTCTCCATTGTAACCATTGAAGAATAATTTTCATTTTATAAATAAAAAACAAGGTTTATGAACATAATATATTTCTGGATATGAATCAAATACATATTATCCATAACAAACATTACTTACATAACAAAAAATTTAAAGGAAAACGAATCAGTAAACTCCCAAAAAAATAATACTGCTGCAATATTATTAAAAATAAAATATTATATGATCATATATGATATCATATTTATGTATTTGGTTCTTGTATAAGTTAATATGAAATTATTTAACCATTATAGAGGAGGTTAACGTACCCTCTACTATAGAAAATTACAAAGTAAGGGTTAATTTTACAATCGTTGTATTACACGAGGTTATTTATATGTAAGTATATACTAGTAATTCTTTATCTTCCACATACGTATTTCATAAAAATTTATTTCAAAACATTCTTTTATTATTTCCTGTACTATGGGTAAAATTTGTTTATACCCATCTCTTACTATTTATAATTTTTTTTGAAATGTATTTTTCCGTCGTTTGCCAAACAAGGTACTTTATAACCTTTTCCGCAAGTTAATAAAAGAGGATTTTTAACTTATATGGTGAGTGCAGCTATTTTCTACCATTATAACACCTTTGAATCTTCTCATACAGTATAATATGAATCTTTTGAAGATAAATGTTTTCTTTTTTAATTATTCAACTTTTTAGTGATTTCAAAGTGGAAAGTGATATTTCTCCCAAATATTTTTTGGATTGATTTCATCCATGTCAACATCTATTATTCGATTTTATGTTTAATTGAAGTTAATTTATTATTAAACATTATTCAATATTGTATTGATTGTTTTATGATATTTTTTAATAGGGATGTGGTATTTTAATTTCATTAACAATTTATGGTTAAAGTATTACCATTTCGTATGTTAGTTTCATATGAATGTTTATATTATGTTTCATAGTTTTCATATGAGGAATGAATTGGACATCAGAGGTTACAAGTGGGGCCCACTATAGCCCCTCGATGCATCGGTAGGTCTAATGAGACAAACCAGTGACTTGGCACAAGGCCTTGAAAATATTTTTATTTATAGTCTTGGCATAAGTCATTGACCATGTTAATATGATATCCAGCATTATACATCCCATCATTATGAGATTATCTATTGATATTACATTTGATTATTCGTCTAGTAGAATATCTATGTGAATAAGTAAATTAAATTATTTGATTTATCATTTCCATATTATGTTGAATTTTATGTTTGAAAGTCTTGAGTTTTGGTATTATACATTCCCATGAATGTTTATTCTTATTTATGATATTTTTCACTATATTTTTATCCTTATGGAGCATATTATCTCACCCCTTATGTTTAATTTTACCCAGGATGCGAAGAAGTATATTGTAACAACCCGCATGAATAGGATAAGGGATATGATTGTATTCAAAGGATGAAAAATGTTTCTTTTTAATTTTATAATGTAGTGTGAAAATTATCTATATATGTATTACTTCCAAGGATACAAAAATGATCAGTCTTTCAGGACATGATCTCTTGTGATCATGACATATTATGTAACAATGCACCGACTCTGGGTAACTGAGGTCAGGGTGTTACATCTTGGCCATACATCAAGTTCATAGTTTTCTTGTGTACTAGGATTCAGTCAAAACCCAAAGAAATTGTCCTTAAATTTGTTAAATGTTTAATTATATACATCAGGGGAACTATATGTACTGGACTATTCTATTCTAATAAAAATTATTTTAAATTACAATCTTACTCTGATTCTGACTTTGGAGGTTTTAGACTTGATTAGAAAATCACTAATGGTATGTGTCACGTTTTACGAAAACGGTTAATTTCATTGAGCTCGAAAAAAAATTTAGTTGTATTGTCTACAGGTGAGGCTCAATATATTGTTGTCACTAGTTTCTATTAACAAAACATTTGGATGAAACAAACATTTTATGCTTTAAATATCAGTTTGGAAATAAAATTCCTTTTTACTCTAATAACTCTAATGAAATTTCAAGCTATAAAATCTATATTCAACATTCTAGAACTAAACATATAGATGTAATATTTTACCTTCTAGGGGTCAGGTAATTATTGATTATATATTCATGGATTTTATTCCAACCGAGAAATAGTTAGTTTGCACCTTTACAAAACCATTATATTATGTTAAATTGGATAATATGAAATTTTAATTATGTATATTGAAATTTTAAAATCACTTTTAGTATATTCATTATCATTAAATATGTTTTTTCATGTGTTTTTAAATTTAAAAGGTAATTTTCTTCTCTAATTAAATGGTATTCAGATCATTCAATTTAAAATGATTTGTTAAACTGTAACACTCTCTAAATTCTTATTTCATTAAATTTTGTTTCTATATATTCAATTCTTCTGATAAATTTATACTTTATTACACTTATAATTTTTTATTTTATTTTATAAAAGTTTATTTTGTTTTATATATTAATTCTGTAATATACATTTTGACAAAATTCAATAAGGGGGGATTTTTGTAAAAAAATTTAATAAATTTCCTATTTTATAATTTACAAAAGGTAGAGTTTTTAGTATTTTGAAATGATTTAATACTTTATCACTAATATATTTATTGATAAATTAATCTCATTTTAAATATTATTAAAATATTAAGTGTTTAAATTAATTAATAACTTTTTATATACATATTCTTATTAAACGTTTTGTATTTTTAATAATAATATTTTTTTAGAAGTTATAATGTTACATCATGTTATTATATTAAATTTAATTATAATTTATCTAAAAAATTTGGCTATTTATATGAGGACCCTTGGATTTCCCTCAAACACATAGGATACCCATTGTGTCAACCCTATTGGAAGGCCCACCTTATGAATCTCCACAAGGAGGCTAGAATTTGGTTTTTATAATTTACACCCAAGGTGTGTGGGCCCATGTATATGTCCCATGGAGCACACTCATGGGAGAAGAGGTAGTATATTTATCCCGTTGGTTTTAATCGCATATATTTTCTCATTGTGTATTAATTTGAACCAATGGTAAATAAGACTTATTTGATACACCACTCACAATACACCACTTTGAATTGATGTGGGATAGTGAAGTGTGTCCACTATTCACTCGAGTATAAAAATATCAGATTCATCTTGGAAATTAGTTCTTTTTAAAATCATAAATTCTATTTGAAATCCCTTGATTTAACATTTATAACACCATGTTAGTATTTCATTACTTTACTTTTATTCTTATTCCCCCGAGGTTCGATCTTCGACATCTTGTACTCTGAGGAATATAATCATGTTTCTTCAACCCTATAGATCTTTCTTGTTTTATCCCAACATATCATCATGGATATTTTATCGAGCATATAGTTGAATCAAAATTTTATTCTCTTTCTATATATTAGTGATATTCTTCTTCAATTTCTCATATGTTCAATCCATTATGTCACCTTGCTTCACTATTTCTTTGAACTTCCCCTATTGTTTTCTCAACAAGCCAGCATTGGAAAATTCCAAAAGTGGGACACTCCAATCAATGTTAGAAAATATCAATGGTGGTTAAGTGAACTACCACTAGTTAATCAACAATGATTCATTTACTCATCATTTAATATCAACAGTGATCCATTTTAATCACCATTGAGCATTAATAGTGTCTAATTTTTTATCGACTGTGTGTTTCTTCTTTATTGTGCAAACCCTTGGCAGGAGGTTCTTTAAGCTCCAACAGGAGTTGTTCTATCTTATTTTGGTTATATATATATATTAAGTTTTTTTCTTCTTTGTTATGAAAATTCATGGAAGATTCTCTTCATTAAGTATCCATAAAACATATACCATCGTTGTTTGGATGATTATATTTTTTTGTTTTATGTTTTTCAGAAGTTCATATTTATGTTGTTTTCTTTTATACTTTAGCACCAACAATAGGTGAAAAGAGTCCTGTAGAAGCTTATTTTTTTATTCAATTTGTTATTATTACTACTTGATGTTGATTTTAAATTTTCATTATTATTTTTATAAAACATTTATTCATCTGTCAATCATCTATTTGTTTTGTAATGAATATCAATTAGCTACCATTTGAAATTTCCAATGGCTGGTCATTATCCACAACTCTCTATACCATTGGAAATTTTCAATGGTAGGTCATGATCCATAGCTCCCTATTTTTAGCAATAGGCCAAGATCCACTATTAGATAAAAATTTATGTTTCTATGTTATTGTTTCTTATTTCAATTAATGTTATTTATATAATTATTTTGTTAAGTATGTTATTTTTTTATGATTGATTATATTTTGAATATTGTTAAAAATTGTAGCATTATTTTATGCACATTTGTACATTTAGTTTTATAATTCATTTTATAGTCTATTTTCAAAACATTATTCTGTATGTATAATGCAAAAGATTATATTTTTTCAATTGTTTTATTATTTTAAATCGTGTAAATTTTTTTACAGAAAATATTAATTGTTCTTCATTATTCTTTCATAGTGAAATGTAAATCCCAATTATAAATTGATATTATTTAGTGTTGATTTAACAAAAAAAGGTAACAATAATGATTTTCTATTATTATGAAACAACAAGTTACATGTAGGTATTCGACATAGAACCACTCTTAGAGGATATTTGTTTTAATAATCAATTATATTTGTTCATGGAATAAAAAAAATAAAGTTTTAGATCATTAAAAAACAACTTGTTATATGTCTTTAATGTGTTAATACTCACAAAATGGTTCCCAGTGTTTACTAAATTGGTATTCTACCAATGATCACCGAAGGACACCATATTTTATATTTTTTCCCTCAAAGTGATCAATGATCATTAAGATTAAGCTTTTTCGAAATTCTGATCATCTAATATATTTCATTTATTTGTTTTAATTATGTAGTTTTGTTTCTTTGAATTTTCATTTCAATATATTCTTGTTTATGATTTTCACCCAAAAGGAATTTATTTCCTATATCTTGTTATTTGACCTCTAAAAAAGAATTCTGGGTTGTGACTCTAAATCTAAGGTAAGGTGTAACAGAATAGGTTGGTTTCCCATACCAAGACTATGTTGTGACTATGGGTTTCTCATTAGGTAGGTTTTGTAATAAGGTTCTGACACCTTTAAAAGTAAGTTCCATAGTGGGCACTAGTCTCCTCAAGGAGTAGAGGATATTTAGGAGGGTACTAGGATATTTTTGATTTTATCCAATATAAATCTTATGTTCATTAATTTTTATTTTCACTACATCTCAAATCATTAACACTACACTAATTATAGATTAATATTTTATAAAATTTTATTGTTTTCATCTATAAAACATTAAAGAGACTGTTAACCCCCCCCCCTCTAGTCATATTTTCCATCAATAATGATCCAAAAAACCATTTCAAATATCCAAGAAAAACATTGTTTGAATTTCTATGTCGACAACCCTAACCGAGGCCCCTCTATAATAATCTAGTATATGGTAGTATCACGTACCCTATAAGACCTTATCCAAGGATTTCCATATAAAGAACCCAATATCTCTCAATCAGCTATGTGACTTCATTAACATAATTAATTGAGTATTTTAACAATAACTTTTGATCATATAGGCTATATTACAATTCAATTATCTCTAAATAATCACCCCATTTTAATTAAATAATACTATGCACCTCAAAGGTTGTTATATTACAATATAGGGTCTATGGATATAATAGATATCATTATAAATTTAACTAAGAAATTATAAATTCCAATTATAACAATGTGAGGTCCATAAGAAACACCCATTCCATAGTATAATTCATTAATAGATTTATTGAAAACACCCAAGGCTGGTTCGATTCGAGGTCATCAACCACCAACCATGTAGGGGGGGGGGGGTCTAAGGGCATCATGTTCATGGTTTAAACAATTAAAATTAATTAATTTATTAATTTTGGAGAAACGTGAGGAAGTTACAACATGTAACACCATTTTGTATCTTATAAAAAAGAGATACATTAAGATAAATCCAATAGACCACCTAACAAAGGCTTATTTTTATTTATTCGTCTATTATTGGGTTTTTATATGACCCATAATGATATAATTCAATGGGCCATGTAATGGTCCCCCCCTCATCCATTGTAATGGGGGTTATCAAAAATTCATTAAAAAAGAAGGCCTTCAGGACATTAATGTAAGATAGAAGTAAAATGTTTTTACACATAATTTGAAAATAGAGATAATTAACCCTCATGGATATAACATTCAATAATATAAGATAAATTAATTAAGGTAATTAGTGGAATCAAGGGATCACTGATATGGATCCAATACAACTAACAGAGCTTGAGTGTGATGATTAATGAAGGAGTTACATGGATTCATATCCAAGAAGGTAATGGGATGTCAAGCATCCATGCATTAGAGAAATGTGGATGGAAGTGGAGGAAGAATAATAATAATGATGGAGGATAAACCACCTATTTCAACCCTCTTTAATGAGACTCATAGTTAAGTCACATTATTCGATAATTATGTACCAACTTCATATGTCACACTAACCAAGAGCCACACCCCACTTAGTCTGGCTACATGGTTTGGATAACCATGTGACAACCATGTCATGATAATTGTTAAGTGGAACTAACCATTTGGTCTAGGCACATGGTTTGGTTGGCCATATGAAACACATGAACTCACCACTATAGTTTTCTACAGACCCTTGTTTTGAACATGAGACACACCACGCATAGTTTAACATACCATGTGAAATCCCCAATGAGGAATGAAACCATTCTCAAAGGGGGTGTACACGGTTTCAATAAACTATATTCCTATATAAAAATTGATAAACAATTATTACTAACCATGATCCAATTCTATTCCACTATCTTTATCCCCTAAAATAGAGATTTTGGTTCCTCAGGCCCCAGAAATACATTCAAACTCTTGAGAGACATCTCATTCCTTAAAAATTAAAAACAATTTTAAGTGTTCTAGGTCATAGATTTAAATTTTAAGGATCAGTTAATGATTTGGTCTATCCACCAAATGGGAAAACTCTAATTACCTTGAAAATTTCCAGACATCCAAAAAACATGACTTTAAAATATCCCAACCTTAGAAATTATCATCCTTATGATGTATTAGAGAAATAAAAAAACAAAATTAAATTTATTATGGTTTTGAAACCTCACTCAAATTACCATGTTGTATTACCAAACACCCAACACACCTAGAAGCATCATTTTTCCATACAGAGCTTAAAATACCAAAAACTGATCCGACAATCATATATGGAACTGAGAAATCATGAACATGAAAACTATAAAATGTTTTTTCCATGACACAATAACATAATATTTATTAAATTCACTAGACTATAGTGTTTTAAACTATATTTTATAAGTATAACTATCCAATTCTGAGTAATTGTACTTTAACTATCATAATTTATAGATAAACATATCCTTAATGTCATAGAGTCACCCCCAAGATGTTTATCAAGTCCAATCAAGTATATTAACTACAATTCTTGATTAAATAAAAATAGTCAAACATTATAACATCACATATCTCTTCCCAATGGTATGGTAAACAAGATTCCTTATGAACCACAACCAATTTTTTGAGTGAAGTAAACATGATCTACATCTAGTAACCTATTTCCAAAATTATCTACTACTATGGAGAATGCACCACCAAAACCAAATTCTGAAACATTATCCAAAGGCATACTAAGATCATTATGATCATGCTCATAAAAGTCTATAACCAGCTTCTGGGAATGTCTCATATATAGAAATATCTACTTTAAACTATAGTGGTGTTGTTGCATCCGAAATGACTGAATCATAATCCAATATCCACTGATCGTCACATGTCATCACAGACCTGGTGACCACATTATAACTTCACCTAAGTTTTTATTCAATGTTGTATCTTGAAGCCACTATAAAAACCTTCTATACATTGATGAAATTAACAAATGGAATACATTATTCAAAAAGACCATCCAAAAACATGTTTCATGATTATGTTGTATATTTATCATGATGTTCATCCATTGGTGAATGATTCCCCAATCCCCACTATAATATCATACTTGTTTCACCTTCATGAATGAGAAATCAAAATCTCAGATCATGCCCCATCCAATTACAGACATAAAATCTACATGGGAAAAACCACCTATCTATGAGTGTTAAAATAATATCACCCTTGAATAATTCCAACATTTAGAGAATATTTATAGGGGAACATTCCCAAAATAAAACACATCGACGGTCAGTACTCTTAAACATTAATTTTTGAACCATAGAATAGGTGTATTTCCATTAAAACACTCCTTTATAATAACAATAAATGATTCCTTTAATCAAAAATTATAATACCAGTGGTAGATCAAAATATATCCAAAACACTCTTAGCATACTCAGGGCGATATCAAGACATGGGACTTGATCATTTCTATGTAGGAGTACATTATGATTTTATCGATAGGCATGTACCTCTCTCACTGACCCATTCTCAAATCATAATATTTCATACCTTGTTTCATTTATCTCATAAAACCATGTCTCCCAAAAGTTAATGTAAATGTCCGAATATTGTTCAATCATCTCATGAAAACAAGTCTATTCTCATATTTATCCTCATCCTAGGAACACCCTTTAGTTTTTTGAAAAATATCTTTGTCACCATGACCACAAGTCTCACATTGGATTCCATTATTCTTTATCCCTTACTTTACTTATCACCAAAATTTAATATTTTGATCATTAAAACATTTAATTGGTGGGAAATGAACTTCCCACACATAATGTTTGTACATCATGTACTTTCTGATTCATGATCTGACTCAAGCTTCTGTGATTTATCTATTTATAATGTCAGGCTAACTGTACAACATGGCATGTCAATTCCTAACATTAGGGGAACTCCCTTGGAAATCCTCTTCCAAAATTAGGTACCTACCTATTCCATGACTAATCAAAAAACCACTCACCCCATGATACCATTTCAGAATCTAAATAAATCAACAACAAAACAATTGGTTAACTGGTCTAGGAACTTTAACAATCCATCCCATTGAACCTATTTTCGATAAACATTCACTTGGGGTGCTTTTCAAAAAGAAAAGGAATCACCACTGCAAAACCAAAATACTCATTAACCCTATATGCATAACTCTATAAAAAATTATAACACTGATCTCATATCCTTAATTTCAATATAAATTCTAGTCCAACCATGCTTATAGGTTACTCTAGTACAAATAAACAATGAACCACTAGTGTGTGAGGAAAAATAGAGGGAATATAAGTGTCCATACAAGATGAAATGTCTCTCATAGAATAAATATTTTCCCTATAAGGGACTTTATCAAACGATGTCCATCACACCTGTAATCCATTTTAAAAGAGGGGAAACAGAAATATGAAGGAAGGTCATTGACCTATAAAGGTCAAAACAACAACATAATGGGATAAATAACTAACACTCACCTGGTATCTATGTACGGTAAAACCCCATTGAGGTCTAACTTACATGAAAACCACAATCCAACCCAAGGGTGTGTCCTCTTCTTAGCTAAGTGTCCTTCCTGGCTCCAAAAATCAAGGAATGTCGCTTAGAGTGCCTAAGATTTTGGCTCAATTGTCTTCCTATTTCCCTTATCCAAGGGTATTAATACATAAGGTACACTTTTCTTACTTTGGTATTGAGCACTAACCATATAACAATGTCATTAGAAAAAGTTCACTAAGATTATCAGCCTAACATATAAGATCGTAGTAATTGTTAAAGGATATCTGAGGTGACTGTGAGACATCAACATTCCCATCCAAGGTAAAAACAATTAAACTACCCTTAATCTAGGGTTGAAACTAAGAACATTAGATAAATGTTTCTGGTTTTGGGAATTTATTTGATGCTCATTATCTTCACATTTTTTCATCCCAAGAAAAAAATATAAAGCACCAATTATAAAGAAAGAGAGTGTTAATAAAATTATTTTAGTTGATTACATGAAGTATAATATAGAAATTTCCATATAATTTATTTCAATATTTAATTATTATTATTTTGTTCCACAAAGAAATAATCCCAATTGGATTAGTTGATGAAATTTTCATTTCCCACAGATAGAGGTAAAAATGCTTTAGGATGTAATTGGAAATTTAATTAATGAAAAACCCATTATAATAAATCATAAAAGTAGAGAAATTACATTTATTCAAATAGGGATTGGGTATGTAATATGACATCATACATTTATAATTAACAACATATAAGTGGATCCTGACACTTTGAATAACCATTCCATTAGCATAAGAATACCCCCATGGGGAAATATACTAAGAAATATGTGGATAAGGGTGATATACAAGGGTCTTATAAAGCTAAATATGGTTCTAGTTTGTATAAACAATAATAGATAAATTTTTTATATTTGAAAACACCCCTAATAGGGTTATCTCATAAAAAACATTCCCCAACTATCCTACTTGGTTCAAGTTGCGTCGTTAGAAGTTTATCTTATAAGAACCCCTAATTGATATACTGGGGCCCAACTATGCATTTAGGGATTTTTATTATAAGAAAAATTCCAAAAATGACTTACATGGGTCCAATTGTGATTTTTTGGATTTATATTAGAAGAAACAAACCCCAAACGACATACTTGTGTCTAGTTTTCAATTTAGGGATTTGGTCCTATGGGTCATCATGCATATGTTTTATATGTATAAGCCTTTTAAATTTTTTAATTTACTTCATGATTTATAAGAAATAGTTCTCTATAGTAATTTAAAAACAATATATATATATAAGGGTTCAATTAGGTGAATTACCATTCCCAAATTATAAAGTTACATTAATTTAAAAGTTACAATTGGGATTTATGTAACCACATCAAGGTTCTCAGATTCGGTCTCATAATATTACATATTCATATATGATGGTTTGATTTTATGGGTTACAATTCCAAATTTATAATGTCCCATATTCTTTATAAATTTCTACTAGAATCCATTTAATAAAAACCAAAAATGTATTTCTTGCTTGAAATCAGTGGTCCATGGAACAAATATTTCATAATTAGTTAATTATGGGGCAACGAACATTCAATATGGGATAACCCAATTAGCTTTATTTCGAAATTTTAATAACAAGTTATTTAATTATAATTTTATCAAGAAAATTTATAATTGATAAGTAAATATAGGTGAATATGAAAATTTATCACACAACATGGTGTATAGTTAAGCCTGATAATTTAATAAGATGAGGCACACATATCATGTTTTTGGATATCAATCAATTTACCTTACATGGAATAGAATATGCATGGAATTTGAATCTTTATATGATTATACTAATGTATTTAGAAACCATTAATTTATATTCTAAGTCAAGGGTAAATCGCTTTGATCTATAAAAAATTCAATGGAAGTAAAATATTCATCCAAGGTGAAATAACAATCAACTGTAACAAAAACTAATCAATCTTGTCCTTGGTGGCTTGACCATCCCCCTATAGAGGGTTCGAAATACCCAAAAAAGAGTTGTATGCCAATTGATAAAACATTACAAGTATATTTACTACCAAGAAAAAAAGTATAAAAAATTAAAGGATCCTCTGATATAACATTGTAACATTCCTACATGGGAGGCACTGAAATAGTCCCCCAAGCTGGGTCACCATATGGACCCATGCATGCCTCCTCATATACTAGAGGTTGTCGACTAGTAGTGTGGGTTTAAGGTGGTGTGGTGGGAAGGTAATACCCTCAAAATCAGAGTATCACAATAGTAATACATATATTTAATAGTGTAAAAATAATAAATAAAAGGGAAGTTAAAGATAATAATAAGTGATAATAAATAATAGGTAAATAAAGAACCATGCATGAACATGCTATAATGTATAAAAACTGACATATTTTAGGTACAAACATATAAATTGATATACTGATAAAATAATATATAAATAAGGACTCTATGTTTGGAAGGGATCTGAGTAAATTTTTAACTACTAATCCTGAGATACCATGTCTATGTATAATAGTAAGAAATGAAAAATATCAAAAAGCTAAATCTAGAACCTGATCCTATAACCATGAGGTCTGTTTGGGTACCCCAATGTAATGGAATCCCCAATAGGTTGTGGGATATTCTTAGTAAGAGACCACCAATGGCTTATAGTTACATATAATCCTTGAATATAAATAATATAGTTTGCGATAATAATAAATAGTAATGTTGTGCAGTAAATTTAAATGTAAACAAGTCAGGCATACATTCCTCAAGGACACCAAACCACCAATACCTACGTCATCCTATTCTAGGAAATTTGTGACAACTTTTCACCATATGTTTATAAATATATATGTATATATATTCACTATAAATTTAGTAACATTTTCAACCATATATATAGAGACTTAGCGCTAGCCATGACCTAAAGTATAACTCAACAATCCATGCATTGTGAAAATAGTCTCATAGAGTAATAAGGGATTACTTACCTGTGTATCATAAATAGTACATGACTTCATACTAAGTATCATGAATAATGTAATACTCCCTTATAAGAATCATAATTAATAAATGGATTGGTTAATGCCCAATATCCAAAGTAATGAGGTGTGGAACATCATTCCTAGCAACCCAAGTGATGTGAAGCACCATGTCAAGCATCCTCAACCATGGTGGATTAAAACACCATGCCCAAAAAACTAAATGAGGTCCATAATTAATAATACATTGAAATAGTGTCACATGACTTTTGGGGTCTTTGATAATGAATTTCATAAAGAGGAACCTAAAAACTATGAATTTTTAGTGTACCTATATTATCATAATTCATTTAGTATTTTAAATATGACACGAAATAATTCATGTTATAATAAAATTATATTATCTCTAAATAATGATCCCTTTTCATTAGATTATATAGATCGCGTAAAAGGATGTTTTATTATAAAATAGGGGAATGAGATACAATCCATGTCATTATCAATTTAATTATTCAATTATCTATTTCTTTTTTAACACCATTAGAGACTTTAGAACCATCCATGGTTTAATATAATTCATCAGGGAATTTAATGAACACACCCAACGGTGGATCTATTTGAGTTTTTTGACATCAAACCATACAAATGGGGTCTAAGGACATCAGGTTCATGATATAATCAACTAAAATTGCAACATTTCATAATTGAAGAGAAACTTGAAGAAATTACGATGTGCTACATAATGGTGTATCTTATACACAACTGAGTCATTAGAGGAATGATAATAAATCATCTACCTCATTTAAAGGATGAATCACTCATACATTATATATATTTAATCCAATTACTATTTATTTAAATAAAAATATTATAAAAACTACCTGAAAATAGTGAAAAAAGATCTTATAGATTTATCATTCCATATGTTGAGATAATGGAAGAAGTGAAATAAGAGGGATCAAGATCTCATTGATACCGATCCAATGGGTCCAAAAAATATTGATTGAAGTTCACAATTAAAGTGTTACATGGAATACTAGAAATGGGTTAAAGGGGATATTATTTATTTTGTAATGATAGAAATGAGGAAGGAAAGGGATGAAGAAGTGAAATAATGCTATATGAGGAAAGTAATAAATTCACTCATCTTTAACGAGAAGCATGGTTAGACTCAATAGTTTGGTTGATCACACAAAAACCACATAAATAATATAAACCTAGTGACATACCATGAAAGGTTTGGATATATGGTTTGAAAAATAATTTTCTAACCATGAGGTGCTACAAGTATAGAGGAAATAACCACGAGAGATTGGTGTATGGTTTGAAAAACAGCTCACAGTCCATGTACCGACCTCTATAATTTATGGTAGAACCCTAGAATTCCCATGAACCCACCATGAATTATTTAAGAAACTATTTGAAACCCATTATAGGGATTTACATTATCTCTTAAGGGTCTTAATATTTTTATAAATCCATTTCCATATAAAAATAGACAATATAGTTTGGGGTGCACATTTAGTACTAATTATGTTCCACCTTTCGTTTCTCACAAAATAGTGTTCTAAGTGCCTCATTCCACTGAAACTCATTCAAACTCAAAATTAACTTCTAGGTCCTTAAAAATCATCAAGAAAAAAACATTTCTATGTTTTAAGGATCATATTTAAATTTTGTGGCTCAATTAATCATTCTCTCCAAAACCAACTAGGAAAATTAAAATTACCCTGAAAATTTACACCCATAGAAAAAAAGATAGTAAATGTTAATATATTTTACTGAATATATTATCTAAACTATTAATTAAAATAATTGATAAATACCTATTAATTAAAATTGTTAATATAAAATACATTTAAAATACTAAAAATATATTTTTTGAAATATATATCTTTTATCTTTTAAATGCGTTTTCCTTAAATTATAATCAATTGATACTGCTTATAATAATTATAATTTTAATTTATCACGTTAATTAAAAATATATTTAATCAAAATAAAATTTCATTACTGATGAAGATACATAATTAATCGAAAAATAAAATACTTTAAAAATGAACTTTTTATATAAAGGGATATTATTTTTAACTTTTGTAATTGAATAATTATTTTCTAGGCCTTAATACTTTCCTTTTTATAATGCAAAAAATAAATATTTTTCTTAATTTAGTTAGTTCTATTCATACCTTCAAATCTAGTTTCTAGACAATAAAAGTCACATTTAATTTAATTTTTGTTAATGTATAATTTAGGGTTTCTACGCTGGCAACTTCCCTAATCAGGCATTAGCTCTTAGATCTAGAATCAGATTCACCCACTGACATTCCCCTCTTCATCGGTTTTCTGCATCGCGCCTCCATCTCTTCTTCACAATTTTTCAATGATTTTCTCTAATCCTTTCACCATAGTCTTATCCGCCTTTTCATCCTCACCGTGAAGAGCGGATCTCACAAGTGTCCCTCTTCTTATCCTTGGTCTGGCTGACTCTTGGGTCTCTGGTGGGGTTCGAGGAGCTCTTTTCATGACCTCTTTTCGGGGACATGTGGGTGGAAGTCATCTTGTAGTGGACAAACTTTTTTTCCTCTACCACTGTATCTATCTTCATATTTGAACACCATCTAGTTTTTGGTGATGGTTCTTCTTCAATCACTGTCTTGGGTGTCCTCTCCACGATGGTGAAGGATTCTGTGTGGGCTCGGTCCTTCGAGTGGTGGTTTCGGATGTATTGGAGGTGGGCTGCAGACTCATATTTATAAAGGGTTTGTTTCTTCATACATTCCAAGATACCTTGGTTACCACCTGTTCGGTAGGTGATGATGTTTCTCTATTTGGTTGAATTTCCTTCCCTTAAAGGTCTTGGTTTTGGATGAAGATTCACTGTAGAATGTTTTTGGACGAGTTTTGTCTTGTTTTTTTACTGCACTTTAGTTGTGTTTTTCATGGATTGGTCTTTATGATTCTTTGGATCTGAAGACTAGAGGAGATATAATGATTTTTATAAGAATTTCTCAAGAATACCTTTTCATTTTGAACACGTGCCTATTTATTGCAGATAACATCAGGTGGGAAAACATGAAAGAGGGAAGGGTGTGCTGACACCCATCATTCAGCTGCTGGTCCCCTTTTGGACGGATGGTTTCTATGCTGGTTTTATCATGTGGTTTTCTGGCTGATTTTGCGCTGCATCAGGTAGACAGATCAGTAATTCCTTCACTTTAATCATTGGGTGGATGGCTCATTTGAGATAGAGGTGTGCAAACATCTATCATCTAGTCCTCTTCCTACTTTTTTGTGGGATTGAGTTGTGCCTTGCCTTGATTTTGTTTTCATCATGACTCATTTCATGTCAAGGGGGCAACACATCATCTTTGTCTGATTCAACTATTACAGGTCCTGAAAAAGGGGTAAAAAGACTGGTGGTTGGATCTTTTTTTTTGTTTCTAATTTTTCGGTTGGGATCATGTAAAGACATAGTGCCCTGTTGGTGATTTTTTTTCTCATTTGGTCATTACTATGGGTTCCTTATTTTCCCAGTCTTCAAAAGGGGATCTTTTTTGTTTAATAAAAGGGGTTTCCCCTCATTTAAAAAAAATATATCCAAAAATTGAATTTGTTTAAAGAGAAATATATACTAAAATTTATTGGTCTTATACAAAACTTCATATATTAATAACTTCTTATAATCATATAGAGACTCGATATAGAAGTCCAATCATAAAGAAGAAATTCCACAATGCTCTATTGAAATTCCATCTCAAATCCATAAATAATTCCCCATATTTTCAAGATAAATAATAATAATTAATATATGATGTGGGGTGTACCTCCATTTGGTACAACTTCTCTTAATGTGTCTTGGATCAATAAGATAAAATTGGGATTATGACTGAGTAATTGGATATGATTACACATCTCATTTAATTATTGGATGAAAGGAACCAGGAAAGGATTTAATAAGATGAAGCCTAAAAATTACTATCATACTTCCACTTAAATTTGAGGCCAAGAAATAAAATAAGATGTTTGGTGGCCTCCATTGGATTTATGGTGGCACTGTCATGCCCCTAGTTCCCTCCAGTGGACCCCCGACCAAGTTGCCTTCAACCTCTTCTTAGCTACTGGAAGTCCAGTAGACTTCGATTATCCTTATAGTGGATTTATAATATATCAATCAATCATACCCCATTTCATGACCCTAAAAACATTTATTCCAATCTTCTCCACCAACACCCCCCTCTAAAACACCCTTTTAGTCATTTTAACTGGTTCTATAAACTCATATTGTTTATTTGAATTTGAAAATTTATATTCACATTGCATTAAGATCAATTAGATTCTACCTATTTCTCTTATATAACCAACTCTTGATAAAAAGTTTCATTATAAATTTTTTCTAATTTATTCCCATATAAGAAATGAAAATTTTCATGTAAATCTCTGTGGTAACATTTTAGTATATATATTCATCACTAAAAAAATAAATAAATCCATTTTCATTTTACCCCATCTACTACATTTTTAATAAATAATTTAACACTTAATGATTTTTAGACTCATGAAAAATGTTAATAAAATTTATATTAATCCATATTTTATATTTTAATTCATATTATATATTGTGGATTCTCCACTATTCCATTTATGCCATGTTTCCATAATCTAATGTTCATACCAATAATACGATTTCCCAAAATTCCTATAAATGTTTTTGAGTCACCAAATTACAAATTGATTTACAGTTTATTCATATAAATTGATCATTAGAATTAGATAAATATATTTAGTTTTTCAAAAAAATCATAGATTCTTCCTCTTAAATCCATTATAATTAACAAATTTTAATTCCGATGAGTAATGAATAATATAAATAGTGGGAAAGAGAATATGGTTTGAGAGTAAATGGGGTAGAAGATCTCCCCTTACTATTCCAAGGGAGATGATATGAGGAGGGATTTGTTTTATAAATACTAAATAAAAAATATTGAAATACCACCGTTTAATTAATAATAATTTAAGGCACTTTAATGTCATAGTGAAACATCATTGGAGTTATAACATCAACAAGAATTCTAGTGGTACTCTATGTGTAATGTGGTATAAATAGGTAGTTGTTATATAACTTCCCTACTCACATGATGTTTGGTGAGCTTCACCCAAATTTCAGTGGACCATTATTTGGGACCTCCAAATTTATACACTTACCTTATCTAAAATAAAGGATTATAGGCCTTTATTAGAACATTTTTTAAATAATTTTATGATTTATTATTATAATTAATACTTAATTTAAACTCAATATCATACCAAACAAATTTTGAGTCATTGAAGTCTCCCCAAAATTGGTCTTTCTTATTCAAAAATCATTATTAATATTTCCAAACAAATAACCTTCGCCACTTAGCTTGCATATCCTCTTTTTACTACCTTGTCTCTACCTAAAATCAACCATGCTATCAAAATAATTGTTTTGTATACTGGTACACATTTAATTTTAATTTCATGGAATTAATTTTTTTAATAATTACTCACATCTTTATCTAACATACATTAAATTTAAAACAACTCTCATCATTTCAAAAGGAATATAGGCATTATATTATATTCCTATCATACCCTAAAATTTTCAACATGATGCCATTTACGCTTCCATAAAATTCATAATATCATAAATTAATTTTTTTAACATTTTATAATAAAAAAATATATAGCATTCAATGCACACCATATATCTTATACACCTCCTTAATATTATACACCACTTACCACCCTAGATCTAATATCACTCAGTTCATCACTGCACCACTGAACCTTAGAAGATAAATTATTAATAAATTTTTGAGGTACTTCTTTCCATTTGGGGATTACCATATATCAATCAATTTACTTATATTGTGACATATTTATTCAATAAATATAACCCCACATATTGTCTCCCACAACCATCTCTCTTATTCCAGTTACTGAATTAATAATTTATGGAATTCACACTTAAATGACTCAACTCTCCTACTAGAGTAAAAGCTATAATTTTTTATATAAAAAGAATAATAAATAATTTTTTACAATAAATATATGCCAACTACCTCCATCATTTATATTGGTGCACATTTATTATGTCTCACATTCATGAAATTATAATTTTATATTCACTAAAAATATCATCCCAATATTATATTTCATACCTTCGAACATTAGTTTATCACATCTCCCAAAATCCACATTTAATTTATATATCATAATTATATACAACACCAATAACTCACCAAGACATATAGTTTAAAAAAATGTTACATATTCATCATCTGAATTATGATTAATGGTGAAAATGATTAGAAACATACTCTATTTAATAATTTTCCTCTCAATGTCATATATTAAAAATAGTATATAAACAACATTCGTACCACCACCCACTCATATTGGGGAACGTGTAGACCTATTTGGATAACGAAAAATCATGACCATAGTCCCAAAACCATGTTTTTTTGTTTCATCCATAATTTTATGAAATATGGTCCATACCATCCTAATAATAATGTTTCAATAGTAGTATTTTTGAAATCATTGTTGAATTCTATGACCACATTCATTACCCATGGATTTAACTAATAGCATGGGTCAAGACTATGCTAGTAGGTCTGGTTATATGTCTTTTAAAAATTTTGTATGTTATTGACATAAAAACATGAAATATAGCAAATTAAAAAAACACATACCCAAATATGATTACATGTATTTTAATAATACGATTCCAAAGAGTAACTATAAACATACTTATTTTAAGAAAATCACCAAACATATGTGGGGAAAGAATATTAACCAAAAAAAATATTGCTTATAATCAGTCTCAAAATTATAAATTCATTCTCGAGGTCTAAATAAACTCCCACAAACATCAATATATCATTATAATCATCATCATAATCATCATCAACATGATCATAATCACCACTAGTATCATCAATAATTGTAGCGTAATAATCACCACCACCATTAACATTAAAATTTGTTATTAGAGATGAATGAGATAATGAATCATTATTAAATGGTCAAATGATTTCCAAATATTAATTAGCCACTAAAAACCTCTATATTACAAGTAAATAAAAAAACATATATAACTTTGATAGGTTGTTCATTCATATTTTGATGACATTTTTGAGATTCATTTAAAACACTTATCATTTCTTCTTTAATGACAACATGTTTATTTAACAAAAAAAATTATTGTTCTAGAAGAATCCATACATTAAGATCAATATCTTGATGTCACAATACAATATTGGTCTAAATGAACACTATCATCATGGTCTTTACCTAGGACATGATATAGGATGATCATATAGACGTAAAATGGATGTTCTTAGTGGGGTGATCCTTGTTCTACATTAATTTTTTTAATAAAATACTACAAAATAGAATCATGGATTATAAAAAATAATGTGAAAAACAATAATATTTGTAATATATTTTTAAAGAAGGATAATAATGGTGAATATGTTCTAATAAGGAAGATCACCTAATATTTTAGTGAAATACTTTGTTTTTTCATACATTATTTTGTATATGGATGCGATTAATTTATTTTATGATGGGAATTAAACTTTACAAATTGTAAATAAAATTGGTTTTAATCATTCATAGTAGATCAATCATTAATGAATGAGTTACTTTCCCCATGGACTAGATTTATTTTTTATGGAGAACCATGTAAATACTTATATCAAATTTAAGTACATTATTTCTTTAAGAGCTTGATTTCACATATTATAAGGACAGTTTATCCACTCACCAAGTGTAAGTATCCATTAATTATAATACTCTTATAAATAATTAAATATTCATTAAAATATATTTTGTTTTAATACAACCTACCCCCCCTATTTGGATGCACTCTTGTTGGGGTAATGGATTTTTCATGTACAATTGGTATCATATCCCATGGATAATTTTTTATTTGTCAATTAATTCCACTAAATTTCATGTATGGAGAATAGAAACTTAATTCAATAATATTTGGATCCATGTATTGAATGAAAAATCTCTTATGTGTAGAAAAAAAAGATTAATCAATAAAAATATAATGGAATGGTAGTACACATTGGTGTGATATTTGGAGTGACCGCATATAAAGTGTCAATAATTTATTTTTATGAAAAATTTAAGAGCATATAGATTATAAAAAATCAATAATATATTTGGTAGTATATCTCAATGAAATTTTAAAATGAATGTAATTGGATGAAATCCCTCTAAATCTGAATGGGATAATCTGAATAATATATATGAGGGTGAATCATAGGAAAGGTAAACAATGATTTACATTTTGAGAAACATTTTGAATTTTTTAATATGATCCACCTAGAGTTTTTTAACACCTTATTGAATATGGTTGTTGAGATTATTGGATTTTTGAGAGGATTGGGAGAATGTATTGAAGATATTTATACATTAAAACTTTTATTGATGATTTTGAAGGCAAAATTTAACATGAAGGTATTTATTAAATATGATTAAGACTGAATATATATTCTCACAGGGATCAAAAAAGTATATTACTGATTTATGAAATTTTAGTGAAAAATATAAAAATAAATCATGGTATGAATCATAAATGTATTAAATTTATATCATAGTAAATATTTATTGTAATAGAAGAATTATTGGAAGAAATTTATATGTTAATGAAATTTATTTGGATTAATATAAATATTAAAAAAGTAATGCCTCAAGGATAGATAAATCTAGATTATTTCATAAATTGAATTAATGGAAACCATGTTTCAAACTGTTCTATGAAATTTAAATAAGTATTAGATACAAAATACATTCCAAGGAACCCGTTAAAGAATTAAAATGGTGGATATTTCAACAAAACACTAAAACAATTTCATAAGAAGAAATTTTTTTCAAATAAAGTTGTTATTAATGAATTTAAATTAGACGTAGAGGATGTAAAATATTTCTATTATAACAATGAAAATTTGTAGGAGTTTTCTACATATCAATAATTATAAATTAATCTAATACTAACACTGAAGAGCTAGTGGAAGGGGTGGTCGACTTGAATGTCTAACTTGATTGTTTTTGGGATAATTAAATAACCAAAGTTTAAATGTGAATATTTTTTTTATATTTAAATATAATTGTTTTGATGAAGTGATAAGTTATATTTGATTTATAAGATATGTTACAAATTCAAAATATTAAAATAGTTATTGAATATGTGAGCCATATCACGTTAAATGTTGAATAATATTCAAAAATCAACATTAAATTAAATAAATGTTTTTAAGAATGGAAAAATAAGATATTTTTTTAATATAATATTGTACATTCAATAAGGAATATAAAATTTTAGTCAGATAATTCACGGATAAAAATATCATAAATTTGTAAACCTGTTTCATGAAAAGGACAAGTGATAGTTTTTTTTATCATTAGACAAGCATGATGATTGTATTATAATTTAGAGTTCGGGTTTCATGGGGAAGGTTTATTTGAGGCCTAATCTCTAAAATTTCTATACAAAGAAAAATGAAACTAAATTAAATAAAGAGATTATATTTTCTAGTCAATGGATTGATGAAGTGGAAAATCATTCACATTAGGGAATATTATAAAATTATTTATTCAAAAATATTATATTATTATTCTACTCTTATTGATACCATGAAAAGTCATAGAGAAGAATTGATATATCATCACTAAGGCATATTTAGCATATATTCACATGACAACTCATGAAATTTCACAAGAAAATTATTTTTTTACAATAAATATAGTCCTAATGTATCTCATTTCTCAAGAATATATGGGAGAAAATTGAAAATAAATAAAAAAATACCCCCACTGAAGACTCAATAAAGGATAGTGTATGAAAAAATAACTGACATATAAAATTATTTTTTAATTATTAAAAGAATAACCTGATTAATATTTTAAAATCATCTAATAATGATTATAAAATTATAATTAAGTTAAATAATTAAATAAATATACCAAAATAAAAAAATATTAGATATTTAAAATTTGGAAAAATAATCCCCAATAATTTTTTAAGAAATGAAGGATCTTAGATTCTAGATTATGGGTGCTCTCCCACATAACAAGAAACAATTAAAAAAATAATATAAATTTTAAATTGGATTTGAAATTTATTATTTAAAAATATGGGTCATTACAAATAAAAGTCACATATAGGGAAATAATTGTAAGAAATGATATGTAAAAGTATATGCATTTTATTGAAGGTCTAAAACATTATGTTTTGAGCATTAGAATGAAGTTTTAATCAAGTCATTTTTTAACTTCAACAAAAATAAATTCATTGTAAAAATTAGAGAATGAGTTCTTTTTATAAAAGAAAAAATACCAATGGAAAACTTTACCAAATCATCTGAAATAAAAATGTCTGTTTTCTCTATACAGCAGATAGAAATATTCCACATTGGAAATGTTTTAGCCCCCTCAATCAAGGATTTATAGAGTTACTTATAATATACATGGGAAAAATGATGTTCCAATCATAATGAGAGAAAAAAAATATTGTTAGTGATGGTTTTAAGGGATCCATCTAATGATCTATGCTTGTGGAAACAGAAATATATAATTGATCTATCCTACATAGAATAAACATGCATGAAAAAATAAAGAACAAAACATACATATATTATGATTTTTGAATCCTTCATCTCAGTGGATTAATCTTGATGATGATCACCAAAGAATAAAAAAAATTCCATACCTATGAAGGACTTCTTAGTCGTTAAGATTCATGACTATATTTTGAGTATTACCATCAAATGAGAGGCATTATAGTTCCTTCACTATAAATTACAAATGTATCTTTATAAAGGAAGAGATCTGAAAATAGAATTGCATAAAACTATTGATCATTTCAATTGGTGGGATCACATCCCTTTATATACCCTTCCAAAATTCTATACTTATTTTTAAATGAATAATGATTCAACCATAAAAAAATTATTGGGATTCGTCTCACGGAATGAATGAATTGATTATAATTAGAGAATATGTTGATCTATTTAAATGCATAATAAATCTATATTTAATTTATTTTTAAGGTATTTAAAACCAATAGAAACCACATGGGAGGACATTTTTTGATGAATGCACTCATAACGTTTGGTGAAAATTAGTATTGTGTTTCATCACATGAACAACATACTACATTGACACCAATGTAATGTCAGCCTGAAACAAAAGGATACATTGGAACCAATGTATTGTTACTTCATATTCATCATAGGAATATGATTTTATATTAACATCCCATAGTCTCCCACTTTAACTAAAATTCGTAAGGGTTTCTATAAAACTTCTTTTCACTTTTTTAATCTATCCAAAATAAATTTTGTATATAGTTTCATTTATATTTATGAATTTTTTTCAAAAACTCTATTGGGACCCTTGTTTACTTTTTAATCATTCAAATATGTTGATAAATATTTTTGAATAGAAGCTCTAAGACAGTATGTGATTCCACAGTGTGATGTTCTTACAAATTAATTTTATAAACAATATATTTTATATTTTATATCACACAAGAAGAATTTATTAAAGAAACTGTGATAACTCTTAAATGGAATACCATATCAAAAATCAGATACTGTAATTGATCAATAATGAGAGTTTTACCATAGGCATGTCCTCAATGGGTCAGCGTAGGGTGTTCAAATAAAATAGATATTAGAGGGTAAATTTAACTATATTTGATAATAGATTTTTTAATTAAACGACCTAATTATGATTCGTCTATACAATCCATATTATGAAATATCACCATGGTCAGTTTCACAACCCTAGGATCATTTAAAGGACCATCCTTCCACTGATCATTGGTGAATCAGGATCTTAAAATGACATAACTTCAAATCCAAAAAAGATCGAGGTGCTAAAAACACAAAAACATCGCTCATTAATTGGCATGCACTTTCTTCAATGACGAATGATCCAATTTTATATAGGAATCATCACTTTTTGGTTTATTAACCAATTTGTTAAATATATTAGGCATAAACATAACACTTATTTGATCTAGGAAAATTGCAAGCCTTTTATGTTCTTATATGTAGATTTTAAAATTTTTACTCAGTTTTCTCACCCTATGGCTTTCTAATTTGACTTATTTGGACAAAAATCATGGAAAATGATTATTTAACATTTTTTATTCTGAATTTATCCTATTATTTATTCACAATTATTCACTGATTCACTTATGAGGTCTTACTTCAACATTCCCAAGAATGACGGAGCTTGAATGGACCTCTAGTACCATGGCAGATTAATCTGAAAGAAATGGTTTGGTCAATCAGGGATGGATTCATATGATATATGGGTTGCAGAAAAATTATTTTTTGATATTGAATCCAAATTGGAGATTGAGGGTGATTGTGAGATGCATGTGGTGTGTGGAAAATTTGAATGAAATATCAGTATCTATTTTCTATCCACCAGATGGCTAGAAATGATGACTGAAGGATTTCCCCACTAATTTCAGGAGATCTAGAGGTGTGTATTCAGGTGGTGGAGGTATATTTGGAATTTTATAAGTATATATAACCTTTTTTTAAAATCCCAACTACACTACATGTATAAGATGAACACAAGATGTGAAGTACCCCTACGACAGTGACATTGGTGGTTTGGAAAATGTTAAGAATCACATAGCATGTCACCGGGTCATAATCTATGTGACCCTCCCAAAGTAGACAATCCATGTGGTAGAGCACACAGGCTGGACCCGGTGTAGCTGGAGATTTCGTGTACTAGTGTACACAAGCACAAGCATGTCCAGGAATACAGCATGTACAAAAGTTCATAGACATGGGAAATGTTACACAAAAAAGACCAAAAGCATGGGAAGGACCCTATGTAACAAATTCACGCCATGTTTTTCAACATGAGTAGTGATCTTTGTACAATAATGAGGATAACCATGTATTGGATCAAGACCACACACCATGTTGGTCCCCTTATACATCATGTACCCTTCTCCCTTTTTAGTAAACTTCATCCTCTTATATGTCATTCATTTGGACTCATATTTTGGCATGCTGGGCCTATCCTGAGTTATATTCCATGTAGAATGTAATTGTGGAAAGCAGAGTGCCTTTTGAAAAGTAATGAGCGATGTTGTGTGTGTGGCACATATTTAGGTGATTATTGAATATGGAAGTGATCCGGATGGATCTTCATAGAGATTATAGTAGAATTCCATAGCTTGGTAGGGCATGGGCCATCTACCAACTATTAGATTAGAACCCTACTATTGTGATAGGGATTGTGTGCTCTACTAATCCACAGAGTGTCAACATCCTATGAAGTTAGGTTATGGGTCCTTGACTACTAGAGTTGAACAATCCAGTTGGTTGGGGAAGGACTCCACAATTTGCTACCAGAGTAGCACCATCATATACATTTAGGGCATGGATCATCAACCAATATAGTGGAAACCTCTAGATGGGCAAGGTATGGGTCCTCTAATAGTTTCTATAGTAGTACCCTCTTATTGAGATAAGTCATGGGTCCTCTATTGACTATTGAGTGGAATCCTTTTCTGAAGGCAAGGAATGGGTCCTCAACCATTGGAGTGGAACCCTCCTACTGACATAGGGTATGGGTCCTCAACCTATAAACTTTAGTGGTACACTGCGGTTGTAATGGACCATGGGTTCTCTATATATAGATTGTGCCACATGAATTTAAAAAATAATGGCGAGGTGTGTCTTAACACGAATGTTTTTATTGGATAGATGCATAAGATGTTGGGAATCATTGATAGAACATCTTGATATTTTGGCACTTTTTCCTAGGCAGGGCAATGAGATGAAGATCCCATTTCTCTCTCATTTGGGATTATTTTGTTGGAACATATATATATATACATATAAATATTTGTAAACATGTCAATTAATTTTTTACTCTCCTAATTTTTTTAGAAAAACCTTTATATTCCCATTATGTATATTACTATTCCACATTTAGATTTAGGGGTGTCCTACTAGATATGTATATACTCCCCTCTACATGGGAGTTTCCAACACACATCATGTATTATGAAGATAAGGTAGTGTTCATTGATGACTATATAGGATCATATGATTTTTGAGTGTATCTGACTATGTATATTTGTTGGATATTAGAGATTCAGAGTTGGGGTTTCTCAACATTTACTTTTCCATTTTTTTTGGATGGGGCATCTTTCTGGTTCGACATGCTTTTTCCCTTTTCCACTTTCAGTTTTCACTGTTATACTCTTGTACTCCCCAAAAGTTTTACATTTAAGTCTTATTCTCTAGATGTTGTATGTTTTATTATTTTTCCTCTTCACTTTTTAATCAATATGGTTAGGTGTGTGTGTAAATGTACATTTGGAAAATTCCCCCATGGTAGTTATGAGTTTCAGTACTTATCGCCATCTTCTAGCCAATATATTTGGGCATTCGGTAGTCGCATCTCAAGCCCAGTTGGGTATGGTCATTTTATAATGATATCAAAGGTGGTTCAATACTTTAGAATTTTTTTGGAGTTGTTCCCCTACAAATATTTGGTTTTGATTTAGGGAAATAATCTCAAAGTGTCTCAAGTGTGTTCTTTAGACCAGGGAACCCATGGTTAGTGCGATGACTTCCATATCCATTCACTAGGATAGTGACTACCTTCTTTTTAACACAATATACTGATAAATTTGTTTCATGGATTAATGGTAAGTACATCATATATTATTGATACATTTTATTTATCTTCTTGAGTCATATCCCATTGTGTATATACCTTGAACTAACTATGGTATGCCTTGATTAATTTTTCACGATGCCTCTATTATGAAAGTCATCCATGTCACTTGTTTCAGATCATTATGATGATCCTATAAGAGATGAGGCATCAATTCAGTGTCCATCACATGATATTATTACTCTATATGGATAGGTTTTAACACCCCCACATGTTGAGAAACAAAACATTCCAATATAGGAGGTGGAGGATGTGTGTAGGGTTAATGGACTCCATGAGTTCTTGTGCCATAGGCATCTGATGTTCAAAAGAGATCTATATCCTCATGCATTGAAGGATTGTTTTATGTCATTTATATGTTTTTTAGGATTATCTAGGAATCAAATAATATGGTGGACTCACTGGTAGATGTTAATTTTTATAGAGCATATGGGCGTTGGTGTAGTCTAGTTACTGATATGCATGAGGAGTCAATCACCCAATGGACTGACATCTAATTCCTATTTCATGAGGATTACTACATATAATTTTTCTTTACTTTCTTTGGATTTAAGATATTATAGAGTTTTACTAAGGAGATATGAAAATTGAAGTATATTTTGTGGAGTTTACAGAACATACATGGTAATTTGTTGATATGATCGGGGATGCCTACTACCAAACATGGAATTTTGAGTAGGGACTTAAGAGGGATATCCATGAAATGGCGGTACGCTTATGCATTACCAAATATGATTGGGTGTTATAGTTAGTATTGTTGATAGATAACATCATGTTAGAGGGACACTTCAAATATGGATCTTGAAGTGGGCTTTAGAGAGATGAGTGGCCTGCATAAGCTAGAAGATGCTAGTCGACTAGATCATAGTGAAGTAGTTCTTATCAAAATCATTCTTTGGAAAATAGTTAGGTATAATTTAAAGGAATATGGTATCCTATATAGGGGACACATTATTCATTTGGTAGGATATGTCACATGGTAGATGATTTCCAAACCTGACACGCCGAGGAGCATGGGAAGATTGATGAATGTTCACCATGGAAGAGGAAGCACTGTGATCAAGGATCTCCTAGGAGAGGGAATGCTGGAATCTTGGAAGGAAAAGAGGGTAGAGGAGAAGGGTAATATTTGTGAAGAAGAGCTATGGGTGGAGGATGATGCTAAGATATCTGTCCACCATCGCTATTTGACGGCCCACATTAGGCTTTGAGATCTAGTTGTTAGGACTGAAAAAAAGTTATAGCCTTTGGAGGCGTATGAACCAATAGCTCATGATATGGAAAGAAGTAAGATATATATTTAGTGTAATTTTGTATAATTTTAGTATAAAAACTTTCAAATAATTCCTTAATCACATTACTTCTAGTGTGATAGACGGATCCCCTAATTGATGCGTTATCCCAATAGTTTTGTCTTGAGGTTCCTATAGAGAACACATCTTCTATATCTTTTATATGTAAACAGTGCAAGAAATAAATTGTTCGATTGAGGTTATCATGGGACCTTTTTTTCATCACAATGGAACACCGTGATTTCTTCTTGGGTATGGATTGGTTTTCTATGGTCTGATTCTAGATTTCATAGAAACAGAGAAACGTCATAAGAATTCACAATAATAGGAGGATATTTTCTTATTTTGGGTGAGAGAGATATTATGAAGGTGTTATTGGGATTTTTGAGCATAAGGATTTATCTCACCCCCATTAGTTACAGATTGTAGCCCCTGGTGTGGAAGGTACTTCAGGCATATGAATTCCTTCAGTTATGAAGGATTTTATAGACTTCATCCCCAGGATGTTCTAGGACTATCTTTGAGGTGTGAGATGGATATTTTTATCAAATTTTATCCTATGACCACTCCAAAATATTTAACGGAATATCAGATGTCCCCTACAAAGCTCTAGGATCTACAATTATAGTTATAGAAACTTTGAGATAAGGGTTTTATAAAGCCCAATGTGTCTCTCTCGGTAGCTACTATGTTTTTTTTTGAAAAATCTTGATGGTAGATTTCACCTCTATGTGGAATATCGTCACCTGGCCAAGGCCTTGATAAATAAAAATTACCCATTTACAATGATTAATAACATATTGGATCAGTTTTTGAGGTGTGATAGGGTTCTTTAAGACTGATCATTGTTCAAGCTTCCACTAGTTGAGTGTTTGGGAGGATAATATTCTGAAGATAGAATTCTGATGTGTCTACCGGTACAATGAGTTCCTGGGAATGCCTTTTCATTTGAGTAGTTACCCTTTCATGTTAATTTCTTTGATGAACTGGATCTTTTATCCAAACTTGTAATATTTCGTTATTACATTCATCTATGACATATTTATATGATCTAAAATTCCCCATTCAAGACAATTGGATCACTGAGAGGGGGAGGGGACGAATCAGTGAAAAATTTGAATTTTTATGTTTCCTTAAAAATTAAACAACCTTTTCCCAAAGTTTAATATTTCATTCCATATTTGAAAAACATATAAACATCCCCAGAAAAACCATAATTTATAAGGATCAATATTAAATAAAAATAGATACATCCTTGTTGTTGTTTGGAAATAATCCAATACCACCCAACCCAATAGAAAAAAATACTTTTGTGTGGAATACATTGAGTTGGATATACCCTTTCACTCATGTTGCACTATGTAAACAATATGATAGTGTGAGTTATCTCCCTATCAAAAACGGTAAAAAAAACTCTTCTCTAAAAAAAACTGATACATGTGATTCTTTATAACTTACAAAAATGAATTTTTTTAATAAAAATTATTTAATTTTCTACCCAGAAGCTTGTAATAACTTCAAGGAATTTGATATGAAACTCAGTTTGGTTTCCGAGTACAAACTTCCAAATCCAATTCTTCAACTCAAATTTTTCCAATCCGATCTCTCAATATGGATAATATAACATTATTTGAATACATTTTATACAATTCTAAACACTTACTTCCATAATTCTGGAAACCCAATATGGAAAACCTGATCTGATTATCCAATCCGATACACCGACCATCCGAATACAATGAAAAGAAGAATACAATAATCAGTTGAATACGATGATCCACTAAATACAATGATCAGTTGAATACATAGTAGACTTGTTTCTTCTCCATTAACATATATTTGACTAGTAATTCTTCAAAAATATCAATAAAAACACTTCTTCTCTCCTTAGAGATTTATATCTTCTCTCTCTACATGTAATGAATAGTATTTTCATCATCAATCATGCCAAATGTACTTACCTCCTTTAATCAGTGACCTAAAGATGGTTTTAGTGAGAATTTGAAATTGTTTCATGCTCAACCAATGTTCCCAAATTTGAAAGTTTCATTGAATTTTAGGTTCATTTATGACTTCATCAATGTGTATTAATTCTTCTCATTTCCTACCAAATCCTATAACAACATTAACTCTTCTTCAAAATTTCATTCCAACCACCATTCCAATTATAATTTCCTATTAGAACTTTCTCAATCATTTTTCTTCAACAAGATGATCGGTACTCGTAAAATATATGAATAAATAGACCTCTTTCACCTTATTAATACATTTAAGAATGATTTGGTTTCTCCATTCTGATAGATTTCTATGATTTCTTCATTACAATGATCTTCACCAAATGAATAAAAAACCTCTTCTTCGAATTCCAAACTCCGCATTTTCCTCTTTTTTCAATTTTCATGCCAAATTTATTTTCTAATTTATATTACAATATGTCTCATTATGATGAGTAAAAATTAGAATATTTTCCATCCCATCTCTTGACCCACTGAAACAGTAACAAATGTAATTCAAAATATTCTACTTATTCTTCACATCATAAAGATAAATCAGCATCAACATCAATATGAAGGATATTGACCCAATTGAAAAATGAATTTCATCTTTCATCTTTCTATTATGAATACGATAACCATAATCTTCATTCTCAAATGATTTATCTCTTTTAGATTTTCTTCTGACTGAAAACCACTACCTTCATTTTCTCACATTTACCATAAATGTTTTCTACCATTATGAATCTGATGATCCCATTATGATGATCCTAATACTAGGAAACTTAAACTTTAACAACATTCATACTTCACAAAAGTTAGCATGATTCATGAATTCATTAATGTCATTGAATACATTGATGAATAGATTTAGCATCGTCAGACATATAATGGAATTTATTGTGACTTCCATCCTTTCCAGTATCTTATTACTCGTACAACAACATATTTCATTAATAATAATCATGAATATGATTATAATTATTATGATTCACCTAAATACGATTGGAATGATTATAATCAGCCTAAATACGATCTCCATCATCTTTTCATTTTCTTTCTTTCATTGGGATTGCATCAAATGTTTTTAGAATACTTATTATTTATGATAACTCCAAGATCATCAAATCATAATCACATTTCTTTTATCATAGTCATAAAGACACTTATTCTTCATCATTAAGATCAAACCTTCATGCTAGATTAAAGTAGAATCCAATGACCCTTTATATACAATATGATTCTTCCTCAATATGATTGACCTTTTGAGACATTGGGAGTTTTATTCCTCAAATAAAATCATTAGACTATATATCCGTAAATAAAAATTGAGGTGATTTATTTTCTTCTAAAAACATCATTTTTAAACAAAAGTAAATACATCTGAAAAAAAATCTTCGACATCCAAAAACATTCTCCAGCCAACATGGTCCCAACAATATCCACCTTTGGTTATTATTTAAAAACTATATTAATAAATCACTAAACATTGTAACCACAAGAAATGGATTACATATCAACATTTATTTTCCTACATGAGATAACTCATTATAGAAAATAAGAACCATTTAAAACAAAACTATGTTTCCCAAAAGTAGTGATCATGAAACCCTTCTAAAAAATTATTCCTTAGTCATTCTTCCTCAGTCATTGTTCCTCAGACTCCATCACTTCTTAAATTTAGTTTGAGAGAAAAACCATGCTATCCAAATGTAGTGATCATGAAATCCATCTCATCAATTATTTTCCATCCATTCTTCCTCGTCTTCCATAACTTATTTAATTTATGTAGATTTGTTTTACTACAACCACTCCAAAAAATAGTTAGAAAAGTTCACTAATAATACAATTATTAATTCACATCTTACCCACAGCTCCCATTTTTTACATTGTTATATAAGGATAGATTGAGGAAATTATTACCCCCTTGAAATCACTATGAAATGGTAAGATGATAGAGGAGACAAAAAAATTTACTTAATCCTTGATGATAAAGTGGTTGGATTCCCATGTTCAACCTCAATTTAGAAAATAATTATTTTAATAATGGTTTTCTGAAAATTTCAGAAACTTGGTATGATGTTGGAATATACTCCAAAATAAATTTATTTTTCTAAAACATTCTCTTTGATGAAATGATATTTTATATGAGAAAAGTTTGAGTGAGAATGTTGACCCGAATTCCTAGTGAGATTCACTATACATCGATTGTCACAACCCAATAAAAATGGTAACATCAATTCAATAGATAAATATTCTATTTGTGTTTCCATCCACATATGTTGAGAAGTATCTTGAGTGGTATAAACATAAACAACATCATCCATACTAAGAGTTAATGAATTCTATTTCTTTGTATGCCAACTAACAAAATTCATTCATAGATAGAATACTCCACAAGATGTGGTCTTCTAGCATCAACATTTTCTTCCCAATCAACATCTAAATACCCAAAAAAAATTAATACTATCTAAGATATAATACCTGATTCCAAAATATTTTGTTCCTTTTATGGATTGCAGAATTATTTTTCTTGTAATTAAATGTGATTCTTTTAGTACACCCTAAAATCAGTCACGTAAGACCAAAACACAAACAATATCGGGTTTCGTGGATGTAAAATATTTCTAGCATACAATAAACTTATAATATTATTTATAATCAACTTATTTTCCTTCTACATCATAATAAAACGATTTTCCCACTTAAATTATTGTGGAAATAGGTTTTTACATTTCCATGATGAACTTCTTAAGAAGTTCCTTAGCATACTTTCCTTAAGAAAGAAAAATGTGTGTCTCATTTTGTAAGAGTTGTAACACAAGAAAGTATTTCATTACCTATATCATCGTCATCTCAAAAACATTTTTAAAACTTTTATTAAATATTTCCCATGTTCATTCATTATTCTTATCAAAGATAATGTCATCAACATACAGAATTATGATGAGGGAGTAATATTTACTTTCTTGGATGTGAATATTTCTATCAAATATTCCTTTCATAAAATTCATCATCCTTATGTAAGTATCCATTTTGGAATACCATGCCATTTAATATTATTATACCAAATAAAAATCATTCTTCAATCTACAAAAATAAGTTTAATCTTTCCCAACCACAAAGACACAAGGTTTTTCAATGAAAATTTCCTCATCAAGATCGCCATTCAAGAATGCATATTCAAATATATTTGAATGATTTAATAACCTCATTGTTAAAAAATATAAATAAATATTGTAATTATTTATAATCCTTCCTTCAGAGTATAAGTTTCATTAAAATAAACACATTTAATTTGTGAGTAAACATTTCACACTAATCTTGCGTTGTTCCTTATCACTTCACATTCTTCACTCATCTTGTTCTGGAAAACTCACTTTATACCAATAATATTTTTTATCTGGATTTTGTATAAATTATATCGTATCAATATTTTCAATCTGATCCAACTCTTCAATAATGGTTTGAATCCATTTTAGATATTGAAATTCTTCTTTTACATCATTTGGGTAATCTTTTGAGTCCATGGGAGTATGTGAAATTGAATTTGTTGTCTTTATTATTTGAGCCTTTTGATATAGATCACCAATAATACTCATAGAATCCACTTGATTCTTCAGTCTGGGATGAGATTTTATTGTATCATCTGCTTCACTGGAAATAACTGAGTCTAATTCTTCATGTTGAGTAAGATTACAATATTTTGTATCCTTATCATAATTGTTAACAAAACAATCCTTACCATTCTGAACTTCCTTATCTTCCTGAGTATGTTTCTATTCTTTAGATATTTTTATTACTTTCACAGAATTAGAATAAAAAATTATTCCTATTTCATTGTTGAAATATATATATGCACCTCCTTTTTGAATGCATATTAGGAAAAATTCATCTTCACCCTCCTCCTAAAACGTTCCAAAGATTATATCTCTCTTCTTTATAATGAATGGATTCCAAAAAACAAATAAGCATTTCAATCCTGGAGTTTTTGTATAAAATAAGTTTACATAGATTCATATATAAATATGTCCCTTAGAAAAATATTTTTTGAATATACATAGTTGTAATCATGTATTTCCTCCAAAATTAATGAGAAAGACTATGTTCAAGTAAAATAGTTCTCCACATTTCCACCAAACATCTATTATTTCTTTCAGTTTCCCCATTTTGTTGGGGGGGTGTATGGGGAACTATACTCCTGGAAAATTCTTGAATTCTAAAGATAAATTTCAAATTCATCTTATCTGTAGTCACCACCATTTTATGTTCTCAACTTCATCACTAAATACTAACATTCTTCTCAACAATCCTTCTGAACAATTTTATCATTTTTTAAAAATATGACATATGTTTCATATACATAATAAAAGTAACATATGTAAATTCATCAATGAAACTAATGAAATAATAATCTTTATTTTTTGATTATTTTCTCATTGGACCACATATATCAAAATAAATTATCTCTATGTGTTGTTTTGAACAAATCTAAACAATCTTATGAACTTATTTTTCAATCATTCCTTTTGAACAAACAATACAACAATAATATCTTAGTGTTGGAAAACTAGGAATATCCAGAACACTATCTCTACTTGATAACATTCTCATGTTTCATTGAAAGATGTTCCCAACCATATATGACACAACTAATTCTATTCCACCATACTCAAGTAACAAGAGTTTTGTATTTCACAAACTTGAAGCATGTTTCCTTTTATACATTGGCCTGTTAAAAATACCCTTCCATATTCCAAAAATTTCAAAACTACCCTATATTTTCTGAAGATAATGTTGTTTCCCTTATAACAAAACTGTAAAAAACGTAGAAATTTTTTTTATCCAGTCAATGTATAATGAATTATTGGATTTTAAATTTTATTTCCCAATGATGGTTGATCCAACACCTTTGATTCTCCGGGATTCACCATTTCTGAATGTCACTATTCATTATTTAATATATTTCACATTAATTAACAATTTCAAATATCCTATCTTTTGAGATGAAAAACACTATCAATAATCCACAGTCATTATCCTTTTATATTTTTCAAAGTAGTTTCATCAATAAGAGCCATTTCATCTTCTATTTATTTCTTCACATTCAGCTTCTAAGAATTGTTAAGAAACATTTTTTTTGTGGTGGTTAAAAAACAAGACATCCATTTGAAATGCTTCATGGTTTCTCAAACCTTTCTCAAAATATTTCCACTTGATAGATCTTATTTTCAATATTTAATTCATCATTCAAATTTTTAATCTAAATAACCTTCTAAGACATCCATTTTTTATGGAATTAAATTCCCCTCAAACATTGCCTTCCATATCCAATGGTATAATATTAATGTTTCTGGTTTAAAAAAACAGATATTCTTTATTTTTGAATCCACCACAATACCAGCATTATCTATAGAAAGAATATCTTCCACTGAAACTTTCTTACTGACCACAGTTGTAAACATATATCTTACAAATCTTCATGTCAATCTTATCTGAACCTCCAACAATTTTATTGTAAATTGGAATCATATTTTTATATTTATACATATAAAAATAATAAGGATTTTAATGTTTTCTACATTCATAATGTTTAGAAACATTTTCAGGCTCATGGTATATTGAGACATCTGAATTTACATCTTTATTAAATTTGGCCCAGTATATAACATTCCTAGTTTTCTACCATTTATAGAATGAATTCCATATTTATTCTCACCTTTTGAAGGTAAATTCTGATGAAACTTATCATATTTCCCAAAATAATTACTTTCACCCAATTTAGATATATTATTTTTTTAACTTTTATTTACCTATTTAGATTTATAATGTTTTTGTTGGATAGGTTCCAACTCTTCTTCAGTTTCCATAAACATCACCTCCAGATGATAATTACAATTATTTTCTTCTTCAAGAGAATTCTTGAAATCATCAATCTCCCCTAGCATATTGTATTTTTCTTATAATAATATTTCATGAATTTTTTTAAGAACATTTATCTTATAACTTATTGTTTTTATTTTCAAGATTTATAATTTTTATCAAATATTATTTCAACAATTCATTCAAATGGAATTCTTGTTGGGTTTCTTATTCATTAAAACTATTTCTTTGATATTATTCATCATTAAATGTTACTATAAAAGTATTCTCAGAACCATACTTAATAGATTGTTCAGATTCAAAATCACTTCTTTATTCTTTTTCATCTTTATATAAGAAACATATTCTTTTGAATTTGAAGAATTTTCTATATTTCCATATAGAGTATGATTTTACTTTATCTCCCTCTTTCTTTCATGATTTTAATGCCCTCATTTCTTCTTCATTGCTATTATATTATTTCTTTCTTTGAGTATAATTAGTGAAAAAGTTCCCAATAGATCCACGTTGAACACATTTCAATGGATGTATCCCATTTTATTTCACTATACCTCTTCTAACATTTTTAGAAAACAAAGGTAAAATAACATCAGGATTTTTACAAACCTTAGTTTCAGAATCATAATAACTAGCTTCATCATCAATGAAAATATTCTTTGACTTCTCTTTATTTACATACATGAAAGACAATTCATTATTAATTTTTCTTTTTCTTTTCATAGTTTTATCCATTGTCATTTGATATGTGTTGGGAGTGTTATTAAAATAATCTCAAGATAATGTATCAAGATAATTTTATTCAAATAAAGAATCCTTTGCATCAAATTTCTTGGGGTGTATTCCCAATATATTTTTTACTACATTATAATCCTTCAACTTATCAAGAAGAATTTTGATAGTTTTATCAATTTCATTTACACGGGTAATGAATACCCGAACCGATTCATACTCACCCATTTTTCAATAATTATACATCAGCCTCTATCATTAGATTATGTCTAATCATTTTTAATTCTATCATATATGATTTTCTATTTATCTAATATATCTTTGGATATGGAAACATTCAATATTTTGAGAAATTATAATTCTTACCATTGAAAACTGTTATACCTTTATTGTTAACAAAAATTATAATTTTCCATCAGTAAAGAATAAAAAAGGAAACCTTCAACACTAATACCAGTTGAAAGTTACATGTTAGGATAATTGTACAGCTGATATGGGGAGAGGGTTAATCAATGATATTTTTTTCCTTTTCCTTCCAAATGGAACAACCTTCGCCTTCGGTTAAATATATTATTCACTACTAAAAAACAAACATACATCCACAAAAACCTAAGAATTTATATGTTTCACTATTAAATAAGAATAGCTACATCCTTAGTATGGTTTATAAACAATCCAATACCATGGAATCCAATAGAGAACAATCAATTTTTGTGGAATTCAATCAGTAGGATATACCCTTGGGCTAGTGCAGAACTGTGTAAACAATCTAATAGTGAATGTCCTCCCCCTAGAAAAAATTATATAAAACAACGTTTGTTTAAAAAAACATGTTACATGTGATATATTTCTACTAAAAAAATGTATTCTTTTGAAAAAAATAGTATCTTACATAGAAGTTGGTAAGAACATCAAGGACCCTGATATAAAACTATGTCTCATTTCCTCGTATAAACAACCTTGTATGATTATTCTTATCTAATTCATACAATCCATTTAATCAATTTGAAAAATATAAATATATCTGAATACAATTGAGACAATTCTGAACATTTCCTTCTTTTTTATAGAAAACCCAATACGAAAACCCCAATATGATTATCCAGCCTGATACGATGACCAAAAGAATACAATGGAAACAAGAATACAATAATTAGCTGAATATGATGATCCAATGAATACAATGATCCATGAATATATTAAAATCATATCTCTTCGCCTTTCACGTATATCCGACAAAAACTTCTTCCATAAAGATTAATATGAAAACTTCTTCTCTCCATACTAATTTGAAGCTTCCCTCTCTACCTTTTGTGAATAGTTCTCTCATCATCAGTCAAATTCAATGTACTTATCACTTTATATATGTGACCCAATGATGTTTTTGGTGGGACTATAAAATTGTTTCCCACCAAACCAAATTACCCAAATATGAATATTTCTTTAAATATTTGGTTCATTTATGGCTTTATCAACAGTTATTAATTCTTCTCAATTATTTTCAAACGATCTATCAACTTCTACTCTTCTTGATACATTCTTTCCAACCCCTAGTCCAATTTTGATTCTTATTCTGATTTTCTTAGTAGAATTTATTCATTACGATGCTCTGTACATGTTAAATCTATTATGAAATAAACCACGTTTATATTTTTTTCACACATCAGTATGATCCTATTTACCCATAACAACTTCATGATATTATTTATTCATTACATTGATCTTTACCAGATGAAGCAACAAAACATATTCATTAAATTTAAAGCCCCCCTTTGAGTTCTTTTTTATCTTTTTTAAAGATGAAGTATATTTCCAACACTGATTATCATTATGATTTATCCCATTACGATGAGGGAAAATTGGATTCTTATTCGTCTCTTCTCTTGAACAAATTGAATATAGAACAATGTAATTTAACAACTTATACATTTTATTAACATTAGAAAGGTAAATAGGCTTTAACTCCAATAAAATGTCTCTTAAACCAATTGATAAAATAAATTCAGTGTTCATATTTATCTTCTTCATACAATACCCATCAAATTCATCTTACAAATATTTATATCATTTATCTTGTTTTTACTCAAAACAAATACCTTTAGTTTCATACATCTTCATAAATGTTATAAGCAATTATGAATATGATTGTCCTTTTATGATGATTTTATGACTGGTAAACGTCAACTTTATGAACATTATTCCTTCACAAAATTTAGCATGTATTGTGACTTCCTTCTTGAATTTGAATACATTGAAGATTAGATTTAGTATCATCATATATACAACAGAATATTTTTTTGACTTCCCATCCTTGTAAGCATATTCTTAATCTTCCAGAAACACTATACAATAATACATAGAAGAGATACTATTGACATGATGATGATCAGCATGAATACTATTGGAATGATTATGATCAGCTTGAATATGATGTCCAACACCTTTTCTAATTCTACCTTTCATCAGGATTGAATCACATGGTTTTAGAATACTTAAGATATATGATAACATGAAGATCAGTGAAGCATCCTTACATTTGTTTTATTGTAGTGATAGAGAATCAAATTTTTCATCATTATAATCAAGATTTTTATACCATATTTAGGGTGAATCTGATCATCCTTTACATGCAACAAGATTATTCCTCAATATGTTTTTCCTTTTCAAGCATTGTGAGTCTGATTATTCAAATATGATTGTCATTTTTATTTTCACCAAATTCTAGGTGAGATGATTTCCATTCTTCTTAAATCAACTTTTACAACAAATGACAAAACCTTAGAAAAAAACTTTTTCAAATTATAGAAATACTCTCCATCAAACATTGTCCAAACATACTCTATGTCATGAGAGGATCATGAATATAACATGATGATGGTCTTAGATTTTCTTCAAGAGAAACAACATTATGCTAAGCTCTCAAGGTTCTAGTTATGTATTCATTAGGTCCACTTCTTTGGGAATGTAATTTTTGAGAATAGATTATCTATTGGCCTATTAAAGATCAATGATGTTCTTTGTTGGGATCCACCCAAGATCATGTTAGAGGTATGATGTTTTCTGGTCCTGTTATGGTACTATAACAGGTTTGTGGAAGAATTCACCAAAATTATAGCCTCTTTGATCACCCTGACATGGAAAGGGATACCATTTACCTATACTGTATATTAATAGAGAGCTTTCAAGGTTTTGAAGATGAGGTTGTCGAGTGCTCTTGTATTAAGACAATAGACCTAGGGCATGTAGAACATAGTGTATTGTGATGCCTTTAGAGCTGGGCTTGGCTATGTTTGGATACACTGATAGAAAATTATCACATTTGGGTTAAGGTATTTGAAACTACACTAGTAGAATAATGCGACTGATGACCTAGATATGGCAGTGGTATTCTTCACTACGAGCATCACTATAGGAAAACTAGTATATCACCCCCACATATATAGCCATGGGTTAAAAAACCCAGGGCTACAACTAGACATTTTTTTCATGGTTCCATAGAATTAACCCAGTCTATCATTCATTTCTCCCATCCCTCTTGATCTCTCCTCCCTAAAAACCCTAAACTCCACCAAAGCCTCCTTATTGCAACCCGCCTCGTCCAACGAAGCTTCTATGAGCATCCTACCTACATCCTATCTTCCTCCAAGATAGGTATCCACCACAAATGTAAACACCCCCAATGTTAAGGTCAACACCCAAGATGCGCTCCCACACACCTCCTCCCCAACAACCCTCAACACTCTCGACACCTCTTCGCCACAACACTCCTCCCCACGATCCACCTCCAGCGAAGCTACTCCGAGTGGCCTCCCATCTACACATTTCCTTCCCAACAGCCCTCCCCCACAACTGTCAACACCCCTCGATGTTGAGGTCGACACCCCCAATGCCATCCCAGACACCTCCCCTGATGAACCCACCAACATTATCTCTGATTTATACCGATTTGGCTGAATATCGTAAATAGTAGCATGGATAAATGGATTTATTGGATTATGGGATAAAATTTGTTCAAAATAGGATAGTGGAAACATCATATAGATTATCCAATCTGAAATTATAGATTCCTCAATAAAAATAAATTTCAGATTTATTGAGGTAGGGTATTTATATTTTTTGTCTTTTCTTCTGAAATATTGTGTTCATGATATGTTGCTGAAAATTATAAACATTTTTTTGAGATTTTTATTATTCAATTATCATCCCCGATTACTAAAGAAATTAATTTCAATCATTTAATTTCTTTTCCAACCCCTTTAAGAATGAGTTTTTAGATACATCCTCATAATCTTGATTAAAATTCACCCATTATTACATCAAGTCATAAATTATTAACAGTTACAAAAAATAGGAATCATCCTTTCCAAAACTCTAGAGATCATGTTATGACTATACCCTCTCATCAGGCTTAGTGGGGATGATATAGTTCTGGTAGATGGGTTCTAATATAAATAATTCATCTTACAATCATAATCTTATCTCATGATTTTTTTATTTGAGGGAAGAGGGTATTTAATTTCACTTATTCATTTATATTTATGAAATGTATGATTAAATTATGTCTTATTTTTATAGTTCTTCTATCTCCTTTAAATTACTACATGAAATGTTTATGTGATTGTATAATTGTTATATGTATTGAGTAGTATTAGTTTTGGATATTATAATACGAGTTCATCCATTTGAAATGATAATATTTTCAAATCAATTTTGGTATGCGTTTTGGAAACAAATAGAATAGGGAAAATGGTTGGTGATGAGAAATAGAAGATGAATATGAGTTTATTTATATTATATTTTTTTATTATATATTGACCATTAAAAAGTTGTGTCATATGATTTCATATGGTAATTGAGATATTTTTTGGAAAGAAATGACAGGAAGAGAAAATGGAATGGAATCAATAATATGGAAGAATGGGGTATGCTTCATGGATATGTTATTTGTGTTGTTTATGCATGTATTGATGTAATGATTGTTGATATTATGATAAAAAATGTGTTTGTTTTTAGCTATTTTATATTTACATTACCACAATAAATTATCCATCCAAGGGGAGTGACTAAATGATGATATTATGGTAATGATAAAATGGAATTATAGAATCGAAAATGGTAATGAACAATGGGAATGAATACATACAACAAGACAAAACATTCCATAAAGGATGCAACCCCGAATTGATTATAATATGTTGTGTCATATTTTAATGTGTTAACACTTATTATGAAAATGAAATGCTATATTTTATGTAATAAAGGTGATAAAATAGTGATAATAATAATGAATATCAATCTAGAATTTATAGTAATATAACAAAAAGTACCTTGAGTACTCGTAAAATTATGTGTTATGTTATGATTAATTTTTTTAAAACTAGATAGGTTTATAGTGAAATAATTTTGGTTCTAGATGAGTATTAAGTACCAAATAATAGAGTTGTCTTATGGTATTGTTATTAAGGAATCCATTGGGATATATTTTTTTTGATTGGTTGATTAGAAGGCCAGTTCTCTTCAGGTTTCTCCCAGATTGATAGAATGAACATAAGACATTATATGATGATTTTTAAGCTTATATTATTCCCTATATGTAAAATATAATTAAATCAATATTTATGTGATGTAGTAAATTTGATAGCTAATGGAATATAATGATTAACATGTCCATTATAATTATATTTAGTATTATTGATTAAATAATTATTTAGAAACTTATAACTTATAAATGATGGATGAGTGGAGAAATAAGACAGGGAAAATTATTTAGTCTTTGAATGTAATGACTATTTTATTTTTCTGTTTCACTATTAATATCTCTTATTTTGTGTTATGGTTTGTATATAATTTTATATATACTTTTTGTCAGTATTTTTTGGTTTTACTAGATAAATTCTTCATATGATTGTTTATTTATTTTTATGGTTTTTTTTGTTTTTATCTAATACTATATGTATGGGATGTAATGCCTCATGGTTATGACTCATGCAATGATTACTTGTGGTAATGGATTTCTGTTAAGATGTGCACAGTTCCTTGGGGTGTGATAGCTTCAAGGTCATTTCATGTTATTAGGCTGTAACGGATCACACTTATATCATGGGTCTATGAGGTAATTATCGGTTGATGTGATTGTTATAGGCTACACAGTGTGTAGGAATGATGATATGATGTTTTCATGGGGTGTAGAATTGCTGATGTGATGGACGCATGAGGTGTAAGGTTCTGATGGTGGAAATGATGTTTGGTTTCTTGGGGTATATGAAAAATCATATGATGGCTACATATGGTTTAGGTATGTGATATTTATGTAGACGTGATGATTTTATGACCTTTAGGGATGTGTTAAAGATAGGGTTATTAACATAGACTGAGAGAATGGCATTCATGTTTTCATTATTGTTTGATTTCTATGGTATTATGGAAGTGGTTATAATTTCCCATGATTATTCAATGATGATATAATTATAGGATTTATATTTATTGTTATATATCCTTGGGAATAGAAATTCACATTTCCTATTTTCTCTTGATAATCCAATGGATAAATATTATAAACACATGTTGGTTGTGATAGTAAGGATGGTTTTTATGTGAATTATGGTTTTCATCACCATCTACTCATATCCTTGTTTTTCTCTATATATTCATGCTTACTTATCCTAAAACATTTATTTCACATAGATATAAGACCTCTTAGAATACATATTCTATTATGTACTCCTAAATGACCACTCCTCTAAAATTTTCATGAGACTTTTTTCTATATAAACATATAGAGATTGAGGATGTGGTTTCATGGGACACTAAATTGGAGTCTAGGAATCAATTTTCAATTCACTATATATTATTATACATGTTACATGATGTATAGTTTGGGATTATATATTTTGAAAACATTAGTTTTATATAATGATTTTTTGGTGTTTTTTTTAAATTTCAAACGATATTATGATATAAATTCCTCCAATATGAGAAAAAATACCCTCTATTGTAGTTATTACTAATAAAAATCTTGTGTCAGAAAGTCCGCACTCAGTTCCTCAATTCCAATTAGGCTCACATAATGTTTCTGTAATTTTTTATGAAAATAGTAGTATGTGGGTTTTTGGGCATGTTGTGTGATTCTTTTAAGGGCTATTATTACCATCAGTGGGCAGTGAGGGTGAGGGGACAGTGGGGGTGTGGGGGGGGGGGGGGGGAGTACGGGTGGGGGTGCAGGTGGAAGGGGGAGGTGGGGGTGAATGTGTGTGTGAGGGTGGTGGGGGTGAAGGGTGTTGGGGAAGTGGGGGTGAAGGGTGGGGCAGTGGGGTGAGGGAGGTCGTAGGGGTGAAGGGTGGGGTGCCAGAGGTATTGGGGGGGGGTGTAGGGATGGAGGGCGTGTAGGTGGGAGTAATGGGGTTTCTGAGAGTGAAGGGGAGGAGTGGGGGTGGAGGGGGTGCAGTGGGGGGGGGGGGGGTGCAGTGGGGGGAATGTCGGGGTATGGGAAGTTGGTGTGAAGGAGGGGGAAAGAGATAGTAGGGGACTAGTGGGGTGGGGACAATATGGGTGAGGGGTGCAATGGTGTGGGGGCGGTAGGGGTGGGTGGGGGAGGGGTAGTGGGGGTGAAGGATGGGGTTGTTGTTGATATATTAGAATATAGGGACATCAAACATTTTAAAACACATATTGGGGGGATGTGAGGGGGTGAAGGGGTGGTGGTGGTGCCGGTGGGGGGGGGGGAGTTCAAGGGTATTGAGTGTGAAGGGTGGGGGTGAAGGGGTGTCATGGGGGGTGAAGGGGGTGAAGTGGGGGGGGGGGTTAGGGGGTGTAGTGGGGTGGGTAAAGTAAGGGTGGGGGAAGTAGGGGTGAAGGATGGGGAATTAGACAGTGGGGGTGTAGTGTGGTGGGGACAGTATGGGTGGGGGGAGGGCTGTGGGTGCAGTGGAGTTGGGTCTAGTAGGGGTGGGTGAAGGAGGGTAATGAGGGGATTATTGTTGATGTATTCCTATATAGTGGATTCGATATTTTTTGGCTCATATGAGTAGAGAGTTAAATTTAATTTTCTACGTTCATTCATTTTTTCATGTGGGAGTGCAGGGGAAGTGGGGGTGTAGGGGAAGTGGGGGTTGTGTAGGGGGAAGTGGAGGGGATAATGTGTGTGCAGGTGGGGTAGGGGGCTAGGGTATGGGGTTATGTGGGCTGGTGTATTGGGGGCCGGCGGGATAGGGTTTGGTGTAGCAGTTTCTAGGCGCTGGTGTAGGTGGGGGAGGGGGCTGGTATAGTTGCAGGAGTGTGTCAACATGCCCTATATTGGTAAAACATGAATTTTCATTTTTAACATTAATTATTTTAAAGGGTTCAGACCTCGTTTTTCTTTATCATCATTCAAATGGGGAATGTGTTCATTCAATGGTGTCTCTACCACCTTTTTGTCATGGTTTTATGCTTCTATATCCCAGTTCCATGAAGGTTTCTCAATGTGAGACCCTCATTCCTCATTGTATCCTTCCCATTCTTCTCCATAACCCTTTATCCATTGATTTCTTCCTCACCCATGAACCCTAGGGCCTTCTAGGGTTGTATTTCATGTTTGAGTTTTTTTATCCATGGGGTATTGGCTTTCTAGGTCTTATTTATGATGCCACATCAATGCATCTTTATTTATGATATACCAAGGATTTTTAAACATGTATTCCATTATTTTATAGTAGTTATTTATGATTAAGATTTATTCAATATCCACATGAATTATTATACAGATGATATTTGGGATATATATTTTTTAAAGATACCATTCCGACTATGTTTGGTGTATACATTTTTCCACATATACGTTTTGTCATTATTTTATCACATATTAGGATATACTTATTCTTATGTCTATTCTAATGTGATGAAATAAAATACAATAACATTTATAATTTGATAGTTATTTTTATTATTATTATGATTAATCATATTTTTATTTTTACAATTTTTCTCATACAATAACTATGATACATACATAATTTAAAATATAAGAATATATATAGCCTAACAAGTATAATTGATTTAGCATATTCATATAATAAAATTGGGTTACATAAATACTAAAATAAATAAAAAAATTCAACCCTAATATGCAAATGCTTATAGACATACTTATGTTTATAGATGCACTAAAATACATATACATATTCAAAATTACAGTGATTATCATCAAAGGATCTATGTAAAACCATTCTGAAGAAATCTTGGGTATAATTCATTCATATTTATACATTTGATATCTTCTCAAAGTAGACTTGTTTCTTTCTTCCAATATTATGGGATTCATTCTTGATTTAGATTTTAAACATACATAATATAATTATAAAATCATTTGTCACATTTTTTTCCCACGTTGATTTCAATTTCAACAGATGGTCTTTATGTTTTCAAAATGCAAGAGGATAGACTTCTCAGAACATCATCCTGAATATAATAATAATTGAAAAAGGTTTGATAATACTCATTTTCTTATTTGTTTAGAATAAAATGTATGAATTATTTTCAATCTTTTTCCCGACTTTCAACAATCAATATGGGTTTCCATAATACCATTATGTTTCTACTGAAAAATACAATAGGGTAGATATTTAATTCTTTACAGTAGACAAGTATGTTATAGATTAGTTTTTATTTTATTTTATTTTTCGCATTGGACATTTAGGCCATTTACCACATGCTAAAAATGTAAGGTAGTTATATTCATATAAGGGGGGCACAAGGGCACTTAATATGGCTACACAGATTTCTATCCAGAGGAGGGAGATCAGGGTAGTGGAGAGATTAATTTGTATGTTTCAACATTGTCTATGCTTTGATTATGTTGCTTCTTTATTCTTTTCCTTCAGTGTGGATGTCTGACGTATGGATGAGTCATGCTGAGACACTGATATTGAACAAATTTTCCCATATATTACCCAACACTAAAAGTGCCTATGGTCTCTTATACCTAAATTTATACTAAATTTAAAATTCATTAAAAATATTCACAGTCAAAATATTTTTAAGGAAATCAAATTTATAATTTAAAATCATCTATGAAATCAATTTGAAAAAAATCAATTTTTTGCAGAATAAACATTTTTCACAATTAAAATTCAACAAATTGTTTTTCCTATCATCACATTATAAGGGATGATATTTTATAAAAAATCTTTCAAAACAATCTCCCATTGAAAACATAATGTTATACAACAATTTCCATTCTTTTAGGTTTTATGTAGGAATATGTTTCATACTTTTGAAAACCCTACAACACCTGTAGGACTACTTACATAATAGAAATGTATAACATAAAAATAAAAAATAAATTGTACAATAATAACCAACATAAATATTTTTAAAACCATCTTATCAATATATTATAAATAAATAGAAAATATAATGACTAGTGAGGGGAATCATTTAGTGTCTCAATAGGAATGTTATTTAAGGGTTATTCTATGTTGATTAATGAGTGAGAGATTATATTATTATTATTATTATTATTATTAATGTATACCATTATAGGATGATGTGTAATTTATATTTTAATTATCATACATGAATGCTGGATGTTTCATAAACATGTAGAGTACTAGGATTGGGTTCTATATACCATATGTTGTTTTGACTATTTTCTTAATCAGGTTAAAATCTCCAAACCACCAAATACTCACAAAAATCCACCACTAAGACAATAAATTATTAAATTAACCCCTCAAAAATCTAGTTGAGTTGATTCATATCCTTCTTTGAATCACTTTACAAAAATATATTTTTTTCATACCCAAAACAACACCCAAAACCCCCAATATACCCTCAAACAATTTTCATTATTCTTAAACTCAAACAAATTAGGATTACCCTTAACCAAACCTCTATCTAATCTGTTACTCCTTACCCTCTCCATGTATCATATAAAAAAGTCCAAGACAATAATTTGTATGTGATTTAATATCATGATAGTGTGAAATTGAGTGGTTTTGTTTTCATCTTATCATTTTGGTTTGTCCAAGACACAATAAATTTTCAAGTGCATCTAGTGGTCTCAATGTTCAGGGGACAGGAAGTGTGATGGGGGTCTGCAGGGTGAGTGTACGGGCTGTGGAGGGGGTGTTCAGGGTTTAGGGTGTGTGTGTAGGGTGTGGAGAGGGTGTGCATGTGGTGGAGGGAATGTGTACAGGGGGAATGAAGTGTACAGGGGGTGGGTGGAGGGGTTGGAGGGAGTGTGTGTAGGGGGTGTGAAGGGTGGGTGTAGGGGGTTTAGAAAGGGTTTTCAGGGGGTAGGCGGTGTGTGCAATGTGTGGAGTGGGTAGAGGGAGGGGTAGGGGTTTAAAGTACTTCATTATCTACTTCTAATCGGAATATTATACATATTCCACTTCTACAGTCCCCTAATAAGGACATGTTTTTTTGATAAATATTTCCATAATATTTCAATAAACACCAATCCTACCATTTCTATTATTCCACTTCCATAATCCACCCTAAAATTTTGAATCCTAGTTTCTGTATTTTCTCATTATTGAATCAAAGAAACATATTATGAAATGAGCCTTAAAATTTTCATAACACTTTCCCACATGAGGACTTATTTCATGGAATAAAGGTAATCACCGACACATGGGTAATTTTTAAATACTCGAAACTTATGCTTCAATTTTTCATGTTTCTTATTTCTTATTTCAGAAACCCAATTCAAACTAAGGCCCAATTTTACATTATACTATCTAAATCCTAGACCATGCTCAATTTTTCAACGATATTCTGGCTTCAATTAATCTTCATAGTACTATATCCTCTATCTATCTCCCAATTTCGTAAATGAATGATACTTTGTACTTTTTATAAGATATCAAGTTATCCTCTATCCATTAAAATAATATTTTAATGGAATGTTTTAGTCCTTTATATCGAACATCTAATCCTAGTATATCTCTATAATTCCCATGATATTATGATCCTTCAGAAATGACATCTTCAGGAACACTTCATCATAATTCAATTGACATTGAGAGTTTTTTTACTTCTACAATTGGTGGATCTATTAGTCTTTTGGTACTTCTTGAAAATTAATTAACTTCTACACATTTATTCAAATCAACTAAGATATGTTTTTTATTCTTTTCACTCAACTCAATCATTCACTATGTTTTGATCCTTCAATAAGATTTCTCATTGAAGAATAATTGGATTCTAATGGTATTTCATCTATCACTGTCCTAAAGTAAAAAACCACACATTTTTATCATCATAACCAAAAATAAACTAGTTTTGGAATTTTCTGCAAGATTTTCCATATCGTAGGAATCAATATAGCATATATGAAACAACTGAAAACTTTTAAGGTGAGAAACTTACATTGGATTTATTTACCACAATTATTCTAGAATATTCTTCCCCATAGGTACATAAGGACTTATGTTAATGTGAAAAGTGTAAAAATCTATATCTTCATCCACAAACTTCATTGGGAAACAGACATGAATCCTACTTTTTTGATCTTTCTCATTCGCTTTCTAGTTTATCGGTTATAAATCACCATTTTTTTATGTTCATAGAACAGTTGTATAACAAATGATTCCTTTTCTCTAAAAAACTAATGAAATTATTTTCTACTGTACTCATCTATATTATCAGTTGCTATAGGTTGCCGCACTGGCTCTCCTGATGTTTCCAATGGGTTTTAGAATTCTTTAGGGTGACTAATTTTTCTCCTATAATATAGAGTCTATAGCCACAGTTTATAACCATGGATTAAAATATGTATTGGAAGTTTCTACATCCAAGGCTATAAACTTTAGAAGTACACCTATTGTAACAGTTTTGAACTGTGCCTCTAGGTATTGTCCTACAACCATGAAAAATACATACACGGTCTTGTAAACCGTGGCCACTACCTATAGTCATTAATTTTCTGTTTATAGACATGGTTTAAAACCATGGATTTATTCTTTTTTTTCTATTATTGGATGTAGAGGCACTACATTTTGGGATAGAAGTTTTTGTTTACTCAGATCCTGATAGTCTTCAGTATGTCTTCATCCAGAGAGACCAAAACATGAGACAAAAGAACCGGTTGGAGTTCATGAAGGAATATTACTTTGGGATAGTCTATACTCATAGGAAGGGAAACATATTAGTATATTACCTTAGTTGGGATTCCCAATATAATTTGGAGTATGAGGCGTTTAAGTAGTTTATATCCATTACATTGACCCTGGTTGAGCAGGATGGTGCTACTTTTCTTCAGCTGATGGTGTTGAAACCATCTGTCCTATATCTAGAGAGAGTTTTCCAGTTGAGAGAAATCGACTATAAGTAATTTCATGACTAGATAACCTCTGTAGATTAACCAATTGGGTTTCTTAAATAAGGTAATCATGCCATCATTTTCATGGGATGAAAAGTGGTCCCAGTCACAACATTAGAGGAGGTGATGACAGAGTCCAACATATCTCTTTTAGATGCATATCCTTTTGTGGGGAATATTTAAAGATACCTTCAGTAATGGTTTTTGTGGGATTACATGAGATACATTGTGGATGAATTCATCTCATGGTGCCTCACTTGTTATTAGGTGAAGGATGAACACTATGTTTCGAAAGGTTTGTTGAAACCCCTTGAGATCCCAAAGTGTAAATGTGATGGAATATACATTGATTTTTTGACAATGATTTCATAGATAGTGAGAGTCCATGACGCCATCTGGTGGATAGTTAACTAACTCAGAAAGTAGGCATATTTCTTTACTACCAGGGAGCATAGTTTGGTGGAGTGTTTGGGGTAGTTGTACACGTTGGAGACTATTATCCTTCATTTAGTTCCCTCATCTATTTTCTCCAAATGTTATATGTGGTTAACATCACGGTTGTGGGTAGGACTAAAGAAGGTATTCAGGACCCAGATGAGGTTGAGGACATCCTACCACCCTAGACAGATGGGCAGTCCAATTGTACTATCTAGGTATTAGAGGATATGATTTGGGATTTCATATAAAATGATGGTATAATATGGGTGGATCAATTTCAGTTGTTATAATTTGCATAAAATAATAGATAAGACTCTACTAGTATTATGAAACATTTTTATACCTTGTGTTGGAGATCTTGTAGGTCACCCTTGTGTTGGGTAGAGATCTTCCATGCATCTCTTGTTATGCTATAGATTGTATAGGTGACAATGGAGAAGTTACATTTCATCTGGGAATGGATGATACTTTCCCATAGAAGGTGTAAATATTACACAGAATGATGTTATAGGCCCTTTGTGTTTGAGTTGGGAAACCAATTTTTCATTATATGATCACCATTATGACAGTTTCATAGATTTTTACTTGGATAAATGTTATCCTTGAGGTTCATTAGGACATTCAATATCTTGTAGTTGGTTGGAGGGATTTATTCTCAACTCACCCTACTCCCATTGTTGGAGTGGGTTCATGATGTCTTCGATGAGTCACATTTGTGGAGATGTATGTATTAACCTACTCACATTATTGATTGGGGTGATTCAACATCAAGGATAGAGCCTTGTTTTCATATCAGCTAGTGGATATTGATGACTGGAAAGAGAGGACCCTATGATGATGGACTATCCCCTTGGTTTTGTGTTATGGGAGCAAAAATTCATGACTGAGAGATCTTGGAAGTGGGAGAGCCAGATGTAGGCTAGGTATCCTATGTTTTTTTTTCTTCTATTCGATGATGAAAAATATGAATAAGGGAATAATTTTGAGACACTATTTTTTTATTGAATGACATTAGAATATTAGGATTAATATTTTCAGAGCCTGGGGCTAAGATGACATGTGATTTTGAGACCTGGTGTTCCCAAAATTAATTTTAAAATATTAAATATATTTAATATCTTGAACACCTGATAATTTGAAAAACAATTATGATAAATGTTAAAAATAATCACATATTATAATTTTAAGACCAGGTTTGAATTTATAATACTATATTTACCCTTGGTGTGACCTCAAATGGGTCTTCGATGGGCATTCAGATAAAACTGAAATTGGTGGGTACGTTAAATTATAATAAATTATTAAATTTATTTATTTTAAATTAAATAACCTTAATATGTATCTTCTATATAATCCATGTTATGGTTGATTTCTAGCGTTAGACACATAAACATGGGATCATTGAGAGAATTATCAATCCACCTCTCATTGGTGAATCAATATCTGACAACGATGAAACTATGAATCAGATAATATTGACGTTTAATGAATACAACAAAATCTCTAATTTGATGGTGATAGCATTATTTGATGGTGAATGATCCAATTCCATGTATAACTAATCATGTTATATATTCTACCCCAATTGACTAAATATATTGGGAATAATCGTACTGCTTCATTTACTAGTATCAATTTCATTCCTTTTCATGCACCATTGTATAGATTTTAATTAGTTTATTTACTTTTCTCACACTTGGGCATCCCAATATTTGTTTAATGTCCAAGTACTGTTGGAGAAAAAATTACACCATTTTTATTGTGCATTTATCTGAATCATTCTTCACATTCTTCATCGATTAGCCAATGGGGTCTCAATTCAACATTGTCAGGTTGGACATAGCCTGGTTGGACACCCAGAATCATAGTAGATTCACATGCATTGAATGGTTTAGATAATCAAGTATTGATTTGGATGATATTCTTGTTTTTGGTAAATGGTTTTTTAATATGAAATCAAAATTTTAGATGGTGGGTAATAATAGAAACACACAGTGCATGTATAATTCGAACAAACCATTAGAATTTTTATTTCATCCACCTGATGGAAAGAAACGATGACTAGAGGCCTTACCCACTAATATTCAAGTTTCCTAGAGGTGTGGATAGACACGAAAGAGGATGATCTAGAACCCTCGAAATAGATTAAACTTTTTTTTTTGAAAAACCCTACTACATGTCATGTACAATGATGAAAACATGTTGTGTAGTAACCCTGGAGTGGAAATGGTAGGGTTTTGAAAATAATTTACAGTTCATATGTTGTGTGATTGGGTATCATGACTTGTGAACCTCTTCTATTATAACTAACTTGTGATGGGGCATAAGGGTAGGACCCTATGTGGGAGGACATTCCATGTACTAAATTACACGGGCACATGCATGACGATGTACACATCATATACTAACATACACAGACATATCTGAGGATACATAGAAATAAACAATATAATGGGTAGGAAATTGGGTGGATGAGGATCGTTGTTTATTCCTTATACACTTTATGTAGTTCTACATGAGTAGTTAGACATGTTCTATTAAGGACACATCTAGGTAGGGGAGATGGACCATATACCTTGTGGTTCCCCCTACACGTCGTAAACCCCTTCTTCCATTTTAGGAAACTTTTACCTCTTGTATATCATTCATTTAGACTAAATATTTATACAGTTAATAGCTAGTCCAATTTTTTTTTCCATGAATAACATGATGGTGGAATTTATTGAGTATTTTGATATTCTATTTGATGGTTTCTAGTGATTATGCGTATTGAGGTGATTATCGACGATGATAATGATCATGTAGGTTAATCATAGTGATTGGAGTGGAACCGTCCAGTTGGACTGGTCATGGGTCCTCTACCTACTATTCAACTATAACCCTCATAATGGGATAGTTAATGGGTCCTTGACTTATCCACTGAGTGAAACCCTTCTGTGGATTCATCATATGGGAACTCAATTACAGGAGTTGCACCCTCCAGTTGGGCAGAGCATGAGTCCTCTATCTGTTATCCTAGTGGCACCCTCTGAAGGTATTTGGGATTGAGTCCTAGGACAATAGATTTTCACCCTCCACCTAGGTTGGGAATGGGTATTCTACCGATTTCGATTGTGGCACCCTCTTGGTGGGATAAGGCATGGGTACTCCATCGACTTTTGAGTGGAACCCTAATGTTTAGTGAAGGCTTGGGTCCTAAACCATTAGAGTGGAACCCTCATATGGAGAGAGGCGATGGGTCCCCAAACTATCTACTTTAGTGTAATCATCCTATTATACTAGGGATTGGGTCCTCAACCTAGGGATTCACCTCAAATTTTTGGCATAGTGGTGTAGTGTGTATTAACTTGGATGTTACTTTTTTGACTGATGCACAAGATTCTAAGGATCCTAAATGAAATTCTAGAATTTTTGGCACTCTTTTCCTAATCTATGATTTGAGATGGAGATCCCCATTCCGCCTCGTTTGGGATTATTTGGTTTGAGAATATTTTATATCTATATCTATGTCATTGGATGTTTTACTCCCTTTCTTTAGGTTGAGTCCCTTTATATTCATATTGTGTCTCTTATAACCCTACCTTCATATTTTTGGGTGTCTAACTGGGTATGTATATACTCATTCATGTATGTTATTTTCCCACATGTGCCATGTATTATGAATATAATGGAAATTTCCATGTTGACTATGGAGGAGTATAAGGATACATGGTGTATTTTACTATGAATGGTAGTCCGAGATTAGGGATTCATAGATGGGCTCTTTGAGCATTTACTTTTCTATTATTTTCAGTTTGGGATATATTTCTAGTTCGGTGTGTATTTTTTCAATTTATTATTTTATTTATCACTATCGTACTCTTTTACTCCAAAGAGTTTTTACATGCATGTATTATTCTCTAGATGTTGAATCACTCAATATCATTCATCTTCCACTTTTTATATTTATCATTAGGTATGTTTGTAAAGGTACATTACTTGAATTCCTCCCATGTTATTTATGACTCTCAATTCTTATCACCACCACTGGCCAATGGAGGTAGGATTGGGATAGTTACGAATTCATCCACGTTGGGTCAGGTCATGACACACTATGACAAAAACATAATCCTTATCAATAAAGCTAACTATGTGACCTAATGGTCCTTAGTAGGGTTTTTAAAAAATATGAAATACCTATTTTATAGTTGTAAGTAAGGAGTGTCCTCTAGGAAATCATTAGTTATACTAAATCTACTAAGGGGTGTAGTGTGATCTCTATTTAACATAATCATATCTATATACAAAATTGTCCCCCAAAATATGTTATATATAAAATCATTATACATATCTAATTTATTTTCCCATTAAATAGAGTGACCAACTAACATGAATCAATGTTGATCTAGAATATCCCATCCCATATTTTCTTCATTCTCAAAAAAATTCTAACTCAGTTGATGAATACATTACATGTAATTCATTTAATAGATGAGTGAATCTCATGTCCCTCTACCAAGTAATTGTAATACAATATATGTGATTCAACTATGCATAACCATGAATTTATATAGTATAATTAAATCATGTTCCAAATGTATTTTATCATCATACAAGTAGATCAAACCCCATATTGGATGTGATCCAACCGATGGCATAATCGTAAACAAACCTAAAATCCCCATGATTAGCTATTCCACGATGACTTGTGTAAGAAAGGTATAAAAGTATGAAGGTTATCATACACAATATTTCTCTAACCATAGGTAACAAGTACTGATAAAAATAATAGACCCATAACTATTTTGATGACTTAATGAGATTCCATGGGACATAATTGGTGGGTCAACTAACGAAATAAGTCTCTATTTATTACCTCATGAATCTATTTTTCATATCTCAAATAAAAAACTTTAAAAAAGATTCTTTCAATTCCAATCATAACATTTCAACACAAACTAGAATACTCTATGATGATCATCAGTTAAGAAAAATAAAATTAATATGTTTACGAGATATTTTACTTCAATCATTCATAAAATGTAAATTTCAACATACAAGAATTAATGAAAAAAATATGAATTTCTTTATTTTAATAACAAGATATATTTTTAAATTATTACATTAATCACCTATATATAATATAACATGATATTGGAAATGACCCTCATGCATCTATTGCACTAACATATTCATTAATGGATCCCAAATATTATCATCAGTATCCATCCAATAGATCATTACATTACCCATATAAACAATCTCTCATATAATATGTTATTTTCAAACGATCTTCCACATCCTTTGGTGAAACCAGGGTACAATTCCCAAAGTAATAGATCCACATTTTCTTTGTAAATCATTATTTCACCCTCAATACTTGAAACCACCTATAGTTTAGTAATTAACATCATGATCCAAAAATATCCCTTCACCAAATTAGATATATTTATGTACTCAACCAATGTTATTGAATCCTCTAATGTGGATTATATAGATATCTTCAAACTAATAGATCCACTATTCTAAAATAACATGAAACAATATTGATATTTATATCATCTCTAAAAAATAGAAACCTAGAATTTATATAACCCCTCACATAGATCAGATCCACTCTTACAATTCCCAAGAGTGTAACCTTTATCATTATCTAGTACTTAAGGATTTTATTCATTGTTACCTCGTGATTTTTCCTAAGATTCAATTTTTATAGTGAAGAAATACTAAAAACCTAGGACACATTAGGTCGAGTATAAAACATGTTATACATAATAGATCGCAGGGAATACATGTAAGGGAATCTATGAATCCTTTATAACTTTTTAAAAAAATCATTAATATTACTAAGTTCCATGCAATGTAACATCATTAAAGCCACTCCATAGAGTTCTCCATGAAAAAAATATTTTTCCCTTTACTAATGTTTGTGAATGGACAAATACATAGAATCCTCTTAGATATATTTATATATATCTTTATACCTATCAAAACTTCCACTCCACCGCTATCATTCTTTGAGAAGCACTTACCTAATCACATTAATGAAGATTGATGTGTCGAGAAATCATTCATGATAAGTAGTATGTCATCCAAACAAAATATCAGATACTCTACAACACTCCCACTAATAAATTTATATACATTTAAATGAGTAATGTTCATTAGTAAATCCAACTCTTTTATTATTTTACAAAACCAGATATTCTAATTCTATGATGAATTATTCAATTCATAAATGGACTATTGTATCAATCAAACCATGAAAATATCATTTTGATCTTCAAAACCATTGATCTGTATCATATACACATAATTGGATAAATTCCAATTAAATAATTTCTTTTTTACATCTATTAGATATATCAACTAATAAAAATAATTTTTAATGAAACAAAATATCCGAATAGGCTGTCATCACAATAGGTGAAATTGTTTCCTCATAGTCAACACCATGAATTATCTTGTAACCTTTTTCGATGATTCATGATTTATGGCAGACACTATACCATAAATGTGTATTTCATTTATAAATACCACTTTCATATTATGGGTATCACTCATTCTCATGCATCCACCATGTTCCAATGTGGGTTTGTGTACAAGTATTATATTTTAGATTCATAGATTTCAACAATTTTTTGTAATCATACCACTTTATAACCTCCTGATAGGTAGATGGGTTTTCTACTATAAACATTACCACATTATCGTTTTCTATGAGAAATCCATGTGCCATGATCTCTTGTTCAATCCTACTACTACTTTAAGGTACTTGAATGACTTGATTCAATTATTATTCAATAAATATTTATGAAACAAAATCACATTCCATCTGACTAATATTTTAAATTTTCTAGTCTTGACATATCCAAGCTCAAAATCCCTTCCCTTAATTCCATGATTGATATATTAAATCTTAGTGAATTTATATAATTATGACATAAATTTTTTTTTCAGTAGGATATTAGATATAATATCCATTATATTCCAATGAAAAACAAATAAATAATAATAATTTAAATTTGTAGTCAGACATACCAGAAGGAAATTATCAGATGAATTATTCACATCACAAAATATTTATAAAATAAATAACATGACACTTACCATTCTATGTCCCATATGATATATTTATGAATATTTATTTGGAACAAAAGTAATTAAAAATTTTGTGGTCTATAGATCATAACCTCAAGATAAAATCGGACGAAATCATTGATCCATTAGGGGTTAAACCATTTAAAACAAGGTATTATTAATCCCCTAAGGTAAACCATTCCATTATGTGTTTCCAATATGAGAGACTTGTAAAAAAATACATAATACCAAATGAATAATAATTAAATTCTAGATCTAGTAATCATAACCCAAATTTCCTCAGTTTATCTTTAAAAATTTACCTAGTTCATTCTATACTTCTTATTGAATCTCATTATACATTTCAAATCATTCATATTCAAATGTCATAAATAATATCTGCAATGACTATTTTCATAAATAAAATGAAAGAATTACCTAAAGTCACCAAATTCTTGAGTATTCATCCATCCACACTCATTAATATGTATGAAATCCAATAGTCCACTAACACTGTCACCTTTTCCTCTAAAAGGTGTGTTGGAAATTTTTAAACGAATAAGATTCAAAATATTAATCAATCCATAATGAAAAGGTTTTTATAATATATATTTATGAATTCTATATAAGTATTTATCATTCATATGTCCATGTTGACAATGCCAAATGTTGGTGGGAGTGAATCCCACTATGACCATGTAATTTTTATTGTTATAAATAGGATTATCCATATACATAATGTATAATCCAGTTATTATATTCCCAATTCCAAAAAAATAATTCTTATTTGTATAACAACTCTTATACATAATAGTTAATAAAAATCCCATCAGGTCCAGTCAATATATAGAAATAATTTTTTATGGTGGGAATATTATAATGGTAGTCCAATTTTAGTATTAAACTGGTTCATAAAATCAGATCATTAGTACCGACATATAATTTCAAAACTCTTGAATTATTAAGTAAAAAAGTATCTACATCACCATTATTATTCCCCTTTCATACATGAGTCTTGTTTTCATAGCAAAAATGAGTTTCACACACTCAATTTATAATACCCTTGAGTCAGATTTGGTTAAATTGACCTATATAACATATAAATTAAAATGCATCGAATACATTTCATTGAGAACATTTCTCAAAACTAGATATAAATTTATAAATATTATATTGGTCAGACCTATAAGGATTATCAATATGATTATGATGAATTATACAATAATCAATAATAGAGACATATCTATGGATTTGTGTCATGTATTATATCTTATGTCAAGGAATTCTAATAGAATAACTCCATCAAAAAATGATGAACCTAAACATCATATTTATTTATTGATAAAATATCCTTATTTAAATAATTAATGAGTCCCCTTTTTCATCCCACCCATAACTTAATTATTTAAATAGGAAGCTATTCTATTCCAAATAATTTATTTTCTTGAATAGATTGGTTCGAAACTCTACTCCTAGATCCATCATATAGTAAAGCATAAATCTATACCTTTGTTATCCTAACTCATAAGGTTTCACCGCTAACAATAACATAAATAAAATTCATGAACCTAATAGAAAACTACATTCTATGGGAACCAATATTTGGTAAAGCCTACCCAAATTTGATATAGTTTCATAGATTAATTTCCTTCCTTACACAAGACAATCCAGAGTCAACCTAATTTGGTAGAACCTACCTGGTTGGATGATCATGGTCTTGACAATTATTTCTATAGATGAAATCATATATTTTAATATTTGAGGGTTTTTTTCTAAAAGTATCATCAAACTAATATACATCATATTCATATTTAATTCATAACTATTACAACTCAAGTAATCATTATCTTATCACGTTTTATAGATTTTTTTCAGAAGAATTCTAATATGTTAGATTTCAAAACACAATTCTAACAACCAAATTAATGTGTTCACACCATATTAATTTGTAACACTTTCCAAAATCCTCAAGGGTTTTGTGCTATATAAAAATATAATCCAAATATATTTATACATGTATGAAGGAACACCATGCATAAAGAACATGAAAATTTCAAGTAAAATAATAGATTTATATGTTATTGATAATGTGCACATGAGTATCTACGGAGACAGTTAGTGAGGTGACATAAGCATTATATACATAAATATTACATAATTTGATATGAATATTCTATATATATAATAATAATACATGATCAAAAATCATCAAAGGTTATGTATAATTGAATAATAGATATATAAAATTATTATTTCATGAATTATATTCAACATATCTGAAAAATTTCTTCCCAAACAGAACCCTTATTAGAAATAGCTAGCAAAAAAAATTCTTCATAACCTAGGAAAAATGAAACAAAAAAATGAGTGATCTAAGATGCTCAGTAAGGGAAAACATAGGATATATCTATCAATTATCATAATAGAGTGTGAAATAAGAATAATTGTGTGTGAACATGATCATAATTCATGAAATTCATACCCAATTAGTCAAAATCCTCAATCATGATTTATATCATATCTCTTAATCATAAAAAAGACCCAAGTCATAAGAGTTCATAATCATCAATAATAAATAATGATCCATGAGAACATCTCATAATCATATGATAATAGATTTTTTCATACACATAAGCATATAAATTCATTTCCTTATTCAAATATCACATAAAGACTATCACAATGGAAACTTTCACATGTTAGATTCAGTTCACTCCCCATTCCGTCATTCCACAGTCAAGGATCAGTTGCAAGACTATCATTCTAGACAAAGTAACTTAATAAAATGTATTCATTAATCATTCCAATCCATATCATCTCATGATATTTCAATCAATACACAATGAATTTGAGGGATATAAAATTTTAGGATCACACAACACATAATGAAAAATATATATATATTTACCATATAATTATAATAAAATTATTCATATCATCATAAGTAAACCATGGAAAATAAACATGGGTTCTAAAAATATCACCATCATTTAATCATAATCCATAAAGTAATAGGAAGTGTAATATATGATAACAATTGTTTGTATCTTATTATAGATTAATTAAATAGTGGAAAAGAAAAGGGTTTCATGATATCATCCTAACAACATCATCAATATAAGTCAAACAAAAAATTGGATGGAATCAAAAGATCATATCCCTAGTGAAGCATAACAAACATCAAAATATGTTGATATGAAAAAAACAACCTTAAAAGAAATTTTAACCTCTCTTTGAAAAAAAATCAATTTTTAAAGATATTTAATAATCAATTGGAGAATACTTAGAAAATAATTATTTTTGAACATAACCACATAAACTTGTAATGTAATATTTATGGAAAATTATAGTCATCAAAGCGGTATGATTTTTTACTTTCTGTATAAATTAATAAAGAACATCCTTTTAATATATTTCTAAAAAGTAAAAAATAAATTTTTATGAAAGTATTATGAAATGATTACACATAAAAAATTAAAAATAATTTCAATGGTATTTTCAAATAAAATTATAAAAAAATTCAGGTATTGTTAAAATATTCAATAATTTTTTTGAAAAACATGGATATGGAAGACAACGATTCCTGACCCAAAAATAATAAATAAAGATTTATTTTCTTAAAAACACATTCTTAATCATTTTAAGAACCAAAAAGAGGAAAATGATATTAATACCTCAAAATTATAGAAATAAATACATTATAATATAATATATTGGGTTTAATGGATATGTACCAAATAATTTATCTCAATGAAAATTAATCATAAACAATCCTGAAAAGAAATGATATAGAAACATAAACTCTTACCGCTAGTCTCATTTTGATTTGTACATATTAAAACCTCTATATACTAAATATATTATACATATATATATTAATATATTCTATATAAATATTAATATATTAAATTACTATATATAATTCCATTATAAATCTAGATTACCCTTTTATTAATAACTCTTTATTAAAATGATCATTCTGGTGAAAATGGTATATTTTCCATGTATGTTTCAGTTCATCGATTCTGATCCTTTCACCTTGATCTTGGTTTTAGAATATCCCAAAACATAATCATATCCTAATTATCATATTTATTCATTATTTACACTTTTATTACCATCAATTTAATGTGGTTATGAAAAATGACATACATCATTTCACCGAGATGATAGTTTGTACATAGTCACAAGTGCCATTTCTAATTTTAAATTAATGGAATTAAATAATTGTAAATTAAAATTAAAATTTTCAAAAAATAATTATATTGCAGATATCATATATATTTACTAAATTTATCATTTCCAACCTTGTAAAAAGTAAATAAAAAATGAATCACTTTTTATTTTGGAGGTGGTGGTTTATACACACGCACGAGTGATGTTATCATTCTACAACATATTGGAGGGTAAGAAGGTATATAATATTCTTTATTTATGAAATAATAATAATTTTAAAAAAAATATAAAATAATTATATCCATCAATATAACCATCCATGAGTAGTTGATGAAAAACTAATTATATCACTATTTGGATATGATAGTATGAATGAATTCATGAGGGATGATTTCATATACCAATTGATACAAAATAATTGTGAAATAAACATAAATTTTTTTAAATATATGAAATATTATGATGTTATTATAAAATAATGTATTTATAAAATTATAAGGAGGTGGAATAAGAAGCAAACATGAAAACACTCGATTCAAAGTTATACCTCTTCTTTGAGAAACCTCCTATGGATATCTTCTTATGAACCCTAGGGTTGGTCTTTTATAAATGCGATAATGTTCCTAATGTGTATAGGGAATTTTAGAAGATATTTTTGAAAATTTTGGATAAGATAATTATCTTAATAAGGGGTTAACAAGAGAGGTGTGGAGGTTCCCTTTTAGAAATGAGGTGGGTGAAAAACATGTAAATATTTAGAAATTAAAATATAATAAATTAGATCTAATTGGAAAGTGGATAAAAATTGGATCAAATTAGAATATTAGATGATATAGGGTTGAAATAAATTTAACCAATAGTATTTAGACAAGTTTTTAGGTTTTATTTACCCTTATCTCTTTATATTAACCCCTAATTAATACTTTTAACCTTTACCAAAACAACAGATTTTAACCTCAATTATTATTCATTATGACCAATATTGTAATTAAAATATTTACCAAATTTAAAGAGGATTTTTTAATATTTTGAAACCATTTTATCAACTCAATTCCTATATGTGGCCAAAATTAATTTAAAAATTAAACTATAAAATTATATTAAAACATGTTGTTTAGAAAAAAAATTAAGTATAAAATGAAGATACAATAATTGTTTTAATGGAAATAATAATTAAATGAATATAAAATTATTTAATTGAATATATAAATTACCCATTTCTTTCAAATCATTATTCTATATATATTATTTAAATATATTTTAAATAATTATCTTTGTGCACATAAAAATAGTTTTCATAATAATGTCCCATTTTAATTTCATACAATTTTGTTTTTATTTCTATAAAATTCTAGACTGATGTATGAACTATTATTAATTCATTTCTAAAATATTTAATCAAAATCAATTTTATATATTTATCATGATATTTAATGTATAGAAAAATAATTTTACTAAAAATAGATACATTAACATTAAATGCTTTTTTGTTATCATTTCAGATTATGTTCTTATTTTCCATGGAGTTTTTCAACACATTTATATGGAAGGAATAATTTTTTTTCATATATTTTCATATATGATTAGTCATATTTCTACCTTCTAATACAATTTAAAGGTGTTATATTATATAACCATTCCATTTTGTATTGTTTATTTTCGGCATTGTGTGTATAGAAAGCTATTGAAGACATGAAATTTAATAAAGATAAATATATATAATACAAATAATAAATTTTTATATTATACCCTCTTATAATAATTTAAAACTTCCAACGTCATTACTATGAAACAAAAAAAAATGTTGAATCTTCTACCTCATTACATCCTCTCTTTTGCACATAGATGCCTCAAATTTTTTGTTTCTGAAAAAAAAATTTACCAGATGAGTGGTCTTGTTCTAAACAAAATTATGTTTTTGAATCATAATATCCTCTAGTTGTTCATTATAATTAAAATCAATATACAATGATACAAACTCTGAGTTCAGTACATGTGAAGTATCATGTTTGTAGTTCTAAAAATAAATACATGGAAAACATCATGAACATGAGAGATATTTAATTTAAGCACCAATCCATCCCATTATTGTAGAGGCCGAAAGATTGATGTACATGGACATTACATTACTTTTGCAGAATGCTTAATACATGATAAAAACAGACGCCCAAATACTGTATTAGCTTAGTGTCTTTGGAAACTCGGAACGAAATCTTCTAATCATGGTGAAAGATTTTCAACATCTCCAATAAATATCTTCCGCTTTTGGTTTTCTTAACTAAAATATTTATTTATATCCAGGGGGAAAGAAAACATAATAAGGGAGAGCACAAACGCCCATTAAGGGTAAACATAGAGAACATAAAACAATCCATAAACTTTTGAATGCAAAAACTTGAACATAAAATCTAAACATCAAAATTGTGATTAAAGATATAAATCTTGGAAGTACATAAGGCATATATCATAAAGGAACATCAATCATGATAAAATATCGTTGAAATAAAACTTGTAATTGTGGAAAAACATTAAGCACATGATATTATTTCCATATTAGCCAAGGCATTGCTGCCAAGACCATCTTAGTGGACAAAGTCCCTTTCTGAATCGAGTTCACTTCTCGTTTCAGTCCTGTAACATTGAACTGGATTAACTTACCATTCCATCCATGTCTATATCATGAGATATAAATCGTTACCCAATGAATTGGAGGGAGATATAGGTCCCACCCATCTCATAATGAAATCATTCTTACTTTTTCCACAACATAAACATAAATCATTCATCATAACCCAATGAATAAAATGGGTTTCATAAACATCATCCCATCATAAAATAATCCATATAAAAAAATGGATATCATTTCATCATAAGAAATGTAAAACCATGTAAATCATAGAGACATTATACTTGAAACATACACATATGAAATAATGTCATTTTAGATGGAAAATGGTTTTGATAAAACACCTGAAATCAATTCTTGAGAAAAATATCCTTTCTTCTTCAAAATCATTTTCTTTTCACAAAATGCCATGCAATATTAAAAGAAAATTATTTGTATGACAATATTTATAAAATTTTGTAAAGGAAACTTCATTTAAATATGTCGTTATGAAATTGTAAAAATCCATTCACGTAGTATAAGTAAAAAATAACATTCTTCTCGTACTTTGGTCGTAAAAGTCAAAAAGTACCTCGTATGGTAATAAAAAAATTCCTTACATACCATGTAGTAAAAGTCAAAAATGGGTAAAAAAAGACTTTAACCATACAGGAAATAATTTTTAGAAAATAGGTACATGGATAATAAATATAACCCCAGTAAATACTTACGAATAAACAATCTCAGATAATAATGAGATTGGAAAAGTTATCCCTTACATTAGGTCTGATATGCCTCGTACGTATATGAAACTCATGTATAATGATTTAAATAATTTCATTTTCTTATTACAGAATCATATTCATTTTTATGATATCATATATGGTTCACTTATGAATTTATGTTAGTCGTTCTTTTTTAAATTCCATGTCAAAGCAGCGTTTTGGGTAAAATCGTTTCATTTATCGTATGCGTTTCAAAATTTTGTTCTTGAAATTATTACTTATATCCTGATTTACATAATTCCAGAATGTAAAACATTATTTATATATATAATATATATTCAGCATATACATATATATATATATGATAGATCGATAAATGGAATGAAATACACCGTTCATGGAGACGGTAGGCCGTACGTACGCATGAACGCTGTTTTCGTTTCCTTACTGAATTGAATGGAATTAAGTAGAAGACATACATATATGTATACATAAATCCAGTGTCATTATTATGTCATATATTTCATGATTAATTATTATATATACTTTATAATCATTGAGGAATGGTTAATCATGGAGAATGAATCTCATCGCGTCGTGGAGAAGGTAGTCCGTACGTACGCACGAGCGATGATACCATTCCCATGATCGTGGAATTGTATTGAAGTGTTTGTATAATATTTCATAATCAATATAAAATTACAATAATCATATATAGTTATTTATTTACAACATTATACGCATCCAGGTAAGGTGGTAGTCAAAAACAGATTACACCACGACATTGAGACGGTATTCCGTACGTACGCACGTGCAGTGCTTTCGTTTTCCGTAGGATGGATAGAAGGTGAAATAGGTTTGTTTGATATTTATAATAAAATATCAGTATATATTTAATACTTATGTTATTAATTTATAATGAGACAACTAAAGAAGAATATGTTGAAGAAGAAAGAAACTTGAGAGAATCGGAAGAAGATATTACCTATTCTTCGACGCACCTCCTTTAAGCCTTATCTTAAGGAATTAGAGTTGGTATTTTGAGAAGAACAGAACCTCCAGAATGTCTCTAGGGAAGTGGAGAAGAAAAATGGGAAGGTTTTGGCCGATCATCAAGGCTAAAAAGGGTGTGAAGAGAAGAGGGAAGGGGTGCCCTTTTAATAAGGGAGGAGAGGGGAACCTTTGAAAAACATAAACTATTATATTATAATAAAGTCATAGTCGGTTTTTCATCGCTCAGAATTGATTTATTTCGAAGATAAGGTTGGGATGGGTCGAAAGACTCTCATCCAATAGAATTTAGACAAGTTTAGGTTTCTATTTTAACCTTATCATTTAGATTTAACTTTAAGTTAAATAATTTTACTTTTACCGTCTCTTCTTGGTTTCTAACACTATAAGGTTTATAAACTTATTATAAAAATCCAAAAGAACTCCAATTTGTTTATTATTAATATATATAACCTTATCTATGTAATTTGGCCGAACCTTAGATTTTTAAGAATAAAATAACAATTAATAATATAATATTTGTTATAAAAACTATTTTATGTCAATTTTGACCCTATTTGTTAATTGATTTTTGTGAAAATCATAACAACATGATTAGTTCGAAAAAAGTTAATTAAATCAATAATAACATGTCATATTAATCTATAATATTAGTGTCATTCATAAAAAGTCTAAAATTACCTTTATTTGGGTATTTATAATATCAATTATGTTAATATTTCCTTAATAATGTAATTACTGCATCATTATTATGTCATAAATAAATTAAATTATTTAATGTCTAAAAATTATAAATACAATAAAATTATGTAGGAAATATTTTTATCTTTCTAATTAATATTAATAGTAGAATTTATCTTATGTATAACCCTATATTAAAAAGGATTTAGTTATTGAATTTTGATTTTAACAATTTTAACCCTTCTTTAAATATATTAATAATAAATGTCCTAATCTAATCCATGTGAACTTAAAGGGTGATATCATACTCTTAAGGTTGTTTTTTGTTGAATTACAATTATCAAATAGAATTAAGACATGTGTTAGGGTAATAATAATATCATTTTTTCCCTTAATTACCCTATTTACTTTTAACCGTGGTAAATAAAAGTAAAAAGTTACTATTCACCAAAAATTATTTTCATCTCATTGAACCACATTTTACACCTTGATATTAACCGTGTCTCTCGGATTTTTGAAATTCTACTCACAAAAGCGGTAAAATTATGTTTTATGTAAATTTGTAAATTCTCCTAGGAGGTGGGTAAAAGACGGTGAAAAGTTAAATACAATTTTTATATATCCAAAATTATTATAAAATGACTCAAATGAATTACTTTGAACTTATATATGTATTATGTATCAATTTTCACATAAAATAAATTTAAATAAAATAAATAATTATTTAAATAAAAAGTCTGTTTTTAAATAGTAACCTAGTGTTTTCACTATTCATCAAAAATTGAAAGCTTTCAGAAAAATACCAAAACTTCACCCTAGGCTTATTTCGAAATTTCAAATCAAAAAATGAAGTCAATTTCGAAAGATAAAATATAAATTTTTTTTAAAAGTGGGTATTACTATTCATAACGGCTAGTTTATATAACATATCGTTGTTTAGTGAAACTCGGTATTACGTACAACACACGCTGTCATGGAAGGTCGTGATTGCGTTTAATGCAAGACAAGTCAGGGATGTGTGTAGTGAAAGCTCCATTTGGTGTAGCATACAACACAAGATATCAATAAAATTAAAAAGAATGTTTTTCATAAAATCTCAGGGTGTTACATTCTACCACCCTTAAAATGAATTTCGCCCTCGAAATTCGTCGGGGTTATAAATGGTTTATTACATGAGCGTTTCATTCATAGAAACCAACATCGTAAAAAGGAATACTAAAACTTCATTTTAATGAATAATGTTAGAAACATTACGGATAACCAAATAACTCATCACTAGGTTTCCACATTGAATAACATAGGTGAAAATATGGATATGAAGGAGAAATTTAACCATCATATTCTGATGGAGAGTGGTAGAGAACATGGTTATGAAAAATCCATTAATCAAAAATCCATAATTTTGGGATGATTTAAGGTACCATCTGATTCATAGTATATAAGGGCACTTGGAAAACATTATTGGTTTTCAAGATGATTTCCCTAATGTTGATGAAATTGGAATTAGAAGAAATACTTTCTTGATTTTGGTATAGTCTCACCATTGGTCGTTCCTTGGATAATTTCCACTTCATCTCTTAAATAAATGAAGTTGAATTTGTAATTCGTGAAGTGTTATCATATCATGTGATAGAGTGATGGGTCATTCCATCTATCTCAAACAAAAGGTTAACAAAAGTTATAAGTCCATCTTATGGTGAGATTAATCATATATGGTTCCAAAAATGGACTTATACTTTTTCTATCATAGCGCTTAATAAAATAAAACTAGTTTCTACTAACCAGGGACTTCCTGTAGGCTAGTGGTATGCAATAAAGGCATGTCGTGCTTCATTTGTGGGTTCGATTCCCACAGCCTTGTCTGACGCGACAGGTTGTCGCTCATCCTATGTGTTGTCCTTTTTCTAAAACTATACTATTATAACATTCCAGAAATAATATAGAAAAACATGTTCTATCCTTAAACAATACCTTATGATGTCTAACATAATCCATTACAATCTTTAGGCTTATCCAAAATACATCTGTCCAATCTCATTATATTAAGAAAAAAATTACTGAAAAGGTCACATAACAAGAACGTTGATACAATCATTTATCCCCCATATATAATAAGATATATCTTGTTGGTCACATTCCAAACATGTGGATACCTTAATCATGTATTCTTTTGAAACATGAATTACCATAGAACCTTAGTGAAAACATGAGTGCTGTCAAAATTTATCTCTTTCCACATACCAAAATCCCAAAAATTCTATATACTCAAACCATGATATCACTTAGTCCTTATATCAATCATGAGCTCATGAATACTATGAAACCATTTATTTTCTCCTTATCCCTACATTATGAACATATCATCTACTTTCCAAAATATTAGAATTACTTTTCATGGTTACCGGCACCATATTCTTATAGAAAACCACAATGGACCAATACACATATATTTCAATATACTATAAAAGTTCCTCAACAACATTATTAATTAATTCCAATACATAATCCCTTCAATCCATACACTTCAATGATTGTAATAGAATATGACCTTCCTTGATTTAGAAGTAACTTCTTAGGTCAGAGAAATTGAGTTGGGTAATGCCCATGTTCTCTACAGATCATACATTGGACTCCATAAAAGTCTGTCACTCTATGAACCTTTTCTCCACATAGATAACATCTTCCCCTCCAATGGAGGTATTCCTCAAGGTTCTTCTTCCCTTCTTTATAAATCTCAATCTTCCTTTCTCTATGCTCCTCACCATGCGAACATGTATAAATTTCCATCTCCCTATTATTTTATGACTTAGGAATACAACTAAAGTTCACATTGTTAATCATATATCGAGATGACTAATTCGATATAATCACAATATCTTTCTCTCCAGGCGTTACATAATTTCGTTGATCATAGTCACCAATTTGTCCATTTTAATCAATGTTAACTTAATTCCTTCTCGTTCCCTCCATTGACTAAGACCAGAATCCATAGTTTAAGAAAAATTTAAAATAACGAGGAACCAAATAATTATAAAAAGTCACTTATGGGATGTCTAACTTATCATAAATTCTTTAATCCATGACACCTTAGGTTATTCATGACCGTCAACATAATTCTAGGACTCTAACCTATATATATACTTAACCTTACGGACATCCCTAGACATACCTTAGAAATATGTCTAGGGATCTCACTAATGTTTTCGCATCCTAGTTTCCAAAGGTTAACTAAACCCTTGCTCTGATACCAACTATAGATTCCCAAAGCTATATGTACATGGACATTACATTAATTTATCATAATACTTATTACATGACAAAAACAGACGCCCAAAGACCAAATTAGTTTAGTGTCTTTGGAAACTCAGAACAAAATCTTCAAATCTTGGTGAATTATCTTCAACATCTCCCATAAAGATCTTCCCATCTTTATTTTCTTACCTAAAAACTTTATTTATATCCTGGGGAAAAGAAAAAATAATAAGGGGGAGCTCAAATTCCCAGTAAGGGTAATCATAGAGAACATAATACAATCCATTAACATTTGAATGCAAAAACATGAACATAAAATCTAAACATGAAAATATTGAGTAAAGACATAAATCTTGGAAGTATGTAAGGAATATATCATAAAGGAACATCAATAATGATAAAATAGCTTGGAAATAAAACTTGCAATTGTGTCAAAACATTAAGCAAATGATATTATTTCCATAGTATCCAAGGAATTTCTACCAAGACCATCTTAGTGGACAAAGTCCATTTCTGAATCGAGTTCACTCCTCGTTTCTGTCCTGTAACACTGAACTAGATTAACATACCATTCCAGCCATGTCTATCTCATGATATATAAATCATTTCCCAATTAATTTGAGGGAGATATAGGTCCCACCCATATCATAATGAAATAATTCTTACTTGTGCCACAACGTAAACATAAATGATTCATCATAACCCAAAGAATAAAATGGGTTTCATAAACATCATCCCATCATAACATAATCCATATAAATGAAATGGATATCATTTCATCATAAGAAAAGTAAAATCATGTAAATCATAGAGAAATTATACTTGAAACATACACATATGAAATAATGTCATCTTATATGGAAAATGGTTTTGATAAAACATCTGAAATGAATTCTTGAGGAAAATATACATTCTTCTTCAAAATCATTTTCTTTTCACAAAATACCCTGAAATATTAAAATAAAAGTATTTTTTTAAAGTAGTCATAAAAGTTTGTAGAGGAAACTTGATTTAAATAATTCGTTATGAAACCATAAAAATCCATTCACACCATATAAGTTAAAAATAACATTCTTCTCGTACTTTGGTTAGAAAAGTCAAAAAGTACCTCGTATGGTAATCAAAAAGAAATTTCCTTACATACCAAGTAGTAAAAGTAAAAATAGTTAAAAAGGGACTGTAAACATAAATGAAACCATTTTTAGAAAACAGGTACATGAATAATTAATATAACCCCAAAAAATACTTACGAATAAACAATCTCGGATAAAAACGAGATTGGAAAAGTTATCCCTTACCTTAGTTCCGATATGCTTCGTACATATCCGTAATTCTTGTATATTGATTTAAATAATGACATTGAATTATTACAGAATCATATTCATTGTTATTATATAATATATGGTTCACATATTACTTTATATTACTTGTTCTTTTCTAAATTCCATGTTAAAGCAGCATTTTGGGTAAAATCGTTTCATTTATCGTACGTTTTTCGACATGTTGTTCTTGATATTATTACTCATATCCTGATTTAAAAAATTATAAAATGTATAACATGATTTATATATATAATATATATTCATAATATACATATATATATATGATATATCGATAAATGGAATGAAATACACCGTTAATGGAGACGATAGGCCGTACGTACGCATGAACGTTGTTTTCGTTTCCTTATTGAATTGAGTGGAATTAATTAGATGAAATACATATATATATATATATATATAAATCCAGTATCATTATTATGTCATATATTTCATGAATACTTATTATATATACTTTATAAACATTAATGAATGGTTAATCATGGAGAATGAATCTCATCGCATTGTGGAGACGGTAGTCCGTACGTACGCACGAGCGATGATACAATTCCCATGATCGTGGAATTTTATTTAAGTGTATTTATAATATTTTAGAGTCAATATAAAATTAAAATAATTGTATATAGTTATTTAATTAGACCCTTATACCCATCCATGTAAGGTGGTGGTCAAAAACAGATTACACCATGGTGTGGAGACGATATTCCGTACGTACGCACGCGCGGTAATTCCATTTTCTGTAGGATGGATAAAAGGTGAAATAGTGTTATTTAATATTTATAATAAAATATAATTATATAATTAATACTGATTTTATTACATTATAATGATAGAACTAAAGAAGAATAAGTTGAAGAAGACAGAAACTTGAGAGAATCGGAAGAAGGGATCACCGCTTCTTCGACGCACCTCCTTTAAGCCTTCTCTTAAGGAACTAGAGTTGGTCTTCTGAGAAGACCAGAACCTCCAAAATGTTTCTAGGGAAGTGGAGAAGAGAAATGGGTAGGGTTTTTCCGAGCATCAAGGCTAAAAAGTGATTGAAGAGAAGAGGGAAGGGGTGCCCTTTTTATAAGGGAGGAGAGGGGCACCTTTGGAAAAACATAAAATATTATTTTATAATAAAGTCATATTCGGGTTTTAATAGCTCAAAAATGATTTATTTAGAATATAAGGTGGGTATGGGTTGAAATCCTATCATCCAATAGAATTTAGACAAGTTTAGGTTTATATTTTAACCTTATCATTTAGATTTAACTTTAAGTTATATAATTTTACTTTTACCGTGTCTTCTTGTTTTCTTACACTATAAGGTTAATAAACATAATATAAAAATCCAAAAAAAACCCCAAGTTGTATATTATTAATATATATAACCGTATCTAAGTCATTTGGCCGAGCCTTATATTTTATAGAATAAAATAACAATTAATAATATAATATTTGTTTTAAAAACTATTTTATGTCAATGTTGACACTATTTGGTAATTGATTTTTTTGATAATTATAACAGCATGATTAGTTATAAAAAAGTTTATTAAATCAATAATAACATGTCATAGTAACCTATAAAATTATATGAATTCATAAAATTTCTCAAATTACATTTATTTGCGTATTTATAATATCAATTATGTTAATATTTCCTTAATATAGTAATTACTTCATCATCATTGTGTCATAAATAAATTAAATTATTTAAAGTATAAATATTATAAATAAAATACCATTATGTATGAAATCTTTTTATCTTTCTAATTAATATTTATAGTCTAATTCATCTTACGTATTATCCTATATAAAAATTATTTCGTTATTAAATTTTGATTTTAACTATTTTAAGCCTTCTTTAAATAAATTAATAATAAATGCCCTAATATAATCCATGTGGACATAAATGGTAATATTTTAACCCTAAGGTTTTTTATGGTCGACTTAAACATATCAAATAGAATTAGGACATGTGTTAGGGTAATAATAATATCATTTTCACCCTTAATTACCCTATTTACTTTTAACCGTGGTAAATAAAAGTAAAAAGTTACTATTCACCAAAAATTATTTTCATCTCATTGAACCACATTTTACCCCTTGATATTAACCATGTCTTTAGGATTTTTGATATTCCACTCACATAAGCGGTAAAATTAAGTTTTATGTAAATTTGAAAATTCTCCTAGGAAGTGGGTAAAAGACGGTGAAAAGTTCAATAAAATTTTTATATATGTAAAATTATTATAAAATGACTCCAATGAATTAATTTGAACATATATATGTATTATGTATCAATTTTCACCTAAAATAAAAATAAATTAAATAAATTATTATTTAAATAAAAAGTCGGTTTTTAAATAGTAACATAGTGTTTTCACTATTCATCAAAAAAATGAAATTTTCAGTAAAATACCGAAAATTCTCCCTAGGATAATTTCGATATTTCGAATCCAAAAATGATGTCCATTTTGAAAGATAAAATTTATAAAATTTTAAAAAGTGGGTATTACTGTTCATACCGGCTAGTTTATATAACATATCACTGTTTAGTGAAACACGGTATTGCGTATAACACAAGCTATCGTGGAAGGTCACGATTGCATGTAATGAAAGAAATGTCAGGGATGTGTGTAGGGAAAGCTCCTTTTGGTTTAGCTTACAACACAAGACATCAATAAAATTAAAAAGAATATTTTTCATAAAATATCGGGGTGTTACAATTATGATCAATAATTTTGTTGTGTTTGATATATATGGGGAACATCTTTCACATCATTACAAATATCTCAAACCTATTATAATGGATATATTCATATCAATAGATTATCATTAACATTAAACTATAGTTCTTGCCAAATATTGATAGAATAAATATTCAATCAACTCTTTGTTTCCTTGGTGTTCCATTCAAAACTTATAAATTTAACTTCCAATTACTCAACTAGCTTAGGACCAAATGGTTTTCTACCCAAAATTATCCAAGAATGTTTTAGTCCTATATGTCCTTCATTATAGGACTTCATAAGGATCCCTTTAAATTCTCACATGAAATATATTGTTATAATAACTTTAAAATATATGAAGGTGATGATCCCAATCACCATTGAAATCCATAGAAAAATATATCAACATATCATCTAGGGTTTTAATGGTCTTATCATACTAAAATTATATCTAAGGATGTTATTTAGTGCTAATGTTTAACTTAATATTAAAATAATTATGAACACTTATCTAGAACATTGAGGTATAACCCATGTACTGATTAGATTCAATAGAATTCGGTACCACGTGAAACTTTACCACTTAGATTATATCTATCCTATAAAGATTATAAAGAGTGGAATATTGACATATACAAATGTGATGTTCTAATTTCATAACGTGACAGGAAAAAACCCAAATATCAATAAGACCATTAGATGTTTTGGGAATTTTGAAGATGAAATCAATGGTGATGTTTTACCATTTCCATTCTAGTATGGTTAAGTTTTTTTATATCCCCATAGATTTTTGTCTCTCATTCTTAACATATTGAATACTAAGAAACATGATACATACTCCACAATATTCATTTTTATGTTTTCATACCAGAAAAACTATTTTAGATATACACACAACTTTATAATTCCACGATTAATAGATAATGATGAATTATGAGAGGCAATCAAAAAATATTCATTAAATCTGATATTAATGGGACACTTACTTTGTTATTATAATTTATCATTCCATAAATATCATGTTTTAACTCAAGTAAATTCCTCACCTTCATCTATGTTTCAAATTTTCCTTTTATGCCTCATTATTCCTTACAAAAATGGATGGATGAACAAAAATATAAGAACAATATAATATATCTTATTTCCCCATTATTTCAATATATATCTTCTAAACTTCCATAACTAATTTATCAATTTCAATCCACATCATGTAGAAACTAGAGTGGGCATTCGAACTCATAGTGTCAGCCTTTTTATCTATTTAGAGTGGTAATGTGTTGAGTAGTCATACTCATTAATAAATTTTAGCCATATACTTTAGTTCATATTATATTATTTCAATGTGAATATATACTTTAATATTTTATGATCAGTATATTTCAATACCTTTCACTCTAGAGATAATACCACAATATCTTTAATCCAAAAACTTCTCCTATCATACCCAAATTAAGAGTCATGAAAATTTAATCATGAAATTTTAACTTTCATGAGGCATAATCTATCACTAAATCATCATGATTTAGGATGTATCATTGTCCCTTATTTTATGTAATATTATAGATACACATTTCTTCCCTGCTATAGGGTAGTGATATCAAACGTGCACTGAAAAACCATTCCGTTTAGATCTTTGAATTATTTACGCATTCATCTTTACATTAGAACCCAACCCCCTTTCGACTTAACATGGTTATTAGTTTTGATATCCATGAGAAATTTCTCGAAAAGTATCATTAGTGTCTATTCAACCCAAGAAAAATATTTTCCCAGTCACCACGATTATATTGGAACATTTATCAATTACTTTCATCTTTAGAGGATCCACTGATAAACCCTCTCTTGAGATTATATGAACCATGAATGAAATTATTTTTTGTATCGAATAGTCACATGGCATAAATTTTTATTACATGTTATCCTCCACTAATGCCATCAAAATAACCCACAATCGATCTTCATGCTCATAATTTCTCTTGGAATATATAAGAATATCATATATAATTTCTACCACAATCTAAACATGTTAATATATAAACAATATATACATTAAATCCATTAATATAACAAGATCATTGCTAATTCCAAATGGAATCAATATAAATTCATAATGTCTATAACTCATATTAAAGTCCATCATGGGTATATCATCATTTTTGACCGTTATGTGACAATATCTAGATATAAGATTATTTTTTTGGAAATATATTTATCTCCTAGTAATTTATCAAAAAAAATAATCGATACAGTGTAGAAGATACATGTTCCTAATAGTGATATTGTAAAGTTCAAAAAAACCAATGAAAAGACAAAATAACCCTATTTTATTATTAATAAAAAAAATATATTCTCCCCTAAGAGATGAAATGGTGTGTATAAATCCCTTTTCAATATTTTTGTAGATTTTCTTATTCAATTCCTACTACATATTCCACGAAATTCAATATAGATTCTTTTAAATAATTGTATGACTAGGAATGGATTCTATTTAAACCCAAAATCAATGATACAGAAGACAAATGGGAATGTCTTTGTGATATACATTAGTGTAATCATTAATAATAGAAATATATTAATTGATTATTTTCTCCACAACCATTTGAGATAAGTAACCCTTTTGAATAGGTAGTAAGATCCACATAATAGAAGTAATTTCCAGTGGATTCTTAGGTTTGTCCTCATTAATATAAGATAGTTGGATGACTTGGAATATCATGTTTTACATCCCTTCCCTAAAAAATGATACAGAATCTATATAAGTAGAGGTAGAATACCATGATTTATAGGAAACATATTACGAAAAACATCGATGAGAGAGGAGATATAGACATGAGATCAGATCATCTTACCATTATGAGATTTTAATACTAACTCAATATTTAATTTTTGAGTTTTTTATGTGATACCATTTGAAAATAATTTAGATATAAAAGTGTGGGAATAGGTAGAATCAAATAAAACATGTATATCTGTAGAGTGGATTGTATTTTTTTCTTTCACCACATCGTTCTTGTGACATACATCAATATTTTTGATCACATGATATTTCCAATTGTATATTGGCATAAATGTTTTCCAACATTAATTTTCATCAATAAGAACCCATATTAAAAATTTATTGGTTTAATTTCCAAAATCATTATAATTATATCATTTTATTGTGGTTGGAACATTCAATTGAATTTTATCTCTATTCATTTATTTGATTAGATTCTTCACATTAATTCAGTATTCTTTTTATTAACAACTATCTTTTCTAAACATTCCATAACCCTTAGGTATATTTTCTCCATTCTTCCATCCACACTTCTTGCACGAATGATCATTAATTTTATTTCCCCCATGGTTCTTATTATTATAATATCCATTAAAATTTATCTTTCACTTCTTCCTCAAATAAATTATTTACATCTATCAATGTATCTTATAGAGAACTCTTTTCATGAATATATTATTAAAAGACTAATAAACCACACAACATATCATTTATGGTTGATGATAAAATTTGAATCATTCCTTGAATGTTTGGTTAGATTTTCCTCACAGGTACAAAAAAATACATCAAATATCCTCTTAAATTAGATAAATTTATTCACCTTATATTGTGATGAGCTTGAGGGAAGTACTGATTGAAAGTAATTTCTTGAACTCTTCCCAAGTGATGGAGTAAATTTCCACCACTTTCTCGATATTCATGATAAGATTCTACCATTAATCATCTTCACCTTCTAAGTAATACATATCCAAGTTAATAATTTCATACTTTGATCACCAAATATAAAATAATATATTTTTAAAGTATTTATCTATTACTCATCAATAAGTGTATTAGAGGAACCATTAAAGGATTGTAGAAATTTCCATATAAAATACTCAATGGTGAGTAGTTACATTATTTTTCTATTTTTAATTTTATCATGATTCATGTTAATATTCATATATTGATATTTTTGGGTGTACATAGCTATAATATTTCATATAAAATATCCCATTTCATTTATTTTCTCATTATAAGTTTATTGAATTTCGTGTCACATTCTTTTTCCACATGATTCCTCCTTTTTCCAAACATTAACTAAGTCCAAAAAATCATAGTGTGAGTATCGTACATCACTAATCAGTGTATGAAATATTTTTTTATGAAAATCATTCTTATGAAATCTTAAAATTATGAAGCCTTATTTCAACCCATGAAAATTTATGTTCCTCTCATATCAATATATATTATCATTGTTTGTAAATAATTCTATCATTTCATTCATCATAATGGTTTTTTATGATAATTTTAATTGAATAAATTATATCCCCTATAAGATTCAAACCAAGTGTGTAATTTTGTGTCTTATCCATACTCTAGTTGATGATCATGTTAATACCTAACCAACCATTTCGAGGTTATTACCCTTAGGTGCATTCATTTAAGAGACTACATCCACATTTTTGTATCCACATAGGGATAAAATTTCTAGGAAAACAAAAAAAAAATTCCTTTCCAAACTTTAGTATATTATCCTAAACATAAACCAATACCAATGGTTTTCCCCATTGTTTACTATTAATCATCTCCAAAAATAACTAAACCCTTCTTTGAATCTAAATAAGGTGTCCTAAGCATTATAACGATAAATATTACATAATTTTGTATGATTAATAACTCCATCTCACAATTATAGATGCTTTAGAATTATATAGGTTGTACATATTTGTAGACAAGATACACAAACAAATTCATTTATTACATATTTTTAACATCTTCCACAATGTTCACCTCATATTAAACCCTTCTTATACATACCCTACTTAAAACAATTCTTCATAACTCATGGAAAAGAAAACCTAATAAAGGGATATATCAATATTTAGCTAGGTTTAACATAAGATATATCAACAAATGATATTTTTAGAGAATAAAATAAGCATTAGGGTGCGATATGAAAATCATAACATAGGAAAATCATACCAAATAAGTCAAATATCATCAATAATGGGTCATTATATATGGTTTTTTCATAAAAAAAGTCATAATTCATAAGAATATTCAATCATAAATAATCAATCATGATCCATGTGAACATATCATAAGTAGAAGATATAAAACTTTGGAAAACAATAATCATATAAAATCATTCCCATAGTCAAAGCAGACTGTTAAGACTATTATAGAGGACATAGCCCTATAGTGTGTTGGGTTCAATCTTCATTCCATCATTTCACTAATAAATTTTCACTTACTAGACTATCATAGTGTTCAATATCACTTACTTAACCAGGGTCACCCCAATTCCATCAAATTTTATCTCAGGAGATTCAAACTTTTCCCAAGATCTTAGAGGGATATATATTTCAAATCCCACCAATAACATAATGGAAACCAGACATATATGTGTCGTAAGATCATAATTACCTTCATCATGTTATAATAGCACAATCCATGAAAAATAAATATTCTTTTTTAAACATCACATAAATAAAAAATATAAATCTATACAAGGAAAGGAAATGTAAAATATCATAACAACGTTCATCATTTCATCGTATATTAATTTTCCTTTGGAAAAATAAATCAGTTTCATGAAATTATCCTAGTAAAAAAATCATCTGATTTAATCCATAAAAGTGGATGATATTACAAATTAATATCCCTAGTGAAGCATAAATATATGGATGAATTTTAAATAGTTTAAAATTACCCTTAAAATAACATTTTGATGTTTCCATTTAATTTTGATGATTATATATTTTATTTTATTCAATATTTTATTGAATCATTAATGGGTAAGGTGATAGAGAACAAGAAACCTATGGATGTTATAAAATCAATATAATATAGGAACATAGTCTTGATAATATAAAAATCTATCATCGGAACTTTTTTAATGAAATCAAAATTTCAAGAATATAATTAAAAGTAATTATGATTATTGGAGTTTTTTGTACAGATAGATAAAAGAGAAATCCGTGGATTTTTTATATTCAAATGAATCTAAAAACATAAAACTAGTAAAAACCCAATATTATTTGTTTCCATGACCAGTGATGAAGGATAAAACCCAAACTTAAATATCAATTAGAGTTGAAGAAGTATGTGATATAAGATTATATTATTGATTATCCAATGATTATTAAGAAGAAAATATATTGAGAATAATTATACTGATGAATGTAGGCCTGAAGGTAAAACAATCAGAAGAAAAATAATGAAGTCAAATAAATTATGATGATAAAAAAGATTAAGGAAATTTAAGAACTGATAATGTCTATATGATTCAATACCATGGAATATAAAGAGTATTTCTACTATAAATATGGTAAATAATTAAGTGTAACATTTATAGAAGATTCATTGAACATAAAATGTTGAATGATCGAAACAATGTAATGATTCATTGTATGTTAAGAAACAAAAAAACTAAAGTATATAAAACTACAAAAGAAGACTCGTAGAGATGAACTCAGATTGTGTTTTTATGAATTTACCCTATGATACACATTGTATTATGTGTGACTTAAAATTTTAATTTTCAAAAATCCCATTTTATGAAACCCAATCTATTAAAGGTTATAGAATAATGATCTAGATGATGCTATATTTTTTGTTAATCTAAATAACATAATATTGGTGGGAAATATTTTTAATCTTATATGAGTCAATGAAAAGCAAGAATATGAGTTGTTCTATACATGTTTTATTGTAAAATAAATACTAATTAATGAATAGATGATGAATCTTTAGAAGATAAATACATGGAAGGAGGAGCCAGATCCTGAGACTGAGCTGGTCAGAATTATAGAAAATAAGAAGAGGAATTTGAAGAAAGATGTTTGGTTGAGTCTATATATGAAGAAATGATAAAATTGGAGGTTTGATTATGAATCTAAAAATATTTTCTAATAACATGTTCAATCTAAATGAATGTGCATCAGATAGAAACTACCAAAATTATGTGTGTAATATTGAAGAATGTTTGAAACACCAAATGTAGAAGAATATTGATGTGAGATAAAGGTTTAATTAGATGAAGCTGATTGACATCTATGGAGGTACATCTTATGGATGATTTAATGAATTTACATTGTATTAATGTAAAAAATATTTGATGATTTTGGCCTACAAATTTTATGTGTAATATTCATGGAAGGGATGTTTATTATTCAAGATGGGAAATGATGAATAGTTAAATATTATTGAAGCCATTTTTTTGTAGTGGATCTGATGAAGTCAAATATGGATATATTTTAGAGATAATAAAGGTGGTTAATTCCATATTTGAGATAGCAGTAATTTCAAAATTAAACCTATATGTTCCCTATATCTATTAGATGAAGAATTGATATATTAAATGGAAATGAATGTTTTTTTGATTGGATAAAAATCATAGAAAATTGAGAGATATATTGATGAACAAATATAAGAATCATCCAACAAAAAAACATCATTATATTAATATAAGGTTCCAATGTGACATGTCCAGAACATGATATTATAATGTATAGTGTTTTCTTTGTATATATAAGGCTATAAATAGAAGATCTAGACAAATAGTTAGAACTTACATGTGGAAGTTATGGAAATTGAAGATTGAGGTATTGAGAGTTACCAAATATTGTTCCTCTAGAAGAAGAAGGATAGGGTCTACATGGATAATGAATATTTATGATGTTTATCTATTAGTAGAAGAATAATCAATGAGAAAGTTTTAAGAGATTAATCAAAGACTTATGGTTCAATTATGAAAAAATTCATCTTTCCTTCCACAGAGGTAGAAGTTGATTTTTTTTGTTAGCCTAACAACATGTGTGACATTGTGGTTTCAGACATGCATGTGACGAATGTTTGGGGTTAAGTGTGATTCATTATAAAACCACTTATATTTTGGGATGGAAATTATAATGTAAAATTTCTGTCACAGGTGATCCGAGATACAAAAAGGATTATATTATAACATTGAGGCCAAAACATATAAAAATACCCATGTATTGGTTTCTTTACATTATCTATTTAGCATAAAGTAAATGTGTAAAGGTTGAGTTTATAAAGATCCATACATCGTAACTGATAATAGATGTTTGGTCAATATAAATAAAGGAATAATTTATGTGAAATTGAATTAGTTCAAATTTGGCCTCCTCTGATTCCCTCCACACTCTTAAGGTTAAAATATGATCCCTTGGTAATATAAATTTGTATTAGAGGAAGATTATCTCTGTGTTTTATTTATATGTTTTGTTTGTAGTCATTTTTAAATATTTAATAGGAATTGAATATTTTTATAATTGAAAGAAACATTTTCTCTAAAATATATCAATGTTAAGACTAGGATAAGGGGAAAATAAGTTATTCTATATTATTGAAACATGGTGGTTGTGTCAAAAACCATGAAGATACAGAAGATGAAAATGTCTCAAAATTACTGAATGCTCGCCCCTTTCTATCGAAAGAATGATAATCCACAACTATTATAATTAATGATTATAATAATAATTATGATCATTCCGTTAGGATTAATTCTCCGAAAATTATCTTTCTCAAATTATGGTGAGTTTATAAATGTCGATTATATTGAATATTTTTTATCATAAATAAAAGGATAATTAAAAAATTAAACTATTAATATTATTAAATATATAATTCCATATATCAAGGGAATGTAGGAGGAAATTTTTTATATTGATTCATAATATAATGAAATAGAATATTTATGGAGAATAAGTTCTCTAAAATTAGAATCCACAAAAAGTTTTTAGAAGTAAATTAATAAAATTTGAAACAATACAATGTAAAATTATTCCTAGTTGAAAAATAATTGGTAATAATCCCTTGTTTGAAGAATAAAAATTCGTAATTTTTCTCAGTAATATTCCATGTATGGAAATAAATATTTGAATTCCAGATTATAAAATTAGATGTAAAGGGAAGAACAATAATAATGCAAGGAAAATTTCTAAAAAATGAATGTAATATACATGTGGAAATAATTTATAAGTTTAAAGATACATTTGGTGATAAATTAAAGTTATTTGAATATCATAAGATCGCTTTAAATATTATGTGTCTTGAGTTGGAAATAAAATAGAAAAACAAGGATGTTGCTCAAGATGAATCTTTACATAATGAAAAAAAAAGAAAAGAAACACTTAAAAAATTCATAAAGATAATATTATTTCATAACATAATAAATGTAGTGATATGAAGAATATGTGATCATATGAATTTCAATCCATTGATATGTCAAAAGAAAATTCAACACCACATTCTAATGAATTTGTGTTTACTACCTCCCATACATTAAATAGTGCATCTGGTAAATCAGGAAAAGGATGAGTGAAGAAGGATATAGAGAAACCCATCACTTTATTTAAGGTGGATGTAATATGTTGAAGGATTTACCCTCAAGATGTATAGAAACACAAAAAAATTGTCTAGAATAAATATGTTTTTGAATAATTTTCTCTGATCCAAAATTTAACTAACTGAAAGAAATCATGTTTTCATGGCTATTGTTAGTATGGGGGAATGTTTTGGAACATTTCCATAAAAAGTAGGCATAATATTCCCTATTATGGATAAAACAATATTAAGGGAGATAAATATGATAATATTATGTTTGTACACCCAACCCTCATAGAAAAATATAAACATATATACATAAAATATATTTAAATATATTGGAAATTTTAATCAATGTTTCAGAAGAAGTGGTCAAACAGAATAAAATGTTTGGATTACTTTTACAAAGAAGAAATCAATACAGACTAATGGAAGGATGAAACAAATCTTAATTGATATTTGAGGAATGTTGACAGTAAGTCAACCTTATGGTGAAAATAATCAAAATCTATAAAGAAGGTTTCACTAAATATGAATGTTTTGGATGAAATTGTGCCGATGAAAAGATTCCACTTTTATAGAATAAATGGACACTTCATGAAAAATTGTAAACACACTATGTATGTTCAATTTTATAAATTTATTCTTAATAAAAAATTTCATTCAATCATTGAAAGAGAAAAGTAGATTGGAATGGTGGAATATATAATTTATAATGAATTTAAAGTTCACTATATGTTTTCTCTAAAGGGTAACTGAGCAAAAGATGTTAAATAATATAAAAAGTGTAAGTTTTCCAACCACACTCATGAAAATACCATTAAAATATCACCTCACAAAGTGATTTTTGTGAATAAAAAGAAACAAGAATTGTAGAAATACATGATTTTTGGGAATGAAAATTCTACATGAAAGAAGAAATGTGAACATGTTTGGAAGGCTTTCATGATGGTATAACTAGATAATTTAGAGGAAGAAAACTGGATGAAATAAAAATATAAATAATATTGTTTTTACCTTGATAGCTGATGTTAGGAATAATAATATACACCAAGTGAAAATTTAAAACTAATTTAATAAGTCTATACTTCCATTCAAGAATTATGCTTAGATAACCATGAGACAATTCATTAAAAAAATGGGAGATTAAGTAAATGGGGATTTCATTTTGATAAATAATTCTTATCCCTGTTACTCTAATATTTGGAAAAAAAGAGACTTTATTCTGTGATTATAAATATTTTATTATTTAAAAGTGAACATAATGTGATGTAATTCAAGGGGATCTCAGATGTGAAGATGAAGATGGTTATTCAAAAATGATTATAAGTTGGATACAATTCATATTCCAACAATCCAAAGTGATCTAACACTATATGATGAAATATTTCGGATTTAATGTCCCATACTCATATGATTACTAAATTTTAAATGAAAATAATTAAAATTTATTTGTTGATGACAAATTAATAATTTTCATAAAATGGTTGTCAATTCATCTTTTAATGCTTTAACATTTATAATTTATTTTGATAATTATAACAAAATATGATGAATGAAAATTTAATAAACTTTCCCCTAAAAAAATATTTTAAATAATTTATCATCACGTAGTTATTTTATAGGCAACATTAATATCTAGGATAATCAACCTTATTTTCTACATCGAGCATGCCTCACAATGATTTAGATTAATTTTATTTGGGGCATATTTCTTTATGAAAATTGATTTTATCCTTTACTATCAGAATCAACATTAACATCTGATTTAATGGAAAAAAATAAGATAAGAAGAAATATTTATTGAAAATTTCTCCCTAACCCTAATATGTCAAATGGGGTAATGATATTAAAATCATTTATGGGGAGAGAAATTGACAATGAAGGCCCATCAACTTAATTCCTCAAATGAATTAGATAAAAGATAATTTTAATTTATTATTAATCAAGGGGAGAAATATGATATTATTTAGTTCGTTTAATTTTTACTAAAAACAAATCAGAAAGGGTAGATTGAAATTCACATTATATGATGATGATGATATATTGTATTTGATTCCAATAGTTCATTTCAAAGTCACAAAATATGTTGATGTAGAGGAAGTAACCTATGACTGTTCTAGATGAAATCCACCAAAATAATATACTTTGGATGTGTGAATCATTATATTTCTGAACTATATAAAAAAGATCTAATTCTAGAGGATGGTCATATGCATTGAAGGTGAGTGGAGTACATTTTTATAATAGATGGATGAAAGATATTTGAAATTTTTATAACTATAAGTATCAAAAAACAATTTACCATTGAAGAACTAATATTATTTGTTTTTATGATGAGTGCTAATGGGTTAAGAAACACAGACAACATAATTTTGAATTGAAGGACTATATTATATTAATTGGGTAGATTTATGATTTTAAACAATATCCATAATGAGATATATTTGGAAGAAATTATGTTGATAAAGTAAGACTAAAAGTAAAATCATTGCATGAAATATAGTGAATTTGATGAAACAAATATGATAAAAATTATTCTTCCCCATGGTGTACTAATAAAGTCCCAATGATTCATTACTAAGAAAGTTAAGGAGACTTTTTCCATAAATTCAACAACAAAATGAAGTGAAACACCACTAGATGGTTCACTAAACATCATATGCTGAATGATCATTGGAATATTCTGGTATAGAGTAATTTTAGAAACCCAAAATATAGAAGTGTTTAAAAGTCCAAAATAGATTTTGAAAAGATATTCCAAAATGAGTTTTTATAAATTCTACCTTGGAAAAATGTTACACTAGGTCTAGTGTAGTGATGAATGTTTTTGTAATCCAATTTTAATAAACATGATCCTTTGATAGTTTTGAAAAACTGAGCCGTGAAATTATATGTTATTAATCTATTGAATGAATATGATGACTCATACATTTCATTCATAAATATTATATATTAATATATGAGTATTACTTATATAAAATTACTATCAATGTCAGAATTGTATCGATCTAGTGTGATTATAAATATGGACACCTAAACAAGAGGTTAATAAATTCCTCCCATTATGTTTTTCATAAATATAAACCTACTTATAGATTTCATATTCAATACATTTCTTCTTAATCTGGGGAATGAAATCACATAAAAGGGAAATCTTAGATTCTTGGTAAGGCTATGTAAGGGAGATATCGATTATTACATAAATGAATCATGATAATAATGGTATGAGAACATCATAATAATAATTTAAAAACCATACCCTATATATCAAAGAACATAGTCTTGATTCTTGGAATACAACTAGGTTGTTTATAAGATATAAATCATAGTAGAATAAAAGAACAAAATTTTTGAGAGGATAATAATGGTATAAGACATTAAATAGTGGAATTGTATTATAAAATAATTTTCTAACTAGTCTAGGGTTATTTTCAATACTATCAGAGTTTATTGGGTTGACACCACATTCTATAATTGTAGTCAAGGTTCACTCCCAATATTATCATAGTGTAAAAAGTTCCTTACTGAACTGGGATCACTCCCCATTCCAGTCATATTTATCTCATGAGATATAATTAATTACCCAATGCATTAGAGGGATATATAATTTCAGGATGACCCATCCTTGGATATAATTTAACCACCATCCTTGTTTATATCACAACTACAAACATTCAATATAGTGTAACCAACATCCTTGATTTATAATATAAAATCCAATAATATAATGAAAAACATACATATGTGTGCTAAAAGACCCAAAAAATTTATCATATCATCAAATCACATCTCGTGAAAATAAGATGGGTTTCAGAAACATAATATAAATTCATTATAGCACCACCCACTAGAAATAAATGGGTTTTAGAGACATCAATTCAACATAATCCTTAATCATCCAAATAAATAATAAGAATGGTATAATTTGATTATATCACCAGTAAATCATAATTACCATAAAATTATTTTTTCATATATAAAAATTTCTTTAAAATTTTATTAAAATATTTCTTGAGTAAAGTAATATTTCCTATTTGAAAATAACTTTTAAATTGAAAAAATTTCTAGAAACTTATGTATAAAAATTTATTTGGAAATAAAATTTGAAGTTATTAAAGTATGATTCAAAACATTGAGTGGTCATTATGGATGTAAATTATTTTCTAGCTATATAATTCCAAATAAAACATTCCATTATAATTTTTGGTAAAAAGTGAAAAATTACCTCGATTAGAAAATTAGGAGAAAATTAATTTTAAAAAATTTTCTAAAAATAAAAACACTGCTAAAAATGAATTTAAAAAATAATATTAGACTAGTAAATTTATTCTTGAAATCATTTTATAAATACATGTAAATTGGATAAAAAGTTTCCTGGATGAATAGTAAAACATAATTGGGTTTTCATAAAAATGTTTATTCAAAATAATGAGTATTTAAAGAGAGGGAAATGAAAGGACCAAATATATTTATAATTAATAAAAATATGAGAAGAAAAATTAATGGTAATAATTTGATATGGATGATATAATTTCCTCTCATGGAAATTCAACCATAACCAATCTCGATAAAATTAAGATTAAAACATAAAGCCCCTAACGATTTGGTAAATTTTGAACAATAAGGCCCGTGAAATAATTATCATTATATGGATATCTAAATACCCATTAAATTTATAATATTATTCATAAAATATATTTGTGGTTAGTATATACAAAACATAAAACAAAGAAGTGGTGAATACGACATGTATCTCAAGTAAGAAGAAAATCTTTTACCTCAAGTCTAAATTCCTTCATATGTATTGGTACATCAATTATAAAAAAAATATATTAATTATAAATTTATTATAGAAACATGATCATATATATCATACCATATATAATTTTTTATAACATTTTACCACCTATGTATTAATAATTGATTAATAAAATAATGGTTATGGGTGAAAACTGCTTCATTTTTCACAAATGCTTTTGTTTAGTAATTTAGGTCATTGTCTATCTATCCCGGTTATGTCATCTAAACAATGTTTACCATAATATGAATATAATATTGATTCACAATGAGTATATATATATATATTTAGTGTCATCCATAAAATATCAGGATAGAAAAATGAATTACACTATTCTTGGAGATGATATGTCGTACAAACGCATGAACACCGTTTTCATTTTTCAAAGGATGGAAAGAAAGAATTTTAAATATTAATTCACATTTATGGAATCATTGTAATATCATCTAAATAATATATACTCATAAAATCCATAATTATTACCATTCATGTAAAAAATAAATTAAAAATAAATCACACCTCTTCTTGAAGGAGGTAGTCCATATATACACATTAGTGACCTTATGGTTTCCAAACAGATTGGAAGGTAATAAGGTAAAGAAGATATTTCCAATCGAGAACTATAGTTTTTCCCTAAATATAATATATAAACATCAAAACCATTAAATATTAATCCATAAATGAGGGCGATGAAAAATTAAGTATATCGCTATGTAGAGATAGAAAGTCGTACGTATGGACAAGTGAAACCTTCACTTCCCATTTTATGGAAAGGGGGCGAATAAAGGCAGTTTAATAATCACAAAAATATGTAAATATATTTAAGATACTAAAGTTATTTTTTAATAATAATATTATATATTTTTATCATAAAAATAATAATAATAAGGAATGTGATTTCGCAAGGTCATTACATTTTCTTTGAAAGAACTCTTTATGATCACTTAAGGGATCTACAGTTGTTCATTTGTTTAGAAAATAACAACTATAATACTTCCATAGGAGTATAAAAGAGAAATTGGTAAATTTTTGTTGATATATATGACTCAAAATTGTGTGAATAAGATAAAGGAGGGGTGATATTTTATAATTGAGGGGATGGGAACTCTTGGAATTTCAAAAAATATTGAAATATATTAAATCGTTCTAAATATAAATGGATGCAATTGTTAAAAATTCCCTATAAATTGAAAACATATTTCATTTTATACTATATATTGTCCCTTTATCATTTATATATATATTTTTATGATTTTTATGAAATTTAAGAAGTTATTAATTAAAATAAAATATCATTATCTCAAATTTAAATGTTATTCATTTAATTTGAATTAAATGAAATAACAGAAAAGTAAAAATTCAAAAATAATAATTTAACATAACACTAATATTTAAAATTCAATTTAATATTTCTTTTAACACTATATGACACTCAAATAATATTAATTTTTAGTACTTTTAAAATCAATAATTTTATTTTTCTATTAAATAAATATATACTGCATAGGCGTTGCATAAGAATTTAAGGCAATAATATAATTTTTCAAAATTCAAAATAAATTTATAATTAGGAAATAAAATTATTTAATATTATAATAGACATTTATATTCATAAAATTGTACCTTTATCCCTATGTGGGCATATAATATATATTTAAAACCACCAGACTCATATTTTATAACTCTCTTTGATTTACAAATTATATTGATACTTTTCATGAAAAAGTTTCCATTAAATAAATCAAATTAGATAATTATGTGGTAATGTTCAAATTAACTATATCTAATAATAAATATGAAGAAATATTATGACCTTAGCATTTATTTTTAACCTTTATTAACTTGAATTACCATTTACAATAGTGATATATTTTTTCGACGATTACAATTCATATTGAAAAAAAATAAAAGGGGCATATTTATGAAATTTGTACCTTGTGGTTAATAATATGGATTTAATTTTATAAAATTAAACACCTATTAGTGGAATAAATGTATATTAAAATAAGAATTCAAAACGAGATGATACACTTTTTTAGAAGAAATACATTTTTATGTGTAAAATATGTTTTATTTTTATCCCATCCCTAGAAAATTATTAAATGAATGTTAATTTTTATATAAATATATAATATATAAATTTTAATAAAATCATTCACCAACAGTTATCTATATAATTTATTAAGATAAAACACAATGTGCACATAAAAATTTAGTTTTAAAGAAATTCCTTTTTACATATAAATTATGTTTTTATACCAAATTCAAACATAAAATTGATTATAATGAACATAATTATATTATTTAAAATAAAATATAAATAATATTACATTCGGTCTATTTTAAAACTATGTTTAAGTTATTATATGACTAAAACAAAATATAATTTTAAATAATTTTTTTATTTATTCTTTTGAAAACAAATCTTTTTAGTAAAATCATATAAATTCAAAATAAGATAATTTTAATATACATATTTTTTAATTTTAACTTATTTTAGGAAATAAATTTTTTATGTTTCATAAATTAAATAAAATATTTTCTCACAAAAGACAATAAAAATTATTTTCTAAGGAAAGAATATTTTTATGAATAAAATGGATTTAATACATTCTCAGTGTTATTCATAAGCCGTAATAAATAAATTAATTTTTTGTGGGAAATTAATATATATCTCATAAATAAGTTAACCCCATTCATACATACCAATTTAAATTCTATGTTATAATGGCCATATTTAAGCAATAATATGTCATAGTTCATTCCAGCTCAATGTTTCTTATCTTGTATGCTATCGATTATAGTTTTAATCTTAAAATCATGGGGATTCACAATATCTTATAAATTTAAAACAAATTATCCCCACAATTTCAACTTGTGATTTATAATTAGATGTTTCATATTTGTATGTTATTTTATAGAAAACTCACATCATAAAAATGGTTAATAAAACTACCTCTCAAAAGGGGGAAAAGGACACATTATGGTTACCATAATACTTGGTTACTGTATAGAAGAACATTAGTGGGAAGTGAAAATATGGACAGGGAAGAGAAAAATAATTCCTAAAGACTCATAGAGGTTGATAGATAACATATTTAGAAGAATGGAAATAATAATAGAACCTTAAATCAATGAGTGGTTAAAATACCATCAATTCATATGAATTGATGTTTATAAGACAAAATATTTTTCATAACATCCACATCCTCGAGTTGAGTCATTACATTACCTTATAGACTTATGGAATAAGGAAATTTACTTTCTACATCAGTAGAATTTTATCCTTTAATAATTTTTCACTATAATCTAATATGTTTCTCTAAATAATGAGTATTAAATAAGATTTTTATGCCTGAAGAACTAATATAAACATATTAAATAAGAATATATTATATCATGTTACTACTTATGTATTTTGGCATTAACCAAAAAAAAACCTGAAAATGTAAGATGAATCCCAAAATGAATATACGTTGAAATACCATACATAAATCAAAAATTTTACAAAACCACCACAATGGTTTTACTTATATCATTTCATAAATAACCCTACATCTCAAATAACCTTAATAAACTCCAAATAAAACAATTTTTGAACCTAAAAGGACATCTCATACCTTTAATCAAAAATCTCAAAAAAAATATAATTATATCCTTCCAAATTAAATTTTCATGTTAAATCATATGTTAATCGTAAAGGTTATATATACCTAAACAAAATTAAACATCTACCAAATATCATTAACCACATTGATAAGACAATATATGATATTTTATGTAGTTAAATTCACCAAAATATCATGAACCAAAAATAGATAATATCATACAAGGTAATTCTTAATATAACCATAAATATATAAGAAAACATTACCTTGTTAATGAATCACATTTCAACCATCAAGATTATTTATATACTATTATTTAGTAGTTCATAATTAACAGAACATAAAATCATACAAAAACCCCAAAGGGTTATTTAAACCTCAATAGAGTAATCTTTGGAATACCTAGTAACAACTTAAAATCACTTCTAAATCCTCCCACATAAAATTGAAAAATATGTTGATTCCTTTGAACTTATTTTTGATCTTAAACTTATAATCCCTTTACGGTATCCATAACCTTTTTGTTAACTTCACATTAAAAAAAATCCTTATTCCAAAAATAAGTTCGAAAACTGTTGAATATAGTCAATAAATCACTAAATTCCATATACATCATCACTTTTTCATCCAATAATTAATTTAATGGTCACCAATACTATCCTACAATTGTCAAAAATATATTTATCAAACCTAAACATATGTTTTCATATTCCACTATGGAACAATCTTATAAGTTTCAAGATCTTTATATCCAAAATATTATCAAAATAACACTTCCAAAACATAATTCAAGAATACTAATAAAAAAATATTTATAAACATTCACTACATAATTATTTATGTGGTCAAGCTGTTAATTATTGGATTTTTAAATTGGATAAGATAATGACCCTATTCCCCACACATGAGAAATTTAAATATAAATGGTATATTTTGATGAACTTAATATTCCTCCATCGAATTATTCATTTTAATCATCAATTTAATTCTCTATGACATTTATTTTCACACAAAAATCATATTCTTATCTCTAAAATACATTCACTTCAGTGCTTCTTACTATATTATCTATATATATGAAGGTGAATATTCATTTTTTATAGTATACACCCCCCTAATATCTAAGTGAATTATATTCTTATATTATTTTGTGAGTCCGAGAGTTGGTTAAGGTGTATTTTTTTAATCATATATGATGATAATTGATTAAGAATAATCCTAATATTTCATATTTTATCTCACTTTTATTTGGTTTCATTTGAGGAAATTGATTCCATTCTACATCAACATTAACATTAATCATACTAATTCCAACCATTGTCTAATTATAAAAAATATAATGTGAGAAATAATTGTCATAGTGAGGAATAATAAAAATTAATTAATATGATGTCTAAATCAAGAGACATACATTTCAGTATAGGACACAATATTTTTAACCTTGGTTATCCCTTATCATTACCAAATCCATAGAATGTTATCATATAGTTAGAATTTTCCAATGGATTATCACTAATGTATTCTCATAATAGATTCTAAATTTTAACTAAATCTTCCTCTATTACAAAAAATAAGGACCCATAATTTTCATAATAGATATTAAATTTCATTAGATAAAAATTCATTACATATATTTACAATCCATACCATATTGATATATGTCTAGTATCTTTAGAAACCTAAAAATAGACAAAAATGGTTCATAAGTGTCTCTCAAAATGTTCTTAATTGTCATCACCCATATTAGTCATTTTATACTTACTACCTTTCTTAATTACCATAGGAAAGAAAACATAATAAAGGATGACCTCAGATGATTTGCATGTTTTTGTAAGGGATATATCAATGATGTAACGACCCAAAATTCATTAATTTAAATTCCTCTTGGTCTATTTAACTGTCTTATTATGGTTATGTAAAAAATATTCACTTATTTGGTTTTATGTTTTGTATTCTAAAATATTTTTATGAATTTTGACTGTTACTGATATAGTCGTTTAATAGTGATCACTTGATTAGTATAAATATAGGGCTCTAACAAATCCAATTTACTCAGAAAAAGGAATCGATGGACTAATCATGTATAAATTCCCCCTACAAATCCCATTTGTCAGATCTTGGATATATGGTGGCATCATTGGGCTTCTCTCTTGACCATCCCCAAGACGAGATTATATATGATAAGCTCAAGAAGAACTGTCTTTAAGAGAAGTGGAAGTTGATAGAGATTACCACTCGAGAAATATTATTCGATCCACCCCAAGAGTCTGTCACCATCGTTCATCTTACCCTTTGGTCTTGTGAGTTTGTTATAAGGGGTTAAAAAATGAGTCCCAATCACTATGACTATGTACATTATTCTTTTATATAGAATATACATTCTCTTTATTGTTACTTTGTAAATAGTTTTTTAAGCACAAATCGTATTTTTAGTTTATATTCAAATAAGAAGTCTATTTTTATGAATTAATGGATTTTTTAATTAAATAATATTTTATTAAATTATTATTATTATTATTAAATTATTTTTTTAAATATAAATTATCATATAATTTTATGAATGCAATTGTAATTTTTATTATGGTTTGAAAGTTGTTTTTGTCGAAACCCATGAATTTTTTATAAATGTTAGTTTTTATTTTAAAAGTAAAAATTAACATATTTAGAAAATTTATTAGATAAAATGAATATTATTTTTGGAATCATAATATCAAAATTATCCAACAGTGAATTTTTTCATAATTTTCAGAGACAATCAATTATTTGGGTAAAAATAAATACCGTTTAATTATTTAATGTGTTTTATGACATCATAATGACCCAATAGTGATCTAATAAAATACTATAAACATTTTTTTCATCCAATATATTTTATACAATTAAAAGAATGTGATTTTTGTTTTGATTTAATTATTTTACAAAGCTTTAGTGGACCCTTCAAGGCTTATAAAACATTTTGTATTTTTAAATTGTTTTCCTTGATAGTGTGACTCACCTCCACATATGGAACCCTATTATTTTAAATAATATAGGACATTTTCCATGTAATGTATTTTTTTCCACACCCCTTTTTCAAAAAGAATTTTCAATAACCATGGGTTGGATTGTGGTTTTGATTAGTTTAATTTGAGGTGTCCCAAACCTAAATAATAATGAATTCTCTCTCCTTCTATATATAAACCCACCGAAGCTCCCACTTAGACTACACTAAAATCCATTTTAGTTCTTCCAAACCCTACCTTAATCTATCTATAATCCTCCCTTGGTTCCCCAAGATCCCAATTAGCCTTTGTCAATCTTATCCCATGCTTTTGGGATCACACATTCATGTAAGGGATTTCATCCTTTCTCATTTTTTCCAACTTTCATTAAGTTGTTATGCCCTTCTTTTTCAATTACAAATATTGGGGTATGATTTTAAACCTTCCCAATACATCATAATTTATGTTTGGATTATGTGGCACGCCTTTCTATCTCATTAATTCCTCCCATGTACACATGTTACCATGCCAAAATTCCGTGAGATATTTATCTCTCCACTTTCACATGCAAGTAATTCTATTTTAATATCCATATAAATTTCATTAAATTTGTTAATATATATATATATATATGAACCCTATATGGTCCATTTAGTGTACATATTATGAGACAACCATTTATCTCTCATCAACCATTTTCATGAATCCTTATGTCACACTGTTATGTAGTTGAAATTTCACAACATTTTTCCATGCCAACATCATTGTGTAGTTAATATCATACACATGTCTCTATCAAGTTTATTCACCTTTATGAAAATATAAATATTGAATGGTACATTAATTCATTTATTCCACTTTAACTAATCATGTAATAACTCTGTATGTTGATTGATTCCATGTTATATATCCCATGTGGCCCAATTATCCATGAAATGAAATGATTAAGAATGGTGCACCCTGATAGCGCTCCAATGCATTGGTTAAATTATAGTATCATGATACGTCATGTGAAATGGGTGTTGAATAATGCTAATTCAAGTGAAACGAGGTTTACATGAGCTTTATGTGCAAGGAGGGTTTACTCATGCTCCATGTGCAATGAACCTTGGGTGATGCTAATTCCATGATAAGTGTTGTTGCCACATCTCCATGTTATGATTTACATACTTTACCATGAATTTATGTTCATGTTTATCATGCGTTCCATTGATATTCCTATTGTATAATATGTATTTTATTCATATTTTTATTCCTGGTTTATTCCCTTTCTAGGATTTATAGCTCACTCTTTTCATATGAATGTCCTTAGGTTATACCATGCAATGCTAAGTATGAGGGAATGTAGTGGTCATGTAAAGGATGTTTTCAGTAAAGATATTGTGTTTTATGTTTTAAGTTGTTATGTAGTGTTCATATGCCCAAAAGACACTCGACCTATCTGTATTCCACATTTTATCAAGTGAAGAGTTCTAGTAATAAATATTTCTTTACTGTGTAATAAAATATGAGGGTTCTCATAGTTGGTATCAGAGGATAGGTTTAGTTATTTTTTGGGATTAGGATTATAAAATCATATTGAACCCCTTGGGGGTAAGACTATGTATAATAAAAACATCCCTACATTTTGGTGAGTATTGACTACGTTGTGTATCATGAAAATACATCCCAATATGGATAAGAGTAGGTAGATGAAGCTCTGGAAAAGATGTACCTAGGGGTGAAATCCCCGACAAGGAGTATCGGGCCGGACACGGGGTAACCTAGTACATGACAACGAGGTTTGCAGCACTCTTGGTTATGACAGTCACGAAGGATATTCATTGGTAAATTCACAAGATTAGTATGAACCATTATTAAGGGAATTATAAAAATCACTAAGAATATATGTTAGAAAATATATCATGGATAACATAGATTAAAGCCTATAGATTCATATGTTATGGAAATAGAAGCAATTTAAATGTCATTTGTTTTGTCTATGGATTAAACTTCATGTGTTACCCCAAACATTCCTTTAATTATGAAATAATAAATCATTATACTTCAAGTAGTATAATGTCACAATTTTATCATTTTTAGAGGGTAATTTAAATTTTGATATGTTTCGTCAGCAGGATAAAGGATATTTTTGAGATCAAAGGGGAAGAAACTCAATAAAAATTATTGTCCCTTCCCATCGACTTACTATATATAATTATTCTTAATTGAATCTCTCATAGCATCAAATACTTTTTGAATGTCTAAATTTTTTGCAAGATGAGCTACGAAATATCAAAAACCTCATCCATACCAAAAAATCATGAGGGATCATAGCACACATATTTTCAAATATTATGCTCCCAAATATACCACCTTTCAAGATGAGGGAGTTAGTATCTAGGTATTTTCAAATATTTCACATTATCCAGAGAGTATGATGGAGAATTTGATTTTAGAATAGCTACCATAGAGGGAGACCCCCAAGCAGTTTATATATATATATATAGTCTGGTCTTCAAGTATTTTTGGAAACATATAAAATAAATTAGAAGAAAAACATTTCAAAAATTTCAAATCTGTCACTATTAGAATATTTTTTAAAAACCTGTTCCATGGTAATTTTTTGAAACTATACATTAGAAATAGTTTTTTTACAAAATGTGCATCATATTTTCCATCGATATGATCCAAGTTGCATATACTTCATCTAAACTAAGAATGTGGAAGAATTTAAATGTTCATTGAGGTATTTTTGCAAAAAGTGGACCCCCACTATCCATGATCGATTAGATAATGAGGGTTGGGGAATGCATAATGGTGGTGGGTAAGAAAACCTAATGTCATGTTTAAATTTAAAAGTTTTTTTTATGTAACAAAATTGTGTGGATGCAAATTTTTAATGGGGGGAGATTATAATTACCTATAAATTAATTAATGAAAATTCCAATTGGTCTATTTAAATTCCTTATTATGGTTATGTAAAACATACAAACTTATTTGGTTTTATGTTTGGGGTTTTAAAATACCGTTAAGAAATGTGACTGTTTCTAATATAGTCGTTGAACTGTGATCACATGATTAGTATAAATATAGGGATTTATCATTTTCTATTTACTCATAAAAAGGAAGTGATGAACTCATCTAGTAGAGTTTCACAATACGCATCCCATTTTTTATAGATCGGAAAGGAGGTGGTGTCATTGGGCATTTCTCTTAACCAATCCAAAAAGGATCTTGAATATGTTAAGCTCAACCAGAACCGCCTACGAGAGAAGTGGAAGTTGATAGAGATTACCACTCGAGCAATGTTATATGAGCCCCCCCCAAGAGTCTCTCACCATCATGCACCTTACCCTTCGATCTTATGCAGGTGTTATTATGGGTTATATAATGATACAGTAGCACTATGACTATGTGCATTATTATTTTATATGGAATATTGATTATTTTTATTTTTACATTGTAAATAAATTTTAAATCACAAATAGTATTTTTATTTAATAATCAACTAAGAAATATACTTTGATTAATTAAAAGATTTTTGAATTAAATAATATTTTAATAAATTATTATTATTATTAAATTGTTTTATTAAATAAATATTATCATATAATTTTATGAATGAAATTGTAATTTTTATTATAGTTTGAAATTTATTTTTGTAAAAACCCTTGAATTTTCGATAAATATAGTTTTTTATTTTAAAAGTAAAAATTAAAATATTAATAAAATTATTTAGATAAAATAGATATTATTTTTTGAATCAGAACATCGAAATTATCCAGCAGTGAATTTTTCATAATTTTCTGATATAGTCGATTTTTTGGTGAAAAATTAAATATCATTTAAATATAGAATGTGTTTTATGACATCCTAATGACCCAATAGTGATGTAATAAAATACTATAAAAATCATTTTCGGACATTATATGTTTACCATAAATAAAATGTGATATTTTTTTTTGTTTTATTTATTTTAAAAAACATTAATGGACACTTCAAGGATTATAAACCATTTTGTATTTTTAAATAATTTTCCTTCAGAGTGTGACTCACCTCCATATATGAAAACCTATTATTTTAAGATTTTCGGCCGTTGGAATTATAAAATATTGTTTTCCACTCTCCTTTGGATAAAACCATGGGCACAACCATGGGCTAGTTTGTGGTTTTGATTAGATTAATGTGAAGTGTCCCAAACCTAAATAATAAATAATTCCCTCTCCTTTCCTATATAAACCCACCAAGGATCCCACTTTATCTTCACTCAATTCCTTGGAAGTTTGAACAACCCCTAAAATCCTCTCTCTATAATCCTCCCAAAGTGCCTGGTGATCCCAATAAGCCTTTCTCAACCCTTCCCCAAGATTTTGGGATCACACTTCCAAGTAAGTGATTTCTTCCTTTCACATTTTGTCAAATTTTCATTAAGTTGTTATTCCATTTGGATTTCAATAACAAAATTGGGGTATCATTTCACCCCTCCCCCATACTTCCCTCTGTATGTTTGGATGATGGGAGACCCCTTTATCTCTCATTAATGCCTCCCATGTACACCTATTACCATGTCAAAATTCCATGAGGGATTTCTCTCTCCTCTATTACATCCAAGTAATTATTTTTTGTTATGAATATAAATTACATTATGTTTGTTGGGACATGTATATTTATGACCCCCTTAATATATATTTCGTGAAAATATGAATAGAACCCCATTTATCTCTCATTAACCATATTCATGAATCCTTCTGTCGCACCGTTAGGCTGCTAAAATTGCACCTCATTTTTCGAAACCATGATCATTGTGTAGTGAATACCATACCCATGTCTCTATCAAGGGTATTCACCTTTACGCACATATACATATTTAATGTTACTTTCGTGTATTTATTACTTATTACTTAATAATTTAATACATTTTTATGTTGATTGTTTCCATTTTATATGATCCATGTGGCACACTTATCCATGAAATGAAATGTTTATGAAGGGTGAACCCAGATGGTGCTCCCATGAAATTGGTAAAGTATTGTATCGTGGTACATCATGTGAAATGGTTTTTGACTCATTCTAATTTATGTGCAATGTGGTTTTACTCATGCTTCATGTTTAATGAGGGTTTACACCTACTCCATGTTCCATGAGCCTTTGTTCATGCTAATTACATGTTAAGTGTTGTTGCCACATATCCATGTTAATATTTTCATGCTTTTTCATGCCTTTATGTTAATTCTTTTCATGTGCTCCATTGATATGCCTATTGTATATAATTTATTTTATTCTTCATGTTATTCCATGTTTATTCCTTTACAGAGCGTTATAGCTCACCTTTTTTCTATTCATGTACTCAGGTTATCCCATGCCATGCTACGTACGATGGAATGTAGTGGCCCTGTATAGGAAATTTTCAATTTAGTTGTTGTGTTTCATGTTTTAAGTGGTTATGCAATGTTCCTATGCCCCAAACCCACTAGACCTCTCGATCTATCGTGTTGTATCAAGTAAAGAGTTTATATAATAAATCATAATTTAGTGTGTACTAAAAGAACATGGTTGTTATAAATGATCACTAAAACATCACATAAGCATAATGGTATAAGAACCAGAGAATACTATTTTAAAACTTCACCTTACATATCAATGACCATAATCATGATTCATCACATAATGAATTAATTTTTCTATGATATGAATCATAAAATAATAGAATAATATGTTCCATGAGAGAATAACATTGGCATTAGAGATAGAATTGAGGAATAAAAATAGACAATAATTTTCATAGTATTAAAAATATATTTCCAAACCAATCATAGTGTATTGGGCGTACTACCCATTCCATAATATTAGTCATGTTTGACTCCTAAGAGTATCATAGTTGAAAAGTAACTTAATAAATCAGGTTTAATACCCTTTAAATTCTTATTTATCTCATTAGATAACAATAATTACCTAATGCATTAGTGGGATAACGGATTCAAGTCCTGTAACACCCCAACCCCAGTTACCTAGAGTCGGTGCATTATTGCGTAAAATTGGCATGATCAGAAAGATCAAGTCTCGAAAGGCCGATTAGTTTAGTAGCCTTGAAACACTAGATACATTCATAAATCTTACATTACATCAAAAAGTAAAACAAAAATTCAACAAAATCTTGTCTTCATATCCCCTCATACTATCCCTGCATGTCATTCATAATATACTTCTTCACATCCTGGAAAAATTAAAACACTGAAAGGGGTGAGCTCAGATACTTAATAAGGATAACATATAGCAGAAACATTCATAAATAAACATAAACATTTAAGATAATGTATAAATAAAACAAAAGCCTTTTAAAATTTAACATCAACATAATATGGAAAATGTAAAATGAGATAATTCCATTTACTTATTCACATGGATATTCTTCTGGTCGAATTACCACATGCAATATCAATAACCACTTTCATAATGATGGAATGCATAATGCCAGATTATCATAACCACGTAGCCAAGGCCTCGTGCCAAGAATACAAATAATATTTTGTCAAGGCCTCGTTCCAAGACAATAGTTTGTCTCATGATACCTACCGATGCGTCGAGGAGCTATAGCGGGCTCCACCCGTCACTTATTAAGTCCAATTCATTCCTCATATAAACAGGTTTAAACATATAATAAACCATAACATAATCGTATCACATAAAACATGCATAAATGAAACAAAAAATTTCCAAATTTCAATCACATGATATCAATACAACACATTGATATAATAAAAACATTATAAAAACCATTTTCAATACCAAAATAAAGGAAAATTAAAACATGGTATTTATTTTTCATTTAAAAAAAGTTATGGCTTGTAGTGGAAGCCGAAACAAAAATAATGGTCACGACAGTGGAGAAGTCATTTTCGCCGCATACGTACAACAAAAAAACATTCCTTTTTGTCTTTTAGTAAAACTCTTCATATAAAAATATTCCTTTTGAATAAACGTAAAAGTCAAAGGGGTTTATACACCGTATAAAAGAAAGTTCTGTATAAAACAAAATATTCCTCAATGAAAGAAGATTGAGACAAAGTCCTTTACAAAGATCATTTTTTAAATAAAATAGATCTATTATGTGTATTCACTATAAGTACACATAAATACTGTAAAAATACAAGATAGGACATAATAATATCATTACATAATTTGAATGTAGGAGATTAACCCAACGAAGGGAAATTGGGTTAAGAAGTTCCCTTACCTCGTGTCCGACTTCACTCGACCGTTCTTTAATCTCCTGAAAAATAAACTAGAGTTAATTTATATTTGCTTAAGAACCTTTTTAATGTTCATTATTCCTTTTATATCACTTATTACCCTATTATGAACATTATGTAATTATTTAAGTCAATAACGGTCATTTTGCCGATCTTTTGTACTTGAGTCAAAAATAAAATTCTTATAATTACAAGTTGTTCACGTGGAGAAATATCCATTATATCCACCATTATATTCATGATTTAGATACCATATATATCATATATATCCATTATATACATTCATTCATAATATTACGTAACATTTAGAGGTAAGAAATGAAATGCACCGTTCATGGAGACGATAATCCGTTCGTATGCATGAACGCTACTTTCATTTCTATTTCATATTTAATGGAATGAAATCATAATGATATAAAGTTATATTATAAAATCCAGTATAATATCATTTACCCCATCCTTTATACATCCCACATATGGCATTAACGATTCAAATCACTTTGACGGGGCTGTAGTCCGCACTTCCTAAAATGAAGATATCGCGTTTACCCATAATGGAAACCATAAAGGTATGCCATAAATGAAAAATAAAGAATATTATGTAAAACAAAAACATATTATATATCATATATAAATATAGTGACATCTTAACGGCCACCTTTGAAGGTGTTATATGAGTGTTGAACAATTATCGTTTCGTGAGGCAGAAATTCACCATCCATAGAAACAATATGTTCTTTAACCATTAGATGTAGGTGTGTGTAAGTGTAGCTCTAATAATTCTTATAAAAACATCCTAATATATTTATGATACTGGTGTTGTTACAAAATAAATGGATAAAAAGAGTTTAGGGGGTTGGAGAAGCAAAATAAATCATAAGAACACAAGAGAAAACACTACCATTAAAATGGATAACTCTTTCTGATTTGTGCTCAAAGGATTCCTTGGGAAGACATCTTCCCAATGTGAGGCTTCTAGGAGTAAGAGTGGGATGTGGATAGAAAAAATGGGAAGGGTTTGGCGAAGCCAAAGGCTTGAGAGGTGTGCGTAATGTGGTAGAGGTGGGGGCCTTTTATAAGAGGAGAGGAGGGGCACTCTTGGAAAGTTATAAAAGGTTACTTTATTATAAAATGCTTTTCAGATTTGAAAGGTCCCAAAATTATATATTTCGTGTATAAGGTGATAATATTTCGAAATACACCCATCCAATAGGTATTTGACATGTGTAGGTCTTATATTTTACATTATCTTTTCATTTAATTTAAATCGTTAAATAATGAGGTAATCGCTGCATCATCATGGTGTCATAAATAATTTAATTTATATAATGTCTAAAAAAATATCATGATTTAGTAAAGATTTATATCTTTCTAATTAAAATTTATAGTAAAAAATATGACTTGTAATACCCCATTTAAAAATTGTTTTACTAAAACAACTCATGTTTGTGACAATTTTATTTTAATATTAAATAAAACGTTTTTAATGTCATTTTCCTACGAAAGTGGCTCCATGGGGTCCCCATGTTGACCCATGGATTGTCTTGGTCGTCCATGACTCATCCAATAGGGGGAGGACATGTGTGAAGGTCATTTAATATTATTATAACATTATCTTTACCTTAAATTGCACTAATTACCTTTAATAACGATTAAAAAAACTTAAAAGTTACTATTCACCCAAAAAAAATTATTTTAATCCCATTGAACCAAATTTTACATCCTAATGACAACCATGTATGTTGGGTTTTTGAAATTCAATTAATAAAAGCGGTAAAGATTCATTTAAACAAAAAATCAGATTTTTTAACTACCACTTAGTGGTTTAACTATTCATCAAAAATTGAAGTTTTTCAGAACAATGCCAAACTTTCACCCTAAGATATAATTGATATTCCGAATTAAAAAATGATGACTATTTTACAAAATTCAAAACATAGATTTTTCATTAATTAATTTTATAATTAATTCCTGATGTCACAACAAATAGCTTGTTTTCTTAGAAACAATATATATCAAAAGATTGACAATTGTTTATGTCCAATTTCAATGTGAAATTGATTCTAATGACCACCGTTGGATTAAATGGTAAAAATATAATATATTTATACTTTAAAACCACTAAATAGTATAATTTATCACTATAAATTATTTTGATTAAAAAGTTGTTTTTAAGTATTTTTCACTATTCATAAAAAATTGGATGTTCTCAGAAAATTACAAAAAATTCGAGTTAGGATAATTTTGATATTCCGAATAAAAAAATGAAGTCCATTTTGAAATATAAAATTTATATAATTTCAAAACGTGGGTATTAATATTCATAACGGCTACTTTGAATGGTTATGGTGTTTGTTAGAACTTGATGTTGCATACAACACACGCTACAATATTATTCAAAGAGAAGTATACCGTGGAAGCTTGGGGTGTTACATTCTCTCCTCCTTCAATAAATTGCATCCTCGTAATATGAAAATTTTCTTTGAAAATAAAAAGGTTTAAAATAGAAAATACCTTTGTGGAAAACCCACATCGGAAATAGGGTTAATAAAATTTAGCATTAATAATAGGGAAATGGAAATGAAAAAGTCACCACTGAATTATGATCTCGATTTGGAGAACATTGGTGTAAATTAAAGACATATAATTGGAGGAAAAATGTAAATATTTGTAGGGAGTGATTGAGGTCATCAATCACAAACAAGTGTAAAATTGAGGGCCTCAAAGCCTTCAATCTATGTTGATTTAAAATATCATCAGTTCAACATGATATAAGGAATTAGGATAACATATTTTTTGTTTTAATATCCCTTTACTAATGTTTAATAATTAATTTATTCATAGAATAATAGATATGTATATTTATATTTATGCCTGACAATAAGAGTTTCAACCTTCAACTAATTTCTACCTCAAACTCATATTTCACTCAAAAAGATAATAGAACTCAAAAATAATATATTTATCCTAATAATACAAGGTTCACAATATTAACACATAACATTTAGATTAGGAAAACTGTTTTGTAATAACCAGGGACTTCCTATAGGCTAGTGGTAGGTAATAAAGGCCTGTCGCACTATGGTTGTGGGTTCGATTCCTACAGCTTTGTCTGACGCAATGGGTTATCCCCCGACCTACATGTTGTCCTTTTCCTAAAACTATAATATTATAATATTCCAAAAATAATATTCAGAAATGTTTTAACCTTAAACAATACTATCCAAGGTTTAACATAATCCATTCCAACCTTTATAGTTATCCAAAATACTTCTGTCCAACTCACAGTCCAAATTTTATAAGGAAGGTAAACATAATGAAGATCATTTTTTCTGCGTAACAACATGTGAACAACTTCATCGTGTATTCATTTAAAACACTACAACATCCTGAATTACCATAAATCCTTATTGATTACATTCATGATTCCTTATTCTTTATAGAATACTAGATATACTCCTTCTATCCAAAAATGTATACAAATCATTAATCAGTTTCAAGGAAGTTAAGAATATCCAATATAATTTATCCAAATCAGTCATGTATTATTCCAACATCACTATCTCGATATCAGAACCATATTATGGTTCATCTTTCTCTCAACAATATATTTTCCAAAAATTTAACCAGCTGTGGAGTCACTTTTCTTGGTTCCACACAATCTCAAGTCCTTGATGAAATAGTACTGCAGTACAATCCTTATATAATCCATAATTATTATAACCAGTACATCATTGAGACAAAACTCAAATGAAAAAATTATTTAATAACAACATAATAATTTTAATCATTCCTCCTCATCTGTGGTAGTATCATAACTTGATTATTATCCAATAACATCATTTGGGGCATACTCTGATGATTTGGACATTGGTTTGCGTTGTGTCCCCACTCCTTTCAGATGAAGCATTGTACATTTTAAAAAAAATTCTTACCCTTGCAGTCACGCAATTGGTGTCCTTTTTCTCCACACTTATAATAAACTCTCATTCCCTTCAGGCATGTTCCAAGGTGTTTCTTCCCACAGTTATCACATATTGGAAAATTCTTCTTTTCCCTCGTCCCTTTATCCATCATTCTCTCTTCCATCCTTTCCTTCTCTTTCTTCCCTTCAATGCCATAAGACTCAGAGAATTCATTACTTATCTTATTAACACATGATACTATTTCATTATATGTTGAGAACACATGGGAGACTATTTACATTCTAAATGATGGCTTAATACCATGAAAGATATTATCCTTCTTACTCTTTGGATCATACATATTGATGGAGATCACATTCCTTCTACTGGGAGCCATTTCTATACAATGGTATAAATTAGGTTAGTTTATTAATTGCAATAAATAATTCCAAACTTGAAAAATACTTAATGTAAATTGAACAGTCTATGGATATAATCCATAATGATAAAAAATGTTTTATTTGAAAAAGTATGTACCCATAATCCCTTCATAATGGTTTGTAAAGAAAATGATAATTATCCTAAGCATATCCCCCGGGAGTGTTGTAGCCAAGAGTGCAGCAACGCCCGTTGTGGTGCACCAGTTCCCGTTCGAGTCTAGCTCCAAGCGATGTTTTCGGGTTTTACCCCTAGGTACATTTGTGCCAGAGCCACCTCTACCTGCTCGTATCCAGACAGGGATGTATTGCTCAGAAAAATCACAAAAATATTTATAATACCAAAATTCTAGGAAGTTCTTCTATACTAATCCTTAATGTCTATCTTAGGGCTATGCGCTCTAATCAGCTTTTATCTAAATATAGCTTCCAAGGATAGTACTAAACTGCCTCTGATACCAACTGTAACACCTCGACCCCAGTTACCCAGAGTCGGTGCATTATTGTGTAACATTGGCATGATCACAAAGATCAAGTCTCGAAATACCGATTATTTTAGTAGCCTTGAAACACTAGATATATTCATAAATATTGCATTACATCAAAAAGTAAAAAAAACTACAACAAAATCTTGTCTTCATATCCCCACATACCAACCCTATTGGTCATTCATATTGTACTTTTTCACATCCTGGAAAAATTAGAACACTGAATGGGGTGAGCTCAGATGATCAGTAAGGATAACAATATAGAGAAAGCTTTCATAAATAAACATAAACATTTAATATAATCTGTAACTAAAACATAATCCTTTTATACATGGACTTAAACATAATATGGAAAATGTAAAATGAGATAATTCCATTTACTTATTCACATGGATATTCTACTGGTCGAATAACCACATGCAATATCAATAACCACTTTCATAATGATGGAATGTATAATGCCAGACTATCATAACCACATAGCCAAGGCCTCGTGCCATGACTACAAATAATATTTTGACCAGGCCTCGTGCCAAGATACTAGTTTGTATCATGAGACCTACGGATGCATCGAGGAGCTATAGAGGGCTCCGCCCGTCACTTATTAAGTCCAATTCATTCCTCATATGAACAGGTTTAAACAAATCATAAACCATAACATAATCGTATCACATAAAACACGCATAATGGAAACAAAACATTTCCAAATTTCAATCACCATATATCAATACAACACATAGATATAATAAAAACATTATCAAAACCATTTTCAATACCAAAATAAAAGAAAATTAAAACTTGGTATTTATTTTTTATTTGAAAAATGTTATGGCTTGTAGAGGAAGCCAAAACTCAAATAATGGCCACGGCGGCGGAGAAGTCGTTGTCACTGCATACGTATAACAAAAAAAATTCCTTTTTGTCGTTTAGTAAATGGATTCATATAAGATGATTCATTTTGATTAAACGTAAATGTCAAAGGGTTTCATGCACCGTATAAAAGAAAGTTGTGTATAAAACAAAATATGCCTCAATGAAACGAGATTGAGACAAATTCCTTTACAAAGATCATTTTTTAAATAAAATATATCTATTATGTGTATTCACTATAAGGACACATTAATACAGTAAAAATACAAGATATGACATTATAATATCATGACATAATTTGAAAGTAGGAGATTAACCCAAATAATGGAAATTGGGTTAAGAAGTTCCCTTACCTCGTGTCCGACTTCACTCAACCATTATTTAATCTCCTAAATAATAAAGTAGAGTTAATTTACATTTTCTTAAGAACATTTTTCATGTCCATTATTCCTTTTATATCACTTATTACCATGTTATTAAAATTATGTAATTATTTAAGTAAATAACGGTCATTTTGTCGATCTTTGGTACTTGAGTCAAAAATAAACATCTTATAATTACAATTTGTTCATGTGGTGAAATATCCATTATATCCAGCATTATATTCATGATTTATATATCATATATATAATATATATCCATTATATAAATTCATTCATAATATTACGTATCATTTAGAGGTAAGAAATGAAATGCACCATTCATGGAGACGGTAAGCCGTACGTACGCATGAACGCTACTTTCATTTATATTTCATATTTAATGGAATGAAATCATAATGATATAAAGGTATATTATAATTCCAGTATAATATCATTTAATCCATCCTTTATACATCCCACATATGGGATTAACGATTCAAATCACATTGAGGGGGCGGTAGTCCGCACTTCTTAAAATGAAGATATCGCGTTTACCCATAATGGAAACCATAAAGGTATACCTTTAATGAAAAATACAGAAGCTTAAGATAAAAATAAACATATTATATATCATATATTAATATAGTGACATCTTAATTGCCACCGTTGAAGCTGTTATATGAGTGTTGAACAATCATCATTTCATGAGGCAGAAATTCCCCATCCACAGAAACAGTATGTTCTTTAACCATTAGATGTAGGTGTGTGTATGTGTAGCTCGAATACTTCTCATAAAAACATCCTAGTATATATTTATGATACTGGTTTTGTTACAAAAGAAAATAATAAAAAGAGTTTAGTGGGTTGGAGAAGCAAAATAAAACATAAGAACACAAGAGAAAACACTACCTTTAAAATAGGTAATTGTTTTTGATTTGGGCTCAAAGGCTTCCTTGGGAAGACTTCTGCCCAAAGTGAGGCTTCTAGGAGTAAGAGTCAGATGTGGAGAGACCAAATGGGCAGGTTTTGGCCTAGAAAAAGGCTTGAGGGGTGTGGGTAATGTGGTAGAGGTGGGGGCCTTTTATAAGAGGAGAGGAGGGGCACTCTTGGAAAGTTATAAAAGGTTACTTTATTATATTTCAAGTATAAGGTGATAATAGTTCTAAATACACCCATAAAATAGGTTTTTGACATGTTTAGGACTTATATTTTTCATTATCTATTCAATTTATTTAAATCGTTAAATAATGAGGTAATCGCTGCATCATCATGGTGTCATAAATAATTTAATTTATATAATGTCTAAAAATTATTAAAAAAATATCATAATGTTGGAAAGCTTTTTATCTTTCTAATGAATATTTATATTCAAAAATATTACTTCTATAACATCATTTTAAAATTGTTTTAGTAAAACAACTCATGTTTGTGACATTTTTATATTAACATTAAATAAAATGTTTTTAATGTCATTTTCCTAAAAAAGTGGCTCTATGGGGTCCCCAAGTTTACCCATGGATTTTCTTGGTCGGACATGACTCATCCAATAGGGGTAGGACATGTGTCAAGGTCATTTAATATTATTATAACATTATCTTTACTTTAAATTACACTAATTACCTTTAATCGCGATTAATAAAACTTAAAAGTAACTATTCACAAAACAATTTTTTTAATCCCATTGATCCAAATATTACATCCTAATGAAAACCATGTATGTTGGGTTTTTGAAATTAAATTCATAGAAGCGGTAAAGTTTCATTTAAACAAAAAATCAGTTTTTTAACTAACACTTAGTGGTTTCACTATTTATCAAAAATTGAAGTTTTTCAGAACAATGCCAAAAATTCACCCTAAGCTATAATTGATATTACGAATTCAAAAATGATGTCTATTTTACAAAATTCCAAAAATATAAGTTGGATTAATTAATTTTATAATTAATTCCCGATGATAAAACAAATAGCGTGTTTTTAAGAAACAAAATATATCAAAAGATAGACAATTGTTTATGTCCAATTTCAAAGTGAAATTAATTATAATGACCACCATTGGATTAAATGGTAAAAATATATTCTAATTATAATTTAAAACCAATAAAAAATATAATTTATCACTATAAGTTATTTTTATTAAAAAAGATGTTTTTAATTATTTTTCATTATTCATAAAAAATTGGATGTTCTCAGAAAATTACAAAAAATTCAACTTAGGATAATTTTGATATTCCAAATACAAAAATGAAGTCCATTTTGAAATATAAAATTTATATAATTTCAAAACATGGGTATTACTATTCATGACGGCTACTTTTAATGGTTGTGGTGTGTGTTAGAACTCGATGTTGTGTACAAAACACGCTACTGTATTATTCAAAGAGAAGTATACCGTGGAAGCTTAGGGTGTTACAAGTCCCACCCATCATCTGTTATAAAATGACTACCATATTTGGTTATAATGTAACCTCCGTACATGGTTATAACATAGGTAACAACCTTTTATTATAACACAACCACAAATAACAAAATGAAAACTAGACATATGGGTGACATATGATCCTAAAACATTTATGATATAATCACTTCATAACTATTTCCAATAAAACTATTTTTATAAACTTTTTATCAATTCATCATAGCATAACCAAAGGAAAATAAATGGGTTTCATTAACATATCATAAACATAATCATTAAACAATAAGAGAAAAATTAGGAGTGTTATCATTGCATCATATTCCCAGTAAATCATAATTAACATCAAATCATGTTACTAGATATGAAAATATATTTTAAAGATCACTAAAATGTCGCTTAAGGAAATTAACCTGTTGGAAATTATGAACATTTTTAAAATAATAATATTTCCAAAATAGTATCGGAAATTTTTTCTTTGAAAATAACCTTGGAAACTATTACTGTAACATTTAAAATAATGAATGTTCATCATTGTATGAATTTATTATCATGTCATATAAGTTAATAGAAAACATTCTTTCACATTTATTTTGTAAAAACTAAAAACAAATATCATTTGGACAATGAAAAAAAATTACTTTTAAACAATTTTATAAATATTCAAGAATGGGTGAATATATTTAAACTATAAATTTGTTATAGTAAAAACATTATTGTAAACATTTTCTATAAAAATGGTTATTAATGAAAAAGTTTGATGACCAGATAGAAAAACATCGTTGGTTTAACATAATAAAAATAGTTCGGTATCTTGAGTATTAATGAGTTGATAATGAAAGGAATACATTTTTTCTTAAGAAATATCAATATGATAATAATGTTAAAGGGATTAATTAGACAAGGATCATAAAATTTCCTCTAATAGAAATTAAATCATAAATGATCATGATTAAGATATGATTGATATATAAATCTATTAGCACTTTGGTAAAATCTGAATCATGATCCCAATGAATGAAATAACCATATATTATTGTGTAAATCCAAAAATAACATTTTAATTATTATAAAATACCTTAATGGGTATTACACAAACCAAAAAAATGAAATATGTGGTGAATACTACTTATGTATCCCAGAAATAAAAGTGAGAAGAATATCCTAAACCTCATGTATAATTTCAATCATATGTATTGGAACCTCATTTATAATAATTAAATATTTATTATAAATATATTTTAGAAAAACAATCACATATATCACAAAATAAATTATTCAATTATAACCTTTTGTCACTTGTTTATAAACTATTTGTTATTAAAATAATTATTCTATGTGATAATTGCTTCGTTTTTCATGTTTGTTTTGATTTAGTTGATTCGGTATTTTACATTTATCTTAATAAATAATATAAAAAATTATTATAATGGTATAAATATATGATATATTCATTATATATATACATTCTTTCATAAAATCCAAGGATAAAAAATGAATTACACCATTAACGGAGATGGTAAGACATTAGTATGCATAAAAATTGTTTTCATTTATTGACAAATGGAATGAAAAAAAGGATAATATTAAATCATCATTCCTGGATCATTATTATATAATATAAATCATATTTATTCATCAATTCTAATATTATTACTGTCCATGTAAAATATAAATTATAAACAAATCACATCGCTTCATTGAGGTGGTAGTATACATGTATTTAGAAACAACGTAATTGTTTCCAAACAGATTTGAAGGTAATAAGGTATATATGATATTCTAATTATATCTATATAATTATATCATAAATATCATTTATAATCATTGAACCTATTAGAATACACATCCTTAAATTATGGTGATGAGAAATAAATTGTACCACTATGTGGAGATGATAAGCCATGTATAACAACAAGACAAACTTTCTTATAACATTTGACAGAAAGAGGTTGAATAAAGAAAATTTAATAATTATAATAACACTTAAATATATTTATGAGACATAATTTTCTTAATTTATAAAAAAGATAACAAATTTAGTTGAGGTTAAATAATAATTAAAATCAAACTGATCGGTTAAGGTGATTACCTCTTCTTTAAAACAACTCATTTAGATCTCATCATAGGGGATTTAACGATGAAATTATGGGATGAAAAGAACCTATATAAATTGGATAGGTGATTTTATAATATAAATAGGTTGACTATATTATATAATGATTAAAGTCATGTGAAGAAGAGAATGGATGGGTAGCTTTTAAAAATTGATAGGAGGGGCACTCTTGGAATTTTTAAGTGAATAAAATATATTAAAGACATTCCAAATAAAAATAGTTAAAATGTAATATAAATGGGAAGGAGATGAAATTTTAGACCATATATTATATCATTTCACTTTTTAATATTTTTTAATATTTTTAATTATTTTGATAAAATTTTATTTTCTTAAAATATCATTATTTCTGATTTAGACAAAATTCATTAAATTTGACTTAAATGACATAAATTAAATATTTTGATTTAAATATATTCAATTAAAAACCATTAATATTTCATATTTATTTTCAAAATTGATATTACACAACAAATCTGTCAAATTTTTTTAATTTTAATATTTTTAAAATTATGTAAAATTTTCTCTATAATCTATATTAACATTGCATCGACATTATGTTAGATGTTTTTGGAAAATAAATTATTTATAAAAATTAGAAATAAATTTATACCTTATAAATAATTTTATAATGCTTAAAATAGACATTATATATTCATTCGTAAATTTATTTTTTTATTATGTGGATATATAGGAGATATTTTAAACTATTAAAGAGACATTCGATAACATTATTTGATTTTAATATTATATTGGTAAATACGATGAATATGTGTCTATTAAAAAAATAAATTATTTCCAAGGTTGAAAATTTAAAAATAAACTTCATTAAATAATAATTAAGACGAAATATTAAGACCATATCACATACTTTTAACCAAGATTAACTCGATATTCGCTTTATTATGGTGATAAAGTTTACCATGGTTACCATTAATAATGAAAAAATAATAAAACGAGGATATTTATAAAATTACAACCTCCAAATTATAAATATATAATCCATTTTATCAAATTCATTACAGATAAGTTGTATATATTAATTTCATAATATGTGTGTAATACATTATGGAAACTACTTTTATGAAAAATACATTTTTATCATAAAACTTGTGTTATTATTATCCAATGTTTTGAAAAATATAAAATTAATTTTAAAAATTTGACTGAATATATATTATATAATTTTCTTTATAACAACTCATCAATAGTAATCAATTTAATTTATTAAGATAAAAACCAATTGTGCGGATTTAAGCAATTTTTTTTAGAAAAATGTTTTTTACGTCTAAAAATTGTTTTCATACCAAATTAAAATATAAAATCGATTCTAATAAATATAATTGGATTATTTAAAATATAATAGAATTATTATTTTTTAAATCATTTTAAAAAAGTAATTTTATACATTCTTGAAACAAAATATAGTTTTAAGTAAAAATAATCCATTTTCACTATTAATTGGAAAATAAACCATTTCAGAAAAATATTATAAATTCACATTATGTTAATTTTGATATGATGCATTAAATAAATTATATAAATTTATTCAATAAAATTTTAAAAGTTTGAAAAAATTAATATAATATTATTTCACAAAAATAAATAAAAAACATTATTTATGGAAAACTTATTTTTTAAAAATAAAATGGATTTAATATATATTTAGTGATTTTTTTCATAAAAATTAATAACTATATTTATATTGGGTAGGAAATTTATTTGAATTTCACAATCCATTTAATCCTTTTTATACCTAGAAATTTAATGGCTAGTTTATTACAATCATATATAAATTATAATATTTTCTTAGCATTGTTATGCTTCAGGTTTAATATATTTAATGATGTTGAACATGGTGTTCCTTTAAATTTTGATGTGTTTCAAAGAAAATATAATTGGAGAAATAAATTTTTTGAATTCGGATTAGTTGATCAAGAGAAAAGAAGCATGAGTTGGTCAACTCAAGCTTAATTAGAAGATCACTCATGAGTGAAGATTACTCTGGAAGATAAATATCTATAGGGACGAACAATAGACAGAGGATGGGTTGATAATAATTATAGAAAATATGAAGAATATTAAGAAACATTATATTGATATGAGTTTAGATAAGTGGATGTAATGGCATTGGATGTTTTAGGATGTTGCTAAGAAGAAGCTATAAGACCACGTTCAAACTAAATGAAGGTCGATCAGATGGATACCATTGGAAGCATGTGTATCATGATTAATAATGGTTGAAATGTCAAAGGATGTAGAGGGATGAGTTGAGAAAAATAGTGAACATGAAAGATCCCATTTACTTTTATGGATTTAAATATTTTAGAATATGCAGGAAAGAGTTTCCACTACTTTAATGATAAACAATTATGATGAGTCTAATATAGACATTCAATGTTATATTCTCATGGAATGATAGTTTGTGATTTAATCTATGATATGGAGAATAGCTAATGATAGATGATTCCAATATTTTAGGCGAGATTTTACAATGTTAAAACCAAATATATTTATAGTATGTTAAATTTGGTTAATTCTAGAGTTTAGAGAGAGGGGGTTTCAAAAATAATCATGCAAGTTCCTCATATCTACATGAGTAATAATTACTATATAAATGGGGAAAACACACGATTTGAGTATATTAAATATAGATAAAATTAAGATATGTACTAATTATCAAATATAGAATGTATCTGACCAATAACTTCAATCAGAAGACTATAAATTTCTAGGTTGATTTATAGAAATACATAAATATTAAAAGTACAGTGAGTTCTATAGATCCATAAGACAAAAAGAAGGAGATACAAAAAAGTTTCAAGCACTGAACTAACAAATTTATAGATATACATGACCATGGAATTATGTTTTTTAAATAATGTTGTTCTAAATGATGAAAAAAGATAGGGAAAATAAGAATGCGGAAAATTGGGAATGTTCATATGAAAGTTAAAGAAGCATCTTTAAGGATTTTCATGGAGAATAATCAAATATTGGTTGTCCTATAATAACAAATCCATTATCTCTACAATATAGGTATAAGGATATTTTTCAAGTTATCTCAATCACATGTGTAATACTGTGTTTTTATAAGTGTGTGTGATGCATGTGAGTGTTACGAGTGATTCTTTCCCACATCACATGGGATTTTCCATGGATATTATTGTGTAAAATGTGCTTGATGAGTTATTATAGACACAAGATATATTATTTTTTTACATTTAGGTTGAAATATATAAAAATAACTTTGTGATTCTTTCTTTAAATTATTTTCATAACATAATAGAAAAGTGTTTAGGGTGATTTTCAAAATATCCACACATTGTAACTGAGAATAAAGGTATGATAAAATTAAAAATATGAAGAATTCAATTATTACATAGTTAAAAATCTCACAAATTATTCATTACCCTCATATCATGGAGACTTCATGATCCCCCCTTAGAAACTAATATTATAACCATTTTGGGAATACATATAAAAAATATCCATTTATTTTGATATTTTTTTAAAAAAATTCAAATAATATTGAAAAAATGATAATTTTTTTGGAAAAAACTGAAAATTATTAATGAATATTTAAATACAATAATAATCATGGAAGAAAGAAAATCAATTTATATAATATACTATTAAATACATTATTCATTTTACACTTTTATAAAATATAAAAAAACATGTTTAGATTTTTTAAAATTATACTATTTAAACCATTGTAAATAAATTAAATGGTAGTTAATGTTTCCTTTTTAACATTTTTTAATATTAAATAAACTAATGAACATAAACATTCCATGAATATGGATACTGAAGATAAGGATTTTTATTCCAAAAAGAAGAAATAAGGTCGAGTTTTCAAAAACAAAATCTTGATCATTTTATGTACCAACGAGAGGGAAATGATAATAATACATGAAAATTCTTTAAAAAATATCATAAAAGAAAATATGTGGGGTTTAATGGATAATAATAATATAATTTCCATTAAATGTAAATTTAATATAGATAATTCTAAAAAAATAATACATTACCATAAACCCTTACCCTATGTCCCATCTTGCTTCGTATGTATTCAAAACTCATGTAAAATAAGTATATATTTATTATAAATATACAATTTATACTTAATAATAAATATAATACTATATAATATTCATTTATAATTTCCAATTTCATAGATATTAAAAAATCCTTATTAAAATTTATATTCATCTGGAAATTGGAATGTTTTTAATACATATTTCAGTTTGATGTTTCCATTGATATCCCTATGTCCATGGATTCATAATCATTATAATATTAATAATGAAATAATTCTCATACTAATTCATTATATAATTTTATATATTGATCCATAAAAATTTGAGATGAAAAATGACTTACATTACTTCATAGAGATGGCAGTCTGTATGCACACATGAGTGATGTTTCCACTTTTATATGGATGAAATGAAAGAATGGTAAACAATAATTCACATTAAGAGATCATAATTATATCATAGATATAATATATATTCATTAAATTTATCTTTATTACAATCATTTTAAATAGGAATTGAGAAAAAATAAAATCACTTATGGAGGTGGTACTCCACACGTACGCACAAAAAAAATTAACATTTTCCAATGGATGGGTGGGTAAGTATGAAAATAATTTTTTTATATAATAATAATATGTTTGCAAATAAAATATATAACCTTTTACTCCACTAGCATAACTATTCATGGCAGGTAGATTAATAACTAATTATATCTCTACGTGGAGTCTGTAGTTTGTACATACGTTCAAGTGATGATTTAATTTACCAATAGATGGAAATGGAGATGAAAAATGGTTTTCACATCAAAATAATCATGAATGTATATTAAAGATACTGATTTTATTTTATTGACGTGATTATATAAGATTATAGGGATGTGTAAGAAGGATAAAACATGAAAACACTCAAATGAGAGTTAAACCCATTCTTTGAGAAATCTCTATTGTATCATTTATTAAGGGCCTTACGTTTAGTATATTAAAAATACAATAAAATTATAACATTTTTATATAAAATTATAAGAAATTTAGGTTTTGTTTGATATAAGTGTCTTAATAAGGTGTGAAGAGGAAAGGAGAGAAGGTTCTTTTTTCTAAGGGATGTGGGCGGAGGACTTGTATATCATAAGAACATAAAAAATATAATAAATTCACTCTTGTGGAGAATTGGCTTCTAATTAAACAAATTTATGATATATGATAATATAGGACATAAAAAAATTCAACCTATATGATTTAGACATTTTTTAGGTCATCTTAACCCCTTATTTGTTTAGTCTACTTCCTTGTTAACTCTTTTTACCCTCTCCATAGTAAGGAACTTTTACCTTATGTATGATTCATTAAGACAAAAAATTGAACTATGTACCAAATTTTTACATAATGGTTTCAAATATGTAATACATTTCATGAAATTCAATTATTATATATGTAATCTATTAATTTAATAATAATACCAGGGAATGTTATGACAAATATTTTTTTTGAAAAAAAATGTTTCAATTATAATTTCAAATTACTCTATTTTTTCCCTATATTTTAAAATTAACTTGAATATAAATGTATTTTATAGAATGTAAAATAAAATAATTTCATTACCAAAATTTATCAAATATATTATTTTAATTTACTAAAATATAAAAATATTTTAAACATAAAAACAATATGTAACGACCCGAAATTTTGAATAAATCTTATTTCCTAATTTTGTGTGTTATTTTATTTTTTATACTCAACAAAACTGTTTCATTTGATAACATGAGTATAATTAAAATGAGACAATTGGGTTTTGACTGTTATATGACCCTTGGTCAATATGACCGCTGGAAACTAAACATTTCGATATTTGTCTCTAAATACAAGTGATCTTAGTTAATTAACATAGAAAGAAGATTTGATGGCCTCACCCAGTAGTCCTGGACTGATCGAAGCCCATCTAACAAAACATGGGAAGGAGTTAGCACCACTGGGCTTTGCTATGGACCAAACCCAAGCCGAACTTCATCGTGTGAAGCTATAACGGAATCTCCTTCGCAAGAAGATCAAATTGATATAAATTACTACTTGTGTGATGTTGGTCGAGCCTCCCTCGGATTCTCTCACCTTAGCACACCTTACACTTAGGTCTTATGCTGGTGTGATAAGGGGCTATGTAAAGAGACCATAACTGCTTTGTGTAATCCTTTGTTTTAAATAAAAATTTTATTTCTTCTTATGATGAAGTTTATGAATTTTTAAATGTCCGGATAAATACAGTATGCATATTTTTGGAGAAAGGCTATTTAAAAAAATGATTATGTAAACCTTAAATAATTAAAAATGTGTAATGATTTTAAAAAAATGGTCTTCTACAATTATGTTCAGTATGAAATTTAGAGTCTAATAAGATCAACTTAATTTTTGATGAATAGTAATTTATAAATAGTGATTTTATGCTTAGGATTAGTAATGTGACCAAATGGATTAGTAATCTCACTTAAATAAAGCATTAATATAATCTATGCACCTTTATTAAGTAATGTGATTCAATAAAATTGTTAAATAACGCTTTCATAATTTATTAGTCAAATATTAGTTTTTTCAGGTGAATAGTGTTATTTAACTAAAAATTTAATTAAAAATATTTAGAAAAATATATTTATAGTATGGGTTTCATTTTTGAACTCAGAGCATCGATATTATGTTAAGGTAATTTTTGGGGATTTTTCTGAAAAAAATGAATTTTTTGTGAATAGTTTATTTATTTAAAAATTAAATTAAAAATATTTAGAAACATATTTTTATAAAATGGAGTTCATCTTTTAAATCAGAGCATCGATATTTGGTAAAGGTGAAATTTTGGGATTTTTCTGAGAGTTGAATTTTTGATGAATAGTGAAAATACAGTTTTTAAGTTACAGGTGTTTAATGACATCATTAAATAATGTATTAAGTATGTAATCAATATAGTCGACTTATGAATAGTAATATAAGTTATAAGGTGTCCCAAGTGGCCAATACCATGGTCAAATACCATGGGAAAGCCTATGGTTTTTCCAAAACCACTAATGAGGTGTCCCTTGGCCATTAACGCCATGTCCCCTCACTTTCCCTATAAATACCAAGCCATCCTCTCATCCATTCGACTCCCAAATATCCCCAACGAAGAACTGGTCTCATTACCTCCCTAGGAGTCCTCCCAAGGTTCCCCCAAGCCCTAAAGGTCCCAACCTTTGAGTTTTAAGAGTTACGTTTTAAGGTAAGGGATCCTACCTCTCTCTTTCTTTTCAAGTAATATCTTTTATGTCATTTCTTTTATTCTCCATGCTCCAATGTTGGAGTATTTTCTTTTATATTTTTCTTACTGCCACATTAATTTTCATATGTTTAGAGACCCCCTCTTTCTCTCATCAATTCATTTTAAGAATGTTTAACTGGCGCCGTTAGGCTGCCGAATGTTTAAGAGATTCATTCACCATTCTCGTTTTCAAGATCTATTTTCTTGTCAAGTCATTCAAGATCCTTTTTGTTATGTTGGGGTATTATATCTATATCTATAATACTGATATTTTATGATCATATGACGAGAGACCATATTTTAGCTCTTCAATTCAGTATTTTTATGTTTTATGTGGCGCTGTTAGGCTGACAAATTTTTAAGGGATTCTTTCACCTTTCTCAATTTTCAATTTTCTACTTTCATGTCAAGTCTTTCAAGTTCCTTTTTTTGTTGGGGTATGATATATATATCAATCATACTGATATTTTATGTTCATATGATGAGAGACCCTATTTGATATCTATAATTGATTTTTTTGAAGTTTAAGTGATGTCGTTAGGCTGCCGAATTTTTAAGAGATTCTTTCACCATTCACGTTTTCAAGTTCTCTTTTCTTTTCAAGTCTGTCAAGTTCCTTTTTATTATGTTGGGGTATGATCTCTATATCTATCATACTGATCTTTTATGTTCATATGATGAGATACCCTATTTTATCTCTTCAATTCAGTATTTTAAAATTTTAAGTGGCGCCGTTAGGCTGCCGAATTTTTAAGGGATTCGTTCACCTTTCTCAATTTTCAAAGTTCTACTTTCATGTCAAGTCTTTCAAGTTCCATTTTATTTTTTTTGTTGGGGTATGATCTCTATATCTATCATACTGATCTTTTATTTTGATATGATTATATACCCCATTTTATCTCTTCAATTCAGTATTTTTTAGTTTTAAGTGGCGCAGTTAGGATGCCGAATTTTTAAGGGATTCATTCACCTTTCTCATTTTTCAAAGTTCTAATTTCATGTCATGTCTTTCAAGTTCCTTTTTATTATGTTGGGGTATGATCTCTATATCTATCATACTTATCTTTTATGTTCATATTATGAGATACCCTATTTTATCTTGTCAATTCATTTTTGTTGAAGTTTAAGTGGCACCGTTAGACTGCCGGACTTTTAAGGGATTCGTTCACCTTTCTCATTTTTCAAAGTTCTACTTTAATATCAAGTCTTTCAAGTTCCTTTTTATTATTTTTGGGTATGATATCTATATCTATCATACTAATCTTCTACGTTCACATGATGAGAGACCCTATTTTATCTCTTCAATTCATTTTGTTGAAGTTTAAGGGATGCCGTTAGGCTGCCAAATTTTCATAAGAGAAATCTTATTTTCGTCTTCCCTCCTTGTTTTTCATTTCAAATGGTATGTCCTTCAAATTTCATTACCATGTTCATATATCATTCATATTTCGTCCCTCTACTTTTTTATGGGTAATTTATTAATGTTTGACCCATGTCCCCTCTCTTTTCAATGTTTTCTAAAACCCCGAAACATCGTCATTATGCTGAAAATTTTTCCTCTCAAAATGTCTCTCTCTTTTTATAATGTTCTTTTATTTTATTAAGTGAATACTCAAATCTCTCTATAATATATGGGTATTTACATGTATAACAAAATATTCTATTTTAAATTCTGGGATTTACACACATGAGACCCGCTTTCCCTTTCTGTGGGTTTAAAGTGACATAAATATCATGTCTTTAAAGCAGTTTTAAACGTTATGAAATGAAACACATTTCTTTCATGCTATATGGGTTGTTTATGAAATGATTGATGATGAAATATGTGGATCACATGATAATAAAGACATGTCAAGGGTGTGCCCTGATAGTGCTCCAATGCATTCGGTAAAGACGTAATCTCTATAGATGACTATTTTTAACGACGCCTTGGTGAATAACATTGGTAATTTTTAATGACACCATGGGGATGGACCTTGGTGAAACAGAAATGATTGTAAATATTAAATGTTGTATCCATATTATGGTTCATCTTTCTCTCAACCATATATTTTCCAAAAATTTAACCAGCTGTGGAGTCACTTTTCTTGGTTCCACACAATCTCAAGTCCTTGATGAAATAGTACTGCAGTACAATCCTTATATAATCCATAATTATTATAACCAGTACATCATTGAGACAAAACTCAAATGACAAAATTATTTAATAACAACATAATAATTTTAATCATTCCTCCTCATCTGTGGTAGTATCATAACTTGATTATTATCCAATAACATCATTTTGGGCATACTCTGATGATTTGGACATTGGTTTGCGTTGTGTCCCCACTCCTTTCAGATGAAGCATTGTACATTTTAAAAAAATCTCTTACCCTTGCAGTCACGCAATTGGTGTCCTTTTTCTCCACACTTATAATAAACTCTCATTCCCTTCAGGCATGTTCCAAGGTGTTTCTTCCCACAGTTATCACATATTGGAAAATTCTTCTTTTCCCTCGTCCCTTTATCCATCATTCTCTCTTCCATCCTTTCCTTCTCTTTCTTCCCTTCAATGCCATAAGACTCAGAGAATTCATTACTTATCTTATTAACACATGATACTATTTCATTATATGTTGAGAACACATGGGAGACTATTTACATTCTAAATGATGGCTTAATACCATGAAAGATATTATCCTTCTTACTCTTTGGATCATACATATTGATGGAGATCACATTCCTTCTACTGGGAGCCATTTCTATACAATGGTATAAACTAGGTTAGTTTATTAATTGCAATAAATAATTCCAAACTTGAAAAATACTTAATGTAAATTGAACAGTCTATGGATATAATCCATAATGATAAAAAATGTTTTATTTGAAAAAGTATGTACCCATAATCCCTTCATAATGGTTTGTAAAGAAAATGATAATTATCCTAAGCATATCCCCCGGGAGTGTCGTAGCCAAGAGTGCATCAACGCCCGTTGTGGTGCACCAGTTCCCGTTCGAGTCTAGCTCCAAGCGATGTTTTCGGGTTTTACCCCTAGGTACATTTGTGCCAGAGCCACCTCTACCTGCTCGTATCCAGACAGGGATGTATTGCTCAGAAAAATCACAAAAATATTTATAATACCAAAATTCTAGGAAGTTCTTCTATACTAATCCTCAATGTCTATCTTAGGGCTATGCGCTCTAATCATCTTTTATCTAAATATAGCTTCCAAGGATAGTACTAAACTGCCTCTGATACCAACTGTAACACCTCGACCCCAGTTACCCAGAGTCGGTGCATTATTGTGTAACATTGGCATGATCACAAAGATCAAGTCTCGAAATACCGATTATTTTAGTAGCCTTGAAACACTAGATATATTCATAAATATTGCATTACATCAAAAAGTAAAAAAAACTACAACAAAATCTTGTCTTCATATCCCCACATACCAACCCTATTGGTCATTCATATTGTACTTTTTCACATCCTGGAAAAATTAGAACACTGAATGGGGTGAGCTCAGATGATCAGTAAGGATAACAATATAGAGAAAGCTTTCATAAATAAACATAAACATTTAATATAATCTGTAACTAAAACATAATCCTTTTATACATGGACTTAAACATAATATGGAAAATGTAAAATGAGATAATTCCATTTACTTATTCACATGGATATTCTACTGGTCGAATAACCACATGCAATATCAATAACCACTTTCATAATGATGGAATGTATAATGCCAGACTATCATAACCACATAGCCAAGGCCTCGTGCCATGACTACAAATAATATTTTGACCAGGCCTCGTGCCAAGATACTAGTTTGTCTCATGAGACCTACGGATGCATCGAGGAGCCATAGAGGGCTCCGCCCGTCACTTATTAAGTCCAATTCATTCCTCATATGAACAGGTTTAAACAAATCATAAACCATAACATAATCGTATCACATAAAACCCGCATAATGGAAACAAAACATTTCCAAATTTCAATCACCATATATCAATACAACACATAGATATAATAAAAACATTATCAAAACCATTTTCAATACCAAAATAAAAGAAAATTAAAACTTGGTATTTATTTTTCATTTGAAAAATGTTATGGCTTGTAGAGGAAGCCAAAACTCAAATAATGGCCACGGCGGCGGAGAAGTCGTTGTCACTGCATACGTATAACAAAAAAAATTCCTTTTTGTCGTTTAGTAAATGGATTCATATAAGATGATTCATTTTGATTAAACGTAAATGTCAAAGGGTTTCATGCACCGTATAAAAGAAAGTTGTGTATAAAACAAAATATGCCTCAATGAAACGAGATTGAGACAAATTCCTTTACAAAGATCATTTTTTAAATAAAATATATCTATTATGTGTATTCACTATAAGGACACATTAATACAGTAAAAATACAAGATATGACATTATAATATCATGACATAATTTGAAAGTAGGAGATTAACCCAAATAATGGAAATTGGGTTAAGAAGTTCCCTTACCTCGTGTCCGACTTCACTCAACCATTATTTAATCTCCTAAATAATAAAGTAGAGTTAATTTACATTTTCTTAAGAACATTTTTCATGTCCATTATTCCTTTTATATCACTTATTACCATGTTATTAAAATTATGTAATTATTTAAGTAAATAACGGTCATTTTGTCGATCTTTGGTACTTGAGTCAAAAATAAACATCTTATAATTACAATTTGTTCATGTGGTGAAATATCCATTATATCCTGCATTATATTCATGATTTATATATCATATATATAATATATATCCATTATATAAATTCATTCATAATATTACGTATCATTTAGAGGTAAGAAATGAAATGCACCATTCATGGAGACGGTAAGCCGTACGTACGCATGAACGCTACTTTCATTTATATTTCATATTTAATGGAATGAAATCATAATGATATAAAGGTATATTATAATTCCAGTATAATATCATTTAATCCATCCTTTATACATCCCACATATGGGATTAACGATTCAAATCACATTGAGGGGGCGGTAGTCCGCACTTCTTAAAATGAAGATATCGCGTTTACCCATAATGGAAACCATAAAGGTATACCTTTAATGAAAAATACAGAAGCTTAAGATAAAAATAAACATATTATATATCATATATTAATATAGTGACATCTTAATTGCCACCGTTGAAGGTGTTATATGAGTGTTGAACAATCATCATTTCATGAGGCAGAAATTCCCCATCCACAGAAACAGTATGTTCTTTAACCATTAGATGTAGGTGTGTGTATGTGTAGCTCGAATACTTCTCATAAAAAGATACTAGTATATATTTATGATACTGGTTTTGTTACAAAAGAAAATAATAAAAAGAGTTTAGTGGGTTGGAGAAGCAAAATAAAACATAAGAACACAAGAGAAAACACTACCTTTAAAATAGGTAATTGTTTTTGATTTGGGCTCAAAGGCTTCCTTGGGAAGACTTCTGCCCAAAGTGAGGCTTCTAGGAGTAAGAGTCAGATGTGGAGAGACCAAATGGGCAGGTTTTGGCCTAGAAAAAGGCTTGAGGGGTGTGGGTAATGTGGTAGAGGTGGGGGCCTTTTATAAGAGGAGAGGAGGGGCACTCTTGGAAAGTTATAAAAGGTTACTTTATTATATTTCAAGTATAAGGTGATAATAGTTCTAAATACACCCATAAAATAGGTTTTTGACATGTTTAGGACTTATATTTTTCATTATCTATTCAATTTATTTAAATCGTTAAATAATGAGGTAATCGCTGCATCATCATGGTGTCATAAATAATTTAATTTATATAATGTCTAAAAATTATTAAAAAAATATCATAATGTTGGAAAGCTTTTTATCTTTCTAATGAATATTTATATTCAAAAATATTACTTCTATAACATCATTTTAAAATTGTTTTAGTAAAACAACTCATGTTTGTGACATTTTTATATTAACATTAAATAAAATGTTTTTAATGTCATTTTCCTAAAAAAGTGGCTCTATGGGGTCCCCAAGTTTACCCATGGATTTTCTTGGTCGGACATGACTCATCCAATAGGGGTAGGACATGTGTCAAGGTCATTTAATATTATTATAACATTATCTTTACTTTAAATTACACTAATTACCTTTAATCGCGATTAATAAAACTTAAAAGTAACTATTCACAAAACAATTTTTTTAATCCCATTGAACCAAATATTACATCCTAATGAAAACCATGTATGTTGGGTTTTTGAAATTAAATTCATAGAAGCGGTAAAGTTTCATTTAAACAAAAAATCAGTTTTTTAACTAACACTTAGTGGTTTCACTATTTATCAAAAATTGAAGTTTTTCAGAACAATGCCAAAAATTCACCCTAAGCTATAATTGATATTACGAATTCAAAAATGATGTCTATTTTACAAAATTCCAAAAATATAAGTTGGATTAATTAATTTTATAATTAATTCCCGATGATAAAACAAATAGCGTGTTTTTAAGAAACAAAATATATCAAAAGATAGACAATTGTTTATGTCCAATTTCAAAGTGAAATTAATTATAATGACCACCATTGGATTAAATGGTAAAAATATATTCTAATTATAATTTAAAACCAATAAAAAATATAATTTATCACTATAAGTTATTTTTATTAAAAAAGATGTTTTTAATTATTTTTCATTATTCATAAAAAATTGGATGTTCTCAGAAAATTACAAAAAATTCAACTTAGGATAATTTTGATATTCCAAATACAAAAATGAAGTCCATTTTGAAATATAAAATTTATATAATTTCAAAACATGGGTATTACTATTCATGACGGCTACTTTTAATGGTTGTGGTGTGTGTTAGAACTCGATGTTGTGTACAACACACGCTACTGTATTATTCAAAGAGAAGTATACCGTGGAAGCTTAGGGTGTTACAAGTCCCACCCATCATCTGTTATAAAATGACTACCATATTTGGTTATAATGTAACCTCCGTACATGGTTATAACATAGGTAACAACCTTTTATTATAACACAACCACAAATAACAAAATGAAAACTAGACATATGGGTGACATATGATCCTAAAACATTTATCATATAATCACTTCATAACTATTTCCAATAAAACTATTTTTATAAACTTTTTATCAATTCATCATAGCATAACCAAAGGAAAATAAATGGGTTTCATTAACATATCATAAACATAATCATTAAACAATAAGAGAAAAATTAGGAGTGTTATCATTGCATCATATTCCCAGTAAATCATAATTAACATCAAATCATGTTACTAGATATGAAAATATATTTTAAAGATCACTAAAATGTCGCTTAAGGAAATTAACCTGTTGGAAATTATGAACATTTTTAAAATAATAATATTTCCAAAATAGTATCGGAAATTTTTTCTTTGAAAATAACCTTGGAAACTATTACTGTAATATTTAAAATAATGAATGTTCATCATTGTATGAATTTATTATCATGTCATATAAGTTAATAGAAAACATTCTTTCACATTTATTTTGTAAAAACTAAAAACAAATATCATTTGGACAATGAAAAAAAATTACTTTTAAACAATTTTATAAATATTCAAGAATGGGTGAATATATTTAAACTATAAATTTGTTATAGTAAAAACATTATTGTAAACATTTTCTATAAAAATGGTTATTAATGACAAAGTTTGATGACCAGATAGAAAAACATCGTTGGTTTAACATAATAAAAATAGTTCGGTATCTTGAGTATTAATGAGTTGATAATGAAAGGAATACATTTTTTCTTAAGAAATATCAATATGATAATAATGTTAAAGGGATTAATTAGACAAGGATCATAAAATTTCCTCTAATAGAAATTAAATCATAAATGATCATGATTAAGATATGATTGATATATAAATCTATTAGCACTTTGGTAAAATCTGAATCATGATCCCAATGAATGAAATAACCATATATTATTGTGTAAATCCAAAAATAACATTTTAATTATTATAAAATACCTTAATGGGTATTACACAAACCAAAAAAATGAAATATGTGGTGAATACTACTTATGTATCCCAGAAATAAAAGTGAGAAGAATATCCTAAACCTCATGTATAATTTCAATCATATGTATTGGAACCTCATTTATAATAATTAAATATTTATTATAAATATATTTTAGAAAAACAATCACATATATCACAAAATAAATTATTCAATTATAACCTTTTGTCACTTGTTTATAAACTATTTGTTATTAAAATAATTATTCTATGTGATAATTGCTTCGTTTTTCATGTTTGTTTTGATTTAGTTGATTCGGTATTTTACATTTATCTTAATAAATAATATAAAAAATTATTATAATGGTATAAATATATGATATATTCATTATATATATACATTCTTTCATAAAATCCAAGGATAAAAAATGAATTACACCATTAACGGAGATGGTAAGACATTAGTATGCATAAAAATTGTTTTCATTTATTGACAAATGGAATGAAAAAAAGGATAATATTAAATCATCATTCCTGGATCATTATTATATAATATAAATCATATTTATTCATCAATTCTAATATTATTACTGTCCATGTAAAATATAAATTATAAACAAATCACATCGCTTCATTGAGGTGGTAGTATACATGTATTTAGAAACAACGTAATTGTTTCCAAACAGATTTGAAGGTAATAAGGTAGATATGATATTCTAATTATATCTATATAATTATATCATAAATATCATTTATAATCATTGAACCTATTAGAATACACATCCTTAAATTATGGTGATGCGAAATAAATTGTACCACTATGTGGAGATGATAAGCCATGTATAACAACAAGACAAACTTTCTTATAACATTTGACAGAAAGAGGTTGAATAAAGAAAATTTAATAATTATAATAACACTTAAATATATTTATGAGACATAATTTTCTTAATTTATAAAAAAGATAACAAATTTAGTTGAGGTTAAATAATAATTAAAATCAAACTGATCGGTTAAGGTGATTACCTCTTCTTTAAAACAACTCATTTAGATCTCATCATAGGGGATTTAACGATGAAATTATGGGATGAAAAGAACCTATATAAATTGGATAGGTGATTTTATAATATAAATAGGTTGACTATATTATATAATGATTAAAGTCATGTGAAGAAGAGAATGGATGGGTAGCTTTTAAAAATTGATAGGAGGGGCACTCTTGGAATTTTTAAGTGAATAAAATATATTAAAGACATTCCAAATAAAAATAGTTAAAATGTAATATAAATGGGAAGGAGATGAAATTTTAGACCATATATTATATCATTTCACTTTTTAATATTTTTTAATATTTTTAATTATTTTGATAAAATTTTATTTTCTTAAAATATCATTATTTCTGATTTAGACAAAATTCATTAAATTTGACTTAAATGACATAAATTAAATATTTTGATTTAAATATATTCAATTAAAAACCATTAATATTTCATATTTATTTTCAAAATTGATATTACACAACAAATCTGTCAAATTTTTTTAATTTTAATATTTTTAAAATTATGTAAAATTTTCTCTATAATCTATATTAACATTGCATCGACATTATGTTAGATGTTTTTGGAAAATAAATTATTTATAAAAATTAGAAATAAATTTATACCTTATAAATAATTTTATAATGCTTAAAATAGACATTATATATTCATTCGTAAATTTATTTTTTTATTATGTGGATATATAGGAGATATTTTAAACTATTAAAGAGACATTCGATAACATTATTTGATTTTAATATTATATTGGTAAATACGATGAATATGTGTCTATTAAAAAAAAAATTATTTCCAAGGTTGAAAATTTAAAAATAAACTTCATTAAATAATAATTAAGACGAAATATTAAGACCATATCACATACTTTTAACCAAGATTAACTCGATATTCGCTTTATTATGGTGATAAAGTTTATCATGGTTACCATTAATAATGAAAAAATAATAAAACGAGGATATTTATAAAATTACAACCTCCAAATTATAAATATATAATCCATTTTATCAATTTCATTACAGATAAGTTGTATATATTAATTTCATAATATGTGTGTAATACATTATGGAAACTACTTTTATGAAAAATACATTTTTATCATAAAATTTGTGTTATTATTATCCAATGTTTTGAAAAATATAAAATTAATTTTAAAAATTTGACTGAATATATATTATATAATTTTCTTTATAACAACTCATCAATAGTAATCAATTTAATTTATTAAGATAAAAACCAATTGTGCGGATTTAAGCAATTTTTTTTAGAAAAATGGTTTTTACGTCTAAAAATTGTTTTCATACCAAATTAAAATATAAAATCGATTCTAATAAATATAATTGGATTATTTAAAATATAATAGAATTATTATTTTTTAAATCATTTTAAAAAAGTAATTTTATACATTCTTGAAACAAAATATAGTTTTAAGTAAAAATAATCCATTTTCACTATTAATTGGAAAATAAACCATTTCAGAAAAATATTATAAATTCACATTATGTTAATTTTGATATGATGCATTAAATAAATTATATAAATTTATTCAATAAAATTTTAAAAGTTTGAAAAAATTAATATAATATTATTTCACAAAAATAAATAAAAAACATTATTTATGGAAAACTTATTTTTTAAAAATAAAATGGATTTAATATATATTTAGTGATTTTTTCATAAAAATTAATAACTATATTTATATTGGGTAGGAAATTTATTTGAATTTCACAATCCATTTAATCCTTTTTATACCTAGCAATTTAATGGCTAGTTTATTACAATCATATATAAATTATAATATTTTCTTAGCATTGTTATGCTTCAGGTTTAATATATTTAATGATGTTGAACATGGTGTTCCTTTAAATTTTGATGTGTTTCAAAGAAAATATAATTGGAGAAATAAAATTTTTGAATTCGGATGAGTTGATCAAGAGAAAAGAAGCATGAGTTGGTCAACTCAAGCTTAATTAGAAGATCACTCATGAGTGAAGATTACTCTGGAAGATAAATATCTATAGGGATGAACAATAGACAGAGGATGGGTTGATAATAATTATAGAAAATATGAAGAATATTAAGAAACATTATATTGATATGAGTTTAGATAAGTGGATGTAATGGCATTGGATGTTTTAGGATGTTGCTAAGAAGAAGCTATAAGACCACGTTCAAACTAAATGAAGGTCGATCAGATGGATACCATTGGAAGCATGTGTATCATGATTAATAATGGTTGAAATGTCAAAGGATGTAGAGGGATGAGTTGAGAAAAATAGTGAACATGAAAGATCCCATTTACTTTTATGGATTTAAATATTTTAGAATATGCAGGAAAGAGTTTCCACTACTTTAATGATAAACAATTATGATGAGTCTAATATAGACATTCAATGTTATATTCTCATGGAATGATAGTTTGTGATTTAAACTATGATATGGAGAATAGCTAATGATAGATGATTCCAATATTTTAGGCGAGATTTTACAATGTTAAAACCAAATATATTTATAGTATGTTAAATTTGGTTAATTCTAGAGTTTAGAGAGAGGGGGTTTCAAAAATAATCAAGCAAGTTCCTCATATCTACATGAGTAATAATTACTATATAAATGGGGAAAACACACGATTTGAGTATATTAAATATAGATAAAATTAAGATATGTACTAATTATCAAATATAGAATGTATCTGACCAATAACTTCAATCAGAAGACTATAAATTTCTAGGTTGATTTAGAGAAATACATAAATATTAAAAGTACAGTGAGTTCTATAGATCCATAAGACAAAAAGAAGGAGATACAAAAAAAGTTTCAAGCACTGAACTAACAAATTTATAGATATACATGACCATGGAATTATGTTTTTTAAATAATGTTGTTCTAAATGATGAAAAAAGATAGGGAAAATAAGAATGCGGAAAATTGGGAATGTTCATATGAAAGTTAAAGAAGCATCTTTAAGGATTTTCATGGAGAATAATCAAATATTGGTTGTCCTATAATAACAAATCCATTATCTCTACAATATAGGTATAAGGATATTTTTCAAGTTATCTCAATCACATGTGTAATACTGTGTTTTTATAAGTGTGTGTGATGCATGTGAGTGTTACGAGTGATTCATTCCCACATCACATGGGATTTTCCATGGATATTATTGTGTAAAATGTGCTTGATGAGTTATTATAGACACAAGATATATTATTTTTTTACATTTAGGTTGAAATATATAAAAATAACTTTGTGATTCTTTCTTTAAATTATTTTCATAACATAATAGAAAAGTGTTTAGGGTGATTTTCAAAATATCCACACATTGTAACTGAGAATAAAGGTATGATAAAATTAAAAATATGAAGAATTCAATTATTACATAGTTAGTTAAAAATCTCACAAATTATTCATTACCCTCATATCATGGAGACTTCATGATCCCCCCTTAGAAACTAATATTATAACCATTTTGGGAATACATATAAAAAATATCCATTTATTTTGATAGTTTTTTTAAAAAATTCAAATAATATTGAAAAAATGATAATTTTTTTGGAAAAAACTGAAAACTATTAATGAATATTTAAATAAAATAATAATCATGGAAGAAAGAAAATCAATTTATATAATATACTATTAAATACATTATTCATTTTACACTTTTATAAAATATAAAAAAACATGTTTAGATTTTTTAAAATTATACTATTTAAACCATTGTAAATAAATTAAATGGTAGTTAATGTTTCCTTTTTAACATTTTTTAATATTAAATAAACTAATGAACATAAACATTCCATGAATATGGATACTGAAGATAAGGATTTTTATTCCAAAAAGAAGAAATAAGGTCGAGTTTTCAAAAACAAAATCTTGATCATTTTATGTACCAACGAGAGGGAAATGATAATAATACATGAAAATTCTTTAAAAAATATCATAAAAGAAAATATGTGGGGTTTAATGGATAATAATAATATAATTTCCATTAAATGTAAATTTAATATAGATAATTCTAAAAAAATAATACATTACCATAAACCCTTACCCTATGTCCCATCTTGCTTCGTATGTATTCAAAACTCATGTAAAATAAGTATATATTTATTATAAATATACAATTTATACTTAATAATAAATATAATACTATATAATATTCATTTATAATTTCCAATTTCATAGATATTAAAAAATCCTTATTAAAATTTATATTCATCTGGAAATTGGAATGTTTTTAATACATATTTCAGTTTGATGTTTCCATTGATATCCCTATGTCCATGGATTCATAATCATTATAATATTAATAATGAAATAATTCTCATACTAATTCATTATATAATTTTATATATTGATCCATAAAAATTTGAGATGAAAAATGACTTACATTACTTCATAGAGATGGCAGTCTGTATGCACACATGAGTGATGTTTCCACTTTTATATGGATGAAATGAAAGAATGGTAAACAATAATTCACCTTAAGAGATCATAATTATATCATATATATAATATATATTCATTAAATTTATCTTTATTACAATCATTTTAAATAGGAAATGAGAAAAAATAAAATCACTTATGGAGGTGGTACTCCACACGTACGCACAAAAAAAATTAACATTTTCCAATGGATGGGTGGGTAAGTATGAAAATAATTTTTTTATATAATAATAATATGTTTGCAAATAAAATATATAACCTTTTACTCCACTAGCATAACTATTCATGGAAGGTAGATTAATAACTAATTATATCTCTACGTGGAGTCTGTAGTTTGTACGTACGTTCAAGTGATGATTTAATTTACCAATAGATGGAAATGGAGATGAAAAATGGTTTTCACATCAAAATAATCATGAATGTATATTAAAGATACTGATTTTATTTTATTGACGTGATTATATAAGATTATAGGGATGTGTAAGAAGGATAAAACATGAAAACACTCAAATGAGAGTTAAACCCATTCTTTGAGAAATCTCTATTGTATCATTTATTAAGGGCCTTACGTTTAGTATATTAAAAATACAATAAAATTATAACATTTTTATATAAAATTATAAGAAATTTAGGTTTTGTTTGATATAAGTGTCTTAATAAGGTGTGAAGAGGAAAGGAGAGAAGGTTCTTTTTTCTAAGGGATGTGGGCAGAGGACTTGTATATCATAAGAACATAAAAAATATAATAAATTCACTCTTGTGGAGAATTGGCTTCTAATTAAACAAATTTATGATATATGATAATATAGGACATAAAAAAATTCAACCTCTATGATTTAGACATTTTTTAGGTCATCTTAACCCCTTATTTGTTTAGTCTACTGCCTTGTTAACTCTTTTTACCCTCTCCATAGTAAGGAACTTTTACCTTATGTATGATTCATTAAGACAAAAAATTGAACTATGTACCAAATTTTTACATAATGGTTTCAAATATGTAATACATTTCATGAAATTCAATTATTATATATGTAATCTATTAATTTAATAATAATACCAGGGAATGTTATGACAAATATTTTTTTTGAAAAAAAATGTTTCAATTATAATATCAAATTACTCTATTTTTTCCCTATATTTTAAAATTAACTTGAATATAAATGTATTTTATAGAATGTAAAATAAAATAATTTCATTACCAAAATTTATCAAATATATTATTTTAATTTACTAAAATATAAAAATATTTTAAACATAAAAACAATATGTAACGACCCGAAATTTTGAATAAATCTTATTTCCTAATTTTGTGTGTTATTTTATTTTTTATACTCAACAAAACTGTTTCATTTGATAACATGAGTATAATTAAAATGAGACAATTGGGTTTTGACTGTTATATGACCCTTGGTCAATATGACCGCTGGAAACTAAACATTTCGATATTTGTCTCTAAATACAAGTGATCTTAGTTAATTAACATAGAAAGAAGATTTGATGGCCTCACCCAGTAGTCCTGGACTGATCGAAGCCCATCTAACAAAACATGGGAAGGAGTTAGCACCACTGGGCTTTGCTATGGACCAAACCCAAGCCGAACTTCATCGTGTGAAGCTATAACGGAATCTCCTTCGCAAGAAGATCAAACTGATATAAATTACTACTTGTGTGATGTTGGTCGAGCCTCCCTCGGATTCTCTCACCTTAGCACACCTTACACTTAGGTCTTATGCTGGTGTGATAAGGGGCTATGTAAGGAGACCATAACTGCTTTGTGTAATCCTTTGTTTTAAATAAAAATTTTATTTCTTCTTATGATGAAGTTTATGAATTTTTAAATGTCCGGATAAATACAGTATGCATATTTTTGGAGAAAGGCTATTTAAAAAAATGATTATGTAAACCTTAAATAATTAAAAATGTGTAATGATTTTAAAAAAATGGTCTTCTACAATTATGTTCAGTATGAAATTTAGAGTCTAATAAGATCAACTTAATTTTTGATGAATAGTAATTTATAAATAGTGATTTTATGCTTAGTATTAGTAATGTGACCAAATGGATTAGTAATCTCACTTAAATAAAGCATTAATATAATCTATGCACCTTTATTAAGTAATGTGATTCAATAAAATTGTTAAATAACGCTTTCATAATTTATTAGTCAAATATTAGTTTTTTCAGGTGAATAGTGTTATTTAACTAAAAATTTAATTAAAAATATTTAGAAAAATATATTTATAGTATGGGATTCATTTTTGAACTCAGAGCATCGATATTATGTTAAGGTAATTTTTGGGGATTTTTCTGAAAAAAATGAATTTTTTGTGAATAGTTTATTTATTTAAAAATTAAATTAAAAATATTTAGAAACATATTTTTATAAAATGGAGTTCATCTTTTAAATCAGAGCATCGATATTTGGTAAAGGTGAAATTTTGGGATTTTTCTGAGAGTTGAATTTTTGATGAATAGTGAAAATACAGTTTTTAAGTTACAGGTGTTTAATGACATCATTAAATAATGTATTAAGTATGTAATCAATATAGTCGACTTATGAATAGTAATATAAGTTATAAGGTGTCCCAAGTGGCCAATACCATGGTCAAATACCATGGGAAAGCCTATGGTTTTTCCAAAACCACTAATGAGGTGTCCCTTGGCCATTAACGCCATGTCCCCTCACTTTCCCTATAAATACCAAGCCATCCTCTCATCCATTCGACTCCCAAATATCCCCAACGAAGAACTGGTCTCATTACCTCCCTAGGAGTCCTCCCAAGGTTCCCCCAAGCCCTAAAGGTCCCAACCTTTGAGTTTTAAGAGTTACGTTTTAAGGTAAGGGATCCTACCTCTCTCTTTCTTTTCAAGTAATATCTTTTATGTCATTTCTTTTATTCTCCATGCTCCAATGTTGGAGTATTTTCTTTTATATTTTTCTTACTGCCCCATTAATTTTCATATGTTTAGAGACCCCCTCTTTCTATCATCAATTCATTTTAAGAATGTTTAACTGGCGCCGTTAGGCTGCCGAATGTTTAAGAGATTCATTCACCATTCTCGTTTTCAAGATCTATTTTCTTGTCAAGTCATTCAAGATCCTTTTTGCTATGTTGGGGTATTATATCTATATCTATAATACTGATATTTTATGATCATATGACGAGAGACCATATTTTAGCTCTTCAATTCAGTATTTTTATGTTTTATGTGGCGCTGTTAGGCTGACAAATTTTTAAGGGATTCCTTCACCTTTCTCAATTTTCAATTTTCTACTTTCATGTCAAGTCTTTCAAGTTCCTTTTTTTGTTGGGGTATGATAAATATATCAATCATACTGATATTTTATGTTCATATGATGAGAGACCCTATTTGATATCTATAATTGATTTTTTTGAAGTTTAAGTGATGTCGTTAGGCTGCCGAATTTTTAAGAGATTCTTTCACCATTCACGTTTTCAAGTTCTCTTTTCTTTTCAAGTCTGTCAAGTTCCTTTTTATTATGTTGGGGTATGATCTCTATATCTATCATACTGATCTTTTATGTTCATATGATGAGATACCCTATTTTATCTCTTCAATTCAGTATTTTAAAATTTTAAGTGGCGCCGTTAGGCTGCCGAATTTTTAAGGGATTCATTCACCTTTCTCAATTTTCAAAGATCTACTTTCATGTCAAGTCTTTCAAGTTCCATTTTATTTTTTTTGTTGGGGTATGATCTCTATATCTATCATACTGATCTTTTATTTTGATATGATTAGATACCCCATTTTATCTCTTCAATTCAGTATTTTTTAGTTTTAAGTGGCGCAGTTAGGATGCCGAATTTTTAAGGGATTCATTCACCTTTCTCATTTTTCAAAGTTCTAATTTCATGTCATGTCTTTCAAGTTCCTTTTTATTATGTTGGGGTATGATCTCTATATCTATCATACTTATCTTTTATGTTCATATTATGAGATACCCTATTTTATCTTGTCAATTCATTTTTGTTGAAGTTTAAGTGGCACCGTTAGACTGCCGGACTTTTAAGGGATTCGTTCACCTTTCTCATTTTTCAAAGTTCTACTTTAATATCAAGCCTTTCAAGTTCCTTTTTATTATTTTTGGGTATGATATCTATATCTATCATACTAATCTTCTACGTTCACATGATGAGAGACCCTATTTTATCTCTTCAATTCATTTTGTTGAAGTTTAAGGGATGCCGTTAGGCTGCCAAATTTTCATAAGAGAAATCTTATTTTCGTCTTCCCTCCTTGTTTTTCATTTCAAATGGTATGTCCTTCAAATTTCATTACCATGTTCATATATCATTCATATTTCGTCCCTCTACTTTTTTATGGGTAATTTATTAATGTTTGACCCATGTCCCCTCTCTTTTCAATGTTTTCTAAAACCCCGAAACATCGTCATTATGCTGAAAATTTTTCCTCTCAAAATGTCTCTCTCTTTTTATAATGTTCTTTTATTTTATTAAGTGAATACTCAAATCTCTCTATAATATATGGGTATTTACATGTATAACAAAATATTCTATTTTAAATTCTGGGATTTACACACATGAGACCCGCTTTCCCTTTCTGTGGGTTTAAAGTGACATAAATATCATGTCTTTAAAGCAGTTTTAAACGTTATGAAATGAAACACATTTCTTTCATGCTATATGGGTTGTTTATGAAATGATTGATGATGAAATATGTGGATCACATGATAATAAAGACATGTCAAGGGTGTGCCCTGATAGTGATCCAATGCATTCGGTAAAGACGTAATCTCTATAGATGACTATTTTTAACGACGCCTTGGTGAATAACATTGGTAATTTTTAATGACACCATGGGGATGGACCTTGGTGAAACAGAAATGATTGTAAATATTAAATGTTGTATCCATATATTCAAGTTATGAACTAAGTTATTTTTATTATGATATGCCTCGTGATTTCATTCTCATTCCTTAAAGATCTTTTCATGACTTTATTGATTTATCTCAAGTTCACATGTTAAATGTTTCCCTTGTTTCCTTTACTGGGCCTTCTGATCACCCTTTATTTTGATGTATGTACCCAGGTTATGAGATGCATTAATGAACCCAGGATAAACATAATGAGAATCCTTTCATGTGTTTAAGAAGAATGTTTTTTTTTGTTTCATGTATTATGTTCCTGGTTTCCAAGACACTAATCCTTAAAGATCCTCAGTTTTGTATAATGTAATGAATGTTTATGTGACAAAAATGCGGGATGATATAGTTGGTATCAAAGGATGGTTTAGTTATTTGTGGAAATTAGTATATGAAAAATTAGGAAGAACCCTATAGAAATGTTTAAATAAAGGAAATCTTCCTTGTATTTTGGTGAGTATTGAGTAAGGGGTTTCCAAAAAATACATCCCTGTCTGGATATGAGCAGGCAGAGGTGGCTCTACCACAGTTGTACATAGGGGTAAAACCCAAAAACACTGCATTGAGCTAGACTCGAACGGGAACTGGTACACGACAACGGGTCTTGCTGCACTCTTGGTTACGACACTCCCGGGGGATATGCTTTGGTAAATTCATAAGCTTAGTATGAACAATTATTAAAGGAACAAAGATAAAATAAAATAAATATTCACATAAGAATATATGACCATAGATTACCTAGATTGGAACCTAGGGGATCACATGTCAGGGTATACTTTTATTCTACAAGTTTTCCTTCTATGATTTAAGTTCCATTTCATGATTATTGGCTAAGTATTTAAGCCCCTAATTTTACTTTCATTTCTTCGTTAATGGTGGGAAATGGAAGAACATGTCCCAACAACCAATTTGATAGGAAATGTGATGATTACTGTATTAATATGACATAGATGATTAGGGGATTAAAAGGTGATTATTATTTTGGAAGATGTTCACTATTTTGGGAACCCAATTTGATCGAGGTAAATAGATTACTACGGTATTTTCTTTGAGGAGTAAAGGTTGACTTATATTTTTAAGAATCGACGAATTTAAGGCAGACTTATAGTAATTTGGGTTACTTATGGAAATGATTAACCTATCTTGGGGTAAATATGTTTAGGTTAGTTACTTTTGTAATAAGATGTTAGGAGTGGTTGATGTTGTTTGAAGATGAATGATAATGTCTATCTTGGAAGAATATGTTATGAGATAGTTCTTATAATTGGGTTTCAATCTTTGTTTGGTTTATTTTGAGGAATTTTAAGGACAGTTATTTATGGAATGGTATATGATGATCTTTGGGTAGTACCATGGAACTTTGAAATTTTAAATTAGTTTCCCTTCTTATGGGATTCATTCTTTTTAAAGAGTTGTTTTATCTTACCCTTTCTGTTTTTGGGATAATATTTAAAGATAATAGAAATTGATATTTAATCTTTTGTGGATTACGTGATTCTCTAGATGATGATTCTTGTTCTTTGATGAGACCAAGTAGTTTTGAATTCTCATTGTTTGGAGAAAAGATTAGTTTTGGTAGAAACTTATTAAAGGATGAAACTCTACTTTATGGTAGGTATATTTCCTTATGTTTTTATTCTATGTAGTAAATGAATTCCTCAAAACTACGAAAATGAACGTAAAACAAAAAATTGTCTGTTAACATATCCTTCAGGGTAATCAAAGACCGTTTATACACATCATATGTTTGTGATTTTATTATTGTTAACATTCTCCTAATCATGTTTTCTGTCACTCTACCTCAGAACTTGACCCTTTGTTTCTTCTTCCATATCCATGTTTTCCTACATGGAATCCTAGTATGGGTTAACTCGGGTGGCCTTTGTACTTCCTTTTCTTCCTTTTAACGTAATAGTGTTACTGACTCTTTTTCCTATTTGGGACTTTCAATGAAAGTTCAAAAACCAATTATAAAAATTGTGAGGATGCAATTTCTTAAGGGGGAAGATTTAACGACCGAAAATTTTGAATAAATCTTGTTTCCAAATTTTGTGTGTTATTTTATTTTTCATACCCAGCAAGACTGTTTCATTTGATAACATGCGTATAATTAAAATGAGACTATTGGGTTTTGACTGTTATATGACCATTGGTCAATATGACCGCTGGAAACTAAGCATTTCCATATTTTTTATCTAAATACAAGTGATCATAGATAATTAATATAGAAAGAATATTTGATGGCCTCACCCAGTAGTCTTGGACTGATCGAAGCCCATCTAACAGAACTTAGGAAGGAGGTATCACCACTAGGCTTTTCTCTGGACCAAACCCAAGCTGAACTTCATCGTGTGAAGCTAGAATGGAATCACCTTCACGAGAAGTTCAAACTGATAGAAATTACTACTCGTGCGATGTTGGTCGAGCCTCCCTCAGATTATCTCACCTTAGCACACCTTACACTTAGGTCCTATGCTGGTGTGATAAAGGGCTATGTAAGGATACCGTAACTGCCTTGTATAACCCTTTATTTTAAATAAAAATTTTGATTTCTTCTTATGATGGTGTTTAAGAATTTTCAAATATCCGGATAAATATAGTATGCATATTTTTGGAGAAAGTATTTTGAAAAAAAATGTTTATGTAAACCTTAAATAATTAAAAATGTGTAATGATTTTCAAAAATGGACTTCTACAATTATGTTTAGTACGAAATTTAGAGTCTAATAAGATCAACTTAATTTTGGATGAATAGTAAATTATTAATAGTGATTTTATGCTTAGGATTAGTAATGTGACCAAATGTATTAGTAATCTCACTTAAATAAAGCATTAATATAATCTAGACACCTTGATTAAGTAACGTGATTCAATAAAATAGTTAAATAATGGTTTCATAAATTATTAGTCAAGTATTAGTTTTTTCGGGTGAATAGTGTTTTTTAATTAAAAATTTAACTAAAAATATTTAGAAAAAAATTTTATAAAATGGATTTCATTTTTGAACTCAGAGCATCGATATTATGTTAATGTAATTTTTGGGGATTTTTCTAATAAAAATAAATTTTCGGTGAATAGTGTATTTATTTAAAAATTAAATTAAAAATATTTAGAAAATTATTTTTATAAAATGGAGTTCATTTTTGAAATCAGATCATCGATATTTGGTTAAGGTGAAATTTTGGGATTTTTCTAAAAAAGTTGAATTTTCGATGAATAGTGAAAATACAGTTTTTAAGTTACTGGTGTTTAATGACATCATTAAATGATGTATTAAGTATGTAATCAATATAGTAGACTTATTAATATTAAGATAACGTATTAGGTGTCCCAAGTGGCCAATACCATGGGCAAATACCATGAGAAAGCTCATGGTTTTGTCAAAACCACTAATGAGGTGTCCCTTGGCCATTAATGCCTTGTCCCCTCACTTTCCCTATAAATACCAAGCCATCCTCTAATCCATTCGACTCCCAACTCTCCCAAAAGAAGATATGGTCTCATTACCTCCAAATTGGTCCTCCCAAGGTGACCCCAAGCCCTAAAGGTCCCAACCATTGAGTTTTAACAGTTGTGTTTTAAGGTAAGGGATCCTACCTCTCTCTTTCTTTTCAAGTAATCTCTTTTATGTCATTTCCTTTATGATCCATGCTCTTATGTTTGAGGATGTTCATTTATATTCCTCTTACTGACCCTTTCATGTTAATATGATGAGAGACCCCCTATTTCTCTCATCAATTCATTTTAAGAATGTTTAAGTGGCGCCGTTTGGCTGCCGAATTTTTAAGAGATTCTTTCACCATTCTCGTTATCAAGTTCAATTTTTTTGTCAAGTCTTTCATGTTCCTTTTTATTATGTTGGGTTATGATCTCTATATCTATCATAATGATCTTTTATGTTCATATGATTTGATACCATATTTTATCTCTTCAATTCAGTATTTTGAAGTTTTAGGTGGCGCCGTTAAGCTACCGAATGTTTAAGGGATTCGTTCACCTTTCTAATTATTCAAAGTTCTACTTTCATGTCTAGTCTTTCAAGTTCCTTTTTATTTTTTTGTTGGGGTATGATATCTATATATATCATACTGATATTTTATGTTAATATGATTATAGAACCTATTTTATCTCTTCAATTGATTTTTTTTTGAAGTTTAAGTGACGTCGTTAGGCTGCCGAATTTTTAAGATATTCTTTTACCATTCTCGTTTTCAAGTTCTATTTTCTTGTCAAGTTTTTCAAGTTCCTTTTTATTATGTTTGGGTATGATCTCTGAATCTATCATAAGGATCTTTTATGTTCATATGATGAGAGACCCTATTTTATCTCTTCAATTCGAGTATTTTGATGTTTTAAGTGGCGTCGTTAGGCTACCGAATGTTTAAGGGATTCGTTCACCTTTCTCATTTTTCAAATTTCTACGTTCAGGTCAAGTCATTCAAGTTTTTTTTATTTTTTTGTGGGGGTATGATATCTAAATCTATAATAATGATATTTTAGGTTAATATTATGAGATACCCCATTTTATCTCTTCAATTCAGTATTTTGATGTTTTAAGTGGCGTCATTAGGCTGCCGAATTTTTAAGGGATCTGTTCACCTTTCTCATTTTTCAAAGTTCTAATTTCATGTCAAGCCTTTAAAGTTCATTTTTATTATGTTGGGGTATGATATAAATATCTATCATACTGATATTTTATGTTCATATGATGAGTGACCCTACTTGATCTCGTCAATTCATTATTTTTTAAGTTTAAGTGGCACCGTTAGGCTGCCTGAATTTTAAGGGATTCATTCACCTTTCTCATTTTTCAATGTTCTACTTTCATGTCAAGTCATTAATGTTCCTTTTGATTATGTTGGGGTATGATCTCTATATCTATCATAATTATCTTATATGGTCATATGATTAGATACCCTATTTGATCTCTTCAATTCATTTTTTTGAAGTTTAAGTGACGTCGTTAGGCTGCCCAATTTTCATAAGAGAAATATAATTTTCGTCTTCCCTCCATGTTTTTCATTTCAAATGGTATTTACTTCAAATTTCATTACCATGTTCATATGTAATTCATATTCTATCCCTATACTGTTTTATGGGTTATTTATGAGTGTTTTACCCATGTCCCCTCTCTTTTCAATGTTTTCTAAAACCCCAAAACATAGTCGTTATGTTGCAAAATTTCTGTATCAAAATGTATCTCTCTTTTTATAAAGTTCTTTTATTTTATTAAGTGAATAATCAAAGCTCTCTCTAATATATGGGTATTCACATTTATAAAAAAATGTTCTATTTTAAATTCTTGTATTTACATACATGAGACCCACTTTCCCTTTCCGTGGGTTTAAAGTGACATAAAGATCATGTCTTTAAAGAAGTTTTTAAAACGTTTTGAAATGAAACCCATTTCTTTTATGATATATGGGTTTTTTAGGAAATGATTGATGATAAAATATGTGGCTCAAATGATGATAAATACATGTCAAGGGTGCGCCCTAATAGCGCTCCAATGCATTGGGTAAAGACTTAATCTCCTGAGATGACTATTTTTAACGATGCCTTGGTGAATAACCTTGGTAATTTTTAATGACACATTGGGGATGGAACTTGGTGAAACATAAATGATTGTCAATATTAAATGTTGTATCCACATCTTCAAGTTATGGAATACGTTATTATTATTATGATATGCCTCATTATTTCATTCTCATGCCTTAAATTTCTTTTCATGACTTTATTGATGTATCTCAAGTTCACATGTTAAATGTTTCCCTTGTTTCCCTTACTAGGCCTTATGCTCACTCTTTATTTTGATGTATGTACCCAGGTTATGAGATGCAGTAATGAACCTAGGATGAACATAAGGAGAAGCCTTTCAAGTGTTTAAGAAGAATGTTTTTTTTTTGTTTCATGTATTAAGTTCCTGGTTTCCAAGAAATTAACGTTAATGATCCTCAGTTTTGTATAATGTAATAAATGTTTATGTGACAAAAAGTAGGGATGCTATAAAATATAATGAAAATTTACCTTTTTACCTTCAAATGATTTTTTTATGATTTCTATCAAATTGACATGAAAAGTATATTATTAATTAATTAAAAATATATTTCATTAAAATAAAGTTTAATTAGTGATCAAGATGTTTAATGTATATAAAAATAAAACATCTTGAAAAATATATACATTAACATAAAATGATTTTATTCTTAACCATTCAAAAATGGTACTCCTTTTGTATGTAATTTTTTATAACATTTGTATTTATAAAATTGTTTAATTATATATTATATAATTCACTTATTTTAATTAAAACACTCTAATATAATTAAATTTTATATATAATAAAATATTTCAATCACAGTTCATTTACGTTTGGTGTTTCTTTGTAACTAAGATTTCGAATACATAAAAGTTTAGTGATAAGTAAAATATATTGTAAAATCATGGGGTGTTATATATTTTTATCCCATAAAGTTTCTAATATGAGGTATATGAACCTAAGATTGTTAGAAGTCTGACCCCACATCTTTCTCTATATGGAATCATTACTCAATAGATATTTCAATTCATTATATATTTAATACCTAATATGATCAAACTATATTTAACATTTATTCTAAAGCATATGACTCCAAAATAACAATCCTAAAGTTTGATAAAAAACAAAATCTTATAGTGTCATACGTAGCTTGTAATATAGGGATCAATCTCATAGTATTTATTTATAATATGAAGTGAACATAAAAATTTATTGTCATACTATAATCAATTTTTATGCATTAATGATATACTAAATAAACAATTAAATATACACTTTATATAACATGAGAAACAAATATGAACTATTCATATTCAATTTAGTCTTGAAAAATATAATTTCATAAATCCAAACAATTACTAATTATAAATTTTCTTTAATTTATAATCATAAATATTTTTAGTCTAAATAAAGACTATTTATTTTACACAAAAAGTGGGCCAACCCTAGCTAGCAAACCCGAGCATCTAGCTGTCACATGAGACAATGCCCAAGCTCAAAGGTAGGCTATTGGAGAGTGTTATAGAGGATGAAAAAGGCCTACATGGGTAAGCATAAGGGAATGTCGAATAGTGTGGATATTTGGAAAAGCTACCACACTACGGGGTATGGGTATGTGTTTGTATAATGAGGTTGAAGCATGGGATTTAAAAGACTGCCTATAGAGAGGCATAAGTTATAAAACCACATGCATTAAAGTTGAGGTCAGATGTAGGGGTCACTCATATGAGGTAATATTCACTATTTATTCTGGAAAACCCAAAACAATACATTAAAACTCAACTAATGTTTGAGTGTATAATTAAAATTGAATTTAAACTCAATGTAATTTTATAAAATCCAAAATGATAATCCATCTTCCATGAAAAGTGACACAAACTACATTTTCTCTATAATGTATTTTTCTGCATTCCAATATACATTACTTTAACTCTTTGATATAATTTCATGTGCCAAAATAAGACACATTATCACATAAAAATTTTAAGGAACTCACTTGATACTATGTTAAAAAAATAACATAATATCAATATAGAGTACCCAATATTACATTACTATGTTACATAATGTTGAGTATGAAAACTTGATATATGTAACAGAAATTATTTCTTCAAAAAAATGATATTAAAATGTTTATTATACAATGAATATGGATATTATATAACATATGGTTTTGAGGGTATCATTGTATGATTAATAGAAGTATATTAAAACACTAATCTATCCTCGACAGAATCAATGTTCGTAGAAAATAAATAACAATGTGTACGTGTATCGCTATTTCAAAAGAATCCATATCAATGGAGTAAGGTTTATGACAATCAAAAAAGATTAAAACAAAGGCTTCATGATTGTGAGGGATTACACTAGCTGTTGGATCCATGGTTTTATATTGAATATTCTCATACATCAAGAGGGTTTCTAGCACCTTCACTATATGTGATGAACAAAGATGTGGGAAGAAAAAGTTTTTTTGAAATATTTACATGAAAGTGATTATTATTCCTATAAGAGGGATCATATATTATTATATATAGATATATATATATATCTATCTGTTTATCATCTTTGTTTCTAGTTAAATGATGAATGCATTGGCCACATATATTATATTGGATTTCATTTCATGGAACCCATCAACTACGGCATGTTGGATAATCTATTGAACTATTTCAATAAATATGAATTACACATTTAATCCGCTCATTATGTATTATAAAATGAATAATACCAAATTACAGGATGGGGTTGGACTTACATACTCATTTCATTATATTTAATATAGTTTTCAGTTACATCACATGCACACCAAACTATGTTATCTCTAACTTAATGTCACCATCGAGCTTAAAGACACATTGGTACCAACATATCATTATGTAAAATGAAACATATGTATATGATTATAAGTTCATATCAAAAAACATGTAAGAAATTTAAAAATGTATTTAGGATAATAAAAAAACAAAAATCATGGGGAATGGTTTTTATACATGTTTTGATTTCTTCTCACATATATGTGTGTTAAAAATGAATAAAAACGGAATAAAAGGTGAGTTTGGCTATATTATGATTCTAGATAAATTTAGTTTAATGTGTTTTATCATTCCTATATATAAAAAATATGATTTTTATTATATAAATTGAATTAGAAATATTGTAGTGATACAATTAGAAAAACCAATCAAGATGTTGATCCTAGATAATTGAATTAAATAGATAAATATTAATATTGAACTATATTTGTAAAATTATATCATTATTCTTTTGTTTATAGAGTTATAACTATACTATACAATTATTTTTTGGAAAAAATAATTTGAAAAATCAATAATGTAGAATTTTTCATGTTAATATTCAATAAAATCTCAAGGAAAAATTGGAATGAAGCATCATACACTATTATCGATATATAGGATAATCCTTTTCATTGGATAGAAGAGACAATGAAATTATATATATTATTGTTTATGTGGAATACTATAGTGAAGGAGTTTTAATTATTTGTATGAAATTATTATATTCTCAATATAAATTGAAATCCGGGAATGTATGCAGACTTGGGATACATTGTCATATTTTGTATTTACTCATAGAAGTCTAAATCTTATATAAGATATAATAAATGGATTAATGAAATTATTAAGGAAATATTGGACATTGTTAGCATAAAATAATATGATATTAAAATAAAATACAAATATAATGAACTAGATGTATATGTAGACGATTCAAATTTGTATAAAAATAGTAAATAATAAAATGTGGTGTCAAATAATTAATATGAAGAAAAAAGTGAAAAATTATACTATTTCACCTTAATGACCATATAAAATAAAAGACATAAAAGAAGAAAAGATAATTAGAAAAAAAATATTCCCTAATAAAAAATAAAATATCAAATAATATTCATGGTGAAATTTTTTTCGTCTAAAGTTGATCCTAATATATTTAATGAAGTTTCTCAAAATGATTACTGGATTGAAACCATGCAAGAAAAATTTAATGGAGTAAAAAAATAAAAAATCATTTGAGGTTGTAGAATGATCAAAAGACACAAATTTCATTGAAACCGAATGGGTATATTGGAACATATTTTAAATATAATGGATAATTAATGTGTCATAATTCAGGGTTAGTGTATAAGGGATATGCTCATATATATGTTTATGACACATTTACTCAAATGGCTAGGTTATAAGTTATCATGATCTTACATACTATAATTATTCATATGAAATCTAGGTTTCCCAAGATGGATGTCATTTTAACAATTTAAAATTATGTTTTATAATATTATGTATATATAGACTATTTATCTTATTTTATAATAGATATTGATAATATATAAGTTTTCATGTTATGAAATTCCCAATAATAATTAAATAAAACACTAAGAACATTATTCTATATGAGTTGAAAATCATTATATCTATGTTAATATAGATCCTAAAGGGTAAATTATGGTTCCTGTATATGTGGATGACATCGTCATTAGATCATTAAATGATATTGAATATGAGAAGTTTGATGGACTCATTGAAAAAAGTTTGAAATGTCTCTTTTAATTGAAATCACAATTTTTTAAGGGATACAAATAACATAGGTCATTGAATAAAAATTTATCTAATAGTATATGTATACCCAGGAGATCAAAAAGTTGTATAATATAAAATACTGTAATTTGGTGAACAATACAACAAAAACTAGCATGAAACCAATGAAATTTTAGAATAAAAAGGAAGTTGATGTTTTAAAATATTGAAAATTATTTTTTTGTTCATTGTACAAGATTTAATCATTGTTAAGAATTATATATTATATATTAATTATTTATTAATATCAACTTAAACCAAATTTAATTCTTCTAGTTGTTTTTAAATGGTTTTTAGATATATATGGGGCTTGATAGACTATGGATTTCTCTATTTCTCATATAACATAAAATAATTTATTTCATTCGCATATATTGGGTGGGATGGATTAATAGATTATTAGAATTACAATTTCACTAAATCATTATGTTTAATACTAATGTATTTCATGGTTGAGAGAGATATAGGAGATAAAATATCAATGATAATTTTAGAGGAAGAAATTATTGATTCCACTAATTTATGAAGGTGATTTATATAAAAAAGATATTTTTGGTTGACTTGGAAGAGAAAGAAGAAATTGTTATCTCCATTCTATAGGAATATAGTATTTCCATTAATATTACTAATAAAATTTTCTAATACACTTATACAAAACATATAATGATCACATATCAATTTATCAACAACAATGTTTAATAGAACAATATTAAATTGAAATTTTTATCTACCAATTATCATGTTATTAATTTCCTTATGAAATGTATATATAATTCATTATACTCAAAGAACATATGGATTATATTTTCTCAATGACTATATATTGTTAGATATTATTGTTTTAGTCCCCCTACCCCAATTAATTTTTTCTATAGTTATTAATTATATTTATATTAGATTAATATTTCATATATGATAAGTGTGTTGAGAGTGGGATTACAGTGATTTATGGATGTCGTAAATACAAATCAGCATATTTGACATCTTAAATTAATCGCAAATAATATTATATTATATTTATGTTATTGAAGATCTTTTCCTGATATTGGATCCCCTGAATTTTTATCAAAGGGGAGAAACACATTCCTGTGGAGATGAATGTTGATCATAATTTGATCTTTCCAAAATTATCAATTCCCCAATGATGAAGAAATTCATTTTACACAGAGGGACTAAAGAATAAAATTTTAGGAATGGTGTATATATAATGGTGAAGAACTTTTTTTAATCATAATCAATGTAAAACACAGATATATGAATGATATTTAATTCACATGGATTTTTTTCATTAAAAATTTTAGTTTAATTAAATCCTACTTGTTATATTTTGTATATCAATTGTATTGGAATGGTTTTGTGGAATAATCTCTAGTTATTAGCTTCTCTAAATAGATAAATTCATTGCTCATCTCCGTAGATGTGATGTATATTCTTCGAACTATGAAAAATATCTTTGTTTTGTATCTCTTTCACCTTTTCAATATTATTCTTAATTTCTACAACAGGTGGAATCAATGACTAATAAAGGTTTAAGAATGATAATTTTTCCTACACAACATCAACATAAAAAGTAAATGTGAAGGTTAATCAACCTAATTAAAGAGATTTCATATACTATAACATACTAATTGATGATTATTGTTTTAAAAAGAAGTCACACTGGTCATTAATAGAAAAAATACAAAATCAATTTAAGAATCGATTTGAACCTTACTGTATCAGTGTAAAGACCAAAGATTGAGGTACATGGTTATTACTATACTTTTATAAAATACTTAATAAATTAAACAGACACATTACATATGATTGTATTAGTTTATCGCCTTGGGAAAATTGGAACAAATTCTTCTAATATGGTGAAATATCTTAAAAATATTATATAATGATCTTCCCCTTTAGTTTTCCTAACTAAATCCATTATTTATATCCTAGGGAATAAAAAACATACGAAAATGGCAAGGAAAGATTCTTAGTATGTGTAAACTAGAAAAATATAAAACAGAATGTGTATATAAGAATGTAAAAACAAGAACATGAATTTTTAAAATCATACCATGTATAATATATATCAAAATCATGAGTCATGAAATAAATATTGACAATTCATAAGGAATAAATAATAAATGAACATTATCCATGAGAAAATAACATTAGAATAAAACATCGAATTATCAAAAACACATAATCATAGAAAATCCGTTCCATATTATCAAAGGATCAATTCCAATACCATCATTGTGTAAAATGTCCATTACTGATCTGTTTTCAATTCTTATTCCACGAATGTGTTACTGAGATAAGTTTACTTACCATTCCAACATTGTGTTACTAAACCAAGTATATTTCTAATTCAAGTTATGTCTATATCATGAGATATAAATATTTAACCAATTCATTAGAGGGATATATTGGTCCCACTTATCTCATAATGAAATATTTCTTTTGTATTCCATAAAAACATAAATTATTCATCATAGCATATCCCAAATAATAAAATGGGTATCTTAAACATCATTCAATCATATCATAATCCATGAAAAACAAATGTATTACAAATATAGAATTACAACATAAACATAAAAAACTATATGATTTATAGGGATAGTATACTTGAAACATATCCTTATTAAATAATTATTTCTTAGATAGAAAATAATTTTGATAAAACACTTGAAATTAATTCTTGATAAAAATATCCTTTCTTCTTCAAAAAAAATTTCTTTTCATAAAATACTACACAATATTAAAAGAAAATTATTTATATGAAAATAAAAATGAAAACTAGTAAGGTAACCTTCATATAATTAAGTTTTATAATATCATAAAATTCCATTCATTTTGAATAAGATAAAAACCATTATTCCTATACTTTGTCCTGAAAAGTAAAAAATAATCTCATATAAAAAATGATAAAAGATTCATTACATACCAATTAATTAAAAAAATTCTATGGGTAAAATGTACTACAATTTTTTTGATAAGAATTGAAATAATATTATGGAATATGTAATTAAGAAACATGGAAATGGATGATAAATATATCCCAGTAAATACTCACATAAAAAACATTATCAGATTATAAAGAGATTATAAACTTTTCTCTTATCTTAGTTATGATATCCGTTTATGTTTATGAACCTCCTATATAATGAATTAATTAATTTTATTTAATTATTCTATAATCATAGTATTTTTATTATCATTAGTGATCAAATTATTACATATTTTTTAATAACACAATTACTCATCTTTCGGGTATTAACTACTTTACTTTCTTATGCATGTTTAGATTATTATGTTCTTCTTCCTCTCATTAGGTTATACTTATATAATTTCATTAATGATATTAATAAAATATATATAATTTTTTATTATATACACATATAAAATGATATTTTAATGAAGATAATGTAGAATGAATCACATCACATCATGGAGAGGGTAGGCCATACGTACACACGAGCGACAATACCATTCAATTAATTATGAAATTTTATGAATATGGATTATATATATTTTATTTTAGAATGAATATAATTTTATAATAAAAATATATAGATATTATATACATAATTATACCCATCCATGTATGGTGGTGGGGAAAAATAGATTACACCTTGTCGTGGATAATGTAAGCCCTATGTATGCATGTGTAGTGATTTTGTTTTTCAAAGGATAGATAGAAGGTGCAATATGGTTGTTACATAATCATAATGGATTTAGGTGATACTAGATTAATAAATTTATAATGGGAAAAATAAATATAATGTAAATGATGAAATTATATTGAGTGAGTCAGTAAAGTAGATTACATCTTCTTCGGCGAGATCCCTTTAGATATTCTTCTGAAAGGCACTAGACATTCTCTTTTGAGAAGAACAAAACATCTAAAATGTTACTACGGATGTTGAGAAGGTAACATGGTATGGGATAACTGATATGTATGTCTCAAAATTAAGTAAATAAGTGAGGGAGAAGGTTCCCATTTATAATTGAGGTGAGGGGCATATTTGGAATCTCCCAATATATTAATTTATATTAAAATAAAACCACATCCAAAAACCACAAATTTTTTATAATTTTTAATATGATAAGATATGTTGTTTTATGATTATTATGCAAGAAATTTTTGAAAAGTTTTTCTTTCATTTTAAACATTATCATTTTAATGTAAAACATAGTTATTCTTTATCATTTTAACTTGGGTAACAAATATTTCAATATAAAAATAGTGAAATATTTACTTATTTGATGTCAATTAGATCATAAATAAATAATTTATAATATTTTAGACTATATCATAATTATTATATATTTGTAAAAATGTTTTATGTTTTTAAATAATCTAATAAAACATTATTTGGACAAAATATAAACAGTGTTAGTTTTGACACTATTCTATTCTTGGACTTTCTAAAATATCAATATAAGAAGATATCCTTGAACGAAATATTTTATTATATACCCATGTGGTCATGATCATCTAGAAAATTAATTGGACATATTAATTATCCAAAATTATATTTATTTTATTATTTTTAATAACATTAATTTTTTATGTCCATTAATTTTATATCTCTCCTAGTTTCAATCACATTAGAAGTGCCAAAGTGTGTAAATTCTAACTTCTTCCAGATGAAATTAGCTGCTTCACAATAAGAAATATGGCTATATATATTTCAGTAATTGATCATAGTAGATTATTATGTACCTTATAATTGAGTTGATACTCTTTCTTTTCCTGGTTAGTGAAAGTTCTAACTTCCTTATCAGGAATTTTATAATCACCATCAAGAATAACGAAATTATCCACTCCAGTATTGATAAAAAAATTCTTTATTCAATCTCTCTAGTACTCAAAGTCATTACCATCAAATATTGGTGGTCTTTTAGGGTTTATATTGTCAATAGAACCAACATTGACTCCTGCCATTATTAAAACATACTTTGGAAACCAAACTTGTTAGTAGAAAAAGTTGGTAACTATAAAGTTCGGAATGACAATTTGGAATGAAAATTCGGAATGACAATTCAGAAGAACGAAGAACAATGGAAAAAGTGCATGAAAAACCTATATGTGAGTATAAGTATTTCAGAGACCCGCACTGATACCAATTGTAGGATCGAAATAATGATGTAGATGGTCAATATACAAGAGGGGGTGAATTGTACACTTTAAAAATTTCCTTAGACAATGAAAAATATATGTTTAACAAAGATAAACTAAGGAAATTCACAATACCTCTAATCGCCAATTTGAGAATTGAAACCAATGATTATAGTATAAGATTCTACCTTAAAGCGTATAGAGTCTAAACTAATCAGATTACAAGTGTAAGTAAATATAAGAAGGTTATACTTTCCTTACAATACAATATGCAGCGGAAAAACAAGTAGTAAAACTACAAGTAACAAGATATAAATATTTTAACCCAGTGAGAAGGGTATCAAACAACCTTGGATAAAGGTCCCTTGATTTATACTTTCAAGCAAGTCTGTTTTACCCACAACAGGGTAAGCCCTCCATACGACGATCAGAATCTCTGTCTTGCTATCCCCACAAGCCCTCAACTTCAAGGTAGTTGGAACCTCTGTCTTCCTCAGTAAGGAATCCCTCGAATGTCAAGGTAGTCGGCACCTCCGTCTTCCTATCCCCGGAAGTCCTCGAATGTAATCACCAACATTTGGAGTCAAACAAAGAAATATGAATGAGAGGTTAAGTACGCACAAGGCATGAAAAGCTTCTCTCTCTTGAAATCACCTTAACAGTGTTTGGCCTCTAGATTGATCAACTTGTTGGTTTTTAAGCTCTTTCGAATGAGATCCTATTTATAGGAAAATTTCCAACGGTCGGCTCCCTCCTCCAACGGTCATATTTTCCATGAAATTTAGAAGGACTTGTACACGTTTAACTCAACCAATGGTTAATTAGAAAAGGAATCAACAACATCGTTTAATAATAAATCATGTTTAACTGAATTCACAACATCGTTTTGAAGTGAAGCATATGAAAGTAAAATCAATACAAGATTTCGGAGTGTAAGCTAATTAAATGTTCAGAGTCTAACTAAAATAAAATTCGGAGTCTACATTGAGAAATGTTTGGATTCTGTTTTTTAGGAATTTAGAGTCTGGTTTCACCAGAGATCGGAATCTGAACATGTAGAGTTCAAAGTAGAACTAGTAAAATTTCGGAGTCAAACTTCATAAGAATTCGGAGTCGAACTCATGAAAGTTCGGAGTCGAACTATTTAATAGTTCGGAGTCCAACTACTTAAGAGTTCGGAGTCGAACTTCATAAGAGTTCGGAGTCGAACTACTTAAGAGTTAGGAGTCAAACTACTTATGATTTCGGAGTCGAACTACTTAAGAGTTCGAAATCAAACATCATAAGAGTTCGGAGTCGAACTACTTAGGATATCGGAGTCGAATTACATAAGAGTTCGGAGTCGAACTACTTAAGAGTTCGGAGTCGAAATAATTAAGAGTTCGGAGTACAAAATTCTTTTTTGAACTTCATTACAGTTCACATCCAGAATTCGGATCCTAAAACATGAATGCTCCAAATATTTACATTATATGACTTCTGGGATTTTGGGTATGAATCGAGTTTTTGTACATAAATAAAAATATTTCTATGTATAAGAAAAACTATGTTAGGGTAACTTTCCTTAAAGAAGTAAATTTTCCTTATGGATGTAGAATTTATATTTGCTTTAGTATAAGGTGTTTGTGACTTTTAAAACAAGAAGTAATGGAAAAGTCATAAGGAAAAACTTATTGACTCACCAATCTCCCCCTTTTTGGAAAGCACAAACTTCCTTTCGAAAAATCATATAAGGATTTTGAAAAAATTTCATTAGACTTTGAAATTAAAACTTATATCTCTTTGTTGATGGATAAAAGTGAATAAAACTAACTCCCCCTTAGGCATTAAACTCTAAGGATTGTATTCTGAGTTTCCGTAGTGGGGTTTTCATTGTTGTAATAATGTAAAACTTCGTAGAGGGAAACTCCCTCTTTCTTTAAGGATATTTCTCTTAGAAATATTTCCTTTCTACTCCTTAGGAGTAGTTATTTTTTCTTCTCCCCCTTTGTGATTTTCAAAAAGAATTGAAGGGAATGGAAAACAAATTATGGTACCTGAAACATTAGTATATAACAAGATACAACCAACCAAATAATCATTTCATTAGAGTTGGAAAATTTTACAATGAAAGACATTTACAATCAAAAGATCGGAGTGGGTTCATTTGTCTTTCTTCTCCTTTGGGATGAGCTTCTTTAACAAGGTTTTGAGTTTCTTCAAGTCTCTTTGATCTTCCTCACCTTGCCTCTCCAATGATTTTACCTTTTCATATTGAACTTTTAAAGCTTCTTCTTGACCCTCCAAGGATTTTTTCTGTAACTTTATTAACTCATCTTTCTTTTCCTACTTCTGTTGAAACTCAATCCGGAAGCCTCTTTCACTTTTCCAATTCTGAGAAACTGAGTTAAGCTTCCCATTCATGTCCTTATCCTATTGATTCTGAGAATTTTTCTCTTGGGTCATCATTTCATAAATCTCATTAATATTTTTATCCTTCATTTCAAAAGCATTTTGAACTTCAACCTGAAAACTCTCAGACTGAACTAAATCTTCATCAACTCTCTTAGACCACTTGGTTACATTTCTGCAGGACTTTCTATACACATCATAATCGCTAAGAAAACTTTTCTGTTCAGCTTCAAACTTTACAAACTTATCCATGAACATGGATAAATAATCTTATTTTTGATTCATACTTTGTTGTAGAATCTGGCATCTGGAATCTATTGTTGGAAAAAACAGAATGATGTCCACCAACTTCTTCAGGGATTGAACCACATAATCATGCCCATGAGATGATGATTCTGAATCAGAGACTTTTCTTGGAGACTGATCTTCTTCAGCTAGCAACAAAATTCTTCTAAAAGTTCCACAAACCTCTTTCTTCTTGATGAAAACTTTTATAGGTGTCTCCATGAGATCTTTCTCCCCTTATCAGCTCTCGGAATTGGTTCTTTATTAAGGGATACGTCCTCGGATTCAGACACTAGAATGATCTGATCTTCGTCTGGTTTTCTTTTTCTTTTCCTTCCTCAAGAAAATTCCTCTCATAAGATTCTTCCTCATCATACAAGACATTTTCTTCTTCTTCTTGTTGTTTCTTATCATCATCTTTACTAGCTTCCTCATATGCCTTTCCTAGAGTTACTAACTTTGCGGATTCAGTCTTATCTTTGTAGTCATGTACTTGCTTCATCAGGGTATCCAAATCTTCACTTTACTCCTCTTCTTCATCTTATTATTCCCCAACATCATCCTCAACTTCTTCAGAAACGTCCTTCTCACCTTCTTCAACTACTTGTTTACCCTTGTATTTATCCAGAGTAACATAGTTCGTGGATAGAGTTTCTGGTAAAGAAGGTTCAGCACCAAAAGTTTCCGGAACGGGAAGCATTCCGGAAGCTAGCTGTATAGCTCTCAGCAAATATTGAACCACTTCAGCTTCAGACAACTTCTTTTTCATCTTCTTCTCTTTTGATTATTTTTCTAGATCTTCCACAGCCATTTCTTTTAAGGCCTTAGCCTCTTCAGGGTCCAATCCGAATTGTGGATCCCCTTCCTTTCTCTTCTCTTTGTCATCCCTCCACTTGGCTGCCACTTCATCTCTATAAGTTTTCTGCTTCTTCGGCTTGGGAGGAGCAGACTGAGTTTCCTTAGATTGAGTATTTTCTTCATCAGCAACCTCTTCCTTAACCTTTCTCTTCCTCCATTTCTTTTTGGATGGTTTTGGATTCTGTGATTCTTTCTAAGCTGCCTCAACCTCTTCCACAGACAGAGGATAAAAATATCTGGATTCACTGGAAAATCCATCTTCATCCTCTTTAGCGTATCATCACTAACTAGAATAATCTTTCAATTCTAGATCTTTGATTTTCATGCAACCTTGAAAGATTCTAAGCATCGAACAATCACCCTTGATAGTATAGCAGGGTACATAATTATCTGATCTCATAAATTCCCTTCCTTGATATTCTTGATCGTAATCAAGACATGCCTCATTAAATTTATCTTTCTTAGATTCACCAGGAAATCTAAACCATAGATATCACTTTTCTTCAAATTATCTTTGTCTCCTCTTCTCGGAAAGGGAAAACCTTGTACCCAAATCTGGATAAACTTATTGTTCGGAGTGAGATGTGTAATCTTAGTGGTCGTAGCATCCTTAAGTCCAAGACATTTTAAGGCCTTCACCTTATTGAAACTTCTTTGCTCATCTGGAAGCTTGTGTGAGCAAAACATAGCTTCCCCATCATAGGACAAACCAACCAAGCTCGCAGCCATGGTGTAGGATAGCTTATAAGTCTTTCCATAAGACTTTAAGGAAAACCATTCTCTGCCATCTTCCATCTAGATGGAAATAGACTCATAGAACTCTATTACCAAATTAGTATACACCGGATCCTACTTTTATAACTTGAACAAGCATAAATCATCCCAACCATTCAACTTAATATTCATAGTTACAATAGAATCGAGCTTGTAGAAATCTGGATGGACTAACCATTCCCTAAAGACTAACCACTTAGAGATTGGTTTCGTAGTTGACATATCTTGAGATGTAGCTTCAACATACATTCAGAGTGATGGAATATGAAAGATTCAGAATAGCTTTTCCAAACTTCAGAACCGGTCTTAAGAAGTGTAGGAGGGCTTCGAGACGCAAAAGCATTAAAAACCGATGTGGGACAAGTCCTGGGGTCCCCTTTATATAGGCGATGTATGCGACCTTTGGTCTTCCAAAATCCATCTAACGGTTGAAAATGATTTGATCTGATATAACGATTGAAAACACTCTTGAAAGGAAAACATGACAAATATCTTTTGAGGTTTTAAGGAAAACATCTGGTTTTGAGGAAAAACTAGAATCCGGTTTTTTAAAAACAAGGAAAATAACGGCAAGAAAAATTTGATTACGAAACTATAAGTAAGGAAATCAATGATTTCAGATTGGATAAAAACATTTTTTATAATTGGTAATATTCTTCTTGAATAAATAAATGTTTTAAAAAAACTCATTACGAAAGATCCAGTACGAAAATCTCATTATGAAAATGCCATTCCAGAAGTTTTCAGTATGAAGATTTCCATTCCAGAAGTTCTCAGTATGAAGATTTCCATTCCGGAAGTTCTCATTCTGAGAATTTCAATCCTGAAAATTTCAGTTCCGAAAATTCCCATTCTGGAAATTTTAGTTTCATAAATTTCCATTTCGGAAACTTCAGTTACGGAATGTTTGAAAAACTAACTATGAAAAATTTTAGTTACACTATGTTTATCAAACAGATTATGAAAATTTTATTTATACTAACAATAAAATGTATTCCTCCTATGAAAAGGAGTTTATTACTATTAGAAGAATTGTTCAACAAGAATTTAATGAAGAATGATTACCTTACATTTATCATTCCTAACTTTTGTTTCATGTATTCAAATCTATCGGAGGGTACTGATTTTGTCAAAATATCAGCAAGATGATCTTGCGTTCTGATAAAATGACGAATGATATCTCCTTTATGTGTGTGATCCCTAAGAAAGTTATGCCTAAAATCTATGTGCTTTTCATGATAGTGATGTGCATGGTTCTTACTTAGGTCAATGGAACTTGTGTTATCACACAAAAAATGAGTCCTGGTAAAACTCATGCCATAATCTGTGAGTGTTTGTTGCATCCACAACACTTGAGAACAACAACTTCCAGCTTCTACATATTCAGCTTCAGTAGTTGAAAGTGCTACATAATGTTGCTTCTTGCAGGACCAAGAAACTAATGAATCTCCTAAGAAATTACATGTTCCTGATGTACTCTTTCTATCCATTGTACATCCACCAAAGTCAGCATCCGAAAATCTTTTTAGAATAAAATCATTTCTATAAGTATAAAATAATCCTACATCCATGGTTCACTTTAGGTAGAGAAAAATTCTTTTTACCGCCTCTATGTGAGATTCCTTAGGATTGGATTGATATCTTGCACATAAGCATACTGAAAACATCAAGTCTGGTTGACTAGCTATTATGTAAAGTAAACTTCTTACCATACCTCTAAAAGATGTTTGATCTACTGGCTTCCTAGCTTCATCAAGATCTAAATACTTTGAGGTACCGATGGGAGTACTTATACTCTTAGTGTTTTCATAACCATAATTTTTTAGAAGATCTTAAATATACCTATGTTGAGATATATAGGTTCCTTCTAGTCTTTGATAAATTTGAAAACCATGGAAAAAGGTTAACTCACCCATAATACTCATTTCAAACTCCGATTTCATTAGAATTGCGAAAGAATAAGTTAAATATTGCTGAGTTGAACCAAATATCTTGTCATCAACCTAAATTTGAACAATCAAAACATTTTTCTTTATTTCTTTATAAAAATGGTTGGATCTACATTTCCCTTAACATGGTTATTTTGAAGCAAAAATCCTTTGAGTCTATCATACCAGACTCGTGGGGCTTGTTTAAGTCCATAAAAAGCATTGGTAAGTCTAAAAACATGATGAAGATGTTTCGAATCTTCAAAGCCAGGATGTTGTTCAACAAAAACTTCCTCTTGAACAAAACCGTTAAGAAAGGCACATTTCACGTCCATTTGGAAAAGTTTAAAATTGATGTATGCTGCAAAGGCATGTAGATTACGAATAGATTCAAGTCTTGCTACTGGAGAATAGGTTTCTTCATAGTCTATTCCCTCTTGATGATTATAGACTTTAGCAATGAGTCTGGCTTAATTTCTTACTATGACTCCATTTTCAACACACTTGTTTCTGAAGACCCATTTTACCCCAATGACAGAAGTTTCCTTAGGTCTTTCAACCATGGTCCAGACTTTATTCCTCTCAAATTCTTTTAGTTCATCTTGCATGGCTTTGATCCAATCTTCATCACCTAAAGCTTCATTAGTGCTTTTTGGTTCTAATTGGGAAAGAAATGCTAGATGTTCTACTTCATTTCTTAAGTAACTTCTAGTCCTTACAGGTTGATTTACATCACCAATGATGCTATCACTAGGATGATTCTTAAGAAACACATGATTTGGGTTTTTTAAAACCTGTTCATCAACATAGGGTAGAATGTATTCTGGGGTAAATGTATCAGAAGTATCTTCTTGAACATTTTCCTTATCAGAAGGGTCTTTTATCAAAGGTTGACAATCAGTTTTTGAAAACACATTCGAGGATGTAGGTTGGGATGGTTTGAAAACAAAAGGATCAGACTCATCAAATTTTACGTGCACTATTTCTTCAACAGTACAAGTATTTTTATTGAAAAATCTATATGCCTTAGAAGTTGTGGAGTAGCCTTAGAAAATTCTTTAATCAGATTTTGGTGCGAATTTATGTAAATTAGCGTTAGTATTCATAATTAATACTTTGCAACCAAAAACCATGAAGTATGAAAGTCTTGGTTTTCTATCGTTCAATAACTCATAAGGAGTTTTATTAAGAAAAGGTCTAATCAAAACTCGACTTATAGTATAACAATTAGTACTTACAGCTTTAGCCCAAAAATGTCTAGCTATAGAATATACACTCATCATGGTTCTAGTTATCTCTTGAATAATTATATTTCTTCTTTCAACTACACCATTTTTTTGAGGAGTTCTAGGTGCTGAAAAATTGTGACTAATACCTTTTCTACTAAAAAATGTTTCAAAATCAGAATTTTGAAATTCTCCTCCATGATCACTATGAATAGTTTTCAGTAGAAGATTTTTCTCATTTTTAACTCGTGCTCTAAACCTTTTGAAATAAGAAATAGCTTTAGACTTCTTTTCTAGAATATAGACCCAAGTAAATTTGGTGTAATCATCAACTAGAACAAACACATAGTATTTTCCTCCAATAATTCGAGTTTGTGTTGGACCAAAAAGATCCATGTGCACTAACTGTAATGAATCAGTCGTAGAGACTTCACCAATTGATTTAAAATTAGATTTATTTTTTTCCCTATTGAAAAAGATCACAAACTTTAGAAGAATCAATTCTAAGCTCTGGTAGATCTTTAAGTAGTTTCTTCATAAAAAGTTTACATATGTTTTTAAGATTACAATGACCTAGTCTTCTATGCCATAACCAGGAATGATCTTCCATTGCACTTAGTCAAGGTTGGGCTTGGCTCCTGAGGTCTTCTATGTTTAAAGTGTAAAAATTGTCTTGTCTATTGGATGAGAGAATAAATTCTTCCTTGGAATTGTGTACTATGAACTTATCATTCCTAAAATTTAGAAGGTACCCTTCATCACATAACTGACTTAAGCTAATGAGGTTGTGCTTAAGACCCTTAACGAATAAAACATTTGAAATCAATGTTTTACCTAGAAGAACAATATTACTTATACCAACAATTTCTCCTTGATCATTATCTCTGAATGTTACCTTACCTCCTTTCGTTTTGATAATCTTTTCAAAATAGCTTTTGTTACCAGTCATGTGCCGGGAACATCCACTATCCATGTACCATGTATTGTTTTTGGTACTTCCTCTATCTTCATGAAAACAAGAAAAGAATTAGACTTTCGGAATCAAAACTTTCTTGGATCAAAGATTTCTAGAAAACAAAATTTTAGGAAGCCACACTTTCTTAGATAAATAGGCTTTATGAAAACCTATAGAATGGGTTTTATTTAAAGAACAATTATTTTCCTAGTGACCACCACATTGACATTTGGTACGAAATGGGTCACATTGTGGAACAAAGTAGTTGTTACTAAAAATTGGTTTTGCATGGGTATAACCAAATCCGGATTTGTTTCTTAAAGGTCGAATATGAGAATACATTTTATCAAAAAAAAATTTACCATGGGTAAAGTTTGATAAACACTTATTTAAGGATAAAATTTCGGACTTCAATTTAATAACCAAGTTTTTATCTCCAGAATCACTAGATTAGAACTAGAGTTAGGCTCGAAAACATATTTCATAGAATTTACTTGTTCTAACTATTTAGAATTTTGGTTCTTCTCAGAACATACTTCCTAAAGATTTTTTGAAATATTTATAAAATCAGCATTTTTCCTATCAAGAACTTTAGAATGATCTGATATTTCTTTTGTAAGAATAGAATTCATATAGTTTTCCTTATCAAGTTTTTTATTTAGTTTAGAATTCTCAATCTCTAGAAGTTCAGCAAACTTAGAAGCTTCTTCATAGGTAGATAAAGTATTCTCTTCATCAGAAGACTATTATTCATCAGAAGTGTTATATTACTTACTATCATTAGAATTTAAAGATACATTGGACATTGATTCAGAATTTCGTACCTTATCCATAAAGCAATGATTTTTAATCGGTAATCTGGCTATAAGACCAATATTCTTCTATCCCGAAGATTCATAATCAGAAGATTCATCTGACGAATCACCACCATTGGCACTCCATGTGTCATTTTCTTTCAGAACATTCTTAGCTTTGGTTTTGTAATACTTCTTTCTATTACTATAAGAATTCCTTTTTTCCTTTCATTCTTTTTGAGAAAAGGGAAATCTGGCCTAATATGTCCTTCTCTCTTGCATTCATAACAAGTAGCTTCTCCATCATTCCTGTCTTTCCTTTCCTTTTTCTTATATTTGGATGGGAAATTTCTCTGGCCAGGTATCTTGTTCATCCTTCGAGCAAGATTTGCTAACTCATTTTTTGAGATTTCACTTTCACTAGAATCTGATTTAATAACCACATTCTTATACATGGATCTGGTTACTCTCTCGGGAGTCTTATCTTTCATATGATTTGATGATGTTGTAAAAGCAACAGTACCATTCCCATTATTATTTTTGATGTTCTCAGCATCTCTCTTCATTCTTGTTTTATGTTGGAGAAGACTTCCAAATAGCTCATCAAGAGAAATTTGAGTGACCTTCCTGTTCTCATCTATAGCTGTTCTCTTTGATTCCCACTCATTGGGAACAATATCAATTATCTTATCCACAGGGGCTTCATCATCTAACCCTTTTTCTCCCATAAACTGTAAGCTATTGACTATAGTCATAACTCTCTGTTGAATTTTACAGATTGGTTCTCCATACAGAAAATTGAATCCACGGTATTCATCTCTAAGAATAGCTCTCCTAGAATCAATCACTTTAGAAGTTCCAATGTGTGTAACTTCTAACTTCTTCCAGATACAATTAGATACTTTACAAGAAGAAATTTGGCTATATATTTTTCTAGTCATTGAACATAGTAGAGTATTGCGTACATTATAATTGAGTTGATACTCTTGATTTTACTGGTTAGTGAATGTTATAACTTCCTTATCAGGAATTTTATAAGCACCAGTAAGCATAACGAAATTATCCACTCCAGTATTGATAAAAAAAGTATTCATTCGATCTCTCCAGTACTCATAGTCATTACCATCAAAGATTGGTGGTCTTGTAGGGGTTAGATTGTCAATAGAACCAACATTGACTCCATCCATTCTTAAAACAAACTTTGACAACCAAACTAGTTAGTAGAAAAAGATTGTAACTAAAAAGTTCGGAATGAAAATTCGGAATGATAACTCGGAATGACAACTCAGAATGATATTTCATAAGAACAAAGAACAATGGAAAAAGAGAAAGAAAAACCTATACGTGAGTATAAGTATTTCAGAGACCTGCTCTGATACCAATTATAGGATCAAAATAATGATGTAGATGATCAATATACAAGAGGGGGGTGAATTGTACACTTTAAAAATTTCCTTAGACACATAAAAATCTATGTTTAACAAAGTAAATCTAAGAAAACTCACAATAAATCTAATCACCAATAAGATAATTGAAACCAAAGTTTACAATATAAGATTCTACCTTAAAGCGTATATAGTCTAAACTAATCAGAGTACAAGTGTAAGGAAATATAAGAAGGTTATACTTTCCTTACAATACAATATACAGCGGAAAAACATGTAGTAAAACTACAAGTAACAAAATATAAAAATTTTAACCCAAAGATAAGGGTATCCATCAACCTTGGATAAAGGTCCCTTGATTTATACTTTCAAGCAAGTTTGTCTTACCCACACCAAGGTAAGCCCTTAATACGAAGATCGGAATCTCCGTCTTGCTATCCCCGCAAGCCCTCAACTTCAAGGTAGTTGGAACCTCAGTCTTCCTCAGAAAGGAAGCCATCAAACTTCAAGGTAGTCGGGACCTCTGTCTTCCTATCCCCGGAAGTCCTCGAATGTAATAACCAACATTCAGAGTCACACAAAGCAATATAAACGAGCGGATCAGTACGCACAAGGCATGAAAAGATTCTCCCTCTAGAAATCACCTTAACAACATGTGGTCTCTAGATTGATCGACTTATTGTTGTTTTAATCTCTTTCAAATGAGCTCCTATTTATAGGAAAATTTCCAACGGTCGACTCCCTCCTCCAACGGTCATATTTTCCATGAAATTCGGAGGGACCTATACGTGTGTAACTCAACCAAAGGTTAATTAGAAACAGAATGAACGACATCGTTTAATAATAAATCATGTATAACTGAATGCACGACATCATTTTGAAATGAAGCATATATAAGTAAAAGATAAAAAAGACTTCAGAGTGTAAGAAAATTAAATGTTTGGAGTCTAACCAAAATAAAGTCCGGAGTCTAAGTTGAGAAATGTTCAGATTCTATTTTATAGGAATTTGGAGTCTGCTTTCACCAGAGATCCGAATCTAATCTTACAGAGTTCGAAGTCGAACTAGTAAAAGTTCGGAGTCGAACTTCATAAGAATTTGGAGTCGGACTCATGATAGTTCGGAGTCAAACTACTTAAGAGTTCGGAGTCCAACTACTTAAGAGTTCGGAGTCGAACTTCGTAAAAGTTTGGAGTCGAACGACATAAGAGTTCGGAGTCGAACTACTTAAGAGTTCGGAGTCGAACTACTTAAGAGTTCGGAATCAAACTTAATAAGAGTTCGGAGTTGAACTACATAAAATTTCGGAGTCGAACTACTTAAGAGTTCAAAGCTGAACTAATTAAGAGTTCGGAGTCAAACTACATAAGAGTTCGGAGTCCAGAATATGGTTTGGATCTTCATTACAGTTCACATCAAGAATTCGGATCCTAAAAACGGAATGCTCCAAATCTTTACATTATATGACTTCTGAGATTTTGTGTAACACCCCAGGTAAATAATGAATATTACTTTTTTATATTTATCCATATTTGTGAATAAAATATTAATATTACTTTAAAGGGGATGCTATGCTCGATGGCGTACCCAATACGCAACAACGAGTTTCTTGGGAATCTTACGTTGCACTCTAATAATGAAATAATATTATTTTAAATGGTAGTTAACATGTAGCCATTGTATATGAGGGAATGGATAGAAATAACTAAAATATGATTATATATGTTTTTAAATGTTTTTACATTTATCCAATAAAAGATAACGGCATAAAATACAGAAAGAATTCAATTTTAGGCGTATATACCCTAGTTTTCACTAAAGGTTCACTTATCGCCTTTTGATGGCGAACAATCATTAAATATAGTTTTGTTCACTCTTATACATTCTATTGGACCAAATAAAACTCTTCTTAAGAATTTGGACATCAAAATTTACTTTGTGTAAATTTTTGGTATCTTTCTGATAAAGTTCATTTTTTATGAATAGTGTAAAATGTTGTATTTTAATTCAAAACCAATTTTTAATCTAATTTGTTGATATGATTAGATTATCTTTTGAATTGGTTTTAATGTGAAATTAGAATATATTTTTACCATTAAATCCAATCTTGGTCGTTGGAATTAATTTCACTTTGAAATCAGACTTAAACTAGTGTCAATCTTTTGATACTTATTGTTTCATAAAAAACGCTATTTGCTCTAACAGCGGGAATGAGTTATTAAATTAATTAATGTGACTTATATGTTTTGAATTTTGTAAAATAGACTTCATTTTTGAATTCGGAATATAAAATATAGCTTAGGGTGAATTTTTGGAATTTTTCTGAAAAACATCAATTTTTGATGAATAGTGAAACCACTAAGTGGTACTTATAAAAACTGATTTTTCCATTTAAATGAAATTTTGCCATCTTTGTGTTTTGAATTTCAAAAATCTGACAAACATGGTTGTCATTAAGAAGTAAAATGTGGTTTAATGGGATAAAAATAATTTTTTTGGTGAATAGTAACTTTTTATGTTTTTAATCGCGATGAGAGGTAATTAGGGTAGTTTATGGTAAGAATAATGTTTTAATAAAATGAAATGACCTAGACACATGTCCTACCCTCATTGGATGTGTCATGGCCGACCAAGAAAATCCATGGGTCAACTTTGGGACCCCATGGAGACACTTTGGTTGGGAAATGACATAAATATCTTTTTATTTAATGTTAAAGTAAAAATGACACAAACATGAGATGTTTTACTAAAACAATTTTTACATGGGGTTATAAAAGTCATATGTTGGACTACAAATAGTAATTGGAAAGATAAAATTATTTACTAAATCATTGTATTTTTTTATAATTTTTAGACATTAAATAAATAAAATTATTTATGACATCATAATGATACAGCGGTGACCTCATTATTTAACGATTTAAATAAAATGGAAAGATAATGTAATATGTAAGACCCGAACATGTCAAAAACCTATTGTATGAGTGGATTTCGAACCCCTATTACCTTATCCTCGAAATATATCAATGTGGGACCTTTAAAATCCAAAAAATCTTTTGAAAATAAAGTATCATTTTGTAACTTTACAAGAGTGCCCCTCCTCTCCTCTTATAAAAGGCCCCCAACTCTACCTCCATACCCACACTCCCAAAGCCTTTAGATTGGACAAACCCTTCCCATTTTGTCTCTCCACTTCCCTCTCTTACTCCTTGAAGCCTCACTTTGGGCAGACGTCTTCTCAAGGAATCCTTTGAGCTCAAACCAAAGGGAGTTACCCGATTTTAAGGTAATGTATTCAGTTGTGTCCTTTTGTTTTATTTTGCTTCTCCAACCTCCTAAACTCTTTTTATTCATTTATTTTGTAACAAATACAGTATCTTCAATATACTAGGATGTTGTTATAATATGTATTAGAGATACCCTTACACACACCTACATCTAATGGTTAAAGAACATACTGTTTCCGTGGATGGCGAATTTCTACCTCCCGAAACGATGAATGTTCAACATTCTTCTAACACCTTCAAAGGTGGACATTAAGATGACGCTATATTTATATATGATATCTAATATGTTTATGTTTCACTTAAGCTTTTGTATTTTTCATTTATGTAATAACTTTATGGTTTCCATTATGGGTAAACGCGATATCTTCATTTAAGGAAGTGCGGACTACCGCCCCCTCAAAGCGATTTGATTCATTAATACCATATGTTGTACGTATAAAGGATATATTTAATGATATTATATATGATAACATACTGGAATTAAAATACTATTATGTATCATTAGGTTTTAATTAACTATGAAATAAAAATGAAAGTAGCGTTCATGCGTACGTAAGGCCTACCGTCTCCATGAACGGTGCTTTTTGTTTTTTTATCTCAAAATGATATGGAATAGTATAAAATGAATCTTTAATGGATATATATGATATATTAATCATTAATACTATTCTGGAAATTATTTTCTTATAACTACATGGGCAATCGTTTTTCAAACAAGTTCATTCTTGACTAATGTACCAAACATCGGCAAAAATGTCTGATATGAACTAACATTATTAAACAATTATTAAAACATTATAATATGTGATATGAACTGAATAATAATCTCTAAAGGAGGTACTTAGGAAATTATTAATTGACCAAAGTTTACTATTCAGGAATATAAAGAAATGAACAAGACAAGTTGGACTTGAGATAAGGGATCCTACTCCTCTCTTTCTTTTTAAGTACACTCTTTTATATAATTCCTTCAAAGCTCATCTTTCTTGTGATTGGGATGTAATTTAATATTACTTTTAATGTAATTTTTATTTTTGTATGATGATATACCCTATTCTCTCTCATCAGTCCATTTTGGAAGTTTTGAGTGGCGCCGTTAGGCTGCCGAATTTTCGTAAGAGATCTAACCTCTCTCTTTCTCTTTAAGTACTCTTCTTTATGTCACTTCTTTTAAAATCCTCTTTTTTTAAGATGGGGGATGTTATTTTAATTTCCTCTTGCTGTAAATTTTATTGTAATGTGATGAGATACCCTATTTGATCTCATCAATCCATTTTTGGAAGTTTTAAGTGGCGTCGTTAGGCTGCCTAGTTTTCGTAAGGGATTTTTCATCTCACTTTTATTCCTGTGAGATTTATGCTACATTTGCCACAAATTTCCTTTGAGTGGTGTATGTACTGAACATTATTTTACTCATTGTGTAATATTCTTTCATTTATGAGTATTTACATCAATGTTGTATTGTCCTTCTTTCACGGGGCGTATGTTTCGAAAGATACCCATGTCGGTAAGGGAACCTTTCACCCTCCTCTTCTTAAAAGACTTCTTTTGTTGGGACTTTTAATTTACATATTGATATGTTGGGATATGTTCTCATATATCCTTATTGATGTAAATTTTATGTCCAAGTGATGAGATTCCCTTTTTTTGATGTGACGATGTTAGGCTGTCAAGGGAACTTCTTAACCCAATTTTGATTTCTTTGGGTTCAACATGTAGTTATTGAATATATCAGCTTTTGAATATGTGTGAATGAACTTTGAATTATTTTACACTTAATATACACTTATATTTTGTGTATTCGTTTGTCACACATAATTATGTAATTGATTTATCCATAAACCATGGATACAATCTTTGTAAGGGAATTCGTCTCAATATCCTTTCATTGAGGCATATTTTGTTTTATACACAACCTTATTTTATATGGTGTATAATCCCCTTTGACTTTTACGTTTATTCAAAAGGAATCTTTTTTATACGAAGCGTTTACTAAACGAAAAAAGAGAACGTTTTTGTCGTATGTATGCGGCGACAACGACTTCTCCGCCGCCGTGACCATTATTTGAGTTTCGGGTTCCTCTACAAGCCATACCTTCTTTTTAAAAGAAAAATAAATACCGTGTTTTACTTTTCTTTTATTTTGGTATTGAAAATGGTTTTCATAATGTATTTATATCAATGTGTTGTATTGATATCTTGTTATTGAAAGGTGGAAATGTTATGTTTCCTTTATGCATGTTTTATGTGATAATATTATTTTATGGTTTTTGGGAATTGTTATGAAGACTGGTGGTTCCATGATAAAATAAAGGCGGGTGAGCCCGATATAGCTCTCCAATGCATTGGGTAATGCGAAGGAGTGAAACGTTAAGGTTTCTTCGAAGTGATTTAGGAAATATACTTTGATTGGTATTCCAAACGTAACCAAGAGGGTTACTCCCTACATAAGAATGTTATGAATGCCTCAAGTTACCTTTATGCCATATGATCTCTTTGATTTATTCATGATTTTATGAGGTATGTTAAAGTGCTTATGTTTTATGGGTAAAGTATGATTTCATTCTTATGTATACATGTACTCATGTTTCCTTTCCATATTTTTATATCCCTTACTGAGCTTTATATGATCATCCCAAGTTTTTGAAATGTTTTTCACAGGTCAAGGGAAGGGTACATGATGTGATGATAGTGTCAAGGATGTGTCAAGAAAGAATCCATGTTTTATTTTATATATGTTTCCGTTTATGGGAAGAATGAATATTGTCTTTTATGTAACCACTTTGATTAAATGTTGAATGTAATGCAAGTTTCATAATATAATTCTCTAAAACTCTAAACCTGAAAAGATCCTCAATGTGTAATCTTGTAATAACTCAAGATTAAGTAAGGTTTAAGACTGGGGCCTTATAGTTGGTATCAAATGTCGGTTTAGATAACTTTAGAGGTTAGGGTATTCTTTATCATAAGTGACATTACCATAATGGTTAGGATTTCAGAAAGAGTCATAGTTTTTAGATAAAGTGAATGAGTAAGTATATCTTCCTCAATAGTAAATGATGGTTCTATTGATATACTCACACTGACATTTCTGTTTTCAGTGAATGGATGGATCTAGAAGGCACCAAAGAGACTACAGGTTTGAAGGAAACTGTGGTGGTTCTCTGATTAAGATACTAGATAAAATGGAGGATTCAATGAGGAAACTCGTGGTTGTTCTAAACCAACTATCAAGGAGTCATGATCAACCACTTGAACCTTGGTACGTACTGTAATGCATCATGTACGAGATGACCAATCGATGTGGATGTTCAGGTACTAATTATAAAGGTAACCATTAGAGTTTAAATGATCCTTACTTTTGAGGTAATTGTGGGTTACTCTTTGATATGATGGAAAATGAAAGGCATGAGATAAACATGAGGTTAAAATATGTTATGATTTTTTTGAAGATTTTATCTCATTTTGGGGAATGTTTTAGGAGTTATATAGTTTTGGAAAGAGGACAACACGCAGACCGTGTGACAACCCGTCGCGTCGGACAAAGCTGCGGGAATCGAACCCACAACCAAAGTGTGACTGGTATTTATCGCCTACCACCGGACTACGTGAAGTCCCTAGTTAGTTTGACTAATTATTTTTAGTTATATGATTTTATGAATTAAGAGTAAGTTTATTTTGGGTTATTTATGAAAATGATTAACCTATCATGTAGGATATGTGATTAGGTTAATTACTTTTCAATACAAGACTTTAGGAGCAAGTGATGTTGTTTGGAGATAAATTTTACGATTTAACTTGGAAGACTATGTGACTAAATCCTTCAAATATTGGGTTTCAATCTTAGTTTGGTTTACTTTGAAGAATTATATGGACAAATTGATTATAGAATGGTCCTCGTTGAACTGTGGGTTTTGTTAGACAATTTTTGGAGATTAAGAATAGATTTTCTTTTTATAAAGGGTTATCCTTTTCTAGATTATCTGATCTTGTGCTAACCATTTTTGTTTTGGTTTTGGTTAAATTCTAAAGACATGGGAAGTATATAGTTCTTTTTTGAGGAACATGTGACTCTCTAGAAGTTTATTATAGTACTCTTAATGTGAACAAGTCTCCCTAAATACTCGTCTTTTGGAAAAAAATATGAGTTTGATTAAGGAATCTAGTAAAAGTTGAAAGTCAACATGATAAGTGATTATGTTTCCTTATGAATAAATTCTTCAATAAAAAGTAACTTAAAACAAAAAAAAATTCTATTATGTTTTCCTACTAGGGAATCGAATACCGTTTAACCCATCACAATTTTGTGATTTTCTTATGGTTAACTTTTTCCTAGACATGTTTACTATCACTCTCTATCAGAACATGACCCTTTGTTTTTTCCTCCATATCCATATTTTCATACATGGAATCCTAGTATGGGTTAACTCGGGTGTCATTTGTACTTCTCTCCCATTCTTTTAAATTGATTGTTTTACCGACTCCTGTTCCGATGTGGGACATTCAAGGATGTTTCCGAGCCCAATTTTAAAATTGCGAGGACGCAATTCCCAAAAGGGGGAAGGATGTAACACCCCAGTTAAATAAAGAATATGACATTTTTATATTTATCCATATTTTTTAATAACATATTAATAGTACTTTAAAGGGGACTCTATGCTTGATGGCGTACCCAATACGCAACAACGAGTTTCTTGGGAATCTTACGTTGCACTCTAATAATAAAATAATATTATTTTAAATGGTAGTTAACATGTAGCTGTTGTATTGGAGGGAATGTATAGAAATAACTAAAATATGATTATATATGTTTTTAAATGTTTTTACATTTATCCAATAAAAGATAAAGGCATAAAATACGGAAAGAATTCAATTTTAGGCGTATATGCCCTAGTTTTCACTAAAGGTTCAGTTATCGCCTTTTGATGGAGAACCATCATTAAATATACTTTTTTTCACTCTTATACATTCTATTGGACCAAATAGAACACTTCTTAAGAATTGGGACTTCAAAATTTACTTTATGTAAATTTTTGGTATCTTTCCGATAAAGTTCATTTTTTTATGAATAGTGTAAAATGTTGTATTTTAATTCAAAACCTCTTTTTAATATAATTTATTTATATGATTAGATTATCTTTTGAATTGTTTTTAAAGTGAATTATAATATATTTTTACCATTAAATCCAATAGTGGTTGTTGGAATTAATTTCACTTTGAAATCAGACTTAAACTAGTGTCAAGCATTTGATACTTATTGTTTCATAAAAACACGCTATTTGCTCTGACAGCAGGAATTAATTATTAAATTAATTAATGTGACTTATATGTTTTGAATTTTATAAAATATACTTCATTTTTGAATTTGTAATATGAAATATAGCTTAGGTTGAATTTTTGGGATTTTTCTGAAAAACATCAAATTTTGATGAATAGTGAAACCACTAAGTGGTACTTATAAAAACTAATTTTTCCGTTTAAATGAAATTTTTCCATCTTTGTGTTTTGAATTTCAAAAATCCGACATACATGGTTGTCATTAAGAAGTAAAATGTGGTTCAATGAGATAAAAATAATTTTTTGGTGAATAGTAACTTATTAAGTTTTTAATCGCGATTAAAGGTAATTTGTGTAGTTTATGGTAAGATTAATGTTTTAATAAACTTAAATGACCTAGACACATGTCCAACCCTCATTGGATGTGTCATGGCCAACCAAGAAAATCCATGGGTCCACTTGGGGACCCCATGGAGCCACTTTGGTTGGGAAATGACATAAATATCTTTTTATTTAATGTTAAAGTAAAAAATGACACAAACATGAGATGTTTTACTAAAATAATTTTTACATGGGGTTATACAAGTCATATTTATGACTATAAATAGTCATTAGAAATCTAAAAATATTTAATACATCATAGTATTAGTTTTATAATTTTTAGACATTAAATAAATTAAATTATTTATGAAATAATAATGATACAGCGATGACCTCATTATTTAAAGATTTAAATAAAATGGAAAGATAATGTAATATCTAATACCTACACATGTCCAAAACCTATTGGATGAGTGTATTTCGAACCCTTTTTACCTTATCCTCGAAAGACATCAATGTGGGACCTTTAAAATCCGAATCTCTTTTGAAAATAAACTAACATTTTGTAACATTACAAGAGTGCCCCTCCTCTCCTCTTATAAAAGGCCCCCACCTCTACCTCCTTACCCACACTCCCAAAGCCTTTGGCTCGGCAAACCCCTGCCCATTTTGTCTCTACACTTCCCTATCTTACTCCTTGAATCATCACTTTGGGCAGAAGTCATCCCAAGGAAGCCTTTGAGCTCGAACCAAAGGGACATACCCGATTTTAAGGTAATGTCTTCACTTGTGTCCTTTTGTTTTATTTTTCTTCTCCAACCCCCTAAACTCTTTTTATTCATTTATTTTGTAACAAATACAGTATCCTAAATATAATAGGATGTTTTTATAAGAAGGATTCGAGATACCCTTACACACACCTACATCTAATGGTTAAAGAACATACTGTTTCCGTGGATGGCGAATTTCTGCCTCCCGAAATGATGATTGTTCAACATTCTTCTAACACCTTAAAAGGTGTCCATTAAGATGACACTATATTTATATATGATATCTAATATGTTTATGTTTTACTTATACATATGTATTTTTCATTTAGCTCATACCTTTATGGTTTCCATTATGGGTAAACGTGATATATACATTTAAGGAAGTGCGGACTATCGTCCCCTCAAAGTGATTTGATTCGTTAATACCATATGTGGTATGTATAAAGGATATATTTAATGATATTATATATGATACCATACTGGAATTAAAATAATATTATGTATCATTATGTTTTAATTAAATATGAAATAAAAATAAAAGTAGCGTTCATGCGTACGTACGACCTACCGTCTCCATGAACGATGCTTTTCGTTTTTTTATCTCCAAATGATATGGAATAGTATAAAATGAATATTTACTGGATATATATGATATATTAATCATTAATACTATTCTGGAAATTATTTACTTATAACTACATGGGCAATCGTTTTTCAAACAAGTTCATTCTTGACTCATGTATTAAACATCGGCAAAAACGTCTAATATGAACTAACATTATTAAACAATTATTATAACATTATAATATGTGATATGAACTGAATAATAATCTCTAAAGGAGGTACTTAGGCAATTATTAATTGACCAATTTTTATTATTCAGGAATATAAAGAATTGAACAAGACAAGTTGGACTTGAGGTAAGGGATCCTACTCCTCTCTTTCTTTTTACGTACACTCATTTATGTCATTCCTTCTATGCTCATATTTCTTGTGATTGGGATGTTATTTTATATTACTCTTACTTTAATTTTTATGTTCATATGATGAGAGACCCTATTATCTCTTATCAGTCCATTTTGGAAGTTTTGAGTGGCGCCGTTAGGCTGCCGAATTTTCGTAAGAGATCTAACCTCTCTCTTTCTATTTAAGTACTCTCCTTTATGTCACTTCTTTTAAGCTCATATTTTTTATGATGGGGGATGTTATTTTATATTCCTATTGCTGTAAATTTTATTGTAATGTGATTAGATACCCTATTTGATCTCATCAATCCATTTTTTGGAAGTTTTAAGTGGCGCCGTTAGGCTGCCGAGTTTTCGTAAGGGATTTTTCATCTCACTTTTATTCCTGTGAGATTTATGCTACATTTGCCACAATTTCCTTTGAGTGGTGTATGTACTGAACATTATTTTACTGATTGTGTAATATTCTTTCATTTATGAGTATTTACATCAATGTTGTATTGTCCTTCTTTCACAGGGCGTATGTTTCGAAAGATACCCATGTCGGTAAGGGAACCTTTCACCCTCCTCTTTTTAAAAGCCTTATTTTGTTGGGTCTATTAATTTACATATTGTTATGTTGGGATATGTTCTCATATATCCTTATTAATGTAAATTTTATGTCCAAGTGATGAGATACCCTTTTTTTGATGTGTCGTTGTTAGGCTGTCAAGGGAACTTCTTAACCCAATTTCGATTTCTTGGGGTTCAACATGTAGTTATTGAATATGTTAGCCTTTGAATATGTGTGAATGAACATTGATTTATTTTACACTTAATATCCACTTATATTTGGTGTATTCGTTTGTCACACATAATTATGTAATTGATTTATCCTTAAACCAAGGATACCGTCTTTGTAAAAGACTTCGTCTCAATCTCCTTTCATTGAGGCATATTTTGTTTTATACACACCCTTCTTTTATACGGTGTATAAACCCCTTTGACTTTTACATTTATTCAAAAGGAATCTTTTTTATATGAAGCGTTTACTAAATGAAAAAAGGGAATGTTTTTGTCGTACGTATGCGGCGACAACGACTTCTCCGTCGCTGTGACCATTATTTGAGTTTCGGCATCCTCTACAAGCCATACCTTCTTTTTAAAAGAAAAATAAATACCATGTTTTACTTTTCTTTTATTTTGGAATTGAAAATGGTTTTCATAATATATTTATATCAATGTGTAGTATTGATATCTTGTTATTGAAAGGTGGAAATGTTATGTTTCCTTTATGCATGTTTTATGTGATAAGATTATGTTATGGTTCTTGGGAATTGTTATGAAGATGGGTAGTTCCGTGATAAACTAAGGGAAGGTGAGCCCGATATAGCTCTCCAATGCATTGGGTAACATGAAGGAGTGAAACGTTAAGGTTTCTCTGAAGTGATTTAGGGAATATACTGTGATGGGTATTCCAAACGTAACCAAGAGGGTTACTCCCTACGTAAGAATGTTATGAATGCCTCACGTTACATTTATGTCATATGATTTCTATGATTTATTCAGGATTTTATGAGGTATGTTAAAGTGCTTATGTTTTATGGGTAAAGTATGATTTCATTCTTATGTATACATGTACTCATGTTTCCTTTCCATATTTTTATATCCCTTACTGAGCTTTTTATGCTCATCCGATGTTTTTGAAATGTTTTTCACAGGTCACGGGAAGGGTACATGATGTGATGATAGTGTCAAGGATGTGTCAATAAAGAATCCATGTTTTATTTTAAATATGTTTCCGTTGATGGGAAGAATGAATACTATCTTTTATGTAACCACTTTAATTAAATGTGGAATGTAATGCAAGTTTAATGATCTAATTATCTAAAACTCTAAACCTGAAAAGATCCTCAATGTGTAATCTTGTAATAACTCAAGATTAAGTAAAGTTTAAGGCTGGGGCCTTATATTTTGGGTATGAATCCGTTTTTTGTACTTAAAGAAAAATATTGCTATGTATAAGAAAAACTAGGTTAGGGTAACTTTCCTTAATGAAGTAAATTTTCCTTATGGTGGTAAAATTTATATTTGCTTATGTATAAGGTGTTTGTGATTTTCAAAACAAGAAGGAATGGAAAAGTCATAAGGAAAACCTTATTGACTCAACAAATTGGATATATTAATTATCCGAAATTAAATTTATTTTATTATGTTTAATAACATTAATTTTATATTTCCATTAATAAATTAATTATTATATTAGATTTGTGTAATACATCAATATACTAATATATTGATTAAAAATTAAAAATAAATATTATAAAGAATATTAATCCAATAGATTCTATAAAAATACATATATGTGGGTATAGATTATCGACAAGGCCATATTAAAAATGTCATATTTAACAAAACCTGAATGTGAAAACATTAACATCACTTTAAATAAAATATTATATTTGTGATAATCTTTTACACATATCTCCAAATGGTCAGTAACTCCACCCATGGATTATTGGGTTGATATATTCTCAACATTCATGCATTGGTCATGTTTTTTGTCTTTTATTATTTATTAACAATTTAATAAAAATTTATTTATTGATTTATGATTAATTAAATAAATTTTCCATCATCAATGTATAAGCCATTATAGTAGTTATTTATTTAAAAAAAATTAAAATAAATTACCATGAATAATAAATAATGTTTTATTTATAATTAGTATTTATAGTTTATTTTATATTATGTATAATCACATATTAAAAATTATATATTTATTAAAAAAATGAATCTGATGTCTTTAAAATTATAATAAATTAAACAATATATGTATCATTATTCCACCCATGTGGCCAATAACATAAAAAATAAAATTTTAATGTGAATATATGTTTCTTAAGTTAAATGGTTTCATTTATATACTTCAATAGAATAATTTTTTTCCCATGTAGACACATAGTAGATATTAAAGACAATAAAAATGACACCTTTTGTTTTTCCTTGATTTAAATATTATTAAAAACATTTTCATGAAAAAATGTACATTAAAAGACATAGTTTATATAATTAACTGTTAATTTTTTAATTTAATTAATATAAAATTATATTACAATTTTTGAGGGCCATTTTGTAGAATTAATTATTTTATTTTTAACCAAAATTACCCAATTTACCCTTAAGCGTTGTAATGAAATTTACCATGGTTTCTATTTATATTGGAAAAAATAAAAGGGACATACATACAAAATCTAGACCTCATGAATAAAAATTTAACATACATTTTTTAAAATTCAATACATAGATGTTGCATAATTAAATATAAAAAAAAATCTGTAAAATGTCACAAAAAACTGTTTTTTCGGAAAAATATCCTTTTAAAAAGAGAAATGTTTTTATAATAAATTCAGGTATAAAATCCATTTTCAAACACATAATTGTACAATTTTACGTTATATTTAACTAATTAAAATTTAAAACTAAGATAAAACATAGTTTTACATTGTAAATACTAGACATGAAAATTTAATTTTTATCAAAAAAGCTTCATATAAATGTTCATACAAAAATGTTACTTATCAAAAAAATACCAAATATTCAAAAACAATTAAATTTTGATACTCCACTTTCAAAGAAGAAGTTTATTTTTTCAAAAATGATATATAAAAGTGTAAAAAAATATATTTAAATGGGTGTACTATAAAAGGCATAAAACATCATTTTTTTGAAAAATACTTATTTTATTTGAAAAACTGATCTTTTTCCTTTAGAATGTCTAAAAAACATATAAGATGAATTTTAAACATTATATTGAATATATAATATATATATTTCATTAAAAAAATCCCTCAACTAAGATTTTATTATTTAATATTCTCAATTATTTTCATTTAAATAGTTTTTCAGAAAAAAGTTAATTCGGTTCATATCCTCCATTATAATATCGAGGTGATAAGGTAACAAAAAAATATTTAGTTGTTCACTTACACTCGGTCATATTTGAAATTAATTATATCAATGTAACTTGAAATTGTATGTAACACAATCCAAGCATAGTGTTGTGTATACCACAAGCATGGTTATTATTGCGTATAGCGCAGACTTATCATGGTGTAGAGTACAACACAAGACATAAAATAAATAAAAAATCAATCTCATAATAATATTAGGGTGTTAAAATTAAAAATATATAAGTATTTTATATCTAATATTAGCGAAAAAAATTCATTTGAAACTATATTGACAACCATATGTGATAATCCATGTGTGTTTTATGTCTATGTTATTAAAACTAGAAAGGAATGAAGGTAAATTTATGGTTATCCATGTTAAAAAATTAATTAATAGTATTTTATAAGTGAGTTTGGTAGATATTTATTTTGAACGTGAAATCAGGGTTACACTTATACTTTTATCACTATTAATAACCAATGATGTAACACTATCCTTGTTGAGTAGTTCATTTTGAACTTCTATGTATAAGTTAAATTCGGATCCAAATTTCATATTAATAATGAATATTCATAGAATATAATTATTAAAATTCCATATTTTAGGCTTGGATTTTTAAGGTATAGAGAGATCAATGAATTGGAGAAACTACAAAGGTGGATATAAAATTAGATGATAAAATCAATTAAATAAATAAGTCCTCGTATATTTTCATTATGGTAAGAAATAGAAAACTACGAAATATAATGTGAATAAAAAAAACAATCTATGTATTGAATTACTGAACTCTATGTAATATATCTATGTTGATGAAGATATAATAAATATTAATTGTAATAAAAAATCTTGGATATTACAATATGGTGACTCCTTTTATTTAATAATCGAGAATGAATTTATAATAAATTATGTTCCAATAAATTGAAAAGATACATATATTAAAAAATAGAATGATATATATTTTTAGAAATAGTGATATATATATTAATGTCAAAAAGTAGAATATACATTTTTATATTATTTCCCCTAAATTTATCATTTCAAGATTTTAATTTCCATTGGATTACTCAATGATAATTAATATTACCTAATATTTTTTATAGGATCTGAAAAATCAAATATATTTCTATGGTGATATCCCAAGGAGTAATAATTGGAACACATTACTTGATATATGATTCAAATTATATGGAAATAACATTGAATTTATTCATAGATTCCAAATTATTATGTATTATATTAGGTCACGTGAGTTAAAAGTTAATGAAATATATAGATTAAAAGTTAATGATAGTAGATTTGAAATAGATCAATAATATTCATTATGAAAATATAAAATTTGGAATGAAAACTAATGAAAATTTAGCTGATGGTGATATGTTAATGAAGGAATAAAAACAAGATACTTCCCATTATTATGTATAAATTCCCTCACTAGTACATTCTTTTTATAGATCACTATATTCTGAGACATTGATAATTGAATCAACATATAAGGTATGAGTATATGTTTTGAGATGTAAGACATTTGAGGTTACATTTAATTTCATCCCTGTTTTTTTGGTTGTAACATTTAACTTGGTAAAAAACCTAACAAATATATGTTCATTTGTACCGCTTCGATGAAAAATATATGGTGTAGTTTTGATAAAAAATTGATAATTATTGATAAATTTCTAAGTATTTCTTGTAGTTATTATTTTTGAATGTGTAATAGTCTATTTATATAGTAGAATCAATGACTAAAATATAATTATTCATTCATAATGTTAATTAAGAATTTATTTATCACTTATAAAGTAATGGAAAAAATTCAATAGATATTGGAATGCGATCATTAATATAAAATTTCTTTATAACTATAAACCTATTATGTAATATTATATTTGGATAGAGGAAATTTTGTCTCATGATACAATTTAGAATCAATTAATGTAATAAAATTACATTTTGAAATAACAAAATCAAGCAGTTAATCCATTCTCATCTTTATCTCATTAGAGGTTAACCATGAGACCCATGATAAAAAATATGTATTTATCTTGTTTGTATTATGTTTAACTGATTAATATTAGAGAACTAAATAATATGAAATTTTTGTTCTAGATAATGATTTTAATATGTTGGAGCTAGCAATTAATGACCAAATATTATCATTGGATGAAAATATAACCTGATAAATAACTTCTTTACAACATGAGAAGCATGGATTATAAAAAAATGGGTATACAAAGTTAAGGAAAAACGTGATGATAAGAAAATGTATATTTTTATTAATAATGAAGAGTTTACAATATAATTTGGGTGTTAATTAATCTTTTATTCTTATATTTTTATGTTGGATAATGTCACAAATTTTTTGAGCACTTTATATTTATACGGTTTTAATTTACAAAAAATATGAATATAAAGAAAAGTTTCTTATATTTAAATTTGTAGGAGGTTATTCATATGGTGAAACAAAAATGCTTTATAAGAGAAAAAAGTATTTATATACTAAATTAATCATTGTGTTGTTGGAATAAAATCTTTAATGCATTCATTATAAATAAATTCTAATAGAGTTATGATATGGATAAATAATGTAATTTCAAATTATTTTATAATTTTATATCCTAATATTATTATATATGGACGATATTTTCATTATAGGATTCATTGAGAAGAGGATCAGTTGTTTGAAGACTCAATTATAAAAAGAATTTTATATAAAATATATTGGACATGTTATAAATATTCTTTCGATGAAAATATTAAAACTATCAAACAATAAATGTGTAAATTATTATTTTAGAAGATATAATATATTTGAAGAAAGGATAGTTTTTATTCATATTTTGAGTAATCTCAAGTTACCAATAGTCTAATAACCAAATTAAAATGATGAGTTTAACTACCAGGAATGTTTTTATTATATATAAACAATAGGGTTTTAATGTATTCTATTATTTTAAATTAACCTAAATTTTTTACATGTGATCTAAATTATTAGTAGCTACATGTCAAATCTATGGAATTAAAAGTGGGTGGAAACAATGTAGATATCAAGATACTTGAAGGTAAAAATGGTATTTTTCAACTTTTATTAAAATATGGATACCTTTCTAGGGATATTTTTATTTTGAATTAGTAAATTATGATGATATTTTAAGATGTTAAAAAAGTTATTTTTACTAATGTGGTGGTATAACAATGATTCACGAATATTACTTACAATATATAATGACATTCTCTCCATCATAAGCAGTATATTTAGTTGTAATAAAACTGATTAGAAAGATTATATGGTTTAATAATTTATTGAAGGAGTTATATATGAAAAAATTTGAAAATTTATTGTAGTTTGATAATCAAAGTGTAACATATCTTATAAAGATTCATGTATTCTATTCCAAAATTAAACATATTTATTTAAAATTTAATTTTTTAAAGTTATTATCATATGATTCTCTAGATTTAATATAGATTCAAGGAATCTTGAATTCAATAAAGATGATGACCATGTTGATTGTTATAGAAAAATTGAGGCATTATTATTCTTAAAATAACTTTTAATGTTGATTAATGCAATATGTGAGTTTTGTTTCAATTATTAATTGTACAATAACATTTTAAAAGGTACAATATCTTTTGAAAACTTTTGTAGTGGGAGATTTTTCAGAGGAATATGGATCTTGATTTCACAAAGTCCAAAACACAAACCAATACCGTAATGGCAATGAATTTTATTTTCGGTGAAAATAGAAAAGAAATAAGTTTCCTTTGGGGTGTTTAAGTGTCTATGTTTTTTTGGTCTATGAAATTGAGAAAAATTATTTATATTTTATTTCAGATTATGGTGAGGGGTAGACTGGTATTTTACCCTACAATTTTATCTCAGATAATTTTATGAACACTTTTTCGGACCACAAATAAGGTGTATGCTCTAGGACATGATTTTGGTTTAATTTTGATCTATTTTAATTTTCAAAAATATAAAATAAAATAAAAATTACTTATTTTAATTTTAATTTGATTACATGAAATCATTTTTATTTATTTTAAATTGGGTGTAAGATTATGATTGTATCGTAACCATTGATTTTAAAATGGGGGGTTTTTCTATTTGATACATAAACTCACATCAGGCATTGGGGCCGAAATCATCACCCATTTTATTTTTATTCATTTTCTTCCCCATATTTTCTTTTTTATCCTCCACTAGAATATTATGTAAACCCCCATGGTATTTACCATTTCTGTGATATAGATAGAAAATTTAGAGGGGGAGATAGTGATATATATTGGGAAATATGGAATTATGGAGGTGTCGCCATGGTTCTCGAGTGTAGTTGGATTGTCGGGTGGCTATTGTAGAGCCCTAACATAGGTGAAACCTTAGTGAATTCCACCAAAATGTAGGAAATTATTAATATTTTTCAATAAATCTAAATAAATTTAACAATTTATTGTATTAAGGCCCTATTGTGATAGCTAAGGACCCCCATTGGGATCAACATTTGATTAAGCATGGGGAACTGATATTTTAGCCAGTTTCAGAAATTCCCATTCATGAAATGCCAATTATATAATGTGGGGCTATGAGAAAAAACAAAATGATATATTATATTTCAAGGATTATTAATTCTTAGATTTCCATTCCATGTACTGGGACTATATTACATATACTTTTAGTTGTCCATATAGCTAAGTACATGGGAAAATGATGTTTATAGAAATACATTCCATATACCAGGGGTACACACCATGTATAAGTACTCAGTAATGTATGTGAGTATATGTCCAAACATCCCATGTAACAGAACATTACCATGTATAGTATATGGAAATATCCCAGGTGGGTTATACGAAAATTAGAAGTACATGAACATGAAGGGAAACATGTGAATGACATATAAGTTACATTAGTAGATATTCAGTGTGGGGTAACCACATTTAACCTGACATAAACATCATGTACATGGGTTTTACAAGTCAATTATGGCTATAGTAGACACTTAGGCAGGTGTTATAGGTTTCACACCATGTTCTTATGCATTAACATTGTGTAGTTCTCCCGTGCAACCCTTTTGATGGGTTTATTTTGTTTTGAATCCCCATAGATAGAATTGGACACAAGAGTAGTCCATTTTGAGTGTTATTCCATACATACTATGATGTTGGAGCCCTAAGGGTTTTTAGGACTGCCAAAAGTTATTTTAGGGTGACAAAGATTCAATGGGTAATTTCTTCCACCAGAAATTGAATTCTACTATCTCATGAGATAGATTAATGGGATATGAACCACTGAAGAAACATAGAAATAATTGGTGGATTTGTCACACGATTGAAAATTTTCACGAAATTATTATCTTTGGACATCACATGGAATGTATTACTTGGTTGGGACTTGACAAAGAGAATAAGTTGGGTGTTCAAACCAATCCTGTATGAGTAGTTGATTTTAGATAGGTCGTGATCTATCTATTTATAATGACACTTGCGTTTCATTCCATTGAGAATATATCCAATGTTATATATTCCCTATTGGCCTTTATGAGATGTTAGACATGGGTTTATGGGATGTGTTTACTATAAGAAAATTTATGAATAATGATTCCCAATATGATTCTGTTTATTTACATATTGTTTCCATGGATCCAATGATGGATAAATTTTATCTCATGTTGACTTGGAGGATATCAATAAATATGCATTATCTTCTCTGTGGACCTCGAGGATGAAGAGTAGGATTTCTATCTTGTGTATTATTTCAAGGGATCCAACAGGTTCTATAGTGTCTAACTAGACCTGATCTAGTTTGTTGAGCTTTGGAAAAGATGGTAGAAGGTGTTACCCTAATACACATACCATATATTTATGCCCGAGGAGTGATGGATGTGGTGGTGGGTTTAGAAATTCATCCCACATTACTCTATTATTAATTAATTCACTCAGTTATTGTTGATAGAGCTATTATTCCAAATGTTCCCCATGGAACATGGCTATGGGGCCTGATATGATGTGATTTTATGATTGGGATGTCAAGACATACATCATGGGATTTATGTTTTGAGACCTACTGATTCAATGTTCCCTTATTAGTATGATGGTAATGGTGCTCATCCTCCATGATTAAGACATTAGACATGGTGAACAACATTTATGATTGAATTTAATAGACATGTAATTCAATAGTTTATATTGAAATCAATATTTTTGATTTAGATTTGTAGAAATTTAATTACATATATGATATTTCTTAGTGGGAGAACTTCATTTAATAAATAGATATTGTAATATTTCTAGTTATTGATGACATTATCCACAAGTTATTTCTGAAATACGTCTCATTGTCTGGGTTGATTCACTATTACTACATTAACTAGAATTTCCTAGAAATGGGGTTGTTGAGTTTTTTATTGAATTTATCTCTCCTAATTTAATAATTATTATATCATTCCATGGGTTATACTTAGATTCTTATATGGAATACCTTTGATGTTCTCATAGTATAGAATATATTATTTTATACCTTGAGTGATACTTGGGCTCTTGATACAGAATTAATTTGATGGCCTCATAGGGAAAATGGAATTATACTATACCATGATCGATACATGGGGTTTGACTTAGAATGCCTTAAAAATCTAATTCGGTTAATGGATTATATATATTATTATTTATGATTGTCATATATGTATAACATTATTACATACCTAAAATTCAAATTTTATTTAAATACTGTAAAATTCTCTTAGAAATATCATCATTATTAAAGCTTCTATCAATAATAGTGTTCATGAACTAAATGATGAGTAGTTTTATACATGTATTGTGTGGTTCTACATCTAGAAGAATTCCTTATTTATAGGATATATAGTTAATCATGTTCAAAGATCTAAGGATCGATTATGGTTTAACTTAATTAATTTTATTCCATCTGTATATCAGCTGTGATAAGCATATTGCATGAGATTTTAATTATGTATGTTGGTTATTGGATAGACATTTGGGGTTGTCTAATGTGACTAATTTATTATCCCTTGTACATGAACATTGGTGTGTGTTCATAAATTATGTCTACTCTTAGGTTGATCGTGGATTCATGATGGATATGGATGAGGCTCAAGGTTGCATGATTGAATTGAGCTGGTTGTATGGATCTAATGATCGGGATAGAGTACCTTGAAAATGCCTTGTAGACTAGGTAAGTGGGTCAACATAGAGATTTTATTGGAGCCTTATCTAATGTTTTGGGTTCCATTATTTAATAGATATATGTGATCATCCCAATGGGTGATTAATTCTATATGTATGATGTGGTCATTTAGGCATTTACTAAATCACATTTTATTATAGCCTTATTTATATTAAATACTTTATCACTCAAAAAAATGAACGGAAATGTAATATTATTTTTATTTATTTTATTATCACTATGATAAGAGGTCATATTAATCAAACTATCACACCATAGGACCTCGCTTCTCATCAAAAGACTTTGGTGCATGGGATGTACACTAGATGCCTTCTCACCAACTGCTCTGGTTAGTATTTATAGAGTGCAATGTTTACGGACTTATAATGTGTTATCAAAACTATTTTTTCATGTTCTATTAATATTTGGGGTGGGGTAGATAATAGTATTAATAATGTGTCAGAACATTTGATTAATATTGGAATGGTGAGTCGATAACAACTATCTCATTAAGGTGTATTGATTTCCATTGAAAAGTGATTATGGTTTTTGATATGTGATGTTATAGCTATGATGGTTTTCTCTTTTACAGACACACATGTGATGTGTATTTTGTATCTTATTATAGTTTTATGGATCTCAGTTTTTGGGTGAGTATAGTGATTGATTTTAACTCTCGACTGATAGAGGAAAGAATTGTTATATGCATAATATTTGGAACGTAATGTCCTCATGTAATGGGACTACTAGTAGTTGATTTCATTAATGATGATGAGGACAATATTTAAGGTACAAAAGCTTCCTAATTTTTTTTATCATATACATTCTCAAGGGGATTCAATGAATATTATCATAAATATATTTGATTTTTATGGAAGGACATGTGAATCTATGGTGATGTGTTTCATAGTGAGGCTGATGACTCAACTTGCATGTATGGGATGTTTTTAGGACCCAAATAAGTTGATATGAAACATTATTCGTAGGTGTTGAACCCCTTTTAGGGTGTTGTTTCCATGGTTTTGTTATTTAATGTGTCAGTAACAACCAATAAGGTGTTTTCTCATATAACATGGAATGAAATTATACTTAACAGATACATGTGTGTGGTACGAAATAGTTCATTTGAGATTATCCTATATGTATACCATTGACCGTTATAGGTGATTATTGGAAATTGTTTCTATTTCATTTGAAATATTGTTCGATTTTATTTTTACTGGCAGTTAACAATAGGATCGTTAACACGTACATGGAGTTTTCTCTTTTATATTTCTATGATATTTTACTTAAATGACTCTTAGTTGGGGTTATCGTGTCCGATCATCAATCAATATTTGGATAGGTACCTATACATATATAGATATCATTGACATTGATGGGGTATTTTTATATGAGGATGCCTGATGGGTGTTAGTTTATTATATCAATTTCTGTTTGTATCATAACCCTCCATGGAGTATTCCCTTAGGAAGATGCTTTGAGGGAATCAGGACTTAGTAGGAAAATTCATGGTTGGAGATTCCATGTTGAAAGGTTTTGTCCCTCGTAGGTTGGTGTTTTTTTTTTGATCAAGGGAAACCTGTGAGAGTTGTTCACCTAGGATTATGAATTCCTTTTTTATATATATCTTAGTTATATGCTCTTTTGAGTCATATTCATGATAGGTTCTTGGTTTTTATGTTTTAAACATGAAGATTCATTTGGTTTATGAGAATTAATCACGTTTTCTTAGGTACAAATTTTGAGTTTAATGGGAATGATAGTTTTGGTTCATGGAACTACATACCATTGGTTTTTCGGTATGATTCATTATAAATGTATTGGTTTATTATCGTGACTGGAAAGACATCATGTGAGAGGTGTTCAGGGAATAAATCATTTCTATAGTGAGATTCCCAATATTGAAGAGGATTTCGAAGGAAGATTTTGGATTAATAAAAATATCATGTTGTGTAGAATGATCATATTTCAATAGTGAAGTGAAGCTTGTGAAAGAATGGTTCTTGTGATAACTAGGTTGTATGTGATTATACACTCACATTGCTTGCTGAATTTAGAAAACATTGGTTGTGTATGGTACTATTAAATCATTAATCGACAAGTGGTTGTGTGATAGATGAGGACCAATGGTTTTAAACAAATTTTGTAGGGATAGTTTGTTTGGGTGGTATAATGAAAAGGGAAATTTTCCTCCATGGTAGAGGAGACATTGGGAATAGATCGTGTGGTGTGGTATAATCGATGAGGCTAAATCATGGGTTGGTGTTGATATAAAGGTGGTTGTAGATTGTGAGGAGTAAAACATGTTTTGCGATGGATATTTTTGAGGTTATGATCATGGAGAGTTATAATGTAATCCATATAGTGGGGAGTTTACTATTAGACATTTTATTGTGGTGACCGTCATTGTGAGTTTAAATTCAGCGGTTTCCAGGGAAGAATATTCACAGTATGTGGGAATTGGTAATGTTTTTATGTTGTAGTTTGGTGGTCTAAAATGAGTTTTTTGGCCATTCCAGTCATTGATTTCATTTATAAATGATTTTTTGGATGAGGAACATGGAGCTTTGTTTTCAATCTATGATTAGAATACCACTATGGTGGGTAGTACCAGATCTGTTGTGGTTAAATGTCTTATATATTGGGAGAGTTGTGGGCATTTTGAGACTTTTCAATGGATAACCAATATAGTTTAGTTTTTTAGATTATAAAGGCGAGAGAATGTATTCTATTTTACCATCAATGATTCGTAGGGACATGGAGGCTTATTAAGGGAAGGTTATAAAGTATTCTATTTTTCCGAATTACGAATTTGAGGTAAATTTTGAATTTTTCTTTTCAAATCATGATGAGTTGTAAAATGGAATTTTTACACCTAGCATATGATCTTGAATAAATTTTATGAACGCAAAGTTAGTCCTAGAACCAGTTTTTTACCCGACAGAAAGAGATTATAAGAACACAAATGCATTCCAATTATCACAGAATAATTAATATTAAATAATTTTTTAATTAAATATTAATTTATTTCCATGTGTTTGTTCAATGATTAATTATAAATGGAGTACCAGATTAAGACAATGTCTTAACTATTTACAAAGTAACATATTTTTTTCTTATATGAAGCATAAAATCACATCGGGAACAATGATCAAAGTTGGGAATAATTCTCCATTTCTTTTTTTCTTCTGCTTCTTTTATATCATTTCTTTATTATCATCCCCTTAGATTCACAACATATACACCCTATGGAATTTCCCATTCGCATAACCAGGATGGAAGATGGATTTTGTGGAGAGAGATAGAGATAAATAGCGAAGAAGTGAGGATCTGTCTTGGAGTTACGAAGAGTCATATCATCATTCAACCACTATAGAGCCCTAATATGGGAGTAGATTCAATAGATTCCACCCAAAGGTAGGTGGTTTTAAAATTTTCTCATTATAATCCCATTTATTTACCACTTTCTTGTACTAATGCCCAAATATTTATACAAAGTACCCTCATGGGGTTGATAAATACTTATACACGGAGAAATGGATGTTTGAAGATGATTGTAGGGAGTTTGACTTGGGAAATCTAGATCCTGGGATGCACAGTTTTATGAAAACATGAAATGTAATCTTTATATTTAGGTAATACGACTTTTTATAAGTAGACACGGTGTAGTGAGACTATAGGTCATGTACTATTACTTTTCCCTAATGATGAGTACATGGGTAGGTGAAGTTTTCATTAAAATATGTTGTCTATAGGGGTATATGATGTGTAGTTTTACTTAGCCATGTATTTGAGTAAATTGATAAATAGAATATGTAAGGGAACTTAGTCATATAGGGTAGACATTTAGTCCCCTTGTGGGTTACATGACATGGATAAGTACATGACCAGGAAAAGACACAAGGCCAAGCCATGTGAGGTACACGAGTAGGTACCCATTGTAGGGTACATACTGTACACATGAATATCACATCATGTTCTTGGGTTTTACAAAAAATTTATAGAACATGTACAAACCAATGTGGGGATTTTAGGGTACACACCATGTGTTCTCCGGTATACTGTCGTGTACTTCTCCCTTGCCACCCTTTTGTAGGGTTTTCATGTTTTGAACCCCTATATTCAAAATTCGACACATGATTACTCCATATTGGTCATTTTTTATTACATATCATGAAGGTGGAACCATTTTGGTGTTTTGAAAATTCCTAAAATACATTTTTTGGTAAGTGAGTTATAATGGAGAGTTGGTTACTCGAATAATTTAATTCTGTTTTGTTTTAAGAGTGATGCATGGGATGAGAACCACATGAGATTTGTAGAAATTATTGGTGGACATGGAATGTGATCATAGTTTTTCTTAACTATAGTATATCTTCACAATAAATGATTATTGTAATTTGGTTGAGACTTTATGGAGTGGATAGGTTGGGTTTCCAGATCAATCTAGAATGATACATTGATATGAGATGGGTTATGAGCTATCTCCTTAGACTTATGGTTACATAACTATAACTTGATGATATATTCCTTTTAAGTTGATATATTTTGGACTAGAAGGCCATGGGATGTTTGATATGGGGTTTTAGGATGAATTTACCCTTGAGAATAGATGTGACAAAGGATCCCTTGTTGGTCTCCACATTATACTTACCATTTTTTATAATTCCAGGAGGGATTCCTTCTATCTTATGCTAACTAAGAGGATACCATGAAGGTTTAATTCACATATATATAGAAGATAGGGATCATAATTAATATTCCTTTCCTGTGTTTTATTTTAGTGTGCCAAATGGGTTCTCTTGTTGTCGACCGATCCTAAGCTAGTGTGTTGGGTTTGGGCACATATGGTAGAGGGTAGCACCATAAAACTTCTTCCAAACATGTAAGCATGGGTGTCAGTGGTAGTATTAGTGGTATTATAAACAAATTTAACCCACTCTCTTTTTTATTCATTCGCTCAGTTATTTTAAATGAATCTACGATTCTAGTTCTTCTTCCTATAACTCGTCCTTGGGGTCTGATACAATGTTATTCAATGATGGGGATGACCATAAGAACTTCCTGAGATCCATTTTTTGAGTCAAAATAATTTAATTCTATATTATTTGGATGCTGGAAATGGTGATCCATATTTGTGATTGATACTAGTGGTTGTAGTGATCCATAGTTATGTATGAAATTATTGAAAATGGCATTCTATAGGAAAAATATCATTCTATAGTGGACACATCGTTCCACAATTATGATTGAGGTTAGTTTAAAAGGAATTCAACATATGATATTACTTGGTGGGAACACTTCATTAAGATCAATATATTGTAATATTCATGAACATTTACGAAGATCTATTTATTTGATTCCTGAGATACTCTTTAAGGTCAGGGTGGATGCATCATTACAACATTTTCTAGACATTCCTGGAAATGGGGTTGTTAAAATATTTATTGACTTGTTCTATCATGAATTGAGAAATATTATATCATTGTATGTAAAATTCATGTATTCTAATATAGAATTACATTTATAGGCTCATATTATTGATGATATTATTTTATGCCTTGATTTATACTTGGGATTATTATACAGAAGGCCTTGGATAGGCTCATATGGATAATGGAAATATATTATGCATTGATCGATACTTGGGATCCAATTCTTAATTCCATGGATGGGATCACATTATTAATGGTATTATTTTTATTATTATTAACTAATGTTATACATGTTAACATTGGTTATGTACCTTGGGACCTGGTTATGTATATAAACATTAAAACCCATAGAGACATTTTAGTTATGGTTGAGTAAGGTATCGTCGATAGGTGTCACATATCCAAGTATTTATAGGTTTCAACATGTCATGAGTCATATGATATCTAGATCAATGCCTTATTCATAGGTTTTCTATTATATCTGTTTGATTGAACCAAGATCAAATAATGATTTACTATAATCATTTTATTCAAGTTTTTCCATTCTAGGATGAGGATGTTGCTTGAACATGCACTTTTAGAAAAAGATTAACGGTTCTCCATTGGGGGTAACCAACCGAGATTTTATCCTCACTCTTTGTACCTAATACTCAATGTTTTTTCATCCTATATGTCTATCTTCTAGTTTAGAATGCATGTATTATATATACGGTTGAGGCCCTTGGATTCATTATTGAGTAGATCCACTAATGTGTATTTTATGATTGGGCTAGAGCAACTTGACAGTGTCTTGGATACTAGGTGTGTTGATTGGATCGAAGATTTAGATGATCCTTGTTCTCTTATTTTATTTTATTTTATTTAATCCCAAATATGTGATCATCCAAGCGATAAATCAATTCTTTATACATGACATAGTCATTCGGGTCATTTCTACAACCCATTTGTTTATAGAATTGTTAATATTCGCTTCATATTCACTATGATTATTTACTTATATGCATGACGTTTCATTATTTAAGCTTTTCTACACCAATTTTATGGAATAGTAACCTCAAATTTACACCAAAGGAATTTTCTTCTAATATATAGCCTCTAGAGTAAATGGTGGTGTGTTTTGGGCTTTATCCCCAACCAGTCCAATTACTGTTTATAGTGTGAACCTAGTCGGTCCATGAATTGGTGGATTTATAAAGGATGTAAAAAAATATTTTTTTCATGAAGCAAACTACTACCCATGGAATAAAATCATATATTTTATATTTCTTAGATATTTGTATTGTTGTTTTGGGGGGATCCTATAATATTTTTTCATATATAGTGATTTTCAAAACTCCTCTCCTAAAATGTTAGGAAATGTTTTCAAACTATACAATATATTAGTGTTTTATTTTCTACTTTAAGTTTTTTTGTTTATAATTTTTATAAAAATATTATGGTATAGTAATTGGTGGATGTATAGAAATAAAGAGTGATCTATATCAATATAAGATTTCCAATAAAAAAATAGGGATAATGTTACACCTATATATCATAGAGACAGATTCACTAGACTATACGGTTGAAAGAACTTGTGTAGAAAAGATATAGAGTTTTATAGAAGACATATATATGTTTGGAGAACTAGATAATTTATTGAGGAGATGTCATAAAAATGACTAGTAAATATTATATGAAACAATATACCCTTACTGTAGGAAATGATATATGATACTGGTTGTGAGATTCTATAATTATAGGACATGAATAGAATATAAAAATAATTTTCCTAAAATAATGTTTCTATTATTTTATGAAAAAATTATAGGCTCTATGGTTTTTTCCTCCTAAAGTTCCTGATTGGAGTGAACACACCAATATCTAACTAATATGTCTAGCGAAATAATTTTGAGGATTGAAAAAAACCTAACTTAATCTATAAAAAATGGATGAAACATTCAGGGAACCATGTGATCGATATCGTTGATTTCAATATGATTAAATTAAACACTGCAACATATTTTACACATAATGATCGTGTTATAACATTTATCATATTTTGAGAAATTCGTTTCAAAGTATATTAAAATTATGTGTAAAGCTAGTATGATCACGGTTTACCACTAAATGTGATGGAAACTTGGGAAATGTGATGAACATATTGATGGACATATAAATCCAAAAAAAGATGATAACAATGAGATGTTGATTATATTATAATACATGGTTTCCCCTCATGATGCTAGATGAGACTATCTTCAAAAAATGAGAAAAAATGTGAGTATCCATATGGTGATATTCATGAATGTTAAATGACAAGAATAAATGACTTTTTTCTTATTAATGGATATATAATTCATCACATGATATTATATAATGGGTTATTAATTTTTTTTTAAAAAAATCCTATCACACTAGGAACATGAATGTAATAAAACATATGTAACTCATTAAATTAGATAAATATCAAATATTTTTAGAATTAATTCAACTAGGTTCATCTATATCATTTATAAAAATTTCATTGGTATACGAATTAATTCATGTACATGAAAGGTAAATTAAACCTATAAAAGCTGTTTTTTAAAAATGGTGCATTGGTCTTTTATAGAAATCTAATATAGATAATTGGTCTAATAGTAGGTGTATTCACCTAATGAAGAATTTTTTTATGCTCAGATCATGATCCTAGTTTTAGTGATGATAGAATGATTATCTCATATTTTAATTTAAATGAGGTTCTTCAAATTCTAGATTAATCAACAAGGAATATTTATCAGGAAAATAATAATATTTTGTTTTAAACAAGAAAAAATTGTATATTTTTTTTCTAAATTGAGTGATGTATTGAGAAATATAATTCACATTTGAGTTTGTAATGAGGTATTTCCCCAAGTGTAATTTTTCATCATTTTTGGATGATGTTATGTTGTTGTGAGATGATGTTGAATCATTTTTAAAGAATAAAAATGAATAAAATCTTGTAATTCTTGATACGAAAATCAAATTGATAATAACTAATTTTCTTGGATTGTAGCTGTTTTGATTATGTTGATTTTTAGGGAACCCATATTTATTGGAATGGTGAATAAAATTTGATTTTATTGTATAATGATATGTTGGGAAATGATTTAGGACTTTGGACCTCATGCCCACCTATGTATAATAAAATATTTTTATCTTATAAATGGCGAGTAATATTAGAAAAAACAGCATGATTTAATCTTCAATGAGGTATTCTTTTTTTTTTATGAGAGAGTTAATTTTCAATGATTTTCAAGTTATCTTGAGATATAAAGAGATTTTAATAAACAAATGGAGAAGTGGATGAAAATTACCTACCCCCCTCTCACCTATCTCCCTATATGTCATGGTATCACTATTATCCCAAGGGTTGATGGATATCAGAATGTATGTGTCAGTATGCAGAGTGCAATATAATATTGAATCAAGGTTTGGTTCCCTAAATTGGTCCTTGAACACTCATTTATATCATCATCACTATCATATTTTCTATTTTTTATCTCTAATGATTCACTACTATTTGCTGCTTGATATGTACATGGAATCAAATTTCTTAATGAGAAATTTATAATTGTGTAATGAAATTGACGATCCAATGGTCATATAATGAAATATTCAACAGAGAAAGTGTTGGGTTGAGATGTCCTTTCAATAATATTTTCAAGTCTTAATATCCATGTTTAGGGAAATGAATATTAAATTTGGATTAAACTTGACAAACTAATCCCAACCAATTAATTTATAAAATTATTTTGATGATCGTCCATCGAGGTTTTGGGAGATAGTGATGGGGAGAGGGATATATGATGCCCATTTTATAGACAACTTTTTAAAGAATTAGGAAAAAACATGGTCGTATGACCTGCATATTGCGGGTCGCTATTAGGAAACAACTGATCCAAACAATGAACTAGGAAAATGCAGAAGGAGTCGTGAGGGAAATACCATCCACACCATTAATACGAAAAACATATTATAACAATAAACTTGATAAATTTTTTAATAAAATATTAATAATAAAAGTATTATTATTAATATCATTAGTAAATGTATATTTTTAATCCAATATCCAAATGGGGAAAATGAATAGCCCAGTAAATAAGTTTTTTTTATTGATCATAACATATATGTTTTCAAGGATATCTAGGTTATTTGTAGGGGTGTATTTTCCATTAAATAATGTTGAGTGTTAGGAATGGCGATGACCCGACCCCGAATATTTTATGAGAACACAACCTAGACAATTTTCATGAGTAAAACACGATGAAACCCTCCATTTCATGATTTCAAGTTCCCATGTTTATGATATAAATATTTTATAATTTATATCATGAATTTTAGTGTTTTTTGTTTGATGAATCATGACATTGAAATATTAAAAATAGGATAGTTACCCAGAAGAATATCGATAAAGTTTAGAGTTTAATTTTAGGGGCATAAGTTATAATGATTATTCTTTACCAAGATGTATAGATTTCTTGAGGTTACCTTAGAGAATATCATTATTATTTTTCCCTAAATGAATAATTATTTCTAGTGAGAATATTTAAATATAAATTAAAAATTAAATTTTAAAATGGGATGAAAGGCCAAACTACATGAAGAGGTGTTTGTCCGTAGTTGGTAACTCAGTGATTGTAAAATATTGTCGGTACAAATTAGAGAAGAACATTAATATTGATAATGATATTTCACTAATATTTTGAAATCAGTTGTAATATTCATTATGAAATAATGAAATTTATAATATAATAACTAAATTATATACGTTATGGATAATGTGTAAAATAACTACGTGGATGAAAGGTCGCAATTAATTAGTTTTTTGAATTCATTAAATTTTTTTAAGAATAAAACTATTTATAGTTATCCTCATAATATAAATGTGATTTTTTATATCAAGGAATTGGATATAATTTTTTTGTAACTATAAATGTAGTTATGTGATTGAATAATGAAGGGTGGAATTTTTTTATAATGTAATGAGTTAAGTGTTTGAGTAAAATAATTATCTAATATTAAGATTATGTATTCTATCACATGGAAATGTACTGTCATGAATGAATTGGAAGTAATTAATGAATGTGCTAGGAATGAGGGGAAGATATTGATAAATGAAGGAGTGGAATTTGAATAATAAAACCGTGAAATATTTATGGTATGTATTTAGGTAGTTTTTCATTGATTGGTAACTTAGTTGACTTACCATTAGTAAATTTCAATGAATAAAACCTGAATTATACTAAGAAAGAGGTATCAATAGTGACATGAGGTGGAAAGATAAATAGTTGAACAACTATAAATACCTTTTATTAAGTTATTATTCACATAATATTAGCATGAAAAGTAATGATCCATTGTTCTAACAAAGTATCAATTATACTTCACCATATGTCTTGTGTGACTAATAAGAGGATCCTTGATTGGGATTATGGTGATTGTTTTGTGTTCTTACTCACACTAAAAAGTGATGAAACCTTTAGATGGTGGATATTGATGGAAAGGAGATATAATTGTGTATCTCTATTCCACTTAGTATTTATATAAGCATAATTTTACACTTATTAAAGGTGTCAGAAACAACAATAATCCCAAATTTCAAATAAGAACCATGATTAATGATGAAAACATAAAAATGTAAATAATGAAAAACATGTACCCTTAAACATAGGACTATGCATAATTAGTATTCATTCATATATTTTTCAAGAAGATCTAGTAGGGGTAGAAATAGACTGTCTCTGGCCTGGTGTATTCATGGGATAAAGATAAATTTTAATAACCTAGTTATTATTAGTAATATTTTTACCCCTAAATAAATATGTGTTGTATTATATTATATATTATTATACACATAAAAATATAGATAAAACAAAAATTCATTATATCATTAATAAATATCATTATATTGTTCATTTATAAACCCAATGAATATTAAAAACAATAAAATTAGACAAGAAACAGGAAATAGAAATTCTAAAATGGGAAAATTCGGACCACCTTAATCTGTTAGAGTCATTGCCATCACGAAAAAAATATTGAAATGAAATAGAATATCATAAATCCATTAAACAGCTTTGAAAATGAAAATATGTATCCTTGGGGTGAAATATATTGTACAATAAATTAAGCAATGTGGAGGAATTTATAAGAGTTAAGGTGAGTACTGGAATATGAATCCGACAGTTTGAATAGTAACTAGACCATTGGAATTGTAATTTAGCCTCAAAAATTCTGATATAAATAATATTTATAATGAAAAATCTGAATATATATAAATATTATAACATATAAAAATAAATATCATGATTAAAAATCTCATATAAAATATACGAACAATTTTAAAAAAAAAATTTAAATTATTATATTGTTATATGAAAATTTAAATTACCTATATTATATTTTATTTAAAATAATTAATATCATTTTTGAAATCACAAAATCAAAATATTCAAATGGTTATTTGTTTTGTAATTATCATAAATATTTCACTATAAATGTGAATAGTAAAAATACAGATTTTTGCATAATCCGTATATCTTAAATTACATCATGTATGATGTAACGATGACCTAATCGTTTATATAACATGATTCATGGAAAAAATAAATAAACCTTAAAGAAATTTGTCTATAAACTACAATAAAATTAAATTTCAGGCATAAAAATCATTTTCCAAAATATAAATTTAAATGTGAACCCTTAAAATAATAATTTTACTCTTTTCCACAGTCCTTTTTAAGAAATAATGTGAATTAAAATTATAATTTTTTTAAGTAATTAAGTAAATTTTACTATATTTATATATTTTTTATATTTTTAATAAGTTGATAACAAAAAATTTTATGTTTTATATAATATTTTATTCTTAAAACTCCCCTCTTCTCATGTATAAACAACCCCTCACCATACCCTTTGGAAAACCACTCATCTATGTATTTACAAAAAACATCCAACCCAAATCGTCTCCCATAATCCCATAAAACATTAGGGTCATTCAATAATAATAAAAAACCAATTCATCAAATGAGTTTTTGGGTCACATAAGATAATCTTCACAAAATAAAGGGTAAGTATCTATATATTGTTATCTCATGTTATTCTCCTCTTTCATTTCTTCACAATTCCTTTTAAAACAAAATCATATAAAATTAATTATTAATAATGTTAATATAATATTATATTTGTTTACCTAATGTATGTATTATATTTATAACATATATAAATATCAATGTAATCTTTCCCATTATTTCGACAATGTCCCATCAGTGATCTGTTAATCACCAACGAGGATATTTATAATCATTTTATTATCACCAAATGTGTGGTTAGTGAAGATACAGTATTTTTTATATATGAATGTATAAATATATTTATTTTAATAATTTTTATTTTATTCAAATTATATATTAATTTTTTGAAAAAAATAATGAAATCGATGAAAAATAATAAATATTTAACGAAACAATTATATAAAAATGATTAATTTCTCTAAAAAATTTAAAAAATGTAATAAAAATATATTTATTTGATATATAGATGAATAAATTAACATAATTCACTTCTATTTAAATGTTTTAATAAATATATTATTTTTATTCACGATGCGCAAAAGCAAAAAAATAAAGTGGGAAATATGGTAAGGGGAATCTTAAAACAAACTCATTTTCTTTGGGTTATCCCTATTTCATGGCTTATTTGATATATATTCTGATAATATCATATAAATATCATTTTTTTATTTTTCAATTTTTTATATGGGATATACACGTATCAACCATTATTTATAAGAAAAATATAATGATTTCTCAAAAAATACTTTTCGTTCCAAAACATGTCATTTACTCTTCTTGATTTATCTCTTTTTCAGTCAAGAATGATGATGTTTATGCCTAATATATTTTTCCCAATTAATTTTGTAACCCCAATATTATTCTTGAGAACATGGTTAATGAAATAATTATGAATCCCATTCATTCCACTGGTTTATTTCAGGACTAAAATTGTCATATATTTTCTGTGGCATGCATGATTATCTAAATATAATTATGTGACTGGTGGGATAATAATTATACATCCCTCCAATTCATTGTTAGATGTTATGTATATCATTTTATAATATAAAATATGTGTGAACATGATTCTAAATTTTTTCACAATGGTGATCTTATCATTATGCCCAAATGAAATGCATAAACCCGATGATATCTTTATTCACAATTATGTGTACTATTTGAAATCTATGACATAATATATCATTTTTATGCATTTCAAAATTACATGATTTTATGAAATGTTTTCATCTGTTTTGTCATGATGATTCTATTATTATGATATGATGATTATTATTATACTTACCCTTGTTATATTTATTCCCATCCCTTATTCATCCTCTTACTGAGATTTTAGATAAATCCTTTTTGGATGTATATCATTAGGTTACTACATGTACAAAGAAGAACGTGATTAATTTCATGTGGATAATGAATAATGATTTTATAATGATTGTGTTTAATTATATATAAGTGATTTATGAACATACTTTTTCAATGATACTAAATCTTTCAATCCATGAATGTATAACTATTATGTTTCTAATCATTAAAAATAATGTAATATCTATTTAAGAAATATTATTGTTTTTATAGTTGGTATTAGGGGTATGGTTTATTTAATTTGGGAATTAGGAAAATAAAACATTGTTGAAAATCGTTTGGGAAAGTCTATGTATATGTGAATATGAAAGAGAATTTGTTTTAGAAAAAGTCTAAACACAGGGATACCATAAAATATTCCATTAGTTTTAATTTTATAAAATAATAAATAAAAAATTCTTATTGAATTATACATTGTTGAAGGATTTTATATTTTATAAAATTTGGGTATTGGGAGAAACAAAGGTAACAATTTTTTTGAGAGATAATGAAATGATTTCCCGAATTACATCTCTAATTCCATGGGATGTGGAATAAAAAACACAATGAAAATGTTTTCCCAGGTGACTTAATCTTTGAATAATAAGATGAAACATTTGGATCATCATACTTCGCCCAATAAGGAAAAAACATCCATTTATTACTTTATGTACCAAACACCACCATTGTTTAACTCATTAGAGAATATATACTTTATGTTCTACTATTTTGAAAAGGAGAAGGTGAATTGTGAGATATATAATTTAAATTTTGAGCCCTATAAATGATGGATCATGATAAAGAACACCAATCCAATGGTTGAAATAGAACTTATGGAGTTGGAATAATTAAATAATTTTTTTCAAAACGTGTTTTTACCTCAAACTCTTTTAAAAATAAAAGAGAGAGAATTCATAAAGATAACAAAAATAGATGGTGAATCTATCACATATTACGAGGGAAAAATTGCAATGCTTTCAAGATAGCAAAAAAATTGTTATCAATAATGATATAAAAATAGATATATTCTTTAGTGGTCTAAAACCACACCTACAAAAATAAATCAGATATCTAAGAATTTGGGGGTTAGGAGGAAGTAGTTCAATGTTATCTAAAAGTATATATGGAGTTTTTGGAATGGTCTCAGGGTTATTGATATAATATTAGAGGAATTGAGTTTCAATATGGTATTTTAATTGAAAATGAGGAAAGAGGATCCAGCAACCCACATGTCAAAAATGTTAGAAGAAGCATCATGTTAATTTCTTCAAAGAGATGGTGAAATTCATCAAGTATAGAAGATAAGGACACTGAAATCATTAATGATTAGGAAACATTAAGTGGCTAGCCTACATGATGGACAATAAATGGAACCTTCTAATACACCACCCATGTTTTAGTGATTCTACTATCTTGAGGAAGGGTACTATATATGACAGTACACTAAACCAAGTGTCCTTGAGGGTAAGTAGAATCTTCAATCACCAAATCCAAATGATAAATGGAAATATTATGCAATAACTATTGTTAGAGAAGGGAATTAAAATGATTTTTTACAAGGTAACCTTCTTTTTAACTCAATAATGGACAATTATTTATTTGATTATGGTTCCACATATTCATTTAAATCATTCATGATTCCTAAAACATTTGAATTGAATCCAAAATACATTGAAATAGTGAAATGTATATATATAAACACCTAGTTGTTAAATCATTGGAAGCTAATGGTCGGAATATTCTCCTATTAATGTATGTGGGAATATTCTCCTAGTAAATATCATAATACCTCCCTTGGTAGAATTATACGCTATCTTGGTAATGGATTGACTATCACTATATGGAAAACACATTAACTATTGAGAAAAGGAAATCTCTTTTCATATTCCAAACCATACCATGGTCCTATATAAGTGAAATTAATATCACTAATCTCCTTAGAAAAATTCCTCCATGGTGTGGGTAATGATACCCTATAAAGAATTATACCTTTCCCGAATGGTTGATTAAATGGAAGGTATGAAACTCGAGTAAATTTCAATTGTAGGTGAATACACATATATATTTTCTAATGAGTTACCAATGCTTCCCCCAATATCATTTGGTAGAGTTCCAAATATGAATTATACTTTGACCAAATTTTATTTATAAATTACCATACATGGTGGCCCATCTTAAATTGGAGCATTTAAATAGGAAGATGAACGGACATTATGATAAAGGTTCCATATACCCTATTATATCACTTTGGGGTGCAACAGTTCACTTTTTCAAAAAGAAGGTTGGATAAATATAGTTATAAACATATTATCAAAATCTAAAAAATATCTCAATAAAAAATATCCACATTGTTGGATTTATGACTTGTTTTATCATGTATGATAAGATCATTACTTCTCATGGGTGGATCTTTGTTCTATATATAATCTGATAAAGGTGAAGAAGTAATATATTCAAAAGGTAGGCATCCATAATAGGTTAATTCAATATGATTCCATAGTGATACCATTTAGACTTACTAATTCCCCTATAATCTTCATGGATTTAATGAATAGAGTATTTAGAGGCTAACTCAACAATTTCTTGGTAATATCTATCGATGATATTCTCATTTACTCCTAGAGAAAAGATGAACAATAAGAGCATATAAATATTGTGTAGGAAACATTAATGAAGGATAAAATGTAAAATCTGTTTATAACTATTGGTCGAAATGGACACTCAAGAGGGGGCTGAATTTAGTTCCAATTAAAAATTCTTGTTAAAATGATTTCTATTAAAATCCCCGAAAATAAATAACAAGCTAAACTATAGTGAATTTTTAATACAGTAAAGGGTTAGTTACGTTCTCAAGTGATTGATTAGTTCTCAGTTAATCTAATCTGAATATTAGATTACCTTTTGAAACTAACCTAATGCTTAACAATAAATACAAACACTTTCTAGTTTAACTATTAGAGTTAATTTGAAATAGATTATAATTTAAAGTACTTAACAGCGGAATATTCAAAATAGTTTAAATCAAAATAAAAAAGCACAATAGTTTTAACCAAGAGGTTTAGTCTCAAGCTGAGACTTAGTCATCTCAAACAGTTTATATAAACTTTGATCCACACGATGGATCGTGGTTAACAACCGTACAAAGGCATTCCAGGTACTAAGACCTCTTCCACAGTTTTTTGTGGATAAAACAATAGCACACATGCTATCCAGGTCACACATGACCTCCACCACTATCCACAGTGGGATAAAAGAGTGTAAGGGAAAGATTTATGAGGATTTATAAATCCTCTAGTTCCACATTAGAGACAGTGTGGGTCTAAAATTACAGATCACACACGCTGCTCAAAATGAAAATAAATGAAACAAAATAGAGCTAAACAAATAGAGATGAGTTTTGAATGATCTATGTGTTTTGAGTGAAGATCTGGACTCCTTTTGAATTGAGAAGCTGTTGTTTTAGTCCTACTCTGAATTTTTCTGAGAAATGGTGTGTCGTAGTTTTGTTCCTTGACTTCCTTGTATTCATGTTTTGCTCGAGGTTGCAGTAGGCTTTCCAGCACAACAATGTATCTCAGCATCCAGCAAATGTTCTCCTCTTCTTTAAGCTCTGGTGGATATGTTGATTTTGTATCAGATGTGTATCCTCATATATCTCCACACTCAGCAGCTTTTTCACTTCTTTTCCACACCCTTTATTGCGCGTCTTTTGCCTTTCCTTTTATAGATAAAGTGGTCTGAAAAAAACCATGATTTATTCTATAGGTATGAGGTATGGTTCCTTAACATTCAACACACATTATTTAATAATTAAAATTTTCATTAAAAATATCAAATATGAAATTTTCTAAATAAACAAATAGAAACAGGGTATAGAGAAATGGTGACTGGTTTCCATCAGTAGCTCTCTCCATCAGTGAGCTTGTAATGGTGGACATGAATCAGTAGGTCTTTATCGATAGATGTTACTCTTTAAAACAGTAGCTCTATGTATCTGATGCTCTTTTCCTCGGTGGCTCATGTTATCGGTATCAATTTTGTACTGGTGGAATTCTTGTATCGGTAGACTTTGTAGAGGTAGCCATCTTTCTATATCAGCAGACTTGTATCAGTAGCTGTCTGTCTGTGTCTGTCTGTATCGGTGGACTTTGTCTGTCTGTATTGGTGGACTTCATATCGGTAGCTATCTGTTTGTCTGTTTGTATCGGTTGCATGTATATACCAGTGGACTTACTCTATCAGTAGGTTTGTATCAGTCGACTTGTGCATACTGGTAGACTAATTCTATTGGTAGATCAGTTGTAACGGTGCCTATCTGTATATCGGTGACCTTATTTATATCAGTATACTTTTGTACCAGTGTACTTAGCCTTATCGGTAGTTGTGCTGCATACCGGTGGACTTACTCTATCAGTAGATGTTCTATGCAAATCATATCTACATTGAGTTGTAATTATTTCAAATCATGTATAGACATTGATAAACATTGATTAATATATTCCAATTATTATTTTGATATTTTATCGACTCCGCAGTAGGATGTCATAGATTGAATGAATTAATATATAGATTAACATTATTTGGGATTATCAAAGAATATTAAGACATAATTGAGATTATCAAAATAGGTGAGGTCAACAATATACCCCTTTTTGATAATCACAAATTATGATATTATAATCCAAAATAATCAGTAATGTATCAGAGGATATAGTATTAAATGAAATTTTATCAGAGGTAACAAACAATGGTTTTTATTTCTCAGTGTGGCTAATGACATTTTCAAATGTTAAATTTTAAATGTATCAGAAGTAGAATATTTTAAGCTCATATATATATATATTTACTATGCTCATATTTATCATATCCCCTTTATATTATTTATCCCCTTTATATTATTTCTCCCCCTTTATAATATTTCTCCCACTTTGTGATTATCAAAAAGTAGGAATAAAAGGATAAGAAAAGTAACAGAAAGAAAGAGAGAATGAAAGCATTTATATATTACTTGAGGAAAAAAATACATAGAAAAATATAACTTAACCAGAAAGAATACAAGTGATTCCTATCAAATGTCCTAGACACTAATCAATCCTCCTCCTGAATATCTACTATGGATTTGGCTTTGGGTTTGGAGGTAGACTCAGGCTGGGTAGCTTCAGTAGAAGGCTTGGGAATTTCATAAAGCACTACTGGAGGATGAGCAACAGAGACTGTTCCTGGACTGTAGTGGGTAGCTCTCTGTGTGATCAAAGGAGTAAGGCTCCCAATTTCATGGACTGGAGACATCTAAGGAATGGAGGCAGACTGAGCAGAGGCAGGAAGGGCTGGAGGTGCAATGATAGGAGTACTGTCTACATGAAAAAATGGTAGTAACAGATTCCTAATGTCCATAATGATTCCTCCTCCTCTCTCCATAGTAGATATAAAGTCATCCTTGTACTCCATAAACTTTTCTAGAGCAGGAGTCAATTCCCTGAGCTTGGTGACTTGTTCTTTGAAATCTTGAGTGTCTCTAGGTAGTTTCATGTTCTATAACATAATCTTGAAATGGTTTTGAGCTGATTCTAGGTGTGGACCCTTTGGAAATAGTAATCCAACTTTTCCTTTACTTCTTTATGAGATGCAGTGGCCTCTCTCATAAAATCCAGACCAATTTTCATTATGTCCCTAGTGGTTTTCACCACTTGGGTTAAGGAAGAAGAGTCTACAAAGCCACTGGTAGAAGACTTTCCAAGCTCTTATCTCATCACTTCTCAAATATTATCAACATCTATAGAAGCACTGGATGATGCAAGAGGTTTGACAGTGAATGCAATAGTCTCCTTGAATGATTGGGTCATATTTCTTATCAGCTTCTGGACAACCAAATCCTTGGTGCTCACATACTCTTTGACAGAATTTTTAATAGCTTCAAAGACATCCAAAAATTTCCTTACTACAAATTTAATGTAATTGATATCAGCATTCATTTGATATTGATAACTACTCAAGGTAGTTAAGGAAGCAACATATTGCTTCAAGGCAACAACAGCTCTTGTCCAGCTCTCAATCTGAGTATGAAATAATCTTATCTCATTCATCATCTCAGTCATAGTGGCTGAAACATTACATACAAGAGAGTTCAAATGATTTTTTCATTTTTCTCAAATCTTCACCAAAATATCTCTTCAAGTCTACAACACATGTAGTCCAAGTCTCCTTCATCTCAGCCTTTAGAGATTCAAGATCAGCCTTAGTAACCAGATTTTTAGGCACAACTACAGCTTCTCTTTATGTCACAACACTGGCCACGGAGTCATTCATAATAGATTAAATGGATGATATTAAAGAGGTTTCCATTATTATTATCTCTTCTATAAATGAGGTCTTGTGATCATACTTCAACTGGTCTAGATCATATTTTCTTACCGAATCCTTAGATAAAAACTCAGAAATGATATTATAGTCAACTTGTGGTCTGTTGATGGGGTTCTCATCTTCAGAATCAGGATAGTCCAACCCACAAAATACAAAACCTGGGTCTTCTACCCAGTCATAAATCTCAATAGCTTCTGAAACATTACCAAATATAGGAGGATTCCCCCCCTCAATTTGTGCATTCACAAGTACATGTATAACAATAGCACCCTTAGCATCTCAGTCTTCCTCAGAAGAATCCTCGAAAACCATCTCTAATTAAATAGCATGTGGCTCTTTAGGAATGGGTACAGGTTTATTTACCTCAACATGAACTGCCTCTATAGGCTCATCAATTATTCCAATCAATGGACTCAAACTCAAGGTGTTCTCATCTAAGTTATCAGAATCATGTTATCGACATTCATGTACTTATTCCTCATTATATGGAGTATGCTAGTCTTCCTCATCGATATGGGCTTCTTCATTGCTTACACCCAACGTTGTTTCCTTTCCAGATGATACAACATCAGCATCAGGACTTAGAGGCATGTTCAGATCCCTTCCACTAGCTATATATGTGTCCTCCTCTTTAGTATCATCACTATACTGAGGATCCTATTCATTAGGTCCTAGACCTGGATCCTTCACATCCTTAGGTCTAGAAGGATGATACACTGGATTAAACTTATCATACAAATTCCCCTTATCACTGAACCATTCTCCTCTCCAATGATTCCAATTGATCTTCATGTATTTAAAAACAGTGCTTGTGATGCTAAAATTGTTCCTTACCACCATTGTCTCATCCTGAGACTCAGCTACTCCCACCACTTTGAGCATAACCAAAATTAGCTTTACAAAGAATAGAGAATTAGTTTTTGACTTCGGAGTAGTCATATCATAACTTTGAATCATAAGAATCCTACCCAAATTGACCTTGAAACCATGCCTCAACAAATGAAAAAATAAATATCTTGGTACTTCAAATTTGCAAAGTCCCCTCTTCTTGGACATAGCACATGTTCGATTAACTTGAAAAGTAAATAGTTATCTCCATCCATTTATTTAGAAACTACTTTACTTGGTGTGACATAACATGTTAATTCTTCCAATTAAGCTTCATATTCAAAGATATTATTAGTAGTGGGTACTGATTTCGATAAATATACAAACTCTCGTTCATGTGGAACTCTCAGGCACTCAGCCCACTCAATAGAAGAAAAGAATATTGTCCTTCCATTCACTACTGATATCATTCTGTTCTCAACTTCTAATTTCTCAAAATGAACAAACTCATAGAATTATTTTACCAGCTTCGGATAATAGGGGCCATTGTTATTCGAGAATCATTTTACCCATTTTTGATCTTTCAGTACTTCCAGAACAAAAGACTAACTAGCCATCAACCATTACATGCATCTCTCTTTCTCAACAACTATTTCCCTTTGGAAGAAGTGTGTATTTTTAGTTTTCTTCACTTCGTTTCCACTACTAGACTCTCATTTGTGTCTGTTGGCATTCGGCTCATCATCCTCTTTACTGATTGATAGTCTCTTCACTCTTTCCATTCTGTGAATCCCAAGGCTTAGGGTTTGAGAGAAACGAAGGTTAGGGAGCTAAGGCTTGAAGGTAAATAGTTTGAGGTGGATTTAGAGAGGTCAAGACTTATTTTTTATCATTTATGAATCACAAAATAAATACCACATAATAAATATAATAAAAACGATATAGATTATGGCGGCTAAAAAATTCAATTTTTAAAAATACCGCAAACTAACGATTAGATGTACCGGTGAGGATTCATACCAGTGAGGTATATCATTGAAGTTTACTAATGGCGAGTTATATCGGTGACTTTCACTAACAGAGAGTTTTGGCTAAAAGTGAGGTTTAGCTAACATTGAGGTTTGGCTAATAGTGAGGTTTCTAAGGGTGAGGTTTCTAACAGTGAGGTTTCTAATGGTGAGGTTTCTAACGATGAGGTTTATAACAGTGACGTTTCGAACGCTGAGGTTTATAACATACAAAGTCTATCATTCCTAACTCATTTCAAATGTCACATAACCTCTATGAACATAATTATTTTGGGAATTTGTAAGCTAATTGATGTTCAGTACCTATAAATTCAAGAGTTATATCACTTTTTTGGTAATGATCTCTCCGAAATTGGTGCCTTACATCAATGTGTTTGGTCCAAGAATAAGACACAGGATTCATAGAAATGTTAATTGCACTAGTGTTAACACAGTTTATAGATACATGTCTAAACTGATATTCGTAGTCTATTAAAGTATGTTTCATCCATAGAATTTGTGCACAACAACTACCAGCATCAATGTATTCTGCTTCAGCAGTAGACAATGTGACAGAGTTCTGATTTTTACTACACCAAGATACTATAGACTTACCTAGAATATGACATGTTCAAGACATTCTCTTTCTATCTAACTTTCAACCAGCAATGTCAGCATCTGAATAAATTATTAAATCGAATTATTTTCCTTTTGGATAAAATATTCATAAGTTAGTAGTATGTTTAAGATATTAGAAAACACTTTTAATAGAAAGAAAGTGTGACTCTTTCTGGTTAGATTGAAATCTTGCACACATACACACACTAAACATAATATCACGTAGACTAGCAACAAGGTAGAGTAAACTTCCAATCATACCTCTGTAGTTGGTTTGATCCACTGGTTTTCTAGTTTCATCAGCATCCAACTTACAACTAGTACTCACAAGTGTATCACTTTCCTTAATACTATCCAAACCAAAAATCATTAAAAGATACTTTTTATATTTACTTTGATTTAAAATAATACCTTTTTTATTTTAAAAAACATGAAATCCAAGAAAATATTTGAGTTATCCCATTAAACACATTTCAAATTCATTTTTCAAACTCTTTGAAAAATCAATACACAAAGTATTTTTAGAAGATCCAAAAATAATATCACAAAAATAGATTTGTACTATCAAAACATATTTAGAAATTCATTTAATAAATATATTTGGATTAGAAATCCATTTATAAAAACCTTTTTAAATAAGAAAACCACTAATTATATCATACCAAGCTCGTGGGGCTTGCTTTAAACCATATAAAGCTTTAGAGTGCTTAAAAACTCTATTTGAAAAATGAGGATTAGTAAATCTAGGTGTTTGTTCAATATAAAAATCTTTAATTATAAAACCATTAAGAAAACCACTATTAAGATCCATTTGATATAACATGAAATTAAGATGAGCTACATAGGAATGTAGAATCCTAATAGATTCTAATTTAGCTATAGGTGCAAAGGTTTCCTCATAGTCTATTAATTCCTCTTGAATATACCCTTGTGTGACTAGACATTCTTTGTTTCTAATGACATTTCTTGATTCATCAACTTTATTTCTAAAAACCCATTTACTGCCTATTGTCAACGTGTCCTTAGGTCTATCAACTAATTCCCAGACATGGTTTCTTCCAAATTGATTTAATTCTTCATGCATATCCATTTCTAAAAATTCATCATTGATTGCATCATTGATATTTTTAGGTTCCAACTGTGAAAGAAAGGCTTGATGTTCAACCTGATTTCCTAGAGAATCTCTAGTACGTGTCCCTCTATCCTGATTACCTACAAAAACATCTATAGGATGGTTCTTTAGAATTCTAGTGGATCTTGTAAATGTAGGACTAGAAATTTCATGTTCTTCTTTATGCTCGGGTTCACCAGATGCAGATTATGGAATATTTCCAGAACTGGATGTCTTTACAATAGGTTCACTAATTTTATCATTGAGGTCCAGAATCGATAGATCTTCTTCAAGAGTTTCAAGAGGAGACATTGCTTCAGGCGGATCAGTTTCATCAAATTTGAGGTGAACAGATTCTTCCTCACATTTGGTTATTTTGTTAAAGACTATATAAGTATTAATTATTATAGAGTAACCTAGAATGATTACCTCATCACTTTTAGAATAAATCTTCCCAATATTATCCTTAGTATTGAGAATAAATAATTTGAAACCAAAAACTCCGAAGTAACTCACTTTAGGTTTCCTATTATTCTGTAGTTCATAAGCGGTGTTTTTGAGAACAAGTATAATAAAGACTCTATTTATAATATAGAAAGCTGTATTTACAGCTTCTGCCTAGAAGTAACCAGGTAGGTAATACTCATAAAGCATAGTACTTGAAATTTTGTGAAGGGTTTTATTTCTTCTTTCTACTACACCATTTTGTTGAGGTGTCCTAGGGGAAGAAAAGTTGTGACTATAGCCATTATGTGATAAGTAAGATTCAAACTCATGATTTTGAAACTAACAATCATGATCACTTCTCAAGGTCATTATATTTAGTCCAATAAGGTTTTTTATAGACTTGGAGTATTACATAATTAAGAAGAAGCTTCAATTTTGTGAGCTATAAAATATACCCAAGTATATCTATAAAGGTCATCTACTGAGACATAGACATATTGCTTCCCATTTAAACTAGAAACTCAGGAAGGTCCAAACAAGTCCATGTGAACCAACTCGAGAGGTTGAGAAGTTGAAACTTCTTTCTTTGATTTGAATGAAAATTTATGTTTCTTTCCCTTTTAACAGGAATTAAAAACGTTTTATGATGGGAATTTTAGTTGAGGTTGGTCTCTAACTAAATTTTTATTAGTCAGTTTCATAGGTGAATGATCATTACAATGTCATAATATTCTCTTTCATAGACAATACTCTCTATAAAAACCATTTAAACATGTAACATTTTGTTTGTCTAAAGAATTTAAATCTGCATCATAAACATTTTTCATTTCTCAAGGTGGTAAATATCAAAGAATTTGTATAATAAAAAACATATAAAACATCATTTTCAAAGTTAACATTGAAATAGTCATCACAAAACTGATAAATGAATAATATTTTTTATTTTAATCCATCAAAAAATAATACTTTTGAAATTAAAACTGAATCAGTGTTACCAATCTAGCATAAGCTGATGATTTTTCCTTTTCAATTATCACCAAAGGTGACATGTCCTCTATCAACTTTGATTAAACTGTTGAAGCATGAAAAATCTCTTGTCATGTTTCTTGATCATCCAATCTCCACGTACTATGTATTCCTATAGGAACTTTTCAAGAAAGTCTCCTACAAAAAAGATTTAAACTGAAAATAATTTTTGTACCCAGATTTTCTTGGGTCTAAACAGGTTAGCAAGGAATGATTCTGGTACCTAGATTTGTCAAATGGGTTTCATATAATCAATATATTCAAAATAGTTTGAAAGATAAACTTTTTTTGATCTATAACTATGTGCATAGATGGTTGAGACATAAGAGTTTCAAAAAATGGAACTAGAAACATACTGTCCAGATTGAGGATGAAATCTATTCTTTGTAATCTGTCTCTGTCTAGGTTGATAGCCTAAACTAGTAGTATACTTTAGTGATACTGGTTTTCTTAGCATTTGTGTAAGAGTGTTCTTTAAATTTTCTAACTTCTCTAAATATTTTCTAAGTTGCTCATTGAAAAATTTATGTTCAATGTTCTCCTTTAATAGTTGAGAATTATTTTCCATTTCGATAATAAGATTAGATTTAATAGTAATGGACAAAGCATACTGTTTCTTTAATGATTTGTCCTTATCCTTCAGCTCATTGCAAGTATATTCAATCAAATTACAGTATTAAAATAATCCATCTTTAGAAATATTACCATCAATATTTGAATCACTTTCATTTACACAATAATAATCATTCAGAATATGGGGAACATGTTCCTCAGAAGTATTGGTCATGAAACACATGTTGGAAATATTCTTCTCAGAATCAGAAAACTCAGACTCACTTGTGCTATCTTCTGAATCCCTCCATGTTGCCTTCATTGATTTTTTATATTTGTTGTTCTTGTAATCATATTTCTTCATTAAATTGAATTTTGGAAAGTCATAATTAATGTTTCCTTCCCTTTTGCATTCATAAAACATTATCTCATCTTCTTTATCAGCCCTTTTCCAGTCTTTCTTCCAACGACCTCATTGGTCATACTTACCTTTATAATTTGGTTTTCTGAAAAATTTCTTCTTCCTGAAGAATTTTTTTAATCTCCTAGCTATTTGAGCCATCTCTTCATCACTATCAGAATCTGAACCTTCACTTGTTGAGATTTCAGTAGGTATGTGAACTTTCTCTATGTCCTTTCTCTTTGAGGCAGTAGACATAAATTCCACTAACTTCCTCTTTGGTTCATTATCTTCCTCTTTGTTTACCATCAGTTATTTTTCATACATCATTAACTTAAAAATAAGCTCTTTAACAGGCAGTGAACTTATATCACATGATTCTCTTATTGAAACTGATGTGTTGATCCATCTCTCTAGAAGACATCTATGTATCCTTATGATTTTTTATATTGCAAGAAAAACTTTTCCAAGTGAGCTCATTTTATTTACAATTTCGTTGAACATGTGATACATGTCAGAAATAGGTTCAATAGGCATAATTTTAAAATTATCGTACTTAATAGTGTAGGTATTCAATCTCATCTCCTTAAAATTGTTTGTTCCCTCATGAGAAATATCCAAAGTATCATAGATTTCGTAAGCAGTTTTACAAGCAGATATTCGATTTAGTTTTCATCTCCTAAAGCACGATACATGAAATTCATTGCTTTATAACTATTATTGTAAGAAGTTTTAGTATGTTCATCCCATGTAGTTATTTCAGTTTTTGGAATCTTATACTGAATCTCTATAGCAGTCCAGATATCAAATCCCATACTTTCTAGATGAAATTTCATTTCAGTTTCCAATGGGAATAATTAACACCATTGATGATAGGCGTCCTGTTGGTAGCAACACATTCCAGTATATTATCCATAATTAGATTTTAGGAAATATATTTAATGATATAAAATTTTTAACTAATAGAAATTTTGGATCTTTATGATACAACTAAAATCACAGTTGAAATACAGAGTGGTTGGAAAACATTAATTAACAAATAATCCTCTGATACCAAATGTTGGTCGGAGTGAACACTCCAGAGGGGGGTGAATTGAGTTTAAATTAATAATTTCTGTTAAAATTAATTCTATTTAAATCCCCCAAAATAAATAACAAGCTAAACTGTAGTGAATTTGTAATACAGAAAAGGGTCAGTTAGGTTCAAAAGAGATTGATTAGTTCTCAATTAATCTAATATGAAGATTAGATTACCTTTTGAAACTAAACTAATGTTATACAATAAATACAAACACCTTATTATTTAAATATAAAAGTTAATTTAAAATAGATTTTAATTTAAAGTACTTATCAGCAGAATATTCAATATATTTTAAAACAAAATAAACAAGAACATCAGTTTTAACCAAGAGTTTCAGTCTCATGCCAAGACTTAGTCCTCTCAAATATTTTATATAAACATTTATCCACACCCTAGATCTATGTTAACAAAAGTACATAGACTTTCAAGGTACTAAGACCCCTACCACAATTCTCTATGGGAAAAAATAGCACACAGGCTATCCAAGTCACAATTGACCTCTACCACTATCCACAACGGGATAGAAGAGAGTAAGGGAATGATTTGGTGCGGATTTATAAATCATCTAGTTATGCATAGGAGGCAGTGTGTGTCTAAAAATACAGATCACACACACTACTCAAAATATAAATAAATGAAACACAATAGACCTAAACAAATAGATATGAGTTTAGAATTCTCTATGTGTTTTGAGTGAATCTATGTACTCCTTTTGGATTGAGCAGGAATTTTTCGAGAAAACAGAGTGTCGTAGTTCTATTCCTTGACATCCTTGTATTCATGTTTTTCTCAAGGTTGCTATAGGATTTTCCGCATAACAATGTCTCTCATCTTCCAGCAAATGTTATTCTATTCCTTAAGATCTTGTGGATATTTTCTTTTTGAATCAAATTTGTATCTTCGTATATCACCACACTGAACAGCTTTTTCACTTCTTTTCTACACCCTTTTATGTGCGGCTTTTGACTTTCCTTTTATAGATCAAGTGGTCTAAAAAATCATGATTTCTTCTGTAGGTACGAGGTACAGTTCCTTGAAATTCAGCACACATTATTTAACTAATAACATTTGCATTAAAAACATCATATATGACCGTTTCTAAATAAACAAATTGAAATAGTGTTTAGAGAAATGGTGACTGGTTTCCATCGGTAGATCTCTCCATTAGTGAGCTTGTAACGGTGGACTTGATTAAGTAGGTCTATATCAGTAACTATTACTCTTTATAACAGTAGCTCTATGAATCAATATCATATTTCCATCGGTAGCTCCTGTTATCGGTAGCTCATTCGTTTTGGTGGAATTCTTGTATTGGTAGAATTTGTAGCGGTAGCCGTCTATCTGTATCAGAAGACTTGTATCGGTAGTTTTATGTCAGTGTGTGTCTGTATCTATGGATTTTGTCTGTTTGTATCGGTGGACTTCATATCTGTAGCTATCTGTCTATATTTTTGTATCGTTAACTTTTATATACCAGGGGACTCACTCTATCGGTAGGTCTGTATCAGTCAACTTGTGCATACCGATATACTTATTATATCAGTAGCTCAGTTCTAATGGTGACTATCTGCATACCAGTGACCTTAACCATATCGGTAGACTTTTCTACCGTTGTACTTATCCTTATCAGTAGTTGTTGTGCATATAGGTGGGGTTACTCTATTAGTAGCTGTTCTATGCAAATCATATCCAGATTATGTTAGAATTATTTCAAATCATGTATAGACATAGATAAACAATGATTAACATATACCAAGGATTATTTTGATATTTTATGAAATCAACATTATGATGTCATATATTGAATGAATTAATATATAAATCAACATTATTTTGGATTATGAAATCATATTGAGACATAATACAGATTATCAAAACACGTGAGGTCAAATATAATGCGTGCCTTCTAGATGAAACAAGTCACAATATTGGGGAACATGATCAAAAGTGAAATAATTCCGGTATAACCTTCAAAGATAAATGCAACGATGGAATTTCCCAGACCCACTAGTGTTATGGAAATCCACAGTTTTCTTATCATATATTGTCACTACAAAAAATTTTTTTAACAAATTTATCATCATTTTATAGTCTTATTACAATTTTAACATTGAAATGGATAAAGTATTTTTCGATAAAGTAATATGTGGAATGATTTGAGGAGATCAATAATATTTTAATCATTGTACCTATACTCACACTACCAAAATTTGGAGAAGTTCTTTTGATATACAAAGATGATTAAAATAAAGGATTGGGTTGTTTACTCATGAAGAATGCAAAATTTATAGCTCATACCCCATGATAGTTGGATAAAACTGAGAACAATTACCCGATGTGATATCTCAAGTTAGTATCAATAATATTCACATTAATGATTTGATAACAATACCTATTTGGTGAGAAGTTAGATATATATACTAATCAAAATAATCTAAAATATATATTCACACAGAAGGATCTCAACATATATAAAAGAAGATGGTTATTGATAATAATGGAATATTATTTCTCTATTAACTTCCATCTGGGAAAAGAGACTAATGATGCTAATTCTCTTAGAAGAAAAGAACCTGATACTTTAACCAAGATCAAAAATGTGAAATACCATATCTACATTGATATACAAAAGATAAATATAGAAATAATAATTACATGGAATAATTATAACAATTCCCAAATGATTTCACAAGCATATATCCAAGAGAAGATCATAGAGGAATGAAGTGATGATCTAGAGATTTAAAAGAATGTGAAAGAAGTAAAGTAAGGGATGATATATGAGTTATATATTAATGAATATTGTGTCATTTGATTTCGAACTAGACTTTTTGATCCTTCATCAGCTACGATAAAGAAAGAACTATTGGATAATGAACACATCTCATCTTTCTCCATACATACTAGAAGTACAAAGATGTCCCACAATCATTAAGAACAGTTCTGGTGGGTGAAAATGAAGGAGGTTATTATTGATTATATATCAAGGTGAATGATATGTGTGCTAGTTAAATTATTTCAACATAAGTCCAAATTGATTCTAAAAAAATTACATATATCCTTATGGATGTTGGATAATGTCACTATGGACTTTTTCACTAGTCTCACAATGAAATCACAAGAAAACAATGCAATATGGGTTGTGGTGGATCAACTCACTATAGATTGACAATTCACTACTATTTGTGAATATTTTTTTATGAGAATAAAATTACATGATATACATCATGGAAGTAGAGAGGCTACATAGTGATCCAATATTTATCCTCTCAAATAATGAAACAAGGTTCACATATAAATTATATTGGAATATTCAACATGCCTTGCATATTGAATTGAACTTCAACAAGACCTATTACCCCCAATATAATGGCTAATCTCAAAGGATTATTCAAACAGATAAGGAAATACTGACATACCTCTCAATGGAAGTCAATGTTGGATAGAAACTAAATCTCACATTTGTTTATTTCTCATTCAAAAAAATTTACTCAAGTATTAAAAAGGTTCTATTTGAGGCTATGTATGTGAAATAATATAGAACACCAACATTTTGGGATAATGTTAGAGAAAAAAAACTACTTAGATTTGTATTTTGAAAAGTTAATAAAGAAGGATCAATCCATTGAATAATAAAATAAAAGGATCTTTGTGTTTTGAAAAGAGATATGATGATAACCGAAAAAGGAACATGGAGAGAGAAATTAGAGATAATTTTTTCCATTGAATATCACCATAGAAGGGAGTTATGTGGTTTGGAAATACTGGGAACCTTATCCATTGATATATTGGACCCTTTTATATTCTTTATTTCATGATAGCAAAGGCATGCCGACTTTCACTCCCACCAAATATGGCTCAAGTTTATGATGTGGTCCACATATCTCTCTTGATGAAGTACATACCTGACCACTCACATGTAATGAATATGTAAAAAGTGAAATTAGAAAATGAACTCTCTTATGAGAAAAATTGGGTAAATATCTTGGAATATGGAGTTATAGTTATACCCAACAATATAACTCACCTTGTCGAAGTTCATTGGTGGAACCGTAGGTATGAAGAGGCAATTTGGGAACTGGAGAAAAAAATGAAATACAATTACCCTAATCTATTATCAACCAATAATATGAGTTGAAATTGTGGTGATGAAATTTATAAATGGTGTAATAATATAAGAACCCGATGTTTATTAGTAACATTTTTACCGAAATAAATGTGTGTAGTATAATTTTATATATTTTTTACATGTAAAAAATTTAAGGGAAACACACGAAAAATGATCTCATTAAAAATATCATTTCATTAATATCTATGAAAAAAATGAAAACACCAAATATTTCAATTGGGAAAAATTTAAAACAAAAAATCTAAAATGAGAAAATATAGATTACAACAATCTTCTATAATTGTCGTCCCCCTGGCCAACACTATAGAATTGAAATAGAATTTTACTAAAGCAACCAAGATATTAGAAATAAAAACATATTACCTTATGAATAATTCTAGTGAATATTTAATATTGGAATTTATAACTATTTATAGGAGGTAATGTGACTTTTGTAATAGTATTGTGACCAATGGAATAGTAACATGACTATTAGAAATAGTAATTTAACTATTTAGAATAGTAACATGACAGTTGGAATAGTGATTTAATATCGAAATAATTAATTGTGATATAAATAATATTATAATGAATAATATATCTAAATATAAACAATATAATCCCAATAAATTAATACCATAATTATTAACCTCAAATTAAATTTAGTTACATTTTTAATAAACTATATTTTAATGTATTATAATTTTTATAATAATAATTCATATTACCTATGGTAGAAATTTATTATAAAAAAATTAATATCATTTTCGAAATAATCATCTAGAAAATTTCCTTGGGATATTTTTTTACTAATTTTTAAATACACTTCATTTTTATGTAAATAGTAAAAATTCTATTTTACACGTAACCGATGAATCTTAAATTACATCACTCAGGATGTAATAATGAACTAATATGTTCAAGAAAATGAGGTTTATAGGAAATATATTTCATTTCATAGATGAGTCATTAAAATAATATTTGAAACTATATACATGTTTCCACCTTTATTTTTTAATCCAAATAGAATATTTTATAGAAGGATTTTTCCTTCAAAAACACATCTTTTCTCCTCCTAAGTTATTTGTTCATAATTCAAGAATGACGATGTTTATGAAATATTTGTTTCCAATTATTCATTTTGGAACTCCATTATTATTCAAAAAAATAGTATTGATGAAATCGACATGAAAATCATTCCTTTTCATGGTTTATTTCATGACTATGATTATTATATATTCTATGCGGCATGCATAATTTTGTAAATATTATGATGTGATGGGTGGGACTAAAATAACAAGGCCCCCAATGAATTGGTTAACGTTATGTATCTCATAAGATAATGTGTATTGTGTATGATAATTATTCCCTCTTTATTCATAATAATGATTTTATATTTATGAACATATGATATGTCTAATTGTGATTCTATATTTTTTCACAATGATATGTGGTATTTGACCACAGTGACATTTTGATTTAATTTTTTTTTTGCATTTTCACATTCCATTATGTTATAAAATGTTTCCCTCGTGATGTTTATAATTAACTAATGATTATTATATCATGATTACTATTATTTTTACCCATTATATATTAATTTATATCCTTTATTAGTTCTCTTAATATGATTTTATCTCACCCATTTTGTTGATGTATATCCTCTAGTGACTATATGTACTAAGGTTAATATTAGATATTTTTAGAGTATAAATAAGAATTATTTTAATAATGATTATGTATTATTAGTTATATGTGATCTATGATCCTAATTTTTCAAATATATTAAACTTTTCATCTATTATGTATAACTATTATGTTTTTAATCATGAAAAATGGTGTCATAGTTAAGATATAAAAAGAATGTAAGATATATGAATCACACAACATATGGGAATGAAAATATCTTCTTCCATGTAATTATTGTTACTCATATAGTAACGACATGGGAATAGAGATATGAGAATGGGATATAATTGGATAGGTTCCCTCAAATACATCTCATGGATATTTCCCCTTTATATAACTCCTTGAGGTCACTCCTCAAGTTCCATGAATTTACTAAAACATTATAATTCATGAGTAAATGGATCTACCCATTCATAAATTCATTATAAAAAATGATATGATCTCTCATTCATTTCATTCCATAAAAAATTCTTAATAAATGTAGTAACTTGGTGTGAGAGATCCAAATGATAATACTCCTCATTTGGGTCCCAATAATATCATAGTAAATGGAATGATATCCTATAAAATTACTTAAAATTTAAATTAATAACCAAACTATGTATTATAAAATTACATTTATATATTTTACATTAAGATATATGGATTTAGGTAATATATCCAATAATATCAATATTTCTCTAAATCATAACAATCATTGTTTTATTTCACCATATATTTTATGATAAAAAATAATATTTGAAACTATATACAAAACCCATTTTGGTTATCCTCCAAAATTAATTAAGAAAAAGGTCATTAATTTTATCACATGGCATATCACATGTAATACCTAGTGATTACCCAAAAAAAATATTTTGGACTATAAAATTTAGATATTCTGTCAAAGTCAAAATAAATACCCATTTTGTAAACCTCATAGTGTAACCACATGGGAATTTGTATAATCGAAAAAAATTGATATCCTGAATTAAAAGTTATAATTAATGAAAGTACTCTTGAATATCAACAATTTTAGTAAATATATAATGTGATTTTTCATAATCTATACCAAACACATTTATCATTATTCTTATGTCTGCGAACATTATCCTATGAAATATTGAATTTTTATATGATATATTTTTATAAGAAATTGAGTGGCCCTAAGACAAGGTGTATTTCAATACCATATCACTGACTAATAAAATCTCAGTTTTGTGAGTATAGACCGACCAGGTTAATGTATAAATCACTTGTCATTTATCTTTATGGATGGTCACATCACATTCCTCTTACATGATATTTATGAACATTATATATCTTATATATGTGTTAAAAAACATTTTATTACTATCTCACAATTTAATGATGAGATTTCATACACATCATTCAAGATGAAAAATCCTATATTTAATAAGATATAACAAACAACCTGATCAAAAACATACCCAACAAAATACCCAACATCCCCTGATTAGATATGCCTCAACACTTTTATAAAAAGGTATCAATGTAATGATGTTTTCATGGAGGTTATATCAAAAAAATTATGTGCGGATAAATTCACATATGAACCATGAACACATAATATACCAAATTCATAATGTATAGAAAACAGTGTGGTATAATTAATCTGTCATCTAGCACAAGAAACAAATTTTATGAATAATTAAAATATTAAATATCCAGATTCAATAGTTCAACTCATATCTACCTTCACATTTTATCATAATTTACAATATTCCATAATGATAATAAATCAGGGATAACTCAAAGGAATACATTGAGATATTTATTATCATTTCACTTAAATATATATATACATGAAACCAATGTGAATGAGTGATAAAGTAGATATTTTCATTTGTATAACATGAATAATTTTATATAATTTAAATCATAATAATTTCAAAAAAAAACTATTAATAATTACCCATATAAGTATATAAGTGAATGGAGGGAGTTACCTAATGACTCAAGAGGGGGGAGGGGATGAATAGATTTTTTTTATTTTACTCCAAATAAATCATCCATCAAACTGATCCTAAATCATATATCAATTTAAAGTAGAAAATTAATACATAAAAGAGATGAAAAGAAGATAAATAATTTATAGTGGGCCGAGGAACATGAATCCCTTAGTCCACTCTATTAATGCTCTATCTATAAGCTTGGTGACTTTCAAAATATACGAATATTTTCCAGGGAGACCAATAATTGAGTGGAAGAAACTAAAACGTGGTACACAATGGTTTCATAAAATTTTCATGGGATCTCCCCTTTTATTAGACCTATACATATCTTTTACAAATTATAATAAATATAGAAAATATATTATTATTCCGAACAAAATTCCATGTTGAAAATGAATAAAATATGAGATGTTCTTTCAGAAAAAGACTAAATCACAAATGATTATCTACAAAAGGTCTCTTGACTATGGTTTATAGGTTATTAAAAGAACAATAGGCATCATAATTCATTCTTTATGGAATTAATGGAGTATCATTTATTTATAGGAATGATAAGTATCATACGTGTTCTTAAGGTAAAACTTTATTTTTCATTCTCTATACTTTATTATTTTTTATCACTCTTTGAATATTGAATTCATAACTTCATATATATTCTAAAAATTAGGAGCATATAGAATCATTATAAATGGTATTCTTTTTCCTACATGTGAATTATGATTCTTAAAATAGAAATTACAAATATCACTGTTGATTGTAACTAGAGTCTCTATTATAATAATAACATTCTTGGAAATATATTTACAATATTATTGATCTATACATATCCATCCATCATGATTTATAATGAAAATGAACCTATGCATGAATTTCATTCATGATTCTATAATGGAAATAAATACCTCAATAGAGTGAATAAATAGTATTAAAATAATTTCTTCAAATTACAATAGCATAAGAGGGGATAATCTTCTTAATGGGTCATTTCCTTCATTAAAAGATAGAATGAATTAGAAAAATTCCTGAATCAATACATCATAAAATACTTTTACATTGAGATAAAAATATAACATTTGAAGATAATATACTTCGTACGATATTTAAAATTTTCATAAAATTATATTATCTTTGTAAGATAATATAATTGGAAACACTATAATGTAAGATACATATTTTCCTTGTATGACGGTTTGATCAATGTATGATAAATCCTTACTCTTTATGATTATTTTCTATGATAACTAAGAACATACTATCTTTTATAGCATGTAGAAAAATTTGACATTTCCTATGATAAAATGATCTTAATATGATAATTTTCATTATGAAAATAATGACGTATAAGATATTTTTCTATTCCTTATAATATACCTCATACGTAATAATTTAATATGATAATTTACTTAGAATATAATATGAAATATATAATAGATACATCTATTTATTTTATGATGATTTCCATCAATGAAAAACAGAAATCCAAATAGTGTATGAAAAATAATACTTTATATGATAAATTTTTACCTTATATGATATTTCACCACATCATATGATGTTTCCTTAGAAAATTTATTTGAACATGAAAATTTAAATATTAACTAATACATACCTAAATGAAATATAACTTTATAAAAATTTCTATCAACCTAAAAGCACATAAGAAGAAATTATTAGTAAAAAAATTAGGATTTTTCTATCATAGAAACATATAAATATTAAGATATGTTTGAATAATATTAGTAATTAAAACATTACCCATATTTTTTATGATCACAAAACTATTGAAATGTTCAATAGAATATTTTACATATTGAATAACAAAATTGATAATTTTCCTATTAATAATACAGTAAAATTTTAATTAACAAATTATACCTTTTTCATGATATCAAAATACATAATAGGTGGACTGAGATAATACATTCAAGGTATCACATTTAACATTAAACTAAAAGAATATATATTATTAAAATTAACATGATTTGAATTTTTACTTATAGACGTAAAAAAATAAATTTTATATAATTGAAAAATTAGTGTAAGACAACATAAAATTTATAATTCCATTAATTCAATTAATATTATTCCTTAACCATAATTTAATATAACCAAAATATAAACCAGACAAAGAAATATATCTATCTTTTGGTTCTAGGTTTGGTTGGGATGAGGTAAAGGAATGAAAATGTTTCCAAGGATTGGAATGGATAAGGGATGTTTAGATCCATATAAACCAATAATAAAAGTTTCACAGAGCGACTTAATTTTTTTTCATGATATCATCATGAAGCTTCATATGTTTTTCAACATTAAAATACACAACAACAGTGAAGGTAAAACTAATTCTAGTGAAATATATTTTCTAACCAGAATGATATTTTAATTTATTAATCCCAACAAATATTTTATCGTTATATATATATCTCTCTTATATGGTAGGAAGAGGAAAAAACATTGAATCCTTTCACTAATTTCCAAAAACATATACATGGATTAACAATAATCTGTACACTTCCTATAAAATGGAAAAATTTATTTCTATTCATTTTCAACATTGAGAGATGTCAATATTGATTGATATATAGAAGAAAAAAATTCATTTCTTGATATTAGTTCCAAAACACACTTCAATATTTCATATATGATCCGCTGAAACATTAATATTTTCATTTATGTTACCATTTTTCTCTTGAATTCCATAGATTTTAAATTATAAGAGCGTAACGAAATTCATTAATAATTAGTGAGGATCATAAAAAATGAATAGGAGGGGTTCATTCCGAAAAGGGATACCGGCCACCAATAGGAGGGGTCATTCCACAACCATAGCTATGGGGAACCCATGCCCCATTTACCCCACATAATTTATTCAGAGCAAGTTGATCAATATCTTGTTTGATTTTATGAATTGAATTGGGTCATTATAACAAGGGATTGGACCACCAATACCTGAAGGCCTCTATGGAAAACTAATTACACCATCCTCAAGGGCCGCATAAGGATTCACTACACCCCTATTTGATCACCAATTGTATTGGCAGCCTCTCTCGAGAATGCTCTTGTGACTCACTCCCCTAAGCTGATGAGGTAGGCGTGTGTGAGTCATTATGGTTGTTACTTCAGCCCAAGATCTACCAAGGAGGGATTTCACTAGGACATGTCTATACATCCATTCAGCCATAGAGACTGAGAATCATGTGTTTTACACCTCCTGCATATCCGACCCCATTTTGGCTTACATGACTTTAACATCAGGCACAGCTAAGGAGGAACCCCATCAAAGGGGAATCATAACCTACAACTTCAGTGGCCCATGCCATCACTGATGTATGTTATCATCACACTATTACTAAAGATCATGGGAACCTCTATGTCCAGTCAGTGTTGAGGGTCCAATAACCCGACATGAAAGTTGGGTTGACCATCCCGGTTTCCGGTGCCAGTAGTAGTCATCGCAGGTCGACCCGTGGTTATGAAATTTTGTATGAAGGTCATACACATAACTACGTCATCTAGAGTGGAGGTTCTCATCACTCATGTGTTCAATTGAAAGGTCCTCCACATGATACCATCTTAAGTATAAATGGAGGTCATACATATCTTGTTAACACCCGACATGGAGGTCCTCCCCATGCCCATGCTCTTAGGTATAAAGTTTTCCCCACACATCAATATTTCAATGCTAGTCTCCCCGCACCGTCACCAGCTCAAGAAGAGGATCTCTCCAAGGTAGAATCAACCAAAGAGAAGGCCCTCGTCACCTTGTCACCCATCAACACATAGGTTTTCCCTGTTTCTAGTTTAACTAGTACAAATTCCCTCCACATACCATCGTTGTAACAGCCATCCAGGGTGGAAGTCCTCCCCATGCTATAGGAGGCCTCTATGGATGTCCTCCTGTAATGCCCACTAGTTCCAGTAGAGGTCCTCCATTATCCATTGTTTTTATCCATTGGGGTCCACTGCATTTTCCATTTGATATATTCCTGGGTACCCCTCGCACCCCGATGCATCCAAGCATAAGTCCTCCCATCATCGAAACAAATTGTCGTGAATGCCTTTCTTGTATCCAATCTCGCTTTGGTGGAGGTTATCCCAAATCTTGAGGTAACCTGCATGGAGGTATTCCCCATGTCATGGATTTACCATGCTCTGGAGAACCATCCTAGTGAAGGAGGGAAGGTTGTTGCCTCCAATGGAAGAATCCAGGGAAGCATATTATTGTGTCCAATCGAATTCTTTTTTCAGATTTTGAAGCAGAGTGTGACTCGATGATCAAGCCCACACCCCAATCATCAGTATCAAGGTTTAGGGTAGGGACCCCTTGTGTTATATTTGTCCTCTTGGAAAATGGATGCACAAAATTCCAAAAGCCCAGTATAAATATATACAGGAGGAGGATGACTTTTTCCCTTTCTAGAGGCTTATTGTACTATCATCTATATCATAACCTAGATCATTCTCTATCATGAAAAGGAATTTCCGAGTGTTGTTCTAGAAACCATTAAATGACGATCACAAGTCAAATTCATCTCCATTACCCACTGCTTTATTATATGAAGTGGTGGTCAACTCCTCATATTATAAGGATGTCTTGGTGCAGTCAGTACAATCCTCAAAAGATAGCCTAGTATGTAGCAGTATTTTAGCTCGTGCACCATACTCTCCACCGACTAGCTCACCACCATAGTGGACAACATCTATAACATTACCAGTTCCTCATCTACCCCAATTGACGAATGGAAAAAACAAGGGTTAGATCACTATTACATGTATATAATCTTGTGGGACATTCTCATAGAGGATCGCCTCCGTATGTTGTTTTGGCTGACTGTGACATTAGACTTCAATATTATAAATTCTATTATCCAATATGAGGTCATGTTATTTAGCCAAACTCTCCATAAAAAACATCTTCTCCTTTGAGGTTAATAGTTTACATACTCCATGTGCTAGGAATAATTTGATATCATTTACTATAAATACTGCATGGTCAAATTGGTTGTGCTTCCTATCGCTCGGCACCCTGCATCGCTTGGATATCATTATACCCTTCAGTAATGAAGCATATGGATCTTTATAGTTCTCTGAATAATCATCAGGGAGGATTCCCCCCATGTCCAGATCTATTGCTAGGGGTAGTATGCTTCTATTCACAACAGTCCTATCTGGCACCAACCCGATATTCCATGTGATATTGAGGATATGCCTCTCGTGACAGTCATAGTTAACATGGCTTTCCTTGCAGAGGAAGAAAAAAAGATAGGAATCATTGATGAAAACTTAACATTTGGGGAAGTGCCACCCCAATTGGATTCTTCGGGTAGGGATACTCACCAGAAAAGAAACATTATTGGCCTTCGTGTACCTTCGGAGTCATTTCCACTCAAATGAGACCCGGGTAAGGGTAAAGAGCACGCTAGGACCGTAAAACCATCTGAACTATCTTGATCAATGCAGAAGATGAAAGATGATCCCAAAAAGACTGTGTCTCTTCAAAAAGTCACAAAATATAAAAGGATGCTTGATGATCTCCTCACTGAACGCACCACGGAACAACAACCAAATTACGGTAATCCTTGACCGGGGCAGCATAGGCATATACAACATACACCCAGTGAGTTTTTTCATGGTGATCTCAACAACCCTACCCATCTAGATAGGAAAATTATAGTATTTATGGAAGGTTTCCATGATATGCATCACTGAACCTAGCCGATCTGTGTGAGACTCTCCACCGAGATCTGACTCTATAGGACATTCCCCCAATAGCTCCATAGGTTTCTATTCAGGTTATTCCTCTAGTTACTCCGTAGGTTATCCCTCCAAAAAGTCTTCGAGTAATTAAACTATTCTCTCCATGAGTATCTAGGTCCTCTTTCTATGTTGATGATTCTACGAATTCATTAGTGATTAGGGATTATCATCAATATAGGAACCCTTTATAGTATGATCTGATGGATGCTCTGATTTCATTCCTTGAGGCTCTTGAATTACAATATTTGGAAATTAAACCCAATGTTATGCCATACCTAGAATGGGTGAATGATATGTGAACACTAATTGAATTATGGAACCCTAACTTCTCCCCTTTAAATGGGACATGTAACCCACTGTAACAACTAGCCCACATCATTTCATGATGTGGTCCTATGTTGGGAACATTAGCATAGCACAAATCCTCTAAGAACTAGTGTTTCATAGACAAAGTGGAAGGGTCCACTTTCATATGGTACATCTAGTTACCCATCAGATCCATATTTCTTTGGAGGATATTCATTGGATGTTTCTTTACCAATTCAGTTCCACCACCTAGAATACATGTATCACTGATCACATCAAGTTCAAGCAAAGTACAGATGAGCCTGTCATCGAATTCATAGCTAGCTGGAATGACCTCCCATTTTCACTCGCTATGTATTTATCTCAGGAGAAAAAGTTAACAATGTGCATGGGGAATTTCAAGACACAATGGTTCCTTTCACTCTTCACATAGAACATCCCAAGGGGGATTCTGTAATTTCTTGGACAAGGATGAATGCCAAGAGGAAGCCTTGCATAAAACCAAAAGGCATGCCTGTTACCTCCTTCAGCTCCTTCATGAAGGGCCACCAAGTTTGAGACCATTGTTGTTGCATAGTTAGAGGCCCCAGACAACTAGAATTCTTAACAATGGAACCACCGTACAGCCTCACTGAGGGCCACTTCCTAAGACTCAGACTCACGATTTGTATCGCCCGCCTCAAAATCATCATGTATTATCTTGTGATGAAATGTGGTCTCCTAGGTGAGGTAATCTAGTCCCTCCTTCTCATCATGCTCTTCCAGTCCCTTTTCATGGACAAGATCCTATATTCCCCATTCCAGATAAGAGAAACAATACACACTCATTCAATGATCCTCCGATCCCTAGATATTTCTGGAGTTCCTTGGATCATGGAATCATAATGTTTCCATAATGTATGAGGCCCAAAGAGGATGATATCATCAATAAACTTAACTATTTCCCCTATCAATGTTTACATGAACACAACCTCATGTAGTGCTATGTGTTCAATTATTTTCTCCTGCACCAAGTCGATAATCACATAGCTAGATTGGGTCCAGCCCTGGCATAGGTGGCATGGGTTTCTACAAGGGCTCATAGAGACAACAAAGGTGAATGGAAATATGTATCTAGCTCGAGATCTTATATGTATGAATATGGGATGGCTCTCAATGAATTCACTCACACACATGGTATTATTCATGCTTTTTTGAATCAACCTGAACCTTCTGAAGACACTAAGCTACCTCCATCTATTACTTCCGCATCGATATCCCAGTCTTCGTCTTCTTATGAGAGAAAGCATTGGTGAAACAAGTTAATGCGAACCCTTAAACAATGTTGAATCCATCCCACACTCTCAGTGACATCATACCACTGGAAATGGGATTCAGATGTAGAATTCACCTAGTAATTGAGAATTCCTGGAGTGATGATAATTTGTATGCCTTAATGAACAACATCGAACATGTAAACCCCTATGTGGTTCCTAATGATGAAGAGAACCAGAAAGACCCTCCTAATATTCCCATTCAAGGATAGCGTCTGTAAAGACCCGAAGCTTATCGTACGAGGATATGACATTACTTTTGCGGAATACTTATTACATAACAAAAACACACACACAAGGATCGTAATAGTTTAGTGTCTTTGGAAACTCGGAACGTAATCTTCTAATCGTGGTGAAAGATCTTCAATATCTCCCATAAAGATCTTCCCTTTTTTTACCTAAAACCTTTCTTTATATCCTGGGGAAAAGAAAACATAAAAGGGTGAGCTCAAATGCTCAGTAAGGGTAAGAAAAAGAAAAATCAATCACATCATATTCATAAGAACATAACTTTTGGAAATCTTAACCTGCAAAAGAGAGCATAATTTCATATCATGGGATAAATCATAGTAGTGAAATGAAATCCCAATAAGCATAACTTAAAACATGAAACTTTGTGGAATACACACATAATCATAGAGAATCATTTTTTATTAGTCAATACTCATTTCCAAGACTATCTTAGTGGACAAAGTCCCTTTCTGAACCGAGTCACCCTCGTTTCAGTCTTGTTTCAGTGAACCGGTATAACCTACCATTCCAGCCATGCCTATCTCATGAGATATAAAATCTTTACCCAATGCATTGGAGGGAGATATAGGTCCCACCCATCTCATAATGGTACCATTCTTATGTGTGCCACAAAATAAACATACATCATTGCATAACCCATGTAGTAAAAATGGGATTCTTAAACAACATGACATCATAAAACAATTCATATAAGATAAAGGAATTCATAAAAATATTTCCATCACAACATAATAAAATCCATGTAATAATAGGGATAAAAACATAACCCTTTCTTATCTTAGATGGAAAATAATTTTGATAAAAAACTTGAACTCTATTCTTGAGGAAAATATCCTTTCTTCTTCAAAAACATTTTTCCTTTCTTATCATGTCAAAAAATTTTAAAATAAAAGAATTTGATTAAAAATAAACTTGAAAACTTGTAACGGAAGATTCTTGGAAATAATGTTTTAAAAATACATTCATGTTGTATAAGTTAAAAGAAAACATTCTTCTCGTACTTTTGTCGGAAAAGTCAAAAAAAGTACCTCGTACGAAAAATGTCAAAAGATTCCTTTCATATCATTTACTAAAAACTCACCGAAGGGTAAAATAGGATTTAAACAATTGTAGGAGGATATAAATAATATTACATATTTAGGAAACATGGATGTGGATGATAAAATACACCCCAGTAAATACCAATGTATAAACAATCTCGAATAAAAATGAGATTGTGATATTTCCCTTACCTTAGGTCCGATTTGCTTTGTAAGTGTCCGAACCTCCTGTATAATGATTTAAATAATGTCATTTACTTATTACAGAATCATATTCATTGTTATGATATCATATATGGTTCACTTATGACTTTATATTACTCGTTCTTTTGTAAATTCCATGTTAAAGAGCGTTTTGGGTAAAATTGTTTCATTTGTCGTCTGTGTTTTGACTTGTAATTATTCATATGATTACATAAATCATGATTACTTAATTACAGAATATAAAACATGATATATATATATATATATATATATTCAGAATATACATATATATAATAAATCAGTAAATGGAAAGAAATACACCGTTCATGGAGACGGTAGGTCGTACGCACGCATGAACGCGGTTTTCATTTACTTATTGAGTTGAATGGAATTAAGTAGATGTCATACATATATAAATAAATACATTAGCTTTATAATGTCATATAATTCATTATTATTGCTTATATATACTTTATAATCATTCTTAAATGGTTAACATGGAGAATGAATCTCATCGCGTCGTGGAGACGGTAGTCCGTACGTACGCACGAGCGATGATATCATTTCCATAATTATTGAATTGAATTGGAGTGGATGATACAATATATCAGAATCATTATGATGTTATAATAACTATGTATAGTTATTCTTTACACCATAATACCCATCCATGTAAGGTGTTGGTGGAAAAACAGATTACACCACGGCGTGGAGACGGTATTCCGTACGTATGCACGCGCAGTGATTTCATTTTCCGTAGGATGGATAGACGGTGAATTAGGATTGTTTCATACTTATAATAACATATCAGTATATTAGTGATACTGATTTTATTACTTAATAATGAGACAACCTAAGAAGAAGAAGTCGAAGAAGAAAAAAAGGTTAAAGAATTGGTAACGTAAATTACCTCTTCTTTGAAGTGCCCCTTGGAGACCTTCTCTTAGGGAAATAAAATTGATATTTGAGGAAGACCAGAACCTATAGGATGTTTCTAGGGAAGTGTAGAAGAGAATTTGGCAGGGGTTGGCCGAGCTTTAAGGCTCAAATTTGTGTGAGGAAAACAGGGAGGAGGTGTCCTTTTATAAGGGAGGAGAGGGGCACCTTTGGAATAACTAAAAATATTATTTTATTATAAAGTCAAGTTCAGTTTTAAATAGCACCAAATTGATTTATTTCTAGGGTAAGGTGGGGATGGGTCGAAATCATCTCATCCAATAGAATTTAGACAAGTTTAGGTTCCTATTTTAACCTTATCATTTTGATTTAACATTCAGTTAAATAATTTTATTTTTACCGTGTATTCTTGTGTTCTTATACTATAAGGTTAATAAACATACTATATAAAGCCAAACGAACCCCAAGTTGTTTATTATTAATATATATAACCTTATCTAAGTCATTTGTCCGAACCTTAGATTTTTAGGAATAAAATAACAATTAATAATATAATATTTGTTTTAAACACTATTTTATGTCAATTTTGACACTATTTAGTAATTGATTTTTGTGAAAATCATAACAGAATGATAAGTTATAAAAAAGTTAATTAAATCAATACTACCATGTCATATTAACCTATAAAATTAGTTTAATTCATAAAAAGTCTCAAATTATATTTATTTGGGTATTTATAGCATCAATTATGTCAATATTTCATTAATAAGATAATTATTGCATCATCGTTGTGTCATAAATAAATTAAATTATTTAATGACTAAAAATTCTAAATAAAATCCCATTATGTAGGAAATCTTTTTAGATTTCTAATGAATATTTATAATCGAATTTATCTTATGTATAACCCTATATTAAAAATGTTTTAGTAAATAAACTTTGATTTTAACTCTTTTAACTCTTCTTTGAATTAAATAATAATAAATGTCCTAATCTAATCCAAGTGGTCCTAAATGATAATATTTTACACTTAAGGTTGTTTTTGGTCGATATACACTTGTCCAATCGGATTAGGACATGTGTTAGGGTAATATTAATATCATTGTTACCCTCAATTACCCTATTTACTTTTAACCGTGGTAAATAAATGTAAAAAATTACTATTCAACAAAAATTATTTTCATCTCATTGAACCAAATTTTACTTACTGACATCAACCGTGTCTCTCGGAGTTTTGAAATTCCATTCACAGAAGCGGTAAAATTAAGTTTTATGAAAAATTCAGTTTTTTAACTACCACTTAGTAGTTTCACTATTCATCAAAAATTGATGTCTTTCAGAACAATGCCAAAATTTCATCCTAAGCTATATTTCATATTCCGAATTCAAAAATGAGGTATATTTTACCAAATTCATAACATAGAAGTTGCATTAATTAATTTTATAATTAAATCCCGCTGTTAAAACAAATAGCGTGTTTTTAAGAAACAATATCTATCAAAAGATTGACACTTGTTTATGTCTGGTTTTAATGTGAAATTACATCCGATGACCAACATTGTATTAAATTGTAAAAATATATTCTAAATATACTTAAAAACCACTGAAATTAATAATTTATCACTATTAATTATTTTGATTAAAAAAAGTTGTTTTTAATTATAATTTAGTAATGTTCACTATTCATCATAATATGAAAGTTATCCGAAAAGTACCAAAATTTCACCTTAGGCTAAATTCGATACTCCGAATCCAAAAATGAAGTCCATTTTGAGAGATAAAATTTCTAAAATTTTAAAAGGTGGTTATTACTATTCATAACGGCTAGTTATAATAATATTTTAATAGCATATCGTTGTTTAGTGAAACTCGGTATTGCGTACTACACACGCTATCGAGGAAGGTCGCGATTGCGTGTAATGAAAGGAAAGTCAAGGATGTATGTTTTGCAAGCTCCTTTTGGTGTAGCGTACAATAAAAGACATTAATAAAATTAAAAAGAATATTTTTCATAAAATCTCGTGCTGTTACAGCGTCGATGAAGGAATGAATATGTGGACCTTTTGAATGCATTGGCCAGTGCTTGTAGACAGGACATGAATGCTAATGAGACTAGACATTAGGCCATTCACAAAGCTCATAATACACTAGCCTCCCATTCTATCTCATTAGGATCACTCCCACTACTATTCATGTTTCTTGATTAGGAGTAGACATTGTGACTATGTTATGACAAACTATGATTAGTTATAGATATACCATAGTCCTCTGACAATCATCCTGTAATCATATTAAGTGGTTCGGTATGTGAGTTGTAGGATATCCCCAACACTATACAAAATATACTAATTCAAACAACATCACCCATCTTACCTCCAACCATAGAGAAACATCCAATATGTAGAAATGTGTGCCTGGGACAAAACAATACTGTACCTAAGAACCATTACAGTATTACTTCAATGATTTCAATCCTCATGGATCTCTGTGTATCCAAATATATGCATGAATCCCTTGAAAGATTCTTTTAAAATCCAATCCAGTTCAAAACAGAGGTGGAGGAAGCAGAAGACTTATTTGCTGAGATAGTCGAGCATGCAGAATGAAATTCCATCATATCATTCACAAATGAATATGAAGGTTCTCCATACATGGGAACATCTGCTCATTGTATATCACTGGAAAGTTCAATGGAATGGAGGATCATCGTTGTATTGTGGACAAACGTTATGGTATAAATATCATCCAAATCCAGACACTCTGCACGTTGGTAATGAATGAGATAGATCTGAGTCCCTCTGACCTAAAGATCCGATGTTATTAAATGGTGGAACATACACAAGATGGTAAGAACCACCTGAAAATCCAATTTGGTGGCCTGATCTCTAGCACTATGTTTATGATCATTTTATAGGACATCACCTACAATGCACTGATGGGTAGACCCTAGCTCCACCTACATGAAGTAGTTCCCTCCTCATATCACCAATGCCTTAAGTACTCCCTTAATGGTTGAGTGGGCATTCTCCACGGTGAAGCATCTCTCGTTGGCTCTTTTTTATCCCTCTATTTAATCTCTAACTACTACAAGAGTAATGAAAAAATAGGTTCATTCCAATGAGGATGATCATATTATTGATACCACTATCCCATGGATAAACATAGATGATGACTTCATTCTCCTGATCTGTAGGTTGAATGCCATGACTCCAGACAAGGGATAGTGATTTATAGTCTCTAGGAGGAGTGGTAATCTAATTCCCATCAGGATGTATTTGCGTGGAGCAGTGTTGATATGTCATGTATAGATCCTTAGGTCTTTTTCCACCATCTCCATATCCTAGTAGTTCATTGTGGGTTAAAAAACCTCCATACAAATGCATCCTTCTCATGGTTCCATTTTTGAGGCTGAGGAAGAAGAAAAAACAGATCAGAGTCTACATCAACTTCCAGGATCTCAACTGTCACTATGCTAAGGAAAATTTTCTCCTTCCCATGACGAAGTTGTTGATCAATGCTACCACTGTATTATAAGATCTCTCCAGCATGGATGGGTATTCCATATATAATCAGATTCTAATGTACCCCATGGATGAATATTCCACCGCATTCAGATCACCACAAGGTACCTTATCTCACTGGGCAATACCATTCGGTATTAAAAATGAAGGTTCTCCTATCTATGTTCCATGCACCGCAAATTCTAAAGGATCATTGGGACATTAGTGGAATGCTACGTAGAGGGTTTGGGGTTCAAATACCGCTAGCATCAGGACCATCTTAGTGATCTCGATAAATTGTTCAGCTTCCTCCTCTCCTAGAATCATAAGATGAACCACATGATGTGTGCCTTAGGGGTTACCTCTGGAATGTTTCATGGATTCTATATTAGATATAGAGCCATCATGATCGGCCTTGAGAATATTAAATACATCATTCAGATGTCTCCTCCTAGAAATCATTGAGATCTCCAAGGATTTGAAGCCCATACATCATATATACACCAATTCAGTATAAATATGGAAAACAATTATAATACCTTTTCTTGTATCCTGAAGAAATGTGTTTTCTATCAGTGGGATGAAGGCTGTAAGACTACCTTTGAGGGGATCAAATAGTATTTGATGCAGCCTCCGATTTTGATGCAACCTATCTCTAGAAAACTATTCTTCCTTTCTATTACTACTATGGAATGATCCCATGGACCCCTTCTCACCCAGATGAATAATAAAGATACATAGAATAGTTATACTATATTAGATGCATCCTCCTCAATATATATACAAGATATTCCACTATCGAGAATATTTTCCATGTATTGGTCTTTGAAGTGAAGAAGCGGTGACATTATAAGAAGCATCGTGAGATATATCTTGTGTCATGTGTGGACCCACCAAAGTGTATTCAAAACTACCCTATGTTGATAGGCTAACTAGATTAGTGGGTAGTGATCCTTTAGTAGTTTGACATCAGTTTCATTCTACAGAAATATGTTATGGGTCAGGTGCTATAAGATTTTTTGGCCGTCCATCACACCCCCATAGAGAATGATCAATATATTGACATTCCAGGAAAGGCTATCCTCTCATAGGATCAATAAGTATGGTGTTTCCAGATGAACATTGATGGATCCTTTTGTATCATGACATATATAAGGCTATACTATCCCAGAATCAATAGAGTAGGCATAGGTATTGTCTTCATCATGCATACAAGGTTTCCTTTCCGTATTCATTCTTATTTTTATAAGGGTGTACCAACAACAAGGTAGAGTACCAATATCTGATCACTAGTCTCGAAATTTCCCTCAAGATTGATATCCCCCACTTACTTGTGAAGGGTGATTCCAATCTAGTCAACAAATAGATCAACAGTGACTATATTGTTAGGAAGCCGGAGCTCGTACCCTTGTTAGTGTACAGTAACCAGCTAATGGATCAGTTCCCTTTTCAGCCATAACATTATTGCATACCTCATTTGTAGATCAATTAAACAGATGCACTAGATAGGCTCTTTTCCTATCTCACAGATCCTAACTACGATGATTTGATTATCAATGTGGCGCATCGATGAGTCATCACTCCCATCACTCCAAACGATGAAGATAGCCAACAGGTAAATCATCTTACTACCAGTGCTTCCATTTAGGGACCCCATTCCCCAATTATGCAATAGAATATTACCCATATTGGATGACTCCCTTGGCTGAGTACCTCCAACACACAAATATTCAGACAGATTGTGTTGAACGTGAGCAAATCTGCTAGTGCGAAGCCTAGTTCACCCTCCATAGTGGTCCCAACCATGAGTAGATCCTCTAAAGATGTGGTTTTGATAAATTTCACCTCTGTTTTATTAAATAAAAATAATTCCCCTAGATGATGATGGATATTCATGATTTTTCCTATGGATCCTATTATGTTGTAAAAAAACTCTCCCACTAGATTTGATGGTTGGGCTACTTCTGTCCCACGATTATTTATGAGTGCATAGAGCTATCCAAAGGTGCCACGTATGCCAGATCCATGCCAAATTTGTGCATTTACCACTATATCCCATTTATTCTACCATGTAAACTTAGACCTTTGCAGTCAAGGGACTTGATGTCATGGGACCTTATCCACAAGAAACATCTAACCATTACAGGTTTATCCAAAACACCACAGGATTATTTTTCCATGTTGGAAGAGGGTAACCCACTCAAGGAAGATAATTCCAGTTATATCATTGATTTTATGACATCAAAAATCATCCATCTATTCAGAGTGCCTCACATAATCCTCACCGATAGTGGAAAAAAAATTTGAACAGATGAGCTGAAAAAATTGTATGCCAAATACAGTATATGTTCCAACCATACCTCTCATTAATACATGCACAAAAATGGGAATATCGGGTCCTTCAACAAGACCCTCTCTAATATTTGTCAAAATAAGGTTGGTCAGATCATGAAAATTTGGTCGGACAAGCTCCCCAATAATCTTTGGGCTTACCAGATGATGACTTATAATTCCACCTAGGTGAGTGCATATTCCCTGGTGTACGAAACAGAGGTAGTCCCACTCATCAAGATTCAGTTTCTGTCACATCGTATAACTATCTATGATCAATAGATTTCAGATAAAATAGATGAATTCTTTATGGATGAACTACAATCCCTCGATGAGAAAAGGCTCTAGGCCTTACACAACTTGGAGAGGGATTATAAAATGATATCCATAGAATCCAATAAGTAATTTTGTCTCTGATACTTCATTTAAGGTGACACTATGTTGGCCCAATGGACACTAATGATACCCTGTAGAAAGTCCCCAATGATGGATCCCAAATAAGGGACCATACATTATCCATAAGGCTTAAAACAATGGTTCATACACTTTGGTTACTAGTGATGGTGTGTGATAGAATCCTACCACCAATGAAAAATTCATCAACAATTACTTTGAATGAGAATATTCATCCTCATCGCACGATGTTGAACTGAATGAAATGTCCTAACTGCATGATGTTAAACTATAATGCATTTCAAGAAATATGTATGACTTGAATCCCATCCTTATGGGATATATAGGAATAACAAGAAATTGGTCTTCAGAGCCATTCCTAGTTCCCCCATTTTTGGGCTCGCAAACTAAGTATCCTTCAAGGAGAACATGTTGTGGTGTGGAATTCATTGGACCTCATTAACGCTAGGTTTACAATATCATCACAGGGTGCCTCCTTCAGAAATACATTCCCCTATCGATATCCTTACCGCTTGACGTTAAACTACATGAAATTTCAAGAACTTCCTGTGTCTTGATTCCCATTATCATGGGATATGTAAGAATGCCGAGACATTTTGTATTTTGGTCTATCCTCATGTTCATCCTTATTTTTGGCCTCTTGGCCTAAGATCACAGCTAAAATCATGTTGTGTGGGGTGGAATTTTTTTTTCTGCATTCACGTCTGGTCTCGATCAACCACATCACCTTCTAGGATCTCATCTCTCCCTCATCATCATTACCACATGATGTTAAATTTTATGTTATCCTATGAACTATGTACATCATTATTCCCATATTTATGGGATACGCCGGAATTTCCAGATGTTTTGTCATCAGGTCCAACCCCAGGTACTACAAATCCTACCTTTCTTGCGGCCCCTATGCCTAAGGTACCATCTTTTTTATGCATGATGTGGTTTTGACTTCTCTTATACTCATTCACAATGAGTTTTCTTTATCATTCCATTCACATCCCCGTTGGGAACTCATTCCCCCCATTCATCCTCATCACATGACATTAAATTGTATCATACATCAGAACTATGTATGGATTGATTCCCATTCTCATGGGATACGTAGGAACTCCTGAGCATTTCTCCTTGGGTCCAGCCTAGGTCCCTTGACATATTGAACCCTATGAACCTACCCTTCTTGTTAGAGTTCCATGCCCTTAAACTAAGATCACATTCATCCCGCATGACATTAAACTACACAACACCTTTCCAAAATCCCATTCCACTGGACCTAGGGATGAAACATTCTCTTGAAGATGTGTGGTGTGGTGGGGACTCCTTCGATCCTCATTTAAATCAAGTTTTTTTTACCACAACACGTAGACCTCCATTGTGTTTGATAACTATATACGGATATATTCCCATCCTCATTGGATATGTAACAACACCCTACATTTTTTCATCTGGTGTATCCTTATGTTCCTCTATCATTGGTCCCTCAACCTAAAGTTACCCATGGGAGATAATGGTGTGGTGTAGACGTCCTTTGGTACTCATTCAGACCAGGTTTCCAACATCTAAGCTATGCACCTCCATTAGGAGTGCCTCCCCTTTTACCATCGTCCTTACCACACGACGTTAAACTGCACAACATCTCAATAACTATATATGTCTTGATTACCATATTTATGGGATATGTAGGAAGACACCAGAATTTATCTTCATGTCCAGCCTTGGGTTCATAAACCCATTCTTATCTTTGTCTTCCTTTTATATCCTGGAATCATTTTCCCTTGGTTGAACCCCCCAACCTCTGTCACGCCTCATAAATGTGTTTATATGCATTATTATTACAACTCATCTCTTTATTTCATATTTAAACATGATTTACTACTTAAAAATCTACTTAATACACCCCAGATGATTGAGAGGCCTAGTGTATTTAGGGATTAAGAACATTGCAAGACAACATAATACATAAAATTCAACCTCTTTATTGAAAACTTATTTTACATGACCACAACATTCCTTCATACTTAGAACTGCATGGGATAACCTGAGGACAAAGATAAAGTATTGGCGAGGTATAAAGCCAAGTAAGGGTGTAAACAATCCATAAAATGATGAATACAATATTTGTTAGGAAATAGGAATATAAATGGACAACAATAGAAAACTTGACATAATGGAATGATATAGAATGATTATCATAAGATGGAAATGATGAAATGACATGAAACATGATATTAGCATGATCCAAGGATCATTGCACATTGACTAGCATGAGTAAACCCTTATTGCATATTAATTTACCTGAATAAAACCTCATTTCACATGAATTATCATGATTAAACCCTCATTTAACATGGAATATCTTGATACTAATTATAACTCAATGCATTGGAGTGCTATCAGGGCACACCCTTCATAAAAATATCTTTTCATGCATAAGTGTTCCACAAGAATCATATAAAATGTAATCAGTCAACATCATAAGGTATTCCATGATTAAGTAATGATTAATATATACATGTAAGTACCATTAAATAAGTACACGTGTATAAAAGAGAATACCCTTGATGTAGAAATTGGTATGGTATTCACTACTTGATGATTTTGGCATAGAAAATCATTGTTCCATTTCAGATGCATAACGTTGTAAAATAAAAATTCATAAGTTAGGTTGATTAGAGAGAAAGGGTTATATAAACATTTATACATGAACTATATAGTAATGGGATAATTGAACAATATATCCCAACATATGAAATGGAATTTAGAATCATAATAGGGGATAAATACTTGAATGTAAATAAGAAGAGAGAAATCCCTTACAGAATTCCAACATTGTAACAGTAGTAAACAGAAGGAATTAAAGATAGATGAAGTGTTATATCATCATTAAAGTATATGAGGGAGGTTTGGAGGAGTTTTGAAAGCATTCCCCAAAATTTTTAATTTAAAATAAAATGGTGTAACAACATGATGAAACTAGGATAAAAATGAAAAAGGAGTGAATCCCTTACTTGAGTGTGTGAATTCAAATGCATGAAGAGGGAATTCATGATATCCTAGGGTGCATTGAGAGGATTATAGATAGGGAAGTGTAGAGTAGGGAAATTCTATCAGGATTTTGTGTGAAGATAATTGGGAAATTGGGTGGGTTTATATATGAAATAATATGGAATTATTTATTATTTAGGTTTTGGACACTACAGACTAAACTATTCAAAACCACAAGCTTTCCCATGAGTTTTTACCACTATTTCTACAAAATAAGAGTGCTATAAAATATTTTATAAGGCCAAGGTATGAAAATATTAAAATTTTAGGCTTTCTTTTGTGGAGGTCAGTCATATTCTCAAGAAAATATTTTTAAAATGTGAAAATATATTATAAGCCTTAGAGGGTTCAATTAGGTATTATAAAAAAACTAAAATTAATCTATTTTAATGGTAAAACATATATTGGATTATTATCCCTTTTATATAATTTTTTTCACTGACTATTTGGTCATTATAATGACCTAAAACCCATTATAAATTTATACAGTATTAAATTTTTACATAAAAATTCGAATGTCTCAGAAAATTATGAAAATTTAATGTTGGACAATTTTAATGTCTTGATTCAGAAAATAATATTTATTTTATCTAATCTACATTCTAAATAAGTGAATTTTCACTTTTAAAATAAAATCAATAATTTATTGAAAGTTGAAGGGTTTTGATAGAAACCATTTCCAAACCTTAATAAAAGTTACATCTGAATTCATAAAAAGTATATGATAATTTATATATAAAAAATATATATAATAGTAATATTTTATTATAATATTATTTATTCCCAAAAATTCATTAATTCATCAAAAAAATTCTCTAATTAAAAATACAATTTTAGTTTTAACGTATAAAAATGTACTATTTATCAAACTAAATACTTAGTAATTTATAATGTAAAAACAATAAGGAATAATAATAATAATAACATATATTTAAATTGAATTTTTAATAACACTATTATAATAACATTATTAATAAAACTAAATATTAATATAATAATTTATATATTTCTAAAAAGTACAATTTCACCTGAAAAATCAATTTATCTAATTAGTTATATTTTTAAGAAAATATATTTTCATAAATGACTATGATATCTCCCACATAAGAAGATGTCACCCCCTTTTGGTACTGGCTGCATTCCATGACACCTTCAAGAACTAAATGTGGCTTGATTCTCATCTTTATGAGATATGTGGCGATTCACAGACTTCCTGTATGCTGTCTAGATGAAACTTCTTTCATCGATCGGCCCCTTCTGGCCTGGGTTCTCCTAGGAATATGTGGTGCAGTTGAGACCTTTTTTGATCACCCTTCCCATCGGGTTATATTAGCCACACCATGTACTTCATTTGAGAGAACCCTTTTTGGAACTTCTCACGTTACTCTTTTTGGCTGTCCATCATCTGTCACATCCAAAGGGACCCCCTAACGGTATGGATTCCTGGCCTCAATTCTCACCCACCATCCTAGGACAATGCCCGAAGGATGTCGAACAACAATTCGATACAATTATCGCATTATGAAGGTGGTCAGTTGTCGATCCTCAATTGTTTGTTCTCATCCTAGGCTAATGTGATATGGATACTAGGTTCTGAACATAGTCAACAGTTATCCTTCATCTTCACACCACTATTATTTCATCCAAAATATCAGATGATGTGATTTTCATTTACTACACCCCTTTCCATATTACAGATTTTTCCACCCCTGGTGTTGTGACTTCATGAATTCATTCACATTGATTAGTAATGTTGGTGCATTTGGTATTTTAACAACCCAATACTTCTTTCAAACTATTTCATACTCTCATGTGATGGGTAAATCAGGAAATGACTCCTTTTTTTTCTACACAATGCAAGTATCAAGCATGCTTTGGGATTTTTATGGGATAATACCCATATACAATGATATGAAACTGTAACACCCCGACCCCAGTTACCGAGAGTCAGTGCATTATTACATAACATTGGCATGATCACAAGAAGGATCAAATCTCAAAAGACCGATTGGTTTAGTAGCCTTGGAAACAGTAGATATATTCATAAAGGTTTACATTAAATCATAGAGTGAAAAACTACTACAAAAACATAGTCTCCATATTTCACACTCATATCCCCACATAAAATCCCTACAGGTCATTCATAACCTACTTCTTCACATCCTGGGCAAAATAAAACATAGAAAAGGGGTGAGCTCAAATGCCCAGTAAGGATAACAATATAGCGGAAACTTTCAAAAATAAGCATAAACATTTAAGGCAATGTATAACTAAAACAAATGCCTTTTAAACTTGAACTTCAACATAGTATGGCAAAAGTAAAATGAAATAATGCCATTTACTTATTCACATGGATATTCTACTAATCGAATAATCACATGCAATATCAATAACCACTTTCATAATGATGGAATGCATAATGCCAGACTATCATAACCACATAGCCAAGGCCTCGTGCCAAGACTACAAATAAGATTTTGCCAAGGCCTTGTGCCAAGACACTAGTTTTTCTCATGAGACCTACCTATTCATCTAGGAGCTATAACGGACTCCACCCGTCACTTATTAATTCCAATGCATTCCCATATGAAAAGGTTTAAACATAACATAAACATTCGTATTAAAACTAGCATACGAAATGTCAATACTTTCACCATGAACCATGAATGGTATAAAAATAGCACATCCACAGTCAAACATATCACAATACCTTCAATACAACATAGAAGTTTTGTATCTTAATAAATAAACTTCACATAAGCGTAAAATCCAACAAAGGATGTTGACATAGATTAAATCAAAACTCTTTTTAGAGAAATATCTCTTTTTAATTTGAAATCATTTAAGAGCCATATAAAATAAAACATTTTCTTTGAAAATATTCTTATAAGCTTTTAAGGGAAGCTTTGAATATTTTATAATGGCGGAAAATAGCCGCACCCGCCGTATATGTTAAAAAACATTCTTACCTTAATTCTGTCGAAAAGGTTAAAAAGGGCCTTGTTTTGAAAACGATGAAAGATTCCTTTATAAATCACTTATAAAAGTCAAAAAGGGTATAAATGACTTTAACTCACATTCTAAAAAATAGTAAAAATGTTTTGAAATACATTTTTAAGAAACCTGGATGTGAATAATAAAGAGATCCCAGTAGATTATTACGTATAAACAACCTCGGATAATGAAGAGATTGTGAAATAACCCTTACCTTGTAATTTTCCTTGGTTGGGGTAGGTTAACCTCCTGTATAATGGTGAAATAATTGTTATTAAATTATAAAAGAATCATATATATTAACATGATATCATATATGATCTTTTAACATTGATTTGTTAATAATATCTTTGAATTATCGTCGTTCCGGGTGTTAACTTACGCATTTTATTTTATATGTTTTGTTACATAAGCCATATTTGTTATGGATAGGTTGTATCTTATTCATATCCAAAATGATATCAAGTCCTTAAGAATCATTTTTAAATCATCAAATGATAATGATACTTTAATGGATATGATGGAGAATGAATCTCATCGCGTTCGTGGAGACGGTAGTCCATACGTATGCACGAGCGACAATATCATGGTTTTGATATTAAATTAATATATAATTGGATGGTATATCATATATACAGAATCATTAAAATGTTATATTTATTATTTACACGAGTTACACATCATTATTATACCCATCCAAATAATAATATATTGAATAACAATTACACCACGATGTGGAGACGGTAAGCCGTACGTACGCACGTATGGTGACATGTTATTAAAAGGGTGGATAGAATACTGAATATGGTTGTAACATATTTATAATAACATCACATTATATATAAGATACTATAGTTATTATTTTAGAATGGTAATAAAAAATAAAGAAGAAGTGGAAGAAGAAAGGAACTTGAAAAGGGGTGGTGAAAACATTACCTCTTCTTCAGCTTCTTCCTTTTGACTTGATAAAAAGGGATCCTAAGGTTGGCTTTCTGATCAAACTAAGGCCTCTAGGTTGTATTTAGGGAAGTTGGGAGAGTATTGGGGCAGAGGTTGGCTGACCCAAAAGGCATTGAAGGTGTGATGAAATGAGAAGGAGGAGTTCCCTTTTATAAGAGGGGTGAGGGTCACCTTTGGAAAACCTAGAATTATTAATTTATAATAAATTCATCTTCGGATGCTAATAGCTCCAAAGTTTATTCTTCAAAGGTTAAGGTGGGTATAGGTCGAAAACAACTCAACCAATACAATTTGGACAGGTTTGGGTACTTATATTAACCTTATCTTTAAGTATTAACTCTAAGTTAATTAGTTTCACTTTTACAATGTCTCTTTGTATTTTTGTATTATATGGTTAATAAACTTACCATATACATATAAGTGACCCCCCAAGTGGTCCATTAATGATATAACTATCATGATATAAGTCTCGTGGCCAATCCTTAGATTTTTAAGAATTTAATATCAATTAATAATATAATATTTGTTTTAAAAACTCTTTTTTGTCAATTTTGACACTATTCAAGAATTGATTTTTGTAAAAATCATAACAGAATGATTACTTCGAACAAAGTTAATTTAAGAAATCATAACATGTATCATTACCCTATAAAATTATTGTAATTTATAAAAAGTCTCAAATTATATTTATTTGGGTATTTATAATATCAATTATTCTAATTTTTCATTAATTAGGTAATTACTGCATCATAATTGTTTCATAAATAAATTAAATTTTTTAATGTATAAAAATTATAAATAAAATTTCATTATGTAGTAAATCGATATATCTTTCTAATTAATATTTACAATCGAAAATCCAACATATATAACCCTATGTAAAAATTGTTTTTCTAAAAGATATATGCTTGTGTCATTTTTGTATTCATTTTAACTTAATTAAAATAAAGTGTCAGTATCACCTACAACTGGCTCCATGGGGTCCCAAAATCGACCCAAAGATGCCTATGGTCGAACAGGTATCAACCAATAAGGGTAGGACACGTTTTAGGGTAATTTATTATTACTATAATATTATTTTGTAACCCTTATTTACCGGATTTACCCTTAACCATGGTAAATAAAATATTTACTGCAGTAATTATTCAAAATGTCTAAAAATAAAAATTACCTATTTACACAATTTTAACATCCTGATTCCAAATATGGAATCCATTTTTCCAAATTCAAAACACAGAAGTGGCAGAAATTAATTTAAAATTAATTCCCGTTGTTAAAACAAAAAGCGTGTTTTTAAGAGATAATAACTATCAAAAGATTGACACTTGTTTATGTCTGGTTTAATTGTAAAATTATGTCCAATGACAGACATTATATTAAATGGTAAAAATATATTCTAAATATACTTTAAAACCTCTCAAATTTATAATTTATCACTATTAATTTTTTTGATTAAAAAATTGTTTTTAATTAAAATTTAGTAATTTTCACTATTCATCAAAATATTAAAGTTATCCGAAAAGTACCAAAATTTCACCTTAGGATAAATTCGATATTACGAATCCAAAAATGAAGTCCATTTTTAAAAATAAAATATATATAATTTCAAAAGGTAGATATTACTATTCATAACGGCTAGTTTGATTGGTTATGGTGTGTTAGAACTCAGTAGTGCGTACAACACACGCTATCACATTATTCAAAGAGAATCGTACCATAGAAGCTTGGGGTGTTAAATTCTCCCCTCCTTCAAATAATTTCATCCTCAAAATTTCTAGATTACTTATCACATGAAAAGACTCGGGTGGTTCTTCATCATAATTTCCTCGGGATCCACTTTGCCTCTTCTATCTTATGGTTTCTCCACAAAGCTTTTACTAGACGCATCGTCCGGTTTCTCAGTACTTGTTCTCTTGTATCAAGAATCCTGACGGGCTCTTCATAATAAGACAGATCAGGTTCGAGTTCTAATTCCTCGTAAGTGAGTACATGCGTTGGGTCAGGCATGTATTTCCTCAATAGAGATACGTGGAACACATTGTGAACTTTGGAGAGACTTGGAGGCATTGCCAATCGGTAAGCTACAACCCCAATTCGTTCTAAAATTTCGAAAGTTCCGATGTACCTGGGACTCAATTTACCTTTCTTACCAAAACATATGAATCCTTTCCATGGAGATACCTTCAGGAAAACATGATCACCGACTTGAAATTCCAAATCCTTCCATCGATTATCAGCATAGCTCTTCTGCCTACATTGAGCTTCTTTGATGTGATTTTGGATTACATTCACCTTTTCCATCGTTTCCTCCACCAGTTCTGGGACTATAAGTTTTCTTTCACCAACTTCATCCCAATAGGTTGGTGTACGACATCGCTTTCCGTATAACGCTTCATATGGTGCCATCTGAATACTCGAATGGAAGCTATTGTTATAGGAAAATTCTACCAAAGGTAAATACTGATCCCACATACCCTGAAAGTCAAGTGAGCAGGATCTAAACATATCTTCTAAGGTTTGAATAGTCTGTTCTGATTGTCCGTCTGTTTGAGGGTGGTAAGCAGTGCTCAAATGAAGTTCAGTATCCAGGGATTTCTGAAGACTCTTCCAGAATCTTGAAGTAAAATGGGGATCACGATCCGAAACAATCGATAGGGGTACTCCATGAAGTCTCACAAATTCATTAATATATAGTCTTTCTAGACGTTCCAGTGGTAGATCTTCTCTTATAGCAAGTAAATGTGCTGACTTGGTAAGACGATCAACAATAACCCATATTTCATCATTCCTTCTAGGAGTCTTTGGTAGTCCCATGACAAAGTCCATCGTAATATTGTCCCATTTCCACTCCGGTATGGGAAGAGGTTGCATGACTCCTCCAGGCGGTTGCCTTCCAGCTTTCACTTGTTAAAAAACCATAAATCTTGACACAAAATCAGCAATCTCCCTCTTCATATTGTCCCACCAAAAATTTTCCTTAAAATATCTATACATTTTGGTGATCCCAAGGTGTATAGAGAAATTGGAACTATGAGCATCATCCAGCAATTCCCTTTTTAGATAAGGTATATCGGGAACACAAAGTCTCTTCCCGAATTTCAAAATTCCATCTTCACACACAAAGTCTCTCAGTCTCCCATCATTCACAGCTTTAATCTTCTTTTGAAATTCTTCATCATCGGTCTGAGAACTCTTAATCCTTTCTAGTAAATATGGTTTGGAAACCATTTGAAAAAGCATTGACGTTTCTCCTTCCCTGGTTATTCCCATGTCCATCTTCACTAGATCCATGAAAATTGGATCCCTTTTAATTCTCATATTGTTCAAAAATCCATGATCTTTTCTGCTCAAGGAATCTTCCACCTTGTTTTCCTTCCCCGGGTGGTAGTGTATCGTGCAATCATAATCCTTGAGTAATTCAAGCCATCTCCTTTGCCTCATGTTGAGTTCTTTTTGTGAGAAAATATACTTCAAACTCTTGTGATCAGTATAAATCTCACATTTTCACCATAGAGGTAGTGCCTCCATATCTTCAAAGCAAAGATCACAACTGCTAACTCGAGATCATGAGTAGGATAGTTTTGTTCATGAATTTTCAACTATCATGATGAATAGGAAATAACCCTATCATTCTGCATAAGGACACAACCAAGTCCTTTCTTCGATGCATCACTATAAATTACGAACCCATCATTCCCCGATGACAGAGTCAATATAGAAGCATTGACTAATATTCTCTTAAGTTCTTAGAAACATTCTTCACACTCTTTTGTCCAAACAAATTTAACCCCTTTATATGTGAGCTTCATTAATGGGTTAGCCAATTGGGCAAAATTCTGGACGAAACATCGATAATAACCTGCCAACCCAATAAAACTACGTACCTCAGTTATACTCGTCGGTGCTTGCCATTCTTGGATTTCCTTGGTCTTAGAAGTATCAATAGAGATTCCATATTTAGAGACAATATGGCCAAGAAAAGAAATCCCTTGTAGCTAGAATTCACACTTGCTAAACTTCATATATAATTCATGCCTTCTAAGAGTCTTCAAGATAATGTGCAAGTGATTTTCAGGATCTTCGTAGCTTTTGGAGTATACTAAGATATCATCAATAAATACCACCAAAAATTCATCGAGATACTCCTTGAAAACTCTATTCATCATATCCATGAATACAGAGGATGAATTAGTCAATCCAAACGGCATTACAGTAAACTCGTAATGCCCGTACCTGGTTCGAAATGTTGTCTTCGGAATGTCTTCCTTCTTCACACACAACTGATGGTATCCAGATCGAAGGTCAATCTTTGAAAAGTATTGAGCTCCATGCAGTTGGTCAAATAAATCATCAATGTGAGGTAGGGGATACTTGTTCTTTATTGTTATAGCATTGATCTCCCTATAGTCGATACATAACCTCATAGATCCATCTTTCTTTTTAACAAAAAGAACAGGGGCTCCCCATGAAGAAACACTAGGGAGAATAAATCCCTTATTACTCAATTACTCTAGTTCTTTCTTTAGTTAAACTAATTCTACAATGGAAATTCTATAAGGGGTCTTTGATATAGGCCTTGATCCAGGAATTAAATCAATGGAAAACTCAACTTCTCGTTCTGGAGGATGTCCAGGTAAATCTTCCAGAAATACGTCTACAAATTCATTCACAACAGGTACATCCTCTATTTGAACATTCCTTTCCTCACCCACAATTATTTCATTCTCTTCCTCCCCAATAATTGAATTTATTTGAGCTAATGGGGGTGGATCTAAATAAGAATTAGGTGGTGATGATTCTTCTCTAAAGATAAGTTGTTCCTTATCATTATCATCAAGAATCGTAACCTCTTTCTTCTTATAAAAGATATTCGCATCATAGTCCGAAAGCCAGTTCATACCGAGGATTATATCAAACTCAATCATAGGTATGATGATGAGATCAGCAAATAAAGAACATTTATGTGCTCTAATGGGGACTGATTCACAAAACATTGTTGCAATGATACATCCCTTAGGAGTTTTAACTGACAACTCCCTTATTAAATCAAATTGGAAATATCTAATTTTCATATCAAACTGGGAAGATATGAAACAATGCGATGATACAGAATCAAATAATGCATTTGCTAAACTTGAGGAAACCATTAAATTACCTTCCACCACGTCTTCCGGAGCTTCTACCTCAGCAGTAGTGATAGCATAAGCTTGGCCTTGATCCCTTGGCCTTTTCTGAGGTATGTTCTCCTGACGCTTTGGAAATTCATTTGCATAATGTCCCATCTCCCTGCAATTGTAGCACTGAACATTGGTAGCTTCCTTCATCCCCTTGCAATCACGAGCATGGTGTCCTTTTTCACCACACTTTTAAGAGACTCTCATTCCCTTCAAACAAGTACCGGGGTGTTTCTTCCCACATTTCCCACAGGATGGATTTTCAACCATTCCCTTCTTCCCCTTATTTCCATTCCCAGATTGATCAGCAGGTCTCTTCTTCTCTTGTTTTTCTTTAATGTCCTAAGACTTCGAGAATTCCTTTTCGGTATTGATAGCACATGAGACAATGTCTTCGTACGACGAGAAGGATTTTGAGACAAATGCTCGATGGAGAAATGGTTTTAACCCATCAAAGAAACGATCAATCTTACTTCTTGGGTTACATATATAATCTACAGCATACCTTGCTAACATTGTAAAGTTAGCCTCATTCTTTGCGACATTCTCATCCTCCTTCCGTCTTAGACTCGGAAATTTCCTTTCCATATCAGCTCGATTGTCGTGAGGAGAGTATTTTTCTAAAAACAGATCTTTGAACTCCCTCCATTCCATATTTGATACTTGATCATCTTCCTTATTGTTTTGAACCAATGACCACCATTGATCAGCATATCCAGTGAGGCGGTAAACTACCCTGATAACTTTTTCCCTTTCATTACTCCCCAAAGACTGAAATATTTTCTCTAGGGAATTTATCCATTTCTCATCTACTAAGGGATTTTTACTCCCATTGAACGTTGGTGGTTTTTGCCTCATGAATCGATCTAACATTGATCCTCCACACTGTGGATCGGGGTGCTCCATAGGGGTAAGGTTATGAATCAAAATACATAATCCCATACTTACAAAACACTTAACATAAATTGAACTATTAATGGATATAATCCATAATTATAAAAATGTTTTCTTTGAGGATGTATATACTCATAAACCCTTCATAATGATTTTTAAAGGAAATGAGAGTTATCCTAAGAATATCCCCCGGGAGTGTTGTAACCAAGAGTGCAGCAAGGCCCGTTGTCGTGCACCAGTTCCCATTCAAGTCTAGTTCTTACCGGTGTTTTCTGGTTTTACCCCTAGGTACATCTGTGCTAGAGCCGCCTCTACCTGCTCGTATCCAGACAGGGATGTATTTCTTGGAAAATTAACAAAATCCTTACAATACAAAAATTCTAGTAAGTTCTTCTATACTAATCCTCAAAGTTCATCTTAGGTCTACGTTCTCTAAACAGAGTTTATCTAAATCTATCTTCCAAGGTTTGTACTAAACTTCCTTTGATACCAACTGTAACGCCCCGACCCCAGTTACCTAGATTCGGTGCATTATTACATAACATTGGCATGATCACAAGAAGGATCAAATCTCGAAAGACCGATTGGTTTAGTAGCCTTGGAAATACTAAATATATTCATAAAGTTTTACATTACATCATAGAGTGAAAAACTACTACAACAACATAGTCTCCATATTTCACACTCATATCCCCACATAAAATCCCTGCAGGTCATTCATAACTTACTTCTTCACATCCTGGGAAAAATAAAACATTGAAAAGGGGTGAGCTCAAATGCCCAGTAAGCATAACAATATAGAGGAAACTTTCAAAAATAAGCATAAACATTTAAGGAAATGTATAACTAAAACAAAATCCTTTTAAACTTGAACATCAACATAGTATGGCAAAAGTAAAATGAAATAATTCCATTTACTTATTCACATGGATATTCTACTAATCGAATAATCACATGCAATATCAATAACAACTTTCATAATGATGGAATGCACAATGCCAGACTATCATAAACACATAGCCAAGGCCTCGTGCCAAGACTACAAATAAGATTTTGCCAAGGCCTTGTGCCAAGACACTAGTTTGTCTCATGAGACCTACCGATGCATCGAAGAGCTATAGCGGGCTCCACCGGTTACATATTAAGTCCAATGCATTCCCACGTGAAAATGTTTAAACATAACATAAATATTCGTATTTAAACTAGCATACTAAATGTCAATAATTTCACCATGAACCATGAATGGTATAAAAATAGCACATCCACAGTCAAACATATCACAAAACCTTCAATACAACATAGAATTTTTGTATCATAATAAATCAACTTCACATAAGCGTAAAATCGAACAAAGGATGTTGACATAGATGAAATCAAAACTCTTTTTAGAGAAATATATCTTTTTATTTTGAAATCATTTAAGAGCCATATAAAATAAAACCTTTTCTTTGAAAATATTCTTATAAGCTTTTAAGGGAATCTTTGAATATTTTATAACGGTGGAAAATAGCCGCACCCGCCGTATAAGTTAAAAAAATCATTCTTACCTTAATTCTGTCGAAAAGGTTAAAAAGGATCTTGTTTCGAAAATGACAGAAAGATTCCTTTATAAACCACTTATAAAAGTCAAAAAGGGTATAAATAACTTTAAATCATATTCTAGTAAATTGTAAAAATGTTTTGAAATACATTTTTAAGAAACATGGATGTGAATGATAATGAGATCCCAGTAGATTATTACGTATAAACAACCTCAGATAATGAAGAGATTGTGAAATAACCCTTACCTTGTACTTTTCCTTGGTTTTGGTAGGTTAACCTACTGTATAATGGTGAAATAATTTTTATTAAATTATACAAGAATCATATATATTCATATGATATCATATATGTTCTTTTAACATTGATTTGTTAATAATATCTTTGAATTATCTTCGTTTCGGGTGTTAACTTACCCATTTTATTTTATATGTTTTGTTACATATGTCGTGTTTGTTATGGATAGGTTGTATCTTATTCATATCCAGAATGATATCATGTCCTTAAACATCATTTTTAAATCATCAAATGATAATTATACTTTAATGGATACAATGGAGAATGAATCTCATCGCGTTCGTGGAAACGGTAGTCCGTACGTACGCACGAGCGACAATATCATTCTTTTGATATTAAAATAATATATAAATGGATGGTATATCATATAATAATAATAATTAAAATTTTATATTTATTATTTACATGAGTTACACATCATTATTATACCCATCCAAATAATAATATATTGAATAACAATTACACCACGACGTGGAGACGGTAAGCCGTACGTACGCACGTATGGTGACATGTTATTCAAACGGTGGATAGAATACTGAATATGGTTGTACCATATTTATAATAACATCACATTATATATAAGATACTAGAGTTATTATTTTAGAATGGTAATAACAAAGAATGAAGAAGTGGAAGAAGAAAGGAACATGAAAAGGGGTGGTGAAAACATTAACTCTTCTTCGGGTTCTTCCTTTTGATTTGATCAAAAGGGCTCCATAGGTTGGCTTTATGATCAAACTAAGTCCTCTAGGTTGTATTGAGGGAAGTTGGGAGAGTAGTTGGGCAGAGTTTGTCCGAACCAAAAGGCTTTGAAGGTGTGAAGAAATGAGAAGAAAGAGTCCCCTTTTATAAGAGGGGTGAGGGGCACCTTTGGAAAAGCTAGAAATATTAATTTATAATAAATTCATATTCGGTTTCTAATGGCTCCAAAGTTGATTATTAAAAGTTTAAGGTGGGTATAGGTCGAAAAAAACTCAACCAATAGAATTTAGACAGGTTTGGGTACTGATATTAACCTTATCTTTAAGTATTAACTCGAAGTTAATTAGTTTCACTCTTACAATGTCTCTTTGTATTTTTGTATTATATGGTTAATAAACTTACCATATACATCTAAGAGACCCCCATGTGGTCCATTAATGATATACCTATCATGATATAAGTCTCTTGGTCGAGCCCTATATTTTTAGGAATTTAATATCAATTAATAATATAATATTTGTTTTAAAAACACTTTTATGTCAATTTTGACACTATTCAAGAATTGATTTTTTTAAAACTTATAACAGAATTATTACATTGAAAAAAGTTAATTGAAGCGCTCCTAACATGTCATATTAACCTGTAAAATATGTTTAATTTATAAATTGTCTCAAATTATATTTATTTGAGTATTTATAAAATCAACTATTCTAATTTTTCATTAATTAGGTAATTACTGCATCATAATTGTGTCATATATAAATTAAATTATTTAATGTCTGAAAATTATAAATAAAATATCATTATGTAGGAAATCGTTTTAGCTTTCTAATGAATATTTACAATCCAAAATAAAACATATATAACCATATGTAAAAAAAATTTCTCAAAGATATATGCTTGTGTCATTTTTGTATTCATTTTAACTTAATTAAAATAAAGTGTCCCTATCACCTACAAGTGGCTCCATGGGGTCCCAAAATTGACCCAGAGATGCCTATGGTCGAACAGGTATCAACCAGTAAGGCTAGGACACGTTTTAGGGTAATTTTGTATTATTATAATATTATTTTTTAACCCTTATTTACCGGATTTACCCTTAACCATGGTAAATAAAATATTTACCGCAGTAATTATTAAAAATGTCTAAAAATAAAAGTTACCTATTTACATAATTTAAACATCCTGATTCCAAATATGGAATCCATTTTTCCAAATTCAAAACACAGAAGTGGCAGAAAATAATTTAAAATTATTTTCCGTTGTTAAAACAAAAAGCATGTTTTTAAGAGATAATAACTATCAAAAGATCGACACTTGTTTATGTCCGGTTTAATTGTAAAATTATGTACAATGACCAACATTATATTAAATGGTAAAAATATATTCTAAATATACTTTAAAACCACTCAAATTCATAATTTATCACTATTAATTATTTTGATTAAAAATTTGTTTATAATTAAAATTTAGTAATTTTCACTATTCATCAAAATATTAATGTTATCTGAAAAGTACCAAAATTTCACCTTAGGCTAAATTCGATATTACGAATCCAAAAATGAAGTCCATTTTAAAAAATAAAATATATATAATTTAAAAAATTAGTTATTACTATTCATAACGGCTAGTTTGATTGGTTATGGTGTGTAAGAACTCAGTGTTGCGTACAACACACGCTATCACATTATTCAAAGAGAAGCGTACCGTAGAAGCTTGGGGTGTTAAAGTAACCTTGTGGTCTAATATCTATGACTGTAAACTATTATTTACTCCATCCTTACCAAATTATGTTAAAACATCATGTAATTTTAGAACTATATATGGCTTGATTCTTTCCATGTATGGATACAGAGTGACATCCAGACATCTCATCCCCAGCTTCATCCAAAAAATTGTAAACTACCCTTTTCATCCTTCTTAGCCTTAGTTACCCTTCTAGGAATTCATAGTGTGGTGTGTAAATAACTTTTTCTTCATTATAATTCGGTTATGTACTTCACCAAACCTTTTCTTTTTGGGTACCCACATCCACAACACACAAATTTAAACTGAAACCCTACATTTAACACATTAGAAACACCCCATGATAATTATGGGATGATTTAGCTTCATCAACATATTTAATTTCCCCCTTAATTTTGTTTCTCTTAGCACACTGTGATTTGATAACTACATGCGGATTTATTCCTATCTTTATGGGATATATAGCAACACTCAGGCACTTCACCCCGGGCTCACCTCTAGGGACATTAACATTATTTTATCTCTTCCACTAATCATGGTTAAAACTTTATAACCCTAAACATGGAGTCCCTAATCCATGTATCATGATATTAAACTATTGGATAGGTTCCACTTAGTATGAATTTAAAATATGTGTACCTTCTTGACTATATGACCATAAACTATTTCAGGAATCACCACCACCACAAGATGCTAAAACTATGTGTCTATCAACCTCATATGTATGATGTAAAACTATAATTCATCGTAGGTACACACTTGACAGGCCCCATCTGAAAATATGTTTGATCTTGATTCAGTCTGATGTGCTCACTCAATGCACATTAATCACTGTGGTAGATTTTCAAGAGTCATTGACTCCATTTAAATATTCCATCACTAAATTTCCCTGATATTCAAGCCCCATATTTCAAATCCTCATCATATTCCATGTCTGAAGGAACTCCATGATTTTATGGATGGTCATACTTATATCTCTCATACTATTCTGGGATAACATTACAAAATATAGAGGTAAACACTTTGATTTTTACCCTATGTTTTCAAATTGATCTGCAATCAACCCTACTTTGTTTGTCACCATTTTTGACTAATGCTATGTAGATGATTTGTTTTGAATATGGTAAATAATTATCCTACATCATCATGAAACCTTCATTGTGTTCCATATTTTTGATATCTTTACTCACACTTCTCATTCCCCTTTATTCTAATTGATTTCAAAGTGCTTGGAATTATCTCGCTCTTGCACTAGAGCATGTTGTGAAAAAGAAATTTGGTTATTCTAGGAATCCTATCTCTGGTTCCTTCATCTCTCAATCCCAATAACATTTTATGGTTGTTCAGACCCCAAATGTTCAATGATTGGATGACACACTCATATATATGGTGAGCAATTATGTGGTCATACCTTTTTTCTCACACAAGGCATGACCCACTTGATTTTAGGTAATGATCATTGGTTGTTTCAAAGGTATGACTGAGATGTAGTAATTAGAATATGTAATAAGACTCGCAGGCACATATTCTAGAAAAATAATGAAAATTTGATTTTGAGTTTCGGAAAAAACACAACCCACAATGATTTTCTCGTTATATGGAGCATCTCATCTTCATCACTCATTGGCATGTAGCCTCCAGGATTTTCTGTCGCCGTATAAGATACCACTATTCATCACTGTCCATGTGACAACGATTTTCTACCCTGATATGTGCTCAATTATCATCATCCTAGATTCCATCCATCATATAGGATGCTCGCCTAAAATTCACTTCGTCTTCTACCAGCTGTTCCCTTAATCGTTACCTGAGTTCCAATTGGGAATTGATGAAGGTACAAAGCTCATTCAACCACACCCCAAAATGTAGGACTTCATGCTCATCCTCTTGATGCTTATGGATGTTGATCGCCTTCCTAAGCTACAAGCCAATATTGAGTCCATAGTATCTCCCCATACTTTCTCAACAAGGTATCCCAGATGAGTTGATGTAAATTCCATGAATCTTCTCCTCCGTCTCATAGATTGTGTAGCAAATGATTAATTTTTCCCATATGGCTTATCCACATAAGAAGCGAGGTGTTGAAAATGAAGTGCTTGATCATTTTTCATGACCAGTGGTGGACAACCTTTCTATCCACTTCATTAGATGTAGTCTCGTCCCACTCCTTTGGGTCACTAGGTTCATATTTTTGGAACACTTCTAGAAGATCTCCGGCAGTATCTTCATCTAGTATTCTGTCAGACATACTTCATTCCACATCATGTGGTTGATATTCACAATTGGATCCCACATCAATGATTTTTGGTTCGGTCCCACTAGTAACCCTACACGCATTTCCAAAAATCATGATTTGATTATATTGATGGACTGATTCCCTGACAACTGGTATTTCACTTGGGAAAGGTGCTTCAGGATCCCCAACCATCCTCACCAGTATGGACCATGCCATTTGAAGAACTCATTAGACCAAAGTAGATAATTACAGTTGGCCTCGTTCAATAGACAATGGTTATGGATTATTTGTGGGAATGGAATTACATAGGTCAAATAATTTTTCTCACCGTTGACTTTATGTTTTATGAATCCTAGGACATGGACCACTATATAGGGTTCGAAGCTCCAAATATTCTTCAAGGGATACCCTGGATACCATAGCCCAGCTGGATTCTATGCTTAGAATCATCCTAAGAAAAGATCCCAAAGAAATGTATACTATCTTGTGGGAAGATGTGTTTCATTTGAGTCTCTACTATACATGTCAAAATTTTGTTGAGGAACTCAGAAGAGGAAAACAAGGTCAGGGAACCAAGGAATGGTTCAGATTTTACAACATGATTTTTATAAAATTCTCCCTCCATTGAAGCCTCAACCTCACCTTCCTCTAAACGGATTCACCAGTCACCATCATCCCCCTATGAGTCATATGATTCCTATAAAAAATGGGAAATGCTCCACTAGCTCAGCATCTGATAATAGTGGTGGAACATTTCAGTTGAGCAATAATTTCACATGCTACATCATTGGAAACGAGGTACGTCAGGAGTGCATGAATTATTCTAGCTCAGCTATGAATCGTTCCCCCTATGCATGGGAAACTAGAATGATGACCTTTTCATGGATAATCATTGAAGGTATAACCAAAACTGATTAAGTTATTTTGACATTTCTAATGGACTATGGAATTTCCTATTAAGAATCCAGGTCTCCCGGACCTCTAGGTATACTACATCAATAGGTATATCTATGTGGTGAAACTGCTTCCCAAGATCTTTAGTGGGTATCCTATAGAACCATCTTAATGGACTCCATTCCTCTTAACTCTACTCTACTAGGACCACCGGGTCCACTGCTACTGCTCAGTGCAGGTCTTATAATTATATGAACATTCAACTACCGCAGCGCCACCACCACGATGTGAAATAGATCAGCTATGATGAAGTGTTCTTGTAATTGTCCTACCCCAGCCTCGAGGTTGGGTATTCACCAAAACTATCTCATAAATCAGTGTGAGGTATATGGATCATAGATAGGATCATAATTTAACCGTGCCACTAGAACTCCACCCCAGCAGACCAAGAGATATGATCAGTGCTCCTCTGTTCCCTATCCACCATCTGTGAAAACCCATATTGGTAGTGAAAATGGATTGAAGTTGAAATCATCTACCATCAATACTCTGTTTAGTGAAATATGTGAAGTTAACATGACTAGGATACTCCCTAATACATTTAGTATGACTGGTCTAATGTCTCACACATAAGAATAAATTTGGTTAAAATATTCATATACCATCATGTCTGCCACTATCCACCCATACTAAAAGTAGAGTGGACCACATACCCATTATGGCTTATTCCCCTCGCTGATGTGCCACATCAACTGGTACAATTTCACAAGAAATGGAATCCAAATTTTTATACACTTCCCCATAGATATCATGAATTCCATAATTAATTTGCTCAGTTGCATTCCCATGTTCTCATCCCTAACCAGAAACATCCAGCTGCATGTAAGTTTAGAGATAAACCCATCTCAAATAAACATAGGTTTCTTCCCAGTGTTGACATTGTACCCCCATAGCTACTATTGGCTATCCTATAGGATTCTCCAGTAAGAATTTTCATTTCTATGATGATCTCCTTTTGGACTAGTGGGAGGCCTATTAGAAGTTTCTTAGTTTCCTTCTCCACTTTCCTGGCATGCTTTGGTGGGAATTTTAAGAAACATCCATTCCACATCTTGAAATGGATGTCCCTCACTAAATGTTTTTCATTTCCTAATAGGAGGTCCATCAGTGCCATTTCCTTCAATGGCATCTACTCTTGATCCTCCAATGTGCTTTCTGCAGGGAGGAATTCAGCTTACCTCACAAGTAAAATTAGAACCTCTATGATGTGGTAGAGGTCCCAAAGGTTGGTGCAGACATACTTGTGATGAAAATGGAATGTGTTGGTCCTCGGCGACCACATGCTCAACAACTCTAGCATTTTGTGATTCAGCTGGTAGATATGGAATTGGGAATCCCACGCGGCCTCACACATGATTATATACTTCAGATCTACTATGGATTCATTAATGGATGCACTAAACTAGTAGGCCCATGCCCATTCATTAGTAAAACAGCCGCCCTAGTGGAGGTCCCAGTTTTCCATCTATCGTGTTTCCGAGTTCACTATGAATTCCTTGAGAATGTTATGGTACTATGGGTGGGGGTACCAATAGTTGTATCTCAATCCTATTGACATTATTAATGTGGTTTTATAGGTAGTCATTAGTGATAGGTGTATGGTCCTTCCAGGTATGTCCATCAGCAGAACTGAACCACTGGTATTGACATGGAATGCTCCTAAACCAGTAAGGTGGTTCGTCCCTAATTTATTTTTGGATAAAAACTTCACCCATTAGGAAAAAGTCATACAACAAAAATATTTTGAGAATAGAATAGTTCATCTACCATTATTTCAGTAACTCCACCAAGGATTCACGATTTTAATGAATTTACACACATTCCCCAAGTTTGGGGTCGTTCCCCATATCATCCCATTGAGTGGATCCAAAAAGAACCACCCGAGCAACCTCCATGTTGGCCATTTTTTTTCAATAATATACAGTTTTTTCCTACACTGTTTGAAAAGAAAATTCTCAATGAATGTTCATGATGTACACCTTGTGGATCACATGGTTGAATATACTCAATGTGTTTTGTTCATTTCGCATATCATCAAAATATTGTGATGCACCAGTTTGCTAAGTAGAATTCACATAACAGTAATCCGAGAAACCCAGTCAGGTACCCTTTTTATCCACTATCAATTGTCTTCCGATCAGTCTGATATGTCTCATATAGGCATTAAACTCATGGAACACCCCATGTTAAACATGGGAAGATGAGTAAATCCTCAGAGACATGCATCCATCATTTAGTTCCATGAAATTAATGTGGTATGCCTTAGGCATCTGTTCCCTCAAGAAGCAATATCAGAACAGAAAATTCCAATGTACTAGTGTTTCAATGTCTAGACATTCCAAAGATTCCCATCATGGCTACTCTCATTGCTGTAGTTTTAATCCCTGACGTGACCCTTTGGAATGCCTTGAAAAATTTATCGTAATTATCTGGCATCCACAATGACATGTCACCGAGAAGGGTTTCACGAACACCATCTTAGTCATAAGGGAGACCCAGAACAGGTGATGATTTCTGAGGAAGAATCAAATATAGTAGAAACCAACATTTCATAATACCATTTTGATCAATGAGAAAATATATCTAAATAAGTAATAAATTCCTCCAACCTTTGGAAAGTGGGAATACAGACAACAAATGTGAACCATTCAGCCAAGTGTTCCCAACATGCGACATGACTGGGCATGCCCTGGAGAAAGCGTCAGAAAAACATGTTATACATACACATGGTTATAGTATATTTTCATTGGAGGGATATTTTATAGAACACATTGGTGGTGCCCAACTAATCCTAATTCACACAATAGCTAGGATGTCGATGGAATCTGAGAAGATTATATAGATAAAGGTAGGTATAGGGGAAGGATCCCAACAGTTGTGCTTGATTGAATATAGTATGGGAGTGAGGGAGCATAAGACTAAGCTATGGATCGTGATTCTATCTGGATATAGACTTACATAATTTTTTATTACATTGATATACCATTATGTTTGTGTGCCTACTACCATGTTCGTTTGATATTTTGTTCAGAGGCATTACATCCCATCATTTTTATATGGTACTGGGTATGTATCTAGATGTCTTGTATATTATTATCATCTTTCTTTTTTACTTATTCTTTTTTAGTCATCATTTTTTATGCTTCAGTTGTTTATACAATCATTTATTACACCACTATGTGAGACTAATTATACGGATATAGTATATACACTATAAAATCATGGAACCTCACTGCTAGTCGGCATCCTATAGCCTATGAGAAGGTATTCATGAGGAAATGTGACCCACCACTTCAAAAAACTATTTAGTACCTCCTGGGATGGGTCGTTCTTGTCAGTTGTTTGAGATTACTAATATAGCAGGACCTTGTAAGGTAAATATCCAATTATGGAAATTACATCCTGAAATTATGTTATATAACAGAATTTGTATTAAATGGAATTCTTGAGATGGTTATAAAAGTGAGGGGTACATATTTTATTATTATTTTCTATAAGAATTATTGAATTATTTATAATAATTTTGTGTTACTGACTTATTTTGTATCACTCCCATTTATCATTAAATTATTATTTGATAGTTCATTCTTTCAACTGAATGATTTAAGAATAGGTGTCTATGGATGATAATTTTCAAGTAAAAATAGATATATGGTTTAGAGGATGTAATATTATTGGTATTCTCTAGATGATGTATTTTTATATGCATAGAACATGATTCTCACTTAAATGTGTTTGGTTTTAATAACACCTATTTGAATTTAAATGTGGTTTTTTAGTGATTAAATTAATCATTATAGGATGTTTACTGAGAAATATTATTTTCTTAGAAAAAAATAAAAATAGTAAAGTCTTCATAAACATATTTTTAGATCAATAAACATACTGAGACATTGATTTCCAAATTTTTTCTTTTCCCTAGATGTTTGACAATTTTCAGGCATTATGTATTTTTTGGATGATGTTGATTCATTTTCAGTTAATAAAAATTATTCTATTCAAATAATCATCTCAATCATCAAAAGAATAAAGAATCTACTACATATCTGAGGGATTTTGATTTTATTCCCCTATATTTGTTACACCCATACATTTTAGAATGTGCCCATTGTTGATTTTTTATAGTACCATGAAAATTTTGGAAATTTTTAATGACTTTGAACCACAATCCTAGTCATGGATGAGAAAATATTAAAAATCATAATAATGAAGTGTATTTGAAATGTAATTCATGGATAACATCAGAATGATTTTTTTATGAGTGATTGTTAATTTTCATTGATATTTGGGTTATCCTAATGTGTTAATTATGTTAAACAAAAAATGGATGCAGGAGAGGGGAATTAAATATTCCCCCTACAGTATAAATCCCCATTAAATCTATTTATCTACCATCTTAGTGGTTTAATAAGCTTAAGAAGAATGTATATGTGGTGATAATGCATCATTATTCTCGATTCGAGGTATGTTTCTTTGACATGTTCCTTAAACCCCAATTTATTTCATTATTATTGTTATTTCTATTCAGTTTCTTATCTAGGATGATTCCCTTTTATTTACTACTTGATATGTACATGAAAAAAAAGGTAATGATGAGAATTTTATATTGGTGTAATTAAATTTATCATCTGGTGATCAGATCAAGAAATATTATATATAGATGGTTTCAGGTCGAGTTAACTTCTCTCCAAAATTTATATTTCTTAATTCCTGAGTATAGGGAAATGGAGTTCAGATTTGTATTCAGGGGATGAAATAAGACCCACTTATAAATTTTATGATGTTTGGAGGTGGCTAGAAGAATGTGAAGTGAGGGGAAATGGTGGTGTTCAACCCAAATATTCAAAAAATAGAAAACAAATAGTAGAAAAAATAAAATAAGAGGTTTTATAACTCACTTATTATAGGTCATTATTGACTTGTATCCATCCCCAATGAGGGATTAGGGGAATGTAGAAGGAGGGGGGAGGGTTCCTCCCTCCCTAGTTTTAAAACATTTTTATATTTATAATATTATATAATATAAAATATTAATAAAAAAATAATGATAATAGTCTTCATATGGGAAGAGGGGATATAGAACACAAATATAGACACCCAAGGTACCTGATTGGGTCAAGCCTCATACCTCCCCATAAGGATTGAAAAAAAAACACATTTTGACAAAATATAATTTTGATAGTGAAAATGCGCAATGCATAGAAATAACGCATTGTAGACCTAAAGGATGAAATAATTCATAGACTAGTGGCATAATGATCCTTATAACATTTAACCATTAATTGTTTTTTATTATGTTTTTTCCCTTTTTGTATTTCACCCCAACCACCCCTATCACCCCACCATCCTGGCCATATTACTATAAATCAATATTGCCCACACATAGTTTCTATAGCCTTCCTCCAGGCCTTCCTTATTCCACATCCCATGATCACCTCTATTATCTCACATGTGTCCCTTCTCTATGTGAATAAACCACCACCTCTATAGGTAGAAAAATTTATGTGGCAGTTGGGATTTTTACCATAACCACCCATAGATTTATTTTTAATCCAATACCTAATATCTAATTGGGGAAAATGAATAATCCATTGAACATGATTTTCAATAAGGATCTTAATGAAAGTTGTTCTAAGGGTGTTCTAGTTTGTTTGACTGGTGTTTTATGGTAGAGTTGGTTCCATAAAAAATTATATTATTTATAATTGATTTCCGTTTCATGTATAAGGTTTGATATTTTCATGATGTTTATTCTTATCAAATGTTATTAATACATATAATTACTTATATAAAAATGTTATTGGAATATTCATCACATTGATAGGTCATGTTAGTTCCTCACTATGATGATAACCTATGTATGATTTGAAACAAATTTTCTATGATCTCGAAACATCATTATGGAATTCCACAAAACATTTTTAACTTTTCGGTGTTGTGGGGATCATAAGCATTGAGACTTTTGTCATGATGTTTTCACCGAGGGATATCCAAGAAGGGTGGTCATGAGGATAAGAACTCATTAGTAATTTCATTTATCATGTGTGTTGATGTATATTCCTATATGGAATCATGTGTCTAATTATATAGAATTGAGTTCGTTTTCTATTTTTATCATCATGGGTATACATTCATTTATGATGAAAACCATGATTCATATTCTTTTGTAAGAGTATCATGAAATGGGTATGTCATGAAGGGTATGGTGAATGATTTAATGGTAAATAATGTATTTGACCCTTTTGAGTTATAGAGGATGTATTATTTGGACTACTTATTGGGATAAAAGTACCATGGATACATCCAAATCCATGGCAGTTATTGGAAATTTCATCTCAAAAATTTTAATAAAGACACGTCAATAATTAAGAGATGGTAACATTTGTATGAATTCCACCTTTTGAGATATCGATGGGAAAGTGAACTATATTACCCAAAAAGAGTTATGGGAGGATTCTTTTACCATGCATTATCTTTTTCTCTTGGGGTCCATGATAACATGTGTATGAGATATAATTAATTTATAAGGGGATGAAAGACCCTCATTTCCAACGGGATTGAGCTTCTCCACACATGGAATGAACGTAATCATGTGGCTGACATCCTAGTTACAATATCATCCAATAATTTCCCTCTTATAATGTTTTCTAGTACTAGTTTCTTCCCCATGTGAGGTGTTGACATTGTTTTTGGGGATTCTCCTGGCCTATGTTTTTTCATGTCCCTATGTCTTTTCTCCCTTGTGTGTTCTCCTTCCTTTTATTAATAAAATCCATATAATGTATGTGTGTGTATAATATTTATTCAAGGTTTGTTAATCATAATTCAATACCATGTTAGAATTGATGAGTAAGAGGTAATTGAAATATTTTTACTTAATAATCTATTGATATTCTAGTTATTGAATAATTTAATATTTATTTATTGGGGGGAATTTGGATCAAGTTAATGATCTGGTTCCTTAAGATTATTTAATGGTCTAAAATTTTTAATCATGTAGATTTTTTATATAATATATTTGTAAAGTTAATTACATTATTCATTTAATATGTATTGCATTGGATATAATTAATCAATGGAAATCATTAATTTATTTATTACGTAAATGTTTAATACTGTTATGGGGTTTATTTATGAAACAGATAAGGATAAAGAGTCCTTTTTAGTCACATTTTTGTTAAACCCATGTATTTGTGGAACAATTATGATATTCAATTGGGTAACATTAATATTTGAGAAAAATTAAAAGAGAGATCTCATGTTCCCTTATGAAATAAGTGAATAACTCCGATAAGAAAGGAGTTCAACATTGGAATGGGATGCTAGAGAAATCAAGACATGTTTTGATAGAACCTAATGTATTGAGATATTTATATTTGGGATCCATGGAATCATATGTGCATATTAATATAGGGATTCAGGTTCAACTCCAATTAGAAATGATGAAATAGATTAACTAAAAGGTTGTATGATTTTATTATTGGTTTCTAAATGAGGACATAACAATCATAAGAGACTATAAATTTTTTTGTCCAGTCGAAGAACCATATGTAATCGGATAGGGAATTGAATACCACCCTAGGGGAATGGAAAGTTGAAACACTACCTTTTAGGGTTTCGTCTCTGGCCCCGTTTTCACGAACCAACCCGGTTTGACCCATAACTGATCACCCAAGCTGGCCCGCGACATAGCCCGAGGGGGGTCCCCGATCCCCACGGGCTGGAAACTAGTGTCGGGCATCAAAACTAAACAAGTGGGAATGATTTGGACAATAAATTAAATACAAATAAATAAATAAAAATTAAAAAATGGAAATGAAAAAAAGGATTACTGTGAAAAAAAAGTTATATATAACTCCATGTGACCCTAAGGGTCACCACCAACCTCAATATAATGTCACACAATAGAAACTGAATCCTATCAAGGCGCAAAAAACAATGCTAAAAAAGTTAAAACTATAGGTGTGAGTATTAAAACTCAGTTGTCATTCCCAAACAATCTATTCTTGTATGCATTTCCTTTAAAAAATGATCCATAAATTTTAAGTTTGAAATAAAATTAATAAAACTAGGTTTTTACACATTTTATTCATAAAAAAAATTACGATCCATTTCCCTTCATATTTTACACTATGTTATTTTCCAATGAGAATGCTTTAACCTTTTTAAAGAATGAGGGATATTTAAGTGTAAAAAATTTTAAAATCCTTTATCCACAATCTTTTGAATATCACTTTTATCGACTTTAACAAAGAGATGCATCATACACGAAAGAAAAAGAAATATTCACACAAGGGTAATGGAAAATAACCGGCAAGTGTAATCAACCAAAAAATGCAGCTAAATCATCCATCACAGACAACTATGTGCCGATATACATAGAAAATCTTAAGAGCTCATGAATAGTCTAGAAACTACTATACATGTGACTCATCCCAAAGTAATTCCTACTATCGATGATTTTATAACACCCAAACTCTTGGTGTTGCCCTAATTAGCCTAATTGAGGGGCCCAATCCCCTATTAGGGAAACTTCTGTAATAAGGGCCACTATCCAGTGCATAAACTAAACTAGTGCATCAATCTTTCAATGAAAATTAGATCTCTATGATAGGTTCCCATGTTAAATCTAAAAGGGGGTGAGCCACCAATGTCTAACAAGTAAGCAGTCACAAGTACATTCCTTACACACAATCAACACACACAACAAATTCACCCCCGAGTAACCCCAAGGAATAGGTCCATTGACTTTGAACCATTTGATCATAGGAAAGTCCTACATGGTGGACTTTACATAAAATATAACTCAACCAAAGAAAGGGGACAACATCCAAGGAAAATTTTCTAAATATAAATAGTTTTACAAAAGTTCCATCCAGGCCTCACATAATTTTCACATGCCAAACAGTTTCTTAATGAATCACATGCAAGCTACATTGAAACCCATAAATACACTTCAAAATCCATTTAAGAAACCCAAACCCACATTTTAAATCTAAAACACATTCAAAAAGTCCAAAGGAAAAATTCATTAGTAAATTGATGTGAAAACAACATCAAACCACTTATTAGAACATATTAAAATAAATATAACACTCCAATTCAAAAAATAAAATTTTACTAACTGTTCTATATCAATAACTAATATTAAAACTAGGTGTGAAATGAAATAAATAAATGATTATTAAATTTAATGGTTAATGAATAGAGATCCTTCCTCAGAGAAGTAATCAGACTAAGCCGAGACGGTTTATCTATTAACGCTTTCGATGAAAAATTCTCACACTACCACACACATACATTCTAATACATATACATATATACCCTTAATCCATTGAACATATTCCCTGCGCCATGAGGGTATTTGTGCAAGGAAGATGTATATATATATATACAAATATACAAATACATACCTATGTATGTGTGTTCACACACATCCAAGGATAAACCCAAATTTAATTAATTAACCTAAAGGAACCAAAATTATTTAGATACCAACAGAACGTTCTATGAATCATGATTTAAAAAAACAGCATTTTCTACAAACAAACTGCTTTCAATTTTAGAAACACCCAAACCATTTTTCAAATTCATGTTCCATTCCTTAATCAATTTTTGTAACCCCTTTGAAATTATCACAATGAAGCATATTCAGTTCATACATTTTTATTGGGTAAGCCCCATTTTAAAACCCACACACAAATCCATGTTCACTCGAAAAGGAATTCCATATCATTTTCCTAATTTCCAAATCACATTTATGGATCAATTAAGAAGTCAACATGCCGAAATGATCCATTCTCTTTGTAAAAACCCACTATCAATGCATTCTCATCTAAAGAGACTTTGAAAAAAATCACATTTTTCATATTCATAAAAACAATTATAATGAGTACCTTAGCGAGGAACACATGAAGACATAACCAAATGCTTTAGAAAATCAAATTTCAACATACAATTAAGTCATAAACACTTTCGAAATATATTTCGCACCACATAAAACATAAAATTTCACTGTTAAAATTCAAATGACATTTAACCAAACACAATTGAAAAAAACATAGACATAAAAAAATAACCTCAAAAGTTATTTTTAGAAAATTATATTATCCCTAAAACACCAAAAAATGACCATATAATTAATATGCACGTCAAAAAATTTAGAAACCTAATTTAGACTATGTGAAACAAATAAATAGGATTTAAACTTCACCTTAGATAGCGACGACCAAACGAGACAATCCGAACCACTCCACCTTTAGCGGCGGTTGCAGAAACACGGACCCAAGGGTCCCAAGAGACCATTCGAACAACCCTATAACAAAATAAAACTGGTAGATCAGATTACCCAAATACCTAGAGTTAAAATAATCTTAACTGTAGCCGAAAAATGGGAAGAAATGCGGAGAGAGAGTATACCTTTGTGATCTGAATGAATAACGTGATGAAATCCAGCCCAAAAATCCCAGATTGAAGGAGGTTCATAGAGGGAGGTGGGTCGCGCTGATGAGAGTCCCAGGAGGGGGTGTCGTGCAAGCTGAAGGAGATGTGAGAGTGTGTCACCACTAGAAGGGGAAGATGTAGCCAGAAGGGATCCTGACTAGAGTGACGACGAGAGAGAGAGAGAGAGAAAAGGGAAGGCGGCGCAGGGAAGGTGGGAGAAAGGGGAAAGGGTGATTCATGTATTGGGGGTGCGTGTGTAAGGAATAATTGGGGAAGGGGGTGCGTTGTGAAGGGGTAGTGTAGAATTAGGATAAAAAACATAATTAAATAATAATAATAATAAAACTAATTGTAAATAATAATAAAAATAATAGTAATAATAATTATAATAATAATAATAATAATAATAATAAAACAACCAAAATAATGATATTATAATTTCTAAAACTATAACATCACTATTATTTTATTCATAAAGACTCTTTTATCAAACACTCTTATATTAATTTTTTTTTACTTCATTTTATTTCAGTTTTCTATAAATTAATTTATTTACATATTTCAGATGTTGGAAAATCACCCGTGTCGGATGCCATCAAGTGCCTAGTCGATTAGTATGCACTCGCACCATACCACCCGGCACTAAACACCCAGAATTTTAAACAATGTGTTGTCTCATAGTTTTATAAGCCGCATGAATGTCACACATCAAACCCGGTTGGGGTTTGACCATTTTCCCACAACATACACTTTCTGCCCCCAGAAAGATACCAATTCAAAAGATAGCCAAAGCTTGAGTCTGTGCCTGAACAATGACAAAAAGGAAAATAAAGAACCTTTAGTTGATGATTCACTCCACAAGTCACACCCGACCGGTCACGAAGGAACCATGACATAAAATGAGGGGAGAACAAGAGAGGGTTCTCTACACCACAAGAACTCGATTTACATGGAAAAATTAAAACCCATGCACACCCAACCAAGGATGGGTTGACATGGAAACTCCCAACCTGAAATTACTGAATTCTCCACATGAGTTGATCGAGACCACTAATACTTAATCAGAGCACCAACACAAGGCCACCCGGCATATCAGGGTACCAAAAAAATGAACTCCCTATTGAAACACAGCTGGAACTAAGAATTCCCCAAAATGAATTAAAACTTCCAACACATCCAATTCCCTTAGTACGAGTGAGACAAAGCTTCCACTAAAACCCAAAACTCTCAAAAAACGAAAAAAATCCAATACACTCACATCTCCAAATGATCACTAATGAAATCATGACCAACCCACAGAAGAAAAAATTCCATTTTTAACAAAAAAATTAGAGGCCACATTCAAAAGAATGTGACTACTATGATCATGAAAGAATATGTTCATCACAATATTACCATAAAATATGAAATTACAATAATGGGAAAATAAGGACAAGGATACCCAGAATTTCTCTGTTCCAAGACAAAAGATAAAGAACTATGTGAAGGTCTCACATGCCTCTTACACCCTAATTGTGCGCAAAATTCACCCCAAGCCATGTGGTTGTGGCTATAATGGTTAAAGAATCTTATGCCTCATAGTCAGACCTGAGAATCCCCCGATCAGAAAGCCTTCCTCAAATGAAACTTATTTCAGATCCTTTTCTAATGATCGGAACTGTCACATGATAGAAGGACTTCGAAGGGATGAGACAAGATGGATTAGGATGATCGAACCGGCAACATCGATGGAATATTAGAATTTAGTCTAATGAACCAGAAGTTGACACTGACAGAAAGGGATTTCTTCAGAAGCAGGTTACTGTCACACTCCCCGCTCACAAAATGGGGGACCCTTACGAATGATGAGAGGTGCGGGATTTTCCATGCAGTTGCGCTACAAATGTCGACTCCTTAAAGCAGAAGACATAGGACTTTGCCAACCACTAGCCTTGTTATCTATGGATGGGATCTTGACTCTTTTCAACTTCACCTCCTTAGGTATGATCAGTTGGATGATGATGGACATTAACACCCCCCACATCATCCCAACTCCAACTTTGATGAAAAATCCACCTCCATTGGTCCAAGGAATTACCCTCCACTAATCCCAAGATAATATAAACTCTAACAAACACGTGATTCCCCAACCATCCTAATACATGATATACTCCCCTCAAACCGCCTCACTACCCCTAACGAACCCCAATGCCTCGAAATACATGAAACACTCGATAGAAACCAGAATTGGTCACAAATCATTAACAACTTTTGACAACATTACTAGGTGGCATATTTAGAACAACATGTAAAAAATCAAAATCAAGACTTGCATCAAGTCAAATATCAATCCAAAGAAACACCCTATGCCGAGACAACCGACCTAGAATCCAAACAAGCTCAAACAAAACCAAAGGCAACACCCCAAGACAAGGGTAACAAACTCATAAATCAAACAAATACAAACATAGATAAAACCCACTTTTCAAGAAAAACTATGTCCCGAAATAACTTTTTCATTCAAGTACATTTATGAAAAATCAAGCCAAGCCTTAAATTTCAAAACACCACTCATGGAATCCTATAAACTGCCACATAAGCCTTCACCCCTTTCCACTAAAATCACCCGTACATATGTGTTAATGCGTACTTCACGTATCTAACCACACATATGAAGACTATTTTAAGGAATAAAATGGGTCTCACTTTCCATTCCATTACCAAATCCAAACAAAATCTAACATTTTCCAAATCAAAACACTTACTCTAAATAAACCAACTTCACAAATTTCAAAACATCATGAAAGAAATCCACCTTTTACCAGTTATAATACCATTAGAGAAAGAACCCTTTCAATTCAAAACCACCATAATTTCCAAAAACACTCTAAAACCAAACAAAATAAACACCATGTACAACCAAAAAAGAATAATATGAATGAGGAACTAGTGATTATGCCCAACCTAGCATCATGGTAGTGAGCCACGCCCCAATAAAACATAACACCAGAGGACCATGAATCCAGCACATGGGATCCACATGGGTCACTACTCTAAATGGGGTCACAAAATGACACCAAGTCACCTCTATTTTCATCCCTCAATCCAAAACAAAGACAAACGACTCAAAACCCGTACTACCTGGGGTAGCTCAGGTCTCATCATGAGTGGTGGTGATCTGGCACCGACCCGCAACCTACCTCCTAGGCCCTGATAGTCCAAATCTCCATCTCCCAGACATCCCAAATAACAAGGGCCTACTATGATACCATTTTCACATGAACCAACCTTGGTTGACCCTGAATGGATCACCCGACCCGTCCCGCTACATGTCCCGAGGGGTGTTCCCGATCACCACGACCTTTTAACTAGTGTTGGGCATCTTAACTTAACAAGTGGGAATGATTTGGCCTATAAATATGAAAGAAAATTTAATAAAAAACTAAAAAATTGAAATGAAAACTTGGAGAAGTGGGAAAACAAGGTCGTACATACCTTCATGTGACCCTATGGGTCGACACCAACCTCAATCCAACATCGCACTATGGCAACTGAATCTAAGAAAGGAGCAGAAACCGATGATAAAAAAACAAAGGTAAAACCATAGGTGTGAGTATTAAAACTCACTAGGCTTGCCTAAACAATCTATTCTCATAGGAATTTTCATTAAATAAAATATCCATCATTTTCATGTTTGAAATAATATGTATAGAACTATGTTTTTACACATTTTCTTCTTAAAAAAAATCACAATCCATTTCCCTTCATATTTTAATCTATGTTATTTTCCAAGGAAAAAGATTTATCATTTTTAAAGAAAAAGGTCTAATGAAGTGTAAAACATTTTAAAAACCTTTTTACAAGAACTTTTTAAGATCACTATAATCCACTTTAACAGAGAGATGCATCATACATGAAGGAAAAACCAATAATCACACAAGGAAAATGGAAAATAACAAGAAAGGGTAATCCACCAAACAAGGCACACCAATCATTCACCATAGACAAGTAAGTGATGATATACATGGGAAAATCTATGAGATCATGAATATTATATAATTTATTATACATGTGACTCATCCTGAAGGCATGCCTACTCTTGATGACATCATAATGGCCAAACACCTAGTGTTTCCCTACCTGGCCTAATTGAGGGGCCCAATCCCCTACCACAACAGTGTCTGTACTAAGGGCCACTAGCCAGTGCATAGGCTAATCAATTGCAGCAATCATTCATTGAAAATTTTCTCCCTATGATAGGTTCCTATGTTCATAATAAAAGGGGGTGAGGGTACAATATCAAACAATTAAGCAGCCACAAGTATATTCCTCACAAATAGTTAACACACACAACAAAGTCACCCCCGAGTCAACCCAAGGAATACGTCCATCACCTTTCATCCATTTTATCATAGGAATGTCTGACCGGCGGACCTTCCATAACATATAACTCAACCAAAGCAAGGGGACCACATCCAAGGAGGGTTTTCTTAAGATAACTAGTTTTACAAAAGTGCCAATTGGGCCTCATATAATTTTTATATGCCAATACATTTCTTAAGGAATCACACGCACGCCACATTAAAATCTATAAATACACGTAGAAACCCATTAAAGAAACCCAAACCAGAATTTTAAATCTAAAATACATTCACTAAGGACAAAGGGGAATTTCATCAGCCAATTGATGTGAAAACACAAAAAAACCACTTACTGGAACTCATTACTAGAAATAAACCACTCCAATTCAAAATTGAAAAATCTTATCTAATAGTTATATATCAATACTTAATATTAAAACAAGGTGTGAAATGAATGAAATAAATGATTCTTAAATTTAATGGTTAATGCATAGAGATCCTACCTTAGGGAAGGAATCAAACCAAGCTGAGACGCTCCAGATCTTGAATCTTTTGAAAAAAAATGCTTACACTAGCTCACACATACATTCCCATACATATACATATATAACTTTAATCCATTGAACATATTCCCCGTTCCATGAGGGAATATGTTCAAGGAAGATATATATATATTTATATATATACACATATACATATAAACACATGTGTATGTGTGTGTGCGCACCACCAAGGAGCCACCCAAAATTAATTAATTTAACTAAATGAAAAAAGGTATTTAAAAACCAATAGACCATTTAAGAAATAACGATTTTAAGAAAACACAACTTTCTATAAACAACCCGCTTTCAATTCCACAAACACCAAAACCATTTCTCAAATGCATGTAGCATTCCTTAATAAATTTATGAAACCCATTTGAAATTATCATAATGAAATATATTCAATTCAACCATTTTCATGGGGAAATCCTTCTCTTAAAACCCATGAACAATGCCAAGTTCACTCAAAAAGTCATTCGATAACATTTTCATAATTACCAAATCTCATTTGATGATGGAAAACAAAATTCAACATGCTGAAATGATCAATTCCCTATGTAAAAACCCACTGTCAATGCATTCTCATCTCAAGTTTCTTTGAAAACATAATTCAAACTATTTTCATAATCGTAAAAACAATTATAATGAGTACCTTAGCGAGGAACACATGAAAACATAACCATATGCTTTTGAAAATAAACTTTCATCATATAATCGGATCAAAAACACTTCTCAAATATATTTCACACTACATATAACATCTAATTTCACTAAAAAAATACCAATTTCATTAAACCAAACACACTAGAAAAAAAACATAGGCATAAACAAAAAAACAACTTCAATAGTTATTTTTAGAAGATTCTACTATCGCCAAAACACTAACAAAACAGCAGATAATTAATATGAACCTCAAAATAATTTAGGAACCTAATTTATACTATGAAAAACCAAGAAAGAGGATTTAAACCTCACCTTGTATAGGAGCGACCAACTGAGACGAGATGAACCACTCATCCTTTGGAAGCACTTTCCGGAACAGGGACCCAAGGGTCCCAAGAGACCATTCACACAACCATGGAACAATAGAAAACCGGTAAACCCGATTACCCAAAGGCATAGGGTTTGTTTAGGCATAACCGAATCCATAAAATGGGAGGAAATTAAATGAGAGAGTATACCTTGGTAATCTAGATGAAGAATATGAAGAAATCGGGCCAAAAAACTCTAAATCAAAGGAGGGTCATAGGGGGGGGTCACGCGCGTGAGAAACCATAGAGGGGGAATCGTGCTAGACAAAGGATAAGGGGGATGGTGTCACCACTGTAAGAGGAAGATGCGGCTAGATGGGAGCCCGACCAGAGCGCCTGCGTGAGAGAGAGCAGGGGAAAGGCGGCGTGATAAAGGACGGAGAAGTTGGGAAGGGTGTGTTGGGTCCATGTGGGGTGCGTGTTTGAGGGATAATTGGGAAGGGGGTGTGCATGGTGAAGTTGTAGGGTTGAATTATGTTAAAAACAATATAAAATAATACTCATAATAATAATAATAATAACAAAACCTAATAATAATAATAATAATAATAATAATCTATATAATAATAATATTATTAAAACAACCAAAGTAATGATATTATTATTATTAAAACTATATTATCATAATTATTTTATGCTTAAAAACTCTTTTATCAGACACATTATTGTTAAATTTTTATTTTACATCATCTTATTTCACTTTTCCTTTAATTAATTTATTTACTTATTTCGGATGTTGGGAAATCGCACGGCTCACGTACCGTCAAGTACGGGGTCGAGAAGGCTCTACTCAAACCATTCCACTCGACACTAACCACCCACAAAGTCAATCAACGTGTTGTCACTTAGTTTTATAAGTTGTCCGCAAGTTACGCGTCAATCCTGGTCGGGGTGTGACACCAGCTGTGTAGCCATGGACTTGGATTACCTAGTAAATCACATATTACAAAAATGTATTCTTGTGAATCCATTCTTTATCTAAAGGTTGGTACTAGCATGGTGACCGAATTGGTAACCTCTAATCTACATGATCCCTACGTAGACTGCTCAATCGAATGACAGTATACTGCCCCTCCCCAACCAAGGCCCAAATAAATTTTTTTACAACTTTGAGGTGTGTGACAGTTCCACAAGATATATATATATAGATTCTCATGGATGTGACTTCATATAATAGATGGATGTAATTACTAGGTAGTCTGTAGTAGGGTATAAATCCACATGTATGCACTTGAGTCACCGACAATGGGGTTGGATGAGTGACTTAACTATGTTCATACCAATCCACCCACCCATGCATTCTAGAACCCAATTAATTAATTACAAAAAAAAAATAGAATATTTATTATAAATAATCATTGTTAATAATTTTATTTTTATAAAATAATAATAATAGTATGTAAGTACTCATTTATAATAATTTTTTAAAATCGATCATATGTGGACAAATGAATAATATTAATAAAATATCTATGTCATGTTATTAAAAAATATTGAATGAGATATTATTTATATATTGTAGTTATTTTTCCAAGTGGATGGTCATGAGTTGGAATAGACACGTTCATGTTAGATATTTATTTAATTTAGTTAATTCATTTTTTATATAACTAATTATTTTAAAAAGTAATATGAGTTGTGTATCATTTCTCCCCATATTTTGTGTGTGAGATGTATGTGTATTGTTATTTTTTATATGAACACTAAATTATTCCCCCCTCGCCAAAATTTTAATTTTGTTTTCAAATAAGAGATCCCATGATAAGGTTATTCCAGAGGGGAGTTAATGGAAATCCAAGTAGGGGGGACCATAATAGAATGAAGGATATAGTAACATGATTTAAGATATATTCAAGGAGTTACCACCAATAGCTCCCCATGGACATGACCAATTCAATTATATGAATTTAATGTAATATTGTATTAAAATATATTTCTATTATCTTTTAGATTTAGAGTTTTACAGAATTAATAAAAAACATTAATTGACAAAAATCATGACTTTTTAAACTATCAAGAATTGTTTCCACTGTATAAACAATTGCTCAATACAATTAAATACAATAACATCTCCAACTAATTCTCCATATATGATACACGTGTACATGTTTTCTAGTATTTTTAACTCCATAACCTAGGTAAAGAGAAATATAAGAAAGTTGTGACATCAAATTCTATATAATGAAAAATATAACTGATAACAATTAAATATCATACGTGATCATAAGATTAGCATATGGGTATCATCAACATACATAATAAAATCATTACCATCCAAGACTATATCATGAAAAAATATCCAGGGAATAGATAATGGAAATAACAATAACGGATTTAGGATAGTGTGGAAATATTAATCAATAAATCTAATCAACAAAAAATTAAACCCTTGATACCTTAGAAATATGGCATAAATATTACTATAAGGAAACATCACCTCAATGAGTTAATATCCATCACCCATGATTGTGAGAAACTATGTTGTTTCTAGGTATATATGTATCAGGAGATTCAAAATTCGTAACAACTAATTAGAGGGATATTAAAAACAATTCCATTCATTCTTCCATACGTATTTGTGACAACATAAGTGCATATGCAAACCAGAAAACCTATAAGGAACAAGCTTTAGAAGGAGGAGGAGCAAGGAGAATTCACCATAGCAAGAGATAAATGGATTGAATGAATGAGAGGGTATTCCCCTCCCATTGGGACAAGCCTATGCATGTATGAGAAAGCCTAGTTGAACTTCCATGCGAAGGTGGAGAGCTGATTTCACGATAAAGATGCTGGGGAGGAGCAGTTCCAAGTAGTTAGTCTGGGTTATATGTAATTTTTAATGCCTACGGGAAATGAATTCCTCTAAGGCATACAAGCCATATAATAATTACACCTACGGGCCTAGTAAGGGTTCCACCACACCCCTTGAAATGTGGACTATCAAAAATAAAAAATGAAGGCCTTCAAGCCATTGGAGGTATAACATCATTAAAACCCCAATGAAAAAAATGGTTTTAATATCATTCTCAAATGGAATCACAAAATGAAATAATTATTACCTCTATTAATAATCATAACATGATAAACCAATGGAACATAATTTTATAAATAGAAATATTGAAAAAAATTCTAGGAAAATTCCATATAATAAGGATAATAAATATTAGGGTATATTAACTATATAGATAAAGGGTATATGGTTTAGTAAAAAATTGGCCAAATCAATCAAAATATAAATTATTGGTGAACTAACTTCAATAAATGGATGTAAAAATATAGTTCTCAAAAAGGAAAGAAAATAAAATAAAAATAATAAACATTCAATAATTATGAAACAATTGTAGTAATGGATCATTTAATTGATACATAATAACACTATGTAACCCATTTAGATAAATATGTTGGATGGTACCATTTGAATAATATCCTAAATAAATCATATGATATGTGAAATGATAATGTATTATATGAACAAAAAATTAGTAGTTTAGAAAAACCAACATTGAAATAAGAGATATTCTTACATGTATAGAATATTTTGAAAAGAAATATTTTATAAAACACAGTGAAAATGATTTATTTTTTAAACCATGAAAACATAGAGAGAAATTTTCACATAAAATTTCAAAGGCAGTGGAAAAATATTTTCAATGGGAAACACTAAAAGAGATTTACTTTCTCGAATATAATCCATACAAAGATAATCAATCGATTTTATTTTGAAACATTTTCGAATAAATTCTAGGTTATTTAAAATGGAGTAATATAATATTGAAAAAAATATATGGAAATCCAAAAATCATGGATCCAAATATAATATATGAGAGAATATATTTTACTTTTTATTTTATTAAAAATACCATTTTCAAAACCCACATTTGATAAAAATATTATAGAATATTTAATTTTAATCACGAAAAAGAAGGAAAAAATTCACCAAGGATAACCATAGGAGAATATAATGACTTTAATTTTCAAACTATTGACTAAAACAATTGTGTTTAAGGGTTATCTCTTTTTAGAGGTCTCAATTTTAAAATGTGTTTAGGAAAATAATCATTTTATAATTTTATAATATTTAAATTAAACCCCATGAAGGATAAAGTTATTGAAACTCATATTTAAATAATATGAAAAATAATTCATGATATAATATAAAAATAGGTATTATATACACAATTTATAAGTAAGTTGGTACATAACAAGAAGCATGTGTCAATAAATATGACCATAGACCAAAAAACCCATTTAAAGTAACATAATATTTGATTTATGTATTATTTTATAATGATGTTATAATTAAGAATATTATATACAAAAATACATTATGTAAATAAAATAACAATTTTTTAATAATTTATAATAAATAAAACATGGAATAATAGAGTATAGTAAGAATGTTTGTAACTTAGAGAATGATAATTGGGTTAGCATAACCCTTAACTTGGTACTGAATCTCCTTTCTTATACACCTAACATTATGAATAATAAAATTATGATTTCTATTACCTTCTTAGTAAACCTATTCATCTATATTTAATTTTATAAGAAGTGTTTATTTACATATTCTTTTTATTTAAATCATAGTTTTTTATATGTTTGTTATTTGATAAGGTTTGGTCAATTTCTACATTACACTTTGGGTATATTAGAAATAGATAAATGTGTTATATAATAACATCACAATATCAATAATCATAGCAGTTTATGTCATTTTTTATTTTATTAGAATAAAATTTAAACAATTATAATGTTTTTTGGGAAACTAATGTAATTTATGAGAGGAACTATGATATGTTCATTTTGGTGGTTACGTATATTATGAACGTTTATTATTTATACTAAAAATATAATGTAGAATATTTTATTTATGAAATATTAATTATATCATAAAAATCCAATTTGTAGAAAAAATAATTATCTAAAGTCATCCATATTAGGTGGTGATGGAAAACAAAAAACACTTCTTTGTGGATGCAGAAGTCCCGGAAAATGCATGATCAATGTTCTTTTATTTATATTATTAGATTTAAAAGAATAAATAAGTGTTATTCCATTAAAATAATAAAACAGAAGTGTAATAATGATATTGAGGTAATTATATGACAACATTTTGGATAGATTTTTAGTTGAAATATTAATATAGAATGAATAAGGTTTAAGTAATACTAACTTTAGGTTCTTGAACATTCTCTTGAATGTCTAGTTGGATATACAGGGATAATGAAAACTTATGTTAACAATGAGGTTAAGATTATTAAAGGTAAATTTATTATGATTTTAAATAAATTTCTATGGTTATGTGTATAATTTTCAGGGTGGATGTAATCCCTTTTTATAAGTGGAGAAAATGGATCTTTTATGAGCAACCATTCGTTTTCAATATTAAAATGAAACTATTCAAGGTCCATTTGCTTCAAAAGTTTTAAATAATGATGTTTGGAATGAGATAAGGTCAATAAATTATCACAACAAACTTCTAAAAAAAATTTCTACAATTTTAATGCATTTTACCACAATATAATGTTAACATTTTAACAATTTATTTTTTACCTTGGTAAGTTTTTTTTAACCTATAAATTTATATTTTATTAAATATTAAATATAAAACATATAAAATATTTTTTTATTAATATATTTTTTTCCTCCATATATTCTAATTCAATTTCAAAATGAGATTAATATAACTTTTAATTTAAAATATTGAATTTGTAGAGATACTATTTTTTAGAAAAAATTATTTTTACGATTTTTTCTTATTCATAATTAGTATAGATTAGAAATAAAATTACGATAAATTATACTTATATAAAGGTTTAAAAATTATATTGTAATTATTTAGATGTTTTTAATTTCTTTGATTTTATAATAATTTCACATTCTAATAAAAAAATTATTTGAGAATAACAGATTTACCATTATCGTTGTAATTAACATTGATTATAATAATCATAATTTTGTTCCTAAAAATAATATTGATATTATTAAATAGTATGAAAATTTTGATCTTATATTCAAAATACATTTTTTAAATTATTTTTTTATATGTGATGAATTTTTTTAATATAAGATACTAAAAACTGTTTTTAGAATAAAAAATTACTGAAGTTTCCAAAATGATAAATATCGATTTTAGAAATTTTATATATTATTTTTAAATGATATATATTAATTTTCTAATATATATTTAATATAAATTTTTTTAAATGTCTAATTAATTCTTGTGCTAATAGGATGTTACAAAAGTGATGTTTTTTTTGTAAATTCAATATTTTCACTATTCACCTAAGAATGTTATTTTAGAAAAAACAAAAAAATTAACCTTAATTTTTTTTTGGAAATATTAATTAATAGATGAATTTATTTTTAAAATAACTAAAATTAAAAAAATAACATACACTATTTTTCAAATAAATATACTAAACAAAAAAACCCTTTTTATTGAAGTATTCCCTTTTTAAGCATTAACTATTATAAATATTATTTTACACTAATTTCAAATTTAGAGCATGGTAACATATTATTTAGAATAATGAAACATCATATATTATTATAATAATTTTTGAAAAGTGTTAAATTTAATTTATTATTGTAAATTACAGAACACTTAAAAAAATATTTGAAAAAAATCATTTAATATTAAATATTTATCTTCTAAATCTAAAAATTTCAAATCAATAAATATTCCTTTTTACAAGAGCTGTTTCTGTTATTATATATTTTATAATAATAATCATTTAATATATCTTTGATCATTTGTGTTCAATGTTTCATGAAGAAAAGTATTATAACAAAAAAATTATTGGTAATATTATATAGTAAAATATTGGTGTTTTACATTGTTCTCCCCACAAATAAATCATTTCCCCCACAATTATTACACAGTGATGGAAATAGGTGAAGGTATTATTAACGTATTTATCATTCATGATATAACTTATAATGTGACATCTACCATACTCTCTTATGATATAATAAGTTAATTATCATTACTCAAACAACATTAATCCTTCATAGAATCATATAATAAAGTATCTATAGAGCATAATTATATAGTATTCGAAATAAATATTTCATTAAAATAATCCAATCCCCTAATACATTAAACTAAAAGGAAACTCTATATTCAATAGAAATTAATACTATATTTAATCGTAAAAGGGTATTAATTGTCAGGTTACATAATATCACTATAGCCATTGTATACAACAATCCCAAAAATGAAATGAACATCACCAAGACTATAAAGAATCATTTATCAATCTGATGGTAAAAAATATTGTCTGATTAAATTTTCAAAAAATAAATATAACCTTCATTATCTGAATAAAAATTATTTTATACACATAAGAGTTATTCACTCTTTTATCATGTGCACATAAATAATTATCCCTAAAACATATCACTGATATAAATTAAGTTTTCATGGTCATTGGTACCATTTATTAATTTTTTTATTAATAGTTGAGGGGATTAAAGGGCCTAAACAAACTTAAACACCCGAGAACCCTAGGGCCCAGACCTCATCCCACCCCTATAGGATTGAGAAGCACCTATGGGCCTATTTTATCACATTAATGTTTTCCAAAGTCCCAGTGGAATAAATTATAAATAATTAGATTAAAGGACCATTGACTAGTCATCTATAAGAACCAAGGCCCTAATGTTTGAACATGACTATAGACACCACTAGGAATAAAATAAATGCTCTCGAACCGATCTTCCTTAAATCATTTACTAGCATGCTTATGCTTGGACCACCAGACTAGACCATGTCATTCACCCCAAGCATATGTGTCTTACCATCATGCTCCATCACTTCAACTCTATGTACGTGTCACTATGCTCCCACTAGGGCCAACACACCTTCAATAACATTTGGACCACTGTCCAATAGCCTGCCCCACCTATAAACCATCTCATTTCCACTAAGGCAACCATCCCCCTATCATCCAACATCCCCAAAACTCAACACATACATCCATGCGTGGATAAAACACCAACACCCTACAGACATCATAAACTAATTTTAGTATGGATAAACTACTTCCAGCACCAATTATAAATGGTACTAAAGTGATACGACTATGTATTTGACCCAAATTTCAATAAACTAATGTAGTGTTGATTCCAAATAGCTTGGGTTATATTTTTTATACTATTCAATATATGATTCTATAACATTAATGGAAAATTAATGACGGACAATATTTAGATATTTCACATAGTTCACATTACTTTTAGAATATATGAGAATATAATTGAGAAACATAACTCATTAACGAATATAGCTAAGAATATAAATATTTAATTTCATTTAATATATCAACTTCACTACATTAGGTAATAATAGAAAACTCAGAATTTCTATCATAACACATATAAAATAAAATTTCAAACTATTTAAATATTCTCTCTTATTTAGTTATAAGACATAGTTGTTTCTAGTAGTATGCATTTCTTAGATTCATTTTCGTGATCCTTTTTCATCCGAACAATAAAAAAAATGGTTACTATAATATCCAAAATATGAATATTTTTTCACCAATGACGCCTTTGTTTTTAACATATGACAATTTTATTTTAACATATGACTCTATTTGTTAAATACATGGTTATCGAATGTCATTTTCCTATTATATTCTCCAAACTAAGAAGTTAACATCATACTAAAATAATTCTTAATGGTTTATTATATATAATTCTAATTAACCATAGCATATCATCCATGTGTCTCAAAATAGATGATGATTTTGGCGTCTTTTTCATGAATTAGGTAAAAATTGAGTTAATTCCCAATCCATAAGTTTTATGTTTATCACCACTTGGTACATATACGGTTGATCATACATAAATATTTAATATCTATAAAAGGGTTTAATTTCAAATATATTAAGATAATATATACTTAACCAAAAAATTATATTTTATCATATAATTAGAAATCTTACTTTGATTTTTCATTGTGGTTTCACTCATGTTCATTATTTATAATATAAAAAATACTATATTAAATTAAAAAACTGAAAGGTAAATATTTTACATTTAAATTATGATCAATATTATCTTATGAAATGTTAAATTATCATCAACTATCCAAGATTACTTTTTTTTTATTTTATAACATTTTCAAGGGGATAATGAGAACCCTAATAAGAAAATAGATCAAAAAACAAAGGAATCTAATGAATTATTAAACAAAAGTTTATGGTTATTAGAATATCCTTCCCTCAATAATTTCCAATAGAAATAAGTTAACTAGAATTCATGGTCTTTATCTATGTTGTCTTCATAATGTCTTGATAGATAATCATATTCCTTCCAAATATCCTCAACTATGATCGTACATCTAATGTTATCTAAACCTTTTTCGGATACCAATTATATCACCACACCAATATTACCAACCAAATTACACAAATTCAATGAAATACTTCATTTAACTACATTCCAAATATCATTTAGGTTTATAGTTTTATGAAATTTAGATAAAACGTTAACTAACAAATCATATTCTTTTTTCCACTAATAGATATTTTTCCACTATGTAAGAAACTTTTCAATTCACAATATGTCTTCAAAATCATCCACAAATTTTCAAAATAAGATACTCTTCCAAAAATATTATAAAATTTTAATCATAATAATATAGATAAATGGAAACATAACAATGTGGTGATATAAAATTCTCATAAAGGGAAAACATAAGCGATAACAATAAAATATCATAAGTGATCCCAAGATGAGTATAATGGAATCATTAAGATATGTAACGAATTTATTCCTATTAAATAATATATCATAAATATAGTCAATGAAATATGACATGGTATTACATAAGTAATGAATCAATAGAGTGGGAAAACATTATCCTATAAAAAGGATCAATTAAAACAAAACAACAAGATACCATATAAATGATATACAAATATTACCATATGATAATACCATATTCACGTGTCAAATAATTTCACACAGGAATATGGGAAACAAAATTTTTTATGTATTTACATGTATCATGAGATATGAACTTTTAAAAAATTAATTTTACGGTGATATAAGACACCAACCATCAATTATCCTTCCATATGTGTGCAAATTGAAATCAATCATTCATCATATGATAAATTTACAAGTGAAAATAAATATAGTTTCTTGTCCCTTTGAATTTAAATTAGATATATAAATCATTCCTAATTCTTCCGAAAGACATATCATGATAAAACCATAGAAAATATAGAGTTATCAAAATATATACTGAAACATTTTAAGGAAATATCCTTCAACAATGATAAAATATAATATAGTATTTAAATAATATGCATAATATATATATGGTTTATTAAAAAATATCCCAAATCAATCAGTGTATAGAATATAGGTTAATAGCCATCAATCAATAGAAGGACAAATATAGTGTTCAGAGAGGAAATAAGTTGGATAAAAAATTATAAAAATTCAATGACTAGATAAGAAAAGAGAAGTAATGGATCATATGTATGAAAGAAAATAACATTACATAATCCATCGAGAGAACGAAGGTTTGTGGAAATATTTTATGAATATCATTTATCAAGTATAAGATATGAGAAAGGACAATGTCATATATAAAAAACTCTTTTAGGGGTTTTTGAAAAACCACTTTCTAAATATGAAATATCCTTGATATGTGAAAATAATTAAATAGAATAAATATTTTTTAAAATGATAAAAAAATTATTTTAAAATATTTTAAATGATAAATAAAATGATTCACATAAAATAACAAAGGAGGAAAAATGAGATGGTCACTCATAAATGATAAAAGGCATTCTTTTATTGAAAATGAACCACATGGAAGACATAAATGTTATTATATTTTAAAACATTTACAATTAATGTAATGGTTGTTAAAAATTACCATTCTAAATTTTCAAAAAAATTATTCGTAAATGCACAATATGTGGAGTTTGTGTTTAAATACGCGTGAAATGTATTTTTTTATTATATAAAAATTCACTTTGTCAAAAATCACATATATTAAATATATTTAAGAAAATTCAATTTAAAAAAAGGTAAAGAAGAAAATTTGATCACCATGGATAACTACAGGTTAAGAAAATGTTTTTTATATTTCAAGGAAATCCTAAAATTTTTAAAGATTGGGGATCACATTTTAGAGATCTCCATTTTAAAATATGGTTGTGGAAAGATACGTTACATCTTTGGTAACATTTAAATAAAAAAACATGAATTAAATAGTACTAGAATCTTAAATTCAAACACCATGAAAAATATTTCATTATGTAATATAATAAAAACAGTGAATATAAACTATATAAAAGTTTATTGGTACATAATAATATTTATGTATCTATAAATTGGAACTATGACCCAGAAACCACTTTAAAAAATCTTAAGCATTGCGGAAAAAATCATTTTAAATTTAGATTAGAAATAAGAATTTTAGAACCCAAAAAAATTAATAAATATAATAAAAATTATTATTATGGAAGAATTAAGAAAACATGGAACAACATAGTTCAATAATAATAATTGTAACATAATAGAATAAAATAATGTTATCAAAAACCCTTTCAATGATTTTGATTCATACTACAAATGCATCTAACATCTGGAATAATCAGAATTTTTTATTTACAACATTAGGATCCATTGTTGAAAAATAACATTTAATAAAAGTTACTAAGATCGCTTTTTAGAGAAAAATATTATGTATGTTTTCATAACGGTAAACATGGATTTTATAAATTCAACATAGAATTTTTAAATTATTTATTTTAATTTTAGTATATTCATTTTATATAAATATGGGTTTGTAAACATATAATCCAATCTTGTGTTAAGTGAATTTTGTTAAAGTTATTATCTTTAACGAAATAATTATTATCACTATTTAACTAAAAATCAAGTATTTTAGAAAAAACTCAAAAATTAACATTAATTTTATTTTGACATTATTAATTTTAAAATGAAATTATTTTTTCAAACTAAAATTATAAATATTTTATAAATAGTTTTTTAAATGAAATTACAAAATATAAGTAAAAACATTTTATGGAATAGTTTTATTTTTAATCATTTTTTGATGTTAATTTTATTTCTTACCAATTCCAAATTTAGATAATGTTATCATATTAGTTAATATATTTAAATATAATATATTATTATATTAGTCTTTTATAATTTTTCAATTTAATTATTTAGGGTAAATTACATAGAACCTAAAAAATATTTATTGAGAATAGAATTTCTTTTTAATATTAATTACCCAACATCTTAATATAATCATTTTAAATTTATTAATATCCATTTATTTACAATAATTTATATTATTTTAATATTTATATTAATAATAATCATCATATATGTCATATATCCTTTTAGTTCAGTGTTTTCTATGGAATAATCATTCCATACAGTGATTCATTGAAGGAAATTTTTTAAATATCTTATGTCATTACACCCACTTGGGTCTTGTGTAGTTTTATGTTGGTGGATAAACCAATTAATATTTTAAATATCATAATCATTAAACATTAAGGTTTTATTGATCTTGGATAAATATTTCTGTATGCGATCACATATAATAAAATAATTTCAAAACAAATTTGGATGAAAATTGATAATTTATATGTTTGATTCGTTGTTAATGGTTAATTATTATTTTAGTTATAAAATATAAAATTTAATGTCAATTCTCAAATAGAAAATTGAATTACATATGGATAAAAAAATATATCCAATATAATACAAATTCAACCTCCTTCAGTCACTTGGTTAGGATATACCTTACATTATGGTTCTATTTTGGATATTATGGAGAACACTCTTGTCATTAAAGATTTCTAACAAAATTTATTGGATTAATTTACTAAATAAGGATTAGGGGATGTGTAAAAAACATACCTGGTATAATTTAGTGGGATTAACTGAGAAAATTAGAGACCATAATTTTAATACTGTAGAGTGCACTCAAAAAAATAAAAGGAGAATAAGCTAATGTAGTTGGACAGAGAGTTGAGAACCTAAATACCTTGACATTGTATAATGTCAATATTCTACACAAACATAATGGAAATATAAAACATTTACAATATAATATCGTTTCAAAGGGATATATTAAATCCAATAGAGAGTCATTTTAATATTTAAAAAATAGTGGGAGACAAATTAAATTATTTAATAATATCTACAAATGGTAATCATGATAATGTACTAATATTAAGTATTTTATTCCTCATCAGAAATGGATTATAGAACTACAAGCTCGTTAAAACTAGAAAGTATCATAGAAAAATACAATTTCATAACATTCATGAATTTCTAGGAGTGGTATAGGTATTTTCACATATTAATATTATAAGAGAATAAATCATACATGATGGAATCCCCCAACCCCGATGAGGTAACATAGGGGGAAAATAGGGTATAAAATGATTCCTATAAGATGTAACATCTTGAGATATCAGAATATTTTTTCTCTAAATAAATATTTAATAAAATATAATTTTTCATATATAGAAACCATCAAAAAAAGCTATTAGAAATAATATTTAACCACTTAAAGGTATTTATTATTTCTGTAGGTAGGTAAATATGCAACTGAATTATAAAATAAATCTTTAAATAAAAATAAATGTATTTTTAAAACTATTTCCTTGATAAAATTCAATTGGTATTGATAAATAAAAAATTAAAATCATTTTAGACGTAAAAAAGTTAATATCCATAAAAGTGGCTTTTCAAGCATTATAATGTTTATTATATTATACTTAAATAATGTCATAATAGTATATTATTTACAATATTTTTTTAAAAAATAGATAATATCAATCCATTTCTTGTTTATATGCAATCCTTAATTTTTTTTCAAATCCCATATGTTATAAATTTCATAAAATTATATTTATTCATTATACATGCTTATATTAAAATTAATTTTTATCACTTTCAAAAATTGAATCGTATAAAATGATTTAAATATTTCTAATCATTATTTTTAACATAGTTAATGGGATGATTTTTTTTAACTAAAAAATATTTTAGTTAGATAAATATCATTTATTATGGTAAAATAGATATTTTTCAAGGAATGATACTTTTATAAATACTTATTTTATAAATTAAATTGATATATTATTAACTAAAGAATATAATATGATGTCTTAATATATATAAAAATTAATTCACACTCATTTAATTGGAATTAAATGCTAAAAATTATTAAGAACACATAATTATTGAAAAAATAGTTTTCTACAAATTTTTTTATTAGATTATTTGTTTTAGTTTAGAAGTAATGTTTAATATATATATATATATAGGTATTGAATTTTGATAAATGAAATCCAAATTTGGATTAATGTAATAAGTTTAATCTTATATTTTTTTTAAAAAAATATAATTACCATGGTAAATTTTTAATGAGGATTAATAAGTCTCGGAAAAGGTAATCAAATATGGAACAAATTCTAATAAACGAATTTTACACTTAGACCTTATATAATACCTTTTTAATTTGAAACATTATACATAAATATATGAATAACATTTACACATCTAATTTACCTTCCTCCCCAAAATGACCCAACCCCCTGTGATAATATTCTACCCTTAGTTAATATTAGTTTCCATGAAAATCCTCTTTTTCACTTATAAAAGGATACAAATCCCACTAATTATCTTATACCTATTAATGTCTTAAAAATTTATGATGAATTTTCCATACCTACTCATTTTTAAATCTCACCAATAGAGTTCATAAGATTATATTGAGTCCTACCAAGCTATATGAAGCTACACTACAGGGTAAGGGTTCTCCTTATTCTTCTGATTAATGTACATTTTTTATAATAACTCTTGATTTTAAAAAGCTTATTATTCCATGTGATCATAATAATTTATTTATTAGCAAAATTATTCACAATTAATGATATATTACACTTCTCTCCCATTAAACCCATTTCATAATCCCTTTTATATTCCATCCATTCTACAAAAAACATTCTTCGATCTTCCATGACATATCTTCATGTTGTGAATATATTAATCTAAAACCATTCTAACCATATGTATGTAATGAAACCAATATAAATTATAAATTGAAATTTTATTATATGTGTTTTATAACCACTTTCTATTCTGATCCCATTAAATCAAAAAAAATTAAAACATTTTTAATTTGTGTATGTGGACTATAGATTCAATGAAAAACACAATATATTGTTTTTCACCACCAATCAAATATTTTTCTAGAAATGGGTCTATTGATAAAATATTTTATTTATGTCACGATTTATATTATGAAAATATAAATTAGGCACTGTATTAGTAATATTATCAATAAGAGATCATTTTAAAAATAACCACATATAATAAACATACCAAGAGGAAAATTGATTTATTTTTATGAGGAAACATTTTTTATTAAACTTATTATTATAAATCGTAAAAAAATTAATTAATCACCTTAATAAAATGAAATTAATATTATTATACAATTTTTATGATGATATTATAACAAATAAAATTACTTCCATAAAAATACTCACACATAGATTATAGAACATTCTTATTGGTTCTGTTAGACAACATACAAAACAATGATACAAATTTCATTCATTGATGGAATTGGAAGTTAAATATTTGATATTAATAAGTATTCAATTAATTTTTTTGTTTGGTTTTCGTAATATATATAATTTACTTGATAATTCAGTCAATACTATTCTTTGTTATAAATTACCAAAACAAGCTCATCATCGACTATGTCATCCAAGATAATAACTAAAATAAATATGAAATGAAAAAATAAAAGTATAAATAAATATAAATTATAAATTCCAGTACCTGTTATTATTTAGGAAAATTGAACTTTGGGAGAAGGATGAATAACAACAACTGTAGTATTAAATAAGTTCAAAAAATTCAAGATTACCCAGGCCTAATATTGAAAGTAGATAATAAATAAATAATGTGATGATAAATATTATTATAAATAGTAATAATTATAAATAAGGTTTTTATATAAACAATTAAGATAAGTATGTTTGTTATACACGAGCTCAAATCATGTTCATGGAAATTAAGAGAAATGGTAATGGCTTCTTTCTATATCAAAATTCATTAAGAAATATTTTGATATTATGCACTAATATTAATTTTTAATATATAAATAATGCCACTTAAATTATAATAACATTAATTATTTTTGTTCTTGGAAAATTATTTTACATTCTTTCTCTTCCTTGTGACTATGATCGAAATTCTTCGTACAAAATATGTATTTTTCATAACTCAATATACATCCTAGAGATAAAATGTTTCTCCCTGAGAATCATATTTATTTTTATATTGTATAACATTTTTTATTGATAGACCATTTTTATTCAAATAATCATTATTCATTAATTATCTTCAATATTGAAAATTAATCTATGTAAATAATGATTCAAATCCTCTTAAATGGCAGTTTATCACCCATAGCAATGTTTTCATCTTCTAAAAAATGATATACTATATTTTTTTTGAAGTCCTATTAGGTATTATATATTATTACAACAATATTTCCATTTACCATTTTTTAAAAAAAGGCTAATTACCTTTTTTATGATTTGTGTTTTCAAATAATGTATTTTTACTAAATATCAAAATGTTTTCCTTATATTTTCAATTTTTTTATCTTCCAGACCACCTTTAATTTGGATAACATAACATCATTTTTGATAATCAATTTTTTGATATTATATTAAAATAATATGATTTCAAGTATTTCAAAAATACATTTTCTTAAGAACTTTTGAAATCAACCCACAATACCATCTTTTATGAAAATAATATAAATGTTATCTAAAATTATTTTATGATTTAATTTATATTTTAAATTTTATTTTTAGAATGGTTTACTCACTTAGGATTGATGTTTTGTAATTTAATATATATATATATATATCCTTTTGGGGTCTGAACTCATAGATTCAAACAATCTACTTCCTGGTCCATTTTAATGTTTAGTTGTTTGAAGCTTTCTTTTTTTAAGCATATACTTAGACCCATGTTAACTTCCATATATGTTACTTTTATTAATTTATAATATATATTTTTAAAACCATAAAATTAATTTAAATGAATATTTCATGGTAATTATTTTTAAAATAATCATGAATGTTTTTTTCTTCTGTGTTAATATTTCATTGATCAAATTTTGTATGTTATTATATATTGCACACGTATTCATGTTATTTATATGATGTGAGAGTTGGGCCTGGAATTATATATCCCCAAAATGAATTGGTTAATGAATTATATTCCAAAATATATTATGGTATTTTTATGTGATGTTTATCCACTATAGGACTCTTTTCATAATGTGATAATGGGTGGGCCCGAAATTATATATAGTACCAATGTAATTGGTAATGATTTGTATCTAATGATATGTCATGTATGGGATTATGGATTAAAATTATTACACTATAAGAAATTTTCCACTATGTGATGATGATATTAGAAAAAACAATGGCTTATGCTAATGATGTCATATATTATGTTATGGTCATAATATTACAAACCCATGATCCATTGATATTTTTTATTTGTGGTAAAGTATCATGATTTGATTTTTACATTATGATAAATGTTTTCCTTGGTATGAAATCTATATACTATATTGATTTTCATTATTTAAATTGTCATACCCATATGTATATATTTTTTTTAACATATGAACTTCGATTGTTACCGTTATTTCATACCCTTAACAAGAGTATGATCCCACCCCTATTAAGATTCCATTTCCATAGTTAATAAATTAAATTAATACATTTTGTATGTCTAAAATATTACCTTGTGTAGAAAAATTATGGGAGATGTTGAAGGATGAATATATTTTATCTAGTTTATAGATCAGTAAAAAATCTCCATCAGATAGAAAAAATGGGTTTTAATTAGTTAACGGTTATTATTTTTCATTATTCTACCAGTTATACTAGACTACATGATCCTTGGACTGTATTTGGTATGGAATTTTATGTATAAAATTTTGTAATGTTATGTGTCTAAGTATTGGGTCACTATTTGAGAAGCATGAAGATAATTCATTATATGTTCAATGTATCATTTTATCATCAATATCATGTGAGATACAAAAGTAGGTTTATGAAAAGGATTTATACATAATGTTTTCTATTATTAAGTAAAAATATCATGAAAAGGATAGGCAAAACGGATATGAGATCTCAAGTTCACTTTTTACTTGAAAATTGAGAGATGGACTCTATGATGTTCCACATGTACTCAAGATTATTGGGTATATTGATAGACTAGAGAATATTGGATTCTTGTTGGATAGAGAACTATCCATATACCTCATAATTTATTTTTTCACAGCTAGATTATCTTTTTTCAATATTACATTAACATGAACAATATATTGAAATTTCTCAATGATCTATTATTTGTGGTTCACCATGAAAATAATGATAAGAAGAGGGTGAAGCCATATGTACATATATTTAATGAAAAGGGAAAGGAAAATATCACCAAGGATGTATCCAATTCAAGGGAACCAAAAAAATCCATCTAAGAAGCCAATTTTTTTACATGAGGGCAATGAGAAAGTGGATATCTTCTTTTCCTAAGGAAATAAAGTCCCTTGGAATTGGAAATAAAACGTATAAAGGAATAAGCAATGTGATTTTTATACATCTTGTATGATCATAATTTAATATAATATTTAAAATTCTATATATTTGGTAATAGATAAAAATTATTTCACACACACTTCTGTCCAAATATAAGAATAATATAGATTTAGGAACATTGAATGAGGTGAGTTGGATCATTGAGTTGATAATGGAGCGAGGCTTGCTACATTGACTATAGAAAAATACCCTCTACATTTACTGAGTAGAGTGATTCTAGTATTAGGAATTTTTTAATATGTGCCTAATATTACCACAAATATAATCTTCATGTCGATTTTATACCTGAGCGGTTTTTATTTCATGTTTGGAAATTTGAATTATTTATTTTATAAATAAAACCCATACAATGGTATGGTGAATTTGAAATGTTTTTATATAGAAATGAATTTAATAATTATTTATTGTTAATAAATGATAAAAAAAACTCACATGAATCAATTTATTCCTAGATTTTCAACATTATACTAGGTCATGTAAATTTAATCCATATAACAATGATACTACAATAAGTGTAAATAGACATTTTTTTATTAATTACCTTAAACATTATTAATTCTTGGTTATAATGAAATATGACAAGGAAGTCATTTAATAGTAAAGTTGAGCATTCCACAAATCTTCTAGAACCACTGCATACAGATGACATCAGAAAATATGGATATTTCTATTTAATGAGGTATAAGTCAGATTCATCTAAAAAATTTTGGTAAAAAATTACATCAAGAATCGACTTGGAAATAAGATAAAGAAAAAATAATAAAATTAAGGTAGATACTATCGAAGACAATAATTATTTGATCATATAAAATTTTATGTTACTATGTCACAAATCACAAGTCCTTATACAACATAGTTTAATTGTGTGAGTTAAAGGATGAGTCACATCTTATTGAAAAGGATGAGACCAATGATGAGTTAAATAGATCATCCTCTTTAATTTTGGGGATATTTATTTTAGAAAATAGAATACACAGTAATCCATGTTCCAAATAAGATGAAAAGTGGAATCCCATATGAGCTTTGGTATGGTAAGAAGATTGTCTAAACAAATATCTGCATGTGGTGATGAAAAATGTTTATAAAGTATAATGTTGAAAAACATAATTTTTTCAAGGGGAACAAAAAACATCATTATAGGACATCCTATGGAGACGAAAAGATATTAACTATATAATTCCCCAGATAAAAAATTTAAAGCCATGAATATTTATACATTATTTGAATTGGGGAATGTATCCATGAAATTTGACTAGATTAATGTATTCATTAATAAAGTTATGGATAAAGATACATAAGATTTTTCTCAACAAAAAATTCAAAAGGATTTCATGGAGGAAGTCATTCTAGAGACCTAAAAACTATGTAGGAGCGTATGTATGGTTAGAGAAAATGATATATATGATTTTATTTTCACCTGGGTAGATTATACAATATTCTTTGACAATTAAAAATCTATTTTATATAAGCAATATCTATATAGTCTATAATATTCTAGATAAAAAAACATGAACTCATAAATGAATTCCATACACTAAAATCAATTTTGGACATTGGTAAAAGATTCATTTAGAGAAAACCCCATTAATTATAAATGGGTTTACATAAAAAAAACTAGAAATTGTTGGTAAATTCAACATCTATAAATAATGTTTATTTTTTAAATGTTTTATGAAATGTCATAGCATTGACTTGGATGAATCCTTTTCACTAGAAGAGATACTCAAATATATTAGAATAATAGTTAAAACTAGAACATAACATGATTATGATATTTGAAAAACAATTGTAAAAATAAATTTCTAGAAATGGAATATTTTAGAAGTTAACTATATTATTTAATAGAACACCACTTTGAAACCACAATAATAATATAAATTATAAAAGATCAAAAGATCCATTTATGGATTGATGTGTGCATGAAGATCCTGAAATATTTATTTTGATGAGACCATTAGATATTTTAGTGTCAATAAAAAAGTACGTAAACCACGTTACAATAAGAAGGTCAGTGGTATGACAAAATTTTCAATATAATATATATCAATGAAATATTATTAATTATAAATTAGATACATGTCTTACAGTAAGTGGGGATCTAGTAAAATTAATGCTTCTCCAAAAAGGACGTAAGTGAAGTAGTCTATGTTCATGGGATAATGGTTTATATAGATACAATAAAAGATTCTAATGAGAATATGTCAATGTATATACATTAAAAAACAATAAAAATAGAACAATACTATATAATACAATATGGGATTGTCACCTACGTCACGTAGAAACAATCTCTCCAATAATATGTTTCCTCTGAAAAATTATGAGAAATAAAGAATGTGTATAATTACATATTTTATTGTAATCCATATATATTATTTATTCCATATAATTAACTATAATTGATGTTTCTTTTTTTCCTTTTGTGTGGGAGTAAGATATCATGAAGATATAGGATAAGTGCAATGGGTGATAGTTAATACAATCTTAATGTACCTAAGGTGTACAAAATTATTGTTTCATGATACTTCAAGGAGAATATAGACTAGTAGTGATATGGTACATGGATGATGGTTTATTAATATAAAATTATGATATGAATTCACAATCATGATATATATTTTTTCTAAATAGTGGTGTAGTTAGCTAAAGGATCTCTAAGTAGACAGTAGTAGCCAATTACATAGCATAATCTTAGTATATTATTTGTTTTGATGTAGCTAATGATTTTTTTGGATATAAATTTTATTCTTAGACTATTGTGTGATATGAAACACTATAAGTCCTAAAATTTTGTTTTATGATAACAAAATGGTATTGGTTCTTGACAAGTAACCTAGATTACATAAAAATTATTTCAAAATTATCATTTCACGAAGGATTTCACTTAGAGATGTGAAGTCAGAAATAGCATAGTTTACACTGAGGTTTATGTGGTGGACCCATTTTCTAAATCCATATCTCAAAAAATCATAAATATTATGTAATATCTAGTGGATTTGGTAATTTTAATAGTCATATATAGTTCAATTAGGATATTGTTATAGTTGGTTCCCTAGAACAAACATTATTTTATGTACATTGGATTACCATTCCTTGTATATTGTCTAGTATATTCATGATGGTAATTCATATCACATATTTTTTATACTTCTTCTTTCAATGTGTGATAAGGACCTTATAATATTTTTCACATTAATTGGTCATGAAGGTTTCCCAACATGATGAGAAATTGAGTATGTTTTGAAAATATTCATAAACTAATTACACATTTTCTATACATATCATGATGACATGACACAATTAATATTTAAATATTAGGTGTTTGGGGATCATAACATTTGAGGTTTGTTCTCCAAAATTTCACAAATGGTGAGCTCCAAATAGGGAGGTTGGGAGGATAGGCCCACTATAGTAATTCTATATATAATTGGTGTCATTGTGTATTCATGTTTTCATGTTTGTTTATTGGTTATTGGGATTGTGTTCATTATCAAAGTATGTCAGGAAGGGCATACATTGTTGATTGATGAAAACCGTAGCCAATATTCTCTTAATTAGTTGCTTGTGTTAGGTGTGTACTAAATGGTACTATGATTGAATAAATGATAAAGATATGATTTTTTTCTCTTATGTTATGGAAGATGATATATTTAGTAAATTGACAAGGATAAATCTAAATTAGTGAAATCAACACCGGCGGTAATTAAAGGCTAGGTCGTCACAAAAAATTAAGAGAAATAAATTACATGATGTAAAGGAAATTAACACAAATATTAATTTTACTTGATGAGATATCTATTGAAAAAATGGATTATATTAAAAATTATCATTCATACAAGGTTTTATTTTTTATGAAATATTGTTCTATTTGGGGTCTATGATGTGTTCTTAGATGAACATTTTGTCCTGAATGTTAGATATTCGACCATTGAGAAAAGGGAGAATATTTTTCGCACTAAGTTGATATAAAATCGCATTAGATTTATATAATGATAATAATTAGAATGAAAGTGATCAGCGTTTGTTTATTTAGGAATATTAAAGTTATTTCGTTCATAATTTAATCACAAATTATTATTGATCAGGAAAAGGGAGTTGAATTATATTTATTTAATATTCAAAATTTCATCACATCAATGAATAAAAAAATATTTATTTATAGAAGAATTAGGGTCAATTTATTTTCTAGTTTTTTTGAGATTATACAATTGTGTAATTATTTAAGCATTAGAAATGATATTTAATATATTTCTTAAAAAAATAAATTATTTATTCATGATATAATATATTAAATATTATGTATCCGTGGAGGGTATTTATTTTTTTATTAAATTAATTTTTTATGTTTTCACATGTATTATTATTGAAGAGGTGAAAGGTCCAAATTGATTCATGTAGTCAACTTTTAAATAAAAGAGAGAATTAATTCCTCTATTATGTAATGGAATATAGAAACACTAAACATTGTACACAATGAAAAGAGATCTATCACATTTTTTTACAATTTATTGAATAATAAAACATCCCACCCACCCATTGGATTGGGAATATGTAGTGGTGGTACTAGCCTTTGGTGGCATCACCAAGATACCAAATGTTGGAAATAAATGAAAAAAGATTCAATGAATAGTGGGGGATGACTTTCTGTTTTTATGAAAATAACCAAATAACATAGACACTAAAAATTCAATATTTTATATGATGTATGATTAAACAATACATGTAAAGTTAAACTAAAAATTAAACTTTAATATCAGAGTCCCAATAGAAACAAAATACATAAAATAGAAGAGTCTGAAATTCAATTGAACCTAATGAGTCCAAATTGTCTTTAAGAACAAAAGATTCCAACCGAATCCAATTTACAACTCCATATTCCTCACCTACGATATCCAAAATCACTAATAATGATCAAAGTTACATTGCTTTTACCAGTGTGTCAATATACGAAATCTGTAAGTGCAATAAAGTTCCCTAGTAAGGGATGAGTATAAAATCTATTGGATTTCCCTAATGAATCCCAATCTCACAACACTAGAAAAATTATTAGTTATCACATTTTATATAAAAAAATTTCAAAGTATTTAAAACATTTTATATTAAAACTAGAAAAATGTTCCATGAGAGGAAACAAAAAAATAGTTTGAAACACTAATCACTAATTTGGAATACCTAATTCATGATTCTTCACACGTGACTGTCTCATACTCTTGATATGTGTCCCATTGATCCCCCAAGTAATTAAAAGGTAAAAAATAACAAGTTCTCCAATGACTCGTTCCCCTTCAATAGGGTCATATTTATGAATGCACTAGCACTAACCAAGTGTGCCAAACTCATTCCAAAAACCATGCCACATAAAACCAAAAGTGGATTTAAATAATTTTCTCATATATATTTTGTAATACAAAACAATTCCATTATTTTTAAAATATCATAATAAATTTATTAACAAAAATATTTTTCCCAAAATCTATCAATTTTCCCATATTTCAAAATACATAACCGATGTTGTAGTTCTATCAAGAATCACACATAGTTTTCACAATAATTTAAAAAAAATTGAGTTAAAAATAACCTTTAACGTTTTTTGTCATTTAGATATGATATAACATACACCTAACTCTCAATAGTTGGTGAAAAAGATTAATGTCATTTATAAAATATAGATCTGGTAAAAAACCACATTCACTTCACTATATCCAACAAGATATTATCAAAATTGTTTACAAACATCATAGATATATCCTTAACAACTAGATATTTTATTTTTTAGATAGAGTGAAGGAAAAGAATAGTGGATCTAGGAAGATCATGGGATAATAAGTACTTACTAATGAATATAGGTCTCCAACACACATTTATCCACCAAATAATTGAATTAATATCGAAGGGGATCATCTCTCACGCCAAGAATGGAAAAGGAGTTCTAGATATTGAGTGAATATGTGAAAAAAGTGGGTTAGGGGACTTAATTTTAAATAGATTAAATTTTATAGGTTGATATGTTTATACCACATAGTTAGGATTTACATTTTATCACACCATGTGACAATCGTGAAATTCTACAATCTCAATCCAATCCTTGCGTGGTTAGCTCACAAAGTTACTATAACTTATAATCTAACCATTATTTTCCTTTAGTTATAAGATGCACAGTTTACCATTCGAACTCACACAGTTTGGACAAACCTAGTGCTAATTATGTGCCTACCTAGGGACTACTCTCATTATTTTAATTTTTTCTAGGTGATGTATCAATATTTATACTAATCGTGAAGAAACCGTGGACCTCCAAGAATTCCTAAAAATGTTAAAAAACCCTATAAACCACCAAAAACATAGATAAAACACTATATAGACTAAGAAAACAAATATAATTCACCATTTACATGAAATTGGGGTGTTAAATCCTCCCAACCACTAGTATTTCAATCCTATGAAAGTAGAAAACCATATTTTTTATGAAAGAGTATTAGCCACCTCTCCAAAATTTCCATTTCACACTCCCTTGTTTCTTCATAAATATTACTATAATACAATTAAACCCATGAAAAAGAAATTATTTTCCCAGGAAATTAATATTATTATCTATCCAAAATCCATACCATTAGATGAATTAATGTAACATCCTATTGAATTTAAATGTGGTCCTGTTGAATCACATGGTTCAGATCAGATTGGTACTCCTTCATTTGAAATACATGAAACACGCTATGAATATAACTAAACTATATAGGTAGTACTAACCTATATTCTACCACAAAAACCCATTATAATATCTCAAAAGGTCTAATGTAACAAGGAGAAAACATCCATTCCATAGAAAAATTACGATGTCATAAGTTTGGTAAGATTACATGGATAACATGATCAGCTACCACAAACAATATCTTTCATTGATAATGGTGTACATTCAATTTATGAAAACTCCAACACATCACCATTATCTTTTGGATCATGGTCTCACCATTTCTCACTAAAAAGGTGTAGAATTAACAAATTGGACTTAAAATGCTTCAAAAGAATCCATATGTATTGAGTGATGATAAAACTTTTTGTATGGTAACTCAAATAATGGTGTATGCACCTCCCATGAGCCACCCTAATCCATTATGCCAGACCAAAGCATGTTCTCCAGCATTTGGATCATACATTCACAATATCCATCCATTGGAAATTGATAATATATTATCATAGTCAACTTGTATCTAAGGGATTTCAATAAGGATTTCAAAACACATGATGTAAACATAGGGTCTTGGTAATATATAATCAATACTAGAAAATTGTGATTCTGTATAATTTTATGAATTTTTATTTTGGACATCTCTTTCAATATATTAGTTTCATGAATATGGATAAATTGGTTGATATTTTTTATTTGATCCCATATCACCCATATGGAATCATGTTTCCTAAATACGATTGGTAGCTAAATTACAAAATCTATGGATATCAACTCCCACTTCAAAATTAAGATCATGAAATACTACAACATACTGTCATGATTTTGATTCTCATACTTAACGTACTCACTTCTGTGTTATTTTGAAACATACATCGCTATAACACTTTTCCTGCCAACCCACTAAAACTATGCTATCAATGATTTGATTTTTTTGAATCCTAGAATGAAAAACACATATGGAATGTTGGTATGAAATAAGAAGTTTCTCTTGATAATCTAAAGGTATAACCATCAAATTTAAAAAATAGAACAATGAACTCCCTTCTAGATTCAATCCCTCAATGGTCTCTCTATAATTGAGTTTTGACCCTAGGATAAAATAACCATGATCTAATTTTTGTGCATTCTACGTTTTCTAGCCAATTATATAAGAACAAAAACTAGAAATAATGTTGTTATATCACCTTTTTATACATAATCATGAGGTATATCAACTATTAATAACATAATATAACATTGATATTAATCCTAATTAGAATTTTGTTTATATAAATTTTTTCTAAATGTATCAGTCACATAGTTTTCATTACATAGTTTATAAATAAATTCCAATTCAAACATTTTAATATATTCCATCTATATTCATTTTCTTAAAATAATTTCCCTTTATGATAGAAATTTTCTGAAACTCTTATCATACCTTATAAACATAAATTTCTCACCAAAAAGATAGTGACACAATGTATTCATATCATGAACATCTTTAACTTTTTCCAAATCGAGTGTTGGGTTGTTTTCCCCATTAATATATTACTATCCAACAAAATGATCTACCTATATGAGAAAACCTCCCATCCCTTATCCTAAAGCATCAAAATAAACTATAAAGACCTTTCTTGATTGTGGAAATGTTTATATTGGTGAAGATGTTAGCCTAACATTATGTTCTGGAATGTATTTCTAACATTAATCAGTCCATTGTAAATGACTATTTTTTATCATCAAATCTTCCATTAGTGAGACCAAATGTGAATATTCCTGAACAAAGCATCTGTAGTATCCTACCATGCCAAGGAAGATACATGTCTCAAAGGCATTCATCAGTGGTTTCCGATAGATAATAACTTCAATATTCTAAGGGTCCACTGAAGCACCTTCTTGGAAAATGAAATTGGTAATTAAATACACTTATTGTATCCAAGTATCACACTTTGATAACATAGTATAAGGGGAATTATCATAAATGATACCCAAAAATATATCCATGTGTTCTCATGACCCTATGTTTTCTAATAATACAGTATAATATCATAAAGAACACCACCACTATGAAATATAGATACCTATGAAAAATTTGATCCATCATTTACATAAAATTATCTAGTTTATTCATAAGATGAAAATTCATAACAACTTATTCATAATGGAAATATATTCTTATGAATGTTATATATGGAAGATCTTCTTTCAAAATACACATTTGGTGATATCACAAATTTTATTCCATTTAAGAGAAGAACTCAGATTCTATCAATGGATCAAATAGACCATTAATTTGAGTAAGAGTATACTGAATTTTAATCATTATTTTGGTATGATTATGACAATCCAAAGAAACTCATAAGAGTTTCATCCATCATTTTTACAAAAAAAACCAGTGCTTCCCATGAAAACATACTTTTTTGAATGATCTCCATACATTAAAAATCATCCAACCACATTTTTAAATCATTTATTTATATTTTCTCCATAATATAATATGAAGTTGAAATCATTATAGTCCATGGTAGGAGATTAATCATAAAGTACACTTCTCTTTTTGGTTGAAACCAAAATAAATAGTTTGTAAAAACACTTGGAAATTGGTCAATAGTGATTATAAAATATATATTTATGACCTCATACCTACATTTTGACATAGGAATAGACAATTTATTTGAGTTACATCCAAAATTTGTGAAACATTCCATGATCTAACTTATTTTACATCAAACTATTCCCTATAGAGTTTGTCAATTCCTTCATATTTTGTGAAAATATCCTTTTGAGCATAATAGTTGATGTGATATTTAAATTATGTTAACCTAGCCATACCAAAAATCATGCTTCAGGAATATAAATTAATCATAGATAAATACAAAAGAAAATAATCCCCATAGATATTTATCAGCCGACATTTACACATAGAGGTTCGATAGTCTCTTTGTCACAGAGGAGTCTTATGTTTTAAAATTGAAGGAATCAAATCAACATGAAAATATATATGATGAAGAACATGAGAATTAATAAATTAGTGGGTTTAACCAATACTAATAAATATTTGACAAGGATATAACTAAAAAGGTTCATACCTCTCAATATTTCAGCAACATATTGATAATTGTTTTTCACTTTCTCAGCTCCATAAAATTTCTTACTCACTATGCTTTGATCTTTATTACCGTATTTAGATTTCATAGTCTTAGAAGTAAGAGTATTCATAGAATTAATTTGTCTTGATATATTATAATGATTATAATTATTCTAATTTAGTAATACCACTAAATAAAATTATGTCTACGAAACTTGAGATTTGTCCCTAGCACTAATAATTGGAGCAATACAACAATAACAAAAAATATTTTCCATCTAATTTTAATTATGAAAATATCTAGGTGGTGTCATTAATGATCAATTCATGTTCTAAAAACCCACTTTGAAAACATCTCATATTAATTTTGTTCAAGTATGGATGTTTGAACCTCCCATGGTATGATTCTATCGTGTTCCACCACATAAGAAGCTAGATTCCCTACATTTCTTATTCTTAGTTTTAGAGATCCCACTTGTTCCCATAGGGAAAATATAATCTTCTTCTAACTTTATTTCCTAATTTATCCCCTTTATATATCATCGATTTTTAACCATTTATGTATAGTCTAGAATACCAATGACAATATTTAAGTGAATAACCAGTCAAAACACAAACTAATAAATGTGTTTGTTTAAGGATGTTCTTGTAGAAACATTTGGGAAAAGTATAATAAATTCCGAAATTTTTCTATATACTATATTACTGATATATTGTGATATTTTAGGATAAATAAATATGTTGGTATAGAGATCTAAAATGTGTGTGGATAGAAATAAATGTAAAAATATTCCCAAAACCATCCAATTTCATTACATGGTCAAATTTATCATGAGAAACCAAATACCACCATTGGAATTATTGATCCTGAAACATATACATTTCGAACTTTTCATTCAATACTACTAGAGTCCCATGTAAATCGATGATTCAATTAATCCAATTTCACTAGACTTCTTATTCCTTACATCTAGGAATCCCCCAATTGGTGGGTGGGGTTTTCTTATGGAACTAAACCGAATGGAAAACATTTCAATAATTTTCATTTTAATTTCCCCTGAAAACAACATGAAAATCCTGAAAAATAATTTGTACCAACATCGGGTTCACATATTGTTTCGGTGCATCCATTTTTTCTGAAGCCTCATCCAATTAATTCTAACAACGTCAACCTGGTTCCATTATCTATTACCAAAAACACTATTTAGTCTCATTCAATAGATATTGAAGGATTAGTAATTCTATTTTACCACTTAAACACCTGTCATATTCATATATTAAAAAATCCAACCATTTTAAACATTTTAATAGTTTTTTAAAATACTGCCACCATGATTTTTAAAATTATACCATTTCAACTATTTTCCAAAATCAATACTTTTTCATCATTTAATAAAACATTAAACTCATTATTACTAATACGTTCATTGTGTAACTTATTAATATAAATATATTCCTTGAAATTATAATTGGATATACCTAGGATGATGAGGTGACAACTAACCTAGATGTATCTTAAAACACATATGTTCCCAAACACCCATGTAAAATGATTTTTAACCTAAAAAGTTTATTTAGGTTTTGTAAGATATAAATTTCAAGTAATGATGATTTTATTTCCTTACTACCATCGTAAATAATGATTGATACAACTTCAATAATAATCATTGATGAAGATGATACTATGATTCCAAAATTGATTGAAAACCCAACGAAAATTATTTCCATTAATAATATCCCACCCCACACACATTAGATTGGTAAGTGGTGGGGATGATACTAGCCTTAGGTGACACCCCCAAGATGAAGTTATTTTAAAATAAATTACAAGGGATTCAATCAATATTGGTGTAATATTTACCCATTTTAGGAAAACAACCAGATGATCATAGTCAATGAATATACAATTCTCTATATGATGCATGAAAATATAATATACAAAAATGTAAAACCAATAGTAAAAAATATATTAAAGTAACAAAGGATACAAAATAAATCAAATTGAAGAGTCTGAAATACTACTAAACTCAAAGACCCCATTGTGGAATCATGACTAACAACTCTTAACTAGGTCCAACTCCACATACCTCGCTAGAAGTATCAAGGTGAACCATTGAAGAACTAGGATACCGTAACTGTACCCAATAGATGAAATATAGAAAATCCATGATGTTATTAATCATAGGGTCAGTATAAACTAAATAGTGTTTCCCTAAATACTTCCCAAATTTCACTAATAGGATAAGAATTAATTATGAATTTGTTAAAAAATAATTTAAAATGATTTATAAAATTTTATATTAAAACCAACAAAAGTTCCATATAAAAAAGAAAACAAAGACATGATGACAATTCATGTTTATTTTGAATACCAAATACATTTTTCTATATAGGCACATGCATGCCAAGTGATAGTTCCATACTCATGAATGGTCTTTAATCAATCCACCATGTTGTCACAAGGTGACCAATACTAGGTGACCCAATGTAAAACACCCCTTCCATAGGGTCATGTCTATCAATTCCGTAATACCAACTATGTACTCAAAAACTTTTCTAAAAACCACTAAAAATAATAACAAAACATTATATAAATAAGTTTCTCAAACATATTGTGTAACGAAAATTCTATAATTTTAACTCTAGCATTTTAAAATTATCATTAAATATGTTTTACTAAAATTCATCCAATTTCCCAAATTCTAAAATCCATATCCAAAATGTTTATTCCATCAATATTCACATGAGTTTATCACAAAAATTATAGAAAAAAACTGAACTAACACAAAACAATCATGTTATATGTCATATAGAGATGAGAGATAATCCACCTACCTATCAACAGTTTAAGAAATTGAAGAAAGGCATTCAAATATTCTAGATCCAATCACAAAACACATTCCCTCCACTGCATACAACATGATATAATTAATATTGAAATCATGCATCATAGATCTATAAATAATGGACTAGCTCTATGATTATGAGAGAGAGGGAGAGAAGATTAATGAATCTAGGATGAACTAGGTTGAAAAAATACATACAGACGAGTCCAAGTATCTAACATACTTTGATCTACCTAAGAGTCACCTATGAATCAAAGCTGGTCATATCTCAGGAATATGTATAAAACTTAATTCAATATATTGAGAAAATAGGGTATTAATGATGGTTAGGGTACTTAATTATAATTATGTCCAAAAACAAATAGGGTCCAATGGTATTCTCCACCTATATCATATAAAATTTTTCATTCCATGGGCCAACCATGGTATGATAATGTCTCAAGAGAACCCCATGCATGGTTTCCTTATATATATAGAAAAACCATATTCCAACCATGATTTTATATCTATTTAGAGATTAAAATTTTTCACTCACAACTTGCATAATTTGTCTAATCCATCTGCTAACCGTGCTCCTGCCCAGTGACCACTGTCCTCCCCTGCACAGTATCTTGGTGATGGTGCACAGTTTCTAACAACTGCACAGCAACCATAAACCTCAAAAAACACTTCCAAGACAATAAAAACCCCCTTAGAACCACCTAAAGTAATACATGATCATTTTATAGACTAAAATTAATTGAATTATTGTCCAAGTACTCAAAAAAGGGGGCGATACAAGAACTCAAAAAAAGGATGGAGTTTGATAACCAGATGAGATACATGGGATATCTGGATCAATCATGATACCAACAACACACATCAGGATTGATATACTTATATTTGTGGACTTATATGTAGATATTTCAAGAGGGATTCAATTTTAGATAATATTTTAATGAAATCCAAAAAAAAAGTGGGAATGGATCTAATCAATGTAATTGATTTGAATAGTTATAAATCAAACAACCATTGATAGATAATGTTCTATAATTTGAAATAATAACATGTTTATTAGATATATTTTTATTATATAATAATAAAAAAATGTCGATAGATAGAAAATATGTTTATAGAGCCCCCATATTAATTTTTTTTGGAAATATAAAAGTTTTAGAGTTAGAAATATTGATGAACTAAATAATAAAATATTATGAGGAGCCCACCATGATTGATTTAACATATAGACCACGATGATTTCGTCAGTTTAGTGATTTCCCCCCAATTTGATAAATATATGAGTTAATAATTTTTCATGCATATTACTGTGTTCAATTTAAGGAATCATGATGTTGATGATGATATTCTAGGATCTCATTCTTAGAAAGTGACCCACATAGAGAAATTACAAGTTGACAGTTTCATTTTGGGGACACAATTTATGATGAGTATTCTTGTTCAAGATTCCTAGATAGATCAATTTTATTGAGGATAACATCATTATTATTGTGTAATAATAATTTATAGTGATACACTGATAGCTTAGATAAGAAATTTAATTAACCTCTATTATAAAAGACAATATAATAGGATGTTGTGTCTTTTTATAGTTGGTAACTCAGGGAACATTTATATTGTCTCTATATAGTAAATATAATAATTAATCCAAATAAATATTCTTAACAAATAGTTTTTCAATTGTTTTGACTGTAATTATTAAATAATGAACATTAAAGGATCATCCCAAAATTATAAAAAATGGATTATGTGTGGTGTAACTACTTGAATAATAAGTAATGTTGAAATGATTCATTGAATACATAAAATTTTCTATACTAAATGATGCATTATAGAGTTAATTTGTTTATATAAATGTCTTTAATTATATCAAGGACTAAGTAGGATTTTTCTGGAATAACAAATGCTGTTATGGTATTAGATCAGAATGGGATTAAATTATGGATCAGAAGATGAGTTAATAGTGAGAATGAAATAATGATATAACAAAGCGGGAAATATTCTCTGAGAGGGTGAGGAATGATCATGAACTAATTGGAAGTACTTAATGAATGTGTTACTAATGGTATAATGTGATTGAGGAATGGTGGTGGGAAATTTAATGATTAAAATGGAGGAATCATTATGTTAAGGATTCAAGTGGATAAGAGTTTACTAGGGAACTTATTAGTGGTACATCAAGTTACTTTGAATGAATCAATCATGAATTCAATGAGGAATGTTTTATTAAATGTGATATGAGATAGCTAAATGAATAAAAAAATAACTAACATTAATTTTCAAATAATTATACTTAAAGTCCCTTGTTATTTGAAAGTGGTTATCCATTGATGATGTTATAGTAGATATATATCTACTCAACAAATCATGGGCGGATGATAGAAGAATCCTTTGTTGGGACTGGGGTGATTGTTGTTTTTGCATGCATGCCTTGAGAAGTGATGCAACCACTATAGGATAGATATCAATGGTATTGAGATATTGTAGACGCCGGAAAAGTCCGTTGTTCCCAAACGAAGCTCCGGATGCGGAAAGCGAAGTGATATTTGGAGTCGGAAGAACGTTTCGGAGGGCCCGGAGGCCTTGCGCGGAATTTCAGAGGCCCGCGCGCAAAGGTGATGTTCCGCGCGCAAACCTCCCGGGATGCGCGCAATGCGCCGGCCCGGCGCGCAATTTTGCGCGCCGCGGGTCCGCGCGACTCCCTTGCGCGCCGCGCCCGATTCCGCGCTCGCGAGGAGAATTTCGCGCTCGCACCCTGGATTCCGCGCCCGGGGTTGCCTATAAATACAAGGCGACCCCCGACGTTTCAAAGGTTGCTGGAAGTCGAAACGTCTCCCGTGCGCGCAATTCAACCCCTTCCGCGCGCAATGACGAACTTCAGGTAACCTCCTTTCTTTCGCGCAAGAAAGCCTCGGGGTCCGCCTTCACGCGCAATCCCCGCTGGCTCCTTTCATTTGAATAAACACTCACCCTAAGGCCTTTGCGCGCAAAAGAACCCGCTTGCGCGCAATTGCCCCCGGGGTGCGCGCAATCCGGCCCGATTGCGCGCACCCCCCCTTCTTTCAAGTGGCCATTCATTAGAGAATGAGCCGTTGCCCCCGCGCGCTATTCGAAGCCCGGTGTGAGCATTCTCAAGTATCCGCGCGCAAGGCACTGGCCCAATTGCGCGCCAGCCGCCCCGATTGCGCGCCGGCCCGCAGTTTTGCGCGCAAAGCTTCCTTTTTGCGCGCAATCTGCCAGGGTCGTCCCCGTTGACCTCCTAAGGGTACCCGCCTGCGTGGCGCCCGATGATCCTCATCCTGGGTGCCCGCACCGTGCGTTGTCTTCCCGTGCGGCCCTCCAGGCTTGCGCGAAGTGACACGCACGTATGTCCAGCATGACGTTAAACTGCATATTCGTCCAGCATGACGTTAAACTGTGCATTCGTCCAGCATGACGTTAAACTGCCCCTACGTCCTGCACGACGTTAAACTGTCCATCGTCCGCGCTGCAAGACGTTAAACTGCCAAGTGCTTCGTCCGGCAACCTATGCCCAGCATGACGTTAAACTGCACATCCGTCCAAGCTGCACGACGTTAAACTGCCTAGCCCCCATCGTCCGCGCTGCAAGACGTTAAACTGCCAAGTGCTTCGTCCTCAACACATGACGTTAAACTGTACTTCGTCCGGCAAGACGTTAAACCGTCCGCTTCGTCCTCAACACATGACGTTAAACTGTACTTCGTCCGGCAAGACGTTAAACCGTCCGCAACCTGATCCCGTGCTCCGCACGCAGGGTCTCCCCCGGTTTGGACGTGGCCCCCACCCGCTCGTCTCTGCAGGGATGTCGGGATTGTCCCCCTTTTGGGACGATTTAATGGGAGTGGCTTTTCCCTACGGGGGCAGGGTGTTACAAACCCCTAGTTTCTCGTGGGAGGCTGCACATGTGTATCTCCATTGCGCCTCCCCACTGCCGAAGCCAGTAGAGGGTCTGACTGGGATCGAGGTGTCTTCTGCTTTTGGTCCAAGTCCCTTCCAACTGAGTTTTGCCGCAACCGGGCTGCCCCAAGTGCGTAAGTCCTGACAGAATGAACTACGTGGACTTTGATCCCTGTCTTCTATACAGGGTACGTAGGAAGCCTCCCCGAGGTTCAAGCCCACCACCTGGTCGTCCCGGTCGTATTTACGTCGGTTCGTCCATCAGTGGACCCCTCCAGGGTTCACGCTTGCGTCGATTCACCTATGAATCCGCCCCTGTGGGAGACTGCCTGTGTGTATCTCCACGGTGCCTCCCCACAGCCCCCCTTTTCCATTTCCCCTTTCATCGTCCAGCATGACGTGAAACTGTGATCCACCCGGCCGTTCCATCCCCCTCTGTGTGAGGTGGTTCGGTTCAATCCTCCGCCCGGCGGCCTCGACCTCTTCGTGAGTCGGCTTGCCGACGTCCAGCATGACGTTAAACTGTATACCCGAACTACGTTGACTTTGATCTCTGTCTTCTACACAGGGTACGTAGGAAGCCCCTCTGGGGTCCAAGCTCTTCACTTCATCATCCATCCTGATCCTTACCCGGGCCGCCACATCCCGGTGGGGTCATGCCACTTCACTTCACTCCACGTTACTTGGGAAGCCGCCCATGTGCTGGCCCCAGCGTCGGAGGTTCCCCGCAAGGGGTTCTGTCATCTGATCCACTTTTCGTGTTGATCGGTCCGATGCCGTCCCCGCTGGACGTTAAACTCGCGGCATACCCCGTGTTAAACACGGGAAGCTGAGGAAAACCTCAGGTGACACAGTTCCCCGCACCTAGTACGGGATGCCTCAGGCCATCATGCCTTCGAGAAGCCCTATTAGGGACGGAAGACAGATGTGCAGAGCCGCAGTGTTACGACACGCCCCCAGCACCCAGAGCCACCCGGCCTTCTCACTGCAGGTTGCTGCCCCGCCCAGACTCCTTGGAACGTCCGGGCGGAAGCAGCGTAATTAACCGGTGTCCATGAAGATATGGCGCCGGGAACGAGATTCATGAACATTCTTAAGTCTATGAGGGAGACCCGGATTAGGCGACGAGTTCCGAGGAGACGTCCAAGGAAGGAGAAGCCGACATCCCATCATCCCGGTTTCGATCAAGGAGCAGACGCCCCTGAATAAGGGACGGATGCCGCCCGCCCTTGGAAAGCGGGACTGCGGGACCACAAGCCGCGCGCCCATCCCCTCGGGTTGACGGGTGCACGCGCGAACGCGTCCTGGCGGAACAGCGTAACCCGACGCACATCCGCACCGAAACAGAAAAATGGTGAACCCGACGTGAATCTCTTCTCCTCGATACGAAGACCGATGGCTTTCAGAGGTGTTGGAAGACCGGCGTGTTGCCCGGCCAAGCATTCAGTCTTACCCGCCAGGGGCTGGGGAAGGGACATCGGGCACTCCGTCTCGCAACGTCGAGGGCCTGGGTTCCCCCCACGGAAGGCGTCGTGGCGCTAATGGTTGGTTGTCGATTCCTTTTTCCTGTCAGTGTTAATGGGTCATTCTCCCTGCTTGCAGAAATCAGGTCGCCCGATCTAGTGCCCGATCGCCACCCGCCCACTGGCGCAGGGACAGGGGAAACACCGACGCGGCTACTCCGCGCGGTCCTGCCCGTTCCACAGTCGTCCCAGCAGCCGTAATTGCGGGACGACCACGCCCTCTCTCCCCCGCGGAGGTCATCCAGAGAAGGGTGATCAACACCCTGGTGCGGAGATACGAGGAAGAGGGAGTCATCCCCACTAGGGAAATGGCTCGCCTAGACCTTGAGAAGGCTGCGCCTCGCCACCATCGCCGCCCCCGAGGGCCGCGCAGGGAGGCACCGCTGCCTACCTCAACGTCCAACCGCTTCGGGAGCTTATCCCCGGAGCGCTCTGACAGTTCCCTTCCTTACGCGGATGAGGTGGAAGAGGCCCGGGATCACCCTATCCGGGATTCGCTCCAGGGATCTACGGTAAGGACTCCCGCCCGGCCACGGCGACACCGCCGCCAGGCCTCTCCAGTCGAAGAGCAGGCTCTCCACCTGCCCGCGCCGCTCATCCCGACTCGCCTGTCTCGACGCCAACGTCGGGCGCGAGCGGAAGAGGATGCCCACCTTGGGGCTCTAGCAACAGCGGCCGCATTGGCCCAAGCCACTGCTGGCTCCAGTCGCCAGGCCTCTGCGCATCCTAAGCGGGGGAACTCCTATGCCCGACCTGGATCGAGGCCCCGACCGCCCCAAAGGCAGGTTGGGTTGACTCTCCCGGTTGCTGGCACTGGCAGTAGCCACCGCGGACCATCTCGCGGTAGCGCTATTCACCGGCAGGATCTACTCTGTGTGGCCGATCCAGGAGGCGTGGGTCATCCCACCTTCCGATCCCGGCCCGGAGGCCTGCCCAGAATCATCTCTCCCCGCGTCCCCTTTGATATCTGTCCCGGTGCCCCTCGCACCTTGGTTCCCAGTCCTCTTGGCCCCAGCACCAGTGCGGCCGGAGGACGCCAGGACAGAGATCAGCCCTGCCCCGAAGAACCACCCAGGGGCAGGAAGGCAAGGCGTCGACGCCGAGGGAAGAATGTTACGGAATTCCGGACAGAGATCCGACCGGTTTGCTTCTCTGACTCAGAGGCGGAGTACGATTCGGCGACAGAGCCCCTTCCCCAATCCCGCCAGTCAAGGGCAGGGGTAGGAATGCGGCACGTCAGCCTCGTGCTCCCCGAGAGCGAGATCGATGTGATCCCCGCGTCTCTCCGAAGGTATATCCGGAGTAACGAGGGCCTGGTAGACCCCCAAGGATCAAACTTGCGGTTGGTACCGGCCCCTCCGGAAGTGCCTTCCGTCTCGATCAGAGAAGCCGGAGACTTTGTCTGGGGACCGACGGTCGAACCACGATCTGGTGCGCCCTCGGCGAGCACCGATGCTACGGCAGGATGTTCGCTCGCCGGCCCGTCCTATCGTGATGTGGTAGCTGGGGCACCGCCACCCTCAGGGGAAGGCCCGGGATATGGAGGCCAATCGGCCTGCTCGCCGTATTCGCCGCCGGCCAGCCCGTCGGCCCGACGGCCCGCCTCGGCACCACTACCAGTTCCCCGTCCGTTCCCAGCCATTGAAGAGGACCGAGGAGATCTGGGTCCCGAGTTTGAGTCGTGGAGCTTCTGGACCGTCCTTGCAGAGGGCCACTTCCCTGAGAAGTTTTGGCCAGTCGCAGGACCGGGCTTTGATGCACCCGAATCGCTCACCCCGGATGAGTTCGAATGCTTCCGCCGAACTCTCCGGGAGACTCACTCCCGTCTTCACTGCCTACAAATGCCATACCCCGGGAGTCAACTACACCTGGAGGATATTGGTGAGCAGTGCCGTCAAATTGACCTGGCCATGCTCCCCGCGGTTCGGCACCCCGGGTCATTTGGGCACCACGAGGCCCTCCAACAACGATGCGTCGAGTGTTTTCAAGTACTCCGCAAAGTTATCGAGGAAGCCACTCCCCACGTGTATATCCGTGGATGGGGGCAGTACGCTGCCCTACGCTTCAGTGCGATCCGCCGACAGCCCGATTCGCTGGGTGGCCCTGAGGGTATATCCCCAGGGACAGGAACGGTCAATATGGCTGACCTGTCGGGAGAGGGGAACGACTTGGAACTTCTCGACGGGGGCTTCCCCCCCGAAGACAAGCCATCGTCAGATCCATCAGTGAGAGTTACTCGTCATCAGAGAAACCTCCTGGGGCTCCCCGCACCCACTGAAGCACTGACGTTGAGCCGAAACGTCAGCAAAGGAAAAGAGCACAGCGAGGCTATAAAGCCCGCCGACCCATCTGCCTCCATGCAGAGGGCAGAGGAGGATCCCGAGAAGGCTACGCTACGTCAGCAGCTCGCCGAACAGAAGAGGCTGGTTGACCAGCTCCTCGCCGAGCGCGCTGCAGAACGGCGGCCTGACTACGGTGATCCCAGGCCAGGACAACAGGGACCGGAACAACCGCACCTCGACGAGACTCTCCCGGGCAACCGTGATTACGCCGTGTTCGCCGACAGGAGAGAGGCCATTGCCTACGGCAAGAGGGCGCGGTATGTTTCGCCACACCCTCCCGAGCGGCGTGACTACCTGAGAGATCCCGCTCGGATTCCTCCCACTGCCCCAAGGGCCGCTCCGCCAGCCATCCCACGAGCTGCCGAGTTCGACGATCCGGTCGATGACCCGATTGAAGGGCCATGCAATGCGCTCGTGGTTAGAGATCCTCGCCAGGACTGGAACCCATGTCCGGACGATCCGATGGCGGCACTCATTGCCTGCTTGGAAGCCTTGGAGACTCGGCAGGTGGCGATCCCACCGGACGGCAAGCCCTACACAGCATGGGTGGATGACATGCCGGTGCCTCCGGGATTCGGGAATCCCACTTTTGCCCCCTTCAACGGGACCGGAGATCCGCCACAGCATTTGGCCCATTTCAACTCGAGGTGCGGGCCTATGTTGGGGACTCCGGCGCAGCAGGAGGCCGCTAAGCTTCGCTGCTTTGTTCAGACACTGGAAGGGCCAGCATTTGTCTGGTACAGCCAGCTCCCCGTCGGGTCGGTAACCAGCTGGGAGGACCTCCGTAGACAGTTCCTCTACCAGTTCAGTTCCACGACCCGGAAGACGAGTATCGCAGACCTCTTCAAGTGCAAGCAGAGGCCTGATGAGCGAGTCGCGGACTTCGTCGCCCGATGGAAGGGTCTCACGTATTCCCTTGACATGCCATTGACTCAAGAGCAGTTGCTGACAATGTGCGTCGGGAACGTCAAGACCGAGCTGGTCCCTTCCCTGATCACTCAGAATTACACCGGAGGGTTCAGGGACTTCTCAGACAAAGCTCAACGTCTTGAGGAAGCCCTGCAACAGGCCAGCCAGGCACACCCGCTGCCTCCTATGATTCCTGCAAGGAGAGCCAGCAGGGCTGAGCCCGCTGCTGTGGCCCAGATAGAGGCTCCCAGGCCGTTGGAGCTGCTGCCGGTGAGGCCAGCTCCGCAGCCTCACAGGAATCCGCCTCCACGGGCTCAGTTCCCGGCCCAGCAACGGCAGCCTCAGAACCGGCCGGCCCCTCCGCGTAATGTACCGCCGCAACCCAGGCGAGATAATCAGGGTCCACCTCCTCGGCAGGCCCCTCCAGCCCCTCGTCAAGACCGCGCTCCCAGGGGCCCGCGACACCTGACGTACTCATTCCATGAGGATCAGGTCCCCGGTTATTTCCGGAGCGCCCTGGAGCAGAGGATTGTGCGACTGCCTGAGTGTTGGAAGCCAGAGGAGGCACATCTCACGGATAACCCCCGCTACTGCCCCTACCATCGAGCCCTGGGGCACACCATCCAGCGGTGCTATGTGTTCAAGGACTGGCTCCAAGACCAGATTAACAACAATGTAATCAGGTTGGGCCCAGCTCCAGCACAAGTGGCGGGCGTATTCGTGGGATCAGATGACGATAGTGGCAACGAGGACGAATGGCAGCTGGTCTCCGACCGCGGGTCCCAGAAGTACAATAACTGGATGGCCCGCAAGACGACCATTCGCGCCCATGGAATCATCCGTGCGCGCTTGAATCAGCCTGAGCCCCCAGAACCTGCGGGTGCTGCTTCGGCATCGTCGTCCCAGCCTGCCTCCTCCAAGAGGAGCAAACGGCGGCAGCGCAAGAAGGAAGAGCGCGTCCCGCCAGTTCCGCCACTATCCCGTACTCTCGGCGATTTCATGCCCCCGGAGATGGGGGTCCCTCCTCGGATCCGCCCGGTGATGGATGATTTGTCCGATGACGGTATTGGGTACGCTTCGGTTAACACCGTCGAGCTGGTAAATCCCTTTTCGGTTCCCGACGTTGAAGAACACCAGGTGGACCTCCCTAGTGTCCCCGGTCGTCGCCACCGTCGGAAGAACCGCAGCAGTAGGAGTCGCCGGGGCACAGCCGTCGGTACCTCCGGCCAGGCCGTGCACGCCACTGAGACTAGGCAGCAGGCTCAAGATCGAGCTCAACGCGCGCAGGCCCCCCATCCGGGGATGACGGATTCGCCTCCGCCACTGTTTGTGGTGTGGGACCAGGCAGAACCGCCTCAGCCGCGTCGCGACCAGCTCCGCCCTGCCACAAGTCCATCCCGGCCTCCTGACTCCAGTACGGTGACCATTTCCCGGACTGCGACCAGTGAACAGCGAGATGCGCCAAGTACCAGTCGGCCGCCGATCCAACCGGTAAGGCCCGTCATGCCACCAACCGCAGAGCAACCTCCTGCAACCAGGAGCTCGCGCTTGGCCAAAAAGTATGATGTCCTGAAGCACTTGGCCGACATCCCAGCAAGGCTCTCCATCCTTGAGGCTCTGCGCATGTCATCTGAGATGCGCGAGGCACTCGTTGAAGCCCTGAAAAGCCCCCTCCAGTTTGAGACAGAGGTTGCGGCTGCAGAGGCCTTTCACGCCGAAACGATCGAGGACGCCGAATGTCAGGCAGTTATCTCGTTCTCTGGTAAGGATGAAGACCCTCCTATACAGGGACACATTCGTCCGCTGTATGTCACTGGCCAGTTCAATGGCCTTGAAGTCCGGCGTTGTCTTGTCGACACGGGGTCCGGGATTAACCTGATTCCAACTCGGACGCTCCGGAGATTGGGGTTGTCTGAGGATGACTTGATTCCCTCCGACCTCAGGATCCAGGGGTACGACCGCACCGAGCAAACCCCGGTCGGCAAGATACGTTTGAAGACCCAGTTCGGTGACTTGGTTGCCAACACCGAATTCATGGTAGTCTCTCAGGACACTGCGTATAACGCATTGATGGGCAGGCCATGGCTTCACCTTCATGCGGCAGTTCCCTCGTCATACCACCAATGCCTCAAATACTCCCTTAACGGTCGAGTAGGCGTGCTTCAAGGAGATGCCTCTCCTTTTGCCTCATGTGAAGCCCGTTATCTGGACGCGGACTATTACAAGAGCAAGGATAAGCAGATCCTGGCAGGTGAGGTTGAGCCTGTCGCTGTTGCAAGCGATCCCTGGGCAAGTCTGGATGACGCTTACGTCCTCCCAATTCACCGGTTGGACGTGGCCATGGTCTCGACGGTCCGCGAGTCTCCTGATGAGATGGCCGCAACCGCCCGTGCCAGCACCAGTGGCCCAGCAGGACCTGGTAGCCCCAATGCAGTTGCCAACGCAGCCTCTCCTGTGGACGATCCCTCCCCGAGTGGAGAGGACGTGGAAGATGCACCCCCAGCCTTTGAGGAGGGCGTCCCCGCCACGGTCGATGAGTTAATACAGGTGAACCTTGGAACCGAGGCAGATCCAAGACCCACATTGGTCAGTGCCGCCATGCCCTCTGAGGAGCGGCAACAGTACGTGGACTTTCTCAGGCGGCACCGTGATGTGTTCGCTTGGGGCTATGACGAGATGCCGGGGCTAGATCCTCAGGTAGCCGTCCACCGCCTTGGTCTCCCGGCGAACCATCGCGGGTTCAAGCAGCCTCCCAGGAAGATGCACCCATCCCATGGTGCCATGGTTGAGGCCGAAGTTGACAAGCTTATCAAAGCCAACTTCGTGAGGGAAGTTCAGTACCCCAAATGGCTGGCCAACATTGTGCCGGTCAGGAAGAAGAACGGGCAGATTAGAGTCTGCATCGACTTCCGCGATCTCAACCGCCACTGTCCGAAGGATGATTTTCCCCTTCCAGTGACAGAGCTGTTGATTGATGCCACAGCAGGGTTCCAAGCCCTCTCCTTCATGGATGGATACTCCGGATACAACCAAATTCGGATGGCCCCTGAGGATGAGGAGTTCACTGCCTTCAGGGCCCCCCAAGGTACCTTTTGCTACCGGGTCATGCCCTTCGGCCTGAAGAATGCAGGTGCCACCTATCAACGGGCGATGCACCGCATATTCAATCCAATCCTCGGCACACTGGTGGAATGCTACGTCGACGACTTGGTTGTTAAATCGCGCCAGCGTCAGGACCATCTCAAAGATCTTGAGAAAGTGTTCAGCTTCCTCCGGTCTCGCTGCCTGAAGATGAACCCGTTGAAGTGTGCCTTTGGGGTCACCTCCGGAAAGTTCCTTGGATTTGTGGTAAGATACCGGGGTATTGAGATCGACCCAGAGAAAATCAGGGCGATTAGCCAGATGCCTCCCCCGGGTACCGTCCGGGAACTGCAAGGGTTCCAAGGCCACTTAGCCTATATACGCCGATTCATCGCGAATCTGGCCGGCAAGTGTAAGCCCTTTTCTCGGCTTATGAAGAAGGGTGCCACCTATGTATGGGATAAAGAGTGTCAGACCGCTTTCGAGGAAATCAAGCAGTACCTGCTTCAACCTCCGGTCCTGATGCCGCCCGTATCCGGAAAGCCGCTGGTCCTTTATATGACCGCCCTGGAACGGTCCCTGGGTGCCCTTCTCGCCCAGAAGAACAACGAGGGAACAGAGAATAGCCTCTATTACCTCAGTCGCATGCTCCTCGATGCGGAGGTTAGGTATTCCCCCATCGAGAAGAGCTGCCTGGCGCTCGTATTTGCCGTACAGAAATTACGGCACTACTTGCAGCACCATGAGGTACAGTTGGTTTCTCGGGTAGACCCGTTGAAATATATCCTGAGCCGACCTATGTTGACTGGCCGTCTAGCGCGGTGGGCTGTGATTCTCCAGCAGTTCGACATCAGGTATGTGTCTCAGAAGGCCATCAAAGGGCAAGCGTTGGCAGACTTTCTGGCCGCTCACCCGACCTCCGCGGATCAGCCGCTGGATCTAGGCTTTCCTGATGAGACCATTCTCTCGGTTGATCGAGCCGATCCATGCTGGCAGATGCACTTTGACGGTGCCTCCCGGAGCCCCACCGGTAGAAGACTCGATAATCCTAAGCTCAACAGAGTGGGCCTGGGTATCGTCTTCATTACCCCGGAGCGAGCCGTGCTGCCATACTCTTTCCTGTTGTCAGAGGGCTGTACCAACAATGAGGCGGAATACCATGCCCTCATCACCGGCCTCGAGTTAGCTCTCGAGATCGACGTGCCCCATCTGTGTGTGAAAGGGGACTCCGAGCTGGTCATTAAGCAGATCAATGGCGACTACGTTGTCAGGAAGCCGGAACTTGTGCCATTGTTGGAGTGCACCCTTCTTCTGATGGCCCGGTTCCCTTCTCGGCCGGAAATTGTCCATGTTCCCCGGTCGCAGAACGGTCGAGCAGATGCTCTGGCCAGCCTGGCTGCGTCACTTGCGGAACCTGAACAGGACAACCTGATCGTCCGCGTGACGCGCCGCAGGCTCATCGCTCCCGTTATCCCGGAGGAAGATCGCGGCCCATTGGTGAGAAATCTCACCGTGGTTGCCCCTGTGCCTGGAGCCCCGAGTACCCCAGATATAGCAGTCGAATCAGCCCGTGATTGGAGGGCACCTTTGGTTGAGTACCTCCAACATGGCATTCTTCCGTCAGATCGGGCCGAGCGCGAGCGAGTTCGACGCCGCGCATCGCAGTTCGTCCTCCAGAGCAGTCCCGGCCTGGAGCAGATCCTCTACAAACGCGGATTTGATGGTTTTCTCCTCCGTTGCCTTCAGGGAGTTGAGATCCCACGAGTCATGCAAGAGGTTCATGCTGGTTCATGCGGCGCCCACCAGACTGGGCCGAAGCTGTCCCACCAGATTCGGAGGTTGGGATACTTCTGGCCCTCTATGATCCATGACTGCATCGAGTACGCCAGGAGGTGCCATGCGTGCCAGGTTCATGCAAACTTTGTGCATCGGCCGCCGGAGCCTCTCCATACCACAAGGTATTCCTGGCCCTTTGCAGTCTGGGGACTGGACGTTGTGGGACCTTACCCGCCGGCGACAGCTCGCCAGTGCCGGTTCATTCTGACCGCCACGGACTTCTTCTCCAAATGGGCAGAAGCGATTCCGCTCAGAGAGGTCAAATCCTGTTCGATCGCTGACTTCGTGACCTCCAACATCCTCTATCGATTTGGAGTGCCTCACGCTATCCTCACGGATAACGGAACCAATTTCCGAGCAGCCGAGTTGAAGAAGTTGTACGCCAAGTATAACATCCGCTCGAACCATACATCTCGCTATCATGCGCAGGCGAATGGACAGATCGAGGTGTTTAACAAAACCCTCTCTAACATTCTGCAAAAGATGGTTGGTCAGAACAAGAAGAGTTGGCCGGACAAGCTCCCCAACGCCCTCTGGGCTTATCGGACGACGACTCGCAATTCCACCCAGATGACCCCTTATTCCCTGGTGTATGGAGCTGAGGCCGTCCTGCCCATCGAGATCCAGTTACCGTCCTTGCGCACTGCGGTCTACGACCAGCAAGCGCCGGACAGAGTTGCTGAAGCCCGTCTAGTCGAGTTGGAAGCATTGGATGAGAATAGACTTCGCGCTTTGCACAACTTGGAGAGGCATCAAAGCAGAATGGCTCGAGCTTTCAATAAGAAGGTTCGCCTCCGCTCCTTCCTGCAGGGTGATCTAGTGCTAGCCCTAAGAGCACCGATGATCCCCGGCAGGAAGCCGCCCAAGTTGGAGCCCAAGTGGGAGGGACCTTTTGTTGTCCACAAGGTCTATCCCAATGGCGCGTACTCCCTAGCGACTATGGATGGTGAGCGTGTCACTCCTCCCACCAACGCTAGGTTCCTCAAGCAATACTTTGTCTGAGTGTCCGTTCGTCCTGCATGACGCTAAACTGCACTTCGTCCTGCATGACGCTAAACTGCACCACGTCCTGCACGACGTTAAACTGCATTCGTCCAGGCTACAAGACATTAAACTGTTCAGCATTCGTCCGCGCTGCAAGACGTTAAACTGCCAAGTGCTTCGTCCTGCATGACGCTAAACTGCACTACGTCCGAGCTACAAGACGTTAAACTGTTCAGCATTCGTCCTGCATGACGTAAAACTGCCACTCGAGAACTACGTGCGGCTTGATTCCCATCCTTATGGGATACGTAGGACCGCCTGAACCCTCGTGTTTCAGGCCCAGCCCCATCCTTCGGGAATTTCCATCCCATCTTGGGCCCTTGGCCCAGTTGCCCCCGGGTGTGCGGCGTATGGTGTGAGTGCGGGGCTATGCCCTCATTCACGTCGGTTTGCTCGTCACGCTGTACGCCCCCCCACGTTTGGGGATGCCTTCTGCTCCCCCCTTCTTTTTTCCTCATCGTCCTGCATGACGTTAAACTGCACTTCAAGAACTACGTATGGCTTGATTCCCATCCTTATGGGATACGTAGGACCACCTGGACATTCATGTTTCAGGCCCAGCCCCATTTCCCGGGAATCTCTATCCCGCGTTGGGCCTCTGGCCCCAGTTCCCCTCCTTTTTGTGCGAGGCGTATCACGTGAGCGGGGAATTATATCCTCATTCACGTCGGTCCACTGGCCGCGCCGTACGCCTCCCCCGTGTGTGGGACTACCTCACACCCCTCATCGTCCTGCATGACGTTAAACTGCCTTTCCAGAACTACGTATGGCTTGATTCCCATCCTTATGGGATACGTAGGACCGCCTGGACGCTTGTGTCTCAGGTCCAGCCCCGTCTCTTGGTTGATTACGGGGATCTGCCCCCCTTCGGTTGCTCTCAGGGTGAGTCCTCCGACCCTTTCCGGAGATCTGTTAACATGTTTTGGGTGCTTCGGTCTATGACTTGTAGTGTCAGATTCAATCCCGACAAGTCCTGTGTTGCTTGTCAGGCCTCGCGCTTCCTCTTGTTCGAGCCTTCACTCAAAGGGATCCTCGTTAGCGGTTTGGGTACGATGCCTCAGTGCTCTCCCACCGCTCCGGGTCGATTTACCGGCGGGTCTTGGGCCGCAAATCGATATGAATCCTGCGATTGAGCGGTTGATGCTCGTTTGCTTGCCCCGTCTTAGGCTGACGCGATCGGATGTTGTGTTGCGAATGCGTCAGCAACGTCCTTGATCGCCATGTCAGCTCTCTCAGGCTCTGAACATTGGTTGCGCAGTCCTCATCACACTCCGCCTTTGTGCGTTGTAGTGGAATCTTGACACTCTCTTCATACTGACCTCCGGTACGCCTCTACACGTTAGGCAGACCAACCAGGGTAATGATGTCGTTCGAGGCTCCCATGATCTGAGCGCCAAGGATATATGCGGATGTTCTCCCCAAGGGCCATGCGTAGCTGGACCCTCGTCCCCATAAGGAGGAGGGAGTCGCCCGAACAATTGCGTTCTGGGCCCAGTATATCTGGAGGCTAGCATCTCTGCCCCTCGGGTGATGGACATACGCAGGCCCCCATCCCAAGACTCTTCCCCTGGAATCGTGCGTGACCGCAGGGCTGGGTATGCTCCCACCTCTGCCGTGTCCGCCGTACCGCAATAAGCGGATTCCTCCATGGTCCGAACCACACGACCTTAAACTGTGTTGTCTGGTCCTACCACACGACCGTAAACTGTGATCGTCTTGGCCGCCCGACGAAAAACGGCACTGCATCGTGATGTCCTCCTCAGGGGACACTCATGTTGGGCGCTGGTTAATAACCACGCCATTCATCAATGCCTTCCGTGGCTTGATTGTTGTGGCGACGCCAGAGATTTCTCAATCACGGGCACGTCACCGCACAAAGAAAAACCATTCATCTTTAAAGGACAAACAAGAAATATCAAATGCCGCTCCTTTTGTGTGCGAGGGTCAGACCCGCACTCTTCCCCGCGCTGGTGCCCGATTGTGTTGCACCGCGCTTCAAGAACTACGTGCGGCTTGATTCCCATCCTTATGGGATACGTAGGAACGCCCGGATGTTTGAAACTTCGGGTCCAACCCCCCACCTCTTAGAGATTCCCCCTTCTCTGGGGAATCCGCCGCCTTCAGGTCACCCTCAAGGCATGTAACCCGACCCCTTGCAGTGGTCCACCGGTGTCAAGAGTACTCTGGTTTATTGCCAGGAGGGTCAGGATCCGCTTGGTCAGGTTTCCTCCACTTTTCAGGCTTCGTGCTCCCTTTCATTCGGACCCATCGTCTACGCCCTGGGTGGAGCCCCCGTGAACGGTTCGGACACAATGCCTCAGTGCTCTCCCACCGACTCGGGCCGGTACCCCCAATGGCCTCGGGCAGCAAATCGATATGAATCCTGCGATTGAGCGGTCGATGCTCGTTTGCTGCCTCATTCCACCAACGGTTAGTGCGATATTGATGCTGCTTTTCCGCCACGGTCGGCAGTACTCCCATATCGTTACACCGGTGCCCCCAGTCCTTGAGTGAATGGCCGCATGATTCACATTTTCCACCTCCCATTCTGACCAGGCGAAACCTCGACACTCTTGACACTATCCCTCAGTGCATCTTTGCATATCCAGGGGATATGACCACGATGTGGCGTGCTTTGAGCCCTATGGTCCGAGCTCTAAGACCTTAAACTAAGATCTCTCCCCTTATGGTCCGAGCTCTAAGACCTTAAACTAAGATCTCTCCCTTTATGGTCCGAGCTCTAAGACCTTAAACTAAGATCTCTCCCTTTATGGTCCGAGCTCTAAGACCTTAAACTAAGATCTCTCCCTTTATGGTCCGAGCTCTAAGACCTTAAACTAAGATCTCTCCCTTTATGGTCCGAGCTCTAAGACCTTAAACTAAGATCTCTCCCTTTATGGTCCGAGCTCTAAGACCTTAAACTAAGATCTCTCCCTTTATGGTCCGAGCTCTAAGACCTTAAACTAAGATCTCCCCTTATGGTCCGAGCTCTAAGACCTTAAACTAAGATCCCCCCTTATGGTCCGAGCTCTAAGACCTTAAACTAAGATCTTGCCCTTATGGTCCGAGCTCTAAGACCTTAAACTAAGATCCTCTAGCCCTATGGTCCGAGCTCTAAGACCTTAAACTAAGATCCTCCACCTTTATGGTCCGAGCTCTAAGACCTTAAACTAAGATCCTCTAGCCCTATGGTCCGAGCTCTAAGACCTTAAACTAAGATCCTCCACCTTTATGGTCCGAGCTCTAAGACCTTAAACTAAGATCCAGCCCTTATGGTCCGAGCTCTAAGACCTTAAACTAAGATCTACCCCAAATGGGGTCCTACGTCCTGCATGACGTTAAACTGCACTCTCAGAACTACGTGTGGCTTGATCTCCAGCCTGATGGAGTACGTAGGAACGCCCGGGCATTTCGACTCGGGTCCAGCCTCAGGGATCGACAAGTCCCGCCCCTCCTCGTCGCCGGCCGTCTGGCCTGACTTCGGGTAGAGTGGTGCAGTTGTGATATTCTCCCCGATTCAGCTCGGGATGCCCCATCGCAATGATGGGAAGCGACAGTTTCCTCGTCAGAGAGGTGCTGTCTGAGAATTGAGGTGACTCACGGCCAGATTAGTGCATCCGCCTAATACGCTTTCCCCACGATGGCGCAATTTTGAGAGTGTTGGATTCTGTCCGAACAAATCGTCACTTCGCCCCACGCTTCGCATGCCCTGTTGATCTGGATTTTCCACCCTTGTGTCTGAAGGAACCCCAAAGCGGTATTCATGATGACATGTGGTCCGCCTCCTGCAATATGAATGATGGCCTTTTTCGGTCCGTCTATTGCAGTTGTTATGGTCGATCCACTGTCCGCCTACCGTCTTGGGCATTTCCTGGAAGGCCGATCGTTGTGGATGTCTGGATTCGGGACACGCGATTCACCTTTTCTCATTTCCCTATGTTCGGATAAAATCTCAACGCCCCTAGCATTGTCCCGCTCGTGTGTCGGAACAGGTTGGGGGGATGATACATTGGTTAGGTCTGAGGTCTCCTTTCATAGGAATGACCTCCCTCTTTTCTCCAGAAACCCAGGCCCAATTGTGGATGCCTGATGCTTGGTTAACACTCCCGCAAGACGACAATTTGTGTTTGAGCATGTTAAACCAAAAGACGCAGATAAATATGGCGATTCATACAAGTGGATCAAAATATTAAGTAGCGGAAGCAAATGTTCTGGGAATGGCAAAAAACAGCCCTTAGGGATTAGCGTGCTGAATGAGTCTTTCTAATGCCGCTACCCTTTGGCTGGCGGCCTCCAGGGCTGCTTCTCGTTCTCTGCGTGCCCTCTCCTCGTCGGCGGTCGCAGCACGCAGTTCGTCAATCCTGGCCTGTGCACGCTCCCGCTCGACTTGGAGTGTGACCATCTGTTGGTCCGCCTCCGTCAGCTGTACCTGAGCGTCGATCAGTTGTGCCGATAGTTGCTCCACAAGCTCGGTACATGCTGCGACGAAGGCCTCCTTCTCTGCCGCCTGCCCTTCGAGGCGCCGGACTTCCTGCTCTGCCGCGATGAGCGCCTGCGTGCTCTCCGACATGTCCTGACTTTGTGCGACGTCGGCACGCCGGCGGCTCTCGCGCATCTTCTCGGCCATGAAATCACGGACCGTCAGATGGAGGCGTTGAGCATCGGCTCCCCCGGCACACAGGAAGCGCAGCCAGGTCTGAAGTGATCCCATGCGCCCCAGCCATTCCGATGGGTCTCGCTTGAGGAAGCGCTGGATGCACTTCCACCCCCTGCGTCGCGTTACCCGGCTATCCTCGACCGCCTCCGCGTCCGAGTCATCCATCTCCTCTGGGTCGGCAGGCCGGTAGGCAGGGAAGGCAGCCAGCAGGTCTGCTGCAGGGTCCGCCCCTGGGAGGTCCTCACGAGGGATAGGTTCCCCAACATCCGGGCAACCTTCTTCTCTCTCCCCAGCGGCGCTGACACCCTCGTCAGCCCCCAACCTCTCTCCGATGTCAGCACCGCCGATGTCCGCAGCCCCTTGATCAGCAGTTGGTGGGGCCGGCTCGGTTTGGGAAGCCTGTTCCGGAGCAGGCGGCATGTCCACCACTGGTCCACTCGTAGATGGCCCGGGTTCGGCAACCCGACGAGCCTCCGATGTTGAGATCACTGCGCAGGGCATGCCATGGTTAGTCACGGATCGTCAATGGCAAGCACCAGCAGTAAAGTAGGGAGACTTACGGGAGTTCGGAGCGTCATCTTCCGCTACCCTGGTCGCCGCAGGAACAGTTGCAGCAGGGGACCCCTTAGCGCTTGTCAATTCGATAATGGGTGCCTGGCCCCCGCCTTGTCCTGCTGGCGCCTCTCCTACTCCTGTTGAGGACGCCTGACCGACGTCCGTGTGCTCCTGAGAAGGATGGAGAAACGGGTTAGAAGCTGCATAAGAGAATGGATGAAGCAAGTTGAGTAGGGATAGAAGCGGACCTCGAGGAGCTCAGTGACATCAACGTTGTCAGAGCCGGCCACCTCGCCGCTCTCCCGTGGGCTCCCCCGATGGGACCTTCCCTCGGAGCCTTCATCCTCCCCCGTCTCCTCCTCCTCCTCGGAGTCGTTACTGTCATCTTCTTCCGGCGGCATCTGTTCCGGAGCGGGCTCGAGACCGAGCATCACCTTCACCAGAAGGGATGGCTCCGCACGCTGACCACGTTGGCGCGCGTACTCGTCCATGGCCGTCAGATATGCATATTGCCGGTTGAAGTCCACCCTGTCGGTGATCTGGAGGCGCCCGACCTCTGGCAGATAGATTCCTTCTCTGAGTATCTTTCGCCAGATGACGTCGGTCCCCAGTGACTGCCGCAGGGTCATCCAGGCCGACCACAGCGCCGGGAAGACTGCATCGTGGGAGGGTTCGAGCAGACGTCTCACCTGCTTCCCGGGCCGCTCCTCGACCGCCGCATGTGCCCCCTCTCTGGGCGCCGAGGTCGTAGCGGCAGCCTGCGATGCGCCCGCCGCCGAAGTCCCTGCTCGCGCCGGCCCCGCTGCTTGGCGCGCCTCCGTTCTCCCCCGTGTGGCGGCGCCTCGCCTCCTTCCTTGACGCCCGGTCTCCGCACGGGTAGCCTCGAGCCGCCGAACTAGCTTTCGCAAGAGCCCCTCAGGGTACGCGATGGTCCAGTGTTCGGCGTACTCGGTTGCCAAGCCTGCGTTAACTCCGGTAGGAGGGAGGGTGATGACGTCGCCAGAGCCGAAGGCGACGAACATCAGCCACATCTGGCGAAGGACGCAAGGGTTCGTCTCCTCCCGAACAGCAGTGAATACCCTCTTCGGCATCCGTTGAAGGCACCCGAACTGCCTGGCGAACCGGGTCGGCACGTAAGGCTCGCAGATCACCTTTCCGTCGATCCGAGTCACGAGCACCCCGCCCCGCATGTTCAGGAAGTATTCATGCTGCTCCAGCGGGCCCTGTCCGTTGTCGATCATCTGGCCGACGGGAGTGGGGAACGGGCTGAAGTTGAAATTGGCATGATTTCCAATCCGAACCCTCACGCCCTCCTCACTGAGGGTCATCGGAGCGACCCCCGCAATGTTCAGCAGGGAGGGTCGCAGGCCGTTGCCCGGAGGACTGATGGCATTTGGGAACGTATACCCACCGAGGTGAGCAGCCACCCATCTGTGGAAGAACTGAAAGGGCCCACAGATCCTTCGTGGCGACCCCCCTCGTGAGATGCGTCCCAGAATGGCATACAGCCTCGCCAGTACTGGGACCCCGAGGTTGTACCTCTTATTGGCAGCCATGGCGCCCGCCATCGCCAGCGTCGCCGGGCGGACGCCCATCCTCGCATCCCGCACTGGCAGGAGCCACCCGCTCAGAAAGGCGGCCAGGAACGCCGCGTACCGGACGTTCGGGTCCCGGGCCTCGATGACGCGGTACCCCCATGAGCGGTAATCACCCGTCTCCAGGACCCGCCAGTACGACCCGTTCCGGCTCCTCTGAGCTGCGGTCGGGCACCGCTTCCCCCTGCCTGGCATCTTGACCGCCGGGTCATGCTCCAGGAACTGGCCGAACCAATCCTTGTAGGCTATGTCCTTCTGGAAGTCTTGGATCCCGAGCCGCTGCGTAGCCAGGTCAAGAAGATGCCAGGTCAGAATGGGAGTCCGTGACCTGTCCTCCCAGATGTTCTTCGGTGGCAGGAACTCATCGTACTGGTAGCCCTCCAGCGGGATACCTCCGATGCAGTGGATGTCCCAGAGACCGATGCCGACCTCCCCATGGTGAAGATGGAAGGTGTTGGTATCCGGGGACCAGCGAGTGAACAGCTCCGGCCCGAGCTCAGACTGCTGGTAGAAGTGGAACTGCGACGTCCACACCGCCTCGAACAGGCCGATGTACCGCAGCTCCTCTGCGAAGTGATCGCAAGTGTGGCGTACCCAGAACGCCCAGGCCCATTCACTGGTAAAGTTGCCCCCAGATCGCAAGTCCCAGTCCTTCAGCCAGCCCTTGGTGTCGTCCGTGACGCTCTGGCGATATATGCTCGAGTAGAGGGCTGGAGAATTCTCCACAGTAGGCTCACCCCCATCAATGGTTCGCGTCCTCGGGTTCAGGACATAGACATCCAAGTGTCTGGTCTCCCTGGCAGGATGCCCATTGTTGGCGATGTTATAGCGGAGAAGCTCGTCCTCCCGGGTCACCCAGGTCCGCGGCGCATCAATCTCGAACCCTGGCACCGGAACCTCATCTAGGATGCCGAAGTTCCAGAGCGGCAGGTTGTCCGACAGTGGATATGTCTTCTGGGCCGGCGTTAGTAAGTCGAACAAGGATTGATTGTTAGAAACAATCTCCTTGGCTCCGTAAACCCCCTCGTTCGCCGCCATCTCAGCCCTGCGAGTGGCGGCATCCCCTTCATTTCCTCTGTGCGCGGCCATCTCGGAGGATTCGGGAGTCGTGCGGGTTAAGGGATGAAGCGTGCGGGATCGGACGAGGCTGGTGGAAAAGTTTGAGAGGCGGCGCGCAATCCTAGCGTACGGCGCGCAATTGGGAAGACTGTCGCGCAAAGTTCCGGGTTTTCGCGCAAAAACAGGCGAAATCCGGACGGTTTTGCGCGCCGATCGGGCGAATTTCGCGACCGGAAGAGGCAATTTCGCGCACGAGAGCTTGGGAGCTTATCGCGCGGAAGGCCAGAGTACGGAACGCGGGACCCAGCGCCCCTATTTATAGGCGAGGCCGGGCCCGCGCTGCGCGGAAAGCGCTTTGCGCGACCGCAGCGGCGAATTTCGCGACCGGTGCCCCTTTTTGCGCGCCTAAGTCCCGCGCCGCCCAGGACTACGGCATTCCGGCGTCTCCCTCGGAACCCGATCGTTGCGACCTCTCGCCGATCAGATTCCGAGGGGGGGCTTTTGTAGACGCCGGAAAAGTCCGTTGTTCCCAAACGAAGCTCCGGATGCGGAAAGCGAAGTGATATTTGGAGTCGGAAGAACGTTTCGGAGGGCCCGGAGGCCTTGCGCGGAATTTCAGAGGCCCGCGCGCAAAGGTGATGTTCCGCGCGCAAACCTCCCGGGATGCGCGCAATGCGCCGGCCCGGCGCGCAATTTTGCGCGCCGCGGGTCCGCGCGACTCCCTTGCGCGCCGCGCCCGATTCCGCGCTCGCGAGGAGAATTTCGCGCTCGCACCCTGGATTCCGCGCCCGGGGTTGCCTATAAATACAAGGCGACCCCCGACGTTTCAAAGGTTGCTGGAAGTCGAAACGTCTCCCGTGCGCGCAATTCAACCCCTTCCGCGCGCAATGACGAACTTCAGGTAACCTCCTTTCTTTCGCGCAAGAAAGCCTCGGGGTCCGCCTTCGCGCGCAATCCCCGCTGGCTCCTTTCATTTGAATAAACACTCACCCTAAGGCCTTTGCGCGCAAAAGAACCCGCTTGCGCGCAATTGCCCCCGGGGTGCGCGCAATCCGGCCCGATTGCGCGCACCCCCCCTTCTTTCAAGTGGCCATTCATTAGAGAATGAGCCGTTGCCCCCGCGCGCTATTCGAAGCCCGGTGTGAGCATTCTCAAGTATCCGCGCGCAAGGCACTGGCCCAATTGCGCGCCAGCCGCCCCGATTGCGCGCCGGCCCGCAGTTTTGCGCGCAAAGCTTCCTTTTTGCGCGCAATCTGCCAGGGTCGTCCCCGTTGACCTCCTAAGGGTACCCGCCTGCGTGGCGCCCGATGATCCTCATCCTGGGTGCCCGCACCGTGCGTTGTCTTCCCGTGCGGCCCTCCAGGCTTGCGCGAAGTGACACGCACGTATGTCCAGCATGACGTTAAACTGCATATTCGTCCAGCATGACGTTAAACTGTGCATTCGTCCAGCATGACGTTAAACTGCCCCTACGTCCTGCACGACGTTAAACTGTCCATCGTCCGCGCTGCAAGACGTTAAACTGCCAAGTGCTTCGTCCGGCAACCTATGCCCAGCATGACGTTAAACTGCACATCCGTCCAAGCTGCACGACGTTAAACTGCCTAGCCCCCATCGTCCGCGCTGCAAGACGTTAAACTGCCAAGTGCTTCGTCCTCAACACATGACGTTAAACTGTACTTCGTCCGGCAAGACGTTAAACCGTCCGCTTCGTCCTCAACACATGACGTTAAACTGTACTTCGTCCGGCAAGACGTTAAACCGTCCGCAACCTGATCCCGTGCTCCGCACGCAGGGTCTCCCCCGGTTTGGACGTGGCCCCCACCCGCTCGTCTCTGCAGGGATGTCGGGATTGTCCCCCTTTTGGGACGATTTAATGGGAGTGGCTTTTCCCTACGGGGGCAGGGTGTTACAAACCCCTAGTTTCTCGTGGGAGGCTGCACATGTGTATCTCCATTGCGCCTCCCCACTGCCGAAGCCAGTAGAGGGTCTGACTGGGATCGAGGTGTCTTCTGCTTTTGGTCCAAGTCCCTTCCAACTGAGTTTTGCCGCAACCGGGCTGCCCCAAGTGCGTAAGTCCTGACAGAATGAACTACGTGGACTTTGATCCCTGTCTTCTATACAGGGTACGTAGGAAGCCTCCCCGAGGTTCAAGCCCACCACCTGGTCGTCCCGGTCGTATTTACGTCGGTTCGTCCATCAGTGGACCCCTCCAGGGTTCACGCTTGCGTCGATTCACCTATGAATCCGCCCCTGTGGGAGACTGCCTGTGTGTATCTCCACGGTGCCTCCCCACAGCCCCCCTTTTCCATTTCCCCTTTCATCGTCCAGCATGACGTGAAACTGTGATCCACCCGGCCGTTCCATCCCCCTCTGTGTGAGGTGGTTCGGTTCAATCCTCCGCCCGGCGGCCTCGACCTCTTCGTGAGTCGGCTTGCCGACGTCCAGCATGACGTTAAACTGTATACCCGAACTACGTTGACTTTGATCTCTGTCTTCTACACAGGGTACGTAGGAAGCCCCTCTGGGGTCCAAGCTCTTCACTTCATCATCCATCCTGATCCTTACCCGGGCCGCCACATCCCGGTGGGGTCATGCCACTTCACTTCACTCTACGTTACTTGGGAAGCCGCCCATGTGCTGGCCCCAGCGTCGGAGGTTCCCCGCAAGGGGTTCTGTCATCTGATCCACTTTTCGTGTTGATCGGTCCGATGCCGTCCCCGCTGGACGTTAAACTCGCGGCATACCCCGTGTTAAACACGGGAAGCTGAGGAAAACCTCAGGTGACACAGTTCCCCGCACCTAGTACGGGATGCCTCAGGCCATCATGCCTTCGAGAAGCCCTATTAGGGACGGAAGACAGATGTGCAGAGCCGCAGTGTTACGACACGCCCCCAGCACCCAGAGCCACCCGGCCTTCTCACTGCAGGTTGCTGCCCCGCCCAGACTCCTTGGAACGTCCGGGCGGAAGCAGCGTAATTAACCGGTGTCCATGAAGATATGGCGCCGGGAACGAGATTCACGAACATTCTTAAGTCTATGAGGGAGACCCGGATTAGGCGACGAGTTCCGAGGAGACGTCCAAGGAAGGAGAAGCCGACATCCCATCATCCCGGATTCGATCAAGGAGCAGACGCCCCTGAATAAGGGACGGATGCCGCCCGCCCTTGGAAAGCGGGACTGCGGGACCACAAGCCGCGCGCCCATCCCCTCGGGTTGACGGGTGCACGCGCGAACGCGTCCTGGCGGAACAGCGTAACCCGACGCACATCCGCACCGAAACAGATATATTGTTGGATATCTTTTACATTAACCAATATACTAGTGTTAGAGTGAGATGATGATGACTATATCGAATTTCATCCATTGATATGGGTAGATAATGAATATGATATATTTATATATCTTCACCTGTACACCAATTTCATTATGATGAGATAGGTTAGATATTTATCAGATATAAATAGATAAAAATATTTCCTCCAATATCTAAAGTGTGGTGTATATATATAAATGAAAAGTTACTCCACTTTCCCTAATGTAAGAACATGATAGATGGGAAACATATAGACGAGTAATTCTAAAATATTCCTCAATAGGATAACATGAAAAATGATAATTTAATGGATTAGGGACACCCCTTCTCCCCAATAACAAGGATTGGGGTAGATTTTGATGCACATGATTTTATCTCTCCTCCCACTACACTAGTATTTTGGGGGAATTTGTATATAAAAAATCCATTAGATATGTGTATTTTGTCTAGGATTCTAACATAAAACATTATCCTTTGAGACATATATTTCGTCCAGTGTCCTAACATATATATGCGACATGGTTTGGAATTGTTTATTTTTTTATATGGAGACATTCATTTCCATTATTACTTCATAGAAAAATAAAGATGTATATTTACATTAGAAGTATGTATATGATTGGTTATGAGATATGATTATTATTTAATTTAGAAAGAAACATTATTATTTGGAAATTGTTTTGAAAGTGATCTATAGGTTATTGATTACAATTGATCATGATTATTCATTTTAATGACACCTGTTCATGTGGAATTGTCTAAAATATATTTTTGGATGTTAAACATAAACAATAAATTTTATTGATGTATACTTACTACATTAAATGTCCATAATGGGTATTTATATACTTATTCGTGTATGAACACTAGAATATTAGTCTCTTTATGTACATGCAGATCAATAGATAAATATTATGGATGATCATAGACCTGAAAGATTAATGATTGAAATGGATTACCAATATAGAGGAGTTGATTGTGATGATGAACACTGTCATGTAATCATTGTTTTGATGAAAAATATTTTATTTGCGATAGATGTATCTAATAATTCATTTAAATTATTTCTATTTATATTGGATATTCAGTTATATATACATATTTCTGATATTATTTATCTTTAAATTTCAGGTTTTCATAATGGATGATAGATTTATGGTAATAAGTGGTTTGTTGAATAGAGGAATCCCCTTCCATGATGTGGGGATACATCAGCATTAGTTATTATCCCTTCACTTATTTTAGTTGGACAAAAATACCCTAATATTATTGAGTATTTTATTTCCATAAATAAATTATATGTTGTTGATAACATTCTTAACATTCAACACTCAGTTTAAATGAACTATGATATAATGTTGAATTATGATTTTTTAAATGCAATCATTACAAACTAGATATAAAATTAAAAGTATGAATAAGAAAATAAATTTTATAAAAATTATGTTTAATTATTTTATATAATTTAAATTTATTGTGTAATTCATAAAAAATATGTACTAAATATTATGTAATGTCCATTTAAGCTTCAAAAATATATATTATCCAAAAATGAGTTTATTTAATTTTGTGTATGACCATTATAATTAATTTTAAAGAAATTTATAACTTTTATATTAGGTAATAAATATAAATTTTATATATTCTTCTCAATTTTATCATACGATGAATTTTAAAGATATTTCTATAAAAAAATTTGGGATATTGAAAAATACAAATTTTGTAAATCAATAATGTAATTTCAAGTAAAATTACTATTATGTTTTGAATTTGATATTAAATTAAAATAAAGATAATTTAATTATAAATTATCTAATTTGTTTAATATTAATCACAAATATACTTTATTCTAGTATAAGTATATTTTTGTGTTTAAAACACATTTTCTCAAAAAAAAAACAATTTTGGGATCAAGGTAATTTCATATTAATAAATCAAATAAATAATTATTTATTAACGGGTTTAATTTAGTCTATATTTAATACAATGAGAAAAATATTTTAAAATTAATTTTTGTTCTTTAAATGGAAATTAATAAATGTAAACACTATTTAACACTTAAAAATGCATTTCATTAGAAATATTTTTTTTTTCATTTTTTGAACATATTTTAAAATGAATTTATTTGACCTATTGAATTTAAATAATTTAAAATTGATTCTCTATTAAGAATAAAAATTATTAATAATATTTAATAAAAGAAACTATTTTATTTTTCGTAATGAAAAATAAAAATAGTTAATTTTTTCAAACGGTAAAAGGGTAAATCAGGTCATCCTTTGTAAAAAATACGTGATAAGGCCAAAAAAATTCATATAAGTTATAATTAGATGAATATATTTCTTCCCCAATAAAATTTTCCTTCAAATTTAATTTTTTAAAGGAATATTTCCATAAAAATGAATTAATAATATTATTATCCTTTAAAATAATCGAGGTGGGTCCCTCCCCCCACTTAATAGAGGATACCAGTCATCTATTTTAATTACTCCTTCAGGAGAGACCTAGGAATAAAAAATACCCAATTATATTATGAAATTTCATATCCAAGACATATGGTTTCCTTCAATCATAAAATACCATTGTAATGGTCCTTAAAAAGGATCTAAAGGAGGTCTACTAAAGAAGTTGCAATCATATAACTCGTCCCCTTTTTATTTATTTCTCCATATACCTCAAATAAAATAATGTTATCAATTATAAAATAATTAAATAACTATATTAAAAATAATAAATTTTTTTATGATTTTTGAGAATCTATTTTACATATCCTTTCCTTGAAATGAAAAATGACAAGAATCGCTTGAGTATTTGTGTGGATGATAACCTCCACTAAGCGATACAATTCATTCTCCATAAAAATGAGTAATAGTTGGTTATTATGATGTATTTAATGAATTTATAATATATTTATTACATAATTATGATTATTTAATTATAATATCATATCTACCTTCTTATGATATCATTTTTTGGAAAATGACAACATTGCCCATGCGTACGTGTGGACTGCTACCTTAACGAAGCATTGTGATTCGTTTTTCATTTTACCTTTACATGGATGATAATAATGATATATTTAATATATATATATATATATGATATTTATGATATAATAATTATTATTTTATTTTGAGCTATTATTTACATTTCTATCATTAAATATATAGAAAAGTGGAATCATTACTCTGGTGTACGTACGAACTACCATCTCTTTGAAGTTATGTGATTAATTTTTAATCCATGGTTTAAATTAATAACTATAAAAATGTATATCATTATTAATAAATATAAATATGAATTTATTAATATTATATATATTATGAAGGCATGAACAAGGTGCAATTACTAGGTCTATTTAACCAAAACATAGATGAAAAATAAAGCGGTTATCAATAGGATCAATGGTTTTAATAAAGAAATATTAATAAATAGGAGATTATTTGTTATAAATAAATAATATATATTATAATATGTATTAATATGGTTTTAGAATATTCTTATAATAAATATATAATTATTATTCTTGTTACATTAACATATATGGAGAAAGATTATACTTGAGGTAAGAGATTTATGCTTCTATCCCATTTTAATCAACATTTTTTATGATTGAATTTCCATTGAGAAAATAATAAGGTCATTATTGGATAAATTAAGTTAATTAACATTATCCTACATTTATTTCTAGAATTTTTATTTTTTATAACAATTTTCATCCCTTTACTCAAAATACTCTAAAAAATATTTTTAAGAAAAAATGACCTTAATTCATCTTTTTTTCAGTAAGAAAACATATTTATACCATATAAATGTTTTTTAAAATGTTTTTAAGAATTTATTTACCATTAATAAATTCTTTTTTAAATTAATTTTAAACCATGATTGATTTCTTAAAAAAATATCCTTGTTTTTTTACACAACATTGTTTTTACCAAAGTGGTGAACAAAATATTTGATGTAATAATAATGGAATGCAAATAATTAACTATGATCATGATAATTAAATGTTTTAAATCTTAAATTACATCTTTCCATTGTTATTTTCATATCATAAAATTTCTATAATATTATGGAATGACTTATATTTTATATAATTGGTTTCAAAATGATAACAATATTTTCCTCAATAAATATTCCAATGATCTTTTAATGGAATTTTAATTTATAATAAAATCCATTGGTATTAATTATACTTTGAAGGGGATATGATAAAATTATGTAATTTGTATTATTTATCAAAATAAACTATGATTATGAGAATGAGATTTTTACAAAATAACTTTATTTTTTATCGGTCATACTACAAGGAAAATATGAAATTGTTATAAAAACTGTTTACATTCAATTGGTTATGATATGTTGAAATAATTAATAATTTATGATATTTTGTAACACAATGGTATGATTACCATTATGTGAATGGTGGCCTATAATTTTGTATCACTCTACTACGTTAGGTAGTATGGACATTTCATGATATGATAAGAAATGGAATGAGGAGTGAACCCAGTTCAGTATGAGACACTTTTCATTATGATTGTCTTGAGTGTGAACATATAATAATGATATTATGTAATTGGTAGTGAACCCAATTCACTATGATGTCCATGGTAGTGATCCTTGTCTATGGAAATTATTTTATTCTGTTATTTGTATTCTCAAAACTTATTTCGTTCTCTAATTATTAGCTCTCCTTACTCATGATTGATTATTGATGAATTCACACACTTATGGACTATGTGAATTTTTATAAAAAATATTTATATCATTATTAATGATTTATTATTTTTGAATAATTTGGAATCATTAATGTATGTTATCATAATTTTCTCATGACATTATTTTTATCTTAATATCAAATATGATCATTTTATAATAAATTATGTTCATCATTACTGAGAATAAGAGATCACAATTTCACATGTTTCCTTTCCTCGGGTTATGAAGAAAGTTTTTATGTTAGGTATGTATAAGAAGTGTACTATGTGAGATGATATTTGAGGGAGATTATATAAATATTTTATATACTAGTTTTTTATATATCCATGATTCCAGAGACACTAAAACATTATGTTATGACATGGATTATAATTTATGTGTTGAAATTTTATCTAGTAATATATAATAACTATGTATGTGAGGTTTGGGTTACTATAGTTAGTATTAGGGAATGGTTCAGTATGTTATGGAAATTAAGATAATAATTCTTTAGTGAAAACCCATAAGAAGTTTCTAGGTATATGATAACTTACATAGTTATGGTAAGGAAAGAAATTTGATTTTCCATAGAAATAAATCCCTATCTAGATACTAACTAGTGGATTTAACTATTTCATAGATGAACCTTGGGTTAATAATCATAAAAGGGTCATATTGTGTGTTAACATGATCATTACCAATGCATGAGGAGTGTGGGTAAGACTATAATCCTTGATAGAAACTTTCATGTTTTATTCTTATTCTAATTTACATTTTCTTTATAAACCATTTTAATGGATATGAATATATTATAACCATGTAAGGACTACTTGGATCCTATGGTGCCAAAGATTGAAAAGAAGATGTTATCATTTAAATATCATATAAATGGGTTTTCAAAATTATATGATTTCTTACTATAATTATTATTTCTGGAAATATGATTTAGTTTTTAATGAATGAATCGAACTTGGAGGAATCATGTTAACACTGAATGAGATAGATAATAAAATGATAGTCCTCAAGAGAATCCAACCGAAATACAATATAGAATTCTAAAATTGGTTGTTGTGCCTAAGCAGTTTTGTTGAAAATATAAATAAAAAATAATTATGGGTGATTTTCCTAACAAAACTAATAAGATAAGAATGGTGGTCTAGAGGAGTTTAGTAAATAAAGTCCATGGAAGGAAGAAGATAAAATTTATTAAATGTAATGTAGATGGTATAAAATAGGTAATTGTATTAATTAAAAAATAAGATGTTTTATGTGTGTGAAATGAGGGAATAAATAATGTAATTTAGGAATAAAAATCATGGGTATGATGGAGAAAAATTAAGTTCATTCAGTGCTGTCATTTATATTTAAATGCCTTATTTTTTGGGAAAACATGCATTATCTCAGATAATTCCCCTATATTAGGGTTAATTCATTGACATAGAGATGGACTATGTTATTCCAATCATTTATGAAGAATTATTTAAGCGTTTATGTATTGGGATTTGAGAATAATATATTATAATTATTCTATTATTGATATTATAATTATATAAATCATAAATCATATAAGTATTTTCTACATTAGTTTCTATTTATGGATTTTAAATAATATATTGAATGGTTCTGATAAATGAAAAAATTGATTAAGTTGTAAGAGGACATTTTTAGAAGACACGTTATTTGGAGATAGATGACCATTAACATTTTCAGAATGTTGAAATAATAAATTTTAGTTGGGATAAAAATATTATATATATTAATAATGTATAATGGATAGTATTTATGTCCTTAGAATTGAGAAGTGTCTTGATGACAATGTCATTTATATTATCATTGATGAAGTTTACGACTTTTTTGGATTTATGGAATATATTTTATATTCACGTATTTTATTTAAGTAATGATTATGGAGTTAATTTTGGGGAAAATTTATGTTTTCATTGTAGTTTTATTGATATTCAATTTGTTTTTGGGAAATTATTGTCATGTTTTAAGAGAATATATTATCATGGTATTCACATGTTTGGTAATTTGAGAAAAAAATATGTTGTTTGGGGATTAAAGATATGTTTATACTGGACATTTTATTAAATTATTTGTAATATATATTTTTCTGTTTTGAATTTTTTCAAACTTATTTTAGAGGAGTCATAATATTAGATAATTATGTAATAATTAAAGATTAACATTATGTGTAATTATAGAGGTGTTAATGATTAATGTTTTATTTCATCATATAAAAAGTTATCAATAGGTTATATATTATTCTAACAATTTTAGTTTCCTAAATCATCTAGAAATATGAGAAATTACTTTAAAATCTTTTATAGATCATTTTGTAACACCCCATGATTTTAAAAGAACACTATGTTTAATATTTTATACAACACAAAACACCAAGCATAAATGATAAAAAATTATTACATTTTAAATATAACAATTATAACATGGCCATCGACTTGGTGGAATTGAATTGTAATATAATAATTGTGAAATATATATAACGGGAATAACAAATAAAAATTTACTGATTAATACTTAAGAAATTAGAAGTCCACTTTCATTAAAGTTATTTCTTGATTTCAAAATAGGTTTTCTTTAAAAATGATTTTTTGTGATAAATAATATAATTATTTTCAAGAAATTATTTAAATTTTATTTAATGAAAGTAATATAATTTTTAAATTCAATATATTATAATTAAATTATGGTGAACGTTTTTTATTTTTTTCAAATGAATTATTTATCCAATGAATAGTGAAAAATAAATTTTTTTTATTGAAAACTATAATTTTTTTAAAAAAGTAAATTGTTTCATTTTATTAATATGATTTCAAAATAAAACTTGATATTTTCAATATTTTATGATTCAATTTTGTTTATTTGAATCAATTTCAATATTGACTTTATTTAAAAAACAATTTTGTGTATAAAAAGACTATCATTTGAAAAACATTTTATCATTACATTTTGTTTGTTTTTTTAAATGAATTTCATCCTATTAAAGATATTGAATTTGTTAAAATGGATTAAATATTTTGAATCAATTGGTTCAAATTTTAAAAATAATCCCCTTTTATTTTTGGTCAATATGAATATTATTGGTTAAAATTTATAACCTCAGTAAAGGGTAAATCAAGTTAATATAGGTTAAAACTAAGTGATAAGATCATAAAATTCCATCTTAATTATTATTGTATCATTGTAAAATTATCATATTTTATATAGCATTTTATTTTTTTGATGCACACTTGTCTATGAAAATGAATAATAAAATTTTCTAATCGAAGGATGTTATAAACTGTTACTCTCTTAGTATTAAATATTTTTTATGTGTCCACATAGGGACAAAATAAAGTTATTAACAAATATAAATATCTATTTCCTGAAAAATTAATTTATATTCAAGATAATAATGTACTTAAATTTGTTTATTATAAATAATTACATTAACATCTTGCGTAATGCTGACACAATATTTGTTCAATTTATTCAAATAGAAAATAAATAATATTAAAAAGTTTAATGTAATATAATTTCAACGAATTAATGTGTCCCATGCATTTTATAGATCAAAATGACATGTCAGTTAAGTGTTATGGGATTATATTTATATTTAACATTTGTATTTATTTCATTGAATTCAAATTATAGGAATAGTTTGAAAATCGACAGTAATGATATTCTATCAATATAGTGATTTATTAAATTAATAAAAAATAGTAATAATATTTAAAGAGGAAAATTTGGATATTATATGGTCTAAAATTTTATTCATATTCCATTTATGAGACGAAATTTACCATATATGTAAAATTATATCCCTTTAAGAGTAAAAATTACATTGTCATGGTTAATGTTAAAATAGTTTAATGAAGGGATTAAAGAAAAAGATAAGGTATTAAACAAACCATTACCCAACAAATATTTTATTGGTTGATGATATTTCAACTGAATCCTACCATATATATTAATCCCTATCCCTTTGGAGGTCAATTTATTATAATTCAGTCATTAAGGGATCCTAAAAATATCCCCCACCTCAATTATAACTGGACATATCCTCCCTCACTTATTTACACCACTTTAAGCCTTCAATATTGACCTATCCAAAATATAAATCGTTAATATATTCATTTAAACCACCATAGTTCTTATGTTGTTTATAAAATACCATCCAATCATGGATTAATGTGTAATCCAAATGGAGATTCACAACAAATAGGTACTCGTCTTACCATACATATTTCAATTTATTTCCTCTACCAAATCATTTACATATTTCTTAAACATTATAATATAATAAAATAAGTATATCAAATATATTTAAATGTGAATTTTTTTATTTATTATCATAAATTCAACCCCCTCTCCCATCCAATGGGAAACAAAACCATCATTCGCGGGAATAGGGGACTACTGCCTCACAAACCGATGTATGTTTTTTTCATTCATGTTTTAGACAGATCATAATAATGATGAATTTAAGTAATATATATTAAATATTTATTAAATAGTAATTAATCTATAAGGATAAACTATTATTTACCTATCCTTCATTGCATCCATAACAAAAAAATGAAAACAATATACTTGCTTACGTACAGCCGATCATATATATAAATGGTTTAATTCATTTTTATCTATATAACTATTATGAATACCTATAAATATGATTATAATGAATATATATATAATATTTATATCATTATTTAAAAATAGGATATGATGTAACAATTATCAAAGATCAGGTACTAAAACTACTAAATGAAACCCTACATGAAAAATGAAGTAGTTAGCACCAGGAATAGAGATTGTAAAACAATGTTTTTAAACCAGTGAACCATGTTTATATATATATAATATTAGGTATGAAATATATTATAATGGCTCATAAATAGATTAATAATAAATATATACTTATTACGTTGGATGTTTTAATGCATACCAAGGCAGTCGAACCTTAGGTGAGGGGTTCTCGTCTCACTTTTACTTCAATGAGACTTCTATATTCCCCACTTATTTCTCCTATGTGGTGTATATAATTTCCCTTTGATTTGATATATAATTAATAAATATATATTCTGGGGATTTAATTCCACATTTAAATATATTTATTTCATGGAGATTATTATTCAAAATCTACCAATGTGGAAAGAGTTTATTTCATAATGTCATCATTATTTGAGAATGTTTAGGTTTAAGTCCCCACTATGAAAATATTTTCATTCCATAACAATAATTTATAAAAACATTTATAAATGTTTTAAACCTTCACCAAATTCGTTATTAAATACATTTTTAAGAAATTTTTACTTTTTTCAAAACATATTTAAAGTAATCTAATTTTTTTCTGAATGAGGAGTTTTCTTGACAATTTTATAAAATTGAAATAAAAATATTTTACTAATGTCATGAATAATATTTTTTTACAGATTCTTATACTTGTTTATAATTTTCTTTTAAACAAAAATGTTAGGCGACATTTTTGTGAATTTTTTAAAAAAAGTTGATTTCAATGTGAAATGGTATTTTCCAAATGAATTTTCCAACTATATTCTTAATGTACGTTTTTATGTGTACATGATTCATTTAATAATATTATATAATGAAGTTTTTATTTTATGTCATCACCCAAAAAAATTATTTATAGTATATGATCATTTTGATTGGGTAATGTATTTATATCCCATAACATATTTTTTCCAATTTAGATTGTTATTTATTTTAGAGGTTTTTTATTATGTTGTATTATTTATTCATGTAAGGAATGAATTGAATTTTTTAAGATACCACGAGGGACTTGAATTAAATATCACCTTTATGAATCAGTGGGACTCGTGAGATAAGAAACATTTGGTTTTGTATGAGGTCTTACCCTTTTATACAGAACTCATGGAACAATTATTTGATCGTAATTTCAGATGTCTCAGTCTAAGGCCTTAATAGTTTTATTAAGATGCCTCAAATAATTAATTCAATAATTATATAATTAGTTATTTATATCCATGAAATTTTTTGTTTTGTTATGATTCCCCTGGATATATTCTAACTCAAGATATTATTTATATAGAATTATTTTATAATAATTTATTCTCTCCATATTATTCATCATGATTCTCATTTTCATTAAATAAAATATGTTTTCATATATTTACCTTCCCATATTAATTACTCCCTATTTATTCACATTATATTATGGTGTACACATATTATTTCTGATTATGTTATCTTACTCATTTCTTATGTTTTCCGTCCTTAGCATTACAAAAGGATATTTATGATTGATATGATGGGAGAAACTAAAGTGAATAATGGTTTTATCAAAGGAATTAATATGTCATATTTTTTGTTTTCAGATATAATGTGATATGAAAGTTTATATCTAGTTTTTCAAATATTCATAACAATTTAGACATTAAGAAAGTGATTGAGTTTATATAGATCCATTGTAATAAAGTGACCACTAAATCTGGGCTACTAGGGTTAGGACCTTTTTAGTGTGTATTAGAGGAAGTTTAGTAGAATATTTGGGATCCAGATTTAGAAAAATGTAGGTTAGGTAGTTTAACCCTTTGAAAGGCATTGATATTATTCCAAAAAATCCATGTTTATGATTCTGTGATTAGTTATGAATAATTTTCACAAGTTATTTTATGTGTTTCACTAGTTTTGAAATTATAATTTGTGATTCAAAATATAATGAGATAATCTAGTAAAGGAATTAGTTTAGGAATGGAACATATTTTAAAGAATGAAACTATATCAAAGAACATAATACATGAATGTATTTCTCTCTTAGAAACAAAAATGAATCTAGAGCTAGATTTTCAGCTAGAGGTGAGAAAATTATAACAATTTTTGGGTAATTGGATCATTTTATAACAATAAAATCACCCATATGGAATAACCTATTAATCTAAAATGTGATGTAATAATGTTAGACTGTTTCATACGTCAAAAAAATCCATTAATCAATGAGACTAAAAATCCAATTGTAAATGAGAAATGGATTTTTTTCCATAGAGAAGATATTCATTATAACAACCATGCTCTTTATTTCACACATAAACATAATTTATTACACAAAATACTCACTTTATACAACATAAAAGATCAACAGGTCTAGTGTTTTTGGTGCTTAGGAACATTACGTAAAAACATGAAACATGAAATACACATCTTTATTGAAAACTTCTTTTACATTTCCACACACATTCCTTCATACATAACATCGCATGGGATAACCTAAGGACATCTATAAGAAAAGGGTGTTCTATAAATACCACTAAGGGAGTAATAAAGGCATAAAATTCATAATATGTTATTTGTTAGGAAATAGGTATATCAATGGAGCATAAGAGAAACATCAACATAAAGGCTTGATATAGAATGATTATCATAACATAGAAATGTGGCATCAATATCTAACATGATATTAGCATGAGACATGGCTCATTGCACATGGAGCATGAGTAAAACCTCATTTATATTGAATTATCAAGGGTATACCCTCATTTCCCTCAATGTATCATGATACTAATCATTACCCAATACATCAAATTTCTATTAGGGAACACCCTTCTTAATCTTTTCATTTCATTCATATGTGTGCCACATGGATCTTATAACGTGGATTCATAAAATATCATCATTTATTCCATGATAAAAGAATGTGTAATTCCTACTTTAAACTATATAATCAATAAGTAAATGATTATAAATCAGAATACCCGTGATAGAGAAATGAGCATAGAATTCACTACACAATGACATAGGATTTGAAAATCATTATTTAATTTCAGCTGTATAACGACGTGAGATAATAATTCATAAAAATATTTGATGAGAGATAAAAGTGTGTCTCATAATATGTAGATTAATTTTACTATAAGGGCTGTCACATAGATACTTTTCCCAACATATGTAATGGAATTTATATTCATGATACAATGACTTTCTTGAATGTAAATGATAAGAGACAAGTTCCTTACGGAATTTCGGCATGCTAACTCATGAACACGGGAGGAATTAATGAGATATAAATAGGTATCTCATCATTAATACATAAATATTAAATTATAGGGGAGATTAAAAATCATACGCAAAATTTCTTATTGAAAAAAGTGTATGATAATATAATGAAATTTGGTAAAAAAATGAGAGATGAAGAAATACCTTACTTGGAAGTGTGATCCCAATGGCATGGGTGGAGCATTAGAGAGGCTTCCTGGGATATTGAGGAATTATAGGAGGATTTTACTGAGAGGGGGGAAGGGTTATAATTTTATCCAAGGGTTTTGAGTGAATAGAAGTGGGAGATTGGGTGGGTTTATATAGGAAAAGGGAGGGAATTCTTTATTTTTTAGGTTTTGGACACCAGACATTAAACTAATTAAAACCACACACCATCCCCTGGTTTTTTCCCATGTTTTTTTCGAAAGGGTAGTGGAAAAAATTATTTTATAAGGCTAATGACCGAACATCTTAAAATTCTAGGCATACTTATGTGGATGTGAGTCACACTCTCAAGGAAATAATTTTAAAATGTTAAAATGTTTTGTTAGTCTTGGAGGGTCCACTAAGGATTTTTAAAATAAATTAAACAACCATAAAATCACATTATTTTAAAGATAAAATATATATTGGTATAATGTTTCATATATAGTATTTTATTAAATCTCTATTGGTTCATTATGATGTCATAAATCACATCATATATTTAAACGGTATGTAGTTTTTACACAAAAATTCTACTATCTCAGAAAATGATGAAAAATTCACTGTTGGATAATTTAAACATTATGATTACAAAAATAATATTAATTTTATCTAAATAATTTTCTAAATATGTAAATTTTTACTTTTAAAATAAAAAATGACATTTATTGAAAATTAATGGGTTCTGGAAATTTTTTTTTTCAAACAATAATAAAAATTAAAATTGTATTCATAATAATTATAACATCATTTATATATAATAAAAATAAATTTAGTATTAATATTTTATTAAAATAAGTTTTAATGAAAATATCCCTTAATTAAACAAAATAGATTTCTTAAATGAATATTAACTAGAAAATATTGTTTATTCTTTTAAACACTGTTTACAAATTCTCAATAATAAAATGATTGTATATTATTTATTATATACAAAAAATCAAGAACATAATAATAGTTCTAGGGTCTTGTTACATAACCTTGTATAACGCCGACATAATACTGAAGGGTAAGGTGTGCGATAGTGACAGACTGTTGGGCAGGCTTGGAGAACATCACTCAGGTGGTAATATCTATTAACTTACACTTCTTATATAGGTGGTTCCTCTCAAGCTTCACATGTTGGAGATCACCTTGGGATTGGTTAAGAGAAATCCCAGTGATGATAACTCCTTTCTGTGCCCCGAAAAATAGGCTTCGTACAGAGCAATTATATTGGATGAGGACATCGCTTCCATTGTATAAGTAAATTAGATTTGTTAAAGCCCTATATATATATACAAATCATATGATCACTCTTCAAAGAATATATTTTCAATGGTAAAAATTCCTAACGGTATATTGAAATCAAAAACATAAAACCAAGGTATAAAATATATTTTATATAACCATTTTACATAATAAGACATTTAATTGGATCAAGTGTAATTTTTATTAATAAATGTTTTGGTCATTACAATATTCCCCTATTAAGAAATTTCAACCTCAAAGTTTTATTTTCCCACAATAAAACAGATGATGGTAACTCTAATTCATCACTTATCTGATTCCCACATTGCTTCTTCAGACATGTGGTTTCGGCACAACACCTTGACAAGGGGCATTTTCTTATTTTGTAGAATTTTTTCCCTATGACCAAATATGTTCACTAGCTTCTCTTCATAGAAGAAGTCATTCTCCATTGGTACCACCTCTGATTGAGTACATGCGATGGGTCAGGTATGCACATCCATAAGAGTGATATATGAAATACATCATGTATTTGAGATAAGTTTGGAGGGATTGATAGTCGATAGGACACTGCTCCGATGTAATCGAGGATACCAAAAGGGACGATGTACCATTGACTAAGCTTTCACTTCTTCCAAAATATCATAAATATATTCCATGATGATATGCAGAGGAATACCATGTCTCCGACATCAAACTCTTTGTCTTGTAGATAGTTATCAGCATATGTATTTTCTTGACTCTGAGTAGCTTTAATGTGTTTCCTGATAGTATTGACCTTCTCCACCATTTCATTAACCATTTCTGGACCTAACAGATTTCACTCCCCAACTTCATCCCAACATACAAGTGTTTTTCTCCTATTCCCATAAATGGATTAATAATGATACATTTGGTTACTTGAGTGGAAACTAATAGTGTAAAAGAACTCAACCAGAGAAAGATGTTGATCTCATCCTCCTTTAAAGTCAATTAAGAATGCTCTCAACATTTCCTCAAGTGTTTGGATAGTCCACTAAAATTGGACATTAGTTTGAGGATGATAATTCATACTGAAGTTCAGCTCAGTATTCAGAGCATATTGAAGACTCTTCCAGAACAATGAGGTGAACCATAGATATTAATCAGATATAATAGCTAGTGTTACTCCATGCAACCTTACCACTTCTCTACAATATATATGTGTTAATTTATCCAATGATTAATCCTCTCAAATTCCAATGAATTGTGTAGTATTTGTAAGATGATCCACAACAACCTAGATATCTTTGTTTCCTTTGGATGTCTTCAGATGTTCGGTGGAGAAGTCTATAATGATGTTTTCCCATTTCCATAATGGTCTGGGTAATGGTTGCATCATCCACTTATACTTCTACCTCTTATCCATCACTTCCTGACATAACAAGAACTTTTTTGTATACTCAGTGATCTCGTTCTTCATGTTATCCCAGAAATAACACTCTTAGATAACTTGATACATCTTTTTGTTTCTTTGGTGAGTGGATAAATTCAAACTATAGAAATCATCCAAAATTTATTTATTTAACTCTGGATTCAATGGATCACATAATCTTGACCCAAATATCATAATTCCTTCTTCATTAACAATGAACTCTGAGTATCTCCATTTTTTTATAGTTTCCAATTTCTTCTGAATTCCCACGTCATCTTCTTTGAGAATCCTTTATCCTTTCCAAAAAATATGGTTGAGTAAGAATTTGTGAAAGGATTGATGATGTTCCATTATTTATGATTCCCATTTCCATATTCATAAAATATAAGAATAATAGACCCTTTTAAATTCTCATTAATTATATAATTGCTATGCCATCTCTACTTAGAGAATATTCCACCTTGTTCTCTTTCCCAGGGTGGTTATAGATTGAGTAGTCATAGTCTTTGATCATCTCTAACAATAATCATTGGCACATGTTCAACTCTTTTTGTGTGAATATATACTTGAGTCTTTTGTGATCTGTATATATTTCACACATTTCCCCAAATAGATAATGCCTCCAAATTTTCAAAGTGAAGATTACCACAACCAAATCTATATCTTGTTTTGGATATTTTTCCTCATGAACATTAAATTTAATTGATGAATAGGCAATGAATTTTTCATTTTTCATCAACACGGATCCCAAGACCATCATTGATGCATCACTGAGTTCCACAAAATTTCCCCACTTATGGATAGTGTGAGCACAAGCACAGTGATAAACCTCTTTTTCAACTCCTTGAATCCCTCTTCACATTGATTACTCCAAGAAAACATGACTCCCTTCTAAGTTATCATGGTAAAAGGGTTTGAAAATCGTGAGATATTTCTCATAAATCAACAATAATGTCCCACTTAACCCCATGAAGCTACAAATATCCATCATTGATGTTGGCCTCAGCCATCCCTCCATTACATCTTTCCTAAAGGGATATATAGATATCCCATTTCAATAGATTATATGACCCACGAATGAGAATTCCTTCCTCCAAAACACACAATTTCTGTACTTTTCATAGAGATTATCCTTTCGAAATGTCTCTAGTACAGTGTTTGTATGCTCCTCATGCTCCTCCTCAGTTTTAGAGTATATTAAAATGCTATCTATAAATAGTAAAAAAAAATTTGAGGTAATATCTAAATACTATATTCATCTTGTCCAAGAATATTGCTAGAGAATTAGTGTGTATTAAGGTAATTACTAGGAATTCATACTACTCCAATATTGTACAAAAAGCAGTCTTGGTGATATCATCCTTGTTCACCTTTACTCGATAATATATGAACCGCAGATCCACGATGGAGAGGTATTTTTCTCCACATATATGATAAAATAGTTCATCAATTCATGACAAAGGATACTTGATATTTATCGTTATTTTGTTGAGGTCACCATAATCAATGCAAAGAAACATTGAACTATCATTCTTCTTGATGAAGAGGACTGTTTCACCCCATGGGGAAGCACTTGGGCATATAAACCCTTTATCCATATTCTCTTATAGTTGTTTCTTCATCCTCTCAAGCTCCACAACAGCCATTCTATACTGATTCTTGTATATTTTGAATTCCCCATGTATAATATCAATTGATAATTCAACATCTCTTCTAGGAGGAAGAGTATACAAATACTTGGAAACACTTCAATGAATTCCCACACAATAGGAATGTTTTCAATGATGGCTCCTTCTTCACCCTTAACCATCTGAGAAAGATAAATATGATCATAGTGAAATAAAATCCAAGCCTGGGATGATGGTGCTAATGTTTATTCATTAAACTACTTTCACTTGTACAAAATCAGGGGTCGATTTTCAATATTGAGAGTGATTTCCCTCTCATTGAAATTTATGTTCGATCTATACATGGAAATCTAATCCATGACAATAATGGTATCAAATCCATTAGACGGAGTATGGAGAGGGTATCTGTGAAGTTGAATCCACAATTTATGACAGGGGAGGTGTTGTATTCATGGGTCGCAATGATTTTCCCATTTTTTATCCCCATTAATATCTTTACTTCCATTATTGTAGTGGTGTTTGGATTTTTTTAAAAAAAAAATTCGATATAAAATAATGTGTATAACCAGAATAAAATAGTGTGTTCTATTATTGAATGAATAAATATTGTATATATCACTACTTCATTTTCAGGGTTCACTTTAGTGGTAGTGATGGAAAAAGATCACCCTTGATGCCTAGGAGGTTATTGGATGCCTCCAAAAACCCTTAGCGCAGGGAACGAGTTTGCAAAGTTCCCTAGTTATATAAAGTTGAATAAAAGAAAAATTCTTTGAGGGTAAATCATAGTGTTCATCTCCTATGTCATAGCCGTGGGTTTTTCCAGATTGCATTTAATGGACAGGTGATGTTCTCTTCCACAACTAAAGCATTTCATCGTCCCCTTAGGGAAATTTTTGGGGTGATTCTTTCTGCACCGTTGGTAAGTGGGGTACATTATTATCTTATCACTATTCGATTTATCCATCCGACATCCAAAATTAAAGTCCACATTACACTTCTTATCACCATGACACCCCTGAGATTTGCTGATCTCCTTTTTGAGTTGGAGGGAACATCAGACAATTTCCTCATAGCTATTAAAGTCAGTGATTGTTAGGGCTCTTCATAGGCTAGGTTTTAGCCCCCCCAAAGAAATTGGCAACCTGTCATTTAGGGGTAATGACAATGACATAGGAATATCGTGAAATCCTTGTGAAGTTTTCCTCATATGATCCAATATATTTGTCATCTTTTTTCTTGAGGCAAGGAAGTCCCTTTCCATCTTAAGTCGAATGGTGTGAGGAAAATATTTTGAGAAAAACATTTTCTGGAAATACATCTATTCCAATGCCTCGATCTCTTCCATAGGATTTGTATTATTTAACAATGTTCACTATTGATCAACATTACCCTCAATACGACAAGTAGCCAGAAGAACCATCTCTTGTTCGGAACATTGAAGGATGAATAAGATCTTTTCAATGGAGTTGATCCATTGTTTGGAAATTGAGGGACTAGATGATCCATTAAATGTAGGAGGCCTTTATCTCATTATGCTCTCAGTTGCGACTTTTCTTTATTGGGGGGGGGGGGTTGAATGTTCATCGTGACCCATGTTTCTATTCAAAACAAGTGTTAATTGAGAGAGTATCGTGACAAATATTCTGATTTCCACTCCCATTGGATTGGGAATCTCATTAGAATAGTTTTCAAATTGATCATTGCATCAGTTTTTATCTTGAGTCCACCTATTATTGGTCATTGGCTAGAATAATAAGAAATTTAGGGGTAACACATAAAGGTGAATCTATAATAAAAAAGGATAACTTATAAATTACATTTATTTCCTTATCTTATGAATTTGTAGTCTTCAATCCATGTTATCCATGATCTACTTTCCAACATATATTCTTATGAGGCATTTTTTCCATTAATAATGGTTCAAAGTAAAATCATGATTTTAACAAATAATATCCTGGTGTGTTGTAACCAAGAGTGTAGTGAGGACCATTGTCTTGTACAAGTTCCCATTCGAGTCTATCTCAAAATGGTGTTTTCGGGTTTTCTTCCTAGATACATCTATGCCAGAGCTGCCTCTAACTTCTCATATGCAGAAAGGGATGTATTTTTATGAGAAACAACATAATTAGTACTTACCGAAATTTAGGTATGTTTTTCTTATACTTAATCTTATCCCTAAGTCATTCACTATGGTTTTCTAATCCTAATCCAAATAATAAGTAAATTTATCCTCTGATTCCAAATATAACAACCATGCTCTTTATTTCACACATAAACATAATTTTTTACATAAAATCATCAATTGATACCACATAGAAGATTGAGAGGTCTAGTGTCTTTGGGTCCTAGGAACATTACATAACAACATAAAACATTTAATATACATCTTTATTGAAAGCTTCTTTTATATGACCACACACATTCCTTCGAACATAGCATTGTATTAGATAATCTGAGGACATGCATAAAAAAAGGATGAGATATAAAGCCCAGAAAGGGATTAAACAAGTAAAAACATGGATAATACATTAAATTTTAGTAAATAGGTATATCAATGTATAATAAGAGAAACATGAACATAAATGCATGATATATAATGATTATAATAACATAGAAGTGTGGCATCAACACTTAAAATGAAATTATCATGATCAAAGGATAATTTCGTAGGGAGAATGAGTAATAAATCATTTCACTTGAATTAGAATGAATAAACTCTCATTGCACTTGATGTATCGTGATAATAATATTTACCCAATGTATTGGAGAACTGTCAATGCACGCCCTTCTTAATCATTTCATTTCATGCCTATGTGTGCAACATGGTTCATGTAACATAGATTAATTAAACACCATATTTTATTCCATGATAAAAGAGTGTAGAATTCATAAATTAATCTATATAATCAATAATTAAACGTGCATAAATGTGAATACCCTTGATATTGAAATGATCATGGTATTCACTACACAATGACATTGGATAGGAAAATCATTGTGCAATTTCGGAATCATAACGACGTGACATAAGAATTAATTAAAATGTTTGATGATAGATAAAAGGCTATCTCATCATATTAATATTAATTGGATAGTAAGGGGGGTCATTTAGATACATTTCCAAACATATGTAATGGAATTTAGATTCATGATACACAAACATTTCTTAAATGTAAATGCGAAGAGAGAAATTCATGGGAGTAATTAACGAGAGAGAAAGAGGTCTCGCATTATTCAAACATAAATAGGAATTTATGGGGGAGATGAGAAACCATACCCTGTCATTTTTAAATAAAAACAAAATTTTATAACAATATAATGAAATTTGGACAAAAATGAGAGGGAAGAAATCCCTTACTTGGAAGTGTGACACCAATGTCTTGGGATGGGACACAGAGAGGCTTATTGGGAGCTTGGGGAACCATGTGAGTATTATAGATATAGTAGGGAAGGGTAGGGACATTATCCAAGGTTTTTTAGTGAAGTTAAGTGTGAGAAAGTGTAGGGTTATATAGGAAAAGAGAGGTAATACATTATTATTTAGGTTTTGGATGCCACCCATTAATCAAATCAAAAACACAAACCAACCCACGTTTTTTTTCAAAGGGGATTGGAGAAAATTATTTTATAAGGCCAATATCTTAACTTCATAAAATATTAGGCTTGTTTATGTGGAGGGCAGTCATACTCTCAAGAAAATCATTTTAAAATGTGAAAATGTTTTATAAGTCTTGGATGGTTCACTAAGAATTTGTAAAATAAATAAAAAAACAAAAATCTCATTATTTTAATTAAAAATATATATTGTCCAAAATTTACATTAATAGTGTTTTATTAAATAACTATTTGTTCATTGTAATGTCATAAAACATATCATATATTTAAATGGAATTGAATTTTTACCCAAAAATTCGACTCTCTCAGAAAATTAAGAAAAATTCAATGTCAGATAATTTCGATGTCTTGATTCAAAAAATAATATTTATTATACCTAATTATTTTATTAAAAATGTGAATTTTTACTTTTATAATCAAAACTGACATTTATTTAAAATTCAGGGGTTTAGACAAAAACATCTTTCAAATATCAATAAAAATTAAAATTATATTCATAAAAATTATACAATCAATTATATATAATAAAAAATAATTTTGTAATAATATTTTATTAAAATTTTAATTAATTCAAAAATATATTAATTCATCAAAATTGGTTTCTTAAATGAATATTAACAAAAAATATTATTGTGGCTAAAAAAATATTTACAAAGAAACAATAATAACAGAAATGTATACTCTTTATTATATAAAAAATAATGCACATAACAATAGTTTTATGGTCTTGATACATTACCCCTTATAAAAACCATATAAGACTGAAGGGCATGGTTTGCGATGGTGATAGAATCTTGGGGAGGCTCAGATAACATCACTTGGCTGGTAATCTCTATAAACTTTTACGTCTCCCACAGGTGGTTCTGCTCATGCTTTATTTGTTGATGCTCGGCTTGTTCATGGTCAAGTGCGAAGCCTAGTGACTCTACCTTAATTCCATGGTCTGAAAGATGGGCTTCATACGAAGTATTTCTACTGGATGAGTCCATCTCTTCCTTTGTATTAGTAAATTGGAATTTTTAAATTTCTATATTTATACTAATCATGTGATCATTATTAAATCAATATATTAGAAATGGTAACAATTAATAATAGTATTTTTAAATCCAAAAACATAAAACCAAGTAAGTGCATATGTTTTATATTACCATTTTACAGAATAATACATTTAATTAGATCAAGAGGAATTTTAATTAATAAAATTTTGGGTCATTACATTCATCACTTTGGGATGTAATGGAAGGGAGATGGGTTTTATGGTAGTTTATAGTCTCTCAATGGATATATATCAATACTTTTCATTAATTCAGAACTCTAATAATGAGTATGAAAGGGTGATCATATAATTAAATTATTAAAATAAACATTTATTTTAAAATTAATTTTGTCATAAATATTTCAACGATATTGAGAGAGAATTCATGAGGGTGAGACAAAATAAAGAGGGAAAATTTTCTATGTATGAAGTTAACATTACATGGTAAATTGTGGACTATGTATATAATCCAAATAGAAATATTTATAATTTCTTTTATGGGTTAAATCAAATACATTGATGGGTACTAGTCACCTACACATTCATATAATATGAGGATATTGTATTATGTTCCCTCAAAAAAGAGAAATAATTCTACATGTCTTATGGGAAAAAAGGAATGAATGAGAAGAAAAGGGAAAGATAAAATATATAATGTTTTGAAGAGAAATGAAGATTTCATGACTTTTGATAATTGTTGAATGATACACCATGGTAGTTACATGAAGGTAATGTTACTTTTCATCATCTGAATATTGATACTCCATTATGCACATGAATGAGTTTTTATAAAGGAAACATCTAATGATAAAAGTTTCAACTAAAAAACGGTGCGACACTATGAACATAAATTCCCCATGAACCAATTTAATATATCCTAAATGAAGAAATGTTATTCAGGTCAAGCTTATGTTATTAATACTATCGAGGTGGAATGATTAAGATGATTTTGTATTTAGATTTAATAATAATTTTATATAAATATTTTATCAATGATATTATGGTTATAAGAATCATGAAAATTATATGTATTTTACCATTTTATTATTTACTTATGGTCTTTAAAACATATGTTGAATGGAACTGATAACCAAGAATAGTGAATTATTGTTAAGGTGATATTTTGGAGAATATATGAATAAAGGAAAGAGAACACTTAGTATATTAATGATGTATAGTTAAAAATGTTCAGTTGGGAAAATGTGTAGTGAGACAACAATGAAGTAAATGGGATAGTATTGGTATCATTGAAAATGGTTATCTATTTGATAAAAAATTATTTAATGATAGTTTAATTTTGAATTTTTTGATTTATGAAATATACTTGATAATATGATATTTTATTAATGGAATGAGGAGTGGTGTAATTTTTGGAAGCATGCTTGTTTTCTTTGTGAATTTATGGTAATGGCTATTTTCCTTTAGAATATGTGATAAAGTTATTTACATTTTTTTATGTGACCATTGAGAGATATTTTATGGATTAATTATAAGTTTATTTTTATTTTCACCTAACATATTTTAAAAGGATCTTATGTTTATCCAATTATGGAATATATTAGGTTGAACTTCAGGTGTTACTTATATGGTTATAGAAATTAATGTAATATTTGATTACATGTCCTACATATTTTGGTTTTGGTAAATATTTATAGTCTGATGGAATAACTTATGGGTCTAATGATTTGTTTAATGTTCTTCAGAAATGAGAAAAAATAATCTCAAATATCCACTTCCTAACATATGAGGTGAATTGCAATTTTATCAAAGTGTAACCAAAAGATGATATTGTGGTTTTGAAATAAAAAAATCATGTGACAGTAATATCCTGATTGCTTTAACAGGATAGAAAAATAATCCCTTGACTTTAGGCGATGTACATTAAAATAAAAAATTTATCCATTTCTTTTTATTACTATGAAATGAATGGTAATTTCTACCATAACAGATTTACAATTTTCCGATGATAGTTTTCTCCTGACAATGTTATATATCAATATCTATGAATCTTTGGGTGTTATTTTAATTTAATGTGTCTATAGTTTCACTTCCCAATGATGTGATCCTATTTGGAAGCCTAGTTTTGTGGTCACCAACATACATAAATTTTCATATTTAATAGGAATATTTCTGAAATATTTTTACAATGTAGGTTTCCCATAAAAGAACTTTCGAATGAAAACCCTTGATTATCGAGCACAAGTTCAAATTTCTAGGTTGACATTTATTTATAGTGGATAATGTAACACCCCGAGACACTATATTTGATAGAAAATATGATATGATTTTCCAAGCTTAAACGAACCATAAAATATTATTATGTAAATATTACCATTAAAACCTATCCATTTAATTTCTGGAAATTAATAGTATATACCAAATTATAAAATAATGATATGGTACAAACTCAATAAAAATTCCTTGATTAATTCTTATAAAATATGAACTCAATTTTTTATATAGTTATTTTATTCTATAGAAATATGATTCCATAAAAATGGTTTTTTAGAAAATATTATAATTAATTTATAGTAATTTCATACTTATATTTTAGGAAGAAATATATTCATTTTATAAATAAGCATATTAAAATTATATTTTTTGATATTTTTTTATTTTTTTGAAATGTTTTATTTTTTAGTGTGTAACGACCCGGAAATTTCAAGGAATTTTTTTTCATAATTTCTTTGTGATTTTACAAGAACGCAGTTTCTGACGGAACCTGATTCCAAGGCCCAGTGTGCCATGAATCAATTCCTGAAGAATCGCTTGGATACATTTAGTGAATGAACGAGCAGGTTTTTCTAACTTTTGAATCAGTGATTAGAATTGAAATCCAAGGGCACCGATGTACTCGCAGCGCCAATAATTTCTTAAGGGGACCTTAAGTGCAAATGCGTTTTGTCACACTAGGTAGTTAATTTTGGGGATTCGTTACGTCCTCACTAAATTGTAGTGTTACAATTTCTTTTTAGTGGGCGTTAATTTCTCCAAAGATAAGTTGGAGGCGGGGCCACACCCCACTTAACTTCCCAAGAGAGGGTATGACCAAGGGTGGTGGGGTCTTCATGAAACCCCAACCCTTCACCATCCCTTTAACTCCCACAAGCTTTTCCCTATTTAACACCCCTTGTGTTTAATTGTGTAACTCCCTAACTCCCCCATTATTTGGGTAACTCCTTCTCTCCCTCTCTCCCTCATAACTCATGCCAACTCACAATTTAATTAAGTTATTGAAACTCTTAATCAATGAAGTGTTTGAAATTTGAACTTTTTATGCATGGAATGGTTAAAATAAAATAAGGGAGAAACCTTATTTTATTTTTGGTTGGGTTGTGTGGAGATTTTGGGGGAAAAAGATCTTGAGTTGTGAAGAGCACTTCAGTTCCTTCGTTTAAGAACATCATTCTCCAGCGAAGAACGGTTCATCATCCTCTTCTTCCTCCGTGACAAAGGAGAAGTCACCGACCTCGGTGATCATCGCCAACGACAATGTACCTTCCTTCTTCATCACCGCAACAAGTGAGGAGACGTCGTTTCCTCCTCGGACGCACCCCGACGTCCACAGAATCTACGTCTGACCCCCGCGATGTCGTTATCCGCGACACCCGACGTGTGACGTCAAATGTCTAAGTAGAGGTTAATTTCTTGTTCGTGAATATTTTCCTTGCCGTTCATCGTATTATTTCTTTGCCGCCTGTTATCAGTATAACGGGAGGAGATCGGACGGTACGAACACGGCCGACTATCCTCCCCCCTTCGATGTTGTGTTTTTCGTGGCATGAACAAAGGTACGCGGTGCAACGACACCGTGCGGAAACAAGAAGAACGGGCGAAGAATTGCGGCGCCGTCGCGCCGCGCCGTGGAGGCCGAACAACGTCACGACCGGCGGTCGGAGGCGGCGGCCGGCACCGGCCGGCCGACAGGATGCGGCAGCGCCCGACGCACCCACAGGAGGGTCCATCGTGGCTGAAGCCGCGGTGACAGGCGTCGGTCCTGCGGCCGCGTGGGACCAGAGGGAGACAGGGGGGCATAACTCCCGGCGGTCAAAGGGAGCGGCCCCCACGTGGGGGGGGGGGCTTCAATTAGGGGGGCATCACCCCCCCCTTCTATGATAGCTCAGCTGAGCCGAGCTGTCTAGTCAGATGGGCTGCGCCCGCCCAGGCCGGGCCGGGCTGCGCCCTATTGGGCCGGACCTAGACCCTGGTTGGGTCGACCCGGTTCGGGCCAACCCAGGGGGTCTTGGGCCGGCTCGGACCGGGCCCGAACCCCCTATTTCCAGGAAGTTTTTGTTCAAACTTTAATAACTTGGGATACAGACCTATGATCGATGCACCGTCAGTTGAAATATGATTCTTTGATTGAGACGGTCATTTAAGTAAATTACAGTCAAGGTTTCAGAGAAATTTGTGTATGGCCGGGTTGGTTTGAACCCGATACCAACCGGGCCCTCAGAGCGGAAACACTTATAACTTGACCTTAGTACGTCCGATTGACGTGCCATTGACCTTGTTGGATTCCTCATGATGAGACAGAACTTTTGGCATACTTCGCCTGAGGTTTGGACGCAGTTGGATAGTGGTCGGGTTGAGTTGAACCTGAAATCCAACCGGGCCCCGGGAACGGAAAAGCTGATAACTTTCAGACCAGACGTCTGTTTGACGAACCGTTAGCGGCATTGGTGATCATGTTGAAAAACGGTCTCTATGAGTATACCCTATGAGAGTTCAGGGTACAGTTGAGATACGGCCGGGTTGGTTCGCACATGAAACCAACCGGGCCCCTAGGACGAAAAGGCTAATAACTCACAGACCGTGCGTCCGATTAACGCACCGTCTGTTGCTTTTAGACCCCTATGACGTGGTGGCCCTTTGAGATACTTCTTAGTGGAACATTGTGATACCTGGAATATCGACTTATAGCTCATGGAGAAGACCCTCCCGGAGAAGAGCGTACGGAGTATAGAGACCGTGTAGCCAGCTGAGACCTGACAACTGCTTGACCGACACAACTTGGAGTGAGTCGACTAACCCAATGGATGGAGCGCCCGGTATAGGGCGACAGACCCACAGTGGATGGAGCTCCCGGTAATTGGCCGTAGACCCGCGGTACTCGACAGGAGGAGTACCTCTGTAGGCTATTAGGAAGAGCGCCCGATATTTGGCGGCATACCCTCAGCAGACGGAGCGCCCGGTAGTTGGCAGTAGACCCGCGGTACTTGATAGGAGAAGTACCTCCACAGTCTTAGGTTAGTGAGAATTATATCAGAGTCGAGAAAGAATCATTGTACTCTTCAGAGACGGGGCTCTTCACCAGTTACAGTTTCGTTAATGAAAATCCTGGTTTGAGTTGAGTCTATGACCTTTTAGTTTACCTCATGATTGAGATGGTTCACTTGATAACTTAGGTATATGTATGGGAATATACCTAGGTAGTGGTTATCTGTTGATATTTTAACCTTTGTGATTCTTCATGATTGAGATGGGTTACTTGATAACTTAGGTATATGTATGGGATTATAACTAAGTAAGGGTTATCCGTTTAGATCCTACTTTGTGGTTATCCTTGTTGTATATAGTGAGACCTTGAGGGTCTCGGGGTCCCTACTGAGTATCGTATAGTCACCCCTACACGGGCTATGCCCGCACCTCGTTGTGTTGGTTGAAGACAACGGGAAGTGCTGACAGAGGCCGAGTGTTTGAGGACTGGACGGTACCCAGAGGTGGACCTCAAGACCAGTCAGTATCCGGAGGTGGAATTCATGACGAGATGATACTCAGAGGAGGATGACGGGCAAGAGTGTTGTAGAGGCTATCTATACCTACCATTCAGGTAGGATCTGTGGAGGATGATCCAGGAGCTGCGCTATCTGTACCTACCCTTCAGGTAGGATCTAAGGTGGATGACCCAGGAGCTGCAGCTATTTTTCATCCAGTTGTTTGTCTTTATTTTTGTACTTTCGATCAGTTGTAGCTGTACTTTCAGCTGGGTTTGTATTCTGGCCCACTTATTTTTCAGCACATTCTTTTGTACTTATTGTATTACTTCCGCTTATACTCTGTGGAGTTTGATTACTTTTATAAAGGCAATTCCTTCCCAGTTATTGGGATTTTTCCTTTGATGCTAGTCTCCAGCCCCTGACCTATGAAGGCGTGCTTGGGGTAGTCATGGCACGGGCCCTGAGGATGGGTCATGACAAATTGGTATCCGAGGAGTCGGTTCTACTGCAGAACATAGGACTCCGATATTTTCATTCTGTGAAGCAATATTGCTAAGGGTACTAATTGTGGTCTTCAGTTGAGGGAGTCCAGTGTTGGTGCGGCGGTCAACGTATCCATACACCAGGACCCTGAATATTGATTTCCGACTTAGTGCACGAAAACACAGATTGCGTGTGTGTTTTCAAAAAGTTTTAAAATCAGCTCAAACTAGGTCAGCTCACGAGGTATAAATCGTTGACTGTGTCGCATCTGTTTAGGATGTCTCCACACAGACAGTCTGTTGGAGTTCCAAGAGAGTACTCGATGACGGCCCAACGAGCGACGAGGCTCTGGTGCGGGGCCCTTTTACAATATTGGCACCCTCAGGTGGTGTACTAGAAGCAGTACCACCTGTTGTGTAGCAGATGCCACTAGCCATACTAGCGAACTGTGCACACTGGCTGAGCGTGTTGCACGAGTTCCAGCAGCAGCGGCCTCCGAGGATACGAGGCGAGGCAGATTCCCAGATAGCATAGCACTGGATGGAGGTGATTACTAGAGTTTTCCGCTTAGCTGATACATCAGTAGAGTGGATGGTGGTCTTGGCTAGTAATTTTTTCCAGTGAGTGACCATGAAGATGGTTCACATAGTGATGAGGATTTGGTATGTGGAACGATTCCTGAGATAGTGCCTTTGGGTAGTGTGTTAGCTATACATCACTACATGTTGGTCAGCAGTTTCAACCGACAGTACCGGTATGTGACACATGTAGACTTACTGCCCTACATGTGTTCCAACATCAGATAACCTCATGTTCTAAGGCGATCCTGACTCACAAGCAGCTGAGGATTGGCTTGAGGAGGTGTCTGATAGTTTTCTAGAGCTTATACAGCTTCGGCAGGATGACATGTCGGTAGCTGAGAATTCATCGGGGCATACCAAACCATTCATGGTACTCGATGAATGTGATGTGATCAGTGCTTCAGGGCTCGGACATCCGAGCCAACACCTTTTTTCTATGCATTACTACTTATGCTAGGGTGATAGAAAGAACCTTTGTGGTTGACAAATCTTTTGCTAAATGGATGCATTCAGTGATGGTTTGTAGAGGGAAAGATGGAAACTGGCACTAGTCTCGGAGACTTGGGCATGTAAAATGTTTCAAGTTGAGGAAGTAAAAAAGGACAGATAAATCTACAAGGTGGTAGACATGGAGGCGGAGATATGAGAGCAGCATGGGGTGGTGAACATTTTGACATGTTACAATCACCCGCCTTTGTAGTCCCCACGAGGCTCAGGGAGCTGGATGGCAGGGGAAGAGAGTAGATGGATGTGGTCAAGGAGTGTGACCCAATGGCACTATGAATGACTCAAGGGATAGTCTGTGTCCATTAAAAGCTGTCATAACAGTAGACTTTGATATGGATCATTCCTTCCATGAATCTAGTCCCACACCTAGAGTCTCTGGTAAGACGTAGACTTGACCCTCATGTCTAGAGATACCTTTTGGAGGAGACTCGATAATCACACTTACACCGACAGTGTGATCTGACCCAATAGGCGAGAGTTTTGGTTGAAATCTCATGGTGGCAGCGTCGAGGCCTTACGATGTTGGTCTGAGTATGGATTGGATCCACAGTTCCTACACAGATTGACTGTATTAGTCAAAGAGGTTGCGGTTTATCTACAACGTTGGGATGGGGTTTTCCTTGGTCGAAGAAAAGGAAAACCCCGGAAGCACGGGATAGAATAATGCATAAGAGGGTGCATTCAAACACTCAGGATATGGCCAAACTTACCTTTGGGCCAGGATTCAACGGAGTTGCGGCACCTCTTCCAGCCGAGCTGATAGGAGGCCACTAGAGTTCGAGGATGACGACCATGTCCTTATACGGGTCTCACCTCGGCGAGGTTTATGGATATGTGTCCAAGGCGGAAAGATATCTCTGAGGTTCAACGGACCTTTTTATGTCCTCATAATGGTAGGCGGGGTGGTTTAACACTTGACCTTTCCACCTCAGTTGCATCGGGTGCATTAAATCATCCACGTACCTCGGCTGAGGAGATACGTGAATGATCCTTCACACATCATCGACCTCAGGGAGTTGGTCGTCGATGACGAGGCTACATGCACGGAGGTTCCAGTGAAGATCGAGGATCAACAAGAGCGGGTCCTACGTGAACAGTCGATTCCTCTTGTTCGCTTCTGTTGGCAGCACGGGAACCTCTAGGAGAGCACATGGGAGTGGAAGGCTCAGATGCGTGCTCAGTACCACTTTTGTATCCCTATTTTGTGGTAAAGCTTTACGGGGACATAAATCCCTTAGGTGGGAGTAATGTAAAGACTCAGAAATTTCAAGGAATTTTTTTTCATTATTTCTTTTAGATTTTACAAGAACTCCGTTTCTGACGGCACCTAATTCTGAGGCCCGATGTGCCCAGAATCAATTCCTGAGTTTTTCTTGGATACATTCAGTGAACGAACGAGCGTGTTTTTATATCATTTGAACTGGTGCTCGGAATTGATATCTGAGGGCACCGATGAAATCGCAATGCCAGTAATTACTTAAGGGGACCTTAAGTGTAGATGCGTTTTGCCACATGAGGTAGTTAATTTTGGGGATTCGTTAAGTATTAACTAAATTGTAGTGTTACAATTTATTATTAGTGGAAGTTAATTTCTCCATAGAAAAGTTGGAGGTGGGGCCACACCCCACCTAACTTCCCAAGAGAGGGTATGACCAAGGGTGGTGGGGTCTACACGAAACCACATCCCTTCACCTTCCCTTTAACTCCCATGCGATTTTCCCCATTTAACACCCCTTGTGTTTAATTGTGTAATTCCCTAACTCCCCCATTATTTGGGTAACTCCTTATAACCCTCTCTCCCTCATAACTCAATCCAACTCACACTTTAATTAAGTTATTAAAACTCTTAATCAAGGAAGTGTTTGAAATTTTAAATTTTTATGCATGGCATGGTTAAAACAAAATAAGGGAGAAACCTTATTTTATTTTTGGTTGGGTTGTGTGGAGATTTTGGGGGAAAAAGCTCTTGAGTTTTGAAGAGAAATTCATCTCCTTCGTTGAAGAACTTTATTCTCCAGCAAAGAACGGTTCTTCATCCTCTTCTCCATCTGCGACAAGGGAGATGTCGCAGACCGCGGTGATCATCTCCAATGACAACACACCATCCTTTTTCATCACTGTAACAAGTTACGAGACGTCGTTTCCTCCTCGGATGCACCCTGATGTCCACGGAATCTACGTCCGACCCTCGCGACGTCGTTCTCCGCGACACCCGACTTGCGATGTCAAATGTCCAAGTAGGGGTTAATTTCTTGTTCGTGAATATTTTCCTTGTCGTTCATCGTATTATTTCTTGCGCCGCCTATTATCATTATAACGGGAGGAGGTTGGACCGTACGAACACGTCCGACTCTCCTCCCCCCTTCGATGTTGAGTTTGTCGCGGGATAAACAAAGGTGTGCGGTGCAATGGCACCACGCGAAAACAAGAAGAACGGGCGAAGAAGCGTGGCGTCGTCACGTCATTTCGTGGAGGCCGAACAAATTCGTGGCGCCGTCGCGCCGCGCCAGAAAACCACGAAGAGGACGCAGTTTGTTTATTTGACGTACGGATCGACGAGCGATGACGGAACGAGCCGCATAGGCGTTTTGAAGACTTCACAGTGAAGAGTTGGTCCCAGGAGGACCGTCGGTGAAGACCACATGCAAAACAAACCACCGGAGCACGTCCGGTGGTCCGCGGAAGAGCCTGCCGGCGCGCCACGCCGGCACGATGGTCGGAGGTGGCGGCGCCCGGTGCGTCTCCAGGAGGGTCCTCCGCAGCCGAAGTCGTGGCGGCAGGCGGCGGTCCCGCGGCCGCGCTGGACCAGTGGAGAGACTGGGGGTCTTAACCCCCGATGCTCAAAGTGATCAGCCCCCACGTGGGTGGGGGGGGCTTCAATCAGGGGGGCAGTCACCCCTTTCCACGACAGCTTGGCCGAGCCGAGCTGTCGAGCCACACGGGCTGGGCCGCCCAGGCCGCGCGGGGCCGCGCGGGCTAGGCCGTGCCCTAGTGGGCTGGACTTGGACCCGGGTTGGGTCAACCCGGTTCGGGCCAACCCAGGGGGTCTCGGGTCAGGTCGGGTCGGACCGGCCCAAACCCCCTATTTTCAGGCTGTTTTTGTTCAAATCCCTATAACATGGGCTACAGAATTCCGATCGACGCACCATCTGTTGCGATACGATCTTAGGATTCAGGCGGTCGTTTTGGTATATTACACTCAAGGTTTCGAAGAACTTTGGGTACGACCAGGTTGGTTTGAACCCAAAATCAATCAGGCCCTCAGAGCGGAAATGCTTATAACTTGAGCTCCGGACGTTTGATTGACGTGTTGTAGACTTTGTTGGATTTCTCTTGATGAGATAGAACTTTTGGCATAATTTTCCTGATGTTTGAACGCAGTTGGATAGTGGTCGATTTGGGTTGAACCTGAAATCCAACTGGGTCCCTGGAACGGAAAAGCTGATAACCTTCAGACGAGACGACTGTTTGACGAACTGTCAGCGGCGTTGGTGATCACGGTGAGAAACAGTCCCTATGAGTATACCATATGACAGTTCATGGTACAGTTGTGATACGGCTGGGTTGGTTCGCACATGAAACTAACCGGGCCCCTAGGACGAAAAGGCTAATAACTCATAGACCAGGCGTCCGATTGACGCGCCGTCTATTGCGTTGAGACCCCTAGGATGAGGTGGTCCTTTGAGATACTTCTTCGTGGAAAATTTTGATACATGGAGTATCGACCTGTAGCTCGTGGATCAGACCCTCCAGAAGACGAGTGTACGGTGTACGGAGACCGAGTAGCCAGCTGAGACCTGAAGACTTCTTGACCGACTCGACTTGGAGTGAGTCGACTAGCCCAGTGGACGGAGCGCCCGGTATTTGGTGACAGACCCACGGTGGACGGAGTGCCTGGTAGTTGGCCGCAGACCCACGATACTCGACAGGAAGAGTACCCTTGTTGGCTATTAGGGAGAGCGCCCGGTATTTGGCGATAGACCCTCAGCGGACAGAGCCCCCAGTAGTTGGCAGCAGACCTGCAGTACTCACAGGAGGAGTACCTCAGCAGTCTTAGGTAAGTGAGTATTACCTTAGAGTCGTGACAGGATCACTGTACTTGTCAGAGACGGGGCTCTTCAGTAGTTACGGTTTAGTTAATAAAAATCGTGGTTTGAGCTGAGTCTATGAACTTTGTGTTTACTTCATGATTGAGATGGGTCACTTGATAACTTAGGTATATGTATGGGAATATACCTAGGTAGTGGTTATCGATTGATATCGTAACCTTTGTATTTCATCATGATTGCGATGGGTTACTTGATAACATATGTATAAGTATGGTATTATACCTATGTAAGGGTTATCCGTTGAGATCCTTCTTTGTGGTTGTCCTTGTTGGATTTAGTGAGACCTTGAGGGTTTTAGGGTCCCTACTGAGTATCGTATACTCACCGCTGCACGGGCTATGCCCGCACCTCGTTGCGTTGGTTGCAAACGACGGACAACACTGACAGAGGCCGAGTGTTCGAGGACTGGACGGTACCCGGAGGTGGTCCTCATGACGAGTAAGTATCCGGAGGTGGAATTCACGATGGGACGATAATCGGAGGAGGTTGACGGGAAAGAGTGTTGTGGAGGCTATCTGTACCTACACTTCACGTAGGATCTGTGGAGAACGATCCAGGAGCTGCACTATCTGTACCTACCCTTCAGGTAGGATCCGAGTTGGACGACCTAGGAGCTGCTGCTATTTTTCTTCCAGGTGTTTTTCATTCCTGTTGTACTTTCATGCAGTTGTATCTATACTTTCAGTTGGGTTTGTATTCTAGCCCACTTACTTTTCAACACTTTATTTTGTACTTAGTGTATTACTTCCTCTTTTACTCTGTGGTGTTTGTTTACTTTTATAAAGGCAATTCCTTCCCAGTTATCCGGATTTACACATTTAGTGCTAGTCTCCATCCCCTAGCCTATGAAGGCGGGCTTGGGGTAGTCAAGGCACGGTCCCCGAGGACGGGTCGTGACATAGTTATTAGTGAAAATACATATATTTATTGATAAAATATTATTTCAAGAACAAAAAAAAAAGTTCCATTTAATTTATAATGATTTCAAACTAAAATCATTTCACTTTTATTATGAATAATCCGGAAATTTTTTTTAGAAACAATTTTATTGTTGAATTTAGTATAAATTTTTTAGTACACATAAAAAACATTTTTCTGAAAATAGTTTTCAATTTTATTTTCTGTGTTTATTTTAATATTACTTTTTTAAAAATATATAAATTTATTTTTATAATATATATTCCATATTTCAAATAAGGAGATTAAAATTTTCTAAATAATAACATTTTATTTATTTCCATTATATATAAAATCATGTAAAATTTATCACCTTGGTAATGGGTTAATAGGATTAATCTAGGTCTTATTTGTTTAATGTACACTTTCTATTAGAATTACCAACATGATATCTAAATCAATTAAAGTAACCAAATGTCACTCTCCTAGTTTTAAAAATATATTATATGTTCACATAGGGATAAAAGAATGTTATGAATGAATATAAAAGAAAATTTTGTAAATAATGAAATTATACTCCTAATTATAATTTCTTTCAAAATTTTAACATTTATATAATAAGCTCAAATGCTTGTGTAATGAAAGTATGATATTTATTCAACTTATATAAAAATAAAATAAATAACCTTAAAAATATAAAATATAATATAAATAGAAATAAATAATGTATCCCACAAAATTTATTGTTTTATATGACATGCTATAGATGTTTTTATGATTATAATCAAATTTAAAAAAAATGTATATCTATTAATTCAAAATAAATGAATATTGTCGAAATTGACAACAATCATATTTTATGTTTATAATAAATTTATAAATTTCATAATAATGAAAATAAATATTTCAAAATGAAAAATTTGAAAGGATACTATTTAAAATTTCATCCCTTTTATATTTATTTTTAAATATTACAATAAATGTAAAATTATAAAAACTCAAGAGTGAATAATATTCTATTGAGGTTAATGTTAAAACATGTTAATTAAGAGATTTAAAAAACATATGTTTTCAAACGCCATATTAACCTGTCCAAATTTTATTATAGGATGATAAATCATCCATGTAATACCGAATGTTTTAATAAATAGATATTTTATTTAATTTTGATTTATAATGAATTATCTATTGTTTAATATTTTAAAAAATTCCAAAAGTCCCCCTCACCTCAATTATAAAGGGTTACCTCAACCCTAATCTTTTTACACCTCTTTGATACCTCTATATCAACATAGAAATTCCGTAATACATTTTGAGATTTATTTTAAACACCATATACCTTCTGGTATTTTCAATAAACCATCACATCCGGGCTTGTGTGGGAAGCCAAAAGGGGTTTCTCAGTAGAGAGGAACTTGTCTTACATGAGAAATTTCAAGTTATTATTTCATACACCTTATTAGAATACTTTTTTAACCATATGTATATAATTAAATAAGTATATAAATTATAATTATATGTTACTATTTTAATACATAATCCTAAATCTAACCCCTCTTCCATTCAATAGGGAATGTATCCATCATTCGTATGAACAGAAATCTACCACTTCATGAACCGATGTAAATCATTTTTACTTTATGATTTATATGAATGGTAATAAGGATTGATTTCAAAAATATATATGACATATATGATATAATAATAATTTCATAATCATTAACTATTACAAAACTATCATTCATTCCATCAAACAAAAAAAATTGATAACAATGTCCAAACATACAGAATACCTATCGTCTCCATGAATGATGTCATTCATTTGTATGAATATAAATTTTTTATGGTAGAATATAAAAACTAATATAAGGAATATATATGATATTAATATCATTGTTGACATTATTCAAATTTTTTATCAATGATACATTTTAATGCAGTGAAACCTCTTATCCAAAACATCGATGAAAATTGAATCAGTTATCACCAAAAACATAGGGTTTAATAAATAATTGTTAACAAAATGGTGATTAAAGGTTATAAATAAATCATATAGGTTTTGATATATATGATTATGGTTCTATAATATATGAACAATAAATATATATTTTTTATATTGGTGGTTCAGATTCATATGATGAAAGTGGAACATGAGGTAAGTGTTTGTCGTTTAACATTTACTTTCTAGGCACATATGCCATATTCTCAAATTTTTTATTTTGTGTTGTGTATATAATAACCCTTTGATATAATATATAATTATTTCATCAATATTAATGATATTTTATGTTTCATTATAATTTATTACATTCATGGGGATTATGATTCAAAAGTTACCAAATAAGTAATGGTTTATTTAACAATATCAACATTATTGAAGTTTGTTTATGTTTTTGTCCCTTCTTGGAGAATATCTATATTCCATATCCCTGTTTTCAATCAATGTTTTCAGAAATGTTATAAAAATTATAAAAATTATTTAATAAATACATTTTTACCCATGTTTCAATTTTTTCAAAAGGGGTTAAAAGGATTCTACTAGTCATTTTCTAAACAAGGTAATTTTTTTATTTATCAAATACAATACGGATGTATTTTCCCACCATAATGAGTAATATTTGGAATTAACCGTCCTTTACATATTTAAAATTTTATTTTCAAATAATTATTGCCTCCCTATATATAAACACTTTAAATAATTTATTTTAAATTGAGAAGGGTATTATCCTGAAGAATTTCCAAATGATATTTTAAATGTATTTTTACCTATTTCAATATAATGTGTTGGAAATTATTATTTAATAAATTTATTATTTTATGTTATAATAGATAATATTTTTATATATGGTTTATGATCAGTTTGACTAGGGAAATAATTAATATCATATATTATTATTATTATTATTTGAAATGTTATTTATTATTAAGAAGATTATTATTTTTTGTTATTTATTCATATGATAAATGTATAGGAATTATTAATTGATGTGTGTGGCCTGAAATTACATATCCCCATGTTGTTTTGAAATGTCTTGTGAAACAATATAGATCAGGATTTGGGTGAGGCCTTACAAATTTATATAAATGTCTTGGCACAAGGCTATGATAGTATTCTAATATGTCTTAGCACATGTCCTTAATAGTACCTTTCATATATCCTTCATTATGTATTCCAACATAATTAATTCTGTTATTTATGTGGTTGTTATTATTTTATTTGTTATGATATTCAAATTTACTTTTATAGCTAATGAAATTATTTTTATTGCACTTTTAGATCATCATTTAATCTTTCCATATTATATTTATTCCCATATTATTAATTAAATATTGTGTATTTCCAGATATTATCCTTTCCATATTTATTATTCTTTATTTATCTTATTAGCTTCCATATTGTGCATACCCTTACTGAGTATGTAAGCTCACACATTTTTTATTTTTACTTTCCCCATGATTTCAATAAGTTCTTATGATTGATATGAAAGAAAATAATAAAGGTAATGATGGTTTTTTAAAATTAATTACAATGATATATTTTTTTGTTTTCATATGTAATGACATATTTTGTAGTGTATCTAGTTCTCCAAGACTATTAATCTATTCTGTACTTCGAGATGTGATTCCTTATATCTTTTGTAAATATAATAAAGTATCTAATACCTTTGGGCTACTATTGTTGGGGGATTTACATTTATAATATGTTAAAATTTGAGTTTTTTTCTTCAGGTTTGAAACAAATTCATCTTCAATATTAATTTCTTTGAATTGGATTTGAGATAGAAGAGGAAATTAATGGAAACCCAACCAAATGATGAAATTGTTATTTTGAAATGGAAAAAATAATTTAAATATATTTTATCATGTTTTTTTATCTAGAAAGTAAATTAATTACTAAAATTATAAAAAATTATATTTAAATAAAAACATTATTATTTTTCCTATAGTTTTGATGATATGATGGTCTTAGACACCTTATTTATTTATGGTTTTGTGTTCATTAACATTCAACTATCCACGTTCTACATTACTCAATATTATTCCATTTATGTTATTTTTATCTTCTATATCTATATTTTTTTCATCCCATCAAGGTTATAGTAATATATAGACCCGAATATGTGTTATTCCATGTATCATTTAATTTTTCAACTAACTTTTTAAGGATTTTTTGTTATCACTTTGTATGACATCGCTTAAAAAACGTATTTTTAAATATAGAACCATTAGTGACATAAATAAAATTTGGAGGATTTAATTTATTTATTGGTAAGGGTGGGGGATATTTAAACATTATGATTTTACAATATACTTTTTCACTAAATAAACTGAAAGGGTTTATAGATTTCTGGAAATGAAACACTGAGTTTAAATGAACCAAGATATACAATTAAATTTTGATATTTTAAATGTGACCGCTATAAAAAATATGTCAAACTGGTGGTATGAAAAAGTATAACCACATTATGTTACATATTTATAATGGTTTTATATAATTAAAATGTTTTTATGAATGCCCAATAAATTAGTACTAAATTTTTATTATTATTGTTTTATGCTTTAAAAATATGTTTTCATCACAATTTCTTTTTATTAAATTTTATTTATAAAAATATAATTAATTTCTATAATTATTTATAAATTTTATTTTATCTAATAAATATCATTTTTAAAATCACTATTTCAATATTATCATAGGGTGAATTTTAATGACTATTCAAAAAATTTTATTTTTCGGTGAATGTGAAAAATAAATTTTTTTTTAAACTGAACTTTATTTTCAATTAGAAGTCCCATTATAATTTTAATTTGATAAAAATTTAAAATATTTATACTTTAATTACAAATATTCTAATTAATTTCATATGAATCCTCATAATAGTTGATTTTTTAAAAGTTTATTTTTTGGTTTAAAAACTACTCTTTCTAAAAATTGTGTTAGTGAGCGCAAAGTGTGTTCATATTAATAAAATAAATAAATAAATATTTATTAATTTTTATAATGAAATATACATATTATATATATATATATATATGATAAAATATTTTTAAATTCAATTGATGATTTTTACTTTACAATGAATATAGGTAAACTAAGTATTATTCCTTAAAATAAATTTTTATGAAAGTATATTCATTTAATTTAGTGAATTTAATTTAAAAATAATTTATTTCACCTAAAGAAATTGAATCATATAAAATTTATTATGTTCTGGGAATCAGAATAATTAATGTTTTGTAATAATTTTAACTTATTTTTTCATAATGAATAGTGAAAAAAGTAAAAAATTGCCACTAACGTAAAAGAGTAAATTAGGTTATCCTTAGTAAAATCTAATTGATAAGTGCACAAGTTTTCCTCATAATTATTATTAAATGTTTTTATTTAGACCCTCATCACCATATTATGGAATATGATTTTTTTGGGACAATTTTTCTTTAAAATGGCTTAATAATATTTTCATGATTTAAATTATTCAAGGTGTATCCCTCCCCTAACTTATATAAGGTCACATATTATATATCTTCAATACACCATCATAAGAAACCTAGATTAACCATAATATAATTAAATCTCTTATAAATATCCATTTTTATTAATTATAGGTGTTTTTATTTATAAATTTCCATTCTAAGGGTCCTTAGGAAGAGATCCAAAGGAGGTCTACTAAAGAATTGGTAATCATATTTCCCAACATATCTTAATTTATTTCATATTGTAAATCCTATAAATCTATGTTATGCATTATAAAATAATAACTTTAGTATCTTAATTATACTTAATTTTTTTTATTTTTATGTTTAATATATTTTCAACATCATTTACATCAAATGGGAAATTAAAAGTACCACTCGGGCTTACGTTTGGACTACCACCTCAACATAGCGATATGATTTATTATCCATCATCATACTTAATTGATGGTTATTGTGATAGATTTAATGTTTATATACATTATTTATTAATAAATTGTATTTTTGGAATTATAATATATTATCTTCCTTCTTACCATATCATCCATTGGAAAATGATAATGTCGGTCATGTATATATTGGTCTACCAACTTAATAAAGTGATGTGATTTATTTTTCATTTACAATTTACATGGATAGAAATAAGGATATATTTAATATATATATATATATTATTTATTTTATAATTATTATTATGGAAAGTATGATTATTATTTACCATTCTTTCATTTCATCTATTAAAAAGTGGAAACATTACTCATGTGTACATATGGACCAAAATGTCTGTGAAGTGATGTAACTCACATTTCAAAAATAATTTATATGAACAAATATAAAAGTGTATGTGATGAATATATATGATACTTGAGTCATTATTTATTGAGATTATGAATCCATGACCAGGGTGTATGTACCGTAACTATCTAACTGAAACAATCATGAAAAGGAAGAAATTATCACTTGGAAAAATGATTTTCACAAAGTGTCGTTAATAGAAGACTAATAATAAGTTATAAGTAAATCCAATATGGGATAATATGCATTAATATTTTTCAGTATTATATTTATAATACATTTATATTTATTATATATAATATTTTATTGTGTTTGATGAAGTTTGAGACTTGAGTTAAGGGATTTATATTTTAATCCCACTTTAATCCGGATGGTATATGATTGAATTTAAATTTATGAAATTAGATAATATGTATCAAAAAAACCCCAAATTTTCTTCATCCTCTCTCTTTATTTAGGTAATTTTTTATTTTTTATTACTAATTTCCTCTCTTTCTACTCAACCTGGCATATGAAATGTTTTTAATAAAAGATGACCATATTTCTTCTCTTTTGGTTAGAAAATTTTTTTCTTCCATATACATGTTTAAGAAAAAAATATATTTTTAATATTAATCAATGATTGTTTCAATTCATTAATTCCTATTTCCAATTATTTATAATTTTTTTAAAAACCAATATTATTGTCATTTTTAGAAAAATGTATTTTTATTGAACGTGTGAACTGAGTAATTACATTAATGATTTGGATGTGAAAAGAAATTCACACCATCCTTACCACTCAATGTTTGGAATATTACCTTACATGTTTACATGGTTATTTTTAAATAAAAAAAATTTCTATAATATTTTAAAACATTTTTATTTAAATAATTTTTTTCAAATTGAAAAAGTTATTTTTCTAAAGAAATATTCAACTGATTTATAAAGTAATTTTTCATATATGTTAATGTGTATTGATGTTACTTATCATTTATTTGGGACATGATCAATTGATATAAACCTTATTGTTTTTGAAAATATTTTATTATTATTATGATGATATTATGACAAATGCTATTTATTTTCCATAGGTTATGATATGATGCAATATTAATGAGACTTTTTTCTTTTAGACGTGTTATTATATGATGAAGGTTTTATGATCTTCTAACATAATAATGATAGATTTTTATTATATAAAGTATTATACTATAATTATATATCACTAAAATGAAAATATTAAAGAATTATATCTCATGAGATAAAAATAACTGTAAAAGGGATTGATCCCAATTTAGTAAAGAATTATGTCCAGTATGATAGTCATGTTAGTTATCCTTGATTAAAGATATGATATAATGAGAAGTGAGTCCAATCCACAAGGATATTCTTATTAGTGATCCTTGAATATGGAAATAAATTCATAAACATGTGTGTATACAAAAAAATTATGTCATATGATTATGATATATTCTAATGGATCATTATTGATTAATTATGATTATTCACACTAATGACTTATGAATTTTATTATAATAAATTCTTATACAATGATTATTAACTAATTATCCTTTAATTATTAGGTATGATTAATTTTATTTATGATACTTATCTCCGGACCTTATACATATCTTATACTCAATTATGATCATTGTTTGGTATCTCTTATGTTTACCGTTACTGAGATTCCGATCGTGACCATTATTATGTTTACTTTGACTAGATTATGAAGGAGGATTTTAATTAGAGGATATCATTTATATGAACAATATATATAGATCTTTATGGGAGATGATGTAAATATTTTATGTTTAAGTTGTTTATGTTTCCATGTTTACAAATACATTAAACTATTATGATTCTATAAAGGATCATATTGTTATTTATTGAAAATTAATCTCATAAGGTGTAATTGACTTGTATTTAATGTTTGGTACGTTGAACGGACTTAGAGATTTTACATATCGGTAATCCTAGATATAAATATCGATGTGAGGATGAACATGATTGTATCCCATAATTTGGGAGGATTCATTATGATAAAGATGTTGTGGATTCTTATTATAATAGAAGAAACACGTGTAGTGAACCAAATATTATCCCATATATTAAGAAAATTGAAATGAAATGGTGTTATATATTATAGAAAAATTCCGAAAATCAAATAGACTAGTAGAAGAGGTAAAATAAAGGTAACTAAGATTGATGTAGTAAAAATGACTCATTAATTATTATAAAACATGATTGATTTTAACATTTTTAGAATGAAGTGTGAATATTATTTAAATTATAAATTTGAGTTATTTTTATTAATTTATATAATAACATAGTTTCAATATATTTAATAAAAAATATGTTTTTTATTTTGTTTTCTCATACCGAATGTTTTGGTATAATTCGGTGTATTTTGGTATTTTTTTAAACATTTTAGCATGTTAGACCCAAGTCTACTGAATACTACATACCATATTCAATCTAACTTCAGCACACTAGATCCAAACCAACCTAGATGAGTGTGTAAAACATCACATGCTAGTATTCTAATCAAGAATATATCATATGAAGAACCATAATAGTATAAAATATCTCCCAAAAAAATATCCAAAACCAATTATTTCTCGCCTTTACAAAAAATCATAATTCCTTTACGCCTAATAAAACTGGATATTCTCAACACCATCCATTTAAAAAATCCTAACAACATTTATCAATAGTGGTTTCCATGAGAAATCAATCCAAGAATAAAACTTATAAATTGTACTTTGAATCCCATATCTTCCAGACCCAGTCAAACATAATTTAGTATCATTGGAATTCTAATATAGGAAAGGATTCACATGAACATACAAAAAGTGATTTTACTCCAACATGATTATGAGGATCTCGATGAACACTCACATGGAGAAGGGTGTCCTTACATAGTTGAACATCTAAAAATTTAATCATCCCCATTGAGGGTGATATTATAACATGATAAATCAAACGGATTTAATAAAGGATAATGGAGACTAATGTGAGATTACATATATACTATTCAACTTTGTTTTATATTTTTAGTTGTATTTATTTAATTTAATATTTTTTAAGATGAACACTATTAAGGCTATTTGGGAGGCTATTACAATTCATGTAATTTATAATTTTATTTATGATTTTCATTCAATATTTTTTATAGTTCTTAATTTCCACCCAAATCACTAAATCAAGGATTATTTATTGTTAATCCATGATTTTCGGAATAGGGGAGGATTTTAGTTGTTATTACATGTTTATATATTGAATTTCATCTACATTATATTAAATTACCATCATGAAGTGGGTGGTGAGGGTGTAGATTTGATGGTCACCACTCTTTTTTTCATCATCATAGAATCACATCATCCTTCTCAAGAGATTAAAGGCCTATAAATTAATTATTCCCTCACCACACAATGTAAGTGAGTGAATTTATAATATAATATAGCTTGACTATAAGAATGTGATTTGAGAAACTTCACTCTCTTAATATAAGAGTGTTATACACCCATTTACCTCTGACTAAATTTAATAAATTTAGGTTTTTAAGTATGTTTTGAATTAATTTTTTCTGTTTTATATTAATTTAGATGATTTTAAATTATTTATTTTATATTATAGTGATTTTAGAGGCTCCATGGATGGGATGGGTGGTAATGTGAGAAAAATAATCACTAAAACATGCCATAAAAACTCATGTGGAATCCAGAATGACTCTAGTAGAAGTCATAAAGGGATCGATGTCCCTGGTAAAAGGGATGTGGCCCCAAAGAAACCACCAAGGGGATGATCACTGGGAACCAAGACCCTAGTGATCTAGTCGATGTTGAGTGCAGTCCAAACAAGACTTCAATGGATTTTTATAACTACCCTTATAGTGAATGATAATTTTCTAATTTTTGTGACATGGTATTTAAGAATTTAATATTATTTTATTCATTAAAAATATTTCACTCAATGTTTTCCTCCATGAACTCTTAATTTTCCCCACTAAGATGTGTTGATTTCTTCCTCAATTATTAACGGATTTCAGATTTGTGAGATGCATTGTAATTTTGAGGGCAAGAGATTCAATTTCAATATTTTTTTTTTGAAGTTTAAAAAGATTTTATATAAAATATTTTCACTCAATTTTACTTTTCTAGTACGGAAAGAATCATAATTCTTAATAGTCTTAGAATAATTTCATGTGTGTTGTTGGTTGTGGATGTTTATGAAAAAAATCAACATCTTCCATTCTTATTGAAATTTAATTATGTGTTTTTATCAAACATCTGAAATGCTATTGTGATTTTATCAATCTATGTGTGCTACATGTGTTGGTGATTAAGTTCAATATACTGAGTTACATATTATATTACATAATAAGTAATAGTAATGAGTTTTGTGTGTGTTGTTTTCCAGAATTATTATTTAACATGTGAGTAATGATAAATACATAAATATTAAGTGCGTATATTTAGGTCGTTTATGTTATCATTATTAAATATATTAATAGTGACGTTTTTCTAGTTTAAAATTATACTTTTGTTGTTAAACTATTTGTTAATGTTTTTTATGTTAATATAATTTAAATTCATGTAATGTGAGTTAGGGTATTGTATTAGTATTAAATCAAAGAGGAATTAGATGTTTCAATTCATTTTAGTGAGTTATATATAATTTTTCCCTAGAATGTATATATAAATGAACAAAAAGATTGAGGTTTAGTTGAAACAAATTGTATTTAAGAGCTAAATAAATAAGATATGATATATTTAGTGTAAGGTGAATTTTTAAAGGACTTTCATTAAAAATGTTTTTTGTGGAATAATATTTTATATATTGGAATTTATTCTTAAAATTCTAAATAAATGTGTTTTTAAATCCATTTTGAGTTCGAATATTGCGTTAGTGAATTATTTTGAAATGTGTAATATTTTAAATTAAAATTATATATCATTATTTGATCTATAAAATCTATAATTTTTATTTAATGTGATTTCAGGTTGTAAAAAATGAAAAGATAGGTTGATATTGTTTATTACGATATAAATAGAAATTGAGAGTTTACCATGAGGATTTAAAGGGGAAATTGCATTATTAAAAATTGAGTTTTAAGTATAATAATAGTAATTATAAATTTAATTTATTTATGCGTAATTTAAATATAATTTAACAATTTATTTGATCATAAAATATGAAGAATCATGATATTAATATACTGAAATTAAAATGGTGATTTTGATATTATAATATATTCACTATTATTGTGCCTTTTCCATGAGTTTAGATAATTTAAATGGAATAATTTGGTTGTGAAATGATGTGATATATCTCTCTAATATTATTTTCATGAATTATAAAATAATACAGTTTTAATTTATATGGGTACAATTTATAAATTAGGCCAAAACCAACAACTATAACCAACATTAAAAACAATGAATAAGCAAGTTTCATTATATGTCGAAAAATGAGTAGAATATAAATATTTCTATGATTAATCTTGGATATCCCAATCGAGAATAGAGTAAATATTTTATTCAATGTTTGACATTATTAAATCATAAAAAATAAGATATTATATATAGGGAATGATTCCTAGTTCAATTATCACATACATATATTCAACATGTACATTAAGACAATATAAATTTATATCAATATTGAATTGTGGAAAACTATATTTCTTTAGTTTCTATAATATAATTTGGATTTTTTTGTTTCTATCTATTTCATCATCACATTCTTCATTTAAATAATTGAACAAAATTTTCAAATCTCTTATACTGTTTCAAGAAAATTTGGGGGGGAGGGGGTAAGAAGGGTTACCTATGATATGGTCATCCATGAATCCACCCTTAGTCGTTTCCATGGGTCCTAATGTAATGTATTTATTTCAACAAAATATTTTTTAACCTCATTCCAATGATCATATTCCTTATACACAGTTGTTCTGCTCACTAACATAGTCACTATATATTTTGAATAGTCCATGTAGTCCTTGAATTATCTTCATTTCTTCCCGAGAGTCATTTTGAAACCCTCTAAGACAATAATCTCTTTTCTAACTATTTTTTTATACTATATGAAAAATTTTCTAGTATCATGATCTCCCTTTCATAATATGATTAATCCCAAATACTTTTTTAACCACCCATGATAATATTAATAAAAATATTAATGCTTCACTTATTTGATGTAGCATTTTAAAATTTTTCCAATGATGAAATATTAATTTCTCTCACTATATCGTAAACCTATTTCAGGTTTTCCTTTTCGGCCTAATAATTATCCATCTTATTTGTAACAACCCTAACTGTTAAAAATAAAATTCTCCTTGATACATAATTAGATGACTATTATGTATATTTATTATAAAAAAATATGATATTTAGTTTTATTATATTCTATCATATTTTAAAAGACCAATAAATTATCATTACCAAGGATAATATAGACATTGTACGTAGATCAATGGTTATTATATATATAGGGTTTTAACAAATCCAATTGATAGAGACAAAACAACTAATGACCTCAAACAGAAGGATCATATGAAATGAAACCAATTTATATGAACTTTATAGGGAGATAACATAGTTGAATTTTTTCCCTTAACTAAGACCAAGTTGATATGTAACAACTTAATCATGAGAGAATCGGTTTAAGGGTTATGTTCATGCTCATTGAGATCATGACCCAAACCATGTATACAGAACTACCACCATTAGGGTCTCACCATATCACTCCTTACTCAAAAGTCATTTTCAATTTTATTAAAGGGATATGTATCAAGTCCCCAGTGACATTATTATGTACATTATTTTTTAGATAATAATTAACATATTTTCTTCCTAATATGGTTACCTTTTAGTTATTTTTTATTTTGATACAATAAAACACAAATAGTATTATTTGGTAATATTGAAATTAATTTAGGGAACATATTTTGAATAATTAATGGATTCTTGAAATAAATAATATTTTAATAATATATTATTATTAAATATTATTTACTAAATATAAATGATCATATAAAGTTTATGAATCCAAATAGAATTTTTATAACAGTTAGAAAATTGTTATTTTCAAAAAAACCCATTATTTCTTAAAAAATATCTATTTTATTTTAAAAGGTAAAATTAAATTATTCTGAAAATAATTTATATAAAATGAATATTTTTATGAATCAAAACAATGAAATTTTCCAACGGTGAATATTTCAAAATTTTCTATGATACATGATTTTTTGGGTAAAAATTAAATCCGGTATAAATATACTAAGTCTGTTATGACATCATAATAACCCAAAATTGATGTAATAAATACTATAAATGGTACCCACAAACAAAAATATTTTTTACCTTTAATATAATGTATTTTAGTTTAGTTATTTGTCTTTTAAATCACTTATGAATCCTACAAAACCACTAATATATTTTAAGGTTTTAAATTCATGTCTTTAATAGTATGACTCACCTCGACATAAAAAAAGGGAATTATTTTTTAATTTGGGTTATTATAATTATAAAATAATAATATTCTATACCATTTTTCAGAATCCATTTGCAAAAACCCCTGGAAGGTTTCTGTTTTTTGTTGTTTTATTATATATTGTCAAAAACATCATATTGAGAAATAATAAAGAAATCCCCAGTATTTTCCAATATAAACCCAACCAATATCCCACTTGTATTCACTAAAAATTCTTTCGGAAAGTTATTAATATTCTATACCATCTCTATTGTCCTTCTAATGTTCCACCATGCTTTAAAGAATCTCCTCCCACACATTTGGAGTCACACACCAAAGTAAGGGATCCTTTCATTCTCTTATTTATTCATGTATCTTTATTATCTTTTATCTTATATTTCCAATTACAATTATTGGGATATTTATTTACATGTCCCTAATATAGTCCATTTTATTTCCAAATGTTGAGATACACCTTTCTCTCTCATCAACTTATTTTATGTATTTTTATGTGACTTCATTATGCTGCTTAAATCGTACCACGATTTTCCATGGAAAATAAATTGTGTAGTGAATGGAATACCTAGTCACTATTATGGGAATTCACTATTATACATATATAATTATTTGAATTTGGACATACATGTATATATTAAAAACACTTTTATCAAGGAATAAAATATAACGATTAATGAATCCATGTTGTATGATCTATGTAGTATTGTTAAGCCTAAGAATGAAATGAATGTGACTGGTGAGCCCAAAAATATATAACAACCGAATTCACTGGGTAATGTTTAGTCTCATGATATTTCATGTCGGTTTAGGGAATGAACCTGATTACTTTACGGGACATTGACCATCATGATTTCTTGGACGTAACCTTGAACTTTGTTTATGATGTTGTGATGAAAGTTGATGCCACATTTCCCATGATTTTATTATAATGATATATCATTCTTTATTATTCATATTCCATTTTTACCCATTAATATTCCTTTTATAACATGTAATACTCTCTTCATGTTATTTGATGTTTATTACCTTCATGGGATGTATATCTCACCCCTTTTGATGTATTTCCCCAGGTTATCCCATGTTGTTTTATGTGCAAGCAAGTTAAAGATGAATTTACGTGTAATAAAGATCAAGTTTTGTTATTGTTGGTATCAAAGGAAATATTTGTTTATTTATAGGATAATTATTTTAAAACTCTAAAAAAACCTTAGGGATATGACTAAGTATACGAAAAAATCCCTAATTTTTTTATGCTTAGATTTGGTAGTTTATCATGAAAATATATCATTGTTTGGATATTACTAGTTGACGTGAATCTGGAACAGATGTACATTGGGGTAACAACTCTAACAAGGTCTGTCCAGCCTAACTCGTTGTAACCTGGTACATAACAACAATTCTTATTGTGAACCAATTTTAACACTACTGGTGGATATAATTTGGTAAATTCATAATATAATTACAAAACATTGTTAAGGGAATGAAATTTTAGTAATAATATATGTTAGGAAATCGATCATGGATAAGAAAGATTGAAAACTAGAAATTCATAAGTCACATAAATACATTAAATTTATATGTTATCTCTAAAATTTTATTATGTTACCATTTATGTGTTTAATATTTAAAAATAATCATCCATAATTTTTTTATTCTAGCATATGACCGAAAATAAATGGGACTTGGTAAATAATCAATGTGATTAGAAATGTGATGACATCCCAAATGAGATTTTAAACCATATGGGATAAGAATCACAAACTTTTTGAGGATAATCTCTCATCTAACTCAATTTCTAAATAAAAACCTGGATCATGAGGCATTCACGAATCGTTCTAAAAGGGAACAAGTTCCAATTGAGGGCTTTATGTGATAAAATACCACGACATTCAATAAACCATTTGATCCCTTAATTATTGAATAAGGGATAAAATACATTGAGAATATCATCCCCATTTTTTAGTGTTCTAAACAAGAAATGGTTCTACTAGTTTTTTATCATATAGAGGCAGAAGCTGATCAGTAGTGGGCATTGGTCAAGAATTTGATTCCTCGGGAAGAGATCGATCAGATTGGGAGGAATGAATTTTAGAATATATTTTTTGATAAATATTTTCTTCATAATCTATAACATAAAATAGAAATGGACTTATTTTCCTTTAAAAAAAAGATGAACAATCTATTGGGGAGTATGTCTAAAATTTTAGATTATGTGAATGATACAAATCTATCATTGTTGTTAACTCCGAATGCAAGGTTGACTGCTTCTTTGGTGGGTACAAACTAGCCAACTCAAAGCCTGGGTGATCCGCAATTTTGATAGCTATGAATATATTTTCTAATGATCTCTCAATGTGAAATAGATATAAGTGAATCTCAAGGGTATCGCAGAAAAAATAAATTGAAATTAGAGTTTAATTATATCACTCTTAAGGATAAATATAATAGTGCCATGAATTTTCAAGCCCACACTTGTCAGTTTCGTGGAATGAAACACCATAAAAATTGCCTATGGGGGATAAGGAAATGATTTTGGTGTAGGAAGGAAGGGCACATAGACACTAATTTCTGATAGGATATACCCATTAACGCGATAAAGGAAATGAATTCTCTAATCAAACCTAACTGAATTGTTTTTTTTCAAATACAAGGAACCATGTGACTTTGAAAATAAATATCCTAATCTAAGGGTTTTTAGAGATATCCAACATCCTCCATGAATGAGAGGAAAATATTTTTTATTCACAACCACCTAGGTGTATTATGAAAATGATGTGGTAATAGGTATACTAGTTATACATTCATGAATAGTGAATATAATTTTGAATTATTCTACTAATCATTCATTTATATCATAAGAGTTTAGAGGAACTATTCAAACACCACCAAAAACTATGGAAGTAATGTGGTTGGTGAAAATTAAAAATAGGGAAATTATTCTATACTATGTATATAACTCCTCCCTTCTCACAATTTTTGGGATAATATTCTCTGTGAAGCATGTCATATAGGCTTTGGTGGAATTTGATGCAATACTAGGTACATATTTTCTTTCCCAATATAGTACAAACATAAAATTCCACATGAATGAAATCACTATTTCTATTGTGAATCAACCGTCGATTACATACAAGTGAAAGGAGGAGTATGAATCTTATTTAACACCAATACATCATGCATGGATATTATTTACCTACAAGAATGAATATCTTCTTTAAAACCAATATACAGAGAGGTTGATTTTTCAATTGTCCTTATACCTGGGGAATTTTATTTATCCAAGACTCTAAATAGAATGGATGATGTGGAACGTGATGAGATGAAGAATCATATATAGGATAATATAGATAATGTTATCATATTATCATGCATTTCATCATTGGGTGCACCAGTACTCTTCATTAAGAATAAGGATGGTTCAATGCGCCTTTGAATTGATTATCACGATATCAACAAGATCCTGATACAGAAAAATTATCCACTTCCATAGATTGAGGACTTGTTAAATTTTATCATGGAAAACAATAATTATATAACATGGATCTATATTTGGTATATTATCATGTTAGGTTGAAGTAGGTGGGTAATTCCAAGGCATATTTCTGGTGAAGGTAAAGGAACTACGAATTCATTGTAATGTCATTTAAAATAAATAATTCCCCAAAACAATTCATGGACATGATTAATATAGTCTTTAAGGATTACATCACAATTTTCATGTTAGTATTCATAAATAATACTTTCATATATTATAAAAGAAAACAGGATCATGATACTCATATGAGTATTGTGATGAAGACCTTGTGAAAGAAGAAGCTTTATGAAATGTATAGAAAATTCGGGTTCTAGTTGAAGGATGTTTCATTTTTTAGGAATATCATCACAATTAATGGTTTATATATGAACCAATAGAATATATAAGGAATTTATGGATTAATGGGGCCAACATTTGTGATAGATATCTAAATTTTCCATAGGTTAGCTCAGTATTATCATCGATTTGTGAGAAATTTATCATGATTTTTAATCCCACTAAAAAAGATAACTCAGAAGGGATTCATGTTCTCATGGAATGATGAATGTGAAGAGAGATCCATGTATATAAATATTCGGCATATCACCAACCATGTACTTACACTATCCAAAAGTAGAGAAATTTTTGAAGTATTGAGTGATTCTTCGAAAAGGTATTGAGATGTGTGTTAATATAGAATGAAAAATGCATAGACAAGGCTTCAAGGCAGTTGAAATTTCACAAGTCAAACTACCCAAAAGATGATATAGTGATAGTTGAAGTGATATTGTCATTCAAAATATAAATTATTATCTCTTCAGAAAGAATTTTGAAATATATATGGAATAAACAATCCTAGGGTATATATTCCCAAAGAAATATTTGAATATGAAGCAATGAAGATGGTTATGGAAAATCAAAGACTATGATTGCACAATCGTCTACCATCGTAGGAAATACAATAATGTGGAAGATGATATAAGATAAAAGGATTGAACATTTCTATCATTTATGTGAATAGAGAGGGATCATATTTTCTTAGTTTTTGAAAGGATGGACATGCAAATCATAATGGATAAGACATCATCAATAATTATAGAAATGATTGATCAACCATCTAATCTGGATAGGATAAAGGATGATAAAATTAATGATGTGTGAAATAAAAAAATTGGAAACTGTATGGATAGGGGTATCATCACATTTAACTGTTAATAAATATGTAATTGTGAGATTTGGGTCATGACTATATCTTCTAACAAATATTATTTAAAGAGGTACTGCGGGATAATGCACCTTTTTCGACTCTCTCCATTCAGCCAGGAAGAAAAATATGTGTAGATAAATTCATGATCAGCATTGGTGGGAAAATATGAATAAGGATATTTCTGAATATACCTCAATATTCATGGTATGTCTGTAAGTGATGTCTAAAATGTATAAGTCTATGGGGATGATGTAACCATTACACATGCCAATATGGAAATTGGAGAACATCATCATGGAATTTATCACCAGAAATTAGATATAATCCAAGGGAAAAAATGCTGCATGTATTGTTTTGGATCGTCCAATAAATACTGGCCGATTTTTCACAACTTGAGAGGTATTCTCACTAAATCAACTTGCACGTGTATACATCATAATAGTGGTAACGATGCAAGGAGTACAAAAAGTTATTGTATCTAATAGAGATATGATATTGAAACAAATTTCTAGAAATGTATCTTATATGATCTAAATAATGAGATTAACTTTTTCATGGCTTATCACCCTCAAACTGAGGACCAATCTTAATGGACAATATAGACACATTAGGACATGTTGAAATCTTGATCAATTTATTTAAATGGAGTATGGGTTCAACATCTTCCTTTGGTAGTGTTCTATTATAATATTATTTTCCACTAAATCATACAAATGGATCCCTATTAAGCCATTTATGGGAGGATTTGTAGATCACTTTCATGTTGGGATGTGTTTGGGGAACAAAAACTATTAGGTCCTTAAATGGTTAGGGAAATGGTGGAAATGAATAAGACCAATCCATAGAATATCAAGGATGCTCTTAGTAGACATGAGATCTATGGTGTAAATAGTCTAAAAGAAATATAATTTTATGTTTGATACATGGTATTCCTCCACATTACTCTATGGATGAATGTGATGAAATTTGGGAAGAAGGTAAATCCTAGTCCAAGATATATCAACGCATTTGAGATCCTGGATCGCATCATAGCAGTAACCTACCGACTTGCACTCCCACCTAACCAATGTCATGTACATGGTGTATTACATGTATCCCACATGAGATATTACATTCCATACCCCTCACATGTACTTATTTTATAGGATGTACCATTAGAGAATGATCCTTTTTTTGGATAATCCCGTGAAGATCTTATATCCTATAGACAATGTTGTATGAAATAAAACAATTCACCTTCTCAAGTGATAATGAGAAAAAAAGTGTGATGAAGCGATATGAAAACCATAATAAGTGATGAAACTGTGTTATCCTCGCCTATTTTATTGTTGGAAAAGGATATTTTGGGGGATAAATTTCATAAGTGGGAAATATTGTAACATCCCAAAATGTTATAAATATACATCCCTTTCAATTTAATTAGAAGTACTATTTTGTAACATTATTATAAAACTAACATGCTCTTATTTAGATTTATTATATTCAATCACATTTCAAAATACTATTAATGTATCATAATCATTGATACTATAACCATTGATTAGCGACCACATTTCTAGTAAATCTATAGGGTCTTAAAAAGACTGATTAACACACCCAAAGGTATTTATGGAGTCAAATAGTTTGAATATGCTCTATAAAGTAGATTAATCCAATATTTTGATGTGGATAGAAAAAATAGGCTTTTCCCTTAACCAAGACCAAGCTGCGAACTCTCAACTTAACAATGATAAAAACTGTTAATGGGAGAAGTTCAGTATCATCGGGATCACGACCCAAACCATGTATATCGAACCACTTAATGATAGTCTCACAATCACCCACCATACTCTTAGGGGAATTTTTGGTGTATTAAATTGTTAGAATCAAGACTCTAATGATATTTTTAGTTACATTATTTTTGTACAGAATAATGAACACATGATTACTCTATAATTCTTACATTATAAAGGATTTTTATTTTGGTACAATAAAATAAAAACAATATTTTTTGGTAATATAATAATCTAATTAAGGATATTTTTTAAAAAATTAAAGGATTTTTAATATAAATAATTTATTAATACTAAATTATTATTAAATAATTGTTATTGAATATAATTAATCATATAATTTTTAGGAAATCAATTTTAATATTTGTAAGGGTTTGAAAACTAGTATTCTAAAAAAATACATCAACTCTTAATTACTAATTATTTTATTTTAAATATGAAAATTCACATTTTTATAAAATTATTTAGATTAGAACAACTAAATTATTTAATAGTGAATATTTGATATTTTTTTTGCGTCGATTTTTTTGGGTAAAAATTTAATACTGTATAAATATAATTTATGTATGATGAAATCATAATGAACTAAAAGGGATGTAAAAAATAGTATAATAGGTATCTCAAAAATTTAGGTTTTACCATTGAAAAAATGTGAATTTAAGGTTTTTTGATTTATTTTATAATGCCATTATTAATCCTCCAAACCCATTGATATATTTTATGGTTTTAAAATCATTTCATTAAGATTATGACTCGCCTAAAAATATGCAAGGGAATAATTTAATTAATTTCGTACCATGGACCTATAAAATAATGAAAACCACTCACATTTGAATTAATCCATGAAAAAAACTACGAGAACGTTTGTGGTTTTGGATATTTTATTATATAGATTCCAAAACCTATGTTTGAGAAATAGTTATGAAATCCCCCATCTTTTCCAATATAAAACCAATAAAATATACCAATTATCTTCTCTCAAAATCCTTATATCACATTATTAATCTTGCATAAAATATATAGATTCCTCCAATGATTCCACCAATATCTCATTAAACTCCTCAAAAACATTCAGAGCCACCCACCCAAGTAAGGGATCCTCTCATTATCATCATTATTCAAATTTCATTATTATCATATATCTTCTATTTCAAATTATATTTTTTGGATTTATCTTTCCATTTCCCTAATATTTTCCAATTTATTTATAAATTATTAGAAACCCCATTCATTCTCATCAAATTATTTTATGAATTTTTATGTGACACCGTTATACATTCAAAATTTTACCGAAATTTTCCAGTCCAAAACAATTGTGTCATGAATACCATAACCATTACCTATCATGAATGATAAACCTTATATAGAGATACATATTGTTATTGGTACATAAATGTATTTATTGAATAATCTTTTATCATGGAATAAAATATTATGATGAATTAATCAAAGTTGTATGATCTATGTGGATCACTTAAACATGTAAATGAAATGAAGGTGATCGGTGCACCATGAAATATATAGTAATTTAATACAATTAGTAATATTTAGTATCATAAGACATAATGTTAGGATAGGGGCGAACCTGAATCCTTAAGGTTACTTTTTTACATCATGATGTCTTGATAGTGTCCTTAACCTGTGTTTATGATGCAGTGTTGTAAGTTGTTTCCACATATCCCATGTTTTGATTATAATGAAATATCATGGATTATTATTCCTATTCTCTTTATTCCCCATTGATATTAATTGTCTAAAATGAATTATTATCTCCATGTTATTACATTTTAATTCCCTTACTAAACTTTATAATTCACCCCTTTCTTATGTGTGTCCCCAGGCTATCCCATGTAGTTTTAAGTGGGAGCATGTTAACGATGTTTTCAATAAAGATGATGTATTTCCAATTTTAAATTTTTATTAAATGTACCTAATTCCAAAAGAACCTAGAATTCTTGATCTTCCATGCTTCATTAAGTGTAATATTATGTAATAAATCATGAATTAATGTATACTAATGTGTAGGGTTGTTTTATGAGTTTAATATATCCATCCAAATTTTAATCCAATAAAAACATAAAAAAATTTGAATCATGAAAATGGGATGATCTACAGATAAAGAATGCTAGGATTAAATTAGAGTAGATTCATAGACCAACCCTCTTTACCAATGTCAAACTAAGGACCTTTTTTCTATAAAACCCAGAGTGTAATTTACTATATAGTATCATAATCATCAGGCATAACAAATATTATAGAACCTTTTAATGACTATGTTTTTACTTGTGACACTTTGGAATATTGTGAATAATCTTTTTGTAATTTAGAATAGAGTCAATAATGAATTTTGAGCCTCATAGATCCTCAGTACAGATATATTAAAAATATTAAATATATTATATCACACATGCATATTTTATTTAAAAATAATGGATTATCCCATGAATGGTTTCTCATATGGGAAGAATAATACCACCATTAATTCTTGAATGTGAGTATTACAGTAGGTGTGAAATAACATATTTTCATGTGTGATGTTCCAATTAAGAACCCTAAAGAGAAAATTTATATATGTATAGTGTAATTCAATAATTTATTTTCTAATAAATTCCCAAAACCTAATCCTCCTCTTTTTAATAATTTGTATCACCAAATACAAGGGTTAGATGAATACCTAAAATATTGGAGGACTGGACCATGCATGAGATTATTGGTAGATGATGATAGGATTGTTGATTGATGATCAAAATACTATGGGTATTGTTATGATTAATGGAGTTCATGGATAATACCCACGACAATTATGGAGAATCATTATTCATCAATGACTGATCTAATATCGAGGATGAAACATTTATTTTGTTAGTTTAATCCATTTTCATTATATCCCAATAATAAAAATTATTTAATTCATTTAGTGATTAATTTATGAAATTTTTTGTCTATTTTTGAATGATTTATTTGAATTCATATAAATAAGAATTTCTTTATTATTGAATTTTTATAACCATTATTCAAGCGTTCCAATGAAAAGAAAAGGAAAAACAAAAAAGGCATAAAATCATTTCTCACCATTTTTAGGCTTTTATTCCTTCTATTTTCGAATGTTTATCATTGTTATTTCATTTGTCTAATATTTCAGCTTTACCTAGGAACATATCACTTTGAAACTGATCATTATCGTAAAAGACTGATGCTAAATGTTTGGTTTTGGGATTAAAGGCATTATAATGTCTTGAAGGTGATGTTGTGGGTCTAAAAATTATGTTTTTGATAGATTCATTATGAGTCGGTCTATACTGTTCCTTTAAGATGCTGATGATAGGAAATTCCTGATCCACAAGTTTGTTGAATCTAGTTATATATGGTAATGAAATATTAGTCAACTCATATTTGGGATTTATGGAGGATTACATAGAGGAAAATGAGGTGGAAATGTACCTAGTGAAGATTCATGAAATAATTTCGATGTTGCTGATATCTCAATATACATGGTGTCAAATACATAAAAACACATGCCATTTAGTCCCATTTCCTTGGAATCTAGGTTCTATTAGTGAACATAGATATCTCTTGTCCATTTGACATGATCAAATGTAGTGTTCCCATTACAAAGGTGACCCATCATACACCAAGCATACATAAGGAAGAAAACAGTTAGTGTAAACAAGAATGACTAAAGTACACAAGCATGGGTCAGAGTACAATGACAAAAACAAGGGTATGATAAGCCTTTTCCTAACAAACCAAATGTCCCTTGTATAGAAGATGTATTTTTCTATGGAATCTTGGATCCCTTATATCCATTAGGCCAATATAAGTATCAATATATGTGTGCTCCCTTAGTAAATATCTATGATAGTATAGTGTGGAATCGTGTCCTAAGTATAGGATGAGATATCCATTACATGGGAATGTTCCGGATAGAGTCAAGTATCCCTTAGTATGGATTAAGGATTGATCCCCTATCATTATTTCCTATTATGGGTTGTATATCACATATATGGCTTCCTATAAATGTGATCCCCTTACTAGTGGTATATACTGGATAGGGTTAGGTATCCCTTATATATTCTAGTAGTGATCCCATACATTTGTATCGAAATAAATTGGTTTCAAATTAATTCTTTAATATGGTCAGGTCTAATCAGTATAACCTCTCAAAAAATATCCACAACATTTAGAAAGTGTTGATCATTGATTTCTCATTGATAAAGGTTACCTTAGATCCTTGATCAGAATCCCTATTCTGGTAGTGAGAAAAGATGCCCCATTGATACTTGTTGTTTATATTGAAAATATTCAGGTTTCTTTATCTATCATTTTTGTTGTTTCACCAAATTAGGATATCGATTTGAATCCCTCCTAAATGCCTTGTTATGAAATTTCCAGGTGTCAGACTAGGTATGTTAACACTTACCATAGTATAGGACATATCTACAGAAGTCATGTTTTATATATATGATAGGAATTCTTAAAAATTTCATAGAGGTCTTAGATAAGATTTAATTTAGTTTTATAGATGAACCACAAATTATTATAGGAGATTTATCTCGTTATTAGACCCATTATGTAAGTATTTTGTAATATTTTTATAGTATTGGTGGGATTATATTCATCCACATACATCTTTATACTCTTATCATAATATTATAGATGGTTATTTGTTTCGTATGTATCGATAAAATAGGACTTTTTAGATTTTTTCAACTTACTGGTGTATGGTTATGTGTTCTTATTTATAGGTACAATATTTCATTTCCTCCCATGAGTGAAATATGCTTACTTGGTGCTAGACTCCAACACGTGCCCTATTGAAGTTAGTCATGTGGTGTTATACTCAACTAACTACTAGTTTGGTGGTCTATAGTGGGATAGGTTATGAAATATTGGTATCAGAGCTCATACTACCTTATGATTTAACTTTGGAGAGAGTCTAGGTGTGTGTGTGTAGTTTTGGGAATTAAAAAAACCATGTTATGGTTTTTTTAAGATTGTATTTTAGTTTAAGGAATCCAATTATGGTATATAGGCTAGCATATCCAATCATCATGAATCTAATAAACATATTTGGACTTTGTATATTTAGGTTGTAATTGTAATGAAAACATTGGTACATAAATAATATAGGAATGGGTTGGAGTATTCATTTCCTTCTTAGGTCATCTCCATAGATATGATCTCTAACCATGATGGATCATGATTATTGAAAGATGAATCTATGATGACATCTAGATAGGATTATTTTGATGGATCATGATGATGGAATTCATAGAGATAAGGGTTCAATCCAAGGACTTATTTTGAATGCAGTTCCTCTTAGTGGATTTCTGATATTACCTACACACATTGAGTATTTGATTTTACCAAATGTATTGTTAGATTATGTGCATAAGATGAGGGAAATTCAAGTGTTACATTAATATATGCCACATATATTTCAATGAAAAGAGATATATAGCAAGTAGAAGAATCTATTGAGGAAATAGGGTGAGTGTTTTTTTGTCTTTTTTAGGACCCCCCAAATTAGAATGGGTTCGTAGTGGTGATACTTCTCTATGAACCAAGAGGGCGATGATGGATCTTAGTTATGAAAATGAATCATGATTAGACTCTCTCTTGGATATAGTTTGAGTGCCTCTTTATAGAGGTGTGTTATAAAGTTAATTTTCATGAATATTGAGTCTAGGATCTTAATAAGATTCATCAATGAAGAATAACTTTCACAGAGTATGCACTGAGTCTCACTATCCTATCCTAGTACTCCATTGATAAAATTCATGATAGTCATTATTGAACATAGAGCATTGAGAATGATTTTGTCATTGATATCTATGATATATTGGTATATATTTTAATCCATTCCTTCACTGGTGGTGTGGTGAGAGACTTGGTTATGTAGAGTTTCATAGAAGAGCTATTATTGAAGGTTGGTTCTATCAGTGGACCTCCAAGAGAAGATACCTCAACCGATGGTGTTCAACATTTGACCGAGGGACCAAGGCATTTGAGGGAACATTAGAGGAAGTCTCAAAACCTGGGTTCAATCTCTCAGTCCTCTAATGGTGGTTTTAGTTAGTTATGGTCGAGGAGGTAGTTCCCCTAGGACGAGTGAGAACATAACACACATGACTTCTCACCAAACAATATAGAAGAAAATAATTTTGTTGATGGGCCGCTGATGTATTAGTAGAGGCTGGATAAGGGATCTCCACATAGTGGTGGATGTGGAAAGGTTTCTAAAAGGGCTATGGGAGGTGGCTAATGTTTTTATTTCTTGCTACCACCACGAACTAGATGGTCCACTCCATCTTATAGAAGATGTTGGTTAGGATCCTAGATAACGTAAAGAAGTGGAGGACTATGACCAATATGAAATAGTTGTGACCAAATGTATGATTTTTGCTTTTCTTTTTTGTCTTGAGGTTTTATAAACATTGTATCGTGCCACACTTTTTTTATTATTTCCCCTTTTTGAGACTTGCTGATTTCTATGAACCCCTTAGCTTGATATTTGGTATTAAAGACTCTTACATAGTCATATTTTGGGATTGCACACCTCTACTATCAATGTGACATAACTCTTAGTGGATGAATCTTTTTCTGATATCACTTTATAGCAACAAAAGGGCCATATTATTTCATTCATGGAATGTATTGGATCACAATAGTCAACGAACACATTGACTATTTGTGGACGAGGTGTGATGTTTTATTGTTTATGGGGTGAGTTTCCCTTTAATGAGTGATATGAAATCTCTTGATGTATACGATGGGATCATGAAAATGAGGATACAATATATTTTTCATTTTTATCTAGTATGAACCATGAAATAGAAGACACATTTTGATTTCAGTTTCCTATATTAGTTGATGTGTATGAGTAAATAATCACCAAGGATGTGTTGGGCTTACCTTCCCATCAATAGATCTACATCTACACATAAATTCACCTAGGGGAAACTCAATATCAATTATAACATATTGGTTTTTATTCCAATATAGATTCAATAGATGGAGGTGTAGTTAGAGGATTTATAAGGGAAAGGGGTTTTTTTAAACCATTGTGTATCCTTGGGTATCCCTAATATTTTTTTCCAATAATGAAAATAGTAAAATTAGGTTATGTGTATATTACAATCACTAGAATCATTTTACTACCAAGAATAAGTATTCACTCCAAGGAGTTGAAAAATTCTTAAACTAGTTGAAAGGGGTGATGTGGATCTCAGTAAATGACCTCAAATAAGGTTATCACCAATTCTGAGTTATAGAGGATGATATATCAAAGATAAAATTTTGGTTCCATTATAGTCAATATGAGTTCTTGGAGATTCTATTATTTATGAAGAAAACCCTAGATATGTTCATGGGAATAATAGACCAGATCATTAAGATCTTTTTTAACCAGTTAATGGAAGGATTCATCGATGACATCCTCGTATAATCAGTTTCAGAGATGAAGCATGTGAAACAATTGAGGATGGTCATGAACATGCTCTAGGAGCACCATATTTACATGGATATCATGAAGAGTGACGTTTGGATTCAGTATTTTTAGTTTATAGTATATATTATTTTAAAATATGGAGTATGAGTAGAACCAAAAAAAGATCAATGCAGTTATATCATGGGAGCCACCCAAGAGAGTAACTGAAATGTGATGATTCCTTGGGAGGAAAAAATATTATTAGATATTCCTGTATAACTTTTCTAGAAACATGAAACCCCAACATCCTTCAACCAAAAGGTGAGTCCTTTTATGTATATAGTGAAATACATATAGTATTTTCTATAAAATTTTCAGATTTTGAAAAGGTCCCCAATATTGATATAGCTTGAGGAGGGTGTTGAGTATGTTCTCTTTTGATATTCATAGATATGTATTCGAGGATATATTCTTGTACAGAGGAATGAAGTGAACTTTAATATCCCTTAACATCTATGAATACGTGAGGAAAATTTCATAAACCTAATTTGGATCTAGTAGAAGTAGTTTATCCCTAAATATGTGGACAAAATATCTTATAGGGCAGTGAATTACCATATATTATGACCATCAGAGTGTCAGGAATATCTTCTCATAGAATGGTATTAATCATAGGTATATTCTATGGATATAATTCATAAATTACCATTTTTTTATAATTTATATTTCTAGTAACTAAAAGGTAGTGGTGAATTATCTCTATTGGAAATCATATTCACAGTTGTTAAGTGTGGCATCAGAGAGATTGGAATCATAATAGTTATACTGTATAGTTAATTGTGGTGATACATACCTATAGTAGATGGTTGATACCCATCCACCTGTCTTTTATGTAATGTAAGGCCCGCTTGGGGATATTTATTGAGTAGTATTTGATGAAAAAATATCCATAGGGAATACTTCTGATGGATTTTCTGTAGGTGGGGAGCACTTTATCATTTTATAAGGCCATTCAATGATATCAAACCCACTATTAGAAGAGGTTCAAATGGAGATTCATATATCTCCCTTTATAAGTACATCGAGGAGTGTAAATGTTATAATAGTACCTTCAACATTTGTTTTGGTGGTTAGTGATGAAACAGATCATTTTTGAGTTTATCTATAACAGCCTCAATTTTTAGTAGGTAATGGTCGGGAATTAGGTATCTGTGCATTTTTCTCAACCACTTGAGGTTCCAGAGTGGAAGTTAGATTATATCTATATTGATTTTGTGATGAGAAATATGTGATTAGAATGTTTTCTTGATTCTATTTTGGGGATCATTGAATGACTCACCATGTTAGAACTCTTCTTCAAAATCTAATATCTATGTTTAGTGAAGATTTTGGGATTTCTATATACACTAATGATAGTCTGACTTCATAGAGTTCCCCACACGAACCTTTTAGACTAAAAATCTTCATTGAAGTCACAATTTGGGAATATATGATTGTTAGATTTTTGGACTTAGATATGGATGACCGTAACATTCCACTCATGGATAGAGATCCAAACATAGTGGACCATTCAGGTTCATGATGATGTGTTACAATCATTCATGTTATACCTTGGCTACATGTAGGAGGATCATATACCTTGGTTGAGTTTTCATATAAAAATAGTTACTATTACATCATTGGTATGAAACCATTTGATGTATTTTATGATAGACCCAAAAGGTTAGTACTTTGCTAGAATTATCTCAGATAGATAGTCATTATGGCCCCTTTGTTAGAATGAGTGATAATAACGAATGTGATTCTCATCTAGGAGTTGATGAGAACTACAAGGAACCATTTTATGTCCTGTGTGGATAGATGATAGAGGTCTTCAGAGTTTGATGAGGGAGGCCAGGTGTTCATGAGGGTCTCACCTTAGTAAAGATGTGGAGATTTGGTCATGGTGGAAGCTATCAATCAAATTTATTGTACATTTTTATGTATAATGAATGGTTTTTGAGGTGGAATACCACTTATCCATACCACCACTATTACAATGGGTGTACTTTTTATTCCATGTGTTTCACATGAGAATATATATGAATGACCTGACACAAATTATTGAATGTGGAAAGGTGGAATTTAAGGATGGGTCTGGCCTCTTATATCACCCAGTGACTATCAAAAATTAGTGAGAGAAGATCATTTTTTTGTGATCATTTAATATAGTGAGTGTTTTTTGGAATAACGTGAATGTTCATTAGAGAAAATTGGAGTGGGAAAACTATATTAAATCATAGTATCATCATCTTTTTAGTAAGAGTTTTCTTTCTGGAAATTATTTTTTCTGAAGGTGGGTATAATTTAATGACTATATTTATTTTCATGTGAAACTTTTGATTATTTCAAATAGTAATTTCAGAGTCAATATCATATTTACTGTGGAATTCATGGCCTCATGGATCTCTATTATAGATATATTATAAATATTAAATATATTTTATCATGTGAAAAATGTTTTTTTAAATAATGAAATATCATTTGAATGGAATATTAGTTAGGAAAATAGAACACCATTAAATCTAGAATGTGTGTTTCAACCCAAGCACAATAAAAGCTTTTTTCTCCTCAGATGTTTTCTTTATGTGCAGCTGCCAGAGAAATAATAGGTGATAAAGTTAACTAAATAATTATTGTTCCATTAAATTATTAAAACCTAACCCTTATATATTTATCAATGGTTATGTGAAAATCATGGGGTTACCCACAAAACACAAGATATTTGAGGAGGGATCAAAGGGGATAGAATTGGTGGATAATGATAGGATCATGGATATGAAATTAGAATACTACAAGTATTGTCACCATAAACAGAGTTCTTGAATATCAACAAAGAAAATAATTAAAACCATTATTCTATAATAATAAACTTGATATCGAGGTAAGAAGTTTGATTATTTTGTTTAAAAAATTTATTTATTTCTCAATGAAAAATATGAATCAATTATTTTTTTATTTAATCCAAAAAAAATTTATATTAGTTTACATATGATTTATTTTAATTCCTATAATTATAATTTGTTTTACTCATAATTTTTCATCCCCATTTATTGAATTTTCTATCAAAGAACAATGGAATAAAAATGGATAGTATTTGTTTCTCACTTTTTTGGTCACATGATTTCATCACATTCTTCTTGAAGTGTTCTTCATTAGTATTTTATATTCTTGATGGTATGGAATAATACATTAACCAATCATTGTGCATCAAGTATTTAGTATAATGGATTAGTACTTCATGACGAGTTTTGGTATTGAAGGCATGATGGGGATGTGGTGGCAATTATAGAGGATCAATAATGGCTCAAGTGGAGGTTTCATCATGGTCTAGGTCATTAGGGTGCTTCAAGATGGTGTCAACGGGCGATTCCCAATCAATATGTGGTAGGAATCCATCAACCAGTGATGATTCTAGCTCGGTAAAATTAGATATATGATTTTTGTAGATTTCACAATGAAATCAGAAGTGAAGATGGTGTGAGAAAATATGCATGAATGATTTGGGATTTCATTACAATTACACTATACATTTATTATAGTTTGAAAGAACACACATCATTTAGACCTCCTTTTGTGACATCATGGGTTTACCCATGAACATAAATATCACACAGACATGTAACATAATCACATTATTTTTGGTACTTAGGCCACTGATCTAAAGTGTACTCTAGTCGATATTGGTGCAGAAACTGCTAGTGTACAGTGGCCGGAAAAGAATACAAAGGCATGTTCTAGAGTATACAAAAACAAACACGGGAAGGATCAGACAGATAAAGAAATTTTGTGTGTCCCTTTCATATTCTGTTGTCATTGTTACAATGTATACTGTACACCTTTCATTTTTTATAGAGGTATTATTATCAGTTTGGGTGTTTTTACTTAGTCCATAATTAATAGGGAATAGTGTGGTATCCGGTACTGAGTATTTGAAAAGTGAACCCCAATAAGAGAAAACTTCTAGATAGATTCATTTATCCATCTGTGTTTCATGGGGTGTGATCCTCAATCATCATTCTAAATAAAGGGCCATATATCCGTAATTTGAATACTAGTATTTATAATCCCATTCCTAGTGGGTTGTATAAGGTAGGGTTAGGTATACCCCACATGATCTAGGTTTGATCCCCTATATTTGTATCAAATCTCATAGGTTCTAATTCATTTTTCTTCAATGATAGTGCTAATTAGTATGGTCACTAAAATGAGTGCAATTAGAGTTATCATGATCGAAGGATTGAGTTCCCTCGGTTGAGTGTTATGTTGAGGACATAGAAAGAATCCTTAGGACGGAAATGAGGATATAAATAACCTTAAAGATGTTTTTCTACACTGAAAATATCTATATTTGTTAGAACTCCATAAAGTTGTTTGACGTGTTTTTTATATTCAGATGACACACTCATTGATTTCTTCTTAGTGATTTATATATATATTTTGTGGTATGTTTATTATCCACATTGCATGTTCTCTTACCACTTCTATCTTGTTTTCTAGAGATTACAAAACATTAAATTGTGTCTTAGGAGGACCATGAGTGGTTGGATCTAAAAATTTCAAAATAGACCACATATGATTCTAGAAGATACATCTTGTTATCACACTCCTTTTCACAGTATGTTGTAATTTTTTACTATATTGGTGGGAATTTATTTGTCCCTTTTATCTTCAATAATCATGTCACACATTATTATGTGCTTAATTTTTATTAAGGACGATATAGTATCAGTTGTTTATATTTTATGTATTTTAATATTGTATGTTTATGTTTTTCTCAATGTCTGTAACCGTACATTTGTCCAAGGACCACCCTGGGTGAGATATATTTACATGGTGCTAGTCGTATGCCCATGGAAAATTGGAGGAGGTATTGGGGGTGTCAAAAGTGGATTAATATTAGTTGAGATGGTCGTATTTTGTTATTTTATGACATAACTATAGGATTCTCATTCTCTATAAATAATCATCCTCTTTAGGATAACTTTTCTATCACAACTCAAGGATTATTTGTATGAGCTTTCTAGGATAATACCACTTCTAAAAATGAATTTTACTACTCAGATACCAATGTTGATGTATAATCCTTATAAAATTTTGTATTGAATACCCTTATTCCATTTAGATTATTTAGAATCACATATTCAATAAGAGTGTGATCATCTTCCATGGGGTATATTCCTCAACCCAGACCAATAAATGGGTCACACCAGATATCATTATATAAAATAGGGATCTTGAACCATCCCAATCTTTTAAAACATTTTCCATCATATAAACCTTTGATTTTTTTGATTTAATGACTATATAGATGTTACCTTCATATAAAAATATTGTTCTATCAGTGTAACTATCATTTCATGGATATGCTCTATCATTATTAGTGGTATCTTTATACTAACAATGATATCCCTAGACTAGATGACCTTGATTATTGAAATTTGAATATATGTTTGGCTATGAGTTTATTTTACCTCTTCTTTTTATTTGTGCTTACCCTAAATTTCAATCCATTTGAAATTCAAAGGGAGTTTTTACATTTCCACACTGATGCAGATCCAAGGGGAAAAAGATGACAACATGGTTATGTCCTTAAACTGTAACATAAGAAACCCTAAATCAAATTTCCAATCATTCTAAGTATGGATATATTTTTAAATATTAGGTTTTGGACAATTATATGTACACATATCACTAAATGTGTGGATCTTATTTCATAATAAAATATCCACAAGAATAATTATAATTTAAATAATATAATGGCTCTATGTTCTTTGGAAAACACAAAAATAAGATCCAATTTATCAATAAAAAATGGGTATGTGTCAATAATATTTAAGTCCAATTAGCACATTATTTATAAATTTATAGTCACCATTGATAAACCTATATAAATAATCAATCAATGGTATTTTTAGTCCCATGAGTTCTACTAGATTGAAACCAATAAGGGATCCCACTATAGAAAAATCGAAGGAAAAAATAATCAAATATGTATTAGCAATATAAAAAACTAAGAATTTGAGGAAAAAATTCCCTAAAAAATTGGTAATGGATTTAGGTTAGAGAAACAGTTGAATGATCAGCTATTTTCCCTCTGATGGGTGAGTTACAAGGGAGTCGACTCAGACCTGCAATGGTATATAGAAACCATGTTGGGGGAGAAGTGGAAAATTAGATACTATGATGTGATATAATATTATGAAATACATTATTTATTCTTTCAATAGTGCTATACCTTGAGATATTATTTATTTCATGTGTTTGCAATGGATAATCTCAAGGCCATTTGAATGGTAATGATATCTCATATACCATGTTTTTGATAGAGAAAATCCTTGAGTCTTATATTATGAAATTATACTATTTGATTGACATTATCAGTATCTATAATCATATGTAAAATATTATATATATATATATATATATATATTAGGATCAATTTTTTCACCTGAATCTTCTTCATGTGTGTTATTTGATGTTTTTAAAAGCATTGAATATATTGAAACCTCTTATATATGAGCATGTAAAATAATAAGTTATATTGTGTTCACAAGGGATCCTATTGATTTTATCTTTCACACCTCATACATATGCACCTCTTGTGCATATATATTTAATGTGTGGTGATCCATGGAATGGAAAACAACAATTTTAAAATGGACTCAATGTCAATAAACATAGTATAGATGATTGTATTATGATTTTTCTGTGTTATATAGTGGTGATTTTTCTATTATATTTGGTTTTTTTCATACATACTATTTATGAAATTTATAGTTGACTTTTATTTCCCAAATTCATAGATGTATAATATTATTTTAAATTATTTGGATGTTTTCTAAGAGATTCTTGATGATGATTCCATTTATGTGGATTGATTATTATTATTTACATTTTCTGTAATAAATTTTCATGTCATGTTAAATTTGAGGGTAATTCACTCCAAAAGGATACTTATAGACCCTCTACTCAAGTATTTAGATTCTAGTGACAAGGGAGTGATCATGACGCCATGTGACATTTTACACCTCTATAATGATCATTCTAAAGAGTGATTATTCCAAATATTATTAGAGTTGTTTTTTATGATCATGTTACTTTAGAAAGTGAATAGAGTGTACTGAGGGTTGAACATGAAAGGAAATGTTTTAATATTAATCTTGCAATCTCAACCATGAAAAATTTACTTGTTTCTAAGGAAGTATGAGATTAGATTGATCAATTATTTAATTTGACCTGTAATATTAAATTCTCCTTGACAGAAGGTGAATAGTTGGTTTCTCATGTTTTATTTTTGCATCTAGAGTCATTCCATATGTTTACACATAAAATTTAATTTATTCATGATTTAATATAAGAAATTTATTTTGGGGAAATGAATAAGATATTAACATGAAAGTCAGATTTTAAATGATCATGTTACTAATATTTAAAAAATTGATTGAAATTAGTATGATTTGTTTGATAATATGGTATGATGAATCAAATATTATTGATTATTTTGTTATCATGGGAATAAATAAATAATTTTGTGTTTATTTTATGTAAATTTATAATGTTTGGTTACTAAATGGTGTTTCTATTATGTAAAATTAATGAACCAAATAAATTTATTGATAAAACGTGTGGAAATAAGTGGATCAAGAGTGATCTATTAAGGGGATTATGGAAGGAGATTCTAAAAATTATCCTATAATAGGCGGAACTAGGACTCCAGTTGAGATAAAGATTAAAAAAAGTATTCTCTTAGTACTTTATAGAATTGTGTAAAGACCTTCTCAAGAGTGGGTAAAATTGTCTGATGTAGTTAAGGGATTCTAGGAATAATATCCTACCATAATCAGGGTAGATGATATAAAGTGATTTTAAAATATATATATATATATACTAAAGATAAAAATATGGTTTGGGATTCTACACAACATTATGATTTTTGCTGGTGTAACCCTATACAAAGAGAATGTCATTGTGTCATGATTTAATGAAGGATAGTGTTTGAGTGGTGTGAAAATATATTAATTGGACTCATTATACTATTATAATCAATTATTTTTTGTTATGTCATCATGTTATAATTATTTGAAATGTTTAAATTTCAAAATTAAATTTTTTAAACATTAAAAATTTACTAAAATTAATGAATTGATAATTACAAAGAGTAGTAACTTATAAAATTTTAATGTAATGGTATAATTAATAGTATAATATTTTTGGAAAATTTTGAACCTAATGAGTTTTCTTTGATAGATCTATAAATAGGCTCATTGTTTCTAATTTGATGTAATTTGAAACTATGATTTTATTATAATAGGATTAATCAAAGCCACAATTGTCACTCCCTCTCTCTCTCACTTCCTCATGAACTACGGTTCTAGAAAATCATTATAAAGATATGGTACTTCAAAAAAATTGGGAGATTCCCCATACCTTATTAATACCTTATGAGGAGGGATTCCATTTAATTTTTCTTAATGATCCTTATCACTCCTATTAAAAGAACATGGATAGATCAATTCATTAAATAAAAAGAAATTAATTTTTGTTTTTTTATAAAATCAAAGATAAATTGATGGATCATGGAAAATAGATTTTGGTTGATTGTTTTGTTGCATTTAGATATGATTATTCCCTCTAAAACCCATTAATGTTATTATGTCCATTTATATATCATATAGATTGATGTTTGAAAGAGACGAAGAAACAGGGAATATAAGATATTCCCAAACCATGTTGTGTTTTAAGAAAAATGGTCAAGGTTATTCAACTTATTATAAAACATAGTGTGGTTATATATTAAATGGTAATCATTTTATAAAAATTATTAAATTTCATCATGTGTTAAAATTATTTCAAAATATAGTGTATTATTATTAAGTATGTTTACACCATATTCAATTATGGTGTAAATGAGAATGGAATTATTATTAGAAAAATAATAAATAACTTAGTAAAACAACACAATAGTTTTAAAAGTAATACGTTTGAATATTATTAGAAAAATATTTTAGCCAAAAAAATAAAGGACATGGTTACTATGTAAATTTTCACAATTGGTGATTAACCATGTCGTTGTTTTTTATAAAATAGAGTCATGTTTCTGGGAATTTTACTGCAACTTTTATTATTAACAATATTAAAATCACTCTCCAACATGGTATTTGAATAGTCCCTACCACAGTTTAATCTGAATACTAACCATAATGGGTCTCCACATGACCTTATTCCTTCCTCCCCATATTCTAGAGGTTTCCAACTAGTAGTGGGGTCATGGGTATGAAAATGGGGTGACAGTACCCCCTTATAAAAGTAAGCAGTATAAAGAACAGTTCTAGTTACCATCCAATAAAACTTATCAAAAAATGTAACAGAAATAAAACTAATCCATCAATAAAAAAATTGCAGTCATAAATATTGAATCATGGTAATACAATTAATCACCCACTAGGATTTTCAAATATAAATAATAACAAAAAGAATAAAACACTAGAAGCTCCACAACCTACTGTAAGACACACCTCATCCCCATCTATTAAATCTATCTATATAATTCTACTCAGTCGAGTAATACCAAGCCTCTTCAAAAAAATAACCAGAAACCAGTGAGGGTTCTACACAAGTATCAATGATCCATAGCTTCTTGGGAAATGTTAGAGTGAAACTAAATATGGTACCACAAATTTTGTATCATAAAAAATAGATAAAATGCATGCATGAACATGTGACATGAAAAAATAAATAAATAAACGTATAAAAAAATTGCATAAATCATTATCATCCCTCGAGTAATGGGGTTAATCAAGAGGATAGTAATTCCAATTTTATCTAGTGATGGAGTGTCTCAGAGTATGTCACATAATTGTTCCAACCAATGTAACCACCTGATCTCTGAATCAGCCTGGTATATAGAAGATAATCATAGGGGGACCCGACTCACCCTTGTATACCAGAGATAAAAAAATCAGGGTCTAACTCACCCCCCAATATACATGATATAAAAACAAATAGTCTAAATATCCATGATATGTAGGATATAAAAATGGGGTCAAAATCACTATGGTATGTATGCAGTAAAATCCATGTTTCTAACTCACCTTGATATGAATGGTCTTACACACCTTGGTATGCAAGACCAATGAAAAAATACCAATCTAGGTATCCTATAGAGTCCAAATATTTTTTAAGGGTAACATCCTCTAACCATGGGTATAAAGTGTATTACCATGGAATAGAAATTTTTGTGGGTTTTTCATCCCATACAAAAAAATCCCTAGACACCCAATTACATCCTTCATCATCATATTTTGGAAAAAAATGAAAACCATTGGGAATTTTCCATCCCTAAGGCCTCAAACCCATATATCAAGTTACATCTCAATTAATTTATATCCTCTTCACTGTAATTTACCACTCTATTTATCATTTAATTTCATGCTTTACCTTTTTTTGAAATTAAGGGTCAGGCCTACATTAACAATATAAAATCCCCAACACTACACCACTTAATGTTATACATCAACTCGGCACCAACTAGGGTTCCCTGGGTCTCACCATAGACTTAGTGACCTCACCAGAGTACCAGGATCATAAAGATGTATATCTAGTCTACATATATTACTTATAGTGAATAACATCCCATAGTATCATTAAAAGCTCATCTCTGACTCTTTTACCTCAGAGTAATGGACCACTATGGAAATGGATATTATTTATCCCCTTTCTATGTCATTCTTGGATGTTCAGAATATCCAACCAATCTATCAGTATCCTAAGGTTTTACCCACCCATGTAGTCATGTCTCATTGGGGGAGGATGAATTTCCAAATTTTCATATCATAATTTAGACAACCTTAATGTGACACATTATTCTCACATAAACTACTCTATCCTAAAGTCTCATTCTAATTCCAACCTCAACATGGATAAGACAAAGGGAACATATGGTAAGTGACCCTACATATCAATCATCATAGTTATTTTTCTATAGGGTTTTTGTGAAAAAAATAACCAATTTATAATGAAGGCATTCATCATATTTGGATGAGGAAATCAATCAAACAAAAAGGGTCCATCATGGCCCTTAGAAATTTGTTCAACTCATTCATGACATTCAATTTTAATTATACAATTTATAAGATCAATATGTTGATAAAACTTGATATAGATAACATTAAAATAAAATAAAAATAAATTAATTCAATGAAACCTAGGGGAATATATGTGAAACCACCTACCATTTTCCTCCAATCCACCACTTAATCAATAACACTAAAACTCTACTAAATTTCATCCATGGCCATCTAGAGACCACTAAATAACTCAAGGATCTAACTAAAGCCATTTTATTATCTAATTAAGTATAAAAAATTATTATTAATTAATATATTATTCTAAAATGATTTTATATTTTAATTAGTATAAATAAATTAGTAATAAATTCATGATTACTCATTGGCTGCTGCCGACGCACTAAAACTAAGAATGGTCACACCCAGAAGGTCCATGAAACATATTTGTGGATATCCTATGAAAAATATATAACATAAAACATCCTATTAAAATGATTTTTAATTTAAATATATTTTAAACCTTGAAAAATTCTTAGTTCAACAAACCTACTTCAAAACGATGACTGGAGAGGTGTATACACCACTACAAAATTCCACCTACGTAGGATCAGAAAAAATACCATTGTTATAAGATTATTTCACTATGATGTAGTGAAATAATCATTAAATCCCAAAACCAATTGAAAAAAAATTAAAAGTTGAAGATGAGGAAGATTAGAGGTTAACAGAGATGTAATTATACCTCAAAATTCCATAAAACAACAAAAATCCACCCCTAATAGAAGGGGATCCAAGGAGGAAAGGAGGGTTAGAGGAATTGTACAAATGTACACCACTCCAAGTTGGTTTTAACTCTAAAGTTTTAATGCAGATGACCTAAACAATATTGTTTTCACCTATTGAAAAATAGAACACGAAGACAAAGAATATACCCACTGGGTCTCACCACCATATTGATGATCACTCATCTACTGGACCATGAGCCTGGTATGTGTGTTGAGATATTGAATTTCCATCCACCAGTTGTCAGTAGCTGCTGGAGTTGGAATCTAGTTGCTCAGTGATCCAAGACTTCCATTGAAACATTCCTGAGAACCTAGGACCCCTTCCAAGACTCAAGCTACATCTAAACCCCCTAATGTTATCTAATCTCTGTGAATCTCATTTAGATTCATGGTTCTAAAATACATCTATAAAAAATAGAATTTATTTCTGAATTATGTATCCCACATAGACGTGTGGTTTTAAAGTCTTAGATTCCCCTCTCGTAAATATAGGGGGATTTTAAACCATATATAAAATAATTTGGTAGATGTGATATCGGTTTAATGTGGATTTATATATAGTGTATTAATATAAAAAAGTTTACAAATAATAAATTATTGTATAATACTGTGGGGTTTATAATGATTTATGAAATATTCATAAATAACAATATATATTTTTTATCTAAAAAAATTATGGAAAATTATTCAATGATTTCTAAAAATTATTTAAGTGGATATGATATTGGTTAAAATAAAAAGAGATATGTGATATTTATTCAAGGTAAAATGATTACATGAAATATGAATTATTTATATGAATATAAAAGTTATTATAAATATTTAATATTTTGAAAATGGAGTGGTTAATATTAAATATCATGAAAATTGCTAATATGAAGGAGTTAATATTGAAATAAATTTGGAATGTTCGTGGTTATTTATTTCTTAAATGATCACAAAATAATATTTTTTATAAACTGTTTATAATTGTACTATTTCTGAAATATTCATAAAAGTATATTTCATGTTTAAATATTTGAAATTCTCATTTATTTAATTTATTCCACATATTATTTAATTAATGAATATATAATTTCTTATTTCCTAAATAGATGTATTAGTTAGTATGTGTGTTAAAATACTTCTTATAATTTTTATATGATACAAAGAACAAATTAAAATCTTTGTACGACATAAGAAGTAGCCAAATTCAACAATTAATGTGATTTTCATTTGGGTTATGTACTTGAATGTAAATTTTTATTATGTTATATACATAAAAGGTGTTAGAATATTATTATAATTAAGTTATCCCTTGAGTATTGATCCATGGATAATGTAATTTTTGGTTAGACATCTCATTGTCCTTGGGGTTTCATGATGGTAATGGACGTAATAGAAACTCTATTTGTAGGCATTACATGAAAATTACTTTTAATTTAGTGTTTCCTAGTACCTCGAGGGAGGATCTTTCATTATAAATTTATAATTAATTTTTTATGATATAAATGAACTAATTACATCACCGTAGGATAATTTATTTTATGACAATATTGATATTTCATAAAATCCCTTTCAGATTACCTTAGTTGTGCTATAAGGATTCAAGTGTAGAACACCTTTAGTGGTGATCCACTTGTGATACTTTTATCATCACGAAATTCTAATTTATTTCTACGTGATGGTGTGGTGAATCGATAGTCATTCATTGTTCATCTTTATTGCTTCATGATCCTTCAAGCTTGAAGGAGGTCTTTTCCTTCTTGAGAGGAAGAGAGGAGATATTTGAGAGATATAGATAGGGAGAGGGAGAGAGATATAATTCTCTTATACACAACAATTATCTATTTTCAATTTTCAATTCAGTAACTATATCCATACATAATTGGAAAAACCATCTATTTATAGGGTAAGGTTTTAGGTTAAAATATTATTTAATTTAATGCTGACCCATAAATAATATATTAATATTCAATAAAACCCATTACACAAAATAATAAAATAGTATACTTTTTGTTACGCTTACCTATGCGTCTAATGATAAATAATTGTTCTCATATTGTAAATTAATGTTTTCAGTGGGTTAAAACTAGGACTATACATCATCCTAAAAAATTATTTAATAAGAAAATTAATATTTTATATAAATATTTAATTCATCATTAAATATTTATGATCTATTATATATGTGAATAAAATTATTCATTGATCAAGAGAATTATAATTATTCTATTAATTAATTTAAAATAAAATTTAATTGAGATCAACTATTAGACTTAGTGTGTAACCATATATGATTATTATCATTTTCTTTATATGTGATCTCTTAAAGTACACAATTAATGTATTGTAATGGGTCAATTACCCATGAAAAAATAACTTAATTGAGTAATGATCAAAACCACATTGGAACACTCATTGTGTAATATAATCCCTTCATCTCAATATCTCATCAACCAGGTATCACATTTGATTCATCATCATAAGTGATCAATACATCTTTCATTGAATATTTGAAATACACATATTGTTTCACTAGGTCCATGTAATTTATCGTGATGGCTCTATTATAATCAAAATGCTGAGTTATAATATCCCATAAATATGGATGGGATAAATCCTTCCTCGACTTATCCAATAACAACATGTCATTTCTTACATACCCAATAAACACGAATTCCTTTCAACATTGGTGGGATGGTTTTTATTTGTATGTCTATATGTGTGAGTCCTAACATGCATCAACGATCATATTAATGTCTATAGACTATTGCAAAGGCTCCCAAATAACAATATATGATGACACTGAAACATAAGGAATTCCTAATGGAGTGGTTTCTCTCATAATATCCTATCGTTGATATTACCATGTGTGAACTTCATGAGAAGAAGCCCCACACATATATCAGTGCTCAGACAAGTAAGTCACATTATATGTGTCCCATCATAGAACAATATCGCACTGTAGAAGTATTTTTAAGAATATATATGTAGCACTTCATGGATCACATCATAGTGGGGGAATTGTTATGACCATACCCACACGATAAATACAATAGTACATTATTACACTTCTGAAATAAAAACCTGAAAAATATTTATTAATTTGTCATTCATATCCAAATCATCAAATATGCATGTAATAAAAGTATAAAACATTGGTCCTAAGACATAAAATCAAACAAAATCCCTCTTAAGAAATATCTACATTCCAAATAATTTTAATCTGCATAGTGTCAAATGATAATCATGTTTCATATTAGTTAAATATTTAACCAAATGTTCTCCCATGTTGTCTTCCATTTAAATGTCACTCAATACAGCCTCACATATTTGTAAAAAAATGTCATATATGATACATCCAAAGTATGTGCTTCTTACGCTGATGTGACCTTGAATTCTTTATGAGATCCACCATTTTAGAGTTATCACAATAATGTGTAATAGAATATTTTATGATTGGTTCCACAAAAATATTTTGATTAATTTTCATTTAAAATTTACTTCTATAGCTAATTCATAAGCCACAACATTCAAATAAAATACTATATAATCAAATTCCATATCCTTATTTGATCTCTTACAAATCATAGTACCTCAATTCAATGTGAAGATGTATCCCATTTGTGTTTCCATATCATCTTGATCTATTTTGCAACTAGTAACTGCATATCCTTTGATAACTAGTTCCTCATCTCCTCCATACACTAGTAATATAACCTATGTATTTATGAAATACATATGGATAGTCTTGAATTCAATATTATTGAAGTCTCCTAGGTTATCTTGGCATCTTCCTTCACCATATAGTTCATAGAAGACATATATCCTAGTAAATATCACTGAATAAATGAATGAACCAATCTCTAACACATATGGAATCATTTCCATTATATTTATTTCCTATTATATCTTAGGACACATTTTCATATAATGATATATGTCATATGACATTGGAAACAACCCCCTTTTGGATTGTTTCATTTTAAATCTATTTAGTAGCAGGACAATATATTTCCCTTAACTAGGATTTTTTCATATTGAATCTATTTGGTATTTCATTTCAATAAGTAATATTTCAATGATATATACTATTAATAAAATGAAATCAGCCTCAATAAACCACTTATAAACACACTGATCACATTCATTCATTATGAATTGAAATACACATATGGATTCCTAAAAAAATTCTATAACCTAACTTAGGGGTGCCCATGGGTCAGGTTGGGTTGGGTTGGGGGGTATTTTAGACCCGACCCAATAAAACAAATCCTGGTCGGGATGGGTCAGGTCGAAGAGGTTTTTTAGTTTGGACCAGACATGACCCAACCCATCAAGGATCGGGTTGGGTTGGGTCCACCGATTGGGTTTCTGAAGAAAACATATGTCGCCGCTGCTGGTTTATAAACCTAACTGAACCAGCTCCTCGCTGATCCTGACTAGGTGACCTCTCCTCCTATGAGGTTTATCTTCCATGGTGAGTAGGGAGACGGGATCATAGGAAGGGCGATGGGTCAACTTGTTGGAGTCATACGGAGCTGGGGCCCCATACTTGCGGTGGAACACGGTGGTGTCTGTCATCCCATGGAAGGCGGCGTTTTCGTACTTGAGGAAGGAGCCGTCAAGCTGGAGCGCGGCGGCACGGGCATAGGGGCAGAGGGTGGGGAGGAAGCGGTGGGAGGCGATGACACAATGGCCGTAGTCTGGGCTAGCGGTGAGGTTGTCGCGGGAAGCTGGGGCGTTGGAGCGGGTGGGGGGTGCCGTCTTTATGTTGCGGTGGCCAGAAGCTTCATAGGAAGCACAATAGTATAAATGGAGAGGAAACTCAGTGGCTACAATGGAGGAGCATTTGGGTGAGGTGATGGTGGTCTTCAAACGGTGTTGGCTGGTTCGGTTCCTGGAGATGATTGACGGGGCTTGGTGTTGGCGAATAACAGCGACCGACGATGGGAATACCAGTTTGAAAGGAATTTTTTTAAAAAAAAGAAGGTCGACATGGGCGTGGTCGTCGGAGAAGCAACATGGGGTGGGGGTCATCATAGAGGTGAAGTGGGTGGGGATCGAAGGATAGGTGAAGGGGATGAGGATAACGGAGAGGCGACCGGGGTGGGGATCGTGGCTGTAGAGGCAATGGGGGTGGTGGTAATCGTGGTGTGGGTGGAGTCAGTAGAGATGAAAATAGATGATGGGGCTTTCTTACCATGAGGAACCAGACCATGCGATGAGGGTGGGGATCGCATGATTTTAGGCAGCGCACGCTGGATGGAAGAACATTAATCCATCGTGTTCCTTTGGTCTTGTTAGGTCCTTTTTTCACAACCCGTGACCTGACCCAACCCAACCATGACCCAACCCAACTCGACTCATCCCGTGAATATAAATTTTCAAACCCCACCCAACCTGACCCAACCTGGTTGGGTCAGGTCGGGTCCATCGGGTTGGGTCGGGTTTGGACTCCCCTAACATGACTACTTTTTAAAATCTGTTAATGGGTCTTGGCCACAGGAATAACTGATTGGAATATTTTTTAGTCCCAACCCTTTATGTTGTTTCATTTAGTAATCTTCATAAAGGTTCTAATTAAGGATGTCTATTGTGACATCCACTTTCCAAATCACATAATCCTAGAATTCCATTATATAATGTATAATTCTAATGTAATTAAAAATATAGATAGGTTAAAATGTTTCATCTTAGTCATAGAATCAAGTCTATTTAAATTATATTTAATCCAACCATGATTTATAGGTATTAACATTTCTATCTATGTAAAATTTAACCATTAATACCCATTTAAAACAAAATGGATTTATATAAACTAGAGTATCTATAAAAATACAGACATAATTTGGGTACATGGAATACATTTCATAATTCATGTATTCTATCAACATTGAAACATATCATACAATTATTCCTTCTTTATCGGTTTGAGTGTCCATAATATCCACTAATAATCAGTCACCATCCTTAGTTACTATAAAACCATATTTTTATGGTTCTCTAACCTCACATATTCCCCTATATCGCACTTATGTCCCTAAATGGATTCTTTATAAATAAAGACTTATGGAATCCATTCCTATGCTAACTCATATGTACCTTGAGACTCAAGTTCATAAAATTATATCTCATTTCCATTAATCCTTTAACATATGTTCCTTATATCATGGAATATTGTGTTTCTTTAAACTATTACATCTTTTTTCTAGGTGGTCATATTGATAATAATCCCTTGTTTCGTTACAGTATGTTATACAGCTACACTCTGTGATATGGGGTTCATGTTTGTTACCTGAAGAGGCCATAAAAAACTCTTTACAACCCCACACGAGTACGTATATAAACAAAAGTATCATTACATTCCCAAATGGGCGTGGTATACAATCTAACACTTTAGTTGGAACACTGTTTAATTATTTTTTCATCATTTTTAATGTGTATCCCCAAAAGGATAATGGAAGACTCACATTACTCAATATTGATATCACCATGTCCGACATGGCGTGGTTCCCCCCTTCACATAAACCATTCCATTAAGATGTATAAGGAAGAGTGTGTTGAGATAAAATCAAAAAATCCCATAAGTAATCAATGAATACTTGATTATGATATTATCTATAATAGTCTGTGTAGAGTTTCTTAATCTTCTTACTAAATTAGATCTATAGATCATTCTTGTAATCTGTTAAATTATAAAGAAGATACAAATTATACCTCATTAATTATAAATACACATATATACTAAAATCATAACTAAAAGTTTTGAATTATGAGTACCCATCACTTTCTTCAATAGGATATGGTCCCGGAACATCGGTATGAACAAACTAAAAAGTAGCTTTTCCCCTTATCCTTTTCATCTAATATATGGATTTTTTTTCATTTTTCCTTAGAAAATTGTGTGAAACACCATGAATTTTTAGTTCAAAAGAATATAAATATTCCTACTTGTGCAATTTAGTCAGATTCAAATCATTTACATGATGCAGTTGGTGATTCCAATCATGGGGGGTATATGTCATGTGAAATAATTTCATTACTGGTTTCCATTACTTGGTTTTGATAAACCATCCCATAAATTCTATTATTTTAATGATCCTATCGAGAAAAAATTATATATTTTTAATATAACTATTATTTATAATCAAATTTTAAAATTAATAACTTAGTATCTAGTCTATATATAGAAAAAACATTTTTTGTAAACTATGGATTATAATGAAAATATTTTAATTCCAATATCATTCCAGTTGGAAAAGTTTGGTAGTTTTTAATAGATAAAAAATAAATATCACGACCATTTATTACTCATGGATTGATCTCCCCTATGTCAGTCTTCACGAATCTACCAGGTTATTATATTTGGATACATTTTTGAGGACCAGAAGTTATATCAAATACCCAATTTGTAGAAAGGGATAATTTTTAATTGATAAGAAATTCAATAGAAACATCCCGTTTCTTATTTGGATGGGTTTTTTTCTTTTAGTCTCCCTTCTATCATGTTGTGATATAAAAAATATCATATTCCATTTCGTGGAACTTCATATTCCTCGGATTAGTTGGGAATGAGAAAGCATTCAGATTATAGATCATCACATCACTATCCCATTTCATCACCATAAGGATAAGAGGATTCAGACTATTTATCTTTTTTTTCAACTTGAAAAAGAGATGTAAGCAGATCTAGGATAGACTTCACTATGTTTTCAATATAAATAATTACAAAAAAATGTCATGATATGAGGGAGTGATGAATGAAAGATAATTATGCCTAGTTCTTTTGGGATTTTAATCTATAGATCCTGTAGGAACATAATATAGCCAATTAACTTGACTATGTGACACTAGTCTAGGGAAACCTGTCCAATATTACCTAAAAGGATCCTTGGATATCTCAGAACATTCTTGTCTGGATCTCTTCTATTATAGGGAATAGAGATGCTCGAGCATTCTATATACATAAATGTTTTCATTAGAGATCACGAGTTCACTAGACATAGATGATATCATCAAACATTGAACAATGATCATTTTTATATCATTCTGATTGACTATAAGCTCTTCAGCACTCACCTCCATGGATGGATTATCAATAATAGATTATTCTATATTGTAAAGTTTCTATTCATGGAATAGAACAACCCAAAAGAATAGAATACTATCGGTATAGTTATTTATAGTGAGAAGATGGTCTTTATCCAATATATATTATAGGAATATTTTGGATGATGAACATTACATTTTATAAATCTAAAAATAGAAGGCTTTTATTGCATTTCTATATTTCATATTATGTGAGAAATAATAATGATTAAATTTATTAAATCTCTCACTATTTTAACAAACCCATGATCCCTCACCACTGAACTCCGAATATATTTTTTCTAGTAAATTCTTATAGAAATGATCTATATTCCACATATAATAACCCCAATGATGATGATTCAAGCTACTTGAAGGTATTTAGATAGATTGGTATTTTCCAATTATGGGCTTGTAGCTCCTTGATTCGTTGAGTGGATTCCCATCCCAAAAATCCCAACATGGATTTCTTCAATATTTTCTTCCATGTCACAATATATCTACTGAGTGATACAACTCTTGATGTTAGATGGTTAATTCAACCTATAACTTTCATAATAACTCAATATTAAAATTATGTTTCTCAATGAGGGTTGGTCAAACACATAGTTATAAGCATTTTATAAATAATCAATTCGTTGAATGTTAAGTCTGTGTTAATATATATTTTATGTACTTGAGTTTATTATGAACATATATTCTATAATATTTTATCCATTAAATAAAATTTAAATATTATATTGATTTTAATTAATTTATTATCCATGATGGATAAAACAATTATACTTAATCAATTTATTTAAATTCCCTATTTGAAAAATAAGTCATTTATTTATGTGATAGTGTTCTTGCATCAATAAAATAAAAAATTCATAATATAAAAATAAATAAACTTTATTTGACACAATCAAGTGTTTATGTAATAGTTGTTTTATTAGGTATACAATAAATTTCACTTTTTCTTAGGGGAATATACCATTTCTTATATTTTAATTTGTTAAAACATTCCACCTATCCACATGTGTTTCACCTGATTTGGTATCATCACAATTATTTCTTGAATCTCTTTCATGATCCCTGTGATACTCTCTTAATTACATGTATTTACAAATAACACATTGGTAAGGGGAACCAGATTATTTGTTAATGTGGATCATATAAATTACCATTCATACAGAGGTCCTACATAATATTGGAGGGATGGAGGACACACAAGCCACCATATTAAATTTAATATTAATTAATTTTAATCCAAAGAAATAAATTAAATTTAAAAAAAAATCACATACATATGTCTTTACCAGGACCATGAACTATCCTACATGCAACATATATGCCAAATTACATGAGTTAACATTCATTTATTTTCATTATTTATTATTTGGATGAAGAAACTTTCATTAATTAAATAATTATATTATTTCCCAAAGGCCAATATAATTCTTATGAAGATAGCAATTATAATGGATGTCAAGAAAAATGACATAACCAACCATAAAAATATTTGTTGAAATAAAATAATTGTGCATTTAAAATTCATTAATACTATTGTTAAATTTTTACAACGAATCAGTTCCAATCAAAAATAATTAAAGGGTTATCGTTCAATAATTAATTTATTGTTATTTAATTAAATCATTAATTGGGATACTACATGACATGTACTTACATGTTACATGCTATGTATCTCTGTTTCGATGTAACTAGGTTATACACGAAGATATTTGGCTCGTATCTCTTCCAGAATTCTACGCATTTACGAGTCAGATTCACATTGTTTATCACCCTTTTCCTGCATCCAAGAAACCCTCCAAATAAATCAATATGTTTATATTTCATGACTATAGGATGCGTATAGACTAGATACATGCTATAACTGGCTTATTATTTGTGTTCGCATTACTCTAATAATGGATTGACATGTATTCCCGAAATGGTAAATGATGAACTACATGCCATGTACATTGCATACATTTCATGTAAATAATTAATTCTCCATGTTGTTAGTATCATGTGGTTTGACCGTGTATAATGAAGACATAGACTGTGCAAATTTCCCTACATACTTGTGATGACTATGTGACGTGTACAGAGGATACACATCTTGTAATCCGACAACCTGTGTTCTAAACTAGCCTCGTCAACACATGGTGTGCACTAAATTCAACACGGGTAAATAATATTTGATATGTCACTTATCCCATGGAACATCCTGATACATTGTCACTTCGTATTACTAGCCAATAATTTGGCACTTCTTAATGAAAACTACAACCATTCATCATGAATTCTAAGAACTCAATGGTAATTAAACACTAAATGAAGATGATTAAAATTTCAGAGCATGTTAATACAAATCAGATTATATAATGAATAATATGAGGTTAAATATTCAACCATGACTCTTAATATAGACCAACAATAAAATAAATAATTATAAATTTAAAATATAACCATTTTAATACCACTTAATGGTTTTGGGAACCACTGAAGTGACATTGGTGGGGGTAAAATTAAAATTTATTTTAATTTAGTATTTTCTAATTCCATGAGAGAGTATATTTCATCATCAATTTAGATTTATTTTTATTGATCTAGAAAACATGATTAAAACACATTAAGATCATTTCTGTGATAATGATTTTGGTCTTCTGAAAAAACCCTTTTTGATTAACTTCATTACACTATAAGGATTGATGTGTAAAATCCCACTAACAGTGATATAGATTTACTTCTTTGACCTAAGAGTAACACCAATTTATTTTCGGTTGACAACACGGTGAATTGATTATCTTTAATTATTATTCTTTATTTTTAAAGATCTATTGGTCATGAAGTTTTTTTAATGTTCTAGAGAGGAATAAAGGTCGAATTCAAGATAGAGGGAAAGTTAATTCTATTTTGTGCAATGATTCTATATTCTAAATATTCTATTCAACAACTCATCCTTTCACAATAGATATAACCATATATCTATAGGGGTAGGGTTTATGTTAAAATATAATATAATTTGATTCCATTTTTTAAATAATATATTAATATTTGTTAAACCCAATTCCACATTATAATGATGATGATATTATTATTTTTGTGACAAGTTCCAATGTGTCAAATGAAAAATATTAGTTTGAAACATTCAAATAAATATTAATCAAGATACATGGTATTATTTCATTCAATATCCTTTGTATTTATTGAGTATAAGAATAAATATTTAATTTAAATAATTTATTCATTAAAAATTTTTAGGATCAATTAAAAATCTGAATAAATTCATTCCTAGGTCTTGAAAATAATATTTATTCTATTAATTTAACACAAATATAATTTAATCAAGATCAATGGAAACACATAGTGTATGACCCTATTCGATTATATCTCATTGGGATTAGGACACCTCTCTTAATGTTCAATATTACTGTTTAGAAATAAGCCAAGTCACTATGAAGAATGAATTTAATATCGCAATGATGAAAACCACATATTAATGATTAATGTTTAATAGAAATACATTGTCTCAATGTATCACCCCATTATTTTTTGAAATAATTTTTCCAAATTAATTTAATCTTTTTAACTTTTTTTATTTAACAGAACACTGAATATATATGTTTTATATAAAAGAACTATGTTTTTATTAAATTATACGCACCACTAACTTAATATTATGCTAGAAACGACACTTATATTATCATTCATTATACATAAAACTATTTTTTTCTTGTATTATACCAAATTATGAGTTCCCTAGATAAATTTTGTTATATATATGGATGAGTTTTACAAATCTAAAATATACTTTTAAAATATTTTTAAAAATATTAATATAGTTACCACCTTGTTGTTGGAAGGAATGTTATAAATAATATTAACTATATATTGAAAATATTATTTAAAAATGTATATAAAATGAATAATTTGGTTATCAATTAGTATGAAATTAATGTAAGAACCATTTGAGAATAACGATATTTCTATTATAATAAAACAATTTCTCTATGTACAAACACAATATTACCTCAATAAATTTAAAAAAACAATTTATGCATTATTTTAATAAAAAATATATATTATATATGAAATTAATAATGTGACATTCATCCAATAGATTTAATATACACAAGTTAATAATAAATCTAATTATATAAAAAAATGGGGTTTTAAGGTAATTCTACTACCTTTTAATAGAGAACAGAATTTTAAATATACATTTTTTCACATTTATAATTTTATATTGAAATATAAACATTTTTTTTTCAAATTTTAATACCAAAATTATCTATTAGTGAATATTTTATATTTTACTAATTTGTTTCATTATTTTAGAAATAGTTAAGAACATTTACTTTTATTTGAAAAATAATATTCTTCAAGTTTTATTTGTAGTTATATTATGATTTATGTTATTATTAAACTATATTTAGATCAATAACACATCAATTAATAAAATTTTCATAATTGGAATGCATTTGACACTGATATTTTATATAAAAAGAAGTAAAACTCTTGAACATTTTTACCTTAAAAACTAGTTGTATTGTCTCATCCATATAATTATTTTTCAATTAATTTCTACCACATATCATTTTTTAAATTTGAAAAATGGATTAAATTTTTAGAACCATAGTATTTTATAATTGTATAATATTTTGAACTTATTTTTTACCAAAATTATTAGTTAAAGTAATTAATATTAATTATTGAAGTAAAGGTAAAAATTATTTTACTCAGTGGCTAATGTATGCCTTCGATGGCCAAATACCCTATAAACATTTCCAAAATCCACTTTATAGAAATATTTTGACGATATCATCCATATTATAAAAAAATTACAATCATTGTTGGAACATTATTTATTTGATAATTCTAAATATTGTTTACCTTTTTATATTTACAAGAATGTCACTACTCCTCCTCTATAAAAGGGAACTTACCTTCCTCAATTATTCACATATCTCAAGAAATTTGAAACAAAACAAATCATACTAGATAATTTCACAAATTCCCTCCTCTCATCTTATAAGAGAAAATTTCGGTAGAAAAAAAACTAAGTTAGTCATTTGGTGCGAACTAAAAGGAAATACCCAAAGAAGGGGTAAAATCCTTCAATAATGACTTTTATTTTCTTTTATTTATGATCTCCATAACATAGTCTCATTCCATGATTATATAATAAAATATGTATCATAAGTATAATTAAATTTTTTATGTTAATTGTTAGACCTATTGTGACACACATTTCAATAAAATGGTATATGAAATAATCATTTGTCTATACATCGGACTACTACCTCACACACAAATGTTATTAATTATTCCATTACCACCTCTCATGGTGGAAAATAAGGAAGTTATTTATATTTTTATATGATATATATGATATTTAGGATTTATTTATACTTACTGAATTATTCTATAACACATAAATTCATGCCTAACATTTTGTGAGAATACGATAACATCATTTGTGGATGTATTGACTACCAGCTCCTCAATGCGATTCGATTAGTTCACACATTACATGAAATGTAATAAGTATGTTTTTAGTAAAAATATATGATATTTATGCAATAATTATAATATTTTAATGATAATATACATGTATATACATATATTTCCTTTACTTCCATTCTTTAAAGATGATAAGAAAATGAAAATAACATCTGAACATTTTATTCCATTTAATATTACAATCATTTTTAGATTTTTATAAAAAATTATATAATGAATATATATTATACAAACACAATTTTTTATATTGTATATATATTTAAATTATTATCTAATTAATAGGATAAAAAATTTCAAGTCAAGATAGATACAAAAAAACAAAGCGGATATTACATGATACATAACATTTACATGTAATTATTAATAAATATGTAATATAAAGTCATAAAAAAAATAAAAGGCCCGATAAATATAAATATGGTTTTTTGGTAGATTTATAATAAATAAATACTTATTATACAAGAGGTTTGAACATGTATGATGAAATTAAAGTCTTATGGAAAGGCTTTTCTAGTCCCACGTTTATTTCTTGGAGTTATATGATATAGTCACCATGTATTATTTACTATGGAGTGAATACTCACCGATGAAATTTTATATCTAGATTATACATGAATTTATAATATTCAATTTTTCAATTTATGTTATTCTTTGAAGGGTCTCATAATTCAAATGTTACTCAAGTGGCAGGAGAATTTCATCCAAATTTATATATCTGTGAGATTCATTCCATATTCACAAGATGTTAATTTTATGTGGTCTATATACCACCCATGAATATATTATACTATTTTTTATAATTAAATTTATGGATATCCACATAACAATTTCATTACCTTTCTTTCATCAGCAGTATGGTTCAACAGTTACCAAATCAGTAATGTTGTTTTTTATCAATTTGCCTTTTCTGAGACACAGGTTATGTTATGCACCTATATTATTTTACATGGTGTTTATAATGTCCTATGACATGTTTAGTTAATAATTTATTTATTTTAGTTATATTTTATTCTTCATGTAATTTTATTCTTTCATTTGGATTGTGTTTCAACATTGCCAAAGTGGTAAAAATTTGTTTCTATAATCTCATCTTTCATTATGATTGTTTAAGATTATGCTACCATTGATGAAATATTAGGATTCATATCTCAAAAAATATCATAATTTTAGTTATTTTATTTTTTTATTATATTTTCATGTAATGGTAGTATTTTTCAATCCTTGTTAAACAAAATAATGAAGAAAGTGTTCTTAAGAAAACATAAACTTATTTTTTTATTCAATTGGAAATACGATTTATTCAAAAACAATGTTTAATGAAAATTATTTAAAATATTATTTAATTTAAATTATAAGATCATTTTCATGGAAATTTATTTTGAAAATTGTTTATGTTTAAAAATGTTTTAATTTTTTTTCATATATTTCTTTAAAAGGTTTCAAGTTTATTTTCAAGGAAAATTGTTTTAAAAATGATCCTTGATTTGAGAAGAGAATTTCAAAGTGGAAAGGATATATTACTCAATAAACATTTCATATTTTTTAAAATTATTACTTTTTTATTTTTTCATACTTCTTTCAAAGGAATGAATTTTGATACAGATTTAGTTTTTAAAAATTTATTTTCAAAAGAATGATATTTTCCATAAGAAATTATACATGTAATATTTCAAAATACTTATCTATGTAGGATGAAATTTATTGATATAGTTTATGAATTACCAGGGATATGATCCAAGGATATCATTAATATTATTTATATGAATGGTATATGTTTTTATGGAATGATATTTATGAAACCTAATTCTCTTCCATATGTTATACCTTGATAAAGGATTATGAAACCAACATCTGTTCCTGGGTTATTATAGTATGAAATTAATATGAAACCTATATTTTTTACATAGGTTATTATATTAATAAATATTTATTTTATGCATTTTATTTCTAGGGATATGATATGATGTTTATAAAACTCCTCTCATTTTATGGGTCATTATATGACGAATGTTTTATTATCTTATAGAACATGTATAAATAATTTCATTATGTGGCATGGGATACACATATCTCCAACCAATTAATTGGGTAATTATTAATTGTATATGATCTTAATAGATTACATGGGATATAAGAATTTCTTGAAAACAAGATGGTGCATTAATATTACCCAAAGCGTGGAAGGAAGTGGGTACACAGGTTGTAGCCAAATCCTAAAAATTATACGGTACAATAGTTATAGTGAAACCCAAAAAGAAGAGGGTACATGTGACCTATCCTAATCCTGAAAACAATATGTTACAATAATTTTATCCCATGAACAAAAAATTGGGTAAATAGTTTGTTTCCCATGCCTAAAACTGAGAGGGTACACAGGTTTTATTCCAATCCTGAAAACAAGAGGGTACCCAGGTTGTATCCCAAACCAAAAAAAGAGGGTTCACATGGTGTACCCAATACTAAAAAATGATAGTACATGATTAATACCCTAAGACATAAAATAATCTGGTATATTGTTTTTATCCAATTCCGAAAAACAATATGGTACAAAAGTTGTATCCCAAGACAAAAAATGAGAGGGTATATGAGATGTATCCCAATCCCAAAAACAAGAAGGAATAAAGGATGTAGCCCATGATAGGAAACAATAAGGTACATGATTTATATACCAATCCAGAAAATAGGGTACAAAGGTTGTTTCCAAAGACTTAAAAACAAGAGGGCACATAATTTGTTTCCCAAGACCAAAAAAGGGTGAAATGGTATTTAACAAAATCCTGAAGTAGGTAAATGGGAGATTTTATGAAGCCTAATATGTTTTGAATGTCTTCATAGTTATCCTCAAAAAATATATTATATGATTATGTGTCTTCTACAATTCAATGTTTTATTAATATGTTATTATTTAATGGGGTTTTCTCTTGATTCTGTTATGATTCATGTCTTATAAACTTATAATATTTAGTCAATGACTCATGTGTATGGTCTTTGATATGTAGGGTATGCTCTGAAAATGCTAATATCATGTTATATTATAATGATGATCCGGATTATGATTAAACACCTCCTTTTTTACCCTTACTAAGAATTTGATCTCACCTCTTCCTTAGGTTTCCTTTCCCCATTTTATGAATAAAGGTTTTATGTAAGAGTTATATATGTGAAGATCTTTATGGGAGATGTTGAAGATAATTTACAAAATTTGAATAATGTGTTAAAACATTAAAAATACAATAAACTATTACGGCATTCAGGAATTTAATTTTTTGATGTGTTGAATATTCATCTAAAATGATTTTATATTCATGTATGTTAAGAACGAGTCAGTATATTTCAAATCAAAGTAATTTTTTATTCAACCTATGGAAACTAGGATGAGAAAACATTAGTGAGATTTATATGGGCATTTATAAGGATATTTCTAAGATTGTATCAAAGGATAACAACAATAAGTCATAAATTTAAATGTTGGTGTCATGGATAAGGCATCATATAAGTGATTTTTCATGATTGTGTTTTGTTCTAATATGATAATTGTTTCTCACACTATCATTTCTGGTCATAGTCAATAGTGGGAACTAGAAGAAACTGGGTTAACATTGACCGATTCAATCGTGGATGGTATGTTCATTATACAAATCAATGACCTGAGTGGAAACCTTGTGATGAGAAAAAGAAAGGTTGTATGATTATTGGTTATACTTGTTAGGATAAAGATACCAAAAATGACATGGGAACGACATGATATGTTCTAACAATATTGATTACATTAAATGTAAGAATAATGATGAGATTGAGGTAGAGGAATATTAATACACGATTATTATTTAATTTTCTAGGAAAGGGGTATTATGGAATATGATTTAATAATCATGAGTAAAAATTTAAGAATAAATTTGTATGATTGATGTGTTTTTTTGTAATTACAGGATTTTGTTATAAGAATCATGAAATATAAGATTATTTTCAATATAATTTTTTCATTATGGAGTGAAATGGAAATTTTGAATGGTTATGATGAATTATAAAAGTAATTTAGTTGAAGGGTGATATTTTTATAATGTCACATAACCCCTAATATGTTCCTATTATTGAAAAAATTGAGTTTATCTTGGATAAAGAGATGATTGATATGGATGAAGTATATTGGATAATACAGATTACTGTGGAACTAATTATTGGTTTGTTGATAAAGATGCATATGTAATCATGGATGAATTATATATTTTATTTAATGAATATTTTTAATTCCCCAGGTTTTAGGTAAATAATGATGAATCATATATGTTTTTAAAATGGATTTTTGGTAATATAGGTTATTATCATGTTTTAATTCAATAAATGATGAAGGTATTCACATGTTTTTTTGTGACAACCAACATATACATTATGATAAATGGGGGATCAATTTTAATATTACTTGGAAAAAACTAGTAAACTTATTTATAATGTTTTGTATTTTTTTCCTTTTGGAAGGGTTATAAGGTTAACTATTATGGATAGTTTGAGGTAAATTTCAGATGATGTTTTTTAGATTAAAGTATTATCTCACAATTTTAGAATTTATGCAATTTTAATAACCTATAAATAACATTTTTTTTAAATTATAACAAATGACAGATGGGATGTCATATCATTGACCATGAAGACCTTTTAGAACAAAATGAATGAAAAATTCACATCCATTTAATAGAGTAAAAGAAAAAGTGGAAATTGGGTAAAGAAAATCCATATGGTCAGATTATGCATATGAAAAAAAAGTAAGAATTTTTTTATGTAATTAGATAGTAATTCCTAAAATATTGGAAAAGGATATTGATGAATTTATATCATAATACTATCAATTGTTTTGAACTGATGGTATTATAAGGGATCATGAGTATATGGTTTTGAGGTCCATAAATTTCTATTAACATTTCAATTTGTGGTGATCAATGAACTTTATCACTCAATAAAATTATTTACCATTTTATTTCATATTCAATATTGAATCAAAACCTATGTTCTCTTATATTGAAACCTAGTTATGAGTTACATTGTGTAACCATTATGGTTCCAACTATCACTTTTTAATAGAATTATTGGTATTCATTTTAATGATGTGGATTTCTAAGAATAAAGAATAAATAATTAAAACACTGATAACCAAGAATAATTTTGAGGGATAAATTCATTTTAATAGGGTATAATGTAAAACTCCGATATTTTGTGATATATTATTTTCAAATTAATTTAATCTTTTTGATATTTTTTATTTCACACAAAACTAAATTTTTCATTTCTTAAATAAAAGAACAATGTTTTGATTGCAATATAAAAACAACCTATTAATCATGTTCTACCGAAAACACATAGATTATATTTTTGTACCCACAACACTATGTTTGGCTAGTATTTCACACAATGCCCAGTTCCTTTGATAGATTTCCATACATGCATGACCATGTTTTAATGAACTATAATATACTATTAATATTGTAATTAAAATATTAACATATTTACAACATAACTATTAGAATGGGAGTTACAAATAATATTGACTAAAGAGTGATGATATTATTTAAAATTTATATAAAATGATTCCATTGTTTAAGAATTATTTACTAATAAAATTATGTACTATTGGAAAATAAATAAATTTATCATCTATGAAAACTATTTTTTAGGTAAAATCCTAATTATATCTCAATAAAATAAAAAATAAATAATAATTATTTTTTAGTCAAATATATTTATTATATTTTTAATTATATTTAAAATGCTCATCCACTATATTTTATATTAATTAGACAATAATAAATATGATTATATGAACAACAAATTGTATTTTTCTAAAAAAAATATCACAACCTTTTAATGGTGAACCAATTTTAAAAATATTTGTTTACACATTAATAATTTTTAATAATGAGGTAAATTTAATTTTTGAATATTTAATATCAAAATTAACTTTTGGATAATTTTTGTTATTTTTATGGGAAGTTTAGTTTTTTTATGAATAATGAAAAACAATGAATTATAATTGAAGACATCATTTTCATCTAATGAAATTTAAAAGGAAAATTTTAATTTATAAAGGTTTTAATGTATATTTATATCCTTTATACATATATTAATAAAATTTGGTTCATTGTAATCAATTTCACATTGAAAATATGTATAAAAAATTTCAATCTTTTGAACATTTTCACTTTAGAAACACCTTGTTTCTTCCCATATGAAGGATTCATTTTCAATTAATTTATACCACTTATATAGTTATAATTTAGCAGAAGGGATTGAATGTTTTAAATAAAAAATATATATAATTTAAAATATGGTCAAATTAGTTTTTGACAAATAATATTTGTGAGTGTGAATAAAACTGATTACAGTGATTAAGATAAAAAGAAGTTTACTTAGTCAATAGACATTAACATAAGAGACCAAATACCCTATAAAAATTTCCAATAACTATTTTATGAAAATATTATGACCATATACACCCTTTTGTAGAATATGGAAAATTATTTGGGGCACATTATTTAAGGGAGTCCTCTCAATAATGTTTACATTTTTATATTTACAAAAATTAACTCATCTCCCACTAAATTAAGGAACTCAACCCATCATGTATTCACATATATTATTCTATTTATGTCATAAAAATTGGAAATAATAATCTCTCAAAGAATATGTCACACCCTTGAACAAGTACTTTTGTTTTATTTTCTTTCTCCCCATCCTCAATTATTATTATTTAATTCTTATATAAAAACGTAAATATGTTAAATAAAATGAGATTATTTTTTCTAAGTTTTATACCTAATATTACACAAACTTCCATCAACTATAGTACATATTCATCATTTGTGTGTATGAGGGACTACCGCCTCGCGAACCAATGTCATTCGTCCATCCATTACCACCTCTCAAGCCTGTAACTAATGATAGAATTTATATTTTTATATGATATATAATGAATGAATATTTTCTTATACATATATTATTCTTATTATAAAACACACACTTACATTCCTGCTTTTTTTCTAGGAATACGATAACTTCATTTGTGGGTGTGTGGACTACCGCCTCCTCAAAGTGATTTTCTTCATTCACAATTTACATGGAATGTATTAAGGATGTGTTTAGTAAAAATATATTATATCAATTACATACTAATTAAAATATAATTATAATTTCTATATACGTAAATATATGTATTTTACTTTCTTTCCTTCCATACGAGAAGAAAACAGAAACAACGTTCATTCGTATGTATAACCTACCATCTCCATGAACAGTGTATTCAATTCCCTATTTATACCTTTTATAAATTATTATAAATAGTTATATATGATATTTGCATCATTTATTTCATTATATAAATAGTTAAATCATGATCTAAGTAATAGGATCATGAATAACAAGTCAAAACAGATACAAAAAAAAGTGGGTATTACCAAAAATATAAATTTAACAATAAATTATTAATAAACCTATAATATAATGTCACAATAAAATAATATAATTAATTATAAATAATAATATTTTACTATTATATATTTAAAATAGAATTATAATTATTATATTGATGGATTTAACATGTAATAAGAATGTCAAAAATTATGTTTAGGGTTTTCTCATCTCATATGTATTTCTATGAGATATATGATATATTCACCCCATTTTCATGATGTGTGGTGTGAATAATAAAATATAAAATTATATATCATTAATTTAATTGAATTATTTATATTCAAAGTTATAATTAATGTTATTCTTCCACGGATCCCATGATTTAAATGTTACTCGTGTAGTATGGGAAATTTATCCCACTTTTTATATCCATGAGACACATGCCATATTTTCAACTCATTTAATTTATGTGATGTATATACAACCAAATAATATATTATATAAATATTATCATCAAATATATTTTTATATTTATATCCACTTTATGATCTTTCTTTCATGGGGTTTACAGTTCAAATGTTACCAAACCGGTGATGTAATTTTGTCTTAATGTTCCTTCTTTGAGACACATGCGATGTTAGACACTTCTATTCATTTATGAGGTGTATATAATACAATTTTATAGTTCTTATCATTAATATAATTATTTTTATTATATTTTATGTTTAATTTAATTTCATTATATCATGGGGATATTTATTCAATATTACCAAAGTGGAAACACTTTATTGCTACAATCGTATCTTTTATCTAAATAATTTACAATTCTGCTTCCATTGATGAGATCCTATAATCCATATTTCATGAAATCCCTCCAAATTTTTTATCAACTATTTATTTTTGATATATTCATGTGATGGTACTATTTTACACTCCTTGGTAATTAAGATAATTAAGAATGTGTTTTTAATAAAACATGGCATTATTTTTATTATCTGTCAGAAATACAATTTATTCAAAAATAATGTATTCATAAAATGTGTTGGAAATGTTTTTAAATTGTATTTTAAGATAATTTTTAAGGTAAAATATTTTGAAAACATTTTCTGTTTTAGAAATTGTTCAAATTTGTTTTTAAATCTTCCATTATATGTTTTCAGGGGGATATTCAAAGGAATGTTTTTTTGGAAATGATTTTAGATTTAAAATAATTTTTTAAAGAATAAAATATATTTTAGTCAAGAAATGTTTAATATTTTTTATAACATTTATTTTCATATTTCTATGTGGTTTTAAAATGATATTATTTAGAAAATGATCTATGTTTTAAATATGATTTTCAAAGTTTATTTTCCATAATAAATACACCATGTGATATTACAAAATCCTTCTCTATCTATAATTAAATATTTTGATGTAGTTTATGATTTTGTAGGGGTTTGATCCAAGTAAGCCTTTAATATTATTTCTTTGAATGTTTTATCCTTTCATGTCATGATTTTTATGAAACCCGATTCTCTTACATGGGATATATAATGATAAATTCTTATGAAACCAATATTCTTTCAGAGGTTATTCAAGGATGAAATGATTATGAAACTGATAGCTTTTCCAAATTATATGATAGGATGAAATGTATATGATACCCATTTCATTTCATGGAATATTATATGATGTCTATGAAACCCACTGATTTATTTAGCTCATGATATGATGAATTTTTTATTATCTTATAGAACATGTATGTATGATTTAATTATACAATGGGAGCGACCTATATCTCCCTAAAATAAATTGGGTAATGATTTATGTTATATGAGATCAAGAGGGTAAATGGGTTGTGGCTCAAGCCTGAAAACAAGAGAGTAAATGGGTTATAGTCGAATTCAGAATGCTATCGGAGACACAGGTTATAACATGAATCAGAAAAAATAAGGGTACACATGTTATAACAAAATCCAAAAAATAAGAGGGTACACAACTTGTATCCCAAGAAACAAACCAATATGTTATAGGATTTGCATCTCAATACATACTAAAATGGGGTACAAGGTTTTTATCCCATATCTAAAAATTAGATGGTACAGAGGTTATAGCCCATGTTCGGAAATAAGAGCGTAAATGGGTTCAAGACAAAGATATAAAACAAGGGGATATAAAATCTGTATCCCAATCCTAAAAATAAGATGGTACATAGGTTGTAGACCAATCCAAAAAACAAAAGGGTATGTGTGGTCAACCGCATCCCAAAAATTAGGGTATACGTGTTTCTCCCCAAGCCCGAAAATAAGAGGGTACACAGGTTGTATCCCAAGACTAAAAAATGGGTACAAGGGTTACATCTCAAGACCAAAAACAATTTGCAGATAGGTTTTATCCAATGCATAAAAACGTTTGTACACATGATGTCTCCCAATCCAAAAAAATTGGGTATATAACTTGTTATTTCAATCCTGAATCAGGTAATTTGGTGATTAGCCCAAGCATAATATGTTATGAAGTTCTTGGTCAGTATCCTTGACATACGATGTTCTATTATTCTGTTTCTAAAAAATTTTATGTTTTATTATTGTGTTATTAATTCATGGATTATGATCATTATGATATGTATTCCCTTCTAATTCTTGTATTTTGATTTTTCTATATTTATTACATTGCGAGTGTGTATGATCATTGATACAAATACAATGGTCTTCAAATTTTATTTTAATATTATCTAACACTTGTTCTCATGATTATGATTACACAAATTCTTGTATACCCTTACTAAGTATCTGATCTCACCCATTTCATAAGTTTCTTTTCCATAGGTTATGGATAAAGGATTCAATTATGAATAATAATGGGGTTGATCTTTACATGTGATGTTAAAGATATTTTACCAAATTATAATAATGTTTTCAATAATTCCAAAGACACTAATCAATTATGATATTCATGCATTTAATTTTGTGTTATACTCAATATCCATCTAAAATTTTGTAATATATATGTATTTTAATTTGAGTTTTCTATACTCAGTGTCACATCAAGTAGATTGCAAATTCGTTTCATTAACCAAAGAGCTCGATACATCTTTATCTGACTATATAAAATAAAAACATTTTTGTACTATGTCCATTGAATTTAATATGACAATTATATATTCTATTCAATGTGTTGAGATATAAGTATCCCTAATAATGGAGGAATAAATACTTCCTCAACATATTCATTAATAATATTTCATTCATGATTCACCCAACATACTATACTTCCCATAAACTTATCAGGTGATAGTTTTCATCATTAAATCTATTTATGTGAGTTGTGACATGAATAATTGGTAATATTAAATTATAATGACCATTACATATGATCACATATAGTATAATTTGAAGACAACTAAAGATGTATAATTCCTACTTTCTAGTTATTTTATAGTCCAATCATGGAGATTACCATGTGGGAACTTCATGAGAAGAATCCTCATCCCCTTATATGTAATCACACCTTAAATTCTCATTCTATATATCCCATCATTGAATTTTAATTTATAGTTGAAGAATATTTTACAAAATCATTATTACACTTCAAGGTTCTAATTATTATAGGGAATTAATATAACCATATTAATGTGACAAATACCATAGTAAAATATTACATCAAATTTATAAATAAAAATGAAAAATAAGTAAAAACATGTTATTAACATTCCAATCATAAAATATACATGTAATCAACAAACAAATAGATATCACTATGACATTATATTCAACACATATACTCTATCTAAAAAAATTGATGGTATGATTCATGAAACACCTTCATTTCTCTTGTGAGGATTTTTGTTTCCTATCATTTTATGAATTTATCTAAAATTCTATTATATATGCATTTTTATATGAGTGAATGAAATTGGATTTTATATTTTGGTATTTAAATAAAATCATAAGTTCTATAAGTTGTTATTCATTAACATGTTTTAAATATAATATTTTTTTTTAAATGATAAGATTCAAAAATAAAGAATTATAAGAAAGTATATATGAGGAGAATACATGAGATGGCATGAAGAAAACTATAAAACCCCTTAATAATATTAATTTTAATATTTCATCCAAAAAAGACTCATTTAAATATATAAATCATCTAACTGGGTTTATTCTTATAGATAAGGGTTCCCATGGATTATCTTATATAATGTATGGTGGAAATAGATAAAACTAAAAGGTTGGTAACCAAATACCACCATAGACATTGGGTCAATCTTATGTAGGATACCCTAAATTTTAATATGCCTTGGGAAATGAGTTGGGATATTCTATAAGATAGATTTTGATAAGAATTTTTCTCCTTAACTATCCCAGAGTTATATATAATATGATTTTCAACCTTTTCTACCTAAATAACTAATTTCTGATGGGAAATGAAAAGTGGAATCAAACATTCATTAAAATATGGTTATTTACCCACTAATATATATGATGTAAAAAATTTATCCAGAATTTTAGATGATGAATATTTAATAAAATTATAAATTAACAATTTTAAAACATGAATCTCCTCAAATAATTTTTTTTCAAGTTGATAAAAGGATCTCATCACCATAAAACAATGATTTGAGATCAATTTTAGAGAATGGAAATATGATTGTAACAAACATTCTTGACTAGTATTAGAACATAATAATTATTATTACATAATTTGGAAAATTATCTGTGTTAGAGTATATATTAATTGAGATATCACATTCTGATGTGGTTATTCAATAACAGAAATATAATTAATGTTATCATATTGATGATTCTCTTGATTTAGATAAATTAATTCTTATTTATGTACTTATAAATCAGTAAAATGAACAAGAGAATATGTTTGATTTTGGGATTACAGATAACCATAAAAGGATATATAAATAACAAACTAGATAAAATAGATACAATGTTTCAAAATCACTCATTCGGTGTAATTTGGATGATGGTAAATTATCCTCAAGTATTTTACTCTCTTTTATTTAGTGCATAAATAAATTTGAGTGAATTAAATAACAACTCTAGATTTATTTTACCTTGAAATCCACTTTACAATCATTTCAAAATGCGTTCTAATTGTCTATTATGAATTACAATAGGAATGAGTTATGGATAATTCTACTTGGTATCCTATATATACTGAGGAATGTTGAGAAAGAAAAGACATGTATACTATCAAATTCCATGATGATGATGTTGAAAATTCACTAAAGCTAAAACTATGATGTGGTGCTCTTAACAACAACAAGATTTATACCACGGTCTCCCAAAGAGGGGGGTTGAATCATGGTGTCAACTATTTCTCTTTTTTATTGGATTTTATTCCCATTTTAGGAGAAACTTAATTAAACCTATATAATTTATATGTGATGTAATTAAAACATTCACATGCATAAGGACATCACAACAATTTTACATGATTCAACACTAAGGTCTACGTCTAATGAGCATACACTGACAGGTTGATGATCGTACCTAATTCCACTAATCTTTGGAAGTTGTTGATTACATGGTTTGGGTAAAATAACTCTATCCTAGTAACAATGCCTTTAAAAAAGTTCTGGGATATCTCACTGCTTCCCTTGGATTACTCCCGTTGACTCTGCCTGGCTCACTTCCTTCGAGAGGTCACACTTAGTTTATGGACATGACAGCCCCTAAAACAGATAAGCATGAAATTATTTGTCTCTTATTCAAAATCAATCTTTTTATTCATCGAGGACAATATATGATGCTCTTTGATGTTCAATCATATTCTCCAATAAAACAACCAGATGTACTAATACTTCTTATTCTTCTTGGACAAAATCAAAAAGTATTTTTTGTTTATTCAAACACTGAAACACAGACCACTAGGCATCACTAGAATCAACACATATTCTCCCTTCTTCATATGTTTTTATGAGACCATGCAAGTAGTCCTCAAATGAAATCTTCTCTTTCTTTAGACATGTGCACCCTTGGTTTAGGATTCTTCTCTACAAAGAATTCACATATGCATGCACTTTCGCTTTTTCTTTATTGTGTGAAGGCCCAAATGGGAATGTTTACTTTTAGTACCCACACGAACTCTTCTATCCTTTTCATAGCCATTGATTCAGATATTCATGGCCTTTATTTATGTTTTTCTTCAAATCGTTCATATGAAGGCATTTACCATCACCATGCTCAATTTTCCTTCTCCCTTCCTCAACACACACTTGTTCAATTGGATTTTCTTGTATTTATAAGTATGTGAATTTATTTAAATACTAATGTGTGAATTTTTATATGGCACGATTCTTATTGTATTCCCTTTTGTTTTTCACACCATTGGTATGGTGCTCATCTTTGCGCAATGTTTGCATGCCTCTTTTGAGAACCAGGATGGTTCACGTATCCTCCTCATGCAAGGGATGTGTGGGCTTCCTTCACACATGAAGTGCAACCCACCTTTGCATACCAAATTGTATATGGTTCTACTGTGAGAACTGAGTGGTACACAAGACTTCATCATAGGATTATCATCACTGTAAACCAGTTTGGTATGTTGTCATTTTGAGTGGTACGCATAAACTTTTCTCCCCGAATCCAAAATGGTACACAAATCATTCTCTTCACGAACCATGAGTGCTTCACGACTCTTCTTCTTCATGAACCGGAGTGGTACGTGGTTCACTACATCCTGAACCACATCGGTGCATAGGAGACTCAACATGAACCTCAAAGAGTTCACGGATCATGCATGCCCCTTCATGAAATTTTATTATTGGAGAAACTCTATTTCTTTTGAACATTATCTCTTGAAAAGCATGGGGGAAGCCACCCCTTTTCTTGAATCGATGACTCTCTTATTATAAGAGGGGATCAGATCTTTCCGCATCCAAAATCCTCAAAATATTGCATGAACATTTCAGTTTTGAAATATTAAAATCTCAGTCATGAGATACACCGAGTATCTTGATTGTTTCACATTGAAATCTTCCTCATTCATATGTGAAGAGGTATGCATAAATATCTCCTCTTCTTGGGCGCTCGACAAGGCCCGACCTCTAGAAACATCATTTTCCTCGGCCAATCTCTCGATCTTTGTTCAATTAAAATGCATGAAAATGCAATAGCATTCATTTGATCATAGTATCTAGACCATCAATGTGGGATTGAACTGAACTCAAATGGAGCAAGGAGTCACGAGACCATCGGTCTGCTAGAGCTCCTGGTTCACGGGTGGATGAAGATATACAGAGGATGAAGATGAACCACGATTGAGATATTGGACATCGCTGATTCAATCACGAACCGTAGAGATCAGATGGACGACTTGGATGTGCAGGATAAATCTCGCGATTTATCTGATGGTAGATTGTGTGTCGCTAAGGGATCAATAGTGGAGATTATTTTCTCATCTTTAAAGCCTTGTCTCACATTAAAATGCCACAATTTTTTCTCTTGTATTATCAATCATGTTGTGGTTTCAACTGCTCAATTTACTCATTCTCCATCCATTGTACTGCCTCATACCATGTTCACCCTGTGGGCATGCTCTTAGTACCTGATCTGCTCCATGGGTATGCTTCAAGTGCCCACATTGCCTGGCTTCACCACCATGCAACACATGTGTGCTAATACACGTCCCGTGCACACCCTGCCTCATATGGGCTAGCCTCAAGGGATTCCCTTGAGCGTAGTGGACCCCTCAGGCCCTGAATTTTCTTGAGGTGAGGTCCTTCATTGGCCTCCATGGATGGCCCCTATTTTTTGGTAAAGGAAAAAAATAATTACTTGGTGTAAAACTAAGTGTTTAAAAATGTAAAATACCAAATCTCCTCCTCATCCTCTTCTTATCCTTTTCATTAACTCCTTCCAAAAATCACTTCAACCATCCTTAACATTTGAATACAATGCATTAATCCTGGTACATATATATGAAACTGAAGTTCAATCTCAGCCAATGTGTAATTTTTATTCTCCATTCTAATTAAGAAATTACTTTTTCATGTTGATCAATATTGACATCCATTGACAGTCAATGACAACAAATACTATCTTCATATACAATGTGGTCCCAACAATATCCCCTTTATGTTATTGTAAATACATAAACATTATCTAACATTATCATGTCATTTTCAAAATAAGATTCTTATATCTACTCTTTCCCTTTCAATTTTCAACATTCATTTCATTTCAATTTTTCTCTCCCTTATTTAAAATAAATAAAAAGTTTATAGTAAAGAGGGTGTCGACCCATACTTAAGAAATTTCACAATCAATCATTTTACTCTAAGTCTACTTGATCAATTATTGATGATGAAAACAAGGGGATTTGATCTAGAAAAAAAAGTTGTCCCTTATACAGTGATCATGATAACTCATCCAATGAGAACTGTTGTAATTGTCTTCAAGGCCCTTTCCTCTTTCATTCAGGATAAGGATAATAAATTTCATATGATATTTACAACCTGAAACTCATGCGCTCATTTTAACAAAACAGATCAAAAAAATTCCAGTGAAATTGGAATGATAAGTGGCCTTGGGCCACTACCATTCTTCTTATGTCATTTATTATCATTGTTACTCCCCCCTTGTAAAATAATTTCAGTTTGAGTGAAAAAGGATGAGAGATGACATACCATTTCCAGTGACAGGACTCTTAGACATCTTCTTCTTGTGTTCCCCCTCAAGGTAACACTTCTCAGGTTCTCCCATGAGTGCTTTCTTCACCTTCAATTCCATATATCATTAGTATAATAAAAAATGTGTTAAGGGAATATGGTGGATCCTCCTTAAATCATCAATATGATATGGATGGATGAGATGATTTTCTCGACCATGATACTCTATTTTCTCTACTCATCACACTTTCTCCTTTGATTTTATTTTCTGACTTTGGTAATGTGGATCTCAATATTTCTTTCATTTCATTGTGTATGAGTCTTCTTTCTTCAAGAGCTTTCAAAACACTAGAATCTCCTAGTTCAATTTTCATCTTCTTGAGGAATTATTCTTGGGATGGAATAAATGCATTGCAATTATTAACAGTGTGACCAGGCTTGTTGCACCTAACACACATGAATTTTCTATCATCATGTAGAATCTTTTAATTTTCTTTTGCACTCGCCTTAGCCTATGCATCTCCCTTAATTATCATTCATTCCAAATCTTCAGGGTAGAAAACCAGTATGTCCTTGGGAATAATGGTAGTATGTTATGATTTTCCTCCTAGATTCTCAGAGTTTCATCATTTTTAAGAATTCTTTTGAATATACCACTCTTCAAACTCATGGATTTTGAATCCAAGGGCTTATCACCATTCCTTATAGAATTCTTCTTCGGGGACTTTTCTTTTGAATTATTCTTCTAATTTCTTCCCAAGGAATATTCTTCTCTCTTAGCTAGCTTCTGTGGTCTTATGATCTTATCAGCTTTGGATACGAGTTGAGATAATCATGCTCCTTTCTTGTGACCACTTCCATTTCATACATCACAGATGTTGTATAGCATTCCAAATCTATTTGTAGTATACATATTCTTATGGATATGTTGATGTTTCTTCATATTCTTGGGATTTCTCCCTTTTTACATATTCTTTGTCTGTGCTTTTTCATTTAAAGGAATGTACCAACAATCCAGTGCACAATGCCCAAATCTATTTCATCTCCATCATTGACCCACAAATCTTGTGTTCTTGAAATCGTTGGTATAACGATGTTTGGACTTTTTCTTAATGTGATGTCATCTACTAGGAGAACCATCTTCTAGCATCTTATTTCTATCCAACCTATCCATGGTGGTAGGATTATTCTCTTAACCTTTCCCCATCCATACTTTTTACGAATTTTTCTTCACACAAAAATTTTTAGAAGAAACATATTTAGAAACAATAGTACCAGATGGTATGAATGATACCTTCCCTTTCTCATCTTCTTGTGATTGATCAATGAGTTTTGTCAGGATATTTTTATCACATGTTGGAAGTCATTTTTCTTTAGAATCCTCTAGTGAACATTGAGTACCAGCAGCAATTGTTTCATTCTTTTTTAATTCATGAATTGTGTCTTCTCAAGTTTGGTCAACTAGGTTTCCAATTTTATACATTCTATACTGAGGATGATCTTCTGATATTCAATCATAATCATCTTTTAATCACAATCCTTTCTAATATTTCAATCCCATCTTCATGAAACAAGAATTTGGTTTATAACAATGAGCCATGGTCCTTTACTTTCATGGATGTTTCTTCCAAATCTATAACATTTACTTCAGTTCCCCTTTTCATCTCATCATTAAATGGATTAATATTTTCTTTTAGAGTCTTATTGACTCCTTATTTCTGTCCAAGGTCTATAATCCATCTGGAGAGCTTATAACATTCTTATACAATATTTACCATGCCTTGCTCCATATTATCAGCTTCTCTTCCTAGTATGGTGATTTCGTCCAACATACATTGAAATATTCTACCAATAGAAGCAACTCTTTGTTTAGGAATTTCCTACAGATAGGTTCTTAATTTCTCATGATCACATCAAAATGAGATAGAAGTGTCTTCCTTTTCTCTACTTGAATCCTCAGCCACCTACTCTTTACAACCCAAGCCTGATATTTCATTATTATTGGAGGGGCATGGAGAACCATAAATTGTAACTTCTTTGGACATGAGGGATGTCTTATACAACTTCTTCTATTTATATTTCTTGTTCATCATGGTCTTTATGGGTGTTGATTTATTCTAAGAGATATCTTTATTTTCATTAATACAACTCTTCATTGTTGACTCGGGAAAGAAACTGTAATCCTCATCTGAATAGAATTACTTTAAAGTATCCTACATACGTAAAAATCTTGCCTCTGATAATGATTGAAGTACCGCAGATCACCCTGAGGGGTGGGGGAATCAGGGTGTCAACTTTTTCTCTTGTTTATTGGATCTTGTTTCCACGTTGTTAGGAAAATAATTAACCTTTTATGATGGATATGTGCAGTAATTAAAACATTCACATACATAAGGAAAACAACTCACTTTTATGTGGTTGACCACTAAGGGCTAAGTTCAAGGAGCATACTCCGATAGTTGGACAGTCGTACATAATTCCACTAATATCGACAGGATGTGGATTATAAGACTTAGATTTTGTCACTCTCTCCAATGAACACTAAATTTAAAAATGTTCGGGGATAGCGCACTACTTTTCTCGGATCAATCCGTTGAATCCCTCTGGCTCACTGCCTTCGAGAGGTCACACTTAGTTTATGCACATAAAGGTCCCTTCAACAGATAGGAATGAAAGTATTTGTCTCCGGTTCAACATGAGATTTTTCTATCATCGAGGTCCAGAGTTGATGGTCATTGACCTTCAATATTATTATCCAGTGAAAAAACCATAAGAACTAATTATTTTTATTCTTATTGGCTAGAATCACAAATCCTTTTGTGATTGTTCAATCACTGAAGCACATCTCACTAGGCATCATCATAATCAACCCTTCTTCTCCCCTATTCACATGTATTTATGAGACCATGAATGTTGTCCTCAAATCATCCCTTCTATTTTGTTAGACACATGCACCCTTGGTTTAGGTTGCTTCTCTTCAATGTATTCATGTATTCTTGCACTTTCGCTTCATCTTTCTTTTTTGAAGGACAAAGTAGGCACGGTGCCTTTTAGAACACACACTCCCTCTCCTCTTATTATTTTAACACATAATTCGAATATGCTTGGACTTTAATTATGTTTTTCATCAAATCATGCATATAAATCCATTTCCCATCACCATGATCAATCCTCCTTCTCCCTTCCTCAACACACACTTGTTCACTTTGATTTTGTTATATTTATATGTATGTGATTCTATTCAAACATCAATGTTGGAATTTTGTTATGGCATGGTGCTTCTTGTTTTCCCCTTTGTTTTTCACACCAAGGGTATAGTTCTCATCTTTGGTCAATGTGTGAAGGCCTCCTTCATGGACTAGGAAAGTTCAAAGCTTCTCCTCACGCAATGGATTCGTGGCCTTCCTTCGCAAAAAATGTGTGGTCCTCCTTCATATAAAAAATGGTTCATGGTTCTACTCAACGAACTGAGTGGTACAAGGGACTTGTCACAACCCATCCTAGTGGGGCCCACACTGTGACTACCCAATCCCACCTCCAATAGGCCAGGGGCGGGTGACTAGCACCGAGTAGGAATATTACTAACATGGGAGGCATTGCATAAGCACCTATACACACACATACCTCTCCAAGCCCACAACTGCTGAAATGTAAAAACACTATGGAACAAAATTCATGCATACAAATAATCCAAACCAACAGAGTAAGACGTTAAGTAATGTACTGAATGAATACTGGGATAGAATACAATCCCACCAAACAAAAAGTCTGAAAACTACAATGTCCAACCTGTAAACACAAAGAGGTACTGGGACTGCTACACATATCCAAAGGAATGCCTTGTGCTATAAGGAACTCAGAATGATCGGTCCTATCCTGGTCCACCGTGGACTCTATCAAAAGGATACTCATCTACAGAAGACACAACACGTGCGGGAAAAGACCGTGCATGAGTGAGTATAACAATACTCAGTAGAAAACCCCAAAAACCACGAAGCAGTACACAAAGTAAAGGTACAGCCAGCTATGCACAGTATATGTATACAGAACATATAGCAAGGGAAACACAAACCAGATATACTCAAAACCCAGAACTGTGGTCTAGAGACAAGTCACACAACCACATAACCCTGTTAGGGCTTCAGTTCAAAGATTCCATGAAGCAATCATTCTGGGAGAAAACACTCCACATGTCTTAAAGCTCTGATGTCGTCCTTCTGAGAACTACCATTTGTCGGGAACCTTCATGAGAGGTAGTTACACTCATTACTGGAGACACACTTCTGAAGGGGAAAGATAAAGATACATAGATGAGGATCACTACGAGGGCCATGTACGATACCTCGACTCATCCGGAATTCACCTGATAGGTAGGGGATTGACGCCCGGTGGAGTTTCTCATGTATGTGGATGACTCTACCTAGGGTCAAGAATGGATATAGGTTCTCAATATGGGCCTCTCGAATGGATTCTTGACTCTATCAAAGAATTTCCTACTGAAGATATGATACTCATGTAGAAGGAAACAATACCTAAACTTCAGGGGAATGAAAATAAGGAGCACTAACTCAAACGAAACATTCCCACAATACAGTGGACATGATGACCATGAAATTTTTTTAAAAGGTACATAGTGTGTCGAAAAGTTACATGTTGGGTTGTCTGACCCTGAGTAATTCCCATGTACAATGGCCTATGTCGTAAGGCCAGTTTTTTAGAAACGTTACTACACAACATGTAGTACTATGTACACACCATTTTTGAGTGCCTTGGATCGGCTCCGTGTATGCTCTCCATATGCCAATACACGGTCTTCATGCCGTGTGCTCCAACCCATGTAATTTGTACATGTGGTGACCCGCATTACTGGCCTCTCTAGTCCATTTGATGGATTACACGGTTGTGTACTCCACCCTATATCCGTGTGCACCATGGATATACACAGAGTCCCGTGAAGCCACCTCTTCCATGTTGTAGACACTGTGTTCTGAAGCCGTGTAGATCATCCTGTGTTCGTGTACTTCCCAAAATAGACGCCGAGATTTGGGGGAAGTCCAACACACCATGTGACTAGGGTCACATGATGTGTGATTTCAATTTAAACCATGAAACCCTATCTACCATCAGTACTACACGGCGTGTTCTTCAGAAGTACGCACCGTGTATTCTGTAAATTTCGAGAAACAAGGACCTCCGTTGTCGCGCCTCCGTTGATACCCCGTTCATCAATCCAATCGTCTGATCTCCATGTAACCCCTGAGTTTTTTCCCCTCAACACCACAAAGCTACTTAAGATGTTTTCAGTCCTCTGATTGGCCTTGAAAACATGTTTTTATCTTCTCACATGAAGAACACTCAAAGAACAGCCTCCTCTGATCCCAGCCGATTCATCATCTATCATGGCCGTCACACCTCTGTAGGGTCGTTGCGTTGTCAGATCTCTGGTTTGTGATCATTGCACTACTTGAAGGGTGCACAATGATCCATTGTTCATCTCCCCATGAATAACACGAAGAATACAAAGATTGCACGAGAAGAAAATGGGAATGGAAAACTAATCGAACAAATTTGAGGAACGATCCTCCACCATCGTTTGTCACGGAGTTATTACAATCCCATTAATGGGCTTCAATGGAGAAGAAATCAACAAAAATAATCAACATGGATTAATTCCCCATAATCATACCAAAGAAATACCTCCCGCAAGAATGTATGAATCCACAGATCAACATGTTCTTGGTTGATTTACGTTCATCATTTAAATTCATGAATGGGGAAAGAGTATTGAAATAACAACCCCTACCTTTAATAAAGAATCGATCATTGGTGAAAGGGTCATGTTGATGTCATCATTGAGAGCCTTCAACTTTGTTGGCATAGAGATTCCCCACTTCGACATGTCATCATTCATTGTTGAGGGCTTTCTTCAACTCTTCACGGACTCTCCAGATATTTCCCTCAATTTTCACCAACGAGCAATATTTGATTGTCCAAATAAAAATGGAAACATATTTGACATCCCATCACACTGCAGAATTAATGCGTCAGCATTTCTATTTTTGAGTCATTATGACATGACATTAATTAATGAATCAACTGCCCCATCATCGCGCTACAATTGATATTTCTATAAGAAATAAAATAAACATTACAATTTTTTTTACATAAAATTTCCAAAAATTGTCTTTCTCCCTTGACCTGGACTAGTCAAGGTTAGGCTCATTCTTAGGTAAAGTCATCATTTCGGAAACAACATTTCCCTCAGATTATTAATCGAGTCATCTATTTAGATACTCACATAGCCACGCACAAGTGCTAACTCACTTAACTAAAGAAGTTCAAACCAACATTCCGGGCTCATTGGGCCTCTAAATGATGTGCCATTTTTGTGCCCGGTCTCGAAATAAACCCATATAATATTTAAAAATAATAAATGAAAAAATTGAGACATTAAATTCTCTCCACCTTAGGGATTTACGTCCCCAAAATGCCAAATCCAAGGATACTCAAAAAGATTTGGGTATTGGGCATGGATTTGAGACAGCTGCTCCCACGTTCTCTCCGGAAGATTCCCGTGCTGCCACCAAATGTGCACCAAAGGAATTGATTACCCACGAATGATCCTATCCTACCGATCATCGATCTCCACCAGGTACTCAGCAATGGTCACTCCATCCTCTATGTCCAGCTCCCCCTGTAAATGACGTGCGATGGTTCATGTAGTGACCTTCTCAACTGCGACATGTGGAAGACATCATGTAACCAATGAAACTAAGTCGGTAGAGCTAGGTGGTATGCCACCCCTCAAACTCTGCATAGTATCTGGAATGGTCTGATGTAACTCATAGATAACATGCCTCCCTATCCAAATCTCTATAACCCTCATCGATGTGAGACCTAAAGAAAGACATGGTCTCCCTCTTCGAACTCTAGTGGTCTCCGTTGTCTGACATAATAAGACTTCTTCCAGCTCTGTGTAGTCTTCATCCACTCCCTGATGATCTGCACCTTCTCAGTGGTAGCATACACCATGTATGGGCCCATGAGTGATGACTCTGTAGGGTCAGTCCTACAATGCAGTGATCGGCAGTGTCTCCCATACAAGGCTTCAAATGGTTTCATGACAGTAGTGAAATGGTAGATATTGTTGTACGCGAACTCCGACCGTGGTAGGTGGTCCTCCCATCAGTGACCAAAGTCCAAGACATAGGCTCACAACATATCCTCCTGAACCTGAATGGTCCTCTCTGTCTGAGCATATGTAGAGGAGTCCCATGATCTCTACTGAACTCTTCTCCCTGAAAGATAGGAAGTGGGTCCACATGGTGAGTCGGTCAATGATCACCAAGATGGAATCATGCCCTGTGGATGTCATTGGTAAACCTGTTACGAATTCCATAGATATTCCAACCCACTTTCACTCTAGAACTTCTAGGGGGTGAGCTAATACCGCTTGAACCTGGTGCTCAGCCTTCACCTACTGGCATGTGAGGCATCAGAAAATGAACTCTGCTACTGCCTTCTTTAGGCCTGACCACCGGAACTATCGTCAGAGATACTAGTGCATCTTTTCCACTACAGGATGTATGACCAAAGGGGATATATGAAACTCCCTCAGGATCTCTTTCCAAAACGCCACTGGTACAACAATGAGTCCTCTAAAAATATGTATGTGCTTCACACCTTGCGAATATACCTCAGGAGCATGTCCTGTGGAAAACTGAGCACGTAAAGCATCACAGACGACATCCCCAGGTTGATCTTTCCTAATTACTTGTAAGAATGGAGGGGTGACAACCATCAACATCATATAGGCTTCATCTTCCTTATCCACTAAGGACAACTGCAATGTGGCTAACTGCCACGTTGCCTCTCTCAACGGTTGTGAGATCGAACTTCTACTCAGAGCATCTACCAGCTTATTCCCCATTCTAGGAGTATAGATGATCTCAAAATCATAGTCCTAGAGGAACTATAGAAAATTCCACTGCCTTAGATTCAGATCCTTTTGCAAAAATATGTACTTTAGGATCTTGTGGATAGAGTAGATGATAAACCGCTCTCCCATAAGGTAGTTTCACGACATCTTCAATATGAAGACGACCACTTCCAACTAAAGATCATGGGTCACATAGTTCTAATCATGTGGCCTAAGTTGGTGGGAACCATAGGCGATCACTTCCAGCTTGTGCATCAGGACACAACCAAGCACGGTCCCTGATGCATTGTTGAAAACTATGTACTCGACACCCTCCTCCGAGAATCTCAAGACTAGGGCACTCTTCAAACTATGTCTCAACTATTCAAAAGCCCGCTGGCACTTCTCCATCCATACGAAGGGTTTCCCCTTCCTAGTCAAGGATGTCATCGGTGCTGATATCCATGAGAAGTCAGGAATGAATCTTTGGTAATATCCTACAAATACAAGGATGCTCTGCCCCTTAATCACACTCTAAGGTGGCTCACATGATAAGATAGCCTCCACCTTGGATGGGTCTATAGCTACTCCATTTTCCGAGATGACATATCCCAGATAGTGGAACTCCTGAATCTAGAACTGGAACTTTGAAAGCTTCCCATAAAGCTGGTGCTCCTGAAGTACATCTAGATCCATCCGCAGGTGTCACTCAAGCTCCTCCTATGATGTCGAGTACATAAGGATGTCGTCAATGAAGACCACTACGAACCAGTCCATGTATGGCTGGAAGATCTGGTTCATCAGTCCCATGAACACTGTGGGGGAATTTTTCACTCCATAAGGCATCACTAAGTACTCATAGAGACCATAGTGGCATCTGAAATCAATCTTCTGTATGTCATCATCCCGTACTCGTAACTTGTGATTGCTTGATCGAAGTTCAACCTTCGAGAACCCCTGTTCCCCTCTCTTTTGGTCTAATAAGTCCTTGATTCCCGGAAGTAGATACTTGTTCTTCACCGTCAACTAGTTCAGGAACGGGTAATCCACCCACAACCTCAGAATCTTGTCTGCCTTCTTGGCAAACAAGACTAGGGCCGCCTAGGGTGAAATGATGGGTCTCACAAAACCCTTACTCTGCAATTCCTCCATCTGGACCCTCAAATCGTGATGATCTGTGGGAGCTGTACGATATGCTAATGAGAAAATCGTTGTTTTCCCTTGGTGTAAGTTGATACAGATGTCGATTTCCTAGTGGGGAGGTAAAAGTGGATCATCTTCAGGAATGAAATCCTCAAACACTACCACTACTACTGGGAACTGGGAGCTCACAACATCCACTACTCCGAGGGCAAGGCTATCCAACTCAGGAGCTATTGGATACACCCTCCTATTCATAACCCATTCTGCGCTACCTGGGATTCCGCTTCTCCAACAACGAAAAACTGTGTTCCATCACGGCAGACACACCGCACTCTTCGCCTAAAATAGTAAATCTTGGAATGGACCAAAGATAACCAATCCATACCGAGAATGATGTCGTATGGACTCGATGCTACCAACAAGAGGTTCCAACTGAAACTATTGCCTCAAAGGGTAATATCACACTGTCTGAAAATGTGGGTGATCATCGATTCTCCTCCCGTAGGGGTCTCCAAGTGTTAGGATCGAGTCATTGGTTCTACTGGATTCTAGAGGTTTCATAAAAGACATGTGTCTATGAAGGAATGACAAGAACCTATGTATATAGGTATGCTGACTATGGTATAAAAGACACAGATCGTACCTTGAATCATCCCTGGCATCCCTAGGTCGTATGCCTCGACCGCATGCAGATGTCCCCATCTCGGTCCCCCAGACCCATAAGCCTGGTGCGGACCTCCTGGGGGTGGTGGTGGAAATAAGTCAAAGCATCTTCTACCTCCCGCAGCTCTCCGGCTCCTCGTTGACATCCACCACCTGGTGAGTATGACTGTTCCACTATATGCCTCTGCCTCAGTGGCCCATACACCACTTCCCTCCCATCAGCTCAACAGGTTGGGCAATCTCTAACGAGATGTACCCTACCTTCGCACGCCAAGAATAACTTTCCCCTATGATGACTGGATATAACCTGGGAGCCATGGACTATCGATCCTCTGTCATGGGTCCTCCTATGAAATTTCCCATGTCCATATCCCTATGTATGATTTCAGCTCCCCACTGCCGGTGTCTCCGCACCTCTCTGCTAGCTGCTGACTGCAGTCGGCCATCTATGCTCCACCAAAAAGCTCTCGATCACCAAGGCCCTCTTGAGAACTCTAGTATAAGTCGAAATACATAGATGCATGACACTAGCTCGAATGTCCTGTCATATACCTCGCTAAAAGGTCCAAGATATGATGTACTGATCCCTAACCATATCCATTGAGTACCAGGTGAGAATGGTGAACCACAATGAATAGTTGGTTACCGTTATACTACCCTGTTGAAGTTGAGAAATCTCCTGGTTGCACACAGATCTCAGCGTAACCGGAGAAAACTCGTCCCTGAAGAGTCACTCAAACTTCGTCCATGAAAGAGTCTTAGTGTCATGAGTCTATGTGGTCAGAATCCACCATCTTCATGTCGAACCCTGAAGAAGGATCACTCCTAGGATCATCATCTGTTCTACTGGTTTCCTCACTAGATGGAAAACTATAGACACTACCTCAAGCCATTCCTCAGCTGCCTGCAGGTTGGTCTTGCCTCAAAAACTGAGGGGTCTTTGTCTCTATAACTCATGCAGCATGCTAAGCATGCGCCATTCGTCGGTCGGTACTGCAGGTACCATGGGTTTCTCCACTAGTTGTGGTATAGCAGGTGCACCACCTGGTGGAAACGCCTGGGGAACTGGTCCTTGTATCGAAGATTCGTCACTAGGGGGGTCATCCTCGAGATCATGATGCTGAATCATAGTGGGTATGCATCATGAAGGCATCCTATAATGAAACAAGATGTACCATGGTCAATGAGTATATCTGGAAAGCTGAAACAAATGATATGGAAAACAAAACCCATTCTTATATGACATATGTGCCTTTATTTTATTTCTCCACAACCTGTATTTTTGTGTACCAAGTCAAAATGTAGGTTATCATAGTCATGATGTATGGATACATCAGTCGCCGCATGAACACTGGAGTCTATGGCCTGAAATCTGAGCTCGAAGCACATAACTTTGTTGCCCCAAACCCATCTCACAGACTGTTGGTCCTAATGTAGAACTGGCCAACACTGATACCACTCTATCATGACCCGTCCTAGTGGGGCCCACACTGTGACTCCCCAAGCCCTCCTCCAATAGGCCAAGACCGAGTGACTAGCACCGAGTAGACATATTACTAACATGGGAGGCATTGCCTAAGCACTTATACACATTCACATATCTCCAAGCACACAAATGGTGAAATGAAAAAACACTATGGAACAAAATGCATGCAAACAACTAAACCCAACCAACAGAGTACGACGGGAAGTAAAGTACTGAAAGTAAACTGGGACAGAATCCAATCCCACCAAACAAAAGGTCTGAAAACTGGAAATTCCAACCTTTAAACAAAAAGTCGTACTAGGACTTCTACTCTTAGCTTAAGGAATGCCTCAACATGTAGGGAACTCAGAAAACTCGATCTTGTCCTTGTCCACCCCAGACTCTGTCAAATGGTTTCCCGTTTGCACCAGACACAACACATGCGGGTAAAGCCCGTGCATGGGTGAGTATGTCAATAATCAGTAGAGGACCCCAAAAACCAAAAAGCAGTACACAAAGTAAAGGTACATTCCTATATCTATAGTATATTTCTATAGAACATATCTGAAGAGAAACACAAACTAGATTTACTCAAAACCCTGCCTCAAGGTCTAGAGACAAGTCGCACAACCGCATACCCCTGTTAAGGATTATGTTCAAATATTCCATGAAGCACTCATTCTAGGATAACACACTCCACAAGTCTTAAAGCTATGATGACGTCCGTCCAAGAAGTACCATTCGTCGGGAACCGTCACGAGAGGTAGTTACACACATTACAGGAAACACACTTTTGAGTGGAAAATTTAAATAGATAGATTCCCTCATTTCAGGAGACACACTGATGAGTGGGAAAGATCATGATACAAATATGATGATCACTGGTAGGGCCATGGCGGATACCGTGACTCATCCGGAATTCACCTACTATGTAGAGGATCGACGCCCTATGGAATTTTTCACGTTGATGCCTGACTCTAACTAGGGTCAAGAGTGGATAGAGGATCACAATCTGGGCCTCTCGGATGGATGCCTGACTCAATCAAATAAAGTTCTACTGAAGAGATCATACTCCAATAGATGGAAATGAAACCTGACTTTCATCAGAATGAGAAAAAGGGACACTAACCCAAACAAAACATGTCTATGATACGGTGGACAAGAGGACCATGCCCCTTTTTAAAAGGTACATGACATGTTGAAAAGTTACACACCATGTCATCTGACCTTGGGTACATCCCATATACAACAACCCCTTTCCTGAGGTTGGTCATGTAGACATGTTAGTACGCTGCGTGTAGTATTGTGTACATGTTGTGTCCAAGTGCATGGGATCAGCTCCGTGTACGTTGGCCATATGACCGTACACGGTCTTCAACCTGTGTACTCCAACCCATGTGATCAGTACATGGGGTGACCTACTTTACTGGCCTTGCCTGGCCGTGTGATGGAGAACACGGTCATATACTTCATCCCATGTCCGTGTACCCCCTGTATACACGCCGAGTCCCGCACAGCTACCTCTACCATGCTAAACACGTTTTGTTCTAAAGCCGTGTAGATCATCATGTGTCCATGTTCTTCCCAAAATACAAATCTAACTTCGAGGATGTCCAACATGCTGTGTGACTAGGCTCACATGTCGTGTGATTCCTCTCTGACCCCTGAAACCCTAGTCACTGCCAGTACTACACGGTGTGTTCGTCAGAAATACACGCCGTGTATTCTGGAGATTTCCAGAAACGCGGACCTCCGCCGTCGCGACTCCGGTGATGCCCTGTTCATCAATCCAGTCATCTGATCTCCATGGAACACCCAGGTTTTGGTCTCCCCGACACCATGAAGCTGCTTCAGATGTTTTCGGACCTCTGATCATCCCCGAAGACATGTTTTGATCTTCCCACGCAAAGAACTCTTGAAGAACATCCTATTCCGATCCTAGAGGATTCATCGTTCGTCATGGCTGTTGCACATCCATAGGGTCATTATGATGTCAGATCCTTGGGTTGGGATCATTGCATTGCATGATGGGTGCACAACGATCCATTTTTTGCCGCCCTGTGAAGAACACGGAGAACACGTAGAACACGCAAGAGGAAAAGTGGAAAGGAAAACCAATCCAAAAAATTTGAGGAATGTACCACCACCTTCATTCATCAAAGTGTTAATCTGCTCCCATTAATAGGCTTAAATGGAGCAAAAATCCACAACAATAATCAATTTTGATTAATTCCCCATAATAATCCCAAAGAAATCCATCCCGAAAGAATGTATGAATCAATGGTTCAACATGTTCGTGGTTGATCTGGGTTCGTCATTTAAATTCAAGAATGGGGAAAGAGGAATGAAATAACAACCCCTAACATTAGGAAAGGATCGATCGTTGAAGAAATGGTCACACATATGTCAATGTATAGATCCTTCAACTTCATTGGCGTAGTGATTCCCCACATAGACCTATCGTTGTTCATTGCTGAGGGATTGCTCTAATGGTCCGCGGATTCTCCAGAGATTTCTATCAATCGTCGCCTACAAGAAATATTCGATTACCCAAATAAAAAAGGGAAAAATATTTGACATTCCATGACGCTGCAGCATTAACATGTTAGCGTTATTGTTTCTGATTCATTATGAAATGACATTAACTAAAGAAAAAACTGCCTTGCCCCTGCACTGCCGCATATATTTACAAATGAAATACAATAAACATTACAAATTTATTTTATTTTATTTTACTAAAAACGTCTGAAAATTCACTTTCTCCCTTGACACATGCCAGTCGAGGTTAGGCTCGTTTTTAGGTAAAGTCATTGTTCCAGGCACAACGGTGCCCTCAAATTTTTAATCCGGACATCCGTTTGGATACTACCACAGTCATACACATGTGCTGCCTCTCTTAACTAAAAAAATTTCAAACCACCATTCCGGGCTCACAGGGCCTCGAAATGATGTTCCATTTTTGCGCCCGGTCTCGAAATAAGTCCATATAATATTTATTATTAATAAACAGAAAAATATGAGACATTACAGGACTTCCTCATGGGATTCCCTTTACCATAAACCAGTGTGGTACACAGACATGCTGAGTCGTACATGGAAACTTTTCTACCCAAATTCAAAATGGCATGTGTCTCCTTCTATTCACAAACTAGTAGTGGTTCACAGCTCTTCTTCTTTGCGAACCAGAGTGGTACGTGGATCACTCCTTCACGAACAAGATCGAAATGTAGGAGACTTTTCACGAGCCTCAAATGGTTTGTAGATCATTCATGCCCCTTCATGAACTTTTAAGATTAGAGATACTATATTTCTCTGAATAGGATCTCTTTAAAATATTGGGGGCACCCAACCCTTTTATAGAATTCATGATTCTATTTATATAAGAGGGGATCACATCATTCTGCATCCAAAATTCTCTAGATATTTCATGAAGATTGTGGTATTGAAAAATTCAAATCGCAGTCGTGATATACACCACGTTTCTTGGTTGATTCACATTGTAATATTCCCCATGCATATGCAAAGAGGTATGCATGAAGATCTCCTCTACTTGAGTTCTTGACATTGAACGATCTTCGGCAACATTGATTTCCTCAGCCAATATCTCGATCTTCATTTCATTCGCACGAATGGACATGTAATTGCATGCATGTGATCGTAGTATCCATATGATCACTATGGTATGGCACTGATATCAAATAGCGCACGGAGTGGCGAGATTATCGTTCAACTGGAGATCTAGTTTTGTGGGTACATGCAGGTATTCAAAGGTTAAAGATGACATGTGGTGGAGAGATCAGACAATGCTACTTCAATCATGAACCACAAAGATCTTATGGATGGCTTGGATGTATGGGATCAATCTCGTGATTGATCAAACGGTAGACCACATGTCTCTTTGGGTTCAACAGTCATGATTATTTTCTTATCATTAAAACATTTCCCTACATCGAAATGCCACACTTTTTTCTCGCAATTTATCAATCAAGATACAGAATCAGTGACTTAGATTACTCTTTCTCCCTCGACAGTACTACCCAGTACCATGTTCACCCTGCAGGCGCTCTATTATCGACCACACTACTCAACATGCACGCTCCTATCACCCACATTTCATGGGTTCACCACCTTAAGGAACATGCAGGATTATACACGGCCCACACACACCCTGTCTCCTGTGAGCTGGACTCAGGGGTTACCTCAAGCACGGTTGACCCCTCGGGTCCCACATGTGCTTAAAGTGAGGACCTTGGTTGGCCTCTATTGATCGCCCCTTGTTTTTGGTAAATACAAAAAAATTATTACTTTGTGTAAAACAAAGTGTTTACAAATGTAAAACTCCAAACCTCCTCCTCATCCTCTTCTACTCATTTTCTTTTACTCCATCCAGAAATCACTTCAACCATTCTTAATTGTTGTAGCCAATGCATTACTCATGATTTACATATATGAAACTCGGGATCAGGCTTAACCAACGTCTAATTTTCATTCTCCATTTTACGTAGGAGAGTCCCTTCTTGATGTTGATCATTATTGACATACATTGGCACTCATTGACAACAAATACAATCTTCATATAAAAGTGGTCCCAGTAGGTAAACCATGTTGTGTTGATTTTCACCACATTAGTTTGATGAACAGTGATACATTAGTTACATTATAAAATAGAAAAGTAATTTTCTATCTCCATATAAGATAACATGATTCGTTTTCTCACCATGTTATGACGATATAGGGAGTTTCAACATCCAAAAAATTATTTAAATATTAAACATTTATCAGATGATGGGTATACAGTGTTATATCACATGAATCATTTATGATATTGTTTTCATTCAACATATTAAATATCTGTGAAACATTTGAGTTCCATTTGAGACTTATATAAAGGGGATTATAGTGCTTGAATATTTTAACATATACATGGGTGTTAGACAATTATTTTATCAATTTTACCCCTATTAACTAAATCTATCTCTTAATATCTCTCTATATATATCTCTCTTCCATTATATATAAAAAGATGTCCCAGGAAACCATGATAATGATATGATCATTATCAAAAATTGATAGATTCACAAAACTCATGGATACCCATGTTGGATAGAGTCTATTAGATACTTATTAGTGATATTTATCAAGCTTTTGTAAAAGGGATATGATAAAAATATCAATATATATATTGTACATGTTATTTGATTATATTATTCAATATGAATGAATAGATATATCAAAAAAAACATAATAGGTTTTTCATAAATGATTTCATTCCATTTGGACTAATGTTATTCCTTTGTTGCTTTATTATAGACATGACACATTTTAAGGGAAAAAGTTTCATTTTTTTATAAAAATCATAAAACTACATCATGGTCTTTGAAAAATAGCCATGAAAAAGTATCATGAAAAACCGATAATCATAAATATGAAAACACTACACAATAAATTGGATATATAACACTGATTTTATTAATATTTCCATGACATATTAAATACTCCCATCACTGATTTTGTAAGAAATTTTCATAATTTATGTGAAATATTAATGTTTTAATACTAAGTATAATTTTGGAACATTTTGAGAAGTAGTCCAATTGAGTTAGTTGAAAATTTTATTTATAACTATCACAATAATTATAAACATTGTGGGGTTATTATTTTTTAGGATTCCCAATTCCATATAAAACATTTCATTATAAGGGGTCATCGGCCAATTCTGCCTTTTTAAGGCCCATATGGGACACACAAGAAGGCCTATAGAATCTATGAAGAAACTGGACCAGCCATGAAGTTTTAATTTCTAGACTCAATCAAGAAGTCCAAATTCCGTTATTCTCTCCCAATGTTCACGGGATTATTAAATAAATATTGGATAAAAATTTCAAGGCCCATCTTCGAAGACAAGGGGCCCAACTGATTCATTTAAACTCAGGCCACCATTCTGTCCAGGAATTAAATTCAGTATTGTATTCATGGAATTTCTCATGATCTAGTCATCAAATCATGCTTATATATTTCAGTGTGATAGAGTAGATGTATGTAGCCGACTTTTTTGAAGAAATCATTTGGATTTTAAGGCATCTTCCTATCAGAAAATCCATTTACATTTTTTCCATTGAAAAAGAATGGATAGAAATGGGTAGTTTACCTTTGTTTAATCAAACCGCCATAACATTGGCTCTATATGTCCAAATTCCTCCAACTTTTGAGATTAGTCGGCCAACATTATTATCTACAATATTAAAGAAGGATATATCTCTATATTTGGATGCCATGATGTCTAAATCATCGATCCAAGTGGAGGGATAGAATGGGAAGGACAATAGTCCACTTCCTTGGGCTATAAATACACCCCCTCTTCTCCTTGGTAAGGGCTGGCATTTTAGAAGAGAGTAGATCATATTGGTAGGAACAAATACTTGAAAAAGGCTTGGAAGGACCTTCCATACTCATGTATTCACTTGAGAGACCATTCATCCTCTATTTGTTTTCGTTTACTTTTATTTTCTTCATTGTTGTGATTTTGTATGTCCTTTCTTTTGTAATTCTGTTTTAATGAAAGTATATTCTTCAATATATCTTATTCTCATCCACCTTCTATAGTTTAATATTAATTTTCTTAAAATAGTTTAAAAAAAGTTGAATACCATTACCATATTTTACTACCTCATTCAATTGATTGTCCGTTTTTTAAATTTTCATCATTGTTCGTGTGTGTGTGTTCGACACACCACTCTTTTCTAATCCCTTTCTTTTTCTTCTATTCTTAATTTATCACCATAATCATTATAACCAGATTAATAAACAACCAAATGGTTGAGTCATTATTTCATTTGGGTGAGTCATAATTTAGGGATGTTAAGTGATTGAGGGTATTTTCTAGATGAGTATTCGTTAATTTATCATTGTGTATGTTGGACTTAACATGTCATGGATTAATGGCATATTTTTTTTAACATGTGGTTTACATGGATTATTGGAACCATAAATACACTACCATAGACATGTAAAGGTAATGATTAGAACCCTATGTTAATTTATGGCTTGGATTAAAGCCTTAATACTTTGTAATTCCAATCAACATTATCTTGTGAAGTGGGTGTTAATTTAAATTAAATATAAAGCAAAGCTCAAGGATATCACAAGATTAACTCCTTAATAATGAACTCACCCCAATATTTATCAATTTATAAAATAAAACACCATCCCTAAGTTATTTCATATGATCTAAAAATAATCCGCTAATCATAATACAAATAACTAAAAAACAACCGACTATTATAAAGTATCATCACCGAGGATTCGACCCGAGTTTTTCTATACACATTAGCAGAGCACTATAACCTTGACCGGTCGATAGGAGACAATCGACCGCATGTTTCAAATGGAGATTTTGTTGGGTGTGGTGATTTAAGTATTCATTTGTTTCTGGTTATTGTAATAAAAAACCAAATAAAAAACTAAATTTAAAAATAATTTGAAAAAACCATAAAGAAAAACTAGTCTTCTCATAAAAATCATAAACGGAAAACAAACAAAGAAAAACCCATCTTACTCTTTCATTAAAAATCTCTTTGAATTCCCCATATCTTCCCAAACAATTCCTCAGATTTGTTTGACCCTGAAATTGAGCAAACACTTTTCCAACATTGGAGGAACATAAGAGATAATCAAATAATTCAAGAACCAGTCCTTGTCCAACCAGTTGGATTTGAAATGGCCAATCCTAGGGAACAAACCCTTAAAGAACATGAAACCCCTGATATGATTTACCAACCTCTTGGTATTCAATATCCAAACATAGAGGCTAACTTTGAACTCAAATCGAGTTTGAGTCATCTTCTTCTTTATTTCCATGGGATAGCCGGTGAAGATCCACATCTCTACCTTAAAGAGTTCTAAGTGGTGTCCTTTACCCGGAATCCTCTAGGGGTTTCTGAGGAACAAAAAAAACTCCAAACATTCCCTTTCTCCCTAGCCGACTCTTCCAAGTAATGGCTCTACTAACTTTCTCCTAGTTGCTTAACCACATGGAATGACATAAGCCGACTCTTCTTAGAGAAATTCCTTCCTGCTTCTCTTACTGCTTCTATCTGAATGGAAATAAGTGGTGTACGTCAATTCCCAAGTGAATCACTCCATGAGTAATGTGAGGGGTTTAGAAAGCTTGTGGTAACCTACCCACATCACCAAATCCTTGACCAACTTTTGATCCAATACATCTAAGAGGGGTTATTGGCTATGGAGAGAACTCTCATTGATGCTGTAAGTGGTGGTGCAGTTATTGATAGACCTCCTGCAGCTGCAAGAGATCTCACAAGTAACATGGCTGAAAACATACAACAATTCCATACCTGAGCACATTCTCAAGTCAAACAAGACAAAGATAATGAATCAATTGAGGTGAATAATATGACCGAATGGATGAGTGAACTTAATGGTCTTGTGTGAAAACTACTTGTTGCATCCAAATCCCCAACATCGTCTTCTCCACAATCTATGTTTCCAGGACCTGTAAAAAACTGTGGAATCTGCAACTCTCCATCTCATCCAAATGACACATGTCCAGAACATCTAGAGGATACCTCGGATCCATCTAGACCAATGGAGCTCAATGAAGCATATGCTCAGCGGAACCCCAATGCCCAGCAATCAGGTCAGTTTGTTAGAAACTTCAACCAACCCCACTCTGATCCCTTCTCTTCTAACTTCAACCAAGGTTTGAGGTATGGTAATCCCATTTCTGATCCCCCTCAATTCCATCTTCAAAACCCAAAACAGATCCCATATGTTCAAGGTGTCAGTAACTTCCACCAACCATACCCTTTTGTCCCTCAACCTCAAAATATAAATCCTCCTCTTCCTCCTCCTGGATTCTACTATCCTAGTGAGCCTTCCCAATTCTCAAACCAATAAAATCGATTTCCCAAGAACCAAAATCAATGTAATCCAAATATGGGACAAGCCTCTTCTTCCAAGAGACCATGGGAATGCACTATAGAAGATCTTGCCTCCTTCACCCATTCTACTCTCAAGAATATTGAAACCCAAATTGGTCAACTTACATCCAACCTCAGTCAGCAGCAACCATCCAATTCTTCCCACCTCCCATCTCAACCATTACCCAACCCCAAGGGTAATTTAAGTGCAATTTCACTTAGATCGGGAATGAAAATTACTATGCCTCAAGATAATTCCTCCAACCCTCCTTTGAATGTTGACCTAGAAAATTAAAAGAAAAAGAAACTTGAAAAGGAATCTGAATCCATTCCGTCACCTCCTTCCATTCCACTTAGGAATCCAATTCCTTTTCCTCAAGCTGTTTCTAATCCAATGATGTCCTTTGAACCTGATCCTGAAATTCTTGACATGTTTAGACGTGTTTATGTCAACATTATTATCTTAGATGCCATCAATCAAATTCTTAAGTATTCCACGCTTATTAAGGAATTGTTCACCCATAAGAGGCAACATAGGACCTTTGAAAATGTTTCCACCTAGCAGTCTATTCCTATAAAGTGCAACAATCCAGAGACCTTTACGGTTCCATGCCAAATTGGAAGTTCAAACTTTGATGATGTACTCATAAATCTAGGAGTCTCAATTAATTTATTTCCTAAATCCATCTTCTCCAACCTTGGTCTAGTTCCATTGTACCCATCGGCTGTTGTCATTCAGTAATCCAATCGAAGCACATCCAATCTTGAAGGAATAATTGAGGATGTCCTTGTTCGTGTGAATGATCTTATCTTCCCTTCTGATTTCTATGTCCTTGACATGGAAGTTGAGAGAAACTATTATCGATCTCCCCTAATTCTAGGAAGACCATTCCTCGTGACTGCTAGAACTATGATTGATGTCCATTCCGGCATCTTATCCATGGAATTCAGTGACAAACTGGTCAACTGCAACATTTTCCATGCCATGCGATACCCATCTAAGGATCACATTGCATTCTCAATCCATGATTCCGAGGACACTTCTAAGAGTCAATTGAACCCCATTCCATCATGTTCATCCTGTTCTGATGATAATGGGTCTTGTGAAATCTGCAACATGATTAACCAAGTCATAAATGGAGATGTTGATGTGGACCTCTCATTCATAGACTCCGTCAATCTAATGGAACATGAAAACTCTCTTGAATCCCACATCAACTCTGATCTCTACTGATCTACATTGGAAAATATTATGGAAAATGAATCTGAAGAAACTGAAGTCCCTTCAACCAATCTTGAAATGTCTAACCCAAAAATGAGAGATGATACTGATCTAAAACCTCTTCCTGATCACTGGAAATATGCATTCCTTTTCCATGATCACTCATATACTGTCATTATCTCATCTTCGCATACTGAAACTGAGGAGTCCAAACATGTTCTGGTGTTAGAGGAAAACAAAAGGGCCTTAGGTTGGACCCTATAGATGATGTACCAGGAATCAACCCTGCTCTTTGCATGCATCAAATCCAACTTGAGGAATCATACAAACCAATTAGGAAACCTCATAGGAGACTCAATCCACTCATCCTTAAGGTAGTTAGGAGAGAGATCACTGTGCATCTTCAAGATAGTATTATCTACCCAATATCTGATAGTAAATGGGTTAGTCCAATTCAAGTTATACCTAAGTAGGGTGGGATAACTATTGTCACAAATGAACATGGTGAGGTAGTCACAACTCGAGTGAAGAAAAAATGGCATGTGTGCATTGACTCTAGGAAATTGAATGTCGAAACAAGAAAATATCACTACCCCCTTATATTAATTTATCAAATACTAGAATGATTATCCGGAAAGTCACACTATTGCTTTCTTGATGGATACACTGGCAACTTCCAAATCCCAATTGCACCTCAAGGCCAAGAAAAGACTACTTTCACATAAACCTTTAGAACATATGCATATATGAGAATGCCTTTTGGCCTTTTCAATGATCCCACAACATTCCAGAGGTGTATGATGAGTGTCTTTTCTGAATTCGTTGAACAATGCATGGAAGTCTTCATGGATGAGCTCACCATTTATGGTGTGTCATTTGATTCCTGTTTGAATTCACTCTCTATAGTCCTCAAAAAGTGTGTCAAGTGTAACCCTGGGTTATATTTTGAAATATTTCGCATAATGGTTGCAATTGGGATTGTTCTAGGGCACATATTTTCAAAATATGATATTGATGTGGATCCTGCCAAATTGAAGTGATCCAATCACTACCCGAACCCAAATCTCTTGGAGACATCCATTTATTCCTCGATCATGATGGTTTCTATTGGAGATTCATCCATAACATTAGTGTGATTTCCCACCCACTAACTCGGTTACTTCAAAATGATGTCACTTTCCATTTCGATGAGTTTTTCAATAGATCCTTCGTTGAACTCAAAACTGCTCTTACATATGCCCCGATAATCCAACCCCCAGATTGGTCCTTACCCTTTGAATTGATGTGTGATGCTTATGATAGATCTATTTGGGTTGTTCTTGGTCAAAGAAGAGAAATAATTCCTCATGTAATATGTTATGCCTCAAAAACATTGGATGAAACTCAATATCACTATATTTTCACTTAAAAAGAACTTTTAGAAGTTGTTTTTTGACATAGATAAATTCTAACCCTATCTCTTAGGTTCCAAAATCATCATCTTCACAGACCATTCTTATATTAATTTCATACTCATGAAAAGTGATTCCAAACCGAGGCTAATAATATGGATCCAAATGCTCCAAGAGTTTTTCTTTGAATTCAATGATAGACCATGAAAAAAAAACCATGTGGCTGATCACTTGAGTAGAGTTTCTAATTCTCCTCACTCTGAAATCAATGATCCTGAATTCCCCACTGAGAACCTTTTGTCTCTCACTCCAATGTTATGATGGTATGACCCAATTGTAAATTACTTGGTTTCTGGTGTTTTTCCTGAAATTTTTTCAAAAGAACAAAAAATGAAGTTGAAAAGTGATTCGAAACACTATTTTTGGGATGAAAATAAAATTTGGAAAACTAGGGCAGACAAGGTAATTAGGAGATATATTGATGAAGACGAACATTATTCTCTCTTAGAATTCTGTCACTCAATTCCTGGTGGTGGCCACATTGGACCACAAAGGACATCCCTAAAGTTCCAAGATTCTGGATTCTTCTATCCTTCAATCTTCATGGACTCACATGAGTTCTGTCAATCTTGTCCCACTTGCCAAAATTTTGGTATAGTTTCCAAGAGAATTGAAATCGCCTAAAAGCCTTTAATTTTATATTAGATCTTCGATGTTTGGTCTATCGATTTCAGAGGACTATTTCCCCTACCAATGGATTCACATACAGCCTTCTTTCGGTTGATTATGTTTCTAGGTGTGTCGAGGAAAATCCCACTAGAAAGAATGATTCGCATACTGTTAGTGAGTTCTTAAAGACACACATCTTCCACCGGTTTGGCACACCACATGCCTTGATCAGTGACTTAGTAACCCATTTGTTTAATAGAAACATGGAATCTATTTTGAAAAAAATGGGGTTATAAATAAAACATCAACTACATGTCATCCCCAGACAAATGGCATGGATGGACTTTCAAATATAGAACTGAAAAGAGTGATTGAGAGAATTGTAATACCCACCAGAAAATATTGTCCTGAAAGACTGGGTGAAGCACTTTGGGATTATCAAACTACATATAAAACACCCATTGGGATGTCTACTTTTAGGATAGTTTTTGGTAAAGCATTTCATCTACCAGTTGAAATCCAAATTAAGTGTTTTTTTGCTGTGAAAACCTGTAATTTTGATTGTGAAAAATCTGGTGAAGAAAGATTAATGAAATTGGCTGAACTGGACGAGCTTAGACGTGATTCTTATGATAATTATAATCTCTATAGAGAAAAATCAAAGGCAATACATTAAAAACACATCATGATAAAAGTATTCCATGAAGGTGATAAGGTAATTCTCTTTAATTCTCAATTTCGGATTCACCCAGGTAAGCTTAATTCTCATTGGGAATGTCCTTTTGTTATTACAAATGTTTACCCATTTGGTGTAGTACAAGTCCAAGACCCCTCTTCCAAACGGAAATTCACGGTTAATGGAAATCAATTAAAGAATCACCATGAGAGGACGCAGAATCCTGGTTCAACATCAACTTCCACTGAATCCCCAACTTCTCCAGTCGACCTACCACTAGTTAGAGATGGTAACCCACCAAATCCAAACCATGGGGCACATCTTCCCATTTAAATCCTTCTCCCTCTATCTCTATCTCTTTCTTCATCTTCCCATCTCTTTTATTATATTTTATTACCTATTTCTTAATAAAACCCTTTTATTTACTCTTTCTCTTTTGTGTGGGTGTTACATTCTAAAAAACAATCTCTAAAAAACAACAAAAAACAAAAAAAAAAGAAAAAAAATCATAAAAAAATTTAAAGTCATGATTCATGATTACTCACAGTCTACTTTTGATATTTTGTCCAACCTTTTGGGGATTCAACATACATGTTTTCATCGCAATTTTTCTGTATTTTAATCATGACATTGGATAAATAATTTTGTGTCAAAAACTACACATTTTGAATTCTCAATTTTTGATTTGGAAAATGATTTTCCCCACCCATGAGTAACAACATTTTCTTTCATACCAAGGCCACCTATGGCCATATTTTCAAAATGTGTTTTCTCACCCCTATTTGTGAGTCTTGAGTTTGTGGACTTTCAAGCTGAATTTCTTACTTTAGTGTGTATTAATATGATAGGGGCATTTTATGAACCACATGAGAATCACAATAGCCAAATAGCCTCCCATTAACCATACATTAATCATCATTTTGAATTCCACTTCAATCATATAAAATCCTTTTCTTTGATAGCCACATTACAAGCCCAATGCATTTTTTCAGCCAATATCACCATGTATTTTCATTGCATAATTTTTTTAAATTTAACTGTGGGGGGAATGGATTTCACTGTTTGGGTACGCATTTATTGATTTTGAGAAAGTTATCATCTTATTAAGGGAAATCATGCATTTCATGTGTGGTGTATATGTTATCATTCAGTACGTTTTGGAGAATGTAATGTACTTCCATTTATGTAATTTTGTAAATATTATTGACAAGTGTTCAAAAAAATCAAAAATCAAAAATGATGAAATAAAAATAAAAAAAATGAAAATAAGAATGGGTTGTGTGTTGGGTAGGTCAAAAATATCTATTTCTTACTCTTTGATCTTGTTACAACAATTAAAATTAGTGTTTTGAGGAGATCAGTCATGGGTTGGGATATGATTGTGAGAACTTTTCAAAGTTCAACTTTCGAAAAAAGAGAAAAAAGAAAAAAAATACTTACATTATATTTTTATGTCATTGGGAGAAGTTTTCTGGTTTGTAAATATTTAATCTTCTCATCCACTTCAAATTTTATTCTACTCTTGTGTATTTATCCACACAATCATTCCCTCATAAATATGTGTTTCCATTTCCTTTCATTTCTCATTTGAAAAAAACATGTGTATTGCGCTTTTTCCATGTTGGTGTTTTACCCCTCTTTTTCTCTCTCTTGGACATTATATTCCCACTGTCCAATAGACACAGAAAAATACCTTAAAAAGACCTCTTGATTCTTGTTCACTTTGGATAGGTAAAATAAGCTGAGAGATCTTTTCAAACTCTAAGATTCTCACTTTTTGTTGGTGAAAGAGTGAACCTCCAAAAATGAATTTTATCATCTTAAGAGGTGTGTGTTTTTAGTATCCACCTATTCCATTTCTAAATTTGATCATGAAAAAATGAATTAGTTTTGGAACATTTTTTCTGTAACAACTTGTGGTGGAATTCAAAATTGATGATTGAAATAGTCTAAACCTCCCCTTATTGGAGGAAACAAAATTTTAATATTTATTGGTGAGTGAAAATGATAATTACTAATGTTTTTATATTTTTTGCACATGAGGACATGCACAAGACTAAGTGCGGGTGAGTTGATGTTATTAATATTTTCATGACTTATTAAATACTACCATCACTGATTTTATATGAAATGTGCTTAATTTATGTGAAATATTAATGTTCTAATACAAAGTATAATTATTTAGCATTTTTTGAAGTAGTCCAATTGAGTCTGTTTACTGTTGTATTTATAACAATGAGAATAATGATCCAAATAGTGTGGTTTATGTTTTTTAGGATTTCAAATTCAATATAAAAAACTTCATTAGAGGGGATCAAGGGCCAATTCTTCCATTTTAAGGCCCATATGGACCACACAAGAAGGCCTACAGAATATGTGAAGAAAATGGACCATCCATGAAGATTTAATTTCTGGACTCAATCAGGAAGTCCAAATTCATTTATTATCCTCCAATGTTCGGGGGATAATTAAATGAGTATTGGATAAAAATTTCAAGGCCCAACTCCCAAGAAAAAGGGCCCAACTAATTCATTTAAACTCATCCCACCATTCTTGCCGTGAATTAAATTCGGTATTATATTCATGGAATTCCTCCTGATCTAGAAATCAAATCAAGCTAATATGTTTCAGTGTGAAATAGGAGATATAGGTGGATTACTTTTCTGAAGAAAAAATTTGGATTTGAAGGCATATTCCTCTTCCAATATCTATTCACATTTTTTCGATTGAAAAAGAATGGATAGAAATGGACAGTTTATGTCTGTTTAATCAAACCACCATAACATTGGATCCATACGTCCAAAAGCATCAACAATTTTAGAGTAGTCGGCCAACATTATTATATACAATATCTAAGAAGGGGATATCTGGTGATTCAACTGTCTTGATGTCCAAATCATCTAACCAAATGAAGGGACAGATTGGGAATGAAAACAGTCCACTTCCTTAGGCTATAAATACATCCCATCTACTCTCCTTGCAAAGGGTTGGCATTTCAGAAGATAATAGATCATATTAGCATGAAAAATTCCTATAAAAAGTCTTTGTAAGACCATCCATACTCAGGTTTTTACTTGAGAGACATTTCCTCCTCTCTTTGTTTTCATTTACTTTTAAGTTATTCATTGTTGTAATTCTGTAAGTCCTTTCTTTTGTAATTCAGTTTTAATGAAAATTTCTTCTTAAATACCTCTTATTATCATCCAACATCTGTAGTTTAATATTAATGTTCTTAAAATATTTTAAATGAAGTTAAATACCATTCCCTTATTTTTCTTTCTCATTCAATCGAAAGTCCATTTTTTTAATTCTCATCATTGTTCGTGTGTGTGTGTTCGAGACACCACACATTTCTTATCCTTTTTTTTCTTCTATTCATAATTTATCTTCATAATCATTATAAATCGATTATTAAAAACCCCAATGTATGAGTAAATCTATCATTGGGTTGAATCAAAATTTAGGGATGTTAATTGATTGAGAGTATTTTCTCGATGAGTATTCGTTAATTTAACATTGTGTATGTTGGACTTAACATGCCAAGGATTAATGACATATTTTGTTTAACATGTGGCTTCCATGGATTATTGGAACCATATATACATTACCATAAAAAAGTAATTGTAATTATCAGAACCCTATGTTATGTTAAGTCTTGGATTAAAGCCTTAACACTTATGAATTCAAATCAACATTATCTTGTGAAGTGAGTGTTAATTTAAATGTAATATAAAGAAAAGATCAAGGATATCACAAGCTTAACTCCCTAATAATGAACCCAACCTAATATTTAAAACATATTAAATCAAAAATCATCCATAAATTATTTCATAATCGTTGCAAAAAAAATCCCCCAATCAGAATACAATTAACTAAAAACAACCGACTATTAAAAAGTATCATCACTGAGGATTCACCCCAAGTGCTTATATACACATTAGTAGAGCACCGAAACCTTGAACGGTTGATGGGAGACAATTTTACATTTTTTTAAAACACTCAAAATTAGTATAAAAATGATATTTTTATTAGATAATGTTTATATAGTTGAATGAAAACAAATCCTACTATAAAAATAGTAACTTTTGAAAGATTCAATTCAAAATTTATTCCTCCCGAGAAAATGGAATTTTTCTCTTGGAATGTATTATCACAAATATAAACAACATCATTATTATAAAAATAAAGTCCATGGTTATTTAATATTTTAAAGAAAATTTGTTCCCCTTGATATTATCAAGAACCAATACCATTGTGAAACAAACAGATTTAAACTACACTAAAATCATTTTGGTGGATATTATATTGGTTAAAAGTAGATTGAAATTGTTTATAAGGATTTGAAATATTTATAAATTATAATATAAGGATAAATATAGAATAATATATATTAAATTATGAAATATTAAAAAAATTAATATGATATATTCATATTAAAATGCCTTATTTTGATATGTGATATATTTAGTATATATACAATTCTTAAATAAAATATGAAATGTTTATATTATTATAAATTGTCTTATAAAATGTTGTATATTTTTTAATAGAAGGGTTTTATATTAAATTCCATGAAAAATTATAATATTAAAGTTATTATATTTGTATTAAATAGATAATGTTCATATATTAAACACAAATATAAGGTGTCCATATTTATATAATACTAGATGATCAAAAAATCATTCCTAAATTATAAATTTTTAATAATAGTCTGTATTTGAAATTTTCATAATTTTTTATGACATGTCTAAATATATGAATTGTTAATTTATTTTGTGTATTACTCGATTTATTTATTCATGAATATAAATTGTTTATATTATTAAGGGATGCATTATTCAGTTTAATGTATTAAAATGATTGTTATAAAGGGAATAGCATGAATATAATGAGTTACATTATAGGAATTACATAATATTAAGTTACATTCAAACATCAATATGATTTGTGTCTGGGATATGAGATTGAATGTAAATGTCAGTTAAGATTTATACATATTAATAATCAAGATTTTACTTTAAATATGGTATCTATTTAGTATTAATTCATGGATAGTAGGGATTTGGGATGGAATTCTCATGAGAATATGTGATTAGGGTTTATCTAAAATGATTGGGTTTGTTACCTAACACACAATGCTTACTCTTGTGGTGATTTTAGTTTCATGTGATTCTAATACTTTACATGAAAGGATTTCAAAAACCCTATACATGGGATATATTAAGATGTGAATGAATATAATTGGATTTCTTTTGGGAGAGTGATATAAATCATGAGTTATATAATGATTTACCAATTAATATGTTTTGAACATATTAATTTGGATCAACGTAGAGGATAATAAAATGAATCATTAGAAAAATTTATAGATTGATGGAATGTGTGTGACAATTAGTATATATAATGTTCTCAAAAAATATGAAATTTTTATATTATTATAAATTGTTTTATAAAAAATCACATATTTTTTTATGAAGGGGTTCATATTAAATTCCATGTAAATATCTTATATGAAAGTTTATATATTGTAATTAAATATTAAATTTTAATATTTTAAACAAAACTATAAGGAGTTCATGTTTATATATTTTGTGATAATCATTAGATCATTTATATATTATAAATTGTATAATGTAGTTTTTATATGAAATGATCACAATTGTTTATGACATGTAAAAATATATGAATTGGTTGATAATAGGGTATGGATGTTTATGAGATGCATAGAATGATTCACCAAAGGTTACAGTGGAATATTTTTGGTATAATTTGACTAAATTAGCTTTTGAATACACCTGTGTAAATAATATGATTTGGTATGTTAAATACTTGGATGGAATAATGGTTTCAATTATAGCATGATTTGTATATGAACTTTATTTTACACTCATTTATAGAATGGTTATGATAATATAGATATGTTAAATAATATTTTGCTTTGTCAAATAAATATGTTGACTATATCTAAGTAGGACATGATATGTCAAGGCCCGGGAACTGTGTTCATAGTAATAATGGGTGACATTTGAAGCCATTGGAAGAATATTTGATGGTTAAATTATTTAAATTGGCCATTGAAATCTAATGAATGTTTTAGGAACGAGCCTATGTTTTTTCCATTAGATATGGAAATTTCTATAATAACCAAATGGGTTTTAGAATCTTTGTAGAGATCCATGAAAGGTATTAATTTTTTAGAAATTAATTCCGTAATTCTCAAGGGAATATGGTGCCAAATATATGGAGAAATTGTTTTATAAATAATGTAATGATATGAATAATATGATATATAGGAATTAATACATATGGTTTAGGTTTCAGTATATTTCATAACATATTTTAAATGAAGAAATGCATAAAATGAGTTTTATCCATGTTAAAATTTTTATTTAAAAAATTTATTAAATAATGACGGAAAGGGTACCCTCTACAAAGTAGAGGAATGTTTTAAAGAATAAATCTTAATTTTAAAACTCCGTTATAAACTCATAGAAATAATATATAATACATAGTTGTTAATATGTTTTTATTTAAATACTGACACACTGTATGAAATTATTATTTCTCGAAATAGAATGTTTTTATCTTACAAATATATTTTAGAGAAATATAGATTCTATGATAATAAAGAGAGTATGTTTAAACTTATATATGTTTAAAGTGAAATAAATAAAGTATTTTATTTGTATAAATCAAAGTGAATTTCACATTATATCTTAGTTCCTTAAGTATATATTGATAAATAATATTATCAAATATAAATAATTATATCAAAAGTCTATAAAAAATGATCTCAAGGAAAATATAATGATATAACTATTCCTAGATGATGCTTAAGATCATATAAATAGTTATAAATAGACCATATAAGTTATTCACATTATAATATATAATTTTCTGAAATAAATTATTTCAAATAATAAAAATTATAGAGTTAGACAAGAGGATTATAAATCATAATATAACCATTATTCACACATTATTTATACATAGATGTTTCCCATTAAAATATTTTAGTGGGTGGTTTTATCATATGAATAAATATGGAATTGAATTAAATTACATAGTGATTTTTTGAGGTTAACAAGACAAAAGTTTTAAAAAATAATGCCTCTTTAGTGGTTTAACATCTAACATTTTATTTTTTTGGGAACTTATGACAAGTTTTTTCCATATTCATAAGAGATATTAGGAATATTAAATGTATTATGTTATTTAAAATGCAGTCTATAATATATAACTTTTATAATTAGTTACATATACATACGATATAATTCGATAATTGAACACTTAAAACGTGGGAATAAATTATCTCTAATCGATCTTCATCCTGGAGTATTATTGTTTGAAATGAAATGTGATGACTAACATGGTTCATGTTTCTTATTGAGATATGTAATTCATTCACGAGGAATAAAGTGTCTTTTACACTGGTTGTCCCACTATATATACCACATAAAGTGTTATAAACAATATATTTGGTATAATAGGGGTGTGTGTTCCATATTGAATCCCTATAACTATGGAATAGATGAAAAATATAATTATAACCATCATAATTTTATAAATTTATTATTCTATCTTAATGGTTGATCTTATCAAACATGTGGTTATGTCTATTTCAAACCATGTCATTGATTGAGGTTTAAAAAATATGAGATTTATCCCCTTTTATGATGTTTATAATTTACTGTCCCTTGATTGATATAGATTGAGTAATTGTATGACCATACCTAGATATTTTATATGTAATTTAGTAATTTATTTAGGTGAAGAAAATGTGTCGTTCCCATCTATTTTGGTGAATGAAATATGACTCTCTCATTAGTATGGTTACTCTATAATCAAATAGTTCAGAATATATGAGTAAGATATTTAGTTTTGGTATACTCCATGTCTCTTAGTCACTAAATATATTTTTAAAAGAGATTATATAACTGTTTATACTTGTATATGATACAACTAATGGATAAGTTTATGGAGACACATGCGTTTGATAGAGATCATGACATATCCCTCTAAAGATTAAGTAACAAGGTATCTTTCTTTAAGAGACTCTCTTCTTCTGAATTTTTATTTTACAGAATTTATTTTTTAATGATATGAGGGCTCATGGGGTAACCCATAGTGGTTGTTTGAATGATAATTATGATTTTTTATAGTGTTCTTCAAAAAAATTGATATCTACCTCAAGACTTCTTTAGAGGATATTGAATAGATGTTTGTATCAATTTAATAAAATTTATATATGATGTAATGTGTGGTGAAAATGAATAATAGTTTTTTTTAATTATAATTTTATAATATATTGTATATATGTTTTGTATAAGGTTTCAAAAGTTGTATCAAATGATTTTGAATAATGTAAAAGTGATCTATGTTATTTAGGCTTTAGTGAAAGTTGAAAATTCGTTGAAATATAGAGTAAAGATAAAACCATTATTTTTGTCTCTTAATAAAATTGTTTTTTATAATAGGGTATTCCACATTTTGGTAAATTTCTCCTCTTAATGGTTTTTTGTATGGTGATGCCAGTGTTATTTGATAATTGATGAAAATAATTATTTATCTCACTATAAGCTAAAATGTTTTGTTCAATCTCCGTGAAATAATAATTTTAGGTTCTTGAACATTATTTTATTAAAATTTTAATGATTTTTGAGTTAAATGTTACAAATGTTCAAAAATAAGGATACATTCGTGAGTTATTTCTTTAAATATACTATCATTTTGAGAAACTCGTGGCATCAATCAGAGGATCTTATAAACATACAAAGAGTTTGTGAATTTTATGTGATATAAATGGGATTTGGACTATGACTCAATCATTATTATTCCTCGATGATTATCATATATTCATGTTTCTATATATCTATTTTTCTTTATTTATCCCCCTTATTAAATAAGGTTCTAAAAACCATTATAAGGTGAGTATATTTCTTAATCATTGATAGATTCATATAACCAATAAATACCCTTTTAGGAATTATCTTATTGTGTGATTTTATGTAATATTTATCAATATCACAGTAAGGATCATTTAAATACTCAATTAACAGATAACAAATAGTTCTTATTCGTTATTTTATTCATTTCAAATTATTGTCCCCGTGATGTGGATTGAGGTGGGTAGCCCGTGGTTTGATGCTGTTTTTGGCAGTATTTCGGTATTTTTGTTTTGAAATTTGAATGTGATCATCTTTAATTTTTAATGTGTTGTGTGGTGTGGAAGGGGGATATGCATGAATATGTGAAATTTTAATGCATTTTTCGGTTCCCACAGTTCCAAAAGTGGCTTTTTATAAATTAAAAAAAATGAATTATGGGAAATTAATGGAATGATATCATAAAATAACTCATTTTTGGTAGATCATTTTCTATTTTCTATTAAATTTTTATAGCCACTAAAATCTTACATAAAGTACAAAAGTAATGTATAATGTTTTTTTCCAAAACAGTTAAATAAGATATGTCATGGAAATTCTACACTAACATCTTCAAAAGAATATAAAAGAGATTCATCAGAAGATAAAATATTTCACTATAGGAAAATGAATCATTAGAGAGTAAATTTTCAAGTGTACTTGAAGGAGTATAATAATATCCATAGAGAGTTCACATTAATTATTAATGTTATAGAAATTAATTATTATATTCTTAATGTTATATTATGGTTGTTTTGTACAATTAAAATATTTTATATTGGTATAGGAATTCAAAACTAATTAAATTAAATTGGTAAAGCTTTAAGTATGTTTTCAATTTGTTAAAAAAATGAGTATTCCTTCAAGGAGTTATATTTAATGTATTTCTTCAAAGCATGGATGAATTTCAAATAAAATTGAGTGATATTGATCATATTTATTTTCTTATTTATGAAGATAATTTTTTTAAAAAGTAATTTCTATGAATAATATATTATGAAATCTTTTATATTCATGGATTATGATTTATTCAATTCAATAACATGTTTGAATATAAGATAAGGATTAAAATTTTAATCTGGATAAATGAGTTTTCCATGATATTTGTTATAATATTATGGAAAAGGATTCCACAACCCACAAATAATATATTTTAAAGAGTAAAATATTAGATTTTTAATATATATCAAAACACATAGAGTAATATATATGATATTGTAACGCCCCGACCCCAGTTACCCAGAGTCGGTGCCTTATTACACAACATTGGAATGATCATGAGAAAGATCAAATCTCGAAATAATGATTGGTTTAGTGGCCTTGGAAACACTATATATATTCATAAAGTTTTACATTACATCTATAAGTGAAAAGCTACAAAAATATATTGTCTCCATATTCCAAAATCATATCCCCACATACTCTCCCTGCAGGTCATTCATAATTTACTTCTTCATACCCTGGGAAAAAAATAAAACATAGAAAATGGGTGAGCTCAAATTCCCAGTATGGATAACAATATAGTGGAAACTTTCATAAATAAAAATAAACATTAAAGGCAATGTATAACTAAAACAAAAGACTTTTAAAACATGAACATCAACATAATATGGAAAAAAGGAAAATGAAATAGTGAAATTTACTTATTCACATGGATATTCTACTAATCGAATAATCACATGAAATGTCAATAACCACTTTCATAATGATGGAATGCATAATACCAGACTATCATAACCACATAGGCAAGGCCTCGTGCCAAGAATACAAATAAGATTTTGCCAAGGCCTTGTGCCAAGACACTAGTTTGTCTCCTGAGACCTACCGATGCATTGAGGAGCTATATCGGGCTCCACCCGTCACTTATTAAGTCCAATTCATTCCCATATGAAATGGATTAAACATAACATACACATTCGTATTATAACTATCATACGAATTGTCAATACTTTAACTACAAACCATGAATGGTATAAAAATAGCACATCCAAAGTCAAACATAACTCATTTGATACAATATGGAAGATTGTATTGTATCACATTAACCATAATCAGTAATAATGAAGGATGTTTCCATAGCTGAAAATAATCATCAAAACTATTTGAGATAAATATCGCCATTTTTCTTGAAATCTTTTAAAAGTCACACTATTTGTCAAGAAGACATTTAAAAATATATTTTTGAATCAAAGTATCCTATACCACTTTGAAACTTTTAAAATGAGTTTTAATTTTAAAACTTTAATTTCAATATAAATAAATCCTTATAAAACATTTTGAAAACATGGACATTAATTAAAATGATTTATAAAGATAAATCTTTAAAACATTTAAAATTCTGATTTTGATAAAGAGTAATTTTAAGAAACTCTTAAAATATTCATTTTGAAATCATTTAAAAGTCAAATAATTATAAAATAAAACATTTACTTTGGAAATATCCTTATAATAATGTAAGGAAATCTTCAAGAATTTTATTATGGTGGAAAATATCCGCACCCGCCGTATTAGTTAAAAAACATTCTTACCTTAATTCTGTCGAAAAGGTTAAAAATGACCTTGTTTGGAAAATGATGGAAAGATTCCTTTATAAAATTCTTATAAAAATTAAAACAATGGTATAAATTACTTTAACCCATATTTTGTTAAATTTTAAGAATGTTTTGAAATACACTTTCACGAAACATGGATGTGGATGATAAAGAGGTCCCAGTAGATAATTACCTATAAACAACCTCGGATAATAAAGAGATTGTGAAATAACCCTTACCTTGTACTTTTCCTTGGTTAGGGGTAGGTTAAACTCCAGTATAATGGTGAAATAGTTGTTATTAAATTATAAAATAATCATATATATTCATATGATATCATATATGATCTTTTAACATTGCTTTGTTAATAATATCTTAGAATTATCGTTGTTTCGGGTGTTAACTTACTCGTTTTCTTTTACATGTTTTGTTATGTAAGCCTTGTTTTTAATGGATAGGTTGTATCTTAATCATATACATAATGTTATCAAGTTCTTAGATACTATTATTAATCATAAAATGAAATTATACTTGAATGGATACGATGGAGAATGAATCTCATCACGTTCATGGATACGGTAGTCTGTACGTACGCACGAGCGACAATATCATTATTTTGATATTAAAATAATATATAATTGGATGTTATAACATATATACAGAATCATTATCATGTAATATTTATTATTTACATGAGTTACACATTATTATTATACCCATCCAAATTATAATTTATTGAATAACAATTACACCACGACGTGGAGACGGTAATTCGTACGTACGCACGTATGGTGACATGTTATTCAAAGGGTGGATAGAATACTGAATATGGTTGTACCATATTTATAATAACATCACAGTATATATAAGATACTGGATTTATTATTTAAGAATGGTAATAACAAAGAAGTAAGAAGTGGAAAAAGAAAGGAACTTGAAAAAGGGTGGTGAAATCATTACCTCTTCTTCGGGATCTTCCTATTGATTTGATCAAAAGGGCTCCTTAGGTTGGCTTTCGGAGCAAACTAAGACCTCTAGGTTGTAGTGATGGAAGTTTAGAAAGTATTTGGGCAGAGTTTATCCGAACAAAAAGGCTTTGAAGGTGTGAAGAAATGAGAAGGAGTGCCCTTTTATAAGAGGGGTGAGAGGCACCATTGAAAAAGCTAGAAATATTAATTTATAATAAATTCATATTCGGTTTCTAATGGCTCCAAAGTTGATTATTTAAATTTTAAGGTGGGTATAGGTCGAAAAAAATTCTACCAATACAATTTAGACAGGTTTGGGTTACTATATTAACCTTATCTTTTAGTATTAACTCTTAGATAATTAGTTTGACATTTACCATGTCACTTTGTATTTTTATATTATATAGTTAATAAACTTACTATATACATCCAAAAGACCCCCAAGTGGTCCATTAATGATACAAATATCATGATATAAGTCTCTTGGACGAACCTTGGATTTTTAGGAATTTAATATCAATTAATAATATAATATTTGTTTTAAAAACTCTTTTACGTCAATTTGGAGACCATTCAATAGTTGATTTTTGAAAAATTCATAACAGAATGATTGCTTCGAAAAAAGTCAATTAAATAAATCCTAATATGTCATATTATTCTATAAAATTATCTTAATTCATTAAAAGTCTCAAATTATATTTATTTTGGTATTTATAATATCAATTATTTTAATTTTTCACTATTATGGTAATTACTGCTTCATCATTGTGTCATAAATAAATTAAATTATTTAATGTCTAAAAATTATAAATAAATTATCATTAGGTAGGAAGTATTTTTGAGCTTTCTAATGAATATTTATAGTCGAAAATCAAATATATATAACCCTATGTAAAAATTGGTTTTCTAAAAGATATATGCTTGTGTCATTTATGTATTCATTTTAACTTAATAAAAATAAAGTGTCCCAATCACTTGCAAGTGGCACCATGGGGTCCCAAAATCGACCCAAAGATTCCTATGGTCGAAATTGTATCAACCAATAAGGGTAGGACACGTTTTAGGGTAATTTTGTATTATTATAATATTATTCTTAACACTTATTTACCGGATTTACCCTTTAACCATGGTAAATAAAATACTTACCGAAATAATTATTCAAAATGTCTAAAATTAAAAGTTAACTATTTACACAATTTTAACATCTTGATTCCAAATATGGAATCCATTTTTCCAAATTCAAAACACAGAAGTGGCAGAAATTAATTTAAAATTAATTCCCGCTGTCAAAACAAAAAGCGTGTTTTTATGATATAATAACTATCAAAAGATTGATACTTGTTTATGTTCGGTTTAATTGTCAAATTATGTACAACGACCAACATTTTATTAGATGGTAGAAGTATATTATAAATATAATTTAAAACCACTCAAATTCATAATTTATCAATATAAATTATTTCGATTAAAAAAGTTGTTTTTAATTAGAATTTAGTAATTTTCACTATTCATCAAAATATAAGTGTTATCCGAAAAGTTCCAATATTTCACCCTAGGATAAATTCGATATTCCGAATCCAAAAATGAAGTCCATTTTGAAATATAAAATATATATAATTTTAAAAAGTAGGTATTACTATTCATAACATCTAGTTTGATTGGATGTGGTGTGTGTTAGAACTCGAAGTTGCGTACAACACACGCTACTATATTATTCAAAGGAAAGCGTACCGTGGAAGCTTGGGATGTTTAATTTTAAATTTTTGGTGTCCCCATTTAGTCAAAAAGTTTAAAATATTGTATTTAAAAATGGCTCACTATTAAAAGTTGGTAAAAGTGCAATACTGAAAATGAATTTGTTCTTAAATTATGTCTAAGAAACTCATAATATGGATTCTAAAATTATAAGGATTATATAAAGATTAAAATTTAGTAAATACTATTCATAACCTCTTTTGAATGGCTTATTTGTTAAGTTATGGTGTGCTTGAACTCGGTGTTGCATGTAATGCAAGTTATTGAATTATTTTGAAAAATAACTTACTATAAAATCATGGGGTGTTACAGATATTGTTTTTAATATCTTATTTGTAAAATATTTATGTAAAGGATATATTTATTTTTTGATAACATAAAGGACTTTGTGTTTTATAATCATATTTTGGAAAAAATACAACTTGTATGTGGTCAGTGGGAGAATGTTGGGTTTTTAATAAATAAGATGTTATATTTGTCTAATTAAAAGAGAAAGTTTGTTTATATATTAAATTAGTTTAGGGTATATTGGTAAAAAATGATATTAATTTGAAGAGTTATATTCAATTTGTTTTACCAAATGATCTCAAAAAAATGTTTTAATTTAATGGATCCAAGATAATTATGATAGAATTTCAAATATTTAGATGTATTTAGGACAACATGAGTTAATGGAATCAATACATAAGATATTGTGGCATAAATAAGTTTGAATATTATGTTCCAATATCTGAACATAGGGTTTATGAATCAAAATCCCTCTATTATTCAAAATCTGTTTCATAATATATATTTACATATTAAATGAGTTTTTATAGATGATTTACCTGTAATGTCTCAAACGTATCCATGTATTATTTATAAATATTATATGGTATTATTTAGAGACTAGGTGCAAAAACGACCCATCTTTCAGAAGCCCATTGAGACCAAAATGGTGGATTGAACATTTTTCTATGTTATATGAGTCGGAACTTGTGCTCAGCTGTGGCAGTTTCCAAATGGATTTCTGGATTAAAAATCGGAGGGCACTGTTGCATCTAGAACGATGAATTTACCTAGGAATGAGCCTATACTCGACCGGCACGAGTCAAGGGAGAATTTTAATTTTCAGGCGTTTTAATCAAAATTAAATAAAATAAATTCTCAATGTTAATTTTATTTCTTTTGGAAATATCCTCTACTGTGCGGCGACCTGGCAGTTGTTTCTTTAATTAAAGACAGGTCATAATGACTAAGAAACAGCAATGCTAACACATCAATACCACAATGTAATGGGATGTCAAATATGATTCCCTTTTTATTTGGATAATTGAATATTGTTTGTTGGAGATGATTAAGAGAAGTATCTGGAGAATCCGCGGAGTGTTGGAGCAAACCCTCAGCAAAAAAAGATGACGGGTCGAAGTGGGGAATCAATGCGCCAACGAAGATAAAGGATCTCAACGATGATATAAGTGTAACCCTTTCGTCAATGATCGATCATTTCAAAAAGGTAGGGATTGTTATTTCATCTCTCTTTTCCCGTTCTTGAATTTAAATGATGAACGTGGATCAACCACGAACATGTTGATCTGTGAATTCAAATGTTATTGCAGAAGAGATTTATTTGGGATGATTATGGGGAATTAATCCACGTTGATTTTGTTCTTTTTTTCTCCACCGTTATAGCCAATTAGTAGGAGAGGATCAACACTGTGATTAACGTAGACGGTGTTTTGTTCCTCAATTTTCTTTTATTGGTTTTCCTTTCCCCTTTTCTTCTCACATGTTCTATGCATTCTTTTCATTCTTCGCGAGGCGACAAACAAAAGATCCTTGTGCACCCGTCATGCAACACAAAAAACCCAAACAGGAGATCCAACATTGCAACGACCCCACTGTGGTTTGACGGCCATGACGTACGATGAATTGTCTTGGATCAGAAGAGGCTGTTCTTCGAGCGTTCTTTACGCGGTAAGATCAAAAAATGTTTTCAAAGCTGATAGGATGTGCTAAAACATCGAAAAAAGAATTGTGGTGTCAGGGTGACCAAAACTCGAGTGTTCCATGGCAATAGGATGACTGGATCGACGAACGAGGTATCATTGGAGGAACGATGAAGGAGGCCCTCATTTCTTGAAATTTCTAGAATACACGGCGTGTACATCTGATGAACACGCCGTGTAGTACTGACGGTGGATAGGGTGTTGGGGGTTAGAGAGGAATCACATGACGCGTGTCCCTCGTCACGCTGTGTATGACCCTAGTCAGACGGCTTGTTGGACTTCCCCCGAAGCTCGAAGTGTATTTTTGGAAGTACACAGACACATGATGATCTACACGACATCAGAACACGGCGAGTACGGCATGGAAGAGGAATCTATGCGGGACACAGTGTGTATCCAGGGGGTAACAGACATAGGATCGAGTACATGACCATGTACTCCATCACAGAGCTAGGTGAGGCTAGTAACGGAGGTCACCCCATGTATCAATCACACAGGTTGGTGTACACGGGTTGAAGACCGTGTATGGGCACCTGGGAAGCAAACACGGAGCCAATCCCAGGAACTCGAACAAAGCATGTACATAGTACTACATGCTATGTACTAACATTTCCACAAGACCATCCTTACAACATGGGCCGTTCTACACAACGAGTACCCAAGGACATACAACACAGCATGTAACTTTTCTACCCGCCATGTACTTTTTGAAAAATGGAGTGGTCCTCTTTTCTACCATTTCGTGGACATGATTCGTTTTGGTAAGTGCCCCTTCTTCTTGTTCCTATGAAGGCCAGGTATCATTTTCTTTTTACAGGAGTATTATCCTTTTAGAAGTACTTTATGTGATAGAGTAAAGAACCCATCCCAGAGGCCTGGATCGAGATACTCTATCCATTTTTGAACCTAGGTAGAGTCAGGCATCGACATGACCAAGTCCACTTGGCATCGATCCTATACCTAGTAGGTGAATTCTGGTTGAGTCGTGTTATCCTCCATGGCCCTGGAAGTGATCGTCATATGTGAATCGTGATCTTTCCCAATTAGGAGTGTGTCTCCCGTAATGAGTGTATCTATCTATTGAAATCTTCCCACTCAGGAGTGTTTCTCCCGTAATGAGTGTAACTACCTCTCATGACGGTTCTAAACAAATGGTAATTCTTGTACGGACATCATCAGAGCTTTAAGACTCATGGATTGCATTCTCCCGGAATGAGTGCTTCGTAGAATCATTGAACTGAATCCCTAATGGGGGTATGTGGTTTTTCGACTTGTCTCAAGACTGTGGGTCTGGTTTTTGAGTATATCTAGTTTTTGTTTCCCTTTCTATATTTTCTATAGACATATATTGTGCATAGATGACTGTACCTTTAGTTCATGTACTTATTTTGTGGTTTTTGGAGTCCTCTACTGACTATTTTTTTACTCACCCCTGAACATACTTTGCCTACATGTGTTGTGTCTTATAGAGATGAGAATCCTTTTGAAAGAGTCCAGGTTGGACCAGAATATGATCGAGCTTTCTGGGTTCCCTATATGCTGAGGCATTCATTCGGATACGAGCAGTAGTCCAGTACCTCTTTGTTTTTATAGGCTGGACATTGCGGTTTTTCAGACTCATTGTTTGGTGGGATTGTATTCTGGCCCAGTTTACATTCAGTATATTAGTTCCCATCATACACTGTTGGTTGGGATTAGTTATTTTCATGCATTTTGTTCCATAGTTTTTTTTACATTTCATCATTTGCTATCTTGGAGATGTGTGCATATGTACCGGTGCTTATGAAATGCCTCACAAGTTTGTAATATGCCTACTCCATGCTAGTCACTAGCCCCTGGACTATTGGAGGTAGGCTTGGGGAGTCAAGGAACGGGCCCCTCTAGGACGGGTCAGGATAAGGTTGTATCAGAGGTGGTAGGTTCTACCTTAGGACCAAGAGTATATGAGAAGGGTTTAGGGAAACAGTGTTAAGTGTTTCTAGCTCTACTTTTAGGCTAGAGACTCTAGTATTGGTACGACGGCCGACATATCTATACATCAGGACTCTAATAACCGGATTCTCGACTAGGTGCACAAAAACACAAGTTGTGGGGAAATTAAATAAAAATACATGCATCATGTAGGAATGGGTTGTGTTTTCAATATCCTTTATTTCAGCTATCCAGATATACTCATTGACCATGGTACATATTGTTTCATTTCAGGATTCCTCCATGATGCATACCACATACGATTCAGCATCATGATCACGAGGATGACCCCCTCAGTGATGAGGCTTCGATATAGGGACCAGTTCCCCGGGAGTTTCCACCAGGTGGTGCACTTTCTTTGCCACCACTAGTGGGGAAGCCCATGGTACCTGCAGTAGCAACTGACGAGGGGCACATGCTTGGCGCTCTCCATGAGTTTAAGAGAGAGAGACTCCTCAGGTTCTGAGGCGAGCCTGACCCTCAGGCAGATAAGGACCTGCTTGAGGCGGTTACCAGATTATTCCATCTAGTGTGGACACCAGCAGAACTGATGGTGATCCTAGGAGCGAGCCTTATTCAGGGTTCAGTGGGACTATGGTGGAGTCTGACCACACGGACTCATGACGTGGATATTCATTCATGGGTAGAGTTCGAGTGAATCTTCAAGGAGGAGTTATCTCTATTTACGGTGAGAGTTGTGCGCATCTAGGAGCTTTCTCATCTCCAACAGGTCATTATGACGGTAGATAATAATTCATCAATGTTTCAACCACCTCCCCATGTACTCGATGGATATGGGAAGGGATCAATACTTCAGAGCTCGGTCCTATGAGATTGGTCTATTATGGGACATATGATATAGTGTCATTCATATATTCATTTGGACTTATGATCGAGTGCTCGAGTGGTCCATAGTGATCGAGAGCTTCTTGTGAGAGCAGAGACAGCCGAAGGCAGTCAGCAGTAGGCAGACAGGTGTGGAGACACTGGTAGTGGGGAGTCTGCATCCGACATAGTGATCTGGATGTGGGAAACATCATTGGAGGACCTAGGATAGAGTATCGATAGTCCAGGGCTCTTAGGATGGATCCAATAAGCCTAGGGAAAGCGATGTAATGTGTGTGACAGGAGGGGATATCTCCCTATAGATTTCCCGACCCGTCGAGTTACTTCTAGGGAAGTGGTGGATAGACCACTATGGCCGAGGCATAGAGTGGAGCAGACAGACATTCCAGGTGGAAGATGTGGCAGATGAGTGGGGAGAGCTGCAGGTAGTGGCAGACGCTTTGACTTACTTCCACCACCACCCTCAGGAGGTCCGCACCAAGCTCAAGGAGTTGGAGGACAAGGGGGAGGACAGCTGGATGCGGTCGAGGAATATGACCCATGGGATCTAGGGATGATTCGAGGTATAATCTGTGTCTTTTATACCTTAGCTATCGTACATATATAAATAGGTTCCAATAATTCCTTCATTGCCACATGTCTTGTACGAAACCTCGATATTCAGGTAGAATTGTTGACTCGATCCTTACACTTGGAGGCACCTATGATTGAAGATGTGACAATCACACATCTTTTCAGACGGTGTTCTCCTACCCTTGGAGGCGAGAGTTTCGGTTGGAACCTCTTGGTGTCAGCGTCAAGGCCTTAAGAAATCATTCTCAGTATGGATTGGTTATCTTTGGCCTATGACCAGATTTACTGTTTTTGTCAAAGAGTGATGTGTGTCCGTCGTGATGGAACATGGTTTTCCTTTGTCAGAGAAAGGAAAACTCAGGCAGCGTAGAATGGTCTTATGTATTGGAGGGTGCATGCATTTCTCATGAGTTGGCTAGCCTTGCCCTCCGATTAGTGGATGTTGTGAGCTCCTGGTTCCCAGCAGTAGTGGCAGTGTATGAGGATGTATTTACCAAAGATGTTTCAGGGTTTTTTCCCCACTAGGGAATAGACTTCTGTATCGACTTACACCCTGGGAAGGAACAGACTTCTTCATCATCATATTGGATGTCTCCCGTAGAGCATCGCGATGTGAGGGGGTAGTTGGAGGAATTTCATAGTAAGGGTTTCGTGAGACCCAATATTTCACCCTGGGAAGCCCCAGTCTTGTTTTCCAAGAAGGAATATGGGAGTCTGAGGTTGTGCGTTGATTACAGATACATGAACCAGGTGACAGTGAAGAATAATTATCCACTGCTGAGAATCGAGGAACTCTTCGACCATCTGAGAGGGGCACCATGGTCATCGAACAATGAACTTCTCTTAGGCTATCACCGGTTACAATTACGGGATGAGGACATATCAAAGATGACTCTCATATGCTTCTATGGTCAAAATGATTACTTGGTGATGCCTTATGGCTTGAAAAACACCACCATAGTGTTCATGGGACTAATGAACCAGATCATCCAGCCATACTTGGACCAGTTCATAGTGGTCTTCATCGACGACATCCTTGTGTACTCGGGGTCATAGGAGGATCATGAGAGACACCTGTGGATGGTTGTAGACGTACTTCGGGAGAACTAGCATAATGGTAATCTCTCAAAGTTCCAGTTATGGATTCAGAAGGTCCCATTTCTGGGACATGTCTTATCAGAAGATGGAGTAGTTGTAGACCCAGTAAAGGTGGATGCTGTGTTAGCATGGGAGCCCCCTCGGTGTGTGATGGAAGTGCGGAGATTCCTCGAATTGGAAGGTTATTACCCGAGATTCATTCATGAATTATCCCAGATATCATCACCGATGAAAGCCTTGACCATGAAAGGGAAACCCTTAGTATAGATAGAGAAGTGATAGCGGGATATCAAATAGTTGAGACAGAGTTTGACGAGGGCCCCAATCTTGAGATTTCCAAAGGAGGGTGCCGAGTACATATTTTTCTGCGATGCATCGGGGAATGGGCTTGGTTGTGTCATGATGTAGAGGCAGGCAGTGATCACATATGGTCCGCGCCAACTTAGGACACATGAGAAGAACTATGCGGCCCATGATCTCGAGTTGGTAGCGGTAGTATTTTCATTAAAGATGTGGAGACACTACCTTATGGGTGTGCATTTTATCGTCTAATCTGACGACAAGAGCCTCAAGTACATCTTTTTGTAGAAGGATCTGAATCTAAGGAAGAGGCATTGGCTAGAGTTCCTCCAAGACTATGATTTTGAGATCATCTATACTATTAGGAATGGGAACAAGGTGGAAGATTCTCTGATTAGAAGGTCGAGCTCAAAACTATTGAGTGAGGCAACATGGAAGTTAGCCATGTTGTAGTTGTCCTTCTTGGATAGAGAAGATGCATCCTACCTATAGTTGATGGTTTTCACCTCTCCACTCTTACAACGAGTTAGGGAATTCAACTATGAGGCTTTACGAACTCATTTATCCTCATGACATGCTCCTGATGGATATTCGTATGGTTGGGAGAACATTATTTTTTTCAGAGGATGCATTGTTGTACCTGTGGCGTTGCACGAAGATGTCTTGAGGGAGTTTCAAATATACCATTGGGTGGTACATCTTGGAGTGGCAAAGATGTAAAAGGATATCTGATGATAGTTCGGGTGGTCAGGCATCAAGAAGTAAGTACTAGAATTCGATTCCCTTACCTCACATGCCAACAGCTGAAGGCTGAGCACCAAGTCCCAACGGGACAAGCTCACCCCCTAGAAGTACCAGAGTGGAAGTGGGATGAAATATCGATGAACTTCGTGACATGCTTAACACAGATTTCAAAGGGCATGATTTCATTTGGGTGATCATTGACCGACTCACCAAGTCGTCCCTCTTCCTAGCTATCAGGGAGTAGAGTTCAGTAGAGAGCCTGGGATGCCTCTATGTGCAAAAGATTTTTTGGCTTAATGTAATCCCCTCGACAATAGTCTTGGACTGAGACACCTGTTTCATGTCTCCGTTGTGGAAGGGATTGTAGGAGGCTTTTGAGACTCAGCTACACTCGAGCATAGAGTTTCATCCCCATACATATGGTCAGACATAGAGGACCATTCATGTTCTGGAGGATATGTTGCATGCATGTGTCTTGGACTTTGGTCACAGTTGGGAGGATCACTTACCACTAGTAGAGTTTGCGTACAACAATAGCTACCACTCAACCATTGGTATGGTACTGTTCGAGGCCTTGTATGTGAGACCCTACCGGTCACGACTTTTATAGAATGGCCCCAGAGAGTCAGTAGTTATGGGACCAGAGTTGGTGCGAGCTTCTGCCGAGAAGGTGGAGATAATTTGGGAGCAGATGAAGACTGCACTGAGAAGGAAGAAGTTTTATGCAGAAAAACGATAGAGACCACTAGAGTTCGAAGAGGGAGACCACATCTTTATTCAGGTCTCACCTCGATGAGGGTTACAACGATTTGGCCGAGGCGAAATGTTTTCCCCAAGGTTCATCAGACCTTTACAGATACTATACAGAGTTGGCGAGGTGGAATACTGCCTAGCTCTACCACCACAGATGTATCGGGTACATGATGTCTTCCACGGGTCGCAGTTGAAAAGGTACGTGCATGACCCATCACACATCATCGACTCGGGGGATCTGGACATCAAGGATGGAGTGTCCTCTGCTAAGTACCTGGTGGAGATCGAGGATCAGAAGGAGAGGATCCTTCGTGGGAAATCGATTTCCTAGGTGCACGTTCTGTGGCGGGATGAGAATCTTCAAGAGAGCACATGGGGGAAGGAGTGTCAAATCAATTCCCAGTACCCACATCATTTTGAGTATCCTTTGTTTTGGGTTTTTTGGGATGTAATGCCCCATGGTGGGGAGAATGTAATGTCTTGGGGTTTTAGTGTATTATTTTTAAATATTATATGGGATTATTTCATGATCGGGCACGAAAAAAACACACCATTATGAGGACCAGTGAGCCCAAAATGGTGGTTTCAAATTTTTTTAAGTTATGTTATTTGGCACTTGTGCCTGGCTATGTCAGTTTTCAAACGGATGTCTGGTTTAAAAATCTGATGGCATCGTTGCATCTGGAACAATGACATTAACTAAAAACTAACCTAACCTCGATCGGCGTGGGTTGAGGGAGAATGTTAATTTTTGGACGTTTTAAGTGAAATTAAATAAAATAAAATTGTAATGTTTATTTTATTTCTTTTGGAAATATTCGCTGCAGCACAGAAACATTAAAATTGTTTCTTTAATTAAAGTCATGTCATAATGACTCAAAAAACGCAACACTGACACATTAATTAAACAACATAATGGGATGTCACATACATTTTCCTTTTTATTTGGATAATAAAATATTGATTGTTGGAAAATATTGAGAGAAATATATGAATAAGCCGCGGAGCATTAGAGAAAACCCTGAGTGACGAACGACGATGGGTCGAAGTGGGGAATCGATGCGCCAACAAAGTTGAAGGATCTCGACCACGACTGTAGTGTGACACTTTCATTAATGATTGATCCATTCTTAAAGGTAGGGTTTCTTAATTCATTCATCTTTCCATGTTCTTGGATTTAAATGACGAACACAGATCAACCACGAACATGTTTATATGTAGATTTGTAAGTTCATGTGGGAGGGATTTATTTGGAATACTTATGGGGAATTAATCCACGTTGATTTTGTTGTTGATTTCTGCTCAGTTTAAGCCTATTAATGGGAGTGGATCAATGCCATGACGAACGACGGTGGAGGTTCATTCCTCAATTTTGTTTGATTGGTTTTCCTTTCCCCTTTTCTTCTTGTACATTCTTCACATTCTTCGCGGGTGACGAACAACGAATCATTGCACACCCATATTGCATCACAAAAATCCCAAACCAAAGACCCGACTTCGCAATGACCCCATAGAGGTGAGATGGCCATGACAGATGACAAATCCGCTCAGATCCGAAGAGGCCTTTTTTCAATCGTTCTTGGCGTGGGAAGATCAAAACATGTTTGTGGGGAAAATCAGAGGTCCAAAAACATCAGAAGTAGCTTCGTGGTTTAGGGGAGACCTAAACTCGAGTGTTCCATGGAAATTGGATGACTGAATCGATGAACGGGTGATCACCGGAGACTCGATAGCAGATGTCCACATTTCTTGAAATTTCCAGAATACACATTGTGTACTTCCAAAGAACAAATCGTGTAGTAATAATATAGGAAAGGGTTTTGAGGGTTAGAGAGGAATCACATAGCATGTGACCTTGGTCACACGGTGTGTTGGACTTACCCCAAAGCTCGGCATGTATTTTGGGAAGTACACGGACACATGATGATCTACACGACTTCAAAACACAGCATGTACATCATGGCAGAGGCGGCTACGTAGGACTCGGCATTTATCAATGGGGTTACAGACACTGGATGGAGTACACGACTGAGAACTCCCTCACCCGGCCAGGCGAGGCCAGTCACACGGGTCACCCCGTGTACCAATCACATGGGTTGATGTACACAGGTTGAGGACCATGTATGAGCACATGGCTAGTGAACACAGAGCCAATCCTAGGAAATCGAACACAGCGTGTAGATAGGACTGCGTTCCATGTACAAAAATCTCTACACAAGCATCCTTACAACATTGTAAATTGTACATGGTCATTACCCGAGGATAGACAACACGGTGTGTAACATTTCTACACGTCGTGTACTTTTTAAAAAATGGCATAGTCCTCTTGTCCACCGTATCTTGGACATGTTTCGTTTTGGTTTAATGTACTTTTTCCCATTCCTCGGAAGGCTAGGTATCATTTCCTTATACAAAAGTATGATCCCTTCGGTAGTAATTTCTATGAAAGTGTCAGGCATCCATCTGGGAGGTCCGGATCAAGATCCTCTATCCATTATTGACCTTTTGTAAAGTCAGGAATCGACATGACCAACTCTACCAGGTGTCGATCCACTACCTAGAAGGTGATTTCTGGATGAGTTGCAGTATCCTCCATGGAACTAGCAGTGATCATAATCTCGGTATCATGATCTTCCACACTTAAGAGTGTGTCTCCCATAAGGAGTGCATCTATCTATCAAAATCTTCCCACTTAGGATTGTGTCTCCCATAATGAGTGTAACTAACTCTCATGATGGTTCCCGAAGAACAATACATCTCAGATGGACATCATCAACGATTTATGACTCATGGAGGGTGTTCTTACAGAACGAGTGATTCGTGGAATCTTTGAACTGAATCCCTAAAGTGGGTATGTGGTTGGGCGACTTGTCTCTAGACCACGGGTCTAGGTTTTGAGTATATCTGGTTCATTTTTCTCTTACTATATGTTATGTAGACATATACTGTGCATAGTTGATTGTACCTTTACTTCATGTACTGATTTGTGGTTTTTAATGTCCTCTACTAAGTATTGTTATACTCTGCACTACAAGGGCATTTCACGCATGTGTTGTGTCCTGTGCAGACGAGAATCCTTTTGACAGAGTCCTGGGCAAACCCTGACAATACCGAGCTTTCTGAGTTCTATATATTCTGAGGCGTTCCTTCGCCTATGAGTAGCAGTCCTAGTAATTCATTTTGTTTTTCAGGTTGGAATTTGTAGTTTTTCAGACTCTTTGTTTGGTGGGCTTCTATTCTGGCCCAGTTTACTTTCAGTACTTTGCTTCCCGTCGTACTCTGTTAGTTGGTCTTAGTTTTATGAATGCATTTTGTTCCAATGTGTTTACATTTCCGAATTTGTGGGCTTGTAGATGTGTGTGTGTGTACAGATTCTTAGGAAATGCCTCCCATGTAAGTAATATTCCTATTCGGTGCTTGTCACCAGCCCCTGGCATATTAGATGCGGGCTTAGGGAGTCACAGCTCGGGCCTCACTGTGAAAGGTCATGAAATTACAAAATGAACATATAGTAATGTAAAATGCATAACATAAAAATGTAATAAGGTTATCAATATTATATGTGAAATAAACATAAGGAATCTCTATATGCCTATGATATTGGATATGCTATTACCAATTAATTTATACGATTTTTATGTACTCTTAAATAAAATGAAGAATTTAAAATTTATCATATTTAAAATTTCATATACAAGACTTTGGGTTAATCAAATCAGGGGGTGGTTTGGTATATTTTGATCAATTAATTGGTTAAGTATTAACTAAAATTGTATTGTCCCTATAATTTATTTATTAAGATATGTTTTTCATTAATTTTTATGGAATGGGTAAATGTATATCCATGACATGATATGTGGCATGTGATGTGCTTATCTATTTAGATGAGGTATATATGATGTTCTCATTAGTTTTGGTGAATTTCATGTGATGTATTCATCCATATGATTAATTAATACATTGAATATTTAGAGAGTATGAGTTTGATATATGGGATTGATATACACTATGCCTAAATATCACATAATGTATTATTTTAAGAGATCATATAATTGTTCATAACAACATATGATATAGTTGGAATGTATAGGTTTGAAGATACATGTGTTTTATGGAGATCACATCATATACATAAATAGTTTGATTAATATCAATTTCATAATAAGGCTTTCTACTTGAAAATAATTACTTAATAATGGATTAATAAACGATTTCTATGATACAAAGTCCCATGTGGTTATTAATTTTAGTTATTTAAGTGATGATAAGTGTTTATATAAACATTTTTTGAGCTAATCTAAAATTGTTTTAGAGGATATTAATAGGGGGTTTATAATGTATTTTTTCAATTTATTACATATTTTATAACATATGATAAAATTTAATGATTTCTTCTTAAAAAAATAATTTTGGAGGATATCTAAAATGGTTTTTAGTAAAAGAATCACAAGTTATTATATATACTCTAACATAAGGTAAAAGTGTGCTAAGTAAATATGGCTTTAGTATTAGTGGGAAATGGAAATGAATATTCATTAAAGTTAAATTCATGATTTGGTGGAATAAAAAATTGGAGTATGTTGGTATAAACCATGATATATTGATAGTTACTACACTATAATTTTCTTCATGATGGTTTATTCGTTATTTTATAGTAAGACACATCCCATTTTTCTATCTATATAAGATATCATTCTCGAAAGGATTATCAAGTGATTATGGTTTTATGAGTTTAAATATTTAAACAATGTTTTATATATAAACAATTGATTACTATAATGATATGATAGTTACAAAGAGTTTTATTTGGGAATAATGTTATGAAATTTTCATTCTATAGTAAAATGTTTAATAATCATTTAGAATAAAATCAGTATCCCTAGAAGGATATATAAATAGGATCATGAAATTATGATTAGATATATATAATACTCATAAAATCCATAATATTATATATATATATATATATAAATGTAAGATTCCAAAAAACCATGAGAAAGTGAGAATAATTCCTTATGTATTAAGTGATTCACAACGACCTACACATATCATAAAAGGAATGATTATATTAGATTATTCTCAACAACACCTATCAATATTTTTTTAATACTATGTAAATATTGATTCATAATATAAATTTTTTTTCATTATTTTGTCTATTAATCAAAAAATCTGTGGATGCGTCTTTGGAAAATTGAATTTTGACTGATTATTTTTATAGTGTTTTGAAAAGGGTTTTCCCATATAAAGCCCTTAAAATGTGAAGAAAAATGAATAGAATATATGTACAAAATATTTAATCTACTAAATGTACTTGATTATGGTATCTAAAAACATTAAATATTCATGCTCTATGGACTTGTGTGACATTAGAAGGATTTTCTTAATTAATCAAAATGTGATGATTGGGTGATATGAGATGGTGTTTAAGATTTATTCTTTGTGAATCATTATCTAGAGGCATTGAGGATTGATAAAGGATAAGAATTTATGGATTTCAATTAGGGTGAAAAGTTAGTTCATGATTAGGAATCCATGTTCATGGATGTCCTCTATTTTGATCTAACTCTAGCAATAATTAAACAATAATGTCAGGTCATTTTATGTATGTTCTAAATTCATGCTTCACATGTGAGAAAACTATTATTACCTAGTTTATATATGTGGTAAAAAAGAACTATATAGTGAGAAATATGATGCATTTGAAAAAGAAATTAGCTAGTGCCAGTAGAGGAATTATGAAATAAGAAGAAATATATGAATTATTATCAGTAGGGTTGTCAGTTATCATGGGGTTTGAGATAGAATTTTTCTTACACTTATTTCAGAGATAAAGTATCATTAGTGTGTTATTAGTGTTTCAATGAAGTATATAATCTATATTTATGTATCTATGTGTAATACATCGAGATTATGTGAATCTTGATTTGAATTAATTTAATTTTGTTTTTGATATTTTTCATTTCACATAACATGGAATATAGAGATTTTTTATAAGAAACAAATAAGATTGTATTATCATATAAGATACACCAAGATAATATTGTGCTACATGAAACACTTATATTATCTTTTGGTATACACAACACTATGTTTGGAATGTGTTAAACAAAATGTCGAGTTCTTTTGATAGATTGCCTTACACTCAAGGATGAGTTTTATCAGACAATAACATGTATTATTAATATTTTTTTAAAATAATATTATAGTTAACACCTAGATATTGGAATTGAAGTAATGAATAATATTAACTAATTTTTGATAATATAGTTTTTAAATGTATATAAAATGATTACATGGGTTATCAATTATTTTTAAATAAAATTAATAACTATTTCCAAATATAGAAATTCATTTTCCAAGAAAACTGTTTTTCTATGTACATACACAATTTCACACAAAAAATAAAAAAACACTTTTAGTGAATGTTTTTAATAAAATTTATATATTATATATTCCAAAAAAATATGACACACATCCAATAGATTTTAAAGTCATAATATAAGAGTAAATCCAATTTTATGTATAAAAAGATGTAATTTTCCAAATAGTCATTTTACCTTATTTTATTTGAGAAAAAAATTTAAATAATATTTTTTAAAAATTGTACAATTTCTATTTGAAAACATGTACCTCATTTTTAAAATTTCAATATCAAAATATATGTTATTTTAGATTTAGGTATTTTTATGAGAATATTCATTTTTTGATGAACAGTAAAAATTACATAATTTTAACTAAAAACCATATTATTTAAAATTTAATTATATAGATTAATTATATTATAAATTGGTTTTAATGTAAATTCGGATCAATTTTACATCAATTTATCCAATTTAGGTCATTTGAATCAATTTCCTACTGAAATTGAATATTAAAACAATTTAAAATTTAAAACATTTTCGCTTAAAAAACCTATTGTCTCAACACATCCGGGGGATTAAATTTAAATTAATTTCATCCACCTATGAGATTTGAATATAGAATAAAAAATTTAATATTTTTAATAAGAAAAATTTTTATTGTTGAATAATGTTAAATTATTATTTTTTTCAAAAAATATTAATCAATGTAATTAAAATTAATTACAATGATTAAGGAAAAACGTGTTTACGTAGTGGTTAAACATTAATCCTAAAGTGACAAATAACTAATAAACAAGCCCAGAATCCATTGTATGAAATTATTTTGACAATATTCTCTATTTTTTTTAATAAAAATGGACTATTCTTCGGTGAAAATTATGAAAGGAAGTCCTCTCAATAATGTTTTTGTTTTTATATTTACAAGAATTCCACTCCCCTCAACAATAAAAAGGGCAGTCAACCCCCTCACATATTCACATCTGTAAACAATTTGGATCATAAAAACATAGCCTAAATCTCTTCCAAGCATCCCTACCTTAATCCTATAATCCGCACATTGTGTAGAATTCCAGACAAGAATGACCTTTGGTTTAAACCAAAAAGAGTTACCCAAAAAAATGTAACAACCTTAAAAAATAACATTTTTTCTTTATCCACCACTGAAATTATTTTTATAAATGATTATAAAAAAATAATAATCCTAAATAAATAGAAAAATTTTTACATGGTTTTGACCTATAGTTACACAAACATCTCTTAAATAGGTAACAAACTAACCATTAATGTGTATGATGGATTACCTTCTCATGAAATGATGTCATTCGTTTTTCCTTTACAACTTATCATAGATTGGAATTATGATAGATATATTGTTTTAATATGATATTTTTAAAAAACAATTATTTAATTATGCCTCAAAAATTTTATATTATATAAAAATTTATTCATTCCATTTTTCTGAAATACGATAACTTCATTTATGGATGTGTGTATTATAACCACCTCAAAACGATGTGATTCCGTCACACTTTATAGGGAATGTATTAAGGATGATTTTATTGGACATATATTCTAAATATGAATTATAAGTGATAATGTAATTATAATATATATATATATAATGTACATTTATTTATTTAAAAACAGAACAATAAAATGGAAATAGAATTCATGCATATGTATGACCTACTCTATCCATGGATAGTTTATTTAATTTCTTATTTAAATATTTTATATATTATTATAAATACATATACACTATATTTATTTTATATTTATACCATGGTTTAAATTTTTAAAATATGTAAATAAATATCCAAGTAAGAGGACCATGATTAACAAGTCAAATCGTGTACAAAAAAACCAACCGAGTATTACCCGAAACATAAAATAAACATGGAGTTGTTAATAAAAAAGTTATATAAGGTCATAATAAAATAATATATGTTATTATGTATAATAATATTTTCTAGTTTTATATGTATAAAAACTTATAATTATTATACATTAGGTTTTAAAGTGAACAAATAATGTCAAGACTTAAGGTTATAGTTTTATCATCCGACTTTTACTTCTGTGAGATTTTTTCATTATACACTACTAATTTCTATTGTGTGGTGTATGTAATGACTATGAATTTAGTAAATAATAATTATACATAAATTTATTGTTATTTACATATTAATTTTATGATCTCTCTTTCTTGGAGTTTTTAATTAAAATGTTTCTAAATAGGTAATGTAATTTTGTCTCATATTTCATTCATGGAGAAACATGCCATGTTATGCACCAACATTCTTCAATGAGATATATACAATTACCTTTGAATATTATATCAAAAATATAGTTATTTTCATAAAAGTTTATGCTTAATTTTATGTGATTATTTTATGGGTAATTATTATTCAATACTATAAAAATAGAAATAGTTAATTACTATAATATCATTGTTTATCAAGATTATTTATGATTATTCTTCCTTTTATAGAATATTATGAAATATATATCAAGAACAACCATAGAGTTTTTCATCCTCTCGTTATCCATTATATCTTCATATTTTAGGACCATTTTACACTCTTTTATACTTAAAAAAATTATTAATATGTTTTTCTGAAAATATGATATTATTTCACTTTTAGGATAGAAATATGTCTACCTTAAAAAAAATTTACTAAAAAAAAATTCAAAAAACATGTTGGGTTTCAAATTTATCTAAATTATTTTCAACAATATTTTAAAATAAAGTAATTTCAATATTTTTAGCTTCCATTTACATTATTTAATGTTTTTTCAAATAAAAATTATTTTATACTTTCATTAAATGTTTTCAAAGTATTTAAAAAAATTAAAAAGTAATTATGTTCAATAAGTGTTTTAAATTGTTTTCAATGAATCTTTTAAATGATTTCAAATATATTTTCAAAGAAAATGTTTTATGGAAATAAATTCAAGATTCATTTCTATGTTTTCTTGTAAAAGTGTTTTAAAATGTTTTGAAGATTGATTTATAAGTTTTCAAGGGAAAATGGTTTTCAAAATGTTTTTAAGAATATTTTATATTTTTTAAAGGAATAATATTTCCCAAATGTTTCCAATATTATTTTATATGTTTTCCAGGAAAAACATTTTCGAAATTCTATCATGCTTCCTTTATATGTTTTCAAATAAAATGGTTTTTCCAAATCTTTTAAATCTTTTTTTATATATCATCATGAAAAAATATTTTGTAAATGTTTTCAATCATCCTTTATATGTTTTCAATGTTATTTTTAATGAAAATTGTTTTCAAAATGTTTTATGATTTGAAAACTAGTTTTTTATAGGATAAAAAATATTTTCCTCAAAAAATAATTTTAAAATATTTCTAAAAAATTATGTTCCATCTAAGATATAATGCTTTGGTATTATTCATGAATTACTGGGGATATGATCCCAGAGTTATATTCATATTATTTCTCGTAATTATTTATGTTTTTATGTAATGATTTTTATGAAACACATTTCTATTCACTAGTAATATGTTTTTAATACTCGTTTCCCTTTCTTTTATTATATGCTTATGAAACCTGCTTCTTTTCATGGATTATGTTTTCATTAAATGATTAGGCAAAATGTATCTTTTTAAATGGTTAGGATATGATGACATGTTAATGATACCAATTTCATTTCATGGGTTATGATATGATTTTTTATTATCTTATCAAACAAGTATGTATGATTTAATTATATAAAGGGTTGGACCTATATCTCCCACAATAAATTGGGTATAAATTTATATCTCATGAGTATACATGACTATAATGGGGAGTAAAATTTGTTTAGTGAAGGAATTTTTCTACAAATATTTTTTTTTGAAGTGAACCTTGACATCTAACATGGTATTGAGAGTGAACCATGACTACTAAGATAGAATAGGGAGTTAGCCCCTACAACTAAGAAGGTTTTGGAAACAAGTCTTGGAAACTATGGAAAGAAATTTATATACTTATATTTCTGCAAAAAAAAATTATTTCTTTTTTCTTTAGTTATGTTTTCATGGATTATTCTATTGATTACTTTATGATTCATGTCTTATGACCTGAAAATATTTAATCCATGATTTATGTTTATGATATTTGATTTTATGTTTATGGTCTTATAATTTTATGATCTTTTTCTCATACCCTTTTTCTCATTTTATGCATATATATCTCCTTTATTTAACCGGAATGAGAATATGAACTCACGCTTATATCATGTTTCCTTTCCCCATATAATGAAGAATGGTTTCAAGTAGGATTAATAATAGGGAATATCTTTAAGGGATATTTTAAATATCCTTCACCCATATATAATATTATGATTCCATGTTTCTCAAAACACTAATCTCATATAATCCTCAGGAATTTAATTTTTAATATGTAGATAATTTATCCAAAATGATGTAATATCTATGTATTTCAAGATAAATTCATATTACTTGGTATCATATGAGAGGTTTAGTCAACCATAGGAAACTATAATTAGAAAACATTACTAAGAAAACTAGGGATATTTCTAAGGATATGTATATGGATGTATCTAAATATAATCATAAGGTGTCCCATATTTATAGTTAGGTGTAATGATTTAGGCATTATATGAGTAATTTTGCAGGATTATATGGTTTTCATCTATGATATGTACTAGACACACTATAATTTCTGGATTCATCTAATGGAGGTAACTAGAAGGAATTGAGTTAGCATTGAATGTGAAATAGACATTTCTAAGGGGTAGTTAAATGTAATGATCTCTGGATTGATCGATGTTATGATCATATGTAATATGTTTTCATAGATCAATATTAATACTGTGTTGCCTAACCAACTATCAGACCCCCCCAAAGATGATACAAAAGGATTTTACTGAGAGTTCAGTTAATGAATAACATGGATGAAATAATATTCAGTTTCCTTTATGACAAGAATGTCGAAAGAATCACCTAAGAAAATTTCTTAGGGGAATAAGAATGTGTTTTGATGGTGGAAAGTAAGGATACAGATAATTAAATGTAATGTATAAATGATGAGTTTTTCAGTATAATGGAAGGGAATATTGGCCTGCCTACGATATTATCGTCAGTTTAAGGCTTTAAGTGTTGATTAAAAGGTCATTATACATGTAACACCCCGAGCTTCCACGATACGCCTCTCTTTCAATAATGCAATAGCTTGCATTGTACGCAAGTTCGAGTTCTAACACACCGCAACTAATCAAAGTAGCCGTTATGAATAGTAATAACCACCTTTTAAATTTATAGAAATTTTATATTTCAAAATGGACTTCATTTTTGTATTCCTAATATTGAAATTAGCCTATGTTGAATTTTCTGTAATTTTCCGAGAACTTCCAAATTTTTATGAATAGTGAAAAATACTTAAAACAATTTTTTTAATCAAAATAATTTATAGTGATAAGTTATACTATTTAGTGGTTTTAAGGTATAATTAGAATATATTTTTTCCATTTTATCCAATGGTGGTCATTAGAATTAATTTAACATTAAAATTGGACATAAACAATTGTCAATCTTTTGATATAAATTGTTTCTTAAAAACACGCTATTTGTTGTAACAGCGGGAATTAATTATTAAATTAATTAATTTGACTTATATGTTTTGAATTTTGTAAAATAGACATCATTTTTGAATTCGGAATATCAATTATAGCTTAGGGTGAAATTTTGGCCTTATTCTGAAAAACTTCAATTTTTGATGAATAGTGAAACCACTAAGTGGTAGTTAAATAACTGATTTTTCGTTTAAATGAAATATTACCACTTCTGTGATTTGATTTTCAAAAATCCGACATACATGGTTGTCATTAAGAAGTAAAATGTGGTTCAATGAGATCAAAATAATTTTTTGGTGAATAGTAACTTTTAAGTTCTTAATCGCGATTAGAGGTAATTCTTGTAGTTTAGGGTAAAAACAATGTTTTATTAATATGATATGAGCTTGACACTTGTACTACTCCTATTGGATGATTCAAGTCCGACCAAGACAACCCATGGGTCAACTTGGGGACCCCATGGAGCCACTTTAGTTGGAAAATGACATTAATATATATTTATTTAATGTTAAAGTTAAATTGACACAAACATGAGTTATTTTACTAAAACAATTTTTAAGTGGGGTTACACAAGTCCAAATTTTGATTATAAATATTCATTAGAAAGATAAAAAGATTTCCTACATTATAGTATTTTGTTTTATAATTTTTAGACATTAAATAAATTAAATTATTTATGACATCATGATGATGCAGTGATGACCTCATTATTTAACGATTTAAATAAAATGAGAAGATAATGAAAAATCCAAGGCTTACACTTGTCCAAATCCTATTGGATGAAGATATTTCGAAACCGTATCACCTTAGCCTCGAATTATATAAGTGTGGGACCTTTAGAAACCGAAAAGCATTGTATAATTGAATAACATTTCATTACTTTCCAAAGGTGCCCCTCCTCTCCACTTATAAAAGGCCCCCACCTCTCCCACCTCATTTACACTTTCAAGCCTTTTGGCTCGGCCAACCTCTTCCCAAATACTCTCCCAACATTACTCCCTTACTCCTAGAAGCCTCAATTTGGGCAGAACTCTTCCCAAGGAAGCCTTTGGCTCAAATCAAAAAGAGTTACCCGGTTTTGAGGTAATGTCTTCTTTAATGTTGTTTTGTTTTGTTTTTCTTCTCCAACCCCATAAACTCTTTTTATTCATTTCTTTTGTAACAAAACCAGTATCCTAAATATACTAGGATGTTGTTATAAGAAGGATTCGAGCTACACTTACACACACCTACATCTAATGGTTAAAGAACATACGGTTTCTGTGGATGGCGAATTTCTGCCTCACGAAACGATGATTGTTCAACACTCATATAACACCTTCAAAGGTGGCCATTAAGATGTCACTATTTTTATATATGATATATAATATGTTTATGTTTTACTTATGCTTCTGTATCTCTCATTTATGGCATACTTTATGATTTCCATTATGGGTAAAACGTGATAATTTCATTTTAGGAAGTGCGGACTACCGCCCCCTCAAAGTGATTTGAATCGTTAATGCCATATGTGGGATGTATAAAGGATGGAGTAAATGGTATTATACACTATATTATACTGGAATTATATTATACATTTATATCATTATGATTTCGTTCCATTAAATATGATATTGAAATGAAAGTAGCGTTCATGCGTACGTACGGCTTACCGTCTCCATGAACGGTGCATTTCATTTCTTACCTCTAAATGTTACGTAATATTATAAATGAATGTATATACTGGATATATGAGATATATATGACATTCAAATCATGAATATAATTCTGGAGATAATGTATATTCTACCACATAAACAACTTGTAATTATAAGAATTTTATTGTTGACTCAAGTACCAAAGATCGACAAAACGACCGTTATTAACTTAAATAATTACATAATGTTCATATCATTGTAATAAGTGATATAAAAAGGAAAATGAAATTGAAAATGGTTCTTAATAAGGTAGATATTAACTCTAGTTTATTATTCAGGAGGTTAAAGAACGGTTGAGTCAAGTCGGACACAAGGTAAGGGAATTTCTTAACCCAACTTCCATTCTTTGGGTTAATCTCCTACTTTCAAATTATGTGATGATATTGTTATGTCCTATTTTGTATATTTACTTTCTTTATGTGTACCTATAGTGAATACACATAATATATCTATTTTATTTTAAAAATTATCTTTGTAAGGACTTCGTCTCAATCTCCTTTCATTGAGGCATATTTGGTTTTATACACAAATTTCTTTTATACGGTGTATAAACCCCTTTGAATTTTATGTTTATTCAAAAGGAATCTTTTTTATACGAAGCGTTTTACTAAACGACAAAAAGGGAATGTTTTTCTTTCCGTACTTATGCGGCGACAATGACTTCTCCGCCGCCGTGACCATTATTTGAGTTTCGGCTTCCTCTACAAGCCATCATTTTTTTAATGAAAAATAAATACAAAGTTTTAACTTTATTTTATTTTGGTATTGAAAATGGTTTTGAAATCGTTTTTATTATATCAATGTGTTGTATTGATATCTTGTGATTGAAATGTGGAAATGTTATGTTTCCTTTATGCATGTTTTATGTGATACGATTATGTTATGGTTTATGATATGTTTAAACCTATTCATATGAGGAATGCATTGGACTTAATAAGTGACGGGTGGAGCCCGCTATAGCTCCTCGATGCATCGGCAGGTCTCATGAGACAAACTAGTGTCTTGGCACGAGGCCTTGACAAAATCTTATTTGTGGTCTTGGCACGAGGCCTTGAATACATGGTTATGATAGTCTGGCATTATGCATTCCATCATTATGAAAGTGGTTATTGATATTGCATGTGATTATTCGGCCAGTAGAATATACATGTGAATAAGTGAATGACATTATCTCATTTTACTTTTGCCATATTATGTTTAAGTTCATGTTTAAAAGGCTTGTATTTTAGTTATACATTGCCTTAAATGTTAATGTTTATTTATGAAAGATTCCGCTATATTGTTAACCTTACTGAGCATCTGAGCTCACCCCTTTCAATGTTTTAATATTTTCCAGGATGTGAAGAAGTATTTTATGAATGACCTGCAGGGATAGTCAGAAGAGGATATGAGTGTGGACTATGAAGACCATGTTATTGTAGTTTGTTTACTTTTTTATGTAATGAAAGACTTATGAATATATCTAGTGTTTCCAAGGCTACTAAACTAATCGGTCTTTCGAGACTTGATCTTTTGTGATCATGCCAATGTTACGAAGTAATGCACCGACTCTGGGTAGCTGGGGTCGGGGCGTTACAGTTGGTATTAGAGGCAGTTTAGTACTAACCTTGGAAGCTAGATTTAGATAAACTCTGATTAGATCACATAGCCCGAAGATAGACTTTGAGGATTAGTATAGAAGAACTTCCTAGAATTGTGGTATTGTAGAGATGTTATGAGTTTTCCGAGCAATACATCCCTGTCTGGATACGAGTAGGTAGAGGCGGCTCTGGCACAGATGTACCTAGGGGTAAAACCCAAAAACACCGCTTTGAGCTAGACTCGAACGGGAACTGGTGCACGACAACGGGCCTTACTGCACTCTTGGTTACGACACTCCCGGGGGATATGCTTAGGATAATTCTCATTTTATTTACAAACCACTATGAAGGGTTATGAGTATATACTTCCTCAAAGAAAACATTTCCTTTTATGATTATGGATTATATCCATAAATAGTTCAATTTATGTAAAGTGTTTTACAAGTATGGAATTATGTATTTTGATTCATAAACTAATCTAGTTTATGACATTGTTTAGAAATGGCGCCTAGTAGAAGGAATGGAAACCGTATCAATGCACGAACTCCGTGTAGGGATTGCCCTCCTGATCAGGATAATTATTGTGGATCTGGAGATACAACTGGTGCTGATCAACTTATTACCATACTGGGACAACTCACTCAGGTTATGAATAATAACCTTACTCGTATGGAGCACCCTGATCCGCAACGTGGAGGATCAATGTTAGACCGCTTCATGAAGCAACAACCACCAACCTTCAATGGGAGTACAAATCCTATAGTAGCTGAGCAATGGATAAATTCCTTAGAGAAAATATTCCATGCCTTAGGGAGTAGTGAAAGGGAGAAGGTTGTCATGGCAGTTTACCGCCTCACTGGAGATGCCGATCAGTGGTGGTCGATGATTCAAAACACAAAGGAAGATGATGACGTATCGAATATGGAATGGAGGGAGTTCAAAGATCTTTTCTTAGAAAAATACTTTCCTCATGACCATCGAGCAGATATGGAAAGGCAATTTCTGAGTCTAAGGCAGAAGGAGGATGAGAATGTCGCAAAGTATGAGGCTAACTTTACAAGGTTAGCAAGGTATGCTGCAGATTACATACGTAACCCAAGGAGTAAGATTGATCGTTTCTTTGATGGGTTAAAACCATTTCTCCGTCGAGCTTTGGTATCACAATCCTTCTCATCATACGAAGATATTGTCTCGTGTGCTATCAAGACAGAAAAGGAATTCTCTAAGTCTTATGACAACAAAGTAAAGCAAGAGAAGAAGAGAACGGTGGAACAAGAGACAGATAAAGGGAAAAAGGGAAAGAAGGATTTTCCATTATGTGATAATTGTGGGAAGAATCACCCTGGTACTTGCCTAAAAGGAATGGGAGTTTGTTATAAATGTGGAGAAAAGGGTCACCAGGCTCGTGATTGCAAGGGAAAGAAAGAGGCTGTCAAAGTTGAATGCTACAATTGTAGAGAAATGGGTCATTATGCAAATGAATGTCCTAAGCGTCAAGGAAACTTACCTCAGAAAAGGCCAAGGGATCAAGGCCAATCTTATGCTGTGACTACAGTTGAAGCGGAATAACTAATGTATTGGTGCTTTTGGACTCATGGATTATATTCTGGTTATTAGAATAATGTGATCTATATAAGGATTGTACTGCAGTACTTGTTGGTTTCAGTAAGGTTTTAATATGATGAAGGTAATTATATTTTTTAGTATGTGACAATAAGAGAAACTTTACTTTGTTTGGGGAATCTGATAAATTGATTTTGGAATTAAGAGTCCTTTTAGAGAAAGTCTGGACAGAGGTATTTTGGATAACTATAAAGGTTGGAGTGGATTAAGATGATCTTTGGATAGTATGGTTTAAGGTTTAAAAATTTATGAAGATTATTTTTGGAATATTATAATACTATAGTTTTAGGAAAAGGACAACCTGCAGGGTGGGGCATAAACCGTCGCGTCGGACAAAGCTGTAGGAATCGAACCCACAATCAAAGTGCGATAGGCCTTTATTTCCTACCACTAGCCTACAGGAAGTCCCTGGTTATTAAAAAATAATTTTACTAATCTAAATGGTATGTGTTAACATTTGGTACCTTATACAATTAGGATAAGTATAATATTTTTGTGTTCTATTATCTTTTTGAGTGAAAGATGAGTTGAAGGTTGAAACTCTAATTGTCAAGCATAAATATATATATACCTATCTCTTATTCAATGAATAAATTAATTCTTAAACTTTAGTAAAGGGATATTACAATAAAAAAATGTGTTATCCTAATACCTTATGTCTTGTTGAACTGATGATATTTTAAATCAACATAGATTGAAGGCTTTGAGGCCCTCAATTTGACAGTTGATTGTGATTGATGACCTCAATCACTCCCTACAAATATTTACGTTTTTCCTCCAATTATATGTCTCTAATTGCCACCAATGTTCTCCTTATCGAGATCATAATTTGGTGGTGACTTTCTTATTTCCATTTCCCTCTTATTAAGGCTAAATTTTATTAATCTTATTTCCGATGTGGGTTTTCCACAAAGGTATTTTCTCTTTTCAACCTTTTATTTTCAAAGAAAAAAATTTCAAATTGCGAGAACGCAATTTATTGAAGGAGGGGAGAATGTAACACCCCGAGCTTCCACGATACGCCTCTCTTTCAATAATGCAATAGCTTGCATTGTACGCAAGTTCGAGTTCTAACACACCGCAACTAATCAAAGTAGCCGTTATGAATAGTAATAACCACCTTTTAAATTTATAGAAATTTTATATTTCAAAATGGACTTCATTTTTGTATTCCTAATATTGAAATTAGCCTATGTTGAATTTTCTGTAATTTTCCGAGAACTTCCAAATTTTTATGAATAGTGAAAAATACTTAAAACAACTTTTTTAATCAAAATAATTTATAGTGATAAGTTATACTATTTAGTGGTTTTAAGGTATAATTAGAATATATTTTTACCCTTTTATCCAATGGTGGTCATTAGAATTAATTTAACAATAAAATTGGACATAAACAATTGTCAATCTTTTCATATAAATTGTTTCTTAAAAACACGCTATTTGTTGTAACAGCGGGAATTAATTATTAAATTAATTAATTTGACTTATATGTTTTGAATTTTGTAAAATAGACATCATTTTTGAATTCGGAATATCAATTATAGCTTAGGGTGAAATTTTGGCCTTATTCTGAAAAACTTCAATTTTTGATGAATAGTGAAACCACTAAGTGGTAGTTAAATAACTGATTTTTCGTTTAAATGAAATATTACCACTTCTGTGATTTGATTTTCAAAAATCCGACATACATGGTTGTCATTAAGAAGTAAAATGTGGTTCAATGAGATCAAAATAATTTTTTGGTGAATAGTAACTTTTAAGTTCTTAATCGCGATTAGAGGTAATTAGTGTAGTTTAAGGTAAAAACAATGTTTTATTAATATGATATGAGCTTGACACTTGTCCTACTCCTATTGGATGAGTCATGGCCGACCAAGACAACCCATGGGTCAACTTGGGGACCCCATGGAGCCACTTTAGTTGGAAAATGACATTAATATATATTTATTTAATGTTAAAGTTAAATTGACACAAACATGAGTTATTTTACTAAAACAATTTTTAAGTGGGGTTACACAAGTCCAAATTTTGATTATAAATATTCATTAGAAAGATAAAAAGATTTCCTACATTATAGTATTTTTTTTATAATTTTTAGACATTAAATAAATTATATTATTTATGACATCATGATGATGCAGTGATGACCTCATTATTTAACGATTTAAATAAAATGAGAAGATAATGAAACATCCAAGGCTTACACTTGTCCAAAGCCTATTGGATGAAGATATTTCGAAACCTTATCACCTTATCCTCGAATTATATAAGTTTGGGACCTTTAGAAACCGAAAAGCATTGTATAATTGAATAACATTTCATTACTTTCCAAAGGTGCCCCTCCTCTCCACTTATAAAAGGCCCCCACCTCTCCCACCTCATTTACACTTTCAAGCCTTTTGGCTCGGCCAACCTCTGCCCAAATACTCTCCCAACATTCCTCCCTTACTCCTAGAAGCCTCACTATGGGCAGAACTCTTCCCAAGGAAGCCTTTGGCTCAAATCAAAAAGAGTTACCCGGTTTTCAGGTAATGTCTTCTTTAATGTTGTTTAGTTTTGTTTTTCTTCTCCAACCCCATAAACTCTTTTTATTAATTTCTTTTGTAACAACACCAGTATCCTCAATATACTAGGATGTTGTTATAAGAAGGATTCGAGCTACACTTACACACACCTACATCTAATGGTTAAAGAACATACGGTTTTTGTGGATGGCGAATTTCTGCCTCATGAAACGATGATTGTTCAACACTCATATAACACATTCAAAGGTGGCCATTAAGATGTCACTATTTTTATATATGATATATAATATGTTTATGTTTTACTTATGCTTCTGTATCTCTCATTTATGGCATACTTTATGATTTCCATTATTGGTAAAACGCGATAATTTCATTTTAGGAAGTGCGGACTACCGCCCCCTCAAAGTGATTTGAATCGTTAATGCCATATGTGGGATGTATAAAGGATGGAGTAAATGGTATTATACACTATATTATACTGGAATTATATTATACATTTATATCATTATGATTTCGTTCCATTAAATATGAAATTGAAATGAAAGTAGCGTTCATGCGTACGTACGGCTTACCGTCTCCATGAACGGTGCATTTCATTTCTTACCTCTAAATGTTACGTAATATTATAAATGAATGTATATACTGGATATATGAGATATATATGACATCCAAATCATGAATATAATTCTGGAGATAATGGATATTCTACCACATAAACAACTTGTAATTATAAGAATTTTATTGTTGACTCAAGTACCAAAGATCGACAAAACGACCGTTATTAACTTAAATAATTACATAATGTTCATATCATTGTAATAAGTGATCTAAAAAGGATAATGAAATTGAAAATGTTTCTTAATAAGGTAGATATTAACTCCAGTTTATTATTCAGGAGGTTAAAGAACGGTTGAGTCAAGTCGGACACAAGGTAAGGGAATTTCTTAACCCAACTTCCATTCTTTGGGTTAATCTCCTACTTTCAAATTATGTCATGATATTGTTATGTCCTATTTTGTATATTTACTTTCATTATGTGTACCTATAGTGAATAAACATAATATATCTATTTTATTTTAAAAATTATCTTTGTAAGGACTTCGTCTCAATCTCCTTTCATTGAGGCATATTTGGTTTTATACACAAATTTCTTTTATACGGTGTATAAACCCCTTTGCCTTTTATGTTTATTCAAAAGGAATCTTTTTTATACGAAGCGTTTTACTAAACGACAAAAAGGGAATGTTTTTCTTTCCATACTTATGCAGCGACAATGACTTCTCCGCCGCCGTGACCATTATTTGAGTTTCGGCTTCCTCTACAAGCCATCATTTTTTTTAATGAAAAATAAATACAAAGTTTTAACTTTCTTTTATTTTGGTATTGAAAATGGTTTTGAAATCGTTTTTATTATATCAATGTGTTGTATTGATATCATGTGATTGAAATGTGGAAATGTTATGTTTCCTTTATGCATGTTTTATGTGATACGATTATGTTATGGTTTATGATATGTTTAAACCTATTCATATGAGGAATGCATTCGACTTAATAAGTGACGGGTGGAGCCCGCTATAGCTCCTCGATGCATCAGCAGGTCTCATGAGACAAACTAGTGTCTTGGCACGAGGCCTTGACAAAATCTTATTTGTGGTCTTGGCACGAGGCCTTGACTACGTGGTTATGATAGTCTGGCATTATGCATTCCATCATTATGAAAGTGGTTATTGATATTGCATGTGATTATTCGGCCAGTAGAATATCCATGTGAATAAGTGAATGACATTATCTCATTTTACTTTTGCCATATTATGTTTAAGTTCATGTTTAAAAGGCTTGTGTTTTAGTTATACATTGCCTTAAATGTTAATGTTTATTTATGAAAGATTCTGCTATATTGTTAACCTTACTGAGCATCTGAGCTCACCCCTTTCAATGTTTTAATATTTTCCAGGATGTGAAGAAGTATTTTATGAATGACCTGCAGGGATAGTCAGAAGAGGATATGAGTGTGGACTATGAAGACCATGTTATTGTAGTTTGTTTACTTTTTTATGTAATGAAAGACTTATGAATGTATCTAGTGTTTCCAAGGCTACTAAACTAATCGGTCTTTCGAGACTTGATCTTTTGTGATCATGCCAATGTTACGAAGTAATGCACCGACTCTGGGTAGCTGGGGTCGGGGTGTTACAATACAGATTGATATCCAAAGTGGAAATATCTAGAATACAATCAGTAAACTATTATGAGTAATTGTAATATTACTTATTATGTTAATACTTCCATTTAAATGTGTAAGGAAATAGTTATGAGGTAATAGGATGAGGTAGCCATGTTAATGGCTTAAGGATGAAGTGCAAAAATCTAAGTACATATGTATTTGGATTCAATAATTATGTTACATAAGTGATGAAATATATAATTTTTATTCAATTTATTTTTTTATAAGGAATACAACAATATATTGAAAGGTTTTGGCAGACTAGAAAAGTGATTTAATGGAAATTTAATATTCATGGGAATCAAAGGATTAAAGTAAAATAACCATTAATATGTGCCAAATTTTCATATAATGATGTTTGGATAAAGATATTTATGATGGGATTAAGTAAATTGTTTGGTACTCATTTCCATAGAATTGAATAATGATTCATTGAAAATATTGTTTACGGTATCATTGATGAATTTTACACCATTTTTGGCTTTAATGAATATATAAAATAAACTCTAGAATAAGGAAACCTGTTTATTTTCAAGAAGGGGTTATGGTAATTATGATGTTTGGAGAGAATAGAAGATTAATTCATACACATGTTTGGTATGTGTAAAACACGAGCTAATTTTTGATACATATGGTATCAATGCTATGTTATTTTTGAGACATTCAGTGACCTTATTTTCTGAACATTCATCTTTATGAAGGGTTACAAAGCTAACCATATTTAGAATGGTTGAAGGTAAATTTATATGAGGTTTTAGAGATTCAATTATTATATTTCTATATAAGGGTTTATGCATATTGGAAAACTTATTCTAACTATATTTTTTGTGATTCTATCTAAAGACATATGGAATGTCGTATCATTCTAGCACATGATCTGTTAGTACTTCAAGACTGAAAAATTCCACTTGATTTTATTATTTAAGAGATGAAGTGGAAATTGGTGATGGTTGGAAAAGGGTGTAGTTGTCCAAAAATCATATAAGTACATCATGTTATGAAAATTCTTTTAATATAGTAAATAGGGTATTGAAATAAAACAATGTCCTATAATCATCATTTTTAAGATATCAATGATTTTTTCCATCCATTTTGGGTTATATATTGCTGATCATTAACTTTTTTTTGACCATGTTCTCTATCACTATCTATCAAAATTTCATAGTAATATTTATCTTCATTGACCATGTTTTCACATTCCACTTATGTTCTCCTATGTGGATACCTAGTTATGAGTGACATTGGGTAACATTTATATTTCTAACTTTCACATTATGAATGATGATTTAGTGTTCATTTTAACGATGTGGATTCGCATGAAAGAAACATTTAAGTATTCATCCATTGATAATATATATGATTTTAGAGATTAAAAATAATTTTAATGGTGTTTAATTTAATGCGGAAAGATTCTTTGATTTCTTTCAAATTAATTTAAACATTTTTATATTTCGCATTTCACATAGCACATAATATAAATTTTTTTATATAAAAGAACTATGTTTGGATATCATTGTATGAAACACCAAGTTAATATTGTGATATAAACAACAATTAAAATATATATCGGTATACATAGTACTATGTTTTCCTTTTTTTACACATAATTCTAAGTTCCATCAATAACGTGCATTATATGTAAGGATGAGTTTTACCAAACTACAATAAAATATAAATATTATTATTAAAAAAATTTATAGTTACCACTTACCTGTTGAATTGGAAGTTATTAATAATATTAAAATATGTGTGGAAATATTATTTACACTTGTATATAAAATAAATCCATTGGTTGTCGATTATTTAGATATTTAATTAAGAATAATTTTAAAAAATAAAAAAACCCTTTTATAAGAAAACATTTTTTTATGTCCAAAAACTATTTTTCTCAATAAATTTTAAAATAATAAGAGAATATTTTTGATAAAATCTACATATTGTATATTAATTATTTTACACTAATTGAATTTATTTGATAGGAAAAATATATGACTAAATCCAATTTATTAATAAAAAATTCTATTTTTCTAAAATATGATATAACCTTTTTTAAATAGGGAACCCTTTTTAAAGTAAATTTTTAACACTCTTAATTTTCTTTTACAAAATAAACTTCATTTTTCAAATAATAATATTAAAATTTTGTTCTGGGGATTTTTTGGCATTTTTCATAGAAGTTTCAATTTTGGATAATTAGTGAAAAATACTTAATTTAAAATGAAAACTAGATTTTTATCTAATATACTAATATAGTTAAATTATATTTTAAATTGTTTTAAATGTTTATTACAAAAAAAATTACATCAATTAATCCAATTTTGTTCATTTAAATTTATTTCACATTGAAATTAAATATAAAAACAATTTATATAGATAATATTTTTGCATAAAAACCCCACTGTCAGGACACGTCTACCAGATTAATTTTAAATTATTTTTTGATAATCATTTGATTATAATTTGAAAAAATAGATTAAATATTTTGAATCATCCAAAATTTTAATTTATAATAATTTAAACTTAGTTGTTTACCAAAAATATTCCTGAATGTAATTAAATATTATTATAATGATTGAAAAAAATGAGTTTACTTAATGGTAAATCATTAATGTTTAAAGGATAAATGACCTATAAATTGGTAAAAAATTTACTGGCATGAAATATTTCGCCCATATCCCCCATTTTATTGAAAATATTAAATTATTGGAGTCACATGATTTATGAGAGACCTCTCAATAGTGTTTTTCTTTTCATATTTACAGGAATATCACTCCTCCTCCATTAGAAAAATAGAACTCACCACCTAACATCTTCACACCTCTCAAGCCCTTTGGCTCAAACAACCCATACAAATTCATCCTCCCAAATTCACTCCCTTAATAATAGAATCTTTAATTTGGGAATAATTCCAATCTTGTAATCACTTAGGATAAAAAAATGAGTTACCCAAAGAAGAGGTAACAACCATCAACAAGAAATTTTCATTTTATTTCATTCTGCACCACCACAACTAATCTTATTAAATTTTTATATAATAACCTAATTATCCTCAATATACTAAAAGTTTGTTATTATAATGGTTTAAAAATCACCTACACACACTTACATCAAATGGGTAATGAACATGCTGTTCATGTGTCTGGAGGACTACCATTTCGCGAAACGATGCCATTCGTATTTCCATTTCCACCTCTCATGATTGGAAATTATGATGGAAATATAGTTTTTATATGATATATATCATATTTATGATGTATTTAAGCTTATTTAGTTATTATATAAATCATAAATTTATGATTTCCATTTCGTGGAAATACGATAACTTTATTTGTGGATGTGAGGACTACCACGTCCTCAATGCGATGTTATTCATTCAAACATTACATGATATGTATTAATAATGGTTTTAGTGAACTTATATGATATACATGAAGTAAATTTTTTTACTATAAATATTATATACATATATATATATATATTAATTTTATTTATTTAATAATATGATAAGAGAATAGAAACAATATTCATGTTAATGTACGATCTACCATCTCAATGAAGGGTGTATGCTATTTATTTTTTATATATTTTATATATTATTATATAAAAATATATTCTGTCTATATATGATATTTATATAATTTATTACATTACAGAAATAATGAAATCATGATCTAATTTATAAGACAAATAATAACAAGTAAAATCATGTATTATGAACAAAGATGTTATTATCCAAAACACAAAGAAAACATTTAATTGTTAATAAAAGGTAATATAAGGTCATAATAGAATCATTCATGGTATGATATATAAGAATATACTTCATTCTTAGATTTATAATAAGAATATATTTATTATGAATTAGGGTTCATTATGTATAAATAATGTCCAGACATAATGTAAGGATTTTCTCATATCACATTTATTTATGTTAGACTTTTTCCTTATTCAGAACATATTATTTGGTGTGTGGTATATAATTCCCATGAATATATTATATAATAAATATGCTTAAATTTATGTTTATTTATATCTCCATTTTATGTTATCAATTTTATGGGGTTTATGGTTTAAAATTCACCAAATTGGTAATGTAATTTTGTCTTAATTTTTCTTTATTGAGACAAATGTTGTGTTATGCACTAATATTATTCAATGAGGTGTATAAACATTTCTTTGAAATGTTATATCATTAATATATTTATTCTAATAAAACAATAAGATTCATTTAATTTTATTATTTCATGTGGATGTATGATTCAAGGTGACAATATTGGTATTAGTTTATTGGTATCATCTCAATGTTGATCAAGATTTTATATGATTATGCTTCATGAAATGAAATCACATGATCCATATCTCAAGAAAACACATTGAATTTTATCTCCAATGTTTATCAAAGATATTTTCACATATTAGTACCATTTTCCACAATTGATAACTTAATATTACCAAGGATAAGTATTTCAAAATGTATGACATTTTTTCACTTTTTGTTCAGAAATTTGTGTTGTTTCAAAAATGTTTTTTATAAAAATATTTTCAATGATTTGTTATTTTCTACATTTTTTTTTCAAATTATTTTGGAATCAATCTTCAAATAAAAGGTTTTTAAAATGTTTTCAATTTCCCATTATTTGATTCAAATATATTTTCTATGAATATTTTTTCAAAAGTTTTTCAAAAATTATTTATGTGTTTCCAAATTATTTTAAATTTAAAATATTTTCAAAAGGTTTTAATGATTTCTTATATGTTTTAAAATTATTGTCAAATAATAAGTATTTAAAAAAATTTATGTCTAAAAATATATTTACACGTTTTTCAAATAATTCTTTATATGTTTTTAAATATATTTTTAAAGAGAAAGGTTTTAAAAAGATTTTAATTATTATTCTATAAATTTTCAAGGAAAAACGTTTAAATAATGTTTTCCAGATTACATTATAATCTTTCATGTTTTTTCAAATGTTTTCAAGATTCATTTATATGTTTTCAAATAAAAAGTTTTTCAATAAAAATTTCATGTGTATTTTATTTTTGTTCATGTAAAATTGTTTTATTGTTTTTATAGATTCATTTATGTGCTTAAGATAATGGGTTTCAATAAATATTCAATCATTTTTTACGATTTCATGGAATAATATTTTCAAACATTCTCTAGATTACTTTATAAGTTTTCATGGTTTGTTTCAAAGAATATTGTTTTCAAAAAAAATTATGTTTTAAAAAGTATATTTTAAATAGAAATTTATATTTTCATGAAGATAGTATTTTAAAGGATTTCTTAAAAATTATGTTTCATCTATGAAGAAATATATTGGTGTTACTCTTGAATTATTAGGGAGATAACCCAAGCATTCCATTCATATTCTTTCTTTAAATAGATTAAGTTTTAATTTTATGATTTAAATGACACTATTTTCCCTTTTATGGGATATATTTTTATGAAACACATTTCTCTTTAACAGTTTATATTCATATGAAACCCTTGTATTTTGAAGGGTTAGGATTTAATGAAAGGATTGATAATCTTTTCTATTTTCAATAGGTTATTATTTGATGATATGTTTAGGATACCCATTTAATTTCATGGGTTATGATATGATTGGTTATGATCTTATACCATATGTGTTTGTGATTTAATTATGTGACGGGTAGGACCAATATCACCCAGTAATCCAATAGCTATATATATATATGTATCTCATAATACAGACATGGATGTAATAGGGAGTGAAGACGTTTCAATAAAGAACCTTTTTCGCAAAGATGGTATTTTGAATGAAACATGACAACAAAAATGGTCATGTTGGTAAACGATAACTACATTATGGTAGGTGGAGTGAAAAAATAATACTAATTTGTCATTTAAAATAATACTTTAATACTATGGAAATCATTTTATATACTCATGTGTCTACTAGATATTCTATACCTTATTATTATGTTTGTCTTTCTTGGATTATGCTCATGATTCCAATGAAAATAATTTCATGTGAATTGGAAATTTTTATACCATGATTCATTTTTATGATCTTTTATATGTATTGTTTGATCGTATAATGTTATGAACACTTTCTCATTCCCTAATACTCTTGTTAAGATTATATATAACCTTTGTTTTCCATTAATAAGAATATCAGTTCACTCTATTTTTATGTTTCATTTCATAAGGTTATGATGAAATTTTTCAAGTATTTGTAATAACAAGTTATATATTTAGGGGATATGTTGAATATTTTTCAACAAAATAGAATATTATGTTTCAATGTTTCAAAATACACTAAACTATTATGGTCCCCAGGCACGTACTTTTTTAAAATGGTAATTATTCATCTAGTACGATGTAATATCTTTATATGTGAATCCTTTGTATATATACAATAAAATAGTGGTTTATATCTCTTGTTAAAAGAAATTAAATATTTATATGTTTATATACATGTATTTTAATAAAATTGGAGGCCAAATGTATACTTTAACTTAGGAATAATTAACATGGGTTAGTACTAGTCATTAGAGGTGTAGTTAGATTTTTCATTGGAGGTTCGGTCTTGGGTGTGGAAAAGTATCTAAAAGATATAATCAATCTACATGTAACACCCCCATATTTTTTAATAGAAGATATGGTCAACAGTAAACTGTACATGCAACACTGAGAGAAAATGACATGCGAAATACATTTCTTTAAATTTTATCTCCTTTATTGCTTGTGGTTCACACAACCCCGAGTGTAAATAAACCATAATATAATATATCATTATATCCTAGAAAATAAATTTGAAGGTATTAATATTACAAAATATATTCTCTAAATTATATGGTTTACAAATTTTTAAAATAAATTAAATGGTTATTTAGGGATTATAAAATTAAATGAGAATCATTTTGAAGAAAAAAAAATGTTTCTTAAATAAAACAATGTATTTTTCTAAAATGCAATTCTATTGCACTTTGTGCCCATATAGTAAAATGAATTTTTTTTCAATATTTGGAAATTTTATTTTAGAGAATTGAAATAAATTTATAATTCCTCATATAAAAATCATATTATGGTAATATTTTTTTATTTTTCAAAAAATATTGCATTTTTGGTGAATAGTTAAAAATACTGAATTTTTTAATAAAAATGTCATTTCTTTTAAATAATAAATAAATTTAAATTTCCCAATATTTTTGGAATATTACTCAAATTAATATTATTATTCATTATTGATATTTTGCCAAATATATTTATTTTTTATCATCTTTATGTTCAATTTTAGTTTTTGTTTATATTTGTTTTTAAAAATAGTATTTTCTAATAAATGTTTTAATGTGCATAATGTATATCAATTTTATTTAATTTTGAAAACCCAAATAAAGAATAATTTAATGAAATATATATATTATATACTTACAAATATTAATTCAAATTCCTTTATTTATTATTATGGTTAATAGATTAAATATAAAATCACATTTTTCATAAAAAATACAGTTTCTGAAAAACATATTTCTCATCGTGTTAGGAAGTTTTTTTTAAATTAGAATCATCCAATTATGTGATATTAAATTGTTATATTAGATTCTATATTTTGAATAATTACAATTTATATTATGTAATAGGGTCAAATAAACTATATTTCATTATTAATATTGAAAATAGTAAATACAATTTTATTCGCTTAAGGTAAAACTCAATTATTATAGGGTTAAACTAAAACTATATGGGTTAAATTGACCTAGAAACATGTATAACATCCATTTAAAGACCTATTTATACCTAATATTGTATCATATTTTATAAAAGTTCATTTTGGATCCTTTTTTAATGTGAAAAATGAGGGTACACCATTTTCTTTTCGAAAACTATAGGTGTGCATGTCACCTCACATATAAAAGATCACACCTTATCCTATCCTCTTCACAACTCAAAAAGTTTTATTTTATCCAATACCTATCTATATAGCTTCATTACATACATAAAAATGTCCTATAAATCTTTTTTATAACAAATCCATCCTATGGAGGATTTTAGTGCTTAACTATGAATGTAGCCCGAAAAAGAGGTATCGTGCTTAACCGAGCATTTTTATGTTATTTAATACACAACCCCATTCATTCCATCATAATTTATTTGATATAATATTTTTTTCTATGATATAATAAGAGGTTTCTATGCTATTTTAATAATCTAAATTCATATCCTTTTATATAAATTTGGAAATTAAACCATCATTCACGTTTATAGAGGACTAATACCTCATGACACGATGTCAATCGACTTTCCTGATATCCCCTCAAGGATTGTTATATGTATGTATTTAATGTAAATATATAATAATTGTAACATAATTATTCTCATTTAATTATAATATCACATATAAATTCTTATCTTACATTCCATGGGTGATATGATAGTGTCACTTGTGTGTATAGTGAACAACCACCTCACGAAGCGATGTCATTCATTTTCCATAATTCTTATGATGGAAGTTATTAAGTATAATATAAACCAATATATGTGATATATATTATGTAACTATGATATTAATAACATATTTATTACTCTATGATAGTAATATATATTTCAATTTCATACCATTCCACTCTCTGTAAAATGATAATGTTACACGTGTATATGTGTGGACTACCACTTCCAGAAAGCAATGTGATTATTTTTTCATCACTAAATAAAATTTATGGATTATATATAAGTTATTTTAAATAAATACAATTATATTTAAAATATTTTTATCATTGTATTGTTATAAACGTATACTTATCCGCTTTCTATAATGATAGTTAAAAAATCAAAACGTTACTATTGCGTACATATGACCTACCATGTACAAAAATTTTAAATATTTTTTTGTCATAACCATTTGTCATGGTTTATTTTAAAAGTTTAATTTATTTATTTAAATTAAAATAATAAAAAATTATTATTATGGATATGATTGGGCAATTACCTCTTTGTCCATAGTCATCAAACCAAATTTGTGTTTTGAATGAATAAACTGATTGTCCTCAAAACACTCGACGTGGACATAAAATATTATGTTTTTAAATATCCCATTAAAAATAATTCATCAATTATTATATTCTATATTTAAACTTGAAATATTTTAACCAAGTGGATTTGAATTGACGGTTATAATGTGGTAAAAGGTTTCTTAACTCAATTTCCTTATGTTGGGTTATAACTATTTTTCATTGACTCCATTAGGATGGGATTATTTGTGAATTATTTTATAAATAGTTATATTATATAATTATATTTTTTTATGTTGATTTACATTTGATACACATGAACTATTTATAGATTAATTCTCAATTAAAAGATATGATCTTTGTGAGGGTTAATCTTCCCAAATTCTTTTCTTCATAACATATGTTTATAATATTCACATTTCTTATTTAATGAGATGTATATACATCCATTTTTACAAGTTATATCATTAATATACTTATTTTTGTGATATTTATAATATCTTTTGATCTTATTATTTTACAGGTCATACAATTGAGGATTCTCTAAAGTGGACGAGGATTTATTTAACAATCTTCATTATTTTAGGATTGTTTACATTCAAGGATATTTTATAGTAAATAATATGATATTATTTTATTAAAAAGTATTTAATTCTTCTACACTAGTTAAAAACATGGTTAACATGTTTGATTTCCATTTACTCTCTTATTGATTAAATTAAAATCTATACTTTCATTTGTATATGATATTGATATTTTATTTTTTATAATCGACCAGCATTCCCTTCTATATCCCAATTTTATAAAATGTTTTAAAAAATATGTTTCTATTGAAATAAATTAATTTTCGAGACATTTTACATTATATTTATCTTTAAAAAAATTAATGGAACTTTCTTAATATTTACCAAATGGGTTTCTTTTCACTGACATCACAAAATGTTTGAAATGAAGGTTAATTTCTAAAATTTACATCTTGAACATATTTTCACTCCTTCATGACCATTATTTTCTGTGATTTATTATTTTTATCTTTAAAATGATATTTTAATGAAAATTATTTCATTAATGTTTGAGAATATTATATATTTAACATAAATCTTTTCAAAATGGAAAAGGATATTTTCTCAATATTTTCTCTATGTGATCTTTCAAAACCATTTTCCATCTAAGATTATAAATATCCATGTTACTCAAAATGAAAATGTTGTCTCCCCTCAAGAATTTATTATAATGATATATTAATGGAATTTCCATTAAGAAATAACAAAAACCCCTGATGTTACTTATTCTTATCTAGGATATATTGAAATAATACCATACCTTTTCTTTATCTAGATGGATTGTGGTTATTTAGAAGATATTGTCATGGATCTTATTTCTATTATATGATTTAATATAATTACGAAAGTAATAATGGATTATTCTTGTGTTTTTGGATAAAATATGTTCTTCCTTGTTCTATTATTATTTTATGATTATTTGGAATTATTTTTATGCTAGTTGGTTGTGTTATTAACTAAGGGTTGTTGGGTATTTTTTTTAACTAAGGATGGGCGGTTCAATGATAAAAAAATGATAGGTGGTTCCATGATAGACCAATGGCATGTGGCTCTATGATATCTCTCCAATGATATAGTTTTGTAAATTGACCATATGGTTATACGTTTTGTAATAGTGATTGTAAGAGTAATTTTTAAATGATGACCCATTTTAACTATTTTTTATATGGTTGCTATTGGTTTTTAATGATTGACTTCACATGGATCATGATTATTGATTATTATGGATCATTAATTTGTTATATATGTATTCCATGATTCATGATTGATGATATATGTATTTATAGGTATGAATTACCTTATATTATGTTCATCCGCTAAGAATATATCACCATACCATTATGTTCATCCTACTCTCACTGATGACATTCAATTGTTATGGGTTATGTTTTCCCTTACTGAGAATTTGAGATCAAACTTTTTCCTCCACTTACCAATGTTATCAATAAAAATTTTAAATGAATTATGTCTATATGTCTTTCATATTTATGTTGCTGATGAATTAATGTGAAATAAGAAAATTAGGGTTTAATAGGATGAACACTCACCTTAAAAAATTGGTATTTTTTTATAAAATATTTCCCTAATTCTATTAAAATCTAAACCAAAAAGGTCCTTGGGTATCTGGGTGTTCAATTATATCCTCTTTTTTATGTTTTGGAAGTTCATATTTGTCACACGTTTATCCTATTCATGCCCAAAATGTAATAATTATGTTTTTATACCCGAATCATGGAGTGTAGGTTCGAGGAATTTTATGTAGGTATCAGAGTAGGGTTTAGATATATTTGGTGCTTATGATTTTTTCATGTCAGTTTATCTTAGGATTTATGGATACCATCGTAGGTCAATAAGATTAATGGTGATCATATGTTAAATTTTTTAAAAACCCATTTGATGGTTTACGTTACAAGATATTAAAATGATTAATGAAATTTATGAGAGATTTTATTAAGTTGAAGTGTATACAAAGGTTTGGAATAATATGAAGTATGGCATTAAATTTTTTGGGAAAAAATTTATGGAATCAATAATATTTAGATTTTATATGATCTTTTATATTGAGATAATTATGGGAACATGATTTTTATCATATTGATAACCATGGTCCTGAAAAGAAATTTGGTAACTAATCAATAAATGTTATTTTAGAATAACATCACTATATTTTTGGTTATATAATATGAAAGGTATTATATTAATTTTCATCTTAAAATTATCTATAATGTTGATGTTATTGAGGTTATTTATATTATAAGGTTATTTATTTATAGAATTATATAGATTGAATATTGTGTATTACTATTGGATTATGGAGATTAATGTATTATTTAATCATAGGAATGATTATTCATTATGGGAAACATTGTGCAATATTTTAACCATTTGGCATTTGTTTAATGTCTAATTATCTGTGGATTATCATTATTATCCCTTTTATAGTGATGTAGTCCTTTAAAAGTTGATTTTATTTATTCAGGAATGAAAACCATTTGTCTCAAATACTCTTAGTTTGGATAAAAATATGTGATTTCTGTGGAAATTGATTGATGAATTAAATTCTACTGAACAATTGTGTATATTTTTATAATATCCATTTCTAGATGATAAAAAATTATTTAACTCTAGAAAAAAAATCTTTAAAAAAATATTTCCCTTTCACCATTATTTCTGATGAAATCAATGATCCTTTTCAAACAACTTGGATTTACGGTTATTTTATTTATTATATTTATCATAATGAAACAATTTATTATGATCGATGTTCTATATCACATTCCATCATTTTTTAATAAATACTATTTTCTCTATGTCTATATCTTCGAATCCTATCTCTGTTCTCTTTCTTGGTAACATAGTTATGCATTATTTTGAATGACCTCCAAACTTCCATTTCTCACATAGTAAGAGGATGTTTTTTTAACCCTTTTTATGAAGTGGGTTTTTAGAAACATTATCTTCAAATTTAAAAGCCTTTATTATGGATAATAAATATAAATTGTGAGGATGAAATTTATTAAAATAATGAGAATGTAACACCCTATAATTTTATAATAAAAAGAATCTCTATTTGATAGTGTATCCAACGTGAAACACTGATCTTAAATGAACTGTAAAATATATTTCATTAAATTTTATATCTTCAATATTTTTTATGTATACTCATAGGTATTAAGGAACTAAAATATAGTATATTAGTATAACACAATTGTTTCATTGGAGTGTATGAAAGAGAGTGAATTAATTTTAAAATCATATGGTTTAAAACTGTATCATATAAATTTAATGGAAATCTATAAATTAGAATATAAACTGAGAATTAATGGAAAGAATGAAATGTTTCCTATTAAATAGTATTTTCCAAAAAAGCAGTTTCATCAAGAGTTAATCACATACATTAAAATTATTTTTCACCAATTTTAGGTAATGTATTTTAAAAAATGTAATTAATTTTTTAACTAATAATATCTAAATTATATTATGGTGATTTTTTTATTATTTAGAAACTATTTATTTTTTACTGATTAGTGAAAAATACAAAAAAAATAAAATTTTCATTTTCATTCAAATTATAAGTTGTTTAAAATACCCATTATGGTATGAATAAAATGAAAACAGACATAAAATCACATTCTATATATTTAATCCACCGAATTTTTTTTAATACACATTATATTGGATTTTAGTATATGTTTATTTTTGGGTTTAAAATGATATTTTTCTGAAATCTATTTTAAAGTGTATAATGTTTCACTATTTTAATTAATTAGAAAAAGCCATAATGATGAATTATTTAAATGAAAAGTATATATTATATAGTTATAAATATTAATTTAAATTAATATAATGAATATCAGTTGTCATAAATTGGATAAATAAGTTTTTACTTGAAGAATACACTTATTGAAAACCTTCTTTTTCGGCATGTTAGCTATTTTTTTAAATCAAATTTTGTTACTTATGTGAGTTAAATTATGTAAAATAGATTAAATATTTTGTATCAGAATAATTTATATTATCTAATTAGATAAAGTTTATTTTTTCCCTATATTATAGTAAATATATATTATAATTTTACCATGGAAAAGTAAAAATAAATTTATCAGGAGTTAAACTAAAAAGGTTAGCGTTAAAGTGATATAAATTATTTTATAAAAATTATTTGTGGCCATATTTAGACATTCACTTTTATATTACTACATAATGTGCCATTTGGGAGACTTTTTTTCATCTTTCAAATGTGGAAACACATTTTTATTTTCCATCATTCCTAGAATGCCACTAACCTAACTTATAAAAGACCACCCACTATCCACTCCTCTTCATAGCTTCATACTCCTTTGGATTAGAAAATAACCTCAAAAATACCTTAATTAATTCCTTCCACACATATTAGAATCCTTTTTTATCATAAATCCATTATATGGAGAATTTTGGTTCTATCTTAAATATGTTATTTGAAGAATACGTATTGTTCTTAACCAATCATTTTTATTTTATTTCTCCTTCAGGCAACATAATAACTTATTAAATTATTAAATATTAATAAAACTAGTATTTAAATTATAATGAGATGATATTATTTTAATTTAATTACCTAAATAAATCTATACTTTCATCAAATGGTAAATGAAATCATAATTCGTTTATACGATGAACTACTACCTCGTGAACTGGTGTCATTAATTTTTTTAAATCGCCTCCCATTGTTTCTTATAATGATTCATTTAAAGTATATATATTATATCTGTAACAAAATTATACTCTTTGAATTTACATATCAAATATACCTTCTTAATTTCCAATTTATAGGTTATATGATACAATCGCTCGTGTGTACAGTAGACTCCTGCCTTGCAAAGCGTTGTGATTCATTTTTCATTAACCCTTTTAACTTAATTTAATAAGGAAACATTTAATGATTATTTTTGAATATATATAAAATATTTAATATATTAATGACATATTTATCATTATAAAATGTTAAAATATCCTTATATTTTTATAATTCTTCTCATTAAAAAATGATAACGCCATTCATGTGTAAAAGTGGAATACTGCATCCACAAAGTTGTGTGATTATTTTTTCAACAACACATCATATGGAATATTTATATAAGTGTATTTAAATAAATAATATTATATTTATGATATTTTTATTATTCTATAATTATATAATAATATTTACATTTTTTCCATAATAATTTTTTTTAAATGGGAACGTTACTATTGCATATATACAACCTATCATCTCTGTGATTATAACATAGTTAAGTTTTAATAAGTATTATTCATGGATGATTTTAAAATAATAATTTTTAAAAAAAAATTATAATTAGCTAAAATTTTTTATTCCTTATATTATGGAAAAAAAGACTAATTTTTCTATAATTAACACAGAAAAGTTATTTTTGAAATAATGAACTGAATATACTCAAAACACTTGATATAGTCTTAATAAAATAAGTATTTGCATATTCTATTAAAAATAAATAATATAGATTATTTATTTGTAATTAATTATACATTTAAATTATTCTTATGATATCATATAATTGATATAATTTTATTATAAGTAAGTTAAAGGAGACACATGTAAAGTTTGGACTCAAGGTAAGGGACTTCATCTCAATTTCCCTTCATTGAGGTACATTTTATTATTATGAACCAAATTTATCTTATTTGGTGTATATATACTCAACCTTTTTATTTTATATAATTAATCCCTCACACTTCAGGTAATTATAATTCTCAACTTGAAAAATTTAATCCAAGGGTATTTGACATGAATGTTACCAAGTGTTAAAGGGTTTATTAACTAAATATTTGGCTATGTTATAACACTTCTTCACAGAATCTGTTATGATGTGACTATGTTTGAATGGTATATAAATTAATTCATTCATTATTTAAACTTTTTTGTAGATATAATTTTTTTTACTCATATTATTTCCATTTATTAACTCTCAATTCAATGATATGATGTTTGTAAGGGTTAATTGCCTAAAATTCCTTTCTTTGGGATATATGATTATGATACAAACCTATATTCTTTAATAAAGTGTATAAATATCACCTTTTACATGTTATATCATGAATATTATTATGCAAAGGATATTTAATGTATCATTTGATGTTATTATTCCATGGGTATTACGATTTAAGAGATACAAATATGTAAAAGGATTTATTCAACAATCTCATTTCATTCAGGATTGTTAATCTTCAAGGTTCCATTAGAGAAAAAAATATTCTATTATTTTTCATAAACCAAATCACTTTATTCTATAATTATTAAGATATATTTTGATATATTTATTTCTATTTTCACCCTTATTGATCAAAAAACATTATTAAATTCATTTGTAAGTGATACTGATCTTGTCTTTTCTTTTATATTAACTATCTTTCACCTCCACATTAATGATTATTAAAATGTAATTTTATAAAAAATAATAATTCCATAAATCTATAAAATGAAGCATTTTTCTTTTTTAAATGATTTTGAAAATTAAATTTCATAACATTTTCCAATTGAGTCACATTTGACTATCATTACAAAATTTATAAAAGGAATGTTTATTTTAAACATTTAAAACATTAATGGATTTTACCACTATCATGAAAAAAAATTTCTTTTAAAATTCCATTTTATGTTTCAAATGTTCATTTCAAATAAAAAAAGGTTAATGTTTGAGAATTTTTTATATTTTAAACAATGTTTTTCATAATGTGTATTACATTTTCATTAACAAATGTTCCAAGTGATCTTGCGAAATCATTTTCCCTCAATGATGGTATCATTTTATGCTATTTAATGTTAAAAGTTTGTTTTTTAAAATCAATTTTCAATGATATTGTAATTATATTTTCATTCATCAATGTAAAAAACCTATTATGTTACATATGCTTTACTGGGATATGTTGAAATGATACAATCCTCACTTTTTCTCAAAATGAATTACAGTTGTTTCAAATATAATGTAATGGAACCATTTATGTTCAATGGATTAATCAAGATAAGTAAGTAATGATGGTTTAATTATTTGTTTTATGATTAAATGTGAGATTCCATGTTTTATAATTATATTATGGTACTTTTACGTTGTTCATGATGACAATTTCTTATTTTATAATCCAATGATGGGTGGTTATATTATTAATCAAGGATGGGTGTATTCATGATAAATGATGGATGGGTGGTTATGTTATAAAACAAAGATTTTTTTTTCTATGATATCACTTCAATGAATTAGATTTGGAATCCAACCTTATAGTTATTACATTTTTAAGGGTAACTGTATGAGTTAAATGGAAATGATTTCACATGTTACCTACATGTTTTCTCTATTCATGAAATAGGTTTTTAGTGATTGACATCACAAGAATCATGGTTATTGATATAATGAATCTTTATAATGATAAATCTTCATTCCTTGTTTCATGATTTTTGATATAGGTATTTGTTTTTATGAATTGAATTATTTTTTGCTAATACTCCTCTATTTTTTTATCATACCCTTTTTCTTGTATTATTCTCACTTATGAAATTCATCAGTTGTTTCTTATGTTTACCCTTAATTAACATTTTATCCCACCATTAATATGTTTCCTTTTCCCTAGGTTTTCTAGAAATATATTAAATGAATTATGTTTAAAATGGTTTGAAATGTATGATTATGATTACTTAATGTGAAATTATAAAAATTAGATTTTGTTGGAGGAGATCTCACTTGAATACATGAGTATGAATAATGTAAGGGTTTTTTCTAAATCAACAAAATTATAATCCTAAAGGGTACTTTATTATGATTGTGATCCAATATATCCATTTAATATTTTAAGTTTTGGAATGTAAAAATTGGGTACTGTTTATCATTTTCAAATTATAAATTTAATGATATTTATTCTAGTATATGGGACTGTGGGTTTGTGGTTGTTATAGTTGAGTTGTTGCACTAGGGAGTTTGGAAATATAGGGCCAGTGTCATGGGGAAGGTACATAATAGTAATTATTTATAGATCTAAAGATAAATGATCTTATAATTAACAAAATATAACACACCGATAAAATCATGTTAAAAAATAATAAATCCATTTTATTTACAAGATCTCTAGGTTTATTGTTATAAAGAATTTGAAAATCAATAACACAATAAAACCCGCACTTTTCTACTCAATGTATATTCTTCCAAAAAAAGATCTTAATATGATATAACATCGTCATCAAATACTAATTATTATAACATTAGATTTTACACCATTATTATTTATCAATATCATTAAATCATATATAAATATTATAAAATGTGAGATAATCCAAAAAAAATCCTAATATGGTGTAAAAATATGGATGAAACCCATTTGGATATGGAAATACATGAAAACTCATGAAAAAAACATTGAACATGTATAAGTTCATAAACATAAATCCAATCATGAAATTAATATATTTATTCATATCAATGAAATTAAATGTTTACCATAATGTAGACTAAAAATAAATAATGAATATGATAAAATAATAAAGAAGTTATATTTGAAAATTATATTCATATCACTCATACTCAATTGTAATCACAAGCAATCAATAATAATGAAAAAACCTAACAATTTAATTCCAAAATATCTTCCAAAAAGAATAAATCAATGGCCAATTAATTAAAAGAATATATATTTGAACCACTCTTCATCATATACTTAATGTAATAATGATATCATGAATAATTAATAGTGTCTTTCAATCCCAAACCATAATAATAATTATCAAAGTTCTCACAAGAAAAGATAATATAGAAAAAATAATGGGTTAAAAAAATTCTCATTTTAGAAGATACCTAAAGTAGTGAAAATAATATTGATGAATAAATATCAATAAGAATGCTGGAAAAATTGATTAAATAACATTAGGGAGATATTTGTGATAAATATTTTAAAATAACAATGGAAAGGATCTATGTAGATCCCCTTAATTCCATGATGATTATGTGGGAATTTTACTCTACAAAAATAAATTATTACATGTTATAAATTATTATAAATATTAAATAATTATACAATTAAACACTATATATATATTTTAATTAATTTTATATAATATTAAAATGTAAATATTAAGAATCAAGCCCATGGTATTCAAGAGTATTGATGATTAATAGTAAAGGTAGTTTAGAATTACACCATTTTAATTTTTGGTTTCATCGAATCCTATGTGAAACAAATACGTCGAAAATGATTTGTACGAAGTTATAATATCCATATTAATTATATTTTTTCATTTAATTTAAATTCCATTATTAATTAATTATTAAATAATTAATGAGGAATTTTGGAAATTTTATACTAACAATTATAAACATGTATTTAAGTATGTGTATCTATTGTGGAGATGATACCAATTTATAATGAACAAAAAATTAAATTATGTAAATAATCCCCCATGGTGTGTGATTTCCCACCCATGTTACATGAGTTACATAAACTAAAAATTTCATGAATTAAATAAATTTTAAAATTAATATGTGGATACTCAATTCACCCATTAATATATATTTGTATGTGAGTATGTATCCAGCATGGAGATTTATCATGATTACCTTCTGATTTTAAAAAAAATTAAAATCATATAAATGACCTTCCCATGCGTGAAATAACATTCCTAAAATTTTCTTAAAGGGTAATGTAATGAAAATAAAATAAAAGTAATAGAAAATATATGTGAAAATGAAAAATAATTTAAATATTTGAGTAACAAAGTTATTATTTATATGTTATCATATTTTATGATTGAAGAGTAAGGACTAAGAAAGTTGTTTAAAAATCATGTACATTGTAAAGATTGCTTATCCTTACTAAAATAGAGATGTATAAAGAAGTATAAAATTGAGAAATAAAGGTAAATCACAACATCACTGATTTGTAAAACAGTTACATTGATTGAGTAGTTTGGTTGAGAAATGTTATTGGATGAGTATAGGTAGTGTAAAGAGATAATTTTAAGATTATATATATATATATTAAATGAGATAAATTAATGCACAAAAGGAATGGTTAGAGAAACATGATTAAAAACTGTATTTATAATTATTTCTGGGTTAATTTTTTAATATCATTTTTAAAATATCATGAATATTTTGGAATTGAAGTGATAATATATATAAATTAGTAGTAATCATATTTATCCGTTAATGTCTATAATAGCCTTATTCCTACTCAATAATATCACTATTTCATAGTTTTTTACTTTTCCTAAGTTGTATAAGAACTTCATTAACATTAAATGAGAATGTGGATAATTTTAATGAAATATAAAATAATTTTTATAATTAGAAAATATATAATTGATATTACTTGTATAATTTCATAAAATCATTTTATATGTGTTTCTAGAATGTTCTATAGAATTATAGATATATTTTTGATAGTAATAATTATAATTCCATTTGAACGCCAATTGTTATTTTAAAAATGTTTAAATTAGTTACTCAAACATTAACCAATTTGAAATCACATTTTGATTTTGAGAGTTAATGGTTTCTATATTTTAATTATTATAATATATTTAAAAAAATTATGAAGTGATATATAACTTTCAAGAAACATATTTAATATTGAGTTTTGAAGTTCAATTATAACATGAACTATATATTTTTAATACTAATCTAATTATCTCTATCAGCATATTAAAAAACAAATTATGGAAATTTAATTATTAAATTTTAAATTTTAAATTTTAAATATTCTAATATATTCAATAAAATTGTCAATTATTATAAAACAATATAAATACATAGGAAATAATTTTTAGTATAATTAAATTTGAATTAAAACTCTTAATTTTTAATTATAATTAAAATTTAAATGAATTATTTAATCTCGAAACCATATTGAATTTAAAATGTACATTATATATAAATAATTTTAAAATAAAAAAATTTCAAATGTGAATATATTTTGAAATCATTTAAACTGTTTTATTTCCAAAAATGTTATTATACAAATATTTTCTTATTTATTATAAAACATTGATATATATAGAATATTGAAAATAATATTTTCCATCTAATTTTAAAATAATGAATAAAAATTGATTTTTTTTTATTAAATTATGAAATAAAACTCATTATATATTTAAATAATATAAATATATATACATAATAACTTATATTTATTTTAAAAGAAAATTTGAATTCTTATTTTATACCATGACATATCTTTATTATTATTATCAAAATAATAAATATCATTATCAATTCATAAAGTAAAATGAATTTATATCTATAAAAAATGTTATATATTAGAAAAATATATATAATAATGAATAATATTTGACCTTTTATTATGTGAACATTCATGTCATGAAATAAACAAACATAGAGAGATATTTTGTTAAATAAAAATTTTAATGGATAATTTTTTAAAAAAATTAACTCAATAGAATATGTATCTGAATATAATCAAAAAAAATGTTAATTAGAAATAATTGGTTACAACATTCCACCCAGCCTTAAATAATCCACATCCTTTAAATTTAATCCTTGTTAAATTGGTTTGGAATGTTTTCATTTATTCATTCATTAAGTTCCCATGTTTCATATTCAAACTTATGATTCATCAATAAACAAAAAAAGAAACTAGTTTCCTAATTTTACTACACTTTTTAAATATGATCAAGAGTTTGAATTGATATTTCATCATCATAAATATTAACCTATAGGTTACCTACATTAGGTTTCAGTATTCAAGATTCACCAGATATATATTTCTATATTAAAGAAACATGAAACAACTTTTGCACCTTCGATAAACATAATGTAAAGGCCGCAAGATAAGAAATTGATCCCACATTATCCATAATCTTATATTGACCAATATTTAATGTTATTAAATTTCTTTTCTTACAAAAACTCATCACACCATTACATGAAGATATGTTATGGAAAACATTATATACTAAAACAAAAGAATTATCATTTATTTTATTATCTATGAAGTAGTTTTTATTAATATCAAAATTCCCTCATATAATGATAAATAAATTTCCCTTTTTATCTATATCATTCCCTAGTTAAGGACCAAAAATATTCCCCTCTATAACATCATCCTAGCAATCTATAGTTTGATATTGTTTTCTATACAATTATTTATAAGTTTCCAAATACATACTAAAATGATCACAATTATTAAAACAAATATCCTACTAATGAAATATGTAAATCCAAACCTCATTGATTGTCAAATGGAAAATTTGGAAGCATTTCATATAATTTTTTAATAGTATGTACTCAGTGTACATCAATGTGTGGACGAAAAAAGATTTGAAAACAAATTTAATACCTAATGAATTTATAATACCCTTCCTAAATCTAAATGTATAAAATTAAAAATAATAATACACAACAAATAAGAACCCAATCCAATGTTACTATCATAGTAAGATTATGTTTATAAATATAAAACATATACATATTAACATGAATAAGAAGAAAATGAATAGATATATTTAAATGATCAACACTCACTCATATTTTGTTATTCCTTTATAGTGTATTTGTTAATCCCTTGATGAAATATATGGGTATATAATCGAATTTCCATTATTGAATTTATAATAGTTATATTATTCATTTTAGTTGACATCATCGATCTTTTAGTTACAGTAAAATAAATAATTTCATTGTATAATTAAAATTTTCATTCTTTATTACATCCTATAAAAAGTATCCATGAAGATATTTATATATCTTTTTGATTCCAAAAAGAATGGGAAATAATGATCTGTGAGTCACACTCAATAAGTCACTTTTCATCATAGAGTCATTTGTTACACATAGATTATTTCCATTTGTTTGACACATTTTCATCACTGTTAAACTCATATAAATTTTTTTAATTTATGAACATTATACTGACTTATTATCCATGATGATATTTCTAGGAATACATTATTCTTTTAAACAATGATGATTATACTATTACATGTGACAAATGCATAGATTATATGACTTATATAATTTCTAATCTAAATTTCATTAAATAATTAACAATGGGTTAATGCTCTAATTTTTACATGGTTAATGTTGCATTATCCTTTTGACTCATTTCTTCTAATACCTTATTTTCTTTTCCAATAACACACTGAATCTTATAGATATAATATTTGATTAATTATATCCTCCTTTATATCCTCATATATAGTTATTTTAGAGAAAATATATTCTTAAAAAAATTCATATAGATAGATATATATATATATATATATCATTATCTTTATATAAATAATGAATTTAATTTTAAAAATAAAAAAATTCCTCTATAATATTCCTTAAATGTGTTGGATTATTTTTCTCATGAGTTTTCAACTTTCATTATAAAATTTAATTTATCTAATAATTTTTTATCAAACCATAACCAATGGCCATTGTTTGACAATCAATATAAATAAAAAAACTCACCATTTTTTCATATAATGGATAATACTGGAAAATCAATAAATGTATATATAATTTAAATTCATGAAAAGTTTCTTGGAATTATTTTAGAAAAAATAATTTAACAAACATTCAAGTAAGATTGGTTAATGGATTTTCTAACCAAGAAATTTTTTAATAAAATCTAAATAATAACCGACTAATCCAAGAAAACTATAAATATATGGGACATTAGTTAGTCTTATAGATTATTTAACCACATTATTTTTAGAAGGATCCAATGTTATACCATGTTTATTTATAGTATTTCCAATTAATGAAATTTGTTTCAATGGAAAATCACATTTACTAAATTTTCCATATAACTTAATTTATATTATTCTCTGAATTAAATCAACAAGTATTTTTATTATTATAATAAAAGTTACAATATCACAAAATTTCACTAATAAATACAGCAAATTTTTTTAAAAATATTCTTTGAATACTGAATTTATGAAATATACAAAATACCACATTTTTATTCACTAACTGTAAATTAATTTATTCTTCTTCCTTCAATAGATGATATCTGAAACTGAATTAAATATTTGAAATGTACAATGAACAATTCATATTATGAGATAATTCAATGATATGTTGTAAATGATTACTTTTCTTAATAGTAAATTTATGGAGTGTTCTATAATTAATGAAAATCACATTTGTAAAATATTTATTCATAATAAATAAATTAATATCACCCCATGTAGAATTTTTAATATCCCACTACCTTGAACCACTTAGAAATGCCTAGAACATCAGTGATTTCTTGAGATAAGACATGAAACCCCATACACTAGAGGCTTTAAATTTGAAATTATGGTTTATGGTTATAAAATGGGGATAATATAACCTCATATAATAGTCCAGGAGTATATGAAATAATTACAATCACATAGAAAAAGATATATAAAAGGGCATACATCAATATTAGAGTCAATAAATCAGTTAATCATGTGATATGAAATGATGTTATATGTATGTCAATAATAAATTACATATAAATCCTATCATGTACATTAATATCTAAAAAAATTAAAATAATACAAAACTATAAAAACCTTATCTTAAGGTCTAACCCAGCCTAATATCTCATGATTCAGACCAATTTATAATAAATCATCATCCATAAAGAAACATGCATTTTTCTATCATGCATTCATGAAACCTGAATCAGTACCAATAATATCCAAAAATAGGATGATTGTATGAATAAATAGGCCACAATGAATGATATCTTTAAATACACATAATCTATGTAATAATTGATAATTTTGTGCACAATCAATGAAAGAAAAAAAAGTGAATAAATCATTATTGATCCCAAGGATCCTTGGTCAGACCTGAGAGTGATCATACCAACTTTGACTAGTGCCAAATGTATCAGGTACTAACATATACTAAGTCTTTATATATCATTAGATACAAATAGGTAATCCTAGGCATCATATGACCATCATTATGGTAGACCAGTAAACGTGAGGGATATAATCCTTAGAATCTATCATCATCAAGCACCAATGGATATTAGGGTGTTGGTCAATGGAATCTATCACTTCCCAAATCACTAGACCCAAGATGTGTGATCAAAGAAATCCACAAAGTAAGAAATAATCATTGTAATGTAGGGTGGTAATCGACAATATCCCATAATCACTAAGTATAAATGGATACTGGGGAGGTGATCCAAATCATCCAATGAATCCCCAAAAATCATTTCACTAGTATGAGGTATTCCCTATATATATCTCAATCACTATGTATAAAGGGATCCTAGGAAGATTATCCCTAACATCCCCCAATCACTATGTATAAATTGATTTTATATTGTAATTCCCAAGATCATAAAATCATAAAATATCTCTTTATTCCATTTTAAATATTTAATACATTAATAATTCATATTATCAAGGCCATTAAATTTAATTAATGAGTATATCACATCAGTCATATATTAGTTTCTTTCACTAGAAACTATAAACCATCTTAGGCAACCACTAAAATGTATTCTTTCATGTTTGGTTTGGGAACCACTTAGGACAAATATTTAATTTATAATTTTAATATCTATATTATTGTACACCCCATGCGGTGAAAAAACTTTTGTTATACACTTACCAATGGACCACTCATGGATCATGGGAGGGATCAATATCAAGAATTAGGGACAAAAAAATTTATTTGAAAGTATACATTAACAACACATTATGTCAATATAATTTCACATTAAATAAACATAAAAAATGAGAAGTTATTTAAGGGATAGTTCAAGTACCATATTTCTTCTAATTTTAGACAAAGTATTTTACAATATAAATATCTTATCTAAGACAAAATAGAAGAAAACCTGAAATTAGAAAATCCTTAAATACGGAAAAAATTAGTTAAAACTAGTGTGATAAATTTTTATAGTGAGAGAAACTAATGTTTTTCAAATAGAAGGGTGAATTAAACATTTCCTCAATATATGAGAAAAATATTATTGATTCCATGGAGAAATAAGAGAGAAATATCCAAAACAAATAAGATGAATGAATGGGGAGAGCATGTCAAGCTTCTAGTTGAGGATAGGTTAAAAAATGGTTTCTGTATTACAAATAGTGTTATGGGTATATTTTAAATTTTAAAAAAATAAGTTACAATAAAGATTTTCATTTTATCCAAACCATATGATAATCATGTGGTTCCCATTGTTTCACAAACCATACCCCACAAGGCGGGCCAATGTGGTTTTGTGAACATTACACCAATTGCATGCCTTCCATTTTTTAAAGAATAATAGCATGCAAAGTTGTTCCCCTTGGTTGGGGAAATTTTTTAAAAAATATAAAAAAAACTAAAATATATTATAGGTTCCAAATGCTATTCATTTTAAATTCTAATGGATTAATGAATTGTGTGTCAGACCTCTACCTTCTACATCTTTATCTTCATGGTTATTCCTAAAAGTGAACCCCCTAGTGAAAATTTAATTTTTCATATTTTAGGGACTTTAACACCAAAATAAACCTACTACCACTCCAAATCCACATAATCACAAAATATTCATTAAAAATGGAGAATAGTGATTTTGAATATATTTAACAAGTTTATACCGTAATAAGTTTCATGGTATTATATCATCTCCATCAGTTAATAATTTATTTTTAAGATGAACACCCAAACATCAATAGGTCGTACCAAAAAATAACTATATACATTGAGTCTACACATCATATTCTCACTCCCATATTTCCTCCATGATATGTTCATTCTATCGCTAAACTCACACAATTGGAACCTTCTTTCCACATAAATCCTTTTTACTTCGATCTATTATATATATATATGACTCTCCATAAAGGTTACATCATCTATAAGATTAATGAAATTATCATTAATCACATTAGATTGATGGGTATAATATTACTATTGGTTTTATTTTAAAAAATATATTGTTTATTCAACTTAAATGAAAAGGGGGATGCATTATATAAACCACATTAATGACCCACTTCACTCACTTGAATGGCCCCACTTACGGGGGTGACATATTTATATATCAAAAAATAATGTAATGTCTTAATTTATGTTATACCCACAAAACACTTTCTTATCCACATTGAACTCTATATAATGGTGCCACCTATCCAAAATATTACCTCTACTAAATATAGGTAGATTCCAACTACTGCCCAATAAATTAAATATGATTCAAATTCCCCCACATGTAACTTGGACCAGTCATTATAGGGTCAATGAACTCTAGAAACCCCACTGATAAAAAGAATGGGATATTATATATGGATTTAAATGGACCCTTCTAAATCAAATACTACAAGTAATATTTTAGGTGAACTCCTACAAAGTCAAGTGGAATTCTGTAGGAATATCTAATGTCTAGAACACATTCTCTCATTGTGTCCTCACATATTTAAATAGTATAATTAAATTCTCCTTCTATTTTTAGACGATAGATATTTCCCAGATTTAGTTTATTACCAAGAAATTTCTATAATATCTTCGATAATGTGATGTGAAATGTAAATATTGTTATAAAAAATACCATGTGTGATATTTTTTAATTGAACTATCTCCCAAAAATAAACGTTTTCCAAATAATATACTTGAGAAGGTATTCTAGATTATTATAATGACGGCCAAATTTTTCAGCCAATCCAAAATCACCCATATTGAATCTCTATACAAGGGTGACGTCCATAACCCAATCAAAAAAACATTTGTCACTTCATCCAACATATCATAAAAAGGGAATTTTATTTAAGAGACCAATAGGTTTCTATTGTTCACCCTTCACAAGATTGTAGGTGAAGAACAATGTAATAAGGCACACATTATCTCTATTCTTCTACGTCCACTTGTACTATTTGTGTAGATCATTATACATCTTAGTTAGACAAAGGTATCCAAATAGTATTGAGGCATCTTAATCCCTAATTTATTGTTATATCTTTCTCATTGAAACCACATAAAAACATTATACTTGAAGAATCTTATGTGTATCAGGATATAAATCTAGTGGTTGATGTAATTTCCTAAACCCAAACATCCAGATTCATTAATAAACATGTTTTGTATTTTCTTATAAAAGATAATATAAAAATACACAGTACATTAAACAATCGAGGATCTTTTCTGGTCTAGGTTTAGGAGAATTAGTCAAACCTTACATTAAATCAGAGATTACAAATAAAAATATTTACAATATTACTAAATAAAATTATCTAAAATGGAACATTAACTGCCCCTTGAACATCTAAGGAGTCTGTTGAAAACATTTAAAAAACATGGGATGAGAACAAAAGACTCAATAAATAATTAAACATGATAACATAGATTAATCACATAGGTTTAAAGGCATGGCATAATGATACAAAAATTGAAGGAATATATGGTACACGATCCTACTTGGCATCCAAAAAGACCATGATCAAATCTGGGAGGGGATGAGTTTTTGGCACTATAGCAGCACGGTAGTAGTATTGTAGGAGTAGCGAATGTTATAGTGGTGACACTATAACGGTGAATGCACTATAGTATGGACTGTAGTGGTAGCGGTACTATAGAAGGTATTATAGTAGTATTATTCACCAAAGGACCCTTCAGATCTAAAATTGGGCTTTCAAGCCTTGTATTCAAGATAACTATCCTTGGGCCTTTAGGATATGTAATTGATCTCCCACTAACCATATAAAATTGGCCTTTGGTTTAATAAAAAAATTGAGGTTGTGGCCCCAATATTTTAAAAAAATGGGATCTTATAAACATAAAATCATAGTAATGTGGTAGAAACAAAAAACATGACTTCTCCATGATTCAAGGCTCATCTCACATAGAGTATTACGATTCAAGGATAACTTCCCACACCATTGCACATGGAGCACCAGCCAAGGCTAACACCACGACCGTTTAAAATAGAGAATGAGGCAAGGCTAACTGCCAAGACCATTGCATATAATGTCTCGTGAGATTAATCTTTACCCAATCCATTGTAGTGAACTCTAGTCACACCCATCATAACTTGTTCATGAATATTCCTTCAAAAAAAATAATACATAATCAATCATACATAACATATGGTTTCCCATGGAATGAAATGGGTATCATAATCATGTCATTAAGTATAATAAATAGGCATATCATACAAGTATCCATGAAAGAAAATAATTAAAATATACATTGAAATTCATAAGGTATAATATAAATATATCATGTTATGTGATTTCATACATAATTGATAAAATTTAATACAAGTATTTAAGAAATTTTAACATTAAAACATTTTAGTGTGGTTTTAAAGAAAATACTATAGATAATTTAAAATAGAAAAAAGAAATTTCTTTTATATAAAAATAGATGCTAACCAAGAATGTTTTTATAATAAAAATAATGATTTTATAAAATCAATGGTGTGTAAAAATATATGAAATAGTGAACATGAAATTGGGTAATAATTTGAGAAGTTTCCTTAAAACAGACTTATTTTACTGATGAATTGTGTAGGGAACCTTTTAAAAAATGTATAAACCTGAAGAAAAAGGATGAGTGGATATTGACACATGCTTTTTAACATATAAAAAACATTCACAATATATACATAAAAATAAATATTAATTTCATTTGGGTAAAAGAGGGTATTAAAACTCAAATGAATAATGGAGGTTCGATACCTTAAGTCTGAAGGTGTTCATCACTTGATCTTATTGCCTTGGATAACCAATTTACCTTCATTAGTTAATATATATATAACCTCTTATTCAAGTAATTTATTTATTATAAACCTATTATGTTCATTCATGACATTTTTAGGGGTTAATATATTCAATTTCAATGTTTTGGAGCATTTGTTTCCTTCGGTTTCTTGATTGGTTTACTTATATACAATTTAGGATAATCATGTATAATGATAACGGTTGTCCATAATTGGGGTTATATTATATTAGAGAACATCCAAATTATTACATGGTTATAAAATTCATTTGTTTATTTGCAGTGAATATGAATCATTATATAAAACATTAATGATAACTATTTTTGTTAATTTGTTGTTTTTAATCACAACAAACTCATTTCTCTTTATAAATTAATATCACATGTACAAAATATTACAGAAAATAGAAATGGAAATAATATATATATATATATATATATTATAGTTTATTTCAACCATAATCATGGTTTCATGACCAGAATTGGATACACTAATAGAAATTGAAAACATGTCATCCTAGAATGTGATAAATTAACACATCTCGGATTTGGTAATTGTTTCTAGTATAAATGGATGGACAAGAAGAGATGATGATGAATTTTTATATTATAATGAAAAAATTATAGTGCATGTCTGTTAATGAATTTATCACACCATTTTGATGAGGATAGGTGATTATAGATAAGGATACAGAGGACCTTGAAAAAAAATGAAAGAAAAGTAAGTGGTTTTTTACCTCTTGACCTCTTCTCCTTGGATCCTCCTTAAGGCCACTAGTTTAGGACTTTTGGTGATACCATTATGTATTCAACGTGGGTAAGATCCTTTGGAAGATAATTGGTCATAATTTATACAATTATCAAAGCATGATATGTTTGAGAGGAAGAGGGGTGAGGGGTAGTATTTAGAGTGGATGAGAGGAGGGTTTTCCAATATTTTAATCATTATTTTATTATATTGATCTATAAAAAACTATTGATGGATCTTGTGACAAAAAACAATAATAAGTTCTTGTGAGTTCAAACAAATGTCTATTTATATCATCCGTGACTCAAGAATGATGCAGAAATCCATTTATTTAGCTTCTTTCATAAATTATCAAAATTCAGTATTAACAAAAAAATGCAAGTATTTTAGAAAAATCCAAAATATTCAATGCAACCAATTTTTGAATTTTATAATTATAAAATAAACTCATTTTTATAAAGCTAATTTTATAAGTATGAAAATTTTTATTTTGAATAAAAACATAATTTGTTTGAAAAATAACAATTTTAAAAATATAACTGATTTTATAAAAAATTGGAATATTAATCAAGGTCTTAAAAAATTATATTATAACAATAATAAAATAAATTAATATTTTTTGGTTATATTTTATGAAAATATATTTTTATTTAATTTATTAAATTAATCATAAAATTATAATTAAATATTTATGACATAAAAAATACCAACAATTAAACTATGATCATATTATTTCTTATAAAATGCATAAATTATATTTATTCATTTATGTATGAGGTTACTAGTCTATAAGAGGATTTATTACTCATAAGGGTATATTACTATCTATAAGGGATATTATTATTCATATGGTTAAGCTGCTATTCAAAAAAAATAGTTGATCATATCAGTATTAAAATAACATACTGATCACAATCATGTATATCCATTTTTCAAAATTCAACCCACAAAAGTGGAAGAATTATTTTTATCTGCTATGATATAAAGGTCACATTATATTTAGTAGTTCATTTATGGACATAGTGTTTCTTTTTAAAATCTCAGGATGTTACATCCCCTACCCCTTAAATGAATTGTGCCTTCACAATTCGTTCATATAATTATTAATATGAATTTAGGTATTGATAATTATGAAAAACTATTTTCTTATGTGTACTTAATTAAAAATAATTTCAAAATTAAATATTATAACTCAATTGTTTCTAAAAAATAGATAATGACTAATCTCCAAAGTTATCTCGATTGTTCCTCTGATACAAACTATAAAACCCTAATCCCACAAATCTCGATTTAGTACTAAAACATTTTGTGGATTTTTTTGTATAAAATATTATATAAAAAACACATTATGTTATAAAATCAAGGAAGTATTTTGGTCTAGGTTATGGAGGATATGTCAACAGATACATTAAAGAAATGTTTACAAAAAATATACAATATAACTAAGTGGATTCTTCTATTTTGGCACATTAATCTCCCCTTGAAGTACTAAGGAGTCCTGTGATAAATATTTCACAAACATGGGATTATAAAATCAATCTCATTAAGGGAATAAACATTAGAATAAGTATTTATAAGATGGGTTAGAATGCATGACATAATGATATAAAGAAGAATAGAACATATCGACTCAAAATATATAAAAAAGGTATAATATATACATGGAATCATAGTGTTGTGAAATAAAACTAAATCACTACATTAGCACAAGTCAAGGCTCATTACACACAGTGTATCAAGAGTCAATGCTAACTGCCAAGACTGTTTCACATCCAGCATGAGTGATGGATAACAGCCAAGAATGTTGCACATGGAGCACAAGCCAATTCTAACTGCCAAGACCATTTCACATAACATATCAAGAAACTAATCTTTAACCAATGCATTGGAGTGCTATTTGGGTGCAACCATCATAAAATGATCATGAATATGCTTTCCATAAAAAAATCATACATAGTCAGTCATACATAACATAAGGATACCCATAGAAAGAAATAGGTATCGTAATCAAGTCATAAAGTATAATGAATGGGTGTATCATCCACGTTAACATGAAAGAAAGGGATAAAAACATTAAATTATGTTCATAAGGTAAAATAGTCATATATCAGGGTATGTGATGTCAAACAGAAGTGATAACATGTAAGAAATTTATTTAATTTTTTTTAGCATTAATCAATTTTACTGAAGTTTTTGGGAAAATGATAAAGAGTATTTTAAATATTAAATGGAATAATATTTTGAATACAAACGTTTACTAAGAATTTTTTAATAATAAAAAGTCTGATTTTATAAAATCAATGGTGGATTAAAATAGATGATAGAGTGTACCTGAAATTGTGTAATAATTGAAGAAGATCATTTAAACGTGATTCTTTTCTTGAAGAATTAAGTAGGGATTCTTATAAAAACATGCATAACCCTTAATAAAAATAATTAGTGATTCTTGAAAGAAGAGTTGGAACATATAAAAAATATTAATAAAATGTACATAAAAATAACTGGGTATTTCATTTAGGAAAATAGATAGTAAGAATTACTCTAATGAATAATGGATATTTGGGTGGAATCCCTTACATTAAGTATGATGGTGTTCTTTAATTGATCTTATTATCATGTATATCCAAAATAAATTCATTAATTAATATTTACATAACACTTAATTCATGATATTTATTTATTATAACTTTATTAAATTTATTCATGACCTTTTTGATGGGTTAACAGGTTCAATTTTGTTTTTTGAGAGAATTTTTTCCTCGGTTTTCATGATTGGTTTACTTATATACTTGTAGGGATAATCATGTAAGAAGAGAAAAATTGTCCAAAATTGGAGTTAAATGTTATTAGTGAACATAGAAAATATTACATGGTTACAAAATTCATTTGGTTAATTTTAGTGAAGATGAATAAATATATAAACCATTAATGATAATCGTTTTGGGTAATTTGTTGTTTTTAATCACACCAAACCTATTTTGATTTATAAATTAATTTCAGGAGTTCAAAATATTCTAGAACCATAAATTAGACATAATACATATATTATGGTTTGTTTCAACCGTAAAAATGGATTATTTTCATGAATTGTAGATGGTAATATATGTTGAAAACCCGTCGTTCATGAATGTGATAAAATTACACATCTCAGATGGAGTTTTCATATATTGTATAAAAGTAGGGGAAAGGAGAGATGATGACGAACTATTCAATTAGCATAAAAAATTCCATTAAATTTAATTTAATTGATTTATCACTCCATTTGGATAAGGATAGGTGAGGAAATAAAATTATATAAAGTAACATGAAAAGAAAATGAAGGAAAATGAAAGTGGATTTTTAAATCATGATCTCTTCTCATTGAGATTATCCTTAAAGACTTTAGTTTTGTACTTTTGGTGAGACAAGTAGGTCTGTGACATGGGTAAGATTCATGGGAAGTTAATTTCATATAATTTATACAATTCACAAAGCATGAGAGGTGATAGAGGAAGAGGGGTGATGGGTGGTATTTATAGTGGAGGAGAGGATGGTTTTTCCATTATTTTAATCAGTATTTTATTAATTTTCTCAAGACAATAAATAGTGTTGGTTCTTGTGACAAAAAATAGTAATAAGTGAATTTTTATTACATCCAATAGCCATTTACATAATCCATGGCTCAATAATTATGTATAAATTCATTTATTTATCATAATATATAAATTAACGATTTTCACTATTCCCAAAAAATTCATGAATTTTCAAAAAATCAAAAACAAAATCACCCCTCCATATTTAGATGTTGAGAATTTTAAAAATAAAATCATTTTTTTCAAAATAATTTTATATATAGTAGAAATTTAATTTTTAAATAAAATCAAATTGTATTAAAAAAATAACAATTTAAAAACTATAACTAAATTTATAACAAATTGGAATGTTAATCAAGGTATCAAGAAATTATATTATGAGAGTAATAACATAAAATAAAAATTTATCGTCATATTTTATGAATATACAATTTTATTTACATTATTAAATTAGTCATAAAATTAAAATTAAATATTTATAACTGGAAAAAATACCATAAATTATACTAGAATCATAATGTTACTTATAAAATGCATAAATTTTATTTATACATTCATGTGTGTGGTTAATATTCATTAGAAAAAGTTACTATTAACAAGGTTGCATTACTATTAATAAGGTTACATTAATATTCTTAAGGGTATGTTAAAATTCCAAAAATATTAAGTTGATCCTATCGGAATCCAAATAACTTACTGATAGAAACTGTGTCTCTCCCTTTTTAGAAATTCGACAAATAGAAGTGGAAAAATTATGTTTAACTAAATCTCAGTAAAGCTCACACAGTATTTAGTAGTTCATTTATGGACATACTATTTACTTTTGAAATTTCAGGATGTTACAGTTGATCACCCCATATGCATGGTCTCTTAAAACTAGACAATATAAATATAAAAGTTTACTGTTCTTCCTCCTATTAAAGGGTGAAAAAGTAACTAAAATAGATATAATGGTTTCTTGATTAAGAGACTCTTATATATAAAGATGAATAATTGAAATTAGTTCTATAATATACCACTACCTCTCAAACTCTTTTTTATTTTATGATTTTAAACCTTTCATCTCAACACCAGATTAACCATGTTACCCTATCTAGTTGTAAGTTCCAGATAAAAATAACAAATACATTAAAAAAACAACCAACTTATATTTTTGATGGTTTAGGTTTCACTAGGAAAATAGATACTTCCAGTTTTTTTGGTTGATATATACCATGAACATCTATCCCAATTAGTAATTCCACAAAAACCATAAGGCATATAATATTACATCTAATTCCAAGTCATGGGTAAGGTCTTTTCTCTCATGTGACCTCCACTACCTGGACCCATAAGTGACCACATGAAAAACCGATATCAATAACGATCCCAACCTAATAACATATGCATAAAAGTACATGTTATACTCCCTAACAATCTATGGTAATTTTCGGATCGACACTATAGTCAACCCCCATAAAATCTTAGACTTCTCTCTCATATTTTTTAGACCAAATAATATTAACCCCTTACTTTTTCAGGCTTCTCATGAGTAGTTCCAAGAAAGAGAAATCTTGGATGATCCTTTGGTAATAAAAAATGAATACCAATAATATGTTCATATAAAAAAATATTTTTTAGGCCTTTCCCAATAGATTGAGTCCCTGAATATATTAGGGTATTATAACACTCCATCATCAGATATAATATTCCATATAAAGTTTACATGAATGATGAAAAAGAGTAACATGGAGAACATGAAATATTGATGATTCTCTTGAAGTGTTCCAATAATTATTTCCAAATGTCACATTTTTTGACTCACTAGAAATAATGTTATCATAAAATCTTCCACTAAAACTACTATGAAGGTGTCCATATATAGGTGGTAGATAGAATTAATTTGAGCAAAAAATAGCCAAAAAGTCTGAGAGCCAGGTGAACAGCTGCTCCTAATAAAATATATATAAAAAGAATAAATAGTACAAGACAACTCAGAGATGGGGGGCCTTAGATAGCCTTGTGTACAATGTGCCAATCCTATCATTGTGGAGAAGCTCATTGCAGTAATCAGGAAGAAGAAATGACCAACTTGAGCTAGCCTCCATAATTTCCCTTTTTGAGAGAGCGTCTGCCACCTGATTTTCCTCTCTATTCACATGAGACACATCCAGAGAAATAGACTCAGTACGGTGCATAGAATTAACCCATACAACAATCATCTTCCATGGAAAATTTTAGGATCGTTCCTTCAGAATCTGTGTTTCAACAGAAGAGTATGATTCGATCCAAAGCTTCTACAAACCATAATGATCCGCATATCCAATCGCCTTTATCATTTCCTGTAGTTCAGCCTCAATTGAATTTCCATTGCCTTTGTAATAAAAGAAGCATCCTTTGACAAATCCTCGATACGTCCTTAACACACCACCCAATCCAGCAGGTCCATGCACACCGGCGGCTGCCCCATCCACATTCACCATTAACCAATCAGTTATTGGTGGGATTCACCTGATATATTTCAGCACTTTGGGCCTCTGCACCCTACCACTTACACCTAGAGATCTCAACAAAAGAAAATCAGAAATGTCATTATTCATTGAACCTGATTTATTTACCGAGGCAGACTTAATTCATCGGTGCATCATCATAATACCCCCTTGAATGAGGGCCTTCCATTGTCGAAACCAATACTCTTGCGGGCCCTCCAGATGAATATAATAAGAGAAACAATAGCAGTAATGAGCAGGGACTTGACCTTCTCACAGCGGTCAGCTTGCATGGACGAGGCTAGCAATGCCGTAACCGAGTGAGAGGCTAATTGACTGTGGAAGACTACATTCAAATAACTCCATAACCGAGCAGGAAAAGGGTAGGAAATAAACACATGATTGATAGTCTCATCTACATCAAAATAGAGGAAGCATACCGGTGCAACAGTTATTCCGGTTTGCTGCAAAGCAGATTGTAGCACCAGGCTTTGCTTCCAAATGCTCCAAATCATAAGTGCATCAGTAGGAGAAATGTAAGGAGTCCGCACATCCTCCACCCAAGAAGTTACACACGTCACATTTCCACATTGAATCAGATATGAGTCATGGCTGTAGAAGCACTCACTAGGAGCCGGTTTCCATATGAGGATTTCATAGTCGACATATTCATACATAGATATCTCTTACTGTAGGTCAGTAGGGATGATGGAATAAGCCTCTGTATTCCCCTTCAAATCCAAAATGGAAAGGCTCTTTAAAGACAAATGAATGCTGGTTGAGTGATTAATTGGGGAGGACAGCCACTGCGTGCTCCAGCAATTCATTTGAGAATCTGCACAAACCATCCATTTAGCCTGTGTCGTAATGTAGGAGCATGCATCTCTGACCGACGACCAAACAGAGGATTTTAGATACACATTTGAATTCATCTGTAACCTGCCAACAAATCTGCTAGACAAAAATTCTAGAGAAGGGTTAGTGCCAGATAAAAGTCTTCCGGTGAAGTTTTCAATAAATGCATCATTGAATATCCTAACATCTTTCACCCCCATCCCTCCCCTTGCCACATGCCTTATACAATCCATCCATGCCATAGTTATAAGTTTCGTTTGTTTTATCGATCCAGTACAAATGAATGTTCTGACCATACCACTAAGCTCCCTGAGAAGAGAAACTGGCCATTTATAGAGTGAAAATGAATAAAAAAACATTCAAGTGATAAAATAATTCACAAGACATATCCTACCAGCTTGAGATATGTTCTTCCCTTTCCAACTGGTTAAATGATTTGTAATCTTAAGTGTAATACCCTACAGGTAAACTCTTTTCACTCTCCCCCAAAACAAAGGCATCCCAAGGTAATTAAAAGGTAGTGCACCTCTCTTAACTCCAAGACTTCTCGCTATTCTATTTTGACTAACTCTTCGAATTCCTGCCCCAAAGACAACAAAAGATTTCGTCCAGCTTATAACCTGGCCTACCACTTCCTCATAGTGATTGAAAATAACCTTTATACATGAAATGGTTTTCCTTCCAGGTTTGGAGAAGAGAAAAATATTATCAGCGTAGAATAGGTGAGAATGGGTAAAGCAACCCCTCCCATATGTCATCCTCTAATAGACTCCAAGATTGACAAGATCATGAAGGCATATGCTCATGTAGTCTTCAGCCAAAGAGAACAACAACCCAGATAAGGGGTCACCTTCCTAACACCCCGAGGGCATTGAATAAATCCACTGGGTGATCCATTGACCAGAATAGATAACCTAGCACTTTCCAAAATATAGATCACCATACCAATAAATTTATCTGAGAATCCATGCATTCTCAAAACATTGAAGATAAAATCATATCTGATGGTGTCAAAGGATTTTTATATGTCATTCTTTAGGGCCATATTCACATCCCTCACTTTATTCCTTATAATGTTAACACACTCTGAAGAATTGAATAGACATTTCTGAATATTTTGTCCATGAACAAACCCAAACTGATTAAAATAATTAAGAGATCTTGCGATCTCACCAAGCCGAATTTCCATGATTTTACTAATGAGTTTTGGAATAGTGTTTCCATTAGCAACAGGACTGAAATACTTAATATCCAAAGCATTCTCCTTCTTGGGAATCAGTGAAATAATGTTTGAGTACATCCAAAATGGAATATAGGAATGAAGAAAAAATTCTAATACTGCTTCAGTCACTTCCTTATGAAGGATGACCCAATAAAACATAAAGAACTTGTTGGAAAATCTATCTGGCCCAGCGACACTGTCCATGAATAAGGAGAAAAGAGCATCATGAATTTTTTGATGGAGGTGATATCAGTAATTCTTTTGTTCTGTCAATCATCCAAACTAGGCTCAATGAATCTAATAATTTTATCTGAATTGTCCACCCCAGAATCAGAATAAATCTTTTCAAAATAGCATGTCACAACGTTGGCAATATCATTCTCAAAGGTAAATGTTCTATCGTCATTTTTTAAAGCCTTGTGATTCCTTCTTACCGTCCTCCCCCTGTGCATACAATGGAAGAACCTGGAATTCATATCCCCTTCCTTCAGCCATCTCACATTGAACTGATTTCGACCCAGGTTTCCTTTTAGAGACAAGAGACTATCAAGGCTTGAGGCAGCCTGTATCTCCTCTTGAGATGGCAGGTCTTGAAGGATATTACATTTTTATCACTCATAGAAAAGTGAGTCAGCCTCTTTAATATCATGATCAAGGTTGAAGAAAGACTTTTTACTCCAGACCCTTAGTCAGGCTTTTAGAATTTTCAATTTACTAGTGAGGGTATACAAAGCACTTCCTTAAGAAACCTCTTTCCAGGATTCGGCAACATTCTCTCTACACCCTGGCACAACCAGCCATGCATTGTTGAATTTGAAGGGCAGAGAAGCTGATATCAGACTTCAAAAACATATATCAATTAATATGGGATGATGATAAGAGTGCAATCTAAAAAGGGTCATGCCAGACACATCCATGTCCTCACTTTACCCACCCAACTACACTAAGAACCTGTCAATATTACTCTCTTTCCTTCCATTAAGGGTGCATCAACTCCAGGTAAAAGCAGCACCTGAGATAGGCACTTCAGCCATTCATCATTGGTCAATACATAAGGAAAATTTTCTTGCTGATTCCCTACATAAATAACTTCCAGTTTTTTCTTCAGGCCTCGGAACCATGTTAAATGCACCAAGTACCATCCACCTCATGTCATTGTGCTCAGATATTTCCATGAGATTCCTCCACAAGATTTTTCTTCTTGGATAATGATTGAAAGCATAAACAAAGGTAACACAAAAAGGATTAGATTGAGAGCAGCAGATCATGGTGACAGACTGCTGATCACTTTATAAGGACTCAAATGTTACAGTATTATGCTTTAGAGACCATAAGGATTCTGATTCATTATCCATTTTATTGGCTGCAATGAAAGAGTACCCCAAAGCAGACCAATTAAAGGCCATCCACCTAGAAAATTTCATTCAGGGTTCATCAATGCCAATTAACATTGGTTTATTGGTCAAAATGATGTTCTTCAGGGCTTTGACCGTGTGAGAATTCCCAATGCCCTAGAAATTCCATAATATGACTTTCATTGATGAGAGGACCTCTACCTAGTATAGGGGCCAGCATAGCCTGTTGATATGCATTTCTCTGATTCTGCCAGGTTATCCCCTTCTATATCAGATGAAGCTCCTCTAGTAGATTCACGAGCATCATCATCAGTGGATAAGGAAGTGAACATGTTCTCCGAAATAATTGGTCATGTCAATGTGGCAGGAGGAATCCTCTTTGCAACCAACGAAGCTTGTACCTTTGAAAATCACCACCCATCGCACCATCCTCCTTTACTAGTTTATAAATGTGCAGTGCTGTTTTTTCAGGGATTTATGGAGCCTCTTTCCCAGGCTCCTACAAACTTGGAGATCCCTCAATACCACCAGGTAACTCATTATCATCCTGACCTTCTGGAGTCCCTTGAAAAGTCTCATGTACCAGAATATCACATGTTGAGCCTTGTATCACAGCATCATCTTTATTGGCTGTTCTAGAGTCCTTTAAAACATTAAGAGTATTCCCCATATCATCCTTTCCCTGATCTTTCTCACCCTTCCTATCACTGGATGGATCCAAACTGTTATTATCACCATGCTCGCCAACACCGGTAGCATTGAATTTCAGTGGATTATCCTAACCCTCCAGCATGACATTGACTACCTGCTTCACAGGAACCTCGGAAGTAATTCCCTGATCTTTTTCTTTCCTTCATCAATGTAACTCATCATGAACCTTAATGTTACAGATTTAACAGAATTTGTTCCTGTTACATTCTGCAAGGAGATTCCCAAAAATGTGACAATTGAAACAAAATTTGGGATTCCTCTCATAAACAATATCAAGGTTAATGCTATCATCCCTAGTGGTGAAGAAAACTTCCTCAACTAAAGTGTTATCCATGTCAACCTCCACCAATATTCTAGCATAATGCCAAAAATAGGGATTGTCAGTCTGCTTATACAGTCTAATAGGATTCCCTACAGAAGAGGAAATATCCCATAGAATTTGCGGATGCTAATATAACCAACTCAGTTTATGGATACATATCCATAAATGTCAATGGAGTTCTTAATAGAGCTAGGATCAACGTTCTGATCCCACTCATGAATCCAAAGGAATATGGGATTAAGAGGGATAGACCCCAGGCTCCATGCACACCGCTTTCATTCATCAGAGGGGAAGACAATGTGATAGAACCCCTTCCCCATGGACGTCATCTTCTAGTTGTAAATCCCCATATCTCCGCAATCCTGTTAGTAAACTGATGAAATTTTTATGGTCGAACACCTTTTGGGATAATCACCCGGGAAATAAAGGATAATTTACATAGCCTGACTCGCTCCTCAACCACGGTCTGATTTGCAGAGACGTGTACGGTGTTCCCTTTTCTGATAATCCTCCCTGAATTTTCTGCATCACAATCCAAGAAAAATAAACCACCATTTTTCTTGGCCACATCAGCGAAGATTTTTCCCTTAATAAAATTGTCTTGAGTGCCCAATTTCTCTGATTTCCGCTTCGCACAGAGACTGAAGAGATCATGATGCCTTATCAGATCTTCATCTTTCAACTTAATCTCATCCTTCCCTACTATATCAACATCACCCTGCTTGGGTCTAGGGATTTCGCCACTTGTCTCTTCAGGAGTTGACATCAAAAAACCAAAAAGAGTTGTTGGTTTAGAGGGTATTGAGGTGACCATACCCACCCCATGTCGCACGTCCCCAGCGAGGCCCAAGGTGGCCTTCAATGGGCTTGGGCATGTTCCCACAGATTCGAGGGGACAAGAGGATCGCTGGAATATGGTTCACGTTTCCTTTGCAAGGACTCGAACCCAGAACATCAACGAAGGGACGCCACAGCCTTGAACAAACTCACCCAGCCCCTGTTGGCTTAAATTTTTTTTCAGTTTAGTGGGTATTGAGGCGGCCATACCCCACCCCCTGTTGCACATCCCCAGCTAGGCCCAAGGTGTCCAACCTTGGGGTTGGGCCTGTTCCCACGGAGTCGAGGGGACGAGAGGATCGCTGGTGTATGGTGCATGTTTCCTATGCGAGGACTCGAACACGGAATCTCAAAGACGGGACACCACCATCTTGAACCAACTCACCCAGCCCCCATGGGAAAAACGTGTTGTCGGTTTAGAGGGTATTGAGGCGGCCTTACCCCACCCCCTGTCGCACGTCTCCAGATAGGCCGAAGGTGGCCAACCTTGGTCTTGGGCCTGTTCCCATGGAGTCGAGGGGATGAGAGGATCGCTGGCGCATGGTGCACGTTGCCTTTGCAAGGACATGAACTTGAAACTCAACGACTGGACGCCACCGTCTTGAACCAACTCACCCATCCCTCGTGGGAAAACGTGTTGTCGGTTTAGAGGGTATTGAGGTAGCCTTACCCCAACCCATGTCGCACATCCCCAGGTTGGCCCAAGGTGGCCAACCATGGGCTTGGTCCAGTTCCCATGGAGTCGAGGGGACGAGAGGATCGCTGGTGTATGGTTCACGTTGCCTTTGCGAGGACTCGAACCTGGAACCTCAACGATGGGACGCCACTGTCTTGAACCAACTCACCCAGCCCACGTGGGAAAAATGTTGTCGGTTTAGAGGGTATTGAGGCGGTCTTACCCCACCCCCTATCCCACGTCCCCAGCTAGGCCCATGGTGGCCAACCTTGGGCTTGGGTCAGTTCCCACGGAGTCGAGGGGACGAGATGATCGTTGGCGTATGGTGCACATTGACTTTGCGAGGACTAAAATGTGGAACCTCAACGATGGGATGCCACCATCATCAACCAACTCACCCAGCCCCCACGGGAGAAACATGTTGTCAGTTTAGAGGGTATTGAGGCGGCCTTACCCCACCCCCTGCCGCACGTCCCCATCTTGGGCTTGGGCCAGTTCCCACGGAGTCGAGTGGACAAGAGCATCGCTGGTGTATGGTGCATGTTGCCTATACGAGGACTCAAACCCGTAACCTCAATGATGGGATGCCACAGTCTTGAACCAACTCACCCATCCCCCACAGGAAAAACCTATTGTCGGTTTAGAGGGTATTGAGGCGGTCATACCCCACCCCCTGTCACACGTCCCCAGCTAGGCCCAAGGTTGCCATCCTTGGGCTTGGTCCAGTTCCCACAGAGTTGAGGGGACGAGAGGATCGCTGGCGTATGGTGCACGTTGCCTTTGAGAGGACTTAACCTCAGAACCTCAACGACGGGACCCCACCGTCTTGAACCAACTCTCCCAGCCCCCACGAGCAAAAAGTGTTGTCGGTTTAGAGAGTATTGAGGAAGCTTACCCAAACCACTTTCGTACATCCCCAGCTAGGCTCTAGGTGGCCAACCTTGGGCTTGGTCCAGTTCCAATAGAGTCAAGGGGACGAGAGGATCGCTGGGGTATGGTGCACGTTGCCTTTGCGAGGACTCGAACCCAGAATCACAATGATGGGATGCCACCGTATTGAACCAACTCACCTAGCATCCACGGGAAAATACTATAAGAATGTTCATTTGGTTGAAAGGTGTCACCAAATAAATATATATATATATATCATATATATATATATATTTAATGTTAGTGTGGGGTTTTTCTGATGGTTTCACCATTAGATGTTGGTAACTTGATATCATATTAATCTTAGAAAATGCCTAAGGTCACCTAAACAAATCAAAAGGGATATTGATACATGGGATTAGATACCATGTTTTACCATTAAATAGTTCAACTTTTGATCATCAATGTATATCCATATGGAACCATCTTCATTCTTAGTTAATAATGATGATGAATCACATGGTGATATACTCAGTCGTACAGATACATTATTCCTTAAGTCATCTATGTGAGCATTTATCTCTTAAATATCCATAGAATCCATCATTTAAGGTGGTATGAAAATTTTATCTTCACCTGAATTGAGCTCCAACCCCTCTCTTGAGTGGAATGCCTAAGGATCATTCAAAAACTGCATCTTTCAACAGATGAAAAATATGAGAAAATATTCATAAATTTTATCGCCTTCATCTAATGAAAGTATAAAAACATGATATATAATCATACCAAGATGAATATGATTAGTTTTTTCACAACCTGCATATGAGTCCTACTCCTAAGAATGAAAAAAAACTATCTCCCTTGGGAGATGTGAAAGATACCTACTGATGACAATAGTTGATGTATATTTGATAAGGAAATAGCTAGACTAACCATTAAATTAAATCAAATTTATTCATCTCTGACATAAATAAATCATAGATGAAATTATAGACACCAATTACATGGTTGATTTCCCAACACTAAAAAATTTGATCCAATCACAACATTAAAGCTATGTTGATCAACACTACTCCATATATTTAATTGATGGAAAATTCCCAGAAATCATGGATCTCAACCGGTAGAAGATATTGAGATGCTACTCTGTCCAATAAGGAACATCATAGTTTAGATTACATGATGATTTATAATGGAAAAAATTCCTCAAGGAAACATTACAGTTTTTTGTTGATTGTGTTTGTGAAAAAAATCATGTTTCTAAGGTCAATCATAGATTTTCTAATATATTACTGAGATGTTATGTTGAAAAAAGTTCAAAAACAAAGTAATATATGCTCTAGTAGTAGTATAGAATATTTTCTATGTAAGGTGATGTTTTTTTGCATGCTTTTTCAAAATATTTGGATTAAAAAATTGGAGGATGTAGAATTGTTTTTGGAAAACTAATTAATTCTGTGTAAATATAAAAAAATTTATTCAAGGGTGAAAATGTTTCATAAAGATTCATGCAAGTGATGATTTGGGGACATAGTACCAAAATTTGGAAATAATAAATGATTTCAAAAAAGTTGTAAAAGTGTGAGAAATATGGTTTAGAATGACATAAGAGATGGAGTTGTGTGTCCCTACAAAAGAGAGTTACACAACAAAAAACTTTGTGAAAATGAAGAGTATCATGATCATGTCAAATTTGTTCCCATAGAGGAAGGACTGTAAGTATTTATCACATATGGTTAAATAAGTATATAAATAGGTGGATACCCTCCAATCCCTCATTTCTATAACAAAACCCTTAGAGAATATAAAGGCCCTAAATCATGATTGAGTTTCATTAAATTCAGAATAGTTTCATGAAAGAGGATGTTCTGCGGAAAAAATACATGCGCAGTAGTTTGGACTTCCATGGAAAACTAATATTTTGTGAAAATGTTGTTAAAGTTTCATGCAAGCCATATGAAGGGTTGATTGAAAGAAGTTTTTATGAGCTATGATTATTTTTCATATAATTATGTGGTAATGGAGTATTCATCATGTGGATAAAAGTGGAGAATTATGATGCACTAAATGATGTGTAATGGATTAATATTTAAGTGATGAAAGTGGAATATTCTGAAGGAAAAGATAGTATACAGTAGTTGAGGGAGAAATGAGATTGAAAATAGTTATTGGTTGTAAAATATTGATGAACACACCTCCTAGTCTATTATAGTGGGATGAAAACATCAAATTTGTCTATTAATCTGACCCAAGCTCATGTTTGGGTCACCTATGAAGAAATAGTCTATTGGCATTGTTACCATTTCCCTAGGGCACCACATCCACAACCTATTCATAATGGAAGATAGCAATCTAGATAACATCCTACCAATGGAATAACATACCCCACACATGATACCAATATCTACCTATATCCTCCATTAATATGAAATAATTGGGTACTCCAGCAAATCCTCTATCATTTTCCCATCCCCCACATGATCTATATTCAACTATAATTCGATAAAAATGAGTCTGAATATTTCCAGTATTTTCACTCTGATGGAATAAAAAAGCCTCCCTATAGATAAATGGATGAACTACCACTCTAGATACCTTATCCACCATTTCTCTAATATGAAATGTCAACATAGATCTTCCTGCTACTTGAAGACCCAAAGCCACCACCATAAAAATCCAACTGCCCTAAGATTCGGCCTTCTATTAGGTTATTATCAATAATAAGAACATTATTCAGAATCACTATGAATGATGGATGGTAGAATAAATTAACTTAATCATAAACTTCATACCCCATGCCATATTCAAAATGAATAACCCTTGAAATCTAATAACCAGTCAACCTTGGGGAAAGTAATATAAATTCCTGAAGTGATCATTATTTTAAATTACTGAGATACTTCTCTACATGAGGTGTGTAATCTCTTTATAAATGTTTTCTCATATGGTATTTAGGAATGATGATTAAATAAAAATCTCTAAATTTTTTTTAGGATAACCACAAATGCTAATCATCATGGACTTGGATATCACACTACTGTATCACTGTATTTTAGAGTATATAATCATCCATTTTAAATATCGTTATCAAACGGTGTCTCTAGATGGTCAAATATCATCTAAAATTAATCTATCCATAACATAGTTTATTTTATAACACCCTTCCCAATAATAAATAGATGATGATTCATCTGAAACAATATAGTCATATTATACATTAAAGGTGGGGGTCGAGGAGACTCCCTCTCTATTGATTATTAAAAAATTCAATAACCACACTTGGAGGGGAAAACTCGCAGCTTTTCCAAGAATCAAAAGATTCCCTAGCCAAATGATTGGTTGGGCATGCCCCTTTATATTCTCTTATCACTTTCGCAGAGGTTTTCATGGAGGAATGATCTACAATTAAAAAAACATGCCTAAAAAAGTTACCATAACATATCATGATATTAAATTTTTGGAAAACTAACAATAGGAAGACAAATCCATAAATTCTTTGAACCCCTTATCATAAGTTCCCAAATCCCATGTATACTCTTTATTCCATTATTCATTAATAATCAAATATATGACACATTATGTACATATAGGATCCATATCATAGAATATTTTAAAAAAATGAATTTCCTAATTTATGATTACATAAATAAAATGACAATTATAAGGTAAACATGAAATCAATTTATAATTTTTTGTTGGAATTTTACATAACTAATACCATAAACTAACCAAATTTATAAATCATAAATTTATATTTTTGATAATTTTAAGATAATCATTTATATAATATGACACCATGAATTTAAATGGAAAATTATATATAAGTTTTTGTAGACACAATAAATAATTAACCCATGTAATATATCCATGTTATAAATGATATTGAATCGTGATAATAAAATATGAATCATATTTCTCAATTATGATGAAGAAAAGAATGCGCTGTTTTCTTTCTATCCATGAAATAAAAAAACATAAATTATAATATCATTATCACGTTCGTCACACAAGGTAAAATAATTGTACTTTAAAAGAAGAAATCATGAACCATAATCTCATCCCTAACAACTTAGATATTCTATTGTACGTGGGTTATCTAATCCTAGGCATGAGTTTTGTTCCATGTTTTTAAATTTTCATATATCTACTCTACCTTTCCCAAATAGTTAGGAAAAAGAAATAGTTTTGATACTAGTTTGTAATTTCATACAAACCTTGATAACTTGAAATTGCATAGTTCGATTGTTGTTAAATGACTTTAGGTGAACATACTTGTATTCCATTAGTTATCGAGTAAAATAAAGGGTCTATGGTGGTATTGTAGGGATGCAATACCCACATATCAGAGTGAAAACCACCATAAATAATTACAAACACATGCAACTAGTTATATAAAATATCATACATCATTAAAATAACTAATAAATATCATAAATACTGAAATATCAAAATAAATCTATATAAATATCATGGAAATCATACACAAAAATAATATCATCTACACTCATAACCCAAAATGAAAAAAGGGGTGAAACTAGAAAACTATACAAAACTTTTCCAAATTCCAAGCTCGGTTTTATCTTTGTTGATTTACACCATCAAATAATCAATCATTACCAGTATGGAACTTGTCCTAGTCCTGTCTTGCACCCATGAAATCGGCTTGAGTACCAATGCCGACCTACGAATACATTATGAAAAATTTATAAGGTTATCCCAATGGTTTCTATGAACATATTAAATCAAAATAATACTATTGTTTGATATTAATAATCAAGAAAACGAAAACATAATAAATAAACCATCAAAATTCCATGGGTTCCAATGTGACACTTGAGATTGATCATACATTCTTTAGAATGTTCTTGATGTCTGTAATCATAACTTAAATAAAGAAATAAAATGTCACTAAAACCTAGGAGGTGATCCAAGGAATCACATAACCATATTAATCAATGACCATTAGATCCAATATAGGTAATACATCAATTACATTTTCATTAATCTCCATATGATCGATGAGAGGAAATCCCTGACATCTAATACTACCATTAACGCTATCTATAAGGTTGGTGACCCCCATCGTCCCCTAACTCACACGAATCATTATATAATAGGGAGGTAATCAATGAAATAACTCAATCAATAATTATAATTTAATCCTGGGATTTAATACCTAAAATCCACCAAATCACCCAAAATCACTGGATCCTCAGGTTGAAATCCCTGACATCCCCCAATCATCAAGCATAAATAGATCCCATGGATGTAATAAATGAAATCCCCTAATCACCAAATATACATGGTTCCATATGAGGTGATCCCTGACATCATATAACCATAATGTGTCTCTATTTTTACACATTCCATGGGGGATGCATGACAACAATATTCCTTATATGTATTCCCTCTTTCCAAAGGTGGGTGGCCTTCACCACTATGGTTAGTGATATTGGATACTTGATTGAAACAATAGGATTTAATTTCAGTTCTTCCTTCCATGTATTCGTCCTTGAATCTAATAACCTTGAACAAGTCTCCCTTAGTGATTTGGGTCGTGTTCATTAAACTCATTCCACTCACCATCATGGGTTGGAGACTAGTTTGTTATGTTGCTTCTATCTCAATAGGGAAATAACATGCAGTCATAGTAGATGGTAATGTTAGGAATGTTTTAGTATTTATATACAATATGATTTTTTGTAATATGTATTGTCTTATTATTTTGAGGTATGATTCATCACTCATGTGAGGCATCTTAGGCACATAACACAAGGAATCCCATGTTGACCATGAGGTAGTAGATGTGAGGGGAATACAAAATTTGATGATTTTTACCTATGGGATCCTATATTTTTTACATGTGGTAGGGATTTCATATGGGACCCATGTTTTATGTCTTTTGGGGATAGGGTTTTTCCAAGATTAACAACTTGTAGGGATTGTATGGTCACATATTTAAAGACGTGTGGGGATAGGGTGGTCATAGGTTTAACGAATTGTGGAAAAAACGAGGGATTGGTGTAGTGTGTACCCATGGGGGAAGATGATCACACTTGAGGGTTTAGTTAATAGTGTACCCTATGGGTGGGGGAGATTATCACACTAGAGGATCTGATTAAGTTTTCCCCTTGGCGTAGATGATCAAACATAAGGGTTTTGTTAAGTGTGTCCCCATGGGGGAATATGATCAGACATGATGGTGAGGTTATGGTTGTCCTGTGGGGGAATATGATAACATTTGAAGGTTTTGTTATGTGTGTCCTCAAGGTAGAATATGATCACACATGGGTTTTATGTTAAGTGTGTCCCCAAGTGGGAGATGATCAAACATGAGGGTTAGTTTCTCCCATAGTGAGAACATAAAAAAATTATTAGTGCCAGGGGTCATTATTGAACCTTTGGGAGGTATTTAAAGATTGTTGAGATGTATTTATTAAACCTCTTGGAGGTTTCCTAAATTCCTTATTAGAATACATTACCATATTGTTTGATGTCATATGGTAAGGATTATTGGGTTGTAGAAGGAGTGTCAATAAAGGATTGTGTGGTGCTTACACATAAAATATTACAGAAGGAGAGGGGTCTTCCCATGGTTGAGGAGTAGGTTTCATCCCAATGATGGTCATATAAGTGGAATCATGTGTATATCTCATATGGTAAGACTAAATTTTAACATAAATTTTGAGTAAATTACCATGAAATTTAACATTGAACGACTGGGATGTTCAGTAATGAAAATTTATTTCACGCAACTCTAATGTCATTATGACTAAAACTATGGAGAATATTTCTATGTGGGAGAGAAATATTAGACATTATACATCCCTTCTAAGATGTTTGGATTGTTTCCCATGTGGATTCCACATTTGGTTCTTATGCATTGTCTATTTATGCACCCTTAGCGAGGGTATAGTGTAATGAAATAGATAGAGGAGTAGAAATAAGGTGTATTGATGTTAGGGTACCAATTATTAGGAGTATGAAGAATTAAAGTTCCAATTATAAGGAAAACATGAATAGAAAATATCCCAAATATGCAATGAGGCGAGACAATATGGTTGGTGATACCAATCATATAGAAGAATGAGGTATTGGTAAACTCAATTAGGGGAGGTTTTTGTAACATGAGTACTCGACATGCATAAACTATGTTTTTTATACGTAGGAACAGGGTAATGGATTTTAATGATGTTATACAAAACACTAATGTTGTTCTTGAAAGCATGTTTGTGTGAAATGTTGGTTCTTACATAAATTTCAACCAAAAGTAAAGGGGTTATAGGTGCATGATACAACTAGAGTCACTTGAGGATTGAGATAGAGTGAAGAAAATATTTCTTTCATGAACTATTTTAGAATTTATGATATTTTTCATGAGTATATCTCAAATATCATTGAAGTAATGTTGAGTCCTATGTTGGGTTATTCATAAAAGCTGTCTTCCATGGAGGTTCCATGATGTTTGGAGTTTTGTAATCATCATGGATGTCTGGGTTGTATGAGTGACAGATGACATTTCAAATTCAAAAGAGTTTAATTAAATGGGGGGGTTCTATATTTTTATTGAAATGGGTGTCTTCAGGTGTACAAACCACTCTAGGTCACGAAATGGTTTTTCATGATGATCATAACTTTTCCTTCAAGAAAGAATATTGTAAGGATTTTATTCATTGGAAAATTTTCATGAAAATAATTTTAATGGCTATTTATGTTAATCACATTGAAGTATAATTGAAATCCTCCACTATTGAGGAATCTTGAACCCTCCAGGGATCCTATGAAACTCGGTATCTTCATAGAAAAATGTTTTGTGAAAAAGGTATTTGTGAAACAATATATAATGTTGTGTTTAACAACCAAATGTTATACATCTTTTCTCCTTTGGGTTGTAAAGGATTCATTGGGAAAGGGTTCATCCATGCATTGATGAAAATATCTTATTCTAGGGATTATATATTTCTTGAACTCAAAACAAAATTCCCCATCCCTCAGAATCAGATCTTACATGGGACCAAAAGTTCATGTTCCAATGGAATCAAAATTTTTTTGATGACTTTTTGTCTGACCGTAATTTTTTTTTCTGTTTTAGTGCAAAGGGTTCATGTGTGGACACAACCAGGGGTCCTGTAACCCCCCAAGATTTTGTGAAGTATTTCATTCAAATAAATTTAATATTTTTATATTTTTTATTTCGCACAACACTGATAATAGCTTATTTTATATGAAATAACCAAGATATTATGGATTTATACACAACAACATTTTGATGTTGAGCTACATGAAACACTTAGATTAGCTTTAGGTACACTCAAAACAATCGTTTGGCTTGTGTTGTTCACAACATCGAGTTCTTTAGATACAATTTTTTACACACAAGACTGAGTTTTATTGAAAAACAAGATATTTTTAAAATATTATTATTAAATATAATAAGATAGAAATTATTTATTAATTTGTAGGTTATTAATATTATTAACAAAATTTATGAAAATATGTGGTTTATAAGTTGAATTCAATGGTAACCAAGTAATTAGAAATAAAAATATATACCATTTGAATATAACGGAAATTATTTTTTATTTTTATATTCCCATAATCATTTTATATTCATAAAGAAAATTAATTACAAATAGAGAATGATATTAATAAAATATATATGTTATATATTCATTCAAATATTTTTGAAATTTATCCAATAGATTCTATTAGCATAAGATTAGAATAAACCCAATTTTTGGCATAAAAATATATATATTTTTGAAATATTATTTTACATCCTTTTAATGGAGAACACTGTTTAAATATAATTTTGACACTTATTTGTATTTTTATATGAAAAAAATAATCTTTATCTTTAAAAACTCATTCTCTCGATACATAAATGATTTTAATTTTTAATTAATTTCTTAATATTCGATGTTCATAATTATGAAAAATCGAGTCCATATTTGGAATCAAAAGGTCCAAATTTAGTAAATAGGTCCCTTTCATTATGAGGTAATATGAATAGTGACTAGTAATATTTTTTACTACTGAGGTTAAGTGTAAATCCGGTAATTTAGTGAAAAAATAATAATACAAATATTATTATATTACCCCAAAACATCAACTAATATTATTCGATGATTATATTTATTCCCTAAAAATTAAAATATTAGTAATGAGGCCATTTTTTTCCTTTTATATGATAATAAAACCTCTTGAATTTTGTATTCAATGGAAAGTCAATTTTGTCATACTTTTGTTTGTAACAATTGAAATATTTTTAATATGGGGTTATATATGAGATATGATCGAATATAAATTTTATTTAGAAATATAAAATATTTATCTACATCATGGTAACTTATTTATAATTATTTTGTGACATAATAATTACCATAAATATTGATATAATGATGGTTTAGTAATTGTTTAATTAATAGAGTAATCAGATAAATGATATTAAAAATATAAAAATAAATAGAATTTGATACCATTAATATCATCCAAGAATTTTACGGGTACATTTTACATGATAGTGATCATTTAATAGTGTTTTCTTAATGATATAAATTTTTAGGATATTTTTAAAAAGTTAAGTGGTGAATAGTGTCACAAATGAAATTATTGATTTTCTAAAATAAATAATAATTTATTAAATGATATAAAATTTCAAGAAATATTAATTTTTGAGAAATTATTGGGATAAGTCTTAAAATTCCATCAATGACTCATTTATTGGTCGTTTTTCATTTTATGGTAATTATATTAACCCTGAATGTGTCAATTAAATGATATCAAGATAAGAATATAAAAGGATAAATAATTGTTGAAGATAAAGGATAAGGATTTAAAAATAGTCAAACCTTATCTAATTTTCATTGGATTAAGGTATTTAGACTCAAAATCATCCTAAATTCGAATTTAATATTCTTGGATTCATTTTAATGATAAAAGTAATTTATATTAATCTAATATTTTGAAGAGCCCCAAGAGTGCCCCTCCTATTTCTATAAATGACATAACATTATTATCTTTTATTAACACTTAAAAAACTATTTTGGATTGGAATATATTGTCCCGATTCTCATCCAAAATTACCTAGAAAGTTATAAAGCCCTTAATTTAGGTATACCATCAACCGTGGAGGGGATAGGGGTATTAATAAATTAGTCAGTTCGAAGAAGAGGTAATCGCTCTAACTAATCACTCTATTTTTTTAATCTTCGATAGCTCCTTTAAATCTATAATATATATCATAAGAAAATAACTTCATCATCAAAAATAATTTTGGAATATTATTATAATTATGAACACGAAATTATATATCCCCATTCACATCAAACAAGAGGTGAAAGTATCACTTGTGCGTAAGTGTGGATTACTGTCTCCACATAATGATACAGTTTATTTTCCTTCAACAAGTTTTTTAGTGGGAATTTTGACGGGTTTAATGTTAATATATTACATTCATGAAAAATTTATAATTCTTGAATTATAATATCTTATCTACCTGTTTACCACATAATATTTTTTGAAATGATAATGTCACTCGTCCTTACGTATGGCTTACCATATCCACGATGCAATGTGATTTTTTTTCATCTATATTTCACAAGGCTGGTAATAATGATGAATTTTACGAATATATATGATATATATAAAATAAAAATGATTTTATAATTATAATATATTATATAATTTTATTTCTTAATTTGAAAAGAGAATGAAAATAGTGTTAATGCGTATGTATGACCTCTTTCTCCATGAACATTTTATTTTAATTTTTATCTATAACATTTCTGAATCACCATGAATACATATATACTAAATATATATACAATATTTATATAATTTTAATCATTTTGGATATGATAAAATCATGATCTTTGTAAAATGACTAAGGATAGCTAGTCATAACATAAATGAGAAACAAATCTTATATTACCCAAAACATAGCATTAACAAGAAATTGATAATAAGAAAGTAAATTATGTTTTAAGTTAATAATATAAGGTATTAAATGTATAAATATGGTTTTATGGTAGACATATAATAATTTTATATTTATTATATTGGAGGTTTGATGATATACTAAGGAAGTCAGGACTTAAGGTAAAGTAATTTCATATCATTTTTTATTTCAATGAGTTACATGCCATATTTAACAATCGCTTCATTTTTTGTCATGTATATAATGACATATGAAATATTATATCAATATTTCCCTTTATATAATTACATAAAAATATTTAATTTAGGTTATTATTTTATGGGTTTCATGTTCTAAAGGTACTCAGGCAGTAATGGATTTATCTCTCACCTTTATTTTTGTGGTATACATGGATTATACACTTCATGTTACTTCTATGTGGTGTATATACTACCAATGAATGTATTCTATGATAATTATTCAAAATATTATGGTACTTATACATCCATATAATTTTATTTCTTTAAGGGGTAGATGATTCTAATGATTATGATCTGATAAGTGATTATTTCACAATCTCTTCAATAATTAGGACTGTTTCTTCTTAAGTCTCTGTTGGGGAATATTTATCTTCCATGTCCATTTTTTATAAAAAAATTCAATTTTTTACTATTTTATATCCGGTTTTAATGAAATATTTACCCATTTTTCCTTTATTCAATAGGATTTTAAGGGAATATTTTTATCGTTTTCCAAATGAGGTACAAGTGGCTTTTCCAGAACAAGTATGAAATGTTTTTTGTAAATTATAGCACATGACCAGAGTTTTTATATTTCTTGATTCCATAATAGTTTGAAGTTTAATTTACAATATTAGTGGGTTATTTTCAAATAAAATGTTTTATTTTATAATTGCACATCATTTTATGGAAAAAAACGTTTTAAAATAAGAAAATAAAATTTCCTCAAATTGTTTTTCAAATGATCTCTCAGAACTGTTTTCCATCTACGATAACAATATATAATATTAATTATACTTTTTTGGGGAATGACTCAATGATTCCATTCTTATTCATTATAAGAATGGTTTGTGTTTATAATGGAATGATATTTATGAACCTTTTTTTTCATGTGTTATGTTAGGATAGAATAATGTTTATAAAACTCATTTCATTCTACGGGTTCTAATTTGATGAAGGATTTCGGTTCTCATGGAACATATATGTATGGTTTTTATTATGTGAAAGGTGGGACCTATATCTCACTCCAATTTATTGGGTAATTATAAATGTTCTATGATCTCAAAAGGTAACCCAAGAGTTCATCCTAATCCCTCCAAAAGAGGGTACATTTGAGGTCATCCTAAAAATGCAATAAGAGGTTATATAGGAGGTCATCCTAATCCTGCAACAAGAGGGTACACGAGAGTTCATCCAAATCCTGAAACTATAAAGTACACAAGAGGCCATCCCAATCCAAAATTAGGTACATGAGTGATTAACTAAGGCCTAATATATTATGGATTTATTTATAGGAAGAATTGACATTAGATATTCTAATCTTATGTGCATTACAAAATTTCCATGTCTTATTCCATTATTATACTATCATGGATCATGTTCCTTGATTATCTTATTGTTTATATCTTAAGAACATTCTATATTTATTCCATAACTCATGCATGTGATATTTCATATATATGGTATGATATTCAAATGTCATTATCAAATTTTTATACCCTTTCTGCTCATGTTTATACTTAAATTTCTCCCTATTTTAACCTTACTAATCATATAAGGTCATATTTTTCTTTTGTTTCCTTTCCCCATGTTATAAATAATGGGATTATATAGAAGTAAAAAAGGGAATGTTATTTGTGGGAAACATTGAAGATATTCCACCAGACTAGAAGTTTGTGATCCATGTTTCTAGGTGCACTAAACTAATACAATCTCTGTGAGTGTAATTACATATGGTATGAAATGATCCATAAAAAGGATGTAGTATTATTTTATGTAAATATTGTCTTGTTAGAGTTGGTATCAGGAAAACTTCTTAGTCAATTTTTTAAACTAGGATGAGAAAACATTAGTGAGATCCGAGGGGATATTTCTACGGATATTTCTTGGGTTGTCTCTAAGATAATCATGTGCTTTAAAAGAATTAAAATTGGGGTTTAGGATTTATTCATCCAATAATAAATATTTCATATATATTCACATTTATTCTATGAAAATTGTAGACCACGCCTTGATTTCTGTTATTATTCAATAGCAGTAACCATAAGTAACTTGGTTAACAATAAATTTTTCAGATGTGGAATATATGTGCAATATGAAAATTGATTTCCTAAGTGAAAATATCATAAAGAGAAACAAGAAGGTGTTACAAATATTGGTTGTAATGTTGATGATAAAGTGATCTAAACAACATATGAAAGGTATGGGATGTTCAAACAATATTTTTTACATAAAATATAAGATGTATGATTATATTGAGGTTGAGTAACCATAATTAATGATTCGTATTTCATATTCTAGGAACTATTAAGATGATGAAGATTGAAAATAGGTTCCAACACATGGAAAATATTCTTCAAATCTGTGGAAAACTGTGAAATCTTATAAAATTAATTATTGTTATGTTATTAGCTCACTAAAAGATTTTCAATTCTCAAAAGCCAAAGGTGAAGAATGAAAATAATCAAGAAAAGGCTCTTGTAGGAGAAAATGCACTAGAATCCATGAATGGAGACCAACCTTGGATACTTGATAATAGATGTTCTTCTCACATGATAGAAGACATGAAATTATTGAAGGATGTGAAATATTATAAAGAAGGTACAATGACATTTGGAAAAGATGAATCATTAAAAATCAATGGTGTTGGGTCATCCAGTATTGGAAAAGAAACGATAAAATCTAATAAGAAATTGTATGTTAATGGGATGAAGCACAACCTGCTAAGTGTCTCAAAATTGTGTGATGAGGGTAACAAGGATATCATCAAGTAAAGTAGATTTTTTTTGTAAAGAGTGAAGAAGATGAAAATATTTTTATAAGATGCCAATGTATGAAATGAAAATTTTCCTGGTTGGTGATTCAAAAAAATCTTGGTGCATGATTATGGTGGATGATAGTCAGTTATGGAGTAAAATTATTAGACATATGTGTTATATAAACATGAGAAAGTTATATAAAAGATAATGTGTTTGAGAGATTCTTTATTTTCAAAGATTAATATATTGGTCTTGCACTATCAGCCAAAAATGAAAAATTATAAATGTTTTGAATAATAAAGACAATATTTTTTCAAAACAACTCATGGATATAATCCATTACGATATATGTGGTCCAATAAAAAAATAAAAATTTGAAGATAAGAAATTCATTACATTCATTAATGATTTTACTCTTATTTCATGTGTTATGTTCATGAAACAAAAATCAGATTCTTTGAAATTTTTTAAAAGTTTCAGAAGAAAAGATGAGAATGAATGTGTGTATTCTGTGAAAAAGGTGACAAATGATAATAGTGGTTAATATAGAAGTGAACTATTTGAATAATATCTTGAGAATCATGGAATTCGTCATGAGTATAGCTCTACACACACTCCCCAAGAAAATGGGGTTTCTAAGAGAATGAATAGAAGCATAGTGGGAAGGGTAAGAAACATGTTACTTGATCATGGCCTTTCCCATTACTTTTGGAGGAAATACATGAGTACTACTATTTATATTCATAATCATTGTTTCTATAGACCTAAATTTGGTATGACTCCATATGAATTATTTTATGGAAAAACACCATGTTTGAATCACATTAGAGTGTTCAGGATTCTTTGTATTATAATGAAGAAAGGTGGAAACTATGTTATTTTTTAGCAGAATGGTGAGGATGGAACCATTATTGGATATTCTCTTGAAAAAATAGTGTAAATATGCTTCAACAAATAAACAAAAAAATAACTATTTATTCAGTTGAGTTAAATGTGATTGAATCATCAAAGAAAGCGAAACATGTTCAGGAAGACAATGTTGTTAAGCATGTTAAAGAAGATAATTCTGATAGGGATACAAATGAGTGTACACCCAATAAAGGTGAATAATCAGACTCATCTAATTCTAGTGATGAGGAAGATAATATAACATCTAATCCATGGATGGAGAAACATGTTGAAGAAAATAATATAATTAGTGGTCAACAATAGATGGTTCAAACAATAATGAAAACAAATTCTAGTACACATACTTCTTTGTATTAAAAAGTGGAACTGAATGATGTGAAATAAGAATTTGAGCTACCTGAATGGATTCAATCCATGAATGAAAAATTGGATCAGATTGAAAAGAAAAATTCATGGGAACTTTTACCCAAACCTAAAAAGACATCATTGGCACAAAATGGGTTTTCCAGAACAAGATGAACAAAAAAGGTGAAGTTATAAGAAACAAAGAAAGATTGGTCAGAAAATGGTATTATTAGGTTGAAGGTATTGATTTTGATTAAACATTTTATCTAATATAAATAAATGAAACAATCAGAATATTTCTTACTATTTCTGCAAAATAAGGCTAAAAGATCTTTCAAATTGATGTTAAATCTATATTCTCAAATGGTGATCTTGAAAAAGATTTTTATATTGAACAAACTAGTGTCTTTGTTATTGGAAAGGATTATGGTTATGTGTGGCAATTGAAAAAGGATTTTTATGGCCTAAAATTATCTCTAATGGTATGGTATTACAAATTGGATACATTCTTTAGAAATATGAATTTTAACAAAGGAAGAGTGGATAAAAATAATTAAATCATAGAATGTGAAGAGTATTTCTGCATTTTAATTATTAATGTTGATGATATTATATTTTTTGGGAATGATGAAGAATACCGTGAAAGATTTTCAGAAGAAATTTAGAATGTATTTGAAATTTCCATGCTAAGAGAAAAGAAATATTTTCTTGGGTTACAAATCCATCAAAAGATATAATATATTTTCCTCTCCTATGAAAAGTATACAAATGAACTTCACATGATATTTGGCATGGAAAAATCAAAACATGTTTCCACAACCATTTTTGTGGGAACAAAGACGAGTAAATATTGGGAAGGAATATAATTTAATCAAAAAGAGTATGGAAAACTGATTGGAAGTCTATTGTATTTGACTACCTAAAGACCTAGCATTGTGTAAAATTTTACATTTTGTGAATGATTTCAATGTTCTCCAAAAGAATCACTTTTACCTTCTGGAAAAATAATTTTCAGATACATCGAAGGCAAAATAAAATTTGGAATCAAATATGATAGCTCAAATTGTATTGAATTTTTGGGTATTTAGATGCAGATTGGGTAGGAAATGTTGATGATAGAAAATCCACATCTAGTAGTGCTTTCTATCTAATAAATAATTGTGTTAGTAGGCATTAAAAGAAACCAAATTCAATAACTCTCAGTATGAATGAAGATAAGTATGTTTTTTCTAACCCAGATGCTACTCAACTTATGTGGATGAAAACACAATTGGAAGATTTACTTGTTGAAGTGATGTTAGCCTTGCTACTAGGATGTGACAATAAAATTACAATCAATATCACCATGAATCTTATGAATCTTTCTCATTCCAAACATATTAATATCAAATAGAATTTCATAAATCTATATATGGAGAATAATGAATTGAATATGGAGTAAGTTCTAGCATCGGAAAAAGTTTTTGATATTTTCACAAAACCATTGTCGAAGGACTCATTTTCAAAAATGAGGTTGAACATGGGTGTCCATCCTCTTCCTCTTCAAGGTTAAGGTATGTGTATTTTTTCAATCTCCCATATTACCTTTGTATTTTTTAAGGGGGAGAATTATTTTGTTTCATAAATCTATTCCATAATAGAGAGATTTGTGGGTAAGATGTGAATTCAGCATTGTTATGTGATTGAACTATTCTAATTGTTTGTTTGAGTGGTTGTAGGAAAAGAATTTTATTTTTTTCCGGAAGAATAATGAGAAGAAATAAGATGTCTTGATTACATTTTTGGATAACATGGTTTTGTAATTAATGATTCTTGTTTCCTAAAATGTGATAACTCATGTTGTCTTGGAATTGTTGACATGTAATCTATTTCTTGAGGTTACAATGTTCAGTAATTTATGAAACATGGTTAAATTAAAATCCATTTTATTTAGTTAATTAGTGATTCAGAATCATCTACTACATTTTGAAATTTCTATATTTATTATTATTTTATCAAATTACATTGATTTTAATGATGTCATAGATGCATTAAATATTGGATTACCAAATATTTCTAAAAACATTTACAAATAGGTTATAATTACTAAGTGAAGAAAATATTTCAAGGATATTTTAATGAACATTCCTTCTACAATGGTATTTTCTAGAAATTTGCATATGGAATTTATTTCAGGAATAATATTTTAAAGTATTTCAATGTTCACAATATCATGTTATTTTTTATGATAGAGTTATTATAATATAAATAGAATATAAAAAAATGAAATAAAAAGTAAGCACTCTATAAAATCTCTCCCACTCTTTTGAAGCTCTATGCATGGATATGTACAAAAAAAATATACATGTTATATAGTTGTAATTTGAAGATCAAATTTTATATATATTATAAATCACTCCTCAATATTATCTTCACTCTCATCTTCTTTATTGAATAACTCTTCACTTCTGTTAGTAACATCATGAAACTATGAATTTTATTTTTAAACAATCGTCTTTATCTCTCTATGTTGTATCTATTTTGTTCTTTTACTAAGCTATAAAGGTTTCCCATAAAAGAAACATGATGGATGGTGTTTATAAAGCCCTGTATTATACCTATAAAAGATAACAGTTTTGAACCAAGTAATGGTTTCCTACACTTAGTCGAGTAGTCAATATGAAAATTACTGGTGCTAGTGAAAAACACCAAGCTCTAGTAGTTGAGTATTAGTAAAGTAAACTGGGGGAAACATTTACCCAAACCACAATAAATCTATATTGTTTTATATTTTCTTTCATATAATCATTTCTACTATATTATTGTTTTTATAAAAGGATATCAAATTTCCATACCTTACAGAGGGTGGTTCTTAACTGAGGGAAATTTTAGTTAATCAATTCACCCCATGTTGAGTAATAGTGTATTTCTTATCTAACCAATAATTTGAATATACAGAATTGAATTTTCAGTTATCAGATCTAAAAGGATGAATTCATAATATAGACTTTTAAATAGATATTTTGAATGATGGAAGAGATATTATGTTAATAATAAGAGCTCCCAACTTCATTAGAGAAAATAATGGCTCACGGAAGGAATACATGTTCATTTAAATAAATAATATTTGTCTAATGGGATATCTAAAAACCATGAATCCATATAATATTCTTAAAGCATATCCATATAAGTGGTATACGTCTAAATAAGATAAATATAATATGATATAAAAATCTATGAAGGAGATAATATTTTGACTCGATCCTGATAAGTCCAATAGAGTCTCACAATGTGCATAGTTCATTAAGGGTGGACTATAATATCATTAGAATATGAAGGTACTATTATTTTATGTCAACTGAAATACAATACTATCAATCTAATATTTTACACACTCTAGATGGTTGATGGAGAAATAATCACACAAATGAATGGTTAATTGATGGATATTGAAAATAATTTTTCTTTTCATGGAGCACCAATTCCTAAATTTGATCAACAAATACCATTTCATAGATTGATACAATCTAAGTGGAGATGAATATATGTTACAAATATGATATCTCTTAATATAGATGAAGTGCCCAGATCAGTGTGAATCACTGAGAGGGGGAGGGGGTGAATCAGTGATCCCTTAAAACTTTTTACTAATTAGTCTTTATCAATTAATCTTCTATGACTGGTTAAAGCCTCGATCCACTCTTCTTGTATCTCTCACCTTTCTAGAATGATGTAGTAAATTTAAAGGCACTGGACACAGTGATTTACAAGGTTCGACACCAAAGGCCTACGTCCTTGCCATGTTGGTTATACGCCCCAACATGGTTTCTCCATTATAACTTTTTAGAATTACAATGGTCAATACAGAGTCCCACTGTATCTCTCCTAAGTCCCACAGGAGGGGATTTATGCTGCGTCTCACAGTGTTACCAGAGTCCCACTGGCCTGCTCCAGAATCCCACTGAAGACTTCCTCCGCCCTGAGTCTCACAGGGGGCTTCTCCTGGCTCCTCGAGTCACACGAGTAGCTCTTCTTCACTTGAAGCTTCTTCATGTATCTTCAGCAGTCTGGGATAAAGACTGCTGGCCTTGCTCTGTACCTCTGATCACTTGTGATGAACAGGTCTTCTCATCTTGCTCAGGATTTATCTCCTTTCTCTTAGGATGACCTGGCCTCTCTCTTCAAGAATCTTCAACAGCCTCTGAAAAGGTATGTTGGTCTTGCTCAGCACTTCTGATCACTTCTGTTGATCAGGCTCTTCTCAATTACTGAAAACTCAGACAACTGATATCTCTAACTTCAATCTGGCTTCAGTCTGACTTCAGAACAACTTCATGCACTAAGTGCATGGCAACTCTGCATCTTCATGCACTGATTGCATGGATTCCCAATTTTCTTCAAGAACTCTTGGTCTTGACACAAGCTGATTTGTCTTTGTTCACGTGTGCATGTGCATGCATGCAAGCATGCACTTCCCTTTCCTTCTTCTTGGTGTGATAAACCCTCAAAGGGCGATAACTCCTTAAGCACACACACCTTGTTCACTCACACACTTTGTTCAATTTGTTCACACACTTAAAAGTGTGTTATACTTTAGTGTGGATTTCATCTTCCTTCTTCTTCTAAATGTGTACACTTTGCACACACCTATGTTCGGCCTTCATGTCTCTTTGTACACACTTCATTCAATTTTTCACACAAGTGAGCTTGGCCTCCCTTCTCTTCTTGCACACACCCAAGGCTACGGCCTCTTGTTCATTTGCACTTATACCACCCGTAGGGTGTCTTAACTTTTCACACACACAAGGTTCAAGCTTTCCATGCACTTAGTATACACACAAGGGGAAATGTGGCTACGACCTTCTTGGATTCTTCTTGTACACACCCCGTAGGTGTGCATTCACATGGCTAGGGTGTATTATCCTTAAGCACACACACACAAGGTGGGTAATTCACATCACCCGAACCTCCTGCCAATATGAAGGCGCGCAGGGTGCGGCCTCTTTTCCTCTTCTTCAAAGCGTGCAAGGTACACTTGGGTGCACAAGGCAGCGCGCAAGTCCTCGGGTGTGCAAGGTACAACACCGCGGGGCTCCTTCCTCCTACCGCGCAAGCGTGTGGGCAGAGAGGGAACTTCCTATCACGCAAGGGAGGCACGCAGGGTCCCCTCCCTTTATCTTCTTTCGCGCAAGAGGTGCGCAAAAGGGACCAAACAGAGCTAGGGGAGCTCCGGGCTGCTGCCGCGCAAGTGATGCATGCAGGCTGTTCTTCGTGAGAATTTGAGATCTCTCACGGGACTTCGAAGTTTCAGCAAAAAGCACCGAGGTCTCGACCTCTATTTATATAGGCAGAGGCGGTGCGGTTCATCCGTGTGGGATAAATCTTGAACCAACGAGATTTTTGGTTCTTGGAAAATCTTTAAACACGATCCGCAAATCACGTTTTTTTTTCTTTTCTGTTTCACGCTGACTTATTCCTTTATTTTCCTCTACGTGCATGCGACATAGAACACATGAATGGCCTTTAGTTAAGTATAATACATGAAAAGCATAAACCCCATGGCCTTCGGCAGCTTTTCATGCCTCGGCCTCAGCCGAAATTACTCACTATTATGCATGCGTGCTTCTTTCTTGCATGGATGTGTTCGTTAGGGATAGACGATCTAAATGGTGTCTTCGGCTTTATCAACAGTGGCCGGGAGCTCAAGATCGGTGCTCGGAGACCCTCTGGTTCAGCAGGGGACGTCGGGTGGCCTTCGGCTGAGCTCGAGGAAGGAGACGCCTCAGAGCCGTCAGATGCAGCGTTTAAGAGATCATCAACGGCTTGATTAGATCGTGGCACGCGACGGATGAGATGAGCGGCGCAGATCGTTCGCGAGATCAGATGAATGGCCACGATTCTCTCCGCAGCAAAAATGCGCGTCCCACATCGAATCGGCGGCCGGTTTTTCCGCGGCTTATCAAAGATGCGCTCCCCCAGCCGGCTCAATTGAACTTCCAACCTCCACGGTGCCGCCATGCACCGTGTTCTCTTGCGGGCGCGCTCTTGCGCCCACCCCTGCCACTCGGGCGCGCCACTGGCGCCCACTATGCACACACGGGCATGCTCCTCATGATCACGCTACGCGGGCTTCATCACCGCGTGGCCTCGGGGCTTATACACGGCCCCAGTCTCTCTCGGGCTGGCCCCATAGGATCACCTTGGGCGTGGTGACCTAGTCCCACATGTGCCTTGGGTTGAACCCTTAATGCTGGCCCTTGGTGGCTTAATTTTTCCTTGAATATACACTAAGCATACAAAGTACTTAAGTGTAAAATGCGAAATGCCACTTCTTCCTTCTTTATTATTCTTCTTCATTATAATTCCTACAATTCTTCCTCAACATGTATTCATTACTTAGGAATGTAATTCCCGAAGGTTCTTCATCAACCGAAGCTCCTGAATCAAATAAATCTTAAATGTTATTCATTGATCCAATCAGAGATCAAGTTGGATCAACTTCTAATTCACATGCACTAAGTGATAGTGCATGTACTTCATTAAACCACTTCATCCTCTTATAACTTGTGGATGGATCCCTTTCATCTTCTCATGCATTGTCAATACAATACACGGCGTTCTAACATTTTCGCGACTTTGTATCATCAGGATAAAAGTTCTATGAACTTAAAGATCAGCTCAAAAATCGTCGGATATAATGATGATGCTCCATCATCATCCATTCTTCAAGTCAAGTAACTTAGTATCATCTTGATACAAGTATTGAAACATTATGATCAGTTCTAATATTGTCTGATATGTGAGAGAATGTTTCAACCATCATCTCCTGTGTCACTTAGTGAATCTCCTAAGTGATATTCCTCTTAGTACCATGGCCATTCTCTATTCATCACCAACACCATCACATCCTTTGTCATTCACATATTGAAACTCCTTGACATCCATCAATTTATTCCTTGACAACAACATACCTCATTGACAACAAATGCAACACAGTGCACTTCAATCTCCCCCTTTGTATTTTTTGGCAATACACTAGAGCACATATGAATGGGTCAATATGTGTGCCAATATTTCTCCCCCTTATTGGAAATCAAATGAAAAGGTGTGGTGTGGTTCTCTTCAAAATATTTCTTCCTCCCTTTGAATAGCATCTTCTTGAAATGTACTAAGAGAGGGATGATGTCACATGTTCTATTTAGCAAAGAACCTTTAGTAGATCATCTCTAAGTCTACTTGGGATAACCCGGTGTAGAAAACAAGAGTGATGTAACCAAGATTATCAATGCTGTCCAACATTCACTATACATGTGAGATCATGCTTCAAGGGGTTTTGAAATTTTTCAGATATAACAATGAATTGCTAAATCCTGCACATACTTCACAAAACTCATTAGAATGTTCAGGTGAAAAGATAAAGCTCCCCCTTTCAACCATTTGTCTTCAATAAATACTCCCCCTTAATTGTCATGATGAATACAATTAAGAAACAAGGGATGAATGTATGATTGGAATACCTTTACTTTTCTCATGATGGTATGAAATCTCAAAATCCCATCTTCTTCAGATTGGCTCCCCCTCAAGGGGTGCACTCCATTCTGTCCAAACCATCCTCCAGTTGAAAATGATCATCATCTTCAATTCCCTGCAATGTTAGCACATGTAAAGACAAGTGATTAGGGAATAAGATGGAACCTCCTTGGTTCATCAATGTGAACAACAAGGTTGAGAAGATTCTCTCAACCAAGATGTCCCATTTTCACCATTCTTCACACTTGCACATTTTATCTTCAATAATGTTTGTGTAGGTGTGGATCTCAACACCTCTTTAACTTCTTTGTGTGTGACTCCTTTATTTCTAGGTGCCTTCTGAGCACTAGAGTCTCCTGGTGCAATATTCATTCTTTTGAATAATCCCTTCTGAGCTGGAATGAATATCATGCATTTATCACTAGTATGTCTAGCTTGATTGCACCTCACACACAGAACTTGATCTTCATGTGAAATATTTTTCTTTCCTTTTGCCTTATCTATTGCCAGTGCTTTATCTTCAGCTCTCTGCAGCTCTCTGGAAAGTTGCAACTGATTAAGCCATATGACTAGTAAGTCACTTGGAAGTGTGGCCTCAGTTCAGGAAGTTCCACATGGTTCTTTTGATGCTGTTAATCTACCTTTCTTAGGCAACTTATTTTCAATCAATCCCTTCTGCTTCTTTTGGATTGATTGTCTGTTTGAGTTCAGTCTGCTTCTATTGAATTCCATGGATTGTTTACAAAGATCCATGGTGTGGCCTTTATTTCCACAGTAGAAGCATGTCTTCTTGGTGATCCTTCTGGATGCATCACCCTTCTTGGATTTAGACTCCAAGGTCTTCTCTTCCTTTTTCATAATCTTCTTGGGAGCATCTTCAACTTTATTATGCTTGCTTCCCAAGGATTATTTTTAAGCCAGGTTCTGTGATCATTTCTTATTTTGAGATCTAGATACAGTTGGAGATTGACATGTATCTTTTTGAACCTTTTTTCACACATCCCAGATGTTATCAAGTAATCCAAATCTGTTAGTAGTAAACAGATGTCTCTGGGCCTGTGGATGTTGCTTCTTTTCCTCTGGCTTGCTCCCCCTTGGCATGGGCTTCCTTTGTGCTTTTACATTCAGTGGATTGTACCAGAAATATTTTTCACAGTGCCCATACTTATTACAACACCAACACTGACCCACAAATCTTGACCTCTTCAGTCCTTCTGATTGTTGGGTACTTTTCTTTACTTGCTGTGTTGTTTCAGGAGAGCTCTCTTTCTTCATTGTCTTCATCCATACTTGTTTGGAGTTATTCTTCCATCCTACACTTTTTGTGGAAACACATTTAGAAGCATGAGTACAAGATGGGATGGATGGTACCTTCTTCTTAGAAGATGTTTCCCTTTCATTAGAGGATGTCCTTCTTTTCGAATCAACATGCTCAATGCATACTTGTGTAGCAACATTTCTTCTATCAGCTGACTGGGAGGATTCAGCTTTGGGTGATTGCTGATTTTTCAATATCACCTCTAGTTCTAAGAATTTCATGTTAAGGGAGTTATTCTCATCCTCAATAGTTCTTAGCCTTCCTTCCCATTTTTCTTTCAACTGTTTCATCTGGACTTCATGCACCTTATTCATTTCAAGTAATGAGTTGTCAATATCCTTCACCCTTTTTACTTTGTCTTCAAGTTGAGAATCTTTAACAACCATTGATACTCTTTGCCCTTTCTCCAGTGAATGGTAAAAATCTTTGATTATTACTTTAAAGAATTCTTTATCTGAAAGGATTCTTTGTAATTCTTCAGCAGTGTCTTTATATCTTTCATTGTAAAGAGAAACGGTTTCATCGTTAGCCTTGACCAGCTTTCTGAGAGTGTTGGTTATGCCAACCATTTTTGCCAATTGATCTTCCATTGCATTGGCTTCTTCTTCTAACTGTGATTTTTCTTCTTGAAGATCAAGGATGCCTGTAGCTATACACATTGCCACTTCCTTGGGGACTGGCTTCTGAAGATATTTGATTTCATTTTGAAGATCATTCATTTTTCCAACTTCATCACAGCAAGGACATGCTTTCTTCATCTTCTTGGCCTGTTTCTTCTTTCTATTTTTCTGAGTCTTGGAAGATATATCCATTTGAGGCTGGTCGCTCATTTCCTCAAATCTGCACTTCATAAAGACTCCCTTGGATCTTTTAGAGGTAACCTCCCTCTAATACCAATTGAAGTGCCCAGATCAGTGTGAATCACTGAGAGGGGGAGGGGTTGAATCAGTGATCCCTTAAAACTTTTTACTAATTGATTCTTTATTAATTTAACCTCTATAGCTGGTTAAATCCTCGATCCACTCTTCTTGTATCTCTCACCTTTCCTCGAATGATGCAGTAAATGTAAAGGCACTGGACACAAGGATTTACAAGGTTCGTCACCAAAGGCCTACGTCCTTTCCATGTTGGTTATACGCCCCAACATGGTTTCTCCATTATAACTTGTTAGAATTATAATGGTCGATACAGAGTCCCACTATATCTCTCCTGAGTCCCACAGGAGGGTCTTTATACTGCGTCCCATAGTGTTACCAGAGTCCCACTGGCCTGCTCCAGAATCCCACTGAAGACTTCCTCCGCCCTGAGTCTCACAGGGGGCTTCTCCTGGCTCCTCGAGTCACACGAGTAGCTCTTCTTCACTTTAAGCTTATTCAAGTATCTTCAGCAGTCTGGGATAAAGACCGCTGGCCTTGCTCTGTACCTTTGATCACTTGTGATGAACATGTCTTCTCGTCCTTCTTAGGATTTATCTCCTTTCTCTTAGGATGACCTGGCCTCTCTCTTCAAGAACCTTCAACAGCCTCTGAAAAGGTCTGTTGGTCTTGCTCAGCACTTCTGATCACTTCTGTTGATCAGGCTCTTCTCAATTACTAAAAACTCAGACAACTGATATCTGTAACTTCAGTCTGGCTTCATTCTGACTTCAGAACAACTTCATGCACTAAGTGCATGGCAACTCTGCATCTTCATGCACTGATTGCATGGATTCTCAATTTTCGTCAAGAACTCTTGGTCTTGGACAACTCAAATGCACACAAGCTGATTTGGCTTTGTTCACGTCTGCATGTGCATGCATGCAAGCATGCAATTCCCTTTCCTTCTTCTTGGTGTGATAAACCCTCAAAGGGTAATAACTCCTTAAGCACACACACCTTCTTCACTCACACACTTTGTTCAATGTGTTCACACACTTAAAAGTGTGTTATAATTTAGTTTGGATGTCCTCTTCCTTCTTCTTCTAAATGTGTACACTTTGCACACACCTATGTTCGGCCTTCATGTCTCTTTGTACACACTTCATTCAATTTTTCACACAAGTGAGCTTGGCCTCCCTTCTCTTCTTGCACACACCCAAGGCTACAACCTCTTGTTCATTTGAACTTATACCACCCGTAGGGTGTCTTCACTTTGCACACACACAAGGTTCAAGCCTTGCTTGAACTTAGCATACACACAAGGAGAAATGTGGCTACGTCCTTCTTGGTTTCTTCTTGCACACACCCCGTAGGTGTGCATTCACTTGGCTAGGGTGTATTATCCTTAAGCACACACGCAAAAGGTGTGTAATTCACATCACCCGAACCTCCTGCCAATATGAAGGCACACAGGGTGCGGCCTCTTCTCCTCTTCTTCAAAGCGTGCAAGGTACACTTGGGTGCACAAGGCAGCGCGCAAGTCCTCGGGTGTGCAAGGTGCAACACCGCGGGGCTCCTTCCTCCTACCGCGCAAGCGTGCGGGCAGAGAGGGAACTTCCTGTCACGCAAGGGAGGCGCGCAGGGGACTCTCCCTTTCTCTTATTTCGCACAAGAGGTGCGCAAGAGGGACCAAATGGAGCTAGGGGAGCTCCGGGATGCTGCCGCGCATGTGATGCGTGCAGGCTATTCTTCGCGAGACGTTGAGAGCTCTCACGGGACTTCGAAGTTTCAGAAAAAAGCACCGAGGTCTCGACCTCTCTTTATATAGGCAGAGGCGGTGCGGTTCATCCGCGTGGGATAAATCTTGAACCACCTAGATTTTTGGTTCTTTGAAAATCTTTAAACACGATCTGCAAATCACGTTTTTTTTCTTTTCTGTTTCATGCGGACTTATTCCTTTATTTTCCTCTATGTGCATGCGACATAGAACGCATGCATGGCCTTCGGTTAAGGATAATCCATGCAAAGCATAAACCCCATGGCCTTCAGAAGCTTCTCATGCCTCGGCCTCAGCCGAAATTCCTCACTACTATGCATGCGCGCTTCTTTCTTGCATGGATGTGTTCATTAGGGACATACGATCTCAATGGTGTCTTTGGATTGATCAACAGTGGTTGGGAGCTCAAGATCGGTGCTCGGAGACCCTCTGGTTCAGCAGGGGACGTCGGGTGGCCTTCGGCTGAGCTCGAGGAAGGAGACGCCTCGGAGCCATCGGATGCGGCGTTTAAGAGATCATCAACGGCTGGATTAGATCGCGGTGCACGGCGGATGATATGAGCGGCGCAGATCGTTCGCGAGATCAGATGAATGGCCACGATTCGCTCCGCAGCAAAAATGCGCGTCCCACATCGAATCAGTGGATGATTTTTCCGCGGCTTATCAAAGATGCGCTCCCCCAACCGGCTCAATTGAACTTCCAACCTCCACGGTGCCACCCCACACCGTGTTTTCTTGCGGGCGCACTTTTGCGCCCACCCCTGCCACTCGGGCGCACCACTGGCGCCCACTATGCACACCCGGGCGCGCTCCTCGCGCTCACGCTGCGCGGGCTTCATCACCGCGTGGCCTCGGGGCTTATACACGGCCCCGACCTCTCTCGGTCTGGCCCCATGGGATCCCCTTGGGCGTGGTGACCTAGTCCCACATGTGCCTTGGGTTGAACCCTTAAGGCTGGCCCTTGGTGGCTTAATTTTTTCTTGAATATACACTAAGCATACAATGTACTTAAGTGTAAAATGTGAAATGCCACTTCTTACTTCTCTATTATTCTTATTCATTAGAATTCCTCCAATTCTTCCTCAACATGTATTCATTACATAGGAATGGAATCACCGAAGGTTCTTCATCAACCGAATCTCCTGAATCAAATAAATCTTCAATGTTCTTCATTGATCCAATCAGAGATCAAGTTGGATCAACTTCTAATTCACATGCACTAAGTGATAGTGCATGGACTTCATTAAACCACTTCATCCACTTAGAACTTGTGGATGGATCCCTTTCATCTCCTCATGCATTGTCAATACATTACACGGCCTTCTAACATTGTTGTGTATTTGTATCATCATGATACAAGTTCTATGAACTTAAAGATCAGCTCAACAATCGTCAGATATAATGATGATGCTCCATCATCATCCATTCTTCAAGTGGTGTTACTTAGTATCATCTTGATACAAGTATTGAAACATTAAGATCAGTTCTACAATCGTCTGATATATGAGAGAATGTTTCAACCATCATCTCCTATGTCACTTAGTGAATCTCCTAAGTGACATTCCTCTTAGTACCATGACCATTCTCCATTCATCACCAACACCATCACATCCTTTGTCATTCACATATTGAAACTCCTTGACATCCATCCATTTATTCATTGACAACAACATACCTCATTGAAAACAAATGAAACACAGTGCACTTCAATAGAGTACTTCAAATTAAAAAATATAATAGGAACAATGATAATGTATGAGGTAGATATGAATGATTAAACTAGTGAGAATATATTTTTATTAATAATTAAAATTCATCTATGAAAGTATAAACTTTAAAGGATGGCATGGATAGAATAGTAATACAAAATGATTAGTCACCTGATAAAGATATATCAAACAATTATATTTTAGAAAGTGATCTTGCTCAATTTTTTTGGGGAATTTCAAAATGTTTTTATTAATATAAGAGAAGTTTTGAAATAATTCAACTAGTATAAGCATAATTTGGCAAACTCTAAAGAGGATAGAGGTTACGTGTGAAAGAAATTTGGGTACATAAACCCAAATATCCCTCAACAACATGATAATAAAAAGTATGATAATAACAATTATAAGAATATTTTATATAAAAAATAAATCAATGCAGGGTAAGATATCATCATAGATTTATTCTATGTATTCTAATGATGATACAACTTCTAGATGAGAAGTTGAAAAATCCAATCAAAAGGCCAACATGTGCTTTACGATACATAATGATTGGATAAACTCATTTTATCCATAAAAAAAGTATTTGATTCATAACATGAAAATTTTATCATATAATAGGACTATTTAATATTACACCTTACATGAAACAAAATATTAAATCTTGAAAAAAGAAAAATGAAACCGTCAAGAAATCATTTAATATTTATATTAGTTAAAAAGTGGACTGGAATAAGAAAATTTTATATCATTATGTAATGTTGGAAGATTATTCTTGTAAGGACCCAAAATTATCACACATAAATGTTACATGTTTATTAAGGAATATTCATACATAATATAATGATAACATTCATGATTTTTTTATGTCTAGTTCCCTAGGAATGTTTTACACATAAACAAATTTCCCATAATTGAGTTATTTTATATCCCACTAAGTTCTTAATAACTAGAACCCTTCTTATAAATATAAAATGTAAAAACATTTATCATAATCAAGGGAAAGGAAGCATAATAAAAGTAGAGATAATGTTATTAGTAAGTTTAAAATAGGTTGATATAAACATAAAAAGATTATAAGGGTTCGAGAACTTGATAATAGCATTTGAAAACAATGCCCATTATATCGTAGATCATAAACATGAGTCATGGAATAAATATCAGTAGTTCATAATAAATGAATCAAAATGGAATTAAAGAATGTAAGCCATTATAAAATAACATTTGAAACATGAACATATTCTTATAATATACATAGTAATAGTATTGTGATATACACAACACTGAGTTAATTTTCTTTTACATAGATCATTGGGATTACTTGTGTTACCCACAATATAGAGTTCCTATAAAAGAATGAAATATTGTTAACAAAACCATTACTACCTATCTCTTAAAAATAAAAATCAAAATATTAATAATTATAATTTAAATACAATATATAATTATTTTATAAAAATAAATCATGTTTACAAAAAAACTAATTAATTTCTAAAAAATTCTTCAAATGTTTTAATAATAATATTTTCTCAAAAATTGATTTTTTTCTTTTAAAAAAAATAATTAAATTTATTCATGAAAAATTTATATATATAATTTGATAAAAAAACTTAAATTTTTAAATCGTAATATCAAAATTATCTTAGGATGTTTTTTCAGTTTTTCCTGAAATGTTTCATTTTTTGATGAATAGTGACAAATACTGAATTTTAATTGAAAGCTACCTTTTTTATTAAATAAATTTTAAATTTAGATTATACATTTTTACTAGATTTAAAGAAAAATTATTTCAATTATATATCTTTTATTATAATCTAGGTCATTGTCTTAAATTATATATTGATATTTGATATAAAAACATTGTAAGCATTTGAAAATTTTCACTTTCAAAACCAGATTTCTTTTTATGTCCAAATGATTAATTTTAAATTAAATTTCCCTACATAAATAAATATAATTTGAAAAATCTGTTTCAGATTTATAATTAAAATAATTTATATTATTTAATATGTTCAATTTAATTTATGGCCAAAATTAATTCCAATTGCAGAAAAAATTAATTATCGATGTTAAGTAAAATATGGGTTATGAGCGATTAAAAAAAATTTAATTATAAAAAATAACACTAATCTTTTCTAAAAACTATTTAGTTCCATAATTTTACCATTTAGCTAATAATTTTATATCGTATTTCATTCTTTAACCCTTGTGACATATGAAAAATGATGGATAACTCAATTCTTTTAAAAAATATTTGGTGTGTCCTCTACCCCACTTTAAAAGGCCACACTATATCCTTTATTATTCACAAATTCAAACAATTTTATTCATCCAGGTCCTACCCATGTACCTAAACAAATTTCCTACCCTCATTTCAGAATCCTTAGATATGGCAGGAATCCAAACTAGGATGGTTTGGCATAAACTGATGGAGGATTCCTGAAGAGGAGGTAATATTCACCAATATGGGTTCATGTTTTATTCATTCTTCAAATTAATTAAATTTTTATTATAAAATTATTATATAATAAACACAGTGAATCCAATATACATAGAAATATTTATGTAATGGTAATTACATACAACTATTTCCACATATATTAAATGGCTTAGGCAATTAAAGTTCTTGTGTCTGATGAACTATAACTTCACGAACCAATGCCATTTGTTTTTCCATTACGACCTATGATGGTTGGAAATAATGATGGATATATTTTTTATATATTATATTATGATATTATTATTATATGGGAATTTTTAACTAACATATACCTTCAATATTTCCATTATTTTGGAATACTATAATGTCCCTCATGTGTACAGAAGACTACCAGGTAACAATGAAATGTCATTTGTTCATGCTTTACATGTAATGTTTTAAGTATGGTTTTAATAACAACATGTAATATATATGACATAAAAATAATTATGGAATTATTTCATATCACTTACCTTTATTTCTATAAGTACAATAATAAAATTGAATCATTGTTTATGCGTACGTTTGTCTTACGATATCCATGAACGGTGCATTTCATTTTCTATCGATAAATATTATAGATTACTATAAATAAATATATACTGGTTATTTATGTCATTGTATTTATATCATAGTTCTAGTTTTTTAGATTTGTAAATCATGATCAAATTAAGAGGACCAAAATAAAAACAAATCAAAACATATACGACAAATAATGTAGTTATAACATAAAACATAAAATTAACATCAAATCGTTAAAAAAGGGTAATTAAGGGAAATAAGAAAAGAATATATTTTATTATATATATGAATATTTATCATTAATATAAGTATAATAAACTTATATTTATTAAAATGGTGGTTTGACGAAGTTTGAAATATGTTAATAATTAATGTAAGGGATTTCTGTCTCATTTTGTTTTTCTATGAGAAACAATCCCTTTTAACCACAAGACTCTTTTGTGTAGTGTATATACTATGAATAAATGTATTTTATGATTTATATCCTTGAAATTATAGGTACATAAATTTTATTTTGAGTATACCTCTTTTATGGGGTTTATGGTTTCAATGCTATAAAATCAGGGATCGATTTTTTGTCTCAACTTTCATTTTTTGAGAAGTATGGTATGTTATTAACCTATCTTTTTATGAGGTGTATATACTACGCCATTGACATGAATCACTGTATTTTCATGATATTCTATGTTTCATTTAATTTTATTCTTTCATGGGGCATATTATTCCATGTTACCAAAATAGTAAGTGTTTTATATTAAAAACTCATCATTTATCATGATTTTTATGATAATGAATCCATTGATAATTTTTTTTGATCTATCTCTCAATAAACTCATGAATGTTCATACCCTATGGCCATTTTATGATGATATATGTTTCCATGTATTTTCCTCTTTATATCTACTCAGGAGATAAAAATAATTTTATTATGAAAAACTTCCTTTTCAGTTGAAAATTAATTTTCTTCAAAGATAATGTTTTCTAAAAATATTATCAAAAATGTTTGAAAATTATATTTTCAAATACTAATTTTTATATTCCTCAATATATGTTTTTAATTAATTTTAAATATTCTTTCATATGTTTTTAGTTTTATTTTTATTGAACTGTATTTCCAAAAAAAATATTTCAAAATGTTATTTGGATAGAAAAGTTATATTCGTCAAGAAAAAGATTTAGTGATTTATCTTCAGAAATAATTATCCATGTAAGAGGAGATGCTTTTTTGTAACTTATTTTTTACGTGGGACATGAATTAAATATACCATTTTTATTATTACTCTAAATGGTTTATAAAGAAAATATAGTTTTGAAAACGTTTTCTCTTTCATAGGTTACACCATGAAAAAATCTATATGAAAACTATTTCATTTTCCATGGGTTATGTTTTGATGAGATGATGAAATGATTATGAAACATTTCTATTTTCAATTATTTGTAATATGCTGAAATATTTATGAAACAAATTTCTTTTCATGGGTTATGAGATGATGAATATGTTATGATCTTGTGGAACACAAATATATGGTTTTCATTGTGAGACTACTGATACATATATCTCCTTCCAATGAATTAGATAAATATATATATTTAATGAGTTTGAAATGACTTCAATGGAGAGTGAAAATGTTTTAGTAAGGTATTTTTTCTACAATGTTTGTCTTGGGAGTAAGCCTTTACTAAGATGATGTTATATGGGGATTTACTTATCATGTCCATAATGTTATGTGTGAAATTGATTACATGTTCAAAATTTTATGTTTGAATTTGATTACATGTAATTGTTTTTATAAAGTCCTATATTTCATGTCCATAATGTTATGTGTTGACCTTCTTGCATATACATAAGTTACTTAAGTGCCTACCTTTATTTCATTATGTTAATGGGGGAACATTATTCTATTTTTTTGATGTTATCAAATGAAATGTAGACCATAAATCTATGTCTTATGACAATTTTATTCTCTCATTGAAAAATTTATTTAATTCCATTATGATTCATGTTCTATGGGCTTACAATATTAATTAAATGACTAAAGATTGTTATCTTTGACATATATATTATAGTTTTCTATTATTATTATAAAGTTATCATAAACTTATTATCATTATATGATTACTTATCACTCATGTAAACCCTTAATTAGCATCTGAGATCACTCTTTCATATGTTTCCTTTCACCACGTTATGAAGAACGGTTTATATAGGGTATATTTTTAAAAGATTAATAATGGGGGAATATCATTATAGTAAAAATTGAAGATATTTCATTAAATTAAGAATATTTTGTTCTATGTTTATAAGGGAATGAAAATATTATGGTCCTCATGATTGTGCTTGGGTCCATAATTGAATGTTCATCTAAATGTATTTAATTTACTTGTATGAAAATCTAAGGTTTCTATAGGAATGGGTTCACTCCCAAAACATTTTTGTAATTTAGGTTCACTCATAAGATTGTAGTAGTGGAAAGTGTATCTTATGTAATTAGGTTCACTCCAAATATTATCATTGTTTATATATTCCCTTATAAACTAGATTCACTCCCCCATTATAGTATGGTATAACTCATGGGATATCAATCCTTACCTAAGGTATTGAAGAGAGATACAGGTCCCACCATTCACATAATGAAATTATTACATATGTGTGAAATAAGACCATAAAATATTAATCATATCAAAAACCATGAAAATTAATGGGGTTCATAAACATTTCATTATAACCAAACCTTTGGAAAATAAATTGGTTTCATAGTGATTTCATCATTTCATTAAAGCATAGCCCATGGGAAAAAGGGTTTCAAAAGTACTTTATTATGATATAATCTGTTGAAGAGAAAATTGTTTTATATAAATCATAAATTCATAAACATAAACCATCCAGATAAAGAATAATAATATTATCCTTTGATCTTATTCCCAAAAAATCATATGTAATATCATAGGATGTCATCAACTACATAAAATTGTTCGGATAGATCACATGGAAATTTTCTTGAGGAAAATATGTTTTCTTGGAAAATCACTTCATAAATAAATCATAGAATATATTCAAAATAATTTTCATGGGAAATAGACTAGAAATATTATAAAATATTCATTAAATAATTTTGTGGTTATCATGACAGTAAATTTTTTACATGTTGTACGCATTAAAAAAATATCCCATTTAAATTCTCAGTGAAATCCAAACAGTTCATGTCAAGAATACTATATAGAGATTCTCTTAAAAAATTTCTAAAATGGTAAAAATGAATTTCATAAATAATTTACATAATGATAAAAAAACAGTAATGATTTTTTGAAAATACTTTTTTTTAAGAAAAGGGGGGTTAGACCAGAGAGAGAAAAAGAGATAATTAATCATCAAAATATTATTTTGAACTCTTGATTACATAGAAATATCGACATGAATGGAAAACCAATATTCTCGTGATTTAACTAGTGTATAATAAAATTATTTTTGTTCTTTAGAGACGTATCATATTATTTCATCTTTAGAAACATAATCATAACCAATTTTGATAAATAATGAGATTGTATCATAAAACCTTTAACATTTTTGTAACATTGAATCGTAAGATCCATGAAAAATTTTCACTCAATCAATCATAAAAATTAAGGATAATAAATAAATTCATGACATTAATTTTCAATTTGGAGTATATATACTTCATAAAAGAAGAAATATTCCTTACATAACATATATCTCAATGAAGGAAAATTGAGACAAATATAAAATACCTTATGACTCAAATTCATTTATAAACATTCAAACCTCTTGAATAATAAAAAAACATTATTATAAATATAATATATAATTTACCATACCATATATTATTTACTTTTGAACTTTTTACCCATTTATTAATAATTTCATGTTAAAGTCATGTTTTAGGAAATAACTGATTTTTATATATATATTTTTTTTTTATTTTTTTATTTTTTTTCTTCTTAATTTGAACATTATTACAATATATAAACAGCATTAAAGATTATATAAACATAATATATATGAAATTATTTTAATTTATAAAATTTAGAGATAAAAAATGAAATACATTGTTTATTGAGATAGTCTGTCATACATAAACAAGAAACTTGTTTCCATTTTCTCAACAGATTGAAAGAAAGAAATGTTAATAATATATTACCCTTAAATTATAAATTTTATTATATATATATATATATATCTTATTTTAATTAATTCCATATTTATTATATTCCATGTAAATAGTGAATGAATCACATCACTTCACGAGGCACTAGTTTGTCGTACACAACAACGATGTTATCATATCCTTATAGAATGTATTTTCAGAAATTATATGTAAAATAATAATATTATAATTATAATAATATCATATATATCATTTATAAAAATATTATATGTTATTATATCCCTTCATGAAAAGTTTTTATGGAAAACTAATAACATCGGTTCATGAGGTTGTAGTCCACCTTATGCACGAATGATAATTCCAAATTCTATTTCATGGAAGTAGAGATGGTATTATGTTATGACCAAAACATTAAAATATATTATTACAAGGATAATAATTTTTTAATTATGTCAATATTTTTTAATTAAAATTTAATGATGTGGAGGAATAAACAAATTAAATCCCTTGGTTTGGGATGATACATCTTTCCCAGACAACTTATTTTAGTTTGCACAAAAAGACTTCGTAGTTTGGTTTTCAAATGAAAATAGGGATTATAAGGAGAAAAAATGTAATTAAGGATGATATTTTGGTATGTGTTTTCAGGATTAAATTGTTTTTCATGTGTGAACAGAATATGGGAGTGGGTGGAATTTTTTATTTGAGATGAGTGGGATAATTGATACATTTTCAATATAAAAAGGTGTAGCCACGTCTTTCAGATGAAAAAGTATCCAAAATGGACCATTATAAATCCCTAAACATGATAAGGTTATCACATGTCTATAAAATAGGGATTTGAGAATGTTTTTTCTCATTAGAATATATTATAAATTTAGTTTACCATTAGGTAAACCCATTTGTATCTTAACCACGATAATAAATTTTTACATAATTTTAAAAAAATTCGATGAAATTTTTATATAACAGAAATTATGGTGACTAAAAATTTGGAATTAATTTTTAAAAATTTCATTCACTAATGTTGTAAAATGTAATTTTATATTAATCATGTAGGCGTGAAAAAAAAAGTTTTATAAAGAGAAATTTATCAAATGTTTTAAATGTTTTCAAATAAAAAATAAATATATGAGTTATTCCAATAAACAAAATTGGATTAATAGATATATAATTGATCTAATTTTATATTTAAACCCAGCTTAAATAAAATATAAAATAATACTTTATTTAATAACTGATGTTTTAAAAATAAACCAGTATTTTTAAAAATTCATCAAAAAATTATCATTTTCATTAAAAAATCATTATATTCTCCATAAGATACTTTTTGAATCATTATTTCCAAAATGAATGTTATTTTATCATATTAATTTTTTAAAATTGTTAAAATATTAGTTCCATTTTTTTCAAAAGAATAAATTAAAATCATTTATTTTGAGAAAACACTATTTTGAAAATATATAATAACTTTATCTGAAATTAAATAACATTTTTTTATCAATAAGTTTTATTTATATATAAAAATTATAATTAATATTTAAAATGTGGTTAATAATATTATTACTTCCATGATTAACATATTTATAAAAATTATCTTGTTTAAATAATAATATTTATTATATGATGATTGTTTAAAAATCATTTTTTCATGTAACAAAAGTTAATAGAGAAATTAAATTTATTGACAAATTTATAAAATTTCAGGGGGAGAATAAATTTTAAACCCAATAAAAAAAATTCACCCTCTAAATTAATCACTCTAATACGAAATGATGTTTATACTTATTCCTCATCATATCATGAAGATCATATGTAGATTCCTTAAAGTTTTGGTTTCACTAAAAACATTTACAAGATGAGATGTATTGTTTTGTATAGAATTCTCTATTTTATCCATAATATCCATGTCTTCTTCATCTAGTGTTATGGAATATCAATTATGTATATGTGATGGATTAGATATGTACATCCTTACTAATGATACATAGAAAACATCATGGTCTTTAGAGATATTTTTTGTAGCGCTAAATAATATGCTACCATCCTCATACGATCAATAATTTATAAATGAACAATGTAAGTAGGGATTTGTTTTCCATTTTTTGAAAATCTGTGTACCTTATTCCATGGATAAATTCATAGAAAAACATTTTCACTAACTTCAAGTTTCAGATAATATCGATGATTGTCATCATAACTTTTCTATCCACTTTATGTTTCCCATTTTTGTTATTAAATATTTAAACATTTCCCTTCACATTATTCCAACATTTGACGTCCAAATAGATTTATTTCTCTAACATCATTCCATCTCATTGGAGATCAACATTTCATTCAAAACAAAATACCTAAAGGTTCCATCTAAATTATTGAGTGAAATCTATTATTATAAGAATAATTAACTAGATAAGGTGTTGATCTTAACCACATTTAAAATAAATTGAAACAAATTCTATAAATATTATATAGGGTTGGATTTATTCTTTAATTTTATCCATATACCTAAGGATGATACAAAATTTTGAATCACAACTCTTAAAAAATGGATTTCAAATTAATCCAACTATGAATTTAGTTAAGCCTTGGACACCGATTAGATTGAATTGACTATGGTACTCCATTCAGCCTGTCGACTCCCTTAATGTATATCGTAGAAATATGATCCGTATGGAAATATTATCTAATAGTGATGAAGTGTTCTAAATTTTTAATGTGATTTACTAGAACCCATACAAAATTATTCCCTTTAGAAAATTTGGGGAGTCCACTGACAAAATTCGAGATGATATTTTCCCCCATACTGTATAGTATGAGTAATTGATGTAGCATCCCCTTAGAAGTTTCTCTCTCTGACTTAACATACTGATAAATCGAGCATGAAGATACAAACTCTTTCATATATATATTCAAAGAATCCCACCATAAATATTATTTCAAATCCCTATATATATTCATACTTCTATAAGGAATAAAGAATGAATAAATAAGAGATTACTATAACAACTACTTCTTCAAATATAGTATGGCTGCAAAACATACCTAGTTCCTAAAAATTATAATTATAAAATGATAAAGTCTAAAATTAGTAACATTTCTAACCTTATTTTTCTGTTTTATATCTAGTTTATGCACAACTTTAATCTTCACTTGGATTGATAGTTGAAACCTCAATTGGGAAGGATAATATATCTCCCATAAATTCAATATTTACAATATGATGATTTGAACATCCATAAATATTTGATCTATTGTGACCCTCCTAATGGATAAGATATCATGATCATTTGGACTCAAAGCACCAGTCATCTAGTTCAAATTCTTAGGTTGGTAATCTATTGGGCCATCATAATCTTTAATCAGCTCATACCATCTTCTATAGTGCTTATTCAACTGCGTATATTTAAATATATACATTTAAAATTTCTTATCAGTGTATATATCACCCTTTTATCCAAAAATATAGTGCTTCTATATCATTAATTAAAAAAATAAGACATCTAACTCTAAAACAGATGTTTGGTAATTTTTCTCTTAGAAGATTAATTATCATGACTCCTAAGCTATTACCATGTAATTCTTTATAAGATAACATATCAATACCTTCTTTGACATATCACTATAGATTACAAACCCTTCTCTAAAACAATATAATTCCAGCATGGGTACGCTAACTAATTTTATCTTCAGTTCCTTGGAATTTTCCTCACATTCATCTATCTAGATGAAATTGGATCCCTTATGAGTTAACTTGATGAGTGTAATTGATATTCATGTGAAATTCAACAAAGTAACCGATAATATCATGATATACTAAGAAAACTATATATCTTAGTCACTATTTTTTTCTTGTATAACATTCAATAGTCTCAATCTCCGATGGATCTAAAAATATACCCACTTTTGATATTATATAACCAATGAATGATACCTTATTCTGAAAAAATTTACACATTCTAAATTTTTCATATAGATTTTCCTTCTATAAGTTATTTAGTACAACTATCATGTGATGTTCATAATCTTGTTTTCTCTTTTAATAGATAATAAAATTATCTATAATGACTACCAAAAACTAATCAAGGTAATTTAAAATGACTCTATTAATTAAATATTTGAAATAGAGAGGGTATTAGTATGACCGAATAGAATCACTGTATATTCATAGAGATCAAAAATTGAATGGAATTTTGTATTGGGTAAATCCTCCTTCTTGACCCTCAATTTATTATATCCAAAATGATGGTTATTCATTGAAATGTTTTGACCAATGTGTATTTGATCAATCAAGTCATCAATACGGGGTAGAGGGAACTTGTTCTTATTTGTGATCACTTTTATCTATTTATAATAAATTTAGATAGGAATAAATCCATATTTCTTGTTAATAAAAAGAATTGATTCACCATAAGGTAAAAAAATTATTAGATTGAGTCACTTGTCAAGTATCTAATGGATTTTCTTGCTTAATTCATGAAACTCAATTTCTTTTAATCCATATAGAGGCTTTGAAATTGATGGGGCCCCCGATATGAGTTCTACTAAAAAAATACACTTCATTATTTGGTGTAGGAATATGAACCACTTTTTCTGAAAGACATCATCAAATTCCCATTAGATAGTTATATCATCAATGTCAAGTTTAACCTTAGCCATCTGAGGTAATCACACCTTTTGAATTGGAATAAATATCCATCCAATGGATGTGAACTTCATTAGATGTTCAATCATATAATTTTATTTATAGATGAACATAGGATGGATTGTAATATAAAGCATTAATTTTCTTCCTTGAAAATTGATATTGTATTTTTGTAGAGAAATTCAATCCATTCATAAAATAACAACCAACTCAACTAGATGAAGAATGTCAAGATTATCCAGACGCACATTCTCACAAAATTCAACTAGAGATGATTCATATAACTGAGATGTGATCATTATACCATTAATGGGTTGTATATATAATTGTAGATCTTGTAATTTGGATGGCATCATGATACCCTAATAAATTATTTATATATTAATTAATGGTTATATATAGATAAAAATAAGAAATTAGTAGTTCTAGAGTCGAGGGTAAGTGTCCCTTTAATAATATTTTTATCACACCTCTTAACAAAAATATTGATATAATGAGGTTTACATTTTTCTTTTATTTTAAGAGGTTACTAACATTCATCATCCTCTTTAACATTATAATTTTGGCACATGTTGGAAATATTCCCATTCTCCCTTCATTTGAAACACTTGAATGAGGGTGGTGCATTATTTAGAGCTTTCTTCCAATAAGTATAATTAGATAACCTTTTCCCATCAGATTTGAAATAAATTTTTTGATGGACTTCTATCCAAAATTTATAACAATTTTCAGTACCCTTAAGAAACTTTTATCTATGTTTCTTTCCATACTTCAAGCATAATGTAAATTACATATTCTCCTCTCAATGGTTCTTAATGGTTCCTTCGAACTACATATACATTTTCATGTCAAACCCATGAGATTCATTGGTAAATTTGTTCTCCATTAACCCCTTGATAGATCATAAAACTATTTATTATTTACTAATTAAGTCTCTTATGCCTAACATACTTTGGATAATTGGTTATAAGACACTATAGAATTAGTTAACCATAATTTTATGTTGGAAAATAATTTATGATGTATACCATGGATATCTTGTAAATGATTCTTCATAGACACCAACATATTCACCCTCCTTCTAATTTATCTTAAGAAATACCTTTTTTATTTTTTTGAGAACAATATGAGGTAAGTACTTACTATAAAATATACTCTGAAACATATAGAAACAAAAATGTTATTTTCAACAAATTCCCTTTTATTCTTGATTAGAATACACCATTGATCCTCTTGCCCTTTAAAATTATATGAAGTCAAAAATAAATTTTCACATCCCGAACACCATAAAATAGAAAATATATTATCAGCGGTACTGATCCATTTTTTGAGAAACTAGTTGATAAGTAGAACCACTGAAAGAAGGTGGTTGTTTCATCCAGAAGTACTCAATAAAATTTTGTTCCTTCTTCTTTTATTTTTTATTTTCATAATGAGAATGTTGTGTGAGAATATAAATGAGATTTTTGATTTCATATCCAACTTCATTTGGATGATCAAGAATAAAATCATTAAATTTTCTATCACACTCATCGTTAACATAGTTTCTTCGGGTTCCATCAATTGACTTATAAAATCCTAGTCTAAGAAATAATAATCATTGTGTGGAACCACGTAATCATTAAAAATACCTTATAGGATCTCTAAGTCATGAATCTTTATTTTTAAAGGATAAAACATAATTTTTTTATAGGTCATTCATATTTTTCATCTATTTGAATCCTTCATGATTATTTTTATATAATATGTTATTTTCCAAGGAATATCCCCTAGTTGTGTCTAACAAGATATAAAATGAGGCGCATTGTAGTGAACCAGGTGATGATCAAGTCTACCTCAATGCACTATATTTATAGTTATTACCTGTAGGTACCTCTTTTCTAGAGACACGTCCAATTGTAATATCCAAATAGGGAAGTAATTTTTTAAAAACCACTAACCCTATAAGTTACCAAAATCCTAAATATATTATAATACATTGAGTTACCTTTAGAATTATCCTCATATATACCCTCATATTTCTCACCAAATATTTCATTCCTGAGTTTCAGATGGTTATCTAAACCTGTTCTCTTATACCTACTTGTAAAGACCCAAACGTCACATGTATTAATATTAGATCTTAATAAATGAATATTAATTACACCACATAAAGATCCACAATATAATTTTCGAGGTTTTATAACTATAGAAACATGAGCACATAAACAATTGGTCTTTAAGTAATCTACATCATTTAAAAATATTTTGTAAAAAATAAGAAACCTTCTTATAAATATCATATATAATACCTTTCATCATAACCTGTGGAAAAAAGAAACATTAGAAAGGGTGTGGCCAGATGATCAATAAGGTTAAATAAGGTAGATATCAATGTATCATATATATAAGAGTTTGAAAAAATAAAAATAACATTTGAAACCCACAACCAATATAAAATATATCAGAAACATGATTCATGGAATAAATCATGGTTGTTTATAATACATGAATCATAAAAGAATTATTGAACCTGAATAATGAGAACATAATATTGGTATAAGATATAGATAAAAAATAATTTATTTAGTTGTTAAATGATCATTTCCAAGACCATCATAGTGGAATTACATCAATCCTAAAACCATTATAGTAGTCATGGTTCACTCCAAAGAATATTATAGTGGATAGAGTCCCTTACTGAACTAGGTTTAATCCCCATTAAAGTAATATTTATGTCATGAGATACCAATTTTTACCCAATTATTTGGACGGTGATATAGGTCCCACCCTAAACATCATGAAAATCATCCAATAGTGTTTTATAAGACCATAAATCATTATTCATATCAAAAACCATGAAAATAAATGGATTTTATAAATATTTTGTCATTAAAGAACATGTGGGAAAGAAATAGGTTTCGTAATCATTTAACTATTTCATAAAATCATAACTCATGGAAAAATAATCGGGTTTTGTATACATTTTATATTGCTAAAACCCATGGAATAGATATGGGCATTAGAAAAATTTTATAATTATAAAAAAATCCATTCAGTGAAAATAATAATAATGTTATCCTTGGATCATATCGTCAGTAAGGCATATATAACATCCAAATATGTCGTCCTAAATGGAAAAATATTTTAAAAGAGCACTCGGAACATTTCATGAGGAAAATAAAATTTTATTAAAAATCACGTTTTAAAATTATAAATTAATAATATATTTTGGATAAACTTTTCCTTTAAAATTAATTTTAAAATTATAATAGAATATTTTTAAAAAAAATTTGTCATGATCATCAGAAATTATATATATTCAGTACATTTATAAAAAATGGTTTCATTCACAATTTCAGAAAATAAAAAAACGATCCATATTGGCAAAATGACTCGATTACTCCCTCAAATGATTTTTGTAAAAAATCATACATTGGTGAAAATTTATAAATTACATTATTTTTAATATGTTCAAAAAAATTATCAAAAAAGTTTTAGAAAATAATGTGTTTGAATAATAGGTGTTTTCATCTGAAGAGATAAATAATGTTGATTTCTATTAAAAACATTATTTGGGACTCTTGAGTACATAAAGACAAGAAAAAAAATGAGAAATTTTATTAACATCAAATATCTAGATAAAACTATATTTCATTATTTTCTTGAGATATGTATCATAATATTTCATCATCATAAATATAATCATAATCAATCCTGATAAACAATGAGATTGTAGCACAACCCCCTTACGAAATTGGTAACATTGAATTTTAAGAACCATAAAGGATAAAAAATAAATTAATATCAAAATATCCTTATAATAAATAAATCCATGATATTAAATTTCAATGTGTCTTTATATAAACATCATAAAATAAGATATAGGTATAATATAACAAATGCCTCAAAGAATGAAAATTTAGACAAAACCCAATACATTTAGTCTCAAATTCCTATGTACATATTTGAACCTCATGTATATTAAATATATATTTATTATAAATCTATTAATGAAATATATGTATATAAATAATACCGTATATTGTTTACTTGTGACATTTTATTACCAGATTATTAACAATTCAATATTAAAGTTGGGTTTTGAAAAATAACTGCTTTGTTTTTTGTGTATGTATAATTTTTTTATTTTTTATCTCCTGAATTATATCATGGTTAAATAATAATTTTTTTTAACATTATATTAATTTATATATATTTAGTATAAATGTTTTTATTGTAACCCATATAATTTACTTATAGAAAATGAAATACACCATTCATGGGGACTGTGGGTCATATGCAATATTGAATGTTGTGTCCCTTTTCTCAAAGGATTACAAGATATAAATTTAAATAATATATTACTAGCAAATAATAATTTTTATGTAACATAAATCTCATATTTTAATCAATCCTGACCTTATTACCTTCCATGTAAATAATGAATGAATCACATCACTTTACGAGGTGGTAGTTCGTCGTACACTTGATCCACATTATCATATTCCCACGGAATGGAATGAAAGAAGGTATATGTGATATAATAATTGGATAAGTTTAATATTATCATCTATATAATATATAAACATTTAATTTGTCATTTTATCCATATCTGATAGGTAGTGATATAAAACGAATAACACCAGTTCACAAGGTTGTAGTCCACCACACACAAAAATGATGATTTCATATCCCATTTGATAGATGTTTAAATAGTTATAGGGAATGACTAAAACAAGAAAAAATATATGAATTTAGAAGATATTTATATTAATATATCAGTATTAATTATCAGTAGTTGATGGACGTGGAAAAATAAATAAAATAAAATGCGTAGTTAGGGATAATCCATCTCCTTCAAACAACATCTTTTGGACTGCATGAAAAGATTTACTTGGTTGGATATCTGAATAATATAATGATTTTAGTATAATATAATTTACATAAGGATGGTATTTGGGTAGGTATTTTCCTAAATAAATGGTTTTGTAAGTGGGAAGTGGAGATGAGAAGGGGTGGCCTTTTATAAGTGTGATGTGTGGTACACTTGTAAATATTTTAAAAGAAAAAGGTGTAAACATGTTTTAAATTGAAATAATCATCCAAAATAGGCCATAACTGAGTCTTAGACATTATAGGGTTGTAAAATGTCCATACAATTGGGGTTTTCCATGTTATGGGTAATTTTTAACCCTTATATATGAAATTTAATCCTATTTAACACATTTTTTTACTTTAACTTTGGTTAATAATTTTTTTTTCTGATATTGTTATTTATAGTGTTTAAAAATTATAATGAACATATTAGATAATATAAATTACTATGATCTTAAATATATAATCCTTTTCTACAAATTCCATTAAAATTAGAGGAATAAATAATTTAAATTTAATCCTATAGGCACGATGAAAATGAGGTTTTCTTATAATAAATGCTTTAAAATTTTTTAAAAAATTTAAATGAAAATTAAAAATAGAAATGATTCAAGTTAAATAAATTTTATTAATAGCTATATAATTGAACATGAATCTTTAAAAATTATTTCAAAAGAAAAATTATCTTTATAATTTTTAATAGAAAATCATTATTTTAATATAAACCAATATTTTTCCTTATCCATCGAAAAAAATATAATTTTGAAAAAACAAGAAAGCCATATTAAATTAATTTTGAAATGATTATTTCAAAAAAAAAATTATTTTTCTAATTGTGTGAAAATAAAATATATTATTTTCCAAATGATGAAATAAAAATCATCTTTTTATTTGAGAAAATAATATTTTTGAAATTTATAATGACTTTAATGAAACTTATGTACTTATTTATCAATATATTTTCATTATATAAAATGATAATTCTTAATATTTAAGATATATTTATTACTATTCATTCCCTTAATTATAACATCTAGTTAATAATGGTCATGTTTAAATAATAGTATTAATAATTAATCACAATTTGTTGAAAATAATTGTTGTGTTTAATGTAAGAATTTTATGGAATAAAATTTATATAAAAAATATATTTGATAAAAGATCATGGTGTTACAATTATTCATATTACATTGATCATGGTAAAAATGTAAAATATTACAAAAGGATATTGATGGCCTTAAAGATACTGTAAGTTTCCTTAAAAAAAGGTGAAAATTACTAGAACAAAATACATGATAATAATAAGGCCTAGAAAAATATATTTGGAATATGATAAAATGTTAAAACCAGAAATATGTTAAAATATATTTTTCCAAGTAAAATGAATAAAAAATTCTCTAATGTAATTATTTAAATTTCAGAAAACTAGGGAACTATGGAAGTAGTAATAGTCTTAAAAATTATTATTTTTTGAATTAAGAATTTATTTTTTTCATGATTTTTATAAAATTTTATTGATTAATTTATGGACTGAAGAAGAATATTTTGGTTCCCAAATCATTATTTGTAAATATATCAGGACCCAAGAGAATATGGGTACTAAATAAATTCTTATGTACTGAGATTTGTAATGAAAAGATTCCATGAGAATCAATGAAATGTGGTATAGGGATAATGGATTCCCAAGGAATATGATTTGAGATTTTTTCAGCTTCTCATTCCTTATCCAAAATCAATTGAGGTTACATCATAATTAGCAAAAATAAAAAAATTAAAAATAAATGGAGTTGGATAAGTGGGTTATCTATGTTGAATCCTCGACAACAAGGTTCTCTATGTGTAATAATTGAATCACAATCTAATAAATATTTATCAATAATATGATTAGGGTGATTTTGTTAATTTTTTGAGTAATTCATTTTTTGATTTTAAGATAAAATTATTAAATTTATGGAACCCATAATAGATAATATCTATAATTTAGATCATTATTATTTGTATGTACGAATAGTTAATAGTTAAATCATGAAAACAAATGAATATTTTATTTTACATAGAATAATTAGAAAGTATAATCATAATTATTTTAATAAATTATCTAAGAGGTACTTAATTTCAGATATATTTAACCTTAAAATGAAGAATGAGAAACTGTGTGACGAATTATAAATGGGAAATTCACATAATTCATCCATTAAATCAATTAAAGATGATTATAAATGTATTAATCTATAACTTATACACATATATTTGTTTGGGCCATTTAGAATAAAAAACATAATAGGTTAATCTGTTGTTTAAATTCTATTTGATGAATTTTTTATATTTAATCAGGTTTTGTTGTTTGAATTTTAAAAGTTAATCTTATTAAATTTTTATTAGATTAAATAAAATGGTTCAAAAAGTGAATGATACCAAAATTATTTCTTTGTGAAGTGAACAAGGATTAAACATTGAAAACTATGAGTTCAATTCTTCTATACCAAAATAAGAAATCATACAAATTTTTCCTTCCCCATGTGCACCAAAAGAAAATGGTGTTTTTGAAATAAAAAATAGGACTGTAGTATAAATTTCTAGGACTATGTTATGTGAATATAACATGACCACTCATTCATGGGAGAAATCTGTAAATAAAAAGAGTTATATTATAAAGAGAGTATTAATTCAGCCTATTTTGTGGAAAACACCTAATGAGTTATATAATATTATAATGGTAACAAATGGATACATTAATGTGTTTTGATGGAACATTTATATTATGAATACTCATGATAATTTTTGAAAATTTTGATTCAATGGTTGGTGAGGGAATATTTCTTGAATATTCTACGACTTCCATGGCTTATAATGTTTTTAAATAATGTTCAATGATTATTGAAGAATAAAATAAAGTGATATTTGATTAAAGTGATCTTATTTATCATTAAATGTCTCAAGTTGATAGGATGAGTAATTATTTTGAAAAAATTAGGAATAAAAATATTTTTTATAATAGTAAAGATGAAAAGTTTGTACTGAGTTTTTCTGAAACAAATCCTGAAAGGATAAATTCTTATGATTCTAAAATTTTAATGCCTATAAAAACAAGAACTATGATTAAAACCCCTTATAAAGTGCTGTAACATGTTTATATAAAGGTATTATGAAAATAAGAACAATATATAACCTTTTTAAGTATTGTACCTTTTATACCGGAACTATAATATAAAACATTATAAGAAACCCTAGCTAGTGAGAGTTGTGTTTTTTCTATAAAAGAATAAATAAACCAGTTCAAGTTAGCCAAAGATATACAAATTAGTCATTATACCCTTTGACTAAACTTTTATAGGAAAAGGATAACTTTTCATGAAAAAAGGTATATCATGGTGTAATATCTAAGAATAATGATAGACTAGTATATAAATGAAAAAACTACGAGGAATTGATAGATTATGAAGACGCATTCATATTCATAGATAGATTATATTCTATTTTGATTATACTAGCCTATGAATCAATTGTGGTTATCAAATTATATTACATAGATGAGAAATATATATTCCATATTGGTTTTATAATATATGATGTTTATGTTTAAAATCACTATGGATTCAAAAATCCAAATTTTCAAAATATTGTTTTTAAAAAGAACAATTCTCTTTTGTGCCTTAAACAAGAACCCAGAATATGGTATATATATTTATGCTCTTTTTTTTCAAATAATTTTTTTGTAGGAGTTGAATATCATACTATTTTTAGGAAAAATCAACAACATATATTTATTAGTTTAGATATATATTAATGATGTGTTTTTTTGTTGTAAAATAAAAATTGGGTTAATGATTTTTTCAAACTCATGAAAAAATTAATTTAAAATGTGTATAAAGGGTTAGTTAATTTTCAGTAGTGTTTTTCAAATTTTACTAAAAAGATTTGGGAATATGCTAAATCAAACTAAATACTTACTAGATTTAATTAGTGGGGTTATACTCAAAAACTATAATATGCATAAAAGTACTATGAGTTATAATGAAAATAATGATATGGATGATGTTGGGAAACTAGTTGAAAATATGTTATATAGTAGAATAAAAATGTCTCTACTCTATTTTACATTTATTGTGGAATATATTATGATTTGGGTAGGATTATGTATTATATTACAAGATAATACCAAGAATTATCATTTAAAATCTCCTGGAATAATGTTACAATATATAAAGGGAAAAATATTTATTTACATGATTTATCCAAAATATAGTAATTTGAATTTGACATATTTTGTTGATTCTAAAATTACTAGTTGTATACTTTATTTGAAGAGGACCTCAGGAACCAAAAGTTTTATAGGAAAATCCATTGTATCCTTATCTGTTATGAAACAATACTTTGATTCATTAGTTGTTACTAAAGGAGAAAAGATTACAAATTGAATTTTTTTTCACAATTATTTAAGATGAAACATGCCTTAAATTATTTTGGATTAAATTATTATAATGTATCAATTAAATGTGGTATCATTGGTGCTACCAACATTTCAAACAATCTAATAAACCATTCATGAAACAATATTCAAGATCTAAGGCATCATTTCTTGATAGATCATAGTCAAAAGGATATATTACCCTTGAATTTATCTCTATTAATATTAAATAAGAATATACTTTTACTAATATCTTTTATTATGATAATTTTTATTTTATTAAGTGGGAATTAGTTTTCCTTAAATTGAAATGATTTTAATTTTTTTATTGTATTTTAATTTATGAATTTTTATTAATATGTGTATATTATAGTGTATTATATAAATTTAATGGATTTAATTTTTAGTTTACATGAAATATTTATCCGACTATATGCAAAATTAATCTGGATTTTATTTTTGAAAATACTTTTCATTTCTTTTTAGAATAAAAATATTTTTTGTTTCTTTATTTTTTCACTATATTTTTAATTTGGATCTACCCCTAAAAAATAATTGGATACCTAACCTTTGGTAAATTGTGTGTGTGACAAAAAAACATATCACGCCTATCGTTCCTTGATATTATCCTCCATATATTCATCCCTAAATATAAATGTCACCCTATAAGTCTCCAAACCTCCAACTGACGTGAGGAGATAATGGTGGTTTTAGATCATCCATGAATGAAAAACATGGTAGTGTTCCATGTCATGTTCTTAGTGGAAAATCCATAGATATGGTTTGGTTTAAAGGAACTGAGATTAATTTTATCAATGTTTTCCAATTCCAAGGAAGGGATTATGTCATTAAGGATAAGAATTGGTCATTTCTATTTGAGTATGAAGTTTATGAGTTCGTGAAAAATGTCAACATAAAGTTCATTCAAACAATGAATGAGCTCTATAATAGTGTTAATAGGAAGTCATTTCTAATTTTTCCTATAGATATGGATATAGTTATACACTATCCTTATATGGGAGTGTTTTATTTTAGTTTGACTTTGGTTTGTATGAAAATAGTTAGGCCTAATGAATTATTAATTTTTATCTTTAGGACCTTTTCATTTGAAAAGATGGTTGTGGTATATATGGAACCTGAAAATAATGTGCTCTTCATTTTTATCCAAAATGGCATTGGTGAAAGTGATATGGATAAGATATTTTTTTGGTACATGTTTCTATTATATGTTCAAATAAAAAATTTCAATATGAATCTTTCTTAGTACATGATGTATTTTGTGAAGTAATTTTCCCAAGGTAAGGGAATGATGAATTAATATCCCTAGAGAAGTATTCTATACCTTGTACTAAAAATTAAAGAGGAATAATTGAGTGATGGATAAGCCTTGAGGTGTCCTAATAGAAACACATTTTTAGTAGTTCTCTTGAAAAAATTGGGTTACAATATGGAAAAAACAACAAATTATCCAAAAGAATTTTCTTTAGTAAGTTTTATCTAGAGTGTTTATACCACCTAAAAATCATATTAGTGGGTTCCATCCACTACCACACCACTTACTAATACATAAATTATTGATTGGTTATTTTATTATATGTGTATGAGTTAGTTTCTACCAGATTAGAGAATGTAGTTCCATAAATATAGCCAGTTTTCATGGAAGAAGATTGCATATTGAAAGCTATAGTGGTCAGTACTACTGAATCTATGCAGTTGGTTTTGAAAGCAATTGAGACAACTTCTGATGATTAATGTGAATAGGCCAAGTATATCGAGATTGTTTTAGGTTTTACTACTACAGAAGATAGAGAAGAACCTAAGGATGATCACACGGTATTTGATCTAACTCATGGATAAAATGTTGCTAACGGAGATGGATCTATGGATGTGAATATCGATGATGGTAATGACCACTCTCATGCACTATTACCCATTCCATTAACTCCTCTTGTTTAAGTGAATGATCCTTTTATATGAAATTATTCCAATTCTTATATGTGACTAATCTCTTGAATAACTTTACATCCGCATCAATGATATAGATTGATAATCTTAATAGAAATTATAATTAGTTAAGAATGATATTTTGATAAAAAATGATTAAAGATAAAAACATAAGATGCATTCAATATAAAAAATTGATTATAATAGGATAGTTGAGATGATAGTTTCTTCTGAAATATTTATTTATAATATTCAGGGATGAAACCTACTTAATATGGTGTTAGGGATAAGAAAATTGACTCTATGGGATCTCAAGTGAGTTATATTAGAGGTGATTATGCTACCATGTATCACAAAAATGAACTTAGAGAGGATGTGTAATATAAAATTGATATGGTTTAGAATATTTTAAAAATCCAATCAGATCTCTCAGTTGAAAATATTTATGAGATTCAATGTTTAAAGAATGTGATGAAATATATATTGCACCTTATAGTGTAGTTATGTGTTTGTTTAAGTTACTTAATATGTTTCTGTGAACATCCATGCTCTACTTCTTTATAATTTATGGATCTAGATAACAATAATATATTTGATCAATTGCTCCTTGAACATAATTTAGAAACCTCTCAGATCCAAAATTTACATTGTGACATCTTTACCATTAATCTCATAGAATTTGTTAAAAAGAATTTTCTAGCTATGTTTTAGGTGAATATAGATTCTATCAGAATACATAACCTTTATACTAAGGCGCATTTAAATTACAAGGTTGGGAATATTTGAGAATAAGTTGTTTATATAGTTGGAAGATAATTTTGGAGTAACATATAATAGAAGAGATATGGTTTCTTTCTCTATTTCTCTAATCAATAAAAACCATCATCATTTTGAAGATATACTGGTAAGTATTCTTGAAGGGATAAAAGACGTTAACATAGATTATTCATAATAAGATTCTAGTTTTTATAATTTATATAAAAATTCTTTTGTATGGGATACCCCAAAAAAATATATAATATAGTTTCAAGATAATTCTAACTAGTTTTTCTGATGTAAACATCTTCCAGTGTTCTTGTTCTACTTTATTTTCTGACTCTAGTGTATCACGAACCATTCAGTTTTTTGAATGAGGGTGTTAAGGTTCTGATTGAGAAGTCATCAAAAATATATAACTCGTTTATAACATTATAATACAGTCTATTAGGTTTACATTTTTTTGTTAAATTAATTCTGAAAAGGCTGTATACAGGGCCTCCAACCACTAGTTCATGTACTCGTCTTACAGTCATAGTTATTACTCATGGAATTTTATTTAATAGTAAAATTTAATATTTAGAAGGTATGCTCAATAATAGTTTAGAATCAGTTTCCTAGATTTATAGAAAAGCCATATAATGATCCAGATTTTTGGAATGGGTTAAAGTCTCTACCTAGATTGAATTTATCAATTAGTGGCTATGATACTTTCTGATTCGTTGATCAGAATTCAATTTTGTGACATGTGTTGGTGTTAAATGGTGTTTTGGGTTTTAAATGAGGATATGAAATTGCCATAGGTGTTTGGGAAGGTTTCAGAAGCATCGATGGCCCGAATGCAATATTTTTGGGAAGCAAGAACAGGCACACGGTTTAGGGAAACCGTGGGCCTGGAGGTGCACGACCGTGTGAGCTCTTCTGTAAATGTTGCAGACAGTTGTGCATGGTTTCTAAATAGTTTTCAACCCATTATGGGAAGCTATGTAGACCTATATATTTAGGCTATGGAAGCTGTATAGTTTTTTGAAACATGCAGGTAAACCAAGTGGCCTAGTAAAAAAGTAAAAATGACAATTTTCTCCTTACTCCCTTTTTAATATATTCTTCCTCCCTTTCTTTACATGGTTTCACACATTAGGGGAGAGCCACCCCTTTTCTCCTCTAGTGGATTTTGATCCCATATCTCTGTCTGACATCTTTTCTTCAATCTGTTAGAAGAAACATGATTACCGTGATAAGGATAACATCGCTTAACCATCTCCTTCTTTGATTTTTCATCTTACATACTGCTGTTTTTCCTGAGCCGATTTTATAGATTAATATGGAATCTGAGATTTATGTTGATCTACTTAGATTTGGATTAGAAATAAGATGTTCCTACTTTTATAAGTCTAAGGTAGGTGGTGAATACCTAGTTTTGATATTTCGTAAAAATTTTGGGGTTGCAACCTTTTAGAACAATGTCAGGTATTAAGTGAGACCATACTATTGCATATTGAATTGATTTTTAGACCGTGTGGGACATCATGGGATTGCGCTATACAAATTAATAATGAGTGAGGATGGGTGAGAGGCCATTTTTCCTTTGGATATTATGGAAGGGATTCTAAAATAGTTTTAAAAGAATTTTTTTTAAACTGTTATGTTTAATTTTCTAATGCTTGATTAAAATTGTTAGAAACATTCAGGACATTCATGTTAATATTCCATAGTTTATACTAGTGTAATTGAATCATATTAAATTGAATTACTTCTATTAACTGATTTAATGGGATTTATATTTATGTATCCATTATACTACATATGCTGAGACCCTTATGGTTTTGATAGGCTTGGCTCAAGGTTCAGATGGATTGGCCATCAATATTTAGTGATACTGATCACTGGTTGGGCTTGGCCAAGATTTGATTGAGTGATTTTGACCTTGGGATGGATGTTATAGAAATTTTTTTGAGGCAGTGTGACTGTCAAATTGGGCATGGCCTTGGACACATGGATGGAATGACCATCGTATTTTAGAAACATGGTCTCATGTGCATGAGGTGCTAGAGATGGGGTGTCTTTGGTTCTTATTTGATGATTTCTACTCACCTGTGATATCTAAAGAACCGATTGAGTCAATTTCACATAGTTTGACCCCATGATGTAGTGCTTTTGACTACTCATGTGGATAGAGGCCCCTGATATATGAAACATGGGAATTTGAGGTTTTGGGGTGCTTTCCATGAAATTCCACATTGAAGGTGTGGAGTCTATAGTTGATGGAGATGAGGCTATGAAGTTGGGGGGATAAGGCTCAAAATGATTGAGGCCATGGTCTAGAATATCTATTTTCAGACAAGAATCATTGTTCCATTGGTTGTCATGCCTTAGGGAGACATGAGAGTTAAACATGGGTCAGTGGGTCGAGGATATTATTATTTGGGCATGCCTTCGAGATGTCGGTACATAAGACATGAGGTTTCAAGAGACATGTTGTACCATGAAATATGATTGAGGTGGAACTTGGGTGTTTACATAGACTTGTGAGTATAGGGGTACCTTTGTCCGTGGTCCAAGTTCTCTCTTTGCTTCTAAGATCCCAGTGTTGGCCGAAGCAGGTGACACTCTTGGTGGCTATTGTTCATCAGTGGAGCTTGTGTTTATTTATGAATCATAAAATTTACACCCCTTAGATATGAATTATACATAAACACATATACTATTTATGCACCATTTGGTGGTATCTTATTGATATTCATCTCACACCCTATATGGGACTTTTGGGACGCGTGTAGAGTTTATGAATTTATGCATAGGTAAAGGATAAACTTCAAAAGATGGATCATAGTCTTGTTTGGCATCAAGATTTTCATGGACATTGAAGTCATTCCTAGCTGGAGTTTTACTTTTTTTATCTTTAATTCATGTATAATCATGCTTATATAGGTAGATACAGTGGTTATCCATGGTATCCCTTTATATATTTACATTAATGACCTTCTTATAAATGCATGTTTGTTATGTTTAGCTTCACCAAGTGATTTTCTATCATGTTATTCTGTTTACCTTCCACTGTAGTTGTTTTTATATTGCTTACACTTTTTATTGATGTTGGATGTGTTTCCTCTTTTCGGGTCTAGTTTGAGTCTACTAATCCATTTATTTCCACTAAATGTTTTACTATTATACTAGAACTAGTGTATTATCTTTCCCTAGAGTGTATATCCACCCCACTATACCTATTTACTCCATCACTGATAGTTGGTAGCATTTGGGATTTAGGGAGGTGCACCTAAGCCCACGGGCACTCAGCCCGATATCACTGTTTGGGTGGATGTTTAAGTCAGGGATGCTACAAGTGCTATCAGAGTAGTTACTGACTGAGATTTAGTAGCAATTTATGATTGGATACTAAAGAGATCAATACTTTATTTATTTTTTGTTGGTTTAAAATTTGAGATATCGTAAATTAGAGATAGGTTTTGATATGATCTGGGTTTCTAACTATTCCTGGGTACCTTTAGCCCCTGGTTCAAAAGATAGACCATGTTGCCCTGGATGGGAAATAAATTTTTCATTTTTTCATATTATAATTTATATGGTTTTCACCTTGTTTGCCCACTTAGTTTGTGATGATTATTGGTATTGAGATATGACCCTTGACCTAGTGTTGTAACAGAGAATTGGGCCTTTTCTTAATAAGGAAATGTGAGGTTGTTTGAATTTTGATAGGAATATTTGTAGGTTATTTCCATTTCATATATTCATGTATTCCTTGGGAAGTGGTAATACCATGTTAATAATATAAAATTCCATGCTTTAAATATTTTTTAAATTTGAAATGTTATATTAAATGTGATATTCTATGCTTTAAATTTATGTAAATTTTATGTGGAATGAAAATTAGGGCATGCATCATAAAGAAGTAGGAAGGTATTATTGTATATGTTTTTTTGATAACTAGGATTGGGTGACTCAGTTGTCTTATTGTCGCAACGTCGGTTTGAATGATAGGCTTGGCCTAAGGATATTATGATACATGTATCTTTTGAGGGTGGGTAAGGAGTCCTTGAGAATGGGATGTCATTGGTATTGTTGCTATGGGGGGAGAGTAAAGGTAGTTGATAAATGCTTCCTATTATCTATTTCCTTATCTATGTCAAATATCTATTAGGATATATTTGGGCTATTTAGCCATTTTATGGTATTCAGAAGGTTCATCCTAAACATTTTAATTGAGTGTTAGGACGGTGATGGTATAGTGTTGTAGGAGCATGATCCGGTTCAGACCCCTGAGGGACATGTGGAGTAGGAACTATATTTACAAGATCAGGGTCATGATCATGTTTAGGATCTAGTAAAGGTATGGAATCTACCATGTTTGAAAGAGTTTGGTTCGTGTCTCAATGAGCTGCTCCGATTGAACATGGTATATATATATTGTAGGGGATCAATAGAGTTGCTCATGGTATAGATCCATTAACAGAATAGTTTATGTGTGTGTTCCATTCGCAGCACTCGCAACTTATTCAGGGTGAGGGTGGTTTGGAGGCATCTTTGGACTGGACAGAGGGCATAAAGAGAATCATTGAGCGGCTTGAGATGACACCAGGGTGGAGGGTCAAGCCGACAATGTATATGCACATATGGATATCAAATAACTGGTGGTATGTGTCGGTTTAGGCTCACAAACACGACAGACTAGGAAGGACTTAGAAGACAAATTTGATGAGCACTTTTTCTCGGAGACTCTATGATCCTAGAGATCTTGGGAGTTCTTGAGCATTCTACAGGGTGACAAGTCCATCTTGGACTATGAAGATACATTTACTAAGATGTCTTTCTTTTCACTAGGTATGGTAAGAAATGACTCTTCGAGGGTAAGGTACTTCAAATATGGCTTATGGAACACCATACAAGTGCAGTTAAACATCTTATGGTTGGACTTCTTCTCAAAGGTGGTGAATTAGATGCTCAAACCCAAAGGAAACCTAACACACATGTCTCATTTGGGCTGGGTGGGGATTTCATTTAATTGAATAGATGGAAATAAATGAGGGTAGGCTTAGTTCTATAAGGGTGGTTAGGCAAGGAATCACCTAAACCACCTCGTGGTAGCTCAATAGTGGTTTTATTTCAGTGTGGGTAGCCATGGCATGTCCAGACTCGATGTGATATGCCTCCAAATGAGTGCCAAGCATGTGGATGTGGATAGGTGGGGCATCTCAAGAGGTTCGACATGAAGCTTTTTCTGAAAAAAAGAAATTAGGGACCAGAGTAGACTCATGCATCCGGGGTTGGTTTAGGTTTGGTACAAGTTGAGGGTAGCCTTGGTTTTGTGGCATGTGGGATATGTGGCAGAGATATGGGGACCTATTTTTGGGGTCCGTGGCTGGTGGCTGGTGCAGCACCGTAGTAAGTCCATGCTTCAGGATTCCGTGTTTTAGGCCATGTGCATGCCTTCGAACTGTCAGTGCTAAGTAGGCTCATGAGCCGACGATGGTCAGATGTACGCTGCTGGAATGGCCATGATTGTTCTTTTTTAATTTGGCATGGAATTTTGAGGTATTTCCATTTTGAGTACATGTGGTTCACATGATGTATATGTACTGATTGGATGTTGTTTAATATGTTCAAACTATCTAAGGTGTGTGATTATATATATATATATACACGAGGTGATTGGCATCAAGAGAATCATTGGATTCATGTTTGTGGTACTTTTCATCAGGATCATCTTTATATGCATGTTTTTAGGTTCATTGGGCATCGAGGCAGCGAGGATGCTGTTTTCGATTGATGTGAAAGGCACCAAGTTTTTTTGAGCATCCATGGGACATTGAACCTCATTTTTCCTTGGGGGCATTAGATCGAGTAGAAAACCATTATGGTGCAGGGTGTGAATGGATATCCAGAGTGTAATGGACGAATATGATGAGTTCTAGGGGTGAAGATGCATCATAGGAGGACAATGTTTCTGATAATAGGTTAATGGACCTTTTTTTGAGTTTTGTTAAAGATAGACTGGGTTAGGAAATTTATAAGGTGGGGAGCCCCTTGAGGAATTTGTCCAAGGCCATTGAGACTGGGGTAGTTAGGGTTTCTTTGAAAAGGATTGGTATGTTTCATACCATATTTTTGTTTTTATAGCTCATGGATGAGTTATGTTAAGGTGGGAAGATTGTAACAACCCAGGTTTTTGTAACTGGTCAAAATCCCCACCTGGTTTGAATTTTTCAATTAGTGGTTATGCTAATTTTTGATTCAGTGATCGATACTCAGTTATGAGAGTTATGTTGGCCATAACTGGGTTTTTTGTTTATTTGGAGGCTATAAGAGTGCCTAGGGTTTTTGGATGGGATTATTGAGCATTGAAGGCTTAAAGGCATATTTTTTGGGAAGCAGGTGTAGGCAAACGATTTAAGGAAACCATGTAACTAGAGGCGCATGGTCGTGCGAGCTTAGCTAAAAAAGTTGTAGACAGTTGTGCATGGTTTCCAAATGGTTTTCCAAACTGTGCAGGGTAGCTATGCAGACCTGCAGTCCAAAGTAGTGTATTCTACACAGTTTTCGCGTGGCTTGGAAAACTGTGCTGGTAAACCGTGCTCCCCAGTAAACAAGGAAATTGACCATTTTTTTCTTACTCACTTTTTCTTCTTTTCTTCCCCACATTATTCTTCTTGGTCATTCACAATAAAGGAGAGGATCCCCTTTTATCCTCTGGTAGATATTGATCCCATATCTCTATTCTTACTCCATTATTTGATTCACCAGAAGCTGTAAGATCACATCGGTAAGGATAACCCTGATCACCCTTTTTCATCTTTGATTTTTCTTCTTATAGACCATTCTTTCCATTCGATCATATTTCAGGGTTTAAGAAGGAATCACTGATCTATATCAATCCGCTTTGAGATTGAATTCGATATCTGACGTGCCTATGTCAATAAGTCTAAGGTAGGTGGTGCATACATTATTATGATTTTTGCAGACTTCTAGGGGTTTAGGATTTTTAGCACAATAGGATGTATTGAGAAAGACCCTGTTGTACCATATTTAAATTACTACTAACCCATGTGAGATTCTATGGGAATTCCCTTTTCCCATTATGCTTGAGTGAGGTCGGCCATGAAGTCATTTCTCCTTGTGATATTTTGGTCGGGGTTTCAAAATTGTTTAAATGAATTGTTTTGTTCAAAACATGTATGTTTAATTTTTAATGCCTAATTAAACTTGTTAGAGGAATTTAAGACATCTATTCTAATGATTTATAGTTGGTAACTAGTGTAATTCAGTCTATGTAAATATAGTTGCTCTTTTAAAATATTTTAATGTGATTTTTTTTAATGAAATTCATGAGATTATATATACTAATCCCCTTGTGGTTGTGATGAGATTGCATCGTGGTTGAGATGGCATGGCTATCTGGATTAAGTGATTTTGATCACCTATTGGGCTTGGAAAATATTTGATTTATTTTTTTGACTATAGTATTAGGCATCGTGGATGTTGGTTTGAGGTAGTGTGACTGTCCCGTTGGGAATAGCCCTAGATACATCGATGATATAACCATCGCATTTGATTAATATGGTGGAAAGGGCATGAGGTGTGAGATATGCTATGTCTTAGGTTCTTATTTATTGATATTCGTTCATCTGTGATGGCCATAGTGTCAATTGAGTCGTGTCCATACTAGTTGACTCTGTGACAAGGTGATTTTTTCCATTCATGTCATTAGAGGCCCATAATAGATTCATCTTAGGTATTTGAGGTTTTGGGGTGATTTCTGTAGAAATCCATGTGGACGGTGAAGAGTGTTAGGTTGATAGAAATGATGCTATTGGGATGGGGTCTGAGGTTCTATATTATTTAGTCCATGGATCAGGATATCTATTTGAATACATGCATCATGTTTCCTACAATTATTGTCCCTTGATCTAATGTGAGGTTTTGAGAAGGGGTTTATGGGATTGGGATACTATTGTTTGGGCATGACTTTGGGACGTTGGTACTTGAGACATGAGGTTTCATGAGGCATGTGGTTACATGCTATGTGATTGATGTGGAAACTAAGGGTTCACCTAGACTTGTGACTACAGGGGTTCCCTGAGCCATGGGACAAGGACTATTTTTTCTTTTTAAATCTCGGGGTTTTCTGAAGTATGTGACACATTTTGGTGATAGTTGAGCACCAGGGGAGCTTGTGTTTGATGATACAACATACTATTTACATTCCTTAGATATGCATGTCTACATAAACACATATACTAGGTACACCCCATTTGTTGGTATCCTTCTAAGAGTTGTCTCAAACCCTACACAGGCCCTTAGGGATGCGTGTAGAATTTTTGAAATTATATGAAGGAAAATGAACATCTTTAGAAGATGGATCATAGTGCTGTTTAGAATGGGGATTGGCCTAGACTATAAGGTCATTCCTAGCTATATTTTTAATATTTAAATCACTTATTCTTGTATCAACATACTTATATATGTGTATGCAGTGGTTAGCCATGGGAACCCTTTGTATATTGACATGTATGACCTTATATGGATACATTCTTGTTCTCTTTAGTTTCTAAAAAAATTATGGATTTTTGTTCTTTTTTACCTTTTGTTTTTGTTTATTCTATATTGATTTCATTGTTTATTAATATTGGATGTGATTATTCTTTATGTGTTTAGTTCAAGTATACTATCTCATTTATTTTCAGTGCATGTGTTACTATTATACTCGGACCAGTGTATTATATATCCCCATAGGGTATAGACTCCACATTATATATATCTACATGCTCTCTATTAGTCAGATGTCTTTGGAGTTTGGGTAGGCATGCCTAAGGCTAGTAGTACCCGGCCTGCAAGAACTTTTCAGAAGGCTATTCAGGATGTAGAAGCTATAAGCCTCTACAATGGTTATTAATTTCATGAAATCAAATTTCATGAAGAGAATTAATATATTTACTGATTCAATATTTTATTTATTAGAAATGATATTAATTGTCATAGTACCAAAATATACCTATAGAGGTACCCATTAGATGGTGGATACTTTTTTTTCACCTAATCATGATTAATCAAAAAGGGCATTTCATCTCCCTTACTATAGTGACTGTTGTGTCCAATGAAAAATGTTCCACATCAAAAAATTCTTCTAAGAAATAACCACATAAGATACTTTTATTATAACGAGGTATTAATCCATTAATTTTAAGTATAAATAATTCATTTTTTTCTTATAGTTGTTACTAGAGGTTTAAGGAAGGACTCAAGATCGACAGGGGCTTGTTCGGAGCCCGGATAACCAATTTTTACAGAGATACATGAGGTTTATATTTGGTACATAATATGTTCTATGCCTTCATCTCAACCATCAAACCCATATATAGAGGATTATTGTTAGGGTGGCCGGGTATGGGAGGCCACAAGACTATGAGAAATGGTTTAGACCAATTTTAGAGGTGATTCTCATGGTGTGAACATGATTTTCCAAACCATGCAATAACTGTTCTAAGGGTTTCACCTTTGGATAATAGGAAAAAATAGAAAATGAAATATTTTTCGAACCATTTTTTTTATCTATATGATAGTGGAATCCCTTATATAAGAGACTTTATACTTACCACATGGTTTGTACAACAATTTTTTCAAACCACGTGACCCTTTATAAGGGGTTGAATTGTTCATTTCCCCCCTTCCACTTAAAACTAATGCCACAATTCATTTCTATGTTTTTTAATAGTCTCCCAATATAAGATCTCCATCTCCTCTCCCACATGGAATTGGTGGATATCTTTCATATTTCAATTGATTCAAGAATTTTTTTGTCTCGTTTTGTCACTCTTGATTATAATATGAGGCCTCTTAATTTTTTTCTTTATTTACCCTCTTGTATCGTATATTAAATCCATGAAAGATAATACAACCTATTATTAAGGTGTTTGTATTGTTTCTTTGATTCCGCCAATTATATCGTATATTTATTGATGTTATCATATGAGGACTCATCTATCGGTGTAAGATAGGTGGTCTCATAGTTTTCAAAAAACAATATTACCATTATAATGTATTACATTGTTTTGTGATCCATAATTTCCTAATATAACTTCTGAAATATTAATTTACAATAAATTTAATGATGCCAGTTTATGAGATACTTCTATAGAGCCATTGATAACTTCTTAAGGTCGACCAACTCGTTGATATGAGCCATCAGATGAGTTAATTATTTTCCCTTGAAAATTTTACCATGCATTGTGACCAAGCCAACTTCTGAGCTGGGTTTGTATAGAAATTTAAGATCTAATTAGGAAATTTAATCAATTCAAATTTTAAATGATGAAAGATAAATAATTAGTGGAAAGTGCATGTACATTAAAATTATTAACTGTGACATATTACCATTACTAAATGGAATAAAAAGAAAGGGTTAAATGGAATAAATATATTACCTGGTCCATATTAAATGTTTTATTATGCTCATGAAAAAATGAGACTAAATGACTTGTGAAATGGATTATACATTACTTGAAAATTATTATGACCATAATATAATGTTTTTGGATGGTATGCCTTGGGAATGTCTTAGAATCCCCACTTAGGTTTTCTATGACTACCCAGAGGATGCCACCTAATTCATTAATGAGCTTAATAAGAATTTATACCCCTATTATATTTGTCCCCTTTCTTATATTTATTACTAGATAATCATAATTCCATGGACCCAATAATTAATTTCCTATAGATATTAGAATACCTTGCATTATATCTGTGTAATTGGGTATATGCATTCTGATGTGGATCTCCTCATATTATCCCCTTAGGGTTCAATCAGGTCCAACACAAGGATATCTAGGACTTGTTCCAAAGGCTCTACATATTTATCATTATAGGGAGTGTATTTATGAGGGAACATCCTAATATTACACTCATACCCTTGTATTCAGATATCCTAAGTTGTTACTTTGAGTTTTCTCAACCATTTTAGGTCAAAGAAGACATGAATATACCATGGGTCCTATATTATTATGATTATTATCATATGGTAACTTATTTAGAGAAATTACATGTTAGGTCGAAGAAGGTATAGTTAGAAATGAGTCTTATAAGGACATGGTTAAAATAGGGTCATATATTTTATAGCCTTTTTTCTTACCTACACGATATCCATTTTATATTCACTCATTGGGTAACATTAGAAATCAATGGTGGTGGACTACTTAGTATTACTAACACCCTATTTGGGTCCCTAAGTGATCCCCAAATAGACATTGTAGATTTAGTGATGGATATGGGGTACCACCCTAAGATAAATGGTAGATGTTTCTATATATTGATACAATATGGGAATATATGATCCATATTATTCATGAAATTTTATTCAATATTGATTTTTTATTTTTGGTTAAATTTGTAAAGTGTTTTTTTTTCTTTCTCCAATTTTTCTTTTGTATTCTCCATTATTCTATAGCATCATGACATCATAATTTTTAATGTTATCCTATATATATTTTCTATTTGTATTTATCTAGATGATTTATAGGAGGTGCAGTTTTTGTTGTTATGTTATAGTGACATGTACTTCCAATAGGAACTTATAAAGTGAGTTACCTTATTACATGGGAATGGCAACTCATCCAACTAGACTAATATATATATATATATATAAGAATTTTTTATTCAAAAAAAGTTATGAGAAATGGTTTCAATTAAATGGGAATTCTAATTACAAATTAAAGGGTGTTTTTCACTAAAACATTTAATTGAAACTCTATATAAATGAAAATTTATTATGAAATATGATTACCTGAACCTGACTTAACCTTATTATAGGTTGTTGGGAGTGCTTCTTGTGTTCCCTTATTATATTCTAAATTAAAAAAACTAGCTCTTGGATTGGGAATATGGGATTTCACACATATTTAAGAACACTGTTTATTTATCCCATTATTTTACCTAAGATAAATTTTTTTATCAATGCAAACTGTATAGCATGAATTAATCATTGTAGAAAAATAACACCATGAAGGCCGAGAGTAATACATTAATAAGGTAATTATAAAAATCCTTTAGATGTGGTGGGACCAGAACCACCTATAATACATTTTGTAGTGATACATGAATCAAATATTCGTTCACATAATCTGATAACTAGTGCATAGTTTTAATAGGGATTATCATGAGTAACTCAATAACTATATAGAGCTCCATAACCTGACACTTCTATGGGATATATGACTAGGGAGTTACAAAAGTAGCATCCTCCTACCCTTTCAAGGGAAGGTGTTCCTCAGGCTACTGAGTCATTGCTAGAGGCATAACCTACTACCATTGATAATCATGATGAACCTCTATAAAGAAGGTTGAAACTCATAGTTTATACTCTTAGAGGTTCATCCAAGAGATAGAGGGATGTGTTCAACCAAGAATATTAGCATCATGTTATGGTTTATATGGGCTTCAAATCAACATTCTATCATTATATATTTCCCATGATGATAAGGACTGATCAAATAAGTGAGTTAATATAGCTTGTGAAGGGATTATTATCTATTATGGACTACTATACTCATTTTATAGAGCTTTATCATTTCATGCATACTCTCATTACATATGATTTTTTCATAACTGAATTTTTTGATGATGTGATAAGGTATTATAATCTATCAAAAGTGAATATTTTCCATCTGAACACTATTTCCAAGATAGTCAATTAGACTCTTATCACTGAGCTCAACCTATTCTATGTATAGGGTGTGGTTTGTTGAAGTCTACTACCCATATAGGGAGGAAGTTTTTATGTGGTTGAGACACCACATAGAAAATTCTCATCTGGGAAGTGGAACCAAGAGTAGGGGCGATAGTATTAGTGTAGTATATCCTCAGTGTGGGAGGATTGGGAATATGATTACCCATATCACAAAAGATCTAGTTCAGTGCCAAGATTTTTGGAAATGGGAAATATTCATTGGTTTTGTAGAACCATACCTTAATTTCCCATTGAGTGAGGATTATCATGAACTATATGTACTATAGTGGGATAACTAGATCCATGTCATGAATGGATCTATAATACCACATGTCATACTATCTAAGGAGGTGGATGAGGTTTAGGGAGTCAGGATTCTGATATACAGTGCGGGAAGAGAATACATTCTCGTGTTAGTCATTCTCTATCTTAGGGGAGCATATCAAGCTATATTTATGAAGTAAAATATATTCTTGATGAGAATAGTGTCAGTCCTTCTACAGTTCATTGTACAAGATTGGTTTCCTCTTCTTCAGTACATATATAAATTGATGACTCTTGAAATTTAGAAATTATGAGGAGTGATGAATTTTTATAAATTGATGGATGTATGGTTAGAATGTGTACACCAATGTATAGAGCATTCCCTTGAGACTAGTGGCTATTTTTTATTGTGGATACTTTTCATCCATGAGATGATAGGATTTGATATAATACATGGTATTGAATGGCTACTTCATTACATGGGTTATGCAATGATGTATGATTTATGATTTTGTGGCAAACATAAGAATGGTATAATTATGAGATTGGTGGGACCTATATCTCCCTCCAATACATTGGGTAAAGATTTTAAATCTCATGAGATAGACATGGATGGAATGGTAGGTTATACCGGTTCAGTGAAACAGGACTGAAATGAGGAGTGAACTCGGTTCAGAAATGGACTTTGTCCACTAAGATATTCATGGAAATGAGTCTTGACTAATAAGAAATGATTCTCTATGATTATGTGTGTATGCCACAAAGTTTCATGTTTTATGTTATGATTATTGGGATTACATTTTACTACTATGATTTATCCCATGTTATGAAATTATGATCTCTTTTGCAGGTTAATATTTCCAAAAGATATGTTCTTATGAATATGACGTGATTGATATTTCTTTTATTTACCCTTACTGAGCATTTGAGCTCACCCTTTTATGTTTTATTTTCCCCAGGATATAAACAATGGTTTTAGGTAGAAAAAAAGAAGATCGTTATGGGATATGTTGAAGATATTTCACCACGATTAGAAGATTATATTCCGACTTTCCAAAGACACTAAACTATTACAGTCCCTGTGTGTGTTTTTTTGTTATGTAATAAGTATTCCTCAAAAGTAATGTAATGTCCATGTACGTCAAGATTCAGGTCTCTACAGTTGGTATCGTAGGAAATGTTTAGTCAACCTTTGGAAACTAGGTTGTGAAAAATGTTAGTGAGATCCCTAGAGATATTTCTACGGTATGTCTAGGGATGTCCCTAAGGATAATTATACGTATAGGATATAGTCCTAGAACTACGGTAACGATATTAGAATTTAACATAAGATGTTAGATATTGAGGGTGCTCCCCCTTTATTATATTGTTTTTCCTATCGTGATTTTTTCCTCTCACGCTATTATTTTTGGGTTTTAGACGATGGTTGGAACCCGAAGGAACCGTGTTGATCAATGTAATGGACAATGCAATGATTTTCCTCCTGAACAAAAAAATGTTATGGGAGATGGAGTGCAAAATCTTATTGCTATACTTACACAAGCTATGAATCATTCTGGACTTCCAAATTAGCAGAGAAGGGAACAACATTCTATTGAGTCCTTCATGAGGCAATGTCCACCTTCTTTCAGTGGGTCTTCTAATCCACTTGTTGCTGAACAATGGATCAGTACCACTGAAAAGATATTTTCAGTTCTTCAATGTTCTGAACATGATAAAGTCATCTGAGCAGTATATAGTTTGGAAGGTGAAGCAGATCAATGGTGGAATCTTATAAAGAATATGAGGCAAAGAGATGAAATTGAGTCCATGGAATGGGATGAGTTCAAGAACTTATTTTTCAATAAGAACTTCCCTCGTATTCTTCGAACAAAGATGGAGAAGGAGTTTCTTGAACTAAAGCCAAAGAATGATGAATTTGTTGGTATATACGAAGCGAATTTTACAAGGCTTTCAAGGTATGCATCTGGATTTATCATCCAACCTGAAAGTAAAGTTGATCAATTCTTCAGTGTCTTAAAACCAAATCTTCGAAGGGCATTAGCTATAATAGAATTCAGTATCTATGAATAAATTATACGTTGTGCTATCATGGTAGAAATGGAAGTTAGTGTTACTTATACATCTCATAGTTTTGACAAGAAACGAAAGATGGAGTTCAAGGTGAAATCTCAGAATAATGGTGAAAAGAAGATGAATGTTTCCTTGTGCTCAAAGTGTGGAAAGAAGCATGGTGGAGATTGTCTTAATGGGACAAGTAAATGTTTCAAATGTGGAAAGAAAGGTCATCGGGATTTTGAATTCCGCAATGATGGAAAGAAGATGTCTATTGATGCAAACAAAGGAAGGGATACACAGAATGAACCTACTACACTTCAATGCTTCAAGTGCCAGAAAATGGGGCATTATTCTAATAAATTCCATAATCCAAGGGTTAGTGATGATCGACATGAGCAACCACTTAAGGAAAAGGACAAAGGGAAGTCACATGCGATCACCATTGGCGATGTTGAATATGAAAAAGATGTGGTGGAATGATTAAGTGTTTATATAATGGGATTCCAGAATAATGTTGTATATAGTATCGTGGAATATTGGAATATTTATGTATTGGTCCATAGTGGTTTTCAATAATTTTATGGCATCGGTAACCATGAAAAGTGATTGAAATATTTTTTTTGAAAGAAGATGATATGCACGTAATGAAGGGATAAAGAGAATCTAATATGTTTGACAGTATTCATGGGATCATGATTGATATAAGGACTAAGTGATATCATGGTTTGAGTATATAGAATTTTGAGGATTTTGGTATGTGGAAAGTGTTAACTTTTAACTGCATTCATGTTTTCACCAAGGTTAAATGGGTATTCATTCTTCAAGAGAATACATGATTAAGGTATTCACATGTTTGTAATTTGACCAACAAGATATATCTTATGATATATAGGGGATAAATGATGGCATTCATGTGATCATTTTATTTAAACTATGAGCTTGGATTGAAGTATTTTAGATAATCCTAAAGATTGGAATGGATTATGTTGGACATAAGTTAGTATTGTTTAAGGATAAAACTTTTTTTTTGATATTTTTGATGGGATGTTATAGTAATATAGCTTTAGAAAAAGGACAACCCGCAGGACGGGCAACAACCCATCGCGTCGGACAATGCTGTGGGAATCGAACCCACAACCGAAGTGCGACTGGCCTTTATCACCTACCACTAGCCTACAAGAAGTCCCTGTTTAGTAGAAACTAGTTTTATTATATTAGGAAGTATGATATATGATGTATAAGTCCATTTTAGGAACTATATATGATTAATCTCACTATAGACGGACTTATGTATGTATTGATAACTTTTCTAACCTTTTGTTTGAGACAGATGGAATGGCCCATCATTCTATCACATGATCTGCTTACACATCACTAATGACAAATTCAACTTCATTTCTTTAAGGGATGAAGTGGAAATTGTCCAAAGAATGACCAACGGTGAGACTATACCAAAATCACGAAAGAATTTTTTCTAATTCAAATTTAATCAACTTTAGGGAAAATATTTTGAAAACCAAAAATGTTGTCCTACTGCTCTTATATCTGATGAATCAGATGGTACCTTAGATCGTCACAAATTTATGGCTTTGTGATTGCTAGCTTTTCCATTTCCATGTTCTCTACAACTCTCTATCAGAACAAGATGGTTAGATTTCTCTTCCATATCCACATTTTCACCTATGTGGAAACCCATTGATTAGTTTATTTGGGTAACCATTACGTTTCATACTTTTGTTTTTAAAGATTGGTTTTGGTATTCCTTTTTATGATGTGGGTTTCTATTAAAGAAATTTTTGAATAGTAAACCATTTATAACCCTGACGAATTTCGAGGGCGAAATTCATTTTAAGGGCGGTAGAATGTAACACCCCGAGATTTTATGAAAAATCTTCTTTTAATTAATTTTTTGTGTTGTATGTAACACCAAGATTAACTTTCGCTATATGAAACACCGTATTAGCTTGCAGTATACGCAACACTGTTCTTGGATCGTGTTACACACAATTTTGATAATAGTTATTCTACGCAACATTGAGTAATATATATATATAAATATTCAAGGTATAAATTAAATATGGTTGGATTATGTTATACAAAACAACGAAGGATTCTTGCACACCACGCAACCTTGACTTGGCTTGCATTACACGCAATCACGACCTTCCTCGATAGCGTGTGTTGTACGCAATACCAGGTTTTAGTAAACAATGATAAATTATTATAATATTATTATGAACTAGACGTTATGAATAGTATTAAATAAATTTTGAATCTTATAACATTATTATTCGTCTTAAACATTTTCTAGAACATGGTAAAAGAACAAAATAAATGTTTCGGGTAAAATAAGTATTTTTAAAAAAATGCAGTTTTGCCTCCTTTTGATGGCCCACCCACATTAAATATAGTTATTGACATGTTTATAAGTTCAATGTGACAAAATAAAATTCTTTTTTGGAATCATGAAATAAAAATTTACTTTGGATAAATTTTTCATATTATTCTGGTAACTTTCATATTTTGATGAATAGTAAAAACATGCTATATTTTAATTAAAAACAACTTTTTTCATCGCAATAATTTATATGGTTAATTTATAATATTTAATTGTTTTAATGTATAAATAGAATATATTTTTACCATTTAATTTAATTTATGTCATTATCATTGATTCTGCCATGAATTCGTAGGATAAATCAATTCAATCTTTTGCAATGTTTTAAAGAAAACTCTGTTTTCTTTCGACAACGGGATTAATTTTAGTTTAATTTCTGAAAATTTTGTGTATTAAATTTGGAAAAATGGATTCGATATTTGGAATCATTGGATCCAAATTATGTTAATAAGATACTTTTTATTTTTGGGAATTATGAATAGTAACAACGGCAAATTTTATTTACCATAGTTAAAGGTAAATCGGGTAATTAAGGGTAAATATAATATTATAAAATTTCCCTAACACATGTCAAAATCCTATTGTATTACTAAAAGTAGACCCATATCACCTAATGGTCGGATTAGATTCATTTAATGGACTTTGTTCTATGAAAATAATTTAATTATTATTAAAACCAAAGAATGTGACAACATGTCACTTTCTTAAATCTTATAAGTATAATAATTTTAATTTAGTGATAAACTTCATGAAACATAGAACATGAATAGTCTCCAGAAATATAATACAATTATATACATCATAAAAATTTATTTAGAATTTTTAAGGATTGAATAATTATCATTTATTATGACACAAAGATGATGCAGTAATTGTCTTATTAATGAAATATTGACATAATTGATGTTATAAATACCAAATAAATGTAATTTAAGACTTTTTATTAACTAAAATACATTTATAGGTTAATATGACATGTTAGTATGTATTTAATTAACTTTCGTCGAACTAATCATTCTTTTATAATTTTCACAAAAATCAATTACTAAATAGTGTCAAAACTGACATAAAATAGTTTTAAAAAAAATATTATATTATTAATTGTTATTTTATTCCTAAAAATCTAAGGTTTGGAAAAATGACTTAGATAAGGTTATATATATTAATAATAAACAACTTGGGGTTCGTTTGGCTTATTATAGTAAGTTTATTAACCTTATAGTATAAGAACACAAGAAGACAGGTAAAAGTAAAATTATTTAACTTAATGTTAAATCTAAATGATAAAGTTAAAATAGGTACCTAAACTTGTCTAAATTCTATTATATGAGAGAATTTCGAGCCATACCCACCTTAGCTTCGAAATAAATCAATTTGGAGCTATTTAAAACCGAATTTGACTTTATAATAAAATAATAGTTTTAGTTATTCCAAAGGTTCCCCTCTCCTCCCTTATAAAAGGGCACCTCCTCCTCCCTCTTCCTCACACCACATTGAGCCTTAAAGATCGGCCAAACTCTGAAAAATTCTCTTCTACACTTCCCTATAAAAATCCTAGAGGTTCTGTTCTTCCTCAAAGACCAATTTTAGTACCTTAAAAGGGGGTCTCAAAGAAGCACTTCAAAGAACAGGTAATGTCTGTTACCGATTCTTTCATCTTTATTTCTTCTTCAACTTCTTCTTCTTTAGTTGTTTCATTATGAAGTAATAACATAAGTATAACTCATATACTTATATGTTATTATAAGTATGAAACAACCCTATTACACCCTCTATCTATCCTACGGAAAAAGAAATCAATGCGCGTGCGTACATAAAGAATACTGTCTCCACGCTGTGGTGTAATCTATTTTCCACCACCACCGTACTTGGATGGGTATAATGGAGTAAATAATAACTATATATGATTATTGTAATGTGATATTGATTCTGTAATAGTATACATACACTCCAATAAAATTCCATGATCATGGGAACGATATCATCGCTCGTGCGAACGTACGGAATACCGTCTCCACGATGTGATGCGATTTGTTCTACATGATCTTCATTGCATAATAATTATATAAATGAATTGAATGAATTAATATGATATATATTACAATAATACCATTCTGTAAATGAGGTATCTATAACCTAAAGAGGGGAATAAGAATCTATTCTACAAACACACATAAGAATAAAAAGTTATAAACACCCGAATAACAAGTAGTAATAAAATGTCACTAATAATAAGCTAAGAATATGACCATATATGATATCATAAAAATAATTATGATTCCGGAATAAGTCAATAACATTATTTAAATCATTATACAGGAGGTTTGGACACTTGCGAAGCAAATCAGACCTAAGGTAAGGGAAATATCACAATCTCATTTTTATCCGAGATTGCTTATACTTTGGTATTTTCTAGGGTGTATTTTATCATCCACATCCATGTTTCCTCAATATGTAATAATATTTCCATCCACTTACAATTGTCTAAAACCTATTTTACCTTTTGGTGAGTTTTTAGTAAAGGATATGAAAGGTATCTTTTGTCGTTTTTCGTACGAGGTACTTTTTGACTTTTCCGAAAAAAGTACGAAGAATGTTTTTTTTAACTTATACGGCATGAATGGATTTTTAAAATATTATTTCCAAGAAGCTTCCTTTAAATGATTTCAAGTTTATTTTTAATCAACTTCTTTTAGTTTAAATTTTTTTGACATGTTAAGAAAGGAAAATGTTTTTGAAGTAGAAAGGATATTTTCCTCAAGAATAGAGTTCAAGTGTTTTATCAAAATTATTTTCCATCTAAGATAATAAAGGGTTCTGTTTTTATCCCTATTATTATATTAATTTTATTATGTTGTGATTGAATTATTTTTATGAATTCCTTTATCTTATATGAATTGTTTTATGATGTCATGATGTTTAAGATTCCCATTTGTATTACATGGGTTATGCAATGATGTATGATTTATGATTTTGTGGCACACCTAATAATGGTATCATTATGAGATGGATGGGACCTATATCTCCCTCCAATGCATTGGGTTAAGATTTTATATCTCATGAGATAGACATGGCTGGAACGGTAGGTTATACCGGTTCAGTGAAACAAGACTGAAACGAGGAGTGAACTCGGTTCAAAAATGGACTTTGTCCACTAAGATAGTCTTGGCAATGTGTCTTGACTAATAAGAAATGATTCTCTATGATTATGTGTGTATTCCCCAAAGTTTCATGTTTTATGTTATGATTATTGGGATTACATTTCACTACTATGATTTATCCCATGTTATTAAATTATGATCTCTTTTGCAGGTTAAGATTTCAAAAGATATGTTCTTATGAATATTACGTGATTGATATTTCTTTTGATTACCCTTAATGAGAATTTGAGCTCACCCTTTTATGTTTTCTTTTCCCCAGGATATAAGGAATGGTTTTAGGTAGAAAAAAAGAATATCTTCACAGGAGATGTTGAAGATCGTTCACCACGATTATAAGATTATATTCCGAGTTTCCAAAGACACTAAACTATTACGGTCCTTATGTGTGTGTTTTTCTTATGTACTAAGTATTCCTCAAAAGTAATGGAATGTCCATGTACGTCATGATTCGGGTCTTTACAGATATAGGGTTATGTATGAAATTTTTAACATTCCTTAGTTACATCATTATTACTCAGAACGATCTTAGTTCAACAACCTCTCCATGTAGAGTTGTATATTGATGCTTCTCTTAATGAGTATATTATATGAATCATTGATTGAATCAAAAAAATGAAGTCTAAGGAAGCTGATTTCCTCTAGTTCAGGTTTTATTGAAGCATGACCGTGTATTGGAAAATACATAAGAGAAATAGTCTGAGGAACTTTTTTAGTGAATAAAGTTATCTTAGATGATGTGCTACCATCTAGGGAAGGGAAACTCATGGGTGATTTTTTATGGTGTGGATGATTTAAGATCCATAATTTTTTATGAGGTATGAATAATTTCATTTTAATTTTAAATATATTATTTTGATATTTTATTTTCCTAATGGTTTAATTAAGGTTTTGGGAGTGTCTGGGGCATGCTCAGAGCCCATATTCTAAATTTTTTAGAGAAATAGCATGAGTTTCATGCCCGGTGAATAGTTATTTATATCAGTGAAATTCAACCATGAAAACCAAATATAGAGTACCACAATTAGGGTAAATATTCAAGGGTGTATATACATATATGTAAAATTGTGTGAAATGTTCTAGAGGTAATTCACATGGTGTGTTGATGGTTTGTCAAACTATGAAAAAAATAATGTAAAGTGGTGTGCCTTTCGACAAACACATGGTCGGAACATGGTTTGGAAAATTGTGTGGCCAAACCATGTGACCCTTTTTTAAGACATGAAATTTCCATTTTTTCCTCGATTCACTTAAAGCATAAGACATCATTTTTCCTACATTCTCCAGGTAACGCCCTCCCTAAGATATATCTCTCCTATCATCATTGATTTTTTTGATATACTCCATTTCATTACCTTATTTAAGCATCATTAATCTTGTTTGATCCCTCTCGATATGAAAAAAAACCTCTTACATATTTTCTTCTCTCAAATTATTGTATCTTATGTTACTTCCCAGGTAATTATAAAATAATAATTTCCAAAATTTATTAATATTTATTCATTAGATAGTAATTTTTCCTTCATGTGGATACTATGTTAGATATCGTAATCAACATACAATAATGGGTTTCTTTGAAACTTTATTTTTCACTCAATCACGAGACATACTGAAAAATAATACATCATTAATATTAATATTTTAAATGGTTGTTATCACCTAGTCTGTGATTTAGAGGGAATGAATATATCAAACTATTCTATGTTTAAACATGTTTATTAATTGTTTTTAATTTCATTTAATAAATTTTGGAGTACTAATTAGTCCTATTTTGACCAAAACTCCTAATGAATTATATATTAATATAAACCTAAAACATAGACACATTAAAGTGTTTTGATGAAACATTAATATTTTGAATAATAAGGATAATGTTTTAAAATTTTGATCCAATGACTGATGAAGGAATCTTTCTTGGATATTCTACTACTTACATGGATTATAGTGTTTTCAAATAATGTATAAATATTATTGAATAATAAAATAATGTGAAATTTGAAGAAAATGATTTTATTTATCATTAAATGACTCACTTTTATTTTATAAATAATTATTTTTAACTAATGAGGACTAAATATATTTTTTATAATAGTAAGGATGATTATTTGGAATTACTTTTGCTGAAAATAATCCTAAAAGGACTAATTCTTGTGATCCAGAAATTTTAATTCCTAGACAACCTAAAACCTTGATTAAACGACCTTTACAATGTGTTGTAACAAGTATATATAAAGGTATTATGACTATAATAACTATATATGACATTTTATAGTATTCCAAATTTTTTACTAGAACTATAATCTAAAACATTACAAGTTACCTTAGCTAGTGACAGTTATGTTTTAGATTTGAAAGAATAATTAAACCAATTCAAGTTGACCAAAGTTATGAAAATTTTTCATTAGACCTTTTTACTACTCTATAATAAGAGAAAAATAAATTTCCATGAATAAAAGAGTGATCATGGTGTGATCACTAGGAATAATGACTGACTAGTATCTAAAGGGTATAACAATGAGGAATTGATAGATTATAAAGACAGATTTATAGTCATAACTAGATTAGATTCCATTTTGATTATACTATCCAATGAATCACTTGTGGTTATCAAATTATATAACATGGATGTGAAATATATATTTCTTAATGGTTTTCTTATAGATGATGTCTATGTTCAAAATCCCCATGGATTTGAAAATCCCAATTTTCAAAATCTTGTTTTTAAATATACCAAATATCTTTAGGGCCTTAAATAAGAACCTAGATCACAGTATATACATTTATGCTTGTCTGTTTTGTAAAAAACAAATTATAGGAGTAATATATCTTAATATTTTTAGGAAACACCATCATGTTTTTTGGTTCTAAAATTAAAAATGTTATAATTGATTCTCATAACTCATGAAAAATGAATTTAAAAAGAGTATAATATGTTATTTAATTTTCACTCTAGGTTTTTAAATTTATCTAAATGGATTTGGGAATGTTCTAAATCAAATTAAATACATAATAGATTAAATTAATAGGGATAGACACAAAAACTATAATATGCATACAATTACATTGAGTTATAATGAAAATAATTTTATGAAGGATATTGGGATACTGGTTGAAAATATGTTATACAACGGAATAACTAGGATTATAATATATTTTACTTTTATTAGATCATATATTATGATTTTGTTAGGCTTATGAATTATATTTCATGCAAATCCCAAGCAATATCATTTGACATCTCCTATATTAATGTTACGATATATAAAGGAAAAAATATATATTTAAATAAATTTTCCAAAATATTATGATTTTAATTTGACATCTTTTTTTGATTCTAACATTACTAGTTTTTGACTAGATATGAAGATTATCTCAAGAACCTATAATTTTCTAGGAAAATCCATAGTATCTTTTTCTTTTATGAATCAATACTCTATTTCATTATCATTTACTAAAGGTGAATAGATTACTTCTTGAAGTTTCTGTTCACAATTATTGAAGATGATACACACCTTAATTAATTTTTTATTAAATTATTATCATTTATCAATTAAATGTGATATCACTACTGCTACCATAATTCCAAAAAATCCAATCAACCGTTCTAGAAATAATATTCCAGATCGAAGTAATCATTTCATTAAAGATCACAGTCAGAAGGTTATATTTTTATTGAATTTTTCTCTACTAAGATTCAATAAGAATATATTTTTACTAATCCCTTTTTCTTATGATCGTTTTTATTTTATTAAGTGGGAGTTTGTTTTTTTTATTTGAAAAGATTTTAATTTTTTTATTAAATTTTAATTTATCAATTTATTATAAATGTCTGTATACTTTAGTGTGTTATATAAATTTAAAGTATTTATTTTTTAGTTTACATGAAAAATTTATTTGGTAATACATTTTATTAATCCTGATTCTTTTTTTTAAATAATATTCATTTCTTTTTAGAATAAAAATATTTTTTTGTTTTTATATTTTATTTGATTATTTATTGAATTTGGATCAACCCCTAAAACATAATTGGGTACCTAACATTTTATAAATTCGGTGTCTAACCTAAAACAATATTTGGAATTTCATTACATTATATTATCCTCTATATCTTCATCCTTGAAGGTGAATGTCACCCTATAAGTATCTCGATCTGTAACTGAAGTAATGAGATAATGTTGGTTTTAGATCTTCCATGAAAGAAAAAGTTGTTAGTGTGCCATGTCATGTTCTTGGTGGAAAAATTATTTATATGGGTTGGATGAAAGTTACTAAGTTTATTTTAATAAATGTTTTAAATTTCCAAGGACGATATTATGTCATTGATGGTAAGAAATGGTCATTTCTATTTGAGTATGAATTTAATGAGTTCATGGGAAATGTTTATCCCAAGTTCATTTGAACAAAGGATGAGCTCTTTAATAATGTTAATAGGATATCATTTTTAGTTTCTCCTATGTAAATAGATATAGTTATACTCTGTCCTTATATGTGTGTGTTTTATTTTAGTTTGATTTTATTTGGTATGATAATAGTTGGGACTAATAAATTGTTTATTTTTATCTTTGGGACCTTTTATTTTGAAAAGATGGATGGGGTATACATGGAATCTGAATAGAATGTTCTCTTCATATTTTCACAAAATGGAATTGGTGAAAGTGATGGTTATATGGATAAACTATTTTTTTTGGGACATGTTACTATTATATGTCCAAATAAACAATTTCAATATGAATCTGGATCAGTACATGAAGTGTTTCGTGAACCAATATTTCCAAGGTAAGGGAAGGATGAATTATTATCCATATAAAATGCTTATATAACTTTTGTTGAAAACTAAATAGGCAGAATTGAGTGAATTATAAGTCATGAGGTGTCCTAATAAAAAACATTTATTGAAGTTATCTTGAAAACCTTTGGTTATAATTAGAAAACCACATCAAATTATCCAAAGCATGTTGTTTAGTAAGTTGGATATATGGTGGTTATACCACCTACAAAATTATATTAGGGGGTTTTATTCAATACCAAACCTCTTATGGATGCATCACCTATTGATAGGGTGTCATATTGCGATGTGTATGAGTCAGTTTCTACCAGATTAGAGAATGCAGTTCCATAAATCTGGTTAGTTGTCATGGAAGAAAATTGCAAATCGACAGTTGTAGTGGCCAGTACTACTGAATCTATGTAGCTGGTTTGGAAAGCTATTGAAACAACTTTTGATGATTAATTTGAATAGGGAAAGTTTATCGAGATTATGATAGGTATTCCTATAGTTGATGTTAGAGAAGAACATATAGTTTATCATACATTATTGGATCTAACTCATGGATCCCATGAAGCTTATAGAGATGGATCTATTGATGTGAATATGGATGATGGTAATGACCACTCACACACACTACTACCCATTCCATTAACTCCTCATGTGTAATTGGATAATCCTTACGTATAAAAGTATTCTAAATGTTTTAAAGTTCCAAATCATATTAATAAATTTACATACACATCGATGATATAGATTCATAATTTCAAAGGATATTATGAATAGTTAAGAATGAGTTATTATTATACAAGGATTTAAGAAAACAACATAAGAATAATTAAATAATAAAAATTTATTATAACAGGTTAGTTGAGATGATGATTTCCTATAAAATGTTGATTTAGAACATTCATGGAGGGAAACCAACTTTATCTGGTGTTAGTGATAAGAAAAACAAGTCAATGAAATCTCAAGTGAGTGATATTAGAGGTGTTTGTTCTTCCAATTTTGAGATCAATGAATTTATAGAGGATGTTTAATATCAAATAGATATGGTTTAAAATATTTTAAACATACAATAAGATCTCTCAGTTGATAATCTTGATGATATTTAATGTTTTAAGAATGAAATAAAATACAACTTTCACATTATAGAAAATGTATTTGTGTGTTTGTTTGAGTTCCTTAATATGTTTCAGTGAAATTCTATGCTATCTAATTAAATACCATTTATAGATCCAGATATCAACAATATAATTGATCAATTGTTCCTTGAACTAAATTTTGTAAACTCGCTTGTCCAATATTTTCATTGTGACATCTTCACCCATTATCTCATACAATTGGTTAAAAATTATTTTATAGCTAATTATTAAGTGACTATAGATTCTATCATAATACATAACATTTAGTATAAGGTGCATTTAAATTACATGGTTTTCCATCTATAGAAATATGATTCTTATATATTAGGAAAATAATTTTGGAGTAACCAAGAATGGAAGAGATATGGTTTCATTCTCGATTGGTCTAATCAATAGTAACCATCATCATTTGGAAAATATCCCGGTCAAGATTTTTGAAGGGATATAAGACCTTCTCAAAGATTATTCAGAATAAGATTCTAGTTTTTAAAAGTTAGTGGAAATTACGTTTTTTGAGCTACACCAAAGGGATGATATAATAGAGTTTCTAGACCATTCTAACTAGTTTTCACTTATGTAAACGTCTATCAATTTTATTTTTCTAGTTTCTTTCCCAAGACTAGTGTCTCAAGAAACATTTAGTTGTTTGAATGGGGGTGTTAAAATTATGATTGAGAAGTTATCGAGCCTGCATAACATGTTTATATGTGGAAAATAGAGGCTATTTTGTTTACATTTTTTTCTAAATTAATTCTAAAAATCCTGTATACAGATCCCCCAACAACTAGTTCATGTTCTCATCTTAATATCATAGTTATTTCTCTTCAGAGTTTATCATTTTGTAAAATTTAATTTCTAGAAGTTATGAATATAAATAGTTTAAAAAATTTATTATATTTATAGGGAATCCTTATAATGATCCTAATTTTTTTAGAATGGGTTAAAATCCCAACCCAGTTTGAATTTTTCAATTAGTGGCTATGCTAGTTTTTTATTCGTTGATCGGAATTCAATTTTGAGAGTTATGTTTGCCTTAAATTGTATTTTTTGGGATTTTTGGAGGGTAGGGGAGTGATTCAGTGTTTGGGAAGGTTTTAGGAGCGTCATAGTACCAAAAGGCCGTTTTTTTGGATGTAGGTGCAGGCACACAATTTAGGGAAACCATGTGACTAGAGGAGCACGACCGTGTGATCTCATCTACAAAAGATTCAGACAGTTGTGCATGGTTTCCGCAAGGTTTTTCAAACCATACAGGGTAATCATGTACATTTGTAACCCTAGGATATCACATCCACATGGTTTGGTGAACCGTGCATGTAAACCATTTGGCCTAGTAAAAAAGTCAAAATGAACATTTTCCCTTTCTATGTTTTTCTTATATTCAACCACAATTTCTTCTTCTTGGTTTCACACAGAAGTGGAGAGTGACCCCTTTGCTCCTCTGGTGTATTTTGATCATGTATCTCTATCTGAAATCCATTTTTTGATCTGTCGGAAGCTACCATATTGCATCATCAAGGGTAACCCCACACACCCTTCTCCTTCTTTTATTTCACATCTTACAGACCATTGTATTTTTGCGAACCAATTTTTGGGTTTCATATGGAATCTCATATCTATGTTAGTTTTCTTCGAGTTGTAATTCGATATCATATGTTACTAAATCTATGAGTATAAGGTTGGTGTTTAATGCCTTGTTATGAGTTTTCAGGGACTTTTTTGGGTTCCAACATTTTAGCGTTGTGACGAGTATTAAGAGAGACCCTTATGTATCATATTAAATTGATTGTTAGACCATGTGGGACATCGTGGGCATGACCTATACATATTACTCTTGTACGAGGAATGGATAGAGGACATTGTTCCTTGGGATTGTTGGACAGGGGTGAGAAAATAGTTTTAAATGATTTTTTTGTTTTAAATTGTTATGTATAATTTTTTAATGCTTTATTAATCTTGTTAGAGGCATTTAGGATCTATATGCTAATGTACAACAGTTGGTAGATGGTGTAATTTAATCTTCTTAAATTGACTTAGTTGTATAAAATATTTTAATGTGATTTATATTTAGGTAATGCATGATATTACATATGCTGAGACCCTTGGGGTTGTGAAAGTCTTGTCCTGAGGTTTAGAAGGCATGGTCATTGGGATTGAGTGATGTTGATCACTGGTTGGGCTTTGCCCAGATCTGATTGAGTGGTTTTCACCACAGGATTGGGTGTTAGGGACATCGGTTAGAGGTAGTGTGACTGTAACTCCCCGACCCCAGTTACCCAGAGTCGGTGCATTATTACATAACATTGGCATGATCACAAGAAAGATCAATTCTCGAAACACCGATTGGTTTAGTAGCCTCGTAAACACTAGATATATTCATAAAGTTTTACATTACATCATGAAGTGAATAACTAGTACAACAACATATTGTATCCATAATCCACACTATTATCCCCTCATAATATTCCTGCAGGTCATTCATAATTTACTTCTTCACATCCTTGGAAAAATAAAACATAGAAAATGGGTGATCTCAAATGCCCAGTAAGGATAACAATATAGCGAAAACTTTCATAAATAAGAATAAACATTTAAGGAAATGTATAACTAAAACAAAAGCCTTTTAAACTTGAACTTCAACATAATATGGCAAAAATAAAATGAAATAATTCCATTTACTTATTCACATGGATATTCTACTAATCGAATAATCACATGCAATATCAATAACCACTTTCATAATGATGGAATGCATAATTCCAAACTATCATAACCACATAGCCAAGGCCTTGTGCCAAGAATACAAATATGATTTTGCCAAGGCCTTGTTCCAAGACACTAGTTTGTCTCATGAGACCTACCAATGCATCGAGGAGCTATAGCGGGCTCCGCCTGTCACATATTAAGTCCAATGCATTCCCATATGAAAAGGTTTAAACATAACGTAAACAGTCATATTAAAACTAGCTTACGAAAATTCAATACATTCACCATAAACAATGAATGGTATAAAAATAGCACATCCACAGTCAAAAATATCACAAAACCTTCAATACAATATATAAGTTTTGTATCATAATAAATCAACTTCAAATAATCGTAAAATCCATCAAAAGAATGTTGACATAGATGAAATCAAAAATCTTTTTAGAGCAATATCTCTATCTATTTTGAAATCATTTAAGAATCTTATATTTATGAAATAAAACATTTTATTTGAAAATATTCTTATAATCTTGTAAGGGAAGATTCTATGATTTTATAACGGTGGAAAATATCCGCACCCACCGTATAAGTTAAAAAAAACATTCTTACCTTAATTCTGCTGAAAAGGCTAAAAAGAACCTTATTTGGAAAACGATGGAAAGATTCCTTTATAAAACTCTTATAAAAAGTCAAAAAGGGTATAAATGACTTTATCCCATATTCTTTTAAATAGTAAAAATGTTTTGAAATACATTTTTAAGAATCATGGATGTGGATGACAAAGAGATCCCAGTAGATTATTACGTATAAACAACCTCGGATAATGAAGAGATTGTGAAATAAACCCTTACCTTGTAATTTTCCTTGGATGGGGTAGGTTAAACTCCAATATAATGGTGAAATAATTGTTATTAAATTATACAAGAATCATATACATTAATATGATATCATATATGATCTTTTAACATTGATTTCATAATAATATCTTATTATTATCGTTGTTTCGGGTGTTAACATACTCATTTTCTTTTATATGTTTAGTTAAATAAGACATGTTTGTAATGGATAGGATGTATAATATTCATATCCATAATGATATCAAGTCCTTAAAAATCATTTTTAAATCAACAAATGATAATTATACTTGAATGGATACGATGGAGAATGAATCTCATCACGTTCGTGGAGACGGTCGTCCGTACGTACGCACGAGCGACAATATCGTTCTTTTGATATTAAAATAATATATAAATGGATGGTATATCATATATACAGAATCATTAACATGTTATATTTATTATATACATGAGTTACACATCATTATTATACCCATCCAAATAATAATATATTGAATAACAATTACACCACGACGTGGAGACGGTAAGCCGTACGTACGCACGTATGGTGACATGTTATTCAAAGGGTGGATAGAATACTGAATATGGTTGTACCATATTTATAATAACATCACAGTATATATATGATACTGGAGTTAATATTTTAGAATGGTAATAACAACGGAAGAAGAAGTGGAAGAAGAAAGGAACTTGGAAAAGGGTGGTGAAATCATTACCTCTTTTTCGTGTTCTTCCTTTTGATTTGAATAGAAGGTCTCCTTAGGTTGGCTTTCTGATCCAACTAAGGCCTCTAGGTTGTATTGAGGGAAGTTGGGAGAGTATATGGGCAGCTTTTGGCCGAACCAAAAGGCTTTGAAGGTGTGAAGAAATGAGATGGAGGAGTGCCCTTTTATAAGAGGGGTGAGAGACAACTTGGGAAAAGCTAGAAATATTAATTTATAATAAATTCATATTCGGTATCTAATGGATCCAAAGTGGATTATTTAAATTTTATGGTGGGGATGGGTAAAAAACCACTCAACCAATATAATTTAGACAGGTTTGGGTACTTATATTAATCTTATCTTTAAGTATTAACTCTATGTTAATTAGTTTCTCTTTTACAATGTCTCTTTTTATTTTTAAATTATATGGTTAATAAACTTACTATATACATCCAAGAGACCCCCAAATTGTCCATTAAGGATACAGATATAATTATATAAGTCTCTTGGCTGAACCTTAGATTTTTAGGAATTTAATATCAATTAATAATATAATATTTGTTTTAAAAACTCTTTTATGTCAATTTTGACACTATTCAATAGATGATTTTTTTTGAAACTTATAACAGAATTATTAAATAGAAAAAAGTTACTAAAATCAATATTAATATGTCATATTATCCTATAAAATTAGTTTAATTCATTAAAAGTCTCAAATTAATTTAATTTTGGTGTTTATAATATCAATAATTTTAATTTTTCACTATTATGCTAATTACTGCATCATCATTGTGTCATAAATAAATTACATTATTTAATGTCTAAAAATTATAAATAAAATATCATTATGTAGAAATTCAGTTTATCTTTCTAATGAATATTTATAGTTGAAAATACAACATATATAAAACTATGTAAAAATTTGTTTTCTAAAAGATATATGCTTGTGTCATTTTTGTATTCATTTTAACTTAATTAAAAGAAAGTGTCTCTATCACTTAAAAGTGGCACCATGGGGTCCCAAAAAAGACCCAAAGATGACCATGGTCGAACATGTATCATCCAATAAGGTTTGGACACGTTTTAGGGTAATTTGGAATTATTATAATATTATGTTTTAACCCTTGTTTACCGGATTTACCCTTAACGATGGTAAATAAAATATTTACCGCAATAATTATTCAAAATTTCTAAAAATAAAAGTTACCTATTTACACAATTTGAACATCCTGATTCTAAATATGGAATCCATTTTTCTAAATTCAAAACACAGAATTGGTAGAAATTAATTTAAAATTAATTCCCGCTGTCAAAACAAAAAGTGTGTTTTTAAGATATAATAACTATCAAAAGAATGATACTTGTTTATGTTCGGTTTAATTGTGAAATTATGTCCAATGACAAAAATTGTATTAAATGGTAAAAATATATTATAAATATACTTTAAAACCACTCAAATTCATAATTTATCAATATAAATTATTTCGATTAAAAAAGTTGTTTTTAATTAAAATTTAGTAATTTTCACTATTCATCAAAATATTAAAGTTATCCGAAAAGTAACAAAACTTCAACTTTGGCTAAATTCGATATTCTGAATTCAAAACTGAAGTCCATTTTGAAATATAAAATATATATAATTTCAAAAGGTAGGTAATACTATTCATAATGGCTAGTTTGATTGGTTATGATGTGTTAGAACTCGGTGTGGCTTACAACACACGCTATCACATTAATCAAAGAGAAGCGTACCGTAGAAGCTTGGGGTGTTACATTCTCCCCTCCTTCAAATAATTTCGTCCACGAAATTTATAGAAGACTTATCACATGAAAGGACTCAGGTGGTTCTTCATCATATGTTTCCCAGGTTCCCATGTTGCCTCTTCCATCTTATTGTTTCTCCACAATACTTTTACCAGACGCGTCGTCCGGTATCTCAGTACTTGTTCTATCGTATCAAGAATCCTAATGGGATCTTCGCAATAAGACAGATCAGGTTCCAATTCTAATTCCTCATAGGAGAGTACATGCGTTGGGCCAGGCATGTATTTCCTCAACAGAGATACGTGGAACACATCGTGAACTTTGGAGAGACTTGGCGGCATTGCCAATCGGTAAGCTACAACCCCAATTCTTTCTAGAATTTCGAAAGGTCCGATGTACCTGGGACTCAATTTACCTTTCTTACCAAAATGTATGACTCCATTCCATGGAGATACGTTCATAAAAACATGATCACCCACATGAAATTCTAAATCCTTCCATCGATTATCGGCATAGCTCTTTTGCCTACTTTGAGCTGTTTTAATGTGATTTAGGATTACCTTTACCTTTTCCATAATTTCCTCAACTAGTTCTGGACCTACAAGTTTTCTATCACCAACATCATCCCAACAGGTTGGTGTGCGACGTCTCTTTCCGTATAATGCTTCTTATGGTGCCATATGAATACTCGAATGGAAGCTATTGTTATAGGAAAATTCTACCAGAGGTAAATACTGATCCCACATACCCTGAAAGTAAAGTGGGAAAGATCTCAACATGTCTTCTAAGGTTTGAATAGTCCGTTCTGATTGTCCGTCTGTCTGAGGGTGGTATGCAGTGCTCAAATAAAGTTTAGTATCCAGGGATTTCTGAAGACTCTTCCAGAATCATGAAGTAAAATGGGGATCACAATCAGAAACAATCGATAGGGGTACTCCATGAAGTCTCACAAATTCATTAATATATAGTCTTGCTAGACGTTCCAGTGGTAGATCTTCTCTTATAGCAAGAAAATGTTCTGACATGGTAAGACGATCAACAATAACCCATATTGCATTATTCCTTATAGGATTCTTTGGTAGCCCCAAGACAAAGTCCATCGTAATATTGTCCCATTTCCACTCCGGTATGGGAAGAGGTTGCATGACTCCTCCAGGGTGTTGCCTTCCAGCTTTCAATTGTTGACAAACCATACATCTTGACAAAAAATTAGCAATATCCCTCTTCATATTGTCCCACCAAAAATGTTACTTCAAATATCTATACATTTTGGTGCTCCTAGGGTGTATAGAGAAATTGGAACTATGAGAATCATCCAACAATTCCCTTTTTATATCATGTATATCATGAACACAAAGCCTCTTCCCGAATTTCAAAATTCCATTTTCATACAAAAAATCTCTCAATCTCCCATCATTCACAACATTAATCTTCTTTTGAAATTCTCCATCATTAGTCTGAGAACTCTTAATCCATTCTTGTAAAGATGTTTTGGAAACCATTTGAAAAAGCATTGATGTTTCTCCTTCCCTGGTTATTCCCATGTCCATCTTCACTACATCTATGAAAATTGGATCCCATTCAATTCTCATATTTTTCAAAACTCTGTGATCCTTTCTGCTCAAAGCATATTCCACCTTGTTTGCCTTCCCCGGGTGGTAGTGTATCATGAAATCATAATCATTGAGTAATTCAAGACATCTCCTTTGCCTCATATTGAGTTCTTTTTGTGAGAAAATATACTTCAAACTCTTGTGATCAGTATAAATCTCACATTTTTCACCATAGAGGTAGTGCCTCCATATCTTCAAAGAAAAGATCACAGCTGCTAACTCGAGATCATGAGTAGGATAGTTTTGTTCATGAATTTTCAACTATCGTGATTCATAGGAAATAACTCTATCATTCTGCATAAGGACACAACCAAGTCCTTTCTTCGATGCATCACTATAAAAAATGAACCCATCATTCCCCGATGGTAGAGTCAATATAGGAGCATTGACTAATCTTCTCTTCAGTTTTTCGAAGCATTCTTCACACCCTTTTGTCCAAACAAATTTAACCCCTTTACGTGTGATCTTCGTTAATGAGTTAGCTAATCGGGCAAAATTCTGGACGAAATGTCGATAATAACCTACAAAACCAATAAAACTATGTACCTCAGTTATACTCACAGGTGCTTGCCATTCGTGGGTTGCCTTGGTCTTAGAAGGATCAACAGACATTCCATCTTTAGAGACAATGTGGCCAAGAAAAGAAATATCCTGAAGCCAGAATTCACACTTGCTAAAATTCCCATATATTTCATGACTTCTCAGAGTCTTCAAGATAATACGCAAGTGATTTTCATGATCTTCATAGGTTTTGGAGTATACTAAGATATCATCAATAAATACCACCACAAATTCATCGAGATACTCCTTGAAAACTCTATTCATCAGATCCATGAATACAGAGGGTGCATTAGTCAATCCAAAAGGCATTATAGTAAACTCGTAATGCCCGTACCTGGTTCGAAATGTTGTCTTCAGAATTTCTTCCTTCTTCACACACAACTGATGGTATTCATATCGAAGGTCAATCTCTGAAAAGTATTGACCTCCATGCAGTTGGTCAAATAAATCATCAATGCATGGTAGGGGATACTTGTTCTTTATTGTTATAGCATTGATCTCCCTGTATTCGATACATAACCTCATATATCTGTCTTTCTTTTTTACAAAAAGAACATGGGCTCCCCATGGAGAAACACTAGGGTGAATAAATCCCTTATTACTCAATTCCTCTAGTTGTTTGTTTAATTAAAATAATTCTATAGTGGCCATTCTATAAGGGGTCTTCGATATAGGCCTTGATCCAGGAATTAAATCAATGGAAAACTCAACTTCTCGTTCTGGAGGATGTCCAGGTAAATCTTCCGGAAATACATCTACAAATTCTTTCACAACAGGTACATCTTCTATTTGAACATTTCTTTCCTCACCCACAGTTATTTCATTCTCTTCCTCCCCAATAATTTAATTTAGTTGAGCTACTGGGGTGGATCTAAATAAGAACTAGGTAGTGACGATTCTGCTCTAAAGATAAGGTTTTCATTATCATCATCATCAAGAATCGTAACCTCTTTCTTCTTACAATAAATCTTCTCATCATAGTCTGAAATCCAGTCCATACTGAGGATTATATCAAAATAAATCATAGGTATGATGACGAGATCAGAAGATAAAGAACATTTATGTGCTCTAATGGGGACTGATTCACAAAACATTGTTGCAATTATACTTCCTTAGGAGTTTTAACTGACAACTCCCTTGTTAAATCAAATTGGAAATATCTAATTTTCTTAGAAAACTAGGAAGATATGAAACAATGCAATGATCTAGAATCAAATAATGCATTTGCTAAACTTGAGGAAACCATTAAATTACCTGCCACCACGTCTTTCAGATCTTCTACCTCAGCAGTACTAATAGCATAAGCTTGGCCTTGATCCCTTGGCCTTTTCTGAGGTAAGTTTTCCTGACATTTAGGACATTCATTTTCATAATGTCCCATCTCCCTACAATTGTAGCACTGAACATTGGTATCTTACTTCTTCCACTTGCAATCAAGAGCTTGGTGGCCTTTTTCACCACACTTGTAACAGAATCCCAATCCCTTCAAGCAAGTACCAGGGTGTTTCTTCCCACATTTACCACAGGATGGATATTAGAACTTTCCCTTCTTCCCCTTATTTACATTCCCAGATTGATCAGAAGGTCTCTTCTTCTCTTTCATTGCTTTAAAGTCATAAGACTTAGAAAATACCTTTTCGGTCTTGATAGCACATGAGACAATGTCTTCGTACGATGAAAAGGATTGTGAGACTAATGCTCGACGGAGAAATGGTTTTAACCCATAAAAGAAATGGTCAATATTACTTATTGGGTTACGTATATAATCTCCAGCATACCATGCTAACCTTGTAAAGTTAGCCTCATACTTTGTGACATTCTCATCCTCCTTTTATCTCAGACTTAGAAACTGACTTTCCATATCTGCTCGGTGGTTGCGAGGAAAGTATTTTTCTAAAAATAGATCTTTGAACTCCCTCCATTCCATATTTGATAATACATCATATTCCTTCGTATTTTGAATCAATGACCACCATTGATCAGCATCTCCAGTGAGGCGGTAAACTGCGATGATAACTTTTTCCCTTTCACTACTCCCCAAAGCCAGAAATATTTTCTTTAGGGAAAATATCCATTGCTCAGATACTAAGGGATTTGTACTCCCATTGAACGTTGGTGGTTGTTTCCTCATGAATTGATCTAACATTGATCCTCCACGCTGATGATCAGGGTGGTCCAAATGGGTAAGGTTATTATTCATAACCTGGGTGAGTTGTCCTAGTATGGTGATTAGCTGATCGGCACAAGTTGCATCACCAGCTCCATTATAATTATCTTGTGCAGGAGGGAAATCCCTACATGGAGTGCATGCATTGATACGGTTTCCATTTCTTCCACTAGGCGCCATTTCTAAACAATGGCATAAACTAGATCAGTTTGTGAATCAAAAATACATAATCCCATACTTATAAAACACTTAACATAAATTGAACTATTTATGGATATAATCCATAATCATAAGAATGTTTTCTTTGAGAAATTATGTACTCATAAACCCTTCATAATGATTTTTAATGAGAATGAGGGTTATCCTAAGCATATCCCCTGGTAGTGTAGTAACCAAGAGTGCAGCAAGGCCCGTTGTCGTGCACCAGTTCCTGTTCGAGTCTAGCTCAAAGCGGTGTTTTCTGGTTTTACCCCTAGGTACATCTGTGCCAGAGCCGCCTCTACCTGCTCGTATCCAGACAGGGATGTATTGCTCAGAAACCTAACAAAATCTCTACAATACCAAAATTCTAGGAAGTTCTTCTATACTAATCCTCAAAGTCCATCTTAAATCTATGTGCTCTAATCAGAGCTTATCTAAATCTAGCTTCCAAGGTTTGTACTAAACTTTCTCTGATACCAACTGTAATGCCCGGACCCAAGTTACCCAGAGCCGGTGCATTATTACATAACATTGGCATGATCACAAGAAAGATCAAATATCGAAAGACCGATTTGTTTAGTAGCTTTGGAAATAATAGATATATTCATAAAGTTTTACATTACATCATGAAGTAAAAAACTACTACAAAAACATATTGTCTCCATAATCCACACTATTATCCCCTCATAATATCCCAGCAGGTCATTCATAATTTACTTCTTCACTTCCTGGGAAAAATAAATCATAGAAAATGGGTGAGCTCAAATGCCCAGTAAGGATATCAATATAGCGGAAACTTTCATAAATAAGAATAAAAATTTAAGGCAATGTATAACTAAAACAAAAGCCTTTTAAACTTGAACTTCAACATAATATGGAAAAAATAAAATGAAATAATTCCATATAATTATTCACATGGATATCCTACTAATCGAATAATCACATGCAATATCAATAACCACTTTCATAATGATGGAATGCATAATTCCAGACTATCATAACCACATAGCCAAGGCCTCGTGCCAAGACTACAAATAAGATTTTTCCAAGGCCTTGTGCCAAGACACTAGTTTGTCTCATGAGACCTACCGATGCATCGAGGAGCTATAGCGGGCTCCACCCGTCACATATTAAGTCCAATGCATTCCCATATGAAAAGGATTAAACATAACGTAAACATTCGTATTCAAACTAGCATACAAAATGTCAATACTTTCACCATAAACTATGAATGTTATAAAAATAGCACATCCACAGTCAAACATATCACTAAACCTTCAATATAATATAGAAGTTTTGTATCATAATAAATCAACTTCAAATAAGCGTAAAATCCATCAAAGGATGTTGACATAGAAGAAATCAAAACTCTTTTTAGAGGAATATCTCTTTCTATTTTGAAATCATTTTAGAGTCTTATATTTATGAAATAAAACATTTTCTTTGAAAATATTCTTATAATTTTGTAAGGTAAGATTCTACAATTTTATAATGGTGGAAAATAGCCGCACCAACTATATAAGTTAAAAAAACATTCTTACCTTAATTATGTCGAAAAGGTTAAAAGGCACCTTGTTTGGAAAACGACGGAAATATTCCTTTATAAAACTCTTATAAAAAGTCAAACAAGGGTATAAATGACTTTAACCCATATTCTATTAAATATTAAAAATGTTTTGAAATACATTTTTAAGAAACATGGATGTGGATGATAAAGAGATCCCAGTAGATTATTACTTATATACAACCTCAGATAATGAAGAGATTGTGAAATAAACCCTTACCTTGTACTTTTCCTTGGTTGGGGTAGGTTAACCTCCTGTATAATGGTTAAATAATTGTTATTAAATTATAAAGTAATCATATACATTAATATGATATCATATATGATCTTTTAACATTGATTTGGTAATAATATCTTAGTATTATTGTTGTTTCGGGTGTTAACATACTCGTTTTCTTTTATATGTTTTGTTACGTAAGAAATGTTTGTAATAGATAGGTTGTATATTATTCATATCTAGAATGATATCAAGTCCTTAAACATAATTTTTAAATCATCAAATGATAATTATACTTGAATGGATATGATGGAGAATGAATCTCATCGCGTTCGTGGAGACGGTAGTCCGTACATACGTACGAGAGACAATATCATACTTTTGATATTAAAATAATATATAAATGGATGATATATCATATATAAAGAATAATTAACATGTTATATTTATTATTTAAATGAGTTAAAAATCATTATTTTACCCATCCAAATAATAATATATTGAATAACAATTACATTATGACGTGGAGACGGTAAGCCGTACGTACGCACGTATGGTGACATGTTATTCAAAGAGTGGATAGAATACAGAATATAGTTGTACCATATTTATAATAACATCACAATATATATATGATACTGGAGTTATTATTTTAGAATGTTAATAACAAAGGAAGAAGAAGTGGAAGAAGAAAGGAACTTGGAAAAGGGTGGTGGAATCATTACCTCTTCTTCAGGTTCTTCCTTTTGATTTGATCAAAAGGGCTCCTAAGGATGGCTTTTGGATCAAACTAAGGCCTCTAGGTTGTAGTGAGGGAAGTTGGGATAGTATATGGAAAGAGTTTGGCCGATCCAAATGGCTTTGAAGGTGTGAAAAATGAGAAGGAGGAGTGCCCTTTTATAAGAGGGGTGAGGGGCACCTTTGGAAAAGCTAGAAATATTAATTTATAAAAAATTCATATTCGGTTTTTAAGTGCTCAAAATTATATTATTTAAATTTTAAGGTGGGGAGGGTTCTAAAACCACTCAACCTATATAATTTATAAAGGTTTGGGTACTTATATTAATCATATCTTTAAGTATTAACTCTAAGTTAATTAGTTTCACATTTACAATGTCTCTTTGTATTTTAATATTATATGGTTAATAAACTTACTATATACATTTAAGCGACCAAAAAATGGTCCATTAATGATAAACCTATCTTGATATAAGTCTCTTGGACGAACCTTAGATTTTTAGGAATTTAATATCAATTAATAATATAATATTGGTTTTAAAAACTCTTTTATGTAAATTTTAACACTATTCAATAGTTTATTTTTTTGAAACTTATAACAGAATTATTACTTCAAAAACATTTAATAAACTCAATCCTAATATATCATATTATCCTAGAAAATTATTATTATGCATTAAAAGTTTCAAATTATATTAATTTTGGTATTTATAATATCAATTATTTTAATTTTTCACTATTATGGTAATTATTGCATCATCATTGTGTCATAAATAAATTAAATTATTTAATGTCTAAAAATTTATAAATAAATTATAATTATGTAAGAAATCGTTTTATCTTTCTAATTAATATTTATAGTCGAAAATACAACATATATAACCCTGTGTAAAAATTGTTTTTCTAAAAGATATATGCTTGTGTCAGTTTTGTATTCATTTTAACTTAAATAAAATAAAGTGTCCCTATCACTTACATGTGGAACCATGGGGTCCCAAAATCGACCCCAAGATTCCCATGGTCGAACATGTATCAACCCATAAGGTTAGGACACATTTTAGGGTAATTGTGTATTATTATAATATTATTTTTTAACCCTTATTTACCGGATTTACCCTTAACCATGGTAAATAAAATATTTACTGCAGTATTTATTCAAAATGTCTAAAAATAAAAGTTACCTATTTACACAATTTTAACATCCTATATTCCAAATATGGAATCCATTTTTCTAAATTCAAAACACATAAGTGACAGAAATTAATTTAAAATTAATTTCCGCTGTCAAAACAAAAAGCAGGTTTCTAAGATATAATAACTATCAAAAGATTGATACTTTTTTATGTTGGGATTAATTGTGAAATTATGTCCAATGACCAACATTGTATTAAATGGTAAAAATATATTATAAATATACTTTAAAACTACTAAAATTAATAATTTATCAATATAAATTAATTCGATTAAAAAGTTGATTTTAATTAAAATTTAGTAATTTTCACTAGTCATCAAAATATTAAAGATATCCGAAAATTACCAAAATTTCACCTTAGGCTAAATTCAATATTCCAAATCCAAAAATGAAGTCTATTTTGAAATATAAAATATATATAATTTCAAAAAGTAGGTATTACTGTTCATAATGGCTGGTTTGATTGGTTATGGGGTGTTAGAACTCGATGTTGCGTACAACACACGCTATAACATTATTCAAATTGAAGCGTACCGTAGAAGCTTGGGGTGTTACAGAGACTGTCAGTTTGATCATGGCCTGGGATACTTGGATGGAATGTCCATCAGAATTGAGAAACATGGTCGCATGGGCACATGGATCCAGAGATGGTGTGTCATAGGTTCTTATTTACCAATTTTCGTTCACTCGTGATGGCTATATAATTTATTGAGTCATGTGCACATAGTTTGACTCCACGATGAGTTGTTTTTGGCCACTCATGTTGTTAGAGGCCCCCAATATATGAAACATGGGAATTTTAGGTTTTTGGGTGCTTTCCATGATAATCCACGTTGATGGTGAGGATCCATTAGTTGCTAGTGATGAGGCTATCTGGTTGCGGCTAAGGCTCGTTGTGATTGAGGCCATAGTCTGGGATATCTATTTGAATATAAAAATTGTTGTTTATCAATTTTTCATGCCTTGGTATGATGTGAGATTTTATGTAGGGGTCCATGGGACTGGAATATGATTTGTTTTAGTGTGCCTTTGGGATGTCGGTACTTGAGACAGAAGGTGTCAGGAGCCACTGGTGCCGAGATATGTGATTTAGGGGGAACTTGAGGGTTCAAATAGGATTGTGAATACATGGGTACCTTGTTCCATGGGCCAAGGAATCTCTTTACATCAAAGATCTCAGTGTTGGCCGAAACAGGTGACACTCCCTGGAGGCTTCTAAGCACTAGTTGAGCTTATGTTTATTTATGCATCATACATTTTACATTCATTGAAATTAATTATTCTTAAACACATATACTAGGTATGGACCATTGGGTGGTATCCTATTAATATTCATATCACACCCTACACAATCCCTTTGGGACATGTGTAGACATTATGAATTTATATACAAGTAAAGTATCTTCTTCAGAAGCTGGATCGTAGTGTTGTTAGGTATTGGGATTGACATAGAAATTGAGGTCATTACTAGATGGTGTTTTACGTTTTCTATATTTCAATATTATATCATCATGGTTATATATTTATCTATTGTGTTTATCCATGGGATCAATTTTTATACTGACATATATGACCTTCTATGGATGCATGTTTCTTCTGTTTAGTTTCTATAAATGATTTTTGACATTTTGTTATATTTACCTTTCACTGTAGTTGTTTCTATAATGCTTCCACTATTTATTGATGTTGGCTGTGATTCTACGTTGTGGGTCTGTTTTGATTCTAATGAGTCATTTATTTCTACTACATGCGTCACTATTATACTCAGACTAGTGTATTATCTATCCCAATAAAGTATAGCCTCTCCACTATACCTCTTTACACCCTCGCCGCAAGTCAGTAGCCTTTGGAATTTTTGGAGGCATGCCTATGCCCAGTGGTACCTAGCCAAATATCACTGTTTGGGTGGATGTTTAGGTTGGGGATGCTACAATTGGTATCAGATTAGTTCTTGACTGGGATTTAGTAGAAACCTTTGACTATATTCTAATGATATCGATACTGCCTTTATTTTCTATTGGTTTACTATTTGAGATATGGTAGACTAGAGATAGGTTGAGATCCGAACAGGGTTTCTAGATGATCTTGGGTGTCTGCAGCCACATGAATGAGGGACAGACCAAGTTGCCTTTGGTGGGAAATACTTTTTTTCATTATCTCATATTACAGTTTATATGGTTTCCATCTTGTTAGATCAAATAGTTTGTGGTGATTATCAATTTTGATATGTGACCATTGACCTGATGCGATAAGGGAGAATTGGACCTTTTCCAGTAAGGAAAGGCATGGTTTTTCTTATTTTGATTGGCACATTTTTAGGTTATTGAAATTTCTTATATGATTTTATTCCTTGTGAATGTATTATAACATATGAATAATATAAAATTACATGCTTTAAATCTTTTTGAAATGTGAAATTTGATATAAAATGTGATATGTTATACATTAAATTTATGTAAAGTTCATGTGGAATGAGAATTTGGGAATTCCTCATATAAGAGTCAGAATGTATTATGTATATTATAGGTGATTTTGATCACCATGATTGGGGGACTCGGTCATCGGATTGAGGCAATTTTGGTTGTCAGGATTAACCTGATCAAGGGAAATTATGATTCTTGTATCTCTTCAGGGTGGTTAAAGAGGCCCTGAGGCTCAGTTGTTGGGGGTTTTGTTGCATTGGGGGAGAGTATGTGTAGTTGATATATGCTTCCTTTTACTAATTTCCATATCTGTTTTATATATTTATTAAGATATATATATATATATATATGAGCTATCTGACAATTTGATGGTATTCAGTGGGTTTATCCTAGATATCTAGATGGAGCATCTGGCGGGTGATGGTAAAATGACGTAGGAGCATGATCAGGTTCAGACCCATGATGGGCAGGTGGATCTTGAGCTGTAGGTACAATCCAATGTCATGATCAACTTCATGATCCATTTCAAGTAGGGAAACAGCCGGGTTTCACAGTTTATGGGTTGCTACTCGACTAGTATATCCAATTAATCATGGTACATGTTTTTTAGGGGATCGATAGAGGCTCTCCTAGTAGAGATCCATTGATATCATATCTGATGTGGGAGTAACCTTTGTAGCACCTTCCACTTTTTTAGGGTGTGGGTGGTCTATAGGCAGTTGGGAACTTGATAGAGATCATGAAGATGATCTTTGAGAATCTCGAGATGCCCCCTTGGTGGAGGGTCAAGACATCAATTTATATGCTCATATGGTCAGCTATGAACTAGTGGAATGTTCAGGTTTAGGCACAAAAACACGAGGAACTACCCTAGATTATTTTGAAAACAAATTATTTGAGCAATTTTTCTCAGAGACCCTGATGGTGGAGAGTTCTAGGGAGTTCTTGAGCATTCAGCAGGGTGACATGACCATCATGGAAAATGCAGATACTTTCACAGAGCTATCTTTCATTTCCCTAGTAATGGTAAGAGATGACACCTTGGGGAATATCTCTTAACATATGGATTACAAAACACCATATGGGTGAATATAAACATCTTAAGATTGGCCTTGTTCTCAGAGGTGGTGAATCAGATGCTCAAACCCTAATGAATCCTGATGAACATGTCCTATTTGGTTTTGGCGGGGACTTCAAGTGATGGATAAGATCAAAGGAAACAAGGTCGGGATGAGTTCTAGTATGTTTGAGAGGCCATGGAATAATCTAGACCACCTCGTGGTAGCTACATGGTGGTTTTAATTTATTGTGGGAAGCCATGGAATATCCAAAATCAGAGTGACATGCCTCTAAAGTAGTGTCAGGCATGTGGATGTGGATTGGTGGGGAATCATGAGAGGTTCTGCATGAATCCTTCTCAGACAACTAGAAATCATGGACTAGGGCAGAATCATGCATCTAGAGTTGGTTTAGGTTCAGTACCAGGTGAGGGTAGTCGATGCATAGAGTCATGCAGAAGATGTGGCAAAGACAGTGGGACTCGGATGTGGGGTTAGCGGCTGGTGGCTCGTGCAACACCGTAGTGAGTCCATGATTCTTAAAACCTTGTGTCCGTCCAAGTGCATGCCCTAGAGCGATTGGGGATTCTAGGCTTGTGAGCCGACGATGTTCAGAGGTAATTCACGGGCATGTCCATGATTGTATTTTTAAATTGTCCTGGCATGTTAAGGCATTTCTATTTTCAGTGCATGTGGTGCACATGATGTATATGGACTGAATAGATTTTTTTTCATAGGTTGGAACCATCTCGGGTGAGTGATTATATATAAATATATGAGGTTCATGGAATCAGAAGCATCATTGGATGTGTGTTTGAGTTACTTTGAATGAGGAGTATTTTGGATGCGTGTTTTAAGGTGAACTGAGAATCATGGAATCGAGGATGTAGTTTCTAATTTAGGTGAAAGGCACCATGTTTTTTTTGGCATCCATGGGATGTGAGACCTCCTTGTGCCATGGGGGCCTTTGGATTGAGGCAGGAACTGTTGTGGTGCGGGATGTCTTTGGGTGTCCAGAGTGACATGGGAGAACATGATAAGGACTAGGGGTGAAGATATGTCCCATGAGGACAATGGTTAATAAAATAGGTTGATGGACTTTTGTTGGATTTGAGACTCTATCTAGATGGACCATGTTATGAAATTCATATGGTAGGGAGCCCCTTGAAGAAGTTGTCCTTGGCCATTGAGACCAGGGTAGTCCAGGTATCATTGAACATGATCGATATGTTTGGTACCATGTTTCTGTTTTTTATAGATTGGGGAAAAGTTATGTTAATGTGGGGAGAATGTAATGACCCAGGTTTTGGGAATGGTTCAAAATCCTCACCAGGTTTGAATTTTCATTTAGTGGTTCTGGTACTTTTTGTTTCGTTGATCGAAACTCAATTCCTATAGTTATGTTGGCCATAAATGGGGTTTTATGTTGGTTTGGAGGCTAGTATTGTGACTCAGGTGTTCAGAATGGTTTTTAGATCATTGAAGGCACAATGTCCTGGTATTTGGGAAGCTTGTGTAGGGACACGATTTAGGGAAACCATTTGACTAGAGGTGCATGGCCATGCAAGTTCATCTGTAAAAGTTACAGATAGCTGCACACGGTCTCCACACGGCTGTCCAAACCGTGAAGGATACCTATATAGACCTTCATCCCTAAGTAGTGGCTTCCACATAGTTTCTTCATGGTTTGGAAATTCATGTTGATAAAACATGTAGACCAGTAAAGTAGTCAAAATGGCCATTTTCCTTACTCCCTTTTTATTCCTTTTTTCCTCTCATTCTACGTATTTGTCATTCATAGTAGGGGAGATCATCCTCATTCTCTTCCAGTAGATATTGATCCCATCTATCCATCTGGAATCTGTTCATAGATTCATCAGATGTTGTAGGATCTCATTTGTAATGATAACCCTATGCACCCTTCTTATTCTTTGATTTTTAATCTTACGAATCTTTCATTCCATCTGATAAGATTGTAGGGTTTAAAAAGGAATCTCATATCTATTTAATTTTCTTCATGTTTGACTTCAAAATATGATGGCCCTACGTGTAGAAGTCTAAGGTAGGTGGTGGATACATTTTTTTGAGTTTTCATAGCCTTTTGGGGTTTATGATTTTTAGTGAAATAGAGAGTATTGAGAGAGAACCTACTTTAGAATATTGAAATGCCTATTATATCATGTGAGATACTATGGGTATTACCTCTTCTCATTAGTATTGAGTGAGGCCAGACAACAATTCGTTCCTCCTTGGTATATTTTGGTCGGGGCTCCCAAATTGATTGAAATGATTTTCTTGTTCTAAATAGGTATTTTTAATTTTTTAAAACTTGATTATGCTTTCTAGAGGAATTGAAGACCTCTTTGATAGTGTTCCACAACTAGTAGATAGAGTAATTCAACCTGCATAAATTAAATTACTTGTTTAAAATATTTTAATATGATTTATATTTATGTAATTCATGAAATTACATATACTGAAACACTTGTGGTTGTGATAATCTTGGATCGAGGATGAGATGTCATTGCCATCAAGATTGAGTGACATTGATCACTTGTTGGGATTTCAATAGATTTTATTTACTGGTTTGGACTTTAGTATTGGGTGTCGTCGATGTTGGTTTGAGGCAGTGTGACTTTCAGTTTGGGCATAGACCATGATACTTGGATTGCATGGCCATCAGATTTGAGCAACATGGTGTTAGGGGAATGAAGTGCCATATATGGTGTGGCTTAGGTTCTTATTAAGTGATATTCTCTCTTCCATGATGACCAATGTCCCGATTGAGTCGGGTGCATACAGGATGGATCCGTGACAAGTTTTTTTTCACCACTCATGTGGGTAGAGGGACATAATAGACATGGCTTAGGTATTTTAGGTTTTGGGGTGGTTTCCATAGAAATCCATGGGGAAGGTTAGGAGCCTTAGGTTAATAGCGATGATGCTACTAGGATGGGGGCTGAGGCTTTCCCTGATTAATGTCATGGGACAAGATATCAATTTTAGGATAGGCATCATTATTCCTAAACTTACAGTCCCTTGGGCCAATGCGAACTTTTGAGAAGGGGTCAGTGGGACAAGGATACCATTGTTTGGGAGTACCTTCAGAAAGTTAGTACTTGAGACACATGGTGTAAGGAGGAACGTAGTGCCAGGCTATGTGATTGAGGTGAATCCCAAGATTTCACCTAGACATGTGTCTACATGGGTACCTTGGGATATGGGTTGGGGACTCCCTTTTATTTTGAGATCTGGAGGTTTTCTGAAGTGGGTGACACTCCCAGGTGGTTGTTGAGCACCAGTGGAGCTTTTTTTTATGTATCATAATTTTTACATTCCATTGAGATGCATGTATTCTTAAACATGTATAATATGTACACACCATTGGGTGGTATCCTACTAATATTTGTCTCACACCCCTAAATGGGCACTTCGGGATGCGTGTCGAAATTTTGAATTTATATACAGGAAAAAGATCATCTTTAGAAGCTGGACTATATTGTTGTTTCGCATGGGGATTGGCATGGACCAGAGGTCATGCCTAGATAGTGTTTAAATTTTTTGGATTTTATTCCTGTATCAACATTCTTATATATGTGTCTATAGTGTTTTTACAGGGGCACACTATGTATATTTACGGGTATGACCTTCTATTGATGCATGCTTGTTCTTTTCAGTTGCTACATGTAATATGATGGCTTGTTGTTCTATTTACAATATGCAGTAGTTGTTTCTATATTACTTCGCCTATTTATTCAAATAGGATGTGCTTCTGATTTACGGGATTTGTTCGAGTATGCTAAGTCATTTATTTTGGTTTCATGTGTTAATATTTTACTCAGACCCGTATATTATATCTCTCTATAGGGTATATCTTCCCACTATACATATCTGCAACCTCACTACTAGTCGAAAGCCTTTGGATTTTGGGGAGGCATTAGTAAGGCCAGAGGTGCCCACCCCGACAGCACTGTTCAGGTTTCTTCTCAGGTTAGGGAGGCTATAGGACTCTACTATCATTCTCAATTTCATGAAATTAAATTTCATTAAGAGAATTAATATATTTTTTGATTTAATATTTTATCTATAAGAATGTATTTATCTTGTCCATGTACCACCAAATACCTATAAAGGTAACCATTAGATAGTGGATACTAATTTTGACCTAACAATGATTAATCAAAAAGAACATTTCATTTCTATTACTACAGTTACTATTAAGTCTAATGAAAAAGGTTATACTTCATCCAAGCCTACTAAGAAAGCACTATGTAAGATCCGGATATTATGATGAGGTATGAATTATTTAATTTTCAGTTTTAATAATTCATTTTTTTCTTATAGTTTTCACTAGAGGTTTATGAAGGGGATCAAGATCATTTGGGGCTTGTTCGGATCCCAGAGAACCAATCATTTGAGAAACAACATGAGGCATATGTTGGGTGCATAAGAATTTATAACCCTACAACTCAAACATGAACCCCATATATAGAGGATCATAGTTAGGATTTCCATGTAAGGGAGTCCATATGACTTTGATAAATGGTGTAGAGTTATTTTAGATGTCCTTCTCATGGTCTGAACATTGATTTTCAAGCCATGTGCAAACTGTTGCAAGGGATGTTCCACTGGATAATACGAACACATGGTCAATTCAGTATTTGTCTAACCATTTTCCTTGTCCATATGAGGGTGGAATCCCGTATAGAAGAGAATTATTTCTTTCCCCATGGTCTGGAAAACGATATGTCCAAACCGTGTGAACCTTTATAAAGGCGTGAAATGTTCATTTTCCCTCCTTCCACTTAAAACTAATGCCACCATTATTTTACATATTTTTTCAGTAGTCTCCCAATATGAGATCTCCCTCTCCTCTCTAACAAGGAATTGGTGTATCAACATTATATTTCATTTGATTCATTATTTTTTGTCTCTTTGTATCACTCTTGATAATACTATAAGGCCTCTTAATTGTTTTTTATATTTACCAATATGTATTGTATACTAAATCCGTGAAAGATAATATAACATATAATTAAGGTGTTTGTATAGTTTCTTTGATTCCACCCATTATATCATAAATTTAAAATATGGTATCAAATAAAGTGTCATCTACCAGTATACAGTAGGTGGTGACATACATTTCTATAAAAGTAATGACCTTTATAAAGTATTATATTGTGACGTGATCCATAATTTCCATACATCATTTTTGAAATATTAATTTATAATAAATTTAATGTTGTAACTTTATGAGATACTTTCATAGATCCCTTGATAACTTCCTATGGTCGATGAAATTGACTCTATGACCCATCAGATGAGTTAATTAATTTCACATGAAACATTTACCATGCATTGTGACCAAGTAGATCTCTGAGGTGGGTTTGGCATGAAATTTATGATCCAGTGAGTAAATTAAATCAATTGAAATTTTAAATGAAGAAATCTAAATCATGGATGGAATGTCCATGTAACCTAATCTTATTAACTGCGGCTTATTCCCTTCACCAAATGTGATTAAATGAAATGGTTAAATGGAATAAATATATTACATGGTCCTTATTAAATGGAAAATTATTCTCATGAATAAATGGGACTAAATAAAATATGAAATGGATTACACTTTACTTGAATCTTATTATGACCATAATATAATGTTATAGGATATCCTTCCACGGGAAAGTCTTAGACTCCCCACGTAGGTTTTCTTGACTACCTAGAGGATTCCATCCAATTCATTAATGAGATTTCCATGAATTTATACCCATATTGGATTCATCCCCATTATTATAATTATGACTGCAAAGACATAATTCCATGGACTCGACAATTATTTTTCTCTAAAAATTTAAATACCTTTGATTATATCATTGTAATCAGATAAATTTATTATGATGTGGAGCTCCTTATATTATTCCATTAGGCTTCATTTATGTATTTCATGATTATATCTTGTAATTTTTCTTAAGGATAATAATATTTATCATTATAGGAGTGTATTTATGATGGTCCATCCATAGATTACACTCATACCCGTATATCCATACATTTTGAGTTATTACTATGAGTTGTCACAATTTTCATATGTGAAGGAAGACTTGGATATAACTTAGTTCCTATATTGTTCTTCTTATTATCATATGGTCACTTATTTAAAGACATTATAGCATAGGTCGAACAAGGTATAATTAGACATGAGTCCTATAAGGACTTGATTTGAATAGGTTCATTTATTTTATAACCATATTTATTACCTACAAAATATCCATTTCATATTCACTAATTCGTTAATATAAAAACCATTGGTGGTGTCCTATATTGTATTAATAACACCCTATTTGGGTCACTGATTGGTACCTGAATAGGCTTCCAAGATACATGGAAGGACAAGGGGATCCACAATGATACAAATTATAAATTTTCCTACACTTGGAAACAATATGGGAATCTAGGATCGATATCGTTCACGTAATTATATTCAAGATTGATTTTATCGTTTTTTAAATTATTAATTAATTTATTTTGAATCCTTGATTTCAGGTTTCTTTTGTATTCTTTATTCTTGTAATGCATCATGAAATCATCATTTTTAATATTATCCTAATTATTTTTTCTTTTGGTAATTATCTACATTATTTATAGTAGGTGAAATTTTTATTATTTTGTTTCCACTTTTATAATTTTTACGCACTCCCTATTTTATTAGATATATACTATTGTGATCCACTCTAATTAGGAGTTTATAGAGTCCCCAAAACCACACAGTAGACCCTTGCTGATAGTCAGTGTCCTCTAGCATATGGGGAGGCACGCTTAATTCCATGTGGCCAAATAGGTTTATTTATATATAACTAATCTCAAATTGGAACATCACAATGTGGTATCCAAACATATTTTTTTCTTTTGTCTTGTAGTTTTTGATAGGTAGACATTAGACAAAGAATGTGTAAGAATTTTAAAATGAGCCTGTACCTTTTAATAGTTAAACCATGTTATAGAAAAAAACCCATGTTTCCAAGGATGAGATTTTATTTTTTGGTTTTTTTCTATTATAGTTTTACTAATATCACCATTTGGTGGCATAAATTATTTAAGGATGTCATTATAGTTCATAATATTTACCCTTGTCCTAGTGTGGTAAAGAATTATTGTTTCATGAATCATTATTGGAACATAGAAATTCACAGGTCATGCATATGACATGCTGTGTAGATTTCATTTCATGACTTCATAATACATAATATATTTTCATTGAGTGATATATTTTTTAGTTGAATAATGTTTCTACAGGATGAGTGACATTAATAATTAGTAAATGGACGAGTCTAGATCAACCTAAATGGTTTTTTCTCACATTTCTTGATAGTGGCTCCTTAAATAATAATGTATGACATATTAGAACTGTGTGACTATGGTTACATGAAATAAGATATTATTTTCCTTTTAAAACATTTCTAATTGTAATTTATAAATATTGTACTTATATTAATTTGGAATGGTGATTATTCTAATTGAATAATTGTATATGACTTGTTACATCCATACGTAAGATGTTAGAGTCAATTTGTATTAACATGTAGGTTCAATTGTAACTTATAAACATATATACCTTTTTACAAGGGAATTGTAACCCATCCAACTAGACTAAGATATTTATAAATAAGAATTTTTTATTCTTAACAAGTTAAATGATATGGCTTCCATTAAATGGGGATGCTAATTTAAACATGAAGGGTATTTTCCACTATATATTTCAATTGAAACTCTTTATACTATAAAATATCTTATGATATATGAATTCATAAACGAGAACGAACCCAATTATAGGTTTTTGGGAGTGTCTCTTGTGTTCCCAAATGATATTATAAATTTTGAAAACCTATCTCTTAGAGTGGTAAGATGGGATCTCACACATATATAGTAACTCTATGTACATATCTCATTATTTTATCTAAGATCAATTGTCACGACCCGTCCTCGGGGCTCATGTTGTGACTACCTCAAGCCCGCCTCCCATAGGCCAGGGGCTGGCGACTAGCACCAAGGCGTAAAATCCCGACAAAAGGGGGAAGGCATTGCCTTTGTAAAGTAAACAACACCATAGAGTGAGAAAGAATAAGTAAACAATAAGTAAAACTGGACACAATAGTGAGTGAAGAAATGTAAGTGGGTCAGAATACAAACCCAAACTAAAAGTAAAGTACAACTGGAAAGAAAGTACAGCAAATGAAAATAAAGCTGCAACGTCGATTCCTCCACTGGAAGTCCCACCTGAAGGGTGGGTACAGATAACCTCCTCAACTCCACGGGTCCAGCCGTCCGCTCTGTGTACGTCCCGCCCAGTGGTTCACCTCCAGGTCCTGACTTGCTTCACAAGCCTCCACCACGATAAGTGTTGTCCGTCGTCTGCATCCAACACAACGTAATGTGGGCATAGCCCGTGTAGGGGTGAGTATAATCTAATCAGTAGGGACCCCAAGACCCCTAAAGGTCTCAAAAAACCCACAAAGGATAATCCACAAAGGAAGGATACAATCATGAAGTAACATCATACACAACTTAGGTAAATATCCATACATATACCTAAGTCATCAATTCCTATTCGGCTCCAGCATCCATGCCATGTTCGATCACGTCCACATAGGAGTACAAACCAATCCACATAGGATAACACAACTCAATCCACAGAGGAAAGCAAGTCAATCATATCGAAGATATTGATTGAAGTCAAGACTCAGCTCACACATGTATACATCTTCGTAAGACGATAGTGATGATCAGATGTAGCCACTGATTCATCTAAGCTATCGGACCCACACATGATCGATAGGTACTAACCCCCGCAATGACCCACATAGGATCAATAGGTACTAACCCCCGAAATAACCCACACGGGATCTGACCCACAGAGGACCGGAATGTGCTAGCCCACATAGGACTGTTGAGTGCTGACCCACACAGGATCCGATCAACATAGGATCGGTAGGCACTTATCCACACAGGATCTCTAAGTGCTATAGTCGTCGTTGTCGAACCCATGGAGGATTCCCATGCAGTCTTCATCGTCGATGAGTCGCAGCCAGCTCTAGGGTTCCCGCACAAAACAAGCTCGTTTCGGGAGGGTCCGCTCCAAGAGCCGAGGGGATGATACATAAAATGACACGACGCCCGGATTTGATGTATCACAAAATTTTGTATGGTCAAAAGGAACTCAACGTGATAGACAGTGCGTCAATTGGACACTCGGTCTGAGAGTTATTGGCTTTTTCGTACCAGGGGCACAGTTGGTTTTGTAAGTCAAAACCAACCCGGCCATACTCCAACTGCGTCCAATCCTCGAGTGGAGAAAGCCAAAAGGTCCATCTCACTATGAGGAATCCAACAAAGTCGATGGTACCTCAATCGGATGTTCGGATCTCATGTTATATGTGTTTCCTCTCCGAGGGCCCGGTTGGTTTCGTGTTTGAACCAACCCGGCCGAACCCAAAGTTCTCTGAAACCTTGAGTGTAATTAACCGAAACGACCATCTCGATCCAAGGATCACATCGCAGTAGACGGTGCATCGATCGTAGCTCTGTAGCCCACGTGTTGGGCAGAAGACCAAAAGAAGTCCGAAAAATATGGGGTTCTGGCCCAGTCCGACCCAGCCCGATACCCCCTGGGTTGGCCTGAACCGGGTCGACTCGACCCGATTCCGGGTCCAGCCCATTAGGGCGCGGCTCGGATCGGACTGGGCGTGGCCCGACCCGGCCTGGGTGCCCCGGCCCGGCGGCCCGGCCTGGGTGCCCCGGCCCGACGGCCCGGCCTAGCGCGATCGGCCTGGCCAGCGTGGCCCGACGGCTCGGACGATACGGTCGAGCGGCAGGGGGGGGGCTCGCTGCCACCTGTTTGTGTAACCGTAGACCCCATGTGGGGGTGCCGCTCCTTTGGCCAGCAGGGGGTTACGACCACCGACTTCTAGGAAGTTGGCCAGCCCGGTCTGGCCGGCCGGTTGCTGCTTACGTGGGACCGCCAGGGTCCCGCACTCCTGCCCTTGCACCGGTGGCCGGATGCCGACCCCGGTCAAAGGCCACGGCCTTGGTCCGACAGGCGTGGCGCAACGGTGCCATGCCCCTCCATCGCGGCGCCGCTCCGGTAGTGTCCTCTTCGAGGTTCTCTGGCGCAGCGCGACGGCGATGCGGCTTTGTTCTACTTCAACAGTGTGGCGCGACGGCACCGCGCTTCTACGCCCATTCTTTATTATTACCGCACGGTGAAACAGAACCACACTACCTTGCTCGTGCCGCAACAAAATCAAACATCAAGGGGGGATGGGAGTTGGTCGTGTTCGTGCGGTCCGAACTCCTCCCGTTATTACGATAACAGGCGGTCCAATTTGAAAATGAAGAACAGCGAAGAAAGTATTCACGAACAAAAACAATAAATCCCATACCTCAAGAGTTTTTGATTCGTCGCGGAAAAGAACGTCGCAGAAGAAGGCGTTGTGGAAGAGGGTTCTTTACATGCTTGACGGAGATCATCCGAGGTGGGGCGCCTTCTCACACCGACTGCATAGAGGAGTAGAAAGGCACGACGTCTTTCTTTGGTGTCTGCGTTCTTCTTCGGAGAGTGGCATTCTTTGCGTTCTTCAACGTGGAAGATGAACTTCATCAGAGGAAGGATTTCTCCCTCTCTCAAAAACCCAACACAACGAAACAACCCCCATATAAAATAAGTGTTATTCTTATTTTATTATAACATCCCCTTCATTTCAATTTTTAAAATTCAAATACATAACTCCAAAATTAAATTTCATGATGTAGTGTGAAAGGAAGTCACATCATTTAATACAAGGGGGGTTTAAAGGGGAAGAGTTATGGGTGGTTAGGGAATTTGAAGAGGTGGGGTTCGTGTCGGCCCCACCTCACCTTAAATCCTCTCAAGGGAAGTTTAGAACATCAGTGGGTACCACTCCAGCCACTAATCTTAGGTTAAACTACTTTGAACTAAAATAAAAATTGGTTGTACCATTTTATTTTATTCTTTACATAACCCAAAAATTTAATAACCTCACCCGAGCAAACACAAATCCGGAAAAGATGTTCCTAAGAAATTACTGGCACTTTGGTTTCATCGGTGCACTCATATTTCAATTCCGAGAACCAGATCAAAAGATATAAAAACCCGCTCATTCGTTCACTGAACGTACCCGAGCTAAAATTCGGAAAATTATTCCGGGTTCACCAGGCCTTCGAATCAGGTTCCGTCAGAAACTGTGTTCTTGAAAAATCCCAAATAAAATTAAGAAAAAATTTCCCTTGAATTTTAAGGGTCTTTACATTACTCCCACCTCAGGTCTTTACGTCCCCGTAAAGATACATCATAAACTAGGGGAACAAATGTGGGTACTGTGCACGCATCTGAGCCACCAGCTCCCAAGTGCTCTCTTGGAGGTTCTCGTGCTGCCACCTGATACACATTAGAGGAATCGACCTCTCACATTGGACTCATTCCTGTCGATCCTAGATCTCCACTGGGACCTCCAAAAAAGTCTCCCCATCATCAATGATATGTGTCGGGTCGTGCACGTATCTCCTCAGCTGAGATACGTGGAAGACGTCATGCAACCGGTGCAACTAAGGTAGTAGATCTAGGTGATAAAACACCTCCCCAGTCCTGATGAGGACCTGGAATGGTCCGATGAAGCACAGAGACAACATGCTACCTCGGACAAATGTCTGTAATCCACGTTGAGGTGAGACCCATAAAAAGACGTGGTCTCCATCCTCGAACTCTAGTGGTCTCCGCCTCTTATCAGCATAAGACTTCTCCCAGCTATGACATATCCTCATCCACTCCTAGATGACCTGTACCTTCTCTGTCATGTCCTATACCATCTCTGGTCCCACAAGTGCTGACTCCCCAATGTATGTCCAGCACAGAGGTGATCTGCAAGGTTGGGCGTACAATGCCTCATATGGTTCCATCCCGATGGTGTAGTTGTAACTGTTGTTGTACGCAAACTCCACCATGGTTAGGTGGTCCTCCCAGCTGTGACCAAAGTCGAGGACACATGCCTGGAGAATGTCCTCGAGAGTCTGAATGGTCCTCTCCATCTGACCATCTGTACGAGGGTGAAAGGCGGTGCTCAGACGTAGCTGCGTCCCGAATGCCTCCTGCAACCCCTTCCAAATCTAGGAAGTAAAGCATGCATCTCGATCAGAGATGATAGTTGATGGCACACCATGAATCCAAACGATCTCCTGAACATAGAGGCATCCCAGGCTCTCCACTGAGCACTGCTCTCTGATGTGCAAGAAGTGGGCCGACATGGTGAGTTGGTCGAAAATCAACCAAATAGAGTCATGACCTCTGGAAGTGCGTGGAATTCCAGTCACGAAATCCATAGATATCCAGTCCCACTTCCACTCCATGACCTCCAAGGGCTGTACCAAGCCTGATGGTACCTGGTGCTCTGCCTTCACGTACTGGAAGGTGAGGCATCGAGAAACGAACTCTGCCACATCCTTCGTCATACCCGGCCACCAGTGCTGTCGTCTGAGGTCCTGGTACATCATCGCCACTCCTGGATGTACCGTTAAAGGGGAAGTGTGAAACTCCCTTAGTAACTCCTCATATAAAGAAACTGGTACCATGGTACATCCTCTAAAAAGGATGATGTGCTCACCTCCCACAAAGAATCCACTAGGTGCCTGTCCTAAGAATTTCTGTGCATGCCGTGTCTCACAGTCAATGTCCCCGTGCTGTGCCTCTCTGACCCGCTGCAGAAGTGGAGGAGTGACTGTGAGTGACTGTAAACAGGCTGATCCATCACTATCCAGGAAGGATATCTGCAAAGCGGCTAGCTACTCTGTCTTCTCCCCAATTAGCTGAAAGATAGGTGCAATGGCCGACCTCTTTCTTAGCTCCTCGAAGCCCTGCTTACATCTGTCTAACCGCACAATGTATTTCCCTTTCTTCCTTAACATTCTGCAAATCTACAAAGATTTCACCTTTTCTGAAAATATAAATCTGGTCTCATCCCCTGGATGAACCACCTTCTTTACCTAATACAGTCAATCCCATCATGATCACTTAATTCATTCCATTGATGATGTCATATGGCCTCAATGTTGCTACCAAGATATCCAACCGTTACTCTCACCTCCAAGGGTTGAGTCACACTGTCAGCATCAGTGTGTGGTCACTGGGTCTCCTCCAGTAAGAGTCCCGTATGTGAGGGTCAAGTCAATAATTTTTAACCGATAAATCATTGTATTAACATACAAATGACATGAAATCAAACGTCACTATTGTAAGTGTCTTTTATTACTTCAACTCAAAGTACAAGGACACAAGGAAACACAAACAATGAATCTTTAGGCATTATGGGAAAAGGCCTCTATGCCTGGAGCTAGTCCCGCACTTGTCCACCCGCTTCCGAAGCTCCATGATCGTAAGCTTCAGCTGCCTAAAGTTGTGCTCTCCCCTGTGGTCAGGGTGGACCACCTGGTGGTGGTGGTGGTGGTAGAGCCTCAAAACGTCGTCCACCACATGCTGCTCGACCAGCTCCTTGGCCTCGTCTACCTACTCCCTGCGGACCTCCACCGTCAAACCTCTCCCTCTACCTGGGTGGTTCTTCTTCGGTCTACTGCTCCTCTGCATGGTGGGTCGGGCAGTCACGAACATTGTTCCCCTGCCCGCCGCATGCATATCATTGTATTCCACTCGTACGACTGGCTCTACTGCGTGTGCTCGGCACCTCCGAGCCAGTATCATGTGGTCGTCTGTCCGATGGCCTGGTCTGCTTGGACCTCTGCGACATCTGTCTACTGCAAGTTGCAGAAGACTCTGCTACGTGCCGCCCTACGGTAGGTCTCACTGCTGGTGTAGGCTCAGCAAGAAATCTCTCTATGAGAAGGGCTCACTCCAGTACCCCTTCCTGTGTCGGAATGCTGAGGGAGATCAGCGATGCCTTGATCTCATGCCTCAGTCCCTACTCCAAGGTCTGGGCCCGGAAGAATGGGTATCGTACCATGTTCTTCGAATAGCATGAGAGATCGGTAAATCTCGCCGAGTACTGGGCGACAATCAGGCTTCCATTCCTCAACTATAGTAGCTCATGGATGCGCACCACATGGAGGGTGGATGAGATGAACTCCGAGCGGAATAGGCTCTCAACGTCTGTCCAGAGGAGTGATGCCTCGTCGTGAACCTAGAGCATCATGCTCTACCATCTGCCTGCTGCCGCATGCAGGAGGCTCGCTGTGAGGATCTCCATGATGTCAGCTAATGTCCCAACTAACCTGAAAACTCGCACAACTGCCTCCAGCCAATACTCGGCTGCCTGAGGGTCCGTCTCCCTGCGGATCCTGTGTAGTCTCCAACGCTGAAACTCGCGCAGTGCGCTAAGGCGACACGCACTCTCAACAGTTGGGGATGGTAGCATCGGTGGCTCGGCGGGTAGTGGTACCACTGGTGCCTCCACAGTAATAGGGCCATGAACCTAGGTCTCATTGCTCGGTGGGCTGTCGTCACGTACAAACCTCGGAACCCTTGCTGGCTACCATCGTGGGGTCATCCTGAAAGGAGTCAGCTATGCCACGGTCAATACAGTATACCTGGTGAGCTGACACAAATTAATCAGAAAGAGAACTTGAAACAGACATGAAATCAGTGTCTTCGTGTACTAAGTGGGAAATCAGAAGTCAAGGTCCCGGTGTACGGATACGTCGGTCGCCGCACCAAAACTGGACTCCCTGGACTGATAACGACACTCAATAATCTTAAAACTATTGTTTCACATAGAAAAATATTTGAGTACTGAGTTCTGCGGTAGAACCGAACTCCTCTGATACCAATTTGGCATGACCCTTCCTCGCGGATCATGCCATGACTACCCCAATCCCTCCTCCTATAGGCCAGGGGCTGGCAACTAGAACCAAGGTGTAAAATCCCGACAAAAAGGGGAAGACATTGCCTTTGTATAGTAAAAAACACCACAGAGTGAGCAAGCATAAGTAAACACTAAGTAAAAATGGACACAATAGTGAGTGCAGAAAAGAAAGTGGCCCAGAGTACAAACCCAAAATGAATTTAAAGTACAACTGGAAAGAAATTACAACAACTGAAAGTAAAGCCGAAACGTCGAGCCGTCCACTGGAAGTCCCACCTGAAGGGTGTTTATAGATAGCCTCCTCTGCTCCACGGGTCCAACCGTCCGCTCTGTGTAAGTCCCGCCCAGTGGTCCACCTCCAGGTACCGACATGGTCCACAGGACTCCACCACGATTAGTGTTGTCCGCCTTTTGTATCCAACACAATGTAGTGCAGGCATAGCCCGTGCATGGGTGAGTATAAGCTTCTCAGTAGGGACCCCGAGACCCCCGAAGGTCTCCCAAAACAAAAAAAAGACAATCAACAAAGGAAAGATACAATAACGAAGAAACATCCAACACTACTTAGGTATATTCCCAAACATATACCTAAGTCATCAATTCTCGTTCGGCTCCAGTATCCATACAAAGTTCGATCACTTCCACACAGGAGTAAAACCCATTCCACACAAGATAACACACCTCAATCCACATAGGAAAGCAAGTCTATCATATCGAAGATATTGAATGAAGTCAAGACTCAAATCACATATGTATACTTCTTCGTAAGACGATAGTGATGATCAGATGTAGCCACTGATTCATCTAAGCCGTCAGACCCACACAGGATCGATAGGTACTAACCCACGCAAGGACCCATACATGATCGATAGTTACTAACTCCTGCAATAAACCACACAGGATCTGACTCACACAAGATCGGTATGCATTCCCCACTTAGGACCGCTGAGCGCTGACCCACAAAGGATCTGATCCACACAGGATCGGCAGACACTGATCCACACAGGATCGCTGAGTGTTGTAGTCGTCGCTGTCGAACCCACTGAGGATTCCCATACAGTCTTCATCGTTGTCGAGTCGCAACCAGCTCTAGGGTTCCCGCACACAGCAAGATCGTTTCAGGAGGGTCCGCACCACGAGCCGAGGGGATGATACATCAACTAACACGAAATCCGGAGTTGATTTATCCCAATGTTCCGTATAGTCAAAAGGATCTCAATGTGATAGACGACGTATCAATCAGACGCCATGTCTGAGAGTTATTGGATTTTTCTTTCCAGGGGCCCAGTCAGTTTTTTAAGTCTTAACCAACCCGGCCGTAATCCAACTATGTCCTAACCTCGAGCGGAGTAAGCCAAAAGGTCTGTCTCAATAAGAGGAATCCCACAATGTCGATGGTATGTCAATCGGAATTCCGGAGCTCAAGTTATAAGCATTTCCGCTCCAAGGGCCCGGTTGGTTTCGTGTTCGAACCAACCTGGCTGAAAAATTGGTGGTTCGGGCCCGGTCCGACCTGGCCCGATACCCCCTACGTAGGCCCAAACCGGGCAGACCTGACCCGGGTCCGGGTCCGGCCCATTACGGTGCGGCCCGACCTAGTGAGTACGACCCGACCCAGTCAGCATGGCCCGACCTGGCCTGGGCGTGGCTCGGCCCGCCCTGGCGCGCTCGGCCTGGAAAGCGTGGCCAAGCCGCTGGGCCGATATGGCTGAGCGGAAGGGGGGGGGGGCTCGCTACCTCCTTGTTTGTGTAACCGCAACCCCCATGTGGGGGGAGCTCCTTTGGCCAGCCGAGGGTTACGACCCCCAGCTTCTAGGAAGCCAGTCAGCCCAGCCCGGCCGAACGGTTGCTGCTCCCACGGGAGTGCCAGGTTCCCGCCCTCCTGCACCGGTGCCAGTGGCCGGAAGCCAGAAGCCGCTTCCTGGTCCGCCGCCGCCAAAGGTCATGACCTTTGTCCGACCGGTGAGGTGCGAAGACGCCGCGCCCCTCCACCATGGCCCCGCTCCGGCCACGACCTCTTTAAGGTTCTCCGGCACGGTGCGACGCCGCCGCGACTTTGTTCGACTTCAACGGCGCGGCATGACGGCGCCGCGCTTCTCCGCCCATTCATTATTATTACCGCGCGGTGCAACGGCACCGCGCTGCATTGCTCGTACCGCAACAAAATCACGCATCAAGGGGGGAGGGGAGTCGGCCGTGTTCGTGCGGTCTGACCTCCTCCCATTATTTCCATAACAGGTGGTCCAATTTGAAAACGAATAATGGATATGGAAGTATATACGAATAAAAAAAATAAATCCCCTACCTCAAGCGTTTTTGATTCGTCGCGGAAAAGAACGTCGTCGACGAAGGCGTTGTGGAAGAGGGTTCTGTACATGCTTGACAGAGATCGTCCGAGGTGGGGCGGCATCTCACTCCGTCTGTGGAGAGGAGTATAAAGGCACATAGTCTTTCTTTGGTGTTGGCGTTCTTCATCGGAGAGTGGCCTTCTTCGCGTTCTTCAATGTGGAAGATGAACTTCTTCAGAGGAAAGATTGCTCCCTCTCTCAAAAACCCAACACAACGAAAAAACCCCAAAATGAAATAAGTATTATGCTTATTTTATTATAACATGCCATGCATTAAAATTTTAAAATTCAAATGCATAACTCCCAAATTAAATGGCATGATTTAATGTGAAAGGAAGTCACATCATTTAATACAAGGGGGGTTTAAAGGGGAAGAGTTATGGGGGGTGAGGGAATATGAAGGGGTGGGGTTCGTGTGGGCCCCACCTCACCTTAAATCATCTCAAGGGAAGTTTAGAAAATCAGTGGGTACCACTCTAACCACTTATCATAGGTTAATCTACTTTGAACAAAAATAAAAATTGGATGTACCGTTTTTTTATTCATTACTTAACCCAAAAATGTAATAACCTCACCCGAGCAAACAGAACTCCGGAAAAGGTGTTCCTAAGTAACTATCGTCACTACGGTTTCATCGGTGCCCTCATATTTCAATTCCGAGCACTGGATCAAAAGTTAGAAAAATCAGCTCGTTTGTTCACTGAACGTAGCCGAGCTAAACTTTGGAAAATTATTCCGGGCTCACCAGGCCTCGGAACCAGGTGCCGTCAGAAACTGCGTTCTTGTAAATTTGCAATGAAAATGAAGAAAAAATTTCCCTTTATTTTTATGGGTCTTTACATCAATATTTTATGAAGCCCAATTATATGGTATGAATTTTTCATTTTAGAAACATGACACCATGAAGGCCTAGAGTCGTGATTCAATAAGGTGGTGATGGCCATGCTCTAGTGGTGGTGGGATATGAAAGAATGATAATACATCTACTAGTGAAACATGAATCAAATCTTGTTTTACAAATTATGATAATAGGTGATTATTTTTAAGTGGGATTCATATGACTAATTCAATAACTATTGAGAGATCCATGAACTAACGCTTTTTTGGGATATTTGACTAGGGAGTTATAGAAGTAGAATCCTCTTAGTTTTTCAAGGGAAGGTGGTCCTCAGGCTGCTGATTCAATGCTAATGGGTTATGCATACTACTATTGATAATTTTAATGATCCTTAATAAAAAAGGTTGAAACTCACAACAGACATTCTTATAGGTTCATACAGGAGATGGAGGGATGTTTTGACCCAAGAAATTCATCACGAATTTAGATTTTGGAGGGACTTCAAATAAATATTCTATCATTATTTATATCCCATGATGTTGAGGACCGATCGACGAAGTGAGATTATATAGTTGGTCAAGGGATTTTATCAGTTTAGGAGTGCTATACTCCTCTTATAGAGCTATAGTGTTTCAGGAATACACTCCATAGATATGATTTGTTCATAACTGAATTTTTTAGGATGAGACCAGGTAATCAAACCAGTCAATATTAAATATTTTCCATCTGAACACTAATTCCATGTTAGTTTATCGGGCCCTTATCACTGATGTCAACCTATGTTTTTATAAAAACAATTCTCTTTATTACACACATAAAAATGATTTATTACACAAAATTTCACTTATTACAACATTGATTATCAATAGGTATATTGTCTTGGGAAATTAGGAACATTACATAACAAATTAGAACGTGTGACACAACAACTTTAGTGAAAACTTCTTTTACATGACCACAACTTTCCCTTGTACTTAGCACTGCATATGACAACATGAGGACATTCATAAAAAAAGGGTGATCTATAAAGCCTAGTAAGGGAGTAAAAAATGAATAACATGAATAATAAAATCCATGTTAGGAAATAATAATATCAATGGATCATAATAGAAACATGAACATAAAGGCATGATATAGAATGTTTATTATAACATCGAAATGTGGAATCAACATTTAACCTGATATTAGAATAATTCAAGGCTCTTTTCTTATCAATCATGAGTTTAACCTCATTTATAGTTAATTATCATGAGTAAACCCTCATTTCAGTAGATGTATCATAATACTAGCCTCCACACAATGCATTAGAGAGTTATCAGGGTACACTCTTCTTAATCATTTCATTTCATGCATAAATGTGCCACATAGATCATATAACATGCATTCATTAAGCATCATAATTTATTACATGATAAAGGAATGTGGAATTAATACATGTAACTATATCATAAATAATGAAATGTGCCTAAATTTTAATACCCTTGAGAGGGAAATGTGTGTTGTATTCACTACACAATGACTTTGGATTGGAAAATCATGGTGCAATTTCGTTGCATGATAGCGTGATATAAGAATTCATACAAATGGTTAATGAGAGAGAAATTAGAATCCCATCATTTTTAATTGAAATGGAATTTAAGGGGGTCATGTTGATACATTTCCCAACATATTTAATGGAATTTATAATCATAACACGAAATATTTTCTTGAATGTAAATGAGAAGAGAGAAATCTCTTACGGAATTTTCGCATGGTAATGAGTAGACATGGGAGGGATTAATGAGAGAGAAAGGGGAATCTCATCATTCAAAAATAAGGATTGAAGTATGTGAGATGTGATAAATCATACCCCAAAATTTTAAATTGAAACTAATATGGTATAAAAACATAATTAAATTTGGACAAAAAAGATAAAGGATGAAATCCCATACAAGGATGTGTGATCCCAAATGCTTGGGGATGCTTGAGAGAGGCTTCATGGGAGGTTGGGGTGCCTTGTGAAGATTTTATACAGAATAGTGAAGTGGTTGGTCGAGATCCAAAGGCTTTGAGTGAAGAGGAAGTGGGAGCTTGGGTTGGTTAATATAGGAAAAGAGAGGGAATTTTTTATTATTTAGGATTCGGAATCCACACATTAAACTAATCAAAACCACAAACCAACCCATGGTTTTTTCCATGTGTTTTTAAAAAGGGGAGTGGAAAATATTATATTATATGGTCAATGTCCGAATTTCTTGAAATATTATTCTTTCTTTTGAGGAGGCTAGTCACACTCAAAATGACATCATTTTAAAAGATAGAATATTTTATAAGTCATGGGGGGGGGGCAGTAAGGACTTGTAAAATAAATAAATAAAAACTAAAATAACATTATTTTAAAGTTAAACCATATATTTTCCAAACATACCATTTATAGTATTTTATTACATCACTATTAGGTCATTATGATGTCATAAAAAACATTTTATAATTACACTGTATTTATTTTTTACCAAAAATATCGGCTATCTCAAAAAATTATGAAAAATTCACCGTTGTATAATTTTGACATCCTGGCACCAAAAATAATATTTATTTTATCTAAATAATTTTCTAAATATTTTAATTCTTACTTCTAAAATAAAAAACTACATTTATTGAAAATTTATGCATTTTGACAAAAATAGCTTTCTAACCATAAAAAAAATTACAATTGCTTTCCTAAAAATTATATGATCCTTTATGTTTTAAAATTAATTTATTAATAATATTATATTAAAATTTATTTATTTAAAAAATCCATTAATTCATCGAAATATATTTCTTAATTAAATATTAACTAAAAATACTATTTGTGCTTTAAAAACTATTTACAAAGTAAGGATAATAAAATAAATTTATATTCTATATACACAAATAATGTACATAATCATATTTCTAGGTTATTTTTACATAACCCCTTATAACACCCGCATAATACATATGGGTAAGGTGTGTGATGGTGAAAGACTCTTGGGGTGGCTCGGATAACATTTCTTAGGTGGTAATCTCAATCAACATCCACTTCTACCGTAGGTGGTTCCGTTCGAGATTAACGTGTTGAAGCTTTTCATGGGCATGATCATGAGAGGAGCCCAGTGATGCCCCCATATATTATAGCTCTAACAAATGGTCTTTTCATGGATAAATTCTTCTAGATGAGGCAATTATTTCCTTAGTATGAGTAAATTGGATCTGGTAAAGACCTATATTTATACTAATCAGGTAATCACAGTTCAATGGCTATATTAGCATTGGTAAGATTTCTAAATTTTATTTTATAACCAAAATCATAAAATAAATTAATATAATATGTTATATATCCATTTTACATAATAATACATTTATTTAGATCTAGTGTAATTTTTAGTGATAAAAGTTTTGGTCGTTATAGTTCGGTATAGGGCGTGGTCAGTTAAATTCAACTACCATGATATGGAGGAATTTTTTCAAGTGGTAAGAACCACTCTTAGAATATTATCATTTGAAAAGTGGAACCAAGAGTATCAACAATAGTGGTAGTTAGTATGTCATCAGTGTAGGATGATTGGAAATATGAATCCCCATATCACCAAATCTCTAGTTCAGTTCCATGATTTTTGTAAATAGGGAATATTCATTGGTTTTTTAGAACCATACCTCCATTTCATAGTTAGTGAGTAATAACATCATCAATATTTCCTAGAGTGGGATAACCAAATCCATGTCATGAAGGGAGATAGAATACAACATGTTCTACTGGCCGAGTAGGTGGATGAGGTTGAGGGGGTCATGATTCTGATATACAGAGTTGGAAGAGAATAAATTTTCAATTTATCCAAGCTAAATCATAGGGTTGAGTATCAATACATATTTATGGAGTACAATATACTCCTAAAGAGAAGAGTTTCGATCATCATACAGTTTATTGTACAATTTTGGTTGCCACTCTTTAGTACTTATATGGTGTGATGACTCTTCAAATTTAGTACTTATGATGAGTGATAACTCTTGATTCATTATTAAAATTATTGTTAGAAATTGTAAACCAATTTATAGAGTATTCCTTGATACGGGCGGCTAACATTTATTGTGGATATGTTTCATCCATGAGATCACAGGCATTAATATAATACATGGGATATAATGGTCAATTCATTACAATGTTAGCATTGACTCTTTATTTTAGATGGTTCCTTTTATATCACAAGAGATACATATTAATGATCATAAAAGAGAATATGACATTCATTCTATTCGATTTGGACCTAAGAATCATGGGTTGAGTGGATTGCGAGCATATATTACCAGTGTTTTTCTAGATGATCAGGAAATGCATCAGAATAATTTCTATCCAACGGTGGATTGATGCAAGGATGTCTTCCCTGAAATATTTTATATTTTATCTCTTCATAGATAGTTATATTTTACTATATATCTGTATACAAAATAATCTCCATTATATATTACTCCTGAAATTATGGATCCAATTGAGCTTCAAGAACTCAGAAGGTATCTAAAAGACCTTGAATCTAAGGGGTTTATAAGACCTAGTTCTTCTCTTTGAGTTTCACCAATTCTTGTATCCATGAATGTGTATAGAACCCTTTATCTATGTATGAATTATCATAAATTTAATAAAATTACGATTAATAATTGTTACCCTTTAACTAGTATATATGACCTCTTTGAATAGATTTGAGAATTAAATGTTATCTCAAAAATCGATTTGAGGTCGGTCTGTTATCAGTTAAGGGTAATAGCCTCAGATATACCATATACAAATTATATATTAGACATGTATTATATAATATTTTTCAATTCCATTCAGTCTCATGAATTATTATTCAATTTTAATGGATCTAATGAATTCCTTTTTTCACTTCTGTCTAGATTCTTTTATGGTCATTTTTGTGGAAGATATCTTGGTGTACTCACAAACTCAACAAGATCATAACCATCAAATTTATGTCGTATTGAGTACAATGATAGAGCATATTTTATATGCCAAGATGAGAAAATGTTAGTTCTATAATGATAATTTTCACTTCCTTGGTAACAATATCATGGAGAGAGGGTGTCTATTGAACCTGAGAAAGTGAGAGAAATGGTTTATTAGGAGAATCCTATGAATGTGTTTGATATTCAGAGTTTCATGGTGGTCATTGGGTATGGTATGAATTTTATTAATTATTTCTCAAACAATGATGTACCTCTTAAGGGACTAAAAAATAAGGGTTTTAAATTAATATGGTGTGAATCATTTGAGAATACCTTTAATGAGTTCAATTAAAGACTTTCCTCAACAACAATCCTAGTTTTCATGATCGTGATATAGTCTATACTGTTTACTATGTGGCTACAAGAATAGGGTTGGGAGCCATAATTATACAAGGTGTGTGATTCTGAGTGTATGGATCTCATCAATTGAGGGATCATGAGCATTAATTCCCTACAATCGACCTTGAGTTGGTTATTGTTTTTCATTTATTATATTCTTAGAGGCACTACTTACTAGTAGAGTGGATTTTTGTATGCATTTTCCATCAAAGAATCAAATAAATATTAACATAGTATGATTTGATCATAGGAAATATAAAATTTATTAAATACCTATAGTAGTTTTATTTTTATCATTTTTTCTATGATTGGGAATGGTAATGTAGTGGTAGTTTCTATAAAGAAGAAGACCTATACATGAATGGTTGAGGAGGCCAATAGTGAATGATTATTTATGGATTTTTTTTCTAATATGAACTTGGAGGTTCAATAGTGTCATGAGATTCATCTTCTTATAGCCTTATTAGAGATTTCTCAAATTTTATATTAAGTTAGTATAATTTAGAATTTTGATTCAAAAAATGGGTTTTTGGTATAGTGTTTTAGGTGAGAACCCACCTCTTGGTTGGGTCATTGATGAGGAAAAGAAATTGGGAATTCATTGGTGTGTTTGTGCTCTAAAATAAATAAAAGATGTGTTAATGTGAGAATCCAATTCCTATTATTTTCTAGTACATGTAGATATTACCATTGAATTATTTGACTTACACTGCCAATATTGGTGGCCTGGTATGAAATGAGACATCGTATGTTTCGTTACTCGGTGTTGCACAAATCAGTAGGTGAAAGAAGAACATCATCATCTAGTAGAAATTTTCTAGATGATACATATTCTAGAGTAGAAATGGGTTCATGTATCAACAGATTTTTTTGATGTGTTTATCTAGTCTTCGTCATAAAATTGACACTATACATGTGATTTTTGATTAATTAATGAAAGTAACACATTTAAAACATATTAGAGATACCTTTTAAGGGATGATCATAGAATGATATATGTTCAGAAGATTATTCATATTTATATAGTTCTATATACAATTGTTTTATTCATGGAAGCTGATTTTACTCAGTGTTTCTGGTCTGGGTTACCCAACTCTTTGGGCACATTGGTACTTCAGATTACAATGTACCACCCATAGACAAACTATTAGTTAAAGAATACTATATAGGTTAAATATGACATGATCTGGGAATGTTTCCTTGATTTTAGAGGTTCTTGAGAGAACCACATGGTTATTTTTGAGTTTTTATAGTAACATCTTTCCAAAAAAATATTCACATGGAACCTTATGATGCCCTATACGGTAGTTCATGTCATTCACTTCAGTGGTCGTTAGAAGTCGGATATGTGGAACTACTGGGAACTTATATAATTTAGAATAAATTAAATAAGTTAAATCTTATTAGGATAATATGGCTGCAAATAACTCTAGGAAGAGTTATTATGGTTATCTCAATTGACAACCTCTAGAGTACGATGTTGGGGATAATGTATTCTTGCATGTATCACCTAGGTTGGGTCATTTTTGATTCCATGTTAGGGAGAGTTTTTTCCCAAATATGTAAAACATATTGAAATTGTAGAAATAGTCATATCAGTGTCTAATCAGGTAAAAATCACTTATATATATATAGAGTGATTTTTGAAATTTTAAATATTCCTCAGTTACATCATTATCACCCATACCCATCTTATGTTCTTTAACCCGACGAAGTGGAGTTGGATATTGATGATTCTCTTAATCATTATTTTATGTGTATCATTTATTTAAGAAAAAAGGTGTCTAAGGTAGGTTATTTCTTCTAGTTTTGGAGCTATAGAATCATTAATGTGTATTGGAAAAGACCTGAGAGTAATATACTGATGTACTTGTTTAGTGTCTGAAGTTATCTTCGATGATGTTCTACCATCCAAGGAAAGGAAATTCATGGATGATTTTTTTAGGAAGGGATGATTTAATATCCATAATTTTTTATGTGGTATAATTACTTTTATTTTCATTTTAAATATATCAATTTGTTATTTTAGTTGTTCATAATGGTTTATGGTTTTGAGGGTGTCTGGGGCATGTTCATAGCCCAAAATCGATATTTTTATAGAAATGGCATGAGTTTCATGGCCGGTGAAAGGTAATTTTTATCAGTGAAAGTAAACCATGAAAACCATATATTGGGGAGCACATTTAGGGTAACTATTTAAGGGTGGAAATATAGCTGTGTAAAATAGTGTGGACATGTTCTAGATGTGATTCGTATGGAGTGTGCGTGGTATGTGAAACTATTCAAAAATCAAGTAAAGTGGTGTGCCTTTATACAATAGGGATGCATGAAGAGTGCACTATTTTTCTGAACATACACTTATTCTATGCTATAGTGGAATCCCAAATAGCAATGTTCACATGTTCAGAACATGGTTTGACCAATTGTGTGGCCAAACTATGCGACCCATTTTAATGACATGAAATTTCTATTTTTCCCTATATTCACTTAAAACCAAAGACACCCAATTTTCCACATTCTCCCGATATCACCCTCTAGGAGATATTCCCATCCAATCATCTTTAGTATTTATGTATATCCTTCATCTCGTATCCTATTTAAAAATCATCCATATTGTTAAATCCCTCTCACTAAGACTAAAATTCCTCTTACGTCTTTTCTTCTCTCAAATTATTGTTTCGTATGTAACATCCTAGGTAATTATAAAATAATAAATTTACTAATTTGTTAATATTTATGAATTATATAGTAATTTATCCTTCAAAGGGATACTATGTCTAATAGTTTACTCAACAAGCTACAATTGGTTTTTTCTAAATCTTATATTTCACTCAAGACTAAGATATATTGAAAAACAATACTTTATTAATATTATTATTTTAAATGGTAGTTATCATTTAGTCATTGTATTGGAGGCAATGAATAGAACTAACTATATTATATTTAAACATGTTTATTAAATGTTTGTATTTTTTTTATAAATTATAGAGGCTTAAAATGAGAATAAATCCAATTTTATGCATAAAATACACTAATATTTTTAAAATGTAGTTTTACTTCCTTTTGATAGAAAACCATTTTTAAAACAATTTTTTCACTTTTATATTTTCTATTTTAAAAAATAATCATTTTATTTATAATTTTAACATAACAATTTTCTTTGGATGAATTTTGGAATGTTTTTGATAAAATTCCTTTTTAATGAATAGTGAAATATACTTCGTTTTAATTTAAAACTATGTTATCATATAATTTATTTATATAGTTAGATTATGATATTAATTGATTATAAATGATAAATTTATTTTCTTTACATTTAATAAATTTTTTTCATTGGATGTAATTTCACATTTAAATTGGATATAAACACATGTCAATCTTTTGATGGTTATTTTACTTAATTTTATTCTCTAATTCCATCAACAACATTAATTTATTAAATAACATTTAAAAATCATGTGTTTTTAATTTGGAAAATTTTCTCCAACATTTGGAATCATAAGGTCCAAATTATGTAAATATTTTCCTTTTTTTTGACATTTGGAATTGTAACATCAGAAATTATTTTTATTTACTACGGTTAAAGGATAAATCAGGAAAATAAGAGTTATAATAATATTATAATAATATAAAACTATCAGAGCACATTTTATAATAATATTGGATGAGTTATGGGAATCAGAGACAATAATTAGACTTAAATTTTGGCATTTGGAAGCCACATGGGTGTGATTATGACCTTTATTACTTTTACTTTAATGTAAAGGAGAATATGTCTTAAAAATGTATCTTCTTACACAAATAATTTTAATATATTTTTATATAAGTGATATATTTGACTATAAAAATTCATTAAAAACTAAAAAAATTCCATACATTATGGTAATTTAAATATAATATTTAGTAATTAAATTATTATATTTAATTATGACACAATGATAATGAAATAATATATTTATAAAAATAAGAATCAAATAAATGATATTAATCATATTAAAAAAAATAATTTGAAATATTTTATGCCAAAAAATATTTTTATGTATTACTATGAAATTTTAGGATAGATTTAATTTATTTTTTTCAAATAAATAAAGTTTTTATGAATTTATTAAAAAAGCCATGTATCAATATTTTTAAAATTTACATAATTCTTAACTTAAAATATAAAATAGATTATTAAATGTTATAAAATTCATAAAAATATAATATTAGACAAATGTTTACGATAAATCGTTATATGACATAAATGATAGTTTTTTTGGTCTTTTGACATGTTATGGTAATTAAAATAACACACCAAGTGTAAATAGCATGATATGATGGTACAATTAAAAAAAGGTAAAACAAGGGTTAAACTAAAAAGATAAGGCACAAAAAATATACAAAACGTTAATAATTTTAGCTTTATGATAGGTATTAGTCCCCAAATAATATTATCGTTGAAATAGATGATTTTTAGACCATTTGGGACCGAAATTAAATTTATATTTATTTAATATTTTAAGAGTTTCCAAGGGGGACCCTCCCCTCTCCTATAAAAGGTACCCACTATTCGCTAATACTAACACTTAAAAACCATTTGGTGTGGCCAGGATCTATAAAAACCATTCATATAATCCCTTCTCACATTCATGAGTCCTTTGTTTAGGAAAAACACCCTCCTTATTGGTTTTTGGTGATCTTAAAAAGTGATCATCTAAAGAATAGGTACCATTTTTTAAGTGTTTACATTTCAGTTATTCCATAACTAAATTTAAATTCCCTTCATAAATTATGAAGTAATAAAAATAGTATCCTAAATATTCAAATATTTTATTATGTTAATAAAATCACCAAAATCGATCTATAATATCATCAAATGGGAAATGGACATTTCATTCGTGTGTACGATAGACTACTGCCTTCCAAACAGATATATATATTTTTAAATACTATATATAAATACTGGTTATAATTATAAAATAAAAATTTATATATGAAAAAAATAACATATTTAAAAATTTTAAAAAATAATATTTCATTTATTTTCTTACTTTCTATGTACATAAAATTTATAATGTTGTTCGTGTGTACGTATGAACTATCACCTCCACAAAGAAATGTGAAACATTTTTACTCACCACATAACATTCATGATATATATAAGTTTATTTAAATATTATTATTATTTTAATAATGTTATGATAATTCTATAAATATAAAATAATAATTACCTTATTTCCATAATGATCGATAAAAAATGGAAAACGTTACTCAAGTGTATGTACGACCAACTGTCTCCATGAATATAACGTTGTTCATTTTTATACCATAAATAAATGGTATTATTTAATTTATTATTTGATTTACAAAATTTTATTATAATTTCATGAATATTATTCTTGAGATTATGATGTTATGACCAAAAGGAAAATTTACATCATAACATGTTCTTTTTCGACTCATGTACCGAATATCGATAAAACATCTGATAAAAACATAAATAATAATATAATATTTATGAAATTGTTATATGTGATAATAGAAGAATAATAAAATTGAAGAAGGTTCTGAATAATGTATAAATTTACCTAAGTTTATTATTTTGGAATATAATGACTGTGCTTAATGAGTTGGACTCAAGGTAAGGGACTTTGTCTCAATCTTCTTTCATTGAGGAATATCATGATATTATGCACCCTTAATATTAAATAAGGTGTATTTACAAACCTTTTGACTTGTTATATCATTAAATAATATATTATCATGATTTTTAATTATATTTTAATTATATTTTTTAATTAATTTTATTCAAGTGTTTCTTAAGTGGCGATATACTTTTTAACTAAAATGTCATTATAAATGATTTAAATAATAATTCTTCTAAATAATTCATATTTATATACATATTTTCTAAATGGTTTTTAGGATTTAATTATTTGGATATGAATTTTTTAATATTTTAATTTCATTCAAATGTTTTAATGTGGTATGACACAATTTGATTCAATAATAATAATTTTAAAAGATTTAATTGTGTTTAAAATTGATTGATTATTTCAAAAACATGGAATGGTTTTTACATGTATTCCATGAATGTAAGTTTTCATTTTTATGTCACTATTATGTATTAATTTTTAATTTAAATGTTTTCCATTTTATTTTGAAATATATTTTTTTATTTATGATTGTGGGGCTTGTAAAGATAAAATGTGATTGCATAGTAGAAATGTTATTTTGCACTTATGATTGTTTTATGTGTTATGGTTGTGTTATGGTTAATGGTAATTGATTATGTATATAGGTGGTTACATGATAAACTGATAGATTGTGATCCGGTCATATCTCTCCAATTAATTGGGTAATGATAAATATTTAAACGACAGGGTGTCTCTGATGAGAGTTATGTAATATATGGTGATGGGTATTGCAAATGCAAACATGAAGGTTACTCCCTATGTAGTTGTAAAATATATAATGTTAGTATGATATGTATTCCACAATATAGATTTATGATTTCTGATTTTTATGAGTTTTACATGAATATTATGATTTCATGAGGTAACCTAAAGTGTTTATGTTTTATGGGTGTAAAGAATGATTTTACAAAAATGCTTTCATGGGTTTAAAATATTAATCAACTAATGGTCTCGTTCAATGACATATATCCCTCTATAAGATTTTTGTGCTCATCCAATGTTTTTAAAATGATTTTTACAGGGTATAAGGATGGCTAATAGAATGGAAAATTTCAAGAAGATGTTTACCAAGAAAAGAAATCTTGTTTTATTTTAGGGATTTTAATTTTTGTGTAAAAATGTATAGGGAGTAGAAGTGTCTAATTATGAATATTTGAGTTATTTTGTAATATATATGGAATAATTCTATAAAAAATTAAACCTGAAAAGATACTTAATTTGAATTCTTTACTTATATCAAGATTATTTTACGCTTAACGTTGGGGCATTAAAGTTTTTAATGCCCTGACGCCAGATTCTCGGAGATGGTGCATTATTATTATACATTGTCCTGATTATATGGAATCAAATCCTGAAGGACTGATTAGTTTATCTAACTTGGAAAATAGATTACATTCATAGACATTACATTATAATTAAAAACATAAAATGAGACGTCGATAATTCATTGAAAATTCCAGTATTCTACTAGCTTAACCCGGCACATCAGTCATAAAAAACATATTGGAATCTTAGGAAAATAAAACATCATAAAGGGGTGATCTTAAAATATCAGTAAGGGTAAAAAATGCAGTAGAATCTTTCATAAATAAGAATAATAATCTAAGGGAAGTATAAACCAAAACCACAATCTTTTTAAAATGCAAACATGAACATAACATGGAAAGAATAAATAAAATAATTCCATTTAAACATTCACATGGATATTATACTTGTTTAATAATCACATTATTATCAATAACTAATCACATAATGTGTGAATTAAAAATGTTGGATGTCTCCACTATCAAGATATATTCTCAAGATAGATACTGAAAATTTTTATCCTCGTGATAATTTAAGTCTATGGGTAGAAACCCATATGATTTCATTCAAGATCTACCGTCCAAACAAGATAACCACAATCAGGATCTATCCTCATCACTATTTATGTCCGTCGGTACAAAAGTTTATTATTTTTTTCTGAGATCTATCCTCTTGACAATTTAAAACTCCTTAAAAACAAACATACAGTTTTTTTCCGAATAATTTCATCTCATGGGACCTATCGATGCATCATGAGGATATATCAGGACCCTCCAATCACTAACTATGTACAATACATTCCTTATATGAAAAGGTAGAAACAAAACATAAATATTTTTATTACAACTAGCATATGAAATGTTAATAATTTAACCATAAACTATGAATGGTATTAAAATAGTACACCAACTATCAAGAAAATCATAACACCATAGATAAAATATAGTTGATGGTATCATAATAAATAAAACTCATTTAATAATAAAATCCAAAAAAGGAATTTTACATAGATTAAAATAATCTAATAAAGTCATTAAAAATATTTTCATACAAATACCGCTTTTTCTTTGAAATTATTAAATTCAAAAGTTGTGCACATAAAAATGAAGACATTTAAAAATATTTTCTTTAAATAAATGTTCCTCATACCACTTTTAATATTTATAAAGGTATTAACATTTTAAATCATTCATGTTTACATAAATAATTCCTTCAACCCATTTTGAAAACATGGAAATTAGTGAGAAAAATTTGGAAGAATAAATATTAAAAACATTCAAAACAATGTTTTAGATAAAGAGCCCCTTACAAAAAACCATACAAATATTCAATTTTAAATCAATTTAATAAAATTAAAAATATAAATAAAATAATCTATATAATATTTTATATACATATAAATAAATTTGTATGATAATATCAGAAATATTGAAATGGAAAAATTATTAGTAATTTAAACTTTCAAAGAATCTCATACCGCATTGAACATTTAAATAATAAGAAAAATATAATAAATTGAATATTTAAATTACATTAAGATAAATTTATTCATGATATCGAACATAATAGGGGTAGTACATACACCACACACAAGAAATAGGTGGTGAACATGGCTTATATCTCTTAAAAACTAAAACTGATGTGAAATTCCCTTACCATAGGTTTAATACTCTCTGTACATGTTGGAAACTCATATATAATTATTTTAAACAGATTAATAACTTCTAAATGAGTCATAATAATCTTTATTATATCATATATGATTCATTTATGGATTCACATTACTGTTTATTAATAATCTCTTTGTTAATGAAACATTCTGGGTAATAATCACATAGTTTATTGTACGTGTTTTGACTTTTTATTCTTGATCATATTAATATGGTAATGATTTAATTACTTCCAGAATGCAAAAAATTATTTTTATATCATAAATATTTTAAAATTAAATATATATTATAGATAGATATATAAAATGGTATACACCATTCATGGAGATGGAATGTCGCACACACACCTGAATGTTGTTTCTGTTTTTTTTAATTGAACATTAAAAGTTAAATTGTATATATGTATATAAAAAAATATATTATTCTTGTAGAATTATTATGTCATATATCTCATATTTATTCAGAATATACATTTTTATAATAATTTTCAAATGTTGGTATTTGAGAATGAATTGCATCACATCGTGGAGATTGTAAGTCGTGCGTACGCACGAGCAATGATATAATTTTCATAATGGATAAAAGGTAAATAATTGGATGGAATTTTAATTATAATGAAAACTTATAATTTAATAAATATTCTATATATAAATATATAATATATAGATATATAAAATGGGATACAATGTTTATGGAGATGGTAGGCCGTACGTATGCCTCAATGTTGTTTCTGTTTTTTACCATATTGAATGGAATAATGTAAATAGTATATATGTATATATAAAAATATATATTATTAAAGTATAATTATTATTTCATGTATGTCAATTTTATTCATTACATACATTTTTATAATCATTTTTAAATGGTTGTAATGGAGGATGAATCTCATCGCGTCGTGGAAACGGTAAGTCGTACGTAAGCACGAGCAACAATATCATTTTATTAATGGATATTTAGTATGGAATTTGATGGAATATGAATTATAAAGACAAAATATCATGTCCTAATTATTACTTAAATCCTTTATATTTATCATTATACCTATTTAAATGAAGTATAGATAAAAACAGTTTACACTGTGGCATGGAGACGGTAAGGTGTGTGTACACACACACAGTGATATTGTTATTTATAGGATGTGAAAAAGGATTAATATGGTTGTATAATAAATATAAAAACATATGATCATATATTATATTCTTTATTTATTGCTTTACTATGGAAACAACTTCGTAAAATGAATCATAATAAGAAAAGAATATTGAAATAATTGGTAAAACAAATACCTCTTCTTCGAGTGTCTCCTTTTGATTTCCTTGGGATTGATTTCAACCCTATGTATGGACTATAGGATGTAATTATGGAATTTGGAAGAGTATATGTTCAGGTTTGGGTAGAGATAAATGGATTCTGAGGTGTGAATAAAATAGAAGGAGAAGTTTCCTTTTATAAGAGATGTGAGGGGCACTTTTAGAAGATCTTAACATATTAATTTATTATAAATTGATTTTCAGCTCCAAATAAATAAAAAGTGATTTATATCTTGGATAATATGAGGATATGTCTAAATCCACTAAACCTACAATTTGTATTTATCTTTAGGTCATAAAACCAACCTTCTCATTTGGATTTGACCCTTAGTTAAATAGTTTAACTCTTACCATGTCATCTTGTATGTTTACACTATATGGTTAATATATTTACAATAAAATGTCAATATAACTGCAATTGGACCATTTATGAAATATTTTACATTATAAAAGTTAATTAGTATAATAATTGAATTTAATAATATTTATATCATTTACAAAAATAGAATTTATTATAAAATATCATTAATGACAAATTTAATACTATTCAATATTTTCATTTTCCAAAATATCAAACCAATATGATAACGTCAATCCAATACTCCTAACATGTCACTAAAATGAATAAGTTATCTATAAAATTATTTTATGTCTTCAATTGAGTCAAATTATATTTATTTTAATATTTTTATTATCATTTATTTGATAACTCAATTAATAATGCAATTACTGCATCATAATTGTGTCACAATTTAATTTTTTTTATTTAATTTATAAAAATTATAAATAAATTATCATGATGTAGATAAATTTCTATTAATTATAAATAATATTTATAATAAACCATATCAATTATATAAGCTCATATATAATTAAAATATTTATTAAATTTTAAATATGTCATTTCTAACTCTTCTTTAAATAAACTATAATAAATGTCCCGATTGTACACAAGTGGCTTAAAAAGGATCATATTTTGGACCTAATATTTATTTCGGTCTAAAAATACTTATAAAATGATATTATTACTATGTTAATGTAATTTTATATTAATATAATATTATTTTTACATTTAATTACCTTATTTACCTTTAATTGTGGTAAATAAAATTCAAAACATACTATTCACCAAAAATTATTTTGATCCTATTAGACCATATTTTTTATAATTTATACAACCATTTATGTTGGATTTTTAAAATTCAATTCAAAAAAGTGTTAAATTTTCATTTTATTCTAATCTGCAAATATGGCTAGAAGGGTGCGGTAAATAGAAGATAATAAAGATCCATGTATTTTTATATCTAATTATATTATAAAAATTATTCTAATGAACTAAATTAGGTTAATATATGTATTATATATTTATTGTGTCTTTAATATTCATTTGTATTAATCTAATTATTTAAATGAAAAAGTCAGTTTTAATTAATAATAGAGTCTATTTCACTATTCATCAAAAATTGAATGTTTTTAAAAAAAGGAAAACAAAAATCACCCTAAGATAATATTGATATTAAAAATTCAAAAGTGATGTCTATTTTTACAAAATTCAATTTATAATAGTGTATACAATTAATTTTATTATTATTTACAAAAGGACAAAAAAGTAGTTACTTTAAAGTAATAGTATTTGTAAACATATAACTATTTTACTGAAAGATAAAAATTTAATTATAAATATGTTTTTTATGGGAAAAAAATTATAAATATCATTAAAATTTTAGTTATTACTATTATTATTATTATATTTAATGGATTAGTTATGAATATAACATTAAATAAATTTATAATACTAAATGGATTGCAAGAATTTGAGGGTATGGAACCTGCCATCAGGACAAGCCTGTGCGTGCATGGGAAAGCCCAACTGAACATCCATGCGATGGTGGAGAGCTGATTTCACAATGAAGATGCTGGGGAGGAGCAGTTCCAAGTGGTTATTCTGTGTTGTATGTAATGTTAGAAGCAACGGGAAATGAATTCTTCTAAGGTCTATACTTATGCCAGTGTGTCTTGTAAGGGTTCCATCTCACCCCTTGAAATTTGAATTATCAAAAATCAATAAAAAATGAAGACCTTCAGGCCATTAGATTAAACTATTGTTTCATAGAACTCAATATTGTGTGATACATTATCCAAGTCATTGTTTCGTGAAACCAAAGATATTTTAGATAACACATTGCGACATATTGGGTTGTTACATTCTCATCTACTTCAAAAAATTTCATCCCCAAAAAATTAAAATTTTACTTTTGAAAATAAAAGGTTGATACTAGAAAATACATTTGTGGAAAACCCACATATAAAATAGGTTTAATAAAATATAATCATAATAAGAGGGAAAGGGAAATCAAATATTCACCACTAAATTAGTCTTTTGAATATGATAAATGTAATGGAAAGTGGAGATATTTACATAGAGGAAAAAATTAAATATACATAGGGGTGATTCATGTCATCAATCACAATTAAGTGAATAATAAATAGAAAATTGAGGTCTTCAAATTTATATATCTCTAATTATTTAAAAAATCACTGGTTAAAAAAAAGTATTTTGATAGAAATTTTTTATAATTTTTCCTAAGGTTGGGGGATTATTTTACTATTCATATAATCAATCATGAAAACATACTTCTTTCCATTACATGTATCAATGTTACCCATTGGTTGCGGTAAAATCTATCATCACTTGATTTCGTTCACCTAGAGATGGATATTCAATATGATTCTTTATACATGTAGCACTTTTAACATATCATGTTTCTTATATGTATTTCATTCATCTTGTAAATGTTTACTAAAACAAATAATGTTATCACATATTATCCAATAAATCATACTTAACCCCCAAATAATAATATCCAACGTTAAACATAACTGATTCCAACGTTAATATTTTTACAAAATACTTTTTTCCGAATTCACTATCCAAAAATGACTCAAAATTTCCAAAATCAATATTATCATCATGTTCTAAAAACAATGTAATGTTTCTCTTATTGCCATATACTAAATATTTTATCACCTATAAATCCTTAATGAAAATGTGTATTCTTTCAGATACTTACAGATGAAGTATTGCAGTACAGTCCTTATATATATATATATATATATATCTCATGAAACATATAACCGTAGATCCACTGATGTAATAATTCTTGATTCTATATAAAAAATAACCTTAATCATTCCACTTGACTCTTAAACCAATTATTATGCATCATCATCATATTCCATAAAACATCCTTATTCTCATTTTTCTTTTGTGTCTTCTTAATTATTAGTAGTATAAAGATTTCATGTATAAAATTTTTGATTCAAACTATTTACCAAAACTAAAATAATAATAGAGGAAATGCTAATCATAGTGATGTAGTCATGAATAATCATTTATATGATCTCAAAATGGTGGAATCTTCATATCAATCCATTTATCTGTAGGATTAACTTAGGTTATCCATTACCAAATCTAATAGATGATATAATATACATAGACTTATCCACTATGTAATTAATAGGGTTATGTTTTATAATATATGTTTTCTAAATCTAATTTCAAAGTTTGGTTGCAAAACATCCATTCAAACCAACTATAATGCCCCAACCCAAGATGCATGGATCCAGTGTATTATTTTAAGACATTGGTGTGATTACAACGAATGAAACCCTGATGACTTGATTAATAAATAAATCTTAAAAAATATATAAAATATATAAATTTAACATTGCATTCAAAAAAAATTCAACATAGATTAATATATTACAATGCCATTATTCTCATAGATTAACCCAGCATATTAGTCATAAACCACTTCTTTGAATCCTAGAAAAATAATACATATTAAAGGGGAAAGCTCAAATTCTCAGTAATGGAAAACAATATAACATAATGTATAATAAATAAGAAAAAAAATATAAGGAAAGTATAAATCAGAAACAAAATCCTTTTAAAACATAAAAATAAATATAATTTGAATGATTAAAATAAGTAATGTCATTTAAGCATTCACTTGAATATTCTACTAATCTAATAATCCCATGTAATATCAATAAAAAATTACATAATTTTGGAATGCATATGATGGATGTCTCCACTATCATGAAATATCCTCTAGATAGCTATTGTCTAGATCTATCCTCGTGACATTTTTTGTCGGTGGGTAGAAACGCATATGATTTGTGTCATGATTATCCTCCAAACAAGATAACTACTATCCTAATCTATACCCCCGATAGTTTAAGAATGTGGGTAGAAACCAATCTAATTTGTGTCAAGATCTATCTTGCTGACAATTTAAAACTACCTAGAAAAAAATGTGAAGGGTTTTTCACCCAAATAATTTCCTCTCATGAGACCCACTGATGTATTTAGGGGCTATAAGGGTCCCCACCAATCACTTACTAAGTCCAATAAATTACTAAGATAAAAATGTATAAACATATCATAAAAATTTGTATTATAACTATCATATGAAATTTCAATACTTTAACCATAAACTATTAATGGTATTAAAATAGAACATCAAGAGACAATGACTAAAATGAAACATGGGTCTCCTTCGCAGGAAGGTGGAAATGGATCAAAATTTGTGTAGCAGGGGACATAGGTGAATTACGAGTCTATGGAATAGCCATGGTGCCTCGTCGGGATTGACACCAATGGTCAATTACAAAAGGGTGGTGTAGGGGAAAAGAAATTTTAGAAGGTGATCAACCATGGTAAATTGGGGGATTGCTCTGAGAGTGATAAAGAGATCTATGGCGGTATGATCAAGCCTTCATTTAGTGGTGTGGTCTAAGGTGGGAGGATGAAGATGACCGAGACTCAAGATGTCTGGACTACACATCCGCGACACAGGTCAAGGAAGGACTACTCCTACCCTCCAAAGCCATTGTCCACTAGGTCTTCTGGTGGAAACACTGAGCTCTTATCCTTGGAAAGGATGAATCTATAAATGAGATATGATAAGGTTTTGAAGCATTATAACAGCTCGGAATGGGAATCAGCTAACATGGAGGAAGCTTGCTACTAGGGATGTGGACATGGGTATGGATTTTATTACATGTAACTTCCTCTTTTGAGTTATGGTTCTTGAGTACTGTCCTTTTATTTTATTTTAATAAAAGGCCAGGGGGTAATCCCCTGGCTGAGCTTCTCTAGTAATCATAAAATCTAACATAGGATGTTTACATATATTAAAATAATCTAATAAAGTCAATAAAAATTTATTGATACAAATAACTGTTTTTCATTTAAATAATTTATTCAAAATTCATGCACTTAAAAAGTAGAAATTTAAAAATATATTTTCGAATCAAAGTCTCCCATACCACATTGAAATTTTTAAAAGGAATTAACATTTAAAACATTAATGTAAATATAAATAAGTCTTAAAACCATTTTGAAAACATGGACATTAAATAGAAATATTTATAAGAATAAATATTTAAAACATTTAAAACAATGTTTTAGATAAAGAGTACCTTACATAAAACCGTAAAAATATTCCTTCTAAATTTTATTTAATGAAATTAAAAATATTCATAAAAATTTCATTGTAATACTTTATATAAATATATATGATAATATCAAGAATATTGAAATGGATGAAGAATTAATTATTTAAACATTTAAAGAATATCATACTACTTTGAACATTTGAATAATAAAACCAATATCTTAAAATGAATCGTTAAGTTCAATTAATATAAAATTATTCATGATATCAAATATAATATGGTAATTAAATTCACCACTCACAATAAATAGGTGGTGAAAATTGCATATATCTTATAAAAATTAAAAGTGAGATAGAATTCCCTTAGCATAGGTTTGATACTCTTTGTAGGTGTTCGAAACTCATGTATAATGGATTTAAACATATTATAAAATTGAATGAAAAAAAAATATTTATTATATCATATTTTATTCATTTATGACTTTATAATACTTTTCTATTAATAATTTCCATGTTAAAGAAACATTCTGGGTAATAATCTATTTGTTTATCAAACGTTTTTCGACTTGTTATTATTTATAATATTAATTACACAATGATTTAATTATATACATAATTTAAAAAATTATATCTATATCATAACTATTCCAGGTATAAATATATATAATCGATAGATATATAAAATGAAATACACCATTCATGGAGATGGTAGGTTGTATGTACTCCTGAATGTTGATTCTATTTTTTATCGTATTGAATGGAATAATGTAAATTATATTTATGTATATATAAAAAATAATATTATAATAGTAGAATTATTATGTCATATATTTCATATTTATTCATTATATACATTTTTATAATAATTTTGAAATGGTTGTAATGGAGAATGAATTTCATCGCATCGTGGAGATGGTAAGTTATACATACACACGAGCGGTGATATCATTTTCATAATGGATAAATGGTATGGAATTGGATGAAATTTTAATCATAAATAAAACAATATAATTTCATATTTATTATTTATATCATTTATATTTATCATTATACCCAATGAATTAATGTATAGATGAAAAACATTTTACACCATGGTGTGGATATGGTAAACCGTAAGCACACACACATAGTGATATTGTTTTTCATAGGATTGGTAAAAGGATAAATATGGTTGTACCGTAATCATAAAAACATCTCATCATATATTAAATTCTGTATTTTTTATTTATTATGGAAAAAACATAGCAAAAGTAAGTAGAATAAGAAAATAATATTGAATGAATTGGTAAAACAGTTATATCTTCTTCGAGTGTCTCCTTTTTATTTTCACAAAATGTCTCCTGAGGATAATTGTTTCCACAATTTATGAACTATAGTATGTTTTTAGGGAAGTTGGGAGAGGAAATAATTAGGTTTTAGTGAATAAAAATTTATTCACTGGGATGAATTAAAGATAATGAGAAGTGTTCTTTTATAAGAGAGGCAAGAAGCGGTTTTAGAAGACTATAAAATATTATTTTAGTATAAATTTATTATTAGTTTAAAATATATCAAATGTTATTTATTTAAATGATTATATGATTATGAGTCTAAATACCCTCAAAAAATTAATTTTTTACATGTTTATGTGGTAAAATTAACCTTATCTTTTGGATTTAACCCTTTGTTGAACAGTTTAATTCTTACAGTGTCTTCTTGTATTCTTCCACTATAGGGTTAATATATTTACTACAAAATTCCAAAATAACCCCAATTGGATAATTTATTACATATGTTACATTATCCACGTTATATTTCTGAACCTTAAATTTTTATGACATTTATATAAATTAATAAAATAATATTTATTTTAAAATATCATTTTTGACAATTTTAGTACTATTCAATTTTTGCATTTTTTAAAATATCAAACCAACATGATAACTTAAATAAAAAACTTATAATATGTCACTAACATGTCTTAGTTAGCTATAAAATTATTTTATGTCATTAATTAAGTAATATTATATTTATTTTAATATTAGTAATATCATTTATTTGATATCTTAATTAATTAAACAATTACTACATCATCATTATGTCAGCATTTAATTTATTTATATAATTTATAAAAATTATTAATAAATTATCATGATGTATAAAATTTATGTAATTTCAAAATATGTTTTATAGTCTACCATATCACTTATATAACCTCATATTAAAAATAAGATATTTATAAAAATTTTAATATGACATGTTTTACTCTTCTTTAAATAAAATATAATAAATTCCTTAATATTATACAAGTGGATTAAAAAGCATCATATTTCTGGAATAAGATATATTTGGGTCTAAAAATACATATGAAATGAAATTAAGAAAAGTGTTAACGTAATTTTATATTATTATAATATTATTTTTACCATTAATTACCCTATTTACCTTTAGTCATTGTAAATTAAATTCAAAAGTTTTTATTCACCAAAACTTATTTTGATTTTATTAGACCACATGTTTTATATTTATTACAACCATATATGTCAGATTTTGGAAATTCAATTCACATAGGTGGTAAAATTAAATATAACGCTAATTTGTAGATGTGGTTAGAAGAAGGGTAAAAAGACTTTAAAACGCATCAATGAATTTTTATATCTATTTATATTATAAAATAGATTCCTAAAACATTAATTGGGTTAATATATGTAATATTTGGATATTTTTAATTTAATATTAATTTAAATTAAAATAGTTATTTAAATGAAAATGTCGTTTTTACAATATTGCACTTTTTTCACTATTCATCAAAATTGAAATTTTTCATAAAAAACAAAAAAATCACCCTATGAAAAATTTGATATTAAAAATTTAAAAATTAAGTCTACTTTACCAAATTTAATTTATAAGAGTGTCTAAAATTAATTTTATTATTTTTCACAAAAGGACATAAAAAGTAGTTCCTTTAAGAAAATAGTATCTCAAACATATATCTATTTTATATAAACATATACATTTAATTATGAATATGTTATATTTATGTGAAGAAAATTATAAATAAGATTTATAAAGTAGTTATTACTTTTCATATAATTATATTTAATGGATAACATATAAATATAACATTAAAATATTAAAAATACTAAAGTGTTGTTTTGCAGCAACTCAACCTTACGTGTTACGGAAGCCAACTCGGTGTTGCATACAACCAAATTTATTAATGATATTGTACTATGACATATTGGGGTGTTACATTATACCCCCCTTCAATAAATTTCATCCTTGTAATTTTAAATTGTACATCAAAAATAAAAGGTTCTTACTTTAATATACCTTTGTGAAAAACCCAAATCTAAATTAGGGTTAATAAAATAAACTCTTATTAAGAGGGAATATGAAATGAAAAATTCACCAACTGATTAGTCTTATTAATATGATAAAATTATTTGAAATTATAGATATGTACATAGAGGGAATGGATAAATATTTATAGGGAGTGATTGAGGTCATCAATCACAAACAAGTGAACAATCAATGGAATATTGAGGACCTAAATGCCATAAATCTGTAATGATTTAAAATATCATTAGTTAAACAAAACATAAGGTATTATGATAAAATATTTTTAATGTGATTTTTTCTAGAGTTGGAAGATGATTTTTCTCTTCATATAAGAAATTGAGAAATCATACTAGATTCCATTCCATGTATAAATTTTATCCTTTGGTTGTAATTATATATTTTTTACATCATTTCATTCACCTATAGATGGATATTCAAGATAATTGTTTGTGCATGAAGCAATTTTAACAAATCATATGATCTATAAGTATTTCCTTCATCTTTTAAGTGTTTAATAAAACAAAAATGGTTAGCACATGATATATAATAAATAATACATAAACCCAAAATAATAATATCCCATGATAAAATTATCCAATTACAAACATAATATTTTTCCAAAATACTTATCCCAAAATTCAACATCCATAAATATCTCTAAATTTCCAAAAATCAATATTAACATCAAATTCTAAAAACAATGTAATATATATCTTATTGTCACATACCAAAAATTTCATCACCTTTAAATCGTTAATGAAAAGTCTTCTACTTCAAAATCCTAAAAGAAGAAGTATTGTAGTACAATCCTTATATATATATATATATCTCATGAATATTATATCCATATAATCATTGATGTAATAATTATTAAATCCAATTAAAAAATAACTTTAATAATTACACTTCACTCTTAAACCATTAACTAACCTTCATCCTTTTAGTCCCTAATACATCATTCATCTCTTTTTTTATCGCTTCTTCATTGTCTGCAATATAACCATTTCATGTACAACCTTTTTTATTCAAACCATTGACCAAAACTAAAAGCATAATAGGATAAATAATAATCATAGTTATTTAGTGATGAAAAATAATTTATAGGATCTCAAAATGGTGGAATCTTCTTCTCAATCCATTTTTCTATAGGATTAACAAAGGATATAAATTACCTAATCTAATGGATGATATCCTATACATATACTTATCCTTGAAGTAATTAATAGGGTTATGTTTTTTAATCTATGTTTTCTAAATATAATTTCCATGGTTATTTCTAAACATAATTTTATACCAACTGTAATGCCCTGACCCCTGATGCATGGAGATAGTGCATTATTTTAATACATTAGCTTGATTACAATGAATAAAATCCCCATGTAATTATCAATTTAGAATTCATGGAAAATATATTACATACATGAACTTTACATTAAAATTATGAAAATAAAATGAGTTATAGATAATTCTTTGAGATTTCTAGTATACTATCAGGTTACCCCAGCATATGAGTCATTAAAAACTTCTTAGCATCCTGGGAAAATAAAACATAACAAAAGGGTTTTATTAGATTCTCAATAATGGTATACAATATAGGATAATCTTTCATAAATAATAACAAACTTATAAGGAAAGAATAATACTATAACAAACGACTTTTTAAACATAAACATGAAAATAATATGGAAAGAATAAATTTAATAATTCAATTTAAACATTGACAATGATATTATACTAGTTGAATAATAACATGTAATATCAATAACTGATCTCATAATGTGGGAATTCATAATGTTGGATGTCTGCACTATAATGATATATCCTCAATATAGAAACTGTCAAGATCTATCCTCCTAACAGTTTAAGTCTGTGGGTAGAAGCCCATCTAATTTTTTTCAAGATCTATCATTAAAAAAAACAACTATCACGATCTATCCTCATTAAAATTTATGTCTGTTGGTAAAAACCCATCTGATTTGTTTCAAGATTTATCCTCCTTATAATTTAAAACTACTTTGAAACAAATGTGAAGGGTTTTGTGACAACTAATTTCCTATCATTAAACCTACTGATACATATAGGGGCTATAGTAGGCCCCTCCCATCACTTACTAAGTCTAATAAATTCCTCATATGAAAATATGGAAATATAACATAATCATTTGTATTATAAATATCATACAGAATTGTAATACATTAACTATAAACTATGAATGCTATTAAAACATGACATCAAATGTCAAACCAATCATAAAACCATTTATAGAATTTGGCAGATTGAATCATTATAAATCAACTTAAATTAATCATAAAATACATCAATGTATATTTACATAGATGAAAATAATCTAATAATGTCATTAAAAATATCTTGAGACAAATACTCCTTTTTCATTGAAATCATTTATTAAAATATTATCCATTTATAAAAGAAGACATTTAAACATATATTTTTTAATAAAAGAGTCACATATAACATGGAATATTTTGAAAGTAAGTAATATTTTAAAAATTAATTCCCATATAATTATGTTATTAAAGCCATTTTAAAAACATGGACATCAATGTGAACTATTTAGTAGAATAAATATATAAAATAATTAAAATAATGTTTTAGTTAAAGACTATCTTACATAAATCTTTAAAATTATTCTATTTGAAAAAAAAAATAATTAAATTAAAAATATAGATAAAATTTTCTTTATAATCCTTATGTACATAAAAATAAATATGTATGATAATATCAAAAATATTGAAATGGATAAAGGATTAATTCTTTAAACCTTCAAAGCGTCCAATATCACATTGAAATTTAAATAATAATAACAATATATTAAAAAGAATCTTTAAATTCTTTGATGATAAATATATTAAAGATATAAAACATAATAGGAGTAGTATATAAACCACACACAAGAAATAGGTGGTGGACATGGCTTATATCTCATGAAAATTAAAAGCGAGATGAAATTCACTTTAAATAGGCATACTACTCTTTTTACGTGAACAAAAATCTTGTATAATGGTTTTAAACATATTATTAATTTCTCAGAGAATAATAATAAATTTTTAATGATATCATATATGATTTATTTATGACTTTATATTACTCTTTTGTTGATAATATCCACGTTAATAAAACATTTTGGGTAATAATCACTTTGTTTATCGTAAGTGTTTTGACTTGTTTTTCTTCATTATTATAGTTAGATAATGATTTAATTACATCCATAATGTAAAACATGATTTACATATAATAAATAATATATATATATATATAATAGATATATATTTATAATTATGTATAATGGAATACACCATTAATGGAGACGGTTGGCCGCATTTACGCATGAATGATGATTCTATTTTTTTTATCATATTGAATAGAAGAAAATAAATGGTATATATGTATATATATAAATATATATTATTAAAATAGAATTATATTTTCTTATATTCCATATTTATTTAGTATATACATTTTTAGAATCATTCTAGAATGGTTGTAATGGAATATGAATATCATCGTGTCATGGAGATGGTAAGTCGTACGTACACATGTGCGATGATATCATTAAATTAAGGAAAAAATGGGATGGAATATAATAGAATATGAATTATAAAAAAATTTAATGTAATTTTTATTAATTAAAACATATATTTTTATAATCATACTCATTTTAATAATGTATAGATGAAAAATAGTTTACACCATGGTGTGGAGACGGTGCACACTTTGTGATATTGTTTTGCGTAAGAATGGTAGAATTGTGAATTTGGTTGTCCAATAATCATAAATGAATATTATAATATATTATATTATGTATTTAATAATTTATTATGGAAACAACTTAGTAAAAGGAAGTAGAACATGAAAAGAACATAAAAAGAATTGGTAAAACAATTACCTCTTCTTCGAGTGCCACCGTTTGATTTGCACAAAAGGACTCCTTAGGATGGGTTTCTAACCCATGAATGGCCTCTAGGATGTAATGAGGAATGTTTTCAAAGGAATTGTTTAGAGTTTGGTCGATCAAAATGGATTTTAGGTGTGAATTAATGAGAAGGAGAAGTGCACTTTAATATGATAGGTGAGGGGCACTTTTGGAAGATCATTAAATATTAATTTATTATAAATTGATTTTTGATATGAAATAGATAGAAAATGATATATTTATAGGATAATAAGATTATGAGTCTAAATCCTCTCAACTAGAATTTTTATACAATCTAATGTCAAAATAGTAACAATATCTTTTGAATTTAACCCGTAGTTAAATTGTTTAACAGTTACTATGACTTCTTGTATTTTTACACTATATGGTTAATATATTTACTATAAAATTTCAAAAGATACCCAATTGGATAAATTATTTAATATTTTATATTATCCATGTTATTTGGATGATCCTTATATTTTTATGATTTATTTATCATTTAATAAAATTGTATTTATTTTAAAATATCATTTATGTCAATTTTAATACTATTCAATATTTTCATTTCTAAAAATATCAATACAACATGATAACAATGAGAGAATAATTCAAATATGTCACTAAAATTTATAATTTATCTATAAAATTATATTTTGTCATTAATTGAGTCAAATTATATTTATTTTAATATTCTTAATATAATTTATTTAATATCTCAATTGATTAAACAATTATTGCATCATCATTGTGTCACCATTTAATTAAATTATTTAATATATTAAAATTATAAATAAATTATAATGAGGTAGATAAATTTCATATATTTATAAATACTATTTATAATTTATCATATCACTTATATAACTTAATATTAAAAATAAATTATTGATTAAAATCTTAATATGATATTTGTAACTCTTCTATAAATAAAATATAATCAATGTCATAATATTAAACAAGTGTCATAAATATGATAATATAAATTAAATAATATTGATTGGGGTCGAAAAATACTTATCCAATTAAAATATTACAAGTGGTAAGATAAATTTATATTATTATATTATTACTTTTTTCTTTTAATTGCCCTATTTTCCTTTAACCGTGGTAAATAAAATTCAAATGTCACTATTCAACCAAAATTATATTAATCCTATTTGAATATATTTTTTATACTAATTAAAACCATTTATATCATATTTTTTAAATTCAATTCCCATATGTGGTAAAATTACATTTAATGCTAATCTGTAAATGTGGCTAAAAGGTGGGTAAAAAGACGTTAAAAATGATCAATGAATTTTTTATGTAAATCTGTTATAAAAGTGATTCCAATTACCTACATTAGGTTAATATATGTATTTTTTATCTTTTTTGACTTTGATATTTATTTAATTTAAAATAACTTGTTAAATGAAGATGTCCGGTTTTTATCAATAATGGAGTGTTTTTTACTATTCATCAAAATTGAAAGTGTTTAGAAAAATACAAAAAATGAACCCAAAGCTAATTCTGACATTAAAAACTCAAATATAATGTCTATTTTACCAAATTAAGTTTATAATTATGTCGAAAATTAATTTTTTTATAGATCACAAAAGGGTATAAAAAGCAGTTCCTTTATGAAAGTAGTATTTCTAAACATATAACTATTTTACTGAAACTTATACATTTCAATATAAATATGTTTTATTTATGAGAAAAATTGTATCAAACATTTAAAAATTAGGTATTACTATTTTTATAATTATATTTAAGGGTTAATTTATAAATATAACATTTAAATAATTATAATACTAAAGTGTTATTTTTCAAAAACTCAATTTTTTGTGTTACGCAAGCCAAATCGGTGTTGTGTGCAACCCAAGATATTGAGGAAAATGTACCATGACCTATTTTTGTGATACATAATTGGTATCAATGTTTGGTATAGATTAATTTAGAGGTTATGGCATTATTTAATCCTAAGTGATATGTTGTATATAACCACAATGGTTATCATATTAGGAGTCATAGTTATTTTAGATAAATTGAATGAGTTCTATATAACTTGAATAATAATATTTTTGTGTTTATCTTCCCCAAAAGTTGGTAAATGATGAATTTATTGATATAATCACACAAACCATTTTGGTTTTTGTAAATGGTCTGATCCATCAGGAACAAAAGTTATAATGGATGAGATGGAAAATATGGTGGTTCTATGAATAAGAAACTGAATGAAATAGGTGATACAATGAGTAGCCTTATGGTTTTTCTAAAACATCTATCTGCAGTTATGATTGTCCAATTTAAACATGGTTACTTTTATAAGGTATCATATATGCAAGAAACACATATCTGTTAAAGTTCATGTAATAATTATAAAAGAAATTATATTCAATTAAATATGCATTGAGTATGTGGAAATAAACACCAACGAAAATAAATTAAAGGTATATGATGATGTTATATATGTGGCAATTAATGTTATAAATAATTAAAATTATAAGGAAAAAAGAAGCATTTTGTTGACTCTAGGAATGGGACAGAAGTTCTCAATTAGGAAAAGATTAATGTTTTTGTTTTTAGGAAATAAGTATTATTGAAATAAAAGTATGTTTTAGGTTTCATGAATTTTTTTTCAATGATTAAGATATCTACATTTTTAAAATTCGATAGTAATGTTAGATCTATGTTTGATGAAATGTTTAAAAGATTTAATGAACCATTGATGACGGGATTACATAGGAAGGATTTTTTCTCATATGTATAGCCCTAAAGTTCATTAGGTGAATGTTTTATATGAGTAGGAATTATCTTTTATTTTATTGATAAAATTATAATGTTATAAATAACCTTTAGGGTTTACATGATCCTTGATTTTGGAGGTAATCATTATTTATTACTTTTTTCGTGTCAAATGAAAATTATGATATAAACATTGAGGTTAAAAAATGTTACAGTTATTTTTTTGGGAAATATAATTTTTTTTTGAATATTATAAAATTTATACAGTTTTAGAAAAATACAAACTCTATAATGGGTGATAAACCATCACGTTTAGTATGGCCACAGAAATTAAACCCACAAATGAAGGGCGACAAGGGTGCATCTCCTACTAGTGGCCTACATGAATTCACATGTTTTTAATACTTTTTTATTTATAATTAAAAGAGTTTATAGAATAAGAAGAATTTGATTTTTGAAACATATGTTTTATCCAATGGATATTTTAGTTATTGTAATTTTATATTGGGATTAATTCATATTTGATATTTTTAAAGACGTTCACTATTTTGAGAACTTTATATGATTAAGGTAAATAGAATACTTGGGGATTTTATTTGAGAAGTAATTGTTGAATTTTATTTTGGATGAAAATATGATTTTAGTTGTGGAATTTTGAGGAATTAGGATATTTAATGAAATAATTAACCTAATATATAGAATATGTTAATATATTAATTAATTTTTCATATAAGACATTAATAATAATTTATTCATTTGGAGGTAAATGTTAAAATTTATCATGGAAAACTATCTGATCAATTCCTTATGAATTTTGGGTTTCAATATTATTTGGGATTATTTTTAGGATATTCAAGGTCAATTATTGGTTGAATGGTCTTTGTGGTACTTTGGATATTACTATAAATTTTTTGACAGTTAATGTAGTTTTTCATTATACAATTGAATATTCTTTTGGGGGAATGATATGATCTTTTACTAACCATTTAATGTTTTAGATAATATTTAATGCTAAGAGAAGTAGATTGTTATCCTTTTTGGATGATGTCAGTTTTTATAAGTTGATTACAATGCATAATGCATGAAAAAATCATCAAAAATACTCAATAATTTGAGGAAAATATTAGTTTATGGTGGATGTTGACTAATGTATGAAACTATACTTCTTAAGTATGTATGTTTATTCATGTTCATAGTCTAGAATGTAAAATAATTCCAAAAATCGATGAAAATGATATAAAAACAAAAACCTTATCCATTTAGTTTTCCTAGTATGAAATCAATGACCATTTAACCAATCATAAATTTATAGTTTTTTAATAAACTTTTTCCTGATCATTTTTCTATCACTCTCCATCATTACATGATGGTTAGTTATTCTTCTATATCCATGTTTTGCTATATGGAACCCTTGTATTTGTTATATCATGTGACCTTTCTACATCACATTCTTAATTTTAAAGTGGATGTTCTATTGACTCTATTCCAATGTCGGATTTCAATGATTTAATTTTCGGAAGTGAATCCTTTGTAATTGAGCCCAAATTTAAATGTGTGGGGATATAATTTCCAAAAGTGTGGATGTATGTAACATACCAGATAAAAATAATTTAAGTTTTCTTCATATATATTAATATTTTTGTATTATATATAAATTTTAACTTAATGGAGGAACTATGTCCTACAGCGTACTCAACAAGCAACAATTGGTTTCTCCAAAATCTTATGTTGCACACAAGACCGATATAAACCAAGAAATACTGCAGTATTAATATTATTATTTTAAATAGTAATTATCACCTAGAAATTATATTGAATGGAATGAACAAAACATACTATATTAGGTTTACACATATTTATTAAATGTTTTTACTTTAATTTAATACATTTTATAGGTTTAAAATGAGAATAAGTCCAATTTTAACCATATAATACTCTAATATTTTTAAAAGGTTATGTTATTGACTTTTGATAAAGACCCCTTTTTAAATATATTTTTTAACATTTATATATTATATTTGATAAAATAAACATCTTCATTAGAACAAGGACATCAAAATTAACTTTGGATACTTTTTAGTATTTTTCGGATAAAAGTCATTTCAAATTGAATAGTTAAATATACTACATTTTAATTCAAAACACTCATTTCGTCTAAAATATTTATATAGTATGATTATAATTTTAATTGTGTTTAAAGTATAATTAAATTATGTTTTTATAATTTAATACAATGTTGTTAATTGGACGTAATTTCACTTTTAAATTGGATGTAAACACATTTCAGTGTTTTGATGGTTTTACACAAAAAACATATTTCATATTCCGTCAACGGTGTTAATTTTTAAAATAATTTCATCCAATTATTTGTTTTGAATTTGGAGAAATTAATTCCATATTTGGTATAATAGGGTACAAATTATGTTAAAGGTCCTTTTATTTTTGGATATTAGGAATAGTCACTATTTAATTATTTTTATTTAACACAGTTAAATGGAAAATCATGTAAATAAGGGTTAAAATAATATTATATTAATATATAACTATCCTAACACTTGTAATACTATTATTGGATGAGTTATCGATAAACAATACAATACATGGACAAAACGTTTGGCATTTTAATCCCACATGGGTGTGATTATGACATTTATAACTTTTAATTTTAAGGAAATATGTCTTTAACATGTCTTTGCTTACTTAAACAATTTTACCATTTGGATATCTAGCTGATATATTCCACTATAAATAGTAATTATAAATATACAAATATAACATAAATTAAGGTAATTTATTTATAATTTTAGTAATTGTATAATTTAATTTAATTATGACACAATGATGATTGAATAATAGATTTGGTAAAGGAAGAATCAATTAAATGATATTAATTATATTAAAATTAATATATTTTGAACTATTTGATGATATCCATGAATTTTATCTAAACTATGATGTGTAAGGAATGATTTAATGTATCTTTTTCAAATGAATCAAGTTGTAATGATTATTTATAAAAAGTCAAATATGAATATCTTTGAAATTGACATAATTCGTATCTTAAAATATAAAATAGAGTATAAAATGATATAATATTCCTGAAAATTTAATATTAGACCAAATTGTTAGTATAAGGCCTAATATGTCATAAATGAACCTTTTTGGTCTTTTGACGTGTTATGGTAATTAAAATAACACACAATGTGTAAATAAAATGATATCCTAGTAAGCTTAAAAAGGATAAAATAATGGTTAAACAAAAACGATAAGGATTAAAAAATATTCATAACTTATCTAATATTAATTGGATGATATGAATTCGACCCAAAATCATATTATATTTGAAATAAATGAGTTTGGGACCATTTGGAACTGAAATTGAATTTATATTAATTTAATATTTTAAGATTTTCCATGGGTGCCCTCCCCTCTCCAATAAAAGGTAATCAACAATCTCTAATACTCACACTTCAAGAACCATTTGGATCAAAAAATATATTCAAAAACCCTAACTATAATACCTTCCCACATTCATGGGGACTTATTTTACGTACAATACCTTCCTTTTAGGTGATATAGTGTTTTACAATGTTGATCAACTGAAGTAGAGGTATCATTTTGTTTTAACTGTTTCTATTTCATTTATTCTTCAACTTCCTTTAAATCTATTTCATCCATGATAAAATAATAACTTCAGTATCCTCAAAAGTTTCTTACTTTATTACTTTGATATTATCACCTAAATCCATCTCTAATTTCATAAAATGGGAAATGATCATTTCGTTCGTGTGTACTGCAGACTATTGCCTCATGAACTGATATAGTTAGTTTCCCATTAATGTCTATCAAAACTATTTATAATGATGAAATAAATATTTATATATATTATTCATGAAATATTTATCATTTTAAAATAATAATATTTCAGATATGTTCTTACTTTCCATGACCATAAAAATGATAACGTCATTTGTGCGTATATGTGAACTATCACCTCCATGAAGTGAGGTAAACCATTTTTATTCACCACATAAGTTGTATGATATATAAGTATATTAAAATTATTATTATGATTTTAATAATTTTATGATAATTCTGGAAAGGTAAAATAATAATTACATTATTTCCATAATTATCAATAAAAAATGGAAAATGTTACTCACATGAACGTACATTCTACTATCTCAATGAATAAAACATAGTTCATTTTGGACACCATAAAAAATGGGTTGATTTAATCGTATAATTTCTATCTACATGTTATTATTATGTCAAACATATTATTCTATATATGATAAACTTATGAACACATGGAAGATTTACATCATAACAACTTCATTTTCAACTCCTGTACCAAATATCGACAAAACATCCGATATGAACTTAAATAAATATGTAATTTTTATAAAATGGTAATAAGTTATATCAAATGAATAATCAAATTAAAAAAATTTCATATGAAAGTATCAATTTTCATATGTTTACTATTCTAGAATATAAAAACTATAAGTGATGACTCAGACTTAAGTTAAGGTACTTCACCCCAAAATCCTTTCATTAAGGAATATCTTAATATTATGAAACTTTATTATCTATAATGTGTACTTAAAACCCTTTTTACATTTTATATCATGAAATATTATATTCTCCAATTATTTTTTTATTCCTATATTTTTTCTATAATGATTTTTATTCAAGTGCATCTCAAGTGTCAAGGGGCACTTTAACTAAAAAATCATTTTAAATGTTATAAATATTTATTGTTCTATCTCATTCCCATTTATGTCCATGTTTTAAAAATGGTTTTTATGATTTATTTATATGTACATGAGTGTTTTAATTATTAAAATCCATTCAAACGTTTTAATGTGGTTTCAGACACTTTGATTTAAAAATATGTTTTAAAAATATTTTAATTGTAATTTAAATATGGATTGATTTTTTAAATAAGTTGGGTTGTTTTTATTATATATATGTGATAAATATAATTTCTCTCATTTTTGTCACTATTATGTATTTAGGTTTACTTTACATGTTTACCATTAAATTTAAAAAAAATTGTTTTCATTTATGAGTGTGTGGCTTGTAAAGATGAAATTTGATTTCTGAGTGGTAATTGTATTTATCCTTTATGCTTGTTTTATGTGTTATGATTATGTTATCGTTATTCAGCATTACTTATTTATATAGTTGGTTTCACAATATACTAAGGGATGGTGATCCCATTATATCTCTCCAATTCATTGAGTAATGAGACAGAGTTAACCAGTAGGGTTTCTCCTAAGATATTTAGGGAATATAATATGATGGGTATTCTAAACATAACCAAGAAAGATAATTCCTATGTATCTGTGAAAGATACAATGTAATTATGATATATATGACAGATGCTACCTTTATGATATGTAATTTATGTGATTTATACTAGAATCTTATCATTTTATTAGGTAAGATAAAGATTTTTTGTTCTATGGGTTTAAAGAATGATTTTGGGAAAATGTTATCATGGGTTTAAAATATTTATAATCTATGATTTTTATTCATTATTTTATATCCCTTATTGAGTTTTTTGTTCTCCTCGCTTGTTTTTGAATTTTTTTAACAATTTATAAGTATGGGTAAGATAAATGATGATGTCAATAATATTTTTATCATGAAAAAAAATCATTTTTTATTTTAATAAATTTTATTTCAGGAAAAAATGGATAGTGAGTATAAGTGTATACGTTGTAATATTTGAGAATATATATAATACTTATGTCCTAATTATATAAAACTCTAAACCTAAAAAAGATCTCTAATGTGAAATCTTGACTTATTTCAATATTATGTAATGCTTATGGTTGGGGCCAAATATCATATTATAAATTTGATGGAGGTAAAATGTCTTATTTTCAGGGTGTGGGTATAGTTTCATAGATTCCTATAATTTTATCCCAAAGATTATGCCGATATAAGATGAGAAGTTATCTACCAGTATAAGGGAGGTGGTATACTACCTTTTCATAAATTTTATGATTTCTATAAATTGATCATTTATTCTGCGAGTTATAATTTTCATACATATCTTTTTAGATATCAATCTACTTTAAATTGAATGATATTCCTTGATGAGATACACTTATAGACCCCTTCAAAACATTCTGAGGAAAAAAATTGTGACTCTACATCCCCTTGGGTGACTTAAATATTTTTCCTTGACCTTTTTTCTATGAATTGTGTACAATACACCTTTTGAGTTGGCCATATCTTGATATTTAATATCCAATAATAAATTTAAATCATTGGAAAGTTTAAGTGATGAAAGAAGAATCATGAATTTTAGGGCCATATCACACAACCTTATTAATCCTGACATATTCCTATCACTAAATGGGTTTAAATGGAATTGTAAAAAGTTAGAAATGTTTGAAATATTCCTTATTACATTTTGAATTATTCTCATCGCTAAATGAGAAAACATTAAATAAAAATGGCTTATACTTCACTTGACTCATATTAAGACCATTATATAATGACAACCTCAGTAATATCTTTGATTCATCCATTGGGTTTTTCATGACTACAAAAAAGATTCAACCTAGTTCATGGATGTGTTATCCACGATTTTATAGCCTTCTGGGACTTAGTCACTCTCTTACCATGATGATATACAAGTAAAATTTCAATAGAGGAAGTTATTACATTTCTCTATATATTATAATTATATGGATAATCTACTTGGTTTTAGATTTATGTATTAGAACTTGGACCTCTATAGATTTTTTCATTAGTCTCCAATCACATCTCGCCTGATTTTACCTCATAAGTTTTCATAGGGATCAATATAATTATCATTATATGATTAAATTTCCAAGGGTATATACTTTTATTACACTTACATCCCAATAGTTATTCGACATGAGTTATTATTAAGTTTTGGTTCAACCTTATATAGTCAAAGATGAAATGGTTTTACCTTGGGTCCTATATTATTATTCTTCTCACATAGCCACTTTTTCAGAGACATTATGATTATGTTGAAGTAGGTAAGGTGGGAAGGGTGTCCAACAAGGTCCCAAGTCGAACTAGTTTTTTATATTTCATCATTATTTATTATTAGTACACTTTCATTTTTATATTCATTTACTAGATTGAATTTGACATCATTAGTGGTGGCCTACAAAATTTTACACACACCAAGATCATCCCAACAAGTAGTACAGAGCCAGAATTTGAGGATGTAGGTAGGTAAAAGGTATATCACTGTTGTAACACCCAGATATTTTATGAAATATTTCTTACAAATATATTTTACTTCGTTGATAGATTGTGTTACAAGAAAAGAGTAGTTTAAGAGAACATCGATACACTATTTAATATATTAATATTTAATATTATCATCTAGATAATTAATTAGAGGGTATGAATAGGATTAACGACTTAATGAATTATAAACAAGTCCACTAATCAATATCAATTATTAGAAATTAATCGCTCAATTTTATTAAGGTCATTTTAGATATAAAAAATATGTTTTCTTAAAAAATTAACATATATTTCTCTTTTGAGAACATATTATATATAATTTTTCTAACTTTTAGAAAATAAATTTTATAGATTTTAATTAATTTTATAATTAACATATCCAAATTTACATTGGGTGAAAATTTGATATTTTTCTAAAAATATGGATTTTTTTGAATGGTAAAAGTATATCAGTTTTTCTAAAATTTGAATTTTATATAATGATTTGAATTTTATCTCAAATTTACTTTAGTAATATTTATTTATATTTATTCTAATTAATTAAATTTTAATCATCCTTATACCTTTTTTGGTATATTTTTGTTTTTGGGACTAAAATTGTTTTTTTAAGAAACATTATTTTTCATTGCATTTTGGTGGATTAATTATAAATTAAAATATTATACTTCTATGAGATGAATATTTTAAAATCGATAAAATATTTTAATTCATTGGTTCCATATTTGATAAATAATTCCATTTTATTATTTTCATTAATAATTGTAATTATAGTAAATTGATTACAAAAGAGAGGGTAAATCGGGTAATGTAGGATTAAAATAAAATTATAAGGCCTATAAAAGTAGCGTAAAACATTAAAAAATTTTATTTTATGTTTATATTTCATGAAAAATTTTAAAAAGGTTTTTTATGACTTTTTTGATCCCCTTGGATGATATTAGGACTTCTATAATATTTTATTTAAGGAAAAGTCAAACATATCATTCTCTTGTATTTAAAAACAAAATTACTGTTACCACGGGTTTATCTAAATGAAATGCAAGAATATAAATATTATTATCAAATATATAATATTTATCTTAATAATCTTAATAAATTTAACAATTTTAGTGAAAAATAATTACCATAAATGATAACACAACGCTGTAGTAAAAATTAATCAATTAATGGAATGCTCAAAAAAATGATATTAATTATATTAAATGTACTATAATTTAACATAATTTAATTCATAAAATAATTTTATAGCTTAAAATGATATTTTTGGGATGTATTAAAATATTTTTTATGTATTTATATTGTTTTCATAATTTTATTAATCTTAATGAAATGAATATTGTCAAAGCTAAAAATAATGATACATTATGAAAATAACATTTCATTAAATTATTTCAAAAAATTAAAAATATGAAATAATGAAAAATTGGATAATATATATTATACCATGTAATCCCTTATTCATTTTTATTATATTTTGAATCATTTTTCACTAAAATATTCTTATTGTGATTTAATCTTTTGTGAAATTCTATTAGTAGAGCTCACCTCAATTATAAAAGGGAAGCTCCTCACCCGCTTATTCACACCATTTGAAGACATCAATATCAACCATCCCAAAAAAAAATTAGCTTTTAAAATTATTTATTCACATAGTGTAAGCTTCTGGAATATCCAAAATTCCAACCCTAGATCCCTTTAGAGGAGATCTAACGAAGTCTTTTCGAAGAAGTGGTAATCACCCTGACCGATCACTCTCATTTTATACTCTTATCTAACAGATAAAAATATATCATATTTATCTTAAAATAATAACATAAGTATCCCAAAATTTATGAAATGTTATTTATATTATGAAAAAACCCTTATACATCATCTTTCTAATAAACAAAATAAGGGAATGTATATCTCATCCATATGTATGACTTACCATCTCAACGTAGCAATACAGTTAATTACATTTCACCATATTTTATAGATGGGTATTATGATGTGTTTAATTAATATATATTATATAAATAACATAATCATAATTATCAAAAAATAATACAAAATCAACCTTCTTTCCTTCTAAACCTTTGGAAAATGATAGTGTCGCTCATGCATAAGTGTAGACTACCACCTCCATAAATAGATGTGATCTTTTCATTACTATTTTAGTATAATGGTATGTTTGATGAATTAGATAAATATATATGATATACATGATATAATAATGATTTTGAAAATGGATAATTATGATTTTCCTTTCTTTCATTCCAAAATTAAAAAATCAATACAATATTCATGCATACGTACGACCTACAGTCTCTATGAATGGGGTAATTCCTTTTTCTATCTCTATTATTAATAATGAAATTAAATATATATATATATATATTTAATATATACGATATAATAATCATTTTAATGTTTCTATAATATATTTATAAAAAATTTAAATTTATTATATAGGAGGTTAATGAACCTTCAAAGGAAGTCGATACCTAAGATAATATATTTTCATTTCACTTTTATTTTTGTGGGACACATGCCTTATACATGAGATGCTTATTTTAGTAGAGTTTATAATACCCATATAATTAATTTAATGATAAAATTATGTATATTATGTGGATTTACATATCCATATATGTTTATTTATTACACAGGGATTATAATTCAAAAAAGTAACAATGATGTAAGGGTTAATTTCATAATATCATCACCTTTCCAGATTGTTTATGTTTATAAGTCAGCTAAGGAATATTACTCTTCCATGTCCTAGTTTTTTAAAAATGATTTCAAATAGTTTTTTTATTGTTATCCTATAATTTGTATAAAAAAATTTTAACCATTATTTACTTTTTAAAAAAAGTTTTAAAAGGCATCATTATTTCATTTTCCAAACAGTGTACTTTTTTACTTTTGCTAAAAGATATGAAAATAATATTTTTTATAACTTTTATAGAAGGATATTATTTTTCCTCTGTCATTATGGTTTATTGATTTGATGCTCAGATTATATGTTTACATGATTAATTTCAAATAAAAAATCATTTATAAGGGAGAAATATTTTAACAAGAGAAGTTGTTTTAAAGTAGAAAAGTTATTTTCCATAGAAATTTTCCAAATGATCTTTGAAAATCATGTTACATAAAATATAAAATATTTTAATGTTACATATGATTTATTGGGAATAATATTGATGTATACCATATTTATTATTACTTTTAATGGTTTATATTTTTTTTATGAAAAAGTGAAATATTTATGAAACCCATTTTTTATGTGTTCAAATATGATTAATGTTTTATGATCTTATGGTACATAGATGTATGGTTTCCATTATGTGATGGGTGGGATATATACATAACTTAAATTCAATGGTGTCAGTATTATATATCTCAATATAGTTAAGTGATAAAAGTCAAATTGCTTGATCTGTTTTGGGAAAAAGTTGATGTTCTTGATCAATTTTGGGAATCAAGTCGATGTACATGATCCATTATGGGAAGAAAATGGATGTTCTTCACCTGTTATGGGAAACCAGATGATATTCTTGATCATTTTTTTAAACAAGTTGATTTACTTGATCTGTTATGGGAAACAATTTTTTTTGCAAGATCCGGTCATCTTGGTAGTTAACCTTCAAATATTAAATGAATTTAATACTTATGATGATTACACAAATGTTTATGAATTGAAATAATGGTTTAATATTGAGTAATGATTATTTCTCATTCTTATGATTCACGTATTTCGAAATCATAATGTTTTTTCCATAACTCATGTTTATGATCTTTTCCATATTAGGTAAGAACTTTGTATGTTATCTTCAAGATCTCAAATCTACATGCTTATATTATTATTGAATATGATAATTGATTTATATATCTCATGGTTACCCTTAATGATCATCTATATTACCCTTTCATATGTTTCCATTCCCTAGGATATAAATAATGCTTTTAATATGGTATTTAAAAAATAGTAGAAAATGGGGAATATTTATGGTATATGTTGAATTTCCTTTATGAAATATTATGATTAATATATATCTCCAATGAAACCAATATTATTTTCTCCTAGTGAATTTGTTTTTTATTTGTATGAAATATTAATCTATATAGATATAATTTATATTTATGAAAAACCTGGGGAATTATAAATCGTATCAGAATAAGGCTTAGTCAACCATTGGAGATTAGGGTTTGAAAATTTTGATGAAAACCCTTGGAATAATTATAAGAATAGTATAACATCATAAATTTCTTTAAATAAGAGATTCAGAGATTTTTTATAAAATTACATTCATATTTTGATACTACTTGTGTATTTGGTGTTGGCACAATTTTACCTAGGGTTAATAACACCGAAAATAGTTATGGAAATTGAATTGATTATCGCTGTGTACATGAAAATGGGACTTACTTCACACCTATTTTGACACTCACTGATGATATTTTTTGGGAAATACATATTTTATTTACAAAATATTATGAAAAATGTGAATATATGGTAATTATGGATGACCTATGTTAAACCTAATCTATCATTTATTGAAGAAAATGTGTGTCAATTTATAAATCCTATGAAATATTTTTTGGTTTTCAAATATGATTTTGGTTTACTAAATTATTATTTTGGTTTTAGAGATTGGGTTGAACCAAGGAGATTCAAGTAAATGGTAAATGTGATGGATAATGGAATGATTTTTCTTTTGAAAATTTTATCGGGAACTATAATGATAAACCATGTTATTGTGCATAATCATAAATATTGTAATATGATAAAAAATATATAATTAGGTGAGTTTTTTAACACACCTAGTTAGAGGTAAAAGAAGTTTCATGAGGACCATAGAGGAAAGGTTGTTTAATTTTCATCATTTTATAAATCTGGGGAAGAATCATAGAGAAAAATTACTTAATGGAACATGATGATTTCTTGTAAATAAAGAAAATAAGTACGAATGAATAATTAATTATTTACTTAACTCGATGTAAGGGAATAATGGTTTCAATAAGGTATCATCAATGGTTGAATGTTTAAAATATGGGAATTATAGGCACTATGAAAATTGATATCCAATGGGGGAAAATCAAGAAAACGATCAACAATGTTGTATGGGGAATAGTTTTTCCATTGAAAATGAAGTGACTATTAAATAAATAAGAAATGAAGTGGTGTTATGGAATAAGTTGATGAATCCTGATTAATATGTTATGAAGTGAGTGGAATTATTGAAATTCTTATTTATTTGGATTCGAGAATTATTTTGAAAAGGTGTTTTATAAATATTATTATGGATTATAAGAATCCCAAAACATCTATGGATTTATCCTATGTTTTTTTATTTAATTAGTTGTATATATATGTTGAATGGTACCAATAATAAAATAAAATTGATTTAGTGAGAGGATGGTCTTTTTGGAAAACACGTGATTGAAGATAATATAACCCTTAATATATATCCAATTTGAAGCTAATAATTTTTAACTAGGATAATGATTTGATTGGAATTGATGAGATATTATTGGTAACCATAAATTTGGTTAGTGTTTAATGTTATCATTAATAAATTTTATTGCATTTTAGATTAATGTAATATATTCAATGGTCTATGGTTTTATAAGGGGAAAATTGTTAATTTTTGGAAGCATGCATGTTTTAATTTATCTTTTTTTATAATTTAGGTTATTTCCATAATTCTAGAAAATATATGACCAAGGATTTCACATATTTGGTATGTTACATTAAGGTCTATTTTAGGGATTATTTTTATGTTAATTTTGGAATCATAGTGACTTTTTATATTTTTGGGTCTAAATTTTGGTTAGATATATTTTGGAAGAGTTATGTGATTAATTAATTATGAGTTGATTTAAGAAAAACCATGTGAATTATTGTTTAAGTTTTAGAAATTAATATAGTTTTCCATACTAAAAACAATATTCCAACCATTTTGGTTTTTCAAAATATATAAATATAGGTTGATTATATTTCTATCACTTTTAGGGTTATTCGATTATTTATAAGTTGATCTTTTCCTTTAGGATTGATATATTATTTTTTTTATATTCATCATTTGGTGAAAAGAATTGGATTATGGTAGGGATTGATTAATGGATGAAATTATACCTTTCATGTATGTTTATTTCCTTATGATCCACTACTTTATGGTAATGGAATGACTCAAATCTAGGAAAATGTTATTAAGAAAAAAATGTTTTCCTATAACCTTAAATTCCAATTAATTTATGGTATTTTCTACCCCTATGGTATATAGTTTTGTGATTGGTAACTATCTCCAAACCATTAAAATTCTTATGATCAATGATTTCTGATCATTAATTTTATCCACTTCACAATAATATTCTTCTATTTAGGAAACAAGTTTTTTTTAATCCGAGCTGACCTTCAACCATCTCTTTCTCTCTTTTCAATTGAAATTTTTATTAACTCTTTTTTCAATGCGGGATTCAATAAAGTAATTTTAAAATATAATACATTTTATTACCAATATCATTGTCAAATTATGATGATAAAATTTATTAATGGTGTGTATACAAAACCCTAATATTTTATGAAATTTCTCTTTCAAATATATTTAACTTCATCGATAGCCTGTATTACATGAAACATTGAGTTTTAGAAAATAGTGATATATTTTTTAAATATAATTATTTAATGTTATCAGCTAGATATTAATTTGTGGGGCTTGAAGAGTATTAACTAATATATTACATATATACAAAGTCTCTACTCAATATAAATACTTAGTAATTAATTAAACAATTTTATTTAAGTACATTTTTTTAAAAATATGTTTTCAAAAAAAAACTTTATTATAAAATTATGATAATTTATTATAATTAATTTATGAAATTTATATAATGTATATTTGAAAAAATTAAATTAATTTTTTAATCAACATATCAAAATTAGATTTGGTTTAATTTTTGGTATTTTTATGAAAATGATTATTTTTCAATGAATAATGAAAAAAGTAAAAAATTTTATAAAACTATAATTTTCATATATGATTTTAATATGATATCAAATTAATATTAGTACTGTTTATTTGGATGTAGTCTAATTAATTATATTTTAATCCACCTTCTACCCACTTTCTGTATAAGTATATTTTTGGACATCAAAACACATTTTTCAAGAAAATTATTATTTGTTGTTTTTTACAAGATTAATTTTAAGATAAATTCATCAAATTATTTGAGTATATGATTGAAAAAAGATTCCATATTTTGAATAAATGGGTCTACATTTTTAAATATATCTGTTTAATTTTTTCCATTAAGAATTGAAATTGTAGTAATTTTATTTCCACATTAAGGGAAAATTAGGTAATTTAGGTTAAAAATAAAATGATAAGGAATATTAACTTACCTTAACATTTGACTAAATCTTATTGGATGCTTATATATCAAAAATAATCCCCCAATGGAATTATTTATGACATTTTTGGCAACATGAATCATATTATGTCTTTTATATTGTTTCCGTGAAAGGAAAGTAAAACTATCACCCTATTTTTTTAATAAATATTTTTTTATCATGGGTTTATATAAAGAAAATTATAAAATATAAATATTTTTGAAATATAAATAATTTCTATTCATCATTGTAATTGTTTTAAATTTTTAGTGAAGAAATTGCTGCCATAAATTCTTATACATTGATGACAAAATAATTATTCAACTGATGGAAAACTCAAATAAATGATATTAAATATATAAATAATATTATAATTTTGGAAAAATTTATTTTATAAAAAATTTATAGATCCTCATGACATTATAAAAAAAATTTAAAATATATTTTTTTAATTTATATTATATTCTTGATGTCATTAATGTCAATGTAATGAATAGTATCAAAATTTATAATAATGATATTTTATGAAAATAATATTTTATAAAACTATTTTAAAATCATAAAAAATTAAATAATGAAAAATTGAATAATATAACTGTCTAAAATTTTATCCAATGTTCATTGATCATGCATTAAAAATCATTTTTCTATTGAATATCCTTATTATAATTTAAGCTTCTGAAAATTTCCAAAACTTTCCCAAAGCTCAATTATAAAATGACCCTTCTCCCTCACTACATTTGTCCAAATTGAGAAATAAAGATTGACCATCGCCTTAAAAATTTTATTTAGAACTTCGTGATACATTTATTGGATCTTTCTAGTCTTTCCAAAATAACAACCCTAGAGCACTTTAGAGTATATCAAAAGGAGTCATTTTAAAGAAGAGGACATCACCCTAACTGATCACATTTTTTATACTCTTCATTACCTCATAAAAATCTATCAAATATACCTTAAAATATTATCTTGAATATCCTATATATTATAAAATGTTATTATCATTATGATTACACTACTATACACACTCTTTCTTATCAAACAGGAAGTGAATGTTTCACTCATGCGTACGCTCAACTTACCATCTCCACATGGAAATGAAATTAATTTTTCATCACAAATTTTTTGGATGATATTAATGATGGGATTAAGTATTATATATGGTATTTATAATATAATTATACTTATTAATTTATAATATCATATATACTATAATACCCTCTATATTGTGGGAAAAAATAAGGTCGCTCGGGTGTACATATGGACTTCCACATCCACAAAGTGATGTGAATTTTTTTTCATTTATATTTTACATTTATAGTAGGTATGATTAATATAATGAATTTATATGATATAAATGATATAATAATGATTATGTAATGGTGAATTATTATTTACCTTTATTTCATTCCATGATTCAAAATAATTAATACACCATTGATGTATATGTATTATCTATCATCTCCTTGAATGTAGTAATTCATCTTATATCTCTATAATTATGGATGAATATATATAATATATTAATTATTTAATTTATTTTGATCTATATTTATAATAAATTTTAATATATTATATAGTAGAGTAAATAACTTTTAAAGGTAGTCAGAATTATGGTGAGGGATTTTTTCACAATTTTTTTCTGTGCGATAGAGGACTTATAAACTACATGTTTATTTGTGTTAAATTATATATTCTACATAAATACATTTTATAGTACATATTATGAATATTATATGGATTTGAAATTTATTAACTGTTTATTTATATCAAGGGTATTAAGATTAAAAAGTTATCTAAGTGGTAAAGTATTATTTCACAATCTCATCATTCTTCATGATTTTTAATATTTATGTACCTACTAGGGAATATGACTATTATATTTATATGTTTTATAAAAAAAATTCAAATAGTTATTTAATATTCTCTTACAATTGTTTAAAATCATTTTTATCCTTGGTTTAGATATTATAAAATGTTCTAATAGGTATATTTCTATCATTTTACAAATGCAGTAATTTTTAATTTTTCGTGAAAAATTATGAAATGAATGTTTTTTCTAACTTATAAAACATGATTGGATTTTTTAACAATCATAATTCATCAATTATTTTAATTTTCATTGATAATTCTATTTTTTAATTAAAATTTTGTCCCTTATAAGTACACAACGTTTTAAAAAGATAAGTTTTTTAAAAATAGTAATGTTATTTTCAATCAGAATTATTCGAAATGATATTTCAAATTAATTTTCAATGTCAGATGAAATCCTTTTACATTTCATATACATTACGTGGAATATGATTTAAGCATACAATGTTTATTATTTCTATGGATGGTTTATGATTATTATGAAATAATGAAATATTTATAAAACCCATTTTTTCATGGGTTTTTATATGATGAATGTTTTATGATCCTTTAGAACACATCTCTATGGTTTCCATTATGTGATTGGTGGGACCAATATCACTGTCCAATTCATTGGGTAATGTATTTTATCCCATGAGGTACTTAACATAAAAATATTGTTTTTCATGATCATTTATAGGGATCAAGTTTATGTAATTGATCAGTTATTGGAAACAAGTCAATTCCCTTGTTATGTTGTTGGAAACACTTTTATGTGCAAGATCCGTTATTGGAAACATGTAAATGTGTTTGATCTATTTTTTGAAACTAGTCTACGGGCTTGATCCATTATTGGAAACATGTTTTTACTCCTAATATTATGGTCTAAGTATTTAAACAAAATATATTAAATGGAGAATAGTCATATGATGGTTCTATAAAATTTTATGAAATTATCAAAATTTTCATAATTGAGTTATGTTTATTTTTCATACATATGATTCATTTCTTCTAAAATTTCAATGATCCATTCAATAACTAATGTTTATAATCTTTTTCAGATTTGGTATGAACTTTTTATGTTACAGTCAAGATATAATTTCCTTATTCTTATATTATTCTTATATGTTATCATAGATTGATATATATCATATTTACTTTTTTTATCATATGATTTCATAATTTCATATAGTCCCTTTCAACAAGTTATGATGAATATTTTTAGTAGGTTATGTATATGAAGAGTACTAAATGAAAAGATAATTATGGAAGATGTTTATGACCTTTCATGAAATACGTATATTGGTATCTAATCTCAAAAGAAACCAAAATGTTATGGTCCTAAAGTATGTTATTTGTATAGTGTATTGAATAATCATATATTAAAATGTATTATCTATGTATGAAAATCCTGGGTAATTATAATTGTATTATGGTTGCTTGATTTTTTATACTATGATTAAGTATGAGAGGAGAGGACTGAGTTTTTTATCATGTTGGTTTCCATGAATACACTTTTACTTTATGTTTTTTATAGTATTAAATTTTTATGCATGCTGCCATGTTCTCTTTATTTTTCCCTTTTTTGTATAGCATCATTACATCGTCATTTTGATTATGATAATTTATATTGTTTGTCTGTATTAAATAGTATGATTTACATGAGAAACAATTTTCACCATTATGCTTTCTATATTGTAATATATACTCTTCCACTTATTATCTATTTTCGACAACTATTCTCTACTATGATTATATGTATGTAGTCTCCCCACAATACCACCATTGAAAATCACTACTAGTCCATAGCCTTTGGAATATGGTTAGGTGCGCTTCAGACCATGTTTATATCTGGATTTTGATACTTATAATTTAATTCTGTATGGTATGTCACAAACCTTTTTATTGTTATCGTTCTTATAATATCATGAAATCTACTGGGAATCTTGAAAAGGTTCTGAGAACACGTGAAACGCCCCGACCCCAGTTTCCCAGAGTCAGTGCATTATTAAATAACATTGGCATGATCACAAGAAAGATCAAATCTCGAAAGACCGATTGGTTTAGTAGCCTTGGAAACACTAGATATATTCATAAAGTTTTACATTACATCATGATGTGAAAAACTACTACAACAACAAATTGTCTCCATAATCCACACTATTATCCCCTCATAATATCCCTGCAGGTCATTCATAATTTACTTCTTCACTTCCTGGGAAAAATAAAACATAGAAAATGGGTGAGCTCAAATGCCCAGTAAGGATAACAATATAGCGGAAACATTCATAAATAAAAATAAACATATAAGGCAATGTATAACTAAAACAAAATTCTTTTAAACTTGAACTTCAACATAATATAGCAAAAATAAAATGAAATAATGTCATTTACTTATTCACATGGATATTCTACTAATCTAATAATCACATGCAATATCAATAACCACTTTCATAATGATGGAATGCATAATTCCAGACTATCATAACCACATAGCCAAAGCCTCGTGCCAAGACTACAAATAAGATTTTGTCAAGGCCTTGTTCCAAGACAATAGTTTGTCTCATGAGACCTACCGATGCATCGAGAAGTTATAGCGGGCTCCAACCATCACATATTAAGTCCAATGCATTCCCATATAAAAATTTTTAAACATAACTTAAACATTCGTATTAAAACTAGCATACGAAATGTCAATACATTCACCATAAAATATGAATGGTATAAAAATAATACATCCATAGTCAAACATATCACAAAACCTTCAATACAATATAGAAGTTTTGTATCATAATAAATCAACTTCAAATAAGCGTAAAATCCATCAAAGGATGTTGAAATAGATGAAATCAAAACTCTTTTTAGAGAAATATCTCTTTCTATTTTGAAATAATTTAAGAGTCTTATATTTATGAAATAAAACATTTTCTTTGAAAATATTTTTATAATCTTGTAAGGGAATCTTCGACGATTTTATAATGGTGGAAAATAGCCGCACCCGCCGTATAAGTTAAAAAAACATTCTTACCTTAATTTTGTCAAAAAGGTTTAAAAGAACCTTGTTTGGAAAACAACGGAACGATTCCTTCATAAAACTCTTATAAAAAGTCAAACAAGCGTATAAATTAATTTGACCCATATTCTTTTAAATAGTAAAAATGTTTTGAAATACATTTTTATGAAACATGGACGTGGATGATGAAGAGATCCCAGTTGATTATTGTGTATAAACAACCTCGGATAATGAAGAGATTGTGCAATAAACCCTTACCTTGTACTTTTCCTTGGTTGGGGAAGGTTAACCACCTATATAATGGTGAAATAATTGTTATTAAATTATACAAGAATCATATACAATAATATGATATCATATATGATCTTTTAACATTGATTTGTTAATAATATCTTAGTACTATCGTTGTTTTGGTTGTTAACTTGCTCGTTTTCTTTTATATGTTTTGTTACGTAAGCCATGTTTGTAATGGATTGGTTGTATATTATTCATATCCAGAATGATATAAAGTCCATAAACATAATTTTTAAATCATCAAATGATAATTATACTTGAATGGATACGATGGAGAATGAGTCTCATCGCGTTCGTGGAGACGGTAGTCCTTATGTACGCACGAGCGACAATATCATTCTTTTGATATTAAAATAATATATAAATGGATGGTATATCATATATACAGAATAATTAACATGTTATATTTATTATTTACATTAGTTACACATCATTATTATACCCATCCAAATAATAATATATTGAATAACAATTACACCACGACGTGGAGACGGTAAGCCGTACTTACACACGTATGGTGACATGTTATTCAAAGGGTGGATAGAATATTGAATATGGTTTTACCATATTTATAAGAACATCAAAGTATATATATGATACTGGAGTTATTATTTTAGAATGGTAACAACAAAGGAATAAGAAGTGGAAGAAGAATGGAACTTGAAAAAGCGTGGTGAAATCATTACCTCTTCTTCGGGTTCTTCCTTTTGATTTGATCAAAAGGGCTCCATAGGTTGGCTTTCTGGTCAAACTAAGGCCTCTAGGATGTAGTGAGGGAATTTGGGAGAGTATTTGGTCCGAGTTTGGCCGATCCAAAAGGCTTTGAAGGTGTGAATAACTTAGAAGTAGGAGTGCCCTTTTATAAGAGGGGTGAGAGGCACCTTTGGAAATGCTAGAAATATTAATTTATAATAAATTCATATTTGGTTCCTAATGGCTCCAAAGTGGATAATTTAAATTTTAAGGTGGGGATTGGTCTAAAACCACTCAACTAATAGAATTTAGACAGGCTTGGGTACTTATATTAACCTTATCTTTAAGTATTAACTCTAAGTTAATTAGTTTCACTTTTACAATGTCACTTGTTATTTTTATATTATATGGTTAATAAACATACTATATACATCCAAGAGACCCCCAAGTGGTCCATTAATGATACACCTATTATGAGATAAGTCTCGTTGGCTGATCCTTAGATTTTTACGAATTTAATATCAATTAATAATATAATATTTGTCTTAAAAACACTTTTATGTCAATTTTGACACTATTCAATAGTTGATTTTTGTGAAACTAATAACAGAATTATTACATCAAACAAAGTTAATTAATTAAATAATAATATGTCATATTATCCTAGAAAATTATTGTAATTTATTAAATGTCTAAAATTATATTTATTTGGGTATTTATAATACCAATTATTTTAAATTGTCACTATTATGGTAATTACTGCATCATCATTGTGTCATAAATAAATTAACTTATGTAATCTCTAAAAATTATAAATAAAATATAATTATGTAGGAAATATTTTTAGATATCTAATGAATATTTATAGTCGAAAATCCAACATATATAACCCTATGTAAAAATTGTTGTTCTAAAAGATATATTCTTGTGTCATTTTTGTATTCATTTTAACTTAATTAAATTAAGTGTCCCTATCACCTACAAGTGGCTCCATGGGGTCCCAAAATCGACCCAAAGATTCCTATGGTCAAACATGTATCAAACAATAATGTTAGGACACGTTTTAGGGTAATTTAGTATTATTATAATATTATTTTTTAACCCTTATTTACCGGATTTACCCTTAACCATGGTAAATAAAATATTTACCGAAGTAATTATTCAAAATGTCTAAAAATAAAAGTTACCTATTTACACAATTTGAACATCCTGATTTCAAATCTGGAATCCATTTTTCCAAATTCAAAACATAGAAGTGGCAGAAATTGATTTAAAATTATTTCCCGTTTTTAAAACAAAAATAGTGTTTTTAAGAGATAATAACTATCAAAAGATTAACATTTGTTTATGTCTGGTTTAATTGTAAAATTATGTCCAATGACCAAAATTGTATTGAATGGTAAAAATATATTTAAATATAGTTTAAAACCACTCAAATTCATTATTTATCACTATCAATTATTTTTATTAAAAAAAGTTGTTTTTAATTAAAATTTAGTAATTTTCACTATTCATCAAAATATTAAAGTTATCCGAAAAGTACGAAAATCTCACCTTAGGCTAAATTCGATATTCCTAATCCACAAATGAAGTTCATTTTGAAATATAAAATATATATAATTTAAAAAATTAGATATTTCTATTCATAACGGCTAGTTTGATTGTTTATGGTGTGTTAGAACTCGGTGTTGCGTACAACACACGCTATCAAATTATTCAAAGAGAAGCGTACCGTAGAAGCTTGGGGTGTTACATTCTCCCATCCTTCAAATAATTTCATCCTCGACATTTCTAGAATACTTATCACATTAAAAGACTCAGGTGGTTCTTCATCATAAGTTTCTCGGGTCCCCACGTTGCCTCTTCCATCTTATTGTTTCTCCACAAAACTTTTACCAGACGCGTCGTCTGGTTTCTCAGTACATGTTCTGTCGTATCAAGAATCCTGACGGGCTCTTCGCAATAAGATAGATCGGGTTCCAGTTCTAACTCCTCATAGGTGAGTATATGCGTTGGGTCATGCAAGTATTTCCTCAACAGAGATACGTGGAACACATCGTGAACTTTGGAGAGACTTGACCGCATTGCCAATCGGTAAGCTACAGCACCAATTCGTTCTAGAATTTCGAAAGGTCTGATGTACATGGGACTCAATTTACCTTTCTTACCAAAAGGTATGACTCCCTTCCATGGAGATACCTTCAGGAAAACATGGTCACCGACTTGAAATTCCAAATCCTTCATTCGATTATCGGCATAGCTCTTCTGCCTACTTTGAGCAGCTTTGATGTGATTTTGGATTACATTCACCTTTTCCATCGTTTCCTCCACCAGTTCTAGACCAACAAGTTTTTTTTTTCACCAACGTCATCCCAACAGGTTGGTGTGCGACATCTCTTTACGTATAATGCTTCATATGGTGCCATCTAAATACTCGAATGGAAGCTATTATTATAGGAAAATTTTACAAGAGTTAAATACTGATCCCACATACCCTGAAAGTCAAGTGAGCAGGATCTCAACATGTCTTCTAAGGTTTGAATAGTCCGTTCTGATTGTCCGTCTGTCTGAGGGTGGGAGGCAGTGCTCAAATGATGATTAGTATCCAGGGATTTCTGAAGACTCTTCCAAAATCATGAAGTAAAATGGGGATCACGACCAGAAACAATCGATAGGGGGTACTCCATGAAGTCTGACAACTTCATTAATATATAGTCTTTCTAGACGTTCCAATTGTAGATCTTCTCTTATATCAAGAAAATGTGCTGACTTGGTAAGATGATCATCAATAACCCATATTGCATCGTTCCTCCTAGGATTCTTTGGTAGCCCCATGACAATGTCCATCGTAATATTGTCCCATTTCCAATTCGGTATGGGAAAAGGTTGCATGACTCCTCCAGGGTGTTGCCTTCCAGCTTTCACTTGTTGACAAACCATAAATCATGACACAAAATCAGCAATCTCCCTCTTCATATTGTCCCACCAAAAATGTTCCTTCAAATCTCTATACATTTTGGTGCTACCATGGTGTATAAAGAAATTGGAACTATGAGAATCATCCAACAATTCCCTTTTTATATCAGGTATATCTGGAACACAAAGCCTCTTCCTGAATTTCAAAATTCCATTTTCATACGGAAAAATCTCTCAATCTCCCATCATTCACAGCTTTAATCTTCTTTTGAAATTATCCATCATTAGTCTATGAACTCTTAATCCTTTCTAGTAAAGATGGTTTGGCAACCATTTGAAAAAGCATTGATGTTTCTCCTTCCCTGGTTATTCCCATGTCCATCTTCACTAGATCCATGAAAATTGGATCCCTTTCAATTCTCATATTATTAAAACCTCCGTGATATTTTCTGCTCAAAGCATCTGCCACCTTGTTTTCCTTCCTCGGGTGGTAGTGTATCGTGCAATCATAATCCTTGAGTAATTCAATTCATCTCCTTTGCCTCATGTTGAGTTCTTTTTGTGAGAAAATATACTTAAAACTCTTGTGAACATTATAAATCTCACTTTTTTCACCATAGAGGTAGTGCCTCCATATCTTCAAAGAAAAGATCATAGCTGCTAACTCGATATCATGAGTAGGATAGTTTTTTTCATGAATTTTCAACTATCGTGATGCATAGGCAATAACTATATCATTCTGCATAAGGACACAACCAAGTCCTTTCTTCGATGCATCACTATAAATAACGAACCCATCATTCCCCGATGGTAGAGTCAATATAGAAGCCTTGACTAATCTTATCTTCAGTTCTTCGAAAAAAATTTCAAACTCTTTTGTCCAAACAAATTTAACCCCTTTACATGTGAGCTTCATTAATGGGTTAGCCAATCGGGCAAAATTCTGGACGAAACGTCGATAATAACCTACCAAACCAATAAAACTACGTACCTCAGTTATAATCGTCGGTGCTGGCCATTCTTGGATTGCCTTGGTCTTAGAAGGATCGATAGAGATTCCATCTTTAGAGACAATATGGCCAAGAAAACAAATCTCCTAAAGCTAGAATTCACACTTGCTAAACTTCCCATATAATTCATGCCTTCTTAGAGTCTTCAAGATAATGCGCAAGTGATTTTCAAGATCTTCATAGCTTTTGGAGTATACTAAGATATCATCAATAAATACCACCACAAATTCATCGAGATACTCCTTGAAAACTCTATTCATCAGATCCATGAATACAGAGGGTGCATTAGTCAATCCAAAAGGCATTACAGTAAACTCGTAATGCCCGTACCTGGTTCGAAATGTTGTCTTGAGAATGTCTTCCTTCTTCACACACAACTGATGGTATCCAGATCGAAGGTCAATCTTTGAAAAGTATTGAGCTCCATGAATTTAGTCAAATAAATCATCAATGCATGGTAGGGGATACTTATTCTTTATTGTAATAGCATCGATCTTCATGTAGTCGATATACAACCTCATAGATCTGTCTTTCTTTTTAGCAAAAAGAATAGGGGCTCCCCATGGAGAAACACTAGGGAGAATAAATCCCTTATTACTCAATTCCTCTAGTTGTTTCTTTAGTTCGACTAATTCTATAGTGGCCATTCTATAAGGGGTCTTCGATATAGGCCTTGATCCAAGAATTAAATCAATGGAAAACTCAACTTCTCGTTCTGGAGCATGTCCAGGTAAATCGTCCGGAAACACACCTACATATTCTTTAACAATGGGTACATCCTCTATTTGAACATTAATTTCCTCACCCATAGTCATTTCATTTTATTCCTCCCCAATAATTGAATTTAGTTGAGTACTGGGGGTGGATCTAGATAAGAATTAGGTGGTGACAGTTCTGCTCTAAAGTTACGGTGTTCCTTGTTATCATTATCAAAAATCGTAACCTCTTTTTTCTTACAATAGATCTTCACATCATAATCTGAAATCCAGTCTATAACGAGGATTATATCAAACTCAATCATAGGTATGAAAAAAAGATCAACAAATAAAGAACATTTATGTGCTCTAATGGGGACTGATTCACAAAACATTGTTGCAACGATACTTCCCTTAGGAGTTTTAACTGACAACTCCCATGTGAAATAAAATTGGAAATATCTAATTTTCTTATCAAACTGGGAAGATATGAAACAATGCGATGATCCAAAATCAAATAATGCACTAGATAAACTTGAGGAAACCATTAAATTAACTGCCACCACGTCTTTCGGAGCTTCTACCTCAGCAGTAGTGATAGCATAAGCATGGCCTTGATCCCTTGGCCTTTTCTGAGGTAAGTTCTCCTGACTCTTAGGAAATTCATTTGCATAATGCCCCATCTCCCTACAATTATAGCACTGAACATTGGTAGCTTCCTTCTTCCCTTTGCAATCACGAGCTTGGTGGCCTTTTTCACCACACTTGTAACAGACTCTTGTTCCCTTCAAGAAAGTACCGGGGTGTATCTTCCCACATTTACCACAGGATGGATATTCAACCTTTCCCTTCTTCCCCTTATTTCCATTCCCATATTGATCAGCAGGTCTCTTCTTCTCTTGCTTTGCTTTAAAGTCATAAGACTTAGAGAATTCCTTTTAGGTCTTGATAGCACATGAGACAACGTCTTCGTATTATGAAAAGGATTGTGAGACTAATGCTCGACGGAGAATTGGTTTTAACCCATCAAAGAAACGATCAATCTTACTTCTTGGGTTATGTATATAATCTCCATCATACCAAGCTAACCTAGTAATTTTAGCCTCATACTTTGCGATATTATCATCCTACTTTTGTCTCAGACTCAGAAACTGCCATTCCATATCTGCTTGGTGGTCGCGAGGAAAGTATTTTTCTAAAAATAGATCTTTGAACACCCTCCATTCCATATTTAATACTTCATTATCTTCCTTCGTATTTTGAATCAATGACCACCGTTGATCAGCATCTCCAGTGAGGCGGTAAACTACCATGATAACTTTTTCCCTTTCACTACTCCCCAAAGCCTGAAATATTTTATCTAGGGAAAATATCCATTGCTAAGATACTAAGGGATTTGTACTCCCATTGAACATTGGTGGTTGTTGCCTCATGAATCGATCTAACATTGATCCTCCACGCTGCGGATCAGGGTGCTCCATACGGGTAAGGTTATTATTCATAACCTGAATGAGTTGTCCTGGTATGTTTATTAGCTGATCGACACCAGTTGCATCACCAGCTCCATTATAATTATCTTGTGCAGGAGGGAAATCCCTACATGGAGTGCGTGCATTGATACGGTTTCCATTTCTTCCACTAGGTGCCATTTCTAAACAAAGGCATAAACTAGATCAGTTTGTGAATCAAAATACATAATCCCATCCTTATAAAACACTTAACATAAATTGAACTATTTATGGATATAATCCATAATCATAAGAATGATTTCATTGAGGAAGTATATACTCATAAACCCTTCATAATGATTTGTAAATAGAATGAGAGTTATCCTAAGCATATCCCTCGAGAGTGTCGTAACCAATAGTGCAGCAAGGCCCGTTTTCGTGCACCAGTTCCCGTTCGAGTCTAGCTCAAAGCGTTGTTTTCGGGTTTTACCCCTAGGTACATATGTGATAGACCCGCCTCTACCTGCTCATATCTAGACAGGGATGTATTGCTCGGAAAACTCACAAAATCTATACAATACCAAAATTCTAGAAAGTTCTTCTATAATAATCCTCAAAGTTCATCTTAGGTCTACATGATCTAATCAGAGTTTCTCTAAATCTAGCTTCCAAGGTTTGTACTAAACTTTCTCTGATACCAACTGTAACACCCCGACCCCAGTGACCCAGAGTCTGTACGTTATTACATAACATTGGCATGATCACAAGAAAGATCAAATCTTGAAAGACCGATTGGTTTAGTAGCCTTGGAAACACTAGATATATTAATAACGTTTTACATTACATCATGAAGTGAAAAACTAAAACAACAACATATTGTCTCCATAATCCACACTATTATCACCTCATAATATCCTTACAAGTCATTCATAATTTACTTCTTCACTTCTTGGGAAAAATAAAACATAGAAAATGGGTGAGCTCAAATGCCTAGTAAGGATAACAATATAGCGAAAACTTTCATAAATAAAAATAAACATTTAAGGCAATGTATAACTAAAACAAAAGCCTTTTAAACTTGAACTTCAACATAATATGGCACAAATAAAATTAAATAATGACATTTACTTATTCACATGGATATTCTACTAATCAAATAATCACATGCAATATCAATAACCACTTTCATAATGATGGAATGCATAATTCCATACTATCATAACCACATAGCCAAGGCCTCGTGCCAGGACTACAAATAAGAATTTTCCAAGGACTTGTTCCAAGAAACTAGTTTGTCTTATGAGACCTACAGATGCATCGAGGAGCTATAGCGGGCTCCACCTGTCACATATTAAGTCCAATGCATTCCCATATGAAAGTGTTTAAACATAACGTAATCATTCGTATTAAAACTAGCATACGAAATGTCAATAATTTCACCATAAACTATGAATGGTATAAAAATATCATATCCACAGTCAAACATATCACAAAACCTTCAATTCAATATAGAAGTTTTGTATCATAATAAATCAACTTCAAATAAGCGTAAAATCCATCAAAGGATGTTGACATAGATGAAATCAAAACTCTTTTTAGAGCAATATCTCTTTCTATTGTGAAATCATTTAAGAGTCTTACAATTATGAAATAAAATATTTTATTTGAAAATATTTTTATAAGATTATAAGGTAAGCTTTGACAATTTTATAACAGTGGAAAAAAGCCGCACCCAAGTTAAAAAAAACATTCTTACCACAATTCTGTCGAAAAGGTTAAAAAGCACCTTGTTTGGAAAACGATGGAAATATTCCTTTATAAAACTCTTATAAAAAGTCAAACAGGGGTATAAATTACTTTAACCCATATTCTTTAAAATAGTAAAAATGTTTTGAAATACATTTTTAAGAAACATGGATGTGTATGATAAAGAGATCCCAGTAGATTATAACATAAAAACAACCTCGGATAATGAAGAGATTGTGAAATAAACTCATACATTGTACTTTTCTTTGGTTGAGGTAGGTTAACCTCCTGTATAATGGTGAAATAATTGTTATTAAATTATACAAGAATCATATACATTAATATGATATCATATATGATCTTTTAACATTGATTTGTTAATAATATCTTAGTATCATCGTTGTTTCAGGTGTTAACTTACTCGTTTTCTTTTATATGTTTTGATATGTAAGCCATGTTTGTAATGGATTGGTTGTATATTATTCATATCCAGAATTATAACAAGTACATAAACATCATTTTTAAATCATCAAATGATAATTATACTTTAATGGATATGATGGAGAATTAATCTAATCGCGTTCGTGGAGAGGGTAGTCCATACGCATGCATGAGCGACAATATCATTCTTTTGATATTAAAATAATATATAAATGGATGGTATATCATATATACAGAATAATTAACATGTTATATTTATTATTTACATGAGTTACACATCATTATTATACCCATCCAAATTATAATATATTGAATAACAATTACACCACGACGTGGAGACGGTAAGTTGTACGTACGTACATATGGTGACATGTTATTCAAAGGGTGGATGGAATACTGAAAATGGTTGTACCATATTTATTATAACATCACAGTATATATATGATACTGGATTTATTATTTTACAATGGTAACAACAAAAGAAGAAGAAGTGGAAGAAGAAAGGAACTTGGAAAAGGGTGGTGAAATCATTACCTCTTCTTCGGGTTCTTCCTTTTGATTTGATCAAAAGGGATCCTTAGGCTTGCTTTCTGATCAAACTAAGGACTCTATGTTGTAGTGAGGGAAGTTGGGAGAGTATTGGGGTAGAGTTTGGCCGAACCATAAGTCTTTTAAGGTGTGAAGAAATGAGAAGGAGGGTTGCACTTTTATAAGAGGGGTGAGGGGCACCTTTGGAAAAGCTGGAAATATTAATTTATAATAAATTCATATTCGGTTTCTAATGGCTCTAAAGTGGATTATTTAAATGTTATGGTGGGTATGGGTCGAAAACCACTCATCAAATATAATTTATACAGGTTTGGGTACTTATAATAACCTTATCTTTAAGTATTAACTCTAAGTTAATTAGTTTCACTTTTACAATGTCTCTTTGTATTTTTATATTATATGGTTAATAAAGATAATATATACATCCAAGAGACCCCCAAGTGATCCATTAATGATACACCTATTATGTGATAAGTCTCTTGGCCGAACCTTAGATTTTTAGGAATTTAATATAAATTAATAAATTAATATTTGTCTTAAAAACTATTTTATCTCAATTTTGACACTATTCAAGAGTTGATTTTTGTGAAACTCATAACAGAATTATTACTTCGAAAAAAGTTAATTAAATCAATACTAATATGTCATATTATCCTATAAAATTATTTTAATTCATTAAAAGTCTCAAATTATATTTATTTGGGTATTTATAATAACAATTATTTTAAATTTTCACTATTATGGTAATTACTAAATCATCATTGTGTCATAAATAAATTTACTTATTTAATCTCTAAAAATTATAAATAAATTATCATTATGTATGAAATCATTTTATATTTCTAATGAATATTTATAGTCGAAAATCCAACATATATAACCCTATGTAAAAATTGTTTTTCTAAAAGATATATGCTTGTGTCATTTTTGTATTCTTTTTAACTTAATTAAAATTAAGTGTCCCTATCACCTACAAGTGGCTCCATGGGGTCCCAAAATCGACCCAAAGATTCCTATGGTCGAACATGTTTCATCCAATAAGGCTAGGACACGTTTTAGGGTAATTTAATATTATAATAATATTATTTTTTAACCCTTATTTATCAGATTTATCCTTAACCATGGTAAATATAATATTTACCGAAGTAATTATTCAAAATGTATAAATATAAAAGTTACCTATTAACACAATTGGAACATCCTGATTTAAAATATGGAATCCATTTTTCCAGATTCGAAACATAAAAGTGGCATAAATTAATTTAAAATTAATTTCCGTTGTTAAAACAAAAAAGTGTGTTTTTAAGAGATATTAACTGTCAAAAGATTGACACTTGTTTATGTCTGGTTTAATTGTAAAATTATGTCCAATGACCAAAATTTTATTAAATGGTAAAAATATATTCTAAATATACTTTATAACCACTCAAATTCATAATTTATCACTATTAATTATTTTGATTAAAAAAGTTGTTTTTAATTAAAATTTAGTAATTTTAACTATTCATCAAAATATTAAAGTTATACGAAAAGTACCAAAATCTCACCTTAGGCTAAATTTGATATTCCGAATCCAAAAATGAAGTTCATTTTGAAATATAAAATATATATAATTTCAAAAATTATGTATTACTATTCATAACGGCTAGTTTGATTGGTTATGGTGTGTTAGAACTCGGTGTTGCGTACAACACACGCTATCACATTATTCAAAGAGAAGCGTACCGTAGAAGCTTAGGGTGTTACAACACGTACCAAGAGACAACAACACTGAGCAGGGTTTTTGACTCAAGAATATATAGTAAACCTTTGAAGATTCTTTCTTCATCAAGTAGTTTACCCTCAATTGACCTCTTCATCCTATAATTATATCACAAAAACTCTATGAAACCTTATTTCTAATTTTTAGACAATCCAAAAACAATGTTCTTCGGAATAATTTATTTCATTCATTTGGATCATTGTAATTTTGTTACCAATTTGATATATAATTAAATGACTCTTTATCTATTTTTTACCTATCAATTATATTGTTTTTATTTTATGAATTTTATCTTATTTCCATTAAATAATTTTGTTTCATTTAATGTATTTTATAATATATTATTTCTTAAGATATAGTTTATGTTAAATGTATTTTATATTGTTTTTAGTTCTTAAGTGACTATTTTCATTTAATCTATGTTAACTTTTTGTTATTATTAAGTAGTTTTTTTCCTTTAATGTTTCCCATATTTATGAATGGTTTAATTTCTATATTTTCTGAAAATCAATCCAATGACAATTCACATTCAAACATATAAAAATTTAAACATTATTCATCATTTCATATGTTATATTAATTGGATTTTTCCAATTAGATACCCTTCCTTATAAATTCCAAAAAACCGGGTATGAAATTATAATCATACAATATTATTATAATAACTTTTTATAACTAGTATATATATATACAAATTAAATATATTTTCTGAAAAATCCTTTTAATTTGTTTGAATTTAATTTTTATTGATTAAATGGCTTTTTGAATTTCAAAAAGGGGGAGATTATTAGACTACTATTTTTGTTCAAGAATATCCCATTTTATTTAATATTTTATAATCTAAAAAATATTCATATATTTTGGATGACATTTTAAGTGTATTAATTATGTTTTTACAATATTTAAGTCATTATTCTACAGTTTAAAAATTCTAGATGTTTTTTTGAGATTTTCTTATGTATGGGAAATCGGATACCTGAGGAAATCTTCTACATCAAGTAATATACTACGTCAATTGGATATGAAGGGTAAATTACTATATGAAATATGGAAATAAAAAATTCTATATATAAATCACCTAATTTGACACATCACTGATGTAAGAAAACTAATACATCGATGAAATGGATATGCCAATCATTTAAGTGACGTATTCTACAAGGTGAATTAAATCTGTTAAAAACTCATCTTTGATTTTTAAAAGGATAAATTATGTATTTGATTATTTTAAATTAGGAGAAATGATAAAAATGACTATGTGATTTGTTTATTTGAAAACATGGCCTCCTGATGAACAGTAATTCAGGTCAATTTGGCTATGTGAATTCAAATCCACATAATTCACCTACTTAGTGATCCAGAATCTGCAACGTCATTTTGAAATCTGAATATTTATTATCATTGGAGTAAATTATGAATAATTTAATATTACTATAGAATAATTAACTTTTTATTAACTTTTTATGTTTGAATAAATAATTAAAGTTTGGAAGTATAGAGAGATTAAAATAATATAATAAAATTTTAATACTAAATCATGTTGCTGTTGTATTTTTTTAGAAAATTAAATCTATATTTTAAATTAAGATCCAAATTTCATTGGGATTTCATTGTTCCCAATATCAATTGTTACATCCGGAAATATTTATTCAAATATCAAGATAATATTTACAATGAAATACATAACCAAGCACACTCAAAAATCTCCTTCTCTCTCTAAAAGATTTGTGTGCTACTCTGTAATAAATAGAAGAATCATGTTTTCCAACTATTCTTCAAGTATCAACTATTTTTTATTTTAGAAGACTCTACAAGATATGTATATCAATATCATATTCTCCCTTAGATAATTCTCCTCTTTTTTTGGTTTCATCTTCAAACTATGATTTTCATATGTTAACTTTCATATTTCTATCTAAATATTATTAGTCTCATGTTCTCATACTATTATTGTAATTTTACCAAAAAAAGTTCATTTAAGGGAGGTGTTTTTATATATTTGTAGTATCCTAGTAAAAATTCATTGTTATGTACCATGTGATGGATTCTTTCACTCGTTCAGATAGTCCCATGGAAAATGACTAGTTCTAGATAATATCACCAAGCTCTTAGAGTAGATAATAAGGTGACTAAAGTATAGGATTTTTGTTCCCCAAACTATTATAAATATTCCAAGTTCTATATTTTATTTATATTTTCATTTTTATTACATTATTTAATAAATAAAGGAGAAAACAAGATAATATAATAAAGTGGGATATCTTAAAGTGAACATAATTTCAATAACTCAATTCACCTCCCTCTCGAGTCTTTGTGCAGTGGTTATCTGACCATCACAATGTGCAAGAAATTGTTTTTTCTACACTTTCCACCATGCCACCCATGGTCAATAAAAAGGTGCATTTGAAATAATTATATCTAGAAAACACTTAATTAATATTTTTTGTCAAGCATATATTTTTCTGACATGACCAAACATTATGAACCCATGGAATATGGGAAAGAATTTTGGGTATAGTTCAAGAACCACATACCATAGAATTATAGAATTCAATTCATCTAGTATCAACCACTTGATCCAATAAGTAGAAAAAACTGAAATATGCAAATAAATATAATCATGATTCAGAAAACTAGAAAGAAAAAGAAACCAGAATAGTATTAAAAAGAAGGATAAAATCAATAATTACTCTACATTTTGACTAATTAAAGTTGATTCTAAGTAAAACCAAGTGAAAATTTTCAAAAAATAAGATGAGGAAGGTCAAATGTGTGTGGTGAAGGATTTTGGTCGAATGGAGGAAGAGAAAATGGGGGATTCAGAATTAATATATAGGGTTCATATTTTTAAATTAATTTTTTTTAATACATTCATAAAAATACATGGATTTACCATATGGTTTTTCAAAACAAGTGCCAACCATGTGGTTCTTAATATTTCAAGAACCACAAGCAGCATGATTGTCCCACATGGTTAGGTAAAGTTTTCATAAACCATATTGTTTCAAATTTTTTAGGAACAAAACTACTCAAGTTTCCACCCATGCAGTTAGGTAAACAATGTTCCAATTATTAACCTCCAATATATATTAACATTTGAAAAACATTCTATAACAATTCACATGGATTATAGAACCTCCTACCCTAGCCAGTGACATCAATTTTTAATATTTTTAGGCCTCTAACCCCCGAACCACCTAAAAGATCACTCTAACACCCAAGAAACTCTTTAATTATCAAAATTTAGAATATGAAAAAATATTTGGGTAAAATTAAATATGTTCATACCCTAAGATGGCCAGGGGGTTTACATAAGTTCATCAAAATACTAGACATTTATCAAGAAACCGATATAAATTATTTTTCAATTAAAATAACCCTATTGGGACGTTCTAATAACGGGTCTTGAAATTGGATTTGTATAAATATCCAATTTAAAAATGTATTATTCCACACAAATAAGAATAACACTAGGAAAATCATCAGGATATACATTAAAATATCCATTTACTACTAATACCTTAGTAAGATAATTTTTTTATTCTTTTTAATGAAATGATTAAGATAACCTTCACCAATATAATTTATCAATTTCTGGGATTATTGATATTTTAGTACTAGTTTAAAATCAGTCTTAAATATAGAAAAAATTGGGATACTGACACCATGACCACTATTTATTTTATAATACTTAACATCCATTTCCATAAAACACAAATGAAGGATTGAGAGGTCCATTATATTTGGAAGACTCAAAATAAAAATTAATTATTTTAAAAATTAAACAGTGACTGTTATTTAGAACTCCTCATAGTGATCATTAAACCAAAATATCATTAATTGGCTATCCTTGTGAAAATACATAACGAATCTGGTTACCTGGAAATCCCCATTAGAGATTCAATATGTAAATAAAGCATACCATGAGATTTAAAAGGAATAGAATGATATCAAAAAAGAGCTATAATATGAATTGATTCATAGATTAATGGAATAATTTCATAAGGTCATAAATATGTGTAAATACAATAAAAAGTTATATCATAAATATATATCAGTGGACACTCCCAATAACATAATAAATGTTGGGAAAAATTCTAATAGTGGATTTAGGATCAATCAATAATCCCTTATATAACATCTCATGTGATATATAACATTAAATGAATCATTGGATGAATATAAAATTTCATTCCCACCCATCATATAAATAATATATATATATATATAAATTGTAGAAAATAAACCTTAATCATAATCAGGATCAATCCCATGAGAAGAAAATGGGTTTCATAATTCTGTTTCAACGCATAATCTAAGGTTATATCGTATAGATTACAAAGATAATAAGAAATTAAATAATTTGGTTTTTTTATATTTGAATAATAAATATAGTTCATTTATAATTATTTCCAATATATATTATTATTTATAAGGATCACGAAAAATAAATACTAAAAATGATCGCCTCATCTAGTTTTACTGCTCACAAATAATGCTTAATTAAGTTCAGTAATATTCTATTCTGTTTATACAATCGTAATCTATAATATTATATATTCACATCATAATGCATGTTTCTAATACAAGACTATGTATGAATCACCACTGAGGTGGACTCAATATCACTATTCAAGCTGAGTCACTGTTAAGGTGAACTCATTGTTGGACATCTCACCATTGGCAGAAAAATGAATAAGTATAACTATCCATTGGTATTGACCTACAGATAAGATGTCTCACTATCAAGTATCTATCTTTTAGAATAGATGATGAATTTGGAAAAAGTATGATACACTATCACTCAATATACCGACACAATGATTCACCATTTTTCAACCTACCCATTTCTCAACATAGAATTTTTTCAATGGGCGAGTCACTGTCACATCGAGCTACCGACATAACGACTTACCAATGATACCCAGAATTTTCACTACGTATGAGTTACCAGTATGATCTAGAGATATCACGAGTCACTATCAAGATGACATACTGTTACTGTAACCTACCATTCCTCAGTCATTGATACTAGCCACACCATTCTAGATTTCAAAATTAATAAAGTTTGAGTCACCATTCCTGACATACTGTTTAGAGACACCATCATCTCTTAAATTGTCAATTACATTCAAATTTATTTATAACTGTCATATTTATGAGAATTAGTAATTTTTATTATATTACTGGATTTTTATGTCTTTTTTAGACCACATTTAATTTGATTTCAAACTATTGTACAAGGTACGAGGTGCCTAGAAACAATCAATAACATGATCATTTTCATCTGATGATTATAAAGAAAACACCTGATCAAAAATAAAGAAGCAGCTAGAAATATGAAGCACATCCACTACAAAAAAACACAATGACCTATTATTCATGGATACACCAAGAAAATATTTCAAGAACTAAATGAATAGAACCTTTTACATGAACAAATAAATAGAGGATAATATTAATCAAGAAAATTTAATATCCTCACCGGATACAGAAGACAAAATCTCTCAAGACACTATGTTTTGATATATGTTATCATAATTCACCATAAGATTCTTTTAAACAAAACATTGACGTGTTGAAATCTACATTGACAATCACACATCGCCTTTTAACTCTTTTCTCATTATTTTATGCTCTGATTATAAACTATTTTTACTTTACAAGTGATGTGTGTGTGTGTGTGTTCTATTAACACACAATAAATCTTATGTATAACTAGAAGACACATATGAATCTTTAAAAAACATCATTCTTCACATTATAAAACCCATGGATAATAGTGGAAGAGGTCCCTACATATCCTGTTTTGTTTTTTTCACTCCCACGAAAACTGTACAAGAGGTCTAGTTGACATGGGTAGTGTTTATATTATTAATTACCCTGATATAAGGTGTGGATATTTTTTTATTTATATAAAATTCTTAGTGCATGTAGATAACCAAGTGTATAGTATTAACTCCCTTTTTAAGACTAATCATCTTGTGTTAATTTCCTCGATGATCTTTCATGTTTAGTTTTATCTATTTGTATTTTCAAAAACAAATTCTATTTACTCTAATGGTTAATCTTATATAGTGTTTGTATTAGAATTTTATTTGGTATATTAATTTCAAATGTTAATGTAATAACTCATACTATTTTAACTGAGAACTAATCACTCTTTGATAAATTAATTAAATAACCAAATATTTTATAAACTACTCAATTGGATAAATGGAATATTTTTTGTTTCAACATGAGTGTTTTTAAAATAAATGTATTAAGATAGAATTTTTTATAGGAACTCAATTAACTCTCCTCTTGAGTGTCTTACAGGGACCAATATTTGGTATCAGTGAATATTAAACTCTTTTTCTAACATCCATTCAACTGTGATTTTAGTTTTGTTTTTAAAGATATCAAAATTTCAATCAGTTAAAAATATATTGTTCTTTAAAATTTTCATTAGATGGATAATATATAAGAAGGTTCTGAATCCAATATAACTCCCTATTTTAATGTTACAAATTATGATTAGTGAAAAATCGAAATAAAAATGCATTTAAAAAAGAATTAGTTTCAAAATATAGTTTGCAATTATAGATGAATATAAGATTTCTACCACTGCTATAAATAATTGGAATGATGTAACTAAGGAAAACTATAGAAATAATTTAAAACATATGAATTACTTATATATTTATTTTGTTGATAAATAATATAATATTATTTTTTTCATGTAAAACCACTTTTGAATTTTGGGATACTTTAGTTATTTCACTTGAAGGAACCACTAAGGTTAAGGAAATGAGTCTTAACACATATATCAATAAATATGATAACTTCAAAATTAACCCTAATGTACCTATCCCTGACATGTATCTTAGTATTATTGATATTTTGAATACAATGATCTCATTGGTAAAAACAATCACTTCAAAAAACAGATCATGTGAATCTTCAAATGTATTCGAAAAATATGTTGGGGAACATCAGTCTAAATTAAAGAATCTCCTAACATTAATTCAATACCTATAATAGAGATGATAGGTTATCAGATGATGTGTGAGGAAGAACTAAAGGTTAATTAATAATAAGATGAAGAACCTATAATAAATTCAGTTTCTTTTAAAGCAACTGCATCTAAACAAAAGGATAAAATTCACATTCCTGGTGAAATATCCAGAAATGAAGATACATCAAGTGATAGTTATGATGAAATAGATCAACTATTAAGTTTATTAAGTATGTTATAAAAGAGGAAGAAATTATTTAGAAATCCATGTTATAGAGGGAATTAATATAATATTGGTAATTGGAAAATGGATTTAATAGAGGTGATAATAAAAATGAGATAGCGTTCTATGAATGTAAATGAAAAAAGGAAATTTGAAGGATGACTATCCAAATCTTGAGTACAATAATAAGTATGAGGACAAGGCTATAATATATAAAAAGGATATTAAGGCTACTTGAGTGCTTATGAGGAAAGATCCAGAGAATCTGAATCATCTCATGATGAAAAGGATGACAAAGACAACATTTGTTTTATAAAAAACACATCTACGGTCACCCCAATATCTCATACACAAAATTCATATTATTCTAGAGATGAATCTAAATCTTACAATTCTGAAAATCTTACTAATGAAGAAATGTTTGAAAACTGAAATTTTTTTATGATAATCGTAATGAATAAAATATAAATAAAAATATGTCAATTAAAAAAATACACATATTACTACTATTAAATTAGAAGTCACTATGGAAAATGATAATATTGATCAAATGATCCATTAGAATAACAAAAATAAAATTTATAATGAGAAATTAATGAAAAATCTCAGAAACTTTATTAATTGAAAAGATACCTCAGTTAAAATTATTATGAAATATGTTTCCCCTAAATCTACTATAGGTATTGGTTATATACCTCTAGAAAGAAATTTTGTTAAAACAAATTTCTTATCCAATTATGGAAAATCCAGTTTTATTCCCATATCAGAAAAATTTACTACAATTTCCAACACTAAAATATATATTAATGCTTATTTTTTTTATATATCTATAGAGGTTATTTTACCAAGACATTAAAAACTTCTTATAGGAAACCAATGAATAAAATTGGGGTTCCTAAATCCATTACTAGTAATATTACTAGACCCAATAAAATATATGTACCAATGTATTGTATGGTTTAAAATCCTTTTTAGAAATTTTATTAAATGAGATCTTGTAATAACTGGTGATACATGGACAATAGGTGTTCAAGACACATTATAGGGGACTACTCTAGCTAAATGAACCTCATAAAACTGATGGCAGACATTTCAACTTTGGTGAAAATGCATAAGGTAAAACTATTTGCCTTGGTCAAACTCGTAACATCAATTCAGTTTTGATTTCTAATGTTCTTTTTGTTGATGTTCTAAAGAATAATATTCTTATAATTTCACATTTATATGATGATGGTCTTCATATTAAATTTGAATTTAATGATTTTAATTTTTTTAATTATTGTAATTGTTTAGTCTTTACTTTTTTTTGAAAATAATATGTATATGATGTGAATCTGGATTCCTTAGTCTCTCAGAATGAATCTTTCATAAGTTCCTTTAACAAAGAGTATTGGCTCTGGTATATGAGTCTATGCCACTATAACATTCAATCTCTTATAAATATTACTAGAAAATAATTATTCAAGGATCTAACTACACTAGAGTTTCTAAAAGATAATGTTTGTTATCCTTTTCAAGAAGGAAAACAACACAAAATATCTTTCAAACGAAAGAAATAAGTTTCAACATCTCACAATCTTGATTTGGTTCAAGAGGATTTACTTATAGCTTCTATATTTTCAAAAATAAATGGGAAGAAAAACGATTATATTATAGTAGATAAATGTTTCTAGGTATATTTTAACCTTCTTTTAGTTCACAAAAGTGAGGATTTACCTTTAATCAACTATTCTAGATCAAAAGAAAACATTAGTGGAGCTAGAATCAAAACTGTAACAAGTTATCATGGATGTGAGTTTGAGAATCAAGTATTTGAATATTTATTCTCAAAAAAGTTTATAGTCATAATTTCTCTGCACATTGGAAACCTCATCATAATGGAGTTGTTTAAAGGAGAAATAGAACCCTACAATATAGAGCTCGGACAATGCATAATGAATAAGATATAGATGATTACTTTTGGGTAGGAGTTCCGAATATAGCTTTCTATATAATAAATATAGTCTTATTTTTACCTATCATAATGCAAACCCCCTATGAGATATTGAATAATATGAATCTTAATGTTAATTACTTCAATGATTTTTTTGATTCAAAGTCTTTACCCTTAATACAAAAGATAATCCTGACAAATATTTCTCTAAGAGTGATTATGGAATTTTTCTAGGTTAGTCAATCTCTGGTAAAGCCTATAGAGTCTTCAATAAGAGAACCCAATGTGTGGATTAAACTATGTTTTTCTAATTATATGAAAGAAATCCAAATGAATTTGAAATATTTTTATAAAAACTTGAGGGTAATCACTTGATTCTTGATTTAAATTCCAAACATTCTGATTATGTTGTTAAATAACAAGAAAAATAATATAGTTCTTATAAGTTTCATGATTCTATCTAAAGGGAACCTTAAACTATAGATTTACCATAAGATTCCATCCCTTAATTTTATAGTCCTATTATTACTCTTAAGAACCATCCTCTAGATTATATAGTTGGATACTTGGATAAAAGAACATATACTTGAGCTTCTCTAATAATCAGGATTGAACATCATTTCTTTTTGTCACAACATGAACCTAAGAGTAACTATGATTCAATCAATGATAAATTTTAGATGATGGATATGTAAGAAGAGTTAAATCTATTTGAAATGATAAAAAGTGTGGAAACAAGTTAATAGACCCAAAGACACATTGACAATATGCAGTAAATGAGTATTTAGAAACAAAGTGGATGAATAAATAATTATAGTAATAAATAAATCTATACTAGAGGCATAAGATTATAGTTAGGTTGAAGGAATAGACTATTAATAAACCTGTTCAACATTCTCATAACATTAATCCATTAGAATACTGTTATCTTATGAAGAACATATAGATTTCAAACGTCATCAAATGTATAGAAAAACTGATCTCCTAAATGGTTATATAGTGGTTGATGTTTTTGTTGAACAACCTCCTAGTTTCAGAAATACTCATTTTCTAAATCATGTTTTCAAATTAACAAAATCTTAGTATGGTTTAAAACAGGATCCAAGAGCTTGGTATGATTGGATAACAAAAATATTATTCCAAAAGGTTCTAAAAAAGTATAGTTGATCCTACAATTTTCAAAAAAAAATAATTTCTACTGATATTTGAGTTGATCAAATAAATGATGATTATATTATTTTTGCCTCATCAAAAAATAGTTAATTATTTATTTTTCAAAAATGATGCAAAATTTGATTGAAATGAGTTGAATGCATGAACAAAAATTCTTCCATGGTTTTCAAATATTTCAAAATAATGATTGTCTTGTTTACAATAAATTTAAATATGAAAAATATCTTTTAAAATGATTTAATATGGATAGTACTAAATTTAGTTATACATATTTGTGTGCCAGCTATAAATTGGATCTTGATGAAAATGGAAAATAAATGGATATATCCAATTACAGAGGTATGATTGGAAGTATTATTTACTTAACTGCTATCTTCCCTGATATTATGTTTAATGTATGTATGTGTGATTATTTTCATGAAAATCCTAAGAGTTACAACTACATGTTATAAAAATATTTTTCAAAAACCTCAAATATACTATCAATTTAGCACTGTTAAATGCTAGAGTAAAAACATTTTAGTTAGTCATTATGATACATATTTTAGTAGTTTTGAGTGAGATAGAAAAATCACCTCTGGAATGTGTCCCATTATAGGAATGTCTATAGTCTCATGTTGTAGTAAAAAGGAAAATTATGTTGCATTTTCTACTGTCAAAGATGAATATATAGCTCATGTTTGTTGTTGTGCTCAAATTTTGCTGATGAAATAAACATTATAAGAATATGGTTATCAATTTATACATGTCCCTATAAACTATCAAAAAACAAGTGATATTAACATTTATAAGAATCAATATTCTCATTCAAGAACAAGGCATACTGATGTAAGGCGTCAGTTTTTGAGGTAACCATTTAAAAAAGTTGATATAACATTAGAATTCATTGGCATAGAACATCAACATTATGGTATTTTACTAATTCATTAAATTTTGATAGAATGATTTACATTATACATGAGGTAGAGATGATCAATTTTTATTGACTCACCATTAATAACTCGCTATTGGTATCTCACAATAAATAACTCACTGATGATAACTCACCATTGATCACTAACCGTTGATGACTAACTATTGATAACCCACCATTGATGACTCATCATTGTGACTTACCTATATTTACGTTGTTATTTTTCTGGCTCAAATAAAAAATCACTGTATAAATTATTTTGGTTTATATTAATCCACATTTTTTATTTAAGATTTTTAAATCCTTAAATGATAAATTTTACATTGATCCAAAAATCATTTCATACTCACTCTACCTAAATAGAACCTCTCCCTCGAACCTATACAACCTTTATACTTTGAACCAACTATTCGACCCCTCTGAAATGGATTCAGTGAAGAATCTCTCATATACTTCTATCGAAGAGTCTCATCCATGAAACAGGAAAAAGAGAGAACCTTGTAAACCCAAACCTATTAACCATGAACTCATAAATTGAATAGTCACACTAGATAATGAAGTGGATACATAATGGATTCTGTCAAGTAAGTATCTCATATTCAATGTATGGAAATAATATGTATTGTTGGTGTGGTTCTCCAACAACATGCAACATCTTTATCCAAATTTAGTTCATGTGTTTTATATGATGGTTTAATTTATTATTGAGGGAACTAATGTGTCTTGGATAATGTAGATAATAGGTGGGAAAAGATTATCTTTCTATTCAATGTAGTGGGATAACTGTCTAAAAGGTAACTCATTAAAGTATTTTTTTATGATTTTCAAGTGATTGCTCCTCCTAAAAGTGATGTCTTTTTTTATGAGATATCCCTAACTGAGCTGACAAGTAATTTGATACAATGACTACCAATTGTAACTAAACTAAATGGTGAGTGTGGGTATTTATTTATGTTTATCCAGCACTAGATTTTCCCAAGGGTATATTGCCTCTTTAAAATAACACGATGTTTATATGTTGTATCTGATAAAGAATGGGAACAAGATCAATATTTTCATATATCATATGGTTAAAATTATTGATATGATAATTCCTCATTCAAAATCAATATTTCACTTTTATTAGATGATGATTTCTGAATTGCTAAAAGTTAAAGGGGTAGTAGCTAAAGTGGAAGAAATTGTGACTGATTTTTGTGGTTTTTGAATCATTAAAAATATATGAAAAAGGATGAAAAAAACTAGAATCCTTAGAAGAAGCAATGGTTAGAGAATAATGAGTAAATTTCTCATCTATTTGACCATCGTCAACACCCCACTAGGACAAAGGATATGTTTGAACTTTTTCTATGAATGGATGAACACGGGGAGTAATCAAATGAATAAGAGGATAAAGCCGAATCAATCAATGGAAACTAATCTTCTATTGATGATAGAAGTGACCCAAAAATTGAAGTAATTTCATGGAAAATTACTTTTGGATCTACTGGCCGTTCAATGAGACATTCAACTAAACAATGTCATTTACGTGATGAGGAGGAGGAGACCGTGGAATCAGAAGATGTTAAATATACCAATGTATGTGGATATGAGAATGGATGTGCAACATAAAGTGAAAATTATGATGAGTCAGATAAAGAAGGGGACGAAGACGAGACTAAAAAAAGTTAAAATATTAGAGGAATGAAAATAACACAATTAATAAGAGGGATAAAGTGGAGATAGAGGTGGTAGTGGAATTGAAGAAGAGGGAATAGAAGAATGTGGTAATGATGATGGTGCATCTGTTGGTAAATCTAATCTTATTTTTAGTGATCAATGTAATGTTATAGAACCTACTTATCATGATGAAACTATTTTAGTGGAAGAGAAACTGGTTAGATAATGTGAAAAGGCTCTTAAGGCAGTGGTAGTTGAATAACATTTTCCAAATATTCAAGTGAATGAAAAAGTTTATGTTCAAAATAGAGAACCTGTAGAGGGAGAGAAACATTATAAAAGAGAAGGATATGACCCCCATTAATCATTTTTATGTGATAGACGATGAATGTGAGAAGTAACCTGGATATATAAATCTTGGGATAGAGAATCTGGATTCAGATGATGATATATCGGCTTCTAAGGAATCTTTGGGTGATGAAATGGTTCATGTTCAGACAACTCATGTCTCGACCCTCCTTCCAGATGAAAGAGAGATAATGACCCATGATTCTCATCTTCAATAGGCCCTAGGGTGGAGACTAGCACCATGTGTATGTATATATTCTCTGAAACAGGAGGAATTTCACATTTTAAATAAAGTAAGATCATGATAAAATATGGTCCATCTCAAGAAACCCCAAACACCATATATAAAATAAATCCAAAATCCAACCCACATACATGTTTAAAATACGTAATTTTAAAAATTATAACAAAAACACCAAAGTAAATATTGAAATCAAGGCTAGGAAGCGATGTAGTCAATTGTCCTGACATCTGAGCAAGTAAGTTCCAGCATGGTCCCTGTAATACTTCTAGAAACATGAAAATAGTTTACACATATGAAGGTCGAGCATACAAGTATTCTCAGTATGAAAATACAAAATCTCTCATGCATAAGTGGGAAAATCAAACTAAAGCCCCTAGGAGAAAACGACAGAACTGCAAACACCTGACAAGGTATAATATCCACCCTATCCTCACCATGGAACACTCACCAATTAAAAAATTCATGTAATGTAATATAGTAAAAACATTGATGTTTGGGAACCACGCACCACTTCCCAGTGGTAAACGGTTCATCACTAACAATGAAAGTCCTGACACTATCACTCTCATCCACGAGACCCAACCATTTCATTTAAAAAAATCAGTCATTATTAGGGAAACATTTATTTATTCCATACCTACCCATGGAAGACACTAACCATATCATGTAATAAGCAACATATAGAAAGACATATATAATGGAAGAAGGAGTTCCATGCTAAATTAATGCACTTCAGGTTTCCTATCCTTCAACACCATTATCAAAACACTTCCAATCCAACTATAGTACCACTAAAAAACACACCATGCCCAACATAACATAACCCTGATGTTATCCCACATCCCAATAAGTTCATTCATTCCACAATCATACATTCTCTCAACCTGAGATTTCATCATAGTAATAGTACAACCCCACACACACAACCATGATCCCCAGCTACAATACCCCACAACCCACATAAGGCAATGTCCATGTAGAACCACGTAGAGCACACAACCACAAAAACAAGAAAGGTGTATTCATATTTAGCGAACACATGTTCTTTAATTCAATATTGATAATTCAGAGGTGATCAAACAATAGTTTAATTCTATGGGATTTCATTTATTTAACCGAGTATGTGTGGTTAATCAATTTCATAATTACAACTGTTCAATAGGGGATTGACACCAAGTATTCATATGTCCACATGGGCGCACAATCATAGACCACTAACAACAATGATTTTCAAAAGGCCAATATATAGAACAAAACAGAACATAGATAAAATATAACAATTAAAACAAAATGATCAACATCATCATACTACCCATTATCATAACATGTCATATTATCTTCATGATCATCATATTCAGCCCTTAAATTATTAATAAGGTAATTATTTTTGATGATTTAATCGGGGAATGCCCTTCCATGATTTGAATGTTGGGATGATCAGAGACGGTTGCATTGTGCCCCACATTACTTCTTTCCAAAAGCGGGAGACATTTGGCGCCTTCATTTTGTGATGTTTTATCCATCATCAAAATAGGATTATGTGATGCCGATTACTCCTTCAATGGATTCCTCATCATAATTCATCACATAGATTGGGTCTCCCTTAATATTATGACTTTTTTCATGAAACTCTTCTCGAATAAATATCTTTGTGGACACTAGTTAATTACAATACCTCTGTTAGGACATTCCCAAAGGGGTCGTGTCAGGGGAGAGACCTTTGGTTATGAGTGTAGTCACATTTGGCATCGTTTGAATGACTGGATGTTAAACCACTAACACACCTGGATTCTCCATTATCATAGGTATCCTTGAGGGTGCGGAATTTCGAGGCATCCAACATCGAGTGCGGGGAACCATATTCCAGAGGCCTTTCTCTGAGGTTTTCATCAGGTTCCCATGTTTATAAGGGGTTATGCCATATGTTTAACGTCTAGTGGAGACATATTGGACTAATAGGAACATTGAAGGGAGTTGATCAGATAAGTACATCCCTTAAAGGGATCACCTAGAAGTTTTACTTGATGGAAGGATTAGAATGCCTGATAAGGACATATCAAAGGTGGCATGTCCCAAAAAGTGATGTTTTCACACCATGAATTCAGATCAAAATTCCTCAAAAGGGAATATTAGAGGATGATGTTTCCTGATTAAGGGGACACCAAGGTTTACCATTGGATGGGATTGAACCTTTGGGGGTCTGACTATGTACTATGTTTAGAAGATATAGACAAAAACTCACATAGTTCGAGAGGGAGATTCATGGGGTTGTGCCCTAAAAATGGATAGAAACCTGAGGATAGACTGGGCTATAGGGATGGTTAGCGACCCAGGTGATACAAAGAGAAATTAGATGAATGACAGGATTCCACTGGGATGTATTGGCCATGGTAAAATCATGATAGATATTAATTAAGTGTCAAATGGAGGAATGGGTGGGGATGGAATCGAGAACCAGTGTGAATGTGGTGGTGTGGGGTTTGAACCTAATTAGGTTTCCTATGTATACCTGTGGCAAGGAATCAATGTCCACATAGTTCTTGTATTGGTTGATGAATCGCCAAAGGAGGCATCTTGTGTGAATGGACACATGGATGGGACCCAATGGAAGAAGAACCTCTAGGTTGAGTCATTATTTTCCCGAAACACAAAGGCATGAGGAAGCGACCAGGATGGGACATGAGAGATGATCTTGAACCTCAGAGAGGCTTCCTATGTACCTTTCTCATAAATGGGGAAAAGAAAAAAGTCCACGTAGTTCAGAATTCTGGAATAGAATTGAGGTGTACAAGAATGAAAACAACCCAGATACATGTTGGGGATTACCCACAGTTATAATTCCATCACAAGAGGGACACTATTTATTAAAGTTGTATGGATTGAGCACTATGCTTATGAATGGTTAGTTTCCTGGGAAAATGGGACATGTAGTCAATGTGTATAAAAAATGAAATAACCCAAATGGGTGGATTAAAACACATTTGGGAGGTGGATCCGAGTGATGTGTCCTAGAAAGGGAAGACTCCACATCACAAGGGCAGATGCCAAGAAGGGAGCAACCAAGTTTACTATTGGTTGGTTTTGTACCTTGAAGAGTCTTCCTACGTGCCTGAAAGGGATCAAAACCCACATAGTTTGGGGAGCATGCAGTTTAACATCTTTTGATATGATGGTGAGCCGATGTGAAATTCACATAAAATAAGGATTATGAGGGGTAAGGGGCTTGAACAATAGAGAGGCATCTTACATACCCTTCTTGGCAGGTAGATATCAAATTCCATGTAGTTCGATGGTGAGGGGAATGGGGATTATGCATGGATAGCTTCCTTTAGAGGATATCATTGTTGATACATACTCTAAGACCATGTGATCCATGCCTGGTTTGAGAAAAAAAGGCTACAATGTACCTAAAAATCACATATAGGAGGTGCATCAACAAAATGTAGAGTGGGGATTACGGTTGGCTAGCAGCCCAGGGATAGGAAGATTAGGGATTACTCTATAAGGGAAACCCAACGAAAGAATAGTGTGTCTACATGTATGGCAACGATATGGCCATTGTACATGGAGCACCCTGCCATGGTGGGTCAGGGATGACACAGAGAGCCACCCAAATCACACAAGGAGACAAAGAAAAATTATAGAGACGTAGTGAGAGGGCACTGATGCTCATCCCTCATTGACTCATCTCGGGGTATCCACACATGCGGTGATCATAGTTTAACATCATGGGTTGATGAAAAGGATTCTTGGATGTTTCAAATCCTATAGCTTAGATGATATGGATTTTCTATTAACTCCTAAGTCTCAAATAATTGGCACACATTAACCCTTGGGGTAGGGAAAGGACCAGAAATTCCAGGGATTAACGGTGTTATGAAGTGATCCATTAAAGGGTCCACATTAGTGTGGCTATGAAAATAAAAAATAGATATTAGTGTACTTATGTGAAAAATCCTTATTAATGGAAACACAACATGGATCTCCCTCGAGGGATTAAAAAATCCCAGCGTGCAAGCCTAGAGGGAATAATGGAAGAAGTGCATTCAAGATAGATGTGATGAGCGCTAGAGGGGCTCAGACATAGTGACTTGGGGTAAGGACAAAACAATGAATAAATAAGAAGGGTTGGGCCCCAGATTATGGGATATCAATTAAGATGAGGGGTTATGTGCAATATTTAATCCTACATCTAAAATGAGCCCAGAATAAGAACTAACATGTGCATAAGAATAATCTTTTACGTGCGGGTGACATAGAGTTAAAGGAAATGGGTGAGGGTCCAGACACTATGGGCCCATCTAATTGAGGACCCCTAAGAGTCCAATCGCACAAGATCTATTACAATGAGGCCATGTCTTACATGTTGTCATGGATGGGGTCTTCTTTCGCACACGGGAGTGATAGTTATCCTTCTGTAAAGATGCCCCAAATTTAGTGGGTATATTTCTTTTTATACATGAAATACTTAGTGGTAGCTCGAAAGGAGGCTTTTTCAAAAGAGGCATTTGATGTCACATTTGGCGTGGAAGGTCTTGTGTGTGGCCCCTCTTCATGTGAGACAGCTAAATATCATTAGCTCTTCTGACCTGGATGTTTTTTAGAATGTTTCATTGAAGAAACCATTTGACATCACATTCGGTGTGCATGTTCTTGTGTGAGGATTTCAATCTTACATGTCGACCTCAGATTTTATGTGAAACTCCCTTGAGTGTCTTGGGATTTTCTACTAATCCAAAATATACTGTTAGTTTTATCAAAAAAGGACCTTTCACAGTCTTAACCCATATCCGTCACAAAAAAATTCCCCCTATGAATTTGAGCTATAAGGGGACTAAAATGTCATGTTTTGAGGGTAACGCTAAAGAGAAAACTAGAATTTTGGTGTTGTGTGCACATAGAGTGATATGACATGCAAAACCCTTTTGTGAATGGGGAAGACCCATATTTCCCTATAAATTGGTGGGTTCCCACATCTCCATACCTTGACGTTCCCATAAAATTGGAAAAAAATTCATTATTGGACGATCATTCTTTCTGTGTGAAATATCTTGGATTTGATTGGCTTCTTGCATGAAACCACCATCTATTTCTCACCGCTACCAATTCTTTCTTGCACATGACTTATCCAAACATTTTGAATTTACTAAGACCATATTACTTTAATTAGATTGTATTTCATGCCAAAAATCTGTTCATTCATTCATTTCCCTTTGTGAATTTTAGGACCTCATAGAAGAGGCTGCGTGATAGACCGATGTATGGATGGAAGATGATGCTTCTGCTGCTCAGAGGATAGACACAAGACCTCAAATTATTCATGCGAGAAAGGATGCATCTGATAATCAGATGCTTTTTAGTATGCTAACGCAAGTTCAAATATATTATTTTCTGATTGAAAGTCTACCGATAAGTTACATCAGGATTCTGGAATATGTTTTGATGCTAGGCTTCGAGACTAACACACCATGGTCATTGGTTATACGAAAAAATAGCCTTCTTTGGTAAAACATCATGAACAGTGGTCAGCTCACTAGGGGAACTCATAACATGGCTTTTTACATCTTCAATCGAAAAACCAAAACAGTTGTGGGGAGCAATCTTGCATCTGTGGGATCTCTGACCCACTACGTGAGCACTTTCAAGAGCAGTATCATTGATGAGGAAAAAGTTTTATAGGAATTAGACTATCGTTTTTGGGGAAACATCGCAAGTGAATTGGCATGGGAGGACTTTGTACATGAGACAAGTGTGGAGTTTTTGGAGGAGTTGTTGTCTATAAGGTTATTTCAATCTATGTGGAAATCCTAGTTCCACTTTTACTGCCAGAAAGACATGATGCCGAAGTTGTTCAGTAAGTGGTCCCCTGACACAAACACATTCCTCATCTACCAAGGGGAAGTGGGCATCCACCTTTGTGACGTCCATTTCATTGGAGGAATTCCTCTATAAGGGTACCAATATTATGAGTTCCTTACAAAAATAAATTTTTGGGGGGACATGATGTGCACCACCATTTTGACATGGAATCACTTGGAGATTAACATGGAGAATAAAAAAATAATGATATTCAATAAGAATATATCATATTCATGATGGTTCATCTTGTTTCTGCTGCATGACAAGATAGTGAAAAATGCATGCTGAGGGAAGTAGTGCTTGAACACATCGTAGTGGGGGAAGGAAGGATCATACTGGATGGTCATTTAATTAGGTAAAAACAAATTAGGGGTATTTAGTGTGATCTAATATCAGGCCCTAAATGTATGATATTCTGGGTTCCTTGATCCGTTTCTGAGAAGTTGGTTGCTAATAGTAAGGGACACGAGGATGGGGGTCCACCTAGGGTCATTAGTGATGGTCAGATTCATGGAATCCAAGAACAAAGTCAATTAGGGAGTGGCTATGTTGGCCAGTTTGTACATCATTCTGGGGAACATATCATGATGAAGTATTCCTAGGAGAATATGCAAACCGTTAAAAATTCTTCATTGATGGGTTTCAACTCATTGTGGTGGGTGACACTACTTCTAGGGTAGAGCTCCAGGTTGGTGGGGTCTAGGGTGATGAATAAGAGTGGATGCCCGAAGTGGACTCCGCCACTGGACTCGAGGATATTTTTCATGAGTACATCCCTTATATAATGATGAGATAGACAAATCTAATCATGAAGTTTCTGAGGAGAGTCATATGAAGAGATGTAAGGTGCTGAAGTGCATTAAATTCGTCCTCATCCTTTCAACAGAAGTATTACTGAGTCAGATGGGGTCACATTGCATATGCATATGGTTTCTCTGCACTAGAGGGGCGGATGCTCACAATCTTCAAATAATATTCCGAGATTATATGGCTGAGATGATTTTTTAGAGTAGCCAATGCTCAGATATTTATTCGTGTCGGAAGAAATTAGAGAATATTCAGATGCTTCTTGAGGTTGAGCAGTATGTTTGATTCCTTTATAAGCAGGAAAATGAATGAGCTACATTTATTTCAAGCCAATCTGAGATCATTGAAATTTTTAAATACGAGATAATAGATTCCCAAGAGTAACCAGTGATGGAAAGAAATAAAATGATTAGATTCAAAGTCAAGAATGAAAGAATACAGGTCATATCCTATGAGCTCTGCTCTGCAGCTTCTGATGAAGAAAATGATCTCAGAGAGTATGAGACAATCTTGGAGGCCACATTTCATACATTAGAAGTACTAGGGTAGTCCATTGAAGGGTCAGATCCATAAGGATCATGTTTTGTAAAAACTTATGAAATTTATTTTCTCCCTTATTTACTCATCCTGAACTACATCCATGGAATTACTACTTCCTTGTTATTACATCTTATAAATATTTTTTAATCACTTCATATTGATTGTAATTGTTAGGTAACTGGCGATAAATCCCTAAGCTCACATGGGTCAGACAAGGTGTGAGAGACATGGTATGTTCGCATAATCATCTACTTTGTGTCTGAGAGTTCCATATATCCATCAATTATTCAGGGGTATTAAATTGTTGACTGGTCAACCAAAATATTCAGGCTGGCCGAGAGACCACAACCAGAGGATAGGGTTCCCAGAATAGCCAACTTGTCTTTCCAAACATGCTCTAATCCACGAATGAGGTAACACCAAGGGTGTTAGAGTCAATAAGAATAATGGGAAATAAGAACAGTGAATCACAATACCCAAAATTCAGAACACAATGATGGTGGTGGGGAAATATCAGATAGGTATTGACCTTATTGGAAACAAAACATCTATTTCATCTACCTAAGATGGTAATGAACAAAATAGGGCCATCTACTGATTTCAATAAAAAAAAGGGCCTAACTCAAAATTTTTGTCAAATATCATCCTGATCATTGGCCCAGAATGTTAGATGAGTTGTAAGGCTGAGAATCCATACCGTTGGGGATTCTTTTGGAAGTATAGGTAGATGAGGATCAGAAATAGATGGCGTGCAAAGCATGGAATTTGTGTGATGAGTTTTTTGAATGATTCCATCGCTCTGAAAACTATCCTACCTTGAATAAAGTGGATTGGGTGGGAGTGTGAGCCCGAATCAAGATCAAACAAGTTTCTAGATGGGACCTCTCTAGTGAGGACATAGAATACCTTTTAGTTTTATATACTGTGAATGGGGATGATAGGAACTCTCTACGAGGAACATGTGATGTCTTACATAACCCAACGTGAATGGGGACAAAAGAAGTCCACTTGCCACATCACACTGTCCTAATAGTGGGCTAGGGATAGAAGGCTAGAAATATAGAAGGGGTTGTTACTGGACAACATACTAGGAGTCTAGGCGTCACTATATATCTCATGCGGGTGATAATCAAGCCATAAATAGTTCATGAGGATGGTATGTCATATGGATAATTCCAAAATGAGTGATATCCTATTTGAAGAGGAAAATAATAGCTATTAAGTAGTTTTATTTCATGCAAACTAGGACACTAGAAATCTTAGTTTAACAGTTGTAGAGTTAGGACATCATGGGGTGGAGATGTGTAGTAGAATCACGAGGTGATCCCACATGAATGAGGACATAGGAAGTCCACATGTTGAACCATTCATTTACAAAGAGGAAAACCCTGAAGGATATGGGGGAATAAAAGGTTCACAACATCGCGGTTGGACATGAATGTAAAATGATCAGGCTTCACTACATATCTCACAAGGGTGAGAATCAAGACACACATAGTTCTGTAATGTGTCATGGCAGAAGGCTAATGCCAAAGGGGCAATGTATTTTGCATTGAAGACATAATATGGTTGGGTAGTTTTTAGTACACAATATTAAAGTATAAGGGAATCATTTAACTTCATAAAATAAGGACATAAGAGATCCTAGTTCATGGTCTTGGAGCTCGGACCATAAGGAGATGTGGTCATTCTATACCGGCATAAAACTTACGCAGATCCCTGTGCCCACATGAGATATGCTCATTGTGGGAAACAAAGGAATAGAAGATCATTAGAACATAAGGAATCACAAGGTAGGGAATGAATGTGTGAAGTCAAGGATGACCCCATAATGTCGATTCATCATCTCAATACAAAAAAGTGCATGGAATAATATCACCAAGGATGTTGAATCTCTGTCTAAAAATTATGAAAGTGATAGGTATTTGAATACTGAATCCAATATTTAGGGAATAATCGGGTTTGTGTAATGATGTAGGAAAACCGTTGACCATATTCGAAGCATAGTATCCATATGGTGTGATCTAGGATTGTAAAAACTAGTGAGGGTCAAATGCTAACCATATTTGTGATGTAGGACCTATCTCAAATGTAGTTGGAAATCTTTTAGGATGTTGGCCCAAAATGGTTGGCGACCCATAAGGCTGAGCTTCCATACCACTTGGGGTTCCTCGATAGAGACCCCAAAAAAGGGACGCATAAAGCATGGAAATGGAATGAGATCAGGTCTATACAAGAACCAACATTATATATCCTAAAACACATCACCACTAAGAATGTTGATGAGGCAGGAAAGTTGTCAAAGAGATCTACTACGAGAAGACGGCTTGAGGATATGAGCAAAAGAAAGGGGGAAAATTGATTAGTCTACCCAATGCAGGACCCGAGGAAAAATCCATGAGAATTCCTATATATCCCATTGGGATGGGAATAAAGATGTATGTAGTTTTTGAATTCCATGATGTTTAACATAATTTGGTATGGATATGGAGGGAAGGGAGGAATTTTTAAGGGAGTTTCATGGTGAAGCTGTTGTAAACCCGATGTGAATGAGGACAAAAGAATTCGACATCAAACAATTTTCATAAAAAACGAATCTTAAGCCGTAAGACCGAAAATGGTGAAGCGTGGTGCCAGACCCAAATAAAAAATCTATGATCATTCAAACATATTCTATATGTATTGGAATCAATCCATACAATGTTCTTGAATTCCGTTGAGTTTAACATCGTATGGTAAGGATGCACATGGAAGAACATGGTTCTAAACGGAATGTGCAGGACATGATAAAGAATATCTGATTTGAATGTGAACATGAGAAGTCCACACCACATCGTACACAATACCAAGGGGTAACCTCAGGATAAGGGGCTGCAAATGATCGAGGGACCTAGGGGTGGTACCAAATATGGAATGATTGGAAATTCCAACATATCCCATAAGTAGGACAATTAAGACACACATAGTTATTGAGATGTTGTGTAGTTTAATGTCATGTGATAAGGATGAATGGTAAAAGGGGAGATCCATAAATAGGGACATGTGAATTGGTACTTATTATCCTGAGGTGAATGAGGAAAAAGGTTTACATCAAACCACATGCTCCTAGGATACTTAGTTCGAGAGACCAGATGGAAGGAGGAATCGGCAGTTCCTAAGGTTGGACCCAAAGTTGAAATTTGTGGGCGTTTCTACATATACCATAAGGATGGGAATCAACTGACATATAGTTCTCTAATTATGTGTAGAATAACTTTAGGCGGTAAGGATTTAGGAGTTCATAGTTTATGTTAGTTGAGATTGGACCATAAATTCCCATTTTAATGTCATGTGTGTTGGACCGAAGGGTATAAAGAAAGTGAATCATCACACCCAATATTTAGGACACCACTGGGATAGAGATAATTTTAGAGGATAACTGATGACCTTTTTTGGAACATAGTATCTATATTGTGTATCCTATAAATGGGAACAAACCAGTTAGTGTCAACCACAAACCATTTTCACGATGGGGGACCTGTCTTAATGTTCATTCAATATCCTCTGGGACGTTGGCCTAAAATGGTAGGTGAGATAAGGATTCATGAGATGGGGAGACTAGGGGGTCCTTTTGGATGTGAAAGATGATGAAGACACAAATGAAGGGACCATGAAATGCATGAAGGTACCCGTTCAATTTAACATCTTGTGGTAAGGATGAGGAATATCTTAGTTTAAGGTAATAGTGTTCGGACCACAACATGTATTCACCATTTGCAGTTTATAGTCTTGCAAGATGAAAGAGATCTTATATTAAGGTAATTGATATCTGACCATTTGCAGTTGATCATCATGTAGGATGAAATTAAAACTCATGTGAAGTAATTCCTGAGGAATTGGTCATTGGTAGAAATAGTAATACACTCACTATCCATAGTGACCACATAGTATGTACTGTTGGGGTAAACCTTGTGTATGACGTAAGGTCCCTCCCATTTTGGCTCCATATTTGGTGGATTCCTGACGGGTATCAATGGAATTTTTATGTCCAATACTATGTCACCTTTTAGGAATGAACATAGAGGAACATTATTATTGAAATCCACAATTATCATTTTTCAAGTTTCTCTCCGGATTGTGCAAGGCCCAGAGCCTATTCTTGTCAAGGGATTCTAGTTCATCCAAACAAAGTTATGCTACTTTTTCTAACATATAATGATTGTATAAGGTTTTGTGGAGTGATGGTAACTGAATATATATGGACTGGACCGCCTCTGTTTCATACACTAAAGAATATGGAGTCACCTATGAGGAATTACGAGTGGTTGTCCGGTAAGCCATGTGAGCATTGGGGAGTTTGTCTAGCCAACTCTTCCTATTCTTCCCAACCATATTCTGAAAAATGTTAGAGGCGTTTTTTTTAACACAATGATATTCCCATGTGATTGTTTGTGATAGCGAGATGTATTATTAAAATGGATATTGTATTTTTCATGAGATTCATTCAACTTGACTACCCAGAAGTTGGTGTAGTTATCGTTGAGGAAGGGTTGAGGGACTCTGAATCAATTGATGATATTGGAGATCACAAAGTCAATGATGGAACATGCATTGAATTATTTGAGTGGAATTGACTCTACCCACTTGGAAAAGATGTTTTTCATTTTCAGGATGAACCTACACTGGTGGTCTATCACTAGTGGATATGGTCCCATGACATCGAGACCCCAGAATGCAAAGGGCCAAGAGTACATAGTGTAGCAGGGAGGCTTTGGTTGACGATGCACAAAATTAGCATCGATCTGACATGAATGACACCATTTAGTGAACTCAATATAGTTATTGATCATGGTGGGAATGAAGTACCCCAGTCTTCAAATATGGTGGAAGAGTTTTGGACCTTCCTGAGGAGATCAATAGAAACTGGTATGGACTTTCTTTCAAAACCTAGGGAATCTCTTCTCCTTGAATTAATCAGATGATAACTCCATTGAACAATTTTTTTATAGGATCTTCTCAATGGTAAGACCATTATGGAGGGTAAACTTTATTGTGCGCTGATGGATTCATTCACGTTCGCCTCTGTTCATTGGGATATTAACATAATGCAGTTACTCAATGAAAGGAGTTGTCCAATAAGGGGTGACTTCCAATACTGTGGTAGGGGGACCTGTAGGTCTGAATGTGGATGCACTGGTAGAATGATAACCAACCTACTGGTTATCATCATCATCTGGAGTGACATGAGAGATGAATCTTCAATGCCCCACATGGATAATTGAATCATTCTAGTTAGTCTCTATAAGGGATGAGGAAAGGTTTTCCAAGGAATTTGAAAGACTATTCTGCAGCCAAGAACATGAGTAACTTATTTCCAAGAAGAGAATTCGGCCATTATCTATAAATATTTCTCTAGTAGGTGTACCGGCCCTTTATTCCTAACAACATAGTCACCATTGATCTAATTGATGATCCTTTCAGAGTTATCTTTCACATGTAGGTGGGAAACATCAATCTCAAGGGCCAAATCGAGACTAGTGATGAGATATTGATACTCGGCCTCATTATTGGTGCAACCTTCTAACAACACGAATTAATTGGGAATGATAGCCTATACAAGAATGGTGAAGAAGATACCCAGTCCCACTTTGTTATGTATCAGATCATTGAGTCTTGTATTGGTAGGGGTTTGCGAAGCTCCATCGAAGTGCATCTTCAAACATGTCCTGGATTGATCTACTGAAGGGATCACCTCATATGGTAAATCATGATATAGAGTCTTATTTTTGGGGGCTGGATGGAAGGTAGGAATGTCTACCATCACCTAAACCATGACAACTATCTCGGGAACAAACCTAATTTCAAATAGTGGAAGGATAACTTATCACCAAGATAGATCATATGTCAATATGGGGCATTTTAGAATATAATTTAGTAGAACCAAATGGGAAACAAGCTGTATTTCTGAGTTCTTCAATTAATGTCACAACTTATGGACCCTGAATACCATCACAATATATCCCCTTAAGATAGAATAATATTTGGTCTTTTTATCAAGGACCATGCAGCTGAGATAGTATAAACTAGCCTTTGTCCCCTCATTGTTCTTATAAGTGATAAGGGTACTGAGGGGTCATTCTAGGGTTATCAGATAAAGGAATAGTGGATTTATGAAGATGGGTGGGATCAGAACCATAGGTTCTAGTAGGTACTTTTTGATATCTTCAAAAGAGGTCTGACACTCCTCATCCCACTAGTAGTCTTCGCCTTCATCATGAGCTGGGAAATGGGATTAAACATTCCACCTATATTTGGAATGAATCGATGTATATACGCTATGTGTCCTTGAAATACACGATGCTCCTAACGTTTTCTCAAAGAAGGAATATAACTGATGGCCTAGATCTTATCATCATCTATCTCAATGCCTCTATATCTGATAACAAAGCTGAGAAATGTTCTAGAGGTAACTCAGAAGAAACACATCAAGGGGTTCATCCTCATATGGTGGGAGCATAGGAAGCCAAACACATTCTCAAGATCTATGTGATGGTTATGAAACTGGTGTGATTTAACCACCAAATCATCCACATAGAATTCCACCAATTTACCAAGGATAGGCTTGAATATGCGGTTCATGGAATGCTGATAGGTGGCTCATGTGTTCATCAGACCGAAAGGAATTACTTCCTATAAAAAGGTTCTTTTGGGTGCACTAAGGGAGGTAAAATCATCATCCACCGGAGCCATCTAGATTTAATTATATCTATAATACCATCCCATGATGGAGAGTGATTGGAATATAATGGAATCATTGATCATTAGCTCTGTCACAGGAAGGGGGAAATCATCCTTCAGGTAGTGACTATTTAGATCACGAATGTCGATACAAAATCTAATTTTTCTGTTCTTATTCCTAACAGGCACAATGTTGGATATCCATTTTGGATACCTAAATACCATGATGATGTTGGATTTAATGATCTTATTAACTTCAGACTTGACAATGGAACCATGATAAAGGTTCATCTTTCTAAGTGGTTGTTTAAACCAATGATGGTTTATCAGGAGACCAAGGTGGTGGACGATGACATGAGGATCTAGTCCCTGCATCTCTTCATAGCTCAAGGAAAAAAATATCAATGATGTTTCAGAAACTCCACATACATTTGTTTCTCCTTGGTAGGCATAGCTTCACTGACGAGTGATGGTCTTGGATATATATTGTTTTTGAGGTTCACATGTACCGACTCATCAGCAGTGGTGGAGAAACCTTCCTAAAATGTAAGAGGAGCATCTTCAAAATCCTCTTCATTTTCCACAGTGAGAGGATCATCAGAAGGGGGAAATCCTTCTCATTCGGCAGATCCAATGGAATTTCGGTGCCAACCTAAGAGATAGCAGGATCATTATTGGGGGAACCCTGCGCTGCAAAAACCACGACAATAAAAATTTTCATTCTGATTACATCGAGCCTTCAGCCTAAAGGGTCATGCTTGATAATACCGAAGAAGTAGTAGTGTGTTGTCTTGAGTCAGTTCTACCCAACCCAGTGAAACAAGAGAGTATGACCTATTGTTGTTGACATGGGGTGAACATCCTGATACCTTATAGGGGTAAGGGGATCGAGAATCACATAATTTTGATTCTTGTAGGGTTATGATGTAATTATATATAATTCCATACAATTATGAATTAACTTTTTTACTTCTTACAGAAATGAAAAATAATTTCCTCAATTCTGGTGTCATAGCCTCCAACCAGTGGATTAGAAGAACGATGGTATCTTCCAAGTCTATCAATGGGATGGATGAATAAATAGTGTGAGAACCTCATTAGCCTGAACCTACTTGTCCTTGCTCTTGTAATAGTTGAAATCTAATTAGGGGTATCGTAAGAATCAAAGGGAGATGAATCACCTTAGATCATTCCCACTCAACCATTGAGGGAGTATTTAGGTCATTGGTGATATACGTAAGTGATGGTCGGATGTAGATGGAGCCATGATCTACCCATCAATGCATTTTAAGTGGTTTCCTGTGAGACAACCATGAACATGATGCAGAAAACTTTTCCCCCAAACTGGGTCTTCTAGAAGATTATTCAAACCAGTGTCTACTTAATCCTATCATAACCTTGAATTTTTAGGTCAGATAGAATTAGATCTATTTCTGATAGTCCCAAAATGCATATCATTTGTTTCGGGATGAGATTGATCCTAGAACCAGTGTCGAGAAGACATTGGGAAACATCTACACCATCAAGATGACAAGTGAAGTAAAGTGGGAGGATGCGTCCCTTTATGGGGAAACCTTCATCTTCCCCAGAGAGTGAATTTATGGACAAACAGTCTGCATTCTTGACATCCTCATCATGGAAGGATTCTGCGACAACTATCTTTGTCTCAAACTGGAAGGGGTTTTTCAAAGCCTCTACGAGGACTTCATCCATGTCCACAGACAGGAAGAGATCCTCGAGGATCAGGATCTTTGTGGGAATTCTAGAATGGTGCTTAAGTTCATCATATTTCTTTTTGAGGTGTACACTTATTTCGATGGGAGGTTTCTTTATAGTAGTAGGCATGACATTCACTTCTGGTCATACCAGAAGATTCTAACTAGTCTAGGGAAATCTCATTGGTCAACTATTGAACCATTTCGAGTAACCACTTAATGATGACCATATGACTATTTCTTGTCCACAACTATACACGGTTGGTCATGGAGCAGTCGTGAAAGCTCCACCATATCATGTAAAATGAATGGAAGTGTGGGTGATTCTAACGAAACAGGATGAGAAGGATGGGCATACTGAGAAATTTTATGGGCCTACTATCTAGTCTCAGTGGCATGCATATCTTGTCTGGGAGAACTAGCCTAAAAATTCGAGTTATTTCCATACACATGGTTATATCGATGCTGACATCTATTGGGGATTTTAGGATGGTCTTCCTAGTGCTCTTCATTATTTGGTGCCATGTAAGGGTCCACTAGTTTGATAGTAATCACTAAGAAATACTCCTGATCATCACATAAAGATTCCTCTATTATTGGGTAGACTTGGGGGAGAAATCCCCTTCTCTATGGGAATGAAGTCGCCATGAGTACTGGATGGATTTGGTAACGATAGATGGTTTTTATTTCCCTTGATTCATTGATTCTTTCTCTCCTGAGAGGGAAAAGGGTGAGATGTCAACATAGATGTATTATCTAGAGGTAGCACAGAAACTTCAGATGGCATGTGTTCATTCAAATAGGCACATATAATACCATAGGATCGAGAAACTACCTTGTGTGCTATCCAATTCTTATACTTTTGAGACCTATGGCTAGAAACCTACTTTCATTCACCCTCATTATCACTATCAATATTTTCAAACACACATGCCACCTATTCTAGGGCTAGAACCAATATATCTATATTGTTAGCAAATTTTTCCTAGAGCCAGTCTTTGAACACATAACACTGCTCGAGAGTGTCTCCATGGAACCAGTGATAAGGCTATTAATTTGGGTGATTAGTGAGATCTACCACATTGGGCCTACTATCTTCTAGAATATAATGTAATCCCTTAACCAAGGCACTCTAAAAATAGTCGAGGACCATAGAATCGGTGAATGAGTAGGGATGGATTCTTTAATCCTCGAAATTGGATATGGGAGCTTGACCCTGATGAGGGATGGATCCTAATGAGGATGTGGAACGTGGTTGTCTTTCTTAAGTGGAAGTTGTGAATTATAGGGTGGTTGCTGGTGATTCCGAAATTATAAATTTTGATCTCGAGGCTAAGCTTGAGGCGGTGGCCCTTAGAGAGGATGTGGAGGTGGCTCTACCAGTAACAATTCCATCTATCTATGGGCCTCTATCAGTGCAACTACAGTGGTCTTGACCTTTGCAGATATTTTTGATGGAGCTGTAGGAGGAAACAAATGTGTCGTCTTGGTTTACTAGATGGATTCTTCTAGATTCTAATCCCTTTCAAATAAATCCTAAAATCCACTAGGAACATTCTGAGGGATGAGAGAAGGAACCATTTCGGTATTTAAATTCTATATTCACATCATTAGTAGTTTTTCTAGAGTTAACAACATATCAAGTGAATATGTGGGGCCCTTCCACACAGTGACAAATTCTACGACTCACTCATACGACCATTACTTTCACATGAAGAGGTTCGAAATACTAGTCTTCTGGGTGGCGGAACTAAACTGATACAGAAACTGCCTATGAATATTTTCACAACTGGTTATGGATTCTATGGGAAACATGATATACCAGACAAACATGGGACATTCCAATGTTTTTATGAAGCACTATATCTTTGTAACCTCCGTCTCTGATAGAGTTTCTATCATGGGTCCACACTTTGAAATAAAGATGACCAGATACTACAATAGATCGCTTTTCCCATTGAAAGGGTAGAATGTAAGATTTATGAAACCCAAGGGTGATATCATATCATCAACCCATTATTGATATGGCATACAATCAGGTGGGATAGCCACCTGTCAGGATTCTTGATCCTCAAGGTGAGATATGAGAGTAGACATTTGATCATATAGATGATAATTCTTATCTTATGAAGGATCCGTAATACAAGAGAATTTGTAGGTTATTCGACGTTGTAAGACGGATGGTTGGCTCAGGGATTGATTGGACGAATTAAACAAGGAGCTGCTAGAGGAACCTACAGATCGACTGGTGTAACTAGAGGAGGGTCTCGAAGAAGGTTGTCACGTATCTCGGGTGTATTTAGTGATTCATATTGGGGTCATTTTCCACAAACACCAGCCACTATCATGTCAAGATGAGCTAAGTTAATGCGATCACCTATGAGAAATTCATTGAGTGGATAGTTGTACCTATCCCTACTACCCTGGTGGAGGACAGTTATGATCATACTAGGGATCACCATAATCGGTCTGTTCTTCCATGGCGTGCTCAGCAAGGAGCTTGTCTATGATCTTTCTCTGATACACAATATATTTCTGTAACATGGCCTTTTCATGATCCATCTCCACCTTTTTCACTAATCTAGATGGTTTTATGGGGTCTTGATGGTCCCAACATACTCTTTACCCTAGCTAGGGTCTTGACCAAGAGGCAATGACTTGGAAGTTATAGGAAGGACAAGTGCCTACCTGTATTGGTGTGTGTGGATACCTGCAGGGTCTGTCGGGTGTGGTTCTTACCCATTGGTTTGATCATATTCTCTAGACCTTGTTTTGATACCCCTTTCTGATATATCTTCGGTAGAACAAGTTCAATGTGGCGACACTCAATTTCATATCCTCAATATCACCTGTTGATTTATGTTGAAGTAGGATAGGACTGAAATTTTGGGAAGCGTACTACCCCTAGCTGTGGGTTTGTACAAGTGGGGAATCCTACTTAATTACTCTATGGAGTATTGAAAATCTCTAAACGCATCATTGTGGAGGTTTCAATCCTAATTGGGTGATGCAGGATGCTGAGCAATAAGGTGTGCAACCGACTCAACTAGGTGGTACTGGTGGACTAGGTCGTCTAAGTGTTCCTAAATATTAGGGTAATCTAACAATCCATGATGGAGATGTAAATGCATTATCCCTAATGTTTCTTGGAAGCCCATAACCTCTTCCTGTGTGAGGGACTCTAGAATATTGAAACTTGTAGTCTCAATCCACCATAACATCTAGGGGGATGGTCCGCTTTGAGAATCTCCCACAAACATCTTGGCTTAGACTTGGGGTCTAGCCCTTGGCTATCCCCTTCATCAAATGGGGTTAACTGGGGGACCATAAATTGAACTAATGTGGACCATTGTGGTGGTAGATTGTTCTATGGAGAGTATGGTGTGTGAGCTGACAAACTAATGTATCTCGGGTTATCATTCATATAATTCACTGACTGTATCACCATATACATGTAGGACATGGTACTGACGACTTCATTGCACGAAGGGGTGCTAGTCATTATATGTGGATAATGCTAGTTATCATCATCGACTACTCCCCATTACAATTATCTGAGATCTATTGTCGAAGTAGAGAATGATCATGTTGATGATATGAAGGATTTCACATCAAGACCATAGAAAAGAGCCAAATCATCCCCCTATTTCATGTATCAATGGAGGGATTTAGGGATCTGTTGCATCTCACTTTTCTAGAGGACAAAAATAATAACCCAAGTTCCATCCATATTCTCTAACACAGAGGACTGGGGTGAAGGTTCTATTATCTAATCACCCTCCACTTCAGAGTCTGAAAATCAAACAATCTTGATTGAAATTTGAGGTTTCTCATGGTTCTTCCTTTGGCGGTAAAAACCCACCCTCCTACCCCAAGATGGCTCTTCAATGTAGGGTAGATCGTTGAAATGGGGATGACCTCTTCTTTAATAATCAGGGCTATGAGAGGCACTCGGGAAGATGTAATGTGGAACACGGGGAGGACCTCTATTGTGGCGATGGTTGGAGCTGGGAGGGCCTCTTATAGAGATGGAATGTATAGGGGAGGACCCCCATGTTGAAGGGTGATATGGTGAGGAGGACCTTTCCTTTGGATGATGCTGTTGTAGGGAGGTCCTTCTCCTAATATGGTAATGATACCATGAGGACTTTCACATTGATAATGTGGAATATGGGTAGAACCTCTATACATGAGACCATGGGAATGGGGGGGAAGTTAATGTCGATTTTCAATAAGAAGGGGATGACCTATTCCTATAATGATGATGGAAATATGGGGAGGACCTCCATAATGAACACGGGAGTAGGGATGATCTCTTCTCTAGCTAGAGACGATACATGTAAAACCTTTGTACTGAATATCATCACCTTGGCTCACCCCATGATGGATTTTGATTGTGTCGGCAACAGGAAAGGTCGACCCTACCATTCTAGGTGGGGGATGTGATCTCAATCCCAATCAGGCGTAGGGGTGACCTTATTCTATAGCGATAAGGAACCAGTAACACAGATCATTAGTGGCTTGGGGCATTAAATCCATAGAAGAAGATGCCCCATGGCAGGAATCCACCTATGATTCTTCCCGATGTTGATGTGGGGTCAGCCAAGCTAGGTCCGACTCTGCATGCTTATGGACCACATGTTTCTTGGTATTTGGGACTGATCTATGGAACTGATGTGTCTTGGTATGATCCCTTCTTATCAGCTCCTTGGATGAAGTCACACTCGGGATGACTAAGGAATCTCGTACTTCATCAGTGTAAGGGAGTGAGTCATAAAATAATTATATGGATAGGCTCCTGAAATGATTTAAAATCATAGTGGGAAGCAGCGGCTCCCTACGCTGCCCTTGGTGGTAGTGGAGTTGGTGGAGCATGGAAGCCTCCAAATCATGATGGGCATATCCCTCATCGATATTACCCCCTCTTGTTTTTATCATTGAACAAGAGCAACAATCACCATCCTTTGAATATATTCTGAGGTTGAGATGGGGCGTGGGCACCTAGTATCTATGGTTGTGGGGGTTGTTATAGAAGAGGTGAAGTCATGCGATATGGATTTTTTTATTTCTCCTACCCCTACATCTATGGGCGAGAGGTGAACGGTTTCCTGCAGTTATATCTTGGATCATGTAAAGAAATATGCTTCATCCATCAGTATAGATATTAGGAATGCGATTCACAGTTCCCCAATTTCATCCATTCTTCTATGGTTGAATCGAATGATCCATTCCGACAATGTCATGGACCATGATGTCCAATGATTTACTCCACCAAATCCTGGTGAGATTCATGCCATGCCTGCAATTTTTTTGGAGAGACGTGGTGCTGGATAGCTGTATCTGGTGAAATACATATTTTTTGATGCCCTAAATGCTACAAATCACCATATTTAAGAGAATAGATTCACATTGGGTTCACCATTTCTATTTCTGACTCTTATACTGGGTGCGCCTCTCCATTTCAGACATGTTGGGATGCATGGTCACCGTCGTGTGGTACCCCGAATTCCCTCATTCCAAATGTAGGAAGCATATGAGACCTTCATTGAGAGACATTTTCTCCTTGATAAAAATGGGATGATGAGATGTTGGTTCCTCCTTCCATGGATACCTCCTCAAAATTAGTCACTAAGTTTGGGTCACCCTTAAGATTAACACGATTCTCATGAAACTCTTCTTGGTGCCATATCTTTGAGAAATTCAGTTAATTACGCTACCTCTATCAGGACATTCATAAAGGGTTAACGTGAGGGAAGTGACCTTTAGTTAGGAGAGTATTCCAGTTTGGCATTGTTAGTGTGTATGGATGCTGAAACACTGATACACTTGGATTTTCCCTTTATCAGAGAGAATCTATAGGGAAAAAAGCATGAGGCATCCCACATCGAGTGTGGGGAACCATATGTCAGAGGCATGTCTTTTAGGATTTCTTCAGATTCCCATTTTTTTCTTAGGGTATGCTACAAGATTAACATTTAGTGGAGATGGATCAGACTGATCAGAACATACATGAATGTGGATTAGATATGCACTTCCCTAGGGGGTGAACATGTAATGTTTAATGGATGGATGGGTCAGACTACCCAATAATTATGGATATGGGGTGGACTGTCCCAAAAATTGGAAGGTTTCACACCATGGAGGCCGATATAAATAACTAAAATAGAGGATTAGATGATGATGGGTTCTAACAAAGGGGACACCAAGTTTCTCCATTGGTTGGGATTGAAACATAGGGAAGCTTCCTACGTATATTATTTAGAACCGAGAGGTAAAAACCCACATTGTTTGAGAGGGTGAGTAATGGGTCTGAGGAATACATAATGGAAATCAACCAAAGGATTTACCATGGATAATACATGGTTACTGACTTTAGTGCTACAAATATAAATGAGACAAATGGTATGATTCCACCAGGATGTAGCGGCCTGGGTAAAATCAGGATGGATATGAATGAGGTGTCTATGTGTAGAATGTGTGGGAATGGAATTGAAAACCTATGTGAAGGTGGAGGTGTTTGTATTAAACCTTAGGGTGTGGTTCCTACATATACTAATGGAATGGAATTAATGTTTTCATTGTTCTTGGATGGGGCGATGCACCACCTGAGGATGTGACTCATGAGAATGGATGCATGGATTGGAACCAAAGAAAGTAGAACCTCCGAGTTGAGGCATGGCCATCCTGAAACACAATGGCTTGAGGTAGCGACAATGAGAGAGGACTGTGTCCAGATGTACAGGGAGGATATGGAAACCGTATACAGAGCACCATACCAAGGTGGGTCTGGACTTACACTGGGATCCACCCAAAGTGCACAAGGTGACAAAGCATTGTGGGAGGAGGATTGGGAGGGTGTTGACTGTCATCCTTAATCAACTCATCCTAGTTTAGCCAAACATGTAGGGATCATAGTTTAACATCATGTGTTGAGGAAGAGGATTATTGGAAATTTAACATTTGGCGTCTCGGATGATGAGGAATTTCTCCTCACTCTATGGTCTTACAAAATTGGTTCACTTTAACCCTTGGTGTGGGGAGGGAACCAATGATTCCATATATTAATGAGTTTGTGGAGTGATCTATTTATGGGTCCACATTAGCATGGTTATGAAAATAAGTAAAATCTATTTGTATTCCTATGGAAAGAAGAATTGGGTAGGGAAACACAACATGGAGAACTCCTCGAGGGACAAAGAAATCACTATGTGCAAGCCTCAAGGGCCGCACAGAGGAAGTGCATTTATGAAATGGGTGTTGCTTGAAAGAGGATCTTAGACAAGGTGCCTTGGGGTAAGGATGAAATATGGAAAACATGGGAAGGGGTGTGGAAAATAACAAGGGATTTCACTCAAAATGAGGGGTTGCACGCAAGATGGAAACCTACATGGAAAATAGGGTCGACATAAGGACAAACATTTATGAAAGAAGAATAGTTTTTCACTTAAGTGCCTTAGAGTAAAAGGAAATCATATAGGGTGAATCCCTAGTGGTCCCACCCAATGGAGGACCACTAAGAGACATGTCACGCAAGATCCCGTACCTTAAGGAAATGCCTTTCACACGGTCATGGAAGGAGTCATTTTTTGAAAATGGGAGCGACAATACATCTTTCATAACGGTGTCCTAGTGTGAGGGGGTATGTTTCTATTTATAGATGAAAAAATTAATGGTATCATGAAATGAGGAAAGAAGACAAGTGGGGTTTTAGGTAGCATTTAGCGTGGAAGGTATTTCGTGTTGTCCCTATTATAATGCACCAATCAAATTTCTTTAGCACTTCTGACTTGGCCATTTTTTGGAAGGTCGCACTGAAGAAACCATTTGATGTCATGTTGGGCACACAAGTTATTGTGTTCAGATTTTTATCTTGCGTGCCGACCCCAGATTTTGCGTGCACCTCCCTTGGGTGTCTCGTGATTTTCCAGTTATCCAAAATATACCTTCAGTTGATTGAGAAAAATCTTTTAGATTCTTAACTAAAATCCATCTCCAAAAGTAACAACACCCATTATCTCGTAATATCCTTAAAAATATTTGGAATCAACTATATCAAAAAAGATGAATTATATTTTCCACACCACATGATGTACAAAATGAAAAGGGATGATATAATTACACCCTCTAATAATAAGTTACTTGCAATTCCTCTTATTCAAAAAAATAGAGGGTTGTGCAAGCTGTAGGAAATACTCCAAAGGAAAAATCGACTGAAGTCTATAGAATAGAAGTATCACCTCAGAGAAGAATGGTTTTGGTCACACCAAGAGGAAACAGAAAGGTTCAAGGAAGATAATATCTCAAATGCTAAAAAAAATTATAGATCCTATATCAATGGATGTGAGATGACTTCAACTCCCTTAAAATTCAGGTCCTAGTCAAGACCAGACACCTTGTACATTTCAAAGATCTCAGGATGTTAGTATATTAAAGATATAGTAATTATCCTTGATGATGGTGGAAATGGATTCAGAGATGGTCATAAATGACAGGCAACACATTTAACATCAAATAAAACATAACAGGAGTGGAACTGGAAAAACAGTATTTTTAAAAAACTTTTGCAGATGAATCACTGATGGGTGTGTCCCTAACGTAAGTCAACGATGCCACCCATTGATTCCACTCACCGACACCACCAACCTATAGTGAGTAACCAACACGACCTACCAATATTTAATCATAGATGGGGCCCACCAACGTGACCTACCGACAGTCAGTCACCGATGTTGAGTCACTGATGGTTGACTCACTAACATGACCCACTGACATGAGTCACTGATACTGAGTCTCTAATGCATAATCACTAATTCTACCCACCGATGCTTAACCTACTAATTCCATAGTTACTGATGCCTGAGCTACCATTGGAAAAACAAGAAAACTAAAAAACTCTTAAAATTATCCATTGTGACTTCCAAGAACACTTCTAACATGAGGTTTTTACAAAATAATAGAGCGTAAAGGTCCAGGATATTACATTATATACCATTCAAACTATTATCTCCCTCAAGAATTCAAAACCAAACCTAGAATAAAAAGAGGTATGAAAAACCACCATGTATGATACCACTCAAGGATAAACCACCCTATTGGTTCCAAAGGTGAACTGAAACCTCAACACCCAAGAACACTTCCTCAAATATCCACTACCGAACTGACCACAAGACATGCCACACATACACAAAAACCACATTTTTCGAACACATGAATCATGGATTTCTGTCCTCCACGTAAAGATGTTATCCACTATTAGTGGTACTTAATAACATGAATAGGTTTAATTGCAACTCAATTAATGATATCGATTATGAGTTGGATCCTCCAATCCTCATGGTTATGCCATTATATCACTTTGTAGTACAAGGGAAAAACTAATGATATTGAAAAAGGCTCTAGAGTTACATCATAAGGTAAATCTCACAAGAAAAACTCAAAACATTTTGGGTACTGGACATGAATCTATGCTTCTCTCTCCCAAGTACATTCCTCAAGGACACCAAGGCTCCACAACAGACGAACCAAGGGAATGGTTAATTCCCATAGAAACTTCACCCAACGTTCCCGTATATCCATTGGACCTTCCACAAACTTTTTTCGTCCTTAATATCCAACACTCAATAGTTAATGATGTTGGAGTCATCATGTAGATACCAACGAAGACAGGAGACATGGAAGAAATTGTCGATCCTTTTCAAATGTGGTGTCGATTCTAGTTGGTACCCCACCTCATCAACTAATCCCAACACCTTGAAAGGGGTGATGAACCTATTAGAAAGCTTAATCCCTGTAAAAATCCTACACTTCCCATGTCTAGGGGAAAATTTCACGAAAATATGGTCTTCAACCTCAAACTCCAAGGGCCTCCTCCTGCGGTCGACATACGACTTCTACCGATACTATGTTTCATTCATCCTATAACACACGAGCTGAACCTTCTCTATCATGATTTGTACCATATCTGGTATAGGAAGAACTATTTTTTAAACCTCTAGCCAACAAAAAGGTGAATGAAATATCCTTCCATATAATGCATCAAATAGATCCATGACAAAATAATAATGATAGTTATTGTTGTAAGTAAACCCTAATGATGGAATGTGTTGTTTCAATGATCCACTTAAGTCCAAAACACCTGCTCGCAACATATCCTCCAGTGTTTGGATGTTCTTCTCTTTCTGTCCATCCATATAGAGGTGGAAAGCTGTGTTGAGGCTTAACTGAGTTCCAAAAGAACATTGTAATCCCCCTAGACGTGTAAGTAAAACCTTGTGTCCCGATATGAGACAGCGGATCCAGTTACCCCATACATCTTCACTACCACATCAACATATAACTTTTCCAAGGTATCCAATAAAATCGACTCCTTAATTGGTAATTAGTGAGCTGATTTTGTTCGTCGATACACCAATACCAATATATCATCACAACCTCCTTGAGCCCTAGGTATCCATGTGACGAAATCCGTCAATATTTCATCCTACTTCCACTCAAGAAAATCTATGGTCTACAACAAACCACCAGGAACATGGTACCCATCCTTCACCGACTAGCACACTAGGCCTTTGGACACAAACTCTACCACATCCCACTTCATCCCGGTTGACCAAAACTATTCCCTCAAGAATTAGTACACCTTTTAAACTTATAGATGTACCCCTAAGGTTGATGTATGAAACTCATGAATAACTCTCTCACAAATCCCCATTTTAATAAACTACTTTTTGTGGAACAAAATTTGATTCTAACCATCCTCTGACCATCCCTCTAGAGAATCACCCTGGACAACATGAACGTGCATAACTTTACCTCTTAGTTTCACTAATGAGACTCCACCACCTACTACCTAAGAGAATACTTCCTGGTCATCTAAAACTGAAAACCTCTTCCTCCATACATTCATGCATCCAGGTTCAAGGCATCCAACTCCTCTTTCACCTTCCACGTGTCAATAGATTCCCAAACTACCTCAATCGGAAAATTCCTACTCAAGGAATCAGCTATGATGTTCCCCTTTATAGAGTTGTAAGATATCAAGCAGTCATATTCCTAGAGAAACTCTATCCACCTTTGCTGTCACTAGTTCAGATCTCACTAAAAAAACATTTACCACAATCTATTGTGATCTATAAAGACCACAATGCACTCCCTGATGAGGTAATTCCTCAAAAAAATTAGCACAAACATTACCACTATATTCTCTAGATCATGGGTGGCATAGTTTCATTTTTGGAGATGTAAATCCTTATTCCCATAAGATATCACTCCCCAATACACCATCATCAAAAATTTGACTCCCAGGAAGGATACATCAAAAAACACCTCTAATATCACCATTTCCTTAATAAACATGGGAAATGAAGTGTTAACAAACATCCCCTTTAGATAGTTAAAAGCTACGCATCACTGTTCACTCCCAAAAAAACTTTTACATTGCTCATCAAATTCATCAATGGAGCTAAAACATGAAATAAATCAGGTATAAATCTCTTGTAATATCCTGCTATAAAAAACAAGCTACGAACTTCTACCACACTTTTGGGTGATACCCACGAAATAACTACCTCGGCCTTCGATGGGGCCACTACTATTACCTAGTAATACACCACATGTCTAAGGATGTACACCTCCCACATCTATTATTTAAATTTTGAAAGCTTTAAAAAGATCTAGTCCTATCGAAGAACTTCCAAGACTGTCCAGATATGCTCGACATGATACTCTTCTGACGTAGAGTGGATCCAGATTCCATTGATGAACTTGAAAAAAAGCTGGGAACTTGTAGAATTCATTTTTCATTATTCCCATGAACACGGATGGTGTGTTCATAATATCTAATGACATGACCATGAAATCGAAGTTCCCATACCTTCACCTTAAAGAAGAATTTAGGGTTTCACCCTCCTGCACCATCAACTGTTGAAATCCAAACCATAGATCAATAAAAGAGGACCAACTTGTACCCCTCACCTAGACGAAAAGATCATTTATACTCAGAAGGGGGTAAAAATTCTTGACTGTTATGTGATTAAACTTCTAGTAGTTTATGCACATCATCAGACCACCATCTACATTCTTCAAAAACAATAATGGAGAACCCCAATCTGACACAATGGTCCAGATAAATCGCTTCTCCGTCATCTCTTCAATCTATATCTATATCCCCCGCAATATATAAGGTTCTATCCAATAAGGATCCATAAAAATCACATTGGGAATAGTGCTAAAGTCTATCCCGAACACAATGTCACGTTGAGGGGGTAGAGTCACAACCCCATAGGGGAGAATATAAAATAAATCCGTAAAAACTCATGGATCTTACACCATCGTAGAATCCATAGTTTCCACTGATATCTTATCCAACAAGGAAAGAAGAGGCTCCACACACAGGTTTCTAACCCGACAACACTACTTGCAAATAAAATATACATTCTATTAATCCACGAATGAAAACATGACTCTCCTACATAAGTAGTTGATGAAAACTTGCATGGAAAACAACCCGTTAATTCTAAGTATGACATCTTATGGTTTCATTTGTATCATGAAGAGATCCCCAATGGACTGATGGGGCCCAAACATTAGTCTGCATCCCAAAAAAACATCAAACAAACTACTCTGGCCTCTAACTGTTGTAGTCAACACCAGGGGAATAGAAATACACTCTACTTTTGTAATTCCCCGACCCCAGTAACACAGAGTCGATGCATTATTACATAACATTGGAATGATCACAAGAAAGACGAAATCTCGAAGGACCAATTGGTTTAGTAGCATTGGAAACACTTGATATATTCATAAAGTTTTACATTACATCATGAAGTGAAAAACTACTACTACAACATATTGTCTCCATAATCCACACTATTATCCCCTCATAATATCCCTACAGGTCATTCATAATTTACTTCTTCACTTCCTGGGAAAAATAAAACATAGAAAAGGGGTGAGCTCAAATGCCTAGTAAGGATAACAATATAGCGGAAACTTTCATAAATAAGAATAAACATTTTAGGAAATTTATAACTAAAACAAAAGCCTTTTAAACGTGAATTTCAACACAGTATGGAAAAAATAAAATGAAATAATGCCATATACTTATTCACATGGATATTCTACTAATCGAATAATCACATGAAATATCAATAACCACTTTCATAATGATAGAATGGATTATGCCAGACTATTATAACCACATAGCCAAGGCCTCATGCCAAGACTACAAATAAGATTTTTCCATGGCCTTGTGCCAAGACACTAGTTTGTCTCATGAGACCTACCGATGCATCGAGGATCTATAGCGGGCTCCACTCGTCACATATTAAGTCCAATGCATTCCCATATGAAAAGGTTTAAACATAACATAAACATTCGTATTAAAACTAGCATACGAAATGTCAATACTTTCACCATAAAATATGAATGGTATAAAAATAGCACATCCACAGTCAAACATATCACAAAACCTTCAATACAATATAGAAGTTTTGTATCATAATAAATCAACTTCAAATAAGAGTAAAATCCATCAAAGGATGTTGACATAGACTAAATCAAAACTCTTTTTAGAGAAATATCACTTTCTATTTTGAAATCATTTAAGAGTCATATATTTATAAAATAAAACATTTTCTTTGAAAATATTCTTATAAACTTGTAAGGGAAGCTTCGATGATTTTATAACAGCAGAAAATAACCGCACCCGCCGTATAAGTTAAAAAAACATTCTTACCTTAATTCTATCATAAAGGTTAAAAAGCACCTTGTTTTGAAAACAACAGAAAGATTCCTTTATAAACCACTTATAAAAAGTCAAACAGGGGTATAAATGAATTTAACCCATATTATTGTAAATAGTAAAAATGTTTTGGAAATTTTTTTTAAGAAACATGGATGTGGATGATAAAGAGATCCCATTAGATTATTACGTATAAACGACCTCGGATAATGAAGAGATTGTGAAATAAACCCTTACCTTGTAGTTTTCCTTGGTTGGGGTAGGTTAACCTCCTTTATAATGGTGAAATAATTGTTATTAAATTATAAAATAATCATATACATTAATATGATATCATATATGATCTTTTAACATTGATTTGTTAATAATATCTTAGTATTATCGTTGTTTCGGGTGTTAACATACTCGTTTTCTTTTATATGTTTTGTTACGTAAGACATGTATGTAATGGATAGGTTGTAAATTATTCATATCCAGAATTATATAAAGTCCTTAAACATCATTTTTAAATCATAAAATGATAATTATACTTGACTGGATACGATGGGGAATGAATCACATCGCGTTCGTGGAGACGGTAGTCTGTACGTACACACGATCGACAATATCATTCTTTTGATATTAAAATAATATATAAATGGATTGTATATCATATATACAGAATAATTAACATGTTATATTTATTATTTACATGAGTTACACATCATTATTATACCCATCCAAATAATAATATATTGAATAACAATTACACCACGACGTGGAGACAGTAAGTCGTATGTACGCACGTATGGTGACATGTTATTCAAAGGGTGGATAGAATACTGAATATGGTTGTACCATATTTATAATAAAATCACAGTTTATATATGATACTAGAGTTATTATTTTAGAATGGAAATAACAAAGGAAGAAGAAGTGGAAGAAGAAAGGAACTTGGAAAATGGTGGTGAAATCATTACCTCTTCTTCGGGTTCTTCCTTTTGATTTGATCAAAATGGCTCATTAGGTTTGCTTTCTGATCAAACTAAGGCCTCTAGGTTGTAGTGAGGGAAGTTGGGAGAGTATATGGGTAGAGTTTGTCCAAACCAATAGGCTTTGAAGGTGTGAAGAAATGAGAAGGAGGAGTTCCCTTTTATAAGAGGGGTGGGGGGAACCTTTGGAAAAGCTAGAAATATTAATTTATAATAAATTCATATTCGCTTTATAATGGCTCCAAAGTGTATTATTTAAATTTTAAGGTGGGGATGGGTCGAACAACACTCAACCAATAGATTTTAGACAGTTTTGGGTACTTATACTAACCTTATCTTTAAGTATTAACTCTAAGTTAATTAGTTTCACTTTTACAATGTCTCCTTGTAAGTTTATATTATATGGTTAATAAAGATACTATATACATCAAAGAGACCCCCAAGTGGTACATTAATGATACAACTATTATGAGATAAGTATCTTGGCTGAACCTTATATTTTTAGTAATTTAGTATCAACTAATAATATAATATTTGTCTTAAAAACTCTTTTATGTCAATTTTGACACTATTCAATAGTTGATTTTTTTAAAACTCATAAAAGAATTATTACTTTGAAAAAAGTTAATTAAATCAATACTAATATGTCATATTATCCTAGAAAATTATTTTAATTCATTGAAAGTCTCAAATTATATTTATTTGGGTATTTATAATATCAATTATTTTAAATTTTTACTAATATGGTAATTACTTCATCATCATTGTGTCATAAATAAATGAAGTTATTTAATCTCTAAAAATTAAAAATAAAATATCATTATGTAGGAAATCGTTTTAGCTTTCTAATGAATATTTATAGTCGAAAATACAACATATATAAACCTATGTAAAAATTGTTTTTCTAAAAGATATATGCTTGTGTCATTTTTGTATTCATTTTAACTTAATTAAAATTAAGTGTCCCTATCACCTACAAGTGGCTCCATGGGGTCCCAAAACCGACCCAAATATTCCTATGGTCGAACATGTATCAACCAATAAGGCTAGGACACGTTTTAGGGTAATTTAGTATTTTATAATATTATGTTTTAACCCTTATTTACCAGATTTACCCTTAACCATGGTAAATAAAATATTTACCGAAGTAATTATTCAAAATGTCTAAAAATAAAAGTTACCTATTTACAAAATTTGAACATCCTGATTCCAAATATGTAATCCATTTTTCCAAATTCAAAACACAGAAGTGTCAGAAAATGAATTTAAAATTAATTCCCGTTGTTAAAACAAAAAGCATGTTTTTAAGAGATAATAACTATCAAAAGATTGACACTTGTTTATGTCTAGTTTAACTGTAAAATTATGTCCAATGACCAACATTGTATTAAATGGTAAAAAAATATTCTAAATATACTTTAAAACCACTCAAATTTATAATTTATCACTCTTAATTATTTTGATTAAAAAAGTTGTTTTTAATTAAAATTTAGTAATTTTCACTATTCATCAAAATATTAACGTTATCCGAAAAGTACCAAAATCTCACCATAGGATAAATTGGATATTCCAATCCAAATAAGAAGACCATTTTGAAATATAAAATATATATAATTTCAAAAATTAGCTATTACTATTCATAACGGCTAGTTTGATTGGTTATGGTGTGTTAGAACTCGGTGTTGTGTACAACACATGCTATCACATTATTCAAAGAGAAGCTTACCATAGAAGCTTGGGGTGTTACATTCTCCCCTCCTTCAAATAATTTCTTCCCTGAAATTTCTAGAATACTTATCAAATGAAAATACTCGGGTGGTTCTTCATCATAAATTCCTCGGGTTCCCACGTTTCCTCTTCCATCTTATGGTTTCTCCACAAAACTTTTTCTAGACGCGTCGTCCAGTTTCTCAGTACTTGTTCTCTCGTATCAAGAATCCCGATGGGCTCTTCGCAATAAGACAGATCGGGTTCCAGTTCTAATTCCTCATAGGTGAGTACATGCGTTGGGTCATGCATGTATTTCCTCAACAGAGATACGTGGAACACATCGTGAACATTGGATAGACTTGGCGGCATTGCCAATCGGTAAGCTACAGCCCCAATTCGTTCTAGAATTTCGAAAAGTCTGATGTACCTGGGACTCAATTTACCTTTCTTACCAAAATGTATGACTCCCTTCCATGGAGATACTTTCAGGAAAACATGATCACCGACTTGAAATTCCAAATCCTTCATTCGAATATCCGCATAGCTATTTTTCCTACTTTGAGCTGCTTTGATGCGATTTTGGATTACCTTCACCTTTTTCATCGTTTCCTCCACCAGTTCTAGACCTACAAGTTTTCTTTCACCAACTTCATCCCAACAGGTTGGTGTGCGACATCTCTTTCCATATAAAGCTTTATATGGTGCCATCTGAATACTCGAATGGAAGCTATTATTATATGAAAAATTCTACCAGAGGTAAATACTGATCCCACATACACTGAAAGTCAAGTGATAAAGATCTAAACATGTCTTCTAAGGTTTGAATAGTCTGTTCTGATTGTCCGTATGTCTGAGGGTGGTAAGCAGTGCTCAAATGAAGTTCAGTATCCAGGGATTTCTGAAGACTCTTCCAGAATATTGAAGTAAAACTGGGATAACCATCAGAAACAATCGATAGGGGTACTCCATGAAGTCTCACAACTTCATTAATATATAGTCTTTCTAGACGTTCCAGTGGTATATATTCTCTTATAGTAAGAACATGTGCTGACTTGCTAAGACGATCAACAATAACCCATATTGCATCGTTCCTCCTAGGAGTCTTTGGTAGCCCGATGACAAATTCCATCGTAATATTTTCCCATTTCAACTCCGATATGGGAAGAGGTTGCATGACTCCTCTAGGGTGTTGCCTTTCAGCTTTCACTTGTTGACAAACCATACATCATGACTCAAAATCAGCAATCTCCCTCTTCATATTGTCCCACCAAAAATGTTCCTTCAAATCTCTATACATTTTGGTGCTCCCAGGGTGTATAGAGAAATTGGAACTATGAGCATCATCCATAAATTCCCTTTTTATATCAGGTATATCGGGAACACAAAGCCTCTTCCCGAATTTCAAAATTCCATTTTCATACACAAAATCTCTCAATATCCCATCATTCACAGATTTAATCTTCTTTTGAAATTCTCCATAATTAGTCTGAGAACTCTTAATCCTTTCTAGTAAATATGGTTTGGCAACCATTTGAAAAAGCATTGATGTTTCTCCTTCCCTGGTTATTCCCATGTCCATCTTCACTAGATCTATGAAAATTGGATCCCTTTCAATTCTCATATTGTTCAAAACTTTGTGATCTTTTCTACTCAAAGCATCTTCCACCTTGTTTTCATTCCCCGGGTGGTAGTTTATCGTGCAATCATAATCCTTGAGTAATTCAATCCATCTCCTTTGCCTCATGTTGAGTTCTTTTTGTGAGAAAATATACTTCAAACTCTTGTGGTCAGTATAAATCTCACATTTTTCACCATAGAGGTAGTGCCTCCATATCTTCAAAGCAAAGATCACAGCTGCTAACTCGAGATCATGAGTAGGATAGTTTTGTTCATGAATTTTCAACTGTTGTGATGCATAGGCAATAACTCTATCATTCTGCATAAAAACACAACCAAGTCTTTTCTTCGATGCATCACGATAAATAACAAACCCATCATTCCCCGATGGTAGAGTCAATATAGGAGCATTGACAAATCTTCTCTTCAGTTCTTCAAAACATTCTTCACACTCTTTTGTCCAAAAAAATTTAACCCCTTTACATGTGATCTCTATTAATGGGTTAGCCAATCGTGCAAAATTCTAGAAGAAATGTCGATAATAACCTGCCAAACCAATAAAACTACGTACCTCAGTTATACTCGTAGTTTCTGGACATTCTTGGATTGCCTTGGTCTTAGAAGGATCAACAGAGATTCCATCATTAGAGATAATATGGCCAAGAAAAGAAATCTCCTGAAGCCATAATTCTTGTAAATAGTAAAAATGTTTTGAAATTCATTTTTAAGAAACATGGATTTGGATGATAAAGAGATCCCAGTAGATTATTACGTATAAACAACCTCGGATAATGAAGAGATTTTGAAATAAACCCTTAACTTGTACTTTTCCTTGGTTGGGGTAGGTTAACCTCCTGTATAATGGTGAAATAATTGTTATTAAATTATACAAGAATCATATACATTAATATGATATCATATATGATCTTTTAACATTGATTTGATAATAATATATTACTATTATCGTTGTTTCGGGTGTTAACATACTCGTTTTCTTTTATATGTTTTGTCACGTAAGACATGTTTGTAATGGATAGGTTGTATATTATTCATATACAGAATGATATCAAGTCCTAAAACATCATTTTTAAATCATCAAATGATAATTATACTTGAATGTATAAGATGGAGAATGAATCTCATCGCGTTCTTGGAGACGGTAGTCCGTACGTACACACGAGCGACAATATCATTCTTTTGATATTAAAATAATATATAAATGGATGGTATATCATATGTACAGAATCATTAACAAGTTATATTTATTATTTACATGAGTTACACATCATTATTATACCCATCCAAATAATAATATATTGAATAACAATTACACCACGACGTGGAGACGGTAAGTCGTACGTATGCGCGTATGGTGACATGTTTTTCAAAGGGTGGAGAGAATACTGAAAATGGTTATACCATATATATAATAACATCACATTATATATATGATACTAGAGTTATTATTTTAGAATGGTAATAACAAAGGAATAAGAAGTGGAAGAAGAAAGGAACTTGGAAAAGGGTGTTGAAATCATTACCTCTTCTTTGGGTTCTTCCTTTTGATTTGATAAAAAGGGATCCTTAGGTTGGATTTCAGATCAAAATAAGGCATCTAGGTTGTAGTGAGGGATGTTGGGAGAGTGTATGGGAAGAGTTTTTCCGAACCAAAAGGATTTTAAGGTGTGAAGAAATGAGAAGGAGGAGTGCACTTTTATAAGAGGGGTGAGGGGCACCTTTGGAAAAGCTAGAAATATTAATTTATAATAATTTCATATTCGGTTTCTAATGGCTCCAAAGTGGATTATTTAAATTTTAAGGTGTGGAGGGGTCTAAATCCACTCAAACAATATAATTTAGACAGGTTTGGGTACTTATATTATCCTTATCGTTAAGTATTAACTCTAAGTTAATTAGTTTCACTTTTACAATGTGTCATTGTATTTTTATATTATATGGCTATTAAACTTACTATATTAATCCAAGTGACCCCAAATTGGTCCATTAATGATACACCTATTATTAGATAAGTCTCTTGGACGATCCTTATATTTTTAGGAATTTAATATCAATTAATAATATAATATTTGTCTTAAAAACTGTTTTATGTCAATTTTGACACTATTCGAAACTCATAACAGAATTATTACTTCGAAAAAAGTTACTTAAATCAATACTAATATGTCATATTATCCTATAAAATTATTTTAATTCATTAAAAGTCTCAAACTATATTTATTTGTGTATTTATAATATCAACTATTTTAAATTTTCTCTATTATGGTAATTACTGCATCATCATTGTGTCATAAAAAAATTAACTTATTTAATCTCTAAAAATTATAAATAAAATATCATTATGTAGGAAATATTTTTATAGTTCTAATGAAAATTTATAGTCGAAAATACAACATATATAACCCTATGTAAAAAAAGTTTTTCTAAAAGATATACGCTTGTGTCATTTTTTTATTCATTTTAACATAATTAAAATTAAGTGTCCCTATCAACTACAAGTGGCTCCATGGGGTCCCAAAATCGACCAAAAGATGCGTATGGTCGAACATGTATCAACCAATGAGGATAGGACACGTTTGAGGGTAATTTAGTATTATTATAATATTATTTTTTAACCCTTATTTACCAGATTTACCATTAACCATGGTAAATAAAATATTTACCGAAGTAATTATTCAAAATGTATAAAAATAAAAGTTACCTATTTACACAATTTGAACATCCTGATTCCAAGTATGGAATTCATTTTTCGAAATTCAAAACGCAGAAGTGGCAGAAATTAATTTAAATTTAATTCCCGTTGTTAAAACAAAAAGCGTGTTTTTAAGAGATAATAACTATCAAAAGATTGACACTTGTTTATGTCTGGTTTAATTGTAAAATTATGTCCAATGACAAACATTGTTTTAAATGGTAAAAATATATTCTAAATATACTTTAAAACTACTCAAATTAATAATTTATCACTATAAATTATTTTGATTAAAAAATTGGTTTTAATTAAAATTTAGTAATTTTCACTATTCATCAAAATATTAAAGGTATCCGAAAAGTACCAAAATCTCAACATAGGCTAAATTTGATATTCCAAATCCAAAAATGAAGTCCATTTTTAAATATAAAATATATATATTTTCAAAAAGTAGGTATTAAAATTCATAATGGCTAGTTTCATTGGTTATGGTGTGTTAGAACTCGGTGTTGCGTACAACACACGCTATCACATTATTCAAAGAGAAGCGTACCGTATAAGCTTGGGGTGTTACAAATTTTATTCCCAAATCATGTGCTAGAGGGATTTAAATGAAGGAGTGAGAAGCTCCCAAATCAAAAAAAACATAAGGAAGAGTACTGCACATTTTGGTCACACGTCGAATTATCTTCGGCCCTACTGGAACTGATAACCAAGTAGCATGAAACTATAAATGCCTAGATCCTATGCCCCTCTACTTTTGGAGGCCTCCCCGACCACTCCTAGTTTTAGGCCCCTGAGGAACACCCTAAGGTTATAATCATCATTCTATATCTCCTCTCGGTGGAGTAGAAGCCTAATATCCCTACTATTGAAATGGCACAGCCATAAACATCTACTGAGGTGGGAACTGAACCTACCCCCCTCCACCATACTAAGCTTTAACTGTGAACGGACTCTGAAGATGGCCAAAATCTTAACATGCAAATCACTTCTTTTCCAAGAACACGAGAAATGGACTAGGATTGCAAGGCTGAAATTGGAACTCTTAAGGTCGAATACCTGCCGGCTGAAACCCAGAAGTCCTTGGTGCATGATCCTTTCTACTAAAATCCTTTCCCTTTTAGTAACTTGAGCGGATCACCTCTTTTGGTAAAACTCTCCATGACCGCATCTTCTTGAATACCTCATCTTTCATCTATACCTCTATGTATGTCGTCAAGGTCATGGGAGTAACTGCATACTCGAGAGAAAGACGAAGTGGCTCCTCTAAGCCTCTCAGTCGAGAATCCTCATTTAGAAAAAGATATGAAGAAAAGTGAAGGAGATCCTTAAACATGATCTCCAATTTTTTTACCGACATACTTTTATTTAAGATTGATATTAGATCCTACCTCTTCTCGACCTTCATGGTTGAATAATGTAATTCCACCAAGAACTCCTTCTAAAATTTGACCAAAGAACAACAGCCTTGTTCCTCTCCCCCTATTAAAGTGTCCATCCTTGAAACACAACTCCTCACATCAGGCCTACTTCTATTGGAACCCAATAATTTATCAGATACCATATTAAGCTGAAGGTAATCACACGATCCTTTTGTCAACTCTCTATCTCTGTGTTTGAAACACTACCTTTCTACTTTCCCAGATTCTATTACTGGAAATTATGAAGCGTCTTCTTACATAGATCACCTTATTCCATGGGATCAACCATCTTCCAGTAAATCGAGTCTACCTAATAGGCCTCTACTACCAGAACTACAAACTAATGATGATTGAGTTGTATAGCTGAAAAGATAAACAAGGAAATCCTAAGCTTGAGTAGTGTGGATTTTATTTAGAATCCATTTAACTCGTTATTTATTTTAAATTTTAAAAAACTCTCAACTAAAATAAGAACACTAGTCATTATGATGCATGTACCATACCTAGGGTCCTTACCCTAAAAATGGTGTAGAGTCACATGGTCATTCGGTGGGCTTAGAGTCCTTGCATCTGATAATGGTGGGCCCAAAAATCTCATGTACTAGCTGATCTTCCTTGTCCTATGTCACACACCAGGATTATAGAACACTATTTCTCTACCAACCCATGAAATCCTCACTATTATTAACTCCAAACTCCATCCTATCTCTAATAAATTAGCTCTAATACCATTTTTCAATGGCCATCCTTATTCTTGATGAAAGAGATATAATGACCCCTCATTCCCACCTCCAGTTGGCCCCGGGGTGGTGACTAGAACCAAGGGAATGTATATATTCTCACAAATGGGAGACAATACCATTTTTAAAGATATTTAGAATGGGTGGTAAGATGATAAATCTCAAACAACCCCAAACATAACATAAAAAATAAATTCAAAATCCAACCAACATGAATGTTTTAAACAAAGGCTTCTACAACGTATAATAGAAACTCCAAATTAAATACTGAAAACAAGGCTAAGTAGCAACATGGTCAGTTATCCTGATATCTATGGTTGTAAGGTCAATCACGGTCCTTATAATCCTCCTGGAAACCCTGAAAATGTTACATATATATAGGGTGATCATATAATTATACTCAGTAGGAAAATCCAAAGTCTCTCATGCATAAGTGGAAGAAGCATACTAATTTGATTGTGAGAAAACAGTAGAATCTCAAGCACCTAACAAGGTATACTACCCACCCCAACCTATCCAAGGAACACACACCTATTAAATCATGTTATTTAAAGTATTATATTAAGAACATCGACATTTGGTTACCCGACACCACATCCCAGTAGCTAACTGCTCATCCCTAATGATGAACAACCTCACACTACCACGCTCTCCAACAATCCTTATTCATTTCATTTAATAATGTACCATTATTTATTAAGGAAACATTTATTTATTCCATACCTACCAAGGTCATCTACCAACCATATCATGTAACAAGAAACACAATGAATGTCATATAGAATGGAAGAAGGAGAACCATGCTGAATTAATTCACTTCATGTTTCCTCTCTTTTAACACCCATACCAAACCACATCCAACCCAGCTATAGTCCCATTAAAAAATAGACCATTCCATAAATAAAAAAACATAAATTCAGTCCCTCTAGCTAACAAGTACATCTATTCCACAATCAAACAATATTTTAACCAAATATTACATCACACCACCTGTACCACCCCACACACAAACCCATGGTCCTCAACTGGCATACCCCACAACCCACACAAGGCATAATTATGAATAAAACCACACATAGCAGAAAACCACACCAACATGAAAGGTGTATTATTATTTATCCCACACTCATTATTTAATTTAACTTTTATTATTTAGGGGTGATCACATGAAAATTTAATTCCTAGGGAATCAATTTATTTAACAGACTATATACATGGTTAATCAATTTCATAATTAGAACCATTTAGTAGGGGATCAACACCATGTATTCATAATTCATCATTGGTGTGAGAAAAATACCACCAACAACCATGATTTCTTGAAGGCATACATCTAGAACCAAACAAAACATGAATCAAAGATAACAATTAATACAAAATGATCAACATCATCATACTAACTGTTATCGTAACAGGTAATATTATATTCCTGATCATCATATTCCACCATCATTTATTACTAAGGTAACATAACATGTTATCTCTTAACAGTCTTAATAATATTGGTATTTGATTGTATTATCAAATAGGTATCATCTTAACCACTATGTATAATGCATTAAATAAATAGAGACAAAATGATTCCTACTTCAAAAACATGAAACCAAAAATTCCTTATTGATTCAAAATAGGGGGTCACAGAAGCAGATGGAAATAATCTAAGGGAAAACTCGATTGACATCTATATCATAGATACTATAACAACCATGTTCTTTATTACACTCTAAAACATGATTTATTACATAAAATTAATTTGATACAACATAAAACATCAAGAGGTCTAGTTTCTTTGGGGATTAGGATCATTAAATAAAAACTTAAAACATGAAATATAACATCTCTATTAAAAAAATTCTTTACATGACCACTGAATTCCCTCGTACTTAAAATTTCATGGGATAACCTGAGGACATTCATAAGAAAAGGGTGATCTATAAAACCCAGTAAGGGAATGAACATGGAATAACATGAGGAATACAATACATGTTAGAAAATTTGCATATCAATGGAGCATAATAGAATCATGAACACAAAGGCATGATAAATCATGATAATCATAACATGGAAATGTGGAAACTACACTTAACATGAAATTAGCATGAGCCAAGGATCATTGCACATGAAGCATGAGTAAACCCTCATTGCAAATGAAGCACGAGTAAAACCTTGTTTCACTTGAATATTCATGATTCAACACTCATTCCACATGAAGTATCATTATAATATACTATAACCAATTCATTTTAGCACTATCAAGGCACACCCTGTTTAAACATTCCATTTCATGCATAAGTGTGCCAATGGATCATAAAACATGGATTTTTTAATAATAGTAATTTATTCAACAATAAAGGAATGTTTAATTCATAAATGAAACTCTAAAATCAATATTAAAATTTCAATAAAGTTGAATTCCAATGATAGATAAATGGGAATGGTATTCACTACACAATGACTTTGTCTTGATAAAATTGTAGTGCAATTTCGGCAGTATAACGACGTGACATAATGATTCATGAAAATGGTTTATGAGAGAGAAATGGGTGTCCCATCATATTTACGTGAAATGGACAGTAAATGGGTCATATAGATACATGTACAAACAAACATAATGGAATTTAGATTCATAATACAAATGAATTACTTGGATGTAAAAGAGGAGAGAGAAATTCTTCATGGAATTTCGGCATTGTAACAGCTGTACATGGGAGGAATTAATGAGGGAGAAAGGGGTCTCCCATTATCCAAAAATAAAGAGTGATGTATAGGGGAGGTTTTAAATCATACCCTAACATTTATAATTACAAATATAAGGGCATTACAATAATAAGAAACAAGGATAAAAAGAGAAAGGTTGGAATCTCGTACATGGAAGTTAGATCCCAAAAGTTTGAGAGATGATTTAGAGTGGATTATTGAGAGCTTGGGGAACATTGGGAGGATTATAGAGAGAGTAGGGATGGGTTTGGTTGAACTCCAAAGACTTTGAGTGAAGAGGAAGTGGGAGATTTAGAGGGTTTATATAATAATGGAGAGGGAATTCATTATTATTTAGGTTTGAGACACCTCACATTAAACTAATAAAAACCACAAACCATACCATGGGTTTTCCCAATGTTTTTCACGAAAGGTTAGAGGAAAACAATATTTTATAAGTCCAATGGCCTAACCTCTTAACATAACAGGGTTGATTATATGGATATGAGTCACACTCTCAAGGAAAACTCATTAAAAAGACAAATTGTTTTATAAGCCTTGTAAGGTCCACTAATGCTTTGTAAAATAAATCAAACTAACCCAAAATCACATTATTTTAATGGTAAAACATATATTGTCCGAACATAATGTTTATAGTATTTTATTACATCACTATTGGGTATTTATGATGTCATAAAACACATTATATTTTTAAATGGTATTTAATTTTTACCCAAAGAATCTAATGTCTCAGAAAATTATTAAATATTCACCATTGGATAATTTCGACGTCCTGATTCCAAAAATAATATTCATTTAATCTAAATAATTTTCTAAATATTAGAATATTTACTTTTAAAATAAAAACCGACATTTATAAAAAATTCATGGGTTTTGACAAAAACAACTTTCAAACCATAATAAAAATTATAATTGCATTCATAAAATTATATGATAATTTATATTTAATAAAAATTAATTTAATAATAATTATAATATTTTATGAAAATATTATTCACTTAAAAAATCCATTAATTCATGAAAATAGATTTCTTACATGAATACTAACTAAAAATACTAATTGTGCTTTAAAAACTACATAAAAATTAACAATAATAAAAAGAATGTACACTCTCTATACAAGAATAATGTATCTAATCATGGTATTATGGTCTTGTTACGTAACCATTTAAAACACCCGCATAAGACCTTAGGGTAAGCTGCATGATGGTGACAGACTATTGGGGTGGCTCAGATAACATTGTTCAAGTGGTAATCTCTATCAACTTCTATTTCTATTGTAGGCGGTTCTGCTCGAGCTTAATGTATTCAAGCTCAGTTTGGGCTTAGTCAAGAATGAAGCCCAATGACGACCCCTCTTTTCTGAGCTTCGACAAATGGGCTTTGAACAGGGAAATTCTACTGGATGAGGTTATTTCTTCCTTTTTTTGAGTAAATTGGATTTGGTAAAGCCCAATATTTATAATAATCACATGGTCACAGTTCAACAAATATATTATAAATTGTAACTATTATTAAAATTATTTTAAAATCCAAAACAAAAAACCATATAATTCTATACATTTTACAAAATGACAAGAAGACATTTTAATAGAAAAATAATAATTTTCATTAATGAATTTTTGGGTATTTACAATATTCCCCCCTTAAGATTTTTTGCCAATGAAATTTTCTTTTCCACTCTAAAAAAAAGTGGTTAACTCTGATTCATCACATCCTCTGATTCCAACATCATTTCTTCATAATTTTGGTTTATTCACAACACCTTGATGAGGGGCATTGTATTATTTCATATAAAATTTTCGCTATGATCTATGATATTCACTGGTTGCTCCGCGTAAGAAAAATCATCCTCTATTTTTACTACCACTGTTGAGAGTACACATGAATGGTATAGTATTTAATTCCTTAAAAGGGATACATTAAATAAACCATGTTATTTGGCCATGGTATGTGGATGTGGTAGACGATATGCCACAGCCCCAACAATATCAGGAATCATGAAGGGGATACTGTACCTAGGATTTAACTTCCGTTTCATTCAAAACCTCATGAAATTATTCCATGGAGATAAGTATAAAAAGACGATGTCTTTAGCTTTAAACTCAAGGTCTAATCGATGGTTATCTACATAACTCTTCTGTCCACTCTAGATGCTTTGATATAAAGTTGAATGGTTTTCACCTTCTCCATAATTTCATTGACCATTTCTGGTCCTAACAGCTTATGCTCACTAAATTTATCGCAACATGATGGTGTTCTGCACCTCTTCCCATACAGGGCTTCATAAGGTGCCAATAGGATTCTTAAGTGGAAAGTGTTATTATAGAAGAATTAAACCCGAGAAATATATTCATCCCAACCTCCTTTAAATTCCATTGAACGTGATCTTAACATATTTTCTAGTGTCTAAATTGTTTGCAAAGATTGTCCATCTGTATGAGGATGATTAGCCATACTGAAGTTCAGTTCAGTATCCATTCCATGATAAAGACTCTTCCAAAACATAGAGGTGAAGCTTGGATCTCGATCAGATACAATAGATAGCGGTACTCCTTTCAACCTTACCACTTCCCTTATTTTTATCCATGCCATTTGATCAAATGAGAAATCCTTCCAAATTGCAATAAATTGTGTATACATTGTAAGACGATCCACAAAAACACATATTTCATTGTTTCCTTATGATTTTTTTCAGATGTTTAGTGAAAAAGTCTGTGGTAATGTTCTCCCATTTCTATGAAAGTATGTGCAGTAGTTGCATTATCCCCTTAGACTTATGCCTCTCTACCTTCACTTTTTACAAGTCTAGGAACATTGATGTATACTTAGTGATCTCATTTGTCATATTATCCCACCAATAATGCTCTCAAAGATTTCAATACATCTTTGTGTTTCCTGGGTGAATAGAGAAATTTAGACTATGTGCATAATCAAAAGGTTCCTTCTTTATCTCGGGACTTGATGATACACATTTTATTTTCCCAAATTTCACAATTCCTTCTACATTAACATTTAACATCGAGGATTTACCGTTTATAATAGCTTCCAATTTCTTCTAAATTCCCACATCATCATTTTGAGAATTATTTTACTTTTCTAAAAGAGATGGTTGAACAAACATTTGTGAAAGGATTGATGATGTTTCCTTATTTATGATTACCATGTCCATGTTCATAAAATCTATGAATATTGGATCCTTTTCAATTATCATAAATGATAGAATCGTTGGGTCCTTTCCACTTAGAGCATCATCCACCTTGTTCGCTTTCCCAAGGAGGTAATATATTGAGTACTAATAGGATTTGATCAGCTCTAATTAACATCGTTGGCACATGTTCAACTCTTTCTGTGTGAATATATACCTTAGGATTTTATGGTTTGTAAATATTTCACACATCTCCATAAAGAGATAATGCTACAAATTTTTTAAAGAGAATATCACCACAGCCAACTCGAGATCATGTGTTTGATAAATCTTCTCATGAACTTTCTATTTACATGAAGCATAGGCATTGAATTTTTTATTTTTTATCAACACAAATCCCAAGACCTTCTTCAAAGCATCACTAAATACTAAAAAAAATTCTCCACTTGTGGGTAAATTGAGAATGGGTGTAGTGATAATACTCCTTCTTAGATAATTGAATATTTATTCACATTCATCAGTCCAAGAAAAATTTACTCCCTTCTAAGTTAGCTTGGTAAGAGGGTTGGACAATCATGTTAAACTTCTCACAAATCATAGATAATATCTATCAATCCCCAATAGGATATGGATATTGTTACTGATGTTGGCCTCAGTCATCCCTCTATTGCATCTATCTTGGTGGGATCCATAGATATCCAATTTCTTGTGATAATATGGCCCATGAATGAGACCTCCATCAACTAGAACTCACACTTTCTATACTTTTCATAGAGCTTCTCCTTTCGCAAGGTCTATAGTACAGTTCTTAGAGGATCATCATGATACTCCATAGTTTTGGAGTATATTAGAATATCATCTTTAAAGACTACCAAAAATTTGTCGAAGTAATATCTAAAGACTCTATTCATCAATTCCATGAATATTTCAAGAGAATTAGTGAGTCTGAAATGCATTACTATGAATTCATACTGCATGTATCTTATACGAAAAGAAGTCTTGGTAATATCTTCCTTCTTCACCCTTGATAATATCTCGACCACAAATATACCATGGAATGTATTTTTCTCCAAATAGAAGATCGAACAAGTTATCAATTCATGGTAGAGGATACTTGTTCATTATTGTGATTTTTTTAATCTCGCAATAATCAATGAAAATTCACATTGAACCAAACATCATCTTGACGAAGAGGACTGGTGCACCCCATGGTGAAGCACATGGGTGTATAACCCCTTTATACAGATTATCCTATAATTGTCTCTTTAGCTCCTCATACTCCACAACATCCATTCTATACATATTCTTTGATATTGAAAACTCCCTAGGTATAAGGTAATTTGAGAATTCAACATCTCTTTAGCGAATTAAGATCAGGAAATTCCTCTAGAAACACTTCCGAAAATTCCCTGATAATATGCCTGTATTCAATGATATTTTCTTCCTTGTACTAAATCATCTAAGCTAGATACGCGTGCTCATAGGGTAGTAATATCCACGCTTGATATGATGGTGTTTACTAAGATTCATCTTCATCTAGAAGTTGTAAAGAATCAGGGGTCGATTCTCTACATGTAGCATAATTTCCCTCTCACTAAAATTTATGATGGCTTTGTATAAGGAAATCCAAACCATGCCAAGAATTGCATCAAATTATACCATAGGCAGTATGAGGAGGTTCGACGGGAAGTTCAGTCAACTGATTAATATAGGGGAGGAGTTATTTTCACAAGATGCAATGATTGCCCCATGTTCCGTACTCACCAACATCTTTACTTCCATGATTTGTGGTGGTGTTGGGATTGATCAACTAAACATTCAGGATATAAAAGAATGCGTATAACCTAAATCAAAAATTTCACGTGCTATTCTTGAATTAATAACTAGAATAATTGTCACTACTTCATTTTTTTGGGTTCACATTGGCAGTAGTGATGGAAAAAGCTCTCCCTTTCTAACTTTGAGGTTGTTGGTTTCCTTTGAAAACCCTTATCTAGGGAACTAATTTTCAAGATGCCTTAGATATTTGAAGTAGAAGAAATGAACAACAAATTTATAGTCGAACGGAGCGTTTCTCTCTCTTATGGAGCCACATGTTTTTCATATTGGCAGTTAATGGATATGTGCCATTCTCTTCCACACCAATAGAATTAACTTGTCCCCTTCAGGCAATTTTTGGGGTTTATCTTTTCGCACCTTTGGCATGTGGGGTGCTAGAATTTATTAGCACTATTGTATTTATCCATTACACCACCATAATTGAAATCCAACTTGTTCTTCTTATCCCCATGAGATGTCTGAGGTTCTTCGATCTCTATTTCATCCTTGAGGGTACATTAGACAATTTCCTCATAGCTATCGAAGTCACGGATTGCTGAGGATTTTCGCAGGCTATGTTTCTACTCACTAAAGAAGTTTTCAAACTTTATTTTAGGGGTAACAACAACGCTAGAAGTGTATCGTGCATGCCTTGTAATGTTTTCCTCATACGATCTGACAGATTCATTATCTTTTTTCTCAAGGGAAAGGAAGTCCCATTCCATCATAATCTAGAAGGTATGCAGAAAATATTTATCAAAAAACATCTTCTAGAAATCCTTCCATTCCAACGCCTCGATCTCCTCCTATGGATTTGTAATTTTGACCAATTTCCACCATTGATCAGCTTCACCCTCCATATGATAAGCAGCAAGATGAATCTTCTCTTTTTCGGAACACTGAAGGTTGGAGAAGATCTTTTCAATGGAGAAGATATATTGTCCACCAATTGAGGGATCAGATGATCCATCAAAAGTAGGAGTCATTTGTCTCATGAAGTTCTCAATAGAAACTTGTTCTATCATGGGGTGGGGGTGGGGGTTGAACAATCCTCTTGACCCATGTTTCTATTCAATTCTTTAGTTAACTGAGAGAGAATTGTGACAATGTTTTCGATTACCACTCACACCGGATTGGGCATCTCATTAGCACAATCATCACATTGATATTCACATCAGTTGTTAGCCAGAGTCCTCCTATTACTGACCATTAGATGGAATAAAAAGAATGTTTGGGGTAATAAATAAATGTTAATCCGAGGAAAAAATATAATACTTATAAAATGATTTTATTTCCTTAACTAATGAATCTATAGGCTTCAATATATGTTATCCAACATATATTTTGAGGTATTTTTTCAAATTCGGTTAATAATGGTTCATAATAAGCTTGTTAATTTACCAATTCATGTCCTCAGGAGTGTCATAAACAAGAGTGCAGCATGGCCCATTGTCGTGTACCCGAATACCCTGGGTTAAGTCCAAAACTCTTTGTCGGGGTTTTCACCCCTAGGTACATCTGTTCCAAAGCTGCATTTACCTGCACGTATCTAGAGAAGGATGTATTTTCATGAAAAACCAATTACTCAATACCCACAAAAACAAGGTGATGTTTTTATTATACTTAGACTTCTCTCTAAGGCTTCTCTAGGGTTTTCTAATCCCAATCCAGAAAATAACTAAACATATCCTATGATACCAACTATAACAACCATGTTCATTATTACACACTAAAACAATATTAATTACATAAACGTCACTTGATACAACATAGAAGATCAAGATTTCTAGTGTCTTTGGTGCCTAGAATCATTACATAACAACTTAAAACATGAAATGCAACATCTTTACTGAAAACATCCTTTACATGACCACAACATTCCCTCGTACTTAGTATTGCATGAGATAACCTGAGAACATGCATAAGAAAAGGGTGAGCTATAAAGCCCAGCAAGGGAATGAATGTGGAATAACATGGTGAATAAAATACATGTTAGACAATAGATATATCAATGGAGCACAAGAGAAACATTAACACAAAGGCATGATAAACCATGATAATCATAACATGGAAATGTGGAAACAACACTTCACATGGATTTACCACGAGCCAAGGGTCATTGCACATAGATCGTGAGATTATTATCATTGTACATGAAGCATGAGTAAATCCTCATTGAACTTGAATTAGCATGATTCAACACTCATTGAACATGATGTATCATGATACTATTCTTTACCCAATGCATTAGAGCACTATCCAGGTGCATCCTCTGTAAACATTTCATGTCATGCATAAGTGTGCCACATGGGTCATAAAACAAGGATTAATTAAAAATAATAATTTATTAAATTATAAAGGAATGTTGAATTAATGCATGAAACTATATAATCAATAATTAAATGTGCATAAAGGTGAATAATCATGATAGAGAAATGGTCATGGTATTCACTACACAATGACTTCGGCTTGAAAAAATGCGGTGCAATTTCGGTAGCATAATGGTGTGACATAAGGATTCATGAAATTGTTGATGAGAGAGAAATTGGTGTCTCATCATATGTACCTGAAATGGAATGTAATTGGGTAATATTGATACATGTCCCAACAAACTTAATGGAATAAAGACGCATAATACAAAAGAATAACTTTCATGTAAAAGAGGATAGAGAAATTCCTCACGGAATTTCAGTATGGTAACAATTGTACATGGGAGTTATTACTGAGAGATAAATGGGTATACCATTATCAAAACATAAATAGGGAAGTATGGAGTAGGTGATAAATCACACCCTATATTTTTTAATTGAAAATAAAAGGCTATAACAATATTAAGAAACATGGATAAAAAGTGGATGGTAGGAATCCCTTTCATGGAAGCGCTATCCCAAAAGCCTACGAAAGGATTGAGAGAGGATTATCATGAAATTGCGGAACCTTGGGAGGATTATAGTGAAAGTTGGGCAGGGGTTGGTAAAACTGCATAGGTATTTAGTGAAGAGTAAGGGGGAGCACGGGTGGGTTTGTAAAGAAAAGGAGAGGAAATTCATTATTATTTAGGTTTGGGACACCTCACATTAAACTAATCAAAACCACAAAACAACCCATGGTTTTTGCCCATGGTTTTTTTCCAAAGGGGAGTGGAAGATGAAATTTTAAATGTCTAATGGCCGAAATTCTTAAAAACTACGGTTTCTTTTGTGGAGGTGAGTCACACTCTCAAGGAAAACAAATTCAAAAAGGCAAAATGTTTTATAAGCCTTGATGGGTCCACTAAAGGTTTTTATAATTAATAAAACAAACCCAAAATCACAATATATTAATTTTAAAACATATATTGGCTGAACATATTGTATATTTTATTTTATTACATCACTATTGGGTCATTACGATGTCATAAAACATATTATATATTTAAACGGTATTTAATTTCTAACCAAAAATTCGATTGTCTCAGAAAATTATGGAAAATTAACCGTTGGATAATTTAGGTGTCGTGATCCCAAAAATAATATTAGTTTTATATAAATAATATTCTAAATTTGTGATTTTTTACATTTAAAATAAAAGTAACATTTATAAAAATTTCATTGGTTTTGACAAAAACAGCTTTCAAACCTTAATATAATTTACAATTGAATTCGTAAAATTATACGATAATTTATATTTAATAAAAAGTAATTTAATAATAATAATAGTAATATATTATGATAATATTATTTAATTAAATAAACCATCAATTCATCAAAAGCGATTTCTTAGTTGAAAATTAACTAAAAATACTACTTGTGCTTTAAAAAATATTTAAAATGTTACAATATTAAAAATAATGTATACTCTCAATAAAATAATAATGTACATAATAATATTTTTATAGTCTTGTTACATAACCCCTTAATACACATGCGTAAGACTTTATGATAATGTGTGTGACGGTGATAGACATCTGGGGTGGCTCGGATAACATTGCTCGAGTGGTAATCTCTATCAACATCCTCTTCTCTCGCAGGCATTTCGGATCGAGCTTAACGTATTGAATCTCGGCTTGGGATTGGTAATAAGTGATGCCAAATAATGCCCCCTTCTTTCCGAGATCTTACAAATGGGCTTCACACAGTGAATGTCTACTGGATGAGGTCACCTCTTCCTTTGTTTGTGTAAATTTTATTTGTTAAAGCCCTATATTTATACTAATAATATGGTCATAGTTCAAGGACTACATTAACAACTATCACAATTCTTAAAAGTATTTTAAAATCCAAAACATAAAACCATGTAAATCCATACATTTTATATAACCACAGAAGACATTTAAATTGACCAAGAGAAATTTTCATTAATGAATTTTGGGTCCTTACATATATGACTCCTCAAGGAAGAAAGGTTCTGGGCGCACCAAGATGAAATTGAAGGGTTCTAGGAAGAGAGGATATCAGAATTAGAAAATTTCCATATCCTATATCAACAGATGTGAGACAACTTCAATGTACTCGAAAGTTCGGTCGTGGTCAATATCACTTGTCTTAGACATTTCAAAGATCTCAAAACATTATGATATTGAGGATATAATAATTATCCTCAGATATGTTGGAAATAACATTATATATTGTCAAACATGATATGTAACTCATTTAACATCAAATAAAACAAAACAGGAGTGGAACTCAAAAAATAGGATTTTTCAAAAAAACTATTGGAAATCACTCATGAATGGGTGATTAAACGATGTTATTCACTAACACCACCCATCAACGTCACACGTCGATGCCATATACAAACATTGATTCATCAACACAACCCACCGATTTGACCTACCAAAACTGAGTCCCTGATGCGACCCATCAACACAAACTACTAATAGAGGGTAACTGACATTGAGTCACCACTGCTACCCACTAACGCCTAACCTACTAATGCATCATCTTCTAATGCCTAAGCTACCATTAGAAAACCTAGAAAACTAGAAAACTCATGGAATGATCCATTGTGACCTCCAAGAACACCTATAACACAGTATTTTGAAAATGGAATGGACCGAAGAGGTCCAGGTCATTTCAACTCAGGTTGGAACAGTCTCAGCAGTTGCTCATGCTCATGACCCTACTCTGGCTTCTACTCCTTCGGTTGCATCAATACCTATTGATTATGTGACCCATGCTGAATTTGATGTTTTTATGGAGGAATTATGATAAATAGTTAGGAATTTCCTTCAACCTCAACCTATACTCATATCATGTCTTAGTTGAACTGATGAAGCTATGCTTTCAGAAATGGTCTTTTCTCGGCTCCAAACATAAGTGTTTTCATAACATAATGAAGTGAGGATTTAATATAAGTGGTTAGGTAATGAGTTGGGTGAACTAATTTCTAATTTTAGGGGGATGTCATTTGAGTATACAGAGTCTATGGAGAATGTTGAGAAAGCCTTGGAGATAAAACATCTATGAAAGATACACCTAAGCCTCAAGTGATTGAAATAAAAATTTCAAGACCAATACTTATAGAGGAATTGAATGGTTACTCAACCTCAATTGCTCATTTCATCAGCCTTCTATCAGTGATATGACTAGATTAGTGATTAGAGAAGAACTGGAGACTATGATAGGTATCTCAAATTAAGATATCCTAAGAAAAATGAAACAGAACAGTGACCATGTGTATAATATGGTGTGGTTTTACATGAAAGGTGATACTACTACTCTAGAAGAAATTTAAAAGAATGTTGATTTCTACTTCAAAAGGATATACACCAAACATCAATTGGATAGTCACATAAAGTACATGGTTAAAATTTTGAGGTTACCTCTTGTTACTCATGCTTCCATGGAACAAGTGATACAGGTCAAGGAGATATATCCTTCCCTACAGATGTTTATATAGAATAAGTATGATTCAAAAAAGTCAATGGAGATATACGGGTAGATAATCATGGAATTAATCAATCTTTTGAATCCATACATTCATATCCAGAGTATAAGGATTGTAGCACCATAGGATTTCTCTATTAGTTCAGTGACTATGAATCTTCCTTCAACATCAATATATCAATCAGTGGATCCTACATTCAGAGTTTCTTTGACTATAAAGTCTTTTTATCCTCTTCATAAAACCCTTTAACAATTTCCCATGTCTCCAAATAATGCTCTTAGTCATATTTAGTCTTTGATCTATAGGGAAATGACAGCCCCTACCACTTCTACTCAAATTCTAACACCTCATGTACCTTCAAGAGTTCCACTTCCATAATTGTATACCTCAACCCCTTATTTTCTTTATGTCTCTCCATCTTCTTCTACTAAAAAAGTGAGAAACAATCATGGTCCCAACATTAGAGAAGAGTTGATTTTGGGTTGATCTTTTATGATGATGTATTTTCTTTCCTATCATCCAATGTACTATCTATTTATTAGGGAATATATTATCTCCTTTCATTCAACTTATGATATTTATATTTTTATATTATTTGCCTTTTTTATAATCTCAAAAGGGGAGAATAATTATGGAATTTAGAGGCATTTTCTTGGTATTTACTTTTAATTGAGTATGTCTGTCTTGTAATTTAATTTCACATTAATTGTATGACATGTTAAGAAGAACATTTACATTGATCATTGTGATTGGATAATTAATTCCATGATTTTTATTAAAAAACAGGATATATTTTTGTTCTCCGCTAGTTTTAAAGCTCAAAAATCATGCTTAATTAATTTCAATAATGTATAATTATGTTCACACAATCATAATCTATTTTGTTATCATTTCACACCATAATAATGTTTTAAAATATATGAATTAATATGATACACTATTAAGGAGGGCTCACTATCACCATTAAAGATGATTTACTGTTAAGTTGAACTCACTATTAGACATCTCAACATTGGCATAAAGATGGATAAGCATTGCATACTATTGGTATAGACCTACTGATACGATGTCTCACTATCAACTGTCCAACTTTTAGAACATATTATGAATTATGACAAAGGATGAGACGCTATCACTCAACCAACTGATTCAATGTGTCACCATTACTCAACCAATTGATGGATCAACTCGTAATTTCTTAACATGATGAGTTATCATGGTATCGAGCTATTGATTGAACAACTTACTGATGATACCTATAATTTTTGCTAAGTATGAGTTACCTGTATGACCTGTAGATAGAATGTGTCATCATCAAGATGACTTACTATCAGAGCGACCTACCATTACTAAGTTACTAATAATTGACACACCATTCCAGATTGTAGAATGCATTATGTCTAAGACACTGTTCTTAACCTACCATTCTGAGACACTGTCATATCATACATTGGTTATTAAATTCAAATTAATTTCTAACAGTCATATTTTTAAAACATATTATTTCTTATCATATTAAGTACTTTTTATGACAATTGTTCACAATGTTTCATTTGATGTATGACTTTAGTATGAGGTTTGAGGTAACTAGAAACAATCAAGAATGTGCTCCTTGATGTCAGTAGTTTATAGAGAAAACACCTAATCAAAAAAACGAAGCATATAGAAATCAAGATCTTGTGCAATTGAAAAAAATACGGAACTTCTAAGTGTGGAGACATGAAAAAAATCTATTGATAACTAAAAGTAATGATCATTTTTCAGTAACAAACAATGAGAGGAGAATAATCATCAATAAAATAAAACATCCTAACTGGAAATATAAGATATAATCTCTAACGACACTCAATTTTTATGTCTTTTTTCATATTTCTAATCATGTTTCATTTCAACACAACTTCAAAGAGTCTCAAGCTGCATTAAAAATCATACAGATCCTTTTAACTCTTTGCTCATTATTTTACACTCTGATTGTGAATGGTTTTTACGTTACATGTAGTTTGTGTTTCCTTATTATATTTACACACACTGAATCCTATAAATAACTATAATATACATAGATATCTTCACAAACAATAATTTTTTACATTATACTAACCATAAATAACAGTGGAATAGGTCCCTTCATGGGATGTTTTTCTTTTATCACTCCCACAAAAAACATTAGAAGAGATCTAGCTGACATGAATAGTGTATATACTATTGTTTAACTTTATACATGTTGTGGATAAATATTTATTTATATAAAATTCATGGTGGAAGGTGATCACTAATGTGGATAGGATTAAGTCTCTTCTTGAGAATGATTTGTTTTAGATTCCCACTATACACTTTCAAGTCCAGTTTTCTCTATAAGTGTTTCCATAAAACTTTTTGTTACTCTAATGGTTAATCATAGATATGGTTTGTGTTAGAATTTGACATTGTATAATGATTTCAAAAGTTAAAGAAATAAAATATATTTTTTAACTGAGAACTAATCACTCTTTGAGAAATCATTCAAACAACAAAATATTTTAAAAAATATTCCTTTGGTTAACTGGGATATTAATATTTCAACATGTTGGATTTTAAAATAAAATCTTTAACATGGAAATTTTTATAAGAACTAAATTCACACCCCTCTTTATTTTCCTACTAGGACCAATAAAAAACATACCACTTTTGTGGTGATTTTATGAAACGGAAAATTGATATTCAATAGTATGAAATGATTTATTATTTCCAATTAGAAGAAAATTTAAAAAATATGGCTATCTATAAAAAATGATAGTTTTTAGAAGATATTCAAGGTCAAGAAAATTTATATTTGGAGTTATTGATATGAGATAATAAATAAGAATGTTCCCTTAAAATCGAGATTACTTAAAAAGGGGAAATTTTGATGGAAAATAAAAAAATTTATAACACCAAAAATTAATGGAAGATTTAACATGGTATATATTTAAGGAACATATATTTACAAATAAATGATTTTTAATGAATAATATTTCATAAAAAGGAGAAAATTAAAATGAACATGTAACTGCTTTGTCTCATAGGAGGTATGGAAGATTCATTATTTAAGGTTCTTGATTCACTCTGCGCAGTAACTAAACATCCGAAATAATTATATTAAGTTTATTATATATATTGAAATTAACCTGATTCATCAATATTTAAAATTCTATGGTAATTTAAAAATCATATTTTATTTATTTAGTATATATTTTCCTTGCATATGTTAGTTACATGAGGTTGTTCGACCAATTTTCTCAAAATAGATTACGTATGTTGACCATCGTCGAAAGAATTATAAAATAGTTCCATAATATATAAAATATTAATATTGTTATGGAACATATTTTTATAAATTAAATATATTTTTAAATCCTTCCATTATGTGTTTTCATCAAAAATGAAACTCATTGCTCATGAAGTCAATAAATCCCACGTACACATGAATAATATTACCATTTCATAATAAATGATATGGAATGAAGGAAAATGATTTTATGAAATTTCAAAATCATCTTTATTTTATATAAATAATATTAATTCATTCCATACATCCTTTTAGTAAACCATGAATTCTAGTGATGAAAAACTAAATATGAAACTTTTTAAAGGTAGTAGTCCATTCGACACAATAATGACGATTCTATGTTTCATAGAGATTGTTGAGGGATAAATAATGTTTATTTTATCAATATAATAAAATATCGGTTTAAAATGAATTATAATCTCATTATATATTTATTTATATAAATTATTAAGAATAGAAATGTCAATGAGAGAAATATATGAGGAAGGTAATTCTTATATTGGAGATATGATCTTCTCCTATAAATGTTCTTTGATGTTAAGGGCCTTCAGATAACCTCTAGGGATCAGAAGATTATGGATGATGAAATGTGTTCATGTAGTTAAATTATGGTTATATTTTAAATTGATATTTTAATGATAATTGTAACCATGGGGGGATAAAGTGAAACCCTTTTTTAAGGGATGGAAAATGCACTTTTGTAAACACCCTTATATATTAATAATTACATAAACCTATTCTAAGGTAAATAGATAAAATGATTTAAAATATTGTAATATTTGGTGTCTTTGGGTATATAATGTATCAAAAAATCTTTCCAAATATGGTTTAAATATGTCATAGGGATTTTACAATTAGTTGTTACATTTTTCTCTTTTACTATTAAACTAGGTAACGAGTTTTTGTCTAAGTGATTCTATGTTTTATTAAAAAATATAATAAAACATATAAAAAAATTAAGTGTTATGAAACTATATTTAACCTTTCTTTAATAAAATTAAATTTTAAAATATTATTAAATTATTATTTAGATTAAAATATGTAATATATAGAAAAAAAGTATAAGAAAAACGATATTTCAACAATTATGATTTCTTAAACATTTTTAATACTTTTTCCAATTAATATTTTGATAATTTATTTTTTATGTGTTTATAAAAAATATAATATTAACTATTTTAATGATTTTATTTTAATTTAATTGATAAAAATTCCATTATATTAATAAAATTGTAATTTTAAAATAATCGTTTCACCATTATTATTGCAATTAGCATTCATCCTAATAATATAAACTATATTCCTAAAATATAATTGTACATATTAAATAATTTAGTATTATTATATCAAATATAAGAATAAATTTTTTAAATTAATTTTGTACATGTATGAAAATTAATTTTAATGACATAGCACATAAAAAACATATTTATTGTGAAATATTACTTATGTTTAAAAAATATTAAACATGTGATTTATGAATTCAGCATATTATTTTAAATTATTATTATATAAATATTTTATATTAAAATTGTTTCTATGAACATTAATGTTAATATTGTGTTATAAAAGTGATAGTGTTTTCAAAATTGATATATTTAATATTCACTTAAAAATAATTTATTTTAGAAAAAACCCAAAAATAAATTTTAAGGTAATACAGATATGCCAAATAAAAAATAACTAAATTTAGTAGAATTCAATTTTGTAGTGTATTATAAATATAGGAATTCAAAATGAATTTAATGATATATTTTCCAACTAGTTTAATTACTATAATGGCCCTCTTAAATAATTTTATTTTATGAACATTTCATATTTTTTGGTTTATTATATTATTCAATATAACATATCGTACTCAATATAGCATCCTTACATTTTCTTACAAAACTATTACAACATTTTTAATGATTACCAACATGATAGTTATATTTGAAAGAGGTAATGGTTTAGTATCTTGGGAAAATGCGGATCATACATAACTTATAAAAAAATATAAACATTACTAAAATCCTTCTTCTTTATCCTCTTCAAATCTCTAAAATTTTCTATTGTGCATGTATTCACCTAATAATATATATAAAAAATGGGTGTGCTAAAGTCTAGTAATATGATTACTAATGGACATGAATTTATATAACAAGGTTGATCATAATCATCATCATCGTATCATAATCATTGGATAATCATCCACATCATGAGGGAATCATATGATAAATTTTGGAAATTTGGAAAGGTGTAAAAATATAACATCTTATCATAGTGGTCAAATACCCCCACATAGTTGTGAACAAATCTAGAATCAAGTTCACGTATAACATATGTACATAAATCATACCATCATTATTGTGAATAAATATTGCATAATGTTAATGCATAATACATACTATCTCATGACATACATCACATTACCCATTAAATTGGTGGGATATATAATTATTGGATCACCCATCACATCATAATATATACATAATCATGCATTCTAGTTAGAATGTATAACAATCATAGTCATGGAATAACCCATATAAGTTAATGTGTTTCATATAGAATCCAAAAAAAATGATTTCCTAAAAAAACAAAATTGGTGTTGCAAAATTAATATGGGAAAAAAATTTAGAATAAACATCATCATTCCTGAGAAAATGAAAAAAAACTAAATAAGGGCAAAAGTTGTTTTTTAATGAAAATTGATTTTTGAAAATCAGAGTATTTGGATTAAAAATTATTGTGGAAACACATATATCACCAAAATGAATATTTAATAATAGTGAAACGTTGTTTATGGAATATTATAGGAATATACATACCAAGTATTACCTGAAAGAGAGAATAACCCAAATAAAATGATTTTGGTTTGAGAATCCCCTTACCTTAATTCCCTCATTATTTCATCGCTTTTATGCCACTTGAATAATAGTCACACTTTTATTAAAAAATTCCAAAAAAATTAATTTTTTTATTTTATGTAACTATTTATCAACTATAATCATTGGAAAATATTTTTTAATTCTTTTTGATAAAATTGAATTATTTTGATGACAGGTTTTCCGTAAAATGTCCCATTTTTCTTTGATTTCATTATTTTGTTCAATAAGATTTATACATATTTCTAATAAGTTACAGAAAATAAAAATAAATATATTTATACATTTTTAGATAATTAAAACTTAAATTAACCATCCAAAGGTTTATTAATAATAATGGGATAGACAATGTCCTCATTGGCGATTAAATGATTTTCGACGAGACATTATCTAAAGAGAAGTTGATTGAAACATTTTCCGTGGTGCAGATTATATTGTAAGATACTAAAAATAAGTTGATGAATAATTTTTTTATACTTCATATAATCACAGATTATTATAAGAGATTAATATAGAGGAATTGTTTAGAAATTTATTATTGGAAACTGTGATATGAGTAGTTTTCCCTGGGGAGTAATAGGGGTTATTTATAACTGAAGTGGGGGGGGGGTATTTTAGAATAAAATATTAAATATAATATAATATCAAAGTTAAAACTTGTAATTGTGAAATTTTAGAAATTATAAATCCAAATTAAATATAATTGAATGTTTTTAGGAATTTAAACCCATTATAATTTGATTTACAATGTTATTAAAATGAAAAGTGAAAAAAAGGAAAAATTACTATGTTGTGGGAACCATTTTGACATTAGGTTATGTAAAATGATTTCTAGGTTGTGAAAATAATTTTAATATAATATAATAAATTATTTATGAAATTATATATATTTTGGAATAATATAAAGTTACAATAAAATTTAGGACATTATCACATAATGTATAATGTAATTTAAGATAGACATGTTATGAGAAAACTTTATTTTAATATTCACCTAAAAATTGAAGTATTTCAAAAACAAACTAAAAAATAAAACATAAAGAATTTCATTGTGATGATATAAAAAATTAAATTCTTTTATCAAAATAAATTTCTAACATAGGTGATATTAAATTTTAATATAAATATTATTATTTTTAGGAAATTATTTTAAATTGAGTTTATTAAGAACATGTCTATATTTTCATCGAGTTTTTAATCCATATATTTATATTTAGAAATTATAATATTTTTATATACTTATATTGTTCATGATTAATATAATTTATATCCCACATTATTTTTTTGATGTTAAATTACTTTTCTAATGGTCAAGTTAATATTCCAGATAGTCAGGATATTATTTCCAATAAATATGTTACTATTATAACAATTGTATTTCTATTCCAATGGTCACATTAACTCCATTTGAAAATATAAATTACTTCATTTATTTTTCACTAAAATCCCTAACAAGGTTTTATATTTTCATTTTTGATGTTTTTTATTGGATTACTAGTATTATTTTTTATAGTATTAGTCATGGGTGATGAATCTAGTAGATATAGGAGTTCAATATTTTCCTATTTTATATTTTTATATTTTATATTTTCTATATAATTGTAATATTATTCATATTCATTGTTTTCATAGATATATAATGTAATAATATATTTTAACAAGGTAATTTTTTTCCTTTTCTCTAAATTTTGTACATGAATAATATTATATAATATAATACAAAAAACATTTATTCTGGAAAAAATATTACAAATATACCTTTGTTTTTTACATTATTCCCTCATATATAAATTTTATCCCCAATAATTCAACTCATATTATCATTTGAGAATAAATGAGGATACTATTTCTCATTATTTCGTATGTTTTTGACATTTCCTCTTCATACTTATGGTTCCTCTAAAGAACATTGAGAATGTGAGTTGTCTTATTGCATAAAATTGTTTCTCTATCATCCAACATCCTCACCAGCTAGTCCTCATAAGATATTTCCTTCTCCAGTTGTGCCACCTCTATATTTATTACATGTGAGGGGTTAGGTATGTACTTCGTTATGATAGATACGTAGAACACGTCATGAACTTGAGCCATATTTGGTTGAAGTGTAAGTCTACATGCCACTAATCTTGTGAAATCAAGGATCTCAAAGGTGATAATTTACAAAGAGATGACTCTCATACATAGTGATATTCCAAGGAAAACATTTTATCCAATGTGAAACTCCAATTCCTTTACTCAATTGTCATCATAGATACTTTTTTGAATTTAAGAATATTTTATAGATTTTTGGATGGTTTAAATCCTAACTGTTATATCTTGCAAAGAACTAGGTTCAAGTAGCTCTAATTCTCCAACATTGTCCCAACTTGTATTATTTTAACAAATACTCCCATACCAAGAATCAAATGAAGAAAATTAAAAACCATTATTTCTTCTACTATAAGTAATTACATTTATATTTGATATTACTTATTATTTAATATATTACTCAAAATTAAATATTTATTGTTTTAAAAAATACACATTTATGGAAAATATTGTTTTATATAATTTGAATTTATATTTTTATTACCAAATTAAGAAAAATATTATAGTGAAACAAACATTAGACACTATGATCAAAAGTATATATCAAAGAACATTTTAATTTTCTAAAAACCACATTATCAAAATTTTATAACCATTTAGATATAATAACACACTCTAAATAAGTTTTATTTTATCTAATGAAAATAAGTATTATTTAATAATTTTATTTTATTATATAACATGTTATTTAACGTTTTTAAAATAAATCATGGACTAAAAATAACTGTACATAGAGTATGATAAAAAAATTTAAAATTAAATGAAATATAATCTAATTAAAAAATAATGATATATTATTAATTTATTTTAAAATAATATTTGAATATTAATTATATGTTTCACATAAAATATTATCTTAAATTTCATTTAAAGTTTATATGTTACAATTTTTTGGATTATGAAAACATATACCATACTTTGTTAACCATAAGAATATAATAACATAATTAAAAATAAATATGTTAATAAAAGTAATTTTGTTATAAAAATATACATATATAATATAATTGTGAATACAATATAAGAGATTATGTAAAACCATTTATATAAATAAAATTCTATTATATTTGAATTATTATTTAGAAGAAAATAATACAAAGGAAATAAATAATGTGATGTATATGTATAAATGATTATTTTATATTACATTAAAAAAACTTAATTTATCATTAACATTTATAATTTATGAAATAATATATATTTATCCTATTCATTATAATTTTTGAATATTATATTATACCCTCTTAAATCAATTATTTTGTCATAATTTTGATTTCTTATAATAATGAAAATTGATGAGGTATTATTAATATAGTCATGACTAATGATATGAAAAATGTATTGAAATCCATTACAATGGTTTATAAAGATCATGTTAGAAAACAGGATCATTTCCTATGGGTGTGTTAAAACAAATATATAGTTGGGCCAACTTTTTTTCACCATGTTAAGATCATGTTAATACCCAACCAACTTCTTTCATGGTTATTACTGCTAACTGCATATGAGGTAGAACATAAATCTACTTGTTTTTATCAATAAAATTGATTCCATGGTTTGAAAACTATATACTCCATACTTTATCAATATTTTATGATGTTGTCCTATATATCGATTTATCATTAGGGTTTCCACTAATGTACTCTAGCCTGATGTCAATACTATAATTAAACCTAAATTTATCAAGATATTTCTTCCTATATACCAGACATAAAAATTAATGGAAAAATATTCTCCCAAAATTCCACATAACCTTTATCCATAATAATAATTAAATTTATGACTATCAATTTATTCATTGGTTATATAAAATCAAAATATTATTTTAATATTTAACAAAATAACATGAATTTCATTTGATAAAAATTAAATTTTATCCCCCACTGTTAACTATACCACTCAAATTATATTATAAAAATCATTTATTCTATTGACCCAACTAACCATAATTTCCACAACATCAAATAAAATATCATCCCAAATGGTTATCTATATTTTAATCATATATTCTTCATAAAAATTAGTAAACATATCCAAGAATATAATCAACCACCTTTAATTTCCAATCACGTAATCCCTAAAAGGGGTTTGTAACTCCTAAATTATACTTACCCAACAAATTTATAATCTTAAAAATTATTTAAACCCTTCTTTGATACCAACTAATATGCCCAAATTCTGCATTAACATATCTGGTGAAAAAAACATATCATTTATAAGATGATTTTGAATCTAACTAGTGAAAACCAAATATAGAAATCCATAATTACAATTTTAAAGACAAATTTTTAGTCAATTACATTATCAGGATATTTTTGGTGAAAAGTTTTACAGAATTATAAAAAAACCCTTAACTAACAAACCCCTTATATTTCCAATACAATGGGAATTTATTCTACTAAATCATTAATACTTCATTATATGATATATTTAAAAAAAAATTCCATATAGGATATACTTCATGAAACATCATGAACATTAATCTACATTAAAACATGGTTAAATGGAAATGTATGAAAGGATGAGTTCAATGAAAAGGTAAGGTAAAATAAAAATGATAATAATCAAATATCATAGGTGAGAATAAGAAAAACATGTGTGTATGATAACATAATAAATCTACATGAAAACATCATAAGAATACCAAACCCAATAAATCATGGGTCACAAGTCATGATCGTAACAGAAGGATTTGTACATAAAAAAAGTATATATCATAAGATCATGGCATCATAAAAATATGGAAAACAATAAAAAATCATATCCGTAATTTAAGTATCACTACTAAGAAAATATAACATTAGGGTAAAATATCACACATATGTTATGAAAAAACATAAAATCATGTGAATTCATAATACATGTGTACATGACATATTTTAGAAAAAGTTAAGCTATGATAGCCTTATTTTTACACATAATATATGTAATATCATGGGATATGTCAGAAAAAAAATTTAATTAGAGGGATATATAATTATGGTCCCACCCATAAAATCATAATATATATATATATACGAATACATGTTCCATGTAAGAAAAATCATAATTTCGTCATATCATATCTAATCCATGATGTTGAAATAAGTTCCATAAATAATTTCACTAAAAACTTTTGAGTTATATTATCGACGGTATCATTAAATTATTTCCACAGCGATGAATAAAAATAATTTTATGATGTTTAAATAGATGAAAAAAACTTATAAGAAGAAGGGTTATTTAATACTTTCAAATGGTATCCCATATTAAGGTATCAAGAATTTGTTCATTTAATATCACATGTTCAATATCCCAAAATAAAAATATCATAAGAGAACATAAAGGATATTGCATGGAAAATAACTTAAAAAATATAGATCATCTATTGTTTTAGAGGAAATTTTCAGTGAAATTATAAAAATTATTTTCATGATTGTTCTTAAATGTAGATGTAAAACAATATACAAGACACTTCAAAATCTATTTAAAGGGTCAAAAAAGAATAAATTGACACCATTATTTTTTATAAAATAAATAATATCTAATCCATGAAAAATATAAATATAAATATAAAACATATAGAATGTAGTATATAAAAATATATAATTTTAATGAAATGTATTTATTTATTCTCTTAAAACATTCACATTAATTTTTCAGATAAATACTTCCCCAAAATTGTTGAATATGTTTTTTTACCATGGAAACATGGAATGGAATTATAATTATGAATATTGATCATGAAGTTGGAGAAATTATTTCACATGAAAAAATATAATAAAACATTCTTTTCACACTTTAGTAATTTAAGAGAAAAATGAACCCTTTACAAAATGTTAAAAAGATTACTTTCATATATTTTGAAAATAAATTCCAAGATAGTTATAAATAACATTGGGAAACATTTTCAGTATACCAAAGAATATTTTTTTAACATTATAAAAATAATGATATATGTGAGAATTATTACTACCTATAACGAAAAGGTAAGGGTAGTTTCACATATAGGGATCCTTTTAGTAGTCTTGTTAACAAAAGGGAAATGTATTGACAAGAAATCATTTATAAAAAAATAATGGATGAATATGAAAACAAAATGATGTTTATATAAAAAGAACAAACAATTCCTTCGAATTAGTTCTTTGATATAAATAATCGTGACAAAAAATATATACTGGAAAAGAAACCCTAATGTGTTTTATAGCACATAAAACAATGAATAATGATAGATTGAAATTTGAATAAGAATTTAAATAATAATAATTAAGAGACTATAATGATAAAATATTTAAATAAGGATATATATATATAGAATATAAATAAAATAGGTTCATTTTAAAAAACATGTCTAAAATAAGGAAAATTGATATGGGACCCCCATACTGGCATTATAAATTTTTAAGAAAGAAATTATTGGAATGGAGTTTATGATAATGAAAATAAAATGCCTAAAATTTTTGGGTATAAAATATTATAAAATAATAAGGTTTTTTAATGTAATCATAGAAAGATAAATTTTAATATTAAATTTTATAACGTAATGAATGTAAATTAATTTTAATAAAAATCGTTATGACCTTGGTCATGTATGAATCAAAGGATAGATAAAAGGGTGAGATTAAATGAAAGTGAAACACCTAATAATAAAAAATTATTTAAAATATAAGAAGTGTATAGGGAATCATTTACCCCATATAATAGTAAATTCATACACAATATGAGACATGTATCAAGGAATTGAAATTGGGACCACATACCCTTACTATATATCCCATTTTATTTCATCATATTTTCAAAAACTACATTATAAACATATTCTTATTAGAATTTGAATCCTAAAATTATCTTTATTCCTTAGTTTAATTATTTATTATTTTTAATCATTTGTATTTATTTCTTATGATTTCATTTTAAGAGAGAATGTCTTGAAGACATGTTGTATTTTAGATTATCCAGTTTAGTTTCAATTAAATGATATTTATTAATTGTAATCTATAATTTCATAAAATTATATACAGAATATTATAATAATTTAAAATAAATTTATAATACATAGTATAAACTAACAATACATGTATTTAGGGTTATTTACAACATTGAAAATATCATCCATAGGTTGATGAAATCACTCATCACTCGGGAAATTTAAAATAGATGGAAATGTAGTTTAAAACATAAATAGGTGAAAATAGAAATAAAATTATCAAAATAACATTTATGTGCTATATGATTATATTTTAAATATTTTATAATTTTATAAAAAGGTAAATTGATTGGGGGAGTTAAGAATATAAAGGAAAAATAGTTAAAAGATAATATGTGATACCTCTCTGTTGAATATTTTATACTCTACTAAAACCATTAAGGCTTGGGTTTAAGTACCTCGAAAAAGTCACACAGGTTACTAGGTGACATTAGAGTGTGGAAATGGATATATGTTGAGATTTAAGAATCATATGAGAAGTTATTTTCCATTGGAAGGGAGTGGGATGCTTTATACATGAGGAGTGGGGTATTTTTGGGATAAAATATTAATTATTTTAAAATTTAGATCAATGAATTGACTAAAATGAAATTATTTTCATTATTATTTAAAAAATGAGGGTTATTTATCATTTATATCAATCAAAAACAAAATGTAACCCTCCAAAAGCTCAATTAAATTAAAAGAATCAAAATAAATGTTTTATTTGGATATAATTTAAATAAGTTTTCAAAATATCAAATACAAGTTTCTAAATTCAAGATAAAATTTTTAAATTCAATATTTTACATACTAAATAATTTCTTGGTTGGTAAAAAGGTTTTAGAAAATTTTATGTCATGCTTGCATCGTGATGAAGTAATTACTGTTTTGGTATTTTTTAAAATTGTATTTTTTATTATTCGCTAAAAATGTATTTTTAGAATATTTACAAAAAACTGTAAGATAATTTCTTAGAACTAAATCAAAAAATGATGTAATTTAGTATCATATTCTAATTATAAAACTTAGCAATTTTACTTCTTAATAAATTCAAAAAAAAACTAGTAAACACAATCGATTTAGAATAAAAATATTCCTTTTGTTTTTTGTGATTCCATTTGTATTTTTTATTATTAATCATTTATTATATGGATGAAAATAAATTATATATATATTTAAAAATACACAATATTTGAGATTATTATTTTAATAAATTATAATATACATTTTTAATATATATTCCAAAAATGATTTTTATTTTAACAAACATAACACAATATGATCAAAAATATATATCAATGATTATTTAACTTTTATAAAATATACATTAAAAACATTTAAATCCAACTTGTTATTATATGATACTATAAATATGGTAAATTACATCTTCAAATAAAAATAAAAATATTTCACAATGTCATTATAATATAAATTATGTAACAAAACGTTTTTAATATATTTTTTTTATAAAAATGTGTACATCAAATATGATTAAAACCATTTAAAAATAAACTAATCAATAGAATTTTTAAATAAAATATTATCCTATGAAATTATATTCAATGTTAATATGTTAATATTTTGGGAAAACCAATACATGTATCAAAATTTGATAATCAATCTATTAAAATAAATTAATTAAAAATAAAACTATTAATAATACTAACATATCTAAACAAACATATATTAATGAAATCGTGAATATAGTAAAAAATATATTATAAAACCATTTTAATAAATAATATTCCATTATAACTGGATTAATATTTTGGTGAAATATATGAAAATGAATCAAATTAGGTGATGAATATCTGTATAAATGTTTGGTTTTTAATATTAAAAATAAATTTATTTATATTTATAATAGAAAATAATTTTAAAAATATCCATAGTAATTTTAATATGTTACACAATTACTTATAATGAGATTTTAATAACACTTAAATACATTCATTTCATGAATAGTCACAACCGTATAACAATACACCCTTTTCAAATGGAGCTATAATGAATCAAAATGTATCATTATTTTTATTTGTAGAACAAGTTAAAAATACACATACCTTTTATGGATGTATAACAAGTACATGATGGTCTTTTGTGAGAAAAATAATGAACCGGATTATAGATGTAATGTAGTGGAAAAGTGAATGAAAATTTAACTCATAGAACTAGAAACCAAAAAAATAGAAGAATCATTAATTAATGTAATCACTCAATCAATGTATGTAATAATTTCCAATATCATAAAGACTTCATAATTAATTTCAGAAATATTACATTCATAATTTATTTTTAGAAAATAAATTTTCCTTCGGTTAGATTGTTAAATATTTATAAAACAATTCTAACAGTCTTCTATCACACCTCAATACATGATCTTTCTAAATTCTTATTCAAAATTTTCATTTTTCATGTTCTCTATAATTGGAGTTAGCCATTGGTGAATCATATTTTTGAATTATATTTTTATTACATTGATTCTTAAATAAAATCATTCATTAAATTAACGAATCATTAGTAATAACTTAGAGATATATTTTTACTTGATAATGTATCTCTTAATCGTCGTATCCTATATCAATGTTTGAAAATTTGGTCTCTTATTTGACATAGCCTCATGGAATATTAAAAATGACATATATTTAAATCTAATATTACATTAGTTTCTTTTTAATCTTATATAGACTTGGTATTTTTTTCATTATACTTACATAGATTACATTATATACATATATGAAATTATGTTACTAAACAATGTATCATCAATTGAGTTAGCGGTAATCTATTAGCACTAATGTTTTTGAAAAATGAGTCTAACTTATCTAGTGTTACCTTCATTGGATTAATGTATTCTTAAGTTATATCTTGATAATACATTAACCTCAAATTTTGTTTTTAATACCTAATCAATAAAATTTCATGATCAAATTTAGATTCATCAAATTTCATCAATTTCAATTCCTATCTGATTTGAATAATTAAACAAGAAATACTATTTATGAATTAATAAATCCCTTAGTATCTAGTTTATCTATAAATGAAATAAAAATTTAGAATAAAAAAATTGAAATCCAAAAAACAGAGGATTTCAGAACCTATTACATTGTCTCCATACTCTAATTTGAACATCCAACACATCACACGTATTTTTAAATTAAATACTGGCTTTTAACTCTATATTTTATTATTTAACATTATTTTATCATATACTAAAATATATGGAAAAAAAAAGGTAATAATTATAGATAAACTAGAGATCATTGTACTTATCAAAAAATTATTTATTTGATCAAATACCCAAAAAAATTAAATATATAATTGAGATTAAAGTTTCAAAATAATAAAGGAATGGATTTATGAGGAACCCCTTACATATTTAGAAGAATCTTTCTTTTTATTTTTACTATATAAAAATAAATTATAATGATTTATACATTATTATAAATTTTAAATAAATATATAATTTAATTTTATGCAATTATTTCAATTCATTTAATATTCTATTTAAATGGAAGTTTTATGTTCAAAATCTATGACATCTGTTATTATTGATGTTTTTTCAGAGAAATAGTTTAAGATTATACCTTTATGATGTGTGGTTACATCATATCTGAAGGATTAAAAAGGAAATCAAAAACTGTAATTTGGTAATAATAATATCTATATTAATGATGGTTTTCATTTTTCTTAAATTTCAAACGTTAATATTTTTTAATAATAAATAACGAATTTTCTAAATTATACATTTATAGTGTTAAACATTCAATTAAGTATATATATAATTTTTTGTGATGATATTAAGGTATGATAAACATATATATAAATACAAAAGAAATAATCTCCCACACTAAGTGATTTACCACCAAAGATAAATTGGTTAATTAAAAAAAGAATAGAAATTAAATTAATTATTATAATTATAAACTGGAGACTTAATCGATCAATTATTATGTATGGTTATAAATGTATACATCCACTATATAGAATAATTCAGATACAATGTCTATTTAGAATAAAGGAAAGTGAATATGATTACCCCATTCAAGAGTGGGATAACATTCATGGAAGTGGATTAAAAGTGAATGAAAATAAATTATTGGAAAAGGTAAGTAAAATAAATGTGAGAATGAAATTTAATTAAAATTTATATATAATAGAGTTATTATTTGTTTGTTTTTTTCTTTTATGTAATAAAAATAGAGGATTAAATCATATATTTTTTTGTCATAAAAAATATTACACGGATTGTTTATGTCAGTACCCAAATCCTTCTATCCCATTTCATTGCATTTATATGAGTTCTATGGTGCTTGGAAAATCCTATAGCAAGATCGGTGGAGTTTGGTAGATAGAACTTTAAATAAAGAGATGTTCATGAATATAAATGTATTCATATCCTGAAAATTCAATTTTCATCTTGAGTTAACATTGAAGGATTGTTTGTGGGTGGTTTAGAGGGTGTAAATCGCAACGCGAAACATCATTTCATGACATGAATTGATGTGGAGCCATATTTCATGATTCTAACTCTAAAAAATCATAATGTGAAAATGTATTTCACACCCTCAGTTTCTATTAAAATCACATGATTCTCTCTCAACTATAGGAAGCTTTAGGATCACTCTCAAATAGTTTTGAAGGAAATTAAATAGGGATTTATCCCCTGATTTGTGTGTTCAATCCATATTGATATATGGCGAGTTTTCCCTCTTACTCTTGTGGTTTATTCTCTAACTGGTCTTGATTCCTCCCATTATTTATTTTTATTCCATTAAAATTTATCTCCATTATCCTTATGGAGTCATATTGAATTTTATTCCCATTGTTTTGGCATAGTGTTTTTGTTTGGGCTATAGTTTTCTTGCTTTAGAGTAGACCATATATCCTATTATTGAAAGGAAATGGTTTAAGGTTGTAGTGATTTCATGATTTTACAACGTGATAATGGATTCCCTCTTATTTTTCTAGATAGTGTCCAATATATGTTGATTATCTTTTATTATTTCTGTAATCATATAGTTTATGGTTTTTTAATTTTATGAAAATCATTAAATAATGTAAATATTATAATTTAAGTTGGATAAATAATTAAAGAGGTTTTTTTTCTAGGATATTCTTATTTTGTTTGATGGGAACTCAAAATCTATGATTAATGCATATTTAAGTGAAATTTTTATTTAATATGTTAATATAATTTTCTAATGAAGTAGAGTATTAAAATTAATTTTTTTGGGAATAAAAAATTTTAATGTTAATGGGATTTTTCATAATGTTTGTTGAAACTAGAAGATATGATAGAAATTATTTTTAAATATCTTATAAATTTTAATAGATGATTATTTATAATTCTTTTAGATTTACCATATGATGAATGATTCATCTAATCCTATACATTATTCAAACTAGTTGTTTTATAAAGATACTTTTTTTTAGGGTTGATCATTCTTGTTTTTTTGTAACGTTTATTCATTGGTTTCTAGAGATTATATTCTTTTTTGACTCTGTTTGTTGTTTCCTTTCAAGATTTAGTGTTTATTTGATGTGATATTTTTAATTGAACATGTTGTTAGCCAGGTAAAACTAATGGTTTAGTGAGATATAGGCTTGGAAGCCCATGATTATGTAGTAGTTTTCACCTTTGATGGCAGGACACATGGTGATATTCATGGTTATGTTTTGGATTTCACTAAGATTGATTTAATGGGTAGAAGCTTGTATTATCTATTGCTCTACTAAAAAATGAGGTTATTTCTTGTCAAAAAAATTCCTTAACATCAACTTAGTTGGGTTTCTTGCTTTGGAATTCCTTTACCCACCAATTCGTTGTTTTTCTTCGTATTGTTTTATGTATCTCACTTTAATGAAAACTTATCATTTTTTCTAGAGTAACTCGAATTACAGAATAATAATGTATAATAATTGTTTTATGGCATGGGGTCAGTTCTTGGATTTATTTAAAATGTTGATAATCTAGAGAAATAACATAATAGATTGGATTATGCATTTATTGAATGGACTTCACATACCATTTAATGAAATTTGAATGGATCATTTTAATTTAATGGATAATGAATTAGTTATTATAAATTGATATTCTAAAAGGAAAAATTGATTTAAAGATGTATATTGAAGTAATTGTTTCCTTATATAACACCCAGTCTTTATCAGTGGCTATCGGATGTTTGAAATATAGTAGTTGTAATTGATCCTATAACTAGGTCAATGCATATAGTGTGGTTTTGAGCTATATTTTATCCATTATGCATGGATTTCATACCAAACCCCATCAATTTATGTAGGGATAATAACACATAGTGGAATCTAGCATAGTGTTTTCTCAATATCCTGGTTGGCGAGTAATGGATGGATAACTACCCCCTCTAACCTCGATATCTTCTTCTGGTAGTATTATGTGTTGGTTTTCACAATGTTTATCTTTTCCTATATATATGTATAGTGGGATTTAATATATTTTTTTTATTTCAAAGACTTGAATTTATCGATATATTATCCTACAGATTTTTATAAGTATGAATTGTTTGGGAAATGATATATTGAGGTATAATATGCGACATATAAGAGATGTTTTCACCTAGAAACTAATTAGTTAATAATTAAGGATGCGGCATGGGATAATGTGATAAAAGGATGTTATGCATAGGAATGATGTTATTATACAATATTTCATGTGTCTTTGGACTGGAATATTTTTGGAGATAGATAGATTATTATATTCAATATTGGGAAAGAGTAGAAACTAGTGTGGTAGCAATAGAGTAGTAATTTTTTATGTTATATCATCTGATATCTTGTATGAAATAAGTAATGAGAGATTTCCATTCTTATTCTAGGAACATAGAACTCCTGTTTAAGTGAAGAGTTCTCTTAAATTATTGTTCACTATTATTTATCATGATTTCATTATCTTTTTCACAAGAGGCTTCAGGATTGATCATATTGAGTATGCATTTTATGCTCAATATATGTATATATATTCTATTTTTTGGGTATGCATGAGTGGGGTGGTGATTACGTCAGTTATTACAAGGTCATGGGTAGTTCAAAATTTTTGTAGGATTTTTTTCGCTACCATGGTTTATATTTTGGTACATTTAGATCCATTTTTTTAGTTTTAATAGTTATACAACATTTCTTTCATGTACATGGAAACCTTATTTACATTTAACTCATGAAATATTTGTTTGGTATTTCTACCTTATACCTCTCATTTCATAATATAAATTTTGTAATTCCTCCCATTATTTTGTATGACAAAGCCTCAGTTCTTATTTCCAACCTATGTTCTATTATTGGTGGCCTTCATGCATAATTATCTTCCTTATCTCATTTATGAATGTGGAGGGGTGCCTTTGGGGGATGGGTCATTAATAATGGTATCAGAGAATCAGGTTGGGGTATATGATGAATTTCAATGTTATGATTACGTGATAACTATATTAGTTGGTACGCATCAATGACATATATGATTAGTAAGCAATATAACCATGCGATATCGGCTGAGAAATATGTATTTAGGCACCCCTAAGATCAGGTACATAAACCATTATTTTTTCCTAGACTACCATGTGAATTAACTCTAGTTGTGGGGTAGAGACCTAGTAATGTATCATGAATAATTCTTCTTATTCATTTTCTTCAAATGGTTAGACATTGGTATTATGTTGGATCCTGAATAAATAAAAAATTATATAAATCTTAAATATACTACACTCTAGATTTAGGAATCCCAAGTTGTTTTATATTTTATTGGTACGGCTCCAGGTCACCATCGTCATATAATTTACATAGAAGATATTCAGTATGATGAAACCAAAGAACACCATAGGTTAGAGTTTCAAAATGATAAAACTCTGAGTGTTTCATCTCTATGAATATATTTATGAGGTCTATAATTTGGACTTAGTGACATAGGACTATTTATAAGAGGTAATTATTTCTTTCTATTCAATCCATTCATGAAATAAGCAATGGGTTTCATTGTAGGTGAAGACACTATGTGTTGTTGGAAGGTAGTGGTGGTTCGTATTCCTCATGGATGACAAGGAGTCATCAGTCTCATATTAGATTTTCTGATACTAGTTCTGAGAATAGTTTCCTTCCTTGATCATAATAGAATTCTGTTTCGAGGATTTTCTTACCCTTCGACCAGGTAGTTCCATCATTCACGAGTTCAATATCAATTTCAAGAACCTTCTCTAATATATTTCCAAAATATTTCCATATGAGAAGTCTAGGGTTATGCATTTCGATAATGATTCATGTCCAAATTTCTAGTGTCAGGTCACCCTATTTATGTTTTCGATATATATCGATGTGCTGGTGGGATCTGTGGTCTTTTAGAGGATGATGGATATGAATATATCTTCTGAATAGTATTGTAGGCATGATTCTTCATGTTTCAATTTTGTGGTATAAGGTTCATTTCTTCCAAGACAGAGGATATTTCCCCCAAAATTTTGTAGTTCCCATCCCTTATCATATAATTTTAATGGGGGTGGTGACTCTTAGGAACTATTAAACTAATTAAATTCATGTTTTTCTAATTGAGTTTGATTTCATTAGAAATGATAGTACCTATAATTTATGAGATTCCAATGTGTGATGGGTTTTCCCATTCATGTTCATTTATTGAGGAAGTTTCAGCTGTGGTAGTAATAGTAGGCTTGTCCATATTTGGATTAGTAGAGTGGATATGATGTTGGTAGAGGATAAATCCATGATAATCTCTATCTCAATATATCATATCACAACCATGGAGGCGATTTTCCTTATAGTTAAAGAGTCCATGGATCATGTTTTTCATAGTTGTGTTCTTTGGAGTCTCGTGATCCAGGTGAGGCCGACATCATTTCAGGTACCCTTTTTGATTTTTCCCCTTAGTTGTATGGTTTTTTGACTAATTAGCTACAAGATGTTTCATATCACCTCCCATAGAACATTCATTGGGACTGGAGGTGGGGAGGATTCTAGTTATCCTATGGATTACAATGCTAGTTGCAAGTTACTCTTAACTAGATGACATTAATTGAGATTGTGAACTAGTGTTGGGGTAGCTCTACTCCTAGGGAATATTACTTTTCTTATAGATATAACCATAGAACATCATACTCAACATGGAATAGGTATATTTAGTTTAGGATATTATTGGTTTTTTAGGAGAATGATAATGTTCTATGATTCCAATGTGAATCCTAAACTGTTCATTGTTGTGTAATACCCTGAGATGGGTCATATGTGTGTTTTTCCCTTGACATCCTCAATAGATGAGTTTATTATTGGTTCATCAGAGGCTCAAGAGACGGTGTTCTATAGGGTTATAAAAGAGTACCATGATGTATTTCTTGAGGGTGTTCTTGTGTTACACTCTCAAAGGGTGATCGGCATTAACATAGAACTATAACTATGAACATTTTTATATCATTTTAACTATATAGGATGACACATTCCTATTCTTAGGGTTGCAGATATGGATAACAGATCTTCTATAGAGGTTTTTGGTTCAGTCGAGTATGTTATTTAGGGTACTCTAGTTCTGTTATTGAAGACAGTTTATGGAATTATATCTCACTATTATCATTATAATCTCTTTAACCAGGTAAGTATGAAGAACTAATATCCAATTCAATACAAATATGATTTATTCCATCTAAATAGATTTTCTGGTTGGTTATCAAATATCAATATATGGTTAGGATATCAGCACATGAAGATAAAGATGAGGATATTCCAAAGTACTCATTATGATGTCATTATGGGGATTTCAAGTTAATTTAATTACATTTTGAGTAAATAATCATCCATCCATGTTCACAAATTTGAAAAATGTATTTTTAGATAGTTATTGGATTAGTTTATGGTGTTTTTTATTCATAAAAACCTTATATACTACATGCCTAAGGATGAGCACATAGATGATTTTCATTCCATTTTGGGAGTTCTTATTTCTCAGTAGCTACTCTATAAGTTATTGTTGTGTGATTTCTGGGCTCATGATTTTCATTTCATGTGGAACACCATAACCAGATTATTTGTGTTTCTAGATCCTTTTATGATGTAGTTTGTTGTTTCAGTGGGATCTGACAAGATATTTTCTGAGGTGTATAGTAACCTATGTAAAGTAGGCTATTATAGTAGGTCTGTATCCAATTTCTACATCATTGGGATTCCTCATAGAACATTAATCATAAGTAATCTTATCTTCTTCTAGAATAAATGTTCTTTAGCGCTCTAGTTATTCATTTTTTAGAAGTGGGGGTTATGTTCAATGTTTTATCTGATGTTTCACATATATTTTTGGGTTTTCATATAATGTTAGAAAGATAATTTATTTATAATTTTTCTCAAATGATACATTCTTACATGCATTTAAATTCCACCCATGATCTCTATTTGTAAATAGTCATGTTTTACTTGCTTTTATGGAAGAATTACATTATTGGAAAGTGTTTTGTTATTTTCACCAATTGAAATATCATGAGGTATGTCATCTCCCAGAGTTATCTGAACCTGTAAAAATGTATTTGGATAAAATTCTTGAAATATTATAGAATTGATATTTTATATACCCATGGTACGAGTAATGTTATAGCTGATTCACCGATCACGATGTTACATAGTGATACCATGTGTGAATCGTGATATTCCTAGAGAGTAATAGAAGAGATGTCTGAAATATATCATGATATGGTTAATGTTGGTGACTAAAGATACATTTCTTATAATAATGTACATTTTTATTTGGAGAAGTAGGTGGAGTATTCCTAGTTAGATGATTCTATGGTGGATTTCTGTATAGACTAAGTTTTCTTTGGCGATGCTTCTGATTGTTGGTATAGGGAGGAACAACACAATATTTTGTTCAAGGTTTGGGTTTTTATTCCTTAAGTGATTCATCAGGTGGTTGTTTTTGTGTTTCATATCTCTCCCTTAAAATTACATCATCATGTAAAAAAATATGAAACATTAATTTAGATTCCATTTTTTGTGGCCTAGATTGATGTTTTTAGTTATAGAATATATATATTGATTTTATTTGATATAATTTGAAGGGTGTTCATAGTTTTTTGGTGGTTTTATCTATTTTTGGGATTTTGACATATATCATGTGTGAGTACATATTGATGGACATCATCATAAGTTTTCCAATATCCCAAGGATGAAATTGTTCTATATGGGTGATAGTGGATAATTTGACAAAATCAACACACTATATAGTGATTAGGGATACGATATTGGTGGAGGTTTTAACATTGATATTCTTTGAGAATTTGGGGTGACTCCATAAATTCTAGAAGATGGGAATCTATGATCGAGATCCCTATTTCACGTTTAGGGTGCTAAGAGGTCTCCTGTATGATTTTGTCTCTCATTTATTATTTAGAACTATTTTTCATCCATAGAATGCCAGTTAGAAAGAACGAGGAACTTAGTCTCTTGACATAATTTTCTATGGCAGTGACTTATGTTTTGGATGTTTGTGGTTTTTAAACCTATATTTAGTCCATATTATTCTAATAATAGACATTAATACAGCATTGGTTTGAAACCATTTGAAGATTTATACGTCTAAACAGAATGATTATCGTTATGTTGCACTGGGGTTGGAGAGTCAACAATTATCTGGTCAAAAGTAATTTATAGAGAATAAGTGTTGATTTAGAATATTCATTAGAGGATGAAGGAATTATAGGATTATAGGATTAACATAAGTCTTATGATGATCATAGGAGGATACCTATAGTGTTTTACCCTGGGGACAATGTTTTTTGGAAGTTTTATCCACATAATGGTAAGTGATGGTTTGTTAATATGAGAAAGCATTATTCTAGCTTTCTAGGCCATTCATGGCATTGAATATTACTGGAGTGGTGGCATATCTGATAAAAATTCCCTTAAAGATGAATTAGATTCATGATTCCTTCTGTGTGTCACAACTTCACCATTATCATCATGATGAATCTCAAGTCATCATTAGGGGTGAGATTGATGTTGGTAATTATGTGACCTTCAAGAAAAAGTATATGGAGTTCCAAGACGACGTAGTGGAGGTTTCACATGGGCATGTTATTGCTTTGGTTTTTATCCATTTGTGGGATTGTGGCATGGAGGAGAGTACCTACGAATATTATTCATATGTATATTCTCAGTGTCCCAAGATGTTTTATGTTTAGATATTATCTTGTATCAATCCTTTTTTTGTTGTTGTTGACCATTATTTGGTTTATGATATGTTTTTATCTTCCTTTAATTCTTATTTGTGGCCTTGATATTTTTTTAGATTTATCTTCCATGGGAGTGTCATTTAGAGATAGTTATTTTATGTGTTTTTTATCACATTGTTCCTTAGAGTTAGGTTGTTGATCTCATGTGATGATGAGATTGATGAAAGGTATCTCAAGGGGTATATTTTTACATGACCCCTTTTTTCCCTTCATTATGGTTTTGGATTAAATTATAAAGGAAGATAATCTCCTAAGATATATCTGATTTAAGGAATCAGATCCTTTTAGTCTATTCTTTTTTGTGTTTTTGAGGTCCTTGGTGTATAGAGGATGCCTGGATCAAGATTAGTGGAGTACGGGGATAGAATATAGAAGTATGATATTTTTCAATATGAACTGTATTCTCAACATGAGAGCTCAACTCATAGCTTGAACATAGGTTTATAGCATGTGTGAGGGATGTTTTTAGGCTTTAATTCACTACATGAAAAATTTCTCCTTAAAGTTAATGGAACGGGAAATAGATTCCTATATATGTTTCCAAAACCCACAAAATGAATGTGTAGTACATTATGTGAATTAATAAGATGTTTGGATGGTTGGTTGAATGTTTCTTTTAGTGGTATTAAACTCAGGCTATTCAGAACAAGAACAGACTATTCAGGTTATGAATATATGTCATGTGGAATGACTATAAATCCGGATACACCCTTAGTTTCACACAAAACCTTTCCATTCTCACAAAGAACCAAGAATCCATATGATATTTATCATTGAGTAATAAACCCCATTTGATAAGGAATGATCACCAACTTCTTGTGTTCAATCTGTATTGATATGATGACATTATTCCCTCCTTCTCATCCAATTTCATCATTGATTAATCATTTCATCTCTACCCATTCTTTCCAATATACAGGGGTTGATATCCTTTATTCATATAGTCTTTCATTGATGTTTTCTATAATGGTTTTGTGGAATTATTATTTTCGGTATGTTGTTTCATTGAAGAAGAAGATAATGGATAACATGTTTTTTTCTATTCTAGTTAAAGAATATTGAAACCCTTGTGGTAGGGGATTCATTTATTCTCATACTGTTTTTTATGTGTAATAAAAAATCAATCATGCTATATCACTTTAGTTGATGGTTTAATAAACCATAATAGAATATAAACATGATTAATGAAATGAAATAATATATGGTTATAGTTATAACCTATTTTCCCAGAGTTATAATGGATTTCATCTTATTTGTCTATATATTCTGTTATCTAATTTTATGATTTTGATTTATTTTTTTATGTAATAGTTTAGCATGTTCAATTTAATAAAAATATTTAATGAACATAAATTAAGTAATATTGGTTGGATATAAAATTAATGATTAATGTTTTATACACCATTATTCTTATATTTTATGGGAAATTAAAAGTTATGCTTAATGTTAATTAAATTAAATTATTTCTTAAATATATTAATAAAATTGGCTAAAGAACATGAAGATGGAAATACTTTTTGTTGGAAATTATTTACATGCATGTCAATTAGAATTTTTCTTCCATAAATTTTGTTGAAACTGAAAGTTATTCTTGAAATTACGTTTAAATATTTTACAGATTTTAATATTTTATTTTTAGGCTTTACGGTGGTTGTAAACTATTTTAAATGAATCAAATAATCCAATATGGTAAAAGAGCCAGTTTTTTATCATGATAAATTCTAGTGGATGAGAATTTACATATTATTTTAATCTAGGATACCTTGGTTTCTCCCTTTTATTAGGTAGAAGAGATTATCTACTTTTATAGTGGATTTTAAACAAAAAAAATGATTTTCTAAAATTATAATAATTTTATATTGACGAATTAAAATTATATTATCCTCTTGACACATTTCAAATTTATTCAGCATGTTATATATGTAAAAAACCCATTCGAAAATAAATTTAAATCAGATATAATAATTTGTAAAACATTATGAAATAATAATAAAAGATATTCCATAATAATAAGATAGTAAATTAAAGTGTTATCATTTTGGAAAACTCATTAATATCATTAAATTTTAATTTCAACATTTATTTACCAATATCCAAACTCCTAAAGTTATCTAAACCCTACCATAATATCAATTGAAATAACCCTAACATAACCATTCTATAAGTACATAATTTAAAAAAATATTACAACACATAAATTAATAAGACATTTAGTTTTAGTCTTCTATTTGATCACAAAATCCATCACATAAAACCAATAAATTTCTCACTTATTGAATTTCTTTTGTGTAAAAATATGTTCATTAAATTATAAAATGGCTTCATTTAAGTAGAATCACTATAACATTAATTTTGACTTAATTATTATTCATACTAGAACTTAAAACATGTAAAAATAATATTAAATTTTTATGCTAATATAAATCTCACTAATGTGTATAAGATGGGATGGACTCATTAACCCATGGAAATATAGAAAACATGTGAAAAAATGATGGACTCAAAAATAATAATAATCAAATGATTAATATTGAAATAAAATTATTTCATCACAAAAATTATATTAAAATAATTCCATAAAGTAAACACAAATAAAAATATATATATAATAGAATAATTATGCTGGTTTATTGGAATATTATATTTATATCACCAATTATCACTAAATGACACCTATAATCACCTTTAGTTCAATAAAAAAATTATTTAATTCAAATATAAATTCTGTAGAAAATTAATCATTAATCAATGAATTAGGATGAGATGTATTTGTCCCACCCTTCATTATCTATAATTTAGAAGATTCATGTCATGTATAAAACTAATAGAAGATAACATATTTTACCCATATTTATAAGCAAAAAATTTTATATAAAAAGGCAACTGGAAGAAATAAAATGCGCAAAACAATTCCATTTTCAGAGGAAGCTAAACGATAATCATAATAAATTTTTATGATTAATAGTAATATGAGATATAACATGTCTTTATAACACTAGGGGTATTTTAGTAAAAGACTTCATAAAAGTAAAGTATTTAATTGGAACCCATTTTTCCCATCCAAGATGATTCTTAAAGATACTTCCTATAAAAAATAATTTATAATTTGATATACATCATTATAACTTCAACATAGTTATATAATTTAACTAAATATAATTATTTAATTCATTTAATATCATATCTGATTGTAAATATGAGTTTTTATATCCATGGTATTTTTGATTGTATATTTTTGATAGAAATTGTAGTTTAGAAATAGAACCTTATGATGTGTAGTTTCATCATATATTAAGAGTTCAAAAATTTATATTAAATTATTATTATATAGTAATAATATCCTTATTAATTAATTTATTTCCTGTATTGTAAAAATTCTGTCATTAATATGTTATTTATTAATTACTATTGAATTTTGGAAATTTTATGCTTTCAAAGGTAAACTTGTAATTATGTAAATGTGTCTTGTGAATTGATGGTTGAAAATTAAGAAGAACATATTAATATATTCAATAAATAATCCAACATTTTAAGTGATTTTCCACCCACATTAATTGTTTTATTTAAAATAAAATATGTAAAATGAATAGATTTTTAAAATTACTAAGTGGAAACATAATTAAGGTAGTTATATGTATTGTTATATAAGTATACATATGTTTTGAGGAATAGTTATGATACTATGGGTAATTAACATGTAGGTGAATTTAAATTAATACCCTATCCATGACCGACATATTCTACCCAGTGTTTTATTAAAAAATTAATAAAAATAAAGAGAATAAAATGAAAGGAAAAAATAAGAGGAAATAAAAATGAATTCAAATTTATATAAATTGGGTTACTATATGTGTGATTTAACTTTTAATATTAAAAAACTAAAGGTTAAAAAATATTTTTGAACATCACATATGTTTTGAATATATTTTATGGTTAATAAAATAAAAATAAATGAACAAAGTATAAAAATGAGTAATAAAGGAAAATAAAATCACCAAAAATCAATAAAAAAACTACTTTGAATGAGTTATCATGTTAAGAAATAAATTTTATGTAGTGTAGGGAATATAATGAGACACTTTTATATGTATATAGTGATAGTAAATGAGAGGAAATCAAACATTTTTTAAATGGTATTAGAAGACAGAGATATATATAGAGAGAGTAAAATCCAAATTTATAATGTTTTCATGTTTATTTTTGTAATACAATTTAATAAAAAGAATAATGTTTTGGAATTAATATTATAATAATTATATAAATTTATAATAATAAAATTTATCCAATACATTAGAGTATATCCTTATCACTACTCAATCTTATCACTAGGTCATAATAAATTTTCGTGTGTTGTGCAAGAACTACATTATCCTTACATTTGCATATGAATAATTATCTGAAATTTGAATTAATTTTTATTGATTACATCATATTTAACTCATATTAATATTTTATTATCATTTAAAATAGTTTATATAAGTTTGTAAAATATTTTATATAATTCTAGATAGAAATTTAATAAATAAATATAGAATTTTATTTGACATAAAATATTAATTTTTGAAGAGGATAAAATGTGTTACTAAACATACACAATTTATATTTACATTTATAAATAGATAAATTAATTTTTATATAATTTAAATATTTTAACACATTAAAAAACATTCTCAATTGACCTATAGAATTCTAGAATCATATATATTAATTAATTTTAATGATAAGCTCTAATTTGAAATTTAATTTTTTAAATGGAATTCAACTCCATTACCTATCCTCTAATTAAATAGATTTTTGAAATCACATATTTAAAAAATATTTTTTTATATCTAATGTATTCTAAAACATTTTATAAATTTATCTATTATTATAAAACACTCCATACACATATATAATAATACTTGTAGGATTCAACTTCAAATGAAGTACCTACTTTTCATTAGAATTAAAATTGAACTAAATCGCATAGTCTTATTTTATTTCATACCACATTATTTTTCAAAATTTAAAAAATATAATATTTTTAAAAAAGATATATATTTTATAAAAATTTTCTTTTTAAATAAAATTTAAAATATAGTAAAATATAATATATTATTTGGAATATAATATAAAATATATTAGATAGAAATTTATATTCTCATTTTAGACCACGTGAAAATATTGTTGTATGAATATAATAATAATAAATGTAATTATAAATTCATAAAATAAACATGAATATACATATCTAAATAACTATTATAATTAAATTGATTAGATAAAATAAATAAACAAATTTATCTTTTTATTAAATTAACATTTATGTCATGAAAATTATTTTAGATAGGGATTCTCAAAGGTTAATAGTGAAATACTAGTCAATTCAACTTTGAGAAGTATGTTCTTTGATACTATTTTATATTTTTTATATATTTCTACTTCTGTGGAATTTTTTTTAGATTGATGTTGTTTTTTTTTCTCTAAGTACTTACCGTTTATACTTCCCTAATGAAGAGAAAGGATCTCATTATACTATTTCAAATTTGTTCAATTTTTATTCAAAAAGTAGGAAATTGCTGGATCCTATTTATATTAGACATAATGGGTTTTAATGGTGTTATGATGATTAATTAGTGGACATAGATTTTTATCTTATATCAATTGATATAAGAAAGTATCAATTTTTTTACTTTTTTTATGATGATCCGTATAATTTTTAGTTGAGTTGGATTATCATTATTGTGGGGAAGGATTTTATTTGGGATATACTAGGATGATCAAATATTTTATTGTAGGTTTTCTCATCAGATCAGTTGATCGTTCTATTAGTGTTTATTTCTTCCCATGGTTTATTGATATTAGGCATCCATTATAAGTATTTTATAGGATTTTTGGGAGAAATATAGGTTTAATTTTTCATATAATTGATATAATTAACATATACTATATATATTCCATCATATCATAAGTTTACATTCAATCATTGAAATATTAAAATTCAGTTTTAATTTACTAAATATAAGAGATATTTGAAAAAAAAATCACCTTGGAGTAATTGTGTGATTTTGAGAAAAATGTTGATGAATATTTTTAGTTATTTGTTTATTACTAGTGGATGAACCATGTTACTATCAAGAATTTAGTTTCAATACAATAGATTATTGATTAATTTGATAAACTAATATGGTCTTATAGTATATTAGATTGATTGTTTGTCGAGATATCTCCATATTTGGGTTTTTTTCAAGGATGTTGAAATGGAAATCTTATAAATTAAATATAAGTATTTGAGTTTTTGGTGATGCCATTTGGGGTAATGAAAACTCAGAACTTTTTCCTAGGTTCCATGAGTCATATATTACACAATTATTTTTAATTTTTTGATTATATTTATCAATGGAATATTTATATATTCATTATCATATAAATTAAAAGGTAACTATTAACTATTATTTTAGAGATAATGAGAGATCATATACATAATTATCAATTTTTGAAGTGTTGTTTTTGGATTTGGAAGGTTAATGTTTTTGAGAATGTTATCTTGAAATCCTGAATATTTATGGAGATGAAAATGTTAATATAGAGATGTCTTGGTAAATATTTATTAATATTTTCAAAATTAAATGTTTTTGGATTTTATAATCAATTTATCATGACATTATGCCACTTAGAATCAATAATAACATTTCTTATAAGTAAAGGGTTAAACCACTTTTAGTAAGACATATCTGAGGCTGGATTTCAAGAGTTAAGGATAAGTTTTACATCTTCTCCATCCCTCATATTACCTTCTCTCTGAAAGAATAATAAGTTTTTTTATGAATCCAACATGGGATTAGGGTGCATGTTGATTATGAAGAGATTTTTTTGGAATATTGTTTTATATATGGAATGATAAAGAGAATAATTTTTTGATCCAGGATCATGAGTTTGAAGTATTTGTGTACACACTCAAGACATGGTGACATTACAATTTTGGTAAAAAATCAATGTAAATTGATCATAGAAGTTTGAAATATATTATCTCTATGAAGGATTTGAATATTTTATATTAGTTTACTATATTCAGTTTTTTTATGTTTGGATTATATATAATATTGGAAAATGGAATATCATCGCTGATTCGTCAAGTAAAAAAATCATAAACTAATATGGTTCATGAGTTGAAATATTAGTGATGTCTAATACCACTATTATTATAGTAAAATTTAGATGTATCTTGGGAGGAGGATCTATAGTGAATCTGATTTTTCTCACATAAATTATTATAGAAATTTATACAAAAACAAAATAAAATCATTAAAAAACTACGATCCAATGTATAGTGTCCTGGGGAAACATGGACCATTCAAAACGTTTACAAAATAAAACGTAGAATTTTTAAAAATTTATTTTTCCCTATCTTCTTATTGTCCCTCCTATTCTCCTTAGTAAAATTAATCACCTAAGGATATACATCATCAAAAAGGTTGATCTAAAAGCATAGTAAGAGGAATTATAATAAAATGAATCAATATAAAATGGGGTGATAATAAAAATTATCATCATAACATTGGAATATGATCATAATCTTGAGTGAAATAATTAATAAAAGTCTTAGAATGTGGTAAGAATCACCATGAAATCTTTAACTCGACCCCCATGTAAATGGGGATGTCATTTAGTAAATTGTTTTATTGTCCCTTGCATAGGTTGTTGGAGTTTTTTCTCCTAGTTCCCACCATTTTCTAAAATAAAAACGGTTAGAACAAAACATAAGTTAAAAATTCATGAATATAGAAATTATTTCTTTATCAAATTATGTCTAATGTAATATCATGTGGGATCCCTATGTTTATCATTTTATAAAAAATAAATATTATTAGGTTCTTACTTGTAATTAGTCTCATTCTAAATATTTTCACTATGTTTCTATAATCCTAATTCCCAAATTAACTAATCCAAGCTCTAATACCAACTATAGAAACCCTGATTTTTCTTACATAACGTATTACATCAATATATAGACAACCAAAATTAAATCATTACCCAACCAGGATCCAATGGTTTGGTGTATTTTTAATTCTATTAATATACATAAATATTATAAAACAAAAGATAAAAATTTATTTATTTCCTTCTTATGAAGATTTATATTGGCCCTCATTTTCTCATTAGTACAAGTAATCCCAAGAGGATATACATCAAAGAAAGGGGTGAGATAAAAGCATATTAAAAGGATTGATAAGAACATGAATGAATATATCATTGTATTGGAATAATAATTATTATCATAACATAGTGATAGGATCATACTCATAAGAGGAATCAATAAAAAATTTATGGAATGTGGAAATGCATAAAAATGAAAAATCATGTCTTAGTGGTATAATACCACACATAGTTGTGAAAAAATATAGCATAATTTTCATGCGTATTGCACATTATATAATGAGATAAATCAAATTTCCCCATTCAATGAAGAGACATATAATTTTGGAAGAACCTGTCACGTCATAACATTTACATGGTTCTATATAATTTCGGGAATATCTGTTACTTTATAACTTTTACATTATCATGCATGAAAAATAGAATGTATATAAACCTTGGAAAAAAATAACCCAGGTAAAGGAATGTGTTTCATTTCATAAAGAATAAATTTCTAACCATTGGAGTTCCTAAGATAAAAAGTAAATATATTTCTTGGTATCAATCTTGATTAAATAATAAACATTCACTTGAGAAGTAAAAGACGTATTTTTTTAAGAAGAGATATTTTGGAAAAATATTTTAATTTTCCATAAAACCCTTTTAGTAACATGTATATCCAAAACAAAATATAATATAATGAATAGTATGTTATATATATTAAAAAATAATGGAATATCCATACTAAAAATGGGGTGAAAGTGGGAAAAACCAAAAAACAGAGTTAGGTTCAAGGATTCCCCTTGCCTTATGAATGAATGATTTTTTCACATTAATATCTTGTATAATCTAATTAGACTCAATAATAATAAATATATAACCTTTTATGAATTAATTTTATTCATTATGGTTTTATTAATTTCATTTATGGGCCGTTGGATGAGTTATAGAGTATAATTTCATCATTATAGAGTGTTCATTTTATTAGTTTTCATGATCTGTTCACTTGTATACATGAATAGAAGTTTATGTAAAATGCATGCAAATATAAATATTTTATAAAATATGTTATTTCAGATATTACGAAATTTAAATTATATAGATAGGATTTTTTTATATGATACGAGGATGAAACATTAAATATAAAAAAGTGATGATCATTTTTGGTTAAGTTTGTCGGGTTTTTTATCACAACGAACTTGTTTTGTTTTACCATTTACTACTATGTATATATGTCAGTTATATAACATAAAAAGGGTTTTAAAAAACATTTTAAAATACTTTTAAACAATTATTATTTGTTTTTTAACAAGATTCAATGATAAAAAGGAAAATTAATGTGCATCACCCACAATGTCGGTAAATTGATACATCACGGGCGATAATTTCATTTTTAAGAATAAAAGAGATAGATGGAAAATAGTTTAATGATGGATATTATATTAACATGATAAAATTCCTATTATTCAACCATAATGGAGTTATCATTCCATTTATATAATAATAGGTGAGTAGAATAGAAGAAAAGAAAAGAAATTTTAAAGAATTTTAAAAAATAATAATATGATTTTTCCCTTGGATTTATCGCCCTTGAGAACCATTTTAGGGTTGTGGTTTTGGTAATTTTATGAGAATTATAGATCCTAGACGTGGTATATGTACATGGGGACATTTTTTGTGTGAATTCAAACAAGGATCAAAGCTTGAGTGGTGTCGAGAAATGAGTTGGTGAGGGGTGGTATTTATAGTGGAGCAGAGGTGTGTTTTCTTATTAATATATTCATTATTTTTTTATTTTGGATCAATATGGTGAATAATTAGAAAATTATCAATAATAATATTAAAATAATTAAGGGTAGTTTGAAATTATGTTTTTTAAATCAGTGACGACTCATCCAAGATTGTATTTAACTAATAATGTACATATACCATAAATTAAAGTACTGTATTATTCACAAATAATTCTAGTATTTTAGAAAAATACCATGAATTCACATTAACAATTTTTATATGTGTAGAATTAAAAAATTATCTCCTTTTTATTAAAATAATATTCTAATTTTGATTAATTTAAATATTTTATTAAAATAATCATTTACATGGAAAAACAGATTTTAAAATTATAACCGGTTTTATAACACATTGAAAAAATAATTAAGGTATCATAAAATTATCTTAAAACCATAATACATAAAAAAATTAATCTATGGATACATTTCATGGAAATAAATTTTCATTTAAATTATTAAATTAATCATACAAATTTATTTAAATATTTATGACTTAAAAAAATGCCAACACTTAATTAAATATTTTTCAAATATTTATTTATATGAACTATGATATAATTATAACTTAATATCCTTTATAATATGCCTAAATTTTATTTATTATTTCAGGGGTGAGGTTACTATTTATTTGGCCAGTTTACAATTCATAAGTTTCATATTATTATTCCTATGATCAATTTACCATTTCATCGTTTTTGGTTTCTTAACTTATATAAATAATTATTATTTCATTAATTATTCAATTTTAATGTTTTAATTATGGTATATAAGTTATTTTATGTGATTTATAAGATATTAAATTACTATAATAAGGGAGTAATTCTATTGATTAATGTTTGGGTTGTTACAAGATCTAGTTTTCTTTGTACTCTTGACTATCACTTTACATATAGTGGAGAGCGTGATGAATGGTTAAGATTCAAATTCCATTTGTTGAATTTTTTATGAATGAAAATATTTCAAGGAGTATGTATTCATATTTACCATTTGAATTTATAATCAACTTTTTTTATCTATATGATTTTTGATTCTATTAAAGTTATGAGAATGTGTTATGTGAGACTTTCACATTTCAATAAAGGATATTTAACATACCATAACCAAGATGTACCATGGTATCTGACATAACTTTTGGTTCCCTTGGATTAAGAAAAATATGGATTTATTAATTGTGATATTTATTTACTATTAGATAGTATATAAATAACATAAAAATTTATTGGATACGCTTTAGTCATTAACCGTTGTAAAATATAAATGGGATGATGTTGCAATAAATTTTGTTACTAATTTTTTTGTGGATACATATATCAAGGGATACATAAAAATTTATTTATATTAGTTGGTAAAATATTTTATTATAATTAGGGAAAATAAGATAGTGGATGAGCTAGTTAATATTTATATATGGAATATTTTGAGAATTCATGGGGAACCTAATATCATTATGTCCAATATTAATGAAAGATGAACATCATAGTTATTGTTGGAATTTCCAATAGAATTGGTCCATCATGTAATATTTAATATAAATCACCATATATAGACTAAAAGTTAGTCTGAGTGTGCTATTAAAATTTTTGAGGATATGAATCCTTCATGCATCATTGATTTTGGGAGTCTTTACGTGGATCATGTAGCTTTAGTGATATTTGAATATTGAAACAGATATTAAGAATCTATTAGAATGCCTCTATTTTAGGATTTATATTAATTACAATGTTGATCATGATTAAGGGGAAATGTTCTTAGTGATGTATATTTGTTTAGGCATATCACAACATTAGTGATATCTATTCTGGTTTAGTTTAGTAGAAATAGACTATAAATGACAGGAAGAGGGAAATAAATCTTATACAGATAGAATACATCACTCTATTGGGTTTATTATAGGTTATATTGTTTTTAAAGTTTCCCACCATATTTGAGGGATATATATTTTGGTTGGAAATTGTTATTTTGATAGGGAGACATTATAAAGTAGATAAATATAAATATATGTTCTTGATGAATGTAATGAAAGTACAGATAACATATTTTCATTAAAGATCCTTTTACATAACACAATGAATTTTTTTTTTATTTTATTATATATTTTTAAACATTTAATTAATGAAATCAATGGTGGTTAATTTTATGAAATATTAAAAAAATATAAAATAAAATAAAAATTTTATTTTTATCTCATTTTGATTTGATCGACCAATTAATTTTTCCTTTATCTTTTAGGTATGATTTTTTGTTAAAATTTTTCTATTCGATGAATAGATATATGAATAAAGATGAATTTATAAGATCTAAATGTATGATATCATTATAATATTATAGGATTAGTCAGCTAAAATTCTGAAAGTGTTTTAATTCCACCTATATTTGAGTAGTTAAATTGTGAATCATAGAACATGAGATCATCACGTGAAGGTACTAAGAATCACATCACTCTTATTACAGAACATTCCAATATATATGTATTTTATTATGAGTTAGGGAGATATTATTAACCATATATATATTTACTGATACTTTTCATTCATAAATATTTCATATTTAGTAGATGAATATTTTTTACATAACATTCTGATAAATGTAAGAATCGTTTAGGTTTTTTATCTATGGAAACATGGACATATAAAAGACTAAATAATAAAAACTCTATGTGATATATCACTTATTTATTCAAGACTATCACCATTCATATAAATCTCATACTTAACCCCATTCCTCATAACCTTGGGAATGGAAATATACGAAAAGGTGAGATTAGATGCTCAGTAATGGTAATAAAGGATACATCAATGATCACTTATGCATAACATGAGAATAACAATATGATAACCTGATAATTACATTTTAAAACTATATTTTACATATCATAGATAATAATATTATGTTTTGGAATAAATCATGGTAGTTCATAATATATTAATCATAAAGAGATCAAAGAACATAAACCACGATAAAATAAAATTGGCATAAGATCATGTCATATAAGAGTGGAATAACACGTGGAATAATTAAAATCATTCAAATAATATGTCATATTTACCCACAAAGATATTTATAATGTCTTAGGAATGAGATAACCATCCATATTACTACATTTGTATTGGGATGACCTCTTGTGTACCCCCTTTTGGGTTTAGCATAAACTCAAATATACCCTCTTTCAATCATGGGATAACCTATCAGATATCCTCTCTGGGACTTGGATAACCTCCTATGTACCATTTGGGATCATTGAAAATTAATCATTACGATATTCATTATAGGGATATATAATTATATTCCGAGTCATTAGATAATAATAAATCCATTTATATGTATGAAACAAAATCATAAAATCATTTAACATAACTTATCCCTGGAAAAATTGGGTTTCATTGATATTATATCATAATAACCATAATGAAATAATATAAAGAATAAATATTTTTTAATTGTATCATATCCCTAGTAAATAAAAATTGATATAATGTGATGTTATCAAAGAAGAAAAAAATTAAAATATCACCTAAATATTTCTTGAGGAAAATATCCTTCTAATTTTAAAATAAGTGTTAAAATCTAATAATATCCTGAATATTGGGGTAGATTTTTTCATTAAAATATCCTTTTGAACATGTAAAGATTCATTAAAATAATTGTGTGTTAATGATTGTGGTAAATCACATGCATTACATATATGTTAAAAAATATTATTTCACATGTTCAATAAAAAGTTGAAAATACATTGTTCTGAAAATGGAAGGAAGAATTATTATAAACCATTTTTTAAAAAGTCAAACATAGGTAAAAATTTATTTTAAAATCATATGGGATTACTAAAAATAGTATAATTTTATTATTATAAAACATTGACATGGAAGGAAAAAAATTCAATGAGATCTAATAGTATTGTTATTTTTTACTAAAAACTTTCTTTCAATCTCTTGAGAACATATATTGGTGAAAATGGAAGGAAAACATTAAGTCTTAAGAAATAATAAAAGTATACGAAAATTCATGAGTTTCTTTAGAGTCTGTTCATATAATTTCATCATAAAAATTGTAATCATTACTATTCCTATTAGGCAGTGAAATTGTAACATAAAACACTTAACACATGTTCAAAATTCTTCAATGGAAGTATAACCTCCTATAAAAAAAATTAAATTTATTATATAATTATACCAGAGTCTTTTATGTATTTATAATATTATATAAGATCAAACTATCACATTTCATTGTCCATTTATTAATTATTCCTTATTAAAATCACAGTTTTTTTGTGTTAATTGTATAATTTTTCAGGATAATTTAAAATTGATTGTTATAATCCTTATAAATTGATCATAGTTCCACCATCACCAAAATTCTTTTTATGAAAAAAATTACATATATATAGTCATTATACACATATTTATAATAATCTATAAAAGGTAGAGATTGAAAAATTAATTACACCATTTATGGAGACGATAGGTCATACGTACACATAAATGTTGTTTTCACTTTTTCAAATATGAAGTGTGTAATAGATATGTTTATTGGTTGTAAATGTTTAGAATATTATATATATTATTCTTTGAGAAAGGTGTTGAGTCAGCACATAATTATGGTGCTTAAGGATCCTATGTGGTGATATAATTAAAATATTACATATATTATATCATGTGGGAGTATTCTTTTAGAAATAATTAATGAAACTCTAATAGGGAGTTTTATGTGAAATATAAAACATCTATTAAATATAGAATGTTAGTTTTACCCTAGGAACATCAGAAAATTTTATAATTGGGTGTTTGGTTTATATATTTTCCTGGGCATAATAATAACTATCTAAATTAATTAATTAATTTTTTTTTACTAATTGGAATACACCAATTACTTTATAATAGATAAAAATAGTAATGATAAAACCATAAGGTTATAAACATATATCTAGGAATTTTCAAGGACTTGTGGATAAAAACAATTGAAAAATAAAAATGGATCATAGAGTAGTGATTAGTATTCCATGGTGTTCATCTTCGACAAAGCAGTTCTTGGATCTCCCCAATGACAACCACACAAAATATTTATTCATCATAAATCAATCAAATAATAGGTAGTACGTTTTCTTAATTGGATTAAATAACTTTTTTGATTATCCCATGTCAAATGTGAATACATATTCTTTCAAATTAGTTCACTTTGTAGACATTTATTTAGGGGTATTGATTTATATTATTTAAATTATGAAATGATATTATTTTATAATACCAAATTATTATACAAAAATCATTGTTTCATTTTTCAAAGGATTTAATATAATACAAAAAATGGTTGTATAAAATTTCCAACCATTTTGTTTTATAATATTCTTCAATCATTCTTCACAAATTCATCATTAGTGGACTAATAGACTGACGGTTCATTACATCCCAGAGCTCGATCATTGTATACATATTCTTTTTCATAATATATCATTTCATTGTGACGACGATCATGATCAAGATAAATAGTGAGGTAATGGTTTACGTGAGGTGATTAAGACTTATGATCAAGGTGAAAATTTGCTATTCTCATGTGTGTTTTGGTGATGCAGTGGTACAAGATGATATGAAGTGTATCTTGAGAGATTGGGTGTCTGGAATTCAGGCACCATAAGTGTTTAGTATCAGTCAACATCAGATACTAGTTACTTGTTGAAATTCATTGGTAGATCATTGCCCCTGTATATATGGTGAAGATGTGTGAGAGTTTATGGGTTTTTAGAAAATCTTGACATACATGATGTTTACTTATGAATAACTCACACTTCTTAGTCCATATCTGTGGTATTTAGATTTCCACACATAGTCAAATATCACATTTTGGGTGGGAACACCACTTGTTGTGTGACCAAATGTTGGTAGTTCTGTGTGTACCCTTAGGGTGAATCGGCACAACCATGACTAGGTACAAGGTAATAACTAGTGTTCATGGGAACAGACATGTCTGAGGTACTCATATATAACAAAAGAACCTAGGAACATCCATATTACATGAGCATAACCAATTTACATGTGACTAACCCAATTATAAGATAAAATTACATAGTACATGGGCATGATGTTAAAGACATTGTCTTACCGAGAATAGGAAAAACATGATGTATACTCTCTATACATGCTATATATTTCGCCCATGGCATGGTGAGGCCTCCATTAACCTTATTATAGATTCATATTAGTAGGTTATAATCCAATGTTCCATCCCTATTATGGTATTATGAGTTATCATTTTTAAATCTTCTTATAAGTGGTATTCTCTATGGGTTAGTCTTGGATAATGTTAGGTATCCATCTGTGGGGACAAAGCTATTTCCCTTTATCATCCTTCCCTATGATTTTTTGGAATCCCCGTACTAATTATCATGGTGATTCATCCCGTCCATAGTTGTTTACTTTGTGTAGGGTTAGTTATCCCCAAAAGGCCCTAGGTGAGGTCCTCTATCTATGTATTTATATCTATTAAGGTCTATAATTCACATCTTCTTAGAATGTCTCAATGAGTATGAATTATCTAACTAGAACCAATACTCTAAGAAAATCCCAAGGAGTGAGTTCTCCCACAGGATATTTTCATTAAATTCACAAGAAAAATATCCATTTGGAAGTATACATGTTACCATTCATGGAGAAATGGTGTCTATGTTGAGTATATCTGAGTTATTATTATTATTATTATTCTCTCATATTCTGATTGAAAATCCTTTTTGTTGATAAACTTAGTTATCTCCTCATCCTTTTTGTTTAGTGATTTTGAGGTTCCCCACTAGGTATGTTATACTCATTAATATATGTCTCAGTTGTCATGTGTTTTGTGGATGAAATCCCTTTCAACAGATTCCTATGTTTTCTAGGAGTTGCTAGAGCATAGTTGGGATAGATAGACCATAGTTAGTTCTAGTAGTTTTACTTGATAGTAGTCTATACATTCTAGTAGTTTGTACACTTTTACATATTTGGGGGGATTATATTTGTAACTTTAAGATATCATGTACTTTTTTCATACTCTTATGTGGGATACATATGTATACATTATTTTTTATATAATTTGTCTCTTTCCTTTCTATATTATACTAGTGTTTGAAGATTTGCCCATGTTTATAGGTACCATAGCCTTTGTTCTACCATATGTGTGATATGACCACTCAGTTGCAGTCACAAATCCCCCATCCAATTGGAGGTAGAAATGGGGTTTCAATCTCAATTTATTACCATCTATGTAGGAACCAATATGTAGGGGGTGTGATAGAGTGTTATTAAAGGATATGCCAACTTATCACCAAATTTTATAGATTTTCAATCTATGAGTATTGGTTTGGGAACTAGGGAAATAATTTTAAAGTGTTTCATGTTTTGAACTCAGTCTTGGGAACACAGTGTTGGTAAGAGGGCCAATGTATCCATTCACCAAGAAACAAATAACCATTTTTTTGGTACATGTAAGCATTGTTTGAATATAAATCATTGGTACCTGCATTATATATAAATTTGGGCTTTGGTTTCCATTTCCTTTGAGTCAACTCCCAAAATACAACATTAGACCTTCGTACATCCTAATATTTTTTTATATGTCTCAATGATGGAATGCAGCTAGGATTTCACAAAAATATCCAAGTGATAATACACCCAGTAATGAGGCTTCAGTTGTAGGGGGAGTAAAGCTGGTGGTACCTTTAAGTGGTAATATAGTCTTACCTATACCAATTGAGTAACATGTTGCCTTTTCGTAAGATTAGAGTACGTCAACATGTTGAGAACCTCCCATGACATCTACAGATAGTTACCCCTTAGGTTTCAGGGATATCCATGTCCCTATGAAATAAAGGACTGGATCGGGGAATTTGTGTGAGTTTTCTACCTTGTTAGGACTCCTCCTAATAAGACGATGGTCATAGCGGTGCATTTTCTCTATGTAACCATAGGGAGATGGTGGAGTATGGTGTCTCTAACACATGATTAGGTAAATCTCTCTTTCAAAGAGTTTTAGAATCTCCTCATATTGGATTTATTCCTAGAAATTTTCATATAAGTATACACTTAGGAGTTATTGGAGCCTTAATAGGGAAATATGAAAATTGTATAGAATTCATCAATGTTTACTAACCCCTCAAGGTACCCCATGAATATGTCCCAAGATACAACCTTTGAGATTGAACCATTGAGTGTGTCCTTCTTTGAGACATCTCATATTATGTGGTGTCTTATTGAACTCCAACTTATGATGGGGTTCAAGGGATAGCCTTTTTAGTAGAGGTATTTATAGTAATGAAGTCCCTTATAGTTGACGCTGGTAGTGTGCACCATGGAATTTAGACATCATAAGATGGTAGATAAATATATAATAATGTATTTTTATGTGATATGCATTTCTAGAGACTGTATCAATATAGAGGGTTTATAGATCTGCACTCTTAGGATGGTTCCAGTTAGCAATGTGATTAGTGATTCTTCTCCAATTATGGGTGAGGACATATCACATGGGATTGTCAGACCAACTATGTAGCTGATATATAGATATTCTGGACCACCTAGGTATAGAAAACTATTAGTGAAGTATTGTCCATAAGGTGAATGATGCAGACTGTGGTCTACCCACATTGAATGTATAAACATTTCCTTTATTGATGAAAAAGAAACCAATGCAGAGTAGAAATGGCTCTTATACAATAGGATAAGTTGATTACTCATCATTTGGATAGTATAACCATTTGAGATTTATATGATATATGTTTTTAGGTTCATGATGTGGTGGGAGTGTATAAGGATGTAATCGGTGAGGTTTTTGGAATACGACCCCAATGTGAGAAAAACATCTATATATACTTGCAAGTAGTAACTACAATAAAATACATTCCTACATATTTCTTATCTTGTGCGATGATTCTTGATAGAATTTTAATGTTGTAGGATTTTTTAAGGAGGTGATTCATCAATCTGAGTGTGTCTTCATGGGTAGACATAGTTTTGTATGTGAAGAAGGTGGATGGGAGCTTGTGGTTATCTACTGATTACCATTTCATGATTCAAAAGGCTATCAATAGTATGTTTCTACATTATAGTATTGATGAATTATTTGACAAGTTGAAAGGGGAAATATGTTTCTTGATGATTAAACTAAGGCCAATCTTTCATGATCTCCATGATCGAGAGGAGGATATATGGAAGAAGTCATTTTGATTTCATTATGGAATCATTGAGTACATGGTGAAACCTTTTATAATGATGAATACACTATTAGTTAACTTGGGAATTATAAAACAAATCATTCAACTCTAATTTTTTAGTTCAATGTATTCATCATCAATGGAATCCTAGTGTACTCGATGGAATAATAGAATCACGTGAGGTATTTGACAATGGTTCTATACATTATTTGAGTGCATTTCATTTATGGGAGGCTCTTGAAGTGTTAGTTTTGGATTAGCAAGGTAAAATTATTGGGAAAAGTTGTCACAAAATATAGAGTGAAAGTGGATCAAACAATTTTTGAGGTAGTCATAGATTTTGTATCCACCAACTAGAGTGACTAAGGTGAATAATTTCAATGGTATTAAAGGATATCATTAGATAGTTGTTCCTATTTTATCCAAGATTTAATCACCCATGACTAAATTCACTAAAAAGTTGTATCCATTCATGTGGATGAAGGTATTCTTGTAGGAATTATTTATTTATAGAAGAAAATGATGAGAACCCACCATCATGAGAAGAGAAGATGAGTTCATTCAGTATGCGATGTTCAGTGATCGCTCTAGAGTTGGAGTTAGATGTGTTTTTATAAAGAGTTGTGCAATGACTACCTATGGGTCTCTGAATCTAAGAACCCATGAGGATAACTATGTTACCCAAGATATTGAGATGGGAATTGTAGTATTTTCCCTAGATATGTGGGGACATAGCTTAAGGGTGAGTTTTTTTCATCTTTTTTTTCCACATGAGTCTCAAGTATTTATATTCATAAAAAGATATTATCTTTAGATATAGCTAGTGGATATAGTCCCTTCAAGACTATGAATTGATGATATTTTATACCCCTATAGTTTAGAATGCTGAGGAAGGTTATCCGAGTAGGATATCATCATAAATATTAAGGTAAGATTTAGAGAATTTAAAATCACTGTAATTGAACATAGTGTATGAGGATGGAGAATATTACCACTGGTCAATGGTTCTTACCCCTTTTATTATATTGTATGACATGGTGGAATAACATGGAGATATTTATTAGGATGCCTTTTAGGATAATATATCCACTTGACATGCTCTTGATGATTTTTCTGATGGGTGGATAACATCATCATTTTCTAAGGATGCAAAATGGAGCCAGTGATGCAACAGAAGGAGGTTTTGAGGGGTTTTCATACATTTCACATGAAAGAGAGTAAAGGGATGTAAAAGTTGTACCATGTACTTATAAATAAATTTATATGTCCATGTATAAAGATGTGTGATGTTGAGATTGTCTCTTGATTATAACCTTATATGAAGGTGAAGGATGATCACCAAGATTTAGTGGGTTTGTCTCGACCTCTTAAGGTTCCAAAATAATAGTGGGTCAGTATATACATATTCATCATGAATGGATATCCATTATACTCTTAATGTAGTGATCCTATCTTAGTGATCATAGTTCAACTCACCATGTACGACCACATCATATCTTAACTAGATTACAGTTCAGTAGAGAGCAATGGATTCCTTTATGTTCAGAATAAAATCTAGATCCTTGGAGTTCCACATGTTGTTAATTAATGGCAATGGACCTTTATCCACACCATTATTATGGAGCGGATTATAGGATTCTATTGGGACTCATTTACACATGAGCATGTAGTTTTACCACTAGATAGAGGACCATATTGAGTGGAACATTCATGTTTTGGGGGAAATTCTTCAAGATTTCATGTTGCACATTGGATAAAGATGGGATGACCAATAACACTTGGTGGAGTTCAGGTATAACAACTAGTGACCACTCCACCATCATTATTACACAATCCATAGATTTTTATGGGAGAACCTATAGGTCACCACTATAATAGACTAATCCCAATGAGTCTTCTGTCATGGGAAAAAAATTTGTGAGACTGATGACAGGGAGGGTACATATAATCATGGAGATGATGAGGGATAATGAGAACTATTATAACTCTTATACATACCAACAATAATGTCTTTAAGAATTAGATGTGGGGTGTCATGTGTTCTTAAATCTCTCACCTCAATGAGGATTCTAGAGAATTCATTAGGGATATATGTTTTCTTAGAGATTCATTGGACCTTTATTATTATTTTATAGGGTTTTGTGGTAGTTTAATTATAAACACTTCCATCTCAATTATATAAGGTAAGTAAATTCTTTAATTTTTTTCATTTGAGGAGGTATGTGCATGACCTATCACATTTTATCAACTGGGGAATGCTAGAAATCATGGATGGAGATACCTTCACATGGTAATCACTAGAGATCAAGGATATAAAGGAAAATATCATTTTTTTGTGAAAAATTCCCATGATGAATGTTTGATGGTAGTATAGGAATCCACATTAGAGCACCTAGTATTAAGAAAATAATATGCGAGCCTAGTACCACTATCTTATAGAGTTGTATATTTCTATTCAAGACAAAAATAACTAAGGTGGGGAGAATTTAATGAGCCGATATTCCATGGAAATCATGGGAATATTTTCATGTATACCTTTAGAGACATGTGATGATTCATAGAAAGATTACAGAGATTGGGGAACCTCAGTGTTGATATAATAAAACTATTAAATATACTGTTTATTAGGAACATTTTTTTTCAAAAATAATGGAATAAATATAAAACAGAACATCTTATGATAAAATTAAGATGACTAATATATGAGAAATGTGATTTTACGCTAATAACAACAGAAACATTTTGCACACAATTATTTAGTTTAAGAGCAGTCATGTATGGAATAATAATTAAATAAACATATTTATTTATTTATTTATTATTATATAGAGTACACCTAATATGAATATATATAAACCCAATTATGGAAATATGATATGGTTACCTACATAAACCTATTGACTTTATAGGATACTTGGAGGAGAAATTTTGAGAAACATAGATTGTGGAGTAATGATCAATGTTACATAGAGTTTGTCTTTGAAAAATAATTTCATGGATCTCACCAATGAAAATGGAATGGGAATATTCATCATCAATGATTAATCTAATCATGAGGTAGGTTGTTTTTTAGGTTGGATTAAATCTTTATTTTGATTATCCCATGTTGAACATAAATAAATCCTCCTAATAAATTGATTCGTTTTCAGAGCATTGATTTAAATTTATTGATATATCTTTCTTTAATTAGTAATTGATATTATTTTCTTATCCTTTTTTATTACCCTTTTATCATCATTTACTATATAAAATATCTTTTCCAATCTGAATAATATAAAATTATTATTTCTCACCCATGTGTTTTTTATTTTATCTGATAATTCACATTTCATTCATAATTGATGTTTTTTTGACCAGTGGTTCAACAATACCGTGAAACTGATTGTCTCACAATTGATCTATGGTGAAAAGGATAATCTACATAGGTTAGTTATTTTGAATGTTTTAATTATTTCAGGAAATACCTAGGTGTATAAAGGAATAAAATTGGTCATGTAGTGGATCATGTGTTTTCATCCACAATTTTGTGATGCGATGATGTTTCATAAAAGGAATCCATTCTTAGGTGATTTGGTGGACAGAATCTATACACTAGTGAATATTTAAGATTATTCCACATTATATATGAGTTTATTTTAGTATTACATTGATATATTTTAGATAAAAAATGTATATGAAGGCATGTGAGAGTTTCTAGTTTTTAGTAAAATCCTCACACGTATACAGTTTACGTAGGAAGGACACATGTCGTGTAGTCCATTTAAAAAATTAATAGGGTTCTGCATATTGTTAAATATCATACACCATATGATATTACCTCACATCATGTGACCTAATTCTAATATATCAGCATGTAACCCAGAGGTACCCTATAATAGGTAGGTCCAATTATAGGGGTACGACTAGGTTACATGGGTAAAAACCTGATCCGGGTACCCGAACACAGCTAGGACACTCGAGAACAGCTAGAGTACATGGTAAAGACTATTTTATATGGGAAAGGAAAAATTAAATAGGAACACACCATGGTATATGGAAATATGACATAGGACACAAGAATACTTGGTATAGCTTGGAAATTTTGGGCAGTTGATCTGCTTTATTTTTGCATATATTTTCATACATTCTATTGAGTATCAAAACAATTTTTCACTAGATATATGTGTTGTTTTTGTGATAAAATTATTAATTTTGTGATCATGATTATTATTTTTTACTTTCTATCAAAATAAAAAATTCTGGATGGGTTAGAACAAAAATTCAAAAATACACATTGTCTACTATTTCCCTGAAATAGATCGGCAGGACCAAATACAGGCCCATGTTACAGGACTGAGATTACACACCATGTGATTATAATGTACACGCAATATTCCCCATTATTGAAGTATGTGGTTGAAAATTATTGAAATTAAAATCCATATGTTTCAGCGTTACACACCATGTATCCCGCTGCCAACCGGATGGCGCCATGTTCAAAGTCAAGGGATGTGTGGTAGATCACCAACTAATAGAGAATGATGGCCCATGTCTAGTTGACTTTGGTAAATTCTGTGTAATTTTGACCACATGACATGTATTTCCAAAATATTATAAATATAAGGGAAGGCCCTCCAAATTTGATACTCACACTCAGACACAAAATTGGACAATTTTGGAGATGCCAAATGGGAGAAGAAGAGAGTGAATGGGAATAAGAGAAGATATGGGAGGAGGTGTTGTTGTGACCTTCTCAAAGATATTCAATCTGAAATTGTTTTGATGTTTAATTCATGTATCACAAGTATTTTAGTCATTAGGTACTTCACGTGTATCTAAATACCTTATGTCTTGGTAATGTGGATGATTATGGGTTGTTATTTATCAATTATTATATTGTAATCGTGTTATTTATATTTCTCTCATAATCCCTCAAATAATCTTTCTAAGTATCACTAGAAACCTCAAATCAGACCATGAATGAAATTTTCAATGATCTTCTGGGGAATTAAGATTAATAACATCCGCGATCCTTGGGTGGAATTATCATATTAAAAGGGGTTACAGTTAAAAAAATTAATAGAGACCAAATTCCAGACTAAAGAATTGGTTTCTACTGATTTAAATGAAATTCACCAGACAAAGGGGGTTCTGTTATATCCAAAACCCAAGGATGCGAGTTATTATAAACAACACAACCTCATATGAAAATTTATTTATTAATTATCCTAAAAATATTTAGCCCAGACCCATTTTTCCCATTTATCATGAGATTCAAATTTTTATGTTTCTCCTTATCTTAAATAATATTTGTCATGAAATTAAAAGTTTAATTACTCTATAATTTTAACATAAAAAATGACTCTAAATTTCAATAAATGTCATCAAATTAATTACAAAATAGATAAACTAAATATAGTAAGTTCCTCTAACATTTGATCGATCACATACATTCACTATACTAGTATTAAGTTTGTGTAATTCAATTTGGATTGTAAAATGTAACACATCAGCTAAAACAATAGAAAATTTTGGTGTCATTTCTAGGGAGTTGAATGTTAAGGGTGTTTTGACTAACCCGTTAGTATAAAATAATGTGAAAATAAAAATAAAACATTTTCTATTCTTAATCACAATTATATTTTTCATTTTATTAGTCTTCCTCTTTTACATTTGGTGTGTTGTTTCATGTTGTGTAGGATCACAATTTCATGAGTGGCCAAATTAGCCATTCCAAGAGGCTGATTCATCGGAATTCATTCCGCTTGATCTGGAGATCAGATGAACGATCCAGACACGATGTTGAGCACTAATGGGAGAACACAACCAAAATACCACAATGGAAAACATAGAATTAGGAGATCCAAATGTTGACCAAGGAATTTGAAAGGAGTTCATGCCTAATGATAACTGGAACCAACAACTAGCTTTTGAGGATGAGTGAATTTAAATTCCACCAGCAAACACCATGGAGATAGTGCCATGGAACCAACAAAGACAACCATCTCCATTTGTTTTGGGATATAGCACATAGCTACCCTAATAGTAATCAACAGAGTGGTTTATATACATGAAAACAAAGGGTCTTATTTTTCTCATGACCAGTAATGTGTGCCACCACCTCCCCAAGAACATTTTCCCAAATTCCGTACCCTTATGGAGTACAGTCTTCCTTACAATCAAGGGGTAGATACTGGTATTGTCATACAACCAGTGATGGCCCAATATTTTGAGATCAAGTCGGGCATTAAACAGCTCATCCAAAACTTGGTACATTTTAGAGGATTACCAAGTGAAAAACCCAACCCTCATCTCTCCAATTTGTTTGGATATACGTGACACCTTTCACTACCATGGGGTGTATGAGGACGTTATTCAACTTCATTTATTCCCTTTCTCATTATGGGATAAACTGAAGGACTGGATTAAAGGACTACATAAATGTTATATCCTCACTAGGGAGGCGTTGGCCCAAGAAATTCTATGAAAGTATTTTCTACTCTCCAATGTAGTAATGTTACAGAATGAAATTCACAACTTTCAGTAGCATGATTCAGAATATTTATATGAATCTTGGAAGCACTTTAAATGTGGAAGTACCCTCATCATGGCCTTCCATTATGGATGAATGTCCGAAAATTCTATGGTAGTCTAATGATAAGCACCAAATTTGTGGTGGATGCAGCTGCATGAGACACAATGATGAGGAAATCCTTGGTGGAACTCTTTTAATTACAAGAAGGTATGTATGAAAACAGCTTCCAATGGAACTCTAAATGATGTAATCAAAAGTGGGTCATGCTTAACATTGATGCCACTATGATTCTTACTAATCCAATAAATGTCGTGTCCATGAAAATTGATGTGTTTAATCTAAAAAATGCATCTCAATGTCAAGTAGAAAATCACCCAACTTGTAGAGAATATGGTGACAATCATGTTATGGGTGAAGTCCCAGGGACAAGTGTCGGTGCCTCGGCTAGTGAGGTAACCTATGTTTCTCATAATAGAGGGAATAATATTATCCCTCAATTCCATAACCCATCTTTGAAATATAACACAAACATGTGCTAGGGGCAGAAACAACAAAATTCTCAACCCCACTCCCAAAGGCTAATTGGTTATGGTTAATAGAAATATCAAAATCAATATCTCAGTCAGCAGTAGTAGGGATATTTCCACCAACAAGGGTATAAAACCCTCCTCTGGAACAACTACCAATGCAGCCACAACCTCCTTCGGCTGCCCAACAACCTCAGTAGGAGCACACATCAAATGTAGAAGAAATGGTGTCAATATTAATAACAACTACAGAAAATGTTTTTAGAATGAGGTGTCTTCTTATTTAGCCTTGAAAATAATATTGGGAACTTACCAATCAAATCTCTTCAAGGAAACCTGGTATAATACCAGGTAACACTAAGAAGAACCCACAGGAGGAGGCCAATGCTATCACTTTACATAGTGGGAAGAAACTACCCCAGAAAATTACTACAAATCAAGGTGAGGATCCACCTCTACCTATACCCTCTTTGGATAATGATGTAGAGATCAAGGAGTAACCATAAACACAAGGCCTATAAAAATAGAAGGATTTTTCACATAGTGAGGGAAAATATGTGGTCAAACCTTTTTAACCAACCTTAAATTTTCCCACATGAATGAATTAATGGAAGTTGGATTGATAGTTTGCAAAATTCATTGAGGTATTGTGGAAACTTATCATTAATATTTATTTCATGGAGTAATAAAGTCAAATGCCAACATACATGAAGTTAATGAAGGAAATACTCTAAAAAAGAGGAATATAGAGGATTTTGGGGACCATTACTCTCACTATGGAATGATCTACAGTGGTTCAACACTCTCTTCCCCCAAATCTCTAAGATCCATGAATTTTTATAATCCCATTCACCATAAGATCAAGTGAGTTTGGGAAATCCCTTTGTGACTTGGGGGGATAGTGTCGATATTATTCCCTTCAGAGAATTAAAGAAGCTAGGGATCAATGATTTACAACATAACTGAGTGGTACTACATCATGAAAATCAATCAATTAAATATCCTAAATGGATACATGAGGATGTTCTAGTGAATGTATGAAGTATTATTCTTCTTGATTATTTTATTATCCATGACATAATGGATGATCAAGAGGAACCTCTTATTCTTGGAAGACCCTTCTTGGATGCTGGGAATGTTTTGATCAATGTTCACTAAGTTGAATTGATCTTCATAGTGGGATATTAAAAGGTATCTTCCAACGTTCTCAAAGAAGATAATCGTGTATCACTGATGGAAAATGAGGACTGTTATGCATTGACTATTGTGAACAATTACTTTTTCTACATGGAAGACAACATGGAATGTTGTTATATCACTAATGATCCATTCACCACCTATATCCAACCTGATTATGAACCACAAGAGTTTAAACTAATCAAATTCTAGGATGGTAATTATTGAAAACATGCAATTATTATCGATATTCTTGATTGGGATGAGGTAGAACCAATTGCTCCATCAGTTATAAAATCCCCACAACATTAACTCAAACCTCTCCTATAACCATTGAAATATGGGTACTTGGGTGATAATAACATGCTTCTAGTTATACTCAACACATCTCTCTTTGAATAGCAAGATCATTCACTTTTAAAAGTCCTTAAATGATGAAAACTAACTATTAGGTGGGCAGTAGCGGATCTCAGAGGGGTCATCCCAACCATTTGCACCCATAAGTTGCTACTTGAAGAAGTAGAAAGGCCCTATCTGAATCCATAGTTATGGATAAATCCTCTAATGATGTAGTTAATAAATAAAGAAGTGATAAATCATTTTGATTTAGGAATCATCTACCCGATCTCTGATAGCCCGTGGCTAAGTCCATTAAAAGTGGTACCCAAAAAGGTGGTATCACTATAATCAATAATGAAAAAATTGAACTTATCCCAACAAGAATAGTAACTGGATAGAGTGTATGTGTGGATTATTGAAATATTTAAGACACCACAAGAAAATATCACTTCCAGATAACCTTCATGGATCAAATACTTGAGGGATTATCAAGACATGAATTATATTTCTTTCTGGATGGTTGTTCTGGATATAACCAAATTTCAATTTCTGCTAGAGACTAACAGAAAAAAACATTCAAATTCCTATATGGATTTTTTTCTATAAAAGGATGTGTTTTGGAATGTTCAACGCTTCAACAACTTTTTAGCAATGCATGTTGGAAATATTCCCTTATATGGTTGATCAGGTTCTATTAGTCTTTATAGATGATTTTTTAGTCCATGGAAAATGATTCTATAATTTCTTATGAATTTTGGAATTGGTCCTAGAATGGGTTGAGCACAGAAATCGGGCATAAACTGGTAGAAGTGGTACATTATGGTACAAAATGGCATTGTCTTAGGCCACTGGATTTCTATGAAGGGAATTGAAGTTGAACCAACCGAAACTGAATTCATCCCACAAATGTATGTCCCAACTTATAACCAGTAAATTTGAAAATTCATTGGACATATAGTTTTTTATATAAGATTTGTTCATTTCTTTTCAAAGACATATCAACCACTAACCAACCTTCTTTCAAAAGACGCTATCTTTGAATTTGACGAAACATGAACCACAAACTTCCAGTATCTGAAGAAAAAAATTAGAATAATATCCTATCATGATTCCTCCAAATTAGGAGGAGCGGTTTGAGATTATGTGGGATGTATGTGACTATACTAAGGGATCATTTATTGGGAAATGGAAAAATAAAATCATCAGACCAATCTGCTATGCCTGCAGAGCCCTAAATAAATCCCAAATTAACTATAGTACCACATAGAAAGAAATTCTTGCAGTTTTTTTATTATTAGATAGATTCTATTATTATTTAGAGTTATCTAATGTTATTGTATACACAGACCATTTTCCACATAAATATTTTCTAAACAAGAAGGATGAAAAACCACAACTCATTATTTGTTTTCTTCTCCTCCAAGAATTTGAGTTGAAGATTTGTGACAAGAAGGGCAGTGAAATCAATATTATCTATCATCTCTACAGATTATAATTGCCTTATTTGGAAAGATAAGATGATAGAGAAATCAAGGAGGACTTCCTAGACGAGTATCTTTTCTCAGTTGGAGTTACACCTCATCCATGGTATTCCTATAATTCCAATTACTTGGCTACCAGAGTCACTCACCCGGATCTATACTTTTAACAAAAGAAATGATTTATTTTCGAAGTTAATATATATTTCTGAAAATATACACTACTCTTCAACTCTTATGGATAATAGGTGATCCACCGCTATATCCCAGGAGTAGAGATTCAAGGAATTATTATGTTTTTTCATTCTTCCCCATCTGGGGGACATCATGGGCCATACCAAATGATAGGTAAAATTATCCGATCTAGATTTTTCTATCCTTCCATGAAAAAGTATTCTTGGTATTTTGTGACACATTGTGATAGGTTCCAACAGAAAGGTAACATGGGGTATTGAGGTGAAATTCCTTAACACTCTATTCTTGAGGTCAAGGTCTTAGACATATGTGGCATTGATTTCATGGCCCCTTTCCCTAATCATTTGGAAACTCTTATATTATAGTTTGTGTGGATTATGTATCAAAATGGGTGGAATATGTAGCCATGAAATACAACACAACAAAGGTCGTCATGGACTTATTGAAGAAAAATAGTTTCAGCAGGTTCGGTGTTCCACATGCTTGGATAAGTGATAGAGAGATGCATTTCGACAATACTTTAATGCATAATGTTCTTTTGATGTACGGTGTGACATATAATATAGGGAAAAAATATCATCCCCAATTGAAGGGACAAGAGGAAGTCTCAACCGTGTCTCTCAGATTTTTGAAATTCCACTCACAGAAGCGGTAAAATTAAGTTTTATGAACAATTCAGTTTTTTAACTACCACTTAGTGGTTTCACTATTCATAAAAAAATTGAAAGTTTTCAGAAAAATACCAAAAATTAGGCCTAAGATATATTTGATATTATGAACTCAAATATGATTTCTATTTTACCAAATTCAAAACATATCAGTTGCATTAATTAATTTAAAAATTAATTCCCGTCATCAAAACAAAAGGCGTGTTTTTAAGAGATAATAACTATCAAAAGATTGACATTTGTTTATAACTGGTTTAAATGTGAAATTACATACAATGACCAACATTGTATTAAATTGTAAAAAATATATTCTAAATATACTTTAAAACCACTCAAATTAATAATTTATCACTATTAATTATTTCGATTGAAAATTTTGTTTTTATTTAAAATTTAGTAATTTTCACTATTCATCAAAATATGAAAGTTATCCGAAAATTACCAAAATTTCACCCTAAGCTAATTTCGATATTCCGAATCCATAAATGAAGTCCATTTTGAAAAATAAAATTTATAAAAATTCAAAAAGTGGTTATTACTATTCATAACGGCTAGTTTTAATAATATCTTAATAGCATATCGTTGTTTAGCGAAACTTGGTGTTGCGTACAACACACACTATCGTGGAAGGTCGCAATTTCTTGCAATTCAAGCCAGGCCAGAGATGTGTGTTGTGAAAGCTCCTTTTGGTGTAGCGTATAACACATGATATTAATGAAATTAAAAAGAATATTTTTCATAAAATCTCGGGGTGTTACATTCTACCCCCCTTAAAATGAATTTCGCCCTCGAAATTCGTCGGGGTTATAAATGGTTTACTATTCTAATGTTTCTTTAATCGAAACCCACATCGTAAAAAGGAATACCAAAACCAATCTTTAAAAACAAAAGTATGAAACGTAACGGTTACCTAAATAAACTAATCACTGGGTTTCCACATAGGTGAAAATATGGATATGGAAGAGAAATCTAACCATCATGTTCTGATGGAGAGTGGTAGAGAACATGGCTATGGAAAATCTAGCAATCACAAATCCATAGATTTGTGACGATCTAAGGTACCATCTGATTAATCAGATATAAGAGTACTAGGACAACATTTTTGGTTTTCAATATCGTTTCCCTAAAGTTTAAGAATTTGAATTAGAATAAATACTTACTTTATTTTGGTACAATCTCACTGTTGTTCGTGCCTTGAAAAATTTCCACTTCATCTCTTAAATAAATGAAGTTGAATTTTTTATTCGTGAAGTGTTAGCAGATCATGTGATAGAATGATGGGTCATTCCATCTATCTCAAACAAAAGGTTAGCAAAAATTATATACATAAGTCGATCTATAGTGAGATTAATTATATATGGTTCCTAAAATGGACTTATACTTCATATATCATACTGCTTAATATAATAAAACTAGTTTCTACTAAACAGGGACTTCCTGTAGGCCAGTGGTAGGCGATAAAGGCTAGTCGCACTTCGGTTGTGGGTTCGATTCCCACAGCCTTGTCCGACGTGATGGGCTGTCGCCTGTCCTACAGGTTGTCCTTTTTCTAAAGCTATATTACTATAACATCCCATAAATAATATCAAAAAACGTTTTATCCTAACTTATGTCCAACATAATCCATTCTAATCTTTAGGCTTATCCATAATACTGCAGTCCACTCTCATAATATAGTGAAAACGATTACCAGAGATTTAATACTGTCATTGATCCCTATATATCAGAAGATATGTCTTGTTGGTCACATTCCAAACATTCAAAGGCCTTAATCATGTATTCTCTTGAAGAATGAATACCCATTGAACCTTAGTGAAAACATGAATACTGTTAAAAGTTAACACATTCCACATACCAAAATCCAAAAACTCTATATACTCAAACCATAATATAACCTTATCCTTATATCAGTCATGAGCTCATGAATACTATGAAACATTTAGTTTTCTCCTTATCTGTTCATTATGCACATATCATCTACATTCCAAAAATATCTGAATAACCTTCCATGGATACTGGTAACATTAATCATACACTTTCAAAACTCAAGGAAAGACAATAGTGTAACAATCCTTAGATTTCTCTTTATTCCAACATTACACATGACAAACTTGTAATCATTCCACTACATTCTTAAACCATTAACCGATCTTCAACAATTATTTCATCTCACATATCATTTGTAGTATCTTCATCATCATCCACATAAATACTACTCATACGACCATACTGATTCTCTTAATGAGTCTTTCCCTTAGGACATTAGTTTGCATAATGCCCATACATTCCACATTTAAAACACTTAACCATTTTTGATGTCGTAGAAATACCATTATCCACATCCATGGTGTTAACTGAACCTTTTCCTTTGCACTTACTTGCTTTGTGTCCTACGTTTCCACACCCAAATCATCTTCCAGTTCCCTTGAAACATTCTCCTTGATGCCTCTTCCCACATGATTTACATAGGGGAAATTGAACTTTCTTTTCTCTATGATCATCATGAAAATCCATATTTCTCTTATTAGCCGAGTTAGGAAACTTACCAAATTTTACTTTATTGATCATATTATGAGATTGCTGATTCGGCATAATAATGATGTTTGGACTTCCCAATCCCATTTCATTACGGAGAATGTCATTCCATTGTCCATCATATCCTCCATTAGCGTGAATCATCTTGTTTCCAGCCATTTTCTAAAACCCAAAAAGAATAGTGTTAGAGGCAAAAATCATAATAAAGGGGGAGTAACTTCAATATCTAACATCTTATGTTTAATCTAATATCGTTACCATAGTTCTAGGACTATATCCTATACGTATACTTATCCTTAGGGACATCCCTAGACATACCTTAGAAATATCTCTTGGGATCTCACTAACGTTTTCGCATCCTACTTTCCAAAGGTTGACTAAACCTTTCCTCTGATACAAACTGTAGAGACCCGAAGCCTGACGTACATTGACAGTACATTACTTTTACGGAATACTTAGTACATAACAAAAACACACACACAAGGATCGTAATAGTTTAGTGTCTTTGGAAACTCGGAATGTAATCTTCTGATCGTGGTGAAAGATCTTCAAAATATCTCATAACGATCTTCCATATTTTTTTACCTAAAACATTTCTTTATATCCTGGGGAAAAGAAGACATAAAAGAGTGAGCTCAAATGCTCAGTAAGGGTAAACAAAAGAAAAATCAATCACATCATATTGATAATAATATAACTTTTGGAAATCTTAACCTGCAAAAGAGAGCATAATCTCAAAACATGGGATAAATCATAGTAGTGAAATGAAATCCCAATAATCATAACTTAAACCATGAAACTTTTTGGCATACACACATAATCATAGAGAATCATTTATTGTTAGTCAAGACTCATTGCCAAGGCTATCTTAGTGGACAATGTCCCTTTCTGAACCGAGTCACCCTCGTTTCAGTCCTGTTTCACTGAACCGGTATAACCTACCATTCCAACCTTGTCTATCTCATGAGATATAAAATCTTTACCCAATGAATTGGAGGGAGATATAGGTCCCATCCATCTCATAATGATACCATTCTTATGTGTGCCAAAAAATCTTAAATCATACATCATTGCATAACCCATGTAATAAAAATGGGAATCTTAAACATTATAACATCATAAAAAAATTCATATAAGATAAAGGAATTCTTAAAAATAATTCCATCACAACATAATAAAATCAATTTAATAATAGGGATAAAAACAGAACCCTTTATTATCTTAGACGGAAAATAATTTTGATAAAACACTTGAACTCCATTTTTGAGGAAAATATCCTTTCTACTTCGAAAACACTTTTCTTTTCATAACATGTCATACAATTATAAACTAAAAGAAGTTGATTAAATATAAACTTGAAAACTTATAAAGGAAGATAATTTTTTAAAAATCCTTTCTTGCCGTATAAGTTAAAAGAACATTCTTTGTACTTTTGTCGGAAAAGTCAAAAAAGTACCTCGTACGAAAAATGTGAAAAGATTCCTTTCATATCTTTTACTAAAAACTCATCGAAGGGTAAAATAGGATTTAAACAATTGTAGGTGGATAGAAATAATATTACATATTGAGGAAACATGGATGTGGATGATAAAATACACCCCAGAAATACCAAAGTATAAACAATCTCGGATAAAAATGAGATTTTGATATTTCCCTTACCTTAGTTCCGATTTGCTTCGTAAGTGTCCGAACCTCCGGTATAATGATTTAAATAATGTCATTTACTTATTAAAGAATAATATTCATTGTTATGATATCATATATGGTTCACTTATGACTTTATATTACCCGTTCTTTTGTAAATTCCATGTTAAAGAGCGTTTTGGGTAAAATTGTTTCATTTGTCGTCCGTGTTTTGACTTGTAATTATTCATATGATTACTTAAATCATGATTACATAATTCAAGAATATAAAACATGATTTATATATATATATTCAGAATATACATATATATAATAAATCAGTAAATTGAAAGAAATACACCGTTCATGGAGACGGTAGGCCGTACGTACGCATGAACGCTGTTTTCGTTTCCTTGTTGAGTTGAATGGAATTAAGTAGATGTCATACATATATACATAAATACAGTAGCTTTATAATATCATATATTTCATTATTATTGCTTATATATACTTTATAATCATTCTTAAATGGTTAACATGGAGAATGAATCTCATCGTGTCATGGAGACGGTAGTCCGTACGTACGCACAAGTGATGATATCATTTCCATTATTATAGAATTGAATTGTAGTGGATGATACAATATATCAGAATCATTATTATGTTATTATAACTATGCATAGTTATTCTTTACACCATAATACACATCCATGTAAGGTGTTGGTGGCAAAACAGATTACACCACGGCGTGGAGACGGTATTCCGTACGTACGCACGCGCGGTGATTTCATTTTCCGTAGGATGGATAGATGGTGAATTAGGATTGTATCATATTTATAATGACATATCAGTATATTAGTGATACTGATGTTATTACTTCATAATGAAACAACCTAATAAGAAGAAGTGGAAGAAGAAATATAGGTGAAAGAATTGGTAATGGAAATTACCTCTTCTTTGAAGCACCTCTTTGAGACCTCCTCTTAGGGAACTAAAATTTGTCTTTGAGGAAGACCAGAACCTCTAGGATGTTTCTAGGGAAGTGGAGAAGCGAATTTGGCAGTGGTTGGCTGAGCATGAAGGCTCAAAGTTGTGTGAGGAAGAGAGGGAGGAGGTGTCCTTTTATAAGGGAGGAGAGGGGCACCTTTGGAATAACTAAAAATATTATTTTATTATAAAGTCATGTTCGGTTTTAAATAGATCCAAATTGATTTATTTCGAGGATAAGGTGGGGATGGGTCGAAATCATCTCATCCAATAGAATTTAGACAAGTTTAGTTTCCTATTTTAACCTTATCATTTAGATTTAACATTATGTTAAATAATTTTACTTTTACTGTGTCTTCTTGTGTTCTTATACTATAAGGTTAATAAACTTACTATATCAAGCCAAACGAACCCCAAGTTGTTTATTATTAATATATATAACCTTATCTAAGTTATTTGGTCGAACCATTGATTTTTAGGAATTAAATAACAATTAATAATATAATATTTGTTTTAAAAACATATTTATGTCAATTTTGACACTATTTGGTACATAATTTTTATGAAATTTCTAACAGAATGTTAAGTTCGAAACAAGTTACTTAAATCAACAATAACATGTCATATTAACCTAGAAAATTAGTGTAAGTCATAAAAAATCTCAAATTATATTTATTTGGGTATTTATAACATCAATTATGTCAATATTTCATTAATAAGATAATTACTGCATCATCGTTGTGTCATAAATAAATTATATTATTTAATGACTAAAAGTATAAATAAAAAACCATTATGTAGGAAATCTTTTTAGCTTTTTAATGAATATTTATAATCAAATTTATCTTATGTATAACCCTATATTAAAAATGTTTTAGTAAATAAACTTTGATTTTAACTTTTTTAACTCTTCTTTAATGAAATAATAATAAATGTCCTAATCTAATCTAAGTGGGCCTAAATGGTCATATTTTATTCTTAAGATTGTTTTTGGTCGAATTACACTTATCTAATAGAATTTAGACATGTGTTAGGGTAATAATAATATCATTTTTACCCTTAATTACCCTATTTACTTTTAACAGTGGTAAAACAAGTAAAAAGTTACTATTCACCAAAAAATTATTTTCATCCCATTGAACCACATTTTACTTACTGACATAAACCGTGTCTCTCGGATTTTTTAAATTCCACTCACAGAAGCGGTAAAATTATGTTTTATGAACAATTCAGTATTTTTAACTACCACTTAGTGGTTTCACTATTCATCAAAAATTTAAAGTTTTCAGAAAAATACCAAAAATTAGGCCTATGCTATATTTGATATTATGAACTAAAAAATGATTTCTATTTTACCAAATTCAAAACATATCAGTTGCATTAATTAATTTAAAAATTAATTCCCAACGTCAAAACATAAGGCATGTTTTTAAGAGATAATAACTATCAAAAGATTGACACTTGTTTATGACTGGTTTAAATGTGAAATTACATCCAATGACCAACATTGTATTAAATTGTAAAAATATATTCTCAATATACTTTAAAACCACTCAAATTAATAATTTATCACTATTAATTATTTCTATTGAAAAAGTTGTTTTTAATTAAAATTTAGTAATTTTCACTATTCATCAAAATATGAAAGTTATCCGAAAATTACCAAAATTTCACCCAAAGCTAATTTCGATATTCCGAATCCATAAATGAAGTCCATTTTGAAATATAAAATTTACAAAATTTCAAAAAGTGGTCATTACTATTCATAACGGCTAGTTTTAATAATATCTTAATAGCATATCGTTGTTTAGCGAAACTTGGTGTTGCGTACAACACACGCTATCGTGGAAGGTCGCGATTGCGTGTAATTTAATCTAGGTCAGAGATGTGTGTTGTGAAAGCTCCTTTTGGTGTAGCGTATAACACAAGACATTAATGAAATTAAAAAGAATATTTTTCATAAAATCTCGGGGTGTTACATTCTACCCCCCTTAAAATGAGTTTCTCCCTCGAAATTCATCGGGGTTATAAATGGTTTACTATTAGAAAGTTTCTTTAGTCGAAACCCAGATCATAAAAAGGAATACCAAAACCAATCTTTAAAAAAAATGTATGAAATGTAACGGTTACCTAAATAAACTAATCACTGGGTTTCCACATAGGTGAAAATATGGATATGGAAGAGAAATCTAACCATCATGTTCTGATGGAGAGTGGTAGAGAACATGGCTATGGAAAAGCTAAAAATCACAAATCCATAAATTTGTGACGATCTAAGGTACCATCTGATTAATCAGATATAAGAGTACTAGGACAACATTTTTGGTTTTCAAGATCGTTTCCCTAAAGTTGAAGAATTTGAATTAGAATAAATACTTACTTTATTTTGGTACAATCTCACTGTTTTTCGTTCCTTGAACAATTTCCACTTCATCTCTTAAATAAATGAAGTTGAATTTGTTATTCGTGAAGTGTTAGCAGATCATGTGATAGAATGACGGGTCATTCCATCTGTCTCAAACAAAAGGTTAGCAAAAATTATATACATAAATCGATCTATAGTGAGATTAATCATATAAGGTTCCTAAAATGGACTTATACTGCATATATCATACTGCTTAATATAATAAAACTAGTTTCTACTAAACAGGGACTTCCTGTAGGCTAGTGGTAGGCGATAAAGGCCAGTCGCACTTCGGTTGTGGGTTCGATTCCCACAGCCTTGTCCGACGCGATGGGATGTCGCCCGTCCTGCAGGTTGTCCTTTTTCTAAAGCTATATTACTATAACATCCCATCAATAATATCAAAAAACGTTTTATCCTAACTTATGTCCAACATAATCCATTCTAATCTTTAGGCTTATCCATAATACTGCACTCCACTCTCATAATATAGTGAAAATGATTACCAGAGATTTAATACTTTCATTGATCCCTATATATCATAAGATATGTCTTGTTGGTCACATTACAAACATTCAAAGGCCGTAATCATGTATTCTCTTGAAGAATGAATACCCATTGAACCTTAATGAAAACATGAATACTATTAAAAGTTAACACTTTCCACATACCAAAATCCAAAAACACTATATACTCAAACCATAATATAACCTTCTCCTTATATCAGTCATGAGCACATGAATACTATCAAACATTTAATTTTCTCCTTATCCATTCATTATGCACATATCATCTACATTCCAAAAATATCTGAATAACCTTCCATGGATACTGGTAACATTAATCATACACTTTCAAAACTCAAGGAAAGACAATAGTGTAACAATCCTTAGATGTCTCTTTATTCCAACATTACACATGATAAACATGTAATCATTCCACTACATTCTTAAACCATTAACCGAGCTTCGACAATTCTTTCATCTCACATATCATTTGTAGTCTCTTCATCATCATCCACATAAATACTACCCATACGACCATACTGATTCTCTTCATGAGTCTTTCCCTTAGGACATTGGTTTGCATAATGCCCATACATTCCACATTTAAAACACTTAACCATTTTTGATGTCGTAGCAGTACCATTATCCTCATCCATGGTGTTAACTGAACCATTTCCTTTGCACTTACTTGCTTTGTGTCCTTCTTTTCCACACCCAAAGCATCTTCCAGTTCCCTTGAAACAATCTCCTTGATGCCTCTTCCCACATGATTTACATAGGGGAAATTGAACTTTCTTTCCTCTATGATCATCATGAAACTCCATCTTTCTCATATTAGCCTAGTTAGGAAACTTACCAAATTTTACTTTAATTATCATATTATGAGATTGCTGATTCCGCATAAGAATGATGTTTGGACTTCCAAATCCCATTTCATTATGTATAATATCATTCCATTGTCCATCATATCCTCCATTAGCGTGAATCATCTTGTTTCCAGCCATTTTCTAAAACCCAAAAAGAATAGTGTTAGAGGCAGAAATCATAATAAAGGGGGAGTAACTTCAATATCTAACATCTTAGGTTTAATCTAATATCGTTACCATAGTTCTAGGACTATATCATATACGTATATTATCCTTAGGTACATCCCTATACATACCTTAGAAATATCTCTAGATATCTCACTAACGTTTTCGCATCGTAGTTTCCAAAGGTTGACTAAACCTTTCCTCTGATACAAACTGTAGAGACCCGAAGCCTGACGTACAGTGACATTACATTACTTTTGTGGAATACTTAGTACATAACAAAAACACACACACAAGGATCGTAATAGTTTAGTGTGTTTGGAAACTCGGAATGTAATCTTCCAATCGTGGTGAAAGATCTTCAATATATCCCATAAAGATCTTCCCTTTTTTTACCTAAAACCTTTCTTTATATCCTGGGGAAAAGAAAACATAAAAGGGTGAGCTCAAATGCTCAGTAATGGTAAACAAAAGAAAAATCAATCACATCATATTCATAAGAATATAACTTTTGGAAATCTTAACCTACAAAAGAGAGCATAATTTCATAACATGGGATAAATCATAGTAGTGAAATGAAATCCAAATAATCATAACTTAAAACATTAAACTTTGTGGCATACACACATATTCATAGATAATCATTTCTTGTTAGTCAAGACTCATTGCCAAGACTATCTTAGTGGAAAATGTCCCTTTATGAACCGAGTCACCCTCGTTTCAGTCCTGTTTCACTGAACCGGTATAACCTACCATTCCATCCATGTCTATCTCATGAGATATAAAATCTTTACCCAATGCATTGGAGGGAGATATAGGTCCCACCCATCTCATAATTATACCATTCTTATGTGTGCCACAAAATCATAAATCATACATCATTGCATAACCCATGTAATAAAAATGGGAATCTTAAACATTATAACATGATAAAAAAAATTCATATAAGTTAATGGAATTCATAAAAATAATTCCATCACAACATAATCAAATCAATTTAATAATAGTGATAAAAACAGAACCCTTTATTATCTTATATGGAAAATAATTTTGATAAAACACTTGAACTCCATTCTTGAGGAAATCATCCTTTCTACTTAAAAAACACTTTTCTTTTCTTAACATGTCATACAATTATAAACTAAAATAAGTTGATTAAAAATAAACATGAAAACTTATAATGGAAGATAATGTTTTAAAAATCCATTCTTGCCGTATAAGTTAAAAAACATTCTTTATACTTTTGTCAGAAAAGTCAAAAAAGTACCTCGTATGAAAAATGTCAAAAGATTCCTTTCATATCTTTTACTAAAAACTCACCGAAGGGTAAAATAAGATTTAAACAATTGTAGGTGGATAGAAATAACATTACATATTGAGGAAACATGGATGTGGATGATAAAATACACCCCAGAAATACCAAAGTATAAACAATCTCGGATAAAAATGAGATTGTGATATTTCCCTTACCTTAGGTCCAATTTGCTTCGTAAGTGTCCGAAACTCCTGTATAATGATTTAAATAATGTCATTTACTTATTACAGAATCATATTCATTGTTATGATATCATATATGGTTCACTTATGACTTTATATTACCCGTTATTTTGTAAATTCCATGTTAAAGAGCGTTTTGGGTAAAATTGTTTCATTTGTCGTCCGTGTTTTGACTTGTAATTATTCATATGATTACTTAAATAAGGATTAATTAATTCCAGAATATAAAACATGATTTATATATATATATATTCAGAATATACATATATATAATAAATCAGTAAATGGAAAGAAATACACCGTTCATGGAGACGGTAGGCCGTACGTACGCATGAACACTGTTTTCATTTCCTTATTGAGTTGAATGGAATTAAGTAGATGTCATACATATATACATAATTCAACTAGCTTTATAATTTCATATATTTCATTATTATTGCTTATATATACTTTATAATCATTCTTAAATGGTTTACATGGAGAATGAATCTCATCGCGTCGTGGAGACGGTAGTCCGTACGTACGCACGAGCGATGATATCATTTCCATAATTATTGAATTGAATTGGAGTGAATGATACAATATATCAGAATCATTATGATTTTATAATATCTATGTATAGTTATTGTTTACACCATAATACCCATCCATGTAAGGTGTTGGTGGAAAAACAGATTACACCACCGCGTGGAGACGGTATTCCGTACGTACGCACGCGCGGTGATTTCATTTTCCGTAGAATGGATAGATGGTGAATTAGGATTGTTTCATGCTTATAATAACATATAAGTATATTAGTGATACTTATTTTATTACTTCATAATGAATCAACCTAAGAAGAAGAAGTGGAAGAAGAAATAAAGGTGAAAGAATTGGTAACGGAAATTACCTCTTCTTTGAAGCGCCTCTTTGAGACCTCCTCTTAGGGAACTAAAATTGGTCTTTGAGGAAGACCAGAACCTCTAGGATGTTTCTAGGGAAGTGGAGAAGAGAATTTGGAAGGGGTTGGCCGATCGTGAAAGCTCAATGTTGTGTGAGGAAGAGAGGGAGGAGGTGTCCTTTTATAAGGGAGGAGAGGGTCACCTTTGGAATAACTAAAAATATTATTTTATTATAAAGTCAATTTCTGTTTTAAATAGCTCCAAATTGATTTATTTCGAGGCTAATGTGGGGATGGGTCGAAATCATCTCATCCAGTAGAATTTAGACAAGTTTAGGTTTCTATTTTAACCTTATCATTTAGATTTAACATTAAGTTAAATAATTTTACTTTTACCGTGACTTCTTGTGTTCTTATACTATAAGGTTAATAAACTTACTATATCAAGCCAAACGAACCCCAAGTTGTTTATTATTAATATATATAACCTTTTTTAAGTCATTTGGCAGAACCTTAGATTTTTAGGAATTAAATAACAATTAATAATATAATATTTGTTTTAAAAACTAATTTATGTCAATTTTGATACTATTTGGTACATAATTTTTATGAAATTTCTAACAGAATGTTAAGTTCGAACCATGTTACTTACATCAACAATAAAATGTCATATTAACCTAGAAAAATTAGTGTAAGTCATAAAAAGTCCCAATTATATTTATTTGGGTATTTATAACATCAATTATGTCAATATTTCATTAATAAGATAATTACTGCATCGTCGTTGTGTCAAAAATAAATTAAATTATTTAACGACTAAAAATTATAAATAAAATACCATTATGTATGAAATCTTTTTAGATTTCTAATGAATATTTATATTCGAATTTATCATATGTATAACCCTATATTAAAAATGTTTTAGTAAATAAACATTGATTTTAACTCTTTTAACTCTTCTTTGAATTAAATAATAATAAATGTCCTAATCTAATCCAAGTGGGCCTAAATGGTCATATTTTATTCCTAAGATTGTTTTTGGTCGAATTAAACTTATTCAATAGAATTTGGACATGTTTTAGGGTAATAATAATATAATTTTTACCCTTAATTACCCTATTTACTTTGAACCGTGGTAAAAAATTAAAAAGTAACTATTCACCAAAAAATTATTTTCATCCCATTGAAACACATTTTACTTAATGACATCAACCGTGTCTCTCGGATTTTTGAAATTACACTCACAGAAGCGGTAAAATTATGTTTTATGAACAATTCTGTTTTTTTAACTACCACTTAGTGGTTTCACTATTCATCAAAAATTGAATGTTTTCAGAAAAATACCAAAAATTAGGCCTAAGCTATATTTGATATTATGAACTCAAAAATTATTTCTATTTTACCAAATTCAAAACATATCAGTTGCATTAATTTATTTAAAAATTAATTCCCGTCGTCAAAACAATGGCGTGGTTTTAAGAGATAATAACTATCAAAAGATTGACACTTGTTTATAACTGGTTTAAATGTGAAATTACTTCCAATGAACAACATTGTATTAAATTGTAAAAATATATTCTAAATATACTTTAAAACCACTCAAATTAATAATTTATCACTATTAATTATTTCGATTGAAATTTTTTTTTAATTAAAATTTAGTAATTTTCACTATTCATCAAAATATGAAAGTTATCCCAAAATTACCAAAATTTCACCCTAAGCTAATTTCGATATTCCTAATCCATAAATGAAGTCCATTTTGAAAAACAAAATTTACAAAATTTCAAAAAGTGGTTATTACTATTCATAACGGCTAGTTTTAATAATATCTTAATAGCATATCGCTGTTTAGCGAAACTTGGTGTTGCGTACAACACACGCTATCGTGGAAGGTCGCGATTGTGTGTAATTCAAGCCAGGTCAGAGATGTGTGTTGTGAAAGCTACTTTTTGTGTAGCGTATAACACAAGACATTAATGAAATTAAAAATAATATTTTTCATAAAATCTCGGGGTGTTACATGAAGTAATGGAATCATTTCCAAATTCATAATATTTCAAAAAATTCTCAACCTTATTGGTCTTGACCACATACATAACATTCCCGACATTCTTTTTTTTTTAAAAATATTCCATTCTTCATATCAAACATTATGGTAACTTTTTTTATCCTTCCCAAGTTTCTCATTATGATAACATTCACAAACATCAGTGATGGAGTTTTCGAGACATATAATTTTCTTTCCAGCTTCAGAGAGTTTTTGTTGTACAATTTCCAAATTTTATTCTTTTATATTCATATTAACATCAAAATGAAAATTATGATACCTTTTTACTTAAAAATACAACTTCAAATCATCAATTTCTTTAGCCAGTTTTTCTTTCTCACCAGAAAAACATTCTTATTTTCTTGAGTATTAGTCTTCCACTATTTTATTTTTTGCTTTCAAAATCTTCTGATCTTTCTCAGACATTCATTAAACACTTCCTTAAAATTCATTTCAATCTGAGTTTCTTTTTCATTTGGACTACTAATTATGAATTCATCATAATTCATTATTGAAATAAAATTATTTTCCCCAGCAGGCTCAAAGGAATTTTTTGATTCAACTTCAGTTTATTTTTCTTTTTCAGTAGAACAACTTTCATTATTGGAAGATCATTCTTCATTAACAATTGCAAAGATCATTTTTTCTTCACCATAATTTGTTACATCATCACTATCATCTTCCTTAGAAAAAAAATATTTTCCTTTTGGAGTGGGAGAACTTATTATCTTCCATATTGGAATATAATTTTTCTTTATCACCATTTTTTTCCAAGATTTTCTTAGCCTTATTTCTTTGGCTTCACTTTCTTCATCATAACATTCTTCTTCATTTTCTCTTTGATGAAAATTATAAACAATATGCCTAATTTATCAACATCCAAAAATATTTAAGAAAATTTTCCCTTTATACCTGCATGTACCTGTTTTCACATTCATAGAAAACATGGAAAAAATTGAATCACGATTTTTACATAACTCATTTTCGGAGTCAGAATCAGCAAGTTCATATTAAAAAACAATATCTTTTTACTTTTCTTTCATCATATCTTTGAATTAAATTTCTCTATAAAATATTTTTTTCTCCTCATATAATTCTTTATTCTCATTTTATAAGTGACAATGTACTATATAAATCATCAAGAGATAATGTTTCAGGATCTCTGTCTTCCAATGAAGAAACTTTTATGTAAAATATTTTTGGTAGGATTCTCAAGAAATTTTAAACAACTGTAGAGTCTTTTATCTTTTCACCCAGACATCTGATAGTAATCACAATTTCATTCACCATGGTAAATAATTCCGCAATAGATTCATGCTCACCCATCATCAAATCATCATACTTCAACATCCATATTTTTAACATTTCATTCATCACTTTTTTATTTCCTACATATATGTTTTTCAACATATCACGTATTTCTTTAGCCGTGGAAACACATTTCAATCTCATGAATTCACATTCAAGAATTGATGATAGTATATAATTATTTCCACTTCCATAATTCTCAAGAAACGTTTTGTCAACATGTATAAGTTGAGTGATATCTCAATGTGATGAATCCAAACTGATGCAGTTTCGAGAACATCATAGCTGATAGACGTAAGATATAGAAGCATTATATCTTTCTAGATATGAATGATAATTCTATCGAATACTAGAATACCTTTACTATTCATACAATTCATGTTATCGATCAGAAAAAAAATATCAAAGGGAACATGGCTTTGATACTAATTGAATTTTCCCAATTAGAGAAATGCATCACTAAGAGGGGGAGTGGGAGAATAAGTGAAATACTTTTTCTTTTACATTTATTTTCAATTTAAACAACCTGCACCTCCTGTTAGATATTTCAATTCCCTACTAAAAATAAACTCAACATGCATCCATAGGAATATAAAGATTAACATGGTTCATAATTCAATAAGAATATCTACGTCCTTCGTATGGTTTGAAAATTAGCCAATATCATACCATCCACTAAGAAAACATTCCTTGGATTAAAATAAGTAGGAAGTACCCTTACACTCATGTATCACTATGAAACAAACCCAATAGTGCGTGTGCAACATCCTAGAAAAATTGGAAAATAAAACATATTTTGTAACAAATCATGTTAGCTGTGAATATTTAAAATTCCATAAATTTATTCAGTTTTAAAAAAATTATTCTTTTTCTTACCCAGATGAAAGGTAAGAACCTCAAAGGACATTAACAATGAAAATAGCCTGGATTCCAAGTCTGTTATTCCCAGTCTGATTCTTTCAGTACGATTCACCCAAAACTATTATTTATGTCTGATATTCCCAATATAATGAAATACAAATGAATCATCCCTGCTTCAATTCAAAATACAATTCTTCATTTTCTATTTTCCTCATATAATGTAATAGAGATGAATCTGCACCACCTAACTAGCCGAACAGAATCGGTGTGACTGCATTAGCCGAACAGAATCATCACCGTTTCATTATTCGAATACAATCCATACCATATCAAAACATAGATCAATAAATATGCTTATTATGATCCTTCCTCAACTTGATAATCCCAATATGGAAACACACAGTAAAATGAATTGGAAACTGATTAATTCAGGCAGATATCAAACTCAGCCGATTACAATCTCTGTCACAGTGTAATCAATACAAAGTAGAAAAAATTTAACTTTATCTCACTAAAAACTCATAGATTCTCTCTCTTCATAAAATGGACAAGTACAATATACTTCACACCTTTTATAGGTGACCCAAAACTTGTTAAGGTAGGTACACAAAACACTTTCCTACTCAATTAAATTCACCAAAATCTGAATTTCACTTGAAATATAGGAGAAATTATGAGTTCGTCAATGCTTTTCGATTCTTATCGAATCATTTACAATCTTCATCTCTTCCATTCCAGACTCTGATTTCATGTTTCAATACAATTACAATTGATGATAAATAAATGGGTCTAAAACTGATTCTTTCATACTCATTTCTCCAAAACAATGCATGACCCCATTCCAATTGAATGTGTTTGAATAAATTCACTTATCCAATTGAGATACAATATTTATATAAAAAGAATGTTTCCCCCTTTGATAATTTAATCATCAGTCTCATTCTCTTTTATTTCCTCATTCACCACATGAGAAAACACAATCCATTCATCAACATGTGCTTTTATCATTACTTCTTTCTTGAATTTGAAATCATTAAGGATCAGCTTTAGCATCATTTAAATTCAAATGGATAGAATTTTAACATTCCATTCATTCATACTTCTTTATTTTCATCTCAATCCAACCATGATCATTTCTGAATACAAATGGCCTAGTTACAATTGTCTGTAATACTATCATAATTGGTTATGATCAGGCTGAATACAATCATTCTTGATACAATCATGTGGGATACGATCATCATGGATACAATCATGCCGAATACTATCGCTGAACATTTTTTGTTATGATCATGATGGATATGATCAAATACAATTTGAAGACACATATCTACCCAGATACGATACAATACAATCTGATAATGATGATCTTCCATGATACACTAAAAAAATGAATATGATTCATTCTCAATGGACAACATCTCATTCCTTTTCATCATCCCAAATATGATTATTTTAAAAAACAATCAGGGTCTCATCTTTTATAAGCACCACTTCGATCGGCACCACTTACCATCAACATCACCATTCCCATTGGAATCACCCTTTTCAATATGAATCACCTATTCAATCAACATAACCCTTTTCAGTCAGTGTCACTTTTCAATCACCATCACAAATTAAATTGGTATCACTTTTCACTTCCACTCAATATCCAATTGTTTTGAATGACCGTCGATACAATCTAGATATGACTATTGTCTAATTTTTTTGAAAAAACAGTAGGTTCCACCACTTTCTTTTCTGGTTATTTTGAAAAACAATCCGGTTTGTATTTTTTTCAAATTGGAAGCATCTCTTTCAATCCCCATTTCTTCTATTAAGCTTGCATCACAATTTCACACATAAACTACTGATTTATTTGAAATAAAACCCAGGAAAGCATCGTCAAAATTAATTCATTCATATTCATAATGGCTATGATTCTCCAACAAATCAAAACATATTTTTCATTGTATTCAGAGTGAATATGATGACCATCTACTTGAAGAATGATGTTTTCATTTTCAAAGCCTCTTCTTACCATTACAATGGACTATCATAGTGATTCCTATTTATTTTAATAACATGGATCTGATTCCTTTTAAAACAACATGGATCTGATTCCTTTCCAAACAATCCTAAAAATGATTGTCTTAAAACCAATACAATTCTTACTAAAAACAAAATGAGTAAGAAAAAGATTCTTCTTTATTTCAATCCCTTTCAATTAGAATTCCCATTCTTTGTATTTCTCAACATCTTTATTTCTTCATCATACTTATAGATTGAAAACAAAAACAACCAAAATAGAACATAGTCCTAAAAAACTCTCCCTTTGTATTTGTTGTCAATACCCACTTCAATCACTAGAACCACATGAAAAAAATAAGTGGTATTGTTTTGTTTCCTTCTCAACCTATTTTTCTTCTCCTTCCCCATTCTCATATCTCTACCCATTACTGACAATCATATTCAAAGGGATTATCATGATAAGTTTCTTCCTTAGTTGAAAATGATCTCCATTTCTAGAGTATGAGACTTTTATTTGACACGGGTATCACATGATTTTCTTAACAAAGAACATTTAAATAAACAACTCTAAGTCAACATCTGAAACCCCGATATAGAAAACAAGAGTTTATAATCATGGTGATCAATTTTTTCATTAACAAAACTTTTATTTAATACCTTTTCTATACTTCATTCATCATTATCATGATTGAGGGAAAACCTTGAAGGAGTTTGTCTAAGACAAAGGTAAACATAACCCTTCTAAAGAAACACATCAGAAAGTTCACATGTATAAAAACAAAACATAACAAAACAAACATTTCTCATCCTCATTAATTTATTTTTCAAGAAAAATAAGAGACTCATAATTTTGAAATTACTTATTTACACTACTTAAATTCACTAAATTTTAGAAAAATTATTCAAAGATATTGGGAATAAGTGGGAACCTCAATTGTTTATTACAAACAATAATTTGACTGAGAATCCTCTCTCAGTCAAACCTTCTACATATTATTCTTGGATTTTTCATTGGATGTTATTTATTCCTTATATTCATCCTTCCCATGTTTTATAACATATTTCTTCTTATCTGTAGAATCTCCTGATGAGGATGAAAACTTTTCTTTATCTTTAGAAAAATTCTTGTTACAATTAGTTTGTTCCATGTTGTTCGTTTCTATATTTTTCTCTGGAAAGATAGTTGAGCATGTTTTGATATCATCCCCTTCATTGTCATCTTCTCCATTTTTGGATACATTTTTTTCATCATTTCTCATATCTTTATATGTCTGATTAATCCTTTCTTCTTTAAAGTTCTTTTTCTATTCCTCTAATCTCCTAGATAGGTCAATGTGTTCTACCCAAACAACTATGCACTATTTCTTTTGAAATTTAGCAGATCTGTCTTTCTTGACATCTAAAACATCCTACTTCTACGAATTGTTTGGAATATTTTGTTTTTCTGGTAACGAGACAAGATATACTTTCGCATGGTGTCCATTTTTCTAAAATATTTTACAAATAGTTTCCAATAGTTGGAAACTATTTTAAATATTTACTTAATTGTTCCCATATTTCTTCAAAAAAAACCTTCCCAGGATTTTTCATTTGAGATAATTGACTCCCCCTCAGACAATGAATTTCATAACCTATGGATTAAAAGTAGTGTTATTGGTTGAAACAAAACATATTCTCTATTTCTCCAAATCCGCCACAATACCAGCAATATCCATAAAAGGATTATTTTCAACTGAGACTTCCATACTGTCTAGAATTTTGAATGATTTTATAAGACACCTTATTCAATATCCTTTCCAATCTATCAAACATTCTGTTATCAATCAAATACTTACTTTTCTGCTTTTAATTATAGAACCCTAATGTAATGGAAACATTTCCTGGTTTATAATGATTGAGAACATTTTCAACGTTGTTGGTCTTGACCACCAACAAAACATTCCCTGCTTTATTTTCTTCAAAATTAATTTCAATATTCTTCTCATCCTTTGATGGTAAATATTTATAATCCTCTCATGTTTCTCATTATGAGAACATTCACCAAATTCAGTGATATATTTTTCAAATCATATACTTTTCATTTCAGCTTCAAGGAGTTTTTGTTGGAAAATTTCAAAATCTTCTTTTTTACCTTTAGATTCTCTTCCAAATGAACATTATGATTCATTTATACATCAAAATACTTCTTCAAATCATTAATCTCTTTATCTATCCTTTATTTCCCATCAGCAAAACATTCTTGGTTGCTTGAGTATTCATCTTCCACCTTTTGGTTTTTCTTTTCAAGTCTTCTGATCTTTCCCAGGTATTCATTCAACTCTACATTCAAATTAATTTCAAGATGAGTTTCTTCATCATCAAGACTACTGCTTATGAATTCATGATCATTCATTGATGCAATAAAACCATTTTCCCCATCATGCTTAATGGAATTTTGGGATTCAACTTCACCTTTTTCTTTTTCTTTATCACAAATACATTCATTACTAGAAGAAAGTTTTTCATTAACTATTACAATTAATGTGTTGTCTTCACCATCATTTGTAACATTCTCACTATCATCTCTATTAGATAAATTAATTTTCTTTTTGGATTTGGAGAACATCCTATCATCCCTCTTGGAATAAAATTTTTCTTTATCACCCTTTTTGTTCCAAGATCTTATTGGTCTTCTTTCTTCACCTTCACTTTCTTCTTCATCCCATTATTCTTCATTTTATCTTTGAGTAAAATTGGTAAAAAAATTATCAATGATTATACATACAAAATAATTTCAGGGAAGTTTTCCTTTATACCTTCCTATACCTCTTTTCACATTCTTAGGAAACAAGGGGAAATTGAATCATGATACTTACATACCTCATTTTCATAGTCAGAATCACCAGCTTCATCTACAAAAAAATCTTCTTTGTATTTTCTTTCATCATAGATTTGAAAGTCATTTATTTATAAAACTTTTTTTCTCTTCATTTAATTTTAACTTCTTATATCATAATTGATAAGAGTACTATGTAAACAATTAAGAGAAGTTGTTTCAGGATCTCTATCTTCCAATGAAGAACGTTTTGCATCAAATTTTCTAGTAGGATTATCAAGATCTTATCAACAACTATAGAGTCTTTTGGCTTTTAACCATGACCATTAATATTACTCACAATGTCATTCACCCAGGTAAATAATTACCCAACAAATTCATGCTCGCCCTTCTTCAAATCTTCATACATCAATCTAAATATTTGTAACATTGACTTCTTCACTTTTTTATTGCCTTAATATATGTTTTTCAACATATCCCATATAACTTTAGCTGTGGAAATACCTTTCAATCTCAATAATTTACTTTCATAAAGTGATGATAATATAGCATTATTGGCCCTTCTATCATTCTCAAGAAACTTTTAGTCATTAGGTGTGACAGGATAACTACCATCAATGGGATGAAACCCAAATTTTGTAGCTTTAAGAACATCATAGCTGATATAAGTAACAAATGGAATCATTATATCTTTCTAGATATGATAGTTCTTTCCATAAAATACCGGAATAAAATTAATGTTGACAGAGTTCACATTCTCCATCAGGAAAATAATATCGGAGGTAACCTAGCTCTGATAACAATTGAATGTTCCCTTCAGAGTAATGAATCATTGTTAGGGGAGGGGGTGAATCATTGATACACGTTTTCTTTTATGTTTCATTTCAATTGAAACATCATTCAACTATTTTTAGATATATCAATTCCTTTCTGAAAACAAACATTCACATATCCACAGGAACATAATGATTTACAAGGTTCACTATTCAATAAGAATATATACATCCTTTTTATGGTTTGGAAATGATTCAATTCCATACAATCTAATAATAAAACAATACATGTATTACAATGAGTATAAAGTACCATTACACTCATTTATCACTATGAAACAATACCACTAGTGCATGTGCACCCTTCTAACACAATACGGTAATAAAATTTTTTTTAACAAATAATTTTTCCTATGATTTTTTTCAATTCACAAAATGTATGTAGTTTTAAAATAATTCTTCTTTTCCTTACGAAGAAGAAAGGTGAGAACCTCAAAGGACATTAACAAAGAAATCATCCCGGATGCCAATTTGTTTTTCCTAGTGTGATTCTCTGAGTATGACTCTTTCAATTCAATTCGTTAAGTCTGATTTACATAATACAATGCAATAAAAATGAATTTTCACTACTCCAATTAAGAAGAAATCTCTTCATATCCAATTTTCCTAATAGAATGGAATAGAGTAGAATCGGAAGCACATGACCAGCCGAACAGAATATGAACTTTTACACTAGCTGAACAGAATCGAAACCTATTCACTAGCCAAAACAAAATTGGTACCACTTCAAAACATGAGACCAGTAAAGATGCTTAGAAAGTTCCTTCCACAAACCGAGAATCCCAATACAGAAACACCCAGTATGGAAAACTCGAAACCGATTAATTTAGCCTGATATCAGACTAAGCCGAATACAATCCCATTCATAATTTATTCAATGAAAAACAAAAATAGTATACTTTATATCACTAAAAACTCATAGATTCTCTCTATTAGTCACCTCGAAAATTACAATGTACTTCACAACTTTTATAGGTGACACAAAACATGTTTAGGTGTAAATCCCAATACACATTCCTGCACAGTTCACAAAAAATGGAATTTCTACTAAAATCTCAGAGCAATTACGAGTTCGTCAATGCTTCTTGATACTACTCTAATATTCTAAAATCTTCATCTATTCTTTTCAAGACCCCTATTTAAAATGTCAATTAAATTAAAATTCATTAGATGTACATGGATCTAAAACTAATTCTATCATACTAATTTCTTCAAGACAATGCATGACACCATTACAGTTGAATGTTTTTGAAGAAATGATCTTCTCTACTTGAGATACAATTATTCTTTTAAATGAAAGCCCCCCCTTTGATAATTCAATCATCAGTATCCTTCTATTTTGTTTTCTATTTCCCCACAATAGAAAATACACTTCATTTACCAACATGTGTTTGTATCATGACTACCTTTATGTCTTTGAAATCATTCAGGATCAGTTTTAGCATCATCTAAATTCAATTAGAAATAATTGTAACTTTCCATTTATTCCTTCTTCTTTCTTTTCATCTCAATATAAGCATGATCTTTTTTGAATTCAAATGGACTGGGTAAAATTTTCTTGAATACGATCAGAACTGGTTAAGATCATACTAAATACGATCATTCTGGATATGATAATGATGGATACGGTCATCTTTGACAATATCATGCTGGATACGATAACTAATAATTTATAGTTATAATCATACTGGATATGATCAAATACAATCTAAAGACACAGATCTACCCAAATACGATACAATTCAATCTGATAAGGATGATCTACATCGATATGATACAAAACAATCTGAATATAAGTCATTTGCAATCAACACCATTTCATTCCTTTTATTCTACCCAAATACAATTGTTTTTAAAATAATCGATGTCTTATATTCCAAAAAACCCACTTTGATTGGCACCACTTACCACTAACATCACCATTCCCATCTGCATCACCATTTTCAATCATCATCACCTATTCAATCGGCATCACCCTTAACAATAGGCATCACATATTTAATTGACATCCCTTTTAAATCGGCATCACCTATTCAATCAGCATAACTTTTTACATCCACTCAAAATCCAATTGTTTTGAAAATCAATTGATACAATATGGATATGATTGTTGTCTGGTTGTATTGAAAAACAATAGGTACCATTTATTTATTTTATGATTGTTTTGAAAAACAATCTGAGTATGATTCTATTCAAATTGGTAGCATCTATTTCACTCCACCTTTATTATATCAACCTTTTATCACATGTTCTCACATCAAATAATGATTTATATAAAATACAAACCAACAAAGCATCATCACAATTAATTCAATCATATTAAAACTGACTCTAATTCTATAGAAATACAAAAACCTCTTTATCATCGTATTTAGAGTGAATCTGATGACCATCTACATGGAACATGATATTTTCACTTTCAATGCATCTTATTCCTAATACATCATAATATGACAATGATTCCTATTTCTTTTAAAAAAATGGATCCAATTCATTTCAAAACAACATGGATCTGATTCCATTCCAAAAAATCCTCAATAAGATTATTTTATAACTAATACAATTCTTTGTAAAAAAAATATGCATAAAACCATTATTTTTTCTTTCAATCCATTTCAATCAACATTCTCATTCACCATATCTCTTAACATCCTATTTTCTTCATCATACAGATCGATTGACAAAAAATACATCCAAAACGAAACATGGCCCTAAAAGTGTATGAACCCTTTTTGAAATGATCGTGTAGATGATTTTTTAACTCCTCTGGTTTGATAGCTTCCATTATCTAATAACATTTGGAGATAAGAGTGGCATGATTTTTATTATCTACTAAGATATCTACCTTGTGATTTGGGGGAAGTTAGGGAAATTATTTGGGTAATGGATCAGTATATTCCATCACAATTTTAATTTAATCTAGGTTGATACAATAATTTATCTCAAACATTTGGGAAATGTATTCTTATTAAATAGGTATCAGCATCCACACCATTGAGGTATTTTTTGAAAAAAACATCATGATATTCATTTCAAATTTATTGCAGAAAGGATTGTTTTAGAATATTGAAATTGATTACATTTTCCCAATAAATGATGTGATATTTATATAATGAGATCCAATCAATACCTAGTATAGTATCAAATATCACTAAAGGATGTATTATGATATTTTCAAGAAGATTCATCCCATAGATTCTAACAAGAGATGATTCCAACACTTTTGTTTCATTGATTTCACTACTAGATGTTATTGTGAAAATCTCTACTTCAAGGTATCTAGGTTTTGATCTAACAATTCTATAAAACATATATGATATATAAGAATTCATAGAACCAAAATCAAATAATGTTTTGTTATTATTTAGTGAGTAGAAAATGTACCTTGTGCGACATCATTTTCATGTTCTACATTGGTGGTAGTGATGGAATAAATTTTCCCTACCTCCATCAACATTGGTGGTTATTGATGATGATTTCCCTCATGGACCAATGGTTTTGAGTAAAAGATTTTATAGTTACCATAATCCTTATAATTGAAAATTTTTACATTTGGTGGTGAATTGGGGGGTTCCTTCCTTTCACCCGTCATATTGGATGGATTATTTCTGTCTCATTGATATCAATTGTCATGGTGGAAGTCTATCCCAAACATTAATAATTCTCTTAATCCATTGAGTCAATCCCTAGTATGATTATTCCTACAATTTTTTTACATATTGTCAGTTAGATATTCATTTCTACATTTTCATTTTATCAGTATCTTGAAAAAACATCTTTCATTTCTTAAATCACAAAGTCTCAGTGGTCATTTCCACATAAAAGACTCATTAGTAAGTTGATAATTCATTTTTGAAGGGGAATGTTTCACATGTATAATGTTTTTGTAAAAAGAATGTGATAGATCAGTAAGATTCACCATGATTTTGTGAACTCCAAATATCATGTAATTGAGTATTCCATTAATAAAATTGTAACATTAACCCTTATAAGGGTTATTATTATGGTTTCTTCTTGTTCTACAATTTTTCATAAATAAAAAATGTTTAAACAAAATGTAATTCAACAATGAATGAGTAAATAGTTTATTATTATGTGAAAATTAATTCAAAACACATATCTTATGGGAATAATTTATAAATTTTCCAAAATTATTCATCTTAGAACATGTACTATAATCTATTTATATATCTAATAGGAATAATTAGTTTAGTTATAAATCCTTTGTATAGGTTTGTAGAGGGCTTATTATTAACCAATAAAAATACCTATAGAGGGATAATCCAGGTGTGAAATAAGGCCCATGTCTCACCAAGTGATGATATATTAAATTATTAATACAACAATATTGAGGTTATTACCCCTTGTTATAATTTTATTAGTGCCACTTTTAGTTTCAGAAACAATACACGTTTTTTATTGCATTAAAACCATACTCCCTTATACCATACCTAAAATGATGATGTTTACCTTATAAAAAACTTATCCTTATGGTTTAAATTAATTTTTTCTAATCACAAATCAAAAATTAACCAAATAATTCGTTTGTTACCAACTATATCAACCCATCTTTCACTTACATTACTAATACATCATTTTTAATATATAAAAAATAACAATAATACATTCAAGGATATAGAGGATTTATCATTGAAAAATACACTCATAAATTACTTATACATAATAAAACATAAATATTATTTTAAAACTTCTTATCCATACTCGTAAAATATCTCACATTCTCCTGTGTATATGGGATCGCCTGAGGTATACATCAAGTATTGTGTTGCTCTAAATGATATGGGGTTGTGTCACGACCCATCCTTGGGGCCAATTCCGTGACTAACCCTACCATGCCTTCCATAGGCTAGGGGCTGGTGACTAGCACCAAAGGCATAAATCCCTATGCTAGGAAGGAATTGCCTATATGTAAGTAAAAAAACACAACAGAGTAAGCAACATGAATTAAAAACTAAGTGAATACTGTATACAGAAAGTAGTGCTGAATGTAAAGGGGCTGAAAATACAAGCCCAACAGTATAGTATAGGTACATCGGATAGCAAGTACTACTGAAAAAGGGACAACAACTAAAAAGGGAAGCTCCTAGTACGTCCGCTGAGTATCCTACCAGAAGGGTAGGTATAGAAGTCTACCTAAGCACTCCACGTCTATCTGTCCACTTTGTGTACCATCTCGTTGTGTGGTCCACCTTCGGGAATCATCCGGTCCGGGATTTCTCTCGGCCTCTGTCAACGCTGTCCGTTTTCTACATCCAACACAACGATGTGCGGGCATAGCCTGTTCAGGGTTGAGTATAACGATACTCCGTAGGTAACCCAAGACCCAAGAAGGTTCTCGATAATCCACGAAGTATAAAACATTGAAGAGAGACACAAACATGAAGTATCAACCAACCCTACTTAGGTATATATCGATACATATACCTATGTTACCAAACACAGTCCGGATCCAACACACGAGCCCAAGCACAAACTGATTCCACAAAGGAAGTAAATTCAATAACCGTGATGATGATGGTTTAAATACACGTATTATCTCACACAGGTATGCCACAATAGTAGATAGATATAGATGATCATTTGTAGCCATTGGATCATCTAAGTTGTTGGACCCACACAGGATACAAGACCAGCTAAGCTGTCAGACCCACAAAGGATACAAGACCAGCTAAGCATTCAGACCCAAATAGGATACAAGACCAGATATCTTGAGAGTAATAGAGATGATCAGATGTAGCCACTGATTCATCTTTTCTTTAGGACCCACACATGACACAATACCAGCTATGTTGTTGGACCCACACAGGAAAAAAGACCACCTACTCTGTCAGAACCACACAGGATACAAGTACAGAGGTCAAACTGCCAGACCCAGATAGGATACAAGAACAATATTCAATGTTGTCGAACCCACGGAGGATCCTAGTATAGTAGTCGTTGCTGCCGAACACTCAGAGGATTCTAGTACATTAGTCGTCGCTGTCAAACCCCCTGAGGATTCCAATATAGTTGTTCTTGTTGTTGAACTCACAGAGGATTCGAGTATTGTAATCATTGTTCTAGAACCCACAGAGGATTCCAGTATAGTATTAATTTCTGTCGAACCCACGGAGGATACCAGTACAGTAGTCAACTTAGTTGCAGCCAACTCTAGGGTTCCCACACACAGCTCGGTCGATTTCAGGAGGGTCCACTTCACGGGAAAAGGGGGGTCGATACATCAACAATCATGATGTCCAGAGTTGATGTATCCCGCAGTTCCGTCTAATCAATAGGAACCCAATGCAATAGACGATCCGTTAATCAGACGCCAGGTCTGAGAGTTATTGGAATTACCGTTCTAGGGGCCCGGTTGGAATTACACTCGTTCCAAACCCGGAAATTTTCAAAAGTTGTTAAAAAATCATTTCGAATATCGAAAAATGACCGCCTCTTCGTAAGGGTCCCAGTGCCATAGACGGCGTGTCGATTGGATGCACGGTCAAGATGTTATTCACATTTAAGCGAAACGGGCCCGGTCTGTCAAGCCCTGTGGGCTGGCGGTTCGGCCCGTCCTGGCTCGGCATGTCTGACCCAGCTAAGGGGTCAGCTCGGCCCGGTGGGGCACGGCCCGACCCGGGGGACATGGTCTGGCCCGGCACAGTGGGGGGCGGCTCGGGGGGCGTGGCCCTCGTTTTTCCGAAACGTCGGTACAGATTGGCGTCACCCCTCATGTCCGGTCGGACGATACCGACCAGTCTTTTCCGGCGCGAGCGACCTCTATAGGTGGGCCGTTGTTCTCTCACGCCACACTTTCGGGTGCTGTTGCCTTCTTCAACCTGGTCGGCCGCCTACCAGCCGGTTCACCTGCAGAAGTGGCCCGCGGAAGCGCATGCCTCGGTTCTCCGCAGTGTGGCGCCATGAGGCATCACGGTTCTCCAGCCGGCCGGTTCTTCCAGCCCGGCCGGTCAAGTGATCGGCCGGTTTCTACTTAGTCGAGCGGCCCGCGAATTCAGGCCATGGTATCCTCCTCCTGCATAGCACCCGGTGTCGCGGTCCTCTAACGGGCTGCGTGCGGCTGTCGTTGCCACCGCCGCCCACAGTCGTCGCCACCATTTCCATCACTGCCTCCATCGTGAATAAAAACAGGAAACAATGGAGGGTCGTCGGGCCATGTTTGTTCGGCCCACTCCCTCCGCGCTAGGTGGTAACAAATGTCCATAGATGATTACTTATATTCAATAAGAACAAACGTATAATTTATTCAATTTAGATTATACAAAACCCCTACCACATAATTGACCTCGCATGTCGATGAGCCGCGGAAGTCAAGCGGCATGGTAGTCGGGCGTCGTAGAAGATGGTGTAGCATAGAACGGTGTCGTCCCATCAACGTTGGAGGAAGAGTCAGTGACAAGATGCGGAATTATAATTCGAAGACGACGTTGACTCGATGACGTCAGGGTGCGTCTGAAGAAGAAGTGTTGTGGAATAATTTCTTCACATTCTTCATCAAGGATGTTCATTGTTGAAGAACGATGTACATTGTTGGAAGAAGGTTCTCTCTATTATCCAAATCTATCCAAATGTATAATCTCCCACCAAAATAAAATAAAAACACACCACCTATGCAAAATATTGGCTTAATTCTTTCAAAATTCAAACACTTAAATTATTTAATTAATTGTGGATCAATTAATTAATTAAAAGGTGTTGGAAATTTTATTAGGTATAGAAGGAGGTAAAGAGATTACATTAAAAAAGGGAGTTGTCAAATTTAATAAAGGTAAGTTAATGGGGAGTTTACGGGAGTTGAGGGGAGGTGAATAGGTTTGGGATCATGTGGGCCCCACCACACTAAATCCTTTAATGGGGGGTTATGTGGGGTGTGGGCCCCACCCCAACTCCCCTAAGTAGGATTTAACCATCTCTTAAATAAAATTGTACAATACAACAATTTTATATAATTTTCTACGATCCCCAAATTATAACATTCAACCTATATAAAACGCAACTACGGTAAAGGTCCCTTTAAGAAAATACCGGTGCTGCGAGTTAATCGGTGCTCTCAGGTTTCAATTCCAAGCACCGGTTCAAAATATATAGAAACTCGCATGTATGTTTACTGAACGTACCTGAACAAAACTTCAGAAATTGATTCCGGGCACACCAGGCCTCAGAATTTGGCACCGTCAGAATCTACGGACTCGTAAAACTCCATTGATTTTAAGAAAAAAATTCCCTTGAAATTTCCAGCTATTTACATTTCCCCCACCTATAGGATTTACGTCCCCGTAATGCTACAACACTCACTTGGGAAACAAATTGGGGTACTGGAACACAATTGAACCTCCCACTCCCATATGCTCTCCTGGAGGTTCAAGTGCTGCCAGCGAATGCGCACCAGAGGAATCGACCATCCACATAGGACCTACACTTGTCGATCCTTGATCTACAGAGGGACCTCCATGAATTTATCCCTATAATCTATTTCCATATCCTCGTGATCGATGATGTGTGACGAGTCATGCACGTATCTCCTCAGCTGAGGTACGTGAAAGAAGTCATGCACCCGGTGCAATTGAGGTGGAAGGGCCAGGCAGTAAGCCACCTCGCCAACTCTGCTGAGGACCTGGAATGGCCAGATAGAGCAAGGAGATAACTTGACGCCTCGACCATAGTTCCTTACAACTCATCGAGGTGAGACCCGTAGGAAGACGTGGTCGCCATCCTCAAACACCAGTGGTCTCCATCGCATATCAGCATAGGACTTCTGTATGCTCTGTGTAGTCTTCATCCACTCCGGGATAATCTTCACCATATCTATCGTAACATGCACCATCTCTAGTCCTATGAGTGCTGACTCCCCAGGTTCAGTCTAGCACAGAGGTGATCTGCAATGTCGGTCATACAATGCCTGGTATGGGGCCATCCCGATGGTGGAGTGGTACATTTTGTTGTACGCAAACTCCACCAAGTGTAATTGATCCTCCTGACTTCGACCAATGTCAAGGACACATGCATGGAGCATTTCCTCAAGAGTCTGAATGGTCATCTCAGTCTGGAAATCCATCTGGGGATGGAAGGCAGTACTCAGACGTAACTGCATCCTAAATGCCTCATGCAACCCCTTCCAATGCCAAGAAGTAAATCGTGCATCCCGATGGGAGATGATCATCGATGGAACTCCATGAATACATTTGATCTCTTGTATGTAGAGGTGCACCATGCTCTCTATTAAGACCTGCTCTATAATTGGTAGGAAGTTGGTCGACCTGGTTATACAGTTGACGATCACCCTCTTATGCATGATTCCATGCTGTGCTGCCTGGGTTATCCTTTTCGCCGACCAAGGAAAACCCATTCCCAACATTGTAGATAAACCACATCTATTTTGCCTAATACAGCCAATTTGTGTATGAACTCTAGTTCCATAGTCCATACCAACATTAACATCATATGGCCTCGATGCTTCCACCAAGAGGCTCCAACCAAAACTCTCGTCTCAAGGGTCAGATCACAACATCCGCGTATGTTTGATTATCGAGTCTCCTCCCAAGTGTAACTCCAGAATTGAGGGTCAAGTCAATGGCTTAACTAGAAACTCTAGGTCTGGGACAAGATTCGTGGAAGGAAGGAATTATTGGCACCTATGTCTATTGATACGAAGGCTAGTAGTAGACTCATACCATACCTCAAACCATTCATAGAGCCCTTGGGTCACACTCCTTAACCTCATGATGCTGATATCTTCCCCTGACCTCTAGCTCCATGAGCCTAGTGGGGACTGCAATGGTGGGTGGTTGTAATATGTCGAACAGTTCACCACCTCATGTTTCTCTCCTTGCTCTGATTTCACATCTGCTGCCCTGAAGATGCATCTGTCCTTAACACTTCCTCTTCTCGAAACATTTTACACGCTGAAGTCTCTAAGACTGAAGCCAGTTTCATTCTTTCCAACTGTTAACATTCACTGGTTGTATCCGCTCAGCCAATGAACATTCAACCACAAAGGTTCTTTCTAGCACCCAAACATAAGTAGGAATGAATAGAGTAAAGAGTGTTGGATAAGATATCCTTAAACACACCTCACTCAGAGGTCCGAGATCTAAGGCACTGATCGAGTCATATTCATCGAGTACCAAGAAATATCAGTATGCCTCTCCGAATACTCAGCTACCGACACGTCGTCCTGCTAAAGCTGTATAAGCTCTCGAAAACTCTCACCCACCCCCTCAAGACAGTCCTTAGCTGCCTGTGGGTCAGGCTCGCCTCGAAACATGAGGGATATATGGTGTTGAAAAACATGTAAGGAACTAAGCCTACAAGTGTCCTCTACAGGTACAACCGGTAGTGTCTGCTGCCCAACACGTAGTGATATAGTTGGCACACTTTCTGAAGGTACCATCTCGGAAAATGGTCCATGTTCCAAAACATCATCATTATGTGGACTATCCTCATGGTCACTCGCTGAAAATCATTAGTCGCTAAGATCGACATCTTCTCTACTATTGTCTCAACTAGGATGAAAACTCCAATAATCTCATCTATCCATTCCTCTACTGCCTGGGAATCTGTCTTGCCTTGACGCCTCAGAGGCCTCTGCCACTGGAACGTGTGCAACGCGCTAAATCGGTGTGCACCATCCGCCAATGTGGCTGGTAGCATCTGCTACCTAACGGGTGGTGGTGCTACTAGTACATCACCCGAAGGTGCCAACATTGTAATTGGGCCCTGCACTGGATCCTCGTCGCTTGTTGGGCCTTCATCGTGTAATCTCTCTAAAGGAACCCTAGCTAGTTGTCTTCATAGTGGAATCCTGATAAGGAACAGGTGCTCCGCGGTCAATAAGTTATACCTATTGAGCTGAATCAAAGAGATCACAAAGTAAAATCTTGAAACACACATGCAATCAGTGCTTCCGTGAACTAAGTCATAAATCAGAGGTTAGGGTCCTCGTGTTTGGATAGGTCGGACGCCGCACCAAAACTAGACTCCCTAGACTAAAAACCACACTAAATAATCTTAACACCAATGCATCATATGAAAGAAAGATCAGAGTCCTATGTTATGTGGTAAAACCAACTCCCCCAATACCAATTTTCCACCACACGTTCTCGGGGCCCGTGATGTGACTACCCCAAGCCCACCTTCCATTGGCCAGAGGATAGAGACTATCAATAAAGGCGTAAATCCCTAAGCTGGGTAGGTATTGCCTTTATGAAATAAAACAAACACAACAGAGTAAGAAATAGGAAATAAACACTAAATGAATACTATATACAGTATGTAGTGCTAAAAGTAATGGGGCTAGAAATACAAACCCAATGGTAAAGTACATGTACATTGGAATAAAAGTACAGTTGAAAAAGGGACAACAACAAAAAATGGAAGCTCCTGGTACGCCTAACGAGTATACTACCTGAAGGGTAGGTACAGAAGTCCACCTCAGCACTCTACATATATCGGTCTCCTCCGTGTACCGACTTGTTTTGTGGTCCACCTCCGGGTAACGTCTGGTCCTGGCTTGCTCCTGACCTCCGTCAACGTTGTCTGTCATCTGCATCCAACACAACGAAGTGCGGGAATAGCCTGTTCATGGTTGATTATAACGATACTCCGTAGGGATCCCAAGACCCCAAAGGACTGCCAGAATCCATGAAGGATGAACCACAGAAGAGATACACAAACATGAAATATCAACCAACCCTACTTAGGTATATTCCTATACATATACCAAAGTTACCAAATTAAGTACATCTCCAACACATGAGCCCAAACACAAACCAATTCCAAAAATAAATTAAAGTCAATCACCATGATTATATTGGTTGAAAGAAATGTATCATCTCACACATGTATTCCACAATAGTACAGAGAAATAGATGATCAGTTGTAGCCATTGAATCATCTAAGCTGTCGAACCCACATATGATACAAGACCAGCTAAGCTGTCAGAACCACACAGGATACAAGTCCAGCAAAGTTGTTGGACCCACATAGGATACAATACCAGCTATCTAGAGAGTAATAGAGATGATCAGATGTTGTCACTGATTCATCTAAGCAATCAAACCCACAAAGGATACAAGACCAAATAAGCTATCGGACCCACACAGGAAACAAGAACAACTACTCTGTCAGACCCACTCAGGATACAAGTACAGAGTTTAAACTGCTAGACCCACACAGGATACAATAATAGAAGTCATCGCTCTCGAACTCACAGATGATCCTAGTAATGTAGTCATCGCTGTCGAACCCACGGAGGCTTCGAGTACAGTAGTCATCTTTGTCGAACCCATGAAGGATTCCAGTACAATAGTCGTCACTGTCGAACCTAAAGAGGATTCCAATACAGTAGTCATTGTTGTCGAACCCACGAAGTATTCCTGTACAGTAGTCATCGCTGTCGAACCCACAGAGGATTCTAGTACAGTAGTCGAAGCAGTCGCAACCAGCTCTAGGGTTCCCGCACACAGCACACCCGATTCCAGGAGGGTGTGCTCCTCGAGCAAAGGGGGGTCGATGCATCAACTATCACAAAGTCCATAGTTGATGTATCCCAATGTTTCGTCTCATCAATAGGAACCTAACGCAATAGATGTCGCATCAATCGGACACCTGGTCTGACAGTTTTTTGTTTTTCCACTCTAGGTCCCGGTTGGAATTACGCTCGTTCCAAACCTGGATGTTTTTAATTGTTGTCCAGAACCCATTTAGAGTATCACAAAAGGACCACCATGTCATAAGGGTCCCAGTGCAGCAGATGTCGGGTCCATCAGACGCACTTTCATGATGTTATTCGTATTTAAGAGAAATGGGCCCAGCTCGTCAAGCTCGGTCAGCTGGCGGGTCGGCACATCCTGGATCGGTGGGTCCGACCCAGCTGGCGCGGCCGGCCCGGCCGGGCGTGACCCTGAGCGGACAAGAGGATCAGGAGACGCAACCCCTGATTTTCCGAAACGACGGTACCGCCCCTCCTGTCCGGTCGGCCGAAGCCAGCTGGTCTTCTCTGGCACGGGCGGCCCGCAAATGGGGGCCGCTGTTCTCCCAAGAGGCACCTTCAGGTTCCACAACCTTCTTCAACTAGGAGGGATGCCTCCCGGCCGGTTCTCCCACCGAAGCGGCCCGATGAAGCGTAGGTCACGGTTCTCCGCAGCACGGTGCCATGAGGCGTCATGGTTCTTGTAACTCCCTGACCCTAGTTACCCAAAGTCGGTCCATTATTACATAACATTGGCATGATCACATGAAAGATCAAATCTCGAAAGACCGATTAGTTTAGTATCCTTGGAAACACTATATATATTAATAAAGTTTTACATTAAATCATAAAAATTAAAACTACAACACAAAGTCTCCATAGTCAACACTCTTATCCCCTTATACTATTCCTGCATGTCATTCATAATTTACTTCATCACATCCTGGGAAAAATAAAACCTAGAAAAGGGGTGAGATCAAATGCCCAGTAAGGATAACAATATAGAGAAAAATTTCATAAATAAACATTTAAGGCAATGTATAAGTAAAAAAAAGCCTTTTAAACTTGAACTTCAATATATTATGGCAAAAATAAAATGAAATAATGCCATTTACATATTCACGTGGATATTGTACAAATAAAATAATCACATGCAATATCAAAAACCACTTTCATAATGAAGGAATTGATAATGGCAGACTATCATAACCACATAGCCATGTCCTCATGCCAAGACTACAAATAAGATTTTGTCAAGGCCTTGTGCCAAGATACTAGTTTGTCTCATGAGATCTACCGATGCATTGAAGAGCTATAGCAGGTTCCACCTGTTACTTATTAAGTCCAATTAGTTTCTCATATGAACAGGTTTAAACATAACATAAACATTCGTATTAAAACTAGCATACAGAATGTAAATAGTTTCTCTATAAACCATGAATGGTATAAAAATAACACATCCATAGTCAAACATTTCACAAAATCTTCAATACAATGTGGAAGTTTTTTTCATAATAACTCAACTTCAAATAAGCTTAAAATTCATCAAAGGATGTTGACATAGATGAAATCAAAACTATTTGAGAGAAATATCTCTTCCTATTTTAAAATCATATAAGACTCGCATAATTATAAAATATAACATTTACTTTTAAAATTTTCTTATAATATTTTAAGGGAAGCTTCGAAGATTTTATAACGGCAGAAAATAGCTGCACCCGCCGTATAAGTTAAAAAACATTCTTACCTTAATTCTGTCAAAAAGGTTAAAAAGCACCTTGTTTGGAAAATGACGGAAAGATTCCTTTATAAACTTCTTATAAAAAGTCAAACAAGTGAATAAATAACTTTAACACATATTCTGTAAATTAGTAAGAATTTTTTGAAAAATAATTTTAAGAAACATGGATGTGGATGATAAAGAGATCATGGTAGATAATCACGTATAAACAACCTCGGATAATGAAGAGATTCTGAAATAAACCATTACCTTGTACTTTTCATTGGTTTAGGGTAGTTTAATATCATTTATAATGGTGAAATAATTGTTATTAAATTATACAAGAATCATATACATTAATATGATATCATATATGATCTTTTAACATTGATTTGTTAATAATATCTTAGTATTATCATTGTTTCAGGTGTTAACTTACTCATTTTGTTTTATGTGTTTTGTTACGTAAGACATGTTTATCATGGATTGATTGTTTCTTATTCATATCCATAATGATATCAAGTCCTTAGATACTATTATTAATCATCAAATGAGAATTACACTTGAATAGATATGATGGAGAATGAATCTCATCACGTTCGTGGAGACGATAGTCCGTACGTACGCACGAGCAACAATATCATTTTTTTGATATTAAAATAATATATAATTGGATGGTATATCATATATACAGAATAATTATCATGTTATATTTAATATTTACATGAATTATACTTCTTTATTATACCCATCCAAATAATAATTTATTGAATTACAATTACACCACGACGTGGAGACGGTAAGCCGTACGTACGCACGTATGATGACATGTCATTCAAAGGATGGATAGAATACTGAATATTGTTGTACCATATTTATAATAATATTACAGTATATAGAAGATACTGGATTCATTATTTTATAATGGGAATAACAATGAATTAAGAAGTTGAAGAAGAAATGAATTTGAAAAAGGGTGGTGAAAACATTACCTCTTCTTCGGGTTCTTCTTTTTGATTTGACCAAAAGGGCTCCTTAGGTTGCCTTTATGATCAAACTAAGGCCTCTAGGATGAATTCATGGAAGTTGATATAGTATTTGGGCTGAGTTTGGTTGAGCCAAATTTCTTTGAAGGTGTTAATTAATGAGAAGGGGGGGGGTTCCCTTTTATAAGAGGGGTGAGGGGAACCTTTGGAAAAGCTAGAAATATTATTTTATAATAAATTCATCTTCAGTTTCAAATTGCTCCAAAGTGTATTATTTAAAGGTTAAGGTCGGGATGGGTCGAAAATCACTCAACCAATAGAATTTAGATAGGTTTGGGTCGTTATATTAACCTTATCCTTTAGTTTTAACTATTAGTTAAATAGTTTTACACTTACCATGTCACTTTGTATTTTTATATTATATTGTTAGTAAACATACTATATAGCTCCAAGAGTCCTCCAAGTGGTCCATTAAGGACACACCTATCATGATAGAAGTCTGTTGGCCGAACCTTATATTTTTTTAAATTGAATATCAATTAATAATATAATATTTGTTTTAAAAACTCTTTTATGTCAATTTTGACACTATTTGGAAAATTGATTTTTGTGAAAATCATAAAAGAATGATAACTTCGAAAAAAAGATATTTAAATCAATCCTAAAATTTCATAATAACCTATAAAAGTAGTGTAATTCATATAAAGTCTCAAATTACCTTTATTTGGATATTTAAAATATCAATTATTTTAATATTTCATTAATTAGGTAATTACTCTATCACCATTGTGTCATAAATATATTAATTTATTTAATGTCTAAAAATTATAAATAAAATACCATTATGTAGGAAATATTTTTAGGTTTCTAATGAATATTTAAAATCTGATTTACCTTATGTATAACCCTATATTAAAAATGTTTTAGTAAATAAAATTTGATTTTAACTATTTTTACTCTTCTTTGAATTAAATAATAATAAAAGTCCTAATCTAATCCATGTGAACCTAAATGATAATAGTTTATTCATAAGGTTGTTTTTGGTCGAGATACACTTGTCTAATAGAATTAGGACAGGTGTTAGGGTAATATTAATATCATTTTTACCCTTAATTACCCTATTTACTTTTAACCGTGGTAAATAAAAGTAAAAATTTACGGTTCACCAAAAATTATTTTCATCTCATTGAACCACATTTTAATCCTTAATATTAACCGTGTATCTCAGATTTTCGAAATTCCACTCACAGAAGTGGTAAAATTATGTTTTATGAAAAATTCAGTATTTTAACTACCACTTAGTGGATTCACTATTCATAAAAAAAATATGTTTTTCAGAAAAATACCAAAAAATCACCCTAGGCTAATTTCGATATTCTGAATCCAAAAATGAAGTCCATTTTGAAAAATAAAATTTAGAAATTTAAAAATGTTAGTATTTCTATTCATAATGCCTAGTTTGATTGGTTGTGGTGTGTTAGAACTAGATGTTGTGTACAACAAACGCTATTGCATTATTCAAAGAGAAGCGTATCGTAGAAGATTGGGGTGTTACATTCTACCCTCCTTCAAATAATTTCGTCCTCAAAATTTCTAGAATACTACTGCATGAGAAGACTCAGGTGGTTCTCCATCATAAGTTCCTCGGGTTCCCACGTTGGCTCTTCCATCTTATGTTTTCTCCACAAGACTTTTACCGGACGAGTCATCTGGTTTCTCAGTACTTGTTCTCTCGTATCAAGAATCGTGACGAGTTCTTCGCAATAAGACAAATCAGGTTCCAGTTCTAATTCATCATAGGTGAGTACATGTGTTGGGTCAGGCATGTATTTCTACAACAGAGATATGTGGAACACATCATGAACTTTGGAGAGACTTAGCGGCATTGTCAATCGGTAAACTACAACTCCAATTTGTTCTAGAGTTTTGAAAGGTCCAATGTACCTAGGACTCTATTTACCTTTCTTACCAAAACGTATGACTCCCTTCCATGGAGATACCTTCAGGAAAACATGATCACTGACTTGAAAGTCCAAATCCCTCCTTCGATTATCGGCATAGCTCTTCTGCCTACTTTGATCTGCATTGACATGGTTTTGGATTACCTTATCCTTTTCCTTCGTTTCCTCCACCAGTTATGGGCCCACAAGTTTTCTTTCACCAACGTCAACCCAACATGTTGGTGTGCGACATCACTTTCTGTATAACACTTCATATGGTTCCATATGAATACTCGAATGGAAGATATTGTTATAGGAAAATTCTACCAGAGGTAAATATTGATCCCACATACCCTGAAAGTCAAGTGATCAGGATCTCAACATGTCTTCTAAGGTTTTAATAGTTCGTTCTGATTGTCCATATGTTTGAGGGTGGTAGGAAGTTCTCAAAAAAAGATCATTATCCAAGGCTTTCTGAAGACTTTTCCAGAATCTTGAAGTAAAATGGGGATCACGATCAGAAACAATCGATAGGGGTAATCTATGAAGTCTCACAACTTCATTAATATATAGTCTTGCTAGTCGTTCATGTGGTAATCTTCCCTTATAGCAAGATAATGTGCTGACATGGTAAGACGATCAACAATGACCCATATTGCATTGTTCCTCCTAGGAGTCTTTGGTAGCGCCATGACAAATTACATCATAAAATTGTCCCATTTCCACTCCGGTATGGGAAGAGGTTGCAATACTCCACGAGGTTGATGCCTTCCAACTTTCACTTGTTGACAAACCATACATCTTGACACAAATCAGCAATCTCCCCCTTCATGTTGTCCCACCAAAAAAGTTCCTTCAAATCTCTATACATTTTGGTGCTCCCAAGGTGTATAGAGATGTTTGAACTATGAGGATCATCCAACAATTCCCATTTTAGATCAGGTATATCGGGAACACAAAGCCTCTTCCCGAATTTCAAAATTCATTCTTCGTACACAATGTCTCTCAATCTCCCATCATTCACAGCTTTAATCTTCTTCTGAAATTTTTCATCATCATTCTAAGTTCTAATAATCCTTTCTAGTAAAGATGGTTTGCAAACCATTTGAAAAAGAATTGATGTTTCACCTTCCCTGGTTATTCCCATGTCCATCTTCACTAGATCCATGAAGATATGATCCCTTTCAAATCTAATATTGTTCAAAACTCCATGGTCTTTTCTGCTCAAAGCATCTTCCACCTTGTTTTCTTTCCCTGGGTGGTAGAGTATCGTAAAATCATAATCCTTGAGTAATTCAAGCCATCTCCATTGCCTCATGTTTAGTTCTTTTTGTGACAAAATATATTTCAAATTCTTGTGATCAGTATAAATATCACATTTTTCACCATAGAGGTTGTGCGTCGATATCATCAAAGCAAAGATCACAGCTTCTATCTCGAGATCATGAGTAGGATAGTTTTGTTCGTGAATTTTCAACTGTCGTGATGCATATGCAATAACCATATCATTCTGCATAAGGACACAACCAAGTCCTTTCTTATATACATCACTATAAATAATGAACCCATCATTCCCCGATGGTAGAGTCAATATATGAGAATTGACTAATCTTCTCTTCAGTTATTCGAAACATTTTTCACACTCTTTTGTCCAAACAAATTTAACCCCTTTACGTGTGATCTTTGTTAATGGGTTAGCCAACCGTGAAAAATTCTGGACGAAATGTCGATAATAACCTGTTAAACCAATAAAACTATGTACCTCAGTTATACTCGTCAGTGCATATCATTCTTGGATTTCCTTGGTCTTAGAAGGATCAACAGAGACTCCATCTTTAGAGATAATATGGAAAAGAAAATAAATCTCCTGAAGCTAGAATTCACACATGCTAAACTTTCCATATAATTCATGTCTTCTCAGAGTCATCAGGATAATGCGAAAGTGATTTTCATGATCTTCGTAGCTTTTAGAGTATCCCAAGATATCATCAATAAATACCACCACAAATTCATCGAGATATACCATGAAAACACTATTCATCATATCCATGAATACAGAGGGTCCATTAGTCAATACAAAAGGCATTACTGTAAACTCGTAATGCACGTACCTAGTTCGAAATGCTGTCTTTGGAATGTCTTCCATCTTCAGACACAACCGGTGGTTTCCAGATCGAACATAAATCTTTGAAAAGTATTGAGCTCCATGTAGTTGGTCAAATAAATCATCAATGTGAGTTAGGGGATAGTTTTTCTTTATTTTCATAGCCTTGATCTCCCTGTAGTCGATACATAACCTCAGAGACCCATCTTTCTTTTTAACAAAAAGAACAGGGGCTCCCCATGGAGAAACACTAGGGCGAATAAATCCCTTATAACTCAATTACCTAAGTTGTTTCTTTAGATCAACTAATTCTATAGTGGCCATTCTATAATGGGTCTTCGATATAGGCCTTGATCCAGGAATTAAATCATTGGAAAACTCAACTTCTCGTTCTGGAGGATGTCCAAGAAAATCTTCCGGAAACACATCTACATATTCTTTCACAACAGGTACATCCCCTATTTGAACAATCCTTTCCTCACCCACAATCATTTCATTCTCTTCCTCCCCAATAATTGAATTTAGTTGAACTACTGGGGGTGGATCTAGATAATAATTAGGTGGTGACGATTCTGCTTTAAGATAAGGTGTTCCTTATCATCATCATCATAAATTGTAACCTCTTTCTTCATACAATAAATCTTCATATCATGGTCTGAAAGCCAGTCCATACCGATGATTATATCAAAATAAATCATAGGTATGACGATGATATCAGCAGATAAAGAAAATTTATGTTATCTAATGGGGACTGATTCACAAAACGTTGTTGCAATGATACTTCCCTTAGGAGTTTTAACTGACAACTCCCATGTTAAATCAAATTTGAAATATATAATTTTTTTTAAAACTGGGAAGATATGAAACAATGCAATGATCCAGAATGAAATAATTCATTTTCTAAACATGAAGAAACCATTAAATTACTTGCCACTACATCATTCGAAGAATCTACCTCAGTAGTAGTGATAGCATAAGCATGGCCTTGATCCCATGGCCTTTTCTGAGGTATGTTCCCCTGACGTATAAGACATTAATTTGCATAATGTCCCATCTCCCTGCAATTGTAGCACTGAACATCGGTAGCTTCCTTCTTCCCTTTTCAATCACAAGCATGGTGGCCTTTTCACCACACTTGTAACATACACCCATTCCCTTCAAGAAAGTACCGGGGTGTTTCTTCCCACATTTACCACAGGATAGATATTCAACCTTTCCCTTCTTCCCCGTTATTTCCATTCCCAGATTGATCAGTATATCTCTTCTTCTCTTTCTTTTCTTTAAATTCATAAGACTTAGAGAATTCATTTTCTATCTTGAAGCACATGAGAAAATGTCTTCATAAGATGATAAGGATTGTGAGACTAATTCTCGACGGAGAAATGGTTTTAACACATCAAATAAATGATCAATCTTAATTCTTGGGTTACATATATAATCTCCAGCATACCTTGCTAACCTTGAAATGTTAGCCTCATACATTGCGACATTCTCATCCTCCTTTTGTCTCAGACTCAGAAATTGTCTTTCCATATCTGCTCGATGGTCACGAGGAAAGTATTTTTCTAAAAATAGATCTTTGAACTCCCTCCATTCGATATTTGATACTTCATCATATTCCTTCGTGTTTTGAATCAATGACCACCATTGATAAGCATCTCCAGTGAGGCGGTTAACTGCCATGATAACTTTTTCTCTTTCACTAATTCCCAAAGCCTGAAATATTTTCTCTATGGAACTTATCCATTTCTCAGCTACTAATGGATTTGTACTACCATTGAATGTTGGTGGTTGCTGCCTTATGAAGCAATCTAACATTGATCCTCCATGCTGTGGATCTGGGTGCTTGATTAGCCACTAAATTAGGATAATATTCATTGTTAATATACATAATATTAATGTTATTTGTTATTCATAAACACAATTTTAGTTCATTTTACACTTTAAACATCATTTCACATTATCATTGTAATACCTTCTTAAAATGCACTATTATGTGGTACATTTTTGAACATCATTTAATGTACCCAATGATTCATCTGAATTTAAGGAATATAATTATACATACTTTAATTTGATATTTTTGGAAATTGATCTACACTTAAATATGAACATGTTTGATTCAGGGATAAATGTAAAATTAATGAAAGAATATGGGGATATTTTGTGATGAAAGGAAATAATTCTGGAGAAGTCAGATTGGACACCAGCCCACTAATGAGACTGTGGGGCCCATAATACATTCCCAATTAATCCCCAATTTCGTGGGATTCTAGAAGATATGTATAGGAACAAATCACTATTCAGGATCCAATGCTAATTCGGCATCCATGGTGTCCATTTAGGTGGCCCAAGTTAGAGATAAAATTCTGGGAAAGATTCTACGGTCCAGAAAAACAGCCCATTAATATGATCATATGTAGGAATACACACCTCCAAATGGGCCCACATTTTATAGGAGGCTGTAATAAATAAGGAGATAAATTTTATTAATCTATTTTTCACTCTGATTCGGCCATCTAGAAGGTCTTACAAGTGCGTATTTTCGATTAAGGAAAGCTTGCTTCCACATCGGGTCAATAGTGGAAATATCAACTCTTCCTTACTTTCCACCCACATATGGCCTACCAAAATTAATTGAGGAGACTTGGACTATTGGAGGCTATACCCAAGGGCTCAACAATTCCTATTTAATGCAGTGGTGGTGAAGGAGTTGATAAGCATTTATTCTTTTTTCAATTGTAATGTTATGCTGTGATTTTGTTGTCTCAAGTTTGTCTTTCACTTGAATGTTGTCCAATTCACTTTAGTTTCTTAATAAAAGATCTTTTTCTCCTCTGTTTCTGTTGTTCTACATCTCACATTTATATAGTTGCCTCAATGTGTGAATTTATTCATGCCAAATCTTGTGAAATTATTCACAACAGTGGAGTGATCATTTTATTTTTGTAGTTTTCATTATTTCCCCATTTCCTCCTTCATGTGTCTACTTTCCGCTTCCATTGAAACCATGGGATCAATGTAGAGCTAACACACTTATGGGTTGATCCATGGAAGTAGAAAGGGGATGGATTGGATGTTATTTATCACCCCATTAATGTACAATCAATTCTTTAATTGATATTTTTTATGATTTTTAAACTGCATCGTCCTTGTTGAATTTAAGGTCACACACTTCATGTGCTAATACGAACATTTACCTTCAGGTGCTCAAAACATTGATCCTTCAAGTGTATAGGTGATTAGTATTAAAGGGTTTTGGAATTAAACCAGTAAGTGATGATGTTGTTTTATCTCCTTAAATGAACACATCTCAAATATAAGAAATTGAAATCATTAAAAAGGAAATACGTCCAATTCACCCCAAGTGATAACCTAGGATCAACTCATTCTTTTAAACTGAATTCACATAAATATGTTAGTTATACATTAAACCCACATAGATCAACCCATTTTGGACACTTCATAGCCAAAAACAGTCCATAGAATGTATGTGTCTATAGGTTACTTCTTAGGTCTCTGAGGATTAGACAACCCATGCTAAACTACAAGGACAATCCTACCTTATTCTCTTGGGTAAATTTGCGAGAGAATCGAATTTTGGCGCCATTTCCAGGGACCCAAGTAAGTCATCTAAACACCCATTCTATTCTTCTCCATCTCTTCTTTTCTCACCCAAATTCTCTTATCTTTTCCCTTTCTCATTTTTTTTCTTTTGGCGTATATCCGCCTACACCCGCGATCAATCAAACCATCTAGTTATGGTGGATAGTCCTGGTGTTGGGGAGTCAAGTACACCAAGGTAACTCTTTCCATTATATCTTATTTTTCCTAATACTCCAGAGTCAAAAATTGATCCCATTTCAATTGAAGGTCTTCAATGAAATTAACTCATAATCCCGAGTGGGAACCAAAATGGAAACCCAAATGAGGTATCCCCAAACTTGGGGAATGCAATTGATCAAACCATGAATGACTACCTCACAACTTTCTAGACCAATGACCCCTCATGCATTAGACACAATTCCCTAGGATATTCCAACTATGTCTCTAAACCCCATGTCCTAAACCATCTTCCCATATTCAATGGAATGGAGTCTGACATGCCCTACCTTCACATTAAAGAGTTCAATGACATCCTAGAAACCATGTGTCCCCCACATAAACTAGAATCATCTAAGGTACTGCTAATTCCTTTTTCTTTAAAGGATCAAGATAAAAATTGGCTAAAAAATTTGATACAATCATCCATCAACTCTTGGGAACAGCTACACAGAGAATTCTACAAAAAAATACATTCCCCACCACAAAACAATTGAACTTAAAAAGAGTATCCAAAACATTTTTGAAAAAGATGGAGAGTCATTCAATGAAACATGGGAAAGGTTCAAAGACACTCTAAACATGGTTCCACACCATGGTTATTCTATTCCCGAACAAATGATAATTTTCTATGAAGGGTAGGGTCCAGGGAACAAACAATTCATTGACATGATGTGTAATGGAACCTTTAAAAACAAACCCCAAATGATGCTAATGAATATCTAGAAATCCATTCTGAACAAAACCAAACATGGGGAACTTCACCATATTCTGAAAAGCCACAAAGAACTACTAGAATTCATACAATTATAGATGAGGAATTTCATAGGGCTATACTCACAACACTCTCTAGGATGGTTGAAGAGATAGGCCTTAGGAATGTCAATGAAATCCAAACTGTTGACCCTGTTTTCACAATTTTTGACAAACATGACCATAAGACAGACAACTGCCCAACCATTCCATCCATCAAAGATGTTATTTTAAGAGGACCCCTAGAGAAAGTAAATTCCTTGAACTTTCAAAATCCTCAATACCAAAACAACTTCAACCAAAGGTATAATGACCACCCAGGAATCCACTGGAAAGATAACCAAAAACCTAGAAAACCACAGGGACAAAATCCTTACCCACATTAGAACTACCAAACCCATAACTAGTTCCAAACCCAACCTATCGAATACCAACAGCCACCGGTCCATTTTCAACAAACTATCCCACCTCCAAAATATCCCCCAGGGATAAACCAATCTTCTCAAGAACCAACCCAAACTATTCCACAAATTCTATTAGAACAACTGTGCAAAAAAATGGAAAGGATGATCTTGGAAGTCACTTACCTTAAATAAGAACTTTAAACCATAAAAACTGGAAAGGAACCCATTCCTACTCAGGCGGTTCCATCCTTAACTTCAAGGGGATAGTCATATGTACTCAAAGAACTCATGAAAAACTAAAGAATGTGACTATTTTAAGAAGTGGGAAATCAATTGAGAAACCTGAACAACTAATTCAAACCCCACATGAAGATTCAAACATAGATGAAAATTCAAATGAACCACAAGATCAAACTGAGGAAGCTGATAACATTGTCAAGGAAACAACTCTTCAATAAACAACCCCACAACATGCACCATTTCCTCAACGCATGAGGGGGAAAACCAAGCCTAATTTGAGTGAAACATTGAGGGAAATATTCTCACAAGTCATGTTGAACATTCCCCTCCTCGATGCCATCCAAACCATACCTTCCTACTCAATGCACCATAAGGACTTGTGCACTTTTATAAGAAAATTTTCACATAAAAACAAAGTCATGTTTGCTGCTAATGTGAGTACCACCATTCAAGGGACCATTCCACCTATGTTGAAAGACCCGGGTTTCCCTTACATCAATGCTGAACTAGGAGAGAGAAAAGTTATCAAGGCCTTGTGTGACCTAGGTGCTAGTGTCAATCTCATCCCATATGCTCTGTACATCCAGTTAGGCCTAGAAGAACTCCAACCCACATCTTTCGCACATCAACTTGTTGATCGTAGCATTAGGGTTCCAAAGGGGATTTTAAAGAACGTTTTGGTAAAGGTTGAAAACTTCATCTACCCTACTGACTTCATTGTCCTTGACAACCATCCAAACATAGGAAATAAGAAACAAACCCCAGTCATCCTTGGTCGTCTCTTCCTTGCAACAATAAACTCTTTTATCCGAGTCCGAAATGGGAACATGACCATCACATTTGGAAATATGATTCTAGACTTGAACATCTGTAATGCAAGCTCCCAAATAGGGGATGATGAGGACATTCCTAAAGTAAAAATGATAGGAAGCATCGATAATGAGTCCATAGAACATCAAGGAATATTTGATGGATGTTTAAGTCAGGATGAGATTGATTTCTTTTGTTCACATGAAGCATGTTTATCTCCTTGGCTTGAATCATTTTAAAATTTCCCTTATGATGAAGTATTAGGTCCACCAATCAGTGAAACCTTTCAAGAAACCACTTTCATGGAGACCACTCCAACTTCCTTCCCTAAATCCGATGAAGTCAATCTAGTTGCTCAAACTTCTACATGTAGGGTATCAATCCTATCTAAAACTCTAAAAAAAGAAATTGAACTCAATACAATGTCCCAATCATTTGCTGGAATTCCGAACCAACATGATATTGAATTGAAGGAACTTTCCACTACACTCAAGTATGCTTTCCTAGGGGACAATCAAACACATCCTATTTTCATTTCTTCTTCTATTGAATCCAATCATGAGAGGATTCTTCTAGATGTCCTTAGGAAACATAAGAAATCAATTGGTTGGACCCTGTCTGATATTCCCGGGATTAGCCCAGTTGTTGGGACTCATAGGATTGTTCTGGATTCTGATTCAAAGCAATGTCTTCAACCTCAACGGTGACTCAATCCTAATCTAGTGGAGGTAGTAAGGAAATAACTTCTAAAATTGTTTAAAGCTGGTATCAAATATCCCATAGCTTAGAGTGAATGTGTGAGCCCAATCCAAGTGGTTCTAAATAAGGCTGGAATCACAATGATAACCAATTAGGATTGAGAGATTATTCCAACAAGGGTGAGTAGTGGATGGAGGTTCTGCATTGTCTATAGGAAGCTAAACTCATTCACCACGAAGGACCATTTCCCCTTATCATTCGTTGACCATGTCCTTGATAGAGTGGCAGTTCATGCCATCTACTGTTTCTTAGATGGGTACTTAGGGTATAATAAAATTGTGGTCTCCATAGAGCATCAAGGGAAGACTACATTCACAAGTCCATTCATAATCTTTGCCTTCAAACACTGCCCTTTGGTTTATTCAATGCTCATGGAACCTTCGAGCGGTGCGTGATGGGAATCTTCTCAGACATGGTAGTGTATTTTCTAGAGGTCTTTATGGATGACTTCTCTTTGTTTGGGGATACATTTGAGGGATGTCTCCAGAATGCGGAGATAGTCTTTTCAAGATGTGAAGAAAATAATCTTGTCCTAAACTAGGGAAAATGCCATTTACTGGTTAAAGATGGACTAGTTCTAGGCCATCTGGTCTCAGGTAGGAGGATTGAAGTTGATAAAGCCAAGGTTGACATCATTCATCACCTTCCATCACCCAAAACTATCAAGGAAGTGAGGTATTTCTTAGGACATGCTGGTTTCTATAGAAGATTCATCAAATGCATTAGTTCAATCTCTCATCCCCTTTGTACTCTCCTAGTAATGGATGCTCCATTTGATTGGACACAATGTTGTGAGGGTTCATTCTCAACCCTCAAATCCTTTCTCACCTCTCCCCCCCATCATGAAATCTTCAAATTGGAACCTTCCTTTCGAACTAATGTGTGATGCCAGTGAATTAGTTGTAAGAGCTGTGTTAGGACAATGTTGTGATAAAACTTCTTATGTCAATGCTTATGCAAGAAAATCCTTAAATGATGCCCAAATCAACTACACCACTACTGAAATGGAGTTTTTTCTATTGTGTTTGATTTAGAGAAGTTTAGGTCATACCTCTTAGGATCCCCCATCACTGTGTTCACTGACCATTATCCACTAAAATACCTCTTCCAAAAAATAGATGCTAAGGCTAGACTGATTAGGTGGGTCATTATCTTATAGGAATTTGACATCATAATCAAGGATAAAAAGGGCATTGAAAATGTTGTAGCTGATCACCTATCTAGGAAGGAATTCAAAGGCAACTCAAATCACCTTTCGGTGTCTGATTCATTTCCTGATGAACACCTACACTCTGTGAGTGACTTCCCTTTGTATGCTTACATAGAAAATTTCTTAGTTAAATGATTCATTCCAAAATTCTTAGGGACTCATGATTGAAGGAAATTCCTTTATTATGTTAGACACTATGTGTTTGATGATCTGTACCTCTATAAGTTCTGCCCTGACCAAGTCATTAGGAGGTGTGTCCCAGAATCTGAACAACAGTCCATCCTTATATTCTGTCATAGTGAGGTATGTGGAGGTCACTTTTCCACTAAGAAAACATCTGCTAAGATTCATCAATGAGGTCTCTTCTGGACCACCCTATGAAGGGACTCTTACACATTTTTTCAAAGTTGTCATAAGTGTCAACAAGTACGGTCCGTCACAAAAAGTAATCAAATGCCACTCACTCCCATCTTAGTGGTTGAAATATTTGACTGTTGGGGAATTGATTTCATGGGTCCCTTCCCAAACTCTAGGGGATACCTCTAAAAACTCTTAGCTATATATTATGTCTCAAAATGGGTTGAGGCCATTCCCACTAAGTCCAACGATCATCAAGTTATGATTCAATTTCTAAAAGAGAACATATTTTCTCGATTTGGAATTCCTAGGGCTACAATTAGTGATCGAGGTACCCATTTCTGCAACCGCCCATTCTTTTCACTCATGTCTATGAATGGTATTTCTCATAAAGTGTCCACTGCATACCATCCTCAACCCAATGTTCAAGATGAGTTAGCGAATAGGGAGATTAAGAAAATTCTTGAAAAAACTATCAACCCCTCTAGGAACGATTGGTTTGAGAAACTCTTAGATGCTCTTTGGGCATATCTAATCTCATATAAAACCATTTTAAGAATGTCCCCATATACGTTGGTGTATCGAAAAGCATACCATTTACCTATTGAAATTGAGAATAAGGACTTTTGGGAAATTATGAAACGGGATTATGTCCTCTCATTGGCCGGAAGAAAATGGAAATTAGATCTCAATGATCTAGAGGAACTAAGGATGGAGGTTTATAAAAATTCAAGGATCAATAAATCTAGAGTTCAAGCCTACCAATATAGGAATATCAAGGTCAAATATTTTGAACCGGGAAAACTTGTGCTCTTGTATAGTTCAAAACATCATTTACACCCAAGAAAGTTAAGGTCTAGATGGTCAGGACCTTTCGTAGTGCATCATGTATTCCCTCATGGGGTAGTAGAGATTCAAGATCCCACAAGTTGTTACATTTTCAATGTCAATGGTCAATGGTTAAAACCATTCATTGAATCATTCAATAAATAGGAAATAGAGGTTTAGTTAACTGATCCAACCTATGAACTAGGAAAAAATTGATAGATTTAGGGTCCATGTCGGGCTAACGACGTTAAACAAATAGCTGCATGGGAGGCAACCCATGGTTTTTAAGTTTCCTATCATTTTGATGTTTTAATAAAATTTATATTTTTAATAGGATTAATTAATGATTTTTTAATTAAAAAAAGACTGTTGACCTGTTCTTTAATTATGAGTATGGATGGGTATGAAAGGGGAGCACCGTATTCATCTGTGTCACGCTGTGTGATCCATGAGTAATACCTTATCCCGAAAATTAAAAGAAGACAATGTATCATTAGTTTGATTTAAAAAATATAAAAACACGAAAAACCATAAAAATTAGGATACATGGAATTAAATAATTCATTATGTTGTTTGTTTTTTCTGGTTTGTTCTTGTTTTTATAGTTCAGGTACTATTTTTTGGGTGATACATGTTCAATTAAGGAGGTGCTTACATCCCCCAAGAGATCAAAGGACTAATTTGGAGCAGAAAGAACTTCAACTTCAACCACCAGGTGATTTCATTCCATGATCATCAATTTCAATTTCCTTTTTGAACTTCCATTATCTGCCTCTACTCCTTCTCAATTTTCATTTCTTCAAACACTAGGGACAATGATTTTTTATGTTGGGGGGATATAAAATAAAAAAATGATTTTGTGTCAAAAAAATGAATGAAAAAAATTGTAAATGAAAGGAAAGATTCCTTTAACTTTAAACATGGTAATACACATTGCACAATTTGAAATTGAATATCAAATAATTTAGCATGCCCGGATTATGATTTTAATCCTTTTATAATTTCATGAACATAGATTTTGGAAAGTGTGGTTGTTCAATGTGAAATTTCATCGTTTATATTTTCATCCAGAAAAAAAAAGATCACAATGCACGTATTTTGGATAGTGGGGTATTAGTTTAAGTTCATGGGGTCCCCTAAATATATATCATAGGTTTGGTGATCATTTTAGTTTAATAAGAGTATTCAAAAAAATTAATTTTTTTTTGCAAGTATAGCAATGAAATGACCTAATGCGTGGATTTCGGAACATGGGGATCGTGACTACATAGTTGTATGGCCCAGAGTTAGTAATTTTATCTCTATTTTAGGTTATTTGATTTTTTTAGACTGAGTTAACTCGTGATGATGCCCGAATATGTGGGCTTCACTTGGTTCCCTAAGGTCTTTGAGCCTGGTAGTCATCGTTAAAGTCTTGCTACAGGGGTTGACTCTTTTGAGTGAAACTTCAATTACCATGGAAAAATTCCAAAAAAAAATTATACAAAAAAAAGAATACTCATCTTAGTATTGATATTTCATTCAACCTAGCGCTTCCATAATTCCCCCTTGAATAAAAATGAACCCCCATGTCTATTGTGATGGACAACACATCCCCATACATAATTGATATTGGATGAAATATGGAAATGAATTTGAACAAAGGAATCAGATTGGGATTGAGATCTACTTATGAAACTATATTGTATTAAAATATTTCGATGGGTTTCATGATTGTTTGGAATAAGGGTTTTTGGTGATCATTTTTTATTAAAATGTTTTTGGAAAAGTGAATTCGAATTTCATATTATTGAGATATATTTTGCTCGGAAATAGAAAAACTCAAGTTGGGGGGTGTGATTAGCCACTAAATGAGTCCAATATTCATTGTTAATATACATAATATTCATGTTATTTTTTATTAATAAACACCATTTTAGTGCATTTTACCCTTTTAACATAATTTCACATTATGATTGTAATACCTTCTTAAAATGCACTATTATGTGGTACATTTTTGAAAATCATTTAAAGTAACCAAGGATTCATTTGATTTTAAGGAATCTAATTATACATATTTTAATTTAATATTTTTGGAAATTGATCTACCCTTAAATATGAACATTTCTAATTCAGGGATCAATGGAGAATTCAAGGAAGAAGATGGAGATATTTTTTGATGAAAGGAAACAATTCTGGAGAAGTCAGATTGGACACCAGCCTACTGATGAGCTTGTGGGGCCCAACATACATGCCCAATTAATCCAAATGTTCGTGTGATGCTATAATACATGTTTAGAAACAAATCACTCATCAGAATCCAATGCTAATTCGGCCTCCATGGTGTCCATTTAGGCGGCCCAAGTAAGAGATAAAATTCTGGGCCAGATTCTGTGGCCCAGAACAACAGCCCACTAATATGATCATATCTCGGAATGCACAATTCGAAATGGGCCCAAAATTTATAGGAGGCTAGGAGACATCCGGACCTCAGTTGTATTAGTATATGCCCCACTCTGATTTGGCCATCTAGAAGGTCTTCCAAATGTGTTTTTTCGGTGAATGAAAGTTGCCTGCCACCTCGGGTCAAGGGTGGAAAATCAACTCTTCCTTACGTTCCACCCACCTATGGCATACCAAAATTAAATGAGGAGACTTTGTCTATTAGAGACTAGACCCAAGGGCTAAAAAATTACTATTTAAGGCATTGGTGGTGAAGTAGTTGATGATCATGGATGTTTTGTTCAATTGTATTGTTATGCTGCGATTTTGTTGTCTCAAGTTTTTATTTCACATGTAAGTTATTCAATTCACATTAGTTTCTTAATAAAAGTTTTTCTTCTCCCATTATTCTATTGTTCTACTTCTCACTTTGATATAGTTGCCTCAAGGTTTGAATTTATTCTCACCAAATCTTGTGAAATTATTCATACAACGGTGGAATTATCATTTTTTTTGTTGTTTTCTTTACTTCTCCATTTCCTTCCTCATGAGTCTACTTTCCGCTTCCATTGAAACCATGGGATCAATGGAGGGATAAAAAACTTATGGGTTTATCCAAGGAAGTAGCATGAGGCTGGATTGGATGTTATTTTTCACCCCATTAATGTATAATCTCTTCTTTAATTGATATTTTTATTTGATGATTTTTAAACTTCATCATCCTTGTTGAATTTAAGGTCACACGCTTCATGTGCTAATACGAACCTTTATCTTGATGTGCTCAAAACATTGATCCTTAAAGTGTATAAGTGATTAGTATTAAAGGTATTAGGAATTAAACCAGTAAGTGATGATGTTGTTTCATCTCCTTAAATGAACCCATCTCAAATATAAGAAATTAAAATCATTAAAAAGGAAATGCGTCCAATCCACCTCGAGCAATAACCTAGGATCAACTCATTATTTTAAACTGAATTAACATAAATCTGTTAGTTATACATTAAACCCACATAAATCAACCCATGTTGGCCACTTCATAGACAAAAAAATTCAATAGAATGTACGTGTCTATAGGTTACTTCTTAGGTCTCTGAGGATTCGACAACCCAATATAAACTACAAGGATCATCCAATATTCTTCTCTTGGGTAAATTTGAGAAAGAATCAGTGCTCCATACGGGTAAGGTTATTATTCATAACCTGAGTGAGTTGTACCAGTATGGTGATTAGTTGATCAGCACCAGTTGAATCACCAACACCACTATAATTATCTTGAGGAGGAGGGCAATCCCTACATTGAGTGTGTGCATTGATACAGTTTCCATTTCTTCCAATAGGCGCCATTTCTAAACAATGTCATAAACTAGATTAGTTTATGAATCAAAATACACAATTCTATACTTATAAAACACTTAACATAAATTGAACTACTTATGGATATAATCCATAATCCTAAAAATGTTTTCATTGTGGAATTATATACTTATAAATCCATCATAATGATTTGTAACGAAAATGAGAGTTATCCTAAGCATATCCCCCAGGAGTGTCATAACCAAGAGTGCAGCAAGGCCAGTTGTCATGCACAAGTTCCCATTAGAGTTTAGCTCAATGCGGTGTTTTTGGGTTTTACCCCTAGGTACATCTGTGCCAGAGCCGTCTCTACCTGATCATATCCAGACAGGGATGTATTTCTTGGAAAACTCACAAAATCTCTACAATTCCAAAATTCTAGGAAGTTCTTCTATACTAACCCTCAAAGTCTTTCTTAAGGCTATGTGCTCTAATTAGATTTTTTCTAAATCTAGAATCCAAGGTTTGTACTAAACTTTCTCTGATACCAAATGTAACTCCCCGACCCCAGTTACCCAGAGTCGGTGCATTATTACATAATATTGGCATGATCACATGAAAGATCAAATCTCAAAAGACCGATTAGTTTAGTAGCCTTGAAAGAAGTAGATATATTCATAAAGTTTTACATTACATCATAAAAATTAAAACTAGAACAACACAGTCTCCATAGTCAACACTCTTATCCCCTTATACAATCCATGCAGGTCATTCATAATTTACTTCTTCACAACTTGGGAAAAATAAAACATAGAAAAGGGGTGAGCTCAAATGCCCAGTAAGGATAACAATATAGTAGAAACTTTCATAAATATACATTTAAGGAAATGTTTTAGTAAAACAAAAGCCTTTTAAACTTGAACATCAACGTTGTATGGAAAAAATAAAATCAAATAATTCCATTTAATTTTTCACATTGGATATTATACTAATCGAATAATCACATGCAATATCAATAACCACTTTCATAATGATGGAATTCATAATGCCAGACTATCATAGACACATAGCCAAGGCCTCGTGCCAAGAGTACATATAAGATTTTGTCAAGTCCTTGTTACAAGACACTAGTTTTTCTCATGATACATACCGATTCATCGAGGAGCTATAGTGGGCTCCACCTGTCACTTATTAAGTCTGATGCATTCCTCATATGAACAGGTTTAAACATAACATAAACATTCGTATTAAAACTAGCATAACAAATGTAAATACATTCTCCATAAACCATGAATGGTATAAAAATAACACATCCACAGACAAACATATCACAAAACCTTCAATACAATGTGGAAGTTTTGTTTCATAACAACTCAACTTCAAATAAGCTTAAAATTCATCAATGGATGTTGACATAGATGAAATCAAAACTATTTGAGAGAAATATATCTTCATATTTTGAAATAATTTAAGAGTCACGTAATTATAAAATAAAACATTTACATTGAAAATTTTCTTAGAATCTTGTAATGTATGCTTCGAAGATTTTATAACGGCGTAAAATAGCTGCACCCTCCGTATAAGTTAAAAAAACATTCTAACCATTATTCTGTCGAAAAGGTTAAAAAGCACCTTGTTTGGAAAACGACGGAAAGATTACTTTATAACCTTCTTATAAATAGTAAAAAAAGGGAATAAATGACTTTAACCCATATTCTGCAAAATAGTAAGAATGTTTTGAAAATAATTTTTAATAATCATGGATGTGGATGATAAAGTGATCCCAGTAGATAATCACATATAAACAACCTCGAAAAATGAAGAGATTGTGAAATAAACCCTTAACTTGTACTTTCCCTTGGTTGAGGGTAGGTTAACCTCCTGTATAATGGTGAAATAATTGTTATTAAATTATACAAGAATCATATACATTAATATGATATAATATATGATCTTTTAACATTGATTAGTTAATAATATCTTAGTATTATCGTTGTTTCGGGTGTTAACTTACTTGTTTTCTTTTATATGTTTTGATATAGAAGCCATGTTTATGATGGATATTTTGTATATTATTCATATCGAGAATGATATGAAGTTCTTAGATACTATTAATAATCATCAAAGGAGAATTATAATTGAATGGATATGATGGAGAATGAATCTCATCCCGTTCGTGGAGACGGTAGTCCGTACGTACGCACGAGCGACAATATCATTCTTTTGATTTTAAAATAATATATAATTGGATGGTATATCATAAATACCGTATCATTATCATGTCATATATAATATTTAAATGAACTATACATCATTATTATAGCCATCAAAATAATTATTTATTGAATAACAATTACACCACGACGTGGAGACAGTAAGCCGTACACACGCACGTATGGTGACATGTCATTCAAAGGATGGATAGAATACTGAATATGGTTGTACCATATTTATTATAATATTACAGTATATATGAGATTCTATATTAGTTATTTTAGAATGGTAATAACAAAGAAAGATGATGTTGAAGAAGAAATGAATTTGAAAAGGGGTGGTGAAAACATTACCTCTTCTTCGGGTTCTTCTTTATGATTTGATAAAAAGGGCTCCTTAGGTTGCCTTTCTGATCAAACTAAGGCATCTAGGTTGAATTGAGAAACGTTGAGAGAGTATTTGGGCAGATTTTGGTTGAGCCAAATGGCTTTGAAGGTGGGAATTAGTGATAAGTGGGAGTTCCCTTTTATAAGAGGGGTAGGGGAACCTTTGGAAAAGCTAGAAATATTATTACATAATAAATTCATATTCGGTTTCTAATGGCTCCAAAGTGTATTATTTAAAGTTTAAGGTGGGTATGGGTCGAAAACCACTCAACAAATAGAATTTAGACTTGTTTCGGTCATTATAGTAACCTTATATTTTAGATTTAACTCTTACTTAATTAGTATGACACTTACCATGTCACTTTGTATTTTTATATTATATAGTTAATAAACTTACTATATACCTATAAGAAACCTCCAAGGGGTCCATTAATGATAAAAATATCATGATATAAGTCTCTTGGCTGAACATTATATACTTAGGAATTGAATATCAATTAATAATATAATATTTGTTTTAAAAACTCTTTTATGTCAATTTTGACACTATTTGGAAAATTGATTTTTCTGAAAATCATAACAGAATGATTAATTCGAAAAAAGTTAATTAAATTAATCCTAACATGTCATATTAACCAAGAATATTAGTTTAATTCATAAAAAGTCTCAAATTACATTTTTTTGTACATATATAATATCAATTATTTTAATATTTCATTAATTAGGTAATTACTGCATCACCATTATGTCATAAATAAATTAAATTATTTAATGTCTAAAAATTATAAATAAATTACCATTATCTGAGAAATTTTTTATATTTCTAATGAATACTTACAATCGATTTTACCTTATGTATAACCCTATATTAAAAAAGTTTTAGTAAATAAACATGGATTTTTACTCTTTTAAATCTTCTTTGAATTAAATAATAATAAATGTCCTAATCTAATCCAAGTGGACCTAAATGATAATATTTTATTCCTAAGGTTGTTTTTGGTCACGATACACTTGTCCAATAGAATTTGGACATGTGTTAGGGTAATATTAATATCATTTTTACCCTTAATTACCCTATTTACTTTTAACCATGGAAAATAAAAGGAAAAAGTTACTATTCACCAAAAATTATTTCCATCTCATTGAACCACATTTTAGTCCTTGATATTAACCGTGTTTCTCGGATTTTCGAAATTACACTAACAGAATTGGTAAAATTATGTTTTATGAAAAATTCAGTTTTTTAACTACCACTTAGTGGTTTCACTATTCATCAAAAAATGATGTTTTTAAGAAAAATACCGAAAATTCACCCTAGGCTAATTTCGATATTCCGAATCCACAAATGAAGTCCATTTTGAAAAATAAAATTTATAAATTTCAGAAAGTGGGTATTACTATTCATAACGGCTAGTTTGATTGGTTGTGGTGTGTTAGAAATCGATGTTGCGTACAACACACACTATTGAATTATTCAAAGAGAAGCGTACCATAGAAACTTGGGGTGTTACAGTTCTCCAGCTGGCTGGATTTATCATACCGGTTCATCTAGCTCAGCCGGTTAAGAGACCAGATGGTTTCTCCTTGGTTGAGCGTCCCATGGATGCGGGTCACGGTCTCCCATGTCCGCACGACACCCAGTGCTGTAGTCCTCTAACGGGCCGGCGCACGGCCGTCGTTGCCGCAGCCGCCCTCGGTCATCACTACCTTTTCCATCACCGCCTCCATCGTGAATAAAAACAAGAAACAACGGAGGGTCATCGGGCAGTATTCGTTCAGCCCGCGCCCTCCGCATTTGGCGGTTACAAATGGCCATAGATGATTAATTGCATTGAACAAGAACGAAGGTATAATCTATTCAATTTAAATTATACAAACCCCCTACCTCGTAATTGATGTCGCACGTCGACGAGCTGAGGAAGTCGAGCGTCATAGTAGTCGGGCATCGTGAAAGACGGTGTCACGAATAATGGTTTCATCCCCTCAATGTTGGAGGAAGAGTCGTTGACGTGATGCGGAAAGATAATTCTAAGAGGACGTAGACTCGATGACGTTAGGGTGCGTCCGAAGAAGAAGCGTCGTGGAAGAAGTTCTTCACGTTTTTCATCGGGGATGTTCTTTGTTGAAGAACAGTGTTCTTCATTGGAAGAAATTTCTCTCTATTATCCAAAGCCACCCAAAAGTATAGTCGCCAACCAAAATACCATAAAAACACACCACCTATATAAAAGAATGGATAAAGATTTCAATATTCAAACACTTAAATTAATTAATTAATTTTGGATCAATTAATTAATTAAAAGGTGTTGGAAAATTTATTAGGGAGAGAAGGAGGTGGAGATATTACATTAAAACAGGGAGTTGTGAAATTAAATAAAGGGAAGTTAATGGGGAGTTTAAGGGAGTTGAGGGGAGGTGAATGGGTTTTTATTTTTGTGGGCCCCAACACACTAAATTCTCTCATGGGAGGTCATGTGGGGTGTGGGCCCCACCCCAACTCCCCATTGGAAGAAATAACCACCTCTTAAATAAAATTTTACAATTAAACAATTTTATTTAATTTTCTACGATCCCCAAATTATAACTTTCAACCCGCATAAAACACAACTATGGTAAAGGTCCCCTTAAGTGAATACCATTATTGCGAGTTCATCGGTGTTCTCATATTTCAATTCCGAGCAATGGTTCAAAAGATAGAAAAACTCGCACGTACGTTTACTGAACGTAATCGAACAAAATTTTGGAAATTGATTCTAGGCACACCGGGCCTCGGAATTTGGCGCCATAAGAAACTACGAACTCGTAAAACTCCGAAGAATTTATGAAAAAAATTTCCTTGAAATTCCCGAGTCTTTACAGGTACAATAAGGGAAATGATTTAATAGTACATGGGTGAGCATAATCAACATCATCATATTATAAACATAAGATCATCACCATAATCATAAAGAAAACATTTGATAATGAAATGGAATTTTTTATATGCATAAAAATGAATGATCATAACATAGTGGAAAAATTCCCTACCTAGTTGTAGACAAATATCACTCTGTGTTCTAACATAACATATGAGCATAAATCATAACATCATAATTGTAAAAATATATATCATCATATACATTCATAATATACATAATAAAATGAGATATACCCAATAGAACAATTAATTAGAATAATGTATTATTATGGTTCCATCCATCAAATAATATATTTATCATAATCATACATGCCACTTGGAGAGGGAATAAATATCAATCACAATCATGATATAAATCCATGGAAACAAATGATTTGTATAATGGTTTCATAAGGATTTAATTAATTATAATATTTTTGGGTTAAAAAATAATTAAGGGAATCCATATTACAACTTAAAACATCGCCATCATTGAGTGGAGAAGAAAAAACTCAAGAGGAGTCAATACGATATATTTGAAAATAATGATTCATTGAACATTATTTTTATTTTTCCATAAAAAACATTCAAAAGGTAGATACATGTATATAAAAAAAGGAAAGGTAAATAATACATGAATGGTTTTTTAATGATATTATTGGAATATCCAAACTTAAAACCAAGTGAAATAGGGGACAACCCAATGGAAATAGCAGGGTTTATGAATCCCCATATGTTAATTCTTGATTTATTTTATTACTATCCCTTCTATGAAATAATAAACATATGTTTATTAAAACATAAAAAACCAAAGTGTAATATTTTGATTTATTTTAATATTGAACCAATATAATTATTGGATTATATTTTATAATTTTCTTTAAACATAAATTGTTTTGATTTCATGTTTTCATTAAATTATCCAGTCTTTTTTCAATTTCAATATTTTTTTCAAATTTCATTTATACCAAAGTAAAAATAATTAAATAAGCATATAATAATTTTAATCACCTTATTTTATATTATATATATTTCATAAATTAAATACATGATGTTGGTGGAGGTCAATTATTATGAAATTCCTTCATAGGTGGTAAACATGTCGTTGACGGAACATTATCAAAAATGGAGTAAAGAAGTGATTGACATATAAATTTTTTGTACATATTATTATTTTAGTAGGTTAACATAATTATTATAATCATAAAATTATTCTTAATTATGATTAGAATATTTATGACACAAATGGATTTGGAAAAAATGGGAATAGATTAGAAAAATGAGAGAAGAGTTGAAGAAAACATACTCTTTTCTCATTGTCTCTTCTTTTTTATAAAATTATGCTCCTGTGATGCGTGGAGTTGGTTTACTCTAGACCATCCATAAGAATTTCACTAGTATTAATAGAGATTATTTATGTTTAACTTTTTCTTTGGTAATTGAGGGAAGAGTGGCTTTCAAAGGGAGTGGTGATGTGTTAGTTATACTTGAGGAGAAGGGTATTTTTAAGATAAAATATTAAATATAATATAATATTCACGGTAATAAATTAAATTGTATTATTTTTTACATAATGAAATATATATGAATGAAATATGATTAATTAATGAATTTTAATCAATTTATAATTATAATGATTTATTCTAATCAAATGGAATGAAGAAAAATAAAAAAAAATATTTATGGAGACACATTAGACTTTTTGGATTTGGAAAATAATATTTAGGTTTTGAAATTATGTTTATTGTTTATATATTAACAATTTAACTTATTTAATTGATTTTGGTCCAAAATTAATATTTAATAATTTATTAAGACTTGATTAAATCATAATTGTGTCATAAAAATTTTATTATTTTAAAAATTTATTAATATTATTCATGTAAAAATTGAAATAATTCAGAAAATTACCAAAAAACCCTGTAAAATATAATTTCTTTTATTCTAAAAATATCATCAATTTTATTAAAATAGTTTTCTAACAAAATAAAATTTCAATTTTTATATAAAAATAATGATTTTTAAAAAATAAATTAAAGTACAGTTTATTAAATATTTGCATAAATTTTCTTTGAGTTTTAAATCTTGATATTTATTTTATAGAATTATAGTAGTTATAGTTTGATAAATTGTTTATGATAACTTTTATTTATAATTTATATATTATTTTTTATAATTTTGAGGTCAAATTATTATTCATAATGGTCATTCTACTATTCCCAATGTTCTAGTTACTATTCCAATGGTAAAATTACTATTCTAATGTTCATATACCACCATAGAAATACATAATAATTATTAAATGTGTTATTTTCTATAATTCCTCCAATTTTTTAATATTTTTTAAGGTGTCAATTTTTTTCTAATATTATATTAATTTTCTATAGTCTTGATTGTGCATTTATCTTGTGGTGTCCGTATAATACTATATAATAAAATTGCATACATTCAGTTAGATTTTTTTATAATAATATATGGATAATTAAACACTTGGGATTTGTACTAATGTAGCATAATAAAGTGGTATCATATGCCTCAAGAAAATTTAATGTTCATGAGAAGAACTATCCAATTAATGACTTGGAATTACCTATATTGATCATCAAATTTATTATTTTTAAGAAATTTATGTTTAGGGATAAGTGTGAAATATATACGAAAAATAATAGTATTAAATATAAATTCACATTGAACGAGCATAATAAGTTCCATAAAATTAAATCAGAGCTGATCAAGGACTGCTATATCCTAATACTATATCATCATGGGAAAGAAAATAATGTGGTAGATGGTCTATATATAATGGATTTGAAATATTTATCAATGATGTGAATTAAGAAGGATTCAATATTCTTACACATTCAATGGATGGACATAGGGATAAAAAAGGAAACAACAACATAATTACTTTCTCAAATGACGTATAAACCATCCATCTTGGAGAAAATAAATGATGCTCAAAGATATTATGTGGAAAAGAATAAGAAAGGGGAATATATATGAAAAAATAAATCCTCTCAGTTCAAAATTATAGAAATGAGTGTTGTAATATTTTGGTCATGAATATGTGTACCATAAGATCATGATATAGAGAATATGTTGTTGAATGATGCACATAACTTAACCATCTCCATCCTCTCAGGTAGTATGAAAATATTCAAGATCTATAAGAGAACTATTGGTCATAAAATATAAAAAATATGATCCTAACATATATATAAAAATATCGAATTTGTTATTATTTTATGTTTGAAAAGTAAAAGTCAATGTGGTTGATGAAACAATTACCCATAACTTCATGTAAATAGGAAAAAATCACCACAGAATTTTCCACTACTCTTTTGATGAAATCCAAATGAAATAATGATATATGGGTTTTGGTGGATTATCATATAAATATTGTTCACTTCATTACAATTATAGAGGACTTATAACTTGATGAAAATGTATGGATATACATTAAAGATGTTGTGAGGATATATAGAAATCCATTATCAAATGTATCTTATTTGAGATACAAGGTTTAATATATGTTCTGGGAATGTATCCAATATGATTTAAAAACATAATTAATTTTTGGTATGTATTCTCACCCCCAACCCGATGTCTAATTTTAGAGAACTATCAGTAATATTTAAAACATATTGAGTGAATACTCGATATACATTAAAGGAGGATGCGATCAAAATATTCAACTAGTATGGTTATCATAAAACAATATTTTTAACTCATGTATATAAATTGCTCCACCTGAAGCCCTTTATGGTAAAAATGTAGGAATCTTAAATTTTGGGACAATGTTGGATAACCAAAGCTGCTAAGATTTGACGTGGTCAATGCAATTGTAGAAAAGGAAAAGGACATCCAGAAGCACATGATGAATTCTTAGATTCAAAAAAGATCATTGTTTCCAATAGTAGATGAGATATAGAGTTTTGGGTTAGAGATAGTGTTTCCTTTTATAGATATCAATTGAAGTGAGTCAAATGATTTTTGAAGAAGGTCATTCTATTTCATAGGTACCACAACCACTTTATGATTCATGATAACATCAGAGTTGTGGCTATTAGCTAACACTCCCACAAACCCTATCCCAGGTACATCAAATATTCAGAATATCCCTCATTTGTAATTATATACCATATGTCTTATATGAATTAGATTTATATTTTATCTATCTAAAATATTATTATCTCTCATAATAGGAGTCACAAGTTAATATCTTGGAATCCAAAGATAATGTTCTACACAACAAGAAAAATCACCTAGTTAGTGTACTTTAGAGAAAAAATAATTACAATGATGTGAAAAGAAAACTAGATAAATATAAGAAATAAAATTACCCTCACATGTTTTAACCTTGGTATTTAAAATGAAATTTTCGGGGTGAAATTTCATAAGGGGGGAATAATGTAACAAATCAAAATTTTATCATTGTAATCTTTATAATTATTCATAATTAGTATTATAGTATAAATCACATGAATGACATGATGAAATCAATTTTCTAATTAAAAAATTTAAATAGCATGTTTATAGAAGAAAAATAGACATAGGAGTTGAAATTATTACAATTGTACAAAAAAATAAAATAAAATAATAGTAATAGGAAAATTTATATATTCTTGATCCCCCATAAAAAATAATACTCCTAAATAACATTATTTAAAGTATATAAAATATTAGTAATGAAAAATTAATTTGAAAATGTATATATAAAAATATAAATTAAAAATAAAATATAACTGAATGAATAATGAATGAAATATTGTGTATTTATAGAAGGATTGAAACCCATATCACTATTAAAAACCTTACTATTAGAATTTTTTTCAAACCAATGGAATAGTAATATGAGATTTGAAATATAAATTTGACAGTTAGAAATAGTAAACTTGACATTATAATAGTAACTCCACCTGAGTAAATGTAAAAAAATATTTAGGTAACTTTTAAAAAGAGAACATGACATATTTATATAATTTTATATGTAAATAAATATTTTAAAATTGATAATGTAGTTGTTTGTATTTTTATAAAACAAAAATGTTTTATAATAAGTTTTATAAAAACTAAAATGATGTAAAAGAATTTTTTTTCATAAGATGGATATATAAATTTATATTATGATGTATTATAATGATAATATAAATTTTTGATACCTTAATTAATATTATAATGGTCAAAAAATTGATCGTAATACTAAATTTTTTATTTTTCAAATAGAGGATTTTATTTTAAAATTAAATCTATTAGATTTAAAAAATGTTTTTATAAAATTAAAATCACTTTCTTGATCTAGTTTTGAAAAATAAATTGCGGTGAATTTTAGGTAGTTTTATAAAACAGTTACATTTTTGTGAATTGTGAAAAACTGTAAATTTTCTTATTTAGAATTATAAGCTAAATTAATGATTTTTTAGTCATTCATATTGTAAGAACTCACCAGTTCAATGTCACATTCTATAGTTACTTAATATATTCACAATAATCAATAATATTTTTTGTCATTATCCAAAATATTAAACTGATGAATGAAATATTCTAAAATACCCCTATCCTTTATTATAAATTCCACCCATCACCACTCATTCTCCACATAGATTATAAGCCTATTAGATCTACAAAATTATACAAAATTCTATTCCCAATAATCTCCCCCCTTTACTAGTTCTATTGGCCACATCTAAATACTATTTCAAGGATCTTTTATTGTATCCTATAATTTTACTACAAAAGGAAGAGGTAAAATTCTCGACTAACAACTCAGAATTTTATTTTTCATCTACCACCCCCATATGTTATCCATCTAGATATAAATTTTAACAATATTATATGAAATATAATTATATTTCATAATTACTATGCAATTTCCATATTACACCCTATCATCTTTATATTCAAAATTGAAAATAGTGTTTACAACATGGTTTGTTCACTGCCTCCACAAACAATATATTTAATTATTCTCCACCTCCTTCATCAATAGTTATAAATACAAAATTATTGTTAAATATTTTTATAATTCGTATATAACATCTAATTTCTTATTATTTAATATTTTAATAATCATTTAATTAAATAAAATGAATCTAGTTTGTGATGTTCGGTAAACTGGCCTAAATACAATAATCATATAATGATAATATTTTTACTAAGTGAATCAAATCAACAAAAAAACACAAAATAAAATTTGAGACCATTTAAATTTATAAAATAAATAAATACCATTTCATTTTACTTATGCAGTTTTATAACCATTTGAATATAACATCAATAATTACCCACAAGTGATCGAACCTTGGAACCATGAAACGAATTCCATCATAACTGAAAAGATAAAAATTATATCTCATTGAAATGGTAATAAATGAACATAATAAAATTATATCAAATAATATATATATATATATATAAAAGGTTCTTTCTTAAGTAATTAATGAATATAGTTTAGCTTCATGTGTAGAACTATTTGGAACGTAAGGTAAGATATCTCAATTAACCAACATTTATCTTTAGGTTATGAATATTTTATCTCTAACTCTTTATCATTATCACATTTATTTTATATAATTATTATCAATTCTAAATAAATTTCTCATACATATATACCTATATTATTCTCTGATCCCTTTAATTGGTTATACATTCCTTATTTTCATTTCTCAAATTCCCTTTTTAAAATCAATCATCTTAATAGGGAATATTTCTATCCCTTCATAATTTCATATAATGATCATTTAATGAATTTATTCAAATTTAGGATTTAATTAAATAAATTAATATTTGACGTATTACTATTCCATTTAACCTTTGTTTTTCATTGATAATTCCATAATTATTCCTTTTCAATTTTTTTTAACCAAATCCATAAAACACCATTTTCAATGTTCATTTCATTACATAATTCTCCTCCCATTCCCATGATATTGTTTTCAAAAGTAATAGCATATATTGAGACCTAGGATTATGCTCTCAGATATTAATATTAAAAAAAATTAATATATTCTTATCTTTTGGAATCCTTATGAAATATTCATTTATAATAATATGAGGAAAGATTATAAAACCTATTTTTTCAATGGGTAATTATTATATTTAATATTTATGATTGATTACATATTATGAATGAAAAAATATTTTACTGTTATTATGGGTGCACCAAAATAGTACTATAATTTATTAGCCAATGTTTTTTTCTCATGAGACAATATGTTTGGGATTGGGGTGTAAACATAATCCATGATGTGACTCTATCCACCATGTTATTCTATCTTTTCATTTTTCCTTAACTTATGCTTATGCAATGTTTTATCTTGATTCCACTTCCATATATTTTTTTGATCATTTAATAAAATTTTCACTATTGTATTATCCCATGATATTTTTCTTGAGTCTTATATTTTATGATATCATGCTATGTTATTTGAGTCACATGTTGTTCTTTATTATCAAGTTAATTCCCTTACTGTGCATTTCAGATCACCCATTTTTCAGTGTATTCCCTAGGTTAACCTATTCTATTTAAAAAGCTAAATTTTATTTAAGATATCATTATGGATATTACAATAAATAATCATTTTTTGTTTCATATTGATGTTTTATGTACCTAGTTTTTCAAAGATACTAATCTTTTTTATCATTAGTTTGAATTTATGATATATTTATATTAAAATACATATAATGATATATTTTCAAGAATGTATTATCATTGAAGATGTGGTGTTTTAATAAGATAATTGGATTGATTTCGTTTAAAGTGAATTTTATAGACATCGAGGAATTTGTTAAAGGATCTTTATGTCAAAAGAAACAATTTTACTTTATTTAAAGAAAGAAATTTTATCTTCTTATCTTGAATATTTTTCATATAACTATTATAATAATTTTTTTTGGATCACCTATAAAATGAAACATTGAAATAAATCATGAAATTTTATTCCATATACAATTAGAAAATTTATCTAAAAAATATTGTTGGTAAACTATTTATTCTGAAGTAATTAAATTAGTATGATTTTGACATGCAATCTATCTCATGTAATTTAGACCAAACCAATCTTGTAATCAAGGTCCCACCATCCTAACTTATGTATGAATTAGTATAGGGATAACCAAATATAATGTTTTGTTATGTATTTTTACTATTAATCCAACCAAGATAGAATTATCATTGATATCTTAATTATGCACAATATAATTTTTTTGGAAATATTTTATTATATTATTATGATTTGAACACATGTAAGATGTCATATAATTGTTATAAAAATATATTCCAAAAACTATAGATAATCCCAATTAAAATTTAATTCTAAAAAACAATGTATTATAAAAGGAGATCTATATTTTGTTAAAAGCTGATATTATATTCTACAGTACCGAGAGTTAGTAAGTAAGTCCAATTCAAGGGGTTCATAAGAAGGTTGGAATTAATTTTATAACTATGAGGATGGATAAATCCACACTAAAAGGGTGATAATTAGATTGGATGTTTTTATATATTGTAGTAAATTGGCTAATATTTTAATAAATACACTTTTCTCATTCCATTCATTGATCAAGTCCATGATTGAATAATAGGAAATGAATTCAAAATTTTTTAAGATGTCTACTCGAGTACCATAATAATTATGTTTCTATATAATTACATTTAAAGAAACCCCTAACATATCTATATATAATCTTTATCTTTAAGAATATTCCTTTCATGATGGGAAATTCCTTAGATAATTTCTTATAATTCATGATCTTTACGTTCTCTTATATAGAATGGGAATAAATATAATCCATTGTAGAGAACTTCACAAATTTTTGGGAAGAAAATGAGAGAATGTTTAAAATGTTTACAGGGATATATATAGATTTTGGGATGAAATCCATTCTATAATTTGTTTAAAATTAAATTTAATGATAAATAAAGGATTTTTCCCCATGAATTTTATCTTTGATAAATGGATCATAGTTGATAAAAAAAGATAGATAACATACAACAATTATTCATTCTAAAAACAATATATTTTCAATCTATATTTGGGAATACCAGTTTATATAGACGGTTTGTTTGGAAACATAATACAATTTCATTCACCATTTTTGATTTTCTTATAAATTATATTCCATTTGTTTAGAAACAAAATCTATGAGGAATCCTTCTTAAGTCTAAAGTCTTTTATTTTCTCCCCTTCTTTTATGAATGCTTCTAATAGGGAAATTAATTTTGAAATCATGTGTGATTTGAGTGAAATTACTCTATTATGTATCATAGAAAACAATATGAGAAAAAATCAATTTTCCATTGAATATGAAAGGAAATAATTATGAGATGTAAAAGGTTAATTATAATACAACTAAAAGAAATAATTGGTATTAAATTTTCAATAGAGATTTATATATCCTGTCACATAGGATCACCTATAAATTTTTCCCCGATCATTAAAAAAATTATTACCTTTTTAAATAACTATTTGTTAAGGTTAGATTTATTAGCTAGTTCCTTCTCCTATAATAATTTTACATAAAGACAATGGGTGCTAAAAAATTGGTACCTGTCAACTTTTATAGGTCATAAATCAAAAAACAATCATACCAAATTTATATATCCAAATTATTTTTTGATGAATATATTTATTCTATGATTTATTTCTCATGATATGAAAATATATTAAACTTCATGGAAACTAGAATCATTCCAAAATTACAGGGAACTAATTATATAAATAGATTCGTTTTTATGAAAAAAAAACTATGTGTTTAAGGATCCCTACCCCTATATGTTTTTTCATAATAAGGTCAATAAGTGATGTGTCTCAGTAGACATGAAAGAGGTTATAATAAATTGTTTCCATGGATGGGCTTGTAAATGAATATTTTTTATGAATAAAACTACTAATTTTTTTTAATGTGATTTATATTTTTTTACTATTAATTGGGATTCCTAAAAACTTTTCCAAATATTTCGTCGATGTAAACTATTTATATTTATCACTAAATAGAACCAAATTCCCCTTAATACAATTATAATTATTGAAATTTATTATTTTTATGGAATTTATTTTCTTTTACACTTTCCATATTCTTGGGAATATCCTAATATTCCAAAAGTTATGTATTATATATCTAAATTAGTTGATTTAATCCCTAATAAGTCTAACATTCACAATTTTGGGATTAAATTCTTCAATAAAACTATATTTTATATATTTATAAATATTAAAGATATCATTAGTGAGAATGAAACCAATTTATTTAATCTCCCCTTCTAGAAACTCATTTTTATCTATAGAATATTAAAATAAATTCCCATTTCTTACCATCCTCAAACCAATTATCATGTAATGTTAAAGAATAAGGAAATAAAGAAAATAGAGAAAACACTTTCAATATCTCTTGGAATATAGGTCCATGAATCTCTTTTATTCCCTTTGGGGATCTTTATATACATCTAAAAACATAATAGGAATGTTGTTATAATATGCTATTTTTTTAACAAAGAATCACATTTTTTGGTTGAAATTGAGAAATAATTCTTTTCAACCATAAAAAATATTAATGTTGATCATCCCTAAGCAGGGAAAAAAAGAAGAATTAGATTTTAATGAACTTAAGAAACATAGGATTTATTTTTATGAAATATATTGGATCAATAAAGACAGATTTGAATCATACCAATCTCATAATCCTAATCCTGAACTTTTTTATCTAAGAAAATATGTTTTCATTAATAAATCCAAACTCCATTTGCACTCAGGGAAGATGAGGTCAATGTGATCAGAGCCCAATACTGTACATTATATCTAATCTGATGGGGTAGTTGATATTTAGGATCTAGATAGTGGTAATACTTATATATTCAATTATCATAAGTTATATCCATTCGAATAATTATTTAATAGTTATGAAACTGATATGGAGTTGAATGTTCCAATTTTTGAAGGAGACAACATTTGATATGTTGGGGTCCATTTCAGTGAGATGAAATTAATTAAGCTATTTATAAGAGATAAACCAATTTATTTTTAATTCTTTTATTCTATTAATATTTAATTTCATCATATATTAAAATGAAATCAAAATAAGGTTTTTATAATACTTCTTTTAGTTTTTTCATTTTTATATATTAAGGTGATCACATAGTGTTTCAATGCTTCTCTAATTCTATTTTTATGTGTGATTCCAAATATGAATAATTTAGATCATTCATAATTTCACCAAATTATTTCATGAGTTAAAATTCAATTTTTAATTATATGTAAGGATTTTATGAGTAACATAGTACTTGAAATATCAATTGGTTGATTCCAAGGGATTACCTTCAAACCATCATATAATATTGTTCCATTAAATATTGAAATATTAATTATAGAACATTTATCCCCTACCTAATAAACCCTTATGATTTTTTTTCATCACCTAAAACAATTTCATTTTATGTTTGGGGTGAAAAATTTATGATTATGTGGGCAAAATATGTAGTAGAAATTTTAATATCATTATTATTTCATGTGATAATGTACATTGGGAACATTAAAATTAAATTTAAAAAAAATAATTCCTTTATTCTAATATTTAATAATTTTTATGTTTATGAATATGAATTTTTTTAATATTTGTTTTCAATTTTTATATTTCACAATCTCGATTTTCATCCATTTGATCTAAAAATGTGAATTTATGTCCACTGAAATTTGATGTTTACCATTCAGTTCATGGATTAAATAAATTTATAATATATGTATTATGATATCGTTTTATATTATTTGATTTTTCAAAAAATGAAAATTTGTAAAAAAAAATATGTTCATTTCACAATAACGTAACTAAATAGGTGGATTACAACTATTTGGTATAATGATTCGATAGTTTTTTGAACTAGTGTTAGGATTTATATTCATATATGTGGTATTTTGATTTTAATATTAAGTTATCTTAAAACCAATATCTAGAAATAGTGATTCACATGGTGACTTAATGTCATCATGAATTGGCATCATTAACAAAATCTCGCTATATGGGATGGCTTGATTGAATACTATTGAAATAACCATGAAAAATCTGAAAAAATCAAATAAAATCAATAAAAAAAACTATAAAAATAATGATATTTTATACACATATTTAGGTGAAAATGATATTCCCATATAGAACTTCATTATTTACTACCTCCAATAAAATTGATACCCCATTTTTTTCAATTAAGGTTATTTCATTTTTAATTAATTTGAATTTGATAAAATGTGGTGGTGAAATGGAACATGGAAATGGAATTGGGCTTGGGTATACATGTTTACATTACTAGTTTTAAATTATTTTTATGGGTTTCATGATTGTTGGAAATATATTCATAAAGGGTAACAGTATACATTACATTGTTTTTTATAGTGGGGAATTGAGTTTCATTCATTATGTGCTAGCAATATTCTAAGGACTAGAAATACTCATGTTTTAGGGAGGGGGTAAGATTAGCCACTAAATGTGGATACTTTCAACTTATTTTTGATTCCATTTCATTTTAAAAATTTTTATGAATTCAATGGTTAACGAATAAATAAATTTAAATATTATTTTTTTCATCATGTGGACAATTATTATTTACAATACTTTAACTATTATTGAATTTTGTGAAACCTTATAAAAAAAATATCTGATAATTTTTTGAATTTTACATTTGAGGATAAATTGATTGATAATATGTGTATGATTTTTCCTTCAAGATTAATGGAATATACACAATGGAATATTGAAAGTTCTTTCTATATATTTTGAAATTTCATGGAAAAGAAAAAAAGACCCCCGAGCACTAAAAATGATGTGGATACAAAAATTCCAGTCCAATAGAAATGAAATATTAAATTTGAATAGAATAGATCATGAATAAAATTTATTTCAAGTATTATGGTTTTAAATTAAGAATTTTTAGAGGTGATATATGTGTCCATTGTTTAAGATAAAAATTTCATCCACATTTAAAGTCTTAGAATGCCAAACAAACATTATTATGATAAATTCATTAGGGATAATATAATTACCCAGAATATTTTACATTTGGTAGAATAAATAATAGGGTAAATTTAATATATCTATTTATAGTAATAATTCTTCCATATTCATGCAGGATAAGGAATATTAAATATGAGAGATAAATTTTGCATGTAATCATGGAACTGATGGTCATTTAAATGTCTACCCACATTCTATCACCCTTTAACATATGATAATGTCTTGGATAACATTAACTACCATTTGGTTGACCATTTAATATCCATATATTAAATTAAATCTTAATTGGGGAAGTGAATTGGGGGATATTAATCATGTTATACTTTTATGGTTATATTAATTTTTTGTATGTCCATTCTTCATTAAAAATATGCCAAAACCCACTCTAGTTATCTAAATAAAAAAAATCATTATTCTTTATTTTTTTTATTTTTAATAGAATAATGATACCCTTATATTATGATATGAATATATCCCCACAAATAAGAGTGAAATCCTTTACACAATGACAGAATGGTCCTTATTCGATTATTCTATCTTCTTTAATCCATCTTCTATGATCTAAAAATCATCCTCCATTGAGAAATTTTTATAAATATAGGGGTGACCCTATTATGGATGGATTTCAAGGAATTTAATCTATTGTATGAGATATCATTCGATTACAGTAATCATCTAATTAGTTCAGTAATTTGAAAATTATTTTCAGTAAATTATTTTCTCCTTTTGGTTTACTCAATATCAACTATATATATTGAGTGATAATATGATCTTGTAACATGAAGTGATCATGAAAATGATATTATAAATGTTTAGTTTAATAGAATTATAATTTTGTAGGTATTAAATTCGTTAATGATGAGGTATTTAATTATCTCACATAATGTATACATCATGAAATAATGAAGAAAAAAAATTCAATAAAAAATGAAACAAATATAGCCCTAAAAACATAAGATTGACCCATCATCATTATTTTGTATAATTGTAATCTTAGTATTTAAATAGTTAAAATTAACTCACCTATGTATTTTTTTAATTTTTATTCAAATACCTCGACAAAACTATTCTGTTTTCATTTCACTACTTAGTCCATTGTGGAATCAAAACTCTATTTTTCATTAATAGGCCCTTTTAACCCATTGTGAAAATTTATTTAAAATTAGAAATGATCGATTCATACTAATATATTTTTATATATTATTTCAGAAAAAAATATTTCTTTTTATATGTAATTTATATCTTTTATTTTTTATAGATTCAGTTGGGAAATAGTCCATTAGAGTGAGATTTTAACTTATAAAACTCTTATTCTCATTACAAAATTAACTCATTCATTAAAATTTTCCAATGAAATGACTTCTTCCTAAAAGAATCCATTAAATTCCAACCCTAAATATTATACTGAAACATATTCATTCAAATTACATAATAAAATCATATATAGGGGTGATTACACTAAAATTTCGCCTCACCTCTTAGTAACTCCATGAATAATAAATGATTAAATGAGGTTAAGCCATAAAGGTAGTATGAAATCATATTTTGGGGGTTTCAAGCAATTCCTCAATCATATTGATACAACTTAATTAATTTTCAATGTATTGAAATTGAATTATAGAATTTTTTATATTTCATAGAATGAATTAATACACTCAAGAAAATGACAAATGTAACAATTTTTGAAAAGGGTATAGAAACCCCTTACTTTAGTAATATTTTTATTGGGTAGTACTTGTGCACTTGGATAGTCAATGTTGAACACAGTTCATTGAATAATAAAATTCATAACATGATAATAATACACACATAAATAATCATTTAAATTATTAAATGTTAATATTAAGTAGTTTGTTTTTAAAAAATTAAATGATAATTAAAATTGGATAAGGTATTCAAGTAATCTCAAAGACATACAAATAACACATAAAAAGTAAACCAAAGAAACATAATATTTTGTTGGTTAATTCCCCCACCACATTTATCTATTGAAAATTCCACTCATATATATCACAATTGATATTTCATATAAATATAGATTTCTATGTAAATTTTATAATGTTAAGTATATAAATATTAATACTGACTTATATTAGATTAAACAATGTCATAAAAATGATTTGTACTGTATTCTTTAGTTTCTTTCACCGTTTAACACCTAAAAAGAATTTTTAAAAAAAATTAAATAATGAAAATAAAAATTAAAAAAATGTAGTAAATTATAAACATGTGGTTAACTTCCCAAAATATCTATATTTATGTTAAGGTATACAATTAGAAAGCTTAATTATAATAAAATAAAACTATATATATTTTTTTCTTATCATAATCCAAAATATTTTCCATATTTATGGGTGTGTCCATGCACACTTTCTTATAAACCAATCTCCTCCAAACCTATTATTCAAATTGAGGTCCTCATGCATTATATAATGTACTGTCTTTACATACTATCCTTACACCTTATACCAAATGTAGTAATTTAATGTTGTGGAAAACATTAAGGAGACTCAATAATTTATTATTAACAGGACCTTTACTCAATATTTTCAATATGCCATTGTGACGTCCCAACCCAGAATCAACTGAACGGTGCCCCGAGCCAGTTTCACACATGCCCTCATGCAGACCTCCCCACATGGAGGAGGTTTCTAGCTAGCAGTGAGGGTCTATTAAGTCAGTATTTGGGAGACTATACCTTATTTTTTCAAAAAAAAACACAAGTGGAAGAAAATAACAATTAACCATGTTGGGAATAATATATAAATATCCAAAAAAGATCCATGACATATGAAATTCAGAACCAAAAAAATACAATTTTCAACTGAAAGGTAAAGAATGATATAAAAATGAACGTTCTAAGTGTCTATAATGAAACTGAAATTAATGTCACAAATAATCCAAAACTGGTCTTGAACAATTTCTGGTTCCCTCTTCCATGCTCCAATACCAAATAGAAATCTATCCCAGAGTTGTTCCCTAATCCTGTCCTGCAAAAAAAAATTCAGCTCGGGTACCGATCAAGTGGTCTGAATAGGGTGTGGGTACAACTCAGTAGGCACATGGGCCTCAGCCCAATTGGTGAGGTATCCTAATGTTAATCTAGTAGGACCATGATTAAAACAAGGAAGAGGCATATTTTCAGACTCTAGAATCACTGTAGCAGTATTGTGGTAGTACTATACACTGCGCACTTACTATAGCAGGTACTTTAGTAGTTACTGTAGCAGATACAGTTCAGTACTATATTAGCTAGAACTATTCACATTTTGCAACCAGTTTGGTCTTGGAGTCGTTAAGGCCTTAGGGCCACTATGGTGTTTCGGTCAGTAGGGCTTTCAGACCACCTTTAAGGCGTTTGGGCCACCTCAAGGCCTTCAAGCCATATACAGTTGCTCCAGAAAGAATCTACATTGAAAGGACACCCCCAAAGGAAGATTCAGAGTAGGAACACCCACCAGAGAAGAAACAATGGATTTGGATGAATTAGAGGGTATGACGACGCCATCGGGACTAACCTATCCTTGTACTGGAAGCATAGACAGATAGTCATGCGAAGGTGGAGAGCTACCATCACGATGCAGATGCTGGGGTTGGGCTATTCCTTATAGTTATAGTCTGGTTTAATTCCCTAAGCCCTTCGGGACATGTAATGTCTCTTAACCTTATATGCCTTGTAATACCTAATCTTAATGTCCTTGTAAGTGTTCCCCCTCATTCCATGAAAGGGGGGTTATAAAAAAATCAATAAAAATGAAGGATTTTAGGGAATTCGAGAGTGAACCTTATTAGGCCACCCCCAATAGTGTCTAAAATGAGTCCAGTCAAATGATAGTGCACACAATTTAATAAATAAATAAATACAATGCATAATTTTAACAGTAATCACATTTTCATTTAATCTTTAATCATCACATTAGGCCAAGTTCAATTCATGTTTCCCATTTGGATCATCATTTACTATCATTTATCATTTGATATAGGTCATCATGCCTAGAACCCCAAATCTCATTTGAAACATAATTCATTATTAGCATTAATCATTTGATCTAAGACGTCATTCCTAGCACCACAAATCTCTTGATTCTAGGTTTTCATGCCTATCACTTCAATTCTCATTCAGTGTAGGTCGTCCTGTCTAGCACCCCAAATCTCATACTTGGATAACTATTGGGAAGGAACGCTATGTCCAAGTCCCAACATCTAATTGGTCGAAGACGTCATGGCTACCACCACAAAATCTTATCCATTTAATCATTTTTTAATTATAAAAAATTTTCCACATTATTCATTTACTAGCCTAATGATTAGTTAAACATTTCAAAGTCCACTAGTCTATTCAAAAATTAACTAACCAATCAACCCATTAATTATTTCATCAATTTATTAATCAATATACACCATTTTATTCCACAATTAATTCTTCACAATTAGTTATCCATTTTAATACCATCAATTCATAATTAATATCTCACAATTAATTATCATTAATCATTTTATGACTCATAATTAAATCTACAAGTCAATTATCTTTGGTCAACTTCGTGCCACATGGTTAATTCTCAAAATTAATTATCTTACATAGCCAAACATAATTCCATATTTAATTTCCCCCAATTAATTATATTTTAACATTCAAATTAATATCTCAAATACAATATAAAATCATAAAAAGATCAATTTGGGAAAACCCCCATTGTTTGTTCCATGATTCAATTGTCAATTAAATCACCAAGGAAATTCAAAAGACTAATCCATATCCCTAATTACTCCAATTTAGGAATTCAACTATCAAGGAAAAACTAGTTAACTAATATAATCATACACATATCATAAATCATGACTATGGGATTTCAATTTTTTCCACCTAGCTCGGTTTATTATGGAATTTTTCTCAATGGAAATCCCTAAAATCCATGGATCACAACATTGTCGATCAAACTCCAGATGAAAGTCCCTAAATCCAAAATTTAGATCAAAGGCATCAAGATCTTGAAAAACTAAATCAGGATCCAAAATAATATATGTATATCTCAACTCATAGGTTTATATATATGGAAATAGTGGATATATTACTTGAAAAGATCCATGAATGATAGGGGAATGAACAGGAGAAGAAACCAGATGAAATCTACTTACCGAGAGGAGAGATGATCTTCAATTCGGGCTTTTGATCTCGAGGAATGGTGTACATATCACCTTGGAATTCCACCGGAAGGTTTGGGAACACCTATAATTTGTCAATACTTGTCCATGGTCGAAATATTTAAGTCCTTGGGGTTTTTGGTGTTTTTGAAAGAGATTTTCATATATTAAAAACTATGTACACTGTTTCTTGGGAAAAGGCGCACATTTAGACAAACCATGCACCAAATGTGTCGACTCCACTACCTAGTTTTGCAAAGTTGGCATGGTTTTTTAGTATGTTTTGTCAAATAATGTGAAAACTATGTAGACTCCTCTTCCCGTTTTTGTAACACCCAAATCTTCCATAGTACGTTTCCCATTGAAAAATGCAGTAGCTTGTGTTATACGCAACTTGGAGTTTAAGCACACCATGAGCAATGAAACATGTCGTTATTAATAGTAATACCCACTTTTTGAAATTTTATAAATTTAATTTTTCAAAATGTACTTAATATTTTGATTAAGAATATCAAAATTAGCATAGGGTGAATTTGGGGTATTTTTCTAAAAACATTCATTTTGCGATGAATAGAGAAAAACACAATATTATTTTTTAAAACCTACTTTTTATTTACATAATTAGTTATTTTATTTAAATTTATTTTCTATAAAAATAGATACATAATACCTATATATGTTCATCTTAATTCATTGGGGTCATTTTATAATAAGTTTTGATATATAAAATTTTATCGAACTTTCTACCGTATTTTACCCACCGTTTAGGAGCATTTATAAATTTGCATAAAACATAATTTTTCTGATTCTGTGAGTAGAATTTTAAAAATTCAAGTGACAATATTGACATCAGTAAGTATATTTTTGTTCAATAAGATGAAAATATTTTTTTGTGAATGGTGATTTTTGACTTTTATTTAACAGGATTAAAAGTAAATAGGTTAATTAAAGATAAAAATGATTTCATAATCAAGCTAACACATTTCCTAATTCTATTTAATAAGTGTAATTCGACCAAAAAAAATCATAGGAATAAAATATGATCCCCTTTGGTCCACTTGGATTACATTAGGATATTTATTATTATTTTATTTAAAGAAGCGTTAATAGTGTTAAATTCAATGTTTAATAACTAAACCATTTTCAATATAGGGTTATAAAAAAGATAAAATCGACTATAAATATTAATTAGAAAGATAAGAATATTTCCTACACAAGGGTATTTTATTTATAATTTTTAGGGATTAAATTATTAAATTTATTTATGACACAATGATTATGCAGTAATTACCTAATTATTGAAGGACTAAAATAATTGATGTTATAAATATCCAAATAAAAGTAAATTGATACTTTTGATAAATTCCAATAATTTGATATATTTGTATGAAATTTTAGCATTTAATAATTAAATTCTATTCTAAGTGATAATGTTTTTATATATTTCAAAAAAATAGAAAATAGTGTCATAATTGACATAATAATGTTTTTTAAAACAAATACTATATTATTAATTGATATAATTTTTCAAAAAAATATAAGGTTCTATAAAAGTACACATATAATGTTATATTTATTAAGAGTTAACCCATTGGGTTTCTCTTGTATTGTTATACTATGTTTATTAACCATATAATATAAAAATACAAAGAGACATGGTTAATGTCAAACCATTTATCTAAGAGTTAAATCTAAAATATAAGGTTAATATGGTGACCTAAACATATATAAAACATATTGGTTGAGAATTTTTCGACCAATCCTCACCTTTTCCTAGAAATAAATCATATTAGAGCAATTAGAAACAGAAAATGATTTTATTATAAAATAATATTTCAAGCTTTTTCAAAAGTGACACTCACCTCTCTTATAAAACAGAATTTACCCTTATATTAATTTCACACCTACAAAGACATTTTATTGGCCAAACCATACTAAAATATCCTATAAATTATCCTCCCTTCAATCTAGAGGCCTTACTTTGATCATAAAGTCAACCTATGGAGCCCTTTTCGTCAACTCGAAAGGAAACACCAGAAAAAGAAGTATTAATTTCACCACCTTTTCAAGTTCTTTTATTCTTATAATTACTCTTTCATTGTTGTTTCCATACTAAAATAATAAATCCAGTACCATCTACATATTATTATTTTATTTTAAATATGTTACAACCATTTAAATTTTTTATCAATACTATTAATGAAAAAGTCACCATACGTGCGTACGTACAACTTACCGTCTCCACATCGTGGTGTAGTTTGTTATTCAAAAACTTCATTATTTGGATGGGTATAATAATGAGTATCACTGATGAAAATAATAAATCAAACATGCTAATTATTATTTATATATGATATACCATCCAATTACATACGATTTCACCATCAATATAATGATATTGTCGCTCGTGCGTATGTACAGATTACTGTCTCCATTAACGCGATGAGATTCATTCCCCATCATAATCATGCAAGAATTATTTTCATATTATGATTAAAAATAAGGTTTAAGAACATAATATCATTCTTTATGTTAATCAAATACATCATATTCATAACAAACATGTCTTACGTACCCAATCATATAAAGGAAAACAAATCAGTTAACACCTAAAACGATGATACTACTACAATATTATTAACAAAGAAATGTTAAAATATCATATATTATATCATATTTATGTATATTATTCATGAAAAATTTAATATCAATTATTTAACTATTATAAAGGATGTTTGCTTACCCTCGACCAAGAAAAAGTATAAGGTAACGGTTAATTATACAATATTATTACATACCCAAGGTTGTTAATATGTTAGTATATAATGAGACCTCTTTATCATCCACATTAGTGTTTTAACAAAAATATATTTCAAAACGTTTTTACTATTTACTAGAATATCAGATAAAGTAATTTATACCCTTATTTGTCCTTATATGTTTTGAAAGGAAATTTTCAGTCGTTTTCCAAACATGTTACTTTACGAATCTTTCGACAAAATTAGGGTAAGAATTCCTTTTTTAACTTATACAGCAGATGTGGCTATTTTCCACCATTATAAAATCATATAAGGTTCCCTTATAATCTTATAAAATATTTTCAAAATAAATGTTTCATTTTTTAATTATATGACTTTTAAATTTTTTTAAAAAAAATAAATATTTCCCTCAAATAGTTTTGATTTCATTATGTCATCATCCTTTGATCGATTTTACAATTGTTTGAAATTGATTCATTATGATACAAATATTACATACTGTATTGAAGGTTATGTGATATTTTTTATCTTGGATGTGTTATTTTTATACCATTCATGGTTTATGGATAATGTATTGACATTTCATATGCTATTTTTAATATGAATGCTTATGCTTTGATTAAACCTTTTCATACGAGGAATGCATTGGACTTAGTAAGTGACGGGTGGAGCATGCTATAGCTCATAGATGCATCAGTAGGTCTCATGATACAAACTTATGTCTTGGCACAAGGCCTTTAAAAAATCTTATTTGTAGTCTTGGAACAAGGCCATGACTATGTGGTTATGAAGTCTGGCATTATGCATTCCATCATTATGAAATTGGCTATTGATATTTCATGTCATTATTAGAATAGTAGAATATCCATGTGAATAAGTAAATCATAATATTTTATTTATATTTTCCATATTATTATGAGGATTATGTTTAAAAGGCTTGTGTTTTATTCTTATACATTGCATTTAATGTTTATGATTATTTAAGAAATTTTATGCTACATTGTTATCCTTACTGAGTATTTGAGCTAACCCCTTTCTATGTTTTATTTTTCCTAGGATGCAAATAATTATATTATGACTGACCTGTAGGGATAGGATAGGGGAAATAAGTATGTTAAAAAGGGAAAATATTGGTGTTGTTTTTCATTTTATAATAAAATGTAAAACTTATGATTGTATCTAGTACTTCCAAGGATACTAAACTGATCGGTCTTTCCGGACATGATTACTAGTATCATACCAATGTTATGTATTAATGCACAAAATCTAGGTAATTGTGGGTAGGTCCTTAGATTTTGTATCTGAGAAAGTTTATTACATACCTTGGAAACTAGATTTAGAAAAACTCTGATTGGAGAACATTACCCTAAGATAGAATTTGAGGATTAGTATAGAAGAACTTTCTAGAATTTTCTTAATGTACAGATTTTGTTTATTTTCCAAGAAATACATCCCTGTCTAGATAAGAACAGGTAGAGGAGGCTCTGGAATAGATGTACCAAGGAGTGAATACTCTGAAAAGGATTTTGGGCTAGACCTGAGGTATCCTGGTACACGACAATGGGCCTTGCTGCACTCTGGGTTACGACACTCCCAAGGGATATTCTTAGGATATTTCACATTTTCTTTACAAACCATTGTGAATTAGTTATGAGTATATACCTCCTCAAGGAATTTTTTTATAATTATGGATTATATCCATGAACTACTCAATTTAAGTTAAGTGTTTCAAATGTATGGAATTATGTATTGTGATTCATAAACTGATGTAGTGTATGCCATTTTTTAGAAATGGTGCCAATTGGAAGGAATGGAAACCATATCAACTCACATAATGCAGCTATGGATTGACCTCACACTCAAGATAATTATAGTGGATCTGGTGATTCAACTGGTGTTGATTAGCTTATCACCATACTAGTACAACTCACCCAGGTTATGAATAATAACCTTACCCGTATAGAGCACCCTGATCAAAAACATGGTGGATCAATGTTAGATCTCTTCATGAGGAAAAAACCACTAACATTCAATGGTAGTACAAAACCATTAGTAGCTAAAAAATGGAAAAGTTCCTTTGAGAAAATATTTCATGCTTTGGGGAGTAGTGAAATGGAAAATGTTTTCATGGAAGTTTATCGCCTTATGGGAGATACAGATTAACAGTGGTCATTAATCCAAAAGACAAAGGAAGATGAAGAAGTATCCAACATGGAATGGAGGGAGTTTAAAGAGATATTCTTGTTAAAATACTTTCCTCGTGACCATCGAGTGGATATAGAAATACAATTTCTGACTCTAAGGCAAAAGGAGGACGAGAATGTGGAAATGTATATGGCTAACATTATAAGGTTAGCATGGAATGCAGTAGATAATATACAGAACCCAAGGAGTAAATATTATTGATTATTTGATGCGTTAAAACCATTTCTCCATAGAGAATTAGTCTCACAATCCTTCTAATCAAACGAAGCTATTGTCTCTTACGCTATCAAGAGCGAAAAGAATTTTCTAAGTCTTACGAATTTAAAACAAATCAAGAGAAGATGAGTTCTGATGAACACTCTGGCAATGGAAATAATGGGAAGAAGGGGAAAATTGAATATATTTCATATGGTAAATGTGGGATGAAACACCCCAGTACTTGCCTAAAGAGAATTAGAGTCTGTTACAAGTGGGGTGAAAATGGCCACCAAGCTCGTGATTGAAAGGGGAAGAATGATGCTGTCAATGTTGAAATATACAATTGTAGGTAAAAGGGGAATTATGAAAATGAATGTCCTAAAATCTAATGTAACTTACCTCAAAAAAGACCAAGGTTGAAATTTCAAGCTTATTCGATCAATACTGTTGAGGTTGAAGCTCCGAAAGCTGTAGTGGCAGGTAATTTAATTGTTTCCTCAAGTAAAGCCAATGCTTTATTTGATTATGGATCATCGAACTGTTTCATATCTTCCCGGTTTGCTATTAAAATTAGATATTTTCAATTTTTCCTAATAAGTGTGTTGTTAGTAAAAACTACTATGGGAAGAATCATTACAACAAAATTTTGTGAATCAGTTCCCATTAGGGAATATAAGTGTTATTTTTCTGATGATCTAATCATCATACCCATGATTGAATTTGATATAATCCTCGGAATGGGTTTTCTTTCAAACCATGATGCGAATATTTATTGTAATTAGAAGGATGTTACGATTTTGTATGATGAAAATGAGGACCTTATCTTTAGAGCAGAAACATCACCACCTGATTCTTATCTAGATCCACCCATGTAGCTCTACCAAATTCAATTATTATAGAGGAAGAGAAATAAATAATTATGGATTATGAAATGAATGTTCTAATAGAGTAACTACCTATTGTGCATGAATATGTTGATGTGTTTCTAGAGTATTTACATGTACATCCTCCAAAATAAGAAATTGAGATTTCTATTGATTTAATTCCTAGTTCAACGCCCATATTGAATACCCCTTATAGAGTAGCCACTGTGGAATTAGTGAAACTAAAGAAACAACTAGATTAATTGAGTAATAAGGGATTTATTCGCACTACTATTTCTCCATGGGGATCCCCTTCTCTTTTTGTTAAGAAGAAAGATGGATCTATGAGGTTGTGCATTAGATACAAAGAGATCAATGTTATAACAATAATGAACTAGTATCCCTTACCTCACATTGATTGTTTATTCGACCAACTTCATGGATCTCAATATTTGTCAAAGATTGATCTTTGATCGGGATATCATCACATGTTTGTTAATAAGAAAGGCATTCCAAAAACAGCATTTCAAACCAGGAATGGGCATCATGAGTTTACAATAATGCCTTTTGGATTGACTAATGTACCCTTTGTCATCATGGATTTAATGAATAGTGTTTCAAGGAATATATTGGTGAATTTGTATTAGAATTTATTGATGATATCGTTGTATACTCAAAAATCTACGAAGATCATGAATATAACTTGTGCAGAATTCTGAACACCCTCATAAGTAATGAATTATATGGGAATTTTAGCAAGTGTGAATTCTGGAAGTAAGAGATTTCTTTTCATGGCCATATTGTCTCTAAGGATGAAATATATATTGATCCTTCAAATACTATGGAAATAAAAGAATGACCTTTACCGACTAGTATAACTGAGGTACATAGTTTTATTTGTCTAGAAGGTTATTATCAACATTTTTTCATGCATTTTTTCGGTTGGCTAACCCATTAAACAAGCTCACAAGTAAAGGGGTTAAATTTTTCTGAAAAAAAGCTTGTGAAATAGTTTTGATGAACTGAAGAGAATATTAGTCAATTCTACTATCCTGGCTCTATTAAGGAACGATAGGATTGTTATTTATAGTGATGCTTCAAAGAAAGGACTTGACTTTTTTCTTATACATAATATTAGATTTTTTCCTATGCATCACAACAGCTAAAAATTAATGAGAAGAACTATCCCACTCATGACCTTGAGTTAGCAGCTGTAATCATTTCGATGTAGATATAGAGACACTATCTCTATGTTAAAAATGTGAGATTTATACTGATCGCAAGAGTTTGAAGTATATGATCTCACAAAAATAACTCATCATGAGAAAATGAGATGGATTGAAATACTCAAATATTATGAGTTCACTATACAGTACCACTCGGGGAAGGAAAATAAGGTGGAAGATGCTTTGAGAAGAAAGGATCATGGAGTTTTGAACAAGATGCGAGTTGAAAGGGATTCTATGTTTATGGATCTAGTAATGTTGGATATGGGAATAACCATGGAAGGTGAAAAATAAATACATTTTCAAATGGTTGAAAAACCCATCTTTAATAGAAAGGAAAAAATAGTTCTTTAACCGATGATTAGGTGTTTCAAACGAATATTAAAGCGGTGAATGATGGGAGATTGAATGAAATCATATATGAAGATAAAAGTTTAAAATTTTGCAAGAGACTTTGTGTTCCTAACATAATTGTTCTAAAAAAGGAATTATGGGATGATGCTCATAGCTCCAATTTCTCTATACACCCTAGCAGCATAAAATGAATTGATATTTGAAGGACCATTTTTGGTGGGATAACATAAAGAGGAATATTTCAGATTTTGTGTTAATATGTATGGTTCGTCAACAAGTGTAAGCTAGAAGACAACAGCCTGGAAGAGTCATGCAACCTCTTCCCATACATGAGTGGAAATGGGATAATATTACGATGGAGTTTCTTATGAGGCAACCGAAGACACCTAGAAATAATGATGCAATATGGGCCACTGTTGATCTTCGTACCAAGTAATCACATTTTCTTGCAATAAGATAAGATTTACCACTTGAACGTCTGGAAAGACTATATAAAAATGATGTTGTAAGACTCCATGGTGTACCCCTATCGATTGTTTCTGACCGCGATCCCCATTTCACATCAAGATTCTATAAAATTATTTAGAAGGCCTTGGATACTGAACTTCATTTGAGCAATTCCTACCACCCTCAAACAGATGGAAAATCATAATGGACTATTTAAACCTTAGAAGACATGTTGATATCTTTCTCACATGAATTTCTAGGTATGTGGGATCAGTATTTACCTTTGGTATAATTTTCATATAAAAATAGATTCTATTCATGATTTCAAATGGCACCATAAGTAGAATTATATAGAAAGAGATGTTTCACACTAACTTTTTAGGATGATGTTGGTGATAGAAAACTTGTAGGCCTAGAACTTTTTGATGAAACAATGGAAAAGTTGAATATTATCCAAACCCACATCAAAACAAGTCAATATAGGAAAAGTGTTATGCCGATAATCAGAAGAATGATTTGGAATTTCAAGTTGGATATCTTGTTTTATTGATGATATCCACATGGATGGGTGTTATATGATTTGGTAAGAAGAGTAAATTGTGTCCCCGGTACATCAGAGCTTTCAATATTCTAGAACTAATTGGAGTTGAGGCTTATCGTTGGGCAATGCCTCCAAGTCTCCCAAGTGTTCATGATGTGTTCCACGTATCACTGTTGAGAAAATACATGCCTGACACAATGCATGTAATCACCTATGAATAAATTGAACTATAACTTGATCTATCTTATTGTAAATAGCCAATCATGATTCTTGATTCTATAGAACAAGTGCTGTGAAACGGGACTACTCGTCTAGTAAAAGTTCTATGGAGAAACCATAAGATGGAAAAAGCAACATGGTAACTTGAGGAACTTATGATGAAGAACCACCCGAATATTTTTTTGTTGTAATATTCTAGAATTATTTAGGATGAAATTATTTTATGGAGGGGAGAATATAACACCCCAAGCATCCACATTATGCTTCCCTTTGAATAATGTAGTAGCTTGTGTTGTACGCAACATGATGTTTTAAAAATCGCGACCAATAAAACAAGCCATTATGAATATTAATACCCAATTTTTGACATTTTTAAAATTTATTTTTTAAATATATATTTTATTTTTTTATTCAGAATATCAAAATTTGCTTACATTAAATTTTGGTATTTTTCTGAAAACATTCATTTTTTGATGAATAGTGAAAACACTCTGTTATTATTTAAAACTGATTTTTTTTAAATACATAGTTATTTAATTTAATTTGTGTTTGGTAAGATTGATATGTAATACCTATATATGTTCAACGTAATTCATTAGAGGCATTTTATAATAAGTTGAGATATATAAAATTTATCGAAATTTTTACCGTCTTTGACACACCTTCTAGGATCATTTACAAATTTGCATAAAACGTAATTTTACCGCTTCTATGAGTTCAATTTCATAAATAAATGATACATGGTTGACATCAGTAAGTTAAATTTTGTTCAATAATATGAAAATAATGTTTTGTGAATAGTATGTTTTGACTTTTATTTACCATAGTTAAAAATAAATAGGGTAATTAAGGGTAAAAATGATATCATAATTACCCTAAAACATGTTATAATTATATAGGATAATTTCTATTCGACAAAAAAAACCTTAGGAATAAAATATGTCCCACTTTGGTTCAATTGGATTAGATTAGGACATTTATAATTAATATATTTAAATAAGAGTTAGAAGTGTTAAATTCAATGTTTAATAACTAACCCAGTTTTAATATAGAGTTATACAAAATATAAATTTGAATATAAATATTCATTATAAAGATAAAATGATTTCATACATAATGGTATTTTATTTATAGTTTTATCCATTAAATAATTAAATTTGTTTATGACACAATGATGAGGCAGTAATTACCTTATTAATGAAAGATTAAAATAATTGATATTATAAATATCCAAATAAATGTAAATTGAGACTTATAAAGAATTCCATTAATTTTATAGGTTAATATAACATGGTAGGGTGGAATAAATATATTCTTTTATAAGTGGTAAAGTAATTATGGATTTCAAAAATTTCAAATACTTAATTGTGTCAATATTGACATAATTGTGTTTTTTAAACAAATACTATATTATTAATTAATATTATATTCCTAAAAATATAAAGATCAGAAAAGGACTTAGATAATGTTATATATATTAATAATTAACAACTTTGGGTTCTCTTAGCTTGTTATAGTATGTTAATTAACCATATAAAATAAAAATACAAAGAGACATGGACAATGTCAAACTATTTAACTAAGAGTTAAATTTAAATGATAAGTTTAATATGTTGACCTAAACCTTTATAAAACCTATTGGTCGAGAGTTATTCGACACATACCCACCATATCCTCAAAATAAATCAATTTTTACCATTATAAACCGAAAATTATTTTATTATAAATTAATATTTCAAGCTTTTCCAAAATTGACCCTCACCTTTCTTATAAATGGGTACTTCCCCATCTCTTAATTTCACACAATCAATGCCACCTGGATCAGCCAAATCCTGCCCAAAAAACCTCTCAAATATACCCCCTTCAACCTAGAGTCCTTAATTTGATCCGAAATTCAACCTATGGTACCCTTTTGCTCAACTAAAAAGGAAACACCCGAAGAATAGGTAATAATTTCACAACAGTCTTTCAACTTCTTTTCTCATTCCACATCCTCTTTCCTTGTTTTTTATATACCAAAATACTAAATCTCGTACCTTCTAAATATTTTTATGTTATTATAAATATGGTACATCCATATTATTTATTATATCGATCCTATAAATGACAAAGTCACCATACATGCGTACGTACAGCTTACCATATCCATGTTGTGGTGTCGTTTTTATTCAAACACTTCATTATTTGGATGGGTATAATAATGAGTATAGCTGAGGTAAATAATAAAAATAAAATATTAATGATTCTTTATATATGATATACCATCCCATTACATGCAATTTCACCAACAATATAATGATATTGTCATTCGTGCATACGTATGGATTACCATCGCAATCATTCAAGAATAATATTCATTTTATAAATAAAAATAATTTTTAATAACTTAATATCATTCTAGATATGAATCAAATACATCCTATTCATAACAATCCTAGATTACGTTTCCATGCATATAAAAGAAAATGAATCAGTTAAAACCTGAAACGATGATACTACTAAAATATTATTAACAAAGAAATATTAGAAAATCATATATGATATAATATTTATGTATATGATACTTTTAAAATTTATTAAAAATTATTTTACTGTTATAAATGAAGTTAATATACCCTCAACCAAGGAAAAGTACATGGTAAGGGTTAATTATACAATCTCTTTACTTATCTGAGGTTGTTAATACATATGTATCTATGGGGACATCTTTATCATCCACATCTGTGTTTTATAAAAAATGTATATCAAATTTTTTTATCTATTTTATATACTATGGGATAATGTCATTTATATCCTTATTTGACCATATATTTTTTTAATGGAGTATTTCCATCATTTTCCAAACAAGGTACGCTATGAACCTTTTGACAAAACTAAGGTAAGAATGTAAATTTTTAACTTATACAGCAGGGACACCTGTTTTCTATTGTTATAACATTGTCCTAGATTCCCATAAAGTATTATATGATTATATTAAAAATAGATGTTTTCTTTTATAATTATGTGACTTTTAAATGATTTCAAAAAAAGGAAAGAGTTATTTCTCTCAAATGGTTTTGATTTCATCTATGTCAACATCCTTTGATGGATTTTACAGTTTATTGAAATAGATTCATAAGGATACAAATATATTATATTGTATTAATGGTTTTGTGATATGTTTGACTATGGATGTGTTAATTTTATATCACTCATGGTTTGAAGACATTTTTTTGACATTTTGTATTCTAGTTTTAATACGAATGTTAATGTTATGTTCAAAAATTTTCATATGAGAAATGCATTGGACTTAGTAAGTGACGGGTGGAGTCCGCAATAGCTCCCCATTGCATCAGTAGGTTTCATGAGACAATCTAGTGTATTGGGACAAGTCCTTGACAAAATCTTATTTGTATTATTGGCACAAGGCCATGACTATGTGGTTATGAAGTTTTGCATTATGCATTTTATCATTATGAAATTGGCTATTAATATTACATGTTATTATTCGACTAGTAGAATATCCATGTGAATAATTAAATGGAATTATTTGATTTATCATTGCCTTATAATGATGAGATTTATGTTTAAAAGTATTGTGTTTTAATCATATACATTACCATAATTGTTTATGCATATTTATAAGATTTTTCGCAATATTGTTATCCTTACCAGGAATCTAATATCACAAATTTATCTGTTTTATTTTTTCCAAGATACGAAGAAGTATATTATGACTGACCTGCAGGGATAGGCTAAGGGAAATAAGTGTGTTCAAATGGGACAATGTTGTTGTTGTTTTTCATTTTATCATATAATGTAAAACTTTTGTATGTATCTAGTACATCCAAGGATACTAATATAATCGGTATTTTAGGACATGATGACTTGTATCATGCCAATTTTATGTAATAATGAACCGACTCGAGGTAACTGGGGTCAAGGCTTTACAAGATTCACACCTTTTGCACGGTATGGTTGCAATGTTTGTCAAACCGTGCACAAACGTTGCATAGGCCACTATCCTTTAGTTTTCTTTAAAATATCACTCAAACGCACCCCATCACACTACTCCAAGTTAAAGGTACATGGAAATATAAAAAGGTACCTGAAAATGCATCTTAGATGACAACATAAAAATCTAGGATCTTATAATCTCCCACCTTAAAATATCTCATCTTTGAGCTGCACTCTTGAACTTCTCTAAAATTTCATGCCAAAATGATTTGGCCATTGATCCCTCATGTCTTCTTTAAATTCCCATGTTTCCTCTTGAACATTTCCACTTTTCCATAAAACATGATCTAATGGCACTGACTTTCCACGTAACACTTTCTCACTGCGACCCATCACATGTATCAGATGCTCCTTAATGGGCAAATCTATCTCAAGATCAACCTATTCAACATCAATCATATGGGAAGGGTAGAGGTCATACCACCGTAGTTGTTACACATAAAAAACATCTTGCATAACACTGAATTTTTGTGGATGTGCTAATCAGTACGCCACTGACCCGATTCTCTATATTACCTCAAATGGTCCCACAATCCTGGGCACTATAATTCCCTACCCTTGTATCCTATGCTGACCCAATCTAGGTGGAAACCAATGTAATACACGATCATCCTCTATAAACTCACAGGGTCATCTTCGTCTATCAGCAAACAAATTCTTTCTACTATGAGCCATAGCCATATGTTCCCGAATCAACTGTACCCGCTCTGATTTCTCCTGAACCAGACTCAATCCCAATATCTCTGACTCACAAACCTCTAACTAAAATAGTGGTGATCTAAAATGTCTACCATAAAGTGCCTTATATGGATCCATCTATATAGTTTCCTCATAACTATTGTTATAGGTGTACTCCACTAAAGCCAAGTGCTACTCCCAATTACCACCAAAGTCAATCACACATGCTCGTAGCATATCCTCAAACACTGGTATAGTACACTCTGCCTTCCCATCTATCTGTGGGTGGAAGACCATACTTAATAGAACCTCTGTATCAATTGAATTCAATAATCCCTTCCAAAATCATGAAGTAAAGTTCAAATCACGATCAAAAACTATATTCCGCATCACCCCATGAAAAGGAACTATCTCTATCACGTACAATTCTCCCAACTTCCCTATTTTATTGGTATCATTAATAGGAAAGAAGTGTGATACCTTCATTATTAGATCCACAAGGGCCTAAATAGATTCATTATTCCTATGATTCCTTGGATTTCCTACCACAAAATCCGTAGTCACCTCATCAAACTTCCATTCTAAAATAGGTAATAGATGCAATAGGAATCCAGGTCATTGATGCTCTCCTTTAACCTACTGATAGGTGAAACATCTTGTTACGAACCCTTTTATATCCATTTTCAAGCCATGCCACCAAAACAATCGTCGATGGTCACGGTACATTTTTGTCACTCCAGGCTGTACCGCCCACCTTGAGGCATGAAATTCATGCATGAGTTCCTCATGGATACTCATAGGAAAAATAACCCTATTTTTCACATAGATGATCTCATCCTAATCTATTTTTCAGTCTAAAGGTGTCCCTGCACCTTCATGTCTTTCCATCAACTCTAAACACTTCAGATCCTCATACTTCCTATCTCTGATCCAACTCATGAGTGTAGACTCCATAGGTACAGAAACTAGAGTCATCCTCTCCCAACTCTCTTAAACTACCATGTGAATTTATATAAACAAATTCATCATCTTCCACTCTACACTTAACTCATGTACCAAATGAGTCTAAGTTTTTATGCTCAAATATCAGCCACACTATTCCACTTACTGGGTGTATATTCAAGTTCAAAATCAAAGGGCTGCATATACTCCACCCATCTTCACTTCTGAAAATTCAAGCCGCACTATGAAAATATATAATTCCTGATTTTATGATCAGTAAAAACTATAGACTTATATCAAATAGATAGTGCCTCCAACACCTATGATCTTAAACCACTTCTGGAAACTCAATTTCAGGTGTAGGGTAATTCTGTTCATGTGGCCTCAACTACCGAGACCCATAAGAAACGACTCTACCTCCTTGCATCAATGCAACTCTGAGTCCGAACCCAGAATCATCACAATACATTGTGTAATCCTCACCTGAATTAGGTAAGATCAAAATTGGTGCCGAATTCAAGCACTTCCTCAAATCTTGGAAACAATTCTCACATGTTTCTGCCCAAATAAACATTACCCCTTTCTTTTTCAAACTAGTAAGCGGTTCAACCAACTGGGAAAAGTACTACATGAACCTCATGTAATAATTAGTTAATCCTATAAATCATTGAATATCAATATCATTCTTGGGATGGTCCCAAGAAATCACTACCTACAGTTTTCCTGGGACCACTTCCACACCTTCTTCTGAGATGATGGGCCCCAAAGAGTGTACCCTAACAATCGAAAACTGATATTTAGATAGTTGGAATATATCTGATGCTATCTCAGTGTATCGAGGACTATGTAAAGATGTTGAGAGTGATCCCCATGAGTCTTAGAGTACACTAATATGTAATTCCCAAACAACACCACAAAAAAATCTAAGTACGAATGAAATATCATGTTCACCAAGTTCGTATACATTGCTGGAACATTAGTCAACCCAAACAAAATTTCAAAAGACTCATAAAGGACATTACTACTTCTGAAAGTAGTTCTTGGTATATCATAAGTCCTACCTCTCATCTGATGATAACCTGATCTTAGATTTATTTTTGAGAACACAGTAGCCCCATTCAGCTGGTCAAACAGATCATCAACAAGCTAAAGAGGATATCTATTATTCAGAGTCATTTTAGTCACCTTTTGATAATCTAAACACAATCATAGACTCTCAATTAACTTCTTTGCAAAAAGCACTGGTGATCCTGGAGAAGATGTACTGGGATGGATAAACCCTTTATCCTTTAACTCTTATAACTGTCTTCTTAGTTGGTGTCATTCTATAAGGTGGAATAGATACTGGCTTAGCCCCCGATATGAGCTCAATAATGAATTGAAAGTCTCTCTCGGGTGGAAACCCTTAAAGGTCTTCCGAAAAAACATCCAGAAATAGTTCTACTACTGGTGGAAGGACGTCTTCCCTACCACTCCCATCATCAATCAAATGACAACAAACTTGGGTTGTGATCTCTCCTAGTTTCTGAGTAAAAGGACCAACTCTTCCTACATGGATATTCCATTATCCATGTAGGACATCTTTGTCACCCTCAAGAGATACAAATGACACTCTCGAGTGGTAACAATCTATGTCAGCTCAGTATTAAACTATCTAGTCCATACCCATAATCAGGTCGAAGCATGTCATATCAAGGACATGGATATCTGAATGGAAATGATACTCTCCTATCTCTAGTGAAAATTCATTACATAAAAATATATCCCTTGTCAAGGCCATACCTCTTGGTCTCTTCCTCAACAAGCGTCACAAAGGAATAATCCTACAAAGCCTATAAAAAGTCTCATGTCTCATAACACAACCATATATCATTTCCGTAATAGGAGAATCTAACACAACAAGTTTCAATATATATTTTCTCCCTTTTTATTAACACACGGTCAACACCGAGGCCTTTTCACTACCCTTATCCATCATACTCCTATGTCTTGGTTAACAAGGGAATATTCATCCTCATTAATTTATTCATCCATTAATTAATCACATTTTTTAAAAGTAATTAATTCAATAATTAATTTATTTATTATTCTCATTTCATCTATCATGGATTTCATAAGACACTCATTTATTCTCCTTTTTCATCATTATTTCAATCACACATCAAGGAAAACAGTTCATGTTCAAAAATATAACCATAACCCATTTTTCCATGACTGGTAATAATGATGTAATTCACAACAAACCTGGGTGCCTAAAACGATGCATGAAGATTCAAATATCAAGCGTTTTTAGGCCACGAATAAAAATTCAACAATTATTCAAATAAAATATCAAATCACACCACAAATGTGTCACCAAATGTGAAATAACGTACAACTATAACAAAAAACAACAATTACAAAAATTACTCCTTGAGTACTTACGGTTTTCCCCCATACAGGGGTTTGAAACTCACATGCATGAGATCATTACCCTACCTCAACTCTTCCTAGTCTTCCACCTACCTTTTCCCAAAACAGTAAGGAGAAATAAGAATTAAGAAATGAAAACTACTCGGATTCCACATTGTGACATCCCGACCTAGAAACCAATGAACAGTACCTTGAGCCGAATGTCCACATACCCTCATGTGCGCCTCCTCATACGACAGAGGGTGTCAACTAGTAGCAAGGGTTTGGTAATTCAATCCTAGGATGACTATACCATCTTTTGTCAGAATAAAAACACTACTGGAAGAAAATAACAATTAACCAAGATCAGAATCATATATAAATAGCTAGAGTAGATCCATGACATAAGATAGTCAAAACCAGAAAAATATATATTCGACTGAATGGTAAAGCATGCTATGATAATGAAAGTGCCAAGTGTCTGCAATGAAACTAAATGCAAAGACACAAAATCTCCAAAATGGGCCCCGAACCACGTCTGGTTCCCTCTCCCATGCTCTAATCCCAAATAAAAATCTATCCTAGGGCCTTTCTTGTATCATGTTCTCCAATAGTGAAGCCTTCTCTGGTGCTGATCTGGTGGACCAAATAGTGTGTGCGTACAACACAATAGGGAACCACCAATGGTGTATAAAATTATAACAGTGAAAAAATATTGCATTCAATTTAATAAATAAATAAATAAAATGCATAATTTAAATTGTTATCAAATTATCATTTGATATGTAATAATCACATTAGGCCAAGATTGATTCAGGTTTCAAATTTGAATCATCAATCATTATCATTTATCATTTGGTGTTGGTCGTTATGCCTAGCACCCAAAATCACATTTGAATCATCATTCATTATGATCATTAATCATTTGATGTAGGACGTCATGCCTAGTACCACAAATATCGGGAGTGTAGTTCATCATTCGTAGAACTAAAATTCTCATTCAGTGTAGGTTTTCATGCCTAGAACCCCAAGTATCAATCTTGGATAACTATTGGGAAGGAATGTCATGTCCATGTCCCAAATTCTAATTGGTATAGGAGGCCATTCCTAGCACCACACAATCTCATCCATTTAATCATTTTTTAATTATAAATAATTCTTTAAATTATTCATTTACTAATCCAAATATTAGTTAAACATTTCAATGTCAATTAGTCAATTCAACAATTAACTAAGAGTATATCCCATTAATTAATTCATCAAATAATTAATAAATCAATACCATTTTCATTCCATACTTAATTCTTCACAATTAATTATCCATTTCAAAACCATTATGTCATAATTGAATATCAGAATTAATTATATTTAATCACATCATGACACATAATTAATTCTACCAATTAATTATCTTTTCTCAAATTCTTGAAACATTATTAATTCCCAAAAATATATTATCTTACATAGCCAAACATAAATCCATAATTAATTTCCCCCAATTAATTATCTTTCCACATCCAAATTAATATCTCAAATATAATATAAAATCTCCAAAGAATAATTTGGGAACCCCCCCCCCATAATTTGATCCATGATTCAATTATCAATTAAATCATCAAATAAATTCACAAGTCAATTCATATTCCTATTACTCCAATTTAGGAATTCAATTATCCTGGGAAAACTAGAAAACCCATAAAATCATACACATATCATAAATAATAACTATGGGAGTTCTATTTAAACCACCTACCTTACATTATTGATGGATGTTCTCCTAATGGGAATCCCCAAAATCAAATAGGCGCGACATCATTGATCAAACTCTAGATCTAAGTCCCTAAAACCAAAATTAAGAACAATGGCATCAAGATCTTGCAAAACATGATCTAGATTCAAAATATTAGATCTAGATATCAATTCACTGGTTTAGATATATGTAAATGGTGGAGATATTCCTTGAAAAGATCAAGGAATGATAGAGGAAAGAAGGGGAGAAGAAATTTGATGAATTCCACTTATTGGTAGTAGAGAGGATCTTCAATCCAGGCTATCGATCTAGAAGAACAATGTTCATATCACCTTGTAATACATACAGAAACCTTTGGGAACACCTAGAATTTTTCAAGCCCAAGGCAATGCGGAAATATAGTATTCCAGAGGAATTTGGGTTGTTTTAAAAGAGATTTTTAGATATTAAAAATCATGTGCAATGTTTCCTGGTCAGAGGCGCACGGTTAGGTACACGATGTGCCAACAATGCAGACTATGCTCGATTTTTCTTGGTGTCCCTAATTTGGTCGCATGGTTTGTCAAAACGTGTGAAAACCGTGTAGAATCCACTGTCCTGTTTCGCACACTTGGCACGGTTTGGTTGCACGGTTTGTTAAATCATCATAAACCGTGCACAACCCATTTTTCTTTAGTTTTCTTTAAAAGTTCACACAAATTCCCCCTAATCCACTACTCCATGTGAATTGTACTTAAAATAATCAAAAGGTACTTGAAAAAATGTAAGATGTGGAACCAAAAAAATATGGGATCTTACAACCATAGGGGGTTTCTTTATTTATTTCATTATTAGTAAAAATATTAATAACAATAGTTTTTATTTAGATGTATTTTCTTCTTTGAATTCACTTTCTACCGAAATACCATAGTTAACTAATTCTATATTAGTATCATTGTAAAATTTATTTTTTAATTAAATTTCAATAAAGATAAATATAAATGAATAATAAATTGAAATATTTCCATTTTTATTCAATTTTTATGATTTTATTCTATAATATATTATTGTTGGGGGTATGTTTTAGGTAATGTATATATTTTATCTTCTATTTCATCTTAAAAATATTGTATCCATTCAATATTTGTTTCATTATATAATAAAATAAATATTAAATTTAATAAATCTATATTTAAAAGGATGAAGGGATCATACTATAATTTAGCTTGTGGTAAATGTTACCAAAATTCATTCAATGATTTTTTATCTCCAAAATCTACTTTATATTGAAAATAGAAATATATTTTTTCTTATATAAATTTTTTATCGGTTAGACATTGGTATGATGTTATAGATATTTTCCTCCACATTTATAGTTGAAAATATTAGAGGGAAAAATTATTCTAAATCCCATAAGTTTTCATTAAATGTAGATGGAATATCCCCTTGTATATCAACAACCTCATGTTCATGCTCAAACCAATATTATTTGATTTTATTTTATTTAAAAGGCTATTTTGAAAAAATTAATTTATGATTAATAATGGAATTTTGTTTTAATTTGAGGTTTGTGATTATTTTCTATTCATTTGCATATTATCTTTGTTCCTGACATTGTTCATTCTACCATGGAGGGATCTATAATCCACTGTATTATAGATATTGTATACCATGAAGTGAATCAAGACCCACTATGAAGTGTCACAACAATGTTGTAAATATCCTCTATGATCCATGATATTTTTATAACATTTATATTACAAATATTTTCATTGAAGGTAAGGGAATTGTAAATAATTATAGTTGAAAATTAAGAATAAAATTGGAGGTCATTATATATAAAAATAATAAATATGCGGAATTTTTATATATAAATTATATACACATAAATTATAAAAATATGGAGGTTTATATCAGTGGATTATAAGATGAAAATTACGAAAAAAAATTATAAAATTGGATTTGAATTTTATAGTTTCATTTGAGATATGGAAAGGATTTATGTTATTATATGTTAATTACTAGTATCAATGATGTATATAATTTTTAAGGATGTGTTTTATATATCATAGTTTTTAAAATATTATCTCAATAAATAAAATTTTCTCTATTACAGTGATTTATAATTAAGGGAAATTGTTTTATTTATCGAGCATACAGTATATATAATTGATCATGGAAGGAATAATTTGTGAGTGAAATCTATTCCATAGGTGTTTGTTATATGTAAATATGGTAATGTGGAAGAGGAGAACAATAAATTTATATATGGTTCCAATGATTGGAGTTATTCACTAGAGATTCATAGTGATAATTCTTAATGTAGAGAAACGTTATAATGGGATGTTTTTAATAAATCAGGGGTTTTCAGTATTGATTTAGTTTTAAAATTTAATGTTATTTTTTTATTTCCTTTGAATTAATTTTTGGAGTGATAATGTAAGTAGATATTTCTTTTAATGTATAAGTGATTGAATGAATAAAATTTTCACTAGATTAGTATATAAAATCTTTCATTGAAACCACTATAAGTATAATGGATATGGAATAGGGTTTGTGGATCATAAATAGAATTTGAGAGGTTAAAGACTAAGTATTAGGACCTCATTGGTCCATTACAATTTTAGTGGGGTCCCATTATAGCTCTGGTGAATTGGGCTTTCTACCCTTTTCATAAAGGGTAATTTGTTTATTTTGGTGCCACTCGATTTGAAGATTTATTCCTATTTTATTCTTCTAAAATTCCTCCACTTCTTATTTATCATTCCAAAACACTATATTTACCTTCATATATTATTGTGGAAATTTATTCAATGATTATAATGAATTTTACATCCATCAAATGTGATTTTTTAATTAAACATATCATTAAGGGTGGGTGAAATAAGAGAAATTTCAATTCTTTCTCTCAATGGAGAGAATGTTTTTATAATTTTTGACTTGGAATGGAATTTTGAGATTTAGAACAACTAAAATATATTTTCATTATATTTTTTCAATGTATTGAGATATGAATAGGTTCCTGGTAATGTTCTATAGTTGGGTAAGTGTTATCTTGTAGATAATTTTAGAAGTATAAAGAATTTCATACTCTGATAAGTCATTTTCATGGTGTGGAATATTTTGGAGTGAAAATTTTGAAGTGTTGGATTCTAGGGTGAACAATATATAATGAGTATGATGTGTAAATAATTACATATGTAAAATTCATATTTAAGTTTTACCTTGTATACATAATGGTCAAATTTTAGGTAAAAGGAATACCCTATGATGTGTAAGAGCCACACTATAATGTGAAGGTGTTAGAAAACTAGTAAATTGCTCAGTGTGTAAATGTTACTCAATACGTAAGAGTGATATTTACGGGTACACCTGAGGTATAATAGTAAATTAGGAATATATCAGATATTGTACACCATTTCCATTCAGGTATTTTAAGGATTATAAGAATATTTTAAGGCTTTAACCTTTTCAATTATTTGTATTTTTGAATTTATGTTGGATTATGAAGTTTGGTTGAAATTAAAACAGATTAATGGTTCAAAATAAATAGATAATTCAAAAAGTGGTTCCCCCTCAATGTATCACCATTGATTAGCTGGTGGGGTGTCAGTGACTAGCTGGTGGTATTAAAGAAAGCATGATTGACACTATAACCATGCTGGATACCTGGTTGAATGTTATCGACCATCCAAAGGTATTCGACAGTGCTATTGGATATCCAGGTAGCTCAATGAATATCCAGTTGTAGACAACTAATATATGGTAGATGAAGAAACATCAAATAGACTTACAACATGACTAAAAAGGAGTCAATGGAATTGACTGGGTAGTCGGTGGTGATTATTCAAAAAGTCAAGATGTTTATTTACAGCCATATTCAATGGATCTCTTAACATCTTAACTCCTCTATATTTGACATTGGAACCTCAATGACTATATATACCTCCGATGTGATAATTTTAATGTAAATATACTTAAAAATTGTAAACTATATCGATCTAATGTAATTGAAAATGATAATTTTTTACTTTTTGATTCCTCTTGTTATCTCCTTGTAATCCTTTCTCAAAACACGTTATTTCCATATTTTATCAATCTTATTCTAAAAATTTTAACCTCTCTATCATTTACGATAATTTAGAGTTTTTATTCAATGTATTATCTCCTAATAAAATATCCATTTTTCTAACTATTCAGGATCATGGTAAACCACTAAAACAAAGGGATCATTCTCTATAAGTTCTTGGAAACCTGCTAAAACCAATATTCTTATTATAGGTATCTTTTATACTACTAAATCCAATGGATTATGTTCAATTTTAGGTTTCATGGATATTGATAATGTTAATATCTATATATTCACAAATCCCTAATCCATTAAGATAACTGACGTAAAGTCTGTTATTGTGATATTTCTAAACATCTATACAAATTATGTGCCATATTTACCTTCCAAATCTATTTTTTATTAATAAAAATCATGAAATTGACCAATAAATATTTTAACCCATCAATCAAAAAATAGTTTATTAATAAATATCTCACTTATTTTTTATTATTTTTATAATACATTAATTTTGTTTTTAATTTTGAAAATTATTTTTCAAATATCTTTCGATTTATTTTATTAATTTAATTTATTCATCCATTAATTTTTCATCACTTCTATCCTTTAAACATTTTAATAGAAATTCACTCCCCTAATCTATCCATTTTTTACTGCAACCATAAATCTGTATCAGAAGAGTTCTTGTTTTCAAAACATTATTTAAACCTTGTTTTCAATATGTTATTTTGAAATCTTATTCAATTTCAAGAAATGATCATTAACATTGGTATCAACCACTAACTCCCAAGGTTCTCTCAATGTAATGTAAATGGTTCATTCCCTTTTCGTTGATAGGTTCTATTAAAATTATAAAAAAAGTTACATTTATAATAATTTAGGATATATAAGTCATTTTTTGGAAAATTGATATGAATTATTACACACACACAAAAGAATTAGAATAAAAATTTAATCTCAATGATATTACTGCTTCTGAATTTCATAAAAAATACAAAAAATATCACCATTGTGGATTAAATAGAAATGAACTTAATCATGTTTCAACTAAGAATATTTTCCTTGAAATTTTGATATTACTATATTTTACTCATGAAGGGACCAACAACGTTTAGGATATTATACATGATATGTATAGATATTATTTTGAATGTTTTAGCATGCATTCCAATGAATTAACTTCTATGATGTTTACTCATTTTATTTGTATAGACAATGAAATAAAAATAAAAATATTAATATTTCTATATACACTGTTGTTAAGAAGATAATTTTGGGTTTTCCATGTATATGGGGACCTAAGGTAATGATGATTCAAAATGTAAATAATAATAAGAATTTATTGGATGAAGAACTAATTTGATATATCATGACTTATGAGATAACTATAAATAAAAATCACAAAACTAATCCAAGGAAGTCGAGTAAAAGAAGGTGGTTTCTTTTAATGAAATCAATGTTAAAACTTCTGGAAGTGAAACAGACATATAATATGTAGAAAAAAATGTATTAAATTACAAGAAGATGAAGAAATACATTCACCATGATAAAATAGAAAAAAAAATATGAGTTAACTTTTTATAATTATTAAAAAAGTACATATTAAGCTATATTTCCCCTTTCTCAAAAAGAAAAATAAGAAAAGGGAGAAATGCCTCAAAGATTTTACTTGGAGTGTACGTGATGATTCCCTCTCCTTATCTGACTCAAGTGATAGAAGTTTTAAATGTATCGTAGGGTAAAATGAGGTATTTTATGAAGATAATTACCCTATTATTTCTACATTTTAATATGTCACTATCGTAATTTTCTTATAGCCAATTAAATTATAAATAAATAGTGAACATATTTTTTTTATTACAAAAAACTTTTAAATAACAAAAAACTAATTATATTATAGTTTTTTTTGAAAATAATAAACTTTATTAAAAATGGATATTTTACATTGAAATAAAAAAAAAATCCTAATGTTGAGAAACTAGAATGGACTATTAAGGCTATCAAGATTTATCCTACAAAATTCACACAAGGTGAACATAATATAAATAAAATTATTAGTTCTCACTAACATGTAGAAAATTGTTTTTGATTTTGGTTTTCAAATAATGAACCCACCACAAAAAATAACACATTTTTTGTAAATTGTTCTCATAAGGTAATTTTTGAAATTATCATAGAATAAATGAGTATCTTATTTTTAAATGTGACTATTAATATTCACATTATGGAAGTACAATATCTATTCATCTCTCTTATAATAATTTTTTATAATTTATTATAGAAAATCATATTCAAAACAAGTATGGATCCTAAAATCCAATTTGGATAACATAATTAAAACAAAATTTCTAGTACTCAAATATGTAGTTTCATTATTTTTTTAAGAAAATTAACTCAATTGAAAACACATGGGAGATAAATTGTTCCATGATAGTTGGTTCTTGAGACACATGTGTAGTGACTACTCCTAATTCAATCATCTTGAAAATTGTATTACTGGACACATAAATTTTTTGAAAACTCATTAAGTATGACCATTGGTATAAGTACCATATGTTTTTAAAATATATATATTTTTATAGATGTTTTATATTTTAATGTTTTAAAAAATAATTTTATGAGAAATAGTTAATTATGTGATAATGGTTTTGATGTATTTTTTTAAAGATGAATTTTATAATGTTTTCTATTCGAAATGAAAAATTTTATTTTTGGATTATTGGTTTACAAATATTTATATTATTGATTAAAAATATTTTTAAATTCTAAATTTTAAATGATTATGATAACAAGATAGTGAACCATGGCTTTGGAATAATATCTTTTGTCATTGTATAAAGCATACACTTATCAAAATCAGTCAGAATCATCTTGTATGATATTTACCAAAATAATATTTCAAAAATAATATTTATTTTGAAACACTCAAACCCATTAAGAAACAAAAAACGTCCAATAAATCAAAAAAGGAATTTTCCACCTCTAAAAACCATATAATTATTAATATCGATCTTTTGTAAAAATCCAAGTTTCATTTATTAGAGTTAAATATTAATATTCTATAATTATATATGCTTATACAATGTTTTCATGGGTATATTTATGGTCTCATAAAAATCCTACTTGTAATGAATTTGTTATATATTCTAAAAAGTTATAAAAAAAGGTAAATTGATATATGATCATATCCATGTAGAATGATCATCAGAGAGAGTTTTTTATAAAATATTTGGTTGAAAATTATAATACATAGGGTGATAATCATTGGTTACAAAAAAATACCCCCAATCGTATTTGGAAATAAATCCAAAAGATATATTTTTTAAGTGTTTGGATGTAAATGATATATTCTCATCCCAAAATAAAATCTAGGATAGTATAACCCCAAAATATGATGAAGGAATTTTTATTAGGTACTCTAACTCAACTAATTAATATTGAGTATTTAATAAAAGAAATTTTTTCATAGAAAAATCAATTCACATCAAATTTTATGAGAATTTTCCTAAACCTCATCACCAATTAGATTACATTGAGGATGACCTAGAATGTATGACCTTAAATAATCCAAATATTTCAAACGAAACTATGTTCTGGAAGAAAACTATATTTACCTTTACATAAGGATTCAGTAAAGCCAAAATACGATATATTATTAAATTTTATTGTTGATTTTCAAGTTGGTTCTCAAACTAAAATGTCAGATTTAAATGAAGTTGAGCATAATTCATATATTTCAAAACTAAAACCACCAAATATTGATGATTCTAGTAATGATGAAATCTAGGGACATTAAATTCAAGATGAATTATACCTCTTCCAATATAATAATGTTTATACTCTATTTTAGATGATGTATGATCATCCTATTATTTCTAACAAATGGGATTTTAGAAATAAATTACCTGAGAATGGAAACTTCACTCATAACAAAGATTGACTTATAGATATAATATATAATCAAGAAGAATTCATATAATATGGTGAATCCTTTTCACCAATTATTATTAATTAACCAATATGAATCTTATTTTAAATTACCACACTTTTTAATTATAACCATTTTGAAATGATTGTTAAATGTGTTTCTTCGAATTTTTTATTCCAAAATGATTTTTATTAAATAAAATCGTTGTTTAGAATATAAAAATGTCCAAATCATTTTTTTATGTTAAAAAAGTTATTTATTATTTAAAATAACCCCTAATGATTTATATGAATGATTAACTAAATTTATTTTCGAAAATTATTTTAAAATTGGAATGTCTGATCTGATTTTTTTAAATGTTTTTTATATAATTTATTAATAAAAAAATTTATATCGATAAATTTATATTTTGTTAAAATCATGAATATATTCAAAATGATTTTTTTATTTAAATATAAAAACAATTGAGATGAGTTTTATGGGAAAATTTTAAATTAAATTTTTAAAAAAATCATATGAAGATGAAATCTATCTAAGTTAAAGAAAATACACTAATAAACAATTAAATCATTTTGGATTAGATAATGTAAGGGAAATTAATACACCATCATGTAATTCTTATACTCTAATGTTAGGAGTTGATGGTAAAATGGGTGAAAATAATCCTTATAGAGGTATTGTTGAGATCTTTTTTTACATTATGACAACTCAACTGAAAATATTGTTTACTTTTTATCTTTATTATCATTTTAAATCAAATCCAAAAATTGTCATATTTTGAATCTCCTACAAGAATATTTTATATTTAAATAGACCAAAAAATATTGGTTTATTTTTTCAAAAGATGAATCTTTTGATCGTATATATTTTTCTAATCCTATTTTTAAAGGATTCTAACTAGATAGGAAAAGTACAAGTGTGAAATTTTACCTATTTGGAAAATACACTTTCTATTGGATTTTTATGAAACAAAATCATGTTTCTATTTCTATGGTTGAATTATAATTCATAGTTGTTGGGTGTTGTTGCACCAAAGTTATTTAGATGAAACACACTCTCTTAGACTTTGGGATAAATTACAATTATGACCACATTAATTGTTATTGAACAATTTAAATTTATGTTCTTATAAATCCTAGTAAACAAACACACTAAGATGAATTATTTAATACATTACTTTTTGAGTCATAAATTGTAGAAATTTGATATTATTTTGGATTTCATTATTTCCAATATTCTATTTTTTGATATATTTACAAAGCCCCTAACATTATATATTTTTTATTTTATTAAATTCATGTTTTTTATTGAACACTCCACTCACTCATTCAGTAACTATGTCAATAATGAGTTGTTTTGAATTATTCTAATATTGTAATATCAATGTTTTTTTTCAAAAATAATAATATTTTTAAAATTACTAACCCTTAATTTTGGTAACGAAAAATTATGGTAATATTCCTATATAAAAAATTCCTATCATGATACAATAAAATGGATGTGGTTTAGGCACAAATTTACCTTGAGGTTTTATCCTCAAAAAGTAAATTTTGTATTTTTGAACCAAGTTTCACCATTACCTAGAGCAATTTCCATGTACTACACCCCAAGGTGGATAATCAACGGATTATTATTTTGATTAATAAAAAAATTAAATACCTTAATAATTTATTAGAAACATTTTATGGATTTTAAAATTTGTATTGTTTTTTTATCCCATGCATTTTATTTTTTTATGGTTCCATATTTGTTATGGATCAATTTAGGGGGATATTTTCTTATTATTTCCAAAATATTCAAAGAGGAGACCCCATTTGATAGGAAAATTTAACCTATTGAATTTTTTTACTTAATCGGATTATTCCAATTGTGAGAATACACACTATCTATTTTAAAAATGAAATTTAAAAATATGTTATATAATTTTAAATTGTTTATTTTTTAAAAAATAGGAAAATAAAAATAAACATCATGGTTTTTCTATAATCATAAAACATATTCTTATATACGATACCTACCAGCTTCGTAGTTGTACCAGATTGCTATCTGGTGGTGCCAATTAATCAAGTCAAGAGGTGCATTTATGGTGGTCTTTAATGGATCCATTAAGCTCTTAAGTCCTCTATAATAGACCTTATACCCCAGATACTATATATACTACCCATGGGTGGATTATAATGTGAAAACATTGAACAATTATGAACTAAATAAAACCAAATAAAATGAAAATGATCATCATCTACATGTGTTCTTCCTCGTGATATATCCTTTTACTCAATTTATTAAACACTTTGATCCCCATAATTTCACTATATTGTTGTCTCAATTTTAAAATCCATTTTATTTTAGATAATTGATACACTTTCTTCAAATTATTTTCACTTAGTTAAATGCTTAGCTGATAAAACCATTCTACCCCTCTCTATCATGCATTGCAGAAGTCTAATGTTCTTGAAGGAAGCTTGGAGTTGGATTGTTGAAGTTAGGGAGACAAAAATTAGAATCCTGAGGAATTAATGGCATGATGTTTGGATCATTGTGTGAGTGAGTATCTCATGTCTAGAATTGTTATCCATGGTTAGAGTAAGGGAATGTTTCATTATTTAATTCATAGTGTGAGCCATTTATTGACAACCTGAATGAAAGAAGGGTAAAAGTCAGTATTTTGGACCTAAAAATTTATTTCAGGGTCATGTTTTTCACAACATGATTTTATATCAAGTTTACATTATTTTTGGGATGCATTCTTAACGATACTTAAACTCAAGCAATTCATGACATGAATGAACCATTAACACCATGAATATCATCCTTTAAAAATTCCTATAAAACCTATTTCACCCTTGAACTCCATCAAAAACATAATCTTAACAAAATCATAATGATGATACATGTTATAATTCATGGATTTGTGTATCCTTTTCAATGAATTTTCATCCCCAAATTTCGATGTTTGATCCTTGGGGATCAAATGTGATTTTTTCCTCTTTATATTATTTGATCTTCTCCATTTGGTTGTTTTCACTTTTATATTTTTTTATGCTATAGTGGTTTAGATTCTTCATTTCCCATTGATTTTCTTTGATTCCATATGGTGTCTCTGTGGTGTGGTGTTCTTAGAGGGTTGTAGGTTTCTTATGGGATTGGTGATCAGAGATCTATTCTTGTGGTTGCATTCTCATTTAAAAATTAACTTATGTGTTGAGGTAGGGGATTAATTTCATCAATTAAGTTAAGATAAATTGTCAATTAATCATGATTTATCTCATTTTTCAATTATGGAGTTAACTATAATGTTTATTAAACTAGTATTAATGAAAAAATTGTTTTTTGGGTTGTAGAGATCAATAGATTTTATGTCATAAAAATAGTTTTCCTTGTAATTTTCAAGATAGTATACCATAATTTTTATGATATGTTTTATAATTTTTTATGATTTTAAATTTTATAAGGAATTTAATTTTTTTAATGATTAATGGAAAATAATTATGAGGTATGTTTCAGTGTGATTGTTCTTCCTTATATCTAATGGAAATTGATTTTATTCTTGGAGGATGTTTAAATAAATCATAGTTGTTGATTGTTAATACCTTATGTTGGTTGTAACCTATGAAAAATGTTTTGATTAATCCAAGATAGTAAAGAACTGATTTTTTGTTAAAGATAGTTGTTTGGAAATAAGAAAAATCTCTTTCTCCTCAAATCTGAATGCCTTGGTTCTAGGGATTAGACTACCTCTTAAATTTTTAATGATTTCCTCCTACCTTTTTTAGTCTATATAGGCATTGATCATTTATATATGACATGTTATGATCTTGTAATGAATATGGGATTTATAATAAATGGGTGATTAATCCTTGGTTATTAGGAGTGTACGGTTCCTCTGATTAATGGACGTTAAGTGATGTTCATGGAGGTATATGGATGCAATTGAGACTGATGGAGTGTGTTGAATATGGGATTTCCAATTGTCTATATAATTGAAATTAGGTTTCATTTTATTAACTAATATATTACTTTAAATCCTTAATGGTTGATTTTATTTTGATATGTATTCCATTCGCCACTTCTAAATGCAGCTGGTTGTTCTTTGGTTATACATCTTTTATGACAGATTAGGATGAGCCCTGGAGTACCTGTAATTGTGGAATGGTAATGAATATTAAACAATATACCCCATATAGTTGTTAGTTTGATGTATGATTTGGTATATATAGTTGGTAATTATATAAATATTGAATTTTAAACTCAACAATTAACTGTAAATATCTTAAATGTTTATGTGCTTATAGTATTTCTAGTCCTTATCGTTTGAATTCATTTGTCTATGTGGCGATTTCAATAGGTGAGGTTAATGATAGGAATATTTTTCATGAACCAACCCATGTCGACCCTGAACTGGTCACCCGAACTGATCCGCGACATAACCATAAGCACGTCTCCACATACACTAGAGGTTGTTGACTAGCGGAGAGGGTGTCAGGTAAGTCAGGGGGAGACTATACCCTCTTTACAGAGTGGAAATAGTGGACAATATACAATAACAGTGGAAGCGGTTTAAATAAAAGAAAGCAGTAGAAAAAATTTTCATTTATAAACTTTGGACAAAATTACTGAATGTCATTTTATATTGAAGATGCATACATGACATGCTAATGATAAAATGAAAACACTAAAAAACACAACATGCTTACAAATAAGTGCATAAGTAAATAAACAAAAGTATCAAGCCGCGAGGGTGGTCTCCATGAGTGTCCCGAGCCTCAACTCGGTCCTTTGCTCCTAACTCCAAGTACATGAAACAACAACAACGAGGTCCTGAAACCAAATAGAATCTACTCGAGTACCCTAGTGCAATGGCAGCATGAGTTGGGCATGAGTTATAAATCTCAGTAGTCCGAAACCACCATTTTCTCTCCCACTCTAGACAATTAAATATAATTAAATAGTGTGTAGGTATTTCTATAAAATAACAGTACAATATTAAAAATCAACACCCATCCAGGTTCCAAAAACGACACCTGACGGTAATACCAGCTTCGGCACATAGCCGGAGTAAGAACCTATTCAAAACAAGACAGGAACATTTGTTCAAGCATAAAAATAATTTTTTTTATCATTTTTCTCATTTATACCCTGTTTATTCAGTTATCATTTCCAAGTATTCCATGTTCCTTAGGTGATCACATAACCTAGTACATGTTTTCAACTCATGTTGGAAATCCATTCATTCTTACCATTCTTTATTTGATCACGTCTCACTCAGGTTTTAATCACATCTCTCGATCCATTCATAAATCGTTATTATCATTCGTTTGGTGTTGAATGCCATGTCAATCACCCCAAATATTCATTTGGTGTAGATCTCCATGTCTAACACCCCAAATCTCTTTTGGTGTAGATCTCCCTATCTAACACCTAGATATTTATTCGGTGTAGATCGCCATGTCTAACACCCAATATCACATGATTGGATAACCAATGGGGAGGAATGCCATTTCCAAACACAACATTTAAATCATTCTAGAACGCCATGTCTGGGACCCAAAATCTCATTCATTTATTATCATTTATGAATTAATTAATCAATCGACACAATTCCCATCGCATAGTTAATTCTTCACATTTGATAATCCAAATTAGTCCTCAACGTTTCATAATTAATTCTCATAATTAATTATCTATTATCAACATTCTGACACATAATTAATTCATATAATTAAATACCTTTCATAGCCTACATTAGTTAATGATTAGTTTACCCCAATCACTTATCTTATGAAATAAAAACAAAAACTCGATTACAAGACCTCAACCAATAACCAATCCCCAAAACAATTATCTTAAATAATTTATTTAATTAAAACTCAATTTAAAGGGACCACACAACCCAAAAAATTGAATAATCTAATCATCTTGGGCTAATATAAAATGTACCAAACACGTCATCACACCTAAAGGGGTTTCTAGAAGGCAAAGAGAACACCCCAAATGGGTTTTTCCGTAAGCGAGGATCACAACGAACATGCTAAAATATACAGGTAATTTATTATAAGTCAAACAATTTATTTGTGCATATCTAATCATTTATTCCAAAACATTAATTCATATAAAAGAGGGAGAACACTAACTTAGTATATATCAATCGGTGCAAGTAGAAACGTCAATGAAATTCTCACAGCATACATTATAAAAATAATTATTCACTACTTTTAGATTGAAGATAGCACAACCCAAAAAAGGGGTTTTATTATTACACATGACTTCTACTATCAAACAATCATTTATTATATTTTTCACTTCTAAACTGCAATTAATTTAAATACTTGAATTCATTAATTTAATCAACAATTAATTTAAATACTTATCAACATTTATTAAATAGAAGTTAATGTAAAGACATAACATCACAAATTAAATATAAATTAATTTAAAAACTAATAATGGTGCATCTAATAATTAATTCATTGAGTTAATAAATTAATGTGGCAAGGAAAGATACCCTACCTCGGTCAGCCGATTTTAAATACGGAACATTTTATCGGTGGAAACCACTTCACACGTCACACAGTCGTGTGCACATGACTTTGACGTGCATATATATATATATATATATATATATATATATACATATAACATATATAAGATGCGTAAATATAACCTGTAATGTAACACAGAATACATTGCTACATTAATACCCTGTGCAATATTGTCCGTGTGACAATGACCACTTATCAGCGACTCAAAAGCAACTCATGTAAACGACACAAGAAGAGATAAATATCAAAAAAAACTCTACATACCCAATTTAATATATAAATTGACGTAAAATATACAACAACGGTGTATATTTACATTCTTACCAAATGTCGGTGAAGAATCGTAAGGGGGTCCCACATAGGTCTTCCTGGAATGGGTTGTCCAGGCCATCTCACAATATAATTCGCTACAAGGAGATGGAGAGGTCGTCCATTGGAGGTCAAGCCTTATGCTGAGGAGAGGGGGATCACATGGGCCGTAGCATGCTGTAGGGGTTCACCGCCCCATAGATCTGTCCGGGAAAGGGAAGGTCGCACATGGGGGTTCACTTGAAGAAGAAGGCCGATTCTCCTAGGGAGGACCAAGAGGAGGACGACCGTGAACTTCCTTGGAAGGAGGAGGAAGACCTTGTGGAGGAGGGGTCGCGCCTTCCTGAATCACGTAGCAAGAGGAGGTCCGGCTATGGGGTGTCTGACCGTGGAGCTTGGTCGCGCGATAAGGAGAGTCAGAGGAGGAACCCACGCCTCCTGTGCCTTAGGGTATGGAGGAAAGCATGATTGAGAACAGTGGGAAAGGAGGAAGAATAAAAGAGGAATAAAAAAAGAAAGAATGTAAAAAAATGGCCATGCTTGGGGGGGGGGTCACGTCCTGCACAGCGCCCCAAATAAAGGGAAAACAAAATATCCCTTTTTTTAACATATATATATACATACATACATATATATATATATCCCAAACTATATATATATATATCTATATATATATATAGTCAACAAAATTTATTAAACCCTCTTTAGTTTTAAAAAATAAATTAACCCATAAGAATATTAATAATTTTATTATAATTACTTAACCATGATTAAGATAAAAAAACACCAATTAAAATTTGTCATCAAAATAACACTCTCTTAATTAAATTCCTACGTCAAATTAAATCCGCTAACACATGATATTAATTTTGACTCACTTCTAGTCAAACTGAAACTCCACAATTAATTGCGTTTGACCACCACTTAATTAAATGTGTTTGCAGCACATTAAATAATAATAATCTCCCACTATTATTGTTAAAACATACATTAATTTAAATTAAAAAAAACTATATTCTGACCACCATTCAATCGTGTAACTTAACTCATGATGTCTAACCGCCTGTGTGCAGTCCGATGTCACTACTTGAAATGGTTTGCATACTCGTAACATCGTTACGAAGCGCAATTTTAAAACCGAAATGCCGATAAAAGAAAAATTAAAGAAAACTCATATTTTATCCAGTCTAAGAATGCGGTTTCGTACAAACTACCCACCTTAAAAACTTCTTGTCCCCGAGAAGCCTTCGGGAATTTATGAGAACATCACCCGTCCTACGAGGGTCGTGAAGTTTCATTAAACAAGATCACATCACATTACCAATGCCCAATGCATCTGTAGCGTTTCCAAATAAAACCGCACTTAAGCCTTTACAGCCTTAGCAAACACTTAGGTTACAACTGAAACATCAAAGCAGAGCTTACATCTGAGGCCATTATATGGATCTCAACCAAAGAAAAAAATTAAATCATGATCGACCAACTAAAATTGGTCACGCATGATTTCCTCCAAAGACATCACCAACCCGAAAATCACACTCCCCTTTAAACCGATGACATGCTTTTAAAACTGCTCCGTTATCAACCACGCGTACACCGAAGACCTTACACGACCTATGGTGATATTCTCAAGTCAAGACTTCACAGGACTATTATAAAACTATCATTCCCCAACACGAATCGTAACTCCAATGAACCGTGCATCCCACGAACAACCAGAAAGAGATTACGAAACAATCCCACAGCTTTTAAACGTTAGCGTGGCATATAACCAACACTATATTAGTGTATCCATAAAGACTTCAAGATGGGGGACATGCTCGTCTCATCCAGAAGATTACACTATGATTAAACCAAGGTCACTGAGAAGATCATTTGGACCAAACTCTGATGCCTATACCACCTGAGGCATTCGTATTCGTCCAAGCATAACCACTGAAACTCTTCCCACACTAACAGAGTTTCTAAAGCGTTGTGCATGCTGCCAACCTTATCAAAGTCGTGCTACCAAGAAAGCACCGACATGTAAACTGAAACAGATGCGGCACTACCCACCTTAGTAGTGTCCATGTCGTCGCAAGAAGGACTAGCTGCTTACTAGCGCACTATTTCTAAAACACTAAAACGAACGGTGACGTTCCTCGAACTACGATCACCACATCACAAGCTCATACCGAAAACAAGGAAACTCAAGATCAAAGGGTACTTCCTAGCATGGGCTAGTCACTTACGAAGAACACACGTCGACCCTATCTCCATGTCACACAAAGAATGTAAACCAGTAGGCTCAAAGATCCCCCTTAATTCATTTCAACCCTTAACATTTGAAATAATTCTAACAAACACACAAGCACTTTGTCACAACAATTCACTTGGACTCTAATCAATTCCCTCGGGCAAACCGACAAGTTATAACAACTTCCTCTTAAACATTTAACATTTAATGTTATCCAATCATAAACCGGAAATTTAGCATCTAAATTACTTTTAACAAAGAGGTGACCTCATAAGGTCCCATTCATTCAAACCAGGTTCATCAAAAAGAAACCTTATCATGGTTCATTTCAATAAAACATACCCCAACTGACCCACTCATTCCTGTTGATCATGTTTAAAAGTACACCAAACATTCTATCAAAACTCAACAGTTTTACATTTATAACCATTTTTCACATGCAATGGTTAAAAATGGTTCAATCACATGGGTGGACACCTACCAAAAGATAAGGCACCCATACAACTTACCGCTGGCATTTGGTTCTCATTTATCTAATAAATTTCCATTTATCATTTATAATTTAGAAGCCATCATTAAAAAAGATCAAAAACATTATTTACCCTTTTCCGAATTACAAGGCACCCATAAAACTTATAATGGAAAACCGGCTCTGTCGTAATCCCCACCAACAATTTCATCCAAAGAAACCAAGCGTTTACCTGCAATCTAACAAGCCACTACAAACAGCTACCACAAAGCAACAAGCTCAAATTCACTACAACATGCTATAACACAGAGCATGACACACAAGCAAGATAGAGAACACGACATATTATCACCCAAACATGTTAAATATCACCAGAACATTATTTATAAAGTGGCCGGATAAATAAATCCGGGAATGACATATTTTCAAGGCACACAATAAGAATTAGCAGGCATCCTACAAATGAAACTACATGGCATGGCACACATGAATGACATGTGAATCTTTAAGTGCATAATATGATGCATGAGATGAAATTTCTTTGCCATATCAGGCCAAGGAAAATTATCAAAACCTTTTCATAAACAAATAATAAGTGGAAAGTACAAAATTCACCCAAGGTGAAATAAAATCAACTATAACTACAAACAACAAGAACATCCATTCCCATCTCTAGCCACTTGGTCATTTCCCATACATGGGGTGATCAGTCCTAAGCACAACTATTAACCCAATCGCTGACACATTCCTAGTCTCTTGTCTACCATCCCCGAAACAATAAGATAAAAGAAAAGAAAGAACACTTTCCCTATGATACCATTTTGTCACGAACCAATCTGTGCCGACCCTGAACCGGTCACCCAAGCTGATCCGCGACATAACCTCAAGCGTGTCTCCCCATACACCAGAGGTTGCCGACTAGCGGCGAGGATGTAAGGTAAGTTAGGGGAGAATATACCCTCTTTATAGAGTGAAAAAAGTGGAGAAAACACAATAATAGTGGAAGCAGTTGAAATAAAAGAAAGAAACAGAAAAAATTTTCATTTATAAAGTTGGGACAAAATTACTGAATGCCAGTTTTTGTATCAAGTGTATGCATGACATGATAATGATACAATGAAAACACTAAACAACACAACATGATTAAAAATCAATGCAGAAGTAAATAAAAAAAATTCTCAAGCCCCGAGGGAGGTCTCTATGAGTATCCCGAGCCTCAACACGGTCCTTTTCTCCTAACTCCAAGTACAAGAAACAACAACGATGAGGTCCTGCAACCAAATAGAATCTACTCGAGTACCCTAGTGTAATGGCAGCCCGAGTAGGGTGTGAGATAAAAATATCAGTAGTCTGGAACCACCAGTTTCTAGCCCACTCTAGAAAATGAAATTTAACTAAACAGTGTGCAGGTATTTCCAAACAATAACAGTACAATATTAACAATAAACACCCATCTAGGTTCCAAAAAGGACTCCTGGCGGTAATACGTGCATCGGCCCATAGCCGGTGTAAGAACATGTTCAAAACAACATAGGTACATTTTTTCAAGCATAAAAATACTTTTTTATCAATTTTCTCATTTATACCCTGTCTATTCACTTATAATTTCCAATGATTCCATGTTCCATAGGTGATCAAAGAACCTAGAAAAAGTTTTCAACTCATGTTGGAAATCCATTCATTCTTACCCTTCTATATTTGATCACGTTTCATGTGGGTTTTAATCACATCTCTCGATCCTTTCATAAATCATTATTATCATTCTTTTGGGATTGAACGTCATGTCCAGTACCCCAAATTCTCATGTGGTGTAGATCCTCATGTCTAATATCCCAAATCATGTTTGGTGTAGATCTCTATGTCTAACACCTAGATAATTATTCAGTGTAGATAGCCATGTCTAAAACACAATATCACAAGCTTGGATAACCATTGGTAAGGAAGGCCATGTCCAAACCCAACTTTTAAATCAGTCTAGAATGCCATGTCTAGGACCCAAAATCTCATTCATTTATTATCATTTATCAATTAATTAATCAATTGACACAATTCACATCCCCTAGTTAATTCTTCACATTTTATTATCCAAATTAGTCCTCAACATTTCATAATTAATTGTCATAATTAATTATCTTTTATCAACATCATGAAACATAATTAATTCATATCATTAAATACCTTTCATAGCCTATATCAGTTCATGATTAGTTTCCCCCAATCACTTGTCTTATAAAATCAAAAAAAACTCGATTACAAGACCTCAACCAATAACCAATCCCCAAAACAATTATCTTAAATAATTTATTTAATTAAAAATCAATTTAAAGGGACCACACAACACACGTAATTGAATAATCTAATCATCTTGAGCTAATATATAATGTACCAAACATGTCATCACACCTAAAGGGGTGTCCATAAGGCAAAGCGAACACCACAAATGGGTTTTTCAATAAGCGAGGGTCACAAAGAACTTGCTAAAATATCCAGGTAATTTATTATATGTCAAAAAATTTATTTTCGGATATACAATCATTTATTACAAAACATTAATTCACATCAAAGAGGGAGAACACTAGCTTAGTACATATCAATCAGTGCAAGTAGAAACATCAATGAAATTCACACAACATACATTATAAAAATAATTCTTCACTACTTTTAGAATGAAGATAGAACAACCCAAAAAGGGGTTTTATTATAACACATGAATTCTATTATCAAACAATCATTTTTTATATTTTTCACTTCTAACCTGCAATAAATTTAAATAGTTGACTGCATTAATTAAAAAATTATTAATTTAAAGACATAACAAAATTTATTAAATAGAAGTTAATGTAAAGATTTAACTGCACAAATTAAATAGAAATTAATTTAAAAACTAATAATGGTGCATCAAATAAATAATTCATTGAGTTAATAAATTAAAGCGGCAAGGAAAGAGACCCTACCTCGGTCACCCCATTTTAAATACGGAACGTTTTATCGGCGGAAACCACTTCACATGTCATGCAGTTGTGCACACGTGACTTTGACGTGCGTATATATATATACATATCACATATATAACATGCGTATATATAACCTTCAATGTAACACTAAATACATTGCTACATTAATACCCACTGCAATATGGTCCGTGTGACAACGACCACATATCAGCGACTCAAAAGCAACTCAGGTAAACGAAACAAGACAAGATAAATATAAAAAAAACTCCACATACTCAATTTAATATTTAAATTGACGTAAAATATAAAACAACGGTGTATATTTATATTCATACCAAACATCGGTGAAGAATCGTAAGGGGGGTTTCTCAAATGTCTGACCGAAAGGGGTTGTCCAAGCCATCTCGCAATGTAATTCTCTTCAAGGATATGGGGAGGTTGGCCATTGGAGGTCGTGCCTCATGTGGAGGAGAGGGGGATCACATGGGCCGTAGCACACTGTAGGGGTTCACCGCGCCATAGATCTGTCCGAGAAAGGGAAGGCCGCACATGGGGGTTCACCCGGGGAAGAAGGTCGATGCGCCTAGGGAGGACAGAGAGGAGGCCGACCGTGCGCTTCCATGGAAGGAGGAGAAAGACCATGAGGAGGAGGGGTTGCGCCGTCCTGAATCACACAGCAAGAGGAGGTCCGGTGATGGGGTGTCCGATCGTGGTGCTTGGTCGTGCGGTAAGGAGAGCCGGATGAGGAACCCAGGCCGCCCACGCCTTAGGGTTTGAAGGAAAGCGTGATTGAGAAAATGGGGAAAGGAGGAGGAATAAAAGATGAATAAAAAATGTAAGAAAGTAAAAAAAGGCAATGCATGGGGCGGGGGGGGGGGGGGGTCACGCCCTACCCAGCGCCCCAATTTAGGGGCAAAAAAATATCCCTTTTTTTTACATATATATATATATATATCCCAAACGACATATATATCTTCATATATATATATATATAGTCAAAAACATTTATTAAACCCTCTTTAGTTTTAAAAAATAAATTAACCCATAATAATAATAATAATTTCATTATTATGATTAAACCATTATTATGATAAAAAAATCTCCAATTAAAACGCGTCATCAAAATAACGCTCTCTTAATAAAATTAATACGTCAAATTAAATCCTCTAATACACGATATTAATTTTTACGCACTTATGGTCAAACCGCAACTCCACAATTAATGGACCTTTGACCGCCACTTAATTAAATGTGTTTTCACCACATTATATAACAATAATCTCCCACTATTATTGTTAAAACATCCATTAATTTAAATTAATAAAAAAACTATGTTCTGACAACCGTTCAATCGCGCGACTTAACTCGCACGGTCTAACCGCCCGTGCGAAGTCCGATGTCACTGCTTGAAACAGTTTGCGTACTCGGAACCACGTTACGAAGCACAATTTTAAAATTGACACGCCGATAACAGAAAAATTAAAAAATACTCATATTTTATCCAGTCTAAGAATGTGGTTTCTTAAAATATTCCCTTAGTGTTGTAGTGATCTACATATATTACTTATGATTTTTTAATTTTATATGATACCCCATAGATATCAGAAGGGTGACTTACACCTAGTGGAATCTAGTTGGTGTTTTCCCCAAACTCAAGTTTAATGAGGACAAATGGTTGACTACCCCACCTTCCACTCTCTCTTATCCAGGTATTATTAGATGATTGTATGCATAAAGGATGAATTTATGTCAATATATATAGAGGGATGAAATGGGTAACAATTAGTTTACAGAAATTTGTCTCTAGATATCATATAATACAGATTATTATTAGTATACTATCTACATGATGATATGGTTAGAGGTGTATTTCATAATGTATAGGTTATGGAGGATAATGAAAAATAATCTGTAACTATCTGTAGGTGGTGAAGATGGAGAGATTTTGTGACATATGGGGTAAGATTTGATATCTAGTTTTCATTGACGCGTGTGGCTTATTGGATGGATATGGATTAGGATGTGCGAAATTTGAGAAGAGTAGAAAACCAGTTAGGAAGTGGTAGCGTGGTACTTTAACTTTTATATAATGTTGTATATTATAATAGTAATTTTATAAATAAATAGAGTGATAGTCCCAGGGTGAGGATGAGAAAATAGAATACCGAATTAGGTGATGAGATGACTTCATTGGTTATTAATTTGGATTTAATATGCCTTCTTTACTTTTGTTTGAGAGGCATTGGGTAGTATCCCTCTATATATAATTTTAATTATAAATCCAATTATATATAAAATATTTATTAGGTATGTAAATGATACTTGGTGATCAACCTAGAAATTAATATCTTGTGGAGTTCTTCATGAGCAGTTTGGGCTTCATGTTCACTATTGATGATATTTTTTTGTACTTTCTACTTACCATTCACAGATGTTTAGATAGTATGACACTACATGCATGTATTGAGATATTTAAATAAATTTATTTTGAGAATAAAATTTTCGCAGTCTCATCTTATGTATCATTACTTAAATTTCTCTTATAGGGTATTATCTCCCATTATTTTGTATGCTATTCTCTCAGTTATAGTCACCAACATGTGGCCTATTAGAGGTTGGATTCAGGAAACACTATCTCTCTTCTCTCATTAATGACACAAGAGGGGTACTATTGAGTGTTAGGTGGTCATGAAATAGTTTTGTCAAAGGTTCATGTTGAGGGATATAATAGAGTTTTGAGTTTGGAACTATTGAGGTCTATATAGGTTGGTAGTGAAACTATCCCATCTTAGTCTAGTGTGTTATGTAAACAAGGGATACCACATAGTATAGCGACCAATACTTTTCATACATAGACATTAAATCTTATTATATGAATATTTATTACATAAAATAATGATCTATTTTAGAATCGTATAGGTATTGTAACTTTATATTTATTTATACATAAACTATTGGTTTCTATGTGAACTACATTATTTCCCTCTATGTTCTTTATATATATTAGGTTCTTGGGGGTACAATTACACTAAACAGACACACACACCATGCACACATAGGCTGAAAAGGTTGGTTATGGCCCCCGAAGGGATAACTCATCCAACAAGCTTCTTTATTACGTAATATTGTTGTCCCAAAAACCTATTGGGCATAAATCCGATTACATTTTTGGCCCATGGCCCGTTCTGTGAATAGTAACATGTCTTCTACAGTGCCCACTATAGTACCACCACCGCTACAGTTTCTACCCCCGCTGTTATAGTGTCCTCCCATGTTCCTAAAATATTTTTGTCACTGGTATAGTACCTACCGCCTCGATAATTCTTAATACCACTATGTTTTCATTGGTGAACCGTTCCACCACTGCTATAATACGCAACAGTACGACTACAATAACCTATTCCCAATTGATTTTGAACCCCCATTTTTTGATGTAATATTATGAGGTGCTTACCACTAAGTTAAAACCCAACTATAACATTATATTCTCTATACATATCACCCTTCTTAGACATATCAAAATTAATATATTTCTACATAAGTATAAAAAAAGGAACTCTAATAATGGGTGTGCTCAGAAGTTTAATATGGTTAAAAAAAGGGGATACCAATGACCAATTAAGCATAACATGAGAATTAGGTTGTGATAAAATGATATTAGGATTATAAAAACATACCCCACATATCATATATCATAATATTTATTCATGGAAAAATTATTGGTAGTTGAAAATAAATCAATTCCAATGAAATCTATTAAAATATTACATGAAAGGTAATAGCGGCACCAGGAATAGAATTTTGGAATACATATAAGCATATAACATAATTTATATAATATTTAGCGATAAATTATATGACAATCATAGTAGATTGGGTTCACTCCCCATTCCATTGTAGTTGTCAATATTTCCTCCCTAGAATGTAATTGTGCACAAAGTATATTACTGAATAGGGTTCACATGAAATTTGAGTCCCACCATGTAATGAGATATCTATATTTAAATAATTCATTATAGGGATATAATATTCAATCCTAGACATAAAATAATGAAAATCATACATATGTGTTCTATAAGATCAGAAATCATTCACATTATCTAAATCCATGTAAAATAAAAAAGATTCAGAAACATATGATATTCATAATCATATACCATCCATGAAATTAATAAGGATTATATAATGGATTATTATCCAACTATAAAATAATGCAACATAAAAGGATGAAATCATAAATGAATAAAATAATTTATAATGTCACTTGAAAAATGTATTAACGAAAATATCCTTTTAGTAAGAAATTATTTATAAAAATTTAAAATATCCATGAAAATGAGGACAAATATTACATTGAAAATCACCTTAAAAACATATAATGGAATATTAAAAAAAATATTCATTATGTTAGTAAATTCCATTTAAGCTGTATAAGTAAAAATGAAAACAATATTTTCCCTCTTATTTATATAGTAAAAAAGTACCTCATTTAGAAAACGATAAGAATAATCCTTTTTAAACATTTTTTTAATATTTGATCTGTGGGAAAAGTTAAATTAAAAATTAATAAGATAATATTAAAATTGTTCATTACAATGTTTTTAGATTCCATGGATATGATAGAAAATGTTTTTTGACCGAAGAATGAAATAAAGTCATCATTACTTAAAAATATTCCTTAAGAATCCATAATACTTAAATTAAGTAAAATAAAAAGGAAATATATATTATCATGAAATTAATATTGGATATTAAAGTTCATTAGTTTAAATAGAGTAAGGTTTTTTAATTTCATTATCAAGAACATAACCATAAATAATCTTAATGACAATGAAATTTTAACATAAAACCCTTACCTCAAGTTCCACGTTCCTTGAAAGTTATCAATCATCATGTATAATAAATTTAAATTTATTATAATTATATAAAAACATTATTTAAATACTTATAATATGATATATTACCACATTATAAAATTTCAAAACACATTTATGAACATTCTAAAATTAAAATATTTGTTTCTGGGTGTTCACTATTTCATTTTTTCATAAGAATTTTGGTTTGGTAGATTTGTTCCTTGTATATTTAACACAGTACCATCATCTTTATAAATTTATTCTAGATTAAAATATCATATATATTAACTATATATATATATATTGATTCATCCATAAAATTTATATAATTAAAAATGAGTTACACCATTTATAGAGATGGTAGACTGTGTGTACGCATGAATGATGTTTTCACGTTTCGAGGAATGGGAAAATTAACGTAAAAAAATAATTCACCTTTACAAAATTAAAATTATATAAAATAAATCATATATATTTCAAATAAATACTTTTTACAATATATTTAAATATAAATGTAAAATGAATCAAATTTCTTTGTGGAGGTGGTAATCCATAGTACGCACAAGCGACATTATTGTTTTCCCATGGATTGGAAGGAACAAAGATAGATGTGATATTATCAATAAAGAAGAATAATTATGTCATATATATCATATATAAATATTAAACCCATTATAATACCCATTCATAATAGATGGTGATGAAAAATGATTTGTATCACTGTGTGGAGATGGTATGTCATTCGTACGCACGAGGGATAATTTAATTTCATATTTGTTGAGAAAAAGGTAGATAATGGTCACTTTGTAACCATAGAATCATATTATTTTATCTTGTATTCTATATTAATTATTTTAGGATAACTACCACATATTTATAGAGGAACATTTAGAAGACAAATATAAATTGATCAGTTAAGAGGATTACCTCTTCTCTTAAAGTTAGAATTAAGATATCCTTGTAAGGATCCTCAAGTTAGTATTTGATAAAAACCTATAGAATGTGTCTAAGGATGTTTATAAGATACATTTTTAGGGTTTGGCTGATCTATAAAGCTCATTTTTGTGTAAATATGTCAAAAGAGGGGTTCATTTTAAAAGTGGGGGGTAAGACACTCTTTGAATTTATTAAAATATTGAAATATAAAAATTCTATTATCTATCAAAATTCATCCAAATGGACAGATATATGAAGATATATTATTATTTTATTTAAATACCATTAAAAAATTATTTGTTTAGTTTGTGTTATAGACCATTTCATTTATATTAACCCCTTAGTTAGCATATTTTAACCTTCACCATTTTAACATCATTTTACTCTTAAAGGGATATAATATTTTTTATAAGTTATAAATTTTCTCATAAATCACCAATTGATGAAAATTCAAACCATATATTATCCAACATTTATTATTTTAATATTTTTATAATTTTTAAATAATATTATGAAATATTAATTTCATAAAATATTATTAATGAACATTTTGAAATTATTCATTTACTTTTACACTGAATATACAACGAGAAAGATTAAATATGAATATAATGATTTTAAAAATGACTTATAAGTTATATTTATCTAGAGATTTTTTGTATCATAATGAAATAGTCAAATTATATTACTTTTATATTTTTAGTATCATTTATATCATTTTACTTATTATATGAAGAAATATTTTATCAGTATTGCTTTAGAATTTAATGTAACTTAATAGTTACAAAAAATTATGAAAACAAATTACAATGATGAAAATAATATCATTATACTCAATATAATGATAATTATTATTTCACAACTTGGTTTTCTCCCAATGTGATCACATAAGTAATATTTAAAAGTAATAGAGTTACTTTTTGTAATTGTTATTGTTTAACTATTATAAAGGTTATTTTCATGGAAAAGTATCCCTTAAACAATTAATCGTAATGTATAAGTTGATAAGGATATTATTTAAGAAATATAATAATAATAAGTAAGATGAAAAATAGTTAACTAAACATTCATTTTTTACCATGGTTAACTTAATTTACCCATTTCATAGGCGATACATTTTACCACATTTACTATTAATAACTCCCAATAATAAAAGAGACATATTTATGAAATTTGAATGAATTTATTCAAGATATATATTTCAATTTTCAAAATTAAATTTATATATGTGGAACAAATTCATTTTAAGTTATTTTTTAAATAACAGGATAAGACCATTTATTAAAAATGTTTATTTTGAACCATAATGCTAGATTTATTCATATACCATGATTAGAAAAATAATTAAATGAATGTAAATGAATTTTAATGAATATATAATATATTAATTTCATTAAGATAATTCACCACTAGTGACTAATTTATTTTATTAAGTCAAAAACTCAATTTTTGTATAAAAATAGTTTTTTAGAAAAACGACTCCTTTATTTTCAGATGACCTTTATTTTAATTTTTAATAATTTAATAACTAATTAATTCATTTTATACCTTATTTTGTATTTTTTTTTTAATTTTTTGACCTTACATTCCAATGAATTGATGATAAATGTCACAATAGATTATTATTAATTTTTTTTGTATAACGTGAATTTTTTAAAAGTGGTGTTGCGTGTTATGAAATATATCAATGAAATAAAATTAATCTTAAGAAATATATAGTCCAAAATATAATGATGTTACATTCTACTACTATAAAATAATTATTCTATAGAAATTACATCTTTTTGAAACAAAAAAATGGGATATCTATGTTTCATTAAATTCATGGGTTTTCATGTAGCTTTTTAAGTTTCTAATTTAATGAGAGAACACAAAAAATTTTATTAGAGTTGTTCCATTTTAGTTTGTCTCTAGAATACATTATTTGTAAGGGTTATTATTCATATGAAGGATAATTCTCTAGTAATGTGACATCTATGTTCAGTAATTTTTAAGGATTAGGTGTTTATTTTCTCAAGAGAGATACATGGAATACATCATGAACTTGAGAGGGGTTTTATGGAAGCATAATGTAATAATCCATTTTCCATTTTTGTTAGAGAATCTCAAATATTCCAATATATCTAGGAATAAAAATTCTCTTATTTTTTAATATAATATCCTTTTCCATGGATACATTTACCAAATAATATTCTCACGATCTTAAAAATCCATATCTCACCATCGATTATCAATATAAATTGTATATTGACTCTATGCATCTTTGATATGTTAGAGAATGGATCTGAAATTTTCTACCATTTACTTTGAAATATCAGATCCACAAATAATTTTATCTCCAAATTTATTCCAATATAATGGAGTTATATAATTCTTTACATAAATGAATTTATAATAATCTATATTCGTGCTTGAGTCAACGATATTTTTTGAACTAAAACTCAAACAGAGGAATGTGTTCATCCAGACCACCATTTATATCCATACAAAAAGATCGCAACATATCCTCTAAGGAATGGATTTTTCTCTCAGACTGGACATATCTTTTCAGATGATACTCCATATTGAATCTCAAATCAGTATTTATATCATACTAAATTAGTCATCATATCTTTGTATAAAACTATGATTCTGATTAGATACAATAAAATTCGGTAATCCGTGAAGCATTAAAATTCCATAATGAAAATTCTATAAATACGATCAAGAAAGAAATATTCTATAATACTGATGATATATATTGAATTTGGAAGGATATTGAATAAAACCCAAATAGCATTATTTCCTTTAACCATTTTGGGGAGTTCAATGAAAAAATCCATTATGATTGTTTCACATATCCATTTTTGTTTAGTTAATTGTTTTAACATATACATAGACTTATATCTATTAAACATAACTTGATGTCATACAAAGATCCAATATACATAATCCAAAATATCTCCCTTTATGTTGTCCCACTGGATATATTATTTTATATCTCAACACATATTCATACTTCTCTGATGAAGAAATAATTATTAACTATGATCATTTTCCAACATCTCCTTATTCAAATCCTATTTGGACATAATGAATACACAATTGATGAACCTTATCATTTCACTACAATCAATGGGGAACTCAGAAACATATTTGACCTTCCACTATAGTTTCAAAACATCCTTATATGCCTCTTCAATCCTCACATTGATAGATGGTTAAACACTCATTTGTGAAAGTTAATATTTCAACATACCCTTAAATATTTCTATACCTAACATTTATAAATCATGAAATATTGGATATTTTTTATCCACATAATATAAAAGCTAGAATTTCACTTTCATCATGGATAATCTTCCACAATGTTCACTTTCAAAGAGTGGTAATGTACTAATAAGTCTTAATATTTAATCATATCAAACCATATTATCTGGAAAATATGTATCTATTGTTAAATGAATATATACTATAAACATTTTTGATCATTATATATACCCCCACAATTATCCATAAATATAATTCATATATATATGTAATGTAAAAAATACAACAACTAACTATAAATTTTTAGTTGGGTAATTTTTTCAATAATCCTTCAGTTTTCTGATATATAAGATATAACCATAAAATTCTGCCTATGAAAAATCCCATACCATTATTTGATTCATAACTATAGTCTAAAATCCCTTCTCCATTGTGGGGTAATGTAATTATAGGTGTGATGAATAACCTTCTCTTCAGTTCATTGTAATTTTTCACAGATTCATCTATCCAAACGAACATGGATTCTATCCGAGTTAACAACATGAGTGGATTATATAGTGATGGGAAATTCATAAAAAATAAATGATAATTTTATTCCAAAAAAATAAAATTATGGATATCAATAATGGTCATTTTTCAACCCCAATAATCAATAACATAATCATTTCATGGATCTACTAATATACCCTCACATGAGTTTATATGGACCATAAAATAAACTCATTATAATCAAAATTTACAAAACCGAGTAAATTTTTAATTCCACTTCTCATTCCATTGGATGTTTAGTATAGTCCTCAAGTGATCATCACGATATGTCTTACTCTTTGAATATATAAGAATATCTTCTATAATAACTACCACAAAACTGATCAATGTAATCTCTAAATAATATATTAATTGATTCTACAAAGATAGTGGAGGGAATTTGTAAAATAATGGAGTAACTATATATTCATGGTGTCCATACAATTTATGAAATGTTGTGTTGGTTATATAATCCTTCTTGATCATAAATTGATAATATACATAATGAAGATCAATATTGTAAAAGTGTTGAGGCCTTTATAATTAATCAAATAAAGCATCAATGGGGGTAGAGGATTTTTGATATGGATAGTGATCTAGTTTCGTTCCTAATAATTAATCTAGAGTCATATTGATTCATATTTCTTCTTAACAAATGGAATAATATAACCCCAAGATGATACACATGGATGAATTTTTATTTATATTAATTCATCGATATTTTCTTATTTAATTCCTACAACTCAATCAGGTAAATTTTATTTGGAGTCTTTGACATAGGTGTAGAACTGGATTTGAATTTTATTGAGAAGTAAACTTCATGATTTTTTAAAATAATAAGAAACACTTAAATAAATACATCAATAAAAACAATAAAAATAGGTATGTCATTGATATAGATTTTTTCTCAAACCATTGGAGATTGAAACCCCTTTTGAATAGGAATAAATACCCATAAAATGGATTCTATTTTCATTAGATGTAAATATTTATCAATGAAATAGTAGATGATAAATTCTTGGTTTGGAATATCAATCATTACTTCCCTTCATTAGGAATTGATGTCGTGTTTTTTTAGGAAATGTTATTCTATTCCCAAAATAACCTCAAATTCAACTAGAGGGAGAAAAATTGGATTTTTTTGAATCACATTACAAAAAAAATCAATCAATGTAGAACCATAAACATTATATATCAAAATCATACCATTATGGGTATTCACTAATAATAAAAAATAAAATCATTGTGATGGTACTATGATACCCTTACAAAATTCTTCATATATAAAAGAGTTGGTAGATCGTAGATCAAATAACATATTTTTAAGTCTATATTGGATTGTAAGTATAACTTTTACAACATCATTATCATAATCCATATTGTTAATATTAATCACAAGAGATTTTACTTTTTCTCTAGGATTAATAGGATACTAAATTATATCATCCTCATTAACCTTCGAGTTCTTATACTCTTTATATTAAACCCTACACTCTTTTTAATTTAAATATAGGAATGTAGGTGGTGCATTTAGTGGTGATTATACTATATCACTAGTTAAATTCTTCCCATAACTATGGAATCTGATTTCCATATAACCTTTATTTATACACATAAAACACATACCAATCCATTTAGGAAAATTTTTACCATGTTTCCTTCCACACAATTAGCATAATGATAACCTAAACATCTTCTCTTCATGATTTTTAGAATTTACTTTCAATTGAATCTTTCTTTTCATAATAAAAGTAAGATATGGATAGGTAACACTGATATCCATTTAGACTTTGATAACTCGTTGAAAAAAATAAAAGATACTAAACAGTCTTATGGATAACACCATTCATAGCGGGTTTTTTCAACTATTACAGAATTTTTTAACCCATCATTCAGGTTGGATGGTTTATACCAGAAGTGTACCTCGCTTGTCTTTTAAAATTTTAATCATAAGTTTAAAATAATTCATCATCCTTACACTTTATCATAAGAAAATATTTCTTCCTTTTTATATGAGTAATATGAGGGAGTTATATATTGAAATTATATTTTAAACACATCAGAATATATGGAGTAAGTTTATTTCAATTTCCTTGTTTTCATGATAAGATTTCACCATTGATCTTCTTCACCTTCCAAATGAAAACCTCTAAAATAAATTTTTATGTTATAAATATTTGATAATAAAAAATATATTTTTAGTGGTGCTAATCTATTTCTCAGTAACAAGTGGATCAGAATACCTACAAATGGAATGTGGGTGTTTCCTCTTTGAGGACACGACAAAACATTATTCCCTCGAATTTTATTTTGAGGCTCTGCATGATTCATACCTTGAAAATGTTTCATAATCATATAAATGAGATTTTTCATTCCATATTCCATAATATTTGGTTACTCATGAGGTAAATCATTTAATTTTCTGTAAAATTCATCATTAACAATATTAATTTGGGTACCTGCTACAGAATACAAAAAATTACCATACTATAGGAAATGTTACTCCTTGTGGTAAACCACATAATCATGGAAATAAGTTATATAATTTCTAAATAAATTCACCCTCTTTTCGATATATTAGACCTTATTATTAACCTAGTTTATAAATGGTAATTACCAATATTTATAATGATATCCCATACTTAGGATTATTCTTATGTTTCTCATTAATATTTTATCAAACTAGTTTCCAAAGGTACCTAATCCTTTCTTTGATACCAACTATAGTGAAAAAAATATTTCAAACATAGATATAACATCTTTTCAGATGAATATTCCTTACATAACATAAAAATAAATTCCAAAATCATATAGTTCTAGTTTATTTGGAAACATGGATACATAAGAAACTAGTTTATTGTTAAAATATATCATCTCTAACTATATTATTCATAAATATATTTCCTCTTATACATAACATATATAATTCCTTTCTTCAAACTTAGTTAAAAGGAAACAAAAGAATCGGTGATATCATATTCTGAGTATTTGTAAAAAATGGATATATCAATGATCAATTAATAATATCATGATTATAAAGGTATAAGAATATGTTCTTAACATTTAAAAACCATAACCTTTATATCATAGATGAAAATCTTCACTAATTGAACAACATTTGGAAGTTCATAAGATATGAATCATAATGAAATAAAAGAGAATAATCCATGATATCATTAAATTGGAATAAGTAATAGATTTTTGGAATGGCCAAAGCATATAAAATAAAATCCTTAATATTAAAATCATTCTATAAAGACTATCAAATTGGATTGGGTACACTCCCAATTCCATCAAAAAAGTTAGTGTTCACTCCCAAGTCAATCATAGCTGACAGAGTCCCTTACTGAACTATGTTCACCCCCTATTATAATCCCAATATATCACGAGATATATATCTTTACCCAATGTAATGTATCACAATAGAATTATAGACAATCTTTTCAAACAATTAAAATTATATATATGTGTTCTAGAAGATCATAAAATATTCATCATATTAGAAGCCATGAAAAATAATCAATTTTTCTAAAAAACATTCCATCCTAATAATAACATACATAGATGAATAATAAGGTAGGTATCATGTAAAGTACCCATAACATAATTATAATTATTATCAAAGGATTCCATCATAGATGAAAAATTTATTTCGAGGATCACATGAATCATATATTAAGTAAACTACTCATTTCACTTTGACGTTTTTAAAAAATATATATATATAATTTTTACTAATAATAAATACAATTACTCATTTAAAATTACCTTGGAAATATGTAAATTAATCTTTATATTATTTATTATTCATGATGGAAGGAGATTCTATTCATGTTTTATAAGTTAAAAGAAAACATTCCTTCCCAACATTTATAAATAGTGAAAAAGAACCATATTCCAAAAAAATTATGAATATTTCATTATAAAAATTTTTATAAAAAATTATATCATTGTTAAAAATTATTATAAAATATAGTAATCTAAATTAAAAAATATTCTTCAGAAAGGTTTTAGAAAACATGGACATGGAAGGAAAACTTTTTTTTACCAAAGAAATAAATAACGTTGTTTTTCTTGAAAAATGTTCACATCATCACTTGAGTAATTAATGTTGAAAATATTAAATATAAAATTATATTATCAAGACATAAAATAATTATAATAAAAATCACGAGTTTTTTGATAAGTATATCATAAAAATTTACCATATAGATCATTAAAATATACAATCCCAATAAACAATTAGATTCTATCAAAAAACCTTTGCCTCAAGTCACCCATTCATCAAATATTATAAATCCTCCTATATAATAAATTTATATTAATTATAATTCTATATATGAATCATTAATATACTTAAAATATAATATATAATACATTTATCACATTTTAACTCTCATTTATCAAATTTCACATATTTAAATGGTTGTTTCTAAGTGTTAACTATTTTTTTAATTTTTTATGAATTTCAATATAATAGTTTTGGTCCAAGTACTTTAATCATGGAAACATCACATACATAATTTTAATAATGATATAAAAATCATATATATTCATTATATATATATTTATATTCATCTATAAATGATATAGATAGAAAAATAAACTATACTGTTCTTAGTGACGATAGGCCATCTGTATGCATGAACCCTATTTTCACTTTCCAATGGATGAAAATAATGATTGTTAAATAATAATTTAAAAATTTAGATTAATTATTATATCATATATTTCATATATATTCATCAAAGGAATCATTATTGCGATACAGGTCAATAGTAAATGACAAGTGAATCACATTGTTTCATGGAGCCGGTAGACCACACGTACGTACGATAAAGACTATCGTTTTCAAAAATATTGAAATGTCAGAAGATTGATATGAAATTATCACTCCGTAATAAAACATATCTCAAAAAATTAATATATAAACATTAAAAATATCATAATACCCATCTATAATTTATGTGGAAATAAAATGAGTTGTATCACTATGTGGAGAAGGTAACTCGTACGTATGAACAAGTGATACTTTTTGTTAACATTAATGTGAAAGTGGGTGGATAATTATTTATTTATAATCATAATAACATTTTAGTATATATATAATACTGCTTTTATTATTTTTTGATAAATACCATATATTTATATGAGGAAAAATGATAAGTAAAAATAAAGTGATCATTTAAGGGAATTACATCTTATTTGAATGAACTCATTTACATCTCCTTTTAAGGATCCTAGGGTTGGTATTTTTGGAATAACGTAAAATTTATAATACGTATAAGGATTATTAGAAGATAATTTTATAGTACTTGGTCAATATATAATGCTCAATGTCGTGTATTTAAGAGAATGTAGGGGATCCATTTTATAAGTGAGGGGAGTGGAACTCTCAGAATTTTATTAAAATATTAATATATGAAAAAGTAATTATCTATAAAAATTATTCAAAATTTCATTAAATAAAAATATAAGGATGTATTTATTTTAAATTATATCAGCCAATAAATTATATATTGGATTATCAGGTGTTTTAAACCTTAACTTTTGGTTTAAACCTTTAGTTTACCTATTTTAATCTTTATCGTGGTAACATGTTTCACTATTAAATGGTTATAATTTTAAATATAAACTGAAAATTTTATTATAAAAGGAAATGGTGTGAAATTTTATACCATATAATATTAACCTTGTCCAATTTAAAAATATTTATTATTTTAAAATAATTTAATAAAATATTATTTTCATAAAATATCATTAATATCATTTTTGAGAGTATTCATTTAATTTGAAACTAAATAGACTATTAAAATGTTTAATTAAAATATAATCATTTTAATAATAAATATAATTTTATATTTATCTTAATAATTTGGAAAACACAATAGATTACTCAAATTATAGAACTTTTAATATTTTAAAATCATCTATTTTTTATTAATAAGATAAATATTATTTCGGTGTTGAGTAAGAAGATATGGTAATTATATAATTACAAAAATTAGTTATAAATTATCATCAAGAAAATAATATCATTATTATTATTATAACTAATAATATTCAATCATAACATTCATTTTCCCCTATGTTATCACATTAGATATACTTTAATGTAAGATAGTATTATTCTTTATATTTCATTGATTTAAATATTATATAAGTCATTTTCATTGATTATTGTCCTTTAAAATATTAAATTTAAACCCTAGTTTGATAAGTGTCAAAGAAAATTTATAAAATAATAATTAAGTTGAAAAATGGGTACCATTGCATTTCATTTTAGATTTGGTTCAACTGGTTTACACTTTATCTGGAAGATAAATGTTTCCATAGATACTACTAAAAATTCCTAAAATAAAGGGGGCCTTTTTTAAAAAATTAGACGACCTGATTACAGATATGGAATCCAATTTTAACAATTCAATTTCAATAAGTTTTAGACATTTATTATAAAATAACTATAAAAAATGCGATGAAAATAGATTTTTATAAAATTAATTTGTAAACATAAATTAATATTAATTCATATCCCATGTCCAGAAAAAAAAATTATTTGAATTTTAAAACATTTGATTAAATATAGAATATATAAATATTATTAAAATCATTTACTAATAGTGATTAATTATATTTATTAACAATGAAAAAAATGATGTCAATGAAACACAATTTTTTCAGAAAAAACAACTCCTTTATTTTCTAATGGTCTTTATTTCAATTAAAAATTAATTAATAAAAAATGAATTTATTTTCTTAAAAGAATTCATAATTTACTAATTTTTATTCATTAAAATCAATATAACCACAAGTAGATAACATTCATAAAAAATATTAATATTTCAATAGAACAATGTTGTTCGTTTAAACGTGATGGCCTATGTAAAAAAATATATCCAAGAAAAAATATATATAAAGATAAATACATTCTAAAATATAAGGGTGTTACACATAGGAAACCAGTATTTATACCCCCTCTATGATCTAATTAAATGACCTTTATTCTTACTGATCCTCTGAAGAAAAGTGATATTGGTTATGGGTTAGAAACCTTGGAAAAAATAACGAATCTTTCTTTTTTATGACAATGTTTAAATTGGGAAGATTTTGGGGTTAGTTTAAAACATAATTATGTAATATTAAATAGTCTATATTATGTGTATAGGATTCCAAAACTTTTTTCTTTTTCACTAGTAACTCCGGATCTATTTCTTCATCAGGTTCATGAATAATACCATCAATTGGATGTTCCAATATATCGTTATAGAGTTGAGGTTGATGACAATGAAAGTTAATGGATGATAGTCCAAGAGTTTCATAAAGATAGCTCGAAACAATTTGGGTGGTATATTTGGGATTTTGTTAAAGTTCACATTATATAAGAGATAAAGATATCCTTCTATTGGATCCATGATTTGAAGGATTACCGAGTTTTGTTAGTGGTGACAACATTTTGTGGGGAATCCTAGAAGTGGTTGGTCTTATTTTCTTTGGATCATAAGAAGTCAACTATTACATGATAGAGGTTATTATATTAGTTTTGAAATTAGTTTCTTTTCTCAATTTAATATTTAGCCAGTTTTTTGGATTCTTTTACCCTTAGACGTGGAAGATCCATAATGTGGGTGTTCAAGATCCATTTTAGGAACCTTCTTCTATATTCTTCGGACCAATTGATATATAAGGAGGCTAGGATGAGCTGTTTTGGGGAGGTTTTACATCTAGAAATCAAAATCCAAGTAACAAAATTTTTGTTTTTGAAAAATATGAAGGTACCTTCAATAGTATTGGTGGTTTATGGGATGGTATCCAAGACCATGTTGTCATAAGGGGAGAGTATTTCGAAGTATGTATGTAGTGGAGCTATGGTATGGGGTTCTTATTATTCTATGAAGAATTTTTTTTAAACATCGCATGGTATCTCTTAGCCCTCTACATGTTTTTTTGGATTGGAGGCTCTCTAGCCCCTTTCAAAGTATCAAATGTCTAGTTTTCTAGTGGAGGAAATGTTCATCAATGGAATTAGTGGTCAATATTTCTTATCTAACAGCATGTGGATGGTGGTCAAATTCATGTTATATTTATGTAGTACTGTATAAGGGAAAAATAGTAGGGTTATCTAGCCTATAATCAATAGGTAGAGGATGACGTGTGAAGAATAAATCCCCATGATGATCATCATCCTAAAAAACTCTAATATGTAAGTCATGGCTAGAAGAATGCCCAAGAGTTATCAGAACTAGGCAGGAAATTTTTTTTCCATTGTAACCTTTTTGGTTTTATAATTTGGTTTATTAATATTTTTTATTGAGGATATCCACATTCCTTTATTTCACCCATCATTGTATATTATTCTAAAATATAGGTGGAGATATTTCTAGTTACATTGACATTGGATATGTTAGATAGTGGTCGAGCTAATTAGTGTTAAATGTGTATCATAGATGAGATAGTGTTATGGTAGCACAAATATTGGGGAGATTTCTTATGATTGAAGATACATCCATAATACAACATCCTCAACATGGACTATCTGTATTTAGTACAATCTATCATAGATTTATTCATAAGGTATATTATGTTAAATAAATTTAAGCGATAATATGCCATGTTTCTTGCTATGAGATAAGATTATATGGGATAGAGGGATGTTCATTATTGTCATTATTTATATAATAGTAGATGTTGAATTCAAAGGAGGTTCAACTATCAATGTTTCTTCAGGTTTTGGAAGAATACCATGGTGTCATTATTTGAGAGGTTGTGGTGTTACCCCATCAATGTGAGATCATGTTAGGGATAGAGATACAACAAAGTGATTCTCCAATTTTGATGTCTCCATAGGATACAATGTTATGAGTTTTTAAGATACAAATATAGATCAATTATATTTTATATTAAGGTTCTATTTTTCGAATTATTTCTCTTTATCATGATTTCATTTTATTCATATTGAAGGATGATGATATTCTACATCTATGTATTGATTATCATTTCTTCAATCTAGATAAAATAATGAATATCTATCATATTTAGTGGATTGATGACTCTATATATCTATATAAAGGATTTAGTTGGTTCTGTAATAGTGATATACATTCGAGATATCACCATATGAAGGTGAAGGATGGATATATATGTAAGACTACTTTATGGTGTCCTTATCAGCAATATGAGTTCATTCTAATGTCGTTCAGTGTGAAAAATAGATCTATATGTATTCAATGGATGAATGAATGTAGTTTTCAAATAGTTTATAGTCTAGTTTATGTGTGTGTTTATCAAATACATTATTTTTTACTCTATGTCTGATGAGGAGCACACAGATCATCTGTGATCTATTTTTGGAGTTCAACTATATCTGTAACTATTTGAGAAGCTATGGAATTGTGATTTCTAGTATCAAAAAGTTTGTTTCATGGGGAATGTTAAGTCATAGTGCATTTTATCAATAGACCATTCAATTATCAAGGGATTCATTTCATGGGAATCCGCCATGAATATTGTGGAGGTGTATAGCTTCCTCAGTCTTTCAAGATATTACATGGGATCATACAAGAAAACAATCAGATTATTACTCATATAACTACCTTCGTAAAAAAGAATCAAGATGTCTTATTGACTATCCAATGTTAGACTAATTTTATGTATATGAAGGATTAGTTGGGTAGTTCAACAATTATAATGTTTCTATTATTACATTTAGTGTTTTGGAAATATATATAACAATATTTTCTGAACTATGAACTGAGATTATGAGTGATTCAATGCTCTTGAGAGGATTAGTCTTGATATTATATAAATATTAAATATAGTAATATCACACATAGGAAAATATTTTTTTAATAATTGAATAACTCCCAAAGAGGGTCTGATATTGGAAATCAAATCCCATTGTTGAATGTAAAATTTTGGTTTTACGTCTGGCGCTACATTAACTTTGTCATCGCCTTGTAATTATGATAACGTTAAATCATGGGTGAAAATAATAAAATTTATTTAGTTGTTTATATTTTATTTTTGACGGATTTAGCTAATCCCCTCCAAAATAATCATATCTATTTCCAATATCACTACTACAAAATTGGCCTTTAACAACACTAATATTTATCAGTGATAGAAAAAAATGATGATAAATGGCATATTTATCAGCACTACAATGAACACTGAACAAATTATCCTTTTATCGGTTCTTTTTTTAGCACTGATAAAGGGAACCTTTTTCATCAGATTATTTTTAGTGCAAATTAAGGTTATCTTTTATTAGTGCTTTATTTTTAGTACTGATAAAGGGTAACCTTTATCTATGATTTAATTTAATCACTGATAAAGGGTACCCACTATCTGTGCTAAAAATAAAGTTATAATAAATATATATTTCATTAGTGTTTTTTTAGCACTGATAAAGTTCTGAATTTAAAAAATGAAGTAAATAAAAATAATAATATTTTCATTTATTTTATTAAAAAATTCCAATTTCTTTTTAATTAAATAATTATTGATAAAAATGAATAAGTTGATTATAGTTTATTTAATATGAAACATTTTATTTATTAAATAAGTATGATAATTAATGTTATTAAATTTTTTATATAAAATATATATATATATATATATTAATGTATATAAATATGATTTATATATTAAAAAATATTTATGTTCTTAACATTAAATAGTTATATATTTATTGAATAATAGTTTATAAATAAACATTAATATGAATTAAAAATATTGAATAATTTCAAAGTACTCCGCCTATAATTGAATGTCATTCGATTATTCAATTTAACATAGATAAAATCTATGTTATATTGATTTCACATATACGTGATTAGTGAATTTTTATATAAAATTCACACACATAAAACTTATCCCTCTTTTGAATAATGTTAATGTGTACATATTTTTAATATATTAAATTCCACTCATTTTTAACATATATGTCTGGACATAAAATTAGATATTTATTAATAATGTTTAAAATATATTTGTTAAAATAATTTATAAATAAATATATTTATAAATGTACATTTACTATATTATTAAAACATTATGTTTATAATTATAATTAAAAATATATATTTATTAAAGTATTTATATAATTATAAATAAATAATTATATATATTTAAATAATTATTAAATTTATAATAAATTTAATTAAATAATGAATATATTTGCTATATTTATATTGATATATATTTATTAAAATATATGTGTATAATTGTATAAATATATATAATGATATAAATATTATTTTTTAAATATATTTCTATACTTATAAATAATTTATTATAAAATTATAATAAAAATATTTAAAAGGGAATATATTTACTATATTTATATTTATATATATATATATATCAAGTATATATAAATGTTTACAATTTTTTGATTTATAATTATAATTATAAATCCTTTAATAGTACTTAATTAATAAGCACTGATAAATGTATCCGGATATAATTAAAAACCCAAACCATTTGAAAACATATTCAGATATCATAAGCTTCTCGTAGAATCCACCCACTGTTATCCATCCTCCTTAGTGAATCGATGCTCGAATTAAACCACTCGACTGCCTCCTGTTGCTCGAATATCTCATCTGACATCTAGTGTTCCATTGTAGTTCATATTTCTAACGAAATTAATGGATTTTCTTCAACCTGGTGAGGTAGTCCTTCCAATTTTCTTTGTGTATTTTCAGTTCCATTTTTGATATCTTCTTTGATGATGTTGTTATTTGTGGTGTGGTGATTTTATACTAGCGAGGTAGGCCATTCGGTTTTCTCGGTTTCAAATTCTGATTCTTCTCTTGATCGCTCATGTAGAGTTTATTTTTTCTGAACTCGATGGTGAGAAATAGATTCACATGGAGTTTAGTTGGTTGTTTTATGTTTTCTACATTTCCTAAATTAATGGCCCAAAGTTATCATACATGTTTTATATTATTTATTTTAAAAACTTATTCCATAAATACAAAATTTTAGAAATTAAAACTAGGGATTTTCTGTGAGAGAGATTTGAAGGTAGGTTAAGGGATTTTTTTTATATTATACTTCTTCATATCTTTTTTTTATACATATCTGGGTTGGTTTTTGAATCCAATGCATGGATGCATCATGTAAGTTTTTATTTAAATTTTTTTTCTACTATTTGTATTTGTTTTCTAGCCCAAATCATTCCCACTGTGTTGTTTTTCATGCCATCGTACTCTTTTCCAGTATGGGGGGGATTGCGAATATCTCTTGGACACTAACATGGGACAGGTCGAGTGTTTGATATTTTTTTTCTTGGGATTATTTTAGGAACTATATTTTTTGTCAAAGGTGTTGTACCTTTTCTCAGTAATCCAAATTCCTATGTCTCTACACTTTAAAATATATATATTATTTTTCTCCCACTTTAGATTAATCCAAGATTATTTGTAAATCCATTTTATAATAATAGTTGAAATATTATTCCATGATGTTATGTACTATTTTCCAACTACATTATAATTTTTCACTATCACCCTAATCCCCCTCTCTCAATAATTTACAATAATATATCCCATTGAGATTACCCCTTTCTAGTTATACCACCATTTTTGAGACCTATATACCACTATAAGACATTGTAATTTCTTTCAAGGAAATGTATATTTTCAAGAATTTCAACCCTTATAAGAGTATTTATTTAACTAATAACAATATTATTTACATGGAATCACATTGAAACCTAGATATATTACATGTATAAAAATTGTATGTCAATTTTTTTCACTATAAAAAATGTTGGTATATAAAAATTCTCTCACACTCCATGGTATAGATTAACATTCCACCCACAATATTTGAAAAAATTATTCAATTTTCAATGGTTGTCACCATAGGTTTTCAACATTATTTTTTCAATATATTAAAAATTTATTTAATATACATGGATTGGGAAATAAATATCCAATTAATTCTATGAGTCATCTATAAACTAAGGAAAATGTCAACTTCCTAGTCATCAACATTTAATCATTGGTCATTGTTAATGTAGAAAATTATTATAATCATTCATCTCTCGAACCACTAAATATTATGTCATACAAAATTATAAAAAATTTCAATCAATCCATATAATTATTTTTTATGTATTGATTTTGATCAATTCCGCATTTTTAAAATTAATGTTTCTTTAATAGTTCATCTAACCTTCAATAACAAACTCTTACATCTTATTTCAATTCATATATCACCTTTTTCAATTTGAAAAAATTATTCTAAAATTAAAGAATGATAAAAAATCTAGTTTTTATGTAAACATATTATTTGTGTAATCCATTGGTATATGGTAGTTCTTCATCAAGTTGGAGAACATTGAATTTCCATGGGATGGGTCAGTATGGTGATATGAAATCCCAAGAGTCTTGAGATGTTTGAAAATATTGATATACCATTAATTTTAAATGATATAATTCCTTTGGTTGATAAATAACTTATTCCAATGAATTTTTATATCCTCTAGTTTTTTGAATGACAATTTATTATAAATGATTACCATATATAACATTCTTATTAATCCATAATATTGTATATTATTTTTTCATTTTAAGGAATTTTACAATGATTTTATGTGGATAGAAAACAAGGATTTTGTGTTCATAAATCACAAATCTAATCATAAAATTAAGTATTTTCTGTGCAATTCACTACTATTGGTTAACTACCACTTAACATAGCATCGAACCTGAACATTCTTCCTTGCGTATCCGTTATTCTCCCATCTCACACATAGATAGAATCAAACTATTTAGATTCTTGAACAAATGGATAAAATTTAAAAGAATAAGCTAATTCATTGGGTAAAGGTTTTTTTGGAAAATATATATAATTGAAGAAGAAACATGATAATTAGAAAATTATATAAAGTAAAAATATCCCCAGTTGTTTAAATAATGAATAAAATTGTGAGGAAGGGAAGAAAACATTAATGTTGAATGGTGATATAATAGAGATGATGGTGAGCGTGTGTGGGTTGAGAGCATCACTAGGACGTTTGGAAAGATGTTATGGATAGATGCTATGCTAAGAAGGAGTTAACAAATAGTACTGAAGTGCAAAAAGAATCATTAGATTTGTTTTTGACATTGTGAGCGATTCCTTTGTAGGAAGGGTAATGACATTGTCTATGCTCAATAATTGAGGTAATATTTATGGTTGCATAGTGAAATCATTTTCCATAGAATTAATGTAGTCTTTCAAATTTATATTTAATTTATTTATTTTTAGTTTCACTCACATAAATTTTTTTTTTATACACGTGGATTCATTTATTCGAGTTGGGGTTCTCTGTCCAACTTTCATGCTTCTTCTCCCTAAAAAACCTATTCACCAATAAGGGTTTCATTTATAGATTTCCTTCAAGTTCTCTACAATGCCTTTTTAGGAAAAGAAATGATGTTTCCTCTTCTCAATCATATAGGTAATGTTTATGTTTTCATATTAAAATCATTATCCATAGAGTTAATGAATTATTTCATATTTATTTTTAATTTATTTATTTTTATTATTACGTATACTTATTGTTTTCTTCTACAGGGGGATTCTTTTCTTCAAGATGATGTGATTTGTTATAAGTTTCTCAAAATTGTTGGAAGCTTTATAAAGAAATTCTATGTAAATCATGGTAACATTGATAGTTAATATTGTTTTGTGACTTTGGGATGTGTAGGATTCAGTCACAACACAATCCAAAAAACGATGTGACCATTTGTACTCCATGTACTTATTTATATTTTAAATTGACATTAATTTTAGTAAAAAGGTAAACTGAATCAAAGTGTCTATTGTCAGTTTAAACATGACATTTGACTTGAAAAGGTATTACTCAATGAAAACTAAGAAAACGTGATCATATTTTCTTGATAATTTATGGAATCGATACATAAATCATTTGGGACAGGTTGGAATCAGTCTCATGTCAAACCAATACACGATGTGATCTGTAGGGGTCAAAATGTGTGTTTCATGTTTAAAATGACATTTTATTGAAAAAGAAAAGTAAAGTATTCAAAACCAAGATAACACATTCATATTGTTTTGATAGTTTGACAAAACAATCCATATGTGATTTGGAACATATATGAATCAGCCACACGTAAACTCGATGCATGGTGTGACCAGTATGACTCTAAGTATGTTTTTTTGAATGGACATCATTTTTAATAAAAAAAAGTGAAATACTCAAACCCAAAAAAAGAATTTAATATTATTTTTATACTTTAGGACAACGATATAGTGATTTGAGATATACAGAAATCATTTTCACCTAAATCTAACGCAAGGTGTGGCCGATATGACTCCAACTATGTATTTTTTATTTAAAAATGACTTCAATTCTAGTAAAAATGAAAACTGACCTACTCAAAAACAAGACACATTCAAACTTTTTAAATAATTTAGGAAATGACCCTTAAATCATTTGGGATGTGTAGGAATTATTCGCTCCTCAATCTGATACACAATGTGATCGGTATGAGTCAACGTGTATTTTCAATTTTAAAATGAAATTTTATTAAAAAAGACAAGTTACATACTAAAAACAAAGAAAACAAATTCAGATTGTTTTTATACATTAATTAAACTATCTATAAGTCTTTTGTGATGTGTAATAATAATCCTCAAATAAATCTGACACAAGATGTGACCAGTATGACGCAAAGTGCATCTTTTTTTTGTATTGGTAAAAATATTATTTAAATGGAAAAATATCCATATCTAAACTAAAAAATGTATTTTTTTTACATTGTAAAAATTATACATTGTTCATTTTTTATGTATATTAATCAGTCTCACCTCAATCTGATACACGATCTTCCCACTAAAATTCAATGTGTCTTATATTAGTTTACATTGACATTTTAGTTAAAAAAATTGTCACTCACTGATAACTAATCAAACACACTCTGATTTTCATGATAATTTAGAACAATGATTACTAATTCATTTATGACTTGTAAGAATCTGTTTCACAACAAATCAATACACTATGTGATTGGAATTAATCAAAATTGCATGTTTTCTATTTAAAATGAAAATTTAGTAAAAAAACAACTAACAAACTGAAAACCAAGAAATAAAATTAAGATTGTTTTGTTATATAGGAAACCAATACAGAAGTAATTTGAGACATGTTTGAATCATTTTCACCTTAATGTGATTCATGGTGTGACAGGTATGACTCCATGTGCATATTTTTATTTAAAATTGACATCAATTTTAGTAAAATTAACACTTTCTGTTAATTTATTTCTTTATATTATTAAAAACATAATAATTGTTTTCTTAAATAGGTACGTTTGATTTATCGAGGAGATGTGGTGGTGGTTTTTTCGATAATATAATGAGTTGGGTTAGGATTAAAAGATAATGTAACATTTGTGTTTTTTTCGTATATTTATTAATTTTTATTAATGAAATTGTATAAACCAATGTTTGAAATGTGTATAATAGTTTTTGTTATTTTGTTCTTGTTGTAAATATCATTTTATTTATTTATTTATTGGGACTCGTTTGTGTTGATATTTGGATTGTTTTTGTAGATATCTGGTGTGTTTCTAGTTTGTGTAGTGTTGTTACAACACAATGCAGAATGACCCTTTATCAGCGCATATATAAGCACTGATAATTGGGAATTTTATCAGTGCTTTCATAGCACTGATAATATACCATGCCTTTTATCCTCACTCATATAGTTATTCTTTTATAGCACTAATAAAGGCCATTTCTAGAACTACTAAAGGCCATTTTTGTATTAGTGCTTGATGGTTTAGCCACATAACCCTATGAATTGAAAGGAGATCTTGGATAATGAAAACATATCCCACATCATTTATCACATGTTATTCAATGAAATTAATAACAATGATGATATATATTATTTACTTATTTGTAATAAATTCATACCTGATAGAGGACATTGCTTTTCATAGGATATTTCCATTTTTTTCAAAGGATGGTCATGAATTGAATCAACTAATAGACTAATTCCTTGGACATTCATGTTTTTGGTGATAGATTATTTACCAGGGATTTGGGTAATTTCTTTTATTTTTATTTTTCTCTTAATTTTTAAATTTTAATTGAAATGAATTGGGATAAACCAAAATAATAGATGAGGTTCAATCCTATTTTTTATTTCTTGTATTTCCCCCTTATTCTTCACATAACTCATCGACTGTATCCCCTTGGTTGGAGATTTGATGAATACCATGTATTTGATTATTTTATAACCATTATTTAGTGAAACATATAAATACAATGTGTTTGGGTTCATGATCGAAGTAGTGATCAAGGTTTGATGATGAGATTGGAAAATTGGAGGTATATTCTGATATGATCAATGTTTCTCTAGATTATGTTTGAGAATGCAGTAATGTCGTGATGTAGTGGTGGTGATTTACCTATCGAAATAATGATTGGAATAACGAGGGTAGTGACTATAGGTCTCATGATCTTTGATATCTACAAGTTATCAGTGGATTAGGTGATGGAAGTCATAGAGAAAATGGGGAAAAATAATCATGAACCCTGTCTGAACATTCAATAAAATCCATGAATCCATATTGTGTAGTCAGAAGAATAGAGTTAGTGTAGTCCAATTACATTGCTTTAGTGTTTCTGTGAAGAAAAAAATATCTTCTGTTGTGTAACACATGTCACACACCATGTGACCCAATGCTGAAGGGTCAGCATATACCTTAGAGGTTATATTGTCATATACATCGCTAGGCAGACATGCACATGAAAAAAACAAAGGGCATGACCATGGACTCAGACATAGCCAGATGACCCAGACATATACTAGTACATGGGGATGGCCAGATTACTTGGTAATGTTTGTAGGTTCATGGGCATAGTCCAGGGTACGTGAGAATACCTTAAGAATACAAGAAACATCATGTAGTTGTATTACACTATCTATACTTTTTCTAGGGTAGTGTAAGGCCCTCCATATCATCAATATAAACCTGGTTCAGTTGAGTGTGATTTCATGGTACATCTCTATGAAGGTACAAAGTGTAGTTTTTTCTTTATCATAGGATTGTGTCCCTTGTATAGTTTTTTATGGGATAGATTCTGTTCAATCCCTTTATGAGGCTTAGGATCAGATACTCGATTGTATATTCTTTTCTAGGTAGGGTTTTTGGTGTCAGTGTGGCCATCATGCACAAGTTATTGATATGTTATTTAGTAGATTTTTCTAGTAGGGTTTGTCGTATCCCCCAAAAATCCTAGGCAGGATCCCCAACCTAGATGTTGACATCATTAGTGTTCCCGTGAGTACTTATTTGAAAATACCCTAAATGAAAATGTACTCAGATGAGCTCCATCAGTGAGAGCATGGCTCCTGGAGTGTAATTTTCCAGAAGGGTGTTAAAATGAATCATTGAGTAGAATATAGTGGCTAATATAATGAATGATACCTCTAGAGACATTGATTATATTATGAGTATATGTGGGTTATTATTATTATGTCTAATATCTAGATGGACATACTAGTATATTAATAAGCTCACTACTTTTGATGCTCCATGTTTAATGATTTGTGGGTGTCCTAATATTTATTTTAATACTCACCCCATGATGGGATCTACCAATTCATATTATGTCTTATATAGAAAACATGACATTTGATGGAGTCTTTGGATGATCAGGGATGATGGAGAAAAGTCTGGGCAGATGGAATTAGGTTTATATTGTGTGATTCATATGTTCTCAGTCCCCTCCTACTTTATAGGTTGGAATATTTTCACTTTTGTATGGGATTATATTTGCCCGCTTATTTTCATTCTATAATTTCTTCATACTCGGATTATGGTATATATATTTATTCATGAATTTGGTATCTAATTTACATTATATTTTCATTATATGGTCATGGAGGTATGTTCCTATGTATATGTACCTTAGGAAAATTTCTCCTACATGTTTGATATTCCAACTTGGTGTTGGTCGCCATCCCCTGGACTATTTAATCTGGGCTTGGGGATATCACACTCCTCTTATCACTGGATAGGTGGGCCCGATGGGTTAGAGATATGTGTATTTAATTCATATATTTTATGGTTCATTGATAAATCGATTTGGTAAATATTTATTATATTATTTCCGATATTTGGGTTGTTTAACCAGTTTTGTGATTTTTGGAATGATAAAACCAATATATGGAAAAGTAATAAAAAGTAATAAATTAGACAAGAAAAAGAAACATCACTCATTAACAGAGAGATAGTAAAGCTATAATGGTTCTCTAACAAGAAGAAAAAAAAACAAAATAGAGCTTCTAGCACTTTAAACTAGAGATTCATGATTTGAAAATAATTATATGGCTTGCAAACAATAAAATGTTTGAAAATTCAATAGAGCATGAATTGAAGAAAACATAATTAATGGAGATACTTAAACATTCACATCTTGAATCTGCTTCACACAATGAAAGTCTCAAGATAGTCCCAATGATAATATTTTGATTGGAATTTATAAAATAAATAAATAATGACAACATAGGACCCCATTTAATACTCAAGGAAGACACAACACTCATAATGGTCCATATTAATGATGAATTAAATGGGACATAATCAAATAGGAGTTCTATAAATATAGGTCTAATCTACTACTACATGAGATAGATTCCAGTGAAAAATGTACAAAGTTGGAATTTGTGCTTCTGCAGGGTCCTCCACTAATTTGTATTTAGTTTTATTTAATGTTTTCTTTTATTTATTTCATTAACTATTACATTATCACCACTATGATGAATCGGTAATACCATCTATGTTCAAGTGTTAAGAGTATTAAGGGATAATATGTCATTGGATTTATTTATTTTTATTGATGTCTTTGTTTGTTTCATTTCATTTATTTACTTCTAATCACATTCTTTTCTTTTTTCCATAACCGTTGATATTTTAAGCTGATAGTAAAAATTTTAATTTCTCAACTGGTTACCCTAAATTGAGGTATGAATATTGTCTTCTTCAGGAAAACCATGTTTCTATATTGAATTTAGACAAAATCAATTTACAAATGACCAAAACTACCTGACCATGGGAAAAGAGGGATTACATGGTTGATGACAGGATACAATGACCATTTTATCCACCTCTTATTGATTGTAATTTTAAACATGGATTAATAAATTTGTTTTTTAAAATACCATTGTACCTAAACCATTAAACTAAAAACCCCCAACATACCTTTTTCAAATTCATTTCCAAACAAACCAAATTTTCTTCATTGCCTGTCACTTTTAAAATCAACCAGTCTGTTTAATGTCCTGTTTATTCATAACTAAATAAAAAAATATATTATAAAAACCAAGACAAAATAATTCAGAATATCTATAGGTTTGACCATGATCATTCTAAATACAATATTTTAATTATTTAATAATGTAATTATAGATATAATAAATTTTGTATTTCGATTATTAACATATGTAAATAATGAAACACTTTTTTCCAAATGAGTTGTGTCATCAAAAAGTAGTATTATAGAAGTTGGTTCCACATTAGAAAATGAGATTGGATATTTCCTATAATTAAGTTTTATTTTTGGTATTTGGGTAAACGATGTTAAATTTTTTTCGAGTATAGATTTCTTGTTAGGGACTCTAGTGTTTCTATGTAATCTAACACATCGATTAACCATTACTGTAATAATTTTATTGTTGACAATGTATATGTAGTAACTAGTTTTCATAAAATATATTGGTACATGAATTATATAAGAATGGTTTATGGTCTCTATGTCCTTCTTGAGTCTTCTCCCAAAATATACTCATTTATTGGGGTTCGAATTGTTTATATTAAGATACCTTTGTGATTATTTCCAGCCATGAATCTATTACATAATCATGAGGGAGATACATTGAGTAATGGAGCTTAAATATATGGTCTAGTAATAAAGGGGGTACCTCTATGTGTTTTTATAGTTTTTGTCCATCCATTGAGAAGAATATTGCACTGATAATATTTTCCAAGGAAAAACGTAGGCTGAGCCCACTTTATGAGTTTCATATGCAATAACCTCCAAGGGTTTTGTGTGAACTGCACACCAAGGTATCTAGGGATAGGCAAGAGGTATTATCGTAAGATTTCATCCATGTGAGGAAACCTACAGATCTGATGGTATTTTAATCAGTGGGCCTTCCTCATGTATTTATTTGGAAATATTTCAGTTCGGTAACTTTGTCACATATGGTGATATCTCAAAAAGTCAGATTTTGAGCATCTCTTTACGGAGGAGATATATTTGGAAATGTTTCAATTAGTTCTCATTAAAGAAATTCTACATTTGTAGTTGTGAAACATAAACATATAAAAGAATTCAATTAGGATTGTTATCCTCTCTTGGTACTCTATAGATATGGTTCAATATCTTTTTTCTGAGCACATAAATTTTAGAAGGGACTATAATGAGATATCTAGTCTTCAATGATATCTATTTGAATTGAAACCTGTGTTTGAGTTATAAAGTGAGCCTTACTGGTGGAGATATTTTTGGGCATGTAGAAATTGACAACTGCTGATGATAGCAGGAATGAAAAATCTGTTATATTGAAATATTATAGCCAATGTAAGATAAGTGGATTTTGTACTCAAATACACTTTAGAATGATATCTCTAGCTAGATAGATTATTTTTATGTTCTCTCATGATAGTTCCAGTTATCATATTGAGAGGGAGTGTTTCTCTTGAAATGGATGTGGCCATCTCACTCAGGATTGTCCAACCCACCGTACAACTGATAGTGAGATGGTTTATATTCCACCGAGAAAGAGACAGTATGTAGATAAAGAAAGAGTTTTATGGGGGAATATGTTGAAACAGAGTGCGAAAAGATTTATTATGTGGTAGGTGGTTAGAATTTTTTCACCCCCTTCCTCAAGTGTTCTGAACCAATCTTTGTGAGCCAGTGCTCATTGATGAAGAAAACTCCCGGTAGTAGAGGCATATGACATACAAGCTTCTTGGAAGATTAGAGGTAAAATATATGTCTTCTCTACTTTAGTTGTATTATTGATAGATATAGGTGAAGTACACTCTTTAATTACATCTTCTCTTTTTTAAGATTTATAGTTTCTAGTTGTGACCATGGAACAACCCTTGTGCATGGAGACTCACACAAGATGGATTTCAGTGATCGTTCACTTCTTCGAATATTATTATATGCCTCTAGAAGCAGATAATTTCTTATGGAATCTCTATGTAGTGGTGATGAAGCCTTAAAATATTTTCTTCTGTATAAACTAGCTATCGAATTTTCATTCCCAGATTGACTGTTATGGGTGGATGATGTGGTTTTCCGATGGTGATGGATCATTGTTTTACTTCATGGGGGAGATTATAACCTAAAAATAGTGTGATGGGATCCTATATTGGAGGATACACAAGATTAATTAGTAGTTTGATGGTATTATGAAAAAATATTTGGATGTTATATGATTTTAGATTACAGTATTGCTGGATGATTTTTTTTATATTATTTCTATGGATTTCTTAGAATTTCATCTACACTAGGATAAAGAATTTTATATTAACTTTCACTCAAGGATAGAACTGATATATACTCTAGCAGATCATCTTTCTCCCACCAATCATCAATAGTTGATGGTGAAATTGGAGTACTTATATGGGAAGAGGTTTTGTAGACACCATGTGTCACCTTTGTAATCCTTATTGTGTTTTATAAAAATGTGGGTGAGAGATTGAGTTTTTGTTGAGATTATTGTTTCCTGAACTATGTGACCATGAAGAATTTATATCCACTACTAAGGTTCAATAAACACTTTGATTAGTTGAGAGGGGAGAGATGGTTTATAGAGATAAACCTCATATAAAGATATCACCATATTTAAATATGCATTGTGGGTATATTAAATATGAAATTTATATGTCACTAAGATCATTTTTAGTACACGATGATGCCTTTTGGTATATTGAATTCCCCGTCACTGTAATTACGTCTCCTGAATCAAATATTTTATATTTTCATAGATTGGGTTATGGTGTTATTCATTAAATATATTCTAATTTAAACTACATCTAATTTGGAGCATGCGAGACACTTGAGGATGGTCCTATACATAATTCAAGAGCACTAGATTTACGGTAAGCTCTCAAAGTTTCATATTTGGATTCAATAGGTCCAATTTATGTGATATTTCATCTCATCAAAGGGGGTAAAAGTAGACCTGGTGATGTTTGGGGCTCTTTTATCTAGGGAGCCACCAAAAATAATGATAGAGGTGTAGATATTACATGGATTGGTGGGATACTTTTGGAGATGGTAGCCATTCATGTGGATATATAGGTTCCATTATGTTATTCATGAGTTGTAGAAGAGGATGATGAGAACTCACAACATTAGATTTATAGAGGATAGTTTCATGTAAATAGGGTAGTATGATAGCATAGGGAGTAGGATTAGTAGTGGTATGATTTAGAGGAATGCAATTATTACCTATGGGTCTAATCAGTTGAGACCACATGATAAAAACAATGAAACCCATGATCCAGATTTAGAAGTTGTAGTCATCGCCTAAAAAATTTGAAAATAATAAATTATGAGTGAACAATTTATCATCTATTATAACCAAAGGAGTCTTAAATATATCTTATCAAGAAGGATAATATCTTGAGATATAGTTAATGGAAAGATTTACTCATGGATTATGACATTGAGGTAGCCTAGACTCATAGGAAGGTGAATGTAGTGGTCGAAAATCTCAATAAGAGATATTGTTCATGGTTGTTGACCAAGGATTCAAATTAATTATCTTCATTTACGTTTTACATAGTAGATGAGGAAGGTGGATCTTTCCTCTAATCAATGGTTATTACCCCACTACTTCTATGTCATGTTAGGGATGATCGACATGGAGATAATGACAATGAGGCATTATGTGTTCCAATATCCACTAGAAATTCTCTTGATGGGTTTTCTAAAGGTAGGGAGAACATCATCCATTTAGAGGGATATACGATTCTTCCATGGATGTTGTGTGAGGATGTTATTAGGGAGTTTTAAACCTCACATTGGGGGTATTTTTATGTTTATTGATGATATACTTGGACCATCAAAATTATTTTTGGCAGCTAGAGATTAATAAGTCTATAGCATATTTTGTCTCTTGATTGCTCACTTTTCAGTAGGTGAAGGTTCAGTGTAGAGTTTCTAAGGGTTTTAGCACAAACCCTTGATGTTCTATAGTGTAATTGGGATGGTATATCTATGGAAATTATGATGGGGTTTCAACATATTTCTATAGAAAAATATGTCATCTAGGCGATTATATAAAAACTAACCAAGTCAAACCACTTCCAAGATATCAGATACTAGAATTTAGTAAATATCTTGGGATCCCATTATATAGAGTAAATAGTTCAACTTCATAGAGTTATCTTGATTATCAATTTCGATCATGATGCTCGCTTCATCTCATAATTATAGGGAGGATTATAGGAGGCCTTTGTGACTCGGTTGCATTTGTGTGTGGCATTTCACCCCAATACCAATGGATAGAATTAGTGGACCATTCAGGTTCTATATGATATGACATGCGATTTCATGTCAAGAGTTTTCCATTATTTGGATGATCAAATACCCTTAGCGGAGTTTTCATGTAGAAAACAACAATCATTCCACCATCATCATGGAATCATTCAAGGCATTGTATTTAATACCCTATAGGAAACCATTATGATGGACTGATCAAAGTGTGTTAGCACTTATGGCCCTATTATTGGTGTTACATATGATAGCGATGGTGAAGATTTTTTAGGAGTGGATAAGGACTACACTAAATCCTTAAAATTATTATAAGAACATATGATGAGGACTCTTTGTTCTTTATTCACATCAGGTTTGAAACAACCGAACCATGTGCCTCTCTCTAGAATACCCCTTCCTATTGTGTCCTTACCGCATGATACTAATCTTCACAACATTAGAGAATTATTTTTGTCTTTATTTCCATCCATATGGGATATGTAGAAGAACCCATTCATCTCCAGGTCTATCCCCAAGTTCATCCTCCCTTGTTGGTCCCTTGGCCTAAGATCGTTACATGCAGTGCATGGTGTGATGTGACTTATTTTTCCTCCTTCATGTTGGGCTTACAACTACCATGAAAAATATCCCCTTCATAGATCTCCCATTTCATCTTCATCCTCACCGCATGATGTTAAACTACACAACATTTTCATAACTATGTGTGACTTGATTCCCATAATTATGGGACATGTAGGAATTCTCAGACCCTTTGACTTCGGGGACAACCCGTAAAATATTTCCATCACCTAGGTTTCCCCCTCTACTATAGTTCTCTTTGAGGGATTTAGATGTTGTGGTGTGGACTGCATTTTTTCTCATTCATGTGGGGTTTACAACAGCTGCACCATGTGCCCCTCCATCTAAAACATCCTCATTTCCATCTATGTCATCACCATATGACATTAAAATATATATAATTAAACATTACATATGACTTGATTCCTATCCTAATGGTATTTGTATGAACACCTAGACATTTTTTCTTTGGGTCCAGCTCTGGGTCTCTTGATCTTTTCTATCCCTTTGACCAGTGGTTCCTCCATGAGACCGCATATGGTGTGGTGTGGAATTTTTATTCTCAATCATGTAAGGTATGATTTATCTCTCCATACACATTCAATTTAGAAACCTCATCCTTTCCACTCATGTCATCAACACATGAAATTAAACATGCATGACATTTTAAGAACTACGTATAGATTTATTCTCATCCCCATGGGGTATGTAGGAATTACCATACACTTTGTCTTCGGGTCCAACCCCAATTTCATGAACCCATTTACCCCCTTTCCTACACTCATATTTCTAACTTGTCCAGCCTTAACTGGACCCCTCAAACTCAAGTATGCCTCATCAATGTGCACAGATGGGCTATGGTTTAGGACCTAGAGTGTTGTTTCTGCATGGACATGACTTCATTCAATTTCCATGTTTTGTGTGTCCCTTTATTTGGGTCTCTATCATCCCTGACATCTGAAAGGAACCTCAGGTGGTATGGATGCTTGGCCTTATAGATCTCCTACTATTTTGGGCCGATGTCCTATAAGATATTTGATGACATTTGACACAGGTCCCGCTTTTCAAATATGGTCAACTGCAAAATGTCACCTATTTGTTCCCGCCCTAGGTCACACAATATGGATACTGTGTTTAGAATACAGTAAGTAGTTATCCTCCATCATTTTTACACCCCTATTATGCCCTAAATATTGTTGTTGTGATTCACATCCCTTTCTATTCCATCATGTTCAAGTTGAATTTTGACACCTATGGTGTTATCCCTCCAAACGCCTTTGTGCAATAAGAGGAAAAATCAGAGTCATAGGGTTATCTTTGTATCCACACCATCTACCCCTACTGAGTATTACATGTATTTCAAAGATATTATCCACAATTCTTTTCCACAATTATTTCCTACAATTATCATAGCTCATGTGGACATAGTGATATGGGTATAGTTTGTGTCGTCATTGAAGAACCACACCTCAATTAGTCTGAGGTATATGACCATAAACTAAGGTCTCTTACATCCCTTTTGTATGATGTTAAACTACATATTCTTCATCCATGTTGTGTGTTAATAACTACCCAGCCATACGATGTCTTCATTGGAGAAGAAATTGTCTCTTTGGCATTGGCCTTTTGCTATGCCCCGTTTAATAACTATGTGTGGATTGATTCTCACTCTTTCGGGGTATGTAGCAATTCCCATGCACATTTCCTTCGGGCCCAACTATAGATTTATTAACGTTGTCTATTTTTTGTCCTACCCACATTGGGTTTTCCCAATGGCGTTACACTACACCTCTCTGAACCATACGGTCCGAACACTACGACCGTAAACTAGGATCCTTGGTCTCAAAGTCCAATCATCATGACATTGAACTGTGTTTATTATCTCAGAGGTGTGTGCTGGGGGTGAAATTTTCTATCCTCATTCACATTGGGTTTTCAATAACCACAACACATACCACCCTTAAGACCTATTCATCATTCTTCTATTCTCCAGGAAGATGAAATTCAAAGGAATGTCCCATGAACATGAGATTAAATCGGGCACATTAAAGTCCCATCCATAAAACCTTGAGTTATGATTCTTCTTGTATATGTTCATACGACATTAAACTGCATATCAATTACTATATTCCTATTTAAAATAGGATACCTCTCTATTTTGATATTGGACGCCTACCATACCACCTCTAAGAGCTACGTGTGTCTTGATTTCCATCCTTATAGGATATGTAGTGATGCCCCTTCTTCTTGTCTATAGTCCAGTCGCAAACACTTTTGCATCCCTAACCCCTACTGGACTGTGTTCTCCTGAATTCACATGGTGTGGTGTGGACTTATTTAGTCATATTTCAGGTTAGGTTTATAATAACCACACCATGTACATCCTTCGAGATTACCACTCCATGTTCTCTTCATATGTTATGATTAAACTGCATAAGAAATTTTCTTTCTTTGTGCATTACTTCATTTGGGTTTTCATTATCTATCACATCTAAAGGGACCCCCTAACCGAATAGATTCTAGTCCTCAGTCATGTCTCACCATCCTGGGCACTACCTTAAAGGATTTCAGACAAAAATTTGAAACATGTCTTGCATATAGAATATGGTTTGTAGTTGACACTCATTTTTTTGTTCCCTTTCTAGGCTAACATGTTATAGATGTTGTCTTTCAAACATGGTCGACTTTTATCCTTCATCATCTGGCCACTCCCATTACATCCAAAATATTAGTTTCTATGAATCAAATGTTTAATGAAACTTTATATTTTATAGATCCTAGAAACCTCTGGTGTTGTAAATCTGTGCATTCACTCGAGTCTTGTAGGAATGTTTGTTCATTTGGGATTTTTCCCACTCGACATTAATTTCCACAATTGAATTATCTCAATAAATGCAGAAGGCCTGAACAAAATCATTATTTTGTACATTAAACATGTCTCACATAGAATTATGGTGTGTGGTAGGTTAATATCCATATATGATATTGTGTGACCCATTGGTCCTACCATATGACCATAAAATGTGGAACCATCATCCTCACCACATTACGTTAAACTGTACAGAAAAATATGAACAATGTAAGGATTGATTCATACCCTTGAAAGATACATATAGACAATCTGGAATCTATTATCTGGGTCCATCCAATTAATTGTAACCTCTTAGTCTTGACATTCTCAGCCCCAACATCATTTTTAGGAACAAGTTGTGTGGTGTGAAACTCTCTGGTCAACCTTTATGTAATGTTATGAACCACACCCACATTTCTCCATTGGGGTACCCATGTCCTCATTAGATGACTTTAAACAACGACCCTACCTTGAACAAGTTCAAAATGCCCCATGACAATTATGGCATGCATCAGCTTCCTTACCATAGAGGAGTTCGCGCACCAGTGTGTCTCTCGAAACATACTACATTCAAGACCTAGGTTTTGCTCAATTATCATCCTTATAGGATATGTAGCGACACTTAGTCATTTTTCCTCGGGCCCAACCCCATGTTCATCAAGATTCATGGATCTTTTCCCCTAATCATGGTTCAAACTCTATAACCATAAACTAGGAGTTCCCAGTCCATGTAACAGAGCTTTAAACTTTTGGGTAGGGTCTAGGACGTAAGACCTTAAATTATGTGCAATGTCATGATCATATGATGTTAAACTATTCCTTGAATCATTCTAACCGTATGATGTTAAACTATGTGCTTATCATCCTCTTTGAAAGGAGTAAAACTATAAACCATCTAAGGTCATCACCATTGTGGTCCCTGTTGAAAGTAGAACTGATCTCAATTTAGACATATATGCTCACCCAATGAATTTTTATCATGGTGGCATAGTTATAAGAATGTTGGACTCCTTTTTAATAGCCCATTACATCACCCCATGCTTTACATACCCTTATTTGGATTCTCACCCTATTTCATATTTTTTGTGACCGCAACCAACATGGAGGCTCAGCCATTCGTCTCACCTACCATTTAGGTCCATCATTATGGAAGATATTAGACAACATTATGAGTTAGGATCTGTGTTTTCAACTATGATTAGAGGATGAACATCATTTTCCCCCCATTTTAGGCTAAACGTGATGTGGATATTGTGTTTCAAATATGGTAAACAACTACCCTCCATCACCATGCCACCTCTCACTATGTTCTGAATTTTGGGTAATGTGATTCAAACTTCTCATTCTCCTTTGCATATATTTATTCTAACTCCCCTAGAATTATCTCACTGATGTACTAGTGTGTGATGGAAAAGGTAATTCAGCTAAATCAAGAACCCTATTGTATAGCTGCAACCCCTCTCCCAGTCCCAAATATTCTGGACGGTCATCTAAGCCCTGTGTGCATGATAATTGGCTTGCACTCTCATACAAAAAGTGAATGATTATGTAGTCATCCCTTATTTATCACACCGGGTATGAACCACTTGATCTTATGGATTGATCACTAGTTATGTCACAAGTCATGATTGGGATGCACTAATTAAAACAAACTAGAAACAATATTTCCTTGCACATAATTAAAATAAACTAACCAGAATTAATGTACTTTTGTGGGTTCATGAAAATTACATCACCAATGGATTAGAACTCCAATAGATGAATTTCCCTCCTCGAAAAATCATTCCAGCTCCACTACTCTTTAGTGTGTGGCCTCCATCATTTTCTCTCATCTTGCATGATCCCTCTCTTCCTCATTGTTCATGTGGCGTATCTTATTATCCCTAATCAGTGAACGAACCCTCTCAGCATGAATATTTTCCATTTCATGGGTTGTGTTTGCCTATATTCTCCATAGATTCTACTAGACAAGTACAAAATTGTGGTATAAACTCTGTTACGGTATTGATGAAAGTGGAGCACCCATCTAGCTACACTCAAAAGGATTGGATCTCATGATAAGACGTTAGAAGCCTCTAGATATTTTCCACCTTCCACTACTAATGGTATACACTAAGGATACAGATGAACACCTAGACCCTCTTGGAAATTTAATATTGGATGATCATGTGAGGGAATCCGACATCTACTCATCTAGAACATAATTTTCATAACTTCAGGCAAAGTCTTCCCACATGGATTAACTACACTAATAACGTGGTTTTATCATTGAAGCGCTCGATCAATATCCATGAATGAAGACATAAGATTATTCTATCCTCTTCATTAGATGTTTTACCATCACGATCCCCTAGGTTGGTAAGTTCGTATGCTGGGAATTCCTCCAGAAGTTTGACAGTAGGATTTTCCTCTAGTGGTATTTCAGATATGGTAGGATTCATGTCATTTGGCTGGTCTTCATCACTATATTCCACATCAATGATCTTTGGTAAAGGTCGCTGGTAACCTCACCCATGGTTACAATTTCTGTGATTTGTTCCATGATGACTGGCATTCCCCTGAGTAAAGGAGTGTCAGGATCCCGAACCATCCTTGCTAGTATGTCCCACATCATTTGAGGAACTATTAATAAAGAACAATAGTATCAGTGGTCCGAGCTCAGTAGAAAAAATTACGAATCATGTAAAGGAGAGTACATATAGAGGTCAAACAATGGGTCTCGCACTCAAGCAGTTTATATCATAATCTCAATACGTGGACCCCCATATATGGTTGGGAACTCCAAAGACTCCGAATGAACTATCCTGGGTGTTACAACCCTGCTTGATTCTACAATCACCATCATGCCAGGAATAGGTCCTTAGGATTACCTCATGGTTATATGGGAAGGGGTCTTAGGTATAAGGCTATCATACAAATAACAAATGTAAGTAGAGAAACCAATACCACCTGAGTAGGTGCCACAGAAGAACGATTTCGAATTTACCTCAAGGGATTGGAAAATCTCTTCAGTTCCGAGCCTACAACATCACCTTCCTCCAAAGGGCTCCCCCTATCGTCATATTCTCCCAAGAGGATCCCTACGATTCCATAGGTAAAGGAAATCACTCCATTATTTTAGAGGAAAATGGTTGGGGTTGGACTGTTCGACTGAGAAATACTTTCACCTAGTTTGTCATTACATGCAGAGTACCCTGAGAATGCACGTTGTCCTCCATCTCGGAAATGTATTGTTCCCCTTCCACCAGAGGCACTAGAAAGCCAGTATCCTCATGGAGGATCTCTAACAGATCCATCCCATTATGACTGTTGTGATCATGTATCTGCGATGGACTGAGAATGTTTTTTTTGACATAATAATTGTCTTAAGCCTTCCAAAAAATAGCATCTAGAGGCATATCTATGTGGTACAATCATATTTTAAGAGCCTCAGTGGTATCCTATAGAACCCTATGGATGGACTTCTTCTCTTCTGGCCTTGCTCATCTGGGGCACGGTGGTGCATCACTTCTGCCTATCCTCCAATCAGCATATGGCTTGGGATCACTATGCCTACCACAACACCGCCACCAAGATGTGCATTGATTCCCCCACCCCGGTGTGTTATATATATTTGATGACCAAAAACTCGATGTTGATGGGTCACCCTATCATTAGTAAAAATGGTTATTCACTTAAGCATCTCCCCTAGGTAGGTTGTTTCCCAACTCTTGGAATATTCCTTGACCAACCCATAGGCAGTAGTGGGTGGAGGTAGTTCATTGTTCATTATTCCATCCTCTGACATGATCATGATCCACATATTCCTCATGCCATATGGATGATCATCATGTTTTACTCTTAGGTAGACTTTCAGGTCCAACTGATGGATGCACCTAAACTGTCTCGACAAGCATTGTGGGATGTATGGCTCACATATACGCTCACTGTCTACCCATTCCACCTTAACTCCACACTGGAAGGCCATGATATAATACTGATTCCCATTAGTTCACTAAACATGATTAGTGAATACATTTTTTGGTATCAGAAATGGATGGAAGATGAATTCATCCACCTTCCTGAAACTATTCAACATGAGTTGTGGAGTCAACTTAGCCAGAAAGATCCCTACTTCATTCAGGATGGTTGGTCAGATGTTTGATATATGAGGAGAAATAGGGTTTAAATACTCATAGATTTACATATGTGTTTCTATCCATCAATACAATAAATGGAGTGGTCCACACACACTTTGTTGATTTTTTTCCTCGATGATCTTCCATAAAACCTGTAATATTTTGGCCAACAAAGGGATCCCCTAGTTCACGCGTTGCCCCATCGCTATCATGGATTTCATAATTAATATGCTCAAACCCACACTCGTGATTGTGTCCCTAACCAGAAATATCCATCCAAAAATAAGTGTAGACTTAAACCCAGCCACCCTAACCACCAGTTGCTACTCATTGTTGAAACTGTACCACCATATCTTCCATTGGATGTCCTCTAGGATTCATTAGTATGAATTCTCTCTAATACACTAGGATACCTTTGTAAATGTTGGAGGTCTGACTGGTATTTTCTTCGGTGCCACCTTCCCTTCAGTGGAATGGTTTTGTGGGATGTTTATAAAATTCCCTAACCAATACTTTAAATCGATGTCCTTCACTGACTGCATTTCCACACCTGACACCTGATCCATTAGTGAATTTTCCTACCAAAACATCTACTATGCATCCTCCCATGTGTTCTCTGTAGGGAGGGGCTTGTCATACATTGACCACAGAATTGGAATCCCCAAGATCTTATGAAGGTCCTAGAGGCTGATGCTGACCTCACTATGGTGAACATAAAAAGAGTTGGTCCCCAATAACCACCTTCTCATCATGTTTGAAATCATGCTTTTCAGCTTGTAAATGTGGAATTAGGAGACCCAAAAAAATTTATACACCCCCAATTACATCAGTTTCTCCCCAAATTCATCACAGAATTTACAAACTCAATAAGAATAGGCCTAGTCCTTCTTGATGTTTCCACCCTAGTGCATGAACTAATAGTCTATCCAACCATTCTTCAGATTCCCTAAATATGCCTTGAGGTTGGTATGACAATGTGGGGGTGATTCCTCGTGATTCCACACATTCCCATCAACGTCATTAACATGATTATATATGCATAAAACATCAATAGGCATGTTATCCTCCCATGTATAGTTGGTGGCAGCCCTGAACCACTATCGCTAGCACGATGTACACCGAAACTAGTAAGTCAGATTGTCCCAACATGCCTTAGGGATGAAAAAATAATCCCTCAGGTGAAAGACATATAGAGGTAGTCACTTACTAAGTGGATAGCTCTTTGGTATTTTTTAGAAGCTCCAGAAGAAACCCATTATCCAAATGGCTTCACATATATTCCCCGATGCCCATATTATTCTCCTTCTCTTCTCTTCAGGAAGCATCTGCAAGGACCTTATGAGTGAATTCTTTCCTGTCCATTCGGTTAAAAATATTTTTATGTATTTTCTTTAATATTTTAAGATCTAGTTCGCAATGCTAAGTCATAGAGGATAGTCACAGAGACCACTCACATGTATCATTTGTGAACCTAACTTTTGAAGCATGCTGTCGCAATGTCTAAGGACTCAATTGATGGTGAAAATCAGCATAAGATTGTGGTGGAAAAATTCAATGATTATTATTTACAAAGCACTTTTCTATGATATATGATTCACAAAGTGCTTTCATGGAGCGTGTGGAGCTTCAAAAATTCGGGAGATGAATCACAAAAGTGCGGATATTGGTTACGAAAAAGAGGGTCCATCCTACTGTATTTATACTAAACAACCACCGATATTTTCATCATTTATAGAAGTAGTACAATTCATTGTGTTCTCAACCTATTCACCACGTACCCATATTGTGATCTATCATAACAATACCACTTCGTAACTTTACTAATTTTTGGAAATCTACCCAAAAAAACCCAACCCTTTTTTCACCTCATCTCCCATTCTGATGGGGTGCATTTTTTGTCTCCATAATCCATGTCATGTAATGAATAAGTTAAGAACACTAAAATAAAGACAAATGGCCTTCTTCCCAAAGAAACTTCGTAAAACCCTCCAGCACTACGGCCAGTGCAAAGCTACCAAGTCCTCTGTGACTGCATCAGAGGAAAAATGGTAGTCTAAATCACAAATCCAAAAAAATTGATGGAGGGTGAAGGTCTTTGCGACCATGATGAAAATAGTGATGTTAACCGCTATGACTCTGAGGAAATTGAGGGAATATGGAATCATCTACGTCTACTATAGAGGTTCTAGAGGGCTACCCTATGAATAAGAGAAACTTGACAGAGTCTGCCTCCGGTTGCACATCACAAATTTCTTTGTAGCTCACCCTCAACCCATTGTACCCCCTAGCTCCTATATATACCAAGATCCCCCACTCCAAAGGTCCTATAATCCATCATATTCCTTCCAAATTCCCAAATCACAAATTATTCTTCTCTTTGTGAACCGACCAATAAAATGAATCATCTGAGGTACTTGATCATTGAGAATACCTTTTACCATTGCTCAAAATTACACCCACTTTGAAGAGGGATTCCATTTCAGAAACCTATGGACCATCACAAATGAAGGATACCCCTTCAAGTAAATTGGAATTCATGAAGCACCCATGCTTCATGAAGAACACTACATGAACATGTGACATCAGTGCTTAGGCTGGGCACTATGTTTCATGAAGCTCTCTGCATTGCGAAGACCTATCCTCTGCGAGCCTTGTGATCTGTGAAGCCCTATTCTCAGAGAGCCCATGTGCTCTACAAAGCACTATTGTCTATGATCCTCTATCCATTCTGAACCCCAAATATTTTTAAATGCCCTCTCTATGAGGCCTCTTGCTTCATGAAACCCTCTTCTATACAGCCCTACAGGCTTGTAACAAGTGATTTCAAAGTCCCTTAGTCGGCGATTTGTGTTGTGTTGATATGCCTCATGATTATTTGCATAGGCACATTAATGGAAATTGATTATTCACATAGCTACACTATTATGGACCTTTCGATGGATCACCCCCACAACAGCATCTCCACATGTCATTACTGGTGCCTTCCCTTATCCAAGGGTTATGGTGCACCAGTTATATAAGCCCTAGGGGTGAGTAGTGAATCCTCATCGTTCGAGCTAAAAGACGTCAAACTACCAAGAAACTAAATCTATGACACACCATGATAAAATATGATCACTACATTAGTTAAAATCCTATATAAGACCATGATGGGTATCGTCACCAGCACCCTCTCAGTCCCCTCTTCCTTTTTTCTTTTTTCCCATGCGTTCCTAAGGCATTCTCTGTGTAATCCATGACCCAAATTGACAGGGTGTTCTATGTATGGTGATTATATACTCTTGATACATCTAGACCCAAACTCAATATTACATCTCAAAGTAAACCTATGTTTCCTCTTTGGGCTTATAACTACACGTAATCCCCACATCAATCATCATGAAGGAATCTTTCATGATGAGATCATCATGTATTTTGTTTCCTCTGGTTGTTCATACCGATCATGAATCACGTGGATGTAGAGTATGAATCGACCAAGACATCCTCTATGAAACTCCATAGTTTGTAGTACCAATTCCCCTATTAAATGAGCTATATAGACTTCGATCAATAACCTTTTCATGCAAGGTATGTAGGAAGCCTTCCCAAGGATTATGCCCAACACCCCATAATCATATGTTCTATACAATTCAAATCGGTTCACTCTAGTCACCCCATATGACGTTAAAATATATTCCCATCTTGAACTTTGTGCATTTTGATCCATTTCAGGTACGTAGGAAGCCAATTCGAGTTTCAATCCCAATAAAAATAAAACATTGGTTCTCCCCTATAAGGATGTACCCTCCTAATTCTATATACTTCTGTTGCATGACACATCTGCTAGATCTTCCTCATTAAGGTGTCCTTATCAAATAAGGGTAGATAACCATGCATAAGACCCACACTCATTCCAAACTCATCTATCCATGAGCGTCCCTCTTGCGACGGGCTTCTAACCACGCATAAGCCTGAACATGTCATCAGGTTAACAACCATTGTGTATACGATGATCACATGCCTCATTCCATGAACTACATGGACATTGATCCTTTCTATTTTTTAGAAATGTATGTATGAATCCTCTATAAGGTTCAATACCATCATCCATGTCCCATCCTAGTGTCTCCGTCGATCCATTGTGTTTCTGGATGATCATGACCCTGCCCAAATGATCCACTTCTTTTGGGTTCCATCCATGTATCCATTTTCATGAACCGACTTCTCAGGTGACTCATCTCCCCACTCCCAAACTACATAGACATTGATTCCATGCAGTAGGGATACTTAGGAAACCTCCCTAAGTTTGAATCACAACACAATAATCTTATTTTATTTGTAATATATCCTTGCATAATCCCTACACTCATTACACACTCATCCAACCAAGTGTGTACCTATTGCAACGGGCTACTTACTGTGCTTATGTCCAAACAGGTTCTGAGGTTGTTGTACTTCGAGTGAACCTGATTCCAAGACTTAACCTCCCGAAATACATGGGTTTTGATCCCTTTTTGGGTATGTAGGAAAAATCATTGAGGTGCAAACCCATCCAATGGGGAACCATGGAGTCCCCTTTTTCAATAACCAATCATCCTCTGATCCACCTTTTGAGGTATACAGATCAACCTTCATGGTGTGACATCTTCCCTTAATGGGACTCACCTACCTAGGTCAACGATTTTTGGGCGTTCGGATCCATCTTTCCGGTAAACCTTCTAGGTGCTCTCTCCTAGAGATATACCCATGTAATCCACTCTCATCATTGTTTTAATCAGTTTGATCTATCTCCTATAGACGTTAAACTCATGGAATACCCCATGTTAAACATAGGAAGCCAATAAAAACCTCAGAGACATGCCTCTTGCCTAAGATACCTAGCATTAGACATGGGATGCCTCAGGCCTTCGCGCCCTCATGAAGCCCTATCAAAAGGGGAAGAAATCTAGTTGTACTAGTGTTTTAGCATCCAGAAATGCTAGTGAAACCCAATGTGACTAATCCTCTGATCGAAGGCTGCTTCTGTAACTTTACCCCATGAAATGTTCTAACAGAAGCAGTTTAATAAACCAAAATCCATAAATATAGGGCATCATGAAGCGTTTCACAAAAAATGTCATAATATTTAAGGGAGACCCTGTCTTGGAAATGAATTTGGAGGAGAAAACCAAGGAAGAAGGGGACAACATCCCATCATACCATTTTGATCTAGGAGAAAGCAAATTTAAAGTAGTGATAGAAGACTTTTACCATAGGAAAGAGGGAATGTGGGGTAATAGATGTGCGTCCTTAATTGAAAGATGCATGTCAAAAATAAAGAATCAGAATCAAACCTGAAATGAGGGTATAGTCTCCCTATAATATCTTATAGAGTCTAAAATTAGTTGGAATCCTCTAATGATCGAGGAGTTATGCTTAAGTCCTTATGATGATCCAGTTTGGATGAAATGTCTGGTCAAATTAGGCTAGTTCCATATAAGAATAGTATTAGAGATTTTTTATTTTTTTATTTGGAATGTTTGTAGAATGGTGGTATATAAATATGTAAAATAATGTGATAGAAATCATACTTGAGAGTAAATAAAACCATTTATGATATGAATTCCATGTTCAAGGAGAATGATATTGTAATTTATGGTTTCTATTTTTATGGTTGCGTTATTTCACAGTGTGCAATGCACTTAGGTTTATGAATTTATAATTAATTATTATTTTACACTCATTGACTATAATAAATAGGGAAACATTCATGAATCATGCCATGAACATAGGATTCACATGATATGTTCCTATATATGGTGTTTTCATTAATTATGGTGGTTTAGTTCTCCAAAGTGTCAGAAACTTCTCATACTATGTTTTATCATATATGTAATATGTAGAACTATACTAATCTAAATCACATATGTATATTCTCTTTTGATGACTAGCAAATGCAGATCTTTTGGAGAGTTGTTCACCTGCGATGGAGATATTCTGAGATTCTCCTTACCTACACTTATAGATATGGTTCTAGACATACATACATTTTAATACATTACATGAATGACCATAAAATCTGAAGATATAATTTTTTCATGTTTTGGAACTAGGTACATTTAAAATTAAACACATTTTATAATGAAAAAGTATACCACAAGGATTCTCCACTAATATAATTTCTTTATAAGTTTCAATTTGGTTTTCATTGCTAGTGAAATGTGGAAACATGTGAAGAGGGTGATCTATACATCCCAGTAGGGGATAAACAATAAAAATAGAGCATAAATAAACATATATGTTAAAAAATATGGCTTGATATGAGAACATAAATATAAGTAAAATAGTCATATCATGGTCCTAGTAACATGGACATAAGAAATAGTGTTATAAGACAAAATCATCACGACCCATGTGATGTCAATCCTGATTAATGGACCATTAACAAGTTATAACAACAAAAATAATTAATGTTATTATAATGAATAATAAAACATTAATATTGTATCTATGCATATAGGTAATAACCATATCTGTTAAGAATAACCTACAACTGATTAACTCCATCATCTCTTAGGAGTAACTACCAACCTGTTAATTTCATCTCATTACTAAGAATATTAGAGTTCTTTTAAGGTGCACACTTCTTATATGTTAATTCTTGTGTGGAATATAAGGATAACATATAAAAAATCACACATTATAAAAAAACCATAAATTAAATGGGTATCCCATGAAATTATATAATGTTCTATGTAAATATCCCTCAATCATTATAATGAAGCTTATGGTATTTATATCATTTCCATAATAAGTTATATATTTTAATCAATTTTTTCCCAAATAAATCAATGGATTAGTTTATAAATGATCGGTGTTCAATCAGAGAATGTATAAAAGGGTATCCACAATGGAAATACATTGGATAAAAAGTTATACATAGCTGATGAAAAGGAAATAGATAGGCAACGATGAGTCATTCTCAATAGAGACCTCATTTCCACCATAAAAAGATTTTGTGGAGACATTAACATGTAAAAGAAATTTAGATACAATGATAAATATAGAGGGTGATAGAGAACAAGTTCATTGGATACAAATTATTCTAGAAAGAATCCCCTTCAATGGATTAATGTTGTTATCTCGGTAAATAACCAACAATATACTTTACAAATTATAGAGCATGCATAATGTATATGGTGGTAACACAATTGAAGTAATGATAGTAAGAATTGACGGGGCATAAATTCATGTCATAGAGAAATCAATTTAATGAATATATCAATAAATATATTCCAATCATTTATTATGGATCATAAACCGCATGTGAATTATATAAAGAAAATACACTAGGAGTTTCAAAACAAGGGTGAAATAAGGATCATTTCAATATATATGTTGATTATTGAGTCAAAGACCAATGTTACATTTTCAGGTTATTACCCATTGGAAAACGTTTCAATATCCACATCCACATATAGTATCCATACATAGATTCTATCTCATGGAAAACCTCATACACTCTTCTTTATCAATTTCAATAGGGTTTTATAGCTACGTGAAACCGTGTGCATTGAAATGACTTATAAAGGTGATATAAAGAGAGGGAATGTTGATCTATAACTTATAACATAGTAGTAAAATTATAAAAATGAATTTTAATAAAATTTTCTTTTCAAATGTGAATGAATTAAATTGGCTCACAAAAGTAATAATAAATGAGGGTTGTGGAAACCATGTTTTGGCCTAACAATGAATTCAAAAAATTATATAATTAGAGAGAATAAATATGCTCTCATTTTTATCATATATAATGGAATATTATACCAAGGAATAAAAATCATGATTGTATATAAAAATAAACATTAAAACAATATAAAAATGGTGTTGAAGTTGAAAACAAAGGAGTATTGAGGGGACCCTTACATTGGGGGGATGGCTTTTAAAGGTAGAGAGGGACTCTTTAGAACCTTATAACAACCTTGGATAGAATATTTAGACGGATATTTAGAGAGAAACCATTATCAAATTATTTTTTATGGAATGTGATTATGGAATGGGGGGTATTTATACTTCAAGATGGGTGGTTTTAAGTGATTACATAATTATTATTTTGTATCAAAATCTAACCACATTTGGGAGCCCTAAATTGCAACGATTTTAGTTGAAATTTTATTTTTTTTCCTAGGAAATTGATCGTCATAAAATATATCAATTATCCATTTATTGATATATTTGTTAGGTATTTTATTCTTTTACCATTTTACATTACCTATCAACATTATTTGACCTATAATATAATAAATCATTCTTTCCATGGTAACAGTTTTTGTGTCTAAAAGAGAAATCCAACATATTAACATATTTACACATTATCATTGATCAAATTTAAAAATGTAATAAAAATTAATTATAATTTGATACACATATCACTCATGAGAACATTTTTCTAGAAAATTTAAAATCAAGGTTTTCAAAATATTAACCATGTGTTTATAATTTCAATGAATTATGTATTGTTTTTTTAAAAAATAATTTTTTTCAAGAATAAGGATTTAAATATATAAAACATGACATGATCATTATTATATCCAAATAGATATTGTGTATCATAATAAAAGAGTATTTTCATTTTTTACTAAAAAAAATGATTTTTAAATGAATATAAATTCAACCTTAGGAAATTATGATATGTTGATTCCCAAAATGATATTTATTTTATAAAAATAATATTTTTAATATTATAATTTTATCTTTTTAATAAAAACAAATTTTTATTAAAAATTATTAGATTCTCTGACATAATGAATTTTTGAACCATTAAAGAAATTACATAGGACTTCACTAATTTATATTATTTCTTAAATTTGTTTATTAAGATAATTAAATAAAAAAATAATTTATTTAAATCATATGAATAGTTCATAAATTTTTCATTTAATGGAAATGAAATATTTACATAGTATATAAAAATACATTCCTAAAAAATTATATATGGTCACTATATTGTTCCGACAATAAAAAAATGACAAACCATATTATTTATTAATTATTATAATTCTCATCTATCGTATTGTCCAATTTTCCTCTTGATGAATTATTATATTTACAAATAAATACATTTTTATTCTCTCATCATCATTTACTAACATTCTTAGAAATTTTGTCACTCCCCCAATTATAGTGCCAATTGTTATCTTAATTCTTGCCATTACTATTATGTTATTTATGGAAGTGGAAATAATCATTAGGTATTTCAATCATATGAATTTGTTTTTGTAATGTAATGTTCTTTAATGGGTATATCTTTTTCCCTAGTTGTATTAGTATATATATATATATTAATTCTGTTTAAGGTGCTTATTAAATGTAAAATTATTTAAATATTATCATAATAAAACAATCATTATAAAATAAGAGTTCTTGTATTGATAATATGAAGGAATTTTCACATTGTTGCATTCAACACCCATAATGAATTTTTTTCCCTTGCAATTTTACATACTGATGAATACTAACGAAAAAATATTCTATTAATTATTATATATGGAATGGTCACATTATAAATACATTATATATGTTATTAATATATCTTTATATATGTTATACATAACCTACTCCAATATTGAAAAGTTTTATCTATATAAGGCTCTATTCCCAAATATTCGAAATCCTAAATACCAAAAATAACAACAAATTTCTCTGATAACAAATGATACCCCCTAGACCTGCACATCTCTATCTAGTGGTATGTAAATATAATTTTTTTAAAAAATGTATGAATTACAATTAAAACCAAATATTTATTGTTCGGTGTCTTTGGGAACTCGGTATAATTACAACTAAATACACTATACAATATACATGTCTTCTACATGGAATATCTATGCATATGATTTTATTATAAGTATCCCTTTGATTATAATTCTGATTGAAATAGAGAAACACATGAAATGTTTTTTCTATAAGCCCCATTAACTGATAAATAATAAAAATGTGTCACAAATGAACATCATGGGCAAACAATATGGTTTATGTGATAAAATAAATGTGATGCAAAGATTCATAAAATGAAAGTAGAAACATGTAAATATGAAATATATTTATTAGATACAATAATCATGATCCATGTGATTTCAATATAGATCATGGAAACCATTAAAAGACATATAAAGCAGACAGAAAAATGTAGTTAACATGGAATATGAAACACTAATAATGGAGTTACCCTTCCTGGTAAATCCCATACCTCTTCCACGTAACCTATAATTGGTAAACTCTACCATCTTTTAGGAGAAAATTTAATCTAATTACCTTTATCTACATACCCAATGAACTGAGCACTATTATGGATAAACCTTTATATATATTAACTTATATTCTCTACAAACTGAGAACATACATTATATAATTAAAAATGGATAAAACCAAGAATATTACATAGGTATCAAAGTAAAATTTATAAAATTATATGTAAATAGACATCAATCAAAAGTATTAAGTCTATGATATATATATATTTTTGATAAAATTTGTGTACTATTTAGTAAAAAAATTCACGATTTAATCATTGTAGGAGTTTCTATGTGAACTGAATTCAATTAGATGAAGTATATGAGGGAATACATAAAGGAAATGCATTAGATAAAATGTTATACATAGATAATGATATGGAAAGAAAAATATATTGATGGGTTATTCTAAAAAGTTACATTATTTGAGTTCATGGAGATATTTCAATAGAGGAGAAAATTAAAGTCCAAGATAAATACTGATAGTGATAGGGAACATGTTCATTGGATACAAATCAAGCATGAATGAAACTGCCAATCAAAGGATTAATGTATTTATCTTGGTGAATATCCAACAGTAATCATTAAAAACTATAGTATATTCAAATTATAGAAGGTAGTACCCCAATTGTTGGAATTATAATAATATTGTATGTAATTAAATTATTTTTATAAGTATATCATTTGAATGTAAATCTCAATAAATATATTTTTATTATTATTACGGATCATAAAGTATAGAGGAATATCAAAAGGAAACTCTAATGAAAGTGAATATCTTGGTGTTTGAAAAGGCCCATTTCCATACAGTAGATGCCCATAAATTCAAATCCAGATGAGTCCTTTTTTAGGGTTACCATCACCAGAATGAATTGTTCTAGAGGAAAATCCACATTTAGTACCCATATAGGGTTTTCATTTCTAGTAAATCCCTCCAGAACGATTTAGAATTTACCTCAAGGGTTTTGACAATCTCTTCCAGTTCCGAGCCTACAACCTGACCTTCCTCCAAAGGGCTCCCCTATCGTCATATTCTCCCCAATAGGATCCCTCAGATTCCTTAGGTAAAAGAAATCAATCCCTTGGCTTGGTGGTAAATGTTTGGGGTTGGGCTGTTTGACCGAGCAATACTTTAACTAAGGTTTTCATTAGATGTAGAGTACCCTGAGAATGCATGAAGTCCTCTATCTCGGAAATTTATTGTTCCACTTCCACATGAGACACTAGAAAGCCAGCCTAAGCATGGAAGATCTCTAACATATCCATCCCATTATGATTGTTGTGATCCTGTATCTGGGAAGGACTGAGAAATATTTTGTTGACTTACTAATTGTCCTAAGACTTCTTAAAAACAGCATCTAGAGGCATATATATGTTGTACAACCATATCTTAGGAGCCTCACTGGGTATCCTACAGAACCATATGGATGGCCTTCTTCTCTTCTGGCCTTGCTCGTCTGGGGATGGGGTGTCCATCACATCTTCCTATCTTCCAAAGAGCGTAGGCCTTGGGATCACTATACCAACCACAACGCCGCCACTGAGATGTGCATCGATTCCACCACCATGGTGTGTTATTTATATTTGATGACCCCAAACTCGAGGTTCATGGGTCACCCTATCGTTGGCACAAATGGTTCATCACTTAAGCATCTCCCCTAGGTAGGCTGCATCCCAATTCTTGGCATATTCCTTGACCAACCCATGGGTAGTAGTAGGTGGAGGTAGTTCATTCTTCATTTTTCCATCCTCTCATGTGAATATGATCAACATATGCCTCATGCAACATGGATGATCATCATGGATTACTCTTAGGTAGACTTTCAGGTTTAAATTATGCATTCACCAAAACATCCACACTAAGTGATGTGGGATGTATGGATCACATATAGTCTCACTGTCTACCATTTAGCCATAACTCCAACCCGGAAGGCCAGGATATAATACTGATGCCCCTCAGTTCCATCAGCATCATTAGTGAATACATTTTTGGTAGCAAAAATTGACGGAAGCTGAATTTATCAACCTTCCAGTCACTGTTCAACATGATTGGTGGAGTCAGCTTAGCCAGTAAGATCCCTACTACATTCAGGATGGCTGGTAAGAAGTTTGATCTATGAGTAGAAATAGGGTTCAAATACTCATAGTTTTCCATATGTTCATCTATCCATCAATACAATAAATGGAGTGGTCTACACACACTTTTTGGATTTTTTTACTTGATGATGTTCCATAACAACTGGTATAGTCTGGCCAACAATGGGATCACCTAGATCACGTGTTTCCCCATCGCCCTCATGGATGCCATAATTAATGTGAAAAATCCCACACTCATGTTTGTGTCCCTAACCATCATCCTCCATCCACAAATATGTGTAGACATAAACCCAACCACCCTAAACACCGGTTGCTACTCAATGTTGAAATTGTACCCCCCATATCTTCCATTGGATGTCTTCTAGGATTCATCATTACGAATTCTATGTAATACACTGGGATACCATTGTAAAGGTTAGAGGTATGACTGGTAGCTTTATGGGTGCCACCTCCCCTTCAGTGTCCTGATTTTGATGGATATTTATGAAATTCCTAACCTACAACTTGAAATTGATGTCCATCACTGACTGCTTTTCCACACTTGACCCCTGATCCGTCAATGAATCTTCCTACCTCAACATCTACTCTGGATGTACCTCACTGACTGGTTTAATATCATTATTATTGACAAGTTATAAAATATCCAATTTAGTTCATTTAATCATTCCATGTATCTTTATATAGCCCCATTTTTATGTAGAAACTATCCTAGGAATTTTGATTCCAAAATTTTTTGTAATGAATAACCATCCCCAATTACACTCAAGGGTATTCCCCATGATTTTCCTCTCCTCCATGGAAATAGTAAATTCATGAATACAACCCACAGACCAAAATAATTATATTAAAAGTAATAACATAGATATTTATCATGTAAAATATTTGTGGAAAACTTTTACATGCACATGATTTGAATATCACAGGTTGGCCCAGAATTATATAGTCTTCTAATGAATTGGATAATGTTTTAATATTATGATATGTCATGTATGGTGCATGAGAGGATATCCTAAAAAAATATGTTATAATTTATTATAGTTTATCCTTGACTTATGCATATGATGAAATGTTTTGAATTATTTCCACATCCTTACGTTTCCTTGATATTTTCCTATTATATCATGTTTTGATGACTGTTTTTATGATTATAAACCATTTTATATCACCTTGATAATCTTATAGAATAAAATGTATTAATTTAATCATGATATTTTTTATTATTCCCTTTCCATGATTTATATCTCACACAATTATTATGTCCATCCCTAGGTTATCCCATGTAGTTTTAGAAGAGTGAAGGACTTTCAAGAGCATGTTATAGAGCATTATATATTTTTGGTGTATCCATGTTTCATGTTAATTTTTTATATACCTCATTTCACAAGGATACTAGTCCTTAAAATATTTTTGGATTTTATACGTGTTTTTATGTATTAAATTATGGATTAAGATGTTCTAATGATCTGGGTTATCATAAATGGTATCAGAGGAAAGACATGTTATTTTTAGTGATTAGTATTAGATAACATTATTGAAATCATTAGGGATAAAACAAAGACATAAGAAAACATCCCTATTGTGGTAAAGTATAAATTTTGTTGTTCCCAAGTAACCAAATCCTTGTCTGGATACTATAAGAGGATAAAGATCTACCAAATCTATACCTAACATGAATAGCCCTAAATTGGTTCCTTGGGATTTTACTCAATTATCACCTATTGGAAGGAAAAAAATCATTACTACACACCTTATTTGACACACCCCCGATATATGAATTTGTAAATTCATAAGATCATTTTGATCCATTTTGTGGAGAACAAAAATGCTTATAATATATCATTTTAGGAAATAAATCGTAGTTTTACAAATATTAAATCACATAAATTCATCAGTGGTGGAATTCTTGTCATTTAGGTGTTATCCCTTCAATATCTGTATTTTCCATTTAAGTGTTTAATAGTTCAAAAAAATTCCATAAATTTACCTTTATTATAGTCACTGGCTAGATGAATCAATCCAGCTTCCAATGCGAGAGGTAATTTGATGATAGCCCAAATGATATTACCACCAAATTGGAGAAGGAGTAAGTTACATCATGAAATTAAAATCTAAACAATCACATGTTTGTAAAAGATATATTAATAAATCAAAATACCCACTATCCAATGAAAGATAATTTTTAAATTAAGACCTTTATAAATAAATGTCTTCCATATTTCAATGTATCTTTTGATATTATATTCATGGAACAATGTATCTACTGTATTTAAAAAAGCATTTACATCCCTAAATTATCTAAAAAGGAGACTTTCATGCTGGTTGTTTATCCCATAGATGGAAAATGAAATAAATGGTGGATATTGATATAAAATTCAAAACCTGAGGAGGAGAACAAAATGATGAAGCTGAATAAAAATTAATAAAAATATTTTTGTTTAATATTTTCCTCAAACTCACTAATTTAATATGGAGGTGTATTTCCTTATCCTCAAGAAGGAGGATGAAAAATCCATTAGGTAATACATGGATAATATCACAAGACTTGAAAGATATTACTTTGTATTTATGATTAGACCTAAATGTACTATTTACACTTTATTTGATGGGATAAATATATGTCTATAAAAAGTATTAGTGTTTCAAGACATTGAAATCTATGAGTAAATTTTCTGATATGTTCTGAAAGTTGAAATAGAGATCTGTGAATTCAAAGGGTCACATGGGTCTTATGATAAGAATCATATAATGGATTTTATTTTTTGTTTTGCAATGGAGAAATTTTATAGGTGAATAAATTTAAATATCATTCTTGTCAGAAATTTTTTAACAATCATCCTATAAAATGACTTAAGGGGATATAATATGATTTATGTATGGGAAGGAAGTTATCCAATCCAGTGTATTTCAATATGAGAAACCCACAAATGTATGGGAATAAAGGAATGACCCAATCATCCATGAACATATTTTCTAATGTTTCAACATTAAGTAATAAGGAAACTATTTTAATAAAAGGAATAATATAAGTGGTTGTTATCATAACCGATGAAAAGAACCTCCAAGGACAAGAGTGTATGAGAAAACATATATAATAACAATTGTTATGGTGGATTCTAATAATGAAGTAGTGATTATGATTGTTGTTCATATTCAAGGATAGAGAATTTACTATTTCATTCTAATTATAATAATTCTTTCATATCATGGTTTTTTTAGTAGAAAAACTCAAAAACAACAACAAAACAATTGAGTTGAGCTATTTGCGAAAATATATAATGGGGAAAAAATGTATCACATGTATATACCTCCTATGATGTCCATATTTTCATGTTAAACTTTTCATCGATCCTTATGATACTACAATTAGTATAGTTCGATTTAATTATTAATATGGATTATATTTCCTAATATAGATCCAATATATATTTTCCTGAGAAAGAAATCAACCTATTTTTCATGAATCACCATATGATTCAACACAAGTGAAATGAGGATGATGAATATCATTTGTTATCATTATCACAATCATGTATATCATATCCTTTTTGAGTATGATTATCTATATGAAATTATCAATGCTATGGAAAAGATCATCCTTGACGACATTCCCATTAAAATGCAATTTAATGATGTGTTTTTTAAAGAATTTCCTTTTATTACTCCATGTTGTGAGGTTGAGATCTCAATCAATCTTATACTCATGTCATTAAAAATTTCCAAGAGCCCATATATAATAGTCACTATTGAACATGAAGATTTCAAGAAGCAATTTAGGAAAATATGGACGAAGGGTTTATATAACCAACTTTCCACAATGGGGTGCTCTTATCCTCTTCATCAAGAATAAGGATGTGTCAGTTTTTCTAAGCATTGATTACCATGAGCTCAAAAATATCATGATAATGATCTAGTATCCTTTTTTATATACTTGTAACTTCTTTAATCTACTAATTTATTTGTAGTATGTCTTTGAGGTATATCTTTAGTTGGTATATTATTAAAGGCATGGACGTATAATATACCCAATACTTTTTCATGCAACGTACGAGAACAATGAGTTCATAGTGGTTCCATTTGGACCAAATATTGTTTTAGTTATCTCTATAGACTTAATGTATATCTTCATTAGAGATTAAATCGATAAATTTTTTATAGTAATTATAGATTATATTCTTATCTACTCCAAAATCAAGGACGGGTATAAGAATTATTTTATTGTTTTGTTGAATCCCCTAAAAAATAAAAGTGGTATGACATGTACATTAATGTGATCTATGGATAATGAATGTATCATTCCTATGGAATGTTATCAAAAAAAGGATATATATGGATATTTCAAAAATAAATATAATTAAATGATCGAACTATATAACGTATGTGATGGAGATCTATAGTTTCCTTAAATTAGCTGGGTACTACCCTCAATTTTTTAAAAACATGTCATGATTTTCAAATCCAGTTACCAAGATAACTTGGATGGGAGTAATGTTTTTCTGGGTTGATGAATAATAATAAATATTTGTAGAGTTAAAGAAGACGATAATCACAACACCTAGGATAAAATTACCCATTAGTGTAGAGGAATTTTTTATCTATTGTGTTTCATCCAAAAAAGGATCGTGTTTTTAATTCATGAAGATGACATAGTGATAACATATGAAACATTCCAAATAACCATTCATGAATAGAACTACCCAAAACATGATCTATAATTGGTTACGTTGTTCTTCACATTAATTATTTAGATATATTTTCTTAATGGGGAGAAGCATGACTTGTATACAAATTATAAAATCCTCATGTATATATTCAAATAAAAGGAGCTCAATATTTTCCAATAAAGGTTATTAGATACAATCAAGGATTATGATTATTCAATCAATTTCTATCCTATTATGGTGAAAAAGTGGAATATTATATATTTACAATGGATCCCACATCCTTACCAATGATTTGGATTGAAAAGGATCCAATATTAATGGATATGAGAATAATAAAAGGAAAATTATCTTGAATTTATGAAATAAAGACTCTACGAACGATTATTGAGAGGATCAATAGGGCCTATAATGACAATGGGGTTCTATATAAAAAGGTAGAAAATATTCTAGAGTACAGCCTTTTTAATAATGGATTTACAATTTTTTGAACTCAGATACGCGTCCTATCAAAAAAAAATATTAAATGGGAACATTAGGATGATTAAAATAGATCATTATTCTCTATTCATTTAAGAAGAAACAATATTTTTATAGATATGGTGAAAAAAAGTATAGTGGTATAAAATGAATATAAATATTGTATAATTATTATCTCAATTCATGGTATAGAAACAAGTCAAGGGTGAACAATAGAGCTCCAAGGGTATGATGCAACTATTTCCCATGATATTATGTAAATTGGAAGACATAACCATTTATTATTTAATTGGACTCTAAAGGATATATAAATGCAAAAATTAATTCTAGATTGTAGTTCATAACCATATCATGTTTTCAAATGTCATCGATATCAACGAAAATTTCGATGTTGAACAACTCTCCAATATATACAAAAGAGAAGTAATGAGACTACATTGATTGACACTAATCATTATTTCTGATCAATATCAGAGATTTACCTCAATGTTTTGGATATTTCATTTTCATGAGTTTGATATGGTGCTATGTTTCAGTAAAACTTATCACCCTTAGACAAAATAGTTTAGTAATCTCAAAAAACTAGTTAATACTTGAATATATCATTATATCTAAAAATGTAAAATACAACATTGAAGTTTTATTGATAATGACATTACTATATTTAGAATATCCATTCATATTAATCATAATATACATCATGGCATCATTGGGGAAGGAAACATAGGAAAGGGGTATCCTCAAATTCCCAGTATGGGTATTCATACAGAGGAAGATATCATGATTAATTAAATCATAGTAAGTATATAAAGGTAAATGAATGAAAGCACATTCCATTTATGAATAACATGAGAATAAAAAACAATATTATAAGAATAAATTATTATAAAATAATTCCTTATAAATTATCAAAAATATCTTTAAACTTATCAGTTGATATCATCAACAATAAAATTGTCACATATACATCAATAACTAATATCCAAATGAGGTAATGTATTTTTTTAGTGATCATAAACAAACTTTCAAAATAGTGACATGGAATTATGATACATAGACATCACATCACTTTTTCAAAACATATAATACATTATACAAATTGTCTCCAAAAGACCATATTAGTTTCATTCCTTTGGAAACATAGAACCATACACAATGGTAATTCTGTGAGATAAATTATATCCCACAAACTTCATGATGTAAAAACCCTTGTTTGAAACATTATATATATTACATATCTTCATAACCAGTGGAAATGAAACCAAATAAAGGGTGTGCTCAGATTCTCACTAGGTGTGAACATGTGTTATATATAAGCATAATCATGACAATAATGGAATGATAATGTAATCATAACATTATAATATCATACCATACATATCATAGATCATAATCAAGATCCATGTAATAAATATAGGTAGTTCATAAGACATGAACCATAAGGGAATCAAGAGAATAAGATATTTTAGAAAAAAATAATAATAAAACATGGAATTGTTGCATATAAATAATAATATAAAAATTATTTCTATAGTATTCATGGAATGTTTCCAAGGACATATTAATGTAATAAGGTCACTCTTCAAACCATCTTAGTAGTCAAGGTTCAATATAAACACCATCTTATCCGAAATTTTTTTTTACTGAAACAAGTTCACTCCGTATTCTATCCATTTATATGTAATGAGATATAAATCATTCCTCAATTCATTAGGGGGAGATAACGGTCCCACCCGCGTCATAATAAGTTAATACATATATGTTCCACGTGATCGTACAAAGTAATCATATCATAAATAATGAAATGAAAAATGGGTATCATAACCCCAATAAGACATAGTTAATGTCAATAGTTGATATCTTTGATGAAAATTAATTTTACTTTTTTTTAATCATTTCATTATTGTAATATTCATTGTACTATGAAAATTTATTTAAAAACATAAACCATTTTGAAAATATGATTATATGGAAATAAATATGAAACATTATAAAGGAATCATTGCAAACCAATTTAATCACCTTATTAAAATAAATAAATAAAATAAAATTTCCATAAAAATGTTATTAAATGATATTTTTAAAAAATATATTTGAAATGAATTTGAAAAAATTATTTTTGAATGAAATAGATTTCTATCTAAAGAGAGAAATAAAGTCTTATTTTCTTAAAAACACGTTATTAATTATCTTAATTTCAAAAGAGAGGAAAACTTATACCAATAAAATAATCTATCATTAATAAATAGAATATAATAAAATCATGATAATTATTGAGATATGGATTATAATATTTCTTCTATTGAATAATAATCATAAATAATCATGATAAATGATGATATTGTAGCAATAAACTCTTACCACTTTTTTACATCTAGAAAAAAATACCCTTCAGATATTAAAATTCAATGAAGAATATAATATCATTAAAATATGTATATTAATAATAAAACATTTAAAATTGTAGTACAGACACCTTAAAAAAGATTATTGGTTCATTACAAACAGGTTTTTCAACGAATTCAAATTGAGGCAAAATAACCTCATCGATTTGGTTACTTTTGAAATGTAAACCCCAATGAAAAAGAGATAAAAAATGGACATGTCAATGGACATAATTTTAATTATAATAATCAGAGAATACATTTATGTTTAGTATATACACTACACAAAATAAATTAATGGTGGATAAAGAATAAGTCTCAGTAAAATAAATGTGAGACTAGAAATCCCCATACATTATGTCTTGAATCTCATCGCACTCATTCAAACCTAATATATAATAAATATAATTTTATATTCAATATATTATAGAAAAATATTCAATTATATAATACCATATATTATTTACTAATTACATTATAACTCCTATTCATTAATAATTCAATGTAAAATGTATGTTTCCTGTAATAACCGTCTGTTTTTTCATCTGTGTTTTGATTAGTTAAATTTTAGGTCATATTAATTATATAATTATTTATTCATCCCCATAATGATAAAGAATATATAAATTTAATATATATTCATTATATATGTATTTAAATTACTCTACAAAATAAAGATGTAGGAAATGAAATAAGTTTTTCATTGAGATTGTAGTCCATACATATGTGTGAGCATTGTTTCCATTTTATCATCATATTAAAAGAATGAAGAGTATTAAATGAAATATATATTTTCATTCCAGTATAAATATTATTTCATATATATAAAATATTTTTATTGAACCCATCATTAATACACTACATGTAATGTGTGAATGAATCACATCGCCTTGAGGAGGCAGTAGTCTACACATCCACAAATGATGTTATTTTATTTTCAAAAAATCTAATGAATGAAGGTATGTGTTATATTATAATTCTTGTATTCATGTAGAAATTATAAATAATATATATATATATATATATATTTATCATATAAATATATTTTGTATAACATTATTCCTATCCATGAGAGGGGTAATGGTAGAACGAAGGACATAGATTCGTGTGCCGTTATTTCACCATGCACAAAAATGATTATTACACATCCCATATGATGGAAGTTTGTCTGAATGTAGGCCTTAAACATAACATAATAATATCATTGTATATTTATAAATCTTATTTTATTACCTAATTAAGGAATATGAATAATTTTGGGGTTGGAGAAATAACTAAAACAAAAGTGCTTGTTAAAGGATGTAGCCTCTTCTTTGGATAACTCCTTTTGGATTCCAAAAAAGGTATTCATTGGTTTGATATAAACCCAAATTTTGGCCACTAAAATTATAGGAGGGTTGTTGGGAGGTTATTTTTACATGTTTTATCCATGAAAAAAGGTCATGAGAGGTCTGAATAATTGAGGGGTGTGAGTGCCCCTTTATAGTGGATGAGAAGTGGTGTTATTATAATATAAAATGGTAAACACTATTTAGAGGTCTACCTTACATCATGTGACTTGACGCACGCCTGTCGTAGGGCATGGCAAAACAATTACTTCCTAAGTTAAAATGTAGTAATGTGGTTGACCTAGGATGTCTCTCGAAGAGGAGTGCACACAAAATGGGTTGTCACTTTAAAACGGGGGTAAAAATGTTGTGAACAGAAATTTGAAATTCAAATGATTGAAAAACAATGAAATTTAAAAGGGTGATTAGGTCGGGGTCGGTTTCCTAATTATAATTCTATCATTGTTCAATTTAATTCAAACCTCTTCTTCTTAGTTGATTAAAGTGAGTTTCCACAATCGTTTCCTCTCACTTCCTTGGTGAAATTGTTATTGTGAGAGAAAACCTTACCAAGATCTCGGTTTGGTCAACTCTCCTTCCATGTGTAAAATAGTTGTATTGAATATCCTTAATTGAAATGGTCAATTCCCGATCGGGTTTTGTTTATCCCAAACAATCAAGAACATTCAATACACCTTTTACACGTACTGACGATCGTCGAGTACTTCACCACTAATTCCTAGTTTATTCCATCGTATATAAACCAGAAATTAGTGGAGGGAGATATTGATTATTTTACCAAGGCAAAAATAAATAACGGAATTAATATTCAAGAACGATCGCACTTGATTATAAAATCCGCTATAAGAAATTGAAAACAACTTTGAAGAAGAAAGAAATTTATTCAATTACGTCCAAGAACTCAAGCATTACAATATAGAAAACCAACCCTTCCCCAATCACTCCAAAAGTTTACCTCACCATGGTAAGGGTAATCGAGTTGAATGGGGAAGAATAAGGCATTAAAAAACTATGAAAAAGAAAATAAATAAAAGAGAAAGCTGAAAAGTTCTCCTTCTTGGTGTCCCGGAAGGAATGGGATGGAGAATGGATGGCTTGAGAGGGTGGAGCTCTCCTCCTTTTATAGCCAGAATTCATCACCCGACTGTCGACGCGTTTTAGCCCCATTAAATGACATCTTCACGCGTTGGTCCCTTCTTAAATGTTGTTCATAATTCCCGTTTCCGTATCCTCTCAAAATTTCAGCGGATTTGGACATGTATTCCGAGAGTTATGACCGTTTTACTATGAGCATTTATTCTGTCCAGTCAGACTCTCCAAAACGAAATCCTCCGGATTAAGGTGCTTTAATGGCCCCATAAGAGGCCAATGCACTCGGTTCTTCCTTCATAAAAGATTCTCCCAAACTCCTTGCGCGTCCACCCACCGAATTTCACAAGCTTTGGGCACACAGTGGTTGAGTTATGGATCCCACATCAAAACTAGGCAGAACTGAAAACAGTTTTCTTGAGCCAACTTGTGAGCTTCTTTTGGGCTTCCATATGGCCGATTCAGATTTTGGTCCAAATATATTAAATGAAGCCCTGGATGTGTAGAATCTGAAAAAGAAAGAATCTAGCAATTTGGATCAGTGTAGATAATGTTATGGCCAATCTACCGAAATAATTTAAAACTGTTAAAAAATCCAAAATGGCCAATTTTTACAATTCAGCTCAAAATAACACCATTATCATAAAAATGAAACAATTCATCTTAGAAGAACAATTTTGTGGGTTTAAAACAATGATATTCAATATAAATTAATTTAAAATATTTGCTCTATCAATTCCCCCACACTTAGCACTTGGACTCCAGGACAAGTAAAAATCAAATCAAATCAAAATCAAAACACATACCAATGAGATCAATCAAATCAATTTCAAGAAACAAAAAGATATCATGCCTCATCAAAAACTGTTATTTCAAGTTCTCCATTTAATATTTTAATATATTTCCACTTCATTTCTTATCCCATGCACACAAAACACCTACCTCACATGAATTTTCTCTCATCTCACAAATGTAAAGGCTGAACAAGGTTTTTCTCATCCAAACTCACACAAGAGTCACCATAGGTTTGATAAATTCCTAATTCTCCACTCGATGTGAGTCAAGAACATTTCTTTCTCATGAGGACTTTTCAGGGTTGTTCTGTGGCTTCCGGTTGGTAGGATTTAGATGTTAAAAGTTCTGAGGCCGAAAAAGGAAGGCTTGGCTCTTATTGAAGCAAAATTGCAAGATTCTAGTTTTCACTCAAATATGGTCTCCTTCACTTCCCCTTTGTTGAAAATAGGCTCCATCATCATTCAATCAGCTCAGCAGCAAACATTTCAATCTTTTCAAACATGATTTTTTTTAAAAGCTCCAGATAGGCACAGCTTTCTTTTTACATTGGAAGCTCTAGAAAGGCACAGCTTCTCTTTTTACAATGGAAGCTCCAGAAAAGGCACAGCTTTCAACAGAATAATTTTTCAGCATCACACACATCTCTTCCACAATTAATTTTCCACCCAAAGTATAACCAAATGAGGTAGTACACCACAAGACATCTTCCCCCACACTTAAGTTCAACAAGATCATGCAATTTACTTCAAGAGCAGGTATGATAGGGAAAATTGGCTTGTAATGTGGCTAACCTAACAGGCAATTCATGGATACTAGGGGCTACAATGAAGGATAAATGTAAAGGTGGGCCATAATGAAAAGGATTATTTTGAAAAGGGGGCTTCAAACAAAATAAGTTCCTCAATCATTTAAAACACACGTACCCCAACCCTCAAGTTTTGAAAGGAATAAATCAAATTCTGGTTAAAGCAAGCATGGTCTGGTTCTCTCAAGAAATGAGGTGAATGAAAAGAATATGACAAAAATGGTTCAGAAGCCTCACAGGAAAGTTATTTCAATGATATAGACAGTGAGATATGGCATGGGTTTCAAAAATCAGTGTACTTTTCATGAAATTCTAAAATATTTGAACTTGAAAAGAAGTCATTTCAGCATTCATTTACGCTCGGTTTCATGAAATAGATTGGTTCACTCATTGACATGGGTTTCAATAATGGTATTGATAATCTTTTCAGCTCAAAAGTTTCAGAAACACACCAAAAATTGAATAATAAACACACAAAAATTTGAAAACACACATTTTTTTATTTTTTTTATTTTTGAAAACAATCATTTTTATTTTTGAAAACAAACATCAAATAAAAATCCTATACTACAAAGGTTCCCTCCCCCACACTTAAATGATGCAGTGTCCTCGATGCATTCAAGTGGATTTAACATTTAATCCAATTTTCAAATTAATCACAACATCAAGAAAGTGTGAAAGAGAGGTACAACCTGATTTATTCGTAGTGCAACATTGAGTTAAGCTTCCAAGTGTTGCACTCTAGAAAACCTACAAATAAAAGAACAAAAGAAAACATAAGATATTTATTGAAAGAAATAAAAATAGAAATAGGATGAGAATAGAAGGATAAAACTTGGTTTAATCCCCCAAGTGGGCCCTGGGTTTTGACTGCCTCCAGTGGGGCAGTTCTAATCGATTATCCCCAATCTGATGGTGGATGAGGTTTCTTTGATTTGAACCACCACATGTGGCTCTTCCCAGCTTTCATTTCATTGTTCTTATTGAGGAGGACTCCATAGATAGAGTACACCAGATCCACCCCCTTCGCAATGTTGTACACCGTGCATGGTGGGGGTACGATGAAGTACAGAGCCTCCTCCTTCTTGGGTTCCGCATGAACAACATCATCTTTACTCTCCAGTGGTTGATGATGGTATGATACATCAGGGGAAAAATCAAAGGGAATGTCAGAGTTTAATTCTATTTGAAAAAAATTAAAGCATGAAGAATCAATATCAAATTCTTCCCTTTCAATGTAAGTATCTTGTGTCTCATTTTCCACTAGAAAATCCACTTTGATCTTCTCTTGTACTCCCTCCATTAAATGTTCAACAGGTTTGGGGAGCACCAGATGTTCCTCTTCAGATGCATATTCTCCCTCCAAGGAAATACAAGTGTTGGATGAATCTGAAAAATTAAAACAAGGGGAGGTAATACTCAATTTAGTTTCAACAAAATCAAAAGATAATGAGTTTATGAAAAGATTAACTCCCTGATCTTGTTTGGCTTCAATTGGTTCTTCAATGGGAGGTGGCTCTTGAAGTTGAATTTCCGTAGATAGAGGTAGGTAGTCAGACTCCTCTATCTTCTCTTAAAATTCCACTGATTGGTTGGTTTCTTCCTTCAATGTTGCTGAATCATCTACATTATGCGGAATAGTTGGCTCAAGAAGTTCCTCGCACTCATTCCAGAAGTTATCCAGATCCTTTTGATCTCCCATATGTATTTCAATTGCTAAATCTTCTTCGTCAATCTTATCCAACATTGATTGAGATGGGCTCAATGGATCTTCTTTTAATTTCATCAAGGCCTCCATGGGTTCTTCAACTTGAAGGATTTGTGAGGATAATTCTTCCATCAATTGTTCTGGTTCTGGTTCTGGTACTTGTTCTGGCTCCAGTTGTGGATCCTGGGATGCATGTACTTGTTCCGCTATCCACTGTATTGAGGTCTCTAGGTTTTGAACTTTTTGACTAATTCTTTCAAATTGGGATTCAATATCCTTGTGAACTTCTTCTTCTTGGTGTTGTACATTGATCATTTCTGGATAAAAATCTGGAAAATACTCCTGAAGTTCAATTAATTCTCTTGCCAAACCCTCCAACACTGGGTATTTGAGGTTCTCTTTAAGGTTTTCAATGAGATCCTTGAATTCTTCCTCTATGATGATTTTGATTCGAGCTCCTCGAATTTGTCTGGCCAAGAAAGAAACTTTATAATCTATAGACCAAGGTGACTCAATAATTGGTTCTCACACTGGTGGGTAATTGTTCCATGAATTAAAGAAATAATCGTTTGAAAACAGCATGGTAAAAGATTTTTTTTTAATTGAAAAAGTAAAATATTAACAATTATTTTGTGGCACTACCTCCCCGGAAACGGCGCCAAGTTTGACGCACGCCTGTCGTAGGGCGTGGCAAAACAATTATTTCCTAAGTTAAAATGTAGTAATGTGGTTGACCTAGGATGTCTCCCGAAGAGGAGTGCACACAAAATGGGTTGTCACTTTAAAACGGGGGTAAAAATGTTGTGAACAGAAATTTGAAATTCAAATGATTGAAAAACAATGAAATTTAAAAGGGTGATTAGGTCGGGGTCGGTTTCCTAATTATAATTCTATACTTGTTCAATTTAATTCAAACCTCTTCTTCTTAGTTGATTAAAGTGAGTTTCCACAATCGTTTCCTCTCACTTCCTTGGTGAAATTGTTATTGTGAGAGAAAACCATACCAAGATCTCGGTTTGGTCAACTCTCCTTCCATGTGTAAAATAGTTGTATTGAATATCCTTAATTGAAATGGGCAATTCCCGATCGGGTTTTGTTTATCCCAAACAATCAAGAACATTCACTACACCTTTTACACGTACTGACGATCGTCGAGTACTTCACCACTAATTCCTAGTTTATTCCATCGTATATAAACCAGAAATTAGTGGAGGGAGATATTGATTATTTTACCAAGGCAAAAATAAATAACGGAATTAATATTCAAGAACGATCGCACTTGATTATAAAATCCACTATAAGAAATTGAAAACAACTTTGAAGAAGAAAGAAATTTATTCAATTACGTCCAAGAACTCAAGCATTACAATATAGAAAACCAACCCTTCCCCAATCACTCCAAAAGTTTACCCCACCATGGTAAGGGTAATCGAGTTGAATGGGGAAGAATATGGCATTAACAAACTATGAAAAAGAAAATAAATAAAAGAGAAAGCTGAAAAGTTCTCATTCTTGGTGTCCCGGAAGGAATGGGATGGAGAATGGATGGCTTGAGAGGGTGGAGCTCTCCTCCTTTTATAGCCAGAATTCTTTACCCGAATTTCGACGCGTTTCATCCCAATTAAATGACATCTTCACGCGTTGGGCCCTTCTTGAATGTTGTTCATAATTCCCTTGTCCGTATCCTCTCAAAATTTCAGCGGATTTGGACATGTATTCCGAGAGTTATGACCGTTTTACTATGAGCATTTATTCTGTCCAGTCAGACTCTCCAAAACGAAATCCTCCGGATTAAGGTCATTTAATGGCCCCATAAACGGCCAATGCACTCGGTGAATCCTTCATAAGAGATGCTCCAAAACCCCATGCGCGTCCACCCACCGAATTTCACAAGATTTGGGCCCACAGTGGTTGAGTTATGGATCCCACATCAAAACTAGGCAGAACTGAAAACAGTTTTCTTGAGCCAACTTGTGATCTTCTTTTGAGCTTCCATATGGCCGATTCAGATTTTGGTCCAAATATATTCAATGAAGCCCTGGATGTGTAGAATCTGAAAAAGAAAGAATTTCGCAATTTGGATCAGTGTAGAGAATGTTATGGCCAATCTACCGAAATAATGTAAAACTGTTAAAAAATCCAAAATGTCCAATTTTTACAATTCAGCTCAAAATAACACCATTATCATAAAAATGAAACAATTCATCTTAGAAGAACAATTTTGTGGGTTTAAAACAATGATATTCAATATAAATTAATTGAAAATATTTGCCCTATCATGACTCCAATAAAGGTACATCTTAGATAAAACAATTGAAATTTTCAAAAGAGGTCAATCTATTTGGGTTTGGATAAGTGTAGCTTTAGGTTTAAACCTTATGTTTTATATTCAACCACCATGTAATCATGTTTATATTTTATTCACTGTAATTAATTTTAATTAAATACTCTAATAAAATTTTAAAATTTTTGTTTAACTTATTATAAATTATAAATTATTATGATTATATTTATGGAATCCATTTTTTCAAATTTTAATCGTATAAGAGGCAGAAATAAATTTAAAATTAATCCCGAATATGTGATGAGACAATGTGTATTTGATGTTAAAAAGTTTAAAAGATTGAAATGATTTTATATAACATTTAAATTGGAAATTTGATAAAATTACATAAAATTAATTAAATGATGAATAATCGATGTAACTATACATTAAAAACAAATTAAAATTCAATTTAACATTATAAATAATTTCTAAAAAAGTTGTTTTCAATTAAAATTCATGATTTTTTCCTATTCGTCCAAAATAGAAATATTTTTAAAAAATCCCAAAAATTCACCATGAGATAAGGTTAAAATTATGAATTAAAAATTAAATTTATTTATTCAAATTAATTTAAAAAATTCGTATGAAATTAATTTTATTATTGTTAATAGATGTATATAAAATATAGTTCTTTTGATAGATTAATATTTTTCAAAACATATAGACTTTACATAAAATAATATATTATATTGAAATTAACTTTTGTTTATATAAGTAAATGATAAATAACATTTAATGGTAGTTTTAACTATTCATATTACTATGTTTAATGGATATGTTATAAGTGTATTTCGTAAAAAATATATAATAATAAAATTTTAGTTTGTAGAAAATTAGCATTGCATATAATGTTATCTATGTCGATGTTGTGGGTAGTGAAATATTAACTTGTTATAGGATATAAATAATGTTCAACTTGGTGTAGCATGAAATAAAATACATGAAATAAATTTTTTTTATTAAAAATATGTATAAAAAATACTTAGGGTGTTAAATTCAAACCCCAATAAAAAAATTTCACCCTCAAAATTCACAATTATGATACAAACAAATGAGCATAATCTAGAATTTCAACCAGTTATTCCTCATATGAAATATCCTTCTCAATTAGTATGACCTCTGAGTTGATTAAATGTAAAGGGTTTTGTATAGACATATATAGGATAAATACATGGAAAAAATAATGGACATGATAATGGTTTGGTGGAAGTTCAAATAGATATGATACCATCCCGACACAGTCAATAATATCAAATAGAATGATAAACATATGGATTAGTTTTCCTTTCTTAAAAAATATCATAACCTTCTTTTAAAGATAGAATCATAGAAACACTTTCTCACTAACTTCAAATTATAGATCATACTAACGGTTATCAAAATAATTTTTCTACCGACATTGAGTTTCCTTGATATGATTTAGAGTGGTTCTAAAAATTCTAGCCTTTTCTTAAAATATATCAGTTCCCAATATCTTTATTTCTCCAAATTCATTCCACCATGTTGGAGCTCGAAATATATTTCCATATCATGCCTCATGAAGATCCATCTGAATGCTAAATTGAAAGCTATTTTTTTATGAAAACTCAACTAGAGGATGGTGTTGTTCCCAAACACATTTGAATTCCCATGAAAAAGATACCAACATATCTAGAGTTTGAATTTTTCTTTCATAATGACCATCCTTCTAAGAATAGTAAGAAGTAGAAAAACACTATTCTATATCATGGGCTTGCTAGAGACATCCCAAAAACATTGAGGTAAAACTTAGATCTTAAACAGATACATTGGAATTTGTTAGTCCATGAAACCTTACCAATTAAATAATGTATATCCTTGGAACATGATATAGAGTGATGTATTCCTTGACAGTGAGGAAGTGTGTTTAAATAGTAAGGATAATGAGTACCACCAATATATAATTAATACTTTTAGTGTTTTTGGCTATTCCAATGACCAAATACATAGTGATGTTCTCATATTTCGATTCTGGTATGGGTAATGAACGGAATATCCTCTAAGAATTTTGTATTTAAACATTAACTTGCTTCCATACCATGAAATGAGATATAATATTTGTGATATTTCCCATCATTCTATACACCCAGAATCATTCATCCAAGTCTAAATATATCTTTATACTTCTATGATGAATAGAGAATGATGAAATATTAGCTTCCTCTAATTGATCATCCATCAATTCCAGTATGGATGTAACACCTACATGGTTCTAGAATTTTATTATTCCATCAAAATTATTCTATAGTTCTACATATTCCCCATACACCTCTTTAATCTCCAATTAAATAAACATTTGAAAATTCAATTGATCAAGATAATTTTTTCCCCATCCTTATGATTTCCAGTTCTATCCTTTTCAACTAAAAAACTACTGTATTATTTTAGTCCTAATCATGAATAAGAAATCATAATATTTTCAACATGTATCAATCGATTTGGGTGCCACAAAATTGTGCCCTGATCCAGTTGGTCGCATGACCTGAAGCATACCTCCCATATGCTAGAGGCATCCAACTAGCAGGGAGGGTGTTATATCGATCATGTGGAGTCATTACCCTCATTATCAAACCTATAGAATGATATAAATAAAATAATAACAATTAAATTATATAACCAATAACTAGAAAAAATCAGTTTCATATGATTTCCAAATGAAGAATTCAATATCCAAATATAAAAGTAGATATGTCATAATAAATATGCATCAAGTTTCAAATTTAAAAAACCAAAATAAATACATATTAACACTCCCAAGATGGTTTAAACTCCATGTCTGGTTCCCTTATCCATGATCCATCCTGACTAAACCGTCAAGAATAGGGGTTTCCCATATCCTATCCTTCAATCTTGAAGTCTATTCGGATACAAATTAGGAAGGCTGAGACATGTGTTGGTACAAATCAGAAGGCCTCCACTAACGATGATTAACGAAATATCCAGTCAATAAAAGTTTATGTATTTAAATAAATAGTATAATAAAATGCATAAAGTAAATAGTTATCAAATTTCAGTATTCATAAATTAATCACATAACTTCCATGGGTTCTGGAGCACATCCAAACCAAAAATAACTAATTCGAACTATTCTGAAGTATGAACTATGCCGATAGAGTATCACATATCACAGAACAAAGGTTATCATTAATCAATTCAACATAATAAATATCATGACCAATTGAACCATAGTGAAATGCTCATCTCAAAGGAAAATATAATATTTTCTAACACCCTAGAGGTATTTGGAGCCTATTTCCTTATCCCATAACTCAATCTCACATGGGTATTTTGGGACTCAGTACTAGTCCCACACTTTCTATCACATATGGCTATTTTGAGCCTTAGTCTCTATCCAACACTCATTTATCATGAATGCGTATTTGGAGCCTCATTCCCAATCGCACACTCATTTATCCCAAATTGGTATTTGGAACCTCATTCCCTATCCCATACTCATTTATCAATAAATCACTCACATATCACTTATTTCACATATTTCATGGTAAATTAACATTAATTTTTATGACTTTTCTATGTCATGTTATACCATTAAATATTCACACAACAAACATTATTCCGCAATTTAATCAAATATAATAATATGAACAATTAACTATTAAACCATTTTACAAATTTTAAATCATAAACCAAATAACGCATTAAAGTAAAGTTAATCATATCATAATACTCATTTTTAATTTATTAATAATTCCATTAATTGGACAATTACTGATTATCAATATCCTATCGATTCCCCAGTCACAATATTCAATTAATCGGTCAATTCTACAAACTCATAAATTGAACAATTTTCAAAACCTCATTAATAGATCAATTTACTGTCCCATTATTCACCAATTTCAAAATCACAATTACTTATTCACTTTTCAAATGTTTAATTAATTATATTATAACATGGAAAATCAATTAATCAATCCTAAGATTAAATAAATAAATTAATTAATTAATTTAAAATATTAATGATTTAATTTCAAAACATAGAAATTGAAATTTCACAACAAATAAATGAAATTGGAATTCAAGACTATGGAAATTTAATTTATAACAGCTACCTCAAGATTGTTGATCGAATCATTCCAATAAAAATATCTATTTGAAGCAAAACAACCAAGATCACGATGAATAATGAGATCTTGAATCAAAACCTATATCCATCATCAAAAGATTCATGATCCATTGATCATGGATTTAAATGAACCACCAATAGTGTAAAACCATCACATTTTCATCCAAAAAGAGATATGATAGATAGAAACCTAATAGGGAAGAAACCAATTCCCTAGAGAGGTATAGATCCATCAATATGGCCTTCCATTATTCAACAATGTTATTTGAGAGCCATAGTAATCCGTCCAAATTTATAAACAATTTATAGGAATAAGTTATGATTGTGTTGGGTATACATTGGGTGAATTATGTATGGTATGGAAAATTTATATCTTATTTTCATGGGTTTAAACTTCCGCACACATGGCTTCTTGTTTGGGGAACAAAGTTTTCCCTAAATTCTTTCTTAATTGCGAAACTTCTACCAAGGGAAAAAATTACTACAGTGAGGGAAAACTATTTTCTAAACCATGTGACAACCATGTAGACCACATCTTATTGTGGTTTTATGGTTTGATGAGGTAGGGCAGGCGGTTTGGGAAAACCATGCGCCAACCATGCACTGCCCAAAACAACTCAAAAAAATCTCAAATTAACCAAAACACACCCACGATAAAACACAATCAAAATATATACAAAAAAAGAAAATCATTACCGAAAAACAATCTAAATAGGTATCTAGAAAATGGTTAGGGTATTAAAATCTCTCCAACTAGTAACATCTACTCCTCAAGCTATATGTCCGATTTTTTATTATTATTATGAGGTAAAATTATTTAGCCATGGATCCCGAATATAAACTTCTACCCCCAATATTTATTTTGTAAATTCCCATGTCTCCACAATATATAAATTATCATTATGGTCATTACCCACAACACATTCTCATTATGATCCACAACACATATCATATACATCTCAAAGGATGCATCAGTCTCAAATACAACATCATCCACATTGATCACATTAGAATTGTCAGTGAGATTCCATCGAAGCTATGAAACATTAAAAAATTCACTCAATGAACTATACCTCAGTGGAAGAGTCAATTAGTAAACAACAATCCCGATTCACTTCACAACCTCAAATGATCTAATAAACTATTGTACAAACTTTCCCGGCCATCAAATCCTATGATGATTGTTTCATGGAGACGCCCAAAGGAATAAATGATCACCCTCTATAAAATCATCGGGTCATCAATGTATATCATTATACAACGTCTTTCTACTCTCAATTGTATACATATATATCTAAATCTTCTAAACCAGATCTGATGTATCCTTCACAAGACTCAGCCCATATAGCTATGACTCCACAACCCCCTTATAATATAGAGGAGATCCACATGGCCTACAAAAAATTGCCTCAAATGGTTCCAACTGTATAGTTTCCTAACAATTATTTTTATAGATTAATTCTTCAAAATAAGGCTACTTCACCTAATATCCAAAAAATTTATGGAAAAAAACTCATAGAATATCCTCAAGGACCTGTAAATTAGTCTCTTACGACCCATATTTATATGGGTGTAATTCTATACCCAGTAAAACATGTCTACCAAGGACCATCTACATGCCTTTGAAGAAGTTAAAATTAAAACGTGAGTCAATGTCTGAAAGAATACTTCATGGCACCCCATATAGATGAAATATATCATATAAATATAAGTCTCAAAATAGATCCACTAATAAATTATATTATATAGGCATGAAATGTGATACTTTCATTAGTCGATGAAAACCCACCAAAATAGATTCATTCTTATGAGGCATCCTCAAGAGACCCACCACAATGTCCATAGTAATTTCGTCCCATTTCAATTATGGAATGTGAAATAGATTCAACAAACCAACTAGGGACTAATGAATAGACTTCACCAATTGAAAGGTGTAGAATCATGTCAAAAACCATGTTATCTCCTATTTCATGCCTAAAAACCAATATTTAGAACATAGGTCATGATACATTTTGGTCAATCCTAGATGTACCACCCACTTAAAGTCATGAAATTTTCACATCATCTCCTCCCACATGATTGTTGGCAGAAAAACCATATTCCTAACATAGATAATCTTATACTCATCTGAGGTCCATTCTGAAGGTGACACCCCACATTCTAGGATTTCCCTTAAGGCCAAACATTACAGATCTTGATACTTTATTTACTTGATTAGGCACAAAAGTGTAGACTCTACTAAAACAAAAAAAGTTATTCATCTTCTATAGGATCTCCAGAACCAAAACATGCATCTCAACCAGTAAATTCATCATCTACTACTCTTCCCCAGACTATAGAACTGCCTGAGTATGGTTTTTGTTGTTCAGTGTGTCTATAACATTGATTCCCTTCCTAGGAATATATGGTATGAAAATGATGATTCAATGAATATAATCAACCCATTTACACTTCCTGAAATTTAAATCCCATTGTAAAAGGATATAATTTAATATCTTATGATCAATATACACAGTTAAATTTTTCCCCAATAGATATCACCACCAACAATTAATAGCATAATCAATTGAATCTAATTTTTGGTCAAGCATAGGGTATTTAGATTCATTTTTCCGCAACTATAGAGAATAATATTCCATGAATAGATATCCCAACATCAACACTGATTGAATAATGATACCATATGTGTAACAAAACACTATATAATCATCACCTAGTTCTGGTATGATCATGATTGGTTTTGGTTTAAAATGATATTACATCTCCTGGAAAGAATTGTCACACACTCCAGATCATTCAAGCTTTAAACCCTTCTTTTTCAAGACCTAAATCGTTGCATCCAAATGGGGAATGTCCTACATAAACCTAAAATAATAACCCACTAATCCTATAAAACTATGGATATTGAAAATATTCTTTGGTTTCTCTGAAGACACAACTGCATGAACCTTCTTTGTTTCCATTGATAAAACATCGTATGAGATGATGTTACCTAAAAATTTTACATGATCAGTCCATATTTGAAACATAGATAGCATTCCATATAACCTATGATCAATCACTGTACACATGATAATATCAAGATGTTGTCCATGATTTTCCTAAGTCATGGAGTAGACTAAGATATCATCAAAAAACACTACCTCAAAGTGATCCATGTACTGGTAGGAGATTCTATTCATTAAGTCCATAAACACATCATGCGAATTATTTAGCCCAAAAAATATCATGAAGAATTAATAAAACCCTTATCCTATTATAAAATCAATATGAGATATATTAGAAGTTTGAACTCTCAATTGATGATCCCATGATCTCAATTAATTCATAGTGAAAACACATGATCCCTTCAAATGGTTAAATATATCATTGATACATTGAAGAATATGTAGGTTCTAAATTTTCATCCTATTCAACTTCATGTAATAATCCTAAAAGCATAGGGTCATATAATAATATTTAGAAAACAATAATAGATAACCCCTAGAGGATATATTCATATGGAAAACCCCATTATCCATAAACTCTTCTTATTAATTATTAAGATCTCGATTTTCTATCAGTTCTATTCAATAAGGTAAAATAGAGACTCACTAATCCCCTGACATGAGCTCAATCACTAGCCCAATGTATATATCAGGTGGCATAATAGAGAATTCCTCATGAAACATAACCTGGAACCTATCCAATATGGGTGAAAAGAAATCATGGATTACACCACCATCATCCAATAACATTCTAGCAACCCGGAAAGTGATATCCTATAGTTTTTTATGAATTATCCCTATATGGCCACCCTTGAGATCCCATTCCTCACAATATACATAATTTTCACCCTCAGAAGACATAGAGGTCACTATCATGTTGTAACAATCGGTATGGGTTCAATAATCTACTAACTAACCCATACCCAAAATGTATTTATATCTGAACATATCTAGAATGTAAATATTTCATGTAAAATGATGCACCCCAACCTCGAGAAAATACCCCATGGATATATAGATGTCCCTCGACCATACTCATAATCTTGAATTGACTATCATAATCCTACTCAAAAACAATACATAAACTCAAGCCATTAAAATGTTGTGTAGGTATAAAATAATGAGAGGAACCAAATTAAAATAAGGTACTAGATAATTTATAATCTATAGATTATTACCTCTAACTATAGAAAATACATCCATGATATCCACAAGTATAGGATGAACTACATGAAACTATCATTGCCCTCATTCCTATGATGCATTCTATGTCCCCTAATCTATGTCACTCTACTGATAAGGATGATCCTTCCCCGAAGCACCATGTCCACTAACTCTACCATCACAGCTGTTATAACTCCTAAAACCCGAATCATATGGTGTAGAAGATCCCATTCTCGTACTCCACTTCTGCCTAATTTTCCCATCATTACACATCTGTCATGGGTTCTAACAGAACATCTGTATATGTCCCATCCTTTTACAAGACCGTCACTCAACTGGAGATCAGGGAAAATGTATAAAAATGTTACCCAAACATCTTCTCGGTTGACATGTCACTTGGGTAATATCATGTGTGACTGACCCTTCCCCTTAGTACTCTTATTTCTATTAGTTTCGCTAAAATTCTAATAAAAATAATTCATAATCTCAAGAGATGAACACACATATCATCATGAATGTAACACCCCTAATGTCTTGAATATAAATATTGGTTTCATTATATAATCTCGATGTTCAACTCAACTTTTCCTCTTCTATGATTTGAATATAAAAAAACAGTCATCTAGAGTTTGGATTAGTAAGTCATTTATAGTCTGATAGAACAAAATTTATTTTTTGGTCAACAGTAACATACCCCTATGAATAGTAATATGAATAGTAACTTCACCCTTATAAATATTAAATAATAATATTATTTTAGTTTATTAAGGAAATAAGATAATGCAATCTTTATTAAGTTTCAATGTGAAGTAAAACTAATTGAACTTTTAAAATTGTTATTTTTCGAATTAACCATGAAAATATTTAAAAATTAAATTATTAATATTTCGAAAATTAATTTTGGAAAATGGAGTTCATTATTTAATTATACACGTCAATAAATGTTAGTGGTATATTTTTGGGATTTTTATGAAATTCTATAATTTTTTACGAATAGTGAAATATGATAAAATATCGTATATACAAATTATCAGTTAAATACACTATTTATGACATCATAAGTGATGAAAGGACACTTTTTTAGAACATACGTGAACTTATTACAATTATGGGTCACATGAAACAACACTATTTGTTGTCTTGTGGGAAATAATGAAATATTGAATTATATATTCAAAATTTACCCCACTTCTCCACTATAAAAACCCCTCACCAATACCTATTCTCTTCACTCCTATAATAATTGAATCACCTAAATTATCTTCCCTAATTCCATTCCATTTCCACTCCCCACGACCAGGATGCTCTTGGTCTTGACAAAAGACCTAAATCCCTTCCCATAAGGAGTTTCTCGAGGAAGTTATTTCAAGAGGTAAAGCACCTTTCTTTTTCTTTTAGTTTCATTTGAATTTATATTATTTTGTTATCCTCTCCTCACCTACACTATCCAAATAACCACGATAACTCCAATATCATATATAGACTATATTTATATAATGTGAATTGAAGAACCATCATTAATATTATTACTCCATCCCATTTATTTTTATTAAAGAAATCAACGTCCATGATGTTCCAATTTATAACCTTTGTGGACGAAGAAGCATCATTCATCAATATTTCCATCATTAATGGTCATTAAACCATATATATTATTGAACTAGACTATAATATATGTATTACAACCTAATTTATATTCAGGAACTTGTATATGAGCATATTATTAATTTATTTCACAAAACAATTTCATAATAATCCAATTAACGCCAAATAAACGAAGTGATTTTCACCTAATGATAAATCCTAATTCCATGTAACCAAATGATAGAAATGTACATTAAAAATTATTTATGTTCATACATAATTTTTAATTTCATTTCTGTAGATTTACATATATACCACATCATTACATAAGAACAAGTGAACCGATTGTGAAAAATAAGGAACACAAACTCTCCAGAACCACGAAATTTAATACAAAAACTTATCAATAAATACATAAATGAACTAACAATAATTTGTATAAATTAAATATATGTATAATAAGATCCTAAATAAGTTATTAATAATTATAATTTCATATTCCAAGATCTAATGTACACGATCGGAACACGTTTGGATTTGTTGAACGGGGTTTCCACCCGAACTTCCATTTTCTTTCGGGTTACATTCATTGTCTAATTACCTCGATGATATTCTTATATATTGTTATATACTCCTCATAAATTTTTGTTAATATTTTAAATATGTAAACCAACTAGAATCCTTCCCTATTTTTGGTATCGATACATGTTTTAAAAGAAACATTCAAAACTGTTTCAAAAATACAAGCCCGATTCAAGGGAATTTCTCAAATTCATATATATTTTCAAGGGTGATCTATAATATGTTTTTTGGAAACCATTATCTTTTTGAAAACACTCATTTTATTATGAAAATAATATCATACATCACTTCTGGTTTTATGCAACTATTTTCCAATATAACACTTCTTTTCAAAATAAAAGAGTATTTATCTCGAGACTGCCTAATGATTTTATAAGAGTATTTTTGGTTGATTCAAAAATATTTTTTATTATTATGTATTATTGGGATTAATCATATATGAATTCATCTATAAAATTTTATTTAATGGTTTATTAATAATGATATTTTGTATGTTCTATCATAAAACCGTTCACCGTATTATTCGCAATGGTTAGGGTTTTATGTTTAAGGATTGGGGAAAGATAGTTACATTTCGTATGATAGATTCAAATGAATGAATGTGTCGTTTATGTTTATCCCTGCTCATATGAAGAATGCATTAGAATTATTATGTGAAGGGTGGGGCCTGCTATTTCCCCTCTATGTATCAATAGGTCTCATGAGACAAATATATGTGGAATTGGTCAAGGCCTTTCCCAATGTGTTATATGGATTTTGGGTAAGGGCTTAATTATTAGAAGTCTTGGCCGAGGCCTTGAAAAAATGTTTCAGAATGTCCGTAATATGCACTCACCTCATTATAAATCTAGTTATTGAATGTTCAGGTGGTTGTTATACTAGTATAATACCCATGATTATGTTTGATTATGGAATTATTTACTCATATCATATTCATGACATAATGTGTGAATGTTTATTATTAAATACATGTGTCTTCAATTATGAATCATGTCTTATGATTATGATATCTTCTACTGTATTTCTTACTCTTACTAAGCAATTGATCTCACCCCTTTCTTATGTTTTGTTTTTAAAAGTACATTAAGAAGTAAATTATGAATGACTTGAAAACATAATATAGGATACATGATGATTCTATTGGAATAAATTAGTATTGTATTTCCCTTCATGATGTAATGTTAAACATATTTATGTATCTTGTTTCCAAATTCTAGTTAACTACTTGGTCCTTCGGGATTCGTATTCCTTGAATGTATGCCAATGTAATCTAATAAGGCACATGATATGGGCAATTGGAGTCGAGTCTATAAATTTGGTATCAAAAGAAGATTATTAGAAAACATGGAAATGTATAATAGGGAAGAATCCCTATGTGAGTCTTTGAGGATAAACATACAAGAACGTCTTGGTATTTTGGTAAGTAATAGATAATTATGATCATTCAAGCAATACATCTCTATCTAGATATGAGCAGGTAGAGGTGGATCTGGTGCAAATATACCTAGGAGTGACAGCTACGACAAGGAGTTTTGGGCTTGACCTGGGGTGTCCTGGTATACGACATTGGGCTTTGCTGCACTATTGATTACGACACCCCTAGGGTATAAGCTTAGGATAATTCACATTCTCTTTACAAGACAATAATAAAGATTTAAATGAAAATATTTCCTCAAAGATACTATGTCTATGATTAAGAGATTAGGTATGCGTATAATTTCAATTTATGCTAGTATTTTTCTATATTGAGATTATAAATTATGATTCATACCCTAGTCTAGTGTATTCGATTATTTTGACATGTCGCCTAGTAGAAGGAATGGAAAGTGAATGAATGCATGTGTCCCCTGTAGGGATTTGCCTCCGATGCAAGATAATGAGGTTCGATCTGGGGCTGAGCAACTCATAACTTTACTGGGGCAACTTACTCTGGTTATTAATAATATCCTTACCCATATAAAGCATCTAGAACCACCATGTGGATGAGCTATGCTAAAACTCTTTATGTAACAACAACCTCCATAATTCAATGGGACTAAAAACCCATTTTTAGCTATGTAGTGGATCAGTTCCCTCGAGAAGAGATTTCTTTCATTGGAATGTAATGAAAGAGAGAAGGTCATCAAGGTAGTTGATCAACTATGGGGAGATGCAGATCAGTGGTGTTCATTAATCCAAAACACTAAAAATGTGGAAGAAATAAAAGAGATAGAATGGAGAGATTTTAATGAAATCTTTCTAGAGAAATACAATCCTCGCGAAGAGAGAGCAGATATGGAGAGATAATTCGTGAATCTAAGGCAGAAGGAAGATGATAATTTTGCAAAGTATGAAGAAAACATCACAAGGTTCGGAAGACATGGTATGGACTACATATGAAATCCATTGAGCACAATTGATCGATTCGTTGATGGCCTAAAGCCATTACTCCCATGGGCACTGGTATCCCAATGCTTTTCATCTTATGAGGATATAGTATCATGTTCTATCAAGAGAGAAAAACAATTCACTATGTCTTTCGACATTAAGGGAATGCAAGAAAAAAAGAGGGTTGATGAGATCTTTGGGAAAGCAAATAAGGAAATAGGGAGGAGGAGAATTGTTGAATTTCCACCTAGTGATAATTGTGGAATGAAACAACCTGGTGTGTTCTTAATGGTAAAAAAAGTATGCTATAAATGATGTCAGAAAGGCCATATTTCTAGTGATTTAAAGGGGTACAAAGAATCTATTAATGTTCAATACAATAATTGTTTGGATATGGGTCACTATTTTAATGACCTTCCAAATCATGAAAGAAATATGCAACAGAAAAGACCAAGGGATCTGGGACAAGCTTATGAAATCACAACTGCAGAGGTTGATGTTCTGATTGATGTGGTGGCAGGTACATTGATCGTTTCATCAATCTTAGCCACTGATTTCTTTCATTTTGTATCATCGCAATATTTCTTATCATACCGGTTTTATATGAAAATTAGATATTTTTAATTTGATTTAACAAGTGAGTTGTTAGTAAAAACTCATAAGGGAAGTATCATTACAACAATGTTTTTTGAATCAGTTCCCATTAGGGCACATAAATTCTATGTATCTTCTAATATCACTGTTATACTTGTGATTTAATTTGATATAATTCTCATCATTGATTGGATTTTGGACCATGATGTGAAAATTTATTGTAAGAAGAAGGAGGATACAATTTTCGATGATGATAAGGGGTAACTTATCTTTAGAGTAGAAATTTCACCACATGATTCTTATCTAGATCCACCCCCAGTAGTTCAACTAAATTAAATTATCGAGGAGGAAGATAATGAAATAACTATGGGTGAGGAAATAAATGTTCAAATAGAATATGAATCTGTTGTTAAAGAATATGTTGATGTATTTCCATAGGATTTACCTGGACAACCTTTAGAGCGGGAAATTTAGTTTTCCATTGACATAATTCTTTGTTCATGGACCATATCAAATACCTCTTTTAGAATTTCCACTATAAAGTTAGTGGAGAAAAATAAACAACTTGAGGAAATGAGTGATAAAGGATTTATTATCCCTAGTGTTTCTCCATGGGGAGCCCATGTTCTTTTTGTTAAGAATAAATATGGGTCTATGAGGTTGTGCATTGATTACATAGAAATCAATTCTGTTAGAATAAAGAATCAGTTTTCACTACCACGAATTGATGATTTATTCGATCAACATCATGGAGACCAATATTTTTTGAAGATTAATATTCGATCTGGATATCATTAGTTACTATTGAGGAATGAAGACATTCTGAAAACAACATTCTGAACCATGTACGTGCATTACGAGATTACAATAATTCCTTTTTGACTAATTAATGCACCATCTGTTTTCCTAAATTTCATGAATAGAGTCTTCAAGGAATATCTTTATGAAATTGTGGTGGTGTTTATTGATGATATCTTTGTGTACTCTAAAAGCTATGAGGAACCTGATAATCAATTGAGCACTATTCTGAATACTTTGAGATGATATTAATTATATGGGAAGTTTTTCATCTGTGATTTCTGGCTCAAATCAGTTTCCATTCTAGGCTAAATTGTCTCTAAGGGCGGAATATCTATAGATCTTGAAAAGACAAAGGCTGTGCAAGAATGACATACTCCAACAAATGTAACTGATATACATAGTTGTATTGGTTTAGTAGGTTATTATAGGCATTTCGTTCAAAACATCACCCATTTATCCAACCCAATGACTAAGCTCACACAAAAATGGATTAAGTTAGTATGGAAAAAGGAATGTGATGACTATTTTGAGGAATTGAAGAGGTGGTTAGTGAATGATCCGATCATAACCCTACTGTCGGTGAATGATCGGATTGTTATCTATAGAGATGAATCAATGAAAGGACTAGGTTTTGTCCTTATGAAGAATGAACAAGTAATTGCATATGCATCTAGGCAGCTAAAAATTCATGAAGAAAACTATCCAACTCAAGATCTTGAGTTAGCAGTGGTAATATTTCCATTGAAGATTTGGAGACATTACCTATATGGATAAAAATGTGAGATATATACAGATCATGTGAGTTTAAAATATATATTTTCATAGAAAGAACTCAACATGAGACAAAGGAGGTTGATTGAGATACTCAAAGATTATTATTGCACAATACACTACCACCCGGGGAAAGAGAATAATGTAACAAATTCATTGAGTAGAAAAGAACTTGGAATTATGAACCAGATGAGAGTTGAAAGGGATCATATGTTCATGAATATAGTAAATGTGGATATGAGAATTATCAATGAAGTTAATACATCTCTACTTTTTCAAATGGTTTCCCAACCTTCTTTACTGGAGAGGATAAAAAGTTCTCCAGATGATGATTAGGAGATTCAAAAAAAAATAAAGGTATAAATAATGAAAAGTTGACTGACTTCTCATATGAAGGTGGAATTTAAACATCTAGGAAAAGGCTTTGTGTTCCCGCTAATCCAAAGTAAAGAGAGAAATGTTGGATGATGCTCAAATCCATAATTTCTCTATACATCCTGGTTGCACAACGATATATCGAGATATCTGAGAAAACATTTTGTGGGATAATATGAAAAGGGAGATTGCTGAAAATACATCAAAGTGTCTCATATGTCAATAGGTTAATTCTGATAGGAAAAGGTCTAAGGGGGTGATGAATCCCCTACCCATACCATCATAGATGTGGGAGGACATTACCATGGAATTTGTCACTATACTTCCAAGGAAATATTGAGGAAAAAATTGCTATATGGGTCGTTGTGGATCGTCTTACAAATACATATCACTTTATCACGATTTGAGAGGATTTCTCATTGGATCAACTTACACAGATTTACATCAAAGAAGTGGTAAGGATACATGGAGTAACACTCTCTATTTTATCTAACCGTGATCCTAGATCCACCACAATGTTCTGGAAAGGTCTCCAATATGCTTTAATTACTAAAATGAACATCAGTACGACCTATAATCCTCAAATTGATGTCCAATATTAGAGAACTATTCAAACACTAGAGGACATGTTTAGAAAATGTTTTATGGAATTCAAAAAAGTATAGGACCAACATCTTCCACTGGTTGAATTCTCCTACAACAACAGTTTCCAATCAAGCATCTGAATGGCACAATATATAGCCCTTTATAGGAAAAGGTGTGGAACACCGGCGTGTTGGGATGAAGTCGGTGAACAAAAGATGCTAGGACATTAAATGGTGGATGAAATCGCCAAGAAGGTGGAATCCATTCAACAACATATCATGTAAGCCCAAAGTCCACAAAAGAGTTATGTGGATAACCATCGATGAGACATTGAGTTCAAAGTTAGAGACCTGGTATTTCTACGCATATCTCTATGGAAGAAGTTTGTGAGGTTTGAGATGAAATTAAAGCTAAGTCCCAGGTATATCAGCCCCTTTGAGAACCTTGATCGAGTTGGAACTATGGAATATTGACTGGAACTTCCAACTACCATGTCGAAAGTAAATGACGTCTTTCATGTATCCCTATTAAGGAAGTACATATCAGGACCTTCACATGTATTCTCTTCATAGGTGGTATAGATAGAGGATGATAATTCTTATTAAGAGCAACAAATATAATTATTGGACGATAGAGACAATATTCTACGCAACAAGACTACTCATCTAATCAATGTACTATGGAAAAACCATAAGTATGAAGGGGAAACATGGGAACTGGAGGAAGCAATAAAGGAAAACTTCCCCCACCTGTTTTTACCCGAGATTGTAAAATGAAATTTCGAGGGTGAAATCTATGAAGAGGGGAAGAATGTAACACCCCATGGTATTGAATATAAATATTTCTTTCATTTTATAATATAGAATTTAAACTCAATATTTCCTCTTCTATGTTTTCAATTTCAAAAATGGTCATCTAGAGTTGTGATCAGTAAGTAATTTATAGTCAGATAAAACAAACGTGATTTTTTGGTGAATAGTATCATACCATTATAAATAGTAATATGAATAGGAATATGAACCTTATGAATGGTAAATAATATTATTATGTTATTTTGTTATGGAAATATGATAATGTGATCTTAATTAACCTTTCAATGTGAAATAAATGTAATTGATATTTTAAAATTGTTATTTGGAAAATAACTATGATTTTATTTAAAAATTAAATTAATACTATTTAGAAAATTGATTTTGAAAAATGGAGTTCAATTTTGAATTCTTCTCATCAAAATATGGTAGTGGTAATGTTTTTGGATTTTTCCTAAAATTCTAGAATTTTTGATGAATAGTAAAATATGATAAAATACCGTATATACAAATTATATGTTAAATTTAGTTTTTAGACATCATAAGTGATATAATGACACTTGGATAGAACTAAAATGCATTCATTACTTTAAGGGGTCATATGAAACAACACTATTTGTTGTCTTGAGGGAAATGATAAAATAATGTATTAAATATTCAAAATTTACCCCTCTCTCCACAATAAAACCCCTCACCAAGCCCTCTTCCCTTCACAATTCTAAGCCTTGAACCTCCAAACTTTTCATCCCAAAGACCCTTCCCTAGTCACTACTCATGAAAAGGATGCTCTTGGTATTACAAAAAGACCTAAATACTTTCCCTTAAGGAGGTTCTCGTGGAAGTTATTTCATGAGGTAATGCACCTTTATTTTTTTGTTAGTTTCATTTTAATTTATCTTCTTTTTCCTTCCTCTACCCACACCCTCTATCCAAATGACCATAATAACTCCAATATCATCTATATAATGGATTTATATAATGTTAATGGAAGAACCATAATCAATATTCTTACTCCCTCCCTTTTATTTTTATAAACGAAATCAACGTCCATGTGGTTCCAATTTATAACCTTTATGGACGATGACATTTTGTTCATCAATATTTCCATAATTAATGGTCATAAAACCATATATAGGATTTAACCAGACTATAATATATGTATTAAAACCAAATTGATATTCAAGAACCATTATATGTACATATTATAAATTTTTGTGAGAAAACTAGTTCATAATAACAGAAATACTACCAAATAATCGAAGTGATTGTCATCTAATGATTCATCCTCATTCCATGATACCAAATGATAGAAATCTCCATTAAAAATTTCATACATTCATACATAATATTTAATTTAAATTAATGGATATTTACCTCCATACCACATCATTACATAAGAACATGTGGAACGATTATGAAAAATAAGGAAATCAAACACTCTATTACGACTAAATTCAATACAATAACATATAAATAAATACATAAATGTACAAACAATAATAATGATAAAATAAATACATGTCTAATAGGTTCTGAAATAATTTATTAATAAGTATACTTTCATATTCCAAGAGCATAAGTACAAGATCGGAACACGACCGGAGTTAAGGTACGGGTTTTCCACCAAAACATCCATTTTCATTCAGGTTACATTCATTGTCTAATTACCTCAATGAAATTATTATATATTGTTATGTAATACTCATAAATTTTGATTGAATATTCTATATATGTACACCAACAAGAATCCTTCCCTATTTTATGGATTGATATATGTTTTAAATGAAAATTTCAAAACTGTTTCAAAAATACAAGCCCGATTCAAGGGAATTTCTCAAATTCATATCTATTTTCAAGGGCACTCTATAATCTATTTTTTGGAAACAAGTATATTTAAAAAAAAAACTCATTTTATTATGAAAATATTATCTTAAATCACTTCTGGTTTTATACAAATATTTTCCAAAACTACTCATCTTTTCGAAAAAATAGAGTATTTATCTCGAGACTGCTTATTGATAATATAAAAGTATATTAGTTTGATTCAACACTCTTGATGAATCTTATGTATTACTGGGTTTAACAATTTATGAAGTCATATACAATATTTAATTTAATGTTTTATTACTGACCCTATTTTGGATGATCTATCCTATAAAAATTCACCATATTGTTCAGAATGGTTAGTGTTTTATGTTTAATGATTGGGGAAAGATAGTTAAATTTCATATGATAGTTTCTATATTAATGTATGTGTTGTTTATGTTAATCCCTGCTCATATGAGGAATGCATTAAAAATATTATGTGAAGGGTGGGGCCCACTATATCCGCTCAATGCAACGATTGGTCTCATGAGACAAATAGAGGTTGAATTGGATGAGGCCTTTCCTAATGTGTTATATGGATTTTGGTCGAGGCCTTAATCATTAGGAACCATGGATGAGACCTTAAAAACATGTTTCAGAATATTCGTCATATGCACTCCCCTCATTATGAAGCTAGTAATTGAATGTTCAGGTGGTTATTCAACTAGTATAACACCCATGATTATGTTTCATTATGGAATTATTTACTCAACTCATATTTATACCATAATGTGTGCAAGTTTATTATTAAAGGCATGTGTTTTCAATTATGCACCTTGTCTTATGTTTATGATATCTTCCTCTGTATTTCTTACTCTTATTTTGAGTTTGAGCTCACCGTTTTCTTATGTTTCATTGTTCACATGACATTAAGAACTAAATTATAAATGACTTGAAAGAATAATATAGGAGATATGATTTTTCTAGTGGAATAAATTAGTGTTGTATTTCCCATCATAAAGTAATGTTAAAATTATTTATGTATATTATTTCCAAAAGATAATAAACTACTTAGTCCTTCGGGATACATATTCCTTCTATGTATTCCAACATAATCATATAAGGCACCATCTTTGGGAAACTGGGGTCGGGTCCTCACAAAAAGAAACCACATGTACTGTATTGGAAGACTCCTTTTGGTCACCCTCAGATATGGGAGCCAGATTCTCCACATTAGAAAACAATCAGATGAAATATATTAACCTCAAACATAATTTCACATTTTAACCCATAATGAAACTATTTCCCCAAAGCATCCCCATCCCCCAAAAATATAGGAACATAACACCATAGGTCTCTAAAGCGACCAAAATAGTCTATCATTAACATGATCCTCTAATTCAACTTCAAAATCATAACCACGTTCTCCTTCCAGAGCATCTCATGACTACGTTTTCCAAGAATATCTCTGGAATTTTGTCCTACTCTATACTGTATAGCTATATATCTCGAGTATAGATGTCCAACCAATGCTTCACCTGACTAGGTAACATATTAGAAGAAAATACTAGACCCTTCTCAACCGGAGTCCCTAAATTGTCAACCATATTCTGGATGAACTCAATCCATAACTCTTCTACATTAGTTTTACCCTCTCTAGTGAATGTCTGAGGGTGCTGAAACTTAAAATACCATGCTAGGTTATACATACTTTTCACTTCCCACTATGTTCTCTCTACATTAAATTAATTAAGTGAGTAATTTTCAAAAGAAAAATCACTTCATATTCTTCACCTAGAAATATTGGTGACTCATGTTCCAGTTCCATAACATTATTTCATTCCATAAAATCATGTTTACCTGTAAAAAAACATCATTATATATGCTTATATATAGAATTCCAAAAAATGCTTCATGAAATATTAAACATTATTAACACATTTAACTGGAAGGATTCAAAAAAATCTACAACTAGTCATCCCACTTTTTCTGCAACATTGTCAAAACCATGGAACTATTATTTCCCTTAACCATCATATATCTAGTTCATGGTTAGAAAATTGTAAACTGATTCTCATTATCATTATTTCATTATACGACAATTTACCTATTTCAATTTTCTACATATTTTATCATTTGAAACATTTAATTTCATCTTAGGAACATTTTTAATTTAACAATATAGGATTGGAAAAATAATTTTATTTTAACAACTTATACAAAACCTTCTTTTCTTATGTGTACTAGAAAAAGAATCATGTCACAATAAACCTAATGTTTCTATAATGATTCATGCATTCTCAACTATATTGTCATATCATGAAATTATTAAAATATTAGAAAATATTATAATCAATAATCAAAGGACATAACAAGTGAATCACTCAAGGTGAAATAACATTCAATGGAAATAACACACATCAATAAAAATAATCCCACCCAGGGTGCTTGGATTTTATACTCGTTCATTTATTATTTACTGTAACACCACAACCCAAGTTACCCAGAGTCGGTGCATTATTACATAACATTTTCATGATCACAATGGATGAAATCCAGAAACACTGATCAGTTTAGTAGTTTTGGAAGTACTAAACACATTTATAAGTGTTAAATTAGTTTATAAAATAAAAAACAATAACAACATTGACCCCATTAACAGCGTTCATATCCGTCAGACTATCCCTGTAGGTCAGTCATAATATACTTCTTCGCATCCTGGGAAAAATAAAACATAGAAAGGTGTGATCTCAGATGCTCAGTAAGGATAAAATTATTGCGTAAACATTAATAAGTAAGTATAAAAATTAAAGGAAATTTATAGGATTAAAACAAAAGTCTTTTAAACATAATATTCTACATAATATAACAAATATAAATCAAATAATGCCATTTACATATTCAAATGGATATTCTACTAGTTGAATAATCACATGAAATATCAATAGACAATATTATAATGATGGAATGAATAATGACACACTTCATATCCATATAGTCACGTCCTTGTACCAAGACTAAAAATAAGATTTTGTCATGGCCTTGTGCCAAGGCACTAGTTTGACTCCTGAGACCTACCGACGCATCGAGGAGCTATAACCGGCTTTACCCATCACTTACTAAGTCCAATGCATTCCTCATATGAAAAGTATTAAACATAATATAAACATTCGTACTAAAACTAGCATATGAAATGTCAATACATTATCCATAAACCATGAATGGTGTAACACTAACACATCCATAGTCAAACATATCACAAATCCTTCAATACTATATGGACGTTTTGTATCATAATAATTCAACATCAAACAAGCTTGAAATATATCAATGGATGTTGACATATATGAAATTAAATTTTTTTTAGAGAAATATCTATTTCTATTTTGAAATCATTTAAAATTTATATAATTATAAAAGATAACAATTATTTTTAAAATATTTGTATAAGCTTGCGTGGGAAGCTTCAAAAATGTTATAATGGCAGAAAATAGCTACACCCATCATATAAGTTAAAAAAAGACATTCTTACCTTAATTTTATCTAAAATGTCAAAAATTAACTTGTTTGGAAAATGACAGAGAAATTCCTTTCAAAACATATATAGAAAAATAAGGGTATAAATGACTTTTACCAATAGTCCAGTAAATAGTATGAAAGTTTTGAATTACATTTTAAGAAAACACGGATGTGGATGATAAAGTGGTTCCGGTAGATACTTACGAATTAACAACCTCGGATAAGTAAAGAGATTGTAGAATTAACCCTTACCTTGTACATTTCCTTAGATGATGGTATGTTAACCTCCATGGAAGCATGGGGAGTTATAGTTACTCCAAAGCACAATATCATAACCAAATACTGACTCAACATAGTCTCATATCCACCTTTCGAAAAATAGTAATAAAAAATTAAATAAAAGTAAAACACCTTTGATACCAATTTTTAATGTCTTGACCTATGTGCCACACACAGGTTCCCCAATCCAGTTAGTAACATGTCCTCAAGCACAACTCTCCATATGCCAGAGGCTGTCTAATAGAAGATGGGGTCAAATATAGATCATGTGGTGACTATAAACTCTTTATAAAATCCGTACAATAGCATACATAAAATAATTATACCAAATAATATAACCAATAACCAGAAAAGACCATTATCACATGATGACTAAAACCAGAATATAATATACAAATCTAAACATAAGTCAATCCGGCCAAATATTTTTCATGTGTCAAATAATAAACCAAATTAATGAAAAAATGAAACTCCCAAGCGAGCCTCTACACCATTTCTGGTTACCTCATCCATGGTATATACCCACTCAACCATCTAACATGGGGTTATTTCACATATCCTCTCTTCTATACAAGATTTCTACTCAAGTAAACATCAGGAATCCTTAGAATGGTGTGAGTACAACTCAGTAAGACACCACCAATAGTATCTAAAACAATATCCAGTAAATAAAAGTTTATTAAATTATATACCTAATAGATTTCAATGCATAAAGTAAATATTTATCAAATTTAATAATTCTTTAATTAACGACATAATGTGTCTGGGTTCCCGGGGACACCAAAACCAATAATACCTACTCTAGTCAGTGCTGAAGTCTAAAAAATCCCATATGAATATCACATATCACAAGAAAACGTTTATCATTCATCATTTTAACACAATTCATATCAAATCCCATTAGAACTATTGTCTAATACCATTCCCATAGGCATATATCATCATGGTAGAGAACCCATGAGTGTTTAAATCTCATGTCCCTATCTCACACCTCAATGTGACATGGGTATTTGGAGCCTCAGTCCCTAGATCAACCATGACACCAATATGGGTATTTAAATCCATATTCATATTCCCATACTCATTTATATCACATGGGTATTGGAAGCCTTTGTCTCATTCCCACACTCATTTATCACATATGGGTATTTGAAGCCTGAGTCCCTATCCAAAACTCATTTATTAATAAATTACACACATATCACATATATCACAACACTCATTGTAAATAAAAATTAACCCCTTTTTTCACCATTCAGGTCATGGTATACCATTAACATTTATCACAACAAACATAATTCCTCAATTAATTTACATGGAATAATATGAAAAATTCACCATTATACCATTTATCATTATTTATTCCATAAAACTATAATTCCATTATTGTTAAGTCAAACATATCACAATCCTCAATTTCAAATAATTCATAATCACATTAACGGACCAATTACTTAATCCCAATATCCATTAAATTTCATAGTCACAATATTTATTAAATTTATCAATTTAACAACCAAATCAATTGACAAATTTTCATAATATCATTAGTTAATAAATTGAATATCTCATTACTCACTAATTTCATAATCACAATAAAAAATTAAAATTCCCCATGCACAACTCATTTCATAATCATATGGAGAATAAATATATCAATCCCAAGATTCCATAATTTAATAAATAAATTAATTTATTCATTTTTTGATTCAATTAATAAACTAGGAAATGAAAATTTAATAACACATACACAAAATTGGAATTACACACTATGGGAATTTAATTTAGAGCACCTACATTTAGATCATTGATGGATACTCGCCAACATAAAACTCTAATTTAAGTAGAAAAAATTAGATAACAATGATAAATGAGCTCTAGAATCCAAAATAAAAATAAATATAAAAATAATGATGATCCATAAAAAATATATATATACCTACAATGTGACTCCCCCAAGGGGCCACACATTTTTCCAAACCCCGCATCAACTATGAAACCCCCCTCCTCCTAGGGTGGCACAGTTTTTTAGGGTAGGGTTCATGGTTTGGGAAACCAATGCACCTACCATGCAGTGCCCAAAACCCCTAATAAATCCAAATATCTCTAAAATACATCTAAGATAAAACCCAAAAACAGTATATAAAAAAATAAAAAAGAGTATACGAATGAGAGCTCAAGAGATCTCAATAAAAGGGCATGATATTATAGGTCATAAAGAATCTTCCAAATTGTTCCCTATCCCAGGGTGGTAATGTATTGAGCAATAATAAACCTTTTTCCACTATAACAATCTTATCTGGAACATGTTCGACTCCTCTTGTGTGAATATATATATTGGAATTTTATGATAAGTATATATACTATAATTTTATCTATAATGATAATACCTATATATATTGGATGTGAAAATTATCTCCGCTAACTCCAAATAATGATTCGGCTGATATTTCCCATGAATCATCAATTTTTATGTGGCGTAGGATATAAACATTAATTATACATATGAACACATCACAAACCCTTCCTGGATACATCAATGATTCAATAGCACTGACCCTGGTAGCTTAGAGTCGATGGTTATTGTATATTAATTGAATAGACACAAGAGATCACATTACCAAGTATTGATTAGTTTAGTATTCTTGATGTAACTAGATACATACAATATTCATTTATCACATTTCAATCAAATAAACATATTACATGACACTAGAAAATAAACTCCTTCCTTCTCACTAATTCAAAGACATCATATTCAAAACCTATGGAAGGAAAAAAAATAAACAGGTGAGTTGAAATTATTAGTATGGGTTACATATTGTGGAAATAGGAGTCAATAATAAGTGAATCATAATCATTTTAGAATAATCAAAATGGCATGGTAAATAACTAAATAACACATGCCATCAATACATTGATAATGAAAAAGTGTCCCTATATTTTTTCATAGTGAAAATCACATGGATAACAATAAATAAATGTTGAATGAAGAAAATTATAAATTATTGGTTGTCCTATATATATAATATTACCCATCATACCATCATTAATAATTAATTCTATGGGTAGATACCCGAAAATTAATTGTTTTAAAAAAACAAGATGTTTTTGTCGCCAATTATTTCGTCCCATGAATCTCGTTTATACATAAAGTGGATATAATATAAAACACCCATTAATACAAGTCTAAATAATTATATATACATAAATTTTACCCAATAACAATATGCCTTAAAAATATATCTCTATTGAGTGGGAAATACAGATTTATCTAAATTTCAACATTCAACGTAAACACCATATGTAAAAATGGTATATGGATTAGAAAATAATCATAAACATGATAAAAAAATTATAGAGTTTAAGAGGAATATAATTTCAAATATAATATGACATCAAAGGGTTAGTAGATAAACCACATAATAATGATTAGGTACACAGTACCATGTTACTCTCAATGAAGTTGAAATTATGATGAAGTCCCTTACCTTATGTACAGATGTACTTTGTACATGAACATAATTTACTAGATAATAATATTATATCCATTAAATAAGTAATTCATATCCTATTATACATGTAATTTATTTAGTTCACATTTGGCCATTTTTATGTGTTTTATGATACAATTTTATCGTTCTGTAGTTTTCATTGATGTGGTCTTCATGATCCTTTTACTTGTATATATGTATAGAAAATCATGTAAAATGAGAATTGTAGTCTAAAATTGAAATTATTTATTATTAATTAACTTCTAGAATATTTAATGGATATATATTTATTTCATTTATATGGTATAAAGATTAATCACTAAATAATATTTTAGTGAAAATCGTTTAGATTGTTTTAGCATTTTTTCGATCATTACGAAGTAGTTTTGTTTTATTAATTAATATTATTTACAAATACTGGTTATAGAAAATTTTATAAGATGTAATAAAAAAAATTCATATATTTCAACCATAATAATGGTTTTATGTCAATCTAGTAAGGCGTAATTGAAAAATGAATACATGTCGTCCACAAATGCAGTAAATCATCACCTCGTGGATGTAGATTTCATATTTAAAATAAAAGGGAGAGGTGAAGGGGTCTGATGATGAATAAAATATTATCATAAAAACATTCTTTTATATATTATATAATAGAGTCATCAAGAATTTTTAGAATGAAGAGGTATGGATAGAATAAAAATAAAACAAATTAAATAAAATTTAAATAGAATGAAAAAGTGTTCACCTCTTGAATTCTTGTCTTTGAGACATCCTTAAGGGATATGGAAACGGTAATTTAGTGAGATTAGTAAGATCAAAACGTGGGGGAAAGGATTGATTATGGAAATGGGCATAGTAGAAGAATGATTCATTTCTTTGGAAGTGTGAGGAGAAGGGGTGGTATTTATCATGGAGGAGAGGGGTGTTTTTTGAATAATTTAATCATTATTTTATTATTTTTGATCAATACAATAAATAAAGATAATTATTTGGAATAAATACAATAATTAGTGTATCTGATTTCAAAACAATGGTACTTACACCATCCATGACTCAAGGAATAATTTATTTAACATAAACAATATATATATATATACACCCTAAATTACTATATTATACTATTCAAAAAAACATCAAATATTATAGTAAAATAAAAAAAATTCACCCTAACTATTTTTAGATGTTTAGAATTCAAAATATATCACCATTTTAAGACAAAAATTTCTAAATAATTTAAATTTAATTTTTAATAAAAATCATCTTTTAATCGAAAAATACTAATTTTAAAATGATAACTAATTATATAACACATTGAAAAATTAATTAATGACTCACAAAATTATATGATAATCATAAGACAAAAAAATACTAATTTATGATTATATTTTATGAAAATAAGTTTTTGAAAATCATTATATTATTTATAGAATTGAAATAAAAAAATTTTTTCATAAAAATACTAACACATAATTTAGCAGTTTCATAATATTTATTTACATAACCTATGATATAATTACATAATATTTTCTTTAATAAGATGAATAAACTATATATATAATTTTTTAGGTGATTTTATTATTCCTTTGGTTAAATTACCTTTCCTAAGTGCAACATTATTATTCCACAAATAATATTGTTATTTCATTGGTACACGTTCCTTAATTGCTAGAAAAAACCTCTTATTTCATTAATTATTTATTATAATGTTTTTTTTGTGTTTACTATATGATTTAATATTATTTATACTATATGAAATAATTTTTTGTGTAATTGATGTTATTGAATGAATTGAATTTATTTAATAGGATAAATAGCATGAAATCTGTGGGTGTTATATTTTTATAGCATTTATAAAATTCATCCATGAAATTTTCATGATTCTTTCCCACTAAATAGAGGTGGTTAGTTCATCTTAATCACAACATCAACTTCAATGTTTCTTCTTCCATTTTATGGTTTCTCCAAATATCTGTTACCTGTTGAGTCATCTGATATCTCAATAGGTTCTCTCTTGTGTCAATAATCTCGATAGGCTCTTCATAATAAGAAAAAATAATTTTTAGTTATATTTATTCATTGGTGAGTACATGTGTTGGGTCTAAAATTTAATTCTTTATCAATTATATATAGAACATATAAAGAACTTTAGTGAGACTTGGAGACATTACTATATAAAAAAGGTACAACTTTAATTAATTCCAAAATTTCAAATGGTCTGATGTACATGCGGATTAGTTTACCAATATTACTAAACCTTAAGACACCCTTCTATAGAGATACATTAATAAAGGTATGATCCCCCACATGGAATTAAAAATCATTTCACTAGTTGATAGCATTACACTTTTTCCCTACTTTGAGCTACTTTATTATGTTCCTGAATAGTATTTTCCCTTTTCATTGTCTCTTCAATACATTCTGGTACTTAATTTTTCCTCTCAACAAATTCCTCCAAAAAGGTTTTATTTTGTAATAACATTCCAAATAATGATTCATATAGCGCCATTTGAATACTTAGATGGAAAAAATTGTTGTTGGAAAGGTCCATCAAAGGTAAATATTGATCGTACTTACCATGAATGTAAAGTGAGCATGACCCAAAATTTCTTATAGTGTTTTAATAATCCACTTCGCCATCCATTGATTTGAGTGTGGAAAGAAATAAATATATAAATAACATTATCCCATGCTTCTTGATGTATCTTCTAGAATTTTGGATGAAATCAGAGATCTCGATTGGACACAATCGATATAGGGAAAAATGAATTCTTATGACTTCATTAAAATAGAGACTTTCTTGGAATTATAGTGGTAAATATTCTCTTATAAGAAGTAAATGTTCTTATTTTGTAAGATGATCAATAATAACCCATATTGAATCATTCATACTAGGTGTCCTTGTTAGCCCTGTAATAATTTCCTTCATAATTTTATCCCACTTCCACATAAGAATAGGTATAGGTTGCACGACTCCTCTAGAATGATGTCTCTTAGCCATAACTTGTTGACAAAATAGGTACATTGACACATAGTCCTCAATTTAATTCTTCATATTATCCCACCAAATGTGTTCCTTCATATATCAATACATTTTTATACGGCTAGGGTGTATATTGAAAATTGAGCAATGAGAATCATCCAATACTTACCTTTTTTACACCGGTATTGATGGAACACAAAACCAATTTCCAAACATCAAAACTCCATCCTCATACATGAATTTTTTTAATCTTTCAAACTTAATGGTTTTAATTTTTTATTGAAAATTTTCATGAGTATATTGAGGTATTTTTGTTTTCTCTTATAAATATTCTTCAACAATCATTTGAAAAATGAGTTATGTTTCCTTTTCCTTAACAATTATTATATACATATTTACTAGACCCAAGAAAATATGTTATTTTAAATCTTAATTTGGGTTATAAGTCCATGGTATTTCCCGCTTAATATATCTTCTGCCTTATTTTCCATTCCTGGGTGGTAGTGTGTTGAGAAATCAAAATCATTGAGAAACTCGAGCCAACATCTTTGCCTCTTGTTCAGTTATTTCTACGTTAAGATGTATTTAAAACTATTTTTATCCATATATATATCACAACATTCACCATAAAGATAATGTCTCCAAATAAGTATAGAAATGATTGTGGATGGAAACTCAAGATCATGAGTTGGATAATTTATTTTGGATTCACAAACTACTTTAATGCAGAATAAATAACATTATCAGTTTTTATAAGGAAACAACCCTATCCATTATTGGATGCATCACATTATATCACAAACTCATCATTTTCTAATTGAGTATCCAATATTTATTTATTGACCCAAATTATCTTATATTCCTCATAACATTATCTATATTTTTTATCCATACAAACATAACAACTTTACATATGTGATTGGTTAATGGGTTAAACAATTGGGAAAAAATATGAACAAAACACTAACAGTAATCTATTATACCAATAAAACTACATACCTTGGTTATGTTCATTGATGTGGGCCTCTCTTGTAATCCCATTATCATCATAGGTTCAACTGAGATTCCATTTTTAGAGAGAATATGGAGAAGAAAAGAAAATGTTTTAATCTGGAATTCACATTTTCTGAACATCTTATACAAATCTTTTACTATATGATACTTTAGAACAGTACAAAATTGTTTCTATTGGTACAAAAATATTTCTTATTATATTACGATATCATCCATAAATAGAATAGAAAATCAATATATTCATTGAAAACTATGTTCATTAGTTCCATAAAAACTGAGGGTGTGTTAGTCAGTTCAAATAGAATTACTAAAAACACACAATGTGTGTACCTGGTTTTGAATGTTTTTTTAAAAATATATTCATTCCTAAACCACAATTAATGGTATACAGAATGGAGATAAATAATTGAAAAATAATGATATCCTTGTATTTGATCACATATATCATCAATATGAGGAAAATAGTAAATTTTATTTATTGTAATGGCATTGATTTCACTATAGTCAATGCACAACATCAGTGATCCATCTTTCTTATTCACAAATAAAATTGAGGATCCCCGTAATGAAACACCAGAGTCAATAAATACCTAATTACAAAATTACTTCCGATGTTTCTTCATTTACAATAATTCCCATGTGTCCATTCTATATAGAGTATTTGATATTGGTATTGCATCATGTATTATATCAATAGTAAATTCAACTTCATGTTCTAGGGGTTTCCCAGGTAATTATTCAAGAAATATATCAATGTATTTTGTATAATTACTACATACTAAATTAAATTATTACATTACTCATCCATAGATATGTTTTTCCCATCTACCCCAATAAGTTCATTTAGTAGAGCTACTAGTGGTGGTTATATGTAAGAATCATATTATGAGGTTTATGCTCTAAATATAAGGTTTTCTATATCTTCCTCATAGATCATGATTTCCTTATTCATTTATTAAATATTCACATCATATTTTTCAAACCAATACATGTTGAGAATTTTATAAAATTTAATAATTGTTATGGTGATAAGGTTAAAAACTAACAATTTTTTATGTGTTATATAATAGACTAACCAACAATTTTTTTCAATGAGACTTCCATTAGAAGTTTTAATTGATAACTCTCTTGGTAAATAAAATGGGAAATGTATATTTTTTTGTAAAATATGGTAGATATAAAGTATTACAATGATCCAAAATATAATAAGGCATTTGATAGATTTAAATATATGATTAATGTACCTTCCACCATATCATTGGGTACTTTTACATCAGTTGTGGTGATCACATAAGTTTATCCATCTCCTCTTGGCCACTTCTACGGTATATTCCCCCGATTCTTGGGAAACTGATTTGAATAATGCACCATATCATTGTAGTTGAATCATTTAACGTCATTGATTTTTTTTCTTTCTCTTTTATTCAATAGCTTGATGACACTTTTCCCTTCACTTATAAAAAACTCTAATTCCTTTTAGGCATATATAATTCTTATTTCTTCCATACTTTTCAGATAATAAAAAATACCTCATTACATCATTATTATTTGATGCTTAATGTTTTTCAGGATTATCATAAAACCTCATTTTTATATTTATTCCCCTTAAACACATAGGACCTACAAAATTCCTTCTCTGTTTTTATGGAACTTAATTCTTTTTCATCATTATATAAAAATTCATGTGAATCCAGTGACCTTTAAAGACATGCCCTAATACCTCCAAACAAATGATCAATATTGTCTTCCAAATCATGTATTTAATTTGTAGAATACTTGGCTAGTTATGTGTAGGTAGCCTCATACTTCATAACACCCCTTCTTCCATTTTCATTAATATAATGTTTTTCTCTTTTTTTAGTTTATTTATCACACGTGAAGTATTTTTTGAATACTTTTTTGTTAAAATTTGTCAATTCCATGTCTTATAATTCATCTTACTCATTAGTATTTTGTATCAAAGACTACCATTGATTTGCATGACCCCTGAGACAGTATAACTCAAGTACTACATTTTTGTTCTCATTAAATCTCAATGGAATAAATATCATTTCAAGGGACTTAATTCACTACTCAGCTACCATCCATCCAAATTCAAATTTTTATTCAAAATTAATTAATGGAGAAATTTACTTATAAACGAGAAAAGCAGACACCAAAAAAATCTAGATGAATAGGGGGCACGTAGGACCTGGTGAAGCCTGAATTAATGTAGGCCCAGAGCATCACCTCTGATTAAGTTAGACCGACCAGTCTTCTAGAAGATGATTGATGGGAGAGAAGTGTTGTTTGAGACCAGCTATGCCATAGAAGCAAGGTGATATGCCAATTTGTCCCCCTCATTCTATTTTCACATCACACTAAAATTGTAAAGTAGCGTGGGACATTTTCTAACCATGATGGATATTGACCATGGAACCCATCCTTTATCACGAAAAGAATCATGAAGAAACAAAGAATTTGTCTCAGCTTGATAAATAGTAATATTACACTGATAGAAAAGAAATAACCCTATGAGCAGTACTCTTGCCTCTCCCTGACCGAGGATCCATACCCAAAATATAGAGTACGTTTTAGCACCACACTTCCAATCCAGTCCTGAACCATGCCCCCTCCTCTCATTTCTCCCAGAACATAGGAATCTTGTAACAGGAAGATGGAGAGCGCAAACAGATCCATTGCCCCTGAATTCTTGTCCCACTAAAATATAAGAGATTATGCCACATGAAACAATCCAATATATGTATATTATGGTTATTTTTCATAACCGAAGTAATATGTCCTAATATGATCAAGATCTTCTCAGGTCCCATAATTACTATGTTCAATTTCTCTATGAAAAAATCCATACATTTTCTATGGGTATTGAATCCCTTCCTTCCATGAGGATCCATTTTTAAACAATAACATGCACTAAATTAGGTTATGAATCATAATTCATAATTTTGAACAAGAAAAAAACTTATCACAAATCACATATCTAATCCAAAAACCATAATCATGGATTGTTTTGGGATATATTTTCTTTAAAATCATTTATAATGGATTTTAAAGAGAATGATATTTATCCTAATAATATTCTATAGGTGTTTCAAAACTTATGCATAGTATGATCCATTTTCATGTACCAGGTTATGCCTAGTCAGGCCTAAAACATCTTGTCGGATTTGTCACTCCTCAGTACATATGCTCCAGTTCCACATCTACATTTATTATCTAGACAGGGATGCATTTCTAAGAAGACCCATATAATCTATATCTTACTGAAATTATAGATTATGATTCTACTCTTATTCATGAAGTCTATCTTGGAGTAATGTTCCCTAAATATGTTTTAGAAAGTTAGTTCCCATGGATTCTATGAAATGTTCTCTAATACCATCTATCACATCCCTGACCCTAGTTTCCCAGAGTCATTGTTCATTTTATTACAATTGAATAGATTTTAGAGATAAAATTATAAAAGATCGACAAAATTATTACTCTTGAAGAAACTAGATACATACATGGTTCCCTTATTACATTGAAAAAAATAATCACAAAACATAACAAATGAAAATAAAATTCTTCCTTATCTCTCATTAAAAGATTTCAACTTCAAAACCTTTATAAAGAAAACAAAGAAAATAGTGAGCTAAAATTCTTAGTAAGGGTTATATATAGCAGAAACAAGAATCAATAATAATGGAATCATAATAAATTAAGCATAATCAAAATGGCATGGTCAATAACTCAAAAAAAAACATGCCATCAATACACTGAGAATTAAAATGCATCCAAAGATTTATCATAGTGAAAATCCTATCAATAATAAAAAATGATTTCTCAATAAATAAAATTATTAATTATTATAAATCAGTTATCTGGAACATGAAACATCATATCATTATGATGGATTAATTCTGTTCGTAGATAGACATATGATTATGTTTTGGAAACACAATAGAAGTATTTTTCCACAATAGTTTTCTCTCAAGAGACCTGTCGAGGAATTATAGGGCTATATTAGGCCCCACCCATCACTGATATTCCAAATAATTATTCATACTACGATTTATCTCAAGTACAAAATTACTTACAAATATATTCGTATTGATTAGTAAATATAGATTTATCAAATATTTCAACATTCAAGGTAAACACTATATATAAAAATGTTATAAGGCATAGATAATAATCATATTCATGATACCAAAAATAAGGATATTTAAGAGGAATATAAGTTAAAATTTAAAATTTCATCTAATGGGTAGTAGATAAAGTACATAATAATTATTATGTTCAAAATTCCATGTGTGTCTCATTGACATTAAAATTTAGACGTAGTCTCTTACATTATGTCTGAATGTGTTCTTCACATGATCATAATGTCTTAGATAATAAGATTATATACTAAAATTAATTATTATAGAAGAATTTATACAAGTATTTGATATATTATAATTTTATTATGTTCATTTATCACCTTTTTGATGAGTTATAATAAATAATTATTTCATTTTAGAGAGTTCGTTTCCTCAGTTTTCAATATTAGTTTACTTGTATAAATATATTGAAAATCATGTAAAATGAGAATAGTTTTATAGAATGTAAATTATATGTTATCAATGAACATAAATATTATTTTATGGTTATATATCTCATTCATTTATATTAAATGAGGATTAATCATAAGATAAAACATTACAGATAATCATTTTGATTATTTTTTTCATTTTTTTGATAATCACTAACTTCTTTGGTTATATTAATTAATATTATGCATATATACTCATTCCAGAACACTAAATAGGGTATAATAAATATATTATAATATTCTTTAACCATAATTTTGGATTTATGACTGACCATGAATGCGTAATTAAAAAAAACATGTCATACATGATGGTGGTGAATCATCACCATACAGAAAATGTTTTCATTTTTTTGGATAAAGGGGATAGGAGAATGGGTTTGATGATGAATATTCCGTTATCAAAATAAATTATAGTATATATAAGATAATGAAGTTATCATTTTCTTCACCAAATAAGTATATATATAATAAAAGAAAATAAATTAAAATAAATTGAATGAAAATGAAAAAAGATTTACCTCTTGAATTCTTCTCCTTGAGAACTACCTTAAGGGGCTAGGAAATGGTATTTTGGTGAGTCTAGAAAGACCAGAACATACCATAGTGGTTTGGGAGATGGAATTGATTGAATATAATCATTATTAAAGGAATTAGATGTGTGAGTAGAAGGGGAGGTGAGAGGTAGTATTTAAAATGGATGAGAGGGGTGTTTTCGATTATTTTATTCATTATTTTATTATTTTGTTTCAAGGCATGAAATAGTGATGTTTCAAGTGACTATATAAAATTAGTAGGTCATGTGTGTTAGAAAAAATGGTTATGACATCATCCATGACTCATGTAATATTGAATTAAACCTATAATATTTATATATATAGTAAATTACCATCTTTTACTATTCACTAAAAAGCAAGTATTTTTAAAAAAATCCAGAAATTTAGTATAACCATTTTTAGATACATAGAATTAAAATTTTAACTCCATTTTAAAAGAATAATTTCCTAAATAATATTAATTTATTTTTTAAATAAAATAACAATTTACAAAAAAAATAGCAATTATAAAATTATAACTGATTTTATAACACGTTGAAAATATAATTAAGGTCTTATAAAATTATCCTATAATAATAAGTAAAAATATATAAATTTATGGTTCTTTTTTATGATATGAATTTTTGTTTAAATCATATTTTGAATTATAAAATTTTAAATAAACATTTTTTTTATAAAAACACCAACTCTTAATTTATCAATTTAAAAATATTTATTTATATAATATATGATATAATTATATCATATTTTCATTTATAAGAATTATAAATTTTATTTATACATTTCTAGGTTATTTTACTATTCCATGGTTCTAATTACTACTCATAATGGTAACATTACTAGTCTAATGGTCAAGTTACTATTTCATTGGTATGTGGACATTAATTTCTATAAAAGCCTCTTATTTCATTCATTTTTAACTATAGAGTTTATTTTATGTTCATATTGTGATTTTTTATGATTTTGTCGACATAAAATATTTTTGTGTGCAATGTATTTTATTAAATGAATTGAATTTAATTATTTGGATTCATACCATGAAATCTTAGGGTGTTATAACTATAGATTAAAAACCCTTTTCTCCTACAGGGTAAGGTAAGAAATTAAGTGATTACTGACCTTATAATTAGTTGCACGATTTTTTTTCCAAACATTAGACAATATATTGGAACATGGTTCCCTTACAAGTAAACTTGGACAGGGTATTTAATAGTCATGAGAAAACCTCCACAAGCCATCAATAATGTCCATCAAAACCAAGAAAAATACATATATCTATCACGATGGTAGGTTAGGTCCAACATTCATTAGTATCATTCATTGTTGGATCTACTACAATATAATCTATAGGGGTTTTATTACCTAGAAATGAATCTTTTTGTGTCCAAAGTAGACACATTATAAACCTTGAAAATTTATTTACCTTCCTTAGGGTATTTAGTACAATTCTCAAGTGGTCTTCATGCTCTTACTGGATAATTGAATAGATAATAATATATTTTATAATGGTTTCGTCAAAATGGTAAAAGTTATCCCTAAAGACTCATTTAATCAAATCATTTAAGATAATTGGGGTATTTGTAAGACTAAAAAGTGTCATTATATATTCATAGTATCCATACCTTGTATAGAATGTAATATTATTTACATCATCCTTACTAACACTAAATTAATGATACCCCTAATGAAGGTCAACATATGAAATATATTGATATCCACATAGTTAATCAAATAATCCATCATTTGGGGAATATTATACTTGTTTGTGATAATGATCCTATTCAGCACCCAATAATAAATTCATATTTGTGTTGATCCAAATTAATTTTCCATAAAAAGAACATGTTCACCCTATGGTGAAAAACTTGGCAAAATGAGTCCCTTATCATGGTGTTCATTGAGTTGCATCTGGAATCCCGGAACCCAATTAGGGTAATTCAATGAAGAGTCTTTGAAATTTATGCCACACCTTTAATGTGTTCTATTTAGAACCAACTTCAATTTTTGGTGGAAGGCTGGGGAAATAGTTCCGAATGAAATCCAATAATTCATAAAACAATTGGCATATCATCGATGTCGAGTTTCTCACCAGCCATTGGAGACAAACTAACCATATGAATGTGAGTTAATACACATAAAATGGGTAGGATTTTCATACTTATCATCACATTGATAGACAATCGTTGGTTGGTTTGAAATATAAAAAAACATCCCTTTGGCGAAATTTGATGTGGGATTTATACATTTAAAGGCAATACATTCCTATGATGACATCAATATTCAACCTAAAGAAGAATGAAAATATTTACCAGAAGCACATTCCCACAAACATCAGCTAGAGAGGTATAAAATAGATAAGAAGGAATCATAGTACCATTAAGGGTTTGTACTGCTAACTCTACATCAAATAACTTGGGAGGATTTGTAATACCCTTAGAAAATTATTTGATATGAAATATGGGTAGCTCCAAAATCTAATAAGACATTAGTAGTTCTAGAGTTGATGGTGAGTGTACCTTTCAACACATATATATCACACCCCAAATTATAAATAGTGGTCTCATGAGATTTACCCTTATCCTTTAACATAATAGGTTTATATAGTCAGTCATCATCATCAACCTTCTAGTTTTGGAACTCGTTATCATATTTCAAATTCTCCTTACACTTGATGGAATGATGTTAGGGAGGTGCATTCTATGCAGATTTCTATACATTCGAATTATTATCCAACATATTCCCATCACAAAAATAATCAAATACTATATTACATTTCCTTATACTCATAAAACTTTTATTAGACCCCTTAAGGAAATTTACTTCATGCTTCTTCCCACACATAGAGCATAAATATGATCTCATATTGTTCTCACCTTGGTTTTAAGATTTTATATTAAAATTCATATTACTTTCACTGTCAAAACCATGAGATTGTTAAATAACTATATCCTATATTTAAACCACAATTTAATAATTTACAGTCTCTTCTTAGATAATGAAGTATCTTATGGATAACTCTGATCTTATACTTGTCTGTATGCCACTGATGAATTGATCAACCCTACTTTCAGGATGGATGATACTATCAGAAAAATACATCACATGTCTTGTAAAATTACCCTCATAGGTTACAATAGATTCATCCTCCATTTTCATTAACATGAGAAAATATATTTCCATATTCATAAAAATAATACACAGAATGTAATTATTGAAAAATAATATCTTGAACTCATCTCAATCCATGGATAAAATATCATCTTGTTGATTTATTTTCATGATTAGAATCCAGCACTGGTCCACATCACATTCTAAATGAAAAATATCTAGAACGAATTTCTCATTATTCAGATACTAAATAATGAAGAATATCATTTAATTGGTATCAATACATTGTTCAGCAATTATTAGATCAAAATACCCAGTGAAAATTGTGAATGATTCCTCATGAAGGACTCAATAAAATATTGTTCCCTCCTTTTCTCATTTGGAAGTCTAAAATGATTCATATCTTGAGAAAGTTGTGTGAGAATAACAATGTGGTTTTCAATACATTATAAAATATAATTCAAATTATAATGATATTAATAACTTTATTAACCATAACTATCAGCATTAACATAGATCCATCAGGTTCCAACCATTGAATAAATCAAAAAAGCATGGTGCAATAAATAATAGTTTTAGTTGAGAACCTCATAATCAAGGAATCACTTATAGGATGTATAAATTCTAAAACTTCTCTTAAAAAATGAAACATTAGGTTTATCATTGGTTATTCATATCCAAATTCTTTTTAAATCCATAATTATGGTTTGGGAGGATTTTTTGAATTTCAAAATCATATCCCCCAAGAGTATCAATGGAGGTGTGTAGTAAGGCCTATTGTCATGAACTTGTTCTGAATCAAATCTAGATTAATATAACGTTTTTTTGTGTTTTTTTCAAAACTAACATATGTTTTAGATCCACATCCACTTTTAGTATTCATACAAGTATGCATTTATTGGAAGCCAATCAATATAAACTTTTAAAAAAGGCAATGATATTTTATTGTATATTGACTCATCCTTGGAATTATCCTTATAAATATGCCCATGTGGGGTTTAATAAGGTTTTATCATCCAAATTTCCCAAGTATAACTAAAAAACCACTCAGATACCAAATATACTGACCATATCTTGTCAAAAATAGAAATTAAATCACTTTTGTGGGTAATTTAATACATTACAATAATAGTGACCCAAATAACGTATTATTTTAGTTCCCTTTGAAACATGGAAACATAAAAACGGGTATATATACGAGTTAAATTATCTCCTAATGGGTTCATCATGGCTAGAACCATTCTTAAAAACATAATACATAATATATATCTTTATAACATGGGGAAAAGAATCATAAGAAAGGGAGAGATCAGATGCTCAATAAGGGTAAAAAAGGGATACATGTAAGGATAATAATGAGAATAAGTTTTTTAGAATGTTATCATAGAATTATACGATTATAACCTATATATTTAAGATCATAATTATGTGTAGTGGAATAAACATTGAAATATCATAAGACATGAATAATAATTGAATCAAGAGAATAAGACATAAAAGCATAACATAAAAATATGGAATGGAATTTTGGAAGACACATACTTATATTGAAATGAATTCCCCATTAGTCCAGGATTTTTTATTAGTCTATCATAGTGGACTGGGTTCACTTCCAATGCAGTATCAATAGTCAAGGTTCATTCCCAATACCATATTATCAGAAAAATTACTTTGTAAATTGAGTTTAATCCCCATTCCATCCATGTCTATCTCATTAGATATAAATCAATACTAATGAATTGGAGCGAGTCAATGTTCCAAACCATCTCATAATGAAATCATACATATGTGTTCCACCAAATCATAAAAAATCGTTATATCATAACCCATGAAATAAAAAGTGGGTATCATAAACATGTCATCATATCATAACCTATTAAAAAGAGATGAGTTTCATAATCATTTCATCATAGAGTATCCTATAAAATGATATGGGATTCATGTGAATTTATCATGGAATAACCCATGAAATAGAAAAATGTCTCATAAATTACATGTCATTAAAAGAAGAACCATTCAGGGAATGAATAAGAATGGAATCCATCAATCATAACCCCATTGAGAAATATATAACACCAATAGATGAAATTTTAGACGGAAAATAATTTTTAAAAATATTTAAAAAACTTTTCTTGTGTATAATATACTTTATACATTGAAAAATTCTTTTACAAACATAAAACATTTTTAAAATACTTTTCATTGGAAATAAATTTCAAAACATATCAAGAGAATTTAAAAACCATTTTAAAATCATTTTTAAAACACAAAGAAATTTAAAATAAATTTTCCATTAAAATATATTAAAATATCATTTTTGTAAACATTGAAACCATTTTAAAAACATTTTTTTAAATAAAATTAATTTCTGATCGAAGATATAAGGAAGGTCATATATTTTTTTACCAACATTCTTTATTATATTAAGTACCAATGAGTTGAAAATGGGAAATATCCACGAATATAATAGAAAAAACCATAATAGATGAAATATATTAGAATTATTGATATATGGATCATAATATTTTATCAATGGAAGCATAATCATAAACAATCCTCATAAATGACAAGATTGTAGCAACAAACTCTTAGAAATTTAGTAAATTTGAATCAAAATACCCATGGGAGAATAAAATTACATGTTGCTTAAAATAACATGAAGATAATTATATTTGTGATATAAAATATCAAATTTAAGTTTATACACAATGAAAATTAATATATGCAAATAATTAAACATGTATCTCTAAGAAAGAAAACAGAGAAAACAAATACCATACCGCTTTCGAAACTTTTGAACTATAAAACAACATGAAATATATGTTATAAAATCTTTGTTTAAATACCGATAAATATATTTTGAATAATTATATAATAGATTAATTTTCATTGTATAATCCACACCAAAGAAATGAGTGGTGAATAAAGCATATGTCCTGGAAAAAATAAAACAGAGACTAGAAATCCCCATAACTAATTCCTTGAATCTCATCATACTTCTTCAAAAAAAATTATATTAAATATAATTTTATTATACATATATTAATAAACCATATTAAACTATGTAATACCATATATTTTTTACTTATGAATTTATATCACCAGTTTATTAACAATTGTATGTACACATGAATTCAGTTTCCTTTTTCATATCATTTTGAAAGAAAGAATTGAATAGAATTATATATTTATATATATTATCATTCAAATATAATTATTATGTAATATATATAATATATTTTCATTAAAACTATCAATAATACATTCTATGTAATGCGTGAAAAAATAACTTTTCATTGAGGAGGAAAGTTGTCCACACATCCACAAACAATGTTATCATATTCGAAAAAATAAATACCAAGAAGGTATGTATATAAAATAATTACTTATGAATATATATATCACACATATCTGATATATATCATAAAAAATATTAATATGATCATTATTCCCTTCCTCTATAGGTGTAAATGAAAGAGCGAACTATATCGACTCGTGAGGCAGTAATCCACCGCATACACGAATGATTATTGCGTATATCATTCCATTGATGATTGTGTGAGTGTAATTAATATAATTATTATAACAAAATATCATTATATTAGTTATTATTTGGTTTATATATAATCATGGAATAAGAATAATTGTTGGGGTGGAAAAAGAAATAAAACAATAGTTCTTATTAGAGGACGTTACTACTTCATTTGGTAACTCCTTTTGGTTCTCACCAACAAGTATACATGGTTAGATTTATATAAAAATTGACACGTATAATATGATGTGAGGGATGTTTGGAGTATTTATTTATAGGGTTCGGATTATATAATGATATTTAGAGGCATGAATATGTTGGGGTGGGGGTGACTTCCCTCTTATAGTGGACGAGTAGGGGAATGTTTGTAAATATAAAAAGGCCAATAGAGTTGAGAGTTATTCCTTCCCTATTGTGCCTCCAATAATGGTAAAAAAAATATATATAATAGGTTTAATGGTCTAAATATGGACACCAAATGGTTTTTGTATATGTGTGTGGTCATTTTTACACCTTATGTTTATTGTTTATCCACTATGTAATCTTTTTTTACCTCAATCAATGTAATTTTATTTTATTATGTTCACAAAAAACATTAATTAAATAATAAGTAAACATTATTATAAATTATAAATTTTGATGATACCAAACATGGAATCCATTTTTTTTAATTTTATTCATAGAAGTGTCATAAAATTAATTTTAATTAACTCTGTACACAGGACGAGACGACAAGTATTTAATGTGAAAAATATCACAAGATTGAAATATTTCTATATCTAATTTCAATGTGATAATGGTTACAATGACCTAAATTGGATTAACTTATGAATAAATGATATAATAATACTTTCAAACCAAATTAAGATAAAATTTAACTACATAAATAAATTAGATGAAAAAGATGGTTACTATTAAAATTATGTATTTTTCACTTTTCAACCAAAAATAAAGTATTTCCAAAAAAAGAAAATAATTCACCATCTTATAATCCTGATATCACGAATTCAAAAATTAATTTTATATTATCATATTAAATTTCTATATGTTTTTAAAATTAATTTTATTACTTTTCGAAAATGGAACTTAAAAGTAGTAATTTTGAAAAAATAGTATTTTTTAAAACATTTAGAAACTTTAAAAAATTATATATTTCTTTATCAATATGTTTTATTTATATTAATCAATTATAAATAATTTTTCTCTTATTTATTAATATTCATATTTTTATTTTTAATATCTATGTTATACCTATCATGTTTAGAAAAATTAAAATAATAAAATGATATTTAATAGAAATTATAGGTTCTGTATAACGAAATCTAAGCGGATGTTTCATGTACAATAAGAAAAAATGTTGTAGAATATAAAAAAATATTAAATTGTTTTATACTAAAATTAATAATATTAATTAAATTTTATTTATCACCCACCCTGATGGACATTTTTTTTTATTTTTTTCTTTTATATTGATAAAATCTATCATTGTGTCTAGTAAATCATAATATCCTTCAGTAAATGATGACCTATTTGAATCTAGATTAATAATAACACTAGAATATTTCGTGAGGAAAATTAAATATTCATTTTGAAATAATTATGATTTATATATGTTTTCAACTATTGTTATTGGATATCAATGATTGTAAAAAATAGTAATATTTCATGTATTTCAATATGTTTTATAAGATAAAAAGAAAAACATAATGATTTATACAATATATACATATTTAATGATAAATTTGATGTTTCTTGGATAAATCGATGAATAATATAGTACTCGTGCCTTATTATCTTAAATAAGTTATATTTAAGACATTGAGTTTATAACATTTATCATTAATGAAGTGATCTTATGTTTAAAGACTTATGTCAAATGTGACAGTTTGTTTACCACACTGGAGAACTATGTGAAGTCAAGGAAATGTATTATTTTTACATGATTACATTAAATAAATCCATTGGAAATATGATTACATTTTAATAAGGAATAATTTTGTAGATGAAGGAGAACTTGTTTTTGGAATATGATAAAATATAATTTTACTGATTTTATATAAGTGTTCACTAAAAATTTAGATAAATCTTATGCCAAACAAGGAACCCGCTACCACATAAGTGGGAACCATGGTGTAAACCAAATTTTAGAGGTCTACCTATCCAGTAATGGGATTGGAAGGAGTGAGTGGTTTAATTAAGTCTACATTAGAACATGCTAGTGTGAGAGGACATGTGGATGGGCAAGCTATGATGATTATGTATTTGGGATGAATGGAACTATTATTGATGTTTTATGTAGGTGTCGATACCCCACATCCAAGGAACAAGCTGAATATAGAATAAATTATTAAATAATGGAGTATCTTAACTAAAAAATGTGTGATTTTTTATGAAGATTCTTAGTCACTATTGCTCCATCATTAAAAATTTAGGCATTACACACTCTATCCAATTCAATCTATCACTACCAACCAATCATCCAAAACTATAATCTTTAAAATCCCACCAAAGGTTTTCTTTTCTCCTTGAATCCAGTGTTCCCCAAACACTCAAGTATTCAATAAAAAATAGTCCTTCCATTTTCAATGACCATACTGATTTTTCGAGATATGTTCTATCGAACCAAGGACTTGTAATCAGTAAAAGTATTTCATAAATGTGATAACTCAATTAATAGAATTTTTTTTAACACAAACATAGTTACTGTATGATTTTTGGAAATTTTATATTTAGGAATTGGTTTTATAATTAAAATTAACAAAATAATTTCATCATGTGCATGTGATATACTCACAGTGTGGTGTTTCATTGTGTATGATGGGACACTACAATTATTAGAATCACATAACCCACATTTGATTATTATAATTTTTGATATATTTAGGAATTCATTGAATTTATTTACAAAACATAAAAATAAATATTTTAGGTGGTGAAAGGTAGTGGATTCTATGCTTATAAATAACGAATCACACATCCTGATAGATGTTGATTCCATTCTCATAACTCTTGAGAGGTATCATTATTTTGAAAATAGGAAATATATGAGAATTCAATGACATGAGAAGGTAGGATGATTTACAAACCTCCTAGAATATGAAATGGGTGGATATCCATGCTTATATATCATGAAAAAGAGATCCAAATATTCTGTTACATGAAGAATAATAATAATAACAAGCCTTCTACTTGTGGGAATCACACTTGAAGAGTTTTTTTGAAAACCTATTCCATGAAACACTATTCCTTCATGAATAACTATTTTCCATAAACTAGTTATACTAATACTATCTTACTGATTTATATGAAATTTGTTTTCAATATATAAAACCCTATATGAAGAAGAAATAACTATTGTGTATTATTGTGTTGGGTGGAGGAAGAGGTAATTGTGTGATATACTTAGAAAAATAGTTCTATTAAATGTAATTGATTTTTCATATAATTATAAAATTTTCATATAACTATATTTCTTGAGTAAGGATTAATACATAAGTAATTTCACTTTGAAAAAAAAATTCATTTTCATCAATTCGGATTTTTTAAAGGACGAAAATTCTATGAGAAAGGATTTGAACGTATATAATAAATAATAATGTACACAAGTATTGAGAAACAATTAAAAATAATATAAGAAAATTAGAATAATTTTATATATAGTATGGTATATTCAAAACACATGCATCATGATTTATTCATGAAGTGATTTCAAAAAAGGAAACTTGATACTGATGATGGGTAGAATCTCAGAAGACTTTATATATGATATGTGAGTGTATTAATATTAGGAAAATTCATTCCTAAATGAATTAAAATTTAATGTTTGGTGTGATTCATTTAAATAAATATTTTTTTTGTGATAATAACAAAGGATAACTGATATGGATTTTATTGTTGATATTGGATCATAGAGATGTAATGGTGATGATCTTGAGCCAAGCATTCACTATTTAAATGGTTTTTTCTGGTTGTAAATGTTGGTAAATGAAATAAAAATATTTCAATTCTGTTAATATGTTAAAGAAGTCAAAAATAAAAAATCTGATGAAGTATACAAGATATACAAGAATGATGAAAAAGAGAATATTTCATAGATAAATTGATGCAGAAGATATTAATCATGTATTAATATCTTAAGGAATATTTTATAGATATTGATATTATAAAATTGATTATTGTTCATTTGATATTATGTTCAATGACATGTATCATTAGTGACACATTTATTACAGTAATTGAGAAATAAGTGAATTTCATGCAATATTTTATCATCGCATTATGAATTTAAATAATTCCATTAAAAAATATGATTATATTTTACATGAAGATTAATTTAGGATATAATAGATATATAGGATTCAAATTTTATAAAACAATATGTTAATGCTTTTATATATTAATTAGAGTAAACATTTTCCAACTCATAGGCTAATGAGGGACCCATGTACCACACATGTGGTGGAAAGGGGTTCATCCCTGAGGGAGAGTTCAGCCTGGATGACCATTGGAGATATAGGTGGGACTGGGCCAAGAAGGAATGTAGGATCATATGATAGTGAGATAACACATGTGGATGTGGCAGATAATCCATCTGTGTGGGTGGGCTAGAGAAGCACATCTCTGAAGGAGTATGTGGGTGGAAATCACCCACTACCATAGGATAAGCTCCAAGAGGAATAAATATTTTAATAAATGAGTTAACTAACTAAATGAAATCTTTATGTGGGAAGATGTTTCTACGTCACCATTTCATTTTCATAAGAAATTGCGACATAACACATATGATATAATTTGATCAATCATCACCGTCTGATCAGCTATGTGTATTGTCTTCTACCTTCCACTACAAGTTTTCTTTTCTACTTGTATGTAGTGTTCGATGGTAAATCTAGTCTTCAAGGGAAAATACTCTGGCCATCATCAATGACCATGATTAATGATTTATACATTGTTTCTCAAACATATACCATGAAATCAATGAATTCATTGGATGTATGTGATTAGTCGAAGATCAAATTACTACCAAATGAAAACAATGTTTCATTAGGTTGTTTGAGAATATGATGTTCATGAGTGTGTTCAATATTTTGAAACAGTATGTTACTTTCATCATTTGAAGATGATATAAAAACCATGTGGAGTTTCAAGATGTAATAAGGGAATCTATGATTAACATTGTCACATATCCTACATTTGATGATTTTAAATTTTAGGATTTTTGGAAATCCAAAGAATTGATTAATTGGACATAAAAAGTGGGATTTTATTCAGCTTAAGGTAGTGTGAAAATCTTCTCTTATTAAAAAAGATCATAACCTGAGTGATGTTGACTCCATTCTCATAATTCATTAGTGATCTTATTTTTATGAAATATAGAGCCTCTCATAGAATTGATTTACATGAGAAATCAAGAAGATCCACAAGCCACATAGTCTATGTTAGATGGGGAGATATGATCTTATATATAGTGGGAAATAAATCCTCTTTTTCTATTATATAAATAAGCGGACTCATAGGCCTTCATATTCTATGAAACACACTCGAATAAATTTATAAGAAAACATGTTCTACAATGTTTCTTCATGAATGAAGAACTATTTTCCATTAACCAGTTATAATAATACTACCTTAATGAGTTATATGAAGAACATTTTCCATTTATAAAAACATTATTAATGATGAAATAAATATCACAAATTGTTTTTTTGAATGAATTAGTGGTAAGTCACATGATATAATAATCATAATAGTCATGTATATGGGAAAAAAGTTGTTATATTACCAGAAAACGTGAATATAATTAGATATATCAAATAATGAATAACAAATATGTAATTTTCATATAAGAACTACTAAATTCCATCCATTCTGGTGTATGGAATGTAAAAAATTTCATTATAATTCTATTTCATTTTTTAATCGACATTAACATGAACATGAATTGAGAAATAATTAAAAATCAAATAAACTAACAATAAAAATTTATATGTCTTCTAAGGATTATTCATAATACATGAATGATTCTTTATACATGAAGTGATTTAAAATAATACTACTTCAGAATGTTGTTGGGATGAATATCCAAGGACTTTATATTCGAGTTGTAAGAGTATAATGTATGTGAATGATCCTTCTTGTATGAATTAATATTGAATGTTTTGTGTGATACAATTACATTAATATATTTTTCACTAAGAAAAACGTGAATTGTTACATGATTCATTTTTGATATTAAATTGATGAAACATATTTGTGATTATTCTTATCTAAGAATTAATTATTTTAATCAACCCAAACACTGATTTTGATTCTTGTTAGAAGAAGTGTAGACGAGTTGGTTATATAATTAATATCTTTTAATTATCATTTTTGTTAATGAAGAATTCTGAAATTATCAATCCACAACATATTCATATTATTGTGAATGATGTGAGGAGTAGAAGAAATGGTGGATTTTAGTTTGTTTTTGTTTTGAAGAAGATGTTATTTACCACTTCTATGCAAGTAACATGTAAATATGTATCTGAAAAAAACCACCACTATGAAATCCAAAATAAGTCTCATCAGTTGGATGAATTTATTGGTGTTCCAATGAATATTAATTTTTGAGAGTTTTTTTTTCATTAGAAGTATAAATATTCAACTATGAGAGATAAAATAAATACTATATATTTACTATTGTGAATTTGATGTGATATGATATTGAATTATTTATATAACAATGTATAAAGAACAATTCTATAGTCTTTGTGTGGTATAAGTTTATTTTGATATCATTTTATGGGTTATGAACCATTATTCAATAGAAAATCTTGTAAAAACAGTATATTCTATCTTTGCCCACTTTCATATAATTTCATGTGATAAAGAAAAGAGAATAACATTACTAAGATCCTAATAAGTATAGGAGGTACATGGGATAAAAGTTATAATTTGGTAAATAGTTCCTAACACAGATTCACCTACACCTCTCAATATTGATTATAGCCTAATGTGGCCTGCTCAAATATTCAAATTCTAAATATTTACCAATTATTATATAATAAAATATTCAATCAAAGGATCCATTGATTCTTATAATGGTTTATTTATAGCAATGAAGGGTCATGATGGTGAAAAAAACTATTAATGACATATATGTTAAACAATAATTCCTTTCACACTTCAGTAAAATGTCAACATGTATGTCGTTTATAAAATGGAAGGAAGATGCATTTTGACCCATTTTTTTAAAACATGGGTAAACATTTCTTTTATGAATCATTGGAGAAGTGTAAAAATTATCATTAAAAACATTTTATGGATAATATTGATATGGAAGAAAAATAATCCTCGCAATGTAGGAAAAAGATGATTTCTATTAACTTCATGGATTTGGTATCTGGAGTACATAAAAAGTGTAAAATAATGAAAAATTTGGAATTTCCATAAATAACTAGATGAGAAAAAAATATATTTGGTTATTTACTGAAAGAATATATAATTTCTCTAATTGAGTCTTCAACATAAAAAATCTCGTATAATGATGAGACAATAGAATATACCATTACCAATTTGGTAACTTTTCAATCATAACCCCCACGAATGAAATAAATTCTAATGAAACATTAAATACCCTAAATATAAATATATGAATTATATAAAATATAAAAGGGGTAGTAGTTACACCTTATAAAAATAGATAGGTTTAAAATAAGATATTTGTCTCTGTGGAGTGGAAATTGAGACAAACATTCATTAAACAGATCTTACCATTGATGATAGAATTAATCAATTAATTGATTGTGTTGATCAAATGTAAATTCACATAATATTTTTAAATTGTATATAAAATAATAAAAAATCCATTCAAAAAATATTCATATAATATCAAATAGAGAGAAAATTTAATAAAACCTAATGATTGAAATTGAGTTATGAATTTTCATACCACTTGGTAATATTCAAGTAATATTCCCTTCGATGAAATAATATAAATTGAAACATATAATACCATGAATTATAAATGATGGGTGATATAACATGTAAAAAACTATATAATATTCGAATAAACCATTTCCCTGATCTGTTTCACCAAATGAACTCATTCACACCTCCTCATATATTATATTATTGTGACTAGTAGCGGGTTCCAAGTGTATGTGTGGGAGGAGAATATTTAATTGTATTACGGTAAGAAACAAGGAAAATCCAAACATAATGTATAAGAATAAATAATAATACTATAGAATAAATAAATATAAACAATGATGAAATAATAAATTACATACAATAAAATACCAAAACATCATGTCATTCATTCATCACATATCACCCACTTGATCAATAACATATATAAGAGTTAATTAAAGAAATAGAAATAAAAGTAACATGGATCTACTTAGAAATATAATTGTAAAAAAATACATAGATTCCAAAACAATATTAAGAAACATCAATTTTATCCATAGAATCCAGAAAAGCAACTCTAATCGAACATTCTACCATAGGCCTCAGCCATATCCATCTTGTATCTGTGATCAAACCTAACGAATACATACGATCTATATGTAGACTAATGATCATGTACATGGGGTGAGAAAAAAAACTCATTAGGTAAACGAAGTGATGAACCTATAATCTTATTCCATAAGTGTCTGCTCATAAAATATGATAATCCTAGCTAACACACAATTATAATAAGATAATAATACATACTTTATCATTCTTAGGGTCGGTGATGATGATAACAAAAATACCTACTTCATCCAACACCAGAAATTTCAATGATAATGTCATTATGATCTTGCCTCCTGAATAACATAGAAGCACCAATTCTATGGAAATCCAAACAAAATCTCATCCCTATACTCAATATTTATTATTTTTTACTTATATTTTTCAATATATAATCTAATACCATATTATAAAATATTATCAATGAATTATCTATACAGAACCTATATAAGAGTAACAAATGATAGTCCCCAGATCCATTGTTTGATACATAATCCATTAAGTATACTTCCAAAAATTAAAACAACATCCCAACATCTCAACTACATATACAGAACTCCTTTCCTACTATTCTCAACCATAACAACATGGAATGACATGTCGACTAAAATCAATAATTGAAGAGGAATTTAATTTCAATCTTCCCATCAAACAAGGTTCATAAGTAATATCCCATAAAGAGCATCTGAGTATCCTAATAAGGTAGAAGTCAAATAGTATGCTCATAATCTCGACCCCCAGAATAATGTCTGAGAAACCCTATGGAATTTTAGGTCAACTAATATCAATCGTATCACTATGGAATGTCATTTCAACTAATTTAAATCATATCACTATAAAATTCCAATTCAAAAAAAATATCATTCATATCACTATGAAATACAAGGTATACCAATATCAATAAATCATGACGAACTCCATGTCTATCACACTATCAAGTAATACATATATCCTAGATCCTAGGATGTATGTATGACTATCAAATAAATAATTTATAATAAAAAGAATTAGAACATAGATGCCAAGATGTACCTCTATGCATCCCCATCAAACAATCACATTGCACGGGGACCCATATGCCGAGTACTATGAAGTACCTATAGAAATCATAGTTGCATCATGAGTAACCATTTTAATGTGTATATAATAGAGTAAGAGTGTAAACATTCCCAAACTCACCATTAACACAATATTCTATCTGTATTTTAGGGTCATTATGTGTTCTAAGGTGACACCTATTACTGTATCTGTAACAACCCAGGTAAATAATGAATATGACATTTTAATATTTATCCATATTTGTGAATAAAATATTAAAATGACTTTAAAGGGGATGCTATGCTCGATGGCGTACCCAACCCACAACAACGAGTTTCTTGGGAATCTTACGTTGCACTCTAATAATAATATAATATTATTTTAAATGGTAGTTAACATGTAGTTGTTGTATTGGCGGGAATGGACATAAATAACTAGAATATGATTATATATGTTTTTAAATGTTTTTACATTTATCCAATAAAAGATAAAGGCTTAAGATATGGAAAGAATTCAATTTTAGGCGTATATGCCCTAGTTTTCACTAAAGGTTCACTTATCTCCTTTTGATGGAAAACTATCATTAAATATAGTTTTTTTCACACTTATACATTCTATTGGACCAAATAAAACTCTTCTTATGAATTGGGACATCAAAATTTACTTTGTGTAAATTTTTGGTATCTTTTTGATAAAGTTCATTTTTTAATGAATAGTATAAAATGTTGTATTTAAATTCAAAACCACTTTATAATATAATTTATTTATATTATTATATTATCTTTTGAATTGGTTTTAAAGTGAAATTAGAATATATTTTTACCATTAAATCCAATAGTGGTCGTTGTAATTAATTTCACTTTGAAATCAGATTTAAACTAGTGTCAATCTTTTGATACATATTATTTCATAAAAACAAGCTATTTGCTCTGACAGCGGGAATTAATTATTAAATTAATTAATGTGACTTATATGTTTTTAATTTTGTAAAATATACTTCATTTTTGAATTCGGAATATGAAATATAGCTTAGGGTGAATTTTTGGGATTTTTCTGAAAAACTTCAATTTTTGATAAATAGTGAAACCACTATGTGGTACTTATAAAAACTGATTTTTCCATTTAAATGATATTTTTCCATCTTTTTGTTTTGAATTTCAAAAATCCGACATACATGGTTGTCATTATGAGGTAAAACGTGGTTCAATGGGATAAAAATAATTTTTATGGTGAATAGTAACTTATTAAGTTTTTAATCGCGATTAGAGGTAATTAGTGTAGTTTATGGTAAGAATGATGTTTTAATAAAATTAAATGACCTAGACACATGTCCTACCCTCATTGGATGTGTCATGTCCCACCAAGAGAATCCATGTGTCAACTTGGGGACCCCATGGAGCCACTTTGGTTGGAAAATGACATAAATATCTTTTTATTTAATTTTAAGGTAAAAATGACACAAACATGAAATGTTTTACTAAAACAATTTTTACATGGGGTTATACAAGTCATATTTTTGACTATAAATAGTAATTGGAAATCTAAAAAGATTTCCTACATCATAGTATTTTTTTATAATTTTTATACATTAAATAAATTAAATTTTTTATGACATCATGATGATGTAGCGATGACCACATTATTTAACGATTTAAATAAAATGGAATGATAATGTAATATCTCAGACCTAAACATGTAAAAAACCTATTGTATGAGTGGATTTAAAACCCTTATCACCTTATCCTATAAATACATCAATGTGGGACCTTTAAAATCCGAAACTCCTTTGAAAATAAAGTAACATTTTGTAACATTACAAGAGTGCCCCTCCTCTCCTCTTATAAAAGGCCCCCCACCTCTACCTCCATACCCACACTCCCTAAGCCATTGGATTGGCCAAAACCTGCCCAGTTTTTCTCTCCACTTCCCTCTCTTACTCATTGAAGCCTAAAATTGGGCCGAAGTCTTCCCAAGGAAGTCTTTGAGCTAAAACCAAAGGGAGTTACCCGATTTTAAGGTAATGTATTCACTTGTGTCCTTTTGTTTTATTTTTCTTCTCCAACCCCCTAAACTCTTTTTATTAATTTATTTTGTAACAAATTCAGTATCTTCAATATACTAGGATGTTGTTATAAGAAGTATTCTAGCTACACTTACACACACCTACATCTAATGGTTAAAGAACATACTGTTTCCGTGGATGGCGAATTTCTGCCTCCCAAAACGATGATTGTTCAACATTCTTCTAAAACCTTCAAAGGTGGCCATTAATATGACAATATTTTTATATATGATATCTAATATGTTTATGATTTAATTAAGCTTCTGTATTTTTCATTAATGGCGTACCTTTATGGTTTTCATTATGGGTAAACGCGATATCTTCATTTAAGGAAGTGCGGACTACCGCCCCCTCAAAGTGATTTCATTCGTTAATACCATATGTGGTATGTATAAAGGATATATTTAATAATATTATATATGATAACATACTGGAATTAAAATACTATTATGTATAATTATGTTTTAATTCCATTAAATATGAAATATAAATGGAAGTAGCCTTCATGCGTACGTACGGCTTACCGTCTCCATGAATGGTACATTTCATTTCTTATCTCAAAATGTTATGTAATATTATAAGTACATATATATAATGGATATATATGATAAATATTACATCTAAATTATGGATATCATTCTGGAATTATAACATATATCTCTCTCTCTCATTTTGTTTTAATTCCATTAATATGACAAAAAATGAAAGTAGCGTTCATGCGTACGTACGGCCTACCGTCTCCATGAACGATGCTTTTCTTTTTTTTTATCTCCAAAAGATATGGAATAGTATAAAATGAAAATTTTATGGATATATATGATATTTTAATAATTAATACTAGTCTGGAAATTATTTACATATAACTACATGGGCAATCTTTTTTCAAACAAGTTCATTTTTGACTCATGTACCAAACATTGGCAAAAATGTCTGATATGAACTAACATTATTGAACAATTATTATAAAATTATAATATGTGATATGAACTTAATAATAATCTATAAAGGAGGTACTTAGGAAATTATTAATTTACCAATGTTTATTATTCAGGAATATAAAGAAACGAACAAGACAAGTTGGACTTGATGTATGGGATCCTACTCCACTCTTTCTTTTTAATTACACTCTTTTATGTCATTCCTTTTAAAGCTTATATTTCTTGTTATTGGGATATTAGTTTATATTACTCTTACTGTTATTTTTATGTTCATTTGATGAGAGACCCTATTCCTTCTCATCAAACCATTTTGGAAGTTTTGAGTGGCGCCGTTAGGCTGCCGAATTTTCGTAACAGTTCTAACCTCTCACTTTCTTTTTAAGTACTCTCCTTTATGTCACTTATTTTAACCTCCTATTTTTATGTTGGGGGATGTTATTTTATATTCATATTTCTATAAACATTAAGTAAATATGATGAGATTCCCTATTTGATATCATCAATCCATTTTTGTAAGTTTTATGTGGCGTCGTTGGGCTGCCGAGTTTTCGTAAGGGATTTTTCATCTCACTTTTATTCCCATGAGATTTATGTTCATGTTGCCATAATTTCCATTAATTGGTGTATGTACTGCCGATTATTTTACTCATTGTGTAATATAATTTCTTTTATTAGTATTTACATCAATGTTGTATTGTCCTTCTTTCACGAGGTGTATGTTTCGAAAGATACCCAAGTCGGTAAGGGAACCCTTCACCCTACTCTTTTTCAAAGACTTCTTTTGTTGGGTCTTTTAATGTACATATTTTTATGTTGGGATATGTTCTCATATATTCTTATTGATGTAAATTTTATGTCCAAGTGATGAGATACCCTTTTTTATCTCTATTCAACTCATTTTGATGTGACGTCATTAGGCTGTCAAGGGAACTTCTTAACCCAATTTCAATTTCTTTGGGTTCAACATGTAGTTATTGAATATGTCATCATTTGAATATGTGTGAATGAACTTTGATTATTTTACACGTAATATACACTTATATTTGGTGTATTTGTTTTTCACACATAATTACGTAATTGTTTTATCTTTAAACCAAGGATATCGTCTTTGTATGGGACTTCGTCTCAATCTCCTTTCATTGAGGCATATTTTGTTTTATACACAACCTTCTTTTATACGGTGTATAAAACCCTTTGAATTTTACGTTTATTCAAAAGTAATTTTTTTTATATGAAGTGTTTATTAAACGACAAAAGGAAATGTTTTTGTCGTAAGTATGCGGCGACAACGACTTCTCCGGCGTCGTGACCATTATTTGAGTTTCAGCTTCCTCTACAAGACATACCTTCTTTTTAAAAGAAAAATAAATACCATGTTATACTTTTCTTTTATTTTCGTATTGAAAATGGTTTTCATAATGTTTTTATTATATCAATGTGTTGTATTGATATCTTGTGATTTAAATGTGGAAATGTTATGTTTCCTTTATGCATGTTTTATATGATACAATTATGTTGAGGTTCTTGGGAATTATTATGAAGATGGGTGGTTCTGTGATAATCTAAGGGCGGGTGAGCCCGATATAGCTCTCCAATACATTGGGTAACGCGAAGTAGTGAAACATTAAGGTTTCTCGGAAGAGATTTAGGGAATATACTGTGGTGGGTATTCCAAACGTAACCAAGAGGGTTGCTCCATACGTAAGAATGTTATGAATGCCTCAAGTTACCTTTTATGTCTTATGATTTCTATGATTTATTCAAGATTTTATGAGTTATGTTAAAGTGCTTATGTTTTACGGGTAAAGTATGTTTTCATTCTTATGTATACATGTACTCATGTTTCCTTTCCATATTTTTATATCCCTTACTAAGCTTTTTATGCTCATCCCAAGTTTTTGAAATGTTTTTCACAGGTCAATGGAAGGGTACGTGATGTGATGATAGTGTCAAGTATGTGTCAAGAAAGAATCCATGTTTTATTTTAAATATGTTTCCGTTGATGGAAATAATGAATACTGTCTTTTATGTAACCACTTTTTTTAAATGTGGAATGTAATGTAAGTTTCATGATCTAATTCTCTAAAACTCTAAACCTGAAAAGATCCTCAATGTTGAATCTTGTAATAACTCAAGATTAAGTACGTTTTAAGGCTGGGGCCTTATAGTTGGTATTAAAGGTCAATTTAGATAACTTTAGAGGTTAGGGTATTCTCTAAGCAAAGTGACATTACCATAATGGTTAGGATTTGAGAAAGAGTCCTGTTTTTAGATAAATTGAACGAGTTAGTATATCTTAGTGTTTATCTTCCTCATTAGTACATGATGGTTATGTTTATATACTCACACTGACCTTTTTGGTTTTATTAAATGGTTGGATCAAGCAAGAACCAAAGTGACAATGGGTTTGAAGGAAACTGTGGTGGTTCTCTAATTAAGAGACTGGATGAGATGGGGGATTCAATGAGGAATGTCATGGTTGTTCTAAACCAACTATCAAGGAGTCATGATTAACCACTTCAACCTCGGTGAGTTCTCTAATGCATCATGTACGTGATGGCCAACTCGATGTGGAAATTTAGGTAATAATTATTAAGGGAACCATTAGGGTTTATATGATCCTTACTTTTTAGGTAATTATGGGTTACTCTATGATATGATGGAAAATGAAAGGAATGAGATAAACATGAGGTTAAAATATGTTATGGTCATTTTTGAAGATTTTATCTCGGTTTGGGGGATTTTTTAAGAATTATATAGTTTTGGATAAAGGACAACACACAGACCGTGTGACAACCCGTCACGTCGGACAAAGCTGCGGGAATCGAACCCACAACCAATGTGCGACTGGTATTTATCGCATACCACTGGACTACGTGAAGTCCCTGGTTAGTTTGACTGATTCTTTTTAGTTATATGATTTTATGAATTAAGAGTATGTTGATTTTGGGTTATTTATGAAAATGATTAACCTATCATGGAGGGTATGTGATTAGGTTAATTCCTTTTCAATACGAGACTTTAGGAGCAACTGATGTTGTTTGGAGATAAATGTTACGATTTAACTTGGAAGACTATGTGACTAAATCCTTCAAATATTTGTTTTTTAATATTATATTGGTTTACTTTGAATAATATAAAGGAAAAATTGTTTATCAGATGATTCTCATTGAACTGTGGGTTTTGTTGGACAAATTTTGGAGATTAAGCATAGATTTTCTTTTTAAAGGGTTATCCTTTTCTGGATTATCTGACCTTGTACTAACCTTTTTGGTTTTGGTTTTGGTTAAGGTCTAAAGATATGGGAAGTATATAGTTCTCTTTGGTGGATTAGGTGATTCTCAAGAAGTTGATTATAGTACTCTTAATGCGAACAATTCTCCCTAAATACTCGTCTTTTGGAAAAAAAATATGTGTTTGATTAAGGAATCTAGTAAAAGTTGAAAGTCAACATGATAAGTTATTATGTTTCCTTGTGAATAATTTCCTCAATAAAAATAAAAATAAAACAAAAATGTTGTCTATTAACTTTTTCTACTGGGGAATCGAATACCATTTAACCCATCAAAAGTTTGTGATTTTCTTATGGTTAACTTTTTCCTAGACATGTTCACTATCACTCTCCCTCAAGAACATGACCCATTTCTTTTTCTTCCATGTCAATGTATTTCTACATGGAATCCTAGTATGGGTTAACTCGAGTGACCTCTGTACTTATCTTCCTTTATTTTAAAGTGATTGTTTTACCGACTCTTGTTCCGATGTGGGACTTTCAAGGATGTTTCCAAGCTCAATTTTAAAAATTGTGAGGACGCAATTCCAAAAAGGGAGGAAGGATGTAACACCCCAGGTAAATAAAGAATATGACATTTTCATATTTATCAATATTTGTGAATAAAATATTAATATGACTTTAAAGGGGACGCTATGCTCGATGGCGTACCCAACACACAAGAATGAGTTTCTTGGGAATATTACGTTGCACTCTAATAATAAAATAATATTATATGAAATGGTAGTTAACATGTAGCCGTTGTATTGGCGGGAATGGATAGAAATAAGTAAAATATTATTATATATGTTTTTAAATGTTTATACATTTATCCAATAAAATATAAAGGATTATGATACGGAAAGAATTCAATTTTAGGCGTATATGCCCTAGTTTTCACTAAAGGTTCACTTATCGCCTTTTGATGGAAAACCGTCATTAAATATAGTTTTTTTCAAACATATAAATTATATTGTACCAAATATAACTCTTCTTAAGAATTGGGAAATCAAAATTTAATTTGAGTAAGTTTTTGGTATCTTTCTGATAAAGTTCATTTTTTAATGAATAGTGTTAAATGTTGTATTTTAATTCAAAAACTCATTTTAATCAAATTTATTTATATGATTAGATTATATTTATAATTGTTATTAAAGTGAAATTAGAATATATTTTTACCATTAAATCCAATAGTGGTCATTGTAATTAATTTCACTTTGAAATCAGACTTAAACTAGTGTCAATCTTTTGATACTTATTGTTTCATAAAAACACGCTATTTGCTCTGACAGCGGGAATTAATTATTAAATTAATTAATGTGACTTATATGTTTTGAATTTTTTAAAATAGACTTAATTTTTGAATTCGGAATATCAAATATATTATAGGGTTAATTTTTGGGATTTTTCTGAAAAACTTCAATTTTTGATTAATAGTGAAACCACTAAGTGGTACTTATAAAAACTAATTTTTCCGTTTAAATGAAATTTTCCATCTTTGTGTTTTGAATTTGAAAAATCCGACATACATGGTTGTAATTAAGAAGTAAAATGTGGTTCAATGGGATAAAATTCATTTTTTTGGTGAATAGTAACTTATTAAGTTTTTAATCGGGATTAGAGGTAATTAGTGTAGTTTATGGTAAGAATAATGTTTTAATAAAATTAAATGACCTAGACACATGTCCTACCCTCATTGGATGTGTCATGGCCGACCAAGACAATCCATGGGTCAACTTGGGGACCCCATGTAGCCAATTTGTTGAAAAATGACATAAATATCTTTTTATTTAATGTTAAAGTAAAAATGACACAAACATGAAATGTTTTACTAAAACAATTTTTACATGGGGTTATAAAAGTAATATTTTTGACAATAAATAGTCATTGGAAATATATAAATATTTCCTACATCATAGTATATTTTTATTATTTTTATATGTTAAATAAATTAAATTATTTATGACATCATGATGATGTAGCGATGACCTCATTATTTAATTATTTACAAAAATGGAAAGATAATGTAATATCTAAGACCTAAAAATGTCCAAAACCTATTGGATGAGTGGATTTCTAACCCTAATCACCTTATCCTCTAAATACATCAATGTGGGACCTTTAAAATCCGAAACTTCTGAAAATAAAGTAACATTTTGTAACATTACAAGAGTGCCTCTCCTCTCCTCTTATAAAAGGCCCAACCTCTACCTCCTTACCCACACTCCCAAAGACTTTGGCTTGGCCACCCCAGCCCATTTTGACTCTCCACTGCCCTATCTTACTCCTTGAAGCCTCCATTTGGGCAGAAGTCTTCCCAAGGAAGCCTTTGAGCTCAAACCAAAGGGAGGTACCCGAATTTATGGTAATGTATTCACTTGTGTCCTTTTGTTTTATTTTGCTTCTCCAACCCCCTAAACTGTTTTTATTAATTTATTTTGTAACAAATACAATATCTTAAATATACTAGGATGTTGTTATAAGATTTATTCGAGCTAAACTTACACACACCTACATCTAATGGTTAAAGAACATACGGTTTCCGTGGATGGTGAATTTCTGCCTCCCGAAACGATGATTGTTCAACATTCTTCTAACACCTTCAAAGGTGGCCATTATGATGACACTATATTTATATATGATATCTAATATTTTTATTCTTTAATTAAGCTTCTGTATTTTTCATTAATGGCTTACCTTTATGGTTTCCATTATGGGTATACGCGATATGTTCATTTAAGGAAGTGCGGACTACCGCCCCCTCAAAGTGATTTGATTCGTTAATACCATATGTGGTAAGTATAAAGGATATATGTAATGATATTATATATGATACAATACTAGAATTAAAATACTATTATTTATCATTATGTATTAATTCCATTAAATATGAAATTGAAATGGAAGTAGCGTTCATGCGTACGTACGGCTTACCGTCTCCATGAACGATACATTTCATTTCTTATCTCAAAATGTTATGTAATATTATAAGTACATATATATAATGGATATATATGTAATATATTACATATAAATTATGGATATCATTTTGGAATTATAACATATATATATCTCTCTCATTTTGTTTTAATTTCATTAATATTAACAAAAATGAAGGTAGCATTCATCCGTACGTACGGCCTACCGTCTCCATTAACGATGCTTTTCTATTTTTATCTCCAAAAGATATGGAATAGTATAAAATGAATATTTACTGGATATATATGATATTTTAATCATTAATAATATTCTGGAAATTATTTACATATAACTACATGGGAAATATTTTTTCAAACAAGTTCATTTTTGACTCATGTACCAAACATCGGCAAAAACGTCTGATATGAACTAACATTATTAAACAATTATCATAACATTATAATATGTGATATGAACTGGATAATAATCTCTAAAGGAGGTACTTAGGAAATTATTAATTGACCAAAGTTTATTATTCAGGAATATAAAGAAACAAACAAGGCAGGTTGGACTTAAGGTAAGGGGTCCTACTCCACTCTTTCTTTTTAAGTACACTCTTTTATGTCATTCCTTTTAAAGCTCATATTTCTTGTTATTGGGATATTCTTTTATATTAATCTTACTGTAATTTTTATGTTCATGTGATGAGAGACCCTATTCTCTCTCATCAATCCATTTTGGAAGTTTTGAGTGGCACCGTTAGGCTGCCGAATTTTTGTAAGAGATCTAACCTCTCTCTTTCATTTTAAGTACTCTCCTTTATGTCACTTATTTTAAGCTCCTCTTTGTTATGTTGGGGGATGTTATTTTATATTACTCTTACTATAAACTCTAATTTAATATGATGAGATACCCTATTTTATCTCATCAATCCATTTTTGTATGTTTTATGTGGCGTCGTTGGGCTGCCGAGTTTTCGTTAGGGATTTTTCATCTCACTTTTATTCCCGTGAGATTTATGCTACATTTGCCAAAATTTCCTTTGAATGGTGTATGTACTGCCCATTATTTTACTCATTGTGTAATATAATTTCTTTTATGATTATTTACATCAATGTTGTATTGTCCTTCTTTCACGAGGTGTATGTTTCGAAAGATACCCATGTCGGTAAAGGAACCTTTCACCCTCATCTTTTTAAAAGACTTCTTTTGTCGGGTCTTTTAATTTACATATTTTTATGTTGGGATATGTTCTCATATATCCTTATTGATGTAAATTTTATGTCCAAGTAATGAGATACCCTTTTTTATCTCTCATCAACTCATTTTTATGTGACGTCGTTAGGCTGTCAAGGGAACTTATTAACCCAATTTCAATTTCTTTGGGTTCAACATGTAGTTATTGAATATGTCATCCTTTGAATATGTGTGAATGACCTTCGATTATTTTACACATAATATCCACTTATATTTGTTGTATTAGTTTTTCACACATAATTATGTAATTGATTTATCCTTAAACCAAGGATATCGTCTTTGTATGGGACTTCGTCTCAATATCCTTTCATTGAGGCATATTTTGTTTTATACACAACCTTCTTTTATACGGTGTATAAACCCCTTTTAATTTTACGTTTATTCATAAGGAATATTTTTTATACGAAGTGTTTATTAAACGACAAAAGGGAATGTTTTTGTCGTACGTATGCGGTGACAACGACTTCTCCGCCATCGTGACCATTATTTGATTTTCGGCTTCCTCTACAAGCCATACCTTCTTTTTAAAAGAAAAATAAATACCATGTTATACTTTTCTTTTATTTTGGTATTGAAAATGGTTTTAATAATGTTTTTTTTATATCAATGTGTTGTATTGATATCTTGTGATTGAAATGTGGAAATGTTATGTTTCCTTTATGCATGTTTTATGTGATATGATTATGTTGAGGTTCATGGGAATTATTATGAAGACGGGTGGTTCCATGATAAACTAAGGTCGGGTGAGCCTGATATAGCTCTCCAATGCATTGGGTAACGTGAAGGAGTGAAACGTTATGGTCTCTCCGAAGAGATTTAGAGAATATATTGTGGTGGATATTCCATATGTAACCAAGAGGGTTGCTCCCTACGTAAGAATGTTATGAATGCCTCAAGTTATCTTTTATGTCTTATGATTTCTATGATTTATTCATGATTTTATGAGGTATGTTAAAGTGCTTATGTTTTATGGGTAATGTATGACTTCATTATTATGTATACAAGTACTCATGTTTTCTTTCCATATTTTTATATCCCTTACTGAGCTTTTTATGCTCATCCCATGTTTTTGAAAAGTTTTTCACTGGTCGAGGGAAGGGTACATGATGTGATGAAAGTGTCAAGGATGTGTCAAGAAAGAATCCATGTTTTATTTTAAATATATTTCCGTTGATGGGAAGAATGAATACTGTCTTTTATGTAACCACTTTGTTTAAATGTGGAATGTAATGCAAGTTTCATGATCTAATTCTCTAAAACTCTAAACCTGAAAAGATCCTCAATGTGTAATCTTGTAATAACTAAAGATTAAGTAAGGTCTAAGGTTGGGGCCTTATAGTATCCACCCAAACCCATAACACCATATGTCATGTTTGGTTGAAAACTGGGGACCCAAAGGGTCCCCTAAATAAAAAATGGGAGGCATTCTACTAGGGATTCTCATGGTCCACTCATAAGATAAGGAAATACTCTTGGGATCATATAAGTTAGTATGCGTGGAAATGAATGTCTCATGGGGGCATTGTAATCGTTAAATTAACAAAAGTATGAATCATAGGATCCTTGAAAGGAGTTATTAGTGGAATCCTATTCATGATCCAAAGAATGGGTGATTGAATTAATCATACATTGTATCCTCAGAAGGATTAAGAATATGTAAGTATATTACATGGGATCCTTAGAATGAGAACTCTCTCAGGAGTAAACTCATCCCACAATATTGTTTATAATATATCATGTCCTTCTGGGTCTGAGGGAAATATCTCTCAATAAGGACATCCTCAATGAAAAAAAATATTATAATTGGTAACTATAAATATACAATGTATCATATTAGATCACGGTCTCACACAAGGTTAGACTTAACACCCAACAAAATATGTCTCATCAAGTCACATCTCAATCTTGCTAATCAGGGACTATTCAAAGATACATCTTACATGGTCTTTAAAGAACCTATTATATGTTCACTAATAATTTCATATAACCCCTATGTGGGTTTCATACTGGGTATCACCCTCATGAGACAATAAAACCAATTTAATAGAGTAAGTACCTCGTAATCATAGCTCACTCACCTCAAAACCCCTCGTAGAAATCCTTAAATCTCCCTATGAGTTCAATAATAAACATCTTAATGTAAAAAACTCACAATGGACTTCATTATATCCAATTCCAACATAGGGGTGGAGAAACATGAACGATCCTCAAAAGTGTATTATGGGAGAATTAAATAATGTTCATTAGCATGTAGATGAAGTTTACTCTCAAAACCCCAAATGGGGATGTACTCTATTTGGACATAATGTATATAACTAAAGTAGATGGTGTGTAAAACATGTAGATAGAATGTAACTAACATGGGGTCTTGTTATGTACTCTACAAAATAAGTGTCCCTATAGAGGATATCTAGTCCCATACTCAGGTACATGTCAATGAAATTGTATATGGAATTTACTCATATTAAATGATGTTTAATTCCAAAAAAGTCTTATTTATTGAACATGAAGAGTACATGACATGTTTTCATAGAACCACACACCATGAGATCATGATTGCTGACATAGAAACCCCTATAATTGGCCCAAAACATCGATTTTATCCCTATTAATCATAGATTGGACCTATAGGAGAAATTAGTTGTCATAATAGGTCTCTAAAACTAAAAAGAGGAAAATAAATTAATATATACAAAAAAATATAAAATCCTACCTTTGGGTGGATTCCATCAAGGCTTCACCCATTTCCCTGATTTGTAGCTGACACATGATGATCTGGCTCTGCCAATGATTTGTGGAGGAACCTCTCTTCCTCTCTCTAAATTTCTATTTATATCTTCCTAAAACTCTCTTCTATTGGGTTTGGAAAATAAAATTCACAAAGCCTATTCATGATAATATACTATTGAAAATTGTAAAGAAATGAGAAAAAAATAAATAGAAGAAAAAGAAAAAAAACTAAATTGGGGCCTGAACCCATCACCGAACATGAGTTTATACAGCGAATATAAAAACCCCACATTCCAGAATCAACGATTAAGACACAATATCAATCCAATTATCCATTAAAAATTTTATTCCAAAATTACATGTGGGAATAAAATAATATTTATTTAGTTGAATATTAAATATTTATTTTTCTATGAAAATTTGAATGAATCATATTTCCACCTAACTCCTATCCTTAGGTAAAAACATTATTACAAGAAAAATGGAGTGATAAGAAAAATTATTCATGATCATATGCTAGGGTAAGAAGGGATATTATACCCCTCATGAACATTGAAAATTAAAAATTCAAATCTATATATAATTTCATTTTTTAAAACGTCATGGATCATTAAAAAATCCCCACCCTAACACTTATTATGCCTTGGAATAATTGGTGGCCAAATAGTATCCTTGATCCCATCTGAAGTATCTAAAAATTGATGATATCCAAAATGTACACTGACCTGTCTGACAACAATAAAACTCTCCGCACATAAAATTTGTTTAACCACGACTCATATGATACTCCCCCACCATAAGAGTACCATTATCATCACCTCACATCCAAAATCTAATATCAAAGCCCCAAAGCCCCAAAATCCATACTTCACTAAATGTGATGAATTATATGATCAAAATTAATCATTCCTATGGAAGAGCCTACAAAATCAAAGAATCAATCATTCCTTCTTCCCAAGGAAAATAGTGAATTTAAAATTATAACGAGGATCACCACCCTCAAATGTCAAATTGCGCACTCTAAAAATATGCCATATCTTATAACGTTCCATTGGTGAAAATTCCAAGGAGTTTTTTATCAAACAAGAAAATATAATTAATAATATTGGTATATAGATGAAGATCAATTAGTACAATTAAAATGAATCTATGATATGGGGCATGAAAACGAATATAATATATATTCACAAAGATTACATTGATAACCCTGAATCACTTTCCCCAAGCCATGACCAATCAGACGAGGCTATATTTTCCTTTAAAAAAACTCCTTACACCACATCTCTAAACAATGTGTGTTTAGATCCAATCGCGGGTTAACAACCTCACAACACACATTTCATTTCTAATATTTCCATAATCACATGATTATTATTTAATTTACCCAAATTTATAAGTAAACATTCCCAAAATATTGATATTTTAAGGTAACGATCTATATCATATACCTAACCACTCACTAACATTCCATATAATAATGTTACAAAAAAAACATGCACAAATTAAATTCACCATACATAATAGGATCACATTACCTTATTAGCTGATTCAACTCCCGAATCACACTCTAGTGAGTTATCCATCAGTATGTCTGAGATGAAAATTTTATAAGACATGTCATTCTCATTAATATAAAATCGCACTTAATACTCCTCTTTAAAATTTATCATATCCCTCAAGAAAAAAATTACCCCACGACCATACATCACATGATGTTGTCTTTTGTAATTTTAGTGTAATCCACATAATCACATGCTAAAAGGGTCAAACAAAGAAATAATATTTTATAAAAAAGGTAGTATCAGTAATAAGTAACCCTAAGATCTTTATCAATATCCAAATGAATCATCATTACTCTATCATAAAACTAGAGAACCACCCATGCATCAATCTCCAAATGAGCATAAAATCAACCTATAAACCTCGAAAGGCATGTATAAACACAAGACAACCCCTCTAAGAATTTTCCCTTGATAAAAATAAATAGTGACCTAAATGGTTCTAAGTCACTACTTAGGACCTCTAGGTCTCCCATATAGAATATCTAATCAAGTCTCATAAAAGGGGAACTAGGTCCTATAACATTTCCCATAAGCCAAACATCTCACCAATGTCTCATTCCACATGGATTTATAGGCCCCAATGTCAGTATTATATATCTATTACATCTAAAAACCAACTCAAAAGTGAAAAATTAGGAAAGGTAAATAAAATATCTCCCTATGAGTGTCAAAAATAGTCAACACAGTTTCAATTATACAAGTTTTCAACTCCAATGATATAGAAGAAAACACATTATCAATTGTAATGGGAAACCCATTTAAAAGGAATCTATTTGTTACCTATAACATACGAATGTACTACAATTTCATAATCATTTTTAGCTTCACCTAACAAGTGTTATCCTATCATGATCAGATCCTCTATAAGAATCATCATAATGAAATTATAAATAAATTTTAATGATATTAAGAAAAATAATGATAAATAAGATATCATCATTAAGAATCCAAATAATGTAATACCCCTTTTGAGGTTATATTTTACTATAAATTATCCTATACTTATGGGAATATCCCTTTATTATTCAACTAGATATCTATAAAAAATGGTTAGTTAGCAGAAATATCATTCAAATATAGATGGGAAAGCTCTATGTAGGCTATAACAAAGCTTTAGTTAACAACACACGAAACTATACACCCAAAAAGTGGCTACCAAGAATGAACCAACTACTAATGTTGACCTATGAGGGTCAATAGTATATAAAAAACATTGTCTAAATGATCTATAACACACCACACATATGGTTCATTTATGTAGAATAACATTCAATGCTATGATGAAAACAATATATATGATGTTATTAATAGATTATATAAATGAAAATAAGAATCAACGCCCTATGATGGTTCAATCTGTAAAACCCCTTCATTTTAATGAGAAATATTGAATATTTTTAATTTCATTGATGTCTTGTGTTGTATTCTACATCAAGATAATCTTACACTATACAAAACACTGTCTTAGCTTATGGTATACACAACACTTTTCTTAGCTTGTTTTACAAAAAAATCAAGTTATTTCTATAGAATTAATTTCATGAAATAATATGTTTTTTTAATAACTAAATATTAATATGTTACCTTATAACCTAGTCATTATAACAGTGCATATGAAAATTATTAACTGTCCTCTAAAAAACTATTTAAATATAATTAAGTGAGTTTTTAAAATTATAAAATCACACATGAGGGATTTAATTATTGAAATTTATATTTAATATATTCAATCTCGTGTTTAAAATTAATTTAATATTTTTTTAAACATTATATAAGAAAAAATATAATTTTTTGGAAAAAAGAAGTATATTAAAAAAAAGTTTCCGCATTTAGATGGAGAAACCATTTTATGTCTACGATTTTACAATTTTCTATATTATATTTGACAAAATAAATAATTTGAAGTGGGACATAAAATTTTAGTTTATTTCAATTTTCTGTATTTTTTTGATATATTTAAAATTTTAATGAATAGTGAAAAATACTTCGTTGTAATTAACAAATTTCTCTTTTATAAAATTTGTTTATATTAATAGATTATAATTTTAATTAGTTTAAAAATATAAATAAATTTTGTTTTTATCATTTAATAAAATTAATTCCATTTTAAGTGATTTCACATTGAAATTATATATAAACACATGTTAATTGTTTAATGGTTTTTACTTTTTAAAAACCAGTTTTCTCATTCCATTAATGAGATTAATTTTAATTGATTTAATTAAAATTCTACGATTTTAATTTTTAAAAATATATTTCTTATTTTTAATCAATGGGTAAAAATTATTTAAATAGGTTCCTTTTTTATAAATAGTAAGTTTGGTTATTTTTATTAACCAATTTAATGGTAAAGCTGGTAAATTTACATGAAAAGGAACAGGTCCAGGCATAGATCTGGCTCCCCCAAAATAATATGGTAAATTCGGGTAATAAATAATATGATAAGGATTATAAAATTTACCTAACACCTTTAAAAATCATATTGGATTAATTAAAGTCAACCTTTAACACCAAGGGATTGCAATTTATGTGTTTAAGGGAATATTGTCCATTAAAATGATATATATATATTCTTAAACTAATATAAAGTGAAAACATGTGACCCTCATATTTTTTACAAGTAGAATAATTTGAATATAGTGATAAATATGAGATAACATAAATAATAAAGAGTCAAAATAAATATAATGAAATTATATATATCATTGTAATTTAATTATAATTGTTAGAGCTTAAATATTTACAATAAAAGATTATACAATGATGATTCAAAAAATTTAAATTGATGAAAAATCACAATAATAATTTTAATTAAAATTATAATAACCATTAAAAGACCAAAAAACATAAAAAACTATAATTGGTAGAGTAAATCTCAATAATAACCAACCAATTGTCAAGTTATTGACTAGTTGTTGCCCTATGGAAATGATTACGAAACATATATTATTTTACTTAATGTGATGTTAAAGTTGTCAAATTCATGTTTTAATAAATATCTCTTTTTTAATTTAGGATTATATAGAAGTTATATTCAGCTATATGTATTAATCATAAATCTAGTAGATTTATATTTTCAATAGTATTTCTTATATTTTATTTAACAATTATGTATATTAAATAATTACACAATACTTTTGTAGTAAATATTTTATTACGAAAAATATCAAATTTATGTTCAAAAAAATATTACAATAAATATAATTGGGATAATTAATATATAAAACTAATTTTAAATATGTAATTTACCTTTTATGGTTATAAAAAATATTTTTTCTGGCTAAAATCTTATTTTTATATTTTAAAAAATCCATTAAATGATAGTTTCAAAATTGAAACTATTAATATTTTTCCAAAAAAATGTTTTATTTAAATATTTAAAAACCATATAATATTTTTTAAAAATATTAAATAATTATTATTTAGTGTAGAATCATCTATATTGTTCATTTATAGTCTAATTTACATCAAATAAGTAGAAATTAGACTATTTTAATATTTAAAAATTTGTTATCATACTTAAAATTAAAATAGAATTAGTAAGGGTTAATGGAAATGATAATGCTTGAATTGACATAAAAACTTGTCTAAAATTTATTGGTTGATGATATTACAAAATTATATCATCTCATCATAAAAAATATGTCATTTTGAGGTTTTTGGATGGTATTGGATTTTATTATAAATTAATATTTTTGGAGATTTCAAAAGTGCCCCTCAACTCAATTATATAATGGAACATCCTCCTTCATTTCTTATGTTCACTCTGAGCCACATATATATGATATCCCCTCAACATTTCCTTTCTAAAAATTTATAGTCACATTATTTTTGTCCTAGACTTCTCAAAGACCAACTCAAGTTCATTGAGAAGCATTCGAGGGAGAGCTCGTCGAAGAAGTTGTAATATGCTATACCGATTCTTTCAAAATTCTTTTATATTTCGCATACTATTAATGATTTGTTTCCATTATAAAGTAATAAATCTATTATAAAATAAATAATTAGTTGTTAATATGATTATGGAGCATCCATTTCCCACCTTCTATCCATCCTATGAAAAATAAAATCCCTACACATGTGTACGTATGGCTAACCATATCTACGCTGTTGTGATATCTTGTTTTCATCACCATCTTGGATGGATGGGTATAATGATGGAAATAATAACTATATTCTATTATTATTATAATATATTGACTCTAGAATAATATATATTCCATCCACTTCAACACTATTTCATAATTAATGAAATGATATCATCGCTCGTGCATATGTACGACCTACAGTCTCCATGACACAATTCGATTATTTCTTTATAATATCATTTATATCTTGATTATATAAATATATATAATGAATAAATATGATATATATTACATTATTTTCATTCTGGTAATGATATAATAGAATCCTAATAAGAATAATTGGGATTTATTCTACAAAACATGCCGCAAATAACCCTCGAAAGAAGAGTAATAATGAAATATTATTAAATGGGCGGTAATATGATCACATATGATATAATAAATATAAATAATGATCTATAATAAGTATATAACTCTATTTAATACATTATACAAGAGGTTTGGATACATACAAAATAAATATTACCTAATATAATGGATAATTTAATAATCTCATTATTATAAAAGATTATATTATACATAAGTATTTTTGGGGGTTTATTTTTCATAGATGACCATGTTGTATAAATATTCCTGAATAATAAGTTTTAATATTATCCAATTAATTTTTAAATTCATCTTTACCAATTTTTTATTTTTACAACATGGTTTGAAAGGAATATTAATTTGTTTTCCAAATGACGATCTTTTTGAATTTTCTAGAAAAAGTACAAGAAGAATGTATTTTAACATATACAAAATGAATAGATATTTATGATTTCATATCAAATTTTTTATATAGATATTTACTTAAAATATGTAAAGTCTATTATCCAAAAACTTGTATTCTTATTAAATTTCATGGAATTTTAATAAAATGAATAATTTTCGAACAAAAAGGGAATTTTCGTCAGATTTAATTTCACATATTCAATCAAAAATATTTTCCATATAAGATGATATTATTTAATTGAGTTATGTTTCATGTATACTATCCCTATTATTCATATGGTTTTATTGTGTTTATTATGTAATTATATGTTTGAAATCCCTATATTTTACATTGGTTATGCTATGATGAAATGGTGTTGATGAAACTGATTTTATTCCATGGGATATGTTTTGTATAATGTTTTCCGTTCTTATGGAAGACATATATATGGATTTCATTATGATATATGTGGGACCTATGTCTCCCTGAAGCGCATTTGGTAACAATTTATATCTCATGATATAGATAAGACTTCAACGGTAAATAAATCCAGTTCGGTAATATAGGGCTGGAATGACAACTAAATCCAACTCAGTAATATAGGGCTAGAGCAAAGAGTAAAATTGAGTTATTAAAGGAAATTTTCCACTATGATGGTTTGGAAAATGACCTTGAATAATATGGAAATAATTTTTTATGATGATGTGTTTGGCACAATTTTACGTTTTATTACAATACAATTTCCTCATGGATCATGTTCCTTTATGATATATAACTTATGGAGTGAAACGATTAATTTCATGACTCATGACTTTGATAGATGTTATATGGGGTATTATTTTCAAAAGTTATGTTTTTTACATTATTATGTTTATGTATTGTTTGATATTTTCCTTTTTTACACTTACTGATCATGTGAGATAATTCTTTTTATGTTTTAATTACCCTACGATATAATGAACGGTTTTAAGTAGGGAAACAAAATGGAAATATTATTATGGGAGATGTTGAATATATTTTCACAAAATTGTAGAATGTTTTCCAAGATTCAAAAGAAACTAAACTAATATATTTGTTTTGTGTCTATTGGTGTAATGTATTATGTTTTCTAGAAATGCAATGTAATGTACATATACATCAAGATTAAATATTTAAAATTCGTTTCAGAGTAAAGGATTAGTTAACCATTGGTAACATTGATGTGGCATATTTAGTGAGATACCTAGAGATAATTCTATGGTATGTATAGTTTTTCCTCTAAGGATATTTCTAAATATAGGTTAAAATCACAGAAATATGTTAACAATCATGAATACACTATGATTAAAGATGATTGGTAAAATATTATAGAATGTTCCACTATTTAGACATCATTTAAGAAACTTTTCATGATTATGTGGTTCCTCATTATTATAACTATATCATACTATATGATTTTGGTTTTAGTCAGTTAATATATCCAAAATGATCCAAGTTAATAGTGATTGCGACGGAAGATGATATGAGTTTCCTCTTGAGAAAATGAATTTTATAGGTTCTAGAATGCAGAATCTGGTTTTTATGAAGAAAAAACCCTATCAATCCCTGAATCATACTAGGATACCAAATAATCAAAGGTGGGAAAGAATTCACTATAATATTTCTTAATGAAATTTCATACATATTTTAGTGGAAATACCGACCCACTAGTTGATGAGAAATTAATTTTTACCATTGTAATGTTATTTTTCATTCTCCAATATTCAGAACATGAAAACAATATTTTGGGAACTTATCACGTGGAAGGTAAAGTGAATATGTGGTGGAACATTATCCAGAATATTTCATAAGAAGATAAAACTAAATATATGGATTTGGATGAGTTTAAGAACATATTTTTTTAGTATATACCATAATTTTATTCTTCTTAGAAAAAGATATATTGATTTTTATAATATACCTCATGCTTATGATAAGAAAACAATGATATAATTCAAAAGAAAGTATAAAAATTATGGATAAAATAAGATTATATTTACTATAGGCTCTATGAGAGGAAGGAAATGTAGAGAAAAGTTTCTCATGTGGGATGATAAATTTTTTAAATGTAAGAGAGAAGGTCATCCAGATTTTTACTACCTGGGTAATGGTAATAAATAGAAATGTCCAATGAGTGCACCTCCGACAAATAAGTGTTAAAATTTCAATTAAATTGGTCATTATTCTAACTGTTTCCCTTATCCAAGGGTTCTTGACTATGATTGATGTTATAAAAATCTTAAGGATAAAAAAAGAAAAATACCATGGGAATGGGAGGAGAGGGAGGCGCTCAAATTTCATTCCATAAAAAAATGAATTGTGATTTGCACACCAAGGGAGAGAGCCTCCTGTTTTATTTATATTGAAATTGATAAAATACCCGGTAGGGTTCCCCGACCCCCATTTATTTCAATGTCAACTAAGTAAATATTTTTGACGAACTGAACTACGCCAATATTATTTGTTAATTTATCACATACTTGTAATATATAGATAATATATTATGTGATAAAACATGAGACATTTAACTTGACTCGTTTTCCTACTTAATATTAAACAACCCTTGCACAATAAAATAATATTTGTTGGATTAATATTTTCCCATATTTACTGAACTCATAAATACATTAAATAAATTAAATCCCAAATATTCATAACTTCAATATTAATGATTTTATATATTTATATTAGTGATCGATAACTTGGATAATGCTCAGACCCCATGGCGGGGCCCATAATGTCCATATATCTATTCAACTGAATAAGGAGGATTCTTGAATACACTGTTGTGTGTGACCCTCTAGTCCCTTATCTCGATAACAGTGAATAAATCAACAGACCAAGAGTAGATTCTAGCAACCCATCATGGCCCCTAAAGAGATAAGAATAGTCATAGCAATGACTACCATCCTACGAACACTGACTATGTACTATAATACCTTTTTCATTAAATATGTCATAAATAAGGATTCACTCTTGTTTCATCATCCTTATCTTGCTTAATTATTTGTTGATTTATCCGGATGGATTTACCTTTGTACTGATTTGGCCAGAGACTTATGATGACAACACCATCCTGATCAACCAGACCTGATATATACAACTTCTTGAACATGGAAGTGACAAACCATTTCTTGACCAATCATCCAATGTCATACCACCCATGACACACTCAACACAAACAACCTCTCCATGAAATCATTTCCATTATTTTCATCATGAAAAAAAGTACGTAATCAAACATTACAAATTTGTAATTGTCTCAAGTCAAGATACCAATACATATGTTCATAGATAAGAACAACCAATTACACACAAAAACATGTGGTGTTCCTATTGGATGGTCTTTCCTCATGATTTCAATACTAGAGATCACCAATTGTGAACTTCATGAGAATATGTCTCAATTCTTATGAGCCCCATAACCTAATAGTTAGACATCAACTATGTCCAATCAGTAAAATGTATCTAGACCAAAGAACATTTATTTAAGATTAATGTCATTTTATTATGAGGTTTTCATTATAGCCCTAGATCTGATATAACCTCTCCACACAAAAATTAACCTTTGGAAAATACACTTTTAATAGTGGACGCAGAAATGTCTACACTATAATGGTAAGATTACATCATGCATAACTAACTATACACATGTTATGGTATTCAAAAGTAATACATAGTTGTGTCTAGGGTACCCACTATTTCAACACTCTCACTAGCAATATAGCCAACTTCTAAACCAAACATGTTAGCTTTTCACATGATAAATACCATGAATCTACAGAGTAATGGCTTTAACTGCTGGGCCTTTAGTGTTTTTTCCCTGGGGAATATCTGCTATATGCAACATCATCTTCTTCAGAAAAACTTCTTATGATAAGGTATCCCCAAGTATATGAATGTTTTCCATTTTTATAACCTAAAAAATTGTCCATTAAAAATATCATAATTTAAATGATGATAATAATTTTCTCTCTGGGAGTGAGTCCACGAACTGGATCAAGTCTTTGTAATTCATACCTTCTTTATAACTTCTATAGAAGCTGCAATATACTCGGTACTTGTAGGTATGGATACCACTAGATTTTATGAGTTTGAAACACTCATAACCTTTGAATAACGTCGATACTAGATCAAATTGATATAAGGATTACTAGTTTGTGTCCCACCATAACTAGTATACCTACTTCTCCATATACCTGGTACATATCATTTGTACTTGTCGAAGTACAAGATGATAGCACTTGACTGCATAACTTACAGTGATTCTGGATGTAAGTGATATCTCCCTACAATAAACTATAAAACGGAAATTTCAATTATTCTACATATTATGGCATACATGAATGATCCATCATTGAATCCTATGGAACTTAACTCACATCATTAATCTCTTCCCATGTTCCAAACATGTTATCCTAGAGAGATTAAGCCTTGTGACATTGGCAACAATTCTGAACATGAAAGGTTCCAGCTTTTATTTTTCAATACAAATTCTCTATATGTACGATTGACTAGGACAAAGAAACCTACTTATATACCTCAGTAGATCCTGTTCCCTAGATCTCCTGTTGCTACATTAAGTAAATCATTAGATAATTGATTTTAACTAGGTCTTATCTAACAGTCATACAACGAATTGTTTTCTATATGCTTCCAAATATATTTCACATAGAAAACTTTGGTGCTCCCAGTAAGCTTTGGTAGTTACTTGGAAAAGATTTATTTATAATGAATGCTCTAAGATCTTTTTTCTTACTTTAATCATGAACTGGATTTCAGTAACTTCAAAACTTTATTAGAACCGTATGATGTTATCATCCCTTTCTAGTTGTGTTGTACAAACACCATCAACAAAAGATGATCTTGACATTAAATGACCAATTTAATGATCATAGAAGTTATCTATGATAAGTAAAATTATAATGGATTTAGGCATTCCGACTTGTTATAACCAATCAAGCATTATTGGAACCATTTTTTTACCATCCACTTATCTTATCATTTGAGTACCCACCGCTTTATTCAATTTATAAGCCCCTTTTCATTTTGATACATGGAATCCATTATTAAATTATCTTGTCAATATTATCTTATTACCATATACTTATTACTTGTATGATTTATTATTCTTTATGAATAATTTATCACTGGATGCAGTGAATATAAAATCATCACCATGGTTTCATCCATCCTACATAGTATGTGTCTCTGGGACATTCCTATTACACATGTACTTGTGGAACATGTTCCTATGCCAAACATTTGGGCTTCTTGAGAATTGACTAATTCTAAGTGAATTCATCACCCACTATATATAATATCAATGTGCCCCCATATTTAGAAATTTATTCTAATGACTGACTACATCTTTTATATCTTATGGATTTATGTAATATCTTAAGCAACTGTTAGGATATTTTCATTGATGAATTGTGTGTTCAGCTTGATGCATGTTTTTTTATATCTTAACAAAATCTTTGCATCTTAACACATGATCTATGACATAATGGATTTGCATTATAATATGACTCGTATGATATCCATTTATCATTTTTTTGGGATATAGGTTATGAGATTACGACTTTATTTTCAATGCACATTTTCAAATATAATTGATGTTTTTTCAAGATGCAACATTGATACAACTTACATCACACAACTTTTAGGTATAAAATGTGCATTTGGGGTATTGGACCACACTACATTTTGTTGATCAATGTTAACATGTAATACATAATCATGAATTAATCTTATGAACATCAATACGGTGATGTAGATATGTTAACATACGTTTAGGAATTACACTATGCTATGTTATCATGATCGATGAATGTTTGGTCCAGATATTATTCGGCATGCCAATCCTAAGGAACTCATGTATTCCGAAAAAAAATATAATTCAATATTTAATTCCTTAATAACATAATGGAATCTTATGAAGTCTCTTTACCTATATATTTATTTGGAATAGTTCACACTCTCTTGTTGAACTAAACCCAGAAGCTTTGTGGCATACCTTTATTTCTAAATATTTCTTTCTCTAAACTAAATATGTCAATAATTCAAAAGGTGTTTAGTTGTTCCAAGACTAAATTCTATAATGGGTATTTACATGACATCCAATTTTAGTTTTAATTGGAAAAGAATCATATTTCCCCAACTGGGTAGGTCTTACATATTATATTCATCATGTATGGCCTTTGATACAATTATGTCTGAATTATTTGTTGAATATGTTTCTAGAAACAACATTCATTCCAAAATCGTTGAAAAAGGCCTCATTGTGTCCAAATGGAATATGAGATAAATGTTTTGTTTATACCCAACAACTTATTCAATTTGAATCAATCACATATCAATTAGAAGTTATGTGTTTCTCACTACTGAATTCGGAATCACCCATTCTCGGCTACTTAGAGAAGACACCTTACTCTTAGTAATGTTTTTCTACTTACTTTGTTACTGTATTTAAATACATATATGTGGAAAGAATATTGTATTTTAATACCCAATAAGTATGTGAGAAAACTGTTCTTTTTATTTGATGAATATAAATTGAACAAGAAGTGGGTACTTGCTGCTTGTATTTCAGTTCATTGTATTCTTAACTTCCATAAATTTATTTCAATATGTAATGAGAATAACCTCTTGTTACATAACCAACCACATTTCATTGACGGGCATGATGAAGGTTCCTTTGGAAGATCATTCCAAAGGAATTTTTTCATTTTCTTTCAATATATTCTCCATAAGAACAAAAGGTTGTGCTACCATTAATATTATTATCAGTTGTTGAATTTTACCATAAAGGAAATGAAGAGATTACATTATATCATTTTATTGTATCCTTAAATGAATATAGAGTAATTAGGTGTGAAATGTATAAAAATGGATTGGCATGAATGATGGTGAACTATCATTCATTTTACAGAAACTGAGTGCGACCATCAAATTCTAATCTTGCTTCACTTTCTCCTTGGAAACTTATTGGATATGAGACTACATGTAACATCATTCATACCATGATGTAGCTACCGCAACTAACATCAGACACTAATGATATTTTTATCATATAACCATCATATTCTTGATTCACGTGTCTACTGTAAGTAGTTTTACACCCTCGCTTCCTGATGTTTCTTAACATGTTGGGACACAAGCAGCTTGAATTTCCATTACGGTAGTAATGTTCACAAGCGCCTATACTACACATGGAATTTCATGCTTGTTTGGACATTAATATTGTCCAATATTTATCACAGTTTTTATTATTCTATTTCTTTCCATTTTGATACAAATAAAATTTTACAGATTTTACTTTTAATATTGATTACCATATGTAAAATTACTAATTAATTTTAATCATTAAATGTATCCCAGTAATTTATTGAATTCTAGGGACCCTCTATACTATAATTGGAATACTCTTGATTATTCCAGTGAGAAGGATCCTTGAACCTCCCTTGCAGTCTACATGTTATGGCTACGCCACTACTCTGTGTTTCCAAGGTAGGTTTTTGGCTTGCCAACCGCATTAACTCTCGGTTCCTTGATCTGTTGAGTGAAGTCCCAACATTAAAAATCATTAATAAATTACTCAATGATTGAATCTAAAATTACAAAAACATAGATATGGATATTTCATTGATGAAATTTTAGTTATGTCATCACAACATTATAATAAGAACACCCATGTAATAAGAGGTGCCATCAGCTATGGCATGACCGGCACTTTGAACACCCAGTTTTGTTCAAACATGAATGATGGAAGTTTGTTGTTATTTAATATTTTCATTGAGGGTATTATTTATTTTCTATCAAAAAATGTAATCCACTTCTATTAAACATGTTCATCTATGTTATAACACTCACAACTGAACATTAATAGAAAAACATATGCTGCTTCATTATTCATTTTATTTCCTTTTATTTTATGTATATTATGGATGTTCTAAAATGCATATAATAATCAATAAATGCATAAAGGTAAACTACTAATTGAATGGTCTTGAGCATATAAACAACCTAAGGGTATCATTCCAGAGTCGATGATTGACTCTTAATGATGCTATCCCCTTGTCTTGTATATTCGCTTCACATCTGGAACATCTCCTTATCATGGCGAGGTCTACATCATGTCTTGGAGTACAACCTTATCATTCTAGAATCCACATGTCGACTTGCACCGTCTGGATCAAAGTTCACCACCTAATCATAGTGGAGTCCACGACGCTCGCAGTCTTCACCCGAAGTACAATAATTCTCCTTCAGGTGAGGGGATCTAGTGGAATAAATGTACATCAGAAAAAAAAATTGGGTGCGCAGGCCCTTATACATTTTAATCGAAAATAATGACGATGTGGGGACCATTTATTTAATTAATTACAATCATTGCACACAGTTAAAATTATTAATTAAATAAAAGACAACATACATGTGTCAATGCTCAAGAATAAAATATGGGTAAAATAAAGCATGATAAAATTAAAAATCACTTATTAAGAATGTGGGTTATGAAATTAAATTGAATGAAATAATAAATTTAAATATTTTAATTAATTGTCAGTACACTATTTAATTTAATTTTAATTCCAAAATTAAATTAATTTAACATATTTCAATTTATTAATTAAATTTAATTAATTTTATTTGGGTATTAAAATAATTAACCAAAATTAATTTTAATTAATTTAATTAATCATGATTAATTTAATTTTTTGATCCTTGAAAACAATGTTCCATGACCTATGCGGGTCGGGCCAAACCTGCACCGGGCCATTCTATGGCAAAACTGGGCTAGGCTGATCAGACCAAACCTGTTTCAGGGTGGGAAGGTCTTTCCAGATCACTTCGGGGACAACCTTTACCCTTCAGAATGACTTACAGGAAAAGAGATACCTCTCGGGTCTTGACTGATGGTGAGATTGAAGCATGGAGCTCCTACACTCGATCCAAAAGTGGTGCCGAGCCGGGATCCGACCTGGTCTGGGTGTCCCGGCTGCCTGTTCGAGGCCGTTACGGGACAACGGCGAGGAATTCCATTCTATGTGCACCAGCAGGAATTGGGAACAGGATTGGATGTGGATATACAAGGGGGGTTCTTGCGGGGTGCACTATTTTAACACACCAAGCATCCACAGTATGTTTCCCTATGAATAATACAATAGATTGTGTTGTACGCTACTTCGAGTTCAGACACACAAAACCAGTCAAACTCACTATTATGAAAATAATTCCAAAATTTTGAAATTTAATAAATTAAATCATTAAAAATGGACATCCTTTTTGGATTCAAAATATCGAAATTACATTAGGGTGAATTTTGGGAGTTTTTCTGAAATCTTTCAATTTTTTATGAATAGTTGAAAAACACTACATTATTGGTTAAAATAGAATTTTTATTTAAATAATTAGTTATTTTATTTAAATTTATTTTATTTCATAATAGATACATAATTACTATATATGTTCAACATAATTTATTTGAGTCATTTTATAATAAGATTAGATATATAGAATTTTATCGAACTTTTTACCATCTTTTACCCACCTCATAAGAGCATTTGCAAATTCACATCAAAATTAATTTTACAACTTCTATGAGTTGAATTTCCAAAATATAGGAGACACGGTTGATATCAATAAGTAAAATGTGGTTCAATTAGATGAAAAGGTTTTTTTCTTAATAATAACATATTTCATTTATTTAGCATGGTTAAAAGCAAATATATTAATTAATGGTAAAAATGATATTTTAGTTACTCTAAAACATGTCCTAATTCGATTGGATAAGTGTAATTCATCCAAACAGAACATTGGGATTAAAATTTGATCCTTTAGGTCCACTTGGATTAGATTAGGATATTTATTGTTATTATATTTAAAGAAGAGTTAAAAGAGTTAAAATCAATGTTTAATAACTAAACCATTTTTAATATAGGGTTATACATTAGATAAATTAGAATATATATATTCATTATAATTATAAAAATATTTCCTAAATAATGATATTTTATTTATAATTTTTGGATATTAAATAATTAAATTTATTTATGATACAATGATGATGCATAAATTACATTATTAATGTATGATTAAAATAATTGATATTATAAATATCCAAATAAAACTAGTTTGAGACTTTTATTTAATTCAGATTATTTTATAGGTTAATATTACATGTTAGGGTTGATTAAATGAATTTTTTTCAATTTAATAATGCTGTTATGATTTTAACAAAAACAAAATACCAAATAGTGTTAAAACTGAAGTAAAATAGTTTTTAAAACAAATATTATATTATTAATTGATTTTCTATTCCAAATAATATAAGGTTTATCCAAAGGGATTAAATAATATTATTTGTGTCATCAATGAATCAATTGTGGTTATCTTTGATGTTTATAGTATGTTTATTAACAATATAAAAAAAAAGAGAAATGGTAAATGAAAAATTGTTTAACTAAGAGTTATATATAAAAGATAAGGTTAATATAATGAACTAAACCTATAAAAAACCTATTGGTTGAGAGGATTTCGACTTATCATCACCTTAGACTTTAAATAATTCATTTTTGAGCAATTATAAACCGAAAATGATTTTATTATAAAATAATATTTCTTTCTTTTCATAAAGAGACCCCACCTCTCTTACAAAAGGTCACTTCCCATTCTCTCAAATTCACACCTTAATCATTTTTTCTCTGCCAAACCCTGCCCAAATATCCTCCCAAGTTCCCTCCCTTCATCCTAAAGTCCTTCCTTTAGTCATAAATCCATCTTAAGGATCCCTTTTGATCAAATCAAATGAAAGAACCCGAAGAAGAGGTAAATATTTCATCACCTCTTTCAAGTATTTTTTTCTTCCACTTATTATTTCGTTGTTGTTTCCATTCTAAAAAAATAACTCTAGTAACTTATATATACGGTTTTGTTATTATAAATATGGTACAACCATATTCATTATTTTATCCATCCTTTGAATGACGTGTCACCATATGTGCGTACGTACGGCTTACCGTCTACATGTCATGGTGTAGTTGTTAGTCAATACATTATTATTTGGATGGGTATAATAATGATGTATAATTGATGTTAATAATAAATATAAAAGGATATTGATTCAATATATATGTTATGACATCCAATTATATATGATTTTAATATTAAAAGAATAATATTGTCTCTTGTGCATACATAAAAATTATCGTCTCCACGAACAAAATTAGATTCATTCCCCATTGTATCCATTCATGAATAATATTCATTTGATGATTAAAATAATTTCAAAGACTTAATATCATTCTGAATATTTATAAGATACATCTTATCTAAAACAAACATTACTTATCTACGAAATCATATAATGGAAAACGAATCTGTTAACACCCGAAACGACGATAATTCTAAAATATTATTAAAAATGGAATATTATAAGATCATATATGATATAATATTAATGAATATGTTTCTTTTATAATTTAATAACAATTATTTCACCATTATAATGGTGGTTAACCTACCCTCGACCAATGAAAAGTACAAATTAAGGGTTAATTTCACAATCTCATCATTATCCGAGGTTGTTTTTATGTAATTGTCTACTGGGACCTCTTCATCATCCACATCCATGTTTCTTAAAATTATATTTTTTTTTATATTTACTAAAAATTGGGTTAAATTCATTTATACCATTATTTTACCTTATATTTTTTGGAAGGAATCTTTCTGTCGTTTTCCAAACAAGGTACTTTATGACCTTTTCGACAAAATGAATGTAAGAATGTTTGTTTAAACTTATATGGCAGGTGCAACTATTTTCAGCCATTATAACATCGTCCAAACTTCCCTGAAAATCTTATAAGAATATTTTCAAATAAAATGTTTTCATTTATAATTATATGAATTTTAAATGATTTAAAAATATAAATAGGTGTTTCTCAAAAGAAAAATGATTTCATCTATGTCAAAATAATTTGATAGATTGTAATCTTGTTTGAAGTTGATATATCATGTTACAAATATTCCATATTGTATTCAAGGATTTATGATATTTTTTACTGTGGATGTGTTATTTTATACCATTTTTGTTTTATGGAATGATTATTGATATTTCGTATGCTAGTTTTAATATGAATGATTATGTTATGTATAAATATTTTTCATTTGTGGAATGTATTTGACTAAGTAAGTGATGGGTGGAGTCCACTATAGATCCTCATTGTATCGGTAGGTATCATGAGACAACCGGAAATGGAATTCGTCGAGGCCTTTCCCAATTTGATATATGGTTTTGGACGAGGCCTATATCATTTTTAGACGTCTTGGCCGAGGCCTCGAAAAATGTTTCAGAATGTTAGGCATTATGCATTCCATCATTATGAATATAATATTGATGGTTCATGTGGTCATTCGACTAGTAGAATACCCATGATTATGCTTTATTATGGAATTATTTAATCATGTCATTTTCCTTGTATAAAAGTGTTCATGCTTATTATATGAAAAGGCTTGTGTTTTCATTTATTCAACAAGATTAATATTTATGTTATCTTCCACTATATTGCTTACCCTTACTGAGCATTTGATCTCACCAATTTCTTATGTGTCATTTTCCCAGGATATGAAAAAGATTTTTATGAGTGACTTGCAAGCATAATCTTAGAGTCTTGGATGTTTCTATTAGAACATATTAGTTTTTTATTTATTTTCAAGTTGTAAAGTTGAACTTATGTTTGAATCTTGTTTCCAATAATACTAAACTGATCGTACTTTCATTACATGATTTTCTTCGGATCATGCCAAAGTAATGAATTAATGCATCAAATCTGGGTAACTGGGGTAGGGGGGTTACAGTTGGTATCATAAGAAGTTGAGTACAAACCATGGTAACTAGATATAAGAAAACACTAATTAGATCACATTATCCTAAGATAGAATATGAGGATTAGTATAGATGAACTTCCTATAATTTTGGTATTGTAGAGATTTTTTGTGTTTTCCAAGCAGTACATCCCTCTCTAGATACGAGAAATTAGAGGCAGCTCGGGAGCAAATATACCTCATGGTAAAACCGGAAAACAAACCCTTGAGCTAGACTCGAACATGAACTAGTGGTCGACAACATGCCTTGCTGCACTCTTAGTTACGACACTTCTGAGGGATATTCTTAGGATAATTATCATTTTATTTAAAACCGTTATGAAGGGTTCATGATTATATAATTCTACAATGAAATTTTTTTTTGATTATGGATTATATCCAGAAACTATTCAATTTATGTTAATTGTTTTACAAGTATTGAATTAAGTATTTCGATTCATAAACTAATCTAGTTTATGCATTTTTTTAGAAATGGCCCCTAGTTGAAGGAATGGAAACTGTATCAATGAACGAAATACATGTAGGGATTTCCCTCCTACTGAAGATAATTATAGCGGAGCAGGTGGTGCAACTGGTGCTGATCATCTTATCACCAAACTTGGACAACTCCCTAAGGTTATGAATAATAACCTTACTCGTATGGAGCACCCTGATCCTCAATGAGGATGATAAATGGTAGACCACTTCATGAGGCAACAAACACCAAAATTCAATGCGATTACCAATCCATTAGTGGATGAGCAATGAATAAAATTAATTATTAAAAATATTTCACACTTTGGGGAGTAGCGAAATGGAAAAAGTTGTCATGGAATTTTATAAACTCACAAGAGATGCTGATCAATGGTGGTCATTGATTCAAAACACAATGTAAGTTGAATAAGTGTCCAATATGTAATGGAGAGAGTTTAAAGAACTTTTCATAGAAAAATACTTTCCTTGTGACCATCTATAGGATATCGAAAGGCAATTTCTGTGTTTGGGGAAAAAAGGGGATGAGAATGTCACAAAGTATGAAGATAACATTTCGAGGCTAGAAAGGCATGGTGAGGATTATCTATGTATCCCAATAAGTAAGATTGATTTTTTCATTTGTGGGTTTTTTATTAATAGCGATGCCTCAAATAACGGACTTTGTTGTGTGCTTGTGTAGAATGATAAAGTTATTGGCCATGAATCACGATAATTGAAAATTCATGAACAAAACTATCCTACTCATGATCTTGAGTTGGCAGCTATAATTATTGCCTTGAAGATATGGAGACACTATCTATATTGTGAAAAAAGTGAGATTTATACTGATCATTAGAGTTTGAAGTATATTTTCTCACAAGAAGAACTCAACATGAGGCAATGGTGATGGCTTCAACTACTGAAGGATTATGATTTCACTATACACTATCACCTGGAGAAGGTAAAAAAGGAAAAGATGCTTTGAGTAGAAAGGATAGTAGAGTTTTCAATAAGATGGGAGATGAAAATGATCCTATATACATGGATCTAGTAATGATTGATATGGGAATAACCATGGAAGGTGAAACAATAATTCTTTTTCAAATGGTTTCCAATCAAACTTTACTAGAAAGGATAAAGAGTTCTCAGACTGATGATGATGAGTTTTAAAATAAGATTAAAGTTGTGAATGATAGGAGATTGAGTTACTTTATATATGAAGATGTGATATTGAGATTTGGGAAGAGACTTTGTGTTCCCGATATACCTGATCAAAAATGGGAATTGTTAGATGATGCTCCTAGCTAAAATTTCTCTATTCACCATGGTAGCACTAAGATGTACAGATATATAAATGTACATTTTTGGTGCGAAAACATGATGAGGGAGATTGCTGATTTTGTGTCAAGATGTATGGTGTTTCAACAAGTTAATGATGGAAGGAAACATACTAGAAGAGTCACACAACCTCTTCCCATACCTGAGTGGAAATGGGATAATATTATGATGAACTTTGTCATGGGACTACCAAAGACTCCTAGAATGAATAATGCAATATGGGTCATTGTTGATCTTCTTACCAAGTCAACACTTTTTCTTGATATAAGAGAATATTTAACACTTTAATGTATAACAAGACTATATATTAATGAATTTATAAGATTTCATGGAGTACCCATATCTATTGTTTTTTATCGAAATTGTCACGACCCATCCTCGGAGCCCGTTTCGTGACTACCACAAGCATGCCTTCCATAGGCCGGGGGTTGGTGACTAGCACCAAGGCGTAAATCCCGGTAAAAAGGGAAGGCATTTCCTTTGTAAAGAAAACAATCACGACAGAGTAAAAAAGTGGAAAAAAGTAAACACTAATTAAAAACTGGTACAACAGTAAGTGCGGAAATGTAAATGGGCTAGAATACAAACCCAAAAGAAAGTACAACTACAACTGAAAAAGCAAAACAGAAAAAGACAACACCTAGAAGAATGGAAGAGGCTCCTGGGTCGTCCTCCTCGGATTCTACCTAAAGGGTGGGTACAGATGGCGCATCTCCTGGATCATCCACCACGGATCCTACCTGAATGGTAGGTAAAGATAGCCTCCATAATGCTCTCGCCCGTCAACATCCACCGTGTGTCATCTCATCATGATTTCCACCTCCGGATATTGACTCGTCGTGTGGTCCACCTCTGGTTAATGTCCAGTCCTCGACCACTCGTCCTCCGTCAGCACTGCCCGTCGTCTACAACCAACACAACGAGCTACGGGCAAAGCCCGTGCAGGGGTGAGTATAACGATACTCAGTAGGGACCCTGAGACCCTCATGGTCTCACTAAAACCAACAATATTAACCACAAATAAGATCTCAACAGATAACCTCTACTTAGGTACATGCCCATACATATACGTAAGTTATCAAGTAACCCATCTCAATCCTGAGGAAACATAGAGATTAATGATTCAGCTCAAACCAGAATTTTTATTATCGAAACCGTAACTGCTGAAGAGCTCCATCTCTGGAGTGTACAGTGGTCCTGTCACGACTCATAGGTACTGCTCACTATCCTAAGACTGCTGAGGTACTCCTCCTATCGAGTACCGTGGTCCAGCCACCCAAACACAGTAGTGCTTCCCGCCGGGGTATGCCACCCAAACACAGTAGTGCACACCCCATTGTAGGTGCAGAGGTACTCACCGGACGAGTACCGCGGGTCTGCACTATCACACAGGTAGTGCTCCATCCGCCATGGGTCTGCACCTCACAATGTAGTGCCATGTCCACTGGGCTAGTCGACTCACTCCAAGTCGAGTCGGTCAAGCAGTCGTTAGGTCTCAGTCGGCTACATGGTCTCCGTACTCCGCACGCTCGTCTCTGGGAGGGTCCGCTCCACGAGCTATAGGTCGATACTCCAAGTATCACAAAGTTCCACAAATAATTATCTCAAAGGACCCCCTCGTCATAGTGGTCTCAACGCAATAGACGGCGCGTCAATCGGACGCCCGGTCTGTGAGTTATTAGCCTTTTCGTCCCAGGGGGGCGGTTGGTTTCGTGAGCGAACCAACCCGGCCGTATCTCAACTATAAACCCTAACTCTCATAGGGTATACTAATAGGGACCGTTTCTCAACGAGATCACCAATGCCACTGACGGTTCGTCAAACGGACGTCTGGTCTGAAAGATAACAGCTTTTCCGTTTCAAGGGCCCGGTTGGATTTTAGGTACAATCCAACCCGACCACTATCCAACAATAACCAAAACTCGGGCGAAGTATGCCAAAAGTTCCGTCTCATCAAGAGGAATTCAACGAGACAGACGACATGTCAATCGGACGCCCGGTCTGTGAGTTATTGGCTTTTTCGTTCCAGGGGCCCGTTTGGTTTTGTGAGCGAACCAACCCGACCGCACTCCGACGACATCCAAACCTCGAGCGGAGTATGCCAAAAGATCTGTCTGACTTAGAGGAATCCACCAAAGTCGACGGCACGTCAATCAGACGTCCAGAGCTCAGGATATGAGCCTTTCCGCTCCGAGGGCCCGGTTGGTTTCGTGTACGAACCAACCCGGCCGAACCCAAAGTATTCCAAAACCTTGGGTGTAGTATACCGAAACGGCCGTCTCAATCCAAGGATCGAATCGCCGCTGACGACGCATCGTTCGGAGGCCCATAGCTCATGTTTTGAGCAAAGGACCGAAAAGGTCCGAAAACAGGGGGTATGGGCCCGGACCGACCCGGGTCTGGGTCCGAACCGGTTGGCGCGACCCGGCCCGGCCAGGGCACGACCTGGCCAGTCGTGTCGGCCTGGTTTGGCTCGGCCCGGCTCGGGTCGGCCGAGCAGCCGAGCAGAGGAAGCCGTGGGGCACTGCCCTCACGGGATGAAGTGCCGCGGCCCTGCGTGGGGCCACGCTTGGTCAACGGACGCCGCTTTTCCGCATCCCGTGAGTCACCGGACCCACGCGGTCGTGGGTCTGGTTGGCCACCGCCGCCAGCGGTGGATTCCGCGGGCCACCGGAGTTGCTCCGGTGGTCGGAATCCACTTCCGTCTGCGCCGTAGTTCCTCCGAGGTCCCATTCTGCACTGTCAGGCCCTCAAAAAGCCATTTCGGCCCCGTTTGTCATTGTCCACCAATCCGGACGTCAAATAACAAAACACGCTGTCTTCGTGGTTCTCCGGCGCGACGCGATGGCGCCGCGCCCCTTCGTCGTGGCCCGACTCCGTCCGCGGATGTCTTCTGGTTTCTCCGATGCAGCGCGACGACGTCGTGCCCATGTTCGTTTTCACGACGCGGCGCGACGGTGCCGCGCATTCCATGTCGCACGTTCCACGCGGTGAGATGGCACCACGCCATCCCCGTTTCAATCCAAAAAAGAAACCCACAAGGATATGGAGGAGGGTCGGCTGTGTTTGTGCGGTACGACCCCCTCTCATTAATTGATAGCAAATGGTCATATTTCACGAAGGTCGTCAAGGTAATAATCACGAAAAAATTAAATAATAATCCTCAACATCAATCCCCATGAATGAACGATCCGCAGATCATCCTGGAATTGGTTGTTCCACGCTCGTTGTTCTTTTCTCAAAAGACAATAGAACACCAAAATAAATTCCCCAACCTAAAGTGTCATCGAGCGAGGGTTCGTCACGGATTTTCTCATCGTGGAAGAAATCATCGTGGAAGGAGCGTCGCAGAAGAAGCGTCGTTGATGTCGTGGTACTCGGCGTCACGTCGTCGATCTCCGAGGGTTTGGTGTTCTTCGTCGGAGGTCGGAGCGTTCTTCGCGTTCTTCGTCGAAGAAGAACACATTCCTCCAAATTCTCTACATTCCACAAGTCCAACTAAATAAAATAAGTTCAACCCTTATTTTATTATTGACCTATGATTTTGAAATTCAAAAGATAAGAAACGAAAAATTAATTCGTTGAATTAATTGTAATGATTTAACTGCCCAATTAAAAGGAGCGTTTAATTTTTTAAGAAACGCCCTAGTTGACCTTCATTAAAAAGGGGGTTTCGCGGGTGCGTTACTTAGCGTAAAGGAAACGGTGGGGATCATGTGGGACCCACCTCACAAATATCCTACCAAGAGGGTAGGATATTTTGAATTCCACCCTATCCGCTTTACATATCTTAAGTGACTTTTAAGTGAAATAAAATAAAGTTGTCGCACCGCTTTATTTTATTTCTTAACTTAACCCCAAAAATTAAAAACCACACCCGAGCAATCGCATCTCCAGAAAAAGAATTTCTAAGCAAATACCGGCGCTAATATTTCATCGGTGCCCTCGGAATTCGATTCCGAGCACCGGTTCAAAAGTTAGAAAAAACCTGCTCGTTCGTTCAGTGCACGTACCCGAGCTAAACTTCAAAAATTAATTCCGGGCACACCGGGCCTCAGAATCAGGTGTTGTCAAAAACTTTGTTCTTGTAAAATCCCAAAGAAAATTAAGAAAAACATTTCTTTTAAATTTACGGGTCTTTACATCACTCCTACCTCAGGGCTTTACGTCCTCGTAAATCTTTAACACAAACTAGGGTTACAAAAGCGGTTCTGAGCACGCATCTGAGCCTTCCGCTCTCATGTGCTCACCTGGAGGTTCCCGTGCCGCCAAAAAAATTACACAAGAGGAATCAACTGTCCTCCTAGGATCCGCTCTTGTCGATCCTTGATCCCCACAGGAACATCTGTGGAAGTCACCTCATTTCCATTTTCCAGCTCCTCATGGTCGAGGATATGCGAAGGGTCGAGCACGTATCTCCTTAGTTGAGATACGTGGAAGTCGTCGTGAACCTGGTGCAACTGAGGTGGATGGTTCAAGCGGTAAACCACCCCGCCTACCAAGCTGAGGAGCTAGAAAGGTCCGTTGAACCTCAGAGATAACTTTCTACCTTGGCCACATCTCCATAAACCTCGTCGAGGTGAGACCCGTATAAGGACGTGATCGTCATTCTCGAACTCAGAGATCTCCAACGCCAGTTTGAACTGAAAATCAAACGACTGCTGCCACGAGGGTGTTGTTGACTGACTCAAGAGTGATCGATCGCACCCTCATGTGAAAGAGTTTATACTGTGCTTCCTGGGGTTTCCTTTTCGCCGACCAAGGAAAACCCATCCCGACATCGTAGTTAAACCACGACCGTTTTGCCAAATACAGTCAATATGTGTATGAACTATGGATCCAATCCATACTCAGACCAATTTCGTAAGGCCTCGACGCTGCCACCAAGAGATTCCAACCGAAACTATTGCCTCGAGGGTCTGAGCACACTGTCGGTGTAAGTGTGATTATCGAGTCTCCTCCCAAGGTATCCAGACATGAGGGTCAAGTCCACGACATACTGAAAACTCTAGGTCTGGAACAAGATTTGTGGAAGCAAGGAATGATTCATATCAACGTCTGTTACTATAATAGCTAGTAGTGGACACAGACTGTCCCTTGAATCATTTTTAGAGCCATTGGGTCACACTCCTTGACCGCATGCAGCCACACTCTTCCTCCTCCCTCCAGCTCCCTGAGCCTGGCGGGGATAACTGAGGCGGGTGGTTGTAGCATGTTAAGATGTACACCACCTCATGATGCTATCCTAGCTCTGCATCCACGTCTTCTTCTTCACAAACTCATCTCTCTTTTAAGCTTCCTCTTATGGAAACATTTAACATGCTCGAGTCTCCATGACTGGTGCCAGTTTCCTATTTCTTACTGCACTGTGCAGTCTTAATCCGCTCCTGGATGATCTGCACCTTCTATTCCTACGATCTAGAAGAGCTGATAAAATTTCTCATTTTCCGAAAAGAGAAACCCGGTCACATCCCCCTGGATGAACCACGCCCATTGCCTAATACCACCAATCCTGACATGAAGGGTGCATTAATGCCATGGATGACGTCATAAGGCCACGACGTAATTACTAAGAGATCCAACTGTCACTCTCGCCTCCAAGGGTCGAGTCACACTGTCGGCATTAGTATGAGGTTACTGGGACTCCTCAAGTAAGAATCTTGAAAGTGAGGGTCAAGTCAACAGTCTTAACCAGGACCACTCAATATCAACCAAACAAAAAGAACAGGAAAGCAAACATCACAAAGATAAGTGTCTTTTCTTTATTGAAGCTCATAGTACAATGAAAAAAATACAACAGAAACATGGAACTAGAAGTACAAGGGTCGTATCCACTAGTTCCTCTCCTGTCCACCTGCTCCCGGAGCTCTACTGCCTTGTCCACTGCTCGGTTGTTGCTCAAGCACCAGCCGATGCTTCTATCTCGGTGGCTCCCCCAACACCCGCTGATCAACCATGCGGGGGGTCGTACAGTCACGTGCCAGGTGACCCTTCCTTCCGTAGGAGAAACATTGTCCATTTCTGGCATGCCTAGCTCTGACCCCTCCCCGGGTGCCCCGCACCACCGATCCTAAAACCCGAGATCGCCCAACTGCTGGTCTGGTCCTGCTGGATCTCTGCATCATCTGTCTACTGACCACAGTTGACTCAGATACTGATCGAAAACCCTGTGGCAAAGGAAGAAGCTCCTGTACACGCTCGGGGTGTAGAGCTACTGGCACAAACTCCACCCTGAAGAAGGACTCGAAGTCTTCCCATGCGAAGGTCATCCCGTCGCAAAACTGGAACAAGTGGCTCCACCACCTTCCTGCAACTGCCTGAAGAAGGTTGGCAGCAAAGAACACTATGAAGTCTGACGGCGTCCCCACTAGCCTGAAGACTCTCACCACAGCCTCCTGTCAATCCTCAGCCGCCTGCAGGTCCTTCTCTCCCCGGAACCTGGGTGGTCTCTGGCGCTGGAACTCATGTAGCGCGCTCAAGTGGCGTGCATCGCATACTGCTGGGTCTGGTGGCATCGGTGGCCCAACGTATGGTAGTACCACTGGTGCCTCCGCTGGTGCCTCAACTACAAGAGGGACCTGTACCGAAGCCTCATCGCTCGACAAGCTGTCAGTACGCACATCCCTCTGGGCTCTAGATGGTTGTCCGAGAAAAGGCATCCTGAAAGAAACAATGTGACACGGTCAAACGATTATACCTGGTGAGCTGACCTGGTTTGAGCTGACATTTAAAAACTTCAGGAAACACACACGCAATCAGTGTTTTCGTGCACAAAGTCGGAAATCAGTTGTTAGGGTCCTGGTGTATGGATACGTCGGCCGCCCGCACCAACACTAGACTCCCTGAACTAAAAACCACACTCGGTACTCTTAACACTATTTCTTCACAGAAAGAAAAAAAAATCAAAGTTATAAGTCCTGCGGTAGAACCGACTCCTCTGATACTAATTTGTCACAACCCATCCTCGGGGCCTGTGCCATGACTTTCCCAAGCCCGACTTCCATAGGACGGGGTCTGGCGACTAGCACCAAGGCGTAAATCCAGATAAAAAGGGAATGCATTTCCTTTGTAAAGAAAACAAGCACCATAGAGTAAGCAAGCGGAAAAAAGTAAACACTAAGTAAAAACTGGTACAACTAAAAGTGAAAAAAAGCTAAATGGTCTAGAATACAAACCCAAAAGAAAGTACAACTACAACTGAACAAGTAAAATAGAAAAAGACAATAGATGGAAGAACAGAAGCAACTCCTGGGTCGTCCTCCTCGGATCCTACCTGAAGGGTAGGTATAGATGGCGCAGCTCTTGGATTATCCACCACAGATCCTACCTGAAGGGTAGGTATAGATATCCTCCACAATGCTCTCTCCCGCCAACCTCCACCGTGTGTCATCTCGTTGCGAAGTCCACCTTCAGATACTGACTCGTCGTGTGGTCCACCTCCGGTTACCGTCCAGTCCTCAAACACTCGGCCTCCGTCAGCACTGCCCGACGCCTGCAACCAACACAACGAGGTTCGGGCAAAGCCCGTGCATGGGTGAGTATAACGATACTCAGTAGGGACCCCGAGCCCCTCAAGGTCTCACTAAAACCAACAAGTATAACCACAAAGAAGATCTCAATAGATAACCTCTACTTAGATATATTCCCATACATATACGTAAGTTATCAAGTAACCCATCTGAATCCTGAGGAAACACAGAGATTAATGATTCAGCTCAAACCAGGATTTTTATTATCGAAACAGTAACTGCTGAAGAATTACGTCTCTGGAGTGTACAGTGGTCTTTTCAGGACTCCGAGCTACTGCTCACTAACCTAAGACTGCGGAGGTACTCCTCCTGTTGAGTACCGCAGGCCAGCCACCCAAACACAGTAGTGCATCCCACCAGGGTATGCCACCCAAACACATTAGTGCATACCCCCTAGTAGCCTGCAGAGGTACTCTCCGGACAAGTACCGCAGGTCTGCACTGTCACACCGGTAGTGCTCTGTCCTCCATGGGTCTGCACCTCACAAATTAGTGCTCCGTCCACTGGGCTAGTCGACTCACTCCAAGTCGAGTCGGTCATGCAGTCGTCAGGTCTCAGTCGGCTACACGGTCTCCATACTCCGCACGCTCGTCTCTGGGAGGGTCTGTTCCACGAGCTACAGGTCGATACTACAAGTATCACAATGTCCCACGTAAAAGTATCTCAAAGGACCACCTCATCATAGGGGTCTCAACGCAACAGATGGCGCGTCAATCGGACGCCCGGCCTGTGAGTTATTAGCCTTTTCGTCCCAGGGGCCCGGTTGGTTTCGTGAGCGATCCAACCCGGACATATCTCAACTGTACCCCGAACTCTCATAGGGTATACTCAAAGGGACCTTTTCTCAACGAGATCACCAACGCCGTTGACGGTTCGTCAAACGGACGTCTGTTCTGAAAGATAACATCTTTTCCGTTCCAAGGGCCCAGTTGGATTTCGTGTACAATCCAACCCGGCCTCTATCCAACAGCAACCAAAACTTAGGCGAAGTATGCCAAAAGTTCCGCCTCATCATGAGGAATTCAACGAGACAAACAGCGCATCAATCGGACACCCGGTCTGTGAGTTATTGGCTTTTCGTTCTAGGGGCCCGGTTGGTTTCGTGAGCGAAGCAACTCGAATGGACTCCGACGGCATCCAAACCTCGAGCGGAGTAAGCCAAAAGATCCTTCTCACTTAGAGGAATCCACAAAAGTCTACGGCACATCAATCAGACGTCCGGAGCTCAAGATATGAGCGTTTCTGCTCCGAGGGCCCGGTTGGTTTTGTGTACGAACCGACCCGGACGAACCCAAAGTATTCTGAAACCTTGGGTGTAGTAAACTGAAATGACCGTCTCGATTCAAGGATCGCATTGCTACTGACGTCACATCGTTCAGAGGCCCATAGATCATGTTATGAGAAATGGACCGAAAAGGTCCGGAAATGGGGGGTCTGGGCCTGGACCGACCCGGCCCAACCACCCCTGGGTTGGCCCAAACCGGGTCGACCCGACCCGGGTCCGGGTCCGACCCGGTTGGCGCGACCCGGCCCGGCCAGGGCGCGACCCGGCCGGTTGGGTCGGCCTGGCTCGGCTCGGTGCGGCTCGGCTCGGCCGAGCAGTCGAGCGGAGGAAGCCGCGGGGCACTGCCCCCGAGGGATGAAGTGCCACGGCCCCGCGTGGGGCCACGCATGGTCAACGGACGTGGCTTTGCCGTGTCCCGGGAGTCACCGGACCGGCGCGGTCGCGGGTCTGGTTGGCCGCCACCGCCGCGGCGGCTCCATCCGGCGGCGCGCCGGGGCGCCGCCGAAGCCAGTGGATTCCGCGGGCCACCGGAGTTTCTCCAGTGGTCCGAATCCACTTCCGTCTGCGCCGTAGTTCCTCTTGGGTCCCATTCTTCACTACCATGCCCTCAAAACGACATTGCAACCCCGTTTGTCATCGTCTGCCAATCCGCACGTCAAATAACAAAACACACCGTCTTCGTGGTTCTCTGGCGCGACTTGATGGCGCCGCGCCCCATCGTTGTGGCCCGACTCCGTCCGCGAATGTCTTCGGGTTTCTCCGATGCGGCGTGACGGCATCGCGCCCTTGTTCGTTTTCACGACGCGGCACGACGGTGCCGCGCATTCCTTGCCGCCCGTTCCGCGCGGTGCGACGACACCATGCCATCCCAGTTTCAATACATAAAAGAATCCCACAAGGATAATGAGGAGGGTCGTCCATGATTGTGCGGTCCGACCCCCTCTCGTTAATTGATAGCAAATGGTCATATTTCACGAAGGTCATCAAGGTAATAATTACGAACAAATTAAATAATAATCCTCAACATCAATCCGCATGAACGAACAATTCGCGGATCAACCTGGAAATGGTTGTTCTGTGCTCATAGTTCTTTTCTCAAAAGATAATAGAACACCAAAATAAATTCCCCTACCTCTAGCGTCGTCGAGCGAGGGTTCGTCGCAGATTTTCTCGTCGCGGAAGAAAGTATCACGGAAGGAGCGTCGCGGAAGAAGCGTTGTTGATGTCGCGGTACATGGTGTCGCGTCGTCGATCTCCGAGGGTTTGGCGTTCTTCATCGGAGGTCGGAGTGTTCTTCGCGTTCTTCATGTTTTTCGCGTTCTTCGTCGAAGAAGAACGCTTTCCTCCAAATTCTCTCCACGCCACAAGTCCAACTAAATAAAATAAGTTCAACCCTTATTTTATTATTGACCTAATATTTTTAAATTCAAAAGATAAGAAATGAAAAATTAATTCGTTGAATTAATTTTAACGATTTAACTTCCCAATTAAAAGGAGCGTTTAATTGTTTAAGAAATGCCCCAGTTGACCTTCATTAAAAAGGGGTTTTCGCGGGTGCGTTACTTAGCGGAAAGGAAACGGCAGGGCTCGTGCGGGCCCCACCTCACAAATATCCTACCTAGAGGGTAGGATATTTTGAATTGCACCCTATCCGCTTAACTTAGCTTAAGTGGCTTTTATGTGAAATAAAATAATGTTGTCGCACCACTTTATTTTATTTCTTAACATAACCCCAAAAATTAAAAACCACACCCGAGAAAACGCAACTCCGGAAATTGCATTTCTAAGCAAATACTGGCGCTAAGATTTCATCAGTTCCCTCGGAATTCGATTCCGAGAACCAGTTCAAACGTTAGAAAAACCCGCTCGTTCTTTCACTGAACGTACCCGAGCTAAACTTTGGAAATTAATTCCCGGCAGACTGGGCCTCAGAATCAAGTTCCGTCAGAAACTGCCTTCTTTTAAAATTCTAAAGAAAATTAAGAAAAAAATTTCCTTAAAATTTACGGGTCATTACATCACTCCAACCTCAGGGCTTTATGTCCTCGTAAAGCTTTAACACAATCTAGGGTTACAAAAGCAGTTCTGAGCACGCATCTGTGCCTTCCGCTCTCATGTGCTCACCTGGAGGTTCCCGTGCCGCCAAAGAAAGTGCACAAGAGGAATCGACTGTCCTCCTAGGATCTGCTCCTGTTGATCCTCGATCCCCACACGAACCTCCGTGGAAGTCACCTCATCGCCATTGTCCAGCTCCTCATGGTCGAGGATATGCGAAGGGTCGAGCACGCATCTCCTCAGTTGAGATACGTGGAAGTCGTCGTGCACCTGGTGCAACTGAGGTGGATGGGTCAAGTGGTAAACCACCCCACCTTCCCGGCTGAGGATCTAGAAAGGTCCGTTGAACCTCAGAGATAACTTGCCGCCTTGGCCACATCTCTGTAAACCTCGTCGAGGTGAGAGCCGTAAAAGGACGTGATCGTAATTCTCAAACTCAGAGGTCTCCAACTCCTGTTAGAACTGAAACTCAAACGACTACTTCCATGAGGGTATGGTTGACCGACTCAAGAGTGATCGATCGCACCCTCCTGTGAAAGAGTATATCATGTGCTGCCTGGGGTTTCCTTTTCGCCGACCAAGGAAAACCCACCCCGACGTCGTAGTTAAACCATGACCTTTTTGCCTAATACAGTCAATTTGTGTATGAATTGTGGATCCAATCAATACCCAGACCAACGTCGTAAGGCCTCGACACCGCCACAAAGATATTCCAACCAAAACACTTTGCTCGAGGGTCTGACCACACTGTCAGCGTAAGTGTGATTATCGAGTCTCCTCCCAAGGTATCCAGACGTAAGGGTCAAGTCCACGGCTTACCGGAAACTCTTGGTCTAGAACAAGATTTGTGGAAGCAAGGAATGATTCATATCGACGTCCGTTACTACAACAGCTAGTAGTGGACAGAGACTGTCCCTTGAATTATTAGTAGAGCCATTGGGTCACACTCTTTGACCGCATGCAGCCACACTCTTCCTCCGCCCTCCAGCTCCCTGAGCCTGGAGAGGATAACTAAGGTAGGTGGTTGTAGCATGTTAAGATATACACCACCTCATGCTACTCTCATACCTCTGCCTCCACGTCTGCTGCTTCGCAGACTCATCACTCCTTTAAGCTTCCTCTTATGGAAACATTTAACATGGTCGAGTCTCCAAGACTGGTGCCAGTTTCCTGTTTCTTACTGCACTGTGCAGTCTTCATCCGCTCCTGGATGATCTGCACCTTCTTTGCCTACGATCTGGAAGAGCTACTAGAATTTCTCCTTTGCCGAAAAGAGAAACCCGGTCTCATCCCCCTGGATGAACTACACCCATTTCCTAATACAGTAAATCCTGACATGAAGGGTGAATTCATGCCATGGATGAAGTCATAAGGCCTCGACGTAATTACTAAGAGATCCAACTGTCACTCTCACCTCCAAGGGTCGAGTCACACTGTCGACATCAGTGTGAGGTTACTGGGTCTCCTCCAGTATGAATCTCGAAAGTGAGGGTCATTTCAACAGTCCTAACTAGGACCACTCAGTATCAACAAAACAAAAAGGAAAGAAAAGCAAACGTCACAATGATAAGTGTCTTTTCATTATTGCAGCTCATAGTACAAAGACACGAATACAACAGCAATATGGAACTAGATGTACAATGGTCGTATCCACTAGTTCCTCTTTTGTCCACCTGCTCCCGGAGCTCTAATGCCTTGTCTACTACTCGGTTGTTTCTCATGCACCAGCCGCTGCTTCTATCTCGGTGGATCCTCCAACACCCGCTGATCAACCGTGCGGGGGGGTCGTACAGTCATGTGCCAGGTGACCCTTCCTGCCGCAAGAGAAACACAGTCTGTTTCTGGCACACCTGGCTCTGACCCCACCCCGGGTGCCCTGCACCACCGATACCAAAACCTGAGATCGCCCAACTACTGGTCTGGTCCTCGTGGACCTCTGCATCATTTGTCTACTGCCCACAGATGACTCAGATACTGATCGAAAACCCTGCGATAAACGTAGAAGCTCGTGTACATGATCGGGGTGTAGAGCTACTGGAACAAACTCCACCCTGAAGAAGGTTTCGAAGTCTTCCCATGCGAAGGTCATCCCATCGTAAAACTGGAACATGTGGCTCTACCACCTGCCTGCTGCTGCCTAAAGAATGGTGGTAGCAAAGATCACCATGAAGTCTGCCGGTGTCCCCACTAGCTTGAAGACTCTCACCATAGCCTCCAGCCAATCATCAACCGCATGCAGGTCCGTCTCTCCACGGAACCTGGGTGTTCTCTGGCGCTGGAACTCGTGCAGTGCGCTCAAGTGGCGTGCATCGCCTACTACCGGGGCTTGTGGCATCGGTGGCCCAATGTATGGCAGTACCGCTGGTGCCTCCGCTGGTGCCTCAACTTCAAGAGGGCCCTGTACCGAAGCCTCGTCGCTCGACATGCTATCAGTATGCACATCCCTCTAGGCTCTAGCTGCTCATTCGAGAAAAGGAATCCTGAAATAAACAACGTGACACAGTCAAACGATTATACCTGGTGAGCTGACCTGGTTTGAGATGACATTTAAAAAATTCTGGAAACACACACACAATCAGTGTTTTCGTGCACAAAGTCGGAAATCTGTTGTCAGGGTCCTGGTGTATGGATACGTTGGCCGCCCGCACCAACCCTGGACTCCCTGAACTGAAAACCACACTCGGTACTCTTAACACTATTGCTTCACATAAAGAAAAAAATCAGAGTTATAAGTCCTGCGGTAGAACCGACTCCTCTGATACCAATTTGTCATGACCCGTCCTCGAGGCCCGTGTCGTGACTACCCCAAGCCCGCCTTCCATAGGACGGGGGCTGGCGAATAGCACTAAGGCGTTAATCCCGGTAAAAAGGTAAGGCATTGTCTTTGTAATTAAAACAAGCACCACAGAGTAAGAATGCGTAAAAAACTAAACACTAAGTAAAAACTGGTACAACAGTAAGTGCGGAAAGTAAAATGGGCCAGAATACAAACCCAAAAGAAAGTACAACTACAATTGAACAAGTAAAACAGAAAACGACAACAGCTAGAAGAATGGATGCACCTCCTGGGTCGTCCTCCTCTGATCCTACCTGAAGGGTAGGTACAGATGGCGCAGCTCCTAGATCATCCACCACAGATCCTACCTAAAGGGTAGGTACAAATACCCTCCCCAACGCTCTCGCCCGTCAACCTCCACCGTGTGTCGTCTCATCGCGAATTCCACCTCCGGATACTGACTCATCGTGTGGTCCACCTCTGGTTACCATCCAGTCCTCAAACACTCGGCCTCCGTCAGCACTGCCCGTCGTCTGATACCAACACAACGAGGTGCGGGAAAAGCCCGTGTAGGGGTGAGTATAACGATACTCAGTAGCGACCCCGATACCCTCAAGGTCTCACTAAATCCAACAAGTATAACCACAAATAAGATCTCAACAGATAAACTCTACTTAGGTACATGCCCATACATATACGTAAGTTATCAAGTAACCCATCTCAATCCTGAGGAAACACAGAGATTAATGATTCAACTCAAACCAGAATTTTTATTATCGAAACTGTAACTGCTGAAGAGATCCATCTCTGGAGTTTACAGTGGTCCTGTCACAACTCAGAGGTACTGATCACTAACCTAAAACTACTGAGGTACTCCTCCTGTCGAGTATCGCGGGCCAGCCACCCAAACACAGTAGTGCTTCCCCCCAGGGTATGCCACCAAAACACAGTAGTGCACACCCCCTAGTAGCCTGCATAGGTACTCTCCGGACGAGTACCACGGGTCTGCACTATCACACATGTAGTGCTTCGTCTGCCATGGGTCTGCACCTCACAAAGTAGAGCTCCATCCACTGGGCTAGTCGACTCACTCCAAGTCGAGTCGGTCAAGCAGTCGTCATGTCTCAGTCGGTTACACGGTCTCTGTACTCGGCACGCTCGTATCTAGGAGGGTCCGCTCCACGAGATACATGTCGATACTCCAAGTATCACAAAGTCCCATGAAGAAGTATCTCAAATGACCGCCTCGTCAAAGGGGTCTCAACGCAACAGACGGAACGTCAATCGGACACCCGGTCTGTGAGTTATTAGCCTTTTCGTCCCAGGGGCCCGGTTGGTTTCATGTGCGAACCAACCCGGCCATATCTCAACTGTAACCCGAACTCTCATAGGGTATACTCATAGGGACCATTTCTCAACGAGATCACCAACACCACTGACAGTTCGTCAAACGGACATCTGCTCTGAAAGATAACAGCTTTTCCGTTCCAAGGGCCCGGTTGGATTTCAGGTACAATCCAACCCGGCCACTATCCAACAACATCCAAAAATCGGGCGAAGTATGCCAAAAGTTCCGTCTCATCAAGAGGAATTCAACGAGACAGACAGCGCGTCAATCAGACGCTCGGTCTGTGAGTTATTGGCTTTTTCGTTCCAGGGGCCCGGTTGGTTTCGTGAGGGAACCAACCCAAACGCACTCCGACGGCATCCAAACCTCGAGCGGAGTAAGCCAAAAGTTCCGTCTCACTTAGAGGAATCCACTAAAGTCGACGACACGTCAATCAGATGTCCAGTGCTCAAGATATGAGCGTTTACGCTCCGAGGGCCCTGTTGGTTTCGTGTACGAACCAACCCGGCCGAACCCATAGTATTTCGAAACCTTGGGTGTAGTTTACCGAAACGAACGTATCGATCCAAGGATCGCATTGCCGCTGACGGCGCATCGTTCGGAGGCCCGTAGGTAATGTTATGAGCAAAGGACCGAAAAGGTCCAGAAACGGGGGGTCTGGGCCCGGACCGACCCGGCCCAACCCCCCTGGGTCGGCCCGAACCGGGTCGACCCGAACCGGGTCCAGGTCTGACCCGGTTGGCGCGACCCGACCCGACCTAGTCGCGACCTGGCCAGTCGGGTAGGCCCAGCTCGGCTTGGCCGAGCGGCCTAGCGGAGGAAGCCGCGGGGCGCTGCCCCCGCGGCATGAAGTGCCACGGCCTCACGTGGGGCCGCTCTTGGTCAACGGACGCGGCTTTGCTGCGTCCCGTGAGTCACCGGACCCACGCGGTCGCGGGTCTGGTTGGCCGTCGTCGCTGCCGGTGGATTCCGCGGGCCACCTGATTTTCTCCGGTGGTCCGAATCCACTTCCGTCTGCCCCGTAGTTCCTCCCGGGTCCCATTGTTCACTGCCAGGCCCTCAAAACGGCATTGCAGCTCCGTTTTTCATCGTCCTCCAATCCGCAGGTCAAATAAAAAAACACGCCGTCTTCGTGGTTCTCCGGCGCGACTCGAGGGCGCCGCGGCCCTTCGCTGTGGCCCGACTCCGTCCGCGGATGTGTTCGGCTTTCTCTGATGCGGCGCGACGGCGTCGCGCCCTTGTTCGTTTTCACGACGCGGCGCAACAGTGCCGCGCATTCCTTGCCGCACGTTCCGCGCATTGCGACGACACCACGCCATCCCCGTTTCAATCCAATAATGAAACCCACAAGGATATGGAGGAGGTTCGGCCATGTTTGTGCGGTCCGGCCCCCTCTCGTTAATTTATTGCAAATGATCATATTTCACGAAGGTCGTCAAGGTAATAATCACGAACAAATTAAATAATAATACTCAACATCAATCCGCATGAACGATCGATCTGCGGATCAACCCGGAATTGGTTGGTCCACACTCGTCCTTCTTTTCTCAAAAGATAATAGTCGACCAAAATAAATTCCCCTACCTCAAGCGTCGTCGAGCGAGGGTTCGTCGCGGATTTTCTCATCGCGGAAGGAGCGTCTCGGAAGAAGCGTCGTTGACATCACGGTACATGGCGTCGCGTCGTCGATCTCCGAGGGTTTGGCGTTCTTCGTCGGAGGTCGGAGCGTTCTTCGCGTTCTTCACGTTCTTCTTCGAAGAAGAACGCTTTCCTCCAAATTCTATCCACGCCACAAGTCCAACTAAATAATATAAGTTCAATCCTATTTTTATTATTCACCTAAGCTTTTGAAATTCAAAAGATAAGAAATGAACAATTAATTCGTTGAATTAATTGTAATGATTTAACTGCCCAATTAAAAGGAGCGTTTAATTGTTTAAGAAATGCCCCAGTTGACCTTCATTAAAAAGGGGTTTTCGCGGGTGCGTTCTTAGCGGAAAGGAAACGGCGGGGCTCGTGCGGGCCCCACCTCCCAAATATCCTACCAAGAGGGTAGGATATTTTGAATTTCACCATATCCGCTTAACTTAGCTGAAGTGGCTTTTAAGTGAAATAAAATAAAGTTGTCGCACCACTTTATTTTAGTTCTTAACTTAACCCAAAAAATTAAAAACCACACCCGAGAAAATGCAACTCCAGAAAAGGAATTTCTAAGGAAATACTGGCACTACGATTTCATCGGTGCCCTCAGAATTCGATTCCGAGCACCGGTTCAAAAGTTAGAAAAACCCGCTCGTTCGTTCACTGAACGTACCCGAGTTAAACTTCGAAAATTAATTCCGGGCACACCGGGCCTCGGAATCAGGTGCCGTTAGAAACTGCGTTCTCGTAAAATTCAAAGAAAATTAAGAAAAAAATTTCCTTGAGATTTATGGGTCTTTACAGTAATCCACGGTTTACATCAAAATTCTGGAAAAGTCTTCAGAAAGGCATGGATACTAAACATCGTTTGAGCACAGCCTACCACCCTCAAACTGTTGGAAAATCACAACAGACTATTCAAACCTTATAAGAGATTTTGATATCTTTTTCACTTCACTATCAAGGTTTGTGGGGTAAATATTTATATATGGTATAATTTTCCTATAATAATAGCTTCCATTCATCTATTCATATGGCACCATATAAAGCATTATACAGAAGGAGATGTCGCACACCAACCTGTTGGGATGATGTTGGTGAAAAAAAACATGTAGGCCCTGAACATGTGAAGGAAACGTTGGAGAAGGTGAAGGTTATCCAAACCCACATTAAAACAACATAATGTAGGAATTAGAGAAATGATGATAACAAAAGGAAGGATTTGTAATTTTAGGTAGAAGATCATGTTTTCTTTAAGATATAGCCATGGAAGGGAGTTATACAATTCAGTAATATGGGTAAATTTTGTTCATGGTACACCGGACCTTTCGAAATTCTATAACCAGTTGGATTTGTAGCTTATCGTTTGGCAATGCCTCCCAGTCTCTCGAAAGTTCACGATGTTTTCAATGTATCACGGTTTTGAAAATACACAGCTGACCCAATGCATGTACTCCCCATTGAGAAAATACAACTAGAACCTGATCTGTCTTATTGTGAAGAGCCTGTCAAAATTCTTGATACCAGAGAACAAGTGGTATGAAACCAGACGACTCGTCTGGTAAAAGTTCAAAGGAGATACAAAAAAATGGAAGAGGCACATTGGGAACCTAAGGAACATATAATGAAGAACCACCCAAATCATTTTCTTCAGTAATATTCTAGAAATATCAAGGACGAAATTATTTTAAGGAGAGGATAATGTAACACCCCCCGCTTCCATGGTATGTTTCCCTTTGAATAATACAATATCTTGTGTTATACAGAACATTGAGTTCAAGCACACCACAACCAATCAAACTAGCCATTATGAATAGTAATACCCACTTTTTCAAATTTTATAAATTTTATCATTCAAAATGGACATCAATTTTGTATTCAGAATATCAAAATTATCATAGGGTGAATTTTTGGTATTTTTCTGAAAACATTCAGTTTTTGATGAATAGTAGAAAAATGCTGCTTTATTTGTTAAAACCGACTTTTCATTAAAAACATAGTTGTTTTTTTTATTTATTTTAAGTAAAAATATATACATAATACCTATACATGTTAAACCTAATTCATTGGAATAATTTTATAATAAGTTTAGATATATAAAATTTTATCGTACTTTTTACCGTCTTTTACCCACCTCCAAGGAGCATTTACAAATTCAGATAAAACATGATTTCACAACTTCTATGAGTTGAATTTCAAAAATCTGAGTGACATAGTTGATATCAGTATGTAAAATTTGGTTCAATAATATGAAAATAATTATTGGTGAATAATATCTTTTTACTTTTATTCACCATAGTTAAATGTAAATATGGTAATTAATGGTAAAAATGATTACATAATTACACAAAAACATGTCATAATTCTGTTGTAAAATTTTAATTCATCCAAAAATACCTGATGAATAAAATACCATCATTTAGGTCCACTTTTACTAGATTTTGACATTTATTATTAATTTATTTAAAGAAGACTTAGAAGAGTTAAATTCAATGTTTAATAATTAAACCATTTTCAATATAAGGTTATACATAAGATAAATTAGTGTGTAAATATTCATTAGAAATATAAAAAAATTTCTTATATAATGGTATTTTATTTATAATTTTTAGGCATTACATAATTAAATTTATTTATGACACAATGATGATGTAGTAATTACCTTATTAATTAAAGATTAAAATAATTGATATTATAAATATCCAAATAAATATAATTTTTAACATTTAATGAATTAAAATAATAATCTAGGTTAATATGAAATTTTATGGTTTATTAATTTTTTTTTTGAAATAATAATGTTTTTATCGATTTAATAAAAACCGAATACCAAATAGTGTCAAAATTGACATAAAAGATTTTTTAAAACAAATATTATATTATTAATTGATATTAAATTCCTAAAAATCTAAGGTTCTGAGAAATGGCTTAAATAATATTTTATATATCATTAATGAACCACTTGGGGTTATCATTGATGTTTATTGTATGTTTATTAACAATATGATATAAAAATAATAGAGACATGGTAAATGAAAAACTATTTAACAAAGAGTTAAATATAAAAGATAAGGTTTATATGACAACCTAAACCTATAAATAAACTATTTTTGGGGATTTTTTAGACTATTCCAGACCTTACCCTTTATATAATTCATTTTTGAACCGTTATAAACCAAAAATGATTTTATTATAAAATAATATTTCAAACTTTTCCAAAAGTGACCATCACCTCTCCTATAAAAGGGAACTTCCCCATCTCTGAAATTCACACCTTCATAGAAATTTGGCTCAGAAAACCCCTACCCAAATATCATCCCAACATTCCCACATTAATCCCAGTGGCCTTCCATTAGTCATAAAGCTAACCTATGGTGTTCTTTTCGTCAAATCAAAATGAAGAACCTGAAGAAGAGGTAAATATGTCATCACCTCTTTCATGTTTTTTCTTCTTCCACTTCTTATTTCCTGGTTGTGTCCATTCTAAAATAATAACTCAAATATCTTCTATATAATGTTATGTTATTATAAATATGGTAATCTATTTGTATTATTCTATCCATCCTTTGAATAACATGTCATCATACGTGCGTACGCACGACTTACCGTCTCCAAGTCGCGGTGTAGTTGGTATTCAATACATTATTATTTGGATGGGTATAATAATGATGTATAAATAATGTAAATAATAAATATATCTTAATAATGATTCTTTATATATGATATACCATCCAATTATATATGATTTTAATATCAAAATAGTGACATTGTTGCTCGTGCGTACGTACGGATTACCATCTCCAGGAACACGATGAGATTCATTCCCCATCGTATCCATTCAAGAATAATTTTCATTTGATGATAAAAAATTATTTTTAAAGACTTAATATCATTATGAATATGAATAAGATACATCCTATCCATAAAAAAATTACTTACATAATAAATCATATAAAAGAAAACGAATCAGTCAACACCCAAAACGATGATAATATTAAAATATTATAAACAAAGCAATATTAGAAGATCATATATGATATCATATTAATCTATATGTTTCTTGTATAATTTAATAAAGATTATTTCTCTATTATATAGGAGGGTAACTGACCATCGACCAAGGAATCGTACAAGGTAAGGGTTAATTTCACAATCTCTTCATTATTCGAGGTTGTTTATACGTAATTATCTACAGGGACCTCTTTACCATCCACATCAATGTTTCATAAAAATGTATTTCAAATCATTTTTACTATTTACTAGACAATGTGTTAAAGTCATTTATACAATTATATGACCTTATATGTTTTGGAAGGAATATTTTCATCATATTCCAAACATGGTACTTTAGGACCTTATCGAAACAATTTAGGTAAGAATGTTTATTTTAACTTATACAGCAGGTTTGGATATTTTCCGCCATTATAACATTGGTGAAGCTTCTCTTACAATCTTATAAGAATATTTTCAAAAGAAATGTTTTCTCTTATAATTATATTACTTTTAAATGGTTTCAAAATAGAAAGAGATATTTTTAATAAAAATTTATTTCATCTATGTCTACATCCTTTGATGGATTTTAAGCATCTATGAAGTTGATTTATCATGATTCAAATCTTCCATATTGTATTGACTGATTTGTGATATGTTTGACTGTGGTTGTGTTATTTTTATACCATTAATGGTTTATTGATGATGTATTGACATTTCATATGGTAGTTTTAATACGAATGTCTATGTTATGTATAAAAATTTTCATATGAGGAATGTATTGGAAATTGTAAGTGAAGTGTGGTGCCCGATATAGCTCTTAGGTGCATAGGTAGTTCTCTTGAGACAACAAGAAATGGAATTGGCTGAGGACTTTCACAATTTTTTATATGGTTTTGGTTGAGACCTAAATAACTTTTAGACGTCCTGGCCGAGGCCTTGACAAAATGTTTCAGAATGCCCGGCATTATACACTCCCTCATTATGAAAATAACATTTATGGTTCATCTGGTCATTCGACTAGTAGAATGCCCTTTATTTTGTTTTATTATGGCATTATTTACTCATCTCATATTCCTTCCATAAAAGTTTTAATTTTTATTATTTGAAAAGTTATGTGTTTTCAATTATTAACCATGCTTAATATTTATGTTATCTTCCGCTGTATTGCTTACCCTTACTGAGCGTTTGAACTCACCCCTTTCTTATAATTCATTTTCCCAATATATGAAAAAGATAGTCATGAGTGAATTGTATGCATAATCTAGGATGTTTTTTTGTTTCTAATCGAATAATTTTTTTGTATTTAATTTCAAAATGTAAAGTTGAGCTTATGTATGAATCTGGTTTCCAATAATACTAAAATGATCCGTCTATCGGGACATGATTTCATTGTGATCATGCCAATGATATGTAATAGTGTACCAACTCTGGGTTACAGTGGTCGGGGAGTTACAATTGTTCCTGCCGGAGGGTGCGGTCAGGAGGTGGAGACCGTCTAGGCGCATGCCATCGAGGGGAGTCGGATGAAAGGAGACCGGTGTGGGAGATGGTTCCGAGCAGGGGGCACTGGCATCTCTACGAAGGCGAGATAGCGGGGGGGGGGGGAAGAGGGTGTTGTGCCCTCTGGTCTAGGAGGCGCGTTGATGCAGAGGATGAGAAGCCCAAACCTAAGGGTACTGGCCTTGTGCACAATGGCAGCGGGGAGAAAGAGGAGGCAGCCTGCTCGGGTGCACCGACGACGGCTTGCTGCATGGCCGATTGCATGTGGAGCTCTTGATGGGAGCATGAGGGAGGGTCCTTCAGGTAACGGGTCATCTACTACGTGCATGCAGGTCCCATGGTGTGTCGAGGATGCCCGCCAGGCTGGTGTCTTGAGGACATGGCAAGGGTTGCACCGACGAGGTGGGTGGGCGGCCGAACTCGGGGTGGCTGGTCTGGTGAGGCCTGCTTGGTCGGTCGATGGAGGGGTAGTGTGCGCCTGCTGCGGTGCGGCGCTTTGGTTGCGCTGTGAGGAAGACCAAAGGGTACTGCTCGAACCCCTGTTTTTCTTTTTTTTAGTCTTATTCCTGTATGTACCATACCACCAGCTTTGTTTTTTATATATATTTTTAAAACTTTTTTTAATGACCTCCCATATTTTACAAATTCAATTTATTTATTTATTTGAAATGACTTATTTTGATGTCAAGTCCTCCCTTATTTTTGAAAGGCTATATAAGATTTTAAATTTAATAGTAATAATATTATTATAAAAAATTAATAATTTATTATTATTATATTATTTTAATAATAAAATAATAATTTATTATTAAAATATTATAATAACAATAAAATAAATATTATTATTATAATTAAATAACGATGAAAAATTTTAAATTATAAAATTAAAATTTTCAAAACTAATTTTAATTTTAATGTACCGATTGAATTTTAATCAGTTCAGCAAGATTAAATAAAATTAGAATCCGAGATCAAACCGAAAATTTGATCCAATACGAAAATTTAAACTGACCTCAACTTGGCCATTCCACATCGGATCGTCATGCAGTTTGAACCGTTGGGACTATCATTGAACTCTAAACTTAATTATAATATAGATTTAAGTTTCTAGGATCAAAAACTTTTACGCGATCCCCTTGATACCAATGTAAGGTTCTGGGGCCTACAGAAGAAGCTGGTGGGCCGAGGATTTTAAAATTTTCATCAGTGGGATGATGGAACTTGTCGTCACCGATGATACGGGCCATGGAAAGGTCTGAGGATATCACATAAATTTTAAATAGCTCAAAAACTAAACTGAAAAGGTACCCATTTCAAATTCTATGCCGTAGTCGACTGCAACTATTCGATTATGATAGTCATTTTCAAGATCCAACACAGGATCCCTCTCGATCTTCCACACACGCTCAAAAAATATGCTGGAACGTCGATCATCAAATTCCAGGTGCTAGCATGGTGTTCTGACGATGATTTCGACGTCCCGACGTTCACTACATCGAGATGCCTTTGATGCTAAAGAGAGATCTTGATCCAAACATCTTGGATCGAGAGCATCTCTCCCTAGAGAGCGTGAAGAGAGAGAGGCTCTCAACTTTTATTCAATAAATGAATGAATAGTGATTTGAAAACCATGGGAGAGAGCCTCCTCTCTTATTTATAGTGGAATTGGTAAAATACCCGGTAGGGTTCCCTGGCCCCCTTTTATTTAAATTTCCACTAAATAAATAATTTTGACGAACTATACTGTTCCAATATTACTTATTATTTTTTCACTTACTTGTAATATATATAATATATATTACGTGATAAAATCCAAGAAATTTAACTTGACTCGTTGTCCCGCATAATCTTAAACGAACCTTTAATATTAATATAATATTAATTTGATTAATATTTTGCTTTATTTTCTAAACTCTTTAATACATTAATTAAATTCAATACCAAATATTCATAACAGGAATATTAATGAATTTATTTATGTCTTTTGGTGATCGATAACTTGGATAATTCTTGGACCCCATGGGGAGACCCACTATGTCCATATACCTATTCAACTAAAATAGGATGATTCTTGAATATGCTATTGTGTGTGACCCTATAGGCTCGTATCTCGATAGCAGTGAATAAATACACATACAATGAGAAAAGTCTAGTAACCCATCATGTGCCCTAAAAAGATAAGGATACTCATAGAAAAGACTACCATCCTATGAACACTGAATGTGTACTATAATCTCATTGTCATTAAATATCTCATAAACTAGGACACACTCTTGTGTCATCATTCTTATCTTGATTTATTATTTGTTGATCAATCTTGATGGATTTACCTTTGTAATACATTGGCCAAATATTTATGTTGGAAGCACCAACCTGATCAACCGGTCCTGAGATATACAACTTCCTGAACTTGGAATTGACATATCCATTCTTGACCATTCAGCCAATGTCATACCACCAACGTTGAACTCAACACAAACATCTTTTCCATGACTTCATTGCCATGGTTTTCATCTTGCATCAATGTATGTAATATTATAGTACGCGTTGGTAATGGTCTCATGTTAGGATACAAATACACATTTATGTAGATAGGGACAACCAATGACACCCAAAATTATGTGGTATTCCTATTGGATGGTATGTCCTCATGATCTCACTAATAAAGATCACCAAGTGAAAACTTCATGAGAAGAAATATCAATTATAATGATCCCCCATCACCTGATAGTCAGACATCTACTGTGTTCAGTCAGTAAAATGTATCTATACCATAGAACATTTATTTAAGATTAATGTCATTGTATCTCAAGGTTCTCATTATATCATGGGATCTTCTATAATCTCTCGACATGAAAATTAAGCTTTGGATATTACCATTATAATAGTGGATCCAGAAATGTATACACTATAATTGTAAGATTAAATAATGCATAAATAACTGTACAAATGATATAGTAATCAAAAGAGCTTCATAGTTGGGTATAGGGAACCCACTATTTCAACAAACCATGTTGTGAATGATTGAGTTTATTTGTATTGGAAGTCAATGAAAATGTTATAGAAATACATTTAGGGTATTAAGGAATAATGAAATATATTTGTAATATTCCACTCTGGTTTTCAACATGTATTTAAGAGTATATGCTGAGTGGTACAGGTAACCAAAAAAAAGTGGTTCAAATATTTTTTGGAAAAGAAATTAAGGGAAGGATAACACATAATATGTGAATAATTATGTGATAAGAAAATAAGGAGGTGTTTGATAGTACTAGAGACCTAGGTTTTGATATGATAAAAAGATATTTAGGGATTATATATATTGATTTTTTTGATTTATGGTAAGTGGAAAGACCTACATTTTGAACGATACCATGTTTTCATTAAGGTTCTATTATAATTGAAGTTATTACAATGTTTTTAGAAAATTCATGATGAATGAATTAACATATTTGAAATGAAAAAATTTATATACATTATGGTATATGGGGATAAACTTTAAATCAAGTTAGTGCACATCATTATAATTTTTTTTTCACATTTTAGATGGATTTTAAGGTTATAAATTTATAGAAAATTTATGTTAAACATCAAATGATGTTTTTTACAATAATGTATTATCTCACCATAGGCGGGATTATGAATATTTGATAACATGTGATAAACTTTTTGTTGTGGTAATGATATATGGAATAATCTCTCATTATATTTATGAATATCATGATCTATTAATGCTTTAGAAATGATAAATCCAACATTAATTTTTTGAATAAGAGATTATGTGGAAATTGTTCAAGGAACGACCAAATGAGAGATTTTACCAAAATCAAGTAAGTATTTCATCGAAAAAATCATTAATTTTTGGACATGATCATAGAACCCAAAATTTTATCCTTGTACCTTCTTGTCATATTAACCAGATAACCCCTTAGATCATTGTAGATTTATAGCTTTGCGATTATAATGTTTTCCCAAACCATATTCTCTATCACTCTCAAATAGTACATGATAGTTAGATTTCTATTCCATGTCTATGTTTTCTCTACCAACCTATGTTCACCTATGTGGAAACCTAGTGATGAGATACATTGGGTATCTGTCATGTTTATAAATTTTTTTAAAATGAAGTTTTATAATTCCTTTTTACGGTGTAGGTTTTTATGAAAGATATTGTCCGGTTATAATCTATATTTAACATAGATGAATATATATGGAGAAATTAATTTTAATGGGTGTCAAATGTAACACTATGATATTTTTATGATGTAGATTTTATTTTTTATAATTTCTTTGATGTATAGTGTTGTACATTACACCAAGATATGCTTTCACAATACAAAACACCAGCTTATCTTATAGTATATGCAACACTATATTTTTCTTTTGATACACTAAATTTCATGTTATATTGATAGAAATAATTTTACACAATATCAAGTTTAATTGACCAAAAAAATATTATTATTTTACCTTATTACCTAGTCATTATAATGGTAGGTATGAACTGTATTATGTTTCCCATGAAAAACAATTTTTATGAAAATAACTGAGTTTATAAAATATTAAAATCACTCTTGAGGGATTCTATTATTGAAATATATATTTTATATATTAAATATAATGTTTAAATTTGTTCTAATATGTTTTCAATAAATTATAAAAGAACAAATAAACATTTTAGATAAAAGAAATATCTAAAAATTGCAATTTTGTCACCTTATAATGGAGCACCAATTTTAAATATAATTTTTATACCTTTTTATATTATATTTGAATAAATAATATTATTATTTTGAAGTGGGAAAAAACAATTAGTATGGTTAAACTTTGGGTATTTTTCTAATTAATTTCAATTTTTAATGAATAGTGAAAAATAATGTGTAAAAATTCAAAACATCTTTTTCATCAAATCCATTTTTTGTTAGATTGTAATTTTCATTGGTTTTAAAATATAACTAGATAATCCTTCTATAATTTAATCCAATGTAGGTTATTTCAATTAATTTCAAATTGAAATGTGATAAAAATATATGTCAAACATTTAATGGTTTTTATATTTTAAAAACATTTTTTATTTGTCATTCAATGTGATTAATTTTATTTTAATTAATGAAAATTATATGTTTTTAATTTTGAAAAATTAATTCCCCATTCGCAATAAATTATTTCAAATTATATATATATATATATATATATTTATTTTATTCTTTTGGATTTTATGAATAGTAAATTTGTTAAATGGTTGTTGCATGATTATAGATAAAGTATTTAAATTAGGGTAACAAAAAATATGATAAGGATAAAAAAATTACACTAACATCTGAAGAATTCCTATTGGACGAATAAAGGTCCAACATTAACACCTAAGGGTCATAATTGACTTATTTAATGTACTCTTGTCTATAAATATGATATATATATTATTAAAAATTTAGAAAGTGACAACATGTCACCTTCTTATTATTTATAAGTTGAAGAATTTTAATATGGTGATAAACATGAGATATCTTCGATAATAAATAGATTCAATAAATATAATGAAATTAATTAGATCATGAAATTTTATTTATAATTTTTATGTATTATATAATTATCATAATGGATTATTCAATGATGATGCAGAAATTTTAAATTGATGAGAAATAAATAAATTAAATTAAATTAAAAGGATAATAAAAATTAAAAGTCTAAAACACTTGAAAAACAATTATTTCAAGAGAATATATCCACTATAATCACCCATGGTTCTTATTATTGACCATTTTTGAGACATAGAAAAACATTATGATACTTATATTATTTTATTTAAAGTGATGTTAATGTTGTCACCCAAATGTTTTAATAAATTTAACAATTTTAATGTATAATTATACAAAAGATATATTCAACTATACATATTACACTGAAATATAGAAGATTTATCTTCATTATAGATTTTTTTAAAATTTTATTCAACAAATATGTATATTAAATAACTGCACCAAACTGATGTTGTAATTATTTTATTACTATACATATAAAATTTATATTAAAAAAATATTAAAATTAATTTATTTTTAGAAAATTAATTTATCCAACTAATTTTATAGATGAAAATAACCACTTAGGTATGTAATAATATATTTTATTCTTGGTTATTTTTTTATATTTTTAGAAAACCATTAAATGAATAGTGTTCAAATTAACAATATTAATATTTTGTCAAATTAATGTTTTATTAAATTATTTAAAAATCATAAGATTTTTTTAAAAGTAAATGAATTATTACTTATTGTATAATTTTATATAATTTTCATTTATGGTCAAATTGAATTCAAGTAATAAAAAATTACATTATTTTAATATTGAACAATTTGTTACCTTAGTTAAAATTAAAATAGAATAACCAACAGTTAATTGAAATTATAAGGATTAAATTGACACAAAATGTATTAGAATTATTTATTAATGATAACAGTACCTTATATAATATAATATTATAATCTAATAAATTATGATGGTTTTTGGAAGGGATTTAATTTTTTTATAAATCATTTTTTAGAGATTCAAAAGGTTCCCCTCAAGTCAAATATAAAAGGGAACCTCCTCCCTCATTTCCTATGTTACCTTTGAGCCTTCAATATTATCCATCCCATATACCTTTACCTTAAAAAATATCCATGTCACATTATATAGGTTTTTTTCTTCTTCAAAGTCCAACACCAGTTCTTTGAGAAGATATCTAGAGGGAGCGAGTTGAAGAAAAGGTAATCTCCTCTACCGATTCATTCAACCTTCATTCTTCTTTAATTTAATATTACTGAAATTTTTCCATTATAATGTAATAAATACATTGTTAATTATATACTAATATGTTGTTTTGATTATGGAACAACCATATTCAACCTTCTATTCATCCTACGAAAAACAAAATCACCACATGTGCGTACGTACAACTTACCATCTCCATGTCATGCTACAATCTATTTCTCACAAACATATCACATGGATGGGTATTACGGTGGAAATAATAAATTTAAATGATTATTATTACAATATAGTGATTCTAGAACAATATATATACCATCTACTTCCATTCAATTTCATAATTAATTGAATGATATCATCGCTCACGCATATGTGCAGCCTACCATCTCCACGATGTGATGTGACTAATTATATATAATAATATTTAAATAATGAATAAAGAATATATATAATTAATTAATGTGATATATATTAAATTATTATATTTTTAGTGATATATAGAGGAAACCCATGAATAATAATTGGTATTAATATAACAAAACATGAAGCAAAGGACACCCAAAAATGAGTAATAATGAAATATTATTAAATGAGTGATAATATAAACACATTTGATATCATAAATATAAATATGGTCCTGTAATAAGTTAATAACACTCTATAATTCATTATACAGGAGTTTTATATACATAAAAAGGAAATCATACATAAGGTAAAGGATAATATCACAATCTTATTATTATTCGAGATTGTGTTATAAATAATTATTTACTATTGATTATTTATCATCCATGTCCATGGTTTCTAAAAAATCATTTATAAAAGTTTTTACGACCATCTAATTCCTATTCAAAGTAATTTCTACACATTTTTTCCTTTTTACTATAGGGTTATAAAGGAATACTTTTTCCACATGAGGTTTTTTTTGCCTTTTTTGGAAAATTAATGAGAAGAAGATTTTTGAACTTGTAGAGAAAGAATGAATTTTTACATTTTCATAACACAATATGTCCTTGAACCATTCTTTAAAATATTTCATATTTATTTTCCAATAAATTAAATTATTTTTAAATTTTGTTTTATTTTAAGAATAGGAAACATTTTCGAAGAAGAAATTATATTTTCACTAAAAATTAATTTCAAATATTCAATCAAAATTATTTTCCAACTAAGATGATTTTTTTAATAGGGTTGTGTTTTATGTATACTATAAACATTATTCCTATGGTGTGACTATGTTTATGATGGAATGTTATTTATTAAATATATATCTTTTACATGGGTTATGCTATGGTGGAATGATGTTTAAGAAATCCATTTTATTTTTTAGGTTATGTCATGTTGAATGATTTATGTTCTTGGGGAACACATATGTATGGTTTTTATTGTGATGTTGGTGTGGCCTATATCTCTTTTTAATGAGTTGGATAGATAATTAGACATAATGATATGGATATGGCAAGAATGGAAAGTAAATATGTTTTAGTAATACATGCCTGGAATGATAAGTAAATATGGTTCAGTAATATGGGGAGGGAATGATGGCTGAACATGTTTATATAAAGGACTTACTAAACTATGATGGTTATTGAAATTATCATTTTCTAACATAGAAATTATTTAATATTCTAATGTTCTTTCCAAAATACCATGTTTTATTATAATGATATTTTCTTATGGACCATGTTCCTTTATGTTTTATGCCTTCTGAAATACCAAGAATTATTTCATGACTCATGAATTTGATATATGTTATGTGTGGTGTGATTTTAAAAATTTATGATTTTACATTATTATGTTCATGTTTTTTTATATTTTACGTATGTACCCTTACTAAGCATTTGATATCTCCCTTTTATGTGTTCTTTCCCTAGGATATTATGAAATGTTTTAGGTAGAAAAACTAAAGTGGAAGATCTTAATGAGAGATTTTGAGTATATTTTCAGAACATTAGAAGAATGTCTTCCCAATTTATGATTACAATAAACTAATACAGTATTTGGGAATTTTTTGGTGTCATTTATTAAGTATTCTGCAAAAGTATTGTAATGTCCATGTACGTCAAGCATGGTTATTTACACTATCAAACTATTATGTTCACTGAAACTCTTATGAGTAGGGACTACTTCATAAAACATACAATCAAAAATCCCATTATACTTATAGATAACCTTATATTATAAGTAAATATATACATAGGTTAGTCTAATTGACTAAAATTACACCACATGCTGATATGAGGAAACACCATTTATGTTGTTATTGAAACTTTATAAAAATTTTCACTATTGTAATTAAAAAAATCAAACACTATTGGGCATATAATATGTGGACCCTACATGTGAAATATGATGCATTAAATGCCTCTTGTCTATAACATACTAGAGTGAAAATCATTTAGTGTCCTCTCACCAGTTGGATGAGAGACATATATCTATAATAAATCATCACTCTATACATCACATGAATCGCTCAATAAAATAATCCCAAGAAACTATGCCATCTTTTATCAATAACAGAAATATCAAATCCCTAGAAACCATAAATTCTTACTGGAACATGTTTTCTTGACACACCAATCTGATATTAATCACAGGTTCTAAATATTCCTAAGTCTCCATTTTACCATATCCTAAATATTAATTCAATAAGAAAATAATTTATCTAATTCCAATTTGTAATGTCTTGGACAAGATGCCATTTAACTAGTGCACTGAGCGAGATATCCACATGAACTAAAGCATGGATCCTCATAAACTAGAGGTTTCTGAATATATGTGAGGTCCTTAAATGTATCTGTTAGGAGAATATTCCCTCGTATCAAAGTAATAAATAATAGAAATTACTAAAAATCATCATAGCAAAAAATTATCACAGTGTTGAAGAAATAAATATAAAAAAGGATGAAATAGTAAATAATATGACGTAAAATCTTGAATGACCATGTATTACATTCAACAATGATATCCCACTACATTGATCACATATAAATGAGTAAATAAAAAAATGTGAAATAAATGTACATGTATCTATTTCTATCATTAAGACAAACAACAAACCTAGTATCCATGACAGTAGGAAGATTATTTTTGTAATACATCCATTAGGATGTGACACCACTACCTGTAGAGGTACATTGTCATCTGAACTGTTGTCATGCATTCAAACATTCAAATGGTGGTTGACTCTCATCACATCCAATCGATATCTATGCTCCATGATCAAAATAGGATGATGAGATGTTAATTCCTTCTTCAATAAATTCCTCTTCGGAACTTGTTGCCTAGTCTGGGTCTCCCTCATATAGTTAATACATGTCCTTGAAACTTATTCCCTATGCCATCTATTTTTGGACACCATTTAATTGCACAACATCTATCTAGACGTTCTACTAGGTCTTGATGTGGCTACAACCTTTAATCAAGAGATTAGTCGTATTAGGAATCATTGGTATTTTTGGACGCTAATATCATTGTTCACATGTATTATAACTCATATGAGGGTATCTCATGGATTCATATTTATGTGCGGAACAAAAAGAATCCTATGTAAATCACGTGGTGTATGGAGTCAAAGGTGTATATCTTCCAAGTTTATCATCTTAGGCTCTCCATGTTTATAATGAGGTAGCTGATGTTATAGGTACATATCATCCATGTATTTCACCTCAGGCATTCCATGTTTAACAGGAGTTGGTTGTATAATACATACTGCATGTTTTACAGCTTTCATAGAAAAAATGTGATTGACCAGAATTCTTTGTGGATTCAAATCAAGTAAGTGAATACCTATGAGGGAGCACCATAATGATTATTGGTGGACAGATCAGAAAACCCTATAGAGGTATATCTAATCGGTGTGTCACATAAATGGAATATCTCTCACAATAAGTTTGATCAAAACACCCTTAGAGGGGGGGGGGGGGGGTCAAATATATACATCCCAATGAGGGATCACCTTGGTTTACCATTGGTCGGGATTAAACCTCATAGAGGAGTCCTACATACCATGTTTATATGATAGTGATAAAAAAACATAGTTTGATTCTACATTTGATGTTCATGTGATAGGACCACTCTATGAAGTTTAATGTTAGGTTATAAGGATTCTCGAACCGTGGAGGGAGCATCGATGTGGTATGGTGTGGGGAATATGAACGTATGTTACCAATCACAAGAGGATTTATCTTGGTGGGATTGTGTGGGGAATACACATTAATCTACCCAAGTGATATTAGAGGAATCAATGATATGGTTGGAGCTTATATATGATATTGTAAAAAAAGGACTGGAAGGAGATGTGGTCTCTATGTAGAGGAATATTCATACTGGGATGTGGTGACCTGAGGAAACATAAGATGGATATATATGTAATAGATGGAGAGGATGGAGTGGATAGAGTAAATGGAGTGGGTGTAGTGGATAGAGTGTTGGGTTTAGATCTTAGAGAGGCTTCATACATATATATGTTAGTTATGAATCAAATCCCATGCAGTTAAAAATATTGGTTCATACACCTGAGAATGAATCCAAATGAAGTGGAGCATGTGGTTGGGGATTTTGCATATGAGCTGTCCTTATGGGGGGAATAGTTAGGGTTACACATGTAGATGACCAATTAAGTGAACATGAGGTTAGTTTTTATGGTCTCTACTAACCTCTAAGCCCACATGAGTCCTGAAAAATGTGGCAAATAAGAGGGATAAGTAGACATGACCCTCGTGTCATGAATTGTGTGATAATGAGTTGCTGTGTGGAGATTATGAAGGAAAGATTCCCATTAGTGGATAAAATTCCATGTGAGGATTTTATCATCCCATGTTATGAGTATCTCATTACCTTTATGGAATATATTGATCATTATAAGATTTCAACATAGGGTGTGTAGGGATTATTCATGGAAGCTTATTGGTATGTGAGAATAATCCCATGGTGGAGAAGTAGGTGGAATCCCATGATGAAAATCCATGGGGAAACCTGAATTTATCACATTGGTTAAAACTATTTTTTTTATATAATGTGATAAGGATGTTGGTGATAATCATTTTTACGTCATCTATCATGTTTGTGGGGGACTCACTCCTCACACCTTGGGCTAACATAATAACAGTTCGTGCACCATTGGGTGGGGCATGGATTTACCATATCTAGAATGTAATGGTGTAGGTGAGTGTTAGATCCCAAATTCTATGTTACCATTCCTATTCTGAGAAAAAATAAATTTTTCTTATCTATTTTGAGAAGAAAAATTTACGGAAACACATGCAGTAGGGTTATAGGGGACAACTCGTGTAGGACCATGAAATATTTTCATTCATGTTTGGAGTGTTTCATGAAAGAGACATGAACATAGAATGGGGTTGTGTGAAAAATATTCCCCAACATGGTTCTTTGATATATGGTCTACACATGAGGCATAAAATAATCTGTGAAACCAAGATCAGGGTTTTCACACAACCTTATGGGTTCATATAAGATAAGGGGTTTGTGAGTGAGGTTGAGGTTATTGTAAGAGGATCCCTTTTACGCAACCAACTTGGGCTGAACGTGGTTGGGTGAGGGCTACATAACTATGGTCCTAGTCAATGGAGGAACCATAAAAACCATATAATGAAAGATCTTATACCACAATGATTTGTTGATTTCATGATGTCATTAAATATTATTCTTATGACCAGTAGAGTGATTGTTTTACTTCTATAGGATCACCTTAACGAAGGTGGGTAAGCTTCTATATATAACTAAATTAATTAGTGATGGAACAAAATAATTTGATCATGAAAGATGTTTTCCAGACTACCTTGTCCTTATCCATGGCAAACTATCACGTAAGGGTTTGTTGGACATTATATTTGATGTGAATGAGGTGTTGTGTGTAGATCATGTTTATTATTGGAAAATTTGACATCTCGTGAAAGACAACCTTGGATGTTTTGAGTGGAATTCATATAGGGGCCACAAATTGACTTTTTATTTGTAATACATGAATCTTGCGCCAAGATTATAATAATTCATAAACACCTTGAAACTTTTGTTCACCTGACAAGGCATTCTAGGAATGCTCTATTGAGTTAGATGACAAATTCATTTTATTCAAAGTCGTCCATTTGTGGATTCAATTACAATTCTACACCAAAAAATACCCCACTCAAAATCTAAGCAAAAAGGGGAATATAATGTAAACTTCCCTGAGAAATTACCAAGAAAGGACTTGATTCTAGTGGGTGTGAAAAAAACATTCCAATTAGCATATAACTCACTTGTGCATATGTGGAAGACAAGGTCCACACCTATAAACACGCAGATGGGGATAGTTCCATGGAATTCTAAGAGAAGGATCCAATGTAGTATAGGCATCATTCCCAATACATCTAATCCTCAGAATACCTCCCCATCAATGTAAGATAAAATCTTTAATCATTACATCATAATGAGATTTCATAGAGCCTTTGCGTCAATGTGATTCTTTGTCTCATGAATCTTCAACACGACCAGCGCAAGATAATTCAATTATAGTCATTGAAAAAACCACCAAAATTGAGTTATCTCTCATGGTTAAAATCCCTACTGATACATGGGGACTTGATCTATTAGTTCTCACCCTTTGTACGTCTTCATCCGATACATGGCCTTTACTAGTCATCTTCTTATTCAGTTGTCTAAGGTGTTTTTTTGTTTATCTCTTGAGAGATTGTACTCCTAGAAAGAGGATGACGCTGGAGAATCTATGGTATCTTATATTAAAACTACTCCAATACATGTGGAGTTTTTCATCCCATGTGTTCTGGACATGTTTCTGGATGAATAGTTTTTCGCGGTTGTGAGTGACGCTGCTGGAGGGGTAAAACACAAGGCTGAAAGAAATGAAATTTTCGAGGTAGGTTCATGTGAAGATGACATAACTCATGATCTATCAACCATAACATATTAGAGGATGTTGGAGGAGTGTACTATTTCCCAACATCTTCTAACTATTATTATATAAAATCATGCACTTCCTAAAGAGAATGCAGACTCTAACCCTGACCACACTGATGGGAACCGAAACATCTAACAAATGGAAAGGAAATTAATACAAACCATCATTCACCATACTATAGAACCACAAATATTGTGTCTGATAGAGTCTCCTTACTATTGGATACATAATTTGTGATATGTGGTGTAAGAATCTTGTGGTGTTCCCATGCTGGTTCTTGAATTTCTAATTCAATGGGTCTGTGAAGAGATCCAGCAGATGGATGCTTCATTTCATTAGGAGAAGTCTGAAAACATATAGATTATCTATAAAGACAGCGATGGGATGAAAAAAATGGTAAAGAAAAATAAACAGTGTACTTATTCAATCAACACTATATCAATGACTATCATCAAACTAAGGGTTGATCTGGTGGATTCTGAGTGGTAGATAAGGTATGTGGTTTCTCAAGTAGTCGAATTCTAAGAATAGTAATACCAAGCCCAAATCAAAGCCAATAATATTCTTCTAGTGGCTTATATCGATGAAATAGAGATCATAAGTTATTATTAGACCTTAGACTCCACACACCAGAGGTTGGCATAACTACAATGTTTGATCACCAAAGCAATGTAATATTGAAATTTTTTCCAACACACATGAGAGGCTCCAAAATATGAATGACCCTTTCTACTACCACAATGTTATTCCTATATTTTGAAATTTTTTGTGTGTATTTAAAAATTCCTTTTTCTACATTAATTATCATATATCAATCATATTTTTGATAAAACCGACGAAAAATCCCAAAACATACATGAATCATTACAGGTGTATGAAATAATGGATGACCATATGATTTCACATTTGCATGATAGTGTCAGATAATCAATGAAAACCTGGGTTCTACTACTTTTCACTGACCAATAGGGTTATTCAAGATTAGTGAGGATGTGGATATACAAAAAGGTTTTTTGAAAAGACAATTGATTTTCCAACATGTACTAGTACATGAATGGGATAACACTAAGGGTATTTAACTCTATCTAAAAAAAGGGGAATGAAAAGTATCAATCATAATTACTAAAATTCGGAACCTGAGGAGAGTGGAATGACAATGTTGGATAATGTCTGAACATGTTCAAATTTTAGTATCCATACCATTAGTCTAGAATGGGGACAAACATATGAGGGTCAACAAAAAACCATGTTCAAAACATGGAACCTCTCTCGGAATGTTGTCCGAAGTATAGCAGGATATTATCCTAGGATGGTAGGTGAGCCAAAAACGGAATGATACCATATATTTAGGGTCTAGTCAGACAAGGAAGTGTATGGGGATCTAAATAAGGGGCACATAAACCTCGAAAATGGAGTGATATAATGTTTGTATGGATTACAACACCTATGGAATTATGCCACCTTGGTACAAATCAAATCGATGTAGGTTTATTGGTCTGAACAATGGTCAAACCCATATTCTAGGGGACTTCCATATTGGATGATTAATAGTGCAAAAAAATTGAGTGACGTGGAAAATTACCAGCACTCAGGCAGAGGTCCTCTCAAGTGATGGCCATGGAAGCCTTGATGTTTTTTCATCTTGTAATGGGGAGTACTGACACGCCGTTTATCATCATATGTTGAGGAAGGCACATAATAAAGTTTAATTCCATGTAATAATGATGCATCTCATAGTTTAATTACCTGTGATCAGGATTCTCTTCACAGTTTAAGTTTATATGGTATGGACCAAGGAAACTAGTTTAATGTTTCATTGCATGAAATATACTCTTTTGTTTAGGGTCATAGAGCTAGAAACAATGAGGTATCCTAAAATGGGGAATGTTTAGTGTGGAGGAGTGAAAACCCAGATTTTAATGAAAACCATTGATGCCTAACACCACACAACATCTTCAGAGAAAATTATCGTATTGTTTAAGGTAGAAATGATTAGACCATAACTGAGGATAAGGGGATGAATAGTTAAAGGGCTCGTGGATGGGACAAAATAATAAATGTATGGGGGTATCTATGCATACCATATGGATGGGAATTAATCCACACATAGGTCTAGGAAAACACATGGTGATATATCGTCAATGTGTGTGGGGGGGGATAAATTATCTCATGTGAAAGAACTACAACACTCAATGATTATCGTGAGGAAACCAGAACATGGTCATGGTAGGGTGGTGGTTTTTCATCATGAGATTATGATGAAAAACCATAGTTTATGATCATAGTGTTTGGAATAAAGAGAATTGCCTCATCCCAAAAGGGTATGTGGGGCCAAAATGGAGCACCCGTCATGTTTCATGGACCACAGGTAAATAACATCTATAAGGTACATGTTTAATAAGGCATAAAAAAACCAATGTGAAGAAGGAAATTGGAGGCCCACACACAGCATACACATTATAAGGAGACCTCTACGTTTGGACCATTGTGAATATGTATGGAATAGATAGAAGGGGATGTGAACAAGGACCAAATAAGCCTAGTATACAAAAAAATGGAACTGAGGGTAAAATAGGGTTTATGATTTTGTGATTGGTTATGGGTAAAAAATGTCTAAGAATCACAATGAATCTTGTAAGGGTAGGAATCAAGTGATCTGTATTTTTTTCGAAACCTCCCTGTGATGTTCCGACTTGTCCGCCAGGAGGGGAATTTTTTTTGTGGTTTCTGGACCAAGATATAAAATCTATGTGTCTATAAATATCTTTTGTGGGTAAGAATAAAGATATATGTATTTCTTGGAAAATAGCTCAGTAGATAATTTATTCCAAGTGAAACATCCTCTTAGGAAAGAACATTATTGAGTTGTTCAATATACCATTATGTGTATCCATTGATGGTGCTATATATTTTATCGTCATTCAACTTGGAATATGTTTTTCACATAGTTTAACTTCATCCAAATAGGATGATTTAGTTGTATAGTTTATCATTGTATCGCTAAAAAGAAGTTGTAATGCATTCCAAAAGTTATATTCTTGGAGAAACATCTATAACCTTATGGGAATGGGGACTAAGGAGGCCTGAATCATGCAATAAACTCCAAATGAATACTTTTTACAGTTTAATTTAATGATTTTTGTACTTTATTTTATTTTATAATGTTGTAGAACGTGGTATATATGATGTCTATTAGTTTAATGTCTTACATATTGGACACAAATCCTAGTTTAAGATTGTTTTATAAGGATATTGGTTGTTACATAGATTATCATCATCATACAACTAGTATATTGACATGTAGTTTTTAAGGTCATGCAAAGAGGTCTTCCTATGTTATATAGTACAGTTTCGGGCAGTTGGGATGAAATGACTATACAATTTAAATTCATACATCATATATTATGGTTCCTTACATAAATTACTATATGAGTAACATGACTTTAGTTGGATGACTGATGTGAACTCCATACATTTTAATAAAAGAGTCTTTGCTGTTGGGATAGGCCATGTAAATGGTGTAAGGACCTTCCCATTAGGGATCCAACATTGATGGATTCCATCCAAGATTCATTGGTATTATGGGACCCCATACCACGTCCCCCTAGGGAAAGGAGATAATGAAATCAATATTGTTAATCACTTAATATATTTTATTCTGGTTCCTCTCAATATTGTCCATGATTTGAACCTTTTCTCTTCGAAGGCTTCCATCTCATTTAGATAAACTATTACTGTTTTTTCTAGCATCTACTAGTTATAGATAGTTTTTCGGAGTGATAGTAAGAGACTTTTGATGGTAATGGATCCCTATGTTGTATACACTAGGGAATATGAAGTTTCATTGGTAGAATTTTGGGTTGTTTTTAATAATCCTAGGGAGAATTGGGGAGATTATATAGACAACTCTTCTTTTTTGAGATCACCATATTTTTGAAAATATTGTATATTGTTTTTTGAACACCTCAATCTATACATTTTTTACACGTAGTTGTGAGAAGCATGGTTGGTACCAATATTTTACTTTGTTTATATGTTTTTTAGCTATGTATCCTTGAAGTTGGAATCACTTTTATTGAGAATGGAATGAGGGACTATAAGTATATGAATGATATTGGAGCTTAAAAATTCAACCACAGATCAGGAATTGACTTCCTTAAATGGAATAGTGTTTACCCTTTTAAAAAATAAATCAACTTTCCTCCAAATATACCTACATTTGTGAGCTGTTTATGGTAGATAGGGTCCCAGGACATCAATATCCCAGACTACAAAGGGTGAATAATTCATGGTGGTATGAAGGGGATATAGAGGTAGAAGAACAATGTTGACATGGATATGAAACACATATATCCTTCTTAGGAACATGATACAATCATTGACTGTGGTTGGCTAGAAGTATCATAGCCTTTAAATCCAGTGTGAGATCTATAACCTTGTCTGATGGGAACCATAGAACCTAGCATGGATTTCATTCGCAACTTTGGGAATCTCATTTATTGGAATGAATCAAAGGATACTTTCCTCAAAACCATATCAATAGAGAGACTTATTAAGGTTGTAATATATTTTTAGGGTGAACTACACTATGTGCCAAAGGATGCACTCGTGTTTGACACTATCTATTGGGAGAATATCATGCTGTAGAATGTTGATGAATGTAATTTTACAATAGTAGGTTTCCTATCCTATAGGGGATCTTGAGGTCATGATGTTGATTCACCAATATTAATCTAGTTCACCAAAGGGCTATCACAATCACCTCTTAATGAGAAGGGAACTGGGCCAACAACTGTTGAGTGTGACCTAGAAATGGCATGAAATCTGGATTCTCGACAGTGTAATCATCATTTATTTTCTTGATGATTGACTCTTAGTCTCAATTCAAATTCAAGTGGGGGATGTAAATATCCATAGGAATCTCGATACCAATAATGAGTTCTTGAAACTCTACCCCATTCATGGTGTAGAATTCTAACAGTAATAATGATTATAGAATGAAATCTTATGCAGGTGTGATGATGATCCCCATCTTAACTCTGTTAAGCTGGGGATCATTGATCCATATAGTAGCTGGGATTTGGGAAGCACCATTGAAATGAATCTTCTATCACAACATGAACTAGACAGTAAACAAATGTTGTCTTCATTGAAATCAACATCTAGAGGCAATTCCTCACCAGCGATATGGGCTATTAGAAAGTGTACTAGTATATGGCCCTTGATGGAATTTTGTAAAAAAAACTGATGATAAACATATGAAGGATCATCCCCTAGTGATCTAGCCATTTTGTGAACATAGGGTGATACAAGATATACATTAGTGGATCTACATGGGAAACTAGCTGTATCACATGATGATACAAATAATACCACAACAAATACATTACAAAAACTAGCATGTGGAAACACTTCTCTATAGGAGTCTATCTAGGTTTGTTGATGAGGAGTAAGAGACTGGGATATTATAAATTGTTTTCTATTCCTTTTTTTCCTTATAGGAGATAAGGGAACTATGAGATCATTCTAGAGTGGTCATATAGATTACAGGAGGCTTCCCTATGATGGTTGGAATCAGAACTATAGTCTATAGCAGATACTACATCATTTCCTTGTAGGTGGTTTGAAATTATCCATCCCGCTAGTAGACATTATCATTCCTCATGAGACAGGAAAAGGGCATACACATTGTGGAATTATTCATGATTTTTTGGAGTATATATACCATGTGGAATTTGTGTCCCTATAGCTCTTATAGGTTTCTAATATGAGGCATCTAGTTTATGGAATTGATCTTATCTAGGTTGATCTCGATGCATCTATACCTAATGATGAATTCGAGAAAATTCCCAAAGGTAACCTCAAATTCACACTTCAAGGGGTTCATCATCAGATGGTGGGAGTAGAGGAAGATGAAAAATGTATCATGATATTAAGTATGGTCATGATGTTGGAGGGATTTGAGAAAAAATTCTTCCACCTAACATTTCACTAGCATCCTGAGGATGGGTCAGAATATGAAGTGTATGGATGTCAAATAAATGCCTCATACAATAATTAGATTGAATGGAATTACCTGAAAGTGAAAGGTTCCTCGTTTTACTATAAAGGAGGTAGACTTCTGTTATTTAGTGTACATGTATATTTTGTTATACCCATAATATTTATCCATGAAAAAGATATCCTAGAATGAAAATGTGGCATCAATCAATAGATCTGTCACCAGAAGAGGAAAATAATCTTTTAGACAAGTGTAGTTGAGAATAAATAAGTTATAAAAGACATATATCTTCCAATTATTCTTCCTAATAGGAATTATTTTGGCTATCCACTTGGGGAATTGAATTTACTTGATTATGGTATCTTTTATAATCATATAAACTTTAGCCTTGACCATGTAACTTTGAGATGGGTTCATTTTCATGGGTGTTTTCGTGAAACATAGATGACTTCCCAGGGGTCAATATTGTTGATGGTGAATTAAGGGTCTATTCTTGTAATCTCAATATAACTAAAAAAAATCATGGTGTTGCATTAGGAAATCTATGTAGTGCTGTTGTTCATCCATTTTCATGGATTCCCTATTCAACATTTTTCATAGATCTGCATCTATTCCAATGATCATGTGAACTAGATCATCAATGATGCTTGATATTCACCTTAGACTACAAGAAGATCATCTTCAAAATAATAATAATAATCTGATATATGGGAATCAATGGGAGGATATGGCTCACCCAATCAAAATTATATATTGGGAATGCTAGTTCTGACATGGTTATATGTGGAATCCTCACTGAGGAATTCATACTCTGCCAATACCTTGGTGATAGAGGTTTTCATGTCGATTCCATCAGGACATCAACAATGCTGACCATTATTCATATGAAAGTAATAGTGGTGGTTCTACTTATGTCAATTTAACCTGGATTTGAGAAATAGGCTACTTCGACATACAATGGATCCCATGGGATGAATATTTTAGAACCTCACAAGGATTGTGGATTCCTGTATTAGGATTCAATGGCCTATGTAAGAGTATATTGAAATCTTCCATTATTCCGTATACTTAGAGGTGTGATTCAATTTCATCCTGAAAATGAAAAATTAATTTACTTTATCTATAATTTATCCCACAACGGTTGAATCATGAGGATGGAAGCTTTGTACAGATCTATCCAAGGGAGGAATGAAATAGTGGTGTGCTCAACATAATTGGTCTACACCTACTTATCATTTATCTTTTAATATACATCATCCATAGAGGTGTATTCATGTGATTCAAATGGGGACACATTGTGTTTGATCATACCCACTCCACTATTGAATGATTAATTTAGGAATTGGTGATACAAGGAGGAGACCGATGCATGTAGATGATGTTGGTTCGAACCCATAAATATGTTTTAGGTGGTATCCAAAGACAAATACATGAACTTCTAGTTTTCTACCAAGACCCCTAAATTTGTCTTCAACCTGATTCATCTTTATAGTATCCAATCAATCTTATCATAACCCTAAATTTGACGGAAAAGGGACTTAATTCAGCTTCTTTCTATCCCAGCCTATGGAGTGCCCGAGTCAGCATGAGAATAATCCCAAAACCTATGTTGACTAGATAGTGATGAACTCCCCTGACAATGAACTGATAGGTGATGAAAAAAAACATATTTTCTCCTGCACAATGGAGATATGATGATCACTGGAGAAACAAATGATGGATGGGAATTCTTATAATTTTAAATCCCCATCATGGAAGGTCTATGAGGACACTACAACTGTTTCAAACTGGTGGGATATCCTCAAGGAATATTCCATGGAATTCACAAATATTCTATTAGGCGTAGGTCCTCATTGATCTACGGAATTTTATGAATGCTAGAGAGGGTTTTCAACACTTCACACATACCTTAAAAATGCACACTTATTCCAGCATGGGGTCTCACTTTGGAGGGGACATAATGGTTGATAATGGATATACCCCTAGGCTCCATATCGTGATGGAAATGTCTTGTTTTTCATTAAAAAACTCACCCAGAACCAATAATAGATGAAATTCAATTAGAAAAGGCTTGGATTTGAATAGATATGAAAAATCACAATGTTTCATTGACTATCATATCTAGTTAATTAGTATGGTCAGTTCTGGTGTCATGTCTAATATAGAAGCTAGGGATGAGTATTCCGGATTATTACTTCATAGAACCATTTTTCTAGTCTCAATAGTATACATAACATAACATAAATCACTATCATGGGCGTTCTAGTAGTTTCCATCCTTGACTTCATTATTAATGACATTAGTTGGGGGCCCTTAGGGTACATTCCTAACATTCCTCATCATGGTCGACCATGAAGGGATATACCAACTCGACAATATTCATAGATTCATATCGATGATCATAATAAGAGGTGGGGCCTTCTAATGTTGGGTGGACCCTAGGAGATATTTCCAATTATAGGAGAATGATACTACCTAGGGTTTCAGAATATAATAACACCAGTGGGGTGCTGATTTTATTTCTCTTGTGCTGTTAGCACATACTCATCTCAAACTGAGATGTTTGTGATTTGGATGTAGAAGAATAATTAATAGAAGAAATAGAGACCTCAAGAGGTTCCGACCATCCTAATAGGGGAGGATGACCCCATGGGATTGGGAAACTTCCCTACGAACCAACCAGTCATCATACTTAAAATTAACGTTTTTTTAATATTTCTATCATTTTCATTCACTTTTACCTCTAGGATTGGGGAAGATGTGTACAACATATGGTAGAATGTTTCCTAGCATGACCAAACCATTGTCCACTTGGTTATGAACCCAATATATGAATACAATTTATTTCTTGATGGTTTGTCGAAGGATCATGTTTTAGGGGAAATGGTCAGGGTGATCAATTAGCTCAACATTATGGGGATTCTTATACTCTGGCTACTTCATTATCCACTATTCTGGGGAACTATGGAAATATCTAGGAATTTGAGAATCTTGAATGGAATATTTATGGTTTCTACTGTCTAGTTAGGGAACTATGGTAGAATGGACCTAATGATGGGATGGAGCCTGTATGGGGATAGATCCATATTCACTCTTATTAGAGTCTACACTTAGAAAGCAGGTTCCTAGCGATTCTAGAATGGGTGAGGCTAGGAATGTGAGGATAATGTACTTTGTAAGGGTTCTCATGATATGTATCTTTTGGAAATAACTCTAGAAGCTTGAGGGAATATACTTTCATGGAAGAATTATTCCTTGCTTTACCATTTCTTGTTGATGAAGTAGCGATAATAAATTGGATGTGGATGATTGTCCTAATACAAGGATTCCTATAGGCACTAGGCATATTTTTTAGAAATATGGGTATCCACCTAGGATGTTATGTGTGATGAAGGTAGAGACTAGTTAACTCTTGACATCCTCCCCACACATTTTTATCAAAGTTTCTTGAGTTAGTTGTATATCAAGTCAATACGTGAGGCCCTTTCCCCGGGTGATGAAGCTAGTGATGCACTCATTAGTTAGTTGATTTCACCTAAAGAATTCAAAAATTATTTTATTGTGTTTAGTAGAGATGAACTGGTAGAGAATATTCATATGAATGACGTCACCACCATTGATGGACCCTATGGGTAAATAGGTGCACCCAAAGAATCTAGGTCCATACAATGTCAAAACAAAACATCAGATCATGGTGGTCTCCTTCTGCTCTAAAATTACAAAAATATGGGTTGTCTCTCATGTCATCCATCCATTTAAGGTAAAATTTTCTTCAGGTTGGCTTATCAATAGTCATGTATGTAGGGATTGAAGGGGATTAGTGAGAGATCCCATCTAATAATCTTTATAGGGATCTCTATTTAGATGATTATTCCTAACAACCAACACAGTTAAAGGCTCATCAACCTTATAAGTAGGCCTAATGTCTCATAGGGAAGCTTCATCTTGGTTCCCAAAAATTTTATCATGCTCTTTGGGAGAAATAAGTGAATCATATCATGGCTACATTTCATAAGTAACCATTTCTAAATTTTCAAATTGTTCGATAATTTTAGGATCAATTTAGATATACTGCTTAGGGATGACATATGGTTTCACCTTTATCCCTAGTGATAGAGGAAAAAGATAATATCATGGAGTTATGTAGTCTGGGAACCAATCAATGAGGAGCTCATCGATGATCCACTTATCATACATGATTAAATGGATAAAATTGGTGATCATGTGATTGAAATATATTTTCAGTACAATATCATAAGAACTAGAGGGATTATACATGATGATAAGATACATAACCTTATTAGCATTCTGATTTGTAAAAAATTATATAGAGGGGTCCCCTACCTAGAGCTTGTGCCTTTTAATTCAAGTGCGAGCATGTTTATGAGGACCCTCCTACTTCTGCACTTCCCCATGTTATTCTTATCTTTATATGATCTTGTGCAATTTATATCCACCTTAGAAAAGTCGAGATCTACTATACTCACTATATCTATACCTAGAGGCATAACGACAATAACACTGTGTATGTTAGCCTACCATAAGATCGGGATAAAATGGGGTGTAGCGTACTTCACACAACACTTAATTTTCAGTTGAATATACCACTCTTCATTCATTTTTTGAATCACTATGGTGTTCATGATGCATATTTATTTAAGGTTGCATTGGCTGTCAGGTGAAACTGATTGCTAATCCACTAACAGTTCCACAATCTCAACAATACACCACTTCTATTCAATGTCATCATAATATTACCATATTCCCATGTAGACCAAATTATAGACACATTTGTTACAATTTATAATCTAGATAGTCCTATTAAATCATGAAACTAGGTGCTCAGTGAGAAATTATGAGATGGAGATGTTGGAAGTAACATTCAACAAGAATAATAGTGAAAACTGATCATCCTCTAACGTATCCCACAGGTTGTTTGAATCGGAAGAGGGTCCATACTATTGGTTACCTAATGCATCAATCTACATATGATTGGAGATTAGTAGTGGAACTGATGTTGATCGGTGAAATAGTGGGTTGGCTGGTGGAGGAGCCTCTGCATGATTCGATTTGTCGCTACACATTGGGTCATCTCTCAAGGGTGGTTTCAACCACATTATTACATCCTTATAGAACTAGGTGTCCACCACTCTCTAAAGTGAGAGGGAAATGATTATTAATGGATAGTATACTAGATACTCATCATCTATCCCATTCTAGAATAGATCTTCCTGATCTCAAGTAGAGGTAGATAATGAAACCGGTGGTGGTATAGATGAATGAACCATGAAACACTATAAGGGAGAAAAATATTACTATAAATGAATGAATATGCCTAGGTATTTGGGGATTTTTTTAATCTCACATTTCTAAACTATAGACATGTCCTAGTGGGTTCATTCTATAGGCTCTAATGAAAATGAATGGGGTGAATGTTCCATCAAAATATCTAATTCTTCAATTGAATTGGAGAAGAAACATGGATTGCAAATGGATTGGTACATCCCTGAACATTTACTTCGTTGGAGGATGTTCATCATTCTACCACATGATGATTCTTTATTGAAGGTAAATTCATTGGCACAGGGAGGCCCTCTATGATATTGGGTGATGGAGTGGGGATGACCTCTTCTATGATCAGTTGGGATACAAGGATGGCCTCTATATCAATTATTGTCATAGCAAGGAGGACCTCCATATTAAATACAATTTGAATAGTGTGGACCTACACATTGGTTTGATTTAGTGCTAAGAGATCCTTTGAAATAATCACATTGAAAAAATGACTTACATCCATGGTGGGGATATAAAATATAATAGGACCACCATTTTGGATGCTTACTACATAGGGATGACACCCATGTTGACTATTGGGAGAGTTTGGGAGACCTCCACATTGGTGAGCTACAGTATAAGGAGGACTATTGTGTTTGCTTATGGTGGTAACACGAGGAGTAAATTCATTTTAGTCATCAATGAAATATAGAGGGACTTCACATTGTCTAGGGATGGAGTGCAGAGGACCGTACATTGAGCTAGGAGTGGCATAGGGAGGACCTTCATGCTAATAAAAATAGACACTGAGAGGGACTCTATGTTGGTTGGTGGTATTGGCATCGAGAGTATCTCTATAATGGTTATCTATGAAGTATGGAGGACCTTCATTTGAAATAGGAATAGAAAGAGAAGGTCTTTATCACTTATTGTGATAGTGGGTGGGCATCCTATTTAGTTGGTGATGTAATGAGGAGGACCTATGCATTGAAACAGATCATTATGGATTTTGCGTGTAATGTATGATAGTGTTACAAGCTACTGAAATAGTCAAAGAAACCATCTTGTAAGGATGATGGGGACTTGAACCTAAATAGACCTGGATGGATCTCAACAAGTCTATTGTATACAAGATTAAGAATTCACTAATAGTGGAAGTGGACACTAGATTAGTAGAATATGATTCCCCATAATAGGCATTTACTAAATATTCTTCCCAACATTATTTTGAGGTGGTTCAGGCTCTGACCTATAGAGAAAGGTTATATCCCACATGTTCCTTTCCCTAGTTTACCAATCACTTCTAGCACTGATGGGACCTAGTGGGAGCCCTCCATGGAATCTCCCAAGCAGTAAAGGTATCTAGGTTAAGATGAGAATCCCTCGCCATATCAGTATAGGGTATTGATTCATAATACCGCTCTTAGGAGAGGCTATGAAGCAGTTATCTATTGGAATATGGAGTCATGGAGCATTATGCATCCCTTGGGGGTTATCGATGATGTAAAAAATATCTAGTTTTGGGATGGTCATCTCCCTTTTAGGAATAAACCCTCCTACTCATAATGTTTTACTACTGTTTCCATCAACCTCTTCTGAATTATATCCAAAGGTTATATGTAATATTGGAACCTGATATCTAGTAGAATAGTGGATGTCATGGCAGAGGAATTTTCATAAGAGATTGTCATGTTAAAATTTCTCCTACACCTCTTTATCTTGGGGTTTGGTGACTGGTTTCCTACAACATGGGTCTTATAAACCAATATGATTCAGATGTCATTATAGATACAATGAAAACAATTCCCAATGAATTTTCAGAATGCAATCTTCTATTGATGGAGAGACAGAGATCCACGACGATGATGTCACATATCAGATGGCCCGACGTTTAACTGAACCAATTTCTGGTGAGTTCCATTCGATGCCAACTATTTTCATAATGAGTCTTGGAATTGGATAGATAGATCTGGTGAAATTTTAATATATTTATTCCTTGAAATTTTCTTATCCTCATGTTGGTATAAAGAGATTATCGTTAGGTTCAACATTATTTTGGTATACAAATGTTAGCAATTTCGCAGTATAATCCCAGATTTGATGACCAATATGGATAATCACCATGGTTGAAGGATAAAATCATGACATCAATTTCACCATTTTTTTAATTCTATCATCATGGTGCACCACTACCACATGTCAATGTATTATGGCATCACAGTTGTTTCCCCGCATCACCATTTTCTTAAGGTGAGTGAATTTAATCAATGTCAACATCAATGTATTCTTGTTGATTGAAATGGTATGATGTAATGTTGATTAATCCTTACATGGATTCCTCCTTGGAATTAGTTTCCAAGTCTGGGTCTCCCACATACTGTTATGTATTGTTCATAGAACTCATTCCTAGAGTAATTTTTTTTATGGACACTGGTAAAATACGCTACTTTTGTCTAAACATTCCAGTGGGTCTTGATAGGGAAACAACATTTGGTTCGGATAGTATTCATGTTGGTTGTTGTTGGTATGTTTGTAATCTTGGAACATTGGTCACCTGTATTCTTCCACATACGAGGGAATCAAATAGAAGTATCTTGAGTAAGGGAACAGAAGGAATCACATGAAGATCATGATGTATCTACCACAAAAGGCACATATCTTCCAAGGAATTTACCTTAGGCATCCCTTATTTATCATGAGTTTGTTGATTCAATATGTAAATATCTTTCAAGGATTCCACCTTAGGCTTACCATGTTTAACATGAGTTAGAATTAGGAGATTGACTGAGAGCTTAACATCTTGCAGTTATGGAATGAGAATGATTAAAATTCCTCATAGAGGTGGTTTTGAGAGGTGTGTCCCTCAGAGGGAGCACCATATAGATTACCAGGGGATGGATCATAACACCCTCCAGAGGAAGATCCAAGAGGTGTGTCACATGAATGGAATATTGTAAATAATAAATGTTGATCATAACATCCTTGGAGGTGGATCAAGAAAGTACATAAAAAATACAGAGCACATTAGTTTACCAATGGTAAGCATTGAACCTCAGAGAGAAATCTTATTTACCCTATTTAGAATAGAGAGTTCAAAAACCACAATTTTCAATTCCTTTGTTTTAGGTCGTGTGATCGGACTGGTCCAAGAAGATTAACATCATGTAGAAAGGATCCTCATACCACGATGGGTTAGTTGGTTAGGGATGATGTGGGTATTATTCATGTAATATGACCTTCATAAGATTACTTAAATATATTAGATGGTGTAGTGGTGAAATATAGAGCTCCCCAAATACTGATAGATGTAGTGATGATGTGATTGGGGATTAAGCATAAAAGCAGAATAAAGGACCTGAAGGATATGTGGTCTCCGAGTAGGGGCATGATCATACAAGGATGTGGAAGCCCTTAGGAGGGATATAGATAGAGTGGATGGAGTTCCAGTTTTGGATATTATAGAGGCTTCCCACTTATCCCATTCAGTTGGGAATAAAATCCCACATATATTGGAATTTTGGCGATTACACCTACGATGGAAGTCCATGGAAGTGGATCATGTGGTTGGGGAATACAAAGAGAAGTTTCCCATTTGGGGGGGGGGATAGTTGGGTATTACACATGAAGAAGAATAGTTTTGGGTAAATCAGTATGGATTTCATGGCCATCACCAACCTTTAATCCCAAGGGAATTATGCACTGTGTGAGACACAACAGTAACTAGTAGACTCGACAGTCATTTCATGAAAGGTGTCCCAACAAGAGATTATGTGGGGAATACCCAAGGAACATTCCCAATGGATGAAGTAATCCCTTGTGAGGAGGATCTCATTCCATGCGAGGATAATCTCATATCCTATGAATCATACATGGAGAATATTATACATATAGAATAGCATGTGTGGGTCATACCCATGAAATCTTCCTAGTATGTGAGAATCATACCGTAATGGGGAAGGAGGTGGAAACCTTGGAAAATCCTACATATGGAATCCTAAATTTACCACACATGGTATGACTATAGTCTTACAGCAGGTTATGAGGATATTGGTTCATGTTATTTTTACAACGTGCAATGCAGACATGGGGTAATCACTCCATACCCCTTATTCTAACATAATCGTAGATCGTGCACCCTTGGGTGGGGCCTAAAATTACAAATTCCAAGGTGTGACAGTGTGTAGGACTAGTTGATCACAATGTCCAATTTAGTGTTATATTTATAAGAATAAAAATTCATTATATTACCTATGACAATAAGAAAAAGGTATAGAAATGAAATAACTTCATGCATATGGGGAAACTCATGAGGGACCATGAAATTGAAGCACCCATATTTGGAGGGTTGGGTGAAAGAGGAGCACACAAAGCATGGGCATTGCATGAAAAATGATTCAAAACAATGTAATCAGACCTTAAGGCTACACATGTAGCTTTAAATAAGGTATGAAAACAACATTGGGGTTTCCACACAAAGTAAGGCATTCATTCATGATCGTGGGATTGCATGCATGTTCATGGTCGTGCACATGATGATACCATTAACAGATCGAAAATTTATTCAAAGAGTTTGGGTGACGAATACACTACTACGGGACCAATCATGGGATGGAACATAGGGAACCTTTTTCACATGATCTTATACCATGGGGATTGATGGTTTCATGATGTTTTGGATGATAAATTTTACAAGCAGGAGAGCTATAATTTGACTTCCATAGGATCACCCTGAAAAAGGGGATTTGGTTCTACTAATATCTAAAATCATAAGTGATGGAGTGGAATAATTCATTATATAAATTTTTTTTCTATGAAATTCTATCCCTAAACAAGTAAAATGAGCACACAAGGGGATGGTTGAATATTTATTTAGTGTATGGTAGGGTTATGTGTAGATCACGTTTCTTTCATGCAATATGAAAAATTTGCACACGAATACCATGTCATTTTGAATGGCCTTTGAGGAAGGGAAACAAGTTGACATAATATTTGGAACAAAAGGATCCTTCATGTGTATATTTATATTTTAAGAACAACTCAAATCATACATGAACCAACCTTGGAATCCTAGAAATGATTCTTTTATTCATGTTATTAATTCAAATTTCTTAATGTTCATTGTTTTGGCTTCAGATGTACTTCAGTGCTAACAGATCCTTTATCCTTACCAAATTGAATTAACTCATATGACTATGCATGATCATGCATCCCTAGGACTCAAAAATATAAATCATTTATTAGTGCTCAAACATAAAGAATACCTAAGGTTTTCATGAACACCTAGTTCAATATAAAGTTAGTTAGAAATATATATCCATAGGACATCATCAATGGTGAGCCTATATTCTACTATCACAACTACATGACCATTCAATATGCTCAGCCTAGATGAGACTTAATAGAAATAAGTTACAAATAAATCCATTTCTGATACTTTGTTATGTGATCCCAATCTATGATACCTACATTGTATGATAGAATAAATGTATATGATCATATCACTATGATTGTGGATCCCAACTAACATAAGATTTCCATATCATTTACAATGACAACCAAACCTAATCACTCCATTTTTATTTATGAAATGGTACCTACAAATGTATGTTTAAATTTTACAAATATATTATAAATGGTAGTTCCATGAGTATTAGTCAAACACTTATCTAAGAATCAACAATGACGGGGTCCAGAGCCTCATTCAAGCACATAATAAAAAAATATATTATCCATGATAAAATTCCTTTTCCAACTTCTCAACAACAAATATGGAATTACATTCCCACTACACTCAATCCTACCACTATGGAATATCATGTTCACTAATATCAACAACCAATAAATAATATCATATAAAATATCTCATAATGAATGATAACAATCCAAATACCCTTAAGAACATTTGAGAATAATGATATGATAATATCCAATATATATGCTCATATGCATGATCATATGAAGTACCACTTAGTATCCTTATAGAATATTTGGCCGACCAATATCAATCATATCATTTTTTAATGTCATGTCCACTAATATCAATCAGATCACTACAAAACAACATGTCCCCAAATATCATTCAAATCACTGTGAAACTCCATGTTATTCAATATCAATAAATAATGAATAATCCCATTTCCATTATTCTGTCATGTAAGGCTTGTAAAATGGATCCCAAAATGTATGTATGAGAATCCCAACACAAAATAACAAATAAAACCCCTTAAAATCCAAATAACAGGAAGTCACTATGTGAATATCCATTATAATAACAAATTTCATCAATCCCCATGGGATATGTCACTGTAAGTGCATTTTTGAATAATAGTTTCACCAAGAGTGACCATAAATATGTATAAATAAATGTGTGAAAGTGGCCGAATGTCTAAACCTACCGCTACTACCATATCCTATCAGGATTTTAGGGTTGGAATGAGTTCTAAGGTTACCCCTATAATCATCTCTATCCAAACCTATGAAAAACATGATTAGGTTCATTCAAACACCAAGGAAACTAGAAGCTCCCCTAAATCAATCATATGAGATGAATTTGACTTGGGATAATCAATTTCCAAACCTAATCAAAGGAATCCCCCTTGGAATCCTGTAAGTCATAAGTTAAGGAATAGAATAACTTGTGTGATCATCATAAATGGTAAACAACTAGAGGCATACTTCACGAGATCCTCGAAAAGATTAAGTAGTGGCATACTAATGGAGATATTTGGAATGAGTGTGTATAGGAATTCTATATGAGAACCTTGTAAGGATTATGAAAGAAAAGGGATCTTACATGGTATCCTTGTAATGAGAATGATCTTAGGGTAAACACATTTGAGAACCCTATCTCTACCATCTCTTGGCCTCTTAAGCGAGAGGGTCAAATCATGCAAGGGATATATCATCTTAAGAAAATCTACATAAGAATGGGTCCTTAGAGTTAAGATATGTCCTATCTCATATTGATGTCTCCCTCCAGGTTGAACTGAACACCCAACCAAATATGTCTCATCATGTCACGTATTAATTCCACTAAACAAGGACTCTTCCAAGATACATCTGACAGGGTCTTTATAAGCCCATGCTATGTCCCCCAAGAATTTCATTTGATACTAAAGGTTGTGTTATCACATGTATCACCATCATAAGATAATAAAAACCAATAAATGGAGGACTAAAATCTCTATCATAGATCTCTCACCCCAAAAATTTATATAAGAGTCTTCAAATAAACACATGGGTTTTCATGTCATAATATAAACTGAAAATTAATCAAAATGGGATCCTCTCACTATAATAAAACAATATTTTTATATCATTGGAAAGAAGTTTTATAATCTCCAAGAAAGTGTTCACTACTGAAGTAATGTTAAAATATGATATTTATTTTTCATTGGAAAAAGTTCTCATAAAGGAAAACATTATCGGTTTTAAATAAATGTGGTGACAAAGGAATCCTTTTCTATAGTGTATCTTTTGATCAGATGAAGGGTTACTTTATCTATTTTTTTCACTAATAAATGGTACTTTAATCATAAAAAAATTGTTATGTAAGGCACCCATTATCATCACATATATGTGGCAGTAATAAAGAGCAATTTATCAATTCTATTTCATAGAGTTACTATAATTTAAGAAAATTATTTTTAGGATGAATCTTTTTTAAGTCTCGTGAGACCCCTTTCTCAGTGATATCCATTCTCCAAGGACCACCAATCTCACACTCCCACCCACTTTTAATATTTCTTTTGATCCTCCTTTATTAGTGATAGATATATTACCACCCACTCATGTGTGCCACGATTCGAACCCAGGACCTTCATTCTACAATGTGAAGCCCTTACCACTACCACACCTTGTTTTATTTTTCATATTAGGATATTTCAATTAATTAATATATTTTTACAAACATATATTTTAGAAGTGTGTGATATATATATATATATAAACCTAAAATTTTTAAATATATAATACCTTAATATTAATTTATATGTATTAGAATATAAATATAAATATGTATCTGTTTATTAATACACACACATATTTACACATAAACATTATATTAACATATTAATGTCTTTTATATGGTAAATAAAATGGGAATATTTTTTACGTTAAATAAATGGACGAATAAATATTTTTCTCTATATGGTTTATATATTTTAAAATATATTTTTAGGTAAATATTTATAAATAAAATATATATTTTATAAGAAAATATAAAAATGCGTATATTTATTTTTAAATTAAAATACATTATGAAGAATGGTAAAATTTAAAAAACATAAAATTTTTATTAATTTTATCCATAGGAATAATTTTTTTCCCCACAAAAATTGACAAGAATACATACTTAAAAGAAGCTAAAATATTGTCAAATGTTAAAAAAGAGGGTATCCCAACTAAAAACTCAGTTTCCGATGACCTGTGTTATATCTTTTCATTAAAAAATAGGAATATGTGTTCCCCATAGTCACCATTGAATAGATCACTTTCCAATATTTGATTTTATATGTGGTAGTTCTCAAATGGACACCCGAATGAAAATATATGTCCATTTGATGTTCATTTCATGTTTTCAAATTATGTTATACCATCCATTAATTCATTTAATTTCTTTGTTATAAAATTATTATTAAATGACCATTAGTCGATAATAATTAACAAATTATTAATTAATGCAATTTTTATTTTTTTTAATCCATTTTCACTTAATATCATATATATTATGTTTAAATTCTTATTTCAGATTTTTAAATCGTATTTAAATAAATATAAAATATTTCTATCAATATAATTAATTTTATATATAAATATATTATTAATGAAAAAAAATTCGTAAATTTACCCTTTATCACTTCTAGAAAAAATAATAATAAATACCCCCATATAAATAATTGTTTTTCAGTGCTAATAATGTTCCAACTTTATTATTTCCTTTTTCCAGTGTTGATAACCCCCTCCCATTATCGGTAATTTTTTGTAGGATATGATAAAGGGACACAATTTATCAGTTCGATTTTTGTTAGAAATGATACAGGTTCCCTATATCGTCACCAAAAAAGACTACCCCTTATCAATGCTTTCGTAGCACTGTTAAAGGCCCCAATATTATCACTGCCAATTCTAGTGCTGATAAAGGGTCCCTTATCAGTTATTTTTTCTAGCACTATTAAATCATAGTGATAGATAATACCAAATTTGTAGTAGTGTGTTATTATAATTATGAATATGAGTAGAAAAAAATCAATGTCCCTAAAATCAGTATTAAAGGGGAAGTACATGGTGTTTACTATCAAATCCTACAAGGGTGTGTGCACCAACCAGACCTTCCTTGTAAAACCCAAGTATATGGAATAAAAAACATTTACATGGAATGTAACAATCACTATGTACCTTAATGTGTACCTAACATGGTTTTTCTATGTGTTTCTGCATGTATGTGTACTTCTATAAGATGTTAAACCCATATGGGGTCCGGTGGTGTACTCTACATGGCTTAGTGCCATGATCTCTATTATCTAGAAAAGTACTCACCTACATGTCCAAGCACAAGTTTACAATGTTTAATCAAAGTACATTATATGTTATATAAAAATTAACACTCCTCAATCATTAATATAACCCAACATGTTTTTCAAAGAACAATATGTAATGCAATTAGTATTTCCCAATTCAAAACCCTTACAGTCATCCTAAAACCCTATTTTACTCTTGGTAAGAATATATTGATCCCATTGGGGGTCCATAACTTTCATAAAAAAGATATAAAACTAGAAATAATTTAATATATAGTTATTTACCAAAAAAATATATGAACGACCTATCTTTTGGTGGAATATGAATTTTTTTTATTATTTTCATGATCCATAGATGTCACATGAAGTTCTGGTTCCTCTCAAGCCCCATGTTGACACCTATCTTCCTCTATAAATATTTATATCTCTCCCTCCTCTCCTATATTTATTGTGGAAATAGATATCCACCAAAGGATTCCATAAGAATACATGATAGAAAATACGAGAAAATCGTAGAAAAAATAAATGGAAGAAAAAGAAAAGGAAAAAATGTGGGACTCGGACTGAACCAAATGCCTGACATGATTTTATATCATGTCCAGGAAACACCATATTTTTATCTCAATGGAAAATAAATCATCTCAATATAACAATCCAATAAATATATATATATCCAAATAAATGTGTGAGAATACATTAATACATAATTAATTATTATTTTTATATATATTTATTCCATGATAATTTGACTGAGTTATATTACAACAAAAAACTTTTCCTTCTGTAAAAACTATATCCTAAGAAAAATGGAGTGGTTAGAAAAATTATCTGAGATCATTATCAATGGTAAAATACTATATTACCCCTTATGAGAATCTAAAATCAAAAATTAAAATTTCTTCTAAAATTCACATTCAATAAAAACATGTGTCATCATGTAACTTGTAAATTTGGTAGTCAATATACTATATAAGATAAATTAGGTGCATAACATTAATATATGCCTCAATGAGAGGTAATTGATAAAAAATACCTTACTTATAGTTTGACATCGTCCATGTGTTTCCAAAACTCATGTATAATAAATATGTATTTATTATAATTATATTAATGAACCATAATCATATATATCATACCATATATGATTTATTTATAATTGTTTCTTATATTTCTTAACAATTTTTTTAAATCAAAATTATGTGTAATAACTACATTGTTTTTCAAATATGTCATGGTTTAGTTATCTTAGTCCTTGTAATTTCATCATTGTTAAAAAATATATATATAATATTAATGTTTTTTTAAATATCAAATATATTTACTATATACATATCTTGAGTCATTCAAAAAAGATAGATATTGAAAAATGAAATACACCATTTAGGGAGATGGTAGGTCATATACCCACATGAATGAAATTTCATTTTTTGATGGGTAGAATAAAAAATGTTACACAAAACATTTACCTTTACTAAACTATTTTTATGTCACATATATCATAAATAATAATAAACTCTATCATTATTACCATCAAAGTAATAATAAAATGAAAACCATATTACATCACTTCGAGGAGGTGGTAGTCAACACGTACAAATGAGTTATGTTATTAATTTCCAAAAGAATGGATGATAAGATGTTATATGTGATATTTTATGTTGTGGGGTATAAATATTTCAAAAATATGATATATATATATATATATTAAATAAATTGTTATATCTATCGGTGATAGTCTATGATGAGAAAAATTACATCAATTTGTGAGGTGGTAGTCATCCATACACAATATCAATGATTTTGATTCCCATTAAATGGAAGAGGTGTTGGATATAAGTGATTACATTAAGATAATAACATCTAAGTATATTTAAGATACATGTTTTATTATTTTATCATATTTTTAGATGTTTTTAAGCATGTTAAAGTATAAATAAAATGTTAATGTGTTGTTAAGAACTATATCTCTCATATGGATATCCACTTTATAAATATATCTAATACCTTCATATGATGGTTTAATGATACAAAGGGAGACTATAAGCCATGGAGAGGTGTGTAAGGATGTTATTTTGGGAAATGCAATGTTGAACCAAAAGGGCCATGATGTGTGGAGAAGAGACGAGAAGGGGTGTCCTTTTTTAATTGAGGTAAGAGGCCCTCCTAGAAATTGCGTACAAGATTAAAAAATGATAAAGAAATTATCATGAATTATACATAAAAATGTATATATATAAAAATATGGGATAACTAAGGTGTAATTATGGCCATATATTAGGTTTTATTCAATTATATTTGGAAAAAATTAATCTTATATTTATTTAATCCCCAATAAATCAATTTTTATAGTAACCATGACAATTAATATGATACTCCATTAACTTACATCATGATATTGACGAATATAAGGAAATGTTAATTTAGGAATTAATCAGTATGAAAAAATTAGGTTACACTTATTAAATAATACTAAGAGTTCTGACTTAAAAAAATGAATCCATTTTTACAAATTCAATCCATATATTATTATGAATTTAATTTAAAATTAAACCAATTAATGTGTTGTAAAAGTGGTTTTCCAAAAAAATGCTTTATTAAGTATAAAAAGATTTTATATCAAATTTAAAACATAAAATTGAATAAAATAACCTAAATTGGATTATTTATAATATATTTGAACTAATTTTAATTTTAAAATAATTGAAAAATATTATTTTAAAAAGACTTTATCGAAATGGTGGTTTTAAATAAAAATCAATATTTTTCAATAATCATTGAAAAATTAATATTTTCAGAAGATTTTAAAAAATTTACTATTATATTATTTTGTAAATTATAATTTAAAGAATTATTTTCATATTTAAAATATTATGTCTAGAATTTAACAAAATTTATTTGAAAATAATTGTGAAAAAAAACTACGAAACCTCTTGTTAGAAAAATACAATTTTAAGCATAAAAATAGATCAATTCTTATTCCAATCATATAAAAATACATTATGTTTTAAAAAACATTTTAATTACTATATAATATATGAATTTCACTTAAATTATTTACCAAAAGTGATTAATTTCATTATTTAAGATAAAAACACCTATTTTACTCATAAAATCGCGTTTAATAGAAAAAAATTCCTCTACTAGAAATGGGTTTTATTTTATGTCCTTATCAATGGATATAATGTTATTTTATTTTATACATTTATAATCTATATAGATTTTATAATTTGTTTAGTCCAATTCAGACTTTCTAATTCTATAGCTATGTTATAATGGTAAAATATATTATGATTCACTTGCAATCAATGTTATGTGTATCATAACCAATCAATGGTATTATTTTAAAAGTATATACATCAAGAAAGATCAGGGTGTTAAATTATCCCATGATTTAAAATATTTCATCCATGTATTTTTATTTCATACATAGAAATCATGTTTTTGATATTTCAAAATATATTTATTGAAATCCCATAATGTAAAAATAGTTAATAATACATTCTCTTGATTAGGGAGAAATTTTTGTATGAATGTCATCATGAGTAACACACGACTAGGATTCCATGTAAAAAAATTAGTAGAAAGTTGAACAATAGACATAAAAGAAAAGAATAAATCCAAATTAATTATGGAGTGTTAAATTGATCATTTATCAAAATATTTTGAATCATTAATGTAATGTTAACAAAAAAACAGTGAACAAATGTATTGTAAGAATTGTATGACATTTTTATGTCATGGTCCTTTACATATAGTTGAGGGATTATTTTACTATCGAGATATAGAATAAAAAAATATATTTAATTTATATATTATTATTTCATAATTATAATTTTATCCTTTTATGGTGTTTTGATTATTTTAATTGTAATTTTGTACTCGATGAAATGAATATTCAGGATGAATATTTTTATGTTTGATGAAAAAGAGTTATCTTTCAATTTATCAACTAATCCCTTAATAGGTAAAAAGTAATTCAATATTTTCCCATACCAAAATGGTTAGAACAAGTTATCCAATAAATTTCATGAATCACCAAACCTAAATAGTAAAACAAAATGTTCAATATAGTATTTTAATATAGAAAATTAAATATTAACTAGGACATCACATAGGCCAGTGGTAGGTGTTACAAACTTGTCACCCTTTGGTTGAAGCTTAAATCCTCATATCATTTTTGGATATGAAAAGGAATTTCCCTACTTGTTGATTTTAATTTTTCTAAATATAAATTCATATTATTTTCCAATATTCCAGAAACTACGAATAACATCCTTAAAAAATAAATCATCAAACAATTTTTAACCACTATGGTTTACAATATAAATTATTATCTTACACCAAATCAATTAATATCAATAAACAATTATTACCTTAATATTAATTCACATATTAACTCAAACTTTTATCAATATAATTAAACATATGAATAAATAATTTTATCAAAAATAATAAATCATTTTGAAACAAAGGGTTACATATTTTTCAGCGCAATAAAACATCTCACAAAATTTTGTTAATCACATGGAGACCCTATCACTTAAAACCTCTAAGTAATGTATAAGTCTATAATTTTGAGATAAAAAATAAACTCAAAAACCCAGGATGTTATCTATAAATCTTATTCTAATCATTTATGAAGAAATATTTACTTCCAAAAATTAAAATAATCTATACATGTTTCATTATTCTTATAAAAAATTACTATTGATAAAAATAATTCTACAACTTAATTCTTGAATCACAATGCATAGAACCTTTCACATTAGTGATTCATATAACAAAGAACATTTCATGAAATAAGATTTAACCTTTAAAATAAATCATTCACATAGATAATTCCTAGTTTCAACACATTTAATATATGGAACTATAATTGGATCTCTAAGATAATTTTCTTCATTTCTATTAAAATCCTCAATTTTCATTAGATCTTTTTCCCAATTCTCATATTTTACACACATAAAATAATTTATTTTTATATTGATACAATATCTTGGGTGTGTAATTAACTATTTCTAACATAAAAGAAATTAATATCCTCTCCTCCATGGTTTCCACCACTGAGGATCTTATAAGAATATATCCTTATCTTATTTGGTGATTCCAATAATTAGTTATTGTATAGGTTATTAATTATATACTGGGATAACTAATTAAGAATAATTATAGTATATTTTACTTCATTAATTAACCAATTAAGTTTCTCCAAATCACCACATTTCCAATCATATTCAGTGTTATCATCATTCCTCTTAGTTTCAGCCATTGACTAGAACCAAAAAACATGGTGTGACAAAAAATAATGATAATTTTGAAAAATAAATTATAATACATCTAAATAATGACACCGTATTTTCAATATATGAATAATTAGGTTTATCATAGATCATCCATTATAATATTATATTCAAATAAATCATAATGGTTCATAGAAATATCTTAAATTAATTCGCTAATATTTTTTAGGAGTCTCAAATGAGGTGCATAGTATGTTAAATGTCACCGTGCATGAGAGTGATGGCTGATTTATAATATGCCAACTCATTTTAGGGTAATTACCCCAAGATTAATCTGTTACAAAACAACATTCACAATTATTATCTACATTTGGATTTATTTCTTGGAAAACTACATAATCTCAAAAATACCAAAATTATAGGACATTATCTTATATATAGAATTATTCTTAAAATTAGTCATAGTGTTATATTCCCTAATATATGTTTTCCTAAATCTAGTTCCAATATTTTCTTCTAAAATTTAATGGATACCAACTATTAAGGCCCAAACACCAGTACCCAAAGTTAGTGGTTACATTGTTTCATTGATACTGGATTCAAGTGATCACAACCCACAGACTGAATAGTTTAGAAGTCTTATAATACTAGATACCAACATGAGGCTCTCATTATATCATAAAATATAAAATACTAAATATAAATTACCTTGAGAATTCATTTATTACATTTAAAATATCCTTTTAAATTAATCATAATACACTTGGAATGTTAGGTAATGGAAACATAAGAATGGGGTGAGATCAAATACATAGTATGGGTATACGTACTACAAGAATATATCATGAGTAAATAAGGAATGATCATTATGTAATGATAAATAACTAAAACTAAATTACATTTATTCAATACTAGACCATGAAAATAAAATGGCAGGACTAAATTATGATAAAAAATTACATATAAATAATCTCATGATCTTTAAACATATCTATATATATCATAAATAAACATATAATTAGATGGACATCAATAACTATCTTTATATATAGGGAATCCATTATTTAAAACATCATAATCATAGTGATAACGACTCATGTGCATACATATTACAAAAATTGGTAATTCCAAATCTAAATACCAAATCCAGTTTGTCTCATGAGACATACTGATGCATCCCGGGGCTATAGATCACCCCTATCACATAATCTGTCTAACACATTCTTCATATGAATGTGGTTAAACAAAATAATTATAGAAATTCAATTTGAAAAACAAGCATAAAAAGGTTAATACTTTACCCAATCAGTAAACATAATCATAAACCATCCATATTAATATAGAGAATGGTATAAAAATATTATAAACCCATTATATAATAATATCTACCAAGGAATGTTAAAATATATTAATATAAATTTAAATTATCACATGATTATTTCATGAGAAAATTTTTCATTTCATTTTGTATCAACATATTCAAAATATAAAAAATTACAAAATATTATGGATGAAACTTTTCACCATATGAAACCATTAAATCATTAAAATAAGCTTAAAAACAATGACTCTACATGATTGTGAAAAATTACATCCATGTATTATGTGGTCAAAACAATCCTTTCACACCTTTATAAAAATTCAAAACGAATCTCTTTTAGAAAATATCATGAAGATCCATTTTTACACATTTTTTAAATATATAGGTAGAAATTTATTTGACAAATTATTAGAGAAAAGTATAAAATATTCTCTAAAACATTTTATGGGGAAAATTTATACTGAAGAAAAATCTTACTGACTAAGTATAAATGAAATGTTGGTTTTCATAAAAAACATGGTATCCGTATCTTGAGTACATGATTACAGCAAAATGAATGAAAATGTGGAATTTTTATAAATGAATAGATATGAAGAATATATATTTTGTTTAAGATATAAATATTGAATAATTCCACGAATGGAGACTTAAACAAAAAAAATATCAATGTTCATGATATTCTAATATAAACCCTTACCACACTGGTAACATTTTTATCATAAAACCAATGAGATAAATGTCTTTTAATATATAATTAATTACCAAAAATATAATGTGTATCTTGATATAAAATATCCATGGGTATTTATATAAACCTCAAGAAAACAAATATGTGTATAAAATGAAATATGTATTATGGGATTGTGAATATAGATGTAATATCTTAGAAGGATAATAAAGTTGAAGTGAGAATTAATCAATGAATTGATTATGTTTATCAAATTCAAGTACACATAAATCAATTTTAAATACAAAATAAAGAATTAAAAATTCATTATACACATAATATTATAAAATAAAATACAATGTAGAAGTAATATATCCCCATTAAAGAAATTGTGTTTTGAAATCCCTTATTACATGTTAACATTAATGTTAAAACTGCTTGGATCTAATAATGTAAATTTTAAAATCAAATAACATTAATTTTGAATTTTTAATGTTATATCATGTATTAATGGTTTTATATACCGCATATAAAATAAATTAGGTATGTAAAATTAAAATTTATGCCAATGAAATGGAATTATGAGTAAATCTATTACCACAGGTCCAATTTCCATCATATGTGTTTTAATTTCGTCCATAATAAATATTAATTTATTATAAATATATTGTTGAAACATAATCATATATATCCCATCTTTTATGATTTATTTATAACCATTTATTAACCATTTATTAAAAATTATTTATTAAAATAATTATTCTTGTTTATAACTCCACCATTTTTCATGTATGACATAGTTTATATGTTTCAGTCCTGTTAGATTGATCATGGTTATATAATATCCATAATCTTTTTCAAATTTATAATATTATATATATTAATTATATACATATTTATAGTCATCAATAAAAATAACAAATTTAAAAATGAATTACAAAATTCATAGAGATGGTTGGCTGTAAAAATTCATAAACTATGAGTCCATTTTAAGATGGATGAAATATGAAAAATAATGGGTTATCTTTATAAAATAATTATAATATTATATTTATTGATTAAATATACTCTTATTACAATCAATGTCATAATAAAATAAAAATAATATCACATCGCTTCATGGAGTTGGTTGTCCACAAATACGTACGAGTGATGTAGTTGATTTCCAATGAATTGGAAGGTAAGAAGCTATATGTGATAGTATAATTCACAAAGCATAATTATGTCATAAATACAATATATATATATATAATATCCATGATAGGTAGTGATGGAAAATGAATCACATCATTTTGTGAGGAGGTAGTCACCTGAACACACGATTGAGGGTTTTGTTTCCCGTTTGATGAAAGATGAGATATATATAGGTTATTAAATTAATAATATAACATCATAGAATATGGAATATTATGGTTTTACTTTTTACATATTTTTAGAACATTATAATTATGTATAATAATAAATAATATTAAATCACATAGGTAAGAACTTTACATCTTCTTTGAAGAACATCATTAGGTTTATACCGGAATACATCCTTCAATGGTATTATGATCAATATAGGTACAATATGTCTTGTATAGGTATGTAGGGAAGGTATTTCAAAAATTATTTTCAGATTAAAAATTATATTGACGTGTGGAGAGGATATGAGAGGGTGTATGCTTATATAAGTGGGGGAGGGAACCGTCTTGGAAATTTCCCAAAATAATACAAAATCATAATTTCATTCATAAAATATAAACATAAAAATAGGAATATATTATAAGGTGTGATAGGATACAGTCAATATATGGACATAAAATAGATTTCAGAGATGTTTTATTGGAAAACAATTCCTTTCTTTTTCCTTAACCATTCAGTAAACCAGTTTTTACAATAACAACCACAAATTGTTTTTACGGATTTTACTATTCATTATGACCCAAAATTAAGATTCCCTTATTAACTAATTTTAATTATTAATATTTCAAAAATTAAATTATATTTATAAAATTCAATTCATAGATGAGAATTAATTTCATATAAAATTACTCCCACACACACGTTGAAAAAGTGGTTTTTGCAAGAAAATTATTTCTAAAATATAAAACGTTTTTATATAAAAACAAATACATAAAATTGAATTTTTTTTCTAAATTAGATTGATAATGATATATTTTAACTAATTTTACTTCTAAAACTATTTAAAAAAATTATCTATGTAAATGATTTGAATGAAATTTATTTTTTCAAAAACAAATCTATATTTTTTAAATATTCATTTAAAATTATTATTTTCATGAAGACCTAAAAATTTAATTCTATGATTATATTTGAATGATGATTTAAAAAATTAACATAATTTTTTAAATTATATATTTTAAATTAGTGAAGAAATAATTTTAAAGTAATTTGCCAAAACATGACAATCTGACTTTTTAGATAAATAATCATTTTATTCACAAAACTAGATGTAGTGGCATATCATTCCTAGAATAGTATTATATGAATTGCAAAACAATTTTCTGAATAAATAATATATTATTTTCATTAAAATAATATACCAATAGTGATTAATTTAATTTATTAATATAATAAACACATTAATTTGTTAAATTTTTATTGGGGGAAAACCATTTCTTTTACTTTAAAATAATTTTTTTTCATTATTATAAAATTAAATAAACATAAATCTTATAAAGGTGTAAAATATATATTTTTAATATTTTATATATTCATATTCATACCCACAAATTTATGTGAATGGTTATAATGGTATACTATATTATGATTCATTTGAAAACACTATTGTGTGTATCGAAAGCTATTGAAAAGATTTATTTACAAAGAAATAAAACACAAAATCTCAGGGTTTTAAAAAGAAATCATCCACTTTGAGATCATTAATTACATCGGTTTTTCGGCCTTTCGATTAGTACTCCCACCAAACCTCTTTTAACTACATTATTTTCCTCATGTATTATTATTGAGGAATTACTTATCTGAACCCTCACATGTTCTAAATTTAATGGAGGTACTATTGGGGAATTATCAATCATAAAAGGATAATGTAGTGAAGATCATAGATCATAAAGAAAAATTTCAATTATATAAGACAACACACATAGTCAAAGTGATGTAGAAAAACCATATGTTTAAAGAGGAAACATAAAAACTAGAAGAGGATAGAGAATATAAATACCCTAATCTAAATTAGTGTATGAAATGAAATTATTAGTCTGAAATTTCTAAAGGGGGAAGAATGAAATGTCAAAAAGTTTTATAAGTTAAATTTCACATTAAATTCAATAAATTTCTTATTATGTAATGATTTTATAGAAAATAAATGTAGTAATTTGGTTATTTATTACTATTATAGAGTATATCCCATAAGATTTAAATTACTATTAATCATCATAACCATTCATAATATATCCATTATATAATGAACATAATGATTTTTATATATTAAGGCTTATAATAAAGTCTAATTGACATAGTTGGAAGAAATGATAACCCAGATTGTTAGGATTGTACCATATGATTGGATTTTATTAAAGCCTTCCTAAGAGATGGGATCACATGGATTTATAATTTACCTACCCCACGAAAATATTCAAAAATTAATCTATGATATAAATGGTTTGTATGATAATTTTAATCTCATAAATATCACAACCAAAAACATGTTCATAGAACTAACCCAAAAAGGTATCAATATCAAACAATTTACCTTTAGGGAATACAATAGTGTAATAAGGGGTCATGTATCTAGACCAAAAATTATTTTTTAATGTTTTTAATTCTAATAAAATAATGATAATTTTACCATTTTTACGTGGTAAATGAATAAAAAATGATTTCGATAAAAATTAAACTTTGATACGATGAAGAGAAACGTGTAATTTTTGAGTAATAAATACATTAATTAAAAAATCCTTTTTAATTAAATAATTAATTTTTCAAATAATATTTATTTTTAAAAAATATTACTATTAATTTTTTTATTGAAATATAAATTAAATATAATTTTTGAATGTAAAATGCAATTTCTATAAGGGTAATAAAATATTATTGTTGTAAAAAATGATTTTTTCAATAAATGATGCTTTCTGTATTTTAAAGTGTAGGTTAGAATATTTAGATAAATATTCATAGAAAATAAATATTAGTTTTTAACTTCCCACATAAAAAATCAGGAAATAATTAATTATTCATAATTTTCTGTGACAATAGAATTTTTGGGTAAAATTTATATACGTTATAAATATATGTTGTCTATTCTGACATCATTAAAGCTCAAAATTGATGTAACACATGCCACAAGGATTATCCATGAACTAAAGTATGACTCATATTTTAATAAACTTTGTTTTTAATGTTCTTTATTAATTTTATAAACCCATAATAAATCCTCCAAAACCTATATTACATTTGGTTGTTTTGAAATTAATTTATTAAGAACATGAATCACTTCCTCATCACCATTGGTACTATTTCAAAGATTTCATATCTTATCCTTATAAAATATTTAAATCCACTATTATTTAGAATATTCCTTGGATAGAAATTATGGGATGGTTTTTGGATTTCATTATTATATTACATAGACTCCAAAACCATTATATATAAATTAATAAAGAATTCTTATCTATTTTTTCATAGAAAAACCCACCCTCCCATTACACATCACACAAATACCATGGATTATGAATTTACTATAACATTAATTCTCTTTAACCCTTCCATGACGTCCCCATGACTATGAAGTTATTCCAAGGATTTTAGAAGCACCCTTTCAAGGAAGGGGATCCACTCCTCAACTTTATTCAAGAACCTTATATATATTATGCCATCTAATTATTAATTTTTCATTTTGGGGTTTATTTGAAAAAATATCACTTACTTTACTTTTTATTTAAAATATATTTGAGACTAATTTCACTCTCATTAGACCCTTCCAGGAATCATTATGTACCCCAATTATGTTGTTGATATTTTAGTGTGATTTTTCGTATTAAACATTTGTTTACTGAATACCAATTCCAATTTCAACTCAATGGTATTCACCTATATTTATGAATGAATAATTTAATGGGGACTTATATGTATATAAACCAAACACCATAATCATGATATTAAAAGTGATGAAATATATCTTTATTTTGTATAATCTCTATGGCACACTTAAGCATGTACATGACATGAATATAACAGCTGCACCCTAAATTATATAGTCTTATAATACATTGCGTAATGATTTTATCTCATCCGATTTAATGTATGGTGCATGGGAAGATATCCTTATCATGTAATGTTATAATTTTTTGGGTATAACATTAACATATCCTTTTAATTTATTATTACATGATAATTACACATTCTTATGTTTTTTGATGTTGTCATTGTATATCATGATTGGGTGAACATATATTTTATTATCACCCCTTTTAGGAAATATTTATATGCCTATTGAATAAACTGTATTACAGTCATCATGTTTTTCATTTATTATTCCTTTACCGAGATATATATCTCACCATTTTCTACTTCCCCATGTAATCATGTTATATTTTATAAGAGAAATGGAATTTAAAGATAATGTTAATCTGTTTAAATAATTATTTAGTATACATGTTTCATGTTAATGTGTATATACCAAATTTAAAAAATATACTAAGACATAGGATATTATGAGATATTATTATGTAGGTATTTATGAAATAAATCATAACTAAAGGTGTATTAATGATATGGGTTTTCGTAGATTTTATATTGTACCTTGGTGAATTCCACATCTGGTATTTATATGTGGTTTTCAAAGAATCCACCTGTATCCATCAGACATGGGATGGAATTGGTCATAACATGTGATTGAGTCGAATCATGGGGAATCAGTTCTCATGGAGTGAGTTTGTTGAAACATATGATCCCTTGAGTTCATATATACATATTTACCTTTTGTGTTAGGTTTAGGATTTAGGGTGAGTATTTTTATGATTTTGTGATACCTATGGGAGTCAACGAATCAATTATTTGGTGATGTGATGATGCGACAATAGGTGATGATGAGTGTTTTTTTTAAATTATAGATAGTGGAGGAGTGAAATGTTTTAATGATTAGATACAGTTAGGTGTGAACCACATTGGGTGTATAATTTCAAATGTGAGTCATCTAGTGTGACCAAGGTGGTTGAGTGGGGTATGTACAAGGTATTTTTTGAAATAAAAATTAGGACCATAGTAGTATAATTTTTATATTAATTTCTTATTTTGGGAAACACCATGACCCATAATCAATCATTAATATTGGATTCCATTGGTGTGGAGCACTTAAAGCCTATTCTAAATTGGCCAGTATCACTTTGGTGTCTTAGGATCGACAGGTGTAGTTGAGAACCATCTCATATTTTTTGTGATAATGAAGTGGGGTTCTTGAGAGATTAATTTTGGGATTTTATATAATATACTGTTAGATAAGGGTTAAGAAATTCCAGTGATGTGATGGTTCTGGAGTTTACAACTATAGGTGGATCAATGTGAAAAGAAATTGTATTAATGTGAATAGTGTACCTTAGTGTTTGTATTTGTATTGTGCAATAAAATTCCTCAAAACTAGAAAACTAAATACTTTCTATAATATGTTATACCCCATGACATTAGAAATTCTTCCAATAAACAAAAGGCTACTTAGTAATAGAGACGGTCTATGGAGTGATAGCTAAAAGACTATACTATATAGTGATATATGATAATAATAACTACATAGCATATGAAATTAAAATATAATGAAACAATAAACCAAGATAAAAATATAGATAATAAATGAAATATATATTATGTCATATGAGCTATAAAAGAGTATATAGGATCAACCATGGGTAGATAACACATACACATGTACAAAATAACAAAAAAGAACCACCAACCAAGCACTAAGGAAATGCCCAATCTATATAAAAAATCCTTCCAATCATCTCTCACATCATATATAATCCCATATCTATTAGTATTTGGATATAAAACATTTTTTCTTTCTGGAAACAATAACCATGAAATCGGTTCCATCTCGAAGGGCCTACCAATTGTGTTGGTATGAACTCATTTAGATACCTTCAAATTTGTCTGAATCTGATATCTACATGTATACCAATGTAAGAGAAAAAATATTTTGAAAAAATTGAATCATAAATATGAACCCTATCCACATGGGCTCCACTAGAACTATGTGAGTATATTGTTTCTTCAAATCATCCATGATTGGAATGATACATACACTATCTAACAAACATAACGATCCACATTCCTTTTAATAGATTCCACACCACATAACCTCACACATAAAACCTAAGCCCAAAATCAAACCGAGTCATTCAAAATCCCCAAAGGAACACCCAGAAACCATTTAAATAGTACCTATAAATTAAAAAAATTTCTGTAAAAAATCGACTCACAATCCCGATTAAGCTATCAGATGATGATACTCATCCTTACATAATCCAGTCCTATCATATATAACTTAAACCACAAGCCTCATGTCCCTATCTAGTGGTCCCAACTACGTCCATCTTTTTTTCCTTCTATTTTTATAAACTCAATTACATTGATTGTAAATACCATTATACTTGCATTTTAATATATAGGGAAATATACTCATAATGAATGTACTAAAATACCTCATATTTCCATTCCTATGTACAGATGATCTCAACCACCCGATTGGAAAATCCATAGTGAGAAGCATCACAAACATCCCATGATACAACTTTTAAAAACCTCTATTTCTATCATAGAACCATGTCACCCATTTATATAAGTGATCAAAACTATCACATTATCCCAATTCAATACATAACCCCACACATAGTTACCAACATAACCAAAAACCATAGGGATACACCAAACACATTCCCATAAAAGTACATTATCTATCAAATCATCAAAAAAATGTAATAAAAAACATCATCACACCAAACCAATAATGAAACCATACATCAAACATAATGGGACATACCAATACTAAATATCTATTTTAACACATCAGTCTAACATTGGTAATCCATATGATCAATATAAACTCAATTCATTTTCATTCCCGAACTCACCAGAACCACCACCCTCACACCCATTTACCTATCAACTTATGACACATATAAAAAATTAGAATTATCAAAGAACAACTTATATGATTTATGTATGAATTCACACATTAATAATCTCCAAATAGTTAATCTATAATCAAAATATTCACAAGAAACTGAAAAAAGATATTCAATTTTAAAGTTTTAGTGATTGAAAAATAAATAGGAAAAAATATGGAAAATGGATGAATATAGACCATTAGCCTCACCCCATCCCCTCCTAAATTATATGTTATGATATTCTGAAATTAAATTTAAAGATTACAAACTAAATAATAATATATTAATGGGGTAGTTTTTGTATTATTATTCTTATTGTACTTGGTATGTGTGATACCTAATTCCCTTTATATTGATTTTTTGTTATATATATAATATTATTGAAAAATAGGGAAGCATTGTCTTTCAAATAATGTTTTTAAAACCCTAAAATTAATCATAGTAACATTTATAAGAGTAATTTAATGACTCATAATCTATATATAGTGAGTTATTGAATGGATCATACTCACTTTAATGTGATTAATTTGAAAATCAATCAAATTTTCAAAAAAAACTGTCACAAGTCCAAAAAACGAAAAACACTAAATATGAATTTTTATGACTTATAAACATATGAAAATCCAAAATAATTAAAAATTAGTTTTATAACACTGAAAATAATACATTACATAAGTTTGAACTGATGATCCCATGCCAATTCCCAAGGCTCATTTATTGGCCTATACGGACACATCAAACATCTCTATAGGGTCCAAGGTCACATAGTTAATCCAAGGCCCACACAAATTAAACAATGAAAACTATCAAAACCCTAAAACCTAATCACTATATTATAGGACATCCCTGAGCTATCTAGGCCAATTATTGATACACTCATACCAACAATCGAGCATCCCATACTAAACATTCTCAAATGTAAATATTACACATAACACATCCATATCTCCTCATACATACCCCGATGACCCTAACTACCAAACATATTAAACTTATTCCATATGTGGTTTCTCCAAACCATATAAATCAATAATATAGTCTCTTCTTGACCTAAATACCCAACACAATAGTGGTCGTACACTCATCCCTTCTACAACACATTGACTACCCGCATATTTTGATTGTACATTATCCATTATCTAGCCACATTATATCAATTACCAGATTTCACACCACATAGAATATGATTCCCAATTTTATCTCACAATAAAAAAGATTACAAATTTAATACCATACTATAACTGATGCCACCTTTTATCATACATTGTACCTAACACCCACTTTTAGTCCCTGAAGGTAACATATCTCACAAGTACAATATACAGTCAACATTCACATATTAATCAACGCATGGTTAATATATTTATCACTAACACACATTATAAAATATTATCTATAATAAAATAAAGAAACCTTCATGCAACACTAACAACATAACATTGACTATCGACCATTCTCAGGCCTACATTAAATATTTTTACTTAATAACATGTAGCTGGCACAAAGCATGATTATATGATACATTTAATTCTTGTATATCTATAATATTTATCATCCAATTCCCCCAATACTAGGAATAAATCTCAATAAAATTTTACTCAAGAGTAGTTGAACCCACACTAACAGCTCCATGTTCCACTCCCAATCCAATCTCAAATACCTATGTTTTTCATTGTTCATTACTCCAAGATACATGGGAGGACCTATAAAAAACTACTGCACCAGCCCCATTTGGCCACATGTTTGACATTATTTTATTGGTCAATCATACTAGACCCAAATATATCTTTACTTCCCACACTAGAAAACATGTCATCAAAAATAGACTCCATGGTGTCGTCATCGCACCACTACATTGGCTACTATGTTGGGAGTCCATGAAATACAACTTATCGATAGCTAGTGCTACACCACCTACACAACATGAACCAATTATCACATGAAATATTTCCCCATCCATCATGTTTCAATCATCTATCAATTCTAGAATCAGTACCACTAAGAATGAGGATAATTCAGAAATATTTACTTGCACCATGATAGAATAAAAAATTATGGCTTGTGATCTCATCTTCAAATTGCATCAACTCAAATGTCATTATGTACATAAACCTCACTAAATAATCCCTAACTAAATTCTATTTTTGACCCTACATCCCTAACTAATTACTCATATTATACATTTTTAAGCATTCCCATGTGAATTATACCATACATGTAGAAGCTCAAATAGATACCTAATAATTTCCATGGATTTATCATACGACTTCAACCCTATATTAATCATCAAAACACTAATAAACTCTTAAAACCATATATATCTAACCTTCCTACCTTAGCACTACTTTAATAGAATCATTCTCAATGGATATATAATACTCCAAATATCGCTAATATGGAACATCGTATCTGGAAGCATGTCATATTATACCTTATAATTCCCTACATTAACCAAGTAAAATATAATCTAGAATTATCACCCCCTCCTAACCATATCTTGGATATATACGACACACACCATACACATTATATAACACAAATAAAATCACATACCAAGGTTGGTGGATTAGAATTCCACTAAGAATATATATATATATGAATCATATATGTTATAGAGAACATATTAATAAAATTTATCCCTTTTCATTTATATAACCACTTTCCTTCCTACGTCTGTTGAGTTTAATTTCACCGAAAATAATGTAGGAAAACATTTCTTAGTATTTTTTTGAAGCTATAAATAGAAAGACCCGTCCATTTTATTTTATGATTCAAAAAAATCACATGATATATATATATATATATATATTGTAGGACCAATGGGATTAACATGATTCTTTCTTACTCCATATTTATTCTCAGGGACAATATTAAGAAATGAAAATAAGTAATAAGAAAAATAGTAAAATCCATCAGTAATAAATTAAATATAACCACAAAAACTAGAACGAGAAACAAATTTCCATTTCAGTATACACTCATACTAACCTGATAGACAACATGATATGTATCTTAAGTTTTGAAACATCCAAAGATCCCAAAACATCACTATATTTGAGGTATACCAATACCCAAACAAAAATATACTATGTAATTTCCGATATTTATTATCACATGGTGATATCATATTTTAACTACTTGTAATTAGTACTACCTTATAGCACTCAAGCTATGATACCACATTGTACTTTCCCACAAATCTACACTACTCGATAGTGACTGATATATAGTATACCACATCATATTAGGTAAAAATATTAGTATGCCAAAGTCCAACAACTTGTTATGAGATTTTATGAAGTTTTAATTGGAATAATATACCGTATAATGAATTATAATTATAATAATAACACATTTTAAAATATTTAAATAAAAATAAAAAATAAAGAAATATATATATGTTTAGTGTAAAAACATTTACAATTAATTTTAGTCATAAAAGAGTAAAAAGGACCACCTATGGTTCAATAATAAATACATAAGTACAAAATAACGTAGACGAACACCAGGAATACACTGATGAACCACCCATACCATATAAAAAACCATCAAATAATTTTAGACACAATTTTCACTCTTATATGTACTTGGTTCTTGATTTCAATCCTTTTCCCATACATTTACCATGAAACATGGACACTTTTCATATAGGTCCCGTTCAGCGTGTGTGTATGAACATTATATGGGATGAAAAATGATTCCCCAAATTATATCATTATATATACTAGTCTATAAAAATAAATAAATAATGTGTAACAAAAACAAAAATAATCATCCACTCCATAAAACCTCCATGGACCCTAAGTGTTTTTCAATCTTATTTATATAATGTTATTGTGGAATGATACATCTAGAATTTTTTATATGTAATGATAGCTCAACCATTCTTAAAAATCAATAGCAGATGGTGTCACACATTAAATATAACCAAATAAGAAACAATATCATCAAGTTTCCCTGAAGTCACATCTAGGAACAATATCCCATTTCCTAAGGAAATTCACATTCATTTCCAACTGCTAGACAAATAGCCCCCTGAACCCAAGGGACGATAATACCCATCCTTCAATAATACCAAAACATCAATCCAAACATAAACAGTGATCCTAAAACACATTAAAGGTGTCTCAAAAACTATGAACTATAAACCTATAAAATTATCACCTCACCCATATCAATAGTAAACAATATCCTCTATGATACATTATATATAGGTGAATTCAGCCATAATGAGTGGTATAAACCAACATGTGCATCATTTCATGTGTGTAAAAAACCCCAACATCCACAATAACTAATCCATAGTGATAGTCAAAAACAAAATCCTATGAAACACGTTCAGTAACCCACTTTTTCATCTACGAACAACATATCCCATTGATGGAAGTGTTCTATAATGTTTGTATCATTCTAGTGAACAATTTGAGAAATTTTTTAATGAGAAACAACATCTAACATTTTCCTATTTAAATTATTCATCCATCACATCACAAAAAATTATTAATAAGTGGTGTTGTAACGAAGTAGCTACTAAGGAAAAAAATATCACACATTACATACCTTACCATGCCTAACCATTTATTTTCCCATATGGTTCTATCCTTATTAACCCCATGGAAAAAAATAACCATGTAGTTTTATTCTCAGTCTAATAATGACCACCATATATGATCCCATTTACCACACATCATAGAACACACCTATAACATATAATTAATTTAGGAACCACATAACTTTTTTACGTATGACTATGGTTGTTAGAAATATATGGAACATTCTATATCAATCAAAATGTCCACATGAATAAAAAATATTATAAATTAATTTTTTTGATAAGATATGAATATATAAAATGAAACACAGAAAAATATTTCATACAAAAAGATATCCTTACCAAAATCTTCATCCTACTTTATATGACATTATATCCCAATAGGTAATGAAAATATTTTCAGTCAAATGAAATGTGACCACTTAGGTTACAGTTATATTATTTTATTTTACAAAAAGGTATTAATGTTACCTACTTATCATTAAAGAGGTATTTAAAAAAATTATTTATTTTTTTGGAAAAATATGGAAACACCGTTCATCATAATAAAAAATTAACAAAGACTATAATGAATCAAAGGATTATCATAGTGAGTCTAAAAATAACTAATTCTAAAATTATTTTGTGTCATCGAATGAATCATACTCTATTCATAGTGATTCATTCCCGAGTTAGAAAAATGTAAACAAATCACTCATACCCACTTCAGAGGAAGGCATGGAATGAATCACACTCACTTCATAGAGAGTCTCTCAATATTAATAAGAAAAATTAGACCAATGAGGGGGTATATAGATTATTTTATTTTATTTACATGGCATTTAAGCACATTAATTTAATTTAAAATCGTGTTTGAAATATTTATTTAATTTTCTTAAAATATATTGAAACAAACTTTAACATAAAAAAAATTAAGAAACACCAGATTGAATCAAAGTAACATCATAGTAATTTAGAAAATAAATTATTCTCAGTTTATTTTTTGTAATCGAAAGGATCAAACTAAATTCATAGTGATTTATTAGAGACTCATAAAAATTTCAAAAAAATCACTCATAACCACTTCATATGGAGTTATAGAATGAATCATGCTCACTCTATAGAGTTTCACACAAAACAAATCCAAATTTATGAAAATCACTCTTTCTATGTACATATTTTTTCATCAATTGATTTATTCTTACATAATTTTGAGTCATTTCAGAACTAGACAAATTTTTAAAAATGTTTTGAAATTTGCAACAAATCCCAAAATTCTAAAATTCCATTTTGTTCCTTCCAAATATCATTAAAAGCCTAAAAATGAAAATTAATCTTGGAACACCCATATTAATATTTTATAAAAATTTAACATCCAAGCCTGTGAAAATTTACAAGGCTTTTTCCTTGTCCATTACTAACACTTCCAAAATATCTATAAAGTCCAAGGTCACATAGTCGATCCAATACTCGACCCAAATTACCATTCCAAATACCATAAACTATAAAATAAACAAACCTATTCCATTTTCTGGAGTAGAACATGGCCAGTTAGTAGTGAATTGATGACTGATATAGGATTCGATTTATGGTTGAAGGACCTCCAGGGTTTACAGTTTTCATAGATCAGAGTGATAATTCTTAAAAAATATTCACGCATCCAAGGGAAATGCATAGGTTATGTAAATATGTTTTATTTAGTTATGATATGAAAAAAATTGGTATAATATTTTAATCAGAGTATTTGAGGTCGATAGATTTTTTTAGGTCCTTCTCATGGACAACATGAATTATGGTGTAATGTTTTTAATTAGATACATTATTAAAAGTTGGAAGAATCATATAAATTTTAAAATATTTCCCATAGTGATGGGTATATTTTTAGAAATGGGGCTTGAAATGGGATTTTGAGAGTAGGAACATCTCCCTAAGATGGATTTTTGATGTGTTGAGAATCCATGGAGGTGTTTTATGTTCACAGGTAATTGTTAGAGAAATAAAAGAGTGTAATTTTTTAGAATTTCAAGTGCATGTGGAATATAACTTTGTGACAAGTGGGTGTTGAATCATTGAGTGATTTGGTATGAAATTTTTAAAGTGCTTGAGCCTTGTATATATGATTCAAATTTTTATAATTTTTTAATAATTCCCCATATAAATGGAATATGTAAAGGTCACCCGATATATATAAGGTAACCTTCTGTTTGTAATGGTAACTATGTACATGTAAGGGTCACCATGTGCTATGTAATTTCTATCTAGTAATTCATAATAGTTAGTGAAAATTGTAATGAGAACAGTTCGAAAATTCTACTCAATATGAAATTATGATTCATAGGAGTACCCTTAGTAAATTTTAAATGTAATATAGTCATCCAATGATATGTCAGGTTAACTATGACTCAAAATGGTTAGAAAAATTTCTATCTAAATGACACGTATGGTTTATGTAAGTTTCATTATTATATGTAATGATCATGAAAAAGAAAAATTATATTATATCTGAAGGTTACCTTTATGATATATAAAGGTGATAAAATAGTAAATTACTTGATATTTAATGGTCATCCTATGATTCATAAGGGTTACTCTGATACCTAATAGTCAAACAATTGAAAAATTATATGTTATGTAAGGATTGGTCACCTTTTTTTAAAATATGGGTATTGAATAAGTATTTTCAGTTGTGTTATGTATGGGTTACAAAAAATAGAAACATCTAGTGTGATAGATATGTCATGCCCTTGACACTCTGTGTCACACCATGAGAGCTTAATTTTGGATTTTGGATTTTTTTCATGAATGGGGATGGCTAGACCGTGATGGCTTAGAGTGTAGGTTCTTGGGTTTTCCCAGGAGAGTTGTTCTAATCCCTAATCTAAATGGTTGATTTCATGATGAGAGTAATTTATCCATTTTAAAAGAAATATGTTAGGAAAACATTTTTGGACTATTAAATTATACAAACCTTTTAGATTTCATCATAAGATATTAAAATATGTGATTATAATTGGGACCTTCCTAGTGATTGTATAGTGAAGGTTGTATGCGACGTTGGGTCTATTGTTTTCCTCCTCTATTTCATTATCATAAATGATGTACTAGAAATTATGCCTTTGTTTTATATGGGGATTTGTATGTGAACATGAAATCATGGTTTTGGGATTAAATTTCCTTTTTGTTCATCATCCTTAATTAAAGGAAGGTTCACTATCATGTGATAAAACTTTTATCTTCTGTGTATTCTTGGGTATGACACTGTTTTGGCTTTCCGTTCACATGATATCTAATATTTGAGGCCTTGATGAGCATCGTTCACTTGAGGTGATCAGAATAGTCATTCCAAGGTGTTATAATGGTCTAGATAGCAAAAAATGATTTAAATTGGGTATATGATATAATTATATTTACTTTTTTTACTTTCCTCTTGAATACACATGTATATGCTGGTATATGTTATGGACACCTAGTGATAACCTACTGAGATATATTTATGAAACTATTTATCGGAACTTTGGTGTGAATGTTTTAAATATGTCTATCATATATTTTTGAGCCTAGATTTTTCATTTGACTAGGATATAGCATGTAAATAGGGATTTGGATATGGGTGGAAGGTGAGTCTTAGGGATTCTAGTAGATCCCCCACGTGTATTTGTTATTTTATTTAATTTCTTATCTGATTGGCCCAGTGGAAGATCAATTGGGATATATGATTTTATTATTACACATTAATTTATAATTTTTTGGATGTTATATTGATATATGTTTACATTGATGTTCTATTTATAATTGTTAATGTTATTTATTATTGATTATTTTAATATCAAGTATGCGGGCTTCCTAATATATTAGTCAAGACATAAGAATATTCGGTTCCCATTGACATATTGAGACTAGTTCTTGATGTAATGGGGAACGTTATCTAGAATAATAATGAGTGGCTTTATCAGTGCATTAGATTTGTGATTTTGATGTTAATATCATTAATTTCTTTGTCATTTTGTTTAAAGGTGATCGATTTTTTGACTTTTATATCATAATAAAACTCATTAATTTTAGTGTAATGAGAATCTATATTTTTAATGGTTGTAGTGGAACTTTATGTCATTTATTAGTGTAGATATTTTATTAAATAAGTTTTATGAAACAAATACGAATTTTTTGGTGTGTAGTTTAACATTTTATAATATTTCTGAACCATTATTATATGTTTAGAAGATTCTAAAGACTCAATATGTTTGTGATTAAATTCACTATAATAAGGATAATATTATATTAAATAATAAGTTATGACAATGTTTTATATTTTTTTATTAATTTAATTTTTATTTAAAATTTGAAGAATGATATATACTTAGTAAATTAAGTTAATATAATTATGTAGTTGAAGTTTTCATTATTAAAGTTGTAAAAAGTAATTGTTTTCTTAATGGAAAGTACATATTTTTTTCAAATGATTTTTTGGAATGGTTGTATACTGTATGTTTAATTGTAATTGCATTTGTGTGTTTTATTGGTATTAAATCAATGATGAATTATTCATTTAGTTTAATTTTGATTATATTAAAGCTATATTTTCTCCTTAAAAATATTTTTTTTAAATTGAACCCATGTGTTTGAGATAAATGATATAATTTTTGTGATTTAAATAAATAAAGGATCATATGTTTACAATAAAGTGAATTTATAAAGTATTTATTTGCAAAGGTTATCATAATTGAAAAAAATTAATAAAACAAAATTTTTGTTTGAAATTAAAATTAAATTCATTATAGGTTTTAAAACAAATTATTTTGTTAAATAGTTTTTAGTGAATTAATATTATTTCATGAAAATTTTAAATGAAAATTACATGATATCAATTTCTTGTATAAAAGGTAGAATTTGTATTTATGGACAATTCATAGGGGTAATAATTGAAAATGTATCTTCTTATTATTTAACACAAGGATATATTAGTAATATTTCATACTGAAAAATACATTTTTAAAGAAAAAATAATAATTTCGGAATATAATTAGTACCATAGAAATATTAAAGTAATATAGTAGTTTTTGGGTAAATAAAAAAGAAAAATAATGATATTATTATGATATAATTAAAATTCTTGTTAGATTATGATATTCCCTTTATGTATATTCCATTTTCTTGAGTTTGGAAAATATGTAGGGATGTTGTGGGTTAGGATAAGATACATTTTGATGATATAAGATCTAAGAATTTGTAAATTCACTATATTAGACCTTGTGAAACTATTTTCTCAAGGTTATGTGTAGGAACCCTCTCTATTCCTTGTGTTTGGAAAGGACATCATATATGCCTTATTCTTGGAAGAGAAATTACATGATCCACGTGTTTTGAAATTGTATTCTTTTATGAACTATCCATTGGTACTGGTCAAAGAAGGTATATATGTTTCTTGTTGACATGGTTAAAATCTAAATATTTTTTATATACTCTATTTATGTTTTGTTAAAATCATATAATAACTTTACACCACTGATATTTGACAATGATAAAATACAGGTGACTTTTAGGGTATTTGGTGGTTTATACGAAGACTATTTCTCTCATATTTTACATAATAACCCTTGATTCTCATAGATATATATTACATAAAATTTTTATAACATATAATACATTATAAAAAATCATGCATAATGATCATATTAGTTTAGTGCCTTTGGAAACATTGAAACATAAATACTAGTACATAAGTGAGCTACATTATCTCCAACTAGCTTCTCCTTGACTATAACCTTTATTAAACACATAATACATAATTGACATCTTCCTAAACAAGGGAAAGGAAAAATAAGAAAGGATGAGACATAATCCATATTAAAGATAACCAAGGGAGATATAAAATCATAATCATGACAAAAAGTGTTTTATAACTTGATCATAACATTAGAAGATCATACCATGCATTTAAATGATATTGATCCAGAAAAATGGAATAAATATTGGAAGTGAATAAGACATGAATCATAATGTAAACAATTGTATAATCCATGAAAGCCTAACATAGGATTAATACATAGAAGTTTATAAGACACATAATCCTATAATATGATTTCTATAGTAGTCATGGATTAATTATATGGACATCTTAGTGGAATGTGATCACTCCACACACGAAATTTTTATTTAGGGTTCACTAAAATAGAATTATTAGTGGTAAAGGATCACTCCTAATATAATCTTATTGGAAAAATTCCTTTACGGAACCAACTTCAATCCTCATTTGAGTCATGTCTATATCATGAGATATAAATAAATACCCAATTCATTTGAGGGATATATAGATCCCCTAAATATCTGAATGAAATAAACATACATGTAACATAACATAAAAAATAATAATATCATAACCCATAAAATTAAATTTGTATCACAAATATGTCACCAAATCATAACTGGTGGAAAATAGATAGGTTTAATAATCATTTCATCAAAGAATAACCCATTAACATAATAAAGTTTTATAAGAATATAACACGGGACAGAGAAATGGGGTTCATAAACATCATACCGTATAAAAATAAACCATTCAATTAAATAATATGAATGGAACAATGGAAGATATTGATAAAAAGGAATGAGTAACACCAAAGAATTTCATTCAATATAGGAAATAATTTTGAAATATGTTTTTAAAAATATTTCATGAGGAAAATTATAAAGACCCAGCCTTAAACATTACATAATCTTTGAATTAAATGAATAATTGACATTGGGGATCTTTTCAGGTTTAGTGAATTAGAGAATTAGGCCATAACTATTACATAACAACAAGAATATTATAAATAGACACTACTACTCAGTATTAATTTTTTCATAAAATAAAAACACATAAAAAGACACATGTCTTGTTCCATGTTTTAGAAAGCACGGCTTTTCCATGATTTCATCGTTTAACCTATTCATCATTAAGTCATGTGGAAAACATTTCAAAAACACGGGATGTGCATAAAAATCTCAGTAAGGGTTATAAAATAAGGAAGGAAAACATTATCCAAAAAATTAATACAAATCCATGAAACCATACATTTCTATCATAACATACCTTATGAAATCATATGATTTATGAATAACAAAAAAAAATCATAAATCATAAAGGTTACTTATGGCATCCATATAAAACATACATTGTTGAAATCACAGCTACGTAGGGAGTTACACTTGGAATTCCCATCTCATTATATTCCCAAGATCTCTTAGGAGAAACATCACCTTTACCTTTGTCACATTACTTAATGCATTGGAGAGCTATCTCGGGCTCACCAGCCCTGGGTTTATCACGGAACAACTTGTATACTTAAACAATGCCCAATAACCCTAACATAATCATAACATATGACACATGTATAATGGAAAGATAACATTTCCAAATTCCAATATATCAAATCATTATATTGAAATAATCATCGTTTTTCCAAATCATCTTCAAACCCATTTTACAAAAGAGATTTTTGAATCAAAGTGTCCCATACCACTTTGAATCTTTTAAATGAATTATCATTTGAAAACATTAATTCCCATATAAATATATCCTAAAAACCAATTTTAATCCATGTAAGTTAATGAGAAATATTTAGAAGAATAAATCTTCAAAACATTTAAAACGATATTTTAGTTAAAGGGTTTTCTATCAAAAATAGAGACACATGAATACCAATAATTGAGGAAAAAAATTTGATCAAAAAACTATTAAAATATCATGATAATAATGGGATTCATGATATAATATGTCAAAGTATAGTATATACACCATATAATAGTGAATTGGTGCATAACAACAATGAATTCTCAATGGAGATGTAAATTGAGATAAAATCCCTTATGAAGATGGTATCCTTAAATTAAGGATAAATCAATCACATAATTATTTGTGAGAAATATAAATACACCCAATATAAGTGGATATTAAGTGTAAAACAATCATAGGCCATTCCCACATATTCATACGATGACATTCTCAAGAAGTATAAGTTGAACCCAAATAATTGAAATTGGTTTAGGAGGTTCCCCTGTAAGAATTCGATAGCCTAACAGATTCACTTTAAAATTAAGAAAATGAGTAGATGAGACTAAAAAAAAGGAATATCATAACTTGTATATAAAGCTTACTTCAATAAGGATATATAAGAATATATCCAAAAATAATAAGATGTAAATTAAAATACATAACAAAAAGAAGTCTTTTATAAAGAGGAGGCTGAAATGTTCCCTTACGGATTTTGTAACTTACAGAACATACGCCACATGAAAGAAGAATCATTAAATAAAGATGTAAATACATATAAATGAAAGTATATTATAGAAAGATTACAATCATGGACAGTACATACGCCACACAAAAGGAAATAGTGGCCAATATAGCATGAATCTCACGGTAATAAAAAGTTAGATGAAAAACCCTTACTTGCGTGTATTCAAATTGAATCGTATGACCAAAAGTTAATAACCACAAAATGAATCACAGAATACCATGAAGATAAATATAATCCTGATAATATATATCAATGTAAGTACAGATTACACGACATGTAATAAATAATTGGTGAATAATGGAAATCTCGTGGAATTAAAAGTGAGATAAAAAAATCCCTTACAAACATTCGGCAGCCAAACACCGCAACTTAAAAATTCATAAAATGAATTTATGAGATTAATAGGGGGTATCTCCTCATATGAAAATAAAAATTACAGTATGGTGAATATAAAATAACATCCTCCAACATAATAACATTCATCATAAAAGAAATGACATAAATGAGAGTACTTAAAAAGAACGAGAGAGGTCAGATCCCTTACCCCATGTCTGACTTGACGCGATCATTCTTTAATCTCCTGAATAATAAACTAAAGTTAATTTATACTTTCTTAACAACCTATTTAATGTTTATTATTCAATTTATATAAATTATTACCATGTTATAAACATTATTTAATCATTTAAGTTAATAATGTTCGTTTTGTCGATATTTGGTACTTGAGTCAAAAATAGACTTCTTATAATTACATGTTGTTCATGTGGTCAAAGGTTCATTATATCCAGAATTATATTCATGATTTAGATATCATATATATCATATATATCCATTATATTCATGTATTTATAATAGTACATAACATTTATAGGTAAGAAATGAAATGCACGGTTCATGGAGACGGTATGTCGTGCGTACGCATGAACACTACTTTCATTTCTATTTATTCTTTTAATGGTATTAAAACTTATTGATACATAGGTTTATTATAATTCCAGTATAATATCAAATATTATATCATTAAATATATCCTTTATACATCCCACATTAGGCATAAACGAGTCACCTCACTTTGAGGGTGCGGTAGTCCGCGCTTCCTCAAATGAGATTATCGTATTTACCCACTATGGAAACCATAAAGGAATGCTCTAAATGGAAAATAGAGAATAATAAAGATAACATAAACGTAATATATATCATATATAAATACAGTTCCATCATAATTGCCACCATGAAAGACGGTTGGAGATATTTGAACAATCCTCATTTCGTGAGGCGTTAGTTTTCCATCCACAGAAACATTATGTTCTTTATCTATTAGATGGATGTGTGTGTAAGTGTAGTTAGAATCCCTCTCATAAAAACATCAAATTATATTGAGGATATATTTGTTGTTACAAAATAAAGGAATAAAAAGATTTTAGGTGTTGGAGAAGTAAAATAAAAGAAAACAATTTAAAAGAAATTGTTAACTTTAATTTGGGTAACTCCCTTTGGTTTGAACGAATGGACTTTTTGAAGTGCCTTCTTCCTAATGTAAGGATTATATGAGGATGCGAGGGATGAAGGGAGCTTAATAGGGAATATTTTGGACGACCTAAATGGCTTGATATGTGTGAGAAATTGGTTAGAAGTTGTCTCCTTTTATAAGGGAGAGGAGGGGCTCTTTAGGAAAGTGTGAAAATTTAATTTTATAATATAATGATATTGTATGTCTAATGGACCAAAAATCATTATTGTAGAAGATACGATGAGTCATGGTGGAAATAAAATCATCTAATCATAATTGGACATGTTTTGGATAATAGTTTTATCATTATAATCTTATTTATTTAAATCTTTTATTAATGAGATAAATACTGCATCATTATTGTGTCAAAAATAATTTAATTTATTTGATGTCTAAAAATAAAAAAAATACCATGATATAGGAAATAATTTTATCTTCCCAAAAAAATATTTATAGACTAAAATAGGACTTATATAACACCATAAAAAGATTAATTACTAAAATATTTTTGTTAATGTCAATTTTGTCTTCACATTGAATTAATTAATCTAAATTGTCATTATGACGCCCAAGTGGCTCAATGGTGTCCCAAAATCGACCCAAAGATTTCCATGGTCGTAAATGACTCAACCAATAAGGTTTGGACAAGTGTTAAGGTAATTTTAAATTATTATAATATTCTTTTAACCTTGAATTACCTTATTTACCTTTAACCGTAGTAAATAAAAGGCAATAGTTACTATTCACCGAAAAATATTTTCATCTTAATGAACCACATTTTACAACTTGATAACAACCATGTATGTCGGATTTTTGAAATTCAATTCACTAAAGTGGTAAAAGTTCATTTAAATGAAAAAGACAGCTTTTTTATCTACCACTAAGTCGTTTCACTATTAATAAAAATTTGATGTTTTTCAAAAAAAATCCAAAAAATCATCCTAAGAATTATTTGATAGTCCAAATTCAAAATTGATTTCTATTATTCCAAATTATAAAAATATAAGTGTCATTAATTAATTTAAAAATTATTTCTCTATCAAAACAAATAGAGTATTTTTAAGAAACAATAACTATCAAAAGATTGATACTTGTTTATGTCCAATTTTAAAGTGAAATTAATTAAATTGAATAAAATTGTATTAAATGGAAAAAATATATTTTAATTTTACTTTAAAACCAATTAAAAAGATAATCTATCCATATAAATAAATTATATTAAATGGAACTTTTGAATTAAAATACAATATTTTTCATTATTCTTTAAAAGATGATCTTTATCAGAAAAATTCTAAAAATTTACACAAGGTAAATTTTGATGTCTCCATTCTAAAGAAGGATTTTATTTGTTCAATTATAATTTATTATAGTGACCAAAACTATTTTTAAAGAGTGTTCTCCATTAAAAGGCAATAAATCGGCCTTTTAATGTAAATTATGCTTAAAATTAGATTCATTCACAATCTAAGCCTCTAATTTTTATTGGATAAATATAAATACATTGAAAAAACATTTCTAAATATATTGTAATTATTTTTGTTCATTCCTGCCAATACCATGGCTAGGAGTTTACTACCATTTAAAATAATAATATTATATTATTAGTGTGTAACATAAGACTTCAAAGAAACCTGTTTTTGCGTATCGGGTATCCTATCGAACATAGAAAAAACTTTAAAGTAAAATTAATATTTAATTCAAAAATATTAATAAATATGAAATATGTCTGACTAATTATTTACCTAGGATGTTACATCCTTCCCCCCTTTTGGGAATTGATTTCTCACACTTTTTTAAAAAAGGGCTCGGAATCTTCATTGAAATTCCCACATCGGAAAAAGAGTCAGTAAAACTATCACTTTAAAAGAAAGAAAGAGAAGAACACAGGTCACCCGAGTTAACCAATATTTAGATTCCATGAAAACATGGATATGGAGGATGAAAAAGAGTGTCATGTTCTGATGGAGAGTGTTAGGAACCATGTTTAGGATAATGTTAACCACCAGAAAATCACAAACATTTGATGTGTTAAACGTTATTTTATTACTTAGTAGGAAAAGTTAACAGACAAGGTTTTTGTTTCAAGTTACATTTCTTTGATGAATTTATTTGTGATCTTAACCAAAAACAGAATGAAATATACTTACTTTTCATGTATACATTCATCTTTTACTATATTTCTAACTTGAACTCATATTTTCTCCATAGATGAATATTCAGGATTAAAATTTTTCACATTAAGAGCGCTATAATCAAATTTGAGAGAATCAAATAATCCACAAAAGATGAACTATATAATTCTCATGTCTTTAGATATTAATTAAAAACAAAATGTTTCGTATAATATCAGATAATCACTAAATGTATAATACTTTATAAAAAGAAATACAACTCTTAATCTCCAAAATTCAACAAAAATATCCCAAGGTTCAAGAAATACCATTAAATAAATAGTTATCCTTAAAATTATTAGAAATAATCCAAACTGAGATTGAAACCCAAATCTCTGAAGGATTTAATAACATAGTCTTCCAAGGTAAATCTTAACATTTATCTCAAAATAACATCATTTACTCTTAAATTCTCAGACTGAAAAGTAATTAACCTAATCACATATCCTCCATGATAGGTTAATAATTTCCATAGATAACCCAAATTCAAATTATTCCTGATTCATAAGATCATCTAACTAAAATGAATTAGTAATAATAATCAGGGACTTCACGTAGTCTAGTGGTAGGTGATAAGTACGAGTCACACTTTTGATGTGGGTCTGATTCCCACAGATTTGTCTGACGTGATGGGTTGTCACACGGTTTGTGTGTTGTCCCTTTTCAAAAACTACATAATTTAATAACATTCACAAAAGAGATAAATTCATAAAAAATAACCATAACATATTTAAACCACAAATTTTACTTAATAACATTTGTTTTGTATCCCAAAATGTATTAACACGTAATTGCCTCAAATTCAAAGATCATATAAACACAAATAATTCGTTATAACTATATCCACAAAAGAGAAGATAATTATTCCTTAAATATTATTTTCATATATCAAACATCAGGGTTACACATACTATAAAAAGTCTTCTAATGTAATCCCATCAGGAAAAGAGCCTTAATACTTTTAAGCATTTCACCATCTTGAAATCTACCATAACTGTTGAATCACTTATATGTTGTCCTCTTACTCATTCAACGTCCATCATGATCCATTAACCATTAATTACCAACTTATTCAAAAATACTTCTTTACTAAAAACAAAATCATGAATCATATCCTAAGATTTCAATAATAGGAAAACATATGTTAAGAAATAATCTATACCTTTCATTCGCCATTTTCAGTTTCTTCTTCCTCAATTGGAATGACATTAGGTATTGATAAATGGATATTAGTACGATCCTGGTGATCCCATTCCTGAAACTTCTTCATAAGACATTTGTTTGCATAATGACCATGCTCATCATAAACTCATTCACTTTATAAAATAACTATGACTCTTTCAAAAATCCTAACCATTATGGTAATTTCACTTATGTTTAAATTTTATCCTAACCTCTAATGTTATCTAAACAGACCTCTGATACTAACTATAAGGACCCAGCATTAAACATTACATAATCTTGAATTAAATGAATAATTCACATTAGGGATGTTTTCAGGTATATAGTTTTAGAGAATTAGGCCATAACTATTACATAACAACTTGAATATTACAAGTAGATAGTAATACTCAGTATCCATTTTTTTCATAAAATAAAAACTCTTAAAAAGACACATGTCTAATTCAATGTTTTAGACAACATGACTTTTCCTTGATCCCATCATTGAACATATTCATCTTTAAGACCTGTCAAAAACATTTCAAAAACATGTGACGAGCATAAAAAGCTCAGTAAGGGTTATAAAATAATGAAGGAAAACATTATCCCAACAATAAATACAAATCCATGAAACCAAACTTTTCTATCATAACATACCTTATGGAATCATATGATTAATGAATAACACACACAAATCATAAATAATAATGGTTACTTACGACATCCATAACAAATTTAAATTGTAGAAATCACATCTACGTAGGTATTTGCACTTGGAATACCCATAACATTATATTCCCTAAATTTCTTAGGAGAAATATCATGTTTACCTCTGTCATGTTACCCAATGAATTGGAGTGCTATCTCGGGCTCACCCGCCCTAGGTTTATCACGGAACCACCCATATATGTAAAAAAATTCCCAATATCCATAACATAATCATAACATATGACACATGTATAAAGGATAGATAACATTTCCGCATTCCAATATATCAAATCAAGATATTGAAATAAATATTTTTTTTCAAAACATTTTCAAAACCATTTAAAAAGAGATTTTTGAATCAAAGTGTCCCATACCACTTTGAATATTTTAAATGAATTATCATTGGAAAACATTAATATCCATATAAATAAATTCTAAAACCCATTTTGAAAATGTGGAATTTAATGAGAAATATTTAGAATAATAAATCATCAAAACATTTAAAAAGAAATTTTTGTTTAATATTTTTTTAACAAAAAGAGAGACACATGAATACAAATAATTGAGGAATAAAATTTAATCAGAACATTATAATATCATGAGAATAAAGGGATTCATGATATAATATGTCAAAGAATAGTATATAGACTATATAAGAGTGAATTGGGCATAACAACAATGAAATCTCAATGGAAATGTAAATTGAGATGAAATCCATTATAAAGATGGTATCCTTAAATTAAAGATACATCATCACATAATTATGTGTGAGAAATATAAATACACCGAATATAAGTGGATATTAAGTGTAAAATAATCAAAGTCAATTCACACATATTCATAGGATGATATTCTCAAGAAGTAAAAGTTGAACCCAAAGATTGGAAATTGGGGTAAGAGGTTCCCTTGTAAAAGTTCGACAGCCTAACGGTGTCACATTAAAATTCAGAAAATGAGTTGATGAGATAAATAAAGGAATCTCACAACTCGGATATAAAGTTTACATCAATAATGATATTTAAGAACATATCCCAACATAATAAGATGTATATTAAAAGACATAACAAAAAAAGTCTTTTATAAAGAGGATGGTGAAAGGTTCCCTTACAGATTTGGTAAAATACAAAACAAATGCCACCTGAAAGAAGAATCATTCAATGAATATGTAAGTACTCATAATTAAAATTATATAACACAATGAGTTCAATCATGGACAGTACATACGCAACACAAAAGGAAATAGTGGCCAATATAGCATGAATCTCACGAGAATAAAATTTGAGATGAAAAACCCTTACTTCATTGTATTCAAATTGAATCATATGACCAATTGTTAATAACCACAAAATGAATCACAGAATACCATGAATATAAATCTAATCATGATTATATATATCAATTGCAGTATACATTACATTACATGTAATAAATAATTGGTGAACAATTGAAATTTCACAGAATTAAAAGTGAGATAAGAAAATCCCATTCAAAAATTCGGCAGCCTAACAGCGCCGCTTAAAAATTCATAAATTGAATTGGTGAGAGTAAGAGTGGGTCTCTCATCATATGAAAATAAAAATTACAGTATGGTGAAAATAAAAGAACATCCTCCAACATAAGAACATGGAGCATAAAAGAAATTACATAAAAGAGAGTACTTGAAAAGAAAGAGAGAGGTCGGATCACTTACCTCGTGTCCGACTAGACTCGGTTTTCTTTAATATCCTGAAAAATAAAGTATAGTTATTTTATAATTTCTTAAGAACATTTTTATAGTTTATTATTCCTTTCATATCACATATTAACATGTTATAAACATTAGGTAATCATTTAAGTTAATAATGTTCGTTTTTTCAATATTTGGTACTTGAGTCAAAAATGGACTTCTTATAATTACAGGTTTTTCAGGTGGTAAAAGTTTCATTGTATAAAAAATGAAATTAATGATTTAGATATCATATATATCATATATATCCAGTATATACATGTATTTATAATAGTACATAACATTTAGAGGTAAGAAATGAAATGCACCATTCATGGAGACGGTATGTCGTACGTACGCCTGAACGCTGCTTTCATTTTTATTTATTCATTAAATTGAATTAACATATAATTATACATAGGTATATTATAATTATAGTATAATATCATATATAATATCATTAAATATATCCTTTATACATCACACATAGGGCATTAACGAGTCACATCACTTTGAGGGGGCGGTAGTCCGCGCTTCCTCAAATGAGATTATCGTATTTTCCCACTATGGAATCCATAAAGGCATTCTATAAAAGGAAAATACATAAGAATAAAGAATAAATAAACATAATATATATCATATATAAATATCATGCCATCATAATTTACACCATGAGAGGCGGTTGGAGATATTTGAACAACCATCGTTTCGTGAGGCGTTAGTTTTCCATCAGTAGAAGCATTATGTTCATCATCCATTAGATGGAGGTGTGTGTAAGTGTAGTTCGACTCCTTCTCATAAAAACATCATAGTATATTTAAGATACTGGTTTTGTTACAAAATAAAGGAATAAAAAGAGTTTAGGGGTTTGATAAATAAAATAAAAAAAAATTTAAGAGAAAATGTTACCTTTAATTTGTCTAACTCCATTTGATTCGAACCAAAGGACTTCTTGAAGTGCCCTATACCTAATGTAAGTATTCTGAGAGGAGGAGAGGGATATAGGGAGATTAATTGGGAAGATTTTGGTCAATCAAAATGGATTGAAAGGTGTGAGGAATTGGTTATAAGTGGTCTCCTTTTATAAGGGAGAGGAGGGGCTCTTTATGAAACGGTGAAAATATTATTATATAATATAATGATATTCAGTTTCTAATGGTTTGAAAATCATTATTGTTGAATATAAGATGATTCATGGTCGAAATAAAATCATCCAATCATAATTGGACTTGTTTTGGATAATATTTTAATCATTATAATCTTATTTATTTAAATCATTTATTAATGAGGTAAATATTGCATCATTATTGTGTCATAAATAATTTAAATTATTTGATGTCTAAAAATTATAAAAAAATACCATGATATAGGAAATATATTTAGATTTCCAAAGAATATATATAGTCTAAAATAGGACTTATATAACAGCATCTAAAAATTATGTCCTAAAAGATTTTTTTATTGTCAATTTTGAATTCACATTAAATTAATTAATCTAAATTGTCAATATCCCTCCAATGTGGCTCAATGGGGTCCCAAAATCAACCAAAAGATTACCATGGACGTGAATGTATCATCCAACAAGGTTTGGACAAGTGTTAAGGTAATTTTAAATTATTATAATATTCTTTTAACCATGAATTACCTTATTTACCTTTAACCGTAGTAAATAAAAGTCAAAAGTTACTATTCACCAAAAATAATTTTCACCTTAACGAACAAAATTTTACAATTTCATAACAACCATGTATGTCGGATTTTTGAAATTCAATTCACACAAGTGATAAAATTTCATTTAAATGAAATAGTCAATTTTTTTAAAAACCACTAAGTGGTTTCACTATTCATAAAAAATTGATGTTTTTCAGAAAAATTCCAAAAATTCAGCCGAAGCATTATTTGATATTCCGAATTACAAATTGATGTATATTTTTTCAAATTCTAATCATAGATGTGGATTAATTAATTTAAAAACTAATTCTCGTCATCAAAACAAATAACGTATTTTTAAGAAACAATAACTATCAAAAGATTAATACTTGTTTATATCCAATTTTAAAGTAAAATTAATTCCAATGACCCACATTGAATTAAATGGTAAAAATATATTTTAATTTCAATTTAAAACTATTTAAAAAAGATAATTTATCTATACAAATAAATTAGATTAAAAGGCACTTTTGAACTAAAATACAATATTTTTCACTATTCATTAAAAAATGCAATTTATCTGAAAAATTGCAAAAATTTACTCAACGTAAATTTTGATGTATCCATTATAAAGAAGGATTTTATTTGTTCAATTATAATTTATTAAAGTGAAGAAAACTATATTTAAAGAGTGTTCTCCATTAAAAGGCGTTAAATCGGGATTTTAATGTTAACTATGCTTAAAATTAGATTCATTGAAAATTTAAGCCTTTAACTTTTATTGGATAAATGTAAATACATTTAACGAATATGTATAATGATATTTTATTTAGTTTTTTTCATTCCTTCCAATACAAAAACTATGAGTTTACTACCGTTTAAAATAATAGTGTTATATTGTTAGTGTGTAACGTAAGATTTCAAAGAAACCAGTTGTTGCGTTTCGGGTATGCTATCGAACATAGAAACCCTTTAAAAGTAAAATTAATTTTTAATTCAGAAATATTAAAAAAAATTGAAATATGTCTTAGTCATTATTTACCAGGGATGTTACAAAAATACCATTTCTTCTTTGAAAAAAAGTTTTTAAAACATAAAATATTTTTAAATTTCTTTTTAATTTGAAGTAGTATTGAAAACATATGAATAAACATTTTAAACCATAAAAAAATTAAAATCCTTTTTTCCTGAAAATTTTATTAAAATATAATTTTTTATAAACATATATGATTACATGGTTTCTGAATAAAACAAATATCATACTAAAGATATAAATAAGGTATAATTTTTATAAAAACTATTTCTTAATTATTTTAATAACTAAAGAGTGAAAAAAAACCAATAAAATAAGGTATAATGAATAAAAAAAGTATAATATAAGTGATAAGTGTTAATGAGATATGGAACATAAAATTTCAGCAATGGAAGTATAATTGTAAATAATCCTGACAAACAATGAGATTCTAGAAATAAACTACTAACACATTGATAACATTAAATTATAATACACATGAGATAATAAAAGTACATGAAGCATAAAATATAATGAAATACATATATTCATGATAATTTGTTTTAAAATTTAGTATATACACCTCGGAAAGGAATCCAGGTGCATAACATAACATGTGTCTCAAAGAGGGTAAATTAAGACCTAAATTACCTAACAAATTGGTAAATTTTCTTTCGACATCCCCATGAAATAGAGACCATAAAATGAATATGTAAATACATATAAATATATGTTTAACATTCATATAATACATTAATTAGTGAGACGATATCCTGCTATACACTCGAACAATGATTGTGTATCCAATTTAATGAAACATTCAATGAGTGTAGGTCAAAATATTAACCAAAAAACATCTCAGTATATTTATGATACAAATGTTATTATATAATATATTTATAATATGAATTGTGGTGGTGGATAAAGGAGAAAAAAAGTTATTGTGGAAGGATGTTACCATTTCATTAGGTAACTTAACTAGTTTTCCACAAAGAGATTACATGGATAGATTTCATCACAATGTGACGCCTCTAGGATAAAGTTATTGATTTTTTATCTTATTTTTAATGTTTTTCCCTATACAATTGGTATTATAGGTGTGAATATCTGAAGGGGTGTGAGTACCCTTTTATAGTGGACTAGTAGTGGAATTATTATAAATATAAAATGGTAAACAATGTTGAGACATATCCCTTAAATCTTGAACCCCAAATGATTTTAAATTTGAAATAAAATAGAGTAGGTTTACTAATTATTTCTAGAAAATGGATTTTTGACTTCGTTATAGGGTATTTTCCCCCTTATTAGTAATGTTTATCCATTATGTAGTATATTTTTTTACATTAATCGCTATAATATATTTTTAAATTATTCACAAATATTTTTTCTTAAAAACTAATTTTTTTCATATTATATATTATAAATTATGATGATTCTAAATATAGAATAAATTTTTAATATTGAATAACTAGGTAGTAATTTATTTTAAATTAATCTCATAGATGAGTCACGAAAGGAGGGTTTTAATGTTAAAATATTGAAACATTTGAAATGTTTTTATATGCATTTTCATTGTCAAATTTGTTCCAATGAAAATAATTTTATTAATTGATGTAAAATTAAACTAATTATACTTCCAATCCAAAATAAAAAATGTATAACAATATTATATTATTAGTAAAAAGTTGTTTCCTATTAAAATTATTTATTTTCACTTTTCATCCAAAAAATAAATATTCAGTAAAAAATACAAAAATATAACATATGTTAATTTTTATGTTCATAATTCAAAAATAATTTTTTTCACACTTAATTTCCTAAAATTTAATAATATTAATTTTATAATTTTTCATAGAAGCACATAAAAATGGCTCCTTTTGAGAAAATAATTTTTTTCAAAACAAATAAAATTTATAAAAAAAATAAATTTCACTATCAATATGTTTTATATATCTGATGAAATTATAAATATTTATTAAAAATTAGTTATTACTATTCAAATTAAATAGACTTATGGTTTGGATATAGCTATCTTCATTAAAATAATTATAATAAAAAAATATTTCATATAAAATCAGTGTTGTGTGTATCACAAGATAAGACTATATTGATTATATCATAAGAATAACCTTTTTTATAATATAACGAGAGATTATCCTATTTTCACATAACATACAATACATCCAATAAATTTAATTTATTCTAAAAATTGACTCAAAAAAACTTGGGGTGAAACATTCTACCCCCTTAAAATTAATTTTTCCATAAAAATTATTCATTATGATACAAAAAACTAGGACACTTATTAATTTTAATATCTTCAACATCCCACATGACATCATTTAATAGGTGATTTATCCAAAAAAACATTTACCATGTGAGTGGTCTTTTTTCATTGAAACATCTCCATATGATCTAGAATATCAACTCGTTGTTCATCATATTAAAGATACTTCTCTAGTGGTATGACCTCTGAGTACAGTACAGATGATGGTTTAAGTATATATTTCCTCTAGAGTGAGACATGGAACACATTGTGGACATCAGAGTCTTTTTTTGGAATAAAAAATAGATATGATACTATGTCAATATGATCAATAATTTCGATTAGAAAGATATAATTATGAATTATTTTCCCTTTATTCTTGAATCTCAAAACCATATTCCAAAGAGAAATCTATAGAAATAACTTTTCACTGAATTCAAATTCTAAATCACATCCATGGTTATCGACATAACATATCTAGTGACTTTGACCTTCCTTGATATGTTGTTGAATTTTTTAATCCTTCTCTACGATTTCATCAATAATATGAGGTCCCATTATTATCTCCCTCCATAATTATTTTAGAACATTGAATCTCTACATTTCTTAATTGAGAGTTATTAATAAGGATCCATATAAATTATTGAGTGTAATCTTTTATTGTAAGAGAACTCAACTATAGAAAGGTGTTGATCCCTACTACCTTTGATATCTGGGGAAAAAGATCTCATCATTACATCTAGAGTTTGAGTTTTTATTTTAAACTTATACATATGAGGTTGATAAGTTGTTATGAAACTCAAATTTTTTTTTCTAGGGCTTACTAAAAACTTTTCAAGCAATTTGAGGTAATAAATTTATCATAATAAGACATGATGGAATATGGTACTCCATGGAACCTTACGAATTCTTTAATCAATATAATGGAAAGCTAATCCAAACATAAGTATTATCTGATTGTGATAATGTGTGTTGACATAGTAAGGAAATTGACAACCAACCACATAATGTTATTCCATTTTGTGCAGTTTGAGAGTCCAATAACAAAATCCAATGTGATGTTCTAGAATATCTATCTCAGTATGGGTAATGGATGAAACAACGCTTTAGACCTGTATATTATTGCCTTAACATCTTGGAATACCAAGAACCGAGATACACTCTATTTGATATATATCTTTATGACATCCCACCAGATGTATTCTTTCATGTATCTATACATCATCGTACTTCCAAGATGAATAAGTAATAAAAATCTATGCTCTTATTATAATAGATTATTCTCCAATTTCAGTAGGGACGGATCACATACATTATTATATAACATTATAATTATATCATTATTAGGGTTAAACTAAGGGACATTTCTAACCTAAATTTATAGATCCATATCTTATTTATGTGCCTATTTAATATTCACCTATATAGATGGTTTAGAACACATTCGAGAAAGACAATTTTTTTATTTATTTATGATTTATAGGTCAATACATTGAAAATATAGAAATTTTGGATCCTTTTTTATCCTCATCAGGAATAATATATCATGATCCTTTTGATTGAATGAATAATCTACCTTGATCACATTCCTATGGTGGTAATGTATTCAGTAATCATAATCCTTTATCATTTCTATCCATATTTTATGGTTCATGATCATATCTATATATGTGAATATAGACTTGAAACTTTTATGATCAATATATATATCACATGTTTCTACAAAAATATAATTCCTCTATACCTTTAAGGAATCAATTACAATAACTAAATCCAAATAATGAGTTGTGTAAATGTTCTCATGAATATTCAATTTTCATGAGCCATAAGCTATAACCATGTTATTATACATAATTACACAACCCAATTAATTATTGGAACCATCACTATATATAACTCAACCCTTTTCTACTACGTGGTAATTAAATAATAGGTTCATTTAATAACATTTTCATTAGTTCCTTGAAAATTTCCTCATATTCATATATGTAGAGGAACATAGAACCCTTATGAGTTACTTGTTCATAATATTTTATAGTAATGAGAAATGATAAAAAAATCATGTATGATATATGACAAACTAGAAAAAACTATGGATCTTAGTCACTGTGGTTGGTCTATTGAAACATTAAATAGATAATGTATTTTATGTATCTTATATTATACCATTTATTTATATTATATGACCCAAAAATGAAAAATTTTCTAGCTAAAAATAATAGGGAGTAAATTATTCCTATAGTTTCTCCAACCATAGGGTATTTAATACAAATCTCAAGTGGTCAGTATGATCTTCCTCTCACTTTTTATAGATAATATTATCATCTATACTGATTACCAAAAACTAATCTAGGTAATCTCTAAAGATTCTCTTTATCCAATCCTTGAAGATAGTTTGAGAATTAGTTAGAAAAAGGTCATAGGTATATATTCATAGTGTCCATAATTTTCAAAGAATGTCATCTTGGTTATATATTCTTTCTTGTACATTAGTTGATTATATTCACAAAGAATGTCAGTCTGGGAAATGTATTGTACAACATGTAGTTGATAAAACAAGACATTGATATGTGGAATAGGATACTTCATTTTCATCATGATGTTGTCCAAATCCTAATAATTTATGAGGAGTCTCATTGACCCAACTATATTTTACACAATATAACCATTTTTCCCAATGGTGACACACTTGGCCGAATTAATACCCTGTCATGGTTTTTTTGGAGTTGCATCTTCAAATTCATGAAACTAAACCATGTCAATACAATAGGGTGTATTTGAAACTATTGTTGAACTTGGGATGAATTCTATTAGGAACACAACATCACATTTTGGTTAAAGGCTAGGGAACACCTTTAGAAAGGCATCCAATAAATCTTGAATAATATGTATATCATTGATGTTGAGTTTCCCCATAACTATCTAGATACAAATTCCTTCAAAATGGTAATTATAAGAGTTAAAGTAGATTTAATCTCTACAGGATGTTCATACTTATCAACACATTGATAGATGATCACATGTTGGTTTGAAATATAAAACATGACCTATCATTATCTATAATTGAGGTGGGATTTATATAATGAAATCCAATCGATGGCTATGATGACATTAAATTCAACCATATGAAGAGTTTCAAAATTTTGAGGAAACACATTCCAAAAAATGTTAACTTGAGAGGAATCATAGACTTGAGATTCAAGGATCATTCTATTATGTGTTTTCTCTAAAAATTTAACCTCTAATAGTTTTGGGGAATATTAATACCCATAATATATTCTCATGATAAAAAAGTGTGGGTAGATATAGAATCAAATAAGGCATTATCATTTCTATAGTGGGTGGTATGTTTACCTTTGACCATAGATTTTTCCCGCCCCTCGTCAGAAATAATGATTAAATGAGATTTCTCCTTGTCCCTTGGATTAAGAAAACAACGAAATCGATCATCATTATTAAGATTTTGATTTGGGAATTGGTTTACATTTTTCCCACTATCTTTAATCATGATGCAATGAAATTGGGTAGATTCATTATGTAATGCTTTTTCTCCCTTCACATTGTTAGATAACTTCATCTCATCCCTACAGTAATCAAATTCTTAATGACCTTCCTTTTCACACTTAAATAATATATTAATGTCTATGAGAAAATGTCCTCTATGATTCTTCCCTCATGTAGAGTATAAAGATATGATCATATTCATCTATATATGTTTTTTAGGTTTTCCTTTGATCTTTATCATCGTTTTCTTAAGAAAACCATGGGATTCATATATAACTCCATCCTCCATTTAAACCTTGATGTCACAATATAGAATATCTTCATAGATACTAATGTATTTTGTGGATAACTATCTTATGATACTTGCCATTATTCCACTAATGAATTGGTCACCCTTACTTTCAATTTATATGATAATTACAAAATCATACCTCACAATTCATAAAAAATGGCCTCATAGGAACCAACATATTCATAATCCTTTTTTATTAACACAAGAATCTCTTTCATCATTATTGTTTGATTAATTTGAAGAATATAATTATTCTACTAAAATTTCATTTACTCATCCAAATACATGCATTCAATTTTATCTTATTTCCTCATATTATTGATTAGATTCCACCACTGGTCCACTTCTCCATCTATAAAATAAACACCCAGAATTGATTTCTCTAGGATTGATCCATTGAGAAAAAAATCTATTTATAGCGGTAATGATCCATTATTCAACAACTACTAGATTATAAAACCAACTGAAATAACATGGTTATTTCTTCACAGAGTAATTAATAGAAAATATTTCCCTCTTTTTATGATTTTTATTTTCAGTATGATTCACATCTTGAGATAGTTGTGTGAGCATTAAAATGTGGTTTTGAATTATCGATACCATAGAATTTTTATTCTCATGAGAACAATCATCACATTACCTATCAAACCTAGTAATAACATGGTCCCTCAAATATCCATCCATTTACTAAAACAAAAAAGAATAGAGTAAGAAATAATTATCATAGTGGACAAAACACCTAATCATGAAAACACACTTATACAATATCTATGTTAGGAAACTTTATTTAAACTATGACTCATTAGGTTTAATGTAGATTATTCATAGCCTAAAGTATTTACATCATTTTATTTGGTTCATGAAGAGTTTCTGAGTTCCTAATGAATATCTCATAAGTGTATTAAACCAAGAGTGCAGAAAGGACCATTGTTGTGTATCAGTTCTTGATCGAGTCGAGATTTGTATGGTTTTATTAGGGTTGTTACCTTTATATACATTTTTTCTAGATCAACATACATTTTTTGTATCCAGACATGGATTTATTTCAAGGAAACAATAAACTATAACCTTTACAAAAATTCTAGAACACTATTAGGTATATCTCCCCAACCATAGACATATTTATAGAATTGTCATAAGGGTTATCACTAATATTTTATTAACTATTAATGCAATGGTTAACTTATAATTTTCTCTAATACTAACTTTATAGACCCTTAATTCTCATACGTAGACATTTCATTACTTTTTCAGAACATTTAATACACAAAGTATATAGGTTTCATAATCATTTCTTAAAAGAATAACCATTGAAATGAATCATGTTTGATAAGAATGTAACTCCTGAAATAGAAACGAGTTTCACAAACATTATTCCATACAAACACAAACCATTTAGAGAATGATTTTAAATGGAAGCCCTAGGTTATAATCTCTAAATTGAAAGAGTAACACCAATATATGTAATATTAAATGATAAATTATTTTTAATTATCTCTTTAAAATAATTTATTGATGAAAGTATCCTTTCTTTATTGAAAAATTCATTCTAATACATATTTTTGGAAAAACTTATTCATTGAAAATAGATTGGAAAACATATAAAGAAGTATTGAAAAACATAAAATATTTTAAAATATTTTTTCTTGAAAATTAGCTTAAAATATAAATTTTAATTTTTTTTAAAACATATTTTCTGAAAAATATATATTTTTAGCATAAGAGATAAACAAGGTCAGATTTTCATAAAAACACTTTAATAATTAAGTAATAAAGAGATGAACTATGGTATTAATACATGAATATATCATAAATAACCAAATTATAAGTAAATTAATGATTGTTCTTGGGATATTGATAATAAAAGTTCCTAAGTGGAATATAAACAATAAATTATCCCTACAAACGACGAGAGAGTATAATTAGACTATTACCACATTGGTAACTTTGACTCCTAAAAAACATAATATTATAACATTAAATAAAGATAAAAATATCATTTAATATGGATATTTGTGATAATAAATTTAAATGTTCAAAATATACACCTAGAAAAAGAGTATAGGTTCATAACATAACATGTGTCTCAAAGAAGGAAAATTGAAACAAACATTACCTTATGATTTGGTAACTTTTTAACCGTAAACACTATGAGATAGAGATAATATAATTTATATATATATGTGTGTGTAACCAAATATTTAAGGATAATAAAAATATAATAAATTAATGATTAGTTTCTACATCACACCAATGACATGAGTGGTCCATGAGGCATAATTCTTACTGAAATAAAAGAGAAACTATAATCCCATAACTTATGTCCTAACTCTCATAGTACTCTTTAAATCATCATTAATAATAAATATATGTTTATAATTAATCTATTAAAGTACCATATTCATAAATATTATTCCATACATGACTTACTTATGACTTTATATTACTCGTGTATATACAATTTCATATTAATGCTAGGTTTTGGGAAATAACCGCTTTGTTTTTCATACATGTTATGACTTGTCATCCATAGTCCTCAAACATATATATTTATTTACATATTTTATTAAATAAAAATGATATAAATATCATATATATTTATAATAATTTAAAATATAAATTAATATGAAATTAATTACACTGTTCATGGAGATGATAGGTCGTACATACGCATTAACATTGTTTTCACTTTCATATCGTATTTTTAAAAGAAAGAAGAGTAAATTATATATATATTTATAAATATATTATAATTAAAATTTAATTATTATTTAATATATATCAAATAGTTAAACTAAAAACATAATTTTTATATTCTATGTAATGTGTGAATTAATCACGTCGATTTGAGGAGGTTGTAGTACACACATCCCTAAATGAAGTTCTCAAATTCTCAAAAAATAAAAATATTGAAGTATTGTGTTATATAAAAGTTATAGAAACATAAATACATAATTAATACAATATATTTGACAAAAAATAGTAAAACCAACATTATTACCATCCATCATAGTTGGTAATGGAAGAACGAATGACATCAGTTCTCGAGGTGGTAGTCTGCTATAAAAACTAACAATTATTGCATATCCAATTTGACAAAAGTGTGTGTTTATTTAAAATGAATTATTTACATATAAACATATAGTCATATTGTGTATATTTAACTTGTTATATAATATAGATAGTTTATGCATAGAGGGGTGGATAAAGAAACAAACCAAAGTTCATATAGATGGATGTTACCTCTTCTTTAGGTAACTCAATTTGGTTTCCGACATAGGAATTCCTCAGTTGGTTTTCTTCCCATAGTGATTCCTCTAGTATTATGGGAGATTAGTTGAGAGGTTATTTTTGTAGTAATTTTCTTACCCAAATTTCTATAGAGGTTTGGATAACTGAGGGGGTTGAGTTCCATTTTATAATGGAGGAGGAGTGTCATTCATGTAAATTTAAAAATCTAAACAACATTAAGAGGTCTTACTTACATCATGTACCTATAATAATTGCCCATTTTGGATCCATTGTGTGAATTGGTCTAAATATTTCTATAAAATAGCTTTTTTTTACTTATGACTAGGTTATTTGGACCCTTATGATTAAACTTTTACTGTTATGTAAACACATACTTACATTAACTGATGTAATTATTATTAATAAATTTCACCAGTGTTATTTGTAAAAAAATAATTTCAACAAATTTTAAATTATAAATTATTATGATTCCAAATATGGAATCAATTTTTCCAAATTATAATCTCTTATGTCATATATATTATTTTAAAATTAATCTCATATGCTTTTCATGAAAGTGGGGTTTTGAATATTCAATGTTTCAAAGTTTGAAATGTTTTTATATAAAATTTTAATATTGAATTGGTTCCAATGAACTAAATTGGATTAATTTATGTAAAATTGAAATAATAATTCTTTATAACAAATTTATAATAAAATTTAATTTAATTAATAAATTATAACAATGTAGTTTTAAATTAAAATTCAGTAATTTTCAATATTCATCCAAAAATGAAATATTTAAGTAAAACCAAAAAATTACATTATGATTATTTTGACATTATGAATTAAATAGTGAAGTTTATTATTTCATATTAAATACCAAAATTTGTCTAAAAATAATTATATTACTTTTCAAATAAGGACATAAATGTAGTCCTTTTGAGAAAATATTATTGATCATAACCTATAGAATTTATACAAAATAAATATTTAATTTTATATAAGTTATATATTTGTGAAAAATTATTAAATAATAACTAAAAATTAGTTAATAAATTTCATATTACTATGATTAATGACTAGGTTATAACTATCTCATTTAAAATATTTATAATAATAAAAATTTGTGTCATTGAAACTTAGTGTTCCATGTAATTCAATTTAAGTCGATGTAGGTGTAGAGAAATCATATATTATTGTTTCTTATAAAAAAAATATTACCTTGGTGTAGTTTAAAATTAAATGAATCAGTGAAACATAATTTATTCGAAATAAGGGTTAATAAAAACTCAATGTGTTACATTGTAAGCACAAAAATTATATGCTTATATATTTTTTACATGATAATGATAGGGAATAAAATACCTTTATATATGGTATTTAATTTTAGATGATATCATGGAGGTGAATTTATTTTTAATAAATAGGTTTTATTATAAATTACCTTTTCTTATGTTATATATTTATCAAACAAAATATTTAAATAGAAAAATATTACTGATATAACACAGAAGTAAGGAATAATATTAAATCAATATATTGTTACATTCTAAGGAAGAAAACCCTCCATATGATTAGTTATAGTATAGTGGGTAAATAAAACAAGTATACAAGAAAAAATCAAGGTTTAAAAATTAATCATTATAATCTCCCATGAAGGTGACTCCACTGAAAAATGTTTATAAAATGAAAGAAAATAATTAGAAATTTAGAAGGAATTTTTTTAAATGAAATGACCAGTTATTATGCGTGATAAATTAAATTATAAAATATATTTAATGCAAGTATTCATAACACATTCAATAAAGTATCAATTGCGGATATTTAATTTGATATCCCTTAAAATATGTAATATGTTTTGATATGGAATTTTAAATAAATTAATTTAATGTTATGATTTAATATTTAAGGATTTTTTATTTTAATATTTATATATGAACAATAATATTCAGAACAGCCTGTTGGATTCCGATATTATATTATAAAGTATTATGTTTATGATACAAGATTTGTTTTATCTTAAAGAAAACATGAACATTATTTTTGAATTACGTGATATTTTATAAATTCCTAATTATGTTAATTAATCATGGAAACTTTTGGGATTAATTTTATCACGGTAGTTATGAGTTTTTTTTGAATAATTATTTTCAAAAATGTTTATTAGATTAAAAAAAATATTATATTTAGATATATATGATTCTGAATCAATTATAAGTTTTGTATTTTGAAATTTATATAATTGTTTCCTTATTTTTTATGATGAAGAGATGTCGCTAAAGATATTATCTTACAACTGATAAGGGAATTATCACTCTTAAAATGGATTATTATAGGCGGGTACTAGCATCATTCATTATGTTCCAAACTCAAAAAAACTATGCATTTTCTAAATTTATTATGTGTCATAATTTTATTGGAGAAAATATATTACATGTGAATATTGGATGAATTATCCTAAGTAAAATTTATCATTAAAAGTTAATAAAAATAGAGTGTGTATTGATTTTTGGTAATAATAATATATGTATATTTGTAATTTTAAAATATTTTAAATAAATTTTTCTGTAAACAAAATTATATTTTTTTGACTACAATGTTTTTTAAACAATATTACAGATATTACGAATGTTCTCTCATTTAACAAATTTCTATATGCCAAAGGATATTACATATCCTTTCAAAAATTTATGTATATCCTATGAAGGGTTATCACTTTGAAAAATTCCATAATCATTAAGATATATAATTATTTATCATAGATAAATATTTTAAATATATATTATATTTTTCATTGTGATATTTTAGGGATATTTAACTCCATACATGGCCATAATCATCTCTCTCATTATGCATTCATTATACCCTCACATACTTTTTGGTATTGTAACTTATGAAACCATATAAATATATTAGAATATTCATCAAAAATAAATATTGTAACATTCATATTATAACTCCTTAAAAACATCTCGTTCAACTCAATACATATCACTTCTGGAAATAATGATTACAGAATTTGTCTTCAAATTTTTGGGATTCAATCCCACAAAAATACAATTTATATTTTGGTAAAAATGTGTTTGGACATCCTAAAATAGAATACAAATATCTGATCATAATAATTAGAGAAATATAATGTTTTAAATGATAAAATATCAAACAAAAACATAAAAAAATATTAAAAATGTGAAAAAATAAGTGGTATACAATCTTAGAGATCCAAATTGAAGGTAAAATTTATTATTTTATAAATAAAATTTAATTATGTAGTTTCTTATAGTTTGATGATATAATAAAATAAAACACACATGAATCCATTCCAGTTATTCATGTGTGACAAAATTATTAACTCTAATAATATAAAAACAATTTTTAGGAAAAAAAGGAAAATAATTTTATATAAAGATCTTACTATGATCTTAATAACTATGTGATATGAGAATAGATAAGGGTAAAACGAGATAGGGTGAAATATGTGATACAAATGGAATATTTTAGGGAAAAATATTTATATTCACATTAAATAAGATGTAATTTTAGGATTGAGTGGAAATATAGTGATGAAAATAAATACAGATATATGAAAAATTGGAGCATTAAACTTCTCATACAATTTATAATTACATAAGATCCATTGATATTTCGCAAGAAAATTTATTTTTTCAAACCGTAACAATCATTTAAGGTGTGGTTTCCTTCATCCATAATCCAAAATAACCCTCCTCTATTTTTTGACAGTTATAAAGAGTCCCTATGGTTTTTTCATAAAGTTGGTCCTCATGGAAAAAGTCAAATTTTCTATGATACACAATGTAGGGGTTATTTTTCATTAAAACTTTTACTTCTAAAAATTTAACCTGATCATAACTAGAATATATTTTACATGAATATTTATTACATCCCATAATAAATCACACACCACAACCAATATCGTCAATATCTTCTGAGATTAGATAATTAAATATCTTATATTACAAAATAGTTTAATTTTTTCCATAGTCACACCACACTAAATCATAGTCGAGACAAATCATATGTTATAATATTAGACATAACATAGGGAATAGAAACAAAAGAAATGAATCAGATTTGATGATAAGTAAGGGGTGAACATAAGAGATATTAATAGAAGATCATATGTATAGGTAAGATTAACATGTAGGTAAGAGAAAATATTCATGGAGAATTAATAAGTCATAAATAAGAAATACCGAATAAAATATAGATCATAAATCATTATCCATGAGATATTGATTCTAGCATAATATAATGCATGAGTCATATGAGTGTGGAAAAATCAATCAATAGTAATGAATACATAATAAAAAAATTAATATAACATTAGGTTGTGGAATAAGAACATTATACATACATAGGAACAAAAAAAGTTATATATTTCATATAGTACTACAAATATCTTCATCATTTTTGGATAAATATCCATAGAGGATTAAGTTTACTTTACAATACAGAACATGTTACCTCATTCGATATAAGGATTTAATAAATGTATTTGAAGGATATATAATTTAGGGCCCACCCATAAAAAAGTTTAATGTGCCCCTTAGGGGCCTGGGTTAACCCCATTTAGTTGTTATCTCATGAGATATTAGGATTTACCCAACGCATTATAGGTATATATAATTTTTTACCAACCCATCTCTTAGTGAAAAACCATATATATGTGTCTCTCAAGATCATGATCACATTCATAAAACATCCATAGTAAACATAACTCATTATGAATAAATAATCTTCAAAAATAGTTTTTTAAGACATCATTATAATCCATCTAAATAAAAATATAGATGGTTTCATTAGAGATTATCCAAAATTAATGATACAAAACAATAATGGATGCTAACATTGATAAAAAACACATTCTGATATAATTAGAAAAGTACATTTAAAAACAAAAATAAACCCCGATGAATTTTAAATAAATTTTATTTAAAAGTGAGAAATTTATAACAAATTAGAATATAAATTTATTTTTAATATTTTTAAAACATGGAAATGAAAGTTTTTATAAAAGCGAGGAAAATGATAGAAAAAATGATTATTGTAATAGCATTAAAAAATGACCCCTTTAAATATTTTTTAGATAAATTTGAAATATGTATAAAATAAACATAAGTTTCCATTTAGTTGGGGAAAACTATTTCAAAAAAATGTTATGAAAAATAGTGACATGGAGGAGAAATATTCTCAAATGAAAATAAGAGATAAGTTTTAATCATCATGTAAAAAGATTTTGGTTTGAATTGTGAACTAAAAGTGGAATTGAGATTATAAAAAGTATGCGAAAACCTAGAAAAACTTTAACGGTAATAAAATTCAGTGGATTTTAGAGATAAATGAAATATATTTTTTCTCCAAAATAAAAATGTCATTCTCGATTTCAAATTGATATAGGAAAATAAATCCATTGAATTTTGGTAACTTATTGATCGTAAGCCATTGATTGGGATAACATTAAATGAAAAATTAAATATTTAAGATAAAAACAAAAAAATGATAAAATATTTATTTAATGTATTATATTAATGTTATAAATGAAAACATCTACTTAGAGAATAAATATGTCTCAATGATGGGAAACTGTGACTAAAAACCCTTACAATGTTATATTTTTTGATATATGTTTCCATCAAAAAGGGGATTATTAGAAATAAATGAAACTACCCATCAAATCAAGTGTAAATAGAATATAATAAAATAATAAGGTATAATTTACCCAAATTAGAATAATTATTTACAATAATAATGATTATAACTCAATTAAATGAAAATGATTTAACAAAAACACTAACCATAGATTCCCTATTGTCCTATTTATTCTATTTCATATTTAGGGTAGTAGTTTTTGTCCATTATTCTTGATCATGTTTTGGTCACCTTAAAAATGTACCTAGAGTTTAAATAGGTTTATTTTATATTTTTATAATTCTATTGGTCATTTTATATATGATATGGGGATAGTTAAAATTGAAAACATGTTTTTTTCCTTTTTGCTGATTATGAAATTAAAAAAATTGAATTTTTTGGTGAATTTATTTTAAATATTATCACATTATAATAATTAATAAAAATTAATTTCTTCATTTTTACTTAATTTTACAAGTATTTATGTTATCTTAATTATTTATTATGTTAACATTATAACATCATTAATGAATGTGATAAAACTAAACAATACCAGAACACATTATAAATAAATAATGATGATGAATACATTGTTAATAAATGATAATATCATTTTTAAATAATAATAATGATGATTATATTATATAATTACTATTTAAAATGATATGTATAATGAGTGGTTATGATAATGTAAATGAAAGTAATAAAGAAGAACATGTAACTTATTTGGGTTGAATCGCTCAGTATATTTTATTTCTTCCCTTATAATTGAGAACATAGTCCAATTTATGATGACAAAAGGATACAAAGGTGAGAGAGATCAATTATAGTGTAAAATAAGATATGTATTTAGGATAAAACCAAATTATAGTTGTGGTTTGGAGTGGGTGTAAGGGATCTCCACTTTTATGTAAAAATAGGGGACCATATGTTCGTAATAAAAGATAGATTAATCATAATGGTTTAATCACAAGTGAGCTAGGAGAGTTAGGTTAGGAAATGTTAGGGAGGAATCTATTATTTAGTCCCACACCTAATAATTAAATTACTAAATGTGTAAATTTTAGGTCTGTGGCATGAAATTTGAGTCATTTTAATTAAACTCTTTTTTAAAAATTTACTTTTCTTATTTATCAACCATGATAATTAATTTTTTACTAAAAAAATATGATAGATCCGTTTATAGTGATTCCATAGACTAGAACACCCATATATTTTGATAGCAAAATATTCTTTATAAATTTTCTATAATAAAAACCCAAAAACAAACCTCAATAATTTCAATATCAATATCAAATATTAAGTCATTTATATACCCAAGACCATTTAGGTTTAATGTTTTATAGAACTTGGAAACATGTAAAACCCCCAATATATTTCTCATAAAATATGAATTTTCCCATTATACAAATAATTAATTACTCCACCATGTGACTTTAAAATATCCCATAAAAATCCTCACATGTTATACTCTTATAGAATGTTCATAAGTATTTCCCTTATTTATACCCCATATAAATGTAAACATAATATTGGTGATAAAAAATTCATAGCAATGGAAAACATAATCAATAAAAAGAGAATGTATTGAGTGAATATAAGATAATTATGATATTATGAGAATATAATCAAGGTATAAAAACACATCATAATGAAATCATTCCTGATAAAACATTGATAATTGTCATGAATCATAACATTACATTTTTTAAATTAATTTAGACATAATATGTTTATGGAATCATAAAAATGTCGAATAAACAAAAAACATGACATCATAAGAATATATATTCATTTAAAATCATCATATAGTGGACAGAGTCCCACATTAGATTAATTTTACCGCCACTCCCATACATATTATCACACAAGATATAATGCATTACCCAATTCATTTGAGGGACATATTATTTTAGGCCCACCTATATCATAATATTAATACATGAATATGTGTTTTACATAATAAAATAATCATAATTTCATCATAATATAATTATAACATGGGAATGAAATTGGTTCCACAATGTTTTCGTCGAAAAATTATTATAGTCCATCATAAATAAATAAGATAGATAGTATCCTTGGATCATATCTAATGTGAATAATAATTATTATTATTATAGGATATTGTCATAAATTAAAAACATTATTATAATAAGATTTGTTACATAAAAATTTCTAATAGTATCACATATATATCAACAATGGGATTGTTTTATAGAAAAATGTCCATCTCCCAAAAGAAAAACATCATAAGATCATGTATAGGGTAATAATTAACATAAAACAAAATTAGATAGATACTGTTTTAGAAGAAAATATAAGGAAATTAAAAAAATATTTTCATAATTATTTTAAAATATGGTTGTAAAAACATCGACTTATAAGTTAAATAAAAATAAATTTTATGGATATATAAACCGGAAATTAAAAATATTAAATTCTGAAGAATTGAAAATAATTAATCCTTGAAAAAATAATGGTAATGATAAGAAATGTTGAGTACAAGTTAAAAATTAAATATTTGGAATGAAGTCTCTATATTTATTTTTCCAAAAAATTGACCATCACACATTAAAAAAAAGAGAATAGGTTTTTATATTATAAATAATGGTTGTGATGGTGGGAAAATGAGTTCACATAAAATATGAAACTTATAAATTTTATTTGTACACTTTAGTAAAGAATGTAAAAAATGACCCATGTTGAAAATCATAAAAATTTCCTTTGAAAAAATATATTGAGTAAGTAAATGATACTAGAAAATAACCATAAGAAATATTTTTTTATATATAAGAACATTATTTTGAAAATATATATAATATGGATATAAAATAAAAAGATTCCTTAGAAATTATTAGAATTATTCATAACAAGAATGTATTTATATATATAATTAAAAAAATCAAAGAAAAAGATTTATGTAAGAACATAAATTTTAATTTTAGGTATGGGACTTGTGTTCAGGTTGTTTTTTTAGAAAAAAAATGAAATGGGAATTTTCTATGTACGCATCATGTACTTTTTAGTGCACTCCATGTACCTATCGTGCTACGTACAACCGCGTGATGGTCATGTAACGATCGAGTACATGGCCATGTGGTGACCTGAAAGACCACTCATGTCAAGGGCCGGTTAAGGATACTTGAGAAAATTTACATTTAATGAATAAACTGTGTAGTTTTCTTTTTCATTGATATATTGGATCCAGGTCACATTGAATGCCTAGAAACGACTTCTTCTTCCCGTGCTTCGTACAGGATGATTTCATAATGAAGAATGAAGATCGAACCCCAGATTCTCTATCCAAGCTCCAGGTGTGACAGTGTCAGGTGCATTAGAATCCCAACGCCTAGTTCTCAAATCCTCTAGGTCCATTTTTCCTAATTCATCCTCTCTCATGGGATATTCAAGGATGGGATTTCATTCACCTTTTTTAGATACATGATGATCTAGGCTGATTCATTTGACGATAATCAAGTATATCGATCGTACAACATCGATGTAGGTGGTTTCTGCTTTATTTTGTTTGTATTTGGATTATATATGATGAAAGTGTCACATATCCATGTTTGGGGTATCACATGATTTGGAATTTAACCCTTTTTATTATCATTTATGGTTTCATTTATTAATAAAGGATTTTTTTTTAATAAGGTTGGATACCTTGTTTATGGGACACCCTACAGGTTCGTCTCCCTTGATTTATTGTTTATGGCCTTTTGGTCTAGGATGCTTATTAGTCTCTCATTTTTTTCCATGTCTTCTATTTTAAGATAGAGTTTTTGTTAATATGAAATTATTGTGATCTGCTTGTGAATGATTAGCCTTATAGATGATTTATATTACCTGAGCTACTTTGATATTATATGTGAACTATTTTTTTACATATTACCGTGAGAGACTTTGTGTATATGTTTGACCTAGATGTATTGAATGTGAAAGCTAACCAGTAGGTTGTTTATAATTATCTTTGTTATGCTGATTGAATGGGTATTAACCATGAGAGACACATAGGAGGTCGTTTATAAATTATTAATGCCATGCTTACCCAGTGTTATTGACCATGAGAACTGCCCAGGTGGTCGTTTTAAATGAACTAGTGATATGTTAGACCAAAGGGAATGGACTGTGAGAGATTCCCAGAGGGTAGGTATTTTAAATTTATAGATTTTTTATATGAGAGGGTTTATACTATGAGAACATTTGTAAGGGGTCATTTATGAATTATTTTATAATTATGATGAGCCTGCCATGTCAATGAACAAGCTTGGACTCATTCTTACTCGATTTTTTAGATGATCTCATGAGACTTCTAATTTGTTACTTACTAAGGGGATACAAAGAATAGGATAGATCAAAAGGGTTACATGATTCATCTAAAAATTAATATATTCAAATCGATGTAATTGATAACTATAATATTGTTTACTCTTGAGTACTTCCTAGTTTAATAATACATTCTTTCATACTACCTATTATATATATTAATTGATATTTTGGCATAGATCGTTTGGCGGTTGCCAACTAGGATTCGTCTCACAACATATTAGGGACATTGTATGGACCCAAAAAAATTATATTATTGCGATTATAGATAACTAAATTTTCCTTTATTCATCAGGTACTTGATTTCTATTAGAGTTGGAGAGCATGTGTCCAAGATGAGGCCTATGATGCTATTGGAGTTTAATTTATTTTATTTAATTTGGATTCTATATTTTACTTCCAAAATTGTGACTTTTTTGGAATATTTCATAGGAATATGTGACACACATCATATATATATATATATGCTCTATTTGTTTTATTACAATCAGTCCTCTACTATTTACTTCTTTTATATAGTATACTGCTTCCTCTATTGTTTACTATTTTATTACGTTCCGTATACACTACCAATGAGGGCATAGTTTCCCCATTAACAATACATGGATCATGCTACTAGTCAGCAGCCTCTTGCATTTGGAGAAATGTGATTGTGGTTTTGTGACCAACCGAGTTCAGGGAACCATTCGATGGAACTCGAATATGGGACGTTACAAAGTGGTACAATAAGAGGTTTTCTTTACAGCTTTTCCTTACTATTTAGAGCCAATAGAATAGGATATGATGGAATATGTAGATGGCAATTAGTTGTGCTTAGGAATAACTAAACTGTGTATAGGGAAAAGCCATGTTACCTCAAATATTTCCAATTTCATTTGTTTTAGAATTTTTACAATTGATTTGATTTCAACATTGGATGATTCACTTTTCTTTTTCGGTTATGGTTGAGATAATTATGGTTCTATTTATATTTTTACCTAATGAGATGAGGGTATTCTATATCATGAATCATATAGGCACTTTATAGAGATCACATGTCATGCATTATTCTCATTCCATTAATGGTGAATTACTGATTTCTTGATGTTGTGATAGATGTTTTTCTATATATTCATGGTGTTTTGATAAATTCTGTGATAAAAATACATGCCATTCTGATTGGGTATTGTTCTGTGAAATCTTTCATTTGGATGGACAGGCAGATTTGGTACGTAAAGTGTTATAGGCCCTCTTGGATCTGAATTTTGTGGATAATGTATGATCTATAAATGAATTCAGTTATGATATGATATTAATAAGGATTCCATCATTTTTTTCATTGGGAGTATGGGATCTCACAGATCTGAACATGGAATGTCTTGGCCAAATTATATGATTTATGGGATTCCAACTAATGTTTAGATGCTTATTATCTAGATATCCTTGAAAACATAGTGAGTCATGCTATGAACACAAGCCATGTGTTAATATGTTATGGAATAAATGACTTTTATTTTGTACACGTCATGTAAGTTATGTAAACGCTGTGTAGTTTTTGACCATGTGTCTGACTGTGTTAGTAGAGAGATGGGGTTATAATCTTTTGGTAGAACACACTGTGTACTTTGAGTACATGTCGTCCTATTGTCGACTGTGTATCCAACCATGTTACTAACTACACAGGTGGATGAAACTTTTGTTTTACAAGTTGTGTCTAGGGTGAGAATGTTGTGTAGTGTTACACTAGGAGTAACTATATATTTATATACATGTAAAAGTACTTGTTTTGGAGGGGATATTCAAGTACATGTTGTTTCTCAAGAGGAACACGTCGTGTGTTTGAGGTGTTACATGACCAGGTTTGCAGGGGTATACAACCATATTATTGATTAAAGGAAACACACCATGTTGTGGTTCTACATTCCATGTAACACTATTTTATAGAACATGAATGATTTCATTATCCTATTATATTCTAGAACTTCTATGTGGCAGTCCATGATAATATTGAATTGAGGTCTGCACTTGACCTTATAGAGTCATGCCACCAATACATCATCTGGTTTTATGCCAAATGTAGGGTTATGATAAGACACCAGAAATGGTTGATTAGGGACTACCAGTAAATCCTTCCATCATCTCCATCATGGCACCTGATGTTATACTGAACACAGGTGCTAATGCATAGTTCTGTGAAGGACTTATGAGGATGATTAAGACTTTTTAGGGAGTACCATGTCCTACCCCATCTATAGAAGAGTTGACTTGTGTGTTCCATCAACTACATCCTCCCACTTTTTCTACAGATGAAGAACTATGGAATAAAGAGTCATGGTCAGAGGCCATGGATACTATCTTCCATAACATGTATATTTCATCATGAGAGTAGGGTGAAGATTGCGATTTACATGCTACGTGATTCTACTACTAGATGGTGGGATGTTATATCATAGAAGGGACATCATCATAATATGGTTTGGGATGAGTTCCAGAGAACCGTATAAGATTACATTTACTCGGAGATGTTGAGCGCTGAATGAAACCATGAGTTCATGCATTTGGAGTAGGGTACTGTTTTAGTGATGGATTACTCTTCTTGCTTTATAGATATTCAGCACACTGCCCCTGTTCAGGGGGTGATGAGTTATCACTGGTTAAGCGATTTTAGGATGGTCTCAGGTGAGACAACTGATCAAATGTGAATGTTTTCAGGATGACTTTGGTGAATGCTACAGTAAACCATACGCTGATTATTGATCTAAATTTTAGGGTGTTTGGGGTTGTGATCTAGGTTTGTTCAGCATCCAGAGTCAGTACTCTTTCAACCTATAGAAGGAAGCACCTTAGGGATCTTACACATGGTGGTTCTTCTAGTATCATGGATGTAAATTTTGGTAGCGAGGTGGCATGATGAAAGTGAAAAAGTAATGGGCACATGAGACTGCAGTGCCTTAGAGACCTAGTCGAGTGCCGATCTGGGGGCATGATGGGTCATCTACAGTGTTTTTGCTAGATATTTCAACCAGAAATGAGTCAGAGGTGATCTGTTATGACTCTATGTGCAAGAGAAGGACCATCAGTTTATCATTAGTTATTGGAGAAGAGTTTTTAATGAAATTAAAAAGAGGAGGTGGTCATGGCCATGGTATCCAGAAAATAGGTTTTCAATCATAGTAGGTTGGATCAGATCCGGGTAGCCAGGCAGGGTCGCAGGACCTCGACACAAGTCAAACCATTACAATGGAACAGACCCAGCATAATCTAGATACCGAACACTCTATGGTTAGGGGTATGATTCCAGTTGTCTCGGTTTTAGCTCCATTTATTTTTGATATAGTGGAATCCCATAGTTTTATATATGTTGTCATTTTTAAGAGCCTCAAGCCCTATATCATTACATCTAATGATGTTATGACACCAGAAACTCCATTGGAAATTAGTAAGGCTAGTGTATGATAGTGCACATTGTTCCATCTTGAGGATGGTGGGTGTAACGTTTTATGGGAAATATATGTGTTAGAGATGAAGTGCTTCGATTTCATTCTCAGACTAAACTGCTTGGTCTCTTTTCAGGGCATTGGTGACGGCTATCCCGGCAGGGTGAGTTTCACGTCACTATATGGAAGGCCTTTTCTACACAAGAGAGAATGGGATGTTTAGTCGAGCACAGAAGGACTCGAGCATCATGGGTTGGGAGAAATTAGATCCCAAATTTCTAGTTTATATCTATATGACCGGGGGACTTCATCCAAGGGTGGATCAATTCTGAAATGTATTTCCTGTGGAATATTCAGGTTTACCTCCATATGAAAGAATGATTTCTCTACTGATCTTTTCCAAGTGAAGCAAAACTGTACATTCCTCCATATGGGATTGCACCTCAAGAGTTACAGGAGGTCAAGAAGTAGTTAGAGGAGTTGTAGGAAAACAGTTTCTTCTAACCCAGTATTTCTGTTTGTGTTTCACCAGTCCTGTTTTTGAATAAGCTGTACGATACCATCAGATATTGCATGGATTATCAGAAATTTTACCAATTGACGGTCAAGAACAAACCTCCCTTACTGAGGATTAATGATATCTATGACCAGATCCGAGGAACTTAGGTGTTCTCGAATATTGAGTTGATATCCAATTATCATCAATTGCGCATTAGACAATTAGATATACCTCTTATTGACTTTCAGTGAAGTTATGGTCTATATTATTATTTAGTTATTTCATTTGGCCTCATGAACACACATAAATGTTTCATGGACCTGATGAAGAGTGTGTTCCATCCTTACTTGGATTATTTTCTCATAGACTTCATGGTCAATATATTGGTGTACTCTCACACTCGACATGACCATGGGTGCCATATTTAGATCTTATTGGGTACACTAAGAGAGCATCAATTATATGATAATATCACAAAAAGTCACTTTTAGATGGAACATATTCACCTCCTAGGAAATTTTATCTCATAGATAAGTGTATTAGTATACCTAATAAAGATGAGAGCAGTAGTTTCCCTGGGAGAAATTGATGAAGGATTTTGAGGTACAATGTTTTCTAGGGATGGATGGTTACTATAGATGCTTTCTTCCAGAATTTTCATGCTTAGCAACACCATTGACGAGCTTGACTAAAAAGGGTGTGAAGTAATTGTGTACATATATTTTTAATTAAACCTTTTTGTAGACAAAAGGGAGATTGACATTTTCAAAGATACTGATTTTTCCTGTTGTTGGGAAAGGGTTACACCGTTTACTAAAATATATCAAGTATCAAGCTCGGAGAAGTTCTTTTTCAATGGGAAGGAGTCATTGAATATGGGTCTTGGTAATTGAGGCCACATGAGAGGAGTTACCTGACGTACAATCTCATGTTAGCTGCAATTCTGCATGCTTTGCATTATTGGAGACATTATCTATTGGGAAACAGTTTTGTGGCATAAACTGACCAAAAAAGACTCAAGTATATATTTACTCAGCATGATCTGAATTTGAGATAGTGAAGGTGGGTTGAGTACCTTCAATATTTTGACATTTAACTTCCATACACTCATAGGAAGGTAAATGCAATAGCTAATGAATTGAGTTGGAGGTCTCAGATCCAAGGAGTTGAGGAGGCTAGAAGTTAGTGGAAGATTATGGTTGTGTTCTCTAAGACTCATGCGGATGTGCATGACTAATAAGGGCATAATTTTTATTTATTCCTTAGCCTTTAACTCTACTATCCTGGATCGAGTGAGAATGAGGCAACTATCATATTTAAAAGGCCTAGTCCTATGAGAGAGTTTGTTAGGAGAGGACCCTACTCAAGGGTTAATGGTAGGTGAGGATGAGGTTTTAAATTTACACGGATATGTATGGGTGTCCACGAACATACACGACGTGATTTTGTGAGATTTTCATTCCTCATTTTGGGATGTTCATCCTGGTGTTACCAAGATATTTTGAGATTTACATTGTAAGTATTGGTGGCAAGACATGAAGAAGGATGAGGTTGTTTTGTTATGACATGTTCCACCTATTAGCAGGTAAAGACAGAGCATCGACAACCAACTGTGATTTTATAGCAGTTACCCAATCCTTAGTGGAAGTGGAACTATGTCATGATGGACATCATGATGGGTTTACAAATTTCTCCTTGAGGAAATTATGTTTTGTGGGTTATTATTGACAAGATCAAGAAGGTTTCACATTTCCTGCTGATCAAGGAATCTGTTAGGGTTGATGAGCGTGGAATGTTATACATCTAAGAGATTGTTTGTTTGCGTGAGGTTATGTAAACTATCATTTCATATAGGGAATCACAGTTTACTTATAGTGTCTGGAAGAGACTATAGAGGGCTTTGGGTACATATGTACTTCTGAGTACAACTTAACAACCCCAGACAGATGGCCATTCCTAGCGTACGATTCAAGCTTTTGAGGTCATAATTTTAGCATGCATTATAGATTTCAGATGATCTTGGGAGGGACACTTACCCATAGTAAAGTGTTTCTACAATAATACTTTTCAAAAAATTATTTATATGGAACCTTATGAGGATTTGTACGGTAGGCAATGTCGATCACTCCTATGTTGGATGGAGGTAGGAGAGTCAACTATGTTGGGTCCTCATCTTATCTGGGAGACCAATGATCAGGAGGAATTGATTTGGAAAAGGATAGATACTGCACAATATCATTAGATTTTTTTTCTTATTAATAGAGATGACATTGAGTTTTCAATGTCTTAGATACAGTTTTCTTACATGTCACATTGAGGTTGTGACATAGGAGGATTAAGAGATAGAGTAAGATTTCCTCGAGATATGTCGGGTTGTTTGAGGTTTTGGAGAGAGTCGGGTTGGTTTCCTATCAGTTGAAGTTACATTAGAGGTACTGGGATATGCATGACATCTTTAGTGTTTCTCAGCTATGAAATTACATTTCAGACCTCTCTCATGTTTTTCAACTAATGGAGGTTTATTTGGAGATGGATTCACATTTCAAGGAGCACCATAATTGGATTGCGGATTGCAGCACAAATGTTCTACATGGCTTGTATATTCCTATGGTCTGGGTTCTATTGCAGCATGAGTCGGTACAGGATGAGTCTTGGTGGAGGGATTCCAATGTGTGATTGTAGTGGCTTGATTTGTTTCTTATTTAATCTTCATTACCCTTAGAAGGGAAATGTGTTCAAAAAAAATTTTAGGGTGGATTTTTATAAGAACCCAAATTTTCATTTCATGTATGGATATTATCATTGGGTAATTTATTTAGAAAAAAGAATGAAATGATAATTTTCAATGTACATTTTGTGTACTTCTGAGTACAATCTATGTAACTAGCATTCTACGTATAGTTGTGTTCTAGTCATGTAACGGCTGAGTACATGCCCATGTGGTGACCTGACAAACCGCTTAAGTTGGGGGCCTACTATGGATACTAAATGGTGTGTATATTTAATAATAATAATTTTTAGTTTTATTTTTAATTGATATATAAGAGTGGGGTTGCATCACTTTTCAAGAAACAAATTATTCTTCTTGTGTTTTGTATATGATAACTCGGGAATGACAAAGGAAGATCGAACCCCAGATTCTCCATCCGAGCTCTGGTTGAGACATCGTCGGGTGTGTTGGAATCCCACCAGTGATATCTTGAATATTCTAGAGGCCTTCTTCTTGATTCATTATCTCTTGTGGGTCATTCACAATTGGGAGTTGTCACCTTTTTGTAGATCTACACTGATATAGGACCATTCAAGGGCTGGCGTTCAAGTATATCTATTGTACAATATCAATGTAGGTGGTTCGTGCCTTTAGTTGTTCCTCGTTGGTTTATCTATGGTAAAAGTTCTGCATACCCATGTTAGAGGTATCACTTGATTTGGAATTTAACCTTGTTTATTAACTACAATGGTTTGATTGATTGATAAACGGTTGTTGCGTATACGTAAGGATGGACTCCTTGTTTATGGGACACCACGTGGGTGTGTTTACCATGATTGATTTTATATGTCCATTTGATCTAGGATTCCTATTTGGATTGTCTTGTTTTCCATGACATGTTTTGTTAGGTATGATTTTTTGATTATATGAAATAAATGTGATGTTCTTGTGAGTGATTATCCATGTTTATGTTTCAAATTACATGAGGTTCTTTGATATTATATGTGCACTATTTTTTTCATAGGACCATGAGAGCCTTGTTGTAGATGTTGGACCTAGGGGTATTGACCGTGATATCTACCCAAGAGGTTGTTTATAATTACCTTATGCATTATTGACGAAAGGGGTATTAACTGTGAGAGAAACCTTGGAGTTTGCTTATAAATTATTGATACCTTGTTAACCCAGGGTTATTGTCCATGAAAGCTTCCCAGGTGGTCGTTTGTAAATGATTTAGTGCTATGTTAGACCAAAGGAGATAGACCGTGAGAGCTTCCCATATTGTTGTTATTTTTAATTGATTAATGTTATGTTATACCAGAGGGGTTAGAATATGAGAACTTTTCCAAGGGGTCGTTTATGAATAACTGTATAATTGTGATGTGTCTACCAAGCCAAAGCACAAGCTTGGACTCTGTCTTACTTCATTGTTTTTGTGTTCTTATGAGACATCTGTTTTGTTATGTATACATGGGATATAGATCTTACGCCGGATCCCAAGGGTTACATGATTCAACTAATGAATAATAGATGTCTATGAATGTAATTGAAAACAATAGGATTGTTTACTTTCGAGTACTTCATAGTTTATTACTTCATTCATGCATACTTCCTGCAATATATATTCACTAATAGTTCGGCACAGATCTTTTGGTGGTTTTCTATTGGGATTAATCTCACACACTATTTGTGTCATGCTTTGTACCCAAACAGATTGTATGATTTTAGGTATAGATAAGGGCATGCGCCCTTCTTCAACAGGTACTTGATTGTTGTTGGAGCTGGAGAGCATGAGGCCAAGCTAAGGATTACGATGTAGTTATAGTTTACTTGATTTTCATTACTTCGGTTTCTGTATTTTACATCCAATATTGTGACATGTTTAGCTACATTCCTAGGCACATGTGACATGCATCATTTATATGCATGCTTCATTTTTTTGTTATTATCAGTATTCTATTGTATAATTATGTTGTATGGTATTACTGCTTCCACTATTGTTTAATTTTTTTTTTCAGTGTATACTCTCCCAATGAGGGCATAGTTTCCCCTTTATCACACCATGGTCATAGCTACTAGTCAATAGCCTCTGTAATTTGGGGAAATATGCTTGAGGGTATATGACTAACTGGGAACATGGCACCATTGGGTGGAACCCGGATCCACGATGTTATAATTTTTTATGTAAAATTTAAATTACCCAATTGAGAATGATAAAAATCATTATATAATAGAGAAATTTTAGAATAGAATAAATGAAGATGATCATAGTAAAGGGTAATTGTTTATGACAAAATTAAAAAGAAATTGAATCTATGAAATACTTATAGATTTGGTACCCTTGGAAATAAAATCCCCTGAATGAGTTTAGATGATATATAACTCAAAATATATATATATAAAATAGGTAATATTAAAATAAAATGTCAACAGTGAAATATATAGACCATATAAAATAAAATAGGTGGATGACATAAATCATGTCTCAAAGAAGGAAATTTTAAGACATAAAACCCTTATAACTTATACAATCTATAAATCAACGTTAAATAATGAAAATCTTAAATAAAATTAAATTAAAAATGAAAAAAATTGGTTAATATATAACATTTCAATGGGGTTTTTGATACTCCATGTTAAATAAAAATAATAGGCACAATATATGAAATATTTCTCAGAGAAAGGAAATTGAGACAATGAACCCATACCTTAGGTCCCATTTTATTTCATCGTACTTCCCCATACTAAAATATAACATATGTTTATTAAAAAATTTATACATATGTGTATTATATTATTATTATATTATTTATTAATAATAATAAATATAATTTAATTATTATTATATCATTTAAAAATAGAGTTGATTGATTGCATGTTTTCTTTTTGAGTATCCCATTTTTCATTAATATTTATTTAAATTTATTATATTGTAAAATGATTTGAAAATTATTGTTATTCATTAAAATAAATTTATATTATATAATATAATTTAACCATATATTTTTTTGTGATAACTAAATCCTTGAAAATTTCCACATAAGCGAATGAAAAGAACAATTATTTGGACACATCAAAATAGTGGGAGATATTGTATACAATATGAATAAAATAAAATATCTATAAGTATCATAATAAGATAAATATGTTGTGTATTTTTATTTGAAATATTTGTGAATTTTATAAAAGATGAATTTTTTTGATATTTGGAAGAAGAAAAGAGAAAAAATGAAAATAGTATATGAGTTACATCTTCATAGAGGAATTACATCTTTACTAAAGCCATAAAGGATGAATTTTGAGTACCTAAAGTACATCCCTAATGGAAATAAGATATATCAGTTAGTCTAAATCGGTATATATTGACATTTGGGAACTTATTGGGATTTTATTTTTCTTGGTATATGAGATGGTGGGTTTATACTTGAGGGTAGGGGTATTTTTAGGTTAATATATTGATTTTTCTCTCATTCATTACAAATCATTGATTCATAGAAAAGTAGTTAGTTTATTATTAAAAATGAATATTTATTTCAAATGATGATCAACCTAAAACTGAACCACACCTTCTAAACAAAACATTAATTATAAATATTCAAAAAATGTTTTTATTAGGATAAAATATATATTTTGTTTGAAAATTTCAAATATATGTTTTAAAAGTCAACATAAAATTTTTAAATTTGTTATTTTACTAGATAAAAATATATTTTGTTAAGAAAAATATTTTATAAATTTTTATTAAAAAATTATATCATGTTTATATCACATAAGTTATAATATCCACAAGAACCTTTTTTACTATTCACTATAAAAAAACATCGTTTTCAAATAAATCAATAAACCTTACCCTATGATGTTTATGATTTTTATATTAAAAAAATAAATTCAATTTTAAAAAATTCATAGATAAAGTTTGCGAATTTAATTTTAAAATAAATTCATATAATACATCGAAATGCTATTTTTATTTGAATAAAACAGTTTATTTTTCTACGTGTTGTTACATTTGTATTTGATAGTATTTATTATTTACTATATAATTGATAATAACATACTTATTATTTTATAAAATATACATTTTTTAAATTATTATTCTAATTAAGTATAATTTTTCTTTTAAAAACCTCATTTTTTAAATAATTTTACTGTAATAAACATTATACACTATGATTGAAATTTTATATAAATTACCATCTGTATTTTTATAAAAAATAGATTATTTTAATTCTATAAAAATATATTTAAAAGAACCCAGTATACATAAAAAAATTTAATTTTCAATTAATATTAAAAAATATTTGATAATGTAATTTTATTATAAAACATGTTACCTAATGTTATAAAAGTAAATTTAATTGAATAAAAAAATATATACATAGAATAATATTAAAACGATTTAGAATATAATTTGATTTTAAGTCATTAAAAATGAATGTTACAATATTATTTATTGCAAAATTTACATTTAATCAATCATCATATGTTTCACATAATATGGTACATGAAATTAATTTCAATGGTTATATGATAGAAATCTATATTTATGAAAACAAGTATCATAATTCGGTACCTATAAGATAATAATGAAAAATTTATCAATAAAACTATCAATAAAAGTAGTGTATTTATAAAATTAAATATGAAAAAAGAATTGTGAAAATAGTAAAATAGATTCTATAAAACTATTTTTATAAAACATATTTCAATTATACCTGAATTAACACTTTTATGAAAATATTAAAATGAAACATATTCGGTAAAAAATATATTTATAATCGTTTGGATTATGATTTTAAAATAAAGAAATTAATTTAGTATTTAAATTTTTATTTTAATAAATAGTATTTATTAAATTATTTTTTGAAAAATTATATCTTACACATACATAATTTCAATATTTTATTTAAAAATCTGATATCAATTTAATAAAATTCAATTTCTAAATATGATAAATTTTTTATTTGAAGTAAATGATATTATATACATATAAAGTATTATTTTAGAAAAAATATTTTCAAAAAAAAATGTAGATTACTTTTTCTTATTTCAACTCAATTATTTATCATCACATGAGTGATGAACTATGATTTTAATAAATATTAAAATGAAATATTAATAGAATCATCCCTAAACAATGATATATTTAGTTTGGGAATAAAAAATGCATAACACATTTAATTTTTCATAATAATTGTTCCATTTTTACATTAAATGATTTTGTTCCTACTTATAACCCATCAATACTAAATGTATAAATTATTATTTATTTATATATATATATATATATATAATATTTTATTAAATTTTAGATATTATAAATTTAACTCTTAAATAAACCAATTAATAATAAAAAAAATATTTTTAAATAAACTATTTTTTTCAATCCTGAATAATTATATTAGTATTCATTATAGTTCTTTAATTATTTCATTGTTGTTGGTAATTATTTTCATAATAATTCATTTTATTTTATTAGTAATTTTTTTTGATATCAATCAATAAATGTAATAAATTTAGAAAATATAACTCCTAAAAAAATTTCGTGACCGCCAAAGATAGTTTCCATTATGAATTAACATCATTTAAATATATTCCAAAATATTTTTTTTAAATAAATTATTTTAAACGAGAATATATATTATTTTAAAATCTATGAAAAGTTTTGAATATCAATTATATAATGATATTTTTAATCTGAGTTTTTATTTTATTATAACCAATTGATTTATACTATTTAAAAATGTTCACATGCCATCTATATTAACCTTATTAAAACATATAGATTAATTATATTCTTACTTCACAAATTAGGCTTCTCATCCATATGGTTTTCATATTGGTATTTTTAACATGCTTTCTACCTTTATTATGTTTTTATCTTTATTAATTTTTTTTCTTATATCGTAGATTCTCATGGGTGGTGGTGATTTATATGATTTTCTAGTTTTAATTAGATGGTTCATTTATATTTATTTTCTTAATTTGATTTATCCACTTTTAACAGATGTAGTCATCTATAGAATGTAACAATTCATGGTATGGAATGCATTATTTAATGTAATTTTGTTTTAATAATGCATCATGATTTAATAAATAATTATTAAACCTATTCATTTCATATAATAATTATTTCATCATTATGTTTCAATTAATTATAATGAATAAAAAATTATCATAGGGAAATAATATTTACAATTAAATGTGTGAGGATAAATACAACCCTAAATTTTTATTATCCACCTAATATTAATTTCTATATCTAATGAAAATATATTAGGGTGTTATTTAAATAATAATGACTCAATATATATTTTCTAATATGGTATATACAATACAATATTTGGTAAGAAAATGAAATTCATTTTCCCTCATAATAATTTTATGTTTCGATTGTCATTTTTCATAACTATTTCTTCCAAATATGCCTCTATATCATTAATTTTAATAGTATATATTTTTTCACTAGATTGTTCATCAAGTAATTTTTTCCATGAAACACTCATTTATGTGAATAATAAACTAACACCCTGTCATTTTTGATGAGGACATATCCCTATCCCTTCATTAAGGAATCAATACAAACCAAATAATCTTTTATAGTAAAAGGTAATGTGAGTATAAATGTAGTGATGAATCTTCTTATAAGATCATTGAAAATTTTCTTCAAATTCATATTTCCTGTGGATCTTAACTCACATAATATTTTAATTTTTAGGGATTTTTATTGTAATTAAAATCATATCACGAAACTTAAATAGTATGCATCAAATCCCCCAAAATTATATATTTCTATTTCAATGATTTTTACGTGGAATTATTTATTTTCATATATCTTTAATGGATCAAAATATATACATTATATGTTTATTTTGAGACCCATTAATGATTCTTTATTTATATGTAACTAATACTTGTAATATTTATCATACAATTTATCTTTTCATAGTTTTTTAAACACAATCCCCAAATGGTCTTCATGATATCCCTTAATCTTGTGATATATGTTAATATCATTTATATATACTACTAAATATTAATCAAGGAAATCATTAAATAATCTTCTCATTATATACATGATGATAGCTAGAGAATTTGTACATATGAATTAAATCACTATGAATATATAATATTTATATATAATAAAAAGTCTATATTATTTTAATTCATTATTTTCACTCTTAATTTGTGATATATGTTTTAAGAAAGTATTATATATGTATTTTGCCCCGTGAAGTTTATCAAACAAGTAATATATATAGGGTAGAGAAAACTTGTTCTTGATTGTGATCTTATAAAGTTCATGAAAATTAGTGTATAGATGCATTTATCCTTTTTTTATTCTTAAAAAAGAAAAATGATTCACCCCATGATGAACCACTAGTTAATATAAAATGATTTTCTAGATTAAATTGGTTATAATTCGTTAATTATTTTAATTCAATCAAGGAAATTATATAAAGAGTCTTTCATATAACCATAACCCATGTTATCATTTTTATTGACAACTCGACCTCATGATGGGGAGTAAAATTCTAATCTTTATAAAAAACATTAGTGTATTCATTTAAAATTAGAGAATACTCAATATAAAGATTCACCCTAACCATTTTAGAACAATACCAAACAATATTAGGTACTAGGACCCATATATAGGAAGTAATTTCTATATGTTGTTCATAGGTAGTGTCACACTAATAGATGATCATATATTTTTATTTGGATTTGAAATCAGATTTACATTTTCCAAATATTAATACGGTCTTTATAGAGATATATATATAGTGAGAGAGTAATTGTTTTCCCACAATCAAATTAAATATTATTAAAGGAAGAATAATATTATTTTTAGGAAGAAAATTTACACAAACTTATATCGATGAGGTGTTATTTAATTAGTATGTAATCAGAATAACACTAACAATTTTTATCTATAATTAAATATCTAATCATTACGATATGAATTAATAGTTGTTGAAAAATTTATGATATAACACAATTTATATAACTATACACAAATGAGATATTTCCAAAATGGAAGATATGTATCACCACATCAATATAACGATTATTTCTTCACTCACTTATAAATATGAAAATGTTTAGAATGAGAATTGATTACTAATATCTACAGTACGAAATAAAACTATAATGAATGTAAATCAAAATATATTCTATATTACAACACATTCATTTCATCTTATAAAATTTTAGGTTCATCAAACATCAGTTTTAATTCAACATTTGTTTTTTTAAATTTTATGCACTTATTATTTATAACAAAATTCAAAATTATATCTTAACACATCCTTATTACAAAATTATATGACCTAATAATAACATGAATATATTTTATATGAATATTAATTACATATCATAAAAAATAACAACCTACAACTTGTATAGTAAGTTTATTTAGAGACTAAATAAATAAAAATATAATTTTACAACATTAGGAACATTTCTCCATATGATTAAATAGTAGAACCAATCATATAAATATGAGATGTTATAATCTTATTTAAAAACTAAGGAATTTAAATGTATGAAATTTGTGAATTCAAATGATTAGTAAGTTGTAAATTTAAGATATATCAATCAAATAACATAACCAATCATTATATGAACATTTGGATATGACAAAATAACAATGTTGTATGAACATAATATATTGGATTAATTTCCAATAAAATATAGACCATAACTCATGATTCATGACATAATTATTTTAGAATAATTTAATAATTTGGCCATAAGAGTGTTGAAACATGATTCAATAATATCAAAATCATAACATATAAATATTGTGAATTATAAGGTCATAAAATAATAATGGAGAACATATATAAGAATATTATTTTATTACATAATTTGAGGCTCCAAAATAACACCATGATTAACATGAAGGTAGTGTCCTATAGTGTATTTTATTAGTTCTTAATCCCTGATATGTCAGGTCATGAGATATATGGCTTTACCCAATGCGTTAGATAGGTAAGTAATTATTTACCCAACCATAATTTATTCTACAGAGGCCCTTAGGTTCATGGTTTCACTAACCATTCCCTATCATGTTATGTGATATGGGGCTCCACCCAATGCATTGTATGGATATACATATTTTTTCCCACGAACCATGTAGTTAATGATTTTACATATGGGTGTTGCATAAACATTATCATATTCAAAAATCAAACATATAATAGATAACACATGAGAAATAAATAGTTTACATAAATATTTATATATTTCATGATAAAATACATTTATAGAAAAACGATTTATGGGATAATTAGATAATATCCCCAGTTAAACAAAAGAAACAATAATGTTTTTTATATAAATGAAAAATATATTATAAGATCATTATAAAATTAATCTAAACTGTAAGAATAAATACACTATATACATTTAATAAATTTAATTTAAATTGAATTGAATTATAATAAATGTGAATAGATGATAATTTTTAATACCAATATAACCTATAATGGATTATTCCAATAGAAAACCAATGAATGATTTATGGAAAAATGACCCTGTAGAAATCAGTAAAAAAATATTCCCTTCACCATATTGTAAAGAATGAAAAATAAATATAAAATACAAATGTAATAATAGAATTATATATATAAGGAATAAAATATTAATATATATAATATATGGGCATTGATATGAATGATTCATGTTCTAAAGGAATAAATAAGGATAATCCCCACACACAAATCATTTTAATTGAATTGTTAATCAAATAAGTGTTATGGTAAAATGACTTGTAAAAAATATAAATCAGAATATTAGAAGAAAATATAAGTGGGTTTAGAGGGAAATAACATTAAAATTTTATATTATATAAATTTATTAATACATAATATTGAATCTAAAGTGATATTGGAAATGAAATCATTATATATTTCATATAATTTTAATCAGAATACTCTGAAATAGAGATCCTAATATGGAACATTATATTCTATGAATTCAAAAATTTTGTGATAAAATGTGTCATTAAAACTGGTTTTATAACATAAAAATAAAGGGAAACATAAGTGAAATAACGAATAATTAAGTAAAATATAATACAATATATGTTATATTTTAAGATGAAAAATCATTCAAAAGGGGATTATGGGAAAGAAATTATGATATATAGAAACATTAGAAGCATTATAATATAATAAAATTATACATTATAATTTTTTTAACTTATAATTATGAATTTCAATAAGAACAAATTTAAATAAGTGAAAGGAAATTTAGTTTACAAAAACTCTTACATTGGATTCCTACCGTTCTAACATGCTCTAACCTCTTGAATGATACATTTAGGATTATTATTCAAAAGTATTTTAACCATATTTAAATTTGATTTTCCTTATAACATTTTTTATAATATATTGTTACCCATGTATAAATAATTATTCGTATAAATTATATATTGGTGGTTATTGTACATTTTATTATATACTAGCTTTGGTGTGGATGTTCCATCCCATTATATTTGATTTTTTTGAATAAAATTAATAATATAAATTTATGTTACGTAGGTGTATTTTATATAGATGTGAAATAAAATGGTAATTTTACATATTTTTTGGGGATGGATAACATGAAACTCTAAAAATAATATCTCTTCTAGCGATTATTAAATTAATTAAAGATTTGAATTTATCAATTAATATAATTAGGCATATTTTCAATAAATAATTATTAAAAAATCATAATCTCATCATCATTACCTCTTATAAAAAATATTATATATATCTTAAACATTCATAATGGTTATATTATAACATCATTTATATTGGTTGTAAAACTGAGCTAACCAAGAACATGAAATAACTAATAAATGAGTAAGAACAAAACATTATATTATGATACTATTATAATTACAAATGAATAATGACTTATATTAATTTATCATAGTGTATAGTGAATTTTTTGAAGATCCTATAGTGATAAATAAATGAATGGAATGAAGGAGGACTCATTACATACTTTGATCTAATAAAACATTCTCACAATATATTACGTTAGAATTAATGACATGGCCCTCATACTCAAAATCAATGTCTCCCAAAAGGGGAGTTGAATTTTGGTGAGTAAAATAGGAAGGGATTTAATAGGAAACAATAGAAAAATGTTGTTTATATTAATATGGAAATAGTTCCTTTTATAGGTAAAAATGATGTTCATTTATTTGGAAACATTTATTGGTGGAGGGTAAGCATGGAATCACACATGATTTAAATATGTTTGGAAAAGAAATAATTATGGGTCATGTAGTATTAAATATAAAACCTAAAATATAAATTCTATATTTTCTAATTATCATGACAATTGAAAAATATTGTATCAATTTTTATTTACCTTACATACCTTTTTTACCTTGTTTAATTATTTACCATTGTAGTGGTTTTTTTACTAAAATAGTATGATGGACCAAAAATATATTTTTGATAATATTATTTAAAATATTTACATAATTTAATATCATTAAATTTAAATATAAAATAATATTTAATTTAATTTATATATTAAATTTTAGAGAAAAAACATTTTCTAGAAAAGTGACTTCTAAATAATATGTGTCTCTATTATTTTTTCATATTAATTATTTATTATTACATGAGTGTGAATATATATTGTTTTATATGTATAATATTTAAATATTGATAAAATAATCATAAACTATCATCTATATATTTTTATATAATAAAAAAAATATAACACATTAAACATGATTTAACGAAAATAATTGTTTTATAGGTCAAATGATTTTATTTTTATTTTATAAAATTAATAATAAACTTATGAATTTTTATAAGTCTATATATATAAATAAATCAATAAAGACTATAATTTATATATGTGTAATTCATTTTGTAAATAACATTATATACAATAAAAAAGTCTTTCAAATAAAACATTTTTGTTTGGTAATGAATATTAACATTAGTGTTCCTTATATTTATTAATTATTACATGGATTTTAATAATTTATTTTATTAATAACATCATAAATTTTATTAATAATATTTTTATATAATTATATAAATTTAAAAAATTTACGATATATTTCTTTAAAAATAATAAATTTCACATATAATTAAAAAATATTATATCAACTATAAACCCAATATTAAAAATTACTAAGATATTTATTGGAATTATAGGAAAAAATAATATCACGATTATTAACCGTGATATAACAACTATATTACCCCCATTACAACTTATAAATTCATTCCACTCGATCTATAGAAATCACACTTGTTATTATTATAGAACATTTCTTAATTTTAGAATATTCTCTCTCTTATTATGATGTTTTTTTATCTTTATAGGTTGTTTATGAAAACTAATTATTAAGGATAATGATGATCTATAGTTTTTTTTAGTTATAAATATATTTATATTTTTTATTTATTTTCCTATTTTAATTTATACACATTATGGGATGAAATCATCCATGTTATATAATAATCCATGGTATTTAATGCATTTCTCAATGTACTTCTATTCAATTGATCCATTATTAGAGAATAAATTATTTTTAGTTTTATTAATTTTTATATGAGCCATTTACTAAATACGTTTGAATTCATTATAAATAATTAAACAAGTATCCTAGGAAATAACATTCAAATGTAAATTTAGGATGTTAAATTTTATGTCTAAAATTGTTTCTTAAAAATATTTCATTCAAACTGTACTTGATGAATTATACTTCTTAAAAAATTTACCAATTATATATTATTTTATAACCAAATCATTTAAATTAATTTTTAATTGTTTTGTTAATAAATAATTGTGGTTAGGGATAAAAATTATATAAAAACTATAATCATTTTGTGTTTTATTCGTGATATATTTCTAAGATAATAAAGATAACGGCCAGTGGGCCAAAAATTATATAGTTATCTAATGCATTGAGAAAATATGTATATCATATGAGATCAAATGTTTGGTAATGAGGAGACTACCCAATTTATTATGGGACTATATCCAATATGATTATTTTAATGGGAAGAGAACCCAATACACTATGGGATAATGTTATATGATTTATTAAAATTTGTACATGATCTTTCTGTGTTTTTAATGATTTTAAGAGAACATATCTGGATTTCTTGAAATAATATGTTGATATAGTAAATAAATGGAATTATATAATGTTTTTGAGGTTTAATGTCTATTTTTAATGAATGATTATGATCTTTTACGGAATAACTGTTTGTCTTTAATGAATAATTTTTTTTTTCAAAAAACCAATTTTTATGGATATAACCTTTATTATCTTTTTAATTTTTTATATATGATTATCATATATAATATTTTATTATAAAAAATGGATTTAATTTATAATAATTGGTTTTATATTATCTGGTTATTCATTGTGTAAAAAAGTTTCTTTTTAAAGGATCAGTAGTTTTTGCATGGCCAAATGTGTTTTCTATTTCTTTTATATCCCTTAATGATATTTTTACATTAACATTACATATTATAAAATGAATTTTATATTTATTTGTGATTTTGATATATAATTTTGATATAAATGATTTAGTTAAATAGTTTATAACTCAAATGAGGTAATTGTATCAGTTGAAAAGTATAGTTTAGTGGAACAAATTTCTATTTAGTGGAAAAGAATCTGTTTTTTTGTATGACAATTAGCTAACTCTCTAGATGATTAAATATAATTTTTTTTATATAATTTATTTAATATTTACTTTAAATTATGTAATTACGTATTGTTAAGTTCTAGTCATTACATTTTGTATCAGAGTAGGGTAAATATATTATTATAGCATAGGACTCTTTGTGTTGTGAATAATTTATGCGTTTTATATACTAACATTCGGTAATTAGACTAAAGGTATTCATAAATTAAATGGTATAAATACCCTTTTAAGAGATTATGTGATTTTACTTTAATTCATTAATGATATTTTGGTAGTTTATTATTTTATCTATGGAAGAATAAAGGGTTTATGTATTGGAAAACATTAGATTATTTATTTAATTTTACATCAATGTAATTATCAATATTTATGAAAAAGGGTTTTTATAATTTTTGTAATATATGTTTAAAATCATAGGTGTCTTAAATGGGGTTAAACATGATTTGGTGAGAAAGTGGTTAAAATTATTTTTGGAGAATTTTTCTATATATTTTGTAGAATATATGAATTTAACACATCTATAATAAATAATTAGTTAGAATATAATTTTATGTTAAAATACTTAGTAAAATTTTGATGATAATGATTCTGTTAATTATTTTTGGAGCATATGTGATCAAGATGGTCATTTATTTTTTGGTTTAGAAAATAGAATGGAGAATTTTTATTAATATTGGGGTTCAATAATATTGTGAAAAATTTTCAGTTGGCCTCTGGGGGATCATATGATATATTTTTCACGGTTTGTAAATTTTCTAGAATTTATAAGCTTAATTTTTTTGGGATGAGGTGAAGATTAGTTTTTAGATGAAAAATAGAGTTTCCTACGATGAAATTTTTGTTCTACTCTTTTAAGGGATCCATTATTAATTTTTTTAGTGGATAGGTGTTTATGATTTTCAAAGTAAATATTTATTAGTAATAGTTTGGTTTTAATTGATGTTTGTGAAATGGGAAAAATAATAATTCCTAATATTGAATAGATTTATATAATATGTAATTACTAAGGGTATGAGGTAAATTATAACTCAAAACATGTTATGTTTTGTCAATGATTTCTATTCATTTTCTTTAATGGAAGGAAGAAAATCTACTAGAACATTCCCTTATGTACCTGATGATATACTAACAATTATTCATTAAAGTCATGCTAATATTATTTTAAGTAGAATAAAATATTATAGTTATTTTCATATATCTATATGATATATCAAAATTCTCCCACAAAACCATTAAATTTACATGGACCATGGATTATTAATTATTTTTTAAATTCTTAACATTATCCCATTTCCAAACATGGGAGGTATTACCATGTTATTATAAACTATTTCATAGTATAATAAAAAAATGAAATGCATAATGGTTTCAATGTTGTGATTGTTGTGGGTGATATTTGATCAAACTATAGGTAGTCAGTGTTATTTTTTCTATGAATATATTAAATATTTTAGAGAAAACCACAGTTAAAAAATTTCAAATTATATTATATCAAATTATCTTATAAAATGAATATTTCATCAAATATTTTATAATTACATTACTTAAAATAAATGTTTCTAAATTTAATTTTCTTTTCTTTTAATTTACACCTTATTGTATATGTTTTTATAGGGTGAAATATGTTTAATATTTTGAAAATGTGAAAAAATATTGTTGTCATGTGTGGACCATCATTTATTTTTAATGATAAAATAATAAGAATTGGAGACTCTTGTTACGTGATGAACTATTTTATGGGTCCTTCTAATATTAATACTATTACCGGATCAATATTGGAAAAAATATTATCCTTCATTATATGAAATATTAATTATTTAATAAGATAATGATACATATTTTAATGTTTAACGAATTATATTCATTAGTAGTAGTAATTAGTGAATGTTATGATTTATTAATAAGAAACAATAACGAAGATGAAATAAAATCAGGGAGAGAATGTAACAATCCAAGTATTACTATGAAATATCATTTCATTAATTTTATGTTATTATATATAAATTATATACGTAAAATAATGATTCTTTGTTAATATAGATGGAATGATTAATATTATTCCAATATTTAATTACATATAAATGATGAAAACACTCAGTTGAGCTATTACTTGTATAATGGTAGAATAAGGACAAGTATACAAGAAAACCTCAAGTTGTAAAATTAATCATCCTAGTCTCCATTAAAGGTGACTCGATCAAAAATGATAATCAAATAAGAGAAAAATATATCATTATTTGGATGAAAGTTTTTGAATGAAATGAGATGGTAGCATGTATGGTTATTTTAATGTAAAAAATATAACCAGTTATGGATGTTGCTATATATTCAAAATAGTATCCCCTAAGGATAGTAATTATGATATCCTTGAAAATAATAGATACCTTATGATTAGATATTTTCAATAAATCTATTATATGTTATGAGTTTATATTTAAGGGAGTCACATTATTAAATTTATATATGATCTAAAAGATTTAATGTAGTCTACTAAATAATAATTATATATATAAAATTATTAATCTTATAATAAAAAGATGTTGTAACTAAAGAAAAATGTGACATATATTTTTTATTCTATGATTTTAAATAAATGGATAATTAAGTTAATTCTATAAGGAATGTTTTATGAATAATTTTATCATTATAGTTATGATATTTTATTTTAACATTTATTTATAAATTTCAACATATGAGTAAATATAATTTTTATCTAAATATACAAGATTTTATCTACAAATGAGGGTTTTAAAATGAAATTTACATTATTTTTTCCTCATATTTTTAATTATAAATAATTTATTTTACGGATCATAAATATTGACTGATAAGGGAATAATTAGTCAATATATGTGATTGGTATAGGTGACTACCCTTATGTTACATTCTTCACTATTAGGAAAAACCCTTATGTATTGAATACATTTCATACAAATCAAATTTATATTAAGGACAATATATTATGTATGATGATTTCTAGAATTTTACTAAGTAAAATACATCAAGTATCAATAGTAGGTAATAATTTATTATATATATCTTTAGTAATGAAAAATATGTTATATATATATTTTTAGTAAAGTTAAATAATTATATATTTATTTTTATTAAAGTATATGTAACATCCCATGTTTTTGACTGATTGAAAATTCCCAATGAGATTTAACTTTTCACTCAATGTGTGAGAAACAATATAAATTTAGTATTGGAATGTAATTTTGAGAGTTAGATAATTGAAAAGTATTATTTTCAATGTGGTTTAAGGGCCAATAGGTGTATCCAGAGTTTATATTTGTTTTTTTCGTGTTAGGTTCAAAAAATTAAATTTTGAGAGTAATAGATATAAGTGCACGGTTGGCGCATGGTCAGTACTAATTGTGTGGCCCAACATGTGTGACCTATTTTCTAATGGGACACTATCTTTTAGAACCATGTGGAACCCAAGAAGAAACCACGAGTCTTAGTAAAAGGTCCTAGGCGATGTCAGCTGTATGGATATGTGAGAGGTTTATTTGCTAATTTCAGAGATGGGTTCACAGGTTGCACATGGTTTTCAAAAGTGTTCACCTAACCAAAAATTTAGTGCCACATAAAAAGTATCACATCATGGTTGGGACTTGGTAAGGACAAAACATAAATCAAAACCACGTGGGATATATCTCATGGGTATTGTGAGATTCAATGTTGTTTATGGTTATGAAAACTATGTTGTGTAATGGTGAACCTTCTTTAAAGGTTTAAATGTTTGTTTTACCCCTATGACCCTTAAAGGGGGTTCAACCCCTTTTCTCGTTACATTCCTATAAGAGGCCATCTAATTCACTCCTCATCCCTCTCCAATTCCCATGGTATTTTCTATCTCAATATCATTCTAATTCAAATTATGTTCGTTTTATTGTATATCCATCGGTATGTCTAAAACTCCCCATTATTACATTATTATTTTATATTTCTATTATTATAATTTTCTTCTTGCGAGATAATTCAACCGATTTTAGGGAATTTGATTATTTCTTTGATTTCTCTCAAACTCACATTAACCGCATCCAGATATTTGATGAGTGGACCATCAATAGTATGAGGTATGTGGTGTATATTCTTTCCCCGCAAAATTATTATTTTTTCTATAATATAGTCATTGTGTTGCACACTGAATTTTCGGAGCATCACTCCAAACTTCTGTAACACATAAATTTAATTTCCTTGAAAATTATACAAAGACATTATGAGGCCCTTTTACATTAATGGAGGTTAAGACTAACATTTGGACTACCCCATGGGTTTATCATTCAAAATCACTTCATGAAGAATTTGGATAAATTGGAAAGACACTACAATGTGAGTATGGAATAAAATTAAAAATAAACTCATTAAATGAGGTTAAATGTATTAGTTTAATTGATCTTTGGATTATAATATACTAGGATCTTTTTAAATTATTAATTATTCCCTTGGAATAGAGTGGGATGGAATAGGATGTATGTATCACAAAAAAACGTGTTTTATGACCATGTGTCTTGTGTAACCAAAATCCTTCCATAGTTTTGTGGATTAGTTATTTAGAAGTATTTACTAGTTAGACTTTACAAAAAGAAAGTGTTATATCTATACACAATTTTCCATTTTAATTTTGATCAATGTGATTATTATAATATGATTAAATGTTCCATATGAAATTGTTTAGTGGAATATCCTTTCATATTCACTCTTAATTCTTATTGTTAATAGAAAATAAATTGATCTATATTATGGAATGGAGTTTTCCTCTAGCCTAATTTCATAGTTAAATAAGAATTAAATATTTTCCACTAGTATGGAATATATAAGAATGGATTCCATAATCATATGATTCATGGCCACGGAATACCTGACCATTGAATCCCTTACCTTAAGATTCATGGTCATGGTGTCCCTAGGAATGATGATCCTTACATTATAATACTCAGGCATAGTGTCCCTGGGCATGACATTGCAAAAATTATGATACTCAAGCATGGTGTCCCTGGGAATGAAATCCTTTATGATTATGATAGTCAGTAATGGAATCCAAAATATGATATTATAATATAGATTACATCCCTTATTACCCAACGAAACTCATTGGACTATGCATGGATATTTTAGATATGCCTCAATTTTGGAAAGAAATACATATCTATACATATGACTATAGACATCCCTACTTATAATGTGAATATATATATATACATGCAAATTTATATATTCCGATATATGTTCTTATATACAAAGTACATATATATATATATATTGGTGACTTCATTTATGAGATATTTCGTCTTAGGCTGATGTTTTTTAGGAGGGCTAGGTGCCCTTGTGGAACCCAAGCTCAATTGAGTACATTTTCATTTTAGGCTTTACCTTACATTCAACACAAATAAACAATTATTTATTTTATATACACAAGATATATTATTCATTATAAATCAATGGTGGTATCCTACTATGTATATCTCACACCCTATTTAGTCCTTAATTTTATACCCAAAGATATTTCATCATGTTACAGGGTCAGGTCCTTTGTTTGTGTTATGGGATGATAAACTGTGTCATGGGATTAAGGATCATAAAATTGATCTGGTTCTTATGGTGTTCATTAGGATAGCCTTCTAGTCCTTAGTTTTCCATTATAATTGGTTTATTTTATATATCATCTATTATATGATAATTACTTGTTTATTATAGCATGTTCATGAATGATTTCTCATTCATTAATTATTATTGATTGACATCATATAAAAACTATATTTATTTATTATAATTGTTGGTATATATTTTTCTGATCTATATGGGATAGTCTCCCCATTTTACTACCTCTAGATCATTTCTCCCAATCAACTAGCTCTGGAATATAGGCATTCACTCTTGGTTCCGTGTGGGGAATTGACTTAGGGAACTGTTTCAATGTCTCATAGGTTGGTATGTTACTAATGGTATCAATGATATTTATTTTCCTTCTATATTAAAAATTTGGGCTCATAAAAATGAGGCTGTTAATAATTTTACACTTGTTAAATATCCCTTTTATGGGTTCATCCAACTCATACAGAGGGTAAGATCAAGTTTCTTGCACTGGGGTTGCTGTTGTATATTATAGTTGTTTATTATAACACCTTCAGTGACTGATGTACATCTGTTGGTTATATATTAATGGTTTAAGACATTTACCCTTGGATTCATATTGAAATTAATTTTGGATTCATTGATCATTATAGGAACATAGAATTTACATGCCTTACCATGTAGGGTGTATCTCATATTTCCTAGCACATGATGATTTTTATTCCCAACTTTGGTAACAATTCAGCATGATTTTCTGTATACCATGTTGTGTGATTTAATAAAATTATTATTAATTGGTCATAATTGATTTATTAACTATATTTATTTCCCTATAATATCATGTATGGTTATAATTATGTAAAATATATGGTTAAATAGACTATTCACATTAACCTAAATGGTGTTTTCCCAAATAGATTGATTGGGTCATTCTATTTAACCATGAAATTTTGATATTTTTGAACCATGGAAATGGTTTTCATGAGATAAAAAGTTTTTTGTTATAGTTAAATGGGTTCAAAATTATCAGTTTATAATTTCAATGGGTGATTTATAAATTGGGACAAAGTGATACATAAAATACAACCATCTCTTATAGAGTTGTTGTATTCTGAAAAAAAGTATGATAACCCATTTATATTTACATGAAAACTAATTTCAAATTAAAAAGAAACTTCCTTTCTAATTTGTGAATTTTAATTCATGTAAATTTACCATTATATATATTTATATATATATATTCTCAATCATAATAGATATATAAAATGATATAAATTTTATGTTTATAACAGCTGATACCTCTATAACTTGATCATTATGACCCATATGACTATGTTCATAAATTCATAAATAACCCAAGTATAATAGTTTTTGCTTTTTGATTATGCAATAAACACATTTATGGTAATTTTATATATTAATTAAAACCAAATTTTATTGGGTTACACTGACATGGGAGGCAAATTATAATTTATAGAGTGTTAACTTCATAAAATGGGAATATTTTCCCAACTAATTAAACCCAATTTAACATGATGGGAAACTCATAGGTCACCTCTTCATATTTTAGGCCTTGGTATATAACCCCATAGGGGAATCATTTTGTTAATGGGATAGTTATTTAATGATTTCTTAGCTACTTATATAGTGTTACATATAAACATAGAGTGACATATTACATGACCAACCCCCTTAAATGATAAAAATTTAATTATATAATTCTGAGATTTGTTATTATGGGGTATTAATTGATTAAAATTCAACGATATAACTAAATATTTATTTCCTCTATAAATTGGAAGTTGAATTTTTCATTAACTAGGTACAGTTGTGAAAACAATATGGGTTTATTAGATGAAATGTTTTATAAGAAACTTTTATGATAAGTTTCCTAATATACTTCACGACTTTGTCTAGAAAAGTTTTTAGTATTGTTACTTTTAAAACTAATAATTGATATCCATTATAATGTAGCTATTTTAAATGTTCAAATTAATCATTTTAAATGTCCTAAAATAAATAATTGTGTCTTTTTTTATAGTTTGATCCATTGTATAATGTTGATCTTTAGAAATATTTGAGAAGGAACATGAGAGATTACAATAGGAATTAGTTACCTTCTAACCTAATGTCTCTTAAACATAAGGGATATGTAACATATCGTAGGGACTGTCTAGGGGAAACCCTAATTTTAAAGTTAAATCCTTATATTTAAATGAAGGGTTAATTGTGTAGTAGCACCATTGGATATGAAGAATTGGTATAAACTTGGTAAAAATTCTATTCCTAGTGTGTTCTATTTGTTTTTTCTGATTGAGTTTATTATGACATTTGGTTGGTTAAAATAATGTCACCCATTAGTAGGTGGGTGGGTGTATAGAAAGTTAAACATTGAGAGGGTATTTATGTATGTAGATACTGTTGAGTATTATCCCTTTATCCTTTATTTTAGTATTTTACCCTATAAACAAGATATCCCACATTCAGGTATATAGTAATAATCCGTAAATGGTATACTTATGCTTGGATAGTGATTTCATCGTGCCTATGATGATAGATTCTAACCATTATAGTTTAATAAAACCTTTATTATTTCAGTTTAAAATATTATAATATTTTTTGGAACATTAGATGTTTTGTAAATGATAATCATTAATGGCATGTGGTTCTTATTTTAAAGACCATCATACTAGGTGAATTTACCTAGATTATATCACATTAATTCAGATCCTATTAGGACAATGCGGTGGTTATGTTAAGGAAAACAAACAAATGATTTTTTTCTGAGACCTCATTTATCTTTTTGAGGTATTATTCGTTTTACACCATATTCTGGACTGATGAAATGTTACAACTCGAATCCTTCGATTTAGTGATGGAAATGAATATTCCTTGAAAATAACTATGAATTGTTGTTTATTATTATTTTTATAATGGGAAGGGCTCTTTGGGTGCCTAGATTAGTTGGATAATATTGGTTTCATGGTTGATTTTATCCTCTCTAAGATGATGTTGTCATGTGGGTGTTCATTCGATAATTCATGGAACTTGAGGAATTTCTAATATTGAAGATGTGTTCCAAGGTAACACCCATAATATTCATATACTAATGTACCATGTATCACAATCATTTTGACCTGGTTTATCGATTAATTGTGGGTGTGGGTGTTGGTTCATAAACCTGGTGTTTCTGGAAACAAATCCTTTTTATGTGATAAGTGGTTTCACCTAGTTGTGCATAATAACTATTTAAACAAATATCTCTAATCTTCTGTGTAAGGGTCATATATCAATGGTTTCTAATTATGATTATTGTAGGTAGTGTGACCCATAGATTAGGTTAATTAAAAAAGATGTTCTCATGGTGAGGGATACAATATTAATAGATCATGTGATGTGATATGGTTAACCTATGACATGCAGATATGGAGACATGATGTCAGGGGTAATTATTTTATTTTATATCTTATCATAAAGTGAGAATGGAATAGTTGGAGTGATACATTTCTAATGATAAAAATATCAGTGTATTTATATTCTAGAGGTAATCATTCCCTATATCAAGACATATCCCCGAGTATGTTGAGAGATATATAAAAATACAATGATATACATATTTAAATTGCTGTTATTGTTTGAGGAATGGGCTCTATAAGTGTTTCACTCGACTTAGGGATTTGTGATATGAAGAATGTTGAATAGTACACCATTCACCATTGTAAGGTGATTCCAATTATTACAATTCATCTTTGTAATTTTCCATGATAACCAATATATTGAAATGGGAATGGGTGATAGATTATGTTTATGTTAACACATAGGCTGATCGGGTTCCTAGACATTCAATTTGTTATGTCCAGTGATTATAGGGAATGGGTTGTGATAATTATTTTTTCATGTATTTGTGATAGGAAAAGTATTATAAAAATGTTGGAAGGAGGATATTAGTGACAAGTGGTTTTACCTTACGTGAATAGGGTCATGGGAGCCTAAGACATGTTTTGGTTTGGTCAATCTCTATCTATAAATCATTTAGATAAAATGAAATATGAAATAATAGAATCCTCAATAAATTCTGTGAAAATGAACAATTATGGTTTTCGGTAAAATTCAGGCGTCTATGTTAATCCCATTGTATCTTATGAAAATCCATGTTAATTCTGGATTGTTCTAGTGACAGTGCTACAGATTGATGAAATAATTTCATTGGGTGATGGATCGATAGGGATACATCATCAAAACATGGAATAGAAATTATTGATCATGCTTTGAAAATTTCCATACACCTTTGGATATGGATTCAGAATTTGGTTTTGTTGATGCATCATATGTAGATGCTGAGAATCTGAAAAATAGGCGAATGTGGGTAGATTAACATGAATTCTATAAAATATATAGATGTAGATGTTGAGAAATCACATCATTAATGTCATTAGGCTGAGATGGGTGAAGCTTAAAGAGCCATCCATGTAAATTATGGGAAATATTGAATGGACAGTTAAATCATGGTGTATTAGGAATGTGAAGATTTATATATAATCAAGGTATATGAGTAGATATCACATGTGTTATTGGGTATTGTGAGAAGCGAGTATTTATAGAATGATATATATGATTATAGGGCCTTGTTTCAATAGAAAATTCCAATAGTGGAAGTATCATGGCATGAAATTGGCCATAGAAGGCTAGAGCCTATAACGGGGAACATTTTCCCCCATATGAGAAGAGAGATAATGATGTGATAATGTATCATGATAGAAAAACATGAGTGTGATTCTTCTTAATGTTTCAGTTTTAATATGTGCATTGGATTGTTTTTTAGATGCTTAAGTACCACATATTTAATGTAGTGATTAAAGGTATGTTTGGTGTTTGGAAGCACAAAATGAAATTTTGAGTGGGATTTATTCATCTAACTTTTTATATTTTGTTTTTTTAGTTCCCAAATACATCAAATGGATGAGAATTTCTATCTAGGGGATATTTTAATGACCCATGTTTTATAAAAGTTGACAATTCCATGGGAAAATAAATTTTTAATTTTTTGAATGGAAAAAATTTGAAATTGAGACTTATAACATAATTTTGATAGTTTGAACTAGTAGAAGTGTAGTTTTGGAAGTTGATTAAGGTTTACGATATGTATTGGGAGTTCAGATAAGTTTTGGGTCCTCCTATATCAAAAGAACCTATTTTAGGAGAAATTGAACAAGTATCATAATTAGTTAATGGTTGGTACTAACAATGCATCCCAAATCATGTGGCATGTTTTATTAGGGCCTTATTTTTATGGAACTAGGTAGCCTCTTAGAGGAAACATTATTGTTTTTTGTATGTTAATAGAGGGTTTCACAATATCTTTTAAAACCATGCACCTCACTCACCATTTTTGTGTGAGAGGTCTGCAATAAATTGCAGAGGTAAGACCATGGGTTATACCAAATTTTAAAAATTATGCACATAGACACATTATTAGTGCCTCTTGACTAGTAGTATCACATGGTTGGACAATGTTAAGCTAAATCAGGCAACAAAACCGTGCAGGGTATGGATCATGGGTAATGTGATCTGCATAATTGGCACACCGTTAGACAAACCATGCGAATTAAACATGCATTTAATTAAAATAAGAAAATGATTATTTTTACCGATCAACCATTCATGTATTTTCACACATTTTCTACTCCCAAACTTCAATGACTCCCTCCCACGTGATCCTCTTTCTTCTCATTTTCACATGGTGGTTTCTCTAACGACCATGTTCAACTTTAAGTATCATCAGGTGAATTGGAAAAATATTGGAAAGCCCAAGACTCATTATTCTTCCTTTCATGATTTATCTCTCTATCCATGGATCTATCTTAATGAAACCTATTTCCACATATTCATGGTGTTTCAAAACTTCTTCAAATTCTTTTTAAACTGTTGAAACCACAACATAATGTTAGATGATTTGAGCATCCTTAGAATGAGGTAGGTGGTCTATATTCCTTTCCATTAATTTTTAACTTTATAATATAGTATTTCCATTGTACCATAGGATATATTTTCTAATAATCACTCTTATATTTTGTAACCATTAAATTTATTTTCCTATTCAACTATATAGATCCATTATGAGGAATTTCAAAATTATTAAGATGTGAATTTAGAGAACCCGACGGGTGTGTAACTAATATTCCCTTGATGTTGAATGTGTTTAAATAACCAAAACGCCGCAAAGTTTGTTATTGTTGACCTTTAAAAAAATACATTTAAATGTGGTTATATAAATTGGTTGAATTTATCATGGATTTATTCCATACTAGGATCATGTGAAATTATGAATTATTCTCCTACAGCACAAGCAGTGGGAAAGATATTTAAGAGTCATATAATAAAATGCATATGATGAAGATGTTCTTTATGTAATCTAACAACTTTCTAGAATGTGGTGGATAATTTATTTAAGGGGAGGTACTAGATGAACTAGATAACAGGGAAGTGTTAGGTATATAAAAACTTGGACCTTATTAATTATGATATACATGAATATTTGTTGAAGTTAATTTTTTTGTAGGAATTTATTAATTGCATGTCCTTTTTTAAAATGTTTTATTTATTGATGTTAATAGAATAACTAAGTGAATGATATTAATATATGGGTGTTTCCTATGTCCTAAATTTATTGTTAAATTAAAAATGATTTTTTTAAAAAAATCATATATTCCTTGTGCATGTAGTCCATAATAATGAAATCCATTACCTTATGATTCACGAGAAATGAATCCATAGTCAGGACATCCCTTATATTGTGATACTCCGGGATGTCATCCCTAGGAATGGTGTCCTTTACATTATGATACTTGGAATGCAATCCCTGTGAATGGTGCCCCTTTTGATAATGATTTCTTGGAATATATTCCCTCATATATTCATGATACAGACATGGCATCCCTTACTACCCTATGACGCTCATGTGACTACACATTGATGTCTAAGACAAGCCTTAGGTATTATCTCGCCCTACATATCAATATATACAGATGTATACTTTCTGATGTTTAAAGAACATATATATATATATGAATATATATGTTCCTACATATAAAGTGAATATATAATTATATATATAACACATGGTGACTTCATTTCAGAGATATTATGACTTAAGATGATGTAGGTTGTTCAGTTAATTGTTGATTAGGAACCTCATATGACAAGATTAGATTTACGTTTTCTGATCTTCCTTACATTGGATACAACTTCACACTACATTATTTTATATCCATGAACTATATTTTGAAATAGATCCCATTAGTGATTGAATAATGGGTATATATCACACCCTATTTTTAAAGTCATTAGGTAACTAAACAGATATCATCTTGTACCAGGTTTTGGACCTCAGTTTCTATTGTGGGCAGATTTTCTTGTTCATGGGTAATTTGGAACTAAAAACTAATATAATTTTCAAAATGGTCCCCGAGGATAGAAAGTGTGGCTTCTATTTTTATTAATTATTCATTTTTTGAATATATTTTGTAATTTATGTTACCTCTTGTGCATTGTATCATGTTAATATAATAGTAATAATATATATATTATTGATTATTAAATATTATCATATCATTATAATCATTATTTATTATCACATTCATTTTATTTATTTTGAATCCAGAGGGTAGAGTCTCCACACTGTCACCCTCTATACCATCGCATCTAGTAGGGAGCCTTTGGTGTATATGGAGCCGAACTTGAGGCAATTTGGAAAATCGGCCTGGGTACCATTTCAGTGGATCCTGGTTTGGGATATTACAATATAATATGTTATGTATCCTAAGATTAATCATTAAAATATACAATTTATTCAAGAAATTTTATTTCCTTTATTAGATTTTTTAATTCTAGAGGTTACTACATATCCTTTAAAATTTACTATGTATCCTCTGATGATATTTCCTTTCACTCATTTTTGAATCATTTAATACGATTATCCATTACTATAAGAAAATATTTTATGTACATGTATTGTTTTTTCTTTGTTGTATTTCTATAATCTTAAACATCATAGCAGACCAGAGCCATCTCTCACAAATCATTAACCTTGAACCCACATCAATGTTTGGTTTTAGAACATATAAAAATCTTTAAAAAATTATCAATGATCTTCTTAACATTAAATTATATATAAATAAAATACTATATATATTACATTTTGATTATTATATTCATCTTGTCCCATCGAGAAGACACTTACTGGAAAACATTTATCTAATATTCAATATGTGTCTTTTTCTGTTAGAAAATATGTTTTCGTGATGTTTGATTATTGGGGGTATAATTTTGTGTGATCATTAACATTGAGTTCACTGTTTATGAATGGTATCCAAAGGGTTTATTAGTGTAATTGGAAAGACCCATTATTTCTATTACCATGAGGGATATGCTATCAAAAGCAAGGAATTCTTATGGAGATTGAACCAGTGATACTGAATGACTCAAATTATTTAAGAGGACGGAACGTAGAGAACATAAAATGTTTTTAGGGGAATTATTACTGACTGTGGGACACTATTTTTTAGTAATGACACATTCAGGAATCCATAATTATTTAAAACGTATAATGTTGGTCACCCTTGAATTAGAAATGAATTATTGTCATGTAGATAACATAGAATCCTCTGTATGAATCCAATGTTCTTCATGAATGGAGATATCTGCATGTATGTGAAGTTATCCATTAAAGGAATTGTCTTATCTACTACTTATGGATTCTGATGTCATTATTATGAGGATTCTAGTTTATATCCACATTGTTGGGCGCTCTGGAGTGTATCACCATATAGGGGCATGAGAGTTGTATTGATTTTGGGATTAGATCCATAAAATCATATTCTTATTTATCCTTATCGAAGGCATAAAAACCCACATATTTTGGTTCCACTTAATGGGGAACATCACAACTTTTATGTCCATGTGTTAAGAAAAAAATATTACATTTTTATGTCATAGTTATGAAATTTAGGTTAAATTATAATAGACAATGTTTGATGTATGAATTATACTGAAGAGTCCTAGGGAACCTGGGAGGGATATGGATTACTAGGTCGAATAATAATATATTGGGAATGTGTCCCATAGAGAACAATTTTTATTTAGGGTATTTGGTTTTCGACCATAGAGAGGCTTCCTATATATCAAATTCGGATGGGAATCAAATACCACAAAGATTGGTTTTAAGGAAGAATGCCTATGGAGGCCCTCTAAAGGATTTTATCAAATTGGAATATGGTCCTCTGAGAAGATTAAGTTGGCTCCTGCTCATAAGGAGGATTCTATATTTTTTTATGGCCTTGATAAGTGACTTGACACAAATAGATTTGGTGGTGAGGTGTGAGGATTACTCTTGAGGAGGATTCATTGGGAAAGGGTCCGTGAAGGATGTATTGAATCATGGAGGCTTGGAGTATTTTGGGGGCTTACACCTAAGGAGGAGGCACACTAATTAGTATTGTAATATGGTTGGGTATTATTTATGATAATGATTCACTAAGGATTTTTAGTTATGATTGAGGCTGAGTCCAAATTGGAGGGCTATGGATTGGTTAGGGGTTTTACCTGGAATGATTCCCATTTGTGTTTTGGTTGGGTTTTATTCCTAAGGATTATTCCCATATTTTATGGGATCATGTGGATTTGAAAAATATTTTCAGCCTCTAATCCAATTTGATTCATGCTCGGTCTGAGAAACCAGAGGAAGTGAATGATTCGGGAAACCAAACAATCCTATTTCCCCCAAGTATGGAGATATGACCATGTGGATGCAAACCTATAGAGACATGATAAAACAATATTTTATTGAATATATTATTGATAATAAATGATATAATTTCCTCACATTGTGTTAAATATGTTTAATTAGAATGTATTTGGAATTAGATCATTCATTTGCATATTTGATGAAAATTCCAGTTTTACCCTTTATAGTTCACTGTAGTATTTCGAATATAAATATTTTTATATTTATTATTTGAAATTGAAATTTGTAACAGTGTTACTAACGTAATTATCTAAAACTTTTATTCAGGACACTAGAGCTAAAGAGTTCAGTTTGTTGTTGCAATTGGTCCATGAAGTCAAAGTTGGTCTGGGCTCGCCAGAATGAAGAAGCTTCTGTATTTCGACCATAACGCCTTCAGATGGGCCTGTATTGAGACCAAATTTGGAGAGGAGATAGAAGACACATATCCACACATTTTATCCTTATGGAAGGCCGGCCAATTCACGGGTTTTGGTGGTCAAATGGGCGGTGAAAGTTGGAATAAAATATTTGGCCGAATTTCCACATTCACACTTGAAACTACTTGTAATCTCTCCTCCCATCCCCTCTATAAATTGGAGTTTTTCTCATTTGGAGGGGTTGGGTACGTGCAATGGGAAGTTGAGGGCAGAGGAGAAGTGGATCCACTCCAATTCTCCAACCATTTCAATAAGGGTAGCTCTTGAAGCAAGGATCCCTTCGATGAAGCCTTCTTCTTCTCCTTCATGTTGTAATGATTTTGTTTATGTAATAAACTTCTTAGTTATTCTTTTATTTCTTCTCTTTTCTTATGTTTTGTTTAAATTTATTCTTCTCTTAATCTTCCTAATTGGTCTGGAATTCTTGAGTAGAAGCGTTATTGGGTTATACCCATTTTAAAACTTTTCACATGCAAAACGCTTCTACGATGATTACGCCACCCATGGAAGAGTAGTCTTTTAGTAATAGATCTATCTTCTACCCTCTTCATTTAATTATTTTGAATCAATGAGATACTATAATTAACTTAATATGATCCATGAATTTTGTTTTTAAATTGTAAGCAACTAAGCAAGAAATTGAACAATGTACACAAAAACACGCGAGGTCGGGATTTTGTGTAAATTGTGAGAGCGCGATCTTAATCGGTAATACAAGACCACAAGGGATAAATTTGTAGAGTTCAAATATAATCCCTAAAAACAATTCATCCACATTTCCAGAGTGGATATGTGCCTTAATTTACCACTGACCATAAGATAATCTTAGAACATCAATCAAAGCAGGGTGCTGCGATTGCATGTTCTGAAGTTAGCCTAAGGTTAAATTTACTTCAATCTTTGTGGTAAAGTTAATTCTCGTAGGGTTCGTGATTTAACAAATTAAGCGATCATAATTAAGTGAATGTTAATTTAAATTATAATTATTAATAATAAAGTGAAGAGGTAGAGTTAGATCAATTACGCCTTTTAAAATAGATTTCTAAAAAAACATCTTCTTATTGTGTCATTCTAATCGAAACATCATTTCAAAATTAAAAACAAAAAAATGCAATCTTCTTCCAGCAAACTTCTTCTAGATTTATAAACTATAAACAACCACCCCCATAATTTCAAGTAGTGTTTTTATTCCCTTTTATTTTTTTTCTAGAATACCTCTGAAAAGTTGTTTTAATTCACTTCCTCCTTTGAGAGACGACCTTGGTCAGCCACTCTGTTGCACCTAAGTACCCCAAAATCACACTAATCATTTGAGGGCGCCCACGAAAGCACTCTATCAAATTGGCGTCGTTTCCGGGGAGGCAAGTAAATATTTGAACCAATTAGAGGTATTTATTTTATTTTACATTTTATTCTCTTCCTCTCTTCTTTCTTCCTTCTTTACCCAATCTGATTTTTCTTCTTCTTCTTTTATTTTCTTCTACTTCTTTTTGGACCATCAACTCAAACTTCTCATTTTTATTTTACTATGGTCCACTTTCATTCTTTTCATTTTTATTTGATCTATTACATGAACTAATACCGAAGATCTCTTAGATCTTGACCCTGAGATTGAACGTAGCCTTTGGGCATGAATCAGACATTCTCAATCTACGGGAAGTTTCAATATTCAACCAGTTGGTGAATTCCTCTCTTCTGGAAACATTGAAATTGGAATCTATTCAAATTCAAACATAAAAGAGGAACCAATGGCTGAAAACAATGGAAATGAACTTAATAGAACCATTCGAGAATTGGCTGGACCTGATATTAACTATCAACCAAATTGTATTGCATACCCAAATCTCGAATCAGACTTTGAATTGAAATCTGGATTAATTCACCTTCTTCCAAAGTTTCATGGCTTATCTGGTGAGGATCCCAATAAACACCTTAAGTATTTTAATGTGGTTTTATCAACTTTAAAACCAAGAAATTTTTCTGAAGATCAAATTAAATTATGAGCATTCCCATTATCACTTGATGGAGCTGCAAAAGATTGGATGTATTATTTGCAACCTGAAGATGTAACATGTTGGAATGATTTGAAACATCTTTTCTTGCAAAGATTTTTTCCAGCATCAAGGACAACATCCATTCGAAAGGAGATATCGGGGATCAAGAAAGCCCAAGGGGAGTCAATGTATGAGTACTGGGAGTGATTCAAGAAGTTGTGTGCAAGCTTCCCACATCACCAAATCAGTGAGCAACTCCTCATTCAGTACTTCTATGAAGGACTCACACCTATGGAGAGAAGCATGGTAGATGCTGCGAGTGGAGGAGCATTGGTGGAAAAGACACCAGTAGCTGCACGTGCGTTGATCGACAAGATGGCCCAAAACTCCCAACAATTTGGTGATAGAGGTACACCACATGTCAGGGGAGTACATCAGGTAAGTCCTTCTTCTCTTGAAAGTCATTTGATTGATACTATGTTGGAAGAATTGACCACTATGGTGAGGAAAATTGCTTTGGCACAAAAGACATATTTACCCCCTCCTTCAAGGCCTTGTGGTATTTGCGCTGAGACAAGCCACCCAACTGACTGTTGCCCACAACTCCAAGAAACAGATGATTGTGCAGCAGTGTTCCCTAGGAGACCATTTCAGCAGCAACAACAACAACCATATCCCCAAAAGAAGTTTGATCCAGCATACAACCAAGGGTAGAAAGATCAGTCGGACATGAGGTATGGCTCTGGACAACAACAAAGGCCACCCATTCAACAAAACTTCCAGCAGCCTCCGCCTTACCAGCAGGGTTTCCAACAACCCCAAAGGAGATTTGAAGCTCAAACATCAACAAGTCAGCAACAAGGGAATCATCCACCAAAGGTAGATTCTAATACTGATGATCTTTTGATGCAAATTGTTCTTAATCAACAGAATGAGCTGAAGAGTCAAAGTTCGGAGCTGAGGGAGTTGAAGACTCAAATGAGCCAGATTGCCACCACCCTCCATGAACTTGTGAGTAAAAATTCTGGAAATCTACCTTCCCAACCCACTCCAAATCCAAAGGGGAATGTTAGTGCCATCACATTGAGAAGTGGGAAGCAAATGAACGATACATTTGCACCTACCATTCCACCAGGATTCACCTCAACTTCAGAGAAGCCGCATTCCATACCAACTGATGAGCAATCAAAGGAGAAAGATAAAGGTAAGAAAAAGATTGATGATGTTCCTCCTAAACCCCTTCCTTTTCCAAACAGGGTTGTTCAAACCAAGAATATGGCTGAAGAAGCAATGAAAAAGGAGGTTTTGGACACATTCAAGCATGTGGAGATCAACATTCCTCTACTTGAAGCCATTAAGCAAATCCCAAGGTATGCCAAATTCTTAAAAGAACTCTGCACCAATCGAAGAGGGCTCAAGGGAAATGAGAGGATAAACATTGGAAGGAATGTCTCAGCACTCATTTCACCAACTCTAGCAGTGCCAACAAAGTGAAAGGACCCAGGGACATTCACCATCCCATGCACCATTGGGGAGTTGCACTTTTCTGATGCACTTTGTGATTTACGTGCTTCCATAAATGTGATGCCTCACTCTGTATTCTCTTCCTTGCTGGTTGGTGAGTTGAAGCCAACAAGAGTAGTGGTGCAATTGGCGAATAGAGCTACGGCATATCCAGTAGGAGTCCCTGAGGATGTACTTGTCTGGGTAAGAGACATGATCTTTCCAGCAGATTTCTATGTTCTTAACATGGAGGATGATCAGGTAAGTTCTCATGCCCCCATTATCTTAGGTAGGCCCTTCCTCAAAACTGCAAAAACTATCATAAATGTCAATGAGGGTACACTTTCCATGGCATTTGGGGATGAAGTTGTGATATTTAATGTTATGGATTCCATGAAGTACCCCTCTGAGGACCATTCTACTTTTGTTATCTCCCATTTTGAACCACCAAATAAAAACTCCATAGAATTTGAGTGTCCTAAGCTTAGGGAGATTATGAGTATTGGTTCGAGTTTGATGTCTAAGAGCACTTCCGCACATGTTTCTGATATACAATCCTATCTTGAATTTGATTTTTATGTGGATTCATATTCTGATTTTGATCATGTTCACTCTGATTATGAAATGGCTATTGAGTATGTTGATGGATTTGATGCTTTATTCTATGATTTTGATGATGTATATTCTGATACTGATGCTCTTTGTGCACATATTTCAGTTCCTTCAATGTCTCCATCCATAATACACCCTCCTTCATTAGAACTCAAGCCATTGCCACCAAATCTGAAATACTCATACTTGTTGAGTGGTGAGAGATTACCTGTTATCATTGCTAACAATATCCCTTTTGAACATGAAGAAAAGCTTTTGAATATTTTGAAGGAGAACATCAAGGCGATTGGGTGGACCTTGGCTGACATATCTGGTATTAGCCCCTCCATTTACATGCATAGGATTCTCTTGGAGGATGGGGCTAAACCGGTGAGACAACCACAAAGGAGACTCAATCCCACCCTCCGGGAAGTTGTTAAAAAGGAAGTTGAGAAATTGCTCAAGGCAAGTATAATCTTTCCCATTTCAGATTCACAGTGGGTAAGTCCTATTCAGGTTGTGCCTAAGAAAAGTGGTGTTACTATTGTTAAAAATTAGAAAGATGAGTTAGTTCCAATGAGGGTGCAAAATAGTTGGCGTGTGTGTATTGATTATAGGAAACTAAATCAGTCCACTCGCAAGGACCATTTCCCCCTCCCATTTATTGATCAGATGCTTGAGAGACTAGCTGGGAAGACACACTATTGTTTCTTGGATGGATTTTCTGGATATTTTCAGGTTCCTATAGCTCCGGAGGACCAGGAGAAGACGACATTCACCTGACCATTCGGTACCTTTGCCTACAGAAGGATGCCATTTGGACTTTGCAACGCCCCAGGTACCTTCCAGAGATGCATGGTGAGTATTTTTTCTGATTTTATTGAGACCTGCATGGATGTATTTATGGATGATTTTACAGTGTATGGATCCTCATTTGATGAATGTCTAAAGAGTTTGGGAAAGGTGTTTAATCGTTGTATTGAGAAGAATCTGGTCCTGAACTTTGAAAAGTGTCATTTCATGGTAGAGCATGGCATTGTCTTAGGGCATGTAGTGTCCAAACATGGGATAGAGGTTGATAGATCTAAGATAGACATTATTTAATCCTTACCATATTCTTCATGTGTGCGTGATGTTAGATCTTTCCTAGGGCATGTAGGATTTTATCAACGCTTCATCAAAGATTTTAGTAAGATTTCTCTTCCTATGTCAAGATTACTTCAAAAGGATTCTGATTTTGTGTTTTATGTTTCTTGCAGGAATTCATTTGATGAGCTAAAACAACGTCTGACCACTCCACCTATCATACAGCCCCCACAGTGGGAGATTCCTTTTGAGCTTATGTGTGACGCCTCCAACTTCGTGGTTGGAGCTGTCTTATCTCAGAGGGTGGAAGGACGTTCACATGTGATCGCCTATGCATCGAGGACACTAGATTCAGCCCAATCAAACTACACTACCACAGAAAAAGAGTTTCTTTCTGTCATATTTGCTTTAGATAAATTCCATTCATATTTATTGGGCTCTAAAGTAGTTGTTTTTTCTGACCATGCAGCTTTGAGGTACCTCATAAAGAAGCCAGATGCAATGCCATGACTTATCCGTTTGATGCTCCTTCTTCAAGAGTTTGACATTGAGATAAAGGACAAAAAGGGGTCAGAAAACATGGTGGCGGACCGCATGAGTAGGCTTACTGACACACTAGAGGATGACACCTTGGATCAGGTACCACTTCGGGACACTTTCCCCGATGAGCATCTCTATACCATCTCAGGTAAGCATCCTTGGTATGCTGATTTAGTTAATTACATTGTTGCCTCTGAAATCCCAGTAAATTTTAAGAAGCATCAAGTCGAAAAATTAAAAAGTGAGTCTAGGTATTATGTGTGGGATGATCTGTACCTCTGGCATATGTGTAGTGACCAAGTCATTAGGAGGTGTGTTCCCGATCATGTGTTTGAGTCTGTTTTGCATTTCTGTCATACACTTGCTTGTGGTGGACACTTTGGACCCCAACGGACAGCTAGGAAGGTTTTAGAATCTGGATTATATTGGCCTAGCTTGTTCCATGATGCCCATTTGTTTTGTAAGTCATGCTCTCATTGCCAACACACTAGGAACATTTCTAGGAGACATGAGATTCCCCAACAACCCATACTATTTTGTGAGATTTTTCATGTATGGGGCATCGACTTTATGGGTCCTTTTCTTAGTTCATTTGGATATTTGTATATTTTGGTTGCTGTTGATTATGTGAGTAAATGGGTGGAGGCCAAGGCCACCAGGACTGACGATTCTCATATTGTTGTGGACTTTGTCAAAGCACAGATTTTTTGTAGGTTTGGAGTACCAAAGGCCATCATCAGTGACCATGGGACACACTTTTGCAATAGGAATTTTGATTCCCTCCTTTGAAAGTATGGGGTTACAGACAAAACATCAACACCATACCACCCCCAAACAAATGGCCAGGCTGAGGTTTCAAATCGTGAGTTGAAAAAAATCTTGGAGAAAACCGTGCAGCCAAATAGGAAGTATTGGAGCAAGCGCTTGGATGATGCATTGTGGGCTTATAGGACAACATACAAGACCCCCATTGGTATGTCCCCATTTCGGATTGTTTTTGGGAAAGCGTGTCATCTCCCTGTGGAAGTCGAGCATCGGGCATATTGGGCTATAAAGAAATGCAACATGGATTTGGCCCAAGCTGGAATTCAAAGGAAGTTGCAAATTCAAGAGCTTGAGGAGATTCGACTGTCATCATACGAGAACTCAAGGCTCTACAAGGAATGATCAAAAGCATCTCATGAAAAAATGATCCAACAAAGGGAGTTCCATGTTGGAGAGAAAGTCCTTCTCTATAGTTCATGACTGAAGTTGATGCATGGTAAGTTGCGTTCCAGATGGTTAGGTCCTTATATTGTGTCTAATTGTTTTCCCTATGGTGTAGTGGAGATCACACAAGAGGACACTGGTAGGAGCTTTACAGTCAATGGGCAACATTTGAAGAGATACATTGAGGGATATCCTACTGATGTAGTGGATTTTATCATACTGCATGACCCCATCATCACTTGATCACATCAGGCTGTTCCTAACCCTTTCACTTTTATATTAATTGTCCTATTTAAAAATTCTGCATTTCATGTGCATATATCATCTCTTGGGTTCACATTGAGGACAATGCAATATTTTAAGTGTGGGGGAGGGAACCTTTTAGTTTAGTAATTTCAATTGCATTCCTGTTCAAAAAAAACCCAAAAAAAATTGTGTGTTTTTCAATTTTTGTGTGTTTATTTTACAATTTTATGTGTTTTTTTTTGAAACATTTTGAGCTAAAATGATTCTCATCACCATTTTTAAATCCATATCAATAATTGAAACAATTTACCCCTTGAAGCTAAGCTTAAATGAATGCTGAAATGACTTTGTTTCATGTTCAAATATTTAGTAATTTCATGAAAAGTACGCTGAATTTTGAATCCCATGCCAATCTCACTGTCTTTATATTTGAAATCACGTTCCTGTGAGGCTTCTAAACCATTATTTTCATATTCTTTACATTCACCTCACTTCTTGAGAGAACCAAACCATGCATGATTTAACCAGAATTTGATCTATTCCTGTCAAAACTTGAGGGTTTGAGGTACATATGTTTAAATTATTGAGGCATTTGTTTGGTATTAAAGCCCGTATTTCAAAGAATCATTTTTTATAATGGCCTACCTTTAATATTTAATCCTTGTATCCCTTAGAATCCATGCACATCCTGTTAGGTTAAGCCACATTACAAGCCAATTTTCCATATCCAACCAACTCTTGAAGTGAAATTGCATAATCTAGTTGAGCTTAAGTGTGGGGGAAGTTGTCTTGGGTTTTGCCACCACATTCTGTGATACTTTGGGTGGAAAATTAAATTCTGAAGAGATGTGTTTACTGCTAAAGAAAGTCATTATATTTAAAGTTGTTCCTTTTCTGGAGCTTTCATGACAAGTGAAGCTGTGCCTTTTCTGGAGATTCTAATTGAGGTGGAAAGCTGTGCCCATCTGGAGCTTTCAAGAAAATCATGTTTGAGAAGATTGACATTTTTTATGCTGAAATGATGAATGGTGTAAACCTTTCATGACTTTTCATGATGATGGAGCTGAATTGATACTATGGGGATTGAAGAGAAGACCATATTTAAGTGAAAATTAGATTAATGCAATTCTGCTTCAAAAGAGTCAAGCCCTCCTCATTCAGCCTCAGAGTTTTTCACATTTTAATCCTACCAACCGAAAGCCACAGAACAACCCTGAAAAGTCCTCATGATAAACATATGTCCTTGACTCACATCGGGTAGCGATGTAGGTATCTATCAAGCATATGGTGACCCTTGTATGAGTTTGGATAAGAATGACATTGCAAAAAAACAGATATTTGAGTGATGAGAGAAAACTCAAGTGAGGTAAGTGTTTTGTGCATGGGCAGATAAATGAAATGGAAATATATTGAATGATATAAATGGAGAACTTGAAATAAGGTTTTTTTATGAGGCATGATATCTTTTGATTCTTGGTTTGAAATTGATTCATCTTAAGGATATGTGTTTTAAAATTGGTTTTGATTTGATATTGATGTTTACTTGACATGAGGTTTTGCCCAGGAGTGCAAAAGGGAAAGTGTGGGGGAGTTGATAAAACAATATTTTATTGAATATTTTATTGATAATAAATGATATAATTTCCTCACATTTTGTTAAATATGTTTAATTAGAAAGTATTTGGAATTAGATCATTCATTTGAATATTTGATGAAAATTCCAGTTTTACCCTTTATAGTTCACTGTAGTATTTAGAATATAAATATTTTTATATTTATTATTTGAAATTGAAATTTTGTAACAGTGTTCCTAACTTAATTATATACAACTTTTATTGAGGACACTAGAGATAAATAGTTCAGTTGGTTGTTCAAATGGGGCCATGAAGTCAAAGTTGGGCTGGGCTCGCCAGAATGGAGAAGCTTCTGTATTTCGGCCATAACGCCTTCATATGGGCCTGTATTGAGCCCATCTTTGGAGAGGAGATAGAGGACACATATCCTCACATTTTACCCTTATGTAAGGCCGTCCAATTCACGCGTTTTGGTGGTCAAATGGACGGTGCAATTTGGAATAAAATTTTTGGCCGAATTTCCACATTCACATTTGAAACCACTTGTAACCTCTCCTCCCCTACCCTCTATAAATTGGAGTTTTTCTAATTTGGAGGGGTTGGGGACGTGCATTGGGAAATTTAGGGAAGAGTATAAGTGGATCCAATCCAATTCTCCAACCATTTCAATAAGGGTAGCTCTTGAAGCAAGGATCCCTTCGACGAAGCCTTCTTCTTCTCCTTCATGTTGTATTGATTTTGTTTATGTAATAAACTTCTTTGTTCTTCTTTTATTTCTTCTATTTTATTCTTTTTTGTTTAAATTTCTTCTTCTCTTAATCTTCCTAATTGGGCTGGAATTCTTGAGTAGAAGCGTTATTGGGTTATACCCATTTTAAACCTTTGCACATGCAAAACGCTTCTACGATGATTACGCCACCCATGGAAGAGTAGTCTTTTAGTAATCGATAAATATTCTACCCTCTTCATTTAATTATTTTGAATCAATGAGCTACTGTAATTCACTTAATATGATCCATGAATTGTGTTTTTAAATTTTAAGAAACTAAGCAAGCAATTGAACAATGTACACAAAAACACGCGAGGTCCGGATTTTGTGTAAATTGTGAGTGCACGATCTTAATCGGTAATACAAGACCACACGGGATAAATTTGTATAGTTCAAATATAATCCCTAAACACAATTCATCCTCATTTCCAGAGTGGATATGTTCCTTAATTTACCACTGACCATAAGCTAATCTTATAACATCAATCAAAGCAGGGTGCTGCGATTGCATGTTCCGAAGTTAGCCTAAGGTTAAATTCACTTCAATCTTCGTGGTAAAGTTAATTCTCGTAGGGTTAGTGATTTAACAAATTAAGGGATCATAATTAAGTAAATGTTAACTTAAATGATAATTATTAATAATAAAGTGAAGAGGTAGAGTTAGATCAATTACACCTTTTAAAATAGATTTCTAAAAAAACATCTTCTTGTTGTGTCATTCTAATCGAAACTTCATTTCAAAATTAAAAACAAAAAAAAATGAAATCTTCTTCCAGCAAACTTCTTCTAGTTTTATAAACTATAAACAACCACCCCCATACTTTCAAGTAGTGTTTTGATTCCCTTTTATTTTGTTTCTAGAATACCTCTGAAAAGTTGTTTTAATTCACTTCCTCCTTTGAGAGACGACCTTGGTCAGCCACTCTACTGCACCTAAGTACCCCAAAATCACACTAATCATTTGAGGGCACCCACGACAGCGCTCTATCAAGACACTTTAAATGAAGGATAAATTTAGATCTATAAGAATATTATATACAACAAAACGAATCTACCTTTATTGATAACATGACCATAGATATACTCTAAGACCACATGTGTATTGATGAGTCATGTTTGAATGTGATAAACAAGAGGAAGAATAAGATATTGATAACCATATAGCCCCCCTTCTGCTGGTGGAAAATGTCTGGGGGACAACACTTCCCACCCATCGTTTTGCACTAGACCCAAATTGAGAGACAATGGATTTCAGAGGTCCTTGGTTTCAGAGATAATGGGGTAATGACAAGGCCCAAACACTTATGTCTAAATCCATGAAAACCTAAACACCACCCCTAGTGTTGGAATCATTAAGACCATGGGTATTCATATCCACATGCACCCTAATGAACCTATCTGTACAGAAGGAAAAGAGAAATAAATATATAACTAAAGGAATAAATATCCATATGGGACATACAATGGTGTTCCTATTTCCATGGGTTTTCAAGTTTTGATGATTTAGTGAACATTTCAACATGGTCCCTCAAATACAATGGACCCAAAGGGAGATAGGCCTTTACATTGGTGTCCAATAATTGGGTAAAAAGTAGGATCGAATAGGTTCTATCATGGAGATAAAACGTGCCTTATGTAGGTTATGGTAAGAACTAGAGGTTGTTTTTGTAGGGGTATTCAGAACTGAGTTGGATATGCCATGGTAAATAGGCATCCTAGACAACTAAACTTAGGTGAGGTTATTTCCTTGACACGAGGAGTCTCCCCAGGTTTCCTTGGATGAGGCTCCCTTATGACCTTAGTTAGGAAAGGGACATCATGTATGTGATTTATCAGCAAGGGAGAAGGAGATGTCAGGCAGGTGTCTTGTGTTTCAGGCCCTAGAGAGACATCGATCTAAATCATACCCGTAAATTCTCCTTTCTATCAGGTTTTGGAGAGCAACCTAACTGATTTTAGGGGACCTATGAGAAGGGGATGCATAGCTAGAGTTTCAAGACATATTCATATTTTCCCATTTTATTAATTTTGGATCCCTACTAAACAATTTATAGGAAAACATGGGAACCTTGTTGAAGGAGGTCATCTACATCGGTTCATGTCATAGTTTCGTGATTCAGGTTTCCCACATATGGGTGTAGTGCCTTTTAGTACAGTATAGTGGCTGTAATGACCTTCTGATATGACGGTGTGTTCAAACATTCCATCTTGGTAAATTCCATTTGATTCTTCTGGGGAACTGTTCCCTGCAGAATGTGTGTTCGGGTTAGGAATCACTATTTTTGAATGGTTTCTATTGGGTTTGTTTGTTGAACCAAAAAACTGAATTGTTCTATATACATTGGGAATTTCATTTCAATGGTAGGTGTTTGTTAGGTATTTTGACCCATGATGCATAATAACTCACATTGGTTGAGAGGATGGCAGGTTAGGCTCATCACACCCTTTTTGAGGGAATTGGTTCCTACTCTGGGACTCTCGTATAGAATTACGATATGTTCATGAATCCTTCATAAATTCCCAAGTATGACATGGGTTTCCCATGAAATTATCAATAAATTATTTTATTGTATGGAATTTTTAATCATCTATATGTATTCTAGGTTCATCACCAAAATAGATTTTTGTATGTATATGAGGTTGTCCATCAATTATATCCTCTTATATACTACTTAGAGATTCAATGGACATTATTATGATGATTCTAGGGTTTTAGTCACATATTTAGGTAATATTTAGTTTATTTTCATATAGAGAGATGATTCTCACACTAGAATTTATTATAATCTAGATATATGAGTGTTTTTTTGATGAAGTGATTGAACCCATATATGGGATTCCAATGTATCCTTGTGAAAGGTATCAGAACCCATGTAGTTCTGTGCTAGTTAATATGGAACGTCATACCTTTTAGGTCAGTTGATATAAATCTAACCATTAATTTTAATGCCCTTTGGGATGGATGTGTAGGAGGAAGGTGCCTATTAAATGTCGGGTGTGTGACTTATGCCCGAGAAACCTAATGACCCTAGAAGGGATATGAGTTTCCATGTTGAATTAGACCCTATTAGAGATACAGTCTAGAAAAAAGAGGGTTTATTTGCAATGTTTGTTTTCAAATGAATATTGGCTTCTTATGTATCCTGTTTGAATGGATATCAAAGCACAAATAGTTCTATAAGTCTCTATGGATAGTATGGTTCTTTGAGAGAAATTATTTGGGGCTTACTCTTGAGTAATATTCCCTATAAAATGGAAATGATTGATGTCTTATCACATGGATATTTGGATTTTATATATGGATTACATCTAAGTAGGGTCCCATGTGATGGATTTACATGATTACATCTAACGAGTATTCCCTAGTGAATTTGGGGTTATGATTGGGGCTAACATTTGTGGAGAATACCACGTGAGTATGGGCCTTAGTTAGGCATCCTACGTATCCTGGTTAAACTTGGAATAAGAGTTCACATAGTTCAATGGTTTATTGTGGATCATGTGTACTTAATGATCATAACCAACCTCTAATCCCTTATGAGTCATGAATGGTGTGAGAAATAAGTGGATGTGAGATATTCAACAAATCCAACACTTTTACTCCATCCCTGGTGGAAGAGTATTGGTCGACGGTGGAAGAGGCATGGGATACGACACATCCTTCCATTCACATCACTTTAAATAGGGAATAAATGTGAAGGACATGAAGGTATATAGAATAAATACTTCATACTTCTACATTAAAGGCAAGGGACTTACTTCAGAAGGGATTCCATAAAATTGGATCCATAATGGGAGGAAGATCTCATTTCAAGTTGAATGGAAAAGAAAGTGTGATCCTAACCCTCCTAAATAGAAACTTGTGGATCCAGGTCTCCAAGATGAGAATGGAAATACATTTTCCATTCCGAAAAATCTATTACTGGAAACTTCTCAACACTACCCTTGGGTTAAGGGTCCTTGTGACCATTGATCTACAAATCAACAGATGCCCCGAGGGTCCTGACCCTATGGTAGGATATTTATGGGAAACCTCTAACCATAGAAATCTAAATAAAAATAGAAAACACACTAATGATTTGTTCTGTAAGTTCTGTATATTAGGAGGTTTAGGTGTAGTTTTCAACTAGGTCCCTTTCAGACAACTGAGCCAAAGGATGAGAGGCCCTTCCATGAGTGGCTTTGAGTGAGGCATAATGGATTACTCACACAAGCTAGAAGGTGACGTGAACAAAGTGGGATCACGTAGGGGTTCTCCATGAAAGTAGTATTGGGTTAATTTTTTGAACATTATTTGAAATAAAACCTGGTGTAATATACTTTTTTGAGGATTTTCTCAAGCATACATGGGTCTCCACATGTATTCTCAGAAGTGATTAGCACAAATTCTTACTTGAAGAAGGGAGACACGAGCTAGTATCCATAAATCCATGGGTTGGGTGAATGAATCATGATGGTGTTGTATATTTTTTTACACTATATCGTCTTAATTTAAACTATTCAATTTTAATTCTCCCTTCTTTAGGAGTTATAAAACTACGAATATGGTTTTGGAGGGCTTGATCATAGAACTAGTTCGATTAGAGAAGCAATAAGGTTTTGAGAAAATATGTCCATCCATATGAAGACCTTGAAGGAATATTTATATGAAAACACAATACCCTAGGTGAGTTTTTCTTTCACATTAGTGTGCAACATGAATACCTTGCATGAAGGGTCATGTGTGCCGACGATACATTGGCGAACCTTGGGTAAATTGATCTGTTAGGGCATTCCGATTCATTGCATTCTTTATTTATTTTATCCTCCTTTTTCTATGGTATTTCCCTTTGTTTTATTTTCATCCATGTGATTAAATAGATAGTTAATAAAAACCCCCTCTGTATTGGATTAGTAGGAAGAATGATGGTCTAATCCGGAGGCAAATGGATGACAATGATGGATGAATTATGCAAGCTTCCATGCTTGGTTTCACACTCAGGTCTTGTACGCAAGCTGGTGATGTTGGAAATATTCCTAGACTATAAAGAAGGCCTCAATTTTGGATAAAGACTCTTGATACATGAGATTTTAATATCTCCACATACGATTCTTCCATGTAGACACAGTTAATACTTTCTTAGATTGAAGGCTTCTTTTAATATATGATAGAGAGACTCCATATTTTGTATGTTCATATATTTTTTCCAAAATTAAAATAATTTTCATTCCATTCATATATGACACCATCATTACATTATTCACTTAATAATAATGAAAATTATTATTTTCATATTATTACATATTAATTTCATCTAATCATTATTATATTTATAGGAAATGGGGTGCTCAAAAAATATCTAATAAAAGGGGCCTTGTGATCATAGTTTTCCTGCAACTAATGTCATATGGACAACCCTGAAAACATTGTGTATTTTTTTCATGACCCTAATTCTTTATTAAGATCAATATGAACAATATATAGTGGGTGAGTCTTGAATTTTTCTTATGAATCCTATTTTGGGTTTTTAGCCTAAACAGTTTTGTTCCTTTTATCTTTTTATTACTCAATATTTCCTGAACCGTGCATAGTATAGGTCTAGAGAGATGAAAATAGACTTTGTTAGAGTCCCCTTTGTGGGTTTTCATCCTAGTGTGTACTATGACTCTTATTTGTGGGATGTTTAATGTTAGAACATTCAGATTAATAAAGCTAGTATTTCAGTTTGAATAGCTTTGAAGAAAAATTTTGATATGTTAACCCAAACTTTGATTGATGGATGGGATGGTTTCAATATTCATTATATACATCCATGGGAAATATTGATTCATGATATTTATGTTTTTGGAAACTAGAACATGAAATGTGGAAATAGAGGTCGTCTCTCCTGAGGATGTGGTTATCTCTAGTAGAAAAACCTGTTATGGGGGGCCATTTTATGAAAGTCTAATTAGGGAATGTACTGTATAGCCATGTAGTGGTATCATTAGGCTAACATACCCGTTATGTTGGTTGAATAGGCAATCCAAACTAGTCACTTACTATAGATCCAGGTAAAGGACTTCCTAGGAATTATTACAATATATTACTAATGAACAATAGATGATTATGATTTAGAAGGCTGAAGACCACATAGAGTTATTTTTTCTGGGAATGATGTCTGAGAATAAAGGTATCATCTATACTATCATAGGACATGAATAAGATGCCACTCCTATACTAAATTTATGTGTGATGGATGATACATTTTTATATATAACTAATGTCCGGGGGAGAAGGTTCATTTCAGAAAAAGGAAGGAGGTATCATGCAGTATAATGTCATATGGCTAATATACAGACCATGTAGTTTAATTCCATGTGGTAAATATGCTATGCTATGTACATTAATGTCATGCAAAAAGGACATTATGAAGTGTAATTTAGAGTCATATATCAAAGGAATTATGTTTTTTTGTATATTTTCATGCAATAAGGGAATTATTGGGGTTGCAATTTAAGGTCATTAGCCTTAATTAATGATTTTATTGTTTCATTGTTCTTGATAATTTTTTTGGAAATATTCTACTGTATTTAGTTAAGGAAGTATATAGTTATAATATATGTTTTGGGGATTCCATGATCTTAAGGGTGGTATAAAAAAGGATTACTAGAATTAGAGGAGGTCTATCCCAAGAATGAGGATACCCCTACATTAAAAACATGTTATGGGGGGTGATTTATGCAAGGCTATCTGGGGAACATACTGCATTATCAATAATGTGATTATTTTGCTGATAGACCTTTTTTGCAGGCTACTTATGTAAGTCCAACTGGGGTGTGTACTGCATAACTAGGAAATGATTTTATCAAGAATACATACATTCTATCTCTAAAAACCAATGAATTTTTATAGGGATTCAGATTTACCTAAGCATAGAGTTTGGTTTTCGTGGAAAAAAGTTCCTGAATATAGAAGGGGTTTTACAAGAAATAATTTTAAAATAATCAAGGGAATATGCACTCTACGATATTTTGACCCAAATAATGTAATTGTAGTGTATGTAGTTTTAGAGAATATGACTAGGAGAATACTGTTATGAAAATTATAGATGAACTATGGTAATACAGTCTACGTGTATTCCAATATTTACTGAAAATATGAAGGGGAAATATAAACCATGATCCTAGAGACTTTCAGGATGGGAGAAAGGGCATGGGATAAATATTCAAAGTTTGACCATTGATTTAAAATCATAGTTTCCTACATACTGATGGAAAATATTAACGGGAAATAAGAGACTTCTCCTAAGTGTAAAATTACCACTATTAGATAAACCTGTTTGGGTTATATTTTTATACAAGGCCTATTAAAACGTGTACTTCATATCCAATTAGTGTAATCATTTGGTGTAGAGGCCTATTATTTGGGAAATTAATGAAAGGACATCTTGGGAATGTATTACATAGTCAGGAAAATGAGAATTCTGGTATCAAACAATCCTCCACCATAATCCAAGGAACGATTATGAAGATTTAAAATTCTTCATGATTGGGATTATAACATGAAAAAGAATGATTTCATGAAGTACAAATGATGTGTTTGGACCAATATTTTCCATGTGTTTCAAGTCCCTTTCATATATATGAATCATATGTACAAGGGGGACATCACATGTTTTCTTGGTGGGCTCTCTAAAGAGAGGATTAAATATATAATATCATACATAAATTTTTTCTTTTATGTATGATAGGGGAATTTCCATTTATCTTGTGGCTGGGACAATGATCTAAAGCCTAGTCTTCACTAAAAATATCAATGGGATGCAAATAAATTTATACATATTTCTCTGGGTACCATGCAGTTTAATTTCATTTGGTATATACATTAACCAAGTAGTTTAATGTCATATGGTAAATACAAAAAATGTCCTAAAATGAAGAGTAATAAGATAATGTAGCTAAACCAGGGTATAGGGCCCAATAATCACTACATATATTTTTGGAGAAATAATCAAGCCATACATAGTTCATAAATAAATTCCCCACCCTTATTGAATTCATAAGTGGAGGATAATCGTTTTCTGTTTTGAATATAGGATCATTCCTATGATTAGAACTCATTTTAAATATCCCCATTTAGATCTGACTCTAATATGGGAGACATGAGGCATTACAAGTATTATGTTGAAACTAGGCCCAATATTAAATGTTTGTACATCACAACATATATCATAAGGGTGAGAATCAGTCCATATTTTGTTATCAAAGAACCAGATATTTTATCGTCATGTTGTGATGATGTGAGTGATTCTGATATAAAGAAGGAAAATTGAGGATAGATCAGGTGACATATCCCAGGTGTCAATATGTACCCTACTCAGGAAAGAATCAAGCCAAATATGGTTCTTAAGATTATAATTCAACTTATTATAATGTGATAAAGACATAAAGTGTTCCTTTTGAGGTCTTACTGTCAGGATCATTTATATCCTGAATGAGAATTGGGACACCTCGTTTATGTAGAGAAACTCTTTACATATTGCTTAATCCCAGGTGACCTATGCTTGGTGTGAGAAACAATGAGTAGTAAAACATTCTTCTCCAATAGATATTTAACACATGTGAAAGATAGGGCTATGATGATTATATGGTGTTAGATCTAGGGTATAGAACCATAAGCATCATTATAAATATTTATGGGGAAATAATCAAGCCACACATATTTCTTGATATTTGTTTCCTAGAACAATCAGGATTTGATGTGTGGAAAAGGGGATTTTATTGATTTATACACTGATGGTTGGTCCCAAAGCATGATGTTTTGGTAACATTATGTATCTCAATTTAATTAGAATCAATCCATGATTCCTAGAAAGTTTTCTTTTGTAGATTGGATTCATGGACAAGGAAGATGGTATTTTTTTTCAAAGTCATAGCTAGACTGATATTAGAGATCTAGGCATCACAAAATATCATAATAATATAAGAATACACCCTCATATAGATCATGGACTCCTATGTAGTTTAAGGTCACATGGTATGGATGAATATGAAATGACATAAAATAGTGGAAATATTGTGTCTTGGATGGGGTTTAAGACTCAAGAACTCTGATGTATCATAATCGTGGAAGAATCAAGAGATATGTAGTTCTTGAAGAAATATTCCTTATGATGGTTTGACTCATTCAAATCATGAATGAAGCAACTTTTTGTGGTCATGATTGGATCCCTGAATGGATATCTAGAATTCACTATGTATCTCATTTGAATAAGGATCATGCCACATATTTTCCTTCATAGTGGTTCCCCCACCAACTAGTATTTGACATTGGAAAGTGGGATTTAATATATCTTAGAATAATGGTTGGGCCCAAGACACAAGATGGTTTTAGAATCATTCCATTTGTTCTAGAAGAGTTCCCATAATAGTTATAGCTCATATACAATGAAAGGGGAAATTGATTCTTTTTAGTCACAACTAGGCCCAAGATTAGAGATCTTAGTGTCCCTACTTATTTCATTGGAATGAGAATCACACTGCACATAGTTCTTAACATTGGTTCCCCGTGTATTTATATTGAAACTATTTGAAAAAATGGGGTTCATGTTCCATAGGGGGTGGCAATGATTTGATTGAGGCTTATGGATGGAAGTTACTCATCTTTTGTGGGACCATAAGGAACGTTTACTCACGGTATCATGGGGGATTTCATAATGTAAAATTAGGGTGATTTTAACCATATAATTTTTTGTCATATGGTGTGGAAATGGTTTTTTTGTTTCAGGTATTGTGATAAGGACCTCATGTCATGCAATGTATCCTCGTGTGACAGGAAAAATGACACTACGTAGTTTAACATTATGCAGTAGGGATGTATATTGTGCATTGTAGTTTAACACCCTAAGGATATGAAAAAATAGTTATAAGTGGTTTAACATCTTTTATCTAAGATGAAAATAAAACATTGAAAATGCTTCCAACCCCATGTTCTGGGGTTTCTCTTATTCATCATTTGTCACCAAATTTAATTTGAGGGATTATCTTCATGATTCTAGACGAGACTACAAGAAGGAATGAATAGTGTGTGTAGAAAAATGTTCATGATCATTTTGTTTTTCATGATTTGAAAACTGATATTATTTGGATACTGCTAGAATAGACTATTGGTAGGAATAATTAGTGTAGGAAAGTTTCTGTTGCTGCTCTCAGTGTGCTTCCATATTGAATGGGGAACTTCTTTGGATGCTTCTAAATGATAAATATGCAATGCATGAGTAGTGCATGTAGATGTATGTTCCAACTCATTGTGTGCTACCAAATTTGAATGGGTGGACTCTTTGCATAATTCCATACTAGACTATTTACAGGATTAATTAGTGTGGGGAGGTGTATATTCCTACTTGTAGTGTGATACCAGATTTGAATGGTAGGATTATTTGGGTGCTTATAGACTAGATGACTATGAGGATTATTTAGTTTAACGAGGTGTATATGCATGGTCTCTGTGTTAAGCCATATTTGAACGATGGGCTACTTTGGATGCTACTAGACAAGAATACTGGAAGGCTTAATTAGAGAAGGCTGGTTTATGTCTATGTTTTCTGTGTAATACCAGGTATAAATGGAGGGTTTCATTCGATGTTTAAAGACAACAATTCTAGAAGGATTAATTAATGTGGGAATTTTTATGCTCATGCTTGCTGTGTGCCACCATATTTGAATGGAGAGATTCTATAGATGGTGACATATAATGGGTAGGTTATTTTTTTTAGGTAGGTGCATGTTCTTGCTTGCTGTGTGCCTCCTAATTTCAATGTGTTCTTATCACCATGAAATGTCTAAATTTGAATAATGTTTCAATATTTGAGATATTATTGGTATGACTAACGAATAAACACATGCTAGTGTATCCATGGTCTTCCCATAAGAACATTGAAATCTATATCATTCTGGAAAACCATGAACTCTCAATTAGACATGAGATCTCCAAACTAATTTCTAAGTGTAACCTCGCAGAGTTTTTCATTCTCATTCTTATCATAACCCTGTAACATCAAATTGGAGGGAGACAAGTGGGATTCAGTGATTCCATTTTGAAAAAGATTATAGACAATAATGTGGTTGACCCACGATCTATTTTCAATAATGTATCGTCAGATATCCAGTGTCATTAATCATGACAGATAAGAACAAGGTATTGAAATTTTCTTGTATGACAACATCCACATCCTAGTCTGTGAAAGATATGATTGATGGACATTTAACAAGAACATGCTCTATATGGTAAACCTCCACGACAACAACCTCAACATAAATCTCTTTAGGGATTGACAATGCCTCAATATTTTCTTCCTAAATATTTGTTGATATACCTACTGTATAAAATATTCATAGCATGACCGATACATGGGGAATTTGATTCAAAACATCATTTTTTATCCAGAGGCCTACACATCCCATCTTGGAGACTGTCTTTATAGGTTCCATAAGAGATGACGTTTTTTATATGTATGGGATGCGCTTTGGGGAAGGAGTTGGTAGTGGTTATGCTTTTGGTGGATTAGGCTAACTAGGTATGCCTACCTGCCTATGAGGTGGTGGAATATCCTCTAACCAGTCATCAAGGATGATCATGTCAGGGAAAACCTTGTCATGTGTTGGGGAGTTCCCTTATTCCATCTGAGCTCTCTGGAGGACTCTCCCATGATTTTTAGATGGATAAACATTTTAAGAATGGTTGTGGTTGAAGTAATGACTCATGTTACAACTACATCTTCCCCTGTATCCTTGACCTTGATGAACATGTCCTTCAATTATCAAAAAATGTATACGGAAATTAGTTTCATATTCATACTCATCACATGAGAAGGTATCTGTTATGTAAATAACATTAAGGGAACCAATTACAAACTCTTTGGCTGATGAAGATTATTCATAAAGAGTTGAATCTTGTTGTACCATCTAGTAGGGTGATTTCCATTGTTTTGAGAATTTCAGAATGAAGTATACTATGTTCAAGGAAAATGTTTTCCTTGAAACAATGTCATATTATTCTATTTTCATCTTATCATTCTTTCCATGCTTCTTCTTTAAGGATTTGACTTTAGAATACTGTGATTTTATTGAAGGTATCTTTGCTTTAGTGGAAGCAGGATGAGGCACATTGATCTATTTAAAATATTTTCATAGAATGGCATGAGTCTGATTGATTGTTTTTATGACCATATAGTCGGCGAAATTCTACTCATTATTTCTTTTTTATCATTATACCACTCACCTTTCTCCTCTAGATTTTTAGTAGAAAAACATGATACCTAAAATAAAGAATTTACGAGTTTCACCTCCCTAGATTTCACCATCTGTTGTAGGGGTTATTTGAAAACAATAAACTATTGGATAGGGTTCCCAAACATATTATGTAAGGAGAAATATTATAGGGGATCGTCTTCACCTTCTTTGATAGCCTTATTGGGCACTGTAAACTAGATTTGTTTTCCAAAACACATATGAAGTAGTTGGGGACTTGGTCATTTTGAAGATAATAGACCATGTTCTTAAACTCCTAAAAATATTTTTGTCCCCCATATATTTGATCATCATGTTGAGGAAACTATTTTTGTTGATGATTGGGAGGATGATCCATACAATATGATGGGGGATTTGTAGTAGGAGTGAGTACAATGGCATGCTTAACTGTAACTGTAACAACTGCTACTTTTCCAATTCTACCTCCCTAAGCAGATGGATTTACAGGGGACATTTCATTAGTCTATGCAATGGAGTTATTCACCTATTGAAAAAATGTAAGAAAGGTCATGAAACCCTCTTGTGTTTTTCACTAGGATCAATGGTGTGTGAAAATCATTATAATGATTAACCACAATTATGTGGAACAACTCTTCTTGAGGGAGTGGTAGGTTTAAAGTGTATTTCAATCCCTACCATTGAGAAATGAAATCCAAGACTCTTTCATTCTCCCATTTCATGATGTTCGTGAGATTGAAGACAATTTTCTTCTGTAGCATTGAACAGAACAAGAAGAAGAACTTTTGATGAAGATCCACCCATCTAGTTATCAATCATGACTGAAAACTCTTGTACCATATAAGGGATGGACCCTATCATGATTGCACAATGAATATGAGATTCCCTTCCTCCTGTTGTTCATGGGTCCCCATCAGGGGATCACAAGGAGAGATGACAGGAATCATGTTCTAATCGAGATCTGCTGAACCACTGAATATTTTAAATATGGTATATTCATTGTCTGGTAGGTGAGGCATCAGATCTACCCATTCAGAGTAATCCTTCAATTATTATTATACTGGGGCACTCCATTCTTTCATAGCTTCCAATCAATCCATTAATGACCTAATAGTGTTCAAAAGAAATTAAAAAACATCTGGATGAGCTGGGATCTAAATTGGCGAAGTGGTTATATCATGATCATGTGTAGTGACAAATAGTACCACTAGAAGTTGCACAACCAGAGTCTACCACGTATAACACATAGGTACAAGCCTATAAATATGTGCATGACCCTATTTTGGTTTCCCATACATTTAAGGGAATTCATGATATTCCTCATTTTTGGGGAAAACCCATCTTTTTGATGTGTTGAAATTGGATGTTCATGTTGAGGATATTCTTGTAAAGCATATCTAGCAGGACAACTTCCTCGAAAAAACATTGCAATAAGTATTATAAACAATATATTCCTCTTTCTATGAAAATAATTAATTTAATTAAATGGGATTCATCCTATCTATGGTTAAGGTGATACATAGCCAAACTCTTAACTTTTTTTCCATATTAGATTCCTTTTGATTTGGTAGAGGTGGATTATTCGAGGGGAACCCCAAATTTTGAAAATGTATCTATTTTAGAGTACATAAACCTCATTTATTTATTTTGGTGAAGACCAAATCATGAACATGATCTTTATCTTATGAATCCTCTGATGTAGACACATGCTCTGTAAGAGTTTTAGTGACAACATCGAAGTTGATTAATGACACATAACAAATTGGTGAAATTATGTCAGTATCCCTATGAAATTGCCCTCTTTTGTATCCCTCAAGAGACCTTATCCTCATTTTTTTGGTTCCCCGAGAACTTCTTGGTAGATAGTAACACAAAGGATATCCATTTATAGTTCATTCATTGACATTACATGTAAAATGACTAAATCATAGGATTTAAGTAATTGAGAGGATTCATTTTGTGGATCCTTCCATAATCAAAAGAAACCCAATTCCTACCAAATTGGGTCTGTTGATGCTAAAAATCCCCCAAACCTATGGTATTTGGTTTATCCCATACTATAATGGATAATATTATGGTATATATTCATTTTATTTTATGGGTTTTGGTCTGAACATGTGATGGGTGCATTATCCAGTACTCACTTAAATTTCCTGTTTCAGAAGGCCATTATGTTATTTAATAAATATATTCAATTTTTTGGCTCATGTCCTCTAAAATGATGTCTTTATTGATGTTATAAGACACTTGGGTCTAAATTCTCTCAAAAACTATCCCTCATTAGGCCTGACATAAGTGATAGTCAGTTGGGGCATGTTCTTGTTGAGAATATCTTTTGTAAAGAACAAAATCAATTTTTGTTAGTTTTCCTAGAGAAAGAAGATTTAATGAAACCAACTTTTTAGGGATTTACTATATTAGTAGTGTAGTGAAATGAGACTCTCCATGTACACAAAATCCTCTGATATGAAAACCAAATGGGGATTCTAGGTTCAGTAATCACAACCTCATTAAAGCATTGAGGCATGCACATTGAAGGTCTCCTTACCATTTATCGATCATTGGATGTGAACAATATACTAGATATGACATGTAAATTTTACATTGTAAAACCTCTATTAACTTGATGTTAGTTTTATACTCTTCATAAGGTAATACATTTTCTTTTACATGATGAATATTTTTCTATATGTTGAGGTGGATGTCATGAATAAACGTTATTTCCAACATATGTGGAATGTTTTAATGAGTAGTGGAAAATGGACCAAACATGACCGGTATTTATTTTTTATCCAGTTATTTCTTCATTATTAAAATATCCTCTTCATCATTTTCCATAGTCTCTTATACTCGGTCAGACCAAAGATTCCATTTTTTTACCATTTGAACAAAATCGTGAAGATTATTAGACTTTTACTCTATTGCACAAGAAGGTATGTGGCCCAAGGGTGGTTCATATATTGACCATAAACATGGGAAATATTCTCATTGAGAAATCATTTAACCATCCAGTGACAAGCCATAAGCCAATACTAATTTTTTAAATGTTTTCCTTGAAAAGAGGACTTTCTAATCACTACATTGTCTATTAAAGAATTTTCTTGACAATGTGAATCACTAATAAATAGAAAACATTCATAGTGAACATAATAATAGGGAGTACCATCATGGAAGATTATATAATGTGGAAAACCCACATTCCCCAGGGTCTTATGGGAACTCTGAGGCCTGTTGTTCCACTCATTAATTGATAGGACTGACTGAATTGTTAGGAAGAAAGGCTTCATGAGGATGTGTTTGACAATGGCCATCAGAATTACTAATAATACCCGCTTAATTTGGTAATGGTAGGGTAGGATGTTGAGCCACCATAGATAAATGTATTAGGGCTTCAAAAACACTATCTTTATGTAAATCCCATCCCCTTATTGGGTCTTGATTTTCCAATATTGGTTTTTAATAATTTTATTAGTATTTTTTCTTATAAGTAGTTGGGGCCACTTGGTTGAAGAAGTAGTTTCCATGTTATGGTGTATGTTTTTGGCTTGGTTTGGCTATTAGTATATACCAATTATCTCTAGATGGAATAGGATAATGTTCCCAATGTGGTTATCCAAAATATATGGGATAATTTTCCCCATTAAACACTAGGATGGAAGTAGAGGTTTGTATCTTCCTTAGGGTTACTTAGTTATGAGTCAATGCACATGAGGGGATAGAGTTATGTGTCCATCCATTGAGTACTATTTTAATCATTATTGCAATTTTATGGAATTTTTCATAGATATGTGAGGGGATTTTCTTGTCCCCTTTCACCATTTCCAAGATATGCTTGGTGACTTCAGAGACTATAATGGGAATAAACGTCTATTAAGTATCTGGAGAAGGTGTATGTGACCGATCTAGTCCTCCCTTTCCACTTAGTGGATATTGAAAATACTCATTTGTGGTGGAAGAGGGTTGAGTCGACCCCCAGTTTCTTGTTAAGATATTTTGAATGGCTTCTCTTGGGGGATGCCAGATGAGGCTATTGTCTTGCTTGATGGATGCTAGTAAGTGTGTGTGCTTTCTCTATGTTCACTACCAAACATGGTGAAAAGACTTATTAGAGTGCTTCCAAACGAGTTTACTGGCATGATTTGTGGTTGTAGGTATGTGTATGTTCCTGATTGTTGGTTTACACCATATTTGTTTTGTGAGATTATTTTATTCAACCAGATGATTCTGCTAGCTAGCTAAATGAAGGTTCATGGGTGTCTGTGACATATAATTTTTTTCGAAAAGCAATGTTTGTGGGAATATTTATAGGGGTAAATGTTTGAACAATATCCCTATTGACTGATTTTCATTACCATTGATCTATATTTCTTGACCATGTTTCGTGGACCAGTATGGAAAATCGATATTTCCACCATCATCATGTTTAGGGAATATTAGCACATTGCATTAGAATAAAAGATTTTTGGTTGGGTCATGTGTGAAGGACCCCTGTGTCTTCGGAATGAGGATAGAGGTGGCCTATTGATCCACCACCCTAATGTGTGGGAGGGACTCATTGTTGCATTCTAGGGTTATGCTACCAAAATAGTTGAATATGGTGGTTGACGCCGTCTGGTTCAGGACCACTCGTTCTCACTGAAAAGATCATCAAGGATGTGTATAGAGCATGATGTATTATTTGGTGGCCTCAAGGGTTGGGATGGTGTTATGCTAATGTTACTCTCAAACCAATTCATTTTAGACCCAATTTTGAAGACATTAGGTTTGAGATGGAATACATCATGAGGATGATGATCCAGTCTGAGTAGTAGATGTGTATTTTTTGGTCAAAACATTAAGGAAGTTGTTGGATTGACGGGAATTATGAAAAGAAGTACTTGAATATATGAAATACAAGATAAAAAAACATATTAAATCAACATCTTTTGGGATGAACGTATGAATTATTTATTGTGTTGTATCACAGTCTATAATTAAAAGGGGCATATCAGATGGGTAACACCATCATCATAGTTAAAGATTCATGTCAGGTTCACCATTTTTTGATCCCATCGGAAAGTGTTTTCTTGATAGGAATTACTATTTACCAACAGTTTCCAATGGTGTTTTTCAAGGAACTGAAAACACAAAATGGTTTTGCATCCCTGGAAACTAGATTCCAAAGGTAAGTGATCATTATGGATTTTGACCCCAAATTCTTAAGTACTCATATTGGTCGAGAGGAAGGCTGTCTATTTCATCATACATTTTTGGGGGGATTTTTTTTCTGACTCTGGGACTATCTTATATATTTAATATAGGATCATGAATCTTTTGTTATTTCCAATATATAATGTGTGTTGGCTTTGAAATTATAAATCAATTGTTAGAATGTATGTAATTCATAATCATATGTATGTATTCATGGTTATTCATCAATGGATATATCAGTATATATATATGGTTCTGCATAAATGGTATCCACTTATTTTCAACAAAGTCATTATTTGGTTGTTATTATGATGATGCGGGTTTTCTAGGCACACAGTGGGGAAAATTGGATATTACTGTCATCAGTGGAGATGAATGTCACCCTATAATTTATCGTCATCCTATGTGATATGAGTTATATTTTTGTTAGGTACAACCCACAAATGGGATTCCTATATATTCTTGTGAAAATAATCAGAATTCACGTATTTCGGTAATTATTAATAGGTAACATCAATCCATTTAATGTCATGTGATATGTAACTAACCATATAGTTTAATTTCATGTGGCATGGACATCTAGGATAAAGGTTCCTAATAAATGTTTGGTGTGGGACTTACATTGTACAAGTCCAATGAACATGGGAGGGATATGAGTTTCCATATTGAATTATACCCTAATAGAGATATGGTCCAAAGAGAAAAGGTTTGATTTGGGTCATTGGGTTTAAAACCTAGAGGGAAATCATACGTTTCTCATATGAATGGTAATTAAATCCCACCTAGTTTTGAACCTATTGCATGAGAGTATGGTCTTTTGAGAGAAATAAGATGGGTATTACTTCTAAAGAAGATTACTTATTAAAGGTACAGTGAGTGATGTCACATCTAATTGTGATTTTTATTTTATTTAAGGATTAATCCTAAGGAGGGGTTAGAAATTATGGATTGTAGGGCTTACGCTAAGGAGGACACCCTAGTGAATTTTGGTTTTTGATTGGGGAAATGTTTTTAGGAGAATTCCCCCTGATATTAGCCCTTAGATAAGAATTTTGTGAGTCATTGTTAGATATGAAATCAAAGTTCTCATAGTTCAATGGTTTTAGGTGGACCATGATGTTTTCATGATCATCTCAAACCTCTAAGACCTCATGATTCATGTTAGGTTTGAGAAACAATAGAAAGTGAGAGATTCAACAAACCAAACACTTTCCCACCATCCCTAGAGGATGTGGGTAACATGATGGTGGATGAAGTCAGGGTCACGACACTTCCTTCTATTCAAATCACCCCAAACAGGTAATAAAAGTGATGGATGCAGATGTAGAGAGGAGAAAAAATGAAACCTCCCACCTAAATGTCTTGGGAATTACTCCAGGTGGGATATCCAAAAATTGGATCCCCCTTAGGTAGAGGATCCCATTCCAAGTTGAAGGAAAAAGCAGGTTTGATCCTTACCCTCCCAATTGAGAACTGGAGGCTTCGGGTCTCAGAGACGAGAAGAGGCAGATATGTTCCAACAGACAATATATGAAATTGGGACTTCCTCAACACTTTCCTTGGTGTTAGTTCCATCATGTATTTAGATATACAAATTTACAGATCATCAAGGATTATAACCCTATGGTAGTATAAATGTGGGATACCCCTTGAGCATCGAAATAAAAATTCCAATGGGATATACTCTAATGTTCCATTCCATATGGTTTTTTAGATTAGGAGGTCTAGGTGTAGGTTTTAACATGTTTCCTTTTAGATAAGGGATCCAATGAAGAAGAGGTTGTTCCATGATTGGCTTTGAGGGAGGCCTAATGGGCATCCCATGTGGGGTAAAAGGTGAGGAAAACCAAGGAAAATCACACTATGTGTGCCCTGTACATGTATTCATGGGTGAATTGGTAGACCATTATGTGAGAAATTTTTGGAAGAATACACTTGGTTGAGGATTTTCTCAATCCTTCAAGTTTCTCCACAGTAATTATCAGAAGTGATATTCACAAGTTCCTATTTAAGGAATGGAGACTCGGGATATTATTCCTAAATTTGGGGGTGTTGGGGGAATGAATTATTATTTTTTATTTTTAACCATGTATTGAAATATGTTCCAATATTTTCCATATAGTATTCTTTTATAGGTTTTAGAAAACCACCTAAAAGGTTTCAAAGCACTTGAGAAAATTACTAGGGAAATCAATGCAGCAAATTTCCATTGAGAAAATTTTTCCAACCAAATGCAGAACCTAATAGAATATTTATAGGAAAATATGGGATCATGGGTGAATTTTTCATTTTGTGCATGTTTTCCACATGTAGACCTTGTGCATAAGGGCTTGTGTTCCTATGCTGATTTGCGGTACCTTGGGTGAGAAGAACTTTTGGGTCGTTGGGATTATTGGCTTTCTTCATGTATTTTTTCCTTTTTTTTTCTAATGTATTTCCATTTTATACCTTTTCATCCATGTGATGAGAAGAAGTTTCAAAATTTAAATTCACATATTTAACATGATTAAGGTTATGTTCATAATATTTTCATCACCCTGGAAATAAAAGAGTGGTAAACCCCCCCCCCCCTCCACCAGGATAGGATCTAATCAAAAGAAGAGGGTCTTGTCTTGAAATAGAATAGGAAAAATATTTTAAAGTGGAGTCTCTCAAACATGTAGGGTACCCATATTGGTTAGTGAAATAGGAATGGTGTGCACTCCTAGTGTGAAGGTCTATAGAAGAGATCTACAATGAAGGTCTGGTGCATAAGGCTATAGTGTCTATAAATACTGTTAGTCCCATGTCCACTTTCTTCCATTTTGTTGTTTATATTTTTTCTCACATAAGGCATATTGTTCATATAGTGTAACTATGATTCTATTTTAAAGATGTTATCCCAATTAATTTACTATGGTACATCTTCTTGAGTGGAAATGATGTGTGGATTCATCTCGAAAAGGATCCAATGTGATGAATCTAGTTGAGGGGCTCACACTAGAATCTTAGTCAAGGGGACCATTCATAGCACATAATCGAATGTCATGCATGAGTCCATTCATTTTAAAAAAAATTAATTTTTAAAATTCAAAATATTAACTTCCCTAATTCAACATTTCAATTTAATAACAAATGTATATAAATTTTTGTAGGTTTTAAATGGATACCCTTATGAAATCATTTGAACAAGATACATAAATGTCATCTAAGATGATCAATGTTATTGAGAAAGAATACTAAGACATGGTTGATCTTTCTATGATGGGCCTGATGAAGTATTTGTCACCATATTGACGTTAGTACCCATGATTCGATTAATATTCCATTTATGATAACATAGTTATAAGGGAAATCTTCATCTTTTAGGATTAGAGTGACTTCTTGTATTCTTGTTTTGTGATTCACACCAACTTCTATTCCATCATAATTTCCATCATGGGTGTTATAATAAGTAAGGAATGGTTCCCAAGTGTTTTTTCAGGTATTATAGCAGCTGTACTCTGTATTTTAAGAAACACAAACATGAAATGATGATTCATTATAATGACTCGACTTTCTGTGCTTCATTGGAAGATTAGATGCTTGGTTTGAAGGAGGATTGGGATTTTAATTTTGGAGGGAGTGTTAGGCCCAAATGTATTTGGGGATATAGGGGTCAGTAGTCTTGTGCTGAATCAGAATATTATATGAATTATTTCAATATATGTCAATTTTTTTGTGTAGGGAAAACATATATATACAAGAACTCAGAGATTAAGCCTAAACATATTATCTGATAGAGAACTCATAAAATTTATTTCCATCTGATACATGGTGATTTTTGTGTTATCATGTGGGATGTCTGATTTCATTAAAAACCATATTATTGTGGGCATGTATGATGAGTTTATACCACTGAATACAATGTGTTATGATGGTGAAAGGATAACACTTTCTGACCAAAATCTATTTAAGGTGGCTATGAAGGGGAATAAAAATGACACTTGATATAAGGGTGAATTCTATCCTATAACGTAGAAAAGGGGTTTTCATAATAAATAAGGATAATATAACACATTAAGGCTCCCTATAGGTTTTCCCACCCATGAGAATTGGGGTGATCCTTGAAAATTCTAGCCTACACTTGAGGAGGGATGTATACCCATTGGGGTTATAACAGAACTCTTGAAATTTCTCTAAAGACTCACCTGGATGGATTCATTAAAATGGGATGAATAATTTACCTTCTTTTGGTATGTGAATATAATGGTGTTGTGAGGCTAGAGACATTAGTCAATGTTGATAAAATTGAAGAGGGGATGTACATATGGTTAGATGCACCTATCCTATATTGAATTAACCAGTTCTCTCTACATATGTACAATGGGAGAGATACGATTATTATTTCAGTGTCCCTTCTAGTTATGTGGGGTGGATTACCACACACATTCATTCATATATAGTGATAATCCAAATTAAATTCCATGACAGCCAATTTCAACCATTTTTTATGTTGTTTCTTGAATATATACTGAATGCCTAACATATTATGATGTAATAAGGATGTTGGACATTTTCAGATAATTCAATATTTTTTTGTAAGATAACCCACTAACACTGACATTTACCTATGATGGTAAGGAAATAAAAACATGTATGAAGGTTGTACATGATATTATTCAAAATCATTGTACTAGTATCTCACATTGGCATTGATATCATCTATGAGGCCTATGTTCCATATCAATTTACTCACTAGTTCAGATGTCTACAGTAGTCAATCATCATTCCCCTATTCTTGTTAGGCTTGATCAACATCTAATGGTATCCTAATATTTTTGGATCATTATTTTCATGGAGGAGTCAAAAATATCAATTATGTCACCTCCATCAGATGCATCAATCGGGTTGGAGGAAGATTATACCAGACCATGGATACTTACATACCATCGTTAGGTATTAATGAAGTTTAATTAATGGGTCATGTAAATTAAAAATACATTTCATGGAATTCTTGGTTGAATGGGTCACGATTAAGGTGACAATTCTGAAGCTCCAGAGCCTTCGATGTGATCTCGATCAATGACCATTGAAGAAGACATGGTTGAGAAAACCACACCTCCTATGCCATGGTGCTCTAGTCATCACCATTGGGAGGATACTCGTGTTTTACCCACTCATTCTTCTATGAGACACATGTTTCCATAGGAATCTACCATACTGAAAGGTGTTAGGTCTTCCTCTCAAACAACAAAAATAGTGTCAAATTATGTGCGACCCTTAGCGAACTAATATTGGAGGAGAATAACTCACTATATCTTGGATAAATGGATGTTTATATATGCTGTAATTCTTATTCCAAAGTAGGGATATATTATAGATCCCACTAATCTCCACCCTGATAGAGATTTGACGGTATTTGGGAACTATATTTAGGATCTAGGGCCTTCAATAAGAGTAACAATTGATCATTTACTGATCACAAATAAATAGTTTGAAATTTTGTTCTATGTAGTGATTACGAAAGTATTTTTTCAACCCGAAGAGGAATGGAATTACTACCCTAACCATACTTATCTCTTTGAACTTTCTTTGTTATATTTTATAACTTTTCATCCATTGTAATTAATATTTAGGGGACTTATTTGATAAATTTTAAGATAAGAATAATAATTTTAATTTGTTAAAGGAGCTTTTATTTCCAAGGTGTAGGCCCACAACACCCCCACCTGTGTATTGGATGAGGCCCTTAGTTCCACATAAATATCCTTGGGTTAGAGGGCCATGGGAGAGTACATGGTTGTGGAAGGTTGTCAACCATCAACTCAAGTATCTATTCCCCAGAGCACTGATATTGGCCCTTTGTTGTCTCAACAGATGAAGAGAAAAATAAAAATTATTTTTTCCTTTTGTATGTGTCATATTATGTATTTTTGTTTTCATTTAATATCATGAATTGATCGATATAATATTTTGATAGATATTTCCTTTTACAGAATCTGCATCACTTTCCTCCCTTAAGTGATCTGACACTGAAACTACAAAGATTGAGGAGGATACCCTTGAAAAGGCACATACCTAGGATGATGAATCCCTAATTTTGGTTAATGAAGCATCATGTGATACAGTTTTGTCTTTCCACGCTACTAAAGAGAGTGGAGATGGACATGGTATTGTCTGATTCACTCGAATAGGTCTATTGTATTGATTCACATTTTTCTCTCCTCATGATATTTCATATCAATTGCCTACACTAGAGGACCTTGGAGTAGTCAATTTTTTCCCCATTTTCACTTTGAAAGGAGCTATCTTGGATCTCGAACGGTCTGATGAATATGTTAATGATGACCCTAGCTGTTTAGGTCTTGATGATTTTGTTCCTACTAAGATGTTAGTATAGTTGATTAATGGAGGATCCAATTTGGGGAGTGTTGTCACCAAAATACATTCCATGGTTTATGTCAATTAATCCATAGCTGTGGAGAGTCTAGTATAATCTCAAAATTGATCTACAATCAACGTAAGGGTCTATATTGAGATGCCTTTTCATAGATACCACTCCCATCCACGATAATAAGAGGATAAGGTGAAATGGACCATATGTCTAATGCGGACCCATGTCTGTGATAGAATTTGATGGATGGATTTTGAGACTAACCAAGAGGTGGCCGTTTCTAGAGCCCATATTTACTTAATTACACACCTCCATAAATCACAAGAACCATTTTTCTATAAATACCATGGCCATTCCACCATCAAAGTTTGATAAAATTGAAATTTTGTCATTGATTCCCATAATATCCAAGCACTCGAGCACCACGAACCAAATGGAGAATGAATCATTAACTGTATTTGAGAACCGTGAATACCCCATTCCCATATTCCAAAATACCTCAACCATAGGTGAAGATACCTTTCATGAAATCCTAAAACCTTCATGGAGGAGGAATAACCACTGTGGTATTTAAGACTTCACTGAGCATTAAGACATCATAAAGCACTCATCCACCAAAGCTGGTCTTCATGCCAGGGAAGGGTTACAACATTTCATGAATCCCATTCTGTCACAAAGCTCACCAACTGCATGAATCAATTGAGCTTTATAATGAACCACATAGCGAGCCCCATGCTTTTTGAAGCCTTTTCTGATGCCTCATAATGTTTCATCCCTTCTACTGAAGCCTTTTCATGATGGTTGTGTTACCAAATCCTATATTCCCTTAGAGGATTGGTTCAACTACACTTCAAATCCTTATATGGAATGTGCTATCAATTGATGTGTACCACTCAAATTTTTGTGTGGTTTGAGATTCCTATTTTCCTATTTATTTTAAGTATATATATGATATTGGATTTTTTCCATTCAACATAGCTACTCTAACATAGACCTCCAAAGTGACCACTTATAAACACCCTCACCTTATAGAAGTGTTGATTCCTTGCCTTCTCTCCAATATTTGATGAGAAATAATTATTTAATTCCTTGAGGTGAGGAGTGAGTACCCCATATCAGAGCTGCAAGATAAAAAAATACATAGCGCCAATATCCTCAACACATGACATTAAACTATGTTCTCACCATGTACGACAGGCCTAGGATGTCCCTGTGTATGACAAACATGGAATGATATATTTCTCACCTAGAACGAAATCCTCCTCAGATAGAATTACACCCCCACACTGGATCAAAGAAGGGATGTTTACCTAGATCCTCTCACTTCTGGTGCTCTAAATCCTTCACCCATATCCCTTTGGGATTTCTTATATGTACTCCTCGGGAAGTCTCCACGTATAATCCACAACACACCTTTTATAGACTTATATGTGTATTAATGAAACATAATGAGATCTTCCTCAGCCATAATGGTATCCTCCATGAAACAAATGACTTCCTCTATGGTTGGCTTTTATGCGTAATCCCTACGTCATCTCTTATAGGTGCATCTTTCATAGAATGATGATAAATTCTAGTAATACCCATTGTGTTTCACATTGATCATGACTCATAAGGGAATAGAGGCTAGTTATGACCTTGACACCTATCCATACCGTATGGGCCTCTTCCTTAGGTGTAATTCCCAACTCCCCATTCTGAAAAACTTGTTCATTGATTCCCAACTGACTATCATACATAAGACACATCCCTAAGTTTAAATCCCATGAATTATACCATCCCCTCAATCCCATATATTCTGTCCATTTCACCAACATTTCCCATAATCGAACATGATTTAATCCAGACCGGCACATCACGAAGACATCAATACACTTGTATGGTTTATTCCTACATTTAATCCCCATCCACGCTATTGTTTCCCCTAGAGGCTCTCGGGTAGCTCCCATGTGTAAACCCCACAAAATCTAACATAATTTATCCAAGAGAACCCCAATTGTGATGGAGAAATTCAATGTGTATGCCCAATATCCTTTATAACACTATGTGTATTTTGGTCCTTATCTTATAAAAATGGTATGTTGGATGCCTCTTTGAGGTTCAATCCCAACCAATGGTAAACTATGGTGCCTCATCCCAGTGATTCACCCTTCTAGTCCACCTCTATTAGTGTTTTGATTGGTCTTCATGGTGTTCCATATTCCATTCAATGGATACACCATCCCTGGTTCACTATCATATGGAATTTCGACCCATCCATTTAGTAATCATTGGATCCTTCCTACTTGGGTTCTACCCCTTCATGATGTGGAATCTTCCCTTCATGTGAAACTCCATCCTCGGTCTGATCTCATAGGTTGTTTTGACCCATATTTAGGGTAATACATTCATAAATTCCCTATTAGTGACATACCTCTATGATCTACCTTCAAGAGCATTCTAATTAACATACATTGTCTCCACAAAATAATATACTCATGATATGTCACATTTTACCTCATGTAAAACAATGGATGTATGAGGAAAACATTGGAAGGAATAAGATACCTCGGGATCTCTATGGGATGCCTTCGGTTCCATGCCCTTTAGAATCCCACCTATGAGGAAGAATACAGGTGACCAATGTTTTACCTTCCAGACATGATAGTGAATACCAATGTGAATACACCCTCAATTGACGGGTAATCCACTGTCAAAACACTCAAAATTTCTGGAATGAAGTAGTTTAATTAACTGGTGCCCACAAATACATGAAACCAAGAATGAGTTCTATGGAAAAAATATATGAGGGAGGCCTATATAAGGTGATGAAATAGAAGGAAGAATGAAAATAATGAGAGGTCTACATTCCATAAACCAATTTTGGTCAAGTTCAATACATCTTCATTGAATGGAATAAAAGATACTTCCATTTAGAAATCAGGAATTCGGGGAAATAGTGTATGATAGAAAATAATAAAACATGAGGTGAGGCACCCTTACAAAATATTCAGAAATAGAAATGGTCAACCGGATGTGAAACTATTCTCCTAAAAAGGGGTACTAGTAGTCTTTGAAACATTCATAGATGAGAATGTCACTGGATAAGTCGAGATATCTAGTATTGGGGCCCACTAACATTGTAGTGGTCATGGTGTGGAACTCACCTATAATTGGGGTATTCAATCTCTTGGAATTCTATTCCACAACATCATTAGAATGAATATATCTTTCCAACCAAGAGATGTTGGAAAACACATTGACATTGTCAATAACATTCCTTATATCGATATTGAATGATGAATCTTCATACTATTAATAAACCATGTTATATAGAAAAAATTTCCTCCTACCCTCAGATATAGGGGTAAGCGAAATGATGGTGTAGATATACTACATGAAGTAACCTCTATAATTACTTTATCTATGACATTGGATACCACACTCCCACACCCTATATCTTATTCAGATTTCCTTTAGTGGGGGGGGGGGTTATGGACACCGTTATACGATGGTACAACCAAGAGGGAGTCATTCTGAAGATAAAAATAGCATGCCACAACATTGAGCCTTCCATTCCTCATCGACACCACCACCCCCATTGGCCATTATGGAAGAAACTACTCCCCACCGTAACAACAATGCAATTTGGGTGCCTCTCCATGTAGCATTCCTATGTCTCGCTCCCATACACTGATGAGATAGGAGATACCCAAGTCATATCAGATATGTCTACTGAACTGAAGGATCTATTAAGATCTTTTACCATGAATCGTCAACTCATCCAATGATCGGTCCATCATGCTGAATAATAAGTTGTCTACACCCATGCTCTGCTTTCCCTAGTCTCGATTACCCAATGCAAATATCGGGAACAAGCACTGGACAATGCCCATCTAGGGACATAATTATCCCCATCTACCATTTACCATGACACCATTGGTGCATTACACCATATCCATGCTATTATAAAGAATAAAACCATCAATTCCCATTAAAAATAGAGACCTTGTCTTCCCCACACCAAGGTTGGATCCACTCTTTCAAAATTTGACCCATCCAACAGATTTAAAGGCCAGTCTATGATGATGATATTGGACATAGAGGCCCTACTTGTATGATTTCCAACCATAGTAGAGGTCCTCCATTCTCCCATCATCAACATGTAGGTCCTCCCCATGTCCCCAACATCAGTCCAAGTAAATGTCCTCCCCACCTTGTCAAAATCTAGTACAGTGGTCCTCCCCATTCCAATGGTTTTATATATAAAGTCCTCTCCATTTCACAGACCTGTGAAGGTCCTCCTTTATCCATCCTCAAATCTAGTGAATGTACTTCCCACTTCAGCATCAACCAATGTTGAGGTCCTCCTTGCATAATCGGTGATCATTACCAAGGTCCTCCTCATGCAATCACTAACAACCAACACAAAGAACCTTCCCATTCCACATCCAGCTAGAGTGGATGTACCCACCACTACTTCAATGGAAAACATTGAGGTCCTACCTATGTTAACATCATCTCTAGTGGAAGTCCTCACTTCTCTATTAATCACCACTATAGAGGTCCTCCCATACCATCACACAAACAATATGGGTGTTCTCTCTCTGTCTAGTTTGATATGTGTGAAGTCCCACCTTGCACATCAACTCACTAAATGGATGTCCTCCCCAATCTCACAACCAACATAGAGGTCCTCCCAATGTTCTCAAATGTAATGCCCCGAACCCAATTTCCTATATCTAGTGCATTATTTTAATACATTGGCATAATTAAAATAAATTAAATCTTGAAGGACTGAGTAGTTAAGTAGTTATGGAAAACCAAATACATACATAGGTTCAAAATTACAACTATTAATGCAATACCAAATATATGTTTTAATTGGAACATTCACAAGTCTATATTTATCCTTAAGGTCCATTCATAATAAACAAGTAATTGTCCTTAGAAAATGAAACATAAGAAATGTTTGAGCTTAGATTCTCAGTAAGGGTAATAAATACATCATAACATAAACATTTGGAATGGTGAATAACTAAAAAAACATTCCTTTAAAAAGAAACTTTAATATAATATGGAAGGAATATGACCAGAGTAAATAATACATAATAAAGCACTAAGATTTGTTTTATACTAGTTGAATTACAACAGAAAATTTCAATTAATAGTTTCATAATGAGGGAATGCATAACACAGGACATCATAACCATACCGTCAAGGCCTCATGCGAAGACCATAAATATCCATTTCGTCAAGGCCTCATACTAAGACCATATTTGGTCTCATGAGACATATCGATGCATCGAGGGGCTATAACAGGACCCATCAGTCACATAATATGTCCTATAAATTCCTATTATGATGGGGGATAAACATAAAAAACATATACAGTCATATTAAAACTAACATATGAAATGTAAATAACATTCCAGAGTCATTAAACACGAATAGTAACCATTTGGAGTAATATGGTGAATAGTATCAAGATAGAACATCCAAATTCAAAATAATCAAAAACCATTCAAAAAAATATTATTTAGATGATATCATAGGAGAAAAATAAATATGAAATACAATATTCATCAATGGATGTTGACATAAATAAATATACTTTTACATGATACTATTGAAAAATACTTGAGAAAATAAACCTTAAACAATTCAAAGTGTCCCATACCACCTTGAATAATTAAAATAATAATACCTTATAATATCATTAGAATAAAAAAGACTCATTATATAATATAATAAGGGGAAATAAATACACCACACTCAATGTATAATTGGCGGACAAGGCATATATCTCGTTAAAGTTAATGTGAGGTGAGAAAAATCCATTTTACATTAGAAAGAAGAGAACTTCTGAAAAATATGAAATCGAACATCAGAAGTTTTTGGATGATAATTGAAAATTCCATTATGGGAATCCCAAATCATAAATATCGTTAAAATGTCCTCTTAATAAGAGGGAATAATAAATGCATTGGTTACTATAAAATGACACATTCAAATTGGATTACATGGTCATGGCATAATAATCAAGCCATCTTGTTCTGATGGAAAGTAAAAGATATCATGCTTAGATGAAAGATCATTACCTAAAAATCATAACAAATAGTTTTGAAAAAAATAATTCATTGATATCATGAAACAAATATATTAATAGGCCAAATTTTTTGTTTAAGACTCTTTTCCTGGAGTTTAAAAAATTTTCCACTCTAAAGAGTACAAATATACGTTCCTATTTCATAAACAAAATATTATCCATTGTTTCTTCCTTGAACTATCAATACATTATATATTAGAAAATGTTGCATCATGTGGTGACATTAATGTCTAAAATCACATACAAATATCAACATAAACCATTTCTTATTCTATTTAACCTTCCAAAAGATCATGATTCAACACTTTAAAAACATTCCCATATCCATCATTTCTATATACTTGTACACGGGGTCCTTGGAAATCCTCATTTGTTTAGAACTCCATGATCCATCCAACTCAATGCATGTGCTACCTTTTTTTCCATTAATCAACATGAAGTATCCTTAATGTTTCACCTTCCAAACATGTGAATAACATCATCATGATTCAATATGAAACATGATAATAAATCAAATTACCATAAAACCCTGTTGGAAAATGAATTCATCCTTACACATTCCATTGGATATATTCCTTATATCCAAAAATGTTTTAAACTACAACAATGATAGCATAGACCACTTGTTGACAAGTCAAAAAATTAGTTTTGAGGTAGTGAGTACTTATCCAAATCAATCATTTCTTCATCTTTAAATTCATCATTAGAAATATTTTAAATTGTTTCCTTCCCTCAACAACATATGTTTTCATGATATTTACTTTGTATTGATTGACTTCAGTACAATACCCATATATTCCATAATTCTTATAACTAGTACATTTCAGATAAAATATTCAAATGACATATTAATTGAAGTGTAATATTAACTATTCCACTTCATCCCCATCTGTATTATAACTTGATCATTATCATGTAACATCATTGGTGGAATATTCATTTGATGATTGAGACATTGATTCATATAGTGTCACATCTCCTTGCAGTTGAAATATTGCACATTGTAATATATTTCTTTCCCTATTAGTCACAAAATTGGGGTTCTTTTTCTCCACACATATAAAAAACACATTTTCCCTTCGTGCATTTACTTGGGTGATTTTTTCCACAGTTATCACATGTGAAAAACCCCATCATTTCCTTCTTCCCTTTATCCATATTTTTCTCTACTTTCCTCTTAATATTTTTCTTCCCATCAAGTCCATATGACTCATAGAATTCTTTACATAACTTTTTAACACATGATACTATTTCTTAACATGATGAGGATACTTGAGATACTATATTCCTTTAAAAACATGGTTTAATACCATGAGAGATATGATCCTTCTTACTATTTTAATCACATTCATTGGTGAAGTTATCATTCCATCTGCAAGGTTCCATTTTTAATCAATTACATATAGTATATTATATTTTAAAATTATGAACATTCTATATCTATAATAAAATTATAGAATATATCATAAATTTATGAATTGTAAATCATAGAACCACATACTTTGGTTAGTTTGGAAGAATAAATCCTTCTTTATGGTATGTAAGAAAAAAATGTGAATTTTCCTAAGTTTATCCACCAAGAGTGTAAAACGAAGTGCATAATAAGGCCTATAATCATGTACCAGGAGACCCAAGGACAAGCCCAAAAATCCTTATCGGAGTGTTTACTCCTAGGTACATCAGTGAGAGAAAAACATCCACTTGTAGTATACATACATGGATTTATTTGATTAGAAGTTCCACATAATCTCTTCCTTTCAAAAATTTAAATATTATCTTGTATGCTTATCCTCAAAATCTACCTTAGGGATTTAACTATAATATATGTTTTCTAAATATAGTTTCCAGGTTTTCTACCAAACCTCCCTTTGATAACAACTGTATCACCCTGAACTCGGTTTCCAAGAGATGGTTCATTATTTTAATACATTTTCATGATTACAAAGAATCAAATCTAGAAGGAATGAGTAGTTTATTATTTTCTCAAACCTACACACATACATAGGTTCGATATTACAACATAAAATGAAATACAACATATATGTTTTATTGGGAACATCCACAACTCTATTTTTATCACTAGAGGTCATTCATAATAAACTTCTTCATGTCCTAAAAAATAAAACATAAGAAATGGGTGAGCTCATATGCTCAAAAATGGTATAAAATGCAGAAAACAATATCATAAACATAAATATTAGGCATTACGAATAACAAAAAAACACATGACTCTATGAATTAACTTAATAAAATTATGGTATGAATTTGAGCTGAGTAAATATTCATTAATAAATCACTATCATTGGTATTCTACTAGTCTAACAACAACATCAACTTCCATTTACTAGTTTCATAATGAGGGAATTCCTAATACTGGACATCATAACCATTCTATCATGGCCTCATGCTAAGATCATAGTTTGTCTCATTGGACCTACCAATGCATCATAGAGCTATAGAGGGCCCCACCCATCACATAATAAATTCAATGAATTCCTCTTATTAATGAGGATAAACACAAACAACATATACATTCATATTTAAACTAACATGTGAAACTTAAATAACATTCCCTAGTCATTAAACATAAAACTAACCATTCATAGTAATATGGTGAATGGTATTAAGATAGAATATCCACATTTAAACTAATCATAATCCCTTCAAAAACATATCTTGTAGATGATATCAATTTAGATAAACCTCAATGAAATAAAATTATAAAAAAGGATTTTGAGAAAAATAAATATACTTTTAAATGTGATCATTGAAAAATTGTTGTGGAAATTATCCTTAAACAATACTATGCGTCCCATACAAACTTGAAATATTCAAATAATAACACCTTAGAAGGTCGTTAGAATAAGGTTACTATTTATATGATATAAAAAGGATCATTACATACAACACATTCAAGGAATAAGTGGTGAACAAGACATATATCACATAGAATTTAAAGTTAGGTGAGAGATTTCCATTTTACTATTGAAAGAAACGTTATTTTGGGAAATCAATTGTATTTATCATAAAAATAGTTTTAAAAATTATATCCTAGAAAAGAAAAGGTAATCCATTGAGATTACATTTGAGGAATAAATTGTGTCCCACTTAAGTGCAATCATTTTTAAAGTTTTTTTTAAATAAGCTTTATAATTAAAACATTTTAGTACGGTTTAAGTAATTCATTAAAAAGATTTTAAAGAAAAAAATGCATGTTTTCATTCATAAAACCCGAAATGAACCAAAATATATTTTTCATTATAAATTTTTTGAATTTAAAAATATAAATATGGCATAAAAAAGATTATATACTAAAACTAAAAATATGTAAAAATTCAATATGTTTTTTGAATCGAACATGTGTTTTAGGATGAATTTTTAAAAGATACTTCAAATAAATATTAGTCCCCATAAATGATAGTAGGATTTTGCTTGGTAAAAATATATATAACATTAAAAAATAATTTTTGAGGATTAAATATTAATTAATAATAATATAAATTAGGTGAGTATAGAAGAACAGAAACCCAAATGAAAAATAGAGGTTCAGGTACAAAATAATTACAACATTGAAATCCATTGAAACGAACAACAAAAAATAAAGAATCACTAAATGATACATTTAATATCATGAAAATAAATAGATTCATGATATGAAACATTAAGGGGATGTATACATAAACCATACACAACTAATAGTAGTAAATATGGAATATCTCACAAATATGTAAGTGATATAAAGAAACCCTTACCTTAAGTCTGATGGTGTTCTCCACATGATCTTAATCACCTGAATAATAAAATTTAGGGTCATTAATTAATAATTAAAAAACCTCATCCCCATTTAATTTATTTATTATCACATTATTAAGTTCATTCATGGGCTTTTTTATGGGTTAAGTGGTTGAATTTCATAGTTCAGGTCTGTTTGTTTCATGATCAGTATACTCATATACATGAATGGGGAATATTGTAAAATGAGGATGAATGCACAAAATTGAAGTTATATTTTATTAGGGAACATAAATAAGGATACATTGTTTTAAAATTTATCTGGATACTTGGAGTGAAGATGAATCATTATATAAAAATATTTAATGATATCTGTTTGGGTTAATTGGTGGTTTTTGAAAACAATGAACTCATTTTTATTTATAAATAAAAAATAATATGTAGAAAAAGATTCCAAAACCATATATAAGACATAATAAATATATTATAGTCTAGTCAAACCATAATAATGGTTTCATGATCATAATTGAAGACGCTAATAGAAATTGAAAACTCTTCATCCTTGAATGTTGTAAATTAGCAGATCTGGGAAGGTTTTTTTAATCTAGTATAACAGATGGGTAAATAAGAGATGATAATAAATTATTATGTAATAATAACAAAATTAATGTACATGTATGGTACTGGAGATTTCATAACATTTGGATGTAAAGTGTAGAGGATAGAAAAGAAATCAAAGGAACATGAAAAGAATGTAAAACAATTGAAATGATGAATTTACCTCTTTAATTAATCATCTTGAGAGGCAGTTTATGGGAGAGGACTTGGTCTTTTTATGAGTCCAAGGGATGATGGACATGGGTTAGGTTCTTGGGATGAGGTTTTAGAAGAATTTATACAATCCACAAGGCTTTAGTGGAGTGAAGATAAGAGATGAGTGTTGGTGGTTTTTTATAGTAGAGGAGAGGAGGGGTTTCTTAATATTTTAATCAATAGTTAATAATTTTTCCATAAGACAAGAAATAGTGATAAATAAATGAACAAAAATATTTATAAGTACATGTGAGTTCTAACTAAGTGTGATTACATCATCATTACATAACTTATGACTCAATAAATCATGTTTGTAACATTTATCGTAAATTATCGTATTTTACTATTCTCCTAAAAATCAAGTATCTTAGAAAAAATTCTATAATTCAACCCAACGATATTTTCGACTTAAATAATTAAAAAATGAAATCAAATTTTTTAAAATAATTTCTTATGTATCTTTAATTTAATTTTTATTTAAAATCATAATTTATTCTAAAAAACAACTTTATAACTATAACTCAACTTATAACACCTTCAAAAAATAATCAAGGTATCATAAATTTATCTTATAACCATAAGACAATAAAATAACATTTTATGATAACATTTTATGAAAATACATTTCCATTTTAAAATTTTAAATTAACAATAAATTTATAATTAAAATAATTATGACATAAAAAATTACCAATACATATATTATGATCATTTGGTCACGTATTAGATGTCTAAATTGTATTTATACATTCATTATTGAAGTTTATATTTTTTTTGACGATTTACTCTTCATAAGGGTATGTTACTAATCCTCAAAAAAATTATGTTTATTCTATCAGACTCTAAATATCACCCTAAACACAATCATGTATGTTGGTGTTTCAAAATTGAAATCACAAAAGTAGCAAGAATATGTTTACAGGTTATAACAATGTGTTGTTGCATAGAGAATCAGTGTTTCATGCATTCACTATTAATTTTTTTTGTAAATACTTGTGGTGTTACATCACCAATAAAAGAAGTGGTCCTCCCTGATATGTAAAATCCCAGAGTGGAGGTCCTCTCCATTCTTATAAAAACAAATATTTTGGTCCTCTTCATATTCCAATATATTCAAGTGGAGCTCTACCCCACTCCAGCACCAATCGACACAAATTTCCTTCATATAGGTAATCACTTACCTTCCTTAAAGAACTATCTTGGGTTAAAAAGACAAATATCGACCACTAAATTCCGAAATATTGGAAGGGCCATGTAAATTTCAATCTAGTTCACATCTTAGATTATGATATTGATTGTGATTCCATGATGAAGACATCACCTTTTAATCTGCATCAGAGTAAGGGGATGGACCCTGATAGAAGATATTCTTCATCCAAGAGTGTGATATCCAAAATATCCTATACACTCTTTATAGTTACATGTTGGAGGTGGAGTATTTGGCTCCCTTTAGGTTCTTATAGTGTAGTCATCCTCAGAATCAACAACTTTATTATCTACCTCCATTCGATATCATATAGATTTGTTCTAAAATTTTTTAGATAAAAATCACCTTCCATACACGAGTATTATCTACCCTCACTCATGAGGTAGTGGTAAATACCCAGTATTACATGGACATGATTATGAAGTTGGTACCACCTTAGAGGTAAGACCCAACATATGGTGATCAAGAAGCATACACACCATTTTCTCCCTTGGTCATCCCACCATCTCCCCGATCCACACCGGTTCCCGTGATAGTTTCTCTTCTATCAATAGTTAATGATTGTTCTCATTGATATTAAAAAATAACTTCCAAAAAAGGATGCCTATAAGACACCATCGCCACATAACAGATGTTGGAAGGATTCTGGATGATTTGATTTCTTGAAATCAACATTCGAGACGTCGTCACCCATGAAGTGGTTATTAGATTCTAACAAACCATGTTGTTATGTAATTTTACCTCTATGACTATCAAGTTGTATATGCCAAGAGTATGAAAAATTTCAATGGCATAGTCCAATGGTGCCTCCTAATTTTGTTGGTAGCACTTCCGGTGGACAAACACTCTACATTAATTAGAAACCGTTATAACCTTAAATAATGATGCATCAAGAGCATCATGGTGCTCTGTAATATTATTAAAGAGGCATCCTCGCTTGTACAGATTTGGTGCTGGGGAAGTACACTACTCTCCACTTAAGTTCTGTCTTGTGAAAACATAACATGCCCTATGATATTGATGATATTCCACCATGAACGGTCAGAATTAACATGGTATTCCATGAGATAAATAGATACGGGGACACTAGAACATGATCATATAGAGAGAACAATCCCCCTGAGGGATGTGTAGTATCAGGTGGACCCTTATACGAGTGTTCTCACTCACAGTAAAGGAATGATCTTGGCCTTGTGAAACCCTCAACGTCATTTCCTATTGGTCGAGACATCAACAAGGGTATATTATAGATAAACACCTCTAACCCCTTTGATCCATCTAATACATTTCATAATAAATAGGTTAACCCCAATATATTCACCATTGTCTATCAGATTGGAGAAAAAGGATGATCATTAACGAGCTCCTCATTGATTGCCTTGTAGACAGGCACCCAAACAATGTTGATCATTGCCATGATCATGTTCCTCCTCCAATCGGGTAGTAGGGAACCCAAAAATACTTCTCATCGAGATAACCTTCATCGATATTGGTAATCATGTGTATTAATACAGGTTGGAAAATAGATGTTATGGAAATAAAATATGGCATGAGTCCCCAAATCCTCCCTACAAACATGATAATCTCTTTTGAGATTTGGTTTGGCCACCCGATAAATAGCTACACATGCCACACCAAAAACCTCTCCATGGTATTATAATCATTCTTCATCAATTTGATGATACTGTCAAGACATTGGTGGTCAATATCCATCACTAATAAAGGAATTCAATCCTTGATAATTTAATAAACACTCGCACTGCTCGCCTTGATGACCAAGAAATGTGAAAAGTTTCTATCCCACCTGACAAAAAACTGAATTTGTAATATGTGTATGATATTGAAGCACCCCCAAATTTCTATAATCCTACCATCTACCTCTTTAATAATATGGGAGAACCATCACAACATATGTCCCATTACATATTAAGGCAGGGAATCATTTTGGGAACTCTATTTTAGTATGAAGCATCCATGCTATGATATTTTGTTTAGAAATTGGAAGGGCCAATGTTATTTGGGTACATCTAGTTACCCACTGAATCCATTACTCTTTGGGAAGAACATTGTAAGTATTTTCTCTACCATTTCATATCCACCACCTTCAAGATCAATGTCTATGATCTCTTCATGTGGGACCAATTTCCATACAAGGACATCAAAAAATATTTCACCCAGTGGAGGGGAATCATGTATTCACTTGATATGTATCTGACTCAAGAGAATCTATTTAAAATTTTCATGGGGTAATGTTAAGATTGATCTGGTCCATTCCCTCATCACTCAAGAACATTCCTAGTGGAGTCTGGGATTTCATCGATAGGGCTCAATGCTTGGAGGAATCCATGCACTATCTCAAGAAGGAACATCCATTCCCGATCCCAAAAACTATAAGAAGAGTTGATTAATCATAAAATTATTTTCTCACATAGGTAGAGGTCCCCGGACTGTTAGAGTATTTACTGGTAGAGCCTCAACAAGCACCACATTACTGAGTGAAATAGGCTTAAGATCTTACTCACCCACTATAGAATTGGTAGGCACCACACTATCAGGAATCATGGACTAGGTGAATGAATCATGATCTACCCCCCCCCCCCAATTAGGATCTATTGCCTCTTCAGGTCCATGTTACCCTATCCTGCTTTCTATATATAAGGAACCATAACTACTCCTTAACAAATGCATATGTCCGCATTTATTTCTGCAATGCTTTGGAACAGGGTGTATTGAAGTTGCCAGAGTGAAAAAAATCCATATTAGGTTGATCTCACTGATCGCATAGACCACATACCTTACCAATATATAATTGGTCATACCATCAAGTATTTTTATGTTTTTAAGGATATACCACAATCCCATGTGAAAAATGGTGTATTTATATTAGATCTGGTCATGACACAGGTGACGTCTATCACTGTGGAGATCAATAGTGGATGTGAAAGTGAATGAATTCAAATCACTAACTAAAGAACACAAAAGTATGATGATTGGGTGGATTTTTGTGTAGTTACACATTCCAATGGTGTCATATATGCCCGATTAAGACATCCCAAACCTTTTGTGGATTCCACAGCCTCTCCATATGACATCTCTATATCCACATCACCAACTTATTCTTCTCAAAATAGAAGACAATGATGACATAAGGGAATGTAAAGTCCAAATATTGAACCAAATATGTCCTAGAATCTTGGAAATTTCAATCATCCAGATATGAGAATTACCCCCTGAGTCTTCCCAATATAGTAATATTCCTATGATGATGAGGAGTTTGTATCCATGAATACAGATGAGTTTCAGGATCCTTACATATTCATCAATGATGTAGAGTATCTGGTTATCTTTATAAATTCCTTAAGCTGATTCCATCATTGAAGAATCCAAGTTTATTCAAATAATTGGAATGCCCATGTTGGTCCCTCAACCCAAGACATGCTTGCTTCCATGATTAAACAACAGAGTCTGCATTAGACTCAGTAGGAACAATCATCTCAACATGTTTTTTAAAATTCACCAACACCGCTGATTGTGTTACTTGACCAGAAAGAACACATACAACCACATCATGACCAGCCACATCCAAATATAGTTTATTTCTAGTTAGCCAACAATTGACTAGTGGATGTTCTTGGTTAGTTTTATGACATGTAGCATGAGATTGATAGCACTATCCAAAATCCACTAGTTCAAAAACTGTTTCCCGATTATCTACCAACCAACGAGTTTCCTCATATTGATATAAATATGCACTTATCATATAAGTTGGATGTGATTAATAACCTCTCCCACATTCCTTCAAATCTCTCGATCCTTGGCTCCCTATGCCTTTTAGAGGATATGTGTGAGGCCATCAAAAATTCTTAAAGGATCCCCCTCTTATTTTAAATAGAGGTAAAGATCACATTATTATTATATGATAAAGGAATCGAGTGATCAGAATTCCAATCCATCATCTCAGTCTCTATAGAACATGAAGGCTCTCCCATGCAGGGGAACGTCACCCACATTACATCACTATCCATTTCAATGGGATGGAGTTACAGCTGTTCTTATTTGACATACGTTCTAGGATCAATCTTATCCCAACCCAAATACATTGAAGGTTGGGAATATCTTAATAATATCTAATACCTTCTAACATGAAGATATAGGGTTATGACAAGAACGATTAGAAGAAGTGTGGAAGGATATGTTTGAAAACTATTATTGGTCTCTAGGTAGAAAACAATTAATTCATTATTGTCTCTCAGGATACATCCTACAATGAAATGATGGGTATGACCTAGCACCTTCTGTATGTAATAGTTCCTTCCTCATATCACCAATGTCACATGTTCTCCCTAAACGGTCGAGTAGAAATACTCCAAGGTGATTCATCTCATTGGAAATCATTTGGATCCCAATATAGAAGAACTATATATTACTAGAGAATGGGAAATCATGTTCAACAAGACAAGGCTTATCACCCCATAATTGTAGATATAATATTGAGAGATATGAATGATGTCTTCATCCTCTAAAATCACTGGTTAGAGGCCACATTGATAGCCCTGATAAATTGATTTGATATTTCTTGTAGGAAAGGGTTATTTTCACTAGGTACAAGGAACACTATAATATTACATCATTATCCTACATAGAAAAATATTTAGGGATACCAGAACCCCCTACCCCTGTCAGGTATAGAGATGTTCACCCCATGGATAGTTGTATGCTAGACCTTCTTGTTCAACCGATTCTAGTTGAATTGACACAAACCAAATCCACACAATTGCTTTGACATCAACCATGGAGCGTATGGTTGAAGGCCTGATGGAATTAACTTGACAATCCTGGTAACCTAGATTTATGTATAATAGTAGTCTCCTAATAGGGATTCCGCATTAGTGACCCAATAAGGTACTAGTATTCCCCCGCAATCAGATGGCTTGGATATACTATATCATACTACCCATTCTACTTCCTGAGATGGAAAAAAAGATTTGGAAGACCCTCGTCCCCCATTTGTGTATAGAATCTCAAAAAAATTCACGAGTTGGTACATGTGAATATTGGCACTGAGTATGATCTAAGGACAACATTGATTAGTGATTCGATGCATAAAATAAAATATTAGAAGTACATGGAATTACTAAAGTGACATAATGATTTATTTTCTATGAGTTATGATGAGATTCCCTGACTAGACCCTCATGGCATCATCGACCATCATAGTTTCATATTGAACCATCTCAGGTTCAAGAAGCATCTGAGAAAAATAAATCTCACTCATATTTCAATGGTCAAGAACGAAGTTGATAATATCATCAATGAAAACAATGTCAAGGAGGTATAGTAACCCCTGTGTCTAGCTAACATTATTCCCATCTAGAATATTAAAATGCATATCAGTGTCTGTATTGGCTTCTAGTACCTCAACTACCACTGCCCAAAAGTTTATATCCCCTTATGATGAAAAATATAATGATTTAAACCAAAATCAGATTCCCAATATCTATCCTTCATGGATGGGTACTACAGATATAATCAAATATGGATTACCTTAAGTATGAGGACTCTACAGAATTGAGATCACCATAAAGAACCTTCTATTAATACGTATTTCAATTTTTTTTGAATAATGTAGTATCCACTTATCACTCTTACATAGAACATATCTTCAAGATGATCCTCAGGATATTGTTGGAATTCTTTGTGGATGATTTGGAGGTCAAATATTTCAAGTGTCTAAACCATATTAGAGATCATGAGAAAGAGTTTCTCTTCCTCTTCTCCTAGAATTTAATGATGAACCCCATGATGTGTTTCTTTTGGGTTACCTGTGGAAATTTTATCGGCTTCATTTTCAAGTATATACGCATCAAGACTAACCTAGATAATATTTAATACATCATCATGTTTCCTCCTATGATAATCCTCATATATCTCAAAGTCCAACCCGGAAACATAGCTTACATACACGGATTCATCGCAAATGTGGTCAGAAAGTGTAATCCCTTCTCTAGGATCATTAATAACGTTATCATCTACCAATGAGATGAAGAGTCCAAGAACACTTTAGAGGAAATTAATCAGTTTCTTCTACAACCTTCTGTTTAGATGCTAAAAATCTTAGGGAAGCCTTTAGTTCATTACATGACTTGCCTAGAATGATCCCTTAACCACATGCTCTCCTGTAAAAATAATAAAGAGAGAAATAATATTCTATACTATACTAGTCGCATGATAATCGATAAGGAGAATAGATTTTCCCTTATTGAGAAGAGATACCTTGCTTCGGTTATCATATTGTAAAAGTTGTGGCACTACCTGCAACATCATGAGATACAACACATGTCCCATGTGGATCCACTAATATATATCCCAAACAAACGTATATTGACTAGAAATTTGGAATGAAGTTCCTTAATTCTTCATTAGTTTGACGTGAATTTTGTCCCACAAATGTCCTTCAAGGGTTAGGCATTGTAAGACTTTCTAGGCTCCAATTTAGTCCCCACAGATTAGTCCCAAGATCTTTACTTCCCAGAAAAGGCCATCCCTTCAGTGGACAAAACTATTCCATTTTGGACAATTCATTTTGTTTGTGCCTTTAGGATCCCAACCAGTATAAGGATCAATGAACCCAGACTACACAAAGATGGCATGGAGATTTACTTCATTAAACTAACAATGGTATTCCTACCCTACTTGTTGCGTCTAGATGAAGGCCTCAATAATAATGAGGTAGTGTATCAGGTGCTCATTACTGGTCTCAATATATATATTGAGACTGATTTTACTGACTTTCATGTAAATGGAGTCTCTGTGTTAGTCTTCAGAAAAATCAACGGTGATTATGTCATCATAAATCTAGAACTGATTCCATTATTGGAGTAAAATCTCTAGATGGTTGACCTGTTACCTTCTCAACTAGAGGTGACTCATGTTCCTCAATTGCAGAATAGTTGATCCAATATTTTGGATGGTCTAAAAAAATCCCATACTGATCCCGACCAAGAAGACATGTTTATTCATGTGACACACCTATGGATTTTCACTCCCATCATTTCAAATAACGATGAAATCCACTAGGAAAACCACATGAGCTCTAGTGCCTCAATACCAGGACCTGTAGATCCCTTTGCAACTAATTAATCCCCAATTTGGAAGAATCCCTTCATCAAGTATGTTTATCTTGGTGTTCTAATGATGTATAGAGATTAAAAACAGCTAATCCATTTGTAGTCATCATAGTTCATCCTTTAAAAAATCCCAACCTCAAGCAAACATTCTACAATAATGGTTTTGATGAAATTATCCTTAGTTTCATTCAAGTAGTGGAGATTCCCCAGATTATATAGGATGTTCATGTCGGGTCTGGTGGTGATCATCAGACAGGGTTGAAGCTCTCCCACCAGATTTATAGTGTGGGCTACATCTACGCAACTATTTTCTATTACTATATCGAGTTCTCTAAGAAGTTCCACACATGTAAGATCCGTGCCATATTTGTGAATATATCAAAAGAAAACCTCAAACAAACAATGTATTCTTGTCCCTTTTCAGTATAGGGACTTGATTTCATGGTACCCTATCCACTAGATATAGCCCTCCAATGAAGGTTCATTCCAACAGAAAATATTTCTTGTCTATATGGTAATAAGTGAGTCCTCTCAAGGAATTCATGTCCAATTTGATTGTTTAATTTTCGATATCTAATGTCATTCATCAATTTATATTCTGTCACACTAATCTTACTAACAACAGAATGATATTTGGAGAAGTTTAGTGGAAAATTTTTTTTATATGTACAACATCTAGCTGGACCATACTTCTCAATACCACACGTAAGAAAATGGACAACTCAAGGCATTCAACAAAACCTTATCCAACATTTTGCAAAACATGGTTGGCCAAAATAAGAAACATTGGCCGGAAAGGCTCCCAAACAATCTATGGGACTATCCAGCATTGACACAAAATTCCACCAAGGATTCTTCCTATAACACGTTGTATATAAAAGTGGTTGTACTCCCACAAAAATTCAGCATACATGTATGTGAACATCCATCTACAATTAGATGTGGAAAACAAGATAGTTGTGACCCATCTAGATAAACTAGAAGGCCGTGACATGAACTAGCTTCAAGCCTTGAAAAATCTATAGAGACACCATAATAAGATAATCAGTTCATTTAACAAGAAGGTTTGTAACATCTCTTTCATCCATGGTGATAGAGTATGGATCTATGAACACTGATGATACCTAGTAAAAATTCACCGAATATGGAACCTAAGTGGGAGAAACCATACATCATTCACAAGGTATTTCCCAATAGTGAATAATATTTGGTCACTTTGTATGGTGATCACATCACTCCTCCAAAATTACATGTTTCTCGCATAGTATGTTGCATGAAAGGGAACTAGTTTCCTTATCACATAAATTTAAAATGCTTGGACTGGTCCAAACTCTATGACCTTAATCTATGTGTGAATGGTCCAAATTATATGACCTTAAACTATGAACTATTTCATCCTAAATTTATAATGGTAAAATTCATAAAAAACACATTCATCCATGATTCACAACATTAAACTATAAATCATAGATGGATCTGTCTGTATGACCATAAATGGAATGTACCAAAATCCTAAAAACATGACAACAAACATATAACTAGAGTCCAAACACAATTAATTTAAAATGTCTATGTGGTTTCCATGAGATTTTTCAGTTCTAGCGTTGGCTTCATTGATCCACAATCACATCATGTTATAGTTTCCTAACCAAACACATACCCTTTGTAAAACCTCTCCCTCAACATCCTAGCTGCATGATGATAAACTGCGTTATAATAATCATCTTATCCATAAAAAGAAATAATGTGTATAAAATAGTGTCCTTACCATTTGAAATTAATCTTAAAGGACCATTAATGTCACATGACCCTAAACTATGTCATCATCGTCATGAAAACATGATGAAAATGGAATATAATTACAATGTTCCTACATTAGAGGACATCACCTTTAGCAATAGTCACTATCTATTCCACCTCTCATGAACAACGTACAGCTTGATTGTTATCTACACAGGATACATATCGATGCTTGGATTATCCATCCTATATCACCCACTTAAAAAAATTAAAAAAATGAAAACAAATAAATTCATCTCTACCTCCATATGGGTCATACCTACAAAGAGAGTCCCTCATTCATGAACTACATGTGGCTTGACTCTCATCCTCATGGGATACATAGTGAGTCATGGGTCATCAATCATGTTTCCATTCGCAAGAACATCCCCATTTCAAAATCTGGTCACCTACATCTTGAATGCATGATGTTAAACTAATTGATATTTTAGAACTACATGTATCATTATTCTCATCCTCATGGGATATGTAGTGATGCCCAAACACTTTTTATTTTGTACAAGCCACAAATTTAACCTCCTATTGTTTCTCCTCCTTTAGGCCATATTTAATGAATGTTAGCCTATTTACTTCATTTTTGTTGGGTATTCCATATATCTTATCCATAAATATGTCTATAGGGATAATATCAAAATATTCCATAAAGGAATGGGGAAATTCATCCCCACTTCATTTCATTATCATGACTTATTCCCATTATCATTCAATTCCTGATAGACCCCCTAATGTTGACGGTCTTATGAAATTATGGATCACCTACCTTGTCTAGTCAATTCTCTAATAGATCTATAACAGAAAAAGATATAACATGTTATTCAAACCTTTTCAAATGTAAATTCTATGTTTTCTAAACCCACTCTTAACCGTTGTGGTCATGGTCTCAATGTTTTGAACATGGTCAGTAGTCGATAATTACTAGCCAGTACCCCCTTTTATCCAGACCATGAGTACTTGGATTACCTTCATTCAAATATATTTTTTTATTTATTAAATTATACCATTATCATCCACTATAATGTGTTCTCCCACATGTTAGGTAGACCCCTTGTATCATTAGTTGTTTCCAACACCGAGCATGGATCACATGGGATTAAGAAATTATGTAAGCTGTGTGCATATTTGGTCTAGCCGCACATGATCTATTCATTGTCCAAACTCTATGGACATAAACTAAGAGAATCACTTTAGAAAATGTGGTGTTGCCCTATGTCCATTTGGGCCAAATTCACATTGGGGTTATTACACCACCTCGCCACATACATCTATCTTAGGAAAATCCTCTTTTTATGGTCTGAAATCCATGACCATAAACTAAAGACCATTTTATGGATATTTGGTGAGACATGGACCCCTTGGCCCCCAATTTCATTATAATATGCTTGTTTCCTAACCCTTGTGTGGAACACGTGACTCTTTTGGTACATTCACATCATGTTTCATTCTTCTGTGCCACACTAATTCTCTTGGAATATACATTTCCCAATCCATGAACTGCGACTTTAAACTATTTTCCATGGTCCAGGAAGTATGACCATAAAATGTATGTAATGTCCTAGTCACATGATATTAAATTAGAATACATTTATTAATCACATGAAATTAAACAGTGTCATGTATCATCCTCACCATATGGATTTAAACTATGTGTTCATCATAGTTAGTTAAATGATGAAAACTTGTAAGGAATCACATTCTATTTCTTATAGGACATTTTGAATGTTGATGGTTTTCTAACACATTGTTTTCATCTTCTTATATTTCTTGGCATTAAAAATGACACTCCGTTTAAAGATAGGTTTGATGTTCATTCAGACAAATATGGTTATAGTTGTGTGTTCTAAAGCACAAAAACATAATTTTGATAGTGTGGGTAGCCATTAGAACATTCAATCTCTCAAATGAATGTTTTGTGTGCCCCTTTTTTGGATACTCATACTCATAAAAGTTTGAGGGGACCCCCTAATGGATTGAACTCATGCCTCTCTAGCTCACCTACCATACTAGGACAATGTTCCAAAAGTCATTAGATGAAAATTTGAGACATGTCACATGTTTCAGACATAGTCAGTGGTCGAATTTCATTTGGTTGTCTCTATTCATGGAAATGTGACTTGGATACTATATTTAAAACATGATCAATAGTTTTTTCTAAATTATTACAGATATCCAATTGGGTTCTGAGTTTTTGTTATTTTTATTAACACAACCCATCCCCCTTTGGTCCTATTGATTCTAGCACCACTGGCGTTATCCCATTGTGCACTAGGGTACATTGGGGAAAGAATGTTGGAAGATCCGAGAGACCTATTCTCCTGCCACAACCACTATCATCCAAAACATTTTAGATGTTTATTCAATAATATGATACCTCGAGTTGTCAATGGATACCTGACACTCTAATACAAATTGAACAATTATGTGGGTGTCCCATGTTTATCACAACAAGAGAGACACATGTTTTTTAGGAATTGGATGTTAATAGTCTAAAAATATGATATAAGTGTGATAATTAAAATAAGAAAATATATAGTTTCCTTCCATAAAAATTATCGACAACGAGCTTGGAATAAGTGGTAGTTGTATTATGAGTCCTTATAAAAACAACAATATAGATCTACCCCTAAGATCGAGATATTTTTTTCCCCAATTTTTAGTGTGTAAAACACGGGGTCTACTCCTTCATTATGAGATATTATTCTTCCTCACCATCCTATGGACAATTATCATTTCCCCAGACCTTCTCATTGTACCACATGGCTCACAGATTAACCACATGAAGAAAAACCAGCCTTATCTGCTCTGGGGCCTCTACCAACATAGATCTCAACTGTATGGCATGCTCCAAATATGTAGAAATGAAAGAGGAGAATTCATATGATTTATCATCAAGGTGAGGGATATCATTATTGACCACCTATAGATTATGTATGTTTTTGGAATTATCATGACCCTAGGATACATCTAGTTTTTTATGCCTTCATGTATCTTTTCAGCAATGTAGATGCAAATTAGCACATGGAGTACGTGGGCACTCACCCTTCTAGTTTACAGCCAGCATAACCAGTTATAGTGAGACCCCATCTATCATACCCATTATATATTTGTGGTCTGATCCATGAAGCACATGATTCTACGAAAATCCCAAAACATGATGATGCAACATTACTCATCTTTGTTAGAATTAGAATCATCCAGTTCTTAAAGATATGCGGTCTCACATTGCAGAAAAAATGAAAGTAACTCAAAGGTAGGATCCTTGTCCATCAATCCCCCCAATATACACGGATCCATATCATGATATTGGTTATATTATCTTAATATCACTTCAAAAATATCATCCATAACAGCATCAATTTCCAACCCACCAGTGGTGTCGCTCAGAGCAACAACTGACTGTTCACCAAAGACCATAGCCTTGTTAGATTGAACTACTATCTATGAATGTCCTTGAATCATTATCATAGAAGGGATTTCAAATACTACCACCATTTCTAATTTTAAAGAACGTGTTACCCCATCACTATTCAATAAAGGAGAATATCAGTCAACTGGGTCAATCGATCTGGCTAACAATGACGTCAACTCTATATGACAAGGATCTTACAAAATTTGACAGGTGTCATATCATCTTCTAAGGTTTTTTCCATCAGGATATCTGTGAGTGGCCCCCCCATTGACTAACTGAAAATTATTTTTTTACCATAGAACCACTTTTTAGTGCTGAGGGAGAAGCCAACATTACTTCAAGTACATAAGACATCAAAATGTGCCCCAATAGTCCAAAAGGAAAAAAACCGGATTAACATAATAAAAGAAATCCTCCCTTACAAAAAAATCAATAAATACTAGTTCACACCATTACAATGGTACTTAGAATGTTGTCCCGTGAAAAGATTCATGGGCCTAGTACTAATGACCAAGGCTATACCATCTCAAACTTTTGAATCTAAATCAACACGGTTTTGTGAAAACCTAGATCTGAACCTCATATGGAGTGGCCTCTGAAAAAATGGAATCAGAGGCCCTTGAATGATAGAACATATGACACAATACATATAACTCCATAAAAGATTCACACCATATTATATGATTCACAAAAAGAAGTGCAGCTTAATCAAAATCAATAATGAAGTCAAATATTTGAATCCATCACCACAAAAACAGCCTCTCGATAATTGGAGTCGACACCAAAAGAAGATCCTCCACAAACTAAACTGAAAAAAATCTTGTTTCCACCATCAATATCGCTCAACGAGACAACTAAACCACCCAATGTATTCATAGGTGAAACATATGATACAACTGCAACCTCAACCCACAACAGACCTGTTCTTGAATGTAGTCCTAAACTACACCTCCATGAATAGTCGATCCCACAAAAGGCCATGACCATAGACTCTCCAAAAGTATATTGGGTTGGATATAACCCACAATTCAACTCAAACCCATGAAACCTAAAAACAAAGGGACTAAAAAATTAAACTTTTTTGCAGTCCAAATCTCAAACCATGACGTCGCCACAACAAGTGGAGAAAGCCACGAGCTCAATGAGAAGAGCTAATAAGCAAAGCTGCAGCTGATTGAGATAGAGTAGATAGTAATGATGAGGAAACACTAGCACCGTGGAGGCATTTATAGGCTCATCCCCAATATATTATTAAATGGTCCATGCATTCTAGGGTGGTTTCTCTGAACCCCTACCTTCAGTCGGCTGATCAATTTCTTCTACCCTTGGCACATACTTCAAAGCATGTTTCTCCTTACATATTGTAGTGATTCCATCCCCATAATCAAGAGTTATTTGTTCATGATTATCCTTCATAGAATATATTTTATTTGTCTAGTCTTTGAAAAGCATGGGAGACTTAATAATAGGAGAAAATGTTTCAAATAATACTGTGAGTGCGTAAAAAAATTCTTCCATGAATTTCATGATCTCACCACTCTCCCATGTACTCCATTAATTAGAATCATCCAACCAATATTCATTGGATTCACTAGGAAAGGATACATGCAATACTAGCTCTGAAAATGAATATATTGGAGGGGAAGTCATATCTTATAGCACAATCACCCAATCAATCACAAGATACATGGTGCCTTGGGAATTCACTAGGACCTCCAATTTAGCCATAAATCATTCCCCCTCTTCTTGGTACATGTGGAAGAAAACCGTGGTCTAATTGATCCCTATGAGATCCAACCCATGACAGTTAAGGTTATCCTACATCCAGTAATTTTTGAAGAACCACTTGTTGAATTCCACACTTTCCCAATCCTCACATTAGATGATGTGATTAGGAATGTCCACACAATGTAAAAGATTCCTAGGAGTTTGGGTAGATGTTATATTGGAACCCATTGATGGAACCTCTTCCTCATGAGTCCACCTAACTAGAAGCACTTGTCCTGAATCTATTTCCCCTCTTCCTATAACATCACCCATAGTCAGTGTGGGTTCTAGAACTATTAACACTGAGTTGAAACTCCACTACCATAGTGTGCATCATCACTACCTCCATGATGATCTATTTCCACTGTTTGGACGCATACCTAAGGTGGAGGTGACACTAATTAATCAACATAGATGATCGACTTCCAAAGATTAACGTAGAGATATGTATCCTCCCATATCTGTGCATATCCATTGATCATCCCAAATGTTGTAGTGGTTTGTAGATGCTCATTCTGCATCTTCCTGTCTCCCTGTGTGACCATAATCCAAGTATTCCTCATCACTAATAGGTGGGTTTCATGACATACCTCCATGTACACCTTTAGAGTTATCCTATGAAAGATTATGATATTCCTTGTGAATTGAATAATGTTTTATGGTTGGAAGACTTGTTCACAATAAATGTTTTCCACTAGTACATCACCTCAAAATGTCATTAGATATAAAAGCTAGTATTCCTCCATTGTTCCATAACTGGTTACCATCCCATTCAAGAGATAGAATAAATTAAAGTTAAAATAATAAAACATCCCAACTCTATTCATCACATCATTCAAACCTAGCTTGAATGGAAAAAATCCTTTGATATTAGGAATAACTGGACAAATTTTTGACTTAAGAATGGAAATAAGGTTTGGACATTCATAAAACACAATGTGTGCCACCTCCCCACTATAAAAGAAGTGTAATTTTTTTCATACATCTAACTAATTATTTCCTTAGATGATATTCGGGAGTACCTTATACAGATTTTCTAAACCCAGTATCCCAATATTAATGTGTTGACCTATTGGCAGAAGAATAATTATTATAAATGTTCTTGGTCAAGCACCCCATGTGTGAATCTATCACTGAGAGAATCCCCCCATAGATAAGGGATGATATGATCCCAGTATACCTAACTATGGGTTCGAGATCATTTTTTATGTTGTACCCCCATTATATCCTTTGTGAATCCTCCATGATCTACCAGTAGTATCCTTCCATTCCTCATTGGGCTCCTCTCAGACATGTGCAAGGCCTTGTAGGAAATTTCCTGTTATGATCCTCAACCTTATCTACATACTCCACTAAGAAATTCAGAATGTATCAAAACCATTGATTTAAATTTATTTCCTTATTGTCTTTATTTTCCATGGTTATCAACATCACTACATCAAACGTCACTTTTTCCACACATGATGGTTGTTCAAAATCATCCCATGCATCCAAAATAGGGAGAAATTCCTCATACACCAACCCAAGGATTATAATTCAGGAGATATAATTGAGGTACTTGAGGCTGTTGTTGAAAACCCCATGATGTAAATTAAATTGGATGGTTCGTGGAGACCACCAGCTCGATAGCTCTCACATGATCTCTTGTGGCAGGTAGAAGAAGAACGCAGAGGCCCATTCCACTTCATAAAGGCCTACCCATTTCAGTTCTACCCTGAATTAAGGACAAAATCTGCATACCCATTAGGCCCATGACCATGTTTCCATAATTATTCCTACCTCACACAAATTCAAGTCATCATTCAATCTTTTCTCTGGGTTTCGTAATCCTTACTTAATGATTTTTTGATATTACAACGTAGAATCCCCTTCCTCCATACTTCCCCCATCAACATCATTTATTTAATTGTAATGGAAGTCTAATATGATGGGAGAATAGTCCATCCATATTTGGCCATCAACATCTTTGTTCCACATTTAATTTCATAGGAATCCCCTTAAATGATAAGGTAGTTCATCTATACTCACAGTCGGAATGGAGAAATCATCCATCAAACCAGATCCATATAGTGGAAACCACTTATATAGGGGGTACTGGTTCTACGATTTAAATAGTAGAAGAAGAAAATATTTTTAGTCAGAGTGTATTTGAATGTACTCCGTAATCATAATTTTTTCACAATTTCTTTCCATTTGACAACATCCACAAATACCACCTAATAATATTCTAGAGAATCCAATGAATCCAAGATTTCAGTGATTTGTTGATCCTATTCACAATGATACTTTATAGATATCATTAGCATAACACCTAATCGAGGAGCCTCATTGATCAATTAGTGATTAAAAAATAAAATAATGATCTAGATGCAGGGATCTATCATATTTCTTCATAGAACAAGGGTTCGTTGTTTCAGGTTCACATATACTTCATTCAAGGAGGTAATGGGCTTTATGAGAAGAGATCATGGGATAACATTCACATAATGGATCTGTTCAATTTGATTCCCCCCATGATATTTATCGGTGCTAAGATTCCCAACACATCTCGCACCCAATCCATAACGATCCAGAATGATGACTGATATTTGAAAATGAATGGAGGATTGTAATATTGTCAATGTTAATACCTTATAATCGGACCCTACTTTCCCATAAACTCCTATTCTATGTGTGTGGGGGGGGATTAGCACTAAAATACATGCCCAAATATAATTTGAGGAAGCCCTTGATCTATGGAGTTGAATCCAACCCAAAATGGACCCCAAAAATAAAAAGGGTTTTATTCAAAAATATATTTCACAGAGACATCTCACCACCATGATCATTGAAGGCCTAGGTGAAACTCATTGTGTGTCCAATTTCACCATACGACCGAGCTATTTGTTGACGGATGGCATTGTGAGTCTAACCAAGCCACAAAAATTTTCATAGCCCATATTTTCTACATGGTGTGCCTCCCATAATTATGAGACCCCTTTTCCAATATATATTGAGCTCATTATACCTTCAATGGAAGGCTACCATGACCTTTCAACTTTTTATTACCCGATTCATGATCAAATGAGCACTGAGAAACAAATGGATAATGAATTATTAAATGTATTTTTGCAACAAAAAACCCATTTCCCAAATTCTTAGATTCCTTTACCTATAGTGGGTATTCCTTTCATTAAGGCTTATGACCATCACTATGGAGGAAGACTATACATGGAACTTGAGACTTCACAGAGCATTAATCCTTCGCTGATTACTCCTCCACCAAATATTGATTTTATGAAAATGCATGGTACCTACATTTTAGAATTTTCATTACATTGTGAAGCCCTCCAACAACAAGAAGACCCCAATATTCATGAATATCTTCTCAGTGAGGCCACATACTTTGTGAAACAATTCTCATGTTACTCAGACAGTTTCCTCCCATCTACCGAGAAATATTCACAATGAATAATCTCCCAAAGCCAACATACCCATCCTTGATTGGTTTAACAGCACTTAAATTCATTATATGACCCTTCATATCCATTCATGTACCTACCTCACTTAATGTGTGGCCTGTAATTCCCTTTTTCCTCTTTTTTTATCATTGGTACACTAATGGATTTTTCTTTTCAATATAGCCAGGATAACATGAACCTCCTGAGTGACCAATCCTACTCACCATTTCCTTCTAGCATTCCTGATTCCATACAATCCCCATGAGTTGATGAGATATGGTTATATATGTATGATGAAAGAAGTGTGAGTCCAGCACATTGAACCTACATGATGTAAATATTTCATGTACCATTGTCCTCAACACTTGTTTTTAAACATTGATATTATCCAATTGGGTATGCCAAGGATGTCTCTGTGTATAACTAACATGGAATGAAATATTGGTCACATTGAATGAAATCCTCCTCATATATAATGGCACACCCACATAGGATTAGATATGTGATGGGAACTGGGAAACTCTCAATTCATGATCTCTCAATCCTCCACTCCTCTCCCACTAGGCTTTGTCACCATGTGAGCCTCGGGAAATCTCCACATGTAATCCCCAACACACCTTTGGTAGGATTCTCTATGTGTGACTGACATGGAATATGATTTTTCTCACATGTAATGTGATCCTCATTAATACCGAATGGTTTCCTCCATAGAAATATTTTATGTGTAAGTGCCACATCATCACTTTTTTCATGCAACTTTCAGGGAACAATATTCTGTTATACCACTTTGTTTGGTTTCTAACATCAAGAATGACTCATGTGGACCTTGAGGTTTGTGATGAAAATGACACATATCCATCCCCGTTGGGCCACCTCCATAGGTGGAAGCCCCAACACCCAATTTAGATCAACATCTACATTGTTTTATAACTAATTGGGATACATAATAAAGCCACTTGTTGTTCAATAATAACCCTTCAACCATCCCATCCATCCCATCTATTCCATCGATTTCACCCAAATCACCCAAAATACATCATGATTTTATTCGGGAAACCACATCTCGATGATACCATGCGTTCATATGGGATTTTCTTATATGTAAACACGATCCACAATATCACTTGTCATATAATCACCCGATATACTCCCATGCATATCCCTAGATAATCCCACACAATCCAACCATGAGGGATCATCTTGTGAAGGGAGTCTATTATGTATATTCCCCAAATCATCTATCAAACCACATGGGTTTTGATACCTGTCTAATAAAAAATATGTACAATCCCAATTAATGGTAAACCATAGTTCTCCCCTCTTAGGGGTGGACCCCTACGATCCACCTCTATTGGTGTTCTGACTGGTCTTCATGGTGGGACATCATCAGTTATTGGGACACGACATCCCTGGTCCATTCTCATAGATCATTTTCACCATCAATCTAGTAAACCATGGGGAATACCTTTAAGGGATGTACCCCTAAACATTGTGACATCTTCCCTTTACGGGAAATTCCTTCCATGTTCTACTATCATTGGGAATTACGATCCATCCATCTAGAAATCGTTTCTGGTATCCCCTCTTAGTGATGTACCCCTATGATCTTCCATTGAGAGCATCTTGATCATCCCACTTCATCTCTGGAAGATGTTAGACCCACAATATTTTACAATTATACCTTGTGATAAATATTTGAGTATTAAAGCAAACTTCATAATTTATTCTTTTTATATCAAATACCTCATGATCACCAAATTATTCCTCGCGTTTCAAGTCTATGAGAAACCGTGATATGATGAACAATGATGACCAATGTTCCAGAATCTAGACATACCAACGATGGCCATCGTGAATTGTCACTTGAACGAAGTTTGTTGTGTTTTCATGACCCCTTGGAATGTCAATATTGAATATGAATAATTAATAAACATTAATAATGGAATGAAACAAGGAATGAGTTCCATTAACACGTCATAAATTTATCCAGGAGACATGTACTATGTGATGAATTCTAATGAGGAGTCCACAAAAGGATATGCCGACACACCATCATCCCATTGTGATCAAGTAGTAGACATAATCATTGAATATGATGAAATATAGTATACTATAGAAAGTGGAAATATAAGGAAATAATGTAGTTCAGTGAAACATAAGACACAGGGTGGGGTGCCTTAGTGAATGCATCGAAAATAGGACTTAAGAAATGCATCTCGGATATCGTGAATAGTGAGGATGTTGCAAGACATGACACTATATATCATGAAATTGTTGATCCAATTAATCCAAAAATTATTATCCCGGTTCTCTCATGTAGTTAGATGAGTTTAGTAGGGAGTTTGATGGATGTGAGAGTTCAAATTATCACATTTTAGAAACACAATTGACTTTCTTTCGCAAGGCTCTTTACATCAAATACAATATTTGGCATCTTTTTTTGATGATAAAATTTCTATGTATATTCATGAACAAGGCATACAACTCCACGTTGAACCCATTGATGAGGGAGTAATTACTGAGAATCCAAATGTGGGAGATCCTTGAGAGTATCTGATCCCATTTTATAAGAAAACTAATGATGAATATCTTCTTTATGGGGTTCTAACCTTGAGAATTGGGTCTAGGAAGAACTGTGGAGCTATCAATTCCATAATTCGACCAACAAATTAGTGAGTGTTATCAAATTATTTGCTCAGCACATTTCCTTTTCTATTTATTGACCACCATATGTTGATGTGAAGTTTCAACTACTATTTAGTACCATCGGCTTTGGTGACTGGGCCTGAGAGGTGGGATTCACTTCCAGTTACACCAAAAATAATATATAAAACAGAGTTCATTTTAGAGGGAGCATAAGAATGTGGTTAATTGATCTCACTAATCTTTGAGTATGTCTCAACCCCCATTAATAGATTTGTGTCAAATTTGGAGATGAAGGAGACATTTTTTACTATATACTGCATTTTCTGGAGGGATATCATAAAGATAATTTGGGAGAGGCCTCTTAAAGACATGTCTCTACGACATCACCAACATCAACTCAAACATTTTGTATTTCAAAATGGAAGATTTAGTAATATTAATATCCATAATTTGGTGAGGGAAGCCATTCAAAAAATGTATGAAGAGACAAGATTACAACATGTCATGGTAAAGCTAACATGCATGTTTGCGGAAATTTGGGAAATTGTAACCATGGTTCTGCTCAACCACACCAAAGATGTGAAGGACTACTAGTATCAACATGATGAGGAATCACCACCATTTTTTCAACTACATGAATAATTAATTGAGTTTATGTAATATATAGTACAAATATATCAATACTTGGTAGTGTTTTTCTATAAATAAGGGTTGTTGTTGGTGTAGACAAGGAGACGCTCCATAAAGATTAGGAGGCGATTTATATAAAAATGGATGATCTTCAAAAATATTATAGAGATAAAAGATATACAATTGAAGTATTCAACTCCTATTTTGAGGATAAAAATTAAAAATTTACAGAGAGGCTTTAGTATGTAGATGTTCCCCTATCCACTAGAACTGAAATGAGAAGGACTTTTTCCCTACGATTTGTTCATGAACATTTAATTGTCTTTAATGTAATTTTAATACATAAATGAAAAGGACTGAAGGGATTGATTTTAATTTCATTATAATTACAATGAAAAGGATGGTGGAGGGACCTAATGTTTTTATTACCTAAGTCAAATGGTCTGGAGAGCAAGTTTCGGCTATTTCTATGGTCATATCGACAACCCTACGAACATTTCATTTTTGTGTCATTGGATTAATTTTTTTAATATTTCCAATATAAGAACAACATATCATGTGAGACTTGGATTTTTATTAGGTGACCATTTTTTGATTTTCATCTAAACATGTTTTGTACATCTTTCCTTTTATTGGTTGATTTTTTAGACTATAGATGGTGTAGTTCTAGTAAGACAACACAAACCTTTTGTCCATAATTCCCTATTGTGGGTTTTAAACCTGGTTAGTGTTGTGTCTCTTTTTGTAGGTAGTTAAATTTCATTAATGAGGGAATAAAAGGTCTAGTGTTTTAGGTCAAACATGTTTGACAATATTTTTGGAAATTATGACATAATCAATGCTTTTTGGAAAATATGTTTATAAAATTCATAAAATACTTGATGTGAAATATTGAGACATGATTTTATGATTTCAGAATCCAAAACATAATATCTATTAATAATTGATGAATCTACTATGTAAGAAGTTACCAGCAGTTGAAATCCCTATTTTTGTGGTTAACATTATTCAAATAAAATTGGGTTGTGTCACTACATAGTCTAATAGTGGAATCCTTTGGGAGACATTCCCTTTTGTGGGTGACGTATGCAAAACCAACTAGGGTGTATTACACCATAGTCAGGTAATAAAGTTCTCAAAATTACCAAATTATATTACTGATTGATGAAGGATGTTTATGAGGATCCAAATTTCTAAAGACAATTATGGGGGGATTTTTCAAGGGGAGATGTATGAGAGTGAACAATGATTTTTTATTTTCATTGTCCATGATTGGGAAATCACTCATACAAGAATTTGAAATGTGTAAAGGATGGTAAATTTTGGTAGATAACCGATGTCAGAGAAATTTAATGCCCCTTACTAACATGGGTTGAATAATAATGAAGTTTAATTTCATAAGACCAGGACATTGACCATATATTTTAATGGTTGATAGTGAGTACATTGTTGTAAAGTTTAATGTGTTGTTACTATGATGTTAGGCTATGTAGTTTAATATTGTACAATTATGATATTAACAATTTAGTTTAACATATTATGTTTAGGAAACTGTAGTATAGTTTAACATCATTTGAATTGGACGTTATGCTATAAAATTTAATTCCTTAAAAAGTGGAAATTATACTATGGAGTTTAATATAGTATAACAAGGACATCGTGGGGCTACGATTTAAAGTCATTATATTTGAATGAAAGATTAATAATTATCTCTATTAATGGTAATATATTTTGGAATATGATATCAAATTCATTTATGAGGAGGGGAATATTGTGAGCTATAACTTAGTTAAATCCAGACCTAGAGAGTGTTATGGGAAAAAAGGATGATGGAAATACATGAGGTCTCTTCTGATAGGGTAGTTATCACTAGATGAATAAAAATTTTTTTTTTGTACTTTATGTCAGTGAAATTGGGTTATGTTACATCATATTTAAATAGTGGAATCCTTGGGTGACAATTCATAAAATTTTGTGGGGACTAATGATAGTAAATAAGGGGTGAGTTACACCATATTATAGAAAGGGAGTTCTCAAGAATATACGAACTATATTTCTCATATCAAGATGATGTTTATGGAGATTATTATTTCATCGGAACAAAATTATTGTTTTCTTGAAGAAAATTTTCAAAATATAGATGTACCATTTTAATTCAAAGTTACCGAAAAATTGGGGGGAATGGGATCCCAATTAAGGTCAGATCCAAGCATGTGAAACATGGTTGTTTAATTTATATGACATATGACTAAGACCATAGAATTATTGAAACTGTATGTGATATATGTCCGAACAAACCAACATTGTTTCATCACAATTCAGAGTGGGGGTGTAAATTTAAAACCATTGTCTTAGGGATTCTCAATAATTAGTAAAGGATATGGGACATGTATGTGGGGGTGACCATAGACTGAATTAAATTGTCGGCCCAAACATAATTTCTTCAAAACAAATGATGATAGAAGAGTCTTCCACCAAGGGTGAGGTTTAAACTAGTTGACATACCCATTTTTGGATACTTTATGAAAAGAAAAATATAGAATGTTACTACATTGTAAAAAAGTGGATTAATTTCTTGGAAAAGAGCATCTGGTGTGTGAATTTATGAAAATACAATATAGGAGTGTTACAACATAGTCTAGAAATAGAGTTCACATGTATCACACAATCTATCACTAGTAGTTGGAGAATGACTTTGAGGATCCTAATGTGTCAATGATTAGGATTATTATGTGTCGAGGGGATCAATTTGAGCACAAATGAAGTGTTTGGAATAATATTGTCCATGAAGTGTAGATTCCATTGAATAGATTGGACTCAGACCAAAAAATGGGGCATCTATGTTTTCTTTGTATAGCCCCAATGGGGGGAACCAAATTATAGACTCCATCATAGTCCTTTCTTCATATTCTATAGAGGGGTAATTTATCTTTACCTAAAGGAGGGGACTATAAAATGAATCATAGGATTCACTACATATCCCACTAAAATGTGAATCATGCTATACATATTCATTGAGGTACCATATTGTTTAAATTAATATGGTTTTGATTTTATCTATTACATTTATAATCACACAATAAGGATGTCATCCATGCATTTTAACATCATATGATGAGCACATTATCCATTAGGTTTGACATTGTATGGTAAGGAAGAACATGACATGACTAGAAAAAACAATATAATATTGTAGCAGGACGATGATATATAACCCTAGAATCACTATGTTTCTTGTTGGAGTAATTATCAATCCACTCATAGTTCTATAAATGATTCTCAATAGTGATTTAACCCATCTATGCATTAAAGGTGTTTTTAATAAGGGATCATGCAAGGTGTAAAAACCCATATTGGATCATCTCATGTAGATCTAGCTCATACATTATAGGGTTTTTAATTTTCTATATTATGTTTTTGTTAGGTATAATATAGAAGATATAGGTGTAAATATGTATATTAATAGAATGTTATTCAATTATCACATAGTTAATGAGGAAATCATGTATCTTATTATCTTGCGATGAGGACATCTACTGTGCATTTTAAGGTATTGGGACTAGGAACATGATAACCCCGATACAAATTGATATTCATTACTTGTGAGGGGATAAACATTACTAAATCTCCAAAGAACACATGAGTTATGCTCAGTGTGAGAATCAAGGATTAGTAAAAGCATCATCCATGAGAAAAAATAAATATAAGTAGTGAATAAGGGTTGTGGGTTTTTTGTTGGTTGGGATAGAATGTGAGATACATGCGTTGATGTGTATTTCATCATAATTAAGATCAATCCTTAAATTGTTCTAAAATATGATTTAGTATAATATATTATGGTGAGGATGAAGATGAACCTATATGATATAGAGAAATTATTGCAGCTGGGCCTAGGGATTGAAATCTAGGTGTCACTATGCATCACGTAATTGTAGGAATCAAGCCACCCATTGTTATAGAATGATTTCCCATATTGTTATTAATTTTATACAAGGAGTGGGGGATTTTTTTCATTCATATGAACATGATATTGGAGATCTAGACATCACTATATATCTCATTGGAATGATAATCAAGACACACATAGTTTTAGAATGATCGTGAGGTTTATCTTCATTAAATGAGGAAGTTTGTCATGTATTTTATCATTTTAGGTAATGGAAATAGGTAATATTGGGGTATATACCTATAAAGTGGGACCACATTTCACTATAGAGTGAGAATGACTTAAGTTGGTCTTGTTCATGGGAGTTTCCTAACCATTCTTCCTCATGTCCACACAAGAGAGAAATCCTACCCACTAAGGGGTTAGAGGGACATGATTGGGACTTAAACATGAGAAGGAGGCCCATATTTAAGGGAACACAAGGGGTGTTTCATCTTGTAGTATTTTTTTGAGTTTCTTAACAACAAATGAGGGATGTAAACCATTAAGTTTAATGTTATACATTGATGATGACTAATTTCATTAAATTTTAAGTCATGTGACTTGGACCACATTCGAAGACATTAATAATTGTTAAAAAATTATGATGATGCAATGTAGTTTAACTTCATGAAGAATAAAAGTGGCTTACTTGATGTGGGAAGTAATATTGTGGTTGGACCACCAGATCTGACCTAGGTGTCACTATATATCATACTAGATAATGACTCAAGACATAAATAGTTCATTAAAATTGTTCCGCACAAAAAGTAAACAATCATATGGGGAATAGGGATATTTAATATTATTTTCGGATGATTGATGGTCCCATGATCTGAGGTTCATACTTCAATAAATATCTCATTGAAATGAGAATCACACTATTCATATTTCTAGGAATGTTCTAAGTACAGATCTAATCTATGAACAAGGAATGATAATTTTTTTTCATACGTAGTCTGATGAACGATGGTCCAAGAATCACTAAGTATCTCATTGGAATGGGAATCAAGCCAACCAATGTTAATTAAAATGACGTGGTTGTGTTCCATTACTAAATATTGTGATCGACTGACTCAAATTGGAATGTTGTGTAGTTTTATACCATGAAACGTGGAAATGAACCATGAAATATAACATCATGCAGTCAGGATGTTATTCTATATAGTTTAATGCCTTTACATCATGAAATATATATAGAAATTTTCTGTTGAACATCCTATATATATGATAGCTGTCGTTTCCTTTTGGTCTTGTGAAAATTACCAACTATAAATTTTAATAAATTACAGTTCAGATGATCTTCCTGTGATTAGATGTAATATTTATTTAGGAATCTATTATTTTTTTGGGTTATAAGAAGCTCTCTATACATTGATATTGAAAAAAAGACCCATTGGAGTTGACATTGTGTATGGAGTACTGACTCTCCAACTTTGGTTAATGGTTTGTGGGCTTATTTCCTAGTATAATTTCATTTCAATAGAACAATAACTATAATTCTTGTAAGATTGAAGGGAGGAAAACCTTCTTAGGAAAGGATCACAGTATCCGATTTTTATAGACTTCCAAGTGATGAAAGGTGTAAAAAATTTCTCATAGAGCCAATATATCTCAGCCAGTTGTTTCTAGGATTGTTCATATGTGGATATCTGGTCATGGATGTTAATATTGAGTAATGGTAATTGAGCCTCATTGAAAAGGAATAATTCTTTTCTGTGTACCAGTGATTACGGGGTCACGCATGTTGCTATACAGGTTGTAGTCAAATAATCCCAAAGGGAATGAAATATATTTTCAGGCTAATAAATTTTATTATTAGCCACCATCTTCTGAAGTACGTTTGGTAGGGTCTAGTGGAAGTCCTATATCTATCCATTATCAACCCCCCAATTTCACAATGAATGGTTATATATGATACTGCACTCATGATATATATTTTACACCTTATTATAAAATAAATTTGTACAATTTTCCATCACTATAATATAAGGGAAAAAAATATTATAATTATGATAACATTAATGAAGATAAAGATTCTTTTGGACCCATCTAATTTGATATGTATTGCCTAATTTTTTATAGAAGAAATGAGTAGCAGTTAAGATGTATTTGAACTTCATGTTCGTAGATGGAGGGTATGGGACCACAACATTCATACCCTATATGGATGATGGCCATGAGTATTTTGTTCATTGTATCATCTCCTAGGGTTGATGGATGAACATGGTATTCAGTTAGAAGGAATTATATTTCTTATTGTATTTTATGAAATCTTTTTTCATAGTGGGCCAGTAGTACCCAAGTCATTGAATTGGATGGTAAATCATAATTCCTGGCTAGTGGGAACCATAATCATGTGTTTGCACTTAATTTGGGATATCAGTGATACATATGAGAAGGAATAAATAAAATACACATTTATAGAGGACTATATGACGATTTGGTCCATATTAAAGAGTGAAGTAGTTTTCACATCCTTTGATTTTCTCCATCTCATATCTATCCAATGGGAGTGATCTGTTTTGGAGAGAGTCCATTATTTTCATAATCCACTTAGCAGTAGGACAATATAGATCATGAATAAGACTTACTTCATTTACATATTACATTCTTATTTGCATGAAATGTTTGGCCATTCAGTGATGCACAATATTGATGATTGTTTCATCCATATTTGGATCCCTTACACTGGTAGTTGAATTCTTCAATTAATCTTCCTCAAAATGTTTTGACTGTGGGATGTGATTCAATTTTGTAGGGGAACTCTTCTATTATCCCAAAAACATAGTAAAAAATGTGGCTTAGCTCTTCTATTCTGATGTAATAATTTCCTTGGTATGTTTGATTACACTTTTGGAATCTCGTTTCACTTTAATGTGGTCTGTAGGTATTTGGAGTTCCTCTTTTAGGCTTGTAATTAGGGAATGCTATTCTAAATCAATGTTATTATATCCTATTGATAATAGGAATGAGTAAGGTATGGTTGATTTTATTGGGGAAATGTGCATGGTCCATAACACTAATTTTTTAATATTGGATATTTCTATTATCTTACATGATAGGCTCCAAGATTCACCATAAATATACATCTCCCATATTTTTTAGCTGCTTTGAACAAGGAATAACACTCCATCGGGAAATTAATTATTCAATGGCATTGTTTCTACAGATGGGTGTTCGACAATGAAATATACCATGGCCTTTCTTTTAACTACTTTCTGTGGTAAAAACATAATATCTAACTACCAAAGAACAACCACCCATTATGCTATATGTCATATCAATATAGTACAAATAAGTATGTATTTTTGTTGGTTATTGCGAGAGAAAAAATGGACATTTTGGCGTCTTAGGTAGTTCATCAGTTTCTGAGCATAGATTAACACAAGGTATATTTCTTGATATATGAATAATGAGTCTCATCTTCAAGAATGGATTTAATAATATAATGAAGTTTGTTTTCATTCATATCACCGTTCTTTTTCATACAGAAGGCACCTTTTGATCAGTCATGGTTTATCACTTATAGAATGAATGGATTTCCCCTAATAGGTGGAATTAATACTAGTGGCATCAAGAGGTATTTATCTAGGGTGTAAAATTATTTTTTATATTCACTATTCCACTAATATGTTACCCCCTACTTCATTATTTTGGTGAAGGGGAAATATTTTCTTTCATAGTTGTCTATAAATCACATGATCTTGGCCATGATTCCATTAATACCTCTCAACTATTTATGGTATTTAGGAGGTGAAATGTTAAGTATATATATATTTTTTTACCATTTTTAACTTTTATTATATGATGACGTATGATAATGATGATAAATTTTCTTAAGGTTACCCCAAAATCAAATTTCATAGAGTTTATCACTACATTATGCTATTATAGCTTGTTGAAGATGGTCTCCAAGTCATCCAGGTGGTTCGAACATTGTCCAAAAAATAACCAATAAAACATTAACATATAATTCAACACACTTACCCCAAAAAATGTTTGAATATACGATGCATCACATGATGGTATGTGACACTGGTGTTCTTTAAGACAAAGTGAATTACCCAATTGCAAATTTAATCTCAAGGGGATATAAAGAAGGTGTCTTACTCAAAATAATAGACCATACAAATTAGGGTGAACCCTATATAACCATCCATGAAGGATAGGGTTTGATAACCAGCCATCTTGTGAATTCAGTGTTCTGTGACTGAAAGTCAAAATTCATCTTTCAGATAATTCTTGTTGAGATCACTCAGTTCATTGAAAGCACTAATTTTCCTACCAGTCTACTTTACTGAATCAATGTTGGATAGTCATTTTAGATATTTTACATCCAAAACAAATATATCACTGGTGATATTTTCCACTTCAGAAATAATATTGGATGCATGACTTGGGTGTGTCCATCTGGCTTCATGTTTTTATCTCGTATGGCCTTTTGAAAAACCAATGTGATTAGTGGTCACCTCAGGTTCGAGCTCTATAATCTATGTGTAATTTTATATGAATACAACACTATTTTTATTCTGGAAGGATTTATATAAATCCATTTATGTGGATGTTATTTTTTCACTAATCAAATTGAGTCATGGATCTTTGTTTGTACCCAAATTTATTTTTCTGAGATCGACAATATTAGTGGATACACCTTTTAAAATGCTCTTGATCCATCCTTATGGTCATCATATTCTTCCTTATCCTCATTCATCACCTCTTCCACATATTCATTAGAATTTGGCGATGAATCTTGTTTCTCAGAGTGTGAATAAGTGTTGAAATTTGTAGATTCAAAAGGCAATGAAACCATTACCATATCAATCGATGGCATAATACCATTTTTGAGCACTGAAATCGAGGAAAGGGACTGAAAATGAGAATCTTAATAATATTCAATTTTCATGAAAAATTATTTTTTATTAGATTATGGAATATATATTTTTTGAATCTCAGGTGAATGGAATGAAAAAATTTCATCATGTATTTCATTACCACTTGGAATGTTGAAATCATCTCCTGTGATGTTGGGATCAGTTTTCATGAGTAAAATCATTTAGATCACTAAATGAGTGTTTGAATTTGGATCCATCTCATTGACATCATTCATGAGAAAAATGTACTATGAATTTATCATTTTAAATGGGCTAGTTAAAATAATCTTCATTCCATTCAATTCATTTATTCATGTAACATCATTAGTCATAGACCATTTCTCATCCATCTAGTAGAATCATTCATCAATGAGTTGTGATTCATAGGCTATTAATGAAAATTTGTTACCATAAAAGCTCCCAATTTTTCAATTGATATGATATTTTAGGCATTGGTGGTACAATGATGGGATAACCACATATTGATGTTGACAAGGTCTTCCAACTAGAAGAATGAAGGTCATATCCTACCTAACAACTATGAATTATGAGATTGACATGAGATCCACAAACTCACATCTGAGTTTGATTTCACCTGGGGGTTTTTCTCATTCAAGACACATCCATACAATGTTAATATAGAGTGGGAAAAGTGTGATTTGTTTAATACCATTTGAAGAAGGGTTTGGATTGGAATGAGGTTTTCTCATTAGTTGTTGTTTACGAAGGCTCATTGGATATCAATTTCATTTATCTTGAAAGATATATACAACATTCTGACATGTCCATAAACAATGGAATACTCATCTTGCTCTATGAAAGTAATAAATGTGTGGAATTTCACAATATCACTCACTACACGATACACTTCAGCAGTAACAAACTAAACTCTAATTACATGAAGACATGACAAGGCCTCTATGAGTGCTTCATGGAGGTCCTTTGATAGAATCAGAGAATCTAGTATTGACAACTTTCCCAGAAGTAGAGATAGTTGTTTCAAAATATCACAGTTCATTGTAATGGTTTGGGATTTTTAGTATGGTGAATCTGTTTTACATTTGATTTAGGAAAAAATGTAATTGATATGGATGGATCAACAGTTGGAACGTGATTTTTTGGTTTTTATGATCTTAGTGGATGAGGTCAGCTAGGTCTTCCTACAAACCGAGGTTGGTTGGGAGATAATGTATCCCCTAGCCCATATTCCAAGATGAACGTGTTAGGAAAAAATATTACTTGTGGGGGGGGGGGATTATTACTCATTATGAGATTTTTAGTGAGATATATCAGGATTTTTGGTCCCATGTATGGTTTTAACAAGGACATGGTTAGGGTAGTGACTCCTGGAACGACCACATCTTCCCTTGTATCCTCGACTTTGGAATCCTCTTCCCCTAGTTCCCAAAACATGTTTTGGGAAATGGGTTCATAATAACTCTAATAATCTAAAACATGATATATTAATTGAATATCTTTAATAGAACTGATGATCAACTCTCTACATAATATATATTTTGACTATTAAGTTGAATCCTATTGTACCATTTGGATGGGCAGTGACTGTTCTTATGGAAACGTAGGCATGGATTCCACTAAAGTCAAAGATAAATTTTTTCCATGGCATAGAAAAGTATTCATGTGTTTGAATTTTACCCATCCATCCATATCTCTATTTTGAAGACCAGATTTCAAGGGGATGCCATGTCGATGGATTCGAGTATGATGTAGTGGATGAAGTTGAAGGCACAATTAACCATTTCAATTTTTTTGGAGTATAATATGTGTCTAATTGAGCTTCATTATAACAATATAATTATTGAAATTCATTGTAATATTGATGTTAAGATTCTTCCATTCATTTTTCTTTTTTATATTAGTGGCATAGACACATGGTACTTGATCAAGTGGCCTACCGAACTTCTCTTTTCTAGAGTCCACAATATTTTTCATGATGTCATTGAAAAAAAACACTCTGGGATGTTTTCCTCAGTACACGATGGATGTTGAAATAGTTTATGATATCTTTTTTCCCATATTTTTTGGGATTCATGGGCTTTGTAAACCTGATCAATTTCTTCTCAAATGTCGAGATTATATTTAAAGTGAGTTGATAGCTTTTACAAGAATAAGCAAAGATATTAATAGCTTCAAACTATTTTCCTCACTTATCTATGTAATCATCTAGATTAGGTGGGTGTCCTGGTTGATCCTCCGGAGACCAAGTTTATAAGGCCACGACCTTAAACCTCACTTAATATTGAATTAAATGTATAATTCAAATTGAGGATCTTTTCATGACTTAGAGATTTAGATAATTAGTTCATAACTATTACATCTCAAAAGATTACATAGTAGACACCTCTACAAAGTCACTTTTTTTACAAAACATGGACTCTAAAAAAAGTCATGTCTAGTTCTATGTTTATGACAGAATTAATTTACCCTGATCCCATCCTTGACCCTATTCCACATTATTTCCTATGAAAAAAATTTAAAAAAAACTAGGGGTGAGCATAAAAAGCTCAGTAAGGAATATAAAAGTATGAAAAGAAAACATTAGTCCATGTATGAAATCATACGTTACTCTTAAAACATAAGCATTTTAACATACCGCATCAAATCATGAATTAATCATAGAAATCAGAAGATATAAAGGTAACTTGAGGCATTCCTAACATTCTTACGTAGGGAGTAACCCTCTTGGTTACGTTTGGAATACCCATCACTGTATATTCCCTAAATCTCTTTGAAGAAACCTTAACGTTTAACTCCTTCGTGTTACCCAATGCATTGGAGTGCTATATGGGGCTCACCCGACCTTAGTTTATAACAGAACCGCCTGTCTTCATAAACAATGCCCAAGAACCATAACATAATTGTATCACATAAAACATGCATATAGGAATCATAACATATCCACATTTCAATCCCATGATATTAATACAACACATTGATATAATAAAAACATTATGAAAACCATTTTCAATACCAAAATAAAATAAAATTAAAACATGGTATTTATTTTTCATTTAATAAAAGTTATGGCTTGTAGAGGAAGCCGAAAATCAAATAATGGACATGGCGGAAGAGAAGTCATTGTCACCTCATATGTACGATAAAAAAACATTCCTTTTGTTGTTTAGTAAAACTCTTCGTATAAAAAAGATTAGTTTTGAATAAATGTAAATGTCAAAGGGGATTATACACCACATAAAAGAAATTTGTGTATAAAACAAAATATGCCTCAATGAAAGGATATTGAGATGAAGTCCCATACCTCAGGTCCGACTTGACTCGATCACCCTTTAATCTCTTTAAAATCAGGTATCTCTTATTGGTTTGAACCAAAAGGGTTCCTTGAAGAGCTTTCTGCCCAAGGTAAGGCTTCAAGGATGAAGGGAGGGATGCGGAGAGATAAAATGAGCAGAGCTTGGCCGAACCAAAGGCTTGAGAGGCGTGTATAAGTGTAGCTCGAATCCTTTACATAACAACATCCTAGTATATTGAAGATACTGGTGTTGTTACAAAATAAAGGAATAAAAATATTTTAGAGGGTTGGAGAAGCAAAATAAAAAAAAGAACACAAGTGAAGACATTACCCTAAAATTGGGTAACTCTTCTTGGTTTGAACCAAAAGGCTTCCTTGAAAAGATTTCTGCCCCAGGTAAGGCTTCAAGGATAACAACAGGTCCCAAAATTATAAATTTCGAGTATAAGGTGATAAGGGTTCGAAATACACCCATCCAATATGTTTTTTTACAAGTGTTGGTCTTATATTTTACATTATCTTTTTATTTTATTTAAATCGTTAAATAATGAGTTAATCACTGCATCATCATGGTGTCATAATTAATTTAATTTATTTAATGTCTCAAAATTATAAAAAAAAATATGTTGTAGGAAATCTTTTTATCTTACCAATGGATATTTATAGTCAAAATTATGACTTCTATAACCCCATGTAAAAATTGTTTTAGCAAAACAATACATGTTTGTGATTTTTTTGTTTTAACATTAAATAAAAAGGTATTAATGTCGTTTTCCTAAAAAAGTGGCTCCATGTGGTCCCCAAGTTGACCCATGGATTGTATTGGTCGGCCATGACAAATCCAATAAGGGTATTACATGTGTCTAGGTCATTTCATATTTTTAAAACATTTTTTACCTTAAATTATAACAATTACCTCTAATCGTGATTAATAAACATAAAAGTTACTATTCACCAAATATTATTTTAATCCCATTGAGCCACATATTACTTTCTAATGAAAACCATGTATTTAATATTTTTGAAATTGAAAACATAGAGGTGGTAATGTTTCATTTAAATAAAAAATCAGTTTTTTAACTTCCACTTAGTGGTTTCACTATTCATCAAACATTGATGTTTTTCAGAAAACTACAAAACATTTACCATAAGCTATATTTGATATTCCGAATTCAAAATTGGATTCTATTTTAAAAAATTAATAACATATAATTTTCACTAATTAATTTAATAATTAATTCCCGTTGTGAAAACAAATAGCGTGTTTTTATGAAACAATATGTATCAAAAGATTGGCACTAGTTTAAGTCCAATTCAAAGTGAAATTAATTCCAAGGACCCCAATTTGATTAAATGGTAAAAATATATTCTAATTTTACTTTAAAACTAATTCAAAATATAATCTAATCATATAAATAAATTATATTATAAAGTGGTTTTGAATTAAAATGCAACATTTTTCACTATTCATTAAAAAATGAACTTTATCGGAAAAATACCGAAAATTTACACAAAGTAAATTTTGATGTCCCAAATCTAAAGAAGAGTTTTATTTGGTCCAATATAATGTATAAGAGTGACCAAAACTATATTTAAAGAGGGTTCTCCATCAAAAGGTGATAGTTCGACCTTTTAGTGAATATAAGAGTATCTATGCCAAAAGTTGAATTCTTTTCTTATTTTAAGCCTTTTTATTTTATTGGATAAATGTAAAAACATTTAAAAAACATATATAATCATAATTTAGTTATTTATATTCATTCCGGCCAATACAATGTCTACGTGTTAACTACCATTTAAAAAAATATTATTATATTACTAGTGTACAACGTATGATATCAAAGAAACTTGTTGTTGCGTATCGGGCACGCTATCGAACATAGAAACCCCATTAAAGTAAAATTAATATTTAATTATTAAATATTAATAAATAAGAAAATGTATTATTCTTTATTTACCTGGGATGTTACATCCTTCCCCCTTTTGGGGATTGCATCCTCGCAATTTTAATCACATATCAAAATAAGTGGGGGTATTTATCCCTCATAGCATTTTCAGATTCTCATGTTGCCTCTTCAACCATATGGTTTTTCCACAAAACCTTTACCTGGTGAATTACCATATTCCACAACACTTTCTCTCTATGGTCAAGAATCTGGACGGGTTGTTCTTCATAAAAGATATTCTCTTCCAACTGAACTACCTTTGGGCTCAAAACAGGAGATGGATCTGGCATATACTTTCTAGACATCGAAAAATGAAAAACATTGTGTATCTGAAATAAACTCAGAGGTAATGCCACTCTGTATGCAACTGATCCTACTTTCTCTAGAATTTCATATTGTCTAATGAACCTTGGAATCAACTTTCCTTTCTTACCAAATCGCATCACACTTTCTCATGGCGATACTTTGAGAAAGACATGATCACCTACCTCGAATGATAGATCTTTTCTCTGGTTATCCGTATAACTTTTCTGTCTGCTCTGAGCTGTTATCATGTGTTTCTGAATCAAATGAACTTTTTCTGCCATCTCTTCCACAAATTCTAGTCCCATCAACTTCTGTTCACCTACTCCATCCCAAAAAGCTGGAGTTCGACATCGTTTTCCATATAATGCTTCAAACGAAGTCATCTGTATAATGGAATGAAAATTGTTATTATATGAAAACTCAACCAAAGAATGATGTTGGTCCCAACTTCCCTGATATTCCATAGAGCAAACACATAGCATGTCCTCCATGGTCTGAATTGTTCATTCTGACTGCCCATCTGATTGTGGATGAAAAGCTATACTAATATTTAATTCAGACCCCAACGACTTCTGAAGGCCTTTCCAAAAGATAGAAGTGAACCTGGGATCGCGGTCAGATAAAATGGAGAGAGGAACTCCATGTAACCTAATTATCTCTTTATGATACAAATGGGAATGTTGATATAGGGAAAAATTATCTTGTATAGCAATGAAGTGAGCAGATTTAGTCAAGCGATCATCAATAACCTAGATTTCATTATTACCTCGAGGTGTCTTCGGAAATCCTACAACGAAGTCCATGGATATATTATCCCATTTCCACTCTGGTACTGGTAAAGGCTGAAGAATCCCTTTTGGTAACTTCCACTCTGCTTTAACCTGTTGACATGTCTAACACTTCATAGTAAAATCAGCAATATCCCTTTTCATTTCATCCCACCATAAATACTCTTTAAGATCTCTATACATCTTAGTACTTTCTGGATGAACGAAAAATTGAGAACTATGAGCATAAGATAACAACTCTCTCTTCAACTGTGAATCACAAGGCACACACAATTTCTTCCCAAATATCAAAACACAATCATTATCAATGTTGAATTCAGGAAACATACACTTCTAAACCAGCTCTACCTTTTTCTGCAACTCGCTATCTTGCTTCTGTGCTTGCTTAATTCTGTTTGATAGAGAATAATTCACTGATACCTGAATCAAAACAGAAGGACATCCTGCACCAACAACTTCTATTCCACAGTTCATCAATTCCTTAACCAAAAGATCACATTCCAAATGTAACATTATTAATGAAGCGTTACTTTTTCAACACAAAGCATCAGCCACTTTATTTGATTTTCATGGATGGTAATGAATTTTACTATCACACTTTACTCCATACAAATGATGCCTCCAAATTTTTAAAGCAAAAACATTAGCAGCTAATTCCATATCATGTGTAGGTTAATTTACCTCATGAGTTTTCAACAGTCATAAATCATAAGCAATTACCTGATCATTCTCCTTTAGGATGCAACCAATTCCTTTCAATGAAGCATCTCTGTAGATAACAAAATCCCCATTCCTGGAAGGTTGTTCTAAAACTGGAAAATTCACCAATCCACTTTTCAGTTCCTGAAAACAATCATCATGTTCTTTTGTCCAGATAAACATAACACCCTTCCGAGTTAGCTTAGTCATTGGACTAGATAACCGTGAAAAATTTCTAACAAACCTTCAGTAATAGCCTGGCAAACCAAGGAAGCTATGAATCTCAGTCACATTTGTGGGTCTTGGACATTCTTCAACAACCATTTTTTTTGCAGGATCAATAGTTATCCCATATTTAGAAACAATATGACCAAGGAATGAAATTTTTCGCAACCAAAAATCACACATTCTGAATTTCCCATACAATTTATTTTCATTTAAGGATTGAAAAATAACCCTTAAATGTCTTTCATTCTCCTCTTTACTTTTAGAAAACAACAAAATATCATCAATGAAAACAACCAAAAACATATCCAAGAACTCATGGAAAATTCTATTCAAAAGGTCCATGAATACAGAAAGTGAATTGGATAACCCAAAAGGCATAACTAGAAATTCATAATGGCCTTATCTAGTACGGAACGCATTCTTCGGTACGTCTTCTTTGTTCACTTTCAACTGATGGTACCCCGACCTCAATTCAATCATCGAAAAATACTGAGCTCCCTGGAGCTGATCAAAAAAATCATCGGTATGAGGCAAAGGATACATGTTCTTAACAGTAATGTTGTTCAAGGCTCTATAATCAATGCAAAGTCTCATTGAACCATCTTTATATTTAACAAATAAAACAGGAGCACCCCAGGGTGATGTGCTAGGTCGAATGAAACCTTTCTCTAATAAATCAAGAAATTGTTCCTTAAACTCTAAAAGTTCAATTTCATCTATTCGATAAGGGGGTTTTGAAATTGGGTTATCATCAATAACTAAGTCAACAGTAAACTCAACTTCCCGATCTGGTATTATTCCAGGAAACTCCTCAGGCAAAACATCAGGATACTCTTTTACCACTGGCACATTGTTTTCAACAATATGTGCAAGGTAACATTCATTTCCATCTTTTACATGTTTCTAAGCCTCTTGATATGTTATCAACAGTAAGGGTTCATTCTTGTACACAAAATAAAAGTCTTTCTAAAAAGAAGCTTCTTTATCTCTACAGCCAATCTTAGCTTGATAAATAGAGAGCCAATCCATACCTAGGATAACATCAAACTCGACTATAGGTAAAACAATAAGGTTTGAATGTAGGTTCTTTCCACAGATAAGGAGAGAAAGATACTTAAAATTATTTTTCCCTCAACATTTCCCCCAGGTGTTTTTACCACATGTTCAGGAGTCATTTCTTGAGATGGTATTCCCATTTTACTAGAAAAGTTTTTAGAGTTGAAATAATGTGTGGACCCCGAATCAAACAACAAACTGGAATAATCTGAAAAAACAAACAATGTACCTGATACAACTTCATTTGATGACCTGACATCTACTGAAGTAGTTGCAAAGGATTTCACCATCCCTTTCTACTTGTAGTCTAACTACTTACCATCACTCGATCTCTTTGTCGGACACTTGTTTTCATAATGACCCATCTCATTGCACATAAAACATTTCACTAACTCTAAATCAAATTTGGTCTTACCATCACCCTGATCTTTTTCAGTGAAATCAAGAGCATTATGTCCCATATTACCACATCGGTAGCACTTTCCAGAATTCAGAAGAAATTACCAATCATGTCTTTTACCCCATTTATCGCAAACTGGAAACTTAGTTTTCTTACAGTCAGACCATTTTAAGGTATTCTTTCCTTTTATCCTGCCACCTCGATCACATCTTATACTGGTTTTTATAGAACACTTGATCATAGGAAAACTCCATTTCCACCTTCTCAGCACATCGAACATGCTTTTCATAACTCTAGAACTTGTGAAAATGTAAAGCCCTTCGATATTTTCGAATTAATCCTAAGTAAAAACGATTGATTTTACTATCAAAGTCTCGGATTAAATTTGGAGCATACCTTTCCAATCAAGTGAACCTTTCTTCATAGGCAGCCACTGAGTCTTCCTCATGCCTCAATTCTAGGAATTGTTTTTCCATCCTAAGCCGAACAACCTTAGGAAAATACTTCTAATAATACATACCTTTGAATTCATCCCAGTCGAGAGTATCAATCTCATCAGTGTCCCAAATATTTTTAACCATAGACCACTACTGATCTGCTTCACCCTCCAAACAGTAAATAGAAAGACTAACATTTTGATTGTCTGAACACCCCATGATATCGAAAATCTTCTCCAGTGCTTTAATCCACACTTCAGCTAACACAGGGTCAGATGAGCCTATGAATGATGGGGGATGTTGCCTCATTAAATGTTCCACCAGTGAAATGTTCCTATGCAGTTGATCGGGTTGATCTCATGCATGGATACCACCACCATTTATCGCATGAGTCAACTGCGCCATTACTACAATAAACTATTCAGTTCCAATTCCGACCATCTCAGGATGCTAATTCGGAAGGTCATTTCCTTCTGTATGCCATTCTAGCACTTCTTGCATGTTTCCTCTATGGAAAACCATTATGAAAAAACATTTCTTAGATGAAGCAACATGGTAATAATAAAATTTTATATCATTTCAATTTGGAAATAAAAAAATATTTTTGGATAATCATTTAATATAATTCTAACTCCTAAAGTTATCTGAACCAACCTCTGATACCAACTATAAGGCCCCGGCCTTAAACCTCACTTAATATTGAATTAAATGAATAATTCACATTGAGGATATTCTCACGGTTTAGAGTTTTATAGAATTAGATCATAAATTTTAGATCTCAAAAGATTACACAGTAGACACTTCTAAAAAGTCACTTTTTTTATACAAAACATGGACTCTAAAAAAATCCATCTCTAGTTCCATGTTTAAGATAACATAAATATTCCATGATCCCATCCATGACCCTATTCCACATTATGTTCTGTGAAAAACATTTCAAAAAAAACATGGGGTGAGCATAAAAAGCTCAGTAATAGATATAAAAGTACGAAATGAAAACATTAGTCCATGTATGAAATAATACTTTACTCATAAAACATAAGCATTTTAACATACCTCATCAAATAATGAATTAATCATAGAAATCATAAGACATAAAGGCATCTTGAGGCATTAATAACATTCTTACGTAGGGAGTCACTCTCTTGGTTATGTTTGGAATACCCATCACAGTATAATCCCTAAATCTCTTCGGAGAAACCTTAACGTTTAACTCTTTCATGTTACCCAATGCATTGAAGAGCTATATCGGGCTCACCCTCCCTTAGTTTATCACGGAACCACCCATCTTCATAAACAATGCACAAGAACCATAACATAATCGTATCACATAAAACATGCATAAAGGAAAGATAACATTTCCACATTTCAATCACAATATATAAATACAACACATTGATATAATAAAAACATTATGAAAACCATTTTCAATACCAAAATAAATTAAAATTAAAACATGGTATTTATTTTTCATTAAAAAAAATTTATGGCTTGTAGAGGATGCCGAAACTCAAATAATGGTCACGGCGGTGGAGAAGTCTTTGTCGCCACATACGTACGACAAAAAAACATTCATTTTGTCGTTTAGTAAAACACTTCGTATAAAAAATATTACTTTTGAATAAACATAAATGTCAAAGTGGTTTATACAGCGCATAAAATAAATTTGTGTATAAAACGAAATATGCCTCAATGAAAGGTGATTGAGACGATGTCCCATACCTCGGGACTGACAAGACTCGATCACTCTTTAATCTCCTTAAAATCGGGTAACTCTTCTTGTTTTGAACCAAAAGGTTTCCTTTAAGAGCATTCTGCCCAAGGTAAGGCTTCAATGATAAAGGGAGGGATGTGGAGAGATAAAATGAGCAGAGCTTGGCCGAACCAAAGGCTTGAAAAGTGTGTATAATTGTATCTTGAATCCTTCTCATAATAAAATCCTAGTATATTTATGATACTTGTGTTGTAACCAAAGAAAGGAATAAAAAGAGTTTAGAGGGTTATAGAAGCAAAATAAAACAAAAGAACACTAGTGAAGACATTACCTTAAAATCGGGTAACTCTTCTTGGTTTGAACCAAAAGGGTTCCTTGAAAAGATTTCTGCCCAAGGTAAGGCTTCAAGGATGAAGGGAGGGATGTGGAGAGATAAAATGAGTAGAGCTTGGCCAATCCAAAGGCTTGAGATGTGTGGGTAAGGAGGTAGAGGTGGTGGCCTTTTATAAGAGGAGAGAAGGGGCAGTCTTGGAATGTTAAGAAAAGATACTTTATTATAAAATGATTTTCAGATAAAAAAGGTCCCAAAATTATAGATTTTGAGGATAAGGTGATAAGGGTTCGAAATCCACCCATCCAATAGGTTTTTGACAAGTGTAGGTATTATATTTTACATTATCTTTTCATTTTATTTAAATAGTTAAATAATGAGGTAATCGCTGCATCATCATGGTGTCATAAATAATTTAATTTATTTAATATCTAAAAATTATTAAAAAAATTATAATAATGTAGGAAATAGTTTTATATTTCCATTGAATATTTATAGTCAAAATTATGACTTGTATTACCCCATGTAAAAATGGTTTTAGCAAAACAATACATGTTTGTGACATTTTTATTTTAAATTTAAATAAAAAGTTATTAATGTCATTTTCCTACCAAAGAGGCTCCATGGGGTCCCCAAGATGACCCATGGATTTTTTTTGGTCGGCCATGACACATCCAATACAGGTAGGACATGTGTCTAGGTCATTTCATATTATTAAAACATTATATTTACCTTAAATTACACAAAATACTTCAAATCGCGATTAATAAACTTAAAAGTTAATATTCACCAAAAATTATTTTAATCCCATTGAACCACATATTACATTATAATGAAAACCATGTATGTCTGATTTTTTAAATTCAAAACACAGAGGTGTTAATGTTTCATTTAAACAAAAAATCAGTTTTTTTAACTGCCACATAGTGGTTTCACTATTCAACAAAAATTGAAGTTTTTCAGAAAAATACCTAAAAATCGCCCTAAGCTATATTTGATATTCCGAATTAAAAATTGATGTATATTTTACAAAATTCAAAACAAATAAGTTTCATTAATTAATTTAATAATTTATTATCGCTGTCAAAACAAAAAGCGTGTTTTTATGAAACAATATGTATCAAAAGATTGACACTAGTTTAAGTCCAATTAAAAAGTGAAATTAACTCTAATGAACACAATTGGATTAAATGGTAAAAATATATTATAATTGTACATTAAAACCAATTAAAAATATAATATAATCATATAAGTAAATTAGATTAAAAAAGGTTTTGAATTAAAATACAACAGTTTTCACAATTCATTAAAAATGAACTTTATCAGAAAAATACGAAAAATTTACACAGAGTAAATTTTGATGTCCCGATTCTAAAGAAGTGTTTAATGTGTTCCAATAGAATTTATAAGAGTGAAAAAACCTATATTTAAAGAGGGTTCACCATCAAAAGGCAATAGTTTGACCTTTTAGTGAATATTAGAGTATCTATGCCAAAAATTGAATTCTTTTCTTATTTTAAGCCTTTATCTTTTATTGGATAAATGTAAAAACATTTAGAAATCATATGTAATCATATATTTTTCATTTCAATTCATTCCGTCCAATACAATGGCTACGTGTTAACTACCATTTAAAAAAATATTATTGTATTTCTAGTGTGCAACGTATGCTTTCAAAGAAACTCGTTGTTGCGTATTGGGCACGCTATCAAACATAGAAACCCCATTAAAGTAAAAGTAATATTTAATTATAAAATATTAATAAATATGAAAATGTATTATTCTTTATTTACCTGGGATGTTACAAAGTTACTAAACATGGAGTAGGGTTTTGAGTTGGAGCAGGTACATGGGCATGATTAAGTTTAATAGTTGAAGATTCTACATTTCCCATCATATTCCATTAAGAGAATGAATTACTCGAGAATTTTCATTTCTCTATAAGATGCAGTCTTATAGAATTAATTAAATTGTGGAATGGTCATTAAACCTTCCTTTATATTTTATAGGGATAATATGCATGAAAAATTCACATGATGATTCACCATAAAAATGGGAAACTAGTATTCTCGAGGGAGTGATAGGTTTAATAAGTATCTTAGTCATTTTAACCAATAAATTAAATTTGAAACCCTTTCATTCTCCAACGTTTTATAGTCTAATAAGTCAATGACTTTTTTCAACTACAATGTCATGTTTAAGTGGAATACATACTTATAATTATGTTCTTCTCACCATATAATTGACCATGTCAACAATATGTTATACAACATAGATGCTGGTCCCTACAGTGATTTCACAAAGCACCCGAGTTTCACTACATCCTTTTGTTTAGAATCCCCATTATAGGATCAAAGGGAGATATTAAATGAATAAAATGTTACCGTGGGTCACCCGAGCCACTAAAAATTGGAAAGGTAGGGTTTCCAATGTTCAACGTGGGAAGAATAAAATCTACCCATTCAGGGTATTTTTTTCGTATTTAATTATATTCATGCGTGTCATTCCAGCATGGATTCTAGTAAAATTGTTAGTAACTCAATAGTAATTATCTTCCCTTGGGTAATTTCTAGATTATCTAGAGCTTGAACAAGAGTAGTATCTGGTAGGTCCAACTATAGTGGAACCGCTAGTATCTATTGTGTATAACCTATAGTGGTAGGATGGTAAGGATGTTCCTTGACCCATTCAATTTTTTTCACCGAATGGAGAGAATTACAGATCCCCTGCTACTGTATCCATGACATTGGTTGTTGGTATCCTATGTTTACTGACTGTTAAAAATCTAGTTAAGTCACTCTAGTGAACCCTTTTTCGGAGGTATTTCATTTGGGAGTGTGAGTGGATGATATTCATAAATGAAATATCTATCTTGAAGGGTTCATCTATGAATTGATTCTCCTCAATTATTTCATCTCATCTTCTTGTCGATCAAATCATTCCTCAAATAAAGGGGGCTCACCTCTATAAGATGGTGCTGAGTCACAATCTTAGCCATTCCCATTTCATTATTGTGTGATATTTTAGGAGATAATGATTATTTATTTGAGTTTATCCCCAGATTTAAGGTGATACATTGGTTTCATGTCTGAACACATCCTTTAAATGTTTATGTGTGTACTGAATTTTGAACCGAAAGCTCCTACTCCAATTTCTCCAACAAATTATCATCATGTTTTATAGGGTTTTAATGGGTAGTTTTTGAGATATTAACCAATGTGTAAGAAATGGAAGGTGGTATATTAGAGTATTTGTGAACAATACATTTTATACACCCTCTATGAGCACTATTCCACACATTTTTTATTTCTCTAGAAGATTTTTGGTGAATAGTAACTCGAAGGGAATATCATAATATCTCATTTGTGTGTGCTCCAAGTGAAAGTACTATATCATAGGATGGTACAAATATAGAGTACTTATTCTGTGGTGTTTCCCATAATCATTAGAAGATTTATTTCCACCGAGGTAGCGGTTTCTAGGGTGAAAATTCCCTTATACCCAAGGGATGGAGTTGTCATCGTCATGCTTTAACAACTCTTTAGGGAAGGTTTTATGAGCACAAATGATGTGTTAGAAAATCCACATATCCCTTTGAGTTGTGGTTTGTACTGAACTATCATGGATGATACTTCCATTCCTTCCCTTCTAATTTTGTGGAGTTTTGTCTAAACATGGATGGGGTTCATCATTTGGTTTTTACTGGAATCACCCTCTTCTGATGATCATTGTACTATTTCTTATATTTTTTCTATTTTATGGATGAGTACCCCTAAGTGGGAGTGTTTCTCAATATTCTCATATGCCTAATGAAAAGCCTCCCAATATCCTTCTATCTTCTATCCTGACATTGATGAGAGTCAGTTGTGGCATATTTTTGTTGAGAATATCATTAGTTGTGAATCAAATCCATTTTTTGGTGCCGACATGAATCTATGACATTTCATAATACTACATTTGGTGGGATCTTCTTCTTGCCGAGCATAGTGACATGTACCACTCCATGTTCACCCCACCCTCTAATATGAATGAAATTTGGGGCATGAATAATCAACTAACATAATCTTTCTAAAACATCGATACATTCACATTGATGGGATCTTTTCATTATCTTAAAATTTAGATGTCGTGCATCTAGAAGAGGTGCCAATACAATTTTTCATTTCATCGCTTATTTTACCATTACATGAATTTGATACTCATTACAATATAATAATTTTTTTTCAGTTGACAGATATTTTCCACATATTGAAGTTGGTTTCGTTCAAAAAGTCATCCAAAAACACTTCTAGACGTTATTATTAAGGGTTAACTAAATGCTAGAACATGATTGGTATGTCATCATTAGCCAAATATTTCCTCATGTTTATCATGTCATATTAATTTTTTCTAAAGGATCATCTAATTATTCAGACTGGAATATATGACTTCCTATTGTTTTATCATAAGAAAAACTATTTGAAAGGGAATTCCTATGTTATATTGGATAACATGAGATCCAAGCAGTGTTCAAAAAATGACCTTTGTCTTCGGTTGTCTTCTAGTTGGGTGATAATTTCACATGTCAATGAAATGGAATCAGACATGGATAAACTTATTTTACAATGTTCCCTATGGTTTTTGAGATTTCTCATCACTTTATTTCTAATTGAAGGACCATAATTATGATCCAACCAACTATTACGGAGAAATCATTCACAATGATATCCATCAAGTGGAGGAAAATAATGATGGATTACAACAAGGGGAAGATCTTATTGCTATTTGATCATCTAGCCATGTAGAGGGATTTTGTGACTATAAATAAGAGATAGGACCTTGAGACTAATCAGATTACGGATTTGAAATAAGACTTTATTGGGATGTGTTTGTGGAGAAATGTTGGAATTATAGTTGTTTACCTTGTAATTTTGTAACAAGAGAGTGCGATCTTATGTTTTCATAGAAAATCATATGAGGTCTTCATGAGATACAAAATTAAGTAGATCATGATCGATGATGGGATATTATTTCTATGTTTATCTCTTGCGAGGTTATTTTTTGAATCCTTGTTATTAGTGACACAACACACATGATGTTGGAAGTGGTTTTTAGGAACATAAGCTTGGTTGAATGGGTCTCTTCTTGTTGTTATAATTTTATGGTAGGATTGTGTAAAAATTTTAATGGTTTGTGACTACCTTATATCGAACATTATAATGGTCCAATTACTTAATACTGTGAGGAGTGTATATAAAAAATCCAATTGTCTTTCTATTGTGGGTGATTTTTCTAACCACCCTCTTGGATGAGAGGAGATGACTGTGTCTGATCCTTGGTGACATGTTTGTGAGCCACCCCATTTGTTGGGAAAATGATGAATAGACATCCCCTTGTCAGTACTTTTGTCTCTCTTATGATATCTTGGATGGTCCGTAGGATGTGTGTAGAGATATGCGTCTGCCCTTTCACTATTTCTAGGATATTCATACTGGATTCAGGGACTGTAATGGGGATATAATCCCATTCCATATCTGGAGAGGGGGTATGTTCATAATCTTATAATCTCGTTCCCTCTATTGGTTACTGATAATACTAATATGTGGGGATAAAGATATGGGTTATCCTATATTCATCACTGAAACTTCATGACTGACTTCTCTATGTGATACTATAAGATACTGCTGAAATGCATGATATGTGTAGGATGGTGTGTGGGTATACTATTTGTTTTCCACCGTATTTGAATGACAGGCCACATAGGACACTACCAAGCGACGTTGTGGATGGGGATGATTGAGGTGTGAATGGTTTTCTTCCCAATCACAAGATTCCACTAAATTTGAATAGTGGACTTCATGTGATTCTATCATACAAGTCTGCCAGCTAGATGAATTCGTTCCTGGGGGTTTATATTCACTCTCACATTTTTTCAAAACATTTGATTGGTTGGATTCTCTGGAAGATTCATAGGGATGGTCCTAATATAGGTTGACTAGTTTCATATATTGGCACTCCATCATGTGTGACCGAGTCTTGATGAATTGTTCCAAACCACTGAGGATGGAACCCTTATAATGACCTGAAATCATTACCATAAGGCATTGGTAGTGAATAAATCTATAAAAATCGAGTTGGAATGTCCCATGTGTCTTGTCTATGAGGCCTTCAATGTAATCTTGGTCCACCTAACTATGATAAGGGAATGTATGGTTTTGGTATTTTAGGGATAAACTTCTGAAATAGTTGAAGGAAGTGATTGGATTCACAGGCTTCTGGACCATCTTCCTTCACAAACTAGACGATCGGTGGGGATTTTTGACCTAGAGGGCATGTTGGGCTACCTCTGGGTTTCAGATTGTGACATTCTAGTAATTCTCCAAGACCAGTGCCTTTGAGACATAGTGTTGGAGATAATAAGTTGGTGATGGAATCTATTGCATGGATACATACATGGGATGAATAATATCCATGTAATATGTATTTTATGGTAGATTCATGCCATTATATTTAAGCGAGTTCTAGGGGAATGTTCCCTGAAACCAAAAGCATTAATACCCCGTTAATGTAGAATCTCATATGAACAAGCACATGCATGATTGATTTTTTTTGGAAATCATTAATGTTGATATCAAAATTGAATTACATGGTTGGTGACAACATCTTATTGGTAATGGATTTACATTGGGTCCCCAAATTTTTATTTTTGATGGATATTTGGTCCACTCGATGGTTGATAGTAGGGGGATGAGTTTTGTGGGATCATTCACATCATGTTAAATATTTCAAAATGGTTACCATTGGGTTTATTTGTGAAAACATATATAGAAATTCCATATTAATGGGGGACCTTCATTATGAGAGCAAGACCTTGTTCAGACAGTAGAAAAATGATACATATGGACTCATATTGGTCAAGGGGATTTGAGGTCGGGAATGTCACACGATTTTGAGGGGATTTATTTCATACTCTATGACTCCCTTATATATTTACGATAAGATTTTTATGCCATCATTAATTACCATATATGATGTGTTTCACCATTAAATGATAAATCAATTATTTGATTGTATAGAACATAGATTCCTCTATATGTATCCAATGTTCTTTATCAGTGGATGTTAACACCTCGAAATATATAATTATTTTATTTCATTATTCCATGGATTTTACAAAAATTTTCATTGATTTTCAAGTTGAATCATGAATAAAACATTCGAGTTATGTCAAAATGTGCGCATTTTTTAGTTGAAATCATTGAACGAATTGGCAGAACATGTTTTGGAAACCTCGCACCATTTCACCTAGTAAATTTCATGATCCACCAATCTTATGAAAATTTAAATGAGTAAATTTTGTAATTTATTGTGTTATTTGAAATTTTTATTGTTGTTAATAATTTTATTATTAGTATTAATATGAAATGAATATTTTTATCATCATTATCTTTAACATTATGTTAATTTTTTTATAAAGGATATTATTAACTAGAAAATTACTCTTATTATAATTATGAAAGTTATTAATTATTATTATCATTATTGAAATTATTATTTTTATTAATATTATGATTGTTAACTTCTTTATTGGTTTAAATGAAAAAAAACAAGGGGGAAAACCCTAATTTTTGTGAACAACACTCCCCTACACTCTCTTCAATCCCATCTCCCCCATGTTGCCTCCACATGTTTGTGTACACCCACGACCTATGCGACCACCCACTTTACCTAGATGACTCCATCCGCAGAGCCTCCCCCATTCCAGAAACTCTCTAGTTGGCCTCATTCTTCTCTACAGGGTGACCCAAACCACCTAGTTGCTTCCCTATTCCATCGCACACCCACATCCTGCACTCCACTTGGTCTATCCCCCTTCTAATTAAACCCTTCACCATTGTAACCCCTTACCGGTATGGATCTATCTCTGGTGGCCAAAACCTCACCGGTGCCCTTATCTTCTAGCGGCATATCCATATTCTGTAGTTATTTTCTCTTTCCTCTCTGTTTTATTATACCTTGGATAAGGTTATACTTTTTAGGGATAATTTATTCAAATTTTTCATTCAATTTTGTTGTGTTAGGATTGTGTTGGTCTCTTTTTTAGGTGTGGTTGACGTGCGAACGGAGTTTGAAACCATTTTGGGGTTTTTTCATCTGTTGAGGTGGGTTACTCTTTTGAAAATTATTATTGATTTATGATTTATCTATTTCATGTATTTCACATAGTTTGTGATAATTAATTGGAGACTTGAAATGTCTAGAAAAAAGTATTTTATGTGAAATTGGTTGGAAATGAGTTTTCCAAATCAAAATATGGTATATTGTGTGTGTGAAAAGTTTTTATTTTTATTAATTGTAATTATTTTATAAGTTTGAAAAAATTATTAAATTAAGAATCTAATATGAATCATAATTTAAAATATTCTTGGTTTCTGATTAAAATTAAAGAGAGGGTATTTGGGTGTGTTTTGATGTAATATCATTGTAGTGTTATTTAAAATTGTTTTGTAAACATTTAACTAGTTCATTAAATATTAAATTCCATGTAGATTATGTATTGGAAATATTTTGAGGTGCTTTATAGATTTCGCACTGGTTTACATCCACCGACGTTATTTTGACGTATGTTTTTATATCACCATATTGTTTTTCAACCTTTATTTGGGGTGTTTGTTTTTTTACTGTTCTAGTATTTGATTTGTAGTCCATGAGACCCTCATCGTGTATCTTCAGGTAGTTTTACGTTGTTGTTAATATTCTCTCAGTTTATAATTGGGGGTTTGTCATTTGTGAGTCACTGGTAATTAATTTTGTGTTCCGGGTATTTTATTGTAAGTTTGTTAACCTTTCCATGGTGTTTCTGAGTCTGTGATTTGTATTTTAGTGGGTTTTGAACATCTTCTAGGAACCCACACATATTCTTATGTTCATATATATAAATATATAATATTAACTCCATGTACGTATTCCTTCATGGCGTTGGGAATAAATTCATTGGATTAGGGATATATATATATATATGAAATTATGTGCGTGCAAGAGGGTAACAACATCTTTTGGTTAGACAGCATCAATAGGTGGAATGTTTAGTGTGGTTCTCCTTTGAGGTATATCCCACACATCACTCTACATTTAGTTTAGAATTTTTTAATTACTCGATATATCATGGATTTTTGATAAATAAGAAATAATATTACTTAATTATTTATGGAATAGGCATTTGATGTAAAAAAAGTTTCTTACTTTAAACATAGAATTTAAATTATTTTCTTGATGAATTTCCTCACAATAGTGAAAGAATACCCATTTTTCCATTGAACAAAATTCATGATCTTTAAAGTGTGGTTCTAGTTTTATGTTCAATGTTTTCTTCTGACACGTGAGAAAATTTATTCGTTTCTTTTCTTAAATGATCTTTTTTTTAAACTTACATAGGCCCATTTAGTACTTTAATATAATAAATTATTTTGAAAACTCTCTTTGGGATGACTCAGGGGTGAACTTTATTTGTATGTTTTTTGTGTGACTTATTGGGTGTGATGTTAATGCATTGTGAATGGTTACTTGATTAACATTATTCACTCACCCCTCTTTCTACATAGTACTCACCATGGGAACCTATTATAGTAAGTGGATTTTCAATGAACGAATTCTACACTAGTTTAGATTATGTGCTTGCTAGTGGCCCATAGCTAGAGACACACTATTATTATTATTTCTATGTGATTGGACTCCTTGACCAAGCTATATAGGGAAATGATAGGGAATTAAAACATTATTATGTCATTGAGTAGGGCATGACTTTAGGATGAGTCACATGTATAGTATGTTCTAAATTGTTCACGAGCTCTTAGGTCCAATCCCTATTTCCTTTTTCACTTATTCGTATATAGAAGATGATTGAGGTCGTTAGTTTGGTCACTGGCCCCCCGTGTGCAAATTTTCCATCACCCTTGAAATGTTTTCTATTCTGTGGACGGTTTTCCTCTTTTGTTACAATTAAATATGGGTTTCAAATCGATTGTGAAAAAAGTTTTTTTTTAAAATGAAATGCACATCTTCCATCAAACCTCAAATGTTTTTTTTCAATTAAAAAGGGAAATGGATAGTTACTTTCATTGGAAATGAATGTGTCTGTGAAAACCCATATTTTATATAATATATTTCAAACATGAAATTAGTAAAATATTTATTTAATGGATGTGCATTGGGTATAGATTGTTGGGCATGACTACTGAGTTTTAATACTCACACCTATAGTTTTTTTTGTTTTTTTCTTCTACATGTTTCATTTAAGGTTTAGATCATCTTGAGAAACATTTTTTTGGGTGTTGAAGGGTGACTCTCAAGTTCACATGATGTTTGGACATGGTCATGTTAGTGAGTTGTTGTTTGTTGTTCTTTGTTTTTCGTGTCGTTTATTTTCTTTTCATTATTATATTTTCTTTCTACTACATTATTTATTTTCACTATGAAAAAACATTCCCAATTGTTATCTACTAATGCCATTGATTTTATCGTTAACCCGTGATGATTGGGAGACCCTCTTGGGACATTCTACTAATAGGCTCAGGTGGCCAGTTTAGTATCGACCTGGGTTGGTTTTTGAAAACATGGTATCAGAGGAGGTCGGCTCCTGAGCAGACATTGTTTTTCAGAGATCCCAATGTTATTTTGGGGTTTTTCATGGTAGAAGGGGTAGGATTATTGGGACTTTTGGCATAGGTACATGAATGATGTCATTAACACTTTCTCATTCTGATCCTCAGGTTACCCTGGGATGTCTGGGTTGTTGGTGTCTTTTTGGTTCCATTGAATTATATTGTGTTGTAAAATGAAAAGGGTGTTCAGAAAGTGGAAATGTGATCTCTAAGGACATAGAAAGCCATGTGGAGCTCTTGAAATTACCATTTATTTATGTCATTGATGGTGGCATGATTGAAAAATGACCACCAACTATATGTATGATTGGTCCATCAACACTAGTTTACCCTAGTGAATCGTCTGGGTTTTCCTTAATTCTGTAAAACTTTGTGAAAAGTGTTATTCTGGTATTTGGAATAAAAATTACGATGATTTGATTAAATTATTATTTTCTCTGTTCCTTAGTGTTTGACCCAGCTATGGTTTAATGATTCCCAAGGTGAAAATTTTGGTGGGGAGCCCTTAGAAAATCCTCCAGCTGATCAGCCCATAGACTATGTACATGAGTTTTGAAAATTGAACCCTCCCTTATTATATAGTCATGAATGTCCTCTTGAAATGGAGGAGTGTTTGTGAATGATTTAGAGGAACATCTATTTTATCATGCTACCTGAGTCATTGAAGGTGAAATTGTATACCTTTTTTCTTGAAGGTCCATCCTTGAAATAGTGGAAGTCTATGTCTCGATGTAATCCTAAAAAATATCCCACTTGGGAATTATTCATGTCGTTATTCAGCCAATAGTATTTCTATGAGGTTACAAATTGTAGTAGGATTATGGAGTTCTAAGGTCATCAATAATGTTTTGGAATTATTTTGTCGTTTCTTGGACCTAGATCCGTATTAAGTAGGGTATATTAGAAATGTTCTCGTGAAAGCTCATCATTTTGAGCTTGGGCTTCATCTTGATCTATAGATGAATGTGTCATAGCTCAACCAAATCACCATATCATATTTCTAATGGAAATATATTCTTACTGTTGATCATTTAGTAGGAGGACCTGAGGTGGAAAATCCTCCCTCGAGCTTGGGAAGCAGTGAAGAGGATGGAGTTAGTAAGAATGGTAAGAAACGTGATGATGGTGTCTCTATAAAAGAATAATGAGTCCTTCATAACTTAAATCATATACTTCATAATTAAATTTCATGATATGTCACCATTGGGGTAGCCAGGGTCCCAAGAATTTGACAAGCCTGAGTGATCTGAGACCCTTCCACACCTATGGACGTTAGGGTCACTTGCAGCGATTATGACATGGTGTTTCCAAGAAGTGTGATGAAACCTGACGTGGCTCATCTAAGGACACCTCGGCCCATCAACAGGAGTATGACAATGTTTGGGATCATTTTGGTGTCCTCTCTTAATAGTGTTCCTTGGATATAGTGGTCACCACTTATACCATTTTTTGGTGTTTTTTTTTGTTATAAGAATGTTTATTGTTGAACCTCTTTAAAACATTTATTTTAATATATGTTTTCTTTGTAAAATTATGGTTCATGTGTTAATGTGAGGAATTTTTGAAGCCTGAATATGAGTTAGGATATGCTTCCATCATTAGTGGTCCATCCATAAGTCTCAGAGTGAAGGTGGAGCTTAGTAAGGAGAACTCCATCGGTGTAAAATGGCCTTTGATTAATCATAGTCCTTAGTGTAATAGGGTTTGTGTTATTCTGAGGGTGAGGAATTGTAGATATGGGGACAGTAATAGTTTTGAAGCTCTATCAGTTTGGACCTTCCCTTCTCCCCCCTCATGGTGGGGGATTTTTGTCGGTGTGGGATGGTTTCATGATTAGTTAACCTCATTAGTTCTTATGGAGGGGAGACGCACATTGGGTCTCACAGAGTAACACCAAATGTAACTTAGTGTTATCCCAATTTTTATATAGGGTATTCCATTTGGGCCTCCCTATTTAAGTATCATTGTTTATTTTTATGTATAGTTTGGTGGCGGGTGGTCTTGTGTGGAGCCACCTGATCATATGTTCTTCCTATTGAGTAAACATTGGGACTAGAGTATACCCAAAAGTTCCATTAGATTAAGATTATAGGTATAAGTGTTAGAGTTTGTTTATGTTTGTTTGTTCCATGGTTGAAATGGATAGTTTGGGTTCTATTTGGCAGTGGTTAAGGTGTTTGTGTTTTGAAGATGAGTTGTAACTCATGGGTTTTAGTGTCTGTTTGGATCGATCAACTGGAGGCTCTTAATCTTTAGGAGGTGGGTGACACTTAATAAGTTATTTCATTGGGCCTAGATATTGTTGTGGCTTTCCGAGCGTGGAAATTGTTTTGCTCGGGAGAATTTTTACACCCCGACCTATCGAATTATTTTATTTTATTATTTTCATTTCCTTTAAAAATTTTGTGTAGAGGTTTGGGTTGAATCCCGAAAAAAATGTTTTACATATTTTAATGAGTTCACATTTTTGAGTTAACTTCATTGGGTGCACAGTTGGAGAGCCTTTTGGAAAACCCATGCATCTTTGCCTTGGAAATTGCATAATCCACCTGATTTCGAAATATTTAAATGAGTGATTTTTTAATTTATTGTTTAATTTAAAAATTCTATGGTTGTTACTAATTTTATTGTTATTAATAAAATTAAATCAATATTTTTATCATATTAATTTAAATTGTTATATAAATTATTATATAAAGGATATTATTAACAATAATATTACTCTTATTATTATTATTATGAGTGTTATTATTTATTATCATCATTGATGAAATTAGTTTTTTATTAGTGTTTTGATTGTCATCTTTTTTTATGGATCAAACGAACAAATAAAATAATATAAGTAGGAAACTCTAATTTTAGTTCACAACACTCCCCCCCTCTATCCAATACCCTACCACCATGCGGCCTCCACCCTTTTGGGTACACCCACAACATGTACGACCACCGCCTCCATCGTGCAGAATCCCTCCACGGTGCCTCCCCCTTACCAGAAACTCTCCAGAAGACCTCCTTCTTCTCTGCAATTTGACCCGAACCACGTCCTTGCTTCCCTATTTTTCCATGCACCCACAACCCATGCTCCACCTAGTTTGCGCCCCCCATCCAATGAACTCTTTCAAAGAATCACCCCTTCACTGATATGGCTCCATTTCTGGTGGTCGTGACCTCTCTATTTCCTTATCTTCCAGCGGTGAACCCCATATGGTATTTAATTTCTCTTTCCACTCTATTTGATTATACAGCGACTAATGATTTAATTTTTAGGGACAATTTCTTCCTATTGTGCACTCAATTTTCTTTTGTTATATTGGTGTTGGTATCTTTTTAGGTGTGGTTGAGGTGAGAATGGTGTTTCACACCTTGGTCAGGTTGTTTTTTATCAGTTGATTTGGGTTTCTCCTTTCAAAAATATTCCTTATTTAAGATTCATCTATTTCATATATTTCTCATTGTTTTTGTTAATTAATTGGTGACTCTCAATGTCTAGAATAATTAATTTTATGCGAAATTGATTGGAAATGAGTTTTCCTTGTCATAATTCAGTATATTGTGTGTGTGAAAAGTTTTTCTTTATATTTACTACAAGTAGTTTATAATTTTTAATAAATTATTATATTAAGAAACTACTACGAATCATAATTTTAAATAGCCTTGGTTTGCGTTTGATCTTAAAGAGAGGTTTTTAGTTGTGTTTTGATATAAAATACTTATGGTGTTATTTAAAATTGTTTAATAAAATTTTAAATGGTGTTATTAAATTTTATATGTGGTGAAAATTATGTTATGGAAATATGTTGAGGTACGTTAGAGATTTCAAACCACTTTCGGTCTGTCGTCGTTGATTTGAGGTAAGGTTTTATATCACTATATTGTTTCTCACCCTTTATTTATGGTCTTTGTTTGCTTTAATGCTATAGTACTTGATTTATAGCGTGTGGGACCCTTATCTTGCCGCCTCGGGTAGTTTTCATTTGTTTTTATTCTTTTATCATTTTATAATTGGGGGTTTGTAGTTTGTGAGACTATAGTAATTAAATTTGAGTTCCTGATATTTTATTATAAGTGCGCTAACCTTTCTGCGGTCTTTTCGAGTCTCAGATTTTTATTTCAGTAGGTTTTTAACATCTTCTATAGTGTGCAGACATATGCTTTGGTATGTTTATATATATATATATTATATATCCCCCACATACATATTTCCTCAAGGAGTGCGGAATATGATTATAGGATTAATGAAATATATATATATATAAGTATGTGTGTACAAGTGGGTGACAACATCGTCTGGTTAGAAAGCATCAAGAGGTGGAATGTTCTGTTTGGTTCTCTTTTGAGGTAGGTCCCCCACTACACTCACCTTTAAATTTAGAGTTTATTAATTACATAATATTTCATTTATATTCGATAAATGATTAATAATATAAGATTATTATTTGTGGAATAATTATTTAATGTAAAGAAGCTATTTACTTTAAGCAATGCACTTAATTTTTTTTAATGAATTATCACACAATAGTAAAAGAATGCATGTTTGGCCTTTGAAAATAAATCATGAACAGTCAACTGTGGTTCTGGTTTGATGTTAAATGATTTCTTCTAAAGTTTGAGAAAATTTATTTGTTTTTTTGAGAAATGATGTTTTTTAATGTTACATAAGGCATGTTTGGAACTTTAATAAAATAAATTATTTTAAAAACTCTTTTTTGAGGTGACTCATGGGTGATATTTCTATGTAAGTTGGATGTGTGAGTTGTTTTGTGTGATGTTTGTGCATTTTTATTGGTTACATGATTTCCTTTGTTGAATCAGCCCTCTTTCCACATAGTACTCACAATGGGAACCTATCATAGTAAGTGAATTTTATATGAATGATTACTGCATGAGTTTAGATTATCCACTGGCTAGTGGCCCATAACAGGGGATACTTTTTTATTATTATTTCTATGGGATTGGGCCCCTCGACCTGGCCAAGTAGGGTGATGGTCAGGCATTAGGGTGTTTTGACATCATTGAGTAGGGCATCCCTTCAAGATGTGTCACACGTATAGTACGTTCTAGAATGTTCATTAGCTCTTAGGCTTGACACATCATTTATTTAGAACTTACTTGTATGTCAAAGAAGATTGAGGTGCTTTATTTGGTTTTTATCCCATGTGTGCTAATATTCTGTTTCCCTTACTATGTGTTATGTGTGGTTCGTGATTTTCATCTTGGCTAACAATTAAATATGGTTTTTAAATTTATTGTGAAAAATGTTTTTAAAATGTAATGCACCTTTTCTTTCAAACATTAAACTTGTTTTTCAACTAAAAAGGGAAATGGACTGTTACTTTCTTTGATAATTATTGTTTGTGTAAAAACCTATATTTTATATAATGTAGTTTAAACTTGAAATTGATAATTTATTTATTTAAATGTTTTTCTTTGGGTATAGTTTTCTGTGAATGCATACTATGTTTTAATACTTATTCCCATAGTTTTTTCTTGTTTTTAGTTTCTTATGCAGCTTCCATTTTTATTTTGGATCGTCTTGGGTGACGTTTGGTTTGGGTATTGGAGGGTGACTCTGAGGGTCACGTGGTGTTTGGATTAGGTTAGGTTATTGAGTTTCTATTTTTTGTTCTTTCTTTTTCGTGTTGTTTATTTACTTTGAGTTGTTCAATTTTCATTATGCTACTTTATTTATTTTCATTGGGAGAAATCATTATTAATTGTTATTTATTGATACCCTATAACTGGTCGCTAGACTGTAAGGATTAGGAATTCCTATTTGGCCTTATTGTAGATTATATTAGGTGACCGGTTCAGGGATGACTTGGTACATGAAAGTGGAGATATCTGTATGTATTCGAGGTTCTCCATCAATGGTTTGTTTTTTACTGGTCATCAATTAAATGGTCTTTATTACAATGATGCTAGTTTTCAAACACATAGTGAGGCACTATGTCGTGTATTGTCATTGAAGGAGATGTGAGAAATTTACATTATTGGACCAATCCCATAAAATCTTATTCCTTCATATCATCATGAAATAAATCCCAACCCATGTAGTTCGATGCCAATTAATGGTGAACATCATACCTTTTAGGGTTATGTGATAAGGACCAATTCACATAGTTTGACATCACACACCTAGAATGTGACTTGACATAGGCACAGCATACCTATAGAGGGACTATAAAGGTCTATCTCACAAGGTAGTATGGGTATTTGTGAGGATTAAGATGGGGTTTACTCCATTGGATGATTCAATGGTTGGGTTTGGGACAAGGGAAGTTACACAACTTTGGGAGATTTGAGGGACTGGTTTTCGGCTTACACTAGAGGATGATATCCTATGAAAAGGGCAATGAGCGATATCTCGACTCATTGTGGTTTGGATTCATGTCTGTTAATTTCACCTAAGGAGGATTCCCATAGATGAGTATGATTATATTGATGAGGCTAATTCCAAAGGATTATACCCTTTTTTGGTAGTTGTTATTGGGGATTATAACAAATTAGAGGGCCATAGATTGGCTGGAACATACACTTGGAATGATTCACATGTGAGGTTTGGTAGGGGATTATGCCAAAGGTGGATTACCATACGGTCTAGGATCACATGGATGTCACAACCACGATCAAACTATATTACCAAATGAGTCATGTAAAATGTGAGAAACAATTGAAATAGGATGATTTATGAAACCACACAATCCAATTTTCGTTGAGGTTGGATACATGGACCTGAAGATCCACACATTTTAAACCCTATAATGGGATGTGAGAGGAAGATCTAGAAGAAGATTATCTTTCAAAACATGCATATAATTGTTTGGATTTCATGATCATGGATATCCTGTAATTCCACATGAGTTATGGTGAGTCATTCTTTAATTTTAGAAATAATAGGATTTGGAAGATCTGGAAAACAAAACATTACACCATCCTCTGGTTGATGAGGATGGAGAGATATCATTTCCCTCCCTTCGTTGTACCATGGAACCAAATGGAGAGAGAATGGGATTTGATGTTCCTACTTCACATAATGTTTTGATTTCCAAAATAGTCACATTTGGTGATCTATCTTACTACGGACCGTGGACATTTAGGAAGAAGAATGAATGAAGTAGGAGAGGTCCTATAGGAAAGGATTGAGGCTTACTCTAGTGGGATACCCTGAAATTTCTTCTTCAAAAGGAGATGAGAATGTCATTACATGACCACCCTGAATGGAACTAGAAACCATTGGTTTCATAGATAATGAATGAAGGACATGGACAAAACCCTCATTTAAAAAATGAGGAAATACTGAACATGAACCTCCAGGATTGGGTTTCTCATGAATATAGCAATTCATATCCACATTCACCCTGAGGACCCTACATTCAAGGTAGGACACGTGTGGTAAACCACTAAATGAAGTAATTAACATTTATATAGTAGACACAATTTTTCACCTCTTTAATTGGTTTTTCATGTCTGGAGGCTTCGGTGGAGGTTTCCATTTGGTATATCTCAGAAAAGGGAGCCAAATTTTGGAGGCCCTTTTATTTTTGTCTTCAAATATGGCTCAATGGTGTCTCATTAATGTCCTAGATTATAGACAAAAGGTGTCGTCTGTTAGTCCTAGGAAGAACTAAAGTTAATATAAAATGTGGTAGGCCTAATCCGTCTAGATATGACATGGGAATAGACTACATGGGAAATAAAACTTGGGTGAAGCATTTGAATAGGTGTCACAGGTCTCTTTATGTTTTCCTAGATAATTCCCATGCATGTCCCTAGTTAGTTAAGGGGCGTTGAGAAGTTGTTTGTTCACAAGGGGAGAAAAGGTTTTCATGTAGGTGTGTTTTGATTCGGACCTTGAAGAGAAACTGGTCGCACTTATCACCATCAATTAGTTCTTCTCTTAGGTTTGGGAGAGATACCCATGGAGTTTTAGAGGAAATATGAGACAATGTAATGTGATTAATTCTTCAGGACTCATTTCATTTTTCCAGTAATTCAAATGAGGATCTGTAAAGACCTATTATTGTAAAATATGTGACACTACTCGGAGGAGGTCATTTTCATAATTTCACCATGTGGATCCATGGAATATGTGTTGCATATAGGGGTGGCCTTCCTTTTATTACTACACAAGGGGGGGCATGCACCTTCTATTGTAGAGGGGTGTGTGTGTAGAATAGCTTGGGCAAGTCCCCTTGATTCTTCATGGGACCATTCACCTTTTTAATGATATTAAGGTTTTCTTCATAATCATTTATTTCTACCTGAAAAATATAATCATCAACAATATTAGTTATCTAAATAATTATGCAAAAAGATATATTCTTGTTCATGGAATTAAATACATCACTAATTCCATTCATGTTTTGATAAATATGGGTTTACACCACATAAATTGAAATATAACGATATTTTCAAAATAAGTAGTGAAAACATACTATTTTTAAAATTGAGATGAATAAGTCAAATTAAAATGGAATTAAAATATAAAAAACCAGTATTGTAGAATCTTATGAATCATAATGGATGTTGAAAATTATTATTTTAAAAATCATATTAAAATAAAAGGTTTATTATTGATTGAGTATATACACAAATAATAGATAATAAAATCCATTATCATTTTTCAGTTTTAATAAAATTAGGAAATCAAATGTCTCATGGAATATTTATTTTATAAAAAAAGTGAAATTATATTAAGTGATGATCTTGATAGGATTTTAGAACCATCTTGATATGATAATAGTTATGGGTTCTATATTCTTCTGAAAATTATAAGATAATTAAGGAGTAATTTATAAAAAAAATATTCTATAACATTGAAGGAGGGTCTATTTTGTGATTAGGATGAAGTCACCTAATGAGAATAGATAAGGATACATTTACCTCGTATTCCTGAAACATGATAAATTTCCCAAATGTAGAATTTAAGTAAGGAAGTTTTGTTGATATTCTTATATACTATGGAACTTTTTTCATCTATTTCTGAACATCTATGGTGTGGAATCTATCATCCATATTATAAAATATTAATATTTTTGTTATTTGTTTTCTAGAATGAGTCTTTATGTTTTTCATTTAAAGGTGAACCTTAAACAAAAATTAAATTTTTATATAAGATACAATGTATTGATTAACCAACTAGAAATTTGTTTTTATTTTCACAATAGACGCTTTAAGGAAATGAAGTAACCACATACACAAATCCAAAGTTACACAATGATTAAACTAAATTTGAAATTCAATACCAACACCAATCTTATGGAGGCATCAATCCAAGCACCACTGCATTAGGAAAAATATTGTAGTTGTCGTACTCCATAATCACCAACAGTCAACATCGACATCCACACTTCTCAATCTACTAGATCAAATGACCGGAGTAACAAAAACAGCCCACAAATTAACTTCACCACAAACAGAACACACGCTTTCACAGACAAACACAAAAATCCTTCATTGTTACCCATATCACAATGGAAAGATAATTAATTATAATTGAATGAAAAACAATTACCACTAATAAAAATTGATAATAACATCTTTATTTATGAAAATATACATAAATTATCAAGGTCAATGTGGAATTGAACTAGAGAACAAGAAAAAGGGAACTGAAACTTGTCCTGCAAAAAACACCACTGACTGCTAAGTACCACATCTTAATGATTATGGATTTCCACCACTCGAGGTATGAATGGGAATGGAGTAGAATATATTGAAACCATAGTAGGTATTTGAGAAGCTAAGGGATGTAGGCGATGACAAAATTGAATCCATTAGTCGAACAAGATCAAGCCGTCATGAGAGCACGTGGAGAAACCATATACCAACGCACCATGAATACCCAAACCACATTTGAACCACACTCCAAATCTAACTTGGAGAGGAGATAAGTAACTTGAAGCTAGAAAATGTTTTAACAACCAGGGGATTCCACAACAACAAAAACGCGATAGTTCCATCTAATCACCCCTAAAAAAACCCAAGAAGAGAATTCCCAAAAACTGGGGAGAAATATCCTGCATCAAAGTGGGAAAAAACTAGATGGGATGGAAGGTAGGAGGCAGGAAGAAGTGATGGAGAGTGGGGTGAAATAACTGAAGCATTCTACCCCCTCAAAATCACAGATTTGGAAAAACTAGGGTGAGAGCTAGAGGAGTTGACACCGCCAAGAGGACCATCTTGATGAAACAAGGTATTGATTTATATTTATATAAAATGTAATATATTATATGTATCTGATAATTTTTTAAACAATATCTTAATGTGTTATATATGAATTTAACTTCTAAATGGAATATTAAATACATTCTCTATGTGTTTAACTATCTCTTTTAAATAAATGTTTAAATAGGTTAACAAAAAATGCCTATATTTATGGATTGAAATAATAAAAAAATGAAGGTCATATGTGTATTACTATTGATATGGTTCATGGTCATTAAAATGATGAAAAATGAGCTCCATGTTATATATACCTCTATTGAATTAGTTAATGATTTATATCTCAAGAATGACATATGAAAAAATGAGAAGTAAACTCAGCCACTTTGTGTCTCTTTCAACTGTATTTATAGGACCGAGGAATGAACCCAATGCAGTATGATAATTTTTCAATATTAAAATATGTAGATAATTATTTATGATTTTCCAATATTCCTATATTACTTTACTAGGTTTTTTAGTTTGTTTTAATTGAAATTGTTTTTTTCATGAAATAATAATTTGATTTCATTAAATAATCGATGTTTATAATCATTTTATGGATTACTGTTTTTTGGAAGGAAATAACATGATATTTTGAGGTTTAAAAGTTTCTATTTAATGAAATATATTTTTCATAAAATGTACTGATTTCACAAGGAAACTTTATAATTATTCTATTTCTATAATATTATACTGGTTTATGGTACCTTTTGAGAAAATGGTTAGATTTAATTATTAAAAGTCATTTCATAAAAGATCAATGTTATTTGTGAAAAATAAATACATTTCAAAGGTTATTATTTATTTAATTGGAATAATGTGGGTTCTGATTAATTATACCCCCTAAAATGTTTTTTATAAGATCATAAAAAGTTTTTAAACTATTTTTAATGGGAATTGTGATGAGTAAGAATGATTATGAAGTCACTGAATCTAATAAGAAATGATATCCTTGGAAAAAAATAAAGTGTATCAATGGAAGACTTTGGTTTTCTAAGAAAAAATATATTTGGTGTTATTGTTTGGGTATGTATTATAAGGAAATTTCCCAATTATATAATCTTTAATGATAAAATGGATTGGGTATACAAGTCATGAAATACTGAATATATATCTCGACGTTATGGATTGTTATGATCTATTTATCAAATTTTAGAATGTTTTGGAAATCTTATAAAGGGGATAAATTTTGTATTATCCTTGTTTTATGATAACCATTGCATATAAGGTATTTATAAATGACTTTTATTTTCACCTAGGTTGGATCTATGCTATCATTAGGCACTATGAGGATTCCATTTAAATGTTTTATCAAAATGATTCAAATTATTACCCAAAATTATTATTAATTTTATATATTATATCGATTTATCCTATGAATACCTATTTGAGGGAAAATAAATACTTATATGATAATCATATATCTACATCACCAGTTTCAAACCTCTATTTACTTGGAGTTTTACTTGAGTCCATGTTGCCTTCCTTCTGAGAAACATGGTCATTTTGAGGTATCACATCATATGAAAAATGAGTTACTAATGTTGTCAAGGGTTTCTATGTGAATTTTATTCTAACATAATAATAATGGCGATGAATATGTTATTAAATGATATTTATTTCACTAATTGATTGAGATAATTTTCATCATGATGAAATAGTTGGGTAATTCATTTTAGATCACCTCAGTACACCACAATTCATACTAACTTTCTTATTTTTATTTCATTTCATTTAATTTAACCATTATATGAAAAAAACTCAAAATTACATTGATCATTTCCCATTACATTCTTTTAACCAAATTAAAAATAATAATAAGTGGAAAAGAAAGTGTAATGAGTGAGTAGATAGATCCCAATAGAGACATCCTTTTATTAATTACCACGTCTCATTCATAAGAATAATAAATATTATTATAGTCAGGATCCTCTGAATCATTCCCCATCAATCAATATTTTTTTTCAATATGTTATCACATAATAATGATATTTCTTATTTTGATTTGAATTAAGAATCATTTCTTTTATGTAAAAAATAGTAATAATCCTTATAGAATAAATCATGAAATAATTAGTTTCATACACATTGAATGCTTCTTCAATATGATGGTGAACCAAGAAAAAATAAAAGATTTACAATTTCTTTGTTTTATGTTTCTGTTATTTGTGTTTATAAATCAAAATTAATGATTCTCTACAAACCAAGAGATATGATACATAATTTGTGGTACTAATTTAGTGAATTGAATAATCATAAAAAAATATTTTTATATCGTGATTCATTCCCTTTTTTGATATAATATTATTATCTATATGACTATACCTATAATGTAAAGACCCCTAACCAAGTAACCTAGAGATAGTGGTTACTTTATTACATTATTAGTAAATACAATGAATCACATCCAAAACAACCATATAGTGTAATAGTATGAGTAAACCATATATGTTTTTGAAACTCACATTTTAATGTAAAACATGAAATAAAATAAGTGTTTTCTTTGAGAAAAAGTAAATTTACCCTTAACATATCCATCTATATGAATTAAAAAAACATTCTAGTATCAAGGGGATAATAAAACCATTGAATGGGGTGATCATAAATTCATATTAGGGGTAAAAATATAAGAAAAATATAATGAATAAATAAGAATAGTCAACATGGATACCTGAATAACAAAAACACATTCTATATAAACAACAACTTGAGCATTAGATGGTAGCAATTACGAAACAATAAATAAAGTGATGTAAATAATAATTTGACCTTTAGGAATATAGATGGTGATTATAACAAATCTAATAATAAAATGTATATCAATAACAGATCTCATAATGTAAGAACAAATAACCCCATACATCTGAAACATACTATCAATACCTTTCAATAGACATTATATATATGTGGGTAAAAACACATAAAATTTTTAAAACTAATTTTTATCAGGAAACTTGTCGATTAATCATGGGTATATCTATTACTAGGCCATAACCATCACATTATATGTCCAATGAATGGGGTGAATCATAATCAATATAATTATTTATAATGAAAATATAACTTACAAAATGTTATTACTTACCTCAATCATATAAACATAATCATATCCCATCCAGTGTCATATGATGAATGGTTATAAAATTGTACATCCTCATTAAAACTAATAATAACCCATCTAAATAAATAATAAGGATGATATCAATAAATTATATTCCAGTGTATCAAAAGCTTAACAAAGGTATTATGTCGTCGATGAATATAAATACCATTAGAATGTCATTAAAAATAAGTATGAGGAATAAACAATTCTAAAATTGAAAATATATTTTTTTAAAAACAAAAGGATCAAAAATTATATTGAAAATATTTTTATATAGAAATAAACATCTATTTATATAGTGTATTCTTTAAATCAATGAGTGGTCGTAGTAGAAAAAAATATTGTTCATGTTGTACACATTAAAACAATTATTTAATCAATTTTTTTGTAAAATCCAAATTACCATTACATTGAAAAATCTAGTAAGAAACCTTTTAAAAAAACTGAATACTATAACATGGATATAAAGTTTTTTAAAATTTATTATGAGGATATTAAAAAAAATTGTAAACTATTTGAGAGCACATTATTTTGGAAGGAAAAAAATTTATACTGAAGTGAGAAATGAATTCGAATTTTTATAAAAATACGTTATTAATAATTTTAAGTAAAAAAGAGTTAATGATTATACGATTGATTGATTTTTTCTTGAATAAACATATGAGATGAATTTATGTTGGATTTAAGATAATACTAAAAAATAATTCCTTCAAGGGAGACTAAAGCTTAAATATCCAGAATAATGAAGTTATTGTAAAATAAACCCTTACCGATTTGGTAACACTTGAATTATAAGCACCATAAAATAAATAATCATAAAATGGAACATTAGTACCCTGAATATAATTTTATTAATTATATAATATATAAAGTAGTATTATGTACACTATACAAATAAATAAGTGGTTAGTATGGAATATGTCTCACAAAAGTAAAAGTGAGACGAGAAACCCTTACCTCAGGTTGGACTGCCTTCATATGTGTCTACAACTAATATATAAAAAATATAGTTTTATTTTACATGAATAATTATATAAATCATTAAACTTATGGTCATATTATTTAATTTTATAAATTGATTTTTAATAATATTTCATTATTTATATTGTTTCTGGTTTTAATTACATTTTTTTATCATGCATGTTTTGATATGCATGCTCTAGATGTTATACAAAAAAATAGTTCCATAATCACCATATTTATATTAATTTTATAAATATAATTTTTTAATCATATACATCCTTATTACAATTCTTGAAAGTTGGACATAGAAAATGGATCACATCGCTTCGTAGAGACAGTAGGTCATATGTATGCATAAACAATGATATAATTCCCTAAAATGGTGAATGGTAAAGGAATTTTATGATATATTAGTTTGGATGAATTCAAATCATTTCATATATATATATATAACATTAAGTAAATTTATGTTAATTAAATTCCATGAATTGACTAACTATAAAAAATCATATCAAAAAAATGAGATGATAGTTCACCATACACACGAATGATATTATAAAACCATGAGATGTTGTGAATAATTTTTGAATTAGTTAAATATTTTTGATATTTTAAATTTCACAAAAAACTGAATATAATTTTTTATATGAAATCACTAAGTGTGACATCGTGAGATTTTTTGAATTATGATTTTGTTGAAATAATTTAAAAAAATTAATATTTTTCATTTCATACAATAATGAATATATTTTATTATAAAAAAGAAAAATGTGTTGATTCCATTATATACAATAACTAGTTAATTATACACTACACACAACATAATGTTTAGGTTGTGATACATGAAACACTATAGTGGTTTATAATACTCGCAAAAACGTGTTTTACCACATTTTAATGGTAAACCTATTTTGAATCCAATTATGAAAACTTTTTAAATTTTAATTTTTTAAAAATAAAAATCATTTTTTAATTATTAGTGTAAAATTTATCTAAGGGTGAATTTTTGGGATTTTTCTATGAAACATCATTTTTGGATAAACACTTAAAAATTATGAATTTTAATTCAAAAAAACTTTTCCATTTTATTTATTTATATAGATAATGTTTTTTGTTTTTGAAATAAAAATAGATCAATTATAGTTATATTAATCCAATTAATTTTATTTGATTCTGTTTTATATAGAAATTGAATATAAAATCTTATATAACTTTTGAAATTTTGTACATTATAAACACACTTTCTCACCACATCTGCAGGATTGGAATTAAACATTATTTTTAAAATTCTGTGATTTGAATTTTGAAAAACTGACATAAATTTTTTTAATTATTAATATAATTATGTTATAATTAAATCAAAATAATGTTTCCCCAAAATTATTAGTTAAAGTGATTAAAATTAATTACGTCGATTGGGGTAAAATTATGCATAACAAGGGACTAAACCATAATCATAAGTGTAAAAATGACCTGTACACTTTTCAAAAATCAATTGTATGAAAAACGTTTGACCATATACCCTATTGGTTTGAATTTTATGATTTATCGGGATAATATTTCATGATTGTTCCTCATATGATAAGTTATTTAAGGAAAAGAACAAAAAATGGAACTTCCTTACCTTTAACATTTATAAAACACAATGATATGTAAAAAAATATCATATATTCACATATAAACATAATTTTTAATAATAAATGGGTTATTTTTTATCATAATAAGTTACCCTCAATTTTTATAAATGAAATATTTAATTAAAACTCTTATGAAACACCAATGTATAGATTATTTATTTATTAATAAATTGAAATAAATGATCCAATGAATATTAAAATTGAAGAAAAGTGATTGAATTATTGAATTTAATTAATTTTTAGATGATCATATAATGTTAGTCAAATTTTAAATTAATATATTTTAATTCCAATTTTTTTTTGATATTTTTTAAAATAAAAGTTAATAAATAATGTCAAAATTGATATTAATTATATTTTATAATAAATTATATTTTACTAAATGATTTAATTTTTTAAAAAAATACTATATTATGAAAAGTTATTTTGATGTATTAAACAATATTCAATATCATATATTAATGGACAAATTGATCTTTTATAATTATCCTATTGACTTATAGTTTTTAAAGACATTTTTTGCATGATCAGGGTTAAAGTAGTGTTTTTACACATTACATGTGCATTTATTAAAATAAATTTCAAACACACATTGGTTTTTTATTGTTTAAATTATTATTCATACATAAATTATGTGGGTATATATTTTATAATAAATATAACTTTTATTTATTATTAATGGTTTAATTAAATAGGTTAGAAAAATATTTCTTTAATAAAAACCAAAATGATAAAATTATGGAATTACTGATGTTAAGGAACAAAATTATAAAAATGAACTTAATTTTTTGTGTGTTGGAGTTTTTTCATGACCATTATACCCCTTTAAAAAATTATTATTCCAATATTGAGGCACATTAGGTAATTTATACCTCTCAATAATATATATTATTTTGTATTTATAAGAGTGTCGCTCCTCAACTATAAAAAGACTTCATCTCCTCCCACATACTCACACCAATCAATCCACATTGGATCAACCAATATATCCCAATTAGAAACTCAACATCCCGTAAATTATAATATAGTCTACCACTTTTGAAAAAATCCATCCATTTATACCCTTTGATGGAAATCAAATGGAATTACCCAAATAAGATGTAACATCCTTGACCATGATCATTAGTTTTATATCAGTTCCCCAACACATAAACTATATTTATTCCATTATTACACAAAAACATAAAATCATAAATATAATGATATTTTTTATTATAAGGGTTATACCTAAACTCTCATGATTCCATCTAATGCATAATCAATATGTTGTTTATGTGTACAGTGATCAACCTCATCACGAAACGATGAATATTAATTTTTCTTATACATCGTTTTCTGATTTCTAATTATGATGGAAACACTATTTATATATTTTATATATTAGAGTTATTATTTATTTCTGGTTCTTTAATTATTTTATATCTAATATATTTATATTTTATATCTTTCTTAAATATTACTGTTTCGTTTGGATAAGTATGGACTACCGCATTCTCAAAGCGATGTGATTCATTATCACTTTACATAGAATGTGTTATGGTTTGCTTTAGTGATAATATAAGATATATATAACAAACTAATTATACTATAATGATATAATATAAATATATATATATATTTCATATAAGTATATTCCTTCAATATGAAAACAAAATGGAAATTATGTTCATGAATACGTACGACCTACCATCTCAATGAATAGTGTTTTGAATTTCATCTATATATATTAAATATATTATTGTAAATACATATATAATAAATATATATGATATTAAAATAATGTTTTTCATTTCTGTAGTGTGTAAATCATGATAAATGTATGATGATCAAGAATAACAAGTCAAAACATGTACGACAAACAAAGTGGATATTACCCGAAGTAAAACCACAACACAGAATTGTTAGTGAGCAGTTAATATAAACTAATAATAAAAAAATATATGGTATTAGATATAATAATACGGTCATTTAAAATATTTATAATATAAATATTTATTATATAGGATGCTTTTTCTCATATGAAGAGTGTCAACAAATAAGGTATGGGAATTTAATCTCACCTTTTATTTCCGTGAGATACATGCATTATTCATCAAACAGTTATTTTGAGTACTGTATATAATACCAATGAATGTATTCTATTATTATTATAATTAAATTTACTTGTATTTACATATCCATTTTATTATCATTATTTTATGTTTTTTTGGGTTCAAATGTTACCAAATCAGTAAAGTAGTGTTCTCTTAATTTTATTTTTTTGAGACATATGTTTTGTTATGAAATTATGTCCCTTAACAAGGTATATATGCTTTTATTTGAAATATTATATAATCAATATCCTTATTTTACATGATATGTTTATCTCTATGTAATTTTATTTTCTTATATGGGGATTATGATTTAATGATAACAAGTGGTAAGAATTTATTGAAACAATCTCATCATTTTTCGAGAATGTTTATAATTTTGCTTTAATTAGTTTAATATTATGTTAAATATCTCAATAACAAACATTATATTTACTAAAATCAATATATTAATGTTATATCCATGTAATGGTGCCATTTTTTCACTCTTTGGTACTTAATATAATTAATAAAATGTTGTTATAGCTTTCCGTTCTGTCGAAATCTATGTTATTTCAAAACAATGTCTCCAAAAGGTTTTCAAAATTGTGTAAATATTATCCTATGATATTTAATAGAAATGTTTAAATATTTTTTATCTATTTAAATTTTTTTTAAATGGAATCTTCTTTTAGTTTTCTGGTCAAGACACTTTTCTAAACATTTATGGTGCAATAAAAATGTTCGAACCGTAAGGAATAACTTGCTATCATAAGTATCATTTCCCAGAATCATCCATTATAAGTTTACAAGGTTATTTTTTTAGAATTTTTCTTTCTAATATTAATAATTATTTTAAAAGTTTATGTTGTTTTAAAATTCTGATTTTCTTAAAAAAAATTATAATCAAAATTTTTTTAAAATATTTTTAAAGATTCATTTATATGTTTTCAAAAAGATATTTTCAAAAAAGGGTTTAAATTATTTCAATAAATTATTATTAGTTTTGAATGATATTTTATATAAAATGTTTTTTTAATTGTATTATAATTCCCTTATAATTTTTCTAATTTATTTCACAGATAATGTTTCTTAAAATGTTTTCAAAATTATTTTGTAATAAATCAAGGAATAATGTTTTCTAAAATCCATTATAATTTTAAATTATTATTTAAAAAGATGTTATTCAAAATGTTTTATGTTTTATATTTTTTTTTAAAAATAGAGTATATTTTCTTCAAGAAATGGTTTTAGAGGATCTTTTGAAAATAAATTTTCATCTAGTATGACATTAGTTGAAATTACTAATGCCTTTTGGGAATTGATTCAAAGGTTCCATTAATATAATTTCTATGAATGGTTTACACATTATGTAATGATGTTTCCTAAATAAATTCTCTTCCCTGGGTTATATTTTTATGAAAAATTATTATTTTATTGTTTTATTCTTTGATGATATGGTAATGAAACTTGTCTTCTTCTACAAGATAAGATATGAGTACATGTTTATGACACCAATTTCATTTAATGGGTTTTTAAATAGTTGTTTATGATGTTGTTGACCAAGTATGTATGTTTTTATTATGAGTTAGGAGGGAAGTATATCTCCATCCATTGAATGGGGTAAATATTTATATCTCTTGAGATAGAATAATATGGTCTTTCGAGTGAACATTGACTACTATGATGGCATTGTGAGTGAACTATGAATACCATAATGATATGAGGAGTGAACTCATACTACTAATATATCCCTGGGAGAGAACCATGACTACCAATATGGTATGTGGAGAGAACCCATACTACAAATATGGCCATGGAAGTAATTCCTTGAATACTCTGAAAATCATTTTATATGCTTATGTGTCTACCATAATTCAATGTATAATCCCTATGTTATACATTTATTGTTTATGTCAATTTTTTATTAGGATAAATGTCTTATGAGCATCCAATATTTATTCCACAATTCATGCTTTTTATCTTATGATATATCTGATATAAACTTATAATGTTATGATCATGTTCTATTACTTATATGATTGTGTTTATTATTACATGTCTCTCTACTTTACCGTTACTATGCATCTACGCTCAACTATTTTTTTGTTTCCATTCCCCTAGGTTATTAATATATGTATTATGATTGATGTTTACTAGAATAGTGCTAGTCAAGAAGAACCTACTGGGAGATAATATAGCTTAATAATATACTATTGTTCATGTTTCCATGTTTCCAAAGTCACTCGACTAGTATGGTCTTTGGAAACCTATTTGTATAATGTTTATGAAATATTCAAATCATACGTAATATTAATATTTTAAAATCAAGTGTCTCTATAATTGGTATTATAGAAAAATATTAATCAGCCTATTCTAAATTGGGATGATGAATATTTAGTGGGTTCCCTAGGTACATTTCTAAGGATATTCCTAGAGATTTCTCTAAGGTTAAGTACAAAGATGAGTTAACATTCAGAAAAATGTCATAGTATTTTGGTAAAGGATAGAGTAAGTGGTATTCTAGTAAAAAAATCACTATATGGATACTATAAATAGATACAGTTTTGGAATAGATGTACCTAGGTTTATCAAATCAGATAAGGTGTGTCGGTACAAACTCTCCATAAATTGTTATATGACAATGGTCCTAACTACACACTTGGTTTGACACTCCCAGAGGATATTCTTTGGGAATTAAAAAATTCATTATGAACCATCATGAAGTATTTGAATATAATAATAATATTAATATTCTATGATAAACATAAGGTTTCATTTACTAAAAGGTACATTTCATGATTTAGACATACCATAAGTAATTTTTCATGACTATGTGGTCTTCTTATATGATCTGTGTTTCTCACCATGTTCTTTCAGGATTTATTCATTGCAGAGAAGTAGAAGAAACATGGTTAACATTTAAGAATAAATTTAGATGATTGAAGTTTATATATTTTGGAAGTCCTAAGTAATTGATTAAGAATAAATTTAGATGATTGAAGTTTATATATTTTTAAAATTCAAAGATTATGTTATACAAAACATGAAATATATATGTATTTTCAGAATATATTTTTTATAAAGTATTTAATATGATTTGTTAAATGGTTATGAAGACATAAAAACACAATTTTGATTAAGGGTAGGTCACCCTTAGTGTGATCATGATGTTGAGAAGATTACATTTAACTTGGATAAAGAGATAATTGATTAGGGTAAAGTAAATTGGATAGTACCATAGTCCATAGAACCAATTAATGATTTGTTGAAAAATTAGTATATGTCATCATGGATGAAGTTTAGAATATATTAGATTTAATAAATATATTCAATAATCATTTGAATAATTAAGTATGAATGTTTTAAAAAAAATTATGTTAAGTCATGTTATTACCATGATTCAAGAAAATATACGATTAGTGTATTCGCATGTTTCAAATGTGATAAACAAAACCTTCTTTATGGTATATTGGGATAAATTTTAATCTGATTTCATGAAATTTATTTAAATGATTTTGATTTTCATCTTCTGTAAAAGTTATATTGTTAAATGTTTATATAATTTATTAAGATAAACTATTGGTGATGTTTGTGATATTAATGATATTTATTTATAAATGACGATTTATGTATGTTTGATAACTTACGATAACAATTTATAAGTGATGTTAATTCAAGGAATATGAAATTACATATAATTTTATTTATAGATATCATGATCTGTTAGTGTTTCAAGAATTAAGAATTCACCATCATTCTATCGAGTAAGATGTGATGTGGGAATTGATCTATGTAAATCTAGAGTGTGATATTTTATATAACAAAATGAATGAAATAAATTAAAAATATTTTCATATGTTCCTAAAATGTAAATGGATTCCTCGTATCTAGGACAAGGTTATTAAAAAGGATTTATCCAAATAAAATTTATTAATAATGAATTAGATATCCCCTTAGATAATCACAGATTTATGGTTTCATGATCACCCACTAGATATGATCATTGTAGTCTATTAATATCAATTAGAACATATTAGAAAAATAGCTCTTCCATTTCCATATTTTCACTTGACACCTATGTTCTTCCATGTGGAAACCAACTTAGAAGTTACTTTGGGTAAATGTTATGTTTCAAATGTTCACTTTATAAAAGAAGTGTTTTTATTAATATTTATGATGTCAGTTTCTCATTAATCACCATTCAATTATTAAACCATTAATTGTAAAAACGTATTTCAATGGATAAATTCATTTTATTGGTGATTAATGTAACACAACCTGATTTTGTGAATTAATTTTTTCCAAATCAATTTTATAATTTTGATATATTAATTTAAAAAAATAGTTAATATAATTTTTTATATAAAAGATCTATATTTTATCATTATATTCAACACCAATTTAATCGTATGTTATATGAAACATAATGTTTAGGTTTCACTACAAGAAACATCGATTTGGATTTCCTTACACACAAGATCGATTATTATTTTCTATTAATGGAGAAACTTTTTTAAATACCACTTTAAAACCTTAATAAATTTTATCTATAAAAAGAAAAATCATTTTTTAATTCATAATTTCAAAATTATCATAGGAATAATTTTTGGTAATTTTCTATGAAACATTATTTTTAGATAAACAATAAAATTTACTAATTCTAAATAAAAAACTACTTTTTCATAAAATTTATTTACATAGTTAAATTATATTTTTTTATTATGTTTAATGTCATAATATATCAATTATACATATATTAATCCAATTTTTGTAATTGGAATCATTTTTATATTGATATTGTATATAAAAACTTATTAAACATTAGAACATTTTTACATTAAAACCTGATTTATTTCCATGTCTACAATATTAACCTTAAATATAATTTTCCAACATATGTGATTTCAAATTTGAAAATTGATAATAATAGGTTATAATCAGTATAATATTTGTGTGATAATAAAAAAAAATTAATTTTTTTACCAAAAATATTGGTGAAGGTGAGTAAAATTAATTGTGGTGATTAAGGTAAAACTATGCTTAACAAATGAATAAAAATTAATATTATTTGTTAAAATGACATTGAAACTTGTTCTAAATCCAATGGATGCAAATATTTCGACCATATCCTCTATTATTTATAATTTTTGGGTTTATTGGGATAATATTTCAAGAAATTTACCTATAGGATATATTAAGTAATTAAAAAGATAAAAAGGGAACCTTCATTACATTTAACATTTGTAAAAACTTGAGATACATAAATACATCATCTTTTTTATTATACATATACTTTTGATATATAAATGGGTTATTTTTACCATAATAATATTTCATTAATTTTTTTATACGAAGGTGTTACTTAAAATTCTTTTGAAATTCCATTGCAATGATTATTTAGTTAGAAACCAACTAAAATAAATGATACTATAACTATTAGAAGTATAGAAAATACATTTACTTTTTGTATTTATTTAAATATTTAGATGAATATATAATGTTACACTACTAAAATGATAATATATTCATATTCAAATTATTAATATAAATTTAAATTTAAATTAAATAAATACTGTCAAAATTAAAATTAATGTTACTTTTTAATTTTTTTTTAAATGATAAAAAACAAATAAATAAATTATATTCTGCCCAATGATTTTTAAGTTTTAAAATATATAATATATTTTTTATTAATTTAAATTTTTTTCTTTTATAATTAACCAACTTACCCATATATTTTAAAAACATTTTTAGCATAGTATGGGTTAAAGTAGTGTTTTACACATTGCATGTGTTTGTTTTAAAATTAATTTTCATCTCACAATGGTTTTTTATTTTCAAAATTTGATAATATAACTATATTTTATTGGATATATATTTTTTAATAAACTTTACAATAATTTAGTCATAATTGTTTAATTTCATAAGTTTGAAAACTAGTTTCTTTATGAAAACCCAAAATTATAAAATTGGGAAAACATAAAAGTTAAAGATCAAATTTATGAAAATGTGATATTTTTTTGTTTGGTGGAAGATTTTATTGACCATTATTAACCTTAAAACAATTATGGGATGATATTTGATCTACATTATGCAATATTTATCTCCCATTAGTGTATACATTTTTGTATTTGCAAGAGTGCAACTCCTTCTACACTGTAAAAAGGCCTCCCATCATCCCATATTCTCACACATCTCAATCCACATTTTCGTGACCATGATATTCCCAAATATATCCTCAATATATATCCCACAATACTATAATCCTCCAAATGGGATGAAATCCATCCAAGAATCCCTTTGGTGCCAACCAAAAGGAGTTACCCAAAGAAGAGAAAACATCATTCCTCATTCTCTTAAGTATTATGTCCATTCTACACCCACTAAAATATACTTTATCATTAATTATAAATAAAAACAATTATCATCAATATATATATATTTTTATCATATATCTTCAAACTAAAAATATACAAAATTTCTTCTAATGGGTAAAAAACATACTATTAGAGCGAACTACCGCCTCAAAAAATGTTGATTGTTCATTTTTTCTTTACCATATTTCATAGAGTGAAATTGCGATATACACATTTATTATATATGATATTTATGATATTTATTATTTTTTTACACTTATTTAATTTATTTATTACACATAACATTAAACATTCCATTTTTTGTAAATATGATAATTTTTTTTGTCGAAGTTTGAACTAATACCTCTTCAATGTCGAGTGATTCATTTTCACAATGCATAGAATGTGTAAAGGATGATTTTAGAGAAAATATATCATATATATAACATAATAATTCTAAATTAGTTTTTTATATAAATATATACAATTATGCCATTTACTTACTTTCTTTCAGTATAACACTAAAACAGAATCTATGTTCATGCGTACGTAGTACCTATGATATCCATGAACGGTGTATTCCATCAAATATTTATTTATTCTACAGATTAGTGTAATAAATTATATATTAATATATCTGATATATCTTTAATAGATTACATTCTTTAAGTATGTAAAACATGATCTAAGAAATATAATGAAGAATAATAAGTCAAAACATGTACGAAGAACAATGCATATATTAACCAAAGTGAAACCTCAATATAGTGTAGTTAATTAGAGGGATGTATAAAGTCATAATAAAATAATATATTATATTATATAAAATAATATGGTTCATTAAGATATTTCTATTAAACCTATTTGTCATACAAGTTGTTTTTGTGAGTATGATGGCATTCAAGACATAAGCTTAGGGAATTTCATCTCAGTTTTTGTTTCCATGAGATACATTCCAAATTGAACACCAATTTATTTTGTATGTTTTAAATAATTCCCATGAATGAAGTATAAAAATACTTTTATGGGTATTTATATATGAATATTATAAACATTCTATAACGGGTTTTATTGTTCAAATGATACCAAATTGATAATGTAATTTTGTCTCAATTTTATTTCTTTGAGAGAGAAGTTTTGTTATGAAATTATATTCTTTAATGAGGTTCATATGATTCAAATTGTCATTTAATATCATGAATATTATAATTTTTCATGATATACTAGGCTCAATTTAATTTCATATTCTTACATAGAGATTATGATTCAACGTTACCTAGTGGTATGATTTTATTGAAACAGTTTCATCATTTATCGATATTTTTTATAATTATTCTCTCATTTATGAAATATTATGATCTATATCTCAAGAAATATGATGAAATTTTGTAACCTATGGATATTCTTTTTATAAAAATTTAATGGTGAAATTTTTCATATTTTGGTATTTATGATAATTAAGAACAAGTTTTTAGGAAATTGTATCTATATCATTCATTTCAGTCGAAATATGTGTTCTTTCAAAATTGTGTTTCTAAAAGGTTTTAATATTTTTAGTATTAACCTATAATGATAAAGGGAATTTATTTCCTTTTCTGACATATTTAAAAACTATTTTAAATGGAATCTTCTTTACTTTTTCTGATTAAGGCTTTTTTCTCAAATTTTATGGTGCAAAAGTAATGTTTGTCCTGAACAAACTTATCCACAACTATAACCATCATTTAATTGGATATTAATTTATAATTTTAAAAGGTTATTTTATATGGAATATTTTTCTAATACTATTTAAATAAATTTAATTTAAAATGGTTTTCGATGATAAAGGGTTTTAAAAATATTTAAGGTTTAAAAAGTGTTTTAATTGATTTTTAAAGATTCCTTTAAATGTATTCAAAAGGTCATTTAAAAAAAGGATTAACATGATTTTAATATTTCCTTATAAATTTTTAAATCCATATAATACAAAATTCATTTTGAAATCATGTAATATTAATATATATGATTCAAAGTGTTTATAAAAATAACTATTTCGAAAAAATGTTTTCATGATTTTTTTTATGATTTTGTGTAAAAATGTTTTCAAATGTTTTAATGACTAATTTAAATGTATTTACGTATATTTTAAAAGAAAATGGGTTTCAAAATGTTCTAATTATTTTTACATAATAAGAGATAATTTCCAGACGAAATGGTTCTAAAATATTTTTGAAAATTTCATTACATCAAAGAGGACATATGTTGATGTTAGTAATGCCTTTTTGGGAAATGATCCAAATCATCCATTTATATTTTTTCATTAAATGGTTTACAGATTATGTAATGTTGTTTAAAAATTAAATTCTCTTTCATGGGTTATATTTTCATAAAGACTATTTCCTTTCATGCGTTTTTCATTGATGGAATAATTATGAATCCTATCATTTTCCACATATTAATATATGATTACATGATTATTATAAAATATTAATTTAATGGGTTATGATAATATTTTTTATGATCTTTTGGATCATGTACATAATTTTCCATTATGAGATATTTGGGACTTATATAAACCTCAAATGAATTAGGTAATGATTTATATCACTTTATATAGAAAAATATGTTCTTGGGAGTGAACCATGCCTTCTAAGATGAACATGTGAGTGATCCATGACTAGCAATATGTTATGAAGTGTGAAATCATACTACTAAAATGGAACAATGAGTTACCCATGACAATTAATATGGAATGGGGAGTGAAAAATATTATTAATATGGACATGGAATTAATGAATTGATTACTATGGAAGTCATTTTATATGATTCTATTTCTCCTATAATTTTTATTATTATTTATATGTTATGAAATCATGTATTATGTAATTTATTAAATTACGATTCAGGTCTTACAAAGAGACCAAGTTTAGGAAATGATTCATGTTTATGGTCATATGATATGCGAGAAATGTTCAACGAATGTTATTATCATGATTTCACACCCCTATTCTCATGTTTTTTCTTTAGTGTATCCCTTGTATGCCCTTACTAAGAATCTCCACTCGCCTATTATTTTCCAGTTTCTCCAGGTAATGAATAAATGTATTATGTTTGATTTGTATAAGAAGGGTTCTTTTTAATAAAAAAATAGTGATAAATAATGTATCCCACTAATGTTCCAGTGTTTATGTTTCCATGATTCCAAAGCCACTTGACCAGAATAGTCATTCAGTGTTTTCTGGTACATTGTTTTTAGTATTCCTCAAGAGTTATGTAATGTTAATGTTTGAAAAGAGTGGTTTTATACTCTAAGATTCTCTTATGTTTTATGAAAAAAAATTAAATCTTTCACTAAACACCACACATAGATTAGATTATGGTACACACAATACTATTTTTGGAATGTATTATACACAAGGTCGAGTTATCTTGAAATATTGTGTTACACATAAGACTTTGTTTTACCAAACTACAATATACTATTAATATTGTTAATAAAATATTATTATTTTTCCCACCTATCCATTGGAACAAAATTTATGAATTATACTGAAAATTTTGGGAAAATATTATTTATAAATATACATAAATTGATTCCTTTAGATATAAATTATTTGTTAATTAAACTATAAATTATTCAGAAAAAATCATTTTTAATAAAACAAATTCTATATGTAAAAATTTTTTATATCTTAATAAATTTAAAAATATATTTTTAAATTTTTTTTGATAAATTTGATATATTTTTAATTCAATAATTTGTTTGATACTCATACAACAAATTTTATAGGCATTTGATAAGAATAAATATATTTATATGAATACAATGAATATTTCTTTAATAAAAGGTAATTTTACCACCTTCTTACGAGGAACCTATTTTAAATATAATTTTTTATAATTTTTTATATTTTTTTGAATTAATAAAAACCTTTTTGAAATTTTAATATCAATATTTAAATTAGAGTAATTTATGGTTTTTTTTATGTTTTAATTTTTTGAATAACATGGCAAAATGCTGAATTTAAATTCAAAATTAGTTTTTAATCTAATTTTTTTATATTGTAAAATTAAATATGAATATTTTTTTAGAGTTTAGTTTATTATGTTTTACATTACTGAATCCAATTTTGTTCACTGGAATCAATTTTACATTTAAATTTCATTTAAAAAAACTCAAACATTAAACATTTTAACTTCAAAACAAGTTATTTCATACCATATACAAGAATATTTTTGAATAAATATAAACATATTTAATGATTGGAATTTTGAAAAATGGATTCTATATTTGGATTTAAAATATTTTATTATATATAATAAGATAATAAAATAAATTTCAAAAAATATTAGTAAAGGTAATTAAAATAAAATATTGTTATTATAGACAAAAAAAGTTTACTTTGTAGTTAAACATTATCCTAAGGGGACAAATACCATATAAATATGTCCAAATTTTATAACATGGTCATATTTAGACCATATCATAGTACGTAATATTGGAAATTATTGTCAGAACATGAGTTAAGGGTAACATAACAATATTGATTACCATTTAATATTTACAAGAATGCCACTCCTTCTCCCCTATAAAAGGGAACTCACCCAAACACTTATTCACACCTCTCAAGATCACTGTCTCATAAAAAAACACCCACATATCCTCAATAAATCTCAAAAATTATTCTATATGTCTCTATATTTTAATAAATCTAAAAAATGAATCACTTTGGTGAAAACCAAAATGAGTTACACGATGAAGAAGTAACATCGTTCCACAACCTATTTTATTTTATTTTCTTTATTCCTCTCCCAAATTATATATATTCCATCAATATATAACAACATAATTATACTAAATATAATAATATGTCTTTATAATTATTGTTATACCTACACCAACATTGAATTCTATCAAATGAGATATGTAATCATTCTTCGTGTGTATAACAGACTACCGCCTCGTGAAATGATGTCAGTCGTTATTCCATTCACACCATTAATGGTTAGAAATTATGATTTAATTTTTTTATAAGATATATATGATATTTTTTATGTATTTATTTTAATGGAATTATTTGTTAAAATAATCCTTTATGATTTCCATTTTTTGTAAATGTGATATCTATATTTTTTGACATATGGACTACTACCTCCTCAAAGTTATCTAATTCGTTTACACATTACCTAGAACATGGATGGGTTTTGTGATATTATACGATATATATGACATAAGTATTCTACTATAAATATAATTCACACATAGATACATATATATATATATATATATATATGTTTATATATCATTTTTTTAAATTTTTTAAGATTACAACTACAAAATGGAAACAACGTTTAGGCGTACATACGTCCCACCAACTACATGAACTCTGTATTTCATTTCATATTTATAATATATATATATATATATATAAATTATATATACCTAATATATCATATTTATACTATGTTTTACATTATGTAAATAATAAAATCATGTCCATGTAATATTACCAAGAATAATAAGTCAGATTACATTTGAAAGATAAAAGGGATATTACACGAAACATAACAGTAAAATGAAATTGTTATTAAACAGGTGATATAATGTCATATTAAAATAATATATTGTATTATATATATCAAATATTGTTTTATATTATATTTATAATAAATATATTCTTATTTTAATAGTGTTTTGAATGTGTAAAAATAATGTCAAGACATATTGTAAGGGTTTTCTCATATCACTTTTATTTTTGTGATATTTATGCCTTATTCTAAAAAATATATTTTGTATGATGTATATAATTAAAATGAGTTAATTATATGAAAATTATACTTATATTTATGGTTATTTAATTATAAATTTTATTTTCTCTCTTGCTTGGTGTTTTGGGTTGAAATGTTTCCAAATCGGTAATGTAATTTTGTCTCAATTCCCATTATTTGAGACCTATGTCATGTTATGCACCTGTATTCTTATTAAAGGTGAAGAAATTAAATTTTACATATTATATAATGAAATAACATATTTTCATGATATTTTATGTTTCAGGTCATATTATTCTTTCACGGTGATTATGAATGTGGTAAGAGTAATTGCTACAATATCATTGTTTATTAGGATTTTTTATGATTTTGATTTCATTAATGAAATATTATGATCCATATCTCAATAAATATAAATAAATTTATTATCGTTTGGTTATTCATTATTTCATCAAGTAAGGGTATTATTTTTGTACTCTTCGTTACATCATATAATTGATAATGTGTTTTTAAGAAAATCATACTTTATCTATATCTTGAATAATAAATATAGGTTCTTTCGAAAAAAAAATTTCAAAAAAATTTTTCCAAAAAGATTTTATGTTAAATATGTGTTTTAAAATATTTTGAAATAAACTTTTAAATTTTTTGAAGATATTTTCAAATAAAACGGTTTCAAATTTTTTTCAAGTTTCTATTATATGTTTTCAATGAAAAATGTTTTCCGAATGTTTTCAAGCATCATTTATAAGTTTTAAAAGAAAAATTTTTCAAATTTTTTGCAAGTTTATATTATATGTTTCAAGGGAAAGGTTTTAATGATTCATTTATATGTGATTAATTTTATTTTAATTTATTTTTTTAAAAAAAAAATTATATTTTAAAAAGTATCTTCTTCAATGATGAAATAATATTTTCCAAATGAAATGATTTTAAAAGATTTTTAAAAAATTAAGCTTCATATAGGGTGAAATATGTGGGTGTCACACATAAATTATAATGGATATTATCCAAGGGTTACATTCTTATTATCTCTCTGAATAGATTATATTTTTATGTCATGATTTTTATTAAACTAGTTTTTCTATCACATGATATATGAGTATAAAACATGATTATCTTTGAAGGGTCAACCCATTTCTCATTCATGGGTTATATTCGTATGAAATATTCTTCTTTTCATTGGATAAGCATTGACTTATGTATTACGAAAACTCTATATTTTCCAAATGATATAATCTGATGACATTATTATGACACCTATTTAATTTAATGAGTTATGATATGATTTTTTATGATACAATGGAACATATATCAATGATTTCATTATGACCTATGTGGGACCTATATATCCATCCAATTCATTATGTAAATATTTTTATCTCGTGAGATGAACATGGATATAATGATGAGTAAACATTGTTAGGTAAATGAATTTGTATGCCAAGATGGTATTGTAATTTATCCTTGACTACAAAGACAATCATGGGAGTGGACCATGACTACCAAGTTGTTTTGGGGTGTGAACACACTAAATTAAGATTTCATTGGAATTAATCTATGACATATATGGGAATAATTTTTATATTATTATGTGTCTTCCAAAAAGTATATATATTTTATTCATATGTTATTATCTCATGGATTATTCTCTTGATTCCCATATTATTCCTGTCTTATTAATGAAAGTTTTTTTCCCGAAATAAGTTATATGATCATTGATTTTAAGGGTATGATATTAGAATAATATTATCATTTTTTCATTAACTTATTCTCTTGTTATTCTTACGTATTTCCATTATTTACCCTTACTGAGCATATGAGATCACTCATTATTATGTTTCCTTTCCCCAGGTTATAAGGAATGGTTTTAAGTATCTATACTAAACGGAAATATCATTGTGGGAAACATTGAAGATCTTTTACCAAGATAGATGGTTCTGTTCCAATATTCAAAATTCACTAAACCATTTTGGACCTCAGTTATATATTTTTATAATCTGCCAAATATTCATCTAAAATGATGTAATTCCCTTATATGTTAATCCTAAATTGCAATAGTTAGTATCAAATGAATGTTTTATTCAACCATAGGAAACATGGAAGAAAAAATAATTGTGAGATACCTATTTTTATTTCTAATGATATTAATTCGTATTTTTATAAGGCTAATCTTAAGGTGTCATATATTGAAAATAAAGTGTCCTAATTTCAACATCCAAGAAGTTATTTTTCAGGATTATCTGGTTTTACACTATGATAAGTGTTATTTGAACTATGAAATATAGTTTAAGAAAATGGAAGGAACCCGAGGGAGCTAGGTTAATGTTGAATATGATAGAAATATTTTTAATGGGAACTCAAATGTTACTACAACTAGAGTTTACGATGTTGTGATCATGCCTAATCATTTTTAACAGAACATGATTAACAATTTTTTCCTTAAATTAATCATGGTATAATAGAATAAAATAATTAAGGATTTCATTTAGAGGTTTAAAGATGGATACCTTCCCATAATGATTATTTAGTTTCATTTGTGATGAGAATGACGAATAAAGCACACATGTGAATATCATAGAGGAAATAAATATGTTTGGGATTTAGAAAATATGGACACCATGAAAGTAACTAAAAAGAAAAAATTAAGAGTTCAGTTAGTGTGATGGATTGGAATATTAGCCTCCCTAAGTCATCATTGAAATATAAATTTAATTATGTGTGGAATGAATGGTCATTTTGAAAATCAATAACTCTAGTGGAATTAACCTAATGATAATCAACAAGGTGGTATGGGTAATGGCTATATAGTTGTTGATGATGCGATAACTAGTGAAAAATTAATAGAACTTGGTATTAATTTATAATTTTAGGAAGTCGTGTTATGGCTTATTAATGAAGTGGAATAATTGATGTATTTATGTATTTGGATTCAAAAATCATGAGTGGTGAATTATGTAATGTTTGTTTGGTTTCTATTTTTTTCTAATGATTTACATGAATATGTTGAGTAGATTTGTTTGATATGAAAATTCCTTTAATTTTAAGGTGATATTTTGAATAAGGTTAGATAAACCTTACTATGTTTCTTATTTTAGGATACTGATGTTTGGATAACGATATATTGGATAAGAAAAATTGAACGGGACGATACTAATTTTTTTAGAACTAATTATGGATTTTTTGACATGTGTTTTTTTCTATCATAGATGATGATTAAAAAATTACTGGATTAAAGGAATATATCTCATTAACATCGCAATAAGTAAAAAAGGAATATTTTCATTATAGATGTATGGTAATTTAGGTTATTACCATGATTTATGTGAATAAATGATAAAGGTAATAACATATTTGGAATACGATAACCTAAATCTACCATATAATACATGGGGGATCAATGTTTATCTAATTTAGTGATCTTATTTATAATTTTTTAGATTTTCACCTTTATGAAGGGTTACAAGGTTGAGTACTTATGGAATGGTTTGTGTTAAACATCACATGAGGGTTTTGAAATTAATTTAATATCTCTCCATATGATTATTTATTCATATTGGATAAGCAGTGCTAAATTTTTTTTGTTATGATGATAACTAATGAAAAGTGGAATTATTATTTTTGTAACTATGGATCTTATGATATGTTTGTGCTTTATGGATAAAAATTTCACCTTCAAATTTTTTTTGAGTAAGATATGAAGTTGAAAATTATCAAGACACAACCAAATGATAATATTGTGAATACGAAATAGAATTAAATCACGTAAGTATAATTCCTTATGTTATTTGAAAGTAAAATAATTCGTCAAATATAAGAAAGGTAAATTAAAAAAAAATTATCCTAATATATTTGCTTTTTTAACCAATGAATTTATAAATAATCATTGATTTCTGATTTTGAGTCCCTTATCATTTCATTGATCATTCACTAGCTGGTGATCAATTGTATTTATAACTCTATATAATTATTAATTCTTTTTCAAACATTTATAATAATTTATCCCAACCTATGTTTTCAAATGTGGAAACCTATATATGTTTTACTCTAGAAAACCCTTTATGATTTAAACTCATCTTTTAAAAAAGACGTTTATTTATTTATTTATTCGATGTGGGTTTTTATAAAAGGAACATAAAAGTATTACACCATTCATAACACAAATGAATTTTTGGGGATAAATTTATTTTAAGGGGGTGAGAATGTAACATCTTGTTATTTTGTGAATTATTTTTTTCAAATTATTTTAATCTTTTTGATATTTTTTATTTCACACAACACTGTATATAATTTTTTATATGAAAGAATTATGTTTAAATTTCATATTACACCAAAACAAGTTATTCATGAACTAAATTAAATACTTGTATTATTATTTGGTACACTAAACACTATGTTTAGATTGTGTTTTACGAAATTCCGAGTTCTATTAGCAACTTCTGTACCATGGAAGGATTTCTTTTACATAACTACGATATATTAATAATATTTTTATTAAAATATTTTTATTGTTTCCACCTAAAAATCGGAATGGATGTTTTGAATATTATTAAATAAATTATAAAAATATTTTCTAAAAATTTATATATAATGATTCATTTGATTATCATTTAGTTAAAAATTAATGTAAATACTATTTGAAAATAATGAAATTCATTCTTTAAGGAAACTATTTCTCTTTGTAAAAAAACATTGTACAAATAATAACTAAAGAAAATAGTTTGGATGAATATTTTTAAATATATATATATATTATAATTCAGATCAATTTTTTTCACATGATTCCAATAGATTAAATAGGTATAAGATTTGAATCAATCCAATTTTATGATTAAGAAGTGTTATTTTTCCTAAAAGGCCATTTTACCACTTATATTGGAAATAAAAATTTACATACATTTTTTAAAATATATTAATTATTTTTATAGAAAAACTATTTTTGTAATTTTAAAACCATAATTTACTTTTGGGGAAATTTTGGTATTTTTCTGAGAAGTTTAATTTTTTTGATGAATAACAAAAAACATTGAATATAAATTCAAAACATGTTTTTTTGTAATATTAGTTTATATTGATAAATTATATTTTAATATTTTTAAATTATAATTAGAACAATTTTAGATTGTTTTATTCAAATGGGTCATTATAACCAATTTCACATTAAAATTGGATATAAAAGCATTTCAATATTTTATACATTTTTTTAAAAACTCATTGTATCATCCCGACTGTGGGATTATTTATAAATTGAATTCTGACACTTACATGTTTGGAATTTTTAAAAATTGATTCATTAATTTTATTCATAATAATTAAAAACTTCTAATATGATCAACAAATTTTTTGGCCAAAAATATCAGTGAAATTAATTAAAATTAATAACAATGATTAAGGGGAAAATGAGCTTACATAGTTGTTAATATTTATCAGAATGGGCCAAATAGCCTAGCCACATGTGAAAAATATATTTTTTGGTGATATTTATACCATATTTTACATTTTAGTGAAACATTGAAACTATTTTAGGTACATGATATCAGGGAGACCTCTTAATAGTTTCACCTTTTATATTTAAATGAATTCCACTCCTCCCCCACAATAAAAGGGAAGTCATCCCTTTCACATTTTCACACCTATAAAACCAATTTTCACTTCCAATAACTACCCCTATATACTCCCATATTCGCTAACCTAATTGTATAATCCTTTATTTTCGATGAAATCGGACCAAAGAAGCCCTATGGTGACAACCAAAATGAGTTACTTTAAGAAAAGGTAGCATCCTTCATAAACCACTTTTATTTACTTTCTTTCATAACCCATCAATTATTTTTTTTCATTGTATATATAATAATATAATTTTATTTAATATAATTATATTCTGTTATACTACTTATTTGACCTACACTTATACACACTTCCATCAAATGAGATACATAATCATCATTCACGTGTACAGTGGATCACCGCCTTGTTAATTGAATGTCAATAGTACTTCCATTTCTACCATTGAAGGATTGAAAAAATGATCTTATTTATGTTTTTATATGATATATATGATATATATTGGGCATTTATTCTTGTTTAATTATTTTATAACACAATGCTTCATTCTTTCCATTTTGAGTAAATATGATAACTTCATTTGTGGATGTGTGGACAACCGCCTTCCAAAATCGATATGATTCATTCACAAATTACATGGAATGTATTAAGGATGGTTTTAGTGTGAATATATGATATATATGAAATAATAATTCTAATTTAAATATTATAAACACACACAAAGATATATATATATATACATTTCTTTTAATTTTATTTTATTAAAAATATAACAGGAAAATATAAACAACAAACATTCATACGTACTGCCTACCGTCTCAATAAATGTTGTATTTCATCACTTATTTATATAATTATTTTGTTATTGTAAATAAATATAAACTATATATATATATATATGTTATTTAATCCATGGTTTACATTTATAAAATAACTAAATCACTATCTAATTAAGAGTACCAAGAATAACATGTCAATTTATGTATGAAAGAAAAAGAGGATATTACCCAAAACCTAATAATAACATATAATTCACAATAAGAGTTTCATATAAAGTAATAATTAAATATAATATTTCATTATATATAATAATATTGTTCTTTGTTAGATTTATATGAAACATAAAATTTTATACATGAGGATCAGACATGTATAAAGAAGGTCAAGACCTAGGGTAAGGATTTTCAAGCCTCACATTTATTACTATAATATTTATGCCTTATTCACCACAAATATATTTTATGTGGTGTATATAATTCTCATTAATATATTATATGATTATTATTCTTAAATTTATGGTCACATATATATTTAAATATTTTTTTCTCTTTCATGGGTTTTATGGTTCAAAAGTTACCAAATCGGAAAAGTAAATTTGTCTCAATTTTCATTCATTGAGACACATGACATGTTATGAAACTATTTATTTCTATGAGGAGCGTGCACTAAAAATTGACATGTTATATATTGAATATCATTATATCCAATATATTTTATGATTCAGGTAATGTTATTATTTGAGACAGATGCCATGTTATGAATCTATGGGTACTATTTATATTATTTATCTGAATGGTTTATTTTTTGATGGCATGTTGTTTATAATCCCCATTTATATTTCATGGGTCATATTTTTATGATAATATTTTATCTTTAAGGGGTTATCTGTTTATAAAACCCATTTCTCATTTGTGGGTTATATGTTTATGAAACCAGCATACATTCATGGGTTATGTTTTGATGAAATGATTTTGAAACCAATCTCTTTTACACATGTCACGATATGATGAGATGTTTATGATACATATTTCATTTCATGGGTTTCTAAATGATTGTTTATAATATTTTGGAACACGTGTTTAAGATTAAATTATGAGATGAGAGTGAAATATATCTACCTACAATGAATTCTGTAATGATTTATATCTCATGGTATATACATTGATTGTAATAGAAGTGAACTCCATTTTATAAAGTAATTTTTCTTCTAATATGATCTGAGGAGTTATGCTTAACTACTAAGATGGTAATGAGAGTGAACCATGACCACCAAGATGATTTTGGGAGTGAAACCATTACACAATATTGGACTTGTAATTAATCATTTACTAATGTGGAAGTCATTTTTAAATGCTTATATGTTTGAAACAAGTTCTATGTCGTATTCTTATATCATGCTCTTATAGAAGATTATATTGATTCCATTATGACTCACGTCTTATGATATTCCAATAAGTAATCCATGACTAATTTAAATGATATTTGATATGAATGGTAGAAATATAAAATGTTATTATCATGTTCTCAAACCCTTATACTCATGGTATGATTATATATCTTTTTTTCTTACCCTAATTGGGTATATGATCTCAGGATTTCTAATGTTTCCCTTCCCTAGGTTGTGAAGAATATTTAAAAGTATAATATTTAAGGGGAAAATATTTGTGGTAAACAATGAATATATTTTTCCATATTATAATATATTTTTCCATGATTCTAAATACACTAATATTTTACTATCCTTAAGAATGTATTTCAGTAATATGCATAATATTAATCTAAAATGTTGTAATATACATATATGTCAAGCCATGGTAGCTATAGATGCTATAATATTTCTAATGGAATGGAAATTAATAAGAAACTTTTGATATAATAATTAAATTAAAATAATTATATTATAAATATTATATATATATATATATATTAAATAAATCATTATATACAATCATGATAAGTGGTCATGGAAAATGAGTTACATCAATTCGAGAGGCAGTGATCCTCCGTACACATTACTAATGATTTAATTTACCATTTAATTGACGTAGAGACAGAAAAATCTTGTTAAATAAACATAATAACATCTCATTATATGGTAGAAACTCTCATTATTATACTTTATTTGATAATGAACAATTTCATATTGTATAATAAGAATGAAAAAGAAAGGTCTTACTAAAGATAAAAATTTTATTTTTGAGAATCCACCTTTGGGTATCTTCTTAAAGACCACATGATTTGTTTTAGGGGATGAAAAATGATCTCTAGAATGTGGATAACATTGTTCAATAGAGATTTTGGTAGTTTTAGGTTGATCTAAAATTCTTGAGAGTTTTGAATAGGTGTGGCGAGTGAGTGCCTTTTTATAATTGAGGAGTAGTGTCAATTTTATAAATATCCAAAAAATATTAAATAGTACGAAGTCACACTCACCCCATGATCCTAAAAATTGATAAATAATTGAGTTTATAGATTTTATAGTCTCTCCACAGTAACACAAGATAAAAATAAAAATGTTTTAAAATGTTTTTCTTTAGCCCTTATGTTTACATAATTATTAACATTTTTGTTTTCACTATATTAACATGTATTTTGAACCTGAGTAATATATTGATTTATAATAGAATAAATCAACCTTTTAGATAATTTTTTCCCACATATTCATAATATTATATAATATTTATCACAATAAAATTCTATTTTTGGTTAAAAAAATTTTTAACATAAGCGCATGTGATAAACAAAACCTCGTTTTAACCATAACCATAACAAATATTTTCTTGTTGTGTCAAAAAAATAATATTAAAAAAATAAGTTGAACATGTTATGCAATATTAATTAATATAATTTAAAATATGTATTATATCTTTCCCAATTAAATTCATAGATCTTATATAAATTAATTTATAATTAAATCAGTAGAAATTTCGAAAAAACAGTTTTTCCAAAGAATAATATTTACAAGGATAAAATGTCTTTCTATAGTAATTATATATTAAATTGATTACAATTATCTAAATTAGATAAACATTAATATAATTGATATAATTTTAATCTCAAAAATTTAAAATTGTATTTAACATTTTAAATTATGTAAACTACAAGGCAACTGTCAATAAAAATATTTATTTTTCAATATTCGTCGAAAAATGATATTTTTCATAAAAATAAAATCAATTAACCCAAAAGTAATTTTTATATATTGACTCAAAAAATTTATTTAATATTTTAAAATTCATTATTTAAAATTAGAAAAAATGAAATTTAAAATTTTTATGCATAGCATGACGAAGCATCCCAATAGATAAAAACAGTTTTTCATAAACCAATTCATTTCAATTCAATTGATTGTTATTTTATTTATAATTATTAGATTACCATTTAATTTATTTTATGACTTTTTATGGGATATATTTTTCATAATTTAGATATATTTATTCATAAAATCTAATTTAATGTCTAGGTTATAATAATCATGTTCAGAAAATAATATTTTAGTATAATTTCACATTTTCTTTAAACCTTATAATGCATGAATCCCATGTTATAAAAGAGATTGAATTTTTATAGTAATAAATATATTATAAAGTCATGGGATACTAATTTATATTCAATCAATGATGTTTTTTCATATATACATTCTAAAATTATGTTCCACTTTTAAAATATCATGGTCTTACATCTAATAAATTATTTATTCTTTCGTTTTTGTTAAAGTCTTTATATTGTTTGGAATTTATGATTTGGGTTTTTATATACACAAAGAGAGCCTCCTATATGAAAGGAACTTTTAATGGATTATTGGAGAGGGTTAGGTGATGTAAACACTCCCTATTTTATGGATTATTGATAATAGAGTAATATTTCCCAGGTATATAATAAATTTAATCCTAAATGGGTTATTATAAATTTATATAACAATTATAAATTTAGGTATTTTGGTTAGGGTAATGTAACAAGGGAATATTTATGATTTAATCATTAATGTATTAATTTTTCAAATTTATTCAATGTATAAATCCCCAACTCTTTTTAGTGATTTAAATAAATATTAACACATAAACATTGCTTTATAGAATATTAATTATTTGGAGTAGATTTTTAATTTTATTAATTTTATATGGTGTTTTAATATATATATATATATGATGATAGTGTCTAATTATTTAATGGCGAATCAATATAATTAATAACTACCAAGAAGTTATATAAAAAATCACAAATAGTTCATTCATGAGATCAATTAGTTGACCATGTATTGATTGGAAAATTATTAGCATTCATATGTTTCATTTCATAGGTGTGAGATATTGAAATATTATTTTTTTGTATTTAAAAATAAATTTAAAATATTTTAATTTTAATTAATGGAAAATTCAATTATATGGGTTGTGTAAAATTAATTCTTAAATTTTTTTACTTTTAATTTTTTTAAGAAAATTTGTTAGTAAGATACATATATTACCTGACAAATAAACAAAACTATATTAATGAAAAGATAAAAAGGAGTGTACCACGAAATCTCCTACCCTGGTGGATTGACAGTTTGAACCATGTTACCCAGTTCATCCTACTTGTATAACATGAGTATTGATAAGCTAATAAGGTGGTTGATGCTCTGTCAAATAGGGTGGTTCTCCAAGAAATCACAATGTAGACATTCAGTGCCCTATATTATTGTTCCACTTTGGTGAAAGATGACATGTGCGTGGCGGTCCACTCTTAGGTGTGAAAAATCTATTTTACGTCCTGATATCATGCTCTTATAGTTTTCATTTTTGATAAGTCTTTTTACGACTATGCTAACTTGAATCCTAGAAATTTTTTAATTTTGCTGTTGAGGTCAAATATCACATGGTATCAAGTATTCATACTAATTTTCATTGATTAGTGATTATCATATATAGATCCTGATAGAACATTACAAAAAGAACTAAAATATATCTCAAATACTATGTATACATGAAAAATAGAACATCTATAATATTTAAAATCCAATGTATCTCAATGAGTTAAAAATTCATTTTTTATATATTATAAAGAAAATAAGAGAACAAATTATCTTTCTAAAAAGGAGTATCAGACATTCCCCCAAACACAAAGTCAAATTCCAAGTATAGCATCCCATGACTACAACATTGAATATTATTCCCTTTTCTTTACATATGCCATAAAACATGATGTATTCACACTAACATGAAGTCTGTGTATATGGTGACAATAAAATTGTATGATAAAGCTATTTGATAAAGAATATGTCCAATAATATAATTTTTATTCATGTATATAACTGAAATGCACAAAATAGATGATTTTATTAAGTAAAATAAAAATTATATTTTGATCCTTCATATTCTAAGAAGAAAATCATGATAATTGGTGGAACATACATCAGAATTTCTAAAAATATATTGATGAAATTGAATGTAACATAAGAAACTCATGTCCATGAAATATCCTTAACTATGGAACATTATTTTCATAACATAATATAACTCATGTAATCAATCCTCATCTATGGTGTAATTCGTGATAATGTTATCTAAAAAAAATTTAACATAGCTCAAGGAAATCCCAAATGTGACTATGACATAACATAGTAAATGTTTATTCCTTTTTCTTAACATATTATATGAATCAATCATTAATTTTTTCAAAAATAAACTAATGAAGGAATTTTTTTTAAGAAAATAACAACTTATATAATAGTTAATATATATCATTTTAAAAAATATATTCTGCCTAACCCCTTACAATATCATCCCAACCTTATTCCTACCTGATTTAGTTCAGATGTCCCACATATAATCATTTATATTTATATAAAAAGTCATAAAACAACACATATCAATTTAATCACTGGCCTCATTGAGCACCATGTTGATTGAAATATTTTTAATTCATGTTATCCAATATAAAATAATTATTATTGATAAGATAACTCATATATTTAATTTTAATTAAATCCCAAAAATATAAAAAATTATTTACGAAATGTGTGTTAAAATTATAACAACCAAAAACACATTTACACAGAAAATACAATTTAATTCATAATAAATTTTCGAGATAACATACAAAAAACATAGTCAAATAATCTTATAAAAAATTAACACCTTGACCCCATTATACGAACTAAATTTCTTTAAACCTTAAAAATAGATGAAATAAGAACTATCAAATAAAAAAGATTATAAAAAAATTATTTATTAATTAATTAATGACATGGATCACCTTAGTCGTGATTATAATATTTCATCATAGTATAAGTGTTATAAATATGTCAATAATTGAAGAATATATAATATATTGAATATTTGAGATCTATAGAAAAATATAATGGCATTCACTATTCCTATAAAAAGAAAATTAATGATAATGGGAATATTTGAAATATTATAATTATAAATTCTCTAAAACATATTGTATTGGATAAATATAAAATGTCCCTTAAAGAATAGTTTGGATTAAATCTCACTTTTATTGGGATCTTACCATATAAATTTAGGTGTCTAATAGAGGTTTCAAGGATCACCAACAGACATTTGATAGTATGGAGGGCCATGTTAGTAACTCTAACGAAGTCCACCAGTGTCTTATTAGATTCCCACTAGCCTCCCATTAGTTGATGAAGTTAAATATTGGCACATAATATCCTAATAGTCAATTTTATAGTTTAAATGGAGTTAATTTCATCCATTAATATGGGATATAATATGCAGATATCCCATTAATCCTCCAAATACCTCCATAAGATCTATTGAACAAAAAATGTATCAAAATTTAGATAAAAACTAGTGTAAAAAAACATAAAAATATAAAACATAATTAAATGAATTATATATTAAGATTTTGAAAATAAAAACTCCACCATTTAATTATTTCTCACTAATAAACATTAAATATCATTCCCAATCAATTAAAAAGGATGATGATATATTATTCCATAACTAAAATTCAAGGTCAATTCATAAATAAAATAATGTTTATATAAAATGTAAAATATTTTTATAATCATTAATATCAATTTCATATCACCTTTTCATAAAATTTATATTATTCTTTCCATAAAAAAGACTATATATCAAAATAATTATAATTATAGCTAATTATTATTGAAGGATTCAACTTGTACGACAATATTTGAGACACATAGAACATATCATCAATTTCACTAAACATGGGTGGTAAATGAAATTTATTAGAAACCACCCCAATAAATTATATACACTCAAATGTTTCCACAAACCACAAAACAAACTATTCAATATTACCCAATATAATATGTATCAATCATGGTGATACTTCAAGAAACACATAGTTCCCATTTTTAAAATTAATGGATAATGTCTCTCTTTTTCATAACATTTCCATATTAATTGATCTATTTCCAAATGATTCCAACTCAATTTTACTTTCAACATAATCATCTATAAAAGGCTCAACCAAAAAAATATATAGCAACCACTTTAATTTAACAAAGAGGAAACTAATATTGTTATAACCAAGTGGTTTTATGTTGAGTTTTCAGATAATATAGGAAGGTAAATGTTGATTATGATTAAAGATTGATGTAAATGACATTTTATTAACATTTAATGAAGGATACAATTATTGATGATTGGATGGGTTGAAGATATTTTATGGTGGTATACAAAATCCTTTTATTAAAATTCATGGAATTTGTGTTTCAAATAGTACAAGAAAGTACTTATGGAAAGATAAATGAAGGCACCTTGATATCTTTATATATTATAGACATGAATTTGGAAGAATAATATGATGTTGAATATGAAATATAAATAAATTTTGTATTTCATGAATTTTAATATTTTTATTCAATTATATTATATATTATTTTAGAGTTTTATATTACATGAAATTATATAATTATGAATAAGTGATGTTTGATGAATTAATCCTTTTATGCATAAACAATTTCACTATGGTAAAGGAGGTAAAGGTATTGCATATTTGAAAATATATATACTGATGGTGTTTGGGGAATTTTTAGTCCATTTCATGGATTAAATAATTCAATATAAATCAAATAATATGGGAACATTGTGGTAGAATTATTTTTAATTTAGAATATTACTTAATCGAAACAACAATGCTTGTACACATCGTTTTAAATAGAATATTAGGGGATTTTGAATTAAACATTCATGGATGACCTCGAGGTTTGTAAATGACATGAAATCCATTTAATTGGAGGTTTTGAAGAATATTTTCATGTAGAATAAATTGAATTTTTTTTATTCATTACAAATTTTGGTTTTTGTTGTTTTTCATGGAAAAAATACTTCTATAATATTATAATGCCCATTATGATCTTTTTGGAAATACTAGATGAGTACATGTTAAAGTAAATGATCTAATGTAAAGGTGATGAAATTAGGAAACTAAAGATCACTATTACATGGGGAATGATATGTTGTGAATTTAGATTATATATTTAAATTTGAATATTGTTATATAAGCACAATGATAATAATTTTGAAGGGAATTTTTGTCCAGAAAAGCAGTATTCCCTTGTATTTTTTGTAAAATTACATGGTCTGTTAATTATAGAACTAAATATTTGAGTTCTAGTATGATAACATACCATGGTGTATGAAATTTAGAATTTTTTTATTGAATATTTGGTTCTCCTGTCAGTTCATAGAAGTTATGAAATGAATATCAATTGAATTAAATGAGTTCAAATTAATGATTATGTTGAAGATATTTTGAAGGAAATATTGAAATATAGGAATAAAATCCTTATATAATATTTTATATATAAATTTCAATATCAAATTTATGAGGTTATCTTTGGATATGAAAAGTTGAGAAGGAGATAAAAGAGATTAGAGAACCCAATAGAGAAATGTTGAGAGTAATTTTTTATTTATAGAAGGAAGCTAATCAAAATGCAAGAGCATTTTTGAATAACTTAATTGGAAAAATGATAATGTTGCTTCAAGATTTATTATTAAATATGAAACTTTTTAAGATAATCGTATTGTACATGGAATTGAAAATCCTGATTTATGATAACGAGTTGATATGAATATAAATAAAAATTAATAAGATAATAACTCACATGATGGAATTATTATACCATGAGTTCTGTTGTTGTGTAGTGTTTTATGGAATAAATTTCATACACTATTCTGTCAATGAGTGGTTACCTGGATACATTGTTATTTAGAAGTAGTTCATATGTTAAACTGAATAATATATTCAAGAAGCATGATACAAAATTCTAGTAAAGAACCAAGAATACTTTTATTATAACTAAAATTATATAGATCAAAAAGTATATAAATTAATATCTTCATGAGTAGTTTATAAGGATGAAAAATGGATTAATTCATGGGATGTAATAATTATAGGTCTATACTAATAAATAAATAGGATGACTTGGTGAGGAGTTATCTTTCCTAAATATTATACATTTAGTCAACTGTTGTAAGGGGTGACTTTACTTCAATATCATAGCCATTAAAATAGTGATTTTTTTATTACTGGTTTATCAACACAACTCCAAGTGTATTATCCATAGATGTATAATAGTGTGGGAAAAATAATTAATTTATATGTTATCTTGAAATTTTAATTTTTTAAATGGTAATAATTGTTTATTTTGTTTCACTTATGAATTGGATAATGCATTATTTCGAAGAAGAAAACATGAGATGAAATAATAATGCAAAGGTAAAAATTATGATAATTATTCTAACAACCAGAATTCCCCCCCCCCCACATGGTACAATGATTTTATAAAAGTGATGTCAGATCCAATTGGTTTTATTGTGGAATCAAACTAAAATTTATTATATTAAGAATAATTTTTATACTGTATAGAAAATTATTTTTTTGACATTAAAATTATAGTTTTGATGATTTGTTATCAAATTATCATGGATATTATTTTAAGAGATGAGAATTAACAAGAGAGAGTTTTTTCATTATGTATAAGTTAAGAGTGATATTAATGAATTATATATAAGAATATATAAGAAAAAACTGAAGGATTTTTGAACAGTCAGGTGAGTATATCAGACAACTTGAAGAAAAATGGTATAGACATGAGCATGTAAATGAATATCAAAATATATACCTTGGATAAAAATTTGGTTACTAATTTAAATATAAAAGAAAAATTAAAATACAATGTGATCAAAATTTTGAGTTATTATGTTTAACAAAGAGAAGACTGAATTTTCTCTCTTAAAAATTAAGTATATATGTTAAAAGGAAGATTTATGGGGATCCCATAGACGATGACTTTATTAAATGTAAATATTTTTGGGGGATAAAAAATCATGCTGTTTCACATATATATTATTAAAATATTGATGAATATTATTTGGACCTGATATCAGTAAATAATAATGATAATGGTATTCAACATTAAGTTCATTGAATATTACTGAGAGACTCTAAGAGGGAGGGTTGAACAAATGTTACCCATTTTATCATGTTTTATCTTTTCTATTAATTACTGCTGTTAATACATGAACAATTAGTTTATTTAATAATTATGATAATACAACTTCTTAATCAACCCTTAACTCGATAAGAAATAATTAAAGTATATCAAGAAGAACACATTATGGTTTTTACAATACCGAACCCCTAGAAAACATACTCTTTATCATGTTCAAATTCAATCAAGATATATATTCAATGATTAATATTGTAATATATTGAATATAAGTTCATATAAATTGGTACACATGTGTTAAATAGGGTTCATCCACTTCTTTATTTTCAGAAAATTATGCATGTGAAGGTATATTTATATTGTATCCTAGGGTATTCAATCATCCCAACTTGTATGATATTGTATAAATTGGTACCATATGTCTTTTACGGTGTTTTTTATATATGTTAAATTTTCTCCTTAAATATCCCTCTAATGAAACCATGAACATTTCTTCAACTAATTTAATCTTCTGATGTAGTGTGTGAGTTATCCTTGTCCACCAGTCAATCTACTTCAAATGTTTTTCAATGATACATGAATATCATAAGATAGAGTTTTCTCTGTATTCTAACTTCTTCAGACTTCGACTCCATAATTGTAGTATTGAAAAAATTTATTCTTCTTTGATGTATTTTTTTTAAAATGGATTTGATTTTCATTTTTCTTTAATACACATGTCATTTTCATTTAAATGTAGTATCAAGATATATCTCTTCCATTCATAGAAATATATCACCTCAATAACATATTATATAATGTTATTTTTCACTTACTCTTTATATCATAATAATTTTTGTTCACATTAACTATGGAATATAATTTTTGAATAAAATATAGGAAATAATTTATTTTTATTGTTAGATATATTAAAATTAAAACAGTTTGTTATTTTCGAGTTTAAATTATCATTAAATTATTGATCAAGATATTATTTCAAATCTATAAGATACATAATATTTTCTTCACATGATATTTGAATTATTTTGGATTATAGTACTTCACAAAATATATGAATTTCCCTTTGGATTGGGAATGTAATTTTTTAATTAATCTTATAAATATGTGTGTAATGTTTCCTCCTATAAATTATTTGTAAAGTAGAGCTAATTTGGATTCCATCGAAAAAGAAAGTGTAATATTCATATGATATAATATTAATTGATAATGAAACGATACTTGGAGAGAAATCCTAAAATAATATAATTTGATATTAAATATGCATGATAATGACATGTCCTGAAGAAGAAAGTGTTTTCACAATTATTTAAAGATATTAGTAGCTGACTATGTAAACAACATAGAGAGTTTCTGATAACAAGGTTACAACATTACTGAAATATTAAATTGAAACAAAAAGTTATCGAGAAACCATTCAAGGAGTACCTAGAATATTGGATACTATAATTATAATGAAAACCTCATTGGATTATTGTATATAATTCCTAATTTCTAGGCTTAAAATTTGAAGTCAATGACATTAATTTTAATTATCTGAAATTATTTTTTAGATGATTCATAAGTCCTTGGAATATATCTATATATCTGTGTAATTATTTCAAAAAAATTACAAAATAATTTTAATCTAGTCCAAGATGATTTAAATTCATTAAATAAGGAATATGATTATTTTTATGGGTCCCTAAATATTCTTGATGAAATCTAGGAATTATGTATGGTTGAAAATTTGGAAATGTGTATCATCTTCAACATAGATAATTTACAAATGATTATGAGTCATCCAATGAAAAATATGAGTCAATTTAGAGGTATTTAGATAATTTATGGAGTCATTTCCGATGTTGTATATTTTTTATCTTATAGGTGAATACATTATGTAAATTAGTGATTTTTAGTAGACACAAGCATTCATCTAGGAATTGATCTATATACATGAAAATCTAAATCTACAGATTACTAATTTCTTGTTTTTTAACATTAATTTAGTGTATTTTATATGTAATATGGAGTATCTATATGAGGAACACACCTATATTTTATCTATGATCTATATTTGAGTTATTCTAGATATATAGAAATTTTATGATTGTTGTATAATTAAAGTGAATTTCAATAAATAATATTTTATAGAAGAAAAAAAATCAATGATGTGTGCGATATTATTTAATGTTAAAAACATAATGATGCTTAATTAATATATTATTTAATCATACAATGAGGATAATGTGATTATAATAATATAATCGATTTTTGTTATCATCATACTATGGTTTTCAAATTAGAATATCTGAAATTCAATATTAGTGATAAAAAATTAAATAAATAATGGTTATGGTTCTAATCTTCATTGTTATACAAATATTTAAAATAAATTTTCATTCAATAATTGCTGAGTCAAATGATTATTATCTATTTGAGTCATAAGGATATCAAAGCAGGATGATTTTATGAGATTATTTTTTATTATGTAATTAAAAATTTTAGATTAGTTGAAAATACAATTTAAATATGATGATGCTTAAGTTTAAAATAGATTATGGATACATCACTAAAGAAATTTTTATTAGAGATGGAAAAATGACATGATTTGTCCAGTGTGTCCTTAAAATATTCATTCATGATAGAGAAAATGTAAGTTTAGAGGTCAAAATTCCAAAATAAATACTATTATTCAATAAGACAATTTATTCTTAATTTCTTTATAGCTATGCAGATGAGTTATATTAATATTCTTGTAGATACATTATCATTTTAGAACTAGATATTTCATGTAAACACCAAAAATGTGATATATTCATCAAGTAGAGAAAATATATAAATGAAAAAGGGTAAATATTAGGATATCTGGTATTTTACAAGGCTCACCCATGATAAATTATTTGAGGATTATATTTAGAAGATCATGGGATAAGGAATAGAAATATATTTTTTATTCCTTTCATGATATCTTATATCATATTTCCATTTATGGACCAATGAGAGGACCCAAAAATAATTTGTGGGGTAACACATGAAAATATAGTCAATGAGCCTCTTGAAGACTATGATTTGTACTATAGAAATTATATCTCTCATGATGTAGACTATATGGAAAAACAATTGATCTTATAAGTACCTAGAAAACCAAGAGTGCCCCATAAGGAAGAATAAGGGAAGTTGATCCCATGTTTAAGAAGAAAACCACTTGGGTATCTAAGAATAATAAGAAGATGATTAATAAAATGAATAATAAAATAAAGATTAGAAAAATAGATCAAAATAGATCCCATGATATTAAACAGAAAAAATGTGAGAAGTAAATTATAATATGAATGTAAAATAATATTAATGGGTAGGAACTAATAATTTAAATTCATTGGTTTATAGTGTCCTTTTATTTTCATTTTGGGGAAGATATGTGAATAGTTTTTGAAGAATAACTATGACATGTTCCATTTTAGAGAGACTGAGTCTCATGTGATAGTTCTGGATTACACATAGGTAATTAAATATTATAGTTGATGATGGAGCTCAATTATAAAACTGTAGTGAAATGTAGTGTTGACCTATGATCTACTACAATGTTTGGAAGAAGTGTTCAAAACATGGGAGAGTGAGTATAAAGAACCCAAATGAGTGGCTTGAAATCCCATGTGTAATATTGTGAATATTCACACACATAATATAGTGAATATGGTTTTTGTATTATACCTAGAATACTCTACATTTATTGGTGATAAAATTATCGTGGATAATCTTTTAGATGGACATATCGATCATTGTAAGGTATATATTTCCTAGGATGGGTAGAAACATGTAAGAAAACGATATGATATTTATTATATTTTTTCTACATTATTTATTATATGTTTATACATAAAACAATGATCAATACCATTTTAATAGGAAACTAATGTCTGAAATCAAAGGGTTTAATGATTTCGAAAATCATTTGATGTTTGTAAAAAATTAGTGAAAAATAATTTTACACCATCTCTTGTGTTTGAAAATATCATTAGGGTAATTTAAATTGTTATGAAAAATGATATCATTGATTGTATCAAAAGTTTGCTAAAATGGTATTTTTATTAAAATATTATTAGTGAATATTTTATTTTTTGAGGACCCTCAATATAAGGATTTTTGTTTAATTAATATTTGTACTAAAATGTAGGATCATGCATGTAACTTTAAAAATATTGAAATGATGGAGGAAAATATAATGTCGAATAATAAAAAATAAAAAAAGGAATCCCCACTAATTAAATATACTTAGAGTAGAAAATATATTGATAAATATATTTAATATTATTACCCTAATTATATATGTATATTCTATGATGAGACTATGTCCAATGAATCCTATAGTTATTTTTAATCTGATGTAAAATAGTACATAACGAATGTACCTATTGAAGCTGTCACATAATATTTTCCTTACATTAATGGGATATATTTTTATTAATCACATGGGAAGTCAGATGTTGAGGAATTGGAGAATGAATTAGATATAAAGTTGACTAAATCCAATAAACTCACAAAGCCTGTTGATGATATGGAAAAACATTATCTACATCCCAAAAAAAATTATCCTCTGATTTATGAAGATTTATAGAGAATTATTTGGTAGAAATTAGAATATGAATATAATTTCCATGAAAAGATACATGTATTATAATAGATACATATTTCTTTTATAAATTTTTAGCTTTCCCAAATTGATTCTATGACAATTTAATTTTTTTTATATTTTCATTCATAAGATAAATCTTATCGAATAAGATAATATTGGGAATATAAAGAGATATTGTAAAGAATTAGTGAAATCACCTGAATAGTATAAGTCAATAGTAAATATGAAATGTTTGAAAATTGAAATAATTCTAATAAATTATAATATGTACCAAGATGAATCTTCGTAAAATTATGCTAATAGAAATGATTCATTAGGTTTTTCTTAAAATTTAATTTCTTATAAGAAGACTCAAAATGGTTCATAGAAGTATTGGGATTCATATTCTGATAATACTTCAACAAGCTTCTATTATAAAGTAACCCTTACCCTAGATGAATCTTATTCTACCTAATCTATTTTAACTAGTTTTATATATTTCAAATCAATATAATTTTAAATATAAAAGAATAATATTTACATGAAATTATCCCCATCATCAAGGGTGAATTTAGGAATGTCCAAAAATAATAATCCCCTAAATTTAATCCCCAAAGGGAGAGTTTCCCATCATGAAATATATTACCACTGAATATAGATAAAACTGTCATAAAGATAAATTGTTGAGATTAATTGTTCAATATTTGTGTTTCTAGTTGTTTGGGAAAACAAATTATGAATATTATAAAGATATGTCAATATATGAAAATAAATTAACTCTTTAATCAAGTATGAGGATATTTGAAATAATAAAAAGGCCTATGGAACAAAATAAGATTACACAGATGAGGGTCAATTTTTCTTCCAAAAATTTAATTTATTTGATAGAGTGATTCCATGATCTTCAAAACATATATAATCACAATTATGTTGAGTGTTGGAAATTTCCAAACAAGTATACATCATATATAATAGATAGAAAAAAACCACAATATGTGATGTAATAAAATAAAAATTAAATTAAATCAAAATTGGGAGACAAATAAATAAAAAATAGATTTAAGGCAGCCACTCCCTGGAAGACAGTGGTTAATGAGGATGAAAATAAATTTTAACCGAAAAAATAGTATTTTTTTCTTATGATAATAGAGGATACATGTATTATTTTAATATGGCTGTAAAAATCAATTAAAATGGAGATATCTAGAAAATAAATAATGTAATGAATCTATGAAAGATATTTTATGTTTTGTTTAGTGGTTTAAATCTAAGATGAAGAACATTGATTTTTTGATTGAATGTCAAATTAAGATATAATAAGGGTTTTTGAAAATGTGTGTTGAATGTGAAACCATCCATGACATATGGATTTTGAATTTGTGACTATTTTTCTTGAACAAATGATGAAAAATGTAAAATAACAACTGAAATCCAATGAATAAATATTATTACTATAAAATTATTCATCAACATAGAAGATGTATTGACAAGAATAAAGGTAATTGTAATCTACATTGTAATTCTAGTTGATAGAGGCTATTATGATGGAGAAAGATGAAATAAATGAATGCGACTTAATTTCTAATGTCATGAACCCCATTCACGGAACATGATCCTCAAATGAGTCGGTGAGGACTCATTAAGTGCATCCAGGAGACCCCCGATCAAATACAGGAGGAGGCAATTTTTTGGGTGCTATAGCAGCACTGTAGCAACACTATAACAGATACTGTAGAAAAAACACTACGGTACTATAGTGGGAACTATACCAGGCACTATTTGGCATTGTTTGACACTATAGAAGCTGAGAATATTCCCCTGTTTGGGCCTTCGGGCCACCGATTTGGTCCCCGAGTGTAACGCCCCGACCGATTTCACCCAGAGTCGGTGCATTATTACATAACATTGGCATGATCACAAGAAAGATCAAATCTCGAAAGACCGATTAGTTTAGTATCTTTGGAAACACTATATATATTCATAATGTTTTACATTACATCCTAAAAATGAAAACTACAAAAAAATAGTCTCTATAGTCCACACTCTTATCCCCTCATACGATCCCTGCAGGTTATTCATAATTTAATTCTTCACATCCTAGGAAAAATAAAACATAGAAAAGGGGTGAGCTCAAATGACCCATAAGGATAAAAATATAGAGGAAACATTCATAAATAATAATAAACATTTTAGGAAATGTATAACTAAAACAAAAGCTTTTTAAACTTGAACTTCAACATAGTATGGCAAAAATAAAATGAAATAATGCCATTTACTTATTCACATGGATATTCTACTAATCGAATAATCACATGCAATATCAATAACCACTATTATAATGATGGAATGCATAATGTCAGACTATCAAAACCACATAGCCAAGGCCTCAGGCTAAGACTACAAATAAGATTTTTCCAAGGCCTTGTGCCATGTCACTAGTTTGTCTCATGAGACCTACCGATGCATCGAGGAGTTATAGCGGGCTCCACCCGTCACATATTAAGTCCAATGCATTCCTCATATGAACAGGTTTAAACATAACATAAACATTATTATTAAAACCAGCATATGAAATGTCAACACTTCTTCCATAAACCATGAATGGAATAAAAATAACACATCCACATTCAAACAAATCACAAAACCTTCAATACAATATGGAAGTTTTGTATCATATTAAATCAACTTCAAATATGTTTAAAATCCATCAAAGGATGTTGACATAGATGAAGTCAAAACTATTTGAGTGAAATATCCCATTTTTTGAAATCATTTAAAAGTCACATAATTCTAAAATAAAACATTTACTTTAAAAATTTTCTTATAATATTGCAAGGGAAGATTCTAAGATTTTATAACGGTGGAAAATAGCTGCACCCACCGTATAAGTTAAAAAAACATTCTTACCTTAATTCTGTCGAAACGGTTAAAAAGGACCTTGTTTGAAAATGACAGAAATATTCCTTTATAAACCACTTATAAAATTAAAAAAGGGTATAAATTATTTTAACCCATATTCTAGTAAATAGTAAAAATGTTTTGAAATACATTTTTAAGAATCATGGATGTGGATGATAAAGAAGTCCTAGTCGATTATTACGTATAAACAACCTCGGATAATGAAGAGATTGCGAAATAAACCTTTACATTGTACTTTTCCTTGGTTGAGGGTAGGTTAACCTCTTGAATATTGGTGAAATAATAGTTATTAAATTATAAAAGAATCATATACATTAATATGATATCATATATGATTTTTTAACATTGCTTTGTTAATAATATCATAGATTTATCGTCGTTTCGGGTGTTAACTTACTCATTTTCTTTTATATGTTTTGTTACATAAGCCATTTTTTTATGGATAGGTTGTAACTAATTCATATCCCGAATGATATCATGTCCTTAAGAATTAGCTTTAAATCATTAAATGATCATTATACTTGAATGGATATGATGGAGAATGAATCTCATCGCGTTCGTGGAGACGATAGTCCGTACATACGCACGAGCGACAATATCATTCATTTGATATTGAAATAATATATAAAAGGATGGTATATCATATATACAGAATATTTATCATATTATATTTATTATTTACAAGAATTAAAAATCATTATTATACCCATCCATATAATAATATATTGAATAACAACTACACCACTACGTGGAGACGGTAAGCCGTATGTACGCACGTATGGTGACATGTCATTCCAAGGATGGATAGAATAATGAATATGGTTGTTAAATATTTATAATAATATTACAGTATATAGGAGATACTACATACATTATTTTATAATAGGAATAACAAAGAAAGAATAAGTTGAAGAAGAAATGAATTTGAAAAAGGGTGGTGAAAACATTACCTCTACTTCGGGTTCTTCCTTTTGATTTGATCAAAAGGGAACCTTAGGTTGGATTTATAATAAAACTAAGGCCTCTATGATAAAATGAGGGAAGTTTAGAGAGTATTTGGTTAGTTTTTGGTCAAGACAAAAGGCATTGAATGTGTGAATTAGTGAGAAGGGGGAGTGCCCTTTTATAAGAGGGGTGAGAGGAACCATTGGAAAAGCTAGAAATATTATTATATAATAAATGAATATTCGGGTTCTAATGGCTCCAAAGTGTATTATTTAAAGTTTAAGGTGTGGATGGGTCTAAAACCACCAATATAATAGAATTTCGACAGGTTTGGGTTATTATATTAACCTTATCTTTTAGTTTTAACTCTTAATTAATTATTTTGACACTTACCATGTCACTTTGTATTTTTACATTATATAGTTAATAAACTTACTATATACCTACAAGCTACCCCCAAGTGGTCCATTAATGATACACCTATCTTGATATAAGTCTCTTTGCCGATCCTTAGATTTTTAGAAATTTAATATCAATTAATAATATAATATTTGTTTTAAAAACTCTTTTATGACAATTTTGACACTATTCAATAATTGATTTTTGTAAAAATCACAAAAGAAGGATTACTTCGAATAAAGTTAATTAAATAAACCCTATCGTGTCCTATTAACCTAGAAAATTAGTGTAATTCATAAAAAGTCTCAAATTATATTGATTTGGGTATTTATAATATCAATTATTTTAATTTTACACTATTATTGTAATTACTGCATCATCATTGGGTCATAAATAAATTAATTTATATAATGTCTAAAAATTATAATTAAAATACGATTATGTAGGAAATCAAATTATATTTCTAATTAATATTTACAATCGAATTTATCTTATGTATAAACCTATATTAAATATGATTTAGTAAATAAATGTTGATTTTAACTCTTTTAACTCTTATTTGAATTAAATAATAATAAATGTCCTAATCTAATCCAAGTGGACATAAATGATAATATTTTATTCCTAAGGTTGTTTTTGGTCGAGTTACTCTTGTCAGATAGAATTAGGACATGTGTTAAGGTAATATTAATATCATTTTTACCCTTAATTACCCTATTCACTTTTAACTGTGGTAAATAAAAGAAAAAAATACGATTCACCAAAAAATATTTTCATCTCATTTAACCACATTTATTCCTTGATATTAACCGTGTCTCTCAGAATTTTTAAATTCCACTCACAGAAGCTGTAAAATTATGTTTTATGAAAAATTCAGTTTTTTTTACAACCACTTAGTGGTTTCACTATTCATCAACAAAATGAAGTTTTTCAGAAAAATACCAAAAATTTACCCTAGTCTAATTTCGATATTCCGAATCCAAAAATGATGTCCATTTTGAAAAATAAAATTTACAAATTTCAAAACGTGGGAATTACTATTCATAACGGCTTGTTTGATTGGTTGTGGTGTGTTAGAACTCGATGTTGCGTACAACACACGCTATTGCATTATTCAAAAAGAAGCGTACCGTAGAAGCTTGGGGTGTTACATTCTCCCCTACTTCAAATAATTTCCTCCTCGAAATTTCTATAATACTACTGCATGAAAAGACTCGGGTGGTTCTTCATCATAAGTTCCTCGGGTTCCCACGTTGCCTCTTCCATCTTATGGTTTCTCCACAAGAATTTTACCAGACGAGTCATCCGGTTTCTCAGTACTTGTTCTCTCCTATCAAGAATATTGACGAGATCTTCGCAATAAGACAGATCAGGTTCCAGTTCTAATTCATCATAGGTGAGTACATGCATTGGGTCAGGCATGTATTTCCTCAATAGAGATACGTGGAACACATCGTGAACTTTGGAGAGAAGTTGGCGGCATTGCCAATCGGTAAGCTACAGCCCCAATTCATTCTAGAATTTCGAAAGGTCCGATGTACCTAGGACTCAATTTACCTTTCTTACAAAAACGTATGACTCCCTTCCATGGAGATACCTTCAAGAAAACATGATCACTGACTTGAAATTCCAAACCCTTCCTTCGATTATCGGCATAGCTCTTCTGCCTACTTTGAGCTGCTTTGATATGGTTTTGGATTACCTTAACCTTTTCCACTGTTTCCTCCACCGGTTTTGGGCCTACAAGTTTTCTTTCACCAACGTCATCCAAATAGGTTGGTGTGCAACATCTCTTTCCATATAACGCTTCATATGGTGCCATATAAATACTTGAATGGAAGCTATTGTTATAGGAAAATTCTACTAGAGGTAGATATTGATCCCACATACCATGAAAGTCAAGTGAGAAGGATCTCAACCTGTCTTCTATTGTTTGAATAGTTTGTTCAGATTGTCCATCTGTTTGAGGGTGGTAGGCATCGCTCAAATGAAGTTCAGTATCCAAGTCTTTCAGAAGACTTTTCCAGAATCTTTAAGTAAAACGGGTATCATGATCAGAAACAATCGACAGGGGTACTCCATGAAGTCTCACAACATAATCAATATATAGTCTTGATAGACGTTCCAATGGCAGATCTTCTCTTATAGCAAGAAAATGTACTGACTTGGTAAGATGATCAACAATAACCCATATTACATCGTTCCTTCTAGGAGTATTTGGTAGTCCAATGACAATGTCCATCTTGAAATTATCCCATTTCCACTCAGGTATGGGAAAAAGTTGCAATACTCCACATGGATGTTGCCTTACAGCTTTCACTTGTTGACAAACCATACATCTTGACAAAAAATCGGAAATCTCCCTCTTCATGTTGTCCCACCAAAAATGTTCCTTCAAATATCTATACATTTTAGTGCTCCCATGGTGTATAGAGAAATTGGAACTATGAGCATCATCCAGCAATTCCCGTCTCAGATCAGGTATATCGAGAACACAAAGCCTCTTCCCGAATTTCAAAATACCTTCTTCATACACAATGTCTCTCAATATCTGATCATTCACAGGATTAATCTTCTTTTGAAATTCTTCATCATCAGTCTGAGAACTCTCAATCCTTTCTAATAATGATGGGTTGGAATTCATTTAAAAAATCATTGATGTTTCACCTTCCCTGGGTATTCCAATGTCTATCTTCACTAGATCCATGAAAATTGTATCCCTTTCAATTCCCATATTTTTAAAAACTCTGTGGTCTTTTCTGCTCAAAGAATCTTCCACCTTGTTTGCTTTCCCTAGGTGGTAGTGTATCGTACAATCATAATCCTTGAGTAATTCAAGTCATCTCCTTTTACTCATGTTGAGTTCATTTTGTGAGAAAATATATTTCAAACTCTTGTGATCAGTATAAATCTCACATTTTTCACCATAGAGGCAGTGCCTCTATATCTTCAATGCAAAGATCATAGTTTCAACTCGATATCATGAGTAGGATAGTTTTGGTCATGAATTCTCAACTGTCGTGATGCATAGGCAATAACCCTATCATTCTGCATAAGGACACAACCAAGTCCTTTCTTCGATGCATCACTATAAATAACGAACCCATCATTCCCCGATGGTAGAGTCAATATAGGATCATTGACTAATCTTCTCTTTAGTTCTTCGAAACATTCTTCACACTCTTATGTCCAAATAAATTTAACTCCTTTACTGGTGATCTTTGTTAATGGGTTAGCCAACCGGGCAAAATTCTGGAAGAAATGTCGATAATAACATGATAAACCAATAAAACTAGGTACCTCGGTTATACTCATTGGTTCAGGTCATTCATGGATTTCCTTGGTCATAGAAGGATCAATAGAGATTCCATCTTTAGAGACAATATATCCAAGAAAATAAATCCCCTGAACCCATAATTCACACTTTCTAAACTTCCCATATAAGTCATATCTTCTCAGAGTCTTCAGGATAATGCGCAAGTGATTTTCATGATCTGTGTAGATTTTCCAGTATACCAAGATATCATCAATAAATACCACCACAAATTCATTGAGATATTCCTTGAAAAACTCTATTCATCAGATCCATGAATACATAGGGTGCATTAGTCAATCCAAAAGGCATTACTGTAAACTCGTAATGCCCGTACCTGGTTCGACATGCTGTCTTCGGAATGTCTTCCTTCTTCACACATAACTAATGGTATCCAAATCGAAGGTCAATCTTTGAATATTAATGGTCTCCAAGCAGTTGGTCAAATAAATCATCAATGCATGGTAGGGGATATATGTTCTTTATTGTTATAGCATTGATCTCCCTGTAGTTGATACATAACCTCATTGATCCATCATTCATTTTAACAAAAAGAACATGGTCTCCCCATGGAGAAACACTAGGGAGAATAAATCCCTTATTACTCAATTCCTAGAGTTGTTTATTTAGTTCAACTAATTCAACAGTGGCCATTCTATAAGGGGTCTTCGATATAGGCCGTGATCCAGGAATTAAATCAATGGAAAACTCAACTTCTAGTTCTGGATTATTTCCAGGTAAATCTTCCAGAAACACATCTACATATTCATTCACAGTAGTTACATCCTCTATTTTATCATTCCTTTCCTCACCCACTGTATGTTCATCCTCTCCGTCCCCAATAATTGAATTTATTTGAGCTACTGGGGGTGGATATAGATCAGAATTAGGTGGTGAAGATTCTGCTCCAATGATAAGGTGTTCCTTGTCATCATCATAAAAAACCGTAACCTCCTTCTTCTTATAATAAATCTTTGCATCATGGTCCAAAAGCCAGTCCATACCGAGGATTATATCAAACCCAATCCTAGGTATGATGATGAGATTAGCAGATAAAGAACATTTATGTTCTCTAATAGGGACTGATTCAAAAAATATTGTTGCAATGATACTTATATTAGGAGTTTTAACTGAAAACTCCCTTGTTAAATCAAATGGTAAATATCTAATTTTCATAGAAAACTGGGAATATATGAAACAATTCGATGATCCATAATCAAATAATGCATTTTTTAAACACGAGGAAACCATTAAATTACCTGCCACCACGTCTTTCGGAGCTTCTGCCTCAGCAGTAGTGATAGCATAAGCATGGACTTGATCCCTTGGCCTATTCTGAGGTAAGTTTCCCTGATGCATAGGACATCCATTTTCATATTGTCCCATCTCCCTGCAATTGTAGCACTGAACATCGGTAGCTTCCTTCTTCCCTTTGCAATCATGAGCTTGGTGGCCTTTTTCACCACACTTGTAACAGACACCCATTCCCTTCAAGCAAGTACTAGGGTGTTTCTTCCCACATTTACCACAGGATGGATATTCCACCTTTCCCTTATTCCCCTTATTTCTATTCCTAGATTGATCTACAGATATAATCTTCTCTTGCTTTTCATTAAATTCATAAGACTTAGAGAATTCCTTTTCTGTCTTGATAGCACATGATACAATGTCATCGTAAGATGAGAAGGATTATGAGACTAATGCTTGACGGAGAAATGGTTTTAACACATAAAAGAAACGACCAATATTACTTCTTGGGTTACATATATAATCTCCAGCATACCTTTCTATCCATGTAAAGTTAGCCTCATACATTGCGACATTCTCATCCTCCTTTTTTCTCAAACTCAGATATTGTCTTTCCATATCTGCTCAATGGTCACGAGGAATGTATTTTTCTAAAAACAGATATTTTAACTCCCTCCATTCTATATTTGATACTTCATCATCTTCGTTCGTGTTTTGAATCAATGACCACCACTGATCAGCCTCTCCAGTGAGGTGGTAAACTGTCATGATAACTTTTTCCGTTTCACTACTCCCTAATGCCTAAAAGATTTTCTCTAGGGAATTTATCCATTGCTCCGCTACTAAGGGATTTGTACTCCCATTGAACATTGATGGACGTTGCCTCATGAAGCGATCTAACATTGATACTCCATGCTACAGATCAGGGTGCTCCATACATGTAAGGTTATTATTCATAACCAGAGTGAGTTGTCCCAGTATGGTGATTTGATGATCGGCACCAGTTGCATCACCAGGTCCACTATAATTATCTTGAGAAGGAGGGAAATCCCTACATGGAGTGTGTGCATTGATACAGTTTCCATTTCTTCCACTAGGTGCCATTTCTAAACAATGGCATAAACTAGATCAATTTATGAATCAAAATACATAATTTCATACTAATAAAACACATAACATAAATTGAACTATTTATTGATATAATCCATAATCATAAAAATGTTTTATTTGATGAATTATATACTCATAAACCCTTAATAATGATTTTTAAGGAAAATTTGAGTTATCCTAAGTATATCCCCCGGGAGTGTCGTAACCAAGAGTGCAGCAAGGCCCGTTGTCGTGCACCAGTTCCAGTTCAAGTCTAGCTCAAAATGGGGATTTCGGGTTTTACCCCTAAGTACATCTGTGCTAGAGCCGCCTCTACCTTCTCGTATCCAGACATGGATGTATTGCTCGGAAAACTCACAAAATCCATACAATACCAAAATTCTAGGAAGTTCATCTATATTAATCCTCAAAGTCCATCTAAAATCTATGTGCTCTAATCAGAGTTTATCTAAATCTAGCTTCCAAGGTTTGTACTAAACTTCCTCTGCTACTAACTGTAATTCCCCATCCCCTGTTACCAAGAGTCGGTGCATTATTACATAACATTGGCATGATATCAAGAAAGATCAAATCTTGAAAGACCGATTAGTTTAGTATCATTGTAAACACTAGATATATTCATAATGTTTTACATTACATCATATAAATGAAAACTACAACAAGATAGTCTCCATAGTCCACACACTTATCCCTTTATACTCTCCCTGGAGGTCATTCATAATTTACTTCTTCACATCCTGGGAAAAATAAAACATAGAAAAGGGGTGAGCTCAAATGGCCAGTAATGATAACAATATAGCGGAAACTATCATAAATATGAATAAACATTTAAGGCAATGTATAAATAAAACATAATCCTTTTAAACTTGATTTTTAACATAGTATGGAAAAAATAAAATGAAATAATTCCATTTACTTATTCAAATGGATATTCTACTAATCAAATAATCACATGCAATATCAATAACCACTTTCATAATGATGAAATGCATAATGCCAGACTATTATAACCACATAGACAAGGCCTCGTACCAAGACTAAAAATAATATTTTTTCATGTCCTTGTGCCAAGACACTCGTAGGTCTCATGAGACCAACCGATGCATCGAGCAGCTATAGCGGGCTCCACCCGTCACATAATAAGTCCAATGCATTCCTCACATGAACAAGTTTAAACATAACATAAACATTCATATTAAAACTAGCATACGAAAAGTCAATACTTTCTCCGTAAACCATTAATGGTATAAAAATAACACATCCATAGTCAAACAAATCACAAAACCTTCAATACAATATGGAAGTTTTGTATCATAAAAAATTAACTTCAAATAAGCTTAAAATCCATCAAAGGATGTTGACATAGATGAAATCAAAACTCTTTCAGAGAAATATCCCTTTTTTGAAATCACTTAAAAGTCACATAATTATAAAATAAATCATTTACTTTGAAAATTTTATTATAAGCTTGTATGGTAAGCTTTAAAGATTTTATAATGGCTGAAAATAGCCACACCCGCTGTATAAGATAAACAAAACATTCTTACCTTAATTCTTTCGAAAAAGTTATAAAGGAACTTGTTTGGAAAACGACAGAAATATTCCTTTATAAACCACATATAAAAGTCAAAAAGGGTATAAATGACTTTAACCCGTATTCTAGTAAATAGTAAAAATGTTTTGAAATACATTTTTAAGAAACATGGATGTGGATGATAAAGAAGTCCCAGTATATTATTACGTATAAGCAACCATAGATAATGAAGCGATTGCGAAATAAACCCTTACCTTGTCCTTTTCCTTGGATGAGGGTAGGTTAACCTTCTGTATAATTTTGAAATAATTGTTATTAAATTATAAAAAAATCATATACATTAATATGATATCATATATGATCTTTTAACATTGCCATGTTAATAAAATCTTAGAATTATCGCCGTTTCGGGTGTTAACTTACTCGTTTTCTTTTATATGTTTTGTTACATAAGATGTGTTTGTTATGGATAGGTTGTATCTTATTCATATCCAAAATGATATCAAGTCCTTAGATATTATTTTTAAATCATAAAATGATAATTATACTTGAATGGATACGATGGAGAATGAATTTCATCGCGTTCATGGAGAAGGTAGTCCATACGTACGCACGAGCGACAATATCATTCTTTTGATATTAAAATAATATATAATTGCATGTTATATCATATATAAAGAATCATTATCATGTTATATTTTTTATTTATAGGAATTACAAATCATTATTATATCCAACCAAATAATAATATATTGAATAATATTTACACCACGACGTGGAGACGGTAAGCCTTACGTACGCTGGTATGGTGAAATGTCATTCAAAGGATGGATAGAATACTGAATATGGTTGTACCATATTTATAATAATATTAAAGTATATAGGAGATACTGGATTCATTATATTATAATGGAAATAACAAAGAAATAACAAGTTGAAGAAGAAATGAATTTGAAAAAGGGTGGTGAAAACATTACCTCTTCTTCGGGTTCTTCCTTTTGATTTGATCAAAAGTGATCCTTAGGTTGGATTTATGATCAAACTAAGGCCTCTAGATTTAAGTGAGGGAAGTTTAGAGAGTATTTGTCCTGGGGTTGGCTGAGCCAAATGGCTTTGAATGTGTGAACTAGTGAGAAGGGGGAGTTCCCTTTTATAAGAGGCGTGAGGGGCACCTTTGAAAAGCTAGAAATATTATTTTATAATTAATTAATATTCGGTTTCAAATGGCTTAAAAGTAGATTATTTAAAGGTTAGGGTGGGGATGGATCGAAAACCATTCAACCAATTGAATTTAGACAGGTTTGGGTCATTATATTAACCTTATCTTTTAGTTTTAACTCTTAGTTAATTAGTTTGACACTTACCATGTCACTTTGTATTTTTATATTATATGGTTAGTAAACATACTATATACCTCCAAGAGACCCCCAAGAGGTCTATTAATCATACACATATCATGATATAAGTCTCTTGCATGTACCATAGATTTTTGGGAATTTAATATCAATTAATAATATAATAATTGTTTTGAAAACTCTTTTATTTCAATTTTGACACTATTCAGTAATTGATTTTTTGTAAAAATGACAATAGAAGGATTACATCGAAAAAAGTTAATAAAATTAATAATAACATGCTATATTAACGTAAAAAATAGTCTAATTCATTAAAAGTCTCAATTTACATTTATTTGGGTATTTATAATATCAATTATTTTAATTTTTCACTATTATGGTAATTACTACATCATCATTGGGTCATAAATTAATTAAATTATTTAATGTCTAAAAATTATAATTTAAATACAATTATATAGGAAATCTTTTTATATTTATAATTAATATTTTCATTAGAATTTATCTTATGTATAAACCTATATTAAAAATGTTTTAGTAAATAAAAATTGATATAAACTCTTTTAACTCTTCTTTAATTAAATAATAATAAATGTCCTAATCTAATCCAAGTGGACCTAAATGATATTATTTTATTCATATGGTTGTTTTTGGTCAAGATACACCTATCCAATAGAATTAGGACATGTGTTAGGGTAATATTAATATCATTTTTACCCTTAATTACCCTATTTACTTTTAACCGTGGTAAATAAAAGTAAAAAGTTATTGTTCACCAAAAAATATTTTCATCTCATTAAACCACATTTTACTCCTTGATATTAACTGTGTCTCTCGTATTTTTGAAATTTCACTCATAGAAGTGGTAAAATTATGTTTTATAAAAAATTCAGTTTTTTTAACTACCACTTAGTGGTTTCACTATTAATCAAAAAGTAATGTTTTTCAGAAAAATAACAAAAAAATCACGCTAGGATAATCTCGATATTCTGAATCCAAAAATGAGGTCCATTTTCAAAACTAAAATTTATAAATTTCAAAAAGTGGGTATTACTATTCATAACGGCTAGTTTGATTGGTTGTGGTGTGTTAGAACTCGATGCTGCATACAACACATGCTATTGCATTATTAAAAGAGAAGTGTACCATAGAAGCATGGTGTGTTACACCAAGTCCATTAAGGCCTTTGGGTTATCCAGGACTTCGAGTCAGTAAGGCCTTCAGGCTACATAATGGCCTTCAGGCCACCTTCTGTGCAGATGCAAAACTAGACAACCTACACCGAACAAGCCTTAGAAAGTGGATGATCAAGGAGCTTTCACCATAGTAGAAGCTAAACGGATTGCAATAATGAGATACTATGACACCTACAATCGGTACAAGCCTATGTATGCATAGGAATTCCTAGCCGAATAGAAATGCGAAGGTGGAGAGTAGATTTTACAATGAAGATGCAGGAGAGGAGTAGTTCCAAGTAGTTAGTCTTGGTTGTATGTAATTTTTGAAGACTACAGGAAATAAATTCCACTAATTCCTACATGACATGTAATACTTATAAATACGGGTCATGTAATTGTTCCACCTCCCCCATTGAATGGTGGGTTGTAAAAATCAATTAAAAATGAAGTCCTTCAGGCAATTTGAAGATGGAAAACCCCAATCGAACTAAGAAAAATTCAAAAATGAAAGGAAAACTAAAATGTACAATGGAGATAAAATTTATAATGTTTAAGAATATTATATAATGAATTGTTATATAATTTTGTAGTCATAATAAATCGTGCGTCTATGTTAAGAAGCAATTCATATTTATATTGATCACATTAAAGAGTTTACGGGAATACACCTAATTCTCTTAGAAATTCACAAAAAATTTATTTTTCATTATATTTACCTTCTTTATAGATGTATTTTCAACAGAATAACCCATTATCCTTAGGATTCTCATGCATAATATTTCTTTGAATTAACCCACACTATCATTTGGGATCCTCTAATATTTCAAAAACATGAGAAATCTCAGAAGATATCAAATAATTTTCATAAACTATATTTTCATTCACTTTCTCATGATTTTATTAAATATTATCTTCAAATAATTTATTATGGGTATAAAAAAAAGGAACAATAAAAAAATAGTTCACATCTATGTTAGAGGGAGATTAATTACCATGTAAGTGAGAATGAAAAATAAGAAGGAAGTTGGGTAATGAAAAAATGCAGGAACTACAAGTGAAAATAAATTGGATTTTGAAGAAATTTTTTAGGTTAGGATAAAGATAGAAAATGGTCTAGGGGAGTGAATAAAACATTTAAAAAAATTATAGAATATGAGAATTAAATAAATATTTGTTTTATGTTTTTTCATATTTATCAAAGTTAAAAATTTATGTAATTAACATGATGAAAAATAAAGATAGAAAATTAAATTTTTATTTTTGTTTTTATCAAAAGGGATCATACATGTACTATTAAAAAAAGATATACCCACTTATTTTTATGTTATTCACTAATAAAAATACTTTTGAATGGGACTCTTAACCCCATTACAACCTACATTTTCTAATGGAGGAACACCCACATATTCATTAATTATTTTTCATTTTCATTTGAAGATACTTATAATGGTTAAATGGGTAGTAAATAAAACAAGATAATCAATCTAATATTACATCAAATTTCTAATATAACAGTGTTTCTGAAAAAAAAAAGATGTTGTTTATAGCCGCACATTCGGTAAATGATCTAGTACACAATAAACGGATTCCGTTACAGATCTTCTTGGAAGAAATCCTTAAATAATGCAGCCATAATGTTAATGATATTAATTTAAACTTCCATACTGTTAATACATTCATGAATCAATCCAAGAATAAATTTACTTCTACTAAAACACTATTCATTTTCCATATTATTGACTTTTCCTTGGATTATTCTTGTATTAATCCTATTAGAACATCCCTATGGAATTTTGTTTCATAAAACCTTACACACTTATTCCTCATTGGAGTGAAGAATAATGGAACAACTGAGACTCTATTAACCAAGATATGGGAGTCAAATTTAATACATTTTCATAGATAAAATGGGTTAAATTAAGAATGAAAAAATTAATTTGTTAGGTTTGGATAACCATATAGATACATGATAACCATTTTAAATTTAGGGTATAATATAAAACATAGTAATGGAATCTAATGTTCATCCTTGAATTAGTTTATTTAATGTTCATCAAATCATGGGGAAAATAAAAAAAATAATGATGAGTTAAAATAATTATAAATGAAAACTTACAACAAATGATATTAGAAATAAATAGGGCATAATCAATATGGAAAGGGAAATAACTGAACAAGCATTATATTTAATCAATAACATGAGTATCTTAATTAGATAAGCAATAATAAATATGTGTAATTAAATAACTAAAAACACCTTCCATTTAATCCATAACATGTATAGAAAATTATTCCATGGATAATTTTAATTAAATAATTCCATGGATTATATAAGAAGAATTATCAATGAAGGAAACTTTTTAATTTTGGATGTCCTAATATCAGATGTCATGATATATATAATTTCAAAATTTTTCTCAAGATAATTTTTTATTATGGTAAAAAACACATTTACATTATCAAACTATTTGTTCTCATGATATTTATCGATGCGTAGAGGTTATGTACAATTTTCACCCCCACCCATCAGTACAAGTCTAAATCATTTCAGATATATCAAATGATCGATATAATTCATTAAAAATATTACTTAATAAAAAATATCTATATTGATTAAAGAATATTGATTTATCAATATTTCCCAGTTTTTTAAATAACATTTAAAGAAAAAAAATTATTTACGAATGATACATAATTTAGGAAATAAAAATATTCATGATAACCAAACATGGATATTTATGGGAAATAGAGTTTCTAATGAAAATTTACCAAAAGAATGTGGTTGCCTCCAGAGAACGGTAACAATAAAAAAATAATCATCGGAAGTTATAGGTGTCCATCAGTTCATCGGGAATATATATTTTTGAAATAAAATAATTTTATTTGGAAAACTAAAGGAACTATAATTAAAATGTTTTAATAAATATTCCATATAAATATTTTATATTTAATACTGCATGAAAAATATAAAATAACAATTACTTCATAAAATTGTTATTATGGTGTAGAGGTCCGTTATCGTCATATAAGTGAAAAAACATTCATTTTGACATTTTATCAAGAACGTAACACTCGAAAAATAGTAAAAATATTCTATTAAAAATTATTATAAAATAAGAAATAATATAAAATTTCCTTAATAAATGAATTAAAAAATTAAAATAACTTTTGTAAAACAATTTTGAAAAACTGGTAATTAAAGGAATATATATATATATATATTAAAGAGAAATTTAATTCGTTAATAATTAATAATCTTTACAGCTTGATTCAAGTACCAAAGGCAAGATAATTTTATGAAAACATATACAATTCTTAAGTATCAAAATATAAAAAAATTGGGGATTTTGGAAGACAAATTATTATATTCCTTCAATAAGATTAAAAAATCCTTAATGAAAATGAGATTGTAAATTAAAGTTCATTCCTCTTTGGTAAACTTTAAAATTTTCATGATCCTGCCAAGGTTGACCCTAAACTAGTTGCATGAGACAGTATGTGGCCTAGTATGCATGTTGTTCATGATTTCTATGCGCTAGAAACAAGTGTGAGACATCATCAGAGTACAAAAAGGGAACAATTTCACATAATAAATAAACAAAAAAAATTAGAAGAAGGTGTAAAAGAAGTTCAATATATAAATGAAACCAAAAAGAACATCATTTATACATTAATCTGAAAATATAACTGAACTACACTAAACAGCCAACTAGACCACAAGAATACTCCATTTCTATGTGACCCTGTGGTCACTCTCCAACACAATGATCAACTATTTCCCATAGAGAAAAAACTCAAGATTAATCCTATACGAGGGTAAAAATAGAAATGAAATATAAGCATGAGTATTAAAACTTAGTTGGCTAGCCTGATAATCTATTCCCAATGAACTTCAATTAGAATTAATGAAACATAAATTTAATGTTTGGATTATATTATTTAATAGTGTTATATTTCTATCCATTTTACAAAAAAATGTACGAATCATTTCCAATATTTATTTCCAAATCCATCTTCATTTCGTGAGAAAAACATTCACATTTTTAAGGGGAAATTTAAGTTTACATTTTCAACTTTCACAAAGAGGATAAAACACTTTTCATCAAAAGTATGTTTCATGAGCCATATAAAAACCACAGATAACGTTCCAATAAAAACTCAACACATGGAAGCAAAAAATTAGTCACACAATAATGGAAATGTAAAATAAACATACAAGTATCATATTCAACACTACATGAATCTAAAAACGAGTAGACATAGGTGAACCCATGAGATCAAGAACAATCTACAACCTTCTAATACATGTGTCCCCATCCCCATGGTCATGCCACACATGATAAAATCAAGACACCCAATTGTATGGTTACCCATACTCAGGACAGGCCGAGGAGACCAATCCCATAGTAATAAATGAAAAATATATCAAAATACTATGGGCCACTGTTCAGTCCTTCTATTACGAGTGCAATAATCATTATCTTAAAACTATCTCAATATGAGAGGTTCCCAAGCCCCATGTATATAATAGGGGTGAGAGATTGATTCTATCTGAGAATAAAATCATATTAATATATAACAATAAACCAGCAACATACATAACCTCAAGCCACTCCATTGACTGAACTCATTCATCGAATAAATTGAATACAAAGAGTCAAACTTGAGGTACTCTAATAATTGATCACAAGGATTCCATAGTGAGGAAATCCAATCAATTATATTCTCTTAAAAGGGATGAAAAATATCCAATGAGGTTTTCATAATAAACACATTCAACATTTACACAAACACGCCAAATGGGCCTTTTATCACTATTCACAAAACCGATTTAACAAAGATAAAAATTCCTTTTTTCATAAATTGGTGTTAAAAGACCATTTTCACATCATAACATCTTCAAAATATTTTTGAAGGATCAATTTTATACATTGAAGGAACAAACCATTTTTAAAATACCAGACGGGCCACTCATCAACACACATGCCAAAATACATTAAAAATAACATACATTCCCCTGTAAAACCCAAAAAACTGGATACCCACACAAGGAACCCTAGAATGACATTCCAAAAGCTTCTAAAACATTTAAAAACCCAAACCAATCATTTTATATCATCAATAACCCAAAAAAACTACCTGGGAAATTTATTTAACACTTGGTATGAAATATTTAATTAAACAATTACCATTCAACACTCAACATGGTATGAAATTCCAACTTTTATGACACTAATTCTTTTAAAAAGCTAAACCATATTTTACATATTTAAAACCAGGTGCGATAGATAATGAAACATTTTATCAAACTCCAGGTGTGCACATTTTTAACCAAACAATACTATTATTCATAAAATGAGGCATAAAACACCAATTTTCACACTTAATAATTATTACAGGGATCAAAAAAACAATATTTAAATCATAAGGAAGGATAAAATTACATGAAATTTATGAATATTAAATGAAAGGAAATTTTTAATGGTAAACCTACCTCAAATCCATGGAAGAATGGAAATGCAGACCCGAAATCCATCCCCAAGGGTTTCAAAACCCGAAATCTATGAAGAACAACCCTAAATGAACAAAAACCACGTAAAAATCCTTTGAAAATATTACCCTGTTTAGACCATGACTAGGGTATAAGAGGAAACCATCAAAAATTGAATGGATAAGTAAGAAGGAAGATGAATGAGAAGAAATTATCGTGACAAACTAGCCCAACCTTTAGGGTTTCTTAGATATCCATCAAATGAGTATGAGTAATATCTTGGAGAGCATAGGAGATGCCTCCCCAGGACGGTGCACACAAGGATAAATAAATTTGGGTGCATTTAGGTCGAAAATCCTTAGGGGGGTAGTCTAGGAAAAATTAAAATTTAATTCTTGGGAGACTCGCACGGTTTGGCCGCACGGTTTACTAAACCGTGTGGTGACTATGTCGCATCTACTATCCAAGGAAGAAACAGCGGCACATTTACCTCTATGTGGTCACACTACCATGCAACAACCATTCAATAGGTTTTATACTTGCCGTAGATTTACCTGGGTTTGGTAGCCTAGTTTATCAAACTGTGTTCAAAATGTGTATAAAATATTGTGAAGGCAAAATTCCCATTTTTTCTTAGAAAACTCACAAATGAAAGAAGGAACAACCACTTAGAAAATATTAGAAAATGGAAACACATAATAAATCAACAACTATTATAGTTGGAACCTGTGAAGGACCAGGATTCACATCAAACTAGAAAATAAGACAAAACATGAAAAACTAGGTGTGACAATTCTCCCCACTATTAATGATTTCCAACCCCAAAAGACACTCCAATTTATAGATGATTGATCAAATCATAAGGCTTCCACTTCAACAAGAACCAATATCTAAAACCATGGAAATTTATCCCTTTATCAGCGGATCTTAAGCCACTTTCCGGAAACAAAACAATAACTCGCAACCACATCCTGAGAATCAATGAAAGTATCAAGCCATTACATCCCCATCCAATCCATGAAACATATTTTTTGTCAATCTCCCAATATATCCACAATCACCCAAACAAAATAGAACTCACTAAAGTCAACCAATTCGTTGGAGGCCTGAATGGTCTCTCCACCATTAAAAAAATTATCAGTCAACAAATAAATTAAATAAAGATCCATGAGACATGTGGTGGTTCTCACCACCATTGAGATCTAATTACCAACAACAATACATGAATCTAACATGAACTGAAAATCAATACTTTTCAAAAAAGTCTAACTAAAAACTCCCTTATAATGAACTATCAATCGATTCTAGGATGAACACAACGTGAACATTTAAACTACCCAATCCTGAACAAAGGGGACAAGTACGAAACTAAAACTCCCAACATATACACAAGACCCCCAACTATATGATGTGAAGAGGGAAGATTCCTAATGATTGGACCAATAAAATCACAACATACAATATCCAAACACTAAAATACAATCAATTAATAAAATCCAAAACCACACCCGATTCACATGGAATGTTCACATGAGAATTTTGATCGAGAACATCACATAGTAGAGGTCGCATTCACAGACATAGTGTAATGGGTAATTCAACCAAACTCATTCCATCATGAAAAAAATCACAGAGATAATTAAACAAAAAACAAAATACTAAAACTACATCAGCATAACGGTGGATGAAAAAATGTTAGTAAACTTCCCACACCAATGGGATTACAAACCACACACCAGTTACAGTATCAGTCCTATAGATGTAGCTCTGATTCATGAAGATTCTACTTCCTCGTAGTCAAGTTATTTTATTTCCATACTAGAACTCTTTCCCTTTGTTCCACATGGTTACACATAACACTCATAGGAATAAAAAATAGATCAAAATAGAACAAAAAACTCAAATTCTAAATACAAAACCTTTTTCCAAAAAAGAACTCATAGATATACAACATCATTCTCACTCTCTTTGAATGAGGAGACGAATGGTAAATTAACATGGTGAAACAAATCAACAATACCAAACCCAAATACCACAACTGGGAGGATCATCCCAGTAACAAGGGACTGTAATTAAATCTCAAACATCACATTATTCAGACAAATAAGATGAGGTATCATTCGGAAAGGAGGACTTATCCTTTAAAATGAATCCTCAATTTCATCAACTAGAAAGCATGAAAATAGGGAACCACAAGTATCCTTGCCCCAGCATCAATGAAATATCTATGGGGTTAACATAATGAATCTAGAAAACCACATGATCTACCAAAACTAGCTCATGATCCAAAAATAACATGGAACCAGCTCTAACTAAGAGGGAAATGAGCTCAACAATTCCCCATGAAATTTTAAGAAATCCACTGAACACAGCTACAAAATTGATCCCCCAACAATATCCCAACTCAAGACACAATGGGATAATCACATCCAGATCCTGAGGAAGATTAAAAAATAAACCACACATATAAGACATGGAATATAAAACCAAAAAACAATCAGCGTACACTAACACCACATTTTTTTTATTATAAAACACTTCTAAAAAGAAAAAAACATGCTGTATTTTCACAATCACAAATGGTGTTTCATCGGGTCTCACACACATGAACATTTTTTTACCACACCGTTCATGCATCCACAAAGATGTAATGGGAATCCATCCACATTCCCAAATACCACCATCCATGTGAGCACCAATTAACACACCATATGATAAAACAAGGTTCCTATTTTGCTAAGAAAAATAATTTATCCCATTTCAAAAATCATTTACCATTCAAAGGAACATTAACCGCCAAGTATAAAAATTATTTTCATATTTTCACACAATAAACCATTTAACAATGATTGAAAATGTAACCCCATGTATTTCCATAAAAAACCCTTTTCACTTTTACCAAAACATTTTCCACTAGTCCTACAAACCACATTTAATCAAAACCATTTGATTAAATCTTACATATTTTTTTAAAAACCATCCAAAAATAAAATCCTCTTACCGTAAACACCAATTCGTTATAAATAAATCCAAATTTCATTAACCACATCAATTTTACCACTAAGGGGTCACATAAGAAAACATTTTCCAAAATCCTTCCACAAATTTAATTCTAAAAATAATTTTTCCCACATCCCAAAATCAAACCATTACAGCTGAACCCCATTTTCGAAAATCCAACACAAATATTTTAAAAAAATATTCAGATTTCAAATAAGACTCAATACATCTCACAAAATGGAAGTAGAGTTTGTGGGTGACTGTCCATATGGTTTGCGGCCATATTCCAAACTCACAACTAAAAAAGAGAGACTTCTAGAATCATTCCCCAACTCCACATGAATTCCCATACACTACATTCTCACATATACCATTGGACAATGTCCCATTGTCATATCCCAATCACTATAATTTCTTTAAATAATAACGTAACTAATAAAACTGAACATCCCAAGGAATACCAAGGATTTGAAAGAGCAGGAGTTTGCAACACTCTTCTTGTACCAACCTCTCGAGTCCCAAAACCCTACTCCCTCTACCTTCACATCCCAAAATGTCAAAGGGATCTTAGAAAATAAAATTACTCTAATATATAAGTTGAATTGTTACCACTTTATCATGAACCAACCATAGTACACCCTGAACCGGTCACCCGAGTTGAACTGTGGCATACCCCAAAGGGTGTTCCTATTCCCTACAGGCTGGAAAGTAGTTCCATGCATCATCAATGTACAAAAAGGGAACGATTTCACCCAATAAATTAAAAAATGAACCGAAATGATGTACAACATGGTCAAAATATAAATGAAACCAAAATGGACATCATTTATTCAAGAATCTAAAAGTACAACAACTCTACACTAAATAACCGACCACACCATAAGGCTACACAATATCTATGCAACCCTATGGTCACTCTAAAACAAAAAGATCAAATTCTTCCCATGGCGAATGAACTCATGCTGAATGCTGCACAAGGTATAATAATAGAAAATTACTATATTAGTGAGTATTCAAACTCGGAAGGATAATCCCATAATCTATTCCAATTTCGATTCATTCAAAATTAAAAAAACATTAATTTCATGTTTGAACTTCACTATTTAAAATTATTATTATCTATACATTTTACATTAAAATAAACTATGAATAATTGAACATATTAATTTTCAAATACCATTCCATTTTAGTATATCTTCATTCTAGTTTTCAAGGGGAAAGTGATGTTTACATTTTCAACATTACCAAAGAGGATCAAACACTTTTCACTGAAAACAATTTTCATGAACCATATTAAAAATAATCATCACATTCCAATAAAATCTCTACACATGAACGAACTAAAGTATTTAAAAAACAAGAAAATAGAAAATATACATACTTGTGTCGAATTCAACAATATAAGAAACTATAGACTAGTAGACATAGGTGAACCCCTGAGATCAAGAAGAATCCTGAATATACTAATACACAAGACCCCATCCTTGTTGGCATTCCACAAATGATGAAATCAAAACACCAAAATTCCTAGTCACCAATACTATTGAGAGACCGTGGGGCCTAATTCCATATTAATAAACCCAAAATATATCCACCTACTATTAGACAATGGTTAGTCAGTCCACTACCAGTGCAACAATCATTCTCAAAAAATTCTCCCAAAATTCCATGTTCCCATGACTCATGTATATAATAAATTCCATCCATGCATCCAATAAACTGAATATGTAACAATAAATCAACAAAACGAATCACCTTGAGCCAATCCAAGGATTTATCTCATACCTTTGAATAAACCAAACACAAAGAGTCCAACCCAAGGCACTCTAATAATGGATAATAATGATTCCATAATGAGGACATCCCATCGATTATTTACACATATAAGGCATGCAAATTATACAATGATGTTTTCATAATAAACACGTTCAACATTTACAAAAATATGCCAAATTAGCCTCTAAGAACTATTCTCAAAACTAACATTTATCGAAGATAAAAATTCTATTTACCATAATGAGGTGTAAACACACAATTTTCACATCAAAACAACTTCAAAATATTTTCTAAATATTCTAGTTACACATTCAAGGCACATTCCATTTTTAAAATTCCAAACATGCGACTCATCATCGCACATTAGAAAACACATTAAATGTAATGCTCATTCCATTGTAAAAACCAAATCCAATTGGAGACACAATCAAGGAACTCCAAAACTAAATTTCTCACACTAAAAATACATTTAGAAACATTGGCCAATAATTTTATATTTCAACTAACCCATAAAAAAAACCTGGGAAATTTATTTTGCACTTAGAATACAATGTTTAACAAAACAATTTTTATTAACCACTAAACAAGGTATGAAATAATGATATTCATTCCATATATAGATTTAAAATTCTAATCCATATTCTACATATTTCAAATATTGCGCAAAAGATAAAAAACATTTTATCAAACGCTCGGTGTGAACATTTTTTACAAACCAACACTATTTATCGTAAAAATAGGCATAAACCACTACTCTACAAACCAAATAATTATCATAATGATCAAAAAAAATATTCAGAACAAAAGGAAGTTTAAAATTACATGAAATATATGAATATTAAATAAATGTACAAGTATAATGGGATATCTACATTGAATTCATAGTGAAATGGAAATACACACTCGAAATCCATCAACAAGGGTTTCAAAACCCTAATTCTATAAAGATAAGTACTAAAAGAAAAAAATGAACCCCTAAAATCATTGGATAATAGTACTCGAGGACAACCTATACCATAAGATAGGCGGAAACTATGAAAAAAAGGAAAGGAGAAGGAAGAAGGAGGGTAATGAAGAAGAAATTTCTTTGAGAAACTAAACCCACCATTAGGGTTTTTTTAATCTACATAAAATTAACAGGAGGGATGAATGTAGAGAAAATGAGAGGCCTCCCTAGGTCTGGATGCACTAGGAGAAACTAATTTAGGAACGTTTGGGTCTAAAATCCCAAGGGATAGTTTAAAAAATTAAAATTTTAATTCTGGGTAGACTTGCACTGTTTGGCTGTATAGATTATTAAACCGTGCAGCCACCATGTTGAAGGTCCTTTAAATGGAGGGGAAAACTAAAATATTACCCCTAATAGGCTACAAATCCATGCTCCAATAGTGTTGTAGGTTTTATAGCTTCCACCCAGTTACATTGGATCATCCACATGATTTATCAAACTGGGTTCCAACCATGTGCTGGGTACTGCCAAGACAAAACTCCCAAATTTTCTTAAACAACTCTCAAAATAACCAAGGATCAACCATGAGTAAAATAGTAAACAAATTAATCCCTTCAAAACACAACACTCATTATATCTAGAACTTATGAAAGACTAGGATTCCCATTGAACCACAACAAAAACCAAAACGTGAAAAATCGAGTGTGAATAATTTTTAACACATTGAAATAATAAACATGAATTGAAATAACAAAATTAATTAATAAATAGTTATTAATGTTAAATACCAGAATTTATCTATATGTACATCACATAAAATTGAATAGGGGAATTTTATAAAAATGACTCAATGAAATGGAAATTGAGATGAAATCTATTACGTCACACTTCTCTTTGGTATATAATTTTTTAACCTATGATATAATTTTTTTAGTATTTTTTTGTTGATACATAAACTATATTAATATTTATAATATCATATATTATCCTCTTATAGTAGTTCACTACCCGTCCATAAAAAATATTTTATTAATAGCACTATTTTGATTGACAATTTCATTGTTTTCTCATGAGTGTTATGATTTGAATGTTTTGATTCTTGTTCTTACAGTATAGATAAATAAAAAATATAATTTTAATAAGATTGAGAATATCATTTTTAATCGTTAAAAATTTTCATAACAATTCACAAAATATGAACATGGAATAAGAATCGCATCGCTTCAAGGAGATGGTAATATGTATGTACGTTTGAGCGACGATGTCATTCCTTTAATGGGTGAAAGGGAATGGAAATGGTTTTTATATTAATGATTCATAATAAATATCATATAATATGTATTACATATATTCATTATTTCTATCATTATTTTTATCCATGTCATTCATATATGAAAAACTAAATACATCGGTTCATGTATCAGTAGACCACCGTAGAAACGATAAGTAGATTTCCTTCATATTTGACGGAGAAGGACATTGATAAATATTATTCAATTAACATAATAATATATTAGTATATGGGATATAATTTTCTAACATATTTAGATTTTTTATACATCATTTATTGTGGAAAATATATAAATAAAAAGAATGTGATTCGTTTTACTGACTACCTTCTCTTAGGGAATCCTCCTTTGATATCATCTTAAGGACTATAAGTTTCAAAATTTCAAATGAATAATACAAATTGAATGATACAAAATATTTTGGGGAGATTTGATTCTATTGGTTCTCTCTAACAAAATGGATTTAGGTCTATGAATATGTTAGGGGAGGTGATTCCATTTTATAAATGAGGAGGATGACCATTTTTTTAAATTCACAAAACTATTAAGTAAATGCAAGCCAATCCAACTCCTATTTCCTCCAAAATTGATAAATAATTAGGTTTAGGGATGATAATTTCCTTGGAAAAGTCAACCATATAAAAATAATCAGGTTTTAAACATGTCATTTCCATATCCTCTAAGATTACTATCTTTTACGATTTTCCTCTTCATCATGGTAACTAGTTTTCAAACATGGTAATTCATCCTTTAAAACTAAAATAAAATTATACATATTAGATAATTTTTAGCATATTATATTAAATTTGAATTAATATTTATAAAAAATAACTACATTTGTGGAAGATTAATTTTAAAAGAAGCACATACAATATTCAATACATATTCTTAACCTTATCCGTTGTAATTATTTTTTATTGTCATTACAAATCATTATGACAAAAAATTCTATTGACATTGTTACCTAATATTAATTATTATAATTAAAAATATGGAATCCATTTTATTATATTTAATTTTCAATATGTACATTATTTTTTAAAAAAAAACATAGAAATCATTTTGTAAGGTGGTTTTTATAGATACACATTTTCAACAATGTCAATATCTTAAATTATATATATGATGTAATATCCATTTTGTGTATTTAAATAATTTTTTGATATATAAAATTTTAATTTAATTTATATAATTAATCTTTAAATATTATTTTAAATAATTCAAATTGATCAACATTATTTATTTTTTAAAAAAATAGTTCTCTGAACAAACACATTTTTCAATAGAATATCCCAATTTACCAACAAATTTCCATGTATTTATTTACATGAAATTTATTAAAAATAAATTATTAATTATAAATAATATTATACATTTTTATTAATTAAATAGGGAACAGTTAAATACCATATATTTTATTATTCATAAAACTTTAATTCTGAAAGAGAGTATCATAAATTTATTCTATGATTATTTTTACCCAATAAGTTCGAAATGGATATTTATTATACAAATATAATTTTTTCACTGAATTATTGAATTGATAACTATATTAATATTTAATGACCAAATTTTTTCCTATAATTGAGGTAGAATTGTTACATTTTTCCTACATAAAAAATTTATTACTCAAAATATCAATGGATATAACCTTCTAAAATAACGAGGGTGGTAATTCATAATAACATCATATAGTTATAACATTGATTTATAAATTTTATGATTTCTCAAATCAACCTATAAAAGTTGATTCTTCTAATTCCTTAATAATTAACCTATAGTATGTAAACATTGGATGGTTATTTCACATTAATATTGATAATTTTCCAGTTTTATTTGTTCTTAAGAATGAATATGTGTATGGTTTGGCATGTAATTCCATAAAAATACATATAGAACACATCATGTACTGTAGATATTATTGGTGGAATTTTTAAAAACTAATCCAAATCTGAATTATTTCTAAAATTTCATAAGGCATAATGTATCAAAGGTTTAGTTTACCCATATTACCAAACCTCAGGACACCCTTTAATAGAGACACTTTCAAGAAAACATGTTATACCACTTCAATATCCAAATTTTTCATCATATTTGTTTCATAAATATTTTTCCTACTTTGGTCTATATTATAACTGGCTAGTATTTACCTTTTTGCATCTTAAACATATTATTTTCCAGAAATTTCCCTACTAAAAATATCAACCGAACATGTTAGAGTTTGACATCACCTTCCACATATTTCTTTATATGTTTCCAATTGAATTCATGAATGAAAATTTATGTTTTATGAAAAAACTACCATAGGTAAATAATAATCAGATACATCATTAAATTAATAAGATAAATACCTCAACATGTATTCAAATAATTGAATATTAATTTCTTACTATCCATCATTATGAGGATTATAGACAATACTCAAATCAAGTATATTATCAAGATACTTATAAAAACTATTCTAGAGTTTTGTTGTAATAAGAGGTGGTTGTTCAGAAAAAACTGAATGTACAATTTTGTGAAGTTTTAAAAGACAATTAATATATTTCCTTATGAGGTGTTAAATATAAAAATATTCACTTATAGTGTGAAAATTTACAGATTTGGTTTGGAAATAAAAAATAATACATATTTCATCATTCCATTTAGGTGTCTTAGGAAGTCATATGAGAAATTACCTATTAATTTCAATAATGTTCAACATTAGAATGACTATTTGTGGGTGGAATACATTAGGATTACATATCTTAACCTTCACATATTGGGAAACCTATCATCTTGAAACATAATCCGTAATTTCCCCAGTTAATGGTATTCCACTGAAAATAATCTCTAAAATCATTATACATAGTATTTATTTCTAGGTATATGGGGAAATTCTAGCCACATGAATCATCCATTAAATCTATCATATAATCATGTATAGACTGAATAAATGATCATTTTATACTTTTTAGGATGATATATTTAATGTTTTCTTTCCCATCTTCGCATCACTCACGACATTAATTTTTATCTAAAAAGTATCATTAGAAAATTGAGAAATTTATTTATTTTCTAATGAATATTGTTTTAATATAATTTTTAAAAGGTGTTATGTCTCCCCTAAGTTAATAATTACCGAATGTATATTTACTAGTTAAAGGAACATAAGATCCCTATTAATCCTTATTTTTGTTAGAACACAATGATATTTCCTACTCAATTCATCCATTCACTTATTTTAATTCCCTTTGTTGTAATGAATTAGAATATCATAATACTTCATTATCACCATCCATATTTTTTTTTCTCATGTTGAGATTATTTTTTTAAAAGATGTGATTTAGGCTTTGAGATTCGGGGTGTATAAAAGATCATTAAACATATATATAATGACTTATGTCTGGAGAAAAATGATTACAACCTCAAACTCAACATATTATGTTGAATAATCCTATTCTTTAGTCTTTAAGTACCTTAGTACATATATAATAACATTATAATTATACATAATTGCAGAACAAAGTCCCACCATTGATGCATAATTTTATATATCAAACCCATCATTTCCTCATGGTAGAGTAAAAATCAGTTCATTGATCAATATTATTTTTAAATAATAAGAACATTCTCAAATTTCTTTTTTCCATTTGAAAATAACCCCTTTATGTTTAAACATAGTAATGGGCTATCAAATGAATGATTTTTTTTCTCAAATAGTATATAATAATCACCTCAACCAATGAAACTACATACTTTAGTTATGATAATTTGTGTGTTTCATTATTTGGATAACTTTTTCTTCATGGGACCAAGTGAGATTCCATTCTTAGAGACTCAAATGACAAGAAATGATACATCCTGAAGCCATAAATTAATGTTACTAAATTTAAAATATAAAAATATTCATTGTTGTGTCTCGGGAATGATCTATAAGTGATTCTCATGGTCCTCATAACATTTAGTATACACAAAGATATCGTTAACTAATACTGCAACCAAATTACAAAGATATTCCTTAAAAAATATATTCATTACATACATAAAAACACAAGGTGTCCTTTTTTTAATCTAAATGTAATTACTATAATGTAATATTGTTCAGACTTTTTTTTTAAATTTTCCATTATAATTCAATACTTATTTACACATAATTGATGATAAACTGAATGATTGACAATGTTTTAAAATATTGATCTCTACTAAGTTGATCAAATAAGTCATCTATAAAAGGTAGATGACACATTATTTTTCTTTATAATGGCATTTATTTACCTATATTCAATGTTAAACATCATAGATACAAATTTATTCAAGATTTATAGAATAAAGGATCACCATAGTTAATCATTAGGCTGAATAATTCCTATATCACAAAAATTTGAATTTTTTTCTATAACTCATGTAATTACATAGTCATTGTTATATAGGTATTATATGATTTATGTATTGCATTAAGGATTAAAAAATGGAAAAATCAACTACACACTATAGTATATTTCTAGGTAATTCTTTAGGAAAAACATCACTATATCTCTATAAAATATGTACATCCACAATTTTATGATTACCAATACCTTTTAAATGTGTACCTTTGGTATAAATATCATTTCAAGGGATGTATTATATTAATAAACTACATGTTGATTGGTAATAACACTAAATTAAATGAGATTATATCATATGAATCAAAAAAACAGAGGATCATGTTATGTGCAAATGAGTTTCTCCATTTAATAAAGATGATTTTTAATTACATGATTAATGATGCCTAATATTACAACAATCCTCTCAGATCCAATACAATAGGTATTTTATTGCACCGAAAGGAAATATATACATTATCAATGAGTATCGATACCATTCATTCATTATAGTGACACATCTAAACAATGACTTATTCTATATTATCTTATGAAATTATTAATTTTAAATCATAAATCATCAATTATATATCTAAATCTTTATTAATAAATAACATCGATTGAAAATTTAATCATTTTTAATCTCGGAATCAAAAAAATGTTTCTTTGGGAAAATCCTTATTTTCATTTCATTTATAATGATTTATAAATAAAATTAGAATTATCCTAATTATATCCATATGAGTATCAAACTAGGTGGTCAGAAAGTCCTGTTGTCATCCCATAGGTTACAATCAAGTGAAATCCAATTGGATCCTTTTTTTGAGTAATTACCCATATTTACAATTTTAGAAGAGTCACATCCATTTTTAGTATCAATAAGAAGACGTATAAATTCAAAAAATAACCTAATATCTTCCATAGAAAATCATTTGTGTGTTTTTATATATTTATCCTAAATTTATATCATTATTTTTTACCAACATTTATGTTTTTTCTTAATATAGTCCTTAATGTATTTTCTCGATGTCATATAATACCAATTATAACAACCCCTTATCTTTTAACCTACAGTAGATGATATACCTTATTACATTGTAATTTCTACTATAAAAACCCAAGCATTGTGTACATGTAAATTACATTAGATTTTTCAAATACTTAATACATGTCACAAATACACAATCAGTGATAGTATTAGTTTAGTTCTATTATAAACATGGAACACAAACTTTTAATTTGTGAAATATATTTAAAATATCCCATAAATATATTCCCCATTAAATTTCTAGCATAAAACCTTTCCTTATATCATGGGGAAGGGGAAAAAATGAAAAGGGTGAGCTCCGTTTCTCAATAAAGGTAAACAAGAAAAAAATCAAATAAAACATGAACAAAAAATGTATAAAAATTAACATAATTTTTTAAAATCATAACATGTATAAATTATATCAAAATCCTTAGTCGTGAAATAATACTTGGAATTTATAACACATAAATCATAATGTAACATATACCATGAGAAAATAGATTTGGAAAAAGAAAAAAAATTATTGAAAAAAAAATCAGAGAAAAGTATTTCCATACTAGTCAAGACTCATTTAAAATACCATCATAGTCGAAATAGTCCATTACTGAACTGAGTTCACTCATCAATTCATACTTACAATTGTAAACTGTATTTACATGATGTTTATGACCTCTATTAATTAACTGATTTTTCTTATCATTTAATTACGATCTTTCTCATTATATATAAATATTTACCCAATGCATTGAAGGGAGATAAATTTACCACACATCCCATAATTAAAAACATACAAATTTGTGCTACAAGAAAATAAATCATTCAACATAGCGTTACCTAGGGAATAAAATGGGTTTCTAAAACATAATTCCATCATAACATAGTCCTTGAGAACAAAATGGATTTAATAAATATAATAATAACAATAAAAAATTAGTAATAATTGTGACAGTATACATGAAAAATAATCATATTAAGAAATATCTTCTGAGATGGAAAATAATTTTGATAAAACACAAGAAATCGATTCATGAAAAAAATATCCATCATTCATCAACAACATTTTCTATTATTAAAATCCCGCAGAATTTTAAATGAAAATAATATATTTGAATATAACAATGAATTATTATAAAGTAATATTAATTAGAATATTTTATTATGAATAATAAAATCCCATTCATGCTGTATAGGTTAAAAAAACATTCTTATCATATTTTTTCTAGAAAACAAAAAAAAGTACATCATTTAGAAAACAAATGAAACATTCCATAAAAAACATGTGGTAAAAATTAAATAATGGGTAAAATGAATTTAAAAATCCATATGGTAATATCAAATATTTTATGATTTTTTTTTAATAAAAAATTTACGTGGATGATAAATATACCCCAATGAATACTTATGTATAATCAATCTCTGACAATAACAAGATTGTGAAATTATCCCTTACCAGTTTATAATCAGTAAAATCATATGACTCTTAAAATTAATAAAATTATATGAATATGTAAATATCATAACCTTCATTATAATAATCCTTAAGAAATTTATGGGCATCGTAAACAAAACAAAAAAGAAATAGGTGGTGTATATGGCATATGTCCCATAGAAATAAAGGTTTGAATAAATAATCCACTAACATAAAACCAATATCCTTTCTATGTATCTAAAAACCCTGTATATTGATTTAAATAATGAAATAATTATGGAGTCATAAAATGTTTTATGATATCATAAGTGATCATATTATTACCCATTAGTTAATAACATTATTACTCAACTTTTGGTTATCAACTGCATTTTTTTATTACACTTATTTTAATGTATAGTTATTGTTACACACCTTATGTTTTAGTTATATCATTTAATGAATGATAATAATATAATATATGTCATATTTTTTCGTTCTATACATTTATGTATTCGTTATTTAATTAATAACAAGGATAATTAATAGTATTACCTCATAGAGACGGTAGGTCGTACAGACACACGAGGGATGATATCATTCCAAAAATTGTGAAATGGTATAGAAATGGATAGAATATATTTTATATAAAAATCCATATCATTTTAAAATAAACATATATAGTAATTATTTCCATCATTACACCCATCCGAGTAAGATGGTGGAGAAAAACATATTACACCACAGTGTGGAGACATTAAGTCTTACGTACACACATGTGGTGAATTCTTTTTTCATAAGATCGATAAGATGTGGAATGGTTGTTACATAATCATAATAAAGTATCATTATATATTTGATACTATATATATATAGTGGAAACAATAAAGGACGATCATGTAGAAGAAGAATGATGTTTCAATGATTCAGTAGAGGAGATTACAACTTTTTCAACAGGATCTCTCTTGATCACCACATAAAGAACTATAGTATGACTTTTGAGAGGACTAGAACATATATAATTTGATACGGGAATCTTATATGTGAAATTGGTAGGCTATGTATGATCATGAATGCTCATAGTGATGTGAATTAATTAAGGTTGGTGTGTCCTTTTATAATTATGGTGAGGGGCTCATTTGGAATATCAAAAAATATTAATTCACAATAAAACAACCACTACCAAAAACCAAAAAAATGACTTAGTTTAGAAGAAGACATGATATAAGGTTGTAATATAAATAAAAAATAATATCTAGATAAGTGTTTCTATAAATTTAATCCTTATCATTTTAATTAACCCTTAGTTATTCTATTTAATTTTAACCAAGTTAAAAAATTGTTCAATATAAAAATAGTGTAATTTTTACTTATTTGTGGTAAATTAGATCATAAATGAATAATATATATCATTATAGAGTAATTAATATTTATTTAATAATTTTGAAAACACATCATGATTTTTAAAAAATTAATAATAAATTTTTCTTTAAAATTATCAATAGTGACAATTTAAACACTATTCATTTAATGGTTTTTTAAAATATCTAGATAAGATGTTAAGCTTAAAAATACTATTTAATTATATCTATAATTTTTCAAGGACGCCTATAAAATTATTTTTATATATTAAATATCCTAAATTATATTTATTTTAGTATCTTTATTAATATTAACTTAATATCTACATTAATTATATAATTACTAAATCAGTATTGTGTAATTATTTAATATACTTATTTGTTGGAAAAAATTTAAAATGAAATAAAATGATGAATATAAATCATATATATTTTATAAAAATACTTATATTGTAATATTTCACATGGAAAATCCAACAATAAATATGTTTTATGTCACGAACCAGCCCGGGTCGACCCTGAACTGGTCACCCGAGCCGGTCCGCGGCAAGGCCCGAGGGGCGTTCCCGATCCCCACGGGCTGGCAACAAGTGCCGGGCATTAAAATTTGATCGTTGGGAACGATTTCATCCCAAACAAAGGTAAATAGAACAGAACAAATAAACACTAAAGACACGAACAAAACCATACCACGACATACCTCCACATGACCTCGCGGGTCACCACCCAACTACAACCAACGTCGCTCCCACACTGAGCGACTCAAGCAGGAGAACCTGAACAAAAGGAACCTACAACTGAAAAGGTAAAGGATAGGCGTGAGCACAAAAGTACTCAGTAGGTGAGCCTCACAACAAAATCCCAATGCACTGCCAGTAAATATAGAACCTATATAATCCAGGTTTGAACTCTAATGTATAAAAGTAATTTTTCATAATGTTTTACTTGAAAATCAAACACGAGACATTTCCCTTATTATTTTTTGAGAGTTAGTTCCAATCCATTAGTTTTAAACACATTCTTGAAAAGCAAAGTGTTACATTTTCAAATCTAACCCAAAGAGAATAAAGCATTTTCATTTGAAAACCATTTTTCTCAAAGTCTAACAGTATAGGCTGTGAAATATGACTGAAAGAAAACAAGCATGGAAAACAAGTGCAAGTAAAGGTAAACAGGCAAGAAAAACCAAGTGCAAGTAAAAATAAACCAGATGTTATCAGCAATAACCATGGGCACACACACACACACTCACACACTCACACACACACACACACTCACACACACACACACTCACACCCAAGTGGTCCCCCGTATGCCGACGGAAGGCACCACGCCAGAGATGGTAGAGCACTATGGGTAAATCCCCTAGGGTTCATCTAGCTCGCGTGGGACCCTAGAACCTCGTGTCTCGGTGAAACGTGGCTTAGAAGACCACGACCCTCAGAAAACGTGGCTTAGAAGGCCACGACCCTCAGAAAACGTGGCTTAGAAGGCCACGACCCTTAGATATCATATGTTTAGTCAGTGTTGCAATCGTCAATCCAGCTAAGTGAAACAGGGACGACACCCATCCGGCTCACTAGAGCACTAGTTCTAGTCCGCCCACCTAGATACCCAGGGTTTCCCCGTGTGCTCAAACAAGTTCCACATTCACATAGTATGTTTCTTCCTCATATCGCAGGCCAAACAAGATATTGCACACAAAAGTCACCATTTCCACACCCAAACAAGATTTCAAAACTCACGTACGCCAAAAATACCTTTCTAGAAATATAAATGTCATTACCCAATCATTTCGCAAAAACCCCTTTTTTGAAACACTCAAACAAGAACATAAACAACTTTCCCAACCTAGAAAAACATGATTTTTAATAACACAACAAGGGAAAACATCTTTCGTCAACCAAGAACCACACGTAAAGTTTCCAAAAACAATTTCAAAGGGTCACACGACGTTTTCTCTAATCAAGGTTATAAGAAAACACCATTTTCCATAAACAGTACATTTACTAATTTACACATGCCAAAAACATTTCAAAACCCAATTCAACATGTCTTTCGTTACTCAGGAAGAACCATTTAGCGACATTACTATGAAATCCCACAATTGAAACCAAGAAAACACTTTTAATGAAATGCTAGAATTAAACAGTTTGCATTATCAGCAAATCACCACACTATAAAAACTACTTAATATTATCTTTCTTAAATTTACTGAAATTCAATAAAAGGACAAGGAATAAATAAATTCTTAATTTAGAGGCAATTGCATAGGGAGACCTACCTCGGATCGGAACGAAGAACGACACGGCGCGAAGCTCTTGTTGCGTAAAGGTCGCAACGTACCGCGCCGTCAACCCAATCCTAAAACAATAGGCCGTTTAGCAGACTCATTAATGACAACATACTAATAATAATAATAATAATAATAATAACGTAATAATAATAATAATAATAACCATAACATAATAATAATCATAATGGCATTGTATAATAACAATAGAATAATAATACTATCATAATAACATCCATAACAATAATAACCAAAAAGTAGTAATAATAATGTCATAATAATAAAAATAATTATTATTATTATGACATAATAATAATAATATAATAATAAGAGTAACAAAAATATCATAACAATAATATTAACAAAATAATAAGAATAATTTTAATGACATAATACTAATAAGAACAATAATAAATATAATAGCGCAATGATAATTTTAATAACAATAATAGTAATATTAATATTAATAATATGATAGTAATAATAATAATAATAATAATAAAACAATATTAACATAATAATAATAATAATATAAATATTAACATAATAATAATACAAATATTAACATAATAATAATAATAATAATAATAACATACTAATAATAATGTAATTATAATATTATTAACATAACAAAAATAATAAACATTATATAAAATTGACCAAAAATAAGAAATAAAAAAAAATGAAAACAACTTACAGCAGGGGTTTGCGGAGCAATGGCGAGGCCGGAGGTGAGGTCGGGGTTCGGAGGTCACGCGGCGCGGCGGCGGGAGCAGGAGGGGAGCGGACGGCGGCGGTTCGGCGGGAGGAGGGTGCCGGGGAAGGGAAGCAGGGTCGGACAGGGGGGGGGGGTGTCGCGCCGGTAGGAGGGGAGGTCAGGAGGCCGGATGCGGGCTCGGTGTGATGAGCCGCGGGCAGGGGTCGGGACGCCGGGATGGGTCGGCGCTGAAGGAGAGGGCCGCTGGGGGGTGTTCGCCGGAGGAGGCCGGAACAGGGTGAGGCGGTGCGGCTGGCAAAGGGGAGCTGGGCCGGAACGGGAGCCGGACGAAAGGGGAGGCTGGCGGCTGGGCGGGTTGCGCAGGGATGGCCGGGCAACGGGGTGCGGGTCGGCGCAAGGCGGAGGAGCAGGGCGGAGGCCGGCGGTCGGCTGGCTCGGGACAGCGAGCAGGGAGAGGCGACGGGGAGACACCGGAGGAAGGGTGCAGGGCTCGGGACGGCGCGGCGGGGTTGGGCGAGGGCAAGCCGGGGAGGAGAGGCTGGGCGCGGTGAGGGAAGAAACGGGGGAGGGGAGTGCGGCGCAAAAGAGAGGGGGGGGTAAGCGGGGAGGTAGGATAGGGTTAGAGTAGGTTTATATATATATATATATATATATATATAATTGATAATAATAATAATAAAAGGATAAATAAAAATAATGAAAACTAATCTAAATAAAAATAAAAATTTATAACAAAAATATTAGTAAAACCTCATAATAATAATAATAAACATTATAATAATAATCATAACAATAAAATAATAAGTTCGCTAATTATAATAATAATTATTATAACCAAAGTATTTAGAATAATAAAACCACTAAAAAAATAATAATAAGAAAACACACATATATAAACACAAATATATATATAGACATATGTATATACATATACCTTTATAAAAACATATAAACATAAATACAACAAACATATATGTATATATACATATATATACATAACATATACTCATATATAAACACATATAAAATTAAAAATAAATACAATAATAATAACACAATTTAAATAGTGAGAGTAATAAAATGTCAACGCAAAAACATTAGTATTTAAAACGTCGGGTGAACACATAGTCACCCGGGCTGAAAGCACGGTAACTGCTAGCGATGCGGTGACCGCGCACCGGCGCAAAACCACCAATCGCAATTAAACTCCGAAAAATTTAAATCGGGACCAAGAGAGGAGAAAAATTACTGATGTCCGCGGTCGGGGTGTGACAATTCTCCCCACCACAGACACTTTCTGCCCCCAGAAAGTCACCAGGTCACAAGTCAGCCAAAAATCCAAGTCTATGCCCAACAGTACTGAAGAAAACTGAAGTTCTCGGGGACGACCTTACTCTACACAGGTCACACCCGACCGATTCAAGAGAAAACTGGGGTCCGAGGGTGAGGGGAGAGCCCGAAGGGGTTCTCCCCACCACAAGAACTCAACTAGTGTAGAAAAGAAGACCATTTAAGTAGACAACCCTAGAAAAAGGGGGGGGGCAATGCGGGAACTCCCAACCGATTCAAACAAACTCCCATAGCACGATTAAAACAACACCTCCGTCGAGACTTTGAACCCACGACTAGAGTCAACAACCTTCAACACCAGGGAAAACCCATAGAAAACATTTAACCAATATCAAATTGGAGACATGATCCACCGAAATCCACGAAACATAACCACATCGACAACCTAACCAAAACGAGGACATCCCACACGAGAGTCAAACACACTTTTAAGGACACCCGATTTAGAATATTACATTCACACGACAAGTCTGTTTAGATTATCATAGAACCAGTCCATCATCACTTTATAGAAAAGCCACGCATTTACAACGCTGTTGAAACTTCAGTAGTAGGAAAACAAATATGGAAGAGGTTTCTAATTGCTTCACCGTCAACACGGAAGACAGAACTTGGACCAAGGTTTCACAACCCTGGGAACTCCTGACTGTGCGCGAGCTTCACCCCGAGACTTGTGGCTGGGGCTCTGATGGCTGAAGCATCTTCTGCCTCACAGTCAGGTACTGACATTCTCCCATCACAGCTTCCTCTTCAAGAGACACTTCTTGCAAAACTTCTCCAGATGACGCAGACAACCGCATCGATGACACGTCTTCGGAGGGTTGCGACAAGACGGCCTTAAATGGCCGAAACGACCACACTGATAGCATACCCTCGAACGATCTGACGAACTGGAAGCTGAGACCAAAGGGGATAACTCCTTAGGAACAGGTGTCTCTGGCGCCTTTTCCTCACCAAAGGGGGAACTCTTACGAACAACAACAGGGGACACTGAAGTATTAACCACCCGCACACCAGAAACTAACTCGGCCAAGAAAGCTTCCTCCACCAGCTTCTCGAAACAAAGGTCTTTAGAAGGGAGGACTCGCTCCTTGATCTATGGACGAAGACCCCCAGTGAAAAGAGAGACCTTCATGAGCTCATGTGACGCTACCTCTGGAGAAAAGGAAATCAGTTCCTTGAAATGGTCAACATATGCCTTCACCGTCCGTTGACCTTGTTGAATATGCACAAGCTCTCTCTTTTCTCCAGCTTCACTTCCTCAGGTACAAACCATTGGATGAAAACAGTTTTGAAGACATCCCACGTCATTTCACCTTGCGTTGACGGTGGGGTAACCATCTTCCACTGGTCCAGAGCTGGACCCTCAAACACTCCATAATTGCATGGACCTTAACACTATCGGGAGTTCCCAATATTCTAAAGACACGTTCCACTTCCTCGAGCCATTTCACTACTTCTAACGGACCCTGATCACCATGGAGAATAGGCAAGGTCTGAGGAGGACCAAAAACTGGGCATGACATATCCGAATCCTTAGAGACCTTTCTGGGCGGCATTTCCTGAGCGATATATAAAACTCAAAGCCAAAACCAACATCAAATCGAAGCAACATCAATAAAAGCGTCTTCATCAAAAACAGTCAGCACAAGGACCAATCAAATACAACACAACCCAAAACAAAATCTCCTCTTTAAAATTCCCTTTTCATTTTTGATTTCAAAACCACCCTTTTTCATGATCACTTTCCAAAAACCAATCCACTTTCAAACCAAAAACTTTCCAAAACCATATTCATTTAAAACCAAATTTAGAATACAAAGTCAAGCCTTTAACTTCAAATACACACCCAGGTACTCCCATGACCCGTTGCACATGTCTTTATTCACATTCCATTCATACGTGCATCAACACACACTTTCCATGCATTCTCACACATGTGAAAACGTTCATAAAGAGGAACCGAGGTTTCAACCCAAATCATTCTTATCCAATTCCAAGCAAACAACAGATTTTCAAATCAAGAGATTTCAGTTTCAAAACCCATTTTATACATTTAAAGTCCTTTAAAAGAAACCAGTCAAATTTTCAAAAACCGTTTTTTTCATTTCCAACAACGCACTCACACAAACCAAAACGAAAGCAACATCCAAATTTGCATCAATCACAGAAATGAGGGACTTGTAGTCACACTCAACCTGACGACATGGTAGTGGGCCAAGTCCCAAGTCAGCGTCGACCACTAGGATGAATTCAAACCACGTACTCGGACTCCACATGGGTCACTACTCCATGTGAAATCACGACGTAACGTCGGCTTGCCTCCATTGTCATCTCTCAATCCAAGACAAACCAGAAAAGACAAGGACCAAATTCCCAAACTACCCCTGGTAACTCGAAGATCAGTGCGAGCAAGAGTTCGCGACGCTCTTCCCGTACCTACCTCTCGAGTTCCGACAGTCCTAATCTCCTTCTACCGGACAACCCAAATAACAAGAACTCCTCTGATACCATTTTGTCACGAACCAGCTCGGGTCGACCCTGAACCGGTCACCCGAGCCGGTCCGTGGCAAGGCTCGAGGGGCGTTCCCGATCCCCACGGGCTGGCAACAAGTGCCGGGCATTAAAATTTGATCGTTGGGAACGATTTCATCCCAAACAAAGGTAAATAGAACAGAACAAATAAACACTAAAGACACAAACAAAACCATACCACGACATACCTCCACGTGACCTTGCGGGTCACCACCCAACTACAACCAACGTCGCTCCCACACTGAGCGACTCAAGTAGGAGAACCTGAACAAAAGGAACCTGCAACTGAAAAGGTAAAAGATAGGCGTGAGCACAAAAGTACTCAGTAGGTGAGCCTCACAACAAAATCCCAATGCACTGCCAGTAAATATAGAACCTATATAATCCAGGTTTGAACTCTAATGTATAAAAGTAATTTTTCATAATGTTTTACTTGAAAATCAAACACGAGACATTTCCCTTATTCTTTTTCGAAAGTTAGTTCCAATCCATTAGTTTTAAACTCATTCTGAAAAGCAAAGTGTTACATTTTCAAATATAACCCAAAGAGAATAAAGTATTTTCATTTGAAAACCATTTTTCTCGAAGTCTAACAGTATAGGCTGTGAAATATGACTGAAAGAAAACAAGCAGGGAAAACAAGTGCAAGTAAAGGTAAATAGGCAAGAAAAACCAAGTGCAAGTAAAAAATAAACCAGATGTTATCAGCAATAACCATGGGCACACACACACACTCACACACACTCACACACACACACACACACTCACACACGCACACACACTCACACCCAAGTGGTCCCCCGTATGCCGACGGAAGGCACCACGCCAGAGATGGTAGAGCACTATGGGTAAATCCCCTAGGGTTCATCTAGCTCGCGTGGGACCCTAGAACCTCGTGTCTCGGTGAAACGTGGCTTAGAAGACAACGAACCTCAGAAAACGTGGCTTAGAAGGCCACGACCCTCAGAACACGTGGATTAGAAGGCCACAACCCTCAGATATCATATGTTTAGTTAGTGTTGCAATCGTCAATACAGCTATGTGAAACAGGGACGACACCCATCCGGCTCACTAGCGCACTAGTTCTATTCCGCCCACCTAGATACTCAGGGTTTCCCCGTGTGCTCAAACAAGTTCCACATTCACATAGTATGTTTCTTCCTCATATCGCAGGCCAAACAAGATATTGCACACAAAAGTCACCATTTCCACACCCAAACAAGATTTCAAAACTCACGCACGCCAAAAATACCTTTCTAGAAATATAAATGTCATTACCCAATCATTTCGCAAAAACCCCTTTTTTGAAACACTCAAACAAGAACATAACCAACTTTCACAACCTAGAAAAACATGATTTTTAATTACACAACAAGGGAAAACATCTTTCGTCAATCAAGAACCACATGTAAAGTTTCCAAAAACAATTTCAAAGGGTCACACGACGTATTCTCTAATCAAGGTTATAAGAAAACACCATTTTCCATAAATAGTACATTTACTAAATTACACATGCCAAAAACATTTCAAAACCCAATTCAACATGTCTTTCGTTACTCAGGAAGAACCATTTAGTGACATTACTATGAAATCCCACAATTGAAACCAAGAAAACACTTTTAATGAAATGCTAGAATTAAACAGTTTGCATTATCAGCAAATCACCACACTATAAAAACTACTTAATATTATCTTTCTTAAATTTACTGAAATTCAATAAAAGGACAAGGAATAAATAAATTCTTAATTTAGAGGCAAGTTCATAGGGAGACCTACCTCGGATCGGATCGAAGAACGACACGGCGCGAAGCTCTTGTTGCGTAAAGGTCGCAGCGTACCGCGCCGTCAACCCAATCCTAAAACAATAGGCCGTTAAGCAGACTCATTAATGACAACATACTAATAATAATAATAATAATAATAATAACGTAATAATAATAATAATAACCATAACATAATAATAATCATAATGGCATGGTATAATAACAATAGAATAATAATAATATAATAATAACATCCATAACAATAATAACCAAAAAGTAGTAATAATAATGTCGTAATAATAATAATTATTATTATTATTATGACATAATAATAATAATATAATAATAAGAGTAGCAAAAATATCATAACAATAATATTAACAAAATAATAAGAATAATTTTAATGACATAATACTAATAAGAACAATAATAAATATAATAGCGCAATGATAATTATAATAACAATAATAGTAATATTAATATTAATAATATGATAGTAATAATAATAATAATAATAATAATAAAACAATATTAACATAATAATAATAATATTATAAATATTAACATAATAATAATACAAATATTAACATAATAATAATAATAATAATAATAACATACTAATAATAATGTAATTATAATATTATGAACATAACAAAAATAATAAACGTTATATAAAATTGACCAAAAATAAGAAATAAAAAAAATAAAAATGAAAACAACTTACAGCAGGGGTTTGCGGAGCAATGGCGAGGCCGGAGGTGAGGTTGGGGTTCGGAGGTCACGCGGCGCGGCGGCGGGATTAGGAGGGGAGCGGACGGCGGCGGTTCGGTGGGAGGAGGGTGCCGGGGAAGGGAAGCAGGGTCGGACAGGGGGGGTGTCGCGCCGGTAGGAGGGGAGGTCGGGAGGCCGGATGCGGGCTCGGTGTGATGAGCCGCGGGCAGGGGTCGGGACGCCGGGATGGGTCGGCGCTGAAGGAGAGGGCCGCTGGGGGGTGTTCGCCGGAGGAGGCCGGAACAGGGTGAGGCGGTGCGGCTGGCAAAGGGGAGTTGGGCCGGAACGGGAGCCGGACGAAATGGGAGGCTGGCGGCTGGGCGGGTCGCGCAGGGAAGGCCGGGCAACGGGGTGCGGGTCGGCGCAAGGCGGAGGAGCAGGGCGGAGGCCGGCGGTCGGCTGGCTCGGGACGGCGAGCAGGGAGAGGCGACGGGGAGACACCGGAGGAAGGGTGCAGGGCTCGGGACGGCGCGGCGGGGTTGGGCGAGGGCAAGCCGGGGAGGAGAGGCTGGGCGCGGTGAGGGAAGAAACGGGGGAGGGGAGTGCGGCGCAAAAGAGAGAGGGGGGAAACAGGGAGGTAGGCTAGGGTTAGAGTAGGTTTATATATATATATATATAATTGATAATAATAATAATAAAAGGATAAATAAAAATAATGAAAACTAATCTAAATAAAAATAAAAATTTATAACAAAAATATAAGTAAAACCTCATAATAATAATAATAAAACTTTATAATAATAATCATAACAATAAAATAATAAGTTAGCTAATTATAATAATAATTATTATAACCAAAGTATTTAGAATAATAAAACCACTAAAAATAATGATAATAAGAAAACACACATATATAAACACAAATATATATATATACATATGTATATACATATACCTTTATAAAAACATATAAACATAAATACAACAAACATATATGTATATATACATATATATACATAACATATACTCATATATAAACACATATAAAATTAAAAATAAATACAATAATAATAACACAATTTAAATAGTGAGAGTAATAAAATGTCAACGCAAAAACATTAGTATTTAAAACGCCGGGTGAACACATAGTCACCCGGGCTGAAAGCACGGTAACTGCTAGCGATGCGGTGACCGCGCACCGGCGTAAAACCACCAATCGCAATTAAACTCCGAAAAATTTAAATCGGGACCAAGAGAGGAGAAAAATTACTGATGTCCGCGGTCGGGGTGTGACATTTTATTTAATAACATTTTAATGTGACAACTTTAATATCACTTCAAATAAAATATTATAAGTGTAATAATACTTCTTATATATATCTAAATGGTTAATAAATAGAAACATGGATGATTAATGTCTATATATACTCATAAAATATGACTTGGTCAGGTATTTTCACTTTTAACGATTATAATAATTTTAATAAAAATTATTTTCTTGATTTTCAACCAATTAAAAAATTTATCCATCCTCAATATATGAGACTTTAAAAACATTATTTGATTCTTAAAAATTACAAATAAATTACCATGACAAAGGAAAAAAAATTATTATTTCAAATGAGTATTTATAGTTGAATTTATCTTCTATATTACCTTAGTTTTAAAAAATATAAATTATTAAAATTTGAGTAAGACATATTTAACATTTTGTTATATAAAATATATTAAATAACCAATTCTGTTCCAATTGGCTTCAAAAACATAACATTTCAACCCAGAATTGAATAAGGTCAAAAAATACTCATCTAATTATATTTGGACAAGTGTTAGGATAATTATATTATATTTACCCTTAATTAATCGATTTATCTTTTTACCAAATTAATAACAATTATTGAAGATACTATTCATAATTCTCAAAAATAAAATATACATATTTACAAAATTTGAAACTAATAATTCCAAATAAGGAATCAATTTTTGAAAATTTAAAACACATATGATTCAGTAATTAATTTAAAATAAATCTCATTGTCACAATGAGAAAATGAGTTTTAAAAGTTTAAACATATAAAAGATTGATATGTTTTTACTTCTGAATTCAAGGTAAAATTAATTTCAAGGACAAACATTAAATAAAATAATAAAATTAATCTATGTATAATTTAAAATAATTAAATAATATAATTTTTCTATATAGATTATTTCAAAAAAAAAATTTAATTAAAATTTATAATATTTTTTTGTTTATTAAAACATAAATAATATCAGAAAAATTTAAACAATTCAGTCAAAGTAAATATTTAAATCATTATTCCAAATAATAATATTGATTTTTAAAAAATAAAATATAATAGTTTCAAATACTAGATTTAAAATGGGTGTGCCAACCTAAGGTGACAAAATTACATTTTTTGAAAAGTACATCTTCAATAAAAATTTAAATTTTATCTTGTATCATGTTTAGGAAACATATTAGATGAATTTTAAATAATATATTGAAGATATTAAATATATATTTAGTCAATAAAATCCATCAGTAATGATTTTATTACTTAAAAAACACACATATTTTCATTCAAATAATTTTTCATAAAAACAATTCATTTTATGGAAAATGAGTTTTATTTTCACTTATCATTAATTTCTCCCAAAATAATTAAGCATATTTACATAATTTAGTTAATACAATTCATACCCAACATTATAATAACTATGTTATAAGGTTATATAATAATTTTTTTTTATTTTGTTGAACTCAGTAATGCACGAAATGAAATATATCAAAAGAACTCAAAATGATATGTAATACAAAAAAACATAGGGTTTTATGCACTAAAAGATAAGCATGTATTTTGTGTAGAATTAGGTTTTTCTTGATGTTACATAAAAAAAAGATATCAATAAAATAAAAAAAATAAAATCTATCTCATAAAAACCTTAGGGTGTGATATTCTACCCCCCGCCCCCACTTAATGTGAATTTATAGCATGAAATTCGTTGGGGTTATAAAGTGATTAATACATTAAACTGTCTTTCATTGAAATCCACATCATAAAAGGAATACTAAAAATTATTGTTTTAAAATAAATCTATAAACATAAAATTTACCCAAGGTGACCTATCATTACTTTTCCACATATAAGAACATAGGTGGGAAGTGGAAACATTATTATGAAAGAAAAATATGACTATCATGGTCTGATGGGGAGTGATATAGACCATGGTTAGAAAAATTTTATAATAAAAAATCCATAAATCTATGGCTATCTATGGGATCAACTGATTCTTTAGATAAGAAGGTAGTTGGATATATGTTTTGGATTCAATAACATTTTCATAATGTTAAATAATTTTTTGAGAAGAAATAGTTACTTTATTTCTGTATAATCTCACCATTTTTTGTGCCTTGAACAATTGCTACATAATATTTTATTCAACGAAATGAATTTTATTTTATCATTCATAAAGCGTTAAAAGATAATGAGATCCAAATATTGAATTATTGACCATTCCGTCTAGATTTATCTGAAAAAAAGTTATCACATGTTATTCAATATATATAAGACCAATAATAGTGGGATAAGACATTATTCGAACAAACAACATCTGCAGTTTAACCTATACTATACATAATTTGATAACCATATAATCCTTTTAAAAATTGAAATTCCAAAACATTAGAAAGAGGTTCACTAGATATGATTAAAATCTATCTATCATTAATCTTAAGGTATCCCTTGGTGGTCATATTCCAAATATGTGAATACCTTCATCATGTATTCTCTTGAGTCATGGTAATAACATGAATTACCATATATTCATATTGAAAACATGCATGTTTCCTTGATCGAAAACATAACGGATATAATCCTCATGTCCTAAAAATTTATATACTTCATCCACGATAGCATTACCCTATTGAAAACAAATCAATTATTAGTTCCCAATAAACTTGTATCTTCTAATTTACTTATTCTAATCCAATATATATTTATCCAAAAACCATTATCTTAATAAAAAGAACATATTAACAGTTATATTTACTTTAATAATGATTACATACAATTTATCTCCTTACACGTAATCAAATTTTCTATGTCCGTAGTAATATTCATTATATCATTTACAAACCTCACTGAAAAACTTATACTCAAAACACTTATATTTTTCATGATTCATATAACATAATCAATAAATTTTGAAACATATACACCTCAACCCTCCAACATTATTCTTAAAATATTACTCATGATCCAATTTAATCGCTTATTTTAATATATGAATCATTTCATAAGGTTTATAAACCATAATTTAACCAATATTCTTAGGTTTAAGGTAATAAATAGTATTAGAACATCTCATACCTTTCACATATTGTTTACAACCTATTTATAATTTGCTATATAACAAATAATTATACCAAATTTATGATTCTGTATATGTTATTTCCACATAGGAAATAGTTTTTCAAAATTCAAATACATTCCACAAATGAAACATTCATGGTTATCTATGTTCTATTATTACCATAATGAAAATTTTGATAAACAAATAGAAGTCATTAAAATCAAATATGTTATTTAAATTACACATCATATCTCAATCTATGATATCTTAGGTTTAAACATTGGTTTTTCATGATTACGACAAATAATCTAGGATTTTAAACTATAAATAGAAATATCCTTATAACATTCCTATACATTTCTTATAAATACCTCTAGGGATCTCACAAATGTTTTCGCATCCCAGTTTCCAATGGTTGACTAAACAATCTCTCTGATACCAACTATAAAGACCCATGAATTTTGTACAAAGACATTAAATTCGTTTTCCAAAACACTTAATACATGTAAAAAATAGACACCTAAAAACAATATTAGATTAGTTCCCTTGGAACAATATAACACATTCTTCTAATTTGTTGAAAATCTTCATCTTCTCCCATAAAGACAACCCACTTAGGTTTTATATAAAAGCCTTAATTTATATCATGGGGAAATGTAAAAAAATGAAAATGGAGATTTAAAAAACTCAATAAGGGTAAAAAAAGGAAAATATAAATTATAAAATGAACAGAACAATATATAAACATGAACATAAATTTTCAAAACCATACCATGTATATCATATATCAAAATCAAGAGTTGTGAAATAATTCATGATAGTTTGTAAGACATAAAACACAACGGAACACGAGCTATGATAAAATAGAATTGGAATAAGACAAAAAATTGTATAACACAAATAATTATATATAATCATTTCTATATTAGTCAAGACCCATTACCAAGACCATATTAGTGGAGAAATTCATGTACTGAACTGAGTTCATTCTTCGTTTTAGCACTGTATTATTTAACTTGATTTACGTGTCATTCCAGTACAGTGTTACTGATCCAGAGTTACTTTCCATTCCAGTACTATATAAATCATGAGATATAAATCATAACCCAATTCATTGAAGGAAGATATAGGTCTGAACCATCACATAATGAAAACTATACATATGTTTTCCACTAGAAAAAAAATCATTAAACATAGCATAACCTGAGGAATAAAATGAGTTTCTCAAACATCATTCCATCATAAAATAGTCCAGTGAAATCTAAAATATTTCATAAATTTAATCGACGTAATAAAATCATAGTAATAATAGGGATAATATACTTTAATCATAAATTTATTAAATAATTACATCTTATATTCAAAAATATTATGATAAAACACTTTAAATTTATTATTGAGAAAATATCCATTCTTCTTAAAAAAATGTTTTCATTAATTTAAGAGCTCCAAAATTATAAAAGAAAATAATTTCATTGAATATAACAATGAAAAAATTTACAGAAAGATAAATAAAAATAAGTCATTATTAAACAATCAAAATCCATTCATGTATTATAAGTTAAAAAATAATTCTTATACTTTTTCCAGAAATGTCAAAAAGTACCTCGTTTAGAAAAGAAAATAAAAATTACTTTCATACCATGTAATAAAAATTCAATAATGGGTAGAAATGAGTATGAACATCTATATTATAATATTAAATATTTTATGAAAATATTTTAATAAATCATGGATGTGGATGATAAATTTACCCAAGTAAATACATTAATATAAACAAACTCAGATAATAATAAGATCACAAAATTATTCCTTACCAATTTATAATGAATATAACTATATAAATCATAAAATAAAGAAAATTATATAAATATATAAATATAACAACCACAATAATTAGAATCATAAACAAATTACAGTCAATATAAATAGGATAGAAAATAAGTAGGTGTTTTAAAATAAATGTGTCCCATAGAAATAAATGTGACCGAATATAATCCCTTACCTTTAGTTAGATATCATTTGTATTAATCGAAAATTGATGTATACTTATTTAAATAATTAACTTATTACAAAATAATATTCATTTATATGATAAAATATGTGATCATATTATTAACCACTTATTAATAACATTATTACTCATCTTTTAGGCATTGACTACTTTATTTTATTACACAAGTTTTGTTGACTAATTTCTTGTTCCACTTCATAGTTTACAATTATATCCTTTGTCGAATGATTTTAATATAATATATGTCATATTTTTTAGTATATAAATTTATATAATCATGATTCAATGAATATCATATTTAATGAATCACATCGAATTATGGAGACTATAGGCTATATGTAAACACGAGCGATGATAAAATTATCATAATTTTGAAATGGTATGAAAGTCGGTGGTATATATTTTGTTCTAGAAACCATATTATTTTATAATATTCAGATATAGTTATTATTTACATCATTATAACCATCCAAGTAAGATAGTGGTGAAAATTAGATTACACCTTATTGTGGAGGTGGTAAACCATCCGTACACATGCATCAAGATTTCATTTTTCCTGGGATATGTAGAAGATGGGATATAGATTTTAAATAAAAATAATAACATATAAATATATATTTTATAATATATTTATTAATTTTTAATGTAAACAGCAAGGGTATAAGAAGTAGAAGAAGAAAGAATTTTGTAATAATCTATATAAATGATTACCTTTTTTTAGACAAGATCTATCTAGATCACCTCATAAAACACTATAGTTGGTCTATTGAGAAGACCAACACGTCTATAATCTGACTAGGGAAGTTGATATGTGAAATCATCTTGTTATGGTCGAGATTTAAGGATCAATGTAATGTTAATAAAGGAGGGATGATGTGTCCTTTTATAAATACAGTGGGGTAGATTTGGAATCCCAAAAAAAATATTAATTTATATTAAAATAAAACCACATCCAAAAAAAGTAAAAATGACTTAGTTTTAAATATAAAAATAATTTTTAGACAATATTTTCTATAAATTTAATCCTTATCATTAAAATTAACCTATAATTATTCTGTTTTAATTTTAACAAATGCAACAAATTAATTTACATTAAAATAGATTAATTTTTTATTATTTGTTTTCAATTAGACCATATTTGAAAAATATAGACCATTTTAGAGTAAATAATATTTATTTTACAAATTTAAAAATATTTTTTTAATTTTCAATAATTTAATAACACATTATTTTAAAAAAAATCAATTGTGTACATTTTGACACTAATCATTTAATGGATATAAAATAAATATTAAGATAAGATGTTAAAATAAGAAAAAATGAATTATTATATCTCTATGGTGTCAATATAATCTTTAAAATTCATTGTATATATTAATTATCACATATAATATTTATTTTAGTAATTTTAATTACATTAAATTGATATTTCTATTAATAAAATAATTACTACACCTGTTTTGTTAAATTATTTAATCAACTTATTATTTGTCTAAAATTAAAAATAAAATAATATGATGAAGCTAAATCCTATATATTTAATAATAATAATTAAAGTCAATCACGTATACTGCTAAATCTCACATTAAAAATTTTATATTTATCAAAATAGGTATGTGACATCTTTTACATCACTTAAAATAAAATATTATAAGTGTCATAATCATTCCCATAATGATCAAAATGGTCAATAACTCGACCCTTGGATAATTTATGTTGAGATATAATCGACCAATAAGATTTGGTCAAGTTTTTTTTTCTTTTATTGTTTATTATCATTTTAATAAAAAATATTTTATTTATTTTCCATTGATTAAATAATTTCTCCATCATTAATGTTTAAAAATTTAAAGTTAATATTTATTTATTATAAAGTAAAATTAAGATACCATTATAAAAAAACATTTTTCAATTAAAATGAGTATTTGGAGTCTAATTTATCTTATGTGTATCCCTATTTAAAAAATGATAATGTTATTAAAAATGGCTTCAGATATATTTAACTTTTCATTAAATGAAATCAATTATAGGTCCAAATCTCAACAAATTGGATTAAAAAGGATAGCATTTACATCCAAAGAATATTTAGGTCCAAATCAACTCATCCCATAATATAATGAAAAGTGTTAGGGTAATAATATTATATTAACCCTTAATTATCAGATTCACCTTTTTACCGTATTAATAAAAGTGAAAAATGTTACCATTCATAATGAACAAAAATAAAATAAATTTATTTACATAATTTGGAAATAGTGATTTTTAATATGGAATTTATTTTTTAAAATTTAAAACAAAACATTTTGAGTAATTAATTTAATGTAAATCTCATTGGGAGAATGAGATTTTTTTTAAAGTTAAAACATTACAAATGATTGAATTGTTTTTACTTCAATATTCAATGTAAAATTAATTCAAATGAAAACATTTTATTATATTATAAAAATATATTATATAAATACTTTTATACCATTCAATAATATAATTTATCCACATAAATTATTTCGATGAAAAGATATGTTTCCAATTAAAATTTAGTATATTGTTACTATTAATCAAAACATAAATTTTGTTAGAAAAATATCAAAAATTATTCCAAAGTAAATTTTTATATACCACATACAAAGAATATTTTTATATTTGAAAATATAATACATAAATGTCTCAAAAACTATATTTAAAATGGGTGTGCCATCAAAAGGAGGAAAAAATACAATTTTCGAAACTACTTATTTTATTAAAAAATACTAATTTTTTCTTAAATCATATCTATAAAACATATAGTAATAATTTAAAGCATTATATTTTATATATTTCATATATATTTCATTAATAAAACCTGTAAATTGAGCTTTTATTTTTTATAGATTCGCTTATTTCCGTTTAATATGTTCTTCAAAAAATATTTCCTTTTACTGAAAAGGTGTTTTATTTTTAGTTTTCATTAATGATCACCAAATAATTAATCATATTTTCCTAATTAATTTAATAATATTCATACCCACTTTTATAATGACTAGTTTTTAAAGTAAACTAATAATATTTAGTTTTTTTCTTGAACTCGATGTTTTATGAAATAAAATATATCAAAAGAACTGAAAATGGTGTGTAACAAAAGCCAGGCCTAGTGTTACATATAACACAAGCTAAGAATATGTTTTATATATCACAAGTTTATCCTTTTGTAGTGAAAATAAGAATACATCAATGAAATTAGAAAAATAAAATCTATCTCATAAAAATATCAGGGTGTTATAGATATAGGGGTAAAATTCCAAAGGACTAATCATTTTGTAGTTTTGGAGAACTAGAGATTTAAACGAAACACATTTTATATTGGGAATAAAATTGAAAACATAGTAATGGATAACATTCAGAATCATTTAACTCTTTAAAAAAATTTCTTTTTCACATACATATGAAATGAACGAAAATATGATTTAGATCAAATACTCGGTAAGGGTTACATACAACATAAGATATCAATTAATAATAATTTTTAATAAATATTTAATGGTTAATAATGGGGAAAATTAGTTAATAAATAACATGGTTATCATAATATGATAAGGCATAATAAATATGACAAGGTAAATAAATTAACTCAATTTCAATTTAATGAATAACTTCATATAAAAATGCATCCATGGATAATATTAATGACTAATGTATTGGAAAATAATAAATTAAATCTAAATTAATGAAACTAATTAATTTGGGACATCAAGATACCAGATATCATTATATCATCACTAATAATACCTTTCACATGATAGTTTAAAAATTTCAGGTTAAACCAATTTAATATGGCCAAATTATTTGTATCATAAGGCCTATCAATGCATCAAGGGGTAATATAATTTCATGCCCCACCCATAAAAAAATATCTGAGTAATTTTTCATTTATCAAATGACCAATTTAATTCATGAACAATCGTCCTTATCATGAAAATTGAGGTTGATGAATAGAAATAGATTTATCCTTAATTTCTATCGTTAATAAATAACATTCAATGTAAACACCATACATATTTTTTTGAAGAAGGTAGTGTTGTGGACAAAGACCAAAACACAAAATTTATTAAAATAAATACATGGTTAAACAGATATGAAATAAGAAATTTTGTTCACATCCCTAACATAAATCGGGAGTAACTCAAGTAGAATATCGTCCCTCCAAAGCATATAATGTGAAACCCACATATTAGTAAGGCCACCATCGATCCTGTTTTCTTCACAATATGTATTAGTGATAATGAAGTTAATATATGAGAGAGAGTTTAGGTAGTCTTTCTAGCGTGGAGAGAGTGTCTATACAAGATGAATGGTACCATTCCAAATGTCTTGAACAATAGTGGTGGATTTTCATTCAATCTAGATGTTTTTCTAGTTGTACATCATGTTGAATTAGTTAACATGGATAATGCTCATCATCTCGGTTTCCAATGAAAGAAGAAAAACCACATGATCTATAGAAGCAGTCGAGCCTCTGGTTGTGGTGATTTCTGAAGATAGCTCCACAACCCGCTGGGATAGGGTTGCCTTTAGAGGCACCATCCACATTGATTTTAATCTACCCTGGGGGAGGGGGATGCAAAAAAAATAAAAGGCAGATCTATGTCGAGGGTAATTTCCCTCAACTGCAATACGCCTAAGAATCCCAAGTTCACGAACCGAGTTGCTGCAATGATCCTTTTGTATCGAAGTCGCCTTCCGTATTGCAGTGAGAATTTTCATTTTACATAAAATATGCTGGAAAGAGTTGTTATGAAAAAAAAGATTATTTCTACCATACCAAATCACACGAAGGAGCTCCGCAATAGCTACAACAAAAATAAAGTTTATCTATTGGGAGTCAGGTTGGTACATACACAGCTGTATCTGTGAGGTTATAGAACTACAAAACAACCATCTACACTAAAGAAAATGTCAAAAATATAATTCCAGGGATCTGTTTCCATATCACAATAAAGAAAGAGGTGATTAATTACAATAAAGTGATTTTATCAAGTGAATGTTAACAATTAAAAAATTAATCAAGAAATGATAGGTGACCATCGGTTAATCGACAATATAGGTTTTTGCAATTAAATCACAACCTTAAAAACAATAAAGGTAATGTAAGTGAAATATTAATATTATATTTCATAAAATAGTTTTATTTTAAAAACCAATGAAAATTTTTATAATAAGTTTTTTTACAAAATAGTAACAGTTGTGTGGAAGTCAGTTATCGATGTATATCTTAAAAACATTCCTTTCGACTTTTTGTATAAAAACATTCATTTTTAAAAACAGAATAAATATTACATTCAATATATTTTAATAATTCAATGAAAAATTAAAATTACCTTAACAAATAATTTTTGTAAATAAGTATAATTTTTTTAAAAAACATGATAATGGATTAGATATATATGCGATTTGAATAGAAATATTGTTGGCTTTTATTTTAAACATTAAATTTATTGATTCAGGTAAAAATGATAAGAAAATATGCATTAAACCATATAAAATCCTTAAATATCTATAGGATAATAAAATTATTGGAACTAATGAATGTTAAATGAATGTATTACTTCAATGAGATAAAAGGTTTTCCCAAAAGACAGTGTGATTGTTAAAAAGATTCTTAACATTTTAGTAACCTTCAAATTGTAACCCAATGAATGAATAAACATTAATTTAAAATTTAATCATCATTAGTAAATAGTTATTAATTTTTAGTACATGAATGTAATAGTATATACACAAAATAAAATTAAATATGATCATTTTAACAAATATGTATCAATGAAATTGAAATTGAGATTAAATCACTTACTCCACACTTTTCATTATATGATCATGAATTAAAATCAAATATAATTGTTTAAATAATGTTATTAATTGATAAATGAACCATAATACTATTTATAATATCACTTAATATAATCTTAATAATTTTTTCAACATTTTCATTAAAACGTTTTTATTATTACAGTTGTTTCGGGTGTTAATTGCCATATTTTTTCATGTCTGTTTATCATGAAAGGTCCTATTATTTTTCATATATAATATATCAAATATCTAAAAAATTATCATAATGTTAAAAATATCAATTTATTTATTTTATACATTTTAATATGTTTTTATTAAATATGGACATGGAAAATGAATCAACATTCTTCATGGAGAATGTTGGTCGTATCTACACATAAGAGATGAAATAATTCCATGAATGGTTAAAAGAGAAATAAATTTAATGTAATATTAATTTTAGAGAATAAATATGAAATAATAAGTATTATATATATTCATTATTTTCATCATTATAACTATGTATGTTCGTTGTTTATAGAAAACAATTTCTTCGGTTCGTGAGGAAGTAGTCTTTCGTACTTAAGGGAGACAAATTTGTCTACCATTAGTTGAAGTAGGGGATAGAAAAATATTGTGCATTAAAGAATAGAATCTTAGGATAATAGAGGTTATTGTGTTATTATATTTTTATTTTTAATACATAATGAAAGGTGAAAAATTAATAAATAAAAATAAAGTGCTTCGTTACGACAATAAACTTCTCAAAGGAAAACCTGTATTGAATCTCTTTTTATAAACAATAGGATTGGTCTTTTGGGAATAAAATTCCATCTATTTAGTTTATTATGATGTTTGGGTGAGATTTTGGTAGGGTGATATTGAGATAAATGTTTGGATATGTGAAAATAAGTGAGGGCAGTGAGTGAACTTTTATAATTGAGGAGGAGGTGCATTTTTGTTACCAACCAGAACATTTCTATAAGGCGAAGTTACACTGACCCCATGTTTGTAATTTTTTAAAATAATAGTCTTTTGGTATTATATTTTTTGCAATACTTACAAAACATAAAAATAAATATGTTTTAAAAAATTTCTATCCCATATCCTCTATGTTTATTAACTTTTACAAATTTAATTTTCAGCACTATAACTAGATTTTGACCATGGTAATTAATCATTTAAGACAAAAATAAAATTATCCTTTTTAGATCATTTGAAACGAATATTTATAAATATAAAAATTAATTTTGAAATTAAAAATTATATATTTTTTATTGGTTAATTTTTTTATAATCTCTACCAATACGCAAAACCACATTTAAACCATAACTGTGGTAATTAATTTTTAATTTTCGTACTAATACTTATGAAAATATTATTTTAAAATTATTAGGTAATTTAAATTATTAGGAATAAATATATATAATCCAGTTTATTAAATTATAGTTTCCTAAATTGAAATAATTATTTTAAAATATTCATACAAATCGTGCAGAAAAGTGATTTTCTCAAAAATGAATTTTTCAATAATATGTGGAACTAATATTAACTAAATTATTTATAAAAATAATTATTTAGATTAATGTTAATAAATTTAGATATATAAAATATTAATTTCAGTTTTATCATTCCTTATTAAATATTATTTTGATTAATTTAAATGTATAGACATTATGTATTTTAAAAAAATCAATTTGTTGAAGAAATATAGTTTTCTTGATAATATCCCAATTTACCTTCAAATAGATTTATATTTATTTATATCAAATTTATCATTGATTATTTATTAATTATATGTATTATTAGCCACTTTTGGGAATAATAGAGGGAATATTCAAATAATTATCTTTCCAATTATTCATAAATTCTTATTTATAAGGGAAATGTAAAAAACAATTCTTGGAATATTTTAACCAACTAATTTAAAAATATATATTCAACCTATAAAATTAGAATTTTTTTTCCATGAAATATTAAAATTTTAAATGAATTATTGTTTTATTAAAATTTAATGTTCAATTATTATAATTGAAGCTCGTGTATTATGAAATAAATCAAACATAACAGTTGGGTCCAATTATAGTTCCTCCTCCCTCTATGAGATTATTCTGTCCTAATTTAGAATATGACCTTCCATGGATTTAAAGTTTTTGTGAACCCCTCAATGGGAGAAGTATTATCCAGCTAAATTGGTTCTTGAATTTCTCCAATAGTTACCCCATAGTAATTATAGATCATATCACTACGAGTTTAGGTAAAGATGAGAAATAATTTCTCATTATTTCTAAAAAATGATACATTATTTCCCATAGAATATTGATAACTTAACTCATCATATAATCATCATATTTTGATGAATTTATAGATATTTTGTAATCATTAGTATAATCATCCATGTCATTATTAGAGTTAGCCTCTGAAAAATACTCAATTTATATCTTCTATTACCCCTAATCATTAATCATATAAATTGTGTGTGATTACCATACATTAATAATAATAATATTATTATAAACAAACAAGTACCATTTTACAATCTTGATACTCTAAAATACATTATTTTAATGCATAACCCATATCTCTAGAGTTGGCTTATAATTTTGATGTATTCGATTGGCCTGGTCATCCTTATTTGTGCCATTTGAAACTTCTTCCAAAGAAGTGTGATTGGAAAATTCATAAATTTATTTAATTACAATATCCCTTATCATATTAGTTAATAAATAATAATTTCATTTTCCAATAGTATTAAATAAGGATTCCTCCTCACTCGATAGACTCCCTATGCCACTGAGCTGTCTACCTCCCAGGTTAGACCAGGTCTCACAACAAATGTGATGGAAATCATGATCCCACGCTCAATAGTATATATCACGATGTATATAAACCATTAGTGGTCCTTCTGAATTTTGGGGAATCCCCTAATTTAAGAATTAAGGGTTTCACATCCCTACCAATATGTGATTAATACAAATTTTCAATACCTCAGAATAATTGTATATAATTGTGTTATGAATCTAATTCTAAATAATATTCTTATGACCATAATGGAATTATAAAAATGGTTGATTAAATATAATTTCTGAGGAGTAGAAATATAATACCTCAATATTTCATGATATATTTATATTTAAATAAATTTAATTTCTTTGATATCTTGCACTGCACGCAACCCCGAGTAATAATTAAATCGGATATACCATTCATTTTTACCACAATATGACTATTAAAACCTATACCTTAAATATAGTTGTGATGAAACAGAATAGTTAAATAATAAAAAATAAATGTTTATAATTAATTTTTTATTTAAAAATTTATATAAAATGAAAATAAAAAACATATGAAGTTGAATTATATATTTTTTTGGAAAATGGTTTTTTTGCATGTAATGAGTTAATATTATAATAATTTAAATTTATCACTATTTTAGAATTATTTTACTTAAATTGATTATTATATATTCTATAAAATATTTTATTATTCATAGAAATGTTTTTTATGAATGGGATATGAAAAAAATCCATTTTTATGCTTAAAAAAATTCATTTTTCAAAAAATCGTGATTCATCTCATTTTTGAGCATATTCAAAAATTAATTTCCTAAAAGTATGGTGATTTAGTATTGAAATATTTTATATTATGCAAGGAATCATGATGTTTATTTTTGGTTAATAGTACACTTTTATTTTTTCTCATTATGAAAAATAAAAATGGTTAAATTTATCACCATGATAAATTGTAAATCAGGAAGTTATGGTTAGAAACCAATGTGATAAGTAAATAAAATTTAAATAACACTTTAATTTATCATATTCGATGAGTGTAGATTATCTATTCTCATCCAAGTCATATAAATATGACCACTTCATTCAACATTTCCTAGAAATTTACTTTTAGATTATTTTATGTTTTTAGAATATATCATGCAACACTCTTGACTTTAAAATTTTCATTTATGTTAACATAGAGATAATAAAATTTTTTGTTATAAATTTAAATTTATAAATTAATTTACCTTTTTTAATGGTTTAATTATTTAGTAATAAATTATTTTAATGAAAAAATGAAACACTATGTTTATTTGGGACTATTATAAGTTATACCCTATCAAATTTGAAAGAATAATATGAATTAACATTATTGGTAGAATAGACAATATATAATCATCATACAATTAGTATATATTTATGGTTATAATAAATCAATTTGACCTTGACCAATGAGGTAATTACCCCATCTAGTAAGATTGTACCTTATAATGACAATTTATTAGAGCTTTTGAGCAATATAGAATCATTGGGATTTTCTCTTGACCAATACCAAGCCAAGATTCAACAATCCAAAAATGATAAATATTGATTATAGGACAAGTTGAATCTTAGAAAGATCACACCCCAAAAGATTTTCACCGAACCACCCCAATAAAATTTCATCATCGCTCACCATATCCTCATGGAATTCACTGGTTTAATAAAATGATATGGATCTAGACCACAGTAGTATGAATTTTATTTGATTTTATTAACATAACGATTGTGTTTATCAATTTAACATTATAATGGTTGAATAATATGTTTGATAAATATCATATTTAGATATGATGAAGCACAAATTTTTTTTTTTTGGAAATATATAATTTCAATCAGGAGACACTTTTCGATGAAATAAAAAAAAATTTGTTAATAAAATATAATTATTTAATATTTTTTATTAAATATAAATGACATTACAATTATTCAAATTGTAATGTAGTTTCTATATGGTTTAAAAAAATTATTGTTAAAAATCTATTTATCATCCAATAAATCTGGATCTTTCATTTAAATGAATAAATTATCATTTTATTGATTTAATTTCATAAATTAAAAATTATTTTTTAATTAGGATGTTTGAATCATTAAATAGTGATTTTTTCATTATTTTTTAAGAGAGTCGTTATTTTTGGTATAAATTAAATATAATGTAATTATATGTTATGTATTAGGATATCATAAAAAACAGAAATTGTGGCAATAAATACTATATTTCTATTCATTATCAAAATTTTCTATAACCATTATAGTAATGTTTTTTATGTTATTTTTTTAATTTTATAAACCATTAATGAATTAGTTAAAACATATATTATATTTTAAGGATTTAAAATCAATTTTTTATAAAACAAATTTCACCTTAACATCTGTAAGGGTATTACATTAATAAGTTCTGTTAATAGACATCTAAAATAAATAAATACAACCGCTTTAGATTATTTCATAGATTGAAACCAAGGAATAGTTTGTAGTTTGGATTATTTAATCATATAGAGTCCAAAACATATGTTTTGAAATTATAATAAAATTTCCACTTTTTTTCTATAAATGAAAATAGAACATCCCATTCCACTTTACCCAAAACCATTGGAGGAATGTTTTAATCTATTATTCCCTTTCTTGTCCAATAACAATGTGTTCCCAATCTCTTAGGAAGCTCTTCACAATTTTTTAGAAGCACCCTCCCTTAGTAAGGGTATCTCTCCCTTGATTTTAATTTCATGTACATTCCTTGAACTATTATACTTTCAATTTCAAATTCTCCATATTTAAATTTGTTCTCCCAAAGACCTTTATTATTCTTTGTTACCCATGTAATTAGATACATCCTTTCAGTTTAATTTATCTCTTCTATAAGCCTTTATATAAACCTATTATGCTGCTGAAAATATATTATGATTTTTCATGCTAAACATTTTTGTATTGAACTCCCATTCCCATTTCCACTCACATATATTTACCTATTTGCAGAAAAACCATTAATTCGGTATGACAGTTTTTCTATGAATGTTGAGATCAAAGGATATTTATTTAGTTCAATTAAAAAATACATTAGCTTGAACTAAGGTATTTTAAAATTTTCATGATGAAAAATAGAAAATATTACATGACTATGGATGCTAGACCATATATTACCCTATTTAGAAACTCCTTATTTTTAAGCCCACCATTGAGGTGTATAAAATCTTGAAAAATATGACTGTTGATGTAGCTGATAGAAGAAATATTTTTTAGAGAATTCACCCTTTTTTCTATCATATTCCTCGAGAGATTAATCATTTCCATCCTAATTTCTTGCACAATTATAGTGGAATCACATTAAAACCATATGTTATGGTAGCATCATTGACATGAAAAAACAACTTACAATATACATCCCATAATTTCTTCTTCCATTGAAGATACATTGCAATAAGGTCCATAGTGGAATTCTACAATAACACAATTATAGTCTCTGAATATGGCCCCATATCATGATGGAAATTCGTTTTCTATTGAAGAACCATCGGTGTTATATCTAATCAACACATCGATGGGGGGAGGGGACCAAAATAACTCAAGGGTTCCATAGGGTTTCAGAACATTCCCTAAATGTTTCAATCGCATCAGAACAGTGATGTCCCGTACTGAGTTGCTGAAATAATCAGCATACATAGATTCTAAATTCTAAATTATGGAAATAACAATACCCCACAATTTTTTTGATTTGAATCGGTCCTTTCAGTGAATGAACTTATTTATCTATTTCCATATTTCATGAATGAGTTCGGCAAAATACACGTTGGAATGAGTACCAATCTATTTGGAAGACCAAATATTCTGAATATGTTGCGTGAAGTGATGAAGCGAATTTGTTTGTGGAGTGAGAATATATATAATATCGAAAATTTCCCTCCATAACTAGGAATAAGTTGAAAAAAATAAGAGATAATGCATGTCTTGGCAATTCTGATGGTAGAGGATGCATTTGGAGCACATGGAGATCCCGTCCCACTATAGGTTCTCTTCAACTGGTAATTTGTTGAGCGAGATTTTTCACATACGTGTGAATCTTGAAGGGGCTAGACACAATTTATTGAATCATCCAATCCATTTACATCAAACTTGTAGAATTTACTTTTTAAAAAAATCTTGGAATCAAGTTAGTCATTTGGATACTGGTCTTATATAAAAATATCACCATGGCTGAAAAATCATGGTTCCCAATAGTTACATAGATTTCATCAGAGTGAAAGTCCAGATTTTCTAACAGATTTTTAATTGATATATTCTAGTTAATCACCACATATAAGTAGCTAACCCGATAATTGAGTGGTTCCCCATTCCAATAGGATTTCTAGAAATTGAGGGGATAATTTTAGATGACATTCCAATGAAAATGCCTATAAATTTTATGAAAGCTGTATTAAGACGAATCTAAATGGAGGACTCTGTGTATATTGTTATTACTACAAGTTCTTTAAAAGAAATCATGATCTAAGGATGTCAAGGGAAGAAAATGTCTTTTTGATGAGTCACCACACGCAATGATCATAAAGATATTGGTTTCAAAAAGTAATATTTTTAATTCTCAGGCCACGTACAACTTGAGGCATTCAAAATTATTTCCAATAGGCCATTATGATGTTTCATTCCATCACACTCTCACTCTAAAAAAATTCCTCATCATAGAGTTTGTGTCATTAATAATAAAAAAGTTACATAGATACACCATTATTTTTTAATGTACCTTGGAAATCACCACATGCTTGACCAGGAAAATATGTCCTTCCATTGGATGTGACTTCCCCTTAAAAGATGCTAGAGGCCTTCTAATATCTCTCATATAATTAGAAATTTATGAAGAATGAGTGTTACCCTAGAACATTGGGACTCCATGGTATGTAAAATGAATGGGGAATTATCATAATCCTAGGTCATTAATGATACATCTCTATCTTTTAGTAGATAAATTATTCAAAAAGTAAATGAATGACTAGCTCCAGTTTGTCTCCTGGCCTGAGGCACTTTAATAGTGAAAGAGTAGTGGTTTGATATTGTCATTATTTATCATGACTCATTTGGTAAAAATGATAAGGACCTCAGAATAAATAATTGAGAATGGGAAGTGGTACCTCTAGTCAATTTGGTTGTTTCCATTTCTTTTATATCCACCATGTGAAGAAGTAGTTGACTAAGATAATACTCCATAATTGCAATTATAGTAACTGAAATTAGATCCCTTTAAATGACCCCTTTAGAATTTGAATTAGCCTTACACGTATATGTTAATAAGTATGGATATGTGGTAATATCATATAAGGGTTGCGATCTAGTAGATAAATTGCATGATGAAACCAAAACTGTACACCATATTTCTTATGATATTCCAATCCATTGTGTTGAAGGCCTTTCTGATGTCGAGTTTAATAGAAATGTTAAAACCCAGGTTGAATTCCAGAGTAGATCAAAACACTCTAAGGTAGTAAGAAAATAGTCTTGGATAATACTTCCTTTATGAAATCCACATTGATTCTAAGATATAATTATGTCTAAGTCTCGGGAATGTATGTTCGAAACAAGCATCATAATAATTTTATGAACTATTTTGACAAGAGACATTGAATTTAATTGTATGATATCAATGTCATTCTCCAATTTTTGTATTAAAAAAATAAGTTGGGCATTGAATCATTGATTAAAGGATCCACATTTTATTTTTAACTCCCTTTCTAACGTCATTATGGATTACATCCAAAAAATATTGGATGAATATGTTGGTGAATCCATCCAAAGCAGATGATCATTCTAATTTTAGGCCAAAGATAGCTTGGGATTCCTTGTCAAGAGGCATAGTAGTAAGAAATCTCATTCCCTTCTCAAATATAATCCTAGGAATTATTTTTTCCCTTAGAATATGAGTTATGGGTGTCCTATTAAAAAGAATTGTGTAGAAGGAGACAATGTGGTTGGAATTATATTTCCTTTCCACAAGAAGTCAGTTACCTTCATTAAGAAATGAAATAGGATTTTTCCATTTCAGTCCTTTTTAAATCATTGAAGAATTTTTTATTTCTCTCTCCATCCATGAGACATTAATTTTGAATATATTTCTATTGTTGTTCTCTTTGAGTGTGATGAGATTATGATGTTTAAATGTCATCTCATGTTAATGATCTAAATCCCCATAAAAATTTATCATTGATAATTATTTTTTAATTTAATGTAAAGAGGACTCTTGGGCATCTATTTTTTCATCATGTGAGATGAACATGGTTTTCTCTAGGACTTCAGCTTTGTCTTAATTATCTTGATATTTTAAATACATTATATAGGGTTTTCAACACAATCATTTGATTCTCAAAACTCTTTCACAATATTTTAGTAGTCTGGTAGAGCATACCATGCATTCTTGATCATGAATGAGAGAGGAAGCCTCCTTTCATTGTCAAATAGACTAATTAGAAAATGATAATGGCTAGAATTGTTCTTTTATAGAGTGTCACATGTTTCAGATTACCATTACCAAGAAATGTATCATTTGGAAATGTACTATCAATTTTGATAGATCATGTGCCATTGATATGTATCCTATACCATGTATACTTGGACCAAATGATATTTATTTATGTTAGGGTTACATTCTTAATACAATCCCTATAGTCTTTATGGATATAGAACTATAAATTGGTCCTATATTTTCATCTTAATGGAGAATGGAATTGATGTCACCATTAATATTACACGAGCCATTGATAATATTGTATGTGTTCCTGATTACCATCAATTGTTATCTTCATCCATGTAGCTGTAAAATGAATATAAAATTTGGAAAATCATTATTTTCCCAACAATATAAAAGTACAAGTTATGACATGATTATCTTGTTGGATAACGATAGAGTTTTCAACCCACCTATGAACTAAGATCCAGATTCGATCAAAGCATGATACTGAACATATAATGCCCAACCTAGAGTATCCCATATTGTTGATAAGAGTAATTTGATCTAAAGAGGTAATATCTGGATTATAAATTCCAACGATATAAGGTTTGTACCAACCTATAAGGAGCCTAAAGAAACATTATGTGATTGGGTTGGATATTTTCTAGAAATTCAAAAAGATTATCCACATGTTGTTTTTGATTTGGGGGAGATTCCCCCATTTAATTTTATATCCATTTTTCTTTATGATTTCCTGGAAGAAGACCCTCCATTTTTAGGTTTTGAAATTTATTTTAAAACATTATAATTGTTTGTATGATGAGATAGTTTGGCCATACTGTTATATTTTTTAATAGGTGTATCCAATGGAAAGTCTTCATTATGACTATTAGTTATATTCTAGACCTGAATCTTAGTTGTACCCTCCTTATCTTTCAACATCTGATGATCTTGTACACATTTACTTACATTCTATTTCACAAAATATTGAATGGGTAATTGTTCAATGAAACTTACTTTTATTTCCTAGACATGATTCACTATAATATCCTCATTATTTTCCATAGTGTAATGATTTATAATTGTAGTAGATCGGGGTTTTCCTCATGATTTGTCACATCAATATATGAGGAGAAAAGGTCAATTATAAACTCCTCAGATTGATAGGAGATAATAGTAGAAATAACATCTGATGAAATGTCCATGAAATTGGATTTGGGGCCCTAACACTTGTTTATATCCAGTATACAAATTGCATTCCCCAGGTTTACATTCTGCTGCTCTTCCTCCTCAACAAGAGATACCAACGATGAACTTTTGAGAACATATTTCTTATCCTTTACTCCTTTATATGGACCAGGAACATTATTTTTCATATTATGCACCGAATTACTCTTTTTTGAATTTAGAGACTTCCTTCCAAAATGTGGGGTTAGATACTGGCTTAAACATTTTCTTCACCACTCAACAATTATTGATAGCATGCCCCACCATCTTTCATTGCACACAAAAGTGAGGTAGATTCTCAAAATCATAGTCAATTTAAATTTTGTGCCCATATTCAATTAGGTATACCCATATTGGAGGAGATACTACCGTATTGATCTCAATTAACACTCTTATATAGAGACCATGATCTCCACTAATAGTGTGTTGATCTGTCTTAAGAAGGGTTCTAATGCTAGAGGCTAGGACATTTAGAATTATATGATGCCAGAAAATCCTTGTTCGCCCATATATAATGTTCCATACTATATCAAGAGAGTGATTTTTTATAAAAGTATAGGAGTTATCATCCTGTTCTGAATGTCTGAGATACCTTGGATTGAGATTAAGTTTTCCATCCCGCCAAACCATATCAATGTCTTCATAATTCTCCAAAATGATATGGGAATATAGCATTCCAATGAGGATAAATCTATATTTTTTAATGTTCATGTAGTAATAAATTCAACATTTTACATCCACATACACCCATGGTTTCACCCCTTCTCCTAAGAGACACAACCTAATACTGAAAACCTGTATAGGTCATTTTTTTTGTTTAACAGAATTAGTATCTTCAATCAAGTTGATGGATCCATTCCCCAATTTATTTATCAATGGCCGCTTGTAGTCGAAAACATTCATAGGGCCAACAAAGGATTCTTCAAAGGAAAGGGTTTTTCAGGGTATGTTATAAGAAGAAGAACATACCTTGGAGTCACTATGGGGATGCTTGAAAGATCATTCCTTGTCTGAATTGAATGATTCCATGTCTGATCTAGTTCTATGAATAATATTGATTCATCATAAAAAATTATATAATAGGAATCTACCATATATTCATTCTAATTGTACTATTTATTTCACAACCCACACATCCTAATTTTGTAATAAAAATTTATGAAACAAATCCTTATGTTGAATGATATAAGTTGAACACATATGCCTATAAATTATATGAATGGGATGGGTGGGATTATGATTAAATATCCCTTCAATGCTTTGAGTAATTTTTTGGTCTTATTATATTCAATGTATTATTCATGAGAGGATATCTTAAGATGAATATTTTATGAATTCCTGGTGGTTATCCTTGACATAGTTGTATGAGGACATGTTTTATGTTGTTTCTATATCCCCAGGATATAATTATTTTATCATATTTTATCATTCGTTGAGGTTAATGTTTTTGATTCTCACCCCTAGTATTATTCCATGATATTCCTATAGATTAATAGGTATTTTTTGTATTATGTTATTATTTGATTATTATATTTTGGGCTTTTTAACTCACCATATTCTTATTTAATCCTTGATGTCATCCCATTTTATTTTTGAATGATAAAAAAATATAAGGTCATGTGATGAATATTTAGTTTATGAATTTTTATTTAAGTTTCATGTTGTTATGTTATATACCCAACTACCTAACAACACAAGGTTGATTGGTCTTCTTTGGTTGTATTAATTGTATCTTTATTCAATAAATCATGTAATAATTTTAATGAATAATACGAGGAGACATATTTGGTATCATAGAAACAACTTGAAATTTTTACGGATTATGACTAGAAAACAATAATGAAAGACTTCGGGATAAGACTAAACATATTAAAATATCACTATATCTTGGTTATTTATAGAGTAAGTGGTTTAATATAAAATAAAACATATTTAGAAAACTATAAGTGGATGTTTTAGATGTATATTTTTTCCTAGGGGTAATAACAATGAAGCTGGAATATTTAGCTAGACTCAATCATCACCTAATAAAAAGTAAATATACTTTTCTACACACCATTTTTTACATATCTTGGGGATATTGTTTGGTATATTTTTAGTCTCATTTTCAACCATTATTATGGGTGAAAAAATTATCATAAGTTCTTATGTTAATATATTAATAACGGATAAAATATTTTGAATCAAATAAATTCATTGTTTTTGGAATATATATTATTTATGAGTTACCCCTTTAATCTTCATGGTTTCCCATTTCTGTGACTAATATTTTAAAAAATTCATCACTAACAATCTTATTATTTTAGTTAATGGTTTGAAATAAGAGGAACTAAATTAGCAACCTTAGTGATGGGAAATTAGGTGATATTGAAAATGATATTTCTATCCTGATGGGACCAAGAGTTGAAAAATTCAAGAGAATACATTCTTAGTTAACTCAGGTCTTGAATAGAAACACGAATCAATTGAAAAATATATATCCCCCTAAGAAACATCACATGATAATTGAAACATTTATGTGGAAAATTCATCTTACTTTTAGTATATATTCTGATCCTTTAATCATGTAAAAATGGATCAAATCCATTTAAAATATTTTATAAATCATTCAATGTTATCTAAAAAATAATTTTGTGCTAGTATTCTATCATATTGAGGTATAATTTTATCAATGGTGTATGTTGGTGAAAAATATTTAGCCAACAGAAGAGATTTAAGCAATAGGGTGGAAGGAATTATAGGAATAAAATCAATAAATATATTTTTTCTATACACCTGAACATAAAATATAGAGGTATTTCCTTTCCCTCGTGAAAATGTTTTATGAGTCTATCACGGTGTATGAAGAGACCTTTAATGTTATTCCCAATGATTTTTTATTTAACATGAATGTAAATATGACAACTTATTTGGTGGGATAATGTTGAGCCTATGAAACTAATTGGTGGTTCAAGACATTTACCACAATATGGAAATTGTAAGATATTCATTATAAGTTAATATGATGATCCATGAATATCAAGGGTCTCACATGTATGGAGATAATAAGTAGAAGATGGATTTTAATTCTGGTGGTGAAATGGAAAATTCTCTTAGGGGAATGAAATTCCAACATCACATAAGTCAATTAGTGGGAAAAGAATCCTAGAAATTACATAATGGCATAATAACTGATTTATATTATGGGAGGAACTTAACCTATCTAGAAATTGTTGATAGGAGAAAACCCACGATGTGATGGAAGAATGGAATGATCATATAAATCCTTATAAAATTGTTAAATGTTATAAATAAAAGGAAAAATAAGTTATGTGAAATAATTCAGCATTAAAAGGGTTGTTGCAAAAAATTGATGACAACAAACATAATTTCCTTAAGGAAAAGGGTGAGGTTATTCCAAAAAAACACTAATGTGGATGCCCATAACAATGTGGTGAAAATTATACTAGTTATTTATTAAAGTATAGAAAATATACTATAATATTCATGTTCTTTGAATTCCTTCATATCACAAAAGATTGGTTTGAATATTCAAAAACTAATATATTACATACTATTATATCTACCAGTTAAAATTTAAAATGGGTAAATTATTGGATCACAAGTATATAACTCCAACACTATCAACATTTGTGGGATTAATTTCCAAGAAAAACTTATAATACTTCAATTAGAATAATCAGATACTATTCTAGGTGTGGATTAGATTTCATTTTAAATATCTAAGATAAATTTATGATAGATGGAAATCACCCTCTATATCTCAAATCATGGAATGATTATATATAAGTTCATTGAAGAGGAAGAATCTACATTGGAATTATTATCTCAATCATCGGTATTTTTCCTTATAAACTAGAATATATAGCTTTAATAATTGATACCATAGAATTATTATACTTGATGACATTCCCATTGTTTGGGAATACAATGATATGTTTCCCAAATAATTTCATTGTCTTCCTCAGACTCCTTGAGATTCATTTCTCGATCAAACTTATACCCATAACATTTCCAATATCCAAGAATCCATCGAGATTGGAAATTATTTAACATCACGGGTTACATAATAAACTGTAAGAGGATCATGATTAAGGGTTTATACTCTCAAGTGCTTCACCATTGGGTGAATAAATAATCTTAAACTATAATAATGTTAGGTTAACTCACCTCTATATTGATTACATTATTCTAAAAACGACCAAAATAAAGAAAAATTATACTATTCCAAGAATTAATGTCCATTTAAATCTGTTATATGGAGCCCAATATTGTTCTATGGTTAATTGTTAGTTGATATATTATCATGAAAAGGAGAAGAAGGAAGATGTCACCATAATAATTTTTTATATGGTATGGTCATTATGAGTTCAAAGTGATGACATAAGGACTCAGAAATGATCTATTAATAATCCTAGACTTATTGATTACAGTGTTTAGTGATTACCATGGTAATTTTGTGGTGTTCTTTATAGATGATATTCTTATATACTTTAAAATATAAGGGGAGCAATAGGATTATTTCCATGATGTAGTAATGACCTTGAAGAAAGAAATAATGTATTAAATTTATACTAAATACATGTTTTGGATGGATAAAGTAACTTCATAGGGGAATATTATCACTAGGAATGTGATATATGTGGATCCTTAAAATAACACAAGCAATTAAAGTATATACCTAACTAACCTCTTTAATGGAAATCAGTAGTTTCTTTAAGATTTTTGGGGTAACATCTCAGATTTGGGAGGAATGTATCATGATTATCATGTCCAATAAAAAATATTTCTGAAGGGGGGGGGGGGGTTAGAAATTAAAATAATCCTTTAATCTGTTGAAAATTATATGAATCACTACACCAATGCTAATATTACTCGCCAGTGGGGATAGTTTTTTGATCTATAGTGTTGCATCCAAAAAAGGCTTGGTCTAATTACACATGATGAATAAAAATTTATAGCATATGTATCATTCCAATTATAGATCCATGATTAGCACTAACAAACACAAGATAAAAAAATATTTATAGTGGTATATACGATGACTAGTTGGTTAAATGAACTCTATTGGGAGAAGTGTGACATATATAAAAAATAATAGATGAATCATCTATATATTAAAAAATGATATTAATAAGAACCAATGAACATGGTTAGATTTTAACAAGTACTATAATAACTCCGTCATTTAAAATTATACGAAGGTGAAAAGAGTGGAAGTTTCTCTAATTAGAATGGTTCTTGCAACCATATCCCAGATGAGAATTGAATGGGATCTAGTCATCTTGGACAAGAAGAGGATATAAATAGGAATAATAAGAGGCTCTTTATCCTAATTTTCAAAAATGATTTAAAAATCATATATTCATTATAGGGTAAAGAAATTTTTGAAGGACGACGAGGTGATATATAATATGGTATAGACTATTTCAGAGTACAAATTTTCTAAATATGGAGTTTTAAGGCTTCAAAATCAGATATATGACACATAAAAACATAAAATAAATATGGAACTTATAGATTATTCACATATATTATCATTATCTATCTATTAGTGAATTAGTACTATTTTTAGGAATTTCTTGAAAAAAATTTGGTATGATAAAATGAAGAGGGATATTATAAAATTTCAATCACGATTATTGGTACACATAAATTTCGAGGTTGACTGACAGATGTATAAGGGTACAAAGAATGAATTTTCCATATCATTATATGAATGGGAAAACATAATTACTGATTACAACATTGGGAATCCTTGGACCCCTAATGGAAATAAATCCATATGGGTGGTAGTCAATTGCCATATCAAGTTATCATATTTTATTACACTAAAGAAATATTTTTCACTAGGTAAAATCTCTTTTATATACATTAGAGAAGTGTTATGATTGAATAACATTCCACTATATATTATATGTGATCAATATATAATGTCTACATTGAGGTTTTGGAGAAGCATTTGAAAAAAGTTGAATTTAGAACAATGTATTACCATCAAAATAATACTCATTAAGAAAAAATCCTTCAAATGATAGAGGATAATCAAGATATTTTTCATTGGATTTCAAAGGATGTTGAGACCAACCTCTTCCCCAAGTGGAGTTCTCATATAACATAATTTCCAATTCTAGCATTTAGCTGGAAAATTAATATGATATATATTGCAATAGAGTCATATGAAAATAAGAAGGGGGTTGTTTGAGAGAAGAAGATGATTGGATAATATAGTATCTTTTAGTTGATATAGAATGTTCAAACCCTTTAGATTCATATTAAATCTTCACAAAGTTAGGAAAAAATTTTACGTACACCAACAGTTTGTGAGGCCTGGAGTTCATAGTTAGAGAGAATGTTTAAAATTTTAAAAATACATTATTAAAATTCATAAGGTTTTTTAATAATGGAAATAATAGTAAAACTTACATAAAACCCTTCATGATCATTGATCGCATTAGAATAGAATCCAATTCACTAAATCTACCACCTAACCTATCACAATTATAAGATAATTTCCATGTTTCCATCTCATGGATGTAAATATGAGACCCCCACATGTACTAAATCAATTAGTGGTATTAATTGAATATTTATATTTCATTAGATGGGAAACGAGTGAATATCTTAGATTGTAGAGACAAAGTTCTATGAAACAATACAAGTAACAAGGTCATATTGCATTAGTGTTACCCCAAAATTGATTAAGATACATTGGTACTATAATAGGCGATGAAATACAAGTAACCTAATCTATTTTAGTGTACTAATGAAATTTTAAGGTTGGAATTTATGAATGGTGTACCAATATAAGGATCCATCCATTTATAAATGAAATACCCTTTTAAATTAGTAAATTACTTTTTAAGAAATCAAATTTTAGAAAAACATGCATTATATTGGTTATTTCAGACTATTATTAGTTATATAATGCTGAATTAAAAATATTTTCATGAATCATGAATGTTCATACTGTATCCATTATATACTCAACATTTGAATAATATATATATGTGTTTATGATAAATCCATTTGACTGAAAAAATGAAGTGATTTCATTGAAAAATATGATTTTCACATATAATGACCAATAATCGGTGCTTCTAAGGTTGATAGTCTCACTAATATTTTTACTTAACAAATAAAATCATTGCATTAAAAAATTAATTCTTGAATGCACCCATTTATGAGATAATTTCAAGCTTATCCAGATCATGGCCCAATCCATATTTTCCAATCCACAATAAGAAAATATCTACATAGAGCACCATAACCTTAGGGAACATTCTGTTTTAATAAAGGGATATCCATCTAGATGGTTAAATTATAAAATTTAAATTTTTTAGTTTTAATAAATTAATTATTTTATTTATCTTTAATAATTTATACTGATAAAATATTCTGTTTGATAAAAATATATTTTGATTTAATGAAACACACATTTTTTTAAGAAATATATAGTTTCAATAAAGACACTGTTTTTTGATGAATTAATGATTTTTTTTCAAAATAAATGAAATTTTTATAAAATAGTTTAATTAAATTACATTTCGTATCTTTTATTTATGATATGATTTTATTAATTAAAATGTTTTTTTTTTCAAAAGGATCATAAAACAATAATTTAAAAACCCTAAATTTTTTAACAATTTTTTTTTGTTTTCAAAGTTTATATTTCCATATTTAGAGAATTATTATCATAAAATAAATATTATTTTAAAATTCCTATGTCAAAATTATTAAACAGTTATTTTTTACTATTTTTTTGTTAGTTTATATTTTTTGTAGAAATTATATAATGTATAAATTTATAGTATGAATTATGACATCATAAAATAGGAAAAGTGATATATTAAATACTCTAAATATTATCAATTGAAAAAATTATTTTTTCCTTTTAAAATAATGTTTATTATGTTATTTTATTAATTTTATAAAAAATTAATGAATCATTTATAAACCAATATTATATTTTAGGCTTTTAAAATCAATAATTTGTAAACACAACTAACTTATAATTCAAAAAGATTATTATATTATTTATTTAATTACATTGAGTTTTAAAATAACTAAATGAACTTTTATTTGTCATAAAAAATGGGAAAATGCATGGGATGGTATTTGGTTGGGATTAATTTATCACATATAGTCCAAAAGAAAAATTTTGAAAATAATAATGAATTTTCCTCTATTTTTTTTATAAAAACCAATACAGCCTCCCATTAATCTTCAATATAAAACATTGGAGCATGAATTTACTCATCCTTCAATCTCCAGGAACCCCATAATGTGTTTCAAATCTCTTATGAATATATTCCCATGCTTTTAGAAGTTCCATCTCAAGGTAAGGGACTCTCTCCCTCCAATCTATTTTACGTACTCTCCTAACACTAAAACACTTTTGAATTGAAATTTTCAATATTGTTTTTTACACATCCCTTTACGATCCTTATTAGTTATATAAAATCTAATACCTATTTTCAATCTTATTTACTCCTTCAATAGAACTTTATATTATTCCATTATGATATCATAATTATCCATTGATTAGTCATGCCAAAATATTATGTAGTGTATACACATCCCTATTTCCAATCATTTGTATTCAAATAGTTATACTAATACATAATAAATTTGGGTATTCTATATATTTATAACCCATAGAAATTAATGTTGGGATTAAAAAAGATGAAAGGAATATTTATGTTGTAATATCTATGTCGAAAACCTTTGTATCTAAATGATATAAATGAGATAGTTGGGCCCAAAATATATATTTATATAATGAATTGGGAAATGTTTTAATCACAAAAAATTCCATGTAAATTTAATGAATGGGTATCCTTAGAAATATAATTTATGATGTCTTGGAAGATATATTTTACATATAATTATGTCACCATTTTTATTTTTTTTCCATTGTCCTATGTTTCCTATTTGTTAAAATAATTTATCAAGATTTTATATTCATTATTTTTATTCTGATTCCAATTATAATACCTTGGTATCCCATTTTCTAATATGTATTAATTTTATCATGCTATTATTTGAGTATTCCAATATAGGGCTATATAACTCACCACAATCTTATAAACACCCTGAGGTATTCCCATCTACTTTCAGGATGTCATGGAAATTTTTGGCATGTAATGGTGATTTGATATATATATATTTATTGATATTTCATGATTCTTTTCTATTTACATAACTACCTAATTACACTAGGCATCACGATCACCTAGGGTTTCATTATGGGAATCAATATAAAATAAATTATTAGATAATGAGTATGAAATAAAAGTTTTTTCATAAGTTTTGATTTAAATATTAATGATTAGTTTGTGCATAATGAAAATATTTCTATGATAGGAAGTTATTTAGAATTTTTTTGGATTATATAATCATAATAAATTCTTTCACAATGTTGAGAAGGTATTTATTCATGTTCATAGAATAATTAAATAATTGAAATGGAAAAAATAAAGTTAATATAAGATGTGCGGGTTATTATGTTTAAAAATTATTATATTTTAATATATTATATTAGGTATGTTTCAAAGGATAATAATTTATTTCAATTTTTTTCATCATTTTTTTAATGTCAAATTATATGAACAACGTCAAAAATTATAATAATGGTATTTTATGAAAACAAAATTTCATAATATTAATTTAATATCCTAAAACTTTTGAGAAATGGAAGTAATGGTATTATATGGTCTAAATATTATTCCTTTTCAACAGAAAAGATATTATTTACCTTATAATTATTATTATAACCCTTAATATTGGAAAAAGTTATTAACACGGTTAGGGTTTAAATTCGTTAAATAAGGGGTTAAACAAAGAGTTGATGTTTAAAATTACACATAATCCTATCAAAATTTTATTCTTAGAATTGATTTCTAAAATATCCTTCGTTATATTTAAATATCTATCCATTGAAAATAATTAGCATTGTTATTTACATTAATATACATTAATCGTTTTTTAATTCTTTGTGTGTCATTTCTCTCACATATAAAAGGACACCCCTTCCCACTATACATTACAAAATATTAAGAAACCAAGATAAAACAAGTACTACCCATTTATTTTATAATGATATTTAGGAACTTTCTAGAGGTTATGGTTGCCCGAAATCCCAACCCAAGTGTTATTAAGTAGAGATATAAAGTAGTTCTTTAAAAGAGAAGGTAACATCCTTTTCCAACCACTTTCTTTTTAATTATTTTTATTACTGAATATAAATCAATTTTATATAAAATAAAATATGTAATTTATTATCCTTATTATACTGAACTATTATTATTATTATAAAACCAACATTATTATATTTCTTCTCCATGAAATGATAAATTATAATATTTCTTGTGAGTATGTGTGGACTACCACCTCCTTTAAGAAATGTGATTATTTTTTCATTTATATTTTTTATGGATTGAAATTAGAGTAGATTCAATAAATTATATTATAAATATGATATAATAATTATTATAGGAATGTATGTTATTACATAACTTTTTATACAATATGATTAATTGTGAAAACAACATTCATGTGTGCATACGCCCTACAATCATTAAGAATAGTGCAATTAATTTTTTCTATTTATATAATTTATGATTGACTATAAATACATACATAATTATTATATATGATATTTATATATTTACTAAAATTATTTATGTGGTGGAAATATGATTAGAGTGTAAGGAATAAAACTACAGAACCAGAACACACATAAAATCAAATATGTCATTAATCAAAATAGTTGTTTTAACAAAAAATTCTTAATAAACTAGAGAAAAATGGTTATAAGTAAATCCATAATGTAATTATATATATTTTTAATTTTCTATAATGTATATATTTATATATATATATATATTTATTTATTTTTCTAGTGGATCAGCAACATATGATGAAATTCTACTCAGAGGTAAGTGTTTGTTTCATAATCTAATCATTATTTAGGATTGTTTAGGTTTATGTCTATATATGGATAACTACTTGGTATTTATACATTAACCAAAATTAAATTTTTTATCCTCTAGTTATTTATATACATTTCAAATTTTCTTTTTATTGTACTCTCTTTATGCACATGAAATACCAAAATAATGTATTAATGAAACAAAATATACTCATCTGTGAATCATTTTCATCGATATCCATATTTTATTCAAAATATATGAACTATTTTTTTAAAACTTTCTAATTATTTGTTAAATAATTTTTTCCATTGTTTTAATTTTAAAAAAATCAGTTAAATAAATATTCTTTTCATTATCCAAAAAATGTAATTTTGTTCTATTTGACCATAGTGTGAATAGAATATTTTTTAACTTATATAACATGAATGGTACTTTCATTCATAAAAAATCTCATTAATAAAATTATTCAATTAAAATTTTAAATGTTTATATAAATACAATAATATTTTCTAATTTTTTTATTATGGATAATATATTTCAAAGTGAAGAAGTGTATTTCCCCCAGAAAATATTCCAGTAAACTTTTGAAATTATTTCCATTAAAATAAAAATCATGTATTGAATATTAATAATTAATTTGGTTATAATATTATAATAAAATTGATAATATTTATTTATATTTTTAATGATTCGATTGAGTGTGAATATTATTGATATTTTATATGATAGTTTTTCTGGTAAATACAATTATTTATTATTTTAAGGCATGTCAAGTTAGTTGTGTCATTTATTTTTAGATGAATAAATTGGTGGGTCTCATGAAACAAAAATTATTGGGTATTTGGACAAGGCCTTACAAATTTTTGTAAGATGTTTTGACATGAGGCCTCGATGATAAGTTTTAGATGATTGATATTATTCAAATTGTTATTATCAAATAAATTATCCATTTACATTTGTTTATTTTAATCGTTGTGATATCAATGGATAATTTTCTATTTCATTTTATTATTTATATTGAATTATTTTATCATCTTATATTATTTCTATATTATGAATCCATTTTTAGCATTCAAAGTTATAGTACCCATACGGAGAATATGAGATAACCCTTTATTATATTTCATTTTTTCATGATTCCAAGTGGGTTATTATTAATTATATATAAGTATATTCAATATTGAATAATGATTTTATAAATAAAATACCTTATTTTATTTTATTAAATTTTAATTGAAATTCAAGTAACTATCTTGATTTTCAAAACTAATATAATATTTGTTACATTGATATATGATATCTTATATATAGTAATAATGTATTTAAGTAACCATTGATTATGGGTTACTAATGTAGTGGTCTTCAAATTTGATATCACATCATGTTTCTTAAAAACCATAGGAACTACATTTAAGGAAAAATAGATCAAAGAATATTAAACCATGATTGACATGGAAGATAAATTTAATTATAGGATGACATCCTAAATATTTTATAATATAGAGATTATGGGTTTATCTTAGAAATAAATCCATTTCTGGATACTACATGATTATTTACTTTCTAAACATATTATTCTATGGGTAATAACCCCAAAATAGTTGGTCGATTATATCCCAAAAATCATTCGATTGTATGAGGAGTGTGACCTTATAGTTCACCTGGTTTGACACTCATTTGGTAAATTATTTGGTTAGTTAAAATTTTTCATACAAAATCTGATGAAGGATTTGGCAATTTTTTTATTTGATAATATTCCAAAAGAATCCTTGATTACAATTTTGAGTTATCTTTGCATTGTTTTTTTCAATTTATGTTATGTGTTTCACTAGTTTAAAAATTATACATTTTGATTAATAATATTTAGATATAATATAGTGTAAGAAATTTTTTAGAAGTTATTCTTAGAACAAGGAATGTAATCTATATCAATACATATAATACAAGTATATATTTAACTCCCAGTAAATGTAATGAATCTATAGTTGGGGATACAACTAGATATTAAAAAATTATAACAGTATTGGGGTTCCTGACTCAGGTGAGGAAAAATATCCATTCTAGTATGGAGAATCATGTTGGTCCAAAATGTATTGTAATATATTTAGAATTTTTTATATATTAGAAACATCCATAATTGAATGAGAGTAAAAATCCATTTGTATCAATGAAAATGACATGTTCCATAGAGAGTACACTTCTCATATTGGGAGGTAATAAAATAGAGATCGTTGTCATGGATGTTTATAATCACTGAGTGGATGTGGAGAAATAATATTCATTGATAAAAAAAGAATGAGGAGGCAAAAATATAATACTAATTTTATTATTCATAAGGGATTTAACAATGCTTCCTAAAAACACTGTTAAAGAACCTCTTTTCCAGTGCTAAAAATAGTGATATTAAATGTGGTCTTTATTAGTGCTTCTTTTAATATTGTTAACGAGAATCATCAACATTTCTTAAAACCATATTTGGGTGGTTATTAGTGATTTTTATAAGTGATGATAAAATTATACTTCAGAAAAAAATATTTAAAATAATATATTAATATATAAATATATTTATATTCATATAAATATATTTATATTTATATAAATATAATATATAATTTTTAAAATTTGTTTTATATAAGGTAAATAGAAAATCAAACATAATATATAATATATTTAATGTAAATAACTTATAAAACAAATAAAAATATATTTTGATTTAATTATTTTTTTATTATAACCAATTAATAGTAATTTATTAACAATTTTAGAATAAAAAAATAAAAAATGAAATAAATGATATAAAATAAGTTGAAAAACTAACTAAAAATTAAACCGAATAAAAATTTGGATTTGGTTGTCCATTTTGGATCTACCATATATCAAATTGATTCATCCGATGAGATGTACTTCATTATTGATAGTGGTAAACCACTGTCTGATTTTTCGATGCAAAAAAGTCTTATAATACCTCTAAAACTATGTTTTCATTCAAGGAACCTCAATTTTTTATCATTCGATGGATTTTTAGATTCAATTAAGGGGTATTATTTCCATGTTTTGGTGGATACTAAATTTATTCCTAGGTCATACATTAATATTGACATTATTTTTTTGAAATTTTATATTTTTTCAAAATATACTATTATTTAAAATCAAATACACAACGATATATACATAACTTTTATAAAATCACAAAAAAATTAATTTTATAAATAAATAATTACATATATTTTCATATAAAATATATTTATTAATATATAAACATTTATATAAATATATATATATATATATTATAATTTATCAAAAAAAATATATGAATATATAGATATATGATAAAATGGGGAAAATAGTATAGTGGAGTTGAAAAGGATTTTGTGTATATGATGGATTTATAGGGTTTAAAACATGCTGGAAGCATGGGAACACATGGGAGGGTTTCATTATTTAAAGAATAGATAAAGGGATGTGGGAAGTGCATATAATGGGTTTAGGAATGTACTGATAAATGTGGGGGGGGGGATAGGAAGCGCTGACGAAGGGGATGAGTCATATAAAAGAACATTATATACCCTTTATAAGAACTTTTTAGAACTATTAAAGTCCATATTTAATAGTGCTAAAAAAGTTCTGATAAATACAGCCATTAATAGTGCTAAAAAAACTCTTAAAGCACCGGTTTAACAGTGAATTTTTAGCGCTGTTGAAGGGGGACTCTAAAATCCATTTTTTAGCACTGAATATTTTTTTAGGATTTTAACCATGCGTGGATTATCAGTAAACTTTGAAACAAATAAAGGACCATTATTTCATTTTGAATGGTTATTTTTTGTAGTGTTTGGGAAATAATGATCATAGAATGAAATAATCTTAAGGAAACGTTCAATGAGAAATATTTTCCTTCCGAATAATTTTATGATTTAGAGAAAAATTATTGGTTATATAATAAAAAGGAAGAGAAATATTTTCCGACGTATAAAGATAACATTACAACTTCATTAAAACATGATGTTTTTTACATACATAATACAAATAGAATGATTGACAATATTTTTGAGTGGTTTAATCCAAACCATATAAGGGAACATGTCTCCCATAAATTCTCATTACATATGGATGTAATATCATATTCCATAAAGAAGGAAAAATGACACTCAATGTCCTATGGATTTTATAGAATGAAATAAAATAATTTGACATGATAACAATAACTAGTTAAGGGGAATAAGGGAAAAATAATTTTCATAAATTTGACACTTCTGGAAATACACGCCTTGGTTTATGCCAAAAAGAAATAATACAAGGTATCATTTAATGAGAAAAAATCTGTAATTATAATGAATGAATGTGTAAGGGGGAAAACATCATTGTATTGTTATTAAACTATAAAGATATGGAGAATTATTATAACCAATTCCCTAAACATTATGGGAACATATGATAAGTTAAACTAATGGGTGATGTTTAATCTTATGAAATTACAACAATCAATACAGATGTTCCCAGATATGAGCTAAAAAGAGGACTTATTATCATCTCAAGGATTGAAAATGATTTTTTGATTCTTGTTCAATCCTTTATAATATATATGATTAATTATCTAAGTCTATCAAATAACCCATAATTGATTACATATTGCGTTTGAGTTGAAAACACATAATGATAGGATAAAAACATAACAAGAATGTAACAATTATCTAATAGTAGATTATGTGAATATTATTTCCATGCACCTTTTTTTCATACTGTTATTGAATTTAAAATAATTTTGGTGATGGATTGGATCTCCCAATATATGAGAAATATGAAATTTCAATTATGTAAAGTAACATTAGAAATTCCAAATCAAACATAATTATCTATCAGACTGAGGATAAACCTTAACCACAATTGGAAATTACTTTTATCATATGGGTTTTACTACCAATTCATGTTGGTTTTTTTATATCAAATGATTTTGGTAAAACTCATTGTTGAAAATGTGCATACTTTTTAATAATATTATATTTCATTTCTTAGGGAATTTATAGACTTCCAACGAATCATAAAGTTGTGCTTTTAGTATAGATTTATCATTACCCTATGCCTACTTAAATTAATGTAAAAACGAATGGACTCAAATCATTTGCTGGAATAGAGGATGCAACTCCATGATTATCTAGATAAATGAATAATATTTATAGTTTTTATGTATGGGGTTGACCAGTTAATTTATGAAGAATATGGTTAATTACATATTTTCATTAATTATTAGAAATAATACATATGATAAATTAATAATAAGCATAATTTTCCATGTATAAATGATCTGTATGATCAACTACGTAGATCATAATATAGTTTCAGGATTGATCTACTATCTAATATTCATTATCTAAGGATCAATAATAAGTATATACCCATTATAGTATTTCATATGAGTTATGATCATTGATAATTTATGGTAATTGCCTATAGACTTAAAAATGATAATATAATATTTGTGGATTTAATTTATATCATATTAGTGATTAACTAGATCAATTTTTGTTAGTATTTATAAATGATATTATTACATATTCAAATATAAATGATGTAAATGAAGAATATTTTAGAATTATACAGATGATGAGAAGGGAGAAAATTTTGTATGATAAATTTACCATGTGTGAATCAAAGCTTCATAAGGTTTCATTTGTGGGTCATAATATCTCCCATGAGTGTGTACAGTAGATCCTTAAAAGATTAAAGTTATAATGAAATGAAAAATACTTATCATGGTATTTGAGTTCTATATTTTTCATTGGACGGTGGTTTATTACCAATTATTTGTGAATATTTCACATGCCTATATGATCTACTCACCATGATGACTCATAAGTCTGTTAAGTTCTTATTGGTAGCATAATATGAATGGAATATGAAGGAAATGAAGAAAATGTCAGTGTAAAAACTTATTTTTACACTATCTTATAGTGGATAAGGGTTTTGATCATTAGTGATTTATCAAAAAGGGACTAAGATGCATCTCCATATAGAATGATGCGGTGAGGGAATATACCTTTTTTCAATTAAAAGTTCATCAGAAAAATTAAACAACACCTATTTTTGATTTGGTAAAAATATTTTTCCAAACATGATATAGATTAATTACCGATATAGTGAACGGTGAAATATATATACTAATTATAAAATATTTAAATATATATTTTCCCAAAAGGTTTTTAAAATTTAACATCATGGATGGTCATAGTTGATTATAGATTATGACTGCTCAGTAAATTACAACCATGGGAAGGAAAACAAAGACATTGATTATCTAGAAGACCTTGATAGTTTTTCTATGATAACGATTCAATAAGAACCAATATTTATGTTCTTGAAGAAGAAAGATATTGAAATCACATGGATGGGAGAAATTCATAATATTTTATAAATTAATGTTCAACAAACTATCCTAGAGAGAATTAAGAAGGAATGATAGAAAGATGTTGAATTAATGAAGAAGTTGAGGAATGTTCTGGAGTTCAAATATGATCACACTAGAATTATAAGATTCATTAATTGACTATAGATCACATATAAATAATATAATTGAATATGGATTTTTTATGATGCTCTTCCTTCTTTTATCTCTATTCTTATAGAAATTATGATGACATATAAAAACCTAAAATAGTATTTTTTGTGGGAAAACATGAAGATAGATTTTATAGAGTATGAATGTCTATTCCTGAAATGTTATCATGTTACGCCGATGAGAATAAAAATTAAGGGAATGTTATAAACAATACCCATACCATAATATAAATGGGAATACATCTTCATGGATATTGTTATCAGACTCCCCTAAATGTAGAAGGGATATAATTCCATTTATGTTTTTATCTATTCCCTTAAAAATTCATAAGACATTATTTATAACATAGAATAGGTTTCCCCTGATAATATTTCTAGGAAATACATTATGGAGTTGGTATGGTTTCATGGATTTCAACATTATATTTTAGTCTATCAAGATCATAGGTTTACCTCAACACTCTAGAAACGTTTTTAGTAAGAAAATGATACATAGTTGAGTTTGAGTACAAAATATTATCCTCAAATAGTTGTTTACTCTATGTGTACCATTAGAACTCTAGAAGACATGTTATGATCATGATATATGTATCTAAAATGTGGTTGGGATAAATACCTTCATATGGTGAAATGTTATTATAATAATAGATTTCACTCAATCATTTAGATGGTTTTGTATGATGTCGTATATAATAGTAAGTGTAGAACTCAAATGTGCAGTGATGATATTGAATAAAGAATGATATTAATAATCGAGGTAGCAATGGAAATGGTAGAGAGTGTTATATCGATTCAATAGAAAATAAGGTTAGGTGGGAGTAAAAAAATGTTATTCTAAAAATCATTGATGGGATATAGATATTGAGGTTTTGGAGAAAGTATTGATGTGATTGATTCCCTAAAATAAGACAATGAGATTCTAAAAGAAGTGAAATTTGGGACAAAGCTATATTTTCCTCCATTAATATTCATGTTTGAATTGAGATAGTAACTAATTTCTTTTAAATCCCATCAAATTTCTATTAAGATCACGATGTGTTCCATGTATATTTGTTGATATTGTATATACACAAACTTTCATATGTAATGATCTCCAAATTCATACCACTAGATAAATATATATCATATCAAGAACAAATTATGTAGATTTGTTATTTTAGTGATAAAGATGAATTATACAAGACCAGTCACCAAGTCACTGTATTGTGGATATACCATAAATAAGAGGATGCTACTTTGGAATTAGAGAATATGATGAGGCAGTATTACCCTTATTTATTTGTATTATAGTGAAATAATTTTTTTAAAAAAATCCATGAAGGGAGGCAGAATCCAACAATGTTAAATTTTATGATTTATTTCATCTAAATAACAATTAAATTTCATAGATAGATTATGTTTCATGAAATCCCGTGTTTAATATTCCATGGTATATAATTGAAATATTATTTAAATATGAGCATTATTAAATAGGTTTAAATATTTTTGATATGAGGAGGAATAAATAAATTATTAATAAATTAGGGTTTATAAATAATTCATTAATTTTCAATTTTTTATAATTCAATATAAAAACATTTGATGAAAAAAGTGACGTTTTTATAGAAAATTTCTATTATGCATGGAATGTGATTTTATTTTATTAAATTAGATTGATGACTATTGGTTAAAAATTTTATTTTATTTTATATATTCTATTTTCATTATGAAAATGTATCATTTTTTTAATATCTGTAGGGGGAAGTGACTATAATAAATCTTGTTTTATTATTAAAAATAAATCTTTTGTAAAAGTGATTTTCATAATGTTTTTCTCACTTATTTTAAAATTAATTTACACCTTTTATAGAGTTTGATTTAAGAAATATTAATATCAAATGTGGATTCAATAGGATAAAATTATAAAAATATGCCCTTTTTCAAAATTATAAATAAAAATGTTGGTAAATTTTATCTCACCATTAATGGGAAAATAGGTTTCATCTGGTCAAAATTTATTTTATAAGGATTCAAATTTTCGATAAAAAACAAATTTATCTTATTCTATATGTGATTATTTTATAATTCAATCCATTTTTCCAAATTATTTCCACTTGTTTCAGTTGTTCTATGCTATTGACCATTATATTGTTTTATGTAATGAAAATTAAAACATTTCACTCTCTTGACTTTAAGTATATATTTTATATCTACATAGGAATATAAATATGTTATGATTTAATATTAATGTTTATTTTCATAATATATATATTATTTTTATGATGGTTATTTGTTTCAAATTTTTAGTGTTTATATAAATACCATAAATGCTTTTAAAGCACCAATATCGTATTTAATAAAATAATAGTAAATTTAAATAAAATATTTTATAAATTATAAATTATATATATTTAGAGGGATTTTTTAGTTTGTATTAATTTTATATATGAATATATTATATTTGGGATATCTTAAATTGTTATATTAAAGTAAAATTTTATCTAGATTTTTTAATTTAAATTCAATGAATACAATAAAAAATTATTGTAATGATATTTTATTAAATAATAAATTATTATATTAACTTAAAATCATAAAATTATTGAAACATGATAATATGCACATCATATGACAAAACAATGAGATCCCATTTCTATTTATGATCTATTTTAATATTTTATATTTAAAATTTTATGCCTTTCTGTTTGAAAAATATGTTAAACCTGTTTACATTAAAACTCATAACTAAGTGGTTTAAAAGATATGGTCTGTAATACCATTAAAACTATACAAATATTTTTGGATGATGATCTTTAAATCATATAATACATTATATTAGATTATATATCCATTTTTATAGGACCATATATCATCCTGAGAGGGGATGGTTGAATCAGTATGTGATCATTTTCATTTGAGGAGATAGATATTGTTACCAAATTGGTTGGAATTTATAAAACCTATCTTATAGAAACATGCAGTTCTTAAAAATACATATGTAGATAAATAACACAAAAAAATTTACATGGATCACAACTATGGTCTCGTTTAAGGGGTATATACCAACCTTATGTCAGTCATACCAAAATCCACTATGATTCCCCAGTTCATAAAGTGTATAGAAGAGAAAACATGGTCAATATGTTCCTAGAACATGGCCTTCACATGAATTTATAAGGTAGAAAACTTACTCCCTTGAAAACATCCATAAACTCCCCATGTATTACTTCCGTGGAAAATTTGATATTCATTTTAATTACTTGAAGGTCACATGAGTTGATTAATAATTTAATACATTATTCTAGATTGGAATAAGACTCTACTTCCACCACAGTCACATGTCAATGCACTTTAAAGCATTGTTCACTTAAACCAAAATCCCAAATAAACTATTCAAAATGTGCCAATCCTTCACAAAACCCTTTAATGTTTTAAATATATACCAGTGTTCGCAAAAACACACATATTTAAAATTATACCATATTTCATGAATCTATTTGTCTTTTCAGAATAGTAAGTCTTTGATAAACCCCTAGTCTTATTGAAAATCCATTTTTTGAAATACCTTAGAAATAATTATACCTTAACCAGAAATTTTTTGAAACTTGTCCTCATTAAGAGTTAATAATTCTCAATGTTCCCTGCATTCTCAAATGTAGAGTGATTCAACATTTTCTCTAACATTATATATATCTCAAATGAGGGGAAGATGCCTATTTATATATATATATATCCTTTAAAATTATCCCTTTCTCGTTGTGATATATTCCTGAACCCCTTCATTCTTGCTCATGAATCACTTTTATTCATTTAATGAAAGTTAAATTATACCATTTGTGATGATTCTCATTGTCACATTGATTATCATCTTTTCATTGCAACTCATCTTTTTATGGAATCTTGTTTCACGACCTATTAAACCTTCACGACATTTGATTCCTTTTTGAATGATTACATATTTATGAAATTGAAATCATTATGAAATCCATGTGTTTAGGATAAAATCTCATTGTCGAAGAAAATATTAGAAAATGTGAATGTCAAGCCTCAATAGACTAATAAAAATCCTAAAAACCTATAAACCATGAATTCAACTTATCTCCTCCTTTAGAAATAAACCTAAATATACTGTTTTTGTACATTATGTTCTAAAAACAAAATCTACTGGATATTATCTCCCTCATAGACCTGTATAACATCAACAAAGTGATTAATATAATTAATAATAATTTCAAAGAGGGGGAAAACTATAACCTCCTCACGCAATAATATGTGGATGAACACCAAGGTTTAACTGATGTGTCATACAAATTGGTTATTTCAAATAATTATTCAAGAAGTTAACCACTTAGTTATTAGTTCCAACATGATCCATTTTAATTAAACCTTGTTCATTTCATTAATTAAGTGATATCTTAACTCAATGTGTTTGGTATTAGAGTGTGGAGCCGGATTATTCATAAGATCGATCATGATATTGCTGTCATAGTGTATCATCATCAGTTGCTTCACCACATCAAAAATATTAGTAAGTTCTCATTTGATCCATAATAGATGATTGTATTTCATTTTCAAATATATATACTGTGATTTAGCCATACTAAATAAATTTTTTCGTGTTTTCATCACAACTATCCCACATATTAATTTTTTTGAGCAATGTACCACCGCTTGTTGAATTTCATGCCACAATATCTATATCATAATTAGTATAATAAAATGATAATATTTTTTTATCCCTTCTTACTATAAAGTTTGCTAAAAATTTAAAGATCCTTTAATATACATCATGATTCTTTTAATGAGTAAAAATGTACTTCCTTTAGATTTCTTTAGAAGAAAAATTATGAGAATATTACGAAGAAGATATCCAGCCTTGTTCTAGTCAAGATTAATTATAAGTCAACATTCATCCTATATAGGGTGTGGTACAAAGGTGTCCCATCCATATTCATTCCTTGTTTTTTCCTAACCACAATAAATGGAGACATTGGTTTTGTTCCAATAATGTTAAATTTCTTAAAAATATCTATTGTATCTTTTTAATGATAAATGGTGCTATAATCCTTCTTTTCAATCACTTGTAACCCCAAAAAGTATGCGACTTCATGAATCATGGAAATTTAAATCTTTAATTTCAAATGGTTAAATAATTATTCAACAAAACCCTTCATTCTTCTGCTAAATTTAATATCATACAAATTATGGAAGTACCTTAAATTGATCTCCATAGGAATTCCAAGCATAGAAATTTTGGTAGACATATTAATAAATAAATTACATCTTCTTCAGATAATCATAATGTCAATAATAGCATGATCATGGTGCCTATATTAGAATATAGAGAGTCTTCTTTAATCTAGAAACCATTGTTTCATCATTCCTATTTAGATATACCATGGGTTGTTCAAGATAGATTTATTCATCCAGAACACCATTTAAGAATTCTATTTAGTAACCCATCAGATAAGGTTTATACCATCCTTGAATTTCCCTGGAATGGGAGATACTAATTAACTCTAGTCGAGATACTATGGAAAATGTTCCATAATCATAAATGCCTTCAATATGTTCACAACTTTTACAAAAGAAGTGTTCCTTATTTCTGATCAAATTTTTATACATAATTTTTTTTGATTATCAACTTGGTTTGAATCACATTTTGATTTTATATTCTCTTAACAATATCCCTTACATAGTTCTTATGAATCTAATATAGTTCGGTATTCATGGAATTATCCAATGATTCATCCTTCTTTTCTTTATCAAATGATGTAGGTTCTTTATTTTATAGGATGGTAGAATTCCCTTCATTCCACATTCTCATTATCTATGTAGATATGGTACAATCCCCACTGATGTTGGATGGATCAACTTCTTCTCTTCTATTTCCCATATGAGGGTCAAATAATGATTATTATAAAATGGTTTCCTCTTCTTATTCTTCTTTTGAACCATCACCATTTAAGGACCTAAATGTTTTATAAGCCTTTAAATATTTATTTATTTTAATCATTACCTTAACCAAATTATATTTCATCTTTAATCATATCAATATATAATCTTTTTATAGCATTTATGTTTTTCAGCACAATGATATTGACATCATTTCATTCCATAATAATTCTAAGAATGTTATTATATAATTTTTAGGAAATACTAGTCATTGAATATTCAATGAACTTTCCCTCATCTATAGCTTCACATACAATCATTTATTACATATTTTTTTCCAAATGAACCACTTACGTCAAAATACATGAAAATACATTAGAGTGGGCTTCCTTCTACACCATATCTCATTTTGTGTCAAGATTTATCATATAAAAATACTTGTTTAATTTTTAGTGTACACTGTTACTTCAACATCCTCTCTCTAGTAATGATGAGAAACACAACTCTCAATTAGAATAGTTTTTGCCATATTATTAACCAATCAATTTCTACATTCAACAACCCCATTTTTTGAGGTGATTTCACATAAGAAACATCATTATTTACCCAATATCTTCTGAGGTAATTTTAAATATCAATGAATGTGTATTGTATTATATTTCTAGATTGTAAATTCTTGTTTGTGTGGCAATATTCATTATCATATCTTTAATGATAACTATTCATATAATCAAGATCATACCATTTATTCTTTTTAAACTTTTCAAAATCCATTCTAATATAATCATCATTAAAAAGAAAAATGTTCATACATAAATATGTTCTATCCATAATTATTATAAAACTCACATATGTGTGGTTAAGACCAAGAATATTTGATTCACTTTTATTCTTCAGCTGATAGGGACACTGGACAATTATTCCTCCCATGCAAGAATCACATCCCTTTTCTCTATCCTGATTCTGAATAGGAATGTTGAAAAAATAATTATCACGGATATATATTCCAATATATATTGATGAATGTGACCCAAAATTTAGTTGGAAATGATTTTTTCTTCTAAAATTGTTAATAATCATGTTGTTTATTAACCATAAACCCGGTATAAATTGTTTTTTTATATATCCAACTGTTGGATAATTACACGTATTTCCATTTATAGGTCACCCCTTCCATTTAAACATCTCTAAAAGTCATGAGTCAATTATTTTACTCACATAATAGAGATTTTAATTCGAACCTCCCTTATAAAGAAGTTAAATTTTCATTATTTCACTTTTTATAGTTTTTTATTTACACTACCAATGATATTTAATGCATAATTGTAATTTCCCGGACCACTCTAGTCCATTACTTTGTGAAAATGTGGTGTTGGAGGTGTTCCGGGAGGTCAAGGTGACTTATCCCCAACACTTTTCCAATTTTCCAGTTTTGTTAACAGTGATTCCAGTTTAATGAACAGTAACAGATCGGTCTCACAGATCGGTCTCACCGATCGGTCTCACAGATCGGTCTCACAGATCTGTCTCAAAGATCGGTCTCACAGATCGGTCTCACAGATCGGTCTCACTGATCGATCTCACAGATCGGTCTCACATATCGGTCTCACAGATCAGTCTCACAGATCACTCTCATAGATCGGTCTCACAGATCGGTCTCAGAGATCGGTCTCACAGATCGGTCTCACAGATCGGTCTCATAGATCGGTCTCACAGATCGGTCTCACAGATCGGTCTCACAGATCGGTCTCACAGATCGGTGTTACAGATCTGTCTGACAGATCGGTTTCACAGATCGGTCTGACAGATCGGTTTCACATATCGGTCTGACCGATCGGTTTCACAGATCGGTCTGACAGATCTATTTCACAGATCAGTCTGACAGATCTGTTTCACAGATGGGTCTGACAGATCGGTTTCACAGATCGGTCTGGCAGATCCGTTTCACATATCGGTCTGACAGATCGGTTTCACAGATCGGTCTGACAGATCGGTTTCACAGATCGGTCTGACAGATCGGTTTCACAGATCGGTTTCATGTAAAGTAACGGTGGGTGAACAGTGTTTCCAGATTCCTATAGTTTTTCCCCTCTTGACGTTTCTTATGAAGGAAAATAATTTTAACACCTTATTTTAAGGGCGGTTAAGGCCGTTTCAAAGGCCATAAATCCTATATTAATTATTCCTATGGCCGGGATGTATTTACTTGGTCAAACCGCATGGGTTAATGCGATCCGTTTTTAATGGAGAATTAACCGAATCTTAAACCGTCACCTCGTTAAATATTCAAAATGGACGAGATATCATTCTCCCTTATTCTTTCCCTTTGTTCTCAGCTAAGAGACACTTGAACCTTTCAATCAGTCCCGTAGAAGTTCCACAATCAATCTTTACTCTTAGGATTTGTTCTGATCTGTTTTGGATGCAACCGAACTGTGTCGGTCAATCTTCCCAATAAGGTATGTTTTATCGTCTTTCCTTTGGGGATCATCTTCTCTTGTTTCTCCCTTCCATATTATACCATGTAATTTCCAAGATTCTAATGGGTTTTTCTTGGGGTTGGTTGGTACTATCGTACTGTGGAATCCTCTGGTGGATGCAGTTGCCGTGAGAGGAGGGTTTTGACCCGTTGTGTGGATAAAGGATGTCATGAACACTTCTAGGTAGGGGATTCATGGCTTCTCTAATTGTATATGTGAAATCATATAATTATCATGATTTAGTCCTCTGGATCACAATGAGATTGAGCTAATTAAATTCGTGAACCAGATTAAAAGAATTGGTTGATCGCATGTTGTTGCTTTATACCATGATAACAGTTTGCCTCATGATTTTCTAGATAGAGTGATATCTATGATTTCATTGATTTGTTGTTCGTTCATGATAGAAATTGATAATGAACATACAGCCGGAATTAATTGTTAATTAATTGGCTAAAGATAATGAGGCATGTAAATTAATCTGGTTATTGTCGTTGTTGTAGTTGTTCAAATTTGAGGATAATCAAATTAGGGAAGTAAGAATGGTTATTTAATTGTGATAGCTTACTGATTAGGTATCCCGTAATTGGAACCTACGAATAACAAATCTACTAATTCTATATGGATTAAAGAACATATTATGTGGGAATTTCTAAAAGGGTTCTGAGTTACCCTCTTGTTTGTTAAAGGGTCAAGATCCCATGGTTGTGACTATAGTTTTCATGATTCTTGTGTTGTGATGTGAGCCTGGATGGCTTTTGTGATATGTGGAGGCATAGAGGCCTTGTGGTTGAGGCAAAAGATGATGCCTAGAGTGGCGAGATGCATCAGTTTATGCATGTGGGTGTCAGGGAGGACACCAGGGGTGATGGAATGGGATGGATGTGGTTGTTGGATGCTTGTGGTTTTCTTTGAATGATAATATGCTTTGATTTTCCCCACTGCTCAAGGCAGTTGGTCTTGCTACCCTTCTTCCGAATGGGGCGAAGACACGCCGTGTATGCCACATGCTTTCTATGTTTAGCCTCTCGAGGGAGAATGGGTCTATGCTCTTTCTATAGGCGGCAAAGACTCAACAGGTAGTATATCTACTCATCGTGATGAGCCTCCTTTGTGTTTAGAAGCATAGGATGCTTTTCTATAATTCATGGGAATATGGAAAAGTAATTCTATAATGAATGTTTGATTAAATGGTGAAAATGCACAGGGATGGAGATACTAGAATTTAAAGGTGATGTGAATCTTAAAAGGATCAGTTGATTTTGAATGTGATTCCAATTCAGTTTAATGTGGAATTGTTCATGCTTAATTAATGTTTAAAGAATTAATTAATGTACACTGGAACTGATAAAATGAGAATGGGGTAATCTAATAAATCTCTTCAAATGTTTGTGGGCTTATAGGATACCTAGTCTTAGAAGTAGCATCCTGGAGTCTGAGAGATGTTAGCTGCAGTTGTATCTAAGACTAGGTAATGCCCATAGTGTGGATGTGAGTTATATATATATTATGTACTTTTTGTGTTTCTATACACTACTCCACCCTGTCTGTAAGGGGAACTGACACCCCAGGGATTCTGATCCCTGGGGGGTGTTTTCCCCAACATTCTGATGGGAGGTCAAATGGATGACTACCCCCTTTGGCCCCTCTCTCTTCTCTTGGTAGATACTTGTGCCATGAGGCACAACAGTTTGTTACCCCATATATGTGTGTAGAGGGATTTAATGGATTGTGGTTATTCACACACATATATTCTGGATATAGTAACCTATGGACTACTATAGGTGTAACATGTATAGGCTATGATGGCTTGAGGATCCTTACTAGGAGTAAGGGCTGTAATGGCTTGAGGTATTATACCCGACATATGATACATGTTATGCGAGATGTGGTGGATCCTGGAAACTCCTGGTTAATTTTGGTTGGGAGGATGGTGTGGTGATTCGGCCAGGTTTCTACGGGAAAGCCTTTGTGTTGCACGAGGTGCAGATTGTGGAGCTTAGCCCAGGTGTCTGCGGGCATGCATTTGGAGAGAGATGCACAGGACGTATGTCGTTGGGGAAAAGAGGCAAACCAGTGGGGAAGTAGTAGCGGGGTACCCCTTATAATCATTACTACATGATATATTCTTGAATTTGTTACTTGGTGGGAGTATCCATGGTGAGTATGGGAACTTAGTATACCTGTTTAGGAGACGAGTTAGTTTCACTTGTCGTTCACTAGGCTTTAACATGCATTCTTTACATTTTCACGAGAGGCTTGGGGAGGATCCTACTGAGTATACTGTTATACTCACACTATGAACCTATAAACTGTTTTTCAGGTCACTTAGAGCAGGTTGGAGATCATGTTGGTTACTACTAGCTTGTGGTTGGAAGAGGAGCTGTTCGGGATTGTGGTCGCTGTTGTTTTACTTTCTTTTGGGTACTTTTAGTTTTCCCTTTCAGTTGTGGTACTTTTGCATGTCATTTCATATATGTACTTGGATTTCTTTTATATTTCAGTTCTGAGTTGGAGTTGATTGGAGTCTATTCTATCTCTCTCTTCTGCATGTGTTCTCTTAGAGGGTAATGCCTCCAATTTGTATGTTTATAATACCATCAGTGCTAGTCACCAACCCGGGGCCTACTGGAGGCAGGACTCGGGGGTCATTATCTCTCTTCTCACATTGCCGGCCCAGGAGGGGTACACTTTGTGGGGATGGGGTCGTGATAGAGTGGTATCAGAGGTCTGGTTGAGGGATAGAATGGAGTTTGGAGTTAGGCACAGGTGAGGATGCATGGTATGGTAGGGAAACGGTGTCATTCATGTTTAGAAAGTGGGGTAAACACTAGAGACAAGTAGAGACATGGTCCTTTAGGGCCCCCTATGATATGGTGCATGGACCTTTAAATTTACGATGGCTACTAAACAAAGTGATAATGGTTGTAGGGTAGAGACCTAGGAATGGATAATGCATCATTATTCTTTGCACCAATGTTTGAATCGGTAGACCTTGGGATAGGATAACCATAAATTAATTAAACAAAACAATTAATTAATTAATGTTGAGTCTTCCATATTCCAGGCTTAGGATCTCTAACAGTTTTTATTTTACAGGTATGGCTCCAGGTCGACGTCCTCGTCAGGTTTGCGCAGAAGATGCCCAGCAAGCTGTTCCAGCAGATCGCCGCCGGGTAGAGGTTGACGATGATGACACTTGGAGGAAGACACTCCGAGAGTTTTAGCGCGACAGTCTACAGAATTACGAGGGCTCCGTTTCAGATGTAGTCACAGAAGACTGGTTTGAGGTTGTCGAGATATGATTCAGTTCAATTCGTGCTCGGAAGGAACACTGGGTGACCTTGGTTGTGACGATGCTACGTGGAGCAGCGAGGTAGTGGTGGTTCTTGTTCCTCGGGGATCGTGAGGAGTCAGCGATCTCATGGGAGGAGTTTTGAGACAGGTTTAGAGACGAGTTTCTTTCTTCGACTACGAAGGCATCCAGTCTCCAGGAGCTTCTTACCATTCGACAGTGGAGCTCTAGTGTTCGACAGTTTAGAATCCGTTTAAGGAACCTTCTACGATATGCTTAAGACCTGTTACCAGATGAGGAGGCCAGGGCGAGGCATTTCGAGGAGGCTTTGTGTCCATAGATCCAGCGCCAGGTCACCCCATTTATGCTAAAGACATATGTTGAGGTGCTGGCGAGGGTAGAGGTTGTTGAGAGGACATTGGCTAGGACTAGATCTTCATGAGAGGGGAATCATCATGATTCCTCATGAAGCAAAGCTGTGGTCCGGGGATCCAGGTTTTCAGGGCAGAAGATTTTTCGTTGACCCGGGGGTAGGTCCCAGCCCTTTCCATCTCGTTTCTCCAGAGGCAGAAACTCTCTGGCCTATGCCAAGGGATCAGGCGCTTGTTTTTCTTGTGGTGGTCGTGGTCATCAGCAGCGGGAGTGCCCGACTTTTCAGAGCATTCATCGTGCACCGGGCGCTCCACTCCAGGTTCCTCCATTAAGGAAGTTACAGCCAAGGAAGCAGTAGCAGGTTGCACCAACTTTAGATCACCAAAGGGTTGATGGAGCAGGCAGAGGACAACCCCATGATGCTCCCCATCCATAGAGAGCAGAGCGCGGCTGTGGTGGTGGTCGTCATCCGGGTCAGAGAGGCCGTGGAGTAGGTCGTGGACAGCTTCTTGCTCTAGCGTTTCTAGCCTCAGGCGAGCCAGATGTCGTTCTAGGTACCCTTTGCTTGTTTTCTACCTTGGTGTATGCCTTGCTTGATTCAAGAGCAACACAATCCTTCATATCACATACCCTTGTCCATGCTTTGGGACATGAGGTAGAGAGGCTTCCAGTGCCCTTGGAGTTGACTACGCCAGTTGGAGGTCGAGCCGACTTGTTTGAAGAATGTAGAGACTGTGAGCTAGTGTTGGGGAAACACCGCTCTTGGGGAGATTTCCTATGTTTACGAATACAACCATATGATGTCATACTCGGCATGGATTGGTTGTATTCGGTGTATGATATTGTGGATTTCTACAGGAAGAATGTCATTTTCTTTGATGCAGATGGATAGAAAGTGGTGTTTGTTGGTGAGAGAGATCCTCGGATGAATCATAGACGAGTTCCATCCTTATCATCTATGATGGCTGGGATGATGCTGAGTTATTCAGAGGTTCACCAGTTGGGGTTTCCTAGGGTCGTAGAGGAGTACCCTGATGTCTCTCTAGAAGAGGTTGTATCCTTACCCCCTTGAAGAGAGATCAAGTTTGGGATCGAGCTACATCTAGGATCGTCTCCTATTTCTATTTCTCTATATAGGATGGCCCCTTTTGAGTTACGAGAGCTACGTATTCACCTTGATGGTCTGTCGAAGTGCGGTTTTGTTCGGCCAAGTGTGTCATTGTGGGGAGAGCCAGTTTTGTTTGTGAAAAAGGCTGACCGCAGTTTGCAGTTGTGTGTCAATTATCATCGATTAAACAAAGTGACAATAAAGAACCACTATCCTCTTCCGCGGATTCATGACCTATTCGATCAACTGAAGGGTGAAAGTTGGTTCTTAATGATCGACTTGCATTCAGGATATCATCAGATGCATGTAAAGGATGAGGATATCCCAAAGACTGCTTTCTGTTGTCGTCATGGGCATTATGAGTTTGTTGTAATGCCATTCAGCATGACGAATGCTCCATCTGTTTTCATGGGGTTGATGAATGCTGTGTTCCATGAATTCCTAGACAAGTTTTTTGTGGTTTTCATCGATGACATCCTTGTGTACTCCACATCTGAAGAAAAGCATGCAGAGCATCTACGAGCCATTATGAGAGTTAATCGCCAACATCAGTTGTTTGGGAAGTTGTCCAAGTGTGAGTTTTGGGCTCGAGAAGTTTGTTTCATAGGGCATGTTGTGTCCCCACAGGGAGTAGTTGTGGATCCATCGAAGATAGAAGTAGTGGTTTCTTGGCCAGCCCCCAAGACCGTGTCAGAGGTGCGATGTTTCCTTGGTCTCGCAGGCTATTATAGGAGGTTTGTATCCAATTTATCCCGAGTTGTGAATCCTCTGACAGCTTTTACCAGGAAGGATCAAGCGTTCATATGGACTGATCAGTGTCAGGCAGCTTTCGAGTATCTAAAGGAGAAGTTGGTAAGTGCTCTAGTCCATTTTCTTCTAGCGGAGGGAGTCCGGTTTGATGTTTATTGTGATGCTTCACATCTGGGGCTAGGCTGTGTTCTCATGCAGCAGAGGTCAGTTGTTTCTTATGGGTCTCGGAAGTTTCATCCCCATGAATGAAACTATGCCACCCATGATCTTGAGTTGGCAGCCGTAGTGTTTTCTCTAAAGTTGTGGAGACATTACCTCATTGGTGAGCACATTGTGGTTTTCACCGATCATAAGAGTTTGAGGTATGTTTTCTACCAACGTGACTTGAACTTGCGGTAGCATCGGTGGATGGAGTTATTGCAAAAATACGACTTTGAAATATCATATACACCTAGAAAAGGGAATGTTGTAGCTGATGCACTAAGCCGAAAGTCACGTAATAATGTTGTGCATGAATCTGGTGATTCCTGGAGAGTGATGGAAGAGCTATCAGCTTTGCATCTTGATATGGGAGAAGTTGGGGGTAGAGGTTGTCTTTTCCAGATGATGGTGCAGTCATCCCTGATGTATAAGTTGGAAGAGTCTCAGTTGGGTGTTCTAGAGGTGGAAGTCTGGAGATACAGAGTGGTTTGTTGTGATGCCCCTGATGCTTGGTCGGAGGATGAACAACACCGAGTGTTGTATCATGGAAGGATTTTTGTTCCCTTGGAGATGCACGAGACGGTTCTCCGAGAGTTCCATAGTTCACCCTTGGCAGTACATCCTGGTGTGACGAAGCTTTACTGATCCTTGAGGAGTCAATTTTGGTGGTCTGGGCTGAAACGTACGGTTGAAGAGTGTGTGTTTCGATGTTTAGTCTGCCAGAAGGTGAAGGTCGAACACCGTGTTCCTGGTGGTCTTCTCTAGCAATTAGAGATTCCTTAGTGGATGTGGGAGGACATCTCAATGGACTTTGTTACAGGTTTAGCTCGATCTCTGAGAGGACATTATGCTATATGGGTGGTAGTGAATCGTTTAAAAAAGTTGGTCCACCTCATAGCGATCATGGAGTGGAGCTCAGTGGAGGTTTTGTTAAGGCAGTATGTAGAGGAGGTGGTGAGACTCCATGGAGTACCTTGGACGATCATTTCTAATCGAGATCCTCGTTTTACCTCCAGGGAGTGGAGAGGTCTCCAGCATGCTTTTGTCTCTCAACTGTGCCTTAGCACTGCTTTTCATCCTCAAACGGATGGTCAGACAAAGAGAACTATCCAGAATCTTGAAGACATGATGTGCTCTTGTGTTCTTGATTTTGGAGGTTCATGGATGATGAACATACCCTTAGTAGAGTTCGCTTACAATAATATTTTTCACTCTACCATCGGTATGGCGCTGTTTGAAGCCTTGTATGGCCGGCCATTCCGTTCTACGTTGTGTTGGACTGGGGTCAGAGTTTCAGCAATTCATGGACCAGAACTAGTGCAGAATACAACACAGATGGTTCAGTTGATTCATGAGAGGATGAAGACAGCACAAGATCGTCAAAAATCATATGATGATCAAAGAAGGAGACCCTTAGAGTTTAATGTTGGGGATCATGTGTTTCTGAAGGTGACACGCCGTCGTGGGCATCGAAGGTTTGGTCGTGGAAGTAAGCTTTCTCCCCATTTTGTTGGGCCTTTCGAGGTGTTAGCTCATGTTGGAGTTGTGGCATATCGAGTAGCACTTCCTCCTCAGATGAGTCGGATACATGATGTTTTCCATGTATCACAACTCCGTCGTTATCTTCAGGATGAATCTAATGTTATCGATTGGGGAGAGATCGATATTGATGATGATGAAACCTTCTAGGAGAGACCTGTGGAGATCCATGACCGAAGGATAAGGTGTTGCGTGGGCGTTCTATCCCCTTAGTTTGTGTCATTTGGCGACATGGTGGCATGGAGGAGAGTACATGGGAGCGTGAGTCACAGATACGTGCTCAGTACGCAGAGTTGTTTAATATTTAACTCCTTTCATGTAATGATGTTTTCTTTGTGGTTGGACCTTTCATGTTTTATTTATGTACTTATCATGTGATGTTATGTTATAAAGGTATGGATATGGATTGTTTGTTCCCTTACACTCAGATGTTGTAGTTTTGTTCCAGCTTTCGAACAACTCATGGTGGTTTTCCCCTGAGAGGTATCTTATGGGGTGGTTGTTCGGACCCCTCTTTTCTTCTAGGTTGGTTCTTAATTCTCAAGAATGATAATGTTTTGAGAGGTATCTAATGTAATGGCTCGGACCTCTCCGGTCCATTACTTTGTGAAAATGTGGTGTTGGAGGTATTCCAGGAGGTCAAGGTGACTTATCTCCAACACTGCCAATTTTCCAGTTCTGTGAACAGTGTTTCCAGTTTTATGAACATTAACATATCAGTCTCACAGATCAGTTTGACAAATCGGTCTCACAGATCGATCTCACAGATCGGTCTCAAAGATCGGTCTCACAGATCGGTCTGACAGATCGGTCTCACAGATCGGTCTCACAGATCGGTCTTACAGATTGGTCTCACAGATCCGTCTCACAGATCGGTCTGACAGATCGGTCTCACAGATCAGTCTCACAGATCAGTCTCACAGATCGTTCTGAAAGATCGGTCTCAAAGATCGGTCTCACAGATCGGTCTCACAGATCCGTGTCATAGATCGGTCTGACAGATCGGTCTGACAGATCGGTTTCACAGATCGGTCTGACATATCGGTGTCAGAGATCGGTCTGACAGATCGGTCTCACAGATCGGTCTGACAGATCAGTTTCACATATCGGTCTGATAGATCGGTTTCACAGATCGGTCTGACAGATCGGTTTCACAGATCGGTCTGACAGATCGGTTTCACAGATCGGTCTGACAGATCGGTTTCACATATCAGTCTCACAGATCGGTTTCACAGATTGGTCTGATAGATCAGTTTCAAAGATCGGTCTGGTGGATCGGTTTCACAGATCCGTCTGAGAGATCGGTTTCACTGATCAGTCTGACAGATCATTTTCACAGATCGGTCTGACAGATCGGTTTCACAGATCGGTATCATGTACAGAAACTGTGGGTGAACAGTGTTTCCATATTCCTACAGTTTTGCCCCTTTTGACATTTCTTTTGACGTAAAATACTTTTAAAGCCTTATTTTAAGGGCTCTTAAGGCCGTTTCAAAGGCCATAAATCCTATATTAATTATTCCTAAGGTCGGGATGTATTTACTTGGTCAAACCGCATGGGTTAATGTGATCCGTTTTTAATGGAGAATTAACCGGATCTTAAACCGTCACCTCATTAAATCTTAAAAAGGGATGAGATATCATTCTCCCTTGTTCTTTCCCTTTGTTCTCAGCTAAGAGACTCTAGAACCTTTCAATCCTTCCTGTAGAAGTTACACAATCAATCTTTACTCCTAGGATTGGTTCTGCTCTATTTTGGATGCAACCGAACTGTGTCGATCAATCTTCCAAATAAGGTATGTTTTATCGTCGTTCCTTTGGGGATCATCTTCTATTGTTTCTCCCTTCCATATTATACCATGTAATTTCCAAGATTCTAATGGGTTTTTCTTGGGGTTGGTTTGTACTGTCTTACTGTGGCATCCTCCGGTGGATGTAGTTGTCGTGAGAGGAGGATTGTGATCTGTTGTGTGGATAAAGGACATCAAGAACTCCTCCAGGTAGGGGATTCATGGCTTCTCTAATTGTATCTGTGCAATCGTAGAATTAGCATGATTTATTCCTTTGTATCACAATGAGATTGACCTAATTAAATACTTGAACCTGATTAAAAGAATTAGTTGATCGCATGTTGTTGCTTTATACCGTGATAACGGTTTGCCTCATGTTTTTCTAGATAAAGTGATATCTATGATTTCTTTGATTTTTTGTTCGTTCATGATAGAAATTGATAATGAACGTAAATCCAGAATTAATTGTTAATTAATTGGCTAAAGATAAAGAGGCATGTAAATTAATCTAGTTATTTTTGTTGTTCTAGTTGTTATAATTTGAGGATAATAAAATTAGGAAAGTAAGCATGGTTATATAGTTGCGATAGCTTATTGATTAGGTATCCTGTAATTGGAACCTATAAATAACAAATCTGTTAATTCCATGTGGATTAAAGAAAAGATTATGTGGGAATTTCTAAAAGGGTTATGAGTTACCCTTTTGTTTTTTAAAGGGTCAAGAGCCCATGGTTGTGACTGTTGTTTTCATGTTGCTTGTGTTTTGATGTGAGCCTGGACGGCTGTTGTGATATGTGGAGGCATGAACGCCTTGTGGTTGTGGAAGAAGATGACGCCTAGAGTGGTGAGATGCATCAGTTTATGCATGTGGGTGTCAGGGAGGACACCATGGGTGATGGAATGGGATGGATGTGGTTGTTGGATGCTTGTGGTTTTCTTTGAATGTTAATCTGCTTTGCTTTTCCCCACTGCTCAAGGCAGCTGGTCTTGCTACCCCTCTTTGGAAGGAGGCGAAGATGCGTGGGGTATGCCATGTGCTTTCCATGTCTAGCCTCTCGAGTGAGAATGGGTCTATACTCTTTCTATAGGTATCAAAGACTCGACGGGTTGTATATCTACTCACCGTGTTGAGCCTCCTTTGTGTTTAGAAGCATAAGATGCTTTTCTAGAATGCCTGAGAATATGGAAAAGTAATTCGGTAATGAATTTTTGATTAAATGGTGTAAATCCATAGGGATAGAGATACTAGAATTTAAAGGTGATGTGAATCTTAAAAGAGGCAGTTGATTTTGAATGTGATGCCAATTTAGTTTAATGTGGAATTGTTCATGCTTAATTAATGATTAAAGAATTAATTAATGTACAGTGTAACTGATAAAATGAGAACGGAGTAATCTAATAAATCTCTTCAAATTTTTGTGTTCTTATAGGATACCTAGTCTTAGAAGTAGCATCCTGGAGTCTGAGAGACGTTAGTTGCAGTTGTATCTAAGACTAGGTAATGCCCATAGTGTGGATGTGATTTATATATATATTTTGTACTTTTTGTGTTTCTATACGCTACTCCACCCTGTTGGTAAGAGAAACTGACACCCCAGGGATTCTCAGCCCTAGGGGGTGTTTTCCACATCATTCTGATGGGAGGTCGAATGGCTGACTACCCCCTTTGGCCCTGCTCTCTTCTCTTGGTAGATACTTGTGCCATGAGGCACAACAGTTAGTTACCCCATATATGTGTGTAGAGGGTTGTAATGGCTTGTGGTTATTCACACACATATATTCTGGATATAGTAACCTATGTACTACTATAGGCGTAACATTTATAGGCTATGATGGCTTGAGGATCCTTACATGGAGTATGGGATGTAATGGCTTGAGGTATTATACCCAACGTATGATACACGTTATGCGAGCTGTGGTGGATCCCGGAAACTACCTAGTTACTTTTGGTTGGGAGGATGGTGTGGTGCTTCACCCAAGTGTCTGCAAGATAGCCTTTGTGGTGCACGAGGTGCAGATTTTGGAGATTAGCCTAGGTGTCTGCGGGCAAGCCTTTGGAGAGAGATGCACATGACGTATGTCGTTGGGGAAAAGCGGAAAACCAGTGGGGAAGTTGAAGTGGGTTACCCTTTATAATTTTTACTACATGCTATATTCTTGTATTCGTTACTTGGTGAGAGTAGCCATGGTGAGGTTGGGAACTTAGTATACATATTTAGGTGATGAGTTAGTTTCACTTGTTGTTCATTAGGCTTTAGCATGCTTTCTTTACTTTTTCATGAGAGGCTTGGGGATGATCCTACTGAGTATACTGTTATACTAACCCTATGTACCTATAATCTATTTTCAGGTCACTTAGAGCAGGTTGGAGATAATGTTGGTTACTATTAGATTGTGGTTGGAAGAGGAGCTGTTCGGGCTTGTGGTTGCTGTCGTTTTACTTTGTTTTGGGTACTTTTAGTTTTCCCTTTCAGTTGTGGTACGTTTTCTTGACATTTCATATATGTACTTGGATTTATTTTATATTTCAGTTCTGATTTGGAGTTGATTGGAGTCTATTCTATCTCTCTCTTCTTCATGTGTTCTCTTAGAGGGTAATGCCTCCCATTTGTATGTTTATTATACCCTCAGTGCTAGTCGCCAACCCGGGACCTACTGGAGGCGGGACTCGGGGGAATTATCTCTCTTCTCACATTGTCGGCCTAGGAGGGGTACACTTTGTGGGGAGGGGGTCGTGACAATAATCATTTCCAAATATCACAATTACATCAAACCTATTTTGTACAATTTTCATTAAATAATTATTTCCTATCTTATGGGATGAGTGTCCACTATAAAGAATCCAAGAACTACTATTTATTTTTTATTTTGGAGCAATATTTTCAAGGTTGGATCTCTTGATATTCTTTTTTTACATACCTGAGATACATAATTGATTTGAGAAAAAACATACAATTTCATTTCACTATTCAACATACATGGGCTCATCATTCTCGAAATAAGTTTGTTTTAGAGGAGAATACCTATTTTCAGTAGTAATTGTTCATGGTTGATGGGTATTGAATGTTCTTAGAGTTTTTTAGTAATTTCTCAAACATTCATATTCTTATAATGAATAGAATTATAGAAAAATTTAGAATAGTAAAAACTATATCCATAGAAACCATTTCTTCTATATGGTTAAGGATATAGTATCATTCTCCTTTCTTTAAATTAAATAAATTCCCAATTTACATATGTCCTTACCTCATCACATAAAGTCATGTTATAGCCCAAAAAGCCCAAAAATTTATATTCCTTATGAGGTAATATCATATCACTTACATTTCTCAGCATGTCTCCTACTTTTGTATGTGTATTTGAATAATGATCATCTATGGATACTTGAGGATTATTTTCATCTCTAATTTCTAAATGGTTAGAATATTTATCTATTATGACATTGGGTTCCTTTGGGATATCCCATGTTTTGTACTTCCATTTAATTTAGATCATCCCATTTATATAATTGTTTGTTTACATATCATATCCAATTCCACTATTTCCTAGAAATGCAGATCTATGATCATTCTAGGCCTTTTATACTCATTTAGAACCATGTTTAGTTATATCCAATAGATCTTCATTTGAAATCCACCCAAATTGTAATATCATCTTCATTTACCTTTATTTTGATTCAGTTTCACTTTTTGACATAATGTAACAACTTCTTCTTCAAGTCACTCAACAATCATATCATATTTATACTATATTAATGTATGATCATTGGTGACTTTTTCCTTCTATGGATTCATTGGATTAAACTCTACAACCTATTTTATGCTTCTAGGATTTCTTATAATTTATTATACCTCCCACTCATGTAGATTAATTTATGCTTCAAGTTGATCCATATAATCTATGACTCTTTTAATGGGGATCCAATTTTTTTCTATGATTGAATGTTAATGACATCAATAACACAAACTATATCAAACATTAGATTAGAAATCCAAATAAACTAATTATATTAATCATTTGTAGGTTATACCTTTTCGACATTATCCATAATATATTCATTGGGATTATGTTAAAATTATTTAATATCATATAAATAGTGATTATCATCTTGTGACACATTGCACATGAAACCATTTTGGTTTATTTTCATTTTTGATTTCAAGAATCATTATTACGAGAATCATTTTTAGTTCTTCTAGTTATTTCTTATTCACATTATACATAATTTCATTTTCTTGACCATCGAGTGAAAATGTGGCAAAATATATCACACAAAAAAAATACAATATAAGATGGACTCCAAATATGCCTTCCTCTCCTAAATTAATAAGAAAATAGAGAAATAAGTTCATTATCCCCACGATATCTATCATCACTATCATTATAGATTTCAAATTCTTCCATGAAATTGACTGTAATTTCCTTACTTATTCAGATTGTTGCATCTTCCGGTTTGACATGCATTTAATAATCCACAAGATTGCTTTGTATATAATCAATAGATATATGAGATAGATCGCATTCCTCAGGGGAAAATTATTTTTCATTGTACATTGATGGGAGAAATCTCAGGATTTAATAAAAAAATTAATATTTACAATGTACTCCCCATATCTATGTATATATCCAACAACTATAGTAATGAAAATAATGAAAATGTATGCATTTCCATCTGGATTCATTTTTTGATCAATGAACTTATTTTGCAACTCTTAAATTTTTTCCACCATCAATTTTTTTCCAAAATATATATTTCCCCATTTATTCCACATGGACTTGGTTATAGTGGAACACATCACCATCAAATAGATTTGATTATATAGAGTTGTTGTATGTGTATTTTGAGGTATTGAATCTAGATAAAGTATCTTTTTAAATCTTTTAGTCTTAGGGAGACCTGTTTTATCAATATCCTGGATCCCATGATATTGGTTGAAAAGAAAACCCATTCCAAGGGAAAGTAGATGATATCTCATTCAAAAATTTAAATTTGTAGTTATTTTCATCAAAGATGTAAACACCCCTAACATTAACTAAATTATCCATGAACACAATAGAAGACATTTTAAAATCTTATAATATTTGTTCTATAATACAACATATAAGACCCTAGAACACCATTAGAGGGGAGGTATGAATTAGGCTGTCAAATTTTTCTTTTATATAGAAGTATATTATTCTGATTATGGTGGGAAATTAAAAGAATTCTCTAACAGAAATGTGAAATTATTAAACATCTATAGACAACAGAAAACATATCAATTTTATTTGGTTCACTACGAAGGGATAGTTGATAGGAAAATTTTATATAAATTTTTTACTGTCATTTATTTATAGATAATTATTGATTTACATGATAATTTAGCTGGTATGTTTTAAATACTGATAGAATAAAGATTCATATGATTCCCAAGAAGAAACGTAGAAATATGCTGATTTTGGCTAGTACACATCATGAATTTAGAGTACACATCACATACAGGTGATTCACAACATAAAAATGTCTTGAATCTATGTTTTGACCAATCCGTGAAGCCAGAAAATGAAAAATCCACTACACATCATGAACAACACATACACGTCATGATTATAGAAAAATAGTTGAGTGATAAATCTGTGATAAATATGAACAAAGGAACAAATGGAGTCTTGTACATATTTTTGACACTCCGTACATGAAATGTAGTCATTCAATCCCCATAAATCAAATAGACACGTCTGAGAAACATGGAGATCCAAATTAAATGGATATTTATTCGGATCGATGGTACACATCATGTTCATTTAGTACATGTTGTGTCCGAATTCGCCTACATATACAAAAGGGTGACATATTATTTAAATAGAAAATATGCATGATTTTTCCCTTTTTATTACCATTAAAATTCCCTTGTCCCATTTCCCTCTAAACAATAAATTTCATTGTGTTATACATTTTTAAATCAATTCAAGATCCTTGGGACTGTTTTTATTCATCACTCTAGAATTTCCTATGTGTCCATTCCTGTAATTCTTCCTCGATTTCCAATTTATTGTGCTAGATTTATTTCTACTTTTAATTAAATTAAAATATTTAATTAAGTCATGATTCATCATTTTCCTATTTCATTCCATTTAGAACTCCAAAACCTATTTGCATGTTTTCAATTCAATTACTATCAAACAACATGTCATACATTATTACGTCTGTTTATTGCATCTTCTACCTCAATGGGTAGCTAAACTTGTTACATTTAAGGAACAAAAGTATATTTATCTACATGAATAATCAATATTTAATTGTAAACATGGAAACCCTTATTGGATTATTAATTAGGAAAAATACCCCAAGACAACCGATTATGTGCGAACTCCCCTTACCATGGGATATTGAAACAAAAAACTGTATCCTGGATGGATTATACAAAGCTACGACCATTATCCTATGAAACTTTATACTCAAGAAGCTAAAATAAATTCTCTTAGGTTATTAATATTTCCCGATCACATAATAGTCATTGCATATGTAGAAATAGGTGACATGACTAATGTCAACTAGAAACCACCATTTGCGTTATAACCTAATCCATATGACCCTTCCAATATCAGAATTAAAGATCATACATTACCCAAATAATAGAAATTGCTCTTGACCCCTCATTAATTACATGAATTCTCCTCTAACAATTGATTTATTAAAACTCCTAAAAACTATGATCTCTTGAAATGAATCTTCCTTGGGTATAAAACTAGTGACACCCTTCGAAATGAATTTCTCCTCATGGGGCAGACCTTGAAATTTTACTATACTACGTGATGGTAGTTAGTACTGTTTGGACTAAAAAAATCTAATTTGACTACTTCCAATGGGATCCCAACAACACGGGCGGTCGTGATTCAAATTCTAGCATCATTGTTGGGTAAGTGGTGTTGTTTCATTAGATAACTCTCGTGTAAGACATAGTATTACCTTTCCCTCGCCCTCTTTATTTATTTTCATTCATTACAACATTTCATCCTCATTTTCTAAAATGGTGCATGTACCAAGGAGAAACACCAAATATATTGGGGGATCACACAATGCACCCTAAAAATACTATCAAGGATTATGGGATTCCATCAATCCATGGAGAAACACCAAATATATTTTTTGGCCAATTCAACACCAGACCAGTGAGATCAAGCCTAGACTCATTGATTTGATATATAACAAAGTATATTTTAGTGTGATCCAAAGTGAAGTCCCTCATGAACACCTTTACATATTCAAAGATTTTTGCATCACCTTTTACATAAAATTATATAAGGCACTGTGTATTACCAATTTTAGTAAGATATAGATATAAAGGGTGGATAAAAATCAACGATCTTGAGTCGATCATGACTTCAGATGAACTTTCTATGATGTTTTTAGATTTTTACTTTCCACTAATCCCGACCTGTAAGCTCTATAATGTCCTCCATAACATTGCATAGGTAGATAAAGAATCTACGTGGGAAGAATGTTACCAATTTAAATAGCTTATGAAGAAGATTACACATCATAGACACAATACATGGATTCAATTGTGGACATTTTACCAAGTAATCCATATAGCGACACGAACAGTTGTGGATGCTTCTGCTGCTGATGTTTTTATGTACAAGACTCCTGAATATGGATGAGAACTACTAGATAAAGCCTCTCACAATGCAAGTCTATGGAAAAGTGAACATGGACCACCACATAGTGGTATTCACATGATTGATGAGAAAACATAATTAGCAACGCTGGTATGGGAACATACAAAGAATCTTTTATCATTTCAAATACAAGACACACAACCCCTCCTACTCTAGTAACAGAAGTATAGTCATGTGATGTGTTTGGTGGCCCGCACCCATATCAATATTAAAAGGAAGCACATGATGAGTAAAAAATTTTAATTATGTCAATTAAAATGAACAGAACAAACCATTTCAACAACAATGACAATATTACTAGCAAATGTCTTCTTGGCAGTATCCTTAGAGAAATCAGGGCTATATTCAACCACGAAGTGGCCAAACCGAATTTTTTCAATAAAGGACCACTAGGGAATCCTCTAATAAACCACATGATGAGACAACAATAATATATGTACCAACAAATGAAACCACACCATTTCCACCATGACCCCAAAAAGATCAATTCCAAGCCACCAGCCAAGACCTCAGAAACCACCTCCAGCACCTCAAAGAAACATGGAAAATCTCTTACCAACATTTTTTTAAAATTATAATCAGAGAATGGTAACCCATGAAATATAAATACAAAACCAAATAGCTTCCTGGGAGAACCTGGATACTCAAATGGGTCTAATCTAAAGGACCTTATAAGATATATTTCTAGGTACTCTACCTAGTAACATTGAATTGTACCAAAGTGGGGAATCCAAGGATGTAGTGTTGAGAAGTGGGAATGTTTTGGACTTTCAAAAACCAAATGGAAAAAATGAATGGTAGCAGGAATATACATAGAAGAAACCAACCATAGAAAAAGATGATGATGATTTTATTCCCACCTCATATCAAGAATACATTCTAGTAGAAAATAACCACACTTTAAAGTAACAAAAGGAACCTGTCTATGTTTCCCCACAACCATCTTATCCAGATCATCCATTTTCAAAGAGTTAATGACAAGGTATCCAAGAGGAAAAATATAAAAAGTTCTTGGAAATGTTTAAGCAACTACAAATCAAAACACAATTTTTAAAATCCAATTCCTAGATGCCTGTTTATGCCATGTTTCTCAAGTACAACCTATTTAACAAGAGGAAAATATAATATCTTGGATTGATATCTTTCAATGAGGAATTCCCTTATATTTTTCAGTAAAAAATTACCTTAAAATGAGATATACATGAAGATTATCAATTCCATGTGCAATAGTATAATGTGCGTTTGTAAGAGAACAGTGAGATATTGGATCAATAAGTAATATGATGCTTACGAGTGTTTTCCACAAGAACATACTCTAGGACTTGAATGAAACTAGGGTATAATTTTAGCTAGCCAGCCTTTTAATAAATTACCCCATTGGCATTCTCGAATATGTTTTGGTCAATTTCAGAAAATTTATCTTCCTAGTAGAAAATATAGTGCATGACATGGAAGAATATCGAAACGTCCTAATAATTATTTGAAGGCCATTCCACTCCCCTGGAAATACATTGATTGACCTATATCGAGGAAGTCTTCTTTTTTATATTTGGAGAAGAAAATGTATTGTTTACATTGATTAAAGGTGACCAAAACTCAGATGATTCTATAGATTGTAACACTATCTCTCTCTCTAAGAAAGGAGATTAGTAAAATTCAATAGAAGAATAAATTGATGATTTACTCTTGGGGAAGAAAGAAGAATGTGATTTTTAAGAAGTAAGATTTTTTGAACCACTAAAAAGAGACACCATACATAATTTTATTCCCTCTGTCATTCAAGCTCCCATGATTGAATTGGAACCACTACCCAACACACTGAATTTCACATACATAGGAAAGTTATCTTCTTTTCCGATAATTATCAACATATAACTATCACATAAATAGGAATTAAAATTGGTTGACATTATGAAAAGACACAATAAATCAATTTATTGGGGAGTGGAAGACATTAAAGGTATCAATCTTACTAAATGTATCCATAGAATCATAAATGAAGAATATGTAAAGACAAAATTAGAACATCATAGATGTATCTCACCACAAATGAAAGAGGTTGTTAAAAGGTTGTTCTAAAACTCATGGATGATAGAATAATTTTTTTATTTCAGATTGTGAAGGGGAGATCCCCCTCTAAGTTATTCCAATGAAAGGAGCACTCACGGTCAAAAGGACAGATGAACATGATCTGATTTCAACACGTACCATCACTGGATGATGAGTTTGTGTGGATTAAAAACTCCTAAATTCCACAACAATAAAGGATAATTATCATTTACCTTTCATGGACCATATTCTGGAATGACTCATGTGGCATGAATTGTACTATTTCTAGGAAGGATATTAAGGATAAAACCAAACTGTTGTTGACCCCACAGATTACCCAAAAACCATGTTTACATTACCATTTGGTACCTTGCATATAGACACGTGCCATTTGTAATGTGAAATACTCCAATAACATTTTCGATATGCATGAAACACATTTTCCATGATATGTATATGTAATTCCTTGAAATCATCGCAGAAAATTTATCAGTCTATGGAAGGTTATTTTATGTTTGTTTAAGAAATATGGAGTTAGTTCTCTAATGTTATGAGAAGGAAATATTGGTCTTAAATTGAGAGAAATTACAATTTATTGTACAAGGAGGAATATTAATAGGTTAAAAAATCTCCAAAGATGGTATTTATGTTGATCTAGGAAAAATGAACTTCAATAAATATCAACCATAACTCTCAACTGGCAAGGAAATCAGAAGTTTTCTTTATCATAGTGAATTCTACAAATGATTTATGTAGGATTTTGATAAATATAACAATCCATTGACACCTTTTCTGTCAAAATATGTCTCATTAAAATTAAATAAAAACTATTATCATGATATACCACACCAAAAAATTTCATGTTATCATCACCATAAATTATTTTTGTAAATTGGGATAAATAATTTGAATTAATGTGTCATGCTAGTGACCTTGTTATGAGATCATTTCTAGGATAGCACATTGGAATCATGTTATTTGAAATTTATTATATGATAAATATACTTAATTAATTTCATGTCAATTACAAAAGTATATAGAATGAACATTTACCCATTGTATATGAATTTGAGAAGAAATGTTCTTATCTTGTTCTGTTAAAATGCATTTTTCAAAGTAATAATGCTACCCAAAGGTATTTGATAAAAAATGATTCCAAACTAAGCATAATATGATGGATCCTTATGATATAGGAATTATATATTGTGATCAATGAAAAAAATGGACAGAGAATGTAATTTCAAATCATCTATTCTGACTCCCTATCTCCATCATTAAAGAAGACAATGCAGATGAAATAAAAGTGGATTTTATGGATGACACCATAAATATTTTCATGGCCAAGAAATCATTTTTAGATATGGATAATTATATTACAATAGGATTATTACATTAAGACCTCTCGTACCAGTAGTAATTGTGTTTTTCAGATGCTACGAACTACTATTGGGATGATCCTCTTTTGGTCAAGAGTTGTGCTGATTGATTATTGAGACAGAACATTCCTAATGGAGATAAACACAATGTAATTGATACATGTCAAACATCACCAACTGGCAGACATCATGAACCCAAGCGTACAATGGGAAAGATTCTACAAAGTGGATTATAATCTGGATTACATTGCATCAAGACGCAAGGGTATTTTTCCAATGATGTTATAGATGTATGTGGATGAGAAATATTAGAAAAAGGAATGAGATCCCAAAAAACCCCATTATATAATTTGAGGTATTCAACTTCTATAGAATTGACTTTATGGGACCGTTCCCTATGTCATATGGAGGAAAATTCATTTTTCTTCTAGTTTATTATGTCTCTAAATTGGTTGAATCAAATGTTATAGAACATGACACTAAAAAAGTTATCATGACAATTCTAAGGGAAAATGTCTTTTCATGATTTGGAATTTTAAGGTTTCTCATCCTTGATTATCGAACAAACATCACAATCAAACATGTGATAAATATTCAAGAGAAATGTATGGTAGTAGATAAAATACATGAACTCCCTACCACCCATAAACAAGTGGCCAAGTAGAGCTGTAAAATATTGATGTGAAGAAAATTGTGGAAATAATAATGATCACAAGAAGGAGTGATTGGAGCCTATAGATAGATGATGCACTATTGGAAAACAATACCCTAAAATATACCCATAGGTACCACCCCATTTAGATTGGTTTAAAGAAAACCATGTCATCTTTTAGTATAGGTGGTGCATCTTTCCTTATGGGCAGTAAAAAATATGAATTTGGATTCATAAAAGGATGGAGAATATGGTTTTTTTGAATTAACTATGTTTGAAGAGATCATGAGAAATGCGTATGAAAATAAAAATATTTATAAGGATAAGGAATATAAGTGGCATGACTAGAACATTGTAAGGTTTACCTTCATCCCTGTGAATAAATTCATGTTGTTCAATTCATGGTTGAAGCTATTTTTGGGTAAACTTACGTCATGATGGTCAGGCCAATTCGAAGTCCCTAATATCTTTCTACATGGTAATATATAAATCCAAAGATAATGAGGACCACCATTTAATGTAAATTGTAAAAGGATGTTTATTTTTCAAGAACCATTTTATAAAGGCTTTGTCATCCCAATGAACTTTATCAATGCTTTAATGAATTCAATCTCACAACTTAAATGGAATCTATGACTGAGGGAAAACCTAGGGTGGTAGAACATAGACTATATTTTAATGGGATTTCCATTAAATAGTTTTATATAGGTAAGAGTTGGATGCAAGGAAGGAGCACAAAAAGGAGAAAAAATGGTCTAGTACATGGTGTGTACCTATGGTTCACGATGTGTACCCTTTTTCATGAAAATCCCTATTATTTTACCCATAAAAAACTTGAATGGTTGTTACATGTAATGTATGATGTCTGGTTTGTTTAAAAGAACTACAGGTTACAAACCCAATGGTCAAGTCCCGCACACCCCCCTTGACTGTTCGCCTGTTGTGATCCCCCTCTACCTTTCATCACTAGTTCCCACCCCTTCCCACCTCTCTTCCAACCAAACCTGTAACCCCCATCCCCCCATATTCATCTCCTTACACCTCTATCATTCCCTCCCTATCCTTAAAACCATATAGACCCCTCTCCTTCCTTGCATGATGCACACAACAAGAACACCCTCCCCTTGATAGCCGCACACCTACCTTCATGGAATGCACCAAACATCCCCAGCCCACACCCTCACTGTCCTCTACATCCTCCACCTCCTCCTCAACATTAGTGGAGTAGAAAACAATTTCTAAGATTCCACATCCATCCAATGATAATAACCTTAACCCCATCCTATTTTTCTAAACTAAACCACTGAGTTAATTTTATCACGTTGTAGGAAAAACCCATAAAAACTAACAAAAAACTAGACATGAGTGTTCTAGCAAGAGTGAATATTGTTGACACTGTCATGGAGCACCTAGATCCTCTAAAAAATTATATCATTATCGATGTTTGTGATGATACCTTACAAGAGTTATTCACAGAGTTTTTTTAACATTTATGTATCCATTGACTGCCTAGGTTTCTGATTTGGTGGGAAACTCCTGGATTTTGATTTTATAGAATTCAGGATTGGGATGAGTATCTACACTATAGAGTTTGTAATTTTTGGAATTTATCTACCATTTAGACACAAACACCTCATAAGGGTGCTTCATATTTGTTTCCACTAATAGCTCGTGACCCAACGTCACACCATGACCCTCGCCTCACGAAGTCCACTAAACCGTGTGTCCCAGAATTGCCTATCCAGCACAATGCCATGGAACATGTCTCATTTTCCCAGGTTGAGAATCATGGAAGAATCAACTAGATAATTGTTATGATTTTTTATGTAGTAATGGGTGGTCCACCAATTATCATGGCTTTTTAGTTTTCCCAGTTCTCCAGGAATCAGACCTAGAGGAAGCATGTTACGTTGATAGGAACATTTTTATCAAAAACATGTCCAGAAACCTCTATGTATTCAAGGTGGAACAACCTCTTAACTTATTAATACCTATTCACATGATCGATTATGTGATGACACATAATATGAAAATTTCATTGAGGGAGGGTGACACGTACTTTTGGGCACCTGGCATCCAAGAGGCCGCACTACAGGAGCAACCATCAGTAGCTGTAACAGACCCATATGTCCCACCACATTCTACACCACACATTAATCTTACCACCTATTAGCCAAAAATAATATATTAAATAACCCTCCCACCCCACCCTTCATGATATCTAGGCCACCCAATTATGTATCTTGGAAAATTTGTGCCAGATTTCTACCCACATCAACCATTCATTCATAGAGCCTACCATATTTACAGCACCACCAACCACCCCAACTAACCCCACATAATCTACAATCACCCACCATTTGTAGTCCACTATAAATTGCTTTTATAATTTTTCATCACACTTCTCAATAGAAGTTATTAGAAATGTAAGCCCAAAGGTTTACGAGGATTTCTACTAAGTCACCACTTGAGGTACCATATGTGGATCCAGCTTCCAGAAACATGACCTATGTCTGGATCGGTACCTCCCCACCACCGACACATGTCTAGATAATAATCACCACCACACAAACTCTACTTTATTTTTTTCCCAACCGAATACTACTACTACTATAGATGATGACTACATCATATAACTGGTATCACCTCATGATAGCGAGATGAAGCTTGATGAGACCATTGGCAAGGACCCCTGAGCTTTTATTTGTATTTTCTTTTAGGATTTTGGGAAATGTTTTTTCTACATTGGATATTTATTTATGTCCTATATATATCACTTCTTTTCTCCTAATTTATGATATATCTATAAATATGACATGATTTTTTCATTCTTTGTGTGTTGAATTCCTTTTCTTTCATTTTTTACTAGTTTTCATGTCGATCTCCACTGAGTAGCCCATGGTTGTAGATGGATATAGACCAAAATCTATTCTCAATAAATAGATGATATAAAAACTCATTGAAATTGTGGATAAAATTCAAGAACTATCCATAGAGTTCCACCAGGAGTAGTAGTCGCCACGGTCCATGATTCGGTTCATACCTCAACTCGTTCACATGAAAACTGCAACACCTGAAGTAATCATCCTAGAAAAGTGACTAAAAGAAATTGAATATCCATACAGTAGTAGATATAAATGGAAAATGAGATACTGATCTAGTGGAACTACTAAAGAAAATATCATTCCATCCATCTAGCTGATGACGTCTAGTTAGCACTTTATGGGAGATAACCCATAGTTGTTTGTTTTTTATTTTAAGTCTTCATATTGGATCCTGTAATTTTCCATTTGAGAATTTTACGGACCAATATTTTAATGTTTTACCATATTTTTCTATAAAATTTATTATATATGTTTATTACTCAGTGAACCTTCCTTTTACTATATTATTACAATGTTTAAACCTGTGGACTAATTCTCCCTCTAGTGTATATTTTTTTCTCTAAAACAATTTTCAGGTGACATGAACTATTAATTACAAAATAATAAATACCCCAATGACATTCCATTTCATCTAGTGAGCTCTCGATTCACAATTTTTATTTTTTTTGAAAATTCCATTTAAAATCAGTAGACTTTCAAATTCTATAACACTCTCATATATATATCATTAATAGTTTTAAAAGTTTCTCATTCTAAGTGTGTGTTTATAGGGGGATTGACATAATTTTCACTAATAATGTACTTGAAATATTGTTAGTTTTCACTTTTCTAGGGTACATTTTTGTAAATTACATGGATTATTTGTCCTTGAAGATCATCATTACCATTTTAATTAATGAAAAATTTATGTGGAAAATAATTAAGAACTGTGTTTTATTCTTATGTAGAAATTTTTAGAATAATTGTTGTGTTCTGAAAATTGATTCAAATTCAGAATATTTTAAATTATGATTTATTTACAAATTACTTAAGATTTATGCCCATTTTTTCAGTTTATTTTTATTCAAATTACCAGAGAGGACTCTAAGCCTACGATTATGTATTCTTGTCTGAGCATATTTCTTGAGTGATATCTGGGACATGTCAACGTACCATAACTTACATTGATATCTTTTCAAAGTGATGAATGAACAATTGCACATTTAAAATGATTAAGACACTCTATGATAGCCATTTTTCTTAAGACCCCCATAAATATTTCTTTCGATAAGCCTACAATTTCCAAGAATGAACTTCTAGGATGAAGTTATTCCAAGATGATTTCCATTCCTACCCTTATCCTTGTATAATGCATAATATTACATTTGAACCAGTGGGGGAGGCATTCATATCATATGGGATACCCGAATTTTTCAGAGATATATGGTGATGTAACCAATCTACGTGGTTTTGATCCATACCATCTTTTTTGAATTTCATTTTTTACTCTATTAATTTTCAAAATACAAAAGAAAAGAATAATTGATATGGGTTGTGTACTAGGAAGGTCTAAAATCACCATTTTCTAGACCACTAAATACCTTGAAGGATTATATGTGGTTAGGGGATAGATGTGAGATCTGGAATACACATGACTTTATAAAAATAGGAATGAAAAAGAAAAATTAAAAAGTAGAAAGGAACATAATCACAATGGTTTACATATTTGATACATATATGGATCCTACCTTAGATGTCAGTGTATTCAATTAACCAGCTAAATGGGGAACTATATTTCACATGTCCAATCAATTATGAATTATAATTTAAATATTACCCTCATTTTGAGTCTCATTTTCACTTTTTTACCTACCTACATACAGCCTCAGAGTCATGAGAACCCTACTGATGAAGTCCTCATGATTAATGTTGTACTTGTCTCTAGACAGTAGAGATGACTGAACCAATTCAAGTCTATGGTTATGAACATGTACAGATGGTATGAGAATACATATACTTTCATTTTACCCTAAATTATAAGATAAAATCATAGTAAGGTAAAGTATAAATGTTCACATAAGATAAGGAATAGTTAAATGATTTTAATTAAAATAATAAAATTTGTTTTGAGAAGCTGGACTTGGATGCACGACTAAATTTTCATGCAGTGTTAATTCTAGAAGATGAACTTTTTATTTTTACACCTAATGTAATTACATGGATATAATGAATGTTTCATGTTTTTAAAAATTTCTTATCCTTTTATAAATCATTGTTGATACATTTTTTATTGAGGACAAAAAATTGGTCATGTGGGGGGGGTTTTGATAATCCAGAATTATATAACTTGTTTTTGGTATTTTATTTATAAATTTTCATAGATTTTATTTTTAATGAATTTGGTGTGTGTTTAATTGTGAAGAATGGAGGCATCATATGATTCCGAAGAAGAAATGCAGAAAAAGTAGATTTCCGCCAATATAGGTCCTGACTTCTTAGTACACATCATGTAGTAGTGGTTCAAAGAATGACCAAGTTGTTACCAAGCCACGAGGCTAGCAATAGAAAATTTCAATACACCTCGAGAACACCCTGTATACGTCATGATTCTAGTCAAAACAGTTGAGTGAGAAATCCACAAAATTCCTCACGAAGTAACAGATGGAGACCGGGACATGTTGTTTACACTCCATAAAAACATGTAGTTAGTATAACCCCTTAATTACTCCCAATATGAATGAGGCATATATGATATTCCAAATCTTCCAAGATGTACAAGGATCGATGGTACACATTGTGTACCTCCTGTACACATCGTGAATAAATCCTCCTAGATATACGGAAGAGGGACAAATAATTTCATATCAATTGTATATGGTATTCTTCCCTATTTTCATCCCCCCTTGAATTCCTTCTCCCCTTATCCAAATATATTATAAATTTCTTTTTCATATACATTTTTTAATCTAATTCAAGTGATGCAGGTCTGATTTTCTTCATTGTCTTCAAATTCTTCCTACATCAATTCATGTCACACATCCCTGATTTCCAACACCCAGTGTTAAATTCATTTTCATTTTTAATTAATCTATGAAATTTAATTTAGTTTCTATTAATTGTTTATATGTTTTATTACCTTTAAAAATTCTTAAATCCCCTTGCATTATTTCAATTCAATTAGTGTCAAAAAGTATGTCATACATGATTTCTGATGTTTCTTGAATCTCCACCCATTAGGAATTTATAAACTCCATAGGGGTAAGGATCAAAAGTATATGTATCTGAATTCATAATTAATCTTTAATTATAAACATGAAAACCCTAATTGGATTAGTTATCAAGATAAATAATTTAAGTTAACCCAATTTTTACGAACACCCCTGATCATGGAGTATCCAAACAAATGACCCTATCCTGATTGGAGTAAACGAGGATATGACCACTATCCTAGGACACTTTCTACCCAAGTGGAAAAACATAATGCTAATATTATGTTACTATTTCCCAATCAAGGAATAGAAATTTCCTAGGAAGAACATGGTGACGGTACCAATGAAATCTAGTCTCCACTATTTTCTTCCATGAATATGCTATAGGACCCTTCCAATATTAGAAATATAGATCATACATTACCTAGACAAATGAAATTGATCTCGACCCCTCATTAAATAATTGAATTCACCTCAAAAAATGTCTTTAGTAAAACTCTTAAATATCAATATATCTTGAAATAACTCATCATAGGGACTAAAACTATTTATCCCACTTCAAAACATCACCCTCTTCAAGGGTTGGATCTCGTACTTCTACTATACTACACCTTTGTAGTTTGTAATGTTTGGGACATAAAAATATTAATTTGACCACTAGCCACATGAACCCAATGATGTGTATAGGCATGATTCTATAGTTAAAGGAGAACAAGGAAATCATGTGTCTTATGTAACAAAATACACTACGATTCACTAGTTATTAAATAGTACAAAATATCATACACAATCACTCTATTCCAGGGACACTTCATTTATATGAAATTTAATGGTAGCAAAATACCTCATTCAAAAAAATTCTATTATCCCCACATAGCTACCCCATACCGGTGATGTCCTACTCAGTTTAAACACTTGAAAGTAGCCTTAGTATATTGGGAATTAAAGTCTTTTTCCCTGATTACCATGATACTCTTCTTGAACCGTAGTCCTATGTCGATGGACTTGAAATCACTATTCACTTAAACCAGATGACTATCAACGATTTTCATCATGATCTTCTCCATCATGAATTAAGCATTATGTTTCAAAGGATTGCTCTTATTCATGATCCCACACACTTTCTAGAAGGTACCATTCTATGTGAATATCGAATCCTTTATGGAACTCTATTTTATCATGAAATCCCTGTATTTCGGAAAATAACTTTTTTTGAAATTCCATAGAATTAGAAAAATCATATATAACATTTCCCTCATTATTATTATCATGAAAAGTTCCTGATTCATGAATCTCTAAGATTTATTTAATCGAGATAGATTCCCCATTTTTTTAATTCACTCTTTATTCAAAATGAGGGGGCAACCCCCTATTTTTTAAATTGTCCCTTGATAATGATCTAAATACCACAATTAACTTTTTATATTCCACTTAAACCATGATCATGAAGCTCCAATATTCATATTGTGGATAAATTTTATTTTATTCACAAATATTATCATATTCATGTAGACTACCATCATCTAATAGTGACTCAACTATTTTCATGAATCATGTTTAATGACACATCAATCCTACACAACACTAGATTCCTTGAAAAAAGTCCTATATTTTTTAAATTGATCCAAGATTCAAAAAATCCATGTCGTCGTTATATTAATGAAGTGGTAGTACTGGGAAAATAACTTTCATTATTATTTCTCATTCCTCTTAATTTTGATCTCCCAAAATATCGGAATAACTAGGAAATGACTTCATCTTCAAAATGGAAGCCATCTTGACCGTAAGATCAGTTCCCTTGAAAAATCCTTGATCAATCAAACAGTGGATTTTAAAAAGAAACCAATCTACTCTATTTCTTGATATGAAAATCCATGATTCCAAAAATATGGAAGCATTTGTGTATAGAATGTTTTAGTTATATTTTAAAAAATTTTGTAATTCCATGTCTATCCTTTCTCACCCTTATTAAAGGACTCCCCTACCTCCCTTTTTTACACCAAATAAAGAAAAATATATCAACCAATACCTTCCCATTTCCCTTTTAACATCTTTATCCACATTATTTATAATTTTAATTCTTAAAATTCATTCCCTAGTTACATTTAGAGTATACCTAAAGGATATATTTCGAAGAATATGTAATCCCCTTAACCAATCACATTTATTTACCTATTTTCTAACTCCTCAAAATCAGTGGTACTTATCATAAAAAAATAAATTAACTATACTATGTATACTAATTTTTTTTATTAAACCACCACTATCATCCCAGTTTTCAACCAAATGACAAATGATTACATTGTTTCTGCAGACGTGTGGATTTCCACCTCCACTAAGTTTTGTGATTCATTTTTATTCCATTTCTATTTTTCATAGATGGTAAAATGGGAATATTTAATGAATATTATATATATCTATATGATATAATAATTAGTCTAGATATATGATTTATTATTTACCATTATTTTTTCCCATCTAATGAAAAGTGAAAATAACTTTCATGTGTATGTACGACCTACATTCTCTTTCATAAGATGTAATTAATTCTTTATATCTATTATTTATATGGTTTTCAATATATACATATTTAATTAATATTAGAAATTTTTTTATAATTATTAACATTATGGAGATCATTGAGCCATGATCAACATACAATGACTGAAACTACTATATCAAAACATTCGTGAAAAACAAAGATGTTATAATAGCAATAGTGATTTTAAAAATGAATTTTTAATAAAAAACTGATAAAAGGTTATAATAAATTAATTAATAGAATTATATATATTATTTTTTTCCTTAATATATTCATAATAAATCTATATATATTATACCGAATATTTGAAAACATACAATTAATGTCGAACCTAAGGTAAGAGTTTATCTCAAAATATCTTTATTATTAAAAAATGTTTATGATTATGATCCCAATAGGGAAAATATTTTATCATTATATATTAAATATAATTTAATTTCTCATTCTCTATTTATTAGTATAAATAAATTATTTCCATTCAATAACCTCTCATTAGGTACTGAAAATACATAAATAATGTTTTAAATAGAATCCAGCATTATTTTTTTCTCTATCAGAAATCATTCTATTCCTTGTCCATATTTTCATTAAAATTTCTAAATGGATATTTTTAACATTATATAATGACTTATAAAATGTATTTTAATAAATTTCTTAATATTAACAAAATAGTTTAAAAGGAATCTTCTTTTTATTTTTTGAACGATGTATATTTTGATAATTCTATAAAAGTGTGAAAGTAATGATTTTTTATCTTGTACAACATGAATAGATTTTATAACCCTCATGAATATTAATTTAATTGAATATTCCCTTGAATGTTTTTATTTTTCATTTCATATAAAAAAATCTTTATATATATATATATATTGTATTAAATGATTTCTAATTAAAGTAATGATATTTTCATCACAATGATTCCACTGATATTTCGAATGTGTTTTAATATATGTATATATAATTTTTTAATAATGTTCATTTACTAAGGTTATATAATAGTTATACCTTTACTTGTATTTTCCTAGATTTTTTATGAACAACATTACTGGGGAAAACATCAATATTCTATAAAACTATTGTTATAAATGGGAAATTATTTTTTTAAGGAATTTTGATTATGTTGTCATGTTTATTAATATGATGAATTCATTAGAATTATTATTTATTCAGTGATTATGAAATAACATAGAACCAATATGAAATTGGGGGTCTAATGAGAAAAACCAAATTGTGTATTTAGTCTGGGTAGTACCCATTTATCTAAGATGTCATGGCTTGAGTCCCCAACTATAAGTTCCATATGTAAACCATTATTAATTACATAATTATAAAATCTATTATTGATATAAATTTTATTTTTTAATAATTTATTATATCCCTGGATAAAATTCAATCACATTAGATAAATGATATGACATTAATTTATCATCATATACTCTTTCCATATAAATCATGGCTTGGTATAATTTTCTATATGCATACCTTTTGTGAAGATCTAAGATCACCGCTTAATTTTGTTTACTTTACCTTGGATGATATGAAGTGTATAATGATTAATATCAAGGAATATGATAGACGTAATAATGGTTCTCTCAAAAAAATTCTATTTTTTATTTTATGTTTTGAAATGTAATGTTACATTCATGTATGTATCCTGATATCCCAAACTAATAAACTATTAGGCCATTTAAGTTGTGATTACTTGTATCTAGTACCAATGTAATAATGTAAACAATGAACCTAGGATATTGGGTTTTGGGTATTTATAATAAATCAATGCATTACTTAAATATCACCGATTATTAATAATGATACACATCCCTAATCAAAATAAAAAAACATTTATTAGAGGTTTAGTGATGTTAAATTCAAAACATATGCATGGTGATATTGGAAGACAAGTCAAACATGTTTTGTTATCTGAACATATGAATTTTCACAAAAAATATTGTTTAAAAAACTAATGGTTGAAGGGTTTTGATAGGGGATATGAAATTTAGGGAAACTTACAAACAAATTTTGGGTCAGTGGATTTTTCTTGAAATAAAATATGTTGATCCATCTAAAAATGAAGTAGTAAGTGCTATGGAAGACTCATGAAGAATTAGAACAATATAGAATCAAATCCTACTTATATGTGAAGTCACCCAAGATATTATTGTGGGAGAGTAGGACATATATCAATCATTCTCCTATCTCTAAGAACAAAAACAAATGTCAAACATTTCGATCAATTGCTGGTGTTGTTGGATATAGGGGATGAATATAAGATTAAATTGGGTTGAGGACTTTGTAAACTCAAGGTTAAATAGTATATGTTAAGGTAATTACTATAAAAATATATAACATTATAGATAAGAATGATACTAAGGAATTAAGGGAGAAATTAAATAGTGGAGAAAGGAGAGAAAAGGGGAGGATGAGACCCTATAGACATTGAAGGAAGTCCCACGCCCTCTCTATGGGAAGGGATCAAAATAGTGGCCATCACCATCTAGGTCCGATAGTAAAATAAGATAGATAAATATTTTGATCTATTATTCATTAATTATTTGAATGAGATAGAACTGTATATATAACGTGAATTTTAAATGAGAGTAAAAACAAAATGTGACACTGGATTTTAACCTTATATCCCAACCAAATACCAAAAATTTGAAGGAGGTATAACCAACATTAAAATTTTATCCTTCGTGTTAGAAATGAATAAGAATAATTATTTTTTAATGGAAAAAATAAACCAGTCTTGTTTAGAATAGGTGAATTGTATAGAATCAAGTATGTAAAAATTCATGAAAGTTAGACTATAAATGATGATGTATTATAGTGGAATAACAACCACATATTCATGATTAATGGACTTATTAATATTTATAATGTTGTAATGATAATTTTGTAAGTGTCTATTCTCAACAGTCATCCAGATTTTTGAAAAAAATTCATTGTATGACATCATTAAATAAATTATTATATCATTGTTTGTAACCACTATATTTGTCCATATATTATTTTGCAATGTTTTTTTCACTTGTGTACTTCTCACACATGGATTCATCTATTTAAATTAGTTATACACTCACTACACAATATTTTGAATGGTTAAACAATAAAAACCAATAATAATAATCATACCAAAAATATAGCCATCATTATCATGTATAATGAATATATCGGTCCCATAATTGATTATAGAATGATAATGAACCACTTCAGAGATTTTGGATTTAAAAGAATATTTTTCTCCATATTGTGTATTTTTGAAATATTCAATATAATATTTAAGGGGAGTTTAAATTTAAAAAATATATAAATTTATTTAAATATAAATTAACCATAAATATAATTATAAACATGGTAATTAATTATCATTTTCCATGTTATGAAAAATAGTGAATAATGTGTTAGATATCTAAAAATATTAATTTTAAATTGTTTTATTAAAACATTTTATTTAATTGAATTGTTTTAACAATAAACTATTAACATGTTTTTGAATTTGATTTTCACTATCTAATAAATTTCGGAAATTATATTTCCAAATACCTCAAATATGAAATTATCAATTATTTTTTTAAATTTGTATTTATTGAATGATATGAATTAGAAATAATATTTTTTTAGTTATAGTTTTCAATATTATATTTTTCATAGTTTATTTATATTTTATATTAAAATCTGGACATGGTCTACAACCAATTTATTTTTCAATTTTATTGGTTGAATGAAAATATATGGAAAGTTTATTTTTAAGTGTCTATACATTGAAAATGATAATTAAACACACATTTCATATTTCCATTGACCATATGATGTTCCCATGAAAGAACACAAGATAGCTCAACCTTCCACATGTAAACATATTGAACTGACTAGAAGAAGAGTAAAAAAATAATTTCTATTACAGAGACCTCTTGTTCAAAGTGAGTAAACTAACTGTGCTAATTATTTTAGTAAATTTTTGATGTGACCATTATCAACTCATTATGCTAACTCTAACCAATTTAAAATGGATGTGTGTAATTTACACTCATATATTTTTCACCTTCATCAAAATATTGTTTCCTACACTATTTTGAATCCCCCAGGAGAGAAATTATATATTAACCAACTATATAAGGTGTTACCAAGCTTCGGTGCCCCATATTTTTAGTAGAATGAGTACCAACGATCCTTCGATTGATTTCAAACCACTTTTTTCACCAAGATACCATTTTAATATGAAAAAAAAACATGAACGAATATGACCCTTTAAAAATTGAGTGAATTTACTCATAAACATAGCTACTTATATATTGAAAAATAACCACATTCATGATGCATTTAATTATTATAAAATAAATGAAATTATAGAAGAACATTACTACATGCAGAGATTGAATCATTTAGAATAAATTTTCAATGAGATTAAACTATTCAATGAACCCATGTAATGATGATAATTAATGATGATAAACTTAATACTATGAAATAAAAGAGTTGAAGATGACTCAAACCATACCAAACATATTTTTTACTATATTGATGAAAATGTAATGTGATTTTACATTATCATAGATTTCACTGAGACAATTTTGCATAAATTTTGGTCATACTAGATTGAGAATTAACATATTAGTTCTATGCGATGTATTCCATATGCAGGTAAAAATGTAGGGAGTCATTAATTTCTTATGAAATAGTTGTGAGTGTTTGGGGAGACCCAAAATATGTGATCTATAAAATTTCCAAACCAACTTTTTTTGTGTATGTTGTGCAAACCTTGATTATTCTATCTTTAAGCTATTAGAGACCTCAAAATCCAACATAGTACAGTTTTCCGCTCACAAAAAATATATTTGAGATGCTCAACTCAAAAGGTTGTGTGAACCAGTTCCTTACATACCAATCAATGTAACCAAGATAACCCTCCATGTCATGCACATTCTCTAATATTGCAGAAATGGAGACATATTATCAATTAAAAAACACACCATCAACAGGTTAATGGCCAAAGTGACTGCTCCAATACACTATATTATATACCTACCACATATTTTTACACCTTCAAATTAAAACCAATATTGATGATAAATAGGGGGTTCTATTATAATAAAAATTAGTAATTGATCGAGCATGAGTGGGATTGTAGAGCCAAGATTGTGATTATTGGTATGGATTAACTATGTTGTGATCATTATAATGAGCTTCATGGGCTGATCAATTATTAGTGAAAAATATCAAACCATCAAGGGATCATGGAGTGTAATAAATATTGTATGAATTGACCAAGGATGAATATGAAGAAGATAACTATCGTAAATTTTCAAGGGTTTTAAGAACATTTTTGTATGCTGTATTTTCTATTATAAGATTGACATGATTTTATTCTCCCTTAATAATAATGTTTTTTCATTTCTTGAAGTTCTCATAATTTGTGAAATTATTATTTCCTATGACATTTAATAATTAATGAATTCTTACTAGGAAGGGAGTTTGTAATTATATATGATTGATGAGAAGAGTGAATAATTTACTATCAAGTAGAATATGATAAAATTAACGTAGCTGCTATTTTTGTCACACTCATAAAAATATGAAAACTATATAACTGATTGAATTTTTATTGTTCCATGGATAATGTAGTACAAATTATAAATTGAATAATAAATTTAATAAAAAAAATATCATGTTTTGATTGAATAATAAGATTTCTGATTCTGATCTTGATGAAGAAAAATAGAAGACTAGTGTTATATTGATGGAGGTAATTAATTTTGATCAAATACAAAAATATATAGGCTCTAGAATATTAGAAATTAGGATAAATAATTGTGTAGAATATTCAAGGAACATATACAGTGATTCCAACATTCTCATGCTCTAGGCTTACATTATTGAATCCCAGACATGGTAAAACCCAATTTCATCCACTCAATATATAAAATAGTGGCCCATTATGTAATAAAAAATGTTTATATAATCAAAATTTGTGACGTACAATCCCATCTTCATGATAAACACAAAATCTAATAAATCAAGCCCAGCCTATTCATATAAACTCACACTATACAAAATGTAGTCAACTATCTTAAATAACATTGATCTTCCTCTCTATCCATGACACACTAAATCCTTTCAAATAATTATTATTCATGATGGAGTGAGAGATAAATATTGTGAATATAATTCTAAATGTGTATGATTCATTTTTTTAAAATATCATCATTTGAACTGGATATGAGGCAACAATCAATCTAGAATATGATAAGGAATAAAATATCATGAATAATTCTGAATTATTTATATCATAAAAGATGAATATTATTCTAATCACGTGGTAAATATTTTATAATTCAAGATATCGAACATCATTTCAAAATAAGCTATGAATTTATTTTTGATTTTGGGGTTTTTTAAAGAAATTCTTGATCATGTATTGTTCTTATATTTTCTAATTTTTGTATTTCATCCCATTATAATTACTATTGTGATGAAACACGAATCAATTAGAGAATGATTAGTAGAGGCTTCCCTCACCTCCTATCAATGAATCCCAAATATTATTTTTTTATAACTTCTGTTCATTTTCTCAAAATTTACTGAAACTATTTATATATTCAAATATTTCATTTTTTATTTACACGTGAAATTTATCATCCCTCTCTTAGTAGATCAGACACACAAACCACTTAAGATAATTAAATATTAACAGACTGATATTTTTATGACATATAATTTATTTATTTTCAAATTTCATTGATGTATTTTCATGTAAACTACCTCAAGATAATCTCACAATATAGAAAACATCATCTTGGATTGCGGTCTACAGTATACGCAAAACTATGCTTGGATTGTGATACAAAAAATTTCATATTCTCTTGGATAAATTTTATTTTTTTGAAAGAAAAAATTTATGTGAACAACTAAATATTATTATGTAACCTTGTTAGCATGTTAATGTAGTGGTAGGGTTTAACATTATTAACTTTTATCACAAAAATTATTTAATTACAATTATGTAACTTTATAAAATACTAAAATAAGACATTATGGATTTTTTAAAGAAATATATGTGTAAAATATTCATAATAATTTATCTTAAATGTTATCTAGAAATGATATAAGAATATATTCATTTTTTTATAAAAGAAGTAATTTTTTAAAAAAATGTAGTTTTTCTTGCATTTTGATGGGGCAGCCATTTTAAATCTAGTTTTTGAGACTTTTTTCAATTCAAATTGTAAATATAATTTTTTTATTTTAATATGGAATATAAAAATTTACTTTTGATGAAATAATCGTATTTTTATGATATGTTTCCTTTTTTTGATGAATAGTGAAAATAATGATTTTTATTGAAAACATTATTTTGTTTTAAATTCAATACATTGTGAAAGTATTTTTTGGGTTTTGTTTTAAATTCTAATTTTTTAATATTTACCCAATTATGATTTTGTAAATTATTTTATGCATCAATTTATTGTAAAAAAATTCAATTTTAAAAGGGGGATTTTCCCATAAAAATAGTTTTATTTGACGTTTTATAGGTTTTATTTTACTTGGAATTTTAAAACTTCTATGTTTTTAATTTTTAAAAATGGATTTAAAATTTGGAATATATATATCCAAAATTATTAATTAGTTCACCAAAATGAATAAATACAATGGAAAATTTTGTTACTATGGTAAATGGTAAATAAGTTAACTCAGACTAAAAATAAAATTATAATTACAATAAAATGACAAAAAAATGAAAAAAAAATTAATTGAATTAGACCTTTTACTATAAAAGATTGATATCATGTCATTTAATGGACTTTTATTCCATTAAAAGGTCTTAAATAACATTTAATTCATAGAAAGACACAAAGTGTCATTTTCATTGACTTTAATATCAATTATGAGTCAACATATGATAAAATTGGTGGGATCAACGAATATAAATGTTATTTTTTATATTAATAAACATTTTTACCTTATATAAATTTATTTTGTAAATTTTGGGCATATTTGGGATATATTATAGTGTTTATAATATTTTTTTTAATGATAATTTAAAGATGTCACATTCATGTTTTAAATAATATATCATTTTTGAAAATAAGGTTATAAAAATGATATATTCCACTATAAATACTAATTTGAAAGATAAACTATTTTTTTCATTGTAATTTATTTTTACTTTTTAGTGAAAAAAATAAATACCTTAATGACATATATATTTATTATTCATAAATTATATCATTGATGAGAAATCAATAATGTGATTTTTATTAATACTATAATAACCTTTAAAAGACCTAAAAACATGAAAAAAATATTACTAGTCGGTTATATCTCGATCATATTCATCCATGTGTTGAGATATTGACCATCTTCAGCCTAATACAGAGGATTATTACACCTATAATATTTTATTTAATGTGATGTTAATGTTGTCAAATTCATGTTTTAGTAAATATAAATATTTTCAATGTTGGGTTCTATAGAAGATATATTTGACTATAATTATTCTTATTAAATCTATTATATTTATCCTCATCTTATTAATTTATATTTAATTTCCACAAAATATTCAGTATATTGATTAAATAAAAAAACCATGGTTGTAAATATTTTATTAATAGAACTACCAAAATAATGTTTTAAAATTTTTAAAATAAATATAATTTTAGCTATTTAATATGTCCACTAAATGTTAAAGATTATCTAGACTCCATTGATCTATAATTAATTATTTTTTTGAGGATAACGTATTTTCTTGATATTTTTAACATCTATGAAATGAATAGTTTCAAACATCACATTACAGTTGGTTTTTCAAAACTATGATTTAATAAATTATTTAAATATACATTTCTATTAAAAAATATATAATGATTATTATATGGTATAAAATTTTATAAAATGTTCATTTATGGTATAACTAACATTAAATGAGTAAATATTACACTATATTAATATTGAAACTTTTGTTACCTTAGATAAAATAAAAATTGGATAATTAAGGATTAATTAAAATGATCAGGTTTAAGCTGCAATAAAAACCTAAAAAATTTAATTATTAAAGATATTAAAACCATATCCCATATAATATTATAAAATATGAAATTTTAGTGGTTTTTTGGAAATGTTTTGATTTTATTATAAATTAATATTTTTGGAGATTCCAAATGTACCCCTCACCTTAATTATTAAAGGGGACATCCTCTCTCAAAAATTCAATTCACATTGTGCCATACAAATAGGATATAAATTTCCCATTTCACTTCCCAACATACTTAGTCACATTCTAGAGGTTTTTTTCTACCCAAAATACAATCTCTTGTGCCTTTAAAAGGAAATCTGGAAGGAACTCGTTGAAGAAGAGGTAATCTCCTCTACTGATTCATTCAAATTATGTATTCTTATAATTCCACTCCATGAGTTTTTCCCTCTATGAATTAATATATACAATATCAATTATATACCAAATTTTTATTAAGATTATATAACAACCATATTCCAACTTCTATCCATCATACAAAAAATGAAATCACCACACATCTGTGTGTACAACATACCATCTCCACGTAGTGGTGTAATCTGTTTTTTAACACCACATGACATAGATGGGTATAATTATGGAAATAAAAATTTTATATAATAAGAATAAAAACTATACTATTCCATAAAAATATATATACCATAAAAATCCATTGCAATTTATAATAAAAGGAATGATATCATCGCTTGTGCGTACGTATGACCTACCGTCTCAATGATGCGATGTGATTCATCCTACATGATATCCATTAATGCATGTTTATATAAATGTACACAATAAATATATATGAAAAATATTATGTTGATATAATTTTCGAATCATATAACAATATCCTATGATGGAGAACCAGAACTTATTCGATAAAACATGCATAATAAAATGAAGCAGGTAATACATGAATGATGAGTAATAATGAAATATTTTTACCAAATGGAATATAATATGATTATTTATGATATCATAAAAATGTATATAAATCTGTAATAAATCAATAACATCAATTAAATCATTATATAGTAGGTTCAGATACATATAGATTATATCAGACTTAAGGTAAGGCACAATCACACATTTTCATTTTCATCCTAAATTATTTATATGTATGTATTTACTAGGGAATATTTAGCAGCCATGTCCATGTTTCTTATATATGGAATATTTTATATATACTTATAATTTTTTTAAAATTCAATTTTAGAAATTGGTAAATTTTTATTAAAGTGTATGAAATGAATCTTTTTTCATTTTTAGTACGAGGTACTTCGTTAATTTTCGATAAAAGCACAAGTAGACAATTTTCTTTTAATTTATACAGCATGAACAAATTTTTATTTTTTCATAAAACATAATTTCCATTAAATCCCCTTTAGAATATTTCATTTTTATTTTCAATTAATTTTTTTTTTAAATTTCATAGTAATTTTAGAAGATAAAACATTTTTGAAGAAGAAATTATATTTTCCTCAAGAATTAATTTCAAGTGTTTAATAAAAATTATTTTCTATAAAAAATAGAATTAATTAATAGGTTTATGTTTATATTTTACTATCACTATTGTTCATATGATTTTATAGTGTTTATGAAATAATTATATTTATGAAATCCATTTTTTTAAATGGATTATGTTATGGTGGAATGGGGTTTAATGAAACCAGTTTTATTCATTTGGTTATGATGAATATTTTTTGTTCTTGTATAGCATTTATACATGTTTTTATTACGAGTTTTCTGGGATGCATATCTACATCAAATTCATTTGGGAATGATTTATATATAATTACATAGATAGTACCTGAATTATAGGTAAATATTATTCAATAGTGCAGTGCTAGAATGGGGAATGAACTCAGTTTTATATTAAACTTTTTCCACTATGATGGTGTTGGTAATGATCCGTAGATAAATTTGAAATGATTTTTTATACTTATGTGTTTACCACAATTCCATGTTTTATGCCCATTATATTTTCTCATGGTTTATTATTCCACTATGATCTATGCCTTATGAATTACCAAGACATATTTCATGACTAATGATTTTGATATGTGATAAATGTCTTATGGTTTAAAAAAGTAATGATCATGTTTTCCATTATTATTTATATTTTTTATGATATTTTTCATTCTTACCTTTAATAAGATGTTAATATCACTATTTTCATATGTTTTTTTTTAGGATATAATGGGAGGTTTTAGGTAGGAAATATAGAGTGGAATATCTATGCGGTAGATGTTGAGGATATTTAAAGAATTTGTTCCATGTTTTCAGAGGCACTAATATAATTTGGTATTTGGGTATCTATTTGTGTCATGTATTAAGTAATCCAAAAAATTAATATAATCTCCATGTACTTAAGTCATGGTTCTTTACAATTGCTATCAGAGTGATGGTTTTTTCAACCTTTAGAATCTGTGATATGAAATATTTAGTGACATACCTAGAGATATTTATATAGTATGTCTAGGGTTGTCCTGAGGATAAGTATAATTATAAGTTACCTTTATATAATGATGTTAGTGAAAATTCATAACAAATTATTCAACCTATGATGTAATGGATTGAAATAACTCCCCCTTAATAATATTTTTCTTTCGTAGTACGATTTTTCCTCTCACTTTTCTTTTTGGTATTTAGAAAACGGATGGAAAAAATGAGGATTCATGTAAATGAAAAATATGATGGGAAATGGAATGATATTACTCAAGAGAAACCAAATGAAATGGGAGATTTACGGTGAAAAATCATTATTATTTCTAACCAATAATATCATAATTAGTTCAATAATTTCTTCTTTGGTTAGTTTCCTAACCCACCTAATAATAGAAAGATGGGGTTTCATGGTGGCCACATAGGATATAATGTTAAATTTTTCTCATTTAGATATTTTGGGAAGTGGAATCAAGAGAATGATTCGAAGGACATGGAATATTTTTTGGATGATGAAAATAAGGAAACAAAGAAATTCATTACAAAGGAAAAGGTTCAGTTGATGTAGTTTATTAATATAATGGTATTTCTAAGGAATCAATTATAGATAAATGTATTAAATGTAGAATATTTTGGAATTACATAAATTGATGACCTAGGGGAAATTCTAATGAAGATAATCAACATGGTCATGTGGGTATTTTTTCTATTGTACACAGAAAAGAGACTATGAATGAAATGTTTGATGAAAGAAGTGTTATGGAATAAAAAGGTGAAGCCTCTTTAATAGTTTAAGAATATATTGCAATGATTTAATGTCTATGTATTGGAATTTAGGAACATGGTTATAAATGTACTTTTATTGTATTATGGATTAATAAAACATCTAAGGATAGTTCCAATATATTTTTTTCCTCATGTATTTGAAACTATATGTTGAATGGCATTTATAACCATGAATAATTATAGAGGACGAAAGCGATTATTTTGTGGAGGCAAAAGGATTAAGGAAAAAATAACCCTTAATATGTATCTAATGTTAAGAAAATGATTTTGCGGTAAAGATATGTTAGATATAAAAATGTATATTGGAGGATACTTGTTTCTTGGGAACTAATTAAGGATTTTTTGGAAATAAGGTTACGCTATCATGGAAAATTTATACGACTTTTTAGGACATCAGCAATATAACAAATAAGTTTTGGAATAAAGAAATATGCATGTTTGTAAGAAAGATATATGTCAATTCCAATTATTACCATTAAAAAAGTGAATACATATTGACTTTGTTCCCAAGTTTGGAATGTGACCCACAAGAGATACCTTATGATATACATGGATAAATTTTAATCAATGTTAGTGAACCTATTTATAATTTTTTCAATTTTCACCTTTTAGAAGTATTTTAATGTTGTAAATTTATGGAATTTTTATGATAAACATTGGATGAGTTTTTTTAGCATAAATTCATAACTAAGAATATGTGGACTTAAATATATTTGAAGAATTTTCAAACATTTTTGTGGTAATGATAAATGTAATGAAATATAATTCTATTTATGGATATATATATCTACTAATTCTTTAGGAATGATAAACTCATCATAATTTATTTGAATTACAGATGATGTGGAAATTTTTCACGGAACAAAAAATGGTGAGACTATACAAAAATCACACAGGCATTTATTCTCAAAAAAGTATTCAACATTAGGAAAATGATCTTGATACAAAAAAATTAATCAGAATGCCTTCCTATCCAATGAATTTTATGGTCCCATAGGTCATTGTATATTTATGGCTTTGTGATTATTAACTTTTTCTTATACATGTTCTCTATAACTCTCCCTCAAAACATGATGTTATGATTTATCTTCAATATCCATGTTTCACATTCCACATATCTTATTCTATGTGGAAACCCGGTTATTAGTCACTTTGGGTAAAAATTATGATTCCAAATTTCCTTTTTTAAAACTATATTTTAGTATTCCATTTACAATTTGGGTATCTATGAAAGATAATTTCAATTATTAATCCTTTTTAAAAGTGTTGAATTTTAAGGGAAAACTCATTTAATATGTGAGGTGTAATGCAACAAACTGATATTTTTATGTGATATATTTTTCTTTCTTTTTAATATCTTTGAAGTCTTTTGTTGAATGACACATTATGATACGTTTGTGCTACATGAAACATCATTTTAGATACCGGTATACGCCACACTATTCTGGGATTTTGTTTCAGATAATTTCAGGTTTTTTGATAAAATTTATTTTAACGAAAGCCAAAGTTTATGTGAAAAACTATGTATTATTAAGTTACCTTATTACCTAGTCACCATAATCGTTGGTATGAATATTAATAACTTTCATGTGAAAAACTATTTATTTGAAAATAAATGAGTTAATAAAATAATAAAATATCTAATTATGGGTTTATTTAATGAATATTATGTGTAATATATACAATATAATTCATCTAATATGTTTTTTTGGAAAATATAAAAGAACAAATTAAAATGTTTTTGGATAAAAATGAATTTTTCAAAAAATGTAGTTTTTTCACCGTTCAACTGCACACCAATTTCAAATCTAGGTTTTGAATCATTTTTATATTTAGTTTGAAAATTTATATATCTTAATTTAATTTATTATATTAAAATCTAATTTGGTTGAAATATTTGTATTTGTCGAAAATGTTCAATTTTTTTATGAATAGTAGAAATACTGATTTTTTTGAAAAGTTATTTTCTATTAAAGTCATTATATAAAAAAAATCTGTTATGGATTTTTTAAAATTTTAAATTATTCATTTTTATCAGTATATGGTTTTTAAAAATTATTTTAAACACCAATTTACTATAAAAGCATTTTTCATTTAAATATTGGCATTTTTTCAATAAACTATTTTTCTTGACATTTTACCAAATTTAATTTTAATTTAATCCTAAAACATCTATGTTTACAATTTAGAAAAATTGATTTAAAATTTCAATTCTAGAGGTTTAAATTTGGTAATTAGGTCCCTTTTACTTTTGAAAAATATGAATAGTAACCATGTTAAATTTTGTTACCCGAGTAAAGGATAAATTATGTAATTTAGGATAACAATAATATTATAAGGACTATAAAATGATCAAAAAATTGAAAAAAATCATTTTATGAATTTAATTATATCCTAGTCTCTTAAGGATCTAAATTATGTTCTTTAATAGAAACATGTCCATGAAAACGACTTAATAAATATTTAAATCAATGAAATAAAAAAAGTTTCATTATTTTGTCTTTAATATATATTATGTGTCCACATATGGAAAAATGGATTGAATCATTGACTATAAATCATATGTATAATTTTAATCAACACATTTCCCGAATATAAATATATTTTTTATATTTTGGGGCCATTTGGGAGATATTATGGTATTTATCATGTTTTATTTAATGAAATTTGAAAGATTTCACATTCCTAATTTGAATAAAATATAATTTTTAAAATATGGTTATACAGAAGATAAAGTCAAATATAAATACCCATTTTAAATAAAAAATATTTATATTTATCATGGGGTTTTTTTAATTTATATGATTGAAATAATTAACTTAATGGTTTGTATTTTGATGGTGAAAAGTTTTTTAATTGGTGAAAAATAAATAATCTATTTTTTTAAATGATAATAACCACTAAAAAACTCAAACAATAGATTTTTTTGGTCAAGTATATATAGACCATAATAATTCAAGAGTATATATATTTACAATTTAATTCTATATGGAAAGGATTGTGATGCTTATAATATTTTATTTTATGAGATGTTAAAGCTGTCACATTCATGTTTTAATAAAAATAAAATTTAAAATATATGATTATAAAGAAGATATATTCAACTATAAGTATTCCTATGAAATCTATTGTATTTATCTTAATCATAGTATTTTATTTTTTAATTTTTACCCATCAAATAATTATATTAAATAATTACACAAAACTGATGTAATAATTATTTTATTAAAGGAAATATCTAATTAATGTTATTAAAAACATTAAAATAAATATAATTTGACCTAATTAATATTTATAATGAATTTTATATATGAAAAAGACCTAATAGGGATATAATAAATGTTTTTTTCTTAGGATATTATCTTATCCTGATATTTTTTAAAATCCAATAATTGAATAGTATCAAAAGTGGCACAATTGTTGTTTTGTCAAAACAATGTTTTACTAAATTTTTTAAAAATAGTAATAAATTTTTTAAAATATAAAATAATTATAATATATTATAAAAATCTTATATATTTTTTATTTATCATCTATGTTTTTTAAAATAAGTAAATATTACACTATTTTAATATTGAATCATTTGTTTCTTTCGTTAAAAATTAATTTGAATAACTATGTATTAATTAAAATGATATGTTTTAAATTGACATAAAAACCTATCCGAAATTAATTTTTTGATCATATTAAAACCTTATACCATATATTATTATAAATTATGAAAATTTTGAGGTTTCTTAATGCTGTTTTATTTTATTATAAGTTAATTTTTTTGGAGATTTCAAATGTGCCCCTCGCAAAAATTAAAAAAGGGAACATCCTCCATAACAATTTCAATTCACTTTTTTAATTCAATATAGGTTATAACCTAGCCATTTCCCTTCTAAACATATATATTAACATTCTAGAGGTTCCATTCTTCTAAAAAGACTAACTCTAGTTTCTTTAAGAGGAGATCTAGAGGGAGCTCGTCGAAGAAAGGGGCAATCTCATTTACCGATTCATTAAAATTATTTCTTCATAAATCCACATAATGAGTTGTTTCCCTTATAAATTAATAACTCTTGTATCAATTATATATTAATATGTTATTAATATTATGTAATAACCATATTCCACATCATATATATCCTATGAAATATGAAATCACTACGGGTGCGTACGTACGACTTACCATCTCCCTGCCATGGTGTAATTATTTTTTCACCACCCCGTGACATGGATGGGTATAATGATGAAATATTAAATATATATGATTTTTATTTAAATATATTTATTCTGGAATAATATATATACCTTCAACTTCCCTTCCATTTCATAATTAAAAGGAATGGTATTATTGCTTGTGCGTACGTATGGCCTACCATCTTCACGATGTGATAATATTCATTCAACTTGATATACCTTAAATAATGATAATGTAAATGTAGTGAATAAATGAATATGATATATATTATGATAATATAATTTTGTAATGATTTAAATATGACCTATGAAGGATAACCGAAACCTATTTGAAAAAAATGCATAAGAAAATAAAGCAGGTAATACTCAAATAACGAGTAATAGTGAAATATTATTACCAAACTAATGATAATATGTTTATATATGCTATAATAAAATTTAATATAATTCCATAATAATTTAATGATATCATTTAAATAATTATACTTGAGCTTTAGATACATACAATGGATATTATATCTAAGGTAAGGTATAATCTCACAATCTAATTTTTATCTGAGATCGTTTATATGAAAGTATTTATTGGTGTATGTTTATCATCAATTTCCATGTTTCCAAAATATTTAATATTTTTTATATCCATAAAAAAATTTAATGTCAATTTTAACAATTTGTAAATATTTATTTAATGGAATTTAAGGAATCTTTTTTCATTTTTGTTATGTGGTACATTATGACATTCCATAAAAAGTATGAGAAGAATGTTTTGTTTTAACATATACAAATTGTAAATTTTTTTGTTTTCATAATGAATTATTTATATGAAATTTCATTTAAAATATTCCATTATTATTGTAAATTAAATTATTTTATTTTAAAAGTATAGGGATGTCTGAGTAGTGGAATTTCGTCTGAAGAAGAATTGATATTTTCATAAATAAATTATTTTAAGTGTTCTGTCAAAAATATTTTTCATCTAATATGGAATTATTAAATGGGGTTAGGTTTCAATTATTCTATACCTATTGTTCTTATTGTTTTATTGTGTTTATTATGGAATTATATTTATAAAATTCATTTTCAATACATGTATATTATGGTGGAATGATGTTTAATGAAACCCATTTTTTATTGGGGTATGATGAATGATATATGTTTTGGAGAAACATTTACGAATGATTTAATTATGAGATAAGTGTGAACTTTATCTCCCTACAATTCATTGGGTAAATATTTATATCACTTTAGATTTATTGGACTATAACATAAGGTAAATATGATTCAGTAATACAATGGTGGAAGGAAAAGTAAATCCAGTTCAGTAATACATGGCTAGAATGAGGTGTGAAATCAATTTTCTAATCAAATTTGTCCTCTATGATAGTTGTGGAAATGAGACATGGCTAATATGTAAATTTTTTCCTATGCTTATATGTTTTCCACAATTTTATGTTTTATTCCAATGTTAATTTATCATGGTTCATGATTATATTGTGATATTTTCCTTTTGAATTACCATGATTTATTTCATGTGTCTTGATTTTGATATATGTTTACTGTGGAATGGTTTCCATAAGTTATGTTCAGCTTTTTCCATTCTTATGGTTATTTATTTAAAATTTCATTTCGTACCCATACAGATCATTTTAGCTCACCCTTTTTATATGTTTTCATTTACTAATGATATAATGGAAGGTTTAGGAAGGAAATATAAATGGGAATATATTAATGGGAGATGTTAAAGATATTTCAAGAATGTGTTCCATGTTTTCAAAGGCGAAAAATTGATACCTTCTTTGGGTGGATATTTGTGTCATGTAATATATATTCCCCCAAATGTAATATAATGTCCATACATTTCAATATTGGGTCCTTACATACACTTCATGAGATGATGTGTAATGGATTTACATAAGGGATATTACTAGTTTACCTTCCATAAAGCTTGCTTATTTTATAGAATTCATTGATTATTGAATCCCTTTGATCGAAATAAAACATATATTTGACTATAACGAAGTGAGTTCTCACTTAGTCAGGGAGAAAACATGTGATTAATACTAGAATTAGAAATTTATTTTTAATATTATGATATATTTGAGGTGAGGCTTTTTTCATACAAAATTATTTAAAATACCAATAAATTTTAATTATTGATTTCATTTTTCAACCCTACAAAAAAAGATAAGAATACACCAAAACACTATCCTCTCTAGAGATAACGTTCATCAATTATTACATAATTATTTTTAGTATCAAAAATTATTTTATTGTATCTTATAAAAAATCCATCAATCAACCTTCAACCGTTCATGGGGATGGTTAAGTATATTCAATCTCTAAATTACATATGGTTCATACCTAATTCACCATGTCTGATAAGGGAGTTACAAGTGTGATCAATTATCAATTGTTATAATTGTGATCCCAAATATAATAAGTAATGTGAGATGAGTGGATGAATTAAATTGATCATAAATTTTGATTTATGTTTCAGAAAAAAAATAGAGTATGATAATGGAATTCAATCAAATTCGAATATGGAACATTAACAATTACTGTTAATTTATTATCTATTTCATTAATATCATTTTCATTTTATAAACATAAAAGAACAAAAAAAATTATGGTTTCATTTAAAATAAAAAAATTAAAAAAATCTTGTGGATTGTGAATAGAAAACCAATGAATACTTGAGAATGATATTCATATTTCTATACATCTAATTCTAATTTCATTATTTTCATCATTTTTTGTAGCTAGGGTTTGGCTTAGTGGTAATCACCCTGTAATCCATCATGAAAAACGGGGGTTCAAAACCAATTGGGTGAAGGGTATTGGAGCGGTCTAAAGCAGCAGTGGCACTATAGCAATGGCAGGAATTGTAGCGGCAGTAGGGTATTGTTGCAGTGGTTGATACTATGCAGTACTGTAGTAGGAGGAGTATTGTAGCTATATTATTCGCAAAATGGGCCTTGGGACACAAATTTGGGCCTATGGGCTATATAATGGGAAAAATTCCCACTAGGGCTTCAGGCTATGTGATGGATCTCCCTCTACCCCATTAAAAGTGGTCATTGAATTGTTTTAAATAATAAAGGAATCTTCGACACCAACCTTTAAAAAAATTCTCATCTCTTTCAATATTTTCATGTTTCATCATCCATGTGACATAATAATTATCTCATAATTTAAGTCAATGATGTTATATATCATTATGGGTGGTCCAAAGGGGATTTATAATAATACTTCTGAATTTATGTCTTTTATTTCAATTATATTTTCTTTTTTTAGTGATTCAGCAATGGAAATGAGTGGGGATAGTGATTGTTAATCAAATTTTCTATCTATATTTCTTTACTCATTCACTCTTATAAATTTTATTATTTCTCCTTTTTATAGTACAGTCACCACACCATATTAGGTGATTGAATTGATAGATTGATGGCATGTGATCGCTTCCTAGTGGGTTGATTATGTTCACTATACCTATTGTGGGGTTTTCATTTTAAATTTTTAGAATATAATTGATTTAATTTTGTTCCATATGATTCATTAGTTAACTTGGGATCTCACACAAATGAATAGTGTGATATGAGTGGATAAATAATATTGATAATTCTTATTATGTTAGTTAACTATGAATAATAGATAATGGTGATGGAATGCATTATAATTCCCTAAAGATCCATTCAAACTTATTTCAAAATATTTATATATTGTTTTCCTTTTTCCCTTCCATAAAATTCACAAAAACCAAATAGCTTTTCTTTTCTCACCCAAAATTAAGATGAATTATAATTATTCAAAATCATACATATTTATGGAATTATGTACACATTCTAGAGGGAAATGAAACTATATATTCTTCATTTTTATTTATCATTCCTCCTATTTGAGTTTATTACATTTCTCTATTTCAAATCAACCAAAATTTTTATTTCCTAGAGTGGAATATATTTATTTTTTTCAAAATAGAATTCTATCAAGTTAAACTTCTGTATATATCTTTTTTCCTATGTCACAAATTTCATAATATATACATCATTGATACATATGAAATGAAATTTTTAAAGTTAATTTAACTTTATTAATCATGGATAAATATCACCCTTACTAAAATTAATTCATTTTGGACAATAAAGATGTTATTGAATTTTGTGAAACCCTCTATTTATATGAATCACTATATAAAATAACCTATTAAATTTAAAAAATGAAATTTACTCACACAAACAGTGCCTAATGTGTTATAGATTCACCATGGGATGTATATTTCCAAATTTACTCTATATTTAAAGGAATTATATCAATTTCATTTCATATGGTTCCTTAAGGTTTTGTTTTTAGAGGAAAAACAACTTTTTATTAAGTTTAAAATATTGGATACCTAATGTATCAATTATTTTTCTACAAACATATTTTCACTCATAATCCTTTTCCTAGATTTAAAACTGTATTTCCATGAATAATTAACCAACATCAATTAATAATAATTTAAATTAAAAAACTATAGAACAAATTAAATAATTTCACTCTAGTTTCGTATTTTTCATATGAATGACATATTTTGACACAAAGTTTCATATCTAAAAATATTAAAAAAAATTAGAAATAGATACATGAAGAAACTATGTAGAAAACCCATGGAAAAAATTGTATCCTTTTCTTGATTTATTTTATTCCAATTCAAAGACTCATATAAATATACAAAGTTAATGAAATTCTTTACATCATATGTAAATTTTTCATCTCCCACACTCGTATACTTGATACCATGTAAATTAATTAAAAAATTATATTGTTTTAGGAAAAATATATTTTACATAATGACTATATCTGATAACAGAATGGATGGAGAAAACTTGAATATATTTTATTTGATGTAATGAGGGAGGAGTTTAGTCTCCTATATTGGTTAATTCAAAAAATGTTCATAGTAATTATTTACATGTTATACATTCCCCATAAATGTATACTATGAATCATCTCCCTCAATCTCAATATCCCCAAATGGGAAAAGAGTTACTCATTAAATATTGTCTAGTATACATAACATTGTTTTTACAAGGGAAAAGGTTCATTCTTAAAGTGAATATTAAAAATTTATATCGAGACATAAGTTTTCATTTGTATATGAGATTTTTGTATAAGGAATTGAGCTTTTTCTTGTAATTTAGTGAATTATCATAGTCCCTAATTTTGAGTTCATCCAAATTTCATCATCTACAAATTCCATTTCTCTAAATCTATTCAAAAATATAAGTTCACATTTCTGATCTCCCAATATGATTAATATTGTAACTCAAAAACAAATATACATTTATCACAAAACAGTATTATATATAGAGACCATCATAATAGAGTTTTTTAGGATGTTCAACAATTACATGATTCATTTCAATGATTATAACTATAGTTTTTTTCTAGTGTTTTGTATTTTCTACTTTGTAATCATATTCATTTCTTTAGTTGATTCCTATGATTTTCCATTTATATGTGGATTATATGAAATTAATGTTATGTAGTGAAAATTAAAAAACATCATAAAGGCTACAAAATTTCAATTGAAAAGTTATATACATTTTTCATAGATTATTTCTTAAGATACATTATAACTACAAAAAAATTTGATTTTAGACATTAAATTATGACTATTTAATTATTATTATTGTTTATTTTTATTCAATACACATTGAAACACAAACCACTACTAATAATTCTTCAAAAAGTTAAATGATATTGAAAATTGAATATTTGAATAATGTCTATAGAAATAAAATATTTCTAAAAGCCCAATAGTTTTTATGTTATTTAAAGTCATTGGAAAACTCAATTAGTAAAATTGTAGTTTGAAAAGGATTTTACAAATTCATGTGAGTAATTATAAATTTATGGATAAAATAATAAAAACATATAAAACCTTCCTAGATGATATATATGTACTAAAATGGCCACAATAAACATGTTTATGTAAAAATTCTTATCATTTATTTTACATATTTTAAAGAGTTGCACCTTATAATTAGTTGGTCATTACAAATCATCCATTATTATGAATATTCCCAAATAGTTTACATTAAATTAGATTTTAATTTAATTTCATGATTCATGGTGAATAAGGGGGTTCCTATGATGTGAAAATAATTTTTCAAGATTAGTGTACCAGAATACATGGATGACTTTTTAGCGTTTCTCACTAGTGAAGGAAACATTCATGTTCATCTTAGTGGGTTTTTCAACTTCAGATGTTTGAGGAAGTCTAATCATGTGGATGGAAACCATATATTCACAGTTGTTTTCCCATTTTTAATGTAAATTATTATAATAGTAGTATCAAAATCCCTAATATTTTCCTCATATCATCCTTCTTGATTTGATATCTTAATATCACATGATTTTAGTAAATAGTGATTCTACATCCAAATAGATAAGAGAAATTTTATTCTAAATCAACAAAAACTAAGAAAAATTTATTTTTATATTCTTAGGTAATTCATTTTTTATATTTTTAGGGTTTTATAATTTTAAGATATCACATATGGGTTCCTATTAATTTTCTAGGATAACGTAGAACTTGTTGCATTTCGTAAGTCATCACCAAATATCTCAAAGTTGAAATTTTAGACTTCTGGACAGATTATGGGTATTTTGATCATGAATTCAAAAATATTTTAAATTGTAACCTATATGAGTCATTGAAAAAAAATTCGTTGTTTTTTTGGTTATATAAGAGAAATTTTCTTTGCTAAATCCACAAAAAAATATTTTTGGAATCCTAGCATGGCCTAAAAATGATTGAATGCTACACATAGTTGTGTGGTGTGATAGTTTATAAATTACGTCAATTTGTAACTTATTTATATCAGTTCCATCCTACAATAATAGGTGTCAAAAAAAATTATATTTTTGTAATAAAATGTCATTTTTCAAAATAAAATAAATTCTAATGAATAATCATAAAAACGTTTCACAACACTCAGGTAAGGTTCTAAATCATGATCCTTAAATAGAAAACAATTATTATAATAACTATAATAAATACCTAAAAAATATAAAAATATACCCACTATAAACTATTGAATAGTACCTAGGGAATTTCAATGACTGAAGAATAATATTAACAATGAAATAACATTGATGGGGTAGAATAATGTTGTCTTTTCATGTTAATTTGAATATATTGGAAGGTTAAAATACCATGAAAATAAAATAAAGAAATTATACTAAACTTTTCAAACTATAATCTCTAAAGTTTTACGTTTTATGTAAAAGTGAAGCGATATCTTCTTGTCACGTGGTTTAGTTCTTAGTAACCTACTTAAACAACACTTTATTTTAATTACATGTGGGATAAAACTCATAATTATCCTATACTATTGTTTTTTCACTAGTTTTATTTTGGAAAATCTGAATGGGACATAGAATAAAGATGTTTGATATTGGATATATGATTCCAACTAATCAATAGAACTATACTTATATTTTGAAAATATTCTCAGAGGGTCAGTTTGAGCATCCTTCGGGGTTGTCTCATGGGTTTAGTTTTAGATTCAAAATTACTTTTGTGCATATAGTTGGTAGGTAACTTTTTGTAATGTATGATAGTGACTATTTTATAGACATGAGGTTTTTTAAAATTTCAATATTTTAATTCTCTTGATTTGATTTTATATCAATTAAAATTGAAATGTTTTGTTTCCAATTGTTCATAAGAAATAAATTGGTTATCTTAGATTAAAACTGATTGAATTAAAATTTCAAGGGGTTATTATAATGATAATGACTCATATTTATCGATTCATGAAACCTAGACATATAAATTTTATGTTTCAATGTTTTTTTTAAGAAATCATCAAAATAACAAATATCATTTTCCACATTGAGATTTTTTCAAAAAATATATTCATAGAAAATAAATTGTTTATATAGCATCAGATAATAAAATCACTTTATGAAATATTTCACTCATATATTTATAACTAAAAAAAAGAAAAAATGGTTAAATTTATTCCTATATATCTCTTAACATGGATATTTTATTGAATTAATAACATTAAAATCCATTTTCTATTATCCAATTTTTTTTTAAATAGTTCCATCACTAAAAATTATTATTTTGTAGGATGTACAATGAATTATCTTTCCATGAATGAAAGGGGAGTAAAAATCACATCATTCTTTTACCATGTTCTGAATTAAAAAATAAATAGTGAACAAAAATACATGTAATATTACTATAACATCCTCCAAAACAACAACTGGATTTACAATGACTCATTTTGAAAGCAATAAAAACACTTGTGTGAGTTTGATATCACTTATATGTTGGAAAAAATAAATATAGTAAGTAATTACACAATATATTCCCCTAAATCACATAGTGAATTGGAAGTGGTGAGTTATACAATGGTGAAAGTAATATTGAATGTACCTAGGTCTTGAAATATACTAGGTATTTGTGAGTTAATAATGGAATACCCAGTCCAACAAAAATTTACCTTGTTACTCCCTTAAAATATTATATTCTCAGTGCACATGTATTTGATAAATTTAACATACTACATGATTTTGTGAACGGATTCCAACAATGGAATACTGATTTATATCTTTTCTAATATCTAGTGATTTCTTTATTTAGCTTGTGTACAATGGTTCTCCCAGGTGGTTTTTCTATAGATGTGATGTGAGGTTCATAGGATTTGTGTATCCCATATTATTTTCACACTTTTCCTTATTCAATTTGTGTGGTTCCTCTATAAATACTTCTTAATGATCATTTTATGGGAATGAATCATTATATTCATTGATATATATACATCTATCATTAACATGTACTGAGGGTTCTTTATTCCATTTCACCTTTCTAAAGCATGTCAAAGAAATAGAACTAATATTTTCTTTTTGGGTTATGAATTAGTCATGAAAGAAGTATACAAGAACGTTGATTTACATAGTTTTTTAGGGTATACATTATATTATAAAATTTTAAATTCAAATTCTTATGTTTTGATAAATTTGAACATATAGTAGCTTATTAATTTTTTTCTCACTCCACAAGGAGTACTAGCCATTCCATAATTGTATTTTATTGAATCTTACTTTTTAATGACTTTTTATGGGTTGATTGTTTCTTCAATGAAAGGGAGCTGTTTGGAGACAGTATTATATTGTGTTTATTGTGGCTGTTGTCTCTGACTCCATGTTGAATTTTGGTACACTCTACAAATCATTTTTTATTGTTTTAGTATTTAGTCCTATCAATGGTAAATGATATAACAAATTTTGGTTCCACAAACTTGTGGTCAACCATTATTTTTATTGTCCCAATAGTAGTAATGTCGAAACAATCCTAAACATGTGGTATGTGTTTTTCATGTAACTTGTTCAAAAGTAAATTTCATTGAATATAGTTTTTAACTTCAACATTAATATTCTGAAAAAAAGAGTTAGAACATTTAACCTCTCTCACTGCAGTATTTATAGTCCTTGTAATAAATTATTATGAGTATTAGAAAATTTTATCTATTGAATCTTCAACAATAGTAGGGTATTTACCTATGACTGATAATAGAGAGGAATTATAAAAAATTATATACTACCAATAGTTAAATACATTGTGAACGACTACCATGAAATATTGGTCTTCATAAGGCTGTTTTGGGAAGGACTATGTATGATTCCTAAATGTATCCTTTATAATGTAGATGGGTTCTCAGATTTTTTTCATTAACACATAAATTTGATTTATTTTTTTGGTACTAATTGAAAAACGGACCCATTTGTAATATAATTCTTGGGTCAATTCATCCTATGTAGTGACATTTCATTCTTTTATAGAGCGCAATCATTTAATATCTTCTTCCTCAAGAGATAAGGGAGACCCCATCATGAAAACATGCTATTATGATACTTCTCTAAATTTTAAATATTTAAACCAAATATTAAACTCTATTTAATATCATATATGATATTATACATCAAATCCATTAATCTATGGAATGATATGGATCATCCCTGTTCAATGTTCAATGTATCATCTACTATGTATTTGTAACATCTGCTTCTTATTATTGAAATTAAATGAAAAAAATATATTTTAATGTTATATTTATTTGGTATAAATTTTCTTCAATATTTATAATACATATAGTAACTCTAGTATATGAATATGATGATGATGGGGAGTAAATAATTGGATCATTTAAGATATCCTTTCCACCTATTCAGTGATTATAATGTTCTAAATTCATTCTAGGATACTTCATTCAAATTTTAGATAATAAAAAATAAAATGATATGAATTGAACCTAGTCATATTTTTAAATAAATTTTAAAAACTATGAAAAATCATATCATACCCCTACAAGGGTTGTAGTCTTACGGTCAACTTCTGGGGAGGGATGCAAAAAATAAATTTTTCCACCTTAATTAAATGTTGTAATAGTGGGACCACATTTTCACCAATGATGAGTGTATTTTTAGTGTTTTTTATATTGTTTATTGGGTATATAATTTGAAATCAAATATTTAATTAGATTTTTTACTTTAAATATTAATGAAGTCTCATAACCTCAAATATTCACTCATAACAACTATTTATTTATGATTTTGATTTTTAGGTGCTATTTTATCTATAAAATTGTAAAACATCATTAGATTATAAATATAATGATGTTTTGATTACATTAGGGGGGTTCAATGATCATTACATTCTCTAACCTCACATATTCCAAAATAAGGGAAATATCAAATCACCATTAGGTCAATCCACTATTCATGATCTCAATAAATAGAGTGAGAAAAAGGGGCATACATGTTTAATCTGGTGATATATGGAAGATAAATTTGATGAGTAATGATATAAGGAAATATCTTAATCCCTAAATGTTTTATTTAAATATAGAAAAAATTAATAAAATATTTAAATACAAAAATCATCAAATTCATTAATAATGGCTGAGGGGAGTGTCCTCATCTCATCCACTAATGGATTATTGTGCCATCAAAAAATATATTATAGTGAAATGAAATATAATAGAATTAAAACAATATCTTTACTCACTATAAAAAAATTTCATAATAGAACCCCTACATCCATGAAATGTTATTAATTTTTAGGGAAGGTATCCCGGATCCCCAGAATGCTTCTAAATTATCTTTGTGAAGACCATGACCTTCAACTCCAGTGATTTTGGTAATTCCATATTATTACTGATAATCAACACATGTATTCTTATGAATTTATTTTCTCCCCATATAATGTTATAATGATGATATTAGTATCCTTAATTTATCATAATGAAATATACCCTCCCCATTAATGTATTCTTATGATACTAGGTAGAATCAAAGGTAGAATTGATTTATTGCATCACAACCATAATAGAAGATGAGTGTTTCTCGGGTGTGGTGATCACATGATGGATGGTGGGAGGTTATCTGACTACATTATGGTTTATTTTTATATATATGGTACTCATCACGAACATATTCCTAGAAAAAATCACACTTCCTGAAACCAACATTTTTTCGTAGCTTCTTGGACCGTGGGTGTTGGTTTATCTTAGATGATATAGGGATATATCCAGCATGGGATTCAATAATGTCGCCCCTAATCATGTGAGTATGGTAATCTATATATGTTTTCCTAGTGTGACATACAGACGTGTTTCATAATTTTGTATCTATTCACCACACTAAAAAGTTCATCTTATTATACTCCAATCGAACCCTGTGTTGTCCATTATTGTATCCTCAGTCCTCTGTGGTCCTTAGCTATGATCAGGGTAAAAATTCTTATGAGTTTATAAAATATTGATAATATTTCGCTAAAAATATTAGATATAAAACTAATATCCATAAAATAATTCCCTGGCCTAAATAATAGTATGATTGGTTACATAGTTTACTTTATCTAGTTAGATAAAAATTTATCACCATAATCACTTTGATCATATTGAACCATAAATCATGTTATGTACTCATCACTTGAATACATGATTATCTAAAACCCATTTAATTATAAGCCTTGATCACTTCTTCATGTAATTATAGACCAAACATCAAAAAATATATATAAACTTTCCTATAATGACATGGTCAGTGGGGGGAGGTCTCGTTGGCCCAACCACAACAAAGACAACATACAAAAATGTCACCAAAAACTTCAAAAATAGACAATGTTTGTTTTCTTATATTGATTCATACTCAGTTTAGTTTATGAAAGTTAGTCAACTTCAAGGATGCTTTTATGCATTGATCTTGTTCATTAAGACACTATTGATCATTATTTATGGACTTTGAATAATTTAATATTTATAAAAATTTATTGGAAATGATTCAATATGCTCTTTCAAAAATACTTGATGTGAAATTCATATGTTTCAATTGAATAAACACAACCAGAATTTTGTTATTTTTCATGATTAATATAGTAGTGACGAATAGAAAGTCTGATTCAAATGAAAAAGGGCATACGGTGGATTAGTTACATCATGTACACTTGGTTTCTTGATGATGAAGGTGGATTGCGATTATTTAGAGATTCACAGTTGCTCAAGATTCCAAGATGAAGGGGCATGAATGGTTTGGAACACCATATTGGGTTGGATGATCTAGAATACATCATTTAGTGGATTGAAAATAGATCATAAAAACATAGTCGGTTGAATGTGAACATGTTCTACGAGTACATACCGCAACTCCCTATTGTAGGTAGAACAATCAGCTGGTCATGATCAAATTTTCATTTTTTCAGAAAACAATTATCTCGAATAGTTGATTCTTAATGGACATGTGATCAGTTTTATATTGATTGAATACTAATGATTTTTTTTTGAAAATTCATGTTTTTTTTCATTTTTAATGTTGTGATTGTATTGTAGTCGACAAAGAGGACTTTTTATGGTCACCAAAAATTCTCAACATGCAATAACATCACATATTCAACATATAGTCAAATGAAAATACACATTGATAATATTTTTTTTAACCTCAAAAATTTAAAATTCATTACAGTGGATGTTATTTCTCGATTTAGTTAATAAATTAATATAAAGGTATAAAAATCATAATTATAACACCTGATTTCCATATTTACAAATTCCAATTCATGAATTTAATAAAATTCAGAATGAATTAAATATTTCTCAATCAATATTCAATCGATTAAACAATATAATACCAAAAAAAATTTAAATAGTGAAAGATAAATTTTCAAAACTAGTTATGATTTTAATTTATAAATTATGGATTGTTAAATTAAATAAAATTAATAAATATTTCACATTAAAACCATTATTTTCATCCATTCAGAAAATTAATTTATTGTTTTAATAATGAAACAAAATGATAATTTTTGACACATTTTATAATTATATTATGAGATAAATTATAATGAAATATTGTTAAAAAGTCTTAATGTTTTATATCTAAAAGACATGTAATCAATGATGTCGGAAAAATCACATAATATGTTTTCCATTGGAAAAATTTGAAATTCAAATTTCATTCAAAAAATATTCAGTTTGTTTAGAAAATACAAATAAAAATAAATAATCTCGTAATCATTTAAATAATTTAATATGACTATAAAAAAATACTTCAGAATAAACTAAATTTGTATAATATTATACAAATAAAAATGGAAAAATATTTATACATATAAAAGACAATATAAAAAACACATAGGTTTCTTTTCACTTTTTAATGTTTGTTTTAAAAAATTTCAGCTAAAGTCATAATGTTCAGACTATAAAACTAATATCTTAATGTTGTAGATGTTAGGATTAGTAATTATTTGTAGTTTTACCTCACAAGGTTCGATACCAATTATTATGGTGACCTCATACCTTTCATAAAATGAAATAATATAGTTTAAAAATATAGATGTATGGTTCAGATATATATGTGGTTCCTATATACATGATTTAATTTCAGATAGTTAAACATAAGAATCTCACATTCATTCATAATGTTAAGACAATAGAATAAAATTTGGAATTTATAAGCCTTTATAAAAATATTGAATATAGTAACTCAAATAAGATTAATCAATAAGAAAATAATTATATGATAAAGTATATGTTTATAATTATTAAAATTAAAATTAATTTAACTCTTAATAAAGGTAGTGATTGATTTAAAAATGATGAATTGTTTTATAAATTTTAAACTGAGGATAAGGGGCGGAATGTTGCATATTTTTAATCAATGAGGTTTATGTAATTATCATAAAATATAAATTTATAATTTAGAGACAATCCACTCAACAATCTCCCCTATTATTGAAATAATAAATAATACATAATAATGATTAAATATGCACTTTTTTGATCGATCAAAAAGCAAATTCATATTTCCCTAATTACAAAAATAGTAGAAAGATCTGAATTTGAAAAAAAAAGAATATTTAGTTAATACCAAAATTAAAATTAGTTAAAATCGCCCATTATAAAATAACATTGTGGATATTTGACAATAAAAATTATCCATATTATATTTTTAAAAATTGGTAGTAAATTTGATTTAAATTACCCCCACTAAATTTATTCATTTTAAATAATATTTGTCATGTAAAATAAAGAAAAATAATAAAAAATAATATTTTTTATTAATTATTTTGAAGGGTCAAACAATGTCATGTATATTAGAAATTATAGTTATACATAATACTAAAATTTATACATGTATAAGCCAAAAAAATCAAGGACCAATGAAAAAATGTTTCTATATACATTAATTAAATAATTATTTTCCAAAAATTAAATTAATAATCAACAATGACAAAATATTTTAATAAACAATGAGATAAAATTGATTTCACATGCATGCTGGATAAAAAAAAGTAATAAAGATTCAATTAGAATTTTTATTTCAATCAACTATTAAACTGTTAAAGTTTATTATTTTATAATATAAGTTAATCCAAAGGATTAAATAATAAATACTCCAATTTATTATGTGTCAAAAAATCCAAAAAATTTAAACCATTATAACATGATCTATAAAAAAAATATATATCATGTATTTGTTTAATTCATGAATATTCAAATAGGATTTCATAAATAAAAATCATATAAGGGTTAGGATTATTAAAAGAGATATTATTAAAATAAACTGAATGTTAGGAAAAAAATTTCTAAAATAGAAAATAGTGATCAAAACAATTATAAGAAGCTATATATTGAGATTCAAATTTTTATTAAGAAACTATTAACTATTTAATTAAACTCCATGGAATTAAATTTTTTTCATAAAAAATCACACATAGAAGATTGAATATTTAAATCATTTACTCAACCTCAAAAATAAAAAATTAATTGATAAACATTTAAATAAATTCTATATAGAAAAAATTATTTGATAATTTAGGGTTCCTTAAATATATATAATGATTCATTTAAAATCATATAAGAAAAAATAATTTTGATCAACCTAATGTATCAACACACACATATGGAAAAAATAATTTCTTGAATATAAGTATTTAAATAAATTATGCTACCAATCATTAAAAAAATAATTTAACATTAATGTTGTTTTCTGGTTCAAATAAATCTGGGTTATAATATAATCTCATAGGGGTTTAAATAGTTTTACCAGAATCATGTCAAAAGATGATAAAAAATTTCATTGCATGAAAATATAGATTCAACAATAGTCCATTATTTCATTTATAATTGTGATGTCCTAGAATGAATAATAATTTCCCCATTACACCCTTATGAAATTCACTAGCCATTAAATTAGAAAAATATTTACAATGAAAATCACTAGTAGAAAATAAAATAATTTCATCAATATAAATTTTAAGGATTAAAATATTATTGTAAATCCTATAGATAAACAATGGATGGTCAACATTAATATTATTAAAACCATTACTCAATAATAATTTAGGCAACCTTTCATATATTTTTCTATGAGGTTTTTTAGTCCATATAAATCTTTTGATAATTTAACAAAATTGTTAAGAATGTCATAATATTAAAAACATTGTTTTTGATTTATATAGATTTATTAAAAAATGTTTTTGTTATTAAATCTCATTGAACAACCAATTTATAAAATTTAAAACATGAAACGAAGTAAAATATTATAAAATTTTAATATTTTCAAATCTAGAAACAGGTGAAAATTATTCATCAATATATATAAATTAAAATTAAGAATAACCTTATATAAAAAACCTAGACATATTCATTAAAACTCTTCCTTATTTATTTAATTTATATTGAAAATTACATGTTGTTAAAATAAAATGTTTTGTTTTATGAGGAAAAAACATAGTTTAAAAGTCTGATCTAGTAAATTAATTAATTTGATATATAATAGATATAAAAATATTTACAAATTTTAAATCATCATTAACATTGTTATGTATGAAATCATAAAAAACATAATTTTAATATAAATTAAAAATAGATCTTCTAGTTTTTATTTTTGAATCATTTTTTCTGAAAACATTATCAATAATATGATATTTATATGATTTTCATGATCTTTCATTAGATCAAAAAGTAAGATCCAACAAAATAGATACATTTACTTGAGGTTTATATTTTTATAAATTAAATTCCATATATTCATCTTCAACATTCCATATATCTAAATTTAGTTTCATTAAATTTTCCCCAACATTAATATGAAAAACTTATTCTATAATCATATTTAATTTTATAAAATCTCTAAAATATTTATTTTCCATTGAATAACCAAATAAAAATCCTTTATGTAGTTCTGAAAAAATTTATATTAATTATATTTAGTTTAATGGTTAAAAACAATATATCCAAATACTTTTATATATTATAATTTAGGTTTATTACCATTTCATAGTTCTTATAGGATATATTTCAAATTAGTCCTAAAATTAATTCAATTAGAAATATCACAAGTAATAAATTAATATTCATCCAAAAAATAGGTAAATTAGAATCACAAAGGAAAATAATACATTTAAATTAATCATTGATTCTACATTCTGACAAAAATATTCTTTTAAGGAGTTATATAGCCAAATAATTATGTAAATTACAATTCTTAACCTGAAAATTAATATTTCATATTTTGAAATTCACATTATCCATCACTATGAATAACAATAGTAAAAAAATCTTTATTTTGTACCATGTTGTAAAAATTTGTAATAATCTCAATGGTTTGACATTTCTAAAAATGAAGGTATAACTATTTAAATCTAATAATTTCATCTACAACAACTAAATAATATTTATTTCCTCTAATAATAACTATTTTGTTAGAACCATCCAAGTCAATATGAACTTGCAATAATGGTTTTTAGAACATATCTATTTAATTTATCTAAAATAATATATATTGAATTTTCATTTGATGTGAGTGTCGCAAACATGAAACTTATATTTCTTATAAATAATATATCTTCATAAAACATTCATTCTTATATATATTATGTATCAACCTAAAACTCACATCTCGATGTAATATGTGAAAAAATTTATTTTTATTTTGGAATTTATTCGATCACTTTCCATGTTGAATTGTTTCTTTCACAAGTTAAATAGTTAAAATTCATCTCTTAGATTTTGTAACAAATAATAATGAATTATTTTTAAATGCTAAAAGTTTTTATTTTAAAATTTTACATACATTTAATCATTATATAATTGAAAATTATTATCGTATTATGTTTTAATATATAAAAATATAAAACATTGTAAATAATAGTATATTTATAAATAAAAAATTATCCAATAACATTTACATTTCCTTTTGAATTTTATTCCAATTTAACAGCACCACAATCTCATTTTTCATTAGAAATAAATTATTATGAGTCCTTAGTGATGTAACTAGAGGAGATATTCATGTACCATAAATCATTATTAATACTTCTAGAGATTATTTCCATAAAAGTTAATAATCAAGAAATATTTTTACCAATAATACAATGGAACCTATAGGATTACTAAATAATTATCCATCAAAAAATATTTTATAAATTTATTATAAGGTACTCTAGAAAGAATGTATTTAGAAGTATGAGTCTTAGAAAACCTATATGTTTGTTGAAATCTGAGTGAGAATTCATTATTTTAGTTTCCTTTCATAATATCACTAAAACTCACTTTAGTAGACACATTTTATTAATAATTATCAAAAAATGTTTCTTATACATATGTGGTAATCTAATGTCATATAAAGTAAAATAATTATTTTTATTCATCTTATTTAGTGACATATTTCAATCATAGTTTTTTCTACATTTAAAAAAAAGATGACTTATTTTTCTTTTCTTTTTCAATCTTTTGTTTTCTATTTTTTATTCAACATCTTTGATGATTTAACATATTAATAAAATTACTCATTAAAAGTATATAATGTATTCTTCGATTTTTAATTTTAATGAGAAATGTCATTTTTTCCTCAGTAATGTGTTATTATATGATTTATGTTGATTTTATAAATTAACATCTCTAAAAACATATTTTCTTAATCTATCAATAACTTAATTTAATTCATTAATAGTTGGTTTCTAAAATATAAATCATCATTAGAACATCTAGAATAAAAAAATACATACCATATTTAATGATTCTATAATGAATATGTTAATGAATCCCTTTAATTCATTAATTCAATAATAGAATCAGAATTTTCTGTAAAACACCAACTTAAGGATAAAACATTTTTTTAAAAACAAATTTATCCCTATTTGAATTTTTTTTAATATTTTGTAGTTAAGAATTATATGAAATTTAATTTTATAAAAAAATTAATAAAATATCATGTATTGTAATTGATTTTGGCACTAAAATATCTTTCATATATGTGATTAAACTAAGGCGTCTTCCTTAAATATGAGTGTTAAAAATGATTCATTTGAATAATTATTTAAAAAGCATTAAAAAATTTATCCATATCTCTAATTATAAAATTCTTAATGTTTAAAAACTAGAAGGTTCTAAGGAAAAATATTTAAATACATTAAACCTACACCATTACTAGTTGAGTCTTCGTCCCTATGAATTTTCATCTAATATATTTTACATTAATGTAATGAAACAATGAGTTTATCAGGGATATACTTTGTTAATTTTTTTCTTTCATCAATTCTAAACTTCATATCTTTCCACCTTCTGAGTAGAGGTCCTATGAAAATTTAAACAAGAATAAGATTATCAATGGATTCTATATGAGCATTAATTTCATAAACTATGTTATTAAACCAATAATGTATTTGGATGAATGTTTGATCGTCTCCCACATTGAAATATTGATATTAATTCTAAAATGTTCCATGTATTGTCATAATCTACTTATCTTTGACAAGGTGAAAATATTATAAAATTATATAAATTATAATAATAGTCATACATATAGAAATACGAATAAAAAATTTTCTATTAATTAATCAATATAAAGTATTTATAATTTTTTAATTAAAATCATATTTAGAAGTATCAATTATTATAATAGAGTACTGTTTAGTGTTATATAATTTGTCTTGTTTTACAATAGTAGTCAAATGATTACTACTTAAGTTTATAATATATGATTCTATTAGAGTTTTCTATTATCCATTGTCTATACCATAAAATTCATATTTTTTATATAGAATGAATCTTTGATTCTCTCTAGTTATTTTTGTGTTAAATTTCTTCTCTTTAGGTGGTTAATTATATCATATATTTGACATAAAAATATACATATAATTTTGTTAAATATCCTTATAATAATTTTACTCTAATATAAATTTGTAGGTCACAATTAATATAAAAAATTGTCTATGCGCGAGTAGAACGATTTAAAAAAATTATGGATGATGATAATTAAATCTCTTTGTTAATTAATTATACTGAAGATTTAAAATTTATTAACATGAATGTAATTATGTAGTGGAAAAGAAAATAAATCATACAAAAGTTTTATATTATTTGAGATCAGGAGTGATCCTAGAACTACTCTTCACACCATTATACTTATTGTAACGCCCCGACCCCAGTTGCCCAGAGTCGGTGCATTAATTACATAACATTGGCATGATCACAAGAAAGATCAAATCTCGAAAGACTGATTAGTTTAGTAGACTTGAAAACACTAGATATAATCATAATGTTTTACATTACATTTCAAAGTGAAAAAACTACTACAATAACAAAGTCTTCATATCCACACTATTAACCCCTCATTATATCCCTGCAAGTCATTCATAATTTACTTCTTCACTACCTGGGAAAAATAAAACATAGAAAAGGGGTGAGCTCAAATGCCCAGTAAGGATAACAATATAGCGGAACATTCAAAATAAGCATAAACATTTAAGGCAATGAATTACTAAAACAAAAGCCTTTTAAAATTGAACTTCAACATAGTATGGCAAAAGTAAAATGAAATAATGCCATTTACTTGTTCACATGGATATTCTACTAATCGAATAATCACATGAAAAAATCAATAACCACTTTCATAATGTTGGAATGCATAATTCTAAACGTTAATTTCTTTGTCTAGGCCTCATCCCAAGACCTAGGGGTTACTTCTAACCGGAACCCAACCCGGAGTGCCTCTAATAACCGGACACCAACCCGGAGTGCCTCTAATAACCGGACACCAACCCGGAGGGAATACTTTTACCAGTCCCTAACCTGGAGGGCTTACTTTAACCAGTCCCCAACCTGGAGGGCTTACTTTTACCAGTCCCCAACCTGGAGGTCTTACTTTTACCGGTCCCCAACCCGGAACATACTTGTTTAGCACATTCATCTGAAGAAAAGTTTGAAATATAACATAAACATTCGGATTAAAACTAGCATACGAAATGTCAATAGTTTCACCATAAACTATGAATGGTATAAAATAGCACATCCACAGTCAAACATATCACAAAACCTTCAATACAATATAGAAGTTTTGTATTATAATAAATCAACTTCAAATAAGCGTAAAATCCATTAAAGGATGTTGACATAGATGAAATCAAAACACTTTTTAGAGAAATATCTCTTTCTATTTTTGAAATCATTTAAGAGCCATATAAAATAAAACATTTTCTTGAAAATATTCTTGTAAGCTTGTAAGGAAAGCTTTGACGATTTTATAACGGCGGAAAATAACCGCACCCGCCGTATAAGTTAAAAAAACATTCTTATCTTAATTTTGTCGAAAAGGTTAAAAAGGACCTTGTTTTGAAAACGACGGAAAGATTCCTTTATAAACCTCTTAAAAAAAGTCAAACAAGGGTATAAATTAATTTAACCCATATTCTTGTAAATAATAAATATTTTTTTGAAATACATTTCGAAGAAACATGGATGTGGATGATAAAGAAATCCCAGTAGATTATTACGTATAAACAACCTCGGATAATGAAGAGATTGTGAAATAACCCTTACCTTGTACTTTTCCTTGGATGTGGTAGGTTAACCTCCTGTATAATGGTGAAATAATTGTTATTAAATTATACAAGAATCATATACATTAATATGATATCATATATGATCTTTTAACATTGCTTTATTAATAATATCTTAGTATTATCGTCGTTTCGGGTGATAATCGATTCGTTCTTCTTAAATGTTTGGTTACGTAAGACATGTTTGTAATGGATAGATTATATCTTATTCATAATCAGAATGATATTAACATTATTTTTAACCCTAAAATGAGAATAATACTTGAATGGATATGATGGAGAATGAATCTTATCGCGTTCGTGGAGACGGTAGTCCGTACGTACGCACGAACGCTACTTCCATTTGATTTTCATTTTAAATGAATCAAATCCAAATGATACATAGGTATATTACTATTCCAGTATAATATAATATATTATATATGTTACTTAAGTTCATTAACACCATCCTTTATACGTTCCATGTGTGGTATGAACGAGTCATATCATTTTAAGGGGGCGGTAGTCCGCACTTCCTCAAATGAAATTATCGTATGTATATACAACATGAAACGAATAATGGTATGAAATAAAATGGAATTACAGAAGCTTATATATAAAATATATATCATTAATATCATATTTAATTACAGTGCCATCATAATGGCCACCATGAAAGGTGGTAAGATGTATTTGAACAATCATCGTTTCGTGAGGCGTTAGTTTGCCATCCACAGAAACATTATGTTCATCATCCATTAGATGGCGTTGTGTGTATGTGTAGTTTGAATACTTCTTATAACAACATCCTAGTATATTTTGTATACTGGTGTTGTTACCAAATAAAGGAAATAAAAAGAGTTTGGGGGTTGGAGAAGCAAAATAAATGAAAATAATTTAAGAGAAATCGTTACCTTTAATCTAGGTAACTCACTTTGGTTGGAACCAAAGGACTTCTTAAAATGCTTTCTGCCTAAGGGGAAGCTTCAAGGAGGAGGAGAGGGATGTGGGGAGCTTAGTTGGGCAGAGTTTGGACGAGCCAAGTGGCTTGAGAGGTGTGAGGAAATGAGAAGGAGGAGTGCCCTTTTATAAGAGGGGTGAGGGGCACCTTTGGAAAAGCTAGAAATATTAATTTATAATAAATTCATATTCGGTTTCTAATGGCTCCAAAGTTGACTATTCAAAGGTTGAGGTAGGGATGGGTCGAAAACAACTCATCCAATAGAATTTAGACAGGTTTGGGTACTTATATTAACCTTATCTTTAAGTATTAACTCTAAGTTAATTAGTTTCACTTTTACAATGTCTCTTTGTATTTTTATATTATATGGTTAATAAACTTACCATATACATCTAAGAGACCCCCAAGTGGTCCATTAATGATTAAACTATCATGATATAAGTCTCTTGGCCGAACCTTAGATTTTTAGGAATTTAATATCAATTAATAATATAATATTTGTTTTAAGAACTCTTTTATGTCAATTTTGAAACTATTCATTAGTTGATTTTTGTGAAACTCATAACAGATTGATTACTTCGAACAAAGTCAATTAAATCAATCATAATATATCATAGTATCCTATAAAATTATTTTAATTAATTAAAAGTTTCATATTATATTTATTTGGGTATTTATAATATCACTTATTTTAATTTTTCACTATTATAGTAATTACTGCATCATCATTGTGTCATAAATAAAATAAATTATTTAATGTCTAAAAATTATAAATAAAATATCATTATGTAGGAAATCGTTTTAGCTTTCTAATGAATATTTATAATCAAAAATAAAACATGTATAACCTTATGTAAAAATTCTTCTTCTAAAAGATGTAAGCTTATGCCATTTTTGTATTCATTTTAACTTAATTAAAATAAAGTGTCATTATCACTCACAAGTGGATCCATGGGGTCCCAAAATAGACCCAAAGATTCCCATGGTCGACCATGTATCAACCAATAGGGTTAAGACACGTTTTAGGGTAATTTAGTATTATTATAATATTATCTTTTAACCCTTATTTACCGTATTACCCTTAACCATGGTAAATAAAATATTTACCGCAGTAATTATTCAAAATGTCTAAAAATAAAAGTTACCTATTTACACAATTTGAACATCCTGATTCCAAATATGGAATCCATTTTTCTAAATTCAAAACACAGAAGTGGCAGAAATTAATTTAAAATTAATTCCCGCTGTCAAAACAAAAAGCGTGTTTTTAAGAGGTAATAACTATCAAAAGATTGACACTTGTTTATGTTCAGTTTAATTGTAAAATTATGTCCAATGACCAACATTATATTAAATGGTAAAAATATATTCTAAATATACTTTAAAACTACTAAAATTCATAATTTATCACTATTAATTATTTTGATTAAAAAAGTTGTTTTTAATTAAAATTTAGTAATTTTCACTATTCATCAAAATATGAAAGTTATCCGAAAAGTACCAAAATTTCACCTTAGGCTAAATTCGATATTCCGAATCCAAAAATGAAGTCCATTTTAAAATATAAAATATATATAATTTCAAAAATTAGGTATTACTATTCATAACGGCTAGTTTGATCGGTTGTGGTGTGTGTTAAAACTCGAAGTTGCGTACAACACACGCTACTGTTTTATTCAAAGGAAAGCATACCGTGTAAGCTTGGGATGTTTCATTTTAAATTTTTGATGTCCCCATTTAGTCAAAAAGTTTAAAATATTTTATTTAAAAAGGTTTCAATATTAAAAGTTGATAAAAGTGCAATACTGAAAATGAATCTGTTCTTGCATTATGACTAAGAAACTCATAATATGGATTCTAAAATTATAAGGATTATATAAAGTTTAAAATTTAGTTAATACTATTCATGACCTCTTTTAATGGCTTTTTTTTGGTAAGTCATGGTGCAATTGAACTCAGTGTTGCGTATAGTGCAAGTTATTGAATTATTTTGAAGAAATAACACACTATGAAATCTTGGGGTGTTACATTCTCCCCTCCTTCAATAAATTGCGTCCTCGCAATTTGAAATTGTTCTTCAAAAATAAAAGGTTGAAAGTAGAAAATATATTTGTGGGAAAACCCACATCGGAAATTGGGTTACTAAAATTTAGTCTTAATATGAGGAAAAGAGAAATCAAAGGGTCACCACCAAATTATGATCTCGATTAGGAGAACATTGGTGGAAATTAGAGACATATAATCGGAGGAAAAACGTAAATATTTATAGGTAGTGATTGAGGTCATCAATCAAAAACAAGTGTATAATTGAGGTCCTTAAATTCATCAATCTATGATGATTTGAAATACCATCGGTTCAACAAAACATAGGGTATTAGGATAACACATTTTTGACGTTTCAAAATATCTTAGTTGAAATCCCACATCGAAAAATGAATTAATGAGGCCTCTATTTTAAACAAAGAGTGGAAGGTATGAAGATTACCGAACATAACACATACTAGGGTTCCATGTAGGAAAATATGGATATGGAGGATAAATCTAACCATCAATTATCTGATGGAGAGTGGTAGAGAACATGGCTATGAAAAGGCCAAAAATCCCAAAGCCATAAATTAGTGATGATTTAAGGTACCATCTAGGACAACATTTTTGTTCTAAGTTCCTTTTATTAATGTTGAGGAATTTATTTATGAGATTGGCTAAGATCATAAGGAGATATACTTACTTTATAATTAGATTTTTATCCATTAATAAATTTCTACCACAAACTCATCTTTCACTCTAAAAGATAATAGAATGTAAAAAAAATTCTATTTACACTATTCGTATAGGGTTCCAAAATAAACTAATTTATAATTCATCTACAATATCTTTTAATAAAAACTGCATTATTTAATCCAGGACATCTCGTGGGCCAGTGGTAGGTGATACACCCTTGTCGCCCTTCGGTTGCGGGTTCAAGTCTCGCAGCCTTGCCGGACGCGACGGGTCGCCGCCCGACCTCCGGGTTGTCCTTTTATGGCAATCCAAAATTAATCTCAAACTTAGAATTTATCCAAAATACTTCTGTCCAAACTCACAGTCCAACATTTATAAGGAAGGTAGACATAATGTATATCCTTTTTACCCTGTAATAGAATATTAATACCTTCATCATGTATTCATTTAAAACACTGAAACATCCTGAATTACCATAATCTTTATTGATTATATTCATGCTCCCTTATTCCATACAGAATGCTGGATATACCTCATCAATCCAAAAATGTTTTAAACCCCAAAAATGATGGAATATACAAATCATTAATCAGTTCCAAGGTAGTCAAGAATATCCAATATAATTTATCCCAAACAATCACATATTATTCCAAAATCACTACCTCAGTATCAGAACTATATTATGATTTATCATTCTCTCAACCATATATTTTCCAAAAATTTATCCTGCTATTGAGTCACTTTTCGTTGTTCCACACAATCTCAAGTCCTTAATGAAATAGTACTGCAGTACAATCCTTACATACTCCATAATTATTATAACAAGTAAATTGTTGATACACACTCAATTGACATAATCAACATAAGAACTCTAATCATTCCTCTTCATCTATGGTAGTATCATAACTTGATTATTATCCAATAACATCATTTGCGGCATAGTTTGATGACTGGGACATAGGTTCGCGTAGTGTCCAAACTCCTTGCAAATGAAGCATTGTACATTTGAAACCATTTTCTTACCCTTGCAGTTACGTACTTGGTGCCCTTTTTCTCCACACTTATAACAAACTCCCATTCCTTTCAGGCAAGTTCCAGGGTGTTTCTTTCCACAGTTACCACATATGGGAAAATTCTTCTTTTCCCTCTTCCCTTTATCCATCTTTCTCTCTTCCATCCTTTTCTTCTCTTGATTCCCTTCAAAGCCATAGGACTCAGTAAACTCTTTACTTATCTTATCAACACATGATATTATTTCTTCATATGATGATAATACATGGGAGACTATTTCTCTTATAAATTCTAGCTTAAGACCATGAAAGATATGATCCTTCCTTCTCTTTGAATCATGTGTATTTCTGGAGTTCTCATTCCTTCTACTGGGCGCCATTTCTAAACAATGGCATAAACTAGATCAGTTTATGAATAAAAATACATAATCCCATACTTATAAAACACTTAACATAAATTGAACTATTTATGGATATAATCCATAATCATAAAAATGTTTTCTTTGAGGAAGTATATACTCATAAACCCTTCATAATGATTTGTAAAGAAAATGAGAGTTATCCTAAGCATATCCCCCGGGAGTGTCGTAACCAAGAGTGCAGCAAGGCCCGTTGTCGTGCACCAGTTCCCGTTCGAGTCTAGCTCAAAGCGGTGTTTTCGGGTTTTACCCCTAGGTACATCTGTGCCAGAGCCGCCTCTACCTGCTCGTATCCAGACAGGGAAGTATTGCTCGGAAAACTCACAAAATCTCTACAATACCAAAATTCTAGGAAGTTCTTCTACACTAATCCTCAAAGTTCATCTTAGGTCTACGTGCTCTAATCAGAGTTTATCTAAATCTAGCTTCCAAGGTTTGTACTAAACTTCCTCTGATACCAACTGTAACGCCCCGACCCCAGTTGCCCAGAGTCGGTGCATTAATTACATAACATTGGCATGATCACAAGAAAGATCAAATCTCGAAAGACCGATTAGTTTAGTAGCCTTGGAAACACTAGATATAATCAAAAAGTTTTACATTACATTTCAAAGTGAAAAAACTACTACAATAACAAAGTCTTCATATCCACACTATTAACCCCTCATAATATCCCTGCAAGTCATTCATAATTTACTTCTTCACTACCTGGGAAAAATAAAACATAGAAAAGGGGTGAGCTCAAATGCCCAGTAAGGATAACAATATAGCGGAACATTCAAAATAAGCATAAACATTTAAGGCAATGAATTACTAAAACAAAAGCCTTTTAAAATTGAACTTCAACATAGTATGGCAAAAGTAAAATGAAATAATTCCATTTACTTGTTCACATGGATATTCTACTAATCGAATAATCACATGCAAAAATCAATAACCACTTTCATAATGTTGGAATGCATAATTCTAAACGTTAATTTCTTTGTCTAGGCCTTATCCCAAGACCTAGGGGTTACTTCTAACCGGAACCCAACCCGGAGTGCCTCTAATAACCGGACACCAACCCGGAGTGCCTCTAATAACCGGACACCAACCCGGAGGGAATACTTTTACCAGTCCCTAACCTGGAGGGCTTACTTTAACCAGTCCCCAACCTGGAGGGCTAACTTTTACCAGTCCCCAACCTGGAGGGCTTACTTTTACCGGTCCCCAACCCGGATCATACTTGTTTAGCACATTCATCTGAAGAAAAGTTTGAAATATAACATAAACATTCGGATTAAAACTAGCATATGAAATGTCAATAGTTTCACCATAAACTATGAATGGTATAAAATAGCACATCCACAGTCAAACATATCACAAAACCTTCAATACAATATAGAAGTTTTGTATTATAATAAATCAACTTCAAATAAGCGTAAAATCCATTAAAGGATGTTGACATAGATGAAATCAAAACACTTTTTAGAGAAATATCTCTTTCTATTTTTGAAATCATTTAAGAGCCATATAAAATAAAACATTTTCTTGAAAATATTCTTGTAAGCTTGTAAGGAAAGCTTTGACGATTTTATAACGGCGGAAAATAACCGCACCCGCCGTATAAGTTAAAAAAAACATTCTTATCTTAATTCTGTCGAAAAGGTTAAAAAGGACCTTGTTTTGAAAACGACGGAAAGATTCCTTTATAAACCTCTTAAAAAAAGTCAAACAAGGGTATAAATTAATTTAACCCATATTCTTGTAAATAATAAATATTTTTTTGAAATACATTTCGAAGAAACATGGATGTGGATGATAAAGAAATCCCAGTAGATTATTACGTATAAACAACCTCGGATAATGAAGAGATTGTGAAATAACCCTTACCTTGTACATTTCCTTGGTTGTGGTAGGTTAACCTCCTGTATAATGGTGAAATAATTGTTATTAAATTATACAAGAATCATATACATTAATATGATATCATATATGATCTTTTAACATTGCTTTATTAATAATATCTTAGTATTATCGTCGTTTCGGGTGATAATCGATTCGTTCTTCTTAAATGTTTGGTTACGTAAGACATGTTTGTAATGGATAGATTATATCTTATTCATAATCAGAATTATATTAACATTATTTTTAACCCTAAAATGAGAATAATACTTGAATGGATATGATGGAGAATGAATCTTATCGCGTTCGTGGAGACGGTAGTCCGTACGTACGCACGAACGCTACTTCCATTTGATTTTCATTTTAAATGAATCAAATCCAAATGATACATAGGTATATTAATATTCCAGTATAATATAATATTTTATATATGTTACTTAAGTTCATTAACACCATCCTTTATACGTTCCATGTGTGGTATGAACGAGTCATATCATTTTAAGGGGGCGGTAGTCCGCACTTCCTCAAATGAAATTATCGTATGTATATACAACATGAAACGAATAATGGTATGAAATAAAATGGAATTACAGAAGCTTATATATAAAATATATATCATTAATATCATATTTAATTACAGTGCCATCATAATGGCCACCATGAAAGGTGGTAAGATGTATTTGAACAATCATCGTTTCGTGAGGCGTTAGTTTGCCATCCACAGAAACATTATGTTCATCATCCATTAGATGGCGTTGTGTGTATGTGTAGTTTGAATACTTCTTATAACAACATCCTAGTATATTTTGGATACTGGTGTTGTTACCAAATAAAGGAAATAAAAAGAGTTTGGGGGTTGGAGAAGCAAAATAAATGAAAATAATTTAAGAGAAATCGTTACCTTTAATCTAGGTAACTCACTTTGGTTGGAACCAAAGGACTTCTTAAAATGCTTTCTGCCTAAGGGGAAGCTTCAAGGAGGAGGAGAGGGATGTGGGGAGCTTAGTTGGGCAGAGTTTGGACGAGCCAAGTGGCTTGAGAGGTGTGAGGAAATGAGAAGGAGGAGTGCCCTTTTATAAGAGGGGTGAGGGGCACCTTTGGAAAAGCTAGAAATATTAATTTATAATAAATTCATATTCGGTTTCTAATGGCTCCAAAGTTGACTATTCAAAGGTTGAGGTGGGGATGGGTCGAAAACAACTCATCCAATAGAATTTAGACAGGTTTGGGTACTTATATTAACCTTATCTTTAAGTATTAACTCTAAGTTAATTAGTTTCACTTTTACAATGTCTCTTTGTATTTTTATATTATATGGTTAATAAACTTACCATATACATCCAAGCGACCCCCAAGTGGTCCATTAATGATTAAACTATCATGATATAAGTCTCTTGGCCGAACCTTAGATTTTTAGGAATTTAATATCAATTAATAATATAATATTTGTTTTAAGAACTCTTTTATGTCAATTTTGAAACTATTCATTAGTTGATTTTTGTGAAACTCATAACAGATTGATTACTTCTAACAAAGTCAATTAAATCAATAATAATATATCATAGTATCCTAGAAAATTATTTTAATTAATTAAAAGTTTCATATTATATTTATTTGGGTATTTATAATATCACTTATTTTAATTTTTCACTATTATAGTAATTACTGCATCATCATTGTGTCATAAATAAAATAAATTATTTAATGTCTAAAAATTATAAATAAAATATCATTATGTAGGAAATCTTTTTAGCTTTCTAATGAATATTTATAATCAAAAATACAACATGTATAACCTTATGTAAAAATTCTTCTTCTAAAAGATGTAAGCTTATGCCATTTTTGTATTCATTTTAACTTAATTAAAATAAAGTGTCATTATCACTCACAAGTGGATCCATGGGGTCCCAAAATAGACCCAAAGATTCCCATGGTCGACCATGTATCAACCAATAGGGTTAAGACACGTTTTAGGGTAATTTATTATTATTATAATATTATCTTTTAACCCTTATTTACCGTATTACCCTTAACCATGGTAAATAAAATATTTACCGCAGTAATTATTCAAAATGTCTAAAAATAAAAGTTACCTATTTACACAATTTGAACATCCTGATTCCAAATATGGAATCCATTTTTCTAAATTCAAAACACAGAAGTGTCAGAAATTAATTTAAAATTAATTCCCGCTGTCAAAACAAAAAGCGTGTTTTTAAGAGGTAATAACTATCAAAAGATTGACACTTGTTTATGTTCAGTTTAATTGTAAAATTATGTCCAATGACCAACATTATATTAAATGGTAAAAATATATTCTAAATATACTTTAAAACTACTAAAATTCATAATTTATCACTATTAATTATTTTGATTAAAAAAGTTGTTTTTAATTAAAATTTAGTAATTTTCACTATTCATCAAAATATGAAAGTTATCCGAAAAGTACCAAAATTTCACCTTAGGCTAAATTCGATATTCCGAATCCAAAAATGAAGTCCATTTTAAAATATAAAATATATATAATTTCAAAAATTAGGTATTACTATTCATAACGGCTAGTTTGATCGGTTGTGGTGTGTGTTAAAACTCGAAGTTGCGTACAACACACGCTACTGTTTTATTCAAAGGAAAGCATACCGTGTAAGCTTGGGATGTTTCATTTTAAATTTTTGATGTCCCCATTTAGTCAAAAAGTTTAAAATATTTTATTTAAAAAGGTTTCAATATTAAAAGTTGATAAAAGTGCAATACTGAAAATGAATCTGTTCTTGCATTATGACTAAGAAACTCATAATATGGATTCTAAAATTATAAGGATTATATAAAGTTTAAAATTTAGTTAATACTATTCATGACCTCTTTTAATGGCTTTTTTTGGTAAGTCATGGTGCAATTGAACTCAGTGTTGCGTATAGTGCAAGTTATTGAATTATTTTGAAGAAATAACACACTATGAAATCTTGGGGTGTTACACTTATCGATGGGTATGGTATTCACTAATGACCTAAAATTTATAGGGGAGTCACAAAATGATAACAACCTACTTTTTCTAGTGGAGGCAGAACTACAAAACAACCAAGATTTAAAAGGAGAGTCGCTACTCATTACAACAAGGACTTTTATGATAGTTTCATGACCAAATATTAAATGTTTAAAGGAGTTATCTACCATATTGTCTTTGTAAACAAAGATTTAAATCCTAATAAGATGAATAAATTCTAATGGTGACTTCATAAACAAAAAATATTTAAAATATATGAATAGAATAAAATGAAATAATTAAAAAATAAAAAATACTTGCGGTGGTAGTGGATATATAATAGTTATAGAACAAAAACATGATCTTGAGTAAAAGATCAGTTCATATATCCAATGATACAATGATTTTGTTTCTTTTTTTTATTATTGAGAGTATTCTAGTAGTTTTAAATTTTTTTCTCATGGGATCATAAGTTCATTCAGTTTTCATATTATAGTGTTTCACCTGTATATGCGTTCATATATTTTTTTATGTATTTTCATTTACAGTTGTACATCCTCAATGATGATTCCATTATATAAATAAAATATTCCATTTTTACAACGAATTTTTATTACTTATAAAACATTCATAATAATAATAAGAATATTTCAAGAATTAAAACCAAAATTATCACATCCAATAAAATATTTCATCCTATAATTGTTGAATGAATGATAACAAATTACATCAAATATTCCTTTTTTTAAAAAATTATATTTAATGATGTTTAATAGCATTGATATTTCCTCTATAATATTGGATCAATGATATACCGAAAATATCACAATACAATTTCCTACTAAAATAATTAAATTCAAATATTTGTCCAAAAATAGGAACATGATACAAAAAAATATTGACCACTATAAATACTATGTTAAGGATTCTAAAAATGCTCTGAATATGTTCTTTAAAATAATAAAGAAAAAATTAAATTTATATAATGTTAAAGAAATGAAAATATTAAAAATTAATACACATTTAGATGATGATACCACAATCATTTAATGATTATTAAATCTCATAAGTTCCATTTTTATAATGTTTAACTAAGCTCGTATGGTTTAAAACATATAAGTATGTTCATATGTTTCAGGTAATAATTTATAATGGAGCATAAAAATGTTATCTCTTAATGTTAATGAAATACAACTACAAATTTAAGACATACATGTGTAAGGTTCAATTAAAAAAACTTATATTTCATAAATACGTCTATAAGGGTCAGAAAACTAGTCATATTGTTCTTACATTCCCACATAAGGTTAAGAAAATATAATAAAATAATTATTATAGAATCCTTTATAATTAAATTATATATAGTAAATGTATCAAATTATATTATGAAATATGTAACAACTAATGTGAAAAGTCATAATTATCAAAATAATGAATGTAATAATAGTTTCACAATTTAGACAATAACTTAAAGATAAAAAAATAAACTTTGAAAATCAAGTTAGAGGGAATAAGTTGAGGATTTTCTTACATTGTTATTTTTTAAAAATCAATACACAAAAATAAATAAGATTATGTAGAGACACTCAGTAACCTTGGTGTTTGAGTCTCCTGATGCACAGTGAATAGTTTATGGAGAAATATATGGAGATTTCATGATTTAGAGAGACGAATGTGCATGTGAATTTTTATGAAGACACAATGGTAATAGAGGATTGTTCTCAAGGAATAAGATATATTCCAGTGGTTAAATTACATCAAATACTAACATGTTAATTCCTAAATAGTTTCATATATGTATTGAGAACTCATGGGATCAAGTACAAAGAACATGAAAATGATACTTCCATTAACTTTTGTAAAATTGTGAATATTCACATCATTAGTATGGTGAATGTGGTTTTAAAATGATACCTAGAGAACCCTACTTGTCGCGATGATAAATTTATAGTGGGTATTATTTTTCTTTAACATCACAATCATAAAAATGAGTATAATTATGAGTAGATGTTAGAACTTTTAAAAATACATTGTATTACTGTTTATTTTTTTGAATTGCTGGTGGTATTAAAGATAGGTTAAAAAATAATTTATCCTTTTCTTCATAACTGAAAATAGATGTTCCTAACCAAAGGGGTGTTAGGATTAAACGAATTATTATAATTTATTAAAAATTTATCAAAACCCACATCACCCTCTATCACTGGTGTCTTCATAGATCTTATGGGGAATTTTTATCCACTACATTAAATTAAATTTCACTCAATGTGGGGATCTAATCATTTAGTTATATGACATGTAACCTCTTAAAATTGTGGGGATATTTTATAAGGCCCCAGCCTTAAACCTTACTTAATATTTAATTAAATGAATAATTCACATTGAGGATCTATTCAGGTTTATAGTTTTAGATAATTAGGTCATAACTATTACATCTCAAAAGATTACATAGTACACACTTCTACTAAGTTTCCATAAAATAAAAAAATTGATTAAAAAGAAACATGTCTAGTTCCATGTTTTATATAGAATGTCTTTACCTGATCCCATCCTTGACCCTATTCATCTTTTAGTCCTGTGGAAAACATTTCAAAAACATGGGATGAGCATAAAAAGCCTAGTAAAGTATACACAAAGAAGGAAAACTGTTAGTTTTTCAAAACAATAAGTAAACCATGTATACTTTATCAAAGTAATACTTTTCACCTTTGTGAAGTAGTAAAAACTCATCACTGAAAAAAAGATCATTACTTACCCTTTTTTAACCAAAAGATTACCATAAAACCCATATAATGAACACATAAGATATAAAGGTGACTTGGGACATAAACATACTTAAGTGGAATAACCATCTGGTCGGCTTCTACACATATCACTTAATGGAATAGCCATATAGCCAACTTCCATACCCAATGCATTGGAGTTTATAACCTAACCACCCTTCCTGGTATTCACGGCACCACCCGTCATATGGTTTATCCTGTAACCACCCATCAAATGTCCAAGTACCATTATAAAATCATAAGACATAAAAAATATAAGGGAAAGAAAAAATTTCCACACTTTGATCACAATATTTCACTTAAATATATTGACATAAAAAATCCATTATAAGAACCTCTTTCAATACCAAAATACATAAAAGATTATATGGAATTTATTTCATTTTAAATACATTACGGCTTGTTGAGGAAGCCAAAGACCAAATAATACTCACGGTGGCGGAAAAGGACGTTGTCACCACATACGTTAAAAGAAACATTCATTTTTGTTGTTGAGTAAAACGCTTCGTAGAAAAATATTCCTTTTGTATAAAATTTAAATTCAAAGGGGTTTATACACCATATAAAAGAAAAACTTTTATTAGAACAAAATGTGCCTCAATGAAAGGATATTGAGATGAAGTCCCTTACAATGACGGTATCCTTGGAGTAAGGATAAATCAATTACATAATTATCTGTGACAAACTAATAAACCAAATATAAGTGGATATTATGTGTAAAACAATCAGAGGTTATTCACACATATTCATAGAACGATATATTCAAGGAGTATATGTTTATCCCAAAGATTCAAAATTGGGTTATGAAGTTCCCTTGCAATAATTTGACAGCCTAACGGCATCACTTCAAAATTCAAAAAATGAGTTGATGAGAGATAAAAACGGTATATCATCACTTGGAAATAAAATTTACATAAATAAGGATATAGAATAACATATCCCAACATAATAGTATGTGAAGTAAAAGACATAACAACATAAGTCTTTTTAAAGAAGAGGAGGGTGAAAGGTTCCCTTACCGACATGGGTAACTTTCGAAACGTACACCCCACAGAAGAAGGACCATAAAACATTGATGTAAATACTCATAAATGAAACTATATTACACAAAGAGTAGAATAATGGGAAGCACATACACCACTCAATGGAAATGGTGGCAAATGTATCATAAATCTCACAGGAAAAAAAATGAGAAGAAAAATCCCTTACGAAAACTTGGCAGCCTAATGTCGCCACATAAAACTTCCAAAAAATTATTGATAAGATCAAATAGGGTCTCTCATCATATTAAAATAAAATTTAAAGAATGATAAATATAAAATAACATACCCCAATATAAAAAAAAGATCTTAAATTAAGTGACAGAAAGGGGAGTAATTAAAAAGAAAGAGAGAGGTTGGATCTCTTACGCAAATTCGGCAGCCTAACGGTGCTACTCAAAACATCCTAAATGGATTGAGGAGAGAAAATAGTGTCTATCATCATATTAAAATAAAAATTAATTTAATAGTAATATAAAATAAAATCCCAATCATAAGAAATATGAGCTTAAAATGAATGACCTAAACGAGAGTACTAAAAAAGGAAGAGAGAGTTTGGATCCCTTACCTGAAGTCTGACTTGTGTTGTTCATTTCATTATATTCCTGAATAATAAAAATTGGAAAATTTATAATTTTCTAAGTACTTATTTTAAATATTATTTTTCATTACATATAACATATTATAATTTTATAATAATTGGTTAATAATGTGAGTTCATATCATACGTTTTTTGTCAATGTTTGGTACATGAGTCAAAATGAACTTGTTTGAAAATGATTGTCCATGTAGTTTTAAGTAAATAATCTACAGAATAGTATTAATGATTTTAATATCATATATATCCAGTACATATTAATTTTATAATACTCTATAACATTTGGAGATAAAAAGAAATAAAGTGCACCGTTAATGAAGATGGTAGTTCGTACGTACGCATGAACGATACTTTCATTTCTCTGTCATATTAATGGAATTAAAAATTAATTGAGAGATATATATATACATATATTTTAGTTCCAGTATAATATATATGTTATATAGGTCACATATTTTCATTAATTTTACTCGTTATATATTCCATGTGTTGCATGAACGAGTCACATCACTTGAGGGCGGTAGTCCACACTTCCTCGAATGAAATTATCGCATTTTCACAACATGAAATGCATAAAGGTATGTTTTAAATATAAAATTCAGAAGAATATAGAAAAAATAAATACCATATATATCATATATAAAATATAGTGAAATCATAATGTCCACCATGAATGGTGTTAGGAGAGGATTGAACAATCATCGTTTCTTGAGGCAGAAATTTGGCATCCACAGTAATAGTATGTTCTTTAACCATTAGACGAAGGTGTGTGTAAGTGTATCTAGAATCCTTCACATAAAAACATCCTAGTATATTTATGATACTGGTTTTGTTACAAAATAATGTAATAAAAAGAGGATACAGGGTTGGAGAAGCAAAATAAAACAAAATAACACAAGGGAAGACATTACCTTTAAATCGGGTAACTCGTTTTGATTTGAGCTCAAAGGATTCCTTGGAAAGTATTATGCACAAAGGTGAGGCTTAAATGATGAATATAGGGATGTAGAGAGATGAAATGGGCTGGTTTTTTCCGAGCCAAAGGCTTTAGAGTTGTGGGTAAGGTGGTAGAGGTGGGGGCCTTTTATAAGAGGAGAGGAGGGGCACTCTTGGAAAGTTATAAACTTTTACATTATTATAAATTTATTTTCGGATTTAAAATGTCCAAAAATTATATAATTCTAGGATAAGGTGATTACAGTTCGAAATAAACCCATCCAACAGGTTTTTGACAAAATTAGGTCTTAGATTTTACATTATCTTTTCATTTTATTTAAATCGTTAAATAATGAGGTCATCGCTGCATCATCATGGTGTCATAAATAATTTAATTTATTTAATGTATAAAAATTATAAAAAAAATATCATGATGTTGGAAATTATTTTATCTTTCTAATTAAAATTTATAGAAAAAACTATAACTTGTATTACCCCATGTAAAAATTGTTTTAGTAAAACAATACATGTTTGTGACATTTTAATTTTAACTTTAAATAAAAAGTTATTAATATCATTTTCCAACCTAAGTGGCTCCATGGGGTCCCCAAGTTGACCCATGTATTTTCTTGGTCGTAAATGACTCATCCAATAAGGGTAGGACATGTGTCAAGCTCATTCATATTATGAAAACATTATTTTTACCTTAAATTACACTAATTACCTTTAATCGCGATTAATAAAACATAAAAGTTATTATTCACCAAAAATTATTTTAATATAATTGAACCACATTTTACTTCCTAATAAATACCATGTTTTTCATATTTTTTAAAATCAAATCACAGAAGTGGTAATGTTTCATTTTAACGATAAATCAGTTTCTTTAACTACCATTTAGTGGTTTCACTATTCATCAAAAATTAAAGTTTTTTAGAAAAATGCCAAAAAATTTCCCTAAGCTATATTTGATATTCCAAATTCAAAAATGATGTTTATTTTATAAAATTAAAAATATATAATTTTCATTAATTAATTTAATAATTAATTCCCGCTGTCAAAACAAATATCGTGTTTTTAAGAAATATTATATATTAAAAGATTAACAATAGTTTAAATCCAATTTCAATGTGAAATTAATTACAATGACCACCATTGGATTAAATGGTAAAAATATATTCTAAATACACTTTAATCTCAATTAAAAATATAATCTATCCATATAAATAAATCATATTAAAAGGTGGTTTTGAATTAAAATGCAACATTTTCACAAAAAAATGATCTTTATTGGAAAAATAACAAAAATTAACACAAAGTAAATTTTGATGTCAAGATTCTAAAGAAGTATTTTATTTTGTCGAATAAAACATATAAAATTTTTAAAAGTACATTTAAAAAGGGTTATCCATCTAAAGGCGGTAAATTGACCTTTTAAAGAATATTAGAAGATTTATGCTTAAAATTAGATTCATTTTCATTTTACACCTCTAACATTTATTGGATAAAAGTAAAAATATTTTAAAAACCTATATAATAATTTTGTAGTTAGTTCTGTTCATTCCTGTCATTACATCTACTTGGTTTTAACTACAATTTAAAATAAAATTATTTTATAATTAGAGTGCAACGTAAGATTTCAAAGGAACTCATTCTTGTGTATTGGGTAAGCCATCGAGCATAGCATTCCTTTTAAATTAATATTAACATTTTATTCACAAATAGGGATAAATATAAAATTTTCATATTCTTTATTTACCTGGGGTGTTACATCCTTCCCCCCTTTTGGGAATTTTGTCCTCGCAATTTTAAAATTGGGCTCGGAAACATCACTGAAAGTCCCACATCGGAATAAGAGTCGGTAAAACAATCACTTTAAAAAAATAAAGAGAAGTATAGAGGTCACCCGAGTTTACCCATAATAGGATTCCATTTAGGAAAACATGGATATGGATGAAAAAGAAAAGAGTCGTGTTCTGAGGGAGAGTGATAGAAAACTTGTTTAGGAGAATGTTAACCATAAGAAAATCACAAACTTCTGGTGGGTTAAACGGTATTTGATTCCCCAGTAGGAAAAGATAATAGGCAAAATTTTTGTTTTATGTTACTTTTCATTGAGGAATTTTTTTTTATCTTAAGGAAACATACTTACTTGTCATGTTGACTTTCAACTTTTACAAGATTTCTTACAAAAACTCAAATTTTCTCTAAAAGATTAGTATTTAGGATGACTTGTTTATATTAAGAGAGCTATAATAAACTTCTAGAGAATCAACTAATCCATAAAAGAGAATTGTATATTTCCTATTTCTTTAGACCCTTACCAAAACCAAAATTGTTAGAACAAGATCTGTAATCCAGAAAATGATAACCCTTTATAAAAAGAAAATATATTCTTAATCTCCAAAATTTGTCCAACAAACCCCAATGTTAAAAAAAGGCCAAAAGTAAACCAAAATAATATTGAAACCAAAATATTTGAAGGATTTAATCACATAGTCATCCAATTAAGATCGTAACATTTATCACTAAACAACATCAGTTGCTCTTAAAGTCTCGTATTGAAAAGTAATTAACCTAATCACATATCCTCCATGATAGGTTAATAATTTCCATAGATAACCCAAAATCACCTTACTCTTAAAACATAAAATCATCTAACTAAAAATAATTAGTCATACTAACCAGAGAATTCACATAGTCCAGTGGTTGGAGATAAATACCAATCGCACTTTGGTTGTGGGTTCGATTCCCGCAGCATTGTCCGACGCGACGGGTTGTCAAACGGTCTATGTGTTGTCCATTTTCCAAACTATATAATTATCAAATCATTCCCCAAAATGAGATAAAATCATCAAAAATAACAATAAAATGTTTTAATCTGAATAGTTTCCTTATAACTCTCATTTTTATCCAAATTCATTACGATCTCAACATCTTATTTCTTGAAGTCTTATTTCACCACCATAAGATAAAATAAAACGATTCCCAAAATGAATAACAGTATACCTTGATCATGGTGTCAACTCAGTTTCATTGTCATCTTGATCACGTAGGTAGAAGTCCCATGAATTACAACAATGATTTAGAGATCCTTCAAAATCATTTGCTTCCTCCATCCAAATACACCTTGTAAAACATGGATCATATTGGTGTTCACAGAAAACCAGTTTTGGAAAATAATCATGTATGACATATAATTCCGAAACATATGAGAAAACATGGTTTCTATAAAATATTCGGACATAATTTGAGTTGAAACTTTCTATTATTGATCCTTTTAAAATACCATAAGTATGTACTGAGAGACTGTATTTTAAAAGCAAATATAAATAGTTTGCGCAAGGGTCTCCTTTCTCGGCACAATTTTTAAAATCATAATATTCTTCAAATTCCTAGGATAAGGTAAAATATTTGAAAATACCTTGATAATATTTACCTTTCTTGAAAATATGAAAATATTGTGAATATAGTATTTTTCTAAATACAACCCATGATCCATGATGATAATGAGGTATAGTTAAGGTTTTTGATATCTCAAACAACTTCTTGCAAGTTAGTTGAATGCTAGAAAATGTTTCACAATAATCTGAACATGACTTTGCAATAATTATTGCAAACATGTCATCAAGAATAGATATGAATTTCATTTGAGATCCTTCTCCTTCCATTTGTAACTGACTTTACTTGACCTGATAAAAGTTATAAAATAAAGATTTTACAAAAATAATAGATATATGGACTAATCATGTGTCTATCAAAAACTCATAATCCCTAAAGTTGTCTAAACAGACCTTTGATACCAACTATAAGGCCCCGACATTAAACCTTACTTAATATTTAATTAAATGAATAATTCACATTGAGGATCTTTTCAGGTTTATAGTTTTAGAGAATTAGGTCATAGCTATTACATCTCAAAAGATTACATAGTAGACACTTCTACTAAGTTTCCATAAAATAAAAAAAAATGCTTAAAAAGAAACATGTCTAGTTCCATGTATTAGATAGAATGTCTTTACCTGATCCCATCCTTGACCCTCTTCATCTTTAAGTCATGTGGAAAACATTTCAAAAACATGGGATGAGCATAAAAATCCCAATAAAGGATACACAAAGAAGAAAAACTATTAGTTTTTCAAAACAACAAGTAAACCATGTATACTTTATCACAGTAATACTTTTCACCTTTATGAAGTAGTAAAAACTCTTCACTGAATAAAATATCATTACTTACCCTTTTTGTAACCAAATGATTACCATAAAACCCATATAAAGAACAAATAACATATAGAGGTAACTTGGGACATAAACATACTTAAGTGGAATAACCATCTGGTCGACTTCCACACATATCACTTAATGGAATAGCCATACGGCCAACTTCCATACTCAATGAATTGAAGGTCATAACGTAACCACCCGTCCTTGTATTCACGACACCACCTGTCATATGGTTTATCACGTAACCACCCGTCAAATGTCCAAGTACCATTATAAAATCATAAAACATAAAACAAATATATTGGAAAGAAAACATTTCTACACTTTGATCACAATATATCACTTAAATATATTGACATAACAAATCCATTATAAAACCCATTTTCAATACCAAAATACATAAAAGTGTATATGGTATTTAATTCATTTTAAAGACATTATGGCATGTTGAGGAAGCCAAAAACCAAATAATACTCGTTGCGGCGGAAAAGGTCATCGTCACCGCATACAATAAAAGAAACATTCCTTTTTTCATTTAGTAAAATGCTTCATAGAAAAATATTACTTTTGTATAAAATTAAAAGTAAAATTGTTTTATACACTGTATAAAATAAAACCTTGTATTTGAACAAAATATGCTTCAATGAAAGGAGATTGAGACGAAGTCCCTTAAAAGACGGTATCCTTGGATTAAGAATAAATCAATTATATAATTATGTGTGAAAAATGAATACACCAAATATAAGTTGATATTAAGTGTAAAACAATCAGATGTTATTCACACATATTCATAGAATGACATATTCAGGGAGTACAAGTTTATCCCAAAGAATCAAAATTGGGTTAAGAAGTTCCATTTCAAAAATTCAACAGCCTAACGGCGTCACTTCAAAATTCAAAAAATGAGTTGATGAGAGAAAAAAGGAGTATCTCATTACTTGGACATAAAATTTACATCAATAAGGATATAGAAGAACATATCCCAACATAATAGTATGTTAATTAAAATACATTGCAAAATAAGTATTTTTAAAGAAGAGGAGGGTTAATGGTTCCCTCACTGACTTGGGTAACATTCAAAATGTACACCCCACGGAAGAGGGACTATACAACATTGATTTAAATACTCATAAACGAAATTACATTTCAAAAAGAGTATAATAATGGGAAGAACATACACCACTAAAAGGTAATGGTGGAAAATGTAGCATAAATCTCACGGGAATAAAAGTGAGATGAAAAATCCCTTATGAAAACTCCACAGCCTAACGACGCCACTTAAAACATCCAAAAATTGATTGATGAGATCAAATAGGGTCTCTCATCATATTAAAATAAAATTTAAAGCATGATTAATATAAAAGAACATCCCCCAACATAACAAAGAGGATCTTAAAAGAAGTTACATAAAGGGGACTACTTAAAAATAAAGAGAGAGGTTGGATCTCTTACGAAAATTCGGCAGCCTAACGGTGCCACTCAAAACTTAAAAAATTGATTGATGAGAGAAAATAGGGTCTCTCAACATATGAACATAAAAATTACAGTAAGATTAATATAAAAGAACATCATAATAACAAGAGATATGAGCATAAAAGGAATGACATAGAAGAAAGTACTTAAAAAGAAAGAGAGAGGTTGGATCCCTTACCTCAAGTCGGACTTGTCTTGTTCGTTTCATTATATTTATGAATAATAAACATTGTTCAATTTATAATTCCTTAAGGAAATATTTTAAATATTATTATTCATTTAATATCACATATTATAATGTTATAATAATTGGTTAATAATGTGAGTTCATATCAGTAGTTTTTTGTCAATGTTTGGTACATGAGTCAAAAATGAACATGTTTGCAAATGATTGTCCATGTAGTTATAAGTAAATAATCTCCAGAATAGTATTAATTATTTAAATATCATATATATCAAGTAAATATTCATTTTATATAACTCCATAACATTTGGAGAAAAAAATAAATAAAATTCACCATTCATGGAGACGGTAGGTTGTACGTACGCATGAATGCTACTTTCATTTTTTTGTCAGATTAATGGAATTAAAAAATAATCGAGAGATATATATATTATAATTAAAGAATAATATATATGTTATATAGGTCACATATGTTCATTAATTTCATTCTTTATACATTCCATGTATTTCATGAATGAGTCACGTCACTTGAGGGGGCGGTAGGCCACACTTCCTCGTATAAAATTATCGCATTTGCAAAACATGAAAAGCATAAAGGCATGTATTAAATACAAAATTCAGAAGTATATAGAAAAAATATATTCCATATATATCATATATAAAATATAGTGACATCATAATGGCCACCATGATAGTTGTTATGAGAAGATTGAACAATCATCGTTTCATGAGGCAGAAATTCCCCATCCACAGAAACATTATGTTCTTTAACCATTAGATGAAGGTTTGTGTAAATGTAGATAGAATCCTTCATGTAAAAACATCCTAGTATATTTACTATACTTGCTTTGTTACAAAATAAAGAAATAAAAATAGGATAGAGGGTTGGAGAAGCAAAATAAAACAAAAGAACACAATGGAAGACATTACCTTTAAATCAGGTAACTCTTTTTGATTTGAGCTCAAAGGCTTTGATGGAAAAGGTTCTGCCCAAAGGTGAGGATTCAATGATGAAGAGAGGCATGTGGAGAGATGAAATGGGCTGGGTTTTTCCGAGCAAAAGGCTTGAGAGGTGTGGGTAAGGTGGTAGAGGTGGGGGACTTTTATAAGATGAGAGGAGGGGCACTCTTGGAATGTTATAAACATTTACTTTATTATAAAATGATTCTCGGATTTTAAAGGTCCCTAAATTATATATTTATAGGATAAGGTGATAATATTTATAAATCCACCCATAAAATAGGTTTTTGAAAAGTTTAGGTCTTCGATTTTACATTATCTTATCATTTTATTTAAATCTTTAAATAATGAGGTAATCGCTGCATAATCATGGTGTCATAAATAATTTAAATTATTTAATGTCTAAAAATTATAAAAAAAATATAATGATCTAGGAAATTGTTTTAGATTTCTAATTGATTTTTATCGTCAAATATATGACTTGTATAACCCCATGTAAAAATTGTTTTAGTAAAAAAGTCCATGTTTGTGACATTTTATGTTTAACTTTAAATAAAAAGTTATTAATGTAATTTTCCAACCAATGTAGCTCCATGGGGTCCCCAAGTTGACCCACGGATTTTCATGGTCTTCCATGACTCATCCAATAAGGGTAGGACATTTTTCAAGGCCAATTCATATAATAAAAACATTATTTTTACCTTAAATTACACTAATTACCTTTAATCGCGATTAATAAAACATAATAGTTATTATTCAACAAAAATTATTTTAATCTCATTGAACAACATTTTACTTCCTAATGACAACCATGTATTTTAGATTTTTTAAAATCAAACCACAGAAGTGGTAAAGTTTCATTTAAATGAAAAATCAGTTTCTTTAACTACCACTTAGTGGTTTCACTATTCATAAAACATTGAAGTTTTTCAGAAAAATGCCAAAAATTCACCCTATGCTATATTTGATATTCTGAATACAAAAAAATTATGTCTATTTTATAAAATTCAAAACATATAAGTTTCAATAATTAATTTAATATTTAATTACTGCTATCAAAACAAATAACGTGTTTTTAAGAAACGATATCTATTAAAATATTAAAACTAGTTTAAGTCCAATTTCAATGTGAAATTAATTCCAATGACAACCATTGGATTAAATGGTAAAAATATATTCTAAATACACATTAATCTCAATTAAAAATATAATATATCCATATAAATAAATCATATTAAAATGAGGTTTTGAATTAAAATGCAACATTTTCACTAAAAATGATATTTATCAGAAAAATAACAAAAAATTTAAACAAAGTAAATTTTGATGTCCAGATTATAAAGAATGATTTTATTTTGACAAATAAAACATATAAAATTGTCAAAAGTATATTTAAAAATGGTTCTCCATCTAAAGGCAGTTAATCGACCTTTTAAAGAATATTAGAAGATTTATGCTTAAAATTGGATTCATTTTCATTTTACGCCTCTAACATTTATTGGATAAAAGTAAAAATATTTGACAAACCTATATAATCATTTTTTAGTTAGTTCTGTTCATTCCCGTCATTACATCGGCTAGGTTTTAACTACTATTTAAAATAAAATTATTTTATTATTAGAGTGCAATGTAAGATTTCAAAGGAACTTGTTGTTGCGTATTGGGTAAGCCATCGAGCATAGCGTTCCGTTTAAGTTAATATTAACATTTTCTTCAGAAATAGGGATAAATATGAAAATTTCATATTCTTTATTTACCTGGGGTGTTACATATTTCTCATACTTGGAATGTTTAGATTCAGTATGATTATCCACGCTCAAATGAAATCCTATTATTATTCTTGTTATTATGATGTTTGAATACCTGAAGAACATGCCTTTCATCATCCTATTCAGTTTCTAAATTCTCTTTTAAAAACTCACATTTTTCAAAGAAGAAGAATTTACATAATATTTAAAACCTATAAAATACCAAAATAGTGAAATTCCGTCATCCTATTCATTATGTTAAATGTTTCAATTTCACCTAATTTCAATTTCCAAGGTCACGCGTTCTATATATGCCTTTTAAAAAATTTGTGTATCATGAATTTGGTAATATAAATCATTTCTTGTGATGTATCATGTATATATTTCATGGTCTTACAGATATATTATGATGTCTCATAAACATCTTAATATCTCATTATATATTTTACAAAATCATAAAAATATATTACAATATATGAATCAACATAGGAAGTCAATTCCTTTTCAATTTTCAGACTTTATTAAGCATTATATTTTCTCTAAAAGTTAATTTTGCCTCACATTCCACTAGGGTAGTGAACTATTTTAAAGGTTAAGATCAAATTCTATTTTCTAATATCACCTTATGGTCCTGATGTGCTAGAATAAATTCATTGAGAAAAAAAATATGATTCCATGGATTTGCCTTATAAATATTCAAAATAGACCTTATGACATATATTTTTCAAATGTAACAAACATTAATATGTTATTGAGCTGTACATGGATGATTATATAAACCTTACAATAATTTTTAGCAAACATTATAAATCGTATAAATCGTAATAGGTTTCTTGTATCATCTATACAATTCACAACTATGAATTTCTTGAATTTATCCAATAATGAAAAAATATCTTCAATTGATTTTGAGGCATTCTCAATTACTTCAATATTAACTAGAACATTATAACAACTCTTATAATACTTATTTAAATAGTCATTATCCTCAAGAATATTTTTACTATTTTTTACTCTTCATGAAAGGTTTTCTTATTGAATAATTATTCTTTGATATCTCCATTTTATAGTAGCATTATTGCACAGTCAATAATGTAGTGAATAGAGTATCTTTGTCCAAAATTACGGGTCTTTGGTTTCCATGTCGAAAAACTTCATAATAATCACATATAAAGGGGATATATGAGAAAATATAAAGATTTATTTTCTATAAACCAACAATAATCCTTCCCATGATCATTTATATATGATAAGTAGATTCACATTTTATTTACAAGTTTCGAATCATTGATTGAAATATTCATTCCATAATTGAATAAATTATTATTGAAAAAATAAAATCCTCACATGGATCATCAATCACCCATTTTGAATATTTTTTCAATACCAATGTATTTAATTTTAATGAAAAAGGATACCAAATATAGTGAAGTTGTCTATATTGTTTGGGATTATATGGAAAATAAGACGATTGTTTTTCTCATTTATAAATGATAATGGAATGATTGTTTCTACTTCATAGAACATCTGGCTTGATATTTTAATAACAAATATCCTTTATATGTGATGATTATGAGATGATATTCATATATATCCAAAATCTGTGTTGTTGTATTATGTGAAAATATCTACAATAGTTGTAAATGAGCATAAATAAACGTATAAAAAAATATTGAATAATTTTTAATAAATAAGAAAAGATATCTTGATGATTGGGGAAAATATGTAAAGGTTATTCAGGATTTTGGATACTTAATTTAGTAACAATGTTAATTGGATGATTTTATTTATTAACATTAATTGATTGATAATTCCATAGAAACTATTGAAGATGTTCTATGATTATTTGAAATATTACAAATATTTATTGTTTCACATCATAATTTCAATACGTGAAACATTTAAATGATGAGAATCATTATATAATCGGCTACAATATTTTGTCTGCATTATACATGAAACATTATAATGTAGAGAAACATTTAATATTTCTTTACATTATGATAAATAAAACTCACAAGGAACATTATCAGTCATCATAAGGTTAATCTAGTGAATCATAAGTTGTGTCTTGAATATTATTATGTGATCCTTCTAGAATGTATGTTGATCTTTAAAAAATTCATTTGGAAATTCACCTTACAAAATAGGAATGTAATGTGACAATTACATTATGAAAAGAATTATTTCTTGATAAATTCTAGAAAATGGAAGAAGAACATATTTTCTCTGATGAGTTTGAGTTTAGAAGATATTTATCAAATTTTATAAGATATCTAAGACATTGTAATAATTGTTATATTTTATCATATGATCTCATAAGGGGTTTCAAGGACTTTTATTATGCTCTGAAAATACAAGAATATATAATTGAAACATCATAAGATAGGTTTTCTCTTATGAAATTGATGATGGGAAAAATATTACAATGAAATATGTAATATTTGATATAAAAAAAATTACTTTTAGTGAAGGAATTCATCTTCCAAAATTTATAAGATGATTGATTACCTCTAAAATAACTCGTAGGAAGATATAAATTATATGTAATTTCATATAAATTTTTAAATTTCATCTTCTTATAATGAGTTTGGATACATATTTAGATGAAGATAGACATACTCATGAAGTATTATAACATTATAATTACATGAAAATAATTTTGATTGACTTTGAGAATAGATCTACATGATGATATAGATGTTGTAGATTATGATAAGGATCTATTTAAGAAGACGATGTACCACATCGCAGTACTACATGATTCTACACACATGTAGAGAGATATTTAATTTCCAAATACATATTTTTAGAGAAAAATAATTTGAGATAATTTAAATATTAAATAGAGGAATTATGAATTATCTTTGAGATTGAAATGATTATATTGACTAGGACTGTATAATTACATTAAAATATGGAAATATCCGCTAGATTTACTAACAATAACTTTTATACTAAATATAAACGAGATTCTATATTTGATAATGGAAATAATATTTTAATGATAATGTGAATATAAAAGAAAAATAGATGAATACTAAGTGAAAATAGAACCTAATACTATACTACACAATGTCCTAGGGAGAAATCTATATGGATTATAAGTGGTGAGTACTGATTCCTTGAAATTTACATTTAATGAAATTAACATTTTCAGAGTAATGACCAATTTAGCAATAAATATAATCTCATTTATAAATAGTTCTTATGGAAAATATGACATATATTTTGGAGTGTAAAATAAAAAAATTAACACACAATACATTATAAAATCTTGGAACGCCAAGAACCTATATATAATCATCAATTTTCTCTACCCGGTGAGAATATATAATTATACTATGAATATGAATTTTGATAGGGATTCATTACTCAATAACTGAGGTACCTATTACTTATCTTGTTGTATAACCCTTATATCTTTTACAGACATCACAACCTACTACCAAACTGACTTTTATTCTGGAATCATGACCCATCATTTCATTTTAATCATAGAAATAAACACAATAGTTTAATTTTATATTAAAAATTCAAAAACTAACTCTTAAGGAACAAATGAAAAATGATAATAAATATAACAATGAAATCCATAATTAAATTAGTAATTATAGTGGAGTAGATGATGATGAATGTCGATAGATCTCAACATATTCAATCACATTAGTAGTAGAAAACCAAAATGATGTAGTACCTTTAGTGTTGTGTGAGTGAAATATTTTCCATTTCATCGTTTCAACACTTCCCAATTATCATATGAATCTCATAAAAAACATAGTGAATCATTTTAATCATTTTACAAAGATCACCCTCTAATAACTAATAAGTAGTTTTTAATTTTTAAATTTTCTTTAGATTGTTGGATCTTCTCATGAAAAAATTATAAAATTACAAATTATAATAATAAAAAAATAAAAATATTGATATTACCCATTATATGAAAAATACTTCTTATTTATGTTGAATTATAAAACTATTTTATTCCTAAATTAATCTACTTAATAACCATTGAATATAATTATATAACATATATTATATTTTATAAATATATATCATAATTAAAAGAAAATATATTATCATTATATTTAAAAAATGGAAAAAATTTAAAATAAAACATTGTAATGTCAATACAACTTATGAAACATAAATAATTTCTTCCAATAATAAATAATTTAAAAATAGTTAACATACATTCATTATATTTTAATATAATTATAAAATAATTAAAACACATGAATAATATCACAATAATATTTGTAAAAAATATTAAAAGCAATGAAGAATATTGTATATCAAAAAAATGATCTAACTTACCAACTATATGGGGTTTTCTACTTCTCCAAGAGTAGAAACAATATAAGAATCCTACAATAATCCCATTATAATATGAAAATACATAGATATTATATAATGATACACATATTATATTGATGATATCATTCACTTTTGGTCAACATAGTCACTTAATTGGGGGGATGATTTCATTTATTTCAAGTAGTATGGAACCAACAACTTTAAAAAACATTGAAATATCACATGTGTTTGGATGAAATCTTCCTACTAATAATTCTCCTTTATAAGATAGTTTTATAAATTAGTAATAAATACATAGTGAATATACTAATTTTTTATTGATGATTACTATATGAATGATGGATAAATGATTCCATGAAATCATGTTTTTTTATATTTTATCCCAAAATAATTAATTAAAATAACAGTAGAAACATTATATTATATTTTCATTGAATTATTTAGACCATTGCAAGCATTAAATAGTTTGAAAACAATATCTATAAATTCATTATTTTAGAAACTATGTGGTTAATTAACATACACCTCTTCATATACAACACAATTTAAATATTTGATTTTTCTATCCATTGTAAAGAATATACTATTTTATAAATAATAAAAATATAATATAATATAAATCGATTTTTTATAAAAACTGGTGAAAATTATTCTTCAAAACCAACATCTTTTTCTTGAAAATATATATTGACTAGTATCCTATCCTTATTTCTAACTATATCAAATGATCCAGCAATTTTATATTTTAAAATTAACTCAGTTCCAATGGGAATTTTATATTTAAGAATCCCAATAAAATTCTATAATATATTTCTATAAAAATATATTATGTTCATCATTCATGTAACTTATCAAATTTTAATCATTCAACACTTTAAATAATTTAACATGCTAATACTATGATACAAAGGACGAATTAACACAAAAACCCAAAAAAAATCATATTTCTTATACCAGATTCATCAGTTATATCTTATAATGAACCATCTATATCTATTTTCCAATTTATACTATCATATTTAGATGATATATTCTCCCTCTAAACTAATACATTAACATTTTTATGTTCATCTTTTGAAATTTTAAACTCTTCATATTATTTATCATGGTTATCAAAATACGATCATTGATTTTAGTTATTTTTAGTGAACTTTACATTCATAGATTATTCCCTAAAAATGATTTTATTGATATACACCCTTTAAGGATTACTATTAATTTGAAATCCTATAAATATACATTCATCAATTTTAACATTAAACATTTCAAAATTTTCTATTCCATTTGAAATGTAAACCTTGCAACCAAATAGCTCAACAATGTCCATTATTGGATCATTCCATTAAATAGTGCATAACACGCTTTCCTTAATAATGGTATAATTTAAACACCATTTATGATATTTAAATTATTACTAACTTATTGATCAAAAATATATATATTTTAAATTAATTTCACTATGTATTGTTATTTTTATTTCACAACAAGTACAATTTTTTCTTCTCTCCAACATCATTATATTTTTTTGTTCTAGAGGACGAAAAATATGATACGAACTGTCATCTTCAAAAATATTTAAAAATTAAAATAAAAAAATTCTCCTCCATTGTCAATTCTAATTGAATTTATATAATAAACTTTTATGTTTTAAATATGTTTAAAAAAACTAGTAAACTTTTATAGGGTTTACCATTTCTGATATAGTAAATGAGTTCAAGTAATCCTAGTAAAATCATCCACACTTATAAAAAAATACGTTTTACCTCATAATATAGAATATTTCATGGTTCAATGTAAATAAAGTGGAATCAGTTATAAACACCATGATGAATTAAAAATTTTAAAAAATCTCAAATATTATTCCGGATGATTTCCTTGTAGACCATAATCACACAAAAAATACTTCCATATATATTTTTCTATATGTTTAAAACATATTTATGGTTTTCCTTCTTATAAAATTTTATAAATTCGTTGTGTCCCATCTTTTCATTTCAATAAACAATATATATTTATCAAGTACCTAAACACTTTAAATTATCTATGTTAGTATAGAAAAATTAATAGATTATATATTGTGTTTCTCTATTTCAATAAAATACATAACGGGTATATGTAAATAATGGCCATTTATTATCTTAAAAATTTTAATTAATTGGATCATCAAAATGAAATGAGATAATAAGAAAAAAAATTCTAATTCATCTATAAAATGTAGAAATTTTAAAATATTTGAACATTCCTACTTCTCTAAAATATCTTATGATTCAATTACAATTATAATTAAAGTTGGATAATCCCATTTAACATGAATTAAAAGATAAAAAATTAGAAATATCACATGTCATATCCTTGGAACTCCTAAAAACCATAAACCTTGTACCATTATAACTCATAAAGAAGGTTTTCTATAAGTAAAATTAAACATATAATTGTTATAGAACACAAGATATTTTGAGTAATACTAGATCAGTAATAAAACTGTTAGGAAACCTCATATTTGTAAGATGTTTATTTTATTGAAATATAGAAGATATATACTAGGACATAAAAGTATTGGTATAGAATATTGATTGAGTAAATCTTAATGAATGCTTGTTTTCTTAATTCTATTTTAAATTTCAATAAAATAAACTAGTAGTTGATACATTACAAAAATTTATTTTAATCATGGTAGATATCTATATACTAGGTACATTTACTATTATAACTAAATAGAGTTTTATCATTATTGGGATTGTTCATGTACCCAATTTTATCAATATTCTATTTTACATAAACAAAAAATAGATAATATTTCGTTCAAATGAGCTATTTCCTTTTTTGAGACCCTCAAATGTTTTGTATAAATTTCATTTTATCAAAAAATTTATCATTTGATCAATTTGAATTAATTCAATAATATTTATTTCCTTATTTAATATTATTATGTTCATTTTAAAATTTATTCAAGAAATCCAACACAATTTTATATTCCACTTTTCAATATTTATCATATTTGTAAATGAAATATTGAATTATATGATTTTAATGATTTTTTTATAATTTATTTTATCATTTTCACATTTTTATATTCATTATTTAGTTTTTCATTTGAAATTGTAAATTTAAAATTTTTCTATTATTGAGTGAGTTATTTATGTTTTAACTAGTCTTATTTTAATTTTCTAATTGTCAAAATAATTCCACCATTCTAAAAAATTTATTCTATAAATTTTCAATTTTTTTGTTAACATGATAATATAAATTTTAAAATAAAATTCATAACCCTAACTAGAATATGAATTACAACATATTTAATTGAGTATGATTTATAGAAAATATCTATTTGTTGTTTCTTTTACAAACGCATTATTACTATTTCTTGAGTCTGACTCCTCAGTGAAACTCCTTCATGTATTATTGGTACTCATATTGTTACTTCAATTCCAAACAATATGACTTGATATGACGATTTTTATTTCACTCATAGATTATTAATTATGAAACATTATTCTACTTACATCCTTTAATTTTATTACATCACTTTCTACAATACTCTTGATAATCTATTATTAGGATTCTTTATTAAACCACTCATTCATTTTCATGCCTACAAAAAAATCCATTAAGTGTATTTTCTAATACATATATCAGCATTTAATTCATCATAGAATTAGAGGTATTAGAAAAAATATATATGTTATTTGAATGATGTATGTTTCAATTATTAAAGATATAGATCATCATTATTTTTTATCTACAGCTCATATTAAAAAAGTGCTCATTTGATTTCATCCATTTATTATTAGTGAAATCATTGAAATTTCTAATCTTATTAAATATGTTTTATATATCATTGAAACATTATTGATCATTAATTAATAATTCTTGGAACTCAACCATGTAACTCCAAACTCAGTTAACTACAAAATATCAATTCTTATATGTGTGAATTTTAATTTATTCCAAATATTAGGTGACATCTTATAGGATGATATATTTTTGTAAATATTTTAATATTTTAAAAATATATTTAACTCAAAACATTGTATTTTAGATGAAATTTTCCAATTTCATTTCCAATTAATGATTCTAAACCAACCTGAATAAATTTTTTATGTTTTAAATTGATAACCAAAAAAATACATATATTTATTAGAAAAACCGTTGTCTAAACCATCAAATTAGTATTTCCTTGTCGGTTTCATTGAAATAAGGAAATTTGATTACATTCAACAACTCTACTTTCTAATTTTAATAATATAACAATTGACCATTATCAATACTATTAAGTTTAATATTACAGTTATCAGACCAAAAAATAAAAAAACAATAACAACTAACCATATTTTCAACAAGAACCACATATTTAGATAAACATTTCTTGACCCTAGTGATATGTAAATATTGGCTATAGGGGGTGAACATTCATTTTTAAGAATTTAAATTAAAAATAAGTTAATTTTATAATGGTAACAACCAATGAATCAGGAAATATAAAAGCTACAATAACTTGTTCTTACGAAAAACATGTAACAAATTATCTATTGAAAAATCAAACATAAAAAAAGATATTTTATATTAGTTCAGATAATAAAGATTCAATGTCAACACTCCACACATCTATACTTAGTTAGATGATCGATACACAATATAAATATCACTTTTTATAGGGATTGAAAAAAAATTATATTCATACAATTTCCCAAATGATTGTGTAACCCAATTTATTTTTATAGGAGTAAAATACACCCTTAATATGGATTTTTTTCAAGAACCACAACATAGACATCATTTTTAATATGATGAATAATCATGATAGGTGTATTTTAGATAGGGAAATATTAATCCAAATACTATAAAATGAGTAAAAAATAAGAAAAAAAGATAAAAATGAGAATATGAACTATATTATGAATAATAGTGGATAATATAATGATGTCAAATTTCAACGGTGCTCATGATATTCGATCACTTTATAAATAGATAATCTAAATGATAATGTTCCCTATTAATAACATCAGTGCAATAATAGTCATCATAGTGTTTCACAATTTTAAAATTCCCATATGAATCTCATCAAAAATCTTAGTTGAGGTTTTCTTCAATTTCACACAATTAACATCCAATGACTAATCACTTGTTATTAATTTTAAAATATTCTCCACAATCTGGGATCTACATGGAAAAAAATCATCTAATTTCACATTATAAATTAATAAATATTAAAATATAATTTTTATCTATTATTTTAAAAATAATTACTATGCATAATTAATAATCATTCTCTTTCACTCTTGAATTATGAAACATTAAAATACTTATATTATAATAATTTTAAATTTTAGTATATTATATATAACAATATAATAATTAAAAAAATTATTTAATAATTGAATATAAAAAATGAAAAAAACATGATATAGAAAATCTTAATAGAAAGACTACCTATGAAACCTAAATAATCATTTCCTTCAAGAAACTACTAAAAAATTGAATACATAACATCATTATGATGTATATAAATATAGTGTGTAGAAAAATATACATGGAATATCATGAAACCGCATCAAGACTAAAATATTTTTCTGATCAATTTTTTTATTCTAAGGCCGAGATCCAATATTTCCTAAGATCCTTATACTGAGGATGAATATTGAAATGCACTTTCCAATTATGAATATACAACATCATGTATTGTGTGTATTCCTTCCAAATGAAATAATTCAAAACATGATACATGAAAAAAATATCTCTTAGAGGTGGTTTTTAGGGGAGACTCTAATAACCGCCAATAAACAAATCCTATTAAATAATATTTATATTTTGTGGTGGTTTTATAAAACTGCCACTAATAATTAAAAATTAACTCATATTCAACCCCCACCTGATGCCATATCCACCCCAACCCCATGATACCATGGAGACCTCCCCAAGGACCCATATCTCCTCAATGAAATCAACTACCCATCCTTAGGCTATGGATATCCCATATGCTGGTGAATACGCTCACCCAATGCCAATGACTCACCCTCCACTCATCTGTTCATCTCCCCAATGATGTCAACTACCCATAATACTCTTGGCATCACCTCTCACATATGTTGGTGAAAAATGCTCCCCATCATTTGTTCCTCTCCGTGATACGAGCAACCACCCATGTCCCTCATGTAATCTCTTATCCTTGATGTCAGTGGCTAGATGTCCCCCTCTCAGTCGTGCTTATCACTAATTCTTAAGACCACCCAATCCCTATGTCACACCTCTCCCATACACCGGTGACCATACTCCCCCTTGACCCCACATATCCCCGATTTCGATATACATTTTCTATAATAGATCTCCCCTCCCCTTCACCTCAATTATCTCATAGGGATTTCCCATTTTCCCTAATAGTTACTTCTCATACCCCACCCTCACATTTGATCCTCATGACCTCGACTCCACCTTCTTCACAATGATGACTCCAAATCGACCCCACCTTCTTAATGGTGATCCCCAATGGTGTACCCTCTTCCCCTTTCCCCAATAATTGTGATCCCCAATCAAAAGATACAATTATATAATATTGTTTTATTTTTTTCTATATCATTTTGTTTTATATGATATTTCATAATCATATGATAAATGTTATCAAACATAAATTTTATGCACATATATATCATTAATAATTTCATAAAAGATTTTGAAAATTCATTATATGATGCATTCTTGTTTGTATGTGGGGTTATAAATAGTTTGTAACATCATGATTCATTTTTCACTCATGAATTTATTATGGGTAATACTTAGTGGGTTTGGGATAATGGTTTATATACGGAATGGATAACAATTTTTTATTTATTATTCCCTAATGATTGTACATGCTTCTTCCAAATTGGCATGACTGTTTCTTTTATGTAAATATTGAGTATAATTGTACATTAATCTTCATTTTTAATACTATATTTTTAGAATAATATAATTTTTATGGTTCTCAATCTACAAAAATGTGGGTGATGATTAATATTTATTAAACTTTTTGGATTACCCATTTATATAATTTTATATAAATCTACAGGTAGAATGGTGAAAATCTTATACCAATTTATAATATTATGATTATTTTAATTTGAAACAAAACATATTATGTAAAGGGCTGGGAAGGATTGTTACATTATGATATTGAAAATAAATTAGTGGATATTATAATAAAATGTTTGTTTCCTAATTTCAATTTCATACGATTGTTTAATAGAAATGAGATATATGATAATTTTATTTTTAGAAAACATTATGATCGATATGTATGTTGTATTTGGCATGGTGAATTGAATTCTATCGAATATAAAAATAATGAAAACCACTTCCATGAAATTCATAGTGACCCACCAGAGGATAATTAAGTTCAAATTTTCTAAAGAAAACATTTTTCATTACATGATATAATGTGTAGGAATTTAATAAATCAACAAATCCTTATGTTGATCTCGAGCAGGATCATCTCAATCATAATATCAACTACAAAAAAATAAATTTTATGGATTAATTAAAAGCATCGTATAGGAAATATACGAATGATGTTATATGTATTCAAAGTGTTATTTTCTACATAAGATATATCATATAATGTGATTCAATATAATTAATGAAAAAATAATGTCTTTTTATTTAGAGTTGTTTCATGATTAATTTTTTGAATCTAATTTTCTTCATCATTATATTATGTGGATAATGTCATCAATAAACATAGACATGATTATACAAAGATACATGAATTCCCTAATGATATTATGCTTTATTGGGGAGGATATTCCAATAATAAATAATTAATAAGATTTTATATAGTCATATGGAAGTTAATGAATAACAATGAGATTATAAATTATTGAAACCCTAGGATGAAATAGAAGAAGAAAACTCATGCATGGTCATTTTTTACTCACCTCTAATATCATGTGTCAAAATATTAATCATGTTTTATAAGAATATGCATAACATTAAATATAATGTTAAATATAGATATTTTTTCTTGATGATAAATCTAAAAGATTCACCATCATGTTAGATGTTTGATTCATTAAATCTATATTTTTCTTCAGATCATAGGAATACACGTTTGGGATTTTATCTTCTCATGGTTTTGAAAATTTTGGTACATTTAGAACTAATAATTGTATTGGTCTTGTTGTATTGATCCCCTATAATATAACTCAATGGATTCTATTAAAGAATAATTATTTCACTATCTCAAAGATTATTCCAACAAATAAAATTCTTAGAAATGAAAAATTTGATACCTTCAAACTCCATTGATTTAATTGAGATAATTATGGAATGTTAGCATGGAAAAAATGGTGCTTCAGTGATAAATCTTTCGAAAATTCATCTTGTACTAAATTGGGAACTTAGTGACATTCATGGACAAGGAAATTTATCCAATTGAAAAGCTCAATCTATTTTTTATTGTTTGATTTGTAATTTCGATTTTTGAACCTCAACAACATCCTTATAGAAGAAAATTTTGAATTATGTGATATTGTTGATATCGTGATGATTTTCATAAAATTTGTTTTAACAATAAATAATTCAATGAAGATATTGGATAGAGAATTAAAATGAAGGTATTATATGGTATAAAATTATTGGGTAAAATAATTATTATCAATGAAGAATTTAAAAAATGTTATCATTTAAAGAATGGGTGGAAAGGTATGAGGTATAGTATTTGAAGGCATTGAAGAACTACATTGTATGAAAAGGAGTATTGATATTTGTATTTCAGGAATATATTTTTGAGGGGTTTAAAGTATTGGTTTTTTTATTAATAATCATGACAAATTTGGAATGATTCGGATTATTTTATGATTTATTGTATGCAAAAATGAATATTTGAAAAATAAATGAAAAGGGGTGAATAATAGATCTAAAATACACTTAGTACATCTTCACTTTTCTCGAGGCACAACACCATTTTTTTTTGGTAGTGATGTAGATTTAGAATCCTAGAACATAACCATTACAAGATATTCAATGTCATTACCCATCATGACATTATTCAAAAAGAGTTTTTCATATAAGAGAAGTCATGAGGATCATACACATAGTGAATTCTAGTTTCATTTTGTGATTTCCGAGTACAGATCATGAATGTAGTCAATGTTCCAAATTAATGAATGTGGTATTCTCAAGATTCACACAGACACAGAGTTAACAAAGGCTAGTATTACATGACATGAAATCTTTTTTACATGTAATGTTGTGCAAGACGCATAGAGAAAATATAATTTCAAAATGACCACGGGTTTTGATAGAAATCCATATAAAAGGATCCCCTCACCTGCTACTTCGTGGAATTCGGAACGGAGCTCGACAAAGAGCCACCACCCAGTGAAGGTTCACCTACTATCATTACTTATGTATAACTTTAATTTATTAATTATCTACACCTGCTCATGGTTATAATGTGCGGGTGATTTATTTTTGTCATCATGTGCATGATAAAGGGGGATTGGATGTAGAGGTATTTAATAATTAATGAAACTTCGGTCGATATTTCACATTTTATCTTCAATTCTATCATTTTCTAGATTTCATCTAACATGACCATTTTGAGTGGGGTTCAGGATAGGGTTTGATTTCATCCATTCGTTGAGCATGACTATTTTTGAGTCGATTGAATGCATCTTTCTAATGTGGGAACAATGTTTCATACATCCTCCATGACCATTTTAGTTGTCCATACCCTATTTTTAAATAATATATTGAGTTACCCATCCACTACAATCCGAAGTACATGGAAAAAAGAAAAGGGTAGTTTTGGATGCAGTGAATTTATCAGGACCAGTGAACTCTATTTAACCCCATTCCAATGATTGTATGATTTTAATTCTTTTATTTAATACCTTGGAATCTCAAGAACCCAAAATCATTGCTTCCCGGTACCAATTTTATATTATCTTCTCCCTCATTCTTCAAATACCCAATGCTCAATAGCTTATAATTATTTTCATAAAATTAATTTTAGTTTATTGTTATTTAATTAATATTTTATACAACCAATCTCTATGTGTCTGAACTCAGACGTTCATATCCTATACTGCCTTATTTTTTCGGGATTTGTTTGTTGTGTTTTTAAATTTCAAAATTTGGTTACCATATGAGAATTGACAATGCTCGCAGGTCTATCATTTTTATTTTTTAAACTTCCTTATTGGGAGCTTACTTTAATATTTCATAATATTAATATAATTCATAATGGGAAGAATGTTTCTTACAATGTAATTTTCTCATTGGTTAATGACTAGGGTAAATCAATGGATCTCTTTAATAATCATAAAGACTTGGTGACAATTAATACAAATCATTATTTATGGGAAAATGAGATATATATATATATATATCTTTTAGATATTTTTAAAATAAAAATCATGTCAATACATATTCCTCAAACATTACAAAATTTAAAATTGAAAGATGGATATTGAAGAAATATATCATGTCATGCGGACATAAAACATCAATTGTTATATGGATTCAAAATTCATGACTCTCATATTTTTCTAGAGATGTTTTTTCCATTAGAATTGAATAATATGTTACATTAAAAAGTTACAATGATTCTAGTTGTGCAATATTCCATGTTCAAAGAGAAATGTGGAAAAACTCTGAAACAACTGAGCTTTATAAACATCATGGAAGAATATTTTTGACTCTTTTTCATTTGAATGTTTTACTTCCCCTTCATTGTTTACAGTAATGTTTCATTTGACTATTAATTTGGGTGAAGAAGCTATAATTGGTGGACTATTACACAATTGATGGATTTTTCCAATTTGTAAGTATGATGATATATTTATTTATTTTCGTTGGTGAATTAAATTTTAGAGAATTATTATGTATGTTTTTTTATTTTTTTTATTTTTTTTCATTAGGTGCTAAGGAAATTTCAAATCATATATGATGAATAAATCATAACCAAAAGGCTCCATTACTGAATGTCACATAGATGAAGTGTGATTGAACTTATGTTCTAGGTATTTTGATGGGATTTAGACTTGAATCATTCATTTTTGAAGTGTTGATGACATTTACACAAATTACTATTCTTAAAAACAGTCAGAACTATTTATGGCTACTGAATTAACAATTTGAATGTGTTAAATTTTACACTAAATAAATTGGAGTTTCTATAAGAACATAGATATATTCTAATAATAATTATAACTAATGATACATTTTATTAAGAATTATGATTTAATATAAATAGGTGAATAAGGGGTCGAATTTGAATTGAACATGAATTAACCAAAGATATTAATATGGATATTATTTAATGCTTTTATAATCATTTAAATATATACTCAAATTTATATTATTGATGTGTTATTATTTTTCCAATTATATAAGTAACACCCTATATATTTTTCCTTAGATAATTAATTTTAAAAATTAATCTAAATTATTGACTAGTTTTATGTTTTTTGATCGAGGTCCTAAAATGATATCTAGAAGATTATATTCATATAATTTTAATTACTTCAGGGTTCCTGAAATTAATTGTCACAAATACATGAAAACCATAAATAACAATGTATTAGCACTTTCATAGGTGGGATACTTTGGAAATATGAAATATATAATTTAATTTACAAATCATGTTCAATTTGTAATTTCCATTTTCAAATTCATGTTGGTCAACAATAATTTGGTTATTATGAATGATTCATTATAATTTACTTTTATCACTTATCTCTATTGGTATATTCATGTTAGCATGATCTATTTATATTGGAATACCATGAACTGATGGTATAATATGTGGATTATGAAAAACATGATGGTTGGAGTGTTCATGTAAACTTCATGTATATATACTTATAATATATGGTCAATGATGATTAATTTGTACTTTCTAACAGTGAACCTCATTAACCAAAAAACTTTGACCAATATTCAGCCAATAAATATAGAAATAATATAACACAAAAGGTAGGGTGAAAATGAATCACCCATCACAATCGAGGCTAATAATAAATAATAAAAATATGTTTTTAATAGTTTAATGTATAAATTTTTTATGAAAATATAAAAACAATTTTCCATTGATATGAGTTTTTTACATATATACATTATTCGAGTGTTCTATGTTTTTGTTATTATTCTTTAGTTTCTCATATTTTTTACATTTAATATATCTAAACCATTTGAAATGAACTAATATTGAGAAGAAATAATTTCAAAATCCTATCAAATCAGTATATAAAAGCACACCATAAGTACCTTCTACATTAGTTGATCCGAGTGATTTTATTGTACCCAAGACTAATAGAGATCTATCTATATCCCCAAAATCATATGGTATCCTACCATCCAATTCATATCCAATGATAGAGTAGTTGGCCACTCCTCCGTCAAGTGGACATTGTCACGTTACTGTTACTGATATGTATGCCATTATACAAAAATACATTATATTTTATTAATTTTAATGCATTTTTTCAAATAGATAATGATTAAAATAGATGGTATATCTATTTGAAGATTGGGGATGTTTGGGACCTAATGTAATTCAGTATTATCATTCTATTTGATGAGTTATAGGTTACTACCTATGAAACTTCCATAATCTAGGGGTAGATTATTGGGAATCTTTTTTATGAGACTGTAAGTTTTACCATTAAATATATATATTTTACGCATATTCCCACATCTTGGAAAAATGAATTCTTTGATTCTAATGTAAACATAATATTAATTTAATATTCCTTATAAACTAATTAAAAATAATTATTTAATAAATTTTAATACACTAATGAAGTGTTATTTTTTATTATTTTAAGAATTTTTTTTCATTGTGATGTCACTTACTCTATTTCACGCCATGGGCTCTCAATAACATTGGACAAGAAATAGAGAGATATTAAATGGGGATTATGAATTGAGATTAATGACACTTCACAGAGATCATTATAGATTTATGATAACGATCCTAATAGAATTTCCCATGCAAAATGGAAGTTGTTTGTTTATATTAATAGAGATATATCTCATGATGAAATTTCATATATTAATTATCATAATATCATAAACAAAAAAAATTATAATATTTAAATTATTTTTGTCTTTTTTATTAAAAATATCTAACAAATAATTTTAATGATAAAAAAATTAATTCCTCACCCTTTTAGGTTTTAGATTTTTTTTTGGAAAAACTTTTTTTATTTTTATTTTTATTTTACTCATTATTTTTTATATCATTTTATTATAAGTCATGGGTTTTTCTATAAACTTTTTATAAAGGACAATGAATTATGCCACACTATTAACCGAATTAACATGTGGAATAAAGTTTATAGGAATCCTAATGGATGTTATATTGATGACCGTACCAAATTCATTTGAGTAAGTATGTTTTATTACTAATTTATTGTTATTTAATTATTATTAACACATAATAATGAAAAATATATTAAAAAGATACTAAAATTAATTAAATAGGGTGGGATATATGGATCAAATTATACCAATTTGGCATCATTTGATATATCTAGTGGGGCTTAACTAATAGGATTAATTCATGTTTATTGTTATAATATTTTTTAATATTATGTTAATATAAAAATGAAATAACAATTCAATTTAATTGGAAATTTATTAATTATATGATATTAAGATGATTGGGTATTTCAATAAAATAGTTACTATTATCTTTATTAATATGTTACAATTAAAAAATTAAAAGATGTAGACCCTTCACAATCATCATCAGTTTCCTATAATGATGTAGTTACAATCATTTTAGGCAAGGAGCATCCCAAATGTGTTTGGAGGATGGGTTCTAGAACATGTTCATTAGATTTCATTGTTAGGGTATCTTTATTTGTTACTACTAAGCCTAGTAGGGGTTCAATTAGTGTAATTGATTTCGATTGACAATGATAAATTACACGGTTGAAGGAAAAAGTGAAATAATAAAACTCTTATATGAAAACACAAGAGTAGTGGTGTTAGTCAGTGGGAAATGATTTAGTTTCTATAACTCAATGGATGACCAAAACAGTCCCAGTTAAAATTTCAAACCTCATAGATCATCTTCCAAATAGAAATTATGTATTTAAAAATTCATTCACACATTTTCAAAGAATATAATCTACTTCCCTAAATAATATGGAATGACACTATTATATTGAAAACATGCACATTGGGCCACACTGACAAAATATTCCATGAGATTGACTTGTGTTTTATTAGTACACATAAAGAATTTATTCTATATCATTATCCTTAATATTGAAAACAATTCGTCCTTGTTTTCTCAGTTATGACTTGGTAAATAGTTCAAAAAGGTTCCCAAAACATTAAAACACGTGTTTGGGGTAAAAACATGGGGAAAATGTTTTATTTTCCTGAAATCATAGGAAAATGAATAAGGATTGAGTTTAAAAATAGAGGAACTGAAAAAACGTGATTTTGATTATCAATTTTTACAGGATTCCCATAATTTTTTAATTATTTTGAAACACAAAAATATTAATGTAATGGTAAAACCATAAAATACAACCTCATTTTGATGGTATATAATAGGAAAACCACTACTATCTAATATTTTTTGTGTACACATGTACAACATATCAATCAAACATGAGGGGTTATAGTAATGAAAAGTTTAACAATTTTATAGGTGTTAAATCCTTTAAAAACCTATGTTATGGGATCAAAATTGAGAAAACATAATCGGATTGAAATTAAATCCTAGGAAAATGACCATCTAATTTTTTTAAATTTAGGAAATGATGAAATGTCATTATGAGTTACAGTTTACCCAGGATTCCTAAAAATACATTTGAGTGTTTTGAAACTCTAAAACTTGTGTATAAAAATCCAAACCATACCAAATAAACTAATATTGATGTAAAATAATGGGAAATACATCATTGAGTTATGTTTTATTTGTACATGTTTACGAAACAAAAATATATCATGTGGTTTTTTCGGAATGACTTTGTAAACTATTATTAATGGTATAGAATCGACTAAGAACATATTTTGGGGGTTCAATCTAGAAAAACAATCTTATATTGATGTAAAATCGTCATAATACAAACATCGATTGACTATTGAAATGTGGGAACTGATAGAATGTCATTCAGAATTATGATTTTTCTACAATGTTTATAAACTCATTTTTAATTTATGAATATATTTAATGGTGTTTGCGACAATACCAATAATATAAACAGCCTCATATTTAAATCAAATCATGGAAAAACACTATTAAGTTATGTTTTATGTGTACACATAAAAAATTTATTATTCAACGTGTAGTGTAGTTTTAATTACACTGTAATCATTTTTAAAGGTAATGATGCCTTTTAAAAATGTGTATTAGTGTGTCAGAACCATAAATATATCACCGTATTTCCCAAAAATGAGATAAAAATAACATAGAATTATTATTTTTTAAATAGGAACCAATGAAAAATCATTTTGAGTTATGGTTTTCTTGTGATACCTTTAAATGAAATTTCAATGTTTTAAACTAATTAAATGTGCAGTTAATTGTTAAAAAAATAGATAAAACCTCATATTGATGAGAAATAATTAGAAACCAATGTTTAGTTATTTGTGACATGTATGAATGGATAAGAATTCAATCTAACATTCATTTTTGTCCTAATGATTAAGTAAATAGTTTTTAAACAAACATATGCTTTTAGAAATGTGTGTTGTGGCATAAAAACCTAGATAAATATTTATAATCACACGAAATCAAAGGGGAATTATTTCATATTTGAAAGTGAAATTTAGGATCTAGTAGATTGACAATTTCAATAATTGTTTTCCTAGTATGAATGAAAACACATTTTTAGTGATTAGAAAAACTAAAACATGCATGTAATGGTCAAAAATATTGAAACTAATATCATGTTTACTTATAATAATGTGAAAAAAACTTTTGATTTATTTATTAGGTTTATTCATAAGAAATACATCAATACTACGTGCGATGTGGTAATAATTACTTGGTAAACCATTTTTATATTTATCAAAGTGTTGAAAAAGTGTTTATGTGTAACTAATCGGTTATCCATTGAGGGATATATCCTTTATATTCAAAAAATTATTAGTTCAAATTATTAAATACAGCCTCATTTGAATTCACATTGAGGATATTGACGTATTGGGGGTGTTTGGGGCTTGTTTATGGCCTAGAACCTATAATTTGTGTGAAATTTTCTTACCACATGGTTAGAAAATACTATATGGGGAAGGCCACATGATTGCCTCAAATCATGCAAGGATGGTCAATGAAGTAATATATAGTTCTTGGTTAGAAAAACCTAGCTACATAGGGAACCTAGCAATGTGAAAATTTCTACAATTTTGGAACTGGAGATTCACATGATTTGATTAGGATTATCCAAATCATGATATGAAACCATACGGTGTACCTATTTCTATAAAAAGGGTGCATAGTTGTTGAACAGTTTTAAAAAACATGAATCCAAACGATATATACATATACTTCATAGGAAAATACCATTTTCTCTTCAACTAAATCAATTTCAAACCTAATTTTCAATTATATTATCACATTGGAAGTTGGTGGATCATGGGAGATCCTTCAAATCTCTAATGTATAATTGTATCATCGTCCTCTATTTGATACTGGAATTGAGTGGCTCTAGTCTCATTGGATCTGCATTAGCATGTTACCAATTATTTTTTTCATTCCTCGGTCAAGATGGTATCAAATGTGTTATTTATGTGGAATCTATTATGCAATAATTTTTTGTTATTCAAACATTATTTATTTCCCCCCAATATATGTCAAATAAAGAGATGATACTTAATGATAACTCTACTACTAAACTATAGTAGGTGTTCAAAACTTTTCTTGTTTAGTTCGCTACATTATAGACCTAGATACTATTTTTCCTCCCACCAAATATTCTGACACAACCTGAAAATTGAAATGATAAATTGGACAAATGGAATTGTACTTATTTAAGATTACCATACGTTAATTTTTTATTAGTTTTAGGTTTCTTCTCAAATCATGGCCACAAATGTGGTTTACCTTGTCACGAAAAGTCCTAGTGGCTCGTGTTGTGACTAACCCTAGCCTACCTCCAACAGGCCAATGGCATGAAACTTGTTCCGAGTGGGAGTATCTCACAAATGGGAGGCATTTTTTATGTACCTATATGATCACACATGTTTCCAAGCCCAAAAATGGTGAATGTAAAAGAAAAAGTAAAAAAGAATTCCACTACAACAACCAATAAATGTAATATTAAAAAACTGAAGTAAATGGGTCAGTATAAAAGAAAAAAAATAGAAAATATATAACCATTGTAGAACCCAAGTTGATGGGAACCCATCGACAAAAAACTCTACCTGATGTGTAGCTGAAGGGAAGCTTCTTGAATTCATAAGAGTATGCCTAGTCTATCTGATATCACTAGGAACCACCTTGTCCTGGACAACCATGGTCTCTATCAAAATTTTAATCATCTGTTGAATACATGACACATGTGGGAAAATCTCATGCATGGGTGAGTAAAACATTACTCGGTAGGACACCCCGAAACCATAATGGAAATACCAAAAAATAAATTACACAGAATTTATTCTCAACTCACATAGGTATAAATCTAATGTATGAAAAATAAGAGTATCGTACTTAATCAGAGAACACCTTGTATTGATGATACACCAATTATCAAGGGGTCACTAAGACTCGATGAGTAAACTAATCCCAAGGAGTCACCTAGAACTGATGAGTCACTTAAAAACAATGATTCATTAGACTACATGAGTCACTTATAATTTATCAGTCTCATAGAAAATATGAGTCACTTAAACCCAATGAGTCACTTAACCTCCATTTCATACAACCTTTGATTAACACAGTCTTTGAGTCACATAGTCTCAATGTCACATTATGTCCACGTCACAACCAAACACATGATTCCTCTCTTAGTACACTTAATCTCAGTGAACCTACTTCTCAAGCCAAATTTCACATGTCAAATTCCAAAAAAATACCCATAGAGTATCTCAAAAGGATCACCTCATCATGAGAGTCCCAACACCAACATCGGTTCCTCAAATAGGTGTATGATTTTAGTCTTATGAGAGTTTTAGTGAAAAGGGGCCAGTTTTTTCTATGTCTAGTCCGACTCAGTCAGACCAACACTCATTGACCCGGGTTGGGGTCCACCAACACAACCTAGGTCTTCTGACCCAAACCATCCTAGAAATAAAGCTATGCCCATTGGGCCACTGGACCGTGGTATGGATTTCCCCAGCACGTCCTTCCAGCATGGTTTGGTTCATCTAGACTGTTGTGGCAGGTGTCGCGCCCCTCCCTCTTGTCGGACATGATCGAGCGACTGCATCGCCTCAGTCCACAGCCACACATTTAATCCACCTTGATAGAATACACCTCTGGTAGGGCTATGAGTCTCCTATCTGATGTATCTCAGGGAGTTATGTTCTACCGAGGGCCATCCGCTGCTAGGTGGTCATGCGGCCACACACTGCCACTAGCGGCCCTCATTCTGTAGGCTGCTAACATTGCTATGGTGGCCAGCATTCTGAATCAAAAGTAGAAACATGATCCTTGGTGAGTGAACCAATCACATAAGGGATTAAAATATTTTTTCCATCACACTAGGGGTATATCCATGTCGGAAACTCTAATTTATTTCATGGCATGACTCTAATGGTATGTAGACAACGAAAATAGAATGGGGGAAACAAGAAGCAAAAAAACATCTGAAGAATGAATTCGGTCCTTTTTTTTGTTCCCTAGAATTCATTATTTTTAAAAGCATCATCTAGAATGAATGTAGAATCATATAGATCCAATCCCTATTTTTTAATCTGCACAAAAAAAATTCTCAACCCACAAGAATGATCGATCCACAAATCAACTTGTTAGATTTTGGATCCACATTCATAGATTAGATAGGTAGAATGGGGAAAAGGTAATGACAGAGAAAATAAAACCACTAACACGAGGTTGGATCATTCGTCGGAGAAAAACATATCCTCACAACTGTCGTTTGTTGATCCTCGATCCTTGGTCCGCAATCTATAGGCGTTCGTCATTTGACATTCACCAATGAGAGAGAACTAACAACATGTTTCTCCATAGACTCCAAGGAATTCTAAGGGATCATGATTGGTCCTATATCCTGATCAAGGTATTAATTTATTAAACACATTTTAGCATCTCTATTTCGCTATGTTACAGCGTCACCACGCTACGTCACTTATGAAAGGAAACAGGTTGACTTGTTGTTTGGTCACAGCATCTCTGTGTCACTATGAGATGTTAATAAACTTATTTTATTTTATTTTATTTTATTTTTTTCTTAAAAACATTGGGAAATAAATTTCTACACTTGAACGGTGCCGATTGAGGATAGAACCATCCTAAAGAAAAAGTTGTAATTCCGAATGCCATGGTGCCATTGGATTTTTAATCCAGGCACCTATTTATAAGTTACCAATGTAAAACCCCAAGCTTCTACGGTATGTTTTTCTTTTCAACAATACAATAGCTTGGGTTGTACGCAACATCAAGTTCTAGCACACCACGACCAATAAAACTAGCTGTTATGAATAGTAATACCCACTTGTTGAATTTTTATAAATTTTATATTTCAAAATGGACTTCATTATTTTATTCAAAATATCAAAACCAGCTTTCGTGGAATTTTTGTTATTTTTTTGAAAACATTCAATTGTTGATGAATAGTGAAAAGCACTTCATTATTGTTTAAAACCGACATTTTATTGAAATAAATATTTATTTTATTTAAATTTATTTTAAGTCAAAATAGACAAAGAATACCTATATTAGTTCAATGTAATATATTGGAATCATTTTTAAAATAAAACAAGATGCATAAAATTTTAATGAACTTTTTACTGTCTTTTACCCACCTTCTAGGCACATTAGCAAATTTGCATAAAACGGATTTTTACCGCTTCTGTGAATTGAATTTCAAAAAAATGAGAGACATGGTTGATTTTAGTATGTAATATGTGGATCAAAAAGATGAAAATATTTTTTGTGGAATAATATTTTTTGACTTTTATTTACCACATTTAAAATAAAATAGGGTAATTAAAGGTAAAAATGATATTATAATTACCTTGACACTTTTCTAATTCTATTGGATAAGTTTATATCAACTAAAATAAACCATTAGGAATAAAATATGATCATATTTTATCTACCTTGATTATATATGGATATTTATTATATTTTTTATAAATAATAATTAAATGTGGTAACTAATGATGGAAAAGGTGTATGTGACTCCTTTTTTCAAGGTAACATATTGTTACTCATGTTTATCAGGAGGTTAACTCTTTAGCGGATGGGATTTCTAGAAAAGATGTTAATGGAACTAATTCTCACTGAGCAGACCACATACCGGATGACCTATTTCATATTCATAGGAAGGAATAGCATAATCTCCCTACTTTCAGACTAGTGAATTTTTTTTCTAATAAAGGGATCTTGCTTTTCATAGCATGGTCTCAGTCTTCTTCAAAAAAAGAGATAATAGTGTTAAATTCAAAGTTTAATAACTAAACCATTTTTAATATTGGGATACACATAAGATAAATTAGACTATAAATATTCATTATAAGGAAAAAATTATTTCTTACATAATGGTATTTTATTTTTAAATTTTATCCATTAAATAATTAAATTTATTTTTGAGAAAATGATGATGTAGTAATTACCTTATTAATGAAAGATTAAAAAAATTGATATTATAAATATTAAAATAAATGTAAATTGAGACTTTTGATTAATTCTACTAATTTTATATTTTAATATGACATGTTAGTATGGATTAAAGAAATTTTGTTCAAATATATAATGTTTTATGACTTTTAGAAAAAAAAATACCAAATAGTGTCATTATTAAAATAAATGAGTTTTTAAACAAAACACTATAATATTAATTTATATAATATTCCTAAATAACCAAGGTTCTGAAAAATGACTTTGATAAGGTTAGATATATTAATACTTAACAACTTTCGGTTATCTTGACATTTTATAGTATATTTATTAACTATTTATTATAATAATACATGAATACATGGTAAACGGTAAACTCTTTAACTAATAGTTAAATCTAATGTATATGTTAATATGGTGACCTAAAAGTATATAAAACTAGTTTTTGGAGAGTTTTTTGACCAATCAAAAACTTATCATTGATATTAATCCAATTTGATAAATTATAAACCGAAAATTATTTTATAATAAAATAATATTTAATGATTTTCTTAAAGTGACCATAACCTCTCTTATAAAATGGTACATCCCATTATCTACAAATAACACCTCCAATTCCATTTGTATCAGACAACCCCTACTAAAATATCCTCGAATCATCCCTCACATACACTTGGAGGACTTACTTCGATCATAAATCCAACCTATGGATCCCTTTTGATCAGATCAAAAAGAAACACTCGAAGAAGAGGTAATTATTCCATCACATATTTCAAGTTATTTTCTTCTTACACATCATATTTCAGTGTTGTTTTTATAGGAAAATAATAACTCCAGTTTATTCCACATACATTGATGTTATTATAAACATGGTACAACTATATTCGTTATTATATACATCCTTTAAATTACAATGTCACTATAAGTGCGTACGTACGACTTACCGTCTCCACGTCGTGGTGTAGTTTGTCATTCAACACTTCACTATTTGGATGGGTACAAAAATGAGTATAATTGATGTAAATAATAAAAAAATGTTAATGATTCTGTATATAAGATACACCATTCAGTCATACACAATTCCACCATCAATATAATTGTATTATCCCTCATTTGTACGTACAGATTACCGTCTCCATGAACGCGATGAGATTCGTTTCCCATAGTAAACATTAAAGAATAATATTTATTTTCTAGTTAAAAATAATGTTTAGGAACTTAATATCATTATTGATATGAATCATATACATCATATCCATAACAAACATGTCTTACATAACGGAACATATAAAGGAAATCAAATCAGTTAACACCCGAAACAATGATACTACTAAAATATCATTAACAAAGAAATATTAGATGATTATATATGAAATCATATATATATATTTGGTTCTTGTATAATTTAATAACTATTATTTAACTATTATAAAGGAGGTCAATGTACCCTCGACCAAGGAAAAGTAAAAGGTAAGGGATAATTCTACAAACTCATCAATATCTGGGGTTGTTTATACATGAGTATCTACCAGGACCTGTTTATCATCCACATACATGTTTCTTAAAAATGTATTTCAAAAAATGATTACTATTTCCAAGACAATGGGTTAAATTCATTTATAACCAAGATTGAGATTTTTTAAAATGTTTATTAAAGTATATTTCTTTCATTTTCCAAATTAGGTACTTTATAACATTTTCGAAAAATTTAGGTAAGAATGTTTTTTCACTTCTATGGTGGGGTGTGTATTTTTTGTCATATAACATCTTCCAAGATTCCCATACAATATTATAAAAATATTTTCAAAATAGATGTTTTCTTCTATAATTATTTGAATTTCTAAATTATTTCAAAATAGAAAGAGATATTTCTCTCAAATAATTTTGATTTCATCTGTGTAAACATCCTTTGATGGATTTTATACTTGTATGAAGTTTATTTATTATGATACAATTTTTCTATATTGTATTGAAGGCATTATGATATGTTTAACGGTGGATGTGTTATTTTTATACCACTCATGGTTTATGATTAAAGTATTAACATTTCGAATTCTAGTTTTAATACGAATGATTATGTTATGTTACAACCTATTCATATGAGTAATGCATTGGAATTCGTCAGTGAAGGGTGGATCCCACTATAGTTCCTCGATTCATCTATAGGTATCATGAGACAAACTAGTGTCTTGGAACAAGGATGTGAAAAAATCTTATTTTTAATCTTTGGACGAGGCGTTGACTATGTGGTTACGATGTCCAACATAATTCATTTCATCATTATAAAACTTGCTATTGATATTTCATGTGATTATTAGACTAGTAGAATATCAATGTGAATAAGTAAATGGAATTATTTGATTGATATTTTACATATTATATTGAATTTTATGTTTAAAAAGATTATGTTTTAGTCTTATAAATTTCCTTAAAATAATTATGCTTACTTATGAATGTTTTTTCTATATTTTCATCCTTATTGATCATCTGAGCTCACCATTTTCTTATAATTTATTTTTCCAAGGATGTGAAGACGTATATTATGATTAACCTGCTAGAATAAGATAAGGGATAATAGTGTGTTCAATTTGGACATAATGATGTTTTTTTCTTTATTTTATTATTTAATGTAAAACATATGTTTGTATCTAGTACTTCCAAAGATACTAAACTAATTACTTTTTCAAGAAATGATCTCTTGTGATCATGATAATGTTATGTAATAATTTACCAACTCTGGGTAACTGGGGTTGAGGCATTACAGTTGGTATCAGAAAAATTTTAGTACAAACCGAGGAAGCTAGATTTCAAAAAACTCGGATTAGTGAACATTACCCTAATATGGACTTTGAGGATTAGTGTAGAAGAACATTCTATAATTTTGGTAATGTGGAGATTTCTTTATTTTCCAAACAACACATCCCTTTCTGGATACGAGTCGGTAGAGGCGGCTCCGCCACATATGTACCTAGGAGTGAAAAATATGACAAGGAGTTTTGGGCATGACCCGAGATATCCTGGTACATGACAACATGCCTTACTGCAGTCTTGGTTTTGACATTCTCTGTGGATATTCTTAAGATAATTCCAATTTTATTTTCAAACCATTATAAGGTATTTATGAGTATATACCTTCTCAAAGATAACTTTTTTTTGTTATGCATTATATCTATAAATTATTCATCTTATATTAAGTATTTTACAAGTTTGTAATTATGTACTATGATTCATAAGATAATCTAGTGTATGCCATTATTTAGAAATGGAACCTAGTGGAAGGAATGGAATCTGTATCAATGCACATAATCCATGTTGAGATTTCCCTCCTACTCAAGATAATTATTATGGAGATGGTGATGCAACTGCTACTGATCATCATATCGCCATTCTAGGACAACACACTTAGGTTATGAATAATAACCATAACCATATGGAGTACCCTGATCCACAATGTGGAGGATCAATTTTTTACTGCTTCATGAGTCAACAACCATCGACATTAAATGGGACTTCAAATAAAATTGTAGCTGAGCAATGGATATGTTCTTTTCAAAAAATATTTTAAACTTTTTGGTGTAGCGAAAGGAAAGGGTTGTAGTGGTAGTGTATAACCTCATAGGATATGCAGATCAATGGTGGTCATTAATTCAAAATAAAAAGGAGGATGAATAGGTTTCAAGTATATAATGGATTGTGTATAAAGTTATTTTCGTAGAAAAATACTTTCCTCATGACCATCGAGTGCAAATGGAATGACAATTTTTGAGTCTGAGGAAAAAGGAGGATGAGAAAGTCGTAATGTATTAGGCTAACTTTACAATATTAGCAGGGCATGCAGCATATTATATACGTAACCCAAGGAGTAAAATTGATCGATTATTTAATGGGTTAAGAAAATTTCTCCATCGAGCATTAGTCTCACTATCCTTCTCATCTTAAGAAGATATTGTCTCCTGTGCTATCAAGATAGAAATAGAATTCTCTATGTATTATGACTTTAAATCAATGAAAGAGAAGAATAGATCTACTGAAAACTCTAGAAATGGAAATAAGGGGAAGAAGGAAAAAAGTTGATTATACATCTTGTGGTATATGAGGGAAGAAACACATCTATACTTGCCTGAAGGGAATGAGAGTATGTTACATGTGTGGTGAAGAAATCCACCAAGCTCATGATTGCAAGGGAAAGAAAGAGGTTGTCAATGTTGAAAGCTACAATTGTAGAGAAAATGGGAATTATGAAAATAAATTTCTTAAGAACCATGTAAAATTTTCTTTGAAAAGGCCAAGGGAGAATGGTCAATATTATGCGGTCACTACTGCTGAGTTTGAAACTCTAAAAGACATGGTGGTAGGTAATTTAATGGTTACCTCAGGATTATCCATTTCTTTATTTTATTTGGGATCATCGGATTGTTTCAAATATTCCCAGTTTTCTATGAATATTAGATATTTATAATTTTATTTAACAAGGGAGTTGTTAGTCAAAACTCCTAAGGGAAGTATCATTGAAATAATATTTTGTGAATCAGCTCTCATTAGCGCATATAATTGTTATTTATCTACTGATATCATTGTCATACCGATGATTTAATTTGATATAATCCTCAGTCTGGATTGGATTTCGAACCATTATGCAAAAATTTATTGTAAGAAGAAGGAGGTTAAAATTTTCGATGATGATAAGGAGTACCTTATCTTTAGAACAGAAACATCACCATTTGATTATTATCTACATCCGCCCTCAATAGCTCTAATAAATTCAATTATTGTGGAGGAAGAGAGTGAAATAACTATGAATGAGTAATAGAATGTTAATATTTTGTATTTAACTATTCTTCTTTAATATGATGTTGGGTTCCTAGAGGATTTACCTAGACATCCTCCGGAACAAGAAATTTAGTTTTACATTGATTAATTCCTAGTTCAAGGCCCATACCAAATACCCCTTATAGAGTGTCCACTGTAGAATTAATGGAACTAAAGAAACAACTATAGGAATTGATTAATAAGGGATTTATTCACCATATTGTTTCTCCATGGGGAGCCCATGTTTCTTTTGTTATGAAAAAATATGGATCTATGAGGTTATGCATTGACTACAATAAGATCAATGCTACAAAAATAAATAACATGTATGCCCTATATCGCATTGATATTTTATTTGATCAACTTCATGGAGCTAATTGTTTTTAAAACATTGACCATCGATCTTGATTTCATCATTTTTCTGTAAAGAAGGAATATATTTTGAAGACATCATTTTGTACCATGTATGGGAATTATGAGTTTACAATAATACCTTTTAGACTGACTAATGCACCGTATGTATTCATGGATCTAATGAATTGAGTAATCAAGGAATATCTTGTTGACATTGTAGTGGTACTTATTGATGATATCTTAGAATACTCCAAAATCTATGAATATAATGAAAATAACTTGTGCATTATTCAAAAGACTCTTAGAAGAATTAAATTATATGGGATGTTTAGAAAGTGTGAATTCTGGCTTCAAAATATTTCTTTTCTTGGCCATATCATCTCTAATGATGGAAACTCTGTTGATCCTTCCATGACCCAGGCAATCCATGAATGGCCAGCATCAACGAGTATCACTAAGATACACATTTTTATGCATTTAGTATGTTATTATCGACACTTCATCTAGAATTTTTCTTAATTGGCTATCCCAATATCCAAGCTCACACGTAATTTGGTTAAATTTGTTTAGACAAAAGAGTGTGAATAATTCCTTGAAGAACTGAATAGAAAATTAGTTAATACTCATATAATGACTCTATCATCAAGTAATGATGGGTTTATTCTTTATAATGATTAACAAAGAAATGAATTGGTTGTGTACTTATGCAGAATGATAGAGCTATTTCTTATGCATCATGACAACTAAATATTCATGAACAAAACTATACCACTCATGATCGTAAGTTTGAATATGTAATATTTTCTTTGAAGAAATGGAGAAACTATCCTTATGGGGAAAATGTGAGATATATACAGATCATAAGTGTTTAAAGTATATTTTCACCCCGAAAGAACCCAACATGAGGTAAAGACAATGCAATAAACTACTCTAAGATTATGATTTCATTATACATTGCCACTCAGGGAAAGAAAATAAGGTGTAAGATGCTTTGATCAAAAAGGATCATGGAGTTTTGAATAAGATGAGATTTTAAAGGGATAATATGTTCATGGATCTATTAATGATGGATACTGGAATAATTATAGAAGGTGAAACGCCATTAATTTTTCAAATGGTTTCCAAACAATCATTATTATAATGGATAAAGAGTTCTCAGACTGATGATGAGGTGTTTCAAAAGAATATTAAATCTGTGAATGATGTGAGATTGATTGACATCATATATGAAGATGGAATTTTGAAATTTGTGTAGAAACATTGTGTTCCTGGTATTCCTGATCTAAAAATGGAATTGTTTGATGATGTTTATAGATCCAATTTCTCTATACACCATGGTAGCACTAAAATGTATAGATATTTGAAGAAAATTTTTTGGTGGGACAACATGAAGAGGGGGATAGCAGATTATGTGTCAAGATGTATGGTTTTTCAACATGTTAATGCTGGAAGAAAACATTCTAGAAGATCCATGAATCCTCTTCCCATACTTGAGTGTAAATGGGATGACATTATGATGGACATTGTCATGGGGATTCCAAATACTCCTAGAAGTAATGATGCAATATGGGTCATTGTAGATCGCCTTACCAAGTTAGCACATTTTAATTCTATAAGATATGATTTATGACTTGAATGTTTCAAACGAATATAAATTAATTATGTTGTATGACTTCATGGAGTACCTATATCAATTGTTTCTAATCATGATCCCCATTTTACTTCATGATTCAGGAAAATTATTTAGAAGGTCTTGGTTACTGAACATCATTTGAGCACTGCCTACCACCCTCAAACAGATGGACAATAAGAAAAGTTATTCAATCATTAGAAGTCATGTTGAGATCTTTCTCACTTGACAATCAAGGTATGTGGGGTCAATATATTCCACTGGTTTAATAAACATAGATGTAAAATATTAATTTAACTTTTTTTCGTCTTTTACCCACCTTCTAGGTACGTTAGAAAATTTGCATAAAACATATTTTTACAGCTTCAGTGAATTAAATTTCAAAAATCCAAGAGACCTGATTGGTATATTTAAATAAATTATGGTTTAATAAGATGAAAATAATTTTTGGTTAATAGTAACTTTTGGTTTTTATTAACAACAGTTAAAAGTAAATAATGTAATTGAAGGTAAAAATGATATTATAATTACCATGACACATGTCCTAATTATATTGGAAAATTCTATTTCGACCAAAATCAAACTTAGGAAAAAATATGTTCTTATTTGACCCACATGGATTATATGAGGAAATTTATTATATTTTATTTAAATAAGTATTAAAAGTGTTAATTTCAATGTTTAATAACTATCCCATTCTAATATAGGGTTACACATAAGATAAATTCGACTACAAAAATGAATTACAAATATAAAAATATTTCCAACATTATTTTATTTTATTTATAATTTTTAGAAATTAAATAATAAAATTAAATTAAGAGACAATGATGAAGCAGTAAGTACCTTGTTAATTAATGATTAAAATAATTGATATTATAAATATCCTAATATATATAATTTGTGACTTCTGATAAATTACACTAATTTTATATGTTAATATTAAATTTTAGGGTTTATTAAATAATCTTTTTTGATGTGATAAATATTATATGACTTTCACAAAAACAAAATACCAAATACTGTCAGAATTGACATAAATGAGTTTTTAATGAAACACTATATTATTAATTGATATAATATTCCTAAAAAGTCCAGGCTCAGCCAAAGGGATTAGATAATTTTTGATATATCAATAATTAACCACTTGGGGTTTCTTTTATTTTTATAGTATGTTAATTAAACATTTATTATAATAATACAAGAATACATGGTAAAAGTTAAACTATTTAACTATGTGTTAAATCTTAAATATATGGTTAATATGGTGACCTAAACATGTCTAAACCCTATTTTTTAAGAGGTTTTCGATCCATTCCCAACATATACTTGAAATAATTATATATGGATCAATTAGAAACCGAACTTTATTTTATAAAAAAATAATATTTCAATCTTTTCCTAAAGTGACTCTCACCTCTCTTATATAAGGATACTTCCCCTTATCTCAAAATCACACCTCCAAATCCATTTGGATATAGAAGAACCTATTAAAATATCCTCCAAACTATCCTCACTTCAACTTATAGGAATTAAATTGAATAAAATCCATCCTAAGGAGCTTTTTTGATCAAATCAAAAGGTAATACATGAAGAAGAGGTAATTATTCCATCACCTATTTTAAGTTCTTTTTTTCTTCTAATTCATGTTTCTTTGGTGTTTCCATACCAAAATAATATCTCCAATACCTTTTACATATTTTTATGTTATTATAAAAATTGTAGAACTACATTCTTTATTATCTCCGTCCTATAAATGTCGAAGTCACCATACGTGCGTAGGGACAACTTATCCTCTCCACATCGTGGTGTATTTTTTCATTCCACACATCCCTATTTGGATGGAAGTAATATTGAGTATAATTTATGTAAATAATAAATAAAAAAATTTAATGATTCTTTATATATTATATACCGTGAAATCACATACAATTCCACCATTAATAGAATGTAATTGTCACTCGTACGTACGTTCTGATTATCGTCTCCATGAACGTGATGATAGTCATTTCATATCATAATCATTCTAGAATAATTTTCATTTTATCTAATTAAAAATAACGTTTCAAAGACTAATATAATTCTCGATATAAATCAAATACATCATATGCATAATAAACATGAATTATGTAACAAAACATATAATGAAAAATGAATCAGTTAAAACTCAAAATGATAATACTACCATAATATCCTTAACAATGAAATATTAAAAGATAATATATAATTTTATATTTATGCATTTGGTTCTTTAATAATTTAATAACAATGATTTAACTATTATACAGGAGGTTAACATACCCTCAACCAAGGAAATGAACAAGGTAAGGGTTAATTCTAAAATCTCTTTATTATCCGAGGTTATTTATATTTGAGTACCTACTTGGACCACTTTATCATTTGCATCCGTGTTTATTAAAAATTTATTTCATGACATGTTTAATATTTCCTATAATATTGGTTAACTTCATTTATACCCTTGTTTTACTTTTTATAAAATTTTTATAAAGGAATCGTTCCTTCGTTATCAAAGCATGGTACTTTATGACCTTTTCAACAAATTAATGTAAGAATGTTTTTAACTTATATGGAGGGTCTGACTATTTTTTGACGTTATAAAAACTCTAAAAATTCCTTTACAATCTTATAAGAATATTTTCAAAATAAATGTTTTCTTTTATAATTATGTGACTTTTAAATGATTTAAAAATAGGAAGAGATATTTTTATCAAATAGTTTTTATTTCATCTACGTTAACGTCCTCTAATAGATTTTACACTTGTTTGAAGTTGATTTATTATGATCAAAATCTTCCATATTGTATTGAATGTTTTTTATATGTTTTACTGTGGATTTAGTATGTTTATACCTTTCATTTTTTATGTTTAATGTAATAACATTTTGTATGCTAGTTTTAATACGAATTTTTATGTTATGTTTAATCCTTTTCATATGAGAATGCATTGGACTTATAAGTGACAGGTGCATCCTTCTATAGTTATTCGATGCATCGGTAGGTCTCATTAGACAAACTAGTTTCTTAGAAGAAGGACTTGGAATAATCTTAATTTCAGTCTTGGAATGAGGCCTTGACTATGTTGTTATTATGATCGAAATTATGCATTCCATAATTAAGAAACTGGCTATTGATATTGTATGTGATTATTAGACTCGTAAAATATCCATTTGAATAAGTAAATTGCATTATTTGATATATATTTTCCATATTATGCTAATTTTTAAGATTATAAGGTTTATTTATTAGTCATATAAATTTCCTTAAAATAATTATGCTTATTTATGAATGTTTTTGCTATGTTGTTATCCTTACTGAGCATCTGAGCTCACCCCATTCTTATGATTTATTTTTTTCAGGATGAGAAGTTGTATTTTACGATTAACTAGCTGGAATAGGCTAAGGGATAAGATTGTGTTCAAAGGGGACACAATGATGTTGTTTTTCTTTATTTTATGATGTAATGTAAAACTAATGTATGAATCTAGTACATCAAAGACTACTAAAATAATCTTTTTTAGAGACAATATCTCTTGTTATCATGTCAATGTTATATAACAATTTACTAACAATGGGTAACTGGGTCGGGCGTTATAACCAAAACCAGGTACATGCACTAAAAAAGTAAAAACATTTATTTCGGGCACCCCGGGCCTCGAAATAATGTTTTGTATCATCTTATGGTTTTGAAATAATCCATATAACTTTAAAAAAATTACATGGAATTTTCCAAGCAGTATATTATCATCACCTTAGGACTTTACATCAATGAGATACAAAATATGGGATAAACAAACAAATGGGTGTATTGAGCATGAGTATGATCCTTCCACACCCGTGTGCTCTCTTAGAGATTATCATGATTCAACTAAACATGCACTAGATGAATCGACCCTCTATGAAGGACCCAATCCTACCAATCCTCAATATCCACTCGGAACTCTACAAACATCTCCTAATCATGAATTTCCAGCTTTCCCCGGTGAATGATGTGCAATGGATCATGCACGAACCTCCACTTCTATGATTCAATAAAGACAACATGCACCCAATGCATTTTTAGGGGTAGATCTATGTAGTACATCACATCGTCAACTCTACTCAGAATTTGAAAATGGTTGAAAATTCTCAGAGAAATATTGTATGAACTAACCAAATCACTATAATCCCTACCGAGGGGGACCCAAAGAAACACATGGTCATGCTAATCGAACTCCATGGGCCTCCATCTCTTATATGTATACAATTTATTATAGATATGTACAGTCCTCATCTTCTCTTGGATGACATGAACCTTCTATGTGATACCATGTCCCAACATTGGACCCATGACTATTGACTCCCCTAGTTTGTCTAGAATAGTGATGAAAATCATGGTTTCCCATGGTAAACTCATCAAAATGTCCATCCATATACCATCCCACTTCCACTTAGGCACCTCATGTGGTTGAGCCAATCCAGTTTGAACTAGATTCTCCAAATTCAATTGCTAACTAATGAGACACCAAAATATGTACTCAACCACTGCCTTTTATATCCCCAACAACAAAAACTGATGCTGGAGACCTTGGTACATCTTTTCCACTCCGATATTCACCACCAAATGGGAGGATTGGGTCCTCCTCCTATCCTCCTCTCACAATGCCAGTGGTACAATGGTTCTCCCTCTATAAAGGAAAACATGGTCACCACCTATCAAATATCCATCAGGGGCCTACCCCGTGGAAAAGTGAGTGTGTCAGGTCTCACAGTCAACATCCCCAAGTTGTGACTCCCTAAATCGTTATAAGAGTGGGAGAGGAACAAACATCAACTAAATGTAAGATTCTCAATCACAAACCAAAAAGGATATCTTCATCATGACTAACTGCACATATGCCTCACTTAGCCACTGTAATCCATATATCCTATTGAACGCTTATGCCACCATGTTCACCTCCACTAATGTATAGAGTATATCTATGTCAGAATCATGTAGGAACATTAACCACTGCCACTACCTCAAGTTCAGGTCCATCTAAGAGAAGATATACCTATGAATTTTGTGGTCGGAGTAGATGGTGAACCACTCGCACATCAGGTTGTGCCACCACATATTCAGTGTGAAGACCGCTGCTACTAGCTAATGGTCATGGGATTCATTGGTCTTCTCATGCTTCCTCAAAAATCGTGAATTTGAGGAAATAATTTCTTTTCCATGTATTAGTATAGAATATAGTATGGTATCTGATGCATTAAAAAACAAAACATACCGAACACCCGCCTATGGTAGTCTTGAGATGAGGGTGTTCTTCAACCTTAGCCAAAACTCTTAAAGACATTTATGGCACTTCTCCGTCCATAATAAGGGATTTCTATTCTATTTCAATGCTGATAAGGGTGCTTTTAACTTGGAAAAAATCAGGAACAACCTTCCTACAGTACCCATCCAATCCCTAGAAACTCCTCACCTTAGTCACCCACTTGGGTGTCTCCCAATACAGCACCACCTCTAGATTTTCTAGATCCACAACAACTCCAATCTCCGAAATGACATGCCCCAAAAAGAGGAATTCCAAAATCCAGAACTGACACTTTGAGAGGGTCCCAAAAAGTTGGTCCTCTCGAGGCGTATCATGGACCATCCTAATGTTTATCTCATGCTTCTCATATGACACTGACTACACTATGATGTCATCAATGAACACATCAATAAAACAATCAAGGTAAGGCTGGATGATCCTTTTCATGAGTCCCATGAAAACTACTGGGGCATTGGTCACACTGAATGACATCACCAAGAACATATAGTGTCCATTCAAATATCTAAAGGTTTACTTCATTACATCCTTATCCTATACATGAATCCAATAATAGCCCGACATAAGGTCTATCTTTGAGAACCACCTATCTCAATTTAGCTAATCAACGAAGTCATAGATTCATGGAAGATTATATTTTTTTCCCTATTTTATCTTTGTCCAGGTGATGGTAGTCCATGCATAGTCTCATGCTCCAATCTCCCTTCTTAGAATACAATCTAGGTCCACCCATGTTGAAACATTGGGCCTTATGAATCCCTTCATCTATTGGTTCTCTATTTGTACCCTAAACACACAATACTTTATTAGAGCTATATGATATTATTGTTGGGATATTAGTTCCATCCAAGGGAATAAATCAATGAAAAAGTATACCTCCTTGCATGGTTGTATTCCCGTAACTTCTTCAAGGAATATGTCCTTGTACACTTCTACCACTGTAGAAAACTGAGAAATCCTATCATCCACTGTATCGATGTAAATGGTATAAAAATGGTGAGAGATCTACTTCAACCTTCTCTAAGACAGTCTATCATGGACTACAAGCATTCCCTTATCACTGGTATCGGAAAACCTAGTCCCATATATGCAGACACACAACACTCTTCCCCTAAAACTGTTAATATAAGCATGGAATGTGGATAACCATTATATACCCAGAGTGAATTTGTAAGGACTAGATGGTGCTACAAGGATATCACATCTGAAGCTCCCACCTCTATGTGTAATATCACACTACCAAAAGTAGTTTTTCATCGTCGAATCCCCTCCACTTAGAGTATCTAAATGTATGGATTGATCCAATCCCCAAACAAGGTATACGACATGGAATGAGTGACAAGCACCTATGTTTATAAGAATTGCATCTAGGGTGGAGAACACACAGATCATTCCTATAATAATATATGGAGTCTAAATAACACAAGCCTCTATCTCCTGATGTTGGACCCGACCCAATCCACTAACTCCTGGAGCCCATTGGGGACCACCTGGGGGTGGTGGTGGTAGTACATCGAACCTATTACCACCGGATGCTTCTATGCTAGATCTCCAACCAAGTCCTACATTTTATGGACCACCATGCTCAACTCTCTACCTCTACCTCAATGGTCACATGACCTTTCCTCTGATCGTCTGTACAATAGGTAATGAAATCATGAGCCATGTGACCATGACCAATTCATGAATAACACAACCTTTTCATCTGATGGCTCCCTCTACCCTGGGATCATTGTACCACAAAACTAGTGTCCTAGGTTTTTCCCATGAATGTATTGAACCAATTGAGTCCCTACATCGGTTTCCTGTTACACACTAAATAAAGCTCAGTTACCGGATGTCTTACGGTAGCTCCCACTTCATGAGCCTTCTCTAATAGGAATCTCTTTACGAGTACATCTCGCTCAAGAACCCCAACCAGATTAGGGATGCCATGAGATACCACGGATGCCATTATCTTTCGGTGTAGCCCATACTGAAAATAATGGTACCTAAGATATAGGAATTGTACCATGTTTATTGAGTAGAGAGAAATATTAGTAAACCTCACTAAATACTCCACTACTGTCGTGCTAACCTACTACATATGTATGATATCTTGTATATGCACAGAGTGCAATGTAGCTAGGAAGAAATCCTCTCTAAAGAGTTTCTCAATATATGCACAATATAGAGTTATCTCTTCATGCATCTGGATCACTAAGCTCAACCATTGTCCCATTGATCCCTTCAGGAGTGTCATGGCTAGTAATGTCATCTAATAAGGTGGTGTCCTCACAAGGATGAAGACATGAGTGACCACCTCCATCCAATCCTCATCTACATGGGGGTCAATCCCATCATTGAAATTGGGAGGTATCTACCTCTAGAACTAATTTAATGCATAGAGCATGCATGCATCCTCTACTGGCAGTGGTTGTTGCAACTTGTAATTCCTCAACCCCATTACCCAGAGTAAGTGCCTTTTTACATAACATTGACATGATCAAAAGGGATAAAATCCAGAAAGACCGACCATTTTAGTAGATTTGGATGTACTAGATACATTCATAAGTTTCACATTACATTATAAAATGAAAAAATGACATTGTCTCCATTGAACACGTTCATATCCCTTAGAAAATCTTGGGGGGTCAGTCATAATATACTTTTCACATCCTGGAAAAAATAAAACATTGAAAGGGGTGAGCTCAGATGCTCAGTAAGGATAACAATATACTATAAACATTCATAAATAAGCATAAACATTTAAGTAAATGTATAGGACTAAAACCCAAGACATTTAAAATTAAACATAATCATAATATGGAAAAGATAAATATAATAATTTAATTTACATATTCACATGGATATTCTACTAGTCGAATAATCACATGTAATATCAATTTCCAATTTTATAATGATGGAATGTATAATTCCCGACTTCATAACCACATTATCAACAACATGTGCCAAGACTAAAAATAATATTTTGTCATGGGCTTGTTCCATCACACTAGTTTGTCTCATAAGACCTATAGATGAATCAAGGAGCTATAGCGAGCTCCACCCATCACATACTAAGTCCAATGCATTTCTCATATGAAAAGGTTTTAACATAACATAAACATTGTTATTAAAACTACCATAATAAAGGTCATTAATTTATCCATAAACCACGAATGGTGTATTAATAGCACATCCATAGTCAAACATAATACAAAACCTTCAATACAATATGGATGGTTTTTATCATAATAAATCAACTTCAAAAAAGTTCAAAATCCATCAAAATATGTTGACATAGATGAAATCAACTCTTTTTTAGACATATATCTTTCTATTTTGAAATCATTTAAAAGTTATATAATTATAAAATAAACCATTTATTTTGAAAATATTTTTATAATCTTGTATGGGAAGCTTCAATGATGTTATAATGGTTGAAAATTATCACACCCGTTGTAGAAGTTAAAAGAAAGACATTCTACCTTAATTTTGTTGAAAAGGTCATAAATTACCATATTTGGAAAATGAAAGAATGATTCCTTTAAAAACATATATGATAAAATAAGGGTATAAATGAATTTAACCCATATTCTAATAAATATTAAAAATGTTTTGAATTGTATTTTTATGAACACCCGGATGTGGATGATAAAGAGGTCCCAGTAGATACCGACATATTAACAACCACAGATAAGTAAAGAGATTGTTGAATTAAAATATACCTAGTACTTTTCCTTAGTCGATGGTTTGTTAACATACTATATAATAGTTAAAACATTATTAGTAAATTATAGAAGAACTAAATACATAAACATGATATCATATATGATCCTATAATATTTCATTGTTAATAATATTTTACTAGTATCATCGTTTCGGGTGTTAACTGATTCGTTTTCCTTTATATTCTTCGTTATGTAAGCCATGTTTGTTATGGATAGTATGTATTTGGTTAATATACTGAATGATATTATGTTCATAAACATTAATGTTTATCATAAAATGATAATTATTCTTGAATGATTATGATGGTGTATTAATCTGATCGTGTTCGTGGAGACGATAATCAGTACGTATGCACGAGTGAAAATATCATTATATTGATAGTGAAATAATATGTAATTGGATGTTATAACATATATAAAGAATAATTAAAATGTTATATTTATTATTTTCATTAGTTATATGCATTTCTATACCCACCCAAATAATTAAGTGTTTGAATAACAATTTATACCATGATATGGGGACGGTAAGCCGTACATACACATGTATGATGACTTTGTCATTTATAGGATGTATAGAATAAAAAATATGGTTGTACCATATTTATAATAAAATCACAATATGTATAAGATAATGGATTTATTATTTTGGTATGGAAACAAAAAAGAAATAGGAAGTGGAGACGAAAATAACATGAAATAGTATGGTGAAATTTTTACCTCTTCTTCAGGTGTTTCCTTTTGATTTGATCAAAATGGATTCTTAGGTTTGCTTGATGATAAATGTAAAAATCTCACTGTTTACGTGAGGGATGTTGGGAAGTTATTTGAGAAGGGGTTGGTTGAGAAAAATGACTTTGGAGGTGTGAAATTAATCGAAGGGGAAGTACCCTTTTATAAGAGAGGTGAGGTTTAATTTAAGAAATGCTTGAAATATTATTTTATAATAAAATAATTTTCATTTTCTAATGGATCATGAATATTTTATTTCTAGGATAAGGTAGGTATTTGTAGAAAACTATCAACCAATAGGTTTTAGATAGGTTTAGGTCACTATATTAAGCATATCTTTTAGATTTAACTCTTAGTCAAATAGTTTGACATTTACCATGTCTCTTTAAATTTTTATATTATATGGTTAATAAACATAATATAAACTGTCCAGAGAACCCGAGGTGGTTAAATATTTGTATATTTAACCTTAGAAAAGTAATTTGGCTGAACCATAGATTTTTGGAATATTATATTTATTATCAATATAGTATTTGTTTCAAAAGATCAATTATGTCAATTTTGACACTATTTAGTATATGATTTTTTTGAGAGCCATAAAAAATTATCGGATAGAATAAAATTTATTTAATAAACCCTAACATTTCCTATTTACCTAGAATTTTTTTTAATTCATCAGAAGTCTCAATTTATAATTATTTAGGTATTTATAATATCACTTATTTTAATATTTCATTAATAAGGTCATTACTGCATCATCATTGAATCATAAATAAATTAAATTATTTAATGTATAAAGATTATAAATAAAATTCCATTATGTAGGAAGTAATTTATTATTTCTAATTAATATTTATAGTCGAATTTATATTGTGTATATCTGTATATTAAAAATTGTTTAGTTATTAAACATTGAATTTCACTCTCTCAACTCTTCTTTAAATGAAATAATAATAAATGTCTTAATCGAATTGAAGTGTACCAAGAGGATCATACATTATTATTGTTGTTGTTTTTTGTCAAATTACACTTATCCAATAGAATTCAGACATGTGTTACGGTAATTATAATATCATTTTAACCCTTAATTACCTTATTTACTTTTAATTGTGGTAAATAAAAGTCAAAAGTTACTATTCACCTAATATTATTTTAAATTTTTTGAACCTCATTTTACATAATTAGTTCAACTATGTCACTAAGATTTCTGAAATTCAACTCACAGAAGCAGTAGAATTATGTTTTACGCAAATATGTAAATTCTCTTAGAAGGTGGGTAAAAGACGGTAAAAAGTTCAATAAAATTTTATAGATCTAAATTTTTTATAAAATGAATCCAATAAATTAAATTGATCATATATTGGTATTATGTATATAATTTTAACTAATCTAAATTAAAATAAAATAACTATTTACTTAAATAAATAGTTGTTTTGAATAATAACACAATGTTTTTTACTATTCATCAAAAATTTAATGTTTTCAGAAAAATACCAAAAAATCTCCATAAGATAATTTCGATATTCTGTATTCAAAAATGATGTCCATATTGATAAATTAAATTTTTATAATTTCAAAAAGTGAGTATTACTATTCATAACAGCTAGTTCGATTGGTCATGGTGTGATAATACTCCAAGATGTGTACAACGCAAGCTACTGCATTATTAAAAGGGAAACATACCGTGGATGATTGGGGTGTTACATTATCCCCTCCTTATGATAATTTCTTCCTCAAAATATCTATAATATTACTGCAAAGAAATATTCATGTGGTTCTTCATCATATGTTCCTCAAGTTACCAAGTTGCCTCTTCCATCTTATTATTTCTTCATAGAACTTTCACCAGGCGAGTTACCTAGTATCTCAACACATGTTCTCTAGTATCAAGAATCCAGATAGGCTCTTCATAATAAGACATATCATGTTCCATTTCTAATTCTTCATAGGTGAGTACATGCATTGGGTCAGGGATGTATTTTCTCAACAATGATACGTGGAACACATCAGGCACTTTAGATAGACTTAGAGGCATTATCAAATGATAAGCCACAACTCCAATTAATTATAGAATTTCAAAAGGTCATATTTACATGAGAATCAATTTACCCTTCTTACCGAAATTTATAACACCATTCCATAGAGATTCTTTATTAAAACATGATATTTAAGTTGAAATTACAAATTCCTCCATCAGTTGTCAGAATAGATCTTTTTCCTACTTTGGGATGCTTTGATGTGGGTTTGAATAATCTCCACCTTTTCCATTGTTTCTTCAACATCTTTTGGGCCTATGAGTTTTGATTCACCAACCTCATCCTATCAAGTTGGTGTGTGAAATCTCTTTCCATATAACACATCATATGGTGTCATCTGAATACTCGAATAGAAGCTATTGTTATAAGAATATTATACCTAAGGTAAATACCTAACCCAAATACCTTTAATGTCATGTGAGCAAGATCTAAAAATTTCTTCTAAGCATTGAATTATCCATTCTGATTTTCCATCAGTTTGAGGGTGGTAGGATGTGTTCAAATGATGTTCAGTATCCAGGGCCTTCTGAAGACATTTCCAGAATCGTGATGTAAAATGGGGATGAAAATCAAAATCAATCGATACGTTTACTCCTTGAAATCTTAAAACTTCATTAATATATAGTATTTCCATACGTTCAAGAGGTAAATATTCTGTTATAGAATGAAAATGGGCTAACATTGTAAGACGGTCAACAATGACCCATGTTGCATCATTCCTTCTATGTGTCTTTGGTAGCCCCATGACAAAGTCAATTGTAATATTAACCCATTATCACTCTGATATGAGAAGAGGTTTCATAAATCTTCCAGGTTGTTGACATCCATATTTTAGTTGTTGAAAAACCAATCATCTTAACACAAAATCAGAAATCTCCCTCTTCATGTTGTCCAACCGAAAATGATCCTTCAAATCTCTATACATCTTGGTGCTCCCATGGTGTATAGATAAATAAGAGCTATGAGCATCATCAAAAATTACATTTCTAGATCAGGTATATTGGGAACACAAATTCTCATCCCAAATATCAAAATTCCATCTTCATATACAAATTCAATCAATCTCCAATCATTTTCTCTGTTAATCTTCTTTTAAACTCATCATAATCATTCTAAGAACACTTTACCATTTTTAGTATTGATTGTTATTCAAACATCTGATAAAATATTTATGTTTCACCATTCATGGTAATTACCATATCCATCATTACTAGATCTATGAAAATATGATCCCTTTCAACACTTATATTGTTCAAAAATCCATGATCCGTGTTTTTTAACGCATATTACACCTTATATTCCTTCCCCAGGTGGTATTTTATTGTTCAATAATAATCCTTGAGTTGTTCAAGCCATATCTTTTTCCTCATGTTGAGTTGTTTTTGTTATAAAATATACTTCAAACTCATATGATCAGTATAAATCTCAAAATTTTCACCATAGAGATAGTTTCTTCATATCTTCAGAGAAATGATTATATCTGCTCACTCAAGATCCTAAGTGGGATAGTTTTTCTTACGAATTTTTAACTATCATGAAGCTTAGGAAATAACTCTATCATTATGCATAAGGGAGAAACCAAGTCCTTTCGTTAAGAGACACTATAAATTACAAACTCATCGTTCCTTGAAGGTAGATTCAAGATAGGTTTGTTGAGTAATATTATATTCAGTTATTAAAAGCATTCTTCACCATAATTTGTCAAAAAATAACCCCTTTACGTTTGATTTTGGTTAATGGGTTATCCAACCATAAAAAATTCTAGAAGAAACATCAATAATAACCTGCTAAAGGAATAAAAATGCATACCTCATTTATACTCATCAGTTCAGACCTTTCCTTGATTTCCTTTTTCATTAAAGGATCAATTGAGATTCCATCCATAGTGAAAATATGTCCAATAAAAGAAATCTTTTGAAGCCAGAATTCACTCTTGCTAAACTTCCCATATAATTCATTTCATCTAAGGGTTTTCAGAATACTGCACATGTTATTATTATTATTTTTGTATCTTTTTGGGAATACCAAGATATCATCAATAAATACCACTTCAACTTAATCAAGATATTCTTCGAAAAATCTATTCATTAGATCCATGAAGACAGAGGGTGCATTAGTCCATCCAAAATGAAATAATGTAAACTCATAATGCTCATACATGTTTCAAATTGTTATTTTCATAATGTATTCATTATTTACACACAACTGGTGATATCCAAATCTATGGTCAATATTTTAAATATATAGATCTCCATGAACTTTGGAAAATAAATCATCAATGTGAGGTAGGGGATACTTGTTCTTTACTGTTATATCATTTATATCCTCTAGTGAATGAACAACCTCATTGACCTGTCATTCTTCTAAAAAAAATGATAGGGGCTCTCCATGGATAAAAACTAGGCTGAATAAATCCCTTATAACTCAATTACTCTAGTTGTTTCTTTCCATCCACTAATTACATAGTGCCCATTTTATAATGGGTCTTTGATAAGGGCCTTGAACCAGAAATTAAATCTACGGGAAACTAAATTTATCATTCTATAAGATGTCTAGGTAAATATTATGGAAACACATCATCATATTATTGCATAATAGGTACATCCTTGTTTCTTTAGGAAATGGGGATGACCTATTTTGTTTATGGTTCAAACATTCCTATCGGTTTCAAATGGGTTTATTCGTGGAACCGGAAACATCCAATGATTTTATATCCATTTGGACTTACTTTACAATGGTAGGTGTCCATTAGTTATGGAATGCCGAGACATAAGAATTTTCATTGGTCTAGAGGATGGGAGGTCAGATTCCTCAAACCTTTTTGGGGGGAATTATTATCTACTCCAGGACTCTCTTATAGATTTCAGTTATGTTCGTGAATCCTTATTAATTTACCAAGCATGAAAATGAGTTTTTTCTTTAGATTTGGAAATTAATGATTGATATGTATGATATTTAGATAATCATTTATTTGTATTTGAAGTTATTCATCGATAGAGATTCATCCATATATATTATAGATTCTTAGTCAATTTTATCCTTCAATACATCATATAGAAATATCATGGTCATTATGATAACCATACTAGTTTTAAACCCACTAAGTGGGGCACTTGAAGATTATTTTCATTCAGAAAGGAAGGGACTATTTTAGAGATGGGATCGTACCTACAGATGGGCTACCTACATATCCTTGTAATAAAATGAATCATAACCCACGTAGTTTGAGGAATAAATATGAGGTTTATTCATTACTAATGGCTCCAAGAGAGCTGTCATGATTAGTTGTACACTATAAGCTCACATGAGTCATTCTCGGTGTGAGAATGAAGAGGTATTAGTAAAACCTTACGATTCTGCAATTAAAGATGCAATCATAGGAAAGGATATGGGGATTATGTACGTATTACTGTCCAAGTGAATGAAGACAAATAATTTTAGAAAAGAATCCCATGAGAAGGGTCTATAAAAGTGTTTGTACTTTATGGATATTTTGAATTTTATCCAATGGCTTACTCCTGAAAAGGAAGCCAAATTTAAGAGGGGCTTATGATTGGGGCTTATTCATGAGAAGGAGGCCCAAACATAAAGGAATTATGACTAGGACTTACTCTTGAGAAGGAGGCCTAGGTTAAATAAAATTATGACTGGGGTTTACTCCGGAGAAGGAGGCCCAGGTTAAAGGAAATTATGACTAGGGTATACTCTTGAAAAGGTGGCCCATGTTAAGGGATATTATGACTGGTGCTTACTCCGGAAAAGGAGTCTCAGGTTAAGGGGACTTGAGACATGGGGCATACTCCTGATAAGGAGGCCCAAATCAAAAGAACATCTTAGAATTCATTTCATATATGGAACCAAACAAAGGAACCATGCCACATATGGATTTGAAGAAGGTTTTGAAGGATAAATCTTGAAGAGAAGTGGTAAATTTGATGAAAGGAAGAGAATTGGAAGGAGGCGTGAAAGTATTGGTCTGGCGTGAAATTCCTGGTCACACAAGTATACATGTGAGAATGAGTTCACATGGGATATGAAGAACCTGTGAAGTGGTATGTGGGAGACATCAAATTGGAGCCCTTTGTATCATCCCTACAGTCTTTCAGATGGGCAGCGCACAAGTATCATCACTGCCCTTAAAAGGATGGGTACATAGGCACGCATGTAATGATGATTTCTAATACTTAGGACTTATTATTACTCTTTAGAGCTTCCATTCTAGGTAAAAACTACCTTTGAAGTGTTCGGAAGACTTTAGAAAGAGACTTGGGTGACCATATCTTCAATCTGAGTTTTGGATTTTTTTCGTTCTTGAAATGGGAGGCCCACATGGGGTATTTATAGGCCACTGAGCACCTTGGGTGAAAATAGAATAGGGCGTGAAAGTCACTTGCACGACCCATATGTGGCGCGCAAGTCACTTGAGTGACCATAATGAAACTTTTGCGACCCATGTTTAAAATGTTCCTTGTTCATGCCTTTGTCAATTTTTGATTTTCTTCAATGGATGACTCTCTTTGTGCTTAAGGAATTTCCCTTCTCAATTCATTAGACTCTGTGATGGAAAGGAGCATCACTAATCCTATATTTGAACATTATTTTCCTCGCCCAAAATTATTTCATTCTATTCCTCCCCAATAATTGAATTTAGTAGTGCTACTATGGGTGGATCTAGATAAGAATCAGGTGGTGATGTTTCTGCTATAATGAAAATGTACTCTTTATCATCATCAAAAATTGTAACCTCTTTCTTCTTACAATAAACATTTGAATCATAATCTGAAATCAAATCCATTATAAGGATTATATAAAATTCAATCATGGTTATGACAATGATATTATAAGATAAAGAACATTTATATGCCCTAATGGGAACTAATTCACAAAACATTGTTGCGATGATACTTCCCATTAGGGTTTTGACTAAAAACTGCATTGTTATGTTAAAATTAAAATATATAATATTATTAGAAAACTAGGAAGATATGAAACCAGGAAATGATCCATAATCAAATAATGCATTGGATAAACATGAGGAAACCCTTAAATTACCTTCCACCACGTCTTTTGAATATTCAACCTCTGCAATAGTGATCACATAAGATTAGACATTCTCTGATGGCCTTCTCAATGGTAAGTTTCCTTGAATCTAAGAAATTTTTTTAACCCATCAAATAATCGATCAATCTTAATCCTTGGGTTACATATATAATATTCTGCATGCATTTCTAACCTTGTAAAGTTAGCCTCATACTTTGCAACAATCTTATCCTCCTTTTTCCTCAAACTCAGAAATTTCCTTTTCATATCCAACTGGTTGTCATGAGGAATTTATTTTTCTATTAAAACCTATCTAAACTCCCTCCATTCCATGTTTGATAATTCTTCACATTCCTTTGTGTTTTGGATTAAATACCACCAATGATCTGCATCTCTCATGAGGCGATAAATTGTCATGAAAAATTCATTCCTCTCTCTACTACCCCAAGCATGAAATATTTTCTCAGAGGAACATATCCATTTATCATCTACCAATTTATTTGAACTCCAATTTAATTTTTTCGGTTTTGCCTCATGAAGCATTCTAAAATTGATCTTACTCTTTGTGGATCAGGGAGCTCCATACGGGTAAGGTAATTATTCATAACGTGAGTGAGTTGCCCCAGTATGGTGATAAGCTAATCAACACCAGCTGCATCACCAGCTCCACTATATTTATCTTTTGTAGGAGGGAAGTCCCTACATGGATTAACTACATTGATACAGTTTACATTCATTCCACTAGGTCTCATTTCTAAACAATGGCATGCCGTAGATTAGTGTATGAATCATAATTCATAATTCCAATCTTGTAAAAAACTTAACATAAATTGAACAGTTTATGGATAAAATCCATAATCATAGAAATGCTTTCTTTTATGAATTATATGCACATAAATCCTTTATAATGGTTTTTAATGCTAATGTAGATTATCCTATGAATATCCCACGAGAGTGTCATAACCATGAGTGCACCAAGGCCCATTGTCATGTACCAAGATAACCCATGTCAACCCGAAACTCCATGTCAGAGTTTTCACTTCTGCGTACATCTTTGTGAGAGCCTCTTATACATCCTCATATCTAGACAAGGATTTATTTCTTCGAAAATACACAAAATCATTACATTACAAATATTCTAGGATGTTCTTCTATAATAATCCACAAAGTATATCTTAGGGTAATGTGATCTAATCAGGTAGTATCTAAATTTAGTTTCCAATGTTTGTACTAAACTTCCTCTAATACCAAATGTAATTCCACGACCCTAGATACCTTGTTTTGGTGTATTATTACATAATATTATCATGATCACAAGAGACCAAATCCTGAAATACCGATCAGTTTAGTAGCCTTGAATGTACTAGATACATTCATATGTTTTACATTACATTATAAAATTAAAAAACAACAACAAAATTGTCTCCATTGACCACATTAATATCCCTTAGAATATCTATGTGGTTCAGTCATATTATAATTCTTCGCATCCTAGGAAAAATAAAACATAGAAAGGTGTGAGATGTGATGCTAAGTAAGGATAACAATGTAGTGTAAACTTTCATAAATAAGAATTAAAATTTAAGGCAATGTATATGACTAAAAAAATCCTTTTAAACATAATCTTCATCATAATATGGAGAAGATAAGTAAAATAATTCAATTTACTTATTCACATGAATATTATAATAGTAGAATAATTAAATGAAATATCAATAGCAAATTTCATAATGATGGAATGCATAATGCCAGTCATCATAACCTCACAGTCAAGGCTTTGAGCCAAGACTAAAAATAAGATTTTGTCATGTCCTTGTTCCAATACACTAGTTTGTTCATGAGACCTAAAAATACATCGAGGAGCTATAGCGGTCTCTACCCATCACTTACTAACTGCAATGCATTCCTCATATGAAAATGATGAAGCATAACATAAACATTTGTATGAAAACTAGCATACGAAATTTTAACCCTTTATCCATAACCCTTGAATGGCGTATAAATAAAAAATCCATGGAAAAACATATCACATAACCATAAATAAAATACAGATGATTTATATCATAATAAATCAACTTCAAATCGGCTTAAAAACAATCAAAGTAAGTTGACATAGAAGAAATCAAAATGTTTTTAGGAAAACATCACATTATATTTTGAAATAATTAAAAAGTAATATAATTATAAAATATAAAATTTATTTATAAAATATTCTTGTAATATTATATGGGAAGCTTCAACGATGTTATAATGACAAAAAATAGACACACTCACCGTATAAGATTTAAAAATACATTCTTTCCTTAATTTTGTCGAAAAGGTCATAATGTACCTTGTTTGAAAACAATTAAAAGATTCCTTTAAAAATTATTTGGTCAAATAAGGGTATAAATGACTTTAACCCCTAGTCTAGTAAATAGTAAAAATGTTTTAAATTAAATTTTTATTAAAACACGGAAGTGGATGATAAAGAGGTCCGAGGAGATACTTACGTATTGACAACCTCATATAAGTTAAGAGATTTTAGAATTAACCCTTACCTATTACTTTTCCATAGTTGATGGTATGTTATCAAACTATATAATAGTTAAAAATTTGTTATTAATTTATATATGATCTATACACATAAATATGATTTCATATTTTATCCTCTAATATTTCTTTGTTAATAATATTTCATTAGTATCTTCGTTTCTGGTGTTAACTGATTTGTTTTCCATTATATTCTTGTTTACGTAATCCACATTTGTTATGAATATGATGTATTTGGTTCATATACCTAACTATATTATGTTCATAATCAGTATTTTTAATAATGAAATTAAAATTATTCTTGAATTATTATAATGGGGAATTAATATAATCACGTTATTGGAGAAGGTATTATGTACATACGCATGAGCGACAATATCGTTATATTGAGGGTGAAATAGTATTTAATTGGATGTTAAATCATATATAAATAATAAATAAAATTTCATATTTATTATTTACATTAGTTGTATAAATTATTATACCTATCCAAATAATGAAGAGTTTGAATAACAAACTACACTGTGACGTGGAGACGGTAAGACATATGTACGCACGTATAGTGGCCTTGTAATTTATAGGATGAATAGAATTAGGAATACGGTTTTAAAATATTTATAATAATATCATTGTATATATAAGTAATTGGATTTATTATTTTGGTATGAAAAAAAACAATGATATAGGAAGTTGAAGAAGAAAAGAACATGAAAGACAGTGGTGAAATTATTACAACTTCTTCGGGTGTTTCCTTTAGAGATGATCAAAAGGGCTCCTTAAGAAGGCTTTATGATCCATTTAAGGACTATAGATTAAATTTAGGGATGATGGGAAGGTATTTGGTTAGGGTTTTGGCCAATCAAAATGACTTTTGAGGTGTGAAATTAATAGAATGGGATGTACCATTTTATAAGAGAGGTGATGATCACTTTGAGAAAAGTTTGACATATTATTTTATAATATAATCATTTTATATTTCTAATGGGTCAAAATTTATTTATTTCATGCATAAGGTTGGGATGGTCAACAACCATTAAACCAATAGGTTTCCGACATGTTTAGTCACAATTTTAACCTTATCTTTTAGATTTAACTCTTAGTTAAATAGTTTGACATTTACCATGTCTCTTGGTATTTATATATTATATTATTAATAAACGTACTATAAAGATACAAAAGAACCCCATGTGGTTTATTATTGATATATATAACCTTATATATGTCCTTTGGCCGAACCTTATTTTTTTAGGAATATTATATCAATTAAAAATATAGTATTTGTTATAAAAACACAATTATGTCAATTCAGACACTATTTAGTAAATTATTTTTTGGAAAGCCATAAAAACATTATCACTTTGAATAAAATTTATTTTATCAACTATAAAATGTCATATTAACCTAGAAAATTATTTTAATTCATAAAATGTCTCAATTTACTTTTATTTAGATCTTTGTAATATCAATTATTTTAATATTTCATTAATAATGTAATTACTGTGTCATTATTGTGTCATAAATAAATAAATTATATAATATCTAAAAATAATAAATAAAATACCATTATTTAGTAAATATTTATATATTTATAATGAATATTTATAGAATAATTTATATTGTGTATAACCCTATATTAAAAATGGTTTATTTATTAAACATTGAATTTAACTCATTTAACTCTCCTTTAAATAAAATAATAATAAATTTATTAATATTATCCAATAGGACCAAAAGGATCATATTTAATTCCTATGATTGGTTTTGGTTTAATTACACTTAACAAATAGAATTTGGACATGTTATAGGGTAAATATAATATCATATTTACCTTTAATTTCCCTATTTACATTTAACCATGGTAAATAAATTCCAAAAGATAGTCTTCAAAAATATCTATTCATCTTATGGAACCAAATATTACATATTAATTCCAACTATGTCTATATGATTTTTAAATTCAATTAATAGAATTTGTAAAATTATTTTTTATTCAAATTTGTAAATGCTCATAGAAGGTGGGTAAAAGACGGTAAAAAGTTCAATTATATATATATATATATAAACTTATTATAAAATGACTCCAATGAATTACATTGAAAATATATAGTTACTATTTATATATTTTGACAAAAAACTAAATTAAAATAAAATAACTGATTACTAAAATAAAAAGACAGTTTTAAATAATAACGTAGTGTTTTCCACCATTCATCAAAAATTGAATGTTTTCAAAAAACACAAAAAATTCACCCTAAACTAATTTTGGTATTCCAAATTCAAAAATGAAGTCCATATTGAAACATAAAACTTATAAAATGAAAAAAGGTGGGTATTACTATTCATAATGGCTTGTTAGATTGGTTTTGGTGTCCTAAAACTCCAAGTTACATACAACGCATGCTACTAAATTATTCAAAGGAAAACATGCCATGGAAGATTGGGGTGTTACACAACTACTGATTGACATATGGTTGTATCACTAGTGAACCACTAGGTGGGGCTCTACCTAGTACCATTCATTTTATTGACGCGTAATCACTTGGTGTACCATCCTTCTAGTCACACAACAAAATACTGTTAGGTAGACTACATGGATGCTTCTGAAAATAGAATATGTTGGATCACGTTCAATAGAGAATATATAGTAAGTTGAATCAAGAAAGAAAAGACTACACAATACAAATACTATACGATTTATATACCATTTATTTCCCCACAATCAGTGTTTTCATGTACCGAGTCGGAAAAAATGTGTCCCGAATCATTGGGTATGGATAGCTTGATCGTCGCACCAATACTGTAGTCCATAGCCTCAAATCTGAACTCAAAACACTTTACACAGTTTCCCCAAACCAATATCAGAGACTCTTGTTCCCAATGTGGAACCAAACCCACTCTAATACCACTCTTTCCTGACACATCCAAGTGTGGTATGTGCTAGGACTATCGCAAGCCTTCCTCTAATATTCTAGGGGATGGTTACTAGCGTTTTGTAAAAATATCTAAAATATGGGAGGCATGTCCAATATTCCTATATGCACACACATGTTTCCATTCCCAGAAATTAAAAAAATAAAACACAATGTAAACCATGCATTAAAAAAATATAACCATAGAGTGTAACATTAAAAAACTAAAGCAAAGTGCCTAGTATACATGTCCAACAAGAGAAAATATAAAAAAATGAGTACATAGGTTGTTCTGCACCCGTAAGAAGAAAAACCTACCTGAATGGTAGGTGAAGGGTAGAAACCTAAATCCATAAGAGTATGCATAATTTTCTTATCTCACTAGGCACTATCTGGTCGAGGACCACTAAGGTATCTATCAAAATGTTGGTCGTCTGTGCAAGACACGACATGTGTGGGAAAAGCCCATGTAGGGGTGAGTAAAAAAATACCTTGTAGGACACCCTAAAACCACAAAGGAAACACCCAAAAGGAATGTAAACATGAATTATTTTCATCTCACACAGGTATAAATCTAATGTATAAAAATCAAGACAATCAAACATAATCAAAAGACACCCAGTACTGAGGAGAAAACTAGTCTCGATGAGTCACTTAGACCCAATGAGTAATTTAGAACAGATGAGTCACCTAGAACTGTTGAGTCAAATTTACATGATGATTCACTTAGAGTCAAATTCATGCCACCCTTGATTCACACAGTCATTGAGTCGCATAATCTCTATGTCATATAGTCTCTGCATCATAGCCCGCCACAGGATTCTTCTCTTATCATGCTTGATTCGAGACAACCTATTACTCAAGACAATGGCCAATATTTATCATTCACAATAACCAAATTCATGTATCTAAAAAGTACCACCTCAACAAGAGTATCCGAACACCATAAACGTCATGTTAAAAAAGTGAAATTTTTATGAGTTATGAGTCTTTATTGAAAATGGGTAGGTTGGGTTTGGGTCCGGTCCAACTCAATCAGACCAACCTAGCCTGAACCGACCTATTTGGGTCTGGGATGACCTGAACCGGCCTAACTGGAAGGTCATGCCAATTGGGTTGTTGGACAGCATCATGTCATGTCGCGCGGTCCATACCATCGGTCCTCTCGACAAAATTTTTTTCCCCAGCTCGGCCAGCCAGTGCAGGTAGGTTCATCCAGTTCGGTGCGGAGGCTGTTTCGCCCCTCACTCCTATCATACGTGGTCGAGCCACCACTTCTCCCTAATCTGTAGCATCGTGGATTGTTTTCATGGAATGAATGAACCCATGGAAGAGCCGCGGGTCTGTCATCCGATATGACCTGGTGATCCATATCTCGTCGGTGCCATGAACTCCTAACGTGGTGCATCGCCGATATCCATAGGTGTCACTACCACCGACCATCTAGCTAACGACTGTCTGCTACTGGGTGTTGGCACTGCCACACTCTTCTGTCAGCGCCGCCGTGCGCTGACACTGACGTCCCTCCTAACACGGGTCTCTACTATTACCATAGTGTCCCGTTTTTTGAACTAAAAAGTGTAACATGATCCTTGGGTCGCAAAATCATTTGTTATGGGATTTAAATAATTTTTACATCACTATGGGGGTTCTATGGCATTCAAAACCTCCAATAATTTTCATCGTGAACCAAGCAGGGTCCGCTGATGAAGAATGATAAATGGGGGAAAGAAGAAGCACATGAAAACCCAAATAACGGACCCAAACCTTTTTTAATATTGGTCTGAATTTTTTCATGTTAGTGGGATCACATCGAACAAATAAATATTCATGTAGATCTAGTCCCATTTTTTTAATCCCTGCAATACAATACCTATGCTGCAATAATGAATGACCCATGGATTGAACTGTTAGTGGGTTGATCTGTTTTCATCATTTATAAATGAAAAATGGGGGAAAGGTAATCACAATGAAAATAAAACCCCTACCTTGAGGTTGGATCTTCATTAGAAAAAAATATAGATTCACAGTTGTCGTCTGTCGATCCCCGATCTGTGGCCTGTAATTAATTGTTGTTCATTTTTTCCAATGAGAGAGAACAACCAAGGACTTTCTCTAGAGTCTCTAGGGAATTATCAAGGATCATCTATGATTCCATATCCCTATCAAGATTTTAATCGAAGAAATACATTTCAGAAATTTTGATTTGATGAATTACAGTGTCGCCACACTTTTTCATTTATGAAAGGAAACGAGTTGACTTGTTATTTCCTAGAAATTTATCTACATCACAGTCATACATTCAAAAAGAAAGGAAAATAAAATAAGCTTCTTTTATTTTATTATTTTATATAAAACATAAAAAAATAACATTTACCCACAACATGTGCCAGTCGAGGTTAGGCCCCTCTTATGAAAAGGTCATTATTCCAAACACAATGGTGCCCTGGGAATTTTAATCTAGGAACCCATTTAGATGTTACCAAAACCAGGTACTAGTGCTGAAAAATGTCCAAAAATTTATTCTGGTAAACCTGAGCCTCAGAATCACATGTCGTCTAAGCGTCTAGTTTCATAATAATCAATATAACATTAAAAAAATTACATAGAAATTTATTGACGTTACATGAACTTTTTTATTGATATACTAAACCACCCATTGGGTGTGTTTTATAGATTTCCTAGTTATAGGAATCCTATATATAATTAAATATAATTTAATTTCTTGATTAAGATATGTTCTTCCTACCTTTTTCATGTGTTTGCATGCTTTCTTTGTGGAAATGATTAAATGGATTATGTGTTATATATTAAATGAGTGGGTATAATAAATGATTTACTTTGAATGATAATTATTGTTTAATTTGGTAGAAAAATCATACGTTGTAACTGGTTTATTGTGAATGGATAAATTGAATAAATAATGTATGATTCCATGGATGGGACTCCATTGGAATTGAATATGGAAGTTGATTCATTAGATTGTGATTAGTCATTGGGTTCTGATTCATTTGGATTCCTCTGTCCTTACTACCCCTTGGATCTAGTTTGTCTTAGGATCATAATGGACATGTATAGTAGGCATGATCCTTAGACCCCCCCAATATCCTAACCAATGTTCTATCAAGATTCTCTTTAGAATCAATGAAGATTTCATGATCTTCTACACCTTGTATACATCTCTTATTGGTTTGAAACATTTATTATATGAAATTTCCATAAGATATGTGATGTGTACGAGTATACAGCTCTGTCATGGTTGTTCTGACACATCTAGAAATATGGTAAGTCTTCAGTTGACTTATTACATCTGGATAAATAGCAAGGACATGATGAGTACTTTTGTTTTACTATATCATTCTTATATTATTCTGACACTTGGTTTGTTGGGATCCATGTATGGATATAATGTATCACTAGCTTCGTCCCATGTACTCCATGGGAACTTTATTATTACATGATTCTTTAATTCATTACATTCACACTATTTAGACTATTATATTACACATCCATAACTCACTATATATATTTTTGTGGACACCCACTTTGATGTTTCTTTATCACTTTTAGGGAAGCCTTTGGGTACGTGGAATGACATTATAGATACATATTGGGACCTGGGAAAGAATCAATAGTTCGATGCATGATTTCTGTCATGCTAGGAATAGGAGAGCATGAGACCGAGATGAGGCTTGTGATGCACATTTGAGATAATAGTTTTGGTTTTTTTAGTATTTCGACATATGTTTGGTATTGTACTATATGTATCTATTTTGGATTCTTTTAAGAGATATGTATGATCATCATTTTATTTGGGATTGCTTTTTGGGATTACTAACTATTCCCGTTATTTATCTATTATGTCACTATTATACTATTTATCTACTGACTATTCATAATATAACACTATTTTACACTATGATAATGATGGAATAGTATACCCAAAACACACCCTTTCCCCTCACTACTAGTCTGATGCCTTTCGTATTTTTGTAGTGCACTTTAGGAATTGTGGATAACCGAGCTCGAGGCACTATTGACTGACATCTATGTTTATGATGTTATAAAGCTGTATTAAATCACTTTTATTTTCTAGTTTATTAATTGTTTAAAATAGATAGGTATATCAAGGTAATAAAATATTTTAATAACCCATTCCTGAGTGTAGCTAACCCACATTCAAGAAAATCCAATTTTCCTCAAATAAAAATGTGGTTTTCAATATTTTGACTATTATATTTATTTTGATTACATGTTTCGGTGATGAATATTATTTGTGATGTTATTATTTATTTATTATGCATTGTATTTTTTTTGAAACTTGATGAGATGATGGTAATCCATCACATGCATCATTTTGGGAACATGTTATAAATCACATGGCATATATTATAACATTCTATATAGGATTCATTTCTTCTTTTCATGCCTTTGTGATAGGTGATATGATAAATATAACAACTACTATGATAGACTTATGTGTAGTAAATTGAGGAAAAAGGTGTGGATTAGGTGGTCCTCATTATTTGCTTCAAAAGGATTATGGCCCCTTATGGATCAGATTTCGTGGGTCATTGGGTCTAATCCATTTAATATTAAATGTGAAATGATTATGACTAAAGTGGAAAATTGAAATGGGAAATAGAGAACTAGAACATGTCCCAACATCTGATTGGAAATGAGGAAATATTTATAGTGACTTATGTGACTATTATTTTTCTAGTCCTGGCATTTAGAGTAGGTTGTGTTTTATGACATGACATTAGGAGCGTATTGACATATACTATGCTTTAGAGATGCGAAAATTGATATCATTATTTTTTTTATAAATGTTTTTGGCATTGTAGAGCCATTAATCCATGACGATCTCTCGTAATATGCCAAGTGGGTTACGACAATCATACTCTAGAGGAGCTGGGAAATGGTAATCTAGTGGATCATTATTTAGTTTTATCTACAGAACAAGATACTGTTTTGGAAATAGGTGTTGAAGAATCTATCCACAATGGATTTTATTTCTTAGTGCATACTTATTAGTGATTTCCACAACCTTCCTTGTATATGGATGAGCTGGTATGTGTGTTACAGTAGAATAATCCTCCCATCATTTCAGGGGATGGTGGCCCACAAGATGCAGAGATGTGGATTGAGAATACTCCCTTGATCATAGATCATACGGAGACACATCCTAATAGGAGAGTGAATCTTGTGATGTATATGCTATATGGGGTAGAAAAGTGTTGGTTTGGTGTTCTAAACTAGACTGACAAGCTATGAGTCATGGTTTATGCAAATTTCCAAACCCAGGTCAATGAGTAATTTTACCCAGATATAAAAATATTGGATTTGGATAGTGATTTCATGCATCCAGAGAAGGGTGTGAGGGTAGTTATTGAGGATTGAGAATGCTTTACAAAGTTGTGTTATTTTTCATCAGTATAAATTGCTGATGAGATGTTAAGGGTGAAAAACTTTTGGGAAGGTATCTAACATACTGTTAGATCTCTGGTCATTATGTTCAGATTAACCTCTATTTCCAAAACTAGTAATCATGTTATGAATATATAGTTGATACTAATGAATTCTAGGGGAATGGAGTAGAGTATTATAGTCTCTTTTCCTAGTATATCAACTTTTGGAGGAAGGAAGCAATGTTTTGAGGCTTCTTGTGAAATGATTATCAGTTATTATTCGAGTACCGATAATTTATTATTCTATCAACACTATGGAAGTTAAGGAAAATTAAGGAAACCATGTTATTTTGAGCCAGCCTAGTGTTGATCTTGTGAGTGGATGGGGGTCATATTTGAAACCTTGTTAAGGAGTGGGTTCTTTCCTTCACGTCAGGTAGAGATAAGGGGATGTACCGGTCTATTATCTATAGGGGGTGTTTGTAATGGTTGAGGCATCCTAATACGAGTTACACAACAAAATCAGAGTGGACCTACTCTGGGCATTGAGTTTGTGACAAAAGGTAATGGTTCAGACTAGATCTATTTTATATAGCCTACCTTGAGGAGTTGGGATCCAGACCATCTATGGTGAGAGGTTTGATCTTAGTATCTCATAATATTTCATATATATTTTGATATAGGTGCATTTCAATGTTTTATATTGGTAGCTATGTTGAAAGCCTTGGGATTTTTATATTTTCATCTAAGACCATTTTTATTCTAGACAATGTATTGAGGATCTGAATGGATGATGTAAATTAGTGGATGGAGTTCCACATGAAGTTGGTGGGTTTCACATCATTTGGAATCATTTTTTCCTCAACATTAACATGTTGGACGTCATACTCAAGATGTACTGGCTACTGGCCTATCGAGCCCATGTCTACTACTTTCACAATAGGTTTATATTCACATCACCATATAGAAAATTTTATACACACCATCGATAATGGGATGTATAGGAGAGGAGAGATGAACTAAATAATAATGGGATACGTGGAATGATAAACCAATTTGCTAGTTTGTATCTGGATGATTAGGGAGTACATCAGGTAGACATTCCTCATGTGTTAGAACATTTCAAGGATTTTTTTATGAAATTGTTTCTCATTATCTTCCTAAGAGAGAGGCTAAGTTCTCCATAAAGCTATTTCTAAGAGCTACACCACTATCAATTTCTACTTACATGATGGATATGGATAAGTTACTATAGACCATGAGGTAGTTATAGTATTCGTAGGTAAAGGGGATTATTCATCGAGATAATTACCTGTCGGGTTTGCTGATCCATTTTTTTTGAAAAATCAAGATGGTACCCTTAATATATTCTTGGGTTTCCTGAAATTGAACCATATAATGGTTCGAAACCTATATCCCATTCAACGTATCGATGACCTGTTTGATCATCTTCATGAAGACCGAGTGTTCATAAAATTTTAATTGAGGTCAAATATCATCAGTGGAATGTTTAAACTATAGACATACATACACCCTTTTGTAGAATGTATGGTATATATGCGTATTTGGTTATGCCATTCAGTCTCATGAATGTGCGAGTAGTATTCATGGATGAAATGAACTAAGTGTTCCATCATTATTTTGATTCGATTGTGGTGGTTTCTATGAATGATATCTTGTTGTATTCTCATACTCAGCATGACCATGGAAAAATCATGATATTGTATTGGGAACACTAATAGAGAATTAGTTATATGATAATTTCACAAGGTGAAATTTCTGTATGGATTAGATTCAGTTCATGGGTTAAAGTATCTTGAATATAGGAGTATCAGTTGACCTTAAAAATTTTAGAGGTGTAATTTTCTAGTAGCATCCCATGAACATCTTTTAAATAAGAAGATTAATGGAGATATTTTGTTAGTATATGTGTGTAATAAATGAATTCTAAAATCTAGAAGAACCAACTATGGGAATGAATAATAAGGGTTTGATGTTTGTATGGTTATATTCTTTTGACACACCCTTTCAGGATATTAAGGTGAGATTAACTTCAACATCATTACCAATACTGATATTGAATGGAAGGTGCTACACTGTGTATTGTGATTCATCATGTATAAAGATTGGAGTAGCTCTTATGTAGGGAGACAGATTAATGTAGTATGGTTCTTGATTTCAATATATGCATTAGAGGAATTCCCTGAAGCATTATCATGAGTTAGTTTTAGTTGTTCACACATTATGTTGTTAAAGACGTTACATATCGAGATAGATTTTTTCGTGTATAAGGACCACAAAATACTCATGTATAAATTTACACATCATGACCTGAATCAAAAGAGGGAAGGATACATGAATTCCTATTGTATTTTGAATTCCATCTTTCATACATGACTGGTAAAGGCATTGAAGTAGCCAATGTACTGGGCAGGGGGTTTAGATACATGCAATTTAAGAGGATAGTAGTGAGTGGAAGTGTATGGATTTATTCTCTAGTATGAACTTGGATGTGATGGATATTATAGGAATGTATTTTCAATAATAATTAGTTGTGACCTCTACCCTACACGATAGAGTGAGAATGAGGTGGCTATCCAATTCATATGGCCTGTTTCTATGAAAGAGTGTTGCATGTGAGGATCCCTCACTAGGTTGGACCATAGGTGAAAATTAAATCCTCCATTTTAATGGTCATGTATGGGTTATAGTGGGAATACACGAGGTACTATTTCTTAAATTCCATACCCATGCTTATGAAGTTCATCCCAACATCACCATGATAAACCAGGACATCCTTCATCAGTACTGTTGGATGGGTATGAAGAGAGAGGTATCTATTTTTTTTAGAGGTGTTCCACTCACCAGTAAGTAAAGGTGGGAAATCAATGACCACTCTTACTTTTATAAAATTTAAAATTTACTATTTTGAAATGGGATGATATGGGGATGGATTTCATGACTGGTTAAATGATGTTACTTGACAGAGGGATGCACTGTTGGTGTTGTGAAATATATCAAGAAGGTTGGTTATTTCCTTCCAATCAAGGATAACTACATTTTATATGATCTTTGGAGGATTTATATAAATGTTATATCATGACTTATGGGGTTCAAAGACTATCATTTTAGATATATATTCTTAGTTTACATCACATTTCATGAAGATTTTAGAGATGGAACTGAGTACACGGGTGCTTCTGAGCACAAAATACCACCCTTAGACAGATGATCAGTCATATAGTATGATAGTGGTTCTTGAGTGCATTCTAAGAGCATTCCACTAGGATATCTGTGGATCATGGAGATGACATATACCCATGGTTGAGTTTCCATAATATAATAGCTATCTAGAGATGAAATAGATTGAATGTTATCTGACATTCAACGGTACGCCATGCCAATTACCCATGCGGTGTTAGTTGTTGGTGATTATGCTTTACTTGGACGAAATCTCATCCATGAGTCATATGATTAGGTCTACATGATCAGAAAACAGATGGATATTAATTATTATTGACCAAAATATTGCAACGATCACCATATATTAACACTAGAGTTTTTGGTTGGGATAAGGTATTTTTAGTTGTTTTGATAAGGCAGAGACACAGACAGATCATGAGACATGGTAAGACATATCCTAGAATTTTTAGGCCTTTTTTGATTCATATGAGAGTTGGGTTAATTGAATGTTAGTAGAAATTACCTCAAAGGTTCTAATTCCTGCAAGAAGTATTTCATATATACTACCATAACCATTTTCATTTAGACCCATTTCATGTTTTTTATCTTGAGGAGGTTGAGATTTAGGTAGATGTGTCCTTTTAGGAGCATCTGATACATATTTTGGTCATAGTATGATGGTTCTTTGAGTCCTATTAGTCCCCCTTTTAATGTTTATATGGTAGCATGACTATGTATAGGATGAGACCTAGGGTGGATGATTGAAGTATAATTATAGTGGAAATAGTTTTTCTCATAAATTTTGGACCACCATTTAGAGGGAAATTTAGGGTTGAATAGCTTTAAGTGGGTAATTTGTAAGAAATCGGTTCTTCATTGAGGAATAGATCCTTTATATTTGGTAAATTCAATGTTTAAATGTTAAAATATTACCTAATATGAAATTATATTATGGACATTGTGGTGTCTGGGGGGTCCATGGAGAGTTTGAAGATGGAAACCTAAACATTGGGGGAAATGGTTTAGTGTAGGGTAAAATGAAACCATGTGGGTGGGATTAATAGTTACTTATAACCATGCATGGCTGGTAAATAAAAACCTATATGAAGCATTCTTAAAGTAACTATGTGACTTAGGGAACAAGGTTATGTGAAAATGTCTACACGTTTGACAGTTTAGGTTTTTCATAGTTTGATAATGGTTAGAAAAATTGTGCCTAGAAACCAAGTAGTATGGACCTTCCTATAGAATAGGGTTCATGGTTGGAATATGTCATGGGAAACTCTATATCCAAGCCATTCAGCACTATAATTTATGGTAAATTACCATAATTATTGTAATTAAATCAACTTAAAACATAATTTTGTACCCTTATCTCATTTTTGGAGCTGGTGGATCTTGGGAGATCATATGAATCTCTAATGTAGAATATGATACCCCACCTCTATCTAATACTGAAATTGGGAGACTTCAGTCTCATTTGATCTGAGTCAGTGATTTCACAATTCCTTTTATGTCATTATTTATTCTTCTTAGTACTACTATTTATGCTATTTATGTGTAAGATAATATGTCCTAATTTAATGTTCTTCATCTGTTTTTACTTTTCCTCATAGTTTAGTTGAATTAGGTCATGATACTAGATAATCACTCTACTACCAAGCTATGATAGGTGGTGTATACTTTTCCCATTCAGTTTGGTGCCTTATAGACCAATAATTTTGAGTTCCTCTCACTAGAATTTCTAGTATGGTTCTTAAATTGAAATGATAAATTGGATCAAATAGAATTGGACATTTTTTGGATTCCCTTAGATTCCTTTATGTTGAGATAGAGGGTGTTTCCCAAACCTATTACACCAGACGTGTGTACCCCTTTTCTTTTTCCAATAGTTAAACCACCCATGGGGTGTGTTTGAAAGATGCCTATTTATAAGAAGCATAATATAATTAAGAAGAATTGAATTTCTTTCATAGGATAGGTTATTTATCCCATTGATATTCATTGAAATGTTTTCCATGTTTATTTGATTCTATGAATTATGTGTGATATATTAAATGAGTTGGTATAATCATTGAATGTCATTGAATGTGAATTGAGGTAAAATTAGTGGTTATATGCATTTGTTGTCATTGGATTATTATGAATGGATAAATGGAAAATAATATATATGATTCCATTAGATTCAATGAACAAAACTCCAGGGGTATTGAACAAATTATAGGATTAATTGGATTGAGATTCTCATTGGGTATTCATTTTTTAGGATTCCTTGGGCCTTACCACCACATGGATATTGTTTTTTGTGAGTTCACACTGGACATGGTTTGTATACATGTTCCTTGGTTCCCACCACAAGATTAAATAAGTTTCCAACAAGGTGATCCTAGGAATAGATGAGGATTCATGGTCTTCTACACCATGGATCCATACCTTTATTGTCTAACAAATTGATTATACGATGTAACGATGAAAAATGTTATGTGTAAGATTTTATATATCAGTAATGATTATTTTTATCCAGCTCGTTATGTGGAAGGGTTTTTGTTGACTTGTTACATATGGATGAATGGTGAGGGTATGATGGTTACAATAGTTTTACAATTTCCTAGTTATAATAGCGTGAAACATTATTTTTAGGGATCCATGAATTAAAATACATTATCACATGATTTTCTACATGTACGCTAGGGGAAATTTATATTTACTAACTACTTAGATGAATTAATCGCGCACTGTTTATCTTGTTATATTGCACAGTTAGGACATTCAATGGATAATTGTGTAGATACCAACTGGGATTGTATTTCAAACCTTGTTCAGGCAACCATTTGGTACCTGAGTATACTTCATAGATGCATGTGGGTACCAGGTCAAGCAGAAACTGTTCAATTCATGATTTTTACAATTCTAGAAACATGGGAGCATCAGACCCATATTAGGCTCGTGATGCTATTCAGAGATATAACTTTTTATATTTTTGGAATATCATCATTTGTATTTTATTTTATTACTATGTGCCTATTTTTTCTTCTTTGTGGAGACATGAATGATCCTCAATTTATATAAGATTACTTTTGGAATTGTTACTATTCCAACTGTTTATTTATTATTTGATTTTCATAGTGATTAAACTATTGATTAATATTGATATTATTCTAAGTTACACATTGGTAATGATGGCATGGTCACCCCACATATACACCTTATTCACATACTTCTAATCAGAAGCTTCTGGCATTAATGAAGACGTGATTTATTCCAGGTGTCCAATCAGGCTCAAAGAGGTGTTTAGTGGAATTCTGGTTTGGGATGTTATAAATGGGGGTTTTAAACTAATTAAACAATGTATAATTGACATAAATTAAAGTAATATTACCTTATAATGATCTGTAGAATATAGTAACTGACCACACTTCATTCTGATATACCGTTTTTTCGGATTTCTATAAATATGTTTTTAGTTGTTTAAATCAGAAAAATTTGTGTCTAATTTCCCTAACCATACGAAATAGACTGGAATTGATATTAAATCATTTTAAAACCATTTTTGAATTAATTTTTATGTCTACTAAAAGACAAAAAATCAATCAAATGTGTGGTATGGTCAGAATTAATCAATAAACAATTTTACAATCTACCGTAGCATTTAAAAACATGTTTCTAGGTGTCAAAACTAGGTAAAAGGAATCATATTTATATAAAATCAGATAAAATGACATTTTATTCATTTTAAAAAAATATGAACTGACAATAAACCATTTTTATTTATGGTTTTCCATTGATTCTGGTAAATCAGTTTTTGTGATTTAAAATACTAAAAGGTGCATATAACAGTCCAAATCCTAGAAAATGACATCTGGTTGATTTTGTAAAAACCCAATATTTTATGATTATTATTCTTTTTAATTTATTTTATGTCATGTGTTTTATTCTAAAACATGATTATCTTGTGCTATACGCCACACTGTATTAGCTTGAAGTATATGCAACACTATTCTTAAATTGTGTTACACATAATTTCATGTTCGTTTTATAATAGTCATTCTACGAAAAATTGAGTGTATATATATATATATATATATTCAATGTATAAATAAAATATGGTTGGATTCTGTTATACGAAACAACGAAGGAGTCTTACACAACATGCAACCCTGACTTAACTTGCATTACATGCAATCACAACCTTCCTCGATAGTGTGTGTTGTACGCAATACCAGGTTTCACTAAAAATGATATATGGTTATAATATTATCAAAAACTATCCATTATTAATATTATTAACTAAATTTTGAATTTTATAACATTATTATTCAACTTACATATTTTTTAGAACATGGTTTGTGATCAAAATAAATTTTCAGATAAAATAATTATTTTTCAAAAAATGCAGTTTTTCCACCTTTTGATGGCGCACCCACATAAACTCTTGTTTTTGACATGTTTATAAGTTCAATTTTACAAAATAAACTTCTTATTTTGAATCAAGATATAAAAATTTACATTGGATAATGTTTTGATATTTCTCTGATAACTTTAATATTTTAATGAATAGTAAAAACACGCTATATTTTAATAAAAAACAACTTTTTTCATCGTAATAATTTATATGGTTAAATTATAATATATAATCGTTTTAAAGTATAAATAGAATGTATTTATACATTTTAATATAATTTATGTCACTATCATTGATTTTACATTGAATGCGTAGGTTAAATAAATTCAATCTTTTGCAATGTTTTAAACAAAAACTCGTTTTCTTTTGACAACGAGATTAATTTTAATTTAATTTCTGAAACTTTTGTGTATTGAATTTGGAAAAATGGATTCCATATTTGGAATCAGTGGGTCCACATTATGTTAATAAGGTACTTTTTATTTTTGGGCATTTTGAATAGTAACTACGATAAATTTTATTTACCATAATTAAAGGTAAATCGGGTAATTAAGGGTAAATATAATATTATAAAATTATCCTAACACCTTAAAAAATCCTATTGGATGACTAAAAGTCGACCCATATCACCTAAGGGTCTGATTAGATTCATTTAATGGAATTTTTTCCATGAAAATAATTTAATTATCTTAAAACTAAGGAAAGTGACAACATGTCACTTTCTTAAATCTTATAAGTATAATAATTTTAGTTTAGCCATAAACATCATGACACATCAGATATAAATAGTCTCCAGAAATATAATAAAATTATCTACATCATATAAATTTATCTAGAATTTATAGGGATTAAAAAATTATCATTAAAGGTGACATAATAGTGATGTTGAAATTATTTTATTAAGAGAAATATCAAATAAATGGTTTTAAAAATATTAAAATAAATATTATATGAACTATTTAATGTGCTCCATTAATTTTCTAGAAACATATTGCATGTTATGAATCTATTAAATCATTTAGTTCGAACATATCTTCTATATCTTCTATATTTAAATTCAAATAAATGAATAGTGTCAAAATTTACAAAATTGTTATTTTATAAAAATAAAAAATTATAAAATTGTTTAAAAATCACAAAAATATTTAAAAATTATATATTTAAATTTATATGGTCTAAAATTTCATAAACAATCAAATTATGGAAAATTCACAACACATATGTAATTATTTATAATAATTTAAAATTTAGAATATTATTACGACAAATAAAATAAAATTGATAAATAAGGATAAATGAAGTTGATAATGCCTAAACTAAATTACTAACATGTATAAATTTTATTTTTTGATGAGATTACAACCCTAGATCATCTAATAGTAGGATATCAGTCATTTTGGAAGTTTTTATGTGGTGATGGGATTTAATATAAACTAAAATTTCTTATATTTCCAAAGGTTCCCCTCTCCTCCCTTATAAAGGGGCACCTCCTCCCTCTCTTCCTCACACCATTTTGAGCCTTGAAGCTCAGCCAAACGCTTCCCATTTCACTTCCCCACTTCCTTATAAACCAACTAGAGGTACTGGTCTTCTCAAAAGACCAACTCCAGTGCCCTAAGAGAAAGTTTAAAGGAGGCACTTTGAGAAAGAGGTAATACCTTCTACCATTTTCTTCAAGTTCCATTCTTATTCTACTCCATATTATTTAGTTGTTTCATTATGAAGTAATAACATAAGTATCTCTCATATACTTATCTGTTATTATAAATATGAAACAACACTATTTCACCTTCTATCCATCCTACGGAAAATAAAATCATTGCGCATGCGTACGTACGGAATACCATCTCCACGCCGTGGTGTAATCTGTTTTTCCACCAACACCTTACATGGATGGGTATAATGGTGTAAAGAATAACTATATATGGTTATTATAACATCATACTAATTCTGATATATTATACTATTCACTCCAAATCTTTTCAATAATTATGGGAATGATATCATCGTTCATGCGTACGTACGGACTACCGTCTCCACGACGTGATGAGATTTATTCTCCATGTTAACCATACATGAATGATCAAAAAGTTTATATAATGAATAATAATGAAATATATGAAATAATAATTCTAATGGATTTATTTATATATATATATATGACATATATTTAGTTTCATTCAATTCAATGAGGAAATGAAAGCAACGTTCATGCGTATGTACGGCCTACCGTCTCCATGAACGGTGTATTTCAACCCTTTTATCGATCTAAAATATATATGTATGTGATGAAAATATATTATATATAAATCATGTTTTACATTCTAGAATTATATAAATCATGATATAATTAATATTGTCACGAATTAAAAGTCGAAACACATACGATAAATGAAATGATTTTACCCAAAACGCTGCTTTAACATGAAATTTACAAAAGAACAAGTAATATAATGTCATAAGTGAAACATATATGATATCATAACAATGAATATGATTATTTAATAATTCAATGAAATTATTTAAACCATTATACAGGAGGTTCGGATACGTACGAAGCATATCAGATCTAAGGTAAGGGATAATTATTCCAATCTCATTCGTATACAAGATTGGTTATTCGTAAGTATTTACTAGGTTTATGTTTATTATCAATGTCCATATGTTCTCAAAATGTTTTCATAAAATGTTTACTTTTATTCCATGTATTTTTAAATCCATTTTTACCCTTTTCTACTTTTACCACATCGAATGGAAGGAATCATTCTTTTGTTTACCATTCGAGCTACATTGTGACTTTTCCGACAAAAGTATGAGAAGAATGTTATTTTTAACTTATACGGCATGAACAGATTTTTACAATTTTATAAAGCCTTCTTTTCATGACGCTTCCTCCAAAATATTTTATGACTATTTTCAACGAAATACTTTTATTTTAAAAGTGCATGGTATTTTGTGAAAATAATATGATTTTGAAGAAGAAATAATATTTTCCTCAATAATTCATTTCAAGTGTTTTATCAAAACCATTTTCCTTCTAAGATGACATTATTTTATATGCGTCTATGATTTACATGGTTTCACATTTCTTATTATAAAATGATATCCATTTCTTCTATATGGATTATGTGATGATGAGATGATGTTTATGAAACCAATTTTATTCATTAGGTTATGATGAATGTTATAAGTTTATTTTTGGCACAAGTATGAATGATTTCATTATGAGATGGGTGGGACCTATATCTCCCTCCAATGAATGGGTTAATGATTTATATATCAAGAGATAGACATGGCTGGAATGGTAAATTAATCTGGTTCAGTGTTACAGGACTAAAACGAGGAGTGAACTCGATTCAGAAAGGGACTTTGTCCACTAAGATGGTATTGGCAGCAATTCCTTGGCTACTATGGAAATCATAACATGTGCTGAATGGTTGCCACAATTACATGTTTTATTCACATTATATTTTATCATGGTTTATTTTCCATTATGATATATTCCTTACGTACTTCCACGATTTTAGTCTTTTCTAAAGATTTTGATGCTTAAATTTCATGTTCATGTTTTTTTGCTTTCAAATGTTTATGGATTGTTTTATGTTCCCTATGTTTTCCCTTATTGATCTTTTGAGCTCACCCTTGTATGTTTTATTTTTCTCATGAAATAAAGAAAGGTTTTTGCTAAGGAAAAAAAGGGGAAGATCTTTATGGGAGTTGTTGAAGATCTTTCAACAAGATTAGAAGTTTATATTCCATGTTTCCAAAGACAATAAACTATTACGGCCCTTGAGTGTTGGTTATTATTATGTATTAAGTATTACGCATAAGTAATGTAATGTCCATGTACATCATGATTTGGGTCTCTACAGCTGGTATTAGAGGAAAGGATTAGTCAACCTTTGAAAACAAGGATGCGAAAACTATAGTGAGATCCCTAGAGATTTTTCTAAGGTATGTCTAGGGATGTTCCTAAGGTTAAGTATAAGTATAGGTTATAGTCCTAGAATTACGGTAATGATATTAAAGTTAAACCTAAGATATTAGATGTCGAAGGTACTCCCCCTTTATTATTTTATTTTCCTTGTATGATTTTTTTCCTCTCACAGAATTTTTTTTGTGTTTTAGTCAATTGAGGGAACCAGATGGAATTCGGTTAACATTGAATCCAATGGACAAATTGGTGACTATGAGCAACAAAATTGTGTAATGCCTATAGAGAACGATATTGTGATTATGCCGAATCAGTCATCGAGATATATGATTAACAAGGTGAAATTTAGTGGTATGCCTAATTCATCAAATAAGAGGAAGATATACTTTTATGCATGTTCGCATGTTGAGGATCATAAAGAAAGGAAGATTGAGATTTATAAAGAAGGGAAGAAGAACCATCAGGAATACCTAAAATGGAGGGACATATGTTATCTGTGTGGAGAAAGGGGTCATAGAGTGACCGACTGTTATGGAGTTCAATGTCTTATTTGTGGAGAACATGTGCATTACCAAACTCAATGCCCTGACATAAGAAGTTACTTCTAAATCAAGGAAGGACTTATTCCAGGACAATCATTGAAGATGATGGATTGAAGTGTTTATGTATTGGTATTTAAGAAAAATTTTGTCGAGGTACTTTTAGGGTGTATTAGAATATTTTTGTATTAGTCTATTGTGGTTTTCAATAATTTTATGGTACCGGTAACCATGAAAAGTGATTCAAATATTTTGGAAAGCAGATGATATGCGCATAATGAAGGGATAAGGAGAAAATGAAATGTTTGACAATATTCATGAGCTTAGGATTGATATAAGGAAGAATTGATATCATGGTTTGAGTATATAGAATTTTGAGGATTTTGGTATGTGGAAAGTGTTAACTTTTAACTGCATTCATGTTTTCACTAAGGATTAATGGGTATTCATTTTTTTCAATAGAATACATTATTAAGGCCTTCGAATGTTTGGAATATGACCAGCAAGAAATATCTTATGATATGTGGGGATCAGGGGCAGTATTAACATGCTTGTTATATGAACTCTTTGGTAATCGTCTTTACTATAATATGAGATTGGACAGTAGTATTTTGGATAAGCCTAATGATTGGAATGGATTATGTTGGACATAAGTTAGTATTGTCTAAGACTAGAATTCTTTTGATATTATTGATATAAAGTTATAATAATGTATTATTAGAAAAAAAAGGACAACCTGTAGGATGAGCGACAACCCATTGCGTCAGACAAGGCTATAGGAATCGAACCCACAACCGAAGTGCGACTGGCCTTTATCACCTTCCACTGGACTACAGGAAGTCCCTGGATAGTAGAAACTTGTTTTATTTTATTAATCGGTATGATATACGAAGTATATGTCCGTTTTTGGAATCATATACGATTAATCTCACTATAGATGGACTTATGTATATTTGATAACTTTTGCAAACTTTTTTTTGGAGATAGATGGAATGACCTGTCATTCTATAATATGATCTGCTAACACTTCGTGAATGAAAAATTAAACTTCATTTCATTAAGTGATGAAGTGGAAATTGTCCAAGGAACGACCAACGTTGAGATTGTACCAAAATTGAGAATGTATTTCTTCTAATTCCAATTTCTTCAACTTTTTTGGAAATGATCGTGAATACAAAAAAAATGTTGTCCTAATGTCCTTATATCCGATTAATCTGATGGTACCTTAGATCATCTGAAATTTATGGCTTTGTGATTGTTGGATTTTTCATAACCATGTTCTCTACCACTCTCCATCAGAACATAATGTTTAGATTTCTCTTCCATAACCATATTTTAGCCTATGTTCTACTATATGGAAACCCAATTATGAGTTACATTGGGTAGCCATTGAGTTTCATACTTTAGTTTTTAAAATTACATTTTATTATCCGTTTTTATGATGTGGGTTTCTATGAATAGTAAACGATTTATAACCACGATGAATTTCGAGGGAGAAATTAATTTTAAGGTGGTAGAATGTTACAACCCAATATTTTATGATAAGTATTCTTTTTAATTTATTTTATGTCAGGTGTTTTATTCTATAAAAATATTATCTTGATCTATACACCACACTGTATTATCTTGATGTATACGCAACACTATTCATAGATTGTGTTACACACAATTTCACGTTCATTTTATAATAGTAATACTACGCAAAATTGAGTGTGTATATATATATTTATATTCAATGTATAAATGAAATATGGTTGGATTATGTTATACGAAACAACGAAGGAGTCTTACACAACACGCATCCTTGACTTGGCTTGCATTACACACAATCACGACCTGCCTCGATAGCATGTGTTGTACGCAATACTAGGTTTAACTAAACAACGATATATAGTTATAATATTATCACTAACTAGCCGTTATGAATCGTATTTTCTACATTTTGAATTTTATAACATTATTATTCATCTTACATATTTTCTAGAAAATGGAATGTGAACAAAATAATTTTTTTGGATAAAATAAGTATTTTTCAAGAAATGAAGTTTTGCCGCCTTTTGATGGCACACCCACCTTAAATATTGTTTTTGACATGTTTATTAGTAAAATTTTACAAAATAAACTTCTTATTTTGAATCAGGAAATAAAAATTTACATTGGATAATGTTTTGATATTTTTCTGATAACATTCATATTTTAATGAATAGTAAAAACACGCTATATTTTTATTAAAAACATAATTTTTCATCGTAATAATTTATAAAAATAAATTATAATATTGAATGGTTTTAAAGTATAAATAGAATATATTTTAACCATTTAATATAATGTATATCATTGGTATTTATTTTACATTTAATTCGTAGGTTAAATAAATTCAATCTTTTGCTATGTTTTAATGAAATACCATTTTTTTCGAAAAAGGGTTTAATTTTAATTTCATTTCTGCAACTTTTGTGTATTGAAATTGGAAAAATGGATTCCATATTTGGAATCAGTGGGTCCAAATTATGTTAATAAGCTACTTTTTATTTTTGGCCATTATGAATAGTAACTATGGTAAATTTTATTTACAATAGTTAAAGGAAAATCGGGTAATTAAGGGTAAATATAAGATTATAAAATTACCCTAACACCTGCCAAAATCTATTGGATTACTTAAAGTAGACCTGTATCACCTACATGTTGGATTAGATTCATTTAATGGACTTTTTGCCATGAAAATATATTAATTATTATTAAAACCAAAGAAAGTGACAACATGTCAATTTCTTAAATTTATAAGTACAATAATTTTAGTTTAGTGATAAACATCATGAAACATTGAATATAAATAGTCTCCAGAATGATACTAAAATTATATAAATCATATGAATTTATTTAGAATATTTGGGGATTAAATAATTATCATTAAAGGTGACATAATATTGATGTTGAAATTATTTTATTAAGAGAAATATCAAATAAATGGTTTTAAAAATATTAAAATAAATATTATATGAAATATTTAATGTGATCCACTACTTTTCTAGACAAATATGACATGTTATGAGTCTATGAAATCTTTTAGTTCGAATATATCTTCTGTATATTGTTTATTTAAATTCAAATAAATGAATAGTGTCAAAAATGACACTATTGTTATTTTTTAAAAATAACATATTATAAAATTGTTTAAAAATAACAAAAATATTTAAAAATTGTAAATTTATATTAATATGGTCGACAATTTCTTGAAGTTTCATATTATTGAAAATTCATAACACATATGTAAATATTTATAAAAATTTAAAATTTAGAATATTATTACCACAAATAAAATTAAATTTATAAATAAGGATAAATCAAGTTTATAGTGTTTGAACTAAATTACTAAAATGTCTAAATTTTATTGGTCTATTATATTACAACCCTATCTCATCTAATAGTTTGATATGAGTCATTTTGGAAGTTTTTATGTGGGGTTGGGATTTAATATAAACTAAACTTTCTTATATTTCTAAAGGTGCCCCTCTCCTCCTTTATAAAAGGGCACCTCCTCCATCTCTTCCTCACACCATTTTGAGCCTTGAATCTTGTCCAACCTCTGTCCATTTCACTTCCCCACTTCCTTAGAAACCTACTAGAGGTACTGGTCTTCTCAAGAGGCCAACTCTAGTGCCCTAAGATAAATTTTAAAGGAGGCACTTCGAGAAAGAGGTAATACCTTCTACCGTTTTCTTGAAGTTCCATTCTTCTTCTACTCCCTATTATTCAGTTGTTTCATAATTAAGTAATAACATCAGTATCTCTCATATACTGATATGTTATTATAAATATTAAACAACCCTATTTCCCCTTCTATCCATCCTACAGAAAACAAAATCACCGCACGTGCGTACGTACGGAATACCGTCTCCACGCTGTGGTGTAATCTGTTTTTCCACGAACACCATACATGGATGGGTATAATAGTTTAAAGAATAACTATATATGGTTATTATAACATTATACTGATTCTGATATATTATACCATCCACTCCAATTCTATTCAATAATTACGGGAACAATATCATCGATCGTGGGTACGTACGGACTACCGTCTCCACGACGCGATGAGATTCACTCTCCATGTTATCCATACATGAATGATCATAATGTTTATATAATGAATAATAAAGAAATATATGAATTAATAAAGCTACTGGATTTATGCATATATATATGTATGTCATCTATTTATTTTCATTCAATTCAATAAAGAAACGAAAACAGCGTTCATGCGAATGTACGACCTACCGTCTCCATGAACGATGTATTTCATTCCTTTTAACGATCTATAATATATATGTATATGATGAATATATATTATATATAAATAATGTTTTAAATTCTGAAATTATTTAAATGAGGATATAAGTAATAATATCAAGAACGACAAGTCGAAACACATCCGATAAATGAAATGATTTTACCCAAAAGGCTACTTTAACATGGAATTTACAAAAGAACGGGTAATATAATGTCATAAGTGAAACATATCTGATATCATAACAATAAACATGATTATTTAATAAGTAAATGACATTACTAAAATCATTATATAGGAGGTTTGGATATGTATGAATCATATCAGATCTAAGGTAAGGGATAATTATTCCAATCTCATTCTTATCCGAGATTGGTTATTCGTAAGTATTTACTGGGGTTATGTTTATTATCCATGTCCATATGTTCTCAAAATGTTTTCATAAAATTTTTTCTTTTCTTCCATGTATGTTTAAATCCATTTTTACCCTTTTCTACTTGTACCACATCGTATGGAAGGAATCGTTCTTATGTTTACCATACGAGGGGATTTTTGACTTTTCCGACAAAAGTACGAGAAGAATGTTATTTATAACATATACAGCATGAAGGGATTTTTACGATTTTATAAAGTAATATTTTCATGAAGCTTACTCCAAAAGATTTTATGAATATTTTTAACAAAATAATTTAATTTTAAAATTGTGTGGAATTTTGTGAAAAGAAAATGATATTGAAGAAGAAAGAATATTTTCCCCAAGAATTCATTTCAAGAGTTTTTTCATAACCATTTTCCATCTAAGAAGACATTATTTCATACGTGTCTCTATGATTTACATGGTTTCACTTTTCTTATTATGAAATTTTATCTATTTATTCTATATGGATTATATGATGATGAGATGATGTTTATGAAACCCATTTTATTCTTGGGGTTATGATGAATGTTATAAATTTATTTTGTGGCACAAGTAAGAATGATTTCATTATATGATGTATGAGACCTATATCTCCCTCTAATGAACTGGGTAATGATTTATATCTCATGATATAGACATTGCTGGAACGGTATGTTAATCCGGTTTAGTGTAATAGGACTGAAAGGAGGAGTGAACTCAATTCAGAAAGGGACTTTGTCCACTAAGATGGTCTTGGCAGCAATGCCTTGGCGACTATGGAAATCATAACACGTGCTAAATGGTTTCCACAATTACATGTTTTATTACCATTTTATTTTATCATGGTTTATGTTCCATTAAGATATATGCCTTACGTACTTCCACGATTTATGTCTTAGCTCAAGATTTTGATGTTTAAATTTCATGTTCAAGATTTTTCATTCAAATTCTTATGGATTGTTTTATGTTCTCGGTGTTTTCCCTTACTGAGCATTTGAGCTCACCCTTTTTATATTTTATTTTCCTCAGGAAATAAAGAAAGGTCTTAGGTAAGGAAAAAAAGGGGAAGATCGTTATGGGAGTTTTTGAAGATCTTTCAACATGATTAGAATTTTATATTCCATGTTTCCAAAGACACTAAACTATTACGGTCTTTGAGTGTTGGTTCTTATTATGTATTAAGTATTCCGCAAAAGTAATGTAATGTCCATGTGCGTCAATCTTTGGGTCTCTACAGTTGGTATCAGAGAAAAGGTTTAGTCAACCATTGGAAACTAGGAATCGAAAACTATTGTGAGATCCCAAGATATATTTCTAAGGTATGTCTAGGGATGTCCCTAAGGTTAAGTATAAGTATATGTTATAGTCCTAGAATTACGGTAACGATATCAAAATTAAACCTAAAATGTTAGATGTCGATGGTACTCCCCCTTGATTATGTTATTTTCCTTGTATGATTTTTTACCTCTCACTGAATTCTTTTTGTGTCTTAGTCAATGGAGGGAATCAGAAGGAATTAGGTTAACATTGAATCCAATGGAAAAATTGGTGACTATGAGCAAAACAATTGCATAATTCCTAGAGAGAAAGATATTGTTATTATGTCTAATCAGTCATTGCGATATATGATTAACAAGGTTATATTTAGTGGTATGCCTAATTCATCAAATAAGATGAAGATAGGCTTTTATGCATGTTCGCATGTTGAGGAGCATAAAAAAGGAATATTGGGATTTCTAAAGAAGGGGAGAAGATCCTTGAGAAATAAATCAAATGGAGGGAGAGATGTTATCTGTGTGGAGAAAAGGGTCGTAGAGTGACAGACTGTTATGGAGTTCAATGTCTTATTTGTGGAGAACATGGGCATTACCCAACTCAATTACCTGACCGAAAAAGTTACTTCAAAATCAAGGAAGGACTTATTCCTGGACAATCATTGGAGATGATGGATTGATGTGTTTATGTTTTGGTATTGAAGAATAATTTTGTTGAGGTACTTTTATGATGTATTAGAATATTTTTTTATTAGTGTATTTTGGTTTTCAATAATTTTATGGTACCTGTAACCATGAAAAGTGAGTCAAATATTTTGGAAGGCAGATGATATGCACATAATGAAGGGATAAGGAGAAAATGAATTGTTTGACAGTATTTATGAGCTCATGATTGATATATGGACTAAGTGATATCATTGTTTGAGTTTATAGAATTTTGAGGATTTTGGTATGTGGAAAGTGTTATCTTTTAAATGCATTCATGTTTTCACTAAGGTTCAATGGGTATTCATTTTTTTCAAGAGAATACATGATTAAGGCCTTAGAATGTTTGCAATGTGAACAAAATGACATATCTTATGATATATGGGGATCAACGACGGTATTTACATGCTTGTTATATGAACTCTTTGGTAATCGATTTCACTGTAATATGAGAATGGGCAACAGTATTTTGGATAAGCCTAATTATTGGAATGGATTATGTTGGACATAATTTATTATTGTTTAAGGATATAACTTTTTGGATATTATTGATGGAAAGTTGTAATAATGTATTTTTAGAAAAAAAAAAGGACAACCTGTAGGACGAGCGACAACCCATCGCATCGGACAAGTTTGGGGGAATCGAACCTACAACTGAAGTACGACTGGCTTTTATCACCTACCACTGGCCTACAGGAAGTCCCTGGTTAGTAAAAAACTAGTTTTATTTTATTAAGCGGTATGATAGATGAAGTATAAGTCCATTTCTGGAATCATATAAGATTAATCTCACTATAGATATACTTATGTATATCTGATAACTTTTTCAAACTTTTTGTTAGAGACAGATGGAATGACCTGTCATTCTATCATATGATCTGCTAACACTTATCGAATGAAAAATTCATCTTCATTTCATTAAGTGATGAAGTGGAAATTGTCCAAGGAACGACCAATGGTCAGATTGTACCAAAATCAAGAACGTATTTCTTCTAATTCCAATTTCTTCAAATTTAGGGAAATGATCTTGAATAAAAAAAATGTTTTCCTACTGTCCTTATATTCGATGAATCAGATGGTACCTTAGATGACCACAAATTCATGGCTTTGTGATTGTTGTCTTTTTCATAGCCATGTTTTCTACCACTCTCCATCAAAACTAAATGTTTAGATTTCTCTTCCATATCCATATTTTCACCTATATTAACTAATATAGAAACCCAATGATGAGTTACTCTGGTTAATCGTTACGTTTCATACTTAGTTTCTAAAATTATGTTTTAGTATTCCTTTTTAAGAGTTGGGTTTCTATGAATAGTAAATGATTTATAACCCCGACGAATTTCGAGGGCGAAATTCATTTTTAGGGGGGTTGAATTTAACAACCTGATATTTTACGATAAGTATTATTTTAAATTTATTTGATGTCATGTGTTTTATTCTACAACAAGATTATCTTGAGCTATATGCCACACTATATTAGCTTGAAGTATACGCAACACTATTCGTAGATTATGTTACACACAATTTCATGTTCGTTTTATAATAGTCATTGTACACAACATTGAGTGTGTGTATATATATATATATATATTCAATGTATAAATAAAATATGGTTGGATTCTATTATACAAAACAACGATGGAGTCTTACACAACACGAAACCCTGACTTGGCTTGCATTACATGTAATTGTGACCTTCCTCGATGGAGTGTGTTGTACGCAATACCAGGTTTCACTAAACAATGATATATGGTTATAATATTATCACAAACTAGCCGTTATGAATAGTATTATCTACATTTTGAATTTTATAACATTATTATTCATCTTACATATTCTCTAGAACATGGTATGTGAACAAAATAAATTTTTCGGAAAAAATAATTATTTTTAAAAAAATGCAGTTTTGCCGCCTTTTGATGGTGCACCCACCTTAAATCTTTTTCTAACATGTTTATAAGTCAAATTTTAAAAAATAAACTTATTCCTCTGAATCAGGATATAAAAATTTACATTGGATAATGTTTTGATATTTTTCTGAAAACTTTCATGTTTTAATGAATAGTAAAAATATGCTATATTTTAATTAAAAACAAATTTTTTCATCGTAATAATTTATATGGTTGAATTATAATATTTAATGATTTTAAAGTATAATTAGAATATATTTTTACCATTTAATATTATTTATGTCATTATCAATGAATTTACATTGAATTCGTAGGTTAAATAAATTCAATCTTTTGCAATGTTTTAAACAAAAACCTGTTTTCTTTCGACAACGGGATTAATTTTAATTTAATTTCTGAAACTTTTGTGTATTGAATTTAGAAAAATGGATTCCATATTTGAATCAGTTGGTCCAAATTATGTTAATAAGCAACTTTTTATTTTTGGGCATTATGAATAGTGACAACGGTAAATTTTATTTACCATAGTTAAAGGTTAATCGGGTAATTAAGGGTAAATATAAGATTATAAAATTACCCTAAAACCTGCCAAAATCTTATTGGATTACTAAAAGACGGACCTTATCACATAAGGGTCAGATTAGATTCATTTAATGGATTTTTTTCCATGAAAATAATTTAATTATTATTAAAACCAAAGAAAGTGACAACATGTCACTTTCTTAAATCTTATAAGTATATTAATTTTAGTTTAGTGATAACCTTCATGAATCTTCGGATATAAATAGTCTCCAGAAATAAAATAAAACTATCTACATTATATTAATTTATTTAGAATTTTTAGGGATTAAATAATTATCATTAAAGGTGACATAATAGTGATGTTGAAATTATTTTATTATGAGAAATATCAAATAATAGGTTTTAAAAATATTAAACTAAATATTATATGAACTATTTAATGTTCTCCACTAATTTTCTAGACAAATATGACATGTTATGAATCTATTAAAGATTTTATTTCTAACATATCTTCTGTATATTGTTTATTTAAATTCAAATAAATGAATAGTGTCAAAATTGACACTATTGTTATTTTATAAAAATAACATATTATAAAATTGTTTAAAAATCACAAAAATATTTAAAAATTATAAATTCAAATTTATATGGTCGAAAATGTCATAAAGTGTCAAATTATGGAAAATTAACCACACATATGTAATTATTTATAATAATTTAAAATTAAAATTTTATTACCACAAATAAAATTAAATTGATAAATAATGATAAATAAAGTTGATAATGTTTAAAATAAATTCATAACATGTCTAAATTTTATTGGTTGATGAGATCACAATCTTATCTCATCTAATCCTCAGATATGAGTCTTTTTGGAAGTTTGAATGTGTTGTTGGGATTTAAGATAAACTAATATTTCTTATATTTCCAAAGGTGCCCCTCTCCTCCCTTATAAAAGGGAACCTCCTCCCTCTATTCCTCACATCATTTTGTGCCTTGATGATCAGCCAAAATCTTCCCATTTCACTTCCCCACTTCCTTATAAACCTAATAGAGGTATGATTATTCTCCAAAGACCAACTCTAGTGCCTTAACAAAATGTTTAAAGGAGGCACTTCAAGAAAGAGGTAATACCTTCTACCGTTTTCCTCAAGTTCCATTATTCTTCTACTCCCTCTTCTTTAGTTGTTTCATTATAAAGTAATAATATCAGTATCCGTCATATACTGATATGTCATTATAAATATTAAAAAACCCTATTTCACCTTCTATCCATCCTATGGAAAACAAAATCACCACGTGTGCGTACGTACGGAATACCGTCTCCACGCCGTGGTGTAATCTGTTTTCCCACTAACACCTTACATGGATGGGTATAATGGTGTAAATAATAACTATATATGGTTATTATAACATAATACTGATTCTGATATATTATACCATCCACTCCAATTCTATTCAATAATTATGGGAATGATATCATCGCTCGTGCGTACGTACGGACTACCGTCTCCACGACGCGAAGAGATTTATTTTCCATGTTAACCATTCATGAATGATCATAATGTTTATATAATGAATAATAATGAAATATATGAAATAATAATTCTACTTGATTTTTGTATATATATATATATTTATGTCCTCTATTTAGTTTCATTCAATTCAATAAGGAAACGAAAATTGCGATCATGCGTACGTACAGCCTACCATCTCCATGAACGGTGTATTTAATTCATTTTATCGATCTATAATACATATGTATATGATGAATATATATTATATATAAATAATTTTTTTACATTATGTAATTATATAAATCTGGTTATTAGTAATAATAACAAAAACTACATGTCGAAACACATACGATAAATGAAATGAGTTTACCCAAAACACTGCTTTAACATGGAATTTACAAAAGAACGGGTAATAAAAAGTCATAAGTGAAACATATATGATATCATAAAAATGAATATGATTATGTAATAAGTCAATGAAATTATTTAAATCATTATACAGGATGTTTGGATACGTACAAAGCATATCATATCTAAGGTAAGGGATAATTATTCCAATCTTATTCTTATCTGAGATTGTTTATTTGTAAGTATTTACTGGGGTTATGTTTATTATCAATGACCATATGTTCTCAAAATGTTTTCATAAAATGTTAAATTTTCTTCCATGTATGTTTAATGCCATTTTTACCCTTTTCTACTTTTACCACATCGTATGGAAGGAATATTTCGTTTGTTTACCATATGAGGTTCTTTGTGAATTTTCCGACAAAAGTACGAGAAGAATGTTATTTTTAACTTATACGGCATTAACAGATTTTTGTGATTTTACAAAGCCTTATTTTCATGAATCTTCCTCCAAAATATTTCATGACTATTTTCAACAAAATATTTTTATTTTAAACGCGCATGGCATTTTGTGAAAAGAAAATAATTTTTAAGAAGAAATGATATATATTTCTCAAGAATTCATTTCAAGTGTTTTATCAAAACCATTTTCCATCTAAGATGAAATTATTTCATATGTGTCTCTATGATTTACATGGTTTCACTTTTCTTATTATTAAATGATATACATTTCCTTTATATGGATTATGTGATGATAATATGATGTTTATGAAACCCATTTTATTCATTGGGTTATGATGATTGTTATAAGTTTATTTTGTCGCACAAGTAAGAATGATTTCATTATGAGATGGGTGGGACCTATATCTACCACCAATGCATTGGGTAAAGATTTATATTTCATGATATAGACATGTATGGAATGGTAAGATAATCTAGTTCAGTGTTATAGGATTGAAACGAGGAGTGAACTCGATTCAGAAAGGGACTCTGTCCACTAAGACGGTCTTGGCAGCAATGCCTTGGCTACTATGGAAATCATAACACGTACTGAATGGTTTGCACAATTACATGTTTTATTCCCATTATATTTTATCATGGTTGATGTTCCATTAAGATATAAGCCTTACTTACTTCCATGATTTATGTCTTCACTCAAGACTTTGATGTTTAAATTTCATGTTCTAGTTTTTGCTTTCAAATGTTTATGGATTGTTTTATGTTCTCTATGTTTGCCCTTACTGAGAATTAGAGCTCACCATTTTTATGTTTTATTTTCCTCAAGAAATAAAGAATGGTTTTAGGTAAGGATACAAAAAGTGGAATATCATTATGGGAGTTGTTGAAAATCGATTAACATGATTAAAGTTTATATTCCACGTTTCCAAAGACACTAAACTATTATAGTCCTTGAGTGTTGGTTCTTATTATGTATTAAGTATTCCACAAAATTAATGGAATGTCTATATATGTCAAGATTTGGGTATCTACAGATTTGATGTCACCAAAATCACCAGTTTAATTATTTTTGATGTCATGAGAAGAAAACAGATTTGTATAGAATTTGGTGTGGTCATAATATATTGGTAAACATTAATTAAGGGTACTGATGAAATTAAAAATTAGTGTTGGGTGGTCAAAACTAAGAAATAAATGTTGTATTAACATGAAATTAGAGAACAATGACCATTGATTTATTTTATGATATTTTGAAACTATTGGTAAATCATTTTGAGTTATTATTTTTTCGTAATTATGTTATATGGTATCCTTCCTTTTTGAAGAATTACTTTTCATTTATAAGGAATAAGAAAAGGATCATTTAATGTTTAATTTCATAGAATAAAGTTACAAAATACATGAAAACAGAACAATACATCAAATTTAGATGAATGGATTCGTCATAGGTTCATACTATGTGCATTTACTATATCTCATAACTTGGGGACATACATCAAAGGAAAGTCAGAGCATGAGGTCGGGTAAGGGAAAGCAAGGGAAACTGTTTACATGTGATCTTGATGAATTTCAATAAGAACATGAGGAATAAAACAAATTAATGTGAAAGAGGAATATAATAATAATAAGAACATGAATCCAAACATATAAATGGTATTTTAATATTTAATTTTGAAAGTCGTTAGAATACCCCCAATGTTTTTCACCCAGTTTTCACAAAAATTAACAAGTTTATTCACAAATGTATGTCAAAACATGTCATATCATGAGATAAAATTATTTATCAGATGAATTAGAGCACTATGAGGGATCCCCGTCATATATATTATTTATCATGTGATCAAAATAGAGAATAAAAATTCATTTCATAAATAACCTTTGAAGAATAAAAGAAAACTAGTTTCATTTTAAAATTATGGTGTCTCAAAATTAATTTTAAAACATGATCATTATGTCATTTTTAACCAATAGAAAGGGAATGAAATTCCCATACATGTAAAATCCATAATCAAATAAATAATTTAATCATATTGGTGATTACACCAAGAAAATAAATAGTTTTTTAAATTCATGAGAAATAAAATAAAAGGGATTCTTTTAGGAGAAGGGAGATGTTTTGAGAAGTACAATCGACATCGTAACAACTATAAAATATGGTTTAAGAAAAGGTTCATAAGAGAGGGGGAAGGGGTATACAATTGATAAAAAACAATTAGTGTCTAACTAAATAAATATAAAGGAAATAATATAGTGTGTCCATAACAAACAAAAGACGTATATACAAATTAGTTCTTGAAATGAAGATAAACGAATGATATTTCCCTTACATAAAATAGTTAGTCCTAAAACATGATGATTGGGACATTAGGAGAATAATAACACCTTGGGAGTACTCCTTGGAAGCTAAAAATAACATAGTTTTCTGGAGTATTAATTGGTTATGAATGGAAATTAATATATTTGTGGATATTTATTGAATAAGTGGGAGATTTATTTATTATTTTTAAATAAACACATTCGAAACCTAGGTAGTGGTAAATGAAAAACCATGGGATTACCCATGGTATTTTCATAAGGTATTGAACACATGGATCATATTTTATTTAATTTTATCCCACAATTTACCACAATTTTATAATAATTAATTTGGAAATGAAAATTAATGTATCAAAAAACTAACAGTTTTGTCTATAATGTTTAAAATGTAAAATTTTGAATGTAACATATAGATTTAGAAATCGAGTAAAATATATTAAAATACATTATATTAATAATATTAATTTTATTTTTTGATTAATTATTCATTAAATAATTATGAAATTATTTTTATTTCATTAATCATACAAAATAAACTCAATGTGCATTTTTTCTAGTCACTAAAAAATAATGTATTTATGAAACTTTTAATAAATTCACCCAAAAATAATATTAATGTGATAATTAAAAAATTATGATTTTCTTATTATAATAATTCTCTGTATATGATAATTCTAACATTTAAATATAAAAATTTTTATTTACAGAAAATAATATAGGATTGAAAATGGATTGTATTTTTTTGATACTTCATAAAACATAAAATTATGTTGTCATTTATAATTATATAACAGTGTTTTTATCATAAAATTTCATTAAAATAAATAATATTCATAATATATTAGTTTATTATAAAAATTTATAAATACTTTTGGAAATAATAATTTCAATCCTAATAATAAATTTATCAAATTTGACATACATTAATATTAAGAAAAATTATTCTTTAAACAGATTGATGGAATAAAATTTTTATTTATAAAAACATTATATATTAAATAACTAAGGCCTAGACTCATAATCCCTTATAAAACCTACATTAAGCATATAGGCTAGGGGTGTGATTGTGATATACTCATGATGTGGCTCGGCTAACATTTCATGATTAGTAATTTCCACTAACATTAACTTATCCAGGAAGAGATTTGTTTCAAGCTTCAATTGTTGAAGCTTGACCTGGGCTTGGTCTAGATTGAAGCCTAGTGACACTACCTTCCTCGAATGTTCTAACAAATGAGATTCATATAAACTGAATCTCCAAGATTATGCTATCCTTTCTCCTTTATTGATTAAATATATATTTCAATTTCTACTTTTAAAAACTAATTATATTATTAATATTATTAATAAGAGTATATTTTTCAATGGTCATATTTACAAACAGTCATTATTGATAAATGGTCCCAAATAGGTGGAATCCTAATGATCAAATCTCAATTTATACTCACTTAATTATTAATTAGATATATTTTTGGGTGACTAAAATAATTTAAATCACATTTATAGGGAAAAATTTTCATTCAAAAAGTATGTGTGGTTAAATTTCTCAACCATTAAGAAAATTCTTCCTAGAATTCTCAACTTATTTCCTCTGCTGAGAAAAGGTGTCGATACTTCTTTATAGTGTCATGTTTTTTCATCAATAACTTATTAAAATTCCTAGGAATAATTTTAGAGCCATACACTGAGGCGATGCATGATTCAGAGGACTAGTGTCCCCAGAATTAATTTTACAAAAATATTAAAAACATTTTTATTTTTAGCAAACAGTTTTTAGAAATAATAATATGTATCCACAGCGGTCAATCAGATCAGAAATATAATAAAATGGTTGGTTCTGGAAACTTGATTATACCTTATGAGAGACATAAAATGATTTAGCATGGGATTTTCATACCCCTCGCTCGTTGGAAGTGTTCTAAAATGATTTAATCAATTATTTAGTTTATTAATTTAATTCATTTAACCCAATCCAAAGTGATTATAAATATATAACTAATGGTTTTCTTATAGGGTTTGAACAAAATTATAGCAATCATAGGTGAGCTCTCTCTTCTTCTTCCCTTTGGAGAACAAAGACAAAGGATAATGCCTTATATTCAAGTGGATCGATGCATGACAAACACTACAGCTTCATCCATTCATTATGAAATTGTGATCTTTGTCGACAATGATTGGTCCAATCCCGATAGGACTCGTTTTTTGTTTTTTATTCCCATGATGAAACATTGAGATTTTTTTATGATTTTTTTATCAAATTTTCCCCTTGCATGATCCCCAAATACTAAAAGCAATTTATTTTGTAAATTATTTCTACCCCCAGATTCCCTTTCATGATTTGTTGGAAAAGAACTCTTGGCCAATGATCAAAACCTTCGCTTATGTTACTTTCCCTCCCAAATTATTCACATTCATTACTATAGAAACCATAAAATTTCCACATCAACAATTTCTGGGTGACCAAAGCTCAATTGGGCGCCTGAATTCATGGAAGATCAATGAAACAACAACAAAATCTTGGACAAAGACTGGATCTATGTATCTGAGGACAAAAGGATCGTAGATATGTGATCATTTCATTTTTTGGTCTTAGAATGGATCAACGATGGATCACTGAAGGTCTAGAGTATATGTGGGGAATGTAAGAAGGGAATTTGGTCGAGAAGGTGGTCTAGCATGGCATCAAGGTGAAACATTGTTGAAGAAGGTGGACGAACAGGTCGTGTGGAGGTAGTGAGGGTGTGAGGCTTGCTGTCCACCCAGGCAGTGGTTGGCATGGCATCCGACTGGGAGTGGGTGTGCATCCAGTAGGTAGGGTTTTGGATGGACATCGGGAATAGTGCATTGGATGTGGTGGATTTGGTCGGTGACAAGTGAAAGCAGACCAGAGGTGCAGTGACGACATGGACTGCAGTTGCAGTAGCACGAATGACCGGAGGTGTAGCATCACGATTGGTCGGAGGTGACAACGAGAGTTTTGTTAGACATAGTGGGTGAGTAAGAATCCTAGTTGCTTGGTTTTATATATGGATATCAAGGGGGAAACCGTATGGGAGAAAAAAAATAAAAAATAATAATAAACCAATAATAGTAATAATAATAATAATAATAATAATAATAATAATAATAATAATAATAATAAACTTTAAACCCGGAGAACATCCATCTGGGTGGTCTGATTCACACACAATCTATGGTGGTGTGACACCATTCACAATATGGGAATTTTATGTCCATTCGAGATAATTTTCTTCGACCCATGGATTGGGCCCAACAATGCCTCTGAAATAATACATTTGACAATATTATTAAATCTTCTATCAACCATAACTCTTACGTGTGAGGCCTGATTGATGTGCTATCTATAACGATGTGACTCTATATTTAACAAGATCATTTCATGACCGATATTGGATACTTAATTCCAGCTTGTGGACCGGGTGCACAAAATTACTATGAATAATAATAACAATATAATTATTATTTTTGTGGTTGTAGTGAAATATTGTATCTGAAATATATTCTCAGTATGATGTCTGATTGACGAACCGTTAGTATCTTAGAGACCCTTAATTTAAGTTGGATACTTTAGTACCAATTTTAGATATTTAAATCAGATATAGGTGTCCTCCCCATGAATCTTGGTTAAGGCATGTTGCGGTGAAATGTGAGTTTTTTCACTGAGAATCCACTTTAGAAAAATAAATAGTTGATCCTGTGAATTTTTCTATGAGTATTGAACTAGTGTGATCCAGTTATATAATTTTGGATTCAATATTTAGGTCTCATGAGGAAAAATTCATGCACAAGGCTGTGAAATAAGGCTTCATCACTGGGTGATCGAATAAGGTGAATAAATAGTCTATCATGTGCGTTTTTTCACAATGATCACAACAATAAAAAATTTTTGGTTATATGGGTCGTTTTGAGGAGGCATGGATATGATGTTATTTTATTCTATTAGGACCAATGATGGGAATCATGAACCCTTCATCCTCTTGACCAGATATGTCATGTAATCTAGGAGGTCACTTCCACACCAAGGGGTACACATACACATTTTAGTTCACAAGGAAGGCTAGGTACACATCCAGGAGTAGAGGTGGGGTCACACATTGTGTGGGACCCATAACCATTGTCTACTTCATTATAAACCTTCTACATCTCATATAACCTTATTTTGGATTTAGATTTTGGGCCAAAAAGTTTCTATATGAAGTGTTTGTCTACGTTGAATTTGATAATGCCCTCAGCAGTGGATTTTATGATACGACATGAATGTTCAAGGTTTTTCACCTTAATATGAAACAACATATTATGGAAGTGGTCGTATAGGAATACTAGAGTAGTACCAGGTTTACCCTCCAGAAATGCTGGGCAATGGTATTCCCCGATGACAGTACCATACTCTCCCTCCAGCTAGGGTGGGTAGTGGAATTCCTTAATGGTAGTACCATGCATTCCATCTAGTAGCACTGGGTAGTGGAATTCCCTAATAATCATTCTAAGTTACCCTTTAGTAAGATTTTGGGTACTGGAGTTCCTCTATATTCTAGGCTTACCCACCAGTTTGGTAGGTCAATAAAATTCTCTAATGATATTCCAATAGTAACCCTATAGCTAGGCTGGGTAGCGGTGTTTCCATCGTGGATCACTAGGCTTACCCACCAGTAGTGCCTATGTAGTGGCATTCCCTAGTGACCATCCCATGTGGTACCCTCTAGTCTGGCTGGGTAATGGAATTCCTTGGTGACTACCAGAGAAGGACCCACGGCTATGTGGAATAGTGATGAGGTATGGTTGACATACCCTTGGACCCATAATAAATAGGGAACATTACCCACTAATACAATTTCTTTTGATGAAGTATAAAACTGTGCGGGGTGAGTCATTGCCTCCGAAAGTGGAAAGTATTAAAGTTTGGTGATTTGAGCCACTTTGACTTGGGTCTCCTGGGCAGATGATGTGGTTCTTGGAATTATAGATGGATTCACCTGGAAATATTGGTTGTCTCAATTATTAAGACGAGATCTGATATAGAGATCCCCTTACTCTATAATTTTGGATTCATTGAATGAGAATATCTATTTATCCAATAATAGTGCCCAGTCCTTGGGTTTTGGTTACCCTCATTCTAGGAGATGCAAAGACACATGTGGTATGCCATGTTCTATATTGGTTATGAATCATGGGATTGGATGAGTCTACTCTGCTACTATAGGTAGTGAATAATAAATGATGAGTTCATCCCCTCAACCTCTCAAACACCTTGTTCTTGGATGAGTCTACTTTCTCTCTATTTTTCTGTTGATTTTTACTCTTTTATTTTACTCTTCCTTGTTCTATCTAATGTTTCTCTTCTATATATCTCTTGTTTCTCCCCCTTATCCTTTTTATGGAGTTATACTAGGTATATATATACAAACCCCTGCATGGTATTTTCCCAACACATGTCATGTATTAAATTTTTGGCAGATAGGTCGATCGAGACTATAGATGAGACTAGGGATACGGGCTGTGTGGACCGTGTATGGTGGTCAGAGTTGGGATTGGGGGGGGGTAACTCTCAGATATTAATTTGTTTTAGTTTCCTTTAGGATGGGAAATGTTTCATGTTTGGTCATGTGTTTTTCCCATTTAGATTTTATTTGACACTACCACACTCTTTTACTGTATAGAGGTTTACACATGTTTATTTTACTTTATAGCATTTTTCACTTTTTATAAATTTCCTATCCACTTTTTCATTGATTGGGATGTTTTCATGTGTATAGGTTTTAGGTCAAGTCCTCCCCACGTTTAGTTGTACATTTGACACTAATCTCCACCCCTGGTCTACAGAGGTGTGCTTGGGGTATTTTGGGCTCATGCCGAATTTTCGGACAGATTGCGACAACTTCCACCCCATTGTTTCGTATGGTTCCTAGGTATCTTATTCATATTTTTGGTTTCTACAAAGCACCATGATGAGGAGGGTAGTCTGTTTGTGTAGAACCTTGTCTCTCCGATCCAGGATCTCCAGCATGCGCTTCTCATATGAGAGGCCATGTTCCAGTTATACCACCGTCGTATTTATTAAAACTAAAGGTTTTGGTATGTACTTCATCCAGATATATATAAGGAAAACAACATGATCATGATCTATGATTTGGTGAAAGTGATAGATGATATGACACTTCTTCTATGTTATTAAGTATTTGAATGGTTCTAGTGTAATTCGGGAATAACATCCATTTCTTCCGAAACATCCTGACTCTCTTCTAAGGTGAAATTCGAAGTAATATTTTTTCACTAACATAAATCTCCATGTACCTTAGATAGTTGTAAATATAGCTCTTAGGCCACAATTGTGCACCATTTATGTGTTGTTGGATGGAATGTATCTTTTTTTTCATTTCTTTCCCAATATAATGTCAAAGAATATATCTCTCACCATATTCATCCCAAAAATTAAGAGTTCTAAATCACTTCCCATACAGAGTTTCATCAGGACCCATTTGAATACTCAAATGAAAGATATTATTGTATGAGAACTAAACTAATGGAATATGTTGTTCCCATACACCATATCAATCTATTCAGCATGTTCTCGTCATTTTTCTAAATGTTTAATTATCCTTTAAAATTGGAATTCAATTTGTGGTTTATTTTCCATACTAAAATTCAATATAGTATTTAGAGAGAATTGAAGAATTATCTAGAATATTGATGTGAACCATGGATTGTTATAAAATATAATAAAAAGTTGAAATACATAAAACCTCACAAAATCCTTTACCTATACAATGGAATTTTGGTCAGAGATAAATCTTCATAAATAGAGATAAACATTGCTGTCTTCGTGAGAGAGTCAAATAAAACCCATGTCTAATTATTTCCTTTCTATGTTTTCTAGTGACTAGTGACAATGTCCATTGTGATATTCTCCCACTTTCATGCTGGTATGGGTAGTATTTGTAAAAACCATTTCTGAAGCTATCTCTCTGCCTTCCCATGTTGACACACTAAGGACCATATGGAGTAGTCGACAATATCCCTTTTAATTTTATCCCACAAATAATGATCACGAAGGTCCCTATACATTTTAGGGTTTCCATGATATATATATATTGTAGATCTGTGATATTCATTCTACAACTCCTAATTTCTTTCTAGAATATATGGAACACATAACCTAGTATGAAATTTCATTATACAATCTTGATCAATATTGAACCTAGGAAACTTCCAATCCTTTATATCCTCTATATTATTTTTCAACAAAGGATCATCTATTTGAGAATTATGGATCTTCTCCTATAATGATGATTTAGAGTTCATTAGGGATTGGATTTATGATGTACTTTCTTTATAATTCCCATGTCTAACATTAATAGGTCTTTGATGAATGGGTCTCCTTGAATCCCCATCATTGTAAAAACAATATGGTTCTCTACTCAATGTATGAACGACTTTATTTCCTCTTGTAGATTGATAATGAATTGAAAAATCACAATCTTTATGAATATCCATCCATATCCTCTATCTTAGGTAAATTTTTTTGAAAAATATACTTCAAACATTGATGGTCAATGTATATATAACATTTCTCCCAAAAAAGATAGATCCTATATATCTTTAGAGAGAAAAACAACCACATATTTCTCTAAATCAAGAGTAGGGTAATTCTTACCATGAGGATTTAACTCCTATGATGCGTAAGCAATCACATTGTCATTTTTCATGAAGACGAACCCAATCACTTTTAGATCTAGCTAGATAATGATTGTTTTTATAAATCCGGTTTAGGATAACCAGAAACCTCACAACCAAACAATAGATAATCCAAATGAAAACATCCTCAGAAATTCAAAATTTAAAAATCCCACGAACCACGTGCCCACCTCGAGCCGTGCGACCACATAGAGAATCATTTCCACGTGAAAACCATCATTCTGCCAGCGAGACAACCAGAACACCATGTGCCACCATTCACAGGAGGACGACGAAGCTGTTGTCGGAGCCAATCTGGTCCGACCACCGTTGTCATGAGCCTTCGCAGTGCACAGGAACCCGAACAACCAGTGTTCCTCTTCGTTTCCAAATAACAGGGCCTCCATCCCAAAGACCATTGATCAGAGTCACCATTCCACAATAGAAATCAAACAGAACCATGAGAATTAAACCAGGGAAACCCCACGCAACCACATCAACCTTTGAAGGAAACCATCACAGGCCCTCGAAGTACTCAGCTGCCGCAACTCAGTGACGACCTCCACATGCTGAGAGACCGCCACAGACCAACAACACACTACCGAGAGAAAACCCTTGAACACTCCGTAGAGTGTGCCGGTATCCAGTATTATGCCCGCAGATCAGACCAACAATGCTGTGGAAGCCGAAATCATCACCCCAACATGAAGGAAGAACCACCTGATCGTCGCGGAGAACCCCCAAGGAATCCGAAGAAGATCCACCACAAGGATGACGTGGCGCCGAGATAAACCCTAGCACTACCTTCTTCAAGCAGAGACCGCCAAGAGATATCTTTCTCCACTGTAAAACAATAAAAAGAAAACACGGAACACACCCCCACCCTCCCGATGCCATTCCAGACCCATCATCAACCTAAATGAAAAGAATTCACCACCGCACAAACCGAGCCCAGCCGGATGAGTCACACACATGACGACACCGACGCGCTAATCCGACCTATATGATGAGATGAATCAATGAGAGGAGACCCAGGACGAGATGGCCGGAGAGGGGAGGATCGTAAGAACCAAGCAGAAACCCTAGTCGCCATGGGATAGAAGGAACAAGTTGCTCCGAGGCCCTTAGTCCTATCATGTAAAACCCTTTTTTAAGATAAATCACTAAAAATGAATCATTCTATAAAATAGGGTATATTTAACATGTGTGAAATAATCAATCTCTTTTTTAGCTCTGGAAACATTCTTTACTCTCCTTTGTAAAGATGAACAAGGCCCATTTTTGAGTTAACATCGTTAGTGGATTAGATATTCATGATTTGATTTAAAATCCTCAAATAAATCAGTCTATAATAAAGAATCTATAAGTCTTAGTTACTTTTGTTGGATGAGGATACTCATCTATAATATTTGTCATAGTTGGGCCAACGAATATTCCTTCATTTGTTACAATTTTCTTCAAGAAAGTAACGTTTTGTATCCAAAATTCACATCTCCTAAACATTCCAAATAGATTATCCATTCATAATGTTTTAAATATTACATATAGATAATCATTATTATCCTATCATATATATGAATATATCATAATATATTTAATAAAAACTACCAAAAGATTAAAAACGTATTTCTTAAAGTCATTATTAATCTAATCCATAAATATTTCAGGTACAGTAGTCATGCCGAAGGGAATAACAAAAAACTCATAAGGCCCATATCTAGAATCAGAAGTATATCTTTGGAATATCATCTCTATTAAACCTCAATTAATGTTAACCAGATTAGAGATCAATCATGAATAAGAATTAATCCCATGAAGTTGGTCAAATAAATCATCAATCATGGGAAGTGGGTACTTGTTATTCATTATGATCTTGTTATGTTCTCTATAAACAATTCACATCTGCATTTATTCATCCTTATTATTTACAAAGAGAACGCATACTCCCTAATGGAACACACTTGGATGGATAAACCCCTTCTACAAAATAATTCGGAGTTGTTTCATTAATTCATCATGGTATACATTTTATATAAAATATGGGGTCTTTGATGTCAAATTCAATCCTGGAATCGGTTCAATGGAGAACTCAACATCTCTTTACGGGGAATGTCCATGTAACTATTCCAAAAATACATAATTCAATTATGGAATTATGTGGACGTTTTCTCTTTATATACCTTCATTTGATTCTTCATCATCACCAATAATTTCCCTAAATAAGGATACAAGGGTTATTCTAGAAAAAATATCTAGTTGAGGTATCTGTTCATTAAAGATAGTAGTAGTTTTTCAATTCAAGACTATTGATATTTCATTTCTTCTATAGTTGAAATTAGAATTATACATTGATATATAGTCTATCCCCAGTATAGTGTAAAATTATAGGGAATTAATACAAGATTTTCAATGATATTGTGCTTGGAAAAGTAAACGATGTAGTTTCTATACACTGTTGATTCTTAGATAATCTGTCCAACAGTCATGAATGAAAACTATACTTATAATATTACATGGATTGATTATATATTCCATAAAAACATGTAAAAAATAAAAGAATGCACTGAACATGAATGAATGTAAGTACTTTCAAGATTTGAGAGAAAAATGTAAATATCTTCCACCAATTCATTTAGATATTCTACCTACTCCATCATGATAGAAATATCCCCTCCTTTCTCTCTTTGGCTTTGCTGAGGTTAATGATGATTCCCCACTATTAAATTATAATTTTTTAAATTATTTGAATTTTTTGCAAGATATCTACACATGAAGAATTAGACTTTAGGCTATACCCAAAACATATACAATTTTTCATTAGTTTTAAGAAGTTAAGGATTCACCTAACTATGTTAGTTATGAAAAATATGTCCATCTATTCCACATTTATAACATTTGTTTCTCCCAATAAAGAATTTAACTAAACTTGTCTTCCCACATGTGTTGAATGTGGAAATTTTCACATATTCTCCCCGTCTTCTGTGATCAATGTTACTCCCTAATCAAGGATCCATTTATCTTTTCATTTAATTTGATATATGAGACCAATGCATTTCTAAGAACTCTATTTCAAATTTCATAGAACATTTTACTCTCTCCTCATAGCTATGATAGTATTTATTGGATATATTCATCCTAAGATGAGGTCATATTCAACTAATGAATATACAGACCTTCCTATTAAATTCAATGAAAATAATAGAGGTGTAGAGATAAAATCATGAAAATTCCATCTCATAGCTTCCTATATATTCATTTTCCTTATACATCAGCTCTAATAATTCCTTCTCAATTTCCATTCACATTGAACACGAATAATATTTTTTAAAAAATGATCCCCTAATCACTTGCCACTCCATAAATTCAATCTCCATGATTGGATTCATGATTGTAATCAGTTTCACCCACTATTTAGATTCCCCCTCTAAGCGGTATAAAACATGGGTGACATTCTCTTGTTCTAAACAACGAAGTATTGAATGTATATTCTATATACATTTTATCAATTGTTTAGAAATAAATTGGTAGGTAGATCCACTGAATGAAGGTTATTGTTGACACATGAAGGACTCAAGGGAATCTTTTTTCCTTCAAGATTAATCTGGTCCACTATCTGGATTCATGTAATTTTTTATAACTCCAGTTAGTTGATTGATCATTCTCATGATGATTCCCCTTACGTCTTCTATTAGAGGTTCGGTCGTGCTATGTTTTTTGCGCTCACCATTTACAAAGTTTCTCATATTTCAAATTATTTTGTAAATGAATAAAACCTCAGTTAGAAACATGTGTCTCTTAATAATAATATAACTATAAATTATTTTTATATCTTAAAACATCATTCTCAATTATTTTATTCATTAAAAACAATTAATTTTTCTATAAATCCTTCATAACAGTGTTTAATTTTTTTATTAACCAAACATATTCAATAGGACTATCAAAACAGGAGTGTAGTAATGACCATTTTCATGCACCAGTTCTTATTCTATTCTATCTCAATATGGTGTTTTTTGGTATTACCCTTATATACATATATGATAGAGCCACATCCACTTGTTCATATACTGGAATTGATTTCATTGATTAGAAACCACTAATCTTAATATTTCACAAAACTAATATGATGGTTTCATATATTTAACCATTTAATAGGATTATTCAAATAGTATTAAAATCCTAATTTCCATAAATAACTAACCCATCCTTTGATGAAAGCTATACCATCCTGCCTTTTAAAACATCACTTTCCATTTACAATGTACTAACAGTGGAACTTATAATGTTTTGTTTCATCAAAAACATGTACATAATACCTAAAAACATAAAATATTCTTCTAATCTACTTGAAAGGATGCATCATAAGATCTTCCTATGTAAATTTACTACATTTCATAACTAGGGGATGTATATCAACATAAATGATGAGCATAAGTCCCAAAAAGGGAAAGAAAGGGAAACATTTTACATGTGAACTTGAGGAATATCAATAATAACATTGAGTAATATCATAAAATAATTAATAATATGAATATAATAAAAAAATAAGATGATAAATAACTAGGAAATGTGGATAAAACTTTTAATTTTTATATTCATAATCATATCAACATGGTTGGTCACTGAGGTTTCATAAAATTTACAAAATTTATTCAACAAGGTATTGTAAAACATTACATCTATAGAGATTAAATACATTATCCAATGCAGTGGTGAGATATCATGGAGGGCCATTCATATGTCTCAACAATCATGTGAGAAAAAAATATCATAATAAATCATTTCATATATAAACCATGGAAAATAAAATAAAACAAGTTTAATATCAAAATTATGGTGTTCCAAAAGTTCATTAAAACATGGTCATTATATAATTTTTAACCCAGAGAAAGGGAATTCAGGTTTTATGTATATCAATCCGAAAATAAAATAAATCATTATTTCATCTTTCTGAATACCCCTAGAAAATAAAGTGTTACGGATCTTCACAAAAAGAAAAAAAATAAATTTCTCAAGGACAAAAGAGAAATTTTGAAAGTAAATCAGCCATCATAATTGGTATAAAATGTGGTTTAGAAAAAGGTAAACAAAGTGAGGGATAGGGTATCCCATATATAAAACACAATGTTGAAATAAGGGAATAAATAAAAAGGAAATAAGATAGCATGGATATATCATTCAGAAGATATATACAAAAATAATTTCTTGTAATTAAGAGAGAAGAATGATATTTCCCTTACCTTAATGAGTTACTCCTAAAAATGATGATTGGGAGTTTGGGGGTGGAGGACACCATTGATAGTAAAACCAACTGAAATTTGTGGTGGATTAATTTGGTGTAAAATAAAATGAAAATATTGGTGGGTATTTATAGAAATAGTGGTCGATTTGCCTCTTATTTTCTAAATAAAGGCTTTAGACACATACGTATTGGTAAATAAAAAACCACAGGCCCAGAAATGGTATTTTTCCATAGTAGTAGACATATGAATCATATTTTATGTTTTTTACCCCACATGATTTGACCATAATTTTATATTAACTAATATTTCCATGAAATGAAATGTTTCCACAAAATAACATTTTTAGAGATAAAGTTTACATTTAATAATCCGGAAAAATCAAATTATAGATTTGGAAATTCACTAAAATTAATCAAAATACATGGAATTTATAAAATAACATTATTTGAGTCATGTATTGGGTTTAATTATTTATTAAATCATTATGAGATAATTATGATGTCATTAATCACTCTAAATAAATTCGATCTGCATTTTTACTACATATTAAAAAATGATGTATTATAGAAAATTATAATAAATTAACCAAAACGTAATTTGGAATTCAAATTTCAAAAATAATATTTATTTTATCATAATAATTCTATCTATATGAGAATTATATATTTTAAATATTAAAATAATTATTTATTACGATTAATAATGGATTGAAAATGCATTGTAAAATTTCTGACATGTGAAAAAACTTATTTTATCATTTAACTTTCAATAGGAGTTTTTTATCATAATATTTCATTAAAACATGTTATATTCATAATATAATAGTTTATTATAAAATATTTTTATCTTTATTGGATAGTAAAATTTCTTTTCGAAAAGTCAATTGTTCATATTTGTTATATTTTTATATTAATCAAAATTAATCGTAAAATGGAATTATGGAATTAAAATCTTTTATTATAATGTTTATACATTAAGTATCTAATACCTTGAAACAATACCACTTACAATACCAAAATATTTCATACCGGTATAGTGTGTGATGTTAATAGACTCATGGGGTGGCTCATGTAACATTTCCAGAGTGGTAATTTCTACTTACCTGAAATCCTCCCATAAGAGATTTTATTCAAGATTCCATTGTTGAAGCTCATCATGAGCATCATTAAGAGATAATCCTAGTGATGGTACCTCCGTCCCATGTTATGAAATATAGGGTTCATACATCATGACTCTACTGGTTTAAGCCATCATTTCTCCATTCTCTATAAATCATCCTTTCTTATTTCTACTTATAAATTCTAATTATAATATTAACATTATTAATAAAAGTATATATTTAAACAGTCATATTGTCAATGGGTAAATAGTGACAAATGGGAACATAAAATTAAAAACACAATGATCATATTATTATTTATACTCAAATCATTATTAAAATTATATAGATTTGTTGTGTATAAAATAATGAAACATTCTTTTACCAAAAATAATTTCATTCAAAAAGTCTGAGTCATTACAATGTAAACTTTTTTAGTGTTTTAAAACTCTAAAAATAGGTCTAATGGTCCAAAAAATATAATATGACCATTTATTAATGTGAAATAATTAGAAAACCATAGTTGATTTATTATTTATATATCCATATAGAAAAATCGTCAATCAGAGGGGCAGTGTGGTTAGAATGAATCAGTTGAATTTTTTAAGATACCAAATCATTTAATAATGTGTGTGTGTGTGTCAAGACTAGTGAAACATCATCTAAATGAAATCAAATAAGTGATAAAAAACAATATATTTATTTTTAAAATTTTGTAACGGACAACATGTCATTCATAGTTATGGATTTCTTGAGATTCCCAAAAATGTGATTCGTACATTTTAAAAAAACTAAATCATGTTTTTAAGAGTCAAAACCATTTTAAAAAACTCATATTGACTTGTAATCATAGGAAAATAACATTTTCAATAATTTTGTATTGTACACATAGTGATCATTTGAATATGATATGTGGAGTGGATTGAATTACATAGTAAATTGTTTTCAATGGTATCTAAGGCTTTAAAAACTGTTTCAGGGGGGGGTTCAAAACCATGGGAATAAAGTAGGATATATAATAAATATACGGAAATGATCATATATTTAATTTTTCAATGTACTAACTAAAGGTATGTAATTTCCTGTAGAGGATTTCTGGGGATTCCTGTAAATATGTATTTACTATTTCAAAATAATAAAATGTGCATGTAATGATCCAAACCTTATAAAACAACCTTAGATTTATTTATAATCAACGAAATCAACTGTTGAGTAATTTAAGAAGTGTACATGTAGATAACATGTCAATCCAACAGCTTATGTGGTCTGAAAGACTCGCTAAACCCTTTTTTAAAGGAATGAGAGCCTTTAAAAATGTTTGTTCAGAGGGAGGGGGGGTTAAAAAATGGACTAAGAAATCAAAATAACCAGAAATTATATTGAAATGTCCATCGATTGATTTTTGAAATTTAGGAACCAATGAAATGTCATTATACATTACAGTTTTTCTTAGAGTCCTCTAAACACGTTTTAAGTGTTTTTAAACACTAAAACATATATGTTATCATTAAAATAATAGATAAAATCCTCATATTGATGTGAAATCAGGTTAAAGAAACTTTTGAATAATTTATGATGATTAATAATATAGAACACATTATTTTAATGTTTGGAGCGGTTGGAATGACACAATAAACTTTTTTTAAAGCTATTGATGCCTTTAAAAAATGTATGTTAGTGGCTAAACACTAAAATAACATCCTCATACTTTCCAAAAATTAGAAATCATAGAATATAGATTGATATTTGAAATATTAAAACCGACAGTACATCATTATGAGTTATGTTTTTTCCAGTATTCATATAAACATGTTTTTAGAATTTTAAAACACTAAAACGCTCATTTAATGGTAAAAACCATATAAAATAACCTCACATAGATGTGAAATAAGGGGAAACCTAGTTGAGTTATTTTTCATATAGTCATATCAATGTATTTAAATTTTTTATATAGAAACTTTCAAGAACACAACACATGAATTTAAAAATTAATTAGAGTCTTATATACTTATTCCATTTCAGAATCAAGTGTTTAATCATATTTCAATAAGAATTTTTATGTTTTCAAAATTTTTCAATGATATATTATTAGTATTATGTTAGGATACCTTTTTTTTAAAACAAAAAAAATATCGTGTAACATTCTTAATATTTTCTGTGTATTTTTTATTTTGATTTTTTTCTTAAATATTATTGTTTTTATTATACGTGATTGATTCTAATGACAAGTATTTGGGTGACCATTATGATCCATGAAATTATTTAGAAGGCAGTCATGATGGATCTTTGTTTTTGGAATATGGTTAAATTTTTTCAATTATTCTATTGTAATTATAATTTATTATGCTTTTTTTTAATTTTTGTCCTTTTTTTCACAGTTTAAAAGATTATGTGATCAGTTTTAGTTCATGAGATGATGTGGAGGAATAAAATTATCCCAACTCAATTAAATATCCTATGGGATGAATTTGGGTATAAAGATTAAAACTATTACCTATTTAGATTTTTTCTTTATTAAACAAAACAATAATATCTCTCTTTCCCTTAGTATTGTATTAGATGAATTAAAAGCTTGAATGACACTAAAAAATTTTAAATTGATCCCTCTCATTATTATATATCTATATTTCACACAATTTCGATGTTCATATTTACAAAATCCACTAACGTGCACTATTGTAACACGGTTTTGAGCAGACATAATATCCCTCTTGGTTTACAACGTATCACAATATGAATGCTTTTTCCTTCACAACTGTTGTGTGATCACTACTCCATCGGATGATTATTGTTTTGATCACATAAATCAATATGCATTATAAATCATTTGGTGTATCATTATGGTCAAAATTAATCCATTGGATGAATACAATCTTAGTATTGTTTTACTGGGTAATCCATTCTCAACACCATTGAGATTCTCACTACTTTCACGAAGCTCCCAAAACCATCCAAAAAATTATATATTCATAAAAATAAAATTCCACAGTCATGAAAAACTCAACATTCTCAGTGATCACCACTTTCATTAATCTCACATTGCCTTCTCTAAGCTCCTTCATTTCACAAACCTCAACTAGCCTTCATGATATTCCCTAACTTTTGAAAATCTCACATAGCCTTCGTGATGATCCAAAATTTTATGATGCATACTTTGACATCAAGAACATTATTTATTCAGGATATTTTTCACAATAAAACCCATCAGGAATCGCATATGGTAATTGATAACCTTCATATTTTCATTAATTCATTCTATACTCGTATAAGTTGGAAGATGCGTATTTATAATCATCGCATCACTTTCCCAATGCCTCTATGATTTCCATAACCATATTGAAAATCTCTCAAATCATGTTCACAAAGCTTCCTATTTTAACAAATATCTAATGAAAATTTACCATTTTCAATATTCTTGTAGTCGTGATGTTTTACCGTCTACCCTTTGTGCATTCATGGAGGTTTAAAACATCATGTAACTAGCTACCTTTACAAAGTTCAGGATATTATTTAATGTCAATTCATTGCAAAATTAATTCCATTACCATTATTTTATGAGAAATTTTAGGAAATCCATATTTCATGATTCTTGATTCATTCTCCAAATTGTGGACCACAATCAGTTAAAAAATTCGTTGAAATGGTGCCACCTTGTATATATAATTTTATTTACCAAATATAAGGAATCAATTCCTCAGAATTGTTCCCATTTCAACATATATTGTTATCATTATCTATGGAAATCTACAACTACCCTTGGCAGTATTATTTTTCATCATACCCAATCAAAATAAATACACTTCATTGCTACCTTGATGGATTTTTTACAAACACCGATGGATTTTGTGTGGATCATGTTAAAGATGTATATTGGGAATGATTTTTTAAATCACATTTTAAATGTATATATTGATGATTGATATATTGGTTTACTGAGGTTATGGTTGTTATAAACCAATATGGGTCGTCATCTTAACCAACACCCAACCCATTCGGTGTCATGGCCTGAAGGTCGTTCCTAATCCATACTAGCAAGAAACTAAGGTCGGTGTATAATTAAAATTCTTTTGTAACAATTTTACTGAATTTCACACAAGAAGTCAACCTAAAATGAAAATAATCAAAAACATATAAATAAACAACCAAAGAGGGAAATAAAAATTTAAAAATTAATGTTTACAACCTAGAACAAAATCCTTAAAATACAACAACAAAATGTGACTAAAACACTATAAAAACCATCATATAATGTAAGAACCCACATCCCCAAGACACAACCATCATGTTACAAAAAATAATACCCCAAGAAACCCATACCTCTATCCCAATAAACCATTCCTTTACCATCATCATCAATGTAATTTTCTAATTAAGAAGGAAAAGGAAAACTGAAACATCCAAAGCAACCAAGACCAGAAGAGACCAAGGGGGGCTTGAAGTAATGAAGGCTAAGGGCATCCCCCAAATAAAATTTACCCCCTCATGTTTCAAACTGTACAAATTTTGAAGGATAATAGGATTGGGAACAGTAAAAGTATGAAGTTCAAGGTGATCAGACACTTGGTTTCCCTCACGCCATGAATGAACCACTCCAGTGTTATTTCCAAGCATGCCCTGGAACTTTGTGATGATGTAATAAATCGACCACAGAGTTTATCCAATTCCATGAAAGGAATTGTGGTGAAGAATTGAATCAGTTTCAACATCCAAAAAATCAATCCTCTTCTAGTGACATAACTTGACACAATAAAGTGTTGTCTTAACTTATACCTGAAGGGAGGAACGAAGACCCATTTGGCCAAAAATATCTAGAAAGACCGATTGAGCAGGGTCGCAGATGACCCAACCTTCATGGAGAACCTCCATATTATTAGATACATCCCTATTAAGCTTAATGCCAATAGATGGGGGGACCAGCATACCTAGTAAATGTATTATTACTACTTCCATAATGAGTATTAAGGGTATATGCTTGAATATTTTGGAGGGTAGGTGCCTCCCCCTAGTTAGAGACGACACTAACCATATTGAGAAATGGATTCTTTATTCTAAAAAAAATGGATCTGCCTGAGGCTTGGACTCCATCATGCTTGAACCTATTTCTCACTATCCTAATGCATCATAATCCTGTGTGCATGACCAACATTCAAGCCAACCTCTCCATACCCTAGTCACCTGCACTATAGAACGATATCTCTATGAATTTCATATCAAATGTGTTCGGGTAAGAGAGTCCACTGAAGTCACCAATGTACTACAACGCCGCACTCCCCTATTTGACCTCAAATAACATGTGGGGATCACTCTCTTAACTATTTAGACTGCCGCATTGGCATCTCGAGGATAGAGGGATTCTATAAAATTTGATATTTTCATCCATTGGTACAACTATATTCATTATCCTCCATGTGAGGAAGCTATAATTCACGGGGATTCCTCATGGCCATAAAGAATCATTCCAACCATCTGTTTTGTTCATGCAGTGCAACGGTGCAGCAAATATCTCTAATGGTGAAGACCCCTGTCGAAGATGGAGTGAAGACACATCATCCTAGATCTGAATTGAGATCAATGATATTAGTTGTTTCCTATTGATCCTCATCCAACACATCCTTGATTAAAGGTGGGAAAAGTATACCCTCCCTGATATAGAGAGAGTCAATAGGGAATCTCGGGAAGCAAAGGGTTTTCCCGACAACATTTTGATGCCAAAAAAAGATGCCACCCTTCCTGATGATCCACTGTGAAAGGGATTGGAGAGTGGAAAAGCATGACCCTCAGCCATAGGAGGAATACCAAAGTAAGAGATGCGCAGGGTGATCCCCAAAGCATGCATTGTTCAATAACATCTCATTCTAGCATACCATGCATTCCTATAAGGGTATGATTTATGCTTTGGAAATTAATTACACCTTCCCTCATAGGCCTTCCCCCTCTACACCAGGATTCCCATTGGTGTTTCCCTTCCATAGTGGGGTCCCATAAAAATTTGGACAAGATATTCTAAATCAGGTTATTAATACCTTTAGAAACATTGACGTATGAGATATCATGAAAAGGGGTAGCAAGTAAGACAATATTGACTAGCGTGATATGACACCTAAAGGATTTGTATTTGTTCTTCCCGTTGAGGATCTGGTTTGTGATTTTACTTATTAGGAAATCAATGTCCCTAATCTGGAGCTCACCTTAGGATATTGGGACCCATAGGAACAACATTGGGAAGGAACATCTTTTCATGTTGAGGCTTTGCTGAACTGCGGAGATCCGACTATGTGTACATCTATTAGAGATGGGAAAATTTCTTGTAGCCCTGTTGATTACCTATCAACTCTAGTGGCAATACTATTTTATCATCTTGTTGAATAATTTGACTGATATTCTATTTGAATTCATCAAGATTAATGTATCATCCATGAAAATAAGGTGGGACTTTTAGGGAGTCCTCTATATTCTATGGTAAGGTAGGATCCCTCAATTATTGTTGCTCCTATATAGGTGGAAAATAATGAAATCCTAAGTGAGAATAAAAAGGCTCAGAGAGATGTGGTCACCTCACTTTAGGCTGTGAGTTGCCCTAAATAAATTATAGGTCCTCTCTCTAAATGTAACTACCAACCATGAGGATTTGATGCACATAAATAAGAGATCAATGTCCCATGGGGAAAATCCCATACCTTCCAACACCTTGTTGATGAATCCCCACTCGGCACTATCATAATTATTGTTCACATACAACACTATGGCCATTTTGGAAACTTGTGTCTTGAAGTTGAAATCTCAGATCATTTCTTGACCCAGTGCAATGGCTCCCAGGATTGACCGCCCCTTCACAAAATCATGTTGATCCATGTAAATCCACCAAAAAAGATGAAGGCACAACCTTGTGTTGATCATGTTGGGCATCATTTTATAAGGATAGTTGCACAATGTCACTAGGTGGTAGTTTATGATGAAGTAAGAGTTATTTTTTTTGGGAAGGAGCGCAATGGTAGTGGGGAAAGAAACATGAGGTAAGACACACCTTGAATGAAGTCCTGGATGGCATAGGTGATATCATCCTTCACCACATCCCATGAGGAAATTTCTATGGTGGCTGGGAAGTCGTACAGTCTAAGGGTGGATTCATGCTTTTGGCTCAACATTGTACAATGAATCTCATTTTCATATGTGATCAATCTATGGCCTTTATTTTCCTATTGTATGTGATGAATTGGAATCACCTTAGAAAAAAAAATATTCCACCCCGAGTACCCATCATGCATATGATGGCTTGGGCCAGAAAAGAGATCGTTAAATAATGTATGATCCAAACCACCCATAGTATCCCTTTCCTATGTGTAGGATCTATTGTCTTGGATAACATTTGGTTTCACATAACATTACATATCTTCAATACAAGCAAGAAATAAGGTCGTATTCTTCTCTCCCTCGCTCCGCCGTTTGATTATGTATTTTTCTCTCCCTAGGCATTATTGTCTGAGAATCATCTCTTCTGGTGGTTCTTTCTTTCTAGAAAGTCCTCAAAACCCTGATCCCCCCATGAATCTTGTATACTAATCTCAAAACCATCAGCCTTCAGCATGGATACACTAATATCTCTATCAATAGATGGAATCCCTTTATCCAACACATGATGTTTTGACTTGAGACATCTCTGTTTGTTATGGATGGACATCCACGTATTCCCCTGAGTATGATCATTCTATACATCTCTAACCAGGTCAAGGAACCCTGGTGAGCTAGCCCTTTTGTGGGAAAAATGTTATCTATCCTAGATACTTCTCTATGTGGTCAGAGAGACTTGGATATGTGAGTTTTCTAATAATCCAAAAACAAGATGTATATCATTAGTGTTGGGGAATGAAGTGGGGGAATGTATGTTATCCAAAGAATGGTCCAAGAAGCTCCATGTTTGAGGAGAAACTATTTGGTTGTTGTTCTAGGTGATGTGGCCGCCTTAGAATCCTAGATCAGGGATGGCTTTTCTGTCCATGAACCAGTTGATGTCTAGGCTGGATTTCCTATTTAAGGGACCCCTTCCATCCCTCTCATATGGATCAAAAAAGACATTAAAGCCCCCCCCCCAATGATCCATGGGTGATTGATAGGACAAAAACTATTAAGTTCATGCTCGAGGACTTCCTTTCGGTGGGGGTTGAAGCTCCCATAGATGTTGGAAATTTAGACAGAAGTGTCTTTGTAAGACACCTTCGTAGTGATAAATTGGTTTTATGCATGAAAAAAATCAATAGAGATGTCCTTATGCATGAATATCTAGATGTTCTTATTGATGGGGTCAACATGAACGGAGTCGTGGAATTTTATTTTCTCAGAGAATACCTTAATATTATTCAGGTTTTTTTATGATCATGGATAATAACTATAGAGGTTTTGTGTTTCCTTACTTCGATGGTTAGGAAGTCCGCCATAACCTTGGAACTGAGTCCCCAAGCATTCTAGATAATTAACTAACTCATTTGGTGAGTATTGTTCTAGAATGGGAACTATTACTTGTGGAATTCTTGAGGTGGGCGGATGTGGGATCCTTTTGGTTCTTTGATCTTGTTCATGTTCACATACAACCATCCTTGGAAACCAACATAGAATCATGTAGATAGGGTCGCCAAGGGGGTGGATGGAGTTTTTCTTCAACCATGGGTGCAGAGTCAGGATGCCCTTAATTGGATGCTGGGGATTAGGTTAGGAGAACCCCTGATTGGTTTGATTGGAGACCCTGGGGAAATAGAAGAGGGATGACTACTAGGGAAATCATCCTGAGGAGTTAAGGCGGGACCTTGTTGGCCCAAAGCTTCATTGGCCCTTGAAACATGATCAAATGGGGTCAGGGGCAAGGCCAGTAGGCCATTATGGTGTGGAATGAATCCTTGTATGATCTCTACTAAATGGGACTCCTGGGACACCCGACAAAGTAGGAGGGGAGGGTGAACAAGACCATCAATATAGGTGGGCGAGCTAATTGGGGAGAAAGTAATCTGGTTCAGGAACCACTTTTGGATGCCTATAGGTGAAGGATGTTGTAATAGCTCTGGATCAAAAATAGAGACACCGAAGAGGGCCTCCATATGGGTGTGTGATGCACTCTGGTCCACCTCCATAAGAAGGGGGACTATGGGTGGCGGTTCCAGATACCTGAATTGGGAACAATCGACTATATGATAAGGCCAACTATCAATACAGTGATTCCTTTTGCGTGCATTTATGGAGTTCCCTTGGAAAAGGCGGTGGGAGAAATACTTGGGGAAGGCATGGTATGTGATGTGTTGGGTCCTTGAGAATGTATCATGAAACCTAAGCGATAGGAGATCTGGAATACGAATGGAAGGAATATCTCTAATAATAGGTGATCTATCGATGAATCAACACATCTTCTAGTTTGTTCATCTGAGAAGTGAAACCCTATAAGGGATTCTCTGATCTCTTTGAGAAAACTTCCAATCTGAAAAGAGAGGGGGATCCATGGGAGGGAGATTCATACTACAGAAATAAGTATTTCCTTGTCCCTGTGGACATCTAGGTACTACTTGGATAGACTAGATCTCCACTGTCCAAGAGTTGGGGGAGCTTTGTAGCATGTGTGATTGAAGTCTTATTTCGAGGAGAATATGAGGAAGAAGAAGTACCTAGGAATCGGTGAAATCCTCGCCAGGCCCCGAAGACCCCATGTGGAGACGAAGTGGTGGAAGACACTATGAAGAGGGTTTGTAGACCCAAAATGGGCCACAAGAGTCTGTTTATGGAATTATTCAACATCGGCATATGCCGACATATGGAACTCCAATGAATGTAAACCACCATCCTTCAAAGCCTTTAGAATTGACAAAAAGACATCTGGGAAACATGCATGTGTTAAGACACCTGATGATCCGTAGAGAAGGTATCTATAGGAGGCCATCTTAGGGGGCCCGAAGGGAGAAATATAGTTAGCCGACAAGAGTTAAAAGTCATTAGAAATGGGAACCTAACTAGGGACATGGGGAAGATCCACCGATATCTAGTAGAATGGAGGAAAATTAGGGATCTGATGAAAAGGTGACATTGAAGGTCGATGGAATGGAAATAGATGAGGAAAATGAGGTTTCAATGGGAAGAATTTTTGAAAACCTTGACGGTGCATGTAGAACATTTGAATGATCCAATTCACTTATCAACATCTTTGTATGAAAAGCAGGTATTCAAGAGAACTATTCCCTTACCCAAATCAAACATAAAACATGGTATACATAAAACCAATGGTATATGTAGGGTGTGAGAAAATTCCTTTTTTGATTCCACTCAAATATAAAGACTCCACTCAGATATAAAGATTCCAAGCTAAAACATTTAAAAGATAATCTAACATGATCGTTTATGTAATTTCCTTGAAAACATATCCATGAAAAACATTTATTGGAAAAATATTTTAAAATGAATGAACTTCTAGATAATTAAATATCAAAACCATTTTGTTAAAAAAATGTAATTAATAAACACACAAACATAAGTGTTCTACCATATTCTGACAGATATAACCACATCGAATAATTTAGAGTACCATGGGTAAATAGTTAGGTTTAATCTAGCTCTGGTTTGACAATAACATTGTACCATAGTTAGAGATGGTATAATCAACCAAAATTTCAGTATCCTCAAACACTAGATACTAGAGAGGAGAAACATCCAGGATTCCTGTGGTGATCAATCATCATTATAGTTTTTTTAATATAGTAGTCATCAATCCTGCTAGACAAATTCGGGATGTACCACGTCCAATATTTCTAGCATACTAGAACTATTCATCCCACCTAGATACCCAAGACTCCTTTATGATCATGTTAATTTTGACATATCATACAAACTACCCAATTTCGCAAAACAATTCCATGATTTTCAAGAAAATAATTATTTTAAATTAACAAAACCATTTTTGGTTTTACTCACACAAAAATATATTTTCAATATATTTATCATATCTTGTACAATTCATAGATTTCCCTTTTTAATAATCAATAGAAAACAAATGATTAATCAACCAATGTAATGAGCCAATCGACATTGTAAAATTATATATATAAAAAGTTCATCTTTAGAACACACTTTTCATCATTTAAACAATTTAAAACTAAAATTCAAAGGAACACCAAAATTTCAACAAGCCAATGTAATGTAGTTTCCATAAAAATAACATTTTCAACAGACTCACACCTTACGTTACATAGAAAACTTGGATTCACCTTTTAATCAATATATAAGGCATTTCCCTAAAACAACACACAAAATCACTCACACAAAACATATCAAATTTCTTTTGTAAAAATCATTCACATAATATAAGTATGCAAAAACCTTAGAAAATATATTTGGAATATCATAAACAATTTATAGAACATGGATAAATACACAAAAAAATATATTTAAAACAACTCAAAATGTTAAAGAATGGAACCACTTAACTCAAACAGAGAAACGTCCAAAATATGATGAGAAACAATAATTGCACCTCTTTTTAACCTCATATATGAAAGATCCAACCCTATACAACATAATTGAACACAAATTTTTTTTATCTGACCCGATAATCTGAACCCTAACCACTATAAAACTGAAACCCCATAGGAGAGGAAGAAAAATCCAAAATTGAAAGAGAAATAAAAGGAGAAAAGGACTGACCTGAGGATTAAATGGAATTTACAAGCCAAAACCACCAATAAATGGGGGAACTTAGGGAGAAATGGAAGGGGGAGGAGGAACATTGGGAGAAAAAAACCAATAGAGGAACAAAATTGGGGATTATGCGGTTAAAAATATGGTTTATCAAGGTAACCCTGAAATTCTAATTAGCTAGAATACTCCACTATTAGTCCTCATGGTATTTCAAACCATTTGGTGACCTTGCGATCATCATTGTTGAGGAAGACACCTACCACATCGTTAATAATCAATATCTCACTTACTAGGAAAAAGGCAAGCGATCTCTTTTGTCAGTGAACCTGACCTACCATACTCTAACTTTGGATGAGGTACACGATCATGCATTGGTTGTGTGGTAGCTTCTATCTCACCCAGACAGCTATCGCACAATTACCAACGTAGGGCACACGATTACTACTTACTATGGTCCAACTGTGCACCACACATTGTCCACCAACAAGATTCACTTTTTCATCATAATTCAAGGGGAAAACATATGGAAAATCACATGGATATGAATAGCCAAAGTTATTAAACAAAATGACATGTCACACCAATTTCCTGAGAAAAATTATCCTAAAACCTGAATCGATCTAGAGAAAATGTAAATTTAAAAACCCCAATTTGACATGTTTTTTTACCAAATTGTATTCTACCCATAAAAAGACATCTGAAGGGTTGATTCAAAAATAAGAACTATTAATCCATATCATATCAAGGATATTCCCAACGAATGAAAAATGAGAAGAATACCTGAAGAACATAAGCAAGAAAAGAGGCTTAAAAATTGAACTCATGGGACCAAAATGGACTCCTCTCTATGTGCCACCCACCTCCAAATGTTATAACACCCCCAGTTGATCGATCAAAAGAAAATGAATTTCCATGTTGTGTAATTAGATATCCTAAGACAATAAACCTTAATCATTATCAATTAAGCTCAGTCCGCCAATCTGAGAAGATAATACAAACCTAACCCATACTTTGATTGAGACTTCCACCAGATCATTTCAACAAAACTAGTGTGCAAACTTCAAAACCATATTTTACTCAAGAAAGTAAAGTTGTGTTAGATAGCTCTGAACAAGACTACAGACCACCAAGCTAGCAAAAAACATGTAATTGAATTACTGACATAGGAAGGCTTGAATGGACTTCACACCACTAGGTAACAAACAAACACTAGAGACGAGACCAGAATATGAACATGGGGAGGCCCAAACGAACTCCACCAATTTGGAATAAGCTAACAATGGGTTACTTCAGAGGTAACCTAGTGAGATCCCCAATGGTCCTCTCAACCATAAGAAGAATCCAGGTTAACCAACATGAATAGAAAGAGAAGAGAAACTGAATATGAAACATCTTAGGGACTTCCCACACTCTCCAACAAAGACTAACATAAGGATCCCAACATAGAACACCCCCTATTACATGGGGTCCTTTGAAAAATACCCACAACCAAACAAAACAATTTACATGGTTTACTACTACTACATGAAATTATCATCCTCACATGATCCCAAATCGAAGCTGAAATTAACTCAAAATGATGACCATTGATGTGAAACCACAAAGAGATTCTCGCCAAATAGGTAACAAGAACAGAAGTTCAGGAAAAAAAAGACAACCACGCCTCCTTATAACCAAGGAGGGACTCTTTAACCCATGTGGTTCACAATGAATAAATAGGGTCCCTATGTACCATTCCACCAAGAGGTAGAATTTGTGATGAATATTTTACAAAGGAGGGTTAAACTTTGTACATTTCCCACGTGGAATATAGACACTAAACAAGGTCACATACATTGTTGGGGGTTTATTACTATATGTTAGATTTAGTCCAAGACATATGGATGGATATCTAATGATTGAAGCATCTCCTACATTTAAATAAGGAACTGAAACCCCTAGATGGAAATCCTCCATTTGGTTCCATGAGAAATCATACAACTATTCAGATAACACTGACATAACACAACCCAAACTAAATAGAGAACACAGATACAAAGGACACAAGAATGATAAATTCACTCCGAATAAGGAAATTCAGAATTACCCAAAATAGAGACCTGATTCTATAAAAATTAAGGCTCTTGAAAGGTTCCACAACACCCAACTTTGAATTAGAATTCAAACATAACACAACAATATTCCATCGAACATTACCCTCACAACTGATAGAACCATTACAAGGAAATGAATGTTAAACTGATCCCCAAGAATCACATGATTCTTCAAAATGACCACAACAGCCTCTTGTGACTAAAATTTCCACATTGGTGTCCTAGTATAATCCCCTGGTGAGAATAAACTGACAAAAGATCCAAATTTCATTTATTAGATAGAAACCCATACCAACAACCAAGAACAATTTATCCTTTCCTCACTAGAACTCCCCTCACAACTTTTAGGTAGGTCATTAGTTAAAAGGTGTCAAGATTCAACATAAAAGGCTCAAAAAAACTCAAAGAATCCAACACTTCTATCACATCCTCTCACATGTTCTCTGTCACTTCAAAGGGGTTAACTTAACTGAAAAACAATAGAGACAAAACCAACTCAAAAAACCAAGAAGAGGATCCTTAAATTGATCATCTGAAAAGTCTTCCAATGGTGGATCACCCATGGATGAAATTTTAATATGTGTCAATTATTTTTGTGGGTACACACTCACTAAAAATGAAAAGTCAAAGACCCAATATAACCAGTCCAATGTTCAAATAAAATCATACAAAAACACCAAACCCACAAAAACAGATCTTAATCAACGACATTATAAAAAATTTTATGAAAAAAACGTAATTACCATTATCCCAAACTAACTCACCGACAAAACGCAACTCAAAATATATTCCAAGTATGAAGTGTTTTTAAACTAAAAATACCATACATTCAAAAATTTCAAATCATAAAGAAAAACACCACACACCTAAAAGTTAGGAACCACATCATATTTTCGTAAAACAGCCTTTTTTAAATAAACAATAACTCAGTGGTTGCACAATTACCATTGGTAGTACATGGAGTCTCAAATATATATATTTCACATGAAAAACTGTGCACTCATCCTTGTTCCACATATCCCATGCATGTGATCACTCTTAAGAACACAAAATGACTAAACCAATAACTTCCACTTTTCAAAACAAAACATTTAACACCCATTTCCTTTTCAAATTCCATGAATTTTCTTTTTAACATCTACTAGCCACAAAACCTAAAGACCAATTTAAATCTCTAAAAACATTTTCCGAGAAACCCCAACCACTCAATTAAATCACCTTTTAACTCTACAAATCAATTCAAAACACTTAATCCCATTTCAAATCATTTTCAATTGTTCAAAGAACCCACTTAACCAATCACTATTTAATTTAAAAGTCTTATTTACTTATTTAAAACATGTTTCCAAAAAACAAATTGAACATAAATTAAAATTTTCCCAAATAACCAATTTTTGATAAACCAATTTCATTGTTTATAATTTCCCAATCTCATTGAAATCATTCTTATTTTACATAAATACCATTTAATGAAAATAATCTTTTCCAAAGAATCAGTCAAAAAAATGATAACCCATTTTACACACTTTTGAATATCAAACCATATCAATTTTAAAATATAGTTTTTTTTTTCAAAACACGGTTTACCAAAGTAAATATCAGATTCTAATGAGGACCATATCAATTTGAGAGGAAACTAGTTATTATCGGTGAATTAGACATATGGTTGGTGGCCAACACCAGTCACACCACCATTATTGAGATTGTTTTATGACCATGTCGCCAACTCGCCATGGTTGTTTAGGACTTGCGAGTTCACTAAGACCATTGTACCAACTCCCACATCATTTCCCAAAATAAACATTCAAAAAACCAGCATAACCATATGAAACAAATAAAACCAAACATCCCATGGTAACTCAAGTACCCCATTATATGTGTTTGCTAAAAACAGTACTCATAAACAAGACATGGAGTTCAGAAATTCCTAGCTCCAATCAATTAAAAATATTCCATAAAGATCATGACAAAAATAGTATTACCTATCTTTGATACCATTTTTTCACAAACCATGACAATTCATAATCTGACCTAACACCCGACCAATTTAATCAAATGTTTTTAAGGGAATTCCTGACCCCCTCTCAGGCTGGAAACTATTCTCCAAGTATCAATAACAGGCTTTGGGAACAATTTTACCCAATTGAACACACACAAACAACCAACAAGAAAAATAATCCAAAACTAATATATGCACAAACAATCAATGTATAAAAAGTTACCTATTTAAAGTTTATAATCTAGAATGAAAACCCAAAAATAATAATAAAAAATGGAATTATAACTCTATCCCAAACCAACATATAATGAGAGGAGCCACATCCTTAATCTAACTCCATCATGATATCCAAAAGAAGATCACTTGAAACCCAAAATTACATCTTTTTAAACTATTCCTTTACCTGAATAAGACATACAACTTGGTGTATATAAAATAATTTTTTTAGGGTGTGATCCAAATCCCAGTAGGATTCCCCACAAATTAAAATAATCCTTGCCAAAACATTTAAAATATAATCTAACATTCTCATTTATGTAAGTGGTTTTAAATCATTTCTAAGAAAAATAATTATTGGGTAAACACTTTAAAATGGAATTCATTAAAAAAAATATCCATTTCACAAAAATTAACATAAATGAAAAATTGAATTTATACTAAAACACACACACACACAGAGAAAAGGTAAATAATATACTGACGGATGTCACCTCATCATATAGAGCTAAATACCATGGTTAGATTCGTAGGGTTAATATTTATCGACTACGACACTAGAATAATGTACCTTATTAGAACGTTGTATAGAAACCATAACCGCCAACATTTTCATGCACGATCCACTTGATAGGAGAAACATCCAAGATTCTAGTGCTGATCAATCATCATCATAGTTTTGTTAGCATTTTTATCTTCAATCCTGTTATATGAATTTTGGATGAACCACTTCAAAGATGTCTAGAATATTAGAACTAATTATCCCCCATAGGTACTATAGATTCCATTATGTGTTGAGTTATTGTACAAATATTTCAAAACCCACCACTTTCATAAACCAATGAAATTGTTTTCAAGGAAATAACTATTTTTCATTAGACAACCCATTTTCCATTTTACACTCACCAAAACCTATTTTCAGTGAATCTATCATATATTTCAAAATTCATAGACTCATATTCATAAAATACATAAGAAAAAAACAACATTGATCAACCAATTCTATGGTCCAGGCCCAATAGTAAAATAATACATAAACCAATATCATTTTGAAATCATTATTTTCATACTTTCAAAAATTTACAATTTAAAATAAAATGTGGACATCAAGATCAACATACCAAAGTAATACATTTTCTTTGATAATATCATTTTCATCATGCTTTCACCTTTCACTCCTAATGAAACATGATTTTCAACATTAAAAAATCCACAAACAATCCCCTAAATCATCACATTAATAAAGTCACACAAAACATAGGCAATTTCATTAGTAAAATTCATTCTTATCATACAAGTATTCCAAAATATTCTAAAACACATTTTTCTCTCCATGAACAATTTATAAGGCATATATAAATACACAAACAGGCATATTAAAAACATTTAAAAATGTTAAGGCTTCAATCCAACTACCACATATTGAAATAATTTTGGAATATGGTGCGAAACCTTTATCACATTTCAACCACGCCTTAATGATATAAGATCAAACCCTAGATAAAGGGATTGAACCCAAAAAAATAGCATGTAACCCAAAAATCAGATCGCTAACTAATAGAAAAAAAAAACCCCAAAGGAGAGGAAGCAAAACCAAACATGTATGAGAAATAAACGGAGATAAGGGATTAGATGAGGTTTCATTGGATCTTTTAAACCAAAAAAACTTATAAAGGGGTGATCTGAGGGAGACGTGTAAGGGGGAAGAGGCACGTAGGGAAGATGAAACTCAGTGGGGAATAAAAATGGTGTTTAGCGGCTAAAATCATAGAGAGAGAGAGAGAGAGAGATAAACCCCAAATTTTAATGAGCTGGTAGGCCGCATTGTTTGTCCACACAATTTATAAAATTGTGTAGAGACAGTGCGATTGAATCTATTTAGGAAGACACTTATAAGACAATTAATCTAAACGTTATCACATATAGTGAAAAATATATGGGGATTCTTCTGTCCATGACCATGACCTACTGCACTTTTACCTGTTCTGAGGTGCACGGTTGTGTGTTCAATGTGAGGTAGCTTCTATCTCAAATAGACACCAACTGCACGGTTACCTGGGAAGGGAGAATGGTTACTACTAACCATGTACAAACCATACGCTACACAGTAGCTAGAAAAAAAATCAATTTTTTATGAAAATTTAGTGGGGAACATAAAGAAAGGAACTATGCTATGAATAGAAAAATTAAATAACTCAAAAATCACACCCTTTATACATTGTTCTTGAGAAACAAATATGATAACCTGACCGAGCCAAAAAAGGTAAATTTAAACACCTGTGTTTCAAAATAGTGACAGAGATTATGCTGACTATAAGTATATATATAAATTATTTCTGATGTATATATATATTATTGCTGATCTATCATGTCTGTGTGATAGGTTTCTCAAGAATTTATGTTTTAGTTTATTACATGTCAGATTTTTTATTTTTATTTTTTTGATTAAATATTTATAAACATTAACATGAATGATTACTGTTGTTTTTAAAAAAGAACTACAAAATATATAATATAAAATTCTAATTATTAGAAATTATAATTAACCACTACTAAACATCACAAATGATAAATATATTATTATTGGTCAGGATCAACTTATCTATTTTATTTGTTGGAATTTTGTTTTAAAACCCATCTATTAAATAAAACTAAAACCAGATATAAATGATCCAAAAAAACGCATACATAAACCAATTATAAATGGAAAACCCACTATGAATTAACTATAGACAACTCATTTCAAGGAAATTTTAATAACTGTCTCTAAATAATTAAGAGGTTGTGATAACCCCCACCAGTTGTATAAAAATCGTTGTTAATGTTATTTATTTAGAAGTGATACTATATACCAGATTCATTACGTCATGGTATATTCTTCTTTTAAATTACTCGAAATAATAGTAACAATATTTTGTGATGTAGACACCCACATATATAATCCTCTTTTAATACCTAACAAAAAAATAATAATAAAGGATATAGTAATAAATGATTCACCACAATGTATCAGATATGATTTCCATATAATAAATAAAACATCCATTCGGTAGAAGGAAAGCGCTCCGTGAAAATGGTTTCATAATACTCTCATGGAAAAACAGATGCATTAATGATAAAACTCATGGAATAAAAAATAATCATAAAAGAAAAAATAAAATGATATAAGAGATGAAAAATATATTAAAAAAATGGTTCAGAAATGAATATGTAAAAAAATAATCACATGGACGATAAAAAAATCCATCACATAAGCTAAAAATATATTAACATAATATTAATAATATTAACAAATTAAAAAAATTATTCAATGATATATTAAAACCATATTGTGACAGAATATAAAAAAAATAAAAGAAAATATTTAAAAAAAAGGAAACCATAAAATCAATTTTAAACAAAGTAACATAAAATTTATAGAAAAATTTAAATATTATTTAAGGGAAAATATTTTTTAATTTAAAAAATAATAAATGAAAAATCCCTTACCCAAGAGAAATGAAGTTGGAAAAATTGTCTTCATGTTGAAGGGGGAGGTATCAAAACTTTTTTTACCTAGAGGCCATTTGTGATTAAATGAATAATGAGATCCTATGAAATTGAAGATAACCTATAAATTGAGGGAAAATGAAAGAATCATATACCAGATCTACAGAGGCAATTATTGAAGAAGAAGCAAGATACAGAACAACACATATCATACCGCATTCACCTATCAAAGAGAACACTATTGAAGAAAACTAAGAGGAGATCAAGGACGATTCACCACTGTAGGAGAAAATTGTAGATTTGAAAAACATGTTCATGGGTTAATTGTGTTTTCCATTGAAGAACATGTTGGTTTAGTATATACAACACCATAAATAAATTATAGGACCATTATAAAAAATTCATTCCATTTATTATAAATTAAGGTTGTGGGATGAGGATTGATGATAACTTCAGCTTCATAATATAATAATGATAGGGATGCTGATATATTTTTAAAAACCCTTTTTATATTTTTGGGAACATTTAATCACATTAATAGAATATTAATCAATTAATTCATGTAACAATTCGAGTCAAACAAAGAATGGAGTAGGTCTTCTATGAGGGATAAAATGGTATAAAAATACATATTTGTTATTGTTCATATTATTATTTCTACATTACACACTATATTAATTTTTTAGTATGATTAAATAGATATATGATACTTAACTAAAATATTGGATAATGTTTTACAAGTGGTAATTCAGCGGAACAAAACATGAGATAATAGTTAATGTTGATTCTCCCCCTCCCCCATAGTGCCCTGACATGATCCCCTAGGCACTGTAAGTGGAATCAGAGAAAAATAGTTATCCTATAATGCGAATTTTTATTTATCGTTGTAACATTTATTAGTATTCATCCATGGTGATGCATGATTTCAACAATCAAAGAAAACTATAAATAACTAGACAGAAGGGGTGAAATTAAAATTTTAAATATCTGAAAATAAATATGGATCTATAACTACTTTAAGATACTATATAAGATAATTTTTCAACCACTAAAACTTTTGAGAGTGATCATTTGAATATATAAGTTTAAGGTTTATATCATTATATGATTATATATCAATTAAAATAGTTGATCATCTCTATTATAACATTATATAGAATTTACTGAAATTAAGCCTTGAATTATTCACTTATATATTCAGTTTAATAAAGGAATTTAATTATGAAAATGTATAAGTATAAGTAGAGTCTAATGAAGTGAATAATTATTTTGTCAAGAACTTATGATGTTTCAAGACATTGGCACAATATATTTAATGAAAAAAAGAATCTATATGACTTTTCAATGTAAATATTTACTTTAATAAATAATAGTTTAATAGAAGTTTTGTGGGGAATTTTGTTAATGTTAATGTCATTAGAGAATTGACCATACCATAGAAAATCGATATTCTACTTTTTTAAGTCTCAAAGATGACCTGTTCGAGGGAAAAATATTTTGATAACATAATAACTCATTATAATAATCATCAAAAATGCACAAGGTTTTGATTGATAAATGAATGAGATATTGAGAAGAGTGTTTTTGACCAGTTGGGAATGATAAATATTCTATGAACATGAATGTTCATGAAATTGAGGTGAAATTTTAAATTTCTGGACTCAATAGATGATTTAAATTATCAAATAATTAATAAGAGCTCGACTACCACAAAAATATTAATAATCATATTCTAAAATGGACTTAGAGAAATGGAATTGGGATATTTAAATAAATTTCGGATCAGAATCCATCAAAAATTTAATGAAATGTTACCCAAAACTAAGTTAAATCCATTTATCCAATGTTGGTTTATCTTCTTTAATATGATTAAATGAAAATTTTCAGAAACATTGTTTCAATAGAAACAATAATAATTCTATTAACGCTTCAATGTTTTATGTTATTATGTCCACAAAACTTATATCCCTATGAAGATCTCCCTCCATTCTTATTTCCTCTAATTTTATTTTGGAAAACAGGAAAAGTTTTATAGCCACACCACATTTATAAATAAGTGGAAGCTATAATATGGACATAGTTAGTGATCTTAGAATTTCCATCATATTTAGTTTAAGTGTTGGAATAATATAGAATCTTCTAAATCTTATATAAGACCTGAATTATTTTTCATAATTATTAAAATCAAAATGTTACCATCCATATGAAATCAATACCTTTAAAATTAAAATAATCTATCTATGAAATATAATTTTAGATTTATCAGTAACTTGTGTGAAAATTTTATGAAAGGCATTAAGAGTTATGATGTTTGATAGCATATAAAAATAATGTACAAATCATATGATAATATTATGTGAAGATAAAAAATCATTGATAAAGGAGCATGGTTAAATTTTATAGAGTAAATGAAATAATGGTGATGAGGAAAATAATTTGAAGAAGATAGAGAAATAATCCATAAAGGATGTGGAACCCAAAAGAAGATTTATCCACTATGGAAACAATGCACATGCCAGGGATCACTTTAAACATTCCATGATGGTTAAAATTAAAAGAATAAATTTTAATTTAAGAAGGGAACCAATCTGATAAAGGGATAAAAGTATTTGCTTGGTGGTTGAAAACATATAAGAATAGTTAAATTATCTAGTTATGAATTGTGACATAATTTCTATTAATAAACCATGAGTAAAATATAATATATAGGTGTTTATTAAGAAATAAATCCTTATTATTCAGGTAGAAAAACTATAAATATGAAGATATTTTGAAGAATCCTAAACAAGTACAAGTTCTAGTGGGAAAATAGTAATTCCAGATGAAGAGACTGAATATCATGAAAGGTTTTTCAAGAAGGATGAACCTAAAATACAATAAAATCTATATTTATGTTTCAAAAAGGACAATCATGTTTCAAATTATTGTATTACTATTCTACTCGATAATGAATAATTTTATAGGTGGATAAAGGATAAGGGAAAAGAAAAATCAAAAGATATTGGTTTATTAGAAAATTAAAATAAGAATACTCTATACAAGATAAATTAATAATATGAGAAGAAATCATGATGCTTATGATGACTTTTGACAGGATACTTGGGAGAATAATCATAAACAGTATTGTATATACTATTGTTGGATGTATTGGAAAATTTTGGTTGAGCGGTAGTCCAAAATATTTTTCTCTCAATAAAGAGAAAGAAACACTCTATTTATTACATTATATGTTTTATTTACACTACCATGCAATGAAAAAAGTAAATAATTTAATTGGGAGTTGTGGACTCTTATAGAAATTGTACAATAAGGTTATGTTATCCATTGTGGAGTTCTTAATTCTCATAGAGTATCATTGGAAACTTTAAGAATGTATTTAAAGAAGATAAAACATTATAAATAAGATATTACTAACTATGAGGGAGAGAAAGAAAATAGTTATGTTTCAAGAGATTGATTATTCAATAAAAACATGAAATTTGGATGACCCATTGAGAAATTAATGATGATGTATAAAAAGAAACCTTTATATCAGTAAATAAATCAAATGAAATCTGATTATAATGTGAGAATAATGGTTGTTGAGAATATTATAGTAATCTGTGTTTTTTATGTTAGACCATCTTATTTTCTACTTTGGTTTATTCAACATGAAATTAGAGTTTTTATAATTATGGACCATTTTTTAGGAAAAATTGTGATTCTATCATTATATATGAAAATTTTAATCATGTTTTAAATTTTAAAAATTGTGAAAAAGTTTCAATGGAAAATCAATGAACTATAAAATAATGGGATACAAAGACATTATTGTTAATTAGTACCTTTTAAATAATTTTCAGTAATAGGTATAATAAAATACTTAATCCATATACATTTATATAATCATTTAATATTTAAAAAAACAATCCTTACATGGGTTCATCATATTTTTTTAATCTTTGGAAAACTATTGAGGGAATTTTAGCATACCATTGAATTAATGTTTAATTATATCAGTGATAAATATGTACAAATAATATAATCAATTGATACCATAATGGGAGATAATAAGGGATTTATAGATGGATGGTGACAAAGTCACTTGTTTAAGAATTGCAATATGTGGATGGGGAACTGTAAAAAAGAATCACTATCAATAGTGAAATGTTATATATAAATGTAAAATTAATTAAATAAAAGTAAGATTCTAAATAATATTTATTATAAGAAATGGATAATATGTGAAATTGATCAATAGTTAAAGAAAAATAATTTCAAAACTCTTGTTAGATGAATGTGACCGGCTCAAAATGAATTGTTTTTGTTTTGTGGTAATGACAATGAATATTGAATTATTGACTATAAATAATAATATTAATAATTGTTTTATAGATTTAACGAGTAGAAGGGATAGTATATAGAGTGTCTTGAAGCAAAAAGAACAACTATTATGGTTAAATAATTATTATGGAATGATATATAATTATCCAAATGAATCATAGAAACAACATTGAAAAAAATTGATAACAAGAGTTTAAAAAGATAATTAAATGAAAAACAATTTATAATGTGAAGGAAATGTATAAACCATGTGGGTGGATACAGAAGGATAATTATGAAAATATGTGCTACTATTGTGCAAATTCTGGCCAAAGAGTAATTTTTTGATGATTTTATTGAGTTTATTTTTATATTAAAGGGAAGAGAATAATAAAACATTTTATTTTAGAATAATTAAGTTACAATTGAAATTATATTAAGTACTATCCTTATAATTTTGGTATTTTTATTTTGATTTGTAAATACATTTCAAGAAAGCAGGTAACTCCCATATAATGAAATTCAAACTACATGATCAATATTACTTATTATTTATTTTAAAAACATAGTCACACTATGTATGAATGAAAAGTGGAATTTAGGGGATAAAATACATTAATCAATACATGGAGTAGATAAATATTTATAATAATATTTATAATAATATTTTTATAATAATTATATTACAATATATTACAATATAAATGTTAGAGAATGAAAAATGTGAAAATAGACTTCTAAAGTGACAATAAGAAATAGAGTTGGTTAGAAAATATAATTAATTAAATTAAATAAAAAATTCATTTCGATGGTGAAATATTATACAAAAAATTAAATGTAATCATTTTCAAATATAATTGGATGATATGGTTCTTTAAACAGTCTATGAAATAACCCGTTTTATTAAATGTAAATAAACGACAAATAAAGATGGATAGTTCTAGACAAGTAGATATTCCATCATTCCAAGTACAAATGTTGATATGGTATAATAGTCAAAATGGAAGGAAAAATAAAATATTATATATATATAAGAACAAATAGGAACCTATCATTAGTGATAAAATATAAAATTTACATTTTAGGGAATGATTTAATAATGTGGAAATGAATTAATATAAATCCACAAATAGAGATGAAAGATGATATCTTTATATGAATATAATGGATTATTTAATGAGTTGAATCACTGAATGTATTTCCACATTGAAAAGGTACATAAATTGTAATAGGGATGTAGAGTAAGAAAGTATATCCCCCTAAGGATCATTGTCTTAGAGGTATCATAAAAATAAATACCAATAAGAAGTATTACAAGAGAGATAGAAGTTTAATTAAAGGTTTGTAAATGGAGGGATCATGTATTGGTTCGATTAGATAAACATAGAAAATGGTGATTCAGTTAAATAATATCATGAATTAGGTATCAAATTTTCATAAAGAAATTTTTAGTATAGGTGAAAATCACAGTAAAGTAATTGTGTGGATTTGAATGAAAAATGTAATAAAATTAACATTCATGGCCATCCACATTGTTATTATACATGATGTTTAAAAGTACTCCATTGCATGAGGTTTATAACTATTTAAATAATTTAAAATTAATGAGAAAATATGATCAATGGGGATTATGAACTTTTTAATATTTAAAAAATGATAACTTATAGAATTAAAAATATGGAATCTATTTCAATTAATTGGTATCATCAAAAATAAAAAATGAAAATTTTGTTCTATTTTTTTGAGATGTTCAAAAAATACTATTTAACACTACAAGAAGAAGCATACAATATTATGATTTATTAGTTATTGTTTCAAAATGACATCACAAATTTGAAAACAATAGTATCTTACCAATTAATCCCTCTTTATTAGTGGTGGTTAAATATCATCACCACATAATGAAATATATTTTTTGGTTATTTAAAAACCAAAATTAGTATTATTATAAGATTTTGTTATTAAAAATTTCTATTTCATCCTTTTTTCATATTAGCATCCCCTTTCCTCTTTATTCCTTATATGTGAGAATCTCCCCTTATATTTATTTCCTTCCTCCATCACTTTTTCCTCCATTCTAAAACTCTTCCATCTTATTTCCTTATATCCTCCATCATGAAAACTTCATATTCTTCTTCATAATGTAAAAATATAATTGATCATAGTAGCTTCTTGATTTCCTTCCATATCTCCCTTATTATCATATAGGGCATGAATCGATTACCATACTATATCTATTTCTTTCATGTATAATGTATTTCCTTGGAAGCTAAACCATAATCTTATATTTAATATTCTATGATTTCAACAACCCTAATTAAATGCATATATTTATTTCAAAATTGTGAATTTATATATTTTTTATGCATTATTTCAATCCAAATCCTAGCATACATTATACCTCAACATTCCACATATCATATCATATGATATGTACATGTTATACTATACATTAATTATTTTTAGAATGTGATGAATCATAAATTATATATATTTTTTATAATTTTTTATTTCCTTATATTTAATAAATTATAAAAATATATGGGTACTTATCAATATTATAGTTTAGATATAAAAAATGATACCCCATTATAATCATTTTTATCTTTCATTAAAGGTGTCCACATTTATCACTTCTAAATATATAATTAATTTTTAAGTAATTAGAAATAAACTAATGTTGATAAAGGATATATAATTTCTAATGAGTTTTTATTAATGAAATTATGTTCAATACACTATAAAAACGTTTTAAAAAAATCCAATATATATTTATATTTCAAAAAATAATGTTTATTGATTTTGACAAAAAAAATTCAATAGTAAAAATAATTGTTTTTTTTAATGCTATATTATTTCTATAAAAGTGAAGTTAAAGATAAAATAATTAATTTAAAAAATTGTAATATTATTTCCAACATTAGGGTATAATTATTTATTTGATGATTATTATTAACAATGGAAAATAATTAATTATATTTCCAATCCACTATACTCTTAATTTATATCATGAAATAAATTTTAATGGTCGATTTAGTTTTATCCATTATCAAAAAAATCACTCAATGATTATATAAATTTAAAATTAAAATAAATATTGTCATATATTCAATATTTATTTATTAACTAATAAAAATCACTTATAAATATTTGATAAGTTGATGGAACATGATGATTATGTTTGGAAAAAAAATATGGTTTGATTCCATATAAATTATAAACTATTTTTAATAGAATTTTAATTACTTTTATGATTCGTTAGTTGAAGATTAATAGATCTATTTTTTCATGGGTACTGAAGAGTTTTTATGGGACAATCATCAATTTTTATGATGTTTATTTAAAATATCATCTTTTTCTTAAAAAAATTTAATTTTTTGGAAATAATCATATTATTCTAGCCAATAATATTATTCAATTATTATTTTAATCTATTAATAGTTTCTTCTATGAATTATTATAAATTACACATGTATATTTTATTAAAAAAACTCATATTTGTTTCATTTTTCCATTTCTATAAAATAATTTTTTATAAATTTTTACTAAATGATGTATAAATTTTCATATAGGATGTTGTAAATAAAAAAACAAACAATTTAATGAAATTAGAAGGAATTCCATTACTTTTTTGTCATTGAAATCATTTGATATACTCTCAAATAAATCATTGATGGTTATTATATTTTGAATTAACCATTTCTTCCTTTTAATTTCTTATGATATGATCTCGTATTCTTCTGGTTCACTACATATTTCTAGTGAATGATCTTTTTATTTAGTGATGTAATAGTGGATTGGGTGGTTTGAATGAACATCTTTAGAGAAATTGTCTATAGACTATATAGTTTAATTTTTATCATCATGAGGGTATTTTAGGGTGAAAATTATTCCTATTTAATTGTCAATGTGAAAAAATAATTTTTTTACATTTGTATACAAATTGTTTAATAATTTTTTTTAGATATCCAAAAAATAATAGGATGAAAATTAAATTGAATATATCATATGTTTGGAGGATGATCCATTTTAATGTATATCCTCCATTATACATGTATGGTATGCCTACAGATGATGTTGGGGGCTTATATAGGTAGATCATGGTGAAATTTTCATATGAGATGACGTCACTACTAATGACATATCATGATTTGAAGAACATTCCAATATATAGGAACAATAAAAATTAAGATGAAAAATGTAAAAAATATTAAATATATAATTTATGTTTATTATAACATAAATTTTTATGAAATATGAGTGTAATTACTTTTAAATAATTATTACATAGATACTCTTTCAATTTGAGGTTTCGTAAAATGTAATGAACCAAGGAACATTGAAAAGTATTGGGAAAATGTGGAATGATTTTTTATATAGTCTATGGTTTGAGTTCACTAAAAAAACATTGATTCTCTTTCCAATGTGTGAAAAGGTACTTGAAGGGATACCCTGTGATAAGGGGATGTTAATTATGGATATTATTTATTCTAATTAAAATTATTTATTTGATATTATCTCAGTTCACTGATATTAATTTATTAAGAATAATAGAATTTTTATTAATGTGAACTTTTTTTCTTGGAATCATCTCAACAAATTCAAAACATATAGAGAAACAATTAAACCACAAAACATCTGGTTCTAAATTTTTTTTAGTACAATTTTACACATTGTAATTTTGTAGGAAGAATTAAATATATTTTTTTTCATATGAATAAGGTAAATTTTTTTAGTTAATAATTTTATCGATGTATGATATATAAGAATTGTGTTTTAAAGAGGTTGTTAGAACTCTGTTATTGTTAAATATTCTGATGAAATTTATGGGATATATGTAAATGAACCCACTAAAAACATTGCGGTTAAACATATAAATAATAATTACATTTGATTATGAGGTAGGTTATAAATTAATGTCAATTTTGTATATAATTAGTCTACCATGGGAGTGGGTTCTTCCTTCTATCCCTTTTCAGACCATGACATCCTTCCACATTTCCTCATGATTCATTGTGTTTGAATATCCTTGATTTATTTTTTGGGATATCTAACCTCCCGATCTCGATTTCAGATTTCAATGAAACATCAACTCTTCCAAAGCATACTTATTTTCTCGGTTAGAGTAGTGATTCCTCTTGGTTGATTTTTTTGATAGGTATGTTTTTTTATAATAGGAAATACAAGATAGTGTGAGAGTGGGTTTTCATGAACGGAAACATATTATGATACATTTTTCATAGTGTAATATTTATTAATTCATGGTCTATCACACCCCTGAGCTTCAAAAATTTTTCGTTCTACCTCTTTAGATGGACCTAAGACATCTATATGAAGTGTGAATCTTCTTCGGTGGATATTTGGTTTAGTTTTCCTAATGTTCCTTTAAAATTTCAAAATTACACTATTATTACGATTTTTCGGAACATGGTGGGTACAATCTTGTGTTTAGATAGCTACACTAAATGTATGTTACATCTTCTAAACCTACGAGTCTGTGTGGAAGAGGATGTGTCTAGTGTGTCGTTCTATAATTTGTGTATCACAGTAGGTGATGATTTTATATACAATAAACATGTGGTATACAAGTCATGGTCCAATTTTTGTTGTGTCTGTAAGCATCTAGGCCATTTGTCAATAGCCTATATATGATGGTCAATGAATCCCACCAATAAGATTGGAGAATATAGTGGTATGAAACCAAAGGCTATTAGGGAGGTAGGCATGTCTATATTGAATCCGGTGGGACTGAAAAACTGAGTCTAAATTATAAATGGGTGTGAATTGTGGATCATAAGAAGTGAATCACTCAGTGATTGACAACTTCGGACTCTTGAGGAATGATCTGGACATACCAATCACCCATATTCGTGCTCTTTTTATTCCAGAGGGTGATGTGGAGGAGGTGCATCCAGATAGTGGTATATATTTTTTGACCCACACTTAGTGGATAATGGAGGCTCCATAACTCCCATGGATGTTTCATATGAAATGTTAGTGGACTCAATGACTTGTACTAATGGAAAGGGTCTGGATATGGCTTCTAATACACAAAGAGATGGTGACTCATGAAGTTATAAAGGGCTGATTCAGGAGGAGGTGGTTGCTATTATTCTGGGAAATATTTTTGAGGAGTATTTGAATTATAATCCAGTCCATAAGGATGAAATTGACCTAGTTAAGGATAAAATGGATTATTAGGGGACCCATAATAATATTTTGGGCTCATAATGGAAATGGATGGTAGACATGATCCTTAGACCACACCTATAGACAAACCAAAATTATCTCAAGATTATCCTTTGAATTGATGAGGATTTCATGCTATTCTACACCATGTATACATCCCTTCATGATATCAAACATTTATTATATGAAATTTCCATAGGAGATGTGATCTGTATGAGTATAAAGCTCGATCATGATTGTTCTTGCATATATTGTTATATGGTAAGTCAGCGGTTGACTTGTTATGTCTGGATAAATTGCATGAAAATTATGGGTACTATTATTCTGACATATAAATTTTAGGGATCCTTGTATGGATATAATGTATCACTATCTTTGTCACATGTACTCGAAGGGATCTTTATGTTTACTTGATTCTTTCATTATTTACATGCACACTGTTTAAATTGTTATATTGTATATCCATGACTCAGTATATAGATTTTAGTGGTATCCTACTTGGATTGTATTTTAATCCCTTTTAGGTCTGCCTCTAGGTACCTGGAAAGATATTATAGATAGAGGTTGGGACCAGGGAAAGCACCCATTGTACGATGCCTGATATGTGTCATGCTAGGAATATGAGATCATGCGACCGAGATGAGTCCTATGATGTACATTGGAGATAAAAATTTTGGTCATTTTTTTATTTTGACATATGTATGGTATTGTACTATATGTATCTATTTTGGATTATTTTAAGAGATATTTATGATCATCATTTTATTTGTGATTACTTTTTTGGATTATTAACTATTTTAGTCATTAATATATTGTCTAACTATTATACTACTTCTGTGACTGATTTTTCATAATATTACATTATTTCACACTTTGATAATAAGGGAATAGTATCCACAAAACACACCCTTTTCCCTCACTACTAGTCTTATGCCTTTGGTGTTTTTGTAGTGAAATTTAGGCCATGTGGCTAATCGAGCTCAAGGAACTATTGACTAGCATCTATGTTTTTTATTTTACAAAGTGTTATTAAATCCCTTTTATTTTAATGTTTATTATTTGGTTAAAATATATAGGGTTATCAACGTAATATAATTTTTTAATAACCTCTTCCCGAGTGAAGCTAACACATGTTAAAGAAAATCCATATTTCCTCAAATAAAATTGTTGTTTTCAATAGTTCGAATGCTAAATTTAATTTGATTATAGCTTTGGGTGATGAACATTAAATGTGATTCTATTATTGATTGATTATGCATTCTATTTTTTCAAACATTATGATATGAGGGTATTCCATCTCATGTTTCATTTTAGGAACATGTTCTAAATCACATGTCATACATTATAAATTTCCATATAAGATTTACTTATTCTTTTCATTTTTTTGTGGTAGGTTATATGAAAGATATAACAACTACTATGATAGTCTTATGTGTAGTAAATTTAGAAGAAATGTGTTGATTGAGTGGTCATCATTATTTGGTTCAAAAAGAGTATGGACCCTTATGGATCTGATTTGGTGGGTCATTTGGTCCATTCATTTAAATTGAAATGAGAAATTATTATGAATGAAATAGAAATTTGAAATGAGAAATAGATAACTAGAATAGGACCCGACATCTAATTGGGAAAGAATCATTATTTCTAGTTACTTTTGTGACTATTATTTTTACTGTCTTGACATCAAGAGTAGGTTGTGTTGTATGACCCGGTTTTAAGAGAATATTGACCTATCCTATGGTTTAGAGATGTGAAAATTGATATCATTACTTTTTAAGAATTTATTTGGCATTGTAGATCCCTGAAACCATGACTAGCTCTCGTCGAATTCAATGAGGGTAGCGACAACCACACTCTAGAGGAGTGGGACCATGGTAATCCAATGGATCATTATGTAGTTATATCTACAGAACCTTATTCTGTTTTGGAAATATGTTGTGAGGAAAAGTTCCACAAGGGGTTTTATTACTTAATTCATACTTATCAAGGATCACCACAACCTTCCTTTTCTACGGATGTGATGATATGTATGTTATAGTAGAATAATCCCCCCATAAATTCAGGGGATGGTGGTCCACATGATGCTGAGATGTGGATTGAGAATACACCCTTGATCATAGATCATCCGGAGACACCTCTTAATATGAGAGTGAAGCTTTTGATGTATATGCTATATGGGGTAGGAAAGTGTTGGTTGGATGTTCTAAACCAGGTTGAAAGGCTACGAGTCATGGTTTATTCTAATTTACAATCCTGGGTCAATGAATATTTTTACCAAGATTCTCTGATATTAAATTAGGATTGTGAGTTCACCCATCTAGAGAAGGGTGTAATGATTGTAATGGAGGACTGAGAATGCGTTACAGTGCTGCATCATATTGCATCAGTAGACATTACTGATGAGATTTCAATGGTGAGATAGTTCGGGAATGGTATCAGACATGATGTTAGATCTCAGGTCAATGTGTTCAGATAAACCTCTATTTCCAAAACTGGGAATCAAGTTCTGAATATAGAGTTGATTCTAAGGAATTATAGCGGTGTAGATTATAGTAGTATAGTCTCTTGTCCTAGTATATTGACTTCATACGGGAAGAAAGCGATGTTATGAGGTTTCTTGTGAGACGAGTATCTGTCAGTATTTGAGAAACGGTAATTCATTATTCTATAAACACTATGGAAGACTAGAAAACATAATGAAACTGTGTGATCGTGAGCTAGTATAGTAGTGATCTTGTGATAGGATGGGCCAATTGAAACATATTTTCACTATCATCCCTATAGTAGTGATAGTATGGTGGTCATATTTGAAAACATGTTAAGGAGTGGGTTCTTTACTCCACATCAGGTATGGATAAGGGGATTTACTGGTCGATTAGCTAGATGTGGTGATGGTTATGGTTGAGCCATCCTAAAATGAGATACACAACAAAATATGAGTGAACCTACACTGGGCACTGAGGTTGTGACAAAAGGTAATGGTGCAGACTAGATCTATTCTATATAATCTACCCTGAGGAGTTGGGTTTCATACCATCTATGCTGAGTAGTATGATCATAGTATCCTATACAATTTTGATATATTCTTTTTGATATAGGTGCATTTTATTTCATCGTATTACTATCTATGTTGAATGCATTGGGATTTACATATTTTCTTCTAAGATAATTAGTATTCTAGTCATTGTATTGGGGATTAGAATGGATGATGTGCATTCTTGTAGGGAGTTCCAATAGAAGTTGGTGGGTTTCTCATCATTTGGAATCATTTTTTTCTCAAGATAACCATGTTTGACATCATACTCAGAATGTACTGGCTAGTGGACTATTATCCCATGTCGACTACTTTCATAAGATGTTGATATTCATATCACCATACGACATAGTTTATACACACAAATGGGAATGGGATATATAGGAGATGCAAGATGAACTACCTAATCATGTGATAGGTGAAATGAAAACCCAAATTGCTATTTTGTATCAGGATGATTTGGGATTACATCAAGTAGACATTCCTCATGTGTTTGAACTTTTCATAAATTTATTCTATGAAATATTTTCTCATTATACTCCTAAGAGAGAGGTTGAGTTCTCAATAAAGATATTTATAGTATCTACACCATTATCAATTTCTTTTTAGATGATAGATATGGAGAAGATACTATAGATCAGGAGGTAGTTACAAAATTTGGAGGTAAAGGGTTTAATTCAGCCCGATAGTTACCTGTGGGGTTTGCCCGTCCATTTTATTGAAAATTAAATATCGTACCCTTAAGCTATTCTTGTGTCACCAGAAATTGAACCATCTAATGGTTTGAAATCTGTATCCCCTTCCATGTATAGATGATATATTTTATCAGTTTCAAGGAGATCTGATGTTCTCAATAATTTATTTGAGATCACATATCATTATTTTCATGTTCAAACTATAAGCATACAATGTACACCCATTTTTAGAAGGTGTGGTCTATATGTGTATTTGGTTATTCCAGTCAGTCTCATGAATGTGCTAGTAGTATTCATGGATGAAATGAACTAAGTGTTCCATCCTTATTTTTATTCGATTGAGGTGGTTTCTATGAATGATATCTTGGTGTATTCTCATAATCTACATGGCCATGAAAAAAATAATGATATCAAACTGGAAACAATGATAGGGAATTAGTGATATGATAATATCAAAAGTTGAACTTTCTTGTATCGATTAGATTCAATTCATGGGATACACATATCTTGAATATAATAGCATCAGTTGACCTAGAGAGGGTGGGAGCTATAATTTGCTGGGAGAATCCCAAGAACATCTTTTTGGTATGATGATTAATGGATATATATTATTAGAATTGGTTTTCAATACTTAACTTCTCACTCCTAGAAGATCCACCTATCAGAATGAATAATAAGTGTTTGATGTTAGTATGGTTATATTCATCTGACATGACCTTTCAGGAGATTAAATCGAAATTATCTTCAACACCAATACTATTTCTGATAGATAATAGAAGGTGCTACACTATGTATTATGATGAATCATGTATAAATATGGGTGTAGATATTATGTAGGGAGATAGATTAATATTTTATGGGTCCTTATTTTTATGGAAACATGAGACGAATTACCCGATGCACGGTCATGAGTTAGTTGTAGTTGTTCATGCATTATGTTGTTAAAGACATTACATACTGATATTGAATTTTGTGATGTACAAGGACAAAAATATCCTCAAGTATAAATTTACACATCATGATCTGAATCTGAAACAGGGAAGGTTAGTTGAATACCTATAGTATTTTTAATTCCATCCTGCATACAAACCTGGTAAATGAGATGATATAGCAAATTTACTAACCATGGGGCTCAGATACATGCAATAAAGGAGGATAATATTGTGAGGAAGTGTATGGATTTATTCTATGGGATGAACATGGATGTGATGTATAGTCAAGGAAAAGGATTTTCAATAATCCTTAGTTATGAACTATATCCTATATGATAGAGTGAGGATGAGGTCGCTATCGAATTTATAAGGCCTGGTTCTAAGGTTTAGTGTAGCATGGGATGATCCACCACTAGGTTAGATCGTGGGAGAATATTAAATCCTTCATTTTCATGGTCACGTATGGGTTGTAGTGGGAAAAAATGAGGAACTGTTGTGTAAGTTACATACCTATGCTTGTGATGCTCATCCCTATATCACCAAGATATACCATTTCATCATTCATCAGCAATTTTTGTTGGGTATGAAGAGAGAGGTAGTTACTTTTGTTATGTGGTGCTCTACCCACTAGTGGGTAAAGGGGAGAAATCAATGACCACTCATAATTTTATAGAATTTAAAATTTTCCATTTTGAAATGGGATAACGTGGAAATGGATTTCCTAACTGGTTTAACAATGTCTCTTTGACATAGTGATTCACTATTGGTGTTGTTGACTGGATGAAGAAGGTTGGTCATTTCCAACCAATCAAGGATAACTACATTTAATATGATCTTTGGAGGTTTTATATCAATGTGATTGCATGCCTATGGGTTTCCACACACTATCATTTTAGAAAGGGATTATTAGTTTACATATATTTTCTAGATGATTTTAGAGATGTAACTGAGTACACTGGTGCTTCTGAGCACAAAAAACCACCATCAGACAGATGCTCAGTCACATAGTATGATACATGTTCTTGATTACATTCTAGGATCATGCCTTTATGATTTTTGTGGATATTGGGGGAGGTATATACCCATGGTTGTGTTTTCCTAGTATAATAGATATATGAATATGAAATAGATGGTAGATTATCTGACATTCATCGGTATTCCATGCAAATAAACCATGTGATGTTAGTGGTTGGTAATGCAGCATTACTTAGACCAAATATCATGTATGATTCATGTGATTAGGTCTAATTGATCAAGAACTGATGGATATTAATCATTATTGATCAAAATATTACAACGATCACCACATATGAACTCTAGAGTTTGTGGTTTGGATCAGGTATCTTTACATGTTTTGCTGAGGTAGGGACATAGTCAGATCACAAGACATGGTAAGACGTGTCCATGAATTTTTAGGCCGTTTGAGATTCCTAGGAGTGTTAGGCTAGTAGAATATCAGTTTCAGTTTCCTAAATATTTTTAATCCATGCATGAAGTATTTCATATATACTAGCTTCACCAATATCATTCAGACCCATTTCATGATTTTTATCCTTAGGAGGTTGAGCTTCAGGTAGATATGTCCTTTTAAGAGCATGTGATAACTATTATGGATCATAGTATGATTGTTCGTTGAGTCCAATTAGTTCCCCACGTAAGGTTTCTATGGTAGCATGACTGATTATTGGATGAGACCTGGGGTTGGATGACTGAAGTACAATTATAATGGAAATAGTTATTCTCAGTCATTCTGGACCACCATTTAGAGGGAAATTTAGGGGTGAATAACTTTAAGGGGGGAAGTTTGTAAGAATCTGGTTCTTCATTGAGGTGTAGATCCTTTAAATTTGGTAAATTTGTAGTTTAAATGTTTAAATATGGCTAAATATGAATTTCTATTATGGTCATTGTGGTATCAAGGGTATCTAGGGCGAGTTTGGAGATGAAAACCAAAACAATGGGTGAAAATGGTTTTGTGTATGGTAAGAAGAAACCATGTGGGGTTCGATTAATAGTTTCATCTAACCATTCGAGGCTTGTCAATGAAGCCCTATATAAAGCATGATTAAATAAACCATGCGACTTAGGGAACACGGTCTTGTGAAAATGTCTACAACTTTGACAGATAAGGTTTTTCATATTTTGATAATGGTTAGACAAATTGTGAGAGGAAACCAAGTAGTGTGTCACTTACTATAGAATAGACTGCATGGTTGGCATACATCTGGGACAACTATGCAGCCAAACCATTCAGACCTATAATTCTAGGGAAATTACAATAATTATATTAATTAAATCAATTTGAAAAAAATTTATACACTTATCTCATTTTGAAGCTGGTGGATATTGGGAGCTCATTTGAATCTCTAATGTATAATATGTGACCCCTCCTCCATCTAATACTGAAATTGAGCAACGTCAGTCTCATTGGATCTAAGTTAGTGATTTCAAAATTCATTTTATTTCATTATTTATTCTTATTAGTATTGGATATGCTATTTAGTGTAAGATAATATGGCCTAATTTAATGTTGTTCATCTATTTTTAAATTTTCTTCCACTTTAGTTGAATCAGGAGATGATACTAGATAGTCACATTACTACCAACCTATGATAGGTGGTGTATAGTTTTACCATTTAGTTTGGTGTTTTATAGACCTATCATTTTGAGTTCCTTCCACTAGGATTTCATGTGTGGACCTTAATTTGAAATGATAATATGGATCAAATGGAAGTGGACATTTTTGGGATGCCCTTTGATTCCTTTTTAAGGGGATAGAGGGTGTTTCCCAAACCAATTCCACCCATAGTGTGTATCCTTTTTTTTATAATTGTTAAACCACCCATGGGGTGTGTTTCGAAGATGCCTATTATGAGGACGCATAATATAATTAAGAGGAATTGAATTGCTTCAAAGGATAGGTTCTTCATCCCATTGCAATGTGTTGAAATGTATTCTCTATTGAATTGATTAAATGGATTATGTGTGATATATCAAACGTGTGGGTATACTCATTGAATAACATTGAATTTGAATTGTTGTTAATTTAGTGGTTAAATGCATTGGTTGTAATTGGATGCTTATTAATTGATAAATGGAATAAACGTTATATGATTCCATTTGATGGAATGAACAAATCTCCATTGGTCATGAACAAAGTAGATGATTCCTTGGATTGAGATTCTCATGGGGTATTGATTTAGTAAGATTCATTGTGCCTTATCATCACTTGGATCTAGTTTATTGTGAGTTCACAGCAGACATGGTTGGTTTACATGTTCCTTGGTTCCCACCACAAGGCTAACTGAGTTTCCAATGAGTTGATCCTTGAAATCAATGAGTATACCTGGTCTTCTACATCATGGATCCATACCTTCTTTGTCTAACACATTCATTATATGATGTCACCATGAAAAATGATATGTGTAAGATTTTATACATAAGACATGATTATTTTGACACATTTTTTTATAAAGAATGGTTTTGGGTGAAATGTAAAAAATTGATGAATGGTGAGGGTTTGATGGTTACATTGGTTTACAAAATTCCTTTTGATAAGATCTTGGAAATTTATTTGCAGGGATCCATGAATTGAAATACATTATCACTTGATTTTTTAAATGTATGCTATGGGAAATTTACATTTATATGATACATACATGTATTACATGCACATAATTTATCTTATTATATTGCACAGTTAGGAATTGCAATCGATATTTGGGTGAATAACTACTAAGATTGTATTTCACACCCTGTTTAGGCCACCATTCGGTACCTGAGAAGACTTCATGGATGCATGTGGGTACCAAGGAAAGCACCAACAGTTCAATTCTTGATTTTTACAATTCTAGAAACATGGGAGAAAAGGACCAAGATCAGGCTTGTGATGCTATTCAATGATAGAACATTTTGACTTTTTTGTATATCAAAATATGTATTGTATTTTACTACTATGTACCTATTTTTTCCTCTTTGTGGAGACATGCATGATCATCAATCTATATATAATTAGTTTTGGAATTATTACTATTGCAACTGTTTATTTATTATTTTATATTCAGAATTTTTCTACAATTGATTATTATGGATATTCTTCTATGTAACACTATGGTAATAGGGTAATGGTCACCCCATATATACACTCTATTTTCATACATCTAATCAGATGAATCCTGCAATAACGAAGACGTGATTTATTCCATGTGGCCAATGAGGCTCAAAGAGGTGTTTAGTGGAATTCGGGTTAATGATGTTATATATGAGGGTTATAAACTAATAAAACAATGCAAAAATTACATGAAATTCAAGTAATAATACCATATATTGATTTGTGAAATGTAGGAACTGAAAATACTTCATTCTATGATACATATTATCAATGATTTCTGTAAATAAGTTTTTCGTGCTTTAAATCACAAACAGTTTTGTGTAATATACCTAAACATAAGAAATATTCCCGTATTGATTTTAAAACATTTTTTAACCACTGATGAGTTATTTTTTATGTCTACGATTAGAAAAAACATCAATCTAATGCATGGTATGGTCAGAATTAATCAATAAACAATTTTACAAGGTACTGTAGCATTTAAAAAAAATTAACGATGTCAAAACATGGTTAAATATTTCAAATTTATATGAAATCAGAAGAAAATAACCTTATATTCCTTTTTGAAGTATACAAACTGACAATAAACCATTTTGAGTTATGGTTTTCTAGAAATTATGATAAATGATTTTTTGATTTTAAATATTAAAACTTGCATATAATAGTCCAAATCCTAGAAAATGACATCTGATTTATTTTAAATCCTTTAAATCCATAGTTTAATTATTTTTTATGTCATGAGATGAAATAATACTAGTATGGAATGTCGTGTGGTCGTAATATACTAGTAATCATTTTTTATGGGTACTGATTCCATTAAATATGTGTGTTGGGTGGTCAAAACTAAGAGAGAAATGTTGGATTGACATGAAATCAGAGAACAATGACCATTGATTGATTTTTGATATTTTGAAACTAATGTCATATAATTTTGAGTTATTGTTTTTCCAGAATTACTTTATATGGTATCCTTCCTGTTTAAATCATTACGTTTCATTTATAAGGTACAAACAAATGATATTTTTATGTTTAATTCCATGAAATTAAGTTACATGATACATGAAAAAAATACTTCAAATCTAGTTGAATGGATTCATTATAGGTTCATACGATGTGCATTTACTATATCTCATAACTTGGGGACATACATCAAAGGAAAGGGAGAGCATATGGCCGAGTAAGAAAAAGAAAGGGAAACTGTTTAATGCAATCTTGATGAATTTCAATAAGAAATAGAGGAATACAAAAAATGAATGAGAAAGAGGAATATCATAATAATAATAACATGAATAATATCATTTAAATGGATTTTCAATATTTAATTTTTACATTCATAATAATATCACCAATGTTTTTCACAGAGTTTTCACAAATATTATTAAAGTTATTCACAAATGTTTGATAAAACATTTCATATCTTGAGAGTAAATTATTTATCTGATGAATTAGAGAACTATAAATGATCCCCATTCACATGTATTATTGATAATGTGATCCAAGTAGAGAATAAGAATTCATTTCATAAATAACATTTTGAGAATAAAAGAAAACTGGTTTCATTTTAAAATCATGGTGTATCAAAAGTGATTTTAAAACATGATCATTATGCAATTTTAATCAACTTTAAGGGAATTGAAGTCATATACATGTTAAATCCTCTATAAAATAAATAATTTAATCATATTGGTGATTATACCTAGAAAATAAATAGTTTTTAGTATTCACAACAAATAAAATAAAAGGTATTATTTAAGAGAAGATAGAAATTTTGAGAAGTAAAATCAACAGCATAACAACATCAAAATGTGGTTTTAGAAAAGGTTAATAAGAGAGTGGTAAGTGGTATACAATTGATAAAATAGAATTAGTATGTAATATAATTTGTTTTAATTGAATAAGATAGTGTTTTCATAACATACATAAGACATATATAAAAATATTTTCTTGAAATGAAGAGAAAAAAATGATACATCCCTTACCAAAAAGATTTGCTCCTAAAACATGATTATTGGGACTTTATGTAAATGAAAACACAGTGGGATTACTCCTTGGAATGTAAAAATATCATAGATTCCTATAGAATAAATTTGGTGTTAATGTAAATTAATATATGTGTGGATGTTTATTGAAAAAGTGGGGGGATAATTTATTATTTCTAAATAAGGGATTTGGACACCTAGGTAGTAGTAAATGAAAAACAATGGGGTTTCCCATGGTATTTTAATACTGTATTGAACACATGGATCATATTTTATAAAAATTTATCCCACAATAGTTTTCCACAATTTTATATTAATTAGTTTGGCTATGAAATGTAATGTATCCAAAAAATAACAGTTTTGACGATAATGTTTAAATTCTTCATATTTTTATATTAAGAAAAATTATTCTTAAAAGGGATTCATCGAATAAAAATTTTATATATATAAAAAGAATACACATTATTTAACAAAGTCCTAGACTCATAATCCCTAATAAAACCTACATAAATATTATAGGTTAGTTGTGTGATTATGATAGACTCATTATGTGGCTCAGCTAACATTGCCTGATTGGTAATTTCAACTAACATTAACCTATCTAGGAAGAGATTTTTTTCAAGCCTCAATTGTTAAATATCAGCCTTTTCTTGGTCAAGATCGAAGCCTAGTGACACTACCTCCCTCCAATATTCTAAAAAATGGGCTTTATATGACATGAATATTCATGTTTAGGCTATCATTTCTCCATTATGCATTAATTATATATTTTTATTTCTACATGTAAAAAACTAATTATAAGGTTAATATTATTAATAAAAGTATATTTTTAAATGGACATATTGACCAACAGTCATAATTGATCAATGGTCACAACCCGATGGATACCCAATGATCACATCTAAACTTATAGTCACTTCATTATTAAAGTGATGTAGTTTGTGGGGTCTAAAATAATATAAAACAAATTTATTGGAAAAAAATTCATTAAACAAGTATGTGTTGTTAAATTTCTCAACCATTATGAAAATTCATCCCATGATTTTCAACTTATTCCCTATGCTGAGAAAAGGAGTGGTTAATTTTATAGAGAGTCATATTTTTTCATCTAATACTTTTTAATTCTCATAGAAATAATTTTAGATCTATAAACTGAGACGATTCTTGATTATGAGGCCTGGTGTGCCAAAAAATAATTTTACAAAAATATTAAAACCATTTTTATTGGGAGCACACATTTTTTATAAATAATAAAATATCTCCTAAACGATCGATTAGATCAGAAATATAATATAAATATTGGTTTTGGATCCTTTTTTATACCTTAGTAAAGACATAAAATGAGTCAACATGGGATTTTCATACCTCTCACTCGTTGGTAGTGTGTTAAAATGATTTAATTGATTATTTAGTTTATTAAATGAATTCATTTAACCTATTCCAATGTGATTATAAATATATAATTAATGGTTTTCTTATAGGTTTGGAACAAAATTTCAGCAATTGCAGGTGAGCTATATCTTCTCCTTCTAATTGGAGAACAAATAATAGTGATGAAGCCTTAGATCCAAGTGGATTGAAGCAAAAAAACACACAACAGCGTCTTCCAATCATTAAGAAATTTTGATCTTTGTCAAAAATGATTGATCTGATCATAGTAGGTGTTTTCTATTGTCTTTTATGTGATTGATAAAATTTTGAGATTTATGATGATTTTTTATTCATATTTTCTCCTTGCATGATCCCCAAATACTAAAAAATTTTCTTTTGTCAATTATTTCTACCTCTGGATGTCCATTCATGATTAGTTAAAAAATATACCTTCGAAAATAATCAAAACATTAGCTTATGTTAATTTATCTCCCTAATTATTCACATTCATCATTGGAGAAAACCCACCGTTCAAATATCGACAATTTCCAATTGAACAAAACTCAATTGGGTGCCTAGATTCATGGTAGATCAATGAAACAACAAAAATATCATCAACAGAGACTGGATATGTGTAGATCATGACCAGAAGATCATAGGTATGTGATTTTTTCCTTATTTTGGGCATAGAATTGGTCACCAGTGTCTCGCGAAATGTGTAGAGGCTATATGGGGAATGAAAGCAAGGTAGTTAGTCAGGAGGGTGGTGTAGCATGGAATCAGGGTGCGACTTTAGTGAGGAAGGTGGAAAAGTAGGTCATGTGGAGGTAGTGAGTGGGCGTGAGGCTTGCTATCGAGAGAGGTAGTGGTTGGCCTGGCTTTCGAATGGTAGTGGGTGTGCATCCAGTAGGTAGGATTTAGGATGAACATCGGCCACATTGCATTGGAAGATGTGGATTCAGCCGGTGATGAGGGCGAGCTGACCAGAGGTGCATCGATGATGTGGACTAGAGGTGCAGTAGCACGGAAGACCAGAGGTGTGGCATCACAACATACCAGAGGTGATGGCGAGAGTTCTTTTAGAAGCGGGGGGGGAGGAATAAGCCTAGTGGCTACGGATTCGACATGGGGAGCAAGGGGTAAATCTTATGTGAAATGAAAAATATAAAAAATATTAATAAACTAATAATAATTTTAAAAATAAAAATAATAAAAATAAAAATAAAAATATTAAACATTACACCCCCATGACATCCATTTTGGTGGTTCGATTCACACACAATCTATGGTTGTCTGACCCCATTGACAATATGGCCATTTTATGTCCATTCAATATAATTTTATCTAACCCATGGACTGGACCCAAAAAATTCCATTGAAATAATACATTTTATAATATTATTAAATCTTCGATCCGCCACAACTCCAATGTGCGATGTCCGATTGATGTTCCATCTAAAGTGACTTGACTCTGTCTTTAACACGATCATTTCAAGACCAATATTGGATACTTATTTTGAGCTTGTGGATTGGGTGCACAAAATTAGTACAAATAATAATATTTTTCTTATTGTTGTCGTTGTGGTTGTTGTGAAATATGGTATTTGAAATAGCTTCTTAGAGTGACGTCAGATTGACAATCCATCAGTAGCTTCGAGACCCTTAATTTATGGTGGATTGTATGGTACCAATTTCAGATATTTAAACCAAGATAGAGGTTTTCACCCCATGAAGCCTGGTTAAGTTGTGTTGTGGTGAAATGTGACTTTTTCACTGAGAATCCTATTTGTAAAAAAAAATTCGATCCTATGAATTTTTCTATGAGTATGGAAAATGTGTGATTCATTTATTTTATTTTGGGATCAATATTTTGGAGACATGAGGCACAAATCATGCACAAGGCTATGAAATAAGGCTTCATCACTGGGTGACCAATTTAGGTGAATTAATAGTCTATCATGTGCGCTTTTCCACAAGTATCACAACAATGTGACTTTTTTTGTTATATGGGGCCTTTTGAAGTGGAATGGATGTGATGTTACTTTTAATCTATTCAAAACAATGATGAGAATTATGCAATCGTCATCCTCTTTCCAGATATTTCATGTACTCTAGGAGTTCACTAGCACACCAATGGGTACATGTACATATTTTAGTATGCAAGGATGGATAGCTACACATCCATGAGATGAGGCGGGGTCACACATTGTGTGGGCCCCATAACAATTTTGTACGTAATTATAACCCTTCTACATCTCCTATAACATTATTTTTTCATATTTTGTCCCACAAAGATTATATTCTGATTGTTTTTCTATGTAGAATGTGATAGTGCAATTAGCAGTGGCTTTTAAGATACGACTGTAATGTTCTAGGTTTTTCTCTAGCATAGGAAACATTAGATGATGGAAGTGGTAATACATGATTACCAGAGTAGTACCAAGATTACCCTGCAACTAGGCTGGAAAATGGAATTCCCCGATGATAGTATGAGGCTCTACCTCGATCTAGGTTGGGTAGTAGAATCACGTGATGGTAGTACCTTGCATTACCTATAGTATCACTGGGCAGTGGCATTCCCTGGTAATCTTTCTGAGTTACACATTAGAAGGATTGGGGTACTGATGTTCCTCTACATTCTAGAATTACCCACCAGCTAAGTAGGGAAATTGCATTCATTGATGGTATTCAAATTTTAACCCTATAGATGGGTTGGGTAGTGGTGTGACCATGGTGGATCACTGTTCTTACCCACCAGTAGTATTTATGTAGTGGCATTCCCCACTAACCATCCCAAGTGGTACCCACCAGTCGGGTTGGGCAGTGGAATTCCTTAGTGACTACCAGAGAAAGACCCACGACTGTGTGACATTTTGATGAGGCATGGTTCAATATACACTTTCACCCACAATAAAAAGGGAACATTACCCACTCATACACATTCTTGTGATGCAACTTAAAACTGTTCGAGTGAGTCATTGTCTCCCAAAGAGGAAAGTATTAAAGTGTGTTGATTTGATCCCCTTTAACTTGTGTCTCCTGGGAAGAAAATGAGGTTCTTGGAATTGTATATGGATTTACATGGAAATATAGTATACACTTTTTTATTAGGATGGGTTGTGATATAGAGATCTCGTTACTCTCTAATTTGGGATAATTGAATGAGAATATATATTTATCCTGTTACATAACCCAGTCATTGGGTTTTGGTTACTCTCGTTATAGGAGAGGCAAAGATGCACAGGGTATGCCATGTGCATTCTGTATCAAGCATCATGTGATGGGATGAGTCTACTATCCTAATATAGGCAGCAAATAATCAATGATTAGTTTATCCATTCATCCATTCAAACACCTTGTGCTTGGATGAGTTGACTTTCACTCTCTTTTTGGGTAGAGTTGTACTCCTTTATTTTACTCTACCATGTTCTATATACTAATTCTATTCTATTATATCTCTTGAAGATCCCCATTAACCATTTTGGTCATTATACTAGGTATATATATACACACCCATGAATTAAATATTCCCAAAAAATGTCATGTATTATATAGTGGGAAGACAGGTCGATCAAGAATATAAAGGAGCATAGGGATACAAGCTATGTGGACCATGTATGGTGGTTGGAGTTGGGATGGGGGGGGCTCACAAATATTAATATTTTTTAGTTTTATTTAGGATGGGACAAGATTCACGTTTGGTCAGGAGTTTTCCCCTTTAATTTTTATTTTACACTTCCATATTCTTTTTCTGTATAGAGGTGTATTCATGTTTATTTTACAATATAGAATTATTCACTTTTTCTTAATTTTCCTATCCACATTTGCGTTGATTGGGATGCTTGGATGTGTATAGGTTTTAGAAAAGGTCCTCCCCAAGTTTAGTTGTGCCTTTGATAGATATCTCCAGCCCCGGTCTACAGAGGTGTGGTTGGGGTATTTTGTGCTCAAGCCCAAGCTTGGGTCGAGATGTGACAACATCCACATCATTGTTTCATATGGTTCCCACGTCGCTTATTCATATTGAAGGTTTCTCCACAACACCATGATGAGGAGGGTAGTCTTCTTGTGTAGAACCTTTTCTCTCTGATCCAATCTCTCCACTGACTACTTCTCATATGAGAGGCCATGTTCCAGTTGTACCACCTACATATTTACTACAAGTGATGGTTTTGGTACATACATCATATAGAGAGATATATGGAAACAACATGAACCTGATCCTGGATTTAGTGAAAGTGTTGGATGATAGGCCACTTCTCATATGTGATCCAGTATTGGAAAGGGACAAATGTAATTGGGGAATAAAATCCATTTCTTCCAAAACTGCCTGACTCTCATCCAAGGTGAAAATCGAAGTATGAATTCTTCACCAACTTAAATATCCAAGGACAATAGACAGTTGTCAGTATAGCACTTCAGCCAACTTTGACACCATTTATGTGTTTTTGGATGGAATGAACCTTTTCATTCATCTCTTTCCCAAGATAAAGTCAAACAATCTTTCACTCACCATATTCATCCCCACAAGTAGGAGTTCTAAATCACTTCCCGTACAGAGTTTTATCTGGACACATCTGAATACTCAAATGGAAGATGTTATTTTTTGAGAACTAAACTAATGTTATATGTTGACCCCATACACCTTAAAAATCCATTCTTCATGTTATCAGTATTTTTCCAATTTTTTGAATTATCCTTTCAGATTGTCCTTTAGTTTGAGGTAGATTATATATAGTAAAATTCAATATAGTATTCAGAGAATGTTGATGAATTATATAGAATATTTATGTGAACGATGGATTGTTATCAAATATAATAAAAATATGAAATCCATAAAACCTCACAACATCCTTTACCAATATATTGGTATGTTCGTCAAGAGGGAAATCTCTTGAATAGTGATAAACTAGATTATCTTGGTGAGATAGTCTAATATAATCCATGTATAATTATTTCCAATGGATGTGTTCAAGAGACTAGTGACAATTTCCACTGTAATATTCTTCCACTTCTATGTTAGTATGGATATTAGTGGTATAACCTATTTAGGAATATATCTCTTTTCCTTCACATGTTGACACACCAAGGACCCTATAGTGTAGTCGACAATATCCCATTTCATGTTATCCCACCAATAATGGTCATGAAGGTCCCTATACATTTTTGGGTTTCCAAGAGATATATATATATATATAGTGTTGATTTATTATATTCATCTTACAACTCCTTATTTAGTTCTGGAATATATGGAACACATAAACTAGTATGAAATTTCATTATACCTTACTGATCATTATTGAACTCAGGAAACTTCCAATTCTTTATAGCCACTATCTTTTTTTTTTTGCAAAAAAGGATCATCTATTTTAGATTTCATGATATTATTATATAATGATGGTTTAGAATTCATTTGGGATAGGATTTATTATGTACATTCCCTCATGATTCCCATGTCTAACATTAATAGATCATTGATTAATTGGTCCCATTTAATCGATATCATTTAAAGAACAATATTGGTTTTCTGCATGAGTGAAATTATTTATACTTCTAGGTCGATAATTAATTGATAAATCACAGTACTTAAAAATATCCATACATATCCTTTGTCTTAGGTTAAATTCCTTTTTTTGTTAAAATATACGTCAAACATTGATGGTCAATGAATATATCACATTTCTCCCCATAAATATAGATCCTATATGTCTTCAGAGAAAATGACAACATTATCATTATCCAAATCTTGCTTTGGGTATTTCATCCCATGTGGATTTAAATCTCAAGATGGATAAGCAATCACATTACCATTTTCCATAAAGATGAACACAAGACCTTTTCGAGAAGAATCACTAAAAAACAATCCTTCTATAAAAGATGGTATAGTTAACATGGGTGCAATAATCAATCTCCTCTTTAGCTCTTGAAATATTCTTTACTCCCCTTTGTCATGATGAACAAGGCCACTTTTTCAGTTAACATGGTTAGTGGATTATATATTCATGAATTATTTTTCACAATCCTCATATAAATATTTCTATAGTAAGGAATATATATGTCTTAGTTACTATTGTAGGATAAGGATACTCCGCTATAATATTTTTCTTGGTTGGGTCAACTAATATTCATTCATCGGTTACAATGTGCTTCAAGAAAGTAAATTTTTGTAACAAAAGTGAACATTTCTTCAACATTACCAATAGAATATCCGTTCATATATTTTTCAATATAACCCTTATATAATCCTTGTGATATTATCATCGTTTTGAATATATCATGTTATCTTTAATAAAAACTACATAAAGTTTATTAAGGTAGTTCTTAAAGACTCTATTAATCTAATCCATAAATATATCAGTTACATTAGTCATGCCGAAGGGAATAAAAACAAACTCAGAAGGCCCATATTTGGAATCAGAAGTCTATCTTTGCAATACCATCTCTATTCAACCTCAATTGGTGTTAACTAAATCAAATATTAATCATCGAGATGAATTGATCCCTTGAAGTCGATCAAATGATTCATCAATCATGGGAAGTGGGTAGTTTTTCTTCGTAGTGATCCCATTATGATCTCTATAATAAATTCATATCCACATTGATCCATCCATATTATTTACAAAGATAACACATACTCCCCAATGAGACACTGTTGGATGGATAAACCCCTTATTCAAAATATTTCAGATTTGTTTCATTAATTCCTCAAGGTCTACATTTTATATTCAATATGGGGTCGTTGATGTCAGATTCGATCCTACAATGTGTTCAATGGATAACACTCCCACTATTTATGGGGGAGGTTTATGTAACTATTCAATAAATAAATCAATATATTATGGAATTATGGGGACGTATTCTCTTTATTTTCTTTCATTTTCTTCATCATCATCACCTATAATTTCCCTAAAGAAGGATAAGAGAGATTCTTCTAGACAAATATCAGGTTGAGATATCTATTCATTATAGATAATAGTAGGATTTCCATTCAAGACTATTGATATTCCATTTCTTCTTTAGTTGACTTTAGAATTATACTTTGAGAGTTGGTCCATCCCAAGTATAATGTAAAATTATAGCTAGGGAATGACTACAAGATTTTCAAAGATATTGTTCTTGAAAAAGTAAACAATGGAGTTTCTATACACTTTTGATTCTTAGATGACCCTCCAGAAGTATTGAATTCATACTCTACATATAATAGTACATGGATTGATTCTATATTCCTTAAAAACATGGAAAAATATAGGAATTCATTGAACATGAATCTAATGAAGTATATTCATGGTTTTATCGAAAAATGTTAGTATCATCTACCAAATCATTTAGAGATTCGACCAATTCCATCATGATAGAAAAATACCAATTTTTTTATCTTTGGCTTTGTTGATGTTGATGATGATTCCCTTCTGTTAAATTCTGATTTTGAAAATGATTGGAAATGTTTGCAAGCTGTCAACACATGAAGCATCGGACTTTAGGCTAGGCCCACAACATATACCCTTTTTCATAAGTGTTGAGATGTTTCAGCTTCACCTAACTATGTCTATTAAGAGAAATATGGCTATCTATTCTACATTTGTAACATATACTGCTCCCAAGATAGAAGTTAACTGAATTTGTCTTCCCACAAGTGTTCAATGTGGAAATTTTCATTTACTTTCCTCGTATTACATGATCAAAGTTATTCCCTAATAACGGATCCATTGATCTTTTCATTTCATTTGATCTATGAGACCAATGCATTTTTATGAACTCTATTTCAACATTCATAGAACTTTTTACTCTCTCCTCATATTTGTACTAGTATTTATTGGATAAATTCATCCAAAGATGGGGTTATAGTACACTAATGAATCTATAAACCTTCTCATTAACATATATGAAAATGATAGAGTTGTAGATATAAATTCATGGAAAGTTCATCTCATAGATTCCCATTGATCATTTTACTTATAAATTAAATCTAATAATTGCTTCTTAATTTCCATTCAGATTAAACAGGGGAAATATTTCCTAAAAATGGTTCCCTAAAATATTCACATTCCATAGATTCAATATCCATTATTGGATTCATGTTTTTAATCAGTTTCAACCACCGATCACATTACCCCTCTAATCGGTATAAAACATGGGTGATGTTCTCTTGTTCAAAACAACGAATTATAGAAAATATAAATTATATATATTTTCTCCATTGATCAAAAAGAATTTGGTAGGTAGATCCAGTGAATGAAGGTTATTTTGGACACAAGATAGGCTAAAGGGAGGATTTTTCCCTCCATGATGAATGTGGTCCACTATCTTGATTCATGTAATTTTTCATAACTTGAGTTAGTTGATTCATCATTCTCATGAAGTTTTGCCTTACTTCACCTATTGAAAGTTCATTTGTTCTTGGTCATTTGCACTAACCATTTACACAATTTCTCATATTTCTAATTATTTTATAAAAGAATAAAACCATAGTGGGAAACATGTGCATATTAATAATCATACAACCCTTAATGATTTTTATGTCTTAAAACATCATTCTCCAATATGTTATTCTGTAAAAACAATTAATTTTTCTATAAATCCATCATAATAGTTAATAATTGTTTATTAAACAAACATATGACATAGGAATGTCAAACCAGGACTGTAGTAAGGAAAATTTTCATGCACCAGTTCTCTTTCTAGTATAGCTCAATGTGGTGTTTTTTTGGTATTACCCTTATATACATCTTTGCTAGAGCCACATCCAGTTGTTCATATCCAGTCATGGATTTCATTGTTTAGCAACCACTAATATTAATATTTCACCAATATAATATGATTTTTCCTATATTTAACCATTCAATAAGTTTATTAAAAAAGTATTCAAATCCTAATTTCCATAAATAACTAACAAATTCATTGATAAAAACTATACCATTCAACCTTTTTAAAAACATCACTTTCCATTTACATAGTACTAACAAAGGAACTTATAATGTTTTTTAAGATAAAATTTATACATAATACATGAAAAAATAAAATATTATTCTGATACACTTGATAGGATGCATCATAAGTTCATCATACGTACAGTTACTATATCTCATAACAAGGAAATGTATTTTAATGGATATGATGAGCATAAGGCCCAGAAAGGGAATGAAAGGGAAATATTTTACATGTGTTCTTAAAGAATATCAATAATACCATTAAGTAATATAAAAACATAACGAATAATGGGCATATCATAAAAAAATAACATGATAAATAACATGGAAATGTGGATACTACTTTTAATTTTGACATTCATAAGCATTTCTCCACAGTTTGTCACTAAGGCTTCATAAAATATACCATGTTTATTTTCCATGGTATTGTAAAACATGACATTTAAAGAGATTAAATTCATTACACAATGCATTGGTGAGATATCATGGAGAACCATTCATCCGTCTTAATTATCATGTTAGAAAAAAATATCATAATAAATCATTTCACATATAACCCATGGAGAATAAAATAAAATGGTCTTAATATCAAAATCTGTGTGTTCCAAAAGTTCTTAAAAACACAATAATTATGTAATTTTATCCCAAATGAAAGTAATGTATGTTTTATTTATATCAATAAAAAATAAAAAAATCATTATTTAATATTTTTGAATACCCCTAGAAAATAAAGTGTTATGGTTCTTCAAAAGAAATAAATAATATTAAATTTCTTGATGAGGAAAGAGAAATTTTTAGAAGTAAAATCGGCATCATAATTGGAACAAAATGTGGTTTAAAAAATGTAAAGAGAGGTAGGGTAAGGGTGTACCACTTATGAAACACAATTTGGAGATAAGGGAATGAATACAAAATAAATAAGAGAGTGTTGAAATTACATTAAGAAGAAATTTACAAAAATTAGTTCTTGTAAAGAATATAGAGGAAGGATAGTTTCCATACATTAAATTGTAACTGCTAATACACAATGATTGGGAGTGTGGGGGATAGAGGACACCATTAATAGTATAAAAAAATGAGATTAATGGTGGATTAGTTAGCAGTGAAATCAAAAAAATAAAGTGGGGTTTATTAAAAGAAATAGTGGCGGATTTGTCTATTAATTTCTAAATAAAGTCTTTATACACCTTGGTATTGGTAAATGAAAATCCATGGGCTGGGACATTGTATTTTACCATGGTATTAGACAAATGAATCATATTTTATGTCATTTTACCCCACATGATTTGAACAGAATTTTATAATAATAAATATTTCCATGAAATGTAATGCTTCCACAAAATAACATTTTTAGAGTGAAATTTTAAATTATATAATAAGGAAAGAAAATTATAGATATGGAAATTGACTAAAATTTATAAAAATACATGGTATTAATAAAATAAAATTATTTGATTTAAGGATTGGTTTTACTTCTTTATTACTTCATTATTACTAAATTATGATTTCATTAATCACACCAAATAAATTTGATCTGCATTTTTACTATATAATAAAAAATGATGTATTTTAGAGAATTATAATAAATTAAGCCAAACATATTTTTGAAATATAATTTCAAAAAAGTTATTTATTTTATCATAATAGTTCTATAAGTATGAGAATTATATCTTTACATATAAAAATCATTATTTATTAAAATTAATAAAAGATTGAAAATGCAATATAAAATTTCTCACACATGAAAAAAAATTACTTTATCATTTATATATAAATAAGAGTTTATTATCATAATATTTCATTAAAATAATTAATATTCATAAAATATTATTTTATTATTATTATTTATATCATTTTTGGATAGTAAAATTTCTTTCTGAAAAATCAATTGTTCATATTTATTATATTTTTATATTAATCATAACTATTCCTAAAATGGAATTCATGGAATTACAATTTTTTATAAAAATGAATTATACATTAATTGACTAATTCCTTGAATCAATACCCATTATAACACCCAAATATGACCTATGGGTAAGGTGTGTGAAGTAGATAGACTCATGGGGTGGCCCATATAGCATTTCCCGAGTGGTAATTTATACATACATTAAATCCTACTATTAATGATTTCATTCAAGATTAAATTGTTGAAGCTCATCATGAGATACATCATGATAGAAGACAGGTGATGATACCTCCCTCACATGTCATGAAATATGGGGTTCATTCGTCTTGACTCTACTGGTTTAGGCCATCATTTCTCAATTCTCTATAAATCATCCTTTGTTATTTCTAGTTATAAATAGTAAATATAACATTAAAATAAATAATAATAGTATATATTTCAACAATCATATTGTCCAATGATCATTAGTGACCAATGGAACATTACATTTAAAACACTATGATAACATTTTAATTTATTCTCACTTCATTATAAAAAATATATATATTTATTGTTCATAAAATAATGAAACATGATTTTACCAGAAATAATTTTCATTCAAAAAGTCTGGGTCATTATAATGTAAACATGTTTGAGTATTTTAAAATAGTAAAATTAGTTCTAATGGTCCAAAACATATAAAATGACCACTTATTGAAGCGAAATAATGGGAAAACCCGCATTGAATTATTTTTAACATGTATATATTGAAAACATGTCAATCAGAGGAGCAGTGTGGTCAGAATGAATCTGTAGATTTTTTTAAGTTACCAAAGAATTTAATAATGTGTGTGGGTGGGTCAAGACTACTGAAACAAAATTGAAATAATATAAAATATTAGATAAAAAAATATATTTATTTTTTAAATGTTGGAAGGACTACATGCCATTCGTAGTTATGGCTTTCTCGAGATTTCCAAAAACGTCTTTTTTATGTTTTAAAAAATCTAAATCATGCATGTGAGGGACAAAACCAAAGAAAAAAAGACTCATATTGACCTGGAATCATTGTGAAATTAAATTTTAGATATTATTGATTTGTAGACACAAGGAATATGTGAATATGATATGTGGTGTGGTTGGAGTTACTCAGTAAAATTTTTCAATGATATTGAAGGCTTTAGAAATGTGTGTCTGGGCAGGGGGGTGGATAAAACCAGGGAAAAAATGTTGGATTTACAATAAACATAGGGAATGACCATAAATTGAATTTTTAGACGTAGTAACTGAGGGTACATCATTCCATGTTAAGGATTTCTTGGGATTCATGTAAACATGTATTTAATGTTTTAAAATAAAAAAAATGTGCATGTAATTATCCAAACCATATAAAACAACCTCAAATTTATTTATAATCCAGTGAAAAAAAATGTTGAGTAATTTAAGATGTGTACATATTGATAAAATATTAATCCAACATGTGATGTGGTCTGAATGACTCAGTAAAGCTTTTTTAAAGGTATGAGATCCTTTGAAAATGATTTTCGGGAGGGGGCAGGGGTTAAACCATGGAATACGACATCCATATAAAATGAAAATAGATTAAAATGGCCATTGATTGATTTTTGAAATTTAGGAAACATGAAATTTCATTATGAGTTACAGTTTTTCCTAGATTCTTGTAAACACATTTTTAGTGTTTTCAAACACTAAAACATATATTTCATCATTAAAATTTATAGAGAACAACCTCATATTGATGTGAAATAATGGTAAAACAACTTTCGAATTATTTATGTTTTTTAAGAATAAATAACACATTAATTTAATGTGCGGAGTGGTTGGAATGACTCAATAAAACTTTTTTAAAGATATTGATGCCTTTACAAATGTATGTTAGTGGATAAAATCTAGAAGAAAATCATCATATTTTCCTAAAATTAGACTTCAAATATAATACATTGATATTTTAAATATTCAAATTGACAGTACATCATTATGAGTTATGTTTTCCTAGAATTATTATAAACATGTTTTTAGCATTTTAAAACACTTAAACGCTCATATAATGGTCAAAAGCATAGAAAATAGCCTCAGATTGATGTGAATTAAGGGAAAACCCCTAGTTGAGTTATTATTTATATATTCATATAAATGTATTAATTTTTTTATTTAGTAATTTTCAAGCACACAACACATCAATAAAAAAATAAATTACAGTGTTATATACATATTCCATTTCAGAATCAAGTGTTTAATCATATTTCAATAGGAATCATTATGTTTTAAAAATTATTTCTATGATATATTATTAGTATTAAGTTTAAATACCTTTTTATAAAGATAAAACAACTTTTTTTGTAACATTATTAATATATTCTGTGACTTTTTAATTTTCAATGTATTTTCTTAAATATTATGGTTCTTAATTTAGGTGATAATTGCTAATGATAGGTATGTGGATGACCATTATGAACCATGAAATTCTTTATAAGTCAGTCATGATAGTTATTTTGTTTCTGGGATATGGTTAAATTTTTCCTATTATTCTATGGTAAATCTAATTTATTAGGTTTAGTTTTAATTTTTGTCTTCTTCTTTGTCAGAGATGATAAGATGAGGTGATTAGTTTTAGTTCAGGAAATGATATGGAGGAATATATTATCAGAACTAGATTATATATCCTTGGGTGTGAAGTAGGGTATAATGATTAAAACTATTACTTATTCATATTTTGTTTCATCATTAAACAAAACACTAATCTCTTCCTTTACCTTAGTGTTGTATGGGATGAATTGAAAGCATGAATGACAGAAAATGATTTTAAATGGATCCCTATTATTGGGATACATTTATAGTTCACATAAATTAAATGTTAATATTTACATAATCCACTAAATTGAACTACTGGTACACGGTTTTGACCAGACACAGTATCCCTCTTGGTTTACAACATATAACAATAGGAAAGCTTGTTTCCCTCTCAACTATTGTGGGATCACTACTCCAATAGATTATTATTGTTTAGATCAATTAAATAAATATGTATTATATATCATTTGGTGAATCATTATGTTCAAAATTAATCCAGTTGATGGAAACAAAAATATCATAGTTTTACTGGGTAATCCCTTCTTAACACCATTGAGATGCTCACTACTTTCACGAACCTCACACTACTTTCCTAAAAATTACTAATTCATAAAAATAAAATGTTTCTTTCATTAACACCACAACATTCTCAAATATCACAACTTTTATGAAGCTCACATTGCTTTATCTAATATCCTTCCTTTCACAAAACTCAAAAATCCTTCATGATACTCCCTTACTTTTGAAAACCTCACTTTGAATTCATGAAGTTCAAAAAAAAATTGATCCATAGATGGACTTCAAGAACATTCTTTATTCATGAAATTGTTCAAAATAAAATATATCACAATTCACCTCTGGGAATTGACAATCTTTGAATTTTTATTAATTCATTCTCTACTCTTATAAGGGGGAAGATGCCTATTTATAATCATTAGCACCCTTTCCCAATTCCTCCAAGATTTCCACAACCTTATTGAAAATATCTCAAATCATTTTCACAATGCTACATATTTTCATAATGATCTATGGAAAATTGACCATTTTCAAGCTTCCTGTAGTCATGATGTTTTACTGTTTACCTTTTGTGCATTCACGGACATTCCAAACATCATGTAACCAGTTACCTTTGCGAAGCACACGATATTCATTAAATTCAATTCATTGTAAAATTAATTCTTTTAAAATAATTTTATAATGCGTTATGAAAAACCTTATTTTGTGATTCTTGAGTCATTCTCCAAATTGTGGACCACAATCAGTTGGAAAAATCTATGAAATGTTGCCAACTTGTATATGAAATATTCTTTACCAGATATAGGGGTATCAATTCCATTGAATTGGGTTGTTGTCATCTTATATTTTCATCATTATCTATAAAACTCCACAATTTACCTTGGCAATATGATTTGTCATCAAACCCAATAAAAAGAAAAACACTGCATTGTTACCTTGATGGATTTTTTCCCAACACCGATGGATGTAGTTGAGGTCATGTAGAGGATGTATATTTGGAATGTGTTTTTGTTAAGCACATTTCATATGTATATATTGATGACTGATTTATGGGTTGATTGAGGTTATAGTTATTACAAACCAATATGGGGTGTCATCTAACCCATCACCCATCCAATTTTGTGGCATGGCCTGATGTTCATTCCATATCCCCATGTGAAAGAAACTAAGGCCTGTAAATCATTAACATGATTTCGGAACAATTATACTGAATTGGACACAAGAAAATAAACAACAATGCCAATAATCGAAAAATGGAAAATACATAACCAAATAAGGAATCAAAAATTTCCAAATTAATCCTTACAACCAAGAAAAAAAACCATACCATACTACAACAAAATGTGACTAAAACCCATTCAAAACCTTCATATGATGTGGGAAGCCACATTCCCCTGCCACCACAATCAAGATCCACAAAATACTACCACTAGAATCTCAAACCTCCAACCCAATAAACCATTCCTTTTCCATCATCATCAATGTGATTTTCTTATTAAAAAGGAAAGGGAAACCCCAAAGGTCTAAAGCAACCAACACTAGGAGATACCTAGGGGGCCTGAAGTAATGAAGGCCAAGAGAATCACCCCTAATAAAATTTACCCCCTATAGTATGATAATGTACTAATTGTGAAGGAGAATAGGACTGGGACCAGGAATAGTAAGAGATTCAAGGTGATCAGCAACATGGTTTCCCTCACGCCATGAATGAACCACTCTAGTGTGTTTTCCAAGCAAGCCTTGGCACTTTTTGATGATGTAATGATTTGACCACAGAGTGGATCCAATGCCATGAAAGGAGTTGTGGTAAAGTATTGAATTGGTTTCAACCCCCATAAAATCAATCATCATATAATGACATAACTTAATACCATGAAGAATATCTGTAACTTATACCTGAAGGGAGGAGAAAAGAACCATATGGAATGAAAAATCTAGTAATACTAATCTAGAAGGGTCGCGGATGACCCAAACATCATGGAGAACCCCCGTATTTCTGAATCCATCCCTATTGAGCTTATGTCCCATGGATGGGGGACCAACATACCTAGTAGTCGTTTTGTTACTACTTATAGAATGAGTATTAGGGGTATATGCATGAATCTATTTGATGGTAGGTGCCTCTCCCTAGTTGGAGAAGAGGATGACCATATCGAGAAAGATATTATTTATTCTAATAAAAATGGATCTACCCAAGTATTGTACTCTTTCATGCTTGAACATATTTCTCACTAGGAAAATACTCCAGAAACCTTCATCCATGGCCAACATTCGATGCAACCACTCCTTACCCAAAAAAACCACACTGTAGAACCAGCTCTCTAGGAATTTTATATTAGTCGTGTTCTGTTCATAGAGGCTAGTAAAGTCACAAAATTACACTTACAATACACTCTTCCATTCGACCGCAAAAAATGGTGGGCCTAACTCTCCTCATTATGTTTACTTCAACATTGGCATCTCGAGGCCAGAGGGATGCTGGAACATTGGATATTTTCAACCATTAGTACAATTATATTACATATCCTCCTTGTTAGGAAGTTATACTTCACGGGGATTCCTCGAGGCCATATAGCTTCATTCCGATGATTTGTCTGTTCATTCATTACAATGGTGAAACAAAGATCTCTAGTGGTAAAAACCCCCATGGAGGATGGAGTGAAGACACATCTGTCTTGATCTGAATTGAGTTCAATGATATTAGATGTGACTCATTCATCCTCATACAACACATCCTCTAAGAATGGCGAGAAACGAATACCCTCTCTAAAATAGATAGAGGTAACATGGCATCCCAGAAATCCAAGGGTATTCCTAAACCCATTGTGATGCCAAAAGGATATTTCACCCTTCCCGATGATCCACCGTGCATGGAATTGGAGTGTGGAGGAGCATGAACCCTAAGTCAGAGGAGGAAAACCAAAGTGAGAGTTTTTCATGGTGATCCCCCAAAGCGTGCAATGTTCAAGAACATCCAATGATAGATTGCGATGCATTTACTATAAGGGTTTCATTGAGGCTTTGGACGTTAATTCCACCTTCCCTCGTAGGCCTTCCCATGCCGCACCAGGATTCCCATTGGTGTTTCCCTTCCACAGTGGGGTCCCATATGAATCTGGACCAGATCATCTAAATCATGTTTTTAATACCTTTAGAAACATTGATGGATGAGATATCATGAAAAGGGGTATCAGGTAGTATGCAATTAACTAGCATGATCTGACCCCTACAGGATAAGTATATGTTCTTACTATTGAGGATATGATCCATGATTCTACAAATCAGGAAATCAAAGTCCCTAATCCGGAGCTGACCTCAGGATATTGGGTCTCATAGCTACTCCATTGGGAAGTAACATATTTTCATGTTGAGGCTCATCTGAACTATAGAGATCTAGCTACGTATACATCTAATGGACATGGAAAAATTGCTTTTAACATAGTTGATTACCAATCCAATATAGTAGGAATAATCATATATCATTTTTTGAAGCATTTGACAGATATTCTATTGGAATTCATGAATATGAATATATCATCTACGAAAAACATGTGGGATATATAGATAGACCTTTATCTTCTATTGTAAGGTTGGATCCCTCAATTGTTGAATCTATTATGTAGGAGGCGACTAAGGAAATCCTAAGTGAGAATAAAGAGGCTCAAAGATATGTGGTCACCTCACAATAGGCTACGATTGGAATTAAAGAAATCAAAGTTCTTCCCTATGAATGTGACTTCCGACCATAAGGTTTTGAAGCACTTAAATAGGAGATCAATGTTACATGGGGATAAACACATATCGTCCATCAATGTGCTGAAGAAGCCCCACTCAACCTGAACAGAATCATTGTTCATGTACAAATTTATGGCCATTTTGGATCCATGTGTCTTGGAGTTGAAATCTCAGATCAATTCTTCAGCCAGTTCAATGGTGCCCTAGATTGAGTGCCCCGTCACAAAATCTTGTTGATCCATGTAAATCCATCAAAAAAATATGAAGGGACAACATTGTGTTGATGATGTGGCCATAATTTTATAATGAATGTTGCACAAAGTCACTAGGAATTAGTTCATGTTGAAGGAAGAGTTATTTGTTTTGGGATGGAGCAGAATGGTAGTGGCACAAGAAGCATGTTCTAAGAGACACCCTTAAAGAGGTTCTGGATGGCATTGTTGATCTCATATTTCACCACTTCCCATGAGGATCTGAAGAAGGAGGCTGGTAAGTCATCCGGTCCAAGGGTGATTTCGGGGTTTAGGCTCAACATTGTACCATTAATCTCTTTTTCATACAGGATCACCCGGAGGCCTTCATTTTCCTATTGGAAGAGATGAATTGGAATCACATCAGAAAACACACTATTCCACCTCGAGTACCCATCAAGCCTATGATGGATTGGGCCAGCAAGGAGATCCCAAAATAAAGTATGATCCACACCACCCACAATATCCCTCTCATCTATGTATGTTCCATTATATTGAAGAATATTTGGTTTCACATAACATTTCATCTCTTTGATAAAAGAATGAATGAAGGTCGTATTATTGTCTCCATCACTTATCCATTTCATTGCTTATTTTTTATCTCGCTAGGAATTCTTGTCTGAGAATCATTTATATTGGTGGTTCATTCTTTCCAGGTAGGTCATCAAAAAGTTTATCCTCCTCGGAATCCTGTAGAATATTTTCAAAACCATCAACCTTAGTCATGAAAGTGCTGATATCTTGGTCTATGGAAAGAATCCCTATCTCCCTAGCACGAAGTTTTGACTTGAGAAATCTCATTTTTTTATGGATGGACACCCATGTATTTCCTTGAGTGTGATCATTCTAGACTTCTTCAGAAGTTCATGGAACACTTGGGAGCTAGCCCATTTATGGGAAAACTGTAATTTATCCTAGAGATTCTACTCTTTGGTCAGAGAGACTAGGATAAGTTATTTGTTTAATAATCAAAAAACAATATGGCTAACATCATTGTTTGGGAATGAAGTGGGGTCCTTTATTTTATCCAAAGAGATATCCAGGAATATCCATGTTTGATGAGAACCTCTCTGGTTGTTTCACCAGTTGATGTTGCCGCATGAGAATCCTAGATCATTGAGGCCTTTTTTGGCCATTAACTGGTGAATATCTAGGATGGATTTCCTATTTAAGGGACCCCTTATTTCCTTATCATCTGAATAAGAAAATATTTTATAGTCCCTCCCCAACGATCCATGGGTGATTATTAGGATCAAAGATGTTAAGTTCATGCCCGATAACTTCCCTTTGGAAGGTGTCACAGCTACCATATATGAGGGAAATGAAGATAGAAGTATCATTTCACGACACATTCAAAGTGATAAATCGGTTTTCTACTTAAATAAAATCAATAGAAATTTACCTATGAAATAATATTCATATGTGAGTATTGATGTGGTCAGTATGCATGGAGTCGTGCAATTTTATTTTATTTAAGAATTCCTTATTCATATTGAGGTTTTTCATATGATCATGGAAAAAAACTATAGAGGTTTTGTGTTTCGTAACTTCAGTGGTGAGGAAGTCCACCCTAACCTGGGAACTGAGTCCCAAAGCATTATAGATAACTAAATAAATAATTGTGTGAGTATCATTCTATCATGGGGTCTAGAACTCTTGGAATTCGTGAAGTGGTAGGATGAGAGATCCTTTTGGTTCTTTGATCTCGGTCATGTTCACAAACCACCATCATTGGAAACCAACATTGTATCATGTAGATAGGGTCCCTAGGGGAGTGGATGGAGTTTTCCTCCAACCACTTGTTCAGATTCTGGATGCACTTCCCTAGAGGCAGAGGATTAGGTTAGGAGAACCCCCGGTTGGTTTGATTGGAGACCCTGGGGAAATAGAAGAGGGAGGTCTACCAGGGAACACATCCTAAGGAGTTAAGGCTGGACCCAGTTGGACAAAAGCTTCATTGGCCCATGAATCATGATCAAATGGGGCCGGGAGCATGGCCAGTAGGCCATTATGGAATGGCATGAATCCTTTCTCGAGCACTACCAAGATGGACTCCTGGAACACCAGAGAAATTAAGAGGGGAGGGTGAGCGAGACCATCCTTATAGGAGGGAGAGATAATTGTGGAGAAAGGAATCAGGTCCAAGAATATCTTTGGGATGCTTATAGGTGAAGGAAGTGAGAATATCTCTGGTTCAGAAAGATAGAGACCGAAGAGGAGCTCTATATGAGTGTTTGAAGTACACTGGTCCACCTCTAATGGAAATGGTTTAGTGGGTGGCAGTGCTGGCTGCCTGACTCGGGCACGATCGACCATAGGGTAAGATTGAATATCACAGTACTGCTTCTTCTACATACATCTATGGAGTGCCCTTAGATCATGCAGTGGGAGAAATACTCGGGGAAGACAGGGTAGGTGATCTATTGGTTCCTTGAGAATTCATCAGGCACCCTGAGCGATATGTGATCTGGAAGAGGAAGGGAAGGTCCATATCCAATCAGAGGAAAGTCATCGATGCATCAACATAGCCTCTAGTTCATTCATCTGAGAAATTAAAACATACAAGGGAGTCTCTAATCTCTTTGAGAAATCTGTCATTCTGAAAAGGACAGGGGGATCCTTAGGGTTGAGATTCAAATTACAACGAGCCAGATTTCCTTGTCCTTGTGGACCTCCAGGGACTACTAGGATAGACTAAAACTCTACTATCAAAAATATGGGGGAGCGTTTCACCACGTTTGAATAAAGTATTCATCCAAAGTGAATATGAAGAAGGAGTTCCTATGAATTAGTGAGATCCACATCAGTCCCCGACAACCCCATGAGGTTATGAAGTGTTGGAAGACACTATGAAGAGGGTTTGAAGCCCCAAAATGTTCCACAAGAGTCCTTTAATGTCATGCTTCAGCATCTGCATAGGCCGATGCAGGGAACTCCAAAGAAAGTCCACCACCATCCGTCGAAGCCTTCATAATGGTAAAACCGAACTCTAGGAAACATACCTACACTAAGCAACCCGATGAGCCGTAGATAACATCTTTATAGGAGTCCATCTTGGGGGCACGATCGAAGAGATAACGGGAGCTGGTAGGGTTGAAAATTAATTAGATATGGGAGCCTAACTTGGGACTTAGGGAAGATCCACTGAGATCTAGGAGAATGGGGAAAAAGGAGGGATCTCTTGAGAATAAAATAGATGAGGATCTGATGAAAACTATATATTGAAGGTCGATAGACTAAAAATAGATGATGCGGACATGGGTGTAATGGGAAGAATGTTGGAAAACCATGATAGTGCATGTGGAACGTTCGAATGATCTATTTCACTTATCATCGTCTATGTATGAAAAGCAGGTTCTCAAGAGAACCATTCCCGTAACTAAATCAAAAATAAAACACGGTCTATATACACAGAATGGTATTTGTAGGGTGTGAGATAAATCCTAGTAATATTTTATTCAAATATAAAGATTCCATGCTAAAACATTTAAAAGATAATATAGCATGGTCATTTATGTACATCCTTTTATAACATTTCCATGAAAAACATTTATTTGGAAAAATATTTAAAAATAAAGAACATCCAGAGAATTCCATTTCACAACCATTTTGTTAAAATAAAATGGAAATTCCGAAAAACACAAACACAAGTGGTCTACGATATGCTGCAGATAGAACCACATCGAATGGAGTAGAGTACCATGGGAAAATCCATAGTGTTAATCTATATCTAGTGAGACACTATAACATTGTACCAAAGTAATAGATGGTATAATAACCACAAATCTCAGAATCCTCATACACAAGATACTAGAGAGGAGAAACATCCATGATTCTAGTGGAGATAAATCATCCTCATAGTTTATTTATATTAGTAGTGATCAATCATTCATAATAAATTCTGGATGAACCACATCTACGATGTCTAGCATACTAGAACTAGTCGTCCCACCTAGATACAAAAAACTCCCTTATGATCATGTTCATGTTCACATATCAAAGAAACCCCAAATTTCATAAACCAATGCCATGAGTTTCATGAAAATATTTATTTTTCATTAAAAAACCATTTTCTATTTTACTCACACAAAAATATATTTTTAATGTATTAATCATATCTTATACAATTCAGAGATTTACATTTTTAAAAATCATGAGAAAAACACCCCATTCATTAACCAATGAAATGGGCCAATCTAATTTGTAAAATTATACATAGAACATGTTCATCTTTAAAACACAATATTCATCATTTAATCAATTTAATGATAAAATTCAAAGGTACATAATAATTTCAACTTGCCAACGTATTACAGTTTCTATCAAAATATATTTTTCAACACAGTAACACCTTAGGATCCTTAGAGAACTTGTTTTTTACCTTAAAAACAATCCATATGGCATTTCCCTAAAACATCACGCAAAATCACTCAAACAAAACATAGAGTGTTTTTTGTAAAATTCATTCATATAATATATTTATGCAGAACCCTTTAAAAATATTTTTGGAATCTCTTAAAAATTTATAGAACAATGATGAATACACAAACAAATATATTAAAAACAACTCAAAATGTAAATTCATGGAACCACCTTCCTCAAATGGAGAAACGTATGGAATCTGATGATAAAGATTAATTTCACCTCAATCGCACCTCATAGATGAATTATCAAACCCTAGAAAACATGATTGAACCAAAAATATTTTTATCTTTCCCAAAACTTTGAACCCTAACCACTATAATGTTAAAACCCCATTGGAGAGGAAGAAAAAACCAATATTGAAAGAGAAATTAAAGGATGGAATGACTAACATGAGTATTCCATGGAATTTCCATGAAAACCCCATCAAGAAAGGGGGGATCCGAGGGAGAAATAGTAGGGGGAGGAGGAACATAGGGAGAAAAAAACCAAGAGAGGTATAAAAATGGGGATTATGGGGTAAAAAATATGGTTTATCGAAGTAAATATAACATTTTAATGAGCTGGAAGACTCCAATGTTAGTACTCACAATTTTTCAAATCATGTGGTGACCATGCGATCATATTTTCAAAGGAAGACACATACCACATGGTTAATACTCTCTATCTCACATAATACGAAAAACTAAAGTGGTGTCTTTTGGCCGTGACCCTAACGTCCCATACACTTACATTAGATGAGGTGCACAATCATGCATTGGTTTTGTGATAGCTTTGATCTCAACCAGACACCTATGGCACAGTTACTTGGGCAGGGCACACGGTTACTACTAACTATGCTCCAACTATGCAACACACCCTGTCCACCAAAAAGTTTCACTTTTTCATCAAAATTAAAGGGGAGAACTTATAAAAAAGAACTTGGATAATAATAGACATAATAAATACGACAAAAAAATGACATGTAACACCTAGTTCCGGGGAAAAATAATCCTAAAACTCGACTCGATCAAAAAATAAATATAAATTTAAAAACCCTAATTTGAAAAGCCTCCTTACCAAAATTCATTCCACCCATGGAATGACATTCCAAGGGTTGATTCAAAAAATTATAACTATTAATCCATCTCAAATCGAGAATATTCCAAACGAATGACAATTGAATATTATACATGAACAACATAATCATGAAAGTAGGCTTAAAATTGAACCCATGAGATGAAAATGGAATCCTCGATATGTGCCACCCACACCCAAAAGTTATAACACTCCCCGCTGATCGATGAAAGGAAAATGAATTTCCATGGTGTGTAATCCAATATCCTAAGACTATACCCCTTAATAAATCACAATGAAGCTCAGTCCACCTACCTGAGAAGAGTAAACAAACCCATACCATACTTCGATTGAGACTTCCACCACCTCATTTCAGCAAAACTGTTGGGAATGCTTCAACAACATATTTTACTCAAGAAATGAACTTTAGGTTTGATAGATCCGAACAAGACTACCTACCACTCATCAAAAAACAAATAATTTAACTAAATTACTGACATGTGGAGGCTTGAATAGACATCACACCATTATGTAACAAAAAAACACCAGAGACGACACACAAATATGGACATGGGGAGTCCCAAATGGAATCGCCCTATTAGGAATAATCTAACACTAGGTTAATTCAAGGGTAACACAGTGAGAGCCACAGTGGTCCTCCAAACCATAAGAACCAACCGTCTTAACCAAAATGAATATAATGAGGAGAGAAACCAAATATAGAACAAATTAGGGACTTCCCACACTCGCCAACACAGACTGACATAAATATCCCAACACAGACCACCCCCTACAACTTGGGGTCCATCGAAAAAGACCCACAAAAAAAAATTACGTGGTTTAGTACTCCTACAGAGAATATCATCCTCAGATAAGCCCATATCATAACTCACATAAACTCAAAATAATTTCCATATATGTGAAAACACATAGATATTCTCAGCAAATAGGAAAAAAGTACTGATGTTCACGAAAACAAGACAACCGCGCCCCCGTATAACCAAAAAGGAACTCTTTCACCATTGTAATTCACAATGAATAAATAGGGTCCCTATGTACCTTTCCACCAAGAGGTAGTATTTGGGATGAATCCTCTACATATTAGGGTTAAAGAGTCTACATTTCTCACGAGGAAGATAGACACTAAACAAGTTCCCTCAAACTATTGGGGGTTCTAAACTATGTGTCAGCTTTAGTCCAAGACATATGGGTGGAGATCTAATGATTGAAGAATATCCTACCTTGCTATTAGGCATTGAAATCCCCTAAATTGAAATCCTACTTCTGGTTCAACAAGAAACCATAAAACTATTCATACATCTCCGACATAACAAAACACACCTTAAATATAGAATAAAGATACAAAGGACACAAGAAATATAAATTCACCCAAAATAGATAAATTCCAAATTCCCCAAAAGAGATGCATGATTCTAATAAAATTAAGGCTCTTTACAGGGTCCAAAACACCCACCATTGCATTAAAATATGAACAAAACACTCTAATATTCCAATGGAAATGACCCGCACAATAGGTAGAACCATTAAATGGAAAGGAATCTTAAAATGATTCCCTAGAAGCACATAATTTTCAAAATGACCATAACTATATCTTATGACTAGAATTCCCACACTGGTGTCCTAGTATAAACCCCTTCTTAGAATAAAATGAAAAATTATCGAAATACCCTTTTTTAGTTAGAAACTCACACCAACAACCAAGACTGATTTCTCCTTTCCTCACTAGAACTCCATTCACCGCTTCTATGTAGGAAATTCAGTTTAAAGGAGTCCAACTTCACCTTCAAAGACTAAAAAAACTAAAAAAAGAATTCTTATTTTAAATCCTCTCACATTTTCTCTCCCTCTTCAAAGGGGATATATTAACTAAAATATACGAGTGAAAAAATAAACTCAAAAACCCAAGATGATAGTCCTTAAATTCATCATCTAGAGGTTCTGCCAATGGTGGATCACCCATGGATGAAATTTTAATATGTGTCAATTCTTTACGTGGGTGCACACTGGATAACAATGAAAAGTCAAAGAACCAATATACCTAGTCCAATGGTCAAATAAAACCATAAGAAAGCACCAAACAGACAAAACGATAACCTACTCAAAGGCATGCAAATCATTTTTATTAAAAAAACTACTCACCATTATCCAAAAACGACTCACCAACAAAATGAAACTCGAAATATCTTCCAAGTATGAAGAGTTATTAAACACAAAATACCATACAGTCAACAATTCTAAAACATAAATAAACACACTACACACATAGAGATTATGAAAAACCTCATATTTTCTTTAAAAACACTTTTGTAAATAAACCAAGACTCGATGGTTTCACAATTACCATTGGTAGTTCATGGAGTCTTATACATGTATTTTTTCCATGAAAAACAGGGCAATCATCTATGTTCCACATATCCCCTGAACGTGATTACAAATTAGAAGACAAAATTATTAAACCAATAACTTCCACTTTTCCAAACAAAACATTCAACACCCAGTTCTTTTTCAAATTCCATGAATCCTCTTTTTATCATCTACATGCCACAAAACCTGAAGATCAATTTAAATCTCACAAAACATTTTTTGAGAAACCGCAACCATTCGATTAAATCCCCTTTTTAACTCTACAAATCAATTCAAAACACTTCATCTCATTTCAAAACATTTTCAGTTGTTCATAAAACCACACATAATTTATCACTATTTAATTGAAAACACTTATTTATTTATTTAAAACATGTTTCCAAAAACATTTTGTAAATAAATTTTTATTTTCCCAAATAATTTTTCTTATAAACAACATGGTTTGTTGATAAAAAACCATTCTCATTGAAAACATTCTTATTTTACATAAGTACAATTTAATGAAAATGTTATTTTCTGGAGAATCATTCAAAAAAACTGATAACCCATTTTAAACCCTTTTGAAAATCAAACCACATCGATTTTAAAATCAAGCTTTGACAATTCCAAAACATGGATTACAAAAGTAAATCTCAGAGTCCAATGAGGCACAGATCAATTTGAGAAGAAACTATTGATGATGGATGAATAAGAAATATGGTTGGTGGCCAACAACAGTCACACCACCATTGTAGATAGTGTTTTATAACCATGTCCCCAACTCAACATGGTTTTCTTGGACTTGTGAGTTCACTAAGACCATTGTCCCAACTCCCACTTCATTTACAAAAATAAATATTCAACAAACCACAATAACCATATGAAACAAATAAAACAAAACATCCTCATGGTAACCCATTTCCCCCCATGAGGTGTGATTCCCAAAAACCTTACTCATAACAAGTACATCGAGTTCAAAAAATCCTAGCTCCAATCTACAAAAACTATTCCCTAATGATCAAGACCCAAAATAGAATTACCCATCTTTGATACCATTTTGTTACAATCCAAGAAGGGTTATAATCCGACCTAACACTTGACCAATTCAATTGCATGGCCTTAAGGGAATTCTTGATCCCCCCCTTAGGCTAGAAATTATTCTCCATGTATCAATACCATTCATTGGGAATGATTTTACCCAATTTCACACGTAAAAACAAAAAAGAAGAAAAATAAAACAAAACTGATATATGCACAACCAAACATGGTATAAAAAATTACTAATTTAATGTTTATAATCTAAAATAATAACCCCAAAATAATAAAACAAAAAGGGATTATAACTCTATCCCAAACCACTATTTAATTAGAGGATCCACATCCTTAAGCCAAATCCATCATGATCTCCAAAATAAGTCTACTAAAATCCCAAAATTCTATCTTTTGAAACTATTCCTTCACCTGAGTATGAAATATGAAATGTTATATATAAAATAAAATTTGTATATAGGGTGTGAGCCAATGATGAGTAGGATTCCCACAAATTAAAAGACTCTATGCCAAAACATTTAAAATATAATCTAACATGCTCATTTTTGTAAGTGGTTTTAAAACATTTCCATGAAAACAATTATTGGTTAAACACATTAAAATGGAAGTAGTCAAAAGGAAATTATTTTCACAAACATTTTATTAAATGAGGATTGGAATTTATAATAAAACACAGACACACACAGAAGAGTTTAACATTATACTGACATATGGAACCACATTATATAGATTAGAATACCATGGTTATATCCCTAGGGTTAATATTTATCGAGTGAGCCACCTGAATCATGTGCCTCCATGGAACATGGTATAGAAACCACAACTACCAACATCCTCATACATGATCCAGTTGAGTGGAGAAACATCCATGATTATAGTGGTGATCAATCATCATCATAGTTTTGTTAGCATTGTTATCTTTAATCCAACTATATGAATTTGGGATAAACAAATCCCAAGATGTCTAGAATATTAGAACTAATTATCCCTCCTATGCACTGTAGATTCCCTTATGTATTGAGTTCTTGTTCACATATTTCAATAACCACCATATTCATAATCCCATGATATTGTTTTCATGGAAATAACTACTTTTCATTAAACAGACAATTTTATATTTTAGTCACACCAAAAACCCTTTTCAATGCATCTATCATATCTTTAATCATGCATAGACTCTCCTTTTTACAATATACAAGAAAAACACAACATTGATCATCCAATTATGTGGTCTAGGACCCATAGTAAAATCATACTTAAACCACGTTTATTTTTAAAACATTATTTTCATCCTTTAAAAAATTTACAATTAAAATAAAAAGGTGAACAACAAGATCAACATACCAAATTAATACATTATCTTTGAAAATATCATTTGCATCATACTTTCACCTCACATTCCTTATAAAACATGATTTTTACATTTATAACAATCCACAAACAATTCCCTAAATCATCACATTAACGAAGTCATGGAAAATATAGGCAATTTCAATAGTAAAATTCATTATCATCATATAAGTATTCCAAAATATTTTAAAATACATTTTTCACCCCATGAACAATTTATAAAGCATGGATAAATACACAAAAATGCATATTAAAATAATTTTAAAATATTATTGCATGAAACTAACTACCACATATTTATAAACTTTTAGAATCTACTGTGAAACATTAATCACACCTCAATAACACCTCAAAGATACAAGATCAAACCCTGTAGAAAAGGATTGAATCCAAAATATTACTATCAAACCCAAAAATCGAATCACTAATTAATAGAAAATTGAATCTCCAAAAAAAGGATGACAAACCATAGAATGTGTGTGAAATCAAAGGATATGAGGACATAGATGAGGATTCCTTGGATCTTCCAAAAAAACCACTAAGAAAGGGGGGATCCGAGGGAGCCATGGAAGAGGGAAGAGGAACCTAGGGAATATGAAACTAAGTGAGGAATAAAAATGGGTTTTATGGGTTAAAATAATAAAGACAGAGAGATAGAGTGAGAAACCACCAAATTTAATGAACTGGTAGGCCGGATGGTTTTTCCACATAGTTTATCAAATCATGTAGTGACAGTGCAATATTATCTTTTGAAAAAGACACCTATAGGACATTTAATCTACATGGTATCACATATAGTGAAAATATGTGGGGATGCTTCTATCCATGATCCTGTCCTACTGCACGCTTACCAGGTCTGAGGTGCACAATTGTGTGCTAGACGAGCGGTAGCTTCTATCTCACCCAGACACCTATCACACGGTTTCCTGGGAAGGGATCATGATTAATACTAACCATGTAACAACCATAAACTACACCATATTGACCAAAAAATTCAAATTTTCATGAGAATTTAGTTGGGACCTTATATAAAAGAACAATGCTAAGAATAGAAAAAGGAAATACCTAAAAAATCATACCCTTAACACATGGTTCTCGAGAAAAAAATCTGAGAACCCGACCAAGACGAATACAGGTAAACTTAAATACATGTGCTTCAAGATGGTGACTGAGTTTATGCTGACGATGGGTTTATATATATATTATTATGAATGTCTGTATATATTATTGTGGATTTATCGTGTATGAGTGATGGTTTTTTCATGATATTTTTTTAGTTTATTACATGTTAGATTTTTTATATTTATTTTTTTGATTAAATATTCAAAATAATTAACATAAAATATTAATGATGTTTTTAAAAAACAACAGCTAAATATATAATTTAAAATGCTAATTTTTAGAAATTACAATTTAACACTGCTAAACATCACAACCGATAAATATATTAGTATTAGTTAGGTTCAAATTATCTATTTTATTTCCAGGAATTTTGTTTTAAATATATATATTAACTAAAAATGAAACATGCTCTAAATGGTCAAAAAAAACACCTACAGAAACAACATGTAAATGAAAAAACCATTGTGATTTATGTATAGTCCACTCATTACATGGAAATTTTAATAACCGACTCTAAATAATTAAGATGTGGTTTTAACCACCATTAGTTGTATAAGAAATTGATGTCAATACCTGCTTATTATTAAGTGATACTATATATCAGATTCATTACATCATGGTCTATTCTTTTTTTAATTATGTGGAAAAATGGTATCAATATTTTAGGATATAGGTACCCATTGATGTCATCCTATTGTAATACCACAAAATAGAATGAGAATCATGGTTATAAGAATAAATGATGCCCCACATTTTATAATATATGAGTTCTATATAAGAATTAAAACATTCATGCGGTAGAAGGAAATAGCTTCATGAAAAATGTTTCAAAATTATCTTCTATAAAAACTATATGTATGGAAGATAAAACTCATGGAATACAAAATAATTACAAAAGAACAATAAATCATGGAATAGAAGAAAAATATATTTAAGGAAAAATGTTTAGAAAATAACATTTAAAAAATAATCACAGGTATGATAATAAAATCCATAACAAATGCTAAAAAAATATTAACATAATTTTTAAAAAATAATGAATTTAAAAATGTATTCAATGAAATTTTAAAACCTTTTTGTAACAAAATATTTAAAAACTAAAAGAAAATATTTTAAAAAAAATAATGAAAACCTCAAAATCAATTTTAAACAATGTAACATAAAAATTATAGAAAAAAAAAATAAATATTATTTAAATGGGAAATATTTTATAATTTAAATAATAATAATGTACAAATCCCGTACCCTAGAGAAATGAAGTGTGAACAATTGTCTTCATGTTGAAGAGGGAGGTCTCAAATCTGTTTCTACCTAGAGGCAACCTATGATTAAACTAATAATGAGATCCTATGAAATTATGGAGCACCTACAAATTGAGGGAGAAGGAAGGAATACTATACCATCTCTATAGAGACAATTCTTGAAGAAAAAGTGAGATATTAAGCAGCACCTATCCTACTACATTCATATAACATAGGGAACACTATATAAGATAATCTAGGGGTGATCAAGGACGATTCACAACAATAGTTGAATACTGTAGATTTGAAAAACATGTTCATGGGTTAATTGGGTGTTCCGTTTAAGAAATTATTGTTTTAGTATAAACAACACCATCAATAAATTATATGTCTATTATAAATATTTCACTCTCGTTATTATAAATGAAGGTTTAGGGATGAGGAATGAAGATATCTTGAGTTTCATAATATAATAATGATTGGGGTGTTGATTATATTTTTTAAAACGATTTTTTTAATTTTTGGGAATGTTTAATCACTTTAATAAAATAATGATAAATTAATTAATGTATCAATTGGATTCAAACTATTAATGGTGTAGGTTTTAAAAGAGTGTTCAAATAGTCATAAAATACAAATGTGTTATTTTTCATATTACAATATCTACATTACATACTATGTTAATTTTTGAATATGAGTCAACAGATATAATCCACTTAACTAAAATAGTGGATCATGTATTATGAGTGTTAATTCAGAGGAAAAAACATGGGGTAATTGGTACAATTTATTCTCCCCCTCCCCCATAGTGTCGCAACATGATCCACTAGGCACTGTATGTTGTATCAGAGAAAACTAGTTATCCTATAATGCAAACTTATTTTTTTCCTATTTACTTTTATTAGTCATCACCCATGGGTATGATAAAATGAAAGAATCATACAAAACTATAAATTTCTGCATGAAAAGGGGTGAAATTAATATTTTAAATATCTCAAAATAAATATGAATCTATTACAACTTAATGATAATATATATGATAATTTTTCAACGACTAAAATATTTGAGAGTGATCATTTGAACAAATAAGTTTAAGGTCTATACCATTATTGGATTATGAATCAACTAAAATAGTTGAAAATATCTATTATAACATAATATAGAATTTAATGAGATTTACCATTAAAGTATTTAGTTATATATTCTGTTTTATCAATGAATTTAATAATGAGAAGGCACATCTAGATGTAGATTCTAATTAAATGAATAAATATTTTGCCAAGAACTTATGATGTTACAAGACATTGGAACAACATATTGAATGCAAAAAGAATCTATATGACTTTTAAATAAAAATATTTACTTTAATAAATAAGAGTATAAAAGAAGTTTTTCCGATAAATATTTTACTATTAATGTCATTTGAAAATTGACCATACCTTAAAAAATCGATATAATACTTTTTTAATTGTCAATGATTACCAATTAGATGGAAAAAGGAATTAAAGTTCATAACAACTCTTTATAAGAATCAAAAAATTCATGAGGATTTGATTGATAAGTGAATGAGATATTGAGAAGTGTCTTTTTGACCAGTTGGGAATGATAAACATTCTATCAACATGAATGTTCATGAAATTTATGTGAAATTTAAAATTTTAGACTCAACAGATGATTTAACTTATCGAATCACAAATAATTGGTATACTTACACAAAAAAATATTGATAATCCTATTCTAAAATGGGTTTAGAGAAATGGAATTGAGATATTTAATTTATATTTTCATTAATGTCCGTCAAAAGTTTAATGAAATGTTACCCAAAACTAAGTTAAATCAATTTTTACCAATGTTGGTTCATCTTCTTTAATAGGATTAAATGTAAAAATTAGGAATGTTTTTTTCAATAAAAATAATAATAAATCATTAAAATAATCAATGTTTTATGTTAGTATGTCCATGAAATTTATATCCCTATGATGATCTCCCACCTATTTTATTTCCTTTAATTTTATTTTTCAAAACAGGAATAATTTTCTAGCCACACCACATTTAAAAACAATAGGAAGCAATAAATTCACCACAGTTAGGTCTCTTATACTTTTCATCAAAAATATTTTACGTGTTGGAAGAATATAGAATCTTCTAAATCTTATACAAGACTTGAATTATTTTTATGAATTCCTATAATCAAAATGTTACCAATTATATAAAATCAATACCTTTATAATTAAATTAATATATCTATGAAAAATAAATTTATATTCATGAGTAACTCGTGGGACTACTGTAAGAAAGGTGGTAAGAGTTATGAAGTTTGATAGCACATAACAAAATTCCCAAATCATATGATAATGTCATGTGAATACCACAACAATAAAAAATAATTTGTTGATAAAGGACTATGGTTCATTTTTATAGAGTAAATGAAATAATGGTGATGTGGAAAATAATTCAAAGAAGATAGAGAAACAATCCATAAAGGATGTCAAAGTTAAAGGGCGATTTATCCACAAGGGAAACAATTCACACTAAATATATCTCTCTAAAAATTCCATGAAGGTTAATATTAAAATAATAAATTTTAATTTAAGAAGGGAATCAATCGAATAAAGAGATAAAATGTTCATTTGGTTGTTTAAAACGTAAAATGAGAGTGAAATTATTTTGTTATGAATTGTAACATATATACTATGAATAAACCATGAGGAAAATATAATAAATAAGGGTTTATTAAGAAAGTGTTCTATATTTCTTACCTAGAAAAAATAGAAATAGGAAAATATTTTTAAAATTTCTAAACAAGTACGTGTTCCAAAGGGAAAAATGTTGTTCTAGATGAAGAGACTAAATTTAATGAGAGGTTGTTCAAGAATGATGATCATGAAATCCAATAAAATCTGTTTTCATTGTTCAAAAAGGAAAAACATGATTGAAGTTATTGTATTTCTATTCTTTTTAATCATGATTAATTTTATAGGTGGATAAAAGACAACCGAAAAGAAAAATCCAATGAAGTTGGTATATTAGAAAATATATATAAGAATACTCTTTACATGATAAATTAATAATATAAGAGGAAAGCATGATGCCTATGCAGACTTTTGACAGAAATCATGGGAGAGAAATCATAAAGACTACTCAATATACTAAAGTTGAAAGTATTGGAAGCTTTTGGTTGAGTAGTAGTTCTAATTATTTTTTCTATCAATAAAAAGAAAGGATCTTTGTATTTATTCCATTATATATTTTATCTACACTACCATGCTATGAAATAAGTAAATAATTTAATTGGGAATGATGGAGTGCTGTAGAATTTGGACAATAAGGTTATGCCATCTATTGTGGAGTTCTTAATTCTCACAGAGTACCATTTTAAACCTTAAGAATGTATTTAAAAAAGAGAAACTATGATGAATAAATGATTACCAACCTTGAGGGAGTTTTAAAAATATTTATGCTTCAAGAGATGGATTATTTTATCAAAACAAGAAATTTGGATAACCCATTGAAAAATTAATAGTTATGAATAAAAACCAAACTATCTACCACTAAATAGATCAAATGAAATATGATTGTAAAGTGGGAATAATGGTTTAAGAGAATATTATGGTAATCTGTGTGTTTTATATTAGGCACTCTTAATTTCATCATTTTTTTCAACATAAAATTATATTTTTTAAAATGATCAACCATTTATGAAGAAAAAAGGCAGTTCTATCGTTATATATATATAATTTAATCATGTGTTAACTTTTAAAATTTGATAAATGATTCAATGAAAAATCATTTAACAGTAAAAAAATGAGATTCAATGACATTATTTTTAATTAGTTTCTTTTAATTTATTTTCAATTACATGTATAATAAAATAGTTAAACCACATACATTTATATAAACATTTACAATTATTGAAAAAAATAATCCTCACTTGGGTTCATCAATTTTTTTTCAATAATTGGAAAACTATGAAGGTAATATTACCATACTATTTAATGAAGTTTTAATTATATAAATGATAAAAATAGACAATTAATATAAAGCATTGATCCCTTAATGGGAGATAATTAGGGATTTATAGATGGATGGTGATAAATATTCTTGTTTAAAAAATTAAATATGTTGAGGGAGAACTAAAAAAAGAATGACTATCAATAGTTAAATGTAATATATAAATGGAAAATTATTTAAATAACATTATGATTCTTAAGAATATTTTTATGATGAAATGAAGATTAAGTGAAATTTATGTATAGGGAAAGTAAAATAATTGAAAAATCCTTGTTAGTTGAATGTGACCATCTCAACATGAATATTTTTAGTTTTGTGGTAATGATAATTAATATTGAATAATTGACTATAAATAATAATATTAATTGTTTTATATATTTATCAAGTTAAGGATATAGTATATAGAGTCTCTTGAAGCTAAAAGACCAACCGTTGAGGGTAAATAAAGGTTTTGGATTGGTATATCATCATCCAAATGATTCCAGAAACAAATATTGAATAAAGATATACAAATAGTTTTTAAAGATACATAAATGAAAACAATTTATATTTTGAGAAAATTGAACAAATCATGTAGGTTGAGACAGAAGGATAATTTTGAAAATATGTGCTATTATTGTGCAATTTATGGAAAAAAAATAATTGTTTTAGTGATTTTATTGAGTTTATTTTAAAATTAAATGGATGATAATAATAAAACACTTTATTTCACAATAATTAAGTTATTATTCAAATTATTTTAATTATTATATTTATAGGTTTGTTATTTTAATTTTGATTAGTAAATACAATTCTAGAAAATAGGTAACTCCCATATAAATAAATTCAAACTACACCATAATGTTTACTTTTTATTTTATTGACAACATGGTCACAATATGTGTGAATAAAAAATGGAATTTATGGGATTAAATAAATTAATCAATATATAGGGTAGATAAATTTTTATATTAATATTTTATGAATTTTTTTATAATTATTGTATTACAAGGAATTTCAATATGAATGTAAGAGAATGTAAATTGAGAAAATACACTTCTAAAGTGACCAAAAGAAATAGAGCTGGTTTGAAATGATAATTTCATAAATTAAATAACAAATTAATGTTCTTGGAGACCAAGTATAAAAAAAATTAAATGGGATCATTGTCAAACATCAATGGATGATATGGTTTTTTAAATAGTCCATATAAAAGCCTTTCTTATTAAATGTAAATAATTTTCAAAGAATGATGGATGGATCTAGAAAAATAGATATTCCATAATGCCAAGAATAAATGTTTATATGTTATAATAGTCATAATGGAAGGAAAATAAAATATTGTGTAAATATATTAAAAAATAAAAACATATCATCAGGGATAAAATATAAAATAAAATTTTAATGGAATCCTTTAATAATGTGAAAATCAATTCAAATAACACCACATATAGAGCTGAAAGAGGATATCTTTTTATGAATATAATGGAATATTGAATGAGTGTAATCACTATAAATATTTCCACATAGAAAATGTACATAAAGTGTAAAAGGGATGTAGAGTAAGAATGTATATCCCCACGAGGATCATTTTCTTAGAGGTATAATTAAAATATATACCAAAAAAAAGTCTTGTAGGAGATAATAAAGTTTAATAAAAGGTATATAAATGGAAGAAAAATGTATCAGTGGGATTAGATATACATATGAAATTGTGATTCAGTTAAATAATATCAAGAATTTAGAATCATATTTTCATAAGGATATTTTTAGTATAGTTGAAAATCATTGTAAATTAATTATGTGGGATTGAATGAAAAATATAATAAAATTACTACACATGGCCATGGACATTGTTATTTTATAGGATATTTAGAATTACTCCTTTCACAGAGGTTTATAATTTGTTTAATAATGTAGAAATAATTAGAAAAAATGATCTAGGGGGATTATTCACTTTATGATATTTAAAAATTGATAATTTATAGAATTAAAAAATGTAATTTATTTCAATTAATTGGTATAATCAAACATAAAAAATATTTTTTTGTACTATTTTTTTGGGATGTTGAAAGAAGATTGTTTAACACTACAAGAAGAATTATACAATATTAAGATTTTTTAGATATGGTTTCAAAAGGGAATCACTAATTTTTAAACAATAGTATCTTACCAATTAAACCCTCTTTATTAGTGGTGGTTAAATATCATCACCGTATAATAAAATATATTTTTGGTTATTTAAAATCCAATATTAGTATTATTATAAGATGTTGTTATTAAAAAATTGATATTTTAACTATTTTTTCATAGTGAAAACCCCTTTCTTCTTCATTTCTCTAATGTGAGAATCTCCCCTCATATTCATCTTCTTCCTCCATTACTCCCCATAATATTTACCTTCCTCCCTTGAAAACCCTTCCCTATTATTTCCCTACTTCCTCCATCATGAAAACATCATATTCTCCTTCACAATGTACCAAAATCATTGATCATAGTAGCTTCTTGATTTCCTTCTAGATCTACATATTTATCATCTATAGATTGAATCAATTCCCCTACTATATATGTTTCTTTCATGTACACGGTATGTCCTTGAATGCTAAAACATAATCATATATTTATTATTCTATAATTTCAAAAACACTAATTAAACTCATATATTGATTTCAAAATTTTGAATTTATGTATTGTTTATGAATTTTTTTATATCCAAATCCTGGCATACATCATTCCTCAAAATTCCACATATCATATCGTATGATATGTATATGATATACACTACATTGATTATTTTATGAATATGAGGAATCATAAGAAATATATATATTTTTTATTTTATAATTCCTTATATTTAATAAATGATAAACATATATGGGTACTTATCAATATTATAGTTCAGAGATAACAAATGATACCCCATTATAATTTTTTTTATCTTTTATGAAAGGTGTCAAAATTTATCACTTTTAAATATATAATTAATTTTAAGTGATTAGAAATAATCTAATGTTGATGAAAGATAAATATTTTCTATATAATTATTATTAATGAAATTATCTTCACTACACTATATATACTTTTTAAAAAAACCCATATATTATTATATTTCGAAAAATAATATTTACTAATTTCAAGAAAAATATTTTCAATATTAAAAATAATACATTTTAAAAAAAATGATATATTATTTATATAAAAGTGAAGGTGATTATAAAATAATTAATTTTCAACAATGTAATATTATTTCAAACATTAGGGAATAAATATTTATTTGATGATTCTTACTAAAAATGGAAAACAAGTTACATTCCCATACCACTAAACTCTTTATTTATGTTATGAACTAAATTTTAATGGTCGATTGAGATAAATCCATCCACAATTCCATCACTCAATAATTCTATATATTTAAAATTAAATGAAATATCATCATGAATTCATGATTTATTTATTAATTAATAAAAATCACTTATAAAAAATGGATAAGTTGAACGAACATGGTGATTATGTTTTGAAATAATAAATAGTATTTCATTCCATATAAATTGTAACTGATTTTTAATATAATTTTAATGAATTTTTTGATTCATTTGTTTGAAATTAATAAGTCAATTTTTCTTGGGTACTGAAGTGTGTTTATTGGACTATCATCCATTATTGTAATTTTTATTTAAAATATCATCATTTTTCTTAATAAAATGAAATTTTTAAGAAATAGTCATATTATACAAGCCAAGAATATTATTCTATTATTATTTAGTATAGTAATTGTTTCTCCTCTGAATGATTATAAATGACACATGTATATTTTAATACAAAAATTCATATTTGTTTCATTTTACATATTTTATAAAATCATTTTTTAAAAAATTTACTAAATGATATATAAATTTTCATTTAGGATAAAGTAATTTCATAAAAAAACAAATGATTTAGTGATATTAGAAAGACATCCATGACTTTTATTTCATAGAAATCATATTAAATACTCTCACATTAATCATTTATTCTTCTTATGTATGTAATAAACCATTTCTACCATTTAATATCTTTTAATATGATCTCTTATTCATCTGGTTCACATCATATTTTTATTGCACGACTTTTTTCTTTTGGGATGTAATGGGGAAGAGGGTGGTTTGAAAGAACCTATATGGAACAGTTGTCCAAAGACCATATAGTTTAATAGTTATCTTCATGAGGGTATTTTATGATGAAAATTATTCATATGTAATTGTTAATGTGAAAAAATAATTTATTACATTTGGATACTAATTGTTAAATAAATTTATTATGGAGATCGACAAAAATAATTAGAAGAAAATTAATTTGAATACATCATATGTATGGAGGATTACCCATTTTAATGTATCTCCTCCACTATACATGTATGGTATTCCTACAGATGATGTATATAGTGTGAGTTCACTAACAAAAAATCGACTCTCTTTCCAATGTGTGAAAAGTTACTTGAAGGGAAACCATGTGAAAAATTGATGTACATTATGGATATGAGTTATTGCAATTGAAATTATTTATTTGATACAATCAAAGTTCATTGATATTAATTTATTATAAATAAACAATTTTTTATTAATGTGAACTTTGTTTTCAGGAATCCTCTCAACAAATTCAAAATGTATAGGAAAAAAATTCATCCAACAATCATCTGGTTTTGAATGATTTTGGAGTAAAATATAAAACATGGTAATTTGGTATCAATAATTAAATATATTTTGTTTCCTATAAAGAAGGTAAATTTCTATTGTGAATAATTTTTTCTAGGGATGATATAGAAGAATTATGTTTTTTTGAGGTTGTTATAACTCAGTTATGTTTCTATATTCTCATAAAATTGGATTGTAAATACATTAATGAACCAACTAAAAACATTGAGGTTAAACATATAAATGATAAATTACATTTTATTATGCGGTAGGTTATAAATTAATTAATTTTTTTATATAATTGGTCTACCATGGGAGTGGGTTCCTTCTTTTCTCAATTTTTAGACCTTGACATCCTTCCACACTTCATCATGATTTATTGAGTCTAAATGTCCTTGATTTGTTTGTTGGGAAATCTAACCTATAAGGACCTGACCTTAATCCTCACTTAATATTTAATTAATTTAATAAATCACATTGAGTAAATTTTCATGGTTTAGAGTTTTATAGAATTAGATCATAACTATTACATCTCAAAAGATTACACAGTAGAAACTTCTACAAAGTCACTTTTTTTTTTACAAAACATCGAATCTAAAAAAAGTCATGTCTAGTTCCATGTTTAAGACAACATGAATTTTCCCTGATCCCATCCATGACCCTATTCCACATTATGTCCTGTGAAAAAAATTTCAAAAAAAACATGGGGTGAGCATAAAAACTCAGTAAGGGATATAAAAGTACGAAAAGAAAACATTAGTCCATGAATGAAATCATACTTTACTCATAAAACATAAGAATTTTAACATACCTCATCAAATCATGAATTAATCATATAAATCATAAGACATAGAGGTAACATGAGGCATTCATAACATTCTTACGTAGGGAGTGACCCTCTTAGTTATGTTTGGAATACCCATCAGAGTATATTCCCTAAATCTCTTCGGAGAAACATTAACGTTTAACTCCTTCGCATTACCAAATTCATTGGGGAGATATATCGGGCTGACCCACCCTTATTTTATCATGGAACCACCCGTCTTCATCAACAATGCCGAAGAACCATAACATAATCGTATCACATAAAACATACATAAAGAAAACATAACATTTCCACATTTCAATCACAAGATATCAATACAACACATTGATATAAAAAAACATTATGAAAACCATTTTCAATACCAAAATAACTTAAAATTAAAACTTGGTATTTAGTTTTCATTTAAAAAATGTTATGGCTTGTAGAGGAAGCTGAAACTCAAATAATGGTCACGGTGGCGGAGAAGTCGTTGTCGCCGCATACATACGACAAAGAAATTTCCTTTTGTCATTTAGTAAAATGTTTCGTATAAAAAATATTATTTTCGAATAAGCGTAAATGTCAAAGGTGTTTATACACCGCATAAAAGAAATTTGTGTATAAAACATAATATGCTTCAATGAAAGGATATTGAGACGAAGTCCCATACCTTGGGTCCGACATGACTCAATCGCTCTTTAATCTCTTGAATAATAATAATGAGTTAATTTCTACATGCTTAAGAACCTTTTTTCAAGTTCATTACTCCTTTTTTATCACTTATTACCATGTTATGAACACTATGTAATTATTTTTGTTAATAATGGACGTTTTGTCGATCATTGGTACTTGAGTCAAAAATAAACTCTTTATAATTACAAGTTGTTCATGGGGTAAAATATCCATTATATCCAAAATTATATTCATGATTTAGATATCATATATATCATATATATATCTAGTATATACATGCATTTTTAATATTACATAACATTTTGAGGTAAGAAATGAAATGCACAGTTCATGGAGACAGTAAGCCGTACGTACGCATGAACGCTACTTTCATTTCTATTTCTTACTTAATGGAGTGAAATCATTATGATATAAAGGTATATTATAATTCAGTATAATATCATATATAATATCATTAAATATATCATTTATACGTACCACATATGTTATTAACGAATCAGATCACTATGAGGGGGTGATAGTCTGCACTTCCTAAAATGAAATTATCGTGTTTACCCATAATGGAAACCATAAAGGTATTACCCAAATGAAAAATAAAGAATCATAAGGAAAACATAAACAATATATATATCATGTATAAATATATTTACATCTTAATGGCCACCATTAAAGGAGTGAAAAGAAGATTGAACAATCATCATTTCGTGAGGCAGAAATTCGCCAACCACAGAAACAGTATGTTCATTAACCATTAGACCGAGGTGCATGTAAGTGTAGCTCAAATACATCTCATAACAACATCCTAGTATATTTAAGATACTGGTGTTGTTACAAAAGAAAGGAATAAAAGTAGTTTATAGGGTTGGAGAAGCAAAATAAAACAAAATAACACAAGTGAAGACATTACCTTAAAATCAGGTAACTCTTCTTGGTTTGAACCAAATGGGTTCATTGAAGAGCTTTCTTCCCAAGGTATGGATTCAAGGATGAAGGGAGGGATTTTAGAGATAAAATGAGAAGAGCTTTGATGAACCAAAGGCTTGAGAGGTGTGGTTAAGGAGGTAGAGGTTGAGGCCTTTTATGAGTGGAGAGGAGGGGCACTCTTGGAAAGTTAAGAAAAGATAATTTATTATAAAATGATGTTCGGATATGAAAGGTCCCACAATTATAAATTTTGAGGATAATGTGATAAGGGTTATAAATCCAGAAACCTAATAGGTTTTCAAAAATTTTATGTCATAGATTTTACATTATCTTTTCATTTTATTTAAATCGTTAAATTATGATGTAATCGCTGCATCATCATGGTGTCATAAATAATTAAATTTATTTAATGTCTAAAAATTATAAGAAAAACTATCATTATGTATGAAATCATTTTATCTTTACAATGAATATTTATAGTCAAAATTGTGACTTGTATAACCACATGTAATAATTGTTTTAGAAAAACAATACATGTTTTTGACATTTTTATTTTAACTTTAAATAAAAAGTTATTAATGTCATTTTCCTAACAATGTGGATCCATGGGGTCCCCAAGTTGACCCATGGATTTTATCAGTCGGCCATGAATCATCCAATAATGGTAGAACATGTTTCTAGGTCATTTCATATTATTAAAACATTATTTTTACCTAAAATTACACTAATTACCTCTAATCGCGATTAATAAACTTAAAAGTTAAAATTCACCAAAAATTATTTTAATCCCATTGAACCACATATTACTTCCTAATGAAAACCATGTATGTTGTAATTTTGAAAATCAAAACACAGAAGTTTTAATGTTTGATTTAAACAAAAAATTAGTTTTTTAACTACCACATAGTGGTTTCACTATTCATCAAAAATTGATGTTTTTCGGAAAAATACAGAAAATTTACCCAAAGCTAGATTAGATATTCCAAATTAAAAAATGATTTCTATTTTAGAAAATTCATAACATATATGTTTCATTAATTAATTTGATAATTAATTCCCGCTGTCAAAACAAAAAGCGTGTTTTTATGAAACAATATATATCATAAGATTGACACTAGTTTAAGTCCAATTTCAATGTGAAATTAATTCCAATGAACACAATTGGATTAAATGGTAAAAATATATTCTAATTTTACTTTAAAACCAATTAAAAATATAATCTAATCATATAAATAAATTAGATTGAAAATATATTTTGAATTAAAATACAACATTTTTCAATATTCATTAAAAAATGAACATTATCAGAAAAATACCAAAAAAATTTACACAAAGTAAATTTTGATGTCCATATTCTAATGAAGAGTTTTATTTGGTCCAATAGAATATATAAGAGTGTCCAAAACTATATTTAAAGAGGGTTCACCATCAAAAGGCAATAGTTCGACATTTTAGTGAATATTAGAGTATCTATGCCAAAAATTGAATTCTATTCTTATTTTAAGCATTTATCTTTTATTGGATAAATGTAAAAACATTTAAAAAACATATATAATCATATTTTAGTTATTTCTATTAATTCCCGCCAATACAACGACTACATGTTAACTACCATTTAAAAAAATATTATTATATTACAGGTGTGCAATGTAAGATTTCAAAGAAACTCGTTGTTGCGTATCGGGCACGCTATCGAACATAGAAACCCTTTTAAAGTAAAAATAATATTTAATTCACAAATATTAATAAATATGAAAATGTATTATTCTTTATTTACTTTGGATGTTACATCCTTCCCCCCTTTTGGTAATTACGTCCTCGCAATTTTATTCACTTATCAAGATAAGTGGGGGTATTTATCACTCATAGCATTTTCAGATTCCCATGTTGCATCTTCAACCATATGGGTTTTCCACAAATCCTTTACCTGGTGAATTACATTATTCCGCAACACTTACTCTCTATGGTCAAGAACATGGACTGTTTGTTCTTCATAAGAGATATTCTCTTCTAACTGAACTACCTCTGGGCTCAAAACATGAGATGGATCTGTCATATACTTTCTCAACATCGAAACATGAAAAACATTATGTACCTGAGATAAAAGCGGAGGTAATGCCACTATGTATGAAACTGATCCAACTTTCTCTAGGATTTCAAATGGTCCAATGAACCTTGGACTCCTCTTTCCTTTCTTACCAAATCATATCACACTTTTCCATGGTGAAACTTTGAGAAAAACATGATCACCTACCTCGAAAGATAGATCCTTCCTCCGGTTATCCGCATAACTTTTCTGTTTGCTCTGAGCTGTTCTCATGTGTTTCTGAATCAACTGAACTTTTTCTGTCATCTCTTCTACCAATTCTGGTCCCATCAGCTTCCTTTCACCTACTTCATCCCAAAAAGCTGGAGTTCCACACCGGTTGCCTTATAATGCTTCAAACGGAGCCATCTGTATACTGGAATGAAAACTGTTATTATATGAAAACTCCACCAAGGAAATATGTTGGTCCCAACATCCCTGATAATCCATAGAGAAATCATGTAGAATATCCTCTAAGGTCTGAATTTTTTGTTCTGACTGCCCATATGATTCCGGATGAAATGATGTACTAAAATTTAATTCAGTACCCAACGACTTCTGAAGGCATTTTCAAAAGTTAGAAGTGAACCTAGGATCACTGCCAGATATAATGGAGAGAGGAAATCCATGTAACCTGACTAACTCTTTAAGATACAAATGGGAAAGTTGATCTAGGGAAAAATTATCTCATATAGCAAGGAAATGAGCAGATTTAGTCAAGCAATCCATAATAACCCAGATTTCATTATTACCTCGAGGTGTCTTCAGCAATCCCACAACAATTTCCATGAATATATTCTCCCATTTCCACTATGGTACTGGTAAAGGCTGAAGTATCCCTTTCAATAACTGTCACTCTTCTTTAATCTGTTGACATGTCAAACACTTCACAGTAAAATCAGCAATATCCCTTTTCATTCCGTCCCACCAGTAATACTCCTGAAGATCTCTATACATCTTAGTATTTCCTGGATGAACTGAAAATGGAGAACTATGAGCTTCACATAACAACTCTCTCTTCAATTGTGAATCACAAGGCACATACAATCTCTTCCCAAATCTCAAAACACAATCATTATCATTTTTGAATTCATGAAACTTACCCTTCTGAACCAGCTCTACCTCTTTCTACAACTCGTTGTCTTGCTTCTGTTCTTGCTTAATTTTGTATGATATAGAAGATTTCACTAATACCTAAAACAAAACAGAAGTACATCCTACACCAACAACTTCTATGACAAATTTCATCAAATACATAACCAAAGGATCACGTTCTAAACGCAACATTATTAATGAAGCATTACTTTTTCGACTCAAAGCATCAACCACTTTATATGATTTTCCCGGATGGTAATGAATTGTACAATAATAATCCTTGATTAATTATAGCCATCTCCTCTATCTCATGTTCAATTCATTATGAGTGAATATATACTTTAAACTTTTGTGATCGGTATATATTTCACACTTTACTCCATACAAATGACGCCTCCAAATTTTTAAATCAAAAACAACAGCAGCTAATTCCAAATCATGTGTAGGGTAATTTACCTGATGAGTTTTCAACTGTCGTGAAGCATACGCAATTACTTGATCATTCTGCATTAGGACGCAACCAAGTCCTTTCAATGAAGCATCACTGTAGATAACAAACTCCTCATTCCTGGAAGGTACTGCCAAAACTGAAGCATTCACCAATCTTATTTTCAGTTCCTGAAAACAATCATCACAATCTTTTTTCCATATAAACTTAACACCCTTCCGAGTTATCTTAGTCATCGGACTAGATAACCATGAAAAATTTCTAACAAACCTTCGGTAATAGCCTTCCAAACCAAGGAAGCTACGAATATCAGTTACATTTTTGGGTCTTGGGCATTCTTCAACAGCCTTTTTTTATGGATCACCTATTATCTCATCTTTAGAAACAATATGACCAAGGAAAGAAATTTGCTGCAACCAAAACTCACACTTTCTGAATTTCCTATACAATTTCTTTTCTTGTAAGGATTTCAAAATAACCCTTAAATGTCTTTCATGATCCTCTTTACTTTTAGAAAACACCAAAATATCATCAATGAAAACAAACACAATATTATCTAAGAACACATGGAAAATATGATTCATAAGGTCCATGAATACAGCAGGTTCATTGGTTAACCCAAAAGGCATAACTACAAATTCATAATGGCCATATCTAGTACGGAACACAGTCTTTGGTACGTCTGCTTCTTTTAATTTCAACTGATGGTACCCCGAACTCAAGTCAATCTTTGAAAAATACTGAGCTACCTGGAGCTGATCAAACAAATCATCAATATGAGGGAAAGGATACTTGTTATTAATAGTAATGTCATTCAAGGCTCTATAATCAATGGAAAGTCTCATTGAATCATCTTTTTTTAACAAATAAAATAGGATCACCCCATGGTGATGTGCTTGGTCGAATGAAACATTTCTCTAATAAATCTTTCAATAGCTCCTTCAACTCTAAAAGTTAAATTTGATCCATTCGATAAGGGGGTTTTGAAATTGGCTTAGCATCAGGAACTAAGTCAACAGTAAACTCAACTTCCTGATCTTGTATTATTCCAGGAAACTCATCAGGAAAAACATCAGGATTCTCATTTACCACTGGCACATCATTAATCTGAACAGTTCCTTTGTTTTCAACAATATTTGCAAGGTAACATCTATTTCCATCTTTTACAAGTTTCTTATCCTCTTGATATGTTATCAACAGTAAGGGTTCATTCTTGTACACAAACTGAATGCCTTTCTGAAAAAAACTTCTTTAGCTCTACAATCAGTCTTAGAATGGTAAATAGAGAGCCAATCCATACCTAGGATAACATCAAACTCTACTAGAGGTAAAACAATAAGGTTTTCAAGTAGGTTCTTTCCACGGATAAGGATAGAAAGATTCTTATAAATTCTTTTTTCCTAAACATTTCACCCATGTGTTTTTACCACAAGATCATGAGTCATTTACTGAGATGGTTTCCCCATTTTACTAGAAATGTTTTTAGAGATGAAATACTTTGTAGACCCTGAATCAAACAACCCACTGACATAATATGAAAAAACAAACAATGTACTTGATACAATATCATTTTATGGCCCGACATCTGCTGAAGTAGTTGCAAAGGATTTCACCACCCCTTTTTACTTGTAGTCTAACTGCTTCTTATCACTCGAGCTCTTTGTTGGACACTCATTTCATAATGACCCATCTCATTTCACTTAAAACATTTCACTAAATGTAAATCAAATTTGTTCTTACTATCACCCTGATCTTTTTCAGTGCAATCAAGAGCCTTAAGTCCCATCTTACCACATCAGTAGCACATTCCAGAATTCAGAAGACATGTCCAAGCATGCCTTTTACCACATTTATCAAAAACTGGAAACTTAGTTTTCTTACCATCAGACCATTTTGAATAATTCTTTCTTTTCTCCTTCCACCTCAGTCGGTTCTTCTTCTAGTTGTTATAGAACACTTGATCATCAGAAAACTCCATTTACACCTTTTCAGCACATCGAACAAGCTTCTCATAACTCTTGAACTCGCAATAAGCTAAATCCCTTCGATATTTTGGCTTTAATCCGGAGTAAAAATGATTGATTTTACTATCAAGGTCTCGGATAAAATTTAGAGAATACCTTGCCAATCGAGTGAACCTTTCTTCAGAGGCAGCCACTGAGTCTTCCTCTTGCATCAATTCTAGGAATTGTTTTTCTATCCTAAGTCGAACAACCTTAGTAAAATACTTCTCAAGAAACATACCTTTTAATTCATCCTAGTAGAGAGAATTAATTTAATCAGCGTCTCTAATATTTTTAACCATTGACCACCACTGATCTGCTTCACCCTCCAAATAGTAAATAGAAAGACTAACCTTTTGATTGTCTGAACACCCTATGACATAGAAAACCTTCTCTAGTGCTTTAATCCACCCTTCAGCTAGCACATGGTCAGATGATCCTCTAAATGATGGGGGATGTTGCCTCATGAAATGTTCCACCACTGACATGTTCTTATACGATTGATCTGGTTGTTCTCGTGCATGGATACCACCACCATTTATCGCTTGAGTCAACTGCACCATTACTGCAACAAACTATTCAGTTCTAATTCCGACCATCTCAGGATGCTGATTCGGAAGGTCATTTCCTTCTGTATTCCTTCCTAGCACTGCTTCCCTGTTTCCTCTGCAAAAACCCATTCTGAACAAACTTGTCTTAGATTAAGCAACAAGGTAACCTTCAAATGCTATATCATTTCAATTTGGCCAAAAAAAAATATTTTTGGATAATCATTTAATAGAATTATAACTCTTAAAGTTATCTAAACCGACCTCCGATACCAACTATAAGGCCCCAGCTGTAAACCTCACTTAATATTGAATTAAATGAATAATTCACATTGAGTATCTTTTCATGGTTTAGATTTTTAGATAATTAGATCATAACTATTACATCTCAAAATGTTACACAATAGACACTTCAACAAAGTCACTTTTTTTACAAAACATGGACTCTAAAAAAAAGCAATGTCTAGTTCCATGTTTAAGACAACATGAATTTTCCCTGATCCCATCCTTAACCCTATTCCACATTATGTCCTGTGAAAAAAATTTCAAAAAAAACTTGGGGTGAGCCTAAAAAGCTAAGTAAGGGATATAAAAGTACGAAAAAAAACATTAGTCTATGTATGAAATCATACTTTACTCACAAAACATAATAATATTAACATACCTCATTAAATCATGAATTAATCATAGAAATCAAAAGATAAAAAGGTAACTTGAGGCATTCATAACATTCTTACGTAGGGAGTAACCCTCTTGGTTACATTTGGAATACCCATCACAGTATACTCCCTAAGTCTCTTCGGAGAAACCTTAACATTTAACTCCTTCACGTTACACAATACATTAGAGAGCTATATCGGGCTCACCCGCCCTTAGTTTATCACAGAACCACCTGTCTTCAAAAACAATACCCAAGAACCGTAAAATAATCGTATCACATAAAACATGCATAAAGGAAACATAACATTTCCACATTTCAATCACAAGATATCAATACGACACATTGATATAATAAAAACATTATGAGAAACATTTTCAAAACCAAAATAAAATAAAATTAAAACTTGGTATTTATTTTTATTTAAAAAAAAGTTATGGCTTGTAGAGGAAGCCGAAACATAAATAATGGTCACGGCGGCGGAGAAGTCGTTGTCGCCGTATACGTACGACAAAAAAACATTCCTTTTGTCGTTTAGTAAAATGCTTCATATAAAAAAGATTCCTTTTTAATTAATGTAAATTTAAAAGGGGTTTATACACCACATAAACGAAATTTGTCTATAAAACAAAATATGCCTCAATGAAAGGAGATTGAGACGAAGTCCCATACCTCAGGTCCGACTTGACTCGATCGCTCTTTAATCTCCTGAATAATAAACTTGAGTTAATTTATACTTGATTAAGAACCTTTTTAAAGTTAATTACTCCTTTTATATCTCTTATTACCATTTTATGAACACTATGTAATTATTTATGTTAATAATGGTTGTATTGTCGATCATTGGTACTTGAGTCAAAAATAAACTCTTTATAATTACAAGTTGTTCATGGGGAAAAATATCCATTATATCCAGAATTATATTCATGATGTAGAAAGCATATATATAATATATATATCTAGTGTATACATTCATTTATAATATTACATAACATTTAGAGGTATGAAATGAAATGCACCGTTCATGGAGATGGTAAGTCGTACGTACACATGAACGCTACTTTCATTTCTATTTAATACTTAATGGAGTGAAATAATAATGATAAAAATGTATAATATCATATATAATATCATTAAAACTATCCTTTATACGTACCATATATGGTATTAACGAATCAAATCACTTTGAGGGGGCGGTTGTCTGCACTTCCTAAAATGAAATTATCGTGTTTACCCATAATGGAAACCATAAAGGTATTCCACAAATGAAAAATCCAGAAGCATAAGGAAAACATAAACATAATATATATCATATATAAATAGAGTGAAATCTTAATGGCCACAAATAATGGTGTTAAAATAAGATTGAACAATCATCGTTTCGTGAGGCAGAAATTCGCCAACCACAGAAACAGTATGTTCTTTAACCATTATATGGAGGTGTGTGTAAGTGTAGCTCGAATAATTATCATAAAAACATACTAGTATACTGAATGTACTGGTGTTTTTACAAAATCAAGGAATAAAAATAGTTTAGAGTGTTGGAGAAGAAAAATAAAACAAAATAACACAAGTGAATACATTACCTTAAAATCGGGTAACTCTTCTTGGATTGAACCAAAAGGGTTCCGTGAAGAGCTTTCTGCCCAAGGTAAGGCTTTGAGGATGAAGGGAGGGATGTGGAGAGACACAATGAGAAGATATGGCTGAACCAAAGGCTCTATAGGTATGGGTAAGGAGGTAGATGTGGGGGAATTTTATAAGAGGAGAGGAGGGGCACTCTTGGAAAGTTAAGAAAAGATAATTTAATATAAAATGATTTTAGGATAAAAAAGGTCCAAAAATTGTAAAATTAAAGTCTAAGGTGATAAGGGTTAGAAAACCACCCATCCAATAGGTTTTTGACAAGTTTAGGTCTTGGATTGTACATTATCTTTTCATTTTTTTTAAATCGTTAAATAATGAGATTATCGCTGCATTATCATGGTGTCATAAATAATTTATTTTATTTAATGTCTAAAAATTATAAAAAAAAATTAATGATGTAGGAAATCATTTTAGTTTTCCAATGGATGTTTATTTTACAAATTATGACTTGTATAACCCAATGTAAATTTTTTTTTTAGCAAAACAGTACATGTTTGTGACATTTTTATTTTATCATAAAATAAAATGTTATTAATGTCATTTTCCTACCAAAGTGCCTCCATGGGGTCCCCAAGTTGACCCATGGATTTTATGGGTCGGCCATGACACATCCAATACTAATAGTACATGTTTCTAGGTCATTTCATATTATTAAAACATTATTTTTACATTAAATTACACTAATTACCTCTAATCGCGATTAATAAACTAAAATGTTATTATTCACCAAAAATTATTTTAATCCCATTGAACCACATATTACTTCCTAATGACAACCATGTATGTCAGAATTTTGAAAATCAAAATATAGAAGTGGTAAAGTTTCATTTAAACAAAAATTCAGTTTTTTAACTACCACTTTGTGGTTTCACTATTCATCAAAAAATGAAGTTTTTCAGAAAAATACCAAAAATTTACCCTAAGATATATTTGATATTCCAAATTCAAAAATGTTTTCTATTTTAAAAAATTCATAACATATAAGTTGCATTAATTAATTTAATAACTAATTCCCACTTTCAAAACAAAAAGCGTGTTTTTATGAAACAATATGTATCAAAAGATTGACACTAGTTTAAGTCCAATTTCAATCTGAAATTAATTACAATGACCACAATTAGATTAAATGGTAAAAATATATTATAATTTTACTTTAAAACCAATTCAAAATATAATCTAACCATATATATAAAATAGATTAAAAATAGTTTTTGTATTAAAATACAACATTTTTTACTATTAATTAAAAAATGAACTTTATCGGAAAAATACCAAAAATTTACACAAAGTAAATTTTGATCTCCCGATTCAAAAAAAGAGTTTTATTTGGTCTAATAGAATTTATAAGAGTGACCAAAACTATATTTAAATAGTATTCACCATCAAAAGGTGATAGTTTGACCTTTTAGTGAATATTAGAGTATTTAGGCCAAAAATTGAATTCTTTTCTTATTTTAAGCCTTTATCTTTTATTGGATAAATGTAAAAACATTTAAAAAACCTATATAATAATATTTTAGTTATTTCTATTCATTTCCTCCAATACAACGGCTACGTGTTAACTACCATTTAAAAAAAATATTATTATTTTACTATTGTGCAACATAAGATTTCAAAGAAACTCGTTGTTGTGTATCAGGCACGCTATCGAACATAAAAACCCCATTAAAGTAAAATTAATATTTAATTCCCAAATATTAATAAAAATGAAAATGTATTATTCATTATTTACCTGGGATGTTACATAACCTCCCGATCTCAATTTTAGATTTCAATGAAACATTAATGCCTCCAAATCATACATTTGTTTCTCTGTTAGAGAACTGATGCCCCTTGGTTGATGCTTTTGATATGTATGTTTATGTATATTATGAAGTACAAGATAGAGAGATAGTGGGATTTCAGGAATGAAAACATATTATGATATATTTATCATTAGTGGAATATTTATTAGTTCATGGTCTAGTGCACCCTTGAGCTTCAAATTTTTTTTGTTCTACATCTTTAGATGGACCTAAGACTTCTATATGATGTGCGACTCTTCTTCGTTGGATATTTGGTAAAGTTTTCCTAGTCTTACCTTAAAATTTTAAAATACCTCTATTATTAGGATCCTTGGGAACATATTGGGTATAATATTGTATTTAGATAGATACACTGAATCTATTTTACATATTATAATCCTACGAGTCTTTGAGGACGAGGATTTTTCTAGAGTGTTGATCGATAATGTTTGGATTATAATAGATTATAATTTTACATACAAAAATCATGACATATATGAATCAAATCATATTCAAATTTTTGTGTGCTCTGTAAGCATCTAGAAATTTTTCATTAGCCTATAGAGGATGGTCTATGAATCCCACAAAGAATATTGGTGAATATAGTGGTAAGCAACCATAGGCTAGTGGTGAGGTGGGGTTTTCTAGATAGAATTCAGTGGGACTGAAATCTGAGTCTAAATTAAAAATGGTTGTGAATGTTGGTCCCAATAAGTGAATCCCTTAGTCATTGACATCTTCAGCCTCTTGAGGAATGATCTGAAGATACCCAACCCCCTATTCATGCTCCTTTGGGGCCAGAGGGTTCTGTGGAGGAGGTGCTACCAGATAGTTGTATAATTTTATTAACCCACACATGGTGGATGAAGGATTCTCCAAAACTCCCATGGATGCTTAATATGCTCCGATAGAGGAAACAATGACTGGTAATAATGAAAATGGTATGGCTAAGGCTTATTATATGCAAAGGGAGGGTGACTCATCTCGTTTTAAAGTTCTACTTTTTTTGGAGGTGGATGCTATAGTGCTGGGAAATAGTTTTGAGGAGTTGTTGAATTATAATCTAGCCCATAAGGATGAAATTGACCTAGTTAAAGCTTCAATGGATGAGTAGGGGACTCCCAATACCGAGTCTAGTTTATGAGTATTTTGAGTATTTATCATGTGATATAGATGATGATATTTAAGGTGATCAATTTTAATGTCTGAGACAAAGTAAGAGATGGATGGGTATTAAAATAAGGAGAAAGGATTACTGATTTTTTCACCCCTAAGGGAAACTAGATCAACAAATAAAGTGAATGAAGAACTTATGAATAGTGTTCTGTAACTTCCCCCAAGGTTTCTTCTAGTCAACAGTGGGAGATTGGTGTGGTAACTGATCATTTTATGGAGTTATGTATGCACGTAGAAGAAATAATGGTTGAATCCATTTTGATGATTAATGCAATTGAATAAGAATATAACAAGATGATGGGAAGGCACTAAAGGGTGGTCACCAACTAGGAGAACAATAATTGGATTGAAAATAATGATTCAATATTGACTAGGGGATTGAATGATGGGAAGATCTATCAAGAGGATTACATTCATTCTTTGGACAGGCTGGCATATCAGATTGAAGACATTTTGATGGACGATCCTGATTCCCAATTTAGAAATATTTTCTTATAAATTATGGTGGGAGGTAAAATTTAATATACATAGATTTTCATTTAATGATTTTTTAATTCCATTATTGCTGAAATAAGTTTCCCACATTTCCCTTAAAAGTGATTTATGTAATAATAGATTAACTTTCAGCTAGTATATGAATTTTTTGTTAAATATGTTATATTATTGTTATTTAGCAGTATGTTTCATTTCACTGTTACTGGTTCATTTAACAATGGTTATGTTATTATTTTTTCCAAATGATTATATGTATTTAACAGAAAATATTTATTTAAAAACATTTTTACACACCCTATGAATGTGTTTTGTTTCTATATTTAATGTTATGATTTTTGTCACGACTTGTCCCCCGGGGCCCGTGTCGTAATTACCCCAAACCCTCCTTCCATAGGCCAGGGGCTGGCGACTAGCACCAAGGCGTAAATCCCAATAACTGGGAAGGCATTACCTTTATAAAAGTAAAAAAACACCACAGAGTACAAGCGGAAGCAATATACTATGTACAAATAATGTGCTAGAAAGTAAATGATCCAGAATAAAAACCCAACTGAAAGTACAACTTCAACTGAATGAAAGTACAACAGAAAAGAAAAACAGGTGAAAGAATAAAAGCAGCTCCTGGGTCGTCCACCCTAGATCCTACCTGAAGGGTAGGTAGAGATGGCGCAGCTCCTAGATCGTCCACCACGGATCCTACATGAAGGGTAGGTATAGATAGCATCCACAACGCTCTCGCCCGTCTACCTCTTCTGAGTATCGTCTCGTCATGAAGCACACCTCCCGATACTGACTCGTCGTGAGGTCCACCTCTGGGTACCGTCCAGTCCTCAAACACTCGGCCTTTGTCAGTGCTACCCATCGTCTGCAAGCAACACAACGAGGTGTGGCCATATCTCGTGAAGGGGTGAGTATACGATACTCAGTAGGGACCCCGAGACCCTCAAGGTCTCACTAAATCCAACAACGATAACCACAAAGAAGGATCTCAACAGATAACCCTTACATAGGTATATGTCCATATTTATACATAGGTTATCAAGTAACCCATCTCAATCATGAGGAAACACAAAGGTTATGAAAAAAATGGATAACCACTACCTAGGTATATGCCTATACATATACCTAAGTTATCAAGTGACCCATCTCAATCATGAGGTAAACATAAAGGACATAGACTCAGCTCAACAAGGATTTTCATTATCGAAACTGTAATTGCTGGAGAGCTCTGTCTCTGATGAGTACAATGGTCATGTCATGCCTTCGAGGTACTTCTCACTAACATAAGACTGTTGAGGTACTCCTCCTGTCGAGTATAGCGGGTCTTCCATCTCACAAAGTAGTGCTCCTCCGCCATGGGTCTGCCACCTCACACAGTATTGCTCCACCTGATAGCCTACAGAGTTACTCCTCCTGTCGTGTACCGCTGGTCTGCCACCTCACAAAGTAGTGCTCCTCCTCCATGGGTCTGCCACCTCACGAAGTAGTGAACCCCACTGGGCTATGCAAGTCACTCTGAATCAATCTAACAAGCAGTCTTCAGGTCTGTGCCAGCTACACAGTCTCTGTACTCCGTATGCTCGTCTCTAGGAGGGTCCGCTCAACAAGCTACAATTAGAGACTCCAAGTATCTCAAAGTACCAAGAAGAAGTATCTCAATGGACCGCTTTGTCATAGGGGTCTCAACGCAACAAACGGCGCGTCAATCGGACGTCCGGTCTGTGAGTTATTAGCCTTTTGTCCCAGGGGCCCGGTTGGTTTTGTGTACGAACCAACCCAACTGTATCTCAACTGTACCATGAACTCACATATGGTATACTCATAGGGACCGTTTATTGACATGATCACCAACACTGCTGATGGTTCGTCAAACGGACGTCTGGTCTGAATGTTATCAGCTTTTCCATTCCAAGGGCCTGGTTGGATTTTAGGTACAATCCATCCCGGACATAATCCATCTGCGTCCAAACCTCTGTTGAAGTATGCCAAAAGTTCTCTCTCATCATGTGGAATCCAACAAAGTCAACGACATGTCAATCAGACGTCCGGAGCTCAAGATATAAGCATTTCTGCTCCGAAGGCCTGGTTGGTTCATGTTCGATCCAACCCGGTCGTAAATAATGTTCTCCAAAACCTTTAATGTAATATACCGATATGAATGTCTCGATCCAATCATCTCTACTCAATTGATGGTGCATCGATCGTAGGTAAGTATCCCATGATATGAGAAAAAGACCGGAAGTGATCCGAAAATGGGGGGTATGGGCCCAGTCCGACCCGGTAGGGCGTGGCCCGGCCCGGCGCGGCGCGGCCCAGCCCGTGCTGCCCGGCCCGGCCCAGCCACGTCGCCCACTGGCTCAGCCAGCGAGCTGCCTGGGCTTTTCGCTCCGCCGACGTCACAAGCGCCGTTTCCTGCATCCCCAAATCCCATGCGGTCGTGGGATCCGGCCTCCGGTGATGTCTGTGCGCCACCAGAGTTGCTCCGGTGGTCCATTTTCAATTCTGTCTGCGCCGGGAATCCTTACAGGACCCGAAATTCACTACGGGATCATAAAATTGACTATGGGGCCCATTCCGTCATCACCCGTCGATCCTCACGTCAAATAAACAAACTGTGGAGTCTTTGATTCACCATTGCGGCCCTGAATCCGACCACAGTTTCGTTTGGCCTCAACGGTGCGGTGTGATGGCACCGCACTTCTTCGCCGTGTTCCTCCTTGTTTCCGCGAGGTGTTGTTACACCGTGCTAGCTTTGTTCGTGCCAGGACAAACACAACATCACGTGGGAGGAAAGTCGGCCGTGTTCGTGCGGTCCGGCCCCCCTCTCGTTAATCTGATATCAAGCGGCTAAGAAGAGATACGTTGGACGGCAAAGAACATTTATGAACAAAACAAACCCCTACCTCGATGGAGTCGTCGGATGAGGTTTGTTTTTGAAAAAGGGTCATCGCGGAAGATGACATCGTGGAACGATGCTCCATATGCGTCATCGGAGTCACGGTACACGGCGTCGCGTAGAAGAGGATCGTCGGTGTGTCGATACACGACGTTGCTTCGTCGATCTTCGAGGAATAAGTGTTATTCGTCGTCCTTCATCGGAGGCCAGCGTTCTTCTTCATTCTTCGCGTTCTTCAACAAGGAAGAATGTTCTTAAAGACTAGAGGTCTCTTCTTTGTTCCAAACAATGAAACAACAATAATAAAATAAGGTTTCTCTAATTATATTCCTCATGTACACCCTTTTAAAAATCAAAAATACTCCATGAATTAATTAACGTGTGTTGACCAATTAATGAGGAGTTTAATAAACCAACCAAATCGAGAGTTGACTTGGCATTAAGTGGGGGTGCGGGTGCGTTACTCAATTAATGATGAGTTTACAAAATTAATGAGGGGGGTGATGAGTTATGGAAAAATTGAAGGGGTGGGGCTCGTGTGGGACCTACCTCTCCTTTATTCTCCCAAGGGAAGTTAGCAACCCAACGGGTCCCACTCCAACTCCCACACCTAGGAGTTAAACCACATAAGAGAGGGAAAAAGTGATGTGACACAACACTTAATCCACTTAGAATGAAATAAAAATAAAACAGTAAAACAATTATATTTTTATTCCTCACTCTTTTTTTAACAACTCCTCCTGAGAAAACGCAACCCCAGAAAGGGTCTTCTTATGAAATTACCGATGATGCGTTTTCATCGATGCCCTCAGATTTTGATTCCAAGCACTGGTTCAAAAGATAGAAAAACCCACTCGTTCGTTCACTGAACGTACCCGAGCTAAACGACGATAAATGATTCCAGGCACACCGGGCCTCAGAATCAGGTTCCGTCAGAAACTGCATACTCGTAAAATTCCAAATAAATTAAGAGAAAACTTTCCATCAAATTTTCGGGTCATTACATTACTCCCACCTCATGGCTTTACGTCCCCTTAAAGCTATAACAAAATCTAAAAAAACCAAAGCGGTACTGAGCACACATCATAGCCTTCCGCTCCCATGTGCTCACCTGGAGGTTCCTGTATTGCTAGTGAAATCGCACCTGAGGAATCGACCATCTACGTAGGATCTGCTCATGTAGATCCTCGATCCCCACTAGAACCTCCGTGAATGTCACCCTACCATCGACGTCCTACTTCCTGGGGTCGATGACGTGTGGAGGATAACGCATGTATCTCCTCAGATGTGGTATGTGGATGATTTCATGCACCTGGTGCAACTGAGGTGGAAAGGTCATGCGGTAAAACACCTCTCCTACCCTGCTGAGGACTTAGAAAGGGCTGTAGAACCTCAGAGATAGCTTGTCACCTCGGCCACATCTTCGTAAAACTCATCAAGGTGAGACCCGTATAAGGACGTGGTTGTCATCCTTAAACTCAAGAGGCCTCTATTTCCTGATTAGAACAGAAACACAAAACTCCTACTGCCACAAGGGTAGGGTTGGTCGACCCAAGAGTGATTGACCAAACCCTACTATGCATGAGTTTATCCTGTGTTTCCTGGGGTTTATTTTTTGCTGACCAAGGAAAACCCATCCCGACCTTGTAGTTAGGCCACAACCTTTTTCCCTAATACAGTCAATCTGAGCATGAACTGTGAATCAAATCCATACCGATACCAACATCATAAGGCCTCGAAGCTGCCAGAAAGAGATTCCAACTGAAACTCTCTCCTAGAGGGTTAGACCACACTGTCGGCATAAGTGTTATTATCGAGTCTCCTCCCAAGGTATCTCCAGACGTGACGGTAAATTCTATGGCTTACCAGATACTCTAGGTCTGGGACAATATTCATGGAAGGAAGGAATCATTCATATAAACTTCTGTTACTACTACAGCTAGTAGTGGACACAAATTGTACCTTGAATCATTTTTTGAGGCATTGGGTCACACGCCTTGACCGCATGCAGCCACACTCTTCCCCTGCCCTCTAACTCCCTGAGCCTGACGGGAACAACTAAGGTGGGTGGTTGTAACATGTTGAAATGTACACCACCTAATCCTGCTCTCCTAGCTCTGACTCCACGTCTGCTACTTCGCAGACTCATCTCTCCTTAAAGATTCCTATTATTGAAACATTTTACATGCCCGAGTCTCTAAGACTGGCACCCGTTTCTTGCTTCATACTGCATTGTGCAGTCTTCATCCGCTCCTAGTTGATCTGCACCATCTTTTCCTACGATCTGCAAGAGCTGCTAAGATTTCTCTTTTTCCTAAAAGAGAAACTCGGCCTCATCCCCTGGATGAACCATACCCATTTCCTAATACAGTCAATCCTGACATGAATGATTCCTTCATGTCGTGGATGACGTCGTAAGGACTCAACGTTACTACCACGAGATTCAACTGTCACTCTCGCCTCCAAGGGTCGAGTCACACTCTCGGCATTAGTGTGAGGTCACTGGGTATCCTTCAGTAGAAATCTTGAAAGTGATGGTCACGTCAACAGTTTTACCCGGGACCTCTCAGTATCAACCAAACAAATGGACAGGAAAGAAAACATCACAAAGATAAGTGTCTATTTATTATTCTAGCTCATAGTACAAGGACACAAATACAACGGAAACATGGAACTAGAAGTACAAGGGACCAAAAAATTATCCACTAGTTCTGCTCCTGTCCACCGGCTTCCGGAGCTCTACTACCTTATCCACTGCTTGGCTGTTGCTCAAGCACCCGCAGCTGCTTCTATCTTGGTGGCTCCTCCAAAGCCTGCGGATCAACTGTACGGGGGGCTGGATAGTCACGTGCCATGTGACCCTTCCTGCCACATTCAGAACACATCCTGATCCTCGTAGGGATGGATCTGGACTTCATGGAACACTGCATCATCTGTGTACTAATTACAGATGACTTGGCTACTGATGGAAAATTATGCGGCAAAGGCATCAGCTCATGAACATGCTTGGGGTGTAGAGCCACTGGTAAAAACTTCACCCTGAAAATGATCTCGACATCTCCCCATGTGAAGGTCATCTAATCGCAAAACTGGAGGATCCGGCTCCACCATCTGCCTGCTGCTTCCTCAAGGAGGTTGGCATCAAAGATCGACATGAAGTCCACTAGTGTACCCACTCCCCTGAAGACTCTCACCATAGCCTCCAGCCAATCCGCAGCCACATGTGGGTCTATATCTCCCGGAACCGTGGTGTCCTCTGGCGCTGGAACACGTGCAGCGTGCTCAAGAGTCGTGCATCGCTTGTTGTTGGGGCTGGTGGCATCGGTGTCCCAACGTATGGTAGTACCGCTCTTTCCTCAACTGTAAGAGGGCCCTGTACCGAGGCCTCGTCACTCGGCAGGCTATTAGTATGTACATCCCTCTGGGCTCTAGCTAGTCGTTCGTGATAAGGCATCATGACAGAATCAGACGTGACCCTGTCAAACGATTTATACCTGGTGAGCTGACCTGGTTTGAGCTGTTTTAAGGGAAAACCTTTGAAAACACACACACAATTAATGTTTTCATGCACTGAGTTGGAAATCATAAGTCTGGGTCCTGGTGTATGGATACGTCGGTCGCCCGCACCAACACTGGACTCCCTGAACTGAAGACCACACTCGGTACCCTTAACACTATTGCATCACAGAATGAAAATATCAGAGTTATTAGTTGTGCTGTAGAAATGACTCCTTTGATACCAATTTGTCACGACCCATCCCCTAGGGCCCATGTCGTAACTACCCCAAGCCCGCCTTCCATAGTCCAGCGGCTGGCGTCTAGCACCAAGGCGTAAATCCGGATAACTAGGAAGGAATTTCCTTTATAAAAGTAAGAGAAACACCACAGATTACAAGTGGAAGAAATATATTAATTACAAAAGAAAGTGCTAAAAAGTAAATGGTCCAGAATACAAAACCAACTGAAAGTATAACTACAACTAAACAAATGTACAGTAGAAAAGAAAAATAGCTGGAATAAAAGAAGCATCTCCTGGTTCGTCCACCTCGGATCCTACCTGAAGGGTAGGTACAGATAGCGCAGCTCCTGGATCGTCCACCACGGATCCTGCCTGAAAGGTAGGGATAGATAGCCACCACAATTCTCTATCTCGTCTACCTCCTCTGAGTATCATCTCGTCGTGAAGTCCATATCCGGATACTGACTCGTCGTGAGGTCCACCTCCGGGTACCGTCCAGTCCTCGAACACTCAGCCTCTGTCAGTGCTCCCCAGCGTCTGAAACTAACACAATGAGGTGCGGGCATAGCCCGTGCAGGGGTGAGTATATGATACTTAGTAGGGACCCTGAGACCCTTATGGTCTCACTAAATCCAACAAGGATAAGCAAAAATAAGGATCTCACCAGATTACCCTTACATAGGTATAAGCCCATACTTATACCCAAGTTATCAAGTAACCCATCTCAATCATGGGGAAACACAAAGGTTATGAAATAAACGAATAACCACTACCTAGTTATATTCCCATACATATACCTAAGTTATCAAGTGACCCATCTCAATGATAAGGTAAACAAAACGGTCATAGACTCATCTCAACAAGGATTTTCATTATCAAAACTGTAACTGCTGAAAGCTCTGTCTCTGACGAGTACATTGATCATGTCACGCCTCTGAGGTACTGCTCACTTACCTAAGACTACTGAGGTACTTCTCCTGTCGAGTACCGTGGGTCTGCCACCACACAAAGTAGTGCTTCTCTGCCATGGGTCTGCCACCTCACATAGTATTTCTCTCCCTCATAGCCTACATAGGTACTCCTCCTGTCGATTACCGCGGGTATGCCACCTCACAAATTAGTGGTCCTCTTCCATGGGTCTGCCACCTCACAAAGTAGTGGTCCCAACTGGGCTATGCAAGTCACTCTGAATCAATCGGACAAGTAGTCTTCAGGTCTCAGCCAGTTACACGGTCTACGTACTCCGTACACTTGTCTCCAGGAGGGTCCGCTCCATTAGCAACAGGACAATACTCCAAGAATCTCAAATTCCCATGAAGAATTATCACAAAGGACCGTCTCGTCATAGGGGTCTCAACGCAACAGACGACGCGTCAATCGGACGCCTGGTCTGTGAGTTATTTGCCTTTTCATCCCAGGGGCCCAATAGGTTTCGTGTACGAACCAACCTGACCTTATCTCAACTGTACCTTGATCTCACATAGGGTATACTCAGAGGGACCGTTTCTCGAAGTGATCATCAATGTCGTTGACGGTTCGTCAAACGTACTTTCGGTCTGAAAGTTATCGGCTTTTCCGCTCCAGGGGCCCGGTTGGATTTCGGGTACAATCCAACCCGGCCATACTACAACTGCATACAAACCTCAGGTGAAGAATTCCAGAAGATCTGTCTCATCAAGAGGAATCTAAAAAATTCAACGGCACGTCAATCGGACGTCCGGAACTCACGTTATAAGTGTTTCTGCTCCGAGGGCCCGATTGGTTCATGTTCAAACCAACCCGTCCATACCCATGTTCTCCAAAACCTTGATTTTGATATTATGAAACGACCTCCTCGATCTAAGGATCCCTACACAACTGACAATGCGTTGATCGGAGGTTTGTAGCCCATAATATTGTCAAAAGACCGGAAGTGATCCGAAAATGGGGGGTCTAGGCCCGGTCTGACCCATCCCAAACCCCCTGGGTCGACCTAACCCGGGTCCGAGTCCGACCCAGTGGGGCGCGGCCCGGCCCGGTCCGCGCAACCCAGACCGGCCCAGCCGGGTGGCACACTGGCTCGGCCAGCGAGCCGAGCAGGATTTGCGCTCCGCGGATGTAGCGAGTGCCCCGTCCTGCTGCCCCGGATCCCGCGTGGCTGCGGGATCCGGCAGGCTGCCAGCGCGGCTTTAGCCGCGGCCATTCCCCCTGGTAGTTCACTGGGGTGACGCCGCCTCTAGTCAGTGGCCTGTGCCGCCGGTGTTGTCCGTGGGCCACCAGAGATTCTGTGGTGGTCCGTTTTTAATTCCGTCTGCGCCGGGAATCCTTACGGGACCCGAACTTCACTACGGGATCATCAAATTGCCTCTGCGGCCCGTTCCGTCATCTGTCGTCGATCCTCACGTCAAATAAACAAATTGTGGAGTCTTCGATTCACCTTTTCGGCCCCGAATCCAACCACAGTTTCGTTCAGCCTCCACGATGCGGCGCGACGGCACCACGCTTCTTCGCCATTTTCCTCGTTGTTTCCGTGCGGTGTCGTCACACCATGCTACCTTTGTTCGTTCCGCGAAAAACACAACATCAAGGGGGAGAAGAGTCGGCCGTGTTCCTGCGGTCTGGCCCCCCTATCGTTAATCCGATATCAAGCAGCTAAGAAAATTTACGTTTGACGGCAATGAAAATTTATGAACAAAACAAACCCCTACCTCGATGAAGTCGTCGAATGAGGTTCGTTGCAGAAAAAGGTCGTCGTAGAAGATGGCATCACGAAATGATGCTCCGTAAGTGTCATCGGCGTCGCGGTACACAACTTCGTGTCGAAGAGGATCGTCAGCATCGCGGTATAGGGCGTCGCATCGTCGATCTCTAAGGAATCAGCGTTCTTCGTCATCCTTCATCGGAGGTCGGCATTCTTCATCGTTCTCTGCGTTCTTCAACAAGGAAGAACGTTATTAAAGACTAGAGGTCTCTTCTCTGTTCCACACAACGAAACAACAATAATTAAATAAGGTTTCACTTATTTTATTCCTCATGCCAACCCTTTCAATATTCAAAAAAATCCACGAATTTATTAACGTGTGTTGAAAAATTAATGTGGCGTTTAATAAACCAAACAAATTGAGAGTTGACTTGGCATTAAGTGGGGGTGCATGTGCATTACTCAATTAAGGATGAGTATAAAAAATTAAAGAGGGAGGTGAGGAGTTATGGAAAATGGGAAAGGGTGGGGTTCGTGTGGGCCCGAACTCTCCTTTATTCTCCCAAGGGAAGTTAGCAACCCAATGGGTCCCACTCCTACTCCCACACCTAGGAGTTAAACCACATAAGAGAGGCGAAAAGTGTTGTGACACGACACTTAAACCACTTAGCAAGAAATAAAATTAAAATTGTAAAACAATTATTTTTTTATTCCTCACTCTTTTCTTTAATAACTCCTCTCAAGAAAATGAAACTCTAGAAAGGGTCTTCTTAAGCAATTACTGGCGTTGCGGTTTCATCAGTGCCCTCATATTTCGATTCCGAGCAACGGTTCATAAGTTAGAAAAACCTGCCCGTTCATTCACTGAACGTACCTGAGCTAAACTTCAGAAAATGATTCCGGGCACACTGGGCCTCGGAATCAGGTGCCGTCAAAAATCGCATACTCGTAAAATTCCAACGAAATTAAGAAAAAAATTTCCATGAAATTTCCTATTATTTACAATTTTCCCATTTCATAATTATTATATATTTACCAAAAACATATTATTTTTCCATAAATATGAAAATAATTTAAAATAATGGGATATCACATATTTCTTGAGTGACCTTGATTTTGATGTTTTATTTATATATATATATATATATATATATATGTTTAACTAGATTGGTGAATGTTATTTATGTTATATTTTTATATTAATTTTTATACTAGACTAAGAGAGTAAATAAAAAATAAGGGAGTAATAATTAAAATAAAAGTGGTTTTGAATTATAAATGTGTCACATTGAGGAGTTATTTTAATAATTTCATTTATTTATTTTTCTGATAATAGTTTTTTATAATACAGATTAAATGAAATTGATTAAATTTTTCCCATGTTATTATTGGTTGTAAATCTATAATTAAATATCATTCAATATGAAATTTAAAATTTAACGGAAAGGTATTAAAATCCATTGGAATCATAGTCATCATCTTATAATTATTTTATTGATGATGTTTTTTGAAAAGAGTGTGTAGTTCATTTGTGAGGATTGAGTATTGGACCCTCCCCCTCATGTGTATTTTAGATGAGCTCATAATATTTTGCTAAAATTTCTCCCCATATTGGTTAATGTAATGTTATTGGTCTCATTTAATTAGAATGGGAAATGAAAATTGTAATTTTCACAAATAAATTATATAATTAAGATTCATGATGAATAAATCAGGACTCTAATTACTCCAAATTTGTGGATTTTATCATTTATTATTTCCTTATGTGTTATTGAATGTTTTCATAAGGTCAGAGTGGTGTTTGGGTACCTAAGGGCCCCATAATTAGTATATTCAAAATAAAAATATATATTGAATGAAAGAACATAAATATTTTTTTGTTTCAATGGTTTTTCCATTTTTTGGTACCACATAAGGAAAATATAAGTCCAAGACCAATTCTAGAATATGGGTGTTCCATTAGGGATGACCTACAGTTGGTTGGTTATAGGAATTCTATTGAGGCATCCATTGGTGGGAACATTACTTTAATTAATCAGACTATTTAATTAATTTATTTTATTACACAATAACCAATCCTCCTTTCTAAATACACTTTTATGGAATGTATGAATGTTTTTCTTCATAACCATGAGATATTAGAGAGGGGAAATCATTTTTTTGCTGTTTTTGGAAGATAAGGATCGAAGATCGATGATTAAAAGATCGAGGTGAACTATTAGATAGACAAAAAACATAGCAGGATGATTGTCTTCATTAAATGACTAGAGTTTCTTTACCAATGAGTGATTCACACTAGAGGCAATAAATTTTAATTAATTAGTTTCCACCATATTTTATTTAATTTAATTCCCCACCACATTTCATCGTATTCCTCACCATTTGCCTATGGGGTCATGGTTCATAATTTCTAGGTCATATTCTAGTGCGATTGAACCCTAAAATTGGAGGTAGATGTGTGCATGATGTATAGATAAATTTATATATATGGATCATTATGATATGTGGGTTTTCATTGTTGAAGTAATATCATCGAGTCCAGATCTTGTTTCGAAATCCATGGGACAAAAGTGGTGTGATGGGATTTAAAGTGCAATGTTTTAGTGGTAGGAATCATTCCACTAATAGAGGATCATGTTTTGTTGGCCATTGATCCAATATTCTAGATGTGATTTAATATTGAAAATATGGAGTCATAAGTGTGGGTGATATGCATGAAGGGATCTTGAATTTATATAAGGAACCAACATACACACCATGTTTTATAAGAAAACATGTCTTATAGTCCCCTAGCTCTATCAGTTTGGGTTTCAAATGTTGATAAATATGACATTTTATATACGCCCCTTACACAAAATCTGACCATGTAATAGTGGTTTGACATATACCCCAGGGGAATATGGCCTAGACTCATGGAATTGAATAGGACACCTGGACATGACCAATGCACACGGGTATAATCCAAGGTACATGGGAATGGGACGAATGACTTGGGTATACAACCATATTGGATGAAAACATTATGTACCATGGGAAAGTTTTTTTAGTCACATGTGGATAGACATTCCATATGTATGTGAGGGAAAAACCATCTTTATTGGTGAGGTTTCTCACCTTGTGACCATAAGTACACGTTGTTAACATTTCTCAAGAATTTTCACATTGTGTTTATCAACCATTTGGATGCAGATTTGGGATAATGAGTAGCATATCCTAATAATTTTTCCTCATAGTATGTGATACTGGCTTTCATTCTTTCATAAATGATACAATGTGAGGTTTTTTGAGTCTAGAACATCATTCAATGATGTTTTACTGATAACAATGATCAAATGTGACCACCTATGAAATATTGTAGTTTGTACTCCCATGTTGCACTAGGGTGTGAGACACCAATAATATTTCCAAAAAACGATCTAGAATTACCTATAATATAAAAATGGTTTTTCTCCGTTATCTAAAGAGTAATAAACCCCTTTTTCGAGATCTGGTGGCATGAAAGTCCTCTATAGGTGTTCGTTATCCATTATATAGGGAGAAAAATACCAAACCTTTACCACTCTACTTTGATTATTTTGAGGTTTCACATGGTTCTAGGAATGATATATGAACATTGGAGCTCTAATATAACTTATCATACATAGATGAGTTGTGGAGTTGGAGATCCCCATTCTCTATAACGTGGTTTTATTAATGAACATATATTTGTTGAGTTTTTTCCCTCTTCCTTATGTGTTGAGATGGCTATTTTATATTCCAATTTATCCCCTATTATTTTTTTTTGAGAATCCCTAAGTATATATATACTCACCCCTACATAGGACTCCCCCACATTTATTGTGTCTATTATAATTTAAATACAAATCAGTTGTTACATTGGTGTAATAGGAATCAAAGGAACATATTTGTACAAGGTGGAGGTGAACATAGTTGGCGTTTAGACATAGAGATTTTGAGTTGGTATCTCTTTATTCATTCCCTTTTTAATTTATATTTCAGGTTGGGATATCATTTTTGGTAGGGAATTTATTTTTACTTTTATAATTTCATACTATGTTTGAATCCTTTGATTTTTTTTTTGATGTTGTTTTCACACATTTTTTACACAATAGATGTTCAGCCTTTAATATTACCTATACACTATTTCATAGATATGGTTATGTGCATGTGTACAAAAAATTATGTTGATGCCTCCCATTTCATCATTTCTTACTCAACCTTTTATAGAATCCCATACCCTATTGGAGGTGGACTCATGGTTTCTCACTCATCCAACCACTTTCCAATTGGCCCAAGGTGAGATGTGTCATGACATAGTGGTATCAAATTCTACCTTTTCTCCAAGTTCATGTTTGGAGTTTTACAATATTGTCGATATTGTATTGGGAATATTGGTAAATGTTTTTAGAGTTTCTCAATTGTAGATTTCAGAGAATGTAACCTATTTTATAGTTTTTTCAAACAGATTCATTCAAAAAGTCTCAAACTACCTACATATTGGATTTGTATACGGAGACGTCAATTCCATGGATCACATGGTACATGAATAATATAGTTTAATACCTTAAAAATCCATTAACATCATGAGTAATATTACCATATATTCTCATATAACTGTGGTATGTAATGTTAACATTTAGGAAGCCACTATGATTATAAAAAGAATGAATGTTGATATAAGATCATGGAGACAACTAGTCAAGTGATGAGGCATTGGTTTAGGGACCTTCTCATGAGGTGATTCCCATAGTGTTATTGATACAATATTGATAATTTGTTGGAGATAAAAAAATCTCCATAATGGATAGATTATTATTTTCATAGTTTTAGAGGGTTATTTGAGTTCTAGGGATAGATACCATTGAGATTTCATAGTAATCCATACACGCAGGTAGTGGTGTATTTTCTCGAGTAAATGATTTAAAAATTCAGGATTGTTTAAACCCCATATGATTAGATGATTTTTCTTCCACAATAGATATTTATATGATCTTAAGGTAACTAGTGGTGTCTAATCATGAAAACTCACAATGAACCAACACTCAGATGGATAGAATTCCCATATATATTCTAGGAGAGGGGTGATATTATTCTCGTGAAGTGTGAGTCAACATGGATTGTGATTACCAAACCAATAATGATGAGGAGTGTTGGAAATATAGGAATATACCTACCATAAAAAGTCAATTTCATGATTCATGATCTCAAATTAATGGTTAGGGAACCCATTAGAGTAGTGGTACTGAAAAAGGATAATGTGGAGGTATATATGGAGGAGATTCTTATGGAGGGTAACACTATGATCTATTTCCACCACCACCTCCCAGTGGCCCACTCAGGGATCCTAGGGCTGGTGATCAAGAGTGTGAGCAACTATAGTATATTGATGGATATGAATAGTCTTCTCATGAAATTTTCCAAGATATGACTTGTCTCTTTGATACTCTTTCCATAGTACTTGTAGATGCCTAAATGTGTCATTCCTTCATATCTATATCATTTTTAGGAGATCTCAACATTCCCATTGAGAAATTATCTCAAAATATTTGGTTAATGATTATCATTGTATTCAATTAATTTAAAACTTATATATATCTATAGAGCGAGTAGGAACTCAGTGGAGAGTGTTTCTCATGGAACCTACAGTTTATCAAAATGAAACCATATGAAATCATATTGGGTGAGGACTAGTTGTCCATGGTGTTTTCTTAGATAGCATATCATCATATAAGATTTATATTCCTCTACATATATGCTATTATATTATTCATAATTGAGGGAGATATCTTATGATAGAGTAGATAGGTCTTGCAAGTATGATTCACCAACCTATCTACCACCAATTAGAAGGAATAAACCTTGGGGTAGTGGGATATTTTGATATCAAACACCCATCGGTATAGGTGTATTATATTTATTTCTTCCCTAAGGATGTTTTTAGATTTTCTATTTGTAATAATATAGACATAAGCATTAATTTAATCCTTCATATTGCAATTATACCATATATGACATATCAGTTGGCCCCTACCGGAGTTAATGACATAATGGTGTTGTGGGAGAACCATAAAGAGAATGTTTTTATAAGAAAATATATATCCCCCTTGGGATGCTCCATTTTCTTCTATAAAAATGTATATTGGTGTTTTTGGATTTATGAAAAAAAAATTCACCAATTTTATGTAAAGATAGTGAAGAAGTTACCCTTGTGGATGACTGATGAGGTGTGTGTTGGTTCCTCAAGATCAATTTTAGTTACGAACATGATCAGCTGATTCTTCATAAAGATGATATTCTGAATATGGAATTATGATGTTTTTATAGACTTTTATATAATCTATTGATGCCATTTGGTTTGACGAATTCCCTTGATGTGTTCATGGATATAATGAATGGGACCTTTTAGTCATACTTGGACTTAATCATAGTTTACTTCATTAATGAAAAAATAATTTACTATGTTTTATAGGGGAGTATGTTTGGTATTTCAGGATATTCCTATACATTCATTAGGTGAAACAGAGATTTGGTATGGACATCATGTTTTAGTTTTGAATCCATGAGTCTCACCTTCTACGACATGTAATTTCTATACTTAGTTTAGTTGTTGATTTAGTGAGGATTGGTGAAGGGGATTATTCAGATATACCCAATAAAATTGCATACCTGTGAACTTTTATATTTTTGTGGGGTACTATAGTAGGTTAATGGTATTAATTTTTTGGGCTGAATCCACCATGAATGACTTGATAAAATAAGGATTAATTTTTACCGAGATTGAGAGTTGTCAGATAGACTTTGAGAAACTAAGGTAGAGATTAACTGGGGAACCTATTTTGAGACTTCCAGATGAGATATTTAAGTATGCAATGTTTTTTATGCCTTTGGATATGGGATTTGGAAAGTATTTACGCTGATGAAATTCATGATCATTGATGGGATGGTGTAGCTGAGGCCCCATGAGTATAATTATAAAAGTCAAGAATTCGATTTGGTTGTGGTACAATTCTCTCTAAGGTTATGGGGGAAGTATCTTTTGGGAATGAATATTTTAGTTTACACAAATGAGTAGAGTCTTAGGTACATCACAACTTATAATTTTCATAAACTAAAATAGTGGTGTTTGTTCAAGTTCATATAGGAATATGAAATCGAGATATTTTATACACATGGGAAGGAAAACATTTTGGAACATGACATCCGAATGAATTCATTATCCCACTTAGTGGAGAATATTTATTAGAAAATGGATAACTTATATATTTCCCTTGTAGAGGTTTGGGGTTTAATTTTTCATTAGATTATGGTGGTGACTCTACCACATCAATATATTATGATAGATTCTCTATTGGGAAACAACAAAATTGAGGTTTTGTATGACTATATATAATCATGAGATGAAATCTAGTGATTTAATTATGGATGTGATTAACACATATTTTTCTGGGGATAGTTACTAGTTCCAATTATGTTTTTTGTGGAGGTGATAAAGGATATTTATACTTAACCCTTGATTGTACATCGTGGTGTGGTAATGATATACATAAACCATCAGTAATAGTGTTTTTGGGATATCATGAGTTAGAGAATCATCAAATTTGATTGTTGGTGTTTCACATGTCCGTAGGTAAACAAAAAATATCATTCTTCAGTAGGTTTGAGTTAGCCTCTTGATATCCTAGAGTGGATGTGGGATATAATATTGATGTGTTTTTTGTTTGGGATTTGGCATATAGAGATAGTCTAGGACTCCATATGTTTGATTTTTGATTGCCTCACCAAATTATCAAACATACATTCCATCATAGAGTAGAGTTTAGTTAATTGTTTGGGGAGGTTGTGTAGGTGTGATATTATCTAGCTTCATGGGGTTTCAAGGATGAAAATATTTTTAGATGATTCTTAGTTCATGTCGTGTTTGTGGAGAAATATTCCAGTGGATTCTGGGATTGAGTTACAGATTACTACAACATTACACTCCAATTTGAATGGGATATATGAGGAGATTATCTAGATGTTAAAGGATATGATGATCATATATGAGTTGGAGTTTATCCGGATCTATGAGGATCACCTACCTTTGGTATATTTAATTTATATTAACAACTATCACAGTAATATCAATATTTAACTTTTTGAGGCCTTGTATATGAGATCTTAATTGTCACTTTTATGTTGTACTGAGATTGGTGAGACACTAGTTGTTGGGAAAGAGATGGTTCAAGAAATGGCCTATAAGGCAAATGTTATATTTTTTAATATTAAAACTTCTAATAGATAAAATAAACCAAACCCATATTGATATTGTAGGACTTTTTAGTTTGACCCTGGATACAACTTTTTCTAGAGAGTCTCCCCAAGACGAGGACCATGTATGTTTTTCTGAGGATAGAAGCTATCCCTATTACGCGGTAGAGAATTTGATCATCCATAGGATTGGAAAGGTTCTATAATACATATCGTTACCCCCTTAGTTCGAAAGAGTGCATGACATATTCTAAAATCCACAATTGAGGAGATACATGCCCAACCCTACATGCATTTTCAACTATAGAGAGATAAAAATTTAGGATAAAGACGCATCTATAGAGTAAATAGGGAAGTTAGAGGAATGAAATTGGGGAATACTATGTGGATGTTTCCATAAGATCATTAGAGTTATTTTGTATCATAGGAGCATGTGTTAGATCCCGAGCCACATGAGAGTAAGTTATGGAATATATACATCACCAATTTTTATATCTTGTAATTTTAGGGGCCTAAAATACTTGATGGAGGGGATAATTTAATAACATTGGTTTTTTGTATTTATTTAATTAAATATTTATTTTATGTATGAATAATTTTCATTGGACATCGTCTGTTGTTTAGGTGTCATAGTACCCAGAAATGAATATTTTAAAATTATTCTTATATATTAAATTCTGTGAGCATATGTTTCTCATTTAAATGGGTTTCACATTGATTAGGAACTATTACAAGAAATCTAATACCATAGTTGATTTCAAAATATGTGTTTTACTATATTTGTGACATAAAGTTGGTAATTATTGGGATTTTAATTGAGGTAGACTTTGGAGGGTGTATTATGTGGATTAAATAATTATTTTAAATAATTTATTTAATATATCAATACCTATACCTTCCTTATAAGTACTCGAGTATGTAAAATCTATATCATTATCATGTAAGCTTGAGAGATTGGAGATTAGTAAAAATTATTCATTGTTATTGGTTGATTAAGATCAAGGATCAATGATGAATTGATTGAGGTGAATTATCAGAACGATGTAAACCGTAGTAGGATCATCACCATCATTTATAGATGTATGAACCTCGATCATCATTTCAGGTATGTCTTCCTTTTTCGTTGATTTTTTCAGAAAAGAGGGTTTTCTAGAAATTTTTTAAGTACACGCCATGAACTTTCTGAGTACACGATGTGTACTCCCTTGCCGCGCCAAGCCGTGTGTTGGCCGTGTTAGTGCCACACACACAGTGTGTAGTGGTGATGTGGAGTCCTCTTAAAGCAGAGTACGTAAAAACAGAGTACACACCAGGTACCCCATAAGTACACTCCGTGTATTTTATTTTTTTTCATTAAATAGACCGGGGTCGCGCCTGATAGACAGAACACACTACTTCTCCGGGTTCTTCATCCGAGATAACCTATACGGCTGCAAAACTTCTCTGGTTTTCCGAGCCACTGTCTGATACCTGTTTCAGCCACTGACGATTGCATTGGAACCACAGTGATCTTCGATGTTCTAAGGTGAAGCAATCATCATGGTTCGCGTATATCAATCTCCTAGCATCAAGGTAGGTGGTTGGTGCCTTTCTGTCTGAAGTTTTTGAATATTTTGTGAAAATTCCGCCAATAACCATGAAGGGGTATTATGTGTTTTCTTATTTTTCCCATGTTGTTTTCCTGCTTTGCTTGATTGCTTGAGTAGAGGTAATTTCTTGTGTGTAGGGTAATTCTTTTACTGTACTATGGATGTTTTTCCATGCTTTTTTTTCTTTTTCGGCATTATTCCTATTTCCATGCCTAGTTGTAGGATAGTGGAACTATTGAAAAATTATTCTTTTGTGACTTAGAATGATATCCAAGTAGTTCTTGAGGTTACATGGGCCGATACGCGTGCTATGCATGTTTTTTTGCACAAGGCTGTGAGAACCTAGTGTAGTGGACCATAGGGAGAATGGAAGTAAGAGCTTCTCCAGAGTGTCTTTAGTTTACGATGCGAGACCATTGGGGGAATTGACGTTGAGTTCTTCCTCGGAGTCTGCAGTTCCACGATGTGGGCCACAGGGGGAATGAGACGTTGAGTGCTTCCCCAAAGAGCCTTTAGTATGATACGAGACTATAGGGGAAATTGGCAGTGAGTTCTTCCTCAGAGAGTCTATTCTTTAGCTGAACAAGAGGGGTGAGACTGTGTGTTCCTCCCATAGGGTTTCTAGTACTTTTAGGTTGAACCATAGGGGTTAGACTTTGAGAACTACCCAGATGATACCTTTTTGTTCTACATGTTTGAGTGGATGTTTCTTGTTTGTAGATTATATTCTAGAGACTGTGGATTGTTACTTCTGTGTTTTATCCTATTTACCGCTTACTGTTTACTGCTTACTGTACTTTTCCTGCCATATATTCACTGGCTATTAGGCATAGATCTTTGGGTGGTTTCCTATTGGGACATTGTATCACACCCTGTTTGGGTCATTCTTTTGGGCCTAGACAGATTCTGTTGTTGCAGGTTTATATAAGAGAAAGTTCCCTTCTACTTCAGGTACTTGACTTGTTGTGGAGCTGGAGAGAATGGGACAAAGCTGTGGCTTGCGATGCTGGGGAGTTTACCAGTTTTTATTTTTCCCATTGGTTTAGTATTGTATCTAGTATTGTGACATGTTTGGATGCTTTCCAAGACATATGTATCATGCATTATTTTATATACATGTGTGCATTCTCCAATTGTTTACTCTTCGTCTTCCGCTATTTATCATTTACTCTTGTATGATGGTTATGGTTTTTGCTATTATATATATTTTTTCATCCATTGTTTACTCTGCCAATGAAGGAATAGTTTCCCCACTATCACACCCAAGGCCCTCACTGCTAGTCGGAAGCCTCTGGCATTTGGGGAAATGTGCTTGAGGCCATGTGACCAACCGGGTAGAGGGAGCCTCTGGGTGGCTTCCGGAACCGGTAAGGTACAAAGTGGTATCAGATGGTTTTCTTTTCTCTTGATTACTTTTTGGAGACTTTAGCCTGGGATATAATGGATTTGGTACTTGGAATTAAGTTGTGATCGAGAGTAGCTAACCCGTGTAATGGTAAAATCCAATCTACCTACCTTATTACAGTTTTTTGGTTTTGCTATGTTACAGTTGACCTGATTTCACCAAGAGTGATTCACATGTTTTGTGTTGTTACTGTTATTTATATTCTGGTTCTATTTCTATCGCAACCCGATGAGATGAGGGCATTCCATCTCTTGAATCATATAGGCACCTGCTATAAATCACATTCCATGCATTCTTTCCATGCCATCTAGGGTGCATTAGCAATTGCTTGTTGTTGAGATAGTCTTGTGTAGATTATGCATATTGTTGTGATAGATACTTGATAGAATCCCTACTATTGTTAGAGGTCTGTTGTATTGTACCTTATTTAAATGAGTGCCAAATTTTGGTTCTTGAGGTGTTATGATCCATCTTCAATTGGAAATTGGTGAATCGTTGACCTGTTTTCCCTAAGATATGATTGTATTGGATGCCAAGCTTTGATTCAAGGGGAGTATGGGCCCTCACGGGTCTGAATTTGTCACCTTCATGCACTTTTTTCGGTTTTTATGGGCTTGAGTGCAATTTCAGAGCTATTGCCCGGAAAAAAAAACCATAATACACGTCGTGGACCTTATACATACACGTTGTATAGTTTTTAAACCGTGTCCCTAATTGTGTGAACAGAAACACGGGTTGAGAAGAATCTCCAGGAACATTCCGTGTATGGTAGGTACACGCAGTGTAGTAGTAAGCTATGTACCTGGCCGTGTAACTAACAACACAGGTTGGGGAAGCTCGTTTCATACACGACGTGTTGTGTATGAACACGCCGAGTATCTTTATTCTCAGTACCCAGTCGTTTCACGAACAACACGGGTCAGTGTTCTCTCCTCTTATAAACACCATGTATATTCGGAACACACTGTGTAAGGGTCATCCGTGTACTTGGCCATGTCGCCAACAACACGTGTCGGGAAAAATCTTCAACTACACAACATTTTTGTTCGGAACACGCCGTGTAGTCTCAACCATGTATACGGTCGGGTAACTAATAACACGGATCGTGAAACCTTGTCTACTACACGTCGTTTCCACCAGGAACCTGCCGTGTAGTCTCTTTTTAACAAGACCGTGTGAGTTATCCAAACAAGGAGACATGGGAAGGGGAATAGATTTAAGTACATGCCGTGTAGAGTTTATACACGCTGTGTAGTCTAATTTTGTAAAACACGAGTGTTTCCTTCTCTTATTTCCCTTTTGTACTCCTTTGTTCTCTCTCCTTGTTTTCCTAATCTAAGTTATGCTTTTGATCTTTCATAGATATTCCTCTGTGACGTCCTCCGGTTGTACGTTAGTTGCAAGATACTGATCATCCTCCAGATATGGCTAATCAGGGACATCCTACTAATCCTCCAATCAGTCCAGCCTTGGGACCAGCAGTTATACCAGTTGGAGGCATTGATGCTTAGTTCAGGGAAGGCATTATGAGGATGATGCATACCTTTCAAGGAGCACTGCCTCCTGCCAAAACTACGACAGTCTTGATGCGGGTTTTCCAGCAGCATCATCCTCCTACATTCTCAGGGGAATTAGGAACATAGGCTGTAGTTTCATGGATGGAATCCATGCTGACTATCTTTGAGCATCTCGAAACACCTCCAGATAGGAGAGTCTAGCTCGCTACCTATATACTGCGAGACTCCTCCAAGAGGTGGTGGGACGAGATCTCACAGGTGGGTCATCAGCAGGTTATGTCTTGGGAGGAGTTCCAGCGCGTGTTTTATGACTACTTCTACCCTGAGAGCCTGAGGGCCGATCAAGTCGGGGAGTTCATGTGTCTAGAGAAGGGTAATATTTCTGTCATGGAGTATTCCTATATTTTCACCAAGCTGCAGCATTTCACAACCCTCTGGGATGGAATTGTGGTGTTCTTAGAAATGAATTTTGAGGATGGTCTCAGGCGGGAGATCCGCTCTCTAGTGAATATCTTATAGTTGAATTCCATCACTTAAATCATCATACCAGGAGATGATTGAAGAGTGCAATATGATAGACTCCAGAGCTGCGAGCCAAGGTAGTTCTGTTTCCAGAGCTAGTGTTCCTCTAGTTGACAATAGGAAGAGTCATAGGGAGTCTACGTGTAGTGATCTGAGGAGGTGAGATTCTTCTTCAGGTAGCCAAGTTGTATAATATCAGTGGGGAAGGGCAAGGAACACAAGGCCACAGTGTTAGAGAGACCCAGTGGAGTGCTGATATTGCAGCAATATGAGTCACCTTCACCGTTTCTGCCAGGTTTTCTCACCATAAGATGGTGATGGGGGTTCTTCCATGACACCTCGTTCTGGAGCAGCACAACCAGTTTCTCACCAGTCGGGATACTGGAGTTCTTCCGTCTGTTCGAGCCGAGGATGAGGTCGAGGCCATGACAGTCATTCACCAGTCCTTTAGCATCAGCAGGGAGGATCATCTCAGAGTCGTCAAGCAGGGTCACAGGGCCACGAGGCAGGCCATACATTTACGGTGGAGCAGACCTTTCAGGGTAGGATCCCATAACTTTTACCATTTGAGGTACGAATTTAGTAGCCTCAGTTTTATATTCATCTCTTTTCGATACTGGTTCTCATATAGCTTTATCTCTGTTACTATTGTGGAGATCATTGAGCTCTGTATCTTTTCTTCTGCCAACTTTTTGACACTAGACTAACTCTTGGGGACGAGGAAATGTAGTGTATGTCAGTGGAGAGAGTTCCCTCTCTAGGCTGCATGGTATCGTTTCTTATGGTATCTTTATGTCCTAGAGATGGTAGACTATGGTGACATTTTCAGGATGGACTGGTTGGTTCCCTTCTAGGTAGTCGTCGACAGTTATCACTGCAGGGTGAGTTTCATTTCACCATAGGGTGAATCCTTTCTTCGTAGAGGTGAGTTGGATGTCTAGGCGAGTCGAGGAGGACTCGAGGATCATGGGATAGAAAGGGTTATGACCCGTATTTCTAGTCTTTATCTAGATGATTAGGGGAATTCACATTTGGATTTTCCTCCGGTCATGGATCGTTTCAGAGACACCTTTCCAGATGACTTTTCAGGTTTGCCTCCAGAGCGTGAGGTAGAATTCTCAATTGATCTCGTTCCTGGAGTGGCACCGGTGTCCATTCCTCCTTATTGGATGGCTACACCTGATTTGAAAGAGCTCAAGAAGAAGTTGGAAGAGTTGGAGGAAAAGGGTTTCATCCGACCCAGTACTTCTCATTGGGGTTCACCTGTATGGTTTGCAAGGAAGACAGACGGTACACTTATATTATGTGTGGATTGTCGGATGTTGAACCAGTTGACGGTCAAGAACTGATATCCCTTTATGAGTATTGATGATCTCTTCGATCAGTTTCGAGGAGCATGCGTGTTCTCGACGATCGATTTGAGATGCGATTATCATCAGTTGCATGTTAGACAATCAGATACACATATGACAACCATCAAGAGAATGTATGGTGTCCAAAGGTATACGATTATGCCGTTCAGTCTCACGAATGTGCCAACAGTTATCATGGCACTGATGAATCGAGGGTTCCATCCTTAATTGGATTCCTTCGTCGTGGTCTTCGTGGACGATATCTTGGTGTACTCTCATACTCGACCCGACCATGCTACCCATCTTGATATCGTTCTGAGTACAATGAGACAGCATCGACATTATGCTAAACACTCGAAGTGCCACTTTTTGATGGATCAGATTCACTTCTTAGGACACATTATCTCATAGATTGTTGTATTTGTGGACCCTGATAAATTGAGAGCTATAGTTTCCTAAGAAAATCCGAAGAACGTTTTTGAGATATGGAGTTTCCTAGGGCTAGTTGGATACTAAAGACGCTTCATTCAGGACTTTTAACGCCTTACAACACATTTTAAATGTCTTACTAAGAAGGAGGAAATGATTTATGGTCAGATTATTGTCAGTCAGCCTTTCAGGAGATGAAGGGATGGTTGATATCGGCATCTATAATAGTCTTCCCAGAGCCAAGGAAGAGCTATGTGGTTTATTTCGATGCATTAGGTATCGGGCTGGGCATTGTGCTTATTTAGGGAGATGGAGTCATTGCGTACAGGTCTTAGAAGTTGAGGCCACATGAGAAGAACTACCTGACAAACGATCTAGAGTTAACATCTGTGGTTCATGCCTTACACTGTTGGAGACATTACCTCATGGGAGAGAACATTGTGGTTTTCACTGACCACAAGAGTCTCAAGTACATCTTCACTCATCATGATCTGAATCTGAGACAGCACATGAGGTTCAAGTATCTTCAGTCTTTTGATTTTGAGCATGCCTATATGCCAGGAAAGGGAAACACAGTGGCAGATGCGTTGAGCAGGAGAACTCAGATTCATGCCGTTCAGGATGCCAACAATGAGTAGCATCTTAAGGCTCTATTCTCTAAGATGCATCTGGTGGTGAACGACAGACAGGGATAGAATTACCTATCTTCTGTAGCTATTACCTCTACACTTCTGGATCGGGTTCAGATGAGGCAGTTATCAGACTCGGAATGCTTAGTCTTGCTGGAGTGTGGGTTAGGAGAGGACCCTCTTCCTGGATGGACAGCGGGTGAGGATGAGATATTGCATTTCTAGGGACACATATGGGTGCCAACAGACATACGCGAGGGAATTATGAGGTATTTTCATTCCCCATCTTGGGCAGTTCATCCTGGAATCACCAAGATGTATCGGGATCTTCATCGCCAGTACTGGTGTCCAGGAATGAAGAAGGATATTTCTGGTTTTCTTTTGGGGTGTTTTACTTGTCAGCAGGTGAAGGCGGAGCATCAACGACCAGTAGGCCTTTTGAAACAGTTACCCATTCCAGAGTGAAAGTGGAATGATTTCGCGATATAATTCTTGACTGGATTGACGAGGTCACCCCACGGGAATGATTTTGTTTATGTTATCGTCGACATGCTTACGAAGTTTTCTCACTTCTTACCGATCAAGGAGACCTTTAGTGTTAATGATCTGGTATGACTGTACATGTGAGTGATTGTACATCTTCATGGAGTTCCACACACCATTGTTTCAGATAGGGATGCATGCTTTTCTTCTCGGTTATAGAAGGGACTTCATAAGGCCCTGGGTACACATGCACTTTTGAGTACAACATACCATCCCCAGACTGATGACCAGTCCGAGCGTACGATACAGGTTCTTGAGGATATGCTTCGAGCATGCATTCTATACTTTTTTAGTTCATTGGATAAGCATATTCCTCTGGTGGAGTTCTCCTTTAACAACTATTTCTAGTCAACATTTTAGATGGAACCTTACGATTATTTGTACGATAGGCCATGCCAATCACCCTTATGCTGGGTGGAGATAGGAGAGGCGGCTTTGATGGGACCTCTCCTTTCTTAGGAGACCTCAGAGCATATAGAGTTGATTCGGAAGAGGATAGATATGGCATAGTCTCGACAGAAGAATTATGCTAATCAACAGAGATGACCTATAGAGTACGAGTTCGGGGATCGGTTTTTCCTACGTGTCACACGGAGTTTGGGACACAAGAGGATTCAGAGATAGGGTAAGATTTCACCGCGGTGCGTCGGGTCATTTGAGGAATTGCAAAGAGATGGGTCAATGGCCTATCGGTTGCAGTACCTCAGAGGTACCAGGCCATGCACGTCGTCTTCCACGTCTCTTAGCTCTCAAGTTACTTTTCCGACCCGTATCATGACTTTCAGCCTGGGGAGGTTGAGCTCGAAGCGGATGCATCGTATGAGGAGCATCCTACCCGGATCGTCAATCACAGTATGAAGATGCTCCATGGGCGGTATGTTCCTCTTGTACGGGTTCTATGGTAGGAAGGGAAAGTATAGGATGAGTCATAGGAAAGGGAGGCTGATGTACGATCACAGTGGCCAGAGTTGTTCGGGGTTTCTTCTTCTCCGCCTCGTTAGGGAAATTCAGGGATGAATTTTTTTATGGGGGGAAGTTTTCATGAACCCGGATCTTTGTTTCAGGTATGCCTTCCTTTTTACTAGAGTTTTTGAGAAAGAGGGGTTTCTGGAAATTTTTAATGTTCATGCCGTGTACTTTTGAGTACACGCCGTGTACTCCGTTGCCATGCCAAGCCATGCGCTGGTCGTGTTCGGGCCATACACACGGTGTGTAAGGGTGATGTGGATGCCACTTAAAGCGAAGTATAAAAAAACAGAGTACACTTTGTGTACCCAAAAAGTGCATGCCGTGTATTTTCTTTAATTTCATTAAATGGATCGGGGTCGTTCCTGATGAACAGAATGCACTCCTTCTCCAGGTTCTTTGTCCGAGAGAACCCGTACAGCCGTGAAACTTCTCCAGTTTCCCGAGCCTACGTCCGATCCCCATTTCAGCCACCGAAGATTGCGTTGGAACAGTAGCGATCGTTGACATTCTAAGGAGAATCAATCATCGTCGTTCATGTACATCGATCTCCTAGAATCGAGGTAGGTGGTTTGTGCCATTATGTAGGAAGTATATTAATATTTTGTAAAAATTCCACCAATACCCTTGAATGGGGTATTTCTTGTTTTCCTATTATGCCCCTCTTGTTGGCCTACATTTCATGATTGCATGAGTATAGGTAATTTCTTGTGTGTAGGGTAATTATTTTACTGTACTCTGGATGTTTTTCCATGATTTTTTTGCTTGTTCGGCATTTTTCCAGTTGTGATGCCTAGTTGTAGGATAGTGGAACTGTTGAAATATTATACTGTTGTGCCTTAGAATGATAGACAAGTAGTTATTGAGGTTACATGGGCCAATACGCGTGCTATGAAGGTTTGTTTTACACAGGGCTGTGAGAACCTAGTGTAGTGGGCCATAGGGAGAATGGACATAAGGGCTTCTCGAGAGTGTCTTCATTTTACAATGAAAGACCACAGTGGGAATTGACGTTGAGTGCTTCCTCAGAGAGTCTGTACTTTCTCGAGGTGGGCCACAGGGGGAATCAAGCATTGAGTGCTTCCCCAGAGATATTTTACTATGATATGAGACAATGAGGGGAATTGATGGTGAGTTCTTCCTCAGAGAGTCTATTATTTACCTGAACCAGAGGGGTGAGACTGTGTGTGCCTCCCAGAGGGTTGCTAGTACTAGTAGGCTTAACCTTAGGGGTTAGACTGTGAGAACTACCCAGAGGTTACCTTTTTTGTTCTACTTTCTTGAGTGGATGTTTCTTGTTTGTAGATTATATTCTAGAGACTGTGGATTGTTACTGCTGTGTTTTATCATGTTTACTTCTTATTGCTTACTTCTTACTATACTTTACCTGCCATATATTCACTGAATATTAGGAATAGAACATTGGGTGGTTTCCTTTTGTAACTTTGTCTCACACCCTATTTGGGTCATGATTTTGGGGCCAAACAGATTATGTTGTTTCGGGTTTGGATAAGGGAATGCACCCTTCTAATTCATGAAGTTGACTTGTTGGGGAGCTGGAGAGCACGGGACCAAGCTGTGGCTTGCAATTCTATGAATTTTACCTCTTTTTCATTTTAACTTTAGTTTAATATTGTATTCATCATTGTGAATTTTTTGGATGATATACTAGACATATGTATCATGAATCCTTTTATATACATGTGTTTGTGCTCCAGTTGTTTACTGTTAGTCTTACGCCGTTTATCATTTACTCTTGTATGATGGTTATGGTATCTACTGTTGTATATTTGTTTTTCTTCTGATGTGTACTCTGCCAATGAGGGCATAGTTTCCCTACTATTACACCCAGGTCCTTTTCTTCTAGTTGACAGCCTCTGGAATTTGGGGAAATGCGCTTGAGGCCATGTGACCAACCGAGTACGGGGTGCCTCTGGGTGGCTTCCAGAACTAGGACGTTATAATAGAAAATATTTTTACCTCAATGATTGTTTCATAATAATGGTATATAGCATTATTTCATATATTTATAAACAATTTTATATAATTCTTAATCATAGATTTAATATCCTAATTTGTTGTAATATAGTTATTTGTAGGATCCCATATATTTTCGTATTAATTAACCATATTATTATCCTTATTGAACATATGAATATAAACATATTTGTCACCATATTTAATGGACATCAATTATTATTTAATTAGCCAATGATAATGTCACTTAATTCTTGTACGTTCCACCCCCCATTTTCCTTTTTGGTCTTCATCACTAGTCCACAGTTGGAAATTTTCCATTTACACGTCGGATTTGAGTGAGATCAAACCTCAAGATTATTAGAGGAGGCATTTGGGACTTATATATTGGTTTTATATATATGAAATATGATTTTTTTGGGTTAGGGTGAAGATAATATATATTTAAGGTCATGTATCATTTCATCATCCATGAGAGAGGCATAGTGCGGTGGTATATACTATACAATGTTCATATGGCTAATATCTGGTCACCAGTGACGAATTCGGTGTGGTCGGACCTAGATTTGATTTATCTGGAATGCATCAAAAATATAATGGTGGTAGTTGGAGATTGGGTGAGAAGTTTGAAATATTCTGGACATCTTTGAAAAATCATTCTTATATGCCACGAAGTCTCGGAACACAGGTTGTGTAGGCCCCTAGCTATGGAAGCTAGGGTTTCTAGTGAGGATAATTATCATATTCTATGTATAACCAATACACACATTTAGACCTGGTACAAGGAGCTCTACATATACCCCAGGGGTACATGGTTAGGGATCATAAACATGGACAATGTACATAGGCATATGTTATGATACCTAGGTATGCACCGGAAGACTGATTCATACTCTTATATAGGGAACACATGATTTGTACCCCATGTATACACTATGTAGTTCCAATGGATGGGAAATCTTTGTGGAATTGAGGAGAAAACTAGTTGTCCTGGTGAGGTCACAAGTTGTGTTCCCTAATGTATAATGCATAAATGTTTCATATAAATTTCCACATTTATTATATAATAATTTAAATCTCATATTTAGGCCAATTAATAGCTCATACTAAGAATTTTTTAACATAAAACGTGATGGTGGACCTTGTTTTGGAATAAGAGATATAAGATGAGGTGTTACAAGAAAGGTACTTCATTCGCTGATACTTGAATAATGAAAAGGATTCAGTGTGATAATCAAAGTGATGTTGAGGTTGGTAATCCCTAAAATTATTTGGGAATGAGTCTCCCACAATCAATACATATGTAAAATTAGTACTCCACCATACTACAATAGGGAATGATTCTTCTATCGACTGAGTGGTACTCCTCCTTATTCGAGCTTCAGTGATGATTAGGTTCACCATTTGAGTTAGTTCTCCCACAGTTGTGGAGTGTAGTAACGAGGACTGCCCCCCTATAAAAATATTCTTGGGAGGTTTTTCATTGTCTAAGAAATCAAAGATAACCATTGAAGTAGAAAGATAACTCTTATCACATTGAATGTCTATGGAGATATAAATCCATTTTATCTCACACATGGGTTTTATTACATTCATATATCTATATGATATTGTTTTCCTCTTTTTTATGGGCTGAGATGACTATTCTATCCTCTTATTTCAACATTACAGGTTTTCAAGGAACCCTATAATGTATGTATATACTCACCACTTAATGGGACCCACTCAAACATATTGTGTTTGATCCAAATAACATACATAATATTGGTGACCTTAGTAGAGCATTATTCAATGAGGCATAGTCAGATCTAGAAGAGTTGACCATGTTCAGTGGTCATCCATGTATATTATGAGACAAGTGCTCTGGATTCATTCCCATTGAAAAGTTTTTGTCAGGTTGGGACCTAATTTTTATTTGGGAATGTGTAAATCCTGATATTAATTTTTACTATGCTGAAATATTTTGACGTCGTCCTAGATGTTTTTGCCTGAATTGTTTACACACTATATGATTAATATTTTTTAATAGATCGCATCTATTTCATGGAGTTTGTTCTATAATTATATATAAGCAGTTATGTTAAGTCCTCGCATTAAAATCTAGGATTGAATTTTGACTGCCTCTGAATTATTTAATATTCTTTAGAGGACTAAAAAGTGGAGGTAATATTACCCTAAAACATGACATCAGGAAGGATTTTGATACCATTGATTGTGGATTTATTGGTCGCATTTACTTGAATTTAGATTTAGTACAAGAATTATTCATTGGATTCATAATTTGTTCAGCTCAACTCACATATAAATTCTAATTAATGGCTCACCGGAAGACTACAATGATTGCTCTATAGGATTGAGTAAAGGAGATCATCATTCCACTATTATTTTTTCACTTTCTTAAGATTATATTTGTCTAACGATAACTCTCACAGTCAAAAAATGGTGAAATCAAAACAATTCGAGTAGCTAAAGGTATATTTCCCCCCCTCGCATCTTATCTTTGCTAATTATATCATTATTTTCACTGAGAGAGATAAGAAATATATTCAAAATATCAATAGTACCCTTCTCTATTATGAAAATTCTTCTGGACCAGAGGTTAGCTGGAGAAAGTATTTTATTTTCTTTGTAAAAAACATATCAACCTACTAGAAGAATAGAATGTTTCATGAAATTGGAATATGAGAAGGGTACCTACCATTCACATACCTCGGAGTCCCCATGTATCTTGGAAGGACTATATCCTCTCAACTTGTTGATGTGGTGAGCCAAGTTAGAAGAACACTATCCACCTGGAAGGGAAAATCACTCACAATAGAGGGAAGAATCTGTTTAGTTAAGCATTTGGTTGTCTCAAAACTTATTTACTCCATCATGGTGCACACTAGGCCTCCCTCTACCATATTGTATATTAATTCTATTTTGAGAACCCTTGTGTGGAGTGGTAGTATTTTGGATCGTAATGTTAGAACAGACCCTTGGGAGAAATGATGCTTACATTATTCAATGGGATGGCTTCGCATAAAAAACATCGATCTCTTTAATTAGTCTATTCAAGCACAATTTATCTAGAGTCCTATTAATGATAAATATAAGTCCCTTTATTTTATCATGAACAAAATCAATAGTAAAATGATTGAAGGGAAGACAGATTATATTCATTCCTCAGTGTGGCCTGGAATCAAAAAGATTTTCCAGAAAATATATTTTCACTCTCACTGGTTAGTTACTACTCATTGTAATCTGAATTTATGGATGACCAACTAGAAATGTTCACCTATTATTGATCAAGTAAATACTCACGATATGAATATAGACTACTATTCTTCAATCAAGTAGAAACTCGAAAATCTCAATACCCTGCCGACTCACATTGCTCTCAAAATTTCTACATTTTGACTTTCTAGAACTAGATGATATTCTAATGTGGGAAATGATTATAAATAGTACCCTCGACTACAAACAATTTTACACACATCTCCTGCAAGGAAACAGTACTAGAGTAATAAATTTCACAAAAAAAATGGATTCAGCCTTCCAGATTCACACTCCTATGGATTCTCTACAGGATCAAAATTTGGTTGGAATATAATTTGAAAAAGGTTGGTATTTCATTGTTCTCCAGTTTCCTGCTATTTCCTATACTGATATGATCTAAATCACTTATTCCAATCGTGAAAAACTATTGTTCTCACTCTAGAATGTGGTGTTTCAACTTTTAAAAATGTATCGTCCACCTGTATTTAGGACAGTAGAACACCTGCTATACATGTCATAAATTTAGCTATCCAAATAGGTACAATGTCTTCTCATTATGGCATATTTTGAAGTAATTCATGTTATTTCTAAGAGAAGAAGCAATATTAGACATGAAAAAATTAGTTTCAAGTACAAAAATGTTTTACTGAGATTCTAGTAGCGATTTCGATGGCCAATAACATACATATTGAACACTAAGTCTACTCAGTCTAGGACTTTTAGTTATGTTCAAGCTAAATCTGCATGGTATTTACCCTATACCCCTGGGTACTATTGAGGTTTTATGGAAAAAACCTTTTTTGGGATGGATAAAATTCAATTTGGATGGTGCGTCGAAAGGAAATCCCAGATATTCTGGATATGGAATCGCTTTCCGAGATCACAATGGTGACATTTTTTAGGGAATTCATAGCTCATGTAGACAATCTACTACTCTGGAAGCTGAAATGAAGGCTCTCACTAAAGCAGTTGAGGTCACCCAACAACAAAATTGGAATAATATCTGGTTTGAAAGTGACTTATCTACTATTGTGCAGGAAGTAAGAATGGGACAACACTATTTTTCTTGGAATCTCACAACAAAATTGATAACGTGTCTTGGTAGTCTCACTTCAATTAATTATATTATAACACATGTCTATCATTAAGCCAACTCACTTGCTAACTATATTGTGAATATTGGAACCACTAAAGACACCTTTTCTCACATCTCTAGCCTCACAGAGGGCATGATCACAATTCTTTGAAGAGATAAATGTAAATTTCCTACCTTTCACCTCTTGAAACTATATTTTCTTATTTACTGACTCTTGAATGCATGTTCTTCAGAAAAAGGTCTCCCATTTCAGCATTTCATAGTCGGTGCTTATCACCAAGCCCTAGCCAATTAAAGCTAGGATTGGGGTGCCTCACTCAGCATACTACTAGAAAGGTAGGCCCTAGTGGATCAGTTTTTATTGGGATGAGATGTTTATATGAATTTAAAGTGCATTGGCTACACCATTTTAGGGAATGACATGGAGAAATCTCCAATACATTTTATCCTTGATATGAATATTACCGAATTAATTACATGTATTAACATATAATGGTATTTTTAAGGAATTTTTTAAATATATTCTTTATTTTTATTAGGTTATTAAAACTAATTTACTTTCAATATTATAAAAAACATGGGTATTAGATACACCAATAGCTATTATTTGATAAGAACTTTAAGAGAATTCATAATTTAGGGGTTTCTATATTGACTTAGAGTGCTATAATTGATGTTGAAAACCCCTATTAATGAGTTCTATTTTTATAATAAATTGTATATAATTCTTTTATAGAATCAAACGAAAAAAAGAAGGGCGTGTATTTAAAAATTTTTATGATTTATTTTTTTTAATTTTACTACATTTTTTATTTTTTTAATATTAGCAGTAATTATTGAAATATATTTTGAATAAATATTTATTTAAAATTATATTATTTTTAATATTCATATGACCCTATTTTATATTACTTTTTTTACCATCTATAGGAGTATACAATCCCACTGAATTTTTAAACAATTGTTAATTTTTTTAGTACTTTTTTTCCCCAGCTATAGTTTTTCGAAACCACCACTACATTTTGGATTGTACTGTTAAACTACCTCTACTTAATTCATTTTGGTATTAATAATATATTTTTTTAAAAAAATTATTGAGACATCTATTATGAAAATATCTCATATATGTTAAAACAACCATTACGTGAAATAATAACCATGTTTATACCATTTCATTCATTATCATGGGATAATAGAAATGTCCATCAATTACATAATTATAGTGGTTCCAAAATACAATTTCAAATTAAAAAACAAAAACTAATTAATAGCTGACTCAATAAATGATTGTAAATTCAAAAAAATCTATGATGGTTGTTTAAAATACACTGTAAATTAAATAAACATACACTAAAATTAAATTCCCTTATTATAAAATTTTTATATTCATGAATTGATAAAATATTTTATGGGGTGTTAATGATAATCATTTTATACAAGTGGTATCAATAGTGATTCCATGCATTTAACATGAACAATCAATCCTGAATTTGGATAAACATAGATATATTTTGATGTACAAAACGTACAGAGACTGATTTGGAGTGATTTTGTTGTAAAATCTATAGCATAATAATTTATATAATAAGAATCCAGTATTGGAGGTCTTATATCATTTTCAAATAAGGAATATATTTGATGAAGAGTATCGGTAGTTTTTTTCTATCCACTATAATAATGGTGGGATATTTCATTTAATTATTTATGAGATGAAAATATAATGTAATTTTATCTCATTTTAGGATTTTAAAAATCTATTATGAAAATGTTATAATAACCAATAATTGTTTGGGTTACTAAATTTGGTTTAGACCCGATGAATATATATATGTACTATGATAAAAGGTTGATTGTGGGTGTCAATATGTGTGAAAATTTGATTATAAAAATATTGCATAAATTGATTGAACATGAATTATATGTCACAATTTTTTGGTTAATTCTTTATAAAATAGAAATTATATATGAAGGTGATTAATACCTCATAAATTTTTTTGTTAGAGGAAATAATTTTCCCACATGGAAATTGTTTCATGTAATTTGGTAAGATTTATGTAATGTAATGATGTTTTTGATAAAGTATATAATTAATTATATGGAGATACGAGATAGTTAGTATAGAAGACAATTTGATGGCTCACTACTTTGTGCTAACTACACAAGCTGGATTTGTTAAAACTAATATATATAATAAGTTACATTGAATTAGGAAAAAATACAATTAAAAAAATTAATATTTATACAACTGGTATAAAAGAGTTTTGAAGAAGAATTTCATGGGGGATAGTCTCTCATAATATTGAATTCATATCAGTATGATAATATATTATTTTTTATAGAAAAAACATGGGGACATAATTATGTAGAAATAGACATATGAAGTAACATGTTAAATTCTATTCAATAATGAAGAGGAAAACATAACAATAAAATCAGGAATCGTACAAATTATTGGAGGATCATATATTTTGAAATTAAGAGGGATTGATTATCTCTATCAATTATGTTTATTAGGTTTTATTTAAATATTATAAAAAAATACAAAACAAGATATTGATACAATAAAAAGGTTTTATATTCAATTCTATGACCATCACATATGGTCAATGTTGATTAATTTGGATATATAATTTTAATAATGGTATGTTGATACTTACTAAATAATTTATTAACTAATGGTTTAATGTGTATAAAACCTAATGATGGTGATATAGTAATTCATGGTGTCAACATATATACCATTGGTATATTTGTATGTTCATAACACAATATAAAAATTTATGAATGGATACACCTTAACATCTTTATATATCAAGGATGATACATAAAAACTTATATTTAGGATGAATATGGAGTTTGAATCAAAAGGATAATGAATTAGGATAAGATTATGCAGATCTAAAAATTTCTAGATTGATGATGTTTTGGAATTTTTATATGAATTGTAAAATTAGAATCATTTAAATAAGAAATATAAATGATATAAATTCCATTAATGAATAGTTTTAAATTTATAATATTACGTATAGTAAATATAAATTTCTATAAATGAAATTGTAACTGTATTTTTAGGTAAATTGGAATATAGAATGTCACGGAAGGTATGTATATTTGTAAATGAAAATAAAGTCATTTCAATGTATGTTTTATAATATAATGGTGGTGTAAACTAAAGTGACAGAGGGACGATATTTATTCAACATCTTGGAATTTGATGTTTTAAATTGGTACAATACAATTTCAACATGGGGAGGACTATTATTAGTTTTGTGGAATATGTGTAGTAAATGATTAAAATGTATCATATGTCACATAAGGGTGAAAAAAATGGGAATAAAAAAGAACCATTCCATGTATAATGACATGTTGTGAATTAGGATTATGGAGTTGAAAAGGAAAAAATGTAGATGAACTAGGGGTTCTATATTCATTTGTTTTCCACTTAGAGTACCTAACAATTTTTCTTATAGGAGAATATTCCATCAAGATTTAAATATTGATGTTACCTTTATTTTTGGATGATTTGGATTTTATATAACATTTTAGAGGTTACATATAAAAATTTTATAAAATATATTGACTTATATAGTCATTATTTTATTGAATAGGATATGATGGTTTTATTTAACTGATAATATGTGAAAATGTGAATTGAAATCTGACTTTTTAATTTGAAATTCAAAATTCCTAGGTGATATGTGGTTGGGAAAAAATGGGAAATTGATAAAAGATATAAGATAAACAAAGTTGAAAATAAGAGAGGAACGTATTCAGTCACAGATGGAAGGTGATTATAAATGAAGTGATTTTTTGAATATAATTATTTAAAAATTATATTTTACTAGTTCATTGAATATTCTTAAAGATATATTTAATTTGAATAGTGTTGTACACTATATAAAAGATTATGTTCTATGATAAATAGTTAATATGAAAATCACTGAATATTAAGAATTAAATATTTCCAATTTTTGAATTATTTTACATGGTTGGGTAATTTTAGAGTTTGTAGGGATTAAATTTCATTATCTCTTCTAAAATAATGTTGAACACTTCAAGACACATTATTTTAGTGTGGAAATAGGTTTATAGAGAAGAATATGATCTAGAACAGGGATGCATAATTTAATTATATAACACGGAATGACCTTCATGTTATTAATATAATAAGATAAATAAAATACTATAAATTGATATCTCCCAGATAAGTGAGAAATGTATGATGAAGGGAGTGGCCTTTGAGAGGAAATGAACTTATCCCTAAACCAATGAATAGGAATTTATCCTTGGTAAGGAGTGATCTTATTTAATTAGCGTACATATAATGATCCTTGGTATGCAGATAAAATAAATATATATTTTAACTATATAAATAGTTTTTTACAATGGTTTCTTGGTGCACCGACACAATACCATTTGTTTCCTCTTTAGATTTATGCCATTGTGGGAAAAACAAGTAAATTATATTTCCATTCTATATTTTATGTTAAGTATATGATAATGATGTTTGATATAGGTGAATTTAATGAATGAATATGTTTAATATGCATTCATTTTAACAAGAAAATAATATATGTAAGAAAATATTTGAGTTGAAAATATATAAATTTTATAACAGACAGATTCATACTCTCTCAAGCTTCATTGCGTTTATATAAATATAATTTTCCTTATACCACATAAAAAAATGCATTGAACCATGTTATATATTATTATAAAAAACACTAATAATGAAAAATGATCTTAAAAACACTATTAAATATTAGAAATCACACCCACAACATTTCCTATATTATATTAATGGTACACATATACTTCCCATTATTCAGTGTAACATACATAGTAATAATTTTTCCAGAAAATCCAATGTTTATTGAAATCATTAATAACATTAAAAGGCTAATATATATTCCATATCTCACATAATATACATAGTCACCCCATAAAATCTGACCATCTCCTATGTGTATAACATTCTAAATTCATCTACTAATTGAATCTATAATATTGATATGAAACAAGACACATTTTTTACCAACTGAAAATCACCCAAACAATATTTCTACCCTTGGGAAACCGTGACATACCTATTAAAATGTAATTCATGATCTCATAGTATTTTTATAACATAATAGTAACTCAATTTCTTGTAAAAGTATTCATATTATACTCAATGATTGCTGTAGGCCGGTAACATAGAGAAAACATAACCCACCAATCTACCCTTTTAACCATGACCGGTATAATTGGAACGGATTATAATAGGACATCTTAGTCATTTAAGAATGAAATATATATTATATAGAATAAGAATAATGTGTAGTATCTTATCACATGTGAGTTGGAACTACTAGTCATCCATACACCTATATGATAATCATGACGTACTAATTTTATCTAGGTACATACTCCACCCAATGCATCATTTCATAAAAATCATGGTAATCAAAATTTTCATGTTAATAATATTTCACTCACTCCATAAAATAAGAAGTAATAATTTAAGATTTAAAAACTTATTGACTGTTATATTCTTCCATATACAATTGAAATTATATAAAAATGATATACAAGTTTCAACTATTTTATTTCCCTACAACAATGACCTCATTCTCACTAAATCAATAACAAAAATGACAATTCCCTAAAGTATACATTATCTCAATGTCAGAAGAATGGATATACACTACCCATATCCTATGTATTTTATTCAAATCTCATTGATAGATAATATGAATAAATATTTTTTATTAGTAAATAAGGAATGATAATCATGAGATAAGTTATGATAAAAGCATTCAAGAGTATTCACTACTACAATTATCATGATATCTTGTGTTAAAAAAATTCTCTTATGAAACATATGATGGCTTAAACAATATTATATAACCAAATATTTTAATATCAACACATGTCCAGTCCTTATTACTAATTATTCACAATATACTATATAGATGCACATACTTTTCATACATAGATATCACAACTTGGAATATGAATATCCAAGAAAAATCATTACAATCCATGCCAGAATTATATTGGTCTAGTACCTTATGAATCATGCAATCATTAAAAACAGGTTCTTAATGGATATACATAGTCTCCTAATATTTTCAAAATCATTATGAGCCTTATTTGGAAAATAATACTTCAAAACAAGGGTAAATGGATCACAATAAAAGATGATCTCTAGATGACTAGTAAGGGTAATCAGGGGAGATATCAATGAACATATGAGTGTAACTTGAACATAACGGTATAAGAACATGATCATCTAATTTTAAAATCTTTCCTTCCATATCATAAATTAAAATATTGAGTCATGGAATAATTCTTGGTATTTAATAATATATGAATGATAAAACAATTAAAGAACATATGAAATGGAATAATAACTTTTGAATAAGACATGGAATTGTGGAATTTATATTATCATAAAATATCATTTCATTATTATACAAAGCTCATTTTCAACTCTATCAGTGTTTCTTGTGTATAGTCCCAAGATAATCATAGTGGAAAAATTACCATACTAGTTTGGGATCAGTCCATATTTAAAACATGTTTATCCCATGGGATATCAATCGTCTTATAAATAATTGGAGGGAGATTAGTTCCTACAAATCACATAATAAAAAACATTCATTTGATTTGTATTAGATCATAAAAAATTAAACATATCTAATCTATGAAAAGGAATGGGTTTCAAAAAAAATTCATCAATGTAGAACCTATGGAAAAGGAGAAGTATTCATAATCATTTTATTATTTGAACAACAGATGTCCCATGAAAATTGAATTGTTTTAGGAACATACTATTCTTATAATCATAAACTATAATGGACCAATCCTCTTACATATATTTTTACATGATTTAAAAAATAATATTCCTTCAAATAAAATCCAAGGATGATCAAGTATAGTTCCTTTGGATGATTTGTTACAAAATTAAACAACATGAGACCACAAAAAAACAACTTTTATGTAATAAAAATAAAGATATCCAAACATCCTTTGAGACTTTACATATACATATTATAACATGTTGAATAAATGAAGAATGGGATGAGCTAAAAATCTTAGTAAGAATATAATTATAATAATAAATCAAAGCACATTGGTTATAAGGCACAACATGGTGACATAAAAAGGCATGGAACATAAATACACAAATGTAGTAACAACATATAGAATAAGTGATTATGTAATCATGTAATCATATCAATGTGGTAGTTACATAAGTTATAAAAACATGATTCTAGTCTCATTGCACATGGATGATCATGAGTCATGGTTAACAACCAATATCGTTGCATAGAGAAATGAGTCAAGGCGAACCACAAAGACCATTGCATATAATGTAACATGGGACTAAACATTACCCAATGGATTTTATATCTATATGGGCACAAACATCATTACATTTTCTTAAATAAGTGTTCCATGTAAATAAGCATACATAAGGAATCAAACATAAACATAATGGTTATGCAAGGAATTAATTGGGTATCATAATCATGTCAAAAGAAATATCAAAGAGAATATCATAATGGAGTCCTTGAAATAATGTATTCAAATCATAAAAGAACATTAATTAGAATAGATATTCATATATCTTGTTATTTTATGTAATCCTTAAGTAAAATCATGTGAAAAGTGTTTTTAAAAACTTTAAAAAGAAAACATTTCATTGGAGTTTAATGGAACAATTAAAAGATTATTTAAAATGGAAATGACATAACTATGTTTATAAAAACCAAAATAATAAATTTATAAATTTAAGGGTTAAATTAGTGAATTTATAAAAATAGTAGTAGAATAAAATAGATGATTTAGTGCTCTAGAAAATGGGTAAGAAATCGAGAAGTTACTTATAACCAAGATTTATTATAAAGATGAATTGTGAAGAGAAGATTTTTGAAACATGTATGTCCCTAAAAATGAAGGATGAATGATCTAGATAAATGATTATGGAACATGTACATATAATTTTGAATAATTACATAATAATAAAGTAGAGTTACAATGGTGTAATGAGAGACAAAACATATCCCGAAGGAAAAAAAATAGAGGTTCAGAAACAATCCCTTACCTTATGTATGAAAGTTCCCTATAATTGATCTTAATGTCAGGAATATTCAAAATAAATTCCTAACATAATTATTTAAAAAAATTATACATTTATATGATTTATTATAATTTTTTTAATTTCATTTTTGTTGTTTTCATGAGTTATAAGATGCAATTTTTTCATTCGGGAGTGTTCCCTTCGTTTTTATGATCATTTCATTTGTATATTTATATAAAAAATCATGAATAATTTGAATAGATATCAATAATTGAAGTTGTATGTTTTTAATGAAAATATATATGATTAAATTGTTATATAATTTATTTGGTTATTTATGTTGAGTTTGAATACTTCGATAAAATGTCAGTGATAAGTGTTTGTATTATTTTTTTCTGTTTCACCTCACAACGAACTTGTTTTGTTATAAAATTTAATAATATGTGTATATGTTAGTTCTATAACATAAAAATGTTATAAATGAATTTTATAATTTGGTTCATCCATTATAATTCGTTTAAGGCTAGGCTCAATGATGATATTGGAAATCAAAAAATCATCATCATTGAATGCGATAAATTAACACATCACGGATTATGTTTTCAATTTTAGAACAAAAAATATAAAGGAATGAAATTATGATGGATTATTCTATTTTAATAATAAAATTATAGTACATGTGAGATAAATTAGATACCATTCCACCTTGATTTGGGGGGGGTGAGGTGATTACAATTAAGGAAATGAAATTGGAAATAAATTAAATGGAAAGGGAAGTGGTTTTACCTTTTGAATTCCCCTCATTGAGAAGATCCATAGGGAAATGGTTTTGGTATTTGGATGAGACCAAAGGATCATAGACATGTGGGAGACGTTTTGGATTTGTATTATCCAGAATTTTGGCAAGGATCAATGCTTAAACGGTGTGAGGAAAAGAGGTGGTGAACGGTGGTATTTATTGTGGATGACAGGGGTGTCTTCATATTATTTTATTAATTAGATTCTTAATTTTGCTCAACATTATGATTTTATGAAAATTATCACAAAATAAATTAAAATAGTTTAGTGGATTTCTGGATTATTGTTCTTATATCAACGATGACTCAACAAATATTGTATTTATTTTTACAATGTACATATACCATAAATTACTATATCAAACTATTTACAAAAAAAATTCTTGTATTTTAGAAATTTCCAAAAAAATCAATGTAACCATTCTTCAATTTTTGAAGTTACAAAAACTCCATTTTATGAAAAATAATTTTATAATTTTAAGAAATTTAATTTATAATTAAAATCATCTTTCTTATGGTAAATAGAAACTTTAAATTTATAACTCAATATATAACACTTTTAAAAAATAATTAATCTCTAATAAAAATATCTAATTATGATAAGACAAAAAAATGTTATATTTTTTTAACATTTTATAAACTATTTTTTTAAATCATTATATACATTATAAAATTATAATTATACTTTTATAACTTACAATAATTCCAACACATAATTTATCGTTCCTAAAAAATTATTTTCTTATTCCAAGATATAGTATATATGTTTTTTAGTAATAATATATCAGAATTTTATTTATAATTTTATAGGTGAGGTTACTATTCTATGGGATGATTTTAGATTCATATGGGTCAGATTACTAATCCAATGGCCGATTTACTATTCTATTGGGTTAGGATCCATAATATCTATAAACACTTCTAATTTCATTCATTATTCATATATAATGTCGGTTATATGTTATTTCTGTAATTTTATGTGATTTATACTATATTACATAATTATAAGAAAGAGATTTGCACTGATCAAACATGTTATAAATATAGGTAAGTGGATACATGTTAATTATAATGTTCTTATTCAACTATTGATAATCAATTTAGAGTTTCATCGATCTGTATTTATTTTTGAAATAATCAACAGGTAAACCCTAAGGTGATACACATGGCATATTGAGTCCCTTATATGTTTTTTTCATTGATTGTATTCTTCAATTAATAAAAATCAATAAGGTATATTCAATAGGGAGTCGTTGAAATTGGTGTGGAAACTAGTATGAGTTATATTGAGAACTCAATAGAATGTTTTAGATAATTTCATAGAAATTATTCTAGAAAGAGATCATCAAAATCCCAAAAAATAGGCATATCATAAATGTTTATTCTCTCCCCAACCATTTGATATAATCACACCATATAAAGAGAAATTAATACACATACATTAGATCTGAGCTTGATCATAACCTCATATGTATCGTCACATTTATAGAAGATCATTGATTGGATTTCAACATAAGACATGGAATCCCTTCCTCAAAATTGAGGTGGGAATTAAGAATAGAAATCCAATCCTTGCCAATGATAACAAGAAATTCAACTAGATGGAAGATAAAAAGATTAATGGAATGAAAATACTCGAAAAAATTTATTAGAGAGAAAAAATTGACATGAGATGTGATCATCATACTGATAGGTGTTTTTACTAAAATTTCAAAATATAATCACTCATCTGTAATCTTGATACACTTATCGAGTTTATTACATATAAAATAATGGGTATATTTATAGTTAAATCTGACATTATAAGTTCTATATTGATTTTTATGTGTACCTTTTACTACATAGTTACTATTTCCTTCATCATTATTTGTAGTCAAATGATATTTCACTTTGTCCCTTACCATAATAGGTTTCATTTTTTGATCATTGTGGTTAACCATTTTTAATCGAAATTACATTTCCGGACCACCATTTTCCTTACACCTGAATCACTGAAGTATTGGAGATGCATTTTGGAAAAATTTATCTTTCTTTTCAACATTCATTAAGTTTTCCCCACTAGTTTAGTGGTTAAAATCATTATGGACGTCCTTCCCACTCATAAAAAATTTTATTATCACCTTAATACAATTTATTATAATATTATGAAAACACATTGATCATAATATAAATATAATTTTATTTTATCCATGGATCATATATTTCCAATTGAATTCCATCTATCTATAATTATCAAAACAATGATATTTATAATTTACTCTATCCTATATTTCCAACTTAATATAACAATGAAAAATTTATTCATAGATACTAAATTCCTATATAGATAGTTCCCTTCAGATAAATGGAATAAATCCACTTAATAATTGATCAAACTCTATTTTGGTTTGGATAAATAATCTAGAAGAATACCTTAATATTAGTGTAAAATTATCTTCATATATACCAAAAATTTTATCATAGCTTTAATTTAACACAAGGCACTACTTATCCATATTTGTACGATAAAAGTGAGGAAAATATATATTGACTGGCTGACTAAAAATTAACCTTTTTATTATCATAACACATTTGAGGGTATAGTGAGGAACCAAATGATCCAACATTACAATTATATAAAACCATTAAGAAGGATAACAAAAATTAATACTAAAGGATCTGTCCATCCCTAACTATCAGACCTTGGTGAAATTCATCCACCATCATATGTCCTATTGGCTAGTCATCTCGTTAATAGTTTCATGGGATCAGAACTGATGGACGAACTATACCCTCTCAAATTCCCAAATCTAAAAGTCATGCATAGGTGAGAGCTTCTTTCTCAGAACCATGTCAGGAGCAGAAAAATGTGAAAAGTTGTTGCAAACACATCAAAATTTCACAAAACATTCAAACAGAAACATACACAAACTGAGTCTTCAAAACAATAGACAACCAACGCAACAATCCTCCCCGAGTTCTCAAATTAATAAACATCAAACCCTAAATTAACATCGATCACCCTTAACTGACTGCTCAAACACACATCCATAAAGACCAGGAAAACCCCCACACAACATTGGTTTGGAATGAATAGAGAAATCCATGAACCAGTGCAGATAATCATGTAGATGAATTCTAGACAATGAAATGGTCCAAATGACATCAACTTCAGGAACACCCTCAATCACCAAAACCAAAAGAACAGCATGACTGGAGACACGAACATCATTAGTTGATCAAGGGAAAAAAGAAGAAAAAAGAAAGCATTGAAATAGGTAAAACATGAATGAAAATAGCCACAACGATATGCATATCTCAAACATCAAAGGCCATGGAGATCTCAAAAATTGAAATTGAAAGAGACGCTACTGTAAAATTAAGTTGAAGCTGGCCATCCGAGCCTCTGACCACCCTAAAGACCATCACTTAAATTGATCCAAATCAAATAATGAAAGATATTTATGAAGTAGATCCAAAATGAAGACCGACATCGTCCCCCAAGAAACACATCAATAGTAGGAGGAACAAAAAAATAGATCTACAATGTTATGATGCCCATGCATCCAACTCCCTGGACAACAGTGAAGATGAAATGTGAAGGTCGGTTGAAGAATAAACCTTCCCCATATGAAACCCTTTGAATCCACTAATATATTTCCAAAGAAAACCCACACCACCACTAAACACGATCCTACCATAGCTAAACAATGCTGATCCATGATGAATCCACATCCCAAGCCAATTCCACCAAATCTGATTCCACTACTCATTAGATCCACGATCGAAACCACATTCTAAGCCAACCCACTAGCCACACCAATCTGCACTGCAATTAGGACCTAACAAATCATTCTATCACCCGATGCTCTAGTTGTCTGCACACCAAGAAGCCCCTCCCAAACATCCATTGGTGTGAACCGTTCGGCCAACCCAACCCTACTCTGTGTTGAATCCTTTGATCCCAAAACCCTCTCGCTCTCTCAGGAGCGGATCTCTCGAGATCCACAAAGAGGAAACTACATACATGAAAAAAAAATCTTGAATGAATTCTACTCTATGTATTTAATTCCATCCTGCTTCATTATATTCTCGTTTATAGGCCATCACTTGTAAGCATCACCTGATAAATGAAAAAATATATAATGAATTTACCATGATCTAAATATTAGATAACGAAAAATATATTTCTAGTGGAATTAATCCATTTCTCATCCACTAGGTTATTAAAAGGATCAATGAAATAAGGTAGATCATTCTTCATGCAGGACTCAACACAATTTTTCCCTTCATTTCTAATTTGGGTGTCACACTATATTCATATATTGAGAAATTTATGGGATAATAGAAATAAGATTTTGTAATTATATATCTCATAGTTTTCATTATTTTCAGAGGATAATGATATCATTATTCATCATATTCATAATTAATGTGGTTTAATTGGGCTCCAACCATTTACTAAAACCACTAATAAATGTTTAATACACAAATATCATAGCGGGGACACAGATAATCATGAAAATCACTTATAGTATGTCTAAATTAGTACAAATTATTTAATATATGACACCATAGAATTTTCCAATGTCATTCATAGTAATCAACTATTTAAATCCTTCATAACGGTTCATAAATAGTATATGAATTATCAAATAATATCTCCTGGGACTGTCAAACCAGGTGTGCAGTAAGACCCACTATCATACTCTGATTCTTGATCGATTCTAGCTCAATATGGTGTTTTTGGGGTTCATACCCTTAATTATATATGATATATAGATAAATCTATCAAAACATATATTTAATTTATTGGAAGTGACTCAGTAAATACATTACCAATATTCTAGGATATGTTTTATACATTGACTCATCCTTAGACTTATCCTTAAACATTTCATTAGAGATATCACTATAGTTTTTTATTTGTAGTTTCCAATGGATAACTAAGAATATGATATGATAGAAACTAGAGAGATTTAGGCAAACATATATAGAGATTCCTTCATTATTGGGAAATAATTTTTGCCACACACAAACACACTCTAAAAGTCTCTATTTGTTTAGCATGTTTGGAATGATGGATACAAAAACACTATCCCCCGGAGGGAACAACATCAACTCAAAATAATCTCTTTATTACTAATACCTAACATATACCTATCCAATATAATATATATCTTCATAACTTGGGGAATCAAAAAAATAAGAAATTGTTATCTCAGAAGCGATCTAAGGTTAAACAAAGGAGATAAGGAATCATAACTCGAGCATATGGTTTTAATAATGTTAACATAACATTTCAAATGCATAACCTGCATATCAAAGATAAAAATATTGAATCATAGAATAAATATAGGTCCTGTATAAGGTGTTAATCATAATATAATAAAAGAACATGTTCTATGATAGCATAATAAGGGAATAAGACATGGATTTTTTTTTCGAAAACATGTAATCATATAAGATGATTTACATAGTAGTCAATGATTAATTCCTGGGATATATTAGTGGAATGGTTTCATTCCCCAAACCATATTAGTTTTCAAGGATCACTTTGAAGATAATAATAGTAGAGAAGTACCTTTAATGAACTGAGTTCTCCCCCATTCTAGTGATTTCTATATCATGGGATATTAATATTTACTGAATTCATGAGAGGGAGATATAGTTCCCACCCATAAAATAATGAAATAATACATATGTGTGTCGAAATATAAAAACAATTCATCAAATAATATAGAAAAAAATGAAATGGGTATCATAAACATGTCATCCTATCATAACCACTTGAAAAGAGATTGGTTTCATGATCATTTAATCCAAGAAAATCATATTAAAAGAAGAGGGTTTCATAATTTTTTTATCATGGTACAACATGTAGAAGAGAAACAAAAGTCATAAAAAACATTTCTTCATAAACATAAACAATTTAATGAAATAAAACAAATGGTTTCCTTGGATCGTATCCATAGAAAATAATAATCAATATCTTTGAATTCAATCATAGTTGGAAAATTATTTTAAAAGATACCTTTGAATATTTATAAAGGAAAATAGTTTTTCATTGAAACCCAATTTCATAAAACATTTTAAAAATTCCTTAATTTGAAAATAAAATATATAAATTATAAATAATTAATTGAAAATTCATTTTTATCTTATCTTGGGGAAATATACATTATTCATTGGTTTTTTAAAAACATAAAACCTGTGGAAAATAACTTTATATGAAAATGACTAAAAATAACTAGAAATTTCAAGGAAAATGTTTTTTCTTAATTTTTTTGGAATTTTACGAGTGTACAGTTTCTGATGGAACCTGATTCCATGGCCCGGTGTGCCCGGAATCAATTTCTGAACTTGTTTTCGGCAACATTCAGTAAATGTGCATTAGGGTTTTTCTATCTTTTGAACCAGAGCTCGGAATTGAAATCAGAGGACACTAATGACCTCACAGTTCCAGTATTTACTTAAGAGGACCTTCACCATAGTTGCGTTTGGTTGGGTCTAGAAGTTATATTTTGGGGATTCATAAAAAATAAAATAAATTGTTATGTTACACAATTTATTTAGTTGGTGGTTATTATCTCCAAAGGGAGGTTGATGGTAGGTCCCACCCCCACATAACCTCCCAGGGGAGGATAATGTGTGGTGAGGCCCACACGAGTCCCTAACCCTTCAACTCTCCCTTTAACTCCTTGAACCCCCATTAAACTCATGGACTCCCCTTGAATTAATGATGCCACCACCCTTCATTTAATTAGGGTGAACTCTCCACCTCTCTTTTCTATTAATTATGCCAACACATATAAATTAATATCCTCATTAATTAAATTGTAATGATTTAAATCTTTTCGGAAATGAATGGAAATAATATATTATTGTGAGAGCATTATTATTTTATTTTCCTTGGAAAATTTTTTGTGAGAAGTCTTGGGAGAATTCACCCTCTCCAACGAAGAACATAAAGAAAAATATCCTCTCGACGATTGATGCAAGAACATGAGGAAACACTCATGAGGAATTCCCACCATTGTTCTTCTTCATCCGTGTCAAGGGAGATGACTCCATCCGCGAGTAACATCGACTACGCTTCTTCTACGGACGTTTCCCGACGTCAACAAAATCGACGCCCGAATTCTGTGACACCATCTTCCGTAGATCATCAAAATGAAAACATCGGAATCTTGGTAGGGTGATTTGTTTACTTTAAATTATTCCCATAATATTCATCGCATACCTTTTTTGATAGTAGCATTTTTGTTATCATAGAATGCGGAGGGCACATGCCCAACAAACATGGCCTGATGTCCCTCTTTTTGATTGTTGTTGATTGATGATGGAGGCGAATTGAAAGGGTGCGGTGTCATCGCACTACGCCAGTGGAAAACCATGAGAAGAAAGGGGTGGCGACGACTAGGGGTGATGGCGGTAACAGTGGCCATGCACCATCCGTTTGGAGGAAAACAGCGGCCTGCAACCACGGGCCTCTCTATCAAGGAAGAACCAGCTGACCTCATGCTGGCCGGAATAGAAGAACTGGAAGCCTATAGCTGGCTGGACAGGAGGACGGTGGTGCCTTGTGGCACCGCGCTAGGCGAACCGCTTAAGCGGGTGAACCGGCCAACAACCTTCCAGCCGGGTGGAAGAAACTATGGCGCCAAGCGGCACCGCGTGGAGGAGACAGGGGACCGACCTGCGGGCTGCTCTCACTGGAGGAAACCATTCGTTTTCATCAGGCTGGGCAGGAGATGTGGTGTGGATTGGTGCAGCCATTACAAAGAACCGGGGGGCCGCTCCCCCAACTTCGTGCTCAGCTAGATGGCTGAGCCACGACCTGACACTGAACCGGGCCACCTGTCGCGCGGGCCAGGCCGACCTTGCATATGCCAGGCCACAGCCATTGGGTCGGGTTGCGCCCTACCGGGCCAAACCTGAGCCAGGGTCGGGTCAACCCGGTTCAGGTTGACCCAGGGCGGGTTGGGCCTGGTCGGACCAGAACCGGATCCCCCTCTTTGGGCTACTTTCTCTTTTCACCCATAACATAAGCTACAAACCTCTAATCGATGCACCGTCAGTTGAGTTGGATTCCTTGGATCGAGGCGGTTGTTTCAGTATATCACACTCAAGGTTTTGGAGAAGTTTCTGCATGTACAGGTTTGTTCAAACCCGTAACCAATCGAGCCCTTGGTGTGGAAACACTTATAACATAAGGACCGAACATCTTATTGACCTTCCGTATACTACGTTGGATTGCTTTTGATGATAAAGTTATTTTGGAATACTCTACTTGAAGTTTATATGTAGTTGGTGTATGTTTGGTTTGGTTTGAGCCTAAAAAGCAACCCGGCCCTTGGAGGAGAAATGCTAATAACTCATAGAACATGCGTCCGAATAACACACCGTCTGTTGAGTTGTCACCCCTATGATGTGTCGGTCCGTTGAGATAATTACATCTGAGACTTCGTGACACTTGGAGTATTGAATAGTAGCTCGTTGAGTAGATCCTCCCAGAGACAAGCAGACGGAGTGCGGAGACCTTGTAGTTGTATAACTGATGACTACTTGACTGATTCGACTCAGAGTGATTCAACTAGCCTAGTGGACGGTGCACCCAGTTTGGAGGTAGATCCATGGTGGACGGAGCGCCTGGTTGGGTAGTAGACCCACGTTACATGACAGGAGGAGTACCTCTGACGGCTATTAGGGGGAGTTCCCGGTTTGGCGATAGACCCATAGTGGAGGAGCACCTGGTTTGGTAGCAGACCCGATGTAGTTGATAGGAGGAGTACCTCAGGAGTCTAAGTATAGTGAGTAGTTCCTCGAAGTCGTGATAGGGTCACTGTAATCGATAGAGGAGGAGTTCTCCAGCAGTCGTGGTTTCGATAATGAAAATCCGGGTTTGAGCTGAGTCAATGACCTTTGTGTTTTCTTCATGATTGAGATGGGTTACTTGATAACATAGGTATATGTATGGGCATATACCTAAGTAATAGTTATCCGTTGATTTCATACATCGTGGTTAATCCTTGTTGGATTTTTTGAGACCTTGAGGGTCTCGCAATCCATATTGAGTATTGTTATACTAACCCCTACACGGGATATGCCCACATATCGTTGTGTTGGATGCAGATGATGGAAAGCGCTGATGGAGGCCGATAGCTCCATGACTGGACGATACCCATAGGAGGACCTTACGATGTATCAGTACACTGTGGATCTTGACGGACGTGGAGTGCTGAGGAGGCCATCTATACCTACCCATCAAGTAGGAACCCTGGAGGATGATCCAGAAGCTGGTTTCACCTTTCAGCTATTTGTACCTTTTTAGTTGTACTTGTTTTGTCTTTTCCTTATACTTTACTGTTGGGCTTGTATTTACTGCACCTTCTACTTTCCATCACATATTTTCATATACAGTTTTCAATTAGTTTTTGCTTCTTCTTGTACTCTGGTTGTGTGTGTTTATGATTTATAAAGGCAATGCCTTCCCAGTTTTAGGGAATTATGCCTTTGGTGCTAGTCACCAGCCCCTGGCCTATGGAATGCGGGCGTGGGGTAGTCACGATGTGGGCCCCGTGGGATGGGTCATGTAAAATTGGTACTAGAGGACGTCGGTTCTACCACAGAACAAAGGAGTCTGATATTTTTTTTCTGTGAAGCAATAGTGTTAAGGGTACTAAGTGTGGTTTTCAGTTCAGGGAGTCCAGTGTTGGTGTGGGCGGCTGACATATCCACACACAAGGACCCTGACTTCTAATTTTCGAATCAGGGCACGAAAACACTGATTGCACGTGTGTTTTCAAAATAATTCTTTAAGATATCTCAAACCAGGTCAACTCACCAGTTATAGTCTTTTTATCATGTCACATCATTATCTTTCCAGATGCCTCCCCATGGATGACCAGCTAGAGCCCCGAGAGTAGTACTTACTGACAGCCTTCCGAGCGATGTGGTCTCAGTACATGGACCTCTTCCAGTTGAGGCACCAGCGGAGGAACCAATGGTACCTCTTCTTGTTGGGCCATAGATACCATCTTCCCCAGTAGCAGAGAGTGCACACCGCTTGAGTACGCTACATGAGTTCCAGCGCCAGAGGCCACCCAGGTTTAGGGGAGAGACAAACTCGTAGGCGGATGAGGATTGGCTAGAGGCTGTGGTGAGATTCTTTAGACTGGTAAGGACACCAGCTGACTTCGTGGTGATCCTTGTTGTCGGCCTCCTTTAGGAAGAAGCTTGTAGATGTTGGATCTTGATGATCCAGATGCATGACGAGGCGTCACATCTACGGGAAGACATCGAGAGCCTATTCCGGGAGAAGTTTGTACCAGCCACCCTTCGAGTGGTGTGTATACAAGAGATTCTACATCTTCAGCAGGGTAGCATGACGGTGGAACAGTACTCAGTGAGGTTCACTAACCTCATGTTACTCCACTGATGTGGTACAATATTTGTTCTTCAGGGCACGAACCTTTTATCAGGGACTCAGGTGAAAGATCAGAGGTTCAGTTATCTCTCACAACATCCCAACGTAGATGGGGGTGTTGGAGAGAGACCTCCTAGTGGAGAGTTTCCTTGCTGAGCAGTCTCCAGCAGTGAGACCCACCACTAGCCGACATGCATTGGAGACTTCTACATTTAGAAATAGACAGATGATGCAGATTTCCAAGAGGATCATATCTACAGGTGATTGACTACACGACTCAGGATCGGTTGTGCGGGGCACCCAGAGTGGAGACAAAGCTAGGCATACCAGTAAAATACAGTGTTACTCCTGTTGAGGGCTTGTTCACATGGCACGTGATTGTCAGACCCATCATGCAGACTATCAGCAGATAGATGAAGGACCTCTCAGTCAAAGGCAGAGGATCGATCAAGATGGTCCACATCATGAAGGAGGACATGGAAGGGGAGTTGGCCGTGCAACTGGTGGTGGACGACGCTTTGAGGTGTTTCCACCACCACCAGTATGAGCTCCACCCCGAACGCAGAGAACGGGTGACCATGGAAGAGAATACCTTTAGGCAGGTGAATCATACAACCATGGAGCTCTATAAGCAGATAGACAGGAGTGTGACTAGTTCCAGGCTTAGAGGGCTTTGTTGATTATGCTTCTAGCTTCATTGATGTCGTTTTTTGTGGTAGCTTTGTGTCTTTTTACATTAAGCTACAGTAATAAAATACACCTCTCCTTGTGACATTTTCTTTCCTACTTTTTTGTGTGGTTAATACTAATAGAATCTGGTTAAAACTATTTAATTTACCCTAACGTTCTATATTTATACTGGGGGATACCCAGTGACCAAAAACTAATGTCGATAGTGCAACTCAACCCTTGGAGGAGATTGTAACGGTTGGATCTCTTGGTCATAGTTTCGATGCCTTACAACATCGTCCATGGCATGAATTAATACCATTCATGCCAGGATTGACTATATTAGGCAAAGGATGTGTTTCATCCAGGGGATGAGACCAGATTTATATTTTTGGAAAAGGATAAATCTTAGTAGCTCTTCTAAAACTTAGGAATAGAAGAGTGAAGTGGATTTCTTACAATTTCCTAGTCTCACCCATAGTTCATTGTGCGAATGGTTTACTGTTTACTCTAATCTCATTAGTCTTAGGAGTGTCTTCTTTTAGAAAGATCTGAACCTGAGATAGTAGTGATGGCATGATTTCCTTTGGGACTATGACTTCGAGATAGTCTATACTCATGGGAAGGGGAATGTTGTGGCAGATGCGCTCAGTATGAGGATTGGTATTCGGCTGCTAGGAGAGGTGACAGAGCAACTGGCTTCCTTACATATATCCGTTGTCGATATAAATGGTTCATCCTATCTTTGGTCTCTTATATTCACTCCTCATCTTCATATGCAGAGTAGGCGAGGTGTCTTACCATCTTTCCCTTCCATCTCAGTTACACCAGGTGCATGATGTCCTCCACGTATCTCAGCTGAGGAGATGCGTGCATGAACCGTCCCACATCATCGACCACGGGGAGGTGGACATCGATGACAGGGAGAAACTCACAGAGATCCAGTGGATATTGAGGATTTACATGAGTGAGTCCTACGTGGATGGTCGATTTCTCTAGTGTGCATTCGCTGGCAGCACGAGAACCTCCAGGAGAGCACATGAGAGCAGGAGGCTCAGATGTGTGCTCAGTACCTCCTTTTAGTTTATCTATTGTCTGTTGTAGCTTTTCAAGCACGTAAATACCTTAGGTGAGGGTAATTTAAAGACCCTGAAATTCCAAGGAAATTTTGTTTCTTAATTTTTTTGGAATTTTACGAGTTTGTAGTTTCTGACTGCGCCTGATTCCGAGACCCAGTGTGCCCAGAATCAATTTCTGAACTTTTGTTTGGGTACGTTCCGTAAATATGCATGCAGGTTTTTCTATCATTGGAACCAAGGATCGGAATTGAAATCAGAGGACACCGATGAACATGCAGCGCCAGTATTCTCTTACTAGGACCTTTAACGCATTAGATTTTGGTTGTGTGTAGAAGTTATATTTTGGGGATTCATAATAAATTAAATAAAATGTTGTGTTACACATTTTATTTAGTCGGTGGTTATTATCTCCAAATGGAGATTGATGGTGGTTCCCACCCCCATATAACCTCCCATGGGAGGATAATGTGTGGTGGGGAACAAACGATTCCCTAACCCTTCAACTCCCCCTTTAACTCCTTGAACCCCCATTAAACTCCGGGACTGCCCTTGAATTAATGATGCCACCACCCTCTATTTTATTGGGGTTAACTCTCCACCTCCCTTTCCTCTTAATTGTGTCAACACATATAAATTATTATCCTCGTTAATTAAATTGAAAGTATGTGAATCTTTTTCGAAATGAATGAAAATATTTTAATATTGGGGAAGCCTTTTATTTTATTTTTCTGGGAAAATTGGTTGTGAGAAGGCTTGGGAGAATTCACCCTATCCAATTAATAACACGAGGAACAATATCCTCTCGACGACGGAGGCAATAATGTGAGGCAACGCTTACGAGGAACGCCCGTTATTCTTATTCATCCTCAACTTCAAGGGAGAAGACACCATCCACAAAGAACATCAACTACACTTATTCTTTGGATGTTTCCCGATGTCAACAAAATCGAATCCAAATTCTGTGACACTATCTTCCACTTCTCGTCGAAAAGCGAACATCAGAATCAAGGTAGGGGGATTTGGTTACTTTAAATTATTCCCATGATCTTCAATGCATACCTTGTTCGACAGTAGCCTTTTTGATATCCTATAACGCGGAGGGAATGAGCTGAAAAAACACGACCTGAAGGCCCTCCGTTTGATTATTGTTGATTGATGACAGAAGATAATTGAATGGTCGGGGTACCGTCGCACCATGATGGTGGAGAACCACGAGACGGAAGGGGTGTTGACGGCTGGGGGTGACAGAGGCAACTACGGCCGTGCGCCATCCGCTTAGACGAAAACCGCGACCTGCAACCACAGGCTTCTCTACCAAAGAAGAACCTACCGGCCTCATGCTATCGAGAATAGATGAACTGGATGACTAAAGCTAGACAGGAAGAAGGACCATGACACCTTGTCGCACCGCACAGTGGAGAAACTGCGGCCCGCGCTGGGTGGTCCGCTTCGGCGAGCGCACCGGCCTGGTGGGAAAAACAATGGCGCCAAGTGAGGCCACCTAGAGGAGATAGCGGCCCCATGTGAGGGCTACTCATGCTAGAGGAAACCAGATGGATAGGAGAGACGATGCTACTCGCCACCGCCATTACAAAAAACCGGGGGGCCACCCCCCCCCCCCCCCCCCCCACTCCGCGCTCGGCAAGATAGCCGAGCCGCATCCGGCCACCATGTCGGGACACCTGCAAGTCGGTCGGGACTCCTTCCATGTGGACAGGGCCACCATCGCATGGGATGGGCCATAACTGTCGGGCTGGGCCGCGCCCTACTGGGTCGGGTCGGACTGGACCCAGACCCCCTTCTTCGGGCCACTTTGGATTTTTCTCCCATAACATGAGCTACAGACATCCGAGCGATGCACTGTCAGATGTTTTGGATTCCTTGGATCGAGATGGTTGTTTTGGTATGTCACACTCAAGGATTATGTGATGTTTGTGTATCGAAGGGTTGGTTCGACCCCATAACCAACCGAGCCCTCGGAGCGGAAAAACTTATAATATAAGAACCAGACATCCGATTGAAAATCCATCAACTACATTGGATTAATTTTGATGAGACAGTTCTTTTGTAATACTATAATTGAGATTTTGACATAGTTGAAGTATGGTTGGGCAGGTTTGAGCCTAAAAACCAACCAGTCCCTTGAAAGAGAAATTCTAAAAACTCACAAACCATGCGTCTGATTGATGCACCGTCTGTTGAGTTGGGGCCCCTATGACGTGGCAGTACTTTAAGATACTTCAATATAAGACTTCGTGAAACATGGAGTATCGACTAGTAGCTCATTGATTAGATCCTCCCAAATAAAAGCAGACGGAGTGCAGAGACCTTATAGCTGTAGACCTGACGACTGCTTGACCGATTCGACTCAGAGTGATTCGACTAGCCCAGGGGATGGAGCGCCCGGTTTTTCTGTAGACCCATGGTGGATGGAGTGCCTAGTTTGGTAGTAGAGCCATGGTACTCGATAGAACGAGTACCTATGTTGACTATTATGGGGAGTTCCTGGTTTCTCTACAGACCCATAGTGGAGGAGCGCCTAGTTTGGTAGCAGACACATGGTACTCGATAGGAGGAGTACCTCAGCAGTCTATGGTTAGTGAGTAACGCCTTGGAGTTGCGTCAGGGCCAGTGTACTTGATAGAGGATGAGTTCTCCAGTATCTGTGGTTTCGATAACGAAAATCATGGTTTGAGCTGAGTCAATGACCTTTTTGTTTTCCTCATGATTAGGATGGGTTACTTGATAACTTAGGTATATGTATGGTCATATAACTAAGTAATGTTTATTCGTTGATTTCATACTTTGTGGTTTAACCTTGTCGGATATTGTGAGACCTAGAGTGTCTTGGGGTCCCTATTGAGTATTGTTTCACTCACCCCTGCATGGGTTATGCCTGCACCTCGTTGTGTTGGATGCAAACGATGGACAGTGCTGAGGGAGGCTGAGAGTGCCCAGACTGGACGGTACCCGGAGGAGGACCTTACGATGTATTGTTAAACGGTGGATTCTGATGGGTGTGGAGTGCTGAGGTGGCCATCTGTACCTACCCTTTAGGTAGGAACCCCATAGGATGATCCATGAGATGCTTTCATCATTCAATTGTTTGTCCCTTTTTATTTGTACATGTTTTGTTTGTTCCTTTTACTTTAATGTTGGGTTAGTTTTTCCGGCCCCTTATACATTCCAGAACATCCTTTTTTATACATTTTTTACTTAGTGTTAGCTTCCTCTTATACTCTGGTTGTGTGTGTTTACGATTTATAAAGGAAAAACCTTCGCAGTTTTAGGGAATTATGCCTTTGGTGCTAGTCGCGAGCCCTAGACTATTGAAAGCGGTCTTGGGGTAGTCGGGATGCTGACCCTAGGTGAGGGGTCATGACAATAACCATGAAAAATTATAAAGGAATCTTTGAAAATAATTTAAAATATTAATAAATATTAAAATATTTAAAATATTATTATAATAAAATGATATTTAAGGACCATTTAATGAAATCATTTTTTGTGAAATTTTTAGAAAACATGATTTTAAATTGAAATAGAATTTTGACCGAATTGAGTAATAAATTCATATTTTAATACAATAAATTTATATGTAATTTTCAGTAATAATGCATGAAAAAAATTATAATATTAAATGAATATATAATGAATTACCTGAGGTGAATAATATATAGAATAATTTTAGAGGTATTTATTTAATGGAAGCATAATCATAAAACATTCATGATAAATAATGAGATTTTGGCAACAATCCCTTAACAGTTTGGTTAAATGTATCATAATCATCATAAAACAATAAAATTACATGAATATTAATATATAATGAAAATAAGGAGTTTTATGATATAAAATTTCAAATAGAAAGTTTATACATTGCATAAATGAATATAGGTTCATAACATAACACACGTCACAATGAGGTCACATTTATATACAATTCCCACACCGATTTAGTAACTTTTAAGCCATAAACCACATAAAAACTATATCATTAAATGGATATTTAAATAAAAATAATTCTCAGTTTAAAAATAAAAAAACATAACCATTGTTATTATACACACAAAATAGCATTAATAGGTGTTGAACATGGTTTATGTCTCATAAAAAATAGATGTGAGGGAAATCCTATACCTTAAGTCTTGAATTTAAGATTCCTAGTTAAATAAAAATTTATAATATATATATATATATATATATATCTATGATTAATATAAATATATTTTATAAGAGTATAATTACATATAATAAAATATATTATATCATTCTGACAGTTTAATTTCTATTTTTTAACAATTCGTTATAAAAGATAAGTTTTGGGTAATAACCACTTTGTTTTTCATATATGATTGGAGAGATTTTATTTTTCTTCTTCTTATATTTATAATTATTTAAAAATTAATAGTATGCCAAACATGATATAAGTATCATATATATTTATTATATATGATATTGTACTAATATTTACGAGATATAAATTAGAAGTGAAATAAAGTGTTCCGGGATACTGTTGGTCGTGTGTATGCATGAACATTGTTTCAATTTTCTTACCAGATTACATGAAAGAAAAATATATGATAAATTATCATAAAAGAATAATTTTTATTTCATATATGTATCTTATGTTTATTAAACCCATCCTCAATTAACTCCTTGTTAAACCTGGTTGAATCGCATCACTATGTGATGTGGTTATCCACCGTACACATGAACAATGTATAAAATTCCCAAACAATGGAAGGATTGAAGGTATGTGTGTTATAAAAAATATAATACCATAAAAAAAATAGAATAAATATTAAATATTTATTGAATTACCATTATTATTCCCATCCATTATAGTTGGAAATGGGAAAATAAATGGCATCAGTTCTAGAGGCAATAATCTACCACACACACGAACAATGATTTTGTAACCCATTTGATAGAAGTATTTGTGTTTATTTATAATTAGCTTAAAATAATAATATATTAGTATATATAAGATTATGAGGTTATTAAATATTCATTATATAATAATAATAATTGGTATGAGGGAAAAAATGTTTGTTAGAGGATGTTACCACTTTTTCGGATATCTCCATTTAGTTTTCACTAAAGGATTCCCTTGGATAGTTTTATGCCGAAAATAATGATTCGAAGATGTGTTTATGAAAGTTGGGAAGATAATTTTACCTATAATGTCTATGAAATATGTTTTCATAATGGTAATGAGAGGGGGATATGGGGTGGCCTTTTATAAGGGAGGTGAGTAGAAAACATGTAAATTTTTTAAAGATTGAAATCAATCAACAATTTTTATATGGAAAAAGTATTCTAAAAGGCTCAAATTAGTAAAAATATATATTATATTGCTTAAATGTGTAGATAAATTTGAGTTTTTTATATGTTTATAGGTTATTTTCCCTTATTTTTAATGTTTAGACCCTTGGAAAAATTGTTTTTCTCTTAATCTACATGAATAATTTTTTTCACTAATAACATTGGTCAAAAATAAAGTTTGTATTATTAAATTTTTTTCATTAATATAATTAAAAATATGAAATCCATAAATCCTAATTCAATTCACAAAATCAAAATAAGTTAATTTAAAATTAATCTCATAATGGGAATAAACAATAATGTTTTAATGTGAAAATTCTCAATAGTCGGAATTTTTTAATATCAAATTTCTATTTGAATTTCAGTATATTTTTTTCATTTGATTAATGGAATTATAATTTGTCTAATTTTAATTTAAAACAAATTTAAAATGTAATTTTTCTTAACAAATATATTAAACCAAAAGGCAATTAATAATAAAATATTAGTATATTTCACTATTCATCAAAAAATGAAAATTTTCAGAAAAATAACAAAAATTAATGGGAATCATAATTTGAAAATATGAATTGTCATATTATGCTTAATTTATAAGGTAAAATTTCAAAAAAAAAATTATTTATTTTATTATTGTTCATGTAAATTTATAAAAAAGAAAACATTTAAAGAAAAACGTATTTTGAAAAAAAATAATGGAATTAAAAGAAATTATATAATTCATTTTCAAAATGTTTTAATTATATAAAAACATTATAAATAATATTAAAATATTAGTTTCTACTATTCTTATTACTATGTTTAACGTCTAATTATAAGTTTAGTTTTTAAATGCTTATAATAATAAAAGGTTGTTTCATAGAAACTCAGTTTTGTGTGAAATAAATGATAACACTTTGTTCTATATTGGAAAAGATTAACATAGAGTTTCATATAAAACAAGAAATCAAGGAAATACAATTTATTCAAAAAAATGTTCATAAAATCACAATGTGTTAGAATTATATAGCTTGGATTTAAATTCATAATATCCAATAGGGTTCATGGTCAATTCCAGGGTTCAGGAAAAGGAAAATCCTATGTCTAATGTGGGATATACTTATGGATTAGGATTTTAATCGATGAAAATTTCAGCAATTGGATATTTTCAAATCAATTGGATCAATGTAAGATAAAATTTTTATTTATTCTAGATATAGATAACATCAAAGATGACGTATGATTAGATTGTATGGAAAAAAGGTCCATAGGATAATTTTCATAGACTACTTAAATCTATTTAAGTGAGGTTATTTAAATTATTCCATATATGGCCAGGTTTGTGCAATGTATTGACGTAAATTGTTTAACCCAATTAATATCCATAGCGTTAACAGAGGTTGGGATGTAGATACTTTAACATTACGAGCACTATTACTATCAACCGTAACCAAAATAGATTTTCCGCACATAATGGTGTTAAAATAAAGAGAAAACTAGGAAACATAGATTTTTTTTATAATAAAACAATTAATAATTTGGAAATAAAAAACATGAATCAATTGAAAATACATTAAAACTTCACATAGATGAAAAAAATTAAGAAAAATCAATGGTTGATATAAAATAGAAAATAGTATTGAAAACTAACATAGAATGAGAATCTAATGTCTTATAATAGCATGTAATAATAATGGAATTTGTAAAAAGAGTGAATGAATGAATCAAAATTTATTTTACTAGAGAAATATATAAAAATTGGGTAATTAAATAAAATAAAATATGGTATCCAGGGACTTCTATACATGGAAGATATGCCCAAATATTAATATATTGAAATATCACATGAAATTTAATGTTTTCAGATCATGTAATAGATGTATGTGGGTTATGTATTAAATTATAAATGGAAAGAAAGTGTATTTACCACCATTTTTTCAGATCAAAAATATTCTCCGGAAAATATTGTATCATGAATAATCCATGACCAATATATTTTAATGGATGAGATCATGAACATTTCAGTTCTGTTAAATTCAATAAATTGTGTACGTAAATAATTTATTTGTTTCCATCATGTCATATAAATTCAGGTGGATTCTTATTTCAATGATCTCATGATCTGTAATGAATTTAGATGACACTTAATTAATCCACATCATGTAAATATTCATGGGTTCTCTTTTGGTCCATAAGGAGGCTATGAATGAGGAATTCACAACATGAACACCTTTGACGACATGTAAATTTTTTTTGAACTTTATATAATTCTTATATTGAGTATTAAATTGTCATTTCCTACAAAAACAAGAAAAAATCATGAAAAATATTTAATATTGTGTGATTAAACCATATAAAAATTTATTGAAAATATTTATATAAATTTTCATTATTAAATATCCCCACACCAAAAAAATGGTTGTCCTCAAGAAAAAATGACTCAACATAAATAAAAATTAAAAAAAATTAAACTGAAAAAATGAACTACAACATGGAAAATATATATAAGTGAATGCATGAAAAAAATTCATCTAGAGTCAATCATGTAGAGAAAATTAGTCACACCAAATATTTATTTTATTTAATCATATTATTTATTCTTTTAATTAAAACATCATAGTTGTTCTTTAAAATGATACAATTATTTCAATTTACAAAAAAATGAATTTTCTCTCATCACTTAAGGTAACATGTCAATGGAGTTGTCATCAAAACCTGAATACTTGTTCATAACCATAGTCTTTCATTTTGTCTAACATCTCCACTTTGTAAAGAAATATACAAAATGAATCATTAGGTATTAATAAATATAGTTCTAATTTCACTACGGCTGACGGAAGGTTGGATGTTGATGAAAATAAATATCATAAAAGATGGTATGATCTATAGTATAATACATGATAACTTTGAATAATAAAATGATGTGACTCTTCCCAGACTCCATGATTCCATGCATAAAACATCTCAATGTCGTTCCAAGAATATATAAAGATAAAAGAAATAATGATCCTTGGTATTTCATTTTACTTTATATTATTTATATCTCAGAAATCATATATATGCCAGAACTCACATACATCAACTAACCACAAAGGATACATCATAAGACTCATCACTTTGGTAATGGTGATTTTTGACCTTCCAAATATGGGGCCCATTTTTTATATATTTGTTTTAAAGATGAATAGGTTATGAATATAAAATAAAAAAAGTAATCCTTAACCAGAAAAATATAAATTTATTTTGTCTCTTACTAGTTTGAAATCCCCTATACTTGTTAGAAATAGAATCACAAATAATTCAAGGTGTATTGTATGAAGGGAGAATATACATGAAAGAAATCCATCATAACAAGGTTATTCATGACTACTAATGGTTATAGAAGGAATGATTTATTAGTGCATCCCAGGAAAAATGCATCATCAAATATTTCTTAGATCATTTGAACTGGTTATTTGGTTAAACATTTCCTTAATATGATTAAAATTCTAGGTGTGGTATGTTTACATGCTATAATTATCATTCATGTAATATGCTCTACAAATAATATGAGAATGTAGGTCAAACATCCTCTGTTGAAGGGATGAATAAAATAACATGAAATTATGCAGGGAATAATGTATTGTAATATGTTAATTAAAATAAATTACAACAATATAGTCATAGATTTTATTATTAAACTCATTAATCATGATAAAATCTAATCATGGCTAAAAATTGAATTCAACAATCTATAAAAAAACTTGGTATTTTATGTAAATGTGTGTATTGAGATTTAATGTTTATAACATTCCTTTGTTGAAAAATTTATTCTAAACTATTGAAAATAAGAAATTGTGAATGTGTATTGACCATAAAGCATAAGAAATACTTCCCCATATCAAAAATGAGAGAGTGATTTCACTATTTTAGAATGAAATTTTAGAGAGATATATATATATATATATCAAATAATCAAATGAAATGAAAATTTTGAATTTCAATTATTGAACTAAGTTCTACATTAAATGAAAATCCTGCCATGAAGATGTTTTTTGGATGTCAGTTTAAAATTGTGCTACCAAAAAAACAATAGAAGTAATAAATAAACCATTAATAATTGGTTTAATCAATATGTAAGAATAAATATGGGAAGGTTTAAACCATCAATATAAGGAGAAATTATCATTGGGAGAACATGAATTTGGATACAAGGAGGTTTTGGACAACTGATAGATATATATTGATAAATAAGAAAAAAGGACCTACTCACATGGTGAAAATGATGAAAATATCAAAAATGGGGTTCCACCCATAACAGATAAATATGATTTCATCATATATATATGTGAAAAAAAGATTTGTTTGTGTTATCAATTTGATCAGTGTTCATATTCCTTCTGAGGAAATTATGTTAGTTTCATCGATCTCATAGGGACACTTGGGGGGGGGGGGGTTAACCACCTTAAAAATAGGTTGAATGCCATCATATGAGAATGTAGTGGCTATGGTGTACATCATTGAGGGGCCTCCTACTAAAGATGTATCTAGATCTAAATATTTTCAAGATGATTCTCTATGTCATCTATATGTGGATACATATGATATAGTACGGTAGATGGTAGCCTGATTGGACCATCAATGATTATAGAGGACACAAACAATCATGACATGATAATATAATTCCCATTTGAAAGTTGAAATAAGTTAGTAAATCGTGTATCAAATATAATGTGTCTGATCCAAATGTATGAAAAAAATAAATTAGTAAAAATAGGAATTCATGTATTATAAAAAATACAAAATACATGTAATATTTATGGAGGGGATATGGACAAGAAAAAATAGTGGGGGATTATCACCATTATCTACATTTCAAGTTCCCTTACAAATAATGGGGGTTTTGATAAACAATGTCAAATAAATCTCATTTATGGATGTAGGTATTGGAAGATCGATCACTAAAAGGATGTCGTAGTGCTAGCAACAATCTTTTTCGAGATGGATGTGGAAAGGTGTCAATACATACATAGTTTTGGACATTGAAAAAAATAAGGAAATGAAAAGGAGATTAAGTGTGGGTATGTTAGAAAGAATAGGATGAAAATATGGGAGTAGGGGAGTGACGTTTGAGAAGTGGTGAAGGATTTATGATGGTTTAGTGGTTGTTTTAGAGAGGGTAGGTCTCACAAGAGAGGGGAGGAAGAGAAAATGGGGAGGGTCGGGCAATGATCCTACAGTTCATGGATTTTAAATCCACCCATAAATTGAAAATTGTATACTAATAGATGATTTTTAATGATCATTATTTTTAATTTATTTGGCCACAAGACTATTACATGTATACTCAAGATTAAACAACCTTAATATGGATATTTATTTATCCAATTGACCAGGTCATCCTTCCTATGATTCCAGTTTCACTAAACCTTCCTAAAATATAAACTATCCTTCTTGACCTTTCATGGGTTTCCTCATATTCTACACATCATTTAACAATGACAGAAATAAAATCATTGATTCAACTAAGTTTTTACATAATGAATAACCCCTCATAGAATAACTCATGATTAATCATTAACATTTGTCCATTTACATTAAAGGCTGGTTACCAATTTTTTTATATTTGTGTCACCCCACATGGGAATAATTTGATCAGATAAATAGAACCAGAATGTCAGGAATTCAACATCCCAGTGAATAATAACAAGTTATAATTAAATAGTATACTGTTATCCCATGTTGTAAAGAATCAACACATGATTTATTAATCATGCCATTTATTTTTCTCTTTTTATATATTTAAGATTTTTATAGGTTTCCATTATAATTTCATTACTTTTTTATTTCTATTAGATTCTTACTTAACTGGATTCTTGAGAAACCATGATAAATTTTTATGGACCAGTTAGAGTTATGATCTAATTCAATAGTAATGTGACAAGGTTTTCCACATACACAGAGGAACATAGTAGTGCAAGTGGGAATTTTATAGGTTCTCTGATAATTTCATAGTGAATCATCCAATTTACAAATCTAGTCTTTTTGACTTATATTAACAATCTTTTCAATAATTTTTTTAATATCCTGGTAAGATATTTAAACATTTTAACCTCTTTACGGGTGGTATGAAGTTCCATTGTTAGATAAGATGCCATATATTCAATGAAATCCTATCATAGAATTACTGGATAAATATGTTCCATGAACACTATTGAGCAATCAAGAGGAATAATAATCTAGAGAATATTTGTTCATTAAAAAATTCATAAAATCATTTTTGAGTCATGAATTGTAGCTTTTTATTCAACTGACATGGGAATGTAGTCCACAGTACCCATGATTTAAAATTTACAATTAGAATTTGAGAATTGACATATAAAATTAATTTCCCCTATGTCAAAGATTTTGAATACAAGGATATGATATTTGGGGTAATTAATTTTTCTTTCTAAGAGTTATTTTTCATTGGCATTGATCACAGTTTTGAACAATGTACCATTTATATTGACACAATGTAATCTATAAAAATCCACTAAAAATTATTTTGGTGATAATACACTGATATATTTGATGCCCTCTAATAGGAGGTGTGATTAAAATGATGAGAACACTTATTATTTCATCTTCAAGTGATGAAACATCGCATTAATCCATCAAAAAAAATTTGAATAGTAGAATTCATGGTAGTAGTGAAGCGTTGATAAAATCATATTCGTTTGATGACTAGAGAAGTGTTTATAGAGAAATATCATGGAAGGATAACTTTTAATATCAGAAAACCATGGGCGTTCTTCTGTATTTATACTGAATAATGTTTCATCAGGAAGTCATCCTTAATGATCATATTGTCATCATTGTTAATGTTTTTAATTGGGATACATGATATGCGATAAGATATCACATTATCATACCTTTGGTATCCTTGATTTATATTTTAAATATTTGTTTCAATAGTACCTACAATATCATCAGTGGTTTTAAATCCAGTTTTTACATAACACATATTTTAGGGATGCATGACCAGTATAAAGCATTAATTTTCATAGTACAATGTGGGAATAAAATTTCATATATACATGGATTCTGTCACTAATTTATTTTATGTGGTCATTTAATTTACATTTGCCTCATTAATAGTATGAATGAATAATATATGATACCAATGATAAGACCAACTTGTTGTCTAAAAACAGTACTTACCACACAATCACTAGCGAAGTATATCATCTCTAAGTCCTTGTCCAGATATGGTGAAATTATGACCAGAGTAGCCACCATGGTTTCCATTAATTTTTTTAATTCCAAGTGGAAATTAGCATTAAAAGTTAAAAGAGATCAACTCAATAAGAGGTTTGTCAGTGGACAATATATTTTCATAAATTCCTATATGAAGAGGCAATAGAATGCCACATTGCTAAAAAAATCCTTAATACTTTTAAGAATGTGGGATTAGGTAAGTATTTAATTACATTAAAATTCATTGGATAACCTTTCAGACCATACATTCATATATTTTCTTTTATGAAATATTCCTCCTTTGAAAATAAAATATCATTTTATCCCATTTTAATTATAGGCACACTTCTTCATAGAATAGTTTTCCTATGTCCACATTACATAGGCATACTTCTATGGATTATTTTTAAACTAAAATATCATCTATAAATATCACCATGAATTCCTCCATGATATCTTGAAAAATATGCTCCAAACATAGTTGAAGTATTTTTGGTGTGTTGTACATTTTAAATGATATTATTCTATATGATATGGTTTCAGAAGTATATGTAACTATATTTTTAGAGTAATATTATATGTCAATAACTATATGATTGTAGCAAAATTTTCCATCCATGAAAGAATAGAATTTATTACCAACTAGTCTCTCAAGCATTTGATGCATGAATAGTAATTGGAAATGGTACATTAAAGTTTCCAAATATAAGATTCTATATAGAATGTATACTATCCATCAAGTAAATGTTCTAGTTGGGATTGAATACTATAAATTATGTTTAACTACTAGTATACATCCTTTCATAGTGAAGACTTATAGAAGACTCACATCTTCACTATCAGAGATTTAAAATAGTATCCCAGCATAAAGTAGAATAAGAAATTACTTTATAACTATTACTTTCAGTAGAATGGTGAGTCCCTTATATGGTTGATGTTTGGTCTTAGCACCTTATTCTAATAAAATATTGTGGGTGTATAACAAGGGGTTGATCCCTTTAGTTTTATAAACTCCAAAGAAAATTTATTTCCTTTTTTAATTTTACGGACATCAATTAGTTATTATCCTTTTAAATGACTCATGTATGAGTTAATAAAGACTGTCAATGTAGCTTAAGGCTATATAAACATGTTTGTTTGGGTTCTAAATAGAGTTTTTAATTCCAACATTGATAGTTTTATTACATAGGGTATACATGGTGGTTATATCCCTTATAAAAGGATCAATGTAATTAATGTTCTCATGATCAATCCCTTCATCCTTATTAGGGGAAAATATCTCTCTATCATCCACAATGGTTGTAAAACCATCTCTATTTTCAAATAAGTATCACTTGACATTCATTTTAGCCCTCAATTTTCTTGGAGGACTTTAGTAAGTCAAAAAAACCTATTAATTTATAACTCTAGATTTTATCATCCCTTGATTTACCAAACTTAACGTCTTCCAAGGGGTGAAGAATGATCATATTAGGATAATAGGAAAATATCAATCTTCCCCCTTTTCCATGATAAGGATGTATATAAGATTTTTTTTCAAACAATGACTAATTAATCCTCAAAGAGTTCTAAAGGATACATGTCTTTTTAGTCAACCAATAGAAGTTCAACTCTTGTTTTCCTTAGTTCATAATGGTATGTATTTTGGAATATTCACATAATCATGATATTGATGTTAGTGCCAATATCACACAATTCTGTTCATATGTTTCATTACACTATAGTAAAAGGAATACAAAAAAACTACTAGGGTCTCACATATAAGGTGAATGATTTTTCTAGATGAGAACAAAGCATTCATCATTAAATGAGTTGAATCCTAAGTCATCCCATTTCCTATTATTAGAAATAAAATCATATAATAAAGTTTCTAGTCATGAATTTTAATTATGGATTCAATGAATGAGATATTTATCTATAATTAATTAAACATATCTTGAATGTTATTATATTACCCCGCGATCTTTCGATGTATCATCCATTTTTTGATGGTGAGAGGGGGTTTAAAAGATAGAGGTGACACATATAAATCTTCTTTTGTATTCTTGTATATCATCAATTAGTTCTTCTTAAATTATATTTGAATCTTGGTTTTTTTCTTGATTTAGTTTTAATTAGATATCATCACCATCCTCTTTAATGACTATTTCACATTTCTAATATTCTTCAAGTCTCTTTTCCTCAATTTTTGATGACTTATGAATGTATACCATTTTTTCACTATAGAGAACCACCACCTTCACCTCCAGTATCTGGTGTGATTTTTTATTACTCAGTAACATAACCAATATAATATTAGATAATGTTATTGATATTTTTCTCACATGGTGCTCATATTTTATCAAGGAAGGCCATTGGTTTTTCATTTCCCCTTCTTGGGTAGAAATCATATGCTCTTTTTTTTGGAACATATGTAGTAATCTGGTTTTCAATATTATATTGAACAAGTGGGGATTAATTTGATGGAATTGGTAGAACATACAAAAATTAGTGTTTTTGTTGAGCTAGTAGAAATTTTTGTGCATTAGGTAAAGGTTTTTGAGGTATTTTCTTAGCCGTCGAGAAGATAAACCTTTGGGTCGGTGCACATGTGGTCCCTATTTTCTTGTTGGTACTTTTAATCATCTCTAATGATAATTTCCATGGTTAGGTTATTGTTGTGGCTCAGTTCTCATCCACTGACAAAATTATTGATGCTACAGTTGTGGTCACCAAAACTGTATATTTTTTATTGTAATTAATGTGTTTACAATATATGTTTTTTGGTTTCTTTCCCCTTCACTATAGTGTTGGCATGGGAGTGAACCTCTATATATATCACAATATTGAATTTATATAATAGGAGAATGAGGTGTAGGTGGTGAGACATGTTTCTAAAATTACTCTATATATTTTGTAACATCCTCTACATGGGTTTCATGGTGTGTACTCTCCTCCATGTGATGTTTTTTTCATCGAAGTGGAACTTGATCAACCAAAAACATACTGACATTATGGTATACCTCTTAATGAATTGATTTAATGATTTCTATAATTTTCATCATTAGTTATCCATCATTAGGGGATTCAACTACAATTCTGTAAGTGGGTTGGAGACCTTGATAGATATTTTGGATTTTTAGCCCCACATCGAGTCCAGGTTTTGCGAATTTAAGAGTTAGTTCCTTGAATTAGACACATTATTCCCTTACATACTCTCGATCAACCTAGGTGATGTTTTAGATATCTTTCCTATGTTTCTAGGTTAGTCATACTAAGATGTATTTATCTAGTAATTTCTTATCTAACCCATCTCAAGTCTTGATGGACTTGGATGATTTACATTTAAGGAAATCCATAGCTCTATCGCATAAGGGGAATTGGATGACACATAATTTAATGGTGTCTAATAATACACCTAGGTTGAAAAATGTGTTATAAACTTCAATAAAATTGGATATATGTTCTTGGGGGTCTACTATATTATGTATACTAAACATCCACATATTCTAGGTCATATAGATGAGTCCAATTTTTCTTTCAAAATAATGCATTTGAATTGGTGTGTGCACAATGCTGGGAGCAACACTACTTATGGATTGGAAGATGTAACCTTTTATGGTGTACTCCTGAAGTATTAGTTACCCAAATGGATATTCATTGGGTTCATATTAGAGGTTTTTCTAGTGAGTTAGTGCAATATTTTTGTATTTTTCTGTTACAAGGAGTTAGTGTGTAGCTATATTCCTATAGATCTCACGATCGAATGATTGTAGTTCATGAGATTATAAACTCATGCAATGAGTTCGGGGACCCTGGATCATTTTCTATCCAAAAAATAGAGTGTATAAAAGTGAATACATTAGATTGAAATATAAAAATAATTTGGGAATAGGAAAAATGTGTGAGGTAAATCATTGTTCTAGTCAATGTCAACGATTAATAGACAACAGTAGTCACCGATAGTGGTATAGAAAATTGATGTGACTAAACCCCATTATTAACACCTATATGCATGATCATATTTGAAATTTATATCCCAAATTACAATTGAAAAAAATGTATAGTGGAGAGTTAGTGTGTTATTGTATCCATATGGTCAACTATAAGGAATGCGACCTATTAATTCAAAACCTAGGGTAGCATTCTTTATAATCTCACATTAGGTTTTGTTTTTTGTAGAATTATGTATCATGGATTTTGAATTCAGAATAGAAAAATATGGATTAATATATATTTTAGTGTGCAGTTACGAATGATAATCCAAATTATAATTTGTGATATATATTGTTTAGGTTACAAAATGATGCAAAGGTCACTAATTATTTTACATTCAAAAAAATTTGATCTACCACAGTGACAATTAGTCCTTGGTCATGATATATATTACAACCAAGATGTATTACTCATAGAATATATTGTTTAAAATAGTATAGGACAGCGGTCTTATCCTATTATACTACAATTAGGATAGGTTCCTTCACTGACAACCCCATGGGTAGGGGTTTTCAATGGAATGAGATAAACAAAATTTTGAACCTAATTAATATCCATAGGGTTTACAATGATTGATTTATAGATTTAATAATATTAAGAACATATTTATTCTTTATCCTTAGCCCTAAGCACATTAGCTGCACATGATGATGTTAAATGAATGTTTGGAATTTAGGAGCATGCATTGAATAATAATTAGACGATAAAAAAGTAAAAAATGAACACTTGAAAAATAGAAAGTCAAAAAGAAACACACTTGGATGAATGAAAATTAAAAGAACAACAAACTATTGATGTTGAATGACAAACAATATTGCAATCAAATATAGAAAAAAATACAATGAAGGATAATGAAAAGGAAAAAATTTTGATAAAAATATTGAAATATAGAATTATAATTTATTTTGGATGAGCTATTTAAAAGAAATATGAAATAAATAAATGAAAATATAGTGGCCTAAGATTTATTTTTTTGAGATGGAGACACTAAAATATATATAAAAATAGGAAATACATGATGTGTAAAGTCTTCACAACATGAAATGGATTTATGTGTCTTCTGTCACATGATGTGTACTTTAATATCATGCCATTTGATTCATATCGAAAATCATATCTAGAAAATACTGTATCATGTGAAATCCTCAACTGTTAAATTTTATAGGATGATATATCAAAAATTTCACATTATGTAAATTCTATATGTATTTTATGTGAATCATGTCTTGTATTGACATCACATCTTGTATACTCTCTGTGATTGTGATTTTGAAGAAATCAAGACCTGTAATGCATTAAAAAATCATTTAATGAATTAATTTCATCTAAATATTCATTGGTTGGAAATTTATCCCCACAGATGCTATGAATGATGAATACACATTATGAAATTCTTTAAGGATGTGTAAATCATGTTATTGTAAATTTTAAAAAATAATTCCATTGAGTAGTAAATTACTATTTAAAACAAAATAAAACAAAAACCCAATAAATTATCAACAAAATAGTGAATTAATATTTTATAAAACTATACCAAAGTATAAATAAATTCTTATTATCAACTATTCATCAATCTGAGTTTGATACACCATAATGAATCTGAAATTCTATCTATATCCTAAGGATGAATTCACCATATCATTGAGGTAATCCTCATATCCCTACCAGATAATATAAAATGTTGTACTCACCACAACCTTAACACCTATTAAATATAAATTCTCAAAATATGATCATGATAGAAATAATCTCTAATGTAAAATGAAGAGTAGTGACATCACATAGGGATTGACTATAACCCATATAACATTATTCCCTTTTATTTTTTAGGGAGTCTAATGATTAAATACATGTTGGTTTTCCCCATTTCAATTCTAATAGGGCATATTTTTGTAAAATACACATAAAATTTTGTCTTTCATCCTTAATTCACTAATAAAATAAGAATTTATATATGTATTCAATAGTATCTCTCTTCATACTATCCCACCAAATATACTATTCCAGATCACTAAACATATTTATACTTCCACGATGAATATATAATTCCAAACAATGAGCTTCATCCAATAGTTCCTTCTTAGAATATACTATGGACCAACCACATTCATGGTTCCAGAAACTTATCAAACCATTATAGTGAAGGATAAACATAGAACCATTAATGAAGTTCTATTTCAATTCAGTATCATCCTTCAACGGCTCATTAATATTCACTTTGAGATATGGTGGAACACTCTTTTGGGAAAGATAATATTTTCTCATTTCATTAAATATTTCAAGATTCAACTATTTAAAATCCAAAAATTTTAGAATTTTTATCCTCATAATATTTAATATTTCATTATCCATTTGAAATTGAGGATATTATACCACATTCTCTATCCTAGAATGTTACTGCATTATGCAGTTATAATCATAAGTCATCACTAACCATCTTCTCTATAACATATTTGACACATTCAATGTGAAATTATAATTTAAACTCTTAGGATAAATATATATATCACACCTTTATGTTCGAACACAATGCATCGATTTATTTAATTAAAAAATTATAGGAGCTAGCTCTGAATTATAAGTTGTGTAATTTTTTCATGTATATTTAATTGGAATGGGGTAAAAGTTATCACCATATCCTCATATATGAGAACACATCATAATACTTATTTGATACATAACTATTGATTAAAAATAATTACCAACTACATAGAAAAGTATGTATTGATTCACTAACTATCCTTTTCATTAGTTCTATAAAATTTTTCATCAAATTTATTTTCCAATGGAACATAGCTCACATATATGTTAATTGTCTTAATTGATTGGATAATTATGAAATTTTCTCTACAATGAACTGATAATATCTATACATATCAATAAAACTATGGATATTAGTCACATTGATTGATCTTTTCAAAAATTCAATTACATGTATATTTCATGGATTTAATTATATACACTCATTTGACATTATTTTACCAATTAATGAACTTTTTAAAGCTATAATTTACACATGATAATTTTATGATAAATAATATTGTTCCTAAGTGTCCTTAGTGAAATTATCATGTGACCCTCATGATCTTAATATTTATATTAATATATAAGAATATAATCTATAAAGGCATCAAAAAAATCAAGTAATTATCTAACGCTTATATTCATTAAATCCAAAAAATTATTGGGGGAATTAATAAGACCAATTCCACGACTATATATTCATATTTTGTATACCATATTCAGAATGTTGTCCTCGAAATGTCCTCACTCTTAACCTTAAATTGATGATATCCATAGGGAATATCAATATTATAAATGTATTGATCTCTATAATTTCCATTAAATAATTCATCAATAAGGAGTGCATGATTCTTGTTCTTAATTGTGATTTTTTTATTTTCTCGATAATAATTTAAATGCCCCATTGATCCATCATTTTTCTTAAAAAAATGTACTAGATCTCCCCATGGTGACACACATGGCCAAATTATTTCATTTTCAATATTATAATTTAGTTCACTCATCAATTCCTATAACTCAATTGAGGTCACACAATATGGTTTCATTTGATATAGGTATAGATCAAAAAATAAATTATATTGGGAGCTAAAAATCATGATTTTCTGGAAGAATAGACTATTATTTTGTATGTACATCATAAAACTATAACAATATGAATATAGTTGTGTAGATTTTATCCCTAACAATCCAAGATATACACAACTTTTTAATAGAAATTAATAAACATAAAATGGAGATGATTTACATAAATATTTAATAATTATTGTCACACAGATAGATGATAATTACTAGATGGAAATAAAAAAAATTAGTTTTTTCCTCAACATTAGATGTCTTATTTATGTACATAATTTAATCCATGAGAATGCTAACATCAATCTCAAGAACATATAGAATAAAAATATTTTATGGAAGAATATTCTTATAAACAACAACTAGAGGAGAATTAAAATCATTAGATGTTATCATCATACAATTTGGGGTTTAAAATGATAATTAATCTCCTAATAAATGTGGTTGTATAATGATACCATTAGGAAATTATATTAATCTAAAATGGTGGTTAGATCTAACATCAAAAATTAATTTATATGTTTATGACTGGATGGTATTTAGACATTTCACTATGTTTTTGTCATACCCCTCAACTGAAATAGAAACCATATAATATTTCCCATTGTCTATTTTTCTATGTTTTTGTTGTTTAATATCATATTAATTTACCGTTATTTTTGGGCACCAATTAGCATAATTATCACATTCATTGTATTTTAAATAGTGGAGTGTGGCTGGTGAATTCTACAATGCTTTCAATATTTTCACATAATAAGATATCATTTTAAAATATCACTCGCATTAAATTTATTTAGGAAATGTATTTCCACATTTTAGGCATTCAACAACAACCTAAACACATTTTCATTCATGATTACTTACAGAAATTGAGAATAAAGGAAATCACAGCCTCTTTTGTCGATGTTTTTATGAGTTTACTTTGAGGTTCATATTTCATTCCTTATAGAAACTCTAATATTGATGTGTAACTATAATCTCCATATACATTATTTTGGAACGTTTAATGACATCTTCGTAGGTACTAAATTATATTTTGGACTACTTCTTTGAAATAATTTGTTTTAATACACTAAATAATTCCTCAAAATTTCATTTATGTTTGACTATAATGAAGAATGTGTTCCTTAAAAGACTTGAAAAAATTTACGCATATGTACAAATGGATTCATCAACATTCTGTTTATGTTCAAGGAATTATTTCTTTGATTATAGAGAACAATATTCACAATGTACTTATTGAAAAATTACCTCTAAAACTCATCCCACATTATGGATTCAATTTCTTCCCATTCCTTCGTATTCTTAACAAGAGTCAAACATAGATGCCATTAAAATTATAAATGATAAATATATAAAAAAAATGATCCAAACAATGTAGAAAGGAAAATATATTTTCTATAGTACTGATACGTTGATTATCAAAATGTGGATATACAGAGGCACTAAAAGAAGGTGGACATTGCCTCATGAAGGATTCAACACGACATTGTTACAACCTTTTCACATTTGGATTCTCCCCATGATTCATATCATGAATATTTTGGGTGATAAATTAAACACAATTTTTTAATCCAAATCCCATAACATTTAGATACATAGGTAGGGAATGAATCAATTATTTATCACATTCAGTATTAAAATGATTTTTTCAGGTTCTTCTCAATGAATGAAACCAAAAAAAATATTTTGAGGAATAATGATCATATAGGAACACCACATAATCATTGAAAAATAATTATTTTATTGATAAATCATGAATCCATCTAATATGAAACCTTATGTTTAACCAAGACTATTCATTTTTGTTATAAACTAAATAGGGTGATATCATATACATAGACTTATGACCTATGTTCTCACTAATGTTATCTCAACCTAGTATCAATGGATAAATAAACCATTATCTGATTCCAACTATAATGAACCTTTTATTTTAATAATAGATATTATAAATTAGCAGAATATTAATCAAAAAACATAATGATCCACAATAGTATTTTATATTTTTAGTTTTTTTAACAATGATAAAAATATGGTTTACAATTTATCCATATCATCTCCCATTAAGTTCATCATTACTGGAAACCTATTTAGAAATATCATAATTTATAACATGGGGAATGGAATCATTAAAACTGGGGAGCTAAGATCCTCACTAAGTGCAATTGAGCATGATGTTAATGAACAAATGAATATAACGTGTATTAATGATAATGAAAATAACATAAGAAAATAATATCATACGTATCATAAATCAAAATATTTTGTATTGTCATAAATATTAGTAGATCATAGTCAGGAATCTGAAATGAATCAAATAATATAATCCATGAAATCATAACATTGACATAATAGATGGAATTGTGTTATACAAAAATGCATATTAAATCACTACCTTAGTAGTAAAATATTATATACAAGACTATCATAGTTTATTTGGTTCACTCCCAAGTCAATCATAGTAGTCAAGGATAATGCCAAAGAGTATCTTAGGGGAAATTTCACTTACTAAACCTGGTTCACTCCCAATTCTAGTCATGTTTATCTCATGAAATATTAATATATACCAAATGAATTATAAGGTAACATAGGTCCTATTTAATATATTATATAATAGAACAAATGTGGTACATTAGTTAATAAATCATTCATCATATTATATCTCATTAAATGAAAACATTTTAATAAACATTTACATATAGAACAACCCTTTGAGAGGAAAGTGTTTCACTAACATTTCATCATTTCATCATAGTACAACCCATGGAAAAGAAATGGTTTTCTCAAACATATTTTTATTATAAGAAAAAAACATCTATTGAATTAATAAGGGTGATATCATTAGATCATATACCATCTATATCATAAGTTATATCAAGGGTTTTTATCTTTAATGAATATAAATTCCATTAAAATATCATTAATTATTCATGTGGAAAATATCCATCCAATTATTAAAGCACTGCATTAAAATATAAAAAAATTAAAAAAAAATAAGGAAAAAATTTTAATTGAATATAATCTTGGATTCTGGTAAATAAAAATTTAATTCATTAAGTGGTTATGGTGGAAGAAAATTAAATTCATTATGTAAAAGTTAAAAAACATTCTTTTCAAACATTTGTAAACAAATTAAAAAAAGCACCTGTATCCAAAAATTAAATGAATAGTCCTAGTAAAATAATTTTTTTTAAAATTAACTCATGGGTAAAAATTAATTTAACCTATAAAATGATAATATGAATATATTGTTAAAAACATGTTTTGATAAAATAGATCAATAATAAAAAACCGTTTCGACTAAATAAATAAATAAATATCATTTTCAATAAAAATTTATTTTAACTATCATGAATACTTAATGTGAGGAAATTAAAAAATATATGTATTCTAATGAAATAATAATTATAAAATAAAACACAAGTTCTTTATGAGAGATAGATCATTGGATTTCCTTACTGTAAACTTGATCAAAAATAATCATGATAAAAATTGAGATTGTAACGTAAAACGTTTATATCTTTGTTAATTTTTGAATCATAATATCGATGAAATAAAGTACATTATATATATATATATATATTAATATCATAAAAATATTATAAATTTTAATTAAAAAATTCATTCATGGGAATTATACACAGTACAATAAGAAATCATGTGGTGATTATGGCATGTTTTCCCGGGAAATAAATGTTAGATGAAAATCCCTTACATTAGGCAAGAATTTCATTGTACATGTAGTATCCTTCGATATAATTAATATATATTTATTATAAATAAATTATTTACCATAATAATATATATATTACAATATATTATTTATATATATCCTTTTGTGAATTGTTTGTTAATTCTTATTTTTTTAAAATTACTGTTATTAGTGATATCGGCTTTATTTATCTTGTTTGATTTGGTTCGGTGGGTTTTTTCATCAATTTTAATCATTTTTTCAACATATAATAAATTTTAAAAATAATATAAATATTTTATAGAATAATTATATACATTATTAGTTTGATTCAAAAAATATATACATAGATAAATAAATTATATTTATTATATAGATGGTCAGTCATATGTGTGATTCAATGTTGTCTCCATTTTACGAATGAAGAATCAAATTAAATGTAAATATTAAACCACATTACTGGAATAATTATAATATAATATATTTATATATATAATATATTTACTAAAAATATCATATTTACCTTCAAAATAAAATAGTTATGAAAAAGAAATCACAACACGTCGTAGAGGTGGAATTCCACAAGTATACACGGTAGACATTATCATTTCTAATGGTTTGGAACATAAAAAGTTACATATGAGAATATAAATAAATAAGTATAATTATTTAATATGTATCAGGTATAAATATTAGACCCATAATAATTCTCAACAATAAAATGTAGTGATGAGAAATGAATAGTATCACTATATTGTAATGGTAACTGTCATGTATGCACGAGTGATATTATGACTTTATATTTGATATAAAGAGAGTGAATAATAGTAGTTTCATAATTGTAGTACCATTTATTTATATTGATTTTACTCATGTAATTATTTTTTTATGAATATAATGTATTTAAATGAGGTAATATATTAATTTTAATGAAACTGATTGAGTAATGAAATGACCTCTTTATTGAAATATCTCTTTTAAATTTATTTATAATGGCTCTAGGGTTAGACTTTTGGGAATAATAACACCTCGTGAATGTGTATAATGGAGTACATAATATAGAATGTACTATTATGGTCTCTCTAAAAAGATCAATGGATTATGATGTAGAGAAGGGGTCCCTTTTATAATTGAGGGGAGGGGAACCCTTGGAATTTATTAAATGATTAAAATATATTAAACTAATTCATAAGATAACTGATAAAAAATGGCCAAAAAATTGAAATTTGAGACATTTTCAACAACATATTATTATCATTATCTTCTTTTATCAGTTTTATTATTAATTTGTAATTATATAAAATATTATTTTTAAAAAATATTTATTTCCTATTTGGAAAATATTTATTTAGTTTCACATAAAAGATATAATGAATATGTTCCAATTAGAATATAAATCTTTAAATTTAAAATTATATTTCAGAAAAATTGATAAAATTCATAGAACACCAAAACTCACTCAAATTATAATCCTTTTAAAAAATTTAATATCATTTATTACTTTTTATTGATAATTGGAGAAATACTACATTAGTGTTTCATAGGAATTAGGGGTCTGTGTATAATTACTAAAAATTATAAATGAATTTATATAAATAATATAATTTCATTATCATTAATATAAACACATATATTTATTCACAACAATAGTTTTTTCTATACGTGGAAATTGAAGAGATATTTAATACTAAGAGAGTGATATTTTGCATCATTCTTGGATTTAAATATTATAATGTAATTTTATAGTAAATATGTCCTTTTAACAAATGAAGATTTATTCTAATGTGATAAGTGTTTAATTTAATTCATCTTTTAAGAACTTTAAAAAAATAATTATGGCCATACCAGTTATTTTTATCCTAGATTTACCCTATTTACCCATTACTAAGGTGATAAAATTTTCCAAGGATATTGTTCATATTGGAAAAATAAAAGGGACATATTTAAAAAATTTGAACCTCAATATTCAAAAAATATAAATCATTTTATAGAATAGAATTTATATTTTTTGAAAAACTTAATTTTAATATAACTCGAAACTTGCGGGGAAAATTGATTTAAAAAAAATACTTTTTATGCATAAAACATGGTTTCCTTTTATCCCAGTACTATAAAGATATAATATTAAGTATAAATTTTATTATATACTATAATATATAAATATTTAATTAAAATAATTCTAAAATAGTGTAGATTGTTCACAAAAAAAAATTTCCATAAAAAATCTATTTTTATTACAAATGAAATTTATATTCATTCAGAATTAATTGATAACTAATAATTTCATTTTAGTTATATGTAAGCCATGTGTTTTGATAATTTATTTATTCCATTTTATAATCACCAATACAATGTATATTAAATAAACACAACCTTAAATATTCTATCATAAAAATGAATTTTTTATAAAAAAATATTTCAAAATTCCATGGGGTGTTATATAAAACATCCCTCAAAATAAATAAATATAAAGAAAAAATTTGAAAAACATTCATTCTAAAACTCCTAAAATGTTGTATCACATAATATATCCCATGTAAATTTACTCCTATTATAATGATATCCATTATAAGTGATACTAGTCTAGATAAACGTTTTATAAATAATTAGTAGTATTATGTGGGGAGAAGGTGATTTCTTATATCAAAAACCATCTTATGTTCCCCTATATACATATTTACAATGAAATAACAAATCTTTAGTAAATAAAATATGTTAAAACTATTTTACACATATTTTTTAATTCTTTAATATAGAAGTGACACAATGAGAGTTTGGAGTAAATTTGATTCTCTTAAAAGAGTTTCAATAAAACTTTCATGTTTTTGTAATGTTTATTTTGAGGAAAATAATATATTAAACTTTAATCACCCAAAACTATCACAAATTAATCACATAATAGATGATATATATTTTTCATCAAGTTAATAAATACAATATGATTTTTTGAAATATAATGCATAACATTAATAATTCATAGAAACCATAACACCACATAACATTGTCTTAGTAATATCCTCAACTATCACATTGAGTTGATGTTAAATAGAACCTTGATCAATCTTATGAAACTATTGATATCAAAAAAATTGATCAAATAGATATTCAATTTTGGGAAGTGGATAGATATTTCTAGTCAACATATGATTAAATAGTTACAAATCCATTCAAATATTTAAGATTCTATCCACACTCACACAAATTACAAGAAATACACCACATGGTGAAATTATATTTTTAACAAATCATTTTTCAAATTAATTAAATTGGTTGGATATTCAATTTTAAACAATAATATATTACATAGGATGAAGTGAATTTAATTTAATCCAATATTGAATATATGTTGAATTTTATATCTTCTTAAAATGAAAACTAGTTAAATTATTATTAAAAAAACATTGTAAAAAGACTAAAAATAAAATAATAAAACATGATCATACTTATTCAATAATACAAACAAAATATATTATATATAATATGTGATAATATTGACTTCCTTTATTCATTCAAAGTTATAATTTTATATAAATTCTATTCATTCATAAATGTTTATGGCGTACCTAGAGAATAAGTAATTATCACCAATCAAGGATTGTAATAAACATGTTCACATAAGAAAAAAAATCCATTAAAAAATCTATATAATATATTTATATCACATAATTGAAAATCCAAAATATTTATATAACCAGTCATAATGATAATATAATCTAAATGATTACTAATATTTTCATATATATTATTTAATGGAGTGTCAACATTTAAGCACTAGTAATATATTCACATCCAAAACTAGATTTCAGACTAGATAAGAAGACATAAAGAAATAAAATTAACCAATATTAAAAAGATTTTTTCTAATGTATAATTGAACAATGTTATAAGTCACACCATAAATGTTCCCGATCTATTATCCACCATCACTAACCCTATAACATACAGATTCCCTAAATACTATTTGTGACCCTATCCATCAGCTATATTGATAAACTAATAATAATATCCCAATTGAGGTGATCCGTATAACCCTCATCCACTACTATATTCAAAATTCCCAAATAGGATCAAATTTCTACTCAAATGATTCCCCTTTTCTCATATATAAAATGTATGAATTTATAAAGGTTATCATCCACCACCACCATGAGGCCCTCTCTTGAAAAGAGGTTAATGATTCTATATCTATCCCCATGAGTTAGATTTCTTGGGTTTATATACATGGTATTACCATCCCAAACACACAATTGTAACTATAATGTTGTTGATCCTTGAGGATGAAGAAAATGAAATCCATTTTTTTTACCAACTAATCCATCACAAAACTGTAATATATCTTAAAACATCACCTTCCTCTATCCCATATATTCATTTCATGAATCCCAAACTCTTAAAATAATTCCAACAAACTAACTCTCTCCAAATCCATTTCTACGATGTAATTTTTTTTCACCACATTTATTCAAGTATGTAGAAATAAATTCCTCACAATCACTCGATGATATGGATATAAGGCAATAAAAAGGGTTAATAGCTTCATCATTACCCAATGTATGCTAAAATATATGAAATTATACAAAATTAACTAAAAATTTATCAACACTATCTATATGTTATAATGTTATATAAAAAATTTATGTTTTTCCATTTCTTTTGTACTAAGATAAAAATTCATTATGAAAAGATTAAAACATATTTAATTATAACCCCTTAGTGTTACTATTATTCCGAAAGACATACTACTAATTTTTCTTCAGTCTATTTAACATAAATATTTTAAGATACAAAAAATAATATTCTAGAATGTCAACAAACTAAGAGACCATTAAAATCATCTTAATCATCTATTTCATTCAATGTGATCCCATATCAACCATGAATTATAGATAACAATAAATTTTAAAATCATTAGTGATATCAAAATTCATAAATATAACCCTACGAAATGTCCTCTATACAACAACTAGAACCTTACACATCATCCTTGTCATTTTCAGTTTTAATTATCAATTTATAACCAACATGACACTCAAAAATTTAATAAGAATTATTATTATTCCCTATGATCTTACACAATTAAAATAAAAAAAAATTATAGGTGTAAAATGAAATTTTTTTAAAAAAATGTATCGAAGTTCCTAAAATAATCCCTCACATTTTAATCGAACATCACTACATTTCCAATTATATCACATACAAAAAAATCCTAATACAAACATTAATATGTTAATCATAATGAAGAATAAATATTTATCAATTCATCTTAATTATCTCACTCGTTGTATTAAATTTAATTGTTGATAATAATTTAATTATGAAACAATTTATTAAATATTTTTTATTAAATTATTTAATTAATTATATTTTAAAATATAAAATAAATTAAAAAAATTCCACTTAATATATACACACTCATTATCTTTTATTTTGAATAGGATTAATGGAATGATAACCTGTATATAATCAACAAATAATCACATGATTTTTAAATATTGTTTCATTTCTCCACATTCATATGCCCATTTAGGTTTGTAGTTTTAAATAATTATAAAACATGTTACATTAAAAAAAATTATTCATCAACACAATGTAAAAAAATTTTGCATAAAAAATATGTTCTTAAATTGAAACTTTTGTTTCATTCTTTATAGACATGGTTTATATATGATGATCCATCACAACTAAAATATTTACCTTATTAAAGATTCTACTGAAACATAAAATCTATAAAAAATTGAAAATATGGGGTAATGAAACAAATAATAGAAGGAGGTGTAAAAAAATGAAACCAATTACCCATTGAAAAACATGAAAACACGTGGAAAAATATGTATATTTACATTTTAGACATTGTAATCAAATAAACACTAAATTACTAATAAATTAAACTAAATCACCTAAATAATTTCTTGAAACATATCATCAGAAATCATAAACGAAAAAACCTAGTTTTGAAGGATGCTTTGACATAATATTCACATCACTCTAATGAAAACTCATAAATGGAATAACCTACATAATTATTTCAAATATATATTCCTGATGGAATAACCAATCCCAATAATTATAATGTATATATAATAGTATCTTATATCCAACAAAGACCAGAAATGTAACACCCCAAGATTGCATAGTGTGTTATTTCTTCAAAATAATTCAATAACATGCACTACACGCAACACCGAGTTCAAGCGCACCATGAATTACCAAACAATCCATTCATAAGAGGTTATTAATAGTATTAACTAAATATTAAACTTTATATAATCCTTATAATTTTAGAATCCATATTATGAGTTTCTTAGACATAATGTAAGAACAAATTCATTTTCAGTATTGCACTTTTACCAACTTTTAACAGTGAACCCTTTTTAAATACAATATTTTAAACTTTTTGACTAAATGAGGAAATCAAAAATTTAAAATGAAACATCCCAAGCTTCCACAGTACGCTTTCCATTGAATAATACAGTAGCATGTGTTGTACGCAACTTCGAGTTCTAACACACACCACAACCAATCAAACTATCCGTTATGAATAGTAATAGCTACTTTTTGAAATTATATATATATTATATTTCAAAATGGACATCATTTTTAGATTTGGAATATCTAATTTAGCATAGGGTAAATGTTTTGAACTTTTCGGATAACACTTATATTTTGATGAATAGTGAAAATTGCTAAATTTTAATTAAAAACAACTTTTTTAATAAAAATAATTTATATTGATAAATTATGAATATGAGTGGTTTTAAAGTATATTTAGAATATATTTTTACCATTTAATACAATGTTGGTCATTGGACATAATTTCACAATTAAACTGAACATAAACAAGTATCAATCTTTTGACAGTTATTATATCTTAAAAACACACTTTTTGTTTTGACAGTGGGAATTAATTTTAAATCAATTTCTTCAACTTCTCTGTTTTGAATATGGAAAAATAGATTCCATATTTGGAATCAGGATGTTCAAATTTTGTAAATAGGTAACTTTTTTTTAGACATTTTGAATAATTACTTCGGTAAATATTGTATTTACCATGGTTAAAGGGTAAATCTGGTAAATAAGGGTTAAAAATAATATTATAATAATAAAAATTACCCTAAAACGTGTCCTAACCTTATTGGTTGATAAAAGTTAGACCATAGGCATCTTTCGGTCTATTTTGGGACCCCATGGCGCCACTTGTAAGTGATAGGGACACTTTATTTTAATTAAGTTAAAATGAATACAAAAATGACACAAGCATATATATTTTAGAAAAACAATTTTTACATATGGTTATATATATTGGATTTTAGACTATAATACTAAATTAGAAAGATAAAAAGGTTTCCTACATAATGGTATTTTATTTATAATTTTTAGAAATTAAATAAGTCAATTTATATATGACACAATGGTGATGCAGTAATTACCATAATAGTGAAAAATTAAAATAATTAAAATTATAAATACCAAAATAAATATAATTTGAGACGTTTAATAAATTAAACTAATTTTATAGGATAATATTACATATTATTATTGATTTAAATTACTTTTTTCGAATTAATAATTCTGTTATGAGTTTCACAAAAATCAACTATTGAATAGTGTCAAAATTGACATAAAAGAGTTTTTAAAACAAATATTATAATATTAATTGATATTAAATTCTTAATAATCTAATGATCGGAAAACAGACTTATATAATGATAGGTGTATCATTAATGGACCACTTGGGGGTCTCTTGGATGTATATAGTATGTTCATTAACTATATAATATAAAAATACAAAGTGACATGGTAAATGTCAAACTAATTAATGAAGAGTTAAAACTAAAAGATAAGGTTAATATAATGACCCAAACCTGTATAAAATCTATTGGTTGAGTTGTTGTCAACCTATCTCCACCTTAAAATTTAAATAATCCACTTTGGAGCCATTAGAATCTGAATATGAATTTATTATAAATTAATATTTCTAGATTTTCCAAAGGTGCCCCTCACCCCTCATATAAAAGGGAACTCCTCCTTCTCATTTCTTCACACCATAAAAGCCTTTTTGTTAGTCCAAACCCTGCCAAAATACTCTCTCATCTTCCCTCACTACAACCTAGAGGCCTTAGTTTGATCAGAAAGCCAACCTAAGGAGGCCTTTTGATCAAATCAAAAGGAAGAACCCGAAGAAGAGGTAATGATTTCACCACCCTTTTCCAAGTTCCTATCTTCTTCCACTTCTTCTTCCTTTGTTATTACCATTCTAAAATAATAACTCCAGTATCATATATATACTATGATGTTATTATAAATATGGTACAACCATATTCAGGATTCTATCCATCCTTTGAATAACATGTCACCATACGTGCGTACGTACGGCTTACCGTCTCCACGTCGTGGTGTAATTGTTTTTCAATATATTATTATTTGGATCGGTATAATAATGATGTGTAACTCATGTGAATAAAAAATATAACATGTTAATGATTCTGTATATATGATATACCATTCATTTATATATTATTTTAATATCAAAAGAATGATATTGTCGCTCATGCGTACGTACGTACTACCGTCTCCACGAACGCGATGAGATTCATTCTCCATCGTATCCATTCAAATATAATTATCATTTGATGATTTAAAAATAATGTTTAAGGACTTGATATCATTCTGTATATGAATAATATACAACCTATCCATGACAAACATGGCTTATGTAACAAAACATATAAAATAAAACGAGTAAGTTAACACCCGAAATGACGATAATACTAAGATATTATTAACAAAGCAATGTTAAAAGATCATATATGATATCATATGAATATATATGATTCTTTTATAATTTAATAACAATTATTTCAATATTATACAGGAGGTTAACATACCCCAACCAAGGAAAAGTACAAGGTAAGTGTTTATTTCACAATCTATTCATCATCCGAGCTTGTTTATAAGTAATTATCTACTGGGATCTCTTTATCATCGACATCCATGTTCCTTAAAAATGTATTTAAAAACATTTTTACTATTTACTATAAAATGGGTTAATGTCATTTATACCCTTATGTGTTTTGAAAGGAATCTTTCTGTCATTTTCCAAATAAGGCACTTTTAACCTTTTCGACAAATTTAAGGTAAGAATGTTTTTTTAACATATATGGCGGGTGCGGCTATTTACCGACATTATAAAATCATCAAAGCTTCCCTTACAAGATTATAAGGATATTTTCAAAGTAAATGTTTTATTTTATAATTATGTGCCTTTTAAATGATTTCAAAATTATTATTTTAAGAATTTATGAAAGGTAATATTTATCAAAATTAGAATTTTAAATGTTTTAATGATTTATCTTTCTAAATCATTTTAATTAATATCCTTGTTTTAGAAATGATTTTATGGATTTATTTATATGTACATGAATGTTTTGAAATTACATTCCTTTTCAAATGTTTCAAAGTGGTATGGGACACTTTTATTCAAAAATCTCTTTTAAATTACTTCCTTTATAAATGGGTGACTTTTTAATGATTTCGAGAAAACAGATATTCTTCTCAAATGGTTTTGATTTCATTTATGTCAACATCCTTGTTAGATTTTAAGCTTATTTGAAGTTGATTTATTATGATACAAACCTTTATTATTCTATTGAAGGTTTTGTGATATGTTTTACTGTGGATGTGTTATTTTTATACCATTCATGGTTTATGGAGAATGTATTGACATTTCGTATGCTAGTTTTAATACAAATGTTTATGTTATGTTTAAACCATTTCATATGGGAATGCATTGGATTTAGTAAGTGACGGGTGGAGCCCGCTATAGCTCCTCGATGCATCGGTAGGTCTCATGAGACAAACTAGTGTCTTGGTACAAGGCCTTGGAAAAATCATATTTGTAGTCTTGGCACGAGGCCTTGTCTATGTGGTTATGATAGTCTGGAATTATGCATTCCATCGTTATGAAAGTGGTTATTGATATTGCATGTGATTATTCGATTAGTAGAATATCCATGTGAATAAGTAAATAGAGTTATTTCATTTTACTTTCTCCATAATATGTTGAAGTTCATGTTTAAAAGGCTTTTGTTTTAGTTAAACATTTTCTTAAATGTTTATGCTTATTTTTGAAAGATTCCGCTATATTTTTATCCTTACTATGCATTTTAGCTCACCCCATTTCTATGTTTTATTTTTCCCAGGATGTGAAGAAGTAAATTTTGAATGACCTGCAGGGATATTATGAGGGGATAATAGTGTGGACTACGGAGACATTATGTTGTTGTGGTAGTTTTTTACTTTATGATGTAATGTAAAACTTTATGAAGATATCTAGTGTTTCCAAGGCTACTAAACAAATCGGCCTTTCGAGATTTTATCTTTCTTGTGATCATGCCAATATTATGTAATAATGCACCGACTCTGGGTAAATGGGGTCGGGGTGTTACAGTTGGTATCATAGGATGTTTAGTACAAACCTTGGAAGCTAGATTTAGATAAACTCTGATTAGGACACGTAGATCTAAGACGAACTTTGAGGATTAGTATAGAATAACTTCCTAGAATTTTGGTATTGTAGAGATTTTGTGATTTTTTCGAGCAATACATCCATGTCTGGATACGAGCATGTAGAGGCCGCTCTAGCACATATGTACCTAGCGGTAAAACCCAAAAAACCCGCTTTGAGCTAGACTCGAACGGGGACTGGTGCACGAAAACGGGCCTTGCTGCACTCTTGGTTACGAAACTCCTTGGGGATATGCTTAGGATAATTCTCATTTTCTTTAAAAACCATTATGAAGTGTTTATGAGTATATACTTCTTCAAAGGAGAAATTTTTATGAATATAGATTATATCCATAAACTATTTAATTTATGATATGTGTCTTGCAAGTTTGGGATTAGGTATTGTTATTCATAAACTAATCTAGTGTATGCCATTGTTTATAAATGGAACCCAGTAGAAGGAATGAGAACTCCAGTAAAGCAAATGATCCAAGGAGAAAGAAGGATCATATCATTCATGGTATTGAGAAATAATTTATAAGAGAAATAGTCTCCCATGTATTATCATCATAAGAAGAAATAATATCATGTTTTGATAAGATAAGTAAAGAGTTTATTGATTCTTATGGCTTTGAAGGGAATCAAGAGAAGAAAAGGATGGAAGAGAGAAAGATGGATAAAGGGAAGAGGGAAAAGAATATTTTTCCCATATGTGATAACTGTGGGAAGAAACACCCTGGAACTAGCCTGAAAGGAATGGGAGTTTGTTATAAGTATGGAGGAAAAGGAAAAAATGTACGTGACTGTAAGGGTAAGAAAATGGTTTCAAATTTACAATGCTTCATTTGAAAGGAGTTCGGACACTATGCGAACCTTTGTACCAGTCATCAGACTATGCCTCAAATGATGCTATTGGATAATAATCAAGATATGATACTACCACAGATTATGAGGAATGATTAGGTTTCTTGTGTTGACTATTTCATTTGAGTGTTGTATCAACAATGTACTTGTTATAATAATTATGGAGTATATAAGGATTGTACTGTAGTACTATTTCATTAAAGACTGGAGATTGTGTGGAACAAAGAAAAGTGACTCGATAGTATGATAAATTTTTGGAAAATATATGGTTGAGAGAATGATAAACCATAATATAGTTCTGAGACCGAGGTAGTGATTTTGGAATAATACATGATTGATTTGGATAAATTATTTTGGATATTCTTTACTACCTTGAAACTGATTAATGATTTGTATATTCCATCATTGTTGGGGTTTAAAACATTTTTGGATTGAAGGAGTATATCTATTATTCTTTAAGGAATAAGGGTTCATGAATGTAATCAATAGGGTTTTATGGTAATTCAGGATGTTGCAGTGTTTTAAAAGAATACACGATGAAGGTGTTCACATGTTATTACACGGAAAAAAGGATCTTTATTGTGTTTACCTTCCTTATAAATTTTGGAATGAAGTATTTTGGATAGTTCTAGTTTGGATTATTTTGGATTGCCATAAAAGGACAACCCGGAGGTCAGGCGTCAAACTGTCGCGTCTGGCAATGCCGCGATACTTGAACCCACAACCGAAGGGTGACAAGGGTTTATCACCTACCACTGACCCACGTGATGTCCGGGATTAAATAATGTAGTTTTTTTAAAGATCTGGTAGATGAATTATAAATTCGTTTTTTTGGAACCCTATATGAATAAGATAGATAGAATATATTTCTTTCTATTATCTTTTAGAGTGAAAGATGAGTTTGTGGTAGAAATTAGTTAAAAGATGGAACTATACTTGTCAATAATATAATTTTCTTCTTCTCTTATTCTATGAAGAAAATAATTCTTATACTTTGTTTAAGGAATCCTAAAACAAAAAATGTGTTATCCTAATACCCTATGTTTTGTTGAACTGATGGTATTTCAAATCATCATAGATTGATGAATTTAAGGACCTCAATTTTACACTTGTTTGTTATTGATGACCTCAATCACTACCTATAAATATTTATGTTTTCCCTCTAATTATATATCTCTAATTTCCACAAATGTTCTCCTAATCGAGATCATAATTTGGTGTTGACCCTTTCATTTCTCTTTTCCTCATATTAAGACTAAATTTTAGTAACCCAATTTCTGATGTGGGTTTTCCCACAAAGATATTTTCTATTATCAACCTTTTATTTTCCAAGAACAATTTCAAATTGTGAGGATGCAATTTATTGAAGGAGGGAAGAATGTAACACCCCAAGATTGCATAGTGTGTTATTTCTTCAAAATAATTCAATAACATGCACTACACGCAACACCGAGTTCAAGTGCACCATTACTTACCAAACAAGCCGTTCAAAAGAGGTTATGATTATTATTAACTAAATTTTTAACTTTATATAATCCTTATAATTTTAAAATACATATTATGAGTTTCTTAGACATAATGTAAGAACAAATTCATTTTCAGTATTGTACTTTTACCAACTTTTAATAGTGAACCCTTTTTAAATACAATATTATAAACTTTTTGACTAAATGAGGACATCAAAAATTTAAAATGAACCATCCCAAGCTTCCTCGGTACGCTTTCCTTTGAATAATAGAGTAGCATGTGTTGTATGCAACTTCGAGTTCTAACACACACCACAACCAATCAAACTAGCCGTTATGAATAGTAATACATACTTTTTGAAATTATATATATATTATATTTCAAAATGGACTTCATTTTTGGATTCGGAATATCGAATTTAGCCTAGGGTGAAATTTTGGAACTTTTCAGATAACACTTATATTTTGATGAATAGTTAAAATTACTAAATTTTAATTAAAAACAACTTTTTTAATCGAAATAATTTATATTGATAAATTATGAATTTGAGTGGTTTTAAAGTATATTTAGAATATAGTTTTACCGTTTAATACAATTTTGGTAATTGTACATAATTTCACAATTAAACTGAACATAAACAAGGATCAATTTTTTGACAGTTATTATATCTTAAAAACATGCTTTTTGTTTTGACAGTGGGAATTAATTTTAAATCAATTTCTGCCACTTCTGTGTTTTGAATTTCGAAAAATGGATTCCATATTTGGAATCAGGATGTTCAAATTGTGTAAATAGATAACTTTTATTTTTAGACATTTTGAATAATTACTTCGGTAAATATTTTATTTACCATGGTTAAAGGGTAAATCCGGTAAATAAGGGTTACAAAATAATATTATAATAGTAAAAAATTACCCTAAAACATGTCCTAACCTTATTGGTTGATACAAGTTCGACCAGAGGCATCTTTCGGTCGATTTTGGGACCCCGTGGTGCCACTTGTAAGTGATAGGGACACTTTATTTTAATTAAGTTAAAATGAATACTAAAATGACACAAGCATATATCTTTTAGAATAACAATTTTTACATAGGGTTATATATATTGGATTTTAGAATATAAATATTAATTAGAAAGATAAAAAGATTTCCAACATAATGGTAGTTTATTTATAATTTTTAGAAATTAAATAAGTCAGTTTATATATGACACAATGGTGATGTAGTAAATACCACAATAGTGAAAAATTAAAATAATTGATATTATAAATACCCAAATAAATATAATTTGAGACTTTTAATAGATTATACTAATTTTCTAGGATAATATTACATATTATGATTGATTTAATTTACTTTGTTTTAAGTAATAATTCTGTTATTAGTTTCACAAAAATCAACTATTGAATAGTGTCAAAATTGACATAAAAGGGTTTTTAAAACAAATCTTATATTATTAATTGATATTAAATTCCTAAAATTCTAAGGATCGGCCAAGAGACTTATATCATGATATTTTTATCATTAATGGACCACTTGGGGGTCTCTTGGATGTATATAGTATTTTTATTAGCTATATAATATAAAAATACAAAGTGACATGGTAAATGTCAAACTAATTAACTAAGAGTTAAAACTAAAAGATAAGGTTAATATAATGACCAAAACCTATCTAAATTCTATTGGTTGAATGTTTTGAAACCTATCCCCACCTTAACATTTAAATAATCCACTTTTGAGCCATTATATACCGAATATGAATATATTATAAATTAATATTTCTAGCTTTTCCAAAGGCGCCCCTCACCCCTCTTATAAAAGGGCACTCCTCCTTCACATTTCGTCACACCATCAAAACCTTTTGGTTCGGCCAACCCCTGCCCAAATACTATCTGATCTTCCCTAACTACAACCTAGAGGCCTTTTTTTATCAGAAATCCATCCTAAGGAGCCCTTTTGATCAAATCAAAAGAAAGAACCCGAAGAAGAGGTAATGATTTCACCACCCTTTTCCAAGTTCTTTTCTTCTTCCACTTCTATTTCCTTTGTTATTACCATTCCAAAATAATAACTCCAGTATAATATATATACTTTGATGTTATTATAAATATGGTACAACCTTACTCATTATTCTATCCATCCTTTGAATAACATGTCACCATACGTGCGTACGTACGGCTTACCGTCTCCACGTCTTGGTGTAATTGTTATTCAATATATTATTATTTGGATGGTTATAATAATGATGTGTAACTCATGTAAATAATAAATATATCATGTTAATGATTCTGTATATATGATATACCATCCATTTATAAATTATTTTAATATCAAAAGAATGATATTGTCGCTCGTGCGTATGTACGGACTATCGTCTCCACGAACGCGATGAGATTCATTCTCCATCGTATCCATTCAAGTATAATTATCATTTGATGATTTAAAAATAATGTTTATGGACTTGATATCATTCTGTATATGAATAATATACAACCTATCCATGAAAAACATGGATTATGTAACAAAACATATAAAATAAAACGAGTAAGTTAACACCTGAAACGACGATAATACTAAGATATTATTAACAAAGAAATGTTAAAAGATCATATATGATATCATATGAATATATATGATTCTTGTATAATTTAATAAAAATTATTTCACTATTATACAGGAGGTTAACCTACCCCCACCAAGGAAAAGTACAAGGTAAGGGTTTATTTCACAATCTCTTCATTATCCGAGGTTGTTTATACGTAATTATCTACTGGGATCTCTTTATCATCGACATCCATGTGCCTTAAAAATGTATTTAAAAACATTTTTACTATTTACTACACAATGGGTTAAAGTCATTTATACCCTTATTTGTTTTGAAAGGAATCTTTCTGTCGTTTTCCAAACAAGGCACTTTTAACCTTTTTGACAAATTTAAGGTAAGAATGTTTTTTCAACTTATACGGCGGGTGCGGCTATTTACAACCGTTATAAAATCGTAAAAGCTTTCCTTACAAGATTATAAGGATATTTTCAAAGTAAATGTTTTATTTTATAATTATGTGACTTTTAAATGATTTCAAAATGAATATTTTAAGAATTTATGAAAGGTTCTATTTATCAAAATCAGAATTTTAAATGTTTTAATGATTTATCTTTCTAAATCTTTTTAATTAATATCCTTGTTTTCAAAATGATTTTATGGATTTATTTATATAGACATGAATGTTTTGCAATGACATTTCTTCTCCAAAGATTCAAAGTGGTATGTGACACTTTGATTCAAAAATCTCTTTTAAATTACTTCCTTTATAAATGGGTGACTTTTCAATGATTTCGAGAAAAGATATATTCCTCTAAAATGATTTTGATTTCATCTATGTCAACATCCTTGTTGGATTTTAAGCTTATTTGAAGTTGATTTATTATGATACAAAACGTTTTTATTCTATTGAAGTTTTTGTGATATGTTTTACTGTGGATGTGTTATTTTTAAACCATTCATGGTTTATGAAGAAAGTATTGACATTTCGTATGCTAGTTTTAATACGAATGTTTATGTTATGTTTAAACATTTTCATATGGGAATTCATTGGACTTAGTAAGTGACGGGTGGATCCCGCTATAGCTCCACGATGCATCGGTAGGTCTCATGAGACAAACTAGTGTCTTGCACAAGGCCTTAGAAAAATCTTATTTGTAGTCTTGGCACGAGGCCTTGGCTATGTGGTTATGATAGTCTGGCATTATGCATTCCATCATTATGAAAGTGTTTATTGATATTTCATGTGATTATTCTATTAATAGAATATCCATGTGAAAAAGTAAATAGCGTTATTTCATTTTACTTTCTCCATACTATGTTGATGTTCAAGTTTAAAGGGCTTTTTTTTAGTTATACATTTCCTTAAATGTTTATTCTTATTTTTGAAAGTTTCCGCTATATTTTTATCCTTACTAGGCATTTGAGATCACCCCTTTTCTATGTTTTATTTTTCCCAGGATGTGAAGAAGTAAATTATGAATGACCTGCAGGGATATTATGAGGGGTTAATAGTGTGGACTATGGAGACATTATGTTGTTGTAGTAGTTTTTCACTTTATGATGTAATGTAAAACTTTATGAATATATCTAGTGTTTCCAATGCTACTAAACCAATTGGTCTTTCGAGATTTGATATTTCATGGGATCATTCCAATGTTATGTAATAATGCACCGACTCTGGGTAACTAGGGTCGGGGCATTACAAGAAACATTACCTAATTAGTTAGAGGGATATATCAATACCCCCATCATCATATATAATATCCAAGAACAATATATTTAATAAAAAACAAAGTGTCTATCACATTTATTATAAAACATGTAAAAATATTCATTTGTTCCCATAAGCACAAAAACATGTAGTTAGTCTATAAAAAAGATAATTTTATTTTCTTTAACAAATCATGAAAATGAAAAATTCATAAAACATAGGGAATATAATTTACATTGTAATTACATGAAAACTAAAAATTTAATATTTATAATGATGAACTGACAATTAAATTGTAAAATTTGGCCATGTAGTAAACATTAAAAAATACATTCACACTTTAGTAATGAAAATTAAAATTTACTCATAAAAAATGCTAAAAGGATTCCTTTTATGAGCATTTTAAATAAATTAAAGGAAAATATAAATATACTTTAATATAATGTTTTATTGTAGATTAAAACATTATTTAAAGGTCATTTACATAGATGAGTTTTATTTGAACGAACATTTAAACATTTATAATATGGTTTAAAATAAATTTCACTAACCTTGAGTCCCATTTCACATTATAAAACATCAACCATATTGAATAATAAAATTATATCAAAAATAATATTTATTTATATCAATATTATTTTTTTCCATTTAATTAAATATATTTTGTTTAATTAATTGTCATAATTTATTTATTTAAAAAATATTTGTAGATTACATTTGTCATTTTTGGTTATTTAGATCATTGTTTGAAAAAGAGATTTTCTATACATATAACAATGACAATTCATTCTCAAATGGATCAATAAGTTCTATTTTTATAATTTATATAGTTCATATCATTCCTAAAATAAAGGAGTTCAATAGGATAAGAAATAGTTAATTTTCACAAAATATTTATATATATTCTTTTTTTCTATGGATTAAAATAATCAATGTATTTCACATTTACTTAAATTTTTATGATAAATATTTCAATATTATATATCATTTAAATGTATTAAATTTATCATTACTATATAGTATTTACAACATTTATGTCTTCATAATCATGTGTGACATTAATATTATCACATTGTTCATGTATCATGTAAAGTGACCAAAACAAAAAAATTAATTACAACTAAATGAGTAAGAATACATAATTATGATGTAATAATATAACTTTTACACAAGCTCAGTGATTTAAATACCATTTTATAAAAATGACAATTTTTTAAATACAATGTATATAAGGAATGGAAATAAAATGGAATTGTATTAAGCAAGTACATAACAAATTCCTTGGTATGCACCTTTTAGATAGCTAAGTCATACAATAAATATTTTAAAATAAATAGTTCTTATATTGGGAAATATATCATTGAATAAAAAAATATTGTTATTTACATAATATTAATTATAAAAATTCATATCTATAACCACCCATCTAAGGAAATGATGAAAAATTAAATACACCATTCATGTAGGTGGTAGGGTGCACATAATATGAGGGACATTTTCCTTTTCTAAGGGATTGGAGGAAGGTATGTAATGAATTTTAAATAAATGTAATAAAATATTATTATATTAATTCAATTTTAGTAATTATATTTGTTTTATTATAAATTTTTTTTTACGATGTGTAAGAAAAAAGATAGTTGGAAGATGTTAGTTAAGACTATTACATCTTCCTTTGATATATTCTTTAAGATACAATTTTTTTAGTCAATGATTGGTCTTTTTTGCGATACCAATATTACTTGGAAATATAAAAGAGTGTTGGAGAAGAAATTTTATCTTATTGTTAGAGGTATGGTGATGAAATTGTATGGAGAAGTGGGGAGGTGAAAATATTTTTTTATATGTGATATGAGGGTCATCCTTGTAAATAATTATAAAATTAATATATTATAAATAAAATAATCAAATTAAATTACATAAATGTAGCCTAATTTTGAATATAGAGAATCTTGGGTCTTAAATGTACTCAATTAAACATTTATGATAACATTTTTTGGTCAGTATACTACTTTTTATTAATTTTTCCTCATTTTAACGCTCACATTGGTGAGTAAATTGTTATCATGGAAAAACATTTATATAAGAAAAAAATAAATTGAAACTATTAAAAAATTTAATCCTTAAAAATAAAACTTTTTTTAAGATTAAATTTTAAAAGGAGTTAAAAATAAATTCCATTATTGTAACACATAATTCAATAAATTTTATTTAAAAAATTTAATTTTTAATCATAGAAATTAATAATAACATATATTTTGTTTAGTTTTTATTATCTATTCATTTATTAGTTTTTGAACAATTGAGGATGAGTTAGTAGACTTTAAAAGTAATCCAAAAATGATTACTACATTATAAAAACTCATTCAATGGAAAAGTTATGGTATTTTAGCGCACAATATCATCCATTATTCACAAAAAAACCATGAAAAATACCAAAAATTCACCCTATTTTATTTTTAAATGTTGAATATAAAATGTGGTAATTTTATAAAAAAATGTAATTTTGAAATATAACTTCAATGTAATACCCTATCATACATGGGATAAAATTTATTTGGAATAAATACTACTTACGTCCTAAATAAAATTAATCATATTCTTGATTTCTAATTATATATATTTAATTCCATGGTTAAAATAGTAAATAATAATATGAATAAATTTTTTAATTGATTCATTAGAAATAATTCCATTGTCTATAAAATATCCCAATTATATAAATTTCAAAATCATAATTTTATTCATTGAATAATTATTGGTGATATGTTACTCCCATAACTCATTCAGGTTCCCGTGTTTCTTCCTCAATCATGTGATCTTTCCCAAAACATTGTCTTAGTGAGTAACTTTATTTCAAAAAATATTCTCTCCATGATCATAAATCTACATTATTTTAATTATACCACTCCTGGGTTTAATATATGGGATTCATCAGTTACATACATCCTTATTAATGTAACATGAAAGAAGTTAGATAGTGGAGATTAACATAGTGGTATGGATACATGGAATGAAAATGATACCAATTTCTCTATAATTTCAAATGGACCAATAAACTATAGTGTTAATTTACCATTAATTATAAAATAAATTTTACCTTTCAATGGAGAAATTTTAATAAAAACATAGTCCTCTACCATAAATGAATGATCTTTCCATATATTATCTATAAATCTCCTCTGTATGCTCTAGGATGAGTGCAGATGGTGTTGTATCCTGATTAGAATTTTAAATATCACTTCTATGAATTTTGTTCCACAACAATTCCTCTATTATAAGTTATCCAAGGATGATTATGTTTTACATCCTCCACCATATATTTCTATAAATGGTATGATATTATACTTGAATAAACATTTTTATTGTATGAAAATTATAAAAATGAATTGTGTAGATCCAAAACTCTTTAAAAATATAACGAGTAATCTCATATAAAATCCTCATAGGTTTGAATTGTTTTATCTGATTCACCATCATATTGAGGAGGAAAAAATACATTATAACGTAATATAATATCTAATGAATTATGAATCCCCTTACAATAATTTTATTAAAATTTTGGATGATGATAAGATATAATAAATATAGGAAATATGGGACCTAACTATCTCTTTATGATAATGTTTTCAATGATTACCATAATATATATTAAAATTAATAGAAAGAAAATGAGATGATATATTAAACCATTTAATAAAAATCCATATTGAATTATTACCCTGAGATGTATTGGGTAATCCCACCAAGAAATATATGATACATATCACATCCACGCATGATAGTGATTTTAAATTTAATTTTATTTTATTTTATTTTATATTAATTTGAGTTATGTTACATTTTAATAATTTTTGGAGTTGTAAATTTAATATTTTAAATATTTTATGTTTCAAGAAGTTATCCATAAATGTTTGGTAAACCTTGAAAGACCGATATTAATTTGTTCTATAGTGGTACATCTATATTTTTCATTGTAAGAAAATGATTAACAAACCCATGTTGAATCCTAGGTGTAATTGTGTAATGAATTTTTATAGGCAGTGTGGTGGACACAATTTTGAGAGGGTGGTAATCCTTTTGGGTTAACAATGAATTATTTATTATATTAATTTTCATGTATTGAATTTAAACAATTTACCTATTTTTAACCCCTAAAAATAGTCCCTCTCCCCCAACCTCTTGTATGGTAATCCCTAGACAAGACACCCATGTTTTAATATCCATAGTGATTAATTATATTATTATATAATTCTAGTTTAGAAGTCCATGTTATAGATTCATTTTCTTTATCATCTCCATCATCTCTTTCTCTCTTCTTTCCCCTAACTTTGAAAAAATCAACCGAACCCATGGATTTTTTTGAGAGAATGGTTTTAAAAACATTATTATAATAGTGTGAGGTCAATTACTTCAGTATCATTTAAATATTAATTAATGTATTTGAACATAACCTATCAATTCGTAATATATTTCCCCTTGAATAAATTTATAATTTTAAAATATTTACTGTATCTCCTTATAAATTCATTTTTTTTATTTTTTAATGGTAATAATAATAATAATCATTGAGTTTCCAAACAAGAAATTGGATTTCATCTTTATTTCCATATATTTCAAGGGGTATAACAATTTTAAAAAATGTTTTATATTAGTTTTAATCAAACTATTGAAACTAAATATTTATATTTTATAAGAATTGGACATTGATTTTTTTAAAATATTAAAAATGTTTTGGGATTTTAAATTATTTAATCAATATATATTAATTTAAATTTCCTGATGTACATGATATTATGAGTATCTATAGATTATTTAAATGAATGTTATGAAAAAATATTATGAACATTGAAATTTTTTTGACCCAATTTGTGTACGAATTTAATTAATATAAGAATGTTTTATACTTTTACCTGGTTCTATAAACATGGTATTTGTTTCCCAAAATGGATTTCAAGTTCGATTTCATATATGACTCCTATTAAAAATATTTATAATCATTTTTGAATTATTATAACTTATCTCAATATATTTAGTGGTTTTCAAACTGCCAAATTTAAATGATTTAGGTTATCACTATAATGTGGGTTTGTGTGATACTAACTTGTTCTTTATTTGACAATGATTGACAAATATTTTGGTATGTGGGTAATTTTTTATATTTTATATGATTTGATCGACTTGATATTAGGGATATTTTTTAAGAGGGTGATAAAGGTGTGGGTGGGATTGTTATTTATGATTATTATTGACTATTCTGTTTTCTTTTTTTCTCAATATTTCTTTATTTTTTTTATCTAAACGTTGGTGATTGTGTAATATTATATTGATGTGATGGCCACCACTTCCATTATCCATACCAGTGATGTATGTTTATATATATGAGAATGTGATGTGTTAACATTTTCATTGTATGATAGTGACTTTTATACTTTGTTACCAAAACTTAGTAACTATATAGGCAAGACCATGACACTCATTATTTGGTTAGTTGATTGATATGGGGGGTCATTATAATTCATAAATTACCCTATTTTGTGGAAATTTATGGCACCATATATTTCCTTTATTTATTTCTTCTTTTATTTTTGATTTGTGTCTTTATATCATTTAATTTTTATGCATGTATCATATGTTGATTTTTTTAATTATTTTTAGGAAGTGTTTATAAGATCATTTTTAAAATATAAAATAGAGTTATTTATTTGGAGTGTGTGATATCTAATAAATTAGACATGTGATTTTTTTGATTTTATAAAAAAATATAAATGCTTAAAATACTATTTTTTAGGCGTTATTGGTTTTAAATATAATTAATAAATGAAAGTTAATTTTATATTAATTTATAAAAATAGAATAAAATATATATTTTTCAAAAATATTGGTTAATAGAAAGTATGGTGGAGTCCTACTATGTTTTTTACGGTCACACATATTTTACATTTTAGATCAATGGTTCTATGAAGATCGTATAATGCCATAGAAATTTCTAACATTATTTATAGTTAGTAATCAATGTTACTTGAGTTTAGTTTTTATTATATTTTATTTTTCTCATTGGACAGTAATTCTTATGATTTTTTTTGGTAATATGTAGATACATTTTCATTTTATAGAGTATCCATATTAGTATTTCAATTAATTTATTTTTTTACTACATCCAATTAAAATAATTGATAGATTTTAATATGTATATGGGAGGATGTTGTGATTTAGTGGTGATGATAACATTATATGGATTTGGGGGCGATCGTAGGGAGCTTCCTCTATAAAGGGAGTTCGTAGGGTGACTTGAGGTATAAGTTGTATCTATTACATCTTCCAGGATATTTTTTATATTTTATTTAAACTTGTAAAATGTACTAACATATGATCCATTCTAGATTTTCATGATAAAATACGATGTTCTTAATCTATGTATTATTGAAAAAATAATCCCCAATAATTACCTAATATACTTTTGATTCTTATTTTCATCACTCAGGGATCAATAATTCCCCTTGAGTATGTCACATGTCGGCTATGGCATCTGATGGATCGAATAATAATGATGGTCAATAGTAATGTATAATATCTCCTTGTTACATTAAATGTTCATTTTTTATATGTGCCTTTTTTATTTTTTTTGTAAGGTTATTGAAGAGTTAGGTTTTCATATCTTAAAATTTATAAGCATGATAGATTATCATGATATATCTTCTATTTTGTTCCTTGAATTTCTATTAGTATTGTAGAATTGATTCTGGGATATTGATTTTTATTTTTATAGATTTATGTTATTTATATAATAATTATGATCAAATTTCTAAAAACAACAATGTGTTTTGGGGGTTCTCTTGAGCGTGGGGCGATGGAAGAAGATGATTTGTTACTACATGTCTTTCCTCCATTGAATGGTTAACCATAAATATTTTTTATGGATGGTTATGGAAAATCTAAAAACATGGAATTAGTTTTTTACACTATTTAATATTTATAGATTACCATTGTAAATTGTAAAAATTATCCTGAAATGGATTCTCCCTTGTTAGAGGGAAAAAAAGATGAATTTAGTAATGTTTAATGTTTTAGAAATTAAGTTAATATAGTGTTTTTTGATATGTATTTTATGTGATTTAAAATCATAAATGTTTTTAGGGAGGAAATTGTAATTTATAGTTTTCACATATATTTTCTGATTTAAATATATATTTTAGTGGTTATTTTAATGTTGTTTCTTATTTTATAGAAGTTTTTTATGATGTGGTTGATTTCATTTTCGAATTTGATAAAAGGCTTTTTAGAATAAAACAAAGATTTACTGAAAATGATTTAAAATAAACCAGCATAATTTAAAAATAATTTTTATATTAGTAACATTTTGGGTTTTTTTAATTTTATAAATAATTAATCATTATTGTTACAAATTTTTTTTGAATGTTTATAAAGATTAAGAAAAAGGAAACATATATTGTTTTAAAAGTTTCTATTGTTATGGATTTTTCCCTACGTCATGGTTGTAGGTTTGGTTTGGTATGTGTAATATGAAATTGTATATTTCATGTCTTATGTTATTTAAATTATTCCCTCCCATAATTTTAATGAAAATTGATGTATCATCTATCCAAAGGGAGAACTTTTACTATGATTATGTTCTTTTTTTAGTAGTAATTCATAATATTTATAGATTGAACCAAGCTCAAAATTAAGTGTCAAGGATGAAATTCTTTTATCATTGGAATTTAATCATGGGTTCCTTGAATATATTTCCTCCTTAATTTGTGGTGGTTAAGGTTTTTAATCAATTATTGGGATGGACCTAGTGTAGTGACATAATATTATTCAAATATATAGTTCATAATGTTGTTCTTTAGGTTAATGATTTTCAATTTGGTGAATCATGATTTAGTGAAAAAATTTTGTGTCTCTGACCTAGTTTGTGGGTTGTAAGGCTCTATTGGGGTACTTATGGAATAATTTTAATGTGTGTGAATTGTGGATTTAGGGTTCCGTCTCATGGGGTTGTTTTGAAATTGTCGTTTATCGTTATTGAGGTTGGGTGTGTTTTTTGTTTCCTAGGGGGATTTTGATATGTACTTGTGACATAGAATTGTGGAGGCTGGTTTCTTTGTGTCTTGAACTTGGGAAGACATAAGGATATTGTCCATGGGTACCCTTGATAAGTATGATATTTTGTATGAACCTGAGGTGATGGGACTTTTTTGGGTATCCATGAGATGGCTCCCATGTGGTTATGACACCAGCTTGGTTGGATGGAGAATAAACCCATGATCTAAAGATAAGGTTGGATTTTTAATAGTCCTAAACAAGTTTGAGAATAAAAACCCAAACCAAACATAGATGGATATTACATCATGTTCAATTAATATTCATCAAATTAAAAAACTAAATTTTTGTGGACCGTAATAGTTTACTGTGTTTGGAATCATGGAGAACAATATTATATCATGGTGAATGATATTCAATATTTTCCAAAAAGTGCCATCTATTTAGTATATCTACATAAATAATTCTTTTATAACAAAGGGGAATGGAAACATATGAAATGGTGATCATATATTATCATTAAAGGAAATCAAGTATGAAATGTAATAATAACATGAATATAAAGACATTAGAGTATGATAATAACATTAGTATATCATGACCTCCCTAGAAAATATAATATATAATAATCATGGAATAAATATTAGTAGTTAATAATACTTGAATCTCAATAAAATAAAGATAATAATACATAAGAGAATAACATTGGAATGAGACATATAATCTTGGCATACACATTAGAATTGAAAATATTTTGTTAAGGATACCTACCAAGACCCTCATATCATGTTAGTATTGGGGTAATTTCTCATGTACCTACGTTAGGATTGGAATATCCTCCTGTGTTCCTATTTGCAATGAATTTTCTAGGGCCACCTCCTATGTGTGTTTGTGGATTGGCGTGCTTGTTACCCTATATTCCTTCTTTCCTAATGTGGGTGACATTCATTACATTCAGTGGTTATGTATGATCAATGATTTAAATGGGATGATGTGATATAATATCTTCCTTCAATGTACTTCTCCATTGAACTTATTTCATATCCCTATTCTTCCTCATAGATTTAATTTATGTTGGTGAAACTCATTCCTGGTGCCATATTTTTGTGAATGATAGTTAATCACACCATTTATCTCTAGAAATGTTGGTGGGTCTGGATAAGGCAGTGACATTAGGTCATGAGATTATTCATGTTGGCATTGTTGGACTATCTAGAAGTTAGAGGAATCTGTCACATGTATTATTCCTCTTAGGAGATCATCTCATGGAGGCATCATAGTCAAAAAACCCAAGTAATATCATGTCTATCATTAGATACATAATATAAAAGGTGTATATCTTCTATGATTTTCTCCTCAGGTATCAATATTTTATGTGATATATGTATTTTGGTTCATATATTTAAGTACTTATAGTGGAAAATCAGAATGTCCTATAGAGAATGATCAAGGCTTGATTTTATCAATTTTTGTGGACAATGTAGATTGATCATGGAACCCCATGGTGGTGGATCAAGGAGGTGTTCCCTTAAGAGGGGTGATATCACAGTTAGATTTTTATGAACAGATGGATCAGAACGCCCCATGAAGGCGAATCCAGAAGGTTATTACTATATAGGTAATATTTCATTCCATGAAATATAATCAGAACACCCCTAGAGGTGGATTAAATAGGTACATCAATAGGGTAGCGCCCGAATGGTTTACTGATGGATGGATCAGAACACCTGGTGGAGGTGGATTTCGGAGGTGACCCCATAAAGGGAAGATGTCACACTATCATAGTTGATCATAACACCAATAGAGTATGATCAGAAAGTGTTGGAAAAAATCCCTCAAGGCATCATTGAATCATTTTTGAGGTGATTATATTTTTTGACATAGTGGACATCTGAGTGGTGATTGTTGACAAAGAAAAACAATGACATACAAATTTTTTGACAAAGAGGATTTCATGATGGAATGTTGAGTTCACGAGCTGAGGTCAACGGTCCATGTTTGATTCATGAACGTCGATAATGGAATGGACGATCTAGAAGGATAGAAGACTTGCGCAAGTTTGGGAGTTGGCCACGCAAGTGTCTAGCAGGATAGAAGACTTGCGCGGCGAGACTGGATCACGCAGGTGACTTGCGCGCCGTCGCGCAGGATGGTCAAATTTCTTATAAATACTGGACCACCCCTCTTCATTCTTCACCAGAGTTCAACACTTTGAGAAATCAGAGCTCCTATCGCGCATGTGTGGTGGTCGCGCAAGTGGTGTGTGGGTCGCGCAAGTGAATTTGCGCGCCGGTGTGATAAGTTGTGCATCGGTTGGCAGTTGTGTGCCAACATTGGTTTGGGCATAAAAAGAAGTGAGTCGCGCAGGTTTTGGGTTGAAGAAGGTTGTGTCGCGCATGTTTTTGAGGTAGACTTGCGCACCAGTTGTGACTTGCGCACCGATATTTGTGCACCGAGATTGACTTGCGCGCCAAGTAAGTTTTATATCCAACAGTGATTTTCAGGCTTCGTGGAAGCTAGAAGTTTTCCCGATACCATCGGTGAAAAGAGAGGTTCATCTACGAGTGAAAATTGGGCTTCAATAGAGCATCTACTTACAGAGGAATATTCATTCCTTCATGAAAATGTAGAGACCTACAGGTCTATAAACTGTGAGTGGATTCCTTCCAAGAGCAATGAGAAAAGGAAGAGAAACAATGTGATCCTCTCTACCATCAGTGAGCCAGAGAGAGAGAAATAGGGGGTGACCCTTGGGAAAGCAGTGAGCTGATCCTGAACTTTGCAAAGGCAGTGAGCCTGGGCATAGAAGTGATCTAGCCCGAACATTGTAATCCATACCTAGTGAAGATTAGTGGAATTGGTATGACCGACAACTTGTCGGCGTATTATCCTTGGACGTATCCCTTTGCGGTGAACCAAGTAAAATTGGTGTGTCCTATGCATGCTTTACTTTATATTTACTTTGTGCAATAGGAAATAGAGAGAAGAGTGTTTTTCTTAACAGTGAAACAAAATCAGAGTGGGCATTAATTTTAAATTAGTCATACCCTGATTCACCCCCTCTAAGGATATTCAGCCTTGTGGACCTAACAATTGGTATCAGAGCGAAAGGTTGATATTAGGTCTTCTCTCAATGCAGGTCACTAATCATAGAGGGATTCGGATCTTCGACGGATGTAATTTTTAGATATGGAAGAATCGAATGCAACACTATTTTTGATCTTTGGGAATTGATGTGTTTTCAGCAGCTATGCATGGTATCACAGCTGATATTACTAGTGTTGCATTATCAGAAGCTGAGCACAAAGAGTTGAATGCTGATTCCAAAGAAATCAATGCCTTAGGAGGATCCCTCACTAATCCCATCTATACAAAGGTGATGTCATGAAAAATGTCACATTCCATGTGGGAAAATCATTTGAATATATATGAAGGGGATACAAAGGTGACAGAGGAAAAGCTGCAATTGTTGTGGAACAAGTATGAAGATCTGAGAATGAACTCGAATAAGTCTGTTGATGCATTCTTTAACAGGGTAAATGATGTGGTAGAATACATGCGGGGTCTTGGTGAAATTATCTAAGATATAAAAATTTTGAAGTTCATATTGAGATATCTTCCACCTCGGTTCAATTCGAAAGTTTCTGTTTGGGAAGATAAGGACCCAAAATAACTGACATTGGATAACCTGCATAGCACTCTTGTTGCATATTAAATGAGAAACGATGATAATGAGACTATGGAAAAGGGGAAATCCAAATAGGTGGCATTCAAGGCCATGAAGAAAATCACCATTGAGGATTCTAATGAAGAAGAAGAGACAGATGAGGTGATGTCATTCCTTTCTTCAAATCAACAAAGAGGAAGAGGAAAGTTTAAAGGTAATCTTCCACTAGCATTCTTTCGATGTGGAAAGGTTGTTAATCTTGCGGCAAGATGCCCCAAGAAATTTCAAGACAACGATGATGATGATTATGAAGTTGAAATTCCCAAGAAGAAGACTTCAGCGTTTGTGAAAAGGAAGAAGCAATTCAAGAGATATTTCTTCAAGAAAAAGAATCTCCTTTCACAAGAATTTGAAAGTTCAGAGGAGTCTGAGGATGGAGAGGTTGAGGAAATTGAAAATTGCAGAGATCGTGTGGTAAATGCCTTGGTGGAGATTGTTGGTTGTTCTCAAAGAAAGGAAGAATCTGACGCTGAAGAAGAAAAATAAATTGAAGGTAGAGTTGATATGGAAGCCGAATTGGAAGCATCTCTTGAGGAGATAGACGTTTGGAGAGCCAAAACGAAGAAATCCAATAAAGTGGTTCGTGATGCCAAACTCTATATGCAACCACAGGATGAAGAAAAGTATGAGCTATTAGAGGAAATTGAAAAAATAAAATCCTCAACACCAGAGAGCTCGGAAAATATTATTGAGTGTAAGCTTAAAATTGAGGAACAAAAGAAGGAAATTGATTGTTTGACTAACACAGGAAAGGAGCAGGCCAGGCGTATTAAAGATCTTGAAGAAGAAGTGGTTAGTCTGCGACAAAAAATTAAGGATCAAGAAAAAATCATGACCCCCAATGTGATATCAGAAAAGCAGTCCATTCGGAAGATAGAGAAGATGAAAGACGAACCTGGTAGTTCAGTAGGGAAGAAGTAGCAATTGAGCTCAGATGTTAAGGTCATTTCAGGGACTAATCAGGAACAAAAATCCATAACAATTTCAGTCAGACCACAAGCAACTGTACTGAAATTGAAGGTTGATTTGGGCAGAAAACAAAATCAGAATATTCAGAGATCCCAAAAGTAAAATCATAGTGCTGAAGTATCATGCAGGAATGTATCCGATATCAGGTGTTATTGTTGTGGGAAAATGGGACATTCACAATATGTGTGTTCCATATCCAGGAGATATAGAAGGGAACAAGAACAGAAATGGCAGCCAAAGAGAGAATGATTTTCTAGAACATATTTTGAAGGACACTATTTTTGGTGCGGAGGATTTGGGCATATGGTTAGGTATTGTACATTGACCATTCAGAGAAATGTGCCAAATTAGAATCAAAACGTTCACAAGAAGTAGGTTAATAAACCGGAAGGTGAGTTTAAAATGTAGAATAGACTTGCGTCTTTGCAAGATGAGGCTGGTCCATCATACTCTGAGAAAGAATAGAAGTCTCAATCCATGCTAAGTGTGAAAGAAAAAGTATGGACCAAGAAGAAGAAAAATGAGAAGGCCGTGGTGGCGGAGATTGTCCTTAAAGCATCAGATTGATCTGGTATGTGGATCCTTGATAGTGGTTGCACATCCCACATGACGGGTAATAAAGATCTTGTTACAGGCATCAAATATGACAAAGAAGGAGTTGTCAAATTTGGAAAAGATGAAGGCCTGAAGATTGTTGGATCAGGGAAATCCACGTTTGGGAGCAAATAGGTGAGACGTGCTAATGCCTTGGTAGTAAAAGATCTTAGTAATAACTTACTCATTGTCAGTAAACTATGCGACTCTGGGCACTCTATAAGATTTACCAAGAAGATGTGTTTTGTGAAAGGAAAAGATGGAGCAGTTGTTCTGCATGGAGAAAGGTCAAAGGGAAATATCTACCTTATAGGTGGGGAAGAAGATACATGTCTTTTATCGAGAGATGAAGAAACCAGCTGTGGCATAAGCGACTTGGTAATCTAGGCCAACCATCTATGGAGGATCTCGTAAAGTGTGATGCTTCTAGAGACCTTCCCAAACTATCACGTGAATGCACTCTTACGTGTGATGCTTTCCAACAAGGGAAGATCATCAGAAAGACATACATTCCAAAGGAACATAAATCAACTAGAGTGGTTGAACTAGTTCATGATGATCTATGGGGACCTATCTCACCACGAGCAATTAATAGGAAAAGGTATTATGTTCTTTTCATTGATGATTACAGTAGAATGGCCTGGGTATTTGTCATTACCCATAAGACAGAGGTGTTTAGTTGCATAAAACAGTACAAGAGGGAATCAGAAAGGAGGCTTGGGTAGAAAATTTTGATGTTCTGTATAGATAACGGTATATAATTCACAAGCAGTCAAGTGGAAGAATATATCGAGACACACGGGATAAGGAATAAAGATTCATTAGTGAGAACTCCCCAACAGAATGGTGTGGTTGAAAGGAGAAATCAGATCATCATCAATATGACCAGAATGATGCTTACTGACAAAGAACTACCAAAGAAATTTTGAAAGGAAGCAGTTTTGACATCGGTCTATGTTTCAAACAGGTCTCTGTTGTGTCTGAAGAAAGGGAAGACTCCGTATAAACTGTGGTATGGAATGAATCCAACGTTTAAATACTTTCGAATCATTGGAAGTAAGTGTTTCATTCTCAACAATGAAAATCATATGTAGTTTGAGGCACTAGGAGATGAGGGGATATTCCTTGGCTACTCAAGGAAATGAAAAGGGTATAAATTCTTCAACAAAAGGCTGGGAAAAATTGTTGAGAGAAATGATGTCACTATAGTTGAAAATGAACAGAACACTCAACGACCCAGTAAACAGTTCCTGGAAGAAAGTAATGATGAGGTAAGCAACACAGGGGGAGAAGAAGTGGCCGAGGCTGACTCAGAAAAAGATACTGATGATGAACAAGAAAGTGTCAAGTCTGTGTCTGTAAGGAAGCCAAAGAGTCGAGCTGAAATTGATAGGCAGAATATAATTGTTGATCAAACAACTCCAGTTCAGACTCGAAGAATGAAATCATTACAGGAAACATCGTTTTTTGTCTCAGGTGGAGCAAAAAAAAATTTCGATGCAACTGAAGATGAAAACTGGGTTCAGGCTATGAATGAAGAGCTTGATCATATTGAGAAGAACCAAACATGGGAGATTGTTTCGAGGCCAGTATATAAGAATATCATCGGGACTAAATGGGTCTATCGAAACAAGATGAATAAAGATGGCACAGTGATTCGGAACAAAGCACGACTAGTTTGCAAGGGGTACTCCCAGATAGAGGGAATAGATGTAGATGAGACATTTGCACCGGTTGCAAGGCTGGAGACAATCAGATTATTTTTTACCATACCAGTGCAAAGAATGTTCAAAGTGTTCCATATGGATGTCAAATCCACATTCGTGAATTGGGTTCTGGAAGAAGAGGTGTACATTGAGAAGCCACATCATTTTCTCATTCATGAGGATGAGAACAAAGTTTACAGGCTGAAAAAGGCATTGTATGGGCTGAAACAAGCACCATGAGCATGGTACTCAAGGCATGATCAGTACTTGAAGAAGCTTGGTTTCCAGCGTGGGGGAGTTGATCACAATCTCTATTTCAGTAATGATAGTAATCAAAGGATTATGGTGTTGGTTTATGTCGATGACATAATATTTGGTGGATCAGATGAAGCTCAGTGCAGACAGTTTTCTGAATTCATGAAAAATGTGTTTGAAATGTCAATGATTGGAGGGAAAACGTTTTTCCTTGGTCTACAGGTGAAACAAGGAAGGAATGGAACATTCTTTTCTCAATGTAGATATGCCAAGGAGTACCTGAGACTGTTTGGAATGGAAAATTCCAAGGAGATGAAGAATCTGGTTGCTACCTGGATGAAATTATCAAAATATGAGGATGGAAGGATAGTTAATATCATAGAATACAGGAAAATCATTGGAAGTCTATTGTACTTAACTGCAACAAGGACTGATATTGTTTTCACCACATTCCAAGCAGCGACATATCATAGTAATCCCCAAGAAAGACACATGCTTGCAGTGAAAAGAATATTTCGGTATATCCAGGGCACAGTGGATTTCGGATTGACATATACTAACAAATCTCAGACAGAGTTATTGGGATATACTGATTCAGACTGGACCAGTTCAGCAGATGATAGAAAATCAAGGTCAGGTGGTGCATTCTATCTTGGTGGATTGTGTATTTCATTGATAAGCAAGATTTCATTTCATTGAGTACCGTAAAAGCTGAGTATATTGCGGCCACTCAAGCATGCACACAGTTATTGTGGATGAAGCAGCATCTTGAAGATATGAGAGTTGAAGTGAAGTCTCCGATCGGAATCCAGTGTGACAACTCAAGTGCTATAAATCATAGCAAAAATCTCGTCCATCATTCAAGGACAAAGAACATTGTGATTAAGTATCATTTTATCACGGAGAAGGTTGAGCAGGGAATCGGGAAGTTGGAGTATGTGCCTACTGAGCTACAAGTTGCAGACATTCTTACAAAGGCCTTACCCAAGGACGCTTTTGAGAGGCATCGACTGGCTCTGAGAGTTTAGTCGATTCCCCGCACTTGAAATAGTGTGGATGTTGAACCCCCCCTCTCCCCAAGGTATGATGTGTTTTTCCCTAATGTGCTGTTATGTGTTCTCTACACTGTTACAGACTGCAAAGTAGTGACCTTTTGGTTCGTTGACAAAGGGGTAGAAAATAGTGCTTGTTCAAGGGGGAGGCAATGTGGAGATTTGATAAATCATGAATGATATGGGGAAAAGCTGACATGTGGAGAATCCAGATAGGGGGAGTTGAATCAATGTGGAGATTTGATAAATCATGAATGATATGGGGAGAATCTGACAAGTAGAGCAGCCAGATAGGGGGATTTGAAGCTAGTTGAACATGCTAAAGAGGTTTTGAAGATGACAAGGGATGAAGATGTGAACAGAAAGGGGGATTTTTTTAAATCTGATGATGCTAGACGTGATCGATCAAATAATAGATATCATTACAGTTGAGGACGGTGATAAAAGCATAAGATTGGTTTTGGAGAGTGGTAAGAATATTTTCAAACCAAACATTGGTCTTCCAACAAGTCCTTCAACAATTGGTATCAGTGTAGTAAAAATTGGTATCAGTTTGGTGCCAACAGTGGATGTCAGAGAAGAAGTGATTCATTGATGAACTTTTCATTTACTCTTGTTTCTCACGCCGAGCATTGCTCATGTGGGCTTAGAGTATGTGTTGAGTAAATCCTTGATCGCTATCAAGATCGCAAAAGGCGAATGGTGACTGAAGATGTAACGATGTATAATTCCATAAAAGAGTTGTCATCAAACCCAAAGTGGGAGATTTTTGGGAAACAATCCCTCAAGGAATCATTGAATCGTTTTTGAGGTGATTGTGTTTATTGACAAAGAAAAACAATGACATACAAATTTCTTGAAAAAGTGGATTTCATGATGGAATGTTGAGTTCAAGAGCTGAGGTCAACGATCCATGTTTGATTCAAGAACTTCGATAATGGAATGGACGATCTGGAGGCGTTACAAAAGAACAGATACAAGGTGGCGCTGGTTTCCAGTGTTTGCCAAATTTTTGGGCATGAAAATCGACATATGAAGAAAAGTGTTTTTGGAAAAGGGACTTGTGCGCCGAGGACATGGAGTATAGGAAACTTGCGTGCCATATGTTTTTCGAGATCAGAAGATCAAAATATGGCAAAGGAAACAGGTTCGTGCAAGTTTGGGAGTTGGTCGCGCAAGTTTCTAGCAGGACAGACGACTTGCGCGCCGAGACTGGATCGCGCAGGTGACTTGCGTGCCATTGCGCAGGGTGGTCAATTTTCTTATAAATACTGGACCACCCATCTATATTCTTCACCGGAGTTCAACACTTTGAGAAATCAGAGCTCTCGTCGCGCCGGTGTGGTGCTCGCGCAAGTATTGTGTGGGTCGCGCAAGTGAAGTTGTGTGCCGGTGTGATAAGTTGCGCGCCGGTTGGCAGTTGCGCGCCAACATCGGTTGGGCGTAAAGGGAAGTGAGTCGCGCAGGTTTTCGGTTGAAGAAGGTTGTGTCACGCAAGTGTCTTAGGTAGACTTGCATGCCAGTTGTGACTTGTGCACCGATACATGCGTGCCGAGATTGACTTGCGGGCCATGTAAGGTATATATCCAGCAGTGATTTTCAGGCTGCGTGGAAGCTGTAAATTTTCCCGATACCATCGTTGAAAAGAGAGGTTCATCTACGGGTGAAAATTGGGCTTCAACAGAGCATCTACTTACAGAGGAAGATGCATTCCTTCATGAAAATGAAGATACCTACAGGTCTATAAACTGTGAGTGGATTCCTTCCAAGAGAAGTGAGCAAAAGAAGAGAAAGAAGGTGATCCTCTCCACCGGTAGTGATCCAGAGAGAGAGAAACAGGGAGTGACCCTTGGGAAAGTAGTAATCTATCCCTAAACATTGTAATGGTAGTGAGCCTGGGCATAGAAGTGATCTAGCCCGAACATTGTAATCTACATCTAGTGAAGATTAGTGGAATTGGTACGACCGGAACTTGTCGACGTATGATCATTGGACGTAGCCCTTTGCGGTGAACCAAGTAAAATTGATGTGTCATATTCATGATTTACTTTCTATTTACATTGTGCAACAAGAAAGAGAGAGAAGAGTGTTTTTCTTAACAGCGAAACAAGATCAGAGCGGGCGTTAATTTTAAATTAGTCCTACCCTGATTCACCCCCCTCTCAGGGTATTCAGCCTTGTGGACCTAACAATTGGTATCAGAGCTAAAGGTTTATATTAGGTATTCTTTCGATGTAGGTCACTAATCATAGAGGGATTCGGATCTTCGACGGATGTAATTTTCAGATATGGAAGAATCGAATGTAACATTATTTTCGATCTTTGGGAATTGATGTGTTTTCAGCAGCTATGCATGGTATCACAACTGATATTACTAGTGGTGCATTATCAGAAGCTGAGCACAAAGTGTTGAATGCTAATTCCAAAGAAATCAATGCCTTAGGGGGATCCCTCTCAAATCCCATCTATACAAAGGTGATGTCATGCAAAACATCACATTCCATGTGGGAAAATTATTTGAATATATATGAAGGGGATACAAAGGTGAGAGAGGCAAAGCTGCAAGTGTTGTGGAACAAGTATGAAGATCTGAGAATGAACCTGAATAAGTCTGTTGATGCATTATTTGACAGGGTAAATGATGTGGTAGAAGACATGCAGGTTCTTGTAGAAATTATCAAAGATATAAAAATTGTGAAGTGCATATTGAGAAAGCTTCCACCTCGGTTCAATCCGAAATTTTCTGGTTTGAAAGATAAGGACCCAAAAGAACTGACATTGGATAACCTACATACCACTCTTGTTGCATATGAAATGGGAAACGATGATAACAAGACTTTGGAAAAGGGGAAATCCAAAGAGGTGGCATTCAAGGCCATGAAGAATCTCACCATTGTGGATTCTAATTAAGAAGAAGAGACATATGAGGTGATGTCATTCCTTTCTTCAAATCTGCAAAGAGGAAGAGGAAAGTTTAAAGGTAATCTTCCACTAGGATGATTTCGATGTGGAATGGTTGGTCATCTTGGGGCAAGATTCCCCAAGAAATTTCAAGATAACAATGATGATGATGATGAAGTTGAAATTCCCAAGAAGAAGACATTAGCGTTTGTGAAAGGGAAGAAGCAATTGAAGAGAAATTTCTTCAAGAAAATGAATCTCCTTTCACAAGAATTTGAATGTTCAGAGGAGTCTGAGGATGGAGAGGTTGAGGAAATAGAAAATTGCAGAGATCGTTGGGTAAATTCCTTGGTAGAGATTTTTGGTAGTTCTCAAAGAAAGGAAGTGGCTGACGCTGAAGAAGAAGAAGAAATTGAAGGGAGAGTGGACATGGAAGCCGAATTGGAAGCATCTCTTGAGGAGATAGACGTTTGGAGAGCCAAAACGAATAAATCCAATAAAGAGGTTCGTGATGACAAACTCTATATGGAAAAACAGGATGAAGAAAAGTATGAGCTATTAGAAGAAATTGAAAGACTAAAATCCTCAACACAGAGATATCAGAAAATATTATTGAGTGTAGGCTTAAAATTGAGGAAGAAAATAAGGAAATTTATTGTTTGACTAACACAGGAAAGGAGCAGGCCAGACGTATTAAAGCTCTTGAAGAAGAAGTGGTCAGTCTGCGACAAAAAATTAAGGATCAAGAAAAAATCATGACCCCCAATGTGATATCAGAAAATCAGTCCATTCAGGAGATAGAGAAGATGAAAGACAAACCTAGTATTTCAGTAGGGAAGAATCAGTAATTGAGCTCAGATGTTAAGGTCATTTCAGGGATTAATCAGGAACAAAAATATCTGGCAATTTCAGTCAGACCGCAAGCAACTGTCCCGAAATTGAAGGTTGATTTGGGCACAAAACAAAATCAGAATATTCAGAGATCCCAAAAGGAAAATCATAGTGGTGAAGTATCATGAAGGAATGTATCTGATATCAGGTGTTATTGCTATAGGAGAATGGGACATTTACATTATGTGTGTTCCATAGCCAGGAGATATAGAAGGGAACAGGAACAGAAATGGCAGCCAAACAGAGAACGATTTTCCAGAACATATTTTTAAGGACACTGTTTTTGGTGCGGAGGATTTGGGCACATGTCTAGGTACAATACATTGATCATTCAGAGAAATGTGCCAAAGCAGAATCAAAATGATCGCAAGCAGTAGGTTAATAAACCGATAGGTGAGTTAAAAATGCAGAATAGATTTGCGGCTTTGCAAGATGAGGCTGGTCCATCATACTCTGAGAAAGAACAGAAGTCTCAATTCATGTCGAGTGTGAAAGAAAAAGTATGGACCAAGAAGAAGAAAAATGAGAAGGTCGTGGTGGTAGAGATTTCCCTTAAAGCATCATATCTATCTGTTGTGTGGATCCTTGACAGTGGTTGCACATCCCACATGAAGGGTAATAAGGATCTTGTTACAGGCATCAAATATGACAAAGAAGGAGTTGTCAAATTTAGAAATGATGAAGGACTGAATATTGTTGGGTAAGGGAAAGACTTGTTTGGGAGCAAAGAGGTGAGACGTGTTTATGCATTGTAAGTAAAAGATCTTAGTCATAACTTACTCATTGTCAGTAAACTATGTGACTCTGGGAACTATATAAGATTACCAAGAAGATGTTTTTTGTGAAAGGAAAATATGGAGTAGTTGTTCTGCCTGGAAAATTGTCAAAGAGAAATCTCTACCTTGTAGGTGGGGAAGAAGATACATGTCTTTTATCGAGAGAGGAAGAGAAACAGTTGTGGCATAAGCAACTTGGTCATCTATGCCAACCATCTATGGAGGATCTCGTAAAGTGTGATGCTGGTAGAGACCTTCCCAAACTATCACGTGATCACACTCATACGTGTGATGCTTGCCAACAAGGGAAGATCATCAGAAAGACAAACATTCCAAAGGAACAAAAATCAACTAGAGTGCTCGAACTAGTTCATGCTGATGTATGTGGACCTATCTCACCACGAGCAATAAATGGGAAAAGGTACTATGTTCTTTTCATTGATGATTATAGAAGAATGGTCTGGGTATTTTTCATTACCCATAAGACAGAAGTGTTTAGTTACATAAAACAGTACTGGAGGGAATCAGAAAGGATGCTTGGGAAGAAAGTTTTGAAGTTCTGTACAGATAACGGTATATAATTCACAAGCATTCAAGTGGAAGAATATCTCGAGAAACACGGGATAAGGCATAATGTTTCATCAGTGAGAACTCCCCAACAGAATGGTGTGGTTGAATGGAAAAATCGGATCATCAACAACATGACCAGAATGATTCTTATTGACAAAGATCTACCAGAGAAATTTTGAAAGGAAGCAGTTTTGACATCGGTATATGTTTCAAACAGGTCTCTGTTGTGTCCGAAGCAAGGGAAGACTCCATATAAAATGTGGTTTGGAAAGAAGCCAATGTTGAAATACTTTTGAATCTTTGGAAGTAAGTGTTTGATTCTCAACAAAGAAAATCATAAGTAGTTTGAGGCACTAGGAGATGAGGGGATATTCCTTGTCTACTCAGGGAAAAGAAAAGCTTATAAATGCTTCAAAAAAAGGCTAGTAAAAATTGTTGAGTGAAATGATGTCACTATAGTTGAAAATGAACAGAACACTCAACAACCCAGTGAACAGTTCCTGGACAAAAGTGATGATGAGGTAAGCAACACAGGGGGAGAAGAAGTGGCAGAGGCTGACTTAGAAGAAGATACTGATGATGAACAAGAAAGTGTCAAGTCAGTGTCTGCAAGGAAGCTAAAGAGTCGAGCTGAAATTGATAGGAAGAATATCATTGGTGATCAAACAGCTCCTGTTCAGACCCGAAGAATGAAATCATTACAGCAAACATCGTTTTTGTCTCAGGTGGAGTCGAAATGTTTTTCCGATGTAGCTGAAGATGAAAACTAGGTTCAGGCTATGAATGAAGAGCATGATCAGATTGAGAAGAACCAAACATGGGAGATTTTTTGAGGCCAGTAGATAAGAATATAATCGGGACTAAATGGGTCTATCGCAACATGATGAATGAAGATGGCATGGTGATTCGGAACAAAGCATGACTAGTTTTCAAGGGGTACTCCCAAATAGAGGGAATAGATGTAGATGAGATATTTGCACCGGTTGCAAGGCTGGAGACAATCAGATTATTTTTTTCCATAGCAGTGAAAAGAAAGTTCAAAGTGTTCCAGATGGATGTCAAATCCACATTCTTGAATGGGGTTCTAGAAGAAGAGGTGTACATTGAGCAGCTAGATGGTTTTCTCATTCATGAAGATGAGAACAATGTTTGCAGGCTGAAGAAGGCACTGTATGGGCTGAAACAAGCACCAAGAGCATGGTACTCAAGGCTTGATCAGTACTTGAAGAAGCTTGGTTTCCAGCGTGGGTGAGTTGATTACAATCTCTATTTCAGTAATGATAGTAATTGATGTAATTAATATTTTCATGAATTATTATATTCCCCCTTTACTTATTTTATATGAAATGTGCATAATTTGTGTGAAATATTAATGTTTTAATATTAAGTATAATATTTGAGCATTTTTAGAAGTAGTCAAATTGAGTCAGTTTAATGTTTTAATTATAACTATCACTATACAGATCCAAATTGTGTGGTTCTTGTTTTTTAGGATTCTCATTTCAATATAAAACATTTCCTTAGAAGGAACCATGAGCCAATTCTGCCATTTGAAGGGTCATATGGTCCTCACAAACAAGACCAAAGAATCTGTGAACAAACTGGACCATCCTTGAAGATTTATTTACTGGGTTCAATCCAGAAGTCCAAAAATCTTAAATCTACACCATAATTCGGGGGACACTACATTTCATCTTTGATAAAAATTTCATGGCCCAAATCCAAGTACAAGGGTCCCAAATAAATATTTGAAGTCCAGCCCACCATTCTGGCCGAGAATGAAAATCAGTATAGTATGCATGACATATCTCCTGATCTAATCATACAAGCGAGCTGATATTTTTCAGTGTGAAAGAGGAGAAGTAGGCGGCCGACTTTGTTGAAGAAACCATTCGTATTTGAAGGCATATTAATATTCAAAAACCCTTTCATATTATGGACTTCAAAAAGACTGGATTGAAATGGACAGTTTAAGTTTGTTTATGCAACTGGCAATAACGTTTTATACTTACGTCCAAATGACTCCAAATTTTGAGATTAGTCGGCCAACATTATTGTCTACAACTTTGAAGAAGGAGATATTTGAAGATTCGTCTGTCTAAATTGCCAAATTGGCGATGAAAGTGGAGGAACAGATTGGGAATGCAAACAGTCCACTCCTTGGGCTATAAATACTCTCCCCTTCTCTCCTTGAGAGGGGTTGGCATTTCAGAAGAGAGGAGATCATATTGGCACGACCAAAGCTTTGCCAAAGTCTTGGGAGGACCTGCCATACTCATGTTTACACTTGAGAGACCTTTCCTCCTCTCTTTCTTTTCACTTACTTTTGTGTTCTTCATTTATGTAATCTTGTAATTCTCTTTCTTTGTAATTCTATTTTAATGCAAGTTACTTCTTCAATATCTCTTATTCTCTTCCACCTTCTATATTTTAATATTAATGTTCTTAAAATAGTTTAAATTCAGTTCAATCCCCTTCCCTTATTTAGCTTCCTCATTCAATCGAAAGCTCGTTTTTAATTATCATCATTGTTCGTGTGTGTGTGTCGACGTAGCACTCTTTTCTTATCCCTTTATTTTTCTTCTCTTATTAATTTATAATCATAATCATTATAACCAGATTATTAATCACCCAAATGGATGAGTAAATCTCTCATTGGGGTGAGTTATAATTTAGGTATGTTAAGTGATTGAGAGCTTCTGCTCGATGAATATTCTTTGAATTAACATTGTGTATGTTGGACTTAACATGTCATGGATTAATGACTTGTTTGGTTTAACATGTGGTTTCCATGGATTATTGGAACCATAAATACACAACCATAAATAAGATCTGATTGAGATTATAACCTTAAGTTAAGTTAAGTCTTGGTTTAAATCCTTAACTCTTAAGAATTCTAATCAACATCATCTTGTGACATGGGTGTTAATTTAAATGCAATATAATGCAAAGCTCGAGGATATCACAAGCTTAACTAACCTAATGATGAACTCACCCCAATATTTATCAATTTGGTAAATCAAACATCATCCATAAATCATTTCAATTAAGCTCTGCAAACAAACCCCCCTAATCAAAATACAATCAACTAAAAACAAACGACTACTACAAAGTATCATCGCCGAGGATTCGACCCGAGTGCTGCTATACACATTAGCAGAGCACAAGAACCTTGAACGGTCGATAGGCGACAATCGGCTACACTTTCAAATGGCGCCATTTCCGGGGATGGTGCTTTAAGTATTCATTAGTTTCTGGTTATTGTAAAAAAAACCAAAAAAAATACAAAAGTTAAAAAAAATCGAAAAAAAACACAAAGAAAAACACGTCTTCCTCTTAAAAATCATAAACTGAAAAAACAAATACAAAGAAAAACCCGTCTTCCTCTTTCTTCCAAAATCTCTCTGAATGCCCCGTAGCCTTCCAAACAATCCCTCGGATTTTTTTGACCCTGAAATTGAGCGAACACTTCGCCAACTTAGGAGGAACATAAGAGATACTCAAATAATTCAAGAACTAGTCCTCATCCAACCAGTTGAAATTGATATGGCCAATCCTAGGGAACAAACATTGAAAGAACTTGCTGCCCCTGATATGAATTACCAACCTCTTGGTATTCAATATCCAAACATTGAAGATGACTTCGAACTCAAATCGGGTTTGATTCATCTTCTCCCTCATTTTCACGGGCTAGCCGGTGAGGATCCACATCTTCACCTTAAAGAGTTCCAAGTAGTATGCTCTACCATGAAGCCTCAAGGGGTTTCTGAAGAACAAATCAAGCTTAGAGCTTTCCCCTTTTCCCTAGCAGATTCTGCCAAGTCTTGGCTCTACTACCTCCCACCTAGTTCCATAAACTCATGGGTTGATATGAAGAGACTTTTCCTTGAGAAGTTCTTTCCCGCTTCCAGAACAGCTTCTATCCAAAAGGAAATAAGCGGCATCCGTCAATTCCCTAATGAATCACTCCATGAGTATTGGGAGAGGTTCAAAAAGCTTGTGGAAACTTGTCCACACCATCAAATCCCTGACCAACTCCTGATCCAATACTTCTATGAGGGGTTATTGGCTATGGAGCGAACTCTCATTGATGCCGCAAGTGGCAGTGCTCTTGTTGACAAAACTCCTGCAGCTGCAAGAGATCTCATAAGTAACATGGCTGCAAACACGCAGCAATTCCATACTCGAGCACATGCTCAAGTGAAACAAGCCCAAGAGAATCAATCCATAGATCCCAACAAGATGACTGAGTGGATGAGTGAACTTACAGGTCTTGTGCGTCAACTAGCGGTGGCTACCAAATCCCCAACCTCATCTTCTCCACAGTCACTATTCCCTAGACCTATCAAGAATTGTGGAATCTGCAACTCTCCATCTCATCCGACTGACACATGTCCACAACTTCAAGATGATCCATCTGATTTATCTTGTCCAATGGAGCTCAATGCGGCATATGCTCAGCGAAACTACAACCCTCAACAATCAGGTCAGTTTGTTAGAAACTTCAACCAACCCCACTCTGAGCCCTTCTCTTCTACCTTTAACCCACCTCTGAGGTATGGTAATCCCATTTCTCATCCTCCTTAGTTCCCTCATCAAAATCCAAACCAGTTTCAATATGGTCAAAGTGGTGGTAACATCCATCAACCTTATCCTTTTGTTCCTCAACCCCAAAGGAACAATCCTCCTCCTGGATTCCACTATCCTAACGAGCCTTTCCAATTACCCACCCAATACAATCGCTTTCCCAAGAACCAAAATCAAGGCCAACCCAATTTGGGACAAGCCTCTTCTTCTAAACAACCATGGGAAAGTGCTGTAGAGGATCTTGCTTCCTTCACCCGTTCTAGCCTCAAGAACATTGAAACCCAAATAGGTCAACTTGCATCCCACATGAGCCAGCAACAACCATCCAATTCAGCCCAACTCCCAGCTCAACCATTACCCAACCCTAAGGGTAATGTAAGTGCAATTTCACTTAGATCGGGAAAGCAAATTTCAATGCCCCATGCTGATTTCTCTACCTCCCCTTTCGATGTTGATCTAGAAAATGAAAAGAACAAAAAGCTGGAAAAGGAACTTGAATCCACTCCTTCACCTCCTTCCATTCCTCTAAGGAACCCAATTCCTTTTCCTCAATCCATCTCCAAGCCTAAGAAGTCCTTTGAACCTGATCCTGAAATGCTTGACATGTTTAGACGTGTTGAAGTGAACATCCCCCTCTTAGATGCCATCAAACAAATCCCTAAGTATGCCAAGTTTCTTAAGGAATTGTGCACCCATAAGAGGAAACTTAGGAACATTGAAAATGTTTCAACCCAACAGTCCATTCCCATGAAGTGAAAAGATCCAGGGACCTTCACGGTTCCATGTCAAATTGGGAGTTCCAACTTTGATGATGCACTCATAGACCTTGGAGCCTCAATAAATGTCATGCCCAAATCCATTTTCTCCAACCTTGGTCTAGGTCCCTTGCACCCAACGGGTGTTTTCATTCAATTAGCCAATCGAAGCACTACCAGTCCTGAGGGGATAATTGAGGATGTTCTTGTTCGGGTCAATAATCTTATCTTCCCAGCTGATTTCTATGTCCTTGACATGGAAGGTGAGACGACCTCTTCTCGATCTCCCCTAATTCTAGGAAGACCATTCCTCATGACTGTAAGAACCAAGATTGATGTCCATTCAGGCATCTTATCCATGGAATTTGGTGACCAACTGGTCAAGTTCAACATTTTCCAAGCCATGCGATACCCATCTGAGGATCACTCTGCATTCTCAATCCATGCTTTTGAGGACACTTCTAAGATTCAATCGAACCCCAATCCACCATGTTCTTCATGTTCTAATGATAAAGGATCTTGTGAAATCTGCACCATGATTAACAAAGTCATAAATGGTGAAGTTGATGTGGACCTTTCATTCATAGACTCCATCAATCTAGAGGAACTTGAAAACTCTCTTAAATCCCACATCAAATCTGATCTCTACTGCTCCACCTTGGACAGTGTTGAGGAAAATGATCCAAAACCATCTGGAATCCCTTCTCCTGCTCCTAACTTGTCTAGCTCTCAAATCAAGGCTGAAACTGATCTAAAACCACTTCCTTCATACATCAAGTATGCATTCCTTTTCCATGATCCCTCCTACCCTGTCATTATCTCTACTTCACTTTCTGAAACTGAGGAGTCCCAACTTGTTCAAGTGTTAGAGGAAAACAAAAATGCCTTAGGTTGGACCCTAGAGGATATTCCAGGAATCAACCCTGCCCTTTACATGCATCACATCCATCTAGAGGAATCATCCAAACCAATTAGGCAACCTCAAAGAAGACTCAATCCACTCATACTTGAGGTAGTTAGGGAAGAGATTACCAAGCTTCTTCAAGCTGGTATTATCTACCCAATTTCTGATAGTGAATGGGTTAGTCCAATTCAAGTCGTTCCTAAGAATGGAGGGATAACAGTTGTCACAAATGAACATGGATAAGTGGTCACAACTCGAGTGAAAAACAAATGGCGTGTGTGCATCGATTATCGCAAATTGAATGCTGAAACACGAAAAGATCACTACCCACTTCCTTTCCTTGACCAAATGCTTGAGAGATTGGCCGGAAAGTCACACTATTGCTTTCTTGATGGTTACACCAGCTACTTCCAAATTCCAATCGCACCTCAAGACCAAGAAAAGACCACATTCACTTGCCCCTTTGGAACCTATGCCTATAGGCGAATGCCTTTTGGCCTTTGTAATGCTCCTGCAACATTCCAGCGGTGTATGATGAGTATCTTTTCTGAATTCATTGAGAATTTCATGGAGGTCTTCATGGATGACTTTACCATTTATGGCGAGTCATTTGAATCTTGCTTACATTCACTCTCTTTGGTCCTTCAAAAGTGTGTCAAGTGCAACCTTTTGCTGAATTTTGAAAAATGTCACTTCATGGTTTCAAATGGGATTGTTCTAGGGCACATAATCTCTCAAGAGGGTATCCAAGTTGATCCAGCCAAAATTGAGGTGATCCAATCACTTCCTGAACCCAAATCAGTTCGAGACATTCGGTCCTTCCTTGGTCATGACGGTTTCTATCGGCGATTCATTCAGAACTTCAGCAAGATTTCCCTCCAACTCACTCGTTTACTTCAAAATGATGTCACATTCAATTTTGATGAGGCTTGCAAGAGAGCCTTTATTGAACTCAAATATTCTCTCACATCTGCTCCAATAATCCAACCCCCAGATTGGTCCTTACCATTTGAATTGATGTGTGATGCTTCTGATAGGGCCATTTGGGCTGTTCTTGGTTAAAGAAGAGAAAACATTCCTCATGTCATCTTTTATGCCTCAAAAACATTGGATGAAACTCAATCACACTACACTGTGACTGAAAAAGAACTTTTAGCTGTGGTTTTTTCCTTGGATAAATTCCGGCCCTATCTCTTAGGTGCCAAAATCATCATCTTCACGGACCACTCAGCATTAAAGTTCTTACTTAAGAAAAGTGATTCCAAACAAAGGCTAATAAGATGGATTTTAATGCTCCAAGAGTTTGACCTCGTGATAAAAGATAAACCTGGAAAAGAAAACCCTGTAGCTGATCACCTGAGTATAATTTCTAATTCTTCTCATTCTGAAATAATTGATCCTGAATTTCCAATTGAACACCTCTCATCTCTCACTCCAAAGTTACCATGGTATGCCCCAATTGTCAATTACTTGGTTTCTGGTGTTTTCCCTGAATATTTTTCAAAAGAACAAAAAGAAAAGATGAGAAGTGATTCAAAGCATTATTTTTGGGAAGATAATAAACTTTGGAAAACTGGGGCTGACATGGTAATTAGGATATGTGTTGATGAAACTGAACAATCCTCCATCTTGGAATTCTGCCACTCAATTCCTGGAGGTGGCCACTTTGGACCACAAAGGACTTCTCAAAAGGTCCTAGATTCTGGATTCTTTTGGCCTTCACTCTTCAAGGACTCACACGAGTTCTGTCAATCATGTCCCACTTGCCAAAAGTTTGGCACAATTTCCAAAAGAAACGAAATGCCTCAAAAGCCATTAATCTTCTGTGAGCTTTTCGATGTTTGGGGCATCGATTTCATGGGACCTTTTCCCCCTTCCAATGGATTATCCTACATTATTCTTGCGGTCGATTATGTTTCTAGGTGGGTCGAGGCCAAACCCACTAGGAAAGATGATGCTCAAACTGTGAGTGAGTTCCTCAAAACCAATATCTTCCATCGATTCGGAACACCACGTGCTTTGATAAGTGACTTAGGAACTCATTTCTGTAATAGAACCATGGATTCACTTTTGAAAAAGAATGGGGTTGTACATAAAAAATCCACTGCATATCACCCTCAAACAAATGGAATGGCTGAACTTTCTAACAGAGAAGTGAAAAGAGTGCTTGAAAGAATTGTTAATCCCACAAGAAAAGACTGGCCCGATAGACTTGGTGAAGCACTTTGGGCCTATCGAACAGCCTATAAGACACCCATTGGGATGTCTCCATTTAGGCTAGTTTTTGGTAAAGCCTATCATTTACCAGTTGAAATCCAACATAAGTCATTTTGGGCTGTCAAAACTTGTAATTTTTATTGTGAAAAATCCGGTGAAGAAAGATTGTTGCAGTTGACTGAATTGGAGGAGCTTCGACTCGATTCGTATGAGAACTTCATTCTCTACAAAGAAAAGGCAAAGTCACTCCATGACAAGAACATTCTTCGAAAGGTATTTCATGAAGGTGAAAAGGTAATGCTCTTCAATTCTCGATTTCGACTTCACCCAGGTAAGCTTAATTCTCGTTGGGAAGGTCCTTTTGTTATTACTAACGTTTACCCATTTGGTGTAGTGAAAGTCCAAGACCCTTCTTCAAAAAGAACATTCACGGTAAATGGACACTGGTTAAAGAATCACCATGAGAGGTCTCACAATCCAGGAACCACATCGACTTCCATGGAAACCCCATCCACTTCAATAGAACCACCACTGGATGGAGACCCGCCAAATCCAAACCAGGGGGCACCTCTTTCCCTTTAACTCTATCTCTCCTCAATCTCTCTTCCCTCTCTTCTTCTCTCTATTTCTTCTTCTTCCTCTCTCCCTCTCATTTTTTTTTACAACATTCTTCCACAACCTTTTTTTCAATTTTCTCTTTTGTGTGGATCTGTAATTAAAAATAAAAAAATTTTAAAAAAAATAATTAAAAACAAATGAAAATTGAAAAACAGGGGTGTCATAATTACTCATCATCCAATATTGAAATTATGTCCAACCATTTAGGGGAGTCAAAAGGCTTGTTTTAAACTCAAATATATTGAATTTTTATCTCAAACTTGGGTAAACAATTTTGTGTCAATAACAAACATTTTGAATTAACAATTTTTGGTGGAAAATGATTCTCCCCTACCGTGAGGAATAACATTATCCTTCATGCAAAGGTCATATATGTCCATCTTTTTCATTGTGTGTCTTCACCACTGATTGTGAGTCTTGAGTTTGTGGACCTTCGAGCTGAATTTCCATCTTTTGTGTGCATTAATATGATAGAGGCATTTTCTAAGCCACATGAGAATCAGAATAGCCAAATAGCCTCCCGTTACCCTTACATTGATCCTACTTTTGAAAGCCCCTTTGAGCCTATGAAAACCTTTATTTTGATAGCCACATTACAAGCCTAATACCTTGTCCCACCCAACATCTTCATGGATTTTCATTGTACAATTTATTGAAATTTAAGTGTGGGGGGAATAGACTTCATTTTTGGGCGTACTTTCATTGATTTCCAATGTGTCATCATATGCTTGAGGGCAAGCTTCCATTCAAGTGTGGGGTAGAGGTTGTAATTCTGTGAGATTTGGGGTGTTTATGTGTAATTTTCATTTGTACAAAAGTCATTGAAAAGTGTTCAAAAAAAATGAAAAAATTTATATAAAAAAAATGAAAAAAACAAAAAAAAGGAATGGGTTGTGTCTTGGGTGGGTCAAAAATCATTCATCATCAACCTTTGTTCATGTTATAAATTAGTTCCATGTGGAGATCAAGCATGGGTTGGGAGATGACTGTGAGACATGTTTCAAGCACAACTTTCAAAAAAAAAGAGCAAAAAGAGAAAAAAAAGAACACTTGAATCATCTTGTATTGTGCTATTATTGGAAGTCTTCCATGTTGTACATATTCCATCATCTCAACCTATTCCATTTTATATCTCCCTCACTTTTCATTCATCACACATTCATGCCCTTGTAAATATGTGTTTCTATTTCCTTTCAAATCAAATTTCAAAAAAAAATGTGCATTGATTTTTCCATGTTGGTGTTTTTAACCCCTCTTTTCCTTTGGACATTATATACCTACCGTCCCATAGCCACTGAAAAACCCCTTAAAAGACCTCTTGATTCTTGTACACATTAGATTTGGGAATGGAAGCTGAGAGCTCTTACAAACTCTTGATTTTCACTTTTTGTTGGTGAATGAGTGAACCTCCTAAAATACATTTTTATCATCTTGAGAGGAGTAAGTTTTGAGTGCCTACATTTTCTAATTCGAACCTTGAACATGAAAAAATGAATTGTTTCTGATGCATTATTGTGAACCAAACTTGTGATGGAATTCAATATGGATGAGTGAAATAGTCTAAACCTCCCCTGATTGGAGAAAACAAAATTTTAATATTTGTTGGTGAGTGAAAATGATTTTGTCATGTTTTTTTATTTGTTGCACATGAGGACACGCGCAAATCTAAGTGTGGGGGAGTTGATGTAATTAATATTTTCATGACTTATTATATTCCCCCTTTACTTATTTTATATGAAATTTTCATAATTTGTGTGAAATATTAATGTTTTAATATTAAGTATAATATTTGAGCATTTTTAGAAGTAGTCAAATTGAGTCAGTTTAATGTTTTAATTATAACTATCACTATACTGATCCATATTGTGTGGTTATTCTTTTTTAGGATTCTCATTTCAATATACAACATTTCATTAGAAGGAACCATGAGCCAATTCTGCCATTTGAAGGGTCATATGGTCCTCACAAACAAGACCAAAGAATCTGTGAACAAACTGGACCATCCTTGAAGATTGATTTACTGGGTTCAATCCAGAAGTCCAAAAATCTTAAATCTCCACCATAATTCTGGGCACACTACATTTCATCTTTGATAAAAATTGCATGGCCCAAATCCAAGTACAAGGGGCCCAAATAAATCCTTGAAGTCCAGCCCACCATTCTGGCCGAGAATGAAAAGCAGTATAGTATGCATGACATATCTCCTGATGTAATCATCCAAGAGAGCTGATATTTTTCAGTGTGAAATAAGAGATGTAGGCGGCCGACTTTGTTGAAGAAACCATTCGGATTTGAAGGCATCTTAATATTCAAAAACCCTTTCACATTATGGACTTTAAAAAAACTGGATTGAAATGGACAGTTTAAGTTTGTTTATGCAACCGGCCATAACGTTTTATCCTTACGTCCAAATGACTCCACATTTTGAGAGTAGTCGGCCAACATTATTGTCTACAACTTTGAAGAAGGAGATATTTGAATATTCATCTGTCGAAATTTCTAAATTGGCGATGCAAGTGGAGGGACAGATTGGGAATGCAAACAGTCCACTCCTTGGGCTATAAATACTCACCCCTTCTCTCCTTGAGAGGGGTTGGCATTTCAGAAGAGATGAGATCATATTGGCACGACCAAAGCTTTTCCAAAGGCTTGGGAGGACCTGCCATACTCAAGTTTACACTTGAGAGACCTTTTCTCCTCTCTTTCTTTTCACTTACTTTTGTGTTCTTCATTTCTATAATCTTGTAATTCTCTTTCTTTGTAATTCTGTTTTAATGCAAGTTACTTCTTCAATATCTCTTATTCTCTTCAACCTTATGTATTTTAATATTAATGTTTTTAAAATAGTTTAAATTCAGTTCAATCCCATTCCCTTATTTAGCTTCCTCATTCAATCGAAAGCTCGTTTTTAATTATCATCATTGTTCGTGTGTGTGTGTCGACGTACCACTATTTTCTTATCCCTTTCTTTTTCTTCTCTTATTAATTTATAATCATAATAATTATAACCAGATTATTAATCACCCAAATGGCTGAGTAAATCTCTCATTGGGGTGAGTTATAATTTAGGTATGTTAAGTGATTGAGAGCTTCTGCTCGATGAATATTCTTTGAATTAACATTGTGTATGTTAGACTTAACATGTCATGGATTAATGACTTGTTTTGTTTAACATGTGGTTTCCATGGATTATTGGAACCATAAATAAGATATGATTGATATTATAACCTTAAGTTAAGTTAAGTCTTGGTTTAAAGCCTTAACACTTAATAATTCTAATCAACATCATCTTGTGACATGGGTGTTAATTTAAATGCAATATAAAGCAAAGCTCGAGGATATCACAAGATTAACTAACCTAACGATGAACTCACCCCAATATTTATCAATTTGGTAAATCAAACATCATCCATAAATCATTTCAATTAAGCTCTGCAAACAAACCCCCCTAATCAAAATACAATCAACTAAAAAAAAACGACTACTACAATGTATCATCGCTGAGGATTCGACTCGAGTGCTGCTATACACATTAGTAGAGCACCGGAACCTTGAACGGTCGATAGGCGACAATCGGCCGCACTTTCAGTAATCAAAGGATTATGGTGTTGGTTTATGTCGATGACATAATATTTGGTGGATCAGATGAAGCTCAGTGCAGATAGTTTTCCGAATTCATGAAAAATGAGTTTGAAATGTCAATGATTGGAGAGCTAACGTTTTTCCTTGGTCTACGGGTGACACAAGGAAGGAATGGAACATTCATTTTTCAATCTAAATATGCCAAGGAGAACCTGATAATGTTTGGAATGGAAAATTCCAAGGAGATGAAGACTTCGGTTGCTACCTGGATGAAATTATCAAAATATGAGGATGGAAGGGATGTTAATATCATAGAATACAGGCAAATCAATGGAAGTTTGTTGTACTTAACCGCAACAAGGCCTGATGATGTTTTCACCACATGCCAAGCAGCGAGATATCAGAGTAATCCCAAGGAAAACCACATGATTTCAGTGAAAAGAATACTTCGGTATATCCAGGGCACAGTGGATTTCACCTTGACATATACTAACAAATCTCAGATAGAGTTATTGGGATATACGGATGCGGACTGGGCCGGTTCAGCAGGTGATAGAAAATCAACGTCAGGTGGTGCATTATATCTTTGTGGATTGTGTATTTCTTGGCTAAGAAAGAAGCAAGATTTCATTTCATTGAGTACCGTAGAAGCTGAGTATATTATGGCCACTCAAGCATGCACATAGTTATTGTGGATGAAGCAGCAGCTTGAAGATATGGGAGTTGAAGTGAAGTCTCCGATTGGAATCCAGTTCGACAACTCAAGTGCTATAAATCTTAGCAAAAATCCCATCCATTATTCAAGGAAAAAAGCACATTCATATTACGTATAATTTTATCAAGGAGAAGGTTGAGCAGGGAATCGTGAAGTTGTAGTATGTGCCTACTGAGCTACAGGTTGCAGACATTCTTACAAAGGCCTTACCCAAGGACACTTTTGAGAGGCATCGACTGGCTCTGGGAGTTCATTCGATTCCCCGCACATGAAATAGTGTGGATGTGGAACCCCCTCTCACCGATGTATGATGTGTTTTTCCATAATGTGCTGATATGTGTTCTCTACACTGTCACAGACTACAACGGAGTGACCTTTGGTTTCGTTGACAAAGGGGGAGAAAATAGTGCTTGTTCAAGGGGGAGGCAATGTGGAGATTTGATAAATCATGAATGATATGGGGACAAGCTGACAGGTAGATCATCCAGATAGGGGGAGTTGAAGCAATGTGGATATTTGATAAATCATGAATGATATGGGGAGAAGCTGACAAGTGGAGCAGCCAGATAGGGGGAGTTGAAGCTAGTTGAACATGCTAAAGAGGTTTCGAATCTGACAAGGTATGAAGCTGTGAACAGAAATGGGGAGATTTTTAAATCTGACGATGCTAGACGTGATCGATCAAATAATAGATATCACGGAAGCTGAGGATCGTGATAAAAGCAGAAAAGTGGTGTTGGAGAGTGGTAAGAATATTTTTCAAACCAAACATTGGTCTTCCAACAAGTCCTTCAATAATTGGTATCAGTGTAGTAAAAACTGGTATCAGTTTGGTGTCAACAGTGGATGTCAGAAAAGAAGTGATTCATTGATGAATTTTTCATTTACTCTTTTTTGTCATGCCGAGCATTGCTCTTGTGGGATTAGAGTATGTGTTGAGTAAATCCTTGATCGCTATCAGGATAGCAAAAGGCGAATGGTGGCTAAAGATGTAACGATATATCTTTCCATAAAAGAGTTGTCAACAAACCAAAAGGGGGAGATTGTTGGGAAAAAATCCCTCAAGGTATCATTGAATCGTTTTTGAGGTGATTGTGTTCGTTGACAAAGTGGACATCTGAGTGGTGATAGTTGACAAAGAAAAACAATGACATACAAATTTCTTGACAAAGTGGATTTCATGATGGAATGTTGAGTTCAATAGCTGAGGTCAACGATCCATGTTTGATTCAAGAACGTCGATAATGGAATGGACGATCTGGAGGCGTTACAAAAGAATAGATACAAGGTGGCGCTGTTTTCCAGTGTTTGCCAAATTTTTGGGCCTGAAAATCGACATATGAAGAAAAGTGTTTTTAGAAAAGGGACTTGCGCGCCGAGGACATGGAGTATAGGAAACTTGCGCGCCATATGTTTTTCGAGATCAGAAGATCAAAATATGGCAAAGGAAACAGGTTCGCGCAAGTTTGGGAGTTGGTCGCGAAAGTTTCTAGCAGGACAGACGACTTGCGCGCCGAGACTGGATCGCGCAGGTGACTTGCGTGCCATTGCGCAGGGTGGTCAATTTTCTTATAAATACTGGACCACCCATCTATATTCTTCACCGGAGTTCAACACGATGAGAAATCAGAGCTCCTGTCGTGCCGGTGTGGTGCTCGCGCAAGTAGTGTGTGGGTCGCGCAAGTGAAGTTGCGCGCCGGTGTGATAAGTTGCGCGCAGGTTGGCAGTTGCGCGCCAACATCAGTTGGGCGTAAAGGGAAGTGAGTCGCACAGGTTTTGGGTTGTGTCGCGCAAGTGTCTTAGGTAGACTTGCGTGCCTGTTGTGACTTCCGCACTGATACTTGCGTGCCGAGATTTACTTGCGCGCCATGTAAGGTTTATATCCAGCAGTGATTTTCGGGCTGCGTGGAAGCTGTAAGTTTGCCCGATACCATCGTTGAAAAGAGAGGTTCATCTACGGGTGAAAATTGGGCTTCAACAGAGCATCAACTTACAGAGGAAGATGCATTCCTTCATGAAAATGAAGAGACCTACAGGTCTATAAACTGTGAGTGGATTCCTTCCAAGAGCAGTGAGCAAAGGAAGAGAAAGAAGGTGATCCTTTCCACCGGTAGTGATCCAGAGAGAGAGAAACAGGGAGTGACCCTTGGGAAAGTAGTAAGCTATCCCTAAACTTTGTAAAGGTAGTGAGCCTGGGCATAGAAGTGATCTAGCCCGAACATTGTAATCCACATCTAGTGAAGATTAGTGGAATTGGTACGACCGAAAACTTGTCGGTGTATGATCCTTGGACGTAGCCCTTTGCGATGAACCAAGTAAAATTGATATGTCATATGCATGCTTTACATTCTATTTCCTTTCTGCAATAGGAAAGTGAGAGAAGAGTGTTTTTCTTAACAGCGAAACAAGATCAGAGCGGGCGTTAATTTTAAATTAGTCATACCCTGATTCACCCCCCCTCTCAGGGTATTTAGCGTTGTGGACCTAACAGAAGGCACAAACTCATTATGGATTAGATAAAAGGATTAAAGATGGATTGATCAGAATGACCAATGGTGGAATATTCGAGAGGTCATTTCCATAAAGGGACGACATCTTATCATGATGGTTGATCATATCACCCATGGAGGAGGACTAGAGAGATACATACCTAGGATTAATAACCTACGTTTACCAATGGATTGGATTGAACCACATGGATTTATAGTCCATAACATCTTTATAATGTAAGGATAAAAACAACCAAAGTTTGATACCATAGTTTATGCTCATGTGATGGTACCAGTCCATATAGTTAATGATCATATAGTAAGGACACTCATGTGTTGAAGGGAGCATAGAAAAGGGTAGATGTGTTTATCATGCATGTAATATATCCTTCAAAAGAATATTTATCTTGTTTTTAGTTGGTTTTGGGATTGCGCATTGAGATTCCCAATGGAAATGGAGGAGATTTGGTCTCGTTGGTGAGTGGTATGATCTTACATAGGATGTGGCCCAGAGAAAATCATGATGGATGGGCATGTTGGTATTGTACCACAATAATGATTCCTACATATCCAAGATATTTGGGAATCAAATTCCATGTAGAGTTGAATGGTATGGGGAATATACATAAGGATGAGGCCAATAGAAACATGTGGATGGGGGATAATGAAGATGGTGATCCATATAGTGAGTATGGATGTTGAGGATTACACATGGGATTATACCATATAATGGAATATACAAGGGATCATTTAAAACAAGATGTTCATGGGATGGTTTTAGAGGATTTAATTATCACCACTAACATCTAATTCCATGTGATACATGCTCAGTTTGAGAAATGAGAGGTAGAAGAAGACCAAAATCTCATTTCAAAAAAGAAGTTCCAATTGGAGATGATGTAGGTGTTACACCTTTAACATTCCCAAGGTTTATGTCATTCAATGTGAGGATGGTGTCATTTCATATGTGGAGGATTTCATTCCCATTGTGTGTAGTATATGTGGAGATCATCACTTGATTCTCACACATGGAGTATCATTTTCTTATTGCAAAGAGTAAAACCACGTTTCAAAATCAGGTGCAGATTTGTTTTTGGACTATGTAGCTTTAATTCATCTAGCTAAGGCATGGGGGACTCACTCATTACCCATCAGGATTAAATAATCACATATCAAGAAACATTTGGGGAATGACTTTATTAATGAAAAAGTGAAATGAAAGGGGGTGTGTTCAATCATGTGAACAATGGTAGCGTTCATATTCCGAGAAGATACAACATTTTTGATTCATATGATGTTAGGATAAAGTTATGTCGGAGACTCAGGATGCACTTTAAGTGGAGTGGATCGCATGAATTTGTGTCCTCAATCACATATGGACTTATGGTGCATTTGGACTAGTCATTGATGGGTTTGGGGATTTATGAACTCAACCATGGAGAAGATGTGTCACTAAAAGGTATGTAACATATAGATTCCCAAACGAAATGTTTTATAAATCTTAGGGCCTCATAGATAGGTTCCCTGGGATGCTCAGGTTCTTTGAGGAGGTCATGGTCTTTACGATGATTATGGGTCCATGAAACAAGGTAACCCTTCCATAGGATGATGTCCTTGCTCAATAAATGAGTTCTTCATGATAGTTTAATTCTTCACGAAGCCTAAAGTTCCTTATAAGGCCTTCATCCATCAAGAATGGTGTAGGAAATCATGAAAGGAATATTTAACTAGGTAATGTTTTTTCAAGAACACATTAATGATAGTTTCATGAACTCCATGTACATTGGATGATTCATTTTGGTCTCATTGGTAATGCTCAGGAGGTTCGCAAATTGGGAGCATATTGGAAGATAAATGATTTGGGTATCCATCATCCAAAGCATGGAATAACGGGGTGGGGTATTTATTGGTAAGGGGTGTCTCAAATAAAGGAATCTATTCAGGATAGAATTTTTGGACTTTTTGAATGGTAATGGATTTATCAGACTCTCAAGGGACCTTGTCAATCCTTTATGCGGCCACATAGTAGTGTCTAGCACATTGAAGAACACAATAAATACTTTTATGGTAAAAAAGAACCATCTTACTCAAGTAAGAACACTATAGAAGATTCATGTATTCTTAAAGGCTATTTACCTGATGAAATATCCATGATAAGTGGTCATTTTTAGAGAGGCAGTGCTTCGTGAAGAACACTCTTATGAGTGTTTTTGGGCTTTATTGGTTATTTTTATTATGTTTTCCATGTATTCATAGAATATTTATGGGTAATGTATTTCAGTTCTAAAAACATCCCCCCATATAATTTGATCAAGTAGGGAAATAATGAGGGTCCAATTTTGAGGTAGAATAGATGAAATTTGGTAATCGACTCTCTCTTGTGAAGCGTGCACACAAATATTACTTCTGAGGATCACAGATGATGATTATTTTTGTGGAGGCCATATTGATGATTGTATTGGTCGTACACATAAAATAGTAGTATTGGGATCTAAGTAACCAAACCACCATGTTAAGAAATGGTTTTTATTCCTTTTTATGAAGCTTGTTATCTTTGAAAACATGGTTCTGGACTGCTCATTTAGTGAATTGTAAATCTATACCACATCTCTATGAACAAAACATAATTAACTTGAAACCATGAACCACACCTCCATGAATCATGTACAGTGACCCATAGATCCATTAACATTCTTTGTTACTAGGCTTTGATTAGGACCTTAGTGAACTAGAATCATAAACCACATATTTCTTGCATCCAATGGATTCTTGGGATATCAATATAGATGATTCATAGAGGAAAGATATGGGGGAAAACATCATGACAATGGAGTGCATATGTTGTTCTTCAAACCGTGATTCAAATACTTGAACTACTAATAGAGGATAAAAAAGTAATATCCATTATTCAAGAGTCTATCACATTATGGTTCATATTGAGGGATGATTTCTTTATCAAGATGGCCAGTAGGGATGTTCCAACATATTAATTCAGAGGAATACTTATGTAAAATCAGTAGTACTATTCTATTTTCGGCCTCCTATGGTATGACTATGCACCCATAACAAAAATAATCTTCCAAAAAAATATCAACAATATTGATGGGGAGATGCAGGTGAATGAAGAATCCATGCTGAAGAATGAGAAGATTCTGGGTGTGGTGTTGGAGGATCCATATAATGGATGGAATTAATGATTGGTTTTGATCCATGGAGGCAGTATGAAAGAAGATTGATCCTGAGCCTATTTGGAATGGGTTTCAGGTGAATAATTTAATTTATACCTAAATAGGTAAGACTTTATGATGCAACATGGGAGTCACATCTCCGTGTTTATCAGCCATAGATGGTCAAGCACGATTTATTGAGAATATGGTCACCAAGGTCCACTACATTCCACGTGCATCAAAGGAAGTCGAAGTCAGCTTATATGAAATTCACCAAATCATCATGATCCCATTTTGGTGGGTTATTTATGATTAATTCACCCATTTGGAGAATTTATGGGGGGGAATAATAGAATTTTCCTACATCAGATAAGGTGTTTCTAGTTCTAGGGAATGGTACTAGGGATGAGAATATTAGGATAGAGATGTTCCCTATAAGTAGTATTTATTTTATTTATTGAATGAACCAACAGAGGGGCCTATTGAGGCGGATGGTACAACCAATACATTGTCTATGTGTCCACACACATGTCCTAGGATATACCACCATGGTAATGATGGCTCATATGTGAGAATTAGGGATGTTATCTAGTGGAATCAATGGGTATAATGTGTAAATACTGAAGTTTAGTCCATAGTCAGGCCGGAAAGATTCATAATGAAAATAATTTGTGGTTTTATTCTCCAATTTTTGTTTGAAAACATGGGTATTTGTAAATGAAACTTAATAATAGTTTCTATGTGGGATGTTGGAATTCATTTCAACCATCCCTTCTCTGTACAAGAAATGTGATCCAATGTACGTTGGCACATCAGTGAAGGGAATATATTGCTTCATGTGTATGGGAATTTTCATTTCCTTTATGGTTTGTTGGCCACACAAATTGGGGGATATGAGTAAAAAAACCCCATTTAACTTCCCAAAACAAACATCTTACCTATAATAATGAACATCGCGAGGAGTCACCCATTCAATTTGGGTTTTGGGGAAGTGCTGTATAAGGTCAGGTTAGTGATGAAATTCATCATTCACCCATTCTCCCGACTGATGGAGGTGGTGAATAATCAATTCAGATGTACCAAGTAGCAATGATCTTATCTATTGGAAATTACATGTGGGTTAATTGTAGAAAGAATTAAACATGAATAGGTTTGTGAGATGTACAATCAAATCAGGTTTTCAAAACCTTTCTATTTTCTATAGAGGGTGACTCCAAAGGTGTATTCAAGTCTGTGTCATAAGTTCCATTTTTTGGTTATGAGGATGTTTTAGCATATGTTCATGAATGTAGATGGAAATATGTGAAATGATTTACCTAAACACAATTATTTATGTGAGAAAAATATTGATGACACCAAAAGTGGGATGATCGGCTAACCTAACATCTTGATGAGGTAGTAGTCCACTTGATCAAATGAAGGGGTTTTCCCCCGACCACAGGGTTGGGGATATGTGGTGGGTATATAGAACCATGAATTAATATCTGGTCTAGTATGTTGGAAAACAATATTTGGTCCAACAGTATATGGCCTCGATTAGGGAATAGATGCAGGGAAGGGAATAACACAATGCTCAACACTCCTGGGTAAGATGTAGAATGAAGAAGATGGTCCTTCTATGGTGATCATGACGGTGAATGTTCATGTTCTAGTGAAATTAGTACATGACCTAAATTTTCATAGATATTTCAGGTATCATAATGCCTAGGATGCTAGGGGACCTCCCAAGATGATCACCACTCCTCCGGGGTTGTGGAAAGAACTCACTTCTGGTGTGATATATATCATCAGAATGGGATATGAAAATAAAGGCATATATAAAACCCACAAAAAATTGTAAAATAAATTCAAGATAAAGAGGATTTAATTGAATCAAGTTTTATGATTCTTCCTTTCCATAATCAGGTGAGGATGATGCTGGGAATTCCTACCCATTTAGATTCCCTTGCGAGTAATGAATCACCCATTGCAGCTGAAGGTGAAGAACTGAAAGACTCCTAGGGTAGTGAAACCAACCATATACCAGAAGGGGACAAGAATAATCATACTAACAAGGTAAACTCAATATCTTTTTTCAGTGCTTTATACACCACATAATCATCAATATTGTTTCCTAACCATATTTTAATTTTTCAGGAATCAGTGAGCACTATGGATGGGAAGGTCCATAACAGGACTCTTGGTGTTGGCGATGGGAACTCGATCCACAAAGCGGTGAGTGTGAGGACCCTTCCTGATATTTTGGAAATGGGAAATAAATCATTATAACCTTCCACTGAGGCGGTGGTGTCGAATAATAAGTTCGCGATGGTGGATGTCACTTTACCAATGTAAGTGGATAATGAGAGAGTGGTGGTCGATACAAACATTGATACACCACTAGGTGGGACTACTGAGATTTTAATTTTAGTAGATGTGGTCCTGGTAAGTACCTCAATAGAGTCTCTTGACGAAGACATGGTGAATATGTTGATCAATGAGGTTCTACAAGATGCGGCTACTGAGGCTGAAGTTATGGTGGAAGAGGCAGTGATTGCACTGGAGGCCAAAGTAGGTTGGGGCTGCATTGGATGTACCTATACATAAATTTCTTCTAATTGTGGTTGTGGGAGATGAGACTAATATTTCACCACTATTATGTTTATCCAAGGGATTTTGTATGATTATTTATACCAATGGGGTGACTCAAGGTTCAGTAGAAACATATTCAATAGGTGGAGATGATGATGAGTAATTATTCCCTCATATAAGCATCTAGTTGTTGATGCCTACAGATGGAATAGTTTTCTAGATGGTTACATTGAAATACCTAAATCTGGATGATCTAGTAAAAAATATATTTACAACCATTCCTCTGCACAAGGCTGCACCGCTTTTATATTTTTGAGGATTTTGGAATAGAGGACGCCAAGGATAATTGGGAAATCCATCTAAAGTCATGGGGGAATGTTCAGAACCTAGTTAGTTGAATCCAGATAGATCAAAAATCCACAATGGATGGGATCTCTTCACCAATGGATAATATGTATAAGGATTGGTGGGTTGAAATACAACACTCATTCTGTATTGGATCATGAATTCTTTATGATGCGGGATTGTGAAAAATGGAAAGAGTTCAAAATACCCTGGAAGAAACTTCTGACTGGGTTTGAAATATATTTTTTGTGCCATTATATGGGAATAGGTACAAGAAAATCATGTTCGAATGATAAACATGATAAAAGAAAATAACCTATCCTATATTTTCACCCAAAATATTATTGGCTGTTGAACCGGGATGGTAGGAGTGCCTTGTATAATCACTATTCCATTAGGGGGTCTAATAAGATGTGGAGTAGGATGAGGATCCAAATAAAGCACATGCAATGCTAAGAAATATAGTATCAAAATTATAGAATAGATTTTAACAATCATGTAATTACTCCTCTATGGATATAGTACATTGGTGTAAGCATATTGGTCTGATAAAAGGTCAAAATAATCATTAAGGTGATCATTATATCGGATGTCGAGTGACAACTAAAAATGGGAAGGATGTAGTAAATAGCCTTCAATAGAGGATAGGGCCATTCTGGAGGGGGCCTAGGATGCCTTGTAGTATAACATCATAGAATGTGGATGATAAACACATAATTAAACAACATAAACTGAGGAACATTCATGGTTCAGTTTAACATAATGTAAGTAGGACACATCTCATAGTTTAATGTCACGTGACCGGTACATTGGACACATTTTAAGTCCATGTGGCAAGGACAATGGCACATAGTTTAAAATCATGATGTATAGACTATGATTCATAGTTTGTGTTCATAGAGTATGGACCTTGAGGATCTTTGAAAATGTATGTAATCTGAAGGGGTGATTAACCTGAGATGAATGAGTGCCTAAGAGTCCTACCACTATATACAGACCTTGATATGGACCGAGTAATGTTTAGATTCACAATTCCTTGAACACAAATGAGGCCAAGGGACTGAGGATTTATGAATTAGTAGATGGTATTGAAGGAATAGTTTTTTTACATCGCTACATATACCCTAAGGATGGGAATCAAGCCACACATAGTTATAGGACAATACATAATAATAGATTGACATCGATGGGGAAAATCCTCTCTCAGTGATGGAACTAAAGAATTTTATGATCATCATCATGTAACTCATGCTCAGAGCATGTGGAAGGAATAATTAATTATTAATATGAATGTTAAATTTTTACGATGTAAAACATAGTTTAACATCGCACATCAAGGATGTTCACAACTAGTATAAGGTCAAAATGTTTAGACCAAAATAGATAAATGTCTCGAATGGGTTGGTGTTGTGTGGTTATGTGAGAGAGGTAAATGTAGGTATAATAAAACATGACACATCCCAGTGAAAATCCAACCTACAATGAGGGGATAAGCTCAAAAAATGTTATTTGTTGGGTATTGTAGGAGTAACCTAAAGTGAATGATGACCAAAGAGGCTCTCGCTATACGGCACATTCCTTGGGATATTTTCACACTGTATAAAGTAATGATGATGAATCTATGACTCTCAGTTTGAGGTCATGGAGTTATATCATAGAGAAAGAGACTTCCCAAATGGGAATATGTGGTGCATAAGATTGACAAACCTAGTATTAATGAGGGTCTAGGAGGCTTCGTGACACCCCAAACATTCAAAATAAGGATCACAAATAATTTCATGTTATGATTCATGGAATATAATTCTTTGTTTAAGGTCACAGATATTATTACATTTTTTAAATATTTTAAGGTCTTGTTTCTCGGACTATATGGTGGATATTAGTTTTATGTAATAATACATGGACCAATGAAGAAATTAGTATAATTTCAATGATTTTGGAAGAAGTTACCATTATTACATCATGTTCCATAGAAGGGGACATACAATTTAACATCATACGGTATGGAAAATAGCTATTACATTTCATAATTTCATGACACTAAGAGATTGGTGCTAGGATGATTAATATTGTGTCGCTGGGACACTATTAACTCCTCACATGACGTATCTCTCGATAATCATGGCATTGGAATGAGGAGTAATGTGATCTCCATCCATAGTGATCATAAAGTATCCACCACTATAATATACCTTATGATGGTTATACGATCCTTCAAAAATGGGATTCATCTTTGGTGGTTTCCTATCTATTATCATCATCGTCCTGAGGGCCAAAACTGTGTCAACCTAGAAGAAAAAGAGAAGGTGAATCTTCTTATTGAAATGCATTGAAATCGTTTTTTCTTCTTATATAGAAAATGCAAGTCCTAGATCATGTTCACTTCCATGGTTTACAACCGATATAGATAGATATATTCGATTATTTATCATGTATTATTATCATTTATTATTGTTCTAACAAACAAAGACTAAATTTCAATGGGCAACACTACCTATGTTCCATGCACTATGGAATATGGAGTCACTTTGGTTGTGTTTTGCGTCATTATACGATAGACCCAAAGGACTTTGGGGAGATTTTCCTTGAAAATCATCTATTTATAGGCCTCCATCATCTACATAATGTTTGAGATAATATTTTTTAATTCCTATGTCTATATATTTTCATGAGCATTATAGTTGGGAGTATTGTTGGACAATATACTATACATGGCATATAATATGTTCATATAACCATCCAATAATTTGATGCCTTTTTTGTGAGAATGGAATAAGGACCCTTTAATTGAAGGATATTGTGGGTATTCGTGAATTGGATCATAGATCATTCCTTTCCTCTCAGGAGTTGAATCACTTCTACCAACTTGGAGAAGAAATACATCATTGTCGTAATAAATATACACTAATAATATGACGCTATATAATATGGTCCCATGACGTCTAGTCTTTGTACTAAAAGGGGAGACTAATAATTGGTAGTATGAAGGGGTATAAAATTCAATGAACAAATTTGGAATAAATCTGATATGCATCACACGTCATGGAAAACTCAATACAGCTACAGACTATGGTGTGTCAAAGGTAGCCCAACCTTAGAATCATGTGATAGCGATTCAATCGTTCTTGATGAGTGCCAAAAAATCTAGAATTGAAATCCTACATAATCTGGTTAATTTCATATCCTTGTATGAAATAGAGGATCATTCCATCAAAACCACTTCTATAGAGATCTTAGTTGATATTTGGCTCACTCTAAGGGTGAATGTCACTATGCTCTAGAATATTCTTTCATGATCATCCCGGTTGAGATGGATAGTGTTGTGATGGAGATACTTGAATGAAGGGGTTATCTAATAAAATGTTTATTATAATACCGAGGGGTGAGTGTCCTGATGCTAAATCACCAGTTATTAGATAGTCCATCTGCTTTCTATCAACATCATCCTGAATGACTGGTGTAACGACTCTCGGATGAGTTATGTGAATGAAAAATATATTCATTGTCAGGCTTTAGAAGTGATTTTTCATGACAAGATAACCCATCTCCCCTACTATTTGGTGAATTGGGAGCATGAGACACTTCTAGATGAGAATGGAACTACGCCATCAACTAGCAGGTACATTCTAGCAAGGGAGATATCTCTGAATTTTTAACCATATAGTCACCATTTTTTTTATTTAGGGACTAACTCAGAGTATCCTTTAAAATGAATGTAGGGAACATCAATATTGAAGAAAATATTGAGTCCAATAATAATAGTCTGATAAAATGACTTTTTTTTGCTTCATTCTTCAATAACATGAATTAGTAGGTTGGAATATCTAATATAGGAGTGACGAAGAAGATTCCCATGCCTACATAATTGAGTTTGAATATATTGAGCCTTCAACTAGTTTGGATCTTGGGGTAGAATTGAAATTCATATACTAGATCAACACTTTATGATCTACCAAAAGAATTGAATCATTTGGGAAATCAACATCCAGGTGAAATTTTGAAGGATCTGGATGGGGGGGCATATAGTTGTTTAATTCCTAGACAATGACAGTTTTCTATGGGACGGACCTGAAGTTAAACTACATAAAAATATTTTACCAATGTGCTAGTATTCCTATCAACATGGGGTGATTTAGGATATAATTTATTGGGTCTACATAGGGAACATTCATTACCTCAAAACACTGTAGATTATTTCGTAAATTTGGAACTATGAAAACCATTATGAGGAATCTCTTATCAATATGAGAGTACCTAGAATTTGTATCGGGGAGAATGTTACTAAAAATATATAAACCAATCTCTATTCAAGCACTTTTATTTTGGGTGATACGGTCAAAGTGGAATCTTTCTAGGTAAGTCAGATAAAGAACCATGGGATTATTGGAGATTTGTGGAATCCAAACTAGTGTTTTAGCAGATACTGCTCGATCAACATAAATCTAGTCCGACACTATGGATCCCATTGGTAGTCTATTCCTTTCATCATGATCCTAGAAATGGGAATACAATTTATATCAAGATATTCAATGAATTTTATTATGTAGGCTATGTGTCCTTGAAGGCCTTGAATCTCCTGTTATTTGTTCGAGGGAGGCCTCTAGCTGATGGATTTAATCATCTATGGATTGATCTTGATGGGTCAGTATTAGACGATGAATCCAAGAAACTTTCCATAGGTATCTGCAAATTCATATTTGAGGGGTCCATCCTCAAATGTTTAGAAAAGCATAATCTGAAAATAATTTCATGATCTCAGAGATAGTCAAGGAACTCGTTGGATTTGACCATGAAGTCATACATGTTGCATTCCACTAGTACTATGATGATCGGTTTGAAGAACTGATGAATGGATCATTGATAGTTGGATCCTACATTCATTAGACTGGATGGTATTTACTTATAGAGAATTTACCATGAGGATTCATGTAGGTACTATACTCCTAATCCTCAGGGTCCATCAAGATCTGATTGTACCCAGAATATCCATTAATGGAGGAGAGATAATTGAACCCAAAAGCAAAATTGATCAATAGGTGAATCACCAAAAGGGGATATTGTTTCTTCAATAAATGATTATTAAGGTCCATTGATTCTATAAAAACATTGATATACAAAATATTATTTAGTAATGTAATTATGTGGTCTATCCAATTACGATTCTAAAACTCCTTGATGATGTTTTCCAAGATAAGAATATCAACTTTTTCCTCGGTTCCGGAACCATCGGAAGGGATATTTTTCATTGGAGAATTCCTCTACCCATACTATAATGATAAAAGGCCCAAATGGTGGATGGAGACCTGGTGATGTAGTCCCAAGATATCTCCATAGCTTCAATAGAATGAATCATGATGATTCTTTAAGAAAGATTCATATTGTTATTGTTCCTCTTGAGGCATGGTTGAACTAATCAGTATTGTCCAGGGATATGTTTCAATGGTAAGGATCACTAGAATAAACTCCTTGAAAAGGGTGGAGACACAATATTTGAACACGGGAGTGGAACCATCCAAATTTTTCTTCATCATATGATGTAGGAGAATCCATGGTAGGGAGATCATCCTAGCTGACTAATTTTGGGGGAACACTAGTGTCTACTTTTGTGGAAACAAAATCCTTTTATTGGGACTCGAGATCTACAAAGACTATGGTGATTTTGACTATCAATCTGATCCCATGAGGACTTCAACTGTGGGTCACATGATTGATATCAATATACTGGTGGTTGGCCATTTTATAGTGATTATGTATGGCACAGAGAAATATGTGGTTATGTTGTATAATGGTGTCTATATGGTGAACTGTTCGATACATCACATGGGTGGGGGATTATATTATCTCATCAAACTATATAATGAAATATTGTGAGGTAATCTACTGACCATTATTGTTTTTAGGAATACATGACCCTTTCCTCTTGTAAATTACGTAGATAAATCTTAAATGTGGCATTGTGGCTTCAAACTAGTGAATTGGAATAATAAAAGTATCTTCTTAATATTCCCATGGGTTGAAATGTTTTTCCACTCAACCTCATTGGATGAACATGCTTCACCTCTCTATTCTAATTACCTAATTTAAGGTAGCACGATTTCTAGGAGTCCAAGGGTGATGACTCACATTGGAGCACCCCCACTCAACAATATAGGGAGAACATGACGAATTGGTGATACAAGAGGGGATTTTTTTGTATATGAATCCAGAGACTACCCATCAACGTGTTGTAGGATGAATCCTAGGACAAAGCCTTGAATTTTGTACTTTCTATAAAAACTATTGCTTTGGTATTCAACAAGATTCTCCCACACTATAACTTCTCAATTCTATAATAACCCTGAATCCTATGGTTAGAGGGACTCAAATATTTTTTAGTATATCCTAACATGTAGAGTGTCTGGGTTGGGATGGGATTATTCTTGAAACAAGTGTCCACCATATATTTTAGATTCCCATGACATTAATATGCCTTGTGTTTTACATTGGGTGTGTGTTCAACTACATAAGATTGCCACCATTCTCTCTAACAATGAAATGATGTCTTAAAATTCTTCTTTCTTGACCTCGGATGTATAGTAGGCCTATATGCCACTATAACTAATTCAAACTATGGAGTGATTTTCATGGACATTTTGAGAGGATCAAGAATTTATTCAAATAATATATGGTCCTCCATCATGAAGAGAATTTATAATATGATGTATATATGATTAATCACATCATACATTAGTGTTGAATACACATTTTTCTCAAAGTTTGTCATTCATTAAAAGGAAGGTCAATGGTTGTTGTCTTCTAGACCACTAGGTACTGGATAGTGATGGAAATGTATTTCTGATAATAAAATAACTTTTTCTAAACCACTATCCACATAATATCTATTGTGTATATCATAGATTTAGGTGGACGCGACTGTTCTTCCTAGATAGTTATCATGGTTAGTTTTGGTGGTGTGTATTCTGGAGTTTTTTTTAGGACTGCTCGTATTTTTCTCTAAGAAAACTTCCTTCAAGGTCTCTATAGCTTATAAAACATGGATTGAAGCATTAGTCTCATTATTTATATAGTTTTCATATTATCAACTTCCTCTTTACCATTGATGATTGGTGGCATGGGGGGGGGGGTTCCTAACACTCCTATTTATCGAGGACCATAAATTCTTCTACCATATCAGAGGTGTTCACATAGATATACTAAAAATAATCATATGGGTCATTAAATTTTTTCTAAACCCTGGATGAGATTCTCAGCTTTGGAGGCGGGAAATCAGTATGATTACAGGATTAGACTAGCACCGGTAAGGGAATATTCTTTCCCTAGTTCCATTCGTGCCTACACTTCTATAACGTAGAAGGCTACAATGTAGACATAGAAGTGGTAGCTGGTGAAGGTGAAAAAATATTAGGTGTTTCCTATATTCTTAAGAGGGAATATATCACACCATGGGTCTAATAGGTTTCCTAGTAGGACATCTATTAATCATACTTCTTAGTCCTGTTGTTGGAGACCTACTTACATTCACATTTTTCTTCAATATCATGATTTGAAAAGATATGGGGCCCATATGCGAGTAAATTTACCAAAATGACTATACCATTATACACTTTCTCCTGAATCCACTCCATAAAAACGTAATAGTGTTCAATATTATTTCAAAGGATCCTCTGTTTAGGGTAATAGTCATGGAGGTTTGAATTAATATCCTCTTTGTTATTCTTTCACTATGGCAGCTTCAGAATCCCCTACCCTAGAAAACTGAGTAAATATGTGAGAACCTAGGAATATTTAAATGTGTATGTCTGGTCCATTACATATGGAGAGTTTACTCTTTGAGCCCAGTCATGATAAGGGGTTAGATCCTTACATGATTTTGGATTCATATTATCTAGTTTATGTGGCAGTGCTTTATGAGGCTGTGTTTTCCGATTCATTGTTGGGTGAAGTGGTGCCTAATGGAGAAGAATCACTAGGTGTGGTTATTATTATTGATGTTCCAACATCTATAGTGGCTCTGGAGTAAACACATGTACTATAGATAAAGTATCATCTTTGGTGTTTCTTCTTATAGGACTTGGAAGAGGTAATGTGCATTCCAACATGTCCTGTTGCATGGCTTCCTCTAAACGATGGGCCTATTTTAAAAATACTCGGATCCTAATTGGGAAGTATTTGCTGGTGAGGGTAGGTAACAATTATTTCTTAACAACTACCCACACTAATCATCATCAGATGATCCTAAGATACCAACATATTGGGTGAATACGTGGGTCCCTTCTACTAGTCAATAAAATATATGACACACTAATAAGTAAGTTTTATGCACGTGAATATGTCAATAATTATTATTTTTTCATGTGCCGAAGTTGAACTGATAGAAAAAATTGCATGTGTAGGTATTCCCAAATAGTAATGGACCTGATGGGAAATTGGGTGTACCAGACATATGCTGGTCTTTCCAATGAATAGAAATAATGCTACAAATTGGCAGCATCCTACTGCTCTAGGGTTCCAAACATGGGTCACAACATTGAGATAAATTAGTCCAAATACATAATTGGGTCGACATTCCCATTTCAAGGGGGGAATGTTTCATTTCTCAAAATTTGGTGGTGCTCACAAGTCAACGACCGATGATGTGTATAGCTTTCTATCATGTGGGATCCCCACCACTCATGTCTAGGTGAGTGGTGATAGTGGATATCAAACCATCCAATAATGAATCCTCATCATGACAAGGATTACTAACCACTAATTCATTGAAAGGATCATTAACTCCTCATGAAGGGTTAACTACTCTTGGAGTAGCATGATTCGGGTCCTGAGGAAGATTATCACAGAGCTTAGGTAGATTCAAAGACTCATATCATTGTATCTTTCCACACACTCCCCCCTCTACTCAATATAGATGTGTGGGATTTATAAGATTAAAATGGAAAACTATAAGAGTTGTAAATGGGAAATCCACAATGGAGGAGAAATGAGATCCCATTGAATAGAATTATACATAAATCTTTGCACAGTATGGAGTTCATCAATGATCCCTTTTTGATATGCGACATGATGAACCTAGGTTCTAATTATAAGGTCTAGCGCTTTTTTGGTGTAATCAATGGAATATTAAAGGTATTGGGAGACCCCTTTACTTATATGTATTCCGACAATTATGAAACAATACTGAAAGATCCCTGAGGCAGAGTTCCGTCTTTGCTGGTAGGAACAAACACCTGTATGAAGGACTATCTAATCCTAGACTAGCTCAAGGTGTGATTTTTCTGTTTTGAAAAACTCATTGGTTCCCCCTTCCATATAAAAATCAAGATTAACCATGTTCACTATAACTACACCCGAAGGAAAACACTCAATTTCAAAGGGTAGGTCATGATGCCGTAGGATAAGAATGAAATGAAGTGGTGTTTACTGTCCCAACCTCAAATTTTCACATATGGAGATTCCACTTATATACTTTTTAGGGGAACTATAAGGCTCTTGATACACCTTCATTGGAGGGACTAGTGTTAACTACGTGATTTCAGATGCTTATCCTTTGGGAGTGCTCTAATTTCAACCATTCGATAGTACTGGTCAATATTATTGAACTGATCCCACCGTCATACATAAACCAATTGATAGACACGGAGGTGATAAAGCATTACCCATACTGTCTGGAGAAAACAAGTGTCCTGAAATTGGGAGGGGACTCTATAATTTCATGTTTGGGGGCCACTTCTGGATATAATATTACTAACAACTGATCATCATACATAGTTTCCCACATGGTTTCTTGGTCATAAAATATTTACTTTCCTTTTATTAGCTCAATATTCGATCGACGCATTCTGAAAGATTAGTGGTGGCCTTGTTGTGGATTAGTGTGGCTGTTATTTGGTCAGTGGTGGAGTCACTAGTTGATTCCACTATTCTAAAAACACATGGGAATCCCATTATGGTTTTACCAATAATATCATTACATCCATATAATACATGCTGTTCAACACTGCCTCATTTGTGAGATAATAAGTATTCATCGGGGACTCAACTATATTCTCGTCATCAATCCCATTCCTGAACAATTCTCTATGATCCTATGTAGAGGTGGAGAGGGAAATCAATGATGATAGATAAAAATTTTCCACAATATGTTGGAAGGGATCCTAAACTTATCCACCCGCATGTACCTGTTTAGGGATTCAAGGATCTTGTGAATATCACCTTCATGATGATACAATTCACCTTCTCGAAACCTTACATTGACAATGACGCAGATGAATAGGGTGTAAGTTCAATTTTTGAAAAGCATCCACCTCCCCAAAATTTGAGATGTGAATGGTATTAATGACAGCTTAGTGATTCATAGGATTTTTCCATTGGTTGGAGAAGTTTTTCCTTCTCCCTTATGATGGTTATTTAGAGTAGTGTAATTAGTTGGCTCATAGAGTAACTTTGTATGGTTTGGGGATAATGGATGGATGACATATTCTTTGATTTGTTATGATATTTTGAGAACCTTTTTATCGGTTTTTGTCAATGTGGGGAGGAACTCTAATTGTATTACTGTTTGAGTGTGGATGACATCCACTGTAGTCATTAATAAAACATGGAGGACTACTTATTTGGTGGGAAGGGACATGGGAAGTACCAATATCTTGAACGATATTAAGGGTAAAATAGAACCACCAATATAAATGTATCTGAAGTGGGGATGAACTTCTTATTAGTTTATTCTAGGGTAGGGAGGGTGTCCGCTTAAGCATCAAATACTGTAAGTGGAACCGTTATTCGAATTGGTTGTGACATGGGGATGCACTCCATGTTGACCGATGGTAGTAGCACATGGAGGACCTATATACTGGTATTTGATGAGTGGGGATGACTGATTGAAATGGGATGACACAAGGAGGACCTTCTCACTGATAATGTGAGTGGGGATTAAACCCAATTCTGTTGTTGATGGTACATTGATGACCTACACACTTGTTTTTAAAGAAGGGAGGACCTCCCCTTGAACATGGAATGGAATAAGGGGGACCATTGCGTTGATTGTTAGATCATTGGGGACCTTATCTTGGGTTGGTTATAGCATGTGGTGGGCATCCACATTGAATCTTATCATCATGGGTTATCCCTTAAGGACTGTTGGTGGTGTCAGTGATTGATATAGTTAACCAAGTGTACCTATGGGGATGTTAAGGCCATGATCCCAAATTGGCATTGATGGATCCCTTCATATCTATCATATGAATATAGATAAATGAACTGGTACTAGAAGGGGAAACTATAGTCATGTAAACTAATTCGTATTTTTCGAAACTCTCATGGTAATTCTCCCAACGTTAACATTGGGTGTTCAAACTATGATCGGTGATGTAAGGATAATGTCCACCCACCCTTCGGCCTAAGGGACTTGTTACTTCTGGCACTGACGATGCCTTGGGGGATCCCTCCTTGTAAGATCCTAGTTGATAATCACATCGAGGGTGACTTGTGAGTCCCCCAGATACTCAGTTTATGTATGGGAGTTATAGTATCTCCCTAGGATAATCATTCTAATGTTATTTAAAGATTTATTGGGGAGTGCTTTCTCCCAATGTTTTCCTTATGCGGTGAAGAGTTGAAGACTCCATGATCAGGTGGGCCATATAACATGTATGAATTAACCCCTCCTACTCATACAAACATATGATGGTTTACATCACCCTCCTCAGGATGAACAACATGGTGAGATGTGGGATGGGTTCATAGTTGATATTTTTGATGTTGATGTTGTGTTAAAGGTGGTGTCATGTATGATTTTGACAATAACTTTTCTATTACCCTGGGGAATATGTGTGTTTTGTGGTTGGGTTACATTGGTTGAGATTATCAAAATTAGGTGGAATATTTCTTCAATATATGTATAAAGAAATTGATGTTCACATTCATAGAACCATCCAATATTCCAATGAATAGATAGGGAGTTATCTATTCGGATAATAACATAAACTAGAATTCCCATTTTTTATTAGCCCCAATATCTTTTGAGTTTCATGATTTTCCCCCAATTTTTATGCTAGGTACTAGCCCTATTTAGCTGGATCCAGAGACATGATAATAAATTGATCTATAAAACTCTACTTGTCCCCATGGTGAGGAGATATTTTTTAGGTTAGGTTCACCATTTTTCTTTCAAACGATTTCTCTAGGGAAACCTCCTTCATATGAATGTGAACTGGCATCCATTTCACCCCAAAATAACTATTTCAAATGGTTATTATCTATCATCACTTTTAAAGGCCATTTATTTTCTTTTTTTGTAATAATATTATGGGATTCTAGTTCTTCCATTAGTGGATTACTCTTTAAATATAGTTGCTTAGTTCATGTATCCCTTATAGAGTTAGGTAATGTTCATAGAACTCATTCCCAGATCCATAACATTGTTAGCACTGATTAATTACATTATATATATCTAGATATTCTAGTGGGTCTCAAAAGGGTATCAATCTTCGATCAAAATACTAGCCACAATGGGAATCACCGGAATATGTGGACGCTATGAAAATCGGTCACTTGTATTCTTACTCTTAGTAGGGAATCAAATAGATTCGTATTAGGCATAGAATCTATGGAATCCCATTTATATTATGCGGTATTTGACACTGGAATTTTATATCGTCCAAAATCATTCATCCCAAGCATCCAATTATTTGTTTGATGCATGTATTTGGGGTTACAAAATTAATATATTATAGAGACGAGTTAGAACAAATAGTAAAGAAGGGTCAACAAATGAATTTATAATCTTGTGGAGAAAGAATTGATTTATCTAAACAGCCCATGGAGATGGATCATGGGCGTGTATCCCAAGGATGAATGATTTAACACCATATCGATTACCAATTTATGTAGAAGAGTGAACAGTAGAGGTAGATTCAAGAGGTGTTTTTGGTCATGAGAAGATTTCCCACAGTGAAGGATGATAACGACCATAGAGGACGATCATAGATGTACATCACTAGGAGGGAGCATGTGAAATGTTTACTAATGGGTGGATCATAATTATTGGTGGAGGCTGATCATGGAGTTGTGTCCCATAATGGGAAGATGACATAATTATATGGTTAATTAGAGAAACCCAGAAGGTGGATCTGAGAGTTACATCACTAGGAGGGAGAATCGTAGATTACGTCTTTTCCAGATTAAACCTCATGTTGGAACCCAATATATCTTATTTAGAAGAGGTGAAAAAACACCTGATGTTTGATAACATAATTTAATGACATGTGATAGGTCCAGTCCATGTAGTTAAACTCCATGTGGTAAGGATGCTAGCATCAAAATGGGAGAATCTATGAAGGATGGAGTGGGGATTATGGATGTAATCTCCCATTCATAGGAGTATTTATATTGGTTGGAGTTTGTGTGGGGATAATACATTGAGCTACCCAATTTATAGGGAGGATATGTTGTATCCCATGTGGGTGACATGATCATTTCGATGTTTTGGATTGGATAAAATCCCTATGGATGCTTGTTTGGGGTTCAGACCTCAAGGAGACGTCTTATATGTCATATGTAGTTGGGATTCAGATACAATTTATTTTGGAACATTTTGGGGCTTATACATAATTTGGTGGTTTATATGATAATTTCTTTGGGGTTTATTCATTAATGTGTCCTACATGGGGATTATGAATGTTGGGGCTTATGGATAAGAGAAACCCATTGGAAGGTGGAGAGTAGGGATTATCCTAAATAGGAAGCTCATGTGATGGTTTGAAGGGATTTCCTGGTCAACACAAATCTCTATGGCCACATGAGTAACTATTGGTGTGAAATATAAGAGGAAGCAGTATATCTGATACTCGTATCGTGAAAGAAGTGATAACGAGAAATGATGTGGGGATTACACATTGAAGCTTCCCAATGTGGATATCATTCCATGCTATGAGGATCACATTTCATGTGAGGAGGATCTCATTACCTTTTATGGTAGGTAGTCTGAAGAATAATATATGCCTCTTACACATATATCATTTTGTTCTTATTGCATATGGTAAAACAACATTTTAACATCATTTTTTGAGGACGTTTATGATAATAGGTTTTACATCATGCAGCTCTAACATGGGGGGATAACTCTATACCCCTCGAGATTAAATAATAGAAACTCATACACATTTGGATGGGAATGTATTTACTAATGCGAAGGTGAATTGAATAAGAGGATGGATGAATCATGAGGTCAATGTTAGGATGGCTATTTTGAGAAGCTACATGCATTAGAATACCTATGCTGAGATAAAAACATATATGTGGGGGTATCATGCCAAATATTATGTGGTGAGGGAAATTGGAATGGGGGGAACATATCACATAGTCACTCGAGGTGTAGTTGGACCTATCTTGGATGTGTGCGGTGACTTTGGGAACTAAACCATTGCGATGTGGTGTCGCCTGGTAGGAAGTATCAAATAGAGGCCTAGGAGAGAGGTCTCACAATTCATAGAGCCTTGTAAAGAGGTTATTTTAAATGATTGTTTTCATCATTGAGTTCATGATTTTCAAAAATTATGATGCTTAATAAAACAGGGTGACCCTACCTCAGGATGAAGTTCTATACTCGGAATGGAATCTATTGCGAAGGATAAATGCTTGATGAAACAGTTAGTGCATCGTAAGAAATTATTCCGTCATGAATGGAGTAATATTCATGAATGGAATCTCCACCTGGGGTGGAGTATTTAAATAAAAAAATAAAATAGGGTTTCATAAATCCTAGTTATCTTAGATCATCAATTTTGGTTTTCGTCATGATGCCCATGAGGCTAGTGATTTGGGAGCAATTAAAAAGCTGAATGGTCAGGGTGACCATCCTAAAAAGGTATGAATGATGGATTATTTATTAGAAAAACAGTTTTATGGATATGGGAAGTGGTATATGATGAATTTGAGGGGTTTTCAAATGGGTGAATCTCTTCAAGACATGTGATGGACACCGTCATTCATTTACGCAGCCGTGAGACTACATTAGAATCAAGTCGAAACACCATTATTCCGTCATTCAAATGAGATGGTCCTCTATAATATTGGATGAAAATAATCACAAAAACAGGTTTTCATGTCGGATTTTTTTTTATTTGGGACCACTATGTGCTCATTTCATTCGTGAATTGGAAGGGCATCATGAATCAGACCCCTAAGAGAGGGTTTTTTTTTTCATTTTGGCTTTGATTTATTCCATGTTATACATGTCATATTTGACTATTACCGTGGAATTTATTTTAGCACCAACATAACTCCCTTATTTTAGGCTTCATATTCCCTCCAACGTACCCTCCTGTTACGAGCTTCCGATTAACGCATATGTATCTTCTTGTTATAGGCTTGGGATACCCCCCCCCCCCCATGTACCCTCTTGTTAATTTACTGGGATACCCTATTGTATACCATTTTTAATGGGATTAGGATTCCCTCCCATATACCATATTGCTACACTATTGGGATTCCCCCCACATACCATCTTTTTATGGGATTGGGATTCCCTCCCCTCTACCCTCCTTTTATGGACTTAGGATTCCCTCCCATGTTCCCAACTGTTTCAAGCTTAGAATTCCCTCCTATGTTTCCATTTATTATATGCATGGGAAGAATGCCCATGTTCCATTTTCTTATGGTAACAGGATGATCTACCATGTAACTATTGATCACATTTATCATCAATAATTTTACAAATAATTAGAAGGATATATAGGTTCAACCCATCCAAAAATGAAATCATACATGCATGTGCCGCAATATAATAAAAACTTCATCGTATCATGACCCATAAAATGAAATAGGATTTATAAAAATAATTTTATAACCCATGAAATGAAATTGTTATCATAAAAATTACATCATATAATAAACTATGGAAAATAGGAAGGTTTCATAATCAATTTATAATAGAATAAACCATTAATGGAAGTGGGTTACACATGTGTTTCATCATGGAATAACCCATATAAGAGCAATAGGTTCCATAAAAACATGTAATCTTAAATATAAACCACTAAAATAATTAATAAAAATGGTTTCTATGGAGCATATTCCCAGTAAATCATAACCTATTTCAAAGGATATCATCATTGATATAGAAGGATTTTGAAATATCAGTTGGAGAATTTCCTAAAGAAAATAACAATTCATTAAAAATCAATTTTTTAGACATAAAAAATTTTCAAAATTATTTTGTTTAAAAAACGTTGAAGACATAAGATTTAAGAATTAAAAATTATTAAAAAAATTCATGTGGAAAATATCCTTTATTCATTGGAAAACTCTTTTTAAATCCTAAAACATTAGAATAGCATTTTCATGGAAAAAAACATCGATATCTTATAAAGGAATATTTGAAATCAATAACGAACAACATTTAAAACATAAGTTTTTTTAAAAAATCATTTTCTGTAAATTAAATCCAAATATATCATTTAAAATATTTTAAAATAATTTTTAGAAAACATTATTTTGATAATACATGGATTTTTCACAAAAGAGTTCAATAAAGTTAGATTATCATGAAAACATTTTTTTAATTATATTAATTAAAAAATATTTGAAAAATGGAACCATTACATATAGATATCATGAAAATATAGAGGGGTATTAAATTCATGAGAATATGTCACAGTTTGATAATGAGATTTCAACATTTTAGAAATGATCACAAGTAATCCTGATTAATGGTGAGATTAAAAAATAAAACTATTACCACATTTGTAAAATATAATCAAAATCACCATGAAAGAATAACATTAAATTATTTTTAGTATATATTTAAAAATATTTATATTTGTGATTCAATATGGAAAATTTAAATATATACACATTATAAAAAAATATAGGTGCATAACATAACATGTTTCTCAAAAAATGAAAATGGATATAAAATTAATATATTGATTTGGTACATTTTAAACAATGAACCCCTTGGAGAATAAAAATAATGATAGTTAAAATAAAATAAATGTAATGATAATAATCATTGAATATATTCATGGCCATTATATACACCACACAAAAAGTAATTAGTGGTGAATATGGGATATGTCTCATAGAAATAAAACTGGGATTGAAAATCCCCTTACTGCATTTGAGACTATTTAATCCTAATATAAATGAAGGAATAAAATAAATAGAAACATTTAATATCAATAAATATTGTAAATTTTGGACACAAAATGAACTAAGTTATTATATACACATCACAAAATGAATATGTTCTTAATATAGAATATATCACATTGAAATAATATGGAGACAATAAAACCCATACTTAAGACTTAACAATCATTATATATGTTAAAACATACAGTATAATAAATGTTTGATTGTTATAAATATATAAAAGAATTATATTATTATATATATATTTTTATTATGACTTTATATTACCATTTCTTTAAAAAAAATCATATTAATGTTAAGTTTTAGGTAATAATTGTTTTGGTTTTGATATATGTTTTGACGTGGAATTATTCATCCTCTTACTTAGGCATTGATTTACTTAATTCTAGAATGTAAACGATGATATAAATATCATATATATTTACTATATACTTATTTGAAATAATTTATGAAATATATAAATATGAAATTTAATAAACCGTTACTAGAGATGATAGATTGCACGTATTGAAGAACAATGTTTCTGTTTTCTAGATGTATTAAAAGAAAGTATATAAATGAAATATAGTTTTGTGTATATATATATTATTTTTGTAGTAGAATTTTTATTTCATATATATCATATAAATTACTAAACCCATTAATAATATAATATTTGTAGAATGTGATTGAATCACATGTTTTGAGGAGGCGGTAGTGGACATATTCATAAATGTAGTTATAGTATTTCCCACAAATTGGAAATCTAGAAGATATTTATTATATAATGGTTTCAAAATAATATAGAAATAATAATGATCATATATATCATATAAAAACTGTATTTTATTCATCATTAATAATCATCAAAGGTGTTAATGAAAGAAAAAATTTCATGAGTTTGTAAGATGGTAGTATGTCGTACACACGAATGATGATTGTGTATCCCATTAGATGGAAGTGTGTGTAGGTGTTTTTAGAACACATGAAATAAAAATAATCTATGTATATTTAGGATAGTTATGTTATTATTTAAGAATTTAATTGTAATAATTGAGAGGGTGGATGGAAAAATTGAACAAAACTACTTGTTGAAGGATGTTACATATTATATGAGTAATTCCTTTTAGACTTCACTAATGGTCTAACTTGGATTTATTTATAACAAAATTGATGCCTCTGGATGAGAGGATAAAATTTTATTTTATATTTGGATTGGGGTTGGATGATCTAAAGGGATTGACATGTTTGAATAATTGTGTGTGGGGGGGGGGGGGGTGTGCCCATTTATAATAGAGGGCACTGTAATTCTTATAAATATAAAAATTTAAACACCATTGAGATGTATCACTTACATAATATGACAAAAATAATGGTAAAGATTAGATATAACCGATTATATGGTCGAAATATGGAATGATAATGGATTTTTTACATGTCCATATGAAATCTGGCTATTTAAGATAACTTTTAACTACTAAATATACTTTTTTACTTTAATCACTATAATTAATTTTAATTACGTTCACAAATATTTTTGAAAAAAATCTATTTATACCTTAAGAGAAATTATAAATTATTCTTATTACTTTTATAGAACCCATTAATTTATTAAATTCTATACACATATGTTTCAGATATTAATTTCATATTAATCCCTTATACGGGATGATACAACATGTTTTTAAAGTGAAAATATTCAAAACCTTGTAATGTTTTTATATCCAATTTCTATGTGAAATTGACTCCAATGTACTGAATTTTATTCATAGATTAATAATTTAAATAAAAATACTTTACAACTAAATTTAAAATATTATTTAACTATACAAATAAATTATATGAAAATGAATTTTTCAATTAAAATTTAATGATTTTAACTATTTATACAAAAATAAAACATCTCTAAAAATAGATAAAATTTTCCAAATGAAAATTTTGACATTCCTAATTCAAAATTGAGAATTATTTTTGGAAAAATTATTTACAAATTATTTAAAATACACATAAAATATGTGTTCCATTAAATGGTGGTAAAATTACCGTTTTATCAAAAAAAAATATCTTTATAAGAAAAATTGGATTTTATACTTATCACATGTCTAGAAAACAAATAATATAAAAATTAAATAGTTTATTTAATATAATATAGTTAAAATAAATTATCATAATTGGTTTATTTAATTTTTTTAGGTAAAATGTTTTATTACATAAATATTTATTTCAAGAAAAATATATCCTATATTTTAAAAAGGGATTTATTTTTATTTATTATTAATTGTTAAATAAAATCATTCTTATTATACAAATTTGTATACCATATTTAAATAATCTTAATTAATATTTTTCACAACCATGATTAAAATGGATAGTCAAGAACTATAATAATATTTTAATATTATTATTATTGGTACAATTTAGTTTGGTAGAACTTGGACTTTTATAGAATGCAAGATATTTAAGGAACCCAACATTCTATGTGACATAAGAAAAACCTAGTGTAGTGTGTACTAAAATCTATTCTATGAGTTGCATGTAGTGCAATAATAACATGGGTTTTCATGAAACATAATCCAAACATAGTGATTTCATATAATAGAATCATTATTTAGTGGTGCATGAAAATTAAAATATCGAAAATTATAAGTTAATTTGCAAAAAAAATATTTTGAATAATAGCATGGTGTCACCTTATACCCCATTTAAAATTATTTTCACCATATAAATTCAATTTTGTTGTTAATGTATTAATAATTGAACGTTCATTTCATGGAATCACACAACATAAAAATGGATACCAAAATATCCATTAAAAATAAATGTTAGATCCATAAGGGTTGCCCAAAGTAAGACATAATTATGCTTCCACATAGGATAACATCATGGGAGGTTAATATTGGATATAGATGAAATGAATAACTAATTATAGAGACAGATAAATATAACTAATCCTAATAATGTGAATGATTCACAGAATTTTAAGTTCCTCAAAACCAAGTTCAATAGAAATGAAGTAATTAGGATAAATAATCTTAAATATCCTTTTCAAATAATTGTAGAATTAATTTTCTATCTAAGAACATAAGGAAATATTCTCACATGAATTAATAACATTTTTACTAAAAAATATTACCACATGGTTGGGCCTTTCTCAATTTCAAAGTCATCTCTTACTCAAAGAAATATAGGTGAATTTTTTATTACTAGAGTACTAATATATAATGATATCCATAAATAAGATGATAGTTCATTCCATATATCTTTTTTTTACATCATTAACAAATGGTCAACACAAGTTATCAAATACAAATAAATCCTCATATAGACGTATAATACATTAATCTTTAAAATTTCATTTTATGTTTAACATAAACCATTCGATAAATGGTAAACCTTATAACACTTAAAAAAGATATAAATCGAAATGTTATGATAAACTATTACTAAATTATATTAACATTAATCCCTCATATATCATTAAGTAGATATTGGATGTCACGTTTCATACATGTGATTTAGTTCATCATATATTCTCTTGAAACATGGTAATTACCTAAATTACTAAAAATACTTTTGGAAAAAATTAATTATTCCTTATTACAAAGATTATAGGATATTTTTATTAAATATAATAATTTTTAATCATAACCCATTATAAAATCTACCAATTTTATAACAAATTAATAATATGATCAATTGTAATCTGTACTATAGAATTTACTTTATCCATATCATCCATATCTTTAAACAATTTTATCAATATCTAGAACACATTAATGGTTACCTTTTCCTAAAAAATTACAACATTCTATTAAATAACATATATAGGTCATCAACACTATTAAATATATTTTCGAAAAACATTATTGAAAAAAATATTCTTCATGATTCATACAACAAAATTCCCAATTTCCAATTCATATACACATCAATCATCTGACATTATTCATAAACCATTATGTCACCTCTATCATCTTATTCCATAATAAGCATTTTATAGAATAAAAAAATATGAATCATGTATTTAATTTTATCAACCTAAATTTAATCATGATTATTACATTTTATGTGAAAAAATACTACAAAAACTCCCATAAAATTCACAATCTCTATCTTCGGTAGTATAACCAATACTCATACAACCATCTTGATTATCTTCAGGAGGTTTCCAATTATGAAATATATTTTTATAATTACCATAATATAAAAATTTGAAACATTGATAGTTAACCAATATACATCTATATCCAATAATAAAATACTTCCATAATGCATAGTTTGAGAAAGACTTATCATAGTAGACTACCTAAGAAACATGAAAAATTAGTTATAGGATGTGTATATTCTGAAACCATCTTTCAAATATATTACTCCTTTGGCATATAAGTAGTGATATCCCTCTAAATATACATAGAAGTATCCCAAGGTATATCACTAAATTTTTTCTCATCCATGTTTCTATAGGTTGACTAAACCATTCATTTTATACCCACTATAGTGACAAATGCTTAACATACATATATACTGCATCATTCATGATGAATATTCACCACATTAATGTAATTAATTCATATAGACAATAATAGTTTATTTCTTTTATAATCTAGGAACAAAATATTCTATCATGGTGACGGATTTTAACTATTTACAACAAATTTAATTCCATTTATTACTTCTTATTAATACATTTCGTCATAGACTGGGGAAATGAAACATAATGAATGGTGGGATTAGATGCATTGTACAGGTAAACAATTAAAATAAATAATCATAAAAACAAAATTAGTGTATGTGATATTGATAATAACATTATAAGATCACACCCTACATTGTAAAGATCTTATATATGAATCATAGAATAATGATCAGGAGATGACAAGAAATGAATCATAATAAAATCATTAGAATAATTAATGATAGAATAAAAAAGTAATAAGACATTAAATTGTGGACTACCGATAAGAATTGAAAATCTAATGTCATGGTTGTCAACTAATACCATCATATCATGGTAGGATTAAACTTATAACTAGTGTTCCTTATTTAGGATTGGGATATACTCATGTGTACCCTGTTTTTTCGAGCATGGGATTCCCTCACAAGTACCCTCTCATTACATACTTTGGATGCCCTATCGTTTACCCTTTTTTCATTGGTTAGGGAATCTATCCACGATATCCTATTGTTACATGTTTACGATTCCCTCTAATGTACCATCTTGTTTCGGGATTTGGAATCATTCTAATGTACCTTCTTCTTATGGGATTGGGAGGCCCACCTATGTACCCTCTTGTAATGGGATTAGGATTCCTACCCATACATCCTCTTGTTAAGAGCTTTGGATGACATCCAATGTACCATCATGGTACTATCTTGCTATTACATCCCATGTACCCACTTTTTACATGCATGGGATAACCTCATGTGTACCCTATGATCTCATTGGTCATTTATTATTACCTAATTTATTATAGGGATATATAGGAACCTACAATTAAATAATTAAATCAAGCATTCATTATCCATTAGATAATGAAACAATCATAAAATCAGGAATGATAAATAGAATTTGTTTTCCTAAACATCAGATCATAACCAATGAAATGATATGTGTATCATAAACTGTTCACTATATCATTACTTATGGAAAATAATTTGGTTTGATAATTTTTTTACAATTAATAACATGTCAAAGGGTGTACGTTTCATAAAAGTTTTATCATGGAATAACCTGTAAAAGAGAAACAAGTTTTAGAAATAACAAGTCATCTTAAAAATAAACCATTAAAAGAATGATTTATAATGGTGTTCTTGGATCATATATCTACAATATCATAAAAAATATGACAATATTTCATCATCGATAGAAAATGATTTGGAATTATCACATGAATCATTTCTTATGGAAACTAACCTATTTTTTAAAATCAATTTTTTAGACATATTTTTTTTTAAATCCTTTCCCTTTAAAACTGAATTCAAAGTATATGAAATTATCCTTTAAAACATTTACAACATTTACTGGGTAAAATATCCCTTACATTATTCAAAATATTTTTTAATTCCTAAAAAATTTTGAATAACACTTTTCATTTAAAATGTCCTTGAAAATATATAATGGAATCTTTAAAACCCATTTGTAATAATTTTTACGACATATTTTTAAAAAAAAATTATTTTCCCATCAAAATATTTTAATAATTCATTTATGAGATGTTGAAATCCTTATAAAACATTGTTTTTTAAAGTACACATGTTTACAATAGAAGGGTGAAATAACATCAGATTATCATAAAATATTTATTAATTGTATTATGAAAAAAAGAGTGTAAAATGGTACCATTACATGAATATATCATTAATAACCATATGATAATAAAAATCCATCGAAATATGGATAATTAGATTATGAAATTTCAATATTAGAGACTTGATCACAAACAATCTCGATTAATGGTGAGATTGTAATATATAACACTTACTACTTTGGTATATTTGAATTATAATCCCCATAAGTGAACTATATAAAACGATTCTTAATATTTCATGAAAAAAGATATATTTATTACAATAAAATATCATTATATGAACAATAAAAATAATATAGGTTCATAAAAAACATGTGGCTAAATGGAGGCAAATTAAGACAAAATAACATTACCAATTCGGTATCATTTGACCCCAATAACCCATTAATGATAGCTCATAAAATTGATATGTAAATAACAATTAATAAATTCATAATAATAATATAATAAATTCATGATATGTATATACACCAAACACAAAAAACGTGTAGTGAACATGGAATAAGACTCACAGAAATAAATGTGAGACAATAAATCTTTTTACTACTACAGTAACTCTTGGATAATGAGATATGTGAAGGAATAAAAACAACAACGACATTAAATATAATGAAATATATTTATTTAATGATATAACATGTAGTTGGTTTTCATATTCACCACACAACAATAATAAGCGGTGAATATATTATATATCTCACATATATAAAAATTAGATGAGAAAACGCTTACATTAAGTCTTGAATTTCTTCATACACATTTAAACCCCATGTATAATTAATATAATTTTATTATAAAACTAACAATGTAAAATATTTTTCATATATCAAACTATATATTATTTTATTATGACTTTATTTTACCCTTTAATTAACAACTTCATTTTAATGTAACGTTTTGGGAAATAATCAAACTATTTTTAGAATATGTTTGGAAATTTTATTCATGATCCTAATACTTAGTTAATAATTGAAATATTTTAATAATATAAGTACTGATAAAAATATCATATTAATTTATTATATAAGTATATAGAATAATCTCTAAAATATTGAAATATGAAATGGAATATATCATTCAAAGAGACGACAAGTTGTTCGTACGCTTGTACATTCTTTTCGTTTTCTTGTTGTATTGAATGAAATAATGTAAAATAAATATATAAATATATATTACCATAAAAATATAATTATTAGGTTATGCATATTATATATATTTACTAAACACATCCTTAATACATTCTATGTAAAATGTGGTTGAATCATATCACTTTGAAGTGGCGGTTGTCTACATATCCACAAATAAAGTTATCATTTTCCTAAAAACTGGAAATCATGATGGAATGTGTTATATAATATTTCAATAATTATAAAAACATCATGAAAATAATATATACAATATTAAAATATAAATTAAATCATTACTCCCCAACAATATAGGGTATTAATGGAAGATCGAATGTCATCAAAATGCGAGGTCATAGTCCTCTATAAACACGAATGACGATTGAGTATCACATTTGAGGGAAGTGTGTGTAAGTGTAGGTACAAACATTAATAGAAAGACATATATATATATTTAGGATATATAGGATATTATATAATCATGGAATATTAAGATTTTTTTGTGGAGAAGGAAATAAAATAAATTTTTTATTGAAAGATGATTCCTCCCATTTATAAATTCATTTTACTTTGCACCAAATGATTAACTTGGTATAATTTATTCTCAATGTAAGGATTATAGGATATGATGAGGTAATTTTGGATCTAATTTTGGTAGGTTTTTTATAATCTGATAGGTGTGATAGGTGTGATATGTTTGAATATGTGAGGGGGTGGGGGATGAGTGCCCTTTTATAATGGAGGAGGAGTGGAATTCTCAAAAGTATAAAAATTTAAACACTATTTACTTTTATCCCTTACATCAGGTGGCCCCAATAATGGCCCATTGTAGATAAAAGAGATTATATGGTGTATATATTTATAGAATTTTTTTTTACTTGTATATAGTTTATTTGGAAAATTACGTTACATTTTAACCACTAAATACATTTTTTATCTTAATCATTTTAATTAATTATAAATACATTCACTAATATTTTTGGCCAAAAAATTATTTACCCTTAATATAACATATATATTATAATTATTTTATATTTGGAGCCATTTTTATATATTATAATGAAAAAGTTGTATAAATTATTAAAAATTTAATCCAACATAAGAGACAAGACAACACATTTTTAAATATAAAATGATCAATAGTTTAAATTGATTTATTTGAAATTTCAATGTTAAATTAATTACAAATACATAAATTGTATAAATATATGTATAATTGATATATATATATACATTAAATCGAATTTAAAAGTTAATTTTTCAATAAGAGTAAATTAAATCAATATATATTATTCAATTAAAATTTAATGTTTTTCACTATTCATTAAAAATGAAACATTTCTGAAACTAAAAAAAACAATAAACAAAGAAGTTTATGATATTTATATTTCAAAAATTCATTATATTTTCAAATCAAATTGTTAAATGTTTCAAAAGTTATATTTAAAATATGTAATCCATTAAAATATGGAAAACATTTCTTTAAGAGTTATATATATATATTTAGGTGAAAAATTGTATTTACTCTTATATATTACCTTGAAAACATATAATATAAATGGTAACTAGTTTAATGAATATAATTTCATAAATATAAATTATAAAAATTTGTTCCATTAATTTATTGGTGTAAAACCTGTTTTATTGCATAAATATTTATTTCAAGTAAAAGGATTATTATATTTTCAATAGGGAATTATTTTTATTTCTAGTTAATTGGTCAATATATAACTCTCATTATATACATGTATAGACCATATTTTCATAATTTAAATTAATTATATTAATAAAATCCATTCCATATAATATGTGACAACAATATTGATAATTTAAAGATATTATTTTTAGTACATTGTAGTTTGGTAAAACTAGGTTTTGCATATAGCACAAGATATCAAAGTAAGTATGAATTTTGTTTAACATATTGAAAACATAGTGTTTTCTGTACCTAAAAAAAATATTTCATACATTTAGTGAAATATTTACTAGGTTTTCTATGAAATTAAAACAATACATACTTTATTAATATAACGCAAGTTATATTCAGTGTTATGTGAAATGAAAAATATGATAAATGTTAAATTTATTTGGAAAATAATATTTCAAAAAATCTGGGTTTGTTACATTAAGAATAAAAATTATATACTTGTATTGTATCCATCATTGATTATATTTTTTGTTTTGTATTGATGATTCTTTTGATTTTTATGGAATTGAGATTCTTTGTAGAGTTTTTTCTTATAGTGGGATACTTGGCTGTTTTTTTAAATTTTAGTATAATTATAAAATTTTACCGAGGTGTATATTAGGACCCTATTTTATCTAGGAATCATCTTATGTGTTTTGGTTCATAGATTTGGTAATGCATTTTTTAGATACATCTAATGTGTTGGGAGATTGGTTTGGTTTCTTTGATAATCTAGGACATATAGTTTTTCTTAGAGTTCATTTTTCATTATTCACATTCGGTTCAAGATCTTCTTATTTTTTTCTCTCCATACCCACCTCATGATTGGAAGGGGAATGGACCATCACATTCTTATGCATTTATATTTGAACAATGTCATTTTTTTTGTATAAAGTGTCATTGTGTGCATAATTATCACAACCATGTGGGAAAATAGTATTTTATTTAACAAAATTTTGTATTATTTAACATTAATTTAAGTAGTTATATTATTTTTTAGAGTTTTAATATTAAAATATAAATGAATTAAGGGTCACAATTTTATTCTATATAGTTTGGTAGATGGTGTGTATCGATTATGTAATAGGACAATGTCATTCGGAAAAGTCAGTTTATAGTAAATTAAAATGCATGAGGATTTTTGTAGTTACCATGTGTGTCCTATAGGTAAAAGAAATAATAGAAACAAGGTTTAATTACTATTTGGAAAAAAATTTCAGTTGACCATATAACTATTTATATTGGAATATAAAAATTTTCCAGCATTTTTTAATTACGAAAAACACTCCTACATGCATTGCACCCTATAGTTGAGCCTCTAGGATTATGCACCCCCTCTTCTACACTCCCATTCCCATAAAAATTCAAGATTATTCCTCAATAATTAATGCTCATAAATCTAATTTAACCATTACATTTTTATAATCTTTTCATATTACATTTTTTCTTTCTTTCCACCATAATGTACATGGATCATACAAATTCGTTTGGTTTTTTGATGAATAATTTTTTCCCTATGCATTGTTAGTATCTGAGATCCCTTTTCCAGGTCCCATATAACTAGTATTCATGTGTTGGGACCATGCACAATAGAATATAGGTAGGTTTTATCCATTACCTAAAATTAAATTTTAGAATTATTAGGGGGTCTATTTATATATTTTAATTTTAACTAATTAAATATTATATTAATAGTATTCATTAAATTATAAAATAATGAATTTTATTTTGTGTTTATTTTCATAAACACAATGGCTTAAATATTTTTTTCGCGTGGTTTAATTATTTTAATTAATCCATGATCACCAAATATTATTGTGTTTCTCTATATAGTCATTTGAAATTAATATTTAAGATATTAATTTTTTTTTGAAATATAAATTAACTGATAAAATGTTTTACATACAATTTCAATTGATACTTATAAATCCACACGTCAATATATTATTTAAATATGTGATTTTAAAAAAAAATATATGTTTATAAATTATTTTGACGCAATATGGGAAATAATATAAATAAAATATTGTTGTTTTTTTATTTAATATGTTATATAAAGAGTATTTTTTTCTAAATATATTATATGAGTTATTTCAAACTAGATTAATAAAAAATATATTTGTAACTGGTTTCACATTTTTATAAGATCTTGACAAGTTGAGTTATTTTTAAAAGGCCAGTATAACTCTTTTAAGTTGTTTCTGAAATATTTTTCTATGTAAAACCTTCATGGGGACCATTTTATCTTTATTGAAAATGAAGTATTGATGACAAGGCATGGTTTTTATTTTAAATTGGATCTTGTATGTGTGATCAATGATATTTCATGAGAGGGAGGTAAGGGTTATAGTGAAATTGAGGTTTATGATTATTTATAACATAGACATTTTTTTCCCTCACACATACATTATTTTAATCATCGTAACTCCTGAAATATTATAATCTAACTTCAATGGGAAGATTTCCCTTTTATCTAGTCATGCTTCCAATGTGTTTTTATTTACACTAGCATGTCACATGATACTAACTTTTATATTTTGTTATTATTACATATATTCTAGGTTACGTAGCCTTAGTAACCATAGAGAATATCCCATGAAAGTTATTCCTTGGTTGGTAGATTTATATAGGGGGTATTCTTACTTCATAGATCCCAAAAATTTGTTTGAAATGCGTGGATCCTCTTATTAGTATCTTTTAATTCCTTTTTTTCATGTATGATGTTCATGTTTCTCTTATTTATCTTTTCTTTCTTGCTGAGTGATATTTTTTCTAATTATTTTTAGGAATTTATATAAAGAAACATTTTAAATAGAAAAAATTATTTGTTTTATTTAGAATTTGTGATTTCGATAGAAAAGATTATCAATGATTATTTTTAATGAAAAAGGGCAGAATTGATTACAAATATATTTTGAGGTGTTATTAGTTTAAACTATAAAGTATAATGAAACACATATTTTATATGCATATTTTATTCTTAATTAAAATTGAAGATTAATTAAAACAATGTTTTCAGTGTTATTAGAATCCTATTTCCATAATTTATTTTTCAATTGATAGTCACCATGTATACATGAAATCATTCAAAATATTATTATACTTGTTTTTCAATATCAAATAAATTAATTGTTATTCTCTAACTAGTTATAAAATTTGTTGAAAATAGTGATCTACATTCTAAAAACATTAAATTATATCAAATAAAGATGATTGGGCTGATATTTAAGCAAAATGAAATTATATTTTTGGATACACAACTTCCCGTTTCAATTTTTTAAATCATTAACTATAGGATTGAATTCCATGAATTTAAAGTTGTTGTTTCTATAATTCTTTCAAATAAAATTATATTCTACCTGGTTTTCATTACCAGGATGATTTTGATTCATATACTCATAATCCTTCTTCAGTTCAAACCATATTTTTAGCATCATGCTTATCATTTTCTCAGTTAATAAATTCATTAAATATTAATTATATATATATATATCATCTTTTATTTTATAAATAATAACAAAAAATATAGAAGAAACAATTACCAATGCATGTTCAAGATAATGCAATCGATGGTTTTTCTACTAGGGTTTTAATTGTCAGGATTCATATGATTTAAGCAATGCATTTTTCCTCAACACATAGGCAAGGACAATAAAAGGTGTGTCAATATAAAGAAAAAACCCTCTATTGATTTATGTTTTGGACAATACTTTAAAATCAACCATTCCTTTTTAAATAAAAAAACATTTATCAATTTCCTTTGACAAAAATATTTTTAGTCACATTTTAGTCACCCTAGTCATAGTCTAATCTACCCAAAAATATTTCTCCAAAAAACATTGGTAATACACTTCTATTTCTAGAAGAAATAAAATATCTATGATATTACTATGTTATTTTACTCTCCCACAATATTTTTTTTAACAACACCAAATTTTATAAAATCATTTTCTATAATATGGGAAAAGAAAATAGTATACTACTTCCATAATTCAAATATACTAATTTCGTTAAAAATATATTTTAATTACGATTTTCAAAATAATATATAGATATTTATCATGGTCCACATACCTTTTTAAATATAATTTAATATCATTAATGAATACCCATGAAAATTTCCTTAAATATTATAGAAAGACATTATACATCAGATCCCTGAAAACAGTATGTTCATTTTTTAACCCAAATGAATCAACAATAACTCTTAATGGTTACACCTATTCCAAAATGTTGTCTATATAATGTCTCCAACATTTACCCTTAGATGAGTGTATTGTTTAATGAGGCCATTCTTTGAAAAATAGTTATCATATTCGAATTAATAAATAAAGTCATATATATGATGGAATCGGTAATTATTATTAATAGTATTGTTATTAAGTTCTTATAATCAATGAAAATCCACTTAAAAACATTTTTATTCATAAACAACAAAAAAAAGAGTACCTCTAAGAGTTTTTATAGGGTTTTTAAAACCCTTATCAAAAAACCATTGATTTTTTCCAAGTCCAATGGATCAATTAGAGCAATTTGATATGGGGGTTTTGAAAATGGATTAACATTAAAAAATAATGAAATATTGAATTGAATCGCCTGATCAAGAATAAAACTAGTATGATATTCGGTAAATAATTCAAAATGTTCTTATAATCTACTCACATCACTAATATTAATAAATAACTTATTTTTAATGACATGTGAAATATAACATTCACAACCCATCTTCAATAATTTTCTCATTATCTTGATATTTTTTCAAATAATTCATTCTTATTTATTAATTGATTAAAATTATGAAATTTTTTTATGACTACTTTATCTTTAATATATATCATATTATGATAAACCAAAATACAATCCATACCCAAAATAATTTAAAAAATACTACTGGTATGAAAATAATTCTATTAAAAAAATCATTCCATAGATAAGAATATGAATATTAATATAAATACTATTATCATTAATTCATCAAATAAAACATTTTAAAAAAGATGTATTTTTAATAAATTAAGTGATATTTCTATTTTACATACCAATTTCCCTAAAATAAAAATTTCCCAAATCCTTAATAAATGCAGACATTAATATAGTTTTATTAAATAATTTATAAACATATAACTACATAAATTTAGTGTCCATCCTAGTTTTAGAAAATTAAGCTTTCACACCTTTTTTCTAATGATAATGATGATTTCCACTATTCATAAATATCATCAAGGATATATCTTCATAATTTCCAATCTTATTATAATTAAAACATTATACTGCCATCTTTCCATCTTTGGTTTAATATTTACCTTTTCTTGTTTCATTAAATCAATATCATAATGTCTAATTTTACAACGCTGAGAAAATGACTCGGATCTCATCCGACACACACATGAATTCCTCTTGACCCATTTAGGAGATGAAAAAAATTAAACTCTATAATCTTCAAATTTCCTTATATACCATTTCCTAACATTTCTATACCTTGATATATTTTTATAACTTTTTTATTATCCATAAAAAAAAATCTCAAATTTTTATTCACTTAAAATAATTTTCACAGAAAATTTAAATTCATGAGATTCTAAATACATTCAAAAACATGGTTTCGATGTTTTGGAAAATTTATCAGTTCAAAATTCGTTTTCTATAATAAAACTAATTACATATCTTGAAAATATATAAAAATGTGATTAACAAGCTTCAAATGAGTCCTCCTTCTTCTATATTAACTCAAGAAACAGTCATTCTGTTCAATCCTAAAGAAAAATCAGATAATTTTTTTGAAGAAGAAGGTCTTCAAACAGCATTCATTCCAGAAAATCAATCACACTTTTTCTCTTTGGTATTCTTAAACAAATTCCACATCCATTCTGAATCACATTCATTATGCTCAATAGAATGAGTTATCTTCTTATTCCCTAAAAAACCCAAATCATCAAATATCATCTCTAAAAACATTAGACATCTTTTAGATACCACCAGATCTATGGTTCCACCAAAATCTAGTGGGAAGATTTTTAGGAAATTATCTACATATGAAAATTTTCTATTTAAATAATTTGATATCTCACTTTATTGGGTAATATGATTTATATTCTATGATAATTTATTTCAAATAGAAAAAACTTATCTACTCAAATAATAAATTTTTTATTTTATTAATTCAGAAGAATATTTTCCTCTTGATGCCTTCCTACATAAATCGACTTTTTACACATATAAAAAACCCTTATAAAATAATTATATAAAAGATGAAGAAATTTGGAGACACATATAGTAACAAAAAATCATTATAGTAGCAGGACAACAATAAATAAGCCACATATTTCCAGTACTTATCAATATTCTATCCTTTAATGTAATTTTATCACAAAAATGGAAATAAATATAACAATTCACATTTAATAAACCAATAATTACATGATCTATATCAAAAATTTTCATTCCCTATATTCCCATGACCTTTTATGTTTAAGTTATTTTATAATTAAGAGAACCATTACCCTACAAAAGAGTACACCAATAGAGAGTTTTCATTTTTTTCATAAAAATATGTCATTTAAATCAAGCTCTATTTTCAGCCATAAAAAACATGATGTGTTCACGAAGATTCTTCACAACAAAAATATGGACCTTGATAAAGTTACAAATCACCAACTAATCATTTTAAATCATATGAATATTTTGGGTGACGAAATAAATCACATTAAAATAAATAAAATATAGGAAACATTATACTCCATTCAAAATAAGAAAACTCAATAGAATGTTTCCTTTTTTACATATTGAACATTATGCTCAAATAATCAATAAAATTATCCTGAAATATACATCACATTATAGTTATTTTCATAAAACATTTCAAAATAAATCATAGAGAAAAATAATAATCATGAAGGTTATATTTGATATCATATTCATATCACACGTACAAGGACTCATACGATTACCCATATAAGGGAATATCATTACCAGTTAATTCCAACATATTTTAAAAATGGAATAACCAATTTTAATAATACTAAAATCATTATTGGAGGAAGAAATCTCAAATTAACTTCATCCTCATTACCTAATGTATTAGCAATCCATATCTTACCCAATAGTTTTTATATATAATTTCAATGAACCATATCATATATAAAATAAATAGAGACATGTACATTCCTCATAAAACAAATTTTTTTAACCCATATGAATAATCACATATAGTTATAATTTTACAATTAAAGGAAATATATATTTTTGTTAACTATATAATATAAAAAATACACCGAAAATTGGGAATTTATTTTACTTTAGAAAACCATGAAAAAAATATGAATAATGATTTTGATTGATGAAAATACATGATTTTGGAAAAATTGGTATATTAGGATAATAAAAAATAAATAATTTATTTCACTGCATTTTAAGAAATTATAAAATTTCTCATTAAATAAATTAAAAGGACTCCTTTTAAAAACATTGCAATAAAAAATAATGAACATGAAAATGACTTTAAAAAACATTATTTGTAGAAAATAACTATAGTAGAGCGTAATTTTCATAAAAAGAGATCACATATTAATAGATGAATATTCATTAGATGACATAAAAATCCATTCCATAGTCATATAAGTCGAGTGCCTTTTAAAACATGCTAACATAAATTTCTTGTTCATCAATGATCTGTAATATCTCCTACTATTGTTTTTGTTAGTTTATCACTTTTTTATGTAAACCATATGTTTTACCTATCTTCATAACACGAGGAAGGTAAACATGGAAAAGGGTTATCTTAGTTTTTTAGTAACTATTAAATTATTGACATCAATGACCAAATAAGAATAACTTCAACAAAAGTGTATGATAATATAAGCATAACTTTTGAAAATCATACCTTACAGTAAAAAATTCACAATATTGATCCATGACATAAATATTAGCCATACATAAGACATGAATCATGAAGTAATTTATGAATGTTTTCTATAGAACCCTAACATTGGAATAATATAAGGAATTTTTGTTTACACAAAAGTAAAAAAATCATTTACCTAATAGTCAACGCTCATTTCCCAGATTATCATAGTGGATTTGGTACACTCATAAAACCATAAAATTGGTGACAGTTCACTATCATGGCTATAATTGTTCATTGGGTTCACTCCCAGACAATAATAGTAGTCATGTTTCACAAAAATGACTATCATTTTGAAAAAGTCCCTCACTAAACTAGGTTCAATCCAGATTTGTGTACTATTTATCTAATTGGATATAAATGTTTACCCAATGCATTGTAGAGAGATATAGGTCAAACCCATCCTTGATTATAATGTTACCATTTTCTTTAGTTATAACAATAAATAATGTCCTTAATTATATTGTAACCACCATCCTAGATTATAATTAAAGGAAATTCAAATAATAAAAAATGACACATATTTGTGCCATGATATCATTAAACATTCATCATATCATTTCATCATAAATCAAGTAAATAAAAAATGTCTCATAATTATTCATCCATTCATCATATCATAACCTATGGGATAAATGGGCTCCATAAACATGTCTCCTACATAACTACCAAGCACCCACATAATGAATAATTTTTTTTAATGTAGATAATATCCCTAGAAAAGTATAATCCACTCCCATATATGGTACCATCTATGGAATTTAACTTAAAAGGGTTCTAGGATATTTCATAATGAAAATTACAATTCCTTTTTGAAAATCAAATTTTAAAAAATTAATATTAATTATTATGGGAAAAAATTAATTGAAATTGAAGAAGTAAAATTATATGGGAATCTAAGAATCATTGATTTGATATGGTGGATAGAAATTCTATTCACAATGTATAAGTAAAAAAAATATTTTCCATACTATTGTAAAAATTTAAAACATTACCTCATTTTGAAAAAACAAAAATATTCTTTTTAAAACAAATTTATAAAAATTAAATCAATGGAAAATATTAATTTCATTATTTATATAAGAATAAAAAATATATTCTTGAATTTTTTATAAAAAATGTATATTGAATAAAAGGGTATCTTACTGATGATATAATTGAAGTGCAATTTTTTTAAAAACAGTTCTTGTATTTTTAGCACATATGGTGTGAAAAATGAAATAAAACATGTATTATCATAAAATAATAATTGGAGAATAAAAATGAACATTTTTTACCATATAAGGATCATATAATTTCCTCAACTAAAATTTTAGAATAATCAATCTCGGATAAAATAGGATTAAAACATATGACACTTATTTATTTGGTATCATTTGAAGCATCATACTCATTAAATAAATAAATATTGATGGATATGTGAATCCACAAAATATTCATACTATGAATCATAATATTAATTAATGGAAAGTATATACACCACAAAAAAAAAGAAAGTGGTGAAAATTGCATATATCTCAGATATGTAAATGTGAGATGAAACTCCCTTATATTATGTCTGAAACCCTTCATTCAAATTAAAACCTACTGTATAATATATATATATATATATATATATATATATTATATATTATATAATAAAAATAATTTATACCATATCATATATAATTTACTTATAAGATTTTATCGCCTATTTGTTAACAATACTTTAATAAAATTACTAATCCAGTTGATATCTTTATTGTTTTTTATCCATTCTTTGTTTCATTAGTTTGGGATAATTAATTTTTATCATGGATAAATCATATATTTAATGATAATAATTAAATAAATTTCATACTTATTAATTACAAACATGATTACAATCAATCATAATGATATTGAAAGAAAAACGAATAACATAGTTCATGGAGGCACTATGCCGTACCTACTCATGAGTTATATTTTCAATTCCCATTTGATAGAAATAGGGTGAATAAATGTGGTCCCATATTCAAAATAATATTAATATAAAATTAATATACTAAATTTATTATTTTATGGAAATTATAATATAGTTATAGAATAAAATTAAATAATTAAAAACAAACTTATCAATTAAAGAGATTTTATTATTCTCTAAAATAACACATTTAGATACAATATTGTTGTCTCTAGGGTTGGTATTTTTGGAATACCAGAGCATCCAGTATGTTTATATTGATTGGATAGAAAGTCATGATAGATTTTGGTCGATATAGAATGATCAAGTTCGTGTGAAGAAGATAAAAGAGGTGTTTCCTTCTATAATTGTGGGGATGGGAACTCTTGGAATTTGATAAAACATTAGTATATATATTATAGTCCTTATAAATCCAAAATGTTCCAAATTAACAAAAATTTCAAATGGATAAATTTTTATAACATATTTTAGCTCACTTTTTTTAAAGGTTTTATGATTTTAATGTAATTTTATAAAATATTATTCTTATAAAGTAGCATTATTTATAATTTAGACTCTATTCATTTAATTTGTCTTAATAGACACAAAGAAAAAAGTTTTATTTATATTATATTTTTTTTAACAAAAAAGTTTCATAACATTCAATAAAAAATTCATGTAACACTAAAACCCTCTCAAATTATATTACCTTTAATCATTTGAATTTTTTTATTAATTTTTGATATTTTATGTCAGTGTTTAATGGGAATTTATGTACAATATATAATTACATAAAGATATAAATAAATTCATATAATGAAACAAATTTCATTATTATCAAAATAAACACTTATATTCATTCATAAATTTCATTTTCCCCTTTGGGACACATAATAGTAATTAAAAACTAAGAGAGTGAAATTTTGTGCCTTTTTCATTAAATATTACATTTGTAATTTTTATTGAAAAATATAAATTCAAAGATAAATATAATGACTAATGTGACTAGGTTAAATTTAACATTATCGAATATGATTTATGTTGAATTTTACTTCCTTTTCACATAGTTTTAACCGAGAATAAAACAATTTACCTTTTATTGAGTTCATAAATGTTACCATGATTACTATTAATATTGGCCACAAAAGGGTACTATTTACCAAATTATAACATATTTATTATAAATATGGAATTATTTTTAGGTAATTATGTTTCTATAAGTTACATAAATTAATATTAAAAAAGGGTCACATCACTCAATGAAAACCACTTTTAAAAAATAAATATTTTAAACACAAAACTTTTTGTATACATTTCCCAGGATTATAAGAAATTTTAAATAAATTTTAAAATAATTGATTTAATATATAATATATAAATTTCATTAAATTATTTCCCCAATAGTGAATAGTTAAATTTGTTTACATAAAAATACATTGTTTTCTGAAAAATTGTTATTTCATAAAAATACATCTCTTACATTTGAATGATTGTTTTTATTTATAATTAAATTATACCCACATAATTAATTTATATATCAATATAAAACATAAATTTATTTATAATTTATTTCGTTATATTTATATCTTCAATTCCAATTTCTCGTAAATCACTATAAATCAATAATAAAACACTTTTTGTTTTAAATTTTCTATTTCATGCAATACCAAATATCAATGAAAATTAATTTATTTCAAATTATTTTTCTTAAAATCTCACGGTGTTTATTTATAACCTAATGAAATTGAATTTATATCATAAAATATCCCACTATGATAATAAATGAGGATTCCATTGTTGCATTACGTCCTTGTGTTCTTATGTAGGTTCTTCGAATTTGTGATTTCCCTATAGAACATTCACCATGTGAGTATTCTTTTCCTATATTATATTATCTCTAAGAACCAAATTTTTTATTGGTTATTATTTATAATAAATATTTTCATCCAATGGTTGGACCATTGAGTTTGCTACATGTGATGGATCATGTATGTGCTTTCTCAAGAGTGATATTGGAAACACATCATAACAATGATAGATGTTACATGGATGCGCAAATAGATAATATATTGTAAAAACCTTGATCTTCTTTTGAGGTATTTTTTTCTTTTTTTAGTCATTTTTGAGAAAAAGATAAAAATATGGAAATTTTTGAAGTACACGCCATGTACATTATGAGTCTGTTCCATGTACTATGACACTTCTAGATGCCGTGTGATGACCGTGTCATGGCCACACACATAGCCATGTAGTGGTCACATGTAGGCCTCATAAAGTGGAGTGCAGAAAAGGTGAGTACACATTGTGTAACTCAAAAGTACTTGTTGTGTACTTTAATTTTTTTATTAAATGCATCAGGGTCGCATCTGAAACATATAACACACTTCTTCTAGGTATTCTTCATCTGAGGGAACCCGTACAGCCACAGATCATCGATGAGCCCCCGAGCCTCCGTCCGTCCTCTGAATCGAACACCGTTGGTTTCATTAGAATCTTATCGTGGAGTACTCTCATCTACTGGAACCTAATTTCATGATTTCTCTTCTTCTCAATGTTATTGTGGGTTGAATGTTTTCTATTTTCTCATAGATATACAGTGGTTTAAGGAAATTCAAGCTTCGAGGTTCAACCATATTGATCTCCTAACAAAGAGGTGGGTGGGTTGTGCCTTTCCATTGAATGTCATTGGTTATTTTGTGCAGTTTACACCAGTACCCTTGAATGAGTTATTGAGTGTTTGCTATTTTTTCCCTATTTTTTCCTTCATTTCTTATATTCTATAGTAGAGGATACTGAATGTGAATAGGGTCATTTGTTATGCTTTAGCAATGTTTTCCATTCATGTTTTTCCTGTCTGGACTGTTGGTTATTGTTTACCTTTTTGGCTGTTTTTTACATTCAATGCCTACTATTTTAGGATGGTAGGATTGTAGTTCTAATGATCTGATATGCCATAGAATTATATACAAGTAGTTCATGAGATTTACTTTGGCCGTTACACATTCAATACTTATTTTACTTACAAAGGGCCATGAGAACCTTGTGTAGTAGACCACAGTGAGAATGAATGTAAGGGCTTCTCCAGAGAGTCATTGTAATTTTACGGTGTGAGACCACATGGGGAATTGATGTTGACTGCTTCCTCAGAGTGTCTTTAGTTCCTCAATGTGGGCCACAGGGGGAATGAGACGTTGAGTGCTTCCCTAGAGTGCCTTTAGTATGATACAAGACTATAGGGGGAATTGACAGTGAGTTCTTCCCTAGAGAGTCTATACTTTAGCTGGACTAGAGGGGGGAGATTGTGTTTTCCTCCAAGAGGGTAGCTAGTACTTGTAGGTTGTATAAACGGGTCTAGGTTATAAAAACTTCCAAGACGGTTACCTGTTTGTTTCTACTTTCTTGAGTAGTTGATTAATTGTTTGTGACTTGAATGCTAAAAATTGTGGATTGTTTAATATTGAATACTTTCATGTTTACTGTTCTCTGTAGTTTTACTGCCACATATTCACTGACTGTTAGGCACATATCTCATAGTGGTTGCCTACAAGGATTTAGTCTCACACCCTATTTGTGCCATTATTTTGGTCCCAAATAGAATATATATCTTCATGTATAGATAAGGGAAATCTCCCTTCTACTTCAGGTACTTGATTATATTAGAGCTGGAGAGCATGGGACCAAACAAAGGCTTGCGAGGCTGAGGAGTTCCTCATCTGTTTTCCTTTTGCACTATGGTTTAGTACTATATTATACATTGTGTTTTTATTGGATGCTTTCTTAGAAATATATGTATCATGCATCTTTTATATATATTTATGCTCCTATTGTTTCTTTATCTGTCTTCATTTGTTTACTGTTGATGGATATTTACTTCTTCCACCATTGTGAGTTGTTTACTTCCATCATGTAGTCTGCCAATGAGGGCATAGTTTCCCCACAATCACATCTAAAGCCCTCACTGCTAGTTGGAAGCCTTTGGTGTTTGGGGAAATGTGCTTGAGGCCATGAGACCAACCGGGAAGGGGCACCTCTGGGTGGATTCAAGAACTGGGACGTTACAAGGTTGTATCATAGGATTTTTTTTCTCTTAATTTGCTATTTTGAGCCACTAGAAAGGCATAGAATGGAATTGGTACTGGGTAATAGGATTTTTCTAGGAGTAGATAACCCGTGTATAGGGTAAATCCATACTACCTCATTTATTGCAATGTTAATGGTTTTCAATTTTACGGTTTATTTGATTTCACTATTGGGTGATTCACATGTTTTGTGTTGTTAGTGTTGTTGTTATTACAGTTCTATTTCTGTCGCAAGCTGATGAGATAAGGTTATTCCATCTCATTCATCATATAGGTAGTTGTTAGAAATCAATTTCCATGCATTATTGCCTTGTTACCTAGGATGCATTAGCGATTTCATGATGTTGTGATAGAAGTTTTGTACAATATGCATGCTATTGTCACGGATGCCATGATAGAAAAAGTAGTTGTTTGATAGGGTATTGTTTTGTGTAAATATTTTCTTGAATAAACGCCAAACTTTTGTTCATGAGGTGTTATGGGCCCTCATGGACCAGAATTTGGTAGATCATTGCCCGGTTTGCCATGTTATAATGTTCATAAGATGCCAAACATTGATTCGCGGGGAGTATGTTCCCTCGCAGATCGAAATTTGTAACTTCCAATGCATGTTTCAGTGTTTTATGGGTTCCAAAGCAGTTTCTGCATCTTAATATCCGTAAAAACCCAGAATACACACCATTTAATGTAAAGTACACTCCATGTGTTCTTCTGATCGGGAAGAAACAGTTTTTCTTAAGTTCAAACCATCTACTATATGTACACTCCATGTAGTCTTTTTTATCATGTCGTAGGCCATGTGGGTAAAGAAACGGGATGGTAATAATCTAGAATTAAAACACCATTTATCTTCCCTATAGCCTGTTTCATGTCGACCTCGTGCCACTGGTGTCACTAACAACACAAGTTGGCCATGTTGTGCCAAATACACGCCGTCTTCCTTCTAAACACACCGTGTAGTTTAACCCAGGTACTTGGTCATGTCACGAACAACACGGGTCAGTGTTATCCCTTAAAGTATATGCCGTGTCCGTCCAGAACATGGTGTGTAGTGTCAGGCAGTGTGTCAGGCCATGTCACTAACAACACAGGCCAGGTGAATCTTGTTTTCTACACGCCATGTCAACCTTTAACTCACCGTGTAGTCTTGTCTTGGGAGAGCAGTGTGTCTTAACAGTGTATAAGGACATCGGAAGGGAAGAGGATTCATGTACAAGCCTTTTTTTTTTGAAAACTTTCCGTGTATTTGGGTTGTTGCACGACCAGTTTTTAGATTAAGTACACATCCATGTGAACGACTTAAGGTAATACGCCGTGTAGTCATGTTTGGAGAACATTAATTCTTTCCTTATTCAATTTCTTTCTATTCCTTCTAGTTTTCAATCATTGATAATATTGAATATATGGTGTGCGATTGACCTTAATGATGAATTCCACAGTGATGTCCTCCGATTTTTTGCCAGTTTCAATGCAATGATCAGATACCAGGTATGGTTGATCAGGGACTTCCTGCATATCCTCATATTTTGTCAGCCTTGGCACCAGTAGTGATATCAGTTATAGGTTCCGCTGCGTAGTTTAGGGAATCTATTCTGAGGATGATGCTAACCTTTTAGGGAGCACCGCCTCCTGCCATGACTATGGATGACTTCACACTGGTTTTCCAGCAGGAACATCCTCCCACCTTCTCAGGGGAAGGAGGACCTCAGGCTATAGTGTCGTGGCTAGAATCCATGCTAATGATCTTTGACCATCTGGAGACGCCTCCAGAATGGTGTATCAATCTCGCTACCTATATGATATGAAACTCCTCCAAGAGGTGGTGGGACGTGATCTCACAGGCGGGTCATCACCTTGTTATGGCGTGGGAGGTGTTTAAGAGATTCTTCTATGAATACTTCTATCCGTAGACCTTGACGGCTGACCAAGCCTGGGAGGTCATGAGTGTAGAGCAGGGTACTCTTTCAGTTATGGATTATTCCTCTCGTTTCACTGAGCTTTAGCATTTCACACCACTCCTGGGCGGAGATGAGTTTCTCTTGGTAATGATGTTTGAGGATGGTCTCAGACGGGAGATCTACTTGCAGGTGAATATATTACGGTTGACTTCCAATGCTTCAATTGTCAATCGGGTGATGATTTCGGAGTGAAATCTGAGAGATTCCAGAACTTAGATCAAGGGAGGTTCTTCTTACAGAGTTAGTGCTCCACCAGTTGACAGTAGGAAGCGTCGTAGGGAGTCTTCGTGCAATGATCTGAGGCAGCGAGACGCATCTTCAGGTAGCTAGGTGTTATGCTTCCAGTGTGGAAGGGATGGGTATATATGGACTAAATGATAGAGAGACCTAGTGGATTGATGATCATATGAAAAATTGGGTCATCTTCAGCACTTATGTTAAATCATTTCCCCAGCACCTGGTGACACGGGTTCTTTTATGACTCCTTGTTCGGGAGCAGCCCCATTAGTTTCTCACCTGTCAGAGAGCTGGAGTTCTTCTGCCTGTTCAGGCCAAGGTGGAGGTTGTGGCCATGCTGGTCAGTCACCAGTCTCTCAGTGATAGCAATGTGGATCACCTCAGAGGGTTCAAGTAGGGTCACAGGGCCGCGGAGTAGGCTATAATTTTTTAGTTGAGCAGACCATGCAAGAGCAGGATCCCAGACCCTCTATAGTTCGAGGTATGATCTTAATAGCCTCATTTTTATCATCCTATCTTTTCAATATAGTGTCTTCCCATAGATTTATCTCTATTTCTATTGTGGAGATACTTGGGTTCTTCATCTTTTCGTCTGACTATATCTTGACGTTAGACACGCCATTTGGGACTGGGATGGACAATGTACGTCAGTGTAAGGAGTTTCCTTTTGAGGTTGTTGGTTGTCACTTTATATGGGACCTTTATGTCCTTTAGATGACAGGCTATGATGTCATTCTCAGGATGTACTGGTTGGTTTTATTCCAGGTATTCATCGACTGTTATCGCCACAGGGTTAGCTTCATATCACCAAAGGGTGGATCTTTTCTTCAAATAGGCGAGTGGGATGTCAAGGAAAGTAGAGCGGGACAAGGGCATCATGGGATAGGAGGATGTATAGCCCAGATTTCTAGTCTATATTTATATGACCAGGGGACTTCGTAGTTAGACATCCCCCCAGTGGTGGATCATTTTAGGAACATCTTTCCAGGGGACTTTTCAGGTTTTCCACCAGATCGTGAAGTATAATTTTCGATTGAGCTTGTTCCAAGAGCATCATTGGTGTCCATTCCTCCTTATAGTGTGGCCACACCTGAGTTGCATGATCTCAAGAAGTAGTTGAAGGAGTTATAGACAAAGGGTTTTATCTGACCGAGTACTTCTCCTTGGGGATCACCTATCCTATTTGTGAATAAGGTAGGCGGTACCCTCAGGCTATGTGTGGATTATCAGAAGATGAACCAGTTTACGGTCTAGAACCGATATCCATTGGAGAGGATTGATGATCACTTTGATCAGCTTCAAAGAGCCCGAGTGTTCTTGATGATTTACATGAGATCATGTTATCATCAGTGGAACATTATATCATCCGATATACATCTTATAGCCTTCTGCAGTAGGTATGGTCTATACGAATATATGGTTATGTCATTCACTCTCATGAATGTGCATGCAGTTTTCATGGCACTGATGAACCGAGTGTTCCATCCATACTTGTATTCCTTCATAGTGGTCTTCTTGGATGATATCTTGGTGTACTCTCACACACAACACGACCATGACACACATATTGAGATCATATTTAATACATTGAGAGAGAATCAGTTATATGATAAACTCTCAAAATGACACTTTTGGATGGACCAGATTCACTTCATGGGTCATGTCATCATAGAGACAAGTGTTTCCGTAGACCCAGATAAAGTGAGATCAATAGTTTATTGGGATATTCCGAAGACCTTCATTCAAGTATAGAGTTTTCTTGGGATGTATGGATACTAAAGACGTTTGATACAAAACTTTTCACGCTAGAAGAACCACTGACATGTCTAACAAAGAAGGGTGTGATGTTCTTATAGTCATATTCTTCTGAGTCATCCTTTCAGAAGCTGAAAGGGAGGTTGACTTCAGTACCAATACTAGTCTTTCTGTAGAGACCCGAAGCTTGACGTACATGGACATTACATTACTTTTGTGGAATACTTAGTACATAACAAAAACACACACACAAAAATCGTAATAGTTTAGTGTCTTTGGAAACTCGGAATATAATCTTCTAATTGTGGTGAAAGATCTTCAACATCTCCCATAAAGATCTTCCTTCTTTTTTACCTAAATCCTTTATTTATATCCTGGGGAAAAGAAAACATAAAGGGGTGAGCTCAAATTCTCAGTAAGGATAAACAAAAGAAATATCAATCACATTATATTCATAAGAACATAACATTTTGGAAATCTTAACCTACAAAAGAGAGCATAATTTCATAACAAGGGATAAATCATAGCAGTGAAATGAAATCCCAATAATCATAACTTAAAACATGAAACTTTGCGGCACACACAGATAATCATAGAGAATAATTTCTTATTAGTCATGACTCATTGCCATGACTATCTTAGTGTACAAAGTCCATTTCTGAACCGAGTCACCCTCGTTTCAGTCCTGTTTCACTGAACCTGTATAACCTACCATTCCAGCCATGTCTATCTCATGAGATATAAAATCTTTAACCAATGAATTTGAGGGAGATATAGGTCTCACCCATCTCATAATGATACCATTCTTATGTGTGCCACAAAATCATAACTCATACATCATTGCATAACCCATGTAATAAAAATGGGAATCTTAAACATCATAACATCATAAAACAACTAATACAGGATAATGGAATTGATAAATATATTTCCATCACAACATAATAAAATCCATGTAATAATAGGGATAGAAACATAACCCTTTATTATCATAGATGAAAAATAATTTTGATAAAACACTTGAACTCCATTCTTGAGGAAAATATCATTTCTGCTTCAGAAACACTTTTCCTTTCATAAAATGTCGTACAATTATAAACTAAAATAAGTTGATTAAAAATAAACTTGAAATCTTGTAAATGAATCTTTTTGGAAATAATGTTTTAAAAATCTATTCATGCCGTATAAGTTAAAAAAACATTCTTTGTACTTTTGTCGGAAAAGTCAAAAAGTACCTCGTACGAAAAACGACAAAAGATTCCTTTCATATCCTTTACTAAAAACTCACCTAAGGGTAAAATTGGATTTAAAAAATTTTATTTGGATGGAAATAATATTAAATATTGAGGAAACATGGATTTGGATGATAAAATACACCCCAATAAATGCCAAAGTATAAACAATCTCGGATAAAAATGAGATTGTGATATTTCCCTTACCTTAGGTTCGATTTTCTTCGTAAGTGTTCGAACCTACTGTATTATGATTTAAATAATGTCATTGACTTATTCCAGAATCATAATCATTGTTATGATATCATATATGGTTCACTTATGACTTTATATTACCCGTTCTTTTGTAAATTCCATGTTAAAGAGCGTTTTGGGTAAAATTGTTTCATTTGTCGTCCGTGTTTTGACTTGTAATTATTCATATGATTACATAGATCATGATTACATAATTCTAGAATATAAATCATGATTTATATATAATATATATTCAGAATATACATATATATAATAAATCCGTAAATGGAAAGAAATACACCGTTCATGGAGACGGTAGGTCGTACGTACACATGAACGTTGTTTTTGTTTCCTTGTTGAGTTGAATGGAATTAAGTAGATGACATAAATATATATACACATAAATCCAGTATCATTATTATGTAATATATTTCATGATTACTTGTTATATATACTTTATAATCATTCATGAATGGTTAAAGTGGAGAATGAATCTCATCGCGTCGTGGAGACGGTAGTCCGTACGTACGCACGAGTGATGATATCATTCTCATGATCGTGGGACTGTATTGAAGTGTATGTATACTCTTTAATAATCAATATAACTTTAAAATAATAATATATAGTTATTATTTACACCATTATACCCATCCAAGTAAGGTGGTGGTGGAAAATAGATTTTACCACGGCGTGGAGATGGTATTCAGTACGTACGCACACGCGGTGATTTCATTTTCTATAGGATGGATAGATGGTGAAATAGGGTTGTTTCATACTTATAATAACATATCAGTATATTATTGATACTTATGTTATTACTTCATAATGAAACAACCTAAGAAGAAGAAGTGGAAGAAGAAATAAAGGTGAAAGAATCGGTAACAGAAATTACATCTTCTTTGAAGCACCTCTTTGAAACCTCCTCTTAGGGCACTAAAATTGGTCTTTGAGGAATACCAAAACCTCTATAATGTTTCTAGGTAAGTGGATAGGAGAATTTGGCAGATTGTTTCCAAGCATGAAAGCTCAAAGTTGTGTGATGAAGAGATGGAGGAGGTTCCCTTTTATAAGTGAGGAAAGGGTCACCTTTGGAATAACTAAAAATATTATTTTATTATAAAGTCATGTTCGGTTTTAAATAGCTCCAAATTGATTTATTTCGAAGCTAAGGTGGGGATGGGTCTAAAACCTATCATCCAATAGAATTTAGACATGTTTAGATTCCTATTTTAATGTTATCATTTAGATTTATCATTAAGTTAAATAATTTTACTTTTACCGTGTCTTCTTGTGTTATTATACTATAATGTTAATAAACTCACAATAACAAGCCAAACGAACCCCAAGTTGTTTATTATTAATATATATAACCTTATCTAAGTCATTTGTCCGAACCTTAGATTTTTAGGAATAAAATAACAATTAATAATATAATATTTGTTTTAAAAACTATTTTATGTCAATTTTCATACTATTTAGTAATTGATTTTTGTGAAAATCATAACAGAATGATTAGTTCGACAAAATCTAATTAAATCACCACTAACATGTCATATTAACCTAAAAAATTATTTTAATTCATAAAAAGTCTCAAATTATATTTATTTGGGTATTTATAATATCAATAATTCTAATTTTTCACTATTATGGTAATTACTATATTATAATTCTGTCATAATAAATTGATTTATTTAATATATAAAAATTATAAATAAAATTTCATTATGTAGGAAATATTATTATCTTTCTAATTAATATTTAAAATCGAATTTATCTTATGTATAACCCTATATTAAAAATGATTTACTTATTAAACTTTGATTTTAACTATTTTAACCCTTCTTTAAATAAATTAATAGTAAATGTCCTAATCTAATCCAAGTGGACCTAAATGGTCATATTTTATTCCTAAGGTTGTTTTTGGTCGAATTACACTTATACAATGGAATTAGGGCATGTGTTAGGGTAATAATAATAACACTTTTACCCTTAATTACCCTATTTACTTTAAACCGTGGTAAAAAAAGTAAAAAGTTACTATTCACCAAAAATTATTTTCATCTCATTGAACCAAATTTTAGTCCTTGATATTAACCGTGTCTCTCGGATGTTCAAAATTCTACTCACAGAAGTGGTAAAATTAAGTTTTATGAAAAATTCAGTTTTTTAACTACTACTTAGTGGTTTCACTATTCATCAAAAATTGAAAGTTTTCAGAAAAATACCAAAATTTCACCCAAGGCTAATTTCGATATTCCGAATCCAAAAATGAAGTTCATTTTGAAGAATAAAATTTATAAAATTTCAAAAAATGGTTATTACTATTCATAACGGCTCATTTTAATAATATTTCAATATTGTATCATTGTTTCTGAAGCTCGGTATTGCGTACTAAACATGCTATCGAGGAAGGTCGTGATTGCGTGTAATGCAAGGCAAGTCAAGGATGCGTGTTGAGAAAGCTCCTTTTGGTAGAGCATACAAAACAAGACATTAATGAAATTAAAAAGAATATTTTTCATAAAATCTCGGGGTGTTACATCCTACCCCCCTTTAAATGAATTTCTCCCTCGAAATTCGTCGGGGTTATAAATGGTTTACTATTCAAATGTTTTTTTAATAGAAACCCACATCGTAAAAAGGAATACCAAAAACAATCTTTAAAAACAAAAGTATGAAACGTAACGGTTACCCAAATAAACTAATCACTGGGTTTCCACATAGGTGAAAATATGGATATGGAAGAGAAATCTCACCATCATGTTCTGATGGAGAGTGGTAGAGAACATGGCTATAGAAAATCCAGCAATCACGAAGCCATAGATTTGTGACGATCTAAGGTACCATCTGATTCATCGAATATAAGGGTACTAGGACAACTTTTTTTTTATTTTCAAGATCATTTCCCTAAAGTTGAAGATTTTGAATTATAATAAATACTTACTTTATTTTAGTACAATCTCACTATTGTTCGTGCTTTGAACAATTTCCACTTCATCTCTTAAAGAAATGAAGTTGAATTTGTTATTCATGAAGTGTTAATAGATCATGTGATAGAATGATGGGTCATTCCATCTGTTTCAAAGAAAATGTTAGCAGAAGTTATCAAATATACATTAGTACATCTATCTTATATCGTTCTAAAATGGACATATACTTCATCTATCATACCACTTAATAAAATAAAACTAGTTTATACTAACCAGGGACTTCTTGTAGTCCAGTGGTAGGCGATAAAGGCCAATCACACTTCGGTTGTGGGTTCGATTCCCACAGCCTTGTCCGACGCGATGGGATGTCGCCCATCCTGCATGTTGTCCTTTTTCTAAAACCACATTACTATAACATCACATAAATAATATCAAAAGTTCTATCCTTAAATAATACTAACTTATGTTCAACATAATCCATTCCAATCTTTAGGAAATACATCGGTCCAAGCTCATAATATAATGAAAATGATTACTTGAAATGTCATCAACCAAGCATGTGAATACCATCATTTATCCCCCATATATCTTGTTGGTCACATTCCAATCATGTGAATATCTTAATCATGTATTCTCTTGAAAGATGAATACCCATTAAACCTTAGTGAAAACATGAATGCTATCAGAAGTTAACTCTTTCCACATACGAAAATCCAAAAATTCTATATACTCAAACCATGATATAACCTTCTCCTTATATCAGTCATGAGCTCATGAATACGGTCAAACATTTCATTTTCTCGTTATCCCTTCATTATGCACATATCATCTGCTTTCCAAAATATTTGAATCACTTTTTATGGTTACCGGTACCTTAAAATTATTGAAAACCACGATAGACTAATACAAAAATATTTTAATACACAATAAAAGTACCTCAACAACATTATTTTTGAATACCAATACATAAACACTTCAATCCATCCTCTTCAATGATTGTCCTGGAATAAGTCCTTCCTTGATTTAGAAGTAACTTTTTAGGTCAGGGCATTGAGTTGGGTAATTCCCATGTTCTACACAAATAATACATTGAACTCCATAACATTCTGTCACTCTATTACCCTTTTCTCCACACAAATAACATCGGTCCCTCTATTTGAGGTATTCCTCAAGGTTCTTCTTCCCTTCTTTAGAAATCTCAGTCTTCCTTTATTTATGCTCCTCAACATGTGAACATGCATAATAGTCTATCTTCCTCATACTTGATGAATTAGGAATACCACTAAATTTCACCTTGTTAATAATATATTGCGATGACTAATTCGACATAATCACAATATCTTTCCCTCTAGGATTTACACAATTTTTTTTCTCATATTCACCAATTTTTCCATTAGATTCAATGTTAACCGAATTCCTTTTGGTTCCCTCAATTAACTAAAATAGAAAAAGAATTCTGTGAGAGGAAAAATCATTCTAGATAAAACAACATAGTAAAGGTGGAGTACCCTCAATATCTAACATCTTAGATTAAATTATAAGATCCTTAGTGAAATTCTAGGACTATATCCTATACTTATACTTAACCTAAGAGACATCCCTAGACATACCTTAGAAATATCTCTAGGGATCTCACTAATGTTTTTGCATCCTAGTTTCCAAAGGTTGACTAAACCTTTCCTCTGATACCAACTGTAGAGACCCAAAGCTTGACGTACATGGACATTACATTACTTTTTCGGAATACTTAGTACATAACAAAAACACACACACAAGGATCTTAATAGTTTAGTGTCTTTGGAAACTCGGAAGATAATCTTCTAATCATGGTGAAAGATCTTCAACATCTCCCATAAAGATCTTCCTTCTTTTTTACCTGAAACCTTTGTTTATATCCTGGGGAAAAGAAAACATAAAAGGGTGAGCTCAAATGCTCAGTTGGGGTAAAGAAAAGAAATATCAATCACATCATATTCATAAGAACATAACATTTTGACAATCTTAACCTGAAAAAGAGAGCATAATTTCATAACATGGGATAAATCATAGTAGTGAAATGAAATCCCAATAATCATAACTTAAAACATGAAACTTTGTGGAATACACACATAATCATAGAGAATCATTTATTATTAGTCAAGACTCATTGCCAAGACTATCTTAGTGGACAATGTCCATTTCTGAACCGAGTCACCCTCATTTCAGTCCTGTTTCACTGAACCGGTATAACCTACTGTTCCTGCCATGTCTATATCATGAGATATAAAATCTTTACCCAATGAATTGGATGGAGATATAGGTCCCACCCATCTCATAATGATACCATTCTTATGTGTGCTACAAAATCATAACTCCTACATCATTGCATAACCCATGTAATAAAAATGGGAATCTCAAACATCATGACATCATAAAACAATTCATATAGGATAAATTAATTCATAAAAATATTTCCATCACAACATAATAAAATCCATGTAATAATAGGGATAGAAACAGAACCCTTTATTATCTTAGATGGAAAATAATTTTAATAAAACACTTGAACTCCATTCTTGAGGAAAATATCCTTTCTGCTTCAAAAACACATTTACTTTCTTAAAATGTCTTACAATTATAAACTAGAAGAAGTTGATTAAAAATAAACACAAAAACTTGTAAAGGAATCTTTTTGGAAATAATTTTTAAAAAATCCATTCATGCCGTATAAGTTAAAAAAACAATCTTCGTACTTTTGTCGGAAAAGTTAAAAAGTACCTCGTACGAAAAACGACAAAAGATTCCTTTCATATCCATTACTAAAAACTCACCGAAGGGTAAAATTGGATTCAAACAATTGTAGGTGGATGGAAATAATATTAAATATTGAGGAAACATGGATTTGGATGATAAAATACACCCCAGTAAATGCCAAAGTATAAACAATCTCAGATAAAAATGAGATTGTGATATTTCCCTTACCTTAGGTCCGATTTTCTTTGTAAGTGTCCGAACCACCTGTATAATGATTTAAATAATGTCATTGACTTATTCCAGAGTCATACTCATTGTTATGATATCATATATGGTTCACTTATGACTTTATATTACCCGTTCTTTTGTAAATTCCATGTTAAAGAGCGTTTTTGGTAAAATTGTTTCATTTGTCGTCCGTGTTTTGAATTGTAATTATTCATATGATTACATAGATCATGCTTACTTAATTATAGAATATAAAACATGATTTATATATAATATATATTCAGAATATACATATATATAATAAATCATAAAATGGAAAGTAATACACCATTCATGGAGACGGTAGGCCGTACGTACGCATGAACGTTGTTTTCATTTCCTTGTTGAGTTGAATGGAATTAAGTATATGACATAAATATATATACACATAAACCCAGTATCATTATTATGTAATATATTTCATGATTACTTGTTATATATACTTTATAATAATTCATGAATGGTTAAAGTGGAGAATGAATCTCATCGCGTTGTGGAGACGGTAGTCCGTACGTACGCACGAGCGATGATATCGTTCTCATGATCATGGGACTGTATTGGAGTGTATGTATAATATTTAAGAATAAATATCACTTTAAAATAATCATATATAGTTATTATTTACACCATTATACCCATCCAAGTAAGGTGGTGGTGGAAAATAGATTTCCCCACGGCGTGGAGACGGTATTCCGTACGTACTCACGTGCGGTGATTTCGTTTTCCGTAGGATGGATAGGTAGTGAAATAGGGTTGTTTCATACATATAATAACATATAAGTATATGATTGATAATGATGTTATTACTTCATAATGAAACAACCTAAGAAGAAGAATTGGAAGAAGAAATAAAGGTGAAAGAATCGGTAACAGAAATTACCTCTTCTTTGAAGCGCCTCTTTGAGACCTTCTCTTAGGGCACTAAAATTGGTCTTTGAGGAAGACCAGAACCTCTAGGTTGTTTCTAGGGAAGTGGAGAAGAGAATTTGGCAGAGTTTGGCCGAGCTTGAATGCTCAAAGTGGTGTGAGGAAGAGAGGAAGGAGGTGCCCTTTTATAAGGGAGGAGAGGGGCACCTTTGGAATAACAAAAAATATTATTTTATTATAAAGTCAAGTTCGATTATAAATAGATCCAAATTGATTTATTTCTAAGATAAGGTGGGAATGGGTCTAAATCCTCTCATCCAATAGAATTTAGTCAAGTTTAGATTCCTATTTTGACCTTATCATTTAGATTTATCATTAAGTTAAATAATTTTACTTTTACCGTGTCTTCTTGTGTTCTTATAATATAATGTTAATAAACTCACTATAACAAGCGAAACAAACCCCAAGTTATTTATTATTAATATATATAACATTATCTAAGTCATTTTGATGAACCTTATATTTTTATGAATAACATAACAATTAATAATATAATATTTGTTTTAAAAACTATTTTATGTCAATTTTGACACTATTTAGTAATTGATTTTTGTGAAAATCATAACATAATGATTAGTTCGAAAAAATCTAATTAAATCACTTATAACATGTCATATTAACCTAGAAAATTAGTGAAATTTATAAAAAGTCTCAAATTATATTTTTTTGGTTATTTATAATATCAATAATTCTAATATTTCACTATTATGGTAATTACTACATCATCATTGTGTCATAAATAAATTGAATTATATAATGTATAAAAATTATAAATAAAATTTCATTATGTAGGAAATATTATTATCTTTCTAATTAATATTTACAATCGAATTTATCTTATGTATAACCCTATAATAAAAATTATTTACTTATTAAACTTTGATTTTAACTATTTTAACCATTATTTAAATAAATTAATAGTAAATGTCCTAATCTAATCCATGTGGGCCTAAATGGTCATATTTTATTCCTAAGGTTGTTTTTGGTAGAATTACACTTATCCAATGGAATTAGTACATGTGTTAGGGTAATAATAATAACACTTTTACCCTTAATTACCCTATTAACTTTTAACCGTGGTAAAAAAAAGTAAAAAGTTACTATTCACCAAAAATTATTTTCATCTCATTGAACCACATTTTAGTCCTTGATATTAACCGTGTCTCTCGGATTTTCGAAATTCCACTCATAGAAGTGGTAAAATTATGTTTTATGAAAAATTCAGTTTTTTTAACTACCACTTAGTGGTTTCACTATTCATCAAAAATTGAAAGATTTCAGAAAAATACCAAATTTTCACCCTAGGATAATTTCGATATTCCGAATCCAAAAATGAAGTCCATTTTGAAGAATAAAATTTCAAAAATTTCAAAAAGTCGTTATTACTATTCATAATGGCTAGTTTTAATAATATTTCAATATTATATCGTTATTTATGAAACTCGGTATTGCGTACTACACACGCTATCGAGGAAGGTCATGATTGCGTGTAATGCAAGGCATGTCAAGGATGCGTGTTGAGAAAGCTCCTTTTGGTTTAGCATACAACACAAGACATTAATGAAATTAAAAAGAATATTTTTCATAAAATCTAAGGGTGTTACACTTTCCATAGCAAGGAAAGAGATATACTGTTTATTATGATGCATCATGTATTGGGATGGGAGCTGTGCATATGCAGGGTGATGGAGTGGTTGCGTACGGGGCTTGGCAGTTGGGGCCACACAAGAAGAATTGCCTGACGCATGATCTGGAGTTTGCTACTATTTTTCATGCCTTATGTTTTTTGAGACACTATCTTATTGGAGAGCACATTGTGTTTTTCACCAACAACAAGAGTCTCAAGTACATTTTCACTCAGCATGATCTGAATTTGAGACAACGCTGGTGGGTTGAGTACCTACAGTCCTTTAACTATGAGCTTACATATATGACTGGGAAAGGCAATGCAGTGGCTGATGTGTTGAGATGGAGGACTCAGATAAAGGTAGTTTGGGAAGCCAGCGGTGAGTGGTAGCTTATGGCTCTGTTTTCTAAGATGAAGTTGGAGATGCACAATAGACAGGGGCAGAGTTTTCTCTCTTCTGTAACTATTACCTATACCCTTCTTGATCAAGTACAAATGAGGAAATTATCAGTTTTTTAAGGCCTAATCATACGGGAAAGAGTTTTAAGTGATGACCATATTTTTGGGTGGATCAAATACGAGGATGAGGTATTGCGTTTCCAGGGGCCCGTATTAGTGCCAGCAGACATACGGGAGGACCAGATGCCAGATTTTCATTCCTCAGTATGGGAAGTTCATCCTGGTGTCACCAAGATGTATCGCGATCTACACCATTAGGATTGGTGGCCAGGTATGAAGAGGGACGTTGCTGGTTTTATCACGAGGTGTTCCACTTGTCAGCCGGTGAAGGTAGAGCATCAACTACCAGTAGTCCTTTTCCAGTAGTTACACATTCTCGAGTGGAAGTAGAATGATGATGTGATGGACTTCGTGACCGGTTTACCGAGGTTGGATCGAGGGAATGCCGTTGGTTGGGTTTTTATTGACAAACTCACGAAGATTGCTCACTTTTTGTCGATCAAGGGGACCTTCAGTGTTAATGAGCTGGGGTTGTTGTACATATGAGAGATTGTATGTCTACACGGAGTTCTGCACACCATTGTTTCAAACAGGGATGGGCATTTTACTTATCGGGTTTGGAAGGGGCTTCAGAAGGCATTGGGTACATAGGTACTTTTGAGTATAGAATACCATCCCCAGACCGATGGACAGTCCGAGCGTATGATTCAAGTGCTTGAGGACATGCTCCGGGCATGAATTATGGACATTGGGGGTTCTTGAGAGAATAATATACCTCTAGTGTAGTTCTCCTACAACAATAGTTTTTAAGAAACAATTCAGTTGGCACCTTATGAGTCTTTGTATGGTAGGCCATTCCGATAACCATTATTTTGGCTGGAGGCAGGAGAGGAAGCTTTGTTGGGACCTCTTCCTATTCAGAAAACCACAGAGTAGATAAATTTGATTCGGAATAGGATGGGTACGGCACAGTCTCGACAGAAGTCATATGCTGATCAACGGAGATGACCTCTGGAGTTTGAGGTCGGGGATCTTGTTTTCCTACATGTCACACAGAGGTTGGGGAATAGGAGGATTAGGAGACAGGGTATGCTTTCGACGAGGTATTTCAGACTTTTTGAGGTGTTCAAGGGATTTGGGACAGTTTCTTATCAGTTGTAGTTACCTCATAGGTATCGCGATATGCATGATGTTTTTCACGTTTCATAGCTCTAACATTACTTTTCAAACATGTCTCATAACCCTGATCCCAATGTGGTTTAGTTAGATGTGGATTCATCATTCGAGGAGCATCCTATATGGATTTTTAATCATAATACAAAGGTTCTCTGTGGCTGGTATATTCCACTGGTATGGGTGCTATGAATTCACGAGCAGGTATAGGACGAGACTTGGGGGAGGGAGGATGATGTACGAGCACAGTGGCCGGAGCTGTTTGGGGTTTCTTATTCTACGTCGTTCTAGGGAAATTCATGGAAGAATTTCATTAATGGGGGATTTTTGTAAGAACCGGAATCCTTTTTTAGGTATATATTCGTTTTTCTAGTAGTTTTTGAGAAATAGAGGGAATTATGGAAATTTTTGAAGTAGACACCGTGTACATTATGAGTACACACCATGTACTGCGATGCTGCTGGAGGCTGTGTGTTGTCTGTGTCATGGCACACACATGGCCATGTAGGGGTGATATAGAGGCCTCCTAAAGTGGAGTACAAAAAGTTTTAGTACATGTCGTGTACTTAAAAATTACACTATGTGTAATTTATTTTTTTCATTAAACACATCGAGGTCATGTCTAATAGACAGAACAAACTTCTTCTCGTTCGTCTTCATCCAAGAGAACTTGTAAGACCACATATATTTGATGATCCCCTGAGCCTCTATCTGTCCTCCGAATCAAACACCATTTATTGTGTTGGAATTGCATAGGTGAGTCCTCTCTTCTGCTAGAACCTCATTCCACGATTTCTCTTATTTTCCAAGTTATTGTGGGTTGAATGTTTTAGAATTTCTCTATGGTCTACGGCGTTCTAATGAGATTCAATCTTTGAGGTTCAAGAGTATTGTTCTCCTAACCCCTAGGTTGGTGGTTTGTGCCTTTCTTTTGAAATTCATTGGATATTTTGTGCTATTTCCACCAATACCCTTGAACGGGTTATTGCGTGTTTATCGTTTTGGCCTATTGTTTGCATGATTTTATTATATTCTAGAGTAGAGGATACTGAATGTGAATAGGGTTAATTATTATTCTGTATAAATGTTTTACATGCATGTTTTTCCTGTCCGGACTATTGGGTCTAGTTTTCCTTTATGGATGTTGTTTACTTTCTATTCCTAGTATTGTAGGATGGTATGATTGTAGTTATAATGTGCTAATAGGCCATTGAATTCTAGCCAATTAGTTCCTGAGGTTTAAATTAGTGGTTACACACTCTATATATATTTGACTTACATAGGTTCGTGAGAACCTAGTGTGTTAGACCATTAAGAGAATGGATGTAAGGGATTCTCCAGAGAGTCTTTATAATTTTACGATGCGAGACCAAAGGGGGAATTGACATTGAGTGCTTCCTCAGAGTGTCTGTAGTTCCTTGACGCAGGTCACAAGGGGTATGAGATGTTGAGTGATTCCCCATTGCACCTTTAGTACGATACGATACTATAGGGTGAATTGACGGTGAGTGCTTCCCCAGAGAGTCTATATGTTAATTGGAACAAAGGGGTGAGACTGTGTGTGCCTCCTAGAGGGTTGCTAGAACTTGTTGGTGGAACCATCGGGTCTAGGCTGTGAGAACTACCCAGAGGGTTACCTGTTTGTTTCTACTTTCTTTAGTAACTGATTAATTGTTTCGGAATTGAATTCTTGAAACTGTGGATTTTTTTACTATTGAATAATTTTCTCTTTACTGTTCCCTGTACTTTTACTGTTATATATTCACTGACTATTAGGAACATATCTCGTGGTGGTTGCCTACTGGGATTTAGTATCACACCCTATTTGGGCCATGATTTTGGTCCGAAATAGATTATATTGATGCAGGTATAGATAACGGAAAGCTCCCATCTTCTTCAGGTACGTGATTACATTGGATCTTGAGAGCATGGGACCAAGATGTGGATTGCGATGGTGAGGATTTTCTCATTGTTTTCATCTTGTACTTTGTTTTCGTAATGTATTCAGCATTGTGACTTTTTTGGCTTCTTTCCTAGTCATATATATATCATGCATCTTTTATATATATTTATGATCTAGTTGTTTCTTTATCAGTCTTCCTCTATTTACTATAGTTGGATATTTACTGCTTCCAATATTGTGCATTGTTTACTTCTGCCATGTACTCTTCCAATGAGGGCATAATTTCTCCACTATTTCACCCAAGGCCCTCACTGCTAGTCGGTAGCCTCTGGCGTTCAGGGAAATGTGATTAAGTTCATGTGACCAAATGGGTATAGGGTTCCTTTGGGTGACTTCCGGAACCGAGACGTTACAAATACCATCCTTACATAGTCATGATTCTATAATTAGTTAATATTACTAGATAAAAGAATTATGTTTTTCTCAAATGTCATAAACATATTTTATGTATAAATTTATAAGAAATGCATATTACTGATTTTAAATTATAGATCACACAAGTAATGTTTAGTATCAATTGTTTATCAACTCAAATTTGAATTGATGTTCTGCTAAATGGATCTGAATTTCTCAATCATTTTTTTTTCTTGATCAGGTCCTCATTTCTGTCATTCTCTAACAAGATACTAGGATGTTTGTAACACCCCAAAAATTCTAGAATAATAAATTTAATTTGATAACATATAACTTATTAATAATTTATGGTATAATTAATATTATACATATATTTTATAGATTATAAAGCATGAAAATATTGAGTTATCTATCATCACATAAAACAACGCGTTTCTTTGATAGCTTTTGTTACACATAAGACCGAGTTTTACCAAATAAAAAAATATTATTAATATATTATTATTTAATATAATCTATCTGATAAATTTATGGTTATTAATTGGATTACTGAACTTATTAAAAAATATGGTTTACATGAATATAAAATTAATTCATTGGTAATCAATTAATTAAAAATGAATTTAAAAACCAATTGAATATAAAAGAAATGTTTTTATGTGGATACAGTTATTCCATCCTAAATAATTAAGTCAATTAAAAATTTTTAATGATTTTAATATAATGTATATTTATATATTAAATAATTATTTATACTCTACTAATATATTGTAGTGTCATAAGAATGGAAAAACACTAATTTTATACATAAAAACATATATTTTACTAATGGAAATAACACAAGATTTTAATGGAAAACTTATTTTAAATCTAAATTTTGGAAATTTTATAAACTTTTTATGCCAAAATAAACATTATTTTATGAAATATTAATATAAAAAATATCTTATGTTAAATTTATTTTATTGTTTGTGATGTTTCCATTTTTGATGAATAGTGTAAAACCCTGAATTTTAATTCATAATTTATTTTTCATCTAAATTATTTATAATTTTAAATTGTTTATTTATATCTTTTTAAACATAATTAGATAATGTTAACATCAATTATTTAAAATTATATCAATGTAATCAATTTCACATTTAAATTCGACATAAAAACATTAAAAACATTGGAATATTTTTACTTTTAAAACTAGCTTTGTCGTCCCATCAATGGGATTTAATGTAACTTTTTTTCCACTTATATGATTATAATTTGGAAGAATGGATTATTTATTTTGAATCATCATAGTATATAATTTATAATAATGAAAAATTAAGGTATTTCCAAACTATTAGTGTACACAATTAAAATTAATTACATTGATTGAGAGAAAAATGTACTTAACAAATGACTAAACCAAAAACATAATGGCTTAATGACATAAGAACTGTTAGAAAAGAAATTTTATGGACATATATAGAAATTATCATCACTTTTATCGAGATATATTCATTATTATATCCACTTTACATGGCTAAAACGTGGGTTTAATTCTTTTTGTAAATTATAAATGAATTTTACTCCTTTTCCACAATAAAAAGGAACTCAACCCTCAATCTCATTCACATCTCTCATGAAATTTGGAATTTACAAAAAATAATCAAATAATATACCACTATACATCCCCACATCATAGAAGCTACACATTTTGTAGAAATATAACCATGGAAGTCTTTTGGTATAAACCAGAAAGAGTTTCCCTAATAACATGTAATGTTCTAAATCGATCAATTTTGTTTCATTCACCTCTTAACAACTTAAATTAATTTAATATAATGAATATATAATAACTTATGTTAAAAAAATATACAGATATGTTTTAATGAATTTTTTTTCATCTAAACATTCACAAACATCCCTAAAATGGGTAATGAATTTATTAATTCGCATGTGATGAACTACTGCCTTGCAAAAAAATGTCGTTCATTTATCCTTTACCACGTCTCGTGAATGGAAATTATGATGGAAACACTCTTTATATATTATATATGTGATACTATTTTTTTATTCATACTTTTGGAATTTTATATAACACATACCTCAATCCTTTTGATTTTTTGTTTATATGATAATATATCTTTTGGGCGTGTGGACTACCACCTCCTCATTGCAATGTGATACATTTAAATATTACATGGAATTTATAGAGGATGTTTTTAATTAAAATGTGTGATATATATGACACAAATATGATACTAGTATTATATTTTATGTATATACCATTTAATTTTTATTCTTTTAAATATGAAAATGAAATGGATGTAGCGTTCTGGTGTACTTACGTACTACCGTCTCTATGAACGGTGCATTTAATTACCTATTTCCATGATTTATGGTCTAATATAAATAAGTATATAATTTAGATACATGATATATGTAAATCATCATTTTCATTCTGTATATGATTAAATCAGGGCCTAATTATGATTTACAATAAGTAAAATGTAAAAACATGCCTAAAAACTAGGCAATTAACATTTGAAATAGTAAAATAATGAAAATATTTTAAGGGATGGGTAATAATATATTATAAGAATATATTATTTGATATTATATATATTATTATGTTTTTTATATGTTATTGATATTTTTAAAACCATTATACTTTTTGTTAAAGAACATTCACCTAAAATAAAATGAATGGTAATTGGCTCATGTCACAGTTTTCATTCAATAAGGCCTACACCATAATCACCATACAATTCATTTTATTGGTGTATATAATACTCTTAATTTATTTTATAAAATGAATGAATTTCTCATCATGGTATTTAGTATTTCAATTTTAATTATTCCATTCATGGGTAATATAATTCAAAAGTTTCTAAGTAGTAAGGCACTTCATCTCAATTTTTATTCATTAGGGCCTGGTTTATTATTGTGGACATAATTTATTTTATATGATGTAAATACCATCAAATTTACATGTAATATCATTAATCATTAATTTTCTATGATATTTTTTTGTTTAATGTAGAATTATTTTATCTAAGGGGATTTACTCAAAAAGTTACCCCATGTGGTAAAGAAATTTCATCACCCAATATATTTTAATTCTGGTGTATTACATACTAATTATCATTAATATTCTATGAATATGTGTATAATTGATTTGAATAATTATCTATTTATTACACTTATTTCATGAGGATTTGAATTTAATACACATAACCAATTCATTTAATAATTTTCACTTCAACATTATGATAATTTAATGAGTTTATAAAACAATCCCATTATACTCAAAAATTATTATTATTGAAATTATTTTAAAGTTATTTATATGATAATTGTTCAATAAACCCTTTATTTTAATTTTAATATTGTTATTCATGACAATTTTCAAGTAATACTACTATTTTCCACTCTTTGGTAATCAAATCTTTTAGAAAATGTTTTTTAAGGAAATCAGACATAACTTCTATCTTTAGAGGGAGAACCTATTTTATTCTAAAAACAATGTTTTTTTAAAAAATTGTCTTCAAACATTTAAATGACAATTATTGAAGGAAATTTTCCCCCATTTTTTTCTTTTTCAATTTTTTTATAAGAATCTAGTACTCTCTTTTTGAGAAAGGCATTTTCCTATCATTTTTACCGTGGAAAAGGTATTTTATTTTTACCTATTATGTCATGTACAAATTATCCCATCATCATTACTTCAACACATCCATTAGATGATTAAAATATAAAATTTTAATGATTTTTTTTAAAAATTCTTTTTCAACAAAATGGATTTTGAAATTTTTTTTCAAAATAAAAATGATATTTTCCTCATGAATGGATTTAAAAGATAATTTTTATTATATTTATATTCGTAAAAAATGATAACCCTTAATTTTTACTCCACATTGGATGGGATTTATTGATATTATCCTTATCCTTCCGATAAATGATTTATTATTTATTCTACCAAGGATAATATTGAAATTTTCTTCTATGATTTATTTTTTAGCCCCCTTAAAATATTCAAATGCATGTGATCATTGAACATTGATCATCTTCTAATTATCCATAACATTTATCCGGGATGTTTTTATTTCCTAAACTATATAACATTTTTTTATATGGTGTTTACTTTGAATTTAGTTGAATTAGTGAGAAAATATTGATAAATATGTATCATTTACTCAATCCAAATTTTTTATAAGGCATGTTTTTTATTAAATAAATATATTATTCTTTATGATGAATTATTTACATATGTAATGACAGTTGGCAGATGAAATTTATATAACCCCTCTATAAATCAAAATGTTCTCATGAGAAAAAATAGCTGTTTAAATTAAATGTTTTTCTACCTAATCTTTTGAACCATCATGTGAAAGGACTTGAAGGTGTCAGTTTTCATATTCCTTAGACAAGATATACAATTATTAATCATTTCATTCATTTGGAATTCAGTTATTGTTGTTATTTATCCTCGATATATTTGACTTGATATTATATATGGGTGAATTTCATTCATATATTATTAATTAAATGATTTTTTTAGTTTTTTAACTTTCCATATTTGATAGGGATTATCCAGTTGTTTAAATGGAATGTGTTTTTAGTTATATACCTCCCCATAATATATAATCACTTCTTTCTCAATTATTAATTAAATGAAATGTGTTATTAATTATTACCTGGACATATTGATTATTCTCATTGATTCATTTTTTACCCCACAATAGTTTTCCCTTACTAAGCATTTCTTCTCAGTATTATTTTGTTTCCTTTCCATAGGATTCATGAAGTGTACTATGAAAGTAATAAAATGATATAATTGATGAAATAATGTTATAGTAGAAGGAATTTTTGTTCTATAATTTGTGTATTCATTTATAAAACAAGACACTTTTATGTATCACATATACACAAATTTCAAATCTATTTTGTCATTTGTGATGATATTTACATGTATATTTTACAAATCTAATGAATCATGTCACTGGAAATGGGCTATCTAGATTCATGTTTCTAAATATCTTATTATATAATGTTTAATAGAGTATTTGGGAACTATAATTTATTAAAAAATAGATAAGGTAACATAACCCAAATAATGAATTTGATGATAAGTATAGAAAAACATCATTGAATTTTTGTAAGGTAGAGATTATGTGGGTATTCCTAGCTATACATCGTTATCAACATGGATGTTTCTTTTGTTTATATTAATATATTTCATGAGAAAATATTGAGACCACGCACTAACACTTCATGAGATTCTGAAGCCTTGTGTGCTTGGAATAACTTTTTTGAATAAAGATCCTCCATTAAATAAAAAAAACTAAGAGGATAACTTTGATTTATTAGAAGTCCAAAATGTGTGCCTGGATATAAAATATGAGGGCACTGTTGTGTGCAATACAATTTATTTACATTATTTAGGGCCTAACATCATCTATCAAGGGCCAGATAAAAAATTGATATTTCGGACAAAAATATCATTACAATTATTTAATACAAATATTTTTTTGGAGCAGCGTAGATTTCGTTTCCCCTTTTTATTGAACCTAAAGGCAGGGGTCAATGGTTGCGATTCACAACCATGAAATTTTCATGAGAGATCTAGAGAGAGGGAACCATGAGAGGAGGTGTTGGAAAACAACGAATGGGAAATTGAAGATTGTGATCCCTCATGGGAGGATTGGTTACATATTTAAGAACAAAAAATATGAATGTTCTTTATCGACCGATCCACTTTTCGATGTAGGGAATGTAATTTTATATGTTTATATCCTCGATTTTCATTATTTACCCTTAAATTAAAATTAATAAATCGACAACAGATTGAATCATGGATTTTGCATAGATCTCAGTTGGTGATATTGTTGTATGATTTTAATTGATAATCAATTTTTGTTTAGGTTTATTTAGATCTAGATTGATTCATGTTTAAATTGGTCCATGGTTTGAATTCCACACATTTCCCCCATTTTTTATTTCTAATGTGGATAAATCAAGTCCAACATGAACAAGGATCCATCTATCCACCTTGGGTGTTCATTTTAATTTTCTTCATCCCCATCCTTTTATTTATCAATAATTGTTTCCACAAAATTCCAAAATGAAATTCAAGATTTCAATGATGTTAGTTATCAGTGATCACAGTTGGGACTACGATGACGACTAAGAGATTTCACGACCAATAGATGTGGGTCAACGGCCATGGCGGCGAGCGCTATTGGCACGCAGTGGCGGAGGCAGAGGACCAAGGAAGAAGGCTTTGGGGGGCACATGGGGGATCACGACTCAATAGTGGACACGGTGCGCCACAGCGATGGAAGGGGTTCGTAGCTATGTAGTGAGCGGTGGACACGGTTTCCCTAGAACAAACGACGACGGTGTGAGTGGACCCTGCAAGAGACCGCAGTCCAGCTGAACCACGATGGCGACCAGTGGTAACATCTGTGTGTGGGACACGATTCCTGCCATGTCCCAAGAGGATTGGACTGGCCCACTTCAGCGGTCGGGTTGAACTGGTGGGTCAGGCCAACACAGCGGACCTGGTCGGCACAACTGACTAGGCATGGCCCATCTGGTCCGTAACAGGCACTACAGACCAGGTCGACCTGGTCGGTTGGGGCAAACCCACTGGTCGGGTCGGTGGACCTGGGTCGGGTCGGTCAGACCAGACCCAGACCTAATAGACCACGTTATATTTAAAAGGTCCATATCATTCACATCATAAGTCCAATTAATGGTCTATTTGTGACATTATAACCCTCATGATGAGGAAGGCCTTTTTAGATGACTTGTTGTATTATTATAAAATTCCAATATAGGTGAGGATGTCCCCCATGGTACTTACCTTGAGGGATTGGTATGACATTTTATGAAAATCACCTTGAGATAAGAGTCCCAAACAGAGATGTAAAACCTCCTTAGGATGGGAGTGATACATTATCACCTCAGATGGAGTTTGTTGGGTACTTATGTGACCTACTAGTGTGGGGTGTTAGTCCTCCACTTAATTGGTCATATCATTAGGTTCACAATAGTTTTCAAAATCTAATACATTTTTATCAACACTTTAGAGTTCATGGTATTATCATAGAATCATCTATGTTACGGAGAAACAAACATTAGTTTCACTGTATTCTTTAGAATCCCATATCTATATACCAGGACCTCTGACTAGTGTTTCCTCATTGGGTGGGGCCCAGGTTTTTTAAGCCATAGGATAGAATAGTGTCTATGACTTACCATTTCATTCGACATGGATTCTTATGAGAATATATTTATATCCTTGGTAAATTTATTGGTGTATACCTTTGTAGTGTTGTCTGTGCTTTCCTTTGTGTCATTCCATTTTGGTTTGGCAGTCTCCTACTGAGTATTGTTTTACTCACCATTGCATAGGATTTCCCCCCACATATCTTGTCTTGTACAGAAGCTCTATTCTTTTTCAATGTTCTAGGGGAGTAGGATCAAGTCCAAGACCAGAAGACGCCTTGAGGGATCATATGGGCTGAGGCATTCCCAACAGATTTCTACTAAATCTTGAGTACCTTCATTAGCATGTTAGTCATTATATTTCCCTTTGTTTTATAGATTTTATTCTGTCCCTGATTTTCAGTACTGAAATTTACTTTCTGGTTTCACTCTTGTGGTATTACAATAAAATTTATTTGTTTTCGTGCATGGTAGTTGATGTTTTCCATTCCTTTTTTCGTTTTGGCCTGAGAGACATGTGTGTGTGTGTGTGCATACAATTACATAATATAATGCATTCTATTTGTCATATATACCAACTAGGCATTATTCACCCGCATCTGTTCTATCAGAGGTGTGTTTGGGGTGGTAACGACACAGGACCAATCGAGGAAGGTCATGACAGTGTGGTATCAGACGTGGTTTTGATTCCACCATGGGACCAGGATTCATTAAAATTTGTTTCGAGCAACAATGTTATTTATTTCGAGTTTTTCTTTTAGGATAGGGAATCTCGTGTCAGTGTGGAGGCTAACATATATGTAAACCAAAATTTTGGGAATATATTCTTTGACTTAGTGCCTAAAAACACTAGTTGATACGAAATCAATGGATTGTGTATCAAATAAGAATGGGTTGTGTTTTATATGTCTTTTTTTAGTTATCTCCCCCGATATACTCTTTTGATCGTTGTTTATCATGACCTGTTTTAGGATGCCTCCATGAAGGTAGCCCTATGGGATCTTGATTTGGGGCTATGAGGATAATCCACTTAGCTATGAGGCATCAGTGTAGGGTCATATGCTAGATATGGAAACCTCGTGTTGTTTTCATGTAGTATTACCACCCATTGAGATGTAGTTTCTTCCAGCACTACCAATAGAGGATGCATACATGCTTACTACCTTGAATGAGTTCCTGAGGAAAAGACCTACCTTGGACAAGGGTGATACAAACCCACAGATAGTCTAGGTTTGGATATAGGTGGTAACACGTGTCTTTTTCCTTTTGAGGAATCTACCTGATCAGATGGAAGTCATAGCCGCAAGACTTCAGTAAGTCTTAGTAGGAAGGTGGTGGAGCTTAATGATCTAGAGTCATAATGAGATGAACCTCTCTTGGTCTGACATAGAGATACATTTCGTGGAAGAGTTCTTTTTGGTGACCTAGTGCCCAATGCACATCCAGGAGATACTACACCTACAATAGGGCAACATGACATTATTGAACTACTCATCGAGATTCGCCAAAATTTATCGCTAATCCATAGAAATGGTGCAGGAGACATTCTTCATGGATCAGCCTTATGAACAGGGACTACACCAGCAGATCAAGGTGTCCATGTTATCTCTCAATATCTACCCTTGGGATTTAATTTTGGTGGGATATATAATATTGTGGAGTTTATTGGTGGAGTAGGTGCCAGTAGTGGGAGCTACCAGCAGGCATCATGTGGTTGAGTCATCCGCAGTGGGTAGATAGAAATAGAAGAAGGGTCCCATGAGGTTCAATTCCTTCATGAGATAGTCCCATGATATATGATATGTGGTTAGAGGATCATAGGGATGAGGAGGACTACCGAAGGATATACTATGTTTCACCTCCAGTGTTCAGGGACACCTGGCATGAGATTTCCTAACACACCATACGGATAATCAGTAGATAGTCAAGGAACCACCAAGATAGAGTCATATGTTTGATCAGGGTGGTCTTATAAGTGGCATATGTGGTAAGGGAGTAGTTAGAGAAGCTGATGGTGGATGGAGGATCGAGGTATTACCCCCGCCCCCATCCCCCACCCCCAGGTGTCCACCATGGGCTCTAGGAGCCAGTGGATAGTGGAGAGGCCAGCTTCAGATGATGGAGGCTTATGACCCTGAATAATAAGAGATGATTAGAAGTTCAATATGTGTCTTCTTTACCTAGATTCAGTTATTAATGAATGCAGTTTCCTATCATTCATTCCTTTCTATGGACCTTGTTCATAGTTCAATGATTTCGGTGGAGCTATTGGCTCAATATTTTCATTTAGAGACTCCTACAAAGAGGGGATCCGAAAATAAACACTAGTTCCGTTAGAGAGAGATTACACATTGAGGCGAGAGTTTTAGGTAGGATCTTATAGTATTTGTTTCAAATACTTATGATATCATTCTAGGTATAGACTGGTCATCCACAACCTATGCTCTGATTGACTTTTTTAGGCATAGATTTGGTTTTTTCCGCATAGATGGGACCAAGATTTCCATTACAGGTGAGAAAGAAACACATGAAGCATATGAGTGAATTTCATAGAGGTTGGTATATCCGATCACTCACCAGTTGGCTAGCCTCACCCTTGGTTCAGTGGAGTTGAGAAGTCCCTATTTTCCTACAGTGGTGGTCGAGTATGATCACATATTCCCCGATGATGTTCTAGGATTACCTCCTAGCCTGGAAGTTGAATTTTTGCATTAATCTGTAACTCAGGACATCAATAATATCCACACCATCATATCATATTAAACCCATAGATATTCATGATTTGAGGGTAAAACTGGAGGATTTAAAAAAAAAGGGATTCTTGAAGCCTGGCATCTCACCATGGGTGGCCCCAATTTTGTTTTCCAAAAAAGAAGATGGGATTTCGAGGATATGAGTCGAATTCATGTGCCTGTACAAGGTGACTGTGAAGAACAAATATCCAATGACAAGAATTGATGACCTCTTTGACTAGAAGAAGGGAGAGAGGTGGTTCTCAAAGATAGTCCTCAGATCATGTTATCATCATCTTCATGTATAAAATGATGATGTACTAAATATAGACTATATTTTTTTGTATTCCCAATATAAGTAATTGGATATGATATTTTGTGTAATAAATGTCCCATCAGTATTGATGGGACTCATTAACAAGATCTTATAGCCAAACCATGACCAGATCGATTTGTTATTCATTAATGACAATCTGGTGTACTCAGAAACTGAGGAGGAACATGCAATACACCTAAGGATGGCCATCAATACACACTGATAGGACCATCATTATATTATGCTCTCGAATAGTCTGTTCTATTTTCTAGAGGTCCACGTTCGAGGAAATGTCATTTCAGAGGCTGGAGTTATGGTGGATCTAATGAATATTGAGGCGATTCTTTCTTGGGAGCCACCCAGAAGTCTGACTAAGGTAAAGAGTTTCCTAGGTTTAACTAGGTACCATTAGAGGTTTGTGCTTGACTTTTTGAGGGTAGTTTCACCCTTGATGGCCTGGATGTGGAAGGGATATCTCTTCATGTGGGCCAAAAAAAATGCAATCACAGTTTCCTGGTGCTTAGTTGGTGGTTGGTGAGCACTCCCATCTTGAGGCGACCAGAGTTGGTTATTGGGTATGTTGTCTTTTGAAATTCATCAGGGGCAAGAATAAAGTGTGTCCTATTGTAGGGGAAAGTGTTAATTGCATATGTTTCATGCTAATTGAGCTAGTATGAGTATAAGTATGTGACCCATGATCTTGAACTATAGTTGTGGTATTCTGTTTGAAAATACAGTGGCATTACATGATAGGGGAGAAGTTTACCAGCTACTCATACTACAATACCTTCAAGTATATATTTTCTTAGAGGGTACTGTATTGGATACAAAGGGAGTGGTAAGAGTTCCTCCATGATTATAACATCAATACTGTCTATACACCTTGGACGGGTAATTTGGTGAAAAACACACTCAATAAGAGGTCCAGCGTGCATGTCCTGGGTGAGGTATCAGAGAAGTTTTCCTCACTGTAGATATCCTTCATGGATGATGGGGGAATAGATTATATTCAGTCGATGGTTGTCACCCATCCCCTCCTACATAAATTTTTGGAGGCACAACTTGGGGATGTCGACTACAAGTCCTGACGTGAATAGCTTTCCATGGGGTAGGCGCCTAATGGATATTCAATAGATGGGGAGCACATAGTTATCATTCAAGGGTGCATGGTTGTGCTTATGGTGTTGTAGGAGTAGGTCCTGATAGAGTATCAAATTCCCCTTGGAGGTACATTTTTGAGTGGGAAAAATATTTCAGGACCTCTAATGCCAGTTCTGGTGGCCAAGGATGAAGATGGAAGTGGTGGGGTTTGTTTCTTGATGTCCCACTTATCAGAAACTGAAAAAATATTACCAGGTTTTACCATACATGAATCATCCACATGAGGTGCCATAGTGGAGGTTTTATGAGATATCAAAGTACTTCATGATGGGTTTACCATGCATGTCCATGGGATACAATACCATCTGGGTAATCTTTTATCGACTCACCAAGTCGGCCCACATCCTACATATCCAAGAGTAGAGTTTCACATGATCCTCTGTAAGGCCTTCGGGCCACCTCAAGGCCTTCAGGCCACCATAAGAGCGGATGAAAATGATACAACCTAAAAGGAACATGAGTTTGAGTAAGGAACTTTCACCAAAGTATAATCTAAATAGATTTCAATAATGAGTGAGTATGGAACCTTCCATTAGGATAAGAATGTGCATGAAAGAAAAATCCTAGATGAACATCAATGCGATGGTGGAGATCTGATATCACGATGAAGATGTTGGGGAGGAGAAGTTCCAAGTAGTTATTATGGGTTGTATGTAATGTATGATGAAAACGAGAAAAGAATTCCTCTAAGGACAATGATCCATGTAATACATTTGCCTACAGTCCTTGTAAAGGTACCACCTCACCCCTTGAAAGGTGGATTATAAAAAATCAATAAAAAATAGAAGAATTTTATTGATATCATAGGATGCCTCTACATGTAGGAGATATTTTTGACATAATTGGGTACTTTCGAAGATCAATTTAGATCATGATTGATGTTTTACTTCATGGCTGTGAAAGGGATTGTAAGAGGCTTTTGGGAACTAGTTGTGGTTGATCAGAACTTTCCACCCCCATATGGATGGTAAAATGAAGTGGACCATTCATATCTTATATTATATGCTATGTGCCTACATCATGGACTTCTCTCAAAGTTGGGAGGACCACCTACCATTGATGGATTTTGTGTTCAAAAAAAACTACCACACCCCCATTATTATGGAAAAATTCGAGGCCTTGTAGGGGAAACCATGCAGATCACCATATTTCTGGAATGACCTAGCAGTGCCAACACTTATCGGACCGTAGTTGGTGTAGGATATCATCGAGAAGGTGAAAATAATTTAGGAATGGATGAGGACTACATAGAGTTGGTAGAATTATTATGCTGATAGGAGACATTGGTCCTTATAGTTAAGGGATGGAGACCGTGTCTTACTTTGGGTCTCACCTCGACATGATTTTCAGAGATTTTTCTATGATGGAACATTACTCCCGAGATTCATCAAACCCTTTCATATTCTGATTAGAGATAGAAAGGTGGTGTACCAACTTGCTCTGCCCCCACAATTTCACCATGTGCATTATGTCTTTCACATGTCGCAACTATGGAGATATGTGCATAAACCTTCACACACTATTGACTGCGGAGAGCTGGACATTGATGATGGTGTGACGTTTGTGATGTTTCTAGTGGAGATCAAAGATAAAAAATAGATAAAACATCATGGGTGGTTTATTCCTCTAGTGTGTGTTCAATGGAAGCACAAGAAGCTCTAAGAGAGAACCTTGGATTGGAATTATCATATGGACGCTCAACACCTTCATCTTTTTTTTGAGTAGCCCTTGCTTTGGCATTCCATGAATTAATAACATAAGTGTGGATAATGTAATTAAATAGAGTTTTCATAGATTTATTTTAATAAATTAATTTCAAAAATTCTGATACCACGCACTGAGACAACACATGATTCTGAGGTCTAGTGTTCCAAGAATAATTTTTTTGAAATATCGTATCCATTGAAATTAAAAACACTCAGCGGCTAACATAGAATTTTTATAACTCTGAAAATAGTTCTCGGATAAAAAATTAGAGGGCACAATTATGTGTGGAACAATGGTTATACCCTATGCAGAGCCTAACGTCGTCCTACGTGGGCCAGATGAAAAAGTTATATTTTAAACCTAACTATCATTAAAAATATTTTAATAAAAATATTTTTTAGCGCAACCCATATTATATTGCCCCTTTTCATTAATCCTAGAGGAAGGGGTTCAAATATATATTTCAAAAACATGATATTTTCTTGATATCCTTATAGAGAGGGAACCATGGGTGGTGGTGTTGGAAAAAGGAGAGTTGGATATCGAGGATCATGATCGCTCGTGGGTAGATCAGCAACAGATCGATTAACAAAAAACTGAAAAGTTCTTTATCAACTAATACACTTTTCCAGTTAGGTCATGTGATTTTATATTTTCCTGAACATGGTCTTCATTCTTTCCCCTACAACATAAAATAATCCATCAATATTGGAATGATTCATGGATCATACATTGATATGGTATGGGGATTTATGTTGTGATATTTTAATCGAGAATTGATTCATGTTTATGTTTATATATATCAAGCATGATTCATGTTTAAATTGATCCAAGGTTTGAATTGCACACCTTTCCCCCATTTTCAAATGGAATGTGCATGGATCAAGTCCAACATGAACATGTATCGATCTATCCCCCTTGGGTGTTCATGTGAATTTTTGTCCTCCCCATCCATTGATTTCTCGATCTTTGTCCCCCCAACAATTTAGAAAGAAACAAAATCGCAATGACGGTGATGATCTGTGGTCCAGGTGGGGACTGTGGATGCGTTGAATGGAAGACATGGTAGATGGATGTGGATCAGCGGTCGTGGTGATGAGGGATATGATTCATGCTAGTGGTGTCCCGCAACAGTAGAGGAGGCACACATCAAGTGGTCATGGGTGGCGCATTGGGGGATGTGGCCTGACAGATATGGTGGTGCACCGTGGTAGTGGAAGAGGCTTGTGATTATGCCGCAAGTGGTGGAAAGGGGCTGTCGACAATGGTTGGGGATAGCGAAGGCGGACATGGCTTCCGATCTGTAGTCTAGGTCAACGGTAGTGACGACTCGTGGCTACAGCCATTGGTGGGAAGTTGTGCCCTCCGTGTCCCGAGTGGAACAGACCAGGAAGACCCGGTGGGTCAGGTCGGGCTAGCGGGTCAGGCCGGGCGCATGAGTCATGTTAGGTTGGCCCATACCCTAATAGTTATTAGAAAAAGGACCATAACATTCCAAGAATAAGTCTGATTGATGATCCATTTATAACATTGGGACACTCACGACGAGGCAGAATCTTTTAGATGTCTTGTTCATTTGTTAGACAATCCGATTATATGAATATAGATCCACCTAGGTTCATTAATCAAGGGTTCATTATGAAATTTCATGATAATACCTTCGAGAGATGTGTACCAGAGAGAGATTTAAATCCTATTTGGTCTGAGTGTGATACTCTATCTCCCTAGATGATGTTCGTTGTATATTTTTGTGACCCCCAAACATAAGTCATTAATCTGCCATACTGTTGGTCGAATCATTGGGCTCAAAGTATTTTTTACATTTTCCTACAATACAAACCACTCCATAAGGTTCATGATATTCTTCGAGAATACCCTATGATGTGGGGTAACATTGATTGGGTTCACAATATTCTTTGGAATCCCCAATCATTATATCATGACCTCTGACTAGTGTTTCCTCATTGGATTTTTGGTTTCCTTATCCCTGCCCTATTTCCTTGGCATGGGAGTGAACCATTATATATATCACTATATTTGATCTCTATAATAGGATAAGGATGTGTTAGTGGTGAAAAAATATTCTAAAATTACTGTATCTATTTTTTATGATCCTCTATATGGGTTGAGAGTTGGGTACTCTCCTCCACATGACGTTTTATAAATCATGGTGGTACTTGATCACTATAAAAAAGTTTAACATTATGGTTGACTTCTTCAAGAAGTGATTTTCTGATTTTTGGAATTTTAAGCATTAGTTATCCATCTATAGTGGCTTCGACTTCAATTCAAGAAGTGGGTTGTAGTCCTTCATATAAATTTTTTATTTTTAGCCACACATCAAGACCATGTTTTGGGAATTTATGATTCAGTTCCTTGAAGCATACACCAGATTACCTTGATGACTCTCAATCCGCCTGGGTGATGTTTGGGATCTCATTCATATAGTTCCAGGTTAGTCATAGTGGGATGTATCTATCTAGTAATTTCTACTCTATCTCATCCCAATTCATGATAGGCATGAACGATTGAATTCTAAGGAAATCCACACCTCAATATGTCAATGGAAATTGATAGACGTGTAATTTAATGGAGTCTAATAATACAAATAGGTTCCAAAATATGACACATACCACTATAAAATTGGTTATATGTTCCAGGGGGTCTACTATTTTAATACTATGAAACATCCCTATATTCCTGATCATATGGATGGGTCCAATTTTTATTTTAAAATAATGCATTTGAATTATACTGTGCACAGTGATGGACCAACACCACTTCTGGATGGGAACATGTAATTCTTGATGATGAACTCCCAATTCCTTAGTTACTATCTTGGACATTCAGTGTGTTCTTATTGGAGGTTTGTAAAGTGGTATAGTGACATATTGTTTCAGTCATCCATTAGAAAATGTTAGTGTGTAGCTATAGTATTATGATCTCAAGATCAAATGACAATGAGATTCTAGACTCATTGAACGATTTAGGGGGTCATGGTGCTTGCACTATATGAAAAATAGAGGGTACAATAGTGCATGAATTATTTTGAAATATAAAAATAAATTGAGAAAAGGAAATAGGTGTGATGTAAATCAAGGTTCTAGTAAATTCCGACAATGTATAGACAAAAATAGTCCCCAATAAAGGTGCCCAAATATGATGTCGATGAAACTAATCGTTAAATAATATGGGCAAGATCATATTAGGAATATATATCCCAAACTAAAATTGTAAATAAAGTCTTAGTAAATAGGTAGGGCATGGTTGTATCCATAGGGTCAACTAGAATGCATGAAAAATATTAATTCAAACCTTGGGGTAGGATTCCTCATGATCTCTATTTATGTTTGGTTTTTCAAGAATTATTAATATTGGATTTAAATTCAGAATATAAAAAAAGTGTTAAAAGGACTATTTTAGTGTTTATTATTAAATGATAATACAAATTTTAATGTGTGATATACTTGTATTAGTCTGAAAAAATAATGTAAAGGTCACGATTTTTGTGACGTTTAAAACAATTTTATCTACCTAATCGAAAAATAGTCCCTGGTGTGGATATAACTAACACAAAAGATGTTGTAATCACAGCATATTTGGTATAAAATGTTACAGTATAATGGTTATATCTTACTATACTACAATTAGGATACGTTCCTTCACTTACAACCCCATGGGTAGGGTTTTTCAAAGGAATTAGATATACAAATTTTTGAACCTAATAAATTGCTATAGGGTATCAAATGTTTGATTTATAGATTTATTAATATTAAAAACACCCTTACTCTTGACACATACCCCTATACACATTATATTCACAAGATGATGTTAAATGAATGTGTGAAATTTAGCAACATTCATTTCTTAATAATTAGAATATATTGAAGTAATCCATCAACACATGAAAAAAAATCAATCAAAATCTAAATTGGATGAATAAAAAATAAAAAAATAGGAAACTATTGATGTTGAATGAAGTATTTTAAAGAAATTGAACATAGAACAATAATAAAATGATGCAGAATAACAAGTATGGAAAAAAATGTTTGTAGAAATGGTGAAAGATAGAATTACAATTTATTTGGGAAGAGAAATAGTGAAGAAATGTGAAATAAATGATAGAAAAGATAGCATAATAGGACATATTAATATGATGGAGACAAATAAATATTTATAGACTCATGAAATACCTGATTTTTAAATCTATCACATCATTTAATGGATTTATGTGGCTTCTGTCTTGAATTTCAATTGATGTGTAAGTTAAATTCATATCATTTACATCTTATCCAAAACCATATCTAGAAAATATTGTATCATGTGAAATCATGGACATTTATATTTAAGAGTATGAGATACTAAAAATTTAAAATTACTTAACTTCTATATGTATTTAATGTGATTCATGTACTGTATTTAATTCACATCATATAAGTTCTACATGATTATGATTTTATAGATCTCATGACATGTAATGCATTTAATAATCATTAAATGATTTACTTTCTTGTAAATATTAATTGGCAGGAAATTCATCCTCATTGGTGCTTTGAATGAATAATACATATTTTGAAATCCTTTTTGGATGTGTGGTGTAGGTTTTTATCAATTTGTAAAAATTATTCCCTTGAGTCTTAAAATCATATTTTGGACAAAATAAAACCAAATCCAAATGAATTACCAATAAAAAAGTTATTAAATATTAAATAAATGTATCCAAAATTTTAATATAAATTATTCTTATCAACTATCCATCTATTATATTATGATACACCATAATAAAACTCAAACTTGTAACCATATACAAATGATAACTTCCCCATAACATCGATGTAAACATTATAACCCTATTAGATAATATTAAATGTGGTACTTCATGAAACATTACTACCTTTTATGTATAAATTCAAAAAAAATGATCATGATAGAGATAATATATAATGGAAACTAAAGAGCGGTATCATCATAATAAGATCAAATATAACCAATATAACATTATTCCCTTTTGTGTTTTTCGGTAGTCTGATGATAAAATACATGTTGTGTTTTCTGATTTCCATTCTGATATGGAAACTGTTTGTAAAATCCCATTAATTTTTTTTCTCATCCTTAATTTACTGATGTACTATGAACTGAGATACATATTCAAAAGTGTCTCTCTTTATACTATCCCACCAATTATAATATTTCATATCTTTAAACATATTTAAACTTCCATGATTAATTTATAATGAAGAACAATGAGAATTATCCAGTAGTTCCTTCATCGAACCTGTTATTGACATACAACATTCTTGGTTCTATAATATTATAATACCATTACAATGAAGTCTAAACAAAGAATAATTACCCACAATCCTTTTCAATTCCATATCATTATTCTATGAAAGAAGAATATTCACTTTGTGAGATGGTTGAACACTCTATTGAGAAATATAATATTTCCCTCCTTCTTTCAACACTTCAAGATCCTTCCAATGAAAATATAGAAATTTCATATATTTTTATCCACATAATAGATAATATATCATTTTCCATTTTACATTGAGGATATTCTACCCCATTCTTTTTCCCAGGGTGGTATAATATTATGAAACTATAATCTTAATGAATATGTAACCATTCTCTCTATCACATATTTAAAACATTAAATGTGAAATTATAATTTAATCTTTATATGTTCAATATGTAAATATATATTTTACACCTTTATGTAAGAAGAAAATGTTTTTATTTATTTAATTAATAATTTGGAGTAGCTGACTCTGATTCATGAGTTTGGTATGATTTCTAATGAATCTTCAATTGGAGTGAGGTATATTCTATCACCATATCATTCTACATGATAATACTTCCTAATAATTTTTTGATTCATAACTGTTGATTAATAATAATCCCCCACTACATGGAAATGTATGAAAGGATTTAGTGATTAACCATTTCTTTAGTTCAAAAAATGTTTTCTTCAAATTCATTTTTCCAAAGGAACATAGCTCCATTATAAGTTTACTTCCTTAATTTATTATATAATTGTGAAAAATCTCTACAATGAACTAATAATATCTAGACATATCAATATAATTATAGATATTAGTCCGATTTGTTGATCTTGTCCAACATTAAATAAAAACTATATTTTAATGATTTAATGACATACAATCATTCGAAATTATATTACCAAATAATTACAAATTTCAAATCTAGAATTCACTCTTGTTAATTTTTTCATAATGAATATCATTCCTTAGGGTCATTAGTGAAATTATCAAGTGAACCTCATGATCTTAATTTATATTTGAAAATATAAAAGTATCATCTTTAAAGTCTACCAAAGACTGATCAATTAAATCTCAAATGATACTATTCATTAAATAGAAAAATATAGAGTTTTAATTAGTACGACCAATGGCATGGCTATATATTCATATTTTTTATACCTTGTACGGAATGTTGTATTCAAATTGTCTTCGCTCTTAACCATAAATTATTGATATCCATAGATAGTGTCAATATTATAAATGTATTTATCACTTTATAGTTGATCAAATAATTCATCAATAAGGAGTGCATGATACTTGTTCTAGAATGTGAATTTTTAATTTTCTCGATAATCAATGAAATTCCCCATTTATCCATCATTCTTCTCAACAAAAAGTACTAGTTCCCCACATGGTGATATTGCTGTCCGAATGAATTCCTTTTCATGATTATCTTTTAGTTCCCTAATTAATTCCTAGAACACAGTTAATTTCACTCAAATTGGTTTCATTTGTTAAAGGCACATATAAAAAACCAATTATTGAGAACTCAACATCATGATTTGGTGGAAGACTAGACTATTATTCTTGATATATATCAAAAATCACTAAAACAATATGAATATATTTGATGTCGAGTTTCACTATATACATCTAAGATAAACAAACATTTTTAATAGGAATGAATACACATACAATGGATATGGTTTACCTAGAAATTTCATAATTATCATCATAGTGATAAATGATAATAAGTGGATAGAAATAAAAAAAATCGATTTTTCTTCCTGAAAATTTGATGTGTTATTTATGTAAATAAGTTATTCCATGACAAGGATAAAATTAAACTCATAAATATATAGAATACACTTATTTTATGGAGGAACATTCTAAAAATCATCAACTAGAGGTGAATTGAAATCATGGGATGTGATTATCACTCTTTTAATGGTGTTTAATGATAAATAAACATTTGATAAATGTGATGGTATTGTGATACCCTTATAAAATTATTTTTATCCAAAATATTATATTGATATAACATCAAAAAAGAAATTAGATGTTTGGAGTATATGGTATTTTTATGTTTCACCATGTTGTTTTCATACACCTAATCTGAAATTGAGACCATATAATATTTTCCATATAATATTTTCTTATGTTTTTTTGGTTACTATCATAATAATTATGTGCTATATTTGGGACCAAATTTTCATAATTCCCACATTCATTGTATTTTAAATAGTGGAGTGTGTAATGTGAATTATACAATAGTTTATCATCATTCTCATAATTAGATATCATATTAAAATATCACTAGAATTCAATTTGTTTAGGACATGCCTTTTCACATTTTAATAATTCACCAACTGTATAAAGAATATTCCTTCTTGTTTCCATACACAAATTGAGCATAAATAAAAATCTCAACTACCTTTCTCAATGTTTTCTTAATTTCTTTTGATGTTCATATTTATTTTGTTATCAAAACCTTGATATTTATGGTAAACTACAATCTCAATATCCACCTTTATGGAATGTTGAATAATATCTTCAAGATACTATATTATATTTTCAATAACTTCTTTGAAATAATTGTTTTTAATACACTAATGAATTGGGAAACATTTCATTTATGATAGATTATAATGAAAAATGTGTTCCTCAAAAGGCTTGTAATATTTTCCACATAGGTACAAATGGATTCATAGTCCTTTTATTTATGATCAAGGAATTCCTTCTCTGATTATAGAAAACAATAGTACGAATAAACTTATTGAAAAATATCATCTTAAACTCATCCCACTCTCTGGATTCAATTTCTACCAATTCCATTGTATTCTTATTAAGATCCCACATTGAATCATTTTTTATTCTAAATGATAAATAGAAAAAATAATTTATAATGATCCAAACAATGGAGAATGGAAAATATATTTTCAATTGTATTAATACATTTATTATCAAAATGTGGATCGATAAACCCACGAAATGTAGGAGGACTTTGACTTATGAAGGAGTCAACATAACTATAATCTATCACTTTCTCATTTGGTAGCTCATCAATATTTATATCTTGAAACTTTTTTGTGATAATAACAACACAATTGTTCGATCCAAATCCCATAACATTCAGTTTCTTAGGTGGACACAAAGTGAATTATCTATTACATTCATCACAATCACGATTTTTTCATGTCCTAGCTAATGAAGAAAACCAAAAATAAAAATTTTAGGAATGATGATAATATTGAAACCCCACATAATCATTGAAAAGTAATTATTTTACTTATAAATAATGTCACCTTATTATATGAAACCATATATTTATCCTTGAATATTAATGATAATTACAAAATCATTAGGGTGATATCCTTTAAATAAATATATGCCAAATGTTCTCGCAAATGTTATCTATACCTTTTATCAATGGATAACTAAACCTTTATCTGATTTAAACTATAGCGACCCATATATTTAATTAGTAGATATTACATATTAGTAGATTATTCATCACATAACATAATGATCCACACTAGCATTTTATAGATATACAGCCTTTTTAAACATGGAAACATAAAAAATGGTTTATAAATGTACTATATCATCTTCCACTATGTTCATCAAAACTGGAAACCTTTTTAAAAATATCATAATTCATAACCCGATGAATGGAATCATTAGAAAGGGTGATCTCATATGCTCAGTAAGGGTAATATAGTAAGATGTAAATGATCACATGAGTATAACATGTTTTAAAGAAAATGAATATAACATAATAAAATCATATCATACTTATCCTAAATCATAATCTTGTGTCATATTATAAATATTAATAGATCATGGTCATGAATCTAATATGAATTAAGGAATATAATTCGTGTAATCATAACATTGACATAAGTGATTGAATTGTTGTATACACATAGGCATAAAAATCATTTCCTTAGTAGTAAAATCTTATATCCAAGAGTGTCATAGTTTATTGGTTTCACCCACCAATCCATCATAGTAGTCAAGTTTAATTCTAATGACCATATCTGGGAAATATTCACTAACTGTATTGGGTTCACATCTCTATTGTTGTTCAGATTATCTAATTTGACATTAATAGACACCCAACACAATATAGGGAGATATATTTCCCATCCAATAAATAATAAAAATAAAAATAAAAATTGGTCCCAAAGATATTAAATCATTCATCATATTATAACCCATTAAAAGAAATGGGTTTCTTAAACATGTAATCACAGCACAAACCTTTCATCAGAAATTATTGCATTAACATTTTATCATTTCAATATATAATAACCCAAGGAAAAGAAATGGGTTTCATAAACATATTATCATCATAAGAATAAACCATATATAAAATGAATAAGGGTTGTATAATAAGATCATATACAAACTATATCATATGTTAAATCAAGTTGTATCATCTTTATTGAATATAAATAACATTAAAATATCACTATGAATTATTGTGTTAAATATCCTTCTAATTTTGATATCGCTACATTAAAATAGAATACATTTCAAAAATAATATGGAAAAGATTTTCATTTAAAATAATAGAAAATTCATGTAAATATTTTTTTAATTGATTGTTTGGTTATGATGGAGTAAAATTAAATTCATTCTCTATAAGTTAAAAAACATTATTTTCATACAATTCTAAAGGAGTTAAAAAATGTACCTTGATTTAAAAAATAAATTGTTATTCCTAATAATATAATTTTGTTAAAAATAAAAACATGGGTAAAAATAAATTTAGAATATAAATGGATTATATTAACATATTGTTTAAAAATTGTTTGGATAAAATTGATATACAATAAATATGGCTGTTCGACTAAATAGAGAAATAATGTTAATTTTACATTAAAAATATTTTTTGTATCATGAATACATAATGTGAGGAAAATGAAATAAAATGTTGTATTATAATGAAATAATCATTATAAAATAAAACTCATGTTCCTAATGAGATATAGATCATTGTATTTCATTGTCGTAAACTAAATCATAAACAATGATGATAAAAAATGAAATTTTAACAAAAAACCTTTAACGCTTTCGTTAATTTTGAATCATAATACCCATGAAATAAAGTAAATAATATGGATTTTTAAATCCTAAAAACATTTAAAATATAAATAATAAAATTTATTCATGGGAATTATATACACTAAATAACTAATCATGTTGTGAATTTGACATGTGTTCCATGGTAATAAATGTCAGATGAAAATCCCTTACTTTGCCCGAATTCCTTTGTATGTGTAATAAGAATGGATATAATCAATATATATTTATTATAAATATATTATTGAACTGTAATCATATATATATTAGGATATATTATTGACATATAACATTTTGTGAACATTTTTATAATACTTTTTTTAAATCATTGTTCCTGGTGACATCTGCTTCATTTATCTTGTATGTTTTAGTTCGTTGGGTTTTTTCCTCCAATTTTTATCATTTTTTCATTATATAATTAATTTTAAAAATAAAATAAATACTTTTTAAAATCATTATGTAAATTATTAGTGTCATTAAAAAATAAATATATTGAAAAATTAATTACATTTATCATAAAGATGGTCGGTCATATGTATTCTTTAATGTGGTTGGCATTTTCCAACAGATGAAATAGAAGAAAAGTAAATATTAAACCATAATACTAAAATAATTATAATATATATATATATAATAAAATTAGAGTTTTTACCATCAAAATAAAAAACAAATTAAAAGGAATCACATCACATCATGGAGGTGCAAGTCTATAGGTATGCCCGATACACATTATAATTTTCCAGTGGTTTGAACATAATAAGCTACACATGATGTTATATTTAAATAAGTACAATTATTTAGTAAGTATCATGTATAAACATTAGACACAATATAATTCCCATACATAAAATATGGTTATGAGAAATGAATTGTAACACTACGTGGAGTTGATAACCCATATGATTGCACGAGCAATATTTTGAACTCACATTTGATGTAAAGAGGGTGAATAATGGTGGTTTCATAATTATAGTACCATTTATATATGTTGAGTATACTAATGTAATTATTATATTATTAATATAATGTATTTAAATGAGGTAATTTAATAATTAAAATAAAACTGATCGACTATTGAAATGAAAACTTCATTGAAATAACTCATTTAGATATCGTTCTAATGCCTCTAAGGTTGAAAATTTTAAGAAGACCATAACCTCATAAATGTTTATAAGGTAGTGGATAATAGATAATTTAATATTATAGTCTCTCTACAAGGTTCAGTGTGTTATGAAGTAGAGAAGGGGGCTATTTTATAATTTAAGGGGAGGGGGACCCTTGGAATTTCATAAAATATTAAAATATATTAAAATAAATCATACGATAACTGATACAAAATTCTCTAAAAATTGGAATTCTGTTACGATTTCCATTAAATATTTTCCCCATTATATTATTTTAAGTTTTTTTTATTTTTAATTAATTTAATTAAATATTATTTAAAAAAAATATAATTATTTCCAATTTGGACACTTTTTATTTTATTTCACATAAATGATGTAAAGAAAAATTTTGAGTTAGAATATAATTCATTAAATTAAAAATTATATGTCATAAACATCAATTAAATTCATGGAACACCATCACTCACTCAAATTATAATCCCTTTAATATTTTCAAAATTATTTATTACACTTTATTATTAATTGGAGAAATACTACATCAGTGTCTCATATGAATGTTTGGTCAGTGTATAATTACTAAAAATTAGAATTGAATTTATATAAAGAATAAAATTACATTAACATTAAAATACAAAATTATATTTATTATTAAAATTAGTTTTTCTCATATGTGACATATAATAGATATTTAACACTAGAGAGTGACATTTTGTAACATTATACTATTTAAATATTATAGGGTCGTTTTCAAGGAAACATGTCCATTAAAAACTATTGTTTTATCCTAATGTGATGAGGGATTAATTTAATTCATTTAATAAGAATGTGGAAGAATAATTATGACCCTATCAATTATTTTTAGTCTATATGTACATGATTTACCCTTTACCAAGGTGATAAAGTTTTCCAAAGTTACTATTCATATTGGGAAAATTAATAGGGACCTATTTTACTAAATTGAACCTAAATATTCCATGTATAGAATTCATTTTTTAAAATTAAATTTTTGTAATTAGAAAATTTAATTTTTAATGGCTCATTAATCATGTGAGGAAAATCACATGTTTCGAAAATAAATTTTCAAATAAACAAACATGGTTTCCTCTTATCAAATTTCCAGAAAAATATAAAATGAATGGTAAAACATTTTACAAACTATAATATATTAAAAATTTATTAAAATAATTTAAAAATAGTGAATAAAAAAATTTAATATAATTTTACACTGTTCACAAAAAACTTTTATAAAAAAAATATTTTGGTTACAAATGAAACATATTTTCATTAATAATTAATTGATAAATCATTACTTAAATATAAGCATATATAAAATATATATTTTTCATAATTTTTTTATTTCTATTTATACCCACCAAAAAAATGGATAGGCAATAACATTATCTTTAAAAAATAATATTTTAAAAGTATGTAATGGTTTGTTTAAACATGTTGTTGTGTGTAACAAAATCTATCAAATATATTAAATTTACAAGAACAAATATTTCAAAATGTCATTGGATGATAAATAAAACATTATTTATAATAAATCAATATAAAGAAAAAAATTGAAAAACTACCATTATACAACTTTTAAATGGTTGTCTCACATCATCTATCCCATTGAAATTTAATCCCATAATAGTCAGATCCATTATAAGTGATACTGGTATAGATAAATATTTTATAAGTAACTTGTAATATAATTTGAGGAACATGTAATTTATTATATCAAAAACCTTCTAATGCTCCCCTATATACAAAATAACCATGAAATAACCATTCTCTAGTAAATAAAATCTTTTAAAACCACTTTTAATAGATTTTTCTATTCTTTAATATAGAAGTGACACATTGAGATTTTAGAGTAAATTTGATTCTCATAAAAGGTTTTCAATATGATTTTCATGTTTTCCTTATGTTTATTTTGGGGTCGATGATATATTAAATTGTAATCATTAAAAGCTACCACAAATGAATCATGTAATGGATGAAATATTTTATTCATCAAGGTTATAAATTATATATGATTGTTGTAGAATATAAATTGTAACATTAATAATTCATAGAAACCATAACAACCACTTAACATTATATTAATAATATCCTCCATAATAACATTGACTTCATGATAAATAGTTCTTTGATATATCTTATATAACTATTGAAATCTATTAAATTTATAAAATAGATATTTTTTTTACGGAAGTGGATAGGTATTTCTTGTTACCATATGATTCAACAATTACTAATCTATTCAAAGATTTAAGCATCCATCCAATATCATATAAGTTGCCACTAATTCACCCCATGTACAAATTATATGACTAATAATGAATTTTAGAATTAATTCAACTAATTAGATAGTCAATTATCTGAGATCATATATTATATATGATTAATACAAATTAATTGAAGTTAATATTGAATCAATATTTAATTATATATCTTCTTGAAAGGAAAACTAGATAAATTATTATGAAATAAATTTAGAGAAGGATTGAATCCGAAATAATAAAAACTCATCATAATTAACTGATAATACAAGGATTGTATATTATATATAATTATTTATAAAATTTATTTCATCTATTCAATCAATGTTATAATTTCATGTAAATTCAATTCATTGGGAAATGTGTATGTCATACTTATATGATATTTAATTATCACCAATAATGGATAGTAATAATAATATTCTCAAACGAAAAAAAATACAGACACATAATTATATCAAACATATTTCTATAACATAATAGAAAATACTAAATACTCCTATAACTATTCATAATGATAACATAATCTAAATTCCTACTAATATTAGTATATATTTTATCCAAAGGAGTTTCATCACATAATTCACTAGTAAAACATTCACATAAAAATATAGATTCTATATCAAACAATAATAAATGAATAAATGAAATTCACCTATAATAAAAAGATATTATATATTGTAGAATTCAACAAAATTATAAGTTACACCATCAATATTCCTTATTTATTATCCACAATCACTAACCCTATAAAATAAATATTCTTTTAATATTCAATATAACCCTATCCATCATCTACTTAGATAACCCAAGAATAATCTCCCGATTGAGGTGATCTGTATAAACATCATCCACTAAAATAACCACAATTCTCAAATGAGATCAAATTATTACACAATTAATGTCCTTTTTCTCATCTATAATATGTATAAATTTATGAAGGTTATCGTCCACCAGCTCCTTTACACACTCTCTTGAAAATATTTTAATGATTATATAATGTTCCCTATGAGAGAAACTCCTTTATATTTCATAGGTTTATGTACATGTAATTACCTTCCCAAACACACAATTGTAACTCAACTGTTGTTGATCCTTGAGGATGAGGAAAATGAAATCAAATTTTTTTACCAACTAGTCCCCCAAAAACATGAATTCTATACTAAAGCATCCACTTACTTCATCTAAGGTATTCATTTCATGAATCCATATGTCTAAAAATCATTCCAACAATTTATCTCTCTCCAAAACCATTTCTACGATGTGAAATTTATTCACAACACCTAAATAGGTAGGTAAAAAGAAATTCCTCAAATTTTCTCAATGATATTGATATAAGTATATAAAAACTGTTAATAGCTTCATCATTTCACAATGTATGTGAAAATATCATAACTTTTATAAAATAAACATTAAATTTAACAAATCTATCTATATATTATAATTTTTTATTAACACATTAACATTATCCATATTTTTGTACTAGGATAAAAAATCATAATGAAAATATTAAAACTAATTTAAAGATTGGATTGTTATCTCATATCACCCATGAATTCTAGATAATAATTAATTTTAAATTCATGGGTGACATCAAAATGTAAAAATATTTCCCTATGAAAACTCTTATCTACTACAAGAATAACCCCACAAATTAGCACAATAATTTGTAGTTTAAATTTGAAAATTATAACCTACATAACACTCCAAACATTATTAATCATTCTTATTATTCTCCATGTCTTACAAAATTAAATATCAAATCAAAAAAAATTGATGAGAACTATAATTTTGAAAATTATTCATCATTTTGTTCCCAAACTAATCCCTCCTATTTTAAATTTAACATCAATAAATTTTCCATTATTTCACATTCATCACAATCCTAATCACCACATGAATTTTTGAATCATAATCAATAAAATATACTTATCAATTTATCTAAATTATCTCACTGGTTGTTGTAAATTTATTTTTTAATATTAATTTATTTAAGAAATACTTTATGAAATAATTTTTTATTAATTTATTTAATTAATTAAATTTATAAACAAAAAATAAATTTAAAAAAATCCATTTCAATGAAACAATCACATTATAGTTTATGTTAAATAGGATTATGGGCATAATAACTTATATATAATCAATAAATAATCCCATGATTTATAAAAATGATTTTATTTCCCTACATTCATAATACCTTTTAGTTTTACAGTTTTAATCAGTGAGAAAATCAATTACATTAAACAATTGTAATCATCCACACGGTGTTCATTTTTATTAAATAAAAATATTTTTTTAAAATGACACATCTACTTCATTCCAAATATTCTTCTTTTCTTTATGAAGATCATTCGTAACTTAAAGATTAAACTTATTGGTTTTTTTAATTATATATAAATCCTATAATTTTTTTTAAAATATGGGATGAGTAAACAAATCATAGAAAGAGATATAAATACATATGAAACCCATTAAATCATTAAAAAACATGAAAACACATGGAGAAGTTATTCTATTTACATAATAGACATTACAAACAAATTATCATAAAATTACTAATAAAATAGACTACATTACCTAAATAATTTCATGAAACTTCTCATAAAAATAATTGGAGAATAACTATTTCCATGATAGCTACCGAGGACATAATATTCATATAACTCTTGTGAAAACCCCTAAAATGGAATAACCTAAAAAATTATTTCAAATATATTTTTATTATGTAATAACTAAACCTGATAACTCTAACTTATATATAATTGTATCTTATATCCACAAAATACCATCAACAATACCTTGTGAATTGGAGGGATATATCAATCCCACCCATTATCATATATAATATCTAAGAACTATAACATGAATAAAAAACATAATTCATTTAAGACAACGTTTTAGTGTAGACAAAACATTCTTGAATGAACATTTACACTGAGGAGTTTTATTTTATGAATCTTTCAAACATTTAAAATTAGGTTTAAAATAAATTTCACTAACCTTGAGTCCCAATTCACAATATAAATCATAAAATATAATAAATAATAAAATTATATTAATAACTATAATTTTTTATATCACTATTAATTTTTAATAATATAATTAAATACAATTTATTTAAATAGTTATCATGATTCATTTATTTTTAAAATATTTATAGTTCACATCTGTCATTTTGGGTTATTTAGATAATAGTCTCAAATATACATTTATTACACATGTAACAAAGACATTTAATTATCTAATAGTTTCTTATGTTCTCTTTGATTCAATATATATTGTTCATATCTTTCCTATAATAAAGGAGTTCAATAGTATATAAAATTGTTAATTTTCAAAAACATCATAATTTATATTCTTTTTTTCTATGGTTTAAAATAGTCAATGAATTTCACATTTACATAAAATTTTATGATAGATATTTCACTATTATATAATCATTTAAAAGTATTAAATTTATCATACCTATATAATATTTATTGTATTTATGTATTCATAACCATTTGTGACGTAAATATTATCCCATTATTCTTATATGTTGAAAAATTTCTAAAAACATTATTGTGATCAAATGAGTGAGAATACATATTTGTAAAGTAATAATATAACTTTTATAGAAGCTCAATGATTTAAAAATCATGTTATGAAAAATATTATTTTTTTAATAAGATGTGTATGTGGAAGGGAAATAAAATGGAATGGTATGAATCTAGTTCTTACCAAATGACTTGGTATGCCCATTTTAGATAGCTATGTTGTGCATTGAAGATTTAAAAAATGCTTATAATGGGAAATATATATTTCAATAAACATAATAATTTTATAAACAAAATATTAATTCCAAAAATTCAACTTTAGATCCTCCGATCTAAGGCGGAGATGAAGAAAATAAACACAATCCTTTATAGAGGTGGTAGTTTTCACATAATAGGAGGAATGTTTTCCATTCACAAGGAATGGTAAGAAGGTATATAATGATTTTTCAAAAAAAAAATATCATTTTATTATATTAATTCCACTTGTTTCGTTATAATAGTAGTATTATTAAAAATATTTAGGAGTTATAAGAAGACATTTACTTGGATGAACTTGGTTAATACTATTACCTATTACATGGATATCAATCATTGAGACACAGTTTTTAAATTCAATGATTGGTTTATTTTGTGATACCAAAATTTCAAGGAAATGTACAATAGTTTCGTAGATGTAATTTTAGGTTATTATTAGAGGTAAGGTGATGAAATAGTGTGGAGAAGTGGGGTGGTGGAAAGTTCCTTTTATATGTGATAGGATTGAAATAATTATAAATACTTCCGTTATTAATATATAATAAATTATATATTTATATGAAATTAAATAACTGTAGAATAATTTAGAATATAGGGAATGTTGGGTCTTGAATCCACTCAACAAATCATTGAAGATAATATTTTTTGGTCTTTTCACTTTCTTTTAAACTATTTTACATTATTTTAACCTTTACTTTGGTGAGTTTAGTTTTACACTGTAATAATATTTATAAAAGAAAAATAAAAATTGAAAATTTTCAAAAATTTATAACTTATAAATAAAAATATATTTTTTTTTTAATATTCAACTTCTAAATGTGATAAAAATAAAATCTCTTAATGTTATGAATATTGAAATGAAATTTTTTTTCAAAAAAATTATTTTTAATCATTGAAATGAAGGTTAAACTAAATTGTTTTTATTATTTATTATCTATTTGTTTATTAGTAATTTAATACTATAGGATCCTCTATGAGACTTTAAAATTAATCTAAATATGAATGGTACATTGTGGAAACTCAATCAAATGAAAATTTATGGTATTTTAATGTATGATATTTTCCATTATTCACATAAAAACAACATTTAAAAAATTCCAAAAACTCACAGTAATTTATTTTTGATACATCGAATATATAATGGGGTAATTTTATAAAATAAATGTTATAAAATTTTGAAACACAACTTATAAAATAATACTATATAATACATTGGAAATAATTTATTTGGAACAAAAACTATAAACATTCTAAATAAAAGAAATAATATTCTTGATTATAAACTATAAATATTTATATGCTTGGTTATAATAGTAAAAAATAATATGAATAAATTATAGAATTGATTCATTAGAAAAAATTACATGGTCTATAAATTATCCCAATTAATGAAATTTCAAACTCATATTTTTATTCATTGAATAAATAGTGGTGATATTTTTCTTCTATAACTCTTTTAGGTTCCCATGTTACATCCTCAATCATTTCATTCTTCCCAAAACATTATCCAGGTGTGTTTAATGTTTATGAAACTCTAGTCTCTATGATAAAGTGTCTGAAATGGATCTTTATTATAGGGAAGATACTTCTTTATTTACACCAATAATGGGCTTAATACACAGGATGCATCAGGTACATACTTCCTTAATAATGTAACATGAGTCATGTCAGATAAAGAATATAAAATTACTGTTAAGGATACATGGTATGAATATGATAAAAATTTCACTATAATTTTGTATGGACCTACATACTATAGTATTAATTTAACCTTATTTAAGAAATAAATTTCACCTTCCCCTAGTAATATAAAATGAAAAACACAGTCCTATACCTTAAATGAGAGAACTTTCTATAGGTTATCTATATATATCCTCTATATTCCCTATGATGAGCAATGATTAGTGTATCATGTTTATTTTTTTAATTATATCTTCTATGAATTTTGGTCCCAAAAATTCCTCTCATATATGTTATCTAAACATGATGATGTTTGACATCAGTCACCAAATATTTCCATAAATGGTGAGATATTATAAATGAATGAAAAAACTTTTTGTAAGAAAAATTTAGTAATGAAATGTTTAGATCCAAAACTCTATGAAAATATAATGATTATGATCATATAAAATCATCCATGCTTTGAATTTTTTTATCTGATTCTCTATCAGATTAAGGATAAAAATATATACTCAAATGTAATTTATTATCTAATTAATTCTAATTCCACCTAAAATAATTGGATTAAAATTTTGGATGATGATAATATATAATAAATATAGGAAATATGTATCCTAACTATCTATATACGATAATGTTTACAATGATTATACTAATACAAATGAAAATGAATTAAAAAAATTAGAAGATATATTCAATCATTTACAAAAAAAACCATATTGAATTATGACCTTGAGATGTATTGGGTAATCCCACCAAGAAATATATGATCCCTATCACAACCACACATGATAGTAATTTTCAATTTAATTTAAATTTACATTATTTTATATTAATTTGAGAAATTTTACATTTTAATAAATTTTGGATTTGGAATTTTAAAATTTTTAAAATTTTATGTTTCATGAAGTTATACTTCAATGTATGGAAAACCATCAAAGTCCCATATTAATTAGTTCTATAATGGGAAATTAATATCTTTCAGGGTACGATAATGATTTACTTATCCACGTTGGATCATAGGTGTAACTAGGCTATGTATTTTTATAGGAAGTTTGGGTGACACAGTTGTAGTAAGGTTGGGTAAACCTTTTGGTTTTACCATGCATGATATATAGTATTAATTAGTATGTTTGAACATAAAAATTATACCAATTTAAACCCCCCAAATTAGACCCTCTCCCCCACCCTCTTGCATCGTACACCCTTTCCAAGCCTCCTAGGATTCACTATCACTGGAGAATCATTATATTCCTATATTATTCATGTTCAGAACACCATGGTCTAGACTCATTTCATTTATCCTCTCCATCTTAATTTCTCTCTTATTTCCCTTTATATTGAAAAAATCAACCGAACCATTAGATTTTAGGATGGCCAATTTTTTTTAAATACATGATTATTATGGAGTGAGATTAATTCTTTGAGTCTTGTTTAAAGAGTATTTTATGTATTTGACCATCCTCTATTAATTAATAATATATATCCCCTTGAATAATGTTTTAATTTCTTGAATAATTATCATATATCCCTATAAATTCATGTTTTGATTTTTAAATGGTATTGTTCATTATAATAATTGTATTTACAAACAAAAAATTGTATTTTATCTTAATTTACATAGATGTCAATGGGTATAACAATTTAGAAAAATGTTTTATATTTGATTTTATCAAACTATAAAAACAAAACATTTATATATTACAAGAACTGACCTTTGAATTATTTTAAATAAATTAAAAATGTTTTTGGATTTGAAATTAATTCTTCAGTGGATGTTAATTAACATTTCTTATGGTACAAGATATTACAAGTATCTATAGATTATTTAATGGAATGTTTTGAAAAAAATAATACTTTGAAATGTTTTTTGACCCAATTTGCGTGAAACATTAATTAATAGAATAATGTTTTATCGTTTTATGTGGTTCTATAAATATGGTATTTGTTTCATTAAATGTATTTCAAGGTCGATTTGAAATATTATTCTAATGAATGATATTATTATGTATTTTAGAATTATTATAAATTGTATCATTAACTTATGTTGTTTTCCAAATTCCTATTTTAATGTTTTAGGTTGTTCCAAAAAGTTATGTTTATATTAAACTCACTTGTACCTTTCTTGAACATGATTAAAAAATATTTTGTTCCTTGGGGTATTCATTATATTTTATAAGAGTTGATCTATTTGTTATTAGGGAAATCTCTTAAGAGGGTGATATAGGTGTGGGTGGGATTGTTATTTTTGATTGTTATTGACTATTGTATTTTCTTTTTTTCTCAGCATTTATTAATTTTTTTCATTTTATTATTGGTGATAGTGTAAGCTTACAATGATTGGATGGCCTCCATTTCCATTATCTATGCATGCTATTTATGTTTATTTCTATGAGATTGTGATGTGCTAAAAACATTTTCACTATATGATAGTGATGTTTTTACTTGAATATGAAGAAATAGTAAATATATATTATAGACAATGACACTGATTAGTTTTTTAGAAGATTGATATGGTGGTGGTAATCCTAATTATTTGATTCCCCTATTTTTCTGAACATTGTGGAGCAATATATTTCCTTCATTTATTTATTTTTATATTTTTTTTATTTGTGTCAATTTTCATTGATTTTACCATTAATGTATTATATGGACATTTTATAAAGAATTTACGGAAATGTTAATAAGGTCATATTTGAAATAGAAAAAAGAGTTTTTTATATGGAATGTGTGATTTAAAAAAACATTTATATGATTATTTTTATTTTATAAAAAATTAAATTATTTTCAAATATTTTTTGAGGTGTTATTGGTTTTACATATAAATAATAATAGGAAATAACTTCTATATTAAATTTTTTAAATATAATAAATTTCATTTTTTTAATAAAATATAATCTATTAGAATGTATTTGGTGTCTTACATTGTGTTTTTAGAATCATGCATATTTGACATTACAATTGAATGATTCTATTAAGATCTTGTTAAACTACAGGGAAATCCAAAATTAATGATTGTTATTAACCAGGGGTTTATGAGGTTAGGTGTTATTATATTTTATTTTTCTCATTGGAAGATAATTTTTATGACTTTATTTGGTAATATGTATATACATTTTCATTTTATAGAATATTCATATATTTGTTCCTATTAATTAATTTTCTACTATATTCCATTCTAGTTATTAATGAATTTTAATATGTATATGGGAGGCTATGGTTATTTAGTGGTGAGGAAACATGATAGGAAATCGAGGGTGATCATAGGGAGCTTCCTCTTTAGAGAAATTTCATCATGTGACCCGAGGTATTAGTTTTATCTATTATATCTTCTAGGTTATTTTTTATACATCATTTCAACATGGAATATGGACTTTGATATGATCTAATATATATTTTCAAGATAAAATACTTTGTTATTCATCATTCATATATGGAAACGATCATCCCCAATAATTACATCATAAACCATTGATGATTATTTTCATGTTTTAAGGATTAGAAATGCCCCATGGGTATGTCACGTGTTAGCTATACTATCGAATGTATGGAAGAATAATGATTGTAAATTGTAATGTATATGAGAGCCTTGGTACTTTAGAAGTTCAATTTTTTTAGGATGAATTTTATTATTTTTTTAAGGGTTGTGTTGAGTTAGGTTTTCATAGCTTGAAAGGTATATTCATAGTTGAGTATCATGTTCACTCTTCCATTTTGTTCCTTGATTTTATATTGGTAGTTCATAAATGATTCATGGACATTGATTTTTATTTTGATGGATTTATGTTTTTTTTTATTATTGAATTTCCAATAATATACATGTGATTTGGGGGTTCTCTTTACTGTGGGGTGATGGTGGAAGAGTATTTGTAACATCACGGTTTCCCCCCATTTAATGGTCAACCATTTAGAGTTCATGTGGATAGTTATGGAACCATCAAAATGAAATTTGTTTTTATAACTACTTAATGATTAAGGATTACAATTTTTAATTCTAAAATTTCAAATCAATTGAATAATAACATGTTATAAGAAAGAAATATGAATTTATTAATGTTTAATGTTATTGAAATGAATTTAATACAGTTCATTGTGTTATGTATTTTTTCCCTTTTAAAATCATAATATTTTTTAGTGTGGAAATCGGGTTTTATTGTTTTCAAAAATATGTTCTGATTATAAAATATATTATAGTTGTAATTTTAAATGGATTTATTATTTCATAAAAGTCTTTTTTTGATGTTTTTTATTTCATTTTGGGTTTTGAGAAGAATGTTTTTAGAATGAAACTAATATTTCATGAAAATTATTTATAATAAACTAGTGGAATATAAAATATATTTCTAATATATAAAAAATTTAAATATTATTTTAAAATTATAATTGAATAATACGTATAGTTTTGAAAATATTTTTTTATTGTTTCTGATTATGAAGAAAAAGGGAACTTATAATGTTTTAATTGTTTCATTTGTTATGGATTTGTTCATAGGTCATTGATGGAGGTTTGGTTTGGTATGTGTAATATAAACTAGTAGATTTCATGTCATGTGTTTTTAAAATTCATCCATCACACAATGTTATTGAGAATTTATGGATCATCAATCCAAAGGGATAAATATTACCGTTATTATCTTCATCATTTAGTAGTAATTCATCATGTTGATAGATTTAACCAGACTAAAAATCAAGTGGTAAGGATGAAATTATTTTATCATTAGCATCTAATTCTGAGGTTACCTAAATATATGTGCTCCCTCATTTTTGAGGTTTATATTTCTCATCAATTCACATGATGGACCTAGTTGAGTTACATAATATTTTTTGAAATATTTAGTTTTAAATGAAGTTTTTAGGGTTAGTTACTCCCTATTTGGTGAATCATGACTGAGTGAATGACTTTTGTGCCTCCCAAATCTATTTGATGGGTTCGTAGACTCTATGGGGTGCTTATGGAATAAATTTTCTATGTTTACATTGTGTATTTAGTGTTACATCTCTTGGGGTAGTATTTTGATTATAGTTTAACCTCATTGAGTTAAGGTGTGTTTTTTCTTTCTCAGTGTTATTGTGATATGTTCTTGTGATATAGAATTATGCAGGTTAGTTTCATTTTGTCTTGAGCAATGGAAGACATAATGATGTTGTGCATGGGTTCCCAGGATAAGTGTGATTTTTTTAATGCACCTGAGGGTGATGGGTATTTTATTGGTATCTATTATATAGATACCATGTGGTTGTTGCACTTGTTTAATTGGATGGAGAACAGAAACCCTTGTCTAAGGATAATGTTTCTTTTTGTTGAGAATTCTTCTAGGTTGTGAATAAAGACCCAAGACGAAGATAGATGGATATTAAATATTTTTCAATAAATATTCATCATATTAAAAAATAACATTCATGAGGACCATATTAGTTTAGTTTCATTGGAATAATGGAACACAATATTCTAACATTGTGAACGATATTCACTATTTTACAAAAAAATCATTCTATTTAGTTCATTTAAATTAAACAGTTCATTATAAAATGGGGAATGTAAGCATATTAATGGGGGTATGAGATTATCAGCAAAGGAAAAAAAGTATGATATGTAATACTAACATGAACATAAGGATATGAGAGTATGATCACAACATTAGTATATTATACTCTCCCTAGTTATGATCATATACATGAATCATGGAATAAATATTGGCAGTTCATAAGACTTGAATAATAACAGAATAAAGAGAATAATCCATGAGGAATTAACATTGGAAAGAGACATAGAATTTTGGAATACACATAACCATTGAAAATATTATTTTCAGAATACCTACCAAGACCCTGATATCATGTTACGCTTGGGCTAATCTCTCATGTACCTACATCAGGATTGGGATGTACTTCTATGTTCTTATTTCAAAAGCCTTTTCCTAGGCCACTATATGTGTGTGAATGTCCACTTGTATTCTTGTTACCCAACATTCCCTCTACCCAAATGTGGGTGACAGTCATCACATTCAATGGTTATTTATTCTCCTTTGTTGAAATTGGAAGATGGGATGTCTGTTCCTCCTTCCATGGATTCCTCCATTGAACTTATTTCCTAGTCACGGTCTCTCTCATAAAGATATGTAATGTTAGTGGAACTCATTCCTAGTGCCAAATCTTGGTGAATGATAGTCAAATACCCAATTTCTGTGTAGAAATTTAGGTGGGTCTTGATAAGGTAGCAACAATGGTTCAAGAGATTAGTCAGGTTGGGAATTTCTGGCATATGTACATGTCAGAAAAAAATTTCACTTGTATTCTTCCTCATTGGAGAGCTTCTAATGGAGGCATATTAGGCACAAAACCTAAGTAATCTCATTTATATCATTAGGTACCTAATATAAAAGGCGTATATCTTATATTATTTTCACCTCAGGCATCCAATTATTTTCGTGATATATATATTTAGTGTCACACTTTTATCAAATTATAAAAACAAATCATAATTTGATATTGAGATGGATCAAGGAATTAGTTTAAATTTTTGTGGGGTCATAGTTAATTAAACATGTTACTCAATTAAGGTGGTTCAAGGAGGTGTAGACCTAAGAGGGAAGATATCACACTTGAATTTTTACCAATGGATTCATCAAAATTCACCATGAATGACTATCTAGTTGGTGTTCCCCATAAAGGTAAGATTTCATACCATGACAGCTAATTAGAAGACCACATGAGGTGGACTAGAGAGGTCCATCAATAAGGGAGCGCCTGATTGGTTTATTGATGGATAGATCTGAACACCTAGTGGAGGCAGATTTGGGAGGTTTGTCCCCTAAAGGGAAGATGTCACACTATGTTGGTTGATCAGAACACCCCTAGCGGGGGATCAGATAGGCACATCCCCATGAGGGTTTATCTAAATGTTTTACTAATAGATATATCAGAACAAATGATGGAGGCAGATCCAAGAGGACTTTCTCATAAAGGTATGATTTCTCATCATGAGGGTTGATCATAACACCCATGGAGGTGACTTAGAGAGATAAATATCTTGGAGGAAGCACATTGGTTTACCAATGTTTAGGATTAAACCTCATGGATTCATACTACATATCCTATTTTTAAGGAAAGGATCAAAAACCACATATTTTGATACCATAGTTTAAGGTCATGTGATAAGACCGTATCACACAGTTTAAGGTCATATAGTAAGGTCACTCACGTGGTAAAGGGAGCATAGAAAATGATTGATGTGGGTATAATGCATGAAATATGTCTTTCACAAGAGGATTTATCTTGGTTGTAGTTGGTTTTGGGATTACATCTTAAGCTTCCCAATGGAAATGGGGGATATTTGGTCTCGTTGGTGAGTTTCATTATCTTACAATGGATTTGGCCAATAGAAAGTCATGATGGATTCAGATGTTGGGGTTAAACCGTCTAGAGGATTCCTGCATATCCTTGATAGTTGGGAATCAAATCCTATGTAGATTGGAATTGGATAGGGCATATACATAAGTAGGAGTCCCATAGGATCATGTGACTAGGGATTACGATGAAATTGATCCATATGGTGAGTATGGATGTTGAGGATTACACATAGAATTGTACCATAATGAGGAGGAGACAAGGGATAATTCAAAATAAGAGGTTCATGGGAAGGTATTGGACGTCTTAATTATAACCACAAACATCTAGTTCCAAGTGATGTTTGCTCGGTTTGAGAAATACGAGGAAACAATAGAACTACAGATTGTTTCATAAAAGAAGTGAAAATTGGAGATGATGTATATGTTACAAATTTATGATTACAAAAGATGATTTCATTCCATTTGAGGATGATGTAATTCCATATAATGAGGATCCTATTCCTTTTTTGGGTAGTCTATGTGGATATCATCACATAATTCTCTCACACGGAGTATCATGTTCTTATTACAATGAGTAAAACCACGTATCAATGTCATGTGTTAAGGATGTTTAGACTATGATGTTTTATGTCATATAGCATAGATATTGGGGTCTCAATTATTCCCCCTCGGTCTTACCAAATCATAGCTCATGAAATATTGGGGAAATTACAGTATCAATGATAAGGTGCAATGATATGGGGAGAGTTCAATCATAAGGTCAATGGTAGCATCCTTATGCGGAGAAGATACAACATTTTGGATTCATATGTTGTTAAGAAAAAGTTTTTTCAGAGTCATAGTCTTCACTTGATGTAAAGTGGCCCACATGAATGTGTGGCATCAGTCACTTATGGACTCAAGGTGAATTTGGAGTAGTCATCGATGGGTTTGGGGGATTTAGGAACTAATCGTTGGTGAAGAGGTGTCAGGAAAAGGTATGTAACAAATAGTGACCCAATGGAAACGTTTTATGAAGTTTAGGGCCTCGCAGAGATTTTTTTTGTGATGTTCTAGTTTTTTGGGGAGGACAAGGGATTTGAGATGATATTGGGTTCATGAAATAGGGTAACCCATCCAAAGGATGATATCCTGGCTCGGGAAATGAGTTTTTTATTATGGTTTAATGATTCCCAAAACCTCATGTTCCTCGTAAGGACTTAATACATCATGAAGGGTGTAGGAAAACATGAATGGAATCTTTACCTAGGGAATGAGATGTGAAAAAAAAATTAATTATGGTTTCATGAATCCCATTTACCTTGGATGATTCATTTTTGTCTCATTTTTGATGCTCAAGAGGTTCTAGAATTGGGTGCATTTTAGAAGATAAAAGGTGAGTGCAACCATCTTCCAAAACATGGAATAATGGGGTAGGGGATATTTATTAGTATGGGGTTTCTCAAAGAAAAGAATCTATTCAGGTTAGAATTTATGGGTTTTATAAATGGACGTGGCTCCATCAGACTATCAATTGACCCCATCAGTCCTTTGTGCGGTGGCATAGTAGATTCAAACTCGTTGTGGGACACCATCAATCCTTTGTAAGGTCACAAAGGACCATAAAAATAATGGAAAAATACCATCAAGGCTTCATATATTCACAAAGTGTATAGATCTTGTAAAGACCCATAAATTACAAGGAAATTGTTTTCTTAATTTTCTTTGGAATTTTAAAAAGAACGCAGTTTCAGACAGTGCCTGATTCCGAGACCCGGTGTGCCCGGAATCAATTTCCGAACTTTGGCTCGGGTACGTTCAGTGAATGGACGAGCGGGATTTTCTAACTTTTGAACTGGTTCCCGGAATCGAATTCTGAGGGCACCGATTAAATCGCAGTGCCGGTATTCGCTTAGAAACGCCTCTTCCGGAGTTGCGTTTTCTCGGGTGTGGTTTTTAAATTTTTAGGCTTAAGGTTAAGAAATAAAATTTTTTTTTTCGACAACTTTATTTTATTTCACTTAAGCCACTTGGAGGCCACTTGAAGCCACTTTAAAGCGGCTTAAACTGAGGTGAACCGGATAGGGTACTATCCAGAAATATCCTACCCTCTTGGTAGGATATTTGTGAGGTGGGGCCCGCACGAGCCTCTCCGTTTCTTTCTGCTAAGTAACGCACCCGCGAAAACCCATCATTATGAAAGTCAACTGACGCGTTTTCTTAAAATTATTAACAGAACATTTAATTGGGCGGTTTATTTCATAAATTAAATGAGCTGTTCCTTTCGTTGAATTAATTCTACGAATTAATGGTTCGTTTCTTATCTTCTGAAATTCAAATGTTTAGTTTTGTAAATAAAATAAGGCTTAAGCTTATTTTATTTTGGGTTGGTCTCCTTTGCCACCTTGAGAGATTTTGAGAAGCTCTCTCCATCTTCTTCAACCTTGATGAAGAACACGAAGAACACTTAAGCTCCGACGAAGAACGCCGCTTCTCTTCTTCGTAGCCGGTGTGTTTCCGAAGATTGACGACGCCGCTTCTTCGATCTTCTTCCCGTGTCAACGAAAGGAGACGTCGTTTCCTCCTCGGACTATCTCCGTCAGCTTACGAAGCTTCTCCAGTGACGTACCTCTTTGGAGGCACCTCGACGTCAATGGAAACGACGTTCGATTTCCGCGACGTCCGACCTCTGTGACGCTAGTCTTCCGCGTCTTGATTGGCGTGCTCTGCACTTGAATCCGAGGTAGGGGATTGTTGATATTTTATTTATTTATTTTTTCCATTCTTGATTCTAGAATGTCGAACTTCGAGGATAAAGGATTAAATGTTATTGTCTAACGAGAGGGGGGCCCAGACCGCACCAACACGGCCGAACCCCCTTCCTATCTTCATAATTGTTTCCTTGCGGATGGAACGGGATGGCGTGGTGCCATCGCACCACGTGGGAATCGCACGACAATTATTGTGTGGCGCCGTCGCGCCGCGCCGTGGAAAGAAATCCAAGAACGCGACGCCGTCGCGTCGCGTCGAAGAAACTCAAAGGCGCCGAGGCCGGAGCGGGGCCATGGGGGAGGGAAGCGATGTTGTCGCATCGCGCCGGACGGCATAGGACGCGGCCGGTTCCGGGCCGCGGCGGAGCAAGATGACCGGCGGCGGGCACCGGGCCGCCGGTGTCAGCGAAGGAAGGACCGGCCGTCGCCGGTCCTTCCTGGCGAAACCGGCCGGCCAGTGCGGGCCGGCCGGACAGTGGAGACCGGGGGAATTAATTTCCCCCGGCCGGGTCTCAAAAGCGGCCCCAATTAAGGGGCCGCGGTTCTCAAAGGAGGGGGGGTTTGCCCCCCGCGCGCGGCACCCGAACGGCGCCCAGGCCGCGCCGCCGGCCGGGCCTGGATTTCCGAACCGGGCCGGGTCGTCGGGCCGGGTCGCCACCCGGGGTGGGTCGACCTGGTTCGGCCGACCCAGGTTGGGGGGGGGGGGGTCGGGCCGGATCGGCCCGGGCCCAGACCCCCACTTTCGGACCACTTTCGGTCAAATGCCCGTATCTTGGGCTACGGGCCTCCAAACGACTCGCCGTCAGCGGCAACGCGATCCTTGGATCGAGACGGTCGTTTCGGTATACTATACTCAAGGTGCAGCTTCCTTTTCAGGAGCCTACGTGGTTAAAATTCCATAGTTAAGCGTGCTTGGCCTAGAGTAGTGATCAGGATGGGTGACCTCCTAGGAAGTATCTCAGGGTGGGTGTGAGACGGAAAGGACAATAAATAACAGACCGGGCGTCCGATTGACGCGCCGTCTGTTTCGTTGAATTCCTATAAGTGAGACGGATCTTTTGGCTTACTCCGCTCGAGGTTTGGATGCCGACGGAGTGCGGTCAGGTTGGATCGCACCGAAATCCAACCGGGCCCCTCGAACGAAAAAGCCAATAACTCTCAGACCGGGCGTCCGATTGACGCGCCGTCTGTTGCGTTGAGTTCCTGTTTATGATACAGAACTTTTGGCATCCTTCGCCGATATTTGGATGCAGTTGGATAGTGGCCGGGTTGGATCGCACCGAAATCCAACCTGGCCCCTGGAACGGAAAAGTTGATACCTTTCTGACAGAACGTTCGTTTGACGAACCGTCAGCGGCGTTGGTGATCTCGTTGAGAAACGGTCCCTATGAGTATACCCTATGAGTGTTCGGGGTATATTTGAGTTACGGCCGGATTGGTTCGCACACGAAACCAACTGGGACCCTTGGACGAAAAGGCTAATAACTCACAGACCGGGCGTCCGATTGACACACCGTCTGTTGCGTTGAGACCCCTATGACGAGGTGGTCCGTTGAGATACTTCTTTGAGGGACTTTGTGATACTTGGAGTATCGACCAGTAGCTCATGGAGCAGACCCTCCCGGAGACGAGCGTGCGGAGTATGGAGACCGTGTAGCCGGCTGAGACCTGACGACTGCTTGACCGACTCGACTTGGAGTGAGTCGACTAGCCCGGTGGACAGAGCGCCCGGTATTTGGCGACAGACCCACGGCGGACGGAGCTCCTGGTAGTTGGCCGCAAACCCGCGGTACTCGACAGGAGTACCTCTGTAGGCTATTAGTGGGAGTGCCCTGTATTTGGCGACAGACCCTCAGCGGACGGAGCGCCCGGTAGTTGGCCGCAAACCCGCAGTACTTGATAGGAGGAGTACCTCAGCAGTCTTAGGTTAGTGAGCAGTATCTCGGAGTCGTGACATGACCATTGTACACTCCAGAGATGGAGCTCTTCAGCAGTTACGGTTTCGATAATGAAAATCCTTGTTTGAGCTGAGACTTTTGACCTTTGTGTTTACCTCAATATTGAGATGGGTCACTTGATAACTTAGGTATATGTATGGGAATATACCTGGGTAGGGTTATCCATTGATTTCACAATCCTTGTGTTTCCTCATGATTGAGATGGGTTACAAAATAACTTAGGTATATATATGGGCATATATCTATGTAGAGGTTATCTGTTGAGATCTTCTTGTGGTTATCCTTGTTGGTTTAGTGAGACCTTGAGGGTATCGGGGTCCCTACTGAGTGTCGTTATACTCACCCCTGCACAAGCTATGCCCGCACCTAGTCCACCTCCGGGCAGAGCGTGGAGGAGGCTATCTGTACCTACCCTTCAGGTAGGATCCGTGGTGGACGACGAGGAACTGCGCTATCTGTACCTACCCTTCAGGTAGGATCTGAGGAGGACGACCCAGGAGTTGCTTCCTTCTTCCAGCTGTTTGTCTTTTTGTTGTTTTACCTTGTTCAATTGTACTTGTACTTTCTATTAAGTTTGTATTCTGGCCCATTTACTTTTCAGCTTTTCTTTTGTACTTAGTGTTTTGATTCCTCTTATACTCTGTGGTGCTTGTTTTCTTTTATAAAGGCAATGCCTTCCCAGTTATCGGGATTTTACGCCTTTGATGCTAGTCGCCAGCCCCTGGCCTTTGGAAGTCGGGCGTGGGGTAGTCACGGCACAGGCCTCGAGGACGGGTCGTGACAAATTGGTATCAGAGGAGTTCGGTTCTACCGCAGAACTTATAACTCTGATGTTTCCTTCTGTGAATTAATAGTGTTAAGAGTACCGAGTGTGGTTTTTAGTTCAGGGAGTCCAGTGTTGGTGCGTGCGGCCGACATATCCATACACCAGGACCCTGTCAACTGGTTTCCGACTTTGTGCACGAAAAAACTGATTGCGTGTGTGTTTTCCAGAAGTTTTATTTAAATGTCAGCTCAAACCAGGTCATCTCACCAGGTATAATCTTTTGACCGTTTCACGTTGTTTCTTTCAGGATGCCTCCCCGTGGACGACCAACTAGAGCCCTGAGAGTGGTACGTACTGACAGCCCATTGAGCGACGTGGCTTCGGTACAGGGCCCTCTTGCAGTTGAGGCACCAGCGGAGGCACCAGCGGTACTACCATATGTTGGGCCACCGATGCCACCAGCCCCAGAAGTAGGCGATGCATGCCACATGAGTGCGCTGCATTAGTTCCAGTGCCAGAGGCCACCCAGGTTCCGGGGAGAGACGGACCCACAGGTGGCTGATGATTGGCTGGTGGCTGTGGTGGGAGTCTTCAGGCTAATGGGGACGACGACAGACTTCATGGTGATCTTTGCTACCAGCCTTCTTCAGGTAGCAGCAGGCAGGTGGTGGAGCCACTTATTCCAGTTTTACGATGGGATGGACTTAAAATGGGAAGACTTCAAGACCTTCTTCAGGGTGGAGTTTGTGCCAGTAGCTCTACACCCCGAGCGTGTACAAGAGCTTCTGCCTTTGCCGTTTGTTTTTCGATCAATAGCCGAGTCATCTGTGGGCAGTAGACAGATGATGTAGAGGTCCAGGAGGACCAGACCAGCAGTTGGTCGATATCGGGTTTTAGGACCGGTGGTGCGGGGCACCCGGGGTGGGGTCAGAGCCAGGCGTGCTAGAAACAGGCTGTGTTACTCCTACGGCAGAAAGGGTCACCTGGCGCGTGACTGTCCGACTCCCCGCACAGTTGATCCGCAGGCGTTGGAGGATCCACCGAGACAGAAACAGCGATGAGTGCTTGAGCAACAGCCAAGCAATGGACAAGGCAGTAGAGCTCCTGGAGAAGTTGGATAGGAGCGGAACTAGTGGATACATCCTTTGTACTTCTAGTTCCATGTTTCTTTTATATTCGTGTCTTTGTATTATGAGCTGCAATAATAAAAAGACCCTTATCTTGTGATGTTTTCTTTCCTGTCCTTTTTGTTTGGTTGATACTGAGTGGTCCCGGTTAAACTGTTGACTTGACCCTCACTTTCGATATTTCTACTGGAGGAGACCCGGTGACCTCACACTGATGCCGACAGTGTGACTCGACCCTTAGAGGCGAGAGTGACAGTTGGATCTCTTGGTAGTTACGTCGAGGCCTTACGACGTCATCCATGGCATGAATGCACCATTTATGTTAGGATTGACTATATTAGGCAACGAATGTGGTTCATACAGGGGATGAGACCAGATATCTCTTATCGGCAAAGAAGAAATCATAGCAGCTCTTGTGAGACTAAAGGAGGTGCAGTTCATCCAGGAGCGGATGAAGACTGCACAATGCAGTAAGAAACAGGAAACCCGTGCCAGTCTTAGAGACTCGGGCATGTTAAATGTTTCAAAAAGAGGAAGCTTTAAATAGAGACGAGTCTGCGAAGCGGCAGACGTGGAGGCAGAGCTAGGAGAGAAGCATGAGGTGGTGTACATCCTAACATGGTACAACCACCCGCCTTAGTTATTACCGCCAGGATCAGGGAGATGGAGGGCGGAGGAAGAGTGTGGCTGCATGCGGTCAAGGAGTGTGACCCAATGGCTCTAGAAATGATTCAAGGGACAGTCTGTGTCCAATACTAGCTGCTGTAGTAACAGACGTCGATATGAATCATTCCTCGCTTTCACAAATCGTGTTCCAGAACTAGAGTTTCCGGTAAGCTGTGGACTTGACCCTCACGTCTGGAGATACCTTGGGAGGTGACTCGATAATTACACTTACGCTGACGGTGTGGTCAGACCCTCGAGGCGATAGTTCTGGTTGGAATCTCTTGGTGGCAGCGTCGAGGCCTTACGACATTAGTTTGAGTATGAAATGGGCAATAACTGTTCATACTCAAATTGACGGTTTTAGGCAAACTCCGGGATGTGTTTTCCTTGGTCGGCAGAAAAGGAAACCCCAGGCAGCGCAGGGTAACTCTTGCACAGGAGGGTGTGACCGATCACTCTTGAGTCGGTCAACCGTACCCTTGTAGCAGCTGTCGTTTTGAGTTTCAGTTCTAACATAAATGGAGACCTCTGGAGTTCGAGGATGACGACCACGTCTTCTTACGGGTCTCACCTCGACGAGGTTTACGGAGATGTGGCCTGGGAGTCAAGTTATCTCTGAGGTTCAACGGACCTTTCTAGGTCCTCAGCTGGGTAGGCGAGGTGGTTTACCGCATGGCCTATCCACTTTAGTTGCACAAGGTGCACGATGTTTTCCACATATCCCAACTGAGGAGATACATTCTCGACCCCTTCACATATCATCGACCATGAGGAGCTGGACGGTGGCGGTGAGTGTCTTCTACGGAGGTTCCTGTGGGGATCGAGGATCGACAGGAGCGGATCCTAGGAGGATGGTCGATTCCTCTTGTGCACTTTCTTTGGCAGCGCGGGAACCTCCAGGTGAGCACATGGGAGCGGAAGGCTCAGATGCGTGTTCAGTACCGCTTTGTTTCCCTATGTTTGTGGTGAAGCTTTACGGGGACGTAAAGCCCTGTGGTGGGAGTATTGTAAATACCCATAAATTCTAAGGAAATTTTTTTCTTAATTTTCTTTCGAATTATAAAAGAACGCAGTTTCTGACAGTGCCTGATTCCGAGACCCGGTGTGCCCGGAATCAATTTCCGAACTTCGGCTCGGGTACGTTCAGTGAACGGATGAGCGGGTTTTTCTAACTTTTGAACCGGTGCCCGGAATCGAATTCTGAGGGCACTGATGAAATCAAAGTGCCGGTATTCGCTTAGAAATGCCTCTTCTGGAGTTGCATTTTCTCGGGTGTGGTTTTTAAATTTTCGGGCTTAAGGTTAAGAAATAAAATATTTTTTTTCGACAACTTTATTTTATTTCACTTAAGCCACATGGAAGCCACTTGAAGCCACTAAAAAGTGGCTTAAACTGAGTTGAACCAGATAGGGTACTATCCATAAATATCCTACCCTCTTGGTAGGATATTTGTGAGGTGTGGCCCGCACGAGCCCCGCCGTTTCTTTCCGCTAAGTAACGCACCCGCGAAAACCCGTCATTATGAAAGTCAACTGACGCGTTTTCTTAAAATTCTTAACAGACCATTTAATTGGGCGGTTTATTTCGTAAATTAAATTAGCTGTTTCTTTCGTTGAATTAATTCTACGAATTAATGGTTTGTTTCTTATCTTTTGAAATTCAAATGTTTAGTTGTGTAAATAAAATAAGGCTTAAGCTTATTTTATTTTGGGTTGGTCTCCTTTTCCACCTTGAGAGATTTTGAGAAGCTCTCTCCATCTTCTTCAACCTTGACGAAGAACACTTAAGCTCCGACGAAGAACGCCGCTTCTCTTCTTCGTAGCCGGTGTGTTTTCGAAGATCGATGACGCCGCTTCTTCGATCTTCTTCCTGTGTCAACGAAAGGAGACGCCGTTTCCTCCTCGGACTATCTCTGCCAGCTTACGAAGCTTCTCCAGTGACGTACCTCTTCGGAGGCACCTCGACGTCAATGGAAACGACGTTCGATTTCCGCGACGCCCGACCTCTGCGACGCTAGTCTTCCGCGGCTTGATTGGCGTGCTCCGCACTTGAATATGTGGTAGGGGATTGTTGATATTTTATTTTATTTTTTTTTCATTCTTGATTCTAGAATGTCGAACTTTGAGGATAAAGGATTAAATGTTATTGTCTACGAGAGGGGGGCCCCAGACTGCACCAACACGGCTGAACCCCCCTCCTATGTTCATAATTGTTTCCTTGCGGATGGAACGGGATGGCGTGGTGCCATCGCACCACGCGGGAATCGCACGACAATTATTGTGCGGCGCCGTCGCGCCGCACCGTGTAAAGAAATCCAAGAACGCGACGCCGTCGCGCCGCGTCGAAGAAAGTCAAAGGCACCGCGGTCGGAGTGGGGCCGCAGCGGAGGGAAGCGATGTCGTCGCATCGCGCCGGACGGCATAGGACGCGGCCGGTTCCGGGCCGCGGCGCAGCAAGATGACCGGCGGCCGGCACCGGGCCGCCAGTGTCAGCGAAGGAAGGACCGGACGTCGCCGGTCCTTGCTGGCGAAACCGGCCGGCCAGTGCGGGCCGGCCGGACAGTTCAGACCGAGGGAATTAATTTCCCCCGGCCGGGTCTCAAAATCGGCCCTAATTAAGGGGTCGCGGTTCTCAAAGGAGGGGGGGGGGGGGGGTTCGCCCCCCACGCGCGGCACCCGAACGGCGCCCAGGCCGCGCCGCCGTGCCGGTCCGCCCCACCACGCCGGACCGCGCCGCCGCGCCGGACCGCGCCATTGCACCGGACCGCGCCGTCGCGCAGCCGCGCCGGACCGCGCCGCCACGATGTCGCATCGCCGGTCGGGCCGGGTTTTCCGAGCCGGGCCGGGTCGTCGGGCCGGGTCGCCACCCAGGGCGGGTCAACCCGGTTCGGCCGACCCATGGTGGGTGGGTCGGGCCAGATCGGCCCGGGGCCAGACCCCCAGTTTCGGACCACTTTCAGTCAAATGCCCGTATCTTGGGGTACGGGCCTCCAAACGACTCGCCGTCAGCGGTAACGCGATCCTTGGATCGAGACGGTAGTTTCGGTATACTATACTCAAGGTGCACCTTAATTTTAAGAAGCCTACGTGGTTAAAACTCCATAGTTAAGCATACTTGGCCTAGAGTAGTGATCAGGATGGGTGACCTCCTGGGAAGTTTCCCAGGGTGGGTGTGAGACGGCAAGGCCAATAAATAACAGACCGGGCGTCCGATTGACGCGCCGTCTGTTTCATTGAATTCCTCTAAGTTAGACGGATCTTTTGGCTTACTCCGCTCGAGGTTTGGATGCCAACGGAGTGCGGTTGGGTTGGATCGAACCAAAATCCAACCAGGCCCCTGGAACGAAAAAGCCAATAACTCTCAGACCGGGCGTCCGATTGACGCGCCGTCTGTTGCGTTGAGTTCCTGTTGATGATACGGAACTTTTGGAATCCTTAGCCGAGATTTGGATGCAGTTGGATAGTGGCCGGGTTGGATCGCACTGAAATCCAACCGGGCCCCTGGAACAGAAAAACTGATACCTTTCTGACAGAACGTTCGTTTGACGAACCGTCAGCAGCTTTGGTGATCTCGTTGAGAAACAGTCCCTATGAGTATACCCTATGAGTGTTCGGGGTATAGTTGAGTTACTACCGGATTGGTTCGCACACAAAACCAACCGGGCCCCTAGGACGAAAAGGCTAATAACTCACAGACCGGGCGTCCGATTGACGCGCCGTCTTTTGCGTTGAGACCCCTATGATGAGCTGGTCCTTTGAGATACTTCTTTGCGGGACTTTGTGATACTTGGAGTATCGACCAGTAGCTCGTGGAGCGGACCCTCCCGGAGACGAGCGTGCGTAGTACGGAGACCGTGTAGCTGGCTGAGACCTGACGACTGCTTGACCGACTCGACTTGGAGTGAGTCGACTAGCCCAGTGGATGGATCTCCCGGTATTTGGCGACAGACCCATGGCGGACGGAGCACTCGGTAGTTGGACGCAAACCCGCGGTACTCGACAGGAGGAGTACCTCTGTAGGCTATTAGTGGGAGCGCCCGGTATTTGGCGACAGACCCTCAGCGGACGGAGTGCCCGGTAGTTGGCCGCAAACCCGCAGTACTCGATAGGAGGAGTACCTCAGCAGTCTTAGGTTAGTGAGCAGTACCTCGGAGTCGTGACAGGACCAATGTACACTCCAGAGATGGAGCTCTTCAGCAGTTACGGTTTCGATAATGAAAATCATGGTTTGAGCTGAGACTTTTGACCTTTGTGTTTACCTCAAGATTGAGATGGGTCCCTTGATAACCTAGGTATATGAATGGGAATATACCTGGGTAGTGGTTATCCGTTGATTTCACAATCCTTGTGTTTCCTCATGATTGAGATGGGTTACTTGATAACTTAGGTATATGTATGGGAATATATCTATGTAGAGGTTATCTGTTGAGATCTTCTTGTGGTTATCCTTGTTGGTTTAGTGATACCTTGAGGGTCTCGGGGTCCCTACAGAGTATCGTTATACTCACCCCTGCACGGGCTATGCTTGCACCTCATTGTGTTGGTTGCAGACGACAGGCAGTGCTGACGGTGGCCGAGTGTTCGAGGACTGGACGGTACCCGGAGGTGGACTACATGATGAGTCAGTACCTGGAGGTGGACTACACGACGTGACGACTCACAGAGGAGGTTGACGGATGAGAGTGTGGAGGAGGCTATCTGTACCTACCCTTTAGGTAGGATCTGTGGTGGACGACCATGAACTGCGCTATCTGTACCTACCCTTCAGGTAGGATCCGAGGAGGACGACCCAGGATCTGCTTACTTCTTCCAGCTGTTTGTCTTTTTGCTGTTGTACCATGTTCAGTTGTAGTTGTACTTTCTTTTGGATTTGTATTCTGGCCCATTTACTTTTAATCTTTTCTTTTGTACTTAGTGTTTTGTTTCCGCTTATATTCTGTGGTGCTTGTTTTCTTTTATAAAGGCAATGCCTTCCCAGTTATCGGGATTTTACGCCTTTGGTGCTAGTCGCCAGCCCCTGGCCTATGGAAGGTGGGCTTGGGGTAGTCACGGCACGGGCCCCGAGGACGGGTCGTGACAGATCTTATAGAATCTCTAGGAGATTTGGCCATTTTTAATGAGGCATGGATTTTCAAATAATACTCTTACATAGTTTTTTGGGTCGTAATGGTTTTTTTAGTTTTCCATGTATTCATCTAATATTCATGTGTGAGGTATTTAAGTTCCAAAAAAATGGTGCCTATAGAATATGATCATATCAGGAAAGACAGATGGTCGAATTTTGAGGGAAAAAATGAAATTTTTTTAATTGACTCATGCTCATGAATCTCTCTCACAAAGGTTACTAGTGAGTTTCAGATGTTATGTTGTTTGGTTTAGAGTCCATATTTAAGCGTGTATTGGTTGTACACCTATAAATAGTTGTAGGGGGATCAGAGACACCAAACCATCATGTTAATAAAAAAATTTATGCCTTTTCATGAATCTTTATATCTTCACAAACATGTATATTGAATGCTCATTTAGTGATTTTCACATCCACACCACATCTATGTGAACACTACATAATGAACATGAAACCATGAACCACAACAACTTGAAGTGTGTAGTTCCACCAAAAAATCCATAAACATGTTTTGTAACTACTCATTGAGAAGGGATTTAGTAAACTAGAATCCTAATCCACTTATTTCTTGCATCAAATGGTTTCATAGGATGTCAATACAGATGATTCCCATAGAGAAGGGATGGAGGAAATCATCATGATCCGGGAGTGCATATGGGGTTCCTAAAAAAGTGATTCACTCCTCGAACTGCTTTCAGATAATCAAAAGTAATATCTATTCTTCAAGATGCTTCCTCTTTATGGGTACTGCTTGAGGGATGACATCTTCTTCCCGGTGGTGGGCATGGATGATCTAACAAAGTAGTTTAGATATATACTTGGTTAGTATCAGTGTTAATGTGCTATTAATGGCCCCTTCTGGAATAACCATGCACCCATTAAAAAAAATCATCCAAAACCATATCTACAAAATTGATGGGGAGATGCAGGTAGATGTGGAATCCCTACTGAAGTACTATAGTTTTATCCAATATTGGATTTGTGTATCCATAAAAGGGATGTATTGAATGCTGGGATTTGATCCATGGAGGAATCATCAATGATGATTGGGCATGGGCCTATTGGGAATGGTTTCTATGAGAGTAATTAAAGGTATACCTAAAATAGTTGTGAATTTATGAAGAAACATGGTATTCACATCTCCATGTTTATCATCCATCTGTGGTTATGCACAATCTATTGAGAAGATGGTCACCAAGGACCAATACATTCAACTTTCATCGCGGGGAGGTCCGTGTAAACTTCTTGGACACTAAAACAATATCTATGGTCCTTGATTGGGGGTTATATATGTGAAATTCCTCATTTTGGAGAATGCATGGGGGGACCAATATCAGTTTCGAACATTGGATATGGTGTTACTGGTTTTGAGGAATGGTACTAGTGAAGAGAAGATTGAGAAGATAGATTTTCATATAATAAATTGTTCTATATTTCTTGAACAAAGAAACAGAGAGTCCTATTTATTGGGAAGATTCATCCAGGATATTGTCAAATTTTCCACACACAAGTCCCACGGGATACCAACATGGTAAAGAGGGCTCCTATGTATTGATTTTGGAAGATATCCAGTGGAAGCAGTTGGGATAAAGTGTCAATAATATAGTTCAACCCATTATCTAGCTTGAAGGATTCTTCGTTATGCTCATTTATGGTTGGATGCTCCCATTTAGGGATGAGATCATGGGTATCTGGAAATTAAATATCATAATATTTTCTATGTTGGAAATGGGAAATCATTTAAACCGTTCTTTATTAGTAAGAGAAATTTTATATATGGTACTTTGGCATATCGGGGAATGAAATATGCAGCTTCATGTGTATGGGAATTTTTACTTCCTATATAGTTTTGTTTCCGCACACATGGGGGTTAGGAGTTCCCAAACCCCATTTATCATCCCAAAAAAATCTCCTTTACAAAAATCATAAACATCGTGAGGAGTCACCCAATCATTTTTGGTCTAGGGAAGTGCTTGATAGGGTCGGATTGGTGAAGGAATTAATCATTCACCCAATCTACCTACTAATGATGGTGGTAAATGATGAAAACACATGTCCCAATGATCAATGATCATACCTATTGAACTTTCATGGTGGGTTACTTGTATAAATAGTTGATTCAGAAAAGTATTGTGAGGTGTACAATCCAAACAGGTTTTCAAGACCTTTTAGTTTTCTATAGAGGATGACTCTAAATGTTTACTCAAAGGTTTTTCATTATATCCATACTTTGGTTATGAGGAATTGGTAGCATATGTTTATGCATGGGGATGGAATGTGTGGAATGAGAGGCCTCCACCCAAATATTTTTACAATCTTAATATTGTTTACACAAAAATCTGGGTGATCGCCTATCCTAGCATCATGATGAGGAAGTAGTCCACCCTAGAAAATGTAGTGGTTGTCCCCCCCCCCCCACTAGAGGGTTGGGACTATGTTGTGGGTAGAGGAAACCGTGGTGGGAGATATTTTCTAGTGTATTGAAAAACAATAGCATGTCCCACAGTCCATGGCCTTGATCAGGGAAGATATGTAGGGAGGGGAATAACACAAGGCTCAACACTCCATGGTAAGAGGGAACAGGAATAAGGTCGGCCTTCTGGGATGATACTGATCGTGCATTTTCAAGGTACGTGGAAATGGTTACATCATCTAAATGTTCCTAGATATGTCTTGTATACTAAAGGTTGGGATACCTTGGGACTTCACAAGAATATCACCACTCCTCGGGGGTTATAGAAGGATATCACTACTCATGGGATATATATAATCTATATTGGATATGAAAATAAATGCTTCTATACACCCAAAAATAAAAGGATACAATACATACCAGATCATGAGGATTTAATTGACTCTAGTTGTAAAAATTCTTCCTTTCCACATTCGGGTGATGATGGTGTTGGGAATTCCTACCCCTCTAAATGTCGTTGCGAGTCATGAAGCTCCCGTTGTAGATAATGGTGAATAACTAAAAGACTCATAGGGTACTGGAATTATCCTTATCTAGGATAGAGATAAGAATACTACTTATAACTAGGTAGAATCACTGATGTTTTCAGGACTATATACACCACATAATCATCAAGTAAGTTTCTTAACCCTCTTTTACTTTTACAAGAATCAATTAGCAGTATAGAAGGGTAAGTCTATAACCGGCCTCATGGTAACTGTGAGGGTAACTCAACCCATAATGGGGTGAGTGTGAGAACTATTCCTGATATTGTGTAAATGGGTAATCAATCATTGGTAACTTCCATGGAGGCAGTGATGTCAAATGATGAGGTGGAGATATTGGATGTCACATTACCAATGAAAATGGAATGGGTGATAGTGGTGGTTGACTAAAACATAGAGACACCACTAGAGGGAACTACTGAGATTGTTTTCTTAATGGAGGTGGTCATGTTAAGGACTTTAATAGGTTCTATTTGAGAAGACTTGGTGACTATGTTGATCAATGTGGTTCTATAAGAAGCGGCTATGAAGGCTGAAGTTACAATGGAAGAGGAAGTGACTAAACTAAAGGCCATAGTAACTTGGGAGGCTGGATTGGCTGCACTTATACATAAATTGCCACTAGTGGGGGCTATGTAACTAGAGGATAATATTGCACCACTATTATGGTTCACCAAGGTATTTGGGACTATGATATCTACATATGGGATGACTCAATGTTCAGCATAAGCATATTCAATAGGTGGAGAGTATAATGAGGAATTATTCACTTAGATATTCATCTATCTGCTGATGCTTACAGATGGAACAATCTTCCAGCCAGTTAGATTTGAATAACAAAATCTTGATGATCTAGATGAAAATATATCGACAATTATTCCTCTACATGAGCCAACAACACTTGTATATTTTTATGATTTCAAAATAGAGGACTCCAAGGATTATTGGGAAATCCATCGAATTTCATGGAGGTATGTGTAGAACCTTGTTAGTTGAATCCACATAGATAAATATATATAATGGGTGGAATCTCTTCACCATTGGATAGTTAGTCTAGGGACTGGTGGGGTGAAATAATGCACTCTTCATGAATTGATTCATGAATTCCTTATCATGCAGTCTTTGCGGAATGGAAGGAGATCAATATACCCAGGAGGAAACACAAGGTTGAATGAACTTAGGTGATTTAAAAAGATGGGGATGATATTTCTCATCTAGAAGGTCTGACATGGGAGTAAAAGCTAACTATTTTTACTCCTGGTGAGACCAGTTATAGTATGAGGGATCAACTAGAAGTGTCTATGGCCAAGGAGGATGAGATCAAGAAGGCATAGTATGAGTACCAGGAAAAACATGGTCGATCGTGTATTAGGTTTGTATATGTTTTCTCCAGGACAATGAAGAAAATTAATACCTCAAAACATGACAACAAATTTTTGGGACCACTGAGTGGAGGCTGGCCAAAATCAAGTTATCGATCACTAAGGTGAATCCATTTAAGAAACTTTTACAGAGGGCATGATCTGATATGTGGATAACACCCTGAATCAATGGTTTTCATATTTTTTTACCCTGAACATAGTTCCGATATTTATAATCAATCAATGATAATATTTTTTGAGATAACCAAGAACTGATCCATACAATCTCGTGGTTTTTAGGCTCGTGTGACAAATAAGGGATCGCCATGTTGTTTCTCTTAATGTGATGGTGGTGGAAATTCATCAAGAACATAGGGTATTCTATCATTGTATATCCACATAGAGTGTTTGTGATAAGAGAGGTTGTTCCTAGAGAATGAGTCTCTCAGAACATCATAATGTCATTTCCAATATGCACATGTGAACGAATGGGAGGACGTCATGAGAATTTATTTCAACCAAAATAAAGGAGAAAAAGAAGTGTGAATCACAATGAACAAAATATAGAACACAAGGAAAATGGGATGGGGAAACATGATATCTCCTAGCCATGTTATAAAAACTATATTTGTACCATTATCTTGGAACAGGTTCCAGAAAATGAGTGTTGACTAATGACCATGATCAAAACATAGAACCCATCTCATATTTTCACTCAAAATATTATTGTGTGTTGGCTCAGGATGGTAGGTGAGCCTTGGATAAACACAACTCCATTAGGGGAACCCATCAGATGTGGAGTAGGTTGAGGATACAAATATAGGGAAAATGAAGCAAGGAAATGGAGTAGTGTAATGTTTTAATGGATTACAACACTCATGGAATTATTCCATTGTGTCTTAGAGTACATTAGTGTAAGCATATTGGTCTGATATAAGGTCAAACTCATCCTCAATGTGATAATTGCATCGGTTGATGAGATAAAACTAAAAATGAGAATGATAAAGTAAACATCCATCAATATGGGAGAGAGATTCTTGGTGGGGGGCTAAGATTTCTTATAGTTTGACATCATATAATGAGGATGATAGAAACATAGTTTAATGACAGAAACTGAGGAAAATACATTTATCATTTTAACATAATGTTTCTATGACACATCTCATAGTTTAATGTAATGTGGCATGTACATTGGACATAGTTTATGGTCATATGTCTTGGATAATGGAACAATGTTTAAAGTCAGTATGTATGGTCTATGATTCGTAGTTTATGTTCATAGAGATTAGACCTTAAGGATCTTCGAACAAAGGTATGCAGTGTGGAGTGGTAAAAAATGATACGAATGAGGGCCTAGGAGGGATACCACCATATACACATCATTATATGGACTTAGTAATGTTGAGATTCATATTTTCATGACCATAACTGAGGACAATGGATTGATGGATGATGAATTCATAGATAGTATTGAAGGAAAAATTTATGGACAACACTATGCATCCTATAAGGATGGAAATCACACCACACATATATATAGAACACTACTCAATAAGAGGTCTACGCTGATGGAGAAAATTCTCTCTTAGGGATCGAACTAAAGCATATAATAATTATCATCATCCAACCCATGTTCAGAGAAAGTCAAAAGAATATTATAATATTAAGAGGAATTCTAATTTTGTACGATGTAAAATCATAGTTTATCATCATGCATTATGGATTTTGACTCATAGTATAAGGTCATAATGTTCGTAAAAAATGATTAAATGTCTCAAATAGGTTTGTGTAGCGTGGTTATTTGAACTAGGTCAATGTGGGCACAATTCCACAAGACACATCCCACAAAAAAACCAACATACAATGAGTGGATAATCTCAACAAAAATGTATTTGTGGGGTAGGACAAGAGTAACACAAACTGAACGATGACTAAAGAGTCCCATTCCATATAACACACTCCTGGGGTAATTTTCACAAAGAATAAAGTCATGATGATGAAACTATGACTCTCAGTTTGAGGTTATAGAGTTCTATCATATGCAAGGAGGCTTCCCAAATGGGCCTATGTGGTGTGGAATAGTGAAAAATTTGATCTAGATTAGGGACTGGATTCATGGTCCCACCCCACACCTTCCAAATAAGGCTCTCACATAGTTTCAAGTTATGATTCTTAGTATATAATTCATTGTTTAAGGTCACGGATCTTGTACCAGTTTCGAAATAGTTTAAGGTCGTGTTTCGTGGACTATAGGATGGATATTAGTTAAGAGTATTAATACATAGACCAATTATGAACTTTGTATAATTTCAAATAGTTTGGAACAAGTTACCATTATAATGGTGTGTTTCTTTGAAGTCGACCCCATGTTTTGCATCATACGGTAAGGAAAATATTTGTTACAAAGTTTAACATCATGCAACATGGATGTAGGTGATTGGAAATTTATAATTCTGTAGCCAGGACACTAGAAAATCCTCACATGATGTATTTCTTAAGAAACATGGAATTGGTATTATGAATAATTTTCTACACATACATAGTGATCGTAAAGTATCCACTATTAAAATATACATTGTGATGGACATATGATCCATCCAACATGGGATTATTTTTTGGTAGTTTCATATCTATTATCATCAGTGTACTGAGGGATAAAACTATGTCAACCTAGAAGAAATAGTGAAGTAGAATCTTCTTATTGAACACCCTTGAAATAATTTTGTGGTGCCTTTGTAGATTATGAATATCTTGATGCATTTTATCTTCAAGGGTTTCCAACTCATCCTGATATTAGTATTCCATTACATATCATGTTTTATATTGATTTATAATTGTTCTATGCAACATAAACTGAATTTCAATGGTCCATACTGCCTATTTTACACACACATGGGAATATGGAGTCACATGGGTGGAGTTTCATGTTGTTTTCTAATACACCTAGAGGACGTTGGGGAGATTTAATTTCAAGAACTTCTTTTTCTTGCCCACAAACATCTACATAATTTTAGATATAGACTTTTTTAATTCCTTGGTCTATTTATTTTCATGAACATGATAGTGGGAAGTATTTTTGGAAAAAATACTATACATGTCATACAATCTCTTCATCTTTCCATCCCATAATGTGGTTCCTTTGTTAGTGATAATTCCATGAGGACCTAGAAATTAGTGGATAATGTGGGTATTTGTGAATTGTATCCTAGATCAGATCTTGATTCACAGAAGGTGAATCACTTATACCCACTTGGAGAAGAAATACATCATTTTTGTAATAAATCAACACTTGAAATAAGTCTCTAGTTAATATGGTCCCATAACGTCATGTACCCATACTAAAAAATGATAATAATACATGGTAGTATGAAGGGGAGATGAAGGTTGATTAAAAAATTTGGAATAAATCTGATATGCATCACACATCATGAAAAACACAATACATATATAGGCCATGGTTGGATAGAGGTATCCCATCCTAAAAATAAGGTGAGAGAGATTCAATCATGCCTGATGAGAACCAAAAAATCCTAAATGAACATCCTATATAACCAAGTTATTTTTGTCTCATTGAATAAAATATTGGATAATTCCATCAAACCCACATCTGTAGAGAGACTGCTTGAAGATAAGATCACACTATAGGGTGAACTACAGTATGCACTAGTATTTTATTTCATGACCGGCCTACATTGTAAGGATAGAATTATGCTGGAGATACTTGAACAAATGATTTATCCAATGAGATGTTTAATATGACTATGGAGGGACCTAAGGGTCCTCAAACTGAAGCACATGTGACCATCTATTCCATCTACTGGTTGTCAACATCATCTCAAAGAACAATGGAAATGACACTCTGATGAGCTACATGAATAAACACATCTTCCTTGTCATTCTCTTCAATACAGGTGGCTATACTAGATAATTCATATCCCCTACCATTTTGTGACATGGGAGACTGAGTCACTTCTAGATGAGAAGGGAACTAGTCCATCAACCAGCGAGTATGCTCTAGTAAGGGAAAGAGCTATGTCTTTTTAACCATATAGTCCTCATTGATCTATTTAATGACAAAATCAGAGAATCCATTAAAATGAAAGTAGGGTACATCAATCTTAATGGAAATAGTGAGATCAATAATGATATCCTAATACGATGACTTTTTGTCAGTGAATCCTTGTAATAATGGGAACAATTAGGTTATAAATACCAATACTATAGTGATGAAGAAGATCCCCATGTCTACACAATTGAGCATGCATCTATTGAGACTTCTACTGGTAAGCCTCCAAGAGGAACAATTGAAATTCACCGACCATATTGAAAAATATTGATCTACTAAAAATATGTAATCTTCTAGGAAATCAACATCTAGTTAATGTTTTTAGGATCTTGTTGGGAGGACATATAGTAGTTTAATTCTTGAACACTGATGACATTATATGGGAAGAAACTGATGTTGAACTACTAAAAAATATCATACCAATGTGAAAGTATTACTATAAATGTGTGCTGATTTAGGATATGAATTTTTATCTCTACTCATGACACTAGATTTATCTCCAAATTCTTTAGATATTGTCACAAATTCTGCACTATTAAAACTATTGTTATAAAACTCTTATCAATGTTAGAGTAACTAGAATCTGTATCGAGGGGATGTGACTGAAACACTATAAAACATTATCTATAAATTAGTTATTAATTTGGGTTATAATGTCAAGGAGGTACCTTTATAGAGTGGTCACATAAAGGACCATGATATTTTTGGAAATGGGTGGCATTTGAACTGGTTTTGGCAGCAGATACTACTTGGCCACATTATAGGTAGTCCGACACTCTACATCCCACTAGTAGGTTGTTCCTTTCATCATGGGACTAGTTATGGGAAGACAGATTCTATAGATACATTCAATGAATTGGATTATGTAAGCTAAGTGGACTTGAAGGCCTTGAATCTCTTGGAGGTTATTTGGGGGAGGCATTTAGATGATGGTTTTGATAATCTCTATATTGATGTCAATGGATCAGTAAAAAATGATAAATCCATGAAACATCCCAGAGTTATTCCCAAATGCACATTTGAGGGTTTCATAAAAAAATGTTGGGAAAAAAATAATCTGAAAAATTTTCATGATCTCAAAGATCGTCATGACACTACATAGATTTGACCACCAAGTCATACATGTATTATTCCAATAGTTTCTTAATGATTAGTTTTAAGACGTGATTCCTGACCCATTTATAGTTGGATCATAAATTTATTATATTGAATGGTATTTTCCATTAAAAAAGGTTCCAAGAGGAATCTTTAAAGTAATATACACCTTATCCTCCGGGTTCATACAGATCTGATTGTACCTAGGATATCCATCAATGAAGAAGAGAGACTAGAACCCAGCATTGGTATTATTCAACCACTCTATCACCAGATGAGGATAATAATCCTTCAAACAATGATGTTTAAGGTACAATAATTATACAAAAACATTTATATAACAATTATTATTTTATAATTGAATGATTATGGATAGCCAATTAGGGATCTAAAACTCTTTGATGATGTTTTTCTTGATAAGAATATCAACTTTCACCTCCACCATGGAACCGTGAGAAGGGTTATATTTCATTGGAGGATTTATATACCCAAAATAGATTGATTGAAGGTGAATATGGTGGATGGATACATTATCATATAATCATGTGATATATTCATAGCTCCAAATGAATTCATCTTGACATTTTTTTATGAAAGATACATATTTTCATTATTCCTCTAGATGCATGGTTACACTAATCATCATTGGACATGGAACTATATCAGGGGTTAGGATCACCAATGTCAACTCAATTAAAATGGTGTAGACACCATAATTGAACAAGAGAGGAGAACCATCCAAATTACACATCATCATATGATGTAGTAGAATTAGTGGTAAGAGATTCATCCTGGCCGACTGATTTTGGGGGAACACTGGTGCCTACTTGTCCACATACAAAATCCTTTCTAGGGGACTCCAGATCTTCTAAGCCCATGGTAAAAGTGGATATCTAGACAATCCCTTAATGTCTTCAAATTTGGGGCCCATGATTGATATCAAATAAGAGGTGGTTGGTCATCATTTAGCAATTAAAGCTGTCTTGGAGAAATAGGTGATTATTTTGTATAATGGTGGCCATATGGTCAAAATTTTGATAAATACTAGGGGTAGCAGCTTCTATTATCTCATGGGCCTATATTATGAAAGTGTGTGAGGGAGTCATCTGACAGTCCATGTTGTTATGAATGTGGAACCCTCTCCTATCAGAAATGACATAAAAAAGATAAAATATGGCATTATGGCTTCCAACAGATAATTTGGGATAATAAAAGAATGTTCTAAATCATCCCACGGGCTAGATGTTATGGGTTTCCACTCAACCTAATTAGTTTTAAAAAGCTTCACCTCTCCCTGTTAATTACTAGATTCAAGGTAACATGATTTCTAGGAGTCCAAGGGTGATGCATCACCTTGTAGTACCCCTACTCAACCGTTGTGGGATTACAAAGTGAATTGGTTATATAAGAGGGAAATGTTGTTTTCAGATGAATCTGAAACCTACACATCAACATGTTCTAGGAATAATCCTATGGAAAATACATTTATTCCGTACATTCTACCTATATTTTTGATTATGTCTTCAAGCAGAGTCCACCACACAGTCACTTCTAATTCCTATCATAACCACGAATCCTATGGTTAGAGGGACTCAATTCTTCTTTCATATGTCCCAATGTGCGAAGTGTCTTGTTTAGAATGATATGGATCCTGAAACCTGTGTCCACCATGTAGTTATAGATTTCCATGCCATTAATATAGCATTTACTGTATATATGGTTTATTTTCCACAACATAATATTTTATATATCCTCTCTAAATATTGAAATTATGGCTTGAAAGTCTTCTTGCTCAACCTCCCTTGCATTGTAGGATTCTATTCCACTACCACTGATTCAAACATGGGAGGGATTTTCATGTACTTTGTGAATGGATTATGAATTTATTCTAAAAGGATAGGGTTATCCACGTTTAATATTCATTATAATATTATGTAGATATGATTCATCACATCTTATAATAGTGTCGAATGAACATTTTTCCATAGGTTTTCACTCATTAAAAGGATACGCAATGGGTGCTGTCGGCTGGACAACTAGGTACTAGATGGTAGTGGAATTTTATTCATCCTCATTAGTTAACTTTACCAAAACAAATATAATCATATTATCTACTGGTTGAGTCCATGTTTTACTTGGACATGGATTTTCTACCCATACAGTTTTCATGGTTAGTTGTGGTGGTGGGTATTTTAGAGGAGTCTGGGAGAACTTCCTATATTGAGATCCAAACAACACCTAATTCTTGGTCTCAATAGATTCTAAAACATGGCTTGAAACATTATCCTATGTATTTCAATAGTTTTCATATTCTCTAATTCCTCTTTAGCCGTTGTGATTAGTGGAACAAGGGGGGTACATATAATCTTATTTGTTGAGGAACATGACTAGTAATACCATCTCAAAGGTGTTATCATGTTAATATAAATCATTATCATAGGGGTCTTCTAATGTTGGGTGGACCCAAGATGTGATTCCCATCTATGGAGCCGTGAAATAATCATGAGTACAGAAAGTGACTGGCGCCTGTAGTGGAATTCTATTTCCTTTATTTTGTTTATGCCTCCACTTATATGTTGTAGAAGGATACGATATATACATAGAAGTGATAAATGAGGAAGGTTTAGAGTCATTAGGGGATTTTGGCTGGCCTATGAGGGCATAGATGACACCATGGGTCTGACCAAATACCATGCATGCCATCTAGTCATAATACATTTTAGTCACATGGGCTGAAACATAATTCCATTCATATTCATTTTCACTACCATTCTCAGAAAAGATATGGTCTCTATGTGTGGGGAAATTTTCCAACATGACTAGACCACTATACAATTTGTTCCAAATAAAATACCTACACACATAACATTGTTCATTAGTATTTCAAAGGACCCTCTGGTCAGGGTAACAGTCCTGACGATTATAATGCTTAGCCTCATGGAGATTATTGCACTCTGGTAGCTTCATAATACCCTACTCTATATAAATCAGTAAATAAATGAGAACCTGTAAATATTTAAAGGAGTGGGTCTGGTTAATTATATATTGGTAGTGTACTCTAGGAGCCTAGCCCTGACAAGGGGCTTGATCCTGACATGTTGGTGGAGCCATATTCCCTTGTTTCGGTGGGTGTGCTTCATGAGGTGGTGTCAGCTGATTCAGTTTTGAGTGAGGCGATGGCTAATAAATAAGATTCAATAGGAATGGATCTTTATGTGGAGGGTAAAACAACTATAGTGGCTCTATAGTCACTACCAATACTATAGAGAAAGGACCTTTTTTGGATTATCTTTTCATTGGACTTGGTAGAGGTAATGTCGAGAAATTCGTTTCTTGTTGCATGGATTCCTCAAAAAAATAGACCACGTTATAAAAAACTCCAAAACTACTTGGGATGGTTTGATTTGTAATGGTAGGAACCAATTATTTATTAACAATTCCCTACACTCAACATCATCAGATTAACCTGATTGAGTAGTATATTGAGTGAATATGTGAGTCTCTTCTACTAGACAATGAAGTCCAGGACACGCTCACAAGGAAGTTGTATGAACTAGAATAGGTTGAGAATTATTTTTTTTATGTGGTGGAGTTGAACATGTAGATAAATTTTATGTAGGGTTCTTCCCAAATAGTAACGGACCCTATGAGAAACTGGGTGTACGAGACATTTGCAGCTGATTCCAATGTCGAAGAAAAATGTTGTAAATTGGAATCCTCCTACAACTATGTGGTTCCAAAAAAGGGATGGAACATTGAGATAATGTGGTCCAAATAGTGCACTGGGTCGACATTCCCATTGAATGAGGAAAATATATACTTCTCAAAATCAAGGTGTTCTTGCATGTCAATGACCAATAATGTTTGAAGCTCACTGTCAGGTGGGATCACTACCTCTCATGTATTGGTAAGTGGTGAGAGTGGCTATCAAATCATCCAAGAGATGGTCAACATCTTGATGAGTATTCCTAACCATGAATGCATTAAAAGACTCATTAAATCATCAATAAGTATCAGCTACTCTTGTAGTAGCACGATTCGGGTCCTAAAAAAGATTATCACAATGATCAGGTAGATTCTGAGACTTATATCGATGTCTCATTCCATAAACGCATACCAATAATATATTGGGATGTGTGGGATTTCTATGATTGACATCAAAAAATTGGATGAGGATCACATTCGGATTCCAGAATGTAGGAGAAATGAGATCTCATTAAAGACTTCTATAATTCAATTTTCTCTGAGTATGGAGGTCATCGATGATCCTTTGTTGATCTGTGACCTGGTGGAGCTTGGTTCTAATCAAAAGATTGTCCAATATTTTTGGTGTAATCAATAGAAGGATAAAGGGATAGGGAGGTACCATTCCTTGTTAGTATTTTGACTATTATGATACAATGTAGATAGATCTCAAAGTCTAAGTTCATGACATTGTTGGTGGGTACAAACACCTATATGAAGGTATTTCTGATCATGATCTAGCACATGGTGTGGGTTTTCTATGTCGAACAACCCATCAGTTCCCCCATACATAGAAAAATCATGATCAACCATGTTCACTATGAAAAAACCTAGATGAAAATACTCAATCTCCAATGGTAGTTCTTGATGTCATAACATACGAATGAAATTAATTGGTGTTTTCATTCCCAACCTCATATTTTCACAGATAAAGATGCCTCTTATATGATTTTTAGGAGCACTATAAGGATATTCAAACATGTCCATAGGAGATTATAGTGTTATCTAGGTGATTTAGGGTGCTGATCCATTGTGAGTGATTCTATTTCAACCATTAGACACTACTGTCAATGTCCTCGAAGTGATCACGACTTCCTAGATAAACAAACTGATAATGACGGAGGTGATGAAGAATTACCCATCTTGTCTAGAAAAAACATTTTTCTTGAACATAGGATGGGGACTCTGTAATGTTAATGTTGAAAGTCACATTTGGAAATAATATTACTTACAATTGATCATCATCCAGAGTCTCGTAAATGAATTCTTGGTTAGAAGTGGGAACATTCCCTTGATTTTCTCAAACATTGATCGGCACTTGCTGAGAGGTTGGTGGTGGAAATTTTGTAAATCATAGTGGAGGTTAGCTAGTCAGTGGAGGAATCACTCGGTGAGTTTACTAGTCTATAAACACTAGGGAATCTCTTAATGGTTGTACCACTCACATCATTACATCCTTATTGTATGTGGTGTTCACAACTACTTCATGTGTGGGAGAATCAATAATCAGTGAGGACTCAACTATATTATCATCAGCGATCCCATTACGGAAAAATTCACTATGATCCTATGTAGAGTTGAAGAGGGAAATTAGTGATGATAGATATGATTTTACCATGATCTTCTCGAAGGGATCATGGAATTTTCCACATGCATATACCTCTTTAGAGATTGGGAGATCATATGAATATCACCTTCATGATGATAAAATTCACCTATTAATAACCTTCTTTAGACAATGATGATGATGAATGGAGTGGAGGTTAATTTTTTGAAATGAACCCCATCCCCAAAATCTTATAGTGGAATAGGGTTGATGAATACTTGGTGATTAATAGTATTTTTCAGTTGGTTGAAAAAGTTTTTCCTTCTTCGTAAGGATGTTTTTACAGAGTATAGTAATTATTTGGACCACGGAGGAACTTCATGCTATCGGGGGATAGTTCAAGGATGACCTATTTGTTTATTTATAGGGATACTTTGAGTGCATGTGTTTATGTTTTTGTCATAGTGGGTAGGACCTCTGACTTGATTACTATTGGTGTGTGGACGACCTCTACTTTGGTTATTGATAAAACTTATAGGAAATATTTATGGTGTAAGAGGAGATGGGGAGTACCACTCTGTTGACCAACAATAATGGGATGGGAGGACCACCCATATAATTTTCTATTAAGTGGAGATGACCTTCTTATTTATTGATTCAGGACTAGGGAGGACCTCCAATTGAGTTTAGAATATAGTAAGGGGAACCCTCATTCTGATTAGTTGGGACATGGGGATGGCCTCTATGTTTATTGATGGTAGTATCATGAGGAGGGCTCCTGTACCAGTTTTTTGGGGGGATCTATGATTGAAATGGGATGAAAAAAGGAGGAAATTCATGCTGATTCTGTTAGTGGGGATGAACTCCACCTGTGTTGGTGATGGTACATGGATGACCTAAAAACCTGTTTTCAAAGAAAGGAGGACCTCCCCTTGAGATTTGAATGGTACTTGGAGGAAAACTGTGTTGAATGTGATAGAATTTAATAAATTATCTTGTATTGGTTATATCATGTGGAGGACCTCCTCAATGAATCTCATCATCACAAGTAGGACTGTAAGGACTGTTGGGGGTGTTGGTGATTGATTGAGTTAACCAACCCTACCTCTAGGGAAAGTAAGGCCTTGATCCCCAATGGGAATGGATGGATCCCTTCTTATCTATCATAGGAATCATGTAAAATTAGTTGGTGGTGGAAGGGGCCACTAGAACCATGGAAGATGATTCAACTTTTTGGTAACCCTCCTATTAATTATCACAATTTTAACATTGGGTAGTTCAAATCGTGATAGATAGAGCACAGATATTGTCCACCCTCTCTTCAGCTTGAGGGACTAGTGGCTTCTGGCACTAACGATGATTTGTGGGATCCCACCATGGAGGATCCTAGGTGATACACACATTTAGGGTGACTTGAGAGTCCCCAAAATAGTTAGTGTTTGTGAGTGAGTTATAGGATCTCTCTAAGGAAATTGTCCTAATGGGATTTATTGTTTGATTGGGGAGTGATGTCTCCCGGCATTGTCCTTGTTGGTTGTATTGTCGGTGAGGTGTTGAATCCACCATGATCTGGTGAGACATAGCCCTTGTAAGAATTACCCCCTCTTAATCATATAGACATATTAGGGTTTCCATCACCATTCTCATGATGACTAACATGGTTGAGACATGGGATGAGTTCTGAGTTTCTATGGTCATTGTTGATGTTGTGGAAGAGGTGGTTTCATGCATGATTGCAATAGTAACATTTCTATTTCCCTAGGTAATATGTGTGTAGGATGGTTAATTTCCATTAGTTGGGATTTTCCAAAGTAGGTGGATTCATTCATCAGTATATGTATGAGGAAATCAATGCTAAATTACCTAGCGCTAACCAATCATTCAAAGGAAGAGAGAGGGAGAGATACATGATGACAATATCACTGACTGGATGTGTCAATGTTTAAATGCCCCAATATCTATTGAGTTTCATGATGATTCCACAATATTCATACTGGGTCTAAGAACTGATTATCTAGATCTAGTTCCATTATAATCAACTGATATATCAAACTCTACAAGTCACTATGTTGAGGAAAAAAATTTCATGTTAGTTTCACCGTTTCTGTTTTCGATGATTTATCTTGGGACACTGCCTTCATATGAATCTACAATGTCATTCATTTCACCCCATAATACATCTATCAAATGTTTATTTTCTATCATCACTTTCAATGGACATTTATTCTCTCTAACTGAAACCTAACTATGAGATTTCAACTATTACTTCCTTAGATTACTCCATGGAACTCATTTCCTCATCCATGTATCCCTTATAGAGTTAATTCATGTTCATGGAACTCATTTCTAGTTTCATATCATTATTAAAACTAATAAATTACACTACTTATATCTAGATATTTTTGGGGGTCTCAGCCGGGTAGCAAACATCGATCAAGAGAGTAGTCACATTGGGAATCACTGGAATGTGTGGACAATATGATAATTGGTCAATTGTATTCATTCTCCAAGGAGGGAATATAATATATTCATCATAGGCATGTATTCCAAAGAATCCCATTTAAATCATGAGGTATTTAACACCAAAGGTTTTTATCTTCTAATTCATTCATTTAAGAAATCCAATTAATTTTGTGAGGTATGTATTTATGGTCACATCATTAATATATTATAGATATGAATCCAAACATCTTACAGAGAAGGTTCAATGAATGAATTTATTATCTTATGGTGATGGAGTTGATTTATCTATACACCCAATGGGGAATGATCATAGAGGTGCATCCCATGGATTAAATAATTCACACCTAATAGCTTACCAATTTTTGGAGGACTGTTCCTTGTGAAGGAGGAATCAGGCGATGTTTCTCATAAAGAGGAGATGTCACATCATTAAAGATGATAGACACACCACTTGAGATTGATCATAGAGGTACATCACTAAGAGAGTGCACCTAAAATTTTTACTTCTGGTAGGATCAAAATTATAGATGGAGGAAATTCTTGGAGGTGTTCCCATTAATGGGAAGACGTTATAATTTGAAGGTGGATTAGAGCAACACTAAAGGTGGATCATAGGGTTACATCCCTAGGAGGGAGAACCATAGATTACTATTTTCTCAGATTGATCATCATATGTGAATCTAATGTATCCTATTTATAAGAGAGGGAGAAAACCAATTATGTTCAATACCATAGTTTAAGGACATGTGACAACACTGGTCCATGTAGTTTGACTCCATGAAGTAAGGATTCTATCATCAAAATGGGAGAATCTACAAGCGATGGAGTGGGGATTATTCCTGAGATCTACCATTCATAGGAGTACTTATCTTGGATAGTTTTTGTGTGGGGATTATACATTGAGCTTCCCAATGTACATATAGGAGATGTTCTCTCACAGGTAGGTGACATGATCATTCTTGAGATGTCGCTCTGCTAAAATCCGGATGGATGAAAATTTTGGTTTTGGACCTCAAGGATCCTTATTATATGTACTAATTAGTTATGAATCAATTACCATGTATTTTGGAACATTTTGGGCCTTGTACATAAGGTGGAGTCCCATAGGATAATGTGGATTGTGTTTATTAGGGAATTTATCCTATATGGAGATTTTGAATGTTGGGGATTATGCATAAGAGTGGCCCATTGAAAGGCAGAGATAGAGGATTATCCTAATAAGAGGATCATGTTATGGTTTTGGGGGATTTAATGATCACCACTAATATATAAGACCACACGATACACACTTGGTGTGAAATACAAGAGAAAGTTGTCGACTCAAAACTAGTATCGCAAAAAAAGTGATAATGTGATATGATGTGGGGCCTACACATTGAATCTTCCCAAGGTGTATTTTATTCCATGATAGGAGGATGTCATTTCATATGGGGAGGATATCATTCCCTAGGAGGGTAAGCAGTGTGGAGAATAATATATGAAACTCACACACATAGAATTATGTTCATATTTTATATGGTAAAGCTAGATTTTAACATATTTTTTTAAGGATGTTTGGGATAATAGGTTTTATATCATGTTGCCATGACATCGGGGAATCACTCTATACCCCTCGAGATTACATAATAGAAACTCATACACATTTGGGTGAGTCATGGATTTATTAATGCGAAGGTGAAATGAATGGGAGGGGTGGTTAATCATAATGCCAATTTTAGGATGCCTATGTTGGGAATTGATAGGCATTAGCATACCTAGGCTTAGAATAAAACACATAAGTGGGGGGTCTCAAGACACACATTATGTGGTGTGGATTATAGGAATGTGTTGAACCTATCACATAGGTAATCAAGGTGTAGTTGGACCGGTCGTGGATGGGTGTGGTCGCTTTAGGCACCAAACCTTCACCAAGAGGTGTCTCTTGGAGGGAAGTAGAATATAGAGTCCCAAGAGAGAGGATTCAAAAATCATAGGGCCTTATAAAGAGGTGATTCTCAAAGAATATTTTCTTCATGGAGTTCAATTGTTTCGAAACGTAAGAGGATTCATGACACATGGTGACCCTATATTAGTATGAAGTTATTCATCCATAATGGATTTCATTGTGAAGGCTAAATACTTGAACAACCATTAAGTTCATCGTAAGGATTTATTACATCAATAAAGGAGTAACCGTCATGAATGGAAAATTCACATGGGGTGGGGGTTTTAAATAAAAAAATTAAATGGGGTTTCGTAAATCCTAGGTATCTTGGATTATCCATTATAGTTTTCTTCAATAAGGTTATGAGATTCATGATTAGGGAGCAATTTAAAAGCTGAATGGTCAGGGATTACATCTTAAAAATGTAGTAATTAAGGGTTATTTATAATAATGGATGTTTTTTGAAGATGGAAAGTGGTAAATAGAGAATTTGAGGGTTTTTTGAATGGGTGAGGCCCTTCCAGCCTTGCGAAGGGCACCGTCATACCTTTACGCAGTTGTGAAAATGCATTAGAATCACATTGGAACACCATCAATACATCATAAAATGTGATGGTCCTCTATAATTATTGATGAAAATCACCATGGTTACGTATATTCATGGAGTGTATTTCTTAGTTGTGACCTCTATGAGGTTTGGTCATTCGTGAAGTGGAATGGAATCATGAATCAGACCCTGAAGAGGGTTTTCAGGTCATTTTGGATTTGATTTATTCCATGTTTGACATGTATTATTTTACTATTACAATGGAATTTATTTTAGAACAAATATTACTTCGATATTTTGAGATTTAGATTCCCTCCCGTGTACCCCCGGTTTCGAGAATCATATTCTGACCTATGTATCTTCTTGGTATAGGATTGGGATACCCCCAATGTACCCTATTATTTAGTTAGGGGGATACCCTCATGTATACCATTTTTAATGGAATTAGGATTCCCTCCCATGTATCATATTGTTACACTATTGGGATTCCCCAATGTACCCTCTTCTTACGAGATTAAGATGTCCTAATGTGTACCCTCCTATAATGGGCTTATGATTCCCTCCCATGATCCCAATTTTATGAATCTTAGTATTCCCCCTATGTACAAATCTTTTACAGTCATGGGATGACCTCACATGTACCATTTTCTCTTTCCCATAGGATGTACTCTCGTGCATCTATTGATCAAATTGTTCATCGATAATTATATAGAGAATTAGAGGGAGATATAGGTCTCACCAATCTTATAATGAAATCATACATGCACACAACACTATATAAAAAAATATTCATCATATCATGAACCATAAAATGAAATGGGTTTCATAAAAATTATATTATAACCCATAAAATTATATTTTTATTATAAAAGTTTCATCATATCATAACGTAGGGAAGATAGGAAGGTTTCATAATCAATTTAACCTATAATAACCCATTAATGGAAGTGGGTTACACACGGGTTTTATCATGGAATAACCCATGGAAGAGAAAAACATTATATAAAAAACATGTAATATTAAATATAAATCATTAAAATAAATAAAAATAATAGTTTCCTCGGATTATATCCATAGAAAACAATAAACAATATAAAAGGATATCATCATTGATAGAGAATGATTTTTAAAGATCAGTTGTAGCATTTCTTAAAGAAAACAAACATTCTCTGAAAATCTCTTTTTAGACATAAAACATTTTATAATTATATATGTTAAAAAAAACATTGAAAAAATATGATTTAATCATTAAAAATAATTAAAAAATTGATGTTGAAAATATCCTTTCTACATTGAAAAAATATTTTAAATTCATAAAACATTTGAAATCCTTTTTCATGGAAAAAATCCTTGATGACATATATAGGAATATTTGAAATCTATTTTAAACACTTTTTTAAAAAAAATCATTTTAAATACTTTTCCTTCTTTACTAGCCTACAACAACAATTAATATATATTTTTAAAACATATTCAGAAAAAATTCTTTTGAAAGAGCACATGATTATGACCAAAGTGACAAATAAAGTTAGATTATCTTGAGAACATTTTATTAATTATATAAAGTAACAAAGATTGTAAAAAATGGACCATTACCTATATAAATAATGAATAACTATAGAGTAATAAAATTAATGAGAATTCATGAGAGGTACATCATGATATTTCATTTTTGAATACATGATTATATGTAATCCTAAAAAATGGTGAGATTGTAATATAAAACTATTACCACATTTGTAAAAATTAATCGAAATAACAATGATAGAATAATATTAAATTAATATAATGATATTTTTAAAAATAAATATATTCATGATATAAAATGTAAATTGGATGTATATTCATATTATTATATAATATAGGTTCATCACATAACATGAGTCTCAAATAATGTAAATTGTAATAAAATTAATTTATTGATTTGGTAAATTTAAAACCATGAACCCCATGAATGAGAGATAATAAAATGGATATGTAAATAAAAATTAATTTAAGTATAATAATCATATAATAAATTCATTACCATTATATACACCACTAAAAGAAACAAGTATATAATACGGGATAAGTCTCATAGAAATATAAGTGAGACTATAAATCCCCTTAATACATGAGTTTCTATTGAATTGTGAGACACATCAATTAATAACATAAATAAAACCATTTAATATCATGAAATTAACTAAATTCGTGATTAAACATTTCGTAGGTGAGTATATACACATCAAAAAATGAATATGTTTTAAATATAGAATTTATCTCATAGAAATAATAGTGGGACAATAAAACCCATAATTAAGACTTTAATTTCATCACACATATTAAAACATACACTATATTAAATTATATATATATATATATCAATGAAGAATATTATTATATATATAAATCTATATTTTAATTTATTATGACTTTATACTAATAGTTTATTCAAAATTTCATTTTAATGTTTTGTTTCTCATAATTATTGATAGGTTCTTCATAACTCTTTTGAATGCAATTCATTATCCTCATACTTAGGCATTGATTTTCTTATTTCCAAAATGTAAACCATGATATAAATGTACTATATAATCATTTTATATCTATTTATAATAATATATACAATATATAAATATGAAATGGAATACAATGTTCTTATAAATGAGAGATTGTACGTATACAGGAACAATGTTTGCATTTTCTAGTCGAATTGAAAGAAAGGATGTAAATAACAGATATATTTATATATACATATATTATCATTCCAGTAGAATTATAATTTCTTATATATCATATACATTTTCTAAACCCATCAGTAATACATTCCTTGTAATCATTGAATGAATCAAATGTTTTTGAGGAGGTAGTAGTCCACATATCCACAAACGAAGTTAAAGTATTCCCAAAAATTGGAAATCATGAAGTTATTTGGAATATAATAGTTTAAAAATATGAAAAAAATCATAATTATCACATATGTCATATAAAAACAGTATTTTCATCATTATTATAAATCATTAAAGGTGGTAAGGGAAGAAAAAATGACATTTGTTTGGAAGATGGTAGTCCGTCGTACACACAAATGATTATTACATATCCCATTTTATCGAAGTGTGTGTAGGTATAGGTAGATCCCCTGAAATAAAAAATAAATTTATATTGAGTATTTTTATATTATTATATAATAATTTTATTTTAATAATTGATAGGGTGGAGAGACAAATAGAACAATGCTTATTGTTGAATGCTATTACCGCTTCTATGATTAATTAATTTTAGTTTTCAATAATTCGTTAACATGGTTTAATTTATAACAAAATAGATTCCTCTTGGATGAGAGGAAGGAAATTTAATGGTTATTTTTATTGGGTTTGGATGATCCAAAGGCTTGATATGTGTGATTAAGTGGCAGGTACCCTTTTATAATGGATGATGAGTTCCATTCTTTTAAATATAAAAAGTTGAACACTATTGAGTTGTATCCCTTACATCACGTGCCTACAATAGTGGTCCATTTTATATAAAAGGGATTATATGGTCAAAATATGGAATGATAATAGATTTTGGACATGTGAATATGTTATTTGTCCCCTTAAGTTAAATTTTAACTACTAAATAAACATTTTGTCACTTTATTTTCTATAAATAATTATAGTTATGTTCACCTGTATTTTTGTAAAAATAATATTTTGACCTTAAGTGAAATATAATTTATTCTGATTAAATTTTTGGAACCCATTTTTTATTCTAATTTATAAACACATAATTTTCATAAATTTATTTAATATTATTCCTTCAAAAGGGATGAGACCACTTGTTATTAAAGTAAAAATTTTCAATACATTGAAATGTTTTTATATCCAAATTCAATATAAAATTAATTATAATGTACTAATTTGATTAGATATATTCATAATTTATATAACTATACTTTACAACCTCATTTAAAATATAATTTAACTATATAAATAAAAATATATTAAAATGTGGTTTTCAATAAAAAATTAAGGTTTTTTACTATTTATCCAAAAATGAAACTTCTCTAAAAATACATAATATTTACCAAAATAAAATGTTGATATTACTCATTCAAAATTGAATTTTATTTTTTCAAATAAAAATTAAATTTAATTCAAAATTTACTCTTAAATTATCTGTTCCCTTAAATGGTTGTACAATTACCTATTATGAAAAAAATATCTTAATAATAAAAATTTAATTTTTACTTATATATTGTATAAGAAAGACATAATATGAAGATGAAATGGTTTATTTAATATAATTTAGTTAAAATATATTATCCAAAATGATTTATTTCATTTTTTGAGGTAAAAATTGTTTGATTGAATAAATATAGATTTCATGAAAAATACTTCTTATATTTTAAAAAGGGTTATATTTTTATATATAGTTTATTGGTTCCAATAATAATTCATATTATATTCATGTGTATACCATATTTTAGAAAATATCATTTTTATTTTTTATATCCATCATTACAATGACTATGTGAGAACAAAAATAATATTTTAATAATATTATTATTAGTACAATGTAGATTGGTAAAACTGGGTCTTGCATGGAATGAAAGATATTGAAGGAACGTGAAATTCTGTGTAACATAAGACAAACCTAGTGTAGTGTGTACTGAAATCTATTCAAAGAGATTCATTTAGTGAAATCGTAACATTGGTTTTTTATGAAACAAAAACCAAACATAGTGCTTTTATATAAAAAAATCATTATTCAATGTTGCATGATATTCAAAATATTGAAAATTAGAAGTTAATTTGTAACAAAAATATATTGAGAAATATCATGGTGTCACATTATACCCACATTATAACGATTTTATCCCAATAAATTCATTCGTTTTTTCAAATGATCGATACATTAATGTTCATTCCATGGACACACACATCGCAAAAAGGAATACAAAACATCTATTAAAAATAAAGTTTGGAGCAATATTGGTTGCCCAATGTAACACACAATTATGTTTCCATATAGGATAACATAGGTGGGAAAATAATATTGGATATCGAATAAATGATTAAATAATTATAGATAGTGGTAAATATAACTAATACCAATAAAATTAATAATCAATATAATGTTTGGAACCTCAAAAACATTTTCAATAGTAATGAAGTTATTAGGATAAATAATTTTCAATATCCTTTTCCATGAGTTGAGGAATTACTTTTCTATCTATGAACTTAGGTAAATATACTCACTTGAATTAATTTAATTTTCACTACAATAAATCACTCTTTGGTTATTCCTTTCCCGATTTCTAGTTCATCTTTTACTCCAAAAAATGAAGGTGAATTTCTCATTCCTATAGTACAAAAAGATCAGGATATCCATAAATAGGATGATATGTCATTCATCTGCCTTTTTTATCATGATACCAAAATTTTCATTACAGGTTGTCTAATATGCAGAAATCATCATATAGTGATATAATAAATTAATCTATAAAATATCATTTGATGTCTAACATAAACCATTCCATAAATGGTTACCCATATAATACTTCCAAATGACAAAAATATAATTCTATTGAAATATGGATACTAAATTAAGTTTACATTAATACCCCATATTTCTTAAATTATCTCATGGTTTTCACATTTCATTCCTGTGATTTAGTTCTTCTTATATTCTCTTCAATAATTTTAATTATTTAATTTACCATAAAACTTTTGGAAAACATAAATTCTTCCTTATTCTAATGATTATATGATATTTTTCTTAAATTCAAGAAGTTTTGAACTTCATCCATGATAAAATATACCAATTTCATAACAAATTAATAATAAGTTCTATGGTAATCAGTAATATCGAATTTACTTTATCCATATCATGAATATCTTTACACAATTTTCTCAAAATCACGAACACATTAATGCTTACCTTCTATTAATATAAATGACACCATTCCATTAAATCACATACCCAGGTCAACAACACCATTCAATATATTTTTACAAATATTTAATGTAAAAAATATACTTCATGAATAATATAACATAATTCTGGATTTAAAATACATATATACATCAATCATCAGACATTATTCTTAAACCATTGCAGGGCCTTCCTAATATTATTCCATAATAACCATTTCATTGAAAAAAATATGAATCATGTATTTAACATCCTCAACCTAAATTTAATCACGATTATTATGTTTAATTTTAAATGTACTATAAAAAAATCCTATACCTTTCACATGACATTCACAGTGTCTATCTTTATTAGTATAACCAAAACTCATACAACCATCCTGATTCTCTGCTTGAGGTTTGAACTTTGGAAATTTATTTTCAAAAATCCCATAATTTAAAAATCTGAAACATTTAATGTTAACCATGTTTCCTCTAGATTCTATAAAAGACTAATCCCTGAATGCATAGTTTCAGAAACAAATGTCATATTTGATTACCATATAAACAAGAAAAATTACTTTTAGGATTTTTATATTCATAAACCTTGCTTTAAATATATTACTCCTTATGTATATAAATATATATATATCCATAGAAATAGTTTTATTATTATCCATTGGTATTTCACTAAATGTTTTCTCATTCCAGTTTCTAAAGGTTGACTAAACCTTTAATTTTATACCAACTATATCAACCTGAAATAAATGTATATTATATATATTTTTTTTGAATATTTATCACATTATCAAATTTCATTCATATTTACAATAAATATTTCTTACATTTCTAATATAGGAACAAAATCTTATAACATGGTGAAATATGTTCAATATTTTAATTTAAGATCTTCCCATTTAGTTCTTATAGTTAATATCATTCATTATTGACTAGGTAAAGGAAAAAAAGGAAGGGTGGGATTAAATGCTTAGTAAGGGTAAAAAGGTAAGAAAAATAAGCATCACAAGAAAATTAGTGTATGGGGTATTGAGAATAAAATTATATGATTATAGCCTACATATAAAAGATCATAGAAATGAATTATGGAATATATATTAGTAGATGATAATAACTGAGTCATAATAATATCAAGAGAATAATCCATGATAGAATAATAAAGTAATAAGACATTAAATTGTGGAATACATATAAGAATAAAAAATATTATGTCATGGTTTCTAACTAAGACCATCATACAATGTTAGGATTTACCTAATAACTAATGTTCCTTATTTAGGCTTGGGATGTAATATTGTGTTCCCTCTATTTTCAAGCATGTTATTACCTCACAATTACCCTATGGTTATAGGTTTGGGATTCCCACACAGGTACCATCTTGTTATAGAATAAGGATGTTATACATGGTATCCTCATGTTAAATGCCAATGAATCCCTCCCATATACCATCTTGTTGTGGTCTTGGTAAGCCTTCCAATATAGCCTCTTATTATAGGAATGGGGGGCCTACCTATGTACTCCCTTATTATTGGCTTTGGATTCCTTCCCATTTACTATTTTGTTACGAGCTTGGGATGTCATCCCGTGTACCCACTTGGTACTTGTTTGGGATTACCTCCCATATACCCACTTATTATGGTCATGGGATGACCTACAATGTACCCTAGGATCTCATAAGAAATTTATAATTACCCAATGTATTATATGGATATATAGGACCCTACCATCACATAATGAAATCAAATATTCATGTGGCACAAGATAATGAAACATTAATCTTACCAGGACCCATAAAAAGAATATCTTTCATAAACATCATATCATAACCCATTAAATGAAATGTGTATAATAAAAATTTCATTATATCATAACCTATGAAAAATAGTATGTTTTAATAATTAATTTACAACGAATAACACATTAAAATAGTAGGATTCATAAGTGTTTTATCATTTTATAAACCGTGAAATCGAAATGTGTTTTAGAAACAAAATATCATCTTAAAAATAAACCATTAAACATAGAACAATAATTGTGTTCCCAGATCATTTCCCTATTATATCATAAACAATATAACAAGAATTCATCTTAGAAAGAAAATGATTTGAAATTCTCACATATAGAATTTATTAAAGAAACTAAACTATCATTGAAAATCAGTTTTTAAGACATAAAAAATATAAAAAATCCTTTTCCTTGAAAAACACATTCAAAATATCAGAAAGTATCCCTAAAAACCATTAAATCATTTATTGGAGAAAATATTCATTTCATTATTCTAAATATTTTTAAATCATAAATCATTTTGAAAAACACATTTCATTGAAAATAACCTTGAAAACATATGAACCGCATTTTGAAACCCATTTTGAATAATTTTTAAGACGTAAAAAATTTAAAATATCTTTTTCCTTGAAAATAATTTTAAATATTCATTTTAAACCTTTTGAAATCATTATTAGAAGTAATTGTTTTGAAAGAACACAATTTTCCAACATAAGAGAGAAATAACGTCAGATTATTGTAAAATATTTATTAATTTTATTAAGTACAAAAGAGTGAAAAATGGAAGAATTACATGAACATATCATGAATAACCATATGAGAAGAAAATTTTATATAAATAAAGATAATTATATATTTAAATTTAAATTTTAGAGACTTTATCATAAACTATCTCGATTAATGGTGATTTTTTAACATAAAACACATACTACTTTTCTAAATTTGAATTATAATCCCCATGAGATAATTACCTAAAATTATTCTTAATATATCATGAAAAATTATATTTATGACAAAAACATGTAAAATATTATTATATGAACCTCATAAAATAATATCAGGTCATAACATAACATGTGGGTAAAAGAAGGCCAATTAAGGCAAAATTACATTACCAATTTGGTAACATTAGAACCTTATAACAAATTAATTATAGATCATAAAATGGATATGTTAATAAAAATTAATTTATTCATAATAATAATATAATTCATTCTTGTTATTTATATATTCCTCATACACAAAACGCGTAGGGAACATGGCGTGAGTCTCACATAAATAAATGTGAGATTATACATCTCCTTACTTCTACATCAACTCCTAAATTGCGACATATGTGAAAGAATATAATAAATTGGAATATTAAATATAATGAAATATATTAAATTAATATTATAACATGTCATAGGTTTTTATATACACCATGAAACACTTATAAGTTGTGAAAATATCACATATTTCACAAAAATAAAAGTGAGACAAGAAACCCCTTACATTATGTCTTGAATTTGATCATACAAATTTAAACCTCTTGTATAAAAAATATATGTTTATTATAAAACTACCAATGAAAAATAGTTTATATATATAAAAATATATATTTTCTTATTATGACTTTATTTTACCTTTCAATTAACAATTTCATGTTAATGTTACGTTTCAGGTAATAATCACTCTGTTTTTTGAATTTGTTTTGAAATTTTATTCTTGATCATAATACATAATTTAAGATTTACATATTTTAAAAATGTAAATACTGATATAAATATCATATAAATTAATTATATAAGTTGATATAATAATTTATAATATATTTAAAAATTGAAATCAAATACACTATTCAAGGAGACGGTTGGCCATACAAACCAATGAACATTGTTTTCATTTTCGTGTTTTTTTTTGAAAAAAAATGATGCAAATAAAATATATGTATATATATTATCATTAAATTATAATTATTATGTCATATATATCATATATATTTACTAAACCCATCATTAATACATACTGTGTAAAATGTGGTCGAATCAAATAACAATGAGGTGGCAGTTGTCTACACATCCACAAATAACATTAACGTCTTCCTAAAATATTGAAAGCATGAGGTTATGTGTTATATAATAATTAAATACAAATATATTAATCATGAAAATATTATATATAATATAAAAATATAAATTACTTCCGTATTCCCCAACACTTTAGGGTAGTAATGGAAGAACCAACGACATCCATTAGCAAGATCATAATTCTATAAACACGTGAATGATGATTGTGTATCCAATTTGATGGAAGTAGTTGCAGGTGTAGTTACAAAACATAATATTAAAACATATACATATATTTAGGATATATAGGTTAATATATAATCATTTATTAAGAGGAATTTTTGTGGTGGAGAATGAAATAAAGAAAATGTTTTTATTGAAAGATGATACATCTCTTTTTAAAAATTCATTTTGGTTTTCACCAAAAGACTAACTTGGTATAATTTATACTCAAAGTGAGTATTATATGATATTTTGAGGGAATTTTGGAGCATATTGTAGCTTTTTTTTATAATATTATGGGCGTTATAGTTGTGAAGAAGTGAGGGGGATATTTTCCTTTTATAATGGAGGAGGAGTGGACTTCTCCAAAGTAAAAAAAGGTAAATATTATTGACATGTATGATTTACATAATGTGGCCCCAATAATGGTACATTATAGATAAAAGGTATTACATGGTATAAATATTTTTATAAAATATATTTTGGTCATGTTTTTAGTTCATTTGGCCCATTAAGTTATAGTTTAACCATTAAATATTTTTTTACCTTAACCACTACAATTAATCATAAATACAATCACTAATATTTTTGGAAAAAAACATATTTAACCATAATATAAATTATATATTATGATTATTTAAAATATGTAATACATTTTTATAAATTATAAGGAAAAAATGGAAGAAATTATTTTAATATTAATCCCATATTAAAAGTGATGCAAAAAATTTTAAATTTTAAATGAACAAAAATTTAAATTTATTTTATTTATAATTTCATTATCAAATAGATTATAAAAGAATAAATTCTATAAATATATGTTTAATTGATCTAATTATTATTTAAAACAAATTTAAAATTTAATTTTACAATGCAAATAAATTAGATGAATTTGTACTATTCAATTAAAAATATTTTTTTTTCAATTTATTAAAAAATGATACTTTTATGAAAATACATAAAATTTCCCAATTTCTTTTATAAGATTTTGATTTTAAATAAATGTTTATTTTTTCAAAAGAATTCGTAAAATTTTCAATATATATATTTCAAATAGGCATTTCATTAAAATATAGTAAAATATACTTTTAGGAAAATATATATATCTTTTTTGTGAAAAATAGGTTTTAATATTATATATTACCTAGAAAACATAAAATATAAATTTTAAATATTTTATTAAATATAATTTCATAAATATTATTTATAAAAAGTAGTTTAATTAATTTCTTGAGGTGAAATAAGTGTGATTGCATAAGTATTTATTTACAGAAAAAGGTTTCCTATATTTTCAATAGGGAATTATTTTTATTTATAGTTCATTAGACCTAAAATAATTCTTATTATATATATTTTTAGACAATATTTTCAAAATTTTAATTCATCTTATTTATAACATCCATTACAAATACTATGTGACAATAATATAAATATTTCGATAACATTTTTTAGTACATTTCAGTTTGGTAAAACTGGGTTTTTAATGTAACAGAAGATATCAAAGTATGATTTTCGTGTATCATAATCCAAAAAAGTTTTATTTATACCTAAAGACAACATAATTAATAATTTTAGTGAATGATAAACTTGGTTTTTTTAGGAAATGAAAACAATACATAGTATAATAATATAATGTAATCTATATTTAGTGTTATATGAAATGTCAAATATCTAAAAGATTAAATTTATTGGTAGGAAAATTTCACAAGATATTTTGTTGTCACATTATGATTAAATGTCTTATCCTTGTTTTGGATTCTTCATGTATGTTTCGTTTTGAGTTTTATTGAAGATTCGTTTGATTTTTGTGGAATTGAGGTCCTTTGAAGGGTTTTTTCTTATATTGGGTTACTTGGTTTTTTTATATTTTGGTAGAATTATAAAATTGTATCGAGGTGTATGTTATGACTATATATTATCTAGTAATAATACCATGGTATTTAGTTCTTGGATTTTTTATGTATTTCTTAGATACATCTCATGTTTTTTGTGATAGGTTTGTTTTTTAGATAATCTAGGACATATAGTTTGTGTTAGATTTCATGTTTTGTGATTCAATTTTTGTTCAATATATTTTTATTTTTTCTCAACCTATGCACCTCATGATTATAAGTCGACTGAAATATCCTTTTATAGTGCATTTAAATTTTTCCAAAGTTATTCTTTGGGTTATAATGATTCGTTGTTGTGGAGAATTTTCACACCCATATGGGAAAATATTTTTTAATTTAGCAAATTTTTATATCAATTTACATTAATTTGAGTAATTATAAGTCTTTATAACATTTATAGTGATAAGTTTAAAATGTAAATGAATTAAGGGTCCCATTGTTGTTCTATATAGTTTTGTAAATAGTGTGTACCGAGTATGTAATGGGATAGTGTCATTTGGAAGAAACAATTCATGGTAAATTAAAATGTGTGATGATTTTTTAGATACCTTATGAGTCCTATTTGTACAATAAATACTATAAACATGGTTTATTCACTTTTTGAAAAAACACTATGGGTTGACCATATTCATTGTTTTTTTTTTGGAAAATATAAATGTTCCCACTTTATTTAATTACTAAAACCAATTTCATTTGCATTGAACACTATAGTTGAGCCTTAATGATTACAAACCCCCTCTTCTACACTCCCATTCTCATGTAAATTCACTACTATTCCTCTAAAATTAACAATCATAACCCCAATGTATGGATTCCATTTATTGCATCTTTCCTTATTATATTTTTTACTTATTTACACCATAATGTACATGAATGATAAAACTGATGTGTTTTTCAATGTAGAAATTTTTTTACCTCTGCATTGATAGTTTTAGAGATCCCTTCTCCCGTTCTTGTTTAACTGTTATTCAAATATTGGGATCATCCACGGTAGATTCAAAGTAGGTTTTCTCCTTCAACTAACATTTTATTTTGGAATTATTATTGGGTTTTTTATATATTAAACATTTAATTTATTAATATTATTATTAGTTATATTCATTGAATTCAAAAATAATAAATTTTATTGTGGATTTATTTTCATAAATAAAATGGTTTTAAATTTTGTAAAGAGTGGTTTAATATTTTTAATTAAAACATGATCAAAAAATATTATCGTGTTCCCTAAATATCCCTTTTAAATTTATATTGAACATATTATTTGTTGGGGAATTTAAATTAATTCATAAAATGTTTTTACCAAAAATTTCAAATGGTTATTTAAATTCCATGCATCTATATATTATTAAAATATTTTTGATGAATAAAATATGTGTTTATAAATTATTTTGACTAAAATATGGGAAAAAATTAAAAGAATTTTGTTTTGTGTATTTAATAGGTATTATAAAAAGGAATTGTTTTACTAAATAGATTTTATGAGTCATTTCAGAAAACATTTTTAAAAATTATATGTTTAACTAGTTTATAATTTTTATAAGAGCTTGACATGTTGAGTTATTTTTTTAAAGGACCTTGTGACACTTTTATGTTTTTTCTAAAATATTTTCCTATTTGAAATCTTCATGGTGCCCATTTTTTCTTGATTGACATATATTATAGATGATGGGGCATGGTTTATATTTTGTATGAGATAATGTACATGTGATAAATGATATCACATGAGATGGAGCTTGGGGTGAGGGTGAAATTATTTTTTATGATTGTTATTAATAGAGAAAATTTATTTCATTCCTCACACGTATATTAGTTTGTTCATCGTAACCCATGAAATAGTATAAGCTAACTACATTGGGCTGGTATCCCATTTAACTAGTTGTGCTTCAGAATTTTGGTTATTTCCACTAGCTTGTCACATATTACTATCATTTCGGTTAATTTATTATTAATTATATTTTGGGATACATATCCTTATTAACCATATAGAATATACAATGACAATTATTCCTTGGTTGGAAGATTAATATATTGGGGGTATTTCAATTTTTTAAATCCCCATATTTTCATGACATGGAAGGAACATAAGATTAGTATATTTTATTTCCTTTTTTTGTATGATGTCATGGATTAATTTATTTATCCTTACCTTCTTGCTGAGTGATTTTTTTCTAAATAATTTTTTAAAATGGATTTAAAGAATCATTTGAAATATAAAAAACTTGTTGTTTCATATATCATATGTGATATCAATTTAATGGTTTTTAAGTGATTGTTTTTATTTATGAAAAAAGGATACCATGGTTCAAAAATAAATTTTGAGGTATTATTGGTTTTAAATGTTATGTATAATGAAAAAATATTTTATATTATCATTTTAAATCAAAATTAAAAATGAACATTAAGAAACCATTTTTTGGTGTCATTAGGAGCCTCTCTCAATAATATCTTATTCCATTGGTTGTCACCATGTATACATAACATATTTTCCAATATTGTTATACCTCTTTTAAATATAAAACATATTAGATTTTATTCTCAAACAATTTACACCATTCATATAAAATAGTTATCTACCTTCCAAAATATTCAATTCAATCAAATAAGGATCATTGGGTTGATAGTTAAGAAAAATGAAATTACATTTTTGGATACACAACATCCATTTACACTTTTATTATATCATAAACTATTGGATTTTATTCCTAGAATACAATTTTTATGTTATATTATTCATCAAAATAAAAGTATATTCTACCTTGTTTACATTACGTGGATGATATTGATTTATATAATCAAAAAGTGTCTTCAGTTCAAACCGTATTATTAGAATCATGTTCATCCTTTTTTTATTGATTATATTTAAATATTTATGATCTATATATATAAAAAAATATTAAATTTTAAATAATACCAATAAATATTAAAGAAAAAATTACCACTAAAGGATCAAGATTATGAAATTGATGGTTTTTCTACTGGGATTTTAAATTTCAGGAATCATAAGATATTACCTGAGTGTTTTCCTTTAACACACAGGAAAGGACTATCAAATATGCATCACTATAAATAAAAAATTCTATATTTCATATAGGTTTGGACAATGCTATAAAATTAACCAATATTTTTTGATGGACTATAAAAATTTAACAATGTACTTTGACCAAAATAATTTAAGTTACTTTTGAGTCACCTTAGTCATTGTCTTATCTAATTGAAAAAATATCTTGGGAAAACATAGGTAATAAAAATTTGTTTCTAGAAAAAAAAATCTCAATGATATTACTAGGTTTTATTTATTCTCCCACCACATTTTTTACAGGATCAAATGTTATAAAATCATTAGATACAACATTGAAAAGGAAAATAGTATACTGCTACCAAAATGAAAATATACTAATTTTTTAAACAATTACATTCATTATGATTTTTAAAATAATATATAGATATATGTCATAGTCTCTACAACATTTATAATATAATAGAATATCATTAACAAATACCAATGAAAATTTCATTACATATTATTGAAAATCACTATACAATGGATCCATGAATACAATAGGTGAATTTTTTAACCCAATAAGAACAACCAAAAATACATAATGGTTATACCTGGTACATAATTTTTTCTATATAATGCCTCCCAACATTATCTATAACCGAGTATATCCATTAGTGAGGTTAATCTATGAAAAATGGTAATCTCCTTGGAGATGATCAAACAAATCATTTATATTATGGAATGGATAATTATTATTAATAATAATGTTATTGAGTGCATATAATAATTGAAAATCCTTTTTAATCCATCTTTATTAAAAAATAATAATAAAATAGTACCTCTAAGATATGTTCTAGGGTGTATGAAACCATTATCAAGTATCTCTTGATTCCAATTCCAATAGATCAAATAGATCTATTTAATAAGGTTGTTTTAAAATTGTCATAACATTGAAAACTAACGAAATATTGAAATGAACCTCTTGGTCACGAATATAACTAGTAATATATTTATGAAATATGATAAAAATATCATATAATCTAGTCACATCAGTAATATAAATATTTACCTTATTTTTTATGACATGTGAAATATAACATTCACCCCAGTATTCAATCATTTTCTCATCATCATGATATTTTATCAAACAAAAATGTTACTAATTTATATTATTTGATACACATTCATAAAATTCATTTGAACTTATTTATCTCTATAATATATCATATCATGATAAACCAAAATCCAATCCATGCACAAAATAACGTAAAACTATAAAATGGGTAAGTCAAATTAATTATTATAAAAAACTTTTTATTGATAAGAATATGAATATTAATATATATACATTTTTCATTAATGTCTCTAACATAACTTTTTTCCAAAATTCTGAATTTTAATTCAAGAGGTGATATTTCAATTTTACTACCTAATTCCCAAAAAAATAAAAAATTCATAAATTCATAAGAAATCTCGAAATTTATATAATTTTATTAATTAGTTCATGTACATATCAACAAATCAACTAAGGGACAATCCTAAATTGTAGTTTTAGAAAATGAAGATTTCTCAACTCTTTTTCTAATGGTATTGATGATTTCCACCTTTCATAAATATCTTCAGACACACATTCTCATAATTCCTGATCTTATTAAAATTAAAACATTCCATTGTCATCGTTCGATAATTGGTTAACCATTACCATTTCTTGATTAAATTAAATCACGATATCAATGTCTAATTTTACAACATGGATAAAATTTCATAAATCCCAACAAACACTTACAAGAATTCTTCTTGACTCATTTAGGGCATGAAAAAATTAAACCGTCTTTCCAAAGAATTAGCTTATAGACTATTTCCTCACATATATACACCTTGATTTATTTTTATAATTTTTTTAATTTCCATAATAGTAAAAAAAATATGTCAAGAATATAATCACATTGAATAATTTTCAAATAATTTTTAAATTCACGAGTATCTAAATCTATTCATAAACCTGGTTTTGATGTAATGAAAATTTTACATGTTTAAAATTTTGTGTCTAGAATAAAACCAACTACATATCTATATAATATGAAAAAATATGATTTATAAGAATAAAATGATTCCTCTTCCTTCTATATTAACTCTAGAAACAATCGTTCCATTCTAATCCAAATAAAAATAAGATAATGTTTTGAAAAACAACCGATCTTTAACATCTATTCATTCCATAAAATCAATATCAATTTTATATGGGGTATTCTTAACCAAATTTCACAACTAATATGATTCTCATTAAATATGATCAATAGAAATAGTTATCTTATGACTCTCTAAATAACATAAATCATCATATATATTTTCTACCAAATTTACACATCATTCAGATACTAATAGATCAATAGTTCCTCAAAAATCTAGAGGGAACTTTTTTATGAAATTATCATCAATTAAAAAATTTCTATATATATAATTTGATCTCTCACATTAATGTTTTAAACGATTTATATTATATGATAATTTAGTTATCATGGAAAAAAACTCATCTACTCCAATAATAATTATTTTATTTTATTAATTTGGATGAATATTTTCCTCTTGATTCTTTCCCACATCATTAAACTTTTTACCCAAATATAAAACCCTTATGAAATAGTCATAGACCCGATGAACAAATATGGAAACCAATATAGTAATAAAAAATCTCATGATATTAGGACCATAAAAAATATTCCACATATCTTCATTGCATGTCAATTTTCAAGCCTTTAATGTTATGTAAACCCTAAAATGGTAATAAATATGAAAACCAATATTTAGTCAACCTATAATTACATGATATATATTAAATATTTCCATTCCATAAATTCTCTTGACATTTTAGTTTTAGATTATTTTATAATTAAGAGAACCGTTACCCTAAAAAATATTACTTCTCTAAAGAGTTTACATTTTTTATAAAAACATGTTCTCAAAATCATATTCTTATTTCATTTATTACAAAACAGATTTGTTCATGATGAGTCCTCATAAGTAAAATATTTACCTTGATAGAGTAATAAATCTTCCATAAATATTTATAAATCATTTTAATATGTTGGGTGATGAAATAAATCTCATTAAAATATATAAAAATATATGAAACTCCTTAATCCATTCAAAAATAAGAAAATTCAATAGAATGTTTCCCTTTTTACATATTGAACAATTTTCTCAAATAATCAATAATAATCTCATTATATCAAAATAACATCCTAATTATTTTCCTAAAATATCTAAATAATCATAAATGGAAAAAATAATCTTAATGGATATTTGGGATATCAAATTCATATCACCCATAAAAGCACTCATATGATCACCCATATAATGTGATATCATTCAAAGTTAATTCCAATATATTTTCATAATAGAATAACCAATTTGAATTACTCTAAAATAATTATAGGATAAAGACATCTCAAATTAAATTCATCATCATTACATAATGTGTTGGAGGTCAATATCAGACCACCCATATTTATACATAATTTCAATGAACCATAACATGAATAAAACATATAGGACCTTTTAAATTCATCATAAAAGACAAATAAAATAATCATTTTAACCCATATGAGTAATCACATATAGTTATAATATAACAGTTAAAGGAAATATATTTTTTATTACTATATAATATGAAAATTTGACAAGACATTGGGAATTTTATTTAATTTATAAAATATTGAAAAAATAAAATTATGATACATACTAATGAAAATAAATGATTTTGGGAATATGGGTATATAAGGTAAATGATAATGAAATCATTATTTTCACATCTTTATAAAAAAATAATCATTGGATAGTAAAAAAATTAAAAAGGCTCATTTTTAAAACATTTCAATGAACGTCAAAGAACATGTAAATGAATTTAATAAAAAACTACGTGTAGATAAAAACTCTAGTGGACCATACTTTTCATATAATTATATCACATCTTAATATATCAATAAACATTACATAAAATAAAAATAAATTCCATAGTATTATAGGTCGAGTGCCTTTTGAAACTTGTTGACATAAATAGCTTGTTAATCAACAATCTACATCATCTCATATTATTTTTTTCCTAGCATTATAACTTCTCATTAAGACCATAAATCTTACCCATCTTCCTATCTTGAATAAAGGAAGCATAAGAAATGGTAGTTTTATATATTTAGTAATTGTTAAAATTTGTGATATCAATGACCAAAAAAGAATAAATTCAATATAAGGGTATGTGAATATAAGTATAAAATTTGAAAATTATACCTTAAATAACATAAATCACAATATTAATCCATGGCATAAATATTGGTAATTAAGAGTACATAAATCAAAAAAGAACAAATTAATGTATTCTATAGAAGCATTCTATTGGAGTAATATATGGATTTTTTGTTTACAAACAAGTACCTAAATATTTTACATAATGGTGGATGCTAATTTACAAGACTATCGTAGTGGATTTGGTTCACTTCAAAAACATTAAAATTTGTGACGGTTCACTCTCATGACAATAATAGTGGATTGGGTTCACGCCACAAACCATCATAGTAGTCATTGATCACGCCAATGAATATCGTTATGAATAAATCCCCTTACTGAATTGGGTTCAATCCCAATTTTTGTACTATTTTTCTAAATGGATATAAATTTTTACCCATTTTATTATTGAGAGATATATGTCACACCCATCCTTGATTATATCGTTACCATTGTCCTTAATTGTAAAATAAATTGTTGTACTTGGTAATATTATAACCACCATCCTTGGTTACAATGTAAGGACATTAAAATAATAAAAACCACACATATTTGTGATACAATATCATTAAACATTCATCATATCATAACATCATAACTAAGGTAAATGAAAAATGTCTCTTTATTATTCATCAATTAATCAGAGTATTACCCATGGTATAATTGGTATTCATAAACACCTCATAAATATAACTACCAACCACCAAAAAAATTAATAATTATGGTTACATTAGATCATATCTCTAGTAATGTATAATTTACAAAAATATACTATATCATATATGGAAATTATCATAAAATACAATCATAATTTTTCTTGATAAAAAATACAATTTATTTTTGAAAATGAAATTTAAAAAACAAATATATCCGAATTATTATTGGAAAAATTTTAATTGAAATTATAATAAGAAAATTTTATGGTAATATTTGAATCAATGATTGGTCCTGGTGTCTAGAAATTACATACATGATGTATAAATTAAAAAAACATTTATTTTATACAATTATAAAATTTCAAAATAATACCCCATTTGGAAAACAACAAGAATATTGATTATAAAATCAATTTTTAAAAATAAAATCTACTGTAAAATTTAATTTAACTAATTTTAAAGAATAAAAAATTTATTCTTGTAATTTTTATAAAAAAGTTTTATTAAATAAAATTGGTATTCTTCTGATGATATAATTGAAGTCAAATTTTATTAAAACATAACTCTTTAATCTTGAAAACCTCTGGTATGAAAGATTAAATAAAACATGAATTATCATGAAATAATAACAGGATAATAATAAAGGGTTTTACCATATAAGGATCATAAAATTTCCTCAACTAATATTAATGAATAATTAATCTTGAATAAAATAGGATTTAAACATTTATCACTTATTCATTTGGTAAAATATTAATCAGAATACCCATTAAATAAATAAAAATTGATTAATACGTGAATCCAAAAAATATTCATTCTATTAATCATAATATACATCAATGTAATGTATATACACCACATAAAATAAGGAAGTAGTTAAAATGGCATATATCTCAGATAAGTAAATGTGAGATTAAAATACCATATTTTGCGTCTGAAAACCATCCCTCAAATTAAAACCCACTATATGATAAATATAGAAATTATATATATATATATATATATATATTAAATAACCTAAATAATTTCAATCATACCATATATAATTTACTTATATGCTTTTATCACTAGTTTGTTAACTCTACTTCATTAAAATTACTCTTAGGGGTGATATATGCATTGTTTTTCATATATGATTTGGTTCATTAGTTTGAGATATTATATTTTAATCATGGTAACATCGTCTATTTAATGTTAATAATTATATAAATATCATACATATTCATTAAAAACATGATTACAATCAATCATAAATATAGATATATAAACATGAATTACACCGTTAATAGAGACATTATGTCATACCTCCACATGAGTGATATTTTCACTTCCCATTTGATGGAAATATAGTGAATAGAGGTGCTTCAATATTCATAATAAAATAAATATTTAATAAAGATAATAAATTTATTATTTTATGGAAATGATAATTTAACTTTATTTTTTTAATGAATAATTAAAAACAATGTTATCAATTAAAGTGATTACCTCTTCTTTGAAATAGCTCATTTAGATCCCCTCTTAGTGTCTCATAAGTTGGTATTTTTGAAATAATAGACCATCCAATATGTGTATATTGAAATGGAGAGAATGTAATGGTATATTTTGGTTGATGTATAATGCTCAAGGTGGTGTGAAGAAGATAAAGTAATGGTTCCCTTTTACAAATGATGGGATGGGAACTCTTGGAATTTTATAAAAGATTAATATATATATTTATTGTCATTATCAGTCAAACTTGTTCCAAATTGAAAACAATCTAAAACATAAGAAATTTTATAATATATATTGTCTTCCTTTTTTTCTATCGAGGATTTTAGGATTTTAATTTAATTTTATAAAATATTATTTTAAAAAAATATAATTATTTAAAATTTATATATTATTAATATAATTGTAATTAATAGACATAAATTTTGTTTAATACAATTATAATTATTTTACACAATAATGATTTTTAATATTAAATAAAAAATCCATGTAATACTGAAACCCACTGAAATTATATTACATATAATCAATTTTTTATTAATTTTTAAAATGTTATGTCAAAATTTAATTAGAATCTAAGGAAAATATATAATTGATTAAAAATATAAATAAATTTATATAGTGGATATAATTTCATTAATAGTAATATATTCACTTATATTTATTCACAAATATCTTTTCCCCTATTTGGACACATAAGAGAAATTTTAAACTAAGAGAGTGGCATTTTGTACCTTTTTTATTATATATTATATATGTGATTTTTTATAAAAAAAACATTAAAAAATTTCTTTAATGACTAATGTGATATGGTTAAATTTAACATTATCGAATAATATTTATGTTGAATTTTCCTTCCTTTTCACTTAGTTTTAACAAAAATTAACACAATTTATTGTTTATTGAGGTTGTAAATGATTCCATGGTTACTATTAATATGGACAATAAAATTTCCCTATTTAACAAATTATAACATCTTAATTATAGATATGGAATAAATTTTATGTAGTTTTGTTTTTATATGTTACAAAATTGCTATTAAAAAAGAGACACATCATGCTATAAAAATCCACTTTTAAAAATTACAATTTTAAACACAACAATTTGTCTATTCATTTCCAATGCTTATAAAAAATATTAAATTAATGTTAAAACAATTGATTTAATATTTAATATATAAATTTCATTAAAATAATTAACCAAATTTGTCTAATTAAATTTTTTAACATATAAGTACATTGTTCCACTAAAAATTATTATTTCAGAAAAATATAACTTTTAAATTAGAATGATTTTTATTTTTATTTATAATTAAATGATACCCACATAATTTATATATATATCTATATATATGTAAACATAAATTTATTAATAATTTATTTAGTTCTATTCATATCCTCAATTTCAATGTCTAGGATATCACTATAATTTAATAGTAAATGACTTTTCGTTTAAATTTAGTGTTTCATTTAACACCAACAATCAAAAAAAGTATTTGAAATTATTTTTCTTAAAATATCATGATATAGAATTATACCCCAATTAAATTGAATTTAAGCCTCAAAATTCATCACTATGATAAAAATTTAGGATATAATTATTTAATTACATCCCTGTGTTCCTATGTATCTTTTTTGAATTTTTTATTTCTCTAGAGATCATTCACCATGTGAGTATTATTCTTCTACTATACACTATCACTACAATTTGAAATTTATATTTTTTATTATTTATAATAATGATAATGTTCCAATATTTGGACAGTTGAGTTTACTACATGTGATGAATCATGTATTTACTTTTTCCTGAGTGATACATGAAACACATCATGAACATGACATATGATACATTAAAGTAGAAAGATATAATCTATCATTCTTACTCAGTCATGAATATTGAATTATCTAACATACCTAGATATAAACAATCACATATCTCAAATTTCATAAACATTATCCATCGACAAATTTATATAATAAATATATTACCATATTTAAATTCTAGATCATGAAAATAATTTTCAATATCAAATTTTTATCTACTCTATGCTTTATTAATGTGCTGCTAATTATATCTGAATTTCTCTATCATTTTTTAAGATCAGGTCCACATTGTTGTCATTCTCTAATATCATCCAATGATTTTTGTTACACCCCATAAATTATAAATGTATAAATTTTATTTGATAACCTATTACCTCTCAAGATATTATGGTGTAGTTAATATTTTTAATATATTTTATAGAGTGCAATTCAGGAAAATACTGAGTTATCTTTCATCACATGCAACAATGGGTTTCTATGGTAGCTTTTGTTACACAGAAGACCATGTTTTACCAAATAACAAGATGTTATTAATATATTATTTTTAAATATAATCTAGCTATTAAATTAGTGGTTATGAAATGGATTACCTAACTTCTGAAACAAATATGGTTTGCATGAATATAAATTGATTTCATTAGTGATCATTTAATTCGAAATAAATTTAAAAGAAAATTGAATATAAAATAAATGTTTTTATATGTACAAAGGTGTTTCATCATAAATAATTAAATTAATTAAAATTATTGAATTATTTTAATCAAATATATATGTTATATATTCAATAAAATATATTTTATATTCTACCAATAGACTTTATTTTCATAATTTAAGAACAACACCAATTTTATGCATAAAAACCTCTATTTTATTAATGCCCACTTTACAAACTTTTAATAGAAAAATATTTTTAATATAAATTTTGGAACATTAATAAATATTTTTATGACAAAAAATGTCATTTTTGAAATAGTATCATCATATTTTTATTAGGGTAAATTTCTTTTATTTTTTGTGACTTTCTTTTTTAGTGATTAGTTAAAAATCATGAATTTTAATTAAAATATTACTTATCATATAAAATATTTATTAGTTTAACTTATATATATATTTTTGTTTTAAAATATAATTAGAATAAATTTGCATAAATTATTAAAATTTAGGACATTAAAATCCTTTTCAATTTGAAATTGAATATAAAGAAATAGAATACTTTTGAACATTTTTACTTTTAAAACTAGCTTTGTCCTCCCATCCATGGGATTAAATTTAAATTAATTATTGCCGCTTATATGATTATAATATGGAAAAATGTATTCCATATTTGGAATAAACAAAATAAATAATTTATGATAAAGAAAAAATAGTTTACGATCATAAAAATTACTAAATGTAATTAAAATTAATTACAATGATTCAGAGGAAAATTTACTAAACAAATGACTAAACATAAAACATTATGGAAAAAAAGTCATAGGAAATATTCCAAATGAAATTTTATGGATATATATTGAAATTATAATACCTTTTATCTAGATTTATTCATTATTATATATGAATTATATTTGAAAAACGTGGGTGGAATTCCTATTTGAGAATTATATATGAATGTCACCCCTCTTCCACTATAAAAAGGAACTCACCAATCTATATTATTCACATCTCCCATGATAGTTGGAATGCACAAACACTACAAAAATAATGTACCAAAATACCTCTCATCGTCATATTATCCTCTCATTTAGTAGAAATAAAACAAAGGAAGACTTTTGGTGTAAACTAAAAAGAGTTTCCCAAATAAGATGTGATGTTCTTAAACGATCACTTTTATTTCATTTACTTATAAACCCATTCAATTATTATAATATCATGAATTTATAAAAACGTATGGAAATAAAATATACCAATATGTTTTAGTGAAATGTATTTGACCTAAACATTCACACACATCAATCAAATGAGAAACAAATATATTGATTTGTGTATGGAGAACTACCACCTCACAAAACAATGTCATTCATATATCCTTTACCACATCTCACGTATGAGAATTATGATGGAATTTTTTATATATATAATATAAGTGATACTTATGTTTTTTTTATAAATTTGGAATTTTTTTTAACACATACCTTAATTCCTTCCATTTTTTGTAAATATCATAACATGTTTTGTTGACATGTGGACTACTACCTCCTCAAAGTGGTGTCATACATTTACACATTACATGGAATTTATAAATGATATTTTTATTTAAAATATGTGATACATATTAAATAAATATGATATTTTTATTATAATATATATATACTATTTAATTTTTATTCTTTTAAATACGACAATGAAATGGAAGTAGAGTTCATGTGTACTTACATCATATCGTCACCATGAATGGTGAATTTCATTTACTATGTCCATACATGATGGTATATTATAAATAAATATATAATTAATACAAATGAAATTTTAATTAACATTTACATTCTGGATACGATTACATTAGGATATAATTATGTGTGACACCAAGTAAAATGTCAAAACATTCTCATAAAATGAGTCAATTGATATTTGAAATACTGAATAATGAAAAATGGCTAATAAATGGGTAAAAATATATTTTAAGAATATCATATTTGATATTATATATATTATTAATTTTTTGTTTTAAGTTATTTATATGTTCAAAACCATTATACAGTATGTTAAAGGGAATTCACTAGAAATGAAATTCTAGGTAAGGGACTTATATCTCACATTTTGTTCAATGAGGCATGCACCATCATCACCACATAATTATTTTGAGTTTTGTATATACTACCTGTATTTTATTTTATATAATGAATAAATTTATCATCATGGTATTTATAATTTCAATTGAAATTATTTCTTTCATTGAAAATATAATTCAATTGTTGCTGTATAGTAAGGGAATTCATCTCAATTTGTATTCGTTGAGCCATGGATTATTTTTCTACACCTAATTTATATATATGATGTACATACTACCAAGTTTAAATTTAATATCATGAATGGTTAATTTTTCCTAATATTTTTAGTTTTATGTCAAATTATTTCATCTATGGGGATTTACACAAAAGGATAACCCCAGTGGTAAAGAAATTTCACCACCAAATTTAATTTAATTAGATTGTACTACATATGTATTGACATAATATTATATAAATTTGTTTATAATTAATTTTATTATTATTTTATTTATATACACTTATTTTATGTGGATTTATAATTGTTATATATAATCAATTAATCTCTTAATTATCACTTTAACATTATGACACTTTTATGAGATTTTTTCACAATACCATTCTAATCAAGATTGCTTAATTTTGATATTACATTCATGTAATTCATATGATCATTGGTCAATAATACCTTTTAATTTTATTGTATTATGGTTAGTCATGACCATTTTATTGTAATACTTCCATTTTATGCTCTTTGGTAATCAAATAATTATGAAAATGTATCTTAATAAAACTAGACATCATTTATCTATTTAGTAGGAGTACATGCATTATTATAAAAAAAATTAGATGTTTTGAAAAATGTTTTTAAACTTTTGATAATCATTTATTAAAGGAATTGTTTACCCCTTTTTTCTTTTATAAATAATTTAAAAAGAAGCTTCTTCTCCCATTTCAAGCAAGGAAATTCCATATTGTTTTTACCGTGAAAAATGAATGTTCTTTTTACCTTTTTTTCATGTATGAATTTTTTCACAATCATTACATCAACACATCCATTACATGTTTAAAATGATAAATTTTAAATAAAATCATTGACAATGTGATTTTCATTAAAATGGTTATTGAATATTTTTTTCCAAAATAAAAAGGATATTTTCATCAAGAATGTTTTTAGAAGATATTTTTATAGTATTTATATTCATCAATAAGGATAACTCATTATTTTCAATCCACATGGGATGGGATGTACTGATACTATCCATATCCTTCCCATGAATGGTTTACTATTTATTTAACAAAGGATAGTATTGACATTCACTACATTGATTCATTTTTTATTCCCCTTGAAATTTTAAATTCCTTATGATAATTAATCGTCGAATATTCGATAAGTATCCATAATAGTTATCCTAGATATCTTTTTTTCCTAAATCTTATAAAAATTTTATATATCATGTTTACATTGAATTTTATTTTAATAAATGAGGAAATATTGATGAATTACTATCTTTACTCAATAAAAATCTTTTATAAAGTATGTTTTTTATTACATAAATAGATTATTCGATATGAGGAATGCTTTTGATAGGAATTGATGGTTGGGGGCCATAATCGATTTATCTCATCTTTGTATCAAAAAAAATCATTAGAAATAATATCTTTATAAATTAAATGGGATCCTACCTATAGTTTTAAACCATCTTGCAAATGGTCTTAATGGTGTATGTTTTCATATTCCCTAGTCATGATGTCCAATTATTAGTCATTTCATTCATTTGGAATTCAGTTATTATTGTTATTTTTCCTTGATATCATTGATTTGATATTATAAAAGGATTAATTTCTTTCTTAGATTATTGACTAAATGAATTATTCTTAGGTTATTTACCTTTACATATTGATTATTCCTTATCCGGTTGTTTAAATGGAATATGTTTTACGTTATTTACCTTCCTATAATACTTAATCACGTATTTCACAGTTATTGATTACATGGAATGTGTTCTTAGATATTTAACTTGACATATTGATTATTATCATTTATCCATTATGTAGTCTTCTATACATTACCATTACTAATCATTTCTTCTCACCCTTATTTAGATTCCTTTCCCCTGTATTCATAATGTGTACAATGAATGTAATGAAAGGATATAATAGATGTAATAGAATTATACTGTAATGAAATTGTTTTCTATAATTTTTGTATTCATTTGTAAATCAAGACTCTTTTATGTACTAAGTTTACCAAGAATTCTAAACTATTTAGTCATTTGGGATGATATTTACTTGTATCATATGCCAATGTAGTGGTATCACGATATTGGACATGGTATTTCTAGATTTGGATTTTAAAATATGTTGTCATAGAATGTTTAATCACATACTTGGGAACTAGATTTTTGAATGCATAGATTAGGGAACATATCCCAAATAAATAATTTTATTCCAAGTATAGAAGAAAATCCTTGAATATTTTTAAGGTAGATATTTTGTGGGTATTCATATGAATACATCCGTATCGATATGGATGTTAGTTTGGTTTACTTTAATATATTAACAGTGAAAATAATGATATCATGTGCTGAGACGAGACGAGATTCCAAGGCCTGGTGTGCCAGATATATGGTTTTTGAATAATGTTTCACTTTTAAAATAAAAATTCTAGGTAGAAAACATTGAATTTATATAACTCCCAAATAGGTTCACAAATCTAAAATTCAAGGGAACCATTTCATCTGAAACATTGGATTTACCTTAGGTAGGGCCTAACACTGTCTGGAATGAGAAAAATGAAAATGTTAGATTTTGGACATAACCGTCATTATGAATATTTTATCAAAAATATTTTGTTGGCACAACACAGATTCTGGTTTTCATTTTTATTAAAAGTAGTTTCAGGGGTCCATGTTTACAATTCATAACACTATGATTTTCTTGAGATATCTAGAGAAAGGGAACCATGGGAGGAGTTGTAGGTAAATAACGAACAATAAATCGATGATAGTGATCACTCGTTGGCAGATCCACGACGAATTGAAGATTAAAAAACAGAAACTGTCATCATTGACTGATCCACTTTTCCAGGTAGGGTTTGTCATTTTATTTTTTTCTATCCTCTGTCTTCATTCATTCCTCTGCGACGAAAGTGATTCAATCGACAACAAATTTATTCATGGATGCTACATAGATCTGGTTTGGGTATTTATGTATATAGATTTTAGTTGGGAATAAATTTATGTTTAGGTTGATTTATTTTTAGATTGAATTAGGATTATATTTGTTCCATTGTTGGAATTGCACAACATTCCATTGTTTTCAAATTCTAACAGGGATGGATCAAGGATGACATGATAAAGGCTCGATCTGCCCACCTTGTTTTTTCATATGAATTTTTTTCATTCTAATCCATTGATTTCGTTATCTTTTTCACTAAAAAATCTTTAAGGAAATCCAAGATTGAAACGTCAATGGTGATCTGTGGTCAAGGTAGGGACCGTGGAGGCGACGGACAGATGTCATGATAGAGGGATACATGTCGACGACCATGATAGTGTGTGTTTTTGGTGCGTCACAGTGGCAGACGAGAACCGCGATAGGAGGCCCCGGGTATCCCAAGGGGGTATGCGATTCGATAGTAGAGGCGACACATGACGATAGCAGAAGAGGTCCACAACTATGCAGTGGTCAGTGGACATGGGTCTCCGGGCACAACTTGAAGTGGTGCAGGTGGACACGACTGGAGGTCCTGGTCCAGCTAGACAATGGTAGCAACCCGTGGTAATTGTCGTGGGTGGGACGTGGTGCACGGTGCATCCTAAGCAGATCGGGCCAGCCCGCACTAGTGGGTCAGATGAACAGGTGGGTCGGGATGAACCTTAGATGATTTAAACTGGTGTAGTAGGGCTGGATGGACCCAGCCTATCTAGGCCTGGCATAACTTGCTTAGTTGACTCAGTGTGTTGGTTTGGACCCACGGGTAGGGTTGGTGGACATGGGTTGGCTCGGTCCGATAGGACCTGAACTCCACTCACCCTTTTTTAGAAAAAGGTCCATAACATTCAAAACATATGTCTGATTGATGGTTCTTTAATAGTGATGGGACCCTCATGGTGAGGCAAACCATTTTAGATGACTTATTGTGTTTTTAAAAACACTATTATAGGTGCATAATTCACCATTGGTTCTTCCCTTGAGTATTCGGTATACAATTCATGGAAATTCCCTAGAGAGATGAGTCCCAAATAGAGTTGAATGTCCACAGTGGGATATTAATGATAATCTGACACCTCAGATGGAATTCGTTGGGCATTGATGTGTCCTCTAAGCATATAACATTAAACTTCTATCTAGTTGGTCGTATCGTAGGGTTCACAGTATTCTTCGGAATCCCTTATGTAATGAGATGCACCATAGGTTTCGTTATATTCTATAGGAATCCCCTACAGTGTTGGTAAACAATATTTGGATTTGTGGTATTCTTCTGAATCCCCAATATATATATCATGACCTATGGCCAGAATTTCCTCATTGGGCACGGCCCAGTTTAATGAAGACTTATGACAGACTTTTAGTTGTGACTTACCCTTTCTTTCCTCCCAGATTTTTATGAGTATATTGAGATATCCATTGTATATGTATTGAAATATAATTATATAGATATGATTGTTATTTCCTTTGTGGTTTTTCGGTGTCCTACTAATTATTTTTTTACTGTTCCCTGCATGTGCTTTTCTTGCTCATGTCTTGTCCTGTACAAACGTTTGATACATTGACAATATTCTAATTAGAGAAGGATTATAGAATGCACTAGACAGTGACTTATGAGACCAGATGGTCTGAGGTGTTCTCGATAGATTTCTACTACATATTCATTACCTTCATTAGTAGGTCGGTATTTGTAGTTGTTTTTATTTTGGGGCCGGTATTCTTGCCTCAGTTTTTAACACTGCAATTTACATTCTGGTTTAACTCTAGTTGCATTACCTTTATGTTTAGTTGTTTTCCGTGCATGGTGGTTGGTGTTTTCCCTTCTTTTTTTCTTTGTGGGCTAGGAGACTTGTACGTTTGTACAAGTACATAGGCTAAATATTCACATTTATGAGATATATCTACTAGATGCTAGTCACCATCCCCTGGAATATCAGATGCGAGCTTGGTGTGGTAACAGCATGGGCCCCACTGGGGAAGGTCATCATATAGAGGAATCTGATGGAGTTTCAGTTCCACTTTGTGCCCGGGAGTCAGTGAGATTGGATTGGGGAAATGGTGTTAATATGTTTTAGTTCGGATTTTAGGCCAGGGAATCCAGTATTGGTTCAGAAGCCGACATATAGAAATAGTAGGACTCTGGACACCTGCATTCCAACTCAGTTAATTAAAACACCAGCTGAAAATAAATTAATTGAGCATGCATCATATAAGAAGAGGTTGTGTTTTCCATGTTCATCTTGAGTCATCTCCCCAGATATACTCTTTTGATTGTGGTTCATTTTGATTTATTTCAGGATTCCTTCACATAGACAGCCAGCCATGATCTTGATGTGATATCATGAGCATGATCCGCATAGCGATGTGGTTTCAGTGGAGTGTCTTATGTCGGATATGGAACCCTTGGGTGGTATTCCTACTGCAGTACACCATGTTGAGTAGTATTTGATATCAGAACTACCGGTAGATGTTGTACATAAGCTCAGTGCATTTTACGAGGTCCATAGAAAGAGACCTCCTAGGTTCTGGTGTGAGAGAATCCCACAGACAATTGAGGATTGGGTGGAGGTTATTACACATGTCTTCCTCCTTATGAGGATGCCACCTGGTCAGATGTTAGTCTTAGCCGCAAGCCTTCGGTAGGGATCAGCCGGACAATAGTGGAGCGTAGTGATCTAGACACATAAAGAGATGACCCTATATTTGGCTGACATTGATCCCCTTTTCATGGAGGAGTTTATTCTTTCTACCTTGCACTCAATACGCATCCAGGATCTCTTTAACCTATAATAGGTTAGAATGACAGTAGTGGAGTACTTAGGGAGATTCACCAAGATTTATCAATAATCTATAGATATGGTTCGAGACCCATTCCTCATCACTAAGGCATTGAACAAGGACTACATCAAGAGGTCATAGATTCCATTGTATCTCTCATCATCTCCCCTCACGATGATGTTTTTGGAGTGAGCTCTAATAATGAAGTGTTTTCTAAAATATCATGTGCCAACCGTGGGATATACCAATTGGCATTAGGTGGTAGAGTCTTCAGTAGTGGGTATCCGGAAATAGATGAAAGGGCCCCATAAAGTCAATTATTTCAAGAGATCGTCCCAAAATATGGGATTAGTGGTGAGATTCTCCCAGGGATGAGCGGAGAAACTGAAGGACAATCTTTGTTTAACGTGTGGTTGTTGGGGACACAAGGATCGAGATAGCCAGACACACTATACAAATGATCAACAGTTGGTCGAGGGACCACTGAGATTATGGTAGAGGTTTGAGTAGGGTGTTCTACATGGAGGCATACATGGAAGGGGGTAGGTAGTGTAGTTGACGGTTGACTAAGATTCGAGGAATTACCACCACCACCCCCAGGTGGTCCACCATGGGATCTGGGAGCCGGTGGATAGGGGAGAGGGCAGCTTTAGGCGATGGAGAATTACAACACCGACACATAAAAGATGATTAATGGTACAATATTTTTCTTCTCTACCATAACTGAAGTTCTTATAGACATATTTTTCAGTCACTAATTCGTTACTATGGACCTTTTTCGGAGCTCAGAGATTCTTGTGGAGTTTATCGATCAATCCTTACATTTAGAGAATCTTATTGGAGGGGATTCAATGATTGAAAACTAGTGCCGACATTGTCAGTTTACTATAAGAAGAGAGAGATTCGACAGGGATTTACTAGTTTTGGTGTCATGTCTTTATAACGTCATTCTCAGTATGGACTAGTTATCCATGTTCCATGCACAGATTTACAAAAACATTTCTGAGTGTGGTGTGTCCATGTGTACGGGACTAGGTTTTCATTTACTAGTAAAAATTAAATAAATACAACATAAGAGTGACTTTATCAGAGGAGGGTGAATATGATCCTTAAATAGTTTTTTATGATCACTCTTTTTGCAGTGGAATAAAGAAGTCCCATGTTTGCTATTGTATCGACCGAGTTGAGGATGTATTCCTTGAGGATGTTCCCGGATTACCTCCTCAGATGTATGTTTAATTATTCATTGATTTGTACCCTAAGATGTAACCAATATCCACACCTACATATCATATGGATCCTGAAGATCTTTCTGAGTAGAGGGTACATCTTGGGAATTTACAAAAAAATGTCTTAATGATTCCCAATGTTTCACCATTGGTAGCCCTATTTTTGTTTTCCAAGAAGGTAGACTGGAGTTTGAGGATATGTGTGGAGTTCAGGTGCTGGAATTAGGTGACCGTGATGAACAAGTATCCACTGGTGATAATTGACTACCTCTTCAACCAACTTAAGGGAGCGAGGTGGTTTTCCAAAATAGTCCTCATATCAGGCTATCATCATGTTCATGTACAATATGATGATGTTCCAAATACATCCTTCATGTTTTGGTATGGCCACTATGAGTACAAGTTTATGTCATCCAGTGTAACCAATGTCCCAGTACTGTTCATAGGACTCATGAACATGATCTTCTAGCCATACATAACCAGTTAGTTTTGGTCTCCATTGGTGACATTCTGGTGTACTCAACAACAATGGAGGAAGACGAGATACACCTAAGGATGGTCCTGGAAAAACTCATAACGCACCTGCTTTATGGAAATATCTCGAAGTGCTAGTTTTAGATTATAATGGTCAACATTATGGGAGATGTCATTTTGGAGGCTAGATTTGTAGTGGATCTGAAGAAGATTGAGGAAATGATTTATTGGGAGACTCAGAGGAGTGTGACTGAGGTAAATTGTTTCTTTGGATTAGCTATGTACTATATGTGGATTGTGTCTGACTTTTCTAGGGTATCATCACCCTATATGGAATTTATGTGGAAGGGAAAACTCTTTTTATGGACAGAAAAATTACAACATAGTTTCCAGGTGTTGAGATGGAGGTTGAAGAGCGCTCCCATCTTGAGGCTTACAGAAGAGGGTGTTGTGTATGTGGTATTCTGACACGTATCATGGTATGGAATCAGGTGTGTCCTTATGCAGGGGGGAAGTTGTGATTTTATATGGTTCACGCTACTTGAGGTACAATGAGCAGAACTATGCATCCCATGATCTTTAACTAGCAGTAGTGGTCTTCACATTGAAGATATTGCAACATTAACTATTGGGAGAGCATTTTCACAGCTACTGAGACCACAAGAGCCTAAATTATATCATTTCTCAAAGGAAACTGAATTTGAGATAGATGTTGTCACTGGAGTTCATACATGATTACGACATCGAGATTTTCAATAATTATTGGAAGGGGAATGTGGTGGGAGACACAATAATTAAGAGGTCCATCTTGTTGTTTATGGGTGAGGAATGAGGCAATTTGGTCATGTTGTTGATATCCTTCATCGATGATGGGGGAATAGCTTATCTCCAATTGATGGTTTTCACCCCTACACTCTTGCAACGTGTCAGGGAGGTTCATCATGGTGATGTCAACTACGATCCCCAACATGCATAGTTGTCCATAGGGCATTCCCCTGATGTATATTCAATATGAATGGATAGTATCGTGCACTTTAGAGGGTGAATGGATGTTTTGGTGGCGTTGTAGAAGGAGGTCCCGAGGGAGGTTCACACGTCCCCTCTGGAGGTACATCCAGGAGTGGAAAAATGTAACAGGACCTCTGTCACTAGTTATAGTGGATAGGAATGAAGAAATTAGGGGTATAGTTTGTTTCTTGAGGCATGACTTGTTAGCTAATAAAGGAAGAGAAACATGTTCTAGTGGGCTTGAATCTGCCACTTGAGGTCCCATAATTGAAGTGGTATTGGTAATAGATAGACTTCATGATGGGTTTAATGTTATTGTACAGGGTAAACGAGACCATTTTGGTGATCATTGACCTACTCACCAAGCTATCCCACTTCATACTTATCTGAGAGTAGAGTTCCATAGATGGCATGTGGAACCTCTACATTTAATAGATTGGTCAATCTTATGGGGGATAATTGAAGATCATTATACACCCCGATGCACATTTCACTTCGTGGGTGTGGAAGGGTTGTAATAGGCATTTGAGACCCATCTGTGGATGAGCAAAAATTTTGACCCCCAGATGGATGGTGAGATGAAGAAGACCATTTATGGCATAGTGGTTATGTTATGTGTCTTCATCATGGACTTCTGTTGTAGTTGGGAGAACCACCTAACCCTGGAAGACTTGGTCTAAAAAAACAACTAAAAATCCACCATTGGTATGGATCTGTTTGAGGCCTTGTATGGGCAACCTTGAAGATTACCTTTATGCTGAACTGACCCAGGGGAGTCAGCACTTGTGTGCCTAGAGTTGGTGAATGATACCATGGAGAAGGTGAATATCATCCAGGAACGGGTGAGGAAAACATATAGCCAGTAGAATTAATATGATGAAATGAGAAATATGCCCTATTTGATAATGGAGGAGGACCATGTCTTATTTCAGGTATCACCAAGATGGGGCTTATAAGGATTTGGCCGTGGTGGAATGTTGTCCCTGAGGTGGATTTCCCCCTTTCATATTCTAAGCAGATATGGCAATGTGGTGTACCACCTAGCTCTTCCCCCATAGTTTCATCAGGTGTGTGATGTCCTTATTGTGTCGCATCTATGGAGGTACATGCATGACCAATCACATGTTATTTACTGGGGAGAGCTGGTCATTGATGATGGTACGGCGTTTGTGGAGTTTTTGGTGGAGATTGTGAATCGACAAGAGTAGACCCATCATGGGTGGTTGATTCTTATGGTGGTTGTTCGATGGTTGCATAAAAATCTCTAGGAGATATACTTGGAGTGGGAGGATCAGATGCGTGCTTAGAACACTCATCTTTTAGTTTTTGTTGCCCTTCAATGGATTTCTGGGACGTAGTTTCCGAAGATGGAGAGAATTTAATGGAATTTATTTTTCTCAGATTTATTTTAATAAATATATTTGTAAAATAATGAGACTTTGTGCTTAGGAGGAATGGGATTCTAAGGTTTGGTGTTCCAAGAATAAATTTTTTGAATATAGTTGTTCTTTTAAATTAAAATCACTCTACGAAAAATATTTATTTTTATAACTCCCAAATGGGTGCCCGGATTGAAAATAGTTGGGCACCGTTGCTTCTGAAACAATGACGTAAACATAGGCAATCCCTAACACCGTCTTGCACATGCTAGAAGAAAAAGTTATATTTTGGACATACCTATCATAAAAAATATATTTATAAATTTTTTTTGGAAGAACAAAACTTTTATCTTCCATTTTTATTAAACGTATAGGGTGGGGTCGAGGTTTATAATTCATAACCCTAATATTTTATTGAGAGATCTCGAGAGGTGGAACCATGGATGGAGGTGTTCGAAAATGATAAATAGGAAATATAAGATCTTGATCACTCATCGGATGATTGAAAATAGATTGACAAAAATTGGACACAGGTTTTATTCATTGACCACTGCACTTTTCTATGTAGGGCATGTAATTTTTTTTGTTTATATCCTCATCCTTCATTATTTCCCCAATGATGGACATGAATCAATCGACATCAGATTGATTCACGGATTGTATATATATCGGGGATGGGGATTTATGTTGAGGGATTTTAAAAGGGAATCAATTCATCTTTAGGTTCTTTTATATCTAGCTTGATTCAGTTTTAAATTATCTATTGTTTTAATTTCTCACCATTCCCCTGCATTCAAATTTTAATGTGGATGGATGAAGGACGACACAAAAAAGGCTCGATCTAGCCAACTTGTAAATGAATGTAAATTTTCTTTCTCCCCATCCATGGATTTCTTGATATTTTTTTCCACAAAAATACATAAATAAATACCTGATCGTAATGATGGAGGTGATCTGTTGTCTAGGTGGGGACTGTAGTGATGAATGATGGATGGTGCGGTAGAGGTTCGTGACTCAATGGTCGTGGCTTCGAGGGAGGGGACACATGTTTTTGGGACATCGTGGAGGCATAGGAGGCTTGCATAAAGATGCCATGGGCGGTGCATGGGGGGATGTGGCTCGACGAATGCAGCGGTGTGCCGCAGCTACAGATGTAGCCCGTGACTGTGCCGTGAGGGGTAGGATGGGGATACCAACAATGGCTGGCGGTGGTGCAGGTGGATGTGTATCCTAATCCATGGTCATGATGGATGGAAGCTGTTTCTGACGCTTTCGTCGAGGTGTGCACTTCCATCACTCAAAGGGCATGCGGCTGTTACCCTGCATTCCCACTTTCCAAAGGTAGGTAGCATCCATTCCTTATTCAGGGACTTCTGCTCCTTGATCGAAACAGGATGATGGGATGTTGGTTCTTCCTTACATGGATTCCTCCTAGGAGCTCGTCACCTAGTCTAGGTCTCCCTCATAGATTTAAAATATATTTCTTGAAACTCTTCCCGGCGCCATATCTTCATGGACGCCAGTTAATTACACAACTTCTATTAGGACCATCCATGGGGTCCGGTCAAGGCGGAAACCTTCGGTTAGGAGAGTAGTCCCATTGGGGAATCACTGGCGTGTCTTGACACTAGGGATTGGCATGCATGTCTTTTGTCCCTTATTATAGGGCTCCTAGAGGGTGTGGAAGCCTGTGGCATCCCACATCGAACACAGAGAATTGTATTCCATAAGCATCTATCTGAGGTTTTCCCCAGCTTCTCATGTTTAACAGAGGTTATGCCGCATGTTTAATATACAGTGGAAATGGATCAGACTGATCCGAACACTAGCTAGAGTGGATCATGTTGAAGAACCCCCTATAGGGAACACTGATGTTGGGGCCAACACATTGGTGGCTTCTCGAATGTTGTGGAGGGGATTGAGGAGTGGAGTGGCATGGCCTCTCCGGGATGTAGTGGATCGGGTAAGAATCAGGTTGGATGATGGCTATGGGATTTGTTCTCGAAGGGAATTCCTACGTATCCCCATGGAGAGGAGTCAAAGTCTCTGTAGTTAGATGATACGGTGTGACACCTGAAGAGGCGATCCATGAGAATGGATGCGTGGATGGGACCCAGAGGAAGTGGAACCTCCGGGTTAGGGCATGAGCTTCCCTAGACACATGGGCTTGAGGGAGAGATCATGATGAGACATGAGTGATGGGCTTGAGCGTTGTGGAGGTATCCTATGTATCCATGTGGTAGGGAATCAAATTCATCATAGTTCGGGATGGAATGCAGTTTAACGTAATGTCGTACGGGGGGGCATTTTGGGCTTACGCTCTGAGATAGCCCAAAGCTGGAGTTAGTGAACCATAGTGAAGAGGGACCTAGGGTCCATGTGGATTGGGGGCTAGGCACACTAACACGGGGATGGTCGGAGCCAATGGTTTGTGCGGCTTGAACCTCGTGGATGCTTCCTACGTACCATGCCGTAGCACGGATCAATATCCCTGATGTTTAGGATTGTTGGTGATTACGCCTGAGATGGACCAATGTGGTGGGGCATCAACCTCATGGAGGCTTCTTACGTACCATTACATAGCATGGATCAAAGTCCCTATAGTTTGGGATGGTTGGGGATTATGCTCTGAGACGACCCAAGGTGGCGGGGCTTGAACCTCAGGGAGGCTTCTTACGTACCATGCCTCAGCATGGATCAATGTCCCCATAGTTTGGGATGGTGGGGGATTAATCTCTGAGACGACCCATGGTGGTGGGGGTTGAACCTCATGAAGGCTTCCTACGTACCATGCAATATCACAGATCAAAGTCCTCATAGTTCAAGAAGGATGGGGCTTATGCTCTGAGACGACCCTAGGTGGTGGGGATTGAACCTCATGGAGGCTTCCTATGTACCATTCCTTAGCATGGATCAAAGTCCCTGTAGTTCGGGAGGGTTGGGGCTTACACAATGAGACGACCCATGGTGGTATGGCTTCAATCTCGTGGAGGCTTCCTACATACCATGCCTTAGCATGGATCAAAGTCCCCATAGTTCGAGATGGTTAGGGAATACACTCTGAGACGGCCCAAGGTGGTGTCATGTTCAGTGCTCCCTCTAAGCGCACAGAAGTCATGATCAGTGTGAGAAACAAGTGGTAGCTGAGACCTGAAGATCACGTCGCGAAGGGTGCGTTTGTGGTAAGTGAAAAGGGGCTTATGCGTTGAGTGGCCCATGGTGTTGGGACTTACTCTAGGATGGAGGCCCAAGGGAGAAAAAGCACAGCGATAGAGGGATTTGTCACCCAGGAAGAGAGGAGGGGCCCTTTTCCCTATCATTCCCTCTACTAGGCTTGGCACCGAGGAAGTGAGGAGGAGCAGGGGTGCTGCCTCCTGGAAGGAAATCTAGGGGATTACAGAATGATGTCTGCCCTTCCCCATGGAATAACACCACTCCAATAAATCCCTGCTTGTGAGGGATGATCCAATCCCCATTGAGACGAGTGGGCGTGGAGAATGTCCAAGGAAGGGGGGCCCTGCATAAAAGGCACGGGGCCAGGTCATAGTTTAACCTCATGTGTTGAGTATGAGGTGCTTCACAGATTAACAACCTACTGCTCAGACGAGGTGGGTTTACTCTGCACAACTAGAACTTACTTAACACATTCCCTCTTTTACTTATGGGAGGGAAGGTACCGGCAATCCCATACTTAGGGGGTGTGGTGGAGGGAACCATCAAGGTATCCACATTAGCGTGGATATGTGAAGAATAAATAGCCATTAGTGTTCCCATGTGAAGAAGAATTAGGCGAAACAACGAAACATGAATGATTTTCCATGGGACATTTAAGTAATTTCGTACAAGCAAAGAAGGTCGCACGGGAAAACCATGCATGATGCAGATTCTCGGGTTTCACGAGACACCTACGAATGGCACCCAAGAGAAGGTCATCAGGCACTCGCACGAGGGGTGTGCCCTGGGAGTACCAAGGCAGAGGGCCCCGAGGGATTGCATGAAACTCTCAGAGTTTTCATGAAATAAAGGGGCCTGGAACGGATAACACCAGGTTGGCGTGAAATCAGCGTTCCTTGCATGAAACAGGGGGTTGAAGTATTGCGTGCGGCTGGGACGAATTGCATGCAAGAGAAAGGATTGCGAGCAAAGGAAGGGGTATGCATGTAAAGAAAGGATTGCGTGCAAAAAAAGGGGTGCATGCTGAAAGGAAGGATTTCATGAAACAGAAGGGGTTCACGCGCGAAATAAGGATTGCATACAACTTAACCGAATTTCACACCCTGGATGGGATTGCGCGCAAGGGGAAGACCCCAAACGGTTTGGAATTTAGTCTAAGCCTTGGGGATCTCGTGCGAAGGTGGAACTCAAGGCGAGTTGGTGTAAAAAAGAACCATTCCTTAAGGACATATTGCGTGCCTGCGGAATACCAATTACGTGCACGAGAGGCAGTTCGAATTCTTCAGCCCAGAAAAGGAATGGGATCACCTTCTATTTATAGGCATCCGATGGCGCAGAATTTAGGGCGGCGCGCAATAATTTGTGTGGTGGTGGTGGCGGCGCAAAATATGAACCACACAGGGTGTGGGCACCAAATTATTTGACACTGACACCGTGAACCTTCGCGAATCCCAGTACATTATGCACGGGAGAAATTTTTTTCGCGTGCTTCACACTTTTTTCCGTGCAACACCTTCGGGCCCTCCGAACTGAGCCTCCGGGTCCAAATATGCCTTCTATTTTTCATTTAGGAACATTCTCTAGAACTTATGCACCTTTCAGCATCTACAAATTCCCCCCTCGTAATTGGATCAGTGAAGGTTCACAATGATCAGATTGCGAGGGAAACGTTGAAATGCAAGGCTTCATGGGCCACTGCTCTCAAAAAAATCGAGCGGCGTGCAAAACACTGCCACACGCGGAAGTGCCTTTTCGTGTGGGAATGGAACACATGCTTCACCTATAAAAGTGTCCAAGTGACCCATGCTCTATATGATGTTTCTCGCGCGATAGGATTGAGCTCTCGTGCGTGAAATTTCCTTTGGTCCTGCGGGAAAAATCTCTTGACAGCGCGTAATTCCACAGAGATTTTGTGACATTTTTTACGCCCAAACCCAAGACATTTCATGCCACGGCATGAGATTTTGCACAGCCCGCTGTTTTTATGCGCCAGAATCCCTGATTCCGTGCCAGAACTCCATATTTCGTGCCAACTCCAGAAACACTTAGTTGGTATAATATGGCTGCAAACCAGGTTGATGAGGGGGAAGCTGCCACTCGTAGGGCCGAAATAGATGTGAACTCATAAGTATAATTTGTAAAGAGGGTTGTTTCCAATAACCACACCCTTTTCAACATGATCAACCCTACCTATAAAGGGTATGCCCTTTCTGACAATATGCCTCTATGGAATTTGGGCATTCTGGAGGAGGTCCCTCTACCTGGTTTCGAAGTTGACACCACGCTTTCATGGGTAACCCGCAACGACAAACTTCCCCAGTACAACATCAACAATAATTGCCACCCTGCCAAAGAAACCAGACATATGGAGGTCTGTGTCCTAAACCTTAGGACTAGGACCATTTTAGGGGGTGACCCTGTTGCGGAGAGCTCACCGACCCTCTATGCCAGAACTTTCGGTCAGAGTATCACCAATGAGACCAAGGGTTGGATACAGGACTGGGATCTGCGTTCTGGAGGCAACTTTACCACGAGGAAACCTATGCGTACTGGTTTCGACACACATGTGACCAATTCGGGGTCGAGTTGCAGCATATTGGTCTGTTCGAGGTAGTTCGGACATCGTAGTTCCACTTCTACAGGAAGCCAGAGCTCGGGTCGGAGCTTTTCACCAGATGTTCCCCTGATACCAACACATTCCACCTTCACCATGGAGAAGTCAGCATGGGCCTCTGAGACTTCCACTACATCAGAGGAATCCCTTTGAAGGGCCATCAATACAATGAGTTCCTCCCGCTGAAGAACAATTGGGGTGACAGGTTTCGAACCCCCATACTGACATGGCACATGGTGGAGTTGGCCAAGGAGAAGCTGAAGGTCGAGGACTTCTTGAAGGAAATCGCCTACAAGGAATGGTTCGGCCTGTTCTTATAGAAGGATCTGGAGTTCAAGATTCTAGGGCAGGGGAAATGGTGTCCAACAACGGCTCCGAAGCGCAAGAGTAGGTCATATTGCAGGATCCTAAAGGTGGGGAAATACCAATCTAGGGTCTATGACATCAATGAGGCCCGAGACCTGAATGTCTGGTACGCCAGATTCCTCACCACATTCCTGATGGGTAGATCTTGTCAGTATGGGATGGAAGGATGGGTGTCCATCCAGAGACTCTGGTGATGGCGGGCATCATGGCTACCAATAAGATGTTCAGCATGAGGGTCCCCATCCTGTCCCAATTGTATGCCATTTTTGGACGCATCTTGAGAGGGTGATTGCCAAAGAGAATGTCGGGCCCCTTCCGGATCTTCCACGGCTGGGTTGCAACTCATTGCGGCAGGTACACCTTCTCGAATGTCGTCTATCCCCCGGGTGACGGCCCGAGACCCACTCTGCTAAATACTTTTGGGTTCATGATGATGACACTCAATGAGGAGGGGGTACGGATCTGGATTGGTAACAATGCAAAATTCACCTTCATCCAATTCCCCACCCCAACTGGTCAGTTAATAGATGATGGGAGAGGCTCGCTGGAGCAGAAGGAGTACTTGCAGAGCATCAGAGGTGGGGTGCCCATGGCCCGGATTGATAGGAATATTTTCTTGCAAGACTTATATGCCATCCTGGTTTTCTAGGCATTTCAGTTGCCTCTAGTGAATTCCAATGAGATTTTACACATATGTGCAGGAGGAGAAGAATACATGTGTTCTTCGTCAGCTATGGCTGATGTTCACAACATACGGATTTGGAGACATCATCACTTTTCCTCCAACCGTAGTCAACGATGGCCTCTCGACCGAGTATACTGAACAATGAATTATAGCATACCCTGGGGGGATTCTGTGGAAGTGAGTCTGATAGCTCAAGGTCACCAGTGCGGAACATCGTCGGTGAGTGAGCAGGGAGGGTTCCACTAGAGGAGGAGGACCAGAAGCGCCTCAGAGAACTGGTAATGCACTGGCAGGGACCTCAGCAGTGGGGGTGTCATATGGCGTGGTTGTACCCTCTTTTCCTAGAGGAGGATGGTCCCACAGAGCACCTATATAACTTCTTGGGAAGAAAATAATATACATTCTTCATCCTTCACAGGATGTTGTCTTACCTTCGTTGTGGTCGGCCTGGATAACCCTGCTACAGTCAATGAGTTCTGAATCTCTCTGGTAGAAGATAGTGTGAGATGGGATCCAGTTGCCAGAAGTCGGACTTTTTCTGGTCTCCAAAAAATTTAACATCCACTGATGGCATGCATACCTAACGGCCATGGACACATACACATGCCAATGGGGTCGGCCTGTGGAGACACCACTCCTAGTGAATGTGATGCTCATCCAGGAGCATGATCCGGAATGGATGCCTCTGGGGGAAGATGATAGTGACGAGGATTGAGAGAGAAAAGAAACAAGTGAGGAGGTTGAAGGAGAAGGGGAAGATGATGGAGAAAGAGAAGGAGAAGGGGAACCCGAAGATTAAGGGTCGTATGGGGCGTCCTACCAAGGGAGTCTCCGTGAGAGCGGCGAGATCACCAGATCTGATATAGATGTGACTGAGCAGCTCGAGGTATGCTCCAACCCTCATTATCTCTAGTATTCTCTTTCATTTGCATCCCTTAAATCACCTTTCTCTTCTTACTGAGGAGCTCATCGGTGCTGACCAAGAGTCTCGAGTCAAAGGAGGGGAGGAAGCTTCAATAAGACAAGGCGGGGAACTGATGCTCATTATCGAGCTGACAAGTGCTGAGGGATCCCCCGCCCTGACAGCTCCTGTAGCAACCAGAGCATGAGAGGCTGATTCATTGAGTTCCTATAAGTTCCTTGCCTCAATATGGGTACTCATTGTCGGAGGACTCAACTAATCAGGGTTCTCTTTGTCTGTACAATTATCACAGTGTTGGAAGCTCATCGGGCTACTGGGCCTGGACCATCATCTAGAGTGCCGATGGAAAACATGTCTTTCCATACAAAATATGCCCCCAAAACTGTGTTGGATCCGGAAATAAGTGAACAGGGAGCGACAGACTTTGGTGGTGATGCCGTCGGGGTAGGAATCTCTGAGGAAGGCCCTGCTTCTCCCATATTGGCTGTCTTCCCTATCTATCGGCCCACTGACCCCGAAGAAATTGACGATTCAGATTCAGAAGCGGCCAAGGAGAGTTAGACGATGTGACATAAGGGATGGAAGGGCATTCAGAGTTTCCTCAATCAGCCCTAGGTGGAATGGCTGAAGCGGATGGGGACACTCCATACCTGGTTGTGCTTCATGTGTGCTTGAGGGGCCGATGCTCAATGTCTTCAACTTACCGTTTTTTAATACATGGCCGAGATGATGTGTGAGAGTAGCCAGCACTCCAACGAAATCCGGTGCTAGGAGGAGTCAGGGAGTACTCGGGCATTTCTGAGGGAAGATAAAGAGGTTTGATGCCTCGAAGAACATGGGGAGGCACAGGAGGAATCCATTGAAAATTTCTCTGAACATGTGGAGTAATTGAGGGCCTAGCTAGAGAATGCTCAAGATCAACTCACATAAGAGATTCGTCAGATAACCGAGCACCAAGCTGAACAGTATCTGGCACAGGCTAGGGTCAGCATGTTCTGTTCTGTGGCCGCTGATGAAGAAAGGGTCCTCAGGGGGTGGGAAGTAGTCCTGGGGGCCACCATCGAGAAGGTGGTGGAATTTGAGAGATTTATCCAAGAAGATGACCCATTGGGGTACTATTTTGGCCACACCCATACACATGTCCTACATTTACCACATCTTGTTTTTTTGAACTGTATGTATAGACAAATTTACTTGACCCTTTTCTTAACCTGTTCATCCCTTTGGTTTATCATGCTCAACCGTAATCCTGAAAATAGAAATCCATCAATAAGTTCACGTGGGCCGTGAGAAACAGAGGATCATACTACCACATTGTTTTATCATGGGAGCGTCAAACACTATTTGGGTATTCGAAATTCGAAACAGGATTTACACAGAGAAGAGGGAGGCCATCCAAAAGAATGGGACCTTAGACCATTCGATGTATAGTCTTCTGAAGGAAATTCTAGGGGAATTGGAATCATTCCGAACATAGGGGAATGAAAAATGTGAATCGCGTTACCCAAATTCGGATCAATATGGGAGAGGAGTAGTAATAAAGGATGACTGTTGACCATCTTCAAAACACATCATTCCCATTGCACTATCCTGGAATGTGGAAATTAAATGAGGGCCGACCACTGACCATGTTCACAACATGAGGCCTAACTGAAACATCGTCGATCAGTTTTCCGGAACGTTGTCCCAGCATAGCAGGTGGACCATAGGTTGAGCGTCCATACAGTAAGGGTTCCCTGAAAACATGATCAGTCTTCCAGAACATTGGCCTAGGATAGCAGGGAGACCATATATCGAGCATCCATACCGTTAGAGGGTCCCTTCAAATGTAAAAGAGGATGAAGATCTGAATAAAGGGGCACACAATGCATGGAATGAGAAGTTGTGGTTTTTCATATAGAATCCAACAATCCAAAAATTATGCCACCGTGGTGGAAGTGCATTAGGTGGGAGCACGAATCTGGTCATGGATCATTCCTACTTTGGATAGGACCTCTCTGGCGAGGGAACCGCCGCTTCACAATGTCATTATGGTGCATCCCAGATTTGTTCAGGGAAAATGCTGCAGTTACAAAATTCCCCAAGAAGTCAGGAAAATGGGCCAATAGTGAGGAGGGACAGGATTTGTTGATCCATAGGGCTGGACCCAAGATGGATTGTCTGTGCATTCTTATGTATCTGACAAGGATGGGAATCAAGCCATACATAGTTCTGGAAAGGGACCTAGTTTATGGTCTTAGAACTCGGACCAAGGTTGAGTAAGGACAGTAGGAGACACAAGCTAAGGTGATTATGAAGTCCGACATGAATGGGAACATATGCCCAATATAGCATTTGTTCCCAGTGGAATAGTTCCGGTTAAGGGACCATAGACGAAAGTAAGGTTGGGCCTGCAAGGAAGTGCTCAGGCACTCCTACGTATCTCATAAGGATGAGAGTCAAGAAGAAATAGTTCATGGAGGGTGGTATGACCCAGTAAGGTACTAGTGAAAAGGATGAAAGGGGCGTGTAGGTCTATCCGTCACACCAAAATAAGCCGTATTTGATGTATCTTGTTTTTCCTTTAAGGAGAATGGTTTTCTTTTGTGGAGTGACTGGCCTACGGTAGAGATTTCTGGCAACGCCACAATAATCAAGCCACATACGGGCATTGAAAAATGGTATTGTAAATGACTGATACCCAACGTAATTTCCTCTATGATGAGGTTATCACAATGCAGTGTCATTTTTTGTCGTGTGGCTGGGATGATATCGTCACAGTTTATGGTAATGTGGTAGGACCAAACAGCACAGTTTAAAGTCATATGTCTTTGACCTGGTGTAATGAACATGACGTGATAAAGCATACCCGACGTGAATGTGGATAAGGTCCAGATCATCACCAAGCACGATACCGGGAGAGGATCCTCGGTCCATGAGGCCAGTGAGGGTTGGAGGATAAGTGGAAGGAGATACTATCTCCCATATTAGATGGACCTGAATGAACGATGTTTGGGTGATCCCACGTATCCCATGGGGATGAGTATCGAGCAATACATTGCCCTTATTAAAGATCCGAGCCTACAGTCTTAGCGCTCGGATCGAAGGATCCCCGAGAGACGCCGTATTGCAGCTTTTTCCCCCTGACGTGCAAAGGTGCACTAAGGGATGGTGCCAAGAGTGTCTAGCTTCCAACTGGACATGATGGTGTGGAACATAATTTGGATCATACAACCAACATTCATGGCCTAAAGGGGCCAACAAGACAACGAAGGATTACTGCTGACCATATTCTCAACACAACATCCTGTCACATTAGCTTGAAATGGGGACAAACAAATGATCATTGACCACTGACCATGTTCGCAACATGAGATTTGTTTCAATTTTTTGTCCAAAACATTTTGGGGAGTTGGCCCGTAATGGTATGAGAGCCCTTAGGCCTATTATCCATGCTGTTCTTGGGGATCCATTCAGGTGTGAAAGATAACAGGGGCCCAATTGAAGGGAGACAAGAAGCTTGATAAGTGGAAGGAACATTCCTAAGTTGAATTTGGCACTCCATGTCCTAGACCAGAGTACTCTGAACACATTGACCAACCATTTCAAGGGGTTGAGGGACTCAACCTTGAGAGCAGCCAAGATATAGAGGATTCCCGGGAGAAGGGGGAATGGTTCTATAAACCATGTATCAAACCTATGTATCCCCCTCATGGAGAGGGACATTCCATGGGGCCTAGGTAACTGAGAGATCGGGGAGATCTCATAGGAGATGGGGCTAGACCTGAAATCCAGATGTTCAGACGGTCCTATGTATTCCATAAGAATGGAAATCAAGCCACACATTGTTTTGGATGACACCTAGAGGTAAGATATCCTATCAAACATGGGTGTGTAGGGAAAGGAGAATAACCTGACGTGAATGAGGACATAATCCCACACCACACCGTACACTCTGGGTAGAGCGGGGGTCAGGGGCCTGAAAAAGGCCGAGGGGCCTGAGGTTGGGCTTCGGTCAGGAAGTCCTGACCTACTTGCAGTTTAACGTCATGTGGGACAAGGAAGGGATGAGGCGTCTCATTAGAGGATGTGTACAACATGGTTAGAAAACCGATGTGAATGAGGACATAATCCCATAGCACACCGCACCACCCCATAAGAGAGTACCTGGACCGGGGGGCCTTAGAAGGCCAAAGGGCCTGATGGTTGGCATTGACCGGAGGGATTTCGTCACTTGGAGATACAAAGGGGAATAATGAACCACTAAACTTGACATTTGGGACCTCTTGGGGAGGCCCTAATGATCCAGGATGGTTGTTGACCATGTTTGAAACAAAGCGTCCCAATAGTGACCAGAGATGGGAACAACAAACCAACATCGACCGATGACTATATTCGAAATGCGGGACTTATACTGGCTCGTTGCTCCCCATCCTCAAGGGCTTTGACCTTATGTGGTAAGAGAGATCCCTTAGGCCTAGAATCCATACCATTTCGGGGCCTTTCTAGGTGGGGAAGTTGATAAAATCCCAGTCAAGGAGTGTGTGAAGCATTGTTGTACCCACCTCTCAAAGAGGTGAACGCCTCCAGGGAGTGGGACGTACGGCCAGATTGAGGTTAGGATGACATGAATTGGGGAAAAAAATTGCAACCCTGCCAATGTCTTGACCCCAGGGGGGTTCTGGCATTTGGGCTAGGCCAACAGAAAAAATGTCTGGGCATTTCTATATATCCCATAAGGATGCGAATCAAGCCACATGTAGTTCTAAAGATGCAGTTTAAGGTCATGCAGGCTCAACATGCAGTTTAGGGTCATGTAGGACCGTAAGGGCCTGAATACATGACCGAGCACAGTTTAAGGTCATGTAGGACCAACATGCTGTTTAGGGTCATCTAGGACCACAATCTAGTTTAAGGTCATGGAGGAACCAGTGCGCTCAAAAAAAATATTTCTTGAGGATGTTGGCATTGGTGGGGGGAATTATAATCACACCATCCATAGTGACCAAAGAGTTTTCTCAATTGGGGAAAACCTTATGAACAATAAAGGTCCTTCCCATTTGGGATCCAACATAGGTGGTTTCTTACCTTGGATCATTGGCGCTCTGAGGGCTAATAACAATTCACCATGTAGAAATTAGCAGAGGCAAACCTTCTTGTTGAAATCTCGAGCCATCCTACTATGATGCCTCTCTAGGTTAGGTAGGGCACGAATCCTATGCCCATCCAGTGCTTCCAATTCATCTAGACAGATTTCGGCCACTCTATTCGGCACTTTCTGGTCATAGACCACTATGTGCAATGAGGGAAATTGAATATTGATGGGTAGGAAGACCTCAGTTTCGTACCCCAAGGAATATGGGGTCACCTGGGTGGAAATATGGCTTATCATCCAATAATCCCAGAGGGCGTTGGGGAGCTTATCCAGAAAACACTTCTTGTTCTGACCAGCCATTTTCTATTGAATGTTAGAGGGAGTTTTATTGAATGCCTCAATCTAGCCATTTTCTTGCGTGTGATTGCGGGAGGTATGGTTGTAGAAAATGTTCTACGTGGTGTACAATTTCATCAGCTCGGCTACTCGGAAGTTGGTTTCATTATCTATGTGGAAAGAATGAGGTACCCCAAATCAATAGATGATATTGGAACTCACGAAGTCAACGATATAATGGGACTTGAGTTACTTGAGTGGAATTTCCTTTTCCCACTTGGAAAATAAATCTGTAGCGGTCAGAATGAATTACCATTGGCGAGCCATTGCTGGTGGGTATGGTCCCATGACATCTAGCCCCCCGACTGCAATGGGCCAAGAATACTTGGTAGTGTAGAGAGGATCTGGTGTCCGATGCACAATGATAGAATGAACATGGCATGCATGGAACCTCATGGAGAACATAATGAAATCATGGATCATGGAGGGCGTAAAATACCAAATTCTTTGAATCTGGTGAGACAGTTTTGGCCCGCCCTGATGAGCACCACGAGAACCGGCATGAACCTATTGCATGACCTGTGGAATCTCAACTCCTTGAAGGCAACAGAGGATAACAGCATCAAATCCACGTATATAGAGGTCCTACTCAAGGATGGGACCACTTTGGAGAGTAAACTGCAGTGCACGACGTTGGATTCGCTCGGCTCGGCCCGGTCTGACTGTAGATTATCGTGTTGGAGGTATTCGACCAAGGGTGTCCTACAATCATCCATTACATCGATCACCGCATCCGAAGAACCTGGGGTTCCTACCGTAGAGGCACTGGAGGTAAGAGGATTTACGTATGGGTCATCATCCCCCTCTGGGGTGATGGGAGCACTGACTCTCTAGTGCACCATGTGGATAATCAGATCGTCATGCTTGTGCTCTGCAAGAGACGAGGATAGTCTAGCCAAAGGAACTGATCGACTGTTCTGTGACCGAGGGACCTGGATAACCTCTGGCCAAGAAGGGAACTGAGAAATTAGACGGAGAGTGCGTTCTAACAATGGTATGAGCTCTGGATTACTGAGAACATAGTCACCATTGACCTGCTAGATGATCAGTTCAGAATCCCCTTTCACATGCATATTAGGCACGTTGATCTCAAGGGACATCTCGAGACCAGTAATGAGGGCCTGATACTCTCCCAAATTGTTGGGGCAAGATTCTGAAAAAAATAATGTGTATGGCAGGAGGCTTGGACCGGGGTAATGTAGATGCCACCCAGGCCCACTCTATTGAGCCTAGGATCATTGAGCCTCCTACCGGTGGGGATCTGGGAGGCACCATCAAAGTACATCTTCCAACATGGGAAGATATGATCGACTGAGAGGATTTCCTTGTCAGGAAAATCCAGGTCTAGGGACTGATCCACGGAGGATGGATGGGAAGCTATGAAGTATTCCAATTCATGCCCCTTGATAGCCTTCTAAGGAATGAACCTCATGTCGAACTGCTGGAGGGTCACTGCCCAACGCACTAGTCGGCCAGTCAACATGGGAAAACTATGAATATAAATCAACGGGTCTAACAGTGAGACCAGCTGTACCTCATGGTGCTACAGGTAATTCCATAGTTTCTGCATAAAAAATATGAGCACAAGGCAGCTCTTCTCGATGATGGAGTATCTAGTCTCTGTGTCGAGTATCATGTAGTTGAGGTAGTAGAGGCTGTTCTCTATCCCCTTGTTGTTTTTATGGGTGATAAGGGCACCCAAGGATCATTCCTAGATGGTGACATATAGAATCAATGGCTTCCTAGAGACGGTTGGCATCAAGACTAGAGGATGAAGAAAATATTTCATGATTTCATCGAAGGAGGTCTGACAATCCTCATTCCACTCATAAGAGGTTCCATTCTTCATGAGCTGAGAAAATGGATTACACATGCCATTCAGATTCACAATGAATCAAATTATGTAGGCTAAGAGGCCTTGAAGACATTGAAGCTCCCAAATATTACTCAGGGGAGGCATCAGGTTTATTTCCTTGATCTTCTCTGGGTCGATCTCGATGACCCTGTACCAGATGAAAAAGCCAAGAAACTTCCCGGAGCTGACCCCAAAGGCACACATCAATGGGTTTATCTTCATGTGGTGGGAAGTGAGAAAACTGAACACTTTATCAAGGTCCTCGAGTTGGTCCTGGTGATGGCGAGATTTGACCACCAGTTCATCCACATAACACTCTACTGATGTTCCCAAAATTGGATGAATATGCGATGCATGGACCACTAATAGGTGGCACCAACATTCTTCCGGACAAAGGGCATAAAATGGTAATAGAAATTACATTAAGGTGCCCTAAAATCTGTAGACGTTTCATCCTCGGGGGTCATCCTGATCTGATTATATCTTTAGTATCCATCCATGAAGGAGAGGGCTTGGTTCCCTACCGTAGCGTCGATCAATAATTCTGTCATAGGATGGATAAAATCATCCTTCGAACATTGATAGTTGAGATCATGGAATTTGGTGCAGACTCTAATCTGCTCATTCTTCTTTTGGACTGGCATGATGTTGACTAAAAACATGGGGTACTGGACATCCTGGATGATGTTGGCTATGATGATCTTATCAACTTTGGCCTCAACCATGACACCGTTGGATGGATGCATCTTTCTAAGAGGCTTCTTGAACCAACGATGGTTTTCTAGGAGACCGAGGATATGGATGGAAACCTGGGGATCTAATCCTGGCATCTCGTCATAACTCTAGGAGAATATATCATGGTTTTGTTTGAGGAATTCCATGTACCACTACTACTCCTCACGGGACATAGCGACGCTGATCAATGTGGGTGTCAGATCTGCCTCGCTATAGAGGTTCACCTGTACCAACTCGTCGACCGTGGCTGAGAAACCTTCTTGAAATGTAGGGGGAGTGTCCTCCATATCTCCTTCTCCACTTATGGATGGATCTTCCATGGGGGAAACTGCTTTTGAGACACCAGACCCAGATGAGAGGCTATTACCTGCCTGTGCGGCCATGGTCATTGCATCGGGGCACTCCAGCGCTGCTGAGACTATGGCTATGAAGGGTGTCAACCCAATACCAAAAAGTCTTTAACTGAAGGGGCCACACTTGATAATATCGAAGCAGTAGTGGACCGTCGGCCGGAGCCGATTTATTATAGCCCGGTGAAACTGAAATGTACGACGTACTGCCGTTGGCATGAGCTAGACATCCCGATACCTGACGGGAGTGGGAGGCTCTGGGATCACTAGTGCCTGGTTTCATATAAGAATATGTAGTGATCTTATTACACCACATGTATTTGGGAGAATGATCCCCCCTTACCTCAGAAATGAAAAAACATTTCCCCATATCTGGGGGTCGTGGCCTCCAACCGATGGATCAGGAAGATGTAGGTGTCATTCTGGTCTGCCCAAGGGTCTTCATAGCGGCAATAGGCTCAACATCACTTTCCTGGACGTTTTTATCATTGCTCTTGTAATATTCAGAATCCAAGTAGCTGGATTTATAAGAGGCGAAAAGAGATGCATCACCATGGAGTATGCCTACTCAAACATTAAGGGAGTAATTAAGGCATTGTTGATATGATTAGGGGACTGCCGCGTGAAGATGTATCCGTGGCCTACCCATCAATGTGTTGTACGGAGTGTCCTAATAGGCAACCATGAACTCGGTGCTGGCGATCAAGCCACCAAACTGGGTCTTTAGAAGGATCTTCATGATCAGTTTCTACTCTATCTTGTCATATCCCTGGATCCTTAAATCGGAGGTAGTCTGGTCATCTACGGGTAGCCCAAGCATCCATAGTGTCCGTGTAGGGATAAGGTTGACCGTGGAACCAGTGTCAATGAGACAGCGGAAAATTTCCATACCATTGAATTTGGTCGGTGATGTGCATCGGCCAGGTGTTCCCCTATATAGGGTAGCCTTCATCCTCTCTCGAGAACGAGATGATGGCCTTCCATTCGGAATCCTCAACTTCTTCATCATGGAAGGCCTCTACAGCTGCTACCTCTGTCTCAAACTAAAGGGGGATCCTTAAAGCCTCAGCGAGTTCTTCGCACATATATGGCGACCAGCGAAGGGCTTCCAGGATGATAGCCTTGATAGGATGCTAGTGAGGTGCTTCAGAACATCATACATCCACGCCATGCACTAACTTTTTCATAAAAGAGGTAGATATATGATGGATGGAATGACGGACCCTTCCGGATGGACCGACGACTGACTGGTACTCTGGACATCGGGGACATCCGGCTTCTCACTAGTTGAGGCTCGGAGGGTAGCCACCGAATGAGGACCGGGTGACTGAGATCGGCCTGTATTGGGGGTGAAGCCGGTCACAATTCGGCTGAAGTTTCCCTACCTGATCCAGTGGCACAAATGTTGGTGGAAGTAGACCTGTCGACACCGGGTGAAAAGAATGTGTGTGCTGAGTTCTACGCTGGACCTGTTGTCTGGTCTCAGTAGAGTGATGGTCCTAGCTAGAGGCACCAACTGATGTGCCCTGATGACCAATATGGACGTGGTTCCTTCGATGTAGGCGTCGTTTGGGGACATCGGCGAGGTTCTTCTAGCACTCCCTCTCATCGGGAGTCATATAGGGATTTACCAACTTGAGGGTGTTCAGCGAAGCATACCCTTGACTATCACTTGATGAATCATCCACCATTGGGCGGATTCTGGGAGGTATTTCCATCTTCGGGGGTATGAAGTCACCAAGAGTGCGGGGCAACAACAACATTGGCAGGGTTCATTGTTTCTTCTTGCGCCACCGATGATTCCCCTTCTGGGAAGAGAACGACTGAGATGATGATGCAGAAGTGGTGGCCGCAGCTTCTGAATGCTACGACTAATTTAGGCGTGCACTGATAATTCCATGGGTGTGGGAAACCATCTTGTGATCCATCCACTCATTATTCATCTGTGACCCGCGGTCCGGATCCTGCTGCCAATCACCTTGGTTGTCGCTACTACTGCCTAATCCCACAAAGGCACCCACCACTTGTTTCGGGGCTGGGCCCAACCTGACTATGTTGTTGTTAATCTATTCTTGGATCCAGTCCTTGAACATATAGAATTTCTTGATGGTGTTCCCCAAGATCCGATGATAAGGTCATTAGTTGGGGTGATCAGTGAGATGCACCTCGTCTGACTTCCGGCACTCAGGTAGTCGTACGATTCTATGCTCTATGGCAATACGGAATTAGCCGGGGACCTGAGCCTCATCGAACGAGTTGGTTTGATTCCTTCTTTCCAGAACGGGGACTTTAGGAGCCTGACCCTGGCGGGGGGCCAGAGGTTCAAGTCGAGGGGGCAGAACTTGATTATCATGCCTAGGTTTTGGCGGCGCGTTACGCCGGGGCGCCTGTCGATTCTGGGGTGGGTGCTGCTGGTCTAGATACTATGCCCATGGTGGAGGGCCTCTGCGTAGCTATGTGGTCAGTGATACTGGTGGAAATTCTAGCTGCATGGGTTCCTCTATCTGGGCCATGGTGGCAGGCTCATCTCTGGTAGCTCTCCTTGCTGGGATTATAGGAGGCGGCATGCATACCTGGCTAGCCTGCTGTAGGTATTTTTCGAGGCGCTGGACCTTATCCGAGAATCCTAAAAACCCTCCAGGATAATTCTATGTGATCAGGGATGGGACAAGATATGTCTTGACATTCCCTACGAACAAATTCAGTAATGTTTCCTGAGTTAGTGGCATGTCGAGGGTGTATGTGAGCCCCTTCCACAAGGCGATGAAGTCTGCAACTCACTCATCGGGCCTCTGCTTGCACTTGAAGAGGTTTGTGATGCTGGTCTTCTGGGTGGTAGAGCTAAACTGGTAGAGGAACTTTCTACGAAGGTCCCCCCAGCTGGTCACAGATCTGACGGGGAGCTGGTTGTACCAGACAAATGCCGACCCCTCCAGTGTTTGAATGAATCAGCATATCTTGGTGGCCTCCTACTATGCTGGAGTCCCAAACATGGGCCCACACCTCTAATTGTAGTGGACTAGGTGCTTATGTGGGTCCCTCATCCAGTTAAATGGGGATAAAGTGGAATTTCCGAATACCGGGGTTGCCGTCATGTCATGAAACCATGCTGGGTATGGCTTGCCGTCGGGCAGGATAGCCACCTATCCCGTTTACAAGGCTTCCAGGCGGGCAATGAGCGCCGCCATCAGATCATCTGGATGCAGGTCCCTGTCCTGGCGGGGATCTCGAACAACGAGCATGTTTTCGGGTTCCTCAATGTAGTATCCATGTTAAGTGGATCATTGGAGAGGATGGCGAAGTAAACCTTGGGGCTACTGGAGGAGCCCGAATGGGGATCATTGGGCAGTCGTGTCATTCCGGGGGGTTCGGCGAGACATATCGTGTCTTCTTTCCATGGGATCCGTATTCTGCCCTGTCAGCGAATACGGCATGATCAGAGTTGCCTAGGAGAATCTCACCAAGGGGTAGCTACTCCTTCCCCTCCTAACCCAGCCTTGGATCACCCTAGTTGGGTCTCTGCTCAGTAACACATTCAGCTAGAATTTCATCAAAAAAACATCTTCTCCTCATCAAGCTGCTGGCACAGCGTGGTCTTCTCAGGGTCCTCTTCCGTCTTCTAGATTGAGGAGGATGGGTCTGAGTGTGAGAGAGCTCTAAAATTCTCTCTTCCTTTACTAACATTTCATCTCTGTACCAATGCTTTGGTGGGTAAGGGAGACCGAGGAGGATACTGTACTGGTGAGTAATCCTCCCTGATGGGTCCAATGGTGGCACGTTCTCAGGGAGAATGCCCACATTGAGATGTCACAGCTCATTCAACACTCCGGTCAGATAAGTCATTTTGACCACCTCTCTTCCTGGGGGAATGTCCTCAATACCGCCAAGTGAGTCCGGCTGCGGGAGAATCGTACTGAAGAGGAGGGTAGCATACTATCCCCAACCACGAACGTTTACGTGGGGGGTGGCCTCCTAGAAAACTCTACGGAGTACTTGGAAACTATGAATGCATTGATGTTGGAGGGTCATGTGGTGGCCAGGTGACTCAGGGTGTCGGACTGCAGGGAGTGTGGTCAGGTCAACCAGACATTATTGTTCGCTGATGTCTTCCAAATTCTCTTGGCACCTGGGATAAGTCACCCGCCGATGGAGAAGACGATTTTGAGTCACCCAGAGTGTCTGGCGGAAATATTCAAACTCCTCCGGGGTGATCGATTCTGGAGTATCAAAGTTCGATCCCACAACTTGCCAAAACTCATCAGGGATGTGGCCCACAGTGAGGAAGGTCCATAAGCCCCTCAGCTCAGATTCAGAGGCTAGCCCCTGATTGTACCACTCATCAATTGAGGGTTGCAAAGGAACTAGAAGTGGTGCTGAGGCAGGCCGCTGGGATGCCAGGCTGTCCAGTGGAGAATACAACGAGCGGGCTGATTGGCCGCCGAATCATGGGATGTCTTCTGAGGACTGCAGCAGCCTGGCTGCCATGTCATGATAGAATGGACTGGTGACCATAGATTCTGACACAACATTAGTGCCTGTTGGGGGTGGGCTACACCCCGACATTCTCGTCATTGACCCCCAAAATAGATCTGAGGTAGAGGGACCTCCTGGAGATGATGGTGTTGACTACTTTGCCATCCCCTCGAGACATTCTAGAGTCTCTTCCTCGTGAGTATACTTTCATATGGAGACATGGATCCTACAGACCTCACATTCCAGCAGCAAGAGGTTGATGTGCCTCGTTCTGGCCCCATCCCTTGACTCGGGGGACTGAGGGGAGGGATATTACACTGAATCGTACTCCGCATCAGAGTTTGAGAAGAAGACGGGTCTGATCCCCATCTGATCGTTCCCAGAATTCCTCCTGAAGCTGTGGTAACCTACTATTCTGCTTCTGGATGGTTCTTCAGGGTAGGGCTAATTTCCTGCATGGGGTCCTCCGCCTGTACTAGTGCCGGGGCAGAGAAATTTTCCACCCAAAGAAGCCAGGGTGTGAGGAGCATCGGAACATATGTCGAAAGGGACACGAGGAAGATCTTTGTGAAGGAGAGTGACCAGACATGCAACGTTTCCATACTCGTTGTCCGCGGTAGAGTGAGTGACCTCGTTCCTAGTGTAGTGAGCATAGGAGAGACCCCTATATGGAGTGTTGATGTCACGGGGAATACCCTCGCCGGGTTTGAAGGTGGCATGAGGCATACCTCCAATCTGAGGTCGGAAGAAGGGAAGGCATGCACCTTCTGTAGTGGTGGTGTGGAGTGATCCTCCACGCAGGGCGTCACTGCAATGGATTGGTCTGCAGCGGCCTTCGCCTATTCCTGTGACTGGGAGAGTCAACCAAACCTGCCTGTGGGGCAGTTTTGGCCTTGATCTGGGTCGGGCGTATAGCTTCCCCTGCTCACCATATGCAAGGATTTGGGGATATGAACCAGTGGTGGCTCGGGCCACATTAGTCACTGGAATTGACTCCACACAACAAGCATCTTCATAAACTCATGACTGACACTATAGCCGGGTCAGATGGACTGGAGCTGGTAGTGAAGGCACATGGGTTACCTGCTCTTCGGCTCGGGGAACTGGGTGGCGGTGATCACGCGGCCTGATGGGGTCCCTTGCTAGGAATCCTAGAAGAAGAACTGTGATTGGTCCAACCTAGATATTCCCTACTTCGTTGGCGTATGGGAGGGATATGTCGAGCCGCTTCGGGGACAGACTCCCGAAGCGATTGACTATTGGGGTGGGGAGCAGCGGCTCCCTGCGCGGCCCTCGTGGGCGGCGTGGATGGTGGGGTATATCTACCTCATGATCTAGGTGAGACATACCCCTAGTGGGGATGACCCCCTCCACCTTGTAAATTTATACAACGTCACTGATTAACCTTCATTGGATAATCATTGATGGGGATAGGGGCATGGACGCCCAAAATTCGTGGTAGTCGCGGCGGTCGTGGAAGATTCAAAACCACGTCGAGAAGCCGCACTGATATTACCCCTCCCCCTGTGTCGGTGGGCAGGTGATCGAGCTCCAGATGAGACGACTTGATTCCTGAAAGCAGGGAGATGAACTCATTGTCACTGCTAGAAAAAAGAATTGACAACCAGTGCCCCAGCGTCATTCCTTCTTCCGTGGTCGGCTAGAGGGATCCACACTGACAATGTCGCAGAAAGAAATGCTCAATGTCCTGACTGACCAAACTTCTGGCGAGATTCAAATCAGGACTGTTTGGTGGGACTTTGTACCGGATGACGAGGTCAGACGACATTCTCATCCCCAGATGTCTGCCCTGAATGCTACTAGCCTCCAAGCTGAGGAGAGGAGATTCACGTCGGGTTCACCATTTTTGTTTTCGATGCTTTCACTGGGGAACGTGAATCCATCACGTAGAGGATGCGCTGCTGTTACCCCACATTCCTGCTTTTCATAGGCAGGCATCATCCGTTCATTATTCCGGGACGTCTACACCTTGATCGAAATAGGATGATGGGATGTTGGTTCTTGCTTCTATGGATTCCTCCTCAGAGCTCGTCACCTTGTCCAGGTCTCCCTCATAGATTTAAAATGTAGTTCGTGAACCCCTTCTTGGAGACATATCTTCATGGACGCCATTTAATTACGCTGCTTCTATCAGGACCTTACAAGGGGTCCGGTCAGGGCGGAAACCTTCGGGTAGGAGAGTAGTCACGTTGGGGCATCACTGTCGTGTATTGATTCTAGGGATTGTCATGTATGTCTTTTGTCTCTTATTATAGGGCTTATTAAGGGAACAGAAGCCCGAGGAATCAGACATCGAACGCGGGGAATTGTATTCCATAGGCATGTACCTGAGGTTTTTCTCAGCTTCCCATGTTTAACACAGTGTATGCTGCAAATTTAACGTCCAATAGAGATGGATCGGACTGATCGGAACACTAGCTAGAGTGGATCAGATTGAATAACCCACTGGAGGGAACACCGATGTTGGGGCCAACATATGGGAGGCTTCTCGAATTCTGTGGATGGGATTTAAGAGTGGAGTATCATGACCTTGTCGGGATGTGGCGGCCCGGGAATGAATCCGGATATATGGTGGCTTTGGGAGTGGGTCTCGAAGAGACTTCCTACGTATCCCCATGGTGGGGAATCAAAGTCTGCATAGTTCGATGATACGATGGGACACCTGGAGAGGCGACCCATGATAATGGATGTGTGGATGGGACCCATAGGATGTAGAACCTATGGGTTAGGGAATGAGCTTCTTGAGACACGTGGGCCAGAGGGAGAGATCACAACCAGACATGAGTGATGGGCTTGAGGATCATGGAGGCATCCTATGTATCTCCATGGAAGGGAATAAAATTATTCATAGTTTGGGATGGAATGTAGTTTAATGTCATGTGGTACAGGGGAATTTGGGGAATATGCTCTGAGATGGCCCAATGTTGTAGTCGGTGAACCGTCGTGATGGGGGACTTGGGATCTAGGTGGATTAGGGGATTGTCACACCAAAACAGGGACGGTTGGGGCCAATGGTTTGTGGGGATTGAACCTTGAGGAGGGTTCCTACGTACCATCCCTTAGCATGGATCAAAGTCCTTGTTGTTCAGGACGGTTGGGGCTTATGCTCTGATATGGACCATGGTGGTGAGGCTTAAACCTCGTGGAGGCTTCCTACATACCTTGCCTTAACACAGATCAAAGACACCATTGTTCGAGATAATAGGGGCTTACTCTCTGAGACGGCCCAAAGTGGTGGGTCTTGAACCTCGTGGAGGCTTCCTACGTACCATGCCTTATCATAGATCAATGTCACCATAGTTTAGGATGGTTGGGGCTTATTCTCTGAGACGGCCCAAGGTGGTAGGGATTGAACCTCGTGGAGGATTCCTATGTACCATGCCTTAGCACAAATCAAAGTCCCCGTAGTTCGGTATGGTTGGGACTTATGCTCTGAGACATCCCATTGTGGTGGGGATTGAACTTCGTGGAGGCTTCCTACGTACCATGCCATTGTACGGATCAAATTCCCCGTAGTCCGGGATGGTTGGGGCTTATGCTATGAGACGGCCCAAGGTGGTGGGGCTTGAACCTCATGGAGACTTCCTACATACAATGCCTTAGCATAGATCAAAGTCCCCATAGTTCAAGATGGTTAGGGCTTACACTCTGAGACGACCCAAGGTGGTGTCACGGTTGGTGCTCACTCTAAGCCCATGGGGGTCATTCTAAGTTTGAGAAACAAGAGGAAGCAGAGACCTGGCGATCACATCGCAAAGGTTGCATTCATGGGATGTGAAAAGGGGATTATGCGTTGAGTGGCCCATGGTGTCGGGACTTACTCCAGGATGGAGGCCCTAGGGCGACAAATCACAGCAGGAGAGCGATTTGGCACCCATGAACAGAGGAGGGGCCCATATCCCTATCATACCCTATGCTGGACTTGGCACCAAGGAAGTGATGAGGAGCTGGGGTGCTACCTCATGGAAGGAAATCTAGGGAATTACATCAAGGAGGTTGCCCTTCCCTGTGGACAAACACCACTCCAATAAATCACCCCTTGTGATGGATTATCCCATCCTAGTGGAGACGAGTGGGCATGGAGAATTTCCAAAGTAGGGGGACCCTGACTGTGAGGCACGAGACCAGGTCATAGTTTAATTTCATATATTGAGGATGAAGTGTTTGGCAGTTTAACATCCTGCTGCTCGAACGAGGTGGGTTTACTCTGCACCCTTATGACTTACGTAACTCGTACCCTCTGCTCCTTGTGGGAGGGAAGGTACCGGCAATGCCATACTGAGGGGGTGTCCTGGAGTGAACTATATAGGGGTCCATGATAGTGTGGCTATGCAAAAAAAGAAATAGTCGTTAACATTCCAATGCGAAGAAGCATAAGGCGAAGCAACACAATAGGAAGGATTGTCCAAGGGATTTTGACATTACTTCATACGAGCTTAGAAGGTCACGCGGGAAAACAATGCATGATGTAGATGCCCAGGGAGCATGAGACCTCTATGAATGGCACCTGGGAGAAGAGCATTGGGCACTCGCGTGAGGGGGCACCCTAGGAGTACTGAGGCGAAGGGCCCTGAGGGATTGCGCACAACTCTCAAGGTTTACGCAAAATAAAGGGGACCAGTGCGAAAATCCCCTAGGATGGTGCAAAATCAACATTCCTTCATGAAATAGGGGGCTAAGTTATTTCACGTAGCTGGGAGGAATTGCACACAAGGGAAAGGATTCCGCGCAAAGGAAGGGATACATGCACAATGGAAGGATTACACGCAAAGGAAGGTGTGCACTCGCACAAGAAGGATTGAACGCAAAGGAAGTGGTGTGCATGAGAAGGAAGGATTGTGCATGGCTTAACCGACTTGAACACCCCAGAAGGGATTCCACGCAAGGGGAAGACCCCGAAGGGTTTGCATTTTAGTCTTAGCCAGGGGTATCTTGCGCGAAGGCGGATCCTGGGGCGACTTGGCGTGAAAAATAACCCTAACTAAAGGCCATATTGCACGCATGAGGAATGCCAATTACGCGCATGATAGGTGGTTCAAATTATTCGTCCCCAAAAAGGAAGGGGTCACGTTCTATTTATAGGCATCCGACAGCGCAAAATTCAGGGTGGTGAACAATAATTTGTGTGGCGGTGGAGACGGTGATAAATATCAACTAAGCAGGGAGCGAGCGTGAAAGTATTTTTCATCGGTGTCGAGACCCTTTGAGAATCTTGATACTTTATACGCAGGAGAAATTTTTTTCACGCACTTCACCATTTTTTTCACGCAACACCTACGGGCCCTTCGGACCGTGCCTCCGGGTCCGAATATGCCTTCTATTTTTCATTTCGGAACATTCTCCGACACCTAAACACTTTTCGGAATCTACAACAGTAACTTCCCATAACTATATCAATAGGTAGGATGTGGTGCACCCCCGCATCCCAGGTGGATCAGGCCTTCTAGACAAGGTCGGTTGGATCATTCAAACCGAGACATCTCGGACCCAAACTCTTTTTTGAAAAAGGCCCATAATATTTAAACCGTATGTTTGATTGAAAATACATTTATATAATTGGGATTCCCATGATGAGGCATACCTTTTTAGATGGCTTGTTTGGTTATTAGAAAATACAATTATATGTGCGGAGTTCCACCTTGGTTCTTCCCCGGAAGGTTCGATACGACATTTCATGATAATCAATTCAAGTGACATGTCCCAGATTGACTTCTAAATCTTACTTTGAATAGTAGTGATACTCTATCACCCTGGATGGATTTCATTGGAAATTGATCTGACCTTTGAGTGTAGAGTGTTAATCCTCTATCTAGTTGGTCATGTCGTTGGGTTTATAGTATTCTTTGGAATCCACTACATTAAAAACCACATTATATGGTTCGTTGTATTCTCTAAAAATACTTTATGGTGTAGGGTAAAACCGATTGGGTTCATGGTATTCTTTAGAATACTGTATCTATATATCATAAACATTGACGAGCATTTCTTCATTCGGTGGGTTCCAGGTTAGCGGAGTCTTATGACTGACTTTTTGATGTCACTTACCATTTCATTCGTCAAGGATGCTTATGAGTATATCTGAATATCCTTGGTATATGTATTGGCATATATCTACAAAGATATGTCAGTGATTTTTATTTTGTATTTCCTTTGGTATTCGGGGTGTCCTACTATGTATTGTTTTAATCACCCCTGCAAAGGCTTTGCCAGCACGTGTCGTGTCTTGTGCAGATGACCGACTCTTTGATGGAGTTGTAAGAAGAGTAGGACCAAGACAAAATCCGGATGGTCCCTTGTAAGATAAGAGGGGTTGAGGCATTCCTGGATGCTTTATACTATAGCTTCATTACCATTGTTCGTTGGTCAGTCGTTGTAGTTGTCTTTATTTACGAGATTGTATTCTACCCCGATTCACTGTACTGCACTTTACATTCCATTTGCACTCTGGTTGTATTACATTTACATTTACTGGTTTTCTTTCTTGATGGTTTGAGTTTCACTTCCTTTTTTTGGGGGTGAGAGATGCGTGCATGTGTTTAGGTAATTAGGATACAGACTTCCATTTGTAAGACATGCCTACTCAGTGCTAGTCGATAGCTCCTATCCTATCAAAAGCCGTCTTGGGGTGGTCACGACATGAGCCCCACCAGGATGTGTCATGACGACATTCATCCTGGCATACTAAATGTTGATTTCGCTCTGGCATAGATGTACCAAGGGGTTAAAACTCTAAAAAGGAACATCATTCTTGACTTATATGTATCCCGATCCATGATAACACTCTTCACTACACACTTGGTTTGAATCTCTATAGGAATATTCTTAGGATAAATCACATTTTATTTTCAAAATCATCTTGTAGGATTTGAATTGATAATGAATATGAATTACAATGGTCATACCATAGACCATGGATTGACTTATATTGAAATAAAATGGAGGAATAATTTACTGGGAATATATAATCACATTGTATAAATATTTTTACCAATTGTATTTTTTCTAAAATAATAATGAATCGTCGATGGATTTTTAAAATTTTTTGAATCAAATATATCTTCATTAATTAAAAAGTGATGGATATCATCATGGGATGATGATATTATTTTTGACCATATTTCCTAAGTCTTAAACATATCTTTAATTTTGTATATCATTAAGGATACTTTGGATGAAATTCTTATCAATATTAATAATATTAAAATATCTATTTTGGGGGAAAATCTAGGTGTGAAATAATTAATTTACCTTTTAGAGACATTATTTTAATGGTAATTATAACATTAAGTGTTATTATTACCATTAACGATTTTTAAATAATTGTAAAATAAGATTACTAGGCATTGAAAAAAAGGGTTTATTGAAAACCATAGTTAGAAGATTATTTAATGAAGAAAATTTCAAGGATGTCAATCATATTTATTTTTTCCAATTATTCTAATTTAGTTTGTATAAATTGAAATCCTGCATATCTGGTGACAACCAATCAAATCTTTAAACATAGTAAGGCATTCACCCTCGATCGAAGGATGATAAGGGTTTCACACCTACCCCTACCCTATGTGATGTCCTAGTTAATGTGTAATTATTAATAGATAATGAATTTGATGAATATCAATAAATGAATAACCGATAGTATTAATTTTGAGGGTTACAAATTTATATATTAACCATTTTATTTTTGTAATGTAGTTAGAAAAATATATTGAGACTTGTATTATGGGTCTTACAATACATAAATGAAAAAATTTAGTTCTTCAGGTCTAGAAAATCATTTTTTACAATCATTTCACGTAGTAATGGTAAAAAATTTTAATTTTTTAAAGCACAACCAATGGTTATTTTTGTTTAAAGAAATATATCAATTATGTGTATTTTAATATATTCCAAGGGAGAAAAATAATTACGAACCCTTAGGAAAATGATAAAAAAGATGTTTTTCTGACACCATAAGTTTTGTTGAACCGATTGACATTTAAAATGCCAAATATTTTTAGCCTTGTGACCAAAAATGTTATATTGACCATTCAATTGTTTCTGATCAATGACCTCAATCACTCCCTATAAATATTTATAATTTTCTACGATGTTAATACATACTACTTCCAATAATTTTCTACTATATGGAAACATATTTATATGTTAGTAAATGTGAAATTCATTACATCACATTCTACATTTTAAATAGGGTTTTTTTGAAACCTTCTACTGATGTGGCATTTGATCATAGAAAATATCAAACACTTTTTTACCATGATTGTGTTTAAATTATGATGGAACAATTTATTTAGGGTGGGAGAATGTAACATGAAAAAAATTATAAAAGAGTATATTTTATTTGATATAATATATAATATAAATACATTATTGTATAATAAAAAATTTAAATATATTATATACCCTGAAAGTCATGCGAATATTGAGTTATCTTACATCACACAGAATAATTAGTTTCCTCGATTGATTATGTTACATGTAAGATAGAGTTTTACCGAACAAGATTATATCATAGATTATTATTATTTAATATATACATTCCTTCAAAATAAGTATTATGAATGTGATTAACTGAAATATACATATGTATGGTTTAAAAAAATATAATGTGAATTTTCTGGTTAATAAATAGTTAAAAATGATTTTAAAAATCAATAGAATATAAATTAAATGTTTCTTTCTCATAATGGTGTTTTAATCAAATAAATGATATTAATTATAATTATCTAATTATATTAATGAATTATATATGTTATATATTCAAAACAATATTTTTATACTAACTTTATAGATTCTATAGTCATATGAATAGAAAAAAACTAATTTGACTATCAGAAACCAATATTTTCTTAAGGTAGATTTACTGTCTTTTAATTGCGAACCGCATTTAAATATAAAATTTTTAAATTTTTTAAATTTAGTATGTAAAACATAACATAATATTCTAAATAGTAACATAAAAATTAATTTAGGATAAATTATTTCTATTTTTCTATAAAGATTACATTTTTGAGTAAATGTGAAAAATATTGATTTTTAATCCAAATCTACTTTTTTTATATAAAAAATTTACAATTGTAAATTATATATTTTATAATTTTTAAAAATAATTCTATAAATTTAAGATAATTGAATATAATTTAGGTCATTTTAATAAATTTTACTTTTATATTGCATATTAAAACATAGCAATCATTTGAACATTATTACTTTAAAACCATCCTTTCATGTCTTGTCTAAGTGATTAAATTTTAATTAATTTCATACCATTATGTTATTAGAGTTTTTCAAAATGGATTACATGTTTTTAATAATAATAATTTTTAATTTTTAATTGGTTCAACATAGTTTTTGACCTAAAACATTAGTTAAAATAATTAAAAATTAATTACACCGTCAAAGAGAAAACTTAACTTAACAAGCGACTAAAACATACTCTTAAGGTTTAAAATCATCTATAATATTTCCCAAAGAACATTTTGTGGACATATTTATACACATTATTCAGTTTTATATACACCGTAACATTATTAGAGCAACATGACACGATAATAACATGGGTGGAATCCCCTTTTAGAATGGTTTTTTGATTTCAACACCTCTACAACTTTAAAAAGGTACACATCTCTCCTACTTATTTACACCTCTAAATAAAATTTGTTCACCCAAAAATAAATAAAATAATATTTAAAGTTACTCCAGTCATACTAGAATCATCACATTGATCATAAACTAAAACCAAGAAGTATTGTGATATAATCCAAACGGAGTTACCTGAATTATTGGTAATGTTTTTCAATGATAAATTTTGTTTCATTTAAATTGTCAAACTTAATTTTTTTCATATGATTATTATATATTAACCTTATTATAATAAATAAAATAATTTTTATGTAAATATTTTTACCTACACTTTCACACACATCCAGTATATGTGCAAAAAACATACTGACTTGTATATGGAAAACTACAGCCTTACAAACCTGCGTCGTTCATTTTTTTCCATTAAAAACTCTCAAGGTTGAGAATTTTAATGGAAAAAATATTAATATATGATATATGTTATATTTATGTTTTCTTAATTATTATTTTATTTTATAATAAAACATAACATAATGCTTTCCAATTTTTGAAAATATGATAAAATCGTTTGTGGACGTTTGGACTACTGCCTCTTCAATGTGTTGTGATATGCTCACACTACACAAGGAATGTAAAAATAATGATTATACATTACATATGTGATATATATGACATGAATATGATACTATATATATAATATATGTATATATATTTTAATTTTCATTCATTTAAATTAGAAAATGAAATAAGAGTATCATTAACCCGAACGTACGACATTCCTCCTCGCTTAACGGTGCATTTCATTTCCTATCTCCAAAAATTATGGATAATTATAAACAAATATATATATATACATATATATATATATATAGAATATACAAGAAATTTAAATAAATGTTATAGTATATTAATCATTAAATGATGATCTAAATAGTATCCACAATAATAAACTAGTCAAGACATATTATAAAAACGAGTCCTTATAACACATGAAATAGTTAAAAGAATGAATGACTGAAAACAAATGGGTCATAATATATTATAATAAGAATATATATGATATTATAAATATAATTATTCTTCTATAATAATTTAGTGATATTTCTAAAAACGTTATCCAAGAGTTTAATGAACGTTCACCCGAAAGGATACAAAAGGTATGAGATTCTTGTATCGCTTTTCATTACTTGTGAAATACCCCATATTCACCACATAATTAACATCTGTAGTGTATAAAATATCCCTAATTTATTTTATATCAAGAATTGATTTCTATTCATGGTATTTATAGATTCATTTGAAAGTATTTCATTCATGCGGTTTATAATTCAAATGTTATTAAGAAGTAAGGGAATTCCTATCAATTTACATTCATGGAGGAACACTTTATTTTTGTGAACATAATTTCATTTATATGCTGTAAATACATCCCAAATGACATTTAATATCAAGATCAATTCATTATTCAGGATATTTTTAATTTTATAATGAATTTATTCATCTAAAGTGATTTATACTTAATGCTACCGAAGTTGTAATGTAATTCCATAAGCCAATTCCTTTTCATTAGGTTATATTACACCCCCATTGTTGTTGATATTATATGATTATGTGTATAATTTATTTTAATATCTATTGATTTATTTCATCTTATTATATATATATTTATATTTGATACACACAATCAATTCATTTGTTAATTAAAACATAAATGGTATGACTAGTTTAATGTTTTATTACCCAATCTCATTATAATTGAGGATAATTATTCTTGAAACTAAATCAAAGAAATTAGTTTGAACATTTTTCTGGAAAGACATTAATTTTATGTTCCTTTGATTATTCATGACGTTTTTCAAGTAATATTACATTTTTTACTCTATTGGTTACACAAAATGTTTTATTTTTTTTAAGAAAACCTAACTTTATTTATCTCTTTATTCAAAGAACATACATTGTTATAAAAAGCATACATTGTTAAAATGTGTTTAATAATGTTTTTAGAATTCTACAAATTTAATATTAAAGAAATTTTTACACAATATTTATATAAATTTTTTTAAATGAATATTCATGTATCTTTTTCATCATGGAAATGTTATAACTTTTTTACTATCCAAAATGAATATTCTTTTTACATTGTATAGATTGTGAAAATTTACCATCACTCATTTCTTCAAGTAATCATTTGCATGTTTAAAATGAATCTTTTAAAATAATTTTTTTCAATATATATTTTCAAATAAAAGGATTCTCCAAAAGATTTTAAAAATAAAATATATATCTTCCTCAATAATATTTTTAAATTTTATTTTTATTATATTTATATTCATAAGAAACAAAATCCCTTTAATTTTACTCCAGTTGGGGTATGTTTTATTGGTAGTATCATTATCCTTCCTCTATATGGTTTATGATTGACTTAACCAAAGATAATTTTTAAATTCAGTACCATGATTCCTTTTTTAGTCACCTTGAAATAATCAATTTCCTATTATCAACAAACATTAAATATCACTAAATTATCCAAATCATATATCATGGAAATGTTTATTACCTAAACCATATACCATTTTTTTATATGTTGTTTACATTGAATGTTATTTTACATACTGGGGAAATATTGATAAATAAGTATCTTTTACTCAATAAGGATTTTTGGTAAGGCCTATTTTTATTAATTAAATAAATTATTTTATATAAGTAATTAATTAGATAGGAAATAATGGGTGGTTCCTATAAAATATATATCCCATCGAGAAATTGATAGGATCTCATATGAAAAATTACTTATGAAAATTAAACAAATTTACATATGTAGTATTAAGCCTTGTTGTGAAATGTCTTGATGGTATACTCTTTCATGTGCCTCATACATGACATCCAATAATTATGCATTTCTTTCATTAATAATTAATTTATTATTATTATTTATATGTGTGATATTCACGTTTACATTATCATTATATTCCATTAATTTTTAGATGTTTGTCAAATAGAATGCGATTTATTTATTTAAATGTACATATTGATATGACATATCCAATTGATTAAGTGGAATTTATTTTCAATTATTTACATTTCCATATTATATAATCACTTATTTCTCAGTTATTTATTGAATGGATAATGTTCTTAGTTATGTAAATTTCCATATTGATTATTCTCTTTAACTAATTTTTTAGTCCATTATAATTTACCATTATTAAGCCTTTGAGATCATCGTTATTTTTTTCCCTATCGGAAGGATTAAATTAAGTTGTTCTATTAATAATATGAAGGAACATACAAGATTAAATAAATAAATCCTTGAAATAAAAGAGAGTATGTTGTAATTTTTGTAGTCATTTTAAATAAAAGACTCATATATATATCTAGTTTACAAAGACTAATAAATTGTTCACTTCGTTGGGGTGTTATCTACTTATATCGTATGCTAATTTCATGGTATCATGACACTGTTTCGATGATTTATATAGTTGGTTCACTACAATGTATATTTCATACACTTATTTATATGGAGGGTATCATAAGGAAACAATTAAATTATAATGGGAAATCATTGATTTTATGAAAAATGAAATAGAAGATGGTGTTGATTCCAACTACCTTTGAAATACACAAAACAATATCTCATTAAAACCAAAGTGGTCTGAATTGTTCTTTTATATGGTACATCTACCGAAGGATATTACACTATACTGAATATCAACTCTTTGTTCAGATCCTGCTAAAGACTTCTTTAGAACATTGAGTAAAACCTCAGATCCCTATCAAATATATGATTTTTTGGTACTCTTTGAAATCTTACTATTTAAAAAACATAACATAATTAAAGGTGATCTATGTAAAAATATTCTCTATTGCTAATGAGGTTTTCTAACACCACAAGTCAATCGACAGTAACCAATATATAATTCTTCACATATGATGTTTTGGGGAGTTCAATGGAAAAATATATGGTAATGTTTCGCATACCAATTTTTATGTGTAAGGGTTGTAAAATACCCGATGACTTTTTTTCTCACAAAGTTAACTTTATGACATACCAATAAGCATGATATAGACTAAAAAGTACCACTATTCATGTTTTCCTAATAGAAATAATCATTCAGATATTAATACGTATTTATACATCCAAGATGAATAGAGAATAGAGATATGTGATATTTTTCCAATATATTTGTCTATTATAATTATTTGGAAAAAATATATGCATGGTTCATGAAGCTTATCATAACATATAATCAAGGATAATATTGGGAAAATATATCACCTTATGTGTCAATTCAATGTCTTCCTATTGTGCCTCTTCAATATTCACACATATAGATGGTTCAACACCCATATTTATGTATATAGATGAATGAATACCTTTCCTAAATTGTCTTGTATTTTATTCATTAGTTTATGAAACTCAACCAGGTCCTTTCAAATTGGATTCATTGAAATGGATGTAGAAATATGAATGTTTTGTATCAAAGAATCAACTTCATGATTTTGTATAATATCAGACAATTATTATATAAATACATCAATAAACATGAATACAGTAGGAATATTATTGATTTTTATTTTTTATCCAACCATTTGTTATAAACCCCCATTTTTAATAAGAATCAAAACCTATACAACGGATGTGATATAAATATGATGTTCATATTTTATATCACACTAATTGAAGATCATCAATTGGTTTGGAATATAATACATGAATTTACTACTTCAAAAATTGATTTAGAATTTATGTTATGACGTCCAATATAATCGTATTATAACATCAGAGTCATCCAAATGGAGAATAAGATGATATACAAGAAGAACATTCCCACAAATATCAACAAAAGAAGAATCATATACATTAGATATGATCACTATTCCATTATAGTTTTAACTTCTAACTCAAAATATAATCATAGATGTGGTATAATCATTTCCTTATAATATTCCTTAAACATAAATGTGTTGGTAGATCTATAATCAAAAAAGATATTAACAATTATTGAGCTGATAGTATGTGTAACTTTAACCATTATTTTATAATACTACTCATTAGAAAGATTGATCACATTACATTTTCCTTTTTTCATTGATTTAATAGGTTGTTTATGTTGATCATAATAATCATTAAACCATAAATTAGGTGACTAGTTAGAATATTCCCAATAATCATTTCATTTAAAACCATAGCGTGTGGGTGGTTCTTTTTATAGTTTTTTCTCTCTATTTTTATCATTAACTAACTTCTTCACATATCATGTTATTTTATGACCCAGTTACCATCCTTTCTACAAATGAAATATTTACTATTTACCCAACCATAATATCCACCATGTTTCCCTCAAACATTGTGCATAATGGAAATATAATATTTTTATATCTATGGTTTTAAATATTTTCGTTGAAGGACATCATTATTTTCTTACAAATATTATGATATTGATGAGTAACACTAATATAAGACACCAAAATGAAGAAATATTGAATTAGTTCATCAAAATAATAAAGATCTGCATTTCTAACACCATGTATAGACATGTATTTAAGCTACAAAAGATTCATTATTTCCTACATTCTGGTTGATAATACTAGAAGTGTACCGCACATGCCTTGAAATATTATCCTCATAGGTACCAATAGGTCATCATCCTTTTATTTAAGATAATGGAATTCCATATCCATTTTCACTCAAATAATATAATGAAATTAAATATTGAATAATAACCCCTTAAACGCATCCCACTCATTGGATTCAATTATATCCTTTTCCCTCTTGTTCATGACATAATTAATCTATTGATATGATTCTAATTATAAAAACAAAAAAAATAGAATATCATTCTCATGTATTGAAGAATATATAATTAAATATATTTATTCAATGGTAAATATCCATATATCAACAACTATTGGATTAATATACTTGCTAAAAATGATGAAATTTCCTCATCGTTGACTAAACAAAACATTGTTCCCTCATTTTCTTATTTAGAAGATCAGCATGATTCATATCATAATAATGTTGTGTGATCATATAAATATTTTTTTTAATTGTAGTTATTATAATATTTGATTTCTCTTGAGTAAAATAATTTATTTTTTTATTTCATTCAGGACTAACATGATTCCTTTAAGTTGAAGTCATCGACTAGAACCAAAAAACATGGTGTAAGAAATAATGATCATAGTAAAAAACTAAAACGTATTGAAAATTCATTTATAGGATATCTAAATCATGACACAATATTATATGAAAATATAGTTTTAAACAACTTTTCTCATGATCATTACAAAATAATTAAGATGTTATCCAATACCAATACTTTTCTATAGGTTTATCACTAATGATTTATCATCATAGTTTCGCAATGTAAACTAATCCTTTCTCTAATACCAACTATCATAACCCAAAAAATTCATACATAGATATCAAATCACAGTGGATTAATATTCATTACATGGAATAATGATCCTTAGTAGAATTGAATTGTTATAGTGACTTTGGAAACATGGTAACACAAATAAATATTTCATAAATGATCTATATCATCTCCTTATTAGTACATCATAAACATTACCCTTACTAAAAATATCATACACTGTAACTTTCATCATAACCATGGGAAATGAAACATAAAAAGGGTGTGATTAGATGATTATTATAGGTAAAAAGGGAGATATCAATTATAACATGAGAATACAAGAACATAAGGATGTTATAACATGAGAATAAAATTTGAAAATCATACACTTTGTATCATAAATCATAATCTTGAGTAATGGAATATAACATGGTAGTTTATAAGATATGAATCATAAAGGAATTAATGAACACATGACATTGAAGAACAACATTGGAATAAGAAATGTAACTGTGGCATATACATAAGTATAGAAAATCATTTCTATAGTATTCATGGATAACTGAAAAGACTATCATACTAGATTGTGTTCCCCCCAAAACCATCTATGTAGTATGTTTAAGTCACTAATTATCACAATTGATTGATTTCACTCCCTAAATCATCATAGTAGTGTTATCTCACACCCATGAAAGTATTATAGAAAAATTCTCATAATAAATTGGGTTTATAAGGACCAAGACATAAACATTACTTAATTTTGAGATAAGTTAATAATTTAGTTTGAATATATTTTAAGGAATAGTTCATTAGAGAATTAGGTCATAACAGATACATAACAACTTGAATATTACAATTAAATACTTATACTAACTATCCACTGATTTTACAATTCAGAAATCTTTTTAAAAGGAAACATGACATTGTTTCATGTTATAACTCCATGACATTTTATTGATCCCATATTTCACTATATTCTTATTTATATCACGTGATAAATATTTCAAAACATTGGGTTAGCATAAAAATCTCAATAATGGAAACATAATGAATGAAAACTATTAGTCTTAAAAAACATGAATGCCTTCAAAACGTTATCTTAAAGTAATACTTTGACCTTTAAGACGTAGAAAAAACACTTCACTAAATATAAGCTCATTTCTTACCCTTTTAGTAACCAAGATATTACCATAAAGCCCATAGAAATAATCATATGAAGGAAACATGGGACATTAACATACTTAAATGGAATAACCATGCAGTCGACTTCCAAAAAAGTCACTAAATGGAATAGCCATATTGTAACAACTGGGTACCGGTGACAGCATAGACACCCCGCCTTAACAAGGCCGTCAGGTCCTGGCCAACCAGGTACCACCAGTTGCCCCCGCAGACACGTGGGGGCCCACCCCATAGTCCACGCACATGCCTAAACGGGTCATCTGACTAATGAAATTCCCCATAGGACAAAACATGTCCTTTCCAGTGTTCTTTTTCTTCACTCAAACACAACCTTAGAGCCCTGAGAAAAATCCCAGAAGGTCACCCATCTTGATCACTACTCCAGGTCAAACATGCTTAATTGTGGAGTTCTAATCAGACAGGCTCCTGAAAAGGGAGGTGCACCTCATTGACATTAGACATATCATTCTGTCATTTAACCCTTTATCATTTGGGGGTGTTACAATCACCTCCCCTTTAGAGAACATAGTCATCGTTGTGGGCACTACATCTCAACCCAGGAAGTGCACCGCACCTAAGGTTGGGTACCACCTCTGATACCAAATGTAACAACTGGGTCCCAGTGACAGCACAGTCACCCCTCCTTAACAAGGCGTCGAGTCCTGGCCTACTGGGTACCACCAGTTTCCCACACAGACACGTGGGGGCCCACCCCAGGGTCCAGCCACATTCCCGAACGGGCATCTGACTAATGAAATTCCCCACATTCCAACACATGTTGTTCTAGTGTTCTTTTTCCTCACTCACACACACCCTGAGAAACTTCCCATAAGGTCACCCATCCTGATCACTACGCCAGGTCAAGAATGCATCACTGTGGAGTTCTTATTAGACAGGCTCCCGAAAAGGATGGTGCACATTGTTGACATGAGTCATATCATTTATTCATTAAACCCTTTATCATTTGGGGGTGTTACAATCACCCCCCATTTAGAGCACAACGTCCTCATTATGGGCCCTACATCTCAACCCAGGTAGTACACCAAACATAGGGTTGGGTACCACCTCTGATACCAAATATAACAAATGGGTCTGAGTGATTGTACAGACACCCCACCTTAAGAAGGCCGTCGGGTCTTGGCCTACCAGGTACCACCAGTTGCCCCCACAAACACGTGGGGGCTGACCCCCGGGTCCACCCACATACCCGAACGGGTCATCAGACTAATGAAATTCCCAAGATACCTACACATGTCCTTTCCAGTGTGCTTTGTCCTCACTCACACACACCCTGAGGAACTTCCCAGAAGGTCACCAATCCTGATCACTACTCCAGGTCAACCATGCTTAACTATGGAGTTCTAATTAGACAGGCTCCCAAAAAGGAAGGTGCACCTTGTTTACATGAGTCATATCATTTTGTCATTTAACCCTTTTTAATTTGGGGGTGTTACACATATAGTCAACTTCCATACCCAATGCATTGGAGGTTACAACATAACCACCCATCCTTGGATTATCACGGATAACCCATCATTTGGATTATCATGTAACCACCAATCATTGGTTTATCATTAAATCACCCAGCATTGGTTTGTCATATAACCACCCATCAAATTTTCATGTACCATTATATAATCATAACACATAAAATAGTTCAAATATCAACATTTCACTAATAACATTTCACATGAAATCACATGAAACCATTTCAAGATATAGAAATACTCAATGCTTTTGAAAAACCATTTTCAATATCGAAATACATAAAGAGGTTATAAGATATTTATTTTTTCTGGTAAAAAACAATATGTCTTATTAAGGATTCCAAATATCAAATAACTCTCACTCGTCACCACATATATTAAAACATTTCTTTTTTCATATAGTAAAACAATATGTAGATAAAAGATTCCCTTTGAATAAAATTAATATTCAAATGGTTTTATTATACAATTTATAAAAGAAGTATGTGAATATTATCAAAATAGACCTCAATGAATTGTGATTTAGATGAATCCCCTTACAAAAATTCGACAACATAATGACGTCACATAAAATATCAGAAAATAATTTAATGGGAGAAAAATGGTCTCTCATCACTTAGGTATTAAATTTACAGAAATAAGGATATTGAATAACATATCCCAACATAAGAAAATGGAAATTAAAATACATAACATAAAATAATTATTTAATAGTGGACGGTGAAATGATCCCTTACAAAGATCATTTTGAAAATAAAATAGATCAATTATGTGTATTCAGTATAAGTACACATAATGAAATCATTAAAAAAAGTAATACAATAATGTTTTATTTCGCACTAAATAATATCATGACATAATCATAGATTATAAGATTAACCCATTTAATGGAAATTTGTTTAAGAAGTTCCCTTACAACGGTCATATAAATGGCGTTAGAATTTATCAATTGGGAGATTATGTTTATATGAAATATTTCTACTCAAATAGAAGTGGACATTAAAAAAAATAAACAAAAAATGATTCCACACATAATCCTTGCATGACATAATTAATAAGTAGATTGTTAACCCAATAAATAGAAATTGGGTTAAAAAGTACCCTTACCTTGAGTCTGATTTTTCTCGTTCATTCTATATATTCCTGAATAATAAATATAGGTTAATTTATTATTGATTCAGAACATTTTCATGTTAATTATTCATTTTATATTACTTATAATCATGTAATACAAATTACATAATTATTTAATTTCATATCTGTCGTTTTGTCGATGTTCGGTAATTTGGTCAAAAATAAACTTGTTATAAATACAAATTTTCCATGTTGTCAAAATTCCATTATGTCTAGAGTCATATTCATGATTTAAATATCATATATATACAATATATATGTATTTATAATAGTCTATAACATTTTGAGATAATAAATTAAATGCACCGTTCATGGTGATGGTAAGTCGTATGTATGCATGAACACTACATTCTATTATTTTTCATATTTAATGGAATAAAAGAAAAATTATACTTAAGTATATTATAATTACAGTATAATATTTATGTTATATATGTTACATAAGTTCATTAATTTCATCCTTTAGATTTTCCATGTATGGAATAAATGAGTTATATCACTTTGAGTGGGTGGTAGTCCGCACTTCCTCAAATGAAATTATTGTATTTACTAATTATGGAAATCATAAAGGTATGCTTTAAAAAAACATAAGAATTGGGGAAAAATAAATATAATATATATTTCATATATAAATATATTTCCTACATAATGGCCACCATGAGAGGTGGTAGGAGAAAATCGAACAATAATTGTTTTTTGAGGCAGTAGTTCTCCATACACAGAATTAATTTGTTCGTATAAATTTGATTGATGTGTGGTCAAGTGTAGTTCGAATACATCACATAAAAACGTCCATGTATATTGATGATACTGGTTTTTTATATAATAAAATAATATTAATATCAAAAAAAGTCTCGAAGGAAAATAAAAGAAAGGAACTTGAGAGAAGACGTTACCTCTAAATAGGGTAACATCATTCGATTTGAGCCTAAAGGCTTTCATTAATTTCATTATCCCAAAGGTATGGCTTCGAGGAGGAAGATATTTAGGTTGGGAGATAATTTGGGCAGTTTTCAAACAATCCAAGGGGGTCTATAGGTGTGATAAAATGGGTAGAGGTAATTCCTTTTTATAAGAGAGAGTAGGGGAAATTTAAGAAGGTATTGAAATTTTATTTCATAATAAAAAGCATTTCAGTTTCAAATATTCTGAAAGACATTTATTCCAAAGATAAGGTGTAGTTTGGTAGAAAAACTATAAACCAATATGTTTTAGAAAAGTATAGTGAAAAAATTTAACATTATCTATTAGCTTTAAACCTTAGTTACCGAATTGGTCTCTTACCATATTTTCTTCGATATTCATACTATATGGTTTATATAGATATTATAAAATTATAATAGAACATCAATTGGTTCACTAATTACATGTTAAACATTATATAAGTCATTTGGATGAATTTTAGATCATTATAACTATTATATCATTTAATTAAATTGTATTTTTTTAAAATCATTTATGGCAATTTTTATACTAGTCATGTCATGAATTTTTTTAAAATACACACAAAGTTGATTATTTTGGAAAAAAATCATTAATTAATATATAACCAGTCATAATCGTCAAAAAATTATGGTATGAAATAAAATTTTTTAATATACAATTATTTTAAAATTTATAATCTCGTTTATTTAAATCATTCATTAATAAGGTAATCACTACACCACAATTGTGTAATAAATAAAATTTTTTATTTCATTTCAAAAAAATTTAAAATAAAATACCATGATTTAGGAAAGAATTTTTGATTTTTAATTACTATTTTTAGTCTAAGAGATCAATTATATAACCCCATATAAAAATTCATTTAGTAGAAGACAAATGTTTATGTTATATTTTTCATTACATTTGATTAATTATTATAAATTATTATTTTCACATCCAAGTGGCGCCATGGGCTCCCAAAATTGACCAAAGGATTCCCAAGGTAGGACCTATATCATCCAATATGATTAGGACATGTTTTTGGGTAGTTTAATATTTTTAAAATATTATTTCTCACCCCTATTTAACTGAATTACCCCTTTAACCATGGTAAATAAAATAATTACTAAAGTTACTATTCATATTTTATAAAAAAAATGTTACAATTTAAACAATTTGAATCTATTGATTCCAAATATGGAATAAATTTTTCCAATTTGAAAACACATAATTTTTAGAAATTATTTTAAAATTAATCCCGTTGTCAAAACAAAAAAGTGATTTTTTAAAAAGGAATAACTATCAAAATATTGACAGGTGTTTTTTTCCAATTTCAATGTACAATTAATTCCAATAACCAAAATCGGTTAAAATAATAAAAATATAATTCAATTATACTTTAAAACTAATTAAATGTATAAATTATATATATAAATAAATTAGATTAAAATGCTGTTTTGAAATAAAAAGTAGAATTTTTCACTATTCAAAATAATATGTATTTTATCAAAAACAATACCATAATTTCATAGAAAGTTAATTTTTATGTCCCTATTATATAAAAGAAGATTATTTTGTCAAATAGAAAATATTAATGTGAAAAACTGTTTTTATAACAGTTTCTCCAACAAAAGGTAAAAACTGCATTTCTAAAAAGATACTTCTTTTTTCTGAAAAATTGATTTTGTTATTATATCATATTTAAAAAACATATAATTTTAATTAATACATTATATTTAATATTTATAAAATATTTTTCCATTAAATAAAAATCAATAATGACTGATATGAAAACACACTTTTCATCTATTAAATTGGTTTTCATAAAAACACATACATTATATTCAATTGTTTTTATTTCCAATTGTAATAATGTTTTTAACCAATGAATAATTATTTAAATATGTTTAAACCATATTTTATAATTCAGTTGATATTATTCATTTATAAAATTCCAACTTCTATGCGTTAACTACCATTTAAAATAATAATATTATTAATGTATTATTTTTCCGTATATCTCAATGTTGGGTGCACATTAATATTTTGGAGAAACCTCTTGTCGCATGTCGAGTACGCTATTAGAAAAAATCTCCCCCTGAATGTAAAATTAATGTCTTATTCATAAGTATTAATAGATATAAAATTGTATTATTCTATAAATATATGGTTCGTTACATCCTTCCCCCCTTTTGGAAATTGCATCCCCGCAATTTTAAATTTCGGCTTGGAAACATCATTGAAAATCCCACATCATAAAAAGTGTCTATAAAACTATAACTTTTAAAGAAAGAAGGTAAAGTACAATGGTCACCCAAGATAACACATATTAGTGTTCCATGTTGGAAAACATGTATATGGATGAAAAGAATGGACATCAAGTTCTGATGGAGAGTGATAGAAAACATCATCAAAATAAAGTAAACCACAAAAAAACCACAAACTTGTGATGGGTTAAAATATTTTGATTTTGGAGAAGGATAAGTAAAAGAAAAACATTTTTTTAAAATTGTTTCTATAATTGTGAGGAATTTATTTATGATTTTGACTAAAAACATAAGGAAACATACTTACATATCAAATAGAGTTTCATTCTTTAATAAATTTCTACCACAAACTCATCTTTTCTCCAAATAATTAGTACTCAATATGGCTTGGTCATACCTGAAGTGATAGAATCATCATCTAGAGGATCACATAATATAAAAAATATGAACTATATATTTCTCCAATATTTATACATTATTGAAAACTAATATGGTTAGTACAAGATCAGATAATCCACTGAAAATAATAATTCTTTATTTTTTCAAATTCAACAAACAATACCCAAAGTTCATCAAAGACCATTCAAAAAACAATTTTCCTTAAATTTATACAATGTAATTCAAATTAATATTGAATCCTAAGATTTATAAGGAATTTATAACATAGTCTTCCATGATAAATCATAACATTTATCTCCAAATAATATCGACTACTCTAAAGGTATCATACATAAGAGTAACTAATCTAATAACATATTCTCTACGATAGGCTAATCATTTTAATAAATAACCCAAATCACAATATGACCACATTAAAAACATCGATTATTCCAAAAAAAAAAATTAACCATTACTCCTCATAGGAAATCCCATAATATTTTATTTTTAGGCATCTTGTATTCTCAAAAGAGAGGAAATAATCCAAAATGACATTTATCACATAAATAATTTTTTTATACTAATGATATCAATTTAATAAAGTATAAATTATCAATATCAACTTATTATTCATCCATAAAATCATTAAACTAAAATGAATAAGTCATACTAACCAGGAACATTACATTGTCCAGTGGTAGGCAATGTGCCCTTGTCAACCTTTGGTTGTGGGGTTGATTCATGAGACCATTCTAAATGCAATGAGTTGACACCTTTTCTATGGGGTTTCATTTTAATGTAACTATATAATTATTAAAACAATCCAAAAATGAGATAAAATCATCAAAAATAACAATAACATATTTTAACCTCAAAGGTTATCTCATATATCACAATTTTCATCCTCAAAAGTAATATTCATTAATTGCCTCAAATCCAAGGATCATATAAACCCTAAGGGCCTTTTATAACTATATCCAAAAAAAAAGATAATTATTAATTAAGAAACATTTTTATATAAAAAACATAAGGGTTAAAATTTATAGTAGTTTTCCAATTTAATCCCACAATCAATTCATTTAAACATATCATCATCCACAGATCCAACAAAATCATCAATTCCTAAAATGTATAAATATTAATCATCGAACATTATTCATGATCCCTTATCCATGTTTTAACATATTATAGTTTTATACTTCCTTGCTATAAATTTTTTTTTGCATAATGTCCAAATATTTAAATAATATCAAAACATGAGCTAAGATATAATCCATAACTTTCATAGGTCATTTTCAGTTTCCACGTATTCAATTGGAGTAGAATTAGGAATTGGTAAACATATAATTATATGGTAATATAAATCTCATTCCCAATCCTTTTTTGTTTGAAATATACATTAATTGTTACCATGCACAAAAAATTTATAACATTTAATTTTTCCCTCAGAAATAATATCATTCCCTTTTCTAAAGCCAACTGAACACTTCCTTTTTTCCATGGTTGGTTATTACTTTATGACCATCATTACCACATATATAAAATCTTCCCATCCCTTTGAATTATTTTTTGTTTTTTCTTTACACATCCATGACAAATATTTTTTTCAATATACTTACCATTATAATTATTACCTAAACATCCATAGGGACTTGTTTCTTGCTTATACGATGCCTTAGAAAAATCACTAAGGTTTAAGTGGAAAATCATGACTCCAGATAGTCGGTTAAGAATAACCACATGATCTCTAATTTTTTCTCATATTTCATTCCACATAATATTCATAAATCCACCATAGTTTCCTTCACATTCATGATTACTTTGGTTCCAACTATATCCAACCATTTACTAAAAACCAAAAAGTTCAGTGTGATTATATCAGTAAAACCATCATACACTATCTTATGAGGAGGGTAAATACTAATATATACTTATTCATGTTAACATAAACACATTAAATTTTTCTAAAATAAATATGACTCTTTATAATACAGTAACCATTGTAGTTATATAAAAAATTTCACTTATTCTTAAATATAACAGTACCCTCTAAATTTATCTAAAACAACCTCTCATTCCAACAATAAGGTGCTAGACATAAAAATAACTTAATCATGAAAATAGTCATTAATTTGAATTTAATTCACATCAAGGATATTTTAATGTTTAGGGATTTAGAGAATTAGGTAATAACTGATACATAAAAACTTTAATATTACAATTCAAAACATCAACTTTATATCAATAATTTTTTTATAAAAAAACTCTATAAAATGAAACACGACATAATTTAATGGTTTTCTATTATAACATTTCCATGATCCCGTCATTTAATATATTTTTATTTATGTCGTATGAAAAACATTTCAAAACATAGGATGAGAATAAAAAGCTCAGTATAGGTTACATAAGTAATGAAATTTGATAGTCTTGCAAAAACATGTAACCCTTGAAAACATTATCTTAATTTAATAACTTTCACCTTTAAGAAGTGTCCAAAACATATCACTAAATATAAACTCATTGCATACCCTTTTTGTAACAAAGGATATTACCATAAAACCCATAGACATCAGCATATAAATGTAACTGGGGAAAAAATATACTTAAATAGAATAACTATATGGTCGACTTCCACAAATGTTACTTAATGTAATATCCATACAACTGACATTCATACCCAATGAATTGGAGGTTATTACATAACCACCCATCCTTGGTTTATCATGGAAGCACAAATAATTTGGTTTAACACGTATCCATCCATCATTGGTTTAATCATAACCAACAATCATTGGTTTATCACATAACCGCCCTTCAAATGTCAAAGTGTCATTATATAGTCATAAAACATAAAATATTGCAAATATCCACATTTCACTAAAAACATTTCATTTTAAATCACAATAAATCATTTAAATATATTTCAATAATCAATATTTTTCAAAAAATATTTTTAATACAAAATACATAAAAAGGGTATATGGTATTTATTTTCCTTTTAAAAAAATTATAGACTGTTAAAAAAACAAATATCAATTAATGTTCACGGCGGTAGAGAGGTCATTGTCACTACATTCCTTAGAAACATTCATTTTTTCTTTTAGGAAAACAATTCATGTGAAAAAAATTCAATTTGAATGAATGTAAATGTTAATGGTTTTTATTATAAACCGTATAAATTTATAATGTGTATATTATCAATTTATGCTTCAATTATACGAAATTCAAATGAAGTATCCTATAAAAATTCGACAGCCTAACGGTGTTGTATTAAAATTCAGAAAAATGAGGTTATGGGAGAAAAAAATGTCGCTCTTCACTCGGAGAAAATATTTACAGAAAATAGGATATAGAATAACATATCCCAATAGAAGAAAATGGAAAATGAAATATAAAATATAATAGAAGTATTTAAAAGAGGTGAGTGAAAGGATCCCTTTTAAAGATCATTTTTTGAATAAAATAGATCAATTATGTGTATTCACTATATGTACACATAAAGAATTTATAAATACAAGATAAGATATAAAATATTATTAATCACATAATCAAATCATTAGCTAATTGAAAAGTAGAATATTAACCTAAAGAATTTAAATTAGGATAATAAGTTCTCGTTAAAGATCATATAAAGGATGTTAGAATTTATCAGTTGGGATATTATGTGTATAAACAGTATATCCAAAAGAATGGAATTGTAAATGAAAGAAAAAAATAAATATTTATTCCACACATAATCATAGCATGACATAATTAAGAAGTAGATGATTAACCCAATGAATGAAAATTGTGTTAAAATGTTCCCTTACCCTGAGTCTATCTTTTCTCGTTCATTCTTTATATTCATGAATAAAAAAGTAGGTTAATTTATACATTCTTCAGAACAATTTTATGTCTATTCTTAATTTTATATTATTTAACATCATTTTGTAAAAATTACATAGTTTTTTATGTTCATATCTGTCGTTTTGTTGATGTTCGATACTTGAGTAAAAAATTAACTTGATATAATTAAAAATTTTATGTATGGTAAAAAATAAATTCTATAATGTATAATATTCAAGATTTAAAAATCATATATATAAATTATATATTTATTTATAGTAGTAAATAACATTTTGAGATAAGAAATGAAATGTACCATTCATGGAGACTGTATGTTGTACGTACGCATGAACACTACTTTCATTTATTTTATATATTTAATAGAATCAAAACTAAATGATATAAAGTTATATTATAATTATCATATAAAATGTGTTTTATATATGTTAAATATTTTCATTAAATCTATCCTTTATATGTTCCGTGTATGTCATGAAGGAGTCATATTACTTTTAGGGGCGGTAGTCCACACTTCCTAAAATGTAATTATCGTATTTACACATTATGGAAAGCATAATGGTATGTGTTAAATGAAAAAAACAGAAGCATATAGACAAAATAAATAAAATATATATCATATATAAATATAGTTCTATCGTAATTTCCACCATGATAAGTGAATAGATAAAACAAAACAATCATCGTTTCATGAGGCGGTTGTTCATCGTAGACAGAAACCATATGATCATATCTATTAGATGGAGGTGTGTCTAAGTGTAGTTTGAATAAATATCATAAAAACATCCTAGTATATTTAATATACTAGAGTTTTTTGTATTAAAACAATAATAAGATCATTGGGATTGGAGAATGGAAATAATAGAAAGGAACTTGAGAGAAGATGTTACCTCTAAATCGGGTAACGTCTTTTGATTTGAGCCTAAAGGCTTAATTGAATTGCCATAAACCCGTGGTATGGATTCTAAGAGGAAGAGATTAATGTTGAGCGATTATTTGGGAAGATTTTTTATGATCCAAGGGGCTTTAGAGGTGTGATTAAATGGCTATTGGTGATGCCCTTTTATGAGAGGGGGGAGGGGCACTTTTGGATGGTATTAAAATATTATTTTATTATTAAAAATATTTTGGGTTTCAAATTTTCCCAAAGTCATTTATTTCAAATATAAGATTTTTTTGAGTATAAAAAATCATAGAAAAATTGTTCAGACATGTCTATATCACAAATAAAACCTTATCTTTTAGCATTAAACCTTAGTTATAAAATTTTACTTTTACCATGTCTTCTTGTATATTTATACTATATGGTTAATATATTTTATATAAAATTCCAATCGAACCTGAACTGGTTCATTAATGGAATTTAAAACATTATATAATTAATTTTGAAGAATATTATATTTTTATGTCTATTATATCATTTAATAACATTATTTTTAAAAACTCATTTCTCCCAATTTTATACTATTGATATAATGGATTTTAAAATAAATACATATCAAATTTATTATTTATAAAATAACTCATTAATTAAAATATAAAAATTCACACTCATATCTAAAATTATTGTATGTCATAAACAGTTTCAAAATAATGTAATTTAAATTTTTATAATCCCATTTATTTAAATCTTTATTTAATAATGAAATCACTACATTATAATTTTGTCATAAATAAATTTATTTATTCGATGTCTAAAAATTATAAAAAAATACCATGATATAGGAAATTGTATTATCTTTCTAATTACAATTTATAGTCTAATAGATAACTAATATAACCCCATATAAAAAATATTTTAGTAAAATGTATATAATTATGTTATATTTTTCTATACTTTAAATTAATTAATAAAATGTCATTTTCACATCCATGTGGATCAATGGGGTCCCAAAATAATCCCAAGGGTAAACATGGGTGTATATATCTAATAAAATAGGATTAAGACATGTGTTATTATTTTTTAATGTTATTATAATATTATTTATTTCCGGAATTTACAAGATATACATGTTTAACCTTGGTAAATAAAATAATTAATAAAGTTAAAAATCAAAATGTCTAAAAATAAAAGGTTCCTTTTAACACAATTTGAACATACATCTTCCAAATAAGAGATCAATTTTTCCAAAATCAAAACACATTATTCACAGAAATTAATTTAATATTAATTTCAAATTTCAAAACCATAGAGCATGTTTTAAAGAAATAATTACTATAAAACGAATGACATGTGATTATGTCCAATTCCAATGAGAAATTACATCCAATGAAAAAAATTGGATTAAATTATAAAAATATAATCTAATACACATTAAAACCACTTTTTTTACAATATAACTATATATAAATTATATTAAAAATAATTTTTTGAATTTAAAAAGTATTTCTTTACTATTCATAAAAGTATGAATATTATCATAAAAATAACAAAAATTTCATCCAAAGTAAATTTTGATGCCCCCTCTATAAAATAAGTTTATTTTATCAAATATAACATAAAAAAAATACTTTTATCTTAAAAATACTTTTATCTTAAAAATTAAATTTGTTCTTATATCATTTCTAGAAAAAATATAAGAATAATTTCAAACATTACACTGAATATATATCATACATTTTTTAATTAAATATAAAACCATAACGATTGATATAAAAAACAATTATTCTCTTTTAAATAGGATTTCATGAAAACACATCAATTATATTCAATAGGTTTTTTTCAATTTCAAATAAATATGGTAAACAATGATTCATTATTTGAACACGTGTAAAATATATTTCAAAATTTAGTTGTAATATTACTTCTTTATATTGCAATGGCTAGACATTAAGTACCATTAAAAATAATAATATTATTAATATATTATTTTTCGCTAAATCTCAATTTGTGGTGCAACATAATATTTCAGAGAAACCCCTTGTTGCGTGTCGAGTACGCTTTTAAGAAAAGAATCGCCTTAATATAAAATTAATATCTTATTCATAATTTTTAATATAAATTTGAAATTATTATTCAATAGAAACCTGGTTCATTACACGGTTCACACACCATTCTAGTCCTATATATATTATGAAATATTAATCTTCACATATTTCATTATATAGAGATGCATGTCCCACCAATCCCTGGATGTAACGTGACCAAGATCCTTGGTTATAACACCACCACCATACTCGGTGAAGACATAACCGCTATCCATGGTTATAAAATACCCACTACTCATACTAAAGACTAAATATATATGTGTGTTACAAAATAACTTAAAAAATTAATCATATCATTACAACATAACGCATAAAAAGAATCAAATTTCATAATTATTTATTCCTTTTAACAAAAAATAACCCATGAGAAATAAATGGATTTCATGAACATCTCATTAACATAATAGTTTACAACCAACATAAAAATACTAATTATTACATTTCATAATATACCTTGTAAATCCTAATTAATATCAATGTATGTTATCATATATGATATTTACATTAAAACCTCATTGAATGATTTTTTTGAGGAATATAACCTTACAATTTTGAAATTAACATTTAAAATACCCACATTTCCAAAATATTGAGGACAAAAGTGTTATTTTCACATATACATGTTAACATGTGATTTATTCTTAAAAAAATTGAGTGTTCGTGATGGAATTAAATTCCATTGAAAATTAATAAGTTAAAAATAAATCTGTTCATACTTTTGAATAATTTCAAGAAGTACCTCATTCAGAAAAAATGATAATATTCCATTTCAAACAACTTCGGAAAAAGTCATGAATGGATTAAAATTACTAAAATCAATCATATTATAATTTTAAATACATTTTGATATCATATTATAATATCATGGATATGGAAGTAAATTGTTTTTGTCTGAAGACAGAAATAATGTCATGTTTCCTTTAAAATATATTAGTAGACACTATTGTAAATAATGCATAAAAAATGAAAGGAATAAAATATTATCAATAAATAAGATACATGGAACACAAATAATTTTTTACTTTTCAAACACGGATAATATAATTTCATCAATGGAAATTAAATCATAAATATTCATGATTAGAATAACATTTAAAAATAAGTCCATTTCCATATTGGTAATATTTGAATCAGAACCCCAATTGGAGAAAGAACTTTAGATGTATATTTATATATTAATATAATTCATATAAATAATCATTAAATATATTAAATGCTAGTATATTCAGAACATAAAATATGTAATTGTTGAATATGGTAAGTATCTCAATGCAGTAAATGTGGGGTGAAGATGACATACCTTAGCTTTGAATTCCTTCATACACATTAGAAACTCTTGTATAATTAATATATATTTTTTATAAATAAATTATATTAAAATAATCATATATATATATAATTACATATTATATTGACTTATAACCCTTTTCACCCATTTTTTTTACAATTCTATATTAAAATAACTTCTCCTGGCAATATCTTCTTCATTTTTCATATATGTCATGATTCAATAGTTTTGGTCATTTTACATTGATCCTGGTTACATAATCTAATTTTTTTAATAATGATATAAATATAAAATATATTTATTATAAACGTTTTTTGACTCGTTAATAAAATATAGAGATATAAAAGTTAATTACACCATTCATGGAGACAATATGTCGTATGTTTTCATGCGTGGTATTTTCACATCCAATTTCAATTAAAGATGTCAAATAAAGGTTGTTTCATTTTCATAATGATATATTGGTATTCTATTTATATTGAATATTTCACTAATATGGAATAAGAAATATTTATATAAGGTAACATAATATTAAAAAATATAATGATCCATTAATGATATTATGTATTTATTGAAATAATTATTTTATACATCCTGTTAATGTCTCATGTGATGGTATTTTCTATTTAAAATAACCTATACCATAATTCTATTTTATTGGAAAAAATATGTAGAAGATTCTAGTTTATATAAAAGGACCAAAGTGGTGTAATTAAGGCAATGTAGGGGTTCCCTTTTATAATTGAGCGGAGGGGAATTATTGGATTTATTAAAAGATTAATATATATTAATGTAATTCTATGATAGTTAATGATTAGAAAAATGAGAATTTTATGATATTTTCAGCCATATAATATCCCACAAGACATCTTTTAATTTTTTACGACTTTTCTGTAATTTAATAAAATATTTTTTCAAAAAACATCATATAAATTTTTTTTAAACCTTTTATTTAATGTAGCATAAAATTCATAAAGACAATTTTTTAATTATAATATAATAATTTAACATAACAATAACAAGTGATATGCATCTAAAAAAATTAAAATCTAGCCTTAACTCACTCACAATATATTACATTTAATAAATGATGTTTTTTTGTTTTTTATATTTTGATAAAATACCACATCTGGGTTGCATAAGAATTTAATGTTTCTACATAATTACATAAAATTAGAAACAAATTTTTATAATTAAAATATTTTCATTAATATAAAAATAGATATTAATATTTTTCATAAATTTCTTTTGTAACACCCCAAGATCTGACAAAACGTTTCTCTTTGAATAATCTAGTATCTTGCGTTATATGGAACTCTAAGATTTAACACACCACAACTAATCAAACTAGCCGTTATGAATAGTAATAACCACTTTTTAAAATATTATATATATTATTTTTCAAAATGTACTTCATTTTTGGATTTGGAATATCAAAATTAGCTTAGGGTGAATTTTTCTATTTTTCTGAAAACATTGATTTGTTAATAAATAGTGGAAAACACTATGTTATTGTTTAAAACTGACTTTTTATTTAAGTAAATAGTTTATTAATTTTAATTTTTTTAGGTCAAAAAAGATAAATAATACATATATATGCTCAATTTAATTCATTCGAGTCATTTGATAAGAATTGTATATATATATAATTTTATTGAACTTTTTACAGTCTTTTACCCACCTTCTAGAAGCATTTAGAAATTTGCATAAAACTTAATTTCACTACTTCTAGGAGTTAATTTTAAAAATTATAATAGGAATGGTTGATATCAATAAGGATAATGAGGTTCAATAAGATTCCAAAAAATATTTTTTGGTGAATAGTTACTTTTGACTTTTATTTTCAACGATTAAAATAAATTCGGTAATTATGGGTAAAAATAATATCATAATTACCATAACACATGTATTAATTATATTGGATAAGCTAAACCAGACCAAAGAAAACCTTAGGAATAATATATCATCCCCTTTGGTCAACTTGGATTATATTAGGACATTTATTATTATTTTATTTAAAGAAGAGTTAAAAGAGTAAAATTCAATGTTTAATAACTAAACCATTTTTAATACAGGGTTACACAATATAAATGAGAATATAAATATCAATTATAAAGAGAAATAGATTTCCTACATAATGTTATTTTTTTATAATTTTTATAAATTAAATAATTAATTTTATTTATGATGCATTGATGATGCTGTAATTACCTTATTAATGAATGATTAAAATAATTGATGTTATAAATATACAAATAAATGTAATTTGAGACTTTTTTTGAATTTAATTAATTTTATAGGTTTATATTACATTTTAGGTTTGATAAAATAAATTTTATTCTAAGTGATAATGTTTTTATGGGTTTCAAAAAAATCAAATACTAAATAGTGTCAAAATTGACATAATTGTGTTTTTAAAACAAATACCTTATAATTAATTGATATAATATTTCTAAAAATCTAATGTTCTACCAAATGACTTATATAAGGTTACATATATTAATAATTAACCACATAGGGTTCTCTTGTCTTGTTATATTCTGTTTAATAACCATATAATATAAAAATACAAAGAGACATGGAAAATGTCAAACTATTTAACTAAGAGTTAAATCTAAAAGATATGGTTAATATGGTGTCCTAAACACTAAACCATATTTCTTGAAATGTGTTCAACCCATCCCTAACTTATACTGAAAATGAATTATTTTGGATCCATTAGAAACCTAAAATGATTTAATTATAAAATAATATTTCAAGCTTTTACTAATGTTACCCTCACCTCTCTTATAAACGGGTTCTTCCCCTTCTCTTAAATTCACACCTCCCAAGCCATTTGTCCTGGCCAACCCATTCTCAAATACCCTCTCAACAATCCTACCTTCAACCTATATTCCTTAATGTTATCAGAAATCCCACCTAGTGATCCATTTTTATCAACTCCAAAGGAAACACCTGGAGAAGATGTAATAATTTTACTACCCTCTTTCAAGTTATTTTATTCTTCCACTTCCTCTTTCTTAGTTTTTTCCATAAAAAAATATTAAATATAGTACCTTCTAAATAATTAGATGTTATTATAAATATAGTACAACCATATTCTTTATTCTATCCATCTTATAAATGAAAGGGTCACTATACATACGTTCGTACAGATTACCATCTCCATAAATGCGATGAGATTCATACCCCGTCGTAATCATTATGGAATTGTTTTCATTTTATGATTAAAAATAATTTTTAGGAACATAATATAATTCTCTATATGAATCAAATACATCCTATCCATACCGAAATGTATTACATAACCATGAATATAAAGGAAAACGAAAACGTTAACACCCGAAATGATGATATTACTGAAATATTATTAACAAAGCAATATTATAAGGTCATATATGATATCATATTTATATATATGATATCAAATTTATGTATATGATTATTGTATAATTTAATTAAATTTTTTTACTATTATACAGGTGTTTAACATACCATAGACTATGGAAAATTACAAGGTAAGAGTTATTTCTACAATCTCTTTACTTATCTAAGGTTGTTAATACTTAAGTATCTATTACGACCTCTTTAAAATTTACATCCATGTTTTCATAAATATTTAATTCAAATAATTATTACTATTTACTTCAATATGGGTTGAACCAATATAAACTCTTATTTTACCATATATGTTTGTAAATTAATCTTTTCGTCATTTATCAAACAAGGTGCCTTATGCCCTTTTCGATAAAAATAATGCAACAATGTCTGTTTTTTTTATCTTCTACAGAGGGTAAGAATACATTCTATCATTTTAACATTGTAAAATATTACCATACAAGATATAATAATATTTTCAAAATAAATAATTTTTTATAAATATATGACTTAAATTATTTCAAAATTGAATGAGATATGTCGCTAAAAAAGTTTTGATTTCATATATGTCAATATCCTATGATTTATTTTAAGCTTGTTTGAAGTTGATTAATTATGATAAAAAACTTCCATATTGTATTTTTGGTTTTCTGATATGTTTGACTATGAATTTTTTATTTTTAAGACACTTATGGTTTATGGATAATGTATTGACATTTTGTATGGTAGTTTTAATATGAATATTTATGTTATGTTTAAACCATTTAATATGAGGAATTCATTGGACTTAGTAAGTGACGTGTGTAAGCCACTATAGCTTCTCGATGCATCAATAGGTCTTATGAGACAAACTAGTGTCTTGGCACACAACCTTGGAAAAATCTTATTTGTAGTCATGGCACAAGGCCTTGGCTATGTGGTAATGAGCTCTGGAATTATTCATTTCATCATTATTAAATTGGATAATCATATTTGACGGGATTACTTGACTAGTAGGATATCTATTTCAATAAGTAATCAGGATTATTTCATTTATATTATCCATATTATGCAGAAGTTAATGTTTTAAATGCTTATGTTTCATTATTATACATTTCATTAAATGATCTTGCTTATTCATGAAATATTCATCTATATAGTTACCCTTACTGAGCATCTGATCTCACCCCTTTCTATGTTTTATTTTTCCTAGGATGCCAAAAATTATATTATGACTGACCTTTAGGGATAGACTAATTGATATGAATGTCTTCAATGGAGATAATGTTGTTGTTGTATTTCATTTCATAATGTAATTTAAAACTTATGAATGTATCTAGTACTTCCAAGGCTACTAAACAGATAACTCTTTCAGGATTTAATCCCTTATGATCATGTCAATGTTATATAATAATTCACCAACTCTGGGTGACTAGGGTCGGGGTGTTACATTTGGTATCAGATGATGTTTAGAACAAACCATGGAAGAAAGATTAGGAAAACTCTTATTAGAGAACATTACCCAAAGATAGACTTTGAGTATTAGTGTAGAAGAACATACAAGAATATTGGTAATGTATATATTTTGTGAGTCTTCCACGAAATAAATCCCTTCCAAGATATGAGAAGGAAGAGGCAGCTTTGGCCTAGATGTACCTTGGGGTAAAACCCGAAAAAACCGCTTTGAGCTAGACTCAAACGGGAACAGGTGCATGACAACGGGCCTTGCTGCACTCTTGGTTGTGACACTACTGGGGGATTTGATTAGGATAAGTCACAATTTTTTACAACCTATTATGAATGATTTGTGAGTATATACCTCCTCAATGAAAACATTTTTTGATTATGGATTATATCAATAAATTTTAATATTTATGTTAAGTGTTTTACATGTTTGGAATTATGTACTGTGATTCATAAACTAATCAACTGTATTCTATTGTTTAGAAATGGTGGCCAGTGGAAGGAATGGAAACCATATCCATGTTCATAATCAATGTAGGTATTTCACTCCTACTTAAGAAAATTATAGTGGAGCCGGTGATGCAAATGGTGCAGATCAGCTTATCACCATACTGGGACAACTCACTTAGGTTATGAATAATAACCTTACCTGTATAAAGCACCCTAATCCACAGTATGATGGAACCATTTTTTACCGGTTAATGAAGCAACAACCACCAATATTCAATGGGAGTACAAATAAATTAGTAGATGAGAAATTGATAAATTCCATTGAAACAATTATTTCATGCATTGGGGAGTAGTGAAAGGGAAAATGTTGTCATGGTAGTTTAACATCTCATGGGATATGCAGATCAATGGGGGTCATAAATCCAAAACAAAAAGGAAGATAAATAGGAATCTAAAATGGAATTCATTGAGTATAATGAGATTTTATTAAAAAAACTATTCTCGTGACCATCGAGCTGATATGGAAATACACTTTATTTGTCTGAGGCAAAATGTGGATGAGAATTTAGAAAAGTATGATGATAACATTACAAGGATAACAAGTCATGTATAATATTATATTCATAACCCAAGGAGTAATATTTATTGATTATTTTAGTGCTTAATACCATTTCTCCGTCGAGCATTAGTCTCATAATCATTTTCAACTTACGAAGATATAGTCTCATGTGCTATCAAGACACAAAAAGAACTCTCTAAGTCTGACAAATTTAAATAAAAGAAAGAGAAAAAGAGATCTATTGAACACTCTTGAAATGGAAATAATGAGAGGAAGGGAATAGTTGAATATCCATCCTGCGGTAAATAAAGGAAGAAACACCCCGGTACATACTAGAAGGGAATCAGAGTATGTTACATGTGTAATGAAAAAGGCCACCATGCTCTTGATTAAAAGGGGAAGAAATAGGCTATCAATGTTGAATGTTACAATTGTAGAGAAAAGAGGCATTATAAAAATGAATGTCCTAAGTGACAACGGAACATACCTCAAGAAAGGCTAAGGGAGAAATTCCAAGATTATGTGATCAATACTGCTGAGGTTAAAGCTCTGAAAGACGTAGTGGTAGGTAATTTAATGGTTTCCTCATGTGTAGCCAATGATTTATTTGATTATGGATCATCTCATTGTTTTATATCTTCCCAATTTTCAAGGAAAATTATTTATTTTCTATTTTACTTAACAAGGGAGTTGTCAGTCAAAAAACCTTAGAGAAGTATCATCACAACAATGTTTTGGGAATTCGTTCCCATTAGGGAATATAAATGTTCTTGTATGTGCTGATATCATCGTCATAACCATGATTAAATTTGACATAATCCTTGGAATATATTGGATTTCAGACCGTGATATGGAAATTAATTATAAAAAGAAGGAGGTTAAAATTTTCGATGATGATAAACTGTACCTTATCTTTAGAGTAGAAACATCACCACCTGATTATTATCTAGATCTTCCCCTAGTAGCTCTATTAAATTCATTTATTGGTGAATAATAGAATTAAATAACTATGGGTGAGGAAAATAGTGTTCGAATAGATTACGTACCAATTGATAATGTATGTTTTGATGTGTTTCTAGAGTATTTATTAGGAAAACTATTAAAATGATAAATTGAGTTTTCCATTGATTTAATTCCTGGTTCAAGGCCCATATGCAAGACCCCTTATAGAATTTCCGCTTTGGAATTATTGGAACTAACGAAAAAACTAGAAGAATTGAGTAATAAGGGATTTATTTTCCGTTGTATTTCTCCATGCGGAGCCCATTTTCTTTTTGTTAAGAAGAAATAAGGATCTATAAGGCTCTACATTGACTACAAGGAGATCAATCCTATAACAATAAAGAACAAGTATCCCTTACCTCACATTGATGATTTATTCGACCAACTTTATAGAGATCAATATTTTTCAATGATTGACCTTCGATCTGAATGTCATCAGTTGTGTGTGAAGATGGTATACATTCCGAAAACATAAAATCAAACCATGTACGGGCATTACGAGTTTAGAGTAATGCCTTTTTGATTGACTATCACACAATCTGTCTTCATGGATCTAATGAATATAGTTTTCATGTAATATATTTATGACATTATAGAAGTATGTATTGATGATATCTTGGTATACTCAAAAATCTATGAAGATCATGAAAATAAATTGAACACTATTCTGAAAACCCTTAGAAGAAATGATGTATTTGGAAAGTTAAGCAAGTGTAAATTATAAATTCAAGAGATGTATTTTCTTGAAAATATTTTCTCTACGAATGGTATCTCTATTGATCTTCAAAGACCAAGGCAATCCATGAATGGCCAGCACAGACGTGTATAACTGAGGTACACAGTTTTATTGGTTTAGAAGGTTATTATCAACATTTTATCCAGAATTTTGCCAGGTTTTGTAACCCATTAACCAAGCTCATACGTAAAGGGGTAAAATTTGTTTGAAAAAAAGAGTGTAAAGAATGTTTCGGATAACTGAATATGGGATTAATCAATGCTCTTATCTTGAATCTACCATTAGGGAAAGAATGGTTTGTTATTTATAATGATGCATCAAAAAAAGGACTTGGTTCTGTTCTTATGCAGAATGATAGAGTTATTGCCTATGCATCACGACAACTAAATATTCATGATAAAAACAATCCTACTATTGATCTTGAGTTAGAATTTGTAATATTTTCTATAAATATATGGAGACACTATATCTATGATGAAATATGAGAGATTTATAATGATCCCAAGAATTTGATCTATATTTTCTCACAAAAATAACTTGACATGAGACAATGAAGATGGATTGAACTACTCAAGGATTATCATTGCACAATACACTATCCCCCGGGGAGGAAAAAATGTATTAGAATATGATTTGAGTAAAAAGGATAATGGTGTTTTGTACAACATGAGAGTTGAAAGTGATACTATTTTCATGGATCTAGTAAAGATATATATGGGAATAACCATGGAAGGTGAAACATCAATACTTTTTTAAATGGTTACAAACCATATTTACTATAAAGTATAATGAGTTCTCAAACCGATGATGATGAGTTTAAAAAGTGGATTAAAGGATTGAATGATGAGATATTGTGTGACATAATATATGAAGATGAAATTTTAAAATTTGGGAAGAGACTTTGTGTTCCTAGCATACCTGATCTAAAAATGGAATTGTTGGATGATTATCGTATCTGTAGTTTCTATATACAACATGGGAGCACCAAGATGTATAAATATTTTAAGGAACAAGTTTTGTGGGACAACATGAAGAGGGAGATTGTTGATTATGTGTCAAGATGTATGGGTTTTCAACAAGTGAAATATGGAAGGCAACCGCCTGGAGGGGTCATGCAACCTCTTCTCATACCTGAGTGGAAATGGGATAATATTTTGATGGACTATTTCATGGGGCTACCAAAGACTCCTAGAAGGAATGATACAATATGAGTAATTTTTGATCGTCTAACCAAGTCATCACATTTTGTTTCTATAAGAGATGATTTACCACTTGAACGTCTGGTAAGAATATATATTATTTATGTTGTAAGACTTCATGGTGTACCTCTATCAATTGTTTCTGATCCTGATCTCCATTTTACACCGAGATTCTAGAAAAATCATCTGAAGGCCATACATACTGAACTTTATTTGAGCACTGCCTACCACCCTTAAACCAATGAGAAATCAAAACAGAATATTCAAACCATAAAAGACATGTTAAGATCATGGTCACGTGAATTTCAAGGTCAGTGTGATCAATATTTACCTCTAATAGATATTTAATATAATAATAGCTTCAATTCAAGTATTCATATGGCACCATATGAAGCGTTATACGGAAAGAGATGTCATTCCCCAACTTGTTGGGATGATGTTGGTGAATGAAAAATCATAGGACCAAAACATGTTGAGGAAACAATTGAAATGGTAAAGGTTATCCAAACCCACTTCAAGACATCCCAAAGTAGTCAAAAGACCTATGCTGATAACCGAAGAATGGATTTGGAATTTCAAGTAGGAGACCACGTTTTCATGAAGGTATCTCCATGTAAGGGTGTTATACGTTTCGGTAAGAAGGGTAAATTTACTCCCAAGTACATCGGGCCACTTGAAATTCTAGAACAAATTGGAGTTGTATCTTATCGTTGGGAAATGCCTCCAAGTCTCTCCAAAGTTCATCATGTCTTCCATGAATTTTTGTTGAGAAAATAGACACCACACCCAACACATGTACTAACCTATGATGAAATTGAAGTGGGACCTGATCTTATTATTGTGATGAGCCTATCAAAATTCATGATACCAGAGAACAAGTTCTGAGAAACTAGAAGACTCCTCTGGTAAAAGTTTTATAGAGAAACCATAATATGGAAGAGGTAATTTGGAACCCGAGGAACTTATGATGAAGAACCACCCAAATATTTTTATACATTAATATTCTAGAAATTTCGAGGACTAAATTATTTTAATGAGGGGAGAATGTAACACCCAAATCTCTCACGATATAGATTCCCTTTGAATAATGTAGTTGCTTCTGTTGTACGCAACATGGAGTTTTAACACCCCACGACCAATATAACTTGCTGTTATGAATTGTAATACCCACATTTTAGAATTTTATAAATTTTATTATTCAAAATGGTCTTCATTTTTGGATTCGGAATATAATAATTATCTTTGGGTGAATTTTTGTTATTTTTTTGAAAACATTCTATATTTGATGAATATTGATAACACTGCGTTATTGTTTAAAACCAACATTTAATTTAGGTAATTTTTTATTTTATTTAAATTTATTTTAGTTCAAAATAGATTCATAATACATATATATGTTCAATGTAATTCACTGCCATCATTTTATAATATGTTTAGATATATAATAATTTATTGAACTTTTAACCTTCTTTTACACACCTCCTAGAAGCATTTGAAAATTTTCATAAAACATAATTTTACTGCTTATGTGAGTTGAATTCTAAAAATCTAAGAGACATGGATGATATCAGTAAGGAAAATGTGGTTCAATAAGATGGAAATTGTTTTTGCGTGAATAATATCTTCTCACTTTTATTTACCACTATTAAAAGTAAATCAGTAATTAAGGGTAAAAATGATATCATAATTATCCTAAAACATGTCATAATTTTATTTGATAAGTGTAATTCGTCCAAAAAAACTGTAGGAATAATAGATGATCCCCTCTGGTCCACTTGGATTAGATTAGGACATTTATTATTATTTAATTTAAATAAGAGTTAAAAGAGTTAAATTTAATGTTCAATAACTATACCATTTTTAATATAGAGTTACAATAATATAAATTTTTCTATAAATACTAATTATAAATCTAGAAAGTTTTTCTAAATAATGGTATATTATTTATAATTTTATGGCATTATATAATTTAATTTATTCATGACACAATGACAACGCAGTAATTACATTATTAATGAAAGATTAAAATAATTGATATTATAAATATCTAAATAAATGTTATTTGATTATTATGATGAATTACAATAATTTTATAGGTTAATATGAAATGTTAGGGTTGATTAAATAAATTTTATTCTAGGTGATAATGTTTTTATTGATTTCAAAAAAATCAAATACTAAATATTGTCAAAAATTGACACAATTGAGTTTTTAAAACAAATACAATATTATTAATTGATATAATATTCAAATAAATATGAGGATCCTCCAATGGACTTAGATAAGGTCATATATACTAATAATTAACTACTTTGTGTTCTCTTGTATATTTATAGTATGTTTATTAGCCATATAATATAAAAATTCAAAGAGACATGTTAAATGTCAAACTATTTAACTAAGAGATAAATCTAAACGATAAGGTTAATATGGTGACCTAAACCAACCTTAAACCTATTGGTTGAGTGGTTTTAGATGAGTCCCCACATTATCCACTAATTAAATTACTTTGGAGCCATTATTTATGGAAAATGATTTTATTATAAAATAATATTTCATTCTTTTCCTAAAGTGACCCTCACCTCTCCTATAAAAGGGTACTTCCCCTTCTCTTAAAATAATAGCTCCAAATCCATTTGGATCAACCCAAACATACCAAAATATCATATAAAATATCTTATTTTAGACTTAGAGGCCCTACATTGATCATAAATCCATCTTAATGATCCCTTTTGATCAACATAAAAGGAATTGACCGAAGAAGAGGAAATAATTTCACCACTCTCTTTCAGGTTTTTTCTTCTTCCACTTCCTAATTATTTGTTTCTTATATTCCAAAATAATGAATCTAGTTCATTATATATATAGTAATATTATTATAAATATGTTACTACCATATTCTTTATTCTATCCATCCTATAAATGACAAAGTCACCATATGTGCGTACGTACGGATTACCATCTCTATGAATGCGATGAGATTCATTCGGCGTCGTAATCATTCAAGAATTATTTTCATTTTATGATTAACAATGAGGTTTTTTAACATAATATAACTCTTTATATGAATCAAATACATCCTATCCTTTAAAAATATGTCTTACGTAACCAATCATATAAAGGAAAACGAATCAGTTAACACCTGAAACAATGATACTACTGAAATATTATTAACCATGTTATATTATAAATAATATATGATAATATATTTATGTATATGATTCTTGAAAATTTTAATAACAATGTATTAACTATTATAATGCAGGTTAACATACCATCGACTAAGGAAAAGTACAAGGTAAGGGTTAATTCTACTATCTCTTTACTTATTTGAGGTTGTTAATATGTAAGTATCTAATATGACCTATTTATAATCCACATCAATTTATTCTTAAAAATGAAATTCAAAAAATTCTCAATATTTAATACACTATGGGTTAAATCCATTTATACCCTTATTTTACCATATATTTTTTGAAATCAATCTTTTCTTCATTTTCCAAACAAGGTGCTTTATGAACTTTTCAAAAAAATTAAGCTATGAATGAATTGTTTTAACTTATACGGCGGGTGCGGTAATTTTCCACTATTATAACATCGTCAAAGCTTCCCATACAAGCATATAAGAATATTTTCAAAATAAATGTTATATTTTATAATTATATTTCTTTTAAATGAATTCAAAATAGGAAGAGATATTTCTATAAATATGTTTTGATTTCATCAATGTCAACATCCTTTGATGGATTTTAAACTTGTTTGAAGTAGATTTATTATGATAAAAATCAACCATATTGAATGAAAGGTTTTCTGATTTGTTTGAATTTGAATGTTTTTTTATATCGTTCATGGTTTATTGATAATGTTTTTAAATTCCGTATGCTAGTTTAATATGAATGTTTATGTTATGTTTAAACCTTTTCATATGGGGACTGAATAAGAAATATTATGGGAAGGGTGGAGCCTTCTATAGATCCTCGATGCATCAGTAGGTCTCAGGAGACAAACTAGTGTCTTTAAATAAGGCCTTGATAAAATCTTATTTTTAGTCTGGTAACATGGCCTTAACTTTGTGGTTATGATGTTTGGAATTATGCATTCTATCATGATGAAATTGCCTATTTATATTGCATGTGATTATTCGACTAGTAGAATATCCATGTGAATAATTAAATGAAAATATTTTATTTATATTGGCATTATTATATAGATGTTTTTTTAAAAGGCTTCTGTTTTAGTCTTATACATTTCCTTAAACTATTATTCTTATTTATGAAAGATTCCACTATATTGTTATCCTTACAGAGCATCTGTACCTAGCCCTTTTTATGTTTTATTCTTCACAAGATACGAAGAAGTATATTACATGGCTGACCTGTAGGATAGATTATGGGATATGAATGTGGTAAATGGAAATAATGTTGTTGTTGCATTTATTTTTATAATGTAATTTAAAACTAATGAATGTATATAGTACTTCCAACGCTATTAAACCAATTGGCCTTTTAGGATTTGATCCCTTGTGATCATGATAATTTTATGTAATAATGCACCGACTCTAGGTAACAGTGGTCAGTGTGTTACATCTTGTGTCACTATGTGGGCACAAATGATGTGTTTATATATATATATATATATATATATATGAGAGAGTGTCATTTTGTTAATTTATTTTTTAAAATAATGTAGTTATCCCTTTCCTGAAAAAATATCAATTACACAAGTCATTTTTGACCCCATGGTGATAAAGATCTAGTTTACTTCATCCAAAAATTAATTGTGTGAACACTCATGGCCTTATCAATTATTTTTAACCTATATTTACCCAATTTACCTTATTATGTGGTGATAAATTTTACCAGGATTACTATTCATATTGAAAATAAATTATATGGACCTAATTACCAAATTTAAACATCATAATTTCCAATATGGAATCCATTTTATCAAATTAATTTTTAATATACGGATGAAATTTATTTTAATGTAAACACACAACACATTATAAAAATTGGTTTTTAGAAAAATACATTTTTATGAATAAAACATGGTTTATTATAATCTAATGAGTAGATATAATATTAAATGAATGTTAAAAACTTTTATTTAATATATGAAATATATATTTTATTAAAATCAATAACAAATATAGATTAATTTAATTTATTAAGTTAAAAATATATTTTTCGCATAAAAACAATATTTCAGAAAATTATCACATTTAAAAATTGTTTTTTATTTCTATTTATATTTAAATGATACCAACAGAATTTATTAATACATATTTGAATGTAATTTTTATTATAATTTAATTAATCATATTTTTAACATCCAATCAAATGAATCAGAAATAAATATAATATAATTTTGTATCACAGATTTTTCATAATCAATGTTGTGTACAACACATACTATCAAATAAATTTAATTTAACTTAACAAAAATCACAAAATATAAGGGTGTTAAAAAATAATGAATGTATATATGTTTGGAACAAAAATAGCTGAATTGAAAATATTAAAACATTTAAAATATGTTTTAAAGGAAAAATCCATTACCTCAATACCCAACTCACATCCTATGAATTAAACTCCCATTAATAATATAGTCATATTAATTAATTAATTTATTAATAATATTTTACATATTAATTATTTTACTTTTATACATTTTATTTGATTAATTATAATATCTATTTTATTTATTTAATGAATATAGTTAATGTGGTTGATTTTTTGGTCTTTTTGTTCATAATATCCAAACCATATTTTGTATCCTAGAAATGATACACAATGGTTACATAATTAATAGATGTATCTTGTTGAATGTTCCTAGTAATTTTATTATCAAATAAAACCAATAATTTTTTATGTAGTTACATTTCTATGAATCTTCTCTTACATTATTATTTTTTATGGCTTAAAGTGACAATGAATTTTTTACATTTTATTACATTATTATGATAAATTTTTGATATTTTTATAAGCATGAATGACATCATAAAATTGAATATATTAAATAATATTACTAGTATTTATGTTTTCTTATCATTATTTAAAAAAAGTTATAGAATAATTATTGTCGGTGGTAATTCCAATCCAACTATGAAAAGGTTACAATGATAGAATGAGTAAGATGATATTATTTTATAGTAATAATACAACTTATACAAAATTTTAATGATTCTAAAACAATTATTAAGGAGATTTTTTTTTCAGGAATAGGTAGACGTAGGGGATAAATTAAAGAAAATTTTAATAAGTTATGACATAAAAATTGTCTTAGTTTTCCAGCTTTTCAAGATTAAATCTTGTAGTGACAATTTATAAATAATTTTTTTAAATGAATTAACAATTTATCTTTAAAAATTCATCATCATTTTATAAATATAAATATAATTATTTTAATTAATTTTAAGAGGCACTCATGTATGATGGTGATGAAAAAAATATGTCATCAAAATAGGTGGTAAAAAACATGCAACTCGAATGATGTTTTCTTTTTACAAGGGATGGGAGGAATGTGATTAACAATTCAAACATAAAAATAACATCATTTTATACTAATGATAAATATTCCATTATATTATATTATATAAAAAAGATCTTGAGGATGTGTAAGATTATTGAAATATGAAATAACTTGGTTAAATATACTACCTTTTGTTTGGATATCTTATATTAAAACTGAAATGAAGAATTATTATATTGTTATTTTAGGGACAACAGAACCTGTAAAACATGAAAAAGATATTTGGGGAAGGGTTTATTTAGGTATGGTTATTGATAAGGAACATAATATGTGTGGGAAATTGAGGTGGTGAAGGGAACGTTTTATAAGTGAGAGGAGTGACACTCATGTAAATAATTTTTTTCTTAATATATAATAAATGTCATACTCATGTAAAGTGGAATAAATAGACAATTTTTTATGAGATTATAATTATCTAAATTAATAGAATCATATAATCAATTAAATATATGATATTCATTAATTATAATATTTTTTACCATTTTACATCATTTTGACATTCACTTGTTAAATATTTTTTTACCAAGGTGAATGATTTTTATGACCAGAAATGAAATTGAACTACTTAGAAATCATGGAACATCAGAAAAATAATATGAAATTTATTTTACAAAATTTAATTTATAATGGTGGTAAAAAATAATTATTTTATTAATACAAATAACTTAATGAACTATATTTTTTTGGAAAAAATTATTTGTAATAGAAAAAATGGATTTCCACCAAAATCATATTATGTATTGATAATAATGAAATTTCTTAATTTATGAATAAAAAGGTAGAATTATTTGAGTTTAAATATAATCCAAATCTTAATGGTACCCAATTAAAAAATAATAAATGGAAAATTTGTGACATTTGAGAACATAGGTTCTTCCACTATTCACATAAAAAATCAGACCTTTTACAAAAATTACTAAAACTAAATGGATATTTTACGGCTATTATAATAAATATAAATTAGAATTGAATAAAAAAAATTATATATTACAAAAAATACATGGGTCATCGCTCAGAGACACATGATATCTAAGAACCCAAATCCAATATTAAATAAAATACTCATAAGTCATGAAAAATCATACCATTTCGAAATAAATCAAATGATAACCTGAAAAAACAAATAAATCATTTATTATACTCTATTATAACATGAAATTATATTATAAAAGTATTTTTAGGCTCTCATATTAATTTTTTTTATTATTCCATATTATTTTACTCAAGATATACTTAAGGACAACTCCTACATTGTACATGACCATGAGTTTGCATTAATATATTAATATTTATTCTGGTGGAAATATATAAAATTGATTTAAAACAAATTTCACTATATATTCATGATTTATTTTTTTCTATATTAGTCTTTATGTTGGTAGTATTTAAAGTATTTTTTAATTTTGGATATGTTGTTATTTTTATGTAATATTCATGTTAATTTATAGAATTATTTGAATTAAACGGTTTTTTATTTAATTAGAAAAATATTTTTTGATGTTTTAGAATAATTAATATCCTCATTATCTCAATCTAATGGATATAGGTATGGGATTTAATACTATATAAATCTAAATCCATTTGAGAAATGTTTTTGAGTTTTCCTTATAATATAAAATTTATACCCAATTTACATCATGTGAAATGAAATAAATCATAAAGGGACTCAAATGTTAATTAATAAAAATATTGGATTTAGTTGTGTTTATGAAGTGAATTGACAATAAACTAGTTATGTTGACTAAGAAATTAATTCTTATTTAATGTGATGAACCATGGTCAATAGTGATGATGAACCTCATTGACTAAGAAATAATCCAATCAACTAATACCAATATCAATGTGACTACGACTCACATTGTATACTATGTCTATTTAAAATCCACCCTATATGTTATCAAAATATTGACATTAAAATATTAATATTTTCTAATATAGTGAAGATACAATTGTATTTCAATTCTATCCATCAATAAGAAATCTACAAAACATTGAAAACATTACATCATCACTAAGTGAGATAAATGATGCTACACATGCTTATATTGTAAACTCATTTTATATTTTTGAAATTAAACTTCAATATAAACCAAAACATTAATAACACAATGGTTTATTACCTTTTTAGATTATGTATATACAAGTCTAATTATATATAATTACTTACGTTTTTCTAAAAAATTTGCAACACCTATGGATTGAAGATATTTTTTCAACATAAAAAATTTTATGTGTTCAAAAAATTCTGATGAAAAGAGTTGAAAATATTACTCTATAATGAAATAAATTACAAAAATATTAAAAAAATAATTTTATAAAATAGAAATGATTTGAATTCACCTATAAAAACAACATTGATTCTATTAAAAACATTCATTATATTGTTTTTAATTTTGAAATTTTTATAAATTGATTTTTTTTTAGGAATGATATTAATGAAATTTATTGATGGTACAGTTAATCCATTTGATTAAATATAGTAAATGGCTTTTTAATGATAAAAAATAAAAATTTAATAATTATTTTATAAGATTAAATGTTTTCCTTTGAGATATTGATTAATGTATATACGATTTTATTTAAAAAATGATCTATCTTTTTTTGGGAATTAAAATTATCAATTGATATTGAGTATTCATGTCAAAAAAATTAATTATTGTTCATACATTGATTATAAATTGTTTTAAAGAAGATATAAAAATTTAAAATTAAAAAAGGGATATTTTTATAAAATAGTTTTTATGTGATAATGTTTTTTACTATAAATAATTGCATTAATCACTATTGATGAATGATTTGAATAAAATGTGTAAAATTGTTAAGATTCATGAAAAACCACTCATTGGATTTACCTTCCTAGTATTTAACATTATTTTAACAATTTAAAAATACTTAAGGAAATAGGTAATGATTTAAATAGCTACCATTGTGTTGATGATGCAACTATATGGATGAAAAATACCACAATATATCATATATGTGTTGAAATATATATGTCTTTGCCTCCTCCATTGAATATTTTTTCTCCACACTAACTCAAACATGTCCTTTTATAAAAATATTTTCTATTACAACAACATTGGTTGTTATTTTTACTCTCATTTTATGAGACATCCTATTATATATTAATGGAATTGAGGTAAATCAAACTAAACATTGAAGTAATAAATGGCTAGTGGTTCCCCTTATAAGTGATAATATCCCCATTTTAGGATTCCAAAGGAGGAACCCCATAGCATTGATTTTATTAATTCCTAGTCCCATTTAAATGAAACATCTAATAATGTTGTTTAAGGAACATGGTATGCATCCCAGGGAAAATTATCATCAATTTTCTTAGCCTCAAATGGATTTGATGGTATGTTTGTAATTCTACTTAATTGGTTACTAGTCAACACCACATTGGTGGATGTATTCCCGTACATCCAAGTGATTCATCATATTCCTGGTTCATGGATATTAGTTTATGTGTAGGTTCCATTGAATTTTATCAATTCTCCCCACAATAAATTCTATTCTCTAACATTGATTAGTAAATAGATATAGTGTCCTCAAATATTTAGTGGAAAACCAGAGAATATATTTAAAAAAGGATTCAATTTAAGGGTATGATAAGTCTATCTAAGTCCTTATGTCACCCAAGAGATTTATCCCCCAACAAGATAGGTTAAGTGGTTGTCTAAACCTGCTTTTATTCTATCTATGAATAAAATGATATGGAAATATAGGGGCATAAGTTTACAAGAAAAATTGAATTTATATTTAATGAATGGTTAAAAATAAAATTATTTAATTTCCATTAATTTTTTATCTAAATAAAATGGTTGAATAAGTTAACTTTATTTCATTAAACTAATATTGGATAATTACATTCATGAAATCATGACTAACACACACATCTTTATTTTTGTGAATAATATGACTCTAGATAAATTAATAATTTATACTCCATAATAAATTAATATTAATGTAATTTATTCATTAATATCTACATTCATTTTTATATATTACATATATGTGGTGGGATATAAGGAGGATCTAAGGAAATAATTATTATCTTTAAGTCATTTTCATGGTTCCTCATTTATTGGTGGGGATTTGAACACCATAATAAAAAAGTCATGAATGAAAGGGGGTTTATTAAAGATAAGATTTGGATTTTTTCAATGAATTCATGGCTCATATTATAATCAACTAATTGGGTTATAATAGTGAAATATTTATGTTATTTAATTATAAAATATCTTGTATTAGAATCTCAGGTCAACTGGAAAGATTATTAGAGAACATGGATTCTATCATGAAATTATCACAAATGATTATCTCTTATAATTTATGATCATTATCTGATAATTATTAAATATTAATTATGTCAATTTTCTGCATTCCATAATCATATCATGCCTTGCATTAAATGATGGATGGAGAGAAATTATTTTTTCCATAGTCATCATCTTTTGGAATTATCACTTGTAATGAAATTGATGTGTGTTACAATGATAAATGAAGTGCATACCAAGTGGTGATAATTTATTTTGGCTGAATATGAAAGCTAATTTTGGACCTTTTATGGAAGAGATTCAAGCTGATGTTATCAAAGTAAATAGAACTATATAATACCAATGAAAAGATTATAAATTCTAATATTTATATATTTAAAATTTCTGTTTGAATAAATTTTTATTAATAAAGAAAAATAATCTTTAGTGAGAAATTGCTTAAAAAATTTAGAGGGAGGTGATTAAAACATAGCATAATTTTACGAATTAATAAACAATAATTTTTTAAAATGTTGTTTAAATTACACTAGATAATGGTTCTTTCTATTAAAATATTGATAGAATTGGAATGTTTGAGGCCTACCACTTCAAGGAGAGGTTATCTTTCCATCATCATGGTGTTAGATATGTGAAGTATTCTAAATAATTAAATTATAAATAATTTTAAATTAAACTGATGTTAGTGGAAAAATTTGAAAATTATTCTTTGAATGAAACGTTGAAGGATGAAGAGGTTCTCACTATTTTGTGAAATATCGATCTAGATAGTGCACTTTTTTGGATCAATTTGTTTCTTATTCTATATATTAGCATGGGAATGAATCAAGAAGGAAATGAAGTGGTCATATAGAACTATATCATGGGTCAGTCACTACCTTGAGTTTCCACTTCCATATTGGATTTTATTATTCATATAGTGAATCTTCCCATCACATTTTAAGAATTATGAACAATTATCTTATGAAATTTATCTTTAATGTCTCTTGATTCCATCCTTAATAAGAGATTTTCTATAATATTGCTTCTTCAAAATTTTGATGATCAACATAGTTACCTTAAAGATAAGGGGATTCAAAGGGTGATTGGTCTTTTTAATGAAACAGTAGAAAACATTGGTGGGGAATTTTTTATATATGATTTCATGGTCCTGATTGAAATATGACGTGTACAGAATGGAATGATGTTATATGACACCATATATGTTTTTAGGTGATGTGGATTCTCATAATAGGAATTAGAATTCCTTTTCTATTTCATCTCATCACCCTAATATTCAATATCTCTAATGGGTTTTCATTTTAGGTTTCTCAACTAGTTTGGTTGTTTCACCTTGTTATCACTCCCTCACCATGTTATTTCATTTTGGGCCATGGTTTTATTAGAAAGAAGTTAACCATTTAAATTCCTAGAGGGATGGTTTGTTGATTCAATAAAAAGAATGGATTTATTAGGGTGTATCATTATTGTTCAAAAATAAAATATTTTATTTATAAATTGAAAATTAAATTACATTCTGAATTTTAGAGATCTTTAAACCAATAATGTAGTAGGAGAATCCAATTAATCAATATTTTGAAGAGAAGTAACTATATTCCATGTAAATGATTGTGTGGGAAAGTCAAATCTATTTTTGAAAGGTGTGATATTTATAGAAAATAAATGACTATGTATTATTTGGGAGGACCTTTTAAAAAAAATGAGTAGACATGTGAGACATGAAGGAATATTTAATAGTGGAATGGGTTATATAATAAAATAAGAGATCTAGTTTCTATCATTCAGGGGTAGAATCACGCTCATCAATAATTCCTTCTATTCTATCCCAATTCATGTCCTTATTGTCATTAATGATCCCAAATATAGATTATATTAATTAGGTGAATTATTAATGGATTCATCAAGGATTGTATGAAATTATGAAAAAATCTCATGGGCTTTGTCGTGAATATTGGATAAATCGTATCGGTATAGAGTACATAATCAAAAAAGAATCGATACTTCCATCAAATATATGATATATAAAATCAAAAGGGATGTTTTCTATAAGAATTATATTTGGGCATGATTTATTAAATATTAAGATTTTTCCACTTTTCCTTGTTGTATTGAATAAGACATAAAGGGATCTCATTAGTGGAAAATCATACATGACTCCATGAAAATCATAAAATATCAAACCATTTAGATCATTGGTAAATGTGAAATTAAATTTTTCACAGAAATCTAAAAAAATGATAAATTAAGATTCTTAGGGGGACTAATACCAAATAAAACCTTCTATTATGTGAGTTTATATCCTACAATCAGTGAATCTCAAAATGATTTTTATTATATTATTCTTTACTCCACCATTCAACTAGTTGAGGAACCAAATATGTGAATCTTCTTTGTAACCTACATTGGTCGATTAAACCATTATTTTTCCCATATTCTCAAAAAATTTCATAGTATTGAAAATTTGGATGAATTTTTATCATGAAATCCTATTCCCAAAATGATAAAATTTATATTATGATGTATTATAAATGGAATTGTTCTTGATGATGTGTAATTAAAAAATAAATTGTTCACTATTGTCTCAAAATTAATTTTTTATGTTTATGAAATGAAAGAAACTATATTTAACCAACATTAATGTGGATATTGGATTCTATTTTTATTGTGTTCTCTTAGGGGAAAATGGAGGTTTAAACTTTTTTCATTACCTTCTAGAATTTTCTTTTTTGAATCCAAATATAAAAGAACTGCTACATTTTTTGACATATATCTTAATTTATATAGAAATATTATTGGTGATATATGAATTTTTCAATTACAGATTTTATAATAAGATTAGGTTAAGGGATTTATGTTATAAAATCGGTCTTTTTCCTATGATTACAACTTTAGTTTATCTTACATGGGACAGGGATATTCCAAATTAAAAAATGGCTTTCCCTCTTCCTCTGTTGATAATGAATAATAATATAGGGAAACAACATGAACTTGGGTGCATTGTAAATCACCTGATCATTGGATTAATAAAAAAATTATTTACATCCAATATTAATGAATTCGTTTTTACAGATGATCTAGTCCAGAACCCCATAGTTCATTATTTATTCATTTCTGAACATTATATAGTAATATAAATAAACTAATTAATGAATCAAGTGAAATATTTTATAGTATTAATCTTTTATTCACGAGAGATATATTTTTGATAGGGATTAAATTGGACTTAGTGATGTTGGATCAGTTCTTATCTGTATTCTCTCTAACAACTAGATTTATGATTATATAATCCGATCTTACGGAAAAATGATTCACCATGGTCTGGGAATTCCTCATACATTATTATAGGGGAATTTAAAAATGGGATAAATATATTTTAATTGAGTTTAAGAGGTGTATATAATTATTTACCTTATGTTTGGCTATCTCTTTTAGAATTTTAATGATTTTGTTTATACTGACGCTCTCAGGTTACATTGTTTTTGTCCACAATGAATCTTCATTTTATTTTCTTAGGAATACAAATTTTATTTTCAATATAAAATTTTTTTCAAAAATTTATAGTTTGTAACATTAATATAATTACATTTTTATTTGTTTATGGAAAAATAGTTATATTCTTTATTTCCATCTAATGGATGATTAAAATATCCGTCATGCCTTCGTCAAGATTATCGTCTCCATAGAGCGATGCATTTCATATTTCATAAATTCCTCCCATAGATGATTATATATATCATATTAATGAATATATATTATATTTATGAAATAATTAATAGTATTTAAAGGTAAATTGAAATCAAATTTCCACTTATATAATATTTTGGAAAATGAAAACATCGCATGTGTTCTTCTGCTGACTGCCGCATCTATGAAGTGATGTATTTTATAACTCATCACCACATTAAAATGATATTTATAATAATATATTTAATGAATAAATTTTATATTTGTTATATGTTAATGATTATATAACAATCATCAATGTTCACTGAATTGATCGTTAATAATAGAATAAGCATGGAATGAAGAATAATTAATACCCAAAAGAAAATTTTATCAAATAATTATTAATTAACAGGTAATAAAAAGTGTAGGTGAAATTTATAAATTATTTATATATATATAATGTTATATTACTAATGTATAGTTTTTATAAATTTATTATAAATAAGATCATATCATGATTAATTAAGAAAAAGATCAATGTATGTTTTTTGTATCAACATTCTGTTTTTTGAGACATGTTTTAGTATTCTGAACCTATATTCTTTTATGCTATATATATAAAACTCCATTTAAATTTTATATCATTATTATATATTTATATTCATGTAATTTAAAGATACATTTCTTGTTATTTATTTCAATGGCGTTTTATTCAAAATTGATTAAATTTTTTAGTGTTTATGTCCTAATATAATGTTTAATCATGATAGATCATGTTTAAAATTTAGTTGGTCTAATTTTTTCTATATAAATATATATATATACAAAACACTTCCATTTTAATATCCCCAAGAATCCATTTGGGTTTTCATGACTTCCTATCATTTCTTTCCCCTTTGTTTTAAAAAATTACTAAAAAATTATTATAATAGAAAAATTACATATCCATTTTTTAGGTTGAGAATATTTATCTTAAATATACATATTATTTATATTATTTCTACAATTTTATTCAATTTTCTAAAATTATTTTTTATTTTAATTTTATGATATATTTTAATTTATTCAAAAAAAAATTAAAAAAATTCATTTCCATGTTTTCAATACCGTTTATTTTGAGATTCCTAGAAAATGTATGAAACAAATATTTTGTTAACATTGACCACATGACAAAAATATTCCTTTTGTAAGGACAATTATTTATTATCCAGATTCATATACATGATTATATTTTTTCAATGAATGCAATATTCTTATATTCTTATTAATGTTTTGTTTTCAAAAATGTAATGGCCCGGACCTCTCTGGCCCATTCCTTTGTCAAAAAGAAGGTCAAGAAGTGTTATGGAGGGTAAAATGGAATTTTTCCACACTTTCCAGAATTTTGAAACTACACGCCGTGTAGTTCGATTACACACCGTGTGCCCCCTTCTCGGGTATACCCCATGTTGCAGACCGTGTCCTTGCTGTGTGGAATAATGGGTACACGTCGTGTGTCCAGTTCTACACGTCGTGTAGTCCTTTCCCGCATATGCCTTACCATTCAATGGCCATGTAGCGTGTTGGAGTCGTGTTCTTGCCATGTGCAATAAATGAGTACACATCGCGTGTCCAAACTACACGACGTGTAGTCCTTTCCCGCGTATGTGTTACCCTCAAACCGTGTGTTGACCAGTCAACGGCCACGAAGCCATGTTGGAAGCCGCATGGAGGCCGTATGAAAGAACCGAGTACACGCCGTGTACTATAAAGTACATGCTGTGTACTTTTTCTTTTCACGCCTATAAAAGGAGGGGTCCCCTCTTCCTTTCAACTCACACCTCTCCTCCCCTCTCCTCTGAGCAGAGCTCTCCCAAGAGACTCGAAGGCTCTTTCTTCCATAAATTCTTCGTCCGAGCTCTGATTTACGATCCGTTAGTGGCCACGGGATCGTAACGATGAGGCGGAGCTTCCGAGATTGGATTCGTTGACTTTCCTTTGGCCTTTTCTTTCCGAATTCCACCCGAGGAGTTTTTTCATTGACCTGAAAAGAAGTGACGGACACCGATGGACGTCTTATAAGGATGATCCAGGGGAGCGTCATGATCAAGAACCTGAAGAGGGAGGGATTTTACCTTTGTCTCTCTAATTTTTGAATCATGCATGGTGGGTGTTCTCTTGTTTACGTGAAAAACTTTTGAACCAGTTTAATGAAGATAGTAACTGGCTTATATAACGGGGATGGGGAAGTCATGATTGCTGTTACTTTATATCCTGTGATATTATGTTGTGAATGGAATGAGCTTCTACCTACTGAAAATCACGATCGTTGGGTTCCTTTTCTTAAGCAATTAAATGTTTCCCTCTCCTGCTAGATTTTCTTATGGATGGAAACCTTGTGGATTGTGGAAATTGGTTAATCATGTAAAGTTGGTTGTTTAAAATCTGGAAACCTTTTGTGATCACCCTGGTTAAAAAAAATGGAATAATGAACATGTGGTTGTTGTCTTGGTTATGAGGCATGTGATGGGGGTGTTTTTGTGGTTTGTTGTGGATCGGGTGAGCAGTAGGGCTGCGGTTGACTTAGTTGTGGGTTGGAGTGAATGTTGTATTGGTAATTGGCATCGGGGCATTAATAAATGGTATTAAAGAGGTGATGATGTACGGTACGATTGTGGTTATGGTGGATGGCCTCGGGGCTACAGGGCTGGGTTTAAATGTGAACGGGCTATGGGTTGTGAATATTAAATAAAAGTGGAAGAGTTAATGAATGGTGGGGCGTGGTAATGGAATGGGTTTAATAATCAATGGGTTGGTTGGTTGATAAGAATGGCTTGGTTATGTTGCTTGTGTTTTCCTAACTTGATTTGTGGTTGACAGGGATATGATTTACAAATTATTGGTGTGGTTAGTTGTGGATAGTTGCCCCGTAGTTATAGAACTAGATTACTATTTCTACTGAAATGTGAAAACCTAAAGGGGGTTGGGTTTGTTTGTTGTATGTATGCTTCGTAGTAGTAGTGTCGAGGGGCGTGCTCAGTTTATCTTTTTAGAAGCCATAGGTTGGGCTGTGTGGTTGGTATATATATATATATATATCTGTATCTTTTGTGTTTTATCGCACCCCACCCATGTTGATAACTCAGTGTCGAACACTCCCATTTTATGGGAGAGGGTGTTTTCCCTTAGTTACTAGCTCTTTCCTGCTCCTTCTCTCCAAGGATGTGATGGATTGAGGAGACCTTACACCTATGACTCTTCAAGTAGGTTTCGATTGGGGTGGATATAGCCCAAGACTCTTCAGGCATGTTCTTCTGTTTCTCAAGAATCTTTGGGATGAGGCCCGGGTGCGTGCAGTTGGGATACATTGTTGTGAGGCCTAGGTGTGTGCGGGCGGGATATGTGGTTGTGAGGCCCATGTATGTGTGGGCGGGGAGAGTGTGGCAGTGTCAGGACATTCGTCATTAGGAGGAGTAGCTAACTAAAGGGAAATGGTGCAGGGTACCCAATACTCTTTTTTCTAATATACTACTACCTATTGTGCTTGTGTTTTTTGTGAGTGTGGATAGTGAGGTTGGGTGGATAGAATTACTTTCTAGGTTCTTCTTTTGTTCTCACCGGACATTAGGATGTCTCCCCACTTGTTCATGAGAGATTTAGGTTTCCCTATAGAGTATACTGGTATGATCACCCTACGTTTACTTTCAGGTTTCTAGGAGGACAACCAGGGTCGTGCGGGACCCTACTAGTCGGACAGTTGGAGTTGTTGCTATTGATGTACCTTTGTTTTCTTTTGGTATTGTATATTGATCTTTCTTGTACTTGTACCTTGTTATAAAATTGTTTAAACATGCATGTGGGAATGGTTTGGGTTTATTTATATACACTTTCCCTTTTTTCCTTTTGGTGGTCGACTTGTCATATTTCCCGATATTTAAAAATAAAAAGGGTAATGCCTCCCATATTTGGGAAAAACCCATACCCTTGGAGGTAGTCTCCACCCCGGGGCCAACTGGAGGCAGGAATCGGGGGTCATTATCTCGCTTTTTCCATTGCCAGCTCAGGAGGGGATTCTTTGGTGGGAGGGGGTCGTGACAAAAAATTACAAAATGAAAAGTATTTTGATGATTTGTTTTTTAGAACATATTTTTAAATATTTTATTAAAGTATATTTGCATCTATTGCCAAATAATTGTATAACAATTATTATTAAATAGGGATATTCTTTAATTATACCTTACAACGAATTTATCTATATGTTTCATGATGATGTTTTAAGGATTTTTTCAAGAAATTTGGTTCATTTTCACTGGTTAATTAACCTATTAAAGAATGATAGAAGATAGTATGTCCTTATGGAATAAAAATGAATGTTTTATTATTATGTAATGGTTGGAACAATTGTCTAATTCTAGTGCATTGGATAATGTTTTATATATCATGATCTCATAGGGTATATAAATGATTAACCCATGCCTAAGAGGGTACATTTTATGTTATGCTAGGATTAATAATATACACATGATGTTATAGAAATCCTACACATTAATGAATCACATATTAGATATCATTGAAATATAATTTCTATAATTATGTATATGAAATAAATTTATGACACCCTTCCTTGAAATATTAATGAACATATTTTATAATTGCGTAGTTCTTGATTCTTTGATATTCCAAAATCATATTACCTAGGTCTTATTTATTGATGATGTTTTATACCATGAGTAGAGATTTTAAATTTATGTATTTGGGGATGGTCATTGATTTCTCATACAAATAGGCTCATCGATTATTATCTTCAATGCTTATCATTATAGAGCATTTGAGTTCACCAAAATTTACATTTCTATTTCCCTAGCTTATGAGGAGTGATAAATGAATGGGAAGTATAGATGGGAAACATGTGAGTATAATTGTTTTTTGAAGTATTATACGTTGTTAAAAATAATTATGTATCCAGCCACAAAGACACTAAAGTTTTACAGCTCATGGGTGAGTATTATTAATAGTTCCATTGAATATCCAACTAATGTTTTATAGTATTTATTTATGTTATTCTGGAATTAACTTAGTTAGAATCATTTATGCAGAATAATAAAGTATATTATAAAATATAATTGAAAAAGGTATATAGGATGAAGATATAATTTTATTGTTCAAAAGAATGTTTCATAATTTATTACTTCATGGGAACAAATATTTTATCAACTGGTTAATTAATATAATTAATGTTTATTTATAGTTACAATAATAGTAATTGTAATTGTCAATGTAATAAACCAATAGCATTCAAGTGAACAGTTAATTTTATTACCAATACAGTATCCATACTCATGATCAACTAAATGGAATGGGAGAATGGATGAAAATTTTTATTGTAATGCTCACCAGACTCTCTCAATCTATAAAAATTAATTAAAACAATTTCAAACATATTAACAACAAAATGAGGGAATAAAATATCAGTGAATATTTTATTTGGAAATGTCCACCCTCTTTTAGTGTGTATTATGATCCACTAATAGAGGATCGATGGATCATTGTAATAGAAATAATATTTTATGTTCTCTAGTTATTTATACGTGAAAATATTTTGTGAATATGTGTACCTTTAAAGGTGAAGCTAATTAGTGAAAAAATATTACAATGAATGTGAGGTGAGAGTAATAAATTTACTCTATGACATTGTAATAGTTTATGAAGGTGTTTTTCAATATATATTTTACCTATACTCATCACACTAAAATAGAGAGGAAAATTATAAATCTAAAATAAATGGACAATAAACAAATTTACACATATAAGTTAAATTTAACAAGACAATCCAGGTATGGTTCTCATCTTATCATTGATCCAAAAAAAATATAAAATTCGCTATTTTATTTGAATCATATCTCTGACATTGATTGGATAAAAAATACTTTGGTAGATATAATGAAATCCTTGGATGTACTCTCAAGGTAAAAATGATGAGTTGATACTGTAATTATTCTAGTACTTTTGGGGACATAACAGAAAATTTATTTTCAGAGAAATTAAAAATAAAAAATCCCATGAAGGAATGAAATATAATATTTATTATTGGGGAAAATGTGGAAGGAATCATGGGTTATGATATCCTTAATGGATATGGTAATTATTCATATGTTTAATTTAAGGTCATAACGATCATAAATTATAATGAGATGTGAATAAATATAAATCACAACCAAATACAATACCCATAATATAATTCTTCAATTTTATGATATATTACAATTATTCCAACAATTTTACCAAATCATGGGTTAATGATGACCTCAAATAGAAAATATCTCCCAAACCAATGGGAAAATTTTAGTCCTATGTGATAAAAAATTCTAAAGTTAGTCATGATAAAAATGTTGTGAATGGATTTCTTATCATAAAACCTTGAATTTAGAACATGTAGTTTTTTAGGGTCGACCCACTATTTTATATTTGGATTATTTTATATGGGTATCACATCACCAACTCAATGATTATACATTGATATTAATATGAATTTGTGTAATGGAATAATGATTGAATCTCATTTATATAACTCATCTCTAATATATAGTTTTGTGATATTCTTTACCACATGACTTATAATTCTATCTATAGTTGAATTTTCTGTGACATAGTTAAGTGATAATGTCTATCAATATAGACTCTATATCAATTGCCGATGAATTGTAGCTACATTTCATTTCATGAATTGACCTATGTTCACATCTAAATGAAATCCTAAATATGAAAATCCAAAAAATAACATATATTATTGGGTCGTAATAGCTACTCACGAGGGTTCAATTTCAAAAAATGGATGGAGAGAACCTCAACTTTTATGATTCTCTTTGTAAGAACATGGATCTTCTTTTCAGGTAAGTTTTTATCTTTTATGGGTTTTTTAGAGAAAAATATTAGTATCTATAAATCATTTATGTACATACCGTGTAATAATATTGACACGCCATGTAATCTTTAGCCACACGTAGATGTGTGCAGGCCGTGTAATGGTCGACCCCAGAGCCACGTGTGGTGACCTGGATACCACCTAATCCGAGGGCCGGTAAGGGAAAGTGAAAAACGTGTACTTCTAAAGTACACGCAGTGTACTTTCTTTTTTATATTATTAAATGGTCTGTGGTCGCGTCTAATTGCCAGAAGTATCTTCCTCTTCACTTTCTTTGACAGTGAGGGTCTGTACGGTGCTGATCTTTCCTCAAGCCCCCAATCGAGCATCTGTTCTCTAATTCAACAGTCGTAGATTGCGTTGGGATCACCATGGTAAGATCTTCCATTTTTAGAGATTTGTTTCCTGACTCCTCCCATTTCAAGATTTATATTCGGCTAAACGTTTTAGACATTTTTTTAGATCTATGGCGTTCTAAGATTAATCAAGGCTGGAGAATCGCATATAGAGATCTCACAATGCCATGGTATGTGGGTAGTGCCTTTCTGTAGATAGTCATTGAGTTATATGTGCACATGTTCCCAATACACTTGTTTGGGGTATTGTGTGTCTACTGTTTTAGCCTTGTAAATTTCCTATTATGCCTGTATTCTTGAGTAGAGGTTAATTGAATGTTAATAGGGTTATTTGTTGTGATTTGGAAGTGTTTTCCCATGCATGTTATGTTTATGACCATTTTTCTTCACTTAGCCTATTAAGAAGCTTTGATTTCCCTTCCTAGAGTTGATAGGATGGAGTTATCATTTTATATGAAATTTTTTTATGATGTACACTGACTAGCCAAGTCATTCCTGAGGTATACAATGGCCATTATAAATCTTTGTGCTCGATTGAATTACACAGGTCTTGTGGAACCTAGTATAGTAGACCGTAGGGGGAATGGACGTTGAGGGATTCCCTAGAGTCTCTATTTTACTTTTACGATACGAGACTATAGGGGAATGGATGTAAGTGCTTCCTCAGAGTGTTGAAGTTCCTCAATGTGGGCCATAGTGGGAATTAGATTTTGAGTGCTTCCCCATAGCACCTTTTAGTTACCGATACAAGACTATATGGTTAATTGATGGTGAATGATTCCTAAGAGAGTCTATGATAAAACTAAACCATATGGGTTAGATTTAGTTTACTTCGTTGAGGGTTGATTGTGTTTATTTTGGTTGAACTAGAGGGGTTAGGCTAAGAATACTTCCCATAGGGTTACCTTCTTTTGAATAGATGCTTACATGATTTATGAAAATTAATGCATTTGAAACAATAGGATTGTTTACTTTTGAGTAATTCCTTGTTTACAACTTCATTTTCATTATAGACTGTCATATTTTTCACTGACGGTTAGGCACTTATCATTGGGTGGTTGCCTACTGGGATTTAGTCTCAAAACCTATTTGGGACCTGGTTTTGGGCACAAACTGATTATATAGATGTAGGTATAGATAAGGTCAAGTGACCTTCTACTTCAGGTAATTGGATATTGTTGAGCTGGGGAGCATGGGGCCAAGATGGGGCTTACGATGCCATGTAACATATTATTTGTTTTTTTTTGTAAACTATTTTGGTATTCTATTCTAGAATTATAAATTGTTTGGATTCTATCCTAGAAATATGAATCATGCATCATATATGTGGGTTCTCTAGTTGTTTATTACATCTGATGATTACCTATTATATGTTTTACTACTTCCACTATTGTTACCTGTTTTACATCAACTATGTTACTATACTAATGACTGCATAGTTTCCATAATATCACACCCAAGTCCCTCACTGCTAGTCAGTATCCTCTTGCATTCGGGGAAATTCGTTTGAGGCCACGTGACCAACTGAGTACAGGGCACCTCTAGGAATATCCCTGAACCAGGAAGTTACAATGTGGAATCAAGGGGTTTCTTTCTTCTCGACTTACTATTTGGATCCTATAACTAGGGATAGGAATGAATAAGTACATGGTAATTAGAAGTTCCTGAGAGAAGCTAAACCGTGTATAGGGAAAAGACAATCTACATCATTTACTGAATTTTTTTTCTAGTTTTACAATTTTATTATTGATTTGATTTCACTATTTGGTGACTCACATGTTTTGTGTTGTTATTTTAGATGTTATTGAGATTATATTTTTGTTCCAACCTGATGAGATGAGGGTATTTCATCTCATTCATCATATAGGAACCTGCTAGATATCACATGTCATGCATTCTTTCCATGCCATTTAGGTTTCATTAGTGATTTCATGTTGTTTTTATAGGTGTTGTGCAAGATATTCATTTTATTGTAATAGATGATTTGATAATAATACAATAAGTTTTATACAGTGTTAAATTGTGAATGGTTTTTTTGAATTAATTCCAAACATCAGTTTGTGATGTGTTTTAGGCCCTCATGGATCGGAATTTGGTGGATAATTACCTTATTTTCCTTGTATATGACATGTATAAGATTCCAAGATTTGATTCGCAGGGACTTTGGGACATCACGAATCATAATTTGGCATATTAATCTTCATTACAGTGGTTTTCTGGGATCTTGAGTAGTTTCCCAGACTTACTATTCAGAAAACCCTAGAATATACGGCATGTAATGTTGGACACACAAGCCGTGTGTTCTTCTATTCAGGAAAAAACTGGTTTTTTGAAGTACACACCATGTACTAAATGTAAACTCCGTGTAATCTCTAACCATGATAATGACCGTGTGTTAAGAAACACGGTGATGTGAAATCTTGGTAGAACACGTCGTGTGCCAGATGTACACACTATGTGGTGTAGACCATGTTTTCGCCCGTGTGACTAATTACATGGATGGATAAATACTAGCTTATACACGTTGTGTCAAGTTTTAACACGTCGTATGGTGAAATATGAGTATGCTACTTTGTATTTAACAACATGGGTCAGTGGAATCCTTCATGTACATATCATTTCCTTCTAGAACATACCTTGTAGAGTGATCCATGTAACCAGTCGTGTGACTAACAGCATGGGCTGGTGATGTTCATCTAGTACACACCGTGTCTAGAATTAACATGCCTTGTAGTCTTGTTCTAGGAGAAAAATGTGTCTTAGACATGTGATAGAACTCAGGAAGGGGAAGCAGATTGAAGTACACATCGTGTGTTAGGATAACACTCTATGTGTATTGGGTGTTACACAGCTAGTTTTTGCATAATTACGCACCCATGTGAATGCTTAAGGGAATACACCATGTAGGCATTATACATGTCGTGTATCCATGTTTTTATAAAACATGAATTCTTTCTTCCTCATTTTTCATACGTACACATCAAGTATTTAGTCATTGATAATATTTACCTAAGGTGTGTGATTGACCTTGCAGAGTCATGCAACTGACACGTCCTTCAGTTTTCCTCTAGTTGCAGGGCAGTGATTAGACGCCAGAAATGGCTGATCAGGGACTACCAGCAGATCCTCAAGTTGTTCTAGTTTTAGCATGAGACATCATTCTGGACATAGGTCCTGACACAATATTCTAAGAGGTATTTATGAGGTTCATGCAAAATTTCCACAAAGTACTTCATCCTACACCTTCTATGGCACAATTGACACAGGATTTCAGCCACAACATCCCCACACCTTCACAAGGTAAGGAGGAACTCGGTTTGTAGAGTCATGGATAGAAGCTAGGATTTCAATATTAGAGCATCTGGAGACGTCTCCAGAGAGGATGGTAAAGCTTGCGGTGTACATTCTTTGGGATTCTTCCATGAGATGGTGGGATGTGAACTCACAGGCTGGACGCTAGTAGGTTATGGCATGGGATGAGTTTCAGTGTTGCATCATTGTCTACTTCAACCCAGAGATTTTGATTGCCAATCGAGGCTAAGAGTTCATGATTTTGGGGTAGGGTACCATTTCTGTTATGGAGTATTCTTCCCACATTACAGAGCTACGTCTCTTCAATCCCATCCCAGGAGGTGATGAGTTATTTCTAGAAAGAACATTTGAGGATAGTCTTAGGCATGACATCTGATCTCAGGTGAACATATTTAGGTTGACTACCATCACATATATAGTCTACCAGGAACTAATCATGGAGCAGAACATGAGGGATTCTGATGGGGTGAGAAAGGGAAGTTCGACATCCGGAGCTTTTATCCCACCTACTGATAGCAGGATTCACCACAGAGAGTCTACGCAAAAATATCCAAGGAGACAAGAAACATCTACTAGTATCCATGGGGTTTGATACCAGTGATGGAAGATTAGGTATACAAGACCACATTGCCAAAAAGACACATTGGAGTGCCGATCATGCGAAAAAATTGGTAATCTTCTGCACTTTGGACATTGTTTTTCACCACCAGCTGGTTATAGGGGTTCTTCTATGACTCTATGTTTAAGAGAAGAACTAGTAGTTTCTCATCAGTTAAGGAACTGGAGTTTTTTCAGCCGTTCCGATAGAGGTGGAGGTTGTGACCTTGGTATCCAGTCTCCATGCATTCAACGACAATAGGGTGGATCAGCTCAGAGTGGTCAGGCAGGGTCACAGGGCTACAGTGCAGTTAATACTTTTGGGATAGAGCAGGCCCAACAAGAGCAGGATCCCCGAACCTCAACAGTTTTAGGTACGATCCTAGTGCCTCAGTTTTAGCTTCTTCTCTTTTCTATAATGGGATTCCCATAGATTTATATCAGTCACTATTTTGGAAACCTTGGGCTCTGTATCTTTTCTTCTCCCAATATCGTGACGCTAGACACACTGTTGGGGAGAAGAACGACCAGCTTACGTCAGCACAAGGAGTGGGTGTAACTTCTTATGGGAGCTCTATGTCTTAGAGATGATAGGTTATGATGTCATTCCTGTAATGGATAGGTCAGTTCCCTTCCAGATAGTTGTCGATTGCTATCGTCATAGGGTGAGTTTCACATAACTCGAGGGTGGAAAATTTCATAATAAGGGATAATGGGATGTCCAAACGAGAAGAGTGGGACCCGAGAATCATGGTATGGGAGGAGTTACATACCAGATTGCTAGTCTTTATCTGGATGACTAGGGGACTTCACATATGAACATTCCTCCAGTGGTTGATGTTTTCATGGATGTTTTTCCAAAATACTTTTCAGGTCTTCCTCCAGATCCAGAGGTGGAATTTTCTATTGATCTCGTTTGAGGAGCAACACCGGTGTCCATTCCTCAATATAGGATGTGTACCCCAGAGTTACAGGAGCTCAAGAAGCAGTTCGAGGAGTTTCAGTCTAAGGGTTTCATCTGAACCAATTCTTCTCCCAGGGATTCTCTTGTCCTATTTTAAAAAAATGTTGACAATACCCTTTGAATTTGTGTGGATTATCGGAAGTTGAATCAGTTGATGATCAAGAACCAAAATCTCTTGCCAAGGATTAATGATCTATTTGATCATCTTTGAGGATATCGTGTATTCTCAAATATTGAAATGAGATCTGTTTACCATCAGTTTCACAATGGACCATATAATATACGACTTACAGCATTCTGGAGCCGTATGAACTATATGAGTATGTGGTTATCCCGTTCAGTATTACAAACACTCCTGCAGTCATCATGGAACTAATGAACCGAGTGTTCCATCCATTCTCAGATTCTTTTATTGTAGTTTTTGTGGACGATATCTTGGTGTACTCTCACACTCAACACGCCCATTCAACACATCTTGAGATCGTTTTGAGTACATTAAGAGATAATCCTTTATATTTTAAGATATCAAAATTCCACTTTGGGATGGAAAAAATTCACTTTGTGGGTCATGTTATCTCAGAGGCAGGAGTATCAGTAGACCCATAGAAAGTGAGAGCAGTAGTTTACTAGGAGATTCTAAAGAATGTCTTTGTTTTAATATTATTTCTAGGGCTGGATGGTTAGCAAGTACATTTTATACATGACTTTTCATGCTTAGCAGGGCAACTAATGGGTCTGACTAAGAAGAGTGTGAAGTACTTGTGGTCGGATTCTGTGAGTCGTCCTTTAAGAAGCTGAAAGCGGGGTTGACTTCAGCACCAATACTAGTATTTCCATATTCAGAAAAAGATATAATGTATATTTTTATGTATCATGTTTTGGGATAGGAACTGTGCTCATGTAGGTAGAAGGGGTCATTGTGTACGTGACCCGGCAGTTGGGGCCACATGAATATAATTACCCAATGCATGATCTCTAGCGGGCTGCAATTGTTGACACTTTATGCTGCAGGATACATTGTCCTTTTGGAGAGAATTTTTTGGTTTTCACTAACCACAAAGGGTCTCAATTATATATTCACACAGTGTGACATATATTTGAGATAGCGATGTTGGGTTGAGTACCTTCAGTCTTTTTACTTCGAGCTTGCCTATACACCTAGGAAAGGCAATGTAGTGGATGATGCATTGATCAGGAGGACTCAGATACAGGTAGTTCAGGAGGCCAGTAGTGAGTGGCAGCTTATGGCTATATTCTCTAAGATGCATTTGGAGGTGATCAACAGTCAACGACAGACGTTTCATTATTCTCTAGTTTTTATCTATAATCAACTTGATTGGGTGAAAATGAGACAACTATCTGATTCGGAAGACCTATTACAAAATGAAAGTGTGTCGGGGGAGAACCCTATACCTGGATAGTCCATATGAGAGGATGAAAGATTATGTTTTCATGGGCGCTTATGGGTGTCAGCAGACATACATGTGGAATTGATTTGGGGCATTCATTCCTCAGTTTGGGAAGTTCATCCTGGTGTCACAAATATGTATCATAATCTACACTATCAGTATTGGTGGAAAATTATGAAGAGAGATGTTTTGGGAGTTGTCATGATATGTTCCACCATCCAGAAGGTGATGGTGGGGCATCAGCAACCAGCAAGGCTTTTGAAATAGTTACCCATTCCCAAGTGTAAATGGAAACATTTCACGATGGACTCTGTGAAAATTTTACTGAGGTCACCATGAGGGAATAATGTAGTTTGGGTTTTCATTGACATACTCACAAAGGATAATAACTTCTTATTGATTAAAGATACCTTCAGTGTTGATGATATGGGTAGGTTGTACATTAGAGAGATTGTGCATTTACATATAGTTACGCATTCCATTATTTTAGATAGGGAAGCCCATTTAACTTATCTGGTCTGGAAGGGACTTCAGAAGGATTTGGGTACACATATACTTCTGAGTATAGCTTTCCATCCCCAGATAGATGGCCAGTCTGAGCATATGGTTCAGGTGATTGTGGACATGATTCGAGCTTGCATCCTAGACTATAGAGGTTCTGGGGAGAAGAACATACTTCTTTTGGGGTTTTACTACAATAATAGTTTTCAAGAAACTATTCATATGGAACCTTATGAATCATTGTATGGTAGACCATACCAATCACCCTTATACTGGATGGAGGTAGGAGTGGCAATTATTTTGTGACTTCTACTTTTCCCAGAGACCCTAGAGAAAATAGAGTTGATTCGGAAGAGGATGGATACGACATAGTAATGACATAAGTCTTATACTGATCGATAGAGCGGACCTCTAGAGTTAGAAGTTAGTGATCAGGTTTTATTGTGTGTCGCATTAAGGTTGGGACACATGAGGATTAGGAGGAAAGATAAGTTTTCAGTGAGGTACTTTAAACCGTTTGAGGAGTTGGAGAGAGGCGGTCCAGTTGCGTATCGGCTATAGTTACCTTAAAGGTACTTGGATATGCATGATGTCTACCACGTTTCTCAGCTTCGACGTTACTTCTCAGACCCAGCTCATGTTTTTCAACCTGTGCAGGTTGAGTTGGAAGTGGACGCCTTGTTTGAGGAGCATCCTATCCATATTGTTGATCGAAGTATGAAAATTCTCTATAGCTGGTATGTTCCTCTAGAACAAGTGCTATGGTAGCACAGGAAAGTACAGGATGAGACCTGGGAGAAGGAGTCAATGTACGATCAGAGTGGAAAGATGAGTGCAAGGATTTTTATTCCTTACCACCTTTCTAGGGAAATTTAGGGACAAATTTCTTTAAGGGGGTAAGTTTGTAAGAAACCGAATATTCATTTCCAATATATTTTTCTCCTTTATTGTGATTTTTTAAAAAATATGAGTTTTTGGAAATTTTTGAGGTAAAAATCATGTACATATTTGTAAAGTTCATGTATTATTTTGCTAAACATAGTTGTGTGCTGCCCGTGTAACATCTGAGCACACAGAATTGTGTGGTGACCTAGAGACCGCCTCATTCGGAACCTGATAAGGGAATTTACACACTATGAAATTATAAATTCCACACTATGCACTATTTTTATTTCATTAAACAGATCAGGGTCGCATCTAAGTAGTAGAATTATCTTCTTCTTCTCCTTCATTGACCGAGAGTGTCTATACAGCACTGATCATTTCCCAACCCCCTAATCGATCACCTATTTTACAATTTGACAGTCGTCGATTGCATTGGGATTTCAACTGTATGATCATCATTTTTATAGAGATTTGTTTACTGATTCCTCCTCTTTCAAGAGTTATCTTCAGTTAAACATTTTAGACATTTTTTAGATCTAATACTTTCTATGACAAATCAAGGCTTTAGATTCACGTATATCAATCGCACACCGCTGAGGAAGGATTTTTGTGCCTTTCCGTAGATATTCATTGAGTTATATGTGCAAAAGTGCCCAGTAACCTTATTCATGGTATTGTGTGGTTAAGGTTTTAGCCTAGTTAATTACCTACTATGAATGTATTCTTGAGTAGTGGTTAAATGAATGTGAATAAGGTTAATTTTTATTCTTTGGAAGTGTTTTCACATGCATGGTTTGTTTTTGACTATTTGGTCTCACTCAGCCTGTTAGGATGTTGTTCATTCCATTCCCAGTGCTGAATAGATGGAGTGACCCTTTTATCTGACATGATGTTATATGGTAGACTATTTGTACAAGTAGTTCTTGAGGTATACTTTGTCCGTTATATATCATTATGCTCGATTGACTTACACATGGCTGTGGGAACCTGTTGTAGTTGACCATAGGGGGAATGGACATTAAGGGCTTCCAAAGAGTGTTTGTTTAACTGTTACGATGTGATACCATAGGTGGAATGGACGTAAGTGATTTTTTAGAGTGTCTTTAGTTCCTAGATGTGGGCCATAGGGGTAATTGTATGTTTGGTGCTTTCCCAGATCACCTTTTAGTTACCGATACGTGACTATAAGGGTAATTGATGATGAGTGCTTCCTCGGAGAATCTGTACTAAAGCTGAACCAGAGGGGTTAGAGTGTGTGTAATTACCAGGGGGTTGCTTGTGTTTGTTTTTGTTGAACCATAGGGGTTAGGCTGTGATTAATTCCCAAAAAGTTACATACTTTTGATTAGCTGCATACCTGATTTATTAAAATGAATGCATTTGAAACTGTGGGATTTTTTACTTTTGAGTATTTTCTTGTATACTGCTTAATGTTGATTATAGACTTCTATATATATTAACTAACTCTTATTCATAGATCATGGGGTGGTTACCTACTATAATTTAGTATCACACCCAATTTAGGTCATGATTTTGGGCCCGAACTGATTATATTTTTGTAGGTATAGAAAAGGTAAATTTCCCTTCAACTTCAGGTACTTGATTGCTGCAGAGCTAGGGAGGGTTGGACCAAGCTAAGTCTTGCGATTATTTTGATAAATTTTTCTATTTTCTATTGTAATATGTTTTGGAATTTTATTCAATAATTGTGATGTGTTTGGATGATATTGTAGAAAAATGTATCATTCATCATATATATGTGTGTGGTCCAGTTGTTTATTACTTCTGATGATTACCTATTTCATGTTTTACTGCTTCCACTATTGCTAACTGTTTGACTTCCATTATGTTACTCTAACAATGAGGGCATAGTTTCCCCACAATCACACCCAAATCACTCGCTGCTTGTCAGCAGCCTCTGGCGTTCTCGAAAATGCACATGAGGCCATGTGACTAACCAGGTTTGGGGCACCACTGGACGACTCTTGAAACCGTGACACTACACTCTTATTGAGAGAGGATATGCAGATATATGACATAAATAGTTTCCTAGTCTTACACTTGATAATTAATTCATGTTTCCAAATGATCTCAAACAATGTGTTACACCTATTTCAATGAATCATTATAAAACGACCCCTATTGAGTTTCATATTTGAAGAAGAAAATCTATGAGAATTTTGATTTTTGATTCATACACTCTAGTGAAGCATCATGTAGTTCACCTATAAATTTTATTAATAATAAATATGGGGAAATGTGTCTTTTAATTCATTATGATGAATATAATAAGATCCTGGTCAATAACAAGTATCATCTATCACATAGAATTTATATCCTAATAAATTATAAGGGGTTAATAATTCTCAAATATTTAACATTGATATGATACATCATTTAAGGTTCCAAAGAGAGGACATCTCACAAAAACCACTGTATGGGGTATGGAAACTATTAATTTGTAGTTAATACATTCAAAATTACAAATAAAGTATTTATATTTATCGATATGATGATTAGAATCATTTGAGATTACATTATTCTATTTCTGTTATGATTTATAGATTATATTTTTATGTATTCTATTATTATGTAAGAGTAAGAAAGAAATTTGAAGAATATGTTGAGGTCCTTGACGAAGGTGAAACCATATACCATATTTATGAAATATAAATTCACTATATTTAATGTTTCATTCATGGAACAAGTATTCCAATGTTGGGATATATCAATGCATCCCTCATATATATAGGTTATTATAAAAAGTCTATGAAAACCCCCATTTTTTATAGTATTTTTCTACGATTAATTTGATACTATCAATGTGTGTTGTGAAATTTCTCATGGATATCAAATATAGTATCCATGTTCATGTGAAAGGGATACTAGTTAATTTATACATATTAATTTAATGAAAATTCAATTCAACTATATAAAAGGTTGGTAATTTAACATACCCTTACACTAATATATATCATAGAATGGTTTTTATTATTTCATAATGAATCAAAAAACCCATTAATATTTATTCTCATGAAAAATTTCATTATGGTAGAATATTTATCACACCAGTTATATAGCCATGGGAAAAACTACCCGACACATGATTTTTTGAGCTAATATTATTAAATTTCTATTCAAATTAAGGAGGGATTGTTCTTACGGTGAAAGGTATGATATAATTACACATCATTATATATTTAACTACATATTCACATATAAATAACCGAATTGTATCTAAGGTAGACGGATGTAAATAATTATATATTATGGCTACTCAATACAATACCATCCTAGGAATAATTACAAGGTTGTTGATGATGTGAGTAGGAATGGTCACTCTACCTTACATATGATGAGGATTTAAAAAGACCCAATATGCATGATTTTGAAGAACATGTATAATTAAATAAAAATTAAAGAGCAGAATAAAAAAACCATATTTAGATGAATAGATTTCATCTATCCATGAAAATATTATGGATGAACAGAAAGAAGTCATAGAGAATCAAATAATGGAATGGAATGTTCTAGAGTTCAACCATGAAAATGATTGATTGATATTTTTGAGGGCCCAAATCAGTTTTCTTTCAATACCATACATAAAAATAATAATATTTTGAATGAATGACCTAGGTGATCATTTTCTATCATTCTAGAAACCATAATCATCTATAGATATCTCATGGATAAAATCTGATGGGACAACCTGAATATTGATATTTCAATATATGTATCTGAATGTATGTTATATCAGTATGTTATGAGTTAATATAAAATTTATAGTGATGATTAATCCATTAACAATAATAATAAGGAAATTTAATAATATTACCATGGATTGTTTTGTACGAATTCACATGGGATGTAAAGACTATAAAAATAATTGTGTTGTAGTCCATTGCCTTAAGAAGATAGTGCATTTTATTTATAACATAACAAATATCTCAGATTACCATAAATATAAGATATACATTAAAGATTATATATGTTTTCATGGAATACAAGTATATTTTTTATTTTATTGAGATATATTGCATACCTAAATGTTATATATATGAATATATAATTGAATTTTAATATTGCATATATTCTTTAAAAAATATTTTTATCTTAAATGTAAATTCAAACCACAGCTGATATGGTGAGGTCATACTCTATGTAATTTAATTATGTATGGGAACAACATCTTCCCCTACTAAAGTTTTTTTATAATAATTGTGGCACTCTTGACCCACACTCTCGGTATGATGCTAGAAAACATTCTAAAAACACATTCTATGACATAAATTGAGATGAACAAATTTATATTTTGTAACAATACATTTTATTAAACATTAAATACAAGAATATTCAAACAAACCCACAAATTGATGTCTTAGTGTATTGGAGAATTATTATCCATTAATTTCTCATTAAAAATATAAATTCTACTATACTAATATTTCCTTTTTTATTTCTTCCAAATCACCCACAATCGAAGTCCAGATAATACTTCATTCTAAATATATTCTAGTAAAAAAATCATTGGGAAAAGGAAAAAAATAATGGGGTGATATTAAATGATTTTTAAGATATAAACTCATATATATGACATCATGGGTTAGTCAAAAATGATACAAGAAAACATGATTTGTGGAGAAAATTGCATTGAACATATGGAATAGTAAGATTTATTAGAGACTTTTTGCAGATGGACATTTAATCTAAGATTAACAATCATATACTAATGTAGTTGTTTAATAAATCCGTATACATTAATTAGGATCCAATGAGAAAAATCCATTCTATATGACATATAATTAAATAATAAGCTTAATCATTAGAAACAAATACATTTTCTACTAAGCTAACAACATTAGGTCGATGATCAATCATGTGAACCTAACTAATCTCTTTTAGTTTAACACAAAATCTTAATAACCTAGCTAAAATTTACTAGAGTTTGGATCACTATTGTGAACCTATCTAAACAATATCACTTTTATCGTCAATTTATTAAACCATTATAACCCACAATGGGACCAAATTCAATCTTGTGAACCTAGATAACATGAATAATTTTCTTGCTAAATAACTTGAACCTGTCTAATATGTATCAGGTTATTGAATTATATTATGATCCCACAAAACCCACATTGGGTTCATCCTCAATATTGTGAACCATGATGAACAACATCTAGTTCGTGCTAAATTTCGTGATCCTAGCTTACCACATCAGGTTAATGATGAACAGTATAATATATTGAGATAAAAAACCATAACCGATGAATTCAGGGATGATATAGGACCCCACCCATAATCATCCATACATATGTGTTACCTAAATATTAATTCATCAAATTAAATAAATTCTGTTTAGATAATTTTATGAATGTTGGATAAATCATTAATGAGTTTTTTAGAAAATTATTTTGGAATTTTCATAAAAGAAAAAGGTACAAATCCCATTAAGAAGACATTTTAATATATTTAATTTCAAAAAATTTGAACTTTATTTTAAGAAAAAACTAATATTCAATCATGGATCCTTGAATGTATGAAATTATTATCAATGAGTAACATGGAGGGGGAGACAAACCATTTTCTATTAAAAAGATAGAAAATATTTTGAATATTTTGAAATAACTTAGGTGAAAAAAATCATAAAAAGAGTAATAAAAAATAATTATTTAAAGGTATTGAGGTAAATATGAAGGTCACATAAGGTAAAAAATAAATTATTTTAAACATTAAAAATTGAACACTAATGGGAAAGGGAAATGTAAATTTTTTTGGGAAATAACTGTGGAACACTACGTGATTTATTATACATTCATTGAGAAAAAATTTACAAAGTATGATGATTTTACTTAGTGGATTCATATTATATAGTGAGAAAGATAGAGAACCATTGAATAAAATCCTAAACTATAATCTTCTAATCATGTAAGAACAAATTTCAATAAGACATTTTATAACTAATTGAAGGGATTTGGGTTTACAAAAACAATTAAAAATATGGTTTCTTTCTAAATGAAATCCATTTAATGAAAGAGTAATATATGGATCATAAATCCCCATGAATTTAATTAATATCGAAAAATATACAAATTTTAATGTAATTAATCTATATTTAAGATATCTTAGGGAATAATAATAAATATATATCATGAAATGTAATTTGAGATAAATTATCATAAACCATGTATTTCAGATTAATTTAATGAACTCTAAAATCATGGTTAATAAATATATGTATCTTAATCACTTATTAAAAATCCTTATTCAAATATATAACCATTTATAAAATTCGTTCACAATTTTTATCTATATGTATATTTGTTATTTATTATCTATTTTTGGAAATTGAGTGTTAAAAATCATGATTGTTTTGAACTTGTTCTATAATAATTGGTTTTATCTTCATTCTTGCCTTGACGATCATTATTAATGGAATATTAATTATATAATAATAATTTCCATTCAATTAATAAATAATTTCCATTTCACTAGCTTATTAAAATTGATATGGTTTGTGAAAAATAATTCTGTAATGATCTACATTCAACATGATTAAATATCAAACACTTATACACTAAAATATATATTAAATAATGATAACACCTTCATATAATAATTAAAACATATTTAATATATTATTGATAAATTATATTACCATTATATAACATTAAATAATCATTCATACTAACAAGAAAACATTTTTCATGTATATGGTAATGGTTGACCTAAACATGAACATGTTATAATGATTTTTTGAGTAAAGTTGTTGTTTTATAAAAAATAAATATAAATTTTATAGAATAAAAAATATTTATTGAATATCATTTACATTCCATTAATTAATTCTTAGAATCATATATGAAGGGAGGTTATGACACATTAATGTCGTCGTTTTTGGAAGTTGTAATCATAGTACAAAATATTGGTGATTCCATCTCTCAATAAGTGGGATAGAATATGATAAATGAAAATTTCAGAATAAAAATTTCTAATTAATCAACATATAAATTCCTCAAATCAATAATTTTTAGAATCCATGAATGTTTCTGAATAAAAATTTAATATGTTTTTTTAAGGTAGTAGTATGAATCCACACAATAAAAGCATTCTTTAATTTTTCTATGTGGATGGTAATAAATAAAATATTGATATCCTATTAAAATTATAATAATCATGTATTATACATATACTGAAGTAATTATTTTACTATATTTTTGTCAGGTTTGTAAGAGAAATATTAAGATGAAAAGGAAAAGCAATAAGTACTACATACTTTAGGTCTTCAAACATTATCTCAATGACTCCATAGAAAATAAGTGATTTAGAAAACTGATGGTCACCATTGTATTTACTTAATGCATGGGAAATATATATGAGGAATAATGGGAATGGTTTCATTGAATTTAATATGGGGATTTGTAACCTTGGAAGGGTTGTACTAATCCCCTTTTGTAAATAATGAAAAGGGAACCTTTGTGAACTCCCAATATTTTTCAATAATGGAATGACAATAAACAAGATAAAATGATTCAGAAAGTGAGAAATAAAAGATATTTTGGGAAGATAAGGATGATAAATATTCTAACAGTAATTATTACACATGTTTCGTGTCATTTATTGTTAGATTTTTACATTAATTTTTTTTAAAGTGGTACATAGTTTTCACCAATATGATTTACGATTTACTGAAAATATTTTATAACCCCTTATTCCAAATTTGTGTGCAACAAACCTAAATTAAATATATATATAACATAAATCAATTTTTAAATAAATTTTTAAATAAATTTATATAAAATCATTTAGTATATTCAAAACTATTTTGAAGATTATTTTCAATATGTGTTTATAATATTCTTTATTATTAGATACTAACTAAATGATAGTTAATATAATTATATATATGTTTAAAAATCATAATAGAGTAATTAAATAAGATATATTAATTTAAATCTTAAAAAATATATTTTAAATTAAATATTTCATCAAAAAATTGCATCAATTATATCATGCTGATTAAATTTAATCCTATTAATCATATGTGATGCCTAAAAATTAAATTGAAATTATTATATAATTTAATAACATAGATTTAAAATATTAAATCCAATTTTCTATATTCATTTTATAAATGTAAGTAAAATTAATTTTGAATATAACAAAATAAATATTGTTTTTAGGGTAATTTATTACTTTATTTTCCGAAACATTAAACAATTGGTTTAAAAATTAAATATAGTAGTTTTAAATGATGTTTTGGTATTTATAAATATGTTTTTTATATATAATGTTTTTAATTAATATTTATAACATTAATTAAATGTGATAGTGATATAAAACTGATAGAATTTACAAAATAGGTATTTTATCACAATTCAAATTAAAGTCAATAATTTTAGGAAAAATTCAAAAAATTCATCCAATGATAATTATGCCACGATGAATTAAAAAAAGTATTTCATTTTATGATATTTAAATACTAATGATGAATAATTTATCTATTAAATAATAGTAATATATATAAAGTAATTTTTTTTTGAAAAATATCTTTTTAAAATTTAACGTGTTATTAATTATATTTTAAATGAATTTCAAAATTTATTACATTTTTTATTTACTATATCTTTTATTAGTCTTCATTTTTTATATTAATTCTGACATTTTTTATTTTAAATTTTTGTTGTTTGTAGAGTAAGCTATAAAACATAATATTAATTTAAGAAAATATTCCATAATCACATATTGTCACACCCCCACCAATAAATTCAATTATCGTAATATTAAATATCATATAAAAAATGATGATATCTAAGATATATGAATTTTCAATTATATAACTTCTGGTGTGATATCATCAAACATAGAAAATATATCATTTTCCTTCAAAATAGTACAATCTTTATTTTGTGTTTTCACTATTTATATAAGCTAAACATACATCATGATATGGAATAATGACTACTATAATAGGACTATTTTACTAATAGATATCGTAGTCTGTTTTTCCCTGGTAGATGATCATAGGTTTCCTAGAAATCTAAATATTGATTTTCCGGTATTTTTGATTACAACTGATTCTATGTGAATATAGTCAATACATTTAAAAAATCATATAGAAATCATCTAAAGGAGGGATAATAATAATTTCATGAAGCATATTTGAAAAACCAACAAATCATATAAAATAGATTCCTTAATAATATCAATTTTTTTGTTTATTCGATTCTCTTGTAAAATTTGGTATACCTTATAGGGTGGAATTAATTATATTTTAATTAGATATTCAAAAATCAATAGTGGGGCGTATAAATTTTACACATGTATTTCATGAATCACAGCTAGTATTTTGGATAATATAGTCTTCCCCAAGTTGCAATGGTTTAGGGGGTTACAGATATTTGTTATCCTTGTTAGTCATTGGGTTATAGAATCGTTTAGTATAATTGTAATAAAAGGTGTTTATTTCAATTAAAATTATAAAATTCTATTTCATTGATTAGATTATTCACCCTATCTTAACAGTCATGATCTCAATGAACAATCCTTCATCATGTGGAACACTTTCTTGTTCCTTTGATAAATTCCAAATTATTCGAAATTTTTACATATATGATATTGAATATTATTCCCCTAGGCATTTTCAACAACTGATATTGTATAAAAATAAATCCATTTCATTATTGTTGTGTTTGTATTTTTTGAATGATTCATGGTTTTAATCATTTCTTGAGATAATTGGGTGGGCCTAAAAATAAGGTTTTCAACACCAAATTCAATCCCATGTGGTTTCTCATTAGAAAAATTACTATATTTTTCATAAAATACTTTATTAACATGGACCCTACTAAATCCATTAATTTTTAAAACATAATTTTCTAACAATGAGATATCAATAATAAATTCATAAAGTAATTACCATAAATAACATCAAGAAAATTTAATCTGAATATGTCTCACATTTTCACAGAATAATGATACCATGAAGTACTTTTATTTTAACTTTGATATATATTAGTTCATACTATATTTTATTAATATTTGTTCTCTCATATAAATTTTCCTATTCATACTAAGTATTCAGGAAATAAATACTTTGTAATGGTTTGTGAATATATTTTGAATTAACTAAGTGATATATCTTAGTAGTGCATAGTTATGTCTGTAGTATTAGGGACAATTAACATACACCAGAATGAATATTTATTTGAAACACAACAATCTATTTTAAGGGTGACTACAAATAAGTTATTCTCCACCACAATCACATCCATATTCCAAATATCGACAGAGATGATATTTCTACGAAATAACACAATCTCCACATTACCGAAATATCATGATAATATCCTATAATTTTACAAATTATTATGAACTTTCTATATGGATTTGAGTAAATTTATATAATCATAATCCCCACAAAATCATAAATAATCCTAAAACATAATTAAACCTTTCTATGATACCAACTGATGTTCTTATAACATGCACTGATGGGTCTAGTGTAATACAACATCCTTTAAACATTATACATGATTTGAACATATATGAAGCTATCTATATTATATAAAATTCCAAAATTTAAACATTAAAACTAGAAATAATCACACAATAATAATAATATAAGGTTTATTTATTATTAGGATTAGTATCAATATTTATATCATCGAAAATAGATGTCTGTTAAACTATACTAATATTCCATTTTTTGTTATCAAAATATCCCCTAAATAATATCAATATGAAACTTCCTTTGTAGAAAAGTACTTAAATAAATACCATGGGTTAAAGAACAAAATAAAAGGGATTTGGTTCAAAACTACAAAATGAAAATAATAATTAACATGTAATCTAGTTTCAGATAATATGAATATGAGAAATAAAAGGAAATCAATTTATTATTAAATTAATAATGAATAGTAAGCGTTTTCCATAAGTAATTATTAAAGGTTTTGTAATCTAATATAAATAATAATATACCATGGAAGAAGTTTAAGGAATCATGAGACATCAAATATGAAACAAAGAGAATAATCATAGGTATATATCCTTGAAATATAGTAAATTCAAATGAATAGGGAACTATAACATTGTTAACATGGTCAACCACATCGGTCCATGCCAAATTTTATAAACCTAACTAATCTGCAACAACATAATGCTAAATGTTTTGAAACTAAATAATAAACAACAACTTCATACTTGATAATATTAACTTAGTTATCCCACATTAAGTACACGAATAATCATGAAAATATATCTGACCCACATTTGGTTCAAAAAAAGTATTTTGAACCTGGATAACCTGTAATAGGATCAAACCTAGTCTTCTAAAATTATTTTCCCTATTTTAGGGTCATAATCAATAATTTGACACAATATAACCCACATTATGTTCACTTTAAATATTTTGAACCTGGATAATTGGATAAGGTTTAGTATTAATATTATCATTTCATGAGTTATAAAACCTAATAAAATCCATTGGAGGGAGATGTAGGATCCCCCCGCACTATCCTTACACATCTCTTCTATAAATTATCAATAGTTTAACATATCATGGAAACCCTTAAAATTGAAAATTATTTTCATTAACCACATCATAAAAATCCCATGGAATGTAAAAAATGGTTTCACATCATTTCAATATGGCATCAACAAAAATTACATCATGAATTTTATCATTTCATATAAAAAATTCAATCAACCTAAAAGTGTATTTCAAAAAAAAATTAAGAATATATTTATGAAAAATAACATTGAATTAAATAAATATTATAGATATACAAGTTATATTTTCAAAAAAGTGGTAAAATATATTTTTGAACCCTTTTTAAAAATTTCATACAAGAAAGAAATCGCATAATTCATTTAAAAGTCATATTTGAAAATGTTAAGTGAAAATTTCACAATTTTTTTATTTAAAATGATTAATAAAATATAGTTCCTTTAAAATTTATAATGGATATCAAATACAGATTTAGTGGTGAAGATATAATGGATTAAACTTTTCATGTATGTTATAAATTTCTTATATCCCATCTATAAGTACTTTTTATATTTTTATTTTTATTTTCAAAATACTCAAGTAACATCTTGTTGGTTTTGTATAGATTTAGATGATTCTAATGGGGTTCATAGTTTTTTGCATAGTTTGGTAAAACTATTTGATTCTCAATAGGAATCCATGAAACTAGTTGGATTTGTGAAAAATATTGAAAAAGGTTTCTACATGATTATATCTAATTGAGTGTCATTCCCTGAGAAACTATTTAATTAATAATAGAGGAAAAATGTATAGTTGTCGAATTGTTTACCAAACATTGCATCCCAACCATGAGGATTCCCTCTAGAGGAGGTGAAAATTACATGCTTAGTGTATGGTTTAGTAAACCATTAAACCAAACTATGTGTGTTGTACTAAATAATCAAAAATAATATTTTTAACACAAAACTACTACAAACCCTCCATTCATTCTCATATACATAGGAATCTTGAATAGAGGGACTGTAGTGGGTGTTCATGGTGGTGCATCTCCCACTGAACTCTAATTATTATGGATCTAGATTCATTGACCCATGACAAGTCTAAATCACCGGTTCATAAAAATTATATCCCATTAAATAGATCTAGATCTACCATTATTGTTAGATCTTTTTGGGGAATTCCTTACATGGGCTTGATCTATGTGGTGGTTCATGAATTTCGGCATATATGATCTTCTGGTATGGATTTCATACCATTATATAAGTTTTATATATTAGTTTTATTCCATTATATTCTATTTAATTTTTATTTATCCTTGATTTATCTCTTGATATAATTCACACGTTGGTGAGTGCATGTTACATGTGACACAATTTGTTATTATGATATGCTTGTTGGTCTCAGTGTGTCCCATGAGACATTTCTTGTTATTATATTATTATTTCATTCTATATTTCATTTTCAATATGGATGACTATATATTTCCTCTATTACTAAATTTATTTTACCAATTTTGATTAAATCAAAAAGTTGACCACAATGAAGGAGAGTTTTATTGTGATTAGAATGAAGTGATATCACATTAAGTGATTCCATGTGGAATTTAGACTACCATAGTAATATATATTGGGTTTACATGTGTTAAATATGGCCTTTCATGAATATGGATTTAGTTTTGACAAGATTTAGTGTATAATTCCGTAGATCTATGAATTTGGTTGATTTGTAGTCATTATGACTTTCATACAAAGGCATGTGTGTAGTTGTTACATAATGGTGGAATGTGTATATTGAATAGTTGTATATGTCTATAGTGATTACATTGGGATGTTTCAAAAAAGTATATTTCATGAAATGATTGCATATAATTATCCTTCTATCTTATAGTTGAAGTTGGTAGAGCCAGAGAGTTTGGAATCTTAATTATCACATAGTTACTCGGTTTATGATTATTTATATATGAATTAATATTAGTATTATGGAAAACAAATTTTAAATTTATGAACATGTGTTAAGGATTCAGTAGTGGTATATTACTAGGTATATACTCAATCCCTATATAAGAATCTTGATTCACTATAGACTTTGTGGTTAGGGATCCAACCATGGGAAATGGTCATACATTAGAGAGATTGGAAAGAGGATTTTAGTGGGTATAGGTGATGTCGTGATAGACCACAATCTATTATTTTAGTGTTTAGTTTTATTTATTTTTTCATCACAAATTATTTTACAAAAAACTTTTGTGTTTCTATAGTTAATTTGTCTTAACTAGATGGCATATATTCTAGTGAGGTTATAATATCCCAATAATGTTATTCAGTCCCTCACCGCTAGATGATAGCCACTTCTATATTTGGAGAGACCCATGAAGTTATATGGCACTATGACCCAGATTGGGTGATTTTGTATGGGGAATCATTAAGTGGTATCAAAAGAGGGTTCATTTTTTTTATTTCTTCTTGAATGTGTTTTGTTGATATAAAAAATAGTTAATCTTTGGGGAACATGAATAGGAAATTAATTAAATTCTTGGCCATCTATTATTTAATGTACTACCATGTTATCAATGATGGTAATACTATTTCTGATTTCCATTTTATTTTTTTGTGTTATCCTATGGTCATTCATATTGTGACAATTTATTGGATTTCTGTGTATCGATTCATCATGAAAAGGAACTTAGGTTCACGTGTTATATACATTATTTATTCTCATACATCGTAGTTAAATTATTTAAATCTCCTTAGTAATATGTGATCTATTCTTATGTGATGTATTTGTATTAATAGTTAAATTAATTGAATTAGGAATGTAGTTTTTTGTAATAAATATATTTGACTATGAGTAGAATACATGTCTTTGAGACAAGGGTTAGGTCATGAGGTGTAAAAAGAGGTATATTCCAGGTAAAAATGGATGGCCACATTGTAGGATTGTTCTTATAGTGATAAATTATTTTTTCCTATAATTTCCATAGCAGTGTATTTATTTAAGATATTAATGGGATTTTGATTCATTTTTATGCATTGTAAATATTTCATCCATGAAAATTTCTTGTAGTAAAACTTAGTAAAGTTGGTAAATAAGATCTTATAAGGTTGTTAAACCAATTTGTTCATCTAGTTGTATAATATGTAACTATTCTGTGAGCTCCAATAGATACTTCATCGGTGCAGGATGTGAAACCACTATAATCATAAGCTTTTCACATACTTAATATTCACATTAGAGGGCCTAAAATAGTTGATTATTCTCAAGACATATTTATTTTTCATCCCCTATTCATACACGATAGTAAAGGTATATATAATATAGATTATTTAATTGAAAATAAGGATATAATATTCAATCTTGTGGGGACTTTATAGGATCTATTAGTTAAGATAGATACATTATTACTATCGGGAAACTTTATTAGATATTGGGGTGTTATGAACTAAGTGGGAGAAAAGAGTTTCTAATATAGGATACAATTATGAATTCATTATTTAAGTACTTCTCCTAGATTCAATGAATTCAGATCATGATCATTATTTTATGAAGATTCAATAAGGGACAGTGTTAGGATCTTCCTATTCTGCTAAAATCAATGAGTTTCTTCTATTCACTCATATTTTGGCTGATAATGGCCCCCTAAAGTTGTAGAAGGTAAACATAAGACACTAAATATATTTGATATTATAGGATATGAATTTAGAGACTATTAAAAACTAAGAGGTAGTTTGAAAGAAAAAAAATAGTTGGGAGGGAATTGTAGGTGTAAAATTTATTATTTTTCATCCATCTCTCAATAGAACAATGGGTTTTGTATCTTATAGTGTTACAAGTTTCATTCCTAGATGTATTAAGATGATGTTAGAGTACAAGTGAATGTTATGTTCTAGGATACCATAATTGAGATAATTTTATTGAACCCCCTCTATGAAATAGTGTTCTCTTAGATGTTATAATTTGTATGGATGGAGAATTATGTCAAGTCATATCATAATCTACTTAAAAATTACCCTCAATGTTACAAAAACATTCAACATTAATGATTTTGTATGAGGAAATCATAGGTAGGTTGGGGGACATCAGGTATTATAGTGGTCTTGGGACCCCAAGAGTAGATTCCCTACATCAATGAATTCTATGTTATAGGTGATTCACTGGACATGGTGGCAGTTTCATTGATCCAACACTGTAATGGTTTTTGTGGTAGAATGTGATATATATGGTGGTTCTTATAAAGCTTCTATATTTATTGTTAAGGTTTCGATTACCTATATTATATATACTACATTGTTTAATACATTAGATTCATATTTGTTATATCAACTCATTTCATTTATAGGTTATACATGTTCCTTATGTTTTCTCTAAATAACATTTTCTTGTTACACCCATGGTGGGGGGGGGGGCAGGTACACTATCAGTACAGATGTACATGGTGTCATATAATAGTTTATTGTTATATGATTTTAATTTACTTCCTGATCATTATTATGACCATCATTAATTAATTTCTTATGAAATAATGTTTAACATATTATGAAGATAACATAGACTACAAGGGGAGATGTGTATCATATACTACCTATAAGGGGGAGAATTATGATTTATCCAGTGAATGAAATGTTGAGAAATGAATAAAAAATAGCACCTAATCAGGTTTTTATAGTCTATATAGTGAATGTAGAAGTCATGGTTCCTGTAGTAGATCAAACAATTTCTCCATTCTCTTTTCCAGTAGTGGTGGAACATTACCATGGTGTCACTCTAGATGATTTCATTGGACTTTCTCTAAACATATGAATACAATTCATTACTGAAATCATTTATGTAGAATAAAAAATATTCATCCATCTCTATCATATTTCATTAGCCATGATGAATGAAATTTGATGCAGATTGAGGATCTATAAGAAATGAAATTTACCAAATTAATTCACCCCTCCTTATAGTGATCTAGTTTTGTTCACTAAGAATATGGATAAAGGCCTATGGATATGGAAGGTCTATACATATTAAAAACTGGTTATATTGATGATAAATTATTTATTATATATGATAAATTACTTGATTTATCATTTTATGGGATCCTAGTGGTTCTTTATGATTGAGTTCTGATCTAGATACAATTAGATGTTCGTAAAACAGCTATGACAAAGACAGTCATTTGGAGTATACATGGATTGTATGAGTATATTATCCTAAATTTTAGGTTGATGAATACCTCAATGGTATTCTTGTTTATCATGATCCTGATATCCCATCCATTTAATGAATATATTGTTTGTTTATTCATTGATTATATCATAAAATACATATGGACCCTAATGAAACATGATATAAACCTTGCTCTAATGTTGAGTAAACATTTAGTGTATTTGGTTTATGAAATGATTTCAAAGTGACACTTTTGGAACCAATATGTGTGATTACATGGGAATATTATTTATAAGGTGGTAATATTAATTGAAAAGGATATGGTAGAGGTAGTGATGTCTTTGGGAAACCCTAGGAGCGTGTTTAATATCCAAGGTTTACAAGGATTGGTTTGGTGATATAGATGGTTTAGTATTCATTTATACTATTTGGAAGAATATATGATTTTTCTTATTAGAAGTTTCAAGAAATTTTTGTGATAATATTAATGCGATCTAGTCATCCAAGAGATGAAGAAATTATTTGTATAAGCACTAATTTTTATAATTCATAAGCCTCATATTGGATATGTAGTTTACTATGGTTCTTCATGTATTTTATTGGAATATTCATTGATTCATAATGATTAGGAAGTTGTTTAAGGGTTTTTTAGGTACGACCTCATGATAATAGCTAACCTAATATTTTTTTATAGTTGGATGGGGTGGTACATGAATTGGTGTGTTAGCATCATTATCCCATTATTGAGAAGTTTATCATCTACATCACTGAAAGTTAATTTTTTATTTTCAAACACTTTTAAAAGAATGATAGAACCCGAATAGTAAAAAATGAAGTACCATATGAGATGGTCAAACTATTATAATAAACATTCATATAATTTCACATGGTATACATAAATAATTTCCAATTGAGCTATCTTTTCTCAGTATCCAGATCACCCTTGATGAGATATTCGACAAAATAATCCATTTGCTAACACATTTTGATGTACTCCTCCATATTCATTTTTCATACCTTATTACCTTTTACTTATATAAGGTATTTCTATTTGAGCAACTATTTATACTCTTTATTTGTATCCACCAGAAGAAGTATGTGAGACATCCTTTCATCATGCTCCCGTGATGCATTAATTGTATGTGAATATTCCATCATAACCTTTTATGAGTTCACAATAAGATCCCAAGTTGGGACCTCTTTGGATGTATCTTACTGATGGAAAATAGACTCACCCATACGGTCAGCCCAATAATAGGAAATCTCAGAGAAGGAAGGTTCAACCACCATTAGTGCCACCTGAGACCCATTATTATCTCCCATCATATCATATATCTTATTTGTATTGACTAGAAAATTTCCATCACATTGGACCTCCTCATGTGAACTATTATGTTTTTAGTTGCTCTCATTTCCCCCCTTATTCATAGTAGATCTAGTCTTCATTGGTTTGAATAGAAAGGAATAGTTCTTTTTACTTTTGAGTTTCTATTTTCCCTTAAGAACGTATCTGCCAGAAACCTTATTTCTTTTCCACCCCTTATTCATCCTCATATTTTAAATCCCTCTTTCAAAACTACCCACCACACTAACATCTGAACCTAGGTAGGAGGTTTCATCATTTTCTACTACCCCTAGGATGCCTTGACCTTTATGAGAAACCTCACTCGGTGTAAAAGATGATGGGACCTAAACCAATCATTCCGTGGATAGTCCTTCAAAATAGTTTCCCAGAAAAAGGCATGGAATAACCATTAGAGGGACAATACAAATGATAGTTACTTCAATATCCCATGTGGGCTACATTGCATGATTCAAACAATCCACATCACCCTTTTATGTATATAACTGGACAAGATCATTTAGAGTATAGTCCTAACTAGGAACTACCAATGACTTTTGTAACCCCTACTTGGTAGTGGTACCATTTCTAGACCACATGGTCTCACCATATAAAGAGGGACCAAAATCCATAGTCCCCCTAGACCAGGTTTCATCTTCACAATAGGAATCGACAATTTGTGTTTCAATCAGATAAAAACATCCCAAACATTTAGATCAGTCTGCCTCAGACAAACCACTTTCATAGTAGGATCCATCTACTCCAAACCATCAACTCCCCTCATCCCATCATATACCAAAAGATCTTGAACATTGGCAACACGAGTTTGCCTCCCCTCATTCAGATTCTGTAGGTTGTTACCATGCCTACAAGCTTTTTTTAGGTGAAAATACTTCTTGCTGTAAGAGATGATATGAAACCAACTATCAATGTGAACATGTTGTTTTATCAAAACTCTTCTCCAACAAAAATCCCCACATAGTAAACAGGTAATCAGAAATCATCAACCATGATACAAATTATAGTGGAGAAAATATGAAATGCCATATGTTTTCAACTTTCAGAGCATAAATAATCACCCATAAGGTTCTAAAGAACACAAATAATTGATGGTTTTGGAAAAAATGGAATATGAGGAAAACATACCCAAATGGCCATTATAGGTGAGTCATAATTCATGTGGAAATAAATGGACCATCGAATCAAAAAGAAACTGAATCTCTATCAGACATAGGGGGGATATGAATAAGGTAAAATGATAACTTATTCAGATGGAAAATTGACTCATAATATGTGGATTATCCAATAGACCGAATTTGACATGATCTTGTAAACCCATTCTTCAAAAAAAAATCTATCTAATCCAATTAAGGATATATATTTTTTAAAAAAGTGACCAACATGATATTAAGGAGTGTCGATGCACCCATGATCTCCAATGTCGAGAGAGGAAGATTACAATTGCCTTTAAATAAATTCGGGAATTTATGGAAAAGATTTATCTGATGAAATCAAGTAGAAAATTCAGATTAGAAAAATGGGGAAAGGCACTATATGACCTCTCATGGGGAAAATGAAGGTCCCTCCCATTCCGGTAATGAAGGGACTTTCATATAGGCCCTTGTCACCTAAGCAATAGCCGACGACGGTCCAAGTGAGGGAGATGCAATCCGTTTACTTAATTCTTCAACATGGAATATATGATATTTCGATACATATTCAGTGTATAATCCAAAAATATTTTAGAGAGATATTGGTTTGAATATATATTTATAATTTACTTTTAGTCGGATTATTCTCTCAGAAACTGTAATTTTATATTCGAATCACACAGGAGAAAAAATACAGGATACTGGAGAGTTGAATTTATATAATGAATAGATAGTAATTATATTTTTGGATGAATTTTTTGTTTATTATTCTAAGGATCAAGTGTTGTTTAAAAATTACCCCTTAGTCAACACATATGCCATGGTGGATTAGGTGAAATCCAAATAGTTGTTGAATTATGAGTGCTTAGAAATGATGTAATTGTCGGTGGGGAATGATTAGATTCTATGATGGTATTTAGATGATGATTAAATGATCTAAATTCATGGGGGAGTTATGGTTCTTACACCAATGAACATTGAACTACAAATGGTCTCTCATGCATAACATATGTAGTGCACCCATGATTGATGAATAAGTATCATGATATTGAATAACTATTCTGGTATCATTGTAAGAAGAAATAATTTATATTCTTTCAACTCAATATCATACATATTTGAGGATAAATTACATGAATTTTAAAATTAATTATTACTTTAGAATCTTTCCATGACTGTGTGAATGTGGCATGAGGTGATGATGAAATTTTCTACATAATTTCAAAAGAACCTGAACTTTTTAGATGTCTTGTGGGTTGTGGTTGAATAAGTGATGAAGGAAGAATATTTATTATTAATTCAAGAGACTCTTTCTATAGATTAGTTTGTAATTCTATATGATCAATAAAAAAATATGTCATTATGGAGTTCCTGTGAGAAAAATATTGTATAGGGATGTACATTTCCTGAAACATATCTTGAAAGGATTGTAGAAGATGACGACTACTCAGTTGAAGATGAGTACAATGTATCATCAATAGGTCATTGGTAACTTAATGTGGGTGATATATATTTTGTTTTATATGATTTGGGAATGCATCTAGGATTTTATTAGTTCTTGGATTGATCATATTTCCATAGAAGATTTTACATTCAATTATTTTTACTTGTCTAAAATTCATACGGAACCATTCAAAGATGTTTATGGGTAGTTTTTTCAATCAGTATTATATTGGCATGAGGTATCTATGATCCATAAGAGTATTTTTTTTAAAGGATTCTAATCATTATTAGTTTTGTTTCACGATTTTGGTTAAAAATATGATTAGATAATGATCATATGTTTACTATAAGAGATTGAAGTTTGAGTTCCATGAAGGAAATTTTTTTTATTATGGGTTTCTCTTTGTATGGGTTTTCTATAATTAATGAAGCATGGGATATTGGTTATTTGGTTTTGGGACCATTCAAATCCTCGAGTGTATTTGAACATTTTCCTTTCATTAGTATCATCCTATATATTATATATGTATGAATAAAATTATGCATGTGTCTCATTTTTGGAGGTATGCCCTAATAATGGTCATGTAATTTATTGTAATGATGTTGATTTGGAACTATATTTTGTATTTTTGGAGTCAAGAGTATGTGTTGTTGCCCTAATAGAGAATATTAGTAGGGGTATGACAATTAAACTTATTGATTTCATAGAATGGGAGAATTCCTGATGATATTAGGGAGAAAAAATACTCTGTTTTGTCTGAACATGCCATTTTTTTCAAGTTTAACCTCTAAATTCATTTCATGAGGATGAGAAATACATAATGGGGACTTTTAATAAGATATATTTTAATGAGCTCTTATTCCATTCTTAGATCCCTGGTATATGTTTTTTTAGTAATGCATTACATGGGTGAGGTTTCCTGTAAAATATTGATAGTTTTAGATGTTTATATGTTTTAATGGGGTTCATGATTTTATAATGTTTTGGGAAGGTTATGAATTTATATTTGATGAATATTTTTTCTTATTGAAGATGGGTAAGGGATGGATCATGGTTGGAATATTATTAGAACAATCCATGAAACATGTCCCCAAAAAACTATGTAACTAAAAATTGGGGAAAGATCAATGTCAATGCACATTTTCCAAAACTATGAGAAAACACCAAACATGGGCCTTAGGGAGGCAATTATCCTAGCATGGATGGAACATAATTTGATAAAAAAGTTAACCAAACTCTGAATTTTCTTTTAGTTAATATAAGAAATAATAATTTTTAAATTCAAACTCTTTAGAAACCACCAATTCATTGTACCACTACAAGGAAACACCAATATAGAGACATTAGTGGTTTTTTCATTGGGAATCATCTCCTCTTTATACCTAATTATGATAGATATAGTTGAATTAGCTCAGGATAAATCAAGGCGGTCTGATATTTTGATTTTTCATAATCCCTTAAATGATTCTAGATATAAAAATTTTGTTCAATATCATTGGATAATTTTTTTCCATGATTTATCAATGTAGTAATTAATTTAATTGGTCAATTATACTCCTTAGGTTTGAATAACATACGATTTATGTCTTTTATATACAAATTATTTTATATGTCATGATTGTGTGTGTGTGTTTCGTGATAATCTTGGTTTGTATGATTTTCATGTGATGGTGTTATTGGACCATGAGACAGTATTCTATTAATATATTAATGTGGGTGTGTATGTGTACAAAAAGTACTTCATTGATATATTTTTATTAAAACATTATATATTATAGGGTGCATGTATATTCATGGATGGGCTATCTGAACTGGTTAACCCCTTATAGGGGGAGTGAATCATTTTTGATTGAAATCTTGTGATATTACCATCACAGATGAAATATGAAACGTGTCTTATCCAAAAGGAGGATGTTGGGTTGACTTGTGTGAAATAAAACTTTTCCTAAATCCAGATATTTGTTCTATATGAAGTAGTTTGGATTACCCTAGATACATGAATTGGTTTTACCTCCAGACAATGGGATATCCCCTTAATGGATAGAATACCGTTGTTTTGTAATGATGAGATATTGGTATTGGATAGATGGATGAGTCTATCGATAAAATGTGTATAATTTATGTCCCCGTCATAGTCATATGATGATTATATATAATAATTATATTTGATTTTCCTCATGTTTATAGATTTTGGGATTATGACATCTTGGTTCGTGGATGATGATTGGGAGCATGATTATTTATTTATTCATTGACATTATTATTATAGAAAATTTTTTATAACATAATGAAGTTCCATTAATGATAACGATGGGGTATCCTACAGGGTTTAGACACACCTAAGATGAAATAGAACTGGATCATGATTTATCTTACTATGAAGTGTCTACTGATATTCTGGACATAAGAGAGAATGTATTGAAAAATGAGATGACTTGGCAGGTATTGATTCTATGTAGAAACCAAAAAATGGATGATGGAAAGTTGGAATATATGGATGTTATGAAGAATAACTACCCATATTTATTTATATGTAAATATTCATTAAAAATATTTAGAATACAATTTTTTGGAGGAAAGAATATAAAAATGTAAAATTTCATAGTATGTACCCTCTTAAATAAATTCATTTCATTCAATACATTAAAATGAACAAAAAAATTACCTCAAATGTTATAAATCATATATAATTACATAGTGAAAACAAATTAATCTCTATAATGAAAAATTAATTAAATTGGACGATTTTTGTTGAAATTAAGGAATGCATACTAATGAAATTGATGGATGAACTTTTGAGTTACAATATCTCCTGTAAGAATAGTAATTTGACAAATTGAATAGTTACCTCACCTTATAAATTATAAATAAAATTTAAGCATCATATAAATGAAAATATGAAATATTTATATCATGTATTAACTTAATATATATTTTTAAAATGATAAAATTAAATGTTTGTACTTTTATAAATCATAAATGTTTCATTAAAATTTTAAAATAAATATAATAAATAAAAATAAATTTATTTTATTAATACTGAATCATAAATTAATATTTTTTTCTAATGAATCTAATACATGTTTGTTATACATTAATTAATTTTTCCTAGTGTTATAAAATTTCTAATAATTTTGAAAATTTTGTATTTTCCGGTAAATAGTGATTTTAACTAAAAATATAAATTTTATTATTTAATAAATAATTTACATAAAATGGAGATCATTATTGAATAATAACTCTAAAAAAATTTCAGGTTAATTTTTTTTCTAAAATACTTGAAATTTCTGTCAATATTAAAATATAGATATTGATACTATATATACATTATAAGTTAAATAGATTATTCCCTGAGTCCTGCATGATGTATAAACCACTGGTTCAAACAAACATGAACCAATTACTGAATTTTATTCATTAGAATCATCATTATTTCTTTTCATGATCCAAAATTATTAAAAAATGAATAAAAAATTCAAAAAACCATCTCTCTCCACCATTATAAATACCATCACTCACCACCCCTTCACATAACACATCCAAATCCATTATATTACTTATAATATAACCATTTCCTCCCAAAAACCCCACAACCAAGTCATGGTATTTTTATTATCACCAAGATTCCATTTATTATTCCATTTAAGGTGGTTATCAAGTAGAAGAATTCAAGAGGTGAATCCTTTTTAGTTCTCTTTCAATTTATATTACATTAAATATTTATGATTCGATCCTTACCTCTTACAAAAAAACATAAATAATAACTATATAATTGTATATATACTTTAATAATATTAAGATAATGGAATTTTTTTCATCAAACCCCTTTTACTCTCTCATTTATTCTAAAAATGAAAATATTGTCCATGAGGTGCTCATTTATAGCCTTCATGGATGATGTGATTTCATTTTTCAATTATGCCTTCAATTATAGAAATAAAACCAGTATTATGGTTAAACCAGATTATAATATATGAATTACCTCTTATTTAAAGTTATATAACTAGTGTTTATACATACTATTAATTAATAAATCAAAACTAGTTTATGATGATCGAAAAAATGTCAAAATAATCTATATGATTGTCATTTTTTGGTACAGTCAGGGTGTAGCGAACCCTGAAACTAATTATGTGCATAAAATACTTATTTTAACTCATAAACCTAATATTTTTTCTATAACAGAACCCAACATTTTATTTTCTTTCAAATTCATGCATTTTGCTGCCTATGGATAATTCATTCTTTGTTCCTGAAATAATGGAAGTTCTGTTGACTCGCTATGGGTCTTTTATCATAGCTCTTTAAAGAATGTCTATATCTATAATTTATCTAACCAACTATTTACCTTTTATTTTAACGTAAATTTATTTTATACTTATTGCATGATAGTTTATGCCACGAATAGAAATCAGGACTATAGACCTCTTTGGAATGACATAACTATTATGGATTCCACAGTTCAAGAACCTTGGATAGTCTTATATGATTTTAATGCTATTCTCTCCCCTAATGAATCATTTAGACCAACTCACTATCAAATATTATCTACTGACTTTAGGGCCACATTAGAATATTGTAATCTGATTGAAATCAACCTTACGTGTGCTAAAATCACTTGGTATAGAAGACATTATAATAGGATTGTGGCTAGTAAGATCGATAGGGATTTCACAAACATCACATATTTGGATGCTTGGGATTATATCTCTATCATTAAATTACCCAAATTATGTTTGGATCATCACCTAATTGTTGTGAATTTATTATCTAAAATAACGAAATCTAGTATTCCTTTCAAATTCAACAATGCTTGGTCTATAGACTCAGAATGCTCTCTTCTCATAAAAATGATGGGAATCCATGAATCACCACTCTGATGCTTTCTCCTATACTACCAAACACATACATCATAATCAATATATCAGGAATTTGTGTGGATATAAATATAAAAAAATTGATAAGGAGATAGTCACTCTGGAAGTTGATCTAAATCATATCCAAAACACCACTACTAATGCTTATTTCTCCTTAGTTTCTAAGAATGAAATCAGCATCTCTGTGAAACTAAACTCCCTTATGGGGCTTAAAGATAACATCTACAAACAAGTTTTTAAAATGAAATGGCTTGCTGATGGAGATATAAATTCTATGTTTTATAAATATTTGAAATGTATTAGGAAAGTCTGTAGACCTCTTCACTTTCTCAAAGACAATGAAACCCTCTATGACACTGAAGCGGTCATAGATTAGCATGTGGTCTAATATTTTGATAATATTTTCAATGGTCCCTCCATAAGAAAGGATATCCTTCTTGGGGTCTTCCCTATTCTCATTAGTAAGGAATAAAATCTCTTCCTCTTATGAATCCCTCTAGACCAGGAAATCAAATCAACTGTTTTGGAACTCAATCCTGACAGTGCACCAGGGCAAGACGGTATTATTAACGGTTTTTATAAACAAAATTGTGATGTTATCAATGAAGATGTTTGTAATATTGTAAATTAATTCTTTACTAATGGTATCCTCCCCCATTTTCTCATTGCTCAATTCCTTACACTTATACACAAATTTGTGAATGCTTATAAAATTTATTTATTCCGATCCATTTCTCTCACCAACTCTCTTTACAAAATCATTTCCAAACTCTTAGAAAAGAGAATCTCCTCCCTATGTAACAAAATTATAATTTTGAACCTATTTAGCTTCGTCAAGGGTAGATACGTTTGGATTTCACTTGCCTTGCGTCGGAATGCACTATTGTGCTCAATAAAGTCTCCAGAAGCGGGAATGTGGCCATTAAACTTGACATTATGAAAGCCTTTGACACCAAAGACTATAATTTTATTTTCATGTTGCTTCAGAACATTGCTTTCAATGATGTATTTATTAGCATAATTCACACTCTTTTTACATTGGATTCCCTTTCCATATTTTTTAATGGTTCTCCTAAATGATATTTTATATTTACCAAAGGATTCCGTCTAGGTGATTCCTTATCTGCTACCTGTTTTTCCATCATGATGGACTATCTTGGTAGAATGTTTACTCAGCTGGGTGGCCAAAATAATATGAAACCTATTTAGGCTGCTTGTAACATAAACTTTCCAACCCATCATTAATATACTGATGACATTATCCGCTTTCTAAATGGGAGCAAGAGAAATTTTCATAATCATAAAAATGCCTTATCCCGCAATGAGGAGGTTTCGGGGAAATCGACTAGTTGGAATAAATCAAATTTTTTTTTTTGGAAAAGGTTTTTCTTCTAATCGAAAAAATGACATCATTGAAAACTTTGGTATCAAATAAGGTTCTTTCCCCATATTTACATAGGTGTTCCCTTATTTTGGGGAAGACCGAAATCTGTGTATTCCTCTTCTATTGTGGATCAGGTTATCAATCAACTATCTTCCTGGAAAGGGAAATCCCTTTCCATGGATGGATGGATTTTCCTTATTAGGTATATCGTTATATAAAAAAATTCTTTATTCACTAATGATATATAAATGGACTGATTCACTGCTTAGAAGAATTAATGGCTACATTATAAACGTTGTTTGGACTGGCAGCATTATTGAACGGAATCTTGTTACCACCCCTTAGTCAACTTGTTTCAAACCATTAGAAAATTGTGGTATGGGGAAAAAATCAAATACTCTTTAATGTTTCCATTCAGGAAAATCTAACATGGAGTTTGATCAATCAAAATGTTGAATATATTGATTTCATTAGAAGAAGATTCCTGGATAAAATACAAAAAGGGAACTTGAACTATTTTAGCTCCTCGATATGTCCATCCCTCAAAGAATATTTTGATAACATTATGAGAAACTCTAGATGGATGGTCAATAAAAACTAATCTATAAAATTTTAGCATGATTAAACTACTCTCTCTCCCCTTATCTGCATGACATCTAAAAACTCCCCTCTAGATAACATGAAATATTATATTTAATAGGTGATAAATTCCTCTAACCTCAATCTCCTAGAGTGCATTATGCTTGTTGTTGATAACCACAACTTCTCTAGAGTGGGTGAGTTTTTCCTTTGGGAACCTGTTCATAAAGCTATTTTAGATTCTAAATGTTTTTACATTCATAATTTTACTCAGTCTGATCCTATTTTTGGTTGGTTGAATAATTTTGATAATTCTTGGATTAAACCCTCTAGAAATAAAATTATATGGTGTATTACTCATAATAGGACCCCTAATGTGGTTTTACATCAGACCATTAGTATCTAACTCTTCTCTAAATATCATATCTGTCACCAAAATAGAGAGCATACTAACCATATTTTCTTATTATGTGCTATAGCTTGTGCTCCATAGAATTATATTACTGAACTCTTTGACTGTAGATGGCTTCACTTTGACTCCATTTGTCTTCATCTAAAACAGTTTTTGGAGCATGATGCCTGGAAAAAATGAAGAATATCTTCCTTTTTGTCATTGTTGTGCTCTCCCACGTTATCTCTTATGATAGAAATGATATTATTCATAATAAGCACAAACACAATCTTAATGCAGGTTAGTTGATAATTCTCATTGCTATAAGGGATGATTCCTCTCTTTAGAAATATGATTCTGACAATTCAATTGGGGATTTTATGATCCTCCCATGTCTACAGGTTGAAGGCCTTTACAAAAAACAGAGACATTCAATTGAGGTGTTTTTGGAAAGCCCCATTTCCTGGATGGATCAATATTAATGTGGATGGAGATTCCAAATGAAATCATGGGCCATCAGGTTTTGGATTTGTTCTCATAGATTTCCTGGCACATTATAATGGTTGTTTCTTTGGAATCCACGGTAACACCTCTTCTCTAGAATCGGAAATGATGGTTGTGATCCAAGCTATTGACTTCATTAAAATTAAAGGATAGAACAACATCAGGATTAAAAGTGACTCTACCTCTATTATATAAGCAATATAGAATGGGGTGGTCAAACATGCCTGGCCGATTACTTCTCGATGGATGAACCGTCAGGATTCTCTTCGAGAGATTATATTTATGTCCACTCATGCCTACTAGGAAGCGAACATGGGGTTTGATGGTCTTTCTAATAAAGGAATCAACCAGAGCGTTATGTGGAGCGATGATCTGCTAGTTGATCTTTATCCTCTCTATGAAAGAGATTGTAATAAAATCCCCTCTTTCAGACTTTTGTAGTGCTTTTTTGTATTTTTAATAAATTGTGTCTTGGTCTTTGACCAAGGAAATACATTTAAAAACAATCAATTTTTTACTTTTAATGTTAAAATATTGATAATTATATATTTCATACACTACATGGATATATTATTATAGTATATTATTCTTACACTAAATATATATATGTAAAATAATTTGGACTTAAAATTATCAGTGAGGCCAATTATATCCCTAGAATACCTTGATAGGTCTCATGAGACAAAACAGTTGGCGACAAACCCTTCATTTTTGTTTCCAAAACTTAATAAGATAGATATATACCGACAAACCTAAATTTTCATGATGGTATAATGGTTCATGTGTCAGTTACATGAATTCCAATAATTAATCATTTTCATCATTCAACATTATGTTATCATTAGGTATTGGATATTCACTGTGAAAAAATATATTGATTCATTTTCATTATCAGAATATTAATGGCATGTGCTTTTCTGTTATTCACCATGAAATATAGATCATGAATCATTTATTATTAATTCATGTTTTTTTCAATATATAACTATAAGGCCCCAGCCTTAAACCTTACTGAATCTTTAGTTTTTACAAGATTACACATTGAGGATATTTTCGAGTTTAGAATTTTAGAGAATTAGATCATAAAACTTTCATTACATTCCACATATAAACAAAGTGGTTATCTAAAGATAGTATTCTTCATTCCCATCAATGGAAACATATTTAAAATATACATGGATTCTTTCTTGACACGTCCTTGACATTGTCACCATATCATGTACCTTTCCCTTGACCTGTGAAAAACATTTCAAAAAAACTTGGGATGAGCATAAAAAGATCAGTAAGGGATATAAAAATATGGAAAAGAAACATGGGTACATATATACATAAGGATGAGATCATACTTTACCCATAAAACATAATCACTTTAACATACCTCATCAAATCATTAATAAATCATAGAAATCATAAGACATAAAGGTAACTTGAGGCATTCATAACATTCTTACGTAGGGAGTAACCCTCTTGGTTACGTTTGGAATATGCATCACAGTATATTCCCTAAATCTCTTCGGAGAAACCTTAACATTTCACTCCTTTGTGTTACCCAATGCATTGGAGAGCTATATTGGGCTCACCCGCCCTTAGTTTATCACAGAACCACCCGTCTTCATAATAATGCCCAAGAACCTCAACATAATCGTATCACATAAAACATGCATAAAGGAAACATAACATTTCCACCTTTCAATCACAAGATATCAATACAACACATTGATATAAAAACATTATGAAACCCATTTTAAATACCAATATAAAAGAAAAGTAAAACATGGTATTTATTTTTCTTTTAAAAAGAAGGTATGGCTTGAAGAGGAAGCCGAAACTCAAATAATAGTCACGACGGCGGAGAAGTCGTTGTCGCCGCATACGTACGACAAAAAAACATTCCCTTTTGTCATTTAGTAAACGCTTCGTATAAAAAATATTCCTTTTGAATAAACTTAAAAGTCAAAGGGGTTTATACACCGTATAAAATAAGGTTGTGTATAAAACAAAATATGCCTCAATGAAAGGAGATTGAGACAAAGTCCCATACCTCGGGTCCGACTTGACTCGATCGTTCTTTAATGTTCTGAATAATAAACTTTAGTTAATTTCTACTTGATTAAGAACCTTTTTCAAGTTCATTATTCATTTTATATCACTTATTACCATGTCATGAACACTATGTAATTATTTAAGTTAATAACGGTCATTTTAACGATCATTGGTACTTGAGTCAAAAATAAACCCTTTATAATTACAAGTTGTTCATGTATCCATTATACCCATAATGGTATTCATGATGTAGATATCATATATGTCATATATATCCAGTACATTCATGCATTTATAATATTACATAATCATTTAGAGGTAAGAAATGAAATGCACCGTTCATGGAGACGGTAAGCCGTACGTACGAATGAACGCTACTTTCATTTCTATTTCATATTTTATAGAATGGAATCATAATTATTTAAAGGTATATCATAATTCCAGTATAATATCATATATAATATCATAGTTCCATCCTTTATACGTCCCACATATGGTATTTAACGAATAAAATCACTTTGAGGGGGAGGTAGTCCGCACTTCCTTAAATGAAGATATCGTGTTTACCCATAATGGAAACCATAAAGGTATGATAAAAAAGAAAAATACAGAAGCTTAAGGAAAACAGAAACATATTATATATCATATATAAATATAGTTTCATCTTAATGGCCACCTTTGAAGGTGTTAAATGAATTTTGAACAATCATCGTTTCAGGAGGCAGAAATTCACCATCAACGGAAATCGTATGTTCTTTAACCATTAGATGTAGGTGTGTGTAAGTGTAGCTTGAATACTTATTATAACAACATCCTAGTATATGTAAGATACTGTAGTTGTTACAAAAGAAATAAATAAAAATAGTTTAGGGGGTTGGAGAAGCAAAATAAAACAAACGGACTCAAGTGAAGACTTTACCTTAAAATCGGGTAACTCCCTTTGGTTTGAGCTCAAAGGATTCCTTGGGAAGTCTTCTGCGAAAAGTGAGGCTTCAAGGAGTAAGAGAGGGAAGTGGAGAGACAAAATGGTCAGGGGTTGGCCGAGCCAAAGGCTTTGGGAGTGTGGGAAAAGAGGTAGAGGTGGGGGCCTTTTATAAGAGGAGAGGAGGGGCACTCTTGGAAATGAAAGAAATGTTACTTTATTTGAAAATGTGTTTCGGATTTAAATGGTCCCACATTGATATAATTCGAGGATAAGGTGTCAAGGGTTCAAAATATACCCATAAAATAGGTTTTGGACATGTGCAGGTCTTATATATTACATTATCTTTCCATTTTATTTAAATCCTTTATTAATGAGGTAATCGCTACATCATTATGATGTCATAAATACATTTATTTATTTAATGTCAATAAATTATAAAAAAATACTATGATGTAGTAAATCTTTTTATCTTTCCAATGAAAATTTATAATCAAAAATATGACTTGTATAACCCCATTTAAAAATTGTTTTCGTAAAACATATTATGTTTGTGTCATTTTTTACTTTTACATTAAATAAAAAGTTATTTATGTCATTTCCCAACCAAAGTGGTTCCATGGGGTCCCCAAGTTGACCCATGGCTTGTCTTGGTAGTCCATGACACAACCAATGAGGGTATGACATGTGTCAAGCTCATATCATATTATTAAAGCATTATTTTTACCTTAAACTACACTAATTACCTCTAATCGCGATTAAAAACATAAAAGTTACTATTCACCAAAAAGTTATTTTAATCTCATTGAACCACATTTTACTTCTTAATGACAACCATGTATGTCGGATTTTTGAAATTCAAAACACAATGATGGAAAAATTTCACTTAAACGGAAAAATCAGTTTTTATAAGTACCACTTAGTGGTTTCACTATTCATCAAAAACTGAAGTTTTTCAGAAAATTACCAAAAATTTACCCTAAGCTGTATTTGATATTCCAAATTCAAAAATGAAGTATATTTTACAAAATTAAAAACATATAAGTCAAATTAATTAATTTAATAATTAATTCCCGCTGTCATGACAAATAACGTGTTTTTATGAAATAATAAGTATCAAAAGATTGACACCAGTTTGAGTCCAATTTCAAAGTGAAATTGATTCCAATGACCACCATTGGACTAAATGGTAAAAATATATTCTAATTACACTTCAAAACAAATTCAAAAGATAATATAATCATATAAATAAATTAGATTAAAAAGCAGTTTTGATGTAAAATATAGTATGTTTCACTATTCATTAAAAAATGAACATTGTCCGAAAAATACCAAAAATTCACGCAAGATAAGTTTTGATGTCCCAATAATAAAGAATAAGTTTATTTTTACAAACATAATTTATAAAATTGTCAAAATATAGATTCAAAAATGGTTTGCCATCAAAAGGCAGTAAAACAATCTTTTAAAAATATTAGTGTATTCCATGCTTAAGATTGGATTTATTTTCATTTTAAGCCTCTAAAACACTATCTAATTCATTAATAGACATAGATAAAAAATATCTATTATTCATTACTTACTTGGAATGTTACATATTTCCCCCCTTTAAAAAAATTTCATCCTCACAATTTATTTACTTATGGAATAAATGGGGGTACTTATCCCTCATTGCATTTTCTGATTCCCATGTTGCCTCTTCCATCATGTGGTTTTTCCAAAAAACCTTTACCTGCTTAATCACCTTATTCCGTAACAATTTCTCCCTATGGTCAAGAATCTGGACCGGTTTTTCCTCATAAGATAGGTTCTCTTCCAGCTGAACTACCTCTGGACTCAAAACATGAGATGGATCTGGCATATACTTTCTCAACATCAAAACATGAAAAACATTGTGTACCTGAGATAAACTCGGAGGTAAAGCCACTCGGTAAGAAACTGATCCAACTCTCTCCAGAATTTCATATGGTCCAATAAACCTTGGACTCATCTTTCCTTTCTTAACAAATCTCATCACACTTTTCCAAGGAGAAACCTTGAGAAAAACATGATCACCTACCTCAAAAGATAGATCCTTCCTCCGGTTATCCGCATAACTCTTCTGCCTGCTCTGAGCTGTTCTCATGTGCTTCTGAATCAGCTGAACTTTTTCTACCACCTCTTCTACCAATTCTGGTCCCACCAACTTCCATTCACCCACTTCATCCCAGAAAGCTGGAGTTCGACACCGCTTCCCATATAATGCCTGAAATGGTGCCATCTGTATAATGGAATAAAAATTGTTATTATATGAAAATTCAACCAAAGAAAGATGTTGGTCCCAACTTCCCTGATAATCCACAGAACAAGCTCGTAGCATATCCTCCAAGGTCTGAATTGTTCGTTACGACTGCCCATATGATTGAGGATGAAAAGTTGTACTAAAATATAATTCAGTACCCAACAACTTCTGAAGGCCTTTCCAAAAGTTAGAAGTGAACCTGGGATCACGATCAGATACAATGGAGAGGGGAACTCCATGCAACCTGACTATCTCTTTAAGATACAAACGGGAAAGTTGTTCTAGGGAAAAAGTATCTCGTATAGCAAGGAAATGAGCATACTTGGTCAAGCGATCAACAATAACCCAGATTACATTATTACCTCGAGATGTCTTTGGTAATCCCACAACAAAGTCCATGGATATATTCTCCCATTTCCACTTTGGCACTGGTAAAGGCTGAAGCATCCATTTCGGTAACTGTCGCTCTACTTTAACCTGTTGACATGTCAAACACTTCACAGTAAAATCAGTAATATCTCTTTTCATTCCATCCCACCAGTAATAATCCCACAGATCTCTGTACATCTTAGTACTGCCAGGATGAACTGAAAACGGAGAACTATGAGCTTCACATAACAAATCTCTCTTCAACTGTGAATCATAAGGCACACACAATCTTTTTCCAAATCTCAAAACACAATCATTATCAATGTTGAATTCAGGTAACTTACCTTTCTGAACCAGCTCTACCTTTTTCTGCAACTCACTGTCTTGCTTCTGTGCTTGCTTGATTCTATCTGATAGAGATGATCTCACTGATACCTGAAACAAAATAGAATAACATCCTGCACCAACAACTTCTATTACAAAGTTCATCAAATCCATAACCAAAGGATCACGTTCCAAACGCAACATTGCTAATGAAGCATTACTTTTTCGACTTAAAGCATCAGCCACTTTATTTTATTTTCCTGGATGGTAATGAATTGTACAATCATAATCCTTGATTAATTCTAGCCATCTCCTTTGTCTCATGTTCAATTCTTTCTGAGTGAATATATACTTTAAACTTTTGTGATCGGTATATATTTCACACTTTACTCCATACAAATGATGCCTCCAAATTTTTAAAGCAAAAACAATAGCAGCTAATTACAAATCATGTGTAGGGTAATTTACCTCAGGAGTTATCAACTGTCGTGAAGCATAAGCAATTACCTGATCATTCTGCATTAGGAAGCAACCAAGTCCTTTCAATGAAGCATCACTGTAGATCAGAAACTCACCATTCCTGGAAGGTAGTGCCAAAACTGGAGCATTCACCAATATTCTTTTCAATTCCTGAAAACAATCATCACATTCTTTTGTCCAGATAAACTTAACACCCTTCTGAATTAGCTTAGTCATTGGACTAGATAACCGTGAAAAATTTCTAACAAACCTTCGGTAATAGCCTGCCAAACCAAGGAAGCTATGAATCTCAGTTACATTTGTGGGTCTTGTCCATTCTTCAACAACTTTTGTTTTTGCAGGATCAACGTCTATGCCATCTTTTGAAACAATGTGACCAAGGAAAGAAATTTATTGCAACCAAAACTCACACTTGCTGAATTTCCCATACAATTTCTTTTCTTTTATGGTTTGAAAAATGACCCTTAAATGTCTTTTATGCTCCTCTTTACTTTTAGAAAACACCAAAATATCATCTATGAAAACCACCACAAACTTATCCAAGAACTCATGGAAAATTCTATTCATTAAATCCATGAATACAGCAGGTGCATTGGTTAGCCCAAAAGGCATTACTAAAAATTCATAATGGCCATAACTTGTACGGAATGCGGTCTTAGGAACATCTGCTTCCTTTACCTTCAACTGATGGTACCCCGATCTCAAGTCAATCTTTGAAAAAAACTGAGCTCCCTGGAGCTGATCAAACAAATCATCGATATGAGGCAAAGGATATTTGTTCTTAACAGTGATATTATTCAAGGCCCTATAATCAATGCAATGTCTCATAGAACCATCTTTCTTTTTAACAAATAAAACAGGAGCACCCCATGGTGATGTGCTAGGTCGAATGAAACCCTTTCTCTAATAAATCTTTCAATTTATCCTTCAACTCTAAATGTTCAATTTGAGCCATTCGATAAGGGGGTTTTGAAATTGGCTTAGCATCAGGAACTAAGTCAACAGTAAACTCAACTTCCCGATCTGGTATTATTCCAGAAAACTCATCAGGAAAAACATCAGGATACTCATTTACTACTGGAACATCATTAATCTGAACAGTTCCTTTATTTTCAATGATGTGTGCAAGGTAACATTCATTTCCATCTTTTACAAGTTTCTTGGCCTCTTGATAAGTTATCAACAGTAAGGGTTCATTCTTGTACACAAACTGAAAGTCTTTCTGAAATGAAACATCTTTAGCTCTACAGTCAATCTTAGCATGGTAAATAGAGAGCCAATCCATACCCAGGATAACATCAAACTCTACTAGAGGTAGAACAATAAGGTTTGCAAGTAGGTTCTTTCCATAGATAAGGATATGAAGATTCTTATAAAATATTTTTGCCTCAAAATTTCCCCCAGGTGTCTTTACCACAAGTTCAGGAGTCATTTCTTAAGATGGTATTCCCATTTTACTATAAAAGGTTTCAGAGATGAAAGAATGTGTAGACCCCGAATCAAACAACACACTGGCATAATCTGAAAAAACAAAAAAAGTACCTGATACAAATTCATTTGACGGCCCAACATCTACTGAAGTAGTTGCAAAAGATTTCACCATCCCTTTCTGCTTGTAGTCTAACTGCTTCCCATCACTCAAGCTCTTTTTCGGACACTCATTTGCATAGTGACCCATCTCATTGCACTTATAACATTTCACTAACTGTAAATCGAATTTGGTCTTACCTTCACCTTGATCCTTTTCAGTGCAATCACGAGCCTTATGTCCCATCTTACCACATCGGTAGCACTTTCCAGAATTCAGAATACATTCCCCAGCATGCCTTTTGCCACATTTATCACAAACTGGAAACTTAGTTTTCTTACCATCAGACTTTTTTGATGAATTCTTACCTTTCTCATGCCACCTCGGTCTCTTCTTCTGTTGGTTGTTATGGAACACCTGATCATCGGCAAACTCCATTTCCACCTTCTCAGCACATAGAACAAGATTTTCATAAATTTTAAACTCAAGAGAAGCTAATTCCCTTCGATATTTTGGCTTTAATCCTGAGTAAAAATGATTGATTTTAATATCAAGGTCTCGGATAAAATTTGGAGCATACCTTGCCAATCGAGTGAACCTTTCTTCATAGGTAGCCATTGAGTCTTCCTCTTGCCTCAATTCCAAGAATTGCTTTTCCATCCTAAGTCGAACAGCCTTAGGAAAATACTTCTCAAGAAACATACCTTTGAATTCATCCCATTCGAGAGCATCAATCTCATCAGCGTCCCTGATATTTTTAACCATTGACCACCACTGATCTTCCTCACCCTCCAAACGGTAAATAGCAAGACTATCCTATTGATTGTCTGAACACCCCATGACATCGAAAATCTTCTCCAGTGCTTTAATCCACCCTTCAGCTAGCACAGGGTCAGATGATCCTCTGAATGATGGGGGATGTTGCCTCATGAAATGTTCCACCACTGACAAGTTCCTCTGCGGTTGGTCTGGATGATCTCGTGCATGGATACCACCACCATTTATAGCCTGAGTCAACTGCGCCATTACTGCAACAAACTATTCATTTCCAATTCCGACCATCTCAGGATGCTGATTCGGAAGGTTATTTCCTTCTGTATGCCTTCCTAGCACTGCTTCCCTGTTTCCTCTGCGGAAAACCATTCTGAACAAACATGTCTTAGATAAAGCAACATGGTAATCTTTAAATGCTATATCATTTCAAAAAAAAATATTTTTGGATAATCATTTAATAGAATTGTAACTCCTAAAGTTATCTAAATCGACCTTTGATACCAACTATAAGGCCCCAGCCTTAAACCTTACTGAATCTTGAGTTATTACAAGATTACACATTGAGGATATTTTCGGGTTTAGAGTTTTAGAGAATTAGATCATAAAACTTGCATTACATTCCACATATAAACAAAGTGGTTACATAAAGATAGTATTCTTCATTCCCATCAATGTAAACATATTTAAAATAAACATGGATTCTTTCTTGACACTTCCTTGACACTATCACCGTATCATGTACCTTTCCCTTGACCTCTAAAAAACATTTCAAAAAAACTTGGGATGAGCATAAAAAGCACAGTAAGGGATATAAAAATATGGAAAAGAAACATGGGTACATATATACATAAGGATGAGATCATACTTTACCCATAAAACATAAGCACTTTAACATACCTCATCAAATCATGAATAAATCATAGAAATCATAAGACATAAAGGTAACTTGAGGCATTCATAACATTCTCACGTAGGGAGTAACCCTCTTGGTTACGTTTGGAATACCCATCACAATATATTCCCTAAATCTCTATGGAGAAACCTCAAAGTTTCACTCCTTCGCGTTACCCAATGCATTGGAGAGCTATATCGGGCTCACCCGCCCTTAGTTTATCACATAACCACCCGTCTTCATAATAATGCCCAAGAACCTCAACATAATCGTATCACATAAAACATGCATAAAGGAAACATAACATTTCCACCTTTCAATAACAAGATATCAATACAACACATTGATATAAAAAAATTATGAAAACCATTTTCAATACCAATATAAAAGAAAATTAAAACATGGTATTTATTTTTCTTTTAAAAAGAAGGTATTGCTTGAAGAGGAAGTTGAAACTCAAATAATATTCACGACGACGGAGAAGTCGTTGTCACCGCATACGTATGACAAAAACACATTACCTTTTGTCATCTAGTAAATGCTTCGTATAAAAAAGATTCCTTTTGAATAAACTTAAAAGTCAAAGGGGTTTATACACCGTATAAAAGAAGGTTGTGTATAAATCAGAATATTCCTCAATGAAAGGAGATTGAGACGAAGTCCCATACCTCGGGTCCGACTTGACTCGATCATTCTTTAATGTCCTGAATAATAAACTTGAGTTAATTTCTACTTTCTTAAGAACCTTTTTCAAGTTAATTATTCATTTTATATCACTTATTACCATGTCATTAACACTATGTAATTATTTAAATTAATAACGATCATTTTAATGATCATTGGTACTTGAGTAAAAAATAAACCCTTTATAATTACAAGTTGTTCATGTATCCATTATACCCAAAATGGTATTCATTATTTAGATATCATATATTTCATATATATCCATTAAATTTATGCATTTATAATATTACATAATCATTTAGAGGTAAGAAATGAAATGCACCGTTCATGGAGACGGTAAGCCGTACGTACACATGAACGCTACTTTCATTTCTATTTCATATTTTATAGAATGGAATCATAATGATTTAAAGGTATATTATAATTCCAATATAATATCATATATAATATCATAGTTCCATCATTTATACATCCCACATATGGTATTTAACGAATCAAATCACTTTGAGGGGGTGGTAGTCCGCACTTCCTTAAATGAAGATATCGTGTTTAACCATAATGGAAACCATAAAGGTATGACCAAAAAGAAAAATAAATAAGCTTAAGGAAAACATAAACATATTATATATCATATATAAATATAGTGTCATCTTAATGGCCACCTTTGAAGGTGTTAAAATAATGTTGAACAATCATCGTTTCGGGAGGCATAAATTCACCATCCACGGAAACCGTATGTTCTTATTCATTAGATGTAGGTGTGCGTAAGTGTAGCTTGAATAATTCTTAGAACAAAATACTAGTATATTGAAGATACTAGAGTTGTTATAAAATAAATAAATATAAAGAGTTTAGGGGGTTGGAGAAGCAAAATAAAACAAACGGACTCAAGTGAAGACTTTACCTTAAAATCGGGTAACTCCCTTTGGTTTGAGCTCAAAGGCTTCCTTGGGAAGTCTTCTGCCCAAAGTGAGGCTTTAAGGAGTAATATAGGGAAGTGGAGAGACAAAATGGGCAGGGGTTGGCCGAGCCAAAGGCTTTGGGAGTGTGGGAAAAGAGGTAGAGGTGGGGGCCTTTTATAAGAGGAGAGGAGGGGCACTCTTGGAAAGTAAAGAAATATTACTTTATTTGAAAATGAGTTTCAGATTTAAATGGTCCCGCATTGATATAATTGGAGGATACAGTGATAAGGGTTTGAAATCTACCCATCCAATAGGTTTTGGACATGTGTAGGTATTAGATATTACATTATCTTTCCATTTTATTCAAATCCTTTACTAATGAGGTAATTGCTACATCATTATGATGTCATAAATACATTTATTTATTTAATGTCAACAAATTATAAAAAAAATACTATGATGTATTAAATATTTTTATCATTCCAATGAATATTTATAATCAAAAATATTACTTGTATAACCCCATTTAAAAATTGTTTTCGTAAAACATATTATGTTTGTGTCATTTTTTACTTTTACATTAAATAAAAAGTTATTTATGTCATTTCCCAACCAAAGTGGTTCCATGGGGTCCCCAAATTGACCCATGGCTTGTCTTGGTCGGCCATGACACAAAAAATGAGTGTAGGACATGTTTCAAGCTCATCTCATATTATTAAAGCATTATTTTTACCTTAAACTACACTAATTACCTCTAATCGCGATTAAAAACATAAAAGTTACTATTCAACAAAAAATTATTTTAATCTCATTGAACCACATTTTACATCTTAATGACAACCATGTATGTCGGATTTTTGAAATTCAAAACACAATGATGGCAAAATTTCATTTAAATGGAAAAATCAGTTTTTATAAGTACCACTTAGTGGTTTCACTATTCATCAAAAATTGAAGTTTTTCAGAAAATTACCAAAAATTCACCCTAAGCTATATTTGATATTCAGAATTCAAAAATGAAGTATATTTTAAAAAATTAAAAACATATAAGTCACATTAATTAATTTAATAATTAATTCCCGCTGTCATGACAAATAGCGTGTTTTTATGAAACAATAAGTATCAAAAGATTGACACCAGTTTAAGTCCAATTTCAAAGTGAAATTGATTCCAATGACCACCATTGGATTAAATGGTAAAAATATATTCTAATTCCACTTCAAAACCAATTCAAAAGATAATCTAATCATATAAATAAATTAGATTAAAAAGCAGTTTTGATGTAAAATATTGTATTTTTCACTATTCATTATAAAATGAACATTGTCCGAAAAATACCAAAAATTCACACAAGGTAAATTTTGATGTCCCAATCATACAGAATAAGTTTATTTTTACAAACATAGTTTATAAAATTTTCAAAATATAGATTCAAAAATGGTTTGCCTTCAAAAGGCAGTAAACCAATATTTTAAAAATATTAGTGTATTTCATGCTTAAGATTGGATTTATTTTCATTTTAAGCCTCTAAAACAGTATCTAATTCATTAATAGACATAGACAAAAAATATATAATATTCATTACTTACTTGGGATGTTACAATAACACTTGCTGATCATTTTAGAAAACACTTTTCTTTTTTCCTTCCCCCCGAATATGAAGATTTAATATTTCAATATGTTTCAAGGTAGACGTTTATTTATTATGTTATATGACTAATTTTTTTTCCAATTGAATATGGAACCCATTTATGTATCTATATTTTTCAGTATAACTATACTTTTCAATCTTGGGTGATTTGATCTTTTTTATCAATTCCCTTTTGATAAAATGACTACTGTCTCTAGGATAATGTGGTTAGGGTTATTAAAATTAAAATTATATTATAATATTTTATTTTGATTTATAATGAATATTCATCTAAAAATATTTAATATTTATTTTTGTAATTTTTAGGTCACATAAAAACATTTCTAAAAATTAATTCCATTTAAACAATCATACAAATGATCCCTTGATGAAAAGGGAAACACAAGATAAAATGAGCTCAAATGAGCAATAAGAAATAATATTTTCCAAGAGTTATGACAGATTTTCATGAACTACATATCATAACATATGAATGTTGAATAACAACGACACAAAACACTAACATAATCATATAAATGTTATAATATGCCAATGTTTACTAACAATACCATCATAAAATTATAGACCAAACATTACTACTTGTATCCCACAAACATTAAGTGTTGATGCAATCCAAATAACATACAAGTAACAAGATTCACAAGGGGGATGAGAAAATAGCTTTCAACATATAAAAGGATAAATAGATTACAAGAATAAGAGGGTTTGACACCTGCCATCAGGACAATCCTATCCATGCACAAGAAACCTAGCTGAACAACCATGTGAATATGGAGAGCTGATTTCATGATGATGATGATGGGGAGAAGCAGTTCAAGTAGTTATTCTGGGATGTATGTAATGTTTGAATCCTACGTGAAATGAATTCCCCTAAAGCCTATAGTCAATGTAATACTAACGCCTATGGTCCTTGTAAGGGTACCACCTTACCCCTTGAAAGGTATATTATCAAAAATCAATAAGAAATGAAGGCCTTCGGGCAATTGGATTGTAACACTACCTATTTTCTATAGTGGATTGAGCATCCAAACTCATTTAACATAATTATGATAGGATATATAATACATTACCTATTTTATTGGAAGTCTATATAGGGCCCACAAATTATATAATTATTTAGAATAATATTGTGTCCCTTATGAAATTAATCACATAATATATATTATAAAAACCCCATGGAATAAAAATAGGCTTCATGTAATTTCCAGAAGGTATCACATAACAAGAAATCATGAGTATAGTGTATAATATCAAAAAATAATTATAAAAAATGAAATAAATAACTAAATTACTTTAATGTTAAACATCAATATTAATCAAAAAGTGAAAGAGATTTTTGAGATTGAGTGGCACAATGTAACTGAATTCCTAAAAATTATTCTTTCATTATTATTTAGGTAAATTCTTTAAAATTCAAAGAGAAATTTAATATTTAGAATTTATTTTCCATAAAATAAATGTTTGAATTTACAAAAAAAATCTTTAATGTAATGCACAAAAATTATTCCTTTAAAATAAATAATTTTAAAAAAAACATAGAAGGGAAAATGAAATGTACAAATGTGGTATGAAACCAATTTTATTATACATTTAATAAATTTCTCTTTATTTGTGAAATAAAAATTTCAAATAATAATAGAAATATAATTTATTTTGAAAAAACATAAAAAATTTATTTGAATATTTTTAATGAATAGTTTTCATGATTGTGGAAAATTTTGTTCACACTAAAATCATTAAAAACATTCTTTTCACAATTTTTAAAATAAGGGAAAAATGACTTGTGTAAAAAATATTAAAATTATTCATTTAAATACATAATTCGTAATTTAAAAATAAAAATATTAAATTAATTGAATAATTCATTTATTTAGAGATAATAATATTACTATTAAAATAAAAAGAATATGGATATGGTGGAAATATACTCAACTAAAATGATGAGAATTATTCTGAAAAATATAACATATTTATAGGTAATGTAATCTATAAAAAACTAATATTTTCATGAAATAAAATATTTATTAAAAAGAAAATGTCTTCATACAAAAAAAAAATTGATAAATTTTAAAATAATTTAATTTATAAGAGTATAGTGATAAATGAGAATATAAAAGAGAATGAAATGATAATTGAGTTGAAAAACCCTTAACATGGATTCCAGCTTATAAAACGTTATCTAACCTATCGTATAAAAAACTATTATTATAAATATAAATAATTACATTACTCATATTTATTAGATTTAATATTAATCATTAAATTTATTTATTACATATTTATTATTATTTTTAGTTTCCCTCGATCAATTGTGTTTAATGTTTTATATATTCCTTATCTATTTTGAAAAAATGGATTCGGTTAAAATTCCATTTTCATGAGCTCATGAAATCTATAGTATTGAATATAATAAAATTTTTATTCTATAATGAATCATGGAACCTCATTTTCACACTATAGGAGTCTCAGGTATGATTCTTATGATGAAATCTATAACATTCTTATTTCAGGGTATTTTAACGAATAAAAGGTGGTATAATAATAATGAGTATATATATTTAAATAAAAAAATTATATGGAAAAATAATATATTATTTATTTATTAATATTATCTCCAATCATTAAATATATATCGTTATCTATCAATAAAAAAATATTACATCATTCATGTTGGTGGTTAAACTAACCAAAATACGAATAAGTTACAATTAATGGATAAGTATGATTATGAAATGGTTTTATTATAACTTCATCATTAAAAATGAATAATGATATTATTTATATTTAATAATGTGGATGATGATGATAAATAAAAAAATAGTAACTTATTATTTATAAATAAGGAATTGTATCCACTATTTGGAACCTTCATTATTTGGAAAGAATATGAGCATTATATTGGGACCAAAAGATACCAAATGTGGGATTAAATTATTAGGGATGTAATATATCATACTATTGATCAGAATACATATATTTTGTGAGTATTTGAATGGGTGGTTGAAGGATACTTCTATAAGTGAGAACTGTTGAGTTTTTATAAATATTAATTTCTTAAAAAAAATATCATATCCATATAAACTCTATCCAAAAAGGATAAAAATAGAAAAATATATATGTAATGTACAATAATTAACTAATCCATCCATTTTGAGTCACAATTATCTGATATTTTATTTAAATATCCTATAATGTATCAAAAAAAAACCAATTAAACCCACTAGTGTGATATCTATATTTTACCTAAGAACATTATTTTTGGGAAAACAATGATATAGCTGTTTATATATATTTTTTATATGATTATTATAAATATTACATATATTTAGTTATATTTATTTTCTATAATTTATAAAAATTAATTATAAAATAATAATTTATATGCTATTTAAAAAATACAATTTGAATCATAAAAATTGATTTAGGAAAAGGATTATTAGTAATACTAATTCTAATGACATTATTTATTATTATTAAAATAAATAAGAAAATTTTACATTAAATTTTACAAAAAAAATAGTGGAAATTTTTGAATACATAATTAAAAGAAACGAACCAAAAATTGTTTTTTATTAGAATAAACAATATCATGGTTTTTAAAATGTCAATCAAAGGTTTTTAAATTCAACATATTATTTTTATATAATTTATCCAAATTAGGTAATACATATTTCCATGAAAAATGATTTAAAATGTTTAATTAATATTTATATAATTATTATTTCATATACGTTTTATCGTTTGTAGTATCATCATTTTTATAATTCATCAAAAAAAAATTTATTTCTGATGAAATAACAAAAAATCACTCTAATATAATATTTTGAAGATAAATATTATATTGATGTTTAATGTATCAATTTCAATCATTAAAACGGATAAAAATTATTATTATCAAAGGAACCGATAATGTGGATTTTTTTATAATTATTTTTAGTCATAATGAGTTTTATAGATACATAATTCTAATAAATCAATTATTTTAAAATTCAATATTAAAAATTCTATTTTATAATAATTACTAAATTATAAAAAACATGTGATAATTAAAATCGATTACAATTATTATTACTTGTTTATATTATCCTAATATCTACTTCAAAACCCATAAATTTATCTCTATAAGAACTAGAGATATTACAAAAAATGACATAGATTCATCTTGATTGGATCTCATAAAGATTTCCCTGAGATTGATATTATATATTAGCCTATTTAACTCATGTCATAATTGTTGAATTTTTTCTTGTTCTTGTTCTTGGTAAAACCCTAGTGATTCTAACTCTTTTCCATGCTCAGGATAATGTGACTCGTAAAGAATACCCCCACATATAGATTTCAAAACTTATAAATTCAACAGAGATTTCATAATGTGTAAAATTCTATTCATAATAACCAATTAAAAATTAATATATCAGTAGTGATATTTACAAAAATTATTAATCTATCATGGTTTTTTAGTTTAATTTTTCATGTGACACAAGATATTCAATATAAAATATTAATAATGTGACAATATATATTAATATTGTATAATTTTATATTATAACCATTAAAATGAATTTATTCCTCAATTTTTTATTACAGGGATGAAAAAAAGTGAGGGTAATTTTTTCTCATCGCATCTTCATGTTCCCACATAGCTTTCTTAAGATAATTATATCTCCATAAAACATTAACCATATTTTTGGACTTGTTCATAAAAACATTACCAAATTTTTCTGAGAACACAACTTGTTGTTCCACACAACATTAGTCTTGATAAATTTCTTATATCTTTGGAGATTAGTACATGTAATGGATTTGACAAGTACTCACATGAAAACTATAAAATAATCTCACCATGAACCTATAAATGTTTTAGTGAAAACACTGAGCGATGATCTGAGGTCCACTAAAAAAATAATAATCACAACTGGAATTATTTATATAGGGATTATATTTTCATTCTTCCAAACAATTCAATACTTCTTCTAAGGTGATATTTAATGGAATGAATTACCACAAATTCTAAATTCTATATATCCTTTAATATTGGAGTCATAGATCTTCTATTGAGATGGTGATGATTTATATTCCACTGGATTTTTTGAACCATGTCTATTATTTCCTAAATAGTATCATGTCCAAACAACATACTCTGTCTAAATTCGTCCGATAATTATGTTGTACAAGATCACTTCGCATATGGAGCCTCATGTGGCCCCATTATATTTCTCGACTGGAATATTCTATTTTATATAAATTATAATGGAGGAAAATAGTATCTAAAAATCCTTTGAAATAAATTGAGTTAAGTCTTATAATATCTCCAAATATAAATATAGTTCATGAAAATTGACCTTTTGTTTGATGTGAGACTTGGTTCTTGATCATATATATTTCATACAATTACTCTATGAAATATTTAATCTTTATTTATGTATATGTTTTTAATATTATCAAGTGATTGATCCCCTTAGTTAGAAATTAAGTATGAAATTTTTTTTATGTTAATTCCACACAAACTAGAATAAATTATTCCATTTATATGTCTTAGTAAGATCATTGAAAAAATTAATGGTGATCTTATCTCATTTCCATGCTATTTTATATAATGGTTGTATCATCCCCTTTGATTTCTGATGTTTAACCTTACTTGTTGAAATACTAATCATAGAGATATATATTCTATAATTTCCCTATTCATTAATTTCCATGAGATGTGTTTGTATGATCTTAAAATATCATTGTTCTTGCTCAATGAAAAAATAAATAAATGATCTACATTTATCACCCAACATATCATTATTCAATTCTTGTTTCTAAGGAAATCAAAAAAAATCCCTCAATATTCTAACATCTTAATCATAAAATTGGAAACAAAAAAACTTCCCACCTTCTTGAATGCCTCTATATCATCTTTATGGGGACCCTTTATCATTGTATGCATTAATATATTATAAATCATTTGAAAATGTTTGTATTAATTCACTAATATTTTTATTTAAATATCCATATTTAGAATAATGATAAAAATTGGTATCCTTTCAATCTACATTATGGATCATGAATCATAACCATTTTTTCTTATAGTATCTTCTACCTTGGTTTTCTTCCTCATATGGTGATATATTATGATATCATAATATTTTATTAACTCTAAACATCTCCTTTGGGGTGTGTTCAACTCCGTTTGTGTAAATAGATACTTCCATCTCTTGTTAAAAGTATATATATCACACTTTTCACCATTTAGATAATACAACTATATTTTTTTAAAAAAATACTACTGAAAAATCAGATCAAGTGTCAGGTGATATTTCACATGGGTCTTAAATTGACATGATTCATAAGAAATTACCTTGTTATTTTTCATAAACCACCTCCTAATATATTTTTTGGGAAATAATTACATATGAAATTCATTTTCCACTCAATGTTTATATATATATTGATTTAGATTCCATCCTCTCCATAAAAACCTTGAATATTTCTAAAAAAAATTTGTCCACGAAGTCATTACTTGCTTATGTGTATACATAGTTTATTGGAAAATTGTGAAAAAATTCTCCAAAATATATGATAGTAACTAGATATAACATGAAAATAATTGATATATATCATAGTGGTTGGTTAGGTATGTTCTATAATCACTTCTATCTTTAATTAATCCACATTTATTCCCTTTATAGTGATTACATGTCCCACAATCGAGACTTTTTGTAGCCAAAATTCACACCTTCTAATATTGGAATAAAATTTATCATTTTATATGGTCTTTATAAATATTATTAACCATTATTTATTTTCCTAAATTGTCCTAGAATACACGTGAATATAATTGATAAATACTTTTAACTTTTAGTAATGTAATCTTTAAATACACTATTCATAAAATCCATAAATATTTTATATGTATTAGTATTTCCCTAAGTCATAATTATAAATTCATTATGTCTATAAATTTAGTGGGAAGCTATCATAAGTATATCTTATATATTTAAGGATTATTGAATATATCAAGATTGAATATCCAAATTTATAAGAAAATGATCACCTCTATATTGAAAAAAAAAATTATTATTATATGGTAGAGTATATTTATTCCTGATTGTGATATTATTATGTTCATGATAATCAATGAAATTCTTCATTTACCTATCATTATTAATTATAAATAGAGCAGGTCCACCACACAATGAGTCATTTTGACATAAAAAACACATTTCTAGTTTCTCTTGAAGTTACTTCTAAAATTCCTTCAATACAAAAGGTCCATTATTTTTGGACTATTTAATATATTAGAATAACATAACATAAGTTCAATTTAAAATTCAACCACATAATCTTGGTAAATAATTGGTATTTCATCAAGGAATACATCAATATTTTATCATCTATTATAATATATATAATATTTAATGTGTGAAATTTCACCCCTCCCTATTGACAATAGATGAGGTGGAATTTATACGTGGATTTTCAAGACATACCAAAGATGCCAAAGGATACCAATAAATACAATGGTTCTAAATAAAAATGGGGGATCATTTTTTAATTAAAAATAAAAAACCATAAAAAGAAAAAAACCCAAAATACTACTATATTATGTATGATAAAAATTTAATAAAATAAAAAGTAGAAACAAACAAACCCAAATAACATCAGTGTACCAATTAAAAACCCAAAAAATATCAGAATACATTAGAAAACAAATTACAAATCTCAATGACTTCAAATACACATACACATCCATATCAAAAATTATTTATGATACAACATGATAATTCATGACTCAGTATCCTGAAGCATAATGAATGAAATATGATACACTGCCATTACATGTGTCATGATAAATGACATTAAAAATTCTACAAAGTTCCCATGTAGGGGTGAGTAATTAATCATAATAGATTTTCTACAAATGACTTCCCTACTAACACTGTTATGATAGATCATGTTATAAAATTTATATAAATAAAATTAAAAAAAATAATTTAAATACTTTATATCAAATATAATTCATTTTACAATAAAATAAATTCTCCAAGGAATGAAACTATAAAAATATTTAAACCCATCACAAAAAATACATTTTGGGCTAACATATTTCATTACAAAATTCTACATATATATAAATGATTCATAAGTGAATGATCAATACTCAGGCATTGTCTCTCATAAGTTTACCAATTTATCACAAGGTAACCATAAAATAGTGCCCCAATTGAACATGATCATTCCATTGGATCACCTCAATTGAAATGAACACACACCATATAATTATTCTAAAACCTTGTAAAACCAATTGTGTCAAAAACAATTCAACACAACTAATTTTTTATTTACAAAACTCCAAAAAAACATTTTCCTCTAAGTCATGTCATATTTTTTTTTAAATCATCATTCTAAAATCAATCAACAAATCAAATTTCCCAAAAACACATAATTTTACATACCATATAAAGAGAATGATTGTACCATGCAATGCACAAAATTTCACAACAAATTACAAGAAATTTGAACAATTTTAAATACATCCATCATGTTCTGATTGGAGGAGTCGAGATTGATTCTAACTACCTCAAAACAATATGTAGAAAATGATGAATGATACAAATTTTTTATAAAAACTAAGGTGATGACAAAAATCATGCCTTAGATCTCATTACCAAATACCAAAAAAACCAAACGTCTTTGTGATTTGCATCAAATATCAAATATCGGTCTACAAAAATCTAGATCTATGGCAATATGATAGGTAAGAATAAAAGGTCAAAGAAATTCCTCCAACAATGAGACGTACTAAGGAATATGAGTCTAAAGGAACCATGAAACCATAATTTATTTCTTATAGATCAAGAAGAAGCAACTTCACAACATTTGACAGGATAGAAAACATATTAGGTTTGACTTAGGGGATAACCAAGAGGTTTATAGTAAAATAGGAATTAGATCTATAGTTTTTGGATCTTATTGTTTTCCTTATATGGTTTGGGTGAATATTTTTGTAATCTGTTTTCTCTCTGTGTCAATACATTTGTCCCAAAATTTATTGTTTCTCCTATGTGGATGTATGGTTTGGACAATCTATCCACATAACCATGATACTAATGAGAGCCCATTTCCTTAGTTTTCATAGTTTTCAAAAGGATACGATTAATTTTTATTTACCATTATCAAACCATGATATTTTAAAAAATACCCAAAAACATTCCAATAGACCTAAATACCTTCACAAACATAAAAAAACAATTTAAACACATAAAATAAATTAATGAATACTTACATACTTGAGACTAGGGGTGATAACGAATTTTTACCCAAAAGGTTTGATCAAATATTCCCGTATTAAGGGGTATCAAGACACATATTATATAATTTTCCACTATATAGAGTCCATAATAATAATTTTTTTTGATATTTGATAATATGATTATATGATATATTGAACGAGTTTTCTAAATCCTAAAAATTAAAATTAGATCTATGAATGTATATTTATTCCATGCTCAATATCACAAAAAATTCATCCAAGGGATAAAGTATTTGATAGGTACAAATTATCTTCTCACAAATCTTGATTAGATAAGTGTTATATGGCTTGAATGTATCATCACACCACTATGTCATTTCATTGATAACTAAATATCCACGGTTCATGGGGGGAATAATTGTTCTTCAAAAAAAAAATATTATATGATTGAATGAAATGAACCAAATATGAATAAGACATTTCCAGATATCGAGTGTGTCATAAGGGTTCCATTCAATACTTCATTATTCATATCAAGTTCAGTAGAAGTTATTGTATATGATTTTCCTTTTTCTCTTATTTATGTAGGTAGTTGATGTATATAATTCTACTTATCCCTTAGATGGAATAATTGGATTTCCAAATTCTGGAAATACATTAATTTTAAGTGTAACTCCCCAAATAATTATTTTATGATAATATTCTCCATGATAGCTTTTATAACATGGAACACCCAACTTTAGACAAAATGTGCTACACTATAAAATCTTTATTTTTTAAATGTGGCCACTATTAAAGAGTGATGTAATTGTAATTTTCAAATATTAATTACTACATCATGAAAATTATTTATAAAGGTGTTAGATTATTTTAATATATATATATTCATAGAAAATATGTACCCAATTTTTTTGTAAAGTCATTTTAGGTTTCTGAAAATATATTTTGGTCAAAAATTGTATTTATTACATATTTTTAAAGGAAATTATAATTAAATTATACCATTTTTAGAAATTTTAGTTGAAGAAATTATATAATTATTTAACTCATCATTTCAGTATAATCATAGTGTGACCTTTTAGGATTTTTATAACAATATTTATTTATAAGTGAATATTGGAAAAACATATTTTTTTTAAATTGTCATTTCATTAATTTAAAATGAGTAATTAAAATGTCATATTATTTTTTGAATATTATAATGTTGAAAAAATAGAATCCTTTAATTATATATATCATAATTTATTACATATGAATGAGAATTGTAATTGAGTTTGGTATATGTTCATTTTTTGGAAAAAACATTTTTATAAAAACTATTTAATGTTGGAAATGTGTTCTAACATATTTAATTAAATTAATTTTTATCAATTAATATTTAGATTTAAATTTAAAGATTATATATTCAATCATGTATTTTATAATTATTTTTAATGATATAAATATTAATAGAAAAAATGTAAATCATTTTTATTCTAAAATATTTATTTTTTCTAAAAACAAGTTTTCATTCTGTTTCAGAGAGTTATTTTAAATTTAATCATTGAAAAATATAAAAATGATATTTAAAATTATTTATTAAATTTTTTGAGTCATCATTTGAATATTTTCAATTGGGGTAATTATTTCGTAATAAATAGTAATTATTGAAAAACATGGTTATCCTAATTAATTTGTTTACATGGGGTATTAAACATAGAGATAAAGGTAACACGACGAAATAAAATATTTAAAATTTTAAAATTTTAATTTATTCTTTATTTATATATCATTTGATTTTAATTATTTATAATTTTGAGACATTACACTAGAGAAATACATTGATTACATTTAAAATGCTAATATATTTCCCAGTTGGATATTCCCCTCACTTATAAAAAGAATCCTTATGTATACTATTATTAATGAATTTTTGGACATATATATTTGTAAATATCAACCCTAACAGCTTCCTATATTCTTTAATGTAACGACCCAAAAATTTCATTAATGGAAAATCCCTCTTGATCCAGTTAAATGTTTCTTTATGTTTTTATATGATGTCAACTTCTTTAGTTTAACGTTAAGATTTGTGACCGTTACTTTTATAGCCGTTGAACAGTGATCATCTGGGTAGTTTAAATATAAGGCTTTAACGAACCAATTTTCTACTCAGACAAAGGAAGCGATGGCCTCATCCAGTAGAATTGCCCCTTACGAAGCCCATTTGTCGGAGCTCGGAAAGGAGGTGGCGTCTTTGGGCTTTGCCCTTGACCAAGCCCAAGCTGAGCTTCATCAAGTCAAGCTCGAACGTGATCGTCTACGGGAAAAATGGAAGTTGATAGAGATTACCACTCGAGCGATGTTATCCGAGCAACCCCAAGAGTCTGTCACCATCGCACACCTTACCCTTAGGTCTTATGCGGCTATTTTAAGGGGTTATGTAACAAATAAGTAGAACCATGTTCATGTACATTATTTTTGTATATAATAATGAATATAATTTCTAGTCATTTTTGATGCATTGTAGTTAGTTTTTAAAGTACAAATGATGTTTTTAGTTATTATTTAATTAAGAATTATATTTTATTAAATTAAAGGATTTTTGAATTAAATAATATTTTAATAAAATATTATTATTAATATTAAATTAATTTTTATTAAATATAAATGATCTTATAATTTTATGAATGCAATTAAAATTTTTATTAAGCTTTGAAAGCCATTTCTGTCAAAACCCGTGAATTTTTATAAATGTCGGTTTTTATTTTAAAAGTGAAAATTCACATATTTAGAAAATTATTTAGATAAAATAAATATTATTTTTGGAATCAGGACGTCGAAATTATCCAACGGTGAATTTTTCATAATTTTCTGAGACAGTCAAATTTTTGGGTAAAAATTAAATACCATTTAAGTATATAATGTGTTTTATGACATCATAATGACCCAATGGTGATGTAATAAAATACCATAATCCTTATGTTCGGCCAATATGTGTTTTATCAATAAAATAATGAGGTTTTGGGTTTGTTTGACTCACTTTTCAAAGCATTAATGGAGCCCTCAAGACTTATTCAACACTTTGCCTTTTTAAATTAATTTCCATGGGAGTGTGACTCACCTCCACATAAGCAACCCTATTTTTTTAATAAGTTCGGACCTTGGCCTTGTAAAATATTGTTTTCCTCTTCCCTTTTCCAGAAACCATGGGCAAATACCATGGGATGGTTTGTGGTTTGGATTATTTTAATATAAGGGGTCCCAAACCTAAATAATAAAGAATTCTCTCACCTTTCCTATATAAACCCACCCAAGCTCCCACTTCCTCCTCACTAAAAGCCCTTGAAGTTCGTCCAAACTCTGCCCTACTCTCTCTAGAATCCTCTCAAGGTGCCCCAAGCTCCCAAGAAGCCTCTCACAAGCCTCTCTCTAGCCTTTGGAAGCACACTTCCAAGTAAGGGTTTTTCTTCCTTTCTCTTTTTTTTGTCAATTTTATTTAAGTTGTATTGCCCTTTTAATTTAATTTATGAATGTTGGGGTATGGTTTCTCACCTCTCCCATACTGCCCTCTTATTGTTTGAATGATGGGAGGCCCCTTTCTCTCTCATTAAATGCCTCCCATGTACACCCGTTACTATGCCGAAATTCCGAAAGGAACCTTTTTCTCCTCTTCTATATTCAAGCAATACTTTTGTATCATGAATCTAAATTCCTTTTCAATTGTTCCGACATGTATCTATATGACCTTCTTACTGTCCATTACATGTAAATATGATGAGGAACCCCTTTCTCTCTCATTAAATGCCTCCCATGTACACCCGTTACTATGCCGAAATTCCGAAAGGAACCTTTTTCTCCTCTTCTATATTCAAGCAATACTTTTGTATCATGAATCTAAATTCCTTTTCAATTGTTGCGACATGTATCTATATGACCTTCTTACTGTCCATTACATGTAAATATGATGAGGAACCCCTTTCTCTCTCATCAGCCTTTTTTTATATGTCACGCCGTTACGCTGCCAAAATCGCACCAATTTTCTAAGCCAATGTCTTTGTGTAGTGAATACCATGCCCTTTTCTCCATCAAGGGTATTCACCTTTATGCACATATACGTATTGATTGTAAAGTTTCATGTATGAATTCCACATTCCTTTATCGTGGAATAAATGATTATGTTTTATGAATCCATGTTTTATGATCCATGTGGGACACTTATGCATGAAATGAAATGTTTAAGAAGGGTGCGCCCTGATAGCGCTCCAATGCATTGGGTAAAGTATAGTATCATGATACGTCATGTGCAATGAGTGTTGACTCATGCTAATTCAAGTGCAACGAGGGTTTACTCGTGCTTCAAGTGCAATGAGGGTTTACTCATGCTCCATGTGCAATGAGCCTTGGCTCATGCTAATTCAATGTTAAGTGTTGTTGCCACATTTCCATGTTATGATTATCATGCTTTATCATGCCTTTATGTTCATGTCTCTCTTATGCTCTATTGATATGCCTATTGCCTAACATGTATTGTACTCCTCATGTTATTCATTATGTACTCCCTTACTGGGCTTTATAGCTCACCCTTTTCTTATGCATGTCCTCAGGTTATCCCATGCAATGCTAAGTACGAAGGAATGTAGTGGTCATGTAAAGGAAGTTTTCAATAAGGATGTTGTATTTCAAGTTTAAAGTTTTTATGTAATGATCCTAAGCCCCAAAGACACTAAACCTCTCGATCTTCTTTGTTGTATCAAGTGAAGTTTTATGTAATAAAGCATGTTTAAGTTGTAATAAAAAGCAGGGTTGTCATAGTTGGTATCAGAGGATAGGTTTAGTTATTTTTGGGATTAGGAAACCCGAGTAAAGCCTTAGATACAAGACTAAGCATAATAAAAACATCCCTAAGTTTTGGTAAATACTAAGTAAGTGGTTTATCAAACAAATACATCCCTGTCTGGATACGAGCAGGTAGAGGCGGCTCTGGCACAGATGTATCCTAGGGGTAAAACCCGAAAACACTGCTTTGAGCTAGACTCGAACGGGAACTGGTGCACGACAACGGGCCTTGCTGCACTCTTGGTTACGACACTCCCGGGGGATATGTTTTGATAAATTTACAATCTTAGTATGAACCCTTATTAAGGGAAAAATGCCCCTAAGAATATATGTTAGAAGGAAGATCATGAAAAGCCTGGATTGAATCATATAGACTCATGAGTTGAAGAGATTAAAGTTTATTTATAAGTCATCAACTTTTGTCTTTGGATTACCCTTTATGTGTTACCCCTAACTTTCCTTTTATTCCAGCCAATGGCCGGTAATAGGAGAACTCGGGCTAACAACCGTTGTGAAGATCAGTGTGATGATTGTACCAATGAGATGCCCAATCCAATGGGAGCGGGAATCGCGAACTTTGTCACGCTTCTCTCTCAGCTAACTCAAGTTTTGAATAGAAACACTGGTCAAGAGGAACGTTCAACCCCCCCTAAGAAAGAACAAGTCGCTATTGAAAGCTTCATGAGACAAAGGCCTCCTACTTTTAGTGGATCATCCGATCCCACGATTGCTGAACAATGGATCAACTCCATTGAAAAGATATTCTCCATCCTCCAATGCTCTGAAAAAGAGAAGGTTCTCCTGGCGGCTTATCGTATGGAGGGTGAAGCTGATCAATGGTGGACGTTGATCAAAAATACGAAGCCTGAGGAGGAGATCGAGGCTTTGGAATGGAAGGTATTCCGGAAGATGTTTTTCGATAAATATTTTCCACGCACCCTCCGTCTTAAGATGGAAAGGGACTTCCTTTCCCTCAAGCAGAAAGATGAGGAATCTGTGGGAGCGTACGAGGCAAACTTCACAAGGCTTGCACGATACGCTTCCGTCTTTGTCGTTACCCCTGAATGCAAGGTTGACCGCTTCTTTGGTGGGCTGAAGCCTAGCTTGCGGAAAGCATTAGCGATCCGTGACTTCGACAGCTATGAGGAAATTGTCCGATGTGCCCTCAAGGTTGAAATGGAGATCGGAGAATCACAGGGGTATCATGGGGACAAGAAGCGGAAGGTGGACTTCAATGCTGGTGGTCCGATGGATAAATCCAACGGCGCTAAGAAATTCCAGCACCCCACTTGCCAAAAGTGTGGAAAGAAGCACCCTGGAAATTGCCTTAGGGGGACAAGAAAATGCTTCAAGTGTGGAAGAGAAGGGCACCTAGCTGTTAACTGTCAGCAAGAAGGACCCGCGGCTGCGACGGAGGGGAGGAACGCTCCGTTCGAACCTCAACGCGTTGTTCAATGCTTCAAATGCAAAGAACCGGGTCATTTTGCGAATCAGTGCCCTAATCCAAGGGTTATCGGAGGCAATCAACAACCTCCAAGACAGCAAGGAAGAGCTTTTGCCATCACTTCTGCCGAAGTGAACCCCGACAACGAAGTGGTGACAGGTACGCTAGTTATTCATTCAAGAATAGCGAACGTACTTTTTGATTCAGGTTCTACGCATTCTTTTATATCTCAAAAGTTTAGTAGAATAATCCCTGCACCACCACAAGTCATGGAAGTAAATATGTCGGTGAATACGGCAAATGGGGCAATCATTGCATCCCATGAGTATAAGTCCTCCCCTGTTATAATCTGTGGATTGAATTTCCCAGCGAACCTCGTCATACTCCCTTTGGTGGAATTTGATGCAATTCTTGGCATGGATTGGCTTTCCTTATATAGAGCCAACATAAATTGTCGGGAGAGGGAAATCACACTTCATATGGAGAATCGACCCCCGATTCTTTACAAGTGTCAGGAGGAAGATGAATCTCCTTTAGCTCCATCATCTCAAGCATGGATATTACTGCCTTATGAGCACGCATATCTGGCTCAGATGATTGAGTCCAAGGAAGAAACCACCCTTGAAGAAATGCCTATTGTGAGGGAATTCGCTGAAGTATTTCCCGAGGAACTTCCTGGTCTTCCTCCAAGAAGAGATGTTGAGTTCTCAATTGAACTTATACCTGGGGCGCTACCAATATCCAAGACTCCATATAGAATGGCTGTTGTTGAGCTTGAAGAGCTGAAGAAACAACTACAGGAGAATCTGGATAAAGGGTTTATACGCCCAAGTGCATCACCATGGGGTGCACCAGTCCTCTTCGTCAAGAAGAAGGATGGGTCAATGCGGCTTTGCATCGATTATCGTGAACTTAACAAAATCACGATAAAGAACAAGTATCCTCTCCCAAGAATCGATGACTTGTTTGATCAGCTGCGTGGAGCTCAATACTTCTCCAAGGTCGACTTGCGGTCGGGATATTATCAAGTAAGGGTGAAGAAGGAAGATATCCCCAAGACTGCTTTTCGTACAAGGTACGGGCACTATGAATTCATAGTAATGCCTTTTGGACTCACCAATGCTCCAGCAATATTCATGGACTTGATGAATAGAGTCTTTAGAGATTACCTAGATAAATTTGTGGTAGTCTTTATAGATGATATTCTGATATACTCCAAAACCAAGGAGGACCATGAGGAGCATTTAAGAACTGTACTGGAGACTTTGCGCAAGGAGAAGCTCTATGCCAAGTACAGCAAGTGTGAGTTCTGGTTGAAGGAGGTCTCATTCTTGGGCCATATCATCACAAGCAATGGGATATCTGTGGACCCCTCCAAAACAGATGCAGTTGAGGGATGGTCGAGGCCAACATCGGTAACTGATATCCGTAGCTTCTTGGGGTTAGCTGGATATTATCGACGATTTGTGAGAAACTTCTCACGATTGTCCAACCCTCTTACCAAGCTAACTCGAAAGGGAGTAAAGTTTGCTTGGAGTGATGAATGCGAAGAAAGCTTCAAGGAGTTGAAAAGGAGGCTTATCACTGCACCTGTGCTCACTTTACCCACAAGTGGGGAGCTTTTTGTGGTATTCAGTGATGCTTCGAAGAAGGGCTTAGGATGTGTGCTGATGCAGAATGATAAAGTGATATCCTATTCCTCAAGGCAGTTGAAAATCCATGAGCGAAACTATCCAACGCATGATCTGGAGTTGGCGGCGGTGATCTTCGCCTTGAAAATCTGGCGGCATTATCTCTATGGGGAGAAATGTGAGATATATACTGACCACAAGAGTCTTAAATATATATTCACACAGAAAGAGCTTAATATGCGCCAGAGAAGATGGATAGAGCTCATAAAGGATTATGACTGTTCAATACATTACCACCCTGGGAAGGCGAACAAGGTGGCGGATGCCCTAAGTAGAAAGGATCCAGCAATTCTATCAATGATGAGAATTGAGAAGGATCCAATCTTCTTAGACTTGATGAAGATGGACGTGGGAATCATAAAGAAGGGAACATCATCAATCCTTTCACAAATGATTGCTCAACCATCTCTTTTGGAAAGGTTAAAGGATGCTCAAAGGGATGATGCGAGAATCCAAGAAAAAGTGGAAGCTATCAAAAAGGGAAAATCCTCAGAGTTTAATGTTAATGAAGAAGGAATTGTGCGGTTTGGGAAAAGACTATGTGTCCCATCATGTTCGGAGCTGAAGAAGGAACTTTTGGATGATGCACATAGTTCAAATTTCTCTATTCACCCAGGGAGCACAAAGATGTATCGAGATCTCCGAGAAAACTTTTGGTGGGATAATATGAAGAAGGAGATCGCTGAATATACATCAAAGTGCCTGGTGTGTCAGCAAGTGAAGGCAGAGAGGCAGAAGTCTAAGGGGATGATGCAACCATTGCCCATACCAGAATGGAAATGGGAGAACATCGCCATGGACTTCGTCACTGGACTTCCAAGGACATCCAAAAGCAACAATGCAATCTGGGTTATTGTGGATCGTCTTACAAAGACTGCACACTTCATTGCTATTCGAGAGGATTTCTCTTTGGATAAACTGGCACGGATATATATCAGGGAAGTGGTACGGTTGCATGGAGTACCACTATCTATTGTGTCGGACCGAGATCCAAGATTTACCTCTAAGTTTTGGAAGAGTCTTCAACATGCTCTGAATACTGAACTGAACTTCAGTACGGCCTATCATCCTCAAACTGATGGCCAATCCGAGCGGACTATCCAAACACTTGAGGATATGTTGAGAGCGTGCTCAATGGACTTTAAAGGAGGATGGGATCAACATCTTCCCCTAGTTGAGTTCTCTTATAATAATAGTTTCCACTCGAGCATCCAAATGGCACCATATGAAGCCCTGTATGGGAAAAGGTGTAGAACACCGGCATGTTGGGATGAGGTCGGTGAACGTAAGCTGCTTGGACCAGAAATGGTCGAAGAAATGGTGGAGAAGGTGAAAACCATTCAGCAGCATATCAAGGCAGCCCAAAGTCGACAGAAGAGTTATGCAGATAATCGTCGACGAGACCTTGAGTTTAAAGTCGGAGACATGGTGTTTTTATGCATATCTCCGTGGAAGAAGGTCATGAGGTTTGGAAAGAAAGGGAAGTTAAATCCAAGGTACATCGGCCCATTCGAGATTCTTGATCGTGTTGGGGCTGTGGCCTATCGACTAGCACTTCCACCTACTATGGCCAAGGTGCATGATGTCTTCCATGTGTCCCTCTTAAGGAAGTACATACCAGACCCTTCACATGTACTCTCTTCCGAGGTGGTACAATTAGAAGACGATCTTTCTTATGAGGAGCAACCAGTGAAGATCTTAGATCGTAGAGAAAAAGTTCTACGAAATAAGACAATGCCCCTCGTCAAGGTGTTGTGGAGAAACCACAAGTTTGAAGAAGCAACTTGGGAGTCGGAGGATATGATGAAGCTAAGTTACCCACATTTGTTTTAGTGTGGGAAAAGGAAAATTTCGAGGGCGAAATTTCTTAAGGGGGGAATGTTGTAACGACCCAAAAATTTCATTAATGGAAAATCCCTCTTGATCCAGTTAAATGTTTCTTTATGTTTTTATATGATGTCAACTTCTTTAGTTTAACGTTAAGATTTGTGACCGTTACTTTTATAGCCGTTGAACAGTGATCATCTGGGTAGTTTAAATATAAGGCTTTAACGAACCAATTTTCTACTCAGACAAAGGAAGCGATGGCCTCATCCAGTAGAATTGCCCCTTACGAAGCCCATTTGTCGGAGCTCGGAAAGGAGGTGGCGTCTTTGGGCTTTGCCCTTGACCAAGCCCAAGGTGAGCTTCATCAAGTCAAGCTCGAACGTGATCGTCTACGGGAAAAATGGAAGTTGATAGAGATTACCACTCGAGCGATGTTATCCGAGCAACCCCAAGAGTCTGTCACCATCGCACACCTTACCCTTAGGTCTTATGCGGCTATTTTAAGGGGTTATGTAACAAATAAGTAGAACCATGTTCATGTACATTATTTTTGTATATAATAATGAATATAATTTCTAGTCATTTTTGATGCATTGTAGTTAGTTTTTAAAGTACAAATGATGTTTTTAGTTATTATTTAATTAAGAATTATATTTTATTAAATTAAAGGATTTTTGAATTAAATAATATTTTAATAAAATATTATTATTAATATTAAATTAATTTTTATTAAATATAAATGATCTTATAATTTTATGAATGCAATTAAAATTTTTATTAAGGTTTGAAAGCCATTTCTGTCAAAACCCGTGAATTTTTATAAATGTCGGTTTTTATTTTAAAAGTGAAAATTCACATATTTAGAAAATTATTTAGATAAAATAAATATTATTTTTGGAATCAGGACGTCGAAATTATCCAACGGTGAATTTTTCATAATTTTCTGAGACAGTCAAATTTTTGGGTAAAAATTAAATACCATTTAAGTATATAATGTGTTTTATGACATCATAATGACCCAATGGTGATGTAATAAAATACCATAATCCTTATGTTCGGCCAATATGTGTTTTATCAATAAAATAATGAGGTTTTGGGTTTGTTTGACTCACTTTTCAAAGCATTAATGGAGCCCTCAAGACTTATTCAACACTTTGCCTTTTTAAATTAATTTCCATGGGAGTGTGACTCACCTCCACATAAGCAACCCTATTTTTTTAATAAGTTCGGACCTTGGCCTTGTAAAATATTGTTTTCCTCTTCCCTTTTCCAGAAACCATGGGCAAATACCATGGGATGGTTTGTGGTTTGGATTATTTTAATATAAGGGGTCCCAAACCTAAATAATAAAGAATTCTCTCACCTTTCCTATATAAACCCACCCAAGCTCCCACTTCCTCCTCACTCAAAGCCCTTGAAGTTCGTCCAAACTCTGCCCTACTCTCTCTAGAATCCTCTCAAGGTGCCCCAAGCTCCCAAGAAGCCTCTCACAAGCCTCTCTCTAGCCTTTGGAAGCACACTTCCAAGTAAGGGTTTTTCTTCCTTTCTCTTTTTTTTGTCAATTTTATTTAAGTTGTATTGCCCTTTTAATTTAATTTATGAATGTTGGGGTATGGTTTCTCACCTCTCCCATACTGCCCTCTTATTGTTTGAATGATGGGAGGCCCCTTTCTCTCTCATTAAATGCCTCCCATGTACACCCGTTACTATGCCGAAATTCCGAAAGGAACCTTTTTCTCCTCTTCTATATTCAAGCAATACTTTTGTATCATGAATCTAAATTCCTTTTCAATTGTTCCGACATGTATCTATATGACCTTATTACTGTCCATTACATGTAAATATTATGAGGAACCCCTTTCTCTCTCATTAAATGCCTCCCATGTACACCCGTTACTATGCCGAAATTCCGAAAGGAACCTTTTTCTCCTCTTCTATATTCAAGCAATACTTTTGTATCATGAATCTAAATTCCTTTTCAATTGTTGCGACATGTATCTATATGACCTTCTTACTGTCCATTACATGTAAATATGATGAGGAACCCCTTTCTCTCTCATCAGCCTTTTTTTATATGTCACGCCGTTACGCTGCCAAAATCGCACCAATTTTCTAAGCCAATGTCTTTGTGTAGTGAATACCATGCCCTTTTCTCCATCAAGGGTATTCACCTTTATGCACATATACGTATTGATTGTAAAGTTTCATGTATGAATTCCACATTCCTTTATCGTGGAATAAATGATTATGTTTTATGAATCCATGTTTTATGATCCATGTGGGACACTTATGCATGAAATGAAATGTTTAAGAAGGGTGCGCCGTGATAGCGCTCCAATGCATTGGGTAAAGTATAGTATCATGATACGTCATGTGCAATGAGTGTTGACTCATGCTAATTCAAGTGCAACGAGGGTTTACTCGTGCTTCAAGTGCAATGAGGGTTTACTCATGCTCCATGTGCAATGAGCCTTGGCTCATGCTAATTCAATGTTAAGTGTTGTTGCCACATTTCCATGTTATGATTATCATGCTTTATCATGCCTTTATGTTCATGTCTCTCTTATGATCTATTGATATGCCTATTGCCTAACATGTATTGTACTCCTCATGTTATTCATTATGTACTCCCTTACTGGGCTTTATAGCTCACCCTTTTCTTATGCATGTCCTCAGGTTATCCCATGCAATGCTAAGTACGAAGGAATGTAGTGGTCATGTAAAGGAAGTTTTCAATAAGGATGTTGTATTTCAAGTTTAAAGTTTTTATGTAATGATCCTAAGCCCCAAAGACACTAAACCTCTCGATCTTCTTTGTTGTATCAAGTGAAGTTTTATGTAATAAAGCATGTTTAAGTTGTAATAAAAAGCAGGGTTGTCATATTTAACATCATTATATATCCCTTTTTCTTCTCTTAAAGAAACTTTTTCAGGGATTAAGGAAAAACCCACTACTGGTCTCTCAAAGAAGTGGTATTGATCTTAATCGATCTCTTTAAATTTTATTTCATCTTATACCTTACATAATCATATTATATACATCATGAAATGATTAATATAGTATATTAAATAAACTAAGATTTTATTATGATTTTTCAACCATCATTTTCCACCACTCTTCCATCAAATGTAAATTAATGTATTAGTCGTCCAAACATGTTGACTACCACATCCATATAGAGATGATCCATTTTACATAATTGGATTTAATTTTATGATATTATGAAGGACTATATATATATATGATATTTATGAAATATTTATTGGTTAATAAATATAATACCTTATCTGTATTCCTACTATATCATCTTTCAGAAGGAAAAACATCATTTAAGTGTTAATGTAGACTACAACCTCCATGAAGTTATGCGATTACTTTTTAATTTTGTAATTTCTTGGTTGGTAATACTGTTAGATTTAATTAATATATAAGATATATATGATATTAAAATTATTCTTTATTGTTTAAATATTATTTTCCTTTGTTTTTTCCATCCATCGAAAAGTGGAAAATTCACTCATGCGTATAGACGGATTACCATCACCATGAAGTGATGTAATTAATTTTCCATCACAAACAAATATGAATGGTCATTAATATTTAATTAAAAAGTAAATATAAACCTTATGACATGATCAATATTATATATATGATGTAACAATGATTACTGTTAAAGTTCCACAATAGATGAACTGCGAAATATATGAAATAATGAAACAATTAAAACATGGAAATGAGGATTATAGTAAATAAGTTTTAATAAACCATAGATGAATTTTTTTAACATTATCATATATGATATAATAATAATATTAATGTTTAATGGTATATAATTACCATAAATATAAATTTATTATACCAGAGGATATATTTCATGTTAATCATGTCAAACATGATGAAATGGTTTTTTGTCAACTTTTTTTCATTGAGACATATTTTATGTTATTATACTATTCAATTTTCTAATGTGTATATAAGAGGGTTCAAGGTGTAAGGTAAGATCATATTTTTCATGGTTAACCCATATATTAGTATTAATTTATAAATGATCCATGTCATAAAAGATCATTGATGTCATGATCAATATATTTAAAATATAGATTACTTGAATTTATTGTGGAATCAAGAGGAGGAGAATCATCACATAAAATATATAATTAATTTATATATAGATCAGGAATTACATTAAATTATAATCCATTATTCAGTGATTATTCAATGATTATTCAATTGAATTGATCTCATCATAATATTGTTTTTGTTACAGTATCCGTGAACAAATTACCTCTACCAGTGATCCACACATGCACAACAATAATTTAATGGTACTAATGAATCATCAGGTGATAGAACTCAAAATCGTGACCACTTATCATTCATGTTTATATTCTATAGAATACACTTTTGGAAAGATTATTTCTTTATTCTCTCTCATTGGCTTGACAGAGTAAGTGGATATAGAACATTAAATTTCTCTAAAACACTCCCTAGGTTTTGATAGAGATTATCCAAATATATAGTTCACAATATCATTTATAGAAAAATGACAAAATTAGATATTTATTAATGTAGGTTTTATGTTAATTATTTCCTCATATATCCCTTACAATTCACGTAATACTTTTTGAAACTAATGTATAATAATAATATAATTATTACTATTCACTTGAATGTGAATCGCCAATGAGTAAATAAATATCATTTATATCATTTATAATCATACATTTAAACGATGATCTCTAATCCTCATCTTTTTTTACAAATAGTGAATAATTAATATATAATTAATGATAAAATTTAATTTCATTTCTTCTATAAATATAAATAAATATTATATTCTCAGAACACAGAAAATAAATATTTATTATTATTTTACAAGACACTTATCTATTTGACTGACTTGTTATTAAATCATGGAAATCAAAAAATCTGGAATAATTGTTAGATTGTAAATCACAATAAAAATTTATTATAACATGTTAATTAAATATTGAATTTTTTATAGATTACGGTGAACATGATGGAGGTCGTCACGGCCCTCATAATTACATTTATTAACCTACACTAGCACAGTGGTGCATGGTCGAACTGCAGAGATGGCATATGAGCAAATTCTATGGTTTTAAAACTAAATACCTCCCTTTTGTCAGTAATTAGTAAACAAATATTTATTTTTATTATTTTTTAAGCGACGAAGTGGAAACAAGATGATGAAACATGTTTTTAACAAGGAAACTAAAATTAACATTAAGTACTGTTAAGCTATGATATAAGGCAAACTAAAATTAAGCAATGAAAACAAATTAGCTAAGATCAACAAAAATCACTCTCGAAATCTAGTCTACTGGTTAAAATAATTAAATTCTTCACCACTTTTACTAAATCACTCCTCAAAAACATGTTGTAGAATCTTCCTCTAAAAGAAATTAAACAGGTAGAAGATTATGTTTTGGAGTTCGCCACACCAAAACATTACCAAACTGCTAGAAAGATTGAAAATGATTAAATTTGGAAATAAACTCTCCATAAATTTCCAAAGTTAATGAAATTAAAATTATGATAGAGGCATTCAAAAACATCCTTTCCAGTCGAATTTTTATTAATAATTTTGAAATCAATTGAGAGGTGAAACAACTGAACAAAGAATCATAGTTCAATCTCGCCGATTGAATATGATTCTGAAAAATGTAAGTAATTGAATATGTTTTAAAGAAAAACCAGTACTAATTAATTACAAAGATATGAAAAGATTAAGATATGATCATCTTGATTAAATAATTGAAAAAATTCCAAAAACAGAGTACAAACATAAAGGACAAAGGGAAGAAGAACTCTCCAAGTGACCCTCTGCCTTCAGGCTCCTCAGTCTACAGCTCATCTACAGTGTTGCTCCCAGGTATCCGCTCTCAAGACCGGTGTGTTCATGGAATAAATGAGCATCCTCTCTAATTCTGTTGATTTATCAGCTTTAATACCTTGGATTCATGTACTGCATATCACTGCTCGATTAACACCAACTTGGAATGTCCTTCATCTACGCACTGTAAAATGTGCATTTTTTCACGACCGACACATCACGATAGAATTTCCCTCATAACTAACTCTCGCTGAGTTAGTTTCTTGATGCTGGATTTGGTTTTAGCTATTTAATGAACCTGCAAGTTAGAAAAGAATGATAAATAATCGAGAACTCAAATAAGAAAAATAGTTATTATTATTATTTTTTTAAATTAAGAGTTATATTTCTCATTAATAGTTAACTAATGTTAATAATTAAATATCTTAATTGATATTTATTATAAATATATAACATTTTTATCAAACTCTATTGAGTTAATTAAATTAATAAATATAAATAATAAATACTAATTTTTTAGTTAATCAAATTTAACTAAATCATTAAAATTTAAGAAATTAAGTTGTTAGATTAATCTATAAATTATTTAATTTTATTTTACTAATTAGAACATAAATACATTAATTTTAAATTAAGAAGTATATCTTAAAGTTTATTTATAATCATTATTAATTATATATTTATACTAATAATAGTAAATTAGTTAATTATTAACACTTATTATTAAGTTTGTTTTATATTTTAATTTATTATATATCTATTTATTAATATTATAAATGTTTTAAAATTTCTAACTTTTATAAATTTAATTATACTCATTCGACTTAAAAATGTTACTTAAACATTAACTTTGTTTTACTTTTTTTTAATTTACTTTTATTATTAATTTTATTATTATATTTTTTAAAAGTTACAGCTTCTTCTTCCTCCCCCAATTATCAGTGCAAGGCGGAGGGTTTGAGTTAGCTTCCAGAGATAGCCTCCTCCTGTGCAAGCCGCAGCAGCGCGGAGCTCCTCCCTCGACGGCCAACGCAGGTCTTCATTCCAGCGCACATCCTCATCAATGTGGCATTAGAAATATCTTCTCCTCAAAGCCACTCCTTCACTTCATCGTGACTCATCAAAGGCGGTCAGAGGTTTCAGCGTGGATTGATCTCCTGTATCAGGTGTTGCGGTGCGGCTTATCCACAGGTGGCACGACTCATCCAGCAACGGACACCCTTCTTCCAACGGGTGCAGGCACTAGTCCCTGCTATTCCTCCCACTTTGGATACAAGCGGCCCAACCAAGTGTCATCTCCTTGTTCTTCACATAGCGATGATGAAGGTTTCCACAGATATTTCATCAAACATGGAGCAAGACGACTCCTCGGCCTGCACGGTTCTGGAGCGACTCCAGTAGGTGCGGTGTCTCTCCAGCAAGGATTCAGCTCCAGATAGAGGTTCTGTGGCTCAGCTATAAATTCTATACATAGCTCCTTCTCGGGTGGCTCGGCTCCACCTCATGCTTCAGAAATGCATAGATCTGTTGCGGCGACTTTCAGATCTATCAGCGATGAGTAGGGAGTAACGTTGAGGAAAAGAGGATAAGTATGGTGAGTTGGAGAGGAGGAACGATGAAGTGCAGGGAAAGAGCAGCGTGAAAGAAGGGGAAAAGTGAGGATAAATTGACAACGGTGATAGAATTGAATATATATCGGTGATTTTATGGAAGCAGCAACTGGTGAGGAATGAAATAAGGCAGTGAGAAAGAATATATCAGTGATGCAGCTACTGATAGAGGAAAATAAACGTTACCGATAAAATTTTTAAAAACAAAGGCTTTTGGTAGTATAAAAAGGCTCACCGATAGACAAAATAAGAAGTCACGGGTGGAATAAAACAGTCACTGGTATGTTTAAAATGAAGATCACTGATACAACGAAGTATCAGTGAGGTGAGGACCGATAGCAAGGCTACCAATGGAAGGGGCGGTTACGGTGAGGTTAATGTGGTACATCAATGGATCACCATTAGTGGATAAATAGAAGCCAACTGTTATGTATGGTGACCTTTTTAAAAATATACACACAAATTAAACATAGAATTAAAACTCAAATAAATTAAATTAAGAGACGTAAAATAATTAATTAAAATAATCCTAATGCCATTAATTAAAAACATAATATTTATTAACCTTTAAAACATTAAATTTATTAATTGTCAATACTAAAATTATAAACTAAATACTTGTTAAACTAAATTAATAATAAATTAAAATTAAGAATAACTAAACATGAAAATTGCAATGTAGTAGGGTGTGACATTGAAAAGCAACGATGACCTATATATGTCACCGCTAATGCTCGTCTACCTCACCGGTAGACTAAAGAAAATAAAAATGAATTAATAACAAATCTACATACATAAAATAGTATAATTAATGTCTCAAAAATCTTAATTAATTAATTAAATAACTATTTGAACACATAATATTAAGGGTGAACAATTTTATTTAATTTAAAAACACAAATTATTTACTTAAATGACTTGCATGAAGATTTTACACATTAACTAATAATGTTAAAATATTATAATGTGACTAAATTAAAAGATAAAGAATTAAAATAATGTCTATGTTAATTAAATAAGATTACATGGATTAAATAATTTTTTAAAATAGAAATTAACTTATTAAAAAGATCATGCCTATTTGAATTAACTAAATAATCACTGTTACTAAATTAAATTTAATGGTTCAACGATAGTTAAAATTAAAGCCTATCATTATACTTAAATGAGATCTACCAGTATGAAAGAATAGTGGTGACAACGGTTACCAATATAAACAAGGTCACCGTTACATCTCAAAACAGGCTACCGGTAAGCTAAATGAAAGAAGGTCACCGTTAGACAATATAAGTAACCTGGCTACTAGTAGAGTAAATGTAACCCAGCTATCAATAGTTTAGCTACCAGTAGTCTCACAAGTGGTAACTAAGTCACCGGATGAGTAAAAGTTTAAAATAAAAAGTAAATTATTTAGAAAAGTCAATAATTATTAGTAATAAACTGATAATAATTAATTAGAAAAATTGAAAATTAGTTATATAAAAAACAAATAAAGAATAAATCAATTATTTTAGGGTCTATAATTACATAAATTATCATAAAAAATGAACATTTTTCAAATTTAATTATAGCATTACAAAAGTAAAAATATGTTGCATAATGTGATTAAATAATTAATTAGTTCATTAAAAATCATGTAAAAAGTTGTGGCAAAACAATGTAAAAATAGTGCCACATCAAATTCCGCAACACATAAACATTGTTTGTCCTCAAAAAATCTCATGTTTTATTATCTTGGAAAACATAGGTATGATTATAATTCAAATAAAATTTAACATGTCCATAACAATAAACAGAGGACTTCAAAAACATGTCAATAGGCTTTTAGAAAATAAGTTACTCATATTAACCTTTCCTAGAGAAAATTCTCACTTCTAGTCTTGAAAACTATGAATCATCAAGTAATTAAAATGTCATGCCCCATATGTGGTACTGTTTAGTGACTAACTTCAATCTAGGCTCAAGTCCAAATTCCATGAGTGACAAAAATGTAAAATTTATGTGGAATTAAGAACACAACTATTGATCTTTGTACTTTGATTTTATCACCTAGGTTACAAAAATAAATAATTTTTTTGTGAATCACCTCAATGATACAACCTAATTGATTTTTATAAAAACCAATTGACCCCTTTTTCATTTGTATTTCATAATTACCCTCACCTTAATGAGCTCATTTTTTATCCTAGACACTTTATTTATTTTTTCCAATCCATGTATCATTGTGCTCAGCATTGTGCAATGCACTTATTCAAGGTGTACAGAGGGCTTATAGTAAACAGAAACGCACCCAGCATCCAGGGTCTCAGAGACTCACCGTGGGATCCCAGATGCCTATATTACTTTAGTATCAAAATATTTATATGAAGACCATTAAAATTAGCTCATTAAGGTGATTAATTTTAAATAAATAAAATAAAAATGAGTCACCTATGTTCAAAATCAAACTTCTAATTCCAAGAGTCATGATCACAATTCCATTAACATATCACCCATGTTATTCTTAGAAGTAATTCATGAACCACAATTTATATTAGATCACTAAGATAGACCACTCTTAAATCATCCATTATCAATAATTTTATATTCAAAGCAACTCTCAACTATCTGCAAATCATTGTTCTTAGGCAAGACTCATTTGAGTACAATGTAATGCATAAAATCATGCAAGAATTTGAAAAAAATTATATATTTTTTACAAAATGTTTGAAATTGCAGTGGGAATTGATGAGCTCTCATTAAAGAAAAATTAAGCACAGTCAAGAATTGACCCTCTCCGCCACACATAAAACCCAACTTTGTCCCCAAAGTTGACTTTCAAAATTGGAGGACAACAATTAAACAATTATGGTTCAAAACAGATTTTCAATTTAGTAGATATATGACATGTATAAAGGGTCACAATGAAGTTTAAAAATATGGTTTTACACAAAGGTTAATTTACAGTAAGTTCTTTATCTTGTACGTGGATTATCATTTATTTCCAGTTAATAATTTTAAAAATTGCTCAAATATAACAAGTGACGTGTAAGTGCACTATGTACTGGGTGAAAGAATTTGAACAGATTGTGTTCAATAATTTGTTCAATATAGTAGACAATGTTCATGCTTAACACCTCAAAGATACAATCAGTTCCAATGAAAAACACCACAACCAGCAATCATGAACCCCCTAACACTTAATTTCATGCATTGGATGGGTTTGAAAATGGTGAAATCTAATTTTTCTAGCAAGAAGCACATGCAGAATTTTAAAAATTCAGTAGCAAGACATGCAACACAATTTTATACAGTAAAAATGTAGCATAATTTTTTACAGTAAAAATGTTGTAGAAATTTTTTAAAATAAGCATAATTTTTAGTGAGGAGAATTTTATTTATCAAAAAGTGGATCATATTTTTTTAATGAAAGCATAAATGATAATAAAGATGAAACAGAATTCAATAGTAAGGTACTTCCCTAACTTATTTTTTTTCTATCAATCCTTAAGGATGGGAATTCCATTCCTCCATGCAACCAATGACAACATCCTAAAAATAAAAATAATGAAAACGAATGTCAAATATCCAACATAGACAATGAATACAAGAGGCAGCACAACATGAATTTATTCAAAGTAAAAAAAGAACATAAATAAAAGTAAACACAAAAGAAAGAACATGGGTTGACTCCCATGAAGCACTAAATTTAAATTCTTCAGTTAGACTTTATTTAATTACAAATTTTTATTTATTAACAAAACAAATACCATGGGTTGCCTCCCATGATGTGCTATATTTAGATTCCCCCGCGGGACTCACCCTGAAACTAACCATAGTCACTAGGTGGGTGTGGTTTCCTTAATAGGAACTACAACATGTGTTTATCCCAACTATTTTTTATAGAAAGATGAGATTTGTGGGTATTAAAGCTAAACCCAACCAAATTCTCATATCCTGAATTAACCCATAAGAAACACCCTTTAACTATTGTGAGAATTGTGTTTTCCACTTCCGAAATTGTTTCAGAGTTATCATGAGTTGAGTTCATATGAAGGGACAACATAGTACCAGGTGCTTCAAAGGGTGTGGCATTATTTTCATGGATTTATCTCTCAACTTCTTCATTAACATATTCAAATACAAGGGTTCTTATGGGTGAATTCTTAATATTATGTTCAAGAAGAGAATCAATAGAGTGATGAACAGAATCATATACAATGGAACTCAAGTGTGATTCCCCCTCTAAGCTACTATCAGTATCCTGAGATGACTCAGAAACCTTGACAGGTGAGGATGAATGTGACAGGCAGTGAAGATAGTTTATTTTATCACAAATTGACTCAGGATTAACAATGTTGTAAATATCTTCCAAAATATCCTCATCTGTTAACTCACAATGAACATCTAATGATTATAACAAATCAGTTCTGCCTAGATCAAGTGTGTGTTCAACAACTCTTTCATGTTCAAGTTCAGAAGGCTCACTTTCTAAAACCATGTCATTTGAGTGTTGAAAAATGATTAAATCAACAGGAGTAATGTCCATTTCAGCATCAATAAACTCAGTTTCTAGAATGTTGAAATTAAAACAATTCACCCAAGTTTTCCAACACTGACTTCCATTTCATTGCACAATGATTCATAAATGTTATTACTATTAGAATAGGGAAATTAGAACTCATGAATTAGTCTTTCTTCGAAAATCATTCCCTCAGCTTCATCATCCAATAACATTTCAGTGATTATTGGATTTATTGGTTCAAAATATGAAATAGAAGTGTTCAGATTATGTTCATAGAAATGAAATTCTATGATTTCCAACATAAAGTTATCTTCCAAAGTGTACCCAATATCAAGTTCAGGCTCATTGTATAGAATTCCAGAAATTTTGGGTGAACAATTATTAACAATCCAGTTTTCATCTTCTAATATGTCTTCAACCCAAATGACTTCCTTTTCAGAACTCCTAATATAGTGATTTTTATCTAATGTGTGAATTATTAATAGAATTGGACTTTCTTTTTCAATCTATTTTAATTCAGTTTCACTGTTTTCCTACTCAACACCAATATAAATCTTTATTGGATTTTCAATTTTTTGTTCTTGACTCAGAGAGTTGGTTATTTCCAGATTTCGTTCAACAGTTTCATATTCATCAAAATGGAAGTTTTCTTTCCCAATTTCACAGTCACTCTCCTCTTCATCATGGTTTTAAAATATTTTATATGCATTTTCTTTTTCTTTTTCTTCAAATTATTCTTATACTTTATCCCTTTGTTTTAATTCAAAGAGCATATTTTCTAATCTTTTTAGTCTTTGATCTCGCTCTTGAGAATCTCATAGTTGAATATCATGGGTTATCGTAAACCAATTATTAATTAGTTCCACCCTAGAATCCAGTTTAGAATCAATTATGTCATTTTTAGCAAGGGTGTCAGGACTAAATTCAATGTTTTTCTCATTCTCTTCAATGAAAGTAGTCTATTGTGGCTGGTTATAGACACACTGCCATGCAGTAGGTCCCAAACATCCACAACAAAAATTGTAAGGTCCAGTGCAGTATTCTGAGCCTTCAAAATATACCATTTTTTTTAACAAAAATCAGATTAAACATAGAGTTTCACTGTTAATGCATAATTTTAATGAACAACTTAACCAGTAGGTTCTAGTTCATAGTTTTCTCTTTTTTTTGTAGATTTTTTATAGGATTTTTTATGTGTTTTTATGTTTTTTATTAAAACATTAGATTCTTCGTTCGTGCCTTCCCCAGCAATGAAATCAAATTTTGAACAGGCTGTAGGTCGTCACAGCCCTAAAAATTACATTCATTAACCTACTCTAGAACAATGTTGCAAGGTTGAACCACATAGAAGGCAAATGAACAAATTATAAGGTTTTAAAACTAAATACCACACTGTTGTCAGCAATTAGTTAAAAAAATTATTTTTATTATTTTTTAATAAATTAAGTGGAAACACGATGATGAAACAAGTTTTTAACAAAGAAACTAAAATTAACACTAACTATTGTTAAACTAAGATATTAGGAAAACTAACGTTCAGAAACGAAAACAAAGGAGCTATGATCAACAAAAGCCACTCTAGAAATATAGTCTACTGTTTAAAATAATTGACTTATTCACCACTTTTATTGAATCACTCCTCAAAAACATGCTGATGAATCTCCCTTGCTAAGAAATTCATAAGGAAGAAGATTAAGTTTTGGAGTTCACCACATCAAAACCAATCCGAACTGCTCGGAATATTGATAAATATTAAATTCTGAAATAAACTCGCCGTAAATTTCCAATGTTAATGACAATAAAATTCTGTTAGATGCTTTCAAAAACAACCTCGCCAGTCGAATTTGAATTACTAATTTTGAAATCAATTGAGCGGTGAAACATCTTAATAAAGAATCATATTTCAATCTCTCCGATTGAATATGATTCTGAAAAATGTATTTAATTAAAGATGTTTTAATGAAAAACATGTTGAAATGAATTCCAAAGCTACGAAAATAATAACCTATGATCATATTGATTAAAACACTGAAAAAAAATCCAAAAACTGATTACAAAAATAAAGTAAAAAGGGTAGAAGAACTCACCAAGGGACCCTCTGCCTTCGGGCTCTTTAGTCTCCGGCTCGTCTCCAGTGTTGCTCCCAGGTATCCGCTCTCGAGACTGGTGTGTTCATGTAATGAATGATCATCCTATCTAATTCTGCTACTTGCTCTGCTTTAATACCTTCTTGTCATCTAATGCATGTCACTGCTAAATTTCCACCGACTTGGAATGTCCTTCATCCACGCACTGTAAAATGTGCATTTTTTGCGACCGACACGTTGCGCTAGAATTTCCCTTGTAACTAACTATTGCTGAGTTAGTTTCTCGAACCTGGACGGGTTCTCAACTATTGAATGAACCTGCAAGTTAGAAATGAATGATTAATAAACAACAATGCAAATAACAAAAAACATTTATTATTACTATTATTATTTAATTAAGAATCATATTATTCATTAATAGTTAACTAAATTTAATCATTAAATATATTGATTGATATTTATTATTTATATATAACATTTCTATCAACCGCTATTTAATTAATTTAATTAATAAATATAAATACTAAATACTAATTTTTTAGTTCATCAAATTTAACTAAATCATTACAATTTAATATCATAAGCAAATAAGTAATTAGAAATTAAATAATTTAGAAAGTATTATTAATTTTATTATTACCATTTAAGAAATTATATTTTTAGATTAATCTATAAATTAGTTAATTTTAATTTACTAATTAGAACTTAAATAATTTAATTTTAAATTAATAAGTATTTCTTAATGTTTATTTATAATTATTAATAATTATATATATATACTATTAATAGTAAATTAATTAATTACTAATAATTATTATTAAGTTAGTTTAATATTTTAATTTATTACTTATCTATTTATTAATATCATAATTGTATTAAAATTTATAACTTTTTTATATTTAGTTATATTCATTTGACTTAATAAAGTTACATCAACATTAACCTTTTTTTACTTTATTTTTACATTACGTTTATAAATACTTTTATTATTATATTTTTTTAAAGTTATCTCTTCTTATTCCTCCACCAATTATCGGCGCAAGGGGGAGGGTTTGAGTTAGCTTCCAGCGGAAGCCTCCTCCAGTGCAAGTCGTAGTTGCGTAGATCTCCTCCATCGGTGACCAGTGCAAGTCTTCATTCTTGCGCACATCCTCTTCAACGTGGCATGAGACATCTATTCTCCTCAAAGCCACTCCATCTCATCATCGCGACTCATCATAGGGGGTCAAAGGTTTCGGCGTGGATTGATCTCCTGCAGCAGGTGATGCGGTGCGGCTTATCCGCATGTGGCGCGACTAATCCAACAGCGGACTCCCTTCTTCCAACGGGTGTGGGAACTAGTCCCTACTATTCCTCCCACATAAGATAAAAGTTGTCCACCTAAGGGTCGGATCCTGGTTCCTCACATAGAGACGATGAAGGTTTCCGCAGAGAGTTCTTCAAACATGGTTCAAGACGACTCCTCAACCTTCTCGGTTCTGGCACGACTCCAGTAGGTGCAGCATCTCTCCAGTAAGGATTCAACTCCAGATAGAGGTTTGGAAGCTGAGCTATAAATTTTGCACAAAGCTCCTTCTCGCATGGCTCAACTCCACCTCATGCATCAACAATGCGTAGATCTGTTGCGGTGACTTTCAGATCTATTAGTGAGGAGCATGGAGTAATAGTGAGGAAAAGAGGAGAAGTATGGTGAGTTGGAGAGGTGGAAGAGTGAGGTGCTGGGAAAGAGCAGTGTGAAAGAAGGGGCAAAAGTGAGGATAAATTGACATCAGTGAGAGAATAGAATATATATCAGTGAGCTTGAGGAAGTTGCAACCGGTGAAGAAATAAATAAGGCCATGACAAAGTGGATATCGGTGAGGCAACTACTGATAGGGGAAAATTATGGATCCCGAGAAAATTAATAAAAATAAAGGCTACCGGTAGAATACAAAGGCTCACCGTTAGACAAATAAGAAGTCACGGGTGGAATAAAATAGTCATTGGTATGTTTAAAATGAAGAACACTGATACAACAATGTATTAATGAGGTGTGGACCGGTAGCAAGGCTACCAATAGAAGGGGCTGTAAAGGTGAGGTTAATGCGGTACAACAAAGGATCACCATTAGTGGATAAATAGAAGCCAACTGTTACGTATATTGACCTTTTTAAAAATATACACACAAATTAAAAATATTATTAAAACATAAATAAATTAAATAAAGATACTTAAAATAATTAATTAAAATAATGCTAAATACAACTATTTAAAAACATAAAATTTATTAAACTTTAAAAAATTAAATTTATTAATTTTCAGCACTTAAATTATAAACTAAATACTTGTTAAACTAAATTAATAATAAATTACAATTAAGAATAACTAAACATTCAAATTACAAAGTAGCAGCGAGTGACATTGAATAGCAACGATGACCCATATAAGTCACCGCTAATGCTCGTCTACCTCACCGGTAGACTAAAACAAAATAAAAATGAATTAATAACTAATATGCATAAATAAAATAATATAATTAATGTCCAAAAACTAATAATTAATTAAATAAATAACAATTTGAACACATAATGTTAAGGGTGAACCCTTTTATTTAATTTAAAAACACAAATTATTTACTTAAATGACTAGAAGGAATATTTAACACATTAATTAATAATGTTAAAATATTATAATATGACTAAATTAATATATAATGAATTAAAATAAATTATAAGTTAATTAAATAGGAAAACATTGATTAAATAATTGTTTAAAAAATAAATTGAATAACTAAAAAGATCAATCAGATTTAACATAACTAAATACTCACTATTAATAAATTATAATTAAAGGTTCACTGATAGTTAAAAATAAGGGCTACCAATATACTTAAATGTGGTCTACCGGTCGGAAAGAATAGTGGTGACAAAAGTTACCGGTATAAACAAGGTCACTGTTACATCTCAAAAAAGTCTACCGGTAAGCAAAAAGAAAGCAGGTCACCGTTAGATAGTACCGGTAACCTGGCTACTAGTAGAGAAAATGTAACACTGTTAGTGGTAGCTTAGCTACCGATAGACTGGAAAGTGGTAACTAAGTTACCAGATGAGTAAACTTTTAAAATTAAAAGTAAATTATTTAGAAAACTTAATAATTATTAATAATAAATAGATAATGATTAAGTAGACTAATTGAAAATTAGTTATATGAAAAAAAATTAGGAATAAATCAATTATTTTTGGGTCCAAAATTACATAAATTGTTATAAAAAATATTCATTTGACAAATATAATTATAAAATTACAAAATTACAAATATTTAGCTTAAAGTGATTAAAGAATTAATTAGATCATTAAAAATAAAGTAAAATGATTTTTCAAAACTATGTAAAAATAGAGCCACATCAAATTCCCACACACATAATCATTGTTTCTCCTCAAACAATCTCATGTTTTATTATCTTTGAAAACTGTGGTATGCATATAATTCAAATTAAAATGTAACATGTCCAGAACATTAAACCGAGGACTTCAAAAACATATCAATAGGATTTTAGAAAATAAATTACTCATATAAACCTTTCCTAGAGAAAACTCACACTGGTAATCTTGAAAACTATGAATCATCATGTAATGAGGATGTCATGCCTCATATCTAGTACTGTTTAGTGACTAACTTCAATCCAGGCGCAGGTCCAAAGTCCAAGAGTGACCAAAATGTAAAATTTAAGTGGAATTAAAAACATAACCGTGGAACTTTGTACTTTTACTTTTTCACATAGGTTCCAAAAATAAATAATTTTTTTGGGATTCACCTCAAAGATACAACCCAATTGATTTCCATAAAAACCAATTAACCCCTTCTTCATTTGGAATTCATCATTCCCCTCACCTTAATGAGCACATTTTTGACCCTAGACACATTATTTATTTTTCCCGATCCATGTATCATTGTTCTAAGCACTTTGTAATGAACTTATTCAAGGTGAACAGAGAGCTTATAGTAAACAGAAATGCACCCAGCATACAGGGTCTCAGAGACTCACCGTGGGATCCCAGATGCCTAGATTACTCCAGTTTCAAGAGGCAGCACAACATGACTTTATTCAAAGTAAAACAAGAACAGAAATAAAAGAAAACACAAAAGAAAGAACATGGTTTGACTCCCATGAAGCACTAAATTTAAAGTCTTCCTCTAGACTTTATTTAATTACAAATTTTTATTTATTAACAAAACAAAGACCATGGGTTGCCTCCCATAATGTGCTAGATATAGAGACCCTAGCTAGAATCACCTTGAAACTAACCATATTCACTAGGTGGATGTGGTTTCCTTAATAAGAACTACAACATGTGTTTATCCCAACTATTTTTTATAGAAAGATGATATTTGTGGGAATTAAAGCTAAACCCAAACAAACTCTCATAGCCTGAATTAACCCATATGAAACACCCTTTAACAGTTGTGAGAATAGTGTTTTCCACTTCCAAAATTGTTTCAAAGTTATCATGAGCTGAGTTCATATGACGGGAAAACATAGTACCGGGTGATTCAAAGGGTGTGGCATTATTTTCATAGATTTATCTCTCAACTTATACATTAATGTATTCAAATTCAAGGGTTCTTGTGGGTGAATACATAATAGTATGTTCAAGAATAGATTCAACAGAGTGATTAAAATAATCATATAAAATGGTACTCAACTGTGATTCCCCCTCTAAACTGCTATCAGTATCCTTAGATGAATCAGAACCCTTGACAGGTGAGGATGAATGTGACAGGCAGTAAAGATAATTTATTTTATCAAAAATTGATTCAAGATTAACAATGCTGTAAATATCTTCCAAAATATCCTCATCTGTTAACTCACAATGAACATATAATCATTATAACAATTCAGTTCTTCCTAGATCAAGTTTGTGTTCAACATCTCTTTCAAGTTCAAGTTCAGAAGGATCAATTTCTAAAACAAAGTCATTTGAGTGTTGATATAAGATTAATTCAAGAGGATTAATGTCCATTTCAGCATCAATAAACTCAGTTTTGAGAATGTTTAAATTAAATCAATTCTCCCATATTTTCCAACACTGACTTCCATTTCATTGCACAATGATTCAAAAATGTGATTACTATTAGAATAGGGAAAATAGAACTCATGAGTTAGTATTTCTTCAAAAATCATTCCCTCAGCTTCATTATCCAATAAAATTTCAGAAATTATTGGGTTTATCGGTTCAAAATATGAAATAGAAGTGTTCAGGTTAGGTTCATAGAAATGATATTCTATGATTTCCAACATAATGTTATATTCCAAAGTGTACCCAATATCAATTTCAGGCTCATTGTTTAGTATTCCAGAAATTTTGGGTGAAGAATTATTAACAATCCAATTTTCATCTTCTAATTTGTCTTCAACCCGAATGACTTCCTTTTCAAAACTCCTAATACAGTGATTTTTCTCTAATGTATGAATTATTAATAGAAATATACATTCTTTTTCAATATATTTTAATTCTGTTTCAAAATTATCCTACTCAACTACAATATAACTCTTTATAGGATTTTCAATTTTGTGTTCTTGACTCGGAGAGTTGGTTATTTTCAGATTTAGTTCAACAGTTTCATATTCATCAAAATTAAAGTTTTGTTTCCCAATTTCACAGTCACTCTCCTCTTCATCCTGGTTTTCAAATCTTTTATACACTTTTTCTTTTTCTTTTTCATCAAATTTTTCTTATTCTTGAATCCTTTCTTTTAATTCAAATAGAATATTTTATAATCTTTTTAGTCTTTGATATCGCTCTTGAGAATCTATTAGTTGAATTTCATGGGTTATAGTAAAACAATTATTAATTAGTTCCACCCTATCATCCAGTTTAGAATCCATTAGGTACTTTTTAGCAAGGGTGTCATGACTGAATTCAATGTTTTTCTTATTCTCTTCAATGAAAGTATTATATAGTTGCTGGTTATAGACACAATACCTTGCAGTATGTCCCAAACCCCCACAACAAAAATAGTAAGGTCCAGTGCAGTAGTTTGAGCCTTCAAAATATTCCATTTTAAAAAAAATCAGATTAAAAACAAAGGTTCACTATTGATGTAGAATTTTAATGAACATCTTAAGCAGTAGGTTCTAGTTCACAATTTTCTCTTTTTCTGTAGATTTTTTATATGATTTTTTATGTGTTTTTATGATTTTTATTAAAACATTATATTATTAGTTTGTGCCTTCCCTGGAAACAAAATCAAATTTTGAACGGGCTAGAGGTCATCACGGCCCTAAAAATTACATTTATTAACCTACACCAGAACAATGGTGCAGGGTTGAACCACATAGAAGGCAGATGAACAAATTCTAAGGTTTTAAAACTAAAGACAGCACTGTTGTCAGCAATTAAGTAAACAACTTTTTATTTTTATTATTTTTTAATAAATGTTGTGGAAACAAGATGATGAAACAAGATTTTAACAAAGAAACTAAAATTAACACTAACTACTATTAAACTAAGATATAAGGAAAACTAACGTTAAGCAACGAAAAAAAGGACCTAAGATCAACAAAGGTCACTCTGTAAATCTTGTCTACTATTTAAAATAATTTACTTATTCACCACTTTTATTAAATCACTCCTCAAAAACAAGCCGATGAATCTCCCTCGCCAAGAAATTCAATAGGCATATGATTACGTTTTGGAGTTTACCACACCAAAACCTAACCGAACTGCAAGGAATGTTGATAAAAATTAAATTTGGAAATAAACTCGCCATAAATTTCAAATGTTAATGACAATAAAATTCTGTTAGATGCATTTAAAAACAACCTCGCCAGTCGAATTTGAATTACTAATTTTTAAATCAATTGAGAGGTGAAACAACTGAATAGAGAATCATAGTTCAATCTCACCGATTGAACATGATTATGAAAAATGTATTTAATTGAAGATGTTTTAAAGATAAACAAGTTGAAATGAATTCCAAAGCTATGAAAAAATTAACCTATGATCATATTGATTAAAACACAGAAAAACATCCAAAAACAAAGTAAAAAAATAATGGACAAAGGGAAGAAGAAATCACCAAGAGACACTATACCTTCAGGCTCCTTAGTCTCCGGCTCATCTCCAGTGTTGTTCCCATGTATCCGCTCTCAAGACTGGTGTGTTCGTGGAATGAATGATCATCCTATCTAATTCTGCTTCTTGCTCTGATTTAATACCATGATGTCATCTACTGCATGTCACTACTAGATTTCAACCGACTTGGAATTTCCTTCATCCACGCACTACAAAATTTTCGTTTTTTCACGAACGACTCATCGTGCTAGAATTTCCCTTGGTAATAACCCTTGCTGAGTTAGTTTCTTGAACCAGGATGAGGTTTCAACTATTGAATGAACCTGCAAGTTAGAAAAGAATGATTAATAAACGAGAATGAAAATAATTAACAAACATTTATTATTACAATTATTATTTAATTAGGAGTCATATTACTCATTAATAGTTAACTAAAGTTAATCATTAAATATATTTATTTATATTTATTATTTATATATAACATTTTTATCAACCTCTATTTAGTTAATTAAATTAATAAATATAAATACTAAATACTAATTTTTTAGTTCACTAAATTTAATAAAAGAATTAAAATTTCATATCATAAGAAAATAAGTAATTAGAAATTAAATAATTTAGAAAGAATTATTATTTTTATTATTACCATTTAAAAAATTATGTTTTTAGATTAATCTATAAATTAGTTAATTTTAAATTACTAATTAGAACTTATATACTTTAATTTTGAATTAATAAGTATATCTTAAATTTTATTTATAATTATTAATAATTATATATGTATACTATTAATAGTAAATTAATTAATTATTAATACGTATTATTAAGTTAGTTTTATATTTTAGTTTATTATTTATATATTTATTAATATCAAAATTGTTTTAGAATTTATATCTTTTATATACTTAGTTATACTCATTTGACTTAATAATGTTACTTCAACTTTAACATTTTTTTACTTTATTTTTACTTTACTTTTATAATTACTTTTATTATTATATTTTTTTAAAGATATCTATTCTTCTTCCTCCCCCTATTATCGGCGCAAGGGGGAGAGTTTGAGTTAGCTTCCCGCGGAAGCCTCCTCCAGTGCAAGTTGCAGTGGCGCAGAGCTCCTCCATTGGCGGCCAGCGCAGGTCTTCATTCTTGCAGACATCCTCTTCAACGCGGTGTCAGACATCTCTTCTCCTCAAAGAATCTCCATCTCATCATCACGACGCATCATAGGGGGTAAGAGGTTTCAGCATGGATTGAACTCCTACCACAGGTGATGTGGTGTGGCTTATCCACAGGTGGCACGACTCATCCAGCAGCAGACTCCCTTCTTCCAACGGGTGTGGGCACTAGTCCATACTATTCCTCCCACATCAGTTAAAAGTTGTCTGCCTAAGTGTTAGATCTCAGTTCATCACATAGCGACGATGAAGGTTTCCATAGAGAGATCTTCAAACATGGTGAAAGCCGACTCCTCGACCTCCTCGGTTCTGACACGACTCCAGTAGGTGCAGCGTCTCTCCAGCAAGGCTTCAACTCCAGATAGACATTTGGAAGCTCAACTATAAATGCTGCACAAAGCTCCTTCTCGCGCGGATCAACTCTACCTCATGCTTCAGCAATGCGTAGATCTATTGTGGTAACTTTCAGATTATTGAGGAGCATTTAGTAACAGTGTGGAAAAGAGGAGAAGTATGGTGATTTGGAGAGGTGGAACGGTAAGGTGATGGGAAAGAGCAGCGTAAAAGAAGTGGAAAAAGTGAGGATAAATTGACATCGGTGAGAGAATAGAATGTATATCAGTGAGGTTGAGGAAGCAGCAACCAGTGAGGAAAGAAATACGGCCGTGAGAAAGAGGATATAGGTGAGGCAACTACTGATAGGGGGAAATTATGGTTACCTAGAATATTAATAAAAATAAAGGCTACCGGTAGAATAAAAAGGTTCACTGTTAGACAAAATAAGAAGTCACAGGTGGAATAAAATAGTCACCGGTACGTTTAAAATGAAGATCACCGATAGAACAATGTATCAGTGAGGTGCGGACTGGTAGCAAGGCTACCGATAGAAGGGGCTGTAAAGGTGAGGTTAATGCGGTACAAAAAAGGATCGACGTTAGTGGATAAATATAAGCCAATTGTTACGTATAGTGAACTTTTTAAAAATATACACACTAATTAAAAATATTATTAAAACATAAATAAATTAAATAAAGATACTTAAAATAATTAATTAAAATAATGCTAAATACCACTAATTAAATACATAATATTTATTAACCATTAAAACATTAAATTTTTTAATTTTCAACACTTAAATTATAAACTAAATACGTGTTAAACTAAATTAATAATAAATTACAATTAAGAATAACTAAACATACAAATTACAACGTAGCAACAAGTGACATTGAAAATCAACGATGACCCATATAAGTCACCGCTAATGCTCGTATACCTCACCGGTAGACTAAAACAAAATAAAAATGAATTAATAACCAATATGCACACATAAAATAATATAATTAATGTCTAAAAACTCATAATTAATTAATTAAATAACTATTTGAAAACATAAAGTTACGGGCGAACCATTTTATTTAATTTAAAAACAAAAATTATTTACTTAAATGACTAGAAGGAATATTTAACACATTAATTAATAAAGTTAAAATATTATAATATTAATAAATTAAAATATAATGAATTAAAATAAATTATAAGTTAATTAAATATGATTACGTTGATTAAATAATTGTTTAAAATAGAAATTAACTTATTAAAAATACCAATCAGATTTAACTTAACTAAATACTCACTGTTACAAAATTAAAATTAAAGGTTCACCGATAGTTAAAATTAAAGGCTACCAATATACTTAAATGAGATCTACCGGTAGGAAAGAATAGTGGCGACAAAGGTTATTGGTATAAAAAAGGTCACCGTTACATCTCAAAATAGTATACCGGTAAGAAAAATGAAGCAGTTCACCATTAGACAATACCAGTAACCTGGCTACTGGTAGAGAAAATGTAACCCTGTTAGTGGTAGCTTAGCTACCAGTATACTGGCAAGCGGTAACTAAGTTATCAGATGAGTAAACTTTTAAAATTAAAAGTAAATTATTTAGAAAACTCGATAATTATTAATAAAAAACAGATAACGATTATGTAAAAAAATTGAAAATTAGTTATATAAAAAACAAATTAAGAATAAATCAATTATTTTTGGGTCCAAAATTACATAAATTGTTATAAAAAATAAACATTTGGATTTCACTTGCCTTGCGTCAGAATGCACTATTGTGCTCAATAAAGTCTCCAAAAGCGGGAATGTGGCCATTAAACTTGACATTATGAAAGCCTTCGACACCAAAGACTATAATTTTATTTTCATGTTTCTTCCGAACATTGCTTTCAATGATGTATTTATTAGCATAATTCACACTCTTTTACATTGGATTCCCTTTCCATATTTTTCAATGGTTCTCCTAAATGATATTTTATATTTAACAAAGGATTACGTTTAGGTGATCCCTTATCTGCTACCCATTTTTACATCATGATGGACTATCTTGGTAGAATGTTTACTCAGCTGGGTGGCCAAAATAATATGAAACCTATTTAGGCTGCTTGTAACATAAACTTTCCAACACATCATTAATATACTGATGACATTATCCACTTTCTAAATGGGAGCAAGTGAAAATTTCTTAATCTTAAAAATTCCTTATCCCGCTATGAGGAGGTTTCGGGGAAATCGACAAGTTGGAATAAATCAAATATTTTTTTTTGGAAAAGGCTTTCCTTATAATCGAAAAAATGATATCATTGAAAACATTGGAATCAAATAAGCTCATTTCCTCATTATTTACATAGGTGTTCCCTTATTTTGGGGAAGACCGAAATCTGTGTATTCATCTTCTGTTGTGGATCAGGTTATCAATCAACTATCTTCCTGGAAAGGGAAATCCCTTTCCATGGAGGGATGGATTTTCCTTATTAGGAATATCGTTATATCCAAAATTCTTTATTCACTAATGATATATAAATGGACTGCTTCACTGCATAGAATAATTAATGGCTACATTATAAACGTTGTTTGGACAGGCAGCAATATTGAACGAATCTTGTTACCGCCACTTATTCAACTTGTTGCAAACCATTAGAAAATCGTGGTATGGGGAAAAATATCAAATAATCTTCAATGTTTCCATTCAGGACAATCTCACATGGAATTTGATCAATCAAAATGCTGAATCTATTGATTTTATTAGAAGAAGATTCCTGGATAAAATACAAAAAGGGAACTTAAACTATTTTAGATCCTCGATATATCCATCCCTCAATGAATATTTTGCTAACATTATGAGAAACTCTAGATGGATGGTCAATAAAAACTAATCTATGAAATTTTAGCTTTATTAAACTACTCTCTCTCCCCTTATCTGCATGACATCTAAAAACTCCCCTCCAGATAACATGAAATATTATATTTAAGAGGTGATGCATTCCTCTAACCCCAATCTCCGTGAGTGCATTATGCTTGTTGTTGATAACCACAAATTCTCTAGCGTGGGTGATTTTTTCCTTTGGGAACCTGTTCATATTGGTATTTTAGATTCTAAAAGTTTTTACAATCATAATTTTACTCAGTCTGATCCTATTTTTGGATGGTTGAATAATTTTGATAATTCTTGGATTAAACACTCTAGACATAAAATTATATGGTGTATTACTCATAATAGGATCCCTAATGTGGTTTTACATCAGACCATTGGTATCTAACTCTACTCTAAATGTCATCTATATCACCAAAATAGAGAGGATACTAACCATATTTTCTTATTATGTGCTACAGCATGTGCTCCATAGAATTATATTACTGTCCTCTTTGACTGTAGATGGCTTCGCTCTAACTCCATTTTTATTCAACTAAAACGGTTTCTGGAGCATGATGCCTCACAAAAATGAAGAATATATTCCTTTTTGTTGTTGTTGTGCTCTCCCACGTTGTCTCTTATGATAGAAATGATATTATTCATAATAAGCACAAACACAATCTTAATGCAGGTTAGTTGAGAATTCTCATTGCTATAAGGGATGATTCCTCTCTTTAGAAATATGATTCTGACAATTCAATTGGGGATTTTATGATCCTCCAATGTCTACAGGTTGAAGGACTTTACAAAAACCCGAGACATTCAATTGAGGTGTTTTTGGAAAGCCCCATTTACTGGATGGATCAATATTAATGTCAATGGAGATTCCAAAGGAAATCTTGGGCCATCAGGTTTTGGATATGTTCTCAGATATTTCCTGGGACATTATAATGGTTGTTTCTTTGGAAGCCACGGTAACACCTCTTCTCTAGAATCAGAAATGATGGTTGTGATCAAAGCTACTGACTTCATTAAAATTAAAGGATAGAACAACATCAAGATTGAAAGGGACTCTACCTCTATTATATATGCAATATAGAATGGGGTGGTCAACCTTGCCTGGCCGATTACTTCTCGATGGATGAACTATCACGATTCGCTTCGAGAGATTATATTTATATCCACTCATGCATACTAGAAGCGAACATGGGGTTTGATGGTCTAGCTAATAACGGAATCAACCAGAGCATTATGTGGAGCGATGATCTTCTGGTTGATCTTTATCCTCTATATGAAAGAGATTGTAATAAAATCCCCTCTTTTAGAATTTTGTAGTGCTTTTTTGTAATTTTAATAAATTGTGTCTTGGTCTTTGACCAAGGAAATACTTTTAAAATATTCAATTGTTTTCTTTTAATGTTAAAATATTGATAATTATATATTTCATACACTACATGGATATATTATTATAGTATATTATTCTTACACTAAATATATATATGTAAAATAATTTGGACATAGCATTATGAGTGACGCCTATTATATCCCTAGAATACCTTGATAGGTCTCATGAGACAAAACAGTTGGCGACAAACCCTTCATTTTTGTTTCCAAAACATAATAAGATAGATATATACCCACAAACATATATTTTCTTGATGGTATGATGGTTCAAGTGTCAGTTACATGAATTCCAATAATTAATCATTTTCATCATTCAACATTAAGTTATCATTAGGGATTGGATATTCACTATGAAAAAGTATATTGATTCATTTTCATTATCAGAATATTAATGGCATGTGATTTTCTGTTATTCACCATGAAATATAGATCATGAATCATTTATTATTAATTCGTGTTTTTTTTCAATATATAACACTTGCTGATCATTTTAGAAAACACTTTTCTTTTTTCTTTCCCCCTGAATATGAAGATTTAATATTTGAATATGTTTCAAGGTAGACGTTTATTTATTATGTTATATGATTAATTTTTTTTTCAATTGAATATGGAAACCATTTATATATCTATATTTTTGAGTATAATTATACTTTTCAATCTTGGGTGATTTGATCTTTTATGCGAATTACCTTATGATAAAATGACAATTGTCTCTAGGATACTGTGGTTAGGGTTATTAAAATCAAAATTATATTATAATATTTTATTTTGATTTATAATGAATATTCCTCTAAAAATATTTAATATTTATTTTTTTAATTTTTAGGTCACATAAAAACATTTGTAAAAATTAATGCCATTTAAACAATCATAGAAATGATCCCTTGAAGAAAAGGGAAACATAAGATAAAATGAGCTCAAATGAGCAATAAGAAATAATATTTTCCAAGAGTTATGACAGATTTTCATGAACTACATATCATAACATATGAATGTGGAATAACAAAGAAACAAAACACTAAAAGAATCATATAAATGTTATAATATACCAATGTTAACTAACAATACCATCATAAAATTATAGACCAAACATTACTAGTTGTATCCCACAAAAATTAAGTGTTGATGCAATCGAGATAACATACAAGGAAAAAGCTTTAGAAGGGGGATGAGAAAAGAGATTTCAACATAGAAAAGGATAAATATATTACAAGAATAAGAGGGCATGACACCTGCCATCAGGACAATCCTATGCATGTACAAGAAAACCTAGCTGAACAACCATGTGAATATGGAGAGCTGATTTCATGATGATGATGATGGGGAGAAGCAGTTCAAGTAGTTATTCTGGGCTGTATGTAATGTTTGAATCCTACGTGCAATTAATTCCTATAAAGCATATAGTCAATGTAATACTTACGCCTAAGGTCCTTGTAAGGATACCACCTTACCCCTTGAAAGTTATATTATCAAAAATCAGTATGAAATGAAGGCCTTCGGGCAATTGGATTGTAACACTACCTATTTCCTATAGTGTTTTGAGCATCCAAACTCATTTAACATAATATCATACGATGTATAATACATTACCTATTTTATTGGAAGTCTATATAGGTCCCACAAATTATATAATTATATAGAATAATATTGTGTGCCTTATGAAATTAATCACATAATATATATTATAAAAACCCCATGGAATAAAAATAGGCTTCATGTAATTTCTAGAAGGTATCAAATAACATGAAATCATGAGTATGGTATATAATATCAAAAAATCATTATAAAAAATGAATAAAAAAATAAATTACTTTAATGTTAAACATCAATATTAATCAAAAAGTGAAAGAGATTTTTGAGATTGAGTGGCACAATGTAACTGAATTCTTGAAAATTATTCTTTCATTATTATTTAGGTAAATTCTATAAAATTCTATGAGAAATGTAATATTTAGAATTTATTTTCCATAAATTAAATGTTTTAATTTACAAAAAAAATGTCTTTAATGTAATGCACAAAAATTATTCCTTTAAAATAAATAATTTTAAAAAAAATATGGAAGGGAAAATGAAATGTACAAATGTGGTATGAAACCAATTTTATTATATATTTAATAAATTTCTCTTTAATTGTGAAATAAAAATTTCAAATAATAATAGAAATATAATTTAATTTTAAAAAACATAAAAAATTATTTGAATATTTTTAATGAATAGTTTTCATGATTTTGGAAAATTTCGTTCACACTAAAATCATTAAAAACATTCTTTTCACACTTTTGAAAATAAGGGAAAAATGACTTGTGTAAAAAATATTAAAATTATTCATTTAAGTACATACTTCGTAATGTAAAAATAAAAATATTAAATTAATTGAATAAGTCATTTATTTAGAGATAATAATATTACTATTAAAATAAAAAGAATATGGATATGGAGGAAATATACTCAACTAAAATGATGAGAATTATTATGAAAAATATAATATATTTATAGGTAATGTAATCTATAAAAGACTAATATTTTCATGAAATAAAAAATTTATTAAAAATAAAATGACTTAATACAAAAAAAAAATTGTTAAATTTTAAAATAATTTAATTTATAAGAGTATAGTGATAAATGTGAGTATAAAAGAGAATGAAAAGATAATTGAGTTGAAAAAACCCTTAACATGGATTCCAACTTATAAAACGTTATCTAACCTATCGTATAAAAAAGTATTATTATAAATCTAAATAATTACATTACTCATATTTATTAGCTTTAATATTAATCTTTAAATTTATTTATTACATATTTATTATTATTTTTAGTTTCCCTCGATCAATTGTGTTTAATGTTTTATATGTTCCTTATCTATTTTGAAATAATGGATTCGGTTAAAATTCCATTTTCATGAGCTCATGATATCTATAGTATTGAATTTAATAGAATTTATATTCTATAATTAATCATGGAACCTCATGTTAACACCATAGGAGTCTCAGGTATGATTCTTATGATGAAATCTATAACATTCTTATTTCATGGTATTTTAACGAATAAAAGGTGGTATAGTAATAATGAGTATATATATTTAAATACAAAAATTAGATGGAAAAAATAATATATTATTTATTTATTAATATTATCTCCTATCATTAAATAAATATCGTTATCTATCAATAAAAAAATATTGCATCATTCATGTTGGTGGTCAAACTAACCAAAACATGAATAAGTTACAATTAATGGATAAGTATGATTATGAAATGGTTTTATTATAACTTCATTATTAAAAATGAATAATGATATTATTTATATTTAATAATTTGGATGCTGATGATAAAAAAAATAGTAACTTATTATTTATAAATAAGGAATTGTATCCACTATTTGGAACCTTCTTTGTTTGGAAAGAATATGAGCATTATATTGGGACCAAAAGATACTAAATGTGGGATTAAATTATTAGGGATGTAATATATCACATTATTGATCATAATACATGTATTTTGTGAGTATTTGAATGGGAGGTGGAAGGATACTTCTATAAGTGAGAACTGTTGAGTTTTTATAAATATTAATTTCCTAAAAAATATCATATCCATATAAACTCTATCCAAAAAGGATAAAAATAGAAAAATATATATGTAATGTACAATAATTAACTAATCCATCCATTTTGAGTCACAATTATCTGATATTTTATTTAAATATCCTATAATATATCAAAAAAAACCAATTTAACCCACCAGTGTGATATCTATATTTTACCTAAGAACATTATTTTTGGGAAAACAATGATATAGATGTTTATATATAATTTTTATATGATTATTATAAATATTACATATATTTTTTTATATTTATTTTCTATAATTTATAAAAATTAATTATAAAATAATAATTTATATGCTATTTAAAAAATACATTTCGAATCATAAAAATTTATTTAGGACAAGGATTGTTAGTAATAATAATTCTAATGACATTATTTGTTATTATTGAATTAAATAAGACAATTTTACATTAAATTTTACAAAAAACATAGTGCAAATTTTTGAATGCATAATTAAAAGAAACGAACCAAAAATTATTTATTATTAGAATAAACAATATCATGGGTTTTAAAATGTAAATCAAAGGATTCTAAATTCAACATATTATTTTTATATAATTTATCCAAATTATTTAATATATATTTCCATGAAAAATGATTAAAAAATTTTAATTCATATTTATATAATGATTATTTCATATACGTTTTATCGTTTGTAATATCATCAATTTTATAATTCATCAAAAAATTATTTATTTCTGATGAAATAACAAAAAATCACTCTAATATAATATTTTGAAGATAAATATTATATCGATGTTTAATGTATCAATTTCAAACATTAAAACGGATAAAAATTATTATTATCCAAGGAACCGATAATGTGGATTTTTTTTATAATTATTTTTAGTCATAATGTGTTTCATAGATACATATTTCTAATACATCAATTATTTTAAAATTCACTATTAAAAATTCTATTTTATAAGAATTACTAAATTATAAAAAACATGTGATAATTAAAATTGATTACAATTATTATTATTTGTTTATATTATCCTAATATCTACTTAAAAACCCATAAATTTATCTCCATAAGAACTAGCGATATTACAAAAAATGACGTAGATTCATCTTGAATGGATCTCATAGTGATTTCCCTGAGATTGATATTATATATTAGCCTATTTAACTCATGTCATAATTGTTGATTTTTTTCTTGTTCTTGTTCTTGGTAAAACCCTAGTGATTCTAACTCTTTTCCATACTCAAGATGATGTGACTGATAAAGAATACCCCCACATATAGATTTAAAAACTTATAAATTCAACATAGATTTCATAATGTGTTAAATTCTATTCATAATAACCAATTAAAAATTAATATATCAGTAGTTATATTTACAAAATTTATTAATATATCATGGCTTTTTAGTTTACTTTTTCATGTGACACAAGATATTCAATATCAAATATAATTAATATGACAATTTATATTAATATTGTATAATTTTATATTATAACCCTTAAAATGAATTCATTCCTCAATTTTTTTATTACAGGGATGAAAAAAAGTGAGGGTAATTTTTTCTCATCGCATCTTCATGTTCCCACATATCTTTCTTAAGATAATTATATCTCCATAAAACATTGACCATATGTCTGGGCTTGTTCATAAAAACATTATCTAATTTTTCTGAGAACACAACTTGTTGTTCCACACAACAATAGTCTTGATAAATTTTTTATATCATTGTAGATTAGTACATGTAATGGATTTGACAAGTACTCACATGAAAACTATAAAATAATCTCACCATGAACCTATAAATTTTTTAGTGAAAACATTTAGCGATGATCCGAGGTCCACTAAAAAATAATAATCACAAGTGGAATGATTTATATAGGGATTATATTTCCATTCTTCCAAACAATTCAATACTTATTATAAGGTGATATTTAATGGAATGAATTACCACAAATTCTAAATTCTATATATCCTTTAATATTAGATTCATAGTTCTTCTATTGAGATGGTGATGATTTATATTCCACTGGATTTTTTGAACCATGCCTATTATTTCCTAAATAGTATATGGTCCAAACAACATACTCTCTCTAAATTATTCCCATAATTCTGTTGTACTAGACCACTTCGCATATGGAGCCTCATGTGGTCCCATTATATTGCTCGACTGGAATATTCTGTTTTATATAAATTATAGTGGAGTAAAATAGTATCTAAAAAATCCTTTGAAATAAATTGATTGAAGTCTTATAATATCTCCAAATATAAATATAGTTCATGAAAATTGACCTTCTGTTTGATGTGAGACATGGTTCTTGACCATATATATTTTATACTATTACTCTATGAAACATTTAATCTTTATTTATGTATATGTTTTTAATATTATCAAGTGATTGATCCCCTTAGTTAGAAATTAAGTATTAAATTTTTTATGTTAATTCCACACAACCTTGAATAAATTATTCCATTTATATGTCTTAGTAAGATCATTGAAAAAATTAATGGTGATACTATCCCATTTCCATGCTAATTTATATAATGGTTGTATCATCCCCTTTGATTTCTGATGTTTAACCTTACTTGTTGAAATAATAATCATAGAGATATATATTCTATAATTTCCCTATTCATTAATTTCCAAGAGATGTGTTTGTATGATCTTAAAATATCATTGATCTTGCTCAATGAAAAAATAAATAAATGATCTACATTTATCACCCAACAGATCATTATTCAATTCTTGCTTCTAAGGAAATCAAAAAAATGTCCTCAATATTATAACTTCTTAATCATAAAATTGGAAACAAAAAAACTTCCCACCTTCTTGAATGCCTCTATATCATATTTATGGGGACCCTTTATCATTGTATGCATTAATATATTATAAATCATTTGAAAATGTTTGGATTAATTAACTACTATTTTTAATTAAATAACCATATTTTGAATAATGATAAAAATTGGTATCCTTTCAATCCACATTATGGATCATTATTCATAAAAATTTTTTCTTAGAGTATCTTCTACCTTGGTTTTCTTCCTCAAATGGTTATATATTATGATATCATAATATTTTTATTAACTCTAAACATCTCCATTGGGGTGTGTTCAACTCCATTTGTGTAAATAGATACTTCCATCTCTTGTGAAATGTATATATATCACACTTTTCACCATTTAGATAATACAGCTATATTTTTTAAAAAAATACTACTGACAAATCAGATCAAGTTTTAGGTAATATTTCACATGGGTCTTAAATTGACATGATTCATAAGAAATTACCTTGTTATTTTTCATAAACCACCTCATAATATCTTTTTTGGGAAATAATTACATATGAAATTAATTTTCCACTCAATGTTTATATATATACTGATTTAGATTCCATCCTCTCCAAAAACACCTTGAATATTTCTGAAAAAACATTTGTCCACGAAGTCATCACTTGCTTATGTGTATACAGAGTTTATTGGAAAATTGTGAAAAAATTCTCCAAAATATATGATAGTAACTAGATATAACATGAACATAATTGATATCTATCTGAGTGGTTGGTTAGGTCTGTTCTATAATCACTTCTATCTTTAATGAATCCACATGTATTCCCTTTATAGTGATTACATGTCCCATGATCAAGACTTTTTGTATCCAAAATTCACACCTTCTAATATTGGAATAAAATTTATCATTTTATATGGCCTTTATAAATATTATTAAACATTATTTATTTTCCTAAATTATCCTAGAATACACGTGAATATCATTGATAAATACTTTTAACTTTTAGTAATGTAATCTATAAATACACTATTCATAAAATCCATAAATATTTTATATGTATTAGTATTTCCCTATGTAATAATTATTAATTCATTAAGCCTATAAATTTAATGGGAAGCTATCTTAAGTATATCTTATATATTTAAGGATTATTGAATATATCAAGATTGAATATCCAAATTTATATGAAAATGATCACCTTTATATTGACCAAAAAATTATCATTATATGGTAGAGTTTTTTTTCCTGATTGTGATATTATTATGTTCATGATAATCAATGAAATTATTCATTTACCTATCATTATTAATGATATATTGAGCAGGTCCACCAAACAATGAGTCATTTGGACATAAAAAACACTTTTCTAGTTTCTCTCGAAGTTACTTCTAAAATTCCTTCAATACAAAAGGTCCATTATTTTTGGACTATTTCATATATTCAAAGAACATAACATAAGTTCAATTAAAAATTCAACCACATAATCTTGGTAAATAATTGGTATTTCTTCATGGAATACATCAATATTTTATCATCTATTATAATATATATAATATTTAATGTGTGAAATTTCACCCCTCCCTATTGAAAATAGATGAGGTGGAATTTATATGTGGCTTTTCAAGACATACCAATGATGCCAAAGGCTACCAATAAATACAATGGTTATAAAAACAAATAGGGGATCACTTTCCAATTAAAAATAAAAAACCATAAAAAAGAAAAAAACCCAAAATACTACTATATTATGTATGATAAAAATTTAATAAAAAAAAGTAGAAATAAACCAACCCAAATAACATTAGTGTACCCATTAAAAACCCAAAAAATATCAGAATACATTAGAGAACAAATTACAAATCTCAATGACACCAAATACACATACACATCCATATCAAAAATTATTTATGATACAACATGAAAATTCATGACTCAGTATCCTGAAGCATACCGAATGAAATATGATACACTACCATTACATGTGTCTTGATAAATGTCATTAAAAATTCTACAAAGTGCCCATGTAGAGGTGAGTAATTAAACTCAATAGATTTTCTACAAATGACTTCCCTACTAACACTGCTATGATAGATCATGTTATAAAATTTATATAAATAAAATTATAAAAAATAATTTAAATACATTATATCAAATATAATCCATTTTATAATCAAATCAATTCTCCAAGGAATGAAACTATAAAACTATTTCAACCCATCACAAAATATACATTTTGGCCTAACACATTTCATTACAAAATTCCACATATATATACATGATTCATATGTGAATGATCAATACTCAGGCGTTGTCTCTCATATGTTTACCAATTTATCACAAGGTAACCATAAACTAGTGCCCCAATTGAACATGCTCATTCCATTGGGTCACCTCAATTGAAGTGAACACACACCATATAATTATTCTAAAACCTTGTAAAACCAATTGTGTCAAAAACAATTCAACAAAACTAATTTTTTAATTACACTACACCAAAAAAACATTTTCATCTAAGTCATGTCATAGTTTTTTTTAAATCATCATTCTAAAATCAATCAACAAATCAAATTTCCCAAAAAACATAATTTTATATACCATTGAAAGAGAATGATTGTACCATGCAATGCACAAAATTTCACAACAAATTACAAGAAATTTGAAAATTTTAAATACATCCATCATGTTCTGATTGGAGGAGTCGAGATTGATTCCAACTACCTCAAAATAATATATAGAAAATGAAGAATGATATAAATTTTTTATAAAAACTAATGTGAAGACAAAAATCATGCCTTTGATCTCATTACCAAATACCAAAAAAACCAAATGTCTTTGTGATTTGCATCAAATATCAAATATCAATATACAACAATCTAGATCTATGACAATAAGATAGGTAAGAATAAAATGTCAAATAAATTCCTCCAATAATAGAGACGTACTAAGGAATATGTGTCTAATGGAACTGTGAAACAATAATTTATTGCTTATAGATCAAGAAGAAGAAACTTCACAACATTTGATAGGATAGAAAACATATTAGGTTAGCCTTAGGGGATAACCAAGAGGATTATAGTAAAATAGGAATTAGATCTATAGTTTTTGGATCTCATTGTTTTCCTTACATGGTTTGGGTGAATAGTTTTGTAATCTGTTTTCTATCCGTGTCAATACATTTGTCCCAAAATTTATTGTTTCTCCTATGTGGATGTATGGTTTGGACAATCTATCCACATAACCATGATACTAATGAGAGCCCATTTCCTTAGTTTTCATAGTTTTCAATAGGATATGAATAATATTTATTTACCATTATCAAACCATGATATTTTATAAAATCCCCAAAAACATTCCAATAGACCTAAATACCTTCACAAACATAAACAAACAATTTAAACACATTAAATACATTAATGAATACTTACAAACTTGAGACTAGGGGTGATAACGAATTTTTACCCAAAAGTTTTGATTAAATATTCCCGTATTAATGGGTATCAAGACACATATTATATAATTTTCCACTATATAGAGTCCATAATAATAATTTATTTTTGATATTTGATAATATGATTATATGATATATTGAATGAGTTTTCTAAATCCTAAAAATTAAAATTAGATCTATGAAAGAATATTTATTCCATGCTCAATATCACAAAAATTCATCCAAGGGATGAAGACTTTGATAGGTACAAATTATCTTCTCACAAATCATGATTAGATAACTTTAATATGTCTTGAATGTATCATCACACCATTATGTCATCTCATTGATAACTAAATATCCACGGTTTATGGGGGGACTAATTCTTCTTCAAAAAAATATATTATATGATTGAATGAAATGAACCAAATATGAATAAGACATTTCTAGATATCGAGTGTAGAATAAGGGTTCCATTTATTACTTCATTATTCATATCAAGTTCAGTAGAAGTTATTGTATATGATTTTCCTTTTTCTCTTATTTATGTAGGTAGTTGATGTATATAACTCTAATTATCCCTTAGATGGAATAATTGCATTTCCAAATTCTGGAAATACATTAATTTTAAGTGTAACTCCCCAAATAATTATTTTAAGATAATATTCTCCATGATAGCTTTCATAACATGGAACACCCAACTTTGGACAAAATGTGCTACACTATAAAATCTATATTTTTTAAATGTGACCACTACTAAAGAGTGATTTAATTGTAATTTTTGAATATTAATTACTACATCATGAATATTATATATAAAGGTGTTAGATTATTTTAATATATATATATATTCATAGAAAATATGTACCCAATTTTTTTTGTAAAGTCATTTTAGGTTTCTAAAAATATATTTTGTTCAAAAATTGTATTTATTACATATTTTTAAAAGAAATTATAATTAAATTATACCATTTTTAGAAATTGTAGTTGAAGAAATTATATAATTATTTAACTCATAATTTCAGTATAATCATAGTGTGATCTTTTAGGATGTTTATAACAATATTTATTTATAATTGAATATTGGAAAAACATATTTTTCTTAAAATTGTCATTTCATTAAATTAAAATGAGTAATTAAAAAGTCATATTATTTTTTGAATCTTATAATGTTGAAAAAATAGAATCCTTTAATTATATATATCATAATTTATTACATATGAATTAGAATTGTAATTGAGTTTGGTATATGTTCATTTTTTGGAAAAAACATTTTTATAAAAACTATTTAATGTTGGAAATGTGTTCTAACTTATATAATTAAAATAATTTTTATAAATTACTATTTAAAATTAAATTTAAATATTATATATTCAATCATGTATTTTATAATTATTTTTAATGATATAACTATTAATAGAAAAAATGTAAATCATTTTTATTCTAAAATATTTATATTTTCTAAAAACAAGTTATCATTATGTTTCAGAGAGTTATTTTAAAATTAATCATTGAAAAATAAAAAAAATGATATTTAACATAATTTATTAAATTTTTTGAGTCATCATTTGAATATTTTCAATTGGGGTAACTTTTTCGTAATAAATAGTAAAAATTGAAAAACATGGTTATCCTAATTAATTTGTTTACATGGGGTATTAAACATAGAGATAAAGGTAACACGATGAAATAAAATATTAAAAATTTTAAAATTTTAATTTATTCTTTATTTATATATCATTTTATTTTAATTATTTATAATTTTGATACATTACACTAGAGAAATACATTGATTACATTTAAAATGCTAATATAATTCCTAGTTTGATATTCCCCTCACTTATAAAAAGAATCCTTATGTACACTATTATTAATTAATTTTGGGACATAAATATTTGTAAATATCAACCCTAATAGATTCCTATATTCTTTAACATCATTATATATCCCTTTTCATTCTCTTAAAAAAAATCATGGATTATGGAAAACCCCACTACTGGTCTCTCAAAGAAGTGGTATTGATCTTAATCGATCTCTTTAAATTTTATTTGATCTTATACCTCACATAATCATATTATATAAATCATGAAATGATTAATATAGTATAATAAATAAACTAAGATTTTATTATGATTTTTACACCATCATTTTCCACCACTCTTCCATCAAATATAAATTAATGTATTAGTCGTCCAAACATGTTGACTACCACATCCATATAGAGATGATTCATTTTACATAATTGGATTTAATTTTATGATATTATGAAGGAATATATATATATATGATATTTATGAAATATTTATTGGTTAATAAATATAATACCTTATCTGTATTCCTACTATATCATATTTCAGAAGGAAAAACATTATTTAGGTGTTCATGTAGACTACAACCTCCATGAAGTTATGCGATTACTTTTTAATTTAGTAATTACTTGGTTGGTAATAAGGTTAGAATTAATTAATATATAAGATATATATGATATTAAAATTATTCTTTAATGTTTAACTATTATTTTCCTTTGTTTTTTCCATCCATCGAAAAGTGGAAATTTCACTCGTGCGTATAGACGGATTACCACCACCATGAAGTGATGTAATTAATTTTCCATAGCAAACAAATATGAATGGTCATTAATATTTAATTAAAAAAGTAAATAGGAACCTTATGACATGATCAATATTATATATATGATGTAACAATGATTATTGTTAAAGTTCCACAATGGATGAACTGCGAAATATATGAAACAATGAAACTATTAAAACATGGAAATGAGGATTATAGTAAATAAGTTTTAATAAACCATAGATGAATTTTCTTTAACATTATCATATATGATATTATAATAATATTAATGTTTAATGGTATATAATTACTATAATTATAAATTTATTATACTAGAGGATATATTTCATGTTAATCATGTCAAACATTATGAAATGGTTTTTTGTCAATTTTTTTTCATTGAGACATATTTTATGTTGTTATACTATTCAATTTTCTAATGTGTATATTAGAGGGTTCAAGGTGTAGGGGAAGATCATATTTTTCATTGTTAACACATATATTAGTATTAATTTATGAATGATCCATGTTATAAAATATCAATGATGTCATGATCAATAGATTTAAAATATAGATTACTTGAATTTATTGTGGAATCAAGAGGAGGGGTATCATCACATACAATATATAATTAATTTATATATAGATCAGGAATTACATTAAATTATAATCGATTATTCAATGATTATTCAATGATTATTCAATTGAATTGATCTCATCATAATATTGTTTTTGTTACAGGATACGTGAACAAATTACCTCTACCAGTGATCCACACATGCACAACAATAATTTAATGGTACTAATGAATCATTAGGTGATAGAACTCAAAATCATGACCACTTATCATTCATGTTTATATTCTATAGAATACACTTTTGGAAAGATTATTTCTTTATTATCACTCATTGGCTGGAGAGAGTAACTGGATATAGAACATTAAATTTATCTAAAACACTGCCTAGTTTTTGATAAAGATTATCCAAATATATAGTGCACAATATCATTTATAGAAAAATGACAAAATTATATATTTATTAACGTAGGTTTTATGTTAATTATTTTCTCATATATCCCTTATAATTCACTTAATACTTTTTGAAACTAATGTATAATAATAATATAATTATTATTATTCACTTGACTTGTGAATCACCTATGAGTAAATAAATATCATTTATATCATTTGTAATCACACATTTAAACGATGATCTCTAATCCTCGTCTTTTTTTACAAACAGTGAATAATTAATATATAATTAATGATAAAATGTAATTTCATTTCTTCTATAAATATAAATAAATATTATATTCTCAGAACACAGAAAATAAATATTTATTATTATTTTACAAGACACTTATTTATTTGACTGACTTGTTATTAAATCTTGGAAATCAAAAAAACTGGAATAACTGTTAGACTGTAAATCACAATAAAAAATTATTATAACATGTTAATTAAATATTTAATATTTTCTAGATTATGTTGAACATGTCGGAGGACGTCACGGACCTCATAATTACATTTATTAACCTACACTAGCACAGTGGTGCAGGGTCGAACTGCAGAGATGGCATATGAGCAAATTATAAGGTTTTAAAACTAAATACCTCCCTTTTGTCAGTAATGAGAAAAAAATATTTATTTTTATTATTTTTTTAAGCGACGAAGTGGAAACAAGATGATGAAACATGTTTTTAACAAGGAAACTAAAATTAACATTAAGTACTGTTAAGCTAAGATATAAGGCAAACTAAAATTAAGCAATGAAAACAAATGAGCTAAGATCAACAAAAGTTACTCTGGAAATCTAGTCTACTGGTTAAAATAATTGACTTCTTCACCACTTTTACTAAATCACTCCTCAAAAACATGTTGTAGAATATTCCTCTATAAGAAATTAAACATGCAGAAGATTATGTTTTGGAGTTCTCCACACCAAAACATAATCGAACTGCTAGAAAGCTTGAAAATGATTAAATTTGGAAATAAACTCTCCATAAATTTCCAAAGTTAATGACATTAAAATTCTAATAGAGGCATTCAAAAACATCCTTTCCAGTCGAATTTGTATTAATAATTTTGAAATCAATTGAGAGGTGAAACAACTGAACAGAGAATCATAGTCCAATCTCGCCGATTGAATATGATTCTGAAAAATGTATGTAATTGAAGATGTTTTAAAGATAAACCAGTAAAAATGAATTCCAAAGATATGAAAAGATTAATCTATGATCATCTTGATTAAAGAATTAAAAAAATTCAAAAAACAGAGTACAAACATAAAGGAAAAAGGGAAGAAGAACTCCCCAAGTGACCCTCTGCCTTCGGGCTCCTCAGTCTACACCTCATCTACAGTGTTGCTCCCAGGTATCCACTCTCAAGACCGGTGTGTTCATGGAATGAATGAGCGTCCGCTCTAATTCTCCTGCTTGATCTGCTTTAATACCTTGCATTTATGTACTGCATGTCACTGCTCGATTAACACCAAATTGGAATGTCCTTCATCCATGCACTGTAAAATGTGCATTTTTTCACGACCGGCACGTCGCGATAGAATTTCCTTCATAACTAACTCCCGCTGAGTTATTTTCTTGATGCTGGATTTGGTTTTAGCTATTGAATGAACCTGCAAGTTAGAAAATAATGATAAATAATGGAGAACACAAATAAGAAAAATAGTAATTATTATTTTTTAAATTAATAGTTATAATTCTCATTAATATTTAACTAAAGTTAATAATTAAATATCTTAATTGATATTTATTATAAATATATAACATTTTATCAAACTCTATTGAGTTAATTAGATTAATAAATATAAATACTAAATACTAATTTTTTAGTTAATCAAATTTAACTAAATCATTAAAATTTAAGAAATTAAGTTGTTAGATTAATCTATAAATTATTTAATTTTAATTTACTAATTAGAACTTAAATACTTTAATTTTAAATTAATAAGTATAACTTCAAGTTTATTTATAATTATTATTAATTATATATTTATACAAATAATAGTAAATTAATTAATTATTAACACATATTATTAAGTTTGTTTTATATTTTATTTTATTATATATCTATTTATTAATATTATAAATGTTTTAAAATTTCTAACTTTTATAAATTTAATTATACTCATTTGACTTAATAAAGTTACATCAACTTTAACTTCGTTTTACTTTATTTTTAATTTACTTTTATTATTAATTTTATTATTATATTTTTTAAATATACAGCTTCTTCTTCCTCCCCCAATTATCAATGCAAGGCAGAGGGTTTGAGTTAGCTTCCAGAGATAGCCTCCTCCTGTGCAAGCCGCAGCGGCGCGGAGCTCCTCCATCGACGGCCAGCGCAGGTCTTCATTCAAGCGCACATCCTCTTCAACGTGGCGTTAGAGAACTCTTCTCTTCAAAGCCACTTCATCACTTCATCGCGACTCATCAAAGGCGGTCAGAGGTTTTAGCGTGGATTGATCTCCTGTATAAGGTGATGCAGTGCGGCTTATCCACAGGTGGCACGACTCATCCAGCAACGGAATCCCTTCTTCCAGTGGGTGCAGGCACTAGTCCCTGTCATTCCTCCCACATTGGATACATTCGGCCCAACCAAGTGTCATCTCCTTGTTCTTCACATAGCGATGATGAAGGTTTCCATAGAGAGTTCATCAAAGATGGAGCAAGACGACTCCTCGGCCTGCACGGTTCTGGCGCGACTCCAGTAGGTGCGGCGTCTCTCCAGAAAGGATTCAGCTCCAGATAGAGGTTCGGTGGCTCAGCTATAAATTCTACACACAGCTCATTCTCAGGTGGCTCGGCTCCACCTCATGCTTCAAAAATGCATAGATCTGTTGCGGCGACTTTCAGATCTATCAGTGAGGAGTAGGGAGTAACGCTGAAGAAAAGTGGAGAAGTAGGGTGAGTTGGAGAGGAGGAACGGTGAGGTGCAATGAAAGAGCAGCGTGAAAGAAGGGGAAAAAGTGAGGATAAATTGACAACAGTGATAGAATTGAATTTATATCGGTGTGGTTGAGGACGTAGCAACTGGCGAGGAATGAAATAAGGCAGTGAGAAAGAAGATATCAGTGAGGCAGCTACTGATAGAGGAAAATCAAGGTTACCGATAAAGTTATTAAAAACAAAGGCTATTGGTAGTATAAAAAGGATCACCGTAAGACAAAATAAGAAGTCACGGGTGGAATAAAACAGTCACTGGTACGTTTAAAATGAAGATCACAGACACATCGATGTATCAGTGAGGTGCGGACCGGTAGCAAGGCTACCGATGGAAGGTGCGGTTACGGTGAGGTTAATGTGGTACTGCAAAGGATCGCCATTAGTGGATAAATGGAAGCCAAATGTTATGTATGGTGACCTTTTTAAAAATATAAACACAAATTAAACATATAATTTAAACTCAAATAAATTAAATAAAGAGACGTAAAATAATTAATTAAAATAATGCTAAATTCCATTAATTAAAAACATAATATTTATTAACCTTTAAAACATTAAATTTATTAATTGACAATACTAAAATTATAAACTAAATACTTATTAAACTAAATTAATAATAAATTAAAATTAAGAATAACTAAACATGAAAATTACAAAGTAGAAGCGTGTGACATTGAAAATAAACGATGACCTATATATGTCACCGCTATTTCTCGTCTACCTCACCGGTAGACTAAAAAAAATAAAAAGGAATTAATAGCAAATCTACATACATAAAATAGTATAATTAATGTCTAAAAACTCTTAATTAATTAATTAAATAACTATTTGAACACATAATATTAAGGGTGAACAACTTTATTTAATTTAAAAACACAAATTATTTACTTAAATGACCTGCAGGAAGATTTTACACATTAATTAATAATGTTAAAATTTTATAATGTGACTAAATTAAAAGATAAAGAATTAAAATAATTTCTAGGTTAATTAAATAGGATTATATTGATTAAATAATTTTTTAAATAGGAATTAACTTATTAAAAAGATCATGCAGATTTGACTTAACAAAATAATCACTGTTCCGAAATTAAATTTAATGGTTCACTGATAGTTAAAATTAAAGGCTACCATTATACTTAAATGAGATCTACCAGTATGAAAGAATAGTGGTGACAATGGTTACCAGTATAAACAAGGTCACCATTACATCTCAAAACATGCTACTGGTAATCAAAAAGAAATCAGGTCACCGTTAGACAATACAAGTAACATGGCTACTGGTGGAGTAAATGTAACACAACTATCGGTAGTTTAGCTACCAGTAGTCTCGCAAGCGGAAACTAAGTTATCAGATGAGTAAAATTTTAAAATAAAAAGAAAATTACTAAGAAATTTTAATAATTATTAGTAATAAACTGATAATAATTAATTTAAAAATTGAAAACTAGTTATATCAAAAACAAATAAAGAATAAATAAATTATTTTGGGGTCTATAATTACATAAATTATCATAAAAAATGAACATTTGACAAATTTAATTACAACATTACAAAAGTAAAAATATGTTGCATAATGTGATTAAATAATTAATTAGTTCATTAAAAATCATGTAAAAATTTGTGGCAAAACTATGTAAAAATAGTGCCACATCAAATTCCCCCACAAATAAACATTGTTTGTCCTCAAACAATCTCATGTTTTATTATCCTTGAAAACATAGGTATGATAATAATTCAAATAAAATGTAACATTTCCCGAACATTAAACAGAGGAGTTCAAAAACATGTCAATAGGCTTTTAGAAAATAAGTAACTCATAAGAACCTTGCCTAGAGAAAATTCTCACTTGTAGTCTTGAAAACTATGAATCATCAAGTAATTAAGATGTCATGCCCCATATGTGGTACTGTTTAGTGACTAACTTCAATCTAGGCTCAAGTCCAAGGTCCATGAGTGACAAAAATGTATAATTTATGTGGAATTAAGAACATAACTGTGGATCTTTGTACTTTGATTTTTTCACCTAGGTTACAAAAATAAATAATGTTTTTGTGAATCACCTCAATGATACAACCTAAAATATTTTTATAAAAACCAATTGACCCCTTTTTCATTTGTGTTTCATCATTCTCCTCACCTTAATGAGCTCATTTTTTATCCTAGACAGTTTATTTATTTTTTCCAAGCCATGTATCAATGTTCTCAGCATTGTGCAATTCACTTATTCAAGGTGTACAGAGGGATTATAGTAAACAGAAACACACCCAGCATCCAGGGTCTCAGAGACTCACCGTGGGATCCCAGATGCCAAGATTACTCTAATATCAAAATATTTATATGAAAACCATTAAAATTGGCTCATTAAGGTGATTACTTTTAAATAAATAAAATAAAAATGATCCACCTATGTTCAAAATCAAACTTCAAATTCCAAGAGTCATGATCACAATTCCATTAACATATCACCCATGTCATTCTTAGAAGTAATTCGTAAACCACAATTTCCATTAGATCACTAAGATAGAACAATCTTCAATCATCCATTATCAATAATTTTATATTCAAATCAAATCTCAAATATCTGCAAATCATTGTTCTTAGGAAAGACTCATTTGAGTACAATGTAATGCATAAAATCATTCAAGAATTTGAAAAAATTTATCTATTTTTTACAAAAAGATTGAAATTGCAGTGGAAATTGATGAGCTATCATTAAAGAAAAATTAATCACAGTCAAGAATTGACCCCCTCCGCCACACATAAAACCCAACTTTGTCCCCAAAGTTGAATTCCATAATTGGAGGAGAACAATTAAACAATTATGGTTCAAAACAGATTTTCAATTCTGTAGATATATGACATGTATAAAGGGTCCCAATGAAGTTTAATGATATGGTTTTCCACAAAGGTTAATTTAAAATAAGTTCATTATCTTGTAAGTGCATTATCATTTATTTCCAGTGAATAATTTTAAAAATTGCACAAATATAACATGTGACGTGTAATTGCACTATGTACAAGGTGCAAGCATTTGAACAGATTGTGTTCAATAATTTGTTCAATATAGTAGACAATGTTAATGCTTAACACCTCAATGATACAATCAGTTCCAATGAAAAACACCACAACCAGCAAGCATGAACCCCCTAACACTTAATTTCATGCACTGAATGGGTTGGACAATGGTGAAATCTAATTTTTTTAGCAATAAGCACATGTATAATTTTAAAAATTTAGTAGAAAGACATGCAACAGAATTTTATATAGTAAAAATGTAGCAGAAATGTTTACAGTAAAAATGTTGCAGAAATTTTTTAAAAGATGCATAATTTTTAGTGAGGAGAATTTTATTTAGCAAAAAGAGGATCAGATTTTTTTAATGAAAGCATAAATGATCATAAAGATGAAACAGAATTCAACAGTAAGGTACTTCCCTAACTTAATTTTTTTCCATCAATCTTTAATGATGGGAATTCCACTCCTCCATGCAACCAATGACAACATCCTAAAAATACAAAGCATGAAAACCAATGTCAAATATCCAGCATAGACAATGAATAAAAGAGGCAGCACAACATGACTTTAATCAAAGTAAAATAAGAACAGAAATAAAAGTAAACAAAAAATAAAGATCATGGGTTGAATCCCATGAAGCACTAAATTTAAAGCCTTCATCTAGACTTTATTTAATTACAAATTTTTATTTATTAACAAAACAAAGACCACAGGTTTCCTCCCATGATGTGCTATATTTAGAGTCCCCAGCTGGACTCACCCAGAAACTAACCATAGTCACTAGGTGGGTGTGGTTTCTTTAATAGGAACTACAACATGTGTTTATCCAAACTATTTTTTTATAGAAACATGAGATTTGTGGGTATTAATGCTAAACCCAACCAAACTCTCATAGCCTGAATTAACCCATAAGAAACACCCTTTAACTATTGTGAGAATTGTGTTTTCCACTTCCAAAATTGTTTCAGAGTTATCATGAGTTGAGTTCATATGAAGGGACAACATAGTACCAGGTGCTTCAAAGGGTGTGGCATTATTTTCATGGATTTATCTCTAAACTTCATCATTAACATATTCAAATACAAGGGTTCTTATGGGTGAATACTTAATAGTAGGTTCAAGAAGAGATTCAATAGAGTGATGAACAGAATCATATACAATGGAACTCAAGTGTGATTCCCCCTCTAAACTACTATCAGTATCCTGAGATGACTCAGAACCCTTGACAGGTGAGGATGAATGTGACATGTAGTGAAGATAATTTATTTTATCACCAATTGATTTAGGATTAACAATGTTTTAAATAACTTCCAAAATATCCTCATATGTTAACTCACAATGAACATTTAATGAATATAACAAATCAGTTCTGCCTAGATCAAGTGCGTGTTCAACATCTCTTTCATGGTCATGTTCAGAAGGCTCGCTTTCTAAAACCAAGTAATTTGAGTGTTGAAAAAAGATTAAATCAAGAGGAGTAATGTCCATTTCAGCATCAATAAACTCAGTTTCGAGAATGTTCAAATTACGACAATTCTCACAAGTTTTCCAACACTGACTTCCATTTCATTGCACAATGATTGAAAAATGTTATTAATATTAGAATAGGGAAAATAGAACTCATGAATTAGTCTTTCTTCGAAAATCATTCCCTCAGCTTCATCATCCAACAACATTTCAAAGATTATTGGGTTTATTGGTTCTAAATATGAAATAGAAGTGTTCAGTTTAGGTTCATAGAAATGAGATTCTATGATTTCCAACATAAATTTATCTTCTAAAGTGTACCCAATATCAAGTTCAGACTCATTGTATAGAATTCCATAAATTTTGGGTGAAGAATTATTAACAATCCAGTTTTCATCTTCTAATTTGTCTTCAACCCGAATGAATTCCTTTTCATAACTCCTAATACATTGATTTTTCTCTAATGTATGAATTATTAATAGAACTGGACTTTCTTTTTAAATCTATTTAAATTCAGTTTCAAAATTTTCCTACTCAACTCCAACATAACTCTTTACTGTATTTTAAATTTTGGGTTCTTGACTCAGAGAGTTGGTTATTTCTAGATTTATTTCAACATATTCATATTCATCAAAATGGAAGTTTTGTTTCCCAATTTCACAGTCACTCTCCTTTTCATCATGGTTTTCAAATCTTTTATACGCATTTTATTTTTCTTTTTCTTCAAATTATTCTTATTCTTTAACCCTTTGTTTTAATTAAAAGAGCATATTTTCTAATCTTTTTAGTCTTTGATCTCGCTCTTGAGAATATTATAGTTGAATATCATGGGTTATCGTAAACCAATTATTAATTAGTTCCACCCTAGAATCCAGTTTAGAATCAATTATGTCATTTTTAGCAAGGGTGCCAGGACTAAATTCAATGTTTTTCTCATTCTCTTCGATGAAAGTAGTCTATTGTGGCTGGTTGTAGACACACTGCCATGCAGTAGGTCCCAAACATCCACACCAAAAATAGTAAGGTCCAGTGCAGTATTTTGAGCCTTCAAAATATTCTAGTTTTTTTAAAAAAAAATCAGATTAAACACAGAGGTTCACTCTTAATGCATAATTTTAATGAACAACTTAACCAGTAGGTTCTAGTTCATAGTATTCTCTTTTTTTGTAGATTTTATATATGATTTTTTATTTGTTTTTATGATTTTTATTAAAACATTAGATTCATAGTTTGTGCCTTCCCCAGCAACGAAATCAAATTTTGAACAGGCCAGAGGTCGTCACAGCCATAAAAATTACATTCATTAACCTACACTAGAACAGTGGTGTATGGTTGACCCACATAGAAGGCAGATGAACAAAATATAAGGTTTTAAAACTAAAGACCGCACTGTTGTCAGCAATTAGGTAAAAAAATTACTTTTACTATTTTTTAATAAATTAAGTGGAAACATGATGATGAAACAAGTTTTTAACAAAGAAACTAAAATTAACACTAACTATTGTTAAACTAAGATATAAGGAAATATAACGTTAAGAAATGAAAAAAAGGAGCTATGATCAACAAAATCCACTCTGGAAATATAGTCTACTGTTTAAAATAATTGACTTGTTCACCAATTTTATTGAATCACTCCTCAAAAATATGCTGATGAATCTCCCTCGCTAAGAAATTCATGAGGAAGAAGATTAAGTTTTGGAGTTCACCACACCAAAACCTAACCGAACTGCTCGGAATATTGATAAAGATTAAATTCGGAAATAAACTCGCCGTAAATTTCCAAAGTTAATGACAATAAAATTATGTTAGATGCATTCAAAAACAACCTCGCCAGTCGAATTTGAATTACAAATTTTGAAATAAATTGAGAGGTGAAACAACTGAATAGAGAATCATAGTTCAATCTCTCCGATTGAATATGATTCTGAAAAATGTATTTAATTGAAGTTGTTTTACTAATAAACATGTTGAAAAGAATTCCAAAGCTACAAAAATATTAACCTAGGATCATATTGATTAAAACACTGAAAAAAATCCAAAAACAGAGTACAAAAATAAAGGACAAAGGGAAGAAGAACTCACCAAGAGACACTCTTCCTTCGAGCTCCTTAGTCTTCGGCTCATCTCTAGTGTTGCTCCCATGAATCCGCTCTCGAGACTGGTGTGTTCGTGTAATGAAAGATCATCCTCTCTAATTCTACTACTTGCTCTGCTTTATTACCTTCTTGTCATCTAATGCATGTCACTGCTCGATTTCCACCAACTTGGAATGTCATTCATCCACGCATTGTAAAATGTGCATTTTTTCGCGACCGACACATCACGCTAGAATTTCCCTTGTAACTAACTCCCACTGAGTTAGTTTCTTGAACCTGGACGGGATCTCAACTATTGAATGAACCTGCAAGTTAGAAAAGAGTGATTAATAAACGAGAATGAAAATAACAAAAAACATTTATTATTACTATTATTATTTAATTAAGAGTAATATTATTCATTAATAGTTAACTAAATTTAATCATTAAATATATTGATTGATATTTATTATTTATATTTAAAATTTTTATCAACCTCTATTTCATTAATTAAATTAATAAATATAAATAATAAATACTAATTTTTTAGTTCATCAAATTTAACTAAATCATTAAAATTTAATATCATAAGAAAATAAGTAATTAGAAATTAAATAATTTAGAAAGTTTTTTTAATTTTATTATTAACATTTAAGAAATTAAATTTTTAGATTAATCTATAAATTAGTTAATTTTAATTTACTAATTAGAACTTAAATACTTTAATTTTAAATTAATAAGTATATCTTAAAGTTTATTTATAATTATTAATAATTATATATATATACTATTAATAGTAAATTAATTAATTATTAATACTTATTATTAAGTTAGTTTTATATTTTAATTTATTACTTATCTATTTATTAATATCATAATGGTTTTAAAATTTATAACTTTTATATATTTAGTTATACTCATTTGTCTTAATAAAGTTACATCAACTTTAACATTTTTTTACTTTATTTTTACATTACTTTTATAATTACTTTTATTATTATATTTTTTTAAAGTTATCTCTTCTTATTCCTCCCCCAATTTTTGGCCCAAGGGGGAGGGTTTGAATTAGCTTCCAGCGGAAGCCTCTTCCAGTGCAAGTCGCAGTGGCGTAGAGCTCCTCCATCGGCGACCAGCGCAGGTCTTCATTCTTGCGCACATCCTCTTCAACGCGGCGTCAGACATCTCTTCTCTTCAAAGCCTCTCCATATCATCATCGCGACACATCATAGGGGCTCCGAGGTTTCAGCGTGGATTGATCTCCTGCAGCAGGTGATGCAGTGCGACTTATCTGCAGGTGGCGCGACTCATCCAACAGCGGACTCACTTCTTCCAACGGGTGTGGGCACTAGTCCCTACTATTCCTCCCACATAAGATAAAAGTGGTCCGCCTAAGGTTCGACTCTTGGTTTATCACATAGAGATGATGAAGGTTTCCGCATAGAGTTCTTCAAACATGGTTCATGCCGACTCCTCGACCTTCTCGGTTCTGGCATGACTCCAGTAGGTGTAGTGTCTCTCCAGCAAGGCTTCAACTCCAGATAGAGGTTTGGCAGCTCAACTATAAATGTTGCGGAAAGCTCCTTCTCGCATGGCTCAACTCCAACTCATGCTTTAGCAATGCGTAGATCTGTTGTGGCGACTTTCAGATCTACTAGTGAGGTGCATGGAGTAACATTGAGGAAAAGAGGAGAAGTATGGTGAGTTGGAGAGGTGGAACAGTGAGGTGCTGGGAAAGAGCAGTGTGAAAGAAGGGGAAAAAGTGAGGATAAATTTTCATCGGTGATAGAATAGAATACATATCAGTGAGGTTGAGGAAGTTGCAACCGGTGAAGAAATAAATAAGGCCATGATAAAGAGGATATCGGTGAGGCACCTACTGATAGGGGAAAATTATGGATACCGAGAAACTTAATAAAAATAAAGGCTACTGGTAGAATACAAAGGCTCATCGTTAGACAAAATAAGAAGTCGCGGGTGGAATAAAATAGTCACCGGTACGTTTAAAATGAAGAACACCGATACAACAAAGTATTAATGAGGTGTGGACCGATAACAAGGATACCTATAGAAGGGGTTGTAAAGGTGAGGTTAATGCGGTACAACAAAGGATCACCCTTTGTGGATAAATAGAAGCCAACCGTTACGTATAGTGACATTTTTAAAAATATACACACAAATTAAAAATATTATTATAACATAAATAAATTACATAAAGATAATTTAAATAATTAATTAAAATAATGCTAAATCAAACTATTTAAAAACATAATATTTATTAACCTTTAAAACATTAAATTTATTAATTTTCAGCACTTAAATTACAAACTAAATACTTGTCGAACTATATTAATAATATATTAAAATTAAGAATAACTAAACATGAAAATTACAATGTAGCTGCGAGTGACATTGAAAAGCAACGATGACCCATATAAGTCACCGCTAATGCTCGTCTACCTCACTAGTAGACTAAAACAAAATAAAAATGAATTAATAACAAATATGAATACATTAAATAATATAATTAATGTCTAAAAACTCATAATTAATTAATTAAATAACAATTTGAACAAATAATATTAAGGGAGAACCATTTTATTTAATTTAAAAACACAAATTATTTACATAAATGACTAGAAGGAATATTTAACACATTAATTAATAATGTTAAAATATTCTAATATGACTAAATTAAAATATAATGAATTAAAATAAATTATAAGATAATTAAATAGGATTAGGTTGATTAAATAATTGTTTAAAATAGAAATTAACTTATTAAAAAGATCAATCAGATTTAACATAACGAAATACTCACTATTACTAAATTAAAATTAAAGGTTCACTGATAGTTAAAAATAAGGGCTACCAATATACATAAATGAGATCTACCAGTTGGAAATAATAGTGGTGACAAAGGTTACCGGTATAAACAAGGTCACCGTTAAATCTCAAAACAGTCTACCAGTAAGAAAAAAGAAAGCAGGTCACCGTTAGATAGTACCAGTAACCTGGCTACTGGTAGAGAAAATGTAACCCTGTTAGTGTAGCTTAGCTACCGATAGACTGGAATGTGGTAACTATGTTACCGGATGAGTAAAATTTTAAAATTAAAAGTAAAATATATAGAAAACTAAATAATTATTAATAATAAACAGATAAAGATTAAGTAGACTAATTGAAAATTAGTTATATCAAAAAAAAAATTGGAATAAATCAATTAGTTTTGGGTCCAAAATTACATAAATTGTTATAAAAAATAATCAATTGACAAATATAATTATAAAATTAAAAAATTACAAATATTTAGCATAAAGTGATTAAAGAATTAATTAGATCATTAAAAATAAAGTAAAATGATTTTGAAAAACTATGTAAAAATAGAGCCACATCAAATTCCCACACACATAAACATTGTTTTTCCTCAAACAATCTCATGTTTTATTATCTTTGAAAACAGTGGTATGCATAAAATTCAAATTAAAATGTAACATGTCCAGAACATTAAACTGAGGACTTCAAAAACATGTCAATAGGATTTTAGAAAATAAATTACTCATATAAACCTTTCGTAGAGAAACTTCTCACTCGTAATCATGAAAACTATGAATCATCATATAATGAGGATTTCATGCCTCATATCTGGTACTATTTAGTGACTAACTTCAATCTAGGAGCAGGTCCAAATTCCAAGAGTGACCAAAATGTAAAATTTAAGTGGAATTAAAAACATAACCGTGGAACTTTGTACTTTGACTTTTTCACATAGGTTCAAAAAATAAATAATATTTTTGGGATTCACCTCAACAATAAAACATAAATGATTTCCATAAAAACCAATTGACCCCTTCTTTAATTGGAGTTCATCATTCCCCTCAACTTAATGAGCTCATTTTTGACCCTAGACTCATTATTTATTTTTCCCGATCCATGTATCATTGTTATAAGCACTGTGCAATGAACTTATTCCTGGTGAACAGAGAGCATATAGTAAACAGAAATTCACCCAGCATACAGGGTCTCAGAGAATCACTGTGGGATCCCAGATGCCCAGATTACTCCAGTTTCAAGAGGCAGCACAACATGACTTTATTCAAAGTAAAACAATAACAGAAATAAAAGTAAACACAAACGAAAGAACATGGGTTGACTCCCATGAAGCACTAAATTTAAAGTCTTCCTCTAGACTTTATTTAATTACAAATTTTTATTTAGTAACAAAACAAAGACCATGGGTTGCCTCCCATGATGTGCTATATATAGAGACCCCACCTAGAATAACATTGAAACTAACCGTAGTCACTTGGTGGATGTGGTTTCCATAATAAGAACTACAACATGTGTTTATCCCAACTATTTTTAATAGAAAGATGAGATTTGTCGGCATTAAAGCTAAACCCATCCAAATTCTCATAGCCTGAATTAACCCATATGAAACACCCTTTAATAATTGTGATAATAGTGTTTTCCACTTCCAAAATTGTTTCAGAGTTATCATGAGCAGAGTTCATATGAAGGGTCAACATAGTGCCGGGTGCATCAAAGGGTGTGGAATTATTTTCATGGATTTATCTCTCAACTTCTACATTAACATATTCAAATTCAAGGGTTCTTGTGGGTGAATACTTATTAGTAGGTTCAAGAATAGATTTAATAGAGTGATTAACAGAATTATATATAATGGAACTCAACTGTGATTCCCCCTCTAAACTGCTATCAGTATCCTTAGATGAATCAGAACCCTTGACAGGTGAGGATGAATGTGACAGGCAGTGAAGATAATTTATTTTATCAAAAATTGATTCAGGATTAACAATGCTTTAAATATCTTCCAAAATATCCTCTACTTTTAACTCACAATGAACACATAATGATTATCACAATTCTGTTCTTCCTAGATCAAGTTTGTGTACAACATCTCTTTCAAGTTCAAGTTCAGAAGGCCCACTTTCTAAAACCAAGTCATTTGAGTGTTGCAAAAAGATTAAATCAAGAGGAGTAATTTCCATTTCAGCATCAATAATCTCAGTTTTGAGAATGTTCAAATTAAATCAATTCTCCCATGTTTTCCAACACTAGCTTCCATTTCATTTCACAATGATTCATAAATGTGATTATTATTAGAATAGGGAAATTAGAACTCATGAATTAGTCTTTCTTCAAAAATCATTCCCTCAGCTTCATCATCCAATAACATTTCAGAGATTATTGGGTTTATAGGTTCAAAATATGAAATAGAAGTGTTCAGTTTAGGTTCATAGAAACGATATTCTATGATTTCCAGCATAAAGTTATATTCCAAAGTGAACCCAATATCAATTTCAGGCTCATTGTTTAGTATTCCAAAAATTTTGGGTGAAGAATTATTAACAATCCAATTTTCATCTTCTAATTTGTCTTCAACCCGAATGACTTCCTTTTCAAAACTCCTAATACATTGATTTTTCTCTAATGTATGAATTATTAATAGAATTGGTCTTTCTTTTTCAATCTATTTTAATTCTGTTTCAACATTTTCCTACTAAACTACAATATAACTCTTTATTGGATTTTCAATTTTGTGTTGTTGACTCGGAGAGTTGGTTATTTCCAGGTTTAGTTCAATAGTTTCATATTCATCAAAATGGAAGTTTTGTTTCCCAATTTCACAATCACTCTCCTATTCACCATGGTTTTTAAATCATTTATTCACATTTTCTTTTTCTTTTTCATCAAATTTTTCTTATTCTTGAACCCTTTGTTCTAATTAAAATAGTATATTTTATAATCTTTTTAGTCATTGATATCACTCTTGAGAATATATTAGTTGAATTTCATGGGTTATAGTAAACAAATTATTAATTATTTCCACCCTAGCATCTAGTTTAGAATACATTAGGTCATTTTTAGCAAGGGTGTCAGGACTAAATTCAATGTTTTTCTCATTCTCTTCAATGAAAGTAGTCTATAGTGGCTGGTTGTAGACACAATACCACGCAGTATGTCCCAAACCCCCACAAAAAAAATAGTAAGGTCCAGTGTAGTAGTTTGAGCCTTCAAAATATTCCATTTTAAAAAAAATAGATTAAAAACAATGGTTCACTGTTGATGCAGAATTTTAATGAACATCTTAAGCAGTAGGTTCTAGTTCACAATTTTATCTTTTTCTGTAGACTTTTTATATGATTTTTTATGTGTTTTTATGATTTTTTTTAAAACATTAGATTCTTTGTTTGTTCCTTCCTCGACAACAAAATCAAATTTTTAACAGGCCAGAGGTCATCACGACCCTAAAAATTACATTTATTAACCTACACTAGAACAATGGTGCAGGGTTGAACCACATAAGAGGCAGATGAACAAATTCTAAGGTTTTAAAACTAAAGACTGCACTATTATCAACAATTAGGTAAACAACTTTTTATTTGTATTATTTTTTAATAAATTTAGTGGAAACAAGGTGATGAAACAAGATTTTAACAAAGAAACTAAAATTAACACTAACTACTATTAAACTAAGATATAATGAAAACTAACGTTAAGCAACGAAAACAAAGGAGCTAAGATAAACAATGGTAACTATGGAAATCTTTTCTACTATTTAAAATAATTTACTTATTCACCACTTTTATTGATTCACTCCTCAAAAACAAGCTGATGAATCTCCCTCCCCAAGAAATTCAACAGGCAGATGATTATGTTTTGGAGTTCACCACACCAAAACCGAACCGAAATGCTCAGAATATTGATAAAGATTAAATTTAGAAATAAACTCGCCGTAAATTTCCGATGTTAATGACAATAAAATTCTGTTAGATGCATTCAAAAACAACCTCGCTAGTCGAATTTGAATTACTAATTTTTAAATAAATTGAGAGGTGAAACAACTGAATAGAGAATCATAGTTCAATCTCACCGATTGAACATGATTATGAAAAATGTATTTAATTGAAGATGTTTTAATGATAAACATGTTGAAATGAATTCCAAAGCTATGGAAATATTAACCTATGATCATATTGATTAAAACAAAGAAAAACATCCAAAAACAGAGTACAAAAATAATGGACAAAGGGAAGAAGAACTCACCAAGAGACACTCTACCTTCAGGCTCCTTAGTCTCCGGCTCGTCTCCAGTGTTGCTCCCATTTATCCGCTCTCGAGACTGGTGTGTTCGTGGAATGAATGATTGTCCGCTCTAATTCTGCTACTTGCTCTGCTTTAATACCTTTTTGTCATCTATTGCATGTCACTGCTCGATTTCCACCGACTTGGAATTTCCTTCATCCACGCACTGCAAAATTTTCGTTTTTTCGCGTCCCACACAACGCGCTAGAATTTCCCTTGTAACTAACTCTTACTGAGTTAGAATCTTGAACCAGGATGGGGTTTCAACTATTGAATGAACATGAATGTTAGAAAAGAATGATTAATAAACAAGAATGAAAATAACGAACAAACATTTATTATTACTATTATTATTTAATTAGGAGTATATTACTCATTAATAGTTCACTAAAGTTAATCATTAAATATATTTATGGATATTTATTATTTAAATATAAAATTTTTCTCAACCACTATTTAGTTAATTAAATTAATAAATATAAATACTAAATACTAATTTTTTAGTTCATCAAATATAAATAAAGAATTAAAATTTAATATCATAAGAAAATAAGTAATTAGAAATTAAATAATTTAGAAAGTATTATTAATTTTATTATTACCATTTTAAAAATTAATTTGTTAGATTAATCTATAAATTAGTTAATTTTAAATTACTAATTAGAACTTAAATACTTTAATTTTGAATTAATAAGTATACCTTAAAGTTTATTTATAATTATTAATAATTATATATATGTGTACTATTAATAGTAAATTAAGTAAATATTAATACTTATTATTAAGTTAGATTTATATTTTAGTTTATTATTTATATATTCATTAATATCATAATTGTTTTAAAATGTATATCTTTTATATATTTAGTTATACTCATTTGACTTAATAATGTTACTTCAACTTTAGCATTTTTTTACTTTATTTTTACTTTACTTTTATAATTACTTTTATTATTATATTTTTTTAAAGTTATCTCTTCTTCATCCTCCCACAATTATCGGCGCAAGGGGGAGGGTTTGAGTTAGCTTCCAGCGGAAGCCTCCTCCAGTGCAAGTCGCAGTGGCGCAGAGCTCCTCCATCGGCGGCCAGCGCAGGTCTTCATTCTTGCGCACATCCTCTTCAACGCGGCGTCAGACATCTCTTCTCCTCAAAGCCTCTCCATCTCATCATCATGACTCATCATAGGGGGTAAGAGGTTTCAGCATGGATTGATCTCCTACAGCAGGTGATGCGGTGTGGCTTATCTACTGGTGGCACGACTCATCCAGCAGCAGACTCCCTTCATCTAATGGGTGTGGGAACTAGTCCCTATTATTCCTCCCACATGAGATAAAAGTTGTCCGCCTAAGTTTCAGATCCTGGTTCATCACATAAAGACGATGAAGGTTTCCGTAGAGAGTTCTTAAAACATGGTGAAAGCCGACTCCTCGACCTTCTCGGTGCTGACACGACTCCAGTAGGTGAAGCGTCTCTCCAGCTAGGCTTCAAATCCAGATAGAGGTTTGGAAGCTCAACTATAAATGCTGTGCAAAGCTCCTTCTCGCGCGGCTCAGCTCCACCTCATGTTTTAGAAATGTGTAGATATGTTGTGGTAACTTTCAGATCTATTAGTGAGGAGCATGGAGTAACAATGAGGAAAAGAGGAGAAGTATAGTGAGTTGGAGAGGTGGAACGGTGAGGTGATGGGAAAGAGCAGCGTGAAAGAAGTGGAAAAAGTGAGGATAAATTGACATCAGTGAGAGAATAGAATGTATATCAGTGAGGTTGAGGAAGCAGCAACCAGTGAGGAAATAAATAACGCCATGAGAAAGAGGATATCGGTGAGGCAACTACTGATAGGGGAAAATTATGGTTACCGAGAATATTAATAAAAATAAAGGGTACCAGTAGAATAAAAAGGATCACCTTTAGACAAAATAAAAAGTCATGGGTGGAATAAAATAGTCACCGGTACGTTTAAAATTAAGATCACCGATACATCAAAGTATCAGTGAGGTGCGGACTGGTAGCAAGGCTACCGATAGAAGGGGTTGTAAAGGTGAGGTTAATGCAGTACAACAAAGGATCACCGTTAGTGGATAAATATAAGCCATCCGTAACATATAGTAAACTTTTTAAAAATATACACACTAATTAAAAATATTATTAAAACATAAATAAATTAAATAAAGATACTTAAAATAATTAATTAAAATAATTCTAAATACCACTAATTAAATACATAATATTTATTAACCATTAAAACATTAAATTTTTTAATTGTCAACTATTAAATTATAAACTAAATACTTGTTAATATAAATTAATAATAAATTACAATTAAGAATAACTAAACATGCAAATCACAACGTTGCAACGAGTGACATTGAAAATCAACGATGACCCATATAAGTCACCGCTAATTCTTGTATACCTCACCGGTAGACTAAATCAAAATAAATATGAATTAATATCCAATATGCATACATAAAATAATATAATTAATGTCTAAAAACTCATAATTAATTAATTAAATTACTATTTGAACACATAAAGTTACGGGAGAACCATTTTATTTAATTTAAAAACACAAATTATTTACTTAAATGACTAGAAGGAATATTTAACACATTAATTAATAAAGTTAAAATATTCTAATATTACTAAATTAAAATATAATGAATTAAAATAAATTATAAGTTAATTAAATATGATTAAGTTGATTATATAATTGTTTAAAATAGAAATTATCTTATTAAAAATATCAATCAGATTTAACTTAACTAAATACTCACTGTTACTAAATTAAAATTAAAGGTTCACCGATAGTTAAAATTAAAGGCTACCAATATACTTAAATGAGATCTACCGGTAGGAAAGAATAGTGGTGACAAAGGTTACCGGTATAAAAAAGGTCACCGTTACATCTCAAAACAGTCTAACGGTATGAAAAATGAAAGCAGTTCACCGTTAGACAGTATCGGTAACCTGGCTACTGGTAGAGAAAATGTAACCCTGTTTGTGGTAGCTTAGCTACCGGTAGACTGGAAAGCGGTAACTAAGTTATCGGATGAGTAAACATTTAAAATTAAAAGTAAATTATTTAGAAAACTCAATAATTATTAATAATAAACAGATAAAGATTAAGTAGAAAAATTGAAAATTTGTTTTATCAAAAACAAATTAAGAATAAATCAATTATTTTTGGGTCCAAAATTACATAAATTGTTATAAAAAATAAAAAATTGAAAAATATAAATATAAAATTAAAAAGTACAAATATTTAGCATAAATTGATTAAATAATTAATTATATCATTAAAAATCAAGTAAAAAGATTTTGCAAAACTATGTGAAAATGGAGCCACATCAAATTTCCACACACATAAACATTGTTTGTCCTCAGGAAATATCATGTTTTATTATCTTTTAAAACATAGCTTTGTTTATAATTTCAATTAAAATGTAACATGTCTAGAACATTAAACAGAGGACTTCAAAAACATGTCAATAGGCTTTTAGAAAATAAATTACTCATATAAACCTTTCCTAGAGAAAATTCTCACTAGTAATCATGAAAACATTGAATCATCAAGTAATGAGGATGTCATGCCTCATATGTGCTACTGTTTAGTGACTAACTTTAATCTAGGCTCAGGTCCAAAGTCCAAGAGTGACCAAAATGTAAAATTTAAGTGGAATTAAAAATTTAACCGTGGAACATTGTACATTGAATTTTTCACATAGGTTCCAAAAATAAATAATTTGTTTTTGTGATTCACCTCAACGATACATCCTAAATGATTTCCATAAAAACCAATTAACCCCTTCTTTATTTGGAGTTCATCATTCCCCTCAACTTAATGAGCTCATTTTTGACCCTATATACATTATTTATTTTTCCCAAGCCATGTATCATTGTTCTAAGCACTATGCAATGCACTTATTCAAGGTGTACATAGATCTTATAGTAAACCGAAACGCACCCAGCATACAGGGTCTTAGAGACTCACCATGGGATCCCAAATGCCCAAATTACTCCAGTTTCATAAGATTTATATGAAAACACTTTAAATTGGCTCATTACGGTAATTAATTTTATATAAGTAAAAGAAAAATGAGCCACCTATGTTCAAAATCAAACTTCCAATTACTGGAGTCATGATCACAATTCCATTAACAAATCACCCATGTCATTCTCAAAAGTAATTCGTAAACAACAATTTCCATTAGATCACTAAGATTGACCACTCAGAAATCATCCATTATCATTAATTTTAGACTCAAAGAAACTCTCAACTATCAGCAAAGCACTATTCTTATGAAAGACTCATTTGAGTATAATGTAATGCCTAAAAATATGCACGAATTTGAAACAATTTAACCATTTTTTACAAAAAAAATTAATTTCAGTGGGAATTGATGAGCTCTCATTAAATCATAGTTAAGCATAGTCAATTATCGACCCCCTCCACCACACTTAAAACCCATCTTTGTCCCCAATGTTGACTTTAAAAAGTGGAGAAGAACAGTTAAACAATTATGATTCAAAACAGATTTTCAATTAAGTAAATATAAGACATGTATAAAGGGTCCCAATGAAGATCAAATATATTGTTTCCACAATGGTTAATTTACTTCAAGTTCATTAGAATGTACGTGCATTATCATTTATTTCCAGTGAATACTTTTCAAAATAGATCAAAAGTAACATGTGACGTGTAAGTGCACTATTTACTAGGTGAAAGCATTTGAACAGATTGAGTTCAATAATATGTTCAATACATTAGACAAATTTCATTCTAAACACCTCAAAGATACAATCAGTTTCAATGAAAAACACAACAAACAAAATGCATGAACCCCCCCCCCCCACACTTAATTTCATGCATTGAATGGGTTTAACAATGGTGAAATCCAATTTTTTTAGCAAGAAGCACATGCAGAATTTTAAAAATTCAATATCAAGACATGAAACAAAATTTTATACAGTAAAAAAGTAGCATAAATTTATACAGTAAAAATGTAGCAATATTTTTTTAAAACAAGCATAATTATTAGTGAGAAGAATTTTATTTGGCAAAAACATGAGAAGAATTTTTTAATGAAAGCATAAAGGAGTAGAGAGATGAAACAGTATTCAACAGTAAGGTACTTCCCTGACTTAATGTTTTCTCCATAATTTCTTCATTATGGGAATTCAAATCCTCCATACAACCAATGTAAGCATCCTCAAAATACAAAGCATGAAAACCAAATTCAAATATCCAGCATACACATTTGATACAGGAGGCAGCACAAAAATACTTTATTCAAAGTAAAACAAGAACATAAATAAAAGTAAACACAAAATAAAAAACATGGGTTGACTCTCATGAAGCACTGAATTAAAAGTCTTCAGCTAGACATTATTTAATTAAAATTTTTATTTATTAACAAAACAATTACCATGGGTTGCCTCCCATGAAGCGCTACATTTAAAGTCCCCAGCCAGACTCACCTAGCAACTAACCGTAGTCACTAGGTGGATGTGGGTTCCCTAATAGGAATTACCACATGTGTTTAGCTCAATTATTTTTAATAGAAAGTTGAGATTTGTGGGAACTAATGCTAAACACAACCAAACTCTCATAGCCCGAATTAACCCATAAGAAACACCCTTTAACAGTTGTGTGTATAGTGTTTTCCACTTCTGAAATTGTTTCATAGTTATCATGAGTTGAGTTCACATGAAGGGACAACATAGTACCACGTACTTCAAAGGGTGGGGAATTTTTTCCATGGCTTTCTATCCCAAATTCATCCTTAACAAATTCAAATTCAAGGGTGCTTGTGGGTGAATAATGAATAGTAGGTTAAAGAAGAGATTCAATAGAGTGCTGAACAGAATCATATACAATGGAAAACAAGCGTGATTCAACCTCTAGACTACTATCAGTATCCTGAGAAGACACAGAACCCTTGACAGGTGAGGATGAAAGTGACAGGGAGGGACGATAATTTATTTTACACAATTTGATTCAGGATTAACAATTCTGTAAATCTCTTCCAAAAGATCTTCATCTGTTAACTTACATTGAACATCTAATGCTTCTAACAAATCAGTTCTTCCTAGATCAAGTGTGTGTTCAACATCTCTTTCATGTTCAAGTTGAAAAGTCCCACTTTCTAAAACCAAGTCATTTGAGTGTGGAAAAAAGTTTAAATCAAGATAATTAATGTCCAATTCAGTAACAATAAACTCAGTTTCCAGAATGTTCAAATTAAGACAATTATCCTCATGTTGGCCAACACTGAATTCTATTTCATTGCACAATGATTCAAAATTGTGATTACTATTAGAATAGGTAAATGAGAACTCATGAATTAGTATTTCTTTGAAAATCATTCCCTCAGCTTCATAATCCAACAACATTTTAGAGATTATTAGGTTTATAGGTTCAAAATATGAAAGAGAAGTGTTCAGTTTAGGTTCATCGAAATGATATTCTGTGATTTCCAACTTATTTTTCTCTTCCAAATTGTACCCAATATCAAGTTCGGGCTAATTGTTTGGAATTCCAGAAATTTTGGGTGAAGAATTATTAAGAATCCAATTTTCATCTTCTAATTTGACTTCAACCCGGATGAATTCCTTTTCAAGATTCCTAAAATAGTGATTTTTCTCCAATGTAGGAATTATGAATAGAACTAGACATTCATTTTAAATATGTTTTACTTCAGTTTCAAAATTGTCCAACTCAACTGCATTAATACTGTTTATGGGATTTTCAATGTTGTCTTCTTGACTCTGAGAGTTGGTTATTTCCATATTTAGTTCAAAAGATTCAGATTCATCAAAATGGACATTTTGTAGCCAAATTTGACAGTCACTCTCTTCTTCAACATGATTTTCAAATCTTTTATACACATTTACGTTTTCTTTTTCTTCAAATTCTTCTTGTTCTTTAACCCTTTGTTTTAATTCCAAGAGCATATTTTCCAATCTTTTTAGTCTTTGATCTCACTCTTGAGAATCTCTTAGTTGAATTTCATGGGTTTTACTAAACCAATTATTAATTATTTCCACCATATCATCTAGTTTAGAATCAATTAGATAATTATTAGCAAGGGCGTCAGGACTAAATTCAATTTTTTTATCATTATCATTAATGAAAGTAGTCTGTTGTGGCTGGTTATAGACACACTGACAGGAAATATGCCCAAAACCTCCACAACAAACATCGTAAGGTCCAGTGCAGTAGTTTGAGCCCTCAAAATATTCCATTTTTTTTAAAATTTTCTGATTAAACACAGAGTTTCATAGTTGATGCAGATTTTCAATGAACAAATTAAGTAGTAGGTTCTAGTTCACAGTTTTCTTGTTTATTTTAAATTTTTTTGTAGATTTTTTATATGATTTTTTATGTGTTTCTATGTTTCTTATTAAAACCTTAGATTCTTAGTGCGTTCCTTCCCTAGAAAAGGAGCCAAATTTTGAGGAGGTCAGAGGTCATTATGACCCTCATAATTACATTTATTAACCTCCACTAGCATAGTGGTGCAGGGTCGAACTACATAGAAGGAAGATAAACAAATTCTAAGGTTTTAAAACTAAAGACCACACTGTTGTCAACAATGAGGTAAACATCTTTTTATTTTTATTATTTTTTAAGAAATTAAGTGGAAACAAGATGATGAAACATGTTTTTAACAATGAAAGTAAAATTTACAATAAGTACTGTTAAACTAAGATATAAGGCAAACTAACATTAAAAAGGAAAACAAAAGATCTAAGATCAACAACAATCACTCTATAAATATAGTCTAATATATAAAATAATTGACTTCTTCACCACTTTTATTGAATAACTCATCAAAAACTTGCTGAAGAATCTCCCTCTTTATGAAATTCCACAGGAAGAAGATTATTTTTTGGAGTTCGCCACACCAAATCCTTACCTAACTTCTAGGAAGATTGAAGAAGATTAAATTTTTAAATAAAATCGTTGTAAATTTACAAGGTTAATTACATTAAAATCTTAATAGATGTATTAAAAAACAATCTCGCCAGTCGAATTTGAATTACTAATTTTGAAATCAATTCAGAGGTGAAACAACTGAACTGAGAATCATAGTTCTATCTCACCAATTGAATATGATTCTGTAAAATGTATGTAATTGAAGATGTTTTAAAGATAAACCAGTAGAAATGAATTAAAAAGATAAGAAAATATTAACATATGATCATCTTGATTAAACGATGGAAAAACATCGAAAAACAGAGTACAAACATAAAGGACAAAGGGAAAAAGAACTCCCCAAGTGACACTCTACCTTCGGGCTCCTTAGTCTCCCGCTCGTCTCCAGTGTTGCTTCTAGGTATCTGCTCTTGAGACTGGTGTGTTCACGGAATGAATGAGCTTCCTCTCTAATTCTGCTTCTTGCTCAGCTTTAATACCTTGTTGTCATCTACTGCAGGCCACTACTCGACTTCCACCGACTTGGAATGTCCGTCATCCACGAACTGCAAAATGTTCATTTTTTCATGACCGGCACGTCGTGCTAGAATTTCCCTTGTAACTAAATCTCGCAGAGTTAGTTTCCTAAACCTGGATGGGGTTTCAACTATTGAATGAACCTACATGTTAGAAAAGAATGATAAATAAACAAGAACACAAATAACGAAAAATAGTTATTATTATTATTATTTGTCAAACGCTATTGTGTTAATTAAATTAATAAATATAAATACTAAATACCAATTTTTTAGTTAATCAAATTTAACTAAATAATTAAAATTTAATATTATAATTAAATAAGTAATTAGAAATTAAATAATTTAGGATATATTAATGATTTTATTATTACAATTTAAAAAATTAAGTTATTAGATTAATCTATAAATTAGTTTATTTTAATTTACTAATAAGAACTTAAATACTTTAATTTATATTAATAAGTATATCTTAATGTTTATTGATAATTATTATGAATTATATATTTATACTATTGATATTAAATTAATTAATTATAAACACTTATTATTAAGTTAATTTTATATTTTAATTGATTTTTTATCTATTTATTAATATCATAATTGTTTTTAAATTTATAACTTTTATAAATTTAATTATACACATTTGACTTAATAAATTTAGTTCAACATTAACATTGTTTTACTTCATTTTTACTTTAATTATCTTATTAATTTTATTGTTATATTTTTTTAAATGTTATCTCTTCTTCTTCCTCCCTGGATTATCGGAACAAGGGGGAGGGTTTGAGTTAGCTTCCAGCGGAAGCCTCCACCTTTGCAAGCCGCAGCGGCGTGGAGCTCCTCCATTGGCTGCCATCACAGGTCTTCATTACGATTCACATACTCCTCAACACGGCGTTAGCCATCTCTTCTCCTCAAAGCCACTCTATCTCATCATCGCGACTAATCAAAGGAGGTCAGAGGTTTCGGCGTGGATTGATCTCCTACAGCAGGTGATGCGGTGTGGATTATCCATAGGTGGCATGACTCATCTAGCAGCGGAATCCCTTCTTCCAGCTGGTGCTGGCACTAGTCCCCACTATTCCTCCCACATCAGATACTAGTTTTCCGCCCAAGTGTTAGCTCATGGTTCTTCACATAGCGACGATGATGGTTTCTGCAGAGAGTTCTTCAAACATGGTGCAAGTTGACTCCTCAGCCTTCACGGTTCTGGCGCGACTCCACCATGTGTGGCGTCTCTCCAACAAGGCTTCAGCTCTAGATACAGGTTTGGAGGCTTAGCTATAAATGCTGCGCACATCTCCTTCTCACGTGGCTCGGCTCTACCTCATGATTCAACAATGCGTAGATCTATTGTGGATATTTTCAGATCTATCAGTGAGGAGCAGGGAGTAAGGTTGAGGAAAAGAGGAGAATTAGGGTGAGTTGGAGAGGTGGAACGGTGAGGTATAGGGAAAGAGCAGCGTGAATGAAGGGGAAAAAGTGAGGATTAATTGACAACAGTGAAAGAATAGAATGTATATCAGTGAGGTTGATGATGCAACCACCTGTGAGGAAAGAAATAAGGCCGTGAGAAAGAGGATATCGGTGAGGTAGCTACTATTAGAGGAAAATTAAGGTTACCGATAAAATTAATAAAAACAAAGGCTATCGGTAGAATACAAATGCTCATTGTTAGAAAAAATAAGAAGTCGCGGGTGGAATAAAACAATCACTAGTACATTAAAAACAAATATCACTGATACAATTAAGTATCAGTGAGGTGCGGACCGATAGCAAGACTACCGATAGATGGGGTTGTAACAGTGAGGTTAATGTGGTACAGCAAAGGATCACCGTTAGTGGATAAATAGAAGCCAAATGTTACGTATAGGGACCTTTTTAAAAATATACACACAAAATAAACATAGAATTAAAACGTAAATAAATTAAATAAAGAGACTTAAAAAAATTTATTAAAATAATGCTAAATACCATTAATTTAAAAAAATAATTATTAACCTTTAAAACATTAAATTTTTTAATTTTCAACTCTAAAATTATAAACTAAATACTTGTTAGAATATATTATTAATAAATTAAAACTAAGAATAACTAAACCTGTAAATTACAATGTAGCATCGAGTGACATTGAAAAGCAACATTGACCCATATAAGTCATCGCTCATGCTCATCTACCTCACCGGTAGAGTAAAACAAAAAAATGAATTAATAACCAATCCTCATACATAAAATAATATAATTAATGTCTAAAAACTCATAAATAATTAATTAATTAAGAATTTAAACCCATAAAATTATGGACAAACCATTATATTTAATTTAAAAACACAAATTATTTACTTAAATGACTAGTAGGAAGATTTAACACATTAATTAATAAATTTAAAATATTATAATGTTACTAAATTAAAATACAAAGAATTAAAATAAAGTCTAAGTGAATTAAATAGGATTACGTTGATTAAACAATTTTATAAAATATAAATTAAATTATTAAAAGGATCAAGAAGATTTAACATAACTAAATACACATTGTTACTAAATTAAAATTAAAGGTTCACCGATTGTTAAAATTAAAGGCTACCATTATAATTAAATGAAATCTACTGGTATGAATGAATAGCGGTGACAAAGGTTACTGGTATAATCATGGTCACTATTACATCTCAAAACAGGCTACTGATAAGAAAAAAGAAAGAAGGCCACACTAAGATAGTACTAGTAACCTGGCTACCGATGGAGCAAATGTAACCCTGCTATCGGTAGCTTAGCTATCGGTAGTCTGGCAAGCGGTAACTAAGTTACCGGATGAGTTAACTTTTAAAATTAAACGTAAATTATTAAGAAAACTCAATAATTATTAATAATAAACAAATAATGATTAAGTAGACAAATTGAAAATTAGTTATATAAAAAACAAATAAAGAATAAATCTATTATTTTAGGGTCCAAAATTAAATAAATTGTTAATAATAATATTCGTTTGACAAATGTAATTATAGAATTAAAAAAGTACAGATATTTAGCATAAATTTATTAAATAATTAATTACATCATTAAAAATCAGGTAAAAAAGAAGTGGAAAAACTCTGTAAAAATACAGACACATCAAATTCCCCAACACTTAAACATTGTTTTTCCTCAAACAACCTCATGTTTTATTATCTTTGAAAACATAGGTATGTTTATAATTCAAATCAAAATGTAACATTTCCAAAACATTAAATAGAGGACTTAAAAACATGTCAATTAGATTTTAGAAAATAAATTACTCATACGAACCTTGCCTAAAGAAACTTCTCCTTGGTAGTCTTGAAAACTATGAATCATCAAGTAATGAAGTGGTCATGCCTCATATGTGGTACTATTTAGTGACTAAAATCAATCGAGGCCCAAGTCCAAATTCCAAGATTGAGCAAAAGGTAAAATTTATGTGGAATTTAGAACTTAACCATGGAACATTGTACTTTGACCTTTTAACCTAGGTTAAAAAATAAATAAATTTTTTTTTGTGAATCAACTCAATGATAAAAACATAATGATTTCCATAAAAACCAATTCACCCATTCTTCATTTGGTGTTCATCATTCTCCGCACCTTAATGAGATCATTTTTGACCATATACACATTATTTATTTTCCCCAAGCCATGTATCATTGTTCTCAGCACTTCACAATGCACTTATTCAAGGTGTACAGAGGGCTTATAGTAAACAGAAACGCACCCAGCATCCAGGGTCTCAGAGACTCACCGTGGGATCCCAGCTACCTAGATTAATCCAGTTTCAAAATATTTATATGAAAAAAATTTTAAATTGTCTCATTAAGGTAATTACATTTAAATAAATAAAAGAAAAATGAGTCATCTATGTTCAAAATCAAACTTACAATTCCAAGAGACTTGATCACAATTCCATTAACAGATCACCCATGTCATTCTCAGAAGTAATTCCTAAACCACAATTTCCCTTAGATCACTAAGATAGACCACTCAATAATCATCCATTATTACTAATTTTAGATTCAATGCAACTGTCAACTATTAGAAAAGCACTGTTCTTAGGCAATACTCGTTTGAGTACAGTGTAATGCCTAAAATTATACAAGAATTAAAAAAAACAATTATCCATTATTTACAAAAGTTTGAAATTACAGGGGGAATTGATGAGCTCTCATCAAAGAATAGTTAAGAACAATAAATAATTGACCCCCTTCACCACACATAAATCCCAACATTGTCCCCAAAGTTGACTTTCAAAAGTGGATAAGAACAATTAACCAATTATGGTTCAAAACTGATTTTCAATTAATTTGATATATGACATATATAAAGGGTCCCAATGAAGTTCAAAGATATTGTTTTCCACAAAGGATAATTTACATAATTTCATTAGAAATTACGTGCATAATCATTTATTTCCAGTGAATAATTTTCAAAATTTCTCAAAAGTAACATGTGAAGTGTAAGTGAACTATGTACTTGGTGCAACCATTTGAATAGATTGAGTTTAACAATATATTCAATACAGTAGACAAAGTTCATGTTAAACTCCACAAATATACAATCAGTTCCAATGAAAAACACAACAACTAGAAAGCATGCCCCCCCCACTTAATTTCATGCAGTAAATGGGTTTAACAATGGTGAAATACAATTTTTTTTAGCAAGAAGCAGATGCAGAATTTTAAAAATTCAGCAGAAAGCCATGCAACAAAATTTTATACAGTAAAAATGTAGCAGATTTTTTCTTAAACAAGAATAATTTTTAGTGAGAAGAATTTTATTTAGCCTAAGGAGGAGCAATTTTTTTTAATGAAAGCCTAAAGGAGATGAGAGATGAAATAGAATTCAACAGTAAGTTACATCTCTAACTTAATGTTTTTTCCAACAATACTTCATTATGGTAATTCCACTCCTCCATGAAACCAATGAGTGATTCCGAAAAATACAATGCATGAAAACCAAAGTCAAATATCCTGCATAGACAGTGCATACAGGAGGAAACACAACATGGGATTATTCAAAGTAAAACAAGAACATAAATAAAAGTAAACACAAAAGAAAGAACGTGGATTGACTCCCATGAAGCACTGAATTTAAAGTCTTTATATAGACTTTATTTAATTACAAATTATTAATTATTAACAAAACAAAGACTATGGGTTGCCTCCCATGAAGTGCTAGATTTACAGTCCCCAGCCGGACTCACCTAGAAACTAACTGTAGTCACTAAGTGGATGTGGTTTCATTAATAAGAACTCCCAAATGTGTTTAGCCCAATTATTTTTAATAGGAAGATGATATTTGTGGGCACTAAAGCTAAACACAACCAAACTCTCATATCATGAATTAACCCATATGAAACACCATTTTATAGTTGTGAGAATAGTGTTTTCCACTTCCACAATTTTTTCAGAGTTATCATGATTTGAGTTCACATGAAGGGACAACATAGTACCAGGTTCTTCAAAGGGTGTGGAATTATTATCATGGCTTTCTCTATAAACATCTTCATTAACATATTCAAATTCAAGGGTGTTTGTGGGTGAATATTGAATAGTAGGTTCAAGAAGAGATTCAATAGACTGTTGTACATAATAATATACAGTGGAAATCAAGCATGATTCCCCCTCTAGACTACTATCAGTATCCTGGGAAGACTCAAAACCCTTGACAGTTGAGGATGAATGTGACAAGCAGGGAAGATAATTTATTTTATCAGAAATTGGTTCAGGATTAACAATTTTGTAAATCTCTTTTAAATATTATCATTTATTAACTCACATTAAACATCTACTGCTTCTCAAAAATTAGTTCTGCCTAGATCATGTGTGTGTTCAGCATCTCTTTCATGTTCAAGTTCAAAAGGATCACTTTTTAAAACCATGTCATTTAAGTGTTGCATAATGTTTAAATCAAGAGGAGTAATGTCCAATTCAGCATCAATAAACTCAGTTTCCAGAATGTTCAAATTAAGACAATTATCCTCATGTTGGCCAACACTGACTTCTATTTAATTTCACAATGATTCTGAAATGTGATTACTATTAGAATAGAGAAATGAGAACTCATAAATTAGTCTTTCTTCGAAAGTCACTCCCTCAGCTTAATCATCCAATAATATTTCAGAGATTATTTCATTTATAGGTTCAAAATATGAAAGAGATATGTTCAATTTAGGTTCATAGAAATGAGATTATGTGATTTCCAACTATATGTTCTCTTCTAAAGTGTACCCAATTTCATGTTCAGGCTCATTTTTTAGAAATCTAGAAATTTTGGGTGAAGAATTATTAACAATACAGTTTTCATCTTTTAATTTTTCTTCTTCCCGAATGAATTCCATTTTAAAACTCCTAAAACATTGATTTTTTTCTAATGTAGGAATTATGAATAGAACTCCACTTTTATTTTCAATCTGTTTTAATTCTGTTTCAAAATTTCCCAACTCAACTCCATTAAAACTCTTTATTGGATTTTCAATGTTGTGTTCTTGACTCAGAGAGTTGGTTATTTCTAGATTTAGTTCAACAGTTTCATATTCTTCAAAATGTAAGTTTTGTTTCCCAATTTCACAGTCACTCTCTTATTCAACATGATTTTCAAATCATTTATACACGTTTTCTTTTTCTTTTTCATCAAATTATTCTTGTTCTTTAACACTTTGTTTTAATTCCTAGAGGATATTTTCCAATCTTTTTAGTCATTGATCTCGCGCTTGAAAATCTCTTAGTTGAATTTTATGGGTTTTAGTAAACCAATTATTAATTATTTCTACCCTATCATCTAGTTTAGAATCAATTATGTCAATTTTAGAATGGGTGTCAACACTAAATTCAAATTTTCGCTCATTCTCTTCAATGAAAGTAGTCTGTTGTGGCTGGTTATAGACACACTGCTAGGCAGTATGTCCAAAACCTCCACGAAAAACATAGTAAGGTCCAGGGTAGTAGTATGAGCCGTCAAAATATACCTTTTAAAAAACAAATTCAGATTAAACTCAAAGAGTTTCACAGTTGATGAAGAATTTTAACGAAGAACATAATCAGTAGGTTCTAGTTCACAGTTTTCTTTTTTTTTTTATTGTGTAGAATTTTTTATGTGAATTTTAATGGTTTTTATGTTTTTCATTAAAACCGTATATTCTTAGTGCGTTCCATCCCCTAAAATAGCGCCAAAATTTTAACAGGACAAAGTTCTTCACGGCTATCAAAATTACATTTATTAACCTACACTAGCACAATGGTGCATGGTTGAATCTTATAGAAGGCAAATGTGAAAATTCTAAGGTTTTAAAACTAAAGACCTCACTATTGTCAAAAATGAGGTAAAAAACATTTTATTTTAATTATTTTTTTAAGAAATGAAGTGGATACAAGGTGATGAAACATGTTTTTAACAATGAATCTAAAATTAACACTAAGTACTATTAAACTATGATATAAGGAAAACTAACATAAATAAAAGAAAACAAAGGTGCTAAGATCAACAAAAGTCACTCTGGAAATCCAGTCTACTTGTTAAAATAATTCACATCTTCCCCACTTTTATTGAATCACTCATCAAAAACATGCTGAAGAATATCCCTCGCCAAGAAATTCAACAGGCATAAGATTATGTTATGGAGTTCACCACACCAAAACCTAACCGAACTGCTAGGAAGATTGAAAATGATTAAATTTGGAAATAAACTCGCCGTAAATTTCTAAATTTAATGACATTGAAATCTTGATATATGCATTCAAAAACAACCTCGCCAGTCGAATTTGAATTAATAATTTTGAAATCAATTGAGACGTGAAACAACTGAACAGAGAATCATAATTCAATCTTGCCGATTGAATATGATTCTGAAAAATGTAAGTAATTGAAGAAGTTTTAAAGATAAACCAGTAGAAATGAATTCCAATGCTATAAAAATATTAACCTATGATCATATTGATTAATGAATTGAAAAACATCAAAAAACAAAGTACAATCATAATGGAAAAATGGGATGAATAACTCCCTAAGTGACACTCTACCTTCGGGTTCCTTAGTCTCTCGCTGGTCTCCAGTGTTGCTCCCAGGTATCGCTCTCGAGACAGGTGTGTTCGTGGAATGAATGAGCATCCTCTCTAATTCTATTGCTTTCTCTGCTTTAATACCTTACTGTTATCTACTGCATTTCACTAATCATTTTCCACTGACTTGGAATGTCCTTCATCGACGCACTGCAAAATGTGTTTTTTTCGTGACCGACACGTCGCGCTATAATTTCCTTTTTAACTAACTCCCACTGAGTTAGTTGGAGGAACCTGGACGGGGATTCAGCTATTGAATGAACCTGAAAGGTAGAAAAGAAAGATAAATAAACAAGAACGCAAATAATGAAAAATAGTTATTATTATTATTATTTTTAAATTAAGAGATATATAACTCATTAATAGTTAACTAAAGTTAATAATTAAATATCTTAATTGATATTTATTATTTATATATCACATTTTTATCAAATTCTATTGAGTTAATTAAATTAATAAATATAAATAATTAATAATTAATTTTTTGTTAATCAAATTTAACTAAATCATTAAAATTTAATATCATAAGTAAATAATTAATTAGAAATTAAATAATTTAGAAAGTATTGATAATTTTATGATTACCACATAATAAATTATGTTGTTAGATTAATCTATAAAATAGTTAATTTTAATTTAATAATTATAAAGTAAATACCTTAATTTTAAATTAATAAGTATATCTTAAAGTTTATATATAATTATTATTAAGTATATATTTATACTATTAATAATAAATAAATTAATTATTAATGCATATTATTAATTTAGTTAAATATTTTAATTTATTATTTATCTATTTATTAATATCATAATTGTTTTAAAAATTATAACTTTTATATATTTAATTATACTCATTTGACTTAATAATGTTACTTCAACGTAACTTTGTTTTACTTTATTTTTACATTACTTTTATTATTAATTTTATTATTATATTTTTTTTAAAGTTATCTCTTCTTCTTCCTCCCCCAATTATCGGCGCTAGAGGGAGGCTTTGAGTTAGCTTCCAGCGGAAGCCTCCTCCTGTGCAAGCCGCAGCGGCACGGAGATCCTCCATCGACGGCCATCACAAGTCTTCATTCTGGCACTCATCCTCTTCAACGTGGTGTCATACATTTCTTCTCCTCAAATCAGATCCATCTATTCATCACATCTTATCAAAGGCGGTCAGAGGTTTCCGTGTGGATTGATCTCCTACAGCAGGTGATGCAGTGCGCTTATCTGTAGGTGGCACGACTCCTCCAGCAGCGGACTCCCTTCTTCCAGCGGGTGCGGGAACTTGTCCCTACAATTCCTCCCACGTTTGATACAAGCGGTCCGACCAAATGTCGGCTCCTGGTTCTTCATATAGCGATGATGAAGGTTTTCATAGAGAGTTATTCAAACATGGCGCAAGCTCACTCCTCGGCCTTCATGGTTCTGGCATGACTCCAGCAGGTGCAACGTCTCTCTAGTAAGGATTCAGCTCTAGATAGAGGTTCGGCGGCTCAGCTATAAACACTGTGCACAGATCCTTCTCATGCGGATCGACGTTACCTCATGCTTCAGCAATGCATAGATCTGTTGTGGCGACATTCAGATCTATTAGTGAGGAGTTGGGAGTAACGTTGTGGAAAAGAGGAGAAGTAGGTTGAGTTTGAGAGGTGGAACGGTGAGGTGTAGTGAAAGAGCAGCATGAGAGAAGGGGAAAAAGTGAGGATAAATTGACAATGGTGAGAGAATAGAATTTATATCGGTGAGGTTGAGGAAGCATCAATTGGTGAGGAAAGAAATAATGCCGTGAGTAAGAGGATATCACTGAGGCAGCTACTGATAGAGGAAAATGAAGAATACAGATAAAATTATTAAAAAAAATGTTATCGGTAGAATACAAAGGCTCACTATTAGACAAAATAATACGTCACAAGTGTAATAAAACAGTCACTAGTACATATAAAATGAAGATCAATGATACAACAAAGTATTAGTGAGGTGTAGACCGGTAGCATGGTTACTGATAGAAGGGGCTGTAACGGTGAGATTAATGTGGTACATCAATGGATCACTATTAGTGGATAAATAGAAGAAAACCATTACATATAGTGACCTTTTAAAAATTAAACACCCAAATTAAACATAGAATTAAAATTAAAATAAATTAAATAAAGAGACTTAAAATAATTAATTAAAATAATTCTAAATACCATTATTTAAAAACATAATATTTATTAACCTTTAAAACATTAAATTTATTAATTTCCCACACTTTAATTATAAACTAAATACTTGTTAAAATAAATTAATAATAAATTAAAATTAAGAATAACTAAACATGAAAATTAAAAAGTAGCAGCGGTTGGTATTGAAAAGAAATGGTGACCCATATAAGTCACCGCTAATGCTCTTCTGCCTCACCTGTAGAATAAAACAAAATAAAAATTAATTAATAACCAATTTGCATACTTAAAATAATATAATTAATGTATAAAAACAATTAATTCATAAATTAAATTACTATTTGAACACCTAAAATTAAGGGAGAACAATTTAATTAATTAAAAAAAATTATTTACTTAAATGACTAGCAATAAGATTTAACACATTAATTAATAATGTAAAAATACTCTAATGTGACTAAATTAAAAGATAAAGAATTAAAATAAAGTCTATGTTAATTAAATAGGAATATATTGATTAAATAATTGTTTAAAATAGAAATTAACTTATAAAAAGATCAATCTGATTTAACTTAACTAAATCTCACCGTTAATAAATTAAAATTAAAGGTTCACCGATAGTTAAAATTAAAGCTTATTGTTATACATAAATGAGATCTACTAGTAGGAAAGAATAGAGGTGACAAAGGATACCGGTATACACAGGGTCACCGTTACATCTCAAAACAGGTGACCGGTAAGAAAAAAGAAATCAGGTCACTGTTAGACAGTACCGGTAACTTGGCTACCGGTAGAGAAAATGTAACTGTACTATCGGTAGCTTAGCTACCGGTAGTCTAGAAAGTTGTAACTAAGTTATTGGATGAGTAAACATTTAAAATTAAAAGTAAATTATTTATAAAACTCAATAATTATAAATAATAATCTGATAAAAATTATGTAGACAAATTGAAAATTAGTTTTATCAAACAAAATATAGAATAAATAAATTATTTTAGGGTCCATAATTACATAAATTGTTATAAAAATTGAACATTTGAAAAATTTAATTATAAAATTACAAAAGTACAAATATTTAGCATTAGGTGATTAAATAATTATTTAGATCATTAAAAATCAAGTAAAAAGATGTGAAAAAACTATGTAAAAATAAAGACACATCATATGTATACAGAAAGTTTCTATCCCTCTTCTCCTATTTCTCATAGGAAATAGGTGGAGACATATACTATCAAATGTTAACATCTAGCAACACACCATGGAACTCTTTGAGAATGAATTGAATGTCGTAGTGACAGAAAACCTCCGTCAAGCCCATATTATGTAATATATTCACATTTTTATGATATCTCTAATCAAGTTGGTTTCTTATAGTTTTTATTTACCTACATCATCAATTTATATTTTTTTACATACTAGAAATAACATTCTCAGAAAAAAACTAGTACTCCGCCCGTGCGATGTACGACACTGTAAAATTATTATTATTATTAACTATAGATTTCTATTTATAAATCATAATAGTTTATATTAATATTGAATGTATTTAAAATGAAAATGACATACATAATGAGGAATAAAAGTTACAGAAATTGAGAAACAAAATTTAGATACTCAGAAGCCTTGTGTATAAAATAAATAATGAAGGAACTAAAGTTACAAAAAGAATTTATGCAGAGGAACATGAATTACAAAATCTGAGGAATAAATAGTGCTATCTAAAGAGAGATGAGATTCTAAATTCTCAAGTAGATGAGATTTTGAATCCTCCTTGGCGTACAAGGATGTCGTAGCAGCTTGGCATAGATGGCAGGCCACTGGGCATTGACAGTGGGATTTGTCCATGGCAGGGTGTTGGGCATTGATAGTGGGATTTCTCCACTGACAGTGGGATTTCTCCGCTGGGCATGTTTCTGCGCACATATCACTTTCTTTTAGCATTGAATTGTGGCTTTCTCGTCTCTTCAATACAAATTTCAAAACAATTGCTCCTGAAATTGAAGAACATTAGTAATATTTTCTATGGGAAACACTAAAAAAATCTTATACCACCACTCCTAAATATGCTGCATCCGGTCCTTGTACTTCAAATTAGAATCCTTAAGTCCCTTAAAAGGTTCTAGTGATAAATTTGTTTATATTGGATATGAGAGTAATTCCTCGCCCTGCCCTCATCCTCTCCTCCCCTCCCCTCCAACCTGCCCATCCCCTCCCCCTCCCCCCTTCCCTCATCCTCCCCTCCCCTCCCCTCCCCTAATCATCACCTCCTCTCCCCTTTCCTCCCATCTCCTACCGACTACCCAACCTCTTTCCCATGCATCCCCCCTGCCCTCATCCTCCCCTTCCCTCACTTCCCCTCTTCTCCAACCTCCCCAGCCCCTCCCCTCCCCTCCCCTCCATCTTGCCCAGCCCCTCCCCTCCCCACTTCCCTCATCCTCCCCTCCCCTCCACTCCAACCTGCTAAGCCCCCTACCCCCTTCCCTCATCATCCCCTCCCCTCCCCTAATCATCCCCTCCCCTCCCCTCTACTCCCCTCTCCTCTCCACTGCCCAACCGCTTTCCCCAGTAGCCCCCTCCCCCTACCCTCATCCTCCCCTTACCTCACATCCCCTCCCCTCCAACCTCCCCAGCCCCTCCCCTCCCCTCCCCTCCCCCACTAACACAAAGAGAAATGTGTAAACCATAAACTACATTGAAATCAAATTAAAAACAGGAACCTGGATGTTTGTTTCTGCTTCTAGCAGTATGAATCGATCTTCAACAGATGCGTGGCATGCTATCTAGTTTTTGTCCAGCCCATAAAAGAGGAAAAACTGCTATTAAGTAGAAAATTAAATAATGGAAATAATGAGAAACTGAAAAATATTAGTACAAAACCCAAATATATCCTATAATAGAATTGACGTGTCTTATGTTTTTCTCTTGATTGATTGGTCTATAGGCTGATACATACTACTTTATGTCAAGGCTGGTCAGACAACTCAATTGGGACCGTGAGTTTGTGACCTTGTGAATGTAGAACATAACAGAAAACTAAGCAGCTCTCTATAGACAGGTAGATGAGGCGTGGACAGGGGCTGAAGATACTGCAAAAACCAAAATTTTTCTTCCTATATTGGTGCTACTATCATTTCCATAATCATTACTTTGGACTAATGGGTGATCTGTAGTGATGAGACCAAGCATGTGAAGAACCCAATGACAAGGATAGTCGATCATGGTTATGGAATGAGAGGAAACAATGCTTTGGCATTCAAAAAAAAGCATGAATGAATTGAAGAGGAATATAACAATGTTTATAAATGATTACATAAATACCATACCTTATTTCCATTTCCAATGAAGCTGGATGAATCGAAGAGACAAACAAAAATATCAATAAAATGAATATCATGAAATAAGGGCTTATAATGTTAATGTTTTTCATGATTATCATATACTCAGAGTATGACACCACATTAGACTCCATATATAAGACATGTGAAACTGAATCCATTCTAATTAAAAATTTGTAGAAAATGAAATTGATATACATTATACTAATATTATCATGTTATTTCTAAATAGGTGTTGGAATTTATGATGGAATTTCTAAATAATCATTATCTGATACAATAGTTGTAGTTGTCATATATGTAATGGAATATAAATTCTGTAAAAAAAATGGTAACAGATTGTGATGTTTTAAAAAAGGAACCTCCATTTTTGAACACTCCTATTGAACATCTAAGAGAACATATATGTAATTACAAAATAAATTAAGATAATAGTAAAGGAATGTGATGTTTTTAAGTCTATGATGGATACAGAAATAAAAATAAAAAGAATTGTTTTAGTTTATCATTAAAATGAAATATAGTATGAAAAAAACCTTGGTAATGGACAGGGGTCTGATGTTTCTTCATTTATGTAACTATAGAGCAGTCTTGACCCATATTTGAAGTGGAATCTTTATTGGACTATTCCAGTATAACATATTTTATTCAACATCATATTTCTCATATCATGATTCATTTTTATATGAATCAACAAACAATGAAAATTCATCAATTTGCACAATTATAACAGACTACAAAATTCATTATGTATGATCATATCCAGAGGAGTACAGTTTCCCTATTCATGTGACTTTCATGACTTAGACACTATTTTAGCACCTAATGAAAATTCCACAGTAAGAAACTAAAATAGAACATTTGATTGTCTAGTTGAGTGGGAACACTCACAATGTATATAAACACACCACTTCTAAGCTAGAACATCCATACATAATCCAAACCATACCAAAAAATTCCCAAGATGTTCCCTCAAGCTGCATAAGATACCTGAAAAAGTTTAGAGTAGGATATATGAACTAATAACATATTGAATGTTATCATGAAATAAATTCTTTAAATACCTCATAGAATATCAATTGATATAATTACAATCAATGAACTTTAATACATCTTTCCAAATCCTAACACAGTTGTTGCCTTCTACCGATGTTAGGTTAGTAAAATGACTAACCCACTATTTTGTACCTATAAGTAACCATAGAATAAAACATTCTGAGAATCTAATCAATCATTTTATGCATAAAAATTTCAATTTGGAGGCACAATACCTAGAGTTGGGATGTTCATTCAAAATATATAGCTTAATCATCACATGAGATTCCTCATGGGTTGCAACTGAGAGAAACTGGAAGCATTAATTCCCTGTGTTGGGATCATAGGAAATCTGATGAGATTAGAATGTCCAATCTTCAAGGGATATGCATAGTAGAACTATCAAACCACATGATCAAGCATTGTGATGATACATGTTTTGTACCTATAAACAGTTTGATCCAGCAATAACTGAATAAATATACGATAAAAAATCATTATAACCTCTTATTTTTCTGCTTTCCTTTGATTTTTGAAAATGAAAAGTGATATAATTTCCAAAACCAAACACATCCCATTATATGAGAAAAAAATCATTATAACATCTTAGAACAAAATGATGCATCGTCCAAGAAGTCATGGCAGATCATAAATTCTTACCTGGATTAATAATGTCAGAAATGATATATGAACTAATAACATATTGAATGTTATCATGAAATAAATTCTTTAAATACCTCATAGAATATCAATTGATATACTTACACTCAAGGAACTTTAATCCATCTTTCAAAATCCTAACACAGTTGTTGCCTTCTACCGATGTTAGACTAGTAAAATGACTGACCCACAGTTTTGTACCTATAAGTAATCATATAATAAAATATTCTAGTCATCTAATCAATCATTTTATGGATAAAAATTTCATTTTTGAGGCACAATACCTATAGGTGGGAAGTTCATTCAAAAGATATAGCTTAATCGTCACATGAAATTCCTAATGGGTTTCCACTGATAGAAAATGGAAGCATTAATTCCCTGGTGTTGGGATTGTAGGACATCTAATGAGATTAGAATGTCCAATATCCAAGGGATACGCATAGTAGAACTCTCAGTCCACATGATCAATCATTGTGCTGATACATGTTTTGTACATATATCAAGTTTTATCCAGTAATAACTAAATAAATAATCGATAAAAAATAATTATAACCACCTATGTTTATGCATTCATTTGATTTTTGAAAATGAAAAGTGAAATAATTTCTAAAACCAAACACATCCCAATATATGCGAAAAAAATCTTTATAAATTCTTAAAACAGAATGATGCGACGTCCAAGAGGTCAAGGTAGATCAACAATTCTTACCTGTATTAATAATGTTAGAAAGGCCAAAATCTATGATCTTCATAACAGCTTCTTCATTTCTTGATGTGAAAACAAAGTTCTATGAAACATAAAATAAAACAGTTACAATAAGAAAAATATAAAAAAGATAAAAAATAAGACTTTTGGTTTCAAGAATAAAAACCTCTAGCATTAGTTCATTGTGCACAACACTTAAAATCTTCAAAACAATGGATTTTTCATCTTTCTCCATATATTTTACAAATCTGCAACATAAATGAGTTGGATTTTGAAAAAAAAAATATTGCTTCTGATTTCTGATTTATGTTTTGTACCTATAACCAGTTTGATCTAGCAATAGAAACTGAATAAAAAAATATTTGAAGAGTGAAAATTTAGGTATAGAAAAATAGGAACCTGTAGTTAATCTGCAATGGTTGAAGGTAAATATATCATTACTGGAATGTCATCCTCAATTTCATCCAAAAAAATTGAATGTATTAGTTCTTGTAATGTAGTGAAGTGAAAAAAATGTCATTAAAAATGGCATATTTGTATTTAGTAGTCCCCCCGCCCAAAATATTCCAACACCTCCTCCAACCCATACCCATCTCTACCCCTCCCCTTCCCCCATCTCTGCATGTCTCCCACCCAATACCAGCAGCTCCCAGTCCCCTACCCTGCCCTCTACTCCAGCCTGCCCAGCCACCTCCCCCCAGTCCTCATCCTCCCCTACCATGCCCTCATCCTCCCCTCCCCTCCCCTCCCCCTGCTAAACCTCTTCCCCAAGCAGTCCCCTCCCCCCTTCCCTCTCCTCCCCACTGCCCAACCTCTTTCCCCAGTATCCCCCTCCCCCTTCCCTCATCCTCCCCTTCCCTCACATCCCCTACCCTCTAACCTCCCGAGCCCCGCCCCTCCTCTCCCCTGCCCACTAACAAAAATAGGAATGTGTAAACCATAAACTACATTGAAATCAAAGTAAAAAACAGGAACATGGATGTTTGTTTCAGCTTCTAGCGGTATGAATCGATCTTCAACAACTGCGTGGCATGCTGTCCAGTTATTTTCCAGCCCATAAAAGAGGAAAAAACTGTTATTAAGTAGAAAATTAAATAAAGGAAATAATGAGAAACTAAAAAATATTATTACAAAACCCAAATATATCCTATAATTGAATTGACATGTCTTTTGTTTTTTTCTCTTGCATGATTGGTCTATAGGCTGAGACATTCTACTTTATGTCAATACTGATCAGAAAAATCAATTGGGACCCTGAGATGGCGACCTGGTGAATGCAGAACAAAACAGAAAACTAAGAAGCTCTCTATAGACAGGTAGATGGGGGCGTGGATAGGGGTTGAAGAAACTGTAAAAACCAAAATTTTCTATCCTATATTGGTGATACTAACATTGCTATAATCATTACTTTGGTCTAATGGGTGATCTGCAGTGATGAGACAAAGCCTGTGAAGAACCCAATAGCAAGGCTAGTCGATCATGTTTATAGAATGAGAGGAAACAATGCTTTGGAATTCAACAAAATAGCATGAATGAATTGAAGAGGAATATAATAATGTTATAAATGATTACATAAATACCATACCTGATTTCAATTGTCAATGAAGACGACTAACTCGAAGAGACAAATAAAATTATCATTAAAATGAATATCATGAAATAAGGGCTTATAATGTTAATGTTTTTCATGATTATCATTACTTTGGTCTACTGGCTCGCTCCCTGCCCACTAACAAAAAAAATTTCTGACCCTTTCCTCCCCCCTCCTCCTCCCTCCCCTGCCCAGTACTCTGTGCTAAATTATCACTTGTAAAACAGAACATTTTGAGCAGCATTTTAACAGAACATTTTGAGCAGAATAAAATGGTGGATTTAAGGATAGTCTCATGAATTGAACTGAAACATTACAAATAATGCACCCAATTAAGAAAATGAACTTAACCAGAACACAACATGGACTCAACACATAAAATAAACTGAAATAGAGTATAAAACAGACAGAACAAAAAATTCACCCAACTTGGTAATAGAAATGTCCTTTTTTACTATTGCATCAAAATTATAATCAAAAGGCGAAGCTCAATTTTCAACATCAGAATTTTGAAATCCTTTGTCTTCATTCCAAATAAATATATAATCATCTGGAGAAATGATATCAGGATGTATAAACCTCTTGGAATACCACCTAATAGGGGTTTTAACACTATTAACACTACTTTAACACTATTTTGCCTTTTGTTATTTTCAGGGGGTTGTCTATTGGTAATAAAAATGACGTTTTTCACTATTGCATCAATATTATAATCATAATGTGAAGCTCAATTTTCTGCATCAGAATCTTGATATCATTTTTCTTCATTCCAAATAAATATATAATCATATGTAGAAATGATATTTGGATGTATAAACCTCTTGGAATACCATATAATAGTGTTAAAAAAATCCATATATAACACCCACAATACAGAACAAATAATTATATATTATTGGTGGAAATAGTCAAATATTAAATGTTGCTTACAATTTTATTTGATTTTGTTCACTCAGATGAATATCCCTTTGAGAAAACACAAAATTATCCCATTTAGATCATCGATTATCATAATGAAGAAGAAAAGAATTTAGGTTTTGAAATATGTAGTTAATCTCATACCTGATGTGTGAATAGGAGATGCAGGAAGCGAGCCGAGAAGATATGATCACAAACATAAAATTATTCCCAATAAAAGTTTTTTATTTTCAAACATTACATGAAAAACCATAAAACTAAATCTTATCCCGAAGTAATATGTTAAATGATATGAGAAATTTAGATTCAAGGAGTTAAGTTTTGGAATAGGTAATTAATCTCGTACCTGAACTACGAAGCTGATGTGGAAGGGAATAGTAGATGCAATGCATTGTCGGAGTAAGCAAGCCGAGAAGAAATTATCACAAACCTAAACTGAAAAGCATAAGTGGGATGGAATATGGGTTAAGATCCATTGTCAGAGGTGGTGAGCAGATAATAAATGATGACATACGTTATGTTTGAAGTAGATGTGGAATTAAAGAGGGGTTGTGATGATTGGAGAAATCCAAAAATATATATCCATGGCTAATAGGGAAACAATTAGATATAAAGCAACATACAACTCCCTGAAAAAAAAGGAAAAATAGTGTTAAAGTAGTGTTAATTTCTTTATGTTAAACAATAAAATACAAATCTCAATCCATCCTTCGTCCTTCATAATCATTTTAATCTATAAACATCAACACCTCAAAGAAACTGGTTCCCAACAGAATGCATGTGTATATTAAATGTTCACAACATGACAATAGTGAATGGAAACATATATACAATGACAAAAATTAGGTTCCCAACCTGAGTTCACCAAGGCATTTTATAAATCATGTCCAGTGCGATCAACTCCAAGCCTGATCCAAAGCGTTGGAGAACCTTGAGGCCCTGTCATCATCTTAAATCTATGTAGCAGGCAGCATGTTGTCAGAAATAAAAACTTCCTCTTAAGCAGCACTACATACCTAATCAGATGTTCTACAGTTAGCAACAGCCTGGCTACTACAACTTAGCAGGCAAGAGTACTATGTCCTCCATAATAATGGAAACACCTACGACCACCAGTTTAATGTACAGAATCATAATAATAGTATGGATATATATTTTGGGACGTGATGAGTGCATGGTTTACCTCATCATTTAAGGCTCTGATTTTTGTAGGAATTACCTAAATCCTGGCTCTTATCAGTGCAGTTTTATGGAAATCATTCAGTACTGCCATTATTCTCCATCAAACACAAAAATGATTTGAGATAAATAAAACTGAATATCAATAGTGATATAACATTATAGTTTTGGAATCAAACCATAAAGACGCTTCATTCCACGGAAAATACCAAACCATGAACAAACCCAATGTGAATACAATGAACAAACTAACAGTGAATACAACATAATATCATTGAACAAACTAACTATGAATAAAATATATTAACATTTTACAATGTAATACTAAAATTTAGAGCTCGAGGTGGTTTATCATTGGGTTGAGGTTACAAAAGAGTAAATGAAAGTCTACCACAGATAGTGGAAATTAAAATCACCAGAAGATGGTGGAGTCTGAATCCATAGAAGGTGCGTATGTTTTTTTGAATTATATTCTTGAAACTCTTCAATAAATGTTCTATTCCGAGATATGTCACCCTAAAATAGATTTTAGATTTATATACGCAACACCCATGGCAATGAATACTGGTTAATCCTATAAAAACACCATAAAAAATTAAAAACATTGATACATGAAGATCTTTGACAGTGGTTTATACCTGGGCTTACTCGCTGCTTGCTCGAGGGCACGAGAACCCTAGGTAGATCGGAGATCCCAAACGTGGGAGTGATGAATTCAGAGTCAGTCGTTGTGGAGAAAGCATTATTGGAGGAGCCGACATTGGAGGAGCCTCACCGGAGGAGACGAAGAGGGAGGAGCTGACGATGGAGGATCTGAAGTCGGAGGAGACAAAGTCGGAGGAGCCAAAGTTCGAGGATCCATAGTCTGAGGAGCCAAAGTCCGAGGAGCCAAAGACGGATTACGCACAGGTGGAGTCACAGCTGGAGAGGGTAATCGGGGAGGGGAGGGGAGGGGAGGGGAGGATCAAGGGAGGGGGGAATCAGGGAGTGGTGCATAAACCCTAGACTGGGGAGAAGGGATTCGAGGAGCTGAATCGGGGAGGGGATCGAATAGAAATGGAAATTACAGAATAGGGTCGGGATCGCGAGAGCTGTTTGCGATTCTGGATGATAGGATACAGAAAATGAGGTGACGTGGAGGCGCAGTAAGGTGACACGGCAGCAGGAAGAAGCCTGTTTTATTATAGATAGTAGATGTCCTAGGATATATCCAAGAGGTTCCATTCCCATAAAACGGTCATAGTTATCAAATATAGTTTATAGATAAGATGGATAAATCCATTCTCACACTATCCATTAATTCTATATCACTCATGATATTCCCATCATATCATATTTCAGTATGAGAATATGTTATCATGATTATCTTCAACACATCAAAGAACATGACATATGCTATTTAGTAATGATCTTATTAATTTCTATGGATCGATACAGAAATTCACAGATAAAAACATTTAATGACACAAATAATTATGGATTTCCTACTAGATGGTCTTATTCAAATTATCATATACAATATAATTAAAAAAGGTGAAATCTATGAGTTTGTGCATCAATGCCAAATGAGTCTCCCCTAATATCATGTGTCATTTATGTCCAATAAAATGTTATCATCTTAATACCAAACATATATATTTTAGATTACTGTTGTGGAACCTCGATTTTACAATTATATTATGTATACTTGATTACCTTTCAGTGTGACATATAATATTTGTACATCATCACATATTTTTGCACGATGAGGAATAATCAAGATGTGATAAGGTAATTAATTAATATTAAAGATAATATATATATGTAATCATTTGTACATAGAATATGGTTCAAGGGAATGAAACTCCAAAATCCCCCCATATTCATGAGACATAACTATTAATTGCCATAAATTGACTAGCTATCACATGTTACCTATTTATTTAATAATGAAAATCATGGGGTCCATTATGTTTTCCATCATGGATAATCTTCTCACTAAAAGTTCACCTTGTTGAGAAAAATCCCTTAGGAGTAACATATTTGGATGCATATTAATTATCAAAATTTGTGACCATAGAACCTTGGAAAGATCCATTTATATACTATTATAATAGTAAATTGTGGAATGATATTGAAAATTAGGAACATATCAAGCTCATAGAAAAACATTAGATTAAAAAAATTTACTTGGTTGAATCAGAAGAAAAATTATATAGAAACACTACTAAAGAATTTGCAAAAACTAGTTATATTGAACTCCTCTGTCTCATAGCTTCTCAATTTATATTGAATAAATATCCTAATTGTGAAATAATATCATTATTATTATTTTGAATTCTTTAATATGTATAACCCTGGATGACTAGAAAATTGTGTCTCCTTCATATATCATGATAAAATACTTATTTCTCTATATATACTTAAGGAAATCCATAACAGAAGTCCAATAGTTTTCACTTGGATAAAATTTTTATCATTCATTCATCAATAAATCACATGAAACATCAAGAATTTTATACAAAAATACATACATGATCAGTCCAATCGCAAAATCATATGATAAATTAATCATTATCTCACCAATTCATACAATTACAAAGGAAATATATTCTTGATAATATATATACCATGAAATCCTTGAACTAATCCCCACATGTATTTATCCAGAAAAAACCTCTTCATTATCTGGTCAATGTATTCACTCCAACATAATCCAAACAATATCATTTTTATATCGTGGATGTTCTTTCATTCTAGAATATAGGTTAACTCACCTATGTCCTTTATATAGAACAAATTTCTCAACCACATCTTATTTCCTCTAATGTAGGTATTTAATTTGCAATTAGTAATATGTTATCAAAATTTAATACTTTAAAAATGATTAACTTCTTTTAAACCACTATAATGATCATATTAATTTTAAACGAAACCAAATTATATTATAGAATCATTGAGATGATTATTCCATGAACTAAATGCTTTCTCCAATCCATTAATGGATCTATATAAATTGTATACATTTTTTGAATTATATAGTTTCAAAAAACCTTTTGATTGTGTAATATTAAAATCATTTTGAATGTTTCCATTCTGGAATGTTGTTTTTGACATAGATATACCTAAACTAATATTCATGGGATGTTTTTATTGATATTATAATTCTGATTAATATAATAATAAAAAATATATAAAATGTTTCATTGTATTCAATTCCATGATATTTTCTACCCTTTTGCCACTATTATTGATCTATATATATGATCCTGACCTTCCATGTCCAAATATCCCTTGATTACCCATTTATGAAAATTGGTATCTACATCAACTAGAGGATCAATAAAAACCCAAAAATGATTATTATACATGGAATCCATCTCATAATAAATGGAATCCTTCAATCTTGTAACTTATGAGATCTATACTACCTCCTAGTAAGATAATGAGTCATTATTGTAAATCAATAATGAGTTACAGTATTTTGTGATTAAAAACCAATATAATTATGGTCCTCTTAACACTATTATTTTCCTAAATAGTACCTACGATTTAAGAACTACGTCATCTATAATATCCTACGGATTCTATTCCTATACACCATATTGTGTATCTTGAGCATCAACCTCATCGATGTCAATATTTATCTCACTATCTTTATTAAGGATGTAATTGTTCTCAAGGCATATAGATTTACTAAAAATTATAACCCTTTTATTTGAGGGATCATATAGATATAATCCCTTCACATACATGGGGTAACACATAAATACAGATTCCCCCCATGGTTTTACTTTGTCTTTTTATATATCTTTAATAAACACCTCACACCCTCATACACGAGTATGTGAAAAAATGATACCTAACACTCCCCATCAAAAAGGGAATGTAATTATCTAATATTATTATTACTAGGTTTATTATGTATAATTTTCTATGTAATTAAATTCCCTGAAAGGATTTTGGAAAGATCATGTGTCTCATTATCTACTTTACCATGTATAGTAAGGGATGATTCCACCATTTACAATGAATTATTCAACTATGGTGTATAAGGAAGAGGCTGTTTAAAAAAAATATCATAATACTGATGAATTTTGATAAAATTCTAGTTATATTATTTCCCACCTCAATCCAATTATTTTTCCTTGGTTTTACTAACTTTTCGATTCTCAACCTAATCCTTGACATTCTTCAATTTTACAAATCATTCCAGCATATAAGTCATTAGGTTGATGTATCATTACCTACTATAGATGACAGTAAATGTAAATAATAAAGGGAATAAATCTATAGATAATATGTGAATATTACTACACACAACAATGTATAATAATTGAAGAATAGTTGTGGGGCTTTGACCTTGGCCACAAAATTGTTGTTTTGTAACCATTCGTTGAAAAAATTCATGACGTCATTCAAGTGGTTTATTATTAAAAGATTATAAGTATCCATCAGGATAGTGCTTCATCAAACACTTCGTGTTTCCTTTACCCATATAGTTACTCTACTACACGCTGTGAAATGAGAAACATGAATTTCATTCATTATAAATTATAAATATTTAATTTTTTTTATAATAATACACAAAGATCATTATTCAACTATTTGATACCATAATATATTATATCATTAAATATGTATACACTCTTATTTTGGAAAATAAAAAATGAATCCATCAATGCCTAAATAGGAAATAACAACGATTTTATTAGTAATAGTAATAATAGAATATATGGAATCCCAGATTTTAATAATAAAAAAATTTCATAACAAGGTACAAGTATAAGTTCTTTTAATGATTAGTTTCTTGGATAAAATATACATAATACAACAAAACATAAAAAAATTCTTCTATTCAGCTAAATTATTTTTATAAAATGTCATTCCTATGTACAATTACATCACCACATAACATGGGGACATATATCAATGTAAAGGGTGAGCATAAGGCTTAGTATTGGAAAACATGGTAACCAATTTACATGTGATGTTTAAAAATATCAATAAGAAAATGGGGAATATCATAAATGCATGGTAAAAAGTAATATTATAATAATAATAACATGAATAATAACATGGAAATGTGGCTACAACATTTAATTTATACATTTATAAGTGTACAACCAAGGTTTTTCACTGACGTGTAATAAAAAATACTATGGTTTTTTCAAAAAAGTATCATTAATAATGCCATAATTATTGATTAAATTCATTACCGAATGCATTGGACTGATATCAGGGCACACCCTTCAAATGTATTAATTAATATTAGACATATAAGTCACAATAAAATATTTCATAAATTAATTAGGGGGAATAAAATCAACATTTAACATATAAAAATCATGTCTTTTTATAAAAAATCTTAATGACATATAATTATGCCACTTTTTATCCATATAAATAGATTACATGTTTTATGTATTCAATAAATAGATGAAATAATTTTTTACATCTTTTGAACTACCCATGGAATATAATGTGGTTTGGTTATTCACAAAAAGAATATAAAATATGATTTCTTATGGAGAAAAATGAAATTATGATAATTAAAATAAACAAAATAACAGGTATAAAACATGGTTTTAGAAAAGGGTAAAAAATGGAGGACAAGGGTCTCTAATTCATAAAATACTATTAATACGGTAATTGGAATGGAAAAAATGGATATATGGACATTGTTTTCAAATTTGAAAGACATTCCACATTTAATAGGGAACTTGAATGAAAAAGATAAGTCGAGATTTCACATACATTGAATAGTAACTCATAAAATTTGATGATTGGTACCTTGGGGAATTGGAGACAAATTATGAGGACTTTGTGGGAGTTAAAAATATCTTATATTCATGGAGGATTAATTTTTTTTGTATGAATTTAAATAAATGGAAGGGTATTTATAGAAAAACTGGGGGATTTGTTTTTCAGTATTTAAATAAAGGCATTGGTCACCTAGGTAGAGGTAAATGAATGACCATGGGATTTTCCATGGTATTTTCCAATGGTAAGGGACACTTGGGATACCTATTATGTTATTTTAATCCAATATAGTCAACTACTATTTTATATTACATATTTTGTAATGGGAAATTAACATTTTCTCAAAATAAATAGTTTAAAGATAATGTAGCCATTTAAATATTTTGAAAGAAAACTATATATTTTTAAATGGATTAAATTATATTAAAATAGATGATATTATTAAAATAAGTTATTTTATATAGTTTATTTTGGTTATTAATTAATTACAATATTATTTTGTGATTATGATTTTAATTATTATATCAAACACTCCATCTGTATTTATACTATTCTGGAAAAGAAATTATTTTTTAGAAAATTCCCAAAAATTCACCCTAAATTTTTTTTGACGTGATGATTTCAAAAAATATTTTTATTTTTTATAATAATTCAATAAATATGATAATTTTATCTTCTAAATATAAAAATTCCAATTCATTAAAAATTATAGTAGATTTAAATTACATAGTAAAATTTATAACACTTAAACAAAATTAATCAATTCTTTTTTTATTATTTATATAATCATAATAATTTTTTAAAATTTATTTTTTTCATAATACCATGGTATATTATAATAATTATATCTATTTATGAAGAGTGAAATTTATATTCAGAATATCAATTAATCAAATTCAATCCCCATTATGTTAATAAAATAATTTTAAAATTGAAATGATGGTATAAAAATTAATTATAAAAATGGATTAAACATTATGTAACTAGGGACTCTACACAAAACCCCTTTATAACACCCACATATGACTTAAGGGTGGGATGAGTGAAGGTGATAGAGTCATGGGGTGGCTCTTTTAACATCACTGGAATGGTAATTTCCACTAACATAAACTTCTCCCATAAGAGATTTTATTCAAACATAACCTACTGACACTGAGCATGGTTTTGGTTATGAGTGAAGCCCAGAGACAACAACCTCACACCCATGTTCTGATAAATGGTCTTCATACCTGTCACACCCCGACCGCGGACGTCCGTTTTTTTTTCTCTCTTCTTGGTCCCGGTTTAAATTTTTCGAAGATTAATTGTGATTGGTGGTTTCGCGCCGGTGCGCGGTCATCGCATCGCTAGCGATGGTCGTGCGTTCGGCCCGGGGGACGATGTGTCCACCCGGCATTTTAAATATTAAAGTTTTTACATTGAACTTTTATTATTATTATTATTTGAGTTACGTTATTATTATAATTAACTAACTTTTATTTACTTTAACTATTTTATTGTTATGATTATTATTATTATAAAGTATTATTAATATTATTATGAAGGTTTGTTCTTATTATTATAAAGCAATTATCATTATCACAACATTTTATTATTTTTATTATTGTAAGTTTTATTATTATTATCTAAGTTTTATTATTATTATTATTATAAGTTCTATTATTATTATTATGATAAATTTTATTATTATTAAAAAGGTTTTATTATGATTATACATTTTATTATTGATTTACTATTATTATTATTATAATTATTAACATTATTAAAATTATTATTATTATAATCATTGATATTATTATTTTCATCATATATATATATATATATATATATTATAACCTAACCCTAGCCTACCCCGTCCCTACCCAGCCGCCACTTCTTTTCCCCCTCCTTCTCTCTTTCTCTTTCTCCCCTTTTCTCCTCTTTCTTCTTCCTCGCACCAGCGCCCCCCTCTTCCGTAGCCGGCGCCCAACCTCCGCCTCACATCGCTTTCCGCCTCCCTACACCCGGCCTTGCAGCACCCACGGCCCGCATCCGGCCCTCTCCTCCGGCGAACAGCAGCCGATCCCCGGCCTCCCCTCCTGCCTCCGGCGTCCGCAGCCGCCGCCCTGCTTCGCCCGGCCTCCGGCCTCTCCTTCGTCCGGCGCTCCGCCTCCCTGCACCCGAGCTCGCCGCTCCCGGCCTCCACCCCGTCCCGGCTCGCCCAGCTTCACCCGCGAACCCCCGCTGCTCTGCCCTGCCTCCTGCGTCCGAAGCCGCACCGCCGGCCTCACCCCCCTGCGGCTCCCCCCAGCGCCCCGGCCTCGGCCGCTCCCTCCGCGACCCGCACCCGGCCTCCCCGCTGGCCTCCGCCCTGCTCCTCTCCTTCAGCGCCGACCGCCGACCGCCGCCTCGGCTCCTGCCCCGTCGCTGCACCAAGCCGCAGCCGCGCCTCCCCTGCTCTTCCCCTGCGTACAGCGCCATCCGCGCCCCCCCCGGTAGCCACCGCATCTCCTGCTTCTTTATTTATTTTCTTTTTTTTATTATTATTACATTTTGTTTTATTTATCATGTTAATAACATTATTATTATCAATGTTATAATATTTTTTTTTTCTATTATTATTATTGTTGTTATAATATAATTATGTTAATATTATCATCTTATTATTATATTATTATTGTTACAATTATTATTAAATTATTACTTTATTAATATTATCATATTATTAACATCTTATTATTATTATAATTATTATTATCTTTATTGTTAGAATGTATAATTATTATTATTTTAATTATCATATTATTATTTTTATTATTATTATTATTATTATTATTATATTTGTTATTATTTTAATTATTAACTTATTATTATTATTATTATTATTATTATTATTTATTAATTGATTGATTAATTAATTGTCTAATTATTTACTCAATTAAGTATTTGTTAATTAATCAATTATTTAGTTATTTACTTATTTGTTTATTAATTAATTGATTAATAAATTATTTATTCATTTATTTATCTATTTATTTATTTATTTAGTTATTGATTTATTCATTTTCTTTGTGTATTTGTTAATTAGTTATTTATTTATTTATTCATGTATTTATTATTTATTTACCTATATATATTTATCTTAGTGTTTTTATTTAATTTTAAATAATCCTTTTTCTGTTGCGGGTTGAGTGACGTGCACTTTTTCCACTGTCCAGCGTACACAGTTGTCCGCAAAGGATTGTCCTACTTTCCGTTGAGGTTCCGCCGTCTCCGTGCCTCAGTTTCGAGAGTGTCGGACCTTATCACGTGGCTTCGGACACACGTCGTGTCATCGCGCCTTGGTTCCAAGGTCGTTTTACCGCCGCGCTTGGATCTTGAGGTAGGTCTCCCTTTGCAATCACCTTTAAATTTAGAATTTATTTATTCCTTGACTTTTTATTAAGCTTCAGTAAATTCAAAAGTATTATTAAGTAGTTATCTATAATTTGGTGATCTGCTGATGATAAAAGTTGTTTTAAATTCTAGCGTTTCATTAAAAGCGTTTTCTTGGATTTAATTATGTGCTTCCATGGTAGTTTTGCTAGATGGTTCTTCCTGAATAATGAAAGTCATGTTAAATTGTGTTTTGAAATGTTTTTGGCGTGTGTAAATTTGTAGATGTATTGTTTATGGAAAATGATGTTTTCTTAGAACCTTGATTAGAGAAAACGTCGTGTGACCTTTGAACTTGTTTTGGAAACTTTATGTGTGGCTCTTGGTTGATGAAAGATGTTTTCCTTTGTTACGCGAACAAAAGTTTGGATTTCATTTTGGAAATGGTGTTCTTTCAAAAGGTGTTTAAAGGCCCGTTTGGCTCTTGATAAAAGTGGGGTGCGTTTGGAACTGGGAAAATGATTTCTTACTTGTAATACCAACGTCTTTCAGGTTTGAGATGCTGATTTGAGTTTCTTAAATAATGTTCTAAGTGCGTTTCTGGTTTTCAATGAAATAGCGTGTGTCATCCCTCTTTAAAAATGCTTTCGTCTTAAATGATCAAAATGTAAGTGACATGACGGCCCGGTTGGCACTTTATCAAATGTGAAGTGATTATATATATATATACGTACTTGTGAGGGCATTTCTACAGGGGGACTTCCCTTCGAGGGTTGTCGTGTAGCGATGTCCGTGTAAGGGGTTGGCAAGTGCGGTGAGATGAGTCACGCGTGCGCGGGTCTCCCACTTACACAGTGTTACAAAAACTACTATGGGTTCCTGGGCGTCTTGTAGATTATCGAGTGACGGTTGCTTGCTAACCCTGATTAGACGGGTTAGTACCCCCTGGAGTTACAGACAGGCCAGGAGGGATGTGCCACTGGTTGGCTGTTAGGGCGGCCAGTTGGTTATTGACTATGGAGTACCATGCCGGCAGGTAGTCTGAACCCGAGTACGTCCAGGGGTTTTCTAGGGATGTTCAGGATCACCCATGGTTATTGCTGATAACTTCTGGTTTGTTTTTGCTTGCACTTGGTTTTCCTTGCCTGCTTACCTTTACTTGCACTTGTTTTCCCTGCTTGTTTGCCTTCAGTCTTATTTCACAGCCTATACTGTTAGACTTTGAGAAAAATGGTTTTCAAATGAAAATGCTTTATTCTCTTTGGGTTAGATTTGAAAATGTAACACTTTGCTTATCAGATTGAGCTTAAAACTAATGAAATGGAACTAACTTTCGAAAAAGGAATAAGGGAAATGTCTCGTGTTTGATTTTCAAGTAAAGCATTGTGAAAACTTACTTTTATACATTATAGTTCAAACCTGGATTATGTAGATTCTATTTTCACTGGCAGTGCATTGGGATTTGTTGTGGGGCTCACCTACTGAGTACTTTTGTGCTCACGCCTATCTATTATCATTTCAGTTGCAGGTCTTCCCTTGTTCAGGTCTTCTGTTTTGAGTCGCTCAATGTTGGAGCGAGGTTGCTCTCTAGTTGGGTGGTGACCTGAGAGGTCACATGGAGGTACGTGGTCGTGTGGCTTTTATCTCTTTTCCGTTGTTAGTGCTCATTTGTTTAGTTCTATTTACTTTTGTTTGGGCTCAAATCGTTCCCACTTGCTTAATTTTGATGCCCGGCACTGGTTGCCAGCCCGTGGGGATCGGGAACGCCCCTCGGGACTTGCCGCGGACCGGCTCGGGTGACCGGTTCAGGGTCGACCCGGGATGGTTCGTGACAAAATGGTATCAGAGGGCATGTTCTTGTTATTTGGGTTGTCCGGTAGAAGGAGATTAGGATTGTCGGAACTCGAGGGGTAGGTACGGGAAGAGCGTCGCGAACTCTTTCTCGCACTGATCCTCGAGTTACCAGGGGTAGTTCGGGAATTGTGTCCTTGTCTTTTCTGGTTTGTCTTGGATTGAGAGATGACATGGAGGCAAGCCGACGTTACGTCGTGATTTCACATGGAGTAGTGACCCATGTGGAGTCCGAGTACGTGGTTTGAATTCCTCCTAGTGGTCGACGCTGACTTGGGACATGGCCCACTACCATGTCGCCAGGTTGAGTGTGACTACTAGTCCCTCATTTCAGTGATTGATGCAAATTTGGCTGCTGCTTTCATTTTGGTTTGTGTGGGTGCGTTGTTGGAAATGAAAAAGGTTTTTGGGAAATTGGACTGGTTTCTTTTAAAGGACTTTAAATGTATAAAATGGGTTTTAAAACTGAAATCTCTTGATTTGAAAAATCTGTTGTTTGCTTGGAGTTGGTTCAGAATGGTTTGGGGTGAAACCACAAGTCCTCTTTATGAACGTTTGCACATGTGTGAGAATGCATGGAAAGTGTGTGTTGATGCACGTATGAATGGAATGTGGATGAAGACATGTGCAACGGTTCATGGGATTACCTGGGTGTGTATTTGAAATAAAGGCTTGACTTGGTTTTCTAAATTGGTTTTAAAGGGGAAACGGTTTTGGAAAGTTTTGGTTTGAAAGTGGATTGGTTTTTGGAAAGTGATCTTGAGAAAGTGTAGTTTTGAAATCTAAAATAAAAAGGGGATTTTGAAAAGGAGATTTTATTTTGGATTGTGTTCGTATTTGTTTGGTCCTTGTGCTGACTGTTTTTGATGAAGGCGCTTTTATTGATGTTGCTTCAGTTTGATGTTGGTTTTGACTTTGAGTTTTATATATCGCTCGGGAAATACCGCCCAGAAAGGTCTCTAAGGATTCAGATATGTCGTGCCCAGTTTTTGGTCCTTCTCAGACCTTGCCTATTCTCCATGGTAATCAGGGTCCGTTAGAAGCAGTGAAATGGATCGAGGAAGTGGAACGCGTCTTTAGAATATTGGGAACTCCCGATAGAGTTAAGGTCCGTGCAATTATGGAGTTGTTTGAGGGTCCAGCTCTGGACCAGTGGAAGATGGTTACCCCACCCTCTATGCAAGGTGAAATGACGTGGGATGTCTTCAGAACCGTTTTCATCCAATGGTTTGTACCTGAGGAAGTGAAGCTGGAGAAAAAGGGAGAGCTTGTGAATATTCAACAAAGTCAACGGACGGTGAAGACGTATGTTGACCATTTCAAGGAACTGATTCCCTTTTTTCCAGAGGTAGCGCCGCAGGAGCTCATGAAGGTCTCTCTTTTCTCTGGGGGTCTTCGTCCAGAGATCAAGAAGCGAGTCCTCCCTTCTAAAAACCTTTGTTTCGAGAAGCTGGTGGAGGAAGCTTTCTTGGCTGAGTTGGTTTCTGGTGTGCAGGTGGTTAGTACTTCAGCGTCCCCAGTTGTTCGTAAGAGTTCCTCCTCTGGTGTGGAAAATATGCCAGAGATACCTGTCCCCAATGAGTTATCCCCTTTGGTCCCAGCTTCCAGTTCAACAGATTGTTCAGTGGTGTGCTATCAATGTGGTCGTTTCGGGCATTTAAAGCCATCTTGTCGCAACCCTCCAAAAACGTGTCATAGATGCGGTTGTCTGGGTCATCTGGAGAAGTTTTGCAAGAAGCGTCGCTTGAAGAGGACGCGGTGATGGGAGAATGTCAGTACCTGACTGTGAGGCAGAAGATGCTTCAGCCATCAGAGCCCCAGCCACAAGTCTCGGGGTGAAGCTCGCGCACAGTCAGGAGTCCCCAGGGGTGTAAAGCCTTGGTCCAGGTTTTGTGTTCCGTGTTAGCAGTGGAACAATCAAGATCTTTTAGTACTTATTTTCTGCTGTTAAGTTTTAACGTTATGGTATGTTCATTGTTTTACCATGGGGTTATCATGGATTTGTTCTATTACAATCCAAGTAGTCTGGTTTATGTAAATGTGTTGTTTTTCTAAAAAGTGGCAATGGACTTGTTCTATGATAAATCTAAGCGGACTTGTCGTGAGAATGTAATATTCCGAATCGTGTGTCCTTCTTAAAAGTGTGTTTGACTCTCGTGTGGGTTGACCTCGTTTTAGTTATGTTGTCGATGTGGTTATGTTTTGTGGACTTCGGTGGATCATGTCCCCAGTTTGATGTTGGTTAAATGTTTTTCTATGGTTTTTCCCTGGTGTTGAAGGTTGTTGACTCTGGTCGAGGATTTAATGTCTAGACGGGGGTGTGGTTTTAATTGTTTTATAAGAGTTGGTTTGAATTGGTTGGGAGTTCCCGCGTCGCCCCCCCCCCTTCCCGGGGTTTTCTTTTTAAATGGTCATCATTTCTGCACTGGTTAAGTTCTTGTGGTGGGGAGAACCCCTTCGTGTTCTCCCCTCAATCTCGGACCTCAGTTTCCTCTTAAATCGGTCGGGTGTGACCTGTGTGGAGTAAGGTCATCCCCGAGTTTCTCAATCCTCTCTGGTTCCTTTAGTTATGTTTGGGCATAGACTTGGTTTTTAGTTGACTTGCGGCCTGGTGACTTTCTGGGGGCAGAAAGTGTCTATGGTGGGGAGAATTGTCACACCCCGACCGCGGACGTCCGTTTTTTTTCTCTCTTCTTGGTCCCGGTTTAAATTTTTCGAAGATTAATTGTGATTGGTGGTTTCGCGCCGGTGCGTGGTCATCGCATCGCTAGCGATGGTCGTGCGTTCGGCCCGGGGGACGATGTGTCCACCCGGCGTTTTAAATATTAAAGTTTTTACATTGAACTTTTATTATTATTATTATTTGAGTTACGTTATTATTATAATTAACTAACTTTTATTTACTTTAACTATTTTATTGTTATGATTATTATTATTATAAAGTATTATTAATATTATTATGAAGGTTTGTTCTTATTATTATAAAGCAATTATCATTATCACAACATTTTATTATTTTTATTATTGTAAGTTTTATTATTATTATCTAAGTTTTATTATTATTATTATTATAAGTTCTATTATTATTATTATGATAAATTTTATTATTATTAAAAAGGTTTTATTATGATTATACATTTTATTATTGATTTACTATTATTATTATTATAATTATTAACATTATTAAAATTATTATTATTATAATCATTGATATTATTATTTTCATCATATATATATATATATATATATATATATTATAACCTAACCCTAGCCTACCCCGTCCCTACCCAGCCGCCGCTTCTTTTCCCCCTCCTTCTCTCTTTCTCTTTCTCCCCTTTTCTCCTCTTTCTTCTTCCTCGCACCAGCGCCCCCCTCTTCCGCAGCCGGCGCCCAACCTCCGCCTCACATCGCTTTCCGCCTCCCTGCACCCGGCCTTGCAGCGCCCACGGCCCGCATTCGGCCCTCTCCTCCGGCGAACAGCAGCCGATCCCCGGCCTCCCCTCCTGCCTCCGGCGTCCGCAGCCGCCGCCCTGCTTCGCCCGGCCTCCGGCCTCTCCTTCGTCCGGCGCTCCGCCTCCCTGCACCCGAGCTCGCCGCTCCCGGCCTCCACCCCGTCCCGGCTCGCCCAGCTTCACCCGCGAACCCCCGCTGCTCCGCCCTGCCTCCTGCGTCCGAAGCCGCACCGCCGGCCTCACCCCCCTGCGGCTCCCCCCAGCGCCTCGGCCTCGGCCGCTCCCTCCGCGACCCGCACCCGGCCTCCCCGCTGGCCTCCGCCCTGCTCCTCTCCTTCAGCGCCGACCGCCGACCGCCGCCTCGGCTTCTGCCCCGTCGCTGCACCAAGCCGCAGCCGCGCCTCCCCTGCTCTTCCCCTGCGTACAGCGCCATCCGCGCCCCCCCCGGTAGCCGCCGCATCTCCTGCTTCTTTATTTATTTTCTTTTTATTATTATTATTACATTTTGTTTTATTTATCATGTTAATAACATTATTATTATCAATGTTATAATATTTTTTTTTCTATTATTATTATTGTTGTTATAATATAATTATGTTAATATTATCATCTTATTATTATATTATTATTGTTACAATTATTATTAAATTATTACTTTATTAATATTATCATATTATTAACATCTTATTATTATTATAATTATTATTATCTTTATTGTTAGAATGTATAATTATTATTATTTTAATTATCATATTATTATTGTTATTATTATTATTATTATTATTATTATTATATTTGTTATTATTTTAATTATTAACTTCTTATTATTATTATTATTATTATTATTTATTAATTGATTGATTAATTAATTGTCTAATTATTTACTCAATTAAGTATTTGTTAATTAATCAATTATTTAGTTATTTACTTATTTGTTTATTAATTAATTGATTAATAAATTATTTATTCATTTATTTATCTATTTATTTATTTATTTAGTTATTGATTTATTCATTTTCTTTGTGTATTTGTTAATTAGTTATTTATTTATTTATTCATGTATTTATTATTTATTTACCTATATATATTTATCTTAGTGTTTTTATTTAATTTTAAATAATCCTTTTTCTGTTGCGGGTTGAGTGACGTGCACTTTTTCCACTGTCCAGCGTACACAGTTGTCCGCAAAGGATTGTCCTACTTTCCGTTGAGGTTCCGCCGTCTCCGTGCCTCAGTTTCGAGAGTGTCGGACCTTATCACGTGGCTTCGAACACACGTCGTGTCATCGCGCCTTGGTTCCAAGGTCGTTTTACCGCCGCGCTTGGATCTTGAGGTAGGTCTCCCTTTGCACTTGCCTTTAAATTTAGAATTTATTTATTCCTTGACTTTTTATTAAGCTTCAGTAAATTCAAAAGTATTATTAAGTAGTTATCTATAATTTGGTGATCTGCTGATCATAAAAATTGTTTTAAATTCTAGCGTTTCATTAAAAGCGTTTTCTTGGATTTAATTATGTGCTTCCATGGTAGTTTTGCTAGATGGTTCTTCCTGAATAATGAAAGTCATGTTAAATTGTGTTTTGAAATGTTTTTGGCGTGTGTAAATTTGTAGATGTATTGTTTATGGAAAATGGTGTTTTCTTAGAACCTTGATTAGAGAAAACGTCGTGTGAGCTTTGAACTTGTTTTGGAAACTTTATGTGTGGCTCTTGGTTGATGAAAGATGTTTTCCTTTGTTACGCGAACAAAAGTTTGGATTTCATTTTGGAAATGGTGTTCTTTCAAAAGGTGTTTAAAGGCCCGTTTGGCTCTTGATAAAAGTGGGGTGCGTTTGGAACTGGGAAAATGATTTCTTACTTGTAATACCAACATCTTTCAGGTTTGAGATGCTGATTTGAGTTTCTTAAATAATGTTCTAAGTGCGTTTCTGGTTTTCAATGAAATGGCGTGTGTCATCCCTCTTTAAAAATGCTTTCGTCTTAAATGATCAAAATGTAAGTGACATGACGGCCCGGTTGGCACTTTATCAAATGTGAAGTGATTATATATATATATACGTACTTGTGAGGGCATTTCTACAGGGGGACTTCCCTTCGAGGGTTGTCGTGTAGCGATGTCCGTGTAAGGGGTTGGCAAGTGCGGTGAGATGAGTCACGCGTGCGCGGGTCTCCCACTTACACAGTGTTACAAAAACTACTATGGGTTCCTGGGCGTCTTGTAGATTATCGAGTGACGGTTGCTTGCTAACCCTGATTAGACGGGTTAGTACCCCCTGGAGTTACAGACAGGCCAGGAGGGATGTGCCACTGGTTGGCTGTTAGGGCGGCCAGTTGGTTATTGACTATGGAGTACCATGCCGGCAGGTAGTCTGAACCCGAGTACGTCCAGGGGTTTTCTAGGGATGTTCAGGATCACCCATGGTTATTGCTGATAACTTCTGGTTTGTTTTTGCTTGCACTTGGTTTTCCTTGCCTGCTTACCTTTACTTGCACTTGTTTTCCCTGCTTGTTTGCCTTCAGTCTTATTTCACAGCCTATACTGTTAGACTTTGAGAAAAATGGTTTTCAAATGAAAATGCTTTATTCGCTTTGGGTTAGATTTGAAAATGTAACACTTTGCTTATCAGATTGAGCTTAAAACTAATGAAATGGAACTAACTTTCGAAAAAGGAATAAGGGAAATGTCTCGTGTTTGATTTTCAAGTAAAGCATTGTGAAAACTTACTTTTTATAGTTCAAACCTGGATTATGTAGATTCTATTTTCACTGGCAGTGCATTGGGATTTGTTGTGGGGCTCACCTACTGAGTACTTTTGTGCTCACGCCTATCTATTATCATTTCAGTTGCAGGTCTTCCCTTGTTCAGGTCTTCTGTTTTGAGTCGCTCAATGTTGGAGCGAGGTTGCTCTCTAGTTGGGTGGTGACCTGAGAGGTCACATGGAGGTACGTGGTCGTGTGGCTTTTATCTCTTTTCCGTTGTTAGTGCTCATTTGTTTAGTTCTATTTACTTTTGTTTGGGCTCAAATCGTTCCCACTTGCTTAATTTTGATGCCCGGCACTGGTTGCCAGCCCGTGGGGATCGGGAACGCCCCTCGGGACTTGCCGCGGACCGGCTCGGGTGACCGGTTCAGGGTCGACCCGGGCTGGTTCGTGACAATACCACATGACAATTCTGGGTGAGGACATCATTTCACCTCTATGGATTAATTATCCTTCTTCATTTTTATATATTATTACTATTTATAAAAAATATATATATAGTTTCCAACGGTCCTATTAACCAATAGTTGTAATTAAACAAGGGCCAAATATTAGTTGAATCCCAATGTATACATTTCCATTTATTATCACATCACTGTTAAATAAATTTTATTGTGTATAAAATAATATAAAAAACATTTTATTATGAAAAACATTCATTAAAAAAGTCTGGGTCACTATATTCTTCCCCCCATAATAAATTTAATCCATTAAATTTAAAATCATTCCCTTGTTTGAGAAATGGTGTGGGTACTTCTGTTTCATATGTTCCTCTAGTTCCTACATGTCTTCTTAATATTTATGTTTCCTCCATAACAACATGATGAGGTGGGTAGTATTTTTGATATAACCATGTCTCTATGGTCCAATATCTTCATTGGCTACTCCTAATAAAAGAGGTGATGTTCTAATTTATCCTCCTCAGACATAATACATGTTAAGGGTCAGGTATGTTATTCGTAAGGAAGGATATACATAATAAATCATGAACATGATCTAGATTTGGATGGTGTATGATCTGATGGGCCATTTATCCTCTGTAATAAATGATTTCATTGTGTGCAATGTTCCTTGGGATAAGACTCCGTTTCATTATAAACATCATGACTCCCTTCGATGGTGAAATTTGAAGGAATACCTTGTTTCAAATATCTGACTCCAATTCCCTTTGAATTTCTTAATCATTCCACTTTTTCCAACTCTAAGAAGCATTTATGTGTGCAGGATGGCATGGACCATTTCTTTTATTTCTTTTTCAATAATAGTTACAAGAATCATTCCCTCACCAGCTATGTCCACACAAGTAGATGTTCTATACCACATCCCATATATCACATCAATGTTTTCCATTTAAATAATTGAATGTGACATTTTATTGTTTGAGAAATCAACTAATGGGGGATGTTGATCCCATCCAACTTTAAATTACACTGATCATGTTCTTTATATATCATTGCGTGTTTGAATAGTTATTTTATATTTTTCATCACATTGAGGGTGATAGTTTATAGTGGAATTCATTTCAGTATTTAGATAATGTTGATGAATTCTCCAAAATTGTGGTAAGATCCTTGGATCGTGTTCAGAAATGATATAATATGGAACAATGTGAAACCTTAAAATTTTTTCATGTACATCATGGAGAGCTTTTCAAGGGTGATTTCTGAATAGAAAGAAAATGGGATATCCTTGTGAGATTATCCACTATAAATAATGTCATAATGTTTTATTTGGTCTGTTTTTGGGAGACTCATGAGAAATTCCATAGAGATGTTTTCTTGAATCTATGAAGGTATGAGTAGTGGTTGTAATAACCCTTTAAAAAGTTGACTGTCATCCTTCACTTATTGACACGCCAGGAAACTTATAGTGTAGTCTCCAATCTCTATATTCATTTATCCCACAAATAATGACCCCAAAGTTCCCTATACAATTTAGTGATACAAGAATGTTTGAAGAAAGTATATATAAGAGTTTCATCCATCATCTCCTTCTTTATTTATGGAATATATGGAACACATACTGTGGTATGAAATTTCATTAGACATAAAATATATTTTTAATATAAATAAATTCTCTCATGATTTCTATTATTATTTCATAAATTGTGTTCCATTTTTACATATGGTGTTTACTTTGAATTATACATAATTAATTGAGGAAATATTGATAGATAATAATCCATTACACAATACAGATATTTAATGATAATACATATTGATTCAGAAATTAAATTTATTATTAGACGTTTGAGGACTGATTTGGACCTATAGTGGGGTTTGGGGACTATCATTATTTATCCCCTTGATGCATCATCAGGTCTCATGAGTCAAATCAGTTGTCCAAATTAAATGGTTTTCCACACATAGTTTAAAATACCTTATATAAAGTATTGATAGTAGAGGTATCACGTTCCATAGATATAGTATATAATAATTAATCATTTCCATTATTTATAATATAGTTATGTTTATTTTCCACGTTATTTTCTCAATGATGTTATCAATGGATTAATTTCATTCGCATGTTATGGAATAAATATAGTCTGTTTTCAGTTATTCACATTTTCATATTGATTATTCCATATCTTTAAATATTAGTCAAGTTATTTAAATAGAATCTTAGTTAAATTATTTATTTATCCAAATTTATTATACTTATTGATTCATTAAATCTACTACTGTACTTAATCCTTAGTGAGAATTTTAACTTATGAATATTTTTTTTCTTTTACTCATGTTATTAAAATGAATTAATTGAATGTGTTTTGAAGGATGTTGGGAATATTTTTTTTTGTATTGTGTTTTACTTTCTATTATAAATGTACAATGGTTATCATGTATGTATCTAGCTTTGAAAAAACTTAAAAATAATTCACTCCTTTGTGATTTGACCCTTTGTATCTATGACAATGAAATAATGTATTCACCAACAACATGTTGCTAGGGTCAGGGTGATTACATAATATAAATTAGATAGTATTGCGGATAATAAAATTGATTATTAATTTCATAAAAATGTTATTTTTGGTATATTTTATGATGTTAGTTGTATTATTGGATTTATAAAGTATGTTAAATTATATGTTTTTTAATGAATATGGATAAAGTTAACTTTGGAAGAAAAAAAAGTATAACTAATCTTTTGTACTAATTATGGATAATGACATGTTTAAAATGAATATATGATAATCGTATTCACAAGTTTTATATGTGACATTAAGAGATAATTTATCTTGTTTTGGGATTAATGTTATGTTGGAAATTTAAATTTTCTGACCTTTTCTTTTTTAAATTTTTCGGTGCCGATTAATTTTTTAGCATTCATTGTGGAGTTTTGGAATTTGGTTTTTTATATGTAAAATTATCTAGATATTTGAGTTTTATTATTGAAATAATTTTTTTAATAATAATTCTAATAATACTTAATTAATAATAGTTATAATATAATGTACTAAACAGTCATAATTAAATAAATAAATAGATATAAGATGAATATATTTTCATCCTTTTATAGATATTGTAATCTAATAGTAGTTTATGTTAATTCTTAATACCTGAAAATTTTATATTATTAATTAATTATTTGTTAATGGGATGAAAACAACTGGAAATTTTAAAAACACAAGCATTGTTATATCCCAACAATTTTAGGTATAATTTCTTTATAATATTGATTTAAATCATTTTAAAATTGTTTATAGAATGTTTACTATGATTAGAGAAGTTCTTGGAAGAATTGAAGAGTTTAAGGATATAAATGTTTTGTAAAAATAAAAATTAACATAAATGAAGAAGGGTTGGTGTTGATCATGAACAATGTTTTTGATAGAGGAATGATTTTAGAACCCATGTGATGTGTCCTAGAAATTTTGTGTGTTGGGTCCATATCCATTTTTACATCATCGGAATGATTTTACAACCCATTCAAGTCACCTAGAAAACCAAGAAACTGGTGTATTATTCTAATATTAGATCTTTCATCATTGGACCACGATTTAGAAAACCATAATATGCCTCATCAAAAGTATAAAATTTATTAAATTTCCTCTTGATCCTTATATGTTCCCAATCAAATTTCCATCTCATTTTACTCCTAGAAGCATGTTCTGTTAATAAAACACTCCCTCATCTCCCACATGTGGATATCATTTTACTCTATGGTGTATGATGTGTTTTTTTTCACGTGATTCAAATCCCTGGGAATGTATATTTGTTATATTCCTTCTATTTTTCAAATTATTTATAGTTTTATGTCCCCAATAATTCTAATTAAAACAAGATCTTTTTGTATTTTGTTCTTTTCTTTTATAGTTACAACTAGTTTTCTTAAAATGTTAAAGGTTTGATCATTTTCTTCTAAAAAGATTAGGAATATGGGTACAAGATATTTTATATAGAAAACATTTTTTCCATTTTTATGTGGTATTTGATATTGTTAAAATTTTATATTAATTAGTTTCCTTGTTTACATATACTATAGTAGGATTCTTAATAATAAGTTGGACCCTTCATAGACCTTATCATGTTTTTTTAAACTATGAGACAGAGAAGAAAGACCACCTTGGGATGAGATAATACCATGGAAGATGTATACATGGGTTTAAAATTTTTAAATAGAGGGTTTATGAGTTCTAAATAGTTAATGTTTTCTCATAGATTTCTACGATGGAATAGGGAGTAGATTTTCATAATTTGGGAATTAAATCGTTTTGGAAAATTTTAAGGGAATAAATGGTGAATGATTAAAGGGTAATGTTTATGTTGTTAAAATAATTCTAATAATATATTACTATTTTGTTATACGAATAAATGGAGAAATAGTAAAATTATGAAATTTTGTTGAAGATGTTATATATAATAGGACATGGTGAATAAATAATGTTAAAAAATGTATACCCTTATTATTTTAATGTGTTAAGAGGTCATGAATACTGTACATTGGGAATTGGTTACTAATTAAACTCTATATACATTATTTGGGATGCTTTTAAATGACACTCTGCCTCCTTGTATTGAAATTTCAATCGTGGTGCTCTATATCCCTATTTTGAGTGAATAAATGATGATATGAGCAATAACATGTTTCAAGTTGTGTAATTTCATGGATTTATGCTCTTAGGTTCCTTGAATCGAATTTAGTAATGATTTCCCCTTTATGACATAAAGTGTTTAACCCCTATTTTACATATTTTAGAATTTTATGGGCTAATGAATGTTTGTTTTTCCCATCATTCATAGTGTATCCTGAGTGAGAAAGAGGTTAATTAAACACTATATATTTTCAAAACCTATTGTCATTAATTTACATGGATTTTATTATTTTTAAATATAAATACACTATTATTTATACTATATATTTCTTTAGACATGATTTTTATAGCCTATTCAGTCATACTCAAGTCCTACTAAGTCATATTGTTGGACACATAATGACATCTGGGTTTTACATTTTGATATGACAAAATTCATATTGATGGATGGTTTATTAATTATATATGGAATGGGGAATGGATTTGTTGATATATCATGACACCATAGCCATTTTTTGTGTTCCTATTTCATTTCATACATTCTTGATTTTTTTGAGACAAGAATCTATTACGACATGGAATAAAAAATATATTTACTTGTCATAACATATAATGATTTTAGAATTGTTTATGTGATATGTAGTAATTAAATTTTTGTATTTTCTTTTTATTTCTTATGTTTCATTAATATAATAAAAATGGTATGGTCTAATTACATTTTATATTATACCATCACTTCTAATCGAAAGCCTCTAGTGTATGGTGATGTATGCCTAAGGTTGTCTAATGAACTGGTTTTAATTCTAGATAGTCGAATCCATGTTGGAAATTAAAAAATAATATTAAAAAATATAAATAAAATTTTAAAATAATGTTAAATAATTTTAAAATAATGTAAAAAATGTTTGAGCTTTCCCAGAATCTGGGTTGATTGGTCCAAATCAATTTATATTTTTTCCCAACAATTATCAAAACTATCAGGGAAGGCAAAAAATTTTGTGAATTGGGATTTATTTCTTATGTGGTGATCACATGACTGGTGCATAGTTTGGAAGATCATTTCGAAATACAATGAGTTTATTAGAGTTGGATAATTTATAAATTATCCATCATAACCATTCTATGTTTTTACTCATATATCTCCCTAATTTCACTCTTGAAATCCTAGGCTGGGATCTCCACTGTCCATCATCTCCCAAAGGGGTATATTATACAATTCATGAGAGTTTTAATTAAAGTTACATTCATATTGAATCCCTATTTAAGTGTATGAGTCCATTTAATTTATTTTCTTGGGGATTCACATCTTAGTTACCCCTCTTCTTCAAAATATAATAATTCCTTTTTCTAGGGAATTATTTTATGTTGTGGTTTCAAAAAATTTATGTTGAAGTAAAGGATGGTGTTGGATGAGTTTTTTCAATAAAAAATGGTACATTATATATAAGATATTTCCATCTATCTTGATGTTGTGCATGTGTGTATGGTATGTTCTATTGAGCCAATGTTTTGTGATTTTTAACATTATTGAATAATAAAAGATTAGGTTTTTAAAAGATGTGTTGGACACTTCATGTAACCTATCATCCCCATTTTCAACTATGAAACCAGACCTAAAACCACTATTGGTGTGTTTCAATATATTAGAAATTGTATAAATGGGTTGTAAATGTTGAAATTGAGGGTTTATGATTTTAATGTAGTTATAAACAATGTATTTATTATTAACATTGAATAAGTGGCTATTTGGATTATTTTTGGAATTAAATGCATTATGATTTGATATATGGATGTAATGGTGAATGGTTAAACGTTCATGATGATGTTTTAAAATATATTTAAAGAGAATATGGTGGTTTTATTACATGAACAAATGTTGTTAAACTATTTAATGTGGGTTAGGGTGTTGGGTATAATATACCATTCCAAATAAAGAATGTTGAAATGGGTGCACCCCTGAAATTTTAATGTGTTAAAATATCAATTATTATGGTCTATGGTAATCAGTTATTGATGGTATTCTATAAAATTTAATATTTGAAACTCCACACCCATGAGTAAGGATGATGGACCAGGAAATCCATATCATTGATTTAGGATAGATAGACATGATTCTCCACCTAATTGTTTTGAATATTTGGATAGGGGTGTTCATATCCCTAGTTTGAGGGCCAACATGATGCTTCAAGAATTATAAGTTTTACCATAGTGTAGGTATATGGAATGATTACCCCTAGTACCTTGAATTGAATTGATTTATAAATTCTATTTAATGACATAATATTTTCAAATCTTATGGTACATAGTTCATACATGATGTTTTTTTCATTGTAGGTTTGGTTGGTTTGGGTGTCACAGTAAAACATAATGGACTAAGAGGTTTAGTGAAAACAATTTATTTTTAAAAAACGTTTTCATTTAATACCATAATTATTATGTAATATAAATTTCAATACACTGTTGTTTAGATTTTATATTACGTTATACATATTTTTTGATGGCATCTTGAGTTGTACTCACACCCTGCTCATTTCATCCTTAGAACCTAAGGAAACATCGTGGTCGTAGGTCTAGATAAGTGGGAATTCCTAGTGATGGGTGGAATATTAAGGACTTATAGTATGAAACACAAATTAGGGGACCTAACATAATGGTTAGATCCATTTTTTAGTTTAACCTTTTTGTATTACTTTTTCCCCTTTTGATACATAACATTATTATGGCCAGACATGATCACTATATATGTTTGTGGGAACATAACTAATTTTAGGTATTTGTTATGTGATATACGGAAATTTCAATTTTTTTATTTTATTTTCATTTCTAATGTTGTATTAATTTAATAAAGAGGGTATAATCTCCCCACATTTCTCAATTGATAGTCATATATAGTGGGAAGCCTCTAGAATATTCAGAGTCATGCATGGGGTCACATCACAACCTAGTTTTTCTACTAGTATAAGTGATCTAGATCAGGACAATACAATGAGGTTTCAATTTGTCATGTTATTTTATTTTTACTTAATATTATGGAAATAATTATATGAGACTAAGATATTTCATGCATTTGTAATGAGCTCATTTATGTGAGTGTATAACATATGTGAGGGGTATCATCCATGATCCTATGTAGGTATAGATACTCTTGATGTTCTCTTTTTATAATCAGAATTCTATTGGCATTAGTTGATACACTTGTTTTGTGATGTAATTAACCAATGAGATTTTAGACATGGAGTGTTATGTCATGGTATTTTTTTATTCATGAAAAATATTATGCAGTTGAGAATTTTTGTGAGATGAATCATATTCAGAACACATGAAAATTCATGTTTTTGTTTGTTTCTATGAAATTGAAAAATTGTATTTTGGAAAATAAAATTATTTGCATAAACTTGGGTTTTTTTTAAAAGATATTTCCATGTAAAGAATCAAACCCTATTGTAAATTTTAATGACGTTATTTTTATTTGTTAAAATGGGTTTAAATGAAAACATTGTGATTCAAAATATAGTTTTTTATTTGTGATATCTAGTGTCCATGGATTTTGATTTTTGGGTGTAGTGACATTAATAAAATTATATATTATGGGATATTGTATATGTAGTATATTTTTCATGTCTAGTTTTGACCCCTATGTGGTTTAATTGAGTAAATTTTGAGTTATCTTCAGTGAATTTATTTTTGGTAATATAGATGGACACCTCTATAATGAAATTTTCTAGTATATTAATAGGAAAAAGTTGTTGATAATGTACCTATTTTAGTGGAACCAGAGCCCCAGTGGTTTGTAATCAATATGGAGGACTACTATTTTCATGATAACTTCAACTAGATAAAATTGTTTTTTAGTGAGGTGTTGTGTGGTTTATGCTGAGTATGATTGATTTGAGTAGTTAGTAATATTTGAAACATCGTCTAACATTTTCTATAGAGTTAATATGGGGGTATATGATTTATTGATTGCTACTATATAGATGATCCTTGACCACATGGAGACTCCTCTTGGTATAAGGGTTATGATAGGGGATTATATGTTATGTGGACCAGTGAAACAATGATAAGATATTAATGTTTAGGAAGAGAAACAAGAGATAATAGTTTTAAAGAACATCATGGAAATGTTCAAGGAACAATTTTATATAGGGAACTTGAGAGAAAAATGGTATTTGGAGTTTGTGTGTTTAAAATAGGAGAATCTGATGGTGATGTATTATTCTAGCAGCTTCTTTGAATTGGATAATTTTTTTATGTTGTTGGTTAGAGATAAAGTAGATACTAAAAAAATAGTAGGATAAAATTAAATGGAAGATAAATTCACATGTTAATATTTTCCTATATAAATTTATTTCTGAGTTAATAAATCAAGATATTGTTTCTGCAAACGGAATTGAATGTTTTCACTCGTGGTGGAAAGATTGTTTCAGTTGGGTGATCTAGTGGATTGTACTATATTATAAGGAATGATATTTATGATAAATATTTCCATGTAGGTCACTATAACAACAACTAAAGGATATGATCTTCCTCTCATGGAAACAATCAATTGGTCTACAATCAGTATGGATATTTGTATAACATGATATTATAGTTTCCATGAGAACAAGTGTAATGATTAGAATGTGGTAGAATGTCACCCATACAATGGTTTTTCAAGACCCCACATATAAATACTAGTGAATAAAGACCTTGGATTATATAGAGTACCCATGAGGGATCTTGTACCACGTATCAATCTGGTAGTTAGATTTCAACTAAACATACCATTCATAGTGGAAGATGATGAACTTCATTAAATTAGTGATTGTATTATAAGTTTATTATAGTGTACTAGACTCATATTGGAGCTTGGGGTTAAGGGACATTCCAAATACATGATGTTCTTCCTATTATTTCTAGTAGTGAGGCTTGGTTGTTGAGTTAATGAGGTATTATTCATATTGATTCTACACATTCTAGTTTTTTTATTTGATATAGATTATTTTCATTATTTTATATCTACAAAGATATAGAATGTTTTTGTCCTAGCAGTGGAATTATTTTATGGGTTTATCTAAATAAACAAGTCACTTTGGATGCAGTCAGATGAAATTTTTCATTATGGGGAGTGTTCGCTCCCAAATGTTGGGTATCATATCCTTTTTGACTTTATTATTTTTTATATTTCAGTGTTTAACATGATATAGGGAATGAACCAGATGGTTTCATAACACTATCACATTGATGGTTACCATTGGTGGGTGATGCTAATATCTCTTAAAGGTGACATCTATGTTCATCATAGAGAATGGTACTTCTATGTAGGACATATAGGTCTAGTCCATCAGTAAATGCTTGAGTTCTCATCCCATTTTTTTAGATTTATTCTAGATTATGGGTGAGTAGATTAGGATAAATCCTCATTATGATGGATCAGTTAAAGACTGTGTTTCCTGATTAATTATTAGGGTTTCCATCTAGGATAACAATATCGAGTTTAATATTGAGTTGGTTCTTAGATATGGGATAGTTTATATTCCACGGTATTGAATGCAACCACTAGATCTATAAGATTGTAACTTTCAACCAGAGGTGTAATAATCTATGTTTTTCATTTTTTCAATTAAATTTCCTTGGGTTATATTGATTCCATTAAACAAGAAGTCTTACCAACAAATTCCTTTATTTATCCATTACATGAATCAAACCTAAATAGAAAATAATAACGGGAATCCTCATATATGTTTTAAAGATCTTTTTTGACCCGTTGAATGGTTCATTAGTATTAAATATGATTTATTTGATAATATGTAATCTTGAAATGAAGGTGACACTATAAAATATTACTTACACTGTGTTTGGAATAAGGTATGGCCTATTCGAGTTCATTTTGATTTTATTTACATAGAAAAATACTGATGCCAAGTTCATGGCCTTCATAAACAAAATAATTAACATCTACATTGATCATTTTTTATTTAAATTTTTAATTATATATTAGTGTTATTTCAAACTAGATATGATAATTCCAATCATTGAAAATAACATTATTACATTATGAGTCCATCATTTATACTCCAAGCTACCTATGTTTTATTTTTAGATCAACAATGTACATTTAAAAGGTCAAATCATCTTGGAAGATAGTCTATTAGTACTCCACAATAATTTTGGAATGGTTATTTCTTTAGAGTATACAAGGAAATATCAGAAAATTTTATGTTTTTTTCTTTATTTTTATAATACTAGAGGTTAATTGGGAAATTTTCCCATATGGTAGTTCCACTCATAGGCCTGACCAAGGTATGAACGTATTTTGAGTTGTATGAAGAATGTGAGCATTATTTTCACGAGATAAAGATGAATTTGACTATTAAAATGATTCATATCCTAAAAATATGTGGAGTATACATCATATAGTAATTCATCTGGATCTGACATTGGGCAATCTTTATAAAGAGTGATAGAGTCATGGAATAGGGATCATGGTAGTTGAGGCCACATGAATAGAGCTATCCAACATATGATCTTGAATTAGATGCATTATTTTATTCGTAAAAATGATTGCAGTATTATATTCTGGGTGAATGGTTTACTAAATGTACCCATTATAAGATACTCAAATATATATTTTCATTTCATGATCACAATATTTAATAATGGAGTTTGGTTGAGTACAAAAAATCATTTGTTTTTTAGGTAGCTTATACACCATACAAAAAAGAGATAATTTTTTTTGATAAATTGATTCAAAATAAATAGAATAAAGATGATAAAAAAATCAACAAATGAGTAAAGAATTATATCCTTGTTCATACAGATGTTGATATGTTTTTAAGAGGATTGGCGGCTGATGATGTATGTTTATTTATGTATTATACATGCTCTATAGATCAAAATTTTGAAAAAATTTGATGATCTAGAGTATCTGATGTTTAGTTCTTAATTTGATGTTGGAAAGATTCCTGTAAATAGAAAAAAATGTTTTCAATGAGATTATCATCTTCATGGTTGTGTTCACATTCCTCTAGGAATGAAAAAGGTTCTGATGTATGAGTTTCATTCATTAATGTTGGTGGTGCATCATAGTTTGACCAAAAATGAAAAACTAACTTTGTAGATGGTATTGTATTTTTTTAATGAAGAAGGATGTTGTATGGTTTTTAGGAAATGCTACACTCTTTATTACGTGAATTCTAGACAACATTGGACTACTAGTCCTTTCTACCCATTTAATATACTAGAATGGAATTGTGTCAATGTTACCCAAGTTTTTGTTGTTTTACTAAGGAACTGTTAGTAGAGTGAAGTGATATGGGTGATAATGGATCATTATACAAATATAGTCCATTTTTTTACAAATTTGAGAGATATTCACCATCAATCAGTTGGGTGACATATATATTCAGAAGAAAATATTTTTTCACAAAATTCCATAGAGTATTATTTTAAACAGGGGACCAAATATTGTTTTACTCTTTTGGAATGATAATTAGATGGTTAAAAGATCCTATGTGTGTATGATTATATCCTACCACTCATATAAAAATTGGAAATAAGAGTAAAAAATTATTCTTTTAGATGGTATAATGAGTTCATGTATCCAATAATTTGGTCAACCATTAGAGATTCACCTAGTTCTTTTTGAATTCAAATATAATAAAAATTATCAAGAGACTATATTGATGGAATAAAATATGGTATTTTATTATTGGCCATAAATATAACTTTTTTGGGAGATATAAACTAGTGAGATAGAGTTCTTAAGGCTGAATATTATATATGAATCATTTTATAATGTCAAATTGATCTTGATTTTTTTCGTTACATCTAAATGTTGAAAGCAATCATATATTAATAAACCACTTCAACCAATTATTTTTTATATGGATTACCATGTGTTCCTTTATATATCGTTGATATTGAGTCACTATGAGATTTAAAAAAACAATATTGTAGTACATGGTATTTTCAGTTAATTTAAGATTGCAGAGGGGATTGGTCCTATATTGTATCAATTGGATTTCATATAGTGGTCTAGTACAATGTATGATTCATTCCATATTGCACAACTTCAAAAATATAAACCCTTGACCATTATATTGTGATTGATGTCAATTATATCCCTCTTGAGACTAATTAAAACCTCAAGGAGCATTCGATTCCTATTTTGAATTAGTGTGTGAAATTTCTTGAGTTCAAAACTATGACTTTGGATTGACTATGTAATGACATGAACATTTATCAATCACATGATTATATTAAACCATTAAATCATTCAAAAAACAATTTATTGTATATTTTATAGCTCATCAAGATCTTAACACAAACCATGTTCATCAAACCACTAAATGAAAATCACACTATCAAAAACCATGCCCTTAAAGAGTTTATTAGGGTAATAAAATTCTATATACCATTACCCTAATAGTATAGATATGTATATATTATTTCAAGTAATATAATTAATATATTAATTCAAAAAAAATTTAGTTAATATAGGATAAAATAAATGATTTTGGTGAAAAAAATTATAATTCGAAAAATCTCAACATGTATTTTTGGGTAATATGAAAATTCAGTTTTATAAGAACACATATTTTTTAATTGATTGTAGGTAGTATTGATCAAGGATGATATATTATATGGTGGGGAGATTATAAGATCCTCTCCTTTTTTTTGTGAATCATTTAAAATAATTAATTAAGAAGGTTTTTCTTTCTTTTAATTGAGAAAAATGATTTATTAGTGAAGTTTTGATACATGTGTTAAAGGCCACAATTTCTATTTAATATCATTGATTATTCAGTTGAATATTTTTGGTGATCGACACTGAGAAAGTGTGATATTATAGGGATTATAAATTCTAAACGATGTATGAATAAAATTTAAAATATTAAATATTAAGAGCACATTTTTTATTCAAAATAATTGAATAAATACAAAACATTGTGTTGTTTGGTAAATATGAGACCACAGTGGTTTCCGAAATAGGTTGTTTACCATAGGCAAGGTCTAAAATAAGTATGCATCAGAAGTTTGGATGCCTTGCTCACAAAAATATCCATTTTACATTTAAATAAAAATTTTATCAATTTTTTAATATTAAATAAAAAATATCTCTCAAATGGTGTGTTGTATGAGAAATCTAAGACCATCCTTGGCTCTAGAATGGAGGTTTTCTCTAGTTAGGGTATAACATTTCTTATTAATGGGTGTTTTTTGTTATTTATCTTTTTTTATCTTAAATAACTAATTTTATTAATTTAATACAAAATACAAAATTAAGTAAATTAAATGAAAATTAGACAACATGTAATTATATATTTAATGGGATGATAAAAAGAATATTATTAATATTTAAATTATTATTATTATTATTCAAGAAAAATTAATCGAAAATTACAAGTATAATTAAATATTATCTCTCCCTTAAATGATGAATTATGTTTTTCCATGTGTCCATATTTATTGTTGATCAATGTAATAATGGTCAAATTATTAGTCAATACAAAATGAAGGAAAATTTGGGTTAATATTAACTATTATTGACATTAAATGAATGTTGTTGGTCAAACATTAATAGTGAAAACTAATTTTTAATAATAATAATAATTGTTGTGGTTGTTGTTATTATTATTATTAAATAATGAAAATAATTACATTCAAAAAACCATTTTGGGAATAACTCTCCTTTATGGTGTCAAATTGACATGACGTCAGTTGGAACATCACCATAAAATTATGGTGTCCATTTTAAGAAAAATCTACAATATTTAATTTAGGCTCATCGTACAGGTCCATGAAATACCATATACTACAATTGGTTGACATATTATATTAATAGGAGAGATTAATAAAAAAACTACTACAAATAATAATGGTCTGACTGAATTCTATTTAGTAAATAGAGAAGTTTTTTAAAATAATTACATTATGAAAAATAATGATTCATGTCATGTAATAGTTACACCCCAATTTTAAAAAAATCATATCCAGTTTCTCATGAACCTCTACTCATTCCTTTCCTTACTACAGACGCTATGCCAACACAATTTTTTAACCCTAGATGTTATGCGCTCCTTTGACATGGAGAAAAACTCTTATATGAACCTACAATATGGATCAAAGCTCATTTGAAGAGATTCCACCTCAGACCGAAATCTTCCACGCACCATCATCTTCAATTAAATACCATTTGTGAACCTCCCGAGTAAGAGGGTTCTTGTTATTTAAGATATATAACCCTTTCACTCCTACTTTAGGATAAAAGAAATATGGTTATCTACTGTTGGATATAAATCATTATTTTTTTGAATGAAGATATAGATTTACTATATTTAAATATAGATTTAATGGATATTGTTTCATTTAATTGTGGATTAAGGGTTTAGATATAGACTATGTTCTTATTCATGTTCTTGATGGATCTACTTCAAATTGAAATTATCAGTTAGCAAGTGTTCATCACCGTTCCTGATATAGGTGGTCTAAAATTCAAATATCATATTCTTTATTATCAATTATGTTTATGTGATTGACGATTTTTTGTGTCTCATTTAGAAATTTGAATTTTAAAATGAATTAATTAATGTCGACAATTAATTAATTTAGGAATTTATGATTTGAGTGAATAATAGAAATTATGGAATGCGGATAATTAATTAGTAAAATTAATTATAAAAATTTTGAATTGGGAAATTCAGATGAATTAATAGTCTAATTAATTAAGGAATTATTGAGACCGTTGATCATGGATAATAATTGTATAATTAATTAATGGGAATTGTTAGAGGTAAGCAATTTCAGTTTGGTATAAATACGTTTCCAATTTATTATGGAGAGATATAGATTTTTGAAATTTAATAATTAACTTTGCGGTTATTGAATTAAGGGGGTTGGAATAATTATGTGGGTTATTAATTATGAAGTTATTGGATTAAGTGAGTTGTAATAATTAATTGGTGAATTAATTAGGGGGTTACTTAATTAAGTGATTTAGTATAATTAATTCGTGTTATTGAATTGATTACAATGGAAGAATTAATTATTTAATTAATCTGGAGATTTTTTTAGATTAAATAATTAAATAATAAATTAATAGTGAATATGTGATCAATTAATTTCTGAATTAATTGAATAGATTAATAGTGATTAATTAATCGTGGAATTAATTAAGGGAAATTATTTGGATTAATTAATTCTTAAATTAATTAATGTTTATTTTTGAGATATTGAATTGATAGAACAAGCTAATTAATTGAATAATTAATTATAAGATATTGAGATATGAGAATTGATAATATGAAATGTGGAATTAATTGTGAAATGGTATTTCCATGCAAATTTTTTATTAATTATTAAATTTAGGATTGATATAATTAACTGATTAATTATTTATGAGATATTGTTTTTTGTAATTTAGAAAATTAATTGCTGAATTAATTACGAGAAATTAATAATTTGTGGTTTGGTTAATTAAATATAATTATGTGCTTAATAAATTAGAGAAATAAGTATTGGTTTTTACATAAAAACTAATTGTTGAATTATCATTGAGGGTGATGGGATAAATTAATTGATAAACTAATGTGATATTGGGGTAAAAAGTTTAATGTGGAATAACCCATCTCAATGTGATGATGTTCTATAAGTGACAACGAGGTGAATAATTATTTAACATGATAAATGATATGCATGTGATACGTTTAAAAGAAAAATTATGTATTATTAAATGGTGGATGGTAATAGGCTCATTCGACCAACTATTAAGAATGGTAACATTGACATTCATGGGTGTTTGAGTATGAAATTGTGACACGGACATTCATGAATGCGTGAGTATAAAATGGTAACATCGACATTCATGGGTGCAAGAGTATAAAATGGTTACATGGAAATTCATGGGTGCAAGATTATGAAATGGTAACATGGACATTCATGGGTGCATGTGTATTGAAAGGTAAAATGGAAATTCATGTGTTTCTTAGTATGGAATGGTAACATTAACATTCATGGGTGAATGAGTTTTGAATGGTAACATGGACATTCAGGGATGTGTGATTTTGGAATGTAATCATGGACATTCAAGTGTGCGTGAGTTACAGAATGGTGACATATTCATTCAAATGGGAGAAAAATAAGAATGTAATCTTGTTCGATAAACTATGGGGTTGAATAAAGAATATTAATTAATGTTATATATTATTTAATTTTTTGTTGTAATTTCATTTTTAAACTATTTCATACACAAACTACTGACTAGGTTTAATTTAGCAATCTTTTTGGTGTCTTACTGAGTTGTAGTCACACCCTATTCGAGTTGCATGATCGGTATCCAAAAAGACATTATTTCAACATGAAAGGATAAGGGAAAAGTACCCAGATGAGATGGCTAAATAGAGATGGAGCATAGATGAGGGAATCCTGCATGGTTCAGGTCACACTTGGGAGTCTTTGGTGTCTTTATTTTCTAGTTTTACATTTTGACACTCATTTTGGCAAGTCATGTTTCTCTTTTAGTTGACTAATATTTTTTTTACCTTGATACATTAGTATTGTTATGATTGTATATTATATCACCTTTTCATTATTTACATTCTATGGGTTTTTTTCTATAATAAGAGAGGTTATTGTCTCCCCATAACTAACATACAATAGTGTCACTAATATTCAGTAGCCTCTAGCATATAGGTAGTTGGGCCCAGGGAAGTCTGGCGAACTGGCTCGGGGCATCGGTGTGTTTCACCTGGGCTGAGACAATACATAGTCGAATCTGAGATTCAGTTTTCTTTCCATTTAATTTTTTCTTACTATTTTGGAAATGTAGATAGAAGACTAGGAATATTCTGGGTTTGGTTATGATATTGTGCATGAGAGTTACTACCCCATGTACTAGGAAAAACCCAAGTTCCTAGGTGGGATTATTGTTACTATTGTTTTTTTATAGTTGAATATTATTTCACCTTGAGTGCCACAATTATTATTTGTTATGTGATTAGTGTTTATAATATTTGTTGAGATCTAAATGTGGCCCTAAATGTGGTGAGATTTTACTTGAGATGAAACATTATAGACCCCCATGATTATTTTTTGATATGCATCATTGTAATCACGAATAAAAAACATGTATTGGGAAAGTTATTAAAAATTAAATTTTTATAATTTTTTATTATGAAATGGATCTAAGAATATTTCTTAACATGAAATTAAGAATGATTTTAAAATTATGAATGATGATAATAAATGGGAATCTTAATGATAAAAATTATGTGATGATAAATTTTTTACCCTTGTTAATGAGGATCTAGGTGTAATTTGGTTAAGGGGAGTGATAGATCCTCGGTTCTGACTGTGTGGTAGGATAAAGTGGGAAATTCATGATATGTTTTTGTGTAAATTCATCTTATTAACTAATACAAATGTTTTGAAATTAAAATCTATCATTTTGTTTATTTTTACGAATATGTGGGTAGTTTAGGTACTGAGAATTTCTATGTTATAGAACTCGGTTATGGGATTGTGATGGCCTTTCTGGCTTTAGATCAGTGCGGTGAGATGATTGATGGGAAGGGAACCCCATGACATTTAACGGGTAAAAGTTTTTACTTAATGGGAGGTAAAATTGGTAATTATAGATTTATGGTGGTGTTCATCGATGTCTATTAGTGTACTTTTAATAACTGATGATCATGCCCCTACATTGACATAGTATTGAGTACAATGAGAAAGATCTAGCGTTATGACTAGATAAATAACATGTGTTTTGGTTGGATGTGGGGCCTCTTGGAAGATGTGACTATAGAACTGTATATATATACAATATGATAGTGTGAGTTATGCTATATAAAATTTATAGGTGATGTTCTTATGATTGACCATACTTCGATATGAATCGTGGTGGATGAGTTTCTTTAGAAAGTGGTGTTAACAACTCTCCTATTTTGGGGAGTGATATATCTATTATAGGTGCGGGGAGTAAGACCACGGGTTGGATGTAATGACACAACCACTATATACTGGAGCTGATGGACTACTTGTTATATCGGTGTGGCTATAAGGAATGAAAATTCCAAAGGAACGATCATTTTAGTAGTCTTGAAGAAACTAGATACATAGATTGTATGCAAATTACATTGGAAATGTTTACAAAATACAATACATATTGAGAACTAAAAATTACATCAACAAGAACATAATAAATGATCTCCTCCTTGTATCCTATTGAAAGTAAACAATGAAAGGGGTGAGATAAAATTCTCATTAAGGGTTACGATTAGAAGAATCATGAATACAATAATGAGTGAATAATTATCAATCTGACATAATCAATATGGAATGGTGAATAGATGAAAAACTCACGGCATTAATAATCTGAGAATGAAACTGCATCCATATATTTTGTCCTAGTAAAAACCTCATGGATAGTAATAATTGATAATTAATAAATAAAATTATTATTATTTGGATGTCATGTATATGGCACATGAATCCATAATGCCGTAAAAATGGTTTAGTTCTATGGGTAGAAACCCATCAGATTTTTTAAAACAAACTCGAAGGGTTTATCGCCAACTGATTTCTCTCATGAGACCTACCGATGCATCGAGGGGATATAGTAGGCCCTACCCGAAACTACATATCCAAATAAATCTTTATATATTTATTCAATATAAGAGCAATATTCCTTTTCAATATCCTTTTAGATTAGAGTATACATATTCATCAATATTTACACAATTAAAATAACTTTCCAAATAAACACCGTATGTAAAATAGTATTAGTTTAAAAAACCAACATATTCATGATATGAGATTATGAATACTTAAGATAAATATAATTTCAATTGAAACTTGATCTAAAATGTAAAATAGGTACACCAAATAAGTATTATTAGGTGCACAATACAAAGTTAGTCACAAAAAATAGTAGTTGAGACAAAGTCTCTTACCAAAATGTAATCAGTCAAATCATATGACCAGAACATAATTACCCTCAAATTAATAATTGATAAAACTTACTATAAAGATAATCATGTTATTATATTTTAAATGGATGTACACATATACCACCTACAATAAATAAGTGGAGAATAATGAAAATATCACAGAAATGAAAGTGAGATGAGAAACCCATTACAAAAATTTCAGCATGGTAACAAGTGTTATTGTGAGGGATTAATGTGATGTAAAGGGGTATTACATTATTTAAATGTCAATAGGGTAGTGTGGGGGGAGGTTCAAAAACATACCCCATCATTAGGAATTAAAAATAAAATGGCACAACACAGGGGAGATTCTTGAACAAAAGTTAGAGAGGGGATCCCTTACCCCACGCTCGAAGGAGTTCAGGTTTGTTCTTAATGACCAGAATAATCAAATTTAGCTTTATTAATTAATAATTTCATAACCTCATTAACATGTAATTGATATGGTATAATATTATTATGTTCATTAATTGATTTTTTATGGGATTAGGAGATTCAATTTTATTGTTTTGGAAGCATTTTCGTACTTGGTTTCATGATTTGTTTACTTGTATTCATGAATGGCTGTTCTTTTGAAATGGGGTTAAACATCCCAAATTGTTAATATAAATTATTAGTGAAATTAATGAAATATAAATTATCTTATAATGATTCTGGTTATATACCATGAGGGTGACTCATTCGATGAGTTAAAAATAAACGTTTTGATTTGGGTTGGCGGTTTTGTGCACAATAAACTTGTTCTGTATTATTATTCCATATTATGAATGTGAAAAGATTCCAGAACATAAATATAGATATGATACAATTATTAAGACCTATTTCAACCATTTAAAAGGATTCATGTCCATTATTGAAGATATTAATTCTAATTGAAAACCAGTCTCCCTTGAGTGTGATAAATTTACACATCTCTGAAGGTGTTTTCATTTATTGTATAAAAGGAGGGGAAAAGAGAGATTATGATGAAATATTCCATTAGAAAAATGAAAATCTAGCACACGTATGGTACTTTAATTATCATGGAATTTGGATGAGTGGTGGTGAGAATGTAAAGAAAAAGAATGGAACTTTGTAAAAGAAATTTAAAGAAAAGGGAATGAAGGTTCACCTCTTGAGTACTCATCGTTGAAAATATCTTTAAGGCCTTTGTTTTTGGACTTTTGGTGAGACCAATAGGTCTTAGACGTGGGGAGAGGGACTTGGTAGAGTATTTAGAAGAATTTTGACAAGGCACGATTCTTGAGTAGTGTGGGAGGAAGAGGGGGTGAGGGGTGGTTTATATAGTGGAGGGGAGAGGAGTTTTCTTAATATTATAATCATTAATTTATTATTTCCTCTTAAGGAAACCAATAGTGATTATTCCATGAACATGAACAGAAATATATGCACATGACTTAGAATCAATTGGTCTTACATCAGCATTTCATCATCAATCACTCAATAAATTCATTATTTAGCATTTATCATAAATTGTAGTTTTTTTTACTATTCATAAAAAATTTAATTATTTCAGGAATATCCCAAAAATCATCCTAAACATTTTTCAACGTGTAGAATCCAAAAATGAAGTCCATTTTTCATATAAAATTTCCTAAATATGATTACTTAAATATTTAATTAAAATAATTATTTAATCAAAACACTTAAAATATTCATCATCATTTTTTATGCGCCTAAATTAATTTATACATTCAAGGGCATGGATACAGTTCATAAGAGTAATATTACTATTCATAAAGGTATGTTACTATTCATAAGGGTAGGTTACTGTAACATCCCGGTTCCAGAATCCACCTAGGGGCACCCCGTACCCAGTAGGTTACATGGACTCAAGCACTTTTCCCCGAACACCAGGCACTGCCGACTAGCAGTGAGGGCCTTTGGTGTGATAGTGGGGAAACAATGCCCTCATTGGCAGTGTAACACATCCGAAGAGAATAATAACAACAGAGGAAGTAGTAATAATCCATACATATGTTAACAATAGAATACTGAAATATAATAAATTACAACACACACACATATATATATTATTATTTATGATACATATGTCTAGGAAAGAATCCAAACAATCACAATGCTGGAATACAAACAGTACTAAACCAAAATACAGAAGAAAATAGATAACAGCTCCTCAGCATCGCAAGCCTTATCTTGGTCCCATGCTCTCCACCTCCATAGCAATCAAGTACATGAAGTAGAAGGGTTCTTTCCCTTATACTTGCAGTAATATAATCTATTTGGGCCCAAAAGCATGGCCCAAACAGGGTGTGAGGCTAAATCCTAGAAGGAAACCACCTCAATATATGTGGCTAACAGTCAGTGAATATATGGCATGTAATAAGTAAAAGAAAGCAGTAAAATAGGAATTACATATCATTAAACAATCCACAGTTTCAATGCATTCAGATTCATATATCAAGAAACAGTTAATCAAAGTAGGTAATTACAAATAGGTACCCATCTTGAATGTACTCACAGCCTATCCCCTGTAGTCCAACATAGTGACACAATCAATCATTTAAACTCAAAAGGTAACCCTTTGGGAAGTACTCAATGCCTATACCCTAGGGTACTACCTAGAATCAAAAGAAACCCTCTTGGCTGTACACTCAGTTTAACCCCTCTGTTTTAGCTTAAGCATATACGCTATGAGGAAACACTCACCATCAATTCCTTCTATAATATCATATCGGTAACTAGTGGAACTCTGGGGAAGCACCTACGTCACATTACCCCTATTCCCCGCATCGAGGAACTACACACACTCGGAGGAAGAACTTAAATTAATTCCCCTGTGGTATCAAATCGTAAATAGAAAAGACACTCTGGAGAAGCCCATACATCCATTCTCTCTATGGTCTATACATCAAGTTCTCACAGCCCTATATAATAAAAACAAGTATATAAACACGTATCAGACAAAGTAAAACTCATGAACTACTTAGCTAGTAGTCTTAAGGATAACATCATGTAAGGATACAAACACCCCATCCAACTATACTAGGCATGTTATGTAAAAAACAGATTAACATGAAACTAGACCCAACAGTTAAAATCATAAATCATGCACAGGAAAACACTTCCAAATCCTAGCAATTAACCATATTCTCATTCAATTAAACTCTACTCAAGAATACAATCATAGAGGGAAAATAAAAGGGTTAAAATAGTAAACATGCAATACCCCATTCATGGGTATTGGATACTTTTCACATATAACTCGAAGACATTCAATAGAAAGGCACAAACCTCCTACCTCATTGTTAGAAGATCTCTATACATGAACCTCAAGGCATGAATCACCCAAAAACATCATAGATGTCCAAAAACACCTAAAATGTTCACCTAAGGTTAACATAATAAAGAATAGGAATCAAGAAAATAAGCTCTAGGATAATGAATAACATACTAATTTGATCCAAACACAATTGATGACGGTTGAATCGATGATTGGATGCTCACTCTGGGAATCAGAGAAAAATTGTAGCTGTATGGATTCTCCCAGACTAACTAGGTCAAGAAGGAGGGAATTCTATAAATTAGACGCAACCCCAGTGCGTTTAACAAAAAAAGGTAGTACACTGAGTGTACTTTGGAAGTACATGGCGTGTACATCCATTTCCGTACTCAGCTTTAGGTGTCCTGTATCTCACCCCCAAATGGTCATGTGCACGACCATTACACGCCCAACACAAAGCTACCCATGGTAACTGAGTACACAGTGTGTACTCATAAAGTGCACGACGTGTACATAGGGAAATTTCAAAAAATTCCTCTATTTCCACCAAAACACCCGATACAAAAGACATACCATAAAAAGAAGATTCAGGTTCTTACAAACATCCAACATTAAAAAAAATTTCCCCCGAATTTCCCTAGCAAGATAGTGTAGAAGATGAAACCCTGAATAGCTCAGTCCACTGTGATCATACATCAGCCTCCCTCTCCCATGTCCCATCTTGTACTCGCTCGTGCTGCCATAGCACTCGTACCAAAGGAACAGACTAGCTACAGATAAATTTCATACATCGATCTACAATATGTATAGGATGCTCCTCAGACGACCCATACACTTCCAACTCAACCACCTCAGGTTGGAAGACATGAGATGGGTCTGAGAAGTAACGTCAAAGCTTAGAAACGTGTAAAACATCGTGCATATCCTGGTACCTCAGAGGTAACTACAATAGATAAGCAACCATACCAACTCTCTCTAACACCACAAACGACCCTATGTACCTCGGTGAAAGCATACCCTGTCATGTAATCCTTCTGTATCCCAACCTCGATTTGACATGTAGGAAAACATGATCTCTGACCTTGAACTCCATAGGTCATCTCCACTGATCAACACAAGACCTTTCTCGAGACATTGCAATAGCCATCCTTTTCTGAATCAACTATATTGTCTCTATGGTCTCCTAGACAAGTCGAGGTCCTAATGTAGCTGCTTCTCCTGCCTCCAACCGACATAAGGGTGTTCGGAATGTCCTCCCATACAAAGCATCATAAGGTTCCATCTAAATAGTTTCTTGAAAACTATCATTGTAGGAAAACTCCACAAGAGGTATGTGCTTCTAACACAAACCTCAAAAATATAGGATGCATGATCAGATCATGTCCTCAAGCACCTGAATATTCGGCTTTAACTAGACATTTGTCTGGGGTGGAAATTTGTACGCAAAAGTACCTATATACCCAATGTTTTTTAGCCCCTTCTAGGCATTAGAATTAAAATGGTAATCCCTATCAGAAACAATGAAGTTTTGAACTCCATTTAAGCACATAATCTACAAGATATACAATATTCTTAGATCATCAAAAATGTAGGTCTCCTTGATCTGAAAGAAGTGAGCGACCATCATGATTCTGTCAATAAGAACCAAAACTACAACATTCCATCGAGGTGATCTTGGTAAACCTGTCACGAAATCCATGATGACATCATTACAATTCCACTCGGGAAAGGTTAACTGCTACAAAAGCCCTACTATTCGTGATTCTTAGCTATCACCTACTGACAGGTGGAACACTTCATGATGACACCAGCAACATATTGCTTCATACCTGGCCACCAGTACTAATGTTTTATATCACGATACATCTAGGTGACACTAGGATGATCTGCCCAAATTTAGGAATGGAATTCCTACATCATCTCCTCATGTATGTCTTCTGGAACCCATACACGCCCCTAGAAATAGACAATCCCATCCCCACCTATGGTCTATCCATGAATAGGGTCCCCTCATAACACGCTTTCTCATAGGGATAGGCCTTCAGAATCTGATAGCTGCCTCATTCTTACATGATCATGAAGAGTAGAGGTAACATCGACAGAAGATTGAAAAATCATCCCATGTCTGTCGTGCACCTCCAAATGCATCTCGAGGAATATATTCATAAGCTGCCACTCACTGCTTCCCTCCTAAACTAAATGTATCTGAGTCCTCCTGCTCAACGCATCAGCCAGATCATTTCCATTCATAGGTATGTAAGAAAGCTCAATGTCAAAATACTAAAGGTATTCTACCCACCATTGCTGCCTCAAATTCAATTCATTCTGATTGAAGATATACGTGAGAATTTTTTGGTTGATGAAAACCACAAAATGCTCTCCCAATAGATAATTTCTCCAACAGCATAAGGCACGAACAACTACAGCCAATTTGAAATCTTTCATCTGGTAATTCCTCTCATGTGGCCTCACCTACCGAGACTGGTATGAAACGAATCCTTCTCCCAGTATACGCCCATCTCATAGCCTAATACATGATGCATCATAGTAAACACTATAGCTCTTTCCTAGATCTGTAAATAATAGTATCAGTGCTGAAGTCAATCTCCCTTTTAGCTCTTGAAAGGATGAATCACAAGAATCTGACCACAAGAACTTCACAAAATTCTTAGTCAGACCAATTAGTGGCGATACTATGCTTGAAATGCCTTGTTTGAAGTGTCTATAGTATCCAACTATCCCTATAAAACGTTTTACTTCAAATACGTTCTTCAGATTTTCCTAGGAAACTATTGATCTCACTTTCTCTGGGTCTACTGATACTCATTTCCCTGAGATAACATGACCCATAAAGTGAATCCGGTACATCCAAAAGTGGCATTTTGAGAGATTAGAATATAATTGATGCTCTCTTAGAGTAATAAAAATTATGTCAATATGTGTAGCATGGTCGCGTCGAGTGTGAGAGTACACAAAGATATCTTTAACAAAGACTACCACAAAATAATCCATGTATGGATGGAACACTTTGTTCATCAGTTCGATGAAAATTGTAGGCACGTTTGTGAGTCCGAATGGCATAACCATATACTCGTATAGCGCATACCAGCTCCAAAAGGGAGTGAGAAGTATATTAGATGGTCTAACATGTTATTGATGGTAACCAGACCACAATCCAATCTTCGAGAACACCTGGGCTTCTTGAAGATGATCCAAGAGATCATCAATCCTTGATAAGGGATATAGTTTCTTGACCGTTACCTAGTTCAGCTTCTGATAATCCCCACAAAGCATGAGGGTATTGTCTGCCTTCTTCACAAACAGGATAGGCGAACCCCAATGAGATATACTTGGTCAGATGAAAACCTTTGACTCTAACTCCCCCAACTTCTTCTTGAATACATAAAACTCCGGTGTAGAAATCCTATAAGGAGGAATGGACACCGGTTCCGCTCCGGGAACATGATCAATAGAAAATTCTACCTATCGCACTTGAGGAAAACATGAAAATTCTTCTGGAAAGACTTCTCTGAAACAATCCACCATTGGAGGAAAGTCTAACTGTGAGGTCCCCTGGTCATCCAGATATAGAATAGACAGATGGGATGTAACTCCTCCCAACCCATGATGCGTGGGTCTCATTCTGCTTGTCTGTACATCCCATTTGCCCTTATGAAAAAATGATCCATCTTCTGGAGATGTGAAACTCACCCTTCGACGATTACAGTAGACAACAAACTTGAAAAGAACTAATGCGTCCATTCCAAGAATGATATCATTGCATGTCATCTCTAGGACACAGAGGTCCCATAAAAAGTAACACCAACCAATCTCTAGAGGTCACTCCTTGCACTGACGTACATTAGCCATTCTAGTCTCCAACGGAGTGTCTTATGTTAAGATACTGGTAGAAGAAAAGATACATATCTCAAGTCTCTGCATAATATAAATAGATATAAATCTATGGGAAGCCCCCACATCGAAAATAGAAGAAGATAAAACTGAGGCAACTTTGATCGTACCTCAAAACTGTAGAGGGTCTGGGATCCTGCCTCTACTGGGCCTGCTCCACTACAAAAGTCTGACATGCACCGTAGCCCTTTGACCCTTCCTGACCACTCTGAGATGATCCACCCAGATGTTGCTGGAAATCAGGAAACTGGATACCACGACCATGATCCCCACCTCACCCTGAATAGCCAGAAGAAATCTAGTTCCAAGACTAATGTGAAACTGGTGGTTCTTCCCTTGAACAAGGAGTCATAGAAGAACTACTATCACCAGCTGCTGGTGAAAACATCTGATAGAAGCACTGAAGATGACCATCCTGCCGCAATATCAACACTCCACAGTGTCTCTCTGGCAATGTGGCCTCATATGTCCGCTCTTCCCACATTGGTAGCACACCACCTCGCTACCAGAAGAAGATTCTTGCCTCCTAGAATCTCCACGCATAGACTCCCTATGGTTCTTCTTACTATCAGTAGGAGGATAACTAACTCCATATGTCGAGCCGCCTTGGATGGAAACCCCATAATCCCTCATATTATGCTCACGATCCACACATGTTTGACTATATAAGTGATGGAAGTCAACCTGATGATGATGACATGTGAGGGGATGTCCTCTCTGAGACCATCCTCAAAATTGGTTTCCAGGAAAATCCCATCTCTTATTTTAAAGGGTGTAAAGCGCTGAAGATCGGTGAAATTAGAGGAAGACTCCATAACAGATAGAGTACCCTCATCCAGGCTCATAATCTATTAGGCTCTTCTGGACCTCATGGACTTTGGGTAGAAGTAATCATAAAAGATATGCTGGAACTCTACCCAAGCAAGAACCTATTGATGCTCTGCCTGTGAGACTACATCCTACAATCTCTTGGCGGAATCCTGTAGCATGTTAGAAGAGATCCTGACCCGCCACTCCAGAGATGTCTACAAATTCTCAAATATGGTCATCATGGTTTCTATTCATGACTCTGCATCCTGAGGTCCTCCCTCCCCTATGAATGTGGAATGCCGCTTCTGGAGGAAAACCCACGTCAATTCTTCCATATACTAGGTAGGTTGTGGTACATCTCGTTAGGTCTGCATGAACCTCATAAAGCATTACCTGAACTGTGAATCATCACCTGTTTCTGATATAATGGTTGTTTCCATGACTCTCATAACTAGAGAATCACTAGGATGACCTTGATCAGCCATACCCAGTGTCTGATCATTGTCTGACAACTGGCGGACAATCGAAGAATGTCACGGTGGCATGACTCTACAAGGTCAAGTGCACACCTTAGATCAAGATATCATGGACTGAGAAGTATATGTGTAAGAATGGAACATGAGAATGAAATTATTCAATTTTAAAAAAACATGGATACACGTCATGTATGCCCACTACATGGCATGTACTTGAATCCTCTTCCCCTTCCCAAGTTCTCCTACATGACTAAGCAACCTGGTTCTCCCAGAACAAGACTAAATGACATGTTAGTGCCACACACGACACATAATATATGAACTTCAATGACCCATGTTGTTCATCAGACAACCGATTACACGACTCACACTACATAGTGTGTTTCATATGGACATGTCATGTATTCAAATGATTTTATTGGACCGTGTTGTTTGTGACATAGCTGGTTACACGATTCTATAACATGACATGTACATCCTCTACACGGTGTGTCCTATCAATGATTCTAAACTGCGTGTCTCTGCCAAAATAGTCTAAGAAAATTTTACAGACTACATGGTGTGTACATATAGTACACGGTGTGTACTTAAGAAAAAACACATTCGTTCCACTCAGAAGAACATAGGGCGTGTATTTAGAATTACACACCGTGTATTCGGGGTTTTTATAGACAGTAAGCCGAAAAAACTACTTAAGAACCCAGAAAAACACTAATTAAATATTAAGGTTCCAAATTCATATTTTTGAGGGACTATACTCCACAGGAATCAAAGCTTGGAATCTCATACAAGTTATAAACAAGGAAACCAAGTCAATGATCCACCAAATTCTTGTCTATGAGTGCCCATAACTCCTCAAAACCAATTTTTGGAGTTATTTCAAACAAGACCATACCCAAACAATTACATATTAGAAAACATTCATATTATCAAGGAAACTATCACAAGAGAATGCATATTCTAAACAACATCTATCTCAACAATAAGAAATTGCTAATGCACCCTAAATAGCCTGGCAAGAATGCATGACATGTGATTTCTAGAAAGTTCTTAAACAATGAATGAGATGGAAGACCCTCATCTCATCAGGCTGCAACATAAATAAAAACTCAGTAATAAAAATGATATACTTAAAATACATCTGAGTCACCAAAAGGTGAAAATCAAATCAATTTTAAAATTTCAAAACGAGAAAAAATTATAATAAACGAGGTAGATTAAATTTTTCCTATAAACAGGTTATCTACTCCTGGGCACATCTTATTATCATGTACCTATTTCTTCTTATCCTTGGCTATAAGATCAAAACAGTAATTCAAGAAGAATATAACCCTCTGGTACCACTTTGTAACATCTCGGTTCCAGAAGCTGCCTAGGGGCGCCCTGTACCCGTTTGGTCACATGGCCTCAAGCCCATTTCCCTGAATGCCTGATGCTTCCAAATAGAAGCGAGTGCCTTGGGTGTGATAGTGGGGAAAATATTCCCTCATTGGCAGAGTAACACAGTGGAAGATAATAATAACAATAGCAGAAGCAGTAGTAATCCAAACTAAAGTAAACAATGCAAGACTGAAATATAATAAACTGGAGAACACACACATATATATAAATTATTCATGATACATATGTCTATGAAATCATCCAAAGAAATCACAATGTTGTAATACAAACAGTTGTAAACCAATGTATAAATGAAAATAGAAAATAGTTCCCCAACATCGCAAGCCTCAGCTTGGTCCCACGCTCTCCAGCTCCACAACAATCAAGTACCTGAAGTAGAAGGGTAATTTACCTTATCTATACCTCCTGAAATATAATCTGTTTGGGCCCATAATCATGGCCCAAATAGGTTTTGAAACTAAATCTTAGTAGTCATCCACCACAAGATCTATACCTAATAATCAGTGAATATATGGAATGTAATAACTAAAAGAAAGCAGTAAACTAGGACGTACACAGAAGTAATAAATCCACAGTTTCAATTCATTTATTTTCATATATCAAGAAATAGTTAATCAAAGTAGGTATTTACAAATAGTTAGACCTATGTAAAGTACTCACATCCTACCCCCTTTGGTCCTACATAGTGACACAAGCATGTAGGTAAACACAAAAGGTAACCATCTAGGAAGTACCCACAGCCTATCCCCTCTAGTTCTACCTAGCATCACAAGCATCCCTCTAGGCAGTACACTCAGTCTAACCCCTATGGTTCAGCTTAATCATAGACTCTCTAAGAAATCACTCATTGTCAATCCCTCCTATAGTCTCGTATCGGTAACTAAGGGTGCACTAGAGAAGAACTTACATCACATTCTTCATGTGTCCCGCATTGAGGAACTACAAACAGTCTGAGGAAGCACTTACGTCAATTCCCCATGTTATCATGCATCGTAAGTAGAAAAGAAACTCCAGAGAATCCCTTACGTCCATTTTCCCTATGTAATATACACTAGGTTCTCACGGCCCTGTGTAAGTCAAGAAAGCATAGAAATTTATATCATCCCATGTAAACTTCAATAACTACTTGGATAGCACCCTAAAGCATAATAGCGTGTAAGGATACAGACCCCCATCATACAGTACTAGGCATGGTATGTAAACAACAAACTAATATTCAACTAGACCAAACAGTCAAAACTAAAAATCATGCCCAGTCAAACACTTCCAATTCATAGCAATTAACCATATTCTCATTAAATGAACCTCTACTCAAGTATACAAGAATTGAAGGAAAACAAAAGGACTAAAATAGTAAACACACAATACAATGTTTATGGGTATTGGAAATTTATCACATATAACTTATCCACTTTCAACAAAAAAGCACAAACCACCTACCTCGGTGTTAGGAAATCGCTATACGTGAACCTCAAGCCTTGAATTTCCCATGAACACTGTATATCTACAAAAATGCCAAAAAATATCATCTAAGATTAATGTGAGAAAGACGAAAAATCAGGAAATGATGATCTATAATAAGTAAGAGCATATAAAGAGATCCCAACACAATTGATGAAGATCAAATTGGAGATCGGATGCTCTCTTGGGTACTCAGAGAATAATCACAGTCGTATGAATTCTCCTGGATGAACAAGGTCGAGATGGAGGGTATTCTGCCAATTAGACGCGACCACAATGCATTTAATGAAAAAAAGTACAGGAAGTGTACTTTGTAAGTACACAGCCTGTACATTCCATTTATGTACTCCACTTTAGGTGGCCTCGAGGTCACCCCCACATGGTCATGTGTACGATCGCTACACAGCCAGAACACGGCTACACGCGGTAACTGTTACATCCCGAGTCCGGAGGCCCTCCACTAGTGCCACGTACCCGGTTCGCCACATGACCTCAAGTGCATTTCCCCAAACTCCAGAGGATGACGACTAGCAGCAAGGGCCTTGGTGAGTCAGTAGGGAAACTATGCCCTCATTCGGTAAGGTACACAAGGTAAGAAAACAACAATAAACCGCGAAAGCAGAAACAACATGCATAACAGCAAAAACCAAATAGTGGAAGCAATGTAGATATAAAACTATGATGAAAAAGATGCAGCAGGTACAAGTATCTAAGGAAAACATCAAACACAACAACGTGCTGATATAAAACTGAAACCAAGTACAAAAGAAAACAAAGTAAGATCCTCAACATTGCGAGCCACGACTCGGTCCCATGCTCCCCAGCTCCCGGTGCAATCAAGATCCTGAAGTAGAAGGGCGCTTTCCTTTATCTATACCTGCGGCAACATAGTCTTCTTGGTCCCAAAAGCATGGCCCAAACATGGTGTGAGATAAAATCCCAGTAGGAAATCACCCAATGATCTGTGCCTAACAGTCAATGAATACATGGCAGTACTAAAACAAGATGTAGTAAACAGAAAAGCACAAACAGCTACAATCCACAGCTCTATCAAGTAAGGCACACAAGTAAGCAGTCAACAACAAGAATTAAACAGGTTTCCCCATGGGAAGCTCTCACAGTCTATCCCCTATGGTTCAACCTCTAAGTACAACCAACCATCCGGGAGGCACACACAGTCTCACCCCTCTGGTTCAGCTACGTAATTAATCAGACTCTCTGGGGAAGCACTCACCGTCAATTCCGCCTATAATCTCGTATCATGCTAAAGGCTCTCTGGAGAAGCACTCAACGTCAATTCCCCCTATAGCCCGCGTCGTAATTAAAAGACTCTCTGGAGAAGCCCTTCTGTCAATTCTCCACTTGGTCTCGCATCGTGATTTAAAACACACTCTGGAGAAGCCCTTCCGTCAATTCTCCCTTTGGTCTGGTACTCTAGGTTCTCATAGTCCTGAGTAACTAAACATGCTCAGCGTGTGTGTATCATCCAAGTAAACCTCATGAACTATTTGACTATCAACTAAGGCTCCACAGTAAAATAAATCAACAGTTCCACTATCCTAAGACTAGGCATGTAAACTGGCAAACACCAAACAGGCAGAACAAGCATGGAAAAGAAAACTAAGCACAAACAAAATTCTCTAATCATAATAAATAACCTCTACTAAAGAAATCAAGAAAAGACGGCAAGAAACAAGGTAAAAAAAGGAAACACGCAATACCTCGTTCAAGGGTATTGGTGTAATTTTCACAAAATACTCAATGAATTTCTACAGAAAGGCACAAACCACCTACCTCGATCCTAAGAGATCGATATATGTGAACCTCGGCAACAGATTCCCCTTAGAACAATGTAGATCTGAGAAAATTCACCAAACGTTCATCCCACGATAACATGTAAACCAGGAGGAATCAAGAAACAAGGCTAAAGCAGAAGGAAGAACTCACCTCTGCTCTTCCAACGCAACTGACCGTCCTCGAATCGGAGAACGGACGGCATGTCGGTCATCCGTCAAAGAGCTGGCCATATAGGTCACTTCGGACGGCCGAAAACTGGAGAAGAAGGTGAATATGAGGGTTAGACGTGACCCCGGTCCGTTTCACGAAAAAAAAGTACACGGCGTCTACTTTTAGAGTACACGACGTGAACTTCTAATTTTTCTGTACTCCGAATAACCGGCCTCCACCTCAGCCTTACACACCGTGTGTGTGGCTCGGACATGACCAGCACACGGCTTCGAGCCAGAACATAGTACATGGCCTGTACTCAGAATGTACATGGCGTGTACTTCTGAAATTTCTAGAAAACTCATTTATCTCAAAAACTCCAGAAAAAAGGAAAAACATACCTAAAAATAGATCTGGGTTCTTACAAACTTCCCCCCTTAAAGTAATTCGTCCCTGAATTTCCCTAACGAGGCAGGGAAGGAGAAACCCCGAACAGCTCCGGCCACTGTGATCGAACATCGGCCTCCCTCTCCCTGGTCTCATCCTGTACTCGTCCATGCTTCCATAGCACTCGTACCAAAGGAACAGACTACCCACGGAGAACCTTCGTACTACGATCAACAATCCGGATAGGATTCTCCTCGAACGACGCATCCGATTCAAGATCAACTTCCTCGGGCTGAAAGACGTGAGATGGGTCTGAAAAGTAGCATCGGAGCTGAGAGACGTGGAAGAATTTGTGCATGGACCGATACATCTGAGGTAGCTGCAACTAATACGCAACCGGCCCCTCTCTCTCCAAAACCTCAAACGGCCCGACGTACCGCGGTGAGAGAATACCCTGTCTCCGAATCTTTTTATGTCCCAACCTCAGTGCGACACGTAGGAAGACCTGATCATCGACCTAGAACTCCAGAGGTCGTCTCTGCTGATCAGCATAAGAATTCTACTGAGACGGCACTGTAGCCATCCTCTTCCAAATCAGCTCTATCTGCTCTGAAGTCTCTTGAACAAGACGAGGTCCCAGCAAAGCTGCCTCTCCTACCTCCAGCCAGCATAAGGGTGATCGACATGGCTTACCGTACAAAGCCTCGTATTGCACCATCTGGATTGTTTCCTGGAAATTGTTGTTGTAGGAAAACTCCACCATAAGAATACGTTTCTCCCAAGAACCACCAAAGTTAATGATGAAAGCTCGGAGCATATCCTCAAGAACCTGGATCGTGCGCTCGGACTGGCTGTCAGTCTGGGGATGGAAAGCTGTACTCAAAATTACCTGTGTACCCAAGGCTTTCTGAAGTCCCTGCCAGAACCGAGAGGTAAAGAGCCCATCTCTGTCTGAAACAATAGATCGAGGACCATCGTGCATATGAACGATCTCTCTGATGTAAAGTCATCCCAGATCATCGACACTGATGGTCTCCTTGATCGACAATAAGTGAGAAACCTTCGTAAGTCTGTCGACGACAACCCAAATAGAATCGTTCCCTCTGGGTGATCTCGGCATCCCGGTCACGAAGTCCATCGCAACATCGTTCCACTTCCACTTCGGAATGGGTAACTCCTGTAAAAGGCTTGCTGGTCGTTGATGCTCTGCTTTCACCTGCTGACAAGTAGAACACCATAAGACAATACCAACAACATCCTTCTTCATACTTGGCCACCAGTACTGGCGATGAAGATCCTGATACATCTTGGTGATGCCAGGATGAACTGCCCAAACTGAGGAATGGAAATCCCGCATCAGCTCCTCGCGTATGTCTGCTGGAACCCATACGCGTCCTTGGAAACGGAAAATCTCATCCTCGCCCACTGTCCATCCAAGAAGAGGGTCCTCTCCTGAAACACTCTCCCGCAAGACTAAGCCTTCCGAGTCTGATAGCAGCCTCATCCGTACCCAATCAAGTAGCGTGGAGGTAACAACTACAGAAGATAGAAAAGTCTGTCCCCGTCTGTCGTGCACCTCCAAATGCAACTCAGAGAATAGATCCATTAGCTTCCACTCACTACTGTCCTCCTGAACTTCTTGAATTTGAGTTCTCCTGCTCAAAGCATCAGCCATGGCATTTCCCTTTCCCGGTGTATAGGTAAGCTCCAAATCAAAAGACTGAAGATACTCGACCCACCTGCACTGCCTCAGATTCAGATCACGCTGAGTGAAGATATACTTAAGACTCTTGTGGTCAGTGAAGACCACAAAGTGCTCTCCCAGAAGATAGTGTCTCCAACAGCGCAAGGCATGAACAACAGATGCCAACTCCAGATCGTGCATAGGGTAGATCCTCTCATGTGGCCTCAACTGCCGAGACCCGTACACAACGACTCTATCTCCCTACATAAGCACATCTCCCAGCCCGATACCCGAAGCATCACAGTAAAAAGTGTAGCTCTTGCCTGGCTCTGGTAAGACTAGTATCGGTGCTGACATCAACCTTCCATTCAGCTCCTGAAAGGCTAAATCACAAGAATCTAACCATAAGAACTTCACCCCCTTCTTGGTCAGACCTGTCAAATGTGCTGCTAGACGAGAAAAGTCCTGAATGAAGAGTCTGTAGTATCCTGCCAGCCCTAGGAAACTTTGTACCTCAAAGACATTTTTCGACTGCTCCCAGGAAACTACACCTCTCACTTTCTCTGGGTCCACTTATACTCCTGCCTATGAGATGACGTGACACAAGAAGTGAATCCAGATCATCCAGAAGTGGCACTTCTAGAGTTTAGCATAAAGTCGATGCTCTCTCAGTGTACTCAGAATGATCTCAAGATGTGTGGCATGGTCATGTCAAGTGTGATAGTACACCAAGATATCGTCCACGAAGACCATGACGAAGGAGTCCAAGTAAGGATGGAACACTCAGTTCATCAGCACCATGAAAACTGCAAGTACGTTCGTGAGGCCGAATGGCATGACTGTATACTCGTATAGACCATACCTTCTCCTGAAGGCTGTCAGAGGTATATCTGATTGTCTAACACACAATGTATGATAACCGGACCTCAAGTCGATCTTCGAGAACAACCGGGCTCCTCTAAGCTGATCGAAAAGGTCATCAATCTTCAGCAAGGGATATCGGTTCTTAACCGTCAACTGGTTCAGCTTCCGATAATCCACACAAAGCCGAAGGGTACTGTCTGCCTTCTTTGCAAATAGAACAGGCAAACCCCAAGGAGAATTGCTGGGTCAGATGAAAACCTTATCCTGTAGCTCCCTCAACTGCTTCTTGTGCTCCTGCAACTCAGGTGTGGCCATCCTATAGGGAGGAATGGACACCGGTGCCGCTCCTAGAATGAGCTCAATAGAGAATTCTACCTAACGCCCCGGAGGCAAACCTGGAAAGTCCTCTGGAAAGACATCCCTGAAGCGATCCACCACTGGAGGAAAGTCCAACTGTGGAGTCCCCTGATCATCCAGATAAAGACTAGCAATCTGGGCTTTCACCCCTCCTAGCCCAAAATGCTCGAGTCCCGACCGACTCGCCCTAACGTCCCATTCACCTCTATGAAGGAAAGATTCACCTTCTGGTGAAATGAAACTAACTCTGCGGCGATAACAGTCAACGAATTCTTGAAATGGAATCAACCAGTCCATGCCGAGAATGACATCATAGCCTGTCATCTCCAGGACATAGAGATCCCATAAGAAGCGATACCCTGCAACCTCGAGAGGGCACTCTCTACACTGGTGTACACTAGATTTCCTCATCCCCAAGGGTGTGTCTAGTGTCAACGAGTCACTAGAAGAAAAGATGCAGAGTCCAAGGCTCTCCACAATAGCAACAAAGATAAAGCTAGGCATAGCACCAATATCGAAAAGGGATGAAGATAAAATTGAGGCTACTAAAATCGTACCTCGAACAGTAGAAGGGTCAAGATCCTGCTCATGATAAGTCTACTCCACGACGAACGACTAGCCTGCATCGCAGCCCTGTGCCCCTGACTAACCACTCTGAGCTGAACCTCCCTGCTGGTGCTGAAGGACTGGTAGCTAACCGCCACGACCTCGACCTCCACCTCGGCCCGAACGGCCAGAAGAACTCCAGATCTCTGACTAGTGAGAGACTCGTGGGGCTGCTCCTGAACGAGGAGTCATGGAAGAACCCCGGTCACCTGCTGCTTGTGGGAAAACCTGGATGAAATGCTGAAGGTGACCCAACTTGCCGCAATATCAGCACTCCACGAGGTCTCTCCATCACTACGGCCTCGTGTGCCCTGCCCGGCCACACTGGTAGCATGTCAAATGGCTGCCTGATGATGTGTATCGCTTCCTCGAATCACCACGTGTAGGCTCCCTACAGTGCTTCTTGTTGTCATCTGATGTAAAGCTAGCTCTGGAAGCAGAACCATCCTGACTTGCAGCTCTAGAGTCTCTCAGATTGCGCTCTGAAATCAGTGCCTGATTGACGATGGAAGTAATGGAAGTCAGCTGGAAGTTGTTCACCTATGAGCGAATCTGCCTCCTGAGTCCATCCTCAAACTTCCTCGCCAAGAACACCCCACTCCCATCCCGAAGGGGTGTAAAATGCTGCATCTCAGTGAATCGAGAGGAATACTCCATGACAGATAGAGTGCCATGCTCCATGCTCAAGCACTCCCAGGCTCGATCGGCCCTCAGGGTCTCCGGGTAGAAGTAGTCGTAGAACACGCGTTGGAACTCCTCCCAAGTCATAGCTTGGTGCTAACCCGCCTGTGAGATCATGTCCCACCACCTCTTGGCGGAGTCTCGGAGCATGTAGTTGGAGAGCTTGAACCTCCCCTCTGGAGGCCTCTCCATGGGCTCGAATATAGTTAGCATGGCTTCCAGCCACGACTCTACAGCCTAAAGTCCTCCCTCCCCTGAGAACGTGGACGCTGCTGTTGAAATACCCACGTCAAGTCTTCCATAGAAGAGGCAGGAGGCGGTGCTCCCAGGAAGACATGCATCATCCACATGAAACCTTCCCTGAAATGCGCATCAGTGCCTGCAACTAGTACAACAACCAGTGCCAAAGATGACTCAGCTGGGGGATCAACAGGAAGTCTTTGATCTGCCTTATCCAGCGTCTGATCACTACCTGATGATAGACGTATGACCGGAGGACGTCTCAGAGGCATAGCTATGAATTATCAAAAGCACACCTTAGATCCAGAAACAATGAGAGAGAACACAAGAGTACAAAACATGAACATGGGAAGAAAAACACACAATTTTTCATAACACGACTACACGGCATGTATAAAACTACACGGCGTGTCTTTTGAAACCACTGACATGGGCGTGTACCCCTTCCCTACATGTCGTGTACACTCAAAACTACATGGCATGTTGACCCCCACACATGGAGTGTACATGAAAACTATTCCCCTTCCCGAGTCTCCTTACACGGCTAACCCACACGGTCCGACTCAACTTGAGACTACATGGCGTGTTCGAAACAAACATGACGTGCACTGGACAAGGCTTCGGCGGTACGTGTTGTTGAGTACATGGTCGTCTACACGGCTGGACCTTACACGACATGCTCCGAACAAAAAACGGCATGTGGAATGGAAGGTCACACCGGCCCGTGTTGGTCGTGACACGACCTCGTACCTGGAAAGGACTACAGGGCGTGTACCCTATTAACACGGCGTATTCTACCCAAGCTTCCCCGACCCGTGTTGTTAGTGACACGGCCGGGTACACGTCTCCAAAATCACACGGTGTGTACCATTGGTACATGGCGTGTTCCCGAAGTTACTCCCACGACACCATGTTTTTCTCACACAGTCAGTGACATGGCCTGAAAACTACACGGCGTGTGCCCGAGAAGTACACGCCGTGTATTCTGGGTTTTTCTGGGCAGTAGCTCAGAAACTGTGCAGAATTCCTGAAACACTAAAAATGAGGGAAAAGATTCCAAATTCCGATCCGTGAGGGCCCATAACACCTCAAGAACCAAAATTTGGCGTTCATGTTATGAAAGAAATGGAACAACAGTTTTATAACATACCAGCATAGAATCTATCAAGCAACTATCACAACAGCATGCATAATCTACACAAAGTCTATCACAACAGCATGCAATCGCTAATGCACCCTAGATGGCATGGAAAGAATGCATGACATGTGATTTCTACAAGTGTGTTGGCGCCAAAAATGGGGCCCGAAAGTAAGGAACGAAAAAGACAGCCGGCGCGCTGCCTCGCGAAGCACAGCCGCGAGGCCCCGCCGCGAAGCGTCCCCACCTTGGCGGCCCCGCGAAGCCCCGGAGGCGGTGATCCTCCGCGAACCGGTTTGACGTTCGCGAGCCGCTGCGAAGCCCCGGAGGCGGTGATCCTCCGCGAACCGGTTTGACGTTCGCGAGCCGCCGCGAATCCCCGGAGGCGGTCATCCTCCGCGAACCCGTTTGACGTTCGCGAGCCGCCGCGAAGCCCCGAAGGCGGCGCGCGAGCCCTGCTTCGCGGCGCCCCTCCCCTATAAATACTCGACTCCCCCTGAGTCCAAAAGAGGGACAACCCGACCTTTCGGCTTCTCCTCTCCCGAATCGCGAAGCACGCTTTGCCCCAGAAATCATGAGATCCGCGAGGTATTCCTACTTCGCGAGACGACTCTGATTTGTTTCGTTTTGAGCCCCTCTTCCGAGAGGGATGCCCTTCGCGAAGCTCAAGGGCATTCGCGAAGGAAGGGGATTCCCAAGGGAACCCGGGCATCCGCGGAGCACTTGTGCTTCGCGAAACACCCAACCCATACGAGTAGTCCCTATGCTAAGGCAGGATCGCTCCACTTCGCGAAGCACATTGCTCGGCAGGACCCTGCTTCGCGAACCACTCCTTCTTCGCGAGGCAGTGCTCCGCGAACACTGTTCCACTTCGCGAAGCACCTCCCACTCCCACCTATGCCCCATGCTAAGGCCAAGGCACCCCACTTCGCAAAGCACACTCCTCTGCTTAGCGATTCCTCTTTCCGTGCGACCCTCCAGGTTTGCAAGATGTGATTTGAAAGTCCCATGGACAACACCTCCCGTAGCGTTGCTTCGCCTAATGCTTCTTCGCATAGGCACGCTAACGGCTATTGCTTCTTCGCATAGCCATGTTAACGTGGACCCCTCGATGGTTCATCCCACGACCTCCCTTTACCATGGCCTTACCGGCACCTTCCCTTCCCCAAGGACCAGAGGGTACCGGTTATGTAAGCCCTAGGGGTGTGGAGTGAACCCACCTCGTCCGAGCTGCAGGACGTTAAACTGCCAAGCACCACGTCCTAAACACATGACGTTAAACTGCGACCCAACCTCGTCTCCCTCACGAAGGGTATCCCCAGCTCGAACATTCATTACACCACTCGTCTCCACGGGAATGGGACTCTTCCGCACATGGAATGAGATCCTCCTTGTCAGAGTGGTGTATGTTCGCAGGGGAAGGGCTGCCTCAGAGCGTAAGCCCCTAACCTTTGGTACGGATGATTGCACCTGTGCATCTCTATACTTCCCCACTACCAAGGTCAGTGGAGGACGTGATAGGGAACGAGGCACCCCCCTATGGGCCTCCATCCTGGAGTAAGTCCCAACACCATGGGCCGCCCAACGCGTAAGCCCCTCTTCGCTTCTCACGGACGCACCCTTCGCGACGTGATCGTCATGTCCGTGCAACCTCTTGTTTCTCACACCGAGCATGACTCACGTGGGTTAGAGTGAGCACCGACCCTGACAAACACCATTTGAACTACGAGGTCTTTGATCCATGTCAAGGCATGGTACGTAGGAAGCCTCCATGAGGTTCAAGCCCACCCATCGCTCCTTCACGTCGGGTCCCATTCCGGTCCAGTGGTAAGCCATTGCGACCCACCATTTGAACTACGAGGTCTTTGATCCATGTCAAGGCATGGTACGTAGGAAGCCTCCACGAGGTTCAAGCCCACTCGTCGCTCCTTCACGTCGGGTCCCATTCCGGTCCAGTGGTAAGCCATTGCGACCCACCATTTGAACTACGAGGTCTTTGATCCATGTCAAGGCATGGTACGTAGGAAGCCTCCATGAGGTTCAAGCCCACCCATCGCTCCTTCACGTCGGGTCCCATTCCGGTCCAGTGGTATGCCATTGCGACCCACCATTTGAACTACGAGGTCTTTGATCCATGTCAAGGAATGGTACGTAGGAAGCCTCCACGAGGTTCAAGCCACATTGCTCGGTCGTTCATTCACGTCGAGTTTCACCCCGTCCAACATGACGTCAAACTGCACACTCCCGTCCAGCATGACGCTAAACTGCAATTCCCGTCCGACGGCAAGCCGTTGTGACCATTTGAACTACGAGGTCTTTGATCCATGTCAAGGCATGGTACGTAGGAAGCCTCCACGAGGTTAAAGCCCACCAATAGTGGACCAAGGTCTACTTTCACGTCGGTTCACCGGCGAAACCCACCATTTGAACTACGAGGTCTTTGATCCATGTCAAGGCATGGTACGTAGGAAGCCTCCACGAGGTTCAAGCCCACCAATAGTGGACCAAGGTCTACTTTCACGTCGGTTCACCGGCGAAACCCCTTTTGAACTACGAGGTCTTTGATCCGTGTCAAGGCATGGTACGTAGGAAGCCTCCACGAGGTTCAAGCCCACCCATCACCCAATTCACGTCGTGTTCTACCTACGTCCAGCATGACGTTAAACTACAATCTGGTCCAGTGGTAAGCCATTGCGACCCAACCATTTGAACTACGAGGACTTTGATCCATGTCAAGGCATGGTACGTAGGAATCATCCCAGAGGTTCAAGCCCAACTCCCCTCGGACCAAGGTCCAGCTTCACGTCGGTTTACCGGCACCATCCCGAACTACGCGGACTTTGATTCCCTGCCACGGGGATACGTAGGAAGCCTCTTCAAGGCTCAAGCCCAACTTCACTGTCGCCCCCCCTGCGATGGTCCCATTTCATTCTCATCCGTCTCCGCTAGACATTAAACTCGCGGCATACAGCTGAGGAAAACCTCAGATACGTGTCTATGACATGTAATTCCCCGCGCTCAATGTGGGATGCCTCAGGCTTCCACGCCCTCGAGAAGCCTTGTGGTCAAGGATAGCAGACAGACATGCCAGGTACCCCAGCATCCAGACACGCTACTGATGCCTCAACGTGACTACTCCCCTGACCGAAGGTTACTGCCCTGACTGGACCCTTTGGAATGTCCCGACAGAAGCAGTGTAATTAACCGGCGTCCATGGAAACATGGCACTGGGAAGAGTTTCACGAACTACGTATTAAATCTATGAGGGAGACCCGGACTAGGTGACGAGTTCTGAGGAGGAATCCACGGAAGGAAGAACCGACATCCCATCATCCCGTTTCGATCAAGGAGCAGACGTCCCTGAATAAGGAGCGAATGCCGCCCGCCTTTGGAAAGCGGGAATGCGGGGAAACAAAGCCACGCGTCCCCCCCGACGGACAGATGCGCGCGCGCCCCGGCGAAAGCGTCGGAAACAGAAATGGTGAACCCGACGTGAAATTCTTCTCCTCAGCATGGAGATTAGTAGCGTTCGAGACACCAGTAGATTGACGTGCCACCGGATCCAGATATCCGTTGCCTGGTCCCGCGAAGCAAATAGCGGGCCTGTCGTGAAACTCACCGTCATTCGGGGTAGTAGAACGTGGGGCACTCCGCTCTGCAGTGTGTTGGCGTGGATCCTTCTCACAGACATGGAGGACGGAAGAACGCTGGGGCACTGGCTGTCAATCCTTTTCCTCTCAGCCCTGATGAGTTGATCCCTTCGTTTGCTAGGAACCAGGTTGCTATTTCAGAGATGCGGTCACCATCCGCTCCTCGCCCGCGCAGGGGCAGGGGCAACACCACGACGGCCACTCCACATGGCGCCACCACCGCCACGACGGCTGCCACGTTACGGGATGCGGGACGTCCACGACCCCTTTCCCCATCAGAGGTCATCCAACGAAGGGTGATCAACAGCCTCGTGCGCAGGTATGAGGAACAAGGGGTCATCTCGACTAGGGATATGGCCCGCTTGGACCTGGAGGCCTCCAGGCCCCGCCATCAACGCCGCCCTAACAGGCCGCGCAGGGAGCCCCTGCTCCCCACCCAGACATTCAATCGTTTCGGGAGCCTATCCCCGGAACGCCTTGACGACTCTTCGCCTTACGCTGAAGAGGCAGGTGCTGTCCGGCTCAGTCCGCTCAGGGTCCCGACCCGGGGCCCCCAGGCGAGAGCTCCCGTCCGGCCACGTCAGCGCCGCCGTCCGGCCCCGCAGGAAGAGCAGGCAGACTACGTCCCTGCACCACCTGCACCGGCCCGCCTGACCCGACGTCAGCGCCGGGCCCGAGCTGAGGACGCTCGCCTAGGCCCGTCCACGTCGACAGCTACAGTGGCCCAAGCCACCGCCGGCGTACATTATGAAGCCCCCGCGTACATTGAGCAGGGGCACCCCTTCGCCCAACCAGGATCGAGACCCCAACCGCCCCACGGGCAGGCTGGGTTGACTCTCCGGGTTGCAGGCCCAAGTAGTGATCGCCGTGAGCTAACCCGCGGTGATGCCACCCCGTACGGAGGTCCTCCCCGTACTACTACTCCACAGAGCGTGGGCCTTCCCCACTCCGAGGTTCGTCATGGAGGCATGCCTCGTGCTGCCCCCATCCTGCAGGAAGACCTGCCCCGCGGCAGTGATGCTAAGCGCAGAAACATTTCCCGCGCCCGCTGTACAGGGTATGGAGCCCATCCTTCTGAAGGCACCGTCCATCCGGTCCTTCTTCAACGTGGGGCCCCCCCTACGTCCTCTCCGCGACTGGCTAAGGTCCTCCTCGCCCCAGCAACCCAAGGAGCGAAGGTCAGCCTCGCTCCACTCGCATCGACCATGGAGGCCTTCCCCATGCTCCTGCCAGTTCCAACAGAGGCCCCGCCCACATGGGTACTGTTCATGGAGGTCCTCCCCATGTACCCTTCGACATTTGCCCTGGTGCCCCTCGCACCCCGGCTGTCTCGAGTGGGGGACCTCTCCGCCACGGCGCCAGCGCCGCCCCAAGGCTGCCTGATAGGGGTCAACCCTGTCCCGAAGAGCCACCCAGGGGCAGAAGAGCGGGTCGTCTCCGCCACAAGAAGAATCCTGGGAAGGCCCAGGGGGAGATCAAACCTGCCCGCTTCTCCGATTCGGAAGCGGAATGCGATTCAACGATGGAACCTTCTCCCAGCTCCTCCGTATCAAGGACTGGGGCAGGAACCAGACGCGTCAGCCTCGTTCTCCCAGAATTTGAGGTCCACCGGATTCCCGTCTCTCTCCGCAGGTACATCCAGGAGGAAGAAATCCTGGGAATTCCGCAGGTTTCGACCGCGCAGTCACCGCCATCGTCACCCGAAGCGCCCTCTACCTCTACTCGGGATCACGAGGAGTTGTTTTGGGGGTCAACGGTGGTAGAGCCACGACATGACCGGACACCGGTAACAGAGATTCCCGTACCCGAAGCAGTGGCTGTTAGCCCATCCTATCGTGACATTGTGGTCAGGTCACCTCGCTCTTCAGAGGAAGGCCCAGAATTCGGTGGCCAGTCTGCTCGCTCACCGTATTCTCCACCGCCGAGTTTACTATCCCAGAGGTCTGCCTCGGTACCGCTACCGGTCCCTCAGCCGCCCCCGGTTGATGAGTGGGGTAATGTAGGGCCGAACCCCGAGAACGAACCCAGGAGCTTCTGAAGTATTCTTGCAGCGGACTACTTCCCAGAGAAGTTCTGGCCCACGGCGGTGCTGAATTTCCGCGTACCCGAGTCGCTTACCCATGAAGAAGTGGGATGCTTTTGTCGAACCCTGTGGGCGACGCACTTCCGCCTCCGCTGTGAACGGGTAGTATACCCCAGGAGTCGAGAGCACTTCAAGGAGATTGGCAAACAGTGCCGCCTGATTGATGCAGCGGCGCTCCTTGTGGCCCAGCACCCCGAGTCGCCCGGTCACCAGAGTGCCCTCCAACGAAAATGCATTCAGAGTTTCAAGGAACTCCGCAAGATCGTCAGGGAAGCCACCCCCCATGTGCAAGTCCATGGTTGGGGACGCTATGCCGCTCTCCTCTTTGACCCTATCCGACGACAGGCCGATTCGCTATGCGACATTGAGGATATGCCCTCGAGAGGGGTCACAGTCCACATGACCGACGTTGTGGATAAGGAAGATGAGATTGAGTTCCTTGATGGAGACTTACCATCCGAGGGCGTACCTCCACTACTCGACCCATCAGGGAGAGTTACCCGTCATCAGAGGAACCTGCTAGGCCTGCCCGTACCCACCGAGTCGCTGGTACTCAGTCGAAACACCGACAAAGGTAAAGAGCACGTCGGAACCGTCAAGCACTCCGACCCGTCCGCCTCTGTGCAGAAAATAGACGAGGATCCTGAGAAGGACGCGTTACGCCAGCGGCTTGCTGAGCAGAAGAGGCTGGTTGACGAACTATGTGCTGAGCGCACCGCAGAGCGGCGACCCGACTATGGTAATCCCAGGCTGGGGCAGCAGGGGCAGGAACAATTTCCCCCCGGTGAGATGCCTCCGGGAAACCCTGATCATGCTACTACCACGGACAGGGCGGAAGCCGGAACATACGGAAAGAGGGTGCAATACGTCTCGCCAAACCCCCCTGAGCGACGGGGAAATCTGAAGAATCCAACCCGGGTTCCCCCAGTCGCCCAGTAGGTCGTCCAGCCAGTCGACCCGCGAGCATCCGAAGCCGTCTACCGTGTTGAAGAACCTGGCAATGCGCTTGTTGTTAGGGATCCCCGTCAAGACAGGGACCCCCACCCGGAGGACCTTATTGCGGCACTCACAGCCCACCTCGAGGCATTGGAAACACGGCAGGTGGCGGTCCCACCGGATGGCAAGCCTTATCCCGCGTGGGTGGATGATATGCCCACGCCTCCGGGTTTTGGAAACCCCACTTTCTCGCCTTTTAACGGGACAGGGGACCCACCCCAGCACTTGGCTCATTTCTCTTCCAGGTGTGGCCCCATGCTGGGGACCCCGGCTCAGCAAGAAGCCGCTAAGCTCCGATGTTTTGTACAGACATTAGAAGGTCCGGCATTCGTCTGGTACATCCAGCTCCCTATCGGATCAGTGACCGGTTGGGAGGATCTTCGCCGGCAGTTCTTATACCAGTTCAGCTCCACCACGCGAAAGACCAGCATTGCGGACCTCTTCAAGTGCAAACAGAGGCCTGATGAGCGGGTTGCAGACTTCATCGCCCGGTGGAAAGGACTTAAGTATTCCCTCGATATGCCACTGACTCAGGAGAAATTACTGACGATGTGTGTGGGGAACGTCAAGACAGAGCTGGTACCCTCCTTGATTACCCAGAACTACCCTGGAGGGTTCAGAGATTTCTCGGATAAGGCCCAGCGCCTCGAGGAGGCCCTGCAACAGGCTAGTCAGGCACGTTTGCTGCCCCCTATGATCCCAGCCAGGAGGGCCGCCAGGGCTGAACCCGCCGCGGTGGCTCAAATAGAAGCCCCGAGGCAGCTGGAATTGCTACCAGCGACACCACCCCCGCAACCCCACAGAGGTCCTCCACCTCAAGCACAGGCTCCTGCCCAGCAGCGACCGCCTCAGAACCGACAGGTTCCCCCGCGCAATGCACCGCCGCCACCTAGGCGAGACAACCAGGCGCCGCCTCCTCGGCAGGCCCCTCCGGTCCCTCGACAGGACCAGGCCCCCAGGGCTCCTTACCCAGAAAGAAAGTACCATACCTATTCGTTCAACGAAAATCAGGTCCCTGGCTACTTCCGAAGTGCTCTAGAGCAAGGGATTGTGCGTCTGCCTGAGTGCAGGAGGCCGGCAGAGGCACATCTCACCGATCACCCCAACTACTGCCCTTATCATCGGATCCTGGGGCACACCCTCAAGCGATGCTATGTGTTTAAAGACTGGATTCAGGACCAGGTCAACAACAACATAGTCAAGTTGGGCCCAGCGCCAGCGCAAGTGGCAGGCGTCTTTGCGGGATCAGAAATCGACAGCGACGGCGAAGGTGAGTGGCAGCAGGTCCCTAGCCGCGGGTCCCAGAAATACGACAACTGGATGGCTCGAAAAACCGTCGTCCATGCCCAGGGTATCATCCGGGCACGCCTGAAGCAGTCGGAACCTTCAGAAGAAGTAGCCGGTGCCTCAGCATCGTCTTCACAGTTGGCCTCTGCCCAAAAGGGCAAGCAGCGGCGACGTAAGAAGAAGCAACGTGCACCGCCAGTGCCGTTGTCATCCCGCACTCTCGGCGACTTTATGCCTCCCAAAATGGGCATTCCTCCCAGAATCTGCCCAGCGGTGGATGACTCTTCGAGCGACAGTCAAGGGTACGCTTCAGTTAACACCGTGGATCTGGTAAAGCCCTATATGACCCCCGACGAGGGGGAACCCTAGGCAGACCTCCCCAACGTTTTCGGCCGACGTCAACATCGGCGGAATCGCAATCGCGCCGGCCATCGAGGTACGTCAACTGGCATTTTCGGCCAAGCCGTGCACGCTACCGAGACTAGGCGGCAGGCTCAGCGCAGATCTCAGCACACGCAGACCCATCCAGCACCCTCGGCTCTACCTCCACCGCCGTTCGTGTTGCTGGATCGGGGAGAGCCGTCTCGTTCGTATCACAGCCAGTCTTGCCCGGCGACAGGCCAGCCTCTGCTGTCCGATCCTAGCCCGGCGACTACTCTTCAGGCTTCTACTGGTAGGCAGCAAGATGTACCCAGTACTAGTTACTCGCCGGTTCAGCCATCCGGACCCGCTGTGCATCCAAATGCCGAACGACCTCCTGTAAGCAGAGGTTCGCGTTTGGCACGAAAGTACGATGTCCTGAAGCATCTGGCCGGCATCCCGGCAAGGCTTTCCATCCTCGAGGCCCTTCTCCTGTCATCTGAAATGCGTGAGGCACTTGTCGAGGCCCTAAGGAGCCCCCTCCAGTTCGAGACGGAAGTGGCAGCCGCGGAAGCGTTCCATACCGAGACGATTGAAAGCACCGAATGTCTGGCGGTTATCTCATTATCCGGCGAAGATGAGGACCCCCCTATACAGGGACACATTCGCCCGCTGTATATCACTGGCCACTTCAACGGTGTGGAAGTCCGTCGCTGCCTCGTTGACACGGGTTCTGGAATCAATCTAATTCCGACCCGGACGCTGCGAAAGCTGGTTCTGTCCGAAGGTGATTTGACTCCCTCTGACCTCAGGATCCAGGGGTACGACAGGACAGAGCAAACCCCGGTTAGCAAGATCCGCCTAAAGACCCAGTTCGGTGGCTTAATTTCCAGCAGCGAGTTCATGGTTGTTTCTCAGGACACCGCCTACAACGCATTGATGGGTAGGCCATGGCTCCATCTGCATGCAGCGGTCCCCTCGTCGTATCACCAGTGCCTTAAGTACTCGCTCAACGGTCGAGTAGGCGTGATCCAAGGAGACGCATCCCCTTTCGCTTCTTGTGAGGCCCGCTATCTGGATGGGGTTATTACAAAAGCAAGGACAAGCAAATCCTGGTAAGCGAGGATGAGCCCGCCCCGATCGCAAGTGATCCCTGGGCAAGCATGGACGACGCCTACATCCTCCCGATCCACCGGTTGGAGGCCACGACCCCCGACATGGGACAATGTTTTGTTGTTTCGGGTACGCAGGGAAGGCATGTTCCCGTGTCCAAGCGACGACGGAAAATCACCTCGTACTCCTACATCAACCAGGCTCGGGTCATCCTGGAACTTCCTACCCCTGTACGGTACCGGGACGTCAAGCTCATGACAACGGCGGTACGCCATACGTGTCTCTTTCGCCGGGCTGGAATTAACCAACTCAGGCCGACACGTCACCACTGCATTGATATCATCAAGCGTGGCCCCTTAGGCCGAAGGCCAGATGGGATCAGATCAAATGCATTCATTGCTATGGTCTCAACGACGAGTGAGTCTCCTGATGTGATGACCGCTGCTGCCCAAGCCGGCACTAGTTGCCCCTCGGGTTTTGAGAGCCCAGAAGCATCTTCCGTCGCAAGAAGTCCCCCCATGGCTGGGGAGGAAGACTTGGAGGATGCTCCCCCATCCTTTGAAGAAGGCGTCTCTACCACAGTTGATGAACTGGTACAGGTGAACCTTGGTAGCGAGGCAGATCCAAGACCCACGTTGATCAGTGCGGCCATGTCCCTCGAGGAGCGGCAGCAGTATGTAGACTTCCTCAAACAGCACCGCGATGTGTTTTCCTGGAGTTACGATGAGATGCCAGGGCTGGATCCCCAAGTGGCCGTCCACCGTCTGGGCCTCCCGGCAAAACACCGGGGGTTCAAGCAGCCTCCCAGGAAAATGCACCCTTCTCATGGTGCTATGGTTGAGGACGAAGTTGACAAGCTTATCAAAGCCAACTTCATTAAGGAGGTCCAGTACCACAAATGGCTCGCCAACATTGTGTCGGTCAGGAAGAAGAATGGGCAGATCAGAGTCTGCATCGACTTCCGCGATCTCAATCGCCACTGCCCAAAGGATGACTTCCCACTCCCAGTGACGGAGCTGTTGATTGACGCCACGGCCGGGTTCCAAGCCCTCTCTTTCATGGATGGGTATTTCGGGTATAACCAGATCCGGATGGCCCCCGAAGACGAGGAGTCCACTGCCTTCAGGGCTCCCCAGGGTACCTTTTGCTACCAGGTAATGCCATTCGGTTTGAAAAATGCAGGTGCCACTTATCAGAGGTCCATGCATCGCATATTCAAACCGATCCTCGGGACATTGGTGGAATGCTACGTGGATGACCTTGTAGTCAAATCACGCCAGCGCCAGGACCATCTCAAAGACCTCGAGAAAGTGTTCGGTTTCCTCCGTTCCCGTCACCTGAAGATGAACCCGCTGAAGTGTGCCTTCAGAGTCACCTCCGGGAAGTTTCTGGGCTTCGTTGTCAGATACCGAGGTATCGAGATCGACCCGGAGAAGATCAAGGCCATCAGCCAAATGCCTCCCCCGAGCAAAATTCGGGAGCTTCGAGGCCTGCAAGGCCACTTAGCCTATATACGTCGATTCATTGTGAATTTGGCCGGCAAGTGTAAGCCCTTTTCCCTGCTCATGAAGAAAGACGCTGCCTACGAATGGGATGAGGAGTGTCGGGCCGCCTTCGAGGAAATCAAGTAGTATCTGCTCCAACCTCCGGTCTTGATGCCACCCGTCTCTGGAAAGCCGCTGTTCCTTTACGTGACCGCCCTGGGGAGATCCCTCAGCGCACTGCTCGCCCAGAAGAATAACGAGGGCACTGAGAACAGTCTCTACTATCTCAGTCGCATGCTTCTCGATACGGAGGTCAGATATTCCCTTATCGAAAAGAGCTGCCTTGCGCTCGTCTTCGCCGTGCAGAAGTTGCGGCACTACCTGCAACACCACGAGGTACAATTGATCTCTCGGGTAGATCCGCTGAGGTACATCCTGAACCGCCCCATGCTGACTGGCCGACTAGCACGGTGGGCGGTGATTCTCCATCAGTTTGATATCAGGTTTATACCTCAGAAGGCCATTAAGGGACAGGCATTGGCATACTTTTTAGCTGCTCATCCAACCTCCGCAGATCAATCCCTGGACCTGGATTTTCCCGACGAGACGATCCTCTCAGTCGATCATGCTGCCCCATGTTGGAAAATGCATTTCGACGGCGCCTCCCGGAGCCCCACCGGTAGAAGGCTCAACGACCCCAAGCTCAACAGAGTGGGTCTGGGTATTGTTTTCATTACCCCGGCGCAAGCCGTCCTGCCGTACTCGTTCCTGTTGTCAGAAGGTTGTACGAACAACGAGACAGAGTACCAACCTCTCATCACCGACCTCGAGTTGGCCCTTGAGATCCATGTTCCCCATCTACATGTGAAGGGAGATTCCGAGATGGTGATCAAACAGGTTAATGGCGACTACGTCATCAGGAAGCCAGAGCTTGCACCGTTACTGGAGTACACCCTCCTCCTAATGGCCCAGTTCTCTTCTCGGCTAGAGGTTACCCATGTCCCAAGATCGCAGAACGGACAAGAGGACGCCCTGGCTGGCTTAGCCGCGTCGCTCGCAGAACCCGAGCAAGATGATTTGGTCATACATGTGGCCCACCGGAGAGTCATTGCTCCCGTCACCCAAGAGGATCGTGATAGCCTGTGGGTAAGTCATCTCACCACCGGACCCTCCATATCGGGAGTCCCGGGTTCGTCAGACGTAGTGGTTGAAACCACCCCCTACTAGAGAGCACCTTTTGTCGAGTATCTCCAAAATGGTCAGCTCCCGGACGACCGGGCCGAACGCGAGCAAATCCGACGCTGCGCGCTGCAATTTACCCTCCAGAGCGGCCCCAGTCTTGAGTGGATCCTCTATAAGCGGAGTTTCGATGGTGTCCTCCTCCGTTGCATCCAAGGAGTAGAGATACCCCAAGTTATGCAAGAGGTTCACGCCGGTTCCCATGGCACCCATCAAGCTGGGCCGAAGCTGTCCCAACAAATCCGGAGGTTAGGGTACTTCTGGCCCTCCATGATCCACGATTGTATTGGATACGCCAAGAGATGCCACGCGTGCCAAGTACACGCCAACTTCTTGCATCGGCCGCCAGAACCCCTCCACCCCACCAAGTACTCTTGGCCATTTGCGGTATGGGGACTTGATGTAGTGGGACCGTATCCGCCGGCAACAGCCCGCCAGTGTAGGTTCATCCTGACTGCTACAGATTTCTTCTCCAAGTGGGCAGAAGCAGTTCCGCTCAAAGAAGTCAAGGCCCGTTCCATCGTTGACTTTGTGAGCTCCAACATTATCCACCGGTTTGGAGTCCCTCACGCCGTCCTCACCGATAACGGCACCAACTTCTGAGCAGCTGAATTGAAGAAATTGTCCGCTAAGTACGACATCCGGTCAAACCATACCTCCCGCTACCACGCGCAGGCAAATGGACAGATCGAGGCGTTCAACAAGACCCTCTCTAACATTCTGCAGAAGATAGTTGGTCAGAACAAGAAGAGTTGGCCGGACAAGCTCCCCAACGCCCTCTGGGCTTACCGGACGACGACTCGCAACTCTACCCAGGTGACCCCATATTCCCTGGTGTATGGAGCTGAGGCTGTCCTACCCATTGAGATCCAGCTGCCATCGCTACGCACTGCAGTTTATGATCACCAGACATCAGATGAGGTAGCCGAGATCCGTCTAGCTGAATTAGAGGCACTGGACGAGAACCGGCTCCGTGCCCTGCACAATATGGAAAGGCATCAGGACAAGATAGCGAGAGCTTTTGACAAGAAGGTTCGTCTCCGCTCTTTTCTGCAGGGTGACCTGGTTTTGGCCCTTCGAGCGCCAATGATTCCCGGTAGGAAACCACCCAAGTTAGAACCCAAATGGGAAGGACCTTATATCATCCATAAGGTTTACCCCAACAGAGATTACTCCTTGGTGACCACAGATGGAGAGCGTGTAACTCCTCCCACCAATGCAAAATTCCTCAAGCGATACTTTGCCTAGGGAAAAAAAGTGGTCCTGCATGACCCTAAACTGCGAGAGGGTCCTGCACGACCCTAAATTGCGACTTGGTCCCGCATGACCTTAAACTGCCTCTTCGTCCTCACTGCAAGACATTAAACTGCAAGCCAGTCAGGTCTTCCTGACCGAGGCTCAGCCTCAGGCCCCTCGGCCTCTTTGGGCCCCTGGCCCCGTCTCCACCGCGGTCTGGCCCCAGGACCCCTCGTTTCTCTCTGACTTACCCTCTTACGGGATCGTGCGGTACGGTGTAGGACTACGTCCTCACGTTGGGATCATGTACCATACTGTACACATCCCCGAATGAGATGCCCCTCGTCCCGTATGACGTTAAACTGCATGTCAAGAACTACGTACGACTTGATTCCCATCTTTATGGGATACGTAGGAACGCTCGGACACCTCGTCTTGAGCCCAACCTCAAGCTTTTCTCTTCCGCTATTCCCCCTGGGGATAGTCTCCTTGGAGGATCTTTGTGTAGCAGGGAGTAGGCTTTCTTGGCCCCGCTCATGCAACCCCACTCGCGCAAAGATTGTAAAGGTCGCACCATGCGCCCACTCCCGTTCTTCTACCCTCCCACGTCCTCACCGCATGACGCTAAACTGCATGACCTTCAAGAACTACGTATGGCTTGATTCTCATCCTTATGAGATACATAGGAACGCCCGGACATTTCGTCCGTTGGCCCAGCCCAAAAGCCAAAATCTTCCCCTCGGGTCAAGACATGGCAGGGTGCACACTTTTTCCCCGACCCACGTCGAGCAAGCCTCGACCCGACTGCATATTCCCCCTGGAGGTGTTTGCCCCTTTCTTGGATGAACGCAACTGAGATTCACTCGCTCCTTGACTGGGATTCTGTCCCAAGGTGACAAACTTCCCCCAGGTGGTGCTAGCGATTCGGGCCACGACCCAGGATTCCTCATAAGGGTGTACGGTGTGATGTAGGACTGCGTCCTCATTCACGTCGGGATTATGTACCATGCCGTACGCCCTCCCTTTATGAGGCTCAGCCTCAGGCCCCTTGGCCTCCTTGGGCCCCTGTCCCCCCGTCCTCATGTAAGACGTTAAACTACAAACCAGTCAGACCTTTCTGACTGATAACTTCCCCTTTTCTCCGGGCCACGACCCAGGATTCCTCACCTGGAGTGTACGGTGTGGTGTGGGACTACGTCCTCATTCACGTCAGGATCATGTACCGTGCCGTGCAACTCCCCTTACGAGGCCCAGCCTCAGGCCCCTTGGCCTCCTCGGGTCCCCGACCCCCGTCCTCATGTAAGACGTTAAACTGCAAGCCAGTCAGGTCTTCCTGATTGATGCTTGACCTTAGGCCCCTTGGCCTTTCCAGGTCACAGCCTAGGTCCCTTCTTACCCAGGGTGTACGGTGTGATGTAGGACTGCGTCCTCATTCACGTCGGGATCATGTACCATGCCGTACGACTCCCTTTGCGAGGCCCAGCCTCAGGCCCCTTGGCCTCCTCGGGTCCCCGACCCCCGCCCTCACTGTAAGACGTTAAACTGCAAACCAGTCAGGCCTTCCTGACCGAGGCTCAGCCCCAGGCCCCTTGGACTTTCCGAGCCGCGGCCCAGGACCTACTTTATAGGATCGTATGGTGTGACGTAGGACTACGTCCTCATTCACGACGGCTTCTTTACCATGCCATACACCTCCCTTGTTTAGGGGTATATTACTCCCCTCCTCGTCCGGTATGACGTTAAACTGCATTTCAAGAACTACGTGTGGCTTGATTCCCATCTCCATGGGATACGTAGGATCACCTGAACGTCTAGGCTTCGGGTCCAGCCCCATCTCTCGGGAATCCCTATCCCATCTTGGCCCCTTGGCCTATCCTTACTCCACGAGGGGACCATATGGTGTGGTGTGGGATCATGTCCTCATTCACGACGATCTTGTAATGACTACGCCATGCTCCCCCCCCCTACTGAGCTGTTTCGTCGATCCCTTTTTTTGGCGGTTCACCAATGTACGTAAGAGTACTCTGGTTCATTACTTGGAATGCCAAGCTTTACTCAGACACGTCCGCACCCGCTTTCTAGGCCTTGCGTATCCCCGCATCAGGGCTTTCACCATCTTTCACACCCGGAGGGACCCCCAAGAACGGCCTGGATACAATGCCCAAGGGCTCTCCTACTGATACGGGCCAACGCCCTCCAGGGTTTCGGACAACAAATCGATAAAATCCCGCGTTGCGAATATGGTCAGCGGTCGATGCTCGTTTTGTTAGTCCTCATTTCAGGTTAACGCGATACAGACGCTGTGTTTCCATCATGGATAACAGTTTTCCTCTGTCGTCACGCCAACCCATTAAGCCCAAATGCCGGGTACACAATTCACACCCTTCATCACTTCATCATGTCCAAGTAGAGTCTTGGGACTCTTGGTACTTTTCCCCCGTGCACGTCTGCGCGTTCGAGGAACAAGCTACATCAAAGGTGTCCTTCGAAACTCTCTCCTGACTCCCCTTTGATGGACGCCCCAAGTATTGTAATGAGGATACCCCCCTTGTTTCCCACACCGAGTTTATCTCACGTGGGCTTAGGGATTGGGTTGACATCTGTGCTTACTCGGGAGGTGTCACCACCCATGGTCCGAGCTCTAAGACCATAAACTAAGACTCTCATCTGGAACTACGTTCAAGACCCCTTGTCGTCAGACCCAGCTTGAGTTCAGCAAATTTACCTCTCTGATCCTCCCTTCAGGACCCTGATCACAGGACTGCGTGGCGCAGTGTAGGACTACGTCCTCATTCACGTCGGGTATGCAATAGCTGCACCACGCACGCCCCCATTCTGAGGTTCAGTCCTCCTGTTCCCTGTCCCGCATGACGTTAAAAGGCACCCTTTAGAACTACGTATGGCTTGATTCCCATCCTAATGGGATACGTAGGACCACCTGAATGTCTAAGATTCGGGTCCAGCCCCACCTCTGGGAGATCTCCTGATTTCCCGGTCACCTAGGCCACTTGGTCCATCCCTCTCCAGCGGGGGGGTGTGTAGGTATGATACAAGGTTTCGGGCACCATGCCCCCTTCCCCTGGGAATCTGCCATCTCTCGATCACCCTCAAGGTTGAGTCCCTTGGCTCCCTGCAGTGGTTCACCCATGTATTAAGAGCACTCTAGTCTAGGACCAAGAGTGTCAGATTCAACTTGATCAAGTACCTTCCACTTGTCAAGCTTCGTGTTCCCCTCTATTCGGACTTCCATCATCTTTCACACCCGGAGAGACCCCCAAGAACGGCCTGGATACTACTCCCAAGGGATCTCCTACCGATACGGACCAACGCCCTCCAGGGTTTTGGACAACAAATCGATAAAATCCCGCGTTGCGAATATGGTCAGCGGTCGATGCTCGTTTTGTTAGTCCTCATTTCAGGCTAACGCGACAGGATGCTGTGTTGCGAACATGGTCAGCAGTAATCCTCTGTCGTCACGCCAGCCCCTTCAGTCCTTGAATGTTGGTTGCATGATTCACATCATTTTCCACCCCATCATGTCCAGGTGGAATCTCGACACTTTTTGCGCTATCCCTCAGTGCACCTTTGCATGCTTGGGGGACAAAGCTGCAATCTGGCGTCCTTTGGGACTCCCATGGTCCGAGCTCTAAGACCACAAACTAAGACCCATTCGGGACTACGTTCAAATTCCCATCCTCATGGGATACGTAGGACCGCCCAGACGCCCTGTCTCTGGGTACAACCCATTCAGGAAGCCAGTCTCTCTCCCTGTTTCACCTCCGGATGGCGTACAATCTGATGTGGGATCATGTCTCCGTCAATTGTGTTTTATAACACTGCGCACATTTCCCGCCTAGCATCGTCTCTGCTACGTCCGCGCTGCATGACGATAAAATGCATGCTTGGTCCTATCATACGACCCTAAACTGTGACATTATCGTCCTGGCCGCATGACGAAAAACGACACCGCATTGTGGTGACCTCGCTGTAGAGGACATCACGTTGGGTATTGGTCACGTGCCATGCCATTTGTCAACACCCATCATGACTTGATTCTTGTGGAGACATCACGACCTACTGTTCTAGGCCTGTCGCTTCACAAAAAAAAACCATTCACCTTAAAGAACAAACAAGATACATCAAATTCCGCTTCTTTAGTGCAAGGGCCACGTCCGCACTCCCCTTTTCCCATGGCACTGGTACCTTACCGTGCCACCTTCCAGAACTACGTACAGCTTGATTCTCATCCTTATGAGATACGTAGGATCGCCCGGGTACTTCCCCGCGGGCCCAGCCTAACCCTTGTGTTCGGTCCCTCGACTCGAGCACTTCCTCGGAGAACGCATAGTAAGAAGGACTATGTCCTCATTCACGTCAGGTTTTGATGTCATGCGTCCCCTAATCCCTTTTCCCATCCATGGTCCGAGTTCTATGACCATAAACTAAGATCACCCCAAGGGAAAAGAATCTGCTCCCTCTCTCTAATACGTTTCGTTGCCGTATTCAGATGTGTTTTGACAAAAAGCCCGAAGTGTGGGATTTTCACAGGGACATTCCCCTCATCTCATGACCAAGCTTCGTGAGCTCGCTATTTGGATCCTAAACCTCTTCCACATCCAAAAGGACCCTCAGACGACGTGGATACTAAGCTTAAGGGCTCTCCATGAATGCTGGACCTAAGGGCCCTTCAATCGTTTCGGGCCAACGTCCCTACTGATATTTGACAAGATTTGCGACACGGTCCCGTGTTTCGAACATGGTCAACGGTTGACCCTCATTTGTTTGTCCCCATTTTAGGATAATGCGATAGGATGCTGTGTTGCGAACATGGTCAGCATTAATCCTCTATCGCCACGCCGCCATCATCGTGATCCGAATCTCGAGCGTCATGATTCACACATTTCCACTTCCTCATGTTCAAGTGGAATTCTGTCATACTCGGCTCTTTCTCTTCGCGCATCTTGGTGCGCTGAATGATCGTGTTAGTGTCATTGGGCTGGTAGTCACCGAGTGTCCCTTTTCCCTAACCTGCCCCTTTTGTGTCGGGAAATTCCCACCAATACTGCTTGTTTCTCGCACCGAGCACGACTCACGCGGGCTTAGTAAGTTTTGGCAGGATGTGTACCAACACGGTTAGGCTGCTCCTCGTCCAGTATGATGTTAAACTGCGCTTCAAGAACTACGTGCGGCTTGATTCCCATCATCACGTTGGATACGTAGAGACACCCAGGCATTACACCTAGGGTTCAGCCCCTGGAATCATGAAATCTTGTTCCTCCCCATTTCCAGCCCTCGCCAGAGGCCCTGTCTAGAAGAAGGAATGATCCATGATCAGGCCAATGCGCCCAATTCCTTGTCCTCTCCAGGGAAAAGCGCCATCAGCGCTGACGCCAGCCGTGGCATTTTCTCAGCATCTCCCCACACGCTGGCAACGGGGAGGAACTCGTCATACATGGCCCCCAAGATCGGGACCCCATAAACCTGATAGACATCCCACAGGCTGATGCCCACCTCCCCGTGATGCAGGTGAAAAGTGTTGGTTCTGGACGACCATCTACTCAACAGTTCCGGCATCAGTTGCTTTGGTTGGTAAATGTGGAACTGGGAGGCCCATGCCGCCTCATACAATCCCACCCTCCTCAGCTCGGCCTCGAACTCCTCGCAGGAGGCGCCTACCCAGTAGGCCCAGGCCCAGTCATCGGTAAAGTTGCCGCCTTGGCGCAGGTCCCACTCATCGGACCATCCCTTCTTCGGATCCTGCAGAGCCGCCTTCAGCATGGTGCGGTAGAGAGGAGGGGACATCTCCGGTTGCAGTGGCCTCCCGTCAATGTCGTTCACATGATTGTAGAGTCAATCAGCGGTGACGGGTGTGAAATCCTCCTGTGCATGACCATCGGCCGCCCTGAACCATTGGTGCTGGTATGGTGTGCTCCGGAACCAGCAAGCTGGTTCATCCCTTCTTGCCTCAGGGATGAAGACGTCATCCCTCATCCCGAAGCCGTACAACGACAGTTTCGTGCACTGCAGGTACTCCCTCTGACCTGCCGACAGCAGGTCTATCAAGGAAGTGTGGTCCGAGTGGCTCCGAACCATTTCCCCCAAGCCTGGACGGTTGGCCATCTCATCTCGACGAGCAGCATCTGCGAGGACCCCCAAGACAGCTTCTTGATGGGCCATTTTAACTCTGGCCCTCAGAAAAGGATTCTTCCGGATGGATTGCAAAGCTCGATCGCGAAGATCGATCGCGAAGCCGGACCGCGAAGGTCGGTCGCAAGATCAAACCGTGAAGTCTGGCCAAGGCAGACAAGCAAAGGTTCGCTTGGCGCGGACGCGGAGTCGGAGACCCGCGGTTCGCCGCGAAGCTCGATTCGCGGAGGGCTGTCGCCGAGTACGCGGAGCTTCGCAAAATCGAGAGCGCACAAAAAGACAAGGCACGTGAAGACAAAAGAGGGCGGACCCCCTATTTATAGGCGACGACCCTGGAGCATTGCGGCGCGCCTCACCCGCGCGAAGCATCGCGGCGCATCCGGATCCGCGGCCCCGACGAGCAGCGCGGCCCCCCCCCTCCGCGATGCTGCATCGCGAACCACCGACAATTTTGGCGATTTTCCCTCAGACTTCGACCCTTCACCCTCCGCAGCTCCAAGTCTGAGGGGGGGCATTTGTTGGTGCCAAAAATGGGGCCCGAAAGGAAGGAACGAAAAAGACAGCCGGCGCGCTGCCTCGCGAAGCACAGCCGCGAAGCACAGCCGCGAGGCCCCGCCGCGAAGCGTCCCCACCTTGGCGGCCCCGCGAAGCCCCGGAGGCGGTGATCCTCCGCGAACCGGTTTGACGTTCGCGATCCTCCGCGAAGCCCCGGAGGCGGTGATCCTCCGCGAACCGGTTTGACGTTCGCGAGCCGCCGCGAAGCCCCGGAGGCGTTCATCCTCCGCGAACCCGTTTGACGTTCGCGAGCCGCCGCGAAGCCCCGAAGGCGGCGCGCGAGCCCTGCTTCGCGGCGCCCCTCCCCTATAAATACTCGACTCCCCCTGAGTCCAAAAGAGGGACAACCCGACCTTTCGGCTTCTCCTCTCCCAAATCGCGAAGCACGCTTTGCCCCGAAAATCATGAGCTCCGCAAGGTATTCCTACTTCGCGAGACGACTCTGATTTGTTTCATTTTGAGCCCCTCTTCCGAGAGGGATGCCATTCGCAAAGCTCAAGGGCATTCACGAAGGTAGGGGATTCCCAAGGGAACCCGGGCAGCCGCGGAGCACTTGTGCTTCGCGAAACACCCAACCCATACGAGTACTCCCTATGCTAAGGCAGGATCGCTCCACTTCGCGAAGCACATTGCTCGGCAGGACCCTGCTTCGCGAACCACTCCTTCTTCGCGAGGCAGTGCTCCGCGAACACTGTTCCACTTCGTGAAGCACCTCCCACTCCCACCTATACCCCATGCTAAGGCCAAGGCACCCCACTTCGCAAAGCACACTCCTCTGCTTAGCGATTCCTCTTTCCGTGTGACCCTCCAGGTTTGCACGATGTGATTTCAAAGTCCCATGGACAACACCTCCCGTAGCGTTGATTCGCCTAATGCTTCTTCGCATAGGCACGCTAACGACTATTGCTTCTTCGCATAGCCACGCTAACGTGGACCCCTCGATGGTTCATCCCACGACCTCCCTTTACCATGGCCTTACCAGCACCTTCCCTTCCCCAAGGACCAGAGGGTACCGGTTATGTAAGCCCTAGGGGTGTGGAGTGAACCCACCTCATCCGAGCTGCAGGACGTTAAACTGCCAAGCACAACGTCCTCAACACATGACGTTAAACTGTGACCCAACCTCGTCTCCCTCACGAAGGGTCTCCCCAGCTCGAACATTCATTACACCACTCGTCTCCACGGGAATGGGACTCTTCTGCACATGGAATGAGATCCTCCTTGTCGGAGTGGTGTATGTTCGCAGGGGAAGGGCTGCCTCAGAGCGTATTCCCCTAACCTTTGGTACGGATGATTGCACCCGTGCATCTCTGTACTTCCCCACTACCATGGTCAGTGGAGGACGTGATAGGGAACGAGGTACCCCCCTCTGGGCCTCCATCCTGGAGTAAGTCCCAACACCATGGGCCGCCCAACGCGTAAGCCCCTCTTCGCTTCTCACGGACGCACCCTTCGCGACGTGATCGTCAGGTCCGTGCAACATCTTGTTTCTCACACCGAGCATGACTCACATGGGCTTAGAGTGAGCACCGACCCTGACAAACACCATTTGAACTACGAGGTCTTTGATCCATGTCAAGGCATGGTACGTAGGAAGCCTCCACGAGGTTCAAGCCCACCCGTCGCTCCTTCACGTCGGGTCCCATTCCGGTCCAGTGGTAAGCCATTGCGACCCACCATTTGAACTACGAGGTCTTTGATCCATGTCAAGGCATGGTACGTAGGAAGCCTCCACGAGGTTCAAGCCCACCCGTCGCTCCTTCACGTCGGGTCCCATTCCGGTCCAGTGGTAAGCCATTGCGACCCACCATTTGAACTACGAGGTCTTTGATCCATGTCAAGGCATGGTATGTAGGAAGCCTCCACGAGGTTCAAGCCCACCCGTCACTCCTTCATGTCGGGTCCCATTCCGGTCCAGTGGTAAGCCATTGCGACCCACCATTTGAACTACGAGGTCTTTGATCCATGTCAAGGCATGGTACGTAGGAAGCCTCCACGAGGTTCAAGCCACATTGCTCGGTCATTCATTCACGTCGAGTTTCACCCCGTCCAGCATGACGTCAAACTGCACACTCCCATCCAGCATGACGGTAAACTGCAATTCTCGTCCGACGGCAAGCCGTTGTGACCATTTGAACTACGAGTTCTTTGATCCATGTCAAGGCATGGTACATAGGAAGACTCCACGAGGTTCAAGCCCACCAATAGTGGACCAAGGTCTACTTTCACATCGGTTCACCGGTGAACCCCACCATTTGAACTACGAGGTATTTGATCCATGTCAAGGCATGGTACGTAGGAAGCCTCCACGAGGTTAGAGCCCACCAATAGTGGACCAAGGTATACTTTCACGTCGGTTCACCGGCGAAACCCCTTTTGAACTACGAGGTCTTTGATCTGTGTCAAGGCATGGTACGTAGGAAGCCTCCACGAGGTTCAAGCCCACCCATCACCCAATTCACGTCGTGTTATACCTACGTCCAGCATGACGTTAAACTACAATATGGTCTAGTGGTAAGACATTGCGACCCAACCATTTGAACTACGAGGACTTTGATCCATGTCAAGGCATGGTACGTAGGAATCCTCCTAGAGGTTCAAGCCCAACTCCCCTCGGACCAAGGTCCAGCTTCACGTTGGTTTACCGGCACCATCCCGAACTACGCGGACTTTGATTCCCTGCCACGGGGATACGTAGGAAGCCTCTTCAAGGCTCAAGCCCAACTTCACTGTCGCCCCCCTGCGATGGTCCCATTTCATTCTCATCCGTCTCCGCTAGACGTTAAACTCGCGGCATAAAGCTGAGGAAAACCTCAGATACTTGTCTATGACATGTAATTCCCCACGCTCGATGTGGGATGCCTTGGGCTTCCACGCCCTTGAGAAGCCTTGTGGTCAAGGATATCAGACAGACATGCCAGGTACCCCAGCATCCAGACACGCTACTGATGCCTCAACGTGACTACTCCCCTGACCGAAGGTTACTGCCCTGACTGGACACTTTGGAATGTCCTGATAGAAGCAGTGTAATTAACCGGCGTCCATGGAAACATGGCACTGGGAAGAGTTTCACGAACTACGTATTAAATCTATGAGGGAGACCCGGACTAGGTGACGAGTTCTGAGGAGGAATCCACGGAAGGAAGAACCGACATCCCATAATCCTGTTTTGATCAAGGAGCAGACGTCCCTGAATAAGGAGCGAATGCCGCCCTCCTTTGGAAAGCAGGAATGAGGGGCAACAAAGCCGCGCGTCCCCCCCGACGGACGGATGCGCGCGCGCCCCGACGAAAGCGTCGGAAACAAAGTGCATATATGATGCATGAGCTGAAATACCCTCATCTCATCGGGTTGCGACAAAAATAGAACCGAAATATCAAAACAATAACCGCAAAAGTCGTGTGAATCACTCTAGGTGAAAACATATCAACCATAAAACTCAAAACAAGCAAACTGCAGTTTAACGAGGTAGTATGGCCTTTCCTTGTACACGGGTTAGCTACTCCCGAGCACAAATTAATACCAAGTACCAAATCCATCATATCCCTAGATAAAGTCTCCAAACAGTAAAGCAAAAGGAAATAACTCTTCTAATACCACTTTGTAACGTCCTGAGTCCAGAGCCCCTCCACTGGTGCCCCGTACCCGGTTCGCCACATGACCTCAAACGTGTTTCCCCGAACGCCAGAGGCTGCCGACTAGTAGCGAGGGCCTTGGTGAGTCGGTGGGGAAACTATGCCCTCATTCAGTATGGTACACAAGGTAAGAAATCAACAATAAACAGCGGAAGTAGTAACAACATGCATAACAACATAAACCAAATAGCGGAAGCAATGTAGATATATAACTATGATGACAAAGATACAGCAGGTACAAGTATCTAAGGAAAACAGCAAACACAACAACTTGCTGAAATACAACTAAATCCAAGTGAAAAAGAAAACAAAGTAAGATCCTCACCATCGTGAGCCACGTCTCGGTCCCATGCTCCCCAGCTCCTGGTGCATTCAAGATCTTGAAGTAGAAGGGAGCTTTCCCTTATCTATACCTGCAACAACATCGTCTTCTTGGGCCCAAAAGCTTGGCCCAAATAGGTTGTGAGATACAATCCCAGTAGGAAATCACCCAAAGATCTGTGCCTAATAGTCAATGAATACATGGTAGTACTAAAACAAGAAGCAGTAAACAAAAAAGCACAAACAGCTACAATCCACAGCTCTAACAAGTAACGCACACAAGTAAGCAGTCAACAACAAGAAGTAAACAGGTATCCCCCTGGGCAGCTCTCATAGTCTAGCCCCTATGGTTCAACCTCTATGTACAAGAAACCCTCCGGGAGGCACAGACAGTCTCACCCCTCTGGTTCAGCTACGTAATTAAGCAGACTCTCTGGGGAAGCACACACCGTCAATTTCCCCTATAGTCTCGTATCATGCTAAAGGCTCTCTGGAGAAGCACTCAACGTCAATTCCCCCTATAGCCCGCGTCGAAATTAAAATACTCTCTGGAGAAGCCCTTACGTCAATTCTCCACTTGGTCTCGCATTGTGATTTAAAAGACACTCTAGAGACGCTCTTCTGTCAATTCTCCCTTTGGTCTGCTACTCTAGGTTCTCACAGTCCTGAGTAACTAAACATGCTCACTGTGTTTGTATCATCCAACTTATCCTCAAGAAATACTTGGCTATCAACTAAGTCTCCATAGTAAAATAAATCAACAGTTCCATTATCCTACGACTAGGCATGGAAACTGGCAAATTACAAACAGGAAGAACAAGCATGGAAAAAAAATTAAGCACAAACAAAATGCTCTGATCACAAGCAATAACCTTTACTAAAGCAATCAAGAAATGCAAAAAAGAATCAAGGGAAAAACAGGAAAAACGCAATACCCCGTTCAAGGGTATTGGTGGAATTTAAACAAAATACTCAAAGACATTCTACAGAAAGTCACAAACCACCTACCTCGATCCTAGGAGAACGATATATGTGAACCTCGGTGATAGATTCCCCTTAGAACGACGTAGATATAAGAAAACACACCAAACGTTCATCACAAGATAACATGGAAACCAGGAGGAATCAAGAAACAAGGCTAAAGCAGAAGGAAGAACTCACCGCTGCGCTTCCAACGCAACTGACCATGCTCGAATCGGAGAACGGACGGCGAGGCGGTCGTCTGTTGAAGATCTGGTCGTACGGGTCTCTACGGATGGCCGAAAACTGGAGAAGAAGGTGAATATGAGGGTTAGACGCGACCCCAATCCATTTCATGAAAAAAAGAATGTACACGGCGTGTAATTTTAGAGTACATGATGTGTACTTCTAATTTTTCCGTACTACGAATAACCGGCCTCCACCTCAGCCTTACACACCATGTGTGTGGCCCGGACATGGCCAACACACGGCTTCGAGCCGGAACAGAGTACATGACGTGTACTTATGAAATTTCCAGAAAATTAAATTTTCTCAAAAACTCCAGATAAAAGGAAAAACATACCTAAAAAGAGATCCGAGTTTTTACAGTAACCAAGTACACGATGTTTACTCATAAAGTACACGATGTGTACGTAGGGAATTTTTCTAGAAATTCCTCTTTTTACAAAAAATCACCAGAAAAGAATGAAATACCTGAAAAAGAAGATCATGATTCTTACAGATACCATTCATATGGGTAGGGTAATATTCAATGAATATTATGTCTATTCTATTAGTGTCTAATTATCATCTTGATCCCAACCATGTATGTTAGATATTTAAAATTCAAATCACATAGCCGAAAAATGTAATTTTTATGGCTTGGATATTGTTATCTCCTATAATTAACCTTGTATTATTCCATAAAGGCTCAGTGATTCATGAAATATAGGATATAACTATAATGTATTTTAGAGAAACATACCATAAATTTTTTGTTCTGCTATATTATTCCCCCCTTCAGAAATTTATTCCTATGAATTTTTCATTTATAAAACCCATCAAAATAATGTGGGTGGTTCTTCTTCATAACATATTCATGTTCCCTGGTAACTTCCTCTATATTCTGGTTTTTCTAATGAAAATTTACTAGACGAGTTGTCTGATAACTCAATACAAGCTCCACTATTTCAAGAATCCTGATAGGCACTTCAAATTATTAAAAAATAGGTTCTCATTCTATTTCCTCATATATGAGTACATACATTGGGTTTGGCTAATATTTCTTCAACAATGACACATGAAACACACCATGAATATTGGAGAGACATGGAGGTATTATTAAATGGTAAGCTACAACTCTGATTCTTTCCAAAATTTCAAATGTTCTGATATACCTATGGCTCTGATTCCCCTTCTTACCAAACCTTAAGACACCCTTCCATGGATATACTTTCAGAAAGACATGATCTCCCACTTTAAATTCGAAATTCTTTCTCTGGTTTTGAGCATAACTCTTCGGCCTACATTGGGATACTTTTATATGGGCTTGGATTGTCTTTACCTTTTCCATGGACTCTTGAATATGATATGGGCCTATAAGATTTCTCACACTAATTTCATCCCCAAAACTTGGAGTTCGATATCCTTTTACATATAATGCATCATATGGTGTTATTTGAATACTATAATGAAAACTAATATTCTATGCAAATTGTACCAAAGGAAACTATTGATCCCACATACCTTTGAAGTCTAGAGAGCATGTTCTCAGTATGTCTTCCAGAGTGTGAATAGATATTTCCGACTATCCGTCAGTTAGATGGTGATAATCAATACTCATACGAAGCTCAGTATTCAAATCCTTATAGAGACTTTTACAGAATTCCGATGTAAATCAGGGATCTTAATCGGACAAGATCGATAGAGTTGCACCTAAAGTCTTAAAACATCATTAATATAAAGTCTTTATAGGCGCTCAAGAGGTAAATCCTATCTTATTGGAAGAAAATGTGCTGATTTTGTGAGATGATCAACAATTTCCCATATTGCATCATTTCTTCTAAGTGTCCTTTGTAGTCCAGTGAAAAAATCCATCGTAATACTATCCCACTTCCACATAAAAATTGGTACAAGTTACATCACTCCTTTGGGATATTGTCACTTTGACTTCACTTGTTGACAAACTAGACACCTTGACACATAGTCAGTGATTTCACTCTTCATATTATCCCACCGAAAATGTTCCTACAGCTCTCTATACATGTTTGTGCAACCAAGGTGTATAAATAAATTTGAGATATGTGTTTTGTCTAATATTTCTCTTTTTAGCTCATGTACTAATGGAACACATAACATCTTCCTAAATTTCAGAACTCCTTCCCCATAGAAAAAGTCTTCCAATCTCCCATCCTTTAAAATAATAATTTTCTTCGGCAGATTCTCATAATTATATTGAGTTCTTTTTATCTTCTCTAGTGAAGATGGTTTAAAAATAATTTGAAAGTGAAAAAATGTTTCCCCTTCCTTGAAAATTCCTATATCGATCTTTAGTAGATCCATATATGTAGTCTCTCTCTCAATACTCATTTGAGTTAGAAGTCCATGATCTTTTATACTTAATGCATCTAACAACTTATTTTCCTTTCCTAGGTGGTAGTGTATCGAACTATAGTAATATCTGAGTAACTCGAGCCATCTCCTTATCCCCATGATAATATCTTTTTGTGTGAAAATGTATTTTAAACACATACGGTATTTATAAATATCACATATTTCTTCATAGAGATAATATCTCTATATTTTCAGAGCAATGATTATGGATGCTAACTCAAGATAATGAGTTAGATTATTTTTCTCATGAGTCTTTAACGTCCTTGATGCGTATGAAATAACTCTATCATTTTTCATAAGGACACAAGCCAGTACATTATTTGATGCATCACTATTTATTACAAATCCATCACTTCTGTATTTAAGTGTCAAAATTGAAGCATTGACCAATCTTCTTTTTAATTAATAGAAGAAATCTATACATTATTTTGTCCACACAAACTTAACTCCTTTACGTGTGAGTGTGGATAACAGGTAATCCAATCAGGAAAAAATCTGAATGAAATTCCAATAGTAACCTGCTAAACCAATAAAACTGCATTCCTTAGTTATTTTTGTTTGTGTGGTACATAATTAGATTACCTTTGACTTTGCAGGATCAACTAGGATTACATCCTTAGAGACAATATGGACAAATAAAAAATATTATTGAATCCAAAATTCTCACTTTCAAAACATCATGTATAATATTTTTCCATGAGTTTTCAAAATAATCTTCAAGTGATTCTCATGGTCTTCAAAACATTTTGAGTATTCCTTGATATCATTGATTAATACTACAAAAAAGTTATCAAGATATTCTTGGAAAACTCTATTCATTAAATCCCTGAAAATTGAGGGTGCATTTGTTAGTCCAAAAGGCATCTATATAAACTCGTAATGCCCATATCTGGTTCAAAATGTTGTCTTAGGAATATCTTACTTTTTCATATGTAGTTGATGATATCAGGATCAATGGTCGTTCTTCAAAAAGTATTTGTCTCCATTATGTTGATAAAATAAATCATCAGTCTGGGGAAGAGGAAACATATTATTTATCGTAATAGCTTTGATTACCCTGTAATAAATGCATAGCCTCTTGGATCCGTCTTTCTTTTTGACAAAGATGACGTGGGAACCACATGGAGAAACACTAGGTCGAATAAATCCATTTTCAATCAATTCCTCTAGTTGTTTCTTTAGATGCACTAATTACATGGTGGGAATTCTATAGGGAGTCTTTGATATAGGTCTTGAACCAAGAATTAAATCGATATAGAACTCAAATTCCCACTCTGGAGGATGTCCAGGTAAATCCTCAAGAAATAAATCAATATATTCTTAAACTATATGCACATCTTGAATTTGAAATTTTCTTTCCTCTCCCATTGATATTGGGTTCTCTTCCTCTCCATGAATTTCATTTAATAGCGCTACTCTGGGTGGGTCTAGATAAGAATCAGATGGAGAGTTCTCTCTTAAAAAAGATAAGAGATTCTACACCATTTTCAAAACTTGTAACTTCATTATTATTGCAATATATCTTCACATCATACTTTGACAGCCAATTCATATAGAGAATTATATCAAATTCAGTCATTGGTATGACAATAAAGTTAGAAACTAAAGAATGTTTTTGTGTCATGATGGGGAAGTCGAAATGCCTTTGTTGCAATGATGCTTCCCCTAGGAGTATTGAATGGTGACTCCATAATCAAATCAAATTAGACATGTATAATTTTAACGGAATAATCGAAAGACATAAATAAATGTCACGATCCAGAATTGAATAAAGTGTTGTATAAGTTTAAGGAAACAATTAAAGTACATACCACCACATCATTGTGAACTTCATCTTCTGCGGTTGTAATTGCATAAGCTCTCCCTTGCTATCTTTTATTTTTCTGAGGAATTTTTCCTTGGCGCATAAGAAACTCATTTTCATAGTGTTTCCTCTCTCTACAGTTATAGCATTTAACATCTTCAAATTGTTTCTTCCCTTGCATTCATGAGATAGATGACCATTTAATCCACACTTATAGCAGACTCACATGCCTTTCATGCATTTTGCGAGATGATTCTATCCACAGTTCTCACATAATTCGAATTTCTTAATTCCATTTTTCTTCATTGGTGCTTCACCATTCCCTTTGTTATCAGTGTACCTCTCTTTATCTTGGATTCCCAAGAAAAAAATTTGATCTAGAAAATTCCTTCTCTATTTTGAGGGAACTTGATAAAATTTCATCATATGATGAAAATGTTTGATATGATAGTGTCCTTATATTACTTGGATTAATAACATTAATGAAATAATCCTTCTTGTCTGTTGAGTCACGTTCATAATCTATGACATACCTAGATAGCCTTGTGAAGGTAGCCTCATACACTGCAACACTATCTTCTTCCCTTTTCTTTATGCCAAGGAATTTCCACTTCATTCACATTCATTGGTAAAGAGGGAAATATATTTCCAAGAATATTTCCTTAAAATTCATTTATTCCATATCAACTATTACTTCTTCCTCAGTGGTATTTTGAATCAAGGACCTCCATTGATCAGCATCTCCCTTGAGATAATATACTACCAGTACTACCTCCTCACTCTCATTACATCATAATGCTATGAATATATTATCAAGGGACATCATCCACTATTCATCTACCACTGGAATATTAGTCCCACTGAAATATCGGGGCTTTTGCGACATGAAATGATCCAACATAGGTGAGGAATGGTTTTTCATTACAACCTGAGTAAGTTGTTCTAATATGGTCATGATATGATCTACTACAACATTGACTGTGTTGACCTGATCAGCAGGGAGATCCCTACCCTGCCCATGATTATTGATTCCCCTTCTTCTGTTAGACTCCATTTCTAAATAATTTCTCATATTAGATTAGTGTATGATTCATAATGTTTAATCATATCATAACAAAATACAGAGCATAAATTGAGATCATATGCATGGATAATTCCATAATCAGAAAAATGTTTTCATTGAGGAATAATTTAAATTTCAATATTTCATAATGTCTTCAAAAGAAAAAATGATTTACCCTAAGAATATCCCCCAAGACGTTCATAACCATGAGTGTAGAGAGGACCATTGTCATGTACCAGGATACACCAGGTCAAGCCCAAAACTCCTTTCCAGAGCTTTCACTCTTGGGTACATTTGTGTCAGAGCCACCTATCCCTGCTCATATCGAGACATGGATTTATTTTCTAGAAATATTAAAATAATTTATTCCTTACCAAAATTCTAGGACATTCTTTAACATTTATCCTCAAATAATACCATAGGTATTTGTTCCTAATATATGTTTTCTAACCTAGTATCCATGTTTGCTACTAAAGTTCCTATGATACCAACTGTAATTCCCAGACCCCTCTAGACGAGAGCCAATGCACTAAATATTATATTGGAATGGTTAGAAGGAATGAAAATATTGAAATAATGATCATTTTAGTAGCTCTGAATAAACTAGATACATATATTTTTCTCAAATTACATTGGAAAAGTTTACAAAATACAATACATAACGCAAACTAAAAATTTCATCCATAAGAACTCAATAACTTATCTCCTCTTTGTCACATGTTGAAAGTAAAAAATGAATGTGGTGAGATCAAATGATCATTAAGGGTTACAATTATAGGAAGCATGAATACAATAATAAGTTAATCATAATCAACTTGACATAATCAATATGGCAAGGTGAATAGATGAAAAACTCACACCATCAATAAACATAGAATGAAACTGCCTACATAGATTTTGTCATATGAAAATATAATTGATAATAATAATAAATAATGAATCCAGAAAATTATTATTATATGGACATCATGTATCTAGAACATGAAACCATAATACCATAAAAATATATTAGTTATATGGGTATAATCCCTCCAGATTTTTGGAAACAAACTCGAAGGATTTGCCACCAACTGATTTGTCTCATGACACCAACTGATGCATCAAGGAACTATAACAGGCCCCACCCTCCACTACCTATCCAAGTAATTCTTTATACAATTATTCAACACAAGAGAAATATTCCTTTTAGATATTTTTATAGATTAGAGTATACAGATTTATCAATATTTCCATAACTAAAATAAGTTTCCAAATAAACACCATATGTAAAATGGTATAATATTTAGACAACAAACATAACCATGATATGAGATTATGGATACTTAATATAAATATAATTTAAAATGAAAAATTATCTCAAATCGGTAGTAGTTACACCACATAAGGATTATTAGGTGTACAATACAATGTTAGTTACAACATAATAGCAGTTGAGACAAAGTCTCTTACCCCAATGTAATCGGTCAGATCATATGACTAGAACATAATAACCCTCAAATGAAAAAATAAAAAAATTGAATATAAATGAAATCATGTTTTTATATATAAAATGGTAGTACACATATACCACATCCAAGAAACAATTCGTGAACAATGAAAATCTCATTGAAATGAAAGTGAGATGAGAAACACCTTAGAAACATTTTCGCATGGTAACGAGTGTTATTGTGATGGATTAGTGAGAGGTAAAGGGGTATTAAATTATTTATATGACACAAGGGAATTATGGGGGAGGTGAAAAAAATTACACCATCACAAGGAATTAAAAATAAAATGGCACAACGTAGGGGATATTCTTGAACAAAAGTGAGAGAGAGGATCCTTTACCTTACGCTCAAAGGTGTTCTTGTTTGTTCTTAATGACTTGAATAATCAAATGTAGCTTCCTTAATTAATAATTCCAGAACCTCATAAAAATGGAATTTATATGGTGTAACCATATTAAGTTAATTAATGTATTTTTTGATGGGTTTAAGAGATTGAATTTTATTGTTTTGGAAATATTTTCTTACTTGGTTTCAGGATTTGTTTACTTGTATTCTTGAATAGAAGTTCATTTGAAATGTCGTTAAACATCCAGAATTGATAATATACATTATTAGTGAAATTAAAGAGATATAAATGATCTTATAATTATTCTATTTATATATCCTTAGGATGACTCAGTCGATGAGTTAAAACTAAATTCATGGATTTGGCTTGGTGGTTTTGTGCATAATAAACTTGTTATGTATTATAATTCCATATTATGATTGTGTATGATACCATAACAGTAATCAACAAAAGATACATATATTATGATCGGGTTCAACCATTGAAAAGGTTTCATGACCAGTATTGAATATATTAATTAATATTTAAAACTAGTCTTCCTTGAGTGTGATAAATTTACACATCTCAGACAGTGTTTGCATTTATTAAATAAAAGGATGGGAAAAAGAGAGATTATGATTAAATATTCCCTTAGAACAATGAAAATACAGTAAATGTATGGTACTAGAATTATCATGGAATTTGGATGAAGGAGGTGAGAACGGAGAATAAAAGAATGGAACTTTGTAATAGAAATTGAATGAAAATAGAAGGAATGTTCAACTCTTGAGATCTCTTCCTTGAGAATCTCTTTAAGGCCTTTATATTTTTCCTTTTAGTGAGACCAGAAGGTCCTGGACATGGGGAGAGGTCTTGGTGAGACTATTTTACAGAATTTAGGAAATGAATGAAGCTTTAGTGGTGTGGGAGGAAGAGGGGGTGAGGGGTGGTTTATATAGTGGAGGGGAGAGGTTTTTTTTAATATTATAATAATTATATTATTGTTTCTTCTCATGGGAACAAATAGTGAGTATTCAATGACCATGAACATTAATATATGCATGTTACTTCGAACCAATTGTGACTACATCAATATATCATCATCAATGACTCAATAAATTCCTTATTCAGCATTTATAGTAAATTATCACATTTTACTATTGATATAAAATTTAAGTATTTTATAAAAATCCAAAAAATACACCCTAACCATTTTTCAACGTGTACAATCCAAAATAAAGTCCATTTTTCAAAAATAATTTTGAAAATAATATTAATTAAATATTTAATTAAAATAATTATTTAATCAAAACACTTATAATATTCATCTTCATTTTAACGTGCCAAAATTCATTAATACATTAAAGGGAATAAATACAATTCATAAGAGTCATACTACTATTCATAAGTGTATGTTACTATTCATATAGATAGGTTACTATTCATAAGGGTAGGCTACTATTCACTAAATATTTATTTAATTCTATCAGACTCTAATTATCATCTTGATCACAATAGTGTATGTTGGATTTCTAATATTCAAATCACAGAGCTGAAAAATATAAGTTTTATGGCTACGTTATGGATATCTCCTATATGTAACCATGTTTTGTTCTATAGAGGCTCAGTGATTCAAGAAATTTAGGCTATAACTAGAATGTATATAAGAGAAACATACCATAAATTATTTGGGGTGCTACATTGAAAGTAGCAGAATATGAATTATTCTGTGGAAATATTATGTTTTTGGTTCTTATTTCTTGGTGGATGGCCATATAAGCTTAGGAAGAGGTAGTTGTATGTCCATTATAGGTAGTTTCTAATGGAATGGCTATGTACCAATGTTTGATTTGGTTTATGCTATTTTTTGGGAATAATGAGTTGAGAAACACATTAATTACGTTGTCGAAGTTGATCCTGAAACCAAATCCTTCCTTGAAAATCATTCTATACATGGGTTGGATCATAGTGAGAAGGTGTTGTGGGAAAATACAACGTTGATTGTTAATATGTTTTGGAATCATGGGAATGTGTAGCAGGAAACATGTGAGTGAGAAGCGGATGTGCAAGCTCACTAGTTTGGTATTATTTACTCACAATCATATATATCCATGGGAGTACAACTTGAGGACGAGCTATTATAAGAAGGAGAGATGTAAGAACCCAAATTCTCTTAGATATTATTGGGAGTATAGTTTGAGGATGATATGTTATAAGGTGGAGAGATTATAATATCATGTTCATTTTTCATGTGTGAATCATTTAATTTTTTTGGTGAAGATGGGTTATCATTTTTTATCCCAAAAAATGATTTATCAGTGAATTTTTTATAATTGTGTTATAGGACATAATTTACATTCATCATCCTTGAATATTTCATTGAATATTTTTGGACCTGCACATGAGTTAGTGTGAGATTATGTGTCCTGTAAAGTCTCATTGACTACTGGATAAAAATATAAAATATTAAATATTATGTTCACACTTTTAATTTAAAATAATTTAACAAATCCAAAAAGATGCATCATATGGGAAATCTAAGACCAAGGATTTGTCCTGAACAGGTTATTTACCCTAGGTGGGGTAAAAAAAATTTATGAATCAGAGGTATGGACATCTTGCTCATGAAAATAAAATTTTTATAGGTAATTAGATATTTGATCCATTTTTTAAATATTAAATTATTAATATATCTCAAACGGTGCGTTTTATGAAAACTCTGAGGCCACCATTGGGTCTCGAATGGGGGGTTTACCCTAGTTAGGATATAACTTTTTTACTCAATGGAAATTTGATGTTATATAATTTTTTTAAGTTAAATAAATAATTTATTAAATTTATATGTAATCTGAAATTAATTAAATTAAATAAAATTAAGACAACATGTATTTTAGTATTTATTAGGAAGATAAAAAAGCATTTTTTATAATTATTGTATTATTATTAATATTTGTAAACCAAAATGAAAGGAAATGTACATTTGTAATTAAATAATTTTTTCATTTAAAAGATAAATTATATTTTTTCATGTATAAATATTTTTTATTGATCAATATAAAAATGGTAAAATAATTATCCAATACTAAATAGATGAAAATGATGGGTAAATATTTATTATTATCCACATTTAATGAATGTTGTTGGACAAATATTAATTGTGAAAATTACTTTATATTAATAATAATAATTTTATTTATTGTTTTCATTATTATTATTATTAAATTGAGAAAATAATTGTTGTCAAAACACCATTTAAGTCATAAATATCTGATATCATGTCATATTGACACTCTGTTTGGGGCAGCATGACCCTGAAATTGAGGCGGAAATTTCATGACCATTGTAGATAATTTATTTCATGCCCATAATACAGGTCCATGAAAACTCCAAAAATTTTGATTGGTTGACACATTAAATTAATAAGAGTGATTAATAAATAAGTAATATAATTCATAATCTTTTAATGGGATTTCCTAGGTAAAAGGTAGAAATCAGTTGTAAATCATTACATGTCGTGAAATGTGGATTCAGGTCAATAATAGTAACAACCATCTTCCCAATAATGAATATCCAGTGTTGGGTGAACTTTCTCATATACCTTTACTTGATGTAAACACTCTGTGACCAAAATTTTTCAACCCATGATGTAATGCACACCTCTGCCAGGACCAAAAATCCTCTATGAACCTCCTGAACTGATCAAAGCTCCTCAACAGAGATTCTATCTTAAATATAAACCCCTCCATGCAATACCATCCTCAATCAAATACCATTCACACCCCTCTTGTATAAGAGTGATCTTCTTGTTTACGATTTATCTCCATTCATCTCTTCTTTCTTTATAAAATAAAGTAGTTTATCGATTTTTGGATCTATATCTAGATATGTTGAATATTTAGCTATTTTTATTGTATTTATATATATATATTTGAGATCTTGTTTCATTCAGTAGTGGATTTAGGTTTCTGATCTAGAATTTGTTCTTCATTGCGTTCTTGCTGGATCTGATTCAAACTAGGATAATTCGTTATCAGGCGTTCATCAGCATTCTTGAGGTAGGAGGTCTAAAAATCAAATACATATTCATTATTTTTAATTTCATGTATGTGATTGACGAATTTTAAATTGTCCTTTTTTTAATTAGAAGTTCATATTGAACTAACTAATGTGATCAATTAATTAATTTAGTAATTGGATATTTGAGTAAATAATAGAAACAATAGAATCTAGATAATTAATTGGTAACATTAATTATTAATTTTTTTGAATTGGGAAATTTTAAATAATTAATTATTTAATTAATTATTTAATTATTGAGACCATTGATCATGATTAATTATTTATAGAATTAATCATTTTGAATGTTTAGAACTATAAAATTTTGATTTGGGATAATTAAATGTTGAATTGATTATGCTGAGATAGATATTGTTGAAATTTAATAATTAAATATTTGATTATTGAATTTAGTGTATAGTAATAATTAATTGATTAATTAATAAGGTGGTTATTGGATTAAGTGACATAGAATAATTAATTTTGGAATTAATTAAGGGTTTATTTAATTATGTGAGTTTGGAAAACTAATTGAAGGATTAATTTGTGTTCTTGAATTGATTATGATGGAATGATAAATTGTATAATTAATTGAGTTAGATTAATTAATTAAGAATTATTTAATAGAAGTTATGTGATCTAATAATTGTTGAATTAATTGAAGGGATTGAGTTAGATTAATTAATTGTGAAATTAATCAATAGAGTTGATGTGAACAATTAATTATTGAATAAATTGAATGGATTGAATGTGATTAATTAATTGTGGAATTAATTAATGGAAATAAATTTTATTATTTAATTGGTAAATTAATTAATGCGGATTTTTTATATATTGAATTGATTGAATTTAATAATTAATTGATGAATTACCTGTGAGATATATATATTTTATAAATGAAATAATTAACTATAGAACTATTTATGAATTATTAAATTACAGATTGAGATAATTAACTGATGAATTAATTATGAGATGTGTATTTTTATAATTGATATAATTAATCGATAAGCTAATTATGATAAAGTTATTAATTAACAGATCGGTTGATTGAATGGATTGATGTGTTTAATTAATTTGATAATTAATTAATGGGCTTTATATGATATAGGATTTTTGAATTAGCAAAGTGAGTCAGTGAATTTTTTAATAAATAAATTAATGATATATTGTGGTAGGAGGTTTAATGTTGATTAATTCTTCTAGATGTGATTATGTGCTATATTGGATAATGGTGTAAATAATTGATTACCCTTAATAAATGAGAAACATTTGATTTGATTAAATGGTGAATTATGTTTTATTAAATGAAAATTTGTAACATTATTATTCAGAGAGATGTTATGAATTGTAATAGAGGTATTTCATGGTGCATGTGTATGGAATGGTAACATGGAAATTCATGGGTGTGATAGTATAGAATGGTAACATGGACATTCATGGGTGTGTGAGTATAGATTGGTCACATGGAAATTCACCGGTGCGTGTGTATGGAATGGTAAAATGGGAATTCATCTGTGTGTGAGTATGGAATGGTGACATAGAAATTCTTGAGTGTGTGAGTATGGAATGGTAACATGGACATTCATGGGTGGGTGGGTATGAAATGGTAACATGGACATAAATGGGTGGTTGAGTATAGATTGGCAACTTGTAAATTCATGTGTGCGTGAGTAGAGAATGATAAAATGAACATTCACGGGTGAATGTGTAACACCCCAAGCATCCAAGGTATGTTTCCCTGTGAATAATGAAACAACATGCATTTTGTGAAACTTTGAGATTCTAACACACTGCGATCAAACAAACTAGACGTTATGAATAGTAATACCCAATTTATGAAATTTTAAAAATTATATTTTTCAAAATGGAATTTTTTTTTGAATTTGGAAAAATGAAATTATCTTAGGGTGAATTTTTGGTACTTTTATGAAAACCGTTAATTTTTTATTAATAGTGAAAAATAAGACAGTTTAATTAAAACAATTTTTTTAATCGAAATAATATATAGTGTTAAATTATAAATTTTAGTGGATTAAAAAATCATTAGATTATATTTTTATTATTTAATAGAATTTAGATAATTATATGTTATTTCACATTTAAACTGGACATATACATGTGATAATATTTTGATGGTTATTATTTCTTAGGAACACGCTTTTTGTTTTAACAACAAGAATTAATTTAAAATAAATTTCTTCCACATATGTGCTTTGAATTTGGAAAAATGGATTCCATATTTGAAATCAGGAGGACCAAATTGTTTAAATAGGTAAATTTTATTTTTAGTCATTAAGAATAATTACTTCGGTAAATATTTTATTTACCATGGTTAAAAGGAAAATATCGTAAATAAAGGTAAAAAAATTATTATAATAATATGAAATTACCCTAGCATGTGTCTTATTCCTATTGGTCGATAGATGTCCAACCATGGGCATCCTTGGGTCAATTGTGGGACCCCATGGAGCCACTTGAGATTGATAATGACAATTTATATTAATTAATTTAATGTAAAGACTAAAATGACATAAACATATATCTTTTCGTAAAGCAATTTTTACATGGGGTAATATAAGTTATCATTTCGACTATAAGATATTTATTTGAAGGATATAAAATTTTAATACCTCATGGTATTTTTTTATAATTTTTAGACATCAAATAGATAAAATTGTATATGATAAAATAATTATGTAGTGTTTACCTCATTAAGGAATGATTTAAATAACTAAGATTATAAAAATTATAACAATATCCAAAACATGTCCAATTCATATTGGATGATTTTATTTCGAACATGAGTTATTTTATCTTCGACATTAAATCATGTTGTCTCTATTAGAAATTGAAAAAAAAATTATTATAAAATAATATTTTAATCTTCTCCTAAGGTTCCCCTCACTTCTCTTATAAAAGGGATCTTCCCCTTCTCCAAATGATTTCAAAATAGAAAGATATATTTCTCTCAAATAGTTTTTATTTAATCTATGTCAACATCCATTGATAAATATTACACTTGCTGGAATTGGATTTATTATGATTCAAATCTTCCATATTGTATTTATGGTTTTCTGATATGGTTGACTATGGATGTGTTATTTTAATACCACTCATGGATTATGGTTAAAGTATTAACATTTTTGTATTCTAGTTTTAATAAGAATGTTTTTGTTATGTTTCAACCTTTTCATACGAGGAATGTATTAGACTTATTAAGTTATGGGTGTATCTTGCTATAGCTCCTTGGGGAATCAGTATGTCTCATGAGACAATTTGACATGGATTTGGTTGAGGAATTTACCAATTTGATATATGATTTTTGTCGAAGCCTTAATCATTTTTAGATGTCTTGGCTGAAGCCTTGAATTTTTTTTCAGAATGTCTGGCATTATACAATCCCTCATTATGAAAATAATATTGATGGTTCATGTTGTTATTCAACTAGTATAATACCCATGACAATGTTTTATTGTGGAATTATTTACTTCGCTCATATTTCTGCCATAATGTATACATGTTTATTATTTCTAAAGGCATGTTTTTTCAATTATTCACCATTCCTAATGATTATGTTATCTTCTAATTTAATGCTTAATCTTACCGAGTGTTTGAGATCACCCCTTTCTTATGATTCATTTTCCAAGGATATGAAGAAGTTAGTTATTATTGACTGATAGGCACAATCTAAGAGTCTTGGATGTTTCTAATTGAATAAATTTGTGTTTTTTTTCAAGTTGTAATATTGAACTTATGTATATATCCTATTTACAATAATACTAAACCAATCGGTATTTTGGTACATGATTCCTTGTATCATACCAAGATTATTAAATAAAGCAACGACTCTGGGAAATTAGGTTCAAGGTGATATAGTTGGTATTAGGGGATGTTTAGTACAAACCATGGAAATTAGATTTAGAAAAACACTTATTAGAGAACGTTACCCTAAGATAGATTTTGAGGATTTGTAAAGAATAAATTCCTAGAAATTTGGTAATGTAGAGATTTGGTGTATTTATAAGAAATGCATCCCTATCAGGATACGAGCAGGTAAAGGCAACTCTGGCATAGATGTACCTAGAAATGAAAACACTAACATGGAGTTTCAGGCTTCACATGGTGTATCCTGGTGCATGACAACAGGCCTTACTGTACATTTTGTTATGACACTCATGAGGGATATGATTAATATAATTCACATTTTCTTTACAAACCATTATGAATGATTTATGAATATATAACTCATCAACGAAAACATTTTTTATGACTATGGATTATATCCATAAATTATTCAATTTATGTTGACTGTTTTACATGTTTGGAATTATGTATTTCAATTCATAAACCAATATAGTGTATGCCATTATTTAGAAATGGATCCTAGTAGAGGGAATGTAAATGGTATCAACACAGGTAATCCATGTAGGGATTTACCTCCAACTTAAGATAACTATAGTGGAGATGTTGATGCAGCTGGAGCTGATCAACATATCACCATACTGGGACTACTCACTCAGGTTATGAATATTAACCATACCCGTATGGAGCACCCTGATCCACAACGTGGAGGATCAATGCTAAATAGATTCATAAGGAAACAACCACCAACATTCAATGGGTCTACAAATCAATTTATAACTGAGAAATGGATAATATCCTTAGAGAAAATATTTCATGTTGTAGGGAGTAACGAAAGGGAAAAAGTTTTCATCACTGTTTATCGCCTCATGGGAGATACAGATCAATGGTGGTCATTAATTCAAAAAAAATGAGGATGAAAATTATCATTTATGGTATAGAGGGATTTTGAAGATATTTTCTTAGAAAAATACATTCCTTATGAACATTGAGTGGTTATGGAAAAACAATTTCTGAATCTAAGGAAAAAAGGATGAGAATGTCACAATGTATGAAGATTATATTTCATGGTCAGAAAGGCAAGATGAAGATTATATATGTTACCCAGGAAGTAAGACTGATCATTTAATTGATAGGTTAAAACTGTTTCTCCATTTATCATTAATCTCACAATCGTTATCAATATACAACGATATTGTCTCATGAGATATCAAGACAGAAAAGGAATTCTATAAGTGTTATTAATTTCAAGAAAATAATTAGTAGAAGATATCTACTAAACACTCTTGGAAAGGATATAAGAAAACAAGGAATATGGGAAGAGTTGAATTTCTACCCTGTGATAATTTTGGAAGGATTCACCCTAGATCCAGTCTAAAAGGAAAATAAGTTTGTGACAAATGTGGACAGAAAGGCCATCTTTCTTGTGATTGTATGGGGAAGAAAGAAGCAACCAATATACAATTATATAATTTCATGGAAATGGGAAATTATGAAAATGAATGTATTAATCTCCAAATAAACATACATCAGAAAATTCCAAGGGAGACAGTCCAAGCGTATGTGATCACTACTGTTGAGATTGAAGCTCTGAAAGATGTGGAGACAGGTGATTTAATTGATTACTCAAGTTTATCAAATGATTTATTTTATTTTGGATCATTGCAATCTTTCTTATCTTCATATTTTTCTAGGAATATAAGATATTTCCAATTTTCATTAACAAGAGAGTTGTCAGTCAACACTCATAAGGGATGTATCATTGAAACAATGTATTATGATTCAGTTCCCATTAGAGAATATAAATGTTCATTATCTATGGATCCCATTATCATACCCATGATTTAATTTGATATAATCCTCAGTATGGATTGTATTTCGGACCATGATACAAATATTTAGTATACGAAGAAAGCGGTTACAATTTTTTATGATGGTAAGGAATACCATTTCTTTAATGGAGAAATGTCACCATCTAATTATTATTTAGATCTATCCCCAGTAGATCTACTAAATTCAATTATTGGGGAGGAGCAGAATGAAATAACTATGGGTGAGGAAAGGAATGTTCAAATTGAGTATATACTTATTAAACAATAATATATTTATGTGTTTTAGAGGATTTACCTGGACCTCCTCCAGAATGAGAAATTGAGTTTTCCATTAATTTAATTCCTTGTTCAAGGACCAAATTGAAGACTCCTTATAGAATAGCCACTATGGAATTAGGAGAACAGAAAAAAACTAGATTAATTGAGTAATAAGATATATATTCTCCCATGTGTTTCTCAATGGGGATCCACTATCATTTTTGTTATGAAGAAAGACAGATCTATGAGGTTGTGCATCGACTACACGGAGATCAATGTTAAATCAATAAAGAAAAAGTATCCCCTGCCTCACATTGATGATTTATTCGACCAACTTCATGGAGATAAATATTTTTCAATGATTGAACTTCGATCAGGATATCATTAGATGTGTGCGAATATGGATGACATTCCAAAAAAGTATTTCGAACCAGGTACGGGCCTTACCAGTTTTAGTAATGCATTTTGAATTGACTAATGCACCCTATGTCTTCATGGATTTAATTAATAGAGTTCTCAAGGAATAACATGATGAAGTTTTAGTGGTATTTATTAAGGAAATATTGGTATTGTCAAAAAACTACAAAGATCATGAAAATAAATTGCACACTATTCTGAAAACCCTAATAAGAAATGAATTATATAGGATGTTTATCAAGTGTGAATTCTGGCATCAACAGATTTCTTTTCATGGCCATATTGTATCTAAAGATGGAATATCTATTGATCCTTCAAATAAAAAGGAAATAGAATAATTTACAGCACTGTCAAGTATAACTGAAATACATGGTTTTATTTTTTTAGAAGGTTATTATCGACATTTCATCCAGAATTTTTCCCAGTTGGCTATCCCATTATCCACGATCACACATAAAGTGGTTATATTTGTTTGGAAGAAATTGGGTGAAGAATGTTTTGAAGAACTGATAAGAAGATTATTCAACACTTTAATCATGACTCAACCCTTAGGTAATGATGGGTCTGTTATTTATAGTGATCCTTCAATGAATGGACGTGGTTGTGTCCTTATGCAGAATGAAAGAGTTATTTCCTATGTGTTACGAAAGCTAAAAATTAATGAGAAAAACTATCCCATTCATGACCTTGAGTTATCTGCTGTAATCTATTCTATGATGATATGGATACACTATCTCTATAGTGAGAAACGTGAGATTTATATTGATCACAACTGTTTAAAGTATATTTTCTCACAAAAATTATTCAACATGAGGTAAAAATATGGCTTGAACTACTCAAGGATTATGATTTCATTATACACTACGAGCCGAGAAGGCAAATAAAGTGGCTGATTTTTTAGAAAAAATGATCATGGAGTTCTGAACAAGATGGTAGTTGAAAGGGATCCTATGTTCATGGATATAGTAAATTTGGATATAGGAATAATCATGGAAGGTGAAATATCAATTATTTTTCAAATGGTTGTTAAACTATCTTTACTAGAAAATATAAAATGTTCCCAGACTGATGATGAGGAGTTTCAAAAGAAAATTAAAGCTGTGTATGATGGTAGATTGATTGACTTCGTATATGAAGATGAAATTTAGAAATTTGGGGAGAAACATTTTGTTCATGATATACCTAATCTAAAACGGGAATTTTAGGATGATGCCCATAGATCTAATTTTCTCAATACACCCTCGTATCAATATGATGTATCGAGATTTGGGGGAACGTTTTTGGTGGGACAACATGAAGAGGTAGACTGCTGATTATGTGTCTATTTGTATGGTTTTTCAACAAGTGAAAGTTAAGAAGGAAATATTATGGAGTATTCATTCAAACTATTCCCATACCCGAGTGGATATGGGATGATATTATAATGGACATTGTCATGGGACTGCCAAATACATCTAGAATGAATGGTGCAATATGGTTCATTATTGATCATGTTACCAAGTTGGCACATTTTAATGATATAACAGAATATTTACCAGTTGAAATTCTATCAGGACTATATATTAATGATGTTTTAAGTATTAAAGGAGTACCCCTATCAATTATTTCTGATCGTGATCCCCATTTTACCTTAAGATTCATGAAGAATCTTCAGAAATCCTTGGATATTGAACTCTGTTTGAGCACTCCCTACCACCCTCAAACTGATGGAGAATCAAATCGGACTATTCAAACCTTAAAATACATGTTGATATCTTTCTCACTTGACATTCAACGTTTGTGGGATCAGTATTTACCTCTTGTAGAATATTCTTATAATAATTGTTTTCATTCATGAATTTAGATGGCACCATATTAAAAATTATATGGAAAGAGATGTCACACGCCAACCTGTTGGGATGATGTATGTGAAAGAATACTTGTAGGCCAAGAACATGTTGGGGAAACGATGGAAAATGTGAAGGTAATCCAAACCCACATCAAAACAGCTCATTGTAGGAAGAAGAGTTATATAAATAAATAAAGGTAGTATTAGGAATTTAATTTATGAGATCATGTTTTCATGAAGGTATCTCCATGGAAGGGAGTTATAAGATTTCATAATAATGGTAAATTAAGTCCCAGGTACATCAGAAATTTCAATATTATAGAACAAATTGGGATTTTAGCTTACCGTTTGGCAATGCCGCCAATTCTCCCCAAAGTTCACTTGTTGTTCCACGTATCAATGTTGAGAAAATACATGCCTGACCCAACATATGTACTCACCTATGATTAAATTGAACTAGAAAATGTTTTATCTTATTGTGAAACCTCATCAAGATTTTTTATACTATAGAACACATGTTGAGAAACTGGACGACACGTCTGGTCAATGTTCTATGGAGAAACCATAAGACGGAAGAAAAAACATGGGAATCTGAGGAACTTATGATGAATAACCAACCTAATCATTTTGTCCGGTAGTATTCTAGCAATTTCAAGGATGAAATTATTTGAAATAGGAAAAAATGTAACACCCCAATCATCCACGATACATTTTCCTTTGAATAATGTAATAGCTTGCATTGTACGGAACTTCGAGATTCTAACACACTACGACCAATAAAACTAGCCATTATGAATGGTAATAACAAATTTTTGAAATTTTATAAATTATAATTTCAAAATGGAATTTATTTTTTAATTCGGAATATCTAAATTAGCTTAGGAAGAATTTTTGGTACATTTATGAAAACATTTAATTTTTATGAATAGTGAAAAAATCTAATTTTAAATTAAAAACAACTTTTTTAATAGAACTAATTTATTTTGTTAAATTATACATTTGTGTGGTTTTAAAGTATAATTAGATTATATTTTTATCATTTAATATAATTTAGGTTATTTTATGTAATTTCACATTTACGCTGGACATAAACATGTATCAATATTTTGAGAGTTATTATTTCTTCAAAACACGCTTTTTGTTCTGAAAATGAGAATTAATTTTAAAATAATTTATGCCACTTCTGAGTTTTGAATTTGAAAAAATGGATTCAATATTTGGAATCTTGAGGTCCAAATTAAGTAAAGAGTGAACTTTTATTTTTATACATTATTAATCATTATTTTGGTAAATATTTTATTTACAATGGTTAAATGGTAAATCTTGTAAATAAGGGATAAAAAATCAATATTAAAATAATATTAAATTACCAAAACATGTGTTTTATTCTTATTGGTTGATACATGTCCGACCATGGAAATCCTTGGGTTGATTTTGGGACCCCATAGAGCCACTTGAGAGTGATAATGACACTTTATATTAATTAATTTAAAGTAAAGACAAAAATGACATAAACATATATATTTTAGTAAAAAAATTTACATGGGGTTATATAAGATATCATTTACACTATAAATATTAATTTGAAATATAAAACTACTTCCTATATCATGGTATTTTTTATAATTTTTAGACATCAAAAAATTATATTATTTATGATACAATAAAGAAGTAGTGTTTACCTCATTAAAGAATGATTTAAATAAATGAGATTATAAAAATTAAAACAACATCCAAAAACAATAAAATTTTATTGGATGATTTTATTTAGAACATGATACATATTATTTTAGACTTTAAATCATTATGTATCCATTAGAAATAGAAAATTATTTTATTATAAAATAATATTTCAAAATTTTCATAAGGTGGCCCTCACCTTTCTTTTAAAAAATACTTCCCATTCTCTCAAAATCACACCTCCAAATCCATTTGGCTCGGCCAAACCCTGACCAAATATACTCCCAATTTCCATCACTTAATCCTAGAGGCCTTAGTTTGATACAAAAATCCATCTTATTGATCCCTTTTGATCAAATCAAACGAAAGAACCTGAAAAAGAGATAATTATTTCATCACCTCTTTCAAATTCTTTTTCATATTCCACATCTTCTTTATTTGTTGTAACCATTCAAAAACAATAACTACAGTATCTTCTATATACTATTATGTTATTATAAAAATGGTGAAACCATATTCATTGTTATATCAATAATATCAATGACAAAGTCACCATACTTGTGTACGTACGACTTTCCGTCTTCACGTCCTGGCGTAGTTGTTATTCAATACATTATTTTTTTCGGATGGTTATCATAATGATTCATAACTAATGTATATAATCAATATAATATTTTAATTATTTTGTATATATTATATACCATCTTTTTACATAAGATATTAATATTAGAAGAATGATATTGTCCCTAATGCGTATATACGGATTACCATCTCCAAGAACACGATGAGATTCATTTCCCCATCTTAACCATTCAAGAATAAATCTCATTTAATTATTTAAAATAATTTTTAAGAACTTAATATCAATATGGATGTGAATCAAATACATCCTATCCATAACAAACATTGCGTATGTAACAAAACATATAAAGGAAAATGAACCAGTTAACACCCGAAACAAAGATAATAAAAAAATATTACTAACATAACAATATTATAAGATCATATATGATGTCATATTTATGTATATTTTAATAAAAATGATTTATCTATTATACAAGATCTTAACATACCTTCAACCAAGGAAAAGTACAACTTAATTGTTAATTTCACAATCTCTTTATTATCCGAGGTTTTTTTTACGTAAGTATCTACTGGGACCTCTTTATCATCCACATCTTTTTTTTCATTAAAATGTATTTCAAAACATTATTAATACATACTAGACTATTTTTTAAAGTCATTTATACCATTTTTGACCTTATTTGTTTTGAAAAAAATATTTTCGTCATTTTCCATACAAGGTACTTTATTACCATTTCGACCAATTAAGGTATGAATGTTTTTTTAACATATATGATGGGTGTGGGTATTCTCCTCCATTATATCACCTTTGAGGCTTCCCTTAAAATCGTATATTAATGTTTTATAAATAAATTATTTCTTTTATAATTATGTGACCTTAAAAATATTTAAAAATAGAAAGATATATTCCTCTCAAATTGTTTAGATTTCATCTATGTCAACATCCTTTGATAAATTTTACACTAGTTTGAAGTTGATTTATTATGATAAATTTGTCCCATATTGTATTTATGGTTTTGTGATATCTTTGAAAAATGGATGTGTTATTTGTATAACATTCATGGATTATGGTTAATTTATTTACTTTTCGTATTCTAGTTTTAATACGAATGTTAATGTTATGTTTCAACCTTTTTATATGAGGAATGTATAGGACATAGTATGTGACAGATGGATACCGCTATATCTCCATGGTGCATCGTTAGGTATCATGAGACAATTATATATGGAACTGGCTGAGGCTATTCCCAATTTCATATATGGTTTTGGATGAGGCCTTAATAATTTTTAGATAGATTCGCTCAGGCCTTGAAAACATGTTTCATAATGTCCGACATTATACATCCCCTCATTATGAAAACAATATTGATGGTTCATGAGGTTATTTTACTAGTAGAATACCCATATCTATGTTTTAGTATGACATTATTTACCCAGCTCATATTACTTCCATAAATGGTACATTTTTTTCATTTTTAATGGCATGTGTTTTCAATTATTCACCATTCCAATTATTTATGATATATTCCACTCTATTTCTTACTATTACTAAGAATTTGAGCTCACTAATTTCTTATGATTCATTTTCCAAGAATATGATGAAGTTAGTTATGAGTGAATTAAAGGCCTAATCTAGGAGGCTTGTATGTTTCTAATGGAATAAATTAGTGTTGTATTTCATTTCAAGTTGTAATATTGAAATTATTTATATATCTTGTTTTGAATAATACTAAACTGATCAGTCTTTCGGGACATTATTCCTTTTATCATAACAATATTATGTAATAAAGCACCGACTTTGGGTAACTATGGTAGGGGAGTTATAACATTAGTATATAATGGTAACATGGACATTCAAGTGTGTGTGAGTTATGGAATGGTAACACTGTCATTAAAATGGGGGAAAAATAAGAATGCTAACACATTCATTAAATTTTGGGGTTAAATAAATAATATTAATTAATGAGACAAATTGTTTAACTTTTTATTGTATTTATATTCCTTATAAAAATGAATACACATGATATTGACTCAATTTATTTTATACACAGTTAGTGGTGGCCTACTGCGTTATACTCACACCCTATTTGGGATGCATGATCGATACCCAAATAGCCTTTATTAACATAGGACATGTTATGGAAAAATTCCATGGATTAGATAGCTTATTGGGGATGGAGTTCCGATGAAGTAACCTGACTTGGTTCAGGGACCACTTGGGAGTCTATGGTGTGTTTATTTTCATGTTCTACATTTTGACACACACTTTAGCATGGACTGTTTTTCTTTCAGTTGAGTATTGTATTTGTATAATTTTTTACCATGTGACATTAGTATTATTCTTCAATATATTCTTTTTTTGATGCTTTATTTACCTCCACTAGTGTTTGACTTGGATATGAGAGGGTATTGTCTCACCATGACTAACATACCAGACCCTCAGTGATAGTCATTAGCCTCTAGCGTCCTGGAATGTGTGTCTGAGGTTATGTGGCGATCCATTTTGGGGCAGTGGTGCATCTCACCCGGGCCAGAACATTAAATATTTAGATATTATTTTCCATGAATTCATGAATTAAATTATTTTTTCTTGAGACATTATTACAACATAATATATATTTAATATAAATGATAACATATTTTTATGAAGTATAAATTTAATTTTTATAAGTGTTAGAGAACATTTAATATCAACAAATAATTATTTCTTAATGAATATGTATTTTATTTTAAATGTAAAATTTAAATTATTAAAAAAAATTAATACACAAAAATAATTTTTTAATCATCATGTCGAAATTATCAAATGGTTAATTTTCATAATTTTATAAGATAATCACAGTTTAGGGTAAAATTTATCTACAATATAAATATTTTATTTCTAATAGGACAATTTAATTTTCATAAAGTGATTTATTATGTTCTAAATAATGTATATAAAACCAAATATATGTTTTCCCTTTAAAATAAGGTGTTTTTAGGTCGATTTACTAATTTTAAAAATCCATTATGAATCTTTTAAAAATAAATATTATTTTTTATGTTTTGAAAATAAATTATTTTTTTAACATGATTCACTTCCACAACACTGAGGGTATTATTTTAACGTGATCGGTTCTTAGACATAAAAAATTAGTAACACATTTTCTTTAGTAGAAATAATGGGTAAAAACTGTTTTTATGATATTGGTTTTTTATTAATCAATTGTACAAATTTTAAAACTTATGTTTGAAAAATATTAGAAAAATCATATATCATTTCATATAAAAACACACGGATTCTCCCATTCCTATTCACTCAGAACAATTGGAACATGAATATAATCTTGCACATTCCTCTCAATATGCCCAAAAATTTTCACCCAAGCACTCAAGAAGCTCCACCAAAGATTTTCGAAATACCCTATCACTGTAAGGGATAAAATACTCTTATTTATTCAATCACCTTTATTATGTAATTGATTTTTTCATTTAATTCTTATGGATGGGATATGATTTCCCACATCCCTCTTACAGACATTATTATTTTCATGTGATTAGATACTGTCACACCATGGTTTTTTTTCATGTCTTGGTTTTGATCAGGTTTGTTGGAAATCATGGAAATTTTTTGGGTTTTTGGTGATATGAATATGGATTTTATAAATTCCATATATTTATACTCATCCTATCTTTGGTTTCCAATAGCTTGTTTGTGATTTTTTGGAGAAAACTGTGGTTACATCAAGATTTAGGCCAACCGTGTGCCCATTTCGATATTTAAAATAAAAATTTGTTTCTTTTATAAATGATTCATTTATCAAAATTTTTAACTCATTAAACTTCCTTCATGTCCTACCTTGACCTATTAAAACAACCATATTTTTTACCTCCTTATGAATTCATTATCTAGGTGGATTTGGGTAATTTTTTAATTATTGGGCATCCCGTGTTCCCATTTCATGTTTTAATAATATAATTTTTTTTCTTTTATATCCCATTAAATTTTTATATCATTTGGTGATTCAACCTGTCACTATATCCCAAGAACCCTAGGCACACCCCTGTTTTCTATTGTCCCTCATTGGAGCCCATATTAGTGTCACATTAAGGAGAAATTTCTCAATGCTTCTCAAATAGTCTAGATTTTGTAGGGTAATTTGTTTCACTGATGAATCTTTAATTTTTCATCTATTCCCCAAAAATATTATGTCCATTGTTCGTAAAGACATAAGGATCCTATCCATAATGCTCCAAGACCTTCCCTTTCCTCTAATGGTTTATATCTAAGTGAAGATGAAAAGTACTCTAGTTTCCATGGTGATATTCCTTATCCTTTCTCCTCCATCTTCTTTCACCTTCCACTTTCTTTTGGTTTCCCATTCTACTATCATTATGGAAAACCTTGTGTTATGTTATACCATGATTTTTATTGTGTTTCTGTTCATTTAGGGCTGGTATTATTATATTTAGAGTGTTAGGAACTGCGGTAGGTGATATCTGGTGTGCAGTTCCTTTCGGCCATGGTTTTGAGGTACGAAATCCCTTGTACATTACTTTTTCATTTATGATTTATCATTTTCATGATGTTCAAAACATATTTATGTGTTCATATTGTTTTTCAGACTTTTTATAATTACCTTGGTGTGAAAAACGGTTGATTAAGCATTTTTTGCGAAAAGTAGTGTTGTTTTGTTATAAACATGTGCACTACATACTTACATAAATTTTTGGTTAGATTACACAACTATTTTATGGTTTTTAAACATGTTTTAGTAGATTGAATAAATTTATGGCTTGAAACTGATATTCTATCACTTTTCATGTCAATAAAATATGTTGTTTGTTTAAAAATGCATTTCATGTGTTTAGTAAATTGCCTGGTTGGATTTTAAGTGATTAGTTTCATTTAAAATGATTTGTTTGAATTTATAAATACATATTAATCATTAATAAATGTATTCATGGGTCTTTTTATGAATTTCAAAAGTATTTTTGGTTTTATAAAAAATGGGGTTTTGGTGGTAAAATGTTGTGGCCCGAGTTGGATGAAAATGGACCATTTGGCATCCTTATAAAAATGGTCACGCTTTAGAGGTGTAACCTATATTTTTAAGGGATTTATGAATTTTTTTATACTATAAAAGGTTTTTATACACCTATTTTTTTAAATTTAAATTTATACATTGGAAATTTTTTATTTTTGAGAAATGCATTAAGGCTCGTTTGGCATTTTTCTTGTAAAAATGGTTTCCATTTGTATTTCATGTTGTATCATTTGGTTCCACTTTATAGTCTATGAAATTGATTTATTAATTGGTTTTGGGGCTTCAAAATATGGTTTGATATGGTATTAGTGGGGTTTATTCCTTAATATAACAATTTTGAATAGATTTTATGTGCAAGTCCTCCTTATACTTATTGAAATTATTTTATGAAAATTGAGGTGGTTTATTGATCCGTGAAGGAAAGGTGAGACATGTGTATGGGTTGATCGATGTTTGTATTATTTTTAAATTGAATATTCATTATAAAATTTTATTTTATATATGTGTAACTTATTTGAGAACAAAAATGGAAAACCTAGGTATATAGTTCGGAATATGTGTACAAATATGGAAGTGATCCAGAGGGGTTTTGTCCATTATTCACGTAGGAGTTTTATGTTGACAACACCAACTAAACAATGATAATGATGATTTTGGGGACTACTTGCTTATGAATTATTCTCCTACTATTGGTTCATTTTCACGAGACTATATATATATTTTTATGGTTACTTTTATACCAATATACGAGTAACATAAAACCCACAATGAACTAGTGTCTAGGGGTGTCACCATTACATGTGCAATTGGATATTTTGTTCTCACCATCAGTATACAGTATGTTTAGATGGTAAATTTAGCCACATGTGCGTTTTATTTAACATTTTACATTCTTTAAACCATCCCTCATGAAAACTATTTTCATTTTAATGTTACACATCTTTGAAAAATTATTACTAGCATTCTTGTTTATAGAACATGTGAATTTTTGTCGGGTAATATTTATAGCATGGAAACTCATATAGAAAACATATTTTATTCTATTTTATCTCAAACCTGAAATTTATTTTTTCTTTTATTTTATGATATGTGCATTGGGAATAGATTATTAGGCTATCCTACTATGTTTTTATACTCACACCTATAGTTTTCATCTATTTTTAGCCCTTTGAAAGTTTCAGATTGAGATCAGTCACATGGGGAGATGAGTATTCATTTTGTTGGAGAGTGACCAGTGGGGTCACATGGTGTTAGTTTGGTCTTCATGTTGGGTCAGTTAGTTGTATTGATTAGTTTCACTTTTGGTTTCTCGTATAAATAATGTTCAGTTCAATTTTATATAAATGCATGTTGGGTTGTACATTTTCCCCTTCTTAGTTCATGAATATAGTTGAGAGAAATTATTCCCTTGAGTACTATTTTTATTCTTGGAACTAGTTTCCAGCCGGTGGGGATCGAGAATTCTCTTTGGGCCATGCTATAGATCAGTTCACGTGCTAGGTCTGGGGTTGACTTGGGCTTGTTCAAGACCAATGGTATCTATGGTGGTTGGCACCTAGAGAACCATTATTTTTTTAGTGCACTTTTTAATTTAGGGATGTCAAGGTAGGTGAAGTATTATTTTTCGGACAATAGGGGTTGGTCAGGGTGGATCGTCGCAACTTCTTTCTTGTTCTGACCCTCGGGTGTCAATGGGAAGTCGAGTTTTTTTAGTATCTTTGGTTCGTATTGACCTTTTGGTGTTGGGATTAAACAATGGTAGTTGGAATAATAGTTTTCATGATGTCACAGGGTCTATCCATCAATGTAAATCCATGACATGGTCTTAAAAGGCACTCTTTGTTGTTGGTGAGTTTGACATATGGTTGCCGACTATATGATCAAGTCACCCACCAAAACTAGTTCCCTTTTGTGTATCCCTTGTAATTTTCTTGAATTCATAATTTTGTCTTGAAAATCCTTGGGTGATAATTGTGAAAATGGGTATTAAAGTAATGGTTGTCTGTTGAAAAGTTGAAAATGGGTTTTAAAAATTTAATATGAAAATGGTTTTAGAATTTTGGGTTTAAATAAAACATGGGGGTAAAGAGGAAATTATTTAACGTAATTAAATTTCCATAATCTAAACTCATGGTTTCTTGAAATAAATTTTTTGGAAATCATGGATTATTTTAAAGTGATTATGAACAGTGTTTTAAATGGGGGTTTTAGCATTAAAAAGTGTTTGAGTCTAATGATATGGTTCTAGAAATTTGGTTTTGAGTAGAAGGTGTTTCTCTAGAAAGGATTTTTGGCCTCTTTGGTGGTTAGATTATGAAAAGAGACCTTAATTAATTTTTAAAAATGTGAAAGGGTTATTCAAAATAGAATGGTCGTTTTTGGATGTTCTATTAAATTAAATGTATTGGGTTTTTAATCAAATGGTTCTTGATAAATCCTGGTTTGTTTTGTGAATTATGAAAATGTTTTTTGTTTTGGTGGTTAATGTTCCTTTTGAGGGTACGTGATTATTTTTAGAGTGATTATTGTTTAATTTAATCCTTAGTTTTTTATGGGTTCAAAAATTCATGGTTTTATGGTTATATGGATGAATAGCTGGTATGTAATGGTGGTTGGGAGGCCAGGGTGGGATGAAAACGTTCATATGACTGAGACTTGATGAAACACCATTGACGAATGACAAAATCCAACAAGTTGGTTTGTTTTTCAAAGGAGTTTTATATGGATTAATGGCTGGTATGGAATGGTGGGTGGGTGCCCAAGGTGGGATGAAAACGTTCATATGAGTGAGACTTGATGAAACATCATTGATGAATGACAAAATCCAACAAGTTGGTTTTTTTTAAAATGATTTTAAGCTGAAAATTGTTGTGTTTGTTATAAACCAATTGTTATGTGGATAGTTTTTTCTATATGATATAAGTTTAGTTTTTTTTAGTTTTCTTACAAGCGATATGGAAGCAGTGTTGTTATTGTTTTTTGATATGGTATCTTATTGGTGGCTTGGTTTTGGAACAATTTTTCTATCATTTTCTAAAGATGTGATGGAAGTTTTGATGTGGCCATAGATGGTTCACCATTGGAATGATTTCCAGGTGATCAACCTAAGGATTCATTCCAAATTTGAAGACCACCTTTTCCTATAATGTCTCATCCCATTTGATGGAATTGAGAACTTTTTGGGCTCGATTTAATGTTCCTTTCCATTATGGTGTGACTCATTATTGGGGGTAGTTGAAATCAGTGAGACGGATGTGTTTCTACATGTACCTTTTCCATTCATCTACACATTCTGATTGAGAAAATATAGTATTGTGTTTCTCCAAGTTCATGTTTGGAGAAAAGTGTGTTGTTTGAGGAAGAGAGTTTCATGGTGTCCCCTGATCATTTGTTTCAGCATGTGAGTGTTATGTGTCTCAATTTGGATCAAAGGGGAAGAGTTCATGTTAGGGATTATCAAAGACTGACTATGATATAGGAGATTCTTCATCCATCAAAGCTCTAGCCATAGGTCTCAAAGTGATGTTTGTGTGTAGTTAGGATTCCCATGACTGTGGGTAGTATTGCTAAGCTCGTGCCTATACCATTGCAGTGATAAAGTTAATTTATTTATTTTATGGTTTTATTTATCCAATTATTGGGTCCCCTTCCCTCCTCGCCCCATGTGGTGGGGGTTTGGATCCATGCAGAGAGTGTTGGCCAAGTTCTTGTCATCTCCGTTCGGGAGTGGGGGTTGAAATGTTCATGTTATGTTTCTATTAACATGGGTTGGTAGGTCGTTGTCTAGTTTTGGAGAAACCTATTCCTAGTTTAGGTTGAATTCTCGTTTAGTCATTGATTATTGGTTCTTAATGTTAGTGAGATCCACAACGAGTCTCATAGAGTTTCCTCCTATGAATTTTTCGAGTGATGGTTGCTTCGTAAGGGTTGGGAGTCCATTCCGAACTCCCCTATAATATATGGTTTTTATGATTTCTATTTGGTTTTCATGATCATTGGGTTCATTTGGATATGGCCCAATATATGGTTCTTGGTTTGGTTGAGGAGTTAGTGGCTTGATCTTTCAGCTGATTCTCTTGAAGTGGTTGGGAGTTGGTGTTTTGTTTGAGGTAAGAGTCTTATGTTACATTAACATAGGAGGATATTTCATTGTATTCCATGAATGTACCATATTGATAATGAACCCTTAGGTTTTGATCAATCACATATAGTTTTTTGAGTCTTTCCGAGGGTGGAATGCTTTAATGGTGGGGAGAATTATCATACATGGGTTTTTTCATGTCTGGGTTTTGATCTGTATTGTTGGAAATACCAATCCTTTTAATGGGTTTGGGGTGAGTTTGATGTTGATTTTTTAACTTCCATATTTGCATAATAATCTTATGATGAGTCACCCATAGCTTGTTTGGATGTTTTTTTGGACAAAAGGGTGGTTACTTCAAGAATTGGGCCAACCATGAGCGCATTTGGAAATATAAAAACAAGGTTGGTTTCATTTTTAACTCAATTTCTCAACATTATTCACTCATTATACTTTCCAAGTGGCCTTCCCTAACCTATTCAAACCACCATATCCCTTGGGACCCCTTAGTAATTCATAATCATGGTGGATTTGTGTAATTTATTCAGGTATTAGGCCATCACGTGAACCCATTCCAGTTTTAAAATTTTAATTTGTTTCCTCTATATAGTATTCATTTTTTTACTTTTTCTACTATTACACCTCTCACTCAAGCCAAATAACCCTATCCTCACCTCCATGTTCTATTTTCCCTCTTTTGATATAATATTAGTCCCATATTATGATGAAATATCTCACGGATTCTCAAATCCTCAATATTTTGTATGGTAATTTTTTTATTTCATGAATCATTATTCTTTTATCATTTCCCCCCAAATCATATTTAACTGGTTCTTCAAGATATAATGATCCTATCTATGAAGTTCCAATCCATTACCATTCCACTAAAGGTGTATATCTATGGGAAGATGAAGAGTTCCCTAGTTTCCAAGGTGAGATACCTTCTCCATTCTCCTCCTTCTTCCTTCTAATTACACTTTAATTTGGTTTCCTCTTATCCTCTGTCTATTTATGACCATGATTAATGTTATACCATGATTTTTATGGCGTTTTATTTGATTAGGACTAGTCATAATAGATCTATAGTGTTTTGAACCGCAGCGGGTGATATCCGGTGGGCGATTCCTTTCCGCCAAGGTTTTGAAGTATGATATCCTATGAACAAGCCTTTATCACTTCATATTCATAATTTTCATCCCTTTATCACATGATAAATTTGTTTCTTATTGTTTTTCAACATTTGGATAATTTTCATGGTGTTAAAAGGGTTACTTTAAGCCTTGTTTTGTGAAATGTAGTGTTGTTTTGTTATAAAAATTTACACAACTTGATTAGATAAATGTTCCTTTAGATTAAGCACATTTTTTTTTGTATTTTAATCATTTTAAAGTATCTTGAATAAATTTTGGTCATGCAAATTTTTTTTATCCCTTTACAAGTGCATAAAATAAGTTTTTATTTTAAAAGTTCATGCCAGATGTATGGTAAAATTTCCGGTTGGATTTTATGTTTTCAGTGAAATTTAAAATGAATTTTTTGATTTAAAAATACATTAGACCCATGAAAAATTATATTTTTGTTTCCTTTTATGGATTTCCGAAGTATTATTTATTTATAAACAAATGTGTTTTTGGTGGAAAACATGTTTTGGACAGAGTTGCCGGAAAATGGCCCATTTGGAATCTATATAAAAACGATGTGATTTGGATGTGTCACCAGAATTGTTAATGGATTTACGAATGCTTTTTTCTTTTTCAAATGGTGTGTATACACAAAATTATTAAAACATAAATTTTTACCTTTGTAAAATTTTAGTTTCGAGAAATTCTTAACGGCCTGTTTGGAATGTTTTGTTGTAAAAATGTTTTCCATTTGTATTTTATGTTGTATCACATGGGGAAATTTTATGGTCTACAAAATGGATTAATTAGATGGTTTTGGGGATACCAAATCTGGGTTTATATGGTATTGTTGTATTTTGTTTCTTGATAGACCATTTTGGAATGGATTTTATGTACAAGGCCCTGTTATACATCTTGAAATTGTTTTATGACAATTTCAGTGGTTTATTGATCCCTGAAATAAATTTTAGACATATGTGTGGTCCATTTATTGTGTGTATGATTTTTAATTTAATATTCATGATAAATTGGTATTATATAGATTTGTAACTTATCTATGCAAAAAATGGAAATAACATGTAATCTAGGTGGGTGGATGTGTACTAGTATGATAGTGATCCTGAGGGGTTTCAGCCCTTTTTGTATAATGTTTGGTGATAAAAACACTAAATAAAATATGATAATCATGTTGTAAAATAACAATAGTTTATGGATGATTATACTACTATTTTATCATGGTAACAAGAATATATATTTTTTATGGTATCTTTTACACCAAGATACGAGGTAACTAGGGCTGAAAACGAACAAATTCCTAGCGGTGTTCCCGTGACATGTGCTCATTTGATATTTTGTATTCACCGTCGGCATACTGTGTGTCTAGTTGGTATATTTAGTAACATTTATGTTTTATATAATATTTTAAATTCTATAAATCAACCCTCTTGAAAAATATTTTCTTTTTGAAGTCACCACTTTTTGAAAAAGTATTCAAGGAATTCTTGTTTGTAAAACTTGAATGTTTTTGTCTAGTAAATTTTATAGTATGGAACCTCATTTGGAAACATATATTAATGTATTTTATCTGAAACATGAAATTTAGTTTTCATTTATTTTAAATGATATTAATTTTTATTTGAATATTAGGATAACCTTCTGTGTTATAAAACCCACACCTATAGTTTTCTTCTTTTTTAAGACCTTGTGCAGGATTCAACTTGATTTATATTCCATTGGGTGATAAGAATTAATTGTGTTAAAGAATTACTAGTGGGGTCATATGGTGTTAGTTTTCTTCAGATATGGTTAGTAGGTTTTATTGGTTATATGTACTTATATTTTATTTTGTAAATAATTTTTAGTTCAATTTTATATAAATATATGTTGGGATGTTTGTTTCTTTCTACTGCTTATTTCTTGATTATATTTGGGAAAAATCATTCCCTTGAGTACTATGTTTATGTCCGACACTAGTTTCTTGCTTGTGGGTATTGGGAATTCCCATCAGGCCATGCCACATATCGGTTTTGATTCCCAGTTTAGGTTCGACAAGGGCTGGTTCGTGATAGATACCCCTTTCACTCTCATTATTCCCTACCAGGAATCATTATGTACCCCTATTATGCATTAAAAATAATCCTCTGATTTTTCAACAAAAAAATTTTATGGACAAATTATTTTTGTCATATGTCTTTTATTTCCAAACTCTTAAGGCTTGATTATGTTATTTCATGTTCATATTAATTCCATTATTATTAACAAGTGATGATAGACCCCTTTTACTCTAATTCATCCATACCATGATTCATTATGTAGACATATTATATTGAAAAAACTATCCTATTATTTTCCAAGTACAAACATTTTTATTTTGAATACCATTATAATTTCTTCTGAATATTACTCACCTATACATATATATCCTTATTTTATTGGGGGAATACATGTTTTTCTTATAAACCCCTTAATATTGGAGTTATATGTGATGGAATATAATCATATGTAGAATGATATATGTGGAAATATTATACATGTACCTGGTATGAAAGCAAAAGGTGCACCCATAATTATATAGGGATCAAATGGAATAGGTAATGTTTTTGTATCATGAGTATTCGTCTATGGGATTAGTGAGTAAACATAATACATTAATTATTTTTTTCTACATGTTATGATGTCTTGGAAGTTATCCCTCACCTATGTTTATGATTTCATGTTTAGTGTTTCTTCTATATTCCCATGTAACGATTATGTTACCATAGTATATCATGATTCAATATTTAGGGTTACAATTAGTACCCCTTTTTTGTCACTGATGTGGCCTTAATTTGACATATTTTTCCTCATATTTTTAATTATTTTTATCTGATTTAATTAATTATTTTTACACTTTATGAAAATTAATCACAATTTTTATTTTTTTAATAAAATTTATTAATTCATCAATATTTAGAAATAATAATGTAATTTTACCATTAAAAATTATTATTTTTGTCATACTAATTGTTATCGTGTAGTAATTATTTAATTATATTTATGGATTTAATCATATTGAATTTTAAATAATGTAACATGTTTATTATTTAATCAATTAATCATTTTGATTATATTAATTTAACATTGTTTTCAATTAAACATTTTATTGTTTAATTTTTATTATTTAAAATAAACAAACTCTAATAATTATTTAAATCTAATTAATTCAATGGAATATATTAATTTTCATCCTTTAAATTTATTCTAACATGTTCCTTTTATAATTGGTAAACTAACTACTTTGTTGATAACATAGGATGTTTTTAATATACATTAGATGTTAAGTTTTAACATAATAAATTATTGTGTTATTCATTTTGAGTCATTATCTAGTTATATAATTAAATAGTTTAGTATTTTAAATATATAATTTCATTAATGTTTTAGATTTTATGAATGTAGTTACAAATATTAAGTCAACAAATTTTTGTGACTCTATTTATTCGTTTCCAATGTTTTCATTAGTTCTTAATTCACCAACAGTTGCCTGTCGGTCACAATGATGGATACCTCTCTCACCGACCCTGCATTTTTGCTACAGTCAATGACTCCTTTATTCATCGATGCAGTTCAGTGTATATGGTTATTGATTGTCTCTTTAATTAAATTTATTTAAAATGGTGTTAATTTAATTTTAACTTTTATCCCTCACTTTAATGTTTTCAATTTGAGTAACATTAATCAATCTATTTATAAATGTTGTTATAATTATAATTTTTATTTTTTGTAATATCTATGTTAAATTCAAGTTTGTTTTCATTTATTTGGTTAATTTTGTTTTTAATTTTTGTTCAAATATTTTTAGTATTATGTTTTTTATTTTTTATTAATCATTTAATTAATTATAATTTTTATTCTAATTTTATGATAAATAATTTTTTGTTGGAGGGATTCACTGATACTTTTCATGAATCACTAACACATTACCTACATTTCACATTCGTTGAGTCATGGCACTCAAACACCTCATTGATGATATGTCTCAACAACTCAATTTCTTCCTTCTCATGACACATTGACACACTCGCATCGGTCTCTAAACTAACATTGATGTTGTGTCGGTCTCTCTTCATGCTACAAATATTTTTCCCTTATTTCTCACAATTGGTGACTTCCAATTATATTGACCTACAAACGCAGTTCCCCCTTCATTTCTTCCACTCCATGATAAAAATCTTACCATTTGATTCGCCAATGTTGTCTTCCCCATAGCTGTGGCACCGTATCACCAAACTGGAGGCACCGTTCTACCAGGCCTTCAGAATATCCTTCCACTTCTCATTATGAAACTATAAAATCTCCTTATCCACCATTTTCCCCTGCCACAACAAATTCTCTACCTGTGTCATCTTCACGGTGCCTCAACAACTCTCTTTAGAACCATCTATCTTCCACCACAACTATCCCATGACTATCACATCATTTTTACTTCTTCACAACATCGTTCTCCATTACAATATCAGACCAAGATCATTCCATCACTCCACAAATTTTCACCAACCAATATAGAAAAGAAAAACTCGGAGGACCTCTTGTGAACCATTTTTTGACATTTGAGTACTAGGACCAACACTAATTAAAGCTTGGAGAGGGGCATCTCTTTTTATAATATTTTCAAATTTTCTTTCATTACAGTCAAGTTATTTTTTTTATGAAATTGAGAAAATTGTATGATTAATTCTAATAGTTCAGGGAATTTAAACTAGTTGTTTTTTACATCTATTTAGTTAATTTCTTTTCCTCCAACAAATATGCATATTCAAATATTGAAGTTGAATTTGACTGTTTTATTTTTAATTGTATTCATGTCTGATGAGCTTAAATTCTAAAATTCCCAGATCTTTTGGAGAGAAGGATCATGTAATAGTGTCTTTTAAAATTTGTATTTCCTATCTAATGATTAGATTGGGGATGTTTATTCCTATATCTTAAATTCAAAAACATTCAATGTTAGGTGACTCTAGATGTGGATGGATTCCAGTTTCATTTAGCTATGTGATTAATCTCATAGGGAAAGTTTAATTGACCAATTCTTAGGGGTCGTGGATATAATCATAAAAAATTAAGATGAAAATTATTAAACCATAAATGTTAGATTCCCTAGGCTACTTAATAATAGATTTTTTCATTATCTTTTTTATGTTATAATCACTATCATGTTCTTCATCATTTTAGTTGATTTTAGAATTACATAGTCCTAGAACAATGAAATTAAAAAAATTATATAATATATAAATATATATCAAAAATTAAATGGCCTTACATTTTTTGACAAAAGTGGGGTATTACAGAAGGTATTGTTAAAGAAATGTTTTTACCTTCTTCCCTTGTGGGTTTGACCCTACATGACACTATTCAGTAGTAGAAGGAAATCATAAATATTAATCATGGGATTGATTTCAATGGTTTTCATGTCATGTATTATTCAATATTTCTAGCGATTTCACGCACTGAGTGAACTACGATTAGAAAAATATAAAAAATTAATAATTAAAAACCTTAAAAAAATCATATACAAATATTTGAAAAAGAAAAATATGAATATCTTCTTCTTATTCTGATATTCAAAAAAGTAATTTTGTTATTTGAAAATGGATGTCTTTTTAACTTGTTTTGATTATAAAAAAATGAAAATACCTGAGATATAAAATCAATATGGACCACACATTGATTATTCTGAATATTATGGGAACACTGTCTGGAAGTGTGTTAATAAATAGCCACAACAAGTAGTTTAAATTGATGAAAATGAACAGTTTGAATCTAATCCTGAGTTCCTAGCTAAATATGTATTAATTGAAAACAAATTGGATACTTGGGAGGATGTTTGGAATTCCATGTTTAATCTAACCCCTCAAATATAACATAGTGATTCTCAAGGGAAAGATATAATAATGAAGAAAATAGAAAATGTTCTCTTAAAATTAAAATTAATGGTTAATGAATAAAAAGATGTTGAAATGAATGAAAAATAAAATGTTTATAAAAGATATGAATATCAATTTGAAGAGGATAGTGATTCTGAAACTATGCAGTAACTCTTTTATTCTATAAAATATGAATCTATTGAACAAAACATTGAAATAAACAACTCATAGAATAACGTAATCAAAATTAAAAATCCAATTAAGAACTAAAATGAATATGAGTTGGAAAATTATGAAAATGAAGAAAAGCATATTAAAAATGATTTCCTAGTTCTTTTCATCATTCCTACATTAGATAAAATCATTATTTCACGCGTTTTGAATAGGAAATCACTTAGTTTGAAGAGAAACATGAAAATGAGAACCTTATTGTCAAATACCCATCAATATTTTTTTTAATTTTTGAACACTAAACATGAAAATGAAATTGTGTATAATCTAGAAGAGAATATTAAGCTAGAAAACATGGAATCTGATATTTTTGAACATGAACAGAACAGTTTTCTTCTGGGCTAGGAAACTACATACCCAAATATTTTTTAAATTATGATGGAAGATATAGATGAAAGATTTTTCTTTTTGGAAATTTTCTTTGATTAGATTTCAGTGCCTTCTACTGAGTGTCATCAGTTCTTTGAATTGTGTGCTGAAATGGAATGTAGTGTTGTCATTTTTTTGGGATAATTGTTTAAATATGAATAATCTGGAAACTAATATCAGCGAAACTGAATTAAACAATTCTTCCGCAATAATTGAATTGGAACAATCAACAATCATTGATTAATAAAGGAACCTTTTTAACTTGAACTTGAAATAGAGGTTGAGCACACACTTGATTTAGGTAGTGTTGAATTATTAGAAGAAGTAGATATTGAGTGTTAGTTAACTGATGAGGATCTTTTTTATGAAATTTAAATCATTATTAAACTGTATTCTTCTATTGGAAAAATAAATTATCTTCACTATTTTCCACATCATCTGTCCTCAAATGAATCAGGTGAAAAATATCATATAGATTAGGATAGTAGTTTGGTGGTGTATTTAAACATGAGTATTAGTGTATATGATTTTTCTAAGAATAACATTGATCCCCTTATTGATCCAACTATTCATAACTCACCCCCAAGAACCCTTGTTTTTTATTTTGACAATGTTTATGTGAATAGATAAAGTGGCGAGGACAATTCCACACCCTTAATGGCACCCGATTCATTTAATCCCATTCCAAAAAATTCTATTTTTATCAAATCTGGAACAATTATAGAGGTGGAAAGCACTATACTCACAACTGTTATAGGGTGTTTTTTTGGGGGTATTTAGAGATTTTCGGAGTTTTAATTTTGTTTTCTTAAGCTTAGAAGCCCACAAAATTTATTTTTGTGTTAAAAAGACTTGGTTCAAACACATTAGTTGGTTCTTACTAAGGAAACCACAACCACCTAGTGACTATAATTATTTCTAGGGGAATCTGTCTGAGGACTTTAAATCAAGAATTTCAAATGATTTTTTAAATACATTTTATAAAAGAATTATTGATTTGTTTTAAAATCCCTTGCTGGGTAAATTTATTGATCACACTACATTTTAAAATGATTTTAAAATGATATTTATAATTTTTAAAGGTTTTTGTTTATCTACTGAGATATATCAACTGAATACAAAATGTTTTTTTCCATCAATTTTGTAAAACATGGATATATTGTACACAAGTTTTCCATCCCTCCAAAATATGGATTAGAAAAGATCATTGGGTATGAAGCAAACATTATATTTTCGGATAGTGTTTTATAAAAAAAATTATATAGAATCTTTCTGACACTAGATTCAAGATAGCATGCCTTTGGCTATCACATCATTTCTTATGTGGACCCCTAAGAGCTTTGGAAAGGAAAAAATTCTAAAATTATACATTTTAAAAGTGATTGCATGTAAATGATATATTATTGACACAAAAAACTCTAGGAAAGGAATATCCAAAACCTGATGAAGTTGTTTTTATTATGTTATCAAATTCATGTAATGAATTAAGTCTTTATTTTAATGATGATTCCCATTGATAATAAATTCACAATAAATTTGATGATAATTAACCTAAAACTCATTATTAAAATGATAACGTTGAGGTTGACCGATAAATTTCACCATAAGTTATCCACCTTCAACTAATGAAATTGACGTTTTGAATGATCCAAAATCTAAACCATAACAGAATTAATGGGTGTAATTTAATTAAAACATCTTATAAAATGTAATCAGTGATTTTAAATATGGTTCACAGACTAAAAGAATGTTTTTTCATGTGGTTCAACATTGTGATTTTTTTCTCAACTAAAATAACTAAACACAGATGACAACATTAATAGTGAATATATATTACAATAAAGAAAATATGAATTAAACTATTTCACATGGAATAATGTTTGTACCCTTTTTTAATGTCACAATGATCATCTCATTATTGTTAATAAATGGGTTTTTAAAAATATGTTTGATGTTATTGGTAACCTCAATCCTAACAAAACTAGAGTCATATCCAAAGTCTACAATCATAAACAATACACTAATTACAGTGAGTAATTTTCTCCCATCATGAGGATATAATAGAATATATTCTCATTTTAATTCATTTCTCTAAAATTTAATGATTTTTGAAATCGATATTTAATTTCATTTTCAGAATTGATTTATTACAAAAAAAATTTATTGATGAAACTCATATTTTTATTGATTGAACTTTTCAAAATGATGTGTTTTTTACCATTTATCTTTATGGTTTAAATAAAATACACCTATTGATATTCAAATATTTAAATTTAATTTAATTTTGAAAATATTTTTCAAATAGGAGTGTCTATTTGACATTATTTTTAAAATATATGAAAAATAATTTATAAATTATTAGGTTTTTTAGTGATGTTATCATTTCATTCTATAAAATGATCTCTCTGTAATGAATTTTTATATTTAATGACAAATTAATTTGAATTATATTTAATGTGTGAGTTAATGTTTTTTCATAGTGTTCAACAATCTCAAGTTATGATGGTATTATTTTGAAATAAATATTACATAAAAATGAAATTTAATGGGGTTTGAATAAATATATATATATGAAGTTAAGTACACATATTACTACTTCATTAAATCTATCATTTCATAGAGCTACTAAGCATGTTTAAAACCTGAATTATAAAGGGATGAATGGGAGAACTGATTACCATACCCTGACCTGACCAAACATCATGTTTAGTGTTACTATTTGTGCTATTTTTTCATGATATTGCTAAAAAAATAAAAATGAAAATACATATATATAATTTCTATATTTTTAGATGTTTCTAAAAATATAGGTTTATTTTATCCAAAAAATACATCATTAAAACGTACATGTCGTCATGATGCTGATTTTGGTGGATAGAGATTAGAAAAGATAACTTCAAGTGACATAGTTCACTTACATATAAATATAATACTCCAATGGAGTAGTAATATGAAAAATATAAATTTATATTTTAATTTCTTCAGTGGAATATATTGTTGTGGGGAGTTATTCTAAAAAACATTATTTTAAGGAATAACATTCTATTTATTTTGATATTATATAGGATAATGTTCCTTACATATGTGATAATATTAGTTCCATTAGTTTTTATAGAAATACAACTAAACGGTCCTTTACTAAGCACATTGATATATAGAACCACATTTTTTAGAGACAACCTTAAAAATGGTTATATCATGATATTGGTTTTTAATAAAACATTCAATTTTTTTGATATTTTCATGAAAAAACATTATCTAGAATGTTTTTTTAAGAGTGTGTTTGGAATGATTACCTAATTATACATACTTTATTATTAAGAAATATTGTGGATTTACAATTAATTTATGTTTTAAAATATATTTATTTTTTATTTTTTTTAAATAGTATTTCCATTTATAGTCAATTTTTTATAATTTTTTATTTTTATTGGTAGAATTTTTCCCGTTTTTAATTCATTTTATGGTTTTGTGTTTTTTTGGATAATTACAAAGGGAGAGAAATATTTAAATTCAATTAGGTATTATAGTAGTGTTTCATAATGGTAATATAAACTGACTGAAAATCTCCTAGAAACTGCATCCATACCTAGTTAAGAACACATGGATGTTGTTTTGGTAAAAATTAACATAAACTTATTGACTATGAAAAATTATCATTTTATAGTAACATGATATTAACCATTTTAAGTATTGGTGTACCATTAACAAACACCTATTCTAAAACTCATGGGGATATTATTTTGATCCATAAAATCACCTTTAAAAATATTTATGGTGTCTTAAAATAAATCCTCTAGTATTTTGTTATATTTTCAAAATGATAATAATATGTTACTGTTAATATCATCGAAAATACATCCACGAATTGGTACAAATAAGTGTAAGAGGATCTAGAATAAAAATACCAAGGTGTATTGACCTAAAAATTGCCTTTTAGGGTAATAAATTTATCTTAAACCTAGAAATGTGTAGTTGATCATTATCAAACACATGGTCTGGGACTCCAAGGGGTATGATTTTTATAATTTAGAATACATTCACAAATAATTATGTTGTATTGAGTTATTTAAATTGATATATATTTTTTGAAATATATGGATTTAAATATAGGGGTTGAAATTGTCTTTGTTAAAAATATATTCGAAATCCCCTTTTTTAATTCCACAATGAAATATTGAAATTATTTTTGAAATTACATAAAAATATGTTTTATTAAAACATTTCATAAACCATTTTCTCTTTAGCTTTATATTTTATTGTAAGTGCTTGTGATCATAAAATTGTGGAGATTTATGTACCTATCATTTTTATAAATATCACAAACACTTGTTAGGGATATACCCATTTTATTTCTAGAATTATCTTCAATTACATTATAGTATGAAGATAGGATGACAATAGATCAAATGAAGGAGTTGAAAATGTATGAGGTATTATTTTTAGACCCTCATTAGGCACTACCTACAGCCAACAGGTGGCATGTCTAGTGGCATAATACCACCGTTAAAACCACTAGCTACTCAATAGAGAAGTATTAGATATTTTTTGCCTACAAAAGTAGAGATATTGGTCTATCAATCCCACCAGCCTACAGGTGGACTCATATCAACCTTATGGAAGTCCCATTGGTGAGAATGTGTGGTCATCTGGTTTAAATGTGATCCCAATTATGGTATCCATTTTACATGGACCCCACTTATTTAACTCAACATATACCACTCTATTAGACATGGGAATTTTCCATAATGTCTAAGGGACTTTGGGAGGATATAAATATAACACTATGGAGACATGGAAATATATATTTAAGATCCATGATTCAGTCATATGTGAATAAAAAATTCATGTAGCTTATATTGAGAATATTCTAGTGCTTATTTATTGGACACAAATTATCTCTCATATATTCCTCAATATTTCTCTTATCATTACACTTCCAATTATTTAATTTTATTAGGGAGTTCGTTATAATATGTTTTCCTAAAATTAATCATCATCCACTTCTTATTCTTCTTCTTGGGTGATATATAACACAAATGTGAGGGTTTATAGGTTTCTTTCATTCTCCACCCAAAAGTAAGCATCGTATCTAGTTTTATAAATTTACCATTGAAAAATAAGTATTTTTATTTTTTCTAGTTTATCTTCTATATCTCTAAATTAATGGATTTTAATATAATACCCCAATTAAATTGAGGATAGAATAAATGTGGAATAATATCGTTTTTTACAATTCTTATACTATCAAGATGTTACATATTTATTAATTTAATGTTTTTAATTTAGTTTAATTTTTTAAATATAAATACACCCTCATATATTAATTTTACATAGACCGACATCATATCCACTCCATGGGATTTTTGGGTATGTTTATTCAAGATTAATTCCATAATGATATTATTTTTGTAATTTATAAGGAATAAATGGTAGAATACAAATAATGTTCTTAAATAATAATAATTATATTATTCAATAAAATAAAACATTTTTCACTTCTAAATATTATTTAAATCTAGTAATAATGTTTCCAAAACCACTCATGTGAAAAAAATTAAATAATCATTCATATTGGTTGTTAAATAAACCTAAACAACAACATTCTATATTTAACTAATGAGTATGATTATGAATAATTTTTCATATAATACAATTATTTTAAATATAGAAAGTTATTATTTATATTTTATTATTGTTTATGACACATTCGCTAGGGAGCAGATCATTGAGCCCCAGCCTGCTGGCTGTTTCCCCGTATTACCACTTTCTAAAGGTGGGTGGAATCTGTCACTTATTCTGGGATGTAATCTCCCTGATTGAAATGGAATGATGGTATGTCAATCTCCCCTTTCATGGATTCATTCTCATTATTCATCACCTAGTATGGGTCTCCCTCCTAGATTTGAGTCATTGTTTGTGAAAAAACTTCTGGTGCCATATCACTGTGGATGACGGTTAATTACACTTCTTTTATCAGGACATTCCAAGGGGTCAATTTAGGGAAGCAACATTTAGTTAGGGAAGTAGTCACACTGGACATCTATGGAATGTATGGACACGAAAACACTAGTATAACTAGATTTCATCCACTTATGATAGGGCATCATAAGGGTACGAAAGTTCGAGGCATCCCATGTAGAGTGCAGGGAATTGTATTCCATAGGCCTATCGATGAGGTTTTCTACATTTTCTCATATTTATCACAGGGTATGCCGTGAATTTAACATCTAGTGGAGATTTATAGGGGTGAAAATAAGACTGATGTAAGGGGATCAGATGGTTGGATGAAAACATCCAATGAAGACCAATCCTAGGATGTGTGGGTCCTTATAAGGGGTACAACATGGTTTACCATTGGATTGGAATGGATTGGGTCCTTATAAGTGGGACATCAAGGATTACCGTTTGCTGGTATTGAACCATGTGGAGACCTCATACGTACCCTTTATAGATGATAGGGATCAAAACCCACATAATTTGAGAGGATGGTGAATCTCGGTGTGCAAAAAGGACAACATCATGAAGAACCTTCTAGTCTTACTAATGGTTAGTGGCCTATCGCAAGAGGGACACTATTCATTTGATTATAATTCTTATTGTGAGGATTATGCATGATTAGATACCTAAGTGTCATGAGTATAAATGATGATATGGATGAAATGAACTCACCAATTTGTGGTAACCCATGTAATAATTATGATGTATGACAGATGGTTGAACGAAGTGGATAAGAGAAATGGGGTGGAGACAATGTGAATATGACAATGATGTGGGTATTGAACCTTAGTGAGGCTTCCTACATACCCTGATTAGAGATGACAAGGATAAAAGTCTACACAGTTCAGTGGGTGATGGGACATCTAATGAGGTGCCCTGTGATAATGGACATTGGATGGGACCTGACAAAAGTGGAACCCCCTAGTTTAGGCATGACATTCCCAAAACACAATGTCTCAAGGGAGAGGACATGATGAGAAATTAGTGATGGGATTGAACCTTAGAGAGGCTTCCTATATATCCCTGTGGAAGGAAATCAAGGTACACATAGTAATATATGTGGCATGAAATCAGGGTGTACAAAAAATACTATAACCTTAACACATGTTGGGGTTATGCGTCATTAGCATCCCAGAAGTTGGTATAATTCCATTAAGGTAAAGACCAAAGATGAAGGTCCCAACAAGGGGAATACCAAAGTTTACTAGTGATTAGAGTTGAACCTTATAGAGGCTTCTTACATATCATGAATAGTACATTGGGACCAATCCCCACATAGTTTGTAAGCATATAGTTTAACATCCTGTTGGACGGAAGGGGAATAGATTTTAACATCTTGTGGGACGAGTTTGAACTAACGTGAAGTGGATGGGACCGATGGGAGACAGGAATGAACCTCTAGGTATATTCCTATGTACCTTGCCTAGAATTGTAAAAGATAAATGTCCATGTAGTTCGGTGGATGGGGGATAGTTATTACACACTAAGGTGGCCCAAAAAGGTGTTTCATGGTTGATGCATAATCTATGACCACATGATCCATTTTTAGTGTGAGAAAAAACTAGCAATAAATACATAGATATCACTCACTAAAGGTGTTTCCATAAGGAATAGAGTGTTACATACATGTGGTTGTAGCTAGGGATATAGAGACTGGGACATACTCTAGGATGGAGACCCAGAGGTGATAATTCCCAAGGGGAGAGGGTAGGGGTATCAAGAATCTTCCCTTTGATCATGGTGCTCGGATGTGTAAAGGAGGATTGAGGGTGCCACCACATGTGAGAAAGGCTCCGGGATTACACAAGGATGGTTTCCCTTCCCAGCAAATAGAAGTAGTTTTTTGTAAGGAAGATCTAATCCCATGTTAGGAAGATCACACTCCTGTGGAGTTGAGTGGGCGTGGAAAATGTTTGATGTGGGGCACCTCATGTATATTGCATGAGTAGAGGCTATAGTTTAACGTAATGTGTTGGGGATGATGATTCATGGAATTTTAACGTCCTACATTATAGATGATGGGGATTCAAACCTCACCCCTAGGACTTAAATGACCGGTGTGCTTTAACCCTTGGTAGAGGGAAGGCACGACCAATGCCATATAGAGGTGGGGTTGTGGATTGATCCATTGAGGGGCTCACGTTACCATGGATATGGAAAGAAGAAATATCCATTATAACTCCTTAGTAAAGAATCATGAGGCAATGTAATGTAACAATAATCCCTTCCCAATGGACCTTAAAATCACTTTGTACAAACATAAAGGGTTGTACGAGAGAAGTATGAGCATGACAGTGGCGTCACCCATATAAGGGGCTTAGACTTGGTGCCTTAGGGAAAGGATGACACATGGAGCACACAAGGATGGGTGCGATATTTTTTGTATGGGTGAGAGTAAGATGAGAGGTTACCTTCAAGATGAAGTGGTTGCGTGCACAACCACTGGATGCGTGCAAGGGGGATCCCATGGACATGTTTCAAATGACACAATAAACAACCAGCTCACAAGAGGTATATTTTTCACAAAAATGGATTATATTAAAGTAAAAGGGGGTAGATCAAGCCCCTAGTGGTCTATCCCAAAGTAGGACCCTTGGGAGACCTACCTTGCAAGATCTGGTACATTGTGGCCATGCCTTTCACGTGGTTACGGAAGGGCTGTCTTTGTTACAAAAAATGATCGGTTTTTCTTCTGTAATTTTCCCTTGAAGGGCTGGAGTCCATTTCAATTTATAGATGGAATCTTCAGTGGCATCATGAAAGATGATACCTGTGTAAGATTCCCTTTTATGTCACATTGAGAACATAAGATCTTGCGCGCATATGAAAATATTGTGTGCCAGACCATTTCATTCGCAACATTGACTTGGCTGGTTTTTGGATGGTCATCGTGGAAACCTCTATTTGATGTCAAATTGGGTGCACAACATTTTTTGCATCATTTCTTATCATGTGCGCAGACCTTACATCTTGCATGATCCTCCCTTTGGAATCTCAGAATTGTCCACTGATTTAATATATGGCATACATTTTCCCAACAGTGTCTGTTCAAGGCCCCATCCAAAATTTAGCATCAACATATCCCTACCCCCTTAGAATCGAAGTTGAAGGGGGACACAAAGTTTAGATTATGAGGTTCATGCATAAAACCAGATCATCTGACCATCGTGCGCACAAAAATGTCCATTAGACCTGAAAACCACGTAAACACGCACAAAAGGGCGGGTGCACACCTATAAATATGTCGTAATGGGGGAAGTTCCACACATTGTATTTCTCGAATGATAGTCTGTTTTCACTCCTGTGTGAATGATCTTCCTTTGTTCAAAAAATCTCATAGCCTAGATCTATATATTTTTCATATCTGTGACTTATTTTGCACCTAATTTTTTTTTGTACGATGTATATTTCCTTGCACTCCAAAACCCTCTTCATTCGCGCAAATCACTTTGTGATTTTTATGACTTAACAGAAATGACCTCCCAATTGATTTATGATGATCGGGATCCTAAAACTACTAATAGGTGGACCCATATGATCACATTACCATATATCCTTCATGCAATAAGTGTTGTGTCTGATAATCAGATTATTTTTAGTATGCTGACAGTAGCTCAAAACGAGTGTGTTCTGAGTGACAGTCTACAGATATGAAATTTTGGTATTTTTTAGAAGGTTTTGATTCTAGGATTTGATACTGATATGCCACGAACATGGATAGCATGTGAGGATAGACTTATACAATTCAACATGATGATCAATGGTCACCAGACTAGGGAAACACAAGACAAAGCCAATTATATCCGGAATCTAATGACCAGGACTATTATAGGATGTAATCCAGTTCCTATGGAATCTACATCTCATTATATGAGCACATTCATAAAAAGAATTACCAATGAGATAAATTATTGGAATGAATGGGACCTTAGGTCCTGAGGAAATTTCACCAGTGAATGGGCATAGATGTACTAGGAAGGTCAGACATGCGAGGAGTTCAGTGAAGAGCTGCAGTATATCAGTCTTTTTGAAGATGATTGGACATCAAAATTTATCTTCTACCATCATCAACACATCATACCATATTTTTTTAGATGATGGTATCCCAACACCAATATATTCTACCTCCACCACGAGGAGGTAGGCATCATTCTATGGGATATTCAATGCATCGAGGTAATTCCCCTAGAAGGGTACCAATATAATTAATTCATTCTAATAAAGAACATTTGGGGATATATGAAACACATCCCTATTCTAACAAGGAATCTGTTGGAGTTGGATAAGGGGAAGCTCCAGATCAAGTACATCCTAATGGATATATCTTATTCAGGGTGGTTTGGTATATTTATAACACAGGGCAATGTGGTGAAAAATCCAATAAGAGGGAAGTAGTTCCCGAACACATCATAGAGGGGGAAGGAAATATCATACTGGATGGTACTAGAATAAGGCATGTACCGATCATGGGGATTTGACATAAATGAATGTTAGTAATCGAACATATGATATGTTAGGCTCCTTACTGAATTACATATCAGGTGGCTGTTTCCAGCATGGAATATGAGGATGGGGTTTATCTTGGAATTCTATTGATGATCAGAATCATTGATGTCAATAAAAAGGTTAATCTAGATTTTCCCGCATTACCCAGGTTGTAAATAGTTTTGGGATGAATTTCTAGATGGATAAAAATTTGTAGAATAAGTGGTATGTTCCAGATTCTTCATGGATGGGTTGTAGCTCATTGTGATGGGTATGACTTTCAAAATGCCATTCATCCTCTAGGTGATGGTATATGACCATCCTTACCATGCATTGTTGGGATCCGCTCAATGACACACAAAGAGGAAGGAACCCCACTCATGAGTAGAAACCATACAAATTTCATTTTTCATCAATTTAACCCCCTTCTAGTAAGATGGTAGATGATCGGAGAGGACCAATGGAGTATAGGGAGTACCTATAATGTATCAAGGGTGGCTTTTTGGTAGCCCAGTTTGATGGAATTTTGTTTTTCAAACTATACATGCCGACTAGGTTTTCTAGGAAATTCTGGTGCATGTAGTGGATGACTAAGAAGGTATATACAAAGGATTGGGAAGAGGAACATCCTTCAATCCTTCGTCAACTTTGGATCATGATCATGACCATATGTTTTGGTAATGTCATTTCCCTTCATCCTAATGATGTCAACGTTGGCCTATCAACGGGGTATTCATCCAATGGATAGCGATGTACCTAGAGGTGATTATGTAGAAACACTTTCGAAAAATCAAGGTGGACTTCATTGAGTTGGTACATTAGGGAAATAGAAAACTTCCAACTAGGGAGTTGAGACAAGGAATAATTCAAATAGTTGGAACAACGTGGACTAGAATGTCGTCATCTGCAGTTTCATGAGCAATGAGTGCGCCTCCGCCCTCGGAAGAGGCATGGTCTCATGGGAAGTGTCATGTACCATCCAGAGAACTCCATGTCAAGCAACCAGGGAATACCTTAATGCCATCAATTAACATAATTATCCCATCATTATATTATACCTTGAGAACAATGTGAAAATCTATGTCTATCTAAGTGCTATGGTGGAGACTAGTGCACCCTAGGAATGACTTACGAGACATACAAGGATAGAAGCTCGGGAAACTATTGAGACTGGAATGACTACAGGAACCCTACTAGTGATTGCACCATCTCCCATAATGCCACTATTCATGTTGTTCATACCCTAGTACCTGGTGTGCATGAAGCTACAAACATGGGTGATGATGTTTCTCAGGTTGAGCTCGAGGTCGATGAGGGTGACATCGAACGAGAGGAAAAAAGAGCTATAAGAGGACCATATTGCTGAAATCATGGATATTTTTCTTGAGTACATTCCTAAATATACTATAGAGACGGACAAATTTGTTCCCAACCCAGTCGAGGAGAGCCATATGATGCGACGTAAGGCGTGTAAGGGCATCAAATGCCTCCTTAGTGAATTACATGTAGAATGGTTGAACCCAATGGGATCAATTCACACATGGTTGATCATTCTCTACCCAAGAGGGGTGGATTATCACCATCTTCATATAATGACCCGTGATTATATTAATGTGAATATAAATGAGAGTAGCCAATGCTTTGATATTTCTTGGTGTTGAATGGAATCAGGTAATACCAAGAATTTTTGTAATGCTGAGAAATACGTTTGTTTCCTTGAAGAGTATGCAAACGAAAAGGAGACATTTATCGCAATCCATTATAAAAATATTGAATATTTGAAGTCCTAGCCGGTGGATGACCATGATCAATCGGTGCATCCAGGCTGTCAAATGATTTAGCTCCAATATGAGAAGGTGTGAGTGCAGTCCAGAGCTAATGAGTTTTTCTCTTCAACTGCTGATATAGAGAGGGATCAAATGGAGTGGGAAGAATACCTAGAGACTACGATACAAATGGCGGAAAAACTGGAGAAATCCATCAAAGGAGCTAATCCATAAGAGCCATGTTTTGGAAAAGCTCATAAACCTAAATATATTCTTTACATTCTTATTCTGAACTGGGTGAATGGACTGATTATTTTCATTTTCTTATCTTAATAAATTCTGACCATAACTGTGAAGTAATTAGCGATCTGTCCATAGGCTCATGTGGTTCATCCCACTGTCAGAAACAAGAGAACACTACATAATTTTTCACTTTACGTATGAGAGAACTAGTAAAATTTCAAAAAAATTGTGTCAGGATGACCACCTGATATTATTATTTTTTGAAATAAGAGAGGTTTATTAACTAGGGAATAGGTTCTTCTAGAAAACCAAATGTTATTTCCCATGAAATCAAGTGCACGAGAGGGATGAAACCTGGGGTGTTAGAATGAGTCCTAATAAAGGGGAATAAAGAATGTGAGTTATGATACACCAAATCTAGGATATAGTGAGGATGTCAAGGTGATAGAGGATTTTTGTTGACTGAATTCGAAACACAGCATCTGTATTACCTTAGCATGAAATAGGGATAAACAAATGTGGGCCAACCGCTGACTGTATTCAAAACATGGGGCTAGAATCAATGTGTTCTCCAATATCTTCTTGAATGTTATCCCATGATGGTAAGAGATCCATAAGGTCGAGCATCATAACCATTAGGGGGTTCCATCATATATGATAGGGAATGGATCTGAATATGGGGAATGAAAATTATGGGGTAGAAATATGGGATGTTTGAATGAAGTCCAAAACTCTAGAAATTACACCACCGTACCGACGGTGCAAGGGGTAATCATATGGATCTGAATTGAGATCAGGCCTACATCCAGGAGATAACTCTCTAGCAAGGACATCATACAGTCTACATTTTTATTTCATGTGGTGATGATGATAGTGTCATATTTTAAGGTCATATGGATGGACACAAGGGCCACACTATCACATATATGTATACTACCTTATCAAATCCCCTAGTCCTATGTGATCCATTCTCAGAAAATGAAACATTGAGTGTTGTAAGGCTTTACTCAGCTAAAAAGAGCGTGAAATGGTAAAATGAAATGATGGGTGGGGAAATCCCAAAGAAACCAACATGACTACTTGACACTTCAAAATGTGTGGAGTTACAACACTAGTGGTGCCATTGAAATGTAAAACGGGAAGGGTAATCTAACATGCAAGCGATATATTTAGATATTTGGGAAGCATTGGGAGCGGTGTGACAATAAAGGATAACTATTAATCATGCTAGAATCACAATATCCTTTTCATGTTAGCCTTGAATGGGAAAAATGAGGGTTGAAAATTGGTTGTATTCAAAACATGTAACTTTTAACATAATGTCATTCAAAATCCTCTTGAACATTGGCCTAAACTGGTAGGCGACTATAAGGGCTTGAATCCATACCAATAGGTTGTCCCTTTGGATGTGAAAGATAATAAAAACCCAAATTAGAAATTGTGTGAAGAATTAGAATTAATCATGTAGTTTAAGCAGCCTGCAGCATGAACACAGGGGAGGAACAAAGACGTCTACACCACCCCATGTACCTATTGAGAGATCCTTGTCTAGAAGGGGATAGGGTGGAGAATGTAGTTGTGACTGGACTACAAACAACAATTCTGGGCATCACAATGTATCCCATAAAGAAGAGAATCAAGCCACATGTAGGTCCTAAAAGGGGGGAGATATCCTATTTTAAAGAGGAATCTCATAATTGTTATGCAGTTTAACATTGTGCGAACATAGAGGAAATACGAATAACTGTTTATGTTATTATATATCAGACATTAAGGTGACCAGTTTAATTTAATGTGCGTGGGACACACACATGAAGTTTATTGTCTTATGGTAAGGACAGATAAATAGATTACTCTTAAATTAAGTACGTGGTGTGGCTACTAAAAACCCAACATGAATGAGGAAATAAGTCCACACCACAGCACATACTTCTATGGACTCTGTCTGGAATGGAAAAATTGGTTTCATTATGATGTGGCTAGACCATAGAGAATATTATAGGCATCACTATATATCCCATAAATATGGGAATCATGCCACACATAGTTGTCGAATGTGATATAGTAGGAGGCCAATACCAAAAGGGGAAGCATCCTCTAGATCAAAGACCTATGATGTCTAGGTAATTTATCATCACACAAACTAAGCATAGAAGACATAGTTTAGCACCACACGATAAATAAATAAAAGATAATTTTTTATTTTCATATATATTGGACAAAAAATGGAATGATTCATCCAACGGAAATATGAGACATGGTGCCAAAATGAGACCCGACATGAATGGGGATGAAATAGTCCACATCGTACCACAAATTTCCATACACAAAGTTAATTTCATGATGCTCAGACTATGGGAACAATGATCCATGTTATGTTAATAGTGACCAGACTGTGAGGTATGTGGAAATTCATTGTATGTACACACCGCACTCATATCACTAGTCCTGTGTGAGGTACGCTCTATGAGGAAAACACGGGTGGATGATATCTTTGCAACACCTGGAATACACAACTGGGGGAGATGGTGTGGAGTCAAAAATGACCCCCACAATGCTGATACACCCTCTTTAACATACATAGGTGAAAGGTGGGATAACACCAAGGGTGTAAAAATACCACTTAATCATTATGGAGTGGAAAGGGATGTAAATCGTTTGACCAATACGTAAGGATAAAAGTGGGTGTCGTAAAAGTGGATTATAAATGCTATCCAAATTTGAAACCTAGAATCCAAATCATGTGAATTGAAATGGGAACAGATAAATGAGCATCAACAGTTGGCCAAATTCACAATGTAGGACTTGTGTCAAATTTTTATTCAAAATCATTGGGGATGTTGTCCAAATACAGTAGTAGAGAACTGAGGCCTATCATTCGTGCCATTAAGGGGTCCATTCACATGTGAAAGATGATGGAAACCCAAATATATGGAAACACGAAGCATTTAAATGGATGAAAACAAGACCATATAGAATCCAACAGTCTAGGTCCTAATCCACATTTCAACTAGGTAGGTTGGTGTGACATAATAAAGGTCCATAATTCCAAATATAATGGCGTCAAATGGGTTGATGAACCTAGGGCTAGACCCTATGTGAATTTTTTGGGTGTTCCTATGTATCCCATAAGTATGTGAATCAAACTATATGTAGTTCATGACGATGTTGTGCAGTTGATCAGTATGCAAAGGGATTTATGATAATGGAAGGAGAATCCCTGACGAAAAGAACATGGAATAGTTATCATAAAACTGACATGAATGAGGACCCAAGATTCCCTTACCACACCACGTTCTTCTGACATAGTTCTGGACGAGGGGCTAAAAAGAGGGCATGATTTGAGGTACATGGGGCAAGAACTCAAGAAAAAATGTTTGGGTTTCCTAAATAACCCAATAATATGGGAATCAAGCCACAAATTGTTCTAGAAAATGACAGGGTAGGGTACGAATGACATGGTAAATAGTATAGTTTAGGTCTGGACCATGCAACAAATGAATCATCATTTGAATGATTTTATTTGTTTATTAGGGTGGGTTTAATTTTTTGTGATGAAAAAAACCTATGTCGGAGAAGCTAGGCATTTATATAAGAATCAAGCCATATGCAGGCCTTCAAAAATGGCATGGTGGATGATGGATGCCAAACATGATTCTCCCTTGAGCAAGGACACCATAATGTGGTGCCATTTTTCTTCATGTTTCCAAGACGATAGTGTCCTTGTGTAGGGTTGTATGATAGGAATAACACCTTAATTTTAACATTATATGGAAATGAAGCAGCAGTTTATTGTCATGTGGGACCAGGAAGCATAGTTTAATGCCATGTGTATTGGGTGCAGATTAAAAAATGTGGTTCTAAAGGGAATGTCCATGGAGTGGTGAAGCATACCCGACACAAATGGTGAAATCATTCCCCACCACATCGCATGAAACCCCATTAGAATGGTACCTCATGCCAAGGGGATAGAAAAGATCATATGACATGGGGATAGACTCAGAGACTAAATTTCAAGGCTTTCCTATGTATATCATAAATATGGGAATCATGCCAAACATAGTTCTCGAGATTCATGTAGTTTAATGTCGTATGGTAAGGATGAGGGGGTCATTGTTTATGGTCATAGAGCTTGTACTGAATGAACTGTGATTCCTCAAAGTAGTTGAAAACCTTGACCAAGTCTGTATGACCATGTGAGCTAAGCCCGGTATGAGAAATAATGGCATATAAGGTCTTCACAAAATATGGAATGCTATGTAAGCAGGAATGGTGTGGATTTGAAGATGAATCACATGACACAGATTCACCCTGTTTAATGTGCATTGGTGGAGGGAGGGATAACACCAAGGGTGTTAAAATTCCAATTGATCATGGTAGACTAAAAAGGGATGTGAATCACAAGACCAATATTTAGTTTTCAATAGGAGTGGCACAATGATGGAGGATAACTGTTGGACAAATTCGAAACATAGCATACTTCTCTTATGACCTGAAATGGGGACAAACAAATGAGCATAGACCATTGACAATATTCACAACATGGGAATTGTGTCAAATTTTCATTCAAAATATATTAATTTTTTTCCCCATTATGGTAGGAGAGCATTGGGTCCCAGCATCTATGTCATTCAGGGGTCCTTTCTGGTGTGAAATATGATGGAAACATAAATAAAGGAAAATTGAATGATGAGAAATAGATAAAAACATGTCCATGTAGAATCCAACGATCTAGGTCCTAAACCATAGTGCAACTAGGCACATTGGAGAGACATTAAAAGGGTCAAGGGTCCCATTTAAGATTAGATGTCTTAACGAGATAAGTGGAGGAAATGGGGTAGGAGATCTCTAAAGAGAGAGGAACATGGTGTGGCAATTTGAAACTATATGTGAATGAATAAACAATCCCATATACGCCGCATACCCCCTCCTAGATAATGTCAACCAGGTGGCCAGAAGGAAATTGGGGTTTCTAAAAAATATGTATATACCTGATGATTAAATATCTGGGCATTCCTACATATCCCGTGAAGATCGGAATCAAGCCAGAAGTAGTTCTGAAAATGTAATGAAATTTAAAATCATGTGATAGGGACATAGAAGGGAGGAGTGTCTCAAGGGGATGTGTGTATAGTGTAAAATCACCTGACTTGAATGATGTCATGGATTCCATACCACATGTCACAATCCTAAGTGATAACGTGGGCTAAATAGGGAAACAATGTTGATGGACCTGAGGCTAGGCCACAGATGAATGTTCCGGTTGTACTTATGTATCTCATAAGTATGGGAGTCAAGCCATGCATAGTTCTTGAATATGTCGTACAATTTATCATTGTGAAACAAGGAAATAAGATATCATAGTTTAAGGTCCTACAACTCGGACTGTTTTGCAGTTTATCATCCTGTGTGAGAAGTGTTGGGTAGTATTACATCCTTCAACCTAGAAAAAAATGTAGCTTAATGTCTTGCAAGAAGAAAGGGGTCTTGTTTTAAAGTAATAAAACATGTAAAATATTTCATTTCATTGTCTTGTGGGAAAATTTTTGGGTAGTTTTACATCATCCATCCAGGACGAATAAATTATTTTAATGTCATGTGGTAGAGTCAGGGAGGGATTATTTTTAGAAAAATACTTCTTAAAGAATTTAGCATTGGTGAGTGGAGTAATAAGCTCACCATCCATGGAGACTAGAGAGTGTCCACCATTTGGGTAAACCGTGTGAATGATATAAGGTCGCTCTCATTTTGGCTCTAACTTTTGGGTTTTCATTCCAGGTATATTTGGAATTTTATGGCCCAATACCATGTCACCTTTTAAGAAGAAGAATATGAGATCATTCTTATTGAAAGCCCTGGATATAATTTTTTATGTATCTCCAGATTGTGAAGGGAAAAAAACCTATTCTCATCAAGAAATTACTATTCATTAAGATGGATTTAACTATTTTTTCTGGTATTTTTTTATTATAGGCAGTTGTGTATAATAAGGGTAACAGAATCTAAATGGTATGGACTACCTCTACTCTATACACTAGGGAATATTGAGTAACCTCGGTGGAATTATGAGACATTGTTCGGTAATACCAGAGTGCATTGGGGATTTTATTCAGCCAACTAATCTTATTATTAGAAATTTTCTTATACAAGATTTGAGGGGTGGTTTCTTGAACACCTCAATTTTACCATTTTATTTCATATGATAGCGAGAGGTATGATTCAAATTTATTTTTAAATGGTGTAAAATTTCATCAGTGCAACTACCCAGAAATTGAGGCCATTTTTGGTAAGGATGGCATGAGGGACTCCAAATTGATGGATGATGTTGGAGCTCACGAATTCAGCGATAGAAGGGGACTTGACTTCACAAAGTGGAATTTATTCTACCCACATGGAAGAGATATCTGTAATAGTTTGTAGGAACCTTCACTGACAATATGTTTCTAGTGGATATGGTCCCATGATATCGAGTCCCCAAACTGCAATGGGCCAAGAGTTCTTGGCAGTATGAAGACTTTCAAGAGGATGATGAAGAATGTTTTTATGGATCGGACCAGCATGGATCCTATTGGAAGACAAGATACTAGAACAAATCATGGTAGGACAAAAGTATCCTAATCATCAGATCTAATGAAAGATTTTTATCCCTAACTGATATTCCCTGCATTAACCAGCATGCAATTCCTACATGAACTGAGAAATATAACCTCCCTGAATGAAACCGTGGATAATCCCATCAAAACCACATCTATATAGGATCCTTTCAAGACTGGAACAACTCTGGAGAGTGAAATTCGCTACATTTCATTTGATCCCATCATGATTGGTTCTGTCTTTCAAGAGATTACCATGCTATAGATACTCAATAAATGCATTCATCTAGTATGGTGTCACATCAAACACCATGACAAGGGTCCTTGGGGTCCTGATGTGGAGGCCTCAGTTATAAGGTGTCTTACATATAGGCTATTATCATAATCTGGAGAAATGAGAGTGATGAATCATTGATGGGACACATGTATAATCAAATAATCCTAGATAGGATCTACAATAGATGTGTCTAGGATTTCCATGGAATCGAATCATCCATTCTATGATAGAGGGACATTAGTAAATTCTAGATGAGGAGGTAACGTGGCCATCAAGTGGCGAGTATGCTCTAACAATGGTACGAGCTCTAGCTTCCTGACGATGTAGTCACATTTGATATGCTTGATGGCTAGTTTGGAGTCCCATTTTACATGCCGGTGGGGAACATCAATCTTGAGGGATAGCATGAGACTGGTTATGAGGGCCTGATACTCTACATCTATGTTGGTATAATATTCTAGAAATAAAAGGGTATGGCAGGGCATCTTCTGCTGACGTGGTGATGATGACACCCAGGCCCACTCTATTAAGTCGAGGATCATTGAGCCTTCTACCAATATGTCATTAGAAAGTTCTAAAAATGTTCATTTTATTTCATGGGATGGCTTTAGACACTGATAGGATTTCATCATCTAGAAAATAAATATCCAGAGACTATTCGGCAGGGCTTGGATGTGCGGGATGAAAGTATTCCAATGTATATATATTGATAGTCTTATGGGGAACAAACATGATGTCCAATTGTTGAATGATCACTGCCCATTATGCTAGATGGACTATAAACATGGGGAGGTTTAGAATGTACTTCAGCGAATCAACTTAAGAGACCAGTTGTATCTCATGGTGCTAGAAGTATTGTCACAATTTATACATTGTGAATACCAGTGCGAGGAAACTATCCTTGATAGGGGAGTATCTATTCTTTATATCAAGGAGCATGTGGATAAAATAATATAAATTTTTCTATGTTCCCTCATTCTTCTTCTGTGTGAGAAGGGCGCCGAGGATAGCTTCCGAGTGGTCCCATAAATGAATAGTCTCATTCCAAAAATAGGTGGCTTCAGAATTGGAGGTTGTAGTAGGTACTACTTGATTTTATCAAAATCATTATGACACTCATCACCCCATTCATAATCATCACCACTATTCATTAGTTGGGAAAATGGATTACACATTCCAGCTAGATTTGTGATGAATCAACATATGTATGTTTTCTGGCCTTGAAAAACTTTTAGCACCCAAATGTTTCTTGGAGGATACATCTAACTGATGGCCTTGATCTTTTCTAGACCGTTCATAATGCCTCTGTATCTGACAACTAATATAATAAACTTTCTGAAGGTGACCCTGAAGGACCACTTCATGTGGTTAGTCATTAGATCGTGAGAAAGAGAAAGTCAATAACTTTATCAAGATCTTTGATATGGTCCTAATGATGTAATGATTTTTCCACCAGACCATCCACATATCATTCCTCCAATGTTTCAATGATCATCCTGAATATTTGATGCATGGAACACTAATAGGTGGTGCATGCATTATTTTGACCTATGGGAATTACCTAGTAGCAAGAAGTACCTTATGGTGCCTTGAAGGTAGTGGACCCTTCATCATTAAGGAAATTGACGATATGATTATATCCAGAATACCCATTCTGGAAGGGGAGAACATGGATCCTAATTGTGGCTTCAATCAATAGTTCTATCATAGGAATGAGAAATTCATAATTTGGATTTTGATAGTTGATATCCCATAAGTCAACAAAGACTCTGATCTATTCTCTCTTCCTCCTGACGGGCACAATATTAGGTAACCATCTAGGGTACTGGGTCTCCTTGATGATGTTGGCTTTGAGGAGATTTTCTCCCTCGACCTTGACCATGGCATTGTGAGAAGGGTGTATCTCTCCAGGAGGCTATTCGAACCTATGATATTTTTCCAAAAGATTGACATATTAGACAAAGACCTAAATAACTATCCATGAAATCTCATCCTATCACTATATAAATAAATCATGATGATTTATTAGGAAATCCAAGTATCTTTGTTAATCATTGACATGCATAGAAACACTAATCATCATTGGTATCAGATCTGTCTCGTTATTGAGGTTCACATGTACCAATTCATCAACTGTAGTGGAGGCACCCTTTTAAATTTTGGGAGGTCCATCCACCAAATCATATTATTCATATGTGGTGACAGGATCATCGGTAGGAGGAAATTCTTCCAAGATGACATATCAGGACGAGACACTAGTTCCAGCCAGAGCAGTAGTGGAATCCTCATTTGAGGACTCCTTCACTAATGATACCATAAGGATAGATTTTGTTGTCCAAATACCATATAAAAATTTAAAGAAGGGGCCACATTTGACTATATCAAAGAAATAGTGGCATGCCTTCTAGATCTATTTTATCCCAACCATTTGGAAAAAATAAGTGTGACATATTGCTCATACCATGGGGTGGACATCTTGATACATTATAAGAGTAGTTGGCTCTGTGATCACCTAGTCCTGATTTTTTTAAGAATGTGATGTGATCCTCAGGTGATCTGTATACCTGGGAATTTTCTCCCCCTTCATTCCATAGAAAATGGGGAATTTCTCCATGTTTGGGGTCGTGGTCTCCAGTTGGTGAATTGGGAAAATGTAGGCGTTTTCCAGTTCGATCCACTGTTTAGTCATAACCATAAGTTGTCAACCTCATTATCCTGAATCTACCCTTCATTTCTACTTTAATATTCGGCAACCAATTTTTAAGACATATATGGATTGTATACGGTGTTATGGGAGACTACCATGAACTCGGTGTTGGAAACTAGGCCATTTAACTAGGTCTTCAGGCGAAATTTTCCAACTGGCGTCTGCTCTGTCTGGTCATAACATTGAATTATCAGGTTATATGGACTCAGATATAGCTTAAAAATCCCATCTTTAGAAGTGTCTGGGTCAGGATAAGGTTGACCCAAGAGCCCATATCAAAAAGGAATCAGCAAACGTCCACACAATTGATATGGCCAATGTTGTATAGTGGGAATATGTTCCCCTTTATAGGAGAGCATTCATATTATCTGGAGAGAGAGACGATGGATTTACATTTTTAATTATTGATTGTCTAAACATGGATGGATTATTTGGCTACAACCTATGTCTCAAACTAGAGGGGGCATCTGAAAGCCTCCATAAGGGCTTCCTGCCATACCACTGATATTTGAAGTGACTCAAGTATAGACAACTTCATAGAAATTCTAGCATGTTTCTTGAGTAAATCATACTTTTTTTCCATCCATACACTTCTATAGACAAGATTTATCTCAATGGCTGGAGGTTTTATCAGCACTACTAGTTGAACCAACAACTAACTAGTATGAATAATTTCTTATTTATCAATAGTCGAGACGTGTAGAAAGAATACCTACTGAGGTCAAGGTTACTTAGGTCCATCCCTAATGAAACAAGACAGATCATAGCATGGTCGTGGTGGTTCTATCAGATCAAGTAATACAAATGGCAGTGGATGCAGATTTCATGAAATGAGATGAGAAGGTTGCGCATGTTGAGCTCTACGCTTGGCCTGTGTTGGTGGAATTCATAGCATGTCTAGATGCACTAACCAATACATTATAGAAATTCATATTCTCATTGCTCCATTGACACAAGTGTCAGCTTAGGGCATTGGGAGGGTTTGCCTGGAAATCTCCATCATCAAAAACTATGTTGGGGTTAACCAGCTCCCCGGAGTTAATTGAAGCATACCCATGATCATAAATTGAATAATAATCCATTACTTGAGGATTCTAGTGGTAAAAACCATATTTGGGGGAATTAAATCACCATGAGTATGGGAAGATTATGGCATTAATGGGGGAATTTGTCGTCGATTCTTCCCCTTCAGGGAAGAAGAGGGATGAGATACAGACATTGAAGTAGTTATTATAGGTAAAATTTCATGTTCTAAAGACTTGAGCTAATTCAAATGTGCATGGATAATTCCATGGGAATGGGAGATATCATTGAGAGTCATTTTGTCTTCATACGATTGAGATTCGTGGTTAAAACCCAACTGCCATTCACCCTCAATGTCACTATCAGTATTTATACAAACACATCCCACCTATGTTGGGATCGGACCCAACCCCACTATGTTACTATAGAGATGGTCTTGGAGCCATTATTTTATCATATATCACTTCTTGATGTTATTTCAATGGATCCAGTGATACGTGATATAATTGGGGCGATCTATGAGATCCGCCACTTCGGGCCTCCTGCATTATTAAAACTGTAGAAATACTTGGTCCGAGGATCATCATAAATTACCAGTGACCTGAGAATCAATAAATAAGTATGTTCAGTTTTTTCTTTGCAAGGAAGGGGGCTCTGGGGGTCTGGTCTTAATGAGGGGGTGGATAAAACTGTCTAGGAGGTGGAAACAAATTATCTCTCTTGGGAGGAGGAAGTGCATTACGTGGGAGAAACTTCTGATTCTAGGGTTGGCACTACTGGGTTGCAGGTTGTGCATGAGGTTGTGGCCACCAGAGAGGCCATGGTGGTCACTACACTAGTAATATCTCTATCTTCCAGGGAGCCTCTATTTCTTCTACCGCATGAGCTCTGCCTTAGTGGCTCTTCTCGTAAGAACTATAAGAAGAAATGGATGTGCCTATATGGATTGGTGTAAGGATTCCTCTAAACACTGGTCTTTGTTAGAGATACCCCAAGATCCCCTTATTTAGATCTAAGTGATTAGGGATGGGACAAATTTAGTTATGAAATTCCCCACAGACATTGTTTGCAACTATTCCTGAGTCAGTGGCATATCCAAGGACTCTGTGAGGCCTTTAAACAGGAAGATAAAATCTGCAACGTGCTCATCAGCCCTCTTCTTGCAGTTGAAGAGGTCAGAAATGCTTGTCATCTGGGTAGTGGAACAAAACTAGTAGTGGAACATCCTATGAAGATCTTCCTAGCATGCTGATGATTTATTGGGAAGCAGGTTGTACCAAATGAATGTGGGCTCTTCCAGCATATGTATGATACACTGGATCTTGGCGGCCTCCTACATCACTTGAGTTCCCAAAATGGGTTGGAACCATGCAATAATTTTTTCTAGATACTTTAGTGGACACACATATCATTAAAGGTGGATAACGTAGGGTTCCTAAAACCAGGGGCACTGTCATATCATCCACCAAGGCCGAATACAACTTACCATCAGGTCAGATCTCCACCTATCAAGTTTGTAGGGCCTCAAGATGGGAAATAAGAGAGGAAATTGTATCGTCATGGATGGGATTCTTATTTTGATGAGGATCTGTGACAAATATTACACTGTAAGGTTCTTTAATATGATAATAAGGCCCCGCAGCTCGTGGATTGGTTGGTGGGATGACTTGTGGGACTTCTAGGGGAACGACCTATGGAGCAGCTGGGGGGAACCTGAGATGGGTCCCGAGGAGGGTTATCGCACAAATCGAGTGGCTTTGGTGATTCATATCATACCCACTATCCATAAGCGTTGGCCTCTACCATGTCTATATGGGTAGGATGGTCAAGGTCACCCATAGACAACTCGTTGGGGGGTTGCTATACCTGCCCATACTTCCCCAGTCGAGGATCAATGTAGTCTTGTCACCGTTCCACTGTAGGTTCAATGAGATGTTCATAGACCATATTTTTATGTTCCATGAGCTGTTGATGCAATGTAGCCTTTTCAAGATCACCTTTTATCCTTTGAACTAAGCCAAACAGGTCAGAGGGTCTGAAAGCCCCAACTTGCTATTTACCTTTGTTGGGCTCTCGACTGAAGGATAATGACTCGGAAGGTGTGGTAAGGCCCCATAAATTTCTTTGCTGTCAAATAACCCTGCCCAAAAAATCCAACACGTGAGGCACCACCCGGAGGAGTAACTTTTCTTTGATGATTCCTAGGTCAATTTCCACCCCTCATGGGTTATCCATGGTAATTATCACTATGCTTGAGGTGATATCCTCAATATCACTGGGAATTTCGGGATGGCATAAGATAAGAAAGTCCCCCATGTACATATATGAATATGGAGGGAAGACTATTGAATAATTCTGAAGAGCACTATAGAGATCTGGACACATCATTACAGGAAGGTCTGATGATGAAAATGCGACTTAGGGGGTTGAGCCACAGGGAGGGAAGCCATGCTGACCATGCAGAATTGAGGGATGATATCTTCAAATATTTCTTGGTTATAGGGTTAATCCACCTTTCGATGATGGATATAGAAGTTTGTTTGCTAGAGAGTCTAGAGGAAGCAAATGACCTCCTCCTGGGTAATAGATTCCAGTGTACTAATGTTCGTGTTTGTAACTGCCCAGAACATCTTTGGGAAATGGGTTGTTGATTGGATTTCCCAAAAGCTCCTCATCTCAGACTTGGGAGCCATCCCTTGGTTTCCCCACTCATCGAATGCAGACAGTTTTGAGACTGGTAATAGCACTAAAGTAGACTTTCATGATTGTAGACATGTCAGTGGAGAGTACAGTGTGAAAATTGACAATCCACCACGTCATGGGATTCCTTACAATAAATGCACTGATTGCGCCACCTCATCTTTGTAAGATGTACTAACATCCTCGGTTTTCTATAATATGGATACAATCATTGGTGGTGGGTCATGTTGTTTCTAGCCCTTTATTGGTCCCCATAAGAACTCTATATTATATCTTGTTGAGGTGGAGAATTATCTTGTTGATGATAAAGTGGATTGCATAGCTAGGCCCGATAATGGGGAAAAATCATCCTCTTCATGTATGTATCTCTAGAGGGATAGATGATTCTGTTGGGCCTCACATTCTGGAAGGATGAGGATTATACACCTTGTTCCAACCCCATCCCCCGACACAAAATGTTCGGGTGAGGGTTCAATCCTCAAATCACACTCTGCCTCAGAATCTAAAAAGTTGAAAATTTCAATCATGGTTTGGAACTTCCCAACATTATTTATTTGGTAGAAAAAACCCACCCTCCTACCCTGAGATGGTTATTAAAGACATGATAGCTTTTTAACATGCGGAGGTCCTCTATGTATATCCGTTATAGATAGGGGAGGACCTCCACCCGCACTAGATGTGATATGAATAGTGTCTTCACATCGATTGTTGGTGACGTGGGGAGGACCAATTCTCTATCGATCTAGGGTGTGGGGGCCTCCTTAGAAAATGTAGAATGGATAATAGGGAGGACCTCCAAGTTTGATAGTACTGGAGTGGGTAGGTCCTCTGTTGGAACTTGTAATCATATATAGAGGATCTCGACAGTGGTCTTTTATAGTGTGGGGAGGACGTTCTCTTATGTCACCTCTAGTTGAAGTGGTACAAATAGATCCTTCATGATAGTTAAATCAGACATGAGAAGGGCCTATGTGGTCGCTATTGAGGAAGTGGCACGACCTTCATTTTGGTGATTACAAGAATGGGGGGACCTCCGAATATATCGATGAGCACATGGTGAGGGCCTCCATTCATTTAGGTGACTAGGAAAGGAAGAACCTTATGTAGATAACATGGTAAGCATTGGAAGTTCTCATATCTGATACCAGGAGAACAGGTATGACCTCTAAGAGGAGTGGTAATAATGCATGGAGGGCCTCCACAATAGTTGATTATGGTGTCATGGGGAAGAGCTCCATACTGAATATAGGAGTGGGGGAAGACCTATAATATGTCTAATATTGGAAAGGGGGGGGGGAAATTTTATTGGACGTAATCATCATGGGTTGGCCTGAGAGAGATGCTGCTAGCCCCGATAATTGGGAGATCTAGTTTAACCTGCCTGCAGGGTGACTGGTGCCTCAACATTGGATGGGCTTGGAAGTTCTGCTGCTCTGTAACCGAGAGGAGCCCCTACACAATGATGACAGTGGATTGATAGCTCGTGTCGGTGGTGGATCAGGCCATTGATGTTGGGTTGGATGGTTCCCTTAAGTGGGCACACAATTGAGCATGCACCCGACATTGATGTTGGGTCAGCTGAACTAGAGCCAGCTGTGTAGGGGGTATGGACCACTTGCTCCTACGTATGTATGACTGGATGGTGACACTAACGTCGTTAGGTGGGAGCCCTCCTTAGTAGATCCCTAACTGAAGTCCCACCCGGGTGGACTCAGACATCCCTTACATTGCCTACATAAATGAGTGAGTCATATGAGTTCTCCAAGTATATACTTCCAAATATGTTTAAGGTCATAGTGGGAGGAGTGTCTCCATGCATAGCCTTTCGGAGGGGGGGGGGGTTATGGGGCATAGAGAGATTTATGTCTTAGTGTGCTATGCACCTCTTCAGGATGACCCCATACTATTCATATTGGTAAACAAGAGTCTCAATCACTCTCCTATGAATAAGTTCAATGGGTGAGAGGGTGTGTGGTCGCCCAGTAGCTGCTGGCACGGGAGCCATCACAGAGGACATGGAGCATTGGGGAATAGTAGTATTTGTACTTCCCCAACCACTACGTCTATGGGAGGGAGATGAATGGTTTCCTGTAGTTTGTGCTTGGATCCTACATTGCAGGAAAATGCACTCATTATTATGGACAATAGAAAAATGATGCACAGTTCCCCAATATCATTCAGTCTTCTAGGGGTGGATAGAATGATCCATTCTAACAACGCCACACACCGGAATGCCCAATAATCAACTGCCAAACATTGATGTGTTTCACAGTAGACAAAATATTTTTTTGTAGGGATCAATCACCAGATAACTGGATATGGTGAAATGCTTATCTATTGATGGATAAAACACAACTAATCTTTATATTGAAGAGAAGATTCATATCAGGTTGACAATTTCTGTTTCTGACTCTTTCACTGGGTAATTCATCATCATGCCACACCACACTAGTTTTTTCCCCACATTAACACTTTTCAAACCGGGGAAACATTCATTGATTATTCAGGGATATTTTCACCATGATCAAAACAGAATGATGGGATGTCAGTCTATCCTTTCATGGATTCCTCCTTACAATTCGCCACCTATTCAGGGTCTCCTCAATATATTTATATATTTTTTTCGTGAAACTCTTACAATTGCGATGTATTGGTGGAGAAAAACTAATTACACTACTTCAATTAGGGAAATCCAAGGGATCATGTTGGGGCAGTAATGTTCAGTCAGGGTAGTAGTCACATTGGACATAATGGGCATGTATGGATGAAGAAACACTAGAACACCTGGATTATATCCCTTTATTATTAGGCATCTCAAGGGCACAGAAGCCTGAGGCATTCAAAGTCAAGTTTGGGGAATTATATTCCATATATATTTTCCTGAGGTTTTCTTTAGCATCCTATGTTTAACACGGGTTATACCAAGAGTTTAACATATAAACAATATGGATTGAACTAATCAGAACAATTATGGGAGGGGATCTGATGGGTGGATCAAAACATCCAATTATGGTGGATCCTAGGATTCATGGGTCCCTGTAAAGGGGATACCATGGTTCACCACTGTCTGGGATTTCCATAGTTCCTTATAAGGGGGACACCAATGTTTACCATTGTATATGATTGATGCTCGTGGAGACCTCCTACGTATCATATATAGAGGATAGAGGTAAAAACCCATATAGTTCAAGAGGATGATAAATCAAGTTGTACACAAATGACAACAGCCCAGGGATACATTGGTGAATACACATGGTTAGGATACCATTACAAGAGGGAAACTCTTGTTTTGATGATTATGGGTTTTATTGGGCTTTTGAGTAGTAATCTAACTGGGTGCTTCGAGGATCATTGATGAGATGGAAGACATGATCTCACTAGAAGGTGGAAGCCCAGGTAAGAATCAAGATGGATGATGGATGGTTAAATGATGTGGATGGGAGATGTATGGTTGAACCGACGTGATGTTGATGATGATGGTGGGCTTGAACCTCAGACTGGATTCCTACCTACCCTAATCGGAGAAGGCATGGATCAAAGTACACATTGTTTGGTGGGTGATGGGACACATAAAGAGGCGGCCAATGAGAATGGACATATGGATGGGACCCAATGGGCATGGAACCCCCAGGTTAAGGCATGATCGTCTCTAAAAACAAAGGCACAAGGGAATCGCAAGGATGATACATGAGTGATGAGATTTAACCTCAGAGAGCTATCATAAATATCCCCATGGAAGTGAATCAAATTCCACGTAGTTCAGGATGGGGCATGGAATTGGGGTGTAAAAAAAGGGTAGCTACCCGAAAAAGTGTTGGAGATTATGAATGGTTATGAACCCAGGAGCTGATAAAACGCCACTATGGGACATACCATGGATGTGGGGTCCCAAATATTTGGACACAAATGTTTCACAGAGTTTGGAGTTGACCCTCAAGGAGGCTTCTTATATACCCGACCTAGGATACAGGGATCAAACCCCATGTAGTTCATAAGCATATAGTTTAATGAAATTCCAAACTAAAGGGGCATGCAATTTAACATCATTTAGGACAAGGATGAACCAATGTGACGTGGTTTGAACCAATGGTTGATGGGATTGCACCATATGTATGCTTCTTAGGTACCCTTTATAGAATGGGAAAAGGAAAAATTCTATGTAGTTCAGTGGATGGGGGATGGGGCTTACAAACTAAGGATTCCCAAAAAGGGGTGTCATGTTTGATAATTACTCTGACCCCATGATCCATGCTCGGTGTGAGGATCAATTGGAAAATAAATACCTAATGATCACGTTGTGGATGGTTCATCCCTAAAGAATAGAGTAGGGCATACGTGTGGTCGAGTCCCGAGGAGATGGAGATTGGGACTTACTTCAGGATGGAGGCCCGATGGCGATAAATCCCATGGGGAGTGGGATGGGGTATGGACATTACCCTGTGCATATTCCCCCTTTGGTCTTGGTTCTCGAAAGTGTCAATTGGGAGAGAGGGTTCTACATCTTATGAGAAAGGCTAGGGAGATACACTAGGTTGGTTTTTCCTTCCCTAATGGTAGATGTCATACTATGCAAGGAGAATCACATTCCATGTGAGGAATATCCCACTCCCGTTGATATGAGTGGGTGTGAAAATTTTCAAAGGTGAGGTACCCCATATATATTTCAAATTATGAGGCTACAATTTAAGTCATTTCTATGGGAAGACAATCCTTGGAAGATTAATGTCCTGCAGCTCAACCGATGGGGATTTTCTCCTCACCCCATGGACTTAAATAACCGGTGGGCATTAACCATGGGTTAAGGGAAGGCACCAGCAATGCCTTATAGAGATGGGGTTGTGAAGTGATCTATGGAGGGGCTCACAAAATCATGTATATGTTAAGAATAAATTGTAGTTAGTGTGCCTAGGAGAAGATTCCTAAGGCAATGCAACACAGCATGAAACACGTCCCAATGGGACCTAGAATTATTTTCATACAAACATGGAGGTCAATACATGATATGTGTGAACATGAAAAGGGTGTCACACATAATAGGGGCTCGGACATGGTTTCATAGTGTAAGGATGACACATGGAGTGCACATGGAGGAGAAAACACATGTTTGAATGGGTGCGATCAAGATGGAAGGTTGCACGCAACATGGGATGGTTGTTATAAAAACAAGTGTATGTGTGTAAGGGGAGACCCTGCACACTTGTTCGAAATGACACACTAGATTACACTTGTCACAACTCGTCGTCGGGGCACATGTCGTGACTATCCCAAGCCCGCCTTCCATAGGCCAGGGGCTGGCGACTAGCACCAAAGGCGAATCCCCGATAAAATGGAAGGCATTTCCTTTAAACCTGTAACACACACAGTCTGAACACAAGCATTGGGAGAAATAAGTACTATTATAGAAAAGAAATGTTTGTTGAAAGTAAGTGGCCCAGAATACAAACCAAACAGAACAACAAGTACAAGTAAAAGGGAAAAACATCGCATGGACCATCCACTGGGGAATCCTACCTGAAGGGTATGTACAGAACTCAAAAAACTTGTCCCTGAAGTACGTCACATCTAGTCCAGCTCTGAGTAGCCTATCGTCCAACACTCCCAGCCTCGATCACTACTATATGTCATCTTCATAGAACACAACAAGGTGCGGGCAATGCCTGTGTAGGGGTGAGTATAAAAATACTCAGTAGGGGACACTGAGACCCCCTAAGGTCTCCCATAATCCACTAAGGATAAAACACAGAAGTAAGATACAATCATGAATTATCAACCATCCTTACTTAGGTATATTCCAATATACATACTTATGTGACCAGTCATAGTCTGGCTCCAACTCTTGAGCCCAAGCACAACCCAATCCACAAAATAAGTAAAGTCAATCACCTCAGTGATAATTATTGGAAGACAAGACTGAACTCACACAAGTATAAAAAACATAAAGAGATGTAGTGATGATTAGATGGAGCCTCTGAATCATCTCTTCTATCAAAACCACATATGATCTTGGAAGAATAACATCGCTGCCGAACCCACGGAGGATCCCGGTAGAGAAGTCACTACTGTCGAACCCACGAAGGATCCTGGTACAGATGTCACCACTGTCAAACCCATAGAGGATCCCGATATAGAATTCATCTCTGTCGAACCCATGGAGGATCCTGGTATAATATCATCGTTGTCAAACCCATAGAGGATCATGTGATATCCGTCGCAGCCATCCATAGGGTTTCCACACACATCATGCTCAATTCCGAGAGGGTCGGCTTCTCGAGCCAAGCTTCAATACATCAACTACCATGAAGTCTCAGGTTGATATATCTTGTAGTTCCATCTGATCACAAGGAACCAAACGTGACATATGGTGCGTCAATAAGATGCCGGGTCTGTGAGTTATTGGTGTTTCCGTTCCAGGGGCTCGGTTGATATTTCGGCTCAAACCAGCCCGACCGTACACCAACTTCGTCCAAACCTCAACTGGAGTATGCCAAAAGAATTGTATTGCTCCATGAATTCCATTTCCATAGACATTTTGTTGATCAGACACCCGTAGCCAACGATTCAGGTTAAAAGTTGTAAATGGCCATAGCGGGTCCTGGTCTGGTCTGAACCAGTTAAACCGACCCGACCTGTCCCGATCTGAACTAGCATCTGACCCAGTCCGTGGGTGCAACTCGGTCAGAGGAAACAGCGTGATCTGAGGGGACGAATGGACCCGAAGGGGTGGCCCAGCCATACGGGAGGCCCGACCCTGTGGCGGCCCAGCACGCTGGCCATGTGGCCTGGCCCGACTAGCGATGTGGCCCGGCCAGGCATGTCGTGTGGCCCGGCCCAGCCGGATGTGTTGCTCGGCCTAGCATGACTTATGGCAGGGCCCGACTGGCCATGTGGCATGGCTCGACAGGCCGTGTGGAAGGGCCCGGATGGGCAGGTGGCCTTGCCTGGCTGGCCGTGTCGCCTAGCCCGAGGGGCCGAGTGGCCTAGCAGGCAAGCCGCGGCGGGCAGGACGCGGGGCCTGGATGACCCTACCGTGTGGTCCGGGCAGCCACACCTGGGGGGGGGGGGGGCATGCCCCTGGCTTCCGAAGAATCTATGGGACACTTCGAGCCCCACCTTGTGGAGTGTTGCCCGGCCGCCCTCCTCCGTCCGCCGCATCCTTTGGTCGTGGCTCCTCCCTGGCGTGGCATGACAGCGCCACACCCATTACGTCAGACCATCATAGACTTCATGGCTGCAGCTTCTCCCTTTGGCACATTGCGACGACACGACGCCCCTCCGGCACCGCTGCGGTCCATACGGCCATGACTCGTTCCTCAACGCGGCGTGACACCGCCGCGCTCCTCCTGTGACCCGGTGGCCCTTGCACCGCTGTAAATTCTCACACCCGGCTTGTTGCCGGTCGACATACGTATCACCAACACAGTCTCCATCAAGAGAAGATAAACGGAGTAGAGTTCGGGCCGTGTTCATGTGGCCCGCACCCTCTGTGTTATGATGATAAAAAAAGGAAATTCTCAATCCACAATTTGAACAACATATAATGGAGAGTAAAACACATACCCCTACCTCAATTTCGGTGATCAATGACAGAGTCGCGGAAGACAGATGTCACGGGAGCCGGACGTCATTCCGTCAATGTCGGAGGAGGAAGAGCTCGGTGAAAATGAGTCAAGATGACGTTGTCGGTGTATTTCGTGGGTGACTCCTTCTTCCTTGTTTTGGTCGAAGATCGAAGGAGAAGTTCATCATTCTTTTGTGGATCTTCATTGGAAGGATGAAGCTATTCAAAGAGATCTCCAAAACTCCACCAAAAAGGATCGCCAACAAAAATTAAATAAAATAAAACAAATTATTATAAGGATGGGATAATGAATTCAAAAAGATTCAAATTCATTAAGTTACATCCCTTAATTAAAATGTGGTGTTGGCTCATTAATTTGGTGGGAGAATGTGAAGGGTCCCCAAAATTTAATGGGGGATGTTGAGAGTTTCATCTTCTTTAATTGGGGGTTCATGGGGTTAAAGGGGAGTTAAGGAAGTTTAAGAGCTTGGGTAGACACCACCTATTAACATCCTCCCAAGGGAGATTAGGGTGTGGTGGGCCCCCTATATCCTCCATATAGTGGTTTTAACCACCCAAAAAATAAAAATATTCTACACATATTTTTATTTAATTTTATTTAGAAACCTCAATAATTAACTTCCATCCTCGATAAACCGCAACTGCGGTAAAGGTCTCATAAAGCGAATACAGGCACTGCGAGTTCAACGGTTTCCTCAGATTTCAATTCTGAGCACCGGTTCAAAAGATATAAAATCCCACTCATACGTTTACTGAACGCACCAGAAAAAAACCTAAAAAATTTATTACAGGCTCACTAGGCCTCAGAATCAGGTGCCGTCAAAAACTTCAGGCTCCTAAAATTCCAAATAATTTAAGAAAAAAATTCCCATGGATTTTATGGGTATTAAATTCTCCCCACCTCAAGGATTTAAATCCTCGTAAGCTATAACCCACACTTAAGGAAACAAAAAAGGGTAATGAGCAAGCATCTGAGCCTCTAATTCCCATGTTCCCTCCTAGAAGTTTCCATGCTTCCAGCGAACACACACTAGAGGTATCGAACATCTACGTGGTACATACTCTGGTCGATCCTCAATCTCCACTGGAACCTCTGTGAAAGTCACATCATCATTGATGTCCATCTCCCCATGGTCGATGATTTGGGAAGGTTCATGTACGTATCTTCTCAGTTGAGATAAGTGGAAGACGTCGTGCACCCGGTGCAACTGAGGTGGAAGAGCCAAGCGGTATGCCTCCTCACCTACTCTAATGAGGACCAGAAAATGTCTGATGAATTGTGGAGATAACTTCCTGGCTCAGAAAAATCTCTGTATACCTTGTCAAGGTGAGGCCTGTAAAAATATGTGGTCACCATCCTCGAAATACAGTGGTCTCTGTACCCTATCATCATTGGACATCAACCTGCTCTATGCAGTCTTCATCCTCTCTTGGATGATCTGCACTATCTCCATCGTATCCTCCTCCATCTATGGACTTACATGTGCGGACTCCCTGGGGTCTGTCCAGCACATAGGCGATCTGTAAGGTCCATCGTACAATGCCTCATAAGGTTCTATCCCGACGGTGGAGTGTTATCTATTGTTATATACAAACTCTACCCAGGGTATGATGTCCTCCAAGAAGTGGTCAAAGTCGAGGATTCATGCACAGAGCATGTCCTCGAGAGTCTGAATGGTTCTCTCAGTCTGACCATCTGTTTTTGGATGGAAGGTGGTTATCAAGCGAAGCTACATCCTGATAGCCTCCTGTACCCCCTTCCATAGCCAGGAAGTGAAATGAGCATCTCGATTGGAGACGATCATCGATGGCACACCATGAAGCTGTACGATCTCTCATACGTAGAGGCATCCCAGACTCTCTACTAAACCCTGCTCTCTAATCACTAAAAAATGGGCCGACATGGTTAGTCGGTCAAAAATCACCCAGATAGGGTCGTGTCCCCTGGATGTAAATGGAATTCCCTTCACAAAATCCCTGGATATCCCATCCCACAACCACTCTGGGTCCCTTAAGGGCTGAACTAATCCTGCTTGAACCTGGTGCTCTACCTTCAACTACTGACATGTGGAGCATCATGAGACAAACTATGCGGCTGCCTTCTTCATACCTGGCCACCAGTGCTTTTGTCGGAGGTCCTAATATATCTTCACCACTCCTAAATGTACCGCTAAAGGAGATGTGTGTAACTCCCACAACACGTCCTCCTGAAGTGAAACTGGTACCATGGTACATCCTCTGAAAAGAAGGACATGATCCCCACCTTTATAAAAACCATCAGGTGCCTGCCCTATGGATATCTGAGCACATCACATCTCACAGTCAACATCTCCACACTGTGCCTCTCCGACTCACTGAAGAAGTGGAGGAGGGACTGTGAGGGACTACAGAAAGGATGCTTCATCTCTATCCATGAAGGATATCTACAATGCAGGAAGATGCTCTGTCTCCTCTCCTATCAGCTAAATGACATGTATCTTACTTAGAGCATCTCCTAAAATTTTCCCCTTTCCATGTGTATAGTCTATATCGAAGTCATAGTCATGGGGGACCTCGATCCAACACCGCTGTCTCATGTTCAGGTCCTTTAGGGAGAAGATGTACCTAAGACTCTGGTGGTCAGTGTAGACTATAATGCGCTCGCCCATCAGATAGTCCCGCCACATATTCAAGTTGAAGACCACTGCTAATAACTCTAGGTCATTGGTAGCGTAGTTCTACTCGTGGTGTCTCTACTTCTGATAACCACACGCCATCTCCGCTCGCTCCTTCATGAGGAAACACCCGAGTCTGTTCGTTGATGCATCACAATATACTACGTACCAAATGACCTCCTCCAGTAGCCTCATGATGGGAGAACCAGTCAACCTCTGCCTCACCTCTTGAAAGCACTGCTGGTATCTGTCTAACCACAAGAACGGTTTCCCCTTCTTCGTCAATGTTGAAAGTGGTACTGAAACTCTAGAGAAGTCTGGAAAAAAACTCCGATAGAACCCAACCAGTCCCAAAAAACTACGAACCTCCATCACACTAACGGGTGGCTCCAAAGCATGTAATGCCTCAATCATCACTGGATCCACTGCAACTCCATCTTCCAAGATGACGTGTCTCAGAAAGTGTATCTCTCAGATATATAATTGGAACTTCAAGAGCTTACCATAAAGAGGTGCTCTCGGAGTGTTTCCAATACTACTCGCAAATTGTAGGCATGCTACTCCTCAGAAGTCGAGTAGATCGGTATGTCATCGATGAAGAATACAACTAAGATATCGAGGTAAGGATGGAATATTCTATTCATGAGACTCTTGAAAACTTCTGGAGCATTGGTTACGCAAAAAGGCATAACCAAGAACTCATGGTGGCCTTACTGATACCTGAATGTCGTCTTCTGCACATCCTCATCACAAACTCTGAGCTGGTGATAGCCTGGCCTAAGGTCTATCGTCGAGAAAAATCATTCTCCCTTCAGCTGATCAAAGAGTTTATCAACACACAGACGCAAGCTCCCATCCACCTTCATAGAGAAAAATTTCGAGAATTCCTAAGGTGAAACATTGGTTTGGATAAATCCATTCCCCTGTAAGTCCTCCAGTTGGACCCGCAGCTCAAGATGCTCCGCAGGGAGCCATCCGATATTCTAGAGTAGATATCATTGTCGTCCTGGGGTATAGGTCAATGTTGAAGTCCACCTCTCGGTGAGGAGGTAGCGCTGGAACATCATCAGGGAAAACATCTGTGTACTGACCCACCACAACTGGAAAACTCAGTCCCCACACATCAACTTCTATAAGAATGAGGCTAGCCAACTAATGTGTGATCGGCTACCACCTCCTCTGGGTAAGTCCATCCTGTACCGTAAAGGCTCCCTTCTCGCCGTTGAAGGTAAACCTCATTCCATCCTCATGGAAACACTGCACATTCCACCTAATACAGTCATTCTGAGAATGAACTGTGGATAAACAGTTCATTCCCAAGATGACGTATTAAGCCCTCGATGCCAATATGTGGAGACCACAGCCGAAGCTCTCACCTCCTAGAATAAGGTCACACTGCTGGAACCAGTGTGTAATCGTCGAGTATTCTCTCGTAGGAGTCTTTAGTCATATGGATCGATCCAATGGCTCCGTCAGAATCTCTGAGCTCCGAATGAGGGTAGCAGCAATAAAATAATGACTCGCACCTTTGTCTATAAGTACTGCAGCAAGGGTGGAGTAGAAACAGATATTACATCGAATCATATCAGGTGCGCTGTGGTCGTAGGCCTCAACTGCCTGGAGCTGAACCTGCCTCTGTCTTCCAGCTCCCTGTGGTCTGAGTGGACCTCCTAGTGCTTGTGGTGGTAGGGCCTTGAAAGCCGTCCACCACCTGCTGCTTGACCAGCTCCTCCTCTACGTCCGCCTGCTCCCGGAGGACCACGACAGTCGAACCACTGCCTCTGCCTAGGAGGTCCCTCCACTGACTTCTTCTCATCTTCGTGGTGGGTTGTGATGTCACGATCCATGTGACCCTACCCGCCACATGAATATCTCTTCCCACTCCTCCTATGGATGGCTCTATCTCGTGTGCACCGCACAACCAAAATTGTATCATGGGGTCACCCACATGACGGCCTAGTCCTCTTGGACCTATGTGACATTCGTCTGTGGATGGATGAAGAAGACACCGCTACATGTCGTCTGGTGGTGGGTCTCACTACTGGTGTCATGTCAACAAGAAAACTTTCCACAAGAAGGGCTCATTCCAGCACCCCCACCTGCGTCGTGCAATTGAGGGTGATGATTGTAGCCCTGATCTCATGCCTGAGTCCCTTCTCGATGGTCCGTGCCCTGAAGAATGGGTCCAACACCAGATCCGTGGAGTAGCGCGAGAGGTCGGTGAACCTCAGTGAGTACTGAGCTACTGTCATGTTGCCCTAGTGGAGATGAAGTAACTCCTTAATCCGCACCGCACAATGCGTGGCGGGAACAAAATCTGACCGGATGAGACTCTCAAAGTCTTCCTAGAGTAATGACGCCTCATCATGCACCTTGAGTATCTGGCTCCACCATCTGCCTACTTCTGCATGCATGAGACTCGTGGTAAGGATTTCCATGAGGTCGGCTACTGTCCCTACTATTATGAAAAATCTCACAATAGCCTCCAACCAATACTCAGCTTCCTGTGGGTCCCTCTCTCCTCGAAACCTAGGCATCCTCTGGCACTGTAACCCATGTAATGCACTCAGACGACATACACTCTCTGTTACTGAAGCTGGTAGTAACGGTGGCCCAGCGGGTAGTTGTACCACTGGTATCTCCACTGTGATGGGGCCCTACACCGATGTATCATAGCTAGGTGGGCTACCATCTCATATGAAACTCAGAACTCTAGATGGCTGCCTTCATGGAGCCATCCTGAAAAGAAACATGTGCTCCACAGTCAAACAATATAGTTGGTGAGCTGACACAAATTAATCACAAAGAAAACTTTTCAAAGGAAACACATGCACAATAAGTGTTTTCATGCACTGAGTAGAAAATCAGAAGTCAGAGTCCTAGTTTATGGATACGTTGACCGCCGCACAAACACTGGTTTCCCTGAACTAAATACCACACCAAAAACACTTAACAGTATTTCCATTTAATAGAATCAGAGTCTATGTTTTGTTGTAGAACCGACTCCTTTGATTAAATTTTTTTGCACCCCGTCCTCGAGGCCCATGCCGTGACTACCCCAAGGCCGCTTTACGTAGTCCAGGGGCTGAAGACTATCAACAAAGGCGAATCCCAAATAAAAAGGGAAGACATTTCCTTTAAACCTGTAACACACACATTCTGAACACAAGCAGTTGGAGCAACTAGTACTAATATAGAAAAGAAAAGTATGCTGACAGTAAGTGGGCCTGAATACAAACCCAACTTAACAACAAGTACAGGTAAAGGTGAAAAATGGATCCTGGATCATCCACCGAGGAATCCTACCTGATGTATAGGTACAGAACTAGAAAAAATAGTCCCTATGGTATGCCCCATCTAGTATATCTCCGAGAAACCTCCCGTCTAAAACTATCATCCTTGATCACTACTGACCGTCGTCTACACAAAACACAACAAGGTTCTGGCGAAGCACTTGCAGGGGTGAGTATAAAAATACTTAGTAGGGGACCCCGAGACCCCAAAGGTCTCCAAGAATACACTAAGGATAAACCATATAAGAATGATAAAATCACAATGTATCAAATAAACTTACTTAGTTATATGCCCATACGTATACCTATGTTACCAGTCACTGTCCGGCTCCAACTCTTGGGCCCATGATCAACCTAGAACAAAAAGGAAGTAAAGTCAATCACCTTGATGATAATGATTAAATGACAAGAATCATTTCACACAGGTATAAAACACATGAAAATGGGTATAGATGATTATATGTAGCATCTTAATCATATGCTATGTCGAACCCATGTAGGATCCTCAAACAATATCCGCGCTGTCGAACCCACGTAGGATCCTGGTACAGAAGTCAGCACTATCGAACCCACGGAGGATCACAGTACAGAAGTCACCACTTTGAACAAATGGTGGATCCTGGAACAGAAGACAACACTGTCGAACAAATGGAGGATCCGGGTATAGTATCATCGATGTCGAACCCAAAGAGGATCATGTCATCTCAGTCGCAGCGAGCCATAGGGTTCCCGCACACATCATGATCGATTCCGGGAGGGTCCGCTCCTCGATCAAAGTGTCAATACATAAATTACCAAGAATTCTCTAGTTCATGTATCACGTAGGTATATCTAATCATAACGAACCCAACACAATAGATGACATGTCAATCAGACACCCGGTCTGTGAGTTATTGGTGTTTCCGTTCGAGGGGCCATGTAGGTTTTTCGGGTCAAACCAACCCAACCATATTGCAACTGCGTCCAAACCTTGAGTAGAGTATTCCAAAATAATCGCCTCCCTCCATGAATTCCATCCCCTCAAACGGTTCGTCACTCAGACACTCATAGCCCAAATGTGGGCTAAAAGGTGTAAATGGCCATAGCAGGTCAGGGTCTGGTCCGACCCAGTCGTACCGACCTACCCCGACCCTGTCCGAACCGGGGTCTGACCTGGTCCGTGGTTCCGACTCAGTCTGAGTAAATGGCCTAAGCCGAGGGGACGACCCAACACGAAGAGGAGGCCCAGCCCGACGGGCTGCCCGGCCTGGTGGCAGCCCAATTCGCTGGCCGTGTGGCCTGGCCCGCCCGACCGTGTGGCCCCGCCCAGCCAGCCCTATATGCTGGCCCTGATCACCTAGCCCAGCTAGCCGTGTGGCCTGGCCCAGCTGGCCATGTCACCGAGCCCGGCTGGCCGTGACTGTCGGGATGCCTATCCCAGATAGCCACGCTGGGGGGGGGTGCCACGCGCCCTACTTTCAATGAAACCATGGAACCCTTTGGGTCCTGACTTGTGGATCATCATAGACGACCCGCTTAGTAATCTGACCTCCTCCGTCCGCCGCGACCTTTGGCCACGGCTCCTCCCTGATGCGGTGCGACCGTGCCAGCCCATTATGTCACACTGCCGCAGCCTTCGCGGCAACTGCTTCTCCCTTCGGTGCGGTGCAACGGTACCATGCTCCTCCAGCACCGCCGCGGCCCATCCCCTCGCATGAAACGATGGTGCCACACTCCTCTAGTGACTCAGCGGCCCTTGTGCCTCCGGTTTTCCTTGCGGTCATCTCGTTGTCGGTCACCATGCATATCACTGCCACCGTCGCCATCAAGAGAAGATAAAGGGAGGGGAGGTCGGGCCGTGTTCGTGTGGCCCGCACCCTCCCCGTTATGATGCTAAAAAAGGAAAATATCAATCCACAACTAGAACAACATATAATGGAGAGTGAATCTCAAACCCCTTATATGATTTCGGTGATCAACGAAGGAGTCGCGGAAGACGGACGTTGTTACATCAATGACGAAGAAGGAAGAGCTCGGTAAAAATGAGTCAAGATGACATCATCGATGTACTTTGTGGGTGAATCCTTCTACATTGGCTTGGTCTAAGATCGAAGGATAAGTTCGTCATTATTCGATGGTTCTTCATTGGAATGATGAAGCTCTTCCAAGAGTTTCCAAAGCTCCACCAAAAAGGATCTCCAATGAAAATAAAATAAAATATAACATCTTATTATATGGATGGAATACTGAATTAAAAAATATTAAAATTCATTATGTTAAATCCCATAATTATAATGTTGATTTGGATCATTAATTTGGACAGAGAAGTTGGAGAGGCTCAAAAAATGTATGGGGGATGTGGAGAGTTTTATCCTTCTTAATTGGGGGTTCAAGGGGTTAAAGGATATTTAAGGATGTTTAGGAGCTCGAGTGGACCCCACCTATTAACATCCTCCCATGGAAGGTAAGGGTGCGGTGGACCCTACCTCAAACCTCTACTTGCAGGTTTTAACCAACCAACAAATAAAAATATGCTACACATATTTTTATTTAATTTTATTTAGAAACATCAAAAATTAACATCCAACATCGATAACATGCAACTGCGGTAAAGGTCTCCTTAAGTGAATATTGGCACTGTGAGTTCAACTGTGCCCTCAGCTTTTAATTCAGAGCATCAGTTAAAAAGATATAAAATCCCGCTCCTACGTTTACTGAACGTACCCGAAAAAAACATTAAAAATTGATTCCGAGCACACCGGGCCTCGGAATCAGGCGCTGTCAGAAACCGCAGACTCATAAAATTCAAAATAATTTAAGAATAAATTTTCCACGGAATATCCAGGTCTTTAAAACATCTGTATAAGATGGATTTTTTGATCACAAATTTTATTTAGTAAAGGAAATTAGTGAGACTAAAACACTAGTGGGGCCAGCTAAAGGAGGACCTGTGAGAGACCAAAATCACATTATTAGGTACCTTGAGGCCATGTCTTTCCTGTGGTTTTGGAAGGACTGTCTATTGCACAGAAAAATGCCAGTTAGTTTTCTTTATCTACACCATGAATGTTAGGGGTCCATTTATATTTATAGAATGAAACATTGTTGTCGGAATACAAGAGGAGCTACGTGCAATAATTCATTTGACGTGTCATTGAGCGCGAAAGAGCTTACATGCATACGTGATTCTTTCATGTCATACCATCATCATTCATTCCATTAAAATGGATGGTTTACAGATGTTCATTGTGAAAGGCTCTTTTTGATGCCACATTGGGCGTGAAATATTTTGGGTGATGTTTTAAATCTTTCTTCCCAGTGTCCCATCTTGCGCGCACCTCCCTCAGGCATCTCAGAATAGTTAAGGGATTTAAAATATGCCTTATGTTTTCTCAAAATTGTCTGTTCATAGCCCCATCCAGAATTCATCATCATCAATGATAAATTTAAATAATAATTGGCAACATGTGGATGTATAATATAAATGAGAAAACATTGTTAAGAAGTGATTACTTATAAATTAGTAATCGTTTATCCAATTATAAACCAATATATTTGAAGGAATTTGGTCAATATATATGTTCTAGACAATTCAGAATATGGGAAAGTAATATTAGGGAATGTAACCTTTTATATTATTGAGAGTAATTTGAATTTTTTTTATTTAATTGGTGGTGCATGTATCCATTTACGTGTGATAGAAGTGACATTTCTGTAAATATTAATTTATTATTATAAAATGGATTTTCATATTCATGGAAATTGGATACTAAATGGATAAAAAATGACAATAACGATTCCATGTCTAATATGAACTCATCTAACCATTTGGAGATAATTTTTTAATATATTATGAACATATCCTCAAATTTAAAAATGTTATATTTATTTTAGCCTTTAATCTGATGACTATCATTTACGTAGGTTAAATATTATTATGAAAAAAATGAAACATAACTTTTTAGCTAATATGAATATTACAATTCCAAGTATAAAATACATTTTTTATATTTACTTAATAATATTTATAAAAATTATTTCTATTGTAATAAATGTATAACACAAAGCAATAGTTTCTTGAAAAATATATTTCACAAATGAAAATGAATTTAGGTCAATGATTTTGAATATTGATTAATTACATGAAATGTATTGGTTTATGATCAAATAAAGGGATTTTATTTTAAATTAAATCTACTCCAAATACAAGTCGAACGTTATGAATAATTATTTGAAGTAAAAAATTCAAAAATATTTTGATATAATAAAAATCATAATATCCAAAATGTCATGTATATGTTTCTAAATTAAAAATATTATTTTTAAAACAATCATTTCACTCAATAAATAAATTTTTTGTTTATTTTTTTCACAAACTAATAAAACTTGTCTATTTCATGATGAGTTCATAAAATTTATGGGAATTGTAGAATCTCTATTTTTTACTATTCTATAAAAAATCAGTATTTTATGGAAAAAAATATTCGCCCTATGGTAATTTGTATAAGGTAAATAAAAAAATGGATTTCATTTTTTTAATTTCAAACATCAAGAGCAATAAAAAATTATTAATATAAGAATACCCACTGCTAATTTATTTCATAAAAAATATTATTCTATTCATAAAATGAATTTTATCAATAAATTAAATTAGTGAAGCATTTATTTTATTAAATAATTTATTAGATCTAAATTTTATAAGATTTATTAATATGTATAAATAATTGTAATAAGAAAAACATTTCGTTAATAAACACATGTTTATATTATCCTAACAACTATTTAATGATCCCCTGAAGACCTTCACATAATATCTATTGGGAAATATAATAAATTGTAGTGATTAAAGTTGCATGTATCTCATAGTGATCTCCATGATCTTTATCATGTCACATGATGAGTTTTTATGGGTAAATGTTTCGAATAAATTAGAATTTTCGTTTATATCATGCATTTTACTAAGTCAAATATTCCAGTTACAGTAACCCAATATGTCGTTTGTTACAAACAATACTATGTTGGCATATGTTTCACAAAACACAACGTATGCATATAATACATGCAAAAATACATTTCTACGAAAAATTTCTTTTTATTATTGAAATTATTGAAATTATATAGTTATAACATAGAAATTAAACATATGTATATTTATAGTAATTTTGAATTTTAAAATATTTCTTATAATTTTTCAATATAAATAAATCATACTGATAATAAAATATGTGATTTTTGTTATAGTCCTCTTTGTGTTTAAAAAAATAATTTTCTCAAATAAACCGCTTAAAATGTTCTTCTATTAAAAATATTTTAAAAACATTTAGAAATATATTTTTATAAAATAAAACTAATTTTTTAATTTAAAATATTTTAATTATATTAGGTTGACTATTTGGGATTTTTCTAACAAATTAATTTTTAGATGAATTGTGATAAATACCGGGTTTTAATTCAAAAATTCATTTTGATTTAATTTAATTATAAGGATAATATATATTTTAATTATAATTTAATGTTCAGATAACTAATATTTTTATAATGTAATAATTTTTTTTTATTGTAACCACTTCCACATTCAAATTTGATATAAAAACATAGAAAAACTTTGATCATTTTTCCTATAAAAACCTTCCATATCATCCAAACAATGTGATTAATTTTAAAAAAAAATTCATCCACATATTTGATTAGAATATGGAAAAGTGGAATCCATATTTCAGATTAGAATAATTTCTAATTTCTAATAATTTCAAAGTTGTTTTTTACAAAAAGGATTAGTGAAAATAATTAAAATTAATTACAACATTTATGATAAAAAATAGGTCAATAATAAACTAAAAAATAAATATGATACATAAAAATACCTACACACATGTCCAAAACCAATTTTATGTCTCTATTTAACCCATAAAACATCAATTATTTATTTTTATTTATTTTTTTTAAATTTTTTAGGTAATAACATGTGCACAACTAACTTGTTTCCAAATATTCCGTGTGAGTCCTATTCCTTCCCAATAAAAGGCCACCAATTATACCCATTACTAAAAACTCTAAATCCTCTTGTGTTTGGTATATAACAAACAAATAAACTTACCAATAAGAATAACTTTTATCATTAATCCTCACTTTGTGATGAAACCCTCTCAAGGATTCCATTTGGCACAAGGAAACCGGATTTACCCGATTAAGACGTAACATCTTCTTGCTAGCTCCTTTCCATTATTTTACATGTTCACCCCACCCACTCTCATTATTCAATTCTTATTTAAAAACAATATTATAAATATACTTGTATATTTTCTTGCTAATTTTTCCACCTACACTTACACACACATCCATTTAATGGATATAGAATATTATTCTTCTGTGTATGGTGAATTATTGCACATGAAACAATGATTGTTAAATTTTCATTTACCACCTATCATGGTTCCCATTATGATGGAAAATATATATTATATTTATTATTTATTTATTCTTCTGTAATCATTTTACAACACACATCTTTTTAGCTTCCATTGGTTGTTAATCTGATAATCTCGTTTGAGAAAGTGTGGACTACTACCTCCAATGGCCCGAAGGCCTTCATTTTTTATTGATTTTGATAATCCACCTTTCAAGGGGTGAGGTGGAACCCTAACATGGCTCATAGGCATAAGTATTACATGGCCTGTAGGCCTTAGAGAAATTCATTGCCCATAGGCTTTCAAACATTACATACAATCCAGACTAACTACTTGGAACTCCTCCTCCCCAGCATCTTCATCGTGAAATCCGCTCTCCACCTTTGCATGGATGTTCGGTTAGGCTTTCCCATGAATGCACAGGCTTTTCCCGACGGCAGGTGACATCCCCTATCATTCTTGCAATCTGTTTAGCTTCTGCGGTGGTGAAATCTCCTTGATCATCCTCCTTGTAGAGCTTTTTCCTTGTAGGTTGTCTGGTTTGTATCTGCACTTATGGTGGCCCGAAAGCCTTGAGGTGGCACAAAGGCCTTACTGACCTGAAGGCCTGGGTGGCCCGAAGGCCTTACAGGACTCAAGGACCAAATCGGTGGCCCGAAGGCCCAAACGGGGGCATATTCCCGGCTGCTATAGTGCCAAACAGTGCCTGCTACAGATCCCGCTACAGTACCTACTACAGTACTGCACTGTTCCTGCTACAGTACAGCTACAGTACCTACTACAGTACTGGTACAGTACTACTACAGCATCCCTAAAATTCTATCTCCGCTTGGATTTGATCCCGGGTCGCTTGGATGCACTTACGAAGTCCTTACCAACCGGGCTAAGGCTCATGTGCAGTGTGGACTACTACCACTCCAAGAGATGTGATTCATCCACACACCACATTGAATGTTTTATGCAAGGTTATAAAGATCATATGTGATATATATGATATAATAATGCTATTTATATATATATATAATGTCATGTATATACTTTCATTCTATACGATAATAAAAATGGAAACAATGTTCATGCGTACATATGACTTACCATCACCATGAATGGTGTAATCCATTTTATAATTTTTTAGAATATAAATTATTATAATATAAATATAATGGATATTAATGATATATATATATATATCATTATTTATATTCTAGAATCATGATATAATTATAATAACCAATGATTTAACAAATTCAGACACATGCGAAGAACAATGAGAATATTACCTGATGTGAAACATTAATGTAGGATCATTAAAATCGAGTAAAATGAGATCATTATAAAACTATATATAATAATAGATATAAGAATATTATTTTGAAAATAATGTATAATAAACTTATATTTATTATACATGAATGTTGAACAGGTACAAAGAGAGTCATGAAACATGTTTAAGGGGATTTAATCTCAGTCTTAATTTCAATGAGATACATGATATATTCAGAAATATTCCATTTTATGTGGTGTATGTACTGACCATGATTTAATTATATCTATAATATACTTAAATTAATGGGTATTCACATATCTATTCTATTATTCTTCTTCTATGGGGTTCAACATTCAAATGTTACCAAATCTCTAAAAATGTTTTGTCTCAATTTTCATCATTGAGACTAATGTTTTTTTATGAACCTAAACTATTTTATGTGGTGTATATACATAAATTTTAAATTTTACATCCTGAATCAAAATATTTTTATATCATTTTATGCTTCATGTAATTTTATTTTATTATAGTATACTCCCATGTTACCAAAATCAAAGAGTTTATTTAAACAGTCTCATCGCATTTTGATATTGTTTATATTTATGATTACATTAATGATATAGTATGATCTATCTCTCAATAATACAATTGAGTTTTTTATCCTCTATTATTTCATGATATATAAATATATTGGTACCATTTTATACTCTTGGTTATATAATATTGTTAGTAAAGAGTTGTTATGAAATCCCAACTCTACCACCTGTACAGAATGAAATCTATGTTTTATAAAAGGCTTTCCAATAATATTATACCATTATACTATAATATCTAAAACAAATTATTTATCATTTTTCCTTCACTAATCTCTTCAAACGAATCTTATTGTCAACTTATAAAAAAATAATTCTACCCTTTTTCCATCTAAATGGAATGTTCCTTTTACCTCGTACGACATGTACAGTTTTACCCATTATTATTCCATTGATCCTTTTTTCTTGCATTTCATTAAAGATAATCACAACGAAAATGTGTATAAAAACTAATTTTCAAGGAATATTGTTTTCAAAAAATTTTTATGGTTCTTTTACATGTTTTCAAGTCAAATATTTTTTAAAAAAAAATTCAGTATTTCATTAAAATTCTTCAATGTATTTTCATCGAAATGGATTCCAAAACTTTTTCAAGCTCTATTTATAATTTTTCAAGGAACATGCAATGAAATGTTTTTCAAAACGTTTTAAATACCGCTTTATATGTTCTATAAAATAATATGAATGAAATGGTTTTCAAAACATTTTCAAGCTTTCATAATAAGTTTTAAAGTGTTTTAAAAGAAAAATATTTTTAAAATGTTTTGAATTTTATTTTATATGTGTTTTCAATGAAAAAGGTTTTAAAAATTATTTCATATGTATTGAAAGAATTTTCTATGAAATTGTTTTTCAATGTTTTTATGTGTTAAAATGCCTTTTTCAAACAATATATGATATTTTACTCAAGATACATTTTAAAAAGGTATTTCAAAACTATTTTCCATCTAAGATGACATATATTGATGTTACTCTTGACATTATTTGAAATGATCTAAAGGTTCCCTTCATATCCATTCTATGAGCGGGTAATTCTTAATGTTATGGTCTTTATAAAACCTTTTTAACATTTATGGGTTATAATTTTATGGAATCATTTTTTCTTTCACTGTTTAAACTTATAAAATAATATGTATCTTTTAATGGGATATTTTTATGATGAAATAATTATGAAGCCTATATGTTTCTATAGGTTATGATATTTTTACATATTTATGATACCAATTTCATTTCATGGGTTATGATATGATTATTATGATTTTGTGGCACATGTTTGTATGATTTCATTAAGTTATTGGTGGAGCCTATATCTCACTCCAATGAATTTGGTAAAGATTTATATCTCATGAGATAATGATGGGATTCGTGTTGATAGAGATGATCAACTATGGGGTGATGGGGAAGCCTGATCCCTTACAATGAAAGGACTGTGGATGTGGATGGTGATGTATCCCACCCAGTTGGTATAGTCAACATATAGAAAGATGGTGGGGAAACCTGATCTAGTAGGGAAATATGGGGAAACCCAATGTCTTACAATGGGTGAGTTATGACAGGGGATGGTAGTGTGTCCTCCCTAGTTGGTGATGTTCCCATTAAGTTTCTTGATTTGTTCTAGCTATAAGTCCTGAGTTATATTGAATTATTTCACATATTTATGTATTCCACAATTTCATGTATTATTCATATGATAGGATTGCATGGATTATGGTAATTATTTAATTACTATACAATATCTTATAAACAACTAATATATATTCCATGATTCCTTTTATGATCTTTTATATAAAGTGTATGATCATCTAATGTTTTTTATGTTCCCATACCCCATATGATCAGGTTTATGCTTACATGTCTCCATTTTTTACCCTTACTGAACATTTGAGCTCACTCTTTTTTTTATTCCTTGAATGGGTTATGAAGATATATAGTAATTATGATGTGTCTTAGAAGAGTTATATTCATTAAGAATATAATGGGAGATAATGTAGCTAATTTCTTTTACCAGTGTTTATGTTTCCAAGTTTCCGAAGGTAGTATACCCATCAAAGACTTGGGGTGTATGTTTGTATAATGTTTAAGTATTCAACCAATGTAATGTAATTTCAATATTTGAAAATTTATGGTTGCTATAGTTGGTGTTATAGAAAATGTTTAGTAAACCTTTGGAAACATTAATGAGACAATTTTAGTGAGATAACTAGGTATATTTTTAAGAATATGCCTAGGGATGTCTCTAAGGATAAGTATTAGGAGGAGATAGAATTTAAGAAAATGTACAAGAATAATAGTTAAGTATAAAGTGAGTGGTTTCCAATAAATACATTCCTTTCTAGATACTACAAGTGGATGTGTCTCTAGAAGATATGTACCTAGGGGTAACTACTCTAACAAGATGTTTCGGGCCCGAAATGTGGTAATCTGCTACATGACAACCGGCCTTGTTGCACGGATGGTTTAAAACTCCTAGGGGATTTTCAATAGTAATTTAAAAACTCTTCATGAACAATTAAGAGTACAAAATTGACATGTGATATGTTTGTGATGGTATTCCAGTATTTCTTACTTTGATCATAAGATTCATTATAAGATTGACATTGAAGAACCATATGAAATATTTTAAATTTTCATATTCTAGGAAATATGTATTAAATAATATGTCTATGAAGCCTGAGTAATGGTTTATGAATAATGTAAGATTAAGGAACTATTATTGAATTAAAATATTTTGTTATATGAATTCTGAGATGTGTAATTATTCGCTGTATATGTTTTAATTATGGATTGAAATGAATGTGTTTAATGGTGATAAATACTTATAATAGTGGTATTTTGATTATGGTAAGGAAAAAATTAATTTCAGTCAAATGTTCAGAAATGTTTTCTTTTTCTTGGATAAAGAAATGATTGATTTGGATATTGTGAATGAGAATCACTAATTACCATTAATATGATTACTGATTTATTTAAATAGTGTTTTCTGTCATCAAGGATGGAGTTTACAACTTATTAAATTTAAGGAATATATTCAATAACCTTTTGAATAAGGAAACATGCATGTTTTCCAAAATAATATATGGTAATTAAGGTTGTTACCATGTTTCAAGGGAACATAAAATAAGTTTATTTACATTTTGGGAATATGGAAACAGAGTGGTAATTTGTGATATTTGGGGGATCAATGTTAATATAATTTCACAAAAAAAATTCCCAAATATTTTAATTTTAATATTTTGGAACAATTATATGGATATAAATTTTATGGAATATTTCAAATAAACATCATAAAAAGTCATCATGATTAATGTGTTATCTCCTTATATGAGCATTTATGCATATTGGGTAGTCTGTTCAAACTACACTGTGCTGATGATAATAGATGAAAAATTGAATGACATATGATAGATATCATGATCTATTAGCACACCAGGAATGAAAATTTGACCTACCTTTTTATATAATGAGGGGAAGTGGATCAATGAACAAAAAATGATGTTGTTATCCTAAAATAATGACAATATATATTTTCATGAAATGATCGTGAAAAAAAATTTATCCTCATACCAACATTTCTGAAAGATATGATTGTCCCTTTTGTCATCAAATTTTTATGGATTTGGGGTAGTTATCGTTTTCATGACCCTGTTCTCTCTCAGTCTCCATCAGACCATTATGGTAATATTTCTCTTCCATGTTCATGTTTTCACATACCACCTTTGTTCAATTATTTGGGGAACTCATTATATATTACATTGGGAAACCATTATGGTTCCAAATTTCCCTTTTTAATGGATGGTATAGTATCCATTTTTAGTATAAGGGTTTATATGAATTAATGTTTCAAGTATTAACCAATTGATAACCCAGATGAATTTTGAGGAATAAATTCATTTTTTGGAGGGTAGAACGTAACACCCAAAGTTTTTATGGAATATTTTGTTTTGAATATTTTAAAAAACTCATTTATATGTTGAAATGAATGAAATAAAATATTCCTTATTGAACAAACTGACTTGTCATGAATTACACACAAATATTTTTTGGCGTACGATGCACACATCACTAAGTTCACGTACGATACATGCAATAATGTGATTCTACAAAACATCTCTTTTTATTGTTTTAATTATATAAATAATATAATTATAAATGAACTGTTAAAAATAATTATGTAAATAGAAACAAAAAATTTGCATAAAAATTCAATTATTTCCATATATAAAAAAATTTATTCGTAATTAACGATACAATTTTTCGGTAATGTTCTCTTCATGATTAAAAAAATTGTTTTCTCAAATAATCCTCTTTTAATGAAATTATAATAAAAATAATTTTAGACACATATTGAAATTTTATTTTTAAAATTATCCAAATTTTTGAATTTAGAATATTTAAATTAGTTAAGGGTGATTTTTTTTTGGATTTTCAGACAAACATTATTTTTAGATGAATAGTAAAAATATATGTTTTTAATTCAAAATGTCTTTGGTATTTAATTTAATTTTTAGGATAAACAATATTTTAATTTTTTTAATATTTAAAAAGATAAATTGTTTATCAATTAATACAATTTTTTTAATTTAAAGCACATACACATTTAAATTGGACATAAACACATAACATACTTTTTATCTTTTTTTACTACAAAACCCTGTAGTGTCGTTCCGATAATGTGATTAATTTTAAATTAATTTACTCCACTTATGTGATATGATTTTTAAACAATGGATTAAATATTTTGAATCAGAATAGTTTATAATTTATAAAATGGTTAATATTTTTGACATAAAACATTAGTGAAACTGATTAAAATTAATTACATCATTTAATAGAAAAATAACGTTAATAAAGTACTTAACCTTAAAAATAAAAACCAAAACGACCTATATACATGTCCAAAACCCATTGGATTTCATTATTTCTCCGATAAACCTCTATTTATGGAGTTTTATTGGTTTGGTATGACTTTGTACAGGTAATAACATGTGAACACCCAACTTTGTTCCAAAAAATCCTTGTGTGTCCTTTACCTTCCCTATAAAAAGCCACAACCTCTACCCATTACTCACACATCTCAACCATTATATTTTTAGATAATAAATTCCCAATAAACATCCCAAAAATTCTCCCTTCATCCTTGAAGCCTCCCTTTTGGATGAAAACCCCTGAAAAAATACTTTTGGAACAAACCAAATGGAGTTACCTAATTAAGAGATAATGTCTTATCTCAAGCTAATTTCCATTTTTTTCTTTATTAACCCCTCCAACCTCATTATTCCATTATTATTTGAAGAAAAAATTATCATAGATAAAGTAGAATGTTTTTATACTATTTTTTACTTAAAATTACATACACCACCATCTAACAGATATCAAACATAGGTGGCGATTATCATTGAAACTATATTATATATTTAATATATTATATTTACTATGTATTTTTTCTTCTGTATTAATTTTAAAACACTAATTTTTTTCCATAAATTTTGTTTTAATAAGATAATCTTATTTGAGGAAGTGTGGACTACCCCCCAAGCGATGTGACTTGTTCACACAACACATAAAATGTATTAATGATGGGTATAGTGAACATATAAGATATATATGATACATTAATGATAAATATATAATGGTATATATCTATATAAATACATATATATATACATATTTAATTTACATATTGTCTTTAAATACGACAATAAAAACAGAAATGAAATTAATGCGTACGTACGACTTACCATCTCCTTAAACAGTGTATTCCACTTTGTACTTATTTATGCTATAAATTATTATAATATAATATACATGATATAAAATATATAAATATATATATATGTATTTAAATTATTTAATCATGAAATATTTATAATAATCAATGATACAATAAATCAGGACACATTTAAAGAACTAAGTGAGTATTACCCGATGTGAAACAATATCCTAGGATCATCAACAAGTAGTTTATACAATCCCTCAATAGAACCATAAATATTAATAGATATAAAAAGATAAATATTTATAATATTTATAAAAAAATTTTACTTACTATATAGTATGTTTGTATGAGTACAAAGGGATTCAAGACACAAGGTATGTAGATTTCATTTCACTTATGATTTTTGTGAGATACATGTTTTGTTTGTCACTCTTTACTTTTGTATAGTGTTTTTACATAGCACTATTTAATTTAATGTATCTTATACATAAAATTTTTGGTATTATAATATAAATTATATGATTCTCCTTTCATGGCGTTTATGATTAAAATGTTTCCAAATCGGTAAAATATTTTTTCCTCAATTTACATTCTTCGAGACTCAGGCTTTGGTTATGAACCTAAACTCTTTTCAGAGGTGTATATAATTAAATTTTAAATTTTAGATACTGAATATAATTTCTTTAATGATATTTTATGTTTCATTTAATTTCATTTTAGGAGAGTATAATTCAAATTTACCAAGCAATAAGAGTTTATTGATTGAGTCTCATTGCTTTTTGAGAATGTTTATATTATTTCGTTCTTTGATTAAATCTTATGATCCAATTCTCAGGAAAACATGTGTGTTTCCCTTACCTCTATTATTTAATGATATACTAATTTATTGGTACCATTTTATACTCTTTGGTACATAAAATTGTTAAGAAATAGTTCTTATATAATCCCGACTTTAACCTCTGTGTGGTTGAAAATGTATGTTTTATGAAAAGGGACATCAAAAAAATATTCCACTATAATATAATGTATATAATACATTTTTAACCATTTTATTTTATTAAACCATTTAAATGGAGTATTATTTTCACCTTCTGAACAAATCATCATCCTTAGCCTTTTTACTGTGCATAAGGAATGTTCTTTTTACCTTGTACGACTTATATGGTTTTTATAGTTGTCATTCCATTGAAGATTAATTTGAATTTAATTAAAGATAATCCCTATTATTTTTTTAAAAGTAATATTTATGTAATGTTGTTTTAAAAACGTTTTGAATGTTCTTTTATAAGTTTTTAAGTAAATTACTTTACAAAAATTCAACCTTTCTTTATATGTTTTTAAAAAATAGAATGAAATGGTTTTAAAAATGTTTTCAAGACATATTTATATGATTTCAAACAATTTTAAATGAAATTAGTTCACAATTTTTTAATTCTCTATTTATGATTTTTCAAAGTATCTTCAATGAAATACTTTTAAAAAAAAACCCATATTTCATAATAATTTCTCAATGTGTTTTCAATGAAAAATATTTTTTAAAATGTTTTGAAGATTATTTTATTAGTTTTTTCACGGAAAATGGTTTTGAAATTTATTTCATATGGTTTAAAGGTATATTATATGAAAATTATTTTAAAATGGTATTATGTATTTAAAATACTTTTTTAAACAATAATGGTTATTTTCTTCAATAAATGTTTTTAAATAATATTTCAAACCTATTTTCCATCTAAGACTACATCTATTGATATTACTAATGCCTTTATAGGAAAGTATCTAAAGGATACATTCATATAATTTCTATGAATGGTTTATTATCAATTTAATGATCACCATAATTCTCATGTCCCCTTAATGGTTTATATGTCTATGGAATCAATTTCTCATTCATTGGTTAAATGATAATGGAATCCATAACTTTTCATGGGCTTTGTTTATGATGAACTGATTATAAAACAATCCACTCTCCATAGGTTATGATATGTTTAAAAATATATAGTACCTTTTATTTCATGGGTTATGATATGTTTATTATGTTCTTTTCACACATGTGTGCATGATTTCATTACATGATGGGCGTGACCTATATCTCCCTCAAAGTCATTGGGTAAATATTTATATCTCATGGGATTAAGATGAGATTCAAGTAGATGGTCTTGATCCACTATAGGGAGATAAAGAAAAACAATACCTTACAAAGAAAGGACCATAAAATAGGATAGTGGTGTGTCCCACCCAGTAGGTGTATCCACCATGAAGATAGAAAATGGGGAAACCTGATCTATTATGGGAAGATAAGGAAACCTGATCCCTTACATGGAATGAAATGCCACTAGGGATGGTGGTGTGTCTGGCCTAGTGTGTGATGTTCCCATTATGATTCCTTATAATTTCTAGCTGTGCATCTTGACTTATATGGAATTATATCACCTGTTTATGTGTACCTCAATTTCATGTCTTATTCATATAATACACATTCAAGTATTATTTTATTTAATTCCTTATGATTCAGGTCTTATAAACTTCCACGAATTATTCCTGGATTCCTGATTATGAACTTTTATATATAGTATATGATCATATAATGTTTTTATTCTGTTCTCATACCCTATATGTTCATGATTATTCTTACATGTTTCCTTTTTTCACACTTATAAAGCATTTGAGCTCACCCATTTTAGGTTTCCTTCCCCATGTTATGATGATATGTAGTATATATGATGTGTCTATGAACGGTGCTCATCGTGATGAACATAGTGGGAGATAATGTAGCTCACTTTTGTACCAGTTCATATATTTCCATGTTTCCAAAGGCACTATACCAATCATAGTCATTGGTCGTCTGTTTGTATAATGATTATGTATTCCTCAAGTGTAATTTAACTTAAAAGATTGAAAAAGAAAGGGCATCAATAGAAAATATTCCATATATCATTTCTTTCAGTGGTACATATTGATTTTATGATTTTCATTGGTCTAGTGAAAACAATATCGATAATACCACTTTTCATTTCCATTTAAGATACTCCTAGAAAAGAAAAATATCACTGTATATTTACTTTAATTTTCTTTTCAAAATCAATTTTATAATGTGGTCACATTTTTTTAAACCCTCCAATTTAAAGACCATGTTATAATATTCGTTATTAATAATTTTATCCCAATAATATATTATTTTTTGTTTTAGTTCAGTGTTTCATGTGATATATTTTAATCAAAATAATATTTATTTAATGGGAAAATAAGTTAATATCATTGAGTGATATATGCTATATACATATAATTGAGATAAGATCATACATCTAGATATGTTAAACCACGACCCCACACTATTGAAACTAATGGATTAATCCAGTGTCAATATAAAATGATTTTCAATCCCGAGAGATTCTCTATAAAGAAAAAAATTATACATTGAGATAAATATTGTAGAAAAAATTTTAAAACCAAAAAAAATGAAGGGACTGAAGATAAATAAATCAATATAAAGTATAACATAACCTATATAAATTTTTAATATTTTTAATAAAATACATTTTATAGAGAGATAAAATTTAAATTGTTACTCCAAAAAATGAAGAAGCATGTGTTTTGTTGGAGTTCTTATTCATTATTGATTATTTTATATACATTATCTTGATTATAAAACTACCAAATTCATGTTATATCAATGTGATGTTTATTATCTTCCAATTAAATTTTAATTTTCAAACCTACAATATGGTATTATATTATTTTTTTATATCAATATTAACTATAATTTATCTTCTAAATCTATTTCTTGGGTGATTCGAGTGGAACTAGTCTTGGATTGAGTGATTTATAGTTAGTGCTCACAAAAAATTATTTTGAATTAATATTTTAGTGATAAAAAATTATTTAATTTCTTCACATGGAGATAAAAATTACTATATAGTGAAAATTGTGAATTGGAGAATATATTTGAGAATCCAATTAATTATATATCCATTAACCTTTGGAATTTATTAAAGGATATTTATTTTAAAATTTTCCCTATAAATTATTTTGATTTGAAATATATTGATATGATTCCACACTAATTTGGGGCACATTATTCATTTGGATATTCATTTATAGATCTAATAATTATGAAGATAATATGGGAAATAAATACATTGATACATTGAGTGGGTCTCCATGGATACAAATTCACTATTTGGTCATATATTTTCCATAAGAAATTTGATTGTGTCTATATAAATATATATATATTAGATTACATTAAGGTAAAATTTCAACATTATATTTATGTTGTTGGTTCACATGTTATTGTATTTAACTAATATTATAATTCTGAAGAGAAATATATATAAACATAAATTAATTCATTATTGTAACAAATCAAACACTATAATCTCCCCATATCTCTACAATTATATATTTTTGAATTTTTTTTTGGAGTCTTTTCTTGTAATAAGATCTATAAATAAGAAGAAAAGTGGTTCTTTACATTGATTTTTTTCAACCTCATCTAAAATATAGTGTTTTACAATTAATGTATAAGGAAAACTATAAATTATAATTTACATGTTTTTAAATATATACTTCATTAATTAACATAATTTTTGTTAGAAAATATGATTCAAAACATAATTGGATTTTCCTTTTTCTAACATTTTACCTTGTAAATAATTTTTATAATGACACTTTTAACCTAAAAAATTATAGTTTTATATATTAATAGACATAAATCATAAATCAATTAAATATTTATTTTTAATCTATGAGGTTAATATAATTCAATATTTTACGATATATGAATCATGTTTATAATTTATAAATCTATAAATTAATAGTAATCTTATACATAAGGTTATGAAATTATTGATCATAAGAGTGAAATTATAGTTATTAAAATGAAATCAACCCATGATTAATTATAATGTTAACATCTAACATATAAGACAAATAGTTATAATTTCCAATATATAGAAGATTCCTTAATTGAACAGTGACCATATTTTATCACTGTAATGCTTATTAATGTAAGGTACTCTGATTTCATGTCACACTACTAGCCTTATGTTTAATTATTTTATTTATTATGATTTCATTATTTTCCATAGGTTATGAATATTAAAAAATATGTAATTATAATGAAACATATGATTATTTAAGGTATTATGATAAATAAATGAGCAATGTTGAAGGTAATATCATTTATTTCATTTAAAAAAAATTCTATTTAAAAAATAATTATTGTACCAGATTTTTTTATGAATTTAGTAAATAAATCCCATATTTTGGTTTTAGTGAACTTATTTTATTCTTTATTTTATTAATTATTATAATCATATCAAATTACTCCCTCTTCAATAGAATATCATGGGTTATCCATTCTATTACACTCTATCCAAATACACATCATTTGTGAGATAACATGGCAACTCTCATAAATTTATTGTTATCTACAGGTATACATGTATTTTATTTGTTTTAGTATTGGTGAAATATTTTAAATAATATTTTAATCCTTTTCATTATTTATAGAGTTTGTTATTTTTTTCTACACATTTCCCCTTCCAATTCTTCTATTTTCCTTTCTTTCCTTATTTTTTTATTTTCTTGTCCTCTTATTTTCTTAAAAACTTTGTCTAATATTATTTTAATAAATATTGTGATAATATTTTCGTGTAATTTATTTGTGTTTTTTCATTGATATATAACATAATACAATCTCAAATGTATTTTATATATATATAAGAAGTCTTAATTTACCCCTATAAAAATATAAACTAATCATCATCTATGAGAAGTGTTGAGATTAACCAATTTTAGGATTCTAACAATTATATAAATATAAAAATATGGTATATAACTAAATGTAAACTAATTTAATAGTTTCAAACATTAATAATGTTCTTTAAATGACTCTTTTAATTTTTTTTTCTATAGTTCGATTACTACCCTACAATCATTTCCTTCCCACTCCTTAGTCAATCAATGAATTTAAATCAAGAATAAACAAATTAATTCCAAAATTTCATAGGATCATTCATGATGACATTGATAAACTACTACATGAATTTTTTAGAATTTTCTATATCATGAAACCTGGAAAAATTTCTAAAGAATATATAAATATAATAACATTGTCATTACAACCTGATAAAAATTCAGTGAACTAAATGTACTACTAGAAACTCAAAGAGGTAATATATTATAAAAGTGTATCATTTATTTTAATGTAGATATTATTTCAATAACTGTTGATCAAAATGATTCATAATAATATTTTTGGAAAGAATCATGTATACATAGATTCAAGGAAAAAGTATTGATAATGATTCAAAAAGTTTTGAATTAGGTTCTCACATCCCCAAATCAGTTAATAACCCCTCATCAAGGATTTATATGATGAACATATATGAATTGAGATGAATATTTTACATAATAATATAGGATGATATTTTTTGATAGAATATAAATATTATTAGGATCATTGATAGACATTATGTTAGAAAAAACTACCAACAGTTTAGTAGTGATGGTAAACTAGCTATGAGTGTTGTGTATCATGTACATCCTTCTACCTTTGATAATTATTTAATTTATAGTATTCTTTATTATAAAATTATTATTTGGAGAAAAATTACATTTAATTAAATGAAAACTTAAGATAATCATGTGGCCATGTTTATGATTTCAGGATATCAACTATCATATTGATTACTTTTGGCAACTTGGGGGATTTATATGTATACTGTAGTTTTTGAAAAAACTCCATAACAATTGTAAGATAAAGATAAATAAAATAATGTATGCTATTTATTTATTAACAAACATTATTATATAAAAAGTTAATTCAAATCTCAAGTATGGTGTAATGTTGTAGAAAGTGTCTCCTTTTCAAAAAAATTTTTCAACTATCTCTTCCGTACAAAAAATTATTTCAATAACCCCATATGATAATTGAAATTTAATCATATAAAAAATAACTAAAAAATTCAAAACCAAAGGTGAAATACAATATTGATGAAATATTTTGAAGCAACTTTTAACTGATTGAATTATGTTATGTAATTGTAGGAGTTATAGATGTAGATATTCTATATTTAAATCTCACTCCATTATGTGGAATGCTTGAACTATGTAAATCATGCATACTAACACAATATTAATTCCAAGTTGGATTTCAATATCAACACCTTGATGAGTATAGTGTAAAAATATTCGAAATAAAATCTTAGTTATCCCCTAGGATTTAGCCCAGCCACAAAGAAGCACAATTTAAGGACAATGGATGGGATTACATTGAATAAATACAAGATCATGAATAGGATAAATGATTACGTAACATATATACTACTTACATTTCAAAAATGAGTTGTAATATAAAGAATATAGATATATAAGAAATGAAAATTAACGTTTTATAAAATTTAATAAAATTTGGATCAGCACTCTACTACATGAGGTGATTAAAAAATCCAATGTAGGCCTTATTTGTTGATAGGATATCACCCAAATAAAAGAGTGATAGATGGAAAAAATTGGATAAACATGGAAAGAAATGTATCCACACTTATCACACCCACTATGGAAGTTTATATAAGGTGAACGGGACCATGATTATTTCTTATACCATTAATTACATAATAGTTATATTTCACGGATGCTCTATGTGACATGGATACCACCATTAATTTAATGTCTCATTTTTCATCCTGATAGACTAGGGAGAAAAAATTGATGAGGACGGTGTTGTAATTTATAAATATGTATATGATTAATTTGATGTTATTTTATGAAGTTTATAGATATGATATTTATCAAAGACCTTTTCATGAATGTTTCGACTTGAAAGATATCACTATTGGGTGAATCTAGTTTGGATAGAAGGTTGATCATGATGGGTTAATTTCCAAAAAAATTATTATTATTATATTTCCATATTCATTCCCAATGGAAAATCACAATGGTTCCCACATCCATAACTATATGCGGACACACATTCCCTATTAAGGCATTCACTTGGGGTTCTAGACTGAATGATGCTTACAAACTCACATTGGTCGAGAGGATGAGAGATCAGTCTTATCACACCATTATTAGAGGGATATTTTTTCTAATGTTGGGGATCTATTATAGATTTATGATATGTTCTAGAATCAATTGTATATCCTGATAAAATATCAGTTACCCTAAAAAAATAGCCATAGGATAAATCAATTTTTATGGAAGAATATGGGGATAAAAATTGTGAGTTCATATGTATTTATCTTGGGTTCTTCAGGAATTTCCCAGTAATGAATATATATTTATATGATGATTCCACATAACCATACACATCATAATTTTCTTCTATGTTTGGAGGTGGTTAACTTTCCCAAGAGTGCATTGAGACATTATGAGGAATCCAACGTATCCTACTTACTATAGAAATAAAAATAAACATATTTTATTAAAAACACGTATTAAATATTAATTTAGAGGGTACATATGTGTGAGAACTTGGTCAAAATATAATTGTAATCAGGTCTCAAATATTTTTCCCTTGTATCTTGGTTATAGAAGGAATAAAAATTATCGTAGTGTTCATACCCTTATGAATGGCCCCAAGGTAGATGCCACTATATAAGGGATGTTATATATCATTCAAATTATCAGGTATTGCATACAAATATTTCCAAGGCTATTATAGATTCATGATGTGAATGACATGAACATTACAACTCCATAAGACAACATTAGCTTTTCTTAGTGTGAGAAACAAAGGATCGCATGTTATCATCCTCATTATATGTGGATGCAAGACTGAAATAATGGGACAGCGATTGAGATATTTGATAATTATCACTGACCTTAGGTAGGAATCCTATGTATACTTGTTATGGTAGTAATCAATGTCATTGTAGTTCAGTTAATTCTTTATATGTTGGTGGATTGGGAAAAAATGATCAACCCATAGGAATTAAAGGGTCCTGATGCTTGTAATGTCTAAGACATGAAGGGTATTACATAAAATTATATGGCCATTTTAATTTATAATCAGGACTTAGGAAGGAATCCTATTTAACCTAGTCATTAATGGAATCAGAGTCCCCAAAATTTTAGTCATTCATAGCATACATATTGGATTTTCTTTTATATGAATGACATATCTTATTATGTTGTTGATCGTGACTTACACTCCAAGGATTATCGTTAATTTATAGAACATTATTATGTGAATTATATTATCATTTAAACTAATTAATACCACATATGATATTATTTGTGTGATAAAAAATGGTTGGTAAATAACCAGTCTCATAGCTTATGGATGATGGACTTATGCACTGGGAAAACCCATGGGATATTTGGTGTGGAGATCATGTCTCAAAGAGGAATCCAATTTATCTTGTTTATAGTTGGAATCTAATTCATCAAAGGTCTATTAGTTTATAATTACACAGTTATGATCCCATTATAATCAGGGCTTCCACCCTAAGGATTGAACAAGGAAATCTACTCCATAGATTCCCTATAGACCTACCCTGCATTTCTACAATATGTGTTTTGATTTTTCACCCAACATGCCTTGGTTGTCTGGTAGATATATCCAATGATTTCCTCATGACATGTCAAAAGACAATCTCATAATCCTATTGTCTTGATCAAGGGGTGTATTATGACCTAGATGACTAATCATGGATTCCATAACTTGATCCTAACTAACAATCTTTGAGGGAATAACATTATATGACTAACATCCCCTGGTATCATCAATTAAGTTGGATGACACCCATGTATGGTTTTGCAGGAGTCAATACCACATGTCTAGACAACATCATGAGAAATATTTGGCATGCCTAGATGGAATCACGGTAGCCCATTGATATTCTTGAGTGCTATCACGGGACTTGGCTAATATGTGTTGGTGTTTCAATATGGGTTAGAAAACATGTATGAAGGAAAATGTGGTTTGGATGGAGAGCCTATATGTATTCTCCTGACTAATGATGAATTCTTGGGGGTGAGGGATCAATGTGTCTTATACAAACATTTCTAGTGGAAATATCATGATCCAAATAGTATACCGGAGAATATCTATGAGACCTGGTTGACATGTCCGCATGCTATTGCATGACCAGGGTGGTTCATGTGATGCACATATAGATATGTGTATATTTTATTTGGATAATATTTTATCCATTTTTATTTGTTAAAGATTTTTATTTATAATATCTTGTATTTTTGTTTTATTGGAATGTTTTGAGTAATTTTTTTCCTAGAATACTTATAGGATGTTCTTCCCATGTCCTGACAAAATTCCTTAATGTGATCTATGAGTGATCATGCGAAGTAATTTCATCATGGTTCATGGTATCTATGGGTTTTCCTAGATCTTACATTAAATATAACATCCCAGTATTTATATGAGCCTCTCTAATAAATCCTCTCTTGTTATTCGTTGTGTCAGTGTGAGGTCCAATAGGCCATCTACTTGTGTAGTTGTCAGGTCTAGGAATTTTTCATATTGGGGAGGGGGATTTATAGGCCTTACTACTCCATTTTGTTCTTCTTTTCATTGTGTGTATTAAATGAGTCTATGTTATAATCAGTCAAAGGCCTCAACATTACACATATTTGTGAGGTATTGCTGGGAATCATTCTGAGGGCATCACAAGTCTTTCAAAAATCTCAATACCATCCCATAGATGCCCCCATTGTTGGATTATTTCCAATTAATGGGATCATGTTTAATATTTTGTACATGATAAAGGTCATTCATGTTTGACATTTCAATGTCCATTTATTCAATTAGGATTCCAATTTAAAGGCTATCACATGATTTTAGGTGAATTTTGTGGGACTTTCCATGAGATAAGGATGAACATTAAGTTGGCCTTCAAGAAATAAGATTGGATTATTAAGGGGTATTTTGATACCATGATGTGGAAATTCTAGGAATGTCCCATCATATTAACAACCTCTAGACTTCCCCTCCAAAATTAATTTTTATTTTATTTTTTTATTTTATAATTTTTAAGGATATCACGAGTTTGTTTGGGTGTTGTCGGGGAATATTAGTTTACATCTGGGTGACGTGTAGTAAGCCCACAAAAGTTAATGTTGAAATTCATATGCATTTCATGGAAAAATCCAGATGATTTCCCTTATGGAGATAAATTGGTAGAACAATGTTGATTTGACTTGTCATGTGATCTTATTTTGATGAGGGTGACATGCCAATGATTTTTCCTAAGAAGCGGCATATTTGTCACTTGGTGCATTATGCATCATTCAGATCGCCAGGGGCACGTCTCATGATTTTTATGACCAGAGGAGGATCCTAAATCATACAACTTAATTTAATTTGTTAATGTAACAAATTATATGTATATAATGAGTTTTATTAAACGTTTTCCAAAAAAATGTCATCTTGTGTCCGCGATGAGCTTATCTGGTTGTCGTCACATGACCCGCGACTGTCCAGGGTGCCTTTGCAAAAGAAAAAAGGGGCTTTCAAAGTAAATCATGGGAACATCCCTATAATATTCACTAGGCTTTGATATATGCATTACCAAATTATGGCCATGAAAATCACATGTTTCTTAAGGGGTCACATAATCTTTAAGATCATGGAAACCTTATTCTTATTTATCAATTGGAGAAAAAATAATACCCAAAGTCATCAATTTCCTAATATTTTAATTTTTCAATTCTAATTTAGTGGGAATAAAATCCCCCTTGGGAGTGATATATGTTGGGACAAGGGATCTATTATGAGAAATTTATATGGCCACCTGAGGCTATGGTGATGGCACCAACCACTATATTATGTGATGCATGTTCATCCAGGCGATGTCTGGTATTTCACAGGATGGACTATAAATAAAGTATAGGAGGGGGATTAATTTCCCAACCCATAATTTACCTATAGATCTTAACATACTTCCTTTGCATAACCACATCAAAATACCACCCTATAAGACCTGCTCGCAAGACCTCACTCTGAGCCTATATCACATGAACTACTCTGCAAGACTGTATTTCCCCAAGGCCCCACTTGAATTAGATTTTGAACTAAACATCAATGATTGTTTTATATTTGTACATGGGGATGCGTGGTTTTCATTATGGTTAGGTGGTTCATTCTATCATGATAGTATGATCTATCAAATATTTTACAGCTCGCGTGGCCTTGTCAATGTCACAAAATCCTCAGTCTTCTGAGGCGTTATGCAGTTGGGAAAACATTTTGGGTTTATGTCAACCAATAGATCCTCAAGAGTCATGTTATTTGACAATATGGGTTTATTCTTGCGATGTTCATGATTTTTTCGGTTTTATGGCATGAATTGATGGGATTTTATTTTATCTATCCATCATATGCAACTTAATTTTGGTCAGATGGATTTCAGTTCTCATAAAACATCATCTACTATAGATAATAAAAGGTCCATGACTCTTAGTAATTTCAATTATGACCTAAAATATGAAGTGAAATTTAAATAATGAGGATTTAAAGTGGTTCATCTTGAACAAGCACTAGTATTATCATCCATCACATCAGCTTCCTCAATACAGGTTTGGGTTGCTAGAAAATATTTCCATTCATCCGTTAGTCTTTTATATTCTACCTCACTAGGTGTCAAATTATTATTACTATTTTCATACAAAAATTTTCATGGATGGCCCGGTGACACTGTGCAACATTAGGGTTTTTCTAATATGAAGGAAAACACTACCATGGGTCCAGATGGATTTGATTTCACTAGTGAAAAAACAAGATTTAACATTGGATTTTTTTATTTTTGACATAGGTTTTTAATTGAAAATTTTAAAGGGGACATAAAAAATATTATTTTCATCATCGATTTTAGAATAAAATTACATAAAAATTTAATTTTTTTATGGGATTCAGTGTCGGTTGTCCCAAAACTAATGATGAAAAACCCCCCTCTGTCGGGCTTTTGGTGTTAATTTTTAAAATAAATGATGCCAAAATCTAGGAAGAAAATAGTTTTCAGTGTCAATTTTTAAAAACTATTTCTAAAAATACTCTCCAAATAATTTTTGTTGTTGGATTCTTGATCAACTAACACCAAAAACTGAAAAATTGATTTTAAAATTTTTTTTCGTTAGTTTTTATCAAAAGAATGTCGAATGTTTAAATTTTGTTTCTAGAAAATTGAAAATATTACAAATCCACAATAATGAAAACCCCTATAATAAAAACACAATATAAAAAAATAAAATTGTATTTATGTTTGACTAAATATCTATAAATTAGAAGATTTTATCATGTTAATAAAAATATTATCTACACATATGTATTATAATATAGTCTTAAAATACACATACCTAAAATTTAAAACATGCTCATTGTTAGTTATTGTTAAATCATTCATTTGATTATCAGTATGTCAAAACAAATATTATATCAAAATATTTTTTCTTTTTATCCCTTAAGTTATATTATTCATAAATATTAGAATATACGTACCTCCAATCCTAATCAGACATACTAAATAGTTCAAAAAAGTAGATTGAATATGTGTAATATCATATTGAGAATAAGGCTGGGAGTCATTGAATGCCTACAATACCATTTAATGAAATGAGATAAAAAAATATAATAATATAAATGTTAATATAAAAAAATTAATACAACTTAACTTATCAAATTCAGCAGTTTCCTTAGTTTTGGTCATCTCGTACATGAATTGTAGAATATAATATCCACATTCGACATTTCGTTTTTGGTGATGCCGGTACAATTATAAAATAATGAAAATGATAATAAAAACAATATATAACAAAAATCAAAATAAAATATAATATAAAACTAATTACTTTTACTTACACATATTGATTTTATTTGTTATCGACATGTATTACTTGTTAAATTATATCTAGGAAATACATTTTTATATATATTAACTAATAATACCAGTCTAAATAATGATAATTAAACATAATTAGTTTATAAAAAAACAAAATACCTATCTAATAAGGTGGAAAATATTTTACATACATTCCATGATTAATAGAAAAACCAATATAATGTGCATTCACTTGGGCACAACACACCTAACTTCCAGTTCCCCCAATAATACAAAAAGTTAACAATTAATGACATTATAAAAAAAAATTTAGTTAATAATTATGTTTCTATTCCTAAATATTATGAAATGGAAAAAACCAACACTCAATATTTGTATGTGATAATCTCCCACATAAACATATGCATCTATATTTAGATTCTTCACATGTTTCACATCCATGGAAATGAATTACTGATCGATAAAACTGTAAATGCATGTACTTTAATTTTATAGAAGAAACATGTATAGATTCATAATATAAAATTAAAATTTAGATAGTCATTTTAAAATTATCTTTTATTAAATAATTACATCTTAAAATTCCAATTTACATACATGGAAAACAGATTTTCCACATTTAGGACGAGATCTTCAAAATCAACTAGTTGCATGATATCTTTTTTGAGTAATGACAATGGATATTCTCTTCCGTATATATCAGCCATCTTCCGAAACTCATAGATATAATTTAATGTAGAAGAATCCAGAGATTGTATTTGTATCCCATAATAAATATCATAGGTATCTACATTTGATTTTTTGTGAACAATTTCTTTCATTTGTGCAGTTTGATTTTCCATTAGACAATCATATATAACATAAACGTCAAAAAATTATAATTATTTTGGATTATTTATAATTAATATTTTAAAAAATAATACTTTATATAAAATATATCAAAGAATAATAGTTGGATAATGTAAAAACTAACACATCAAATACACAACTATGTTGATTTCCTCTTTATGAAATATTAGTAGAACAATAGGATCTATAATATAAAGAACTGATACTCTAACCTAACCAATCTGCATTAGCTGGGGATGTATAGAATCCCCCAAAAATGAACAAGTCCTAACACATAAATATGTATATGTGTATATCATGAAAACTATTTAATGTATATGTTTTGGTCTGAGTGAGGTGGTGGAGAATCAAAGAAAGTAGATAGGGCAGGGTAGTCCAAGTGAGCTGGCTGGGAAGGTTGATATACTAAAAAAAATATTAGTGTTTATAATTTATAAAATATAAATATTAATGACAAATAAATAATATAATGATTGGTCTGTCGGAGGGTGTGGAGGATTTAAGTAGACTAATGGTGTAGGGTAGTCCGGCTGAGCAGGTTGGGAAGGCTGAAAAAAAGTTATATTAGTGTTTATAATTTATAAAATATAGTTATTGAATAAAAATAAATAATACACTTGGGATATCTGTCCATACGGGGCAGGGTAGGAAGATGGGGCAGGGTAGTCCGAGTGAGCAGGCTGGGAAAGATAAAAAATGAAAATGTTATATTAGAGATTATAATTTATAATATAAAAATTGGATAACAAATAAATAATATACCTGTTAAGGATGCACATACAATGATTGTCTTGTAAGCGTTCTAAAAAATCCTTCTACATTGCTGCTTGAATTTGATCACCCATAGACTATTTCATATCATTCAACTTGACTTTTAAGGATTCTATTTTCGGGTCTCTTGATTTCTTACTCTGATAAATAATCTTCCAAATACTAACACCTACATGATATCCTATAAAACGTCTGACGTGTTCTTAATTTCAAAAAGTAGTGGCTAGGATGTCCATCATACTCTTAGGGATAAAATAGACTTGTGTCTCTTTCTCCTAATGTTCATCCTAAAATTAAAATTAAATTTTTATAGAAGTGTTTGAAAATTTTAAAATATTTAAATTGATGACAAATAATAAATATTTACTTATAGTTTTATCAGCTACATTCATAGATTCTTCTATAAGATACTATTCATTTTTCCTTCTCTTTGCTTTTTTCCATTTTTTATGGTGAGTGGGAGGTGATGTTGGACAATAAAAAAGCTCATCTAAACCACTACTAGATCGACCTCTTAAGGAATTAAATTTTTCTTCAATCATTTTCTGCCCCAAAGATGGATACTATCCACATGATAAAGTATGACAGTATGCATTTCTCAACTGAATCTTTTGTTGAGATCTCCTAGAGGCCTATTATATAAAAATAAATTACTATGTAATTAGAAATACATATAATAAATTTTATCATAAAAAATAATATTCATACTTGATATTTTTCTTCATCAAAACTCTCAAAAAATCACTTCCATATATCTTTTTCTATAAACGGATACTTGTGGCATGGTTTTTCAAACAATCTATTTTGAAAAACATATTTTTTTAGTTTTATTTAAATATATCCATCCAACTGCTGCTAAAGATAGATGTATTTTCATAATTTCTATCTTTTCCTCAAAAGTTAATGTCATCTATAATGGAATAAATAAAATATGTCAATTAAAATATTTAATATTAAACAAAAGAGATAAAAGAAATCAATTAATATATTTTACCATCATAGCCTCCCAAATTTTTTGATCCACCATCCTATCCACTGACTTCCAATAATGATATAAATTACTAATCCTACAATAGATTTTAATCGATATATAACTGATAAACTGAACTTCATTTGGGATAGTTGCATTATTATTATCATCAAAACATATGTGTAATATGTCATCATCATGAGAAAGTGACAGTTTTGGTAAACCTATAATACCACGCTTACCATCTTGAGAAAATTATGTTTTAGTAGTAACTTGATAAGTCTCCCCCAATGAGGACACATCAGTAGTACAACAATTTTATTTCATTAAATATATATATTATTGAATATTTAATAATATTAAAAAATAGATATACCTCAGTAACTAATAATCTCTATATGTATATGATGTTATTACTAGAAAGTGTAATGAAATTTTTTGCACCTATATATCATTCGAAAATTGAATATTTAGAGACTAGAAAGAAATAATAAATATGTAAAAAAGAGGTATAAATTTGAAAGATTCAAAAAAAGAAACAAAATATAATTATTTACCTTCAAAATAGGAGACTAATTTACTATTTTCCCACATTACTTCATCAAGAACATTGTGTATTGATTTCACTATGATTATCTAATACTCATTGTAATCATCCAATAAATCTATAATAGATTAATAAGGCACATTCAAATCAATAACATCATTAAAATCATCCCCATACACTGAATGCTATATTTTTCCATGAAAAATTATAATCCACTAATCATTCGATGGATCACTAACATAAAATACTTTTTTTCATGTGTTGACTTAATAAATTGTTCCTCATTGGAATTAAAACATTTCAAAACAGTCAGTTTAAACCCATATTCATCATGTTTAAAACCACTCATACAATCAAACCAATTACACATAAAAACGGTTACTCGATATTTTAAATAATCAATTTCCCTTATGTCTTCATGAATTCCTAAATATGGCGTCGATGCAGAAATTTTGTTTTTATATTTGGAAATCAAAAAATTGCACTGCTTCAATGAAAACCATTACACCACTATTCTAAATAGTACACTTGTCATCCAGATTTTTAGGTAAAATCTGTAACCATTAAAATCAAAACTAGGCCATGTGATCACATTATGAGATGGTCCCCCAGCAAACCACATCAATGTTTCTAATGCTGATATATCTTTGGTGTCTTTCTCTTTAAAACATGAAACAAATGTGTTCTAATGCTCAATCATCAACCATGTTTCATTTCTTTTAATAGATAGTAACTTTAGTACAACAATATGTGAGGATATATACGATTTAACCTCATGTGTATTGTTTCAAATATATAAACGTGCCTTCATCACTTCCTCACATGGAATGAAATTTTAATTTAATCCTCAACCACCTCTAAATTCATAATCAATTGTCATATGTCTAGATATATGGAGACCAATATGATCCACCTCATATAAATAATCAAAACAGAACTAAATCACCTATTCTGATATGTATTTTTCAACAATATAGGCCTCTGGGAGATAAGGATTTTTAACATATCCTACCAAAAGTTTCATATATTTTTCAAAGTGATACAAATGTCGTAAATATATTGTCCCACATATTCTATTCACACCCAAAAAATTAATCTACAGATGAACCATTATATAAAATAACGTAGGAGGAAAATATATTTCCAGTTAACAAAGAATAAGTGTTTCTTCATTATCCAACACATCTAACAAATTTTGATCAATGACTTTGATAAAAATGGATTTGAAAAAATTATATAACATGATGATAGTTTTCCTGAAATTTGTCGACAATATACCATGCACTGCTACTAGTAGAAGTTGTTGTATCAATACATGGAAATCAAGATATTTCATAACTATTAATTTACTATCCTTCAATGAAAAATAATTATTCAAATTTTAATATAAACCACATGGTACTTTAATACAATGAAGACACTGAAAAGACTATATCTGGTCAATCTTGTTTAATGTGTGATAATTTATAAGTAAATACGTTCTATTTGATTTTACAATGGGAGGTACCTCCAAATGTATTATCATTAATATCATGACCAATATATAACTAAATCTATATTTTTTATTTCATGTTTATGTATAACAATGTTCCAATCAAACTATCGATTGTTTTTCTCAAGAATCATAACATCGATTTTATGTTTTATCTCTAAAAATATATAATAAGGTAGTTAAAAAAGAGTTCTTTTTTCAAATATTTCGTTGAATACCAGAACTTATTTTCATTCCAAATGATGAATCAATATTTTACACCATGTCATAATATTATTCAGCTAACAGTGGCTGAGGGGGAAGGTTGTATTATTGTAAATTGTTAAATGAATTTTCCAGTCTACTATAAGGATGATCAATTTTCTAAAATCATTAATGTACCATGTACACTATCTTTCTTATATTCTTGAATTGATTATAGGAAGTCATTTCATCACAAATTTGAAATCCTTTATGTCCATTTACACTATATCTAGATATGATTTGGTATAAAGGGATGTATTTTATAGTTAAAATTGTCATAACATGGAAAATAAAATACTCTTTCTTTTATGCATCAAAAACATTAACACCTTCAACCCATAGCAGTTTGAAACCATCAAAAAATAGTGAAAGATAAAAATCAATATCATTTCCTGGTTATTTTGGTCCAAAAATTATAAGACTCATCATGACATATTTTTTCATCCTACATAAATGTGTGGGAAAGTTGTAAACTATCAAAAAATATTCTATGAACTACATTTCCTAATGAGGGTTTTTTATAGATTCATTCCATCAATACACAACCCCATTATGAGATTTCCAACATCACTTCATAAATCATAATTTTTTTAACAAAAATCATTCACTATGGTGAATCGGTATGGTGACATATGATACCATCCGAGATGTTCTCATCTGAATGTCATCTTAACCTTTTTGTGACCATTGAATTTGCAAATAGACACTTCAAATGAGAATTTATTGAAGGGTATCAAATTTTATTAGCAATAGTTTTCATTCTAGAACCTATGATTGAATTACAATTGAATTATCAGAATTGAATGAAAAAAATATTGGATGATATCATTAGAAAGTAGAAAATTGATTTTTCCTTACAATAGATGACAGTACCTAAGAATGAATCTGAGTTGACATTCCCATCTATCATATAGTGTGATGTCTTACATGTAGGAAAACTTGATAAATATTCGTATTCTTTCCTATACAATACACAATCATTTGGGAAATAATGTATCTTTTTATACCCCAATGCGATTTGGAATAAAATTTTATTCACCTCATAATTGGAATATGGAAACTTATTTCCTTCTAGAAGATGCTCTTTTAAAGGCTCAAGTAAGCTAGAAAACATTATATCACCCCACCCATTTTTGTCATTTAAGTTAACTAATCTCAAAACTACTGATTACAATGTATAATTACTATAACCTTGGAAAAATAATTTCTCAAAATCTCTCTACAATCGTTCAACATTTTCTATTTTTTAATTCTTACAACCCCTAAATCGTGAATTAATTCTTCAATAATATTCTCTACCTCATTATGAATATTTTCATTAATATTGGATGTTGAATTTTTAGTTATTTCACAATGATAGATCCAACGTGTATAATTAAGGTTAGAAACATGAAAAATGAAATGTTACATGATTTATATGGAGTTTAACATTATCATATTCAAACACATTACACATGTATCTAAAATAAAAATAATGATTTGAATATTTTGTTAAGATAATTCCAATAATTCATCAACTCAGTTTTCATATTTACTAGTTTTTATTCATAAATGTATCCAATTATGTTCCATTCAATACCTGATATCATAATATATTTAGTTAATATATTAAAACAAATAATCATCTATATATATAGATAAATTTAAAATAGAAACATATTTAATAAAAACTATTGATAATCAGATATAAAACATCATCTATGAAACACATTTTCAAATAGTAAACTATTTATTTTCATATTATATACATGTGTTATATTGATATTATAATTTAATAATAATATCAATCATCTAAAATTAATTAGTTCATTTTACATTGTTGTTGCATTATTTTAATGTTGCATATGTTAAAAGTATTGATGATTTCATTAATTTAACGGGAAACAATTGGTTATTATTTGTAATATGAAATAATAATTAAAGTAAATGTTCATAACATACGTGAAGTCAATCATAATAATCCAAAAATTATGTATGATGAAATTAAATACATAATTAAATTTCTATATCATAAAACACATTTGATTCATTATTATTTGTTTATTATTATATCATGAAATTATTATTATTAGAAAAATAAAAAAAGAAATATAAAACTTATACCCGTTGAGGAAACCTAAAAAACATAACTTGTTTTTTAAATCTTTTTATATTAATACTAAATACATATCAAAGTAAAATACACCATTAAATGAATAGGTTTTCTATCATTAGATGAAAAATAATAAATTTATATCAATTAGACTGATTCCATCTTTTTATTTGATAGTACAGTGCATGGAAATTATATCAGGTCCTGAGATCATAAGTAATAAATAAAATAAAACATGTGGTCTAAGTATAGATGCATGGAATACAACCCTGGATTACAAATTAATCACCTAAATATGTAAATCACATGGGATCCTTCAATAAATCTATAGGAATCATACACACTACAACAAGTATAAGTATACATGCATGAGAAACACCAACATAAAAAATATTTTTGGATAGTTACTACATATATAGGAATCACTCTAGCATAGAATATATTCAATGCATGGAAATTATATAAGAGAATAATGTAGTGAAAACAATAATTCTTATAAAATACCTAAAAGGATAATATTATGTTTTCTAATAAAAATCATATCATGGTATGTAATCTGATTTCTAATGAAACATACAAGGTATATTGGTAAATTTCCAATAGCATAGTTATGTAACCTGCATGGAATGTCATATAGAGTACATTTTACTATGTAATTTCATATAATGATGCATATAATTCTGCATCCTTCCTATACTAGGCCATGTTTAAATATCATAACTATCATAAATCAGCAAAATTATAAATATACTCACATCAGTCAAGGTGAAACCATAATAAACCATAAAAAAAATACATAAACAACAATCACATCCATGTCCATTGGGATGTTTCAATGTATATGGTATGATCACTCTTAGGGATACCTATTAACCATGTTCTAATACATTTATAATAAACTATAAACTAATAATTGAATAAAATAAAAAACATAATTAAATGATGTGTAATTGTCTTCTAAATTTAAAAAACATACAAATGTAAGAGTTAAACACGAAAATATATCCCAATCCAAACATTTCTCTCTGTAATTCTTTGGAAAATTATATACTACAAGATCTATACAATAAATGATTTTAAAAATGAAAAAAAACATGATAAAAAAATTCAAACAATGGTTGATGGTCACCAAAATAAGGTTTTAGAAGAAAAAATAATCAGTAAATGATGAAACAATGGGAGATAATCAAGAACATGGATAGGTGATCATGTAGATAGATGAAAATCGACAAGAAATGGCCATTAGAGATCACGAATAAACCTTCAATGTTGTCGTGAGTTCAGAGGTGTCATCGTGGGTTTAGGTTTCAATGATCCAAAAATGATAGAGTTTCCCAATCCCGAATATTTTAAAAACTTTCATCATTGGTTTTTATAAAAACAGACAACAAGGAGTCCCAAAATTATTTTTGGTGTCTGTTTTTGGAAAAATCAGCACTGAAGATATTCTTTTTTATTATATGACATCAGGTTTTATAAAAACATACGCCGAAAGATCCTTATTTAGCTATTTTATGGAGTGATGTTTGGTAAAAACTAATGCCAAAACTTTTTTTTGGATATATGGCATCAATTTTTAGAAAAACTGATGTCATATATCAATATTTTTGTGGTTTTTTGTCATCAGTTGAACTAAAAAAATATTCCAAAATCTAGTATTGAAAATTTTTTCATTTGTTTTTAGTAAAACCTATACAAAAAATTATTCACCCACACTATTGGTTTATATTCAGAAAAAACCAATGTCATTACCTCGACATTAAATACAGTATATACACTAGTTTTTCACTGATCATTTTATTTATTAGAGTTTCTTTAGTGTATTTTTCTCCTCTATTGACAACCCTGGTGGTTGATGGATTGTGGAATGGGATGTATATCATGATGGTAATTTTTCTGATTAATGGAAGTGAGCATTCCTAGTCAATAAAAGTTTATTATAATTTTTTAATCGATTATAAATGGTGACTCATTATGAAGAAATAATTATTTCAAAACTAATTATCTATCACGAGCTTGATCATATTTGAGAAATAATTAGCCATTAGTGTCCAGGAACCAACTCATTTCACATATCCTATAGGGTGGTGGGAATCAATCTATGGGATATCTAACAACTTGGTGGTATCGACCCTTTTAGAGAGATGTTAGATGTGTTCCTCCCTACCATTGTTGTTTTGGATCACCATTAAATGAATTCGGTCTTGGGCATGGACATACTCATCATTTTGAATGAGATTCTAAGAATGGATCTGACTATGAACATGATTGTCTCCATCAAAAACTAGATCATTATTTTCTTTTTTCAAAGTGGGTTCATGACAACTACTATACACGCCCACCAGTTCCCTTATTAGAAAGATTATAATATTTTTAGATAATACTAATCCATTTTACAGGTTGTGGATGATAATTCCTAGGGATATAAAGTGAATTAATATATATCTCCGAGCCAATTACTGACAAGCTTTATATAAATGTTCTTTGATGGGTGGTCATTCCCTAATGGGGACGTGTGTTTATGAACTAGGGTTGGAACTCTATTAATGAATGTCTAACTAGCATAGGGAATGGGTATTAATATGGTTGTACTAACTGTTGATTCCATGTACAAAAACTTAGGAAATATTCAATTGGGTATCATCTCCTATAGAATGAGTAGATCATTCGAGTTATTATTTTGTGTGATAACAGAGCATTTACATTTCAATGAATACTAAAATGCCACAAGGATCCACGATTCCTTATCTCGTCTCATATTACTGGACATAAATTTTATTGGTTATAATTCATTGAGCTCTAACGAGGGTACATAATCATTTCGTCGATCTAATATCTTTGATTTAACCACTTATTGTGGACTAACTAGGATGTTCATTGACAGTGGATTTGAGTGTTTTGATGAGAGTTTATATAATATATTTCACTGATATAGGGTTATTTAAACTAGGATGGACGAGCCTATCCTCTGTGAGCTATATAAACCTTTTTAGTTTTCTCACCAATTTGGCTGCACCCAAAGGGTCACCCCTCTTCCTTCGGCTAGTGTGTGAGGAGATCAACAGTCCATGATCATCCATCCCTTTTTGATGATGTTGAGACATGAATACACCGATGCTGATATTATTGATTCTCCTATAAGCTCATATTCCTTTCATGATCTTGATTATTCATAGGCTTGGGTAGCATCTTATTCTGGTGATATGCTATGATGACTAGTCTGTCTTATGGACACACAATTTTCCTCACCAACCCCTTTGTCTGGGGAAAAATTGGAGTTAATTAAATATTTTTTTGTGACATTGAGTATGGACCCTTGATCTGATGATGACCATCCCAATTGTGGGACTAAATCTGTTAAAGAAATCATCTTGTTTTTTATAAGTGAGGGGTGATGCTTCTATTGAGAGGAGTGTATATGATATCTTGTCTTCTTTTTTCATTTCTTGATTGGCTATCCATTCTTCTATTTTATTATATATCACATCAATCATATAAGACCATACATAGTGTTTGTTAATATGGAAACATATTTAATCCTTGATTATTTAGAATCATTTTGAAATAGTTTGTTACCATGAAATGTAAATTCCTAGGCTCTTCAATTTATTCGGTGTGTGTGATTTTGACCAACAACAACATTAAAAAAATGAATAAAATTTTCTCAACTTAGAAATATTTCACCCTCAATGAGAGGGGAATACACAATTTTGTAGAGTAACCCCTTACAGAGCCAATGTAGGAGGTAATAGTGAAATTGAATGAGGGTACCTAGATGATATCTAAACTTCATTCCTAGATGCAGACCTAGACCATGCAAATATGGAGACATAAGAAATAATAGATCATCTATGGTCTAAACATTTAACACCATTATCCTCCTTTTAGACTTCCTGATTGAGATTTAAGGATATACCTACATTAGTCTACACTCTCCATCTTGAAATACAAGTATATGTGACATGGTGAGAAACACATCATCAATCAATCGATGCTTCTGTCCAGACACATAGTGGCATGTAAATTTCATCTGATTGAATCATATTATAGTATGAATTTTTTTATTCTCCCCATTTAAGATGAGATTTTGATAGAGACTCTAAAATATGGATATTCTTTCTATCACATGGTATCAAATAATTGATATTATAAAAATTACATGATGTTTTCTAGTTTTCTTTAATTCACGATGATCATGATATTTCCTTGATATGATATTATGTAAATCACCAACTATGCACATCCTTTTTGTAATGTCAAGTAATCTCGATTGCGTGGATCATAATATTTAAATCATACAAGATTATTTTTCAGAAACGCTCATGAATTCCCACCAAAACACGATTATTTATTAATATATATGTTCCAGTTATCTTGATGAAGATAAATGGATTGGAGAGTGTATCATGGTTTTTTCCATGGCCTGGTGGTGGGCCTTTAAAAATAATCCATTGTGGTAGAGTAAACTATATTGCAATGTAGTATAGGGTCATCATTCCCAGACATTCTATCATTGTAGTTTTTGATACTTTAGACTATTTATTATAATATTTAGCTTATGTTTTATTAAATATAATCATATATAGATTTATTTTAGGATATTTTACCTTGGACGTTTTATCATTCTTGTTTAGGGTCTATTATATTGGATCTTCTATCACATTAGATTGTGTGTTTCAACAAAGAACTTATATTATTTTCTTATTGGATCCTATAGCTCAGACCAGATTGATGATTATGGAATATTGTACATACATTTTAGGAATGACCAAAACACTATAGGGTTTTGAGACATTCCATGGTGTCACCGATTCCAACAAGGATCATAGCTCCTTTCATACAAGGAGGAGGTGACTCTATTCGGTAGGTCAAAACTCTTATATGTCAACAAAATTTACAATTAGTTGTTTAAATAATATTTTCAATTGTTTATTGTAGTATTATGGGGTTCATATAGGTTGAGAGAGAGTTATTATGGATTCTAGGTCCCCTTGGACAGTTGGAATATGGGTGATGCAAGTCATAACATGAAATTTTGATTATGTGAATATGGGATGAGGTAGAAATTCTGGGAAAACCCTATAACATCCTAACGTTACAGGTTATGTCTTGATTATTTCTAGGCTCACAATGAATGAAGATCCATTCTGGAAAGAATGATACCCCTTTAGAAGGTTGGTTATGGCCCTTATGCATTGGTAGCATTGTCCAAAAAATAAAATCTTCCATCCATTCGGAGGTCGATAAAAGATTTATGAATACTCAAGAATCTAGATTCTAATGTTGAGTATGAAGTTGAAGAAATACAAGAAGGGTTATGGAAACCTATGTAAGCATTACTCTTGATTATGAATCTTGATCCCTATGTCTTATGGTTTTGAATCACAAGGTGTGGGTCACCAACGGTTTGAGAAAGATGTGTCTCATTCCTATATTGAGAAGGGTTACAAAATATGGTGATGTAACATCAAGGATGTAAATTATTGTCATATAATTTGGCACCAATATTGTACATCATAGTCCACAGAGTTGAGTTTTTGAGGATGATATGTGACAATCATACAAGGAATGACCAAAAACACACTGAGGAGTTGGGTACTTCTACAGTGATGTCAAGGCTTGATAGGATTAAAAATCCATTTTCAGAGTGATGCAATTGGTTGAAAACCATAGGTATATATGCATGATCCATAGGCATACATGCATATTCATTCAAAGGCTCTATTTAATCATTATATCTTTTACAAGGTCCATGGAAGGTTTATAGTGATAAAAGGAACCCAAATCATGATGTGTACTCTTTGGAATTTGTAATATAAAATAAGGGTTCGATCATACTAAAATATGTGTCCCGACTTTGTGAACATATTTTTATTGCAAGGAGATGTGACAACTCATTACACTATCTTTTTCTTGAACTATTGTATCTAGCGATCAATGGTTAGATTTTACTATGGATATAGAGTATGAACTTGGAGATTTATTCCATTTTTATTTATGCAATAATTATTACTAAACTTTGGTGATGAAGAGTTTAGAATATAAAGACATTAATTTTACATAGGCCATACATTGCCAGTTTTCGACCTAAAAAGTTTAGTTTATATTTCACTAGGATTTTATGGTATCGTGATTCACACCATTATAGGATATATTTTAATTTTCTACAAGTTTGATCAATGTTCAGGATGATTAATGTCATGACTGACAAAGACCTAATATAGGGGACGTTACACAATAGACTAATTTTTGTACAAAGGTTTTAGAGCATCCCATCATCCTTTTGAGAGGGAGATGAAAATATTGTAAATCTTGGATCGTGGTTCTCAGGTCATGATAAATGATGTGGTATAATTTTATTGTTTTTGAAATAAAATAAACCAAAGTAATGAGCTCTGCCATGGTGATTTTAGGGCTCAAAAAGATCAGAATCCCCTATTTACATAGTGTAGTGTTTCGTTAACAACCATAGACCCATATGTAGAAGAAATAAGCATTCATTAGGAGTCTAAAAATGATTTATTTACATTGGGTATCCTTCCCAAGTCCTATGAAATATTTTTTGAAACTGAAGTCACTCAATACATGATGAATGATTTTTGTATTGGGGTTCTTAAAAGATGTCATATTCACCACATAATATAGATGACCAAGGTAAGGATATTTGGGTTATTTGATAAATGGTGGTAAAGGATGACAGTGTACGTATTTTAGCTTCTTATTTTTGGGAAGTAGTTTCCTCCATGTTACTTTACATCATATTGTGAGGACATATTCTTTGCAATTTATCATAATGAGGTAAGGACTTTTATTGTGAAGTTTATGAACATGTGGAACAGATTTTTTTTTGTAATTTTGATGACATGTGACCAAGATGTTTGGATTACAGGTTAACATCATATTATAATGCAATTTTAAATGAGTTTTATCATCATGTCGTAAGGGTGTGGGTGCCAAAGTAAACAATTATGCATGAAATATTACATGCATAAGAAATCTGTATACACACCTGACTCATACATAAGAAAATTGTGCATGTATAACTCAATCCCTTTTTATTCTCGGTGAATGTTTTTATCTATATTTTCACTAGGCCTATGATTGGGGATTCATATTTCATTATGTATCCTATGATGACATGAATAAATCCATACATTTTTCATAAAAGGGAATCAATATATGTATATCATACCAATATTTAGATGTTGGAATTATTTCCATTGATTATAGTAGTTGGTCATATGTTTGGATATTCAGGCATCACTACACATCCTATAATAATTGAAATCAGTTCACATGTTTCTCATGATGAACCATATTGTTTATCATTTTTTGGAATGTATTTTGGATTCTAGATGTGGAAAATAGAACAATGGATGGAACAAAGGATAAAAATTTGGGTTTTAGTATATATCATATTATAATATGAATGAATTTGTATGTAGTTCTTGAGTAAGGACCTTCCTGTGTACGCCTGGCCTATACACAATAATTATTATTTTTTTAATTTTTTTTGAATATATCATGGATCGAATATATAGGAATCACTGCCTATAATGTGATGTTAGAAATAAAGTTAGACATAGTTCATAGATAAAGGTGTTTTAGGAGACCAACACTAAAAATTGTGTCCCTCATATGTATGGTCCATATAAATGTGACAAATTTTTGTCATGAAAAGGTTATCAATAGTGAAGTTTAATTTCATGTAGTGAGGACACTTGTTTTTTCCTTTTATTAATTTTCATTAAAAATAATGAAAACCCTATATTGGTAGGTAATTCATTTTTTTAGGAAAAATATTTATAAATATCATTATCTCGGGTGAGTTATTCAGGTATTGAGAAACACAGAATGAAAAGGGTCCCACACACAATTTAGAGGTAATTTATGATATGAATGGTGAATTTTTCATCATTATGTTGGTGGGATAATATAAAGGATTTAGGTTTCCCTTTATTTCTCATTACATTTTTGAATCAATCCATTCATGGTTATAGAATCTTGTGATGTTTAATTTCATGCAATAAGATCATTTTCAATATAGTTAAAAGTCATGTGGTGAGAATATGGGTCACTTGATGTGAAAGGGAAGTAAGACAATGGGTCATTGAAGTTGAACGTTATCTGTGAAAGACATGTGTCATGAATTTTAATGTCATAATATAAGAAATTGGGTCACACTTCTTGATGGAAAAGAAATATTGTGGTTGTGACCAATAATAGGTGATTTTGCGACAATGCATATGCTCTTATGGTGGGAATCGATACAAACATAACACTAAGATAAAAAGATTCCATATTTGGATCTAAAACGCATAATGGGATGTGGACATCTTATCCTTAATTCAGATAGATTGAGATCATGTGTGGTGAGTTGTTAGTGAGTTGGTGCTTCCTATATAGTTTTTCAACACGCAGTGCATACATTTTTTTTGTGTAGTTTTATTTTCATGTAACAAGGACATTTTCATTTCAGTTTAACATCATGTGTTATGGAAATTTTCCATGAAATTTATCATGATAGGGTAGGTTGATGGTATACCATGTTGTTTAAATTCTTATTTTCATTACATCATATGTTGTGTAGTTTAACATCTTTTTTATATGTGGAGTTCATACAATTTCACTTCATGTAATATGGATGACTCTGTAGAGTTTAATGTCATGTGGTCAGAATGTGGGATTCCATGTAGTAAAAATAATTTCTCATAAGAAATATGTTTATTTCTAGTTTAAAATATTGTTACTAAGACGAGCTCATATATTTTAACATCATGTAATTGAGATGATTAATGTCGTCTGGATAGAATTCGGGATACCATAAAGGTTAAATTCATTCATCATAGACTTCATATGATACTTTGTTTAAAGTTTGTTTTCAGGAATATCTCCCTTAAATTAATGAATTGTCACTTGGATGAATCCATAAAATTGATACTCATGTGGTCAAGATGTGGGTTACCATGTGGTTTAATGTGTTGATTTCAGGACTTCTGATGTTGCACAATTTAACATATTGCTGCAAGTAAATGATCATAAAATTTAATTTCATGTAACCAGGATAACTCTATATAGTATATCATCATGTGGTAAGAACATTAAATATCTTATATTATAATGTATTTCTTCCATAACAGCAGATGATATGTAGTTCAACATCATGTGACCCAGATGATCTTATATAGTTTAATATCTTCTAATTGGGATGACTCCACACAGTTTAAAATCATGTGGTCAGGGAATTGGATTTTGTTCCATTTAAATTACATTTTATAATAAATTAGGTGTGGTTTAGTTTTATTTTCATGGTAACAGGATGAGATCATACAATTTAATGTCTTGTATCAAGGATGACTCCATACAGTTTTGTTTCATGTTTTCATAATGTGGGATATCATATAGTTTAATGTCTTTCTTCCAAGACTTATGATGTTGTCCAATTTAAAATCTTTTAACTAGGATTATCACGCTCAGTTTAACATCATGTAAATGGGACAACTACATACAGTTTGACATCATGTGGTCAGGACGTTTGATAATATGTAGTTTAAAGACATCCGTTTAGATCATTAGCTGATTTATATTTAAACATATTTCTTCCAGGATGATTGATGGTTGTTGACATCTATGAAACGTATTTTTTCATAAATCTCACTTCGTTTATTGGTGTAACATGTTCTTCATCCTTTGTGGCCAATGATAAACCTCAAATATGATAGACCTTATGTATGATATAAGGCCCTTCCCATTTGGTTTCCCTATTTATGGGATTATTTCCTTGTAACACCAGTGTCCTGAGATATATCACTGGTTCAGCATGGTGGAATAAATGGAGGTGATCCTTTTAATTAAATGATAAATCAATTTTAATCTAATAGACTTCAAGGTTGGGAAATGTGTGCAACATGATCTCATCTAACTTCTCCAATTCAACTTGCTTCTTTTTAATTTTCTCATCATATAAGAGCTATCTAAAAATGGCTATTCAGAGTGAAGGTATCCTGATTTATATTCAAAACAATACCTTGGCCCCCCACACCAATCATTATGGTGTTTATTCTATAGTAGTATGCATGGTAGTATGGTAGGCCCAGAAAATAGGGATGAGGTTGTTTGGACAAGATATCATATCTTTATTCACCATCATCTAATGTATATTTGAATGAGCCTATTAAATTTATCAATCTATCCATTGTCCTTTGCATGATAGAGATATTAGTTTTTATACTCGATATTATACTCTTGGTACAATTTCATCAACTTCGTAATATATATGATGGTGCTGTTGTCGATCAATACAATGTGAGGGACTACGAACATGGTGTTGATATAAGACATTATGAATATGATTATACCATTCATCCTGATATCTTTATGGCATATTTCCAAATCTTATTTTGAAAATAAGTTAGTATTAGTAAGGATATACTTGAACTGCATGGGTGTGGCTAGGGAGATATGGTGTCATAACCTCTATTCCTTAAATAGAAAATTTCTATTAATATTTTTCTATATGTAGAAATTCTAGTGGTTGAGGGATGAGGATCACATTGATTTGTCTCACATGAAATTTCATTGTGAATTCCTTGTCGCCATGTCTCATGCTTTCTTAGTAATAACCTAGAATTAGTATTTTTGCGAGCCTTCTCCAAGACTAATGAGAACTGTAGTAGCCCACATTGAAATTTCCATGACGATGTGAATCTCTATTTTTTCTATGAATTTGAGGAAGATTCTGTCAATGCCTCAATTTTTTAGGGACCCCAGTTCATTTTTATCACTCACCAAGGTAAAATTCAGCAAACAACACAAAATTTTTTCCCTTTCGGCTTGATCTATCGGTACTGACCCATTTTGGAGATAACTTATTATGGACTCCATCAATGCAGGTGTAGAAGCTAGTATATCATGCTATGGTACGTTTTAACTGATTTATTTCTTCCATATCATTGATTATTATTGATGAGACCATTCTATAATGTGAAATATTGAATATTTCTTCCTCATAATCATGGTTATCCAGAACCATGGCTATATTATCCAATGTGTCAGTGTGAGAATAATATGTTATGGGAACATGATGTAATGTTAAAAAAAATTGGAATCTATCATCAGTCCCTTGATGTAGCTAGTTAGATGGTCTGGTTCATCATTTTGATTGAATATTCACCATTTATCTTCTTTATAACTAGTTTTGAACCCCCTTTGATGTTCATCAAGGCTCTATACTGTTTTAGGACTAGTTCCAAGATTGTGATGATGGCTTGGAATTAAGACTCTCTATTCTTAAAGCCTTCATATCATATGAAATACTAGGGAGAAATTCATTCTCTGGAGATAAAAATACAATCCCTAATAAAAATGAGTGAGTATCTAGTTTTCCTTCCTTTTTCGATAAGTCTTGGGGAGGCACCTAAAAAATATATATCCCATGCCTAGTGAGTGTTATGGGAATGAAATAAATTATTATATCGATGTTCAGTTTCCATGGGTATATTCTCTGGGGTAGGATGTGATGTGAGGAATTCAACCAAGGCATTCCCTTTCATTGAGTTCAATGTTACATACATAATTTTATAGTTTTGTAGAATGAATACCCATCAGTGAAGCACCAAATTTAAATAATATTTCTATGTATGTACGTGTGTGGGTCATTATGTGTAGCCTTATTGACTTCATGGTACTGAAATAAATATTTTATTTTAGACCATGTGAAGATGATAGAAAGTTAGTTATTATCGGCATCACAGTATTGGATCACTATAGATGCCGAAAACTTCTTAATTGATCGAGAAAGCTTATAAATGACAAAGTGAAGTCATATTCGGACCTGGAGACCCGGTCTAGGGGGCCTGGAGGATTTGCGTGAAAAAAAATGGTGAAGTGCGCAAAAAAATCTGTCCCGTGTGGAAACAACCAGGATTCGTGAAGAGTCTCGGCGTAGGCGTGAAATAATTTCGCGCCTGTGCCCCGCACGGTTGAAATTTCGGGTCACCGCCTCTATCGCGCAATAATTGTGTGCCGACCAGTATTTCGTGCCCCCGATCACCTATAAATAAAAGGGGATCCCCTTACTTTTGAGGGTTGAAGAAGCTAAACCAGATCTCATGTGTGTTATCTCCATTTCGTTCAAGCGTAATATGGCCATCAGGTACGATTCATTTTGCGCCTAGTCCCCCAGGTCCGCCTTCATGCAAGATCCCCTTTTTCATAGACTAAATTCCACTCCCTTCAGGGTCTCCCCCTTCGGTGCAATACCTTCCATTGCACACAAGCTGAAAAATTGTGTGCAATTCCTTCATTTGAGAACACCCCTTCCCTTGGACGCGACCTTCCCACCTGCATGTATTACATGAACCTTGTGTGCAATGCTCCCAGTCTGGCCCAAAACCACAACCCCAATTTCGCGCAAGCATCACTGATTTCGCCCCAACCCAGGATTTCTGCATCGAGATCCTTTATTTCACGCAAACATCAAGTGCTACGCACAATTCCCCAGGGCCCTTCACCTCGGTGCTCCCCAGGTTCCCTCTTGCGCAAATGCCCGATGCCGTCCTTTTTGGTGCCATTCGCATGTGTCTTGTACACCCTGCGCATTAGCATCATACGTGGTTTTCCCATACAGCCTTCTAGTCTTGTACAATGTAACTTCAATGTCACTTGGAAAATCCTTCTTGTTGGGTTGCATCACCTCATGCTTCTTCGCATAGGCACGTTAACAGCTATGGCTTCTTCGCGAAGGCACTCTAACGTGGACCCCTCAATGGTTCGATCCGCGACACCCCCTCGCTACAGCCTTTTTGATGCCTTCCCTCCCACAAGGGGCAGGGGTATAGATTATGTAAGTCCTAGGGGTGTGGAGAAAACCCACCATGTCTGAGCTGTAGGACGTTAAACTACCAAGCAACATCGTCCTCAACACATAACTTCAAACTGTGACCTGACCCCGTTCCTCGCATGAAGGGTCCCCCCACATTGGAAATTATCCATGCCCACCCATCTCCACGGCGATGGGATCACTCCTCACAGGGGATGATATCCTCCTAATCAGAGTGGTGTTTTTCCATAGGGAAGGGCGGCCACATTGGTGTAAGCCCCTATTTTTCCTTGTATGAGGCAACACCTCTACACCTCCTCACTTCCTCGGTGCCAAATCCCATGGAGGGTGTGATAGGGAACGAGAATCCTCCTTTCTTCCATCCCAAACCCCTCTACCACTGCGCTTTGTTACCACAAGCCTCCACCCTGGAGTAAGTCCCGACTCAATGGTCCTCTCAATGCATAATCCCATTTCCATCTCCCACAGACGTACTCTTCGCGACGTGATCATCAAGTCTCTGCTAGCTCTTGTTTCTCACACCGAGCATGACTCACATGAGCTTAGAGTATGCACCGACCATGAAAAAACATGGGCCTCCTCATAGTGTAAGCCCCAACCATCCTGAACTACGGGGACTTTGATCCATGCTAAGGTATGGTACGTAGGAATCCTCCACGAGGTTCAAGACTCGCCACCATGGGCCACCTCTGAGTGTAAGCCCCAACAATCCTGAACTACGAGGACTTTGATCCGTGATATGGCATGGTATGTAGGAAGCCTCTATGAGGTTAGGGCCCCACCACCACGGGATGCATCAGAGGGTAATCCCCAACCATCTCAAAAAATGGAGACTTTGATCTGTGCTAAGGCATGGTATGTAGGAAGGCTCCACGAGGTTCAAGCCCCACCACCTTGGGCCACATCTGGGTGTAATCCCCAATCCATCCTGAACTATGGGGACTTTGATCGGTGCTATGGTATAGTATGTAGTAAACCTCCACGAGGGTCAATCCCCCCCACCTTGGGATACCTCAGAGTGTAATCCCCAATCCATCCTGAACTACGGGGACATTTATCTGTGCTAGGGCATGGTACATAGGAAGAATCCACGTGGTTAAAGCCCCACCACCTTGGGCCACCTCAGTGTGTAAGCCCCAACCATCCCAAACAACGGGTACTATGATCTGTGATAATGCATGGTACATTGGAAGCCTCCATGAGGTTCCAGCCCCACCACCATGGGCTGCCTCAATGTGTATGCCCCAACCATCCCGAACTACGGGGACTTTGATCTGTGCTAAGGCATGGTATGTAGGAAGCCTCCACGACGTTCACGAACCACCACCATGGGCCGCCTCAGATTGTAATCCCCAACCATCCCGATCTACAGAGACTTTGATCTGTGCTATGGCATGGTACATAGGAAGCCTCTGTGAGGATCAATCCCAACACCCATCGGACCCCCAGTCCATCTTCACATCTATTCACCCCTGTCCGGCATGATGTTAAACTGCATTCACCGGAACTACGTCGACTTTGATTCCCTTCCACGGGGATACATAGGAAACATCCACGAGGTTTAAGCCCCACACCAATGATTTATCCAGATCTCTCCCTCGATCCTATGTTTCTCGGGAAGCTCATGCCCTAACTCGAAGGGTCCACTTCCATTGGGTCCCATCCATGCGTCCATTCTCGCGGGTCTCCTCCTCAAGTGTCACATCATTCCTTCAAACTACACGGACCTTGATTCCATGCCACGGGGATATATAGGAAGTATCTTCGAGGCTCAATCCCAAAACCATCATCCATCCTAATTCTTACATGTGCCACCACATCCCGGTGGGGTCATGACACATCATTTTCTATTCCCTCCATAGCATTCTGTAAGCCGCCCATGTGCTGGCCGCAACGTCGGTGTTCCCTCCAGGGGGTTCATCAGTATGATCTATCTCCGCAGAACATTAAACATGATTCATAGATTGTGTTAAACATGAGTAGCTGAGGAAAAATTTAGTTACATGACTATGGAATAAAATTCTCCGCGTTCGATGTGGGATGACTTGGGATTCCACTCCCTTGAGAAGCCCTATAATAAGCAACATAAGACAGAAATGCCAATCTCCAGCGTCATTACATGCCAGTGATCCCAACATGACTACACTCCAAACCGAAGGTTGATGCCCTGACCGGACCCCTTGGAAGGTCCTGACAGAAGTGACATAATCAACTGGTGTCCATGATGATATGGAATCAGGAAGATCTTCACGAACTACATCGTAAATCTACGAGGGAGACCTGGACTATGTGAAAAGCTCCGAGGAGGAATCCGCAGAAGGAAGAACTGACATCCCATAATCCCATTTCGATCATGGATCAAACTTCCCTGAATAAGGAGCGGATGCCGCCCGCCTTTGGAAAGAGGGAATTTTGGGTAACATCAGTGCCTCCTTTGAGTGATAGATGCACACGCCCCCAGGAAAGAGTCAAAAATAGAAAATGGTGGACCTGATGTGAAGCTCCCTTCCTCAGCATGGAGGCTAGTAGTGTTTGGGAAATCAGTAGATAAGCATGTCATCTAACCTTGTCATCCGGTACCAGGTCCCACCAAAAAAGCCTGACGTGAAACTCACCAGATGTTGGGACAGTCAAGACGTTGAGCATTCCGTTATGCAATGTTGTTAGTGTGGATCCATTTTACAAGCCACAGAAGACAGAATGACGTTGGGGCATTGGTTGTTGATTACTTTTCCTAGCAGTGTTAATGAGTTCATCTTCTTGCTTTCCAGAACCATGTTGTTGCATCCGGAGATTGATCACCTACCCAATGGCACATGGCATGGGCAATATCGATGCAGATACACCATACGGTTCTGCCTCTTCCACGATGGCCCGAACCGCCACGACTGCTGGGGGGTTACATCCCCTATCCCCATCAGAAATTATCTAGTGAAGGGTAATTAGTGACCTTCAACATATGTACAAGGAGGAGGGGATTATCCCCACCAGGGATATGGACCGCATGGATCTCGAGTCAACAATGCCTCGCCATCAATGCAGCCCATGAGGGCCTCACAGAAAGCCGCTACTCCCCACCCCAACATTCAGTCGTTTCAACTGCCTGTCCCCAGAATGCCTTGACTACTCCTTCCCCAACACTGAAGAGGTAAGGGACGTTCGGGCCAGCCCGATCGGAGTCCCGCTTCCTAGCCTCCTGCTGAATGCCCCCACCCAGCCCGCTCAGAACCACAACCTCGTTCCCCAAGCCAAGGAGTAGGTAATCCACGTGCCTTCACCACTGGATCCAGTCCATTTGACACGATGCCAGTGTTGGGATCGAGTAGAAGAATACATATGCCACGAGGCTTCAACGACAACTATATCTGTGGCCCAAGCCACCACTGACTCATATCCACAACTCTCGGCTTACGTTGAGCAGGGGCAGCTATACACCTACCCTAGATCGAGGCCCCAACCACCCCACGGATAGGTTTGGTCAACTCTCCCAGTCATTGGCAAAGGAAATGTCTGATGAAGACCAATCTGCAGCAATGACACCCAGTGTGAAGGTCTACTCCATGCCGCAGTTATGGAAGGTGTGAGCCCTCCCTGCTCTCAACCTCGGCTTGGAGGTCAGCCTAACACCACCTTCAACCCATGTGAGTATCTTCCTAATGACAGCAAAACTCCATACGAGGGTCTCTCCTGTGATAACCAAACTAGTTACGAGGTCACTCCCCATACCCCGGAATGCCAAAATGGAAACATTGCATGTCCGGTCACCCTTCAGCATGGAGGTCCTCCCCGTGTCCCTTTCGACATTTGTCCTGGTGCCCCTCACACCCCGACTTCTCGGGTGGAAACCCTCACTGCCAAAACACTAGTGCGGCCAAATGACACCATGTCAGAAATGATCCCTGACTCGAGGAACCACCCAGGGGTAGGAAGGTGGGTTTTTTCCACCGTTATATGAATTATAGGGTAGTTCGGACAATAATCATAATTGTCCGCTTCTCAGACTCTGAAGCGGAGGGAGACTCATCGTGAGAACCATCTCCTCAGTCCTCCGAGTCAAAGGCTGGGGAAGGAATGAGGCGTGTCAGCCTCATACTCCCCAAATTTGAGATCCTTAGTATCCATTTTGTCCTCCGATGGTATATCCAGGAGGACGAGACCTTGGCATGTTCCCCGGGGCCGACCATGCAGTCACTACCGGTGTCTCTGGAAGCGCCCTATGTCTTGGATTGTGGCTATTGAGGGCTATTTCTGGGTTAAAAGGCAAGATATCCATGACATGGACCACCCTCGGCAGACGCTAATGCTATGTTGGGAGACCTAGTTGTCGGTCCATCCTATCGTGACATAGCGGCCAGATTACTATAACCATCAAAGGACAGCCCAATATTTGGTGGCCAATCAGCCCGCTCGCCGTATTCTCCACCGTCCAGTCCGCCATCCCAGCGGCCCGCCTTATCACCGCTACTATTTCATCATACTACCTTAGTTGACGAGTGGGGAAATAAAGGGCCAAACCCTAAATCTGATCTGAGGAGCTACTGGCCCATCCCTGCAGCAGGCCACTTCCCTGATAAGTTTTGGCCGGTGGCATAATGAAGTTTTTGTATGCTAGAATCGCTCACCCCAGAGAAGTTTGAATGTTTCCGCAAGACCTTCTTGACGACTCTCCTCTGTATTCACCACTGATGGGTGACTTATCCTGGGATCCAAAAGCTCCTGGAATACATCAGCGAACAGTGCCACTTGGTTGACCTGGCAACACTCCTCGTGGTCCAGTACCCTATGTCCCCTGGCCACCACAGGGCCATATAATGTAAATACGTTCACAGTTTCCATGTACTCTACAATGATATTGAAGAGGCTACCCCCCCCCCCCACAGACGCAAATCTGAGTCTGGGGGAATTACAATACCCCACTCTTCAGTGAGATTCACCGGCAGCCCGACTCGCTTGGTGATAGTGAGGACATGCCCCTAAGAAGAGTGGTCGTCACCATGACCGATATGTTTGGAGAGGAGAATGTGTCATGACTTCTTGATGGGGACGCCCCCCCAGAGAACATGCTGCCACTAGACCCATCGGGGAGGATTACAAGCTAGTAGAGCAACCTCCTAGGTCTCCCTCAACCCACCGAGGCATTGGTACCGAGACAGAATGTTAGTAATGGAAATGAGCATGTTGGATCCATCAAGCAATCCGACCTGTCTGCCTCAGTAAAAAATATATAAGAGGACCCTGAGAAGGCCACACTGCACAAATATCTTATTGAGTAGATGAAGTTAGTCGATGAACTTCTAGATGAATGCATTACAGAGCGGCGAATTGACTACGGTGATCCTAGGTTGGGCAGCAGGGGTAGGAAAAACTACCCATCGATGAGATTCTCCCAGGAAACCCTGATCATGGAACATTTGTTGAATGGGAAGAAACGGGAGCTCAATACAAGAGGGTGTGGTACGTCTCGTTGAACTCTCCTGAACGGCGTGACAATCCATGGAACCCCGCTCGACCTCCCCGGTCGCCCCAAGGATCGCTCCCCCAGTCGCTCTATGTGCAAATGAGATTATATACCCCATTGAAGAGCCTAGTAATGAGCTCATGGTTAGGGATCCCCATCAAGACATGGACCCAAGTCCATAAAATCCAATGGCGGCGCTCATCGCCCGCATCGAGGCTTTGGAAACGCAACAGGTGGCCATCCCACCTGATGGTAAGCCATACCCGGCATGGGTGGATGACATGCCAACACCCCCAGGATTTGGGAATCCCACCTCGTCCCCATTTAACAGAACGGCTGACCCGCCGTAGAACCAGGCTCACTTTAACTCATGGTTTGGGCCTATGTTAGGGACCCCGATGGAGTAGGTGGCCGCCAAGATGCACTGTTTTGTTTAGACGTTGGAAGGGCCGACATTTTTCTGGTACAGCCAGCTCCCTATTGGATCTGTGACAAACTGGGAGGACCTTTATAGGCAGTTCCTTTACCAGTTCAGCTCTACCACCCTGAAGAAAAACATCACATACCTCTTCAAGTGCAATAAAAGGCCTAATGAGCGAGTCACAGACTTCATCGCCTGGTGGAAGGGGATCACATACTCCCTTGACATGCCACTAACTCAGGATCAATTTGTGATGATGTTCATGGGAAATGTCAATAAGGAACTGGTTCCCTCCATGATTACTTAGAACTACCCCGGAGGGTTCTGAGACTTCTCTGATAGGGGCCAGCGCCATGAAGAAGCCCTGAAACAGGCTAGCCAGGCACGCCTGCTGACTCCTGTAATCCCGGAAAGGAGGGATTCCAGAGCCGAGCCCACAATGGTGGCCCAGGTAGTGGACCCCAGGTGGCTAGAATTTCTACTAGTGGAGCCAGCTCCCTAGCCCCACAGAGGTCCACCACAATAGGCGCAACTTCCAGCCCAGCAGCGTCCTCCAAATCAGCAAGTTCCCCCCACGCAACGCGCCACCACCACCTAGGCTAGACAGTCATGTTCTGCCTACTCGGAAGCCTCCTCCATCGCCTCATCAGGGACAGGCTCCTAGATCCCCCTTTCCAGATAGATGGAATCAGCTGTATCCTTCAGAATCATTGGCCGCCACTTCTGCATTATCATCCCATCCATCCTTTTCCTAGAAAAGAAAGCATCAGCGGTGCAAGAAGAACCAACGCGCCTTTCCAGTTCCATCGTCGTCTCTCACTCTCAACGACTTCATGCCCCCATAGATGGGCATCCCTCCCAGAATCCACCAAGTGGTGGATGATTCATCATGTGACCGTCAAGGGTACGCTTCGGTTAACACCATCGAGTTGGTAAATCTGTATATGACTCTCGACGAGGGGGAGAGCCATGAGAACCTCCTCAATGTCCCTAGCCGATGACAACGTTGGAGGAGCCACATCCATTTGGGTAGTCTAGGTGCATCAGTTGGCACCTCCATATAGGTTGTGCAAGCTATTGAGATCAGACATCAGGCCCAACACAGAACTCAACACGCGCAACCTCTTCATCTGGCATCAACAGGCCCGCCTCCACCACCATTTGTGCTACTGGATCAGGAGGAGCCACATCAGCCATATCGCGACTAGCTTCGCCCTACTACAGGCCGATCTCAGCCACCTGGTCCTCATCCGACATCGACCCTCTGATATTTGACCAATGAGAAGCAGGATGTACCTAGTACCATCCAGCCGCCAATCCGGCCGCAGTGCCCACCATGCCTCCAATCATAGAGAGACTCCCTACAAGAAGAAGTTCACACCTGGCTTCTAAGTATGATGTTCACAAGCACCTCGCTGGGAACCCCGTGAGGATTTCCATTCTTTAAGCCCTACACCCATCGCTAAATATGCGCGAGTCACTCACTGAGGCTTTAAAGAGACCCCATCAGTTTGAGACAGAGGTAGAAACTGTAGATACCATCCTTGCCGAAACAGCTGAGGATGTCGAATTCCAGGGCATCATTTCATTCTCGGGAAAAGATGAAAGCTCTCCCATATAGGGGCACATCTGCTCGATGTATATCACCAGCCAATTCAATGGTGTGGAGGTTCTCTGCTGTCTTGTTGACACCAGCTCCGGGATCAACCATATTCCGATGCGGACACAAATGAAGCTAGGGTTATCTAAAGATGACGTGACACCCTCTGATTTGAGAATATAGCGATATTATAGGACATAACAGACACCTGTCAGAAAGATCTATCTGAAGACCTAGTTCGGTGGCCTGATTGCCTGCACCGAGTTGTTGGTCGTCTCCTAGGACACCGTGTACAATGCATTTATGGGTAGGCCATGGCTCCACCTACATGTAGTGGTCCCCTTATCGTATCAAAATTGCCTCAAGTACATCCTAAATGGTCGATTTGGTGTAATCCAAGGTGATTCATCTCCTTTCGCCTCTTGAGGACCCCCTTACTTAGATGCTGACTATTACAAGGTCAAGGATAAACCAATCCAGTAAAGTGAAGTTGTGACTATCACCGCTACGACCAACCCTTGGGCTGGCTTGAATGATGCCTATGTCTTCTCGATCTATCGGTTGGAGGCTACAACCCCTGATATGGGGTAATGTTTTTTCATTTCTGATACAAGTGGGAATACTACTACCAAATCTCGAAAATAGAGGATGATCACTTCGTATTCATATACGAATCAGGCCCCAGTGATCACAGAGCCTCCCACTCTAGTCAGATATAGGGACGTCATACTCATGGAAACAGTAGTACATCATACTTTCATGTTTCAATGGGATGAAATAAGTTGGCTTTGGCCAATGAATACTACATTTATGTTATCAGGCATGGCCCCTTGGGCTGTAGACATAATGGGATCAAGTCGACATCCTTCATAGTCATGGTCTTGGCACCGCCAGAATTCCCCGACGCAATAACTGATGCCGCACAAGGTGGTGCCAGCATCCCATCAGGGCCTAGAAACCCAAAGGTCGCTTCTCCCATGGAGTATCCCTCTATAAGTGGAGATGTGGATATAGAAGATTCTCCCCATGACATTGAGGAAAGCTTCTCTACCACTGCCGATGAACTGGTACAAGTGAACCTTTGTAGCGAGGCATATCTGAGACCTACATTGATCAGTGCTGCCATGTCCATCGAGAAGCAACAGTGGTACGTGGGATTACACAAATAGCACCGTGATTTATTTTCCCGTAGTTGTGATGAGATGGAGGGAATATATTCTCAGGTAGTTGTCCACCACCTCGATCACCCGACAAATCATCACGGGTTCATGCAGCCTCTCAGAAAGATTCACCCTTCTCACGGTGCAATAGTCGAGGCCGAAGATGACAAGAACATTAGAGCCACATTTGTTAAGGATGTCCAGTACCTCAAGTGGTTATCCAAAAACATGATATTCAGGAAGATGAATAGACAGATCAGAGTCTGCATCGACTTCCACGATCTCAACCATCACTGTCAGAAGGATGATTTTCCCCTTCCTATGACAGAATTGTTGATCGATGATACGGCTGGGTTACAAGCCCTCTCCTTCATGGATGGTTACTCAGGATAAAATCAGATATGGAAGGCCCTCAAGGACGAAGATTCTACCACTTTCAGAGTGCCTCAAGGTACTTTGTGTTGTCAGGATATGACTTTCGGCCTAAAGATTTCTGGTGCCACCTATCAGAGGCCCAAAAATCGCTTATTCAAGACGATCCTCGGGATGTTGAAAGAATGCTATGTGGATGATATGGTAGTAAAATATCACTATCTCTAGTACCATCTCATGGAACTTGAGAAATTGTTAGGCTTCCTCCATTCCCACCACCTGATGATGAACCTATTGAAGTGTGCCTTCAGGGTCACCTCTGGGATGTTTCTTGGCATTGTTGTTAGGTACTGGGGCACCGAAATCGACCGGGAGAAGATCAAGGAAATCAATCAGATTCCTCCCACAAGTAATATTTGGGAGCTTAGAGGTCTCAAAGGACACTTATTCTATATATGCTGATTGATTGAGAATCTGGCCAGCAAGTGTAGCCCTTTTTCCGCCTCATGAAGAAAGGCTCCGCCTACAAATGGGACGAAGAGTGCTAGAATTACTTTGAGGAAATAAATCAATATTTTCTCTAGCCACCGGTATTGATTCCACCCATCCCTAGGAAGCCTCTGGTCATCTATGTCGCCGCCCTAGAATGGTCTGTCGGCTCCCTTCTTGCCTAGAAGAACAATGAGGGGGCGAATAACAGTCTCTACTACCTCATCCGCATTCTCCTCAATACGGAAACCAGATACTCCCCCATCGAGAAGAGATTCCTTGTGACCGTGCTTTCCAAATTGAAATTGTGGCACTACCTGTACCACCACGAGGTACAGTTAGTGTCTCGAGTGGACCCGCTGAAGTATATTCTGAACTACCCCATGTTGACTAGCCGACTAGCGCGGTCGGCGGTGATCCAGTTGTAGTTTGACATTAGGATTGTTCCCCATAAGGATATCAAGGGGTAGGCATTGGCATAAATTCTAGCTGCCCATTCAACCTTCGAGGATCATTCCCTGGACGTGGCTTTTCCTGATGTGGAAATCCTCTCATTCGATCAGCCCATTCCATGTTGGCAGATGCACTTCGATGGTGCCTCCCAGAGCCCCACCGGTAAGATTCTCGAGGATCCTAGGATCAATAGGGTAGGCCTGGGTATCATCTTCATCACCTCGGTGTAAGATGTCCAGCCATACTCATTCCTTTTTTCAGAAGGCTGCACTAACAATGCGGCCGAATATCATGCCCTCATTACAGGTGTCATGCTGGCCCTTGAGATCGATGTGCCCCATTTTGCATGTGAAAGGGGATTACGAGTTAGTCATCAAGAAGTTAAATGGAGAAGATGTCGTCAAAAAGCCAGAGCGTGTACCGTTGTAAGAATGCACTCTCCATCAAATAGAACAGTTCCCTTATTGTCCAGAGGTTATCCATGTCCCTCAGTCCCAGAACGGTTGAGCAGATGCTTTGGCCAGCCTGACTGCATCACCTGGAGAGTCTAAGTAGGATGATCTAATTATCCACGTGGAACACCGGAGGGTCATTTCTCCCGTCACCCTAGAGGATGACGATGACCCACGGGTAAGCCATATTACCTCTTAGGATTCCACTTCGGGAGCCCCAAGTTCTTCAGGTGTAGTGGTTGAAGAAATTATTGACTGGAGAGCCCCTTTTGTTGATTTCCTCCAACACAGTAATCCCCCATCAGACCGGGATGAGCGTGAGCGAATCCAATTCCATGCGCTGCAGTTTACCTTCTAGAGTGGTCCCAGTCTTGAGAAGATTCTCTATAAACATGGTTTTTATGGTGTTCTCCTCCGTTGCATTTATGGGGTCAAGATTCCACAAGTCATGCAAGAGGTTCACATCGGTTCTTGTGGTGCCCACCAAGTTGGGCCAAAATGCCTCACCATAATCGGATATTAGGGTATTTTTGGCCCTCCATGATCCACGAATACACCGAGTTCTCCAAGAGGTTCCATGAATTACATGTTCATGCTAACATTGTGCATCGCCGCCAGAGCCTCTCCATACTACCATGTACTCTTGACCCTTTGTAGTATGGTGGTTAGATTTCATAGTACCATACCCACAGGCAACAACTCACCAATGCCGATTCATTCTGACTGCTACGAATTTCTTTTCCAAGTGGGCAGAGGCAATTCTACTCAATGAAGTCAAGGCTCATGAAATCATGGAATTAATGAGTTCCAATATCATCCATCGGTTTGGAGTCCCTCACGCTATCCTCCCCAATTACAGCATCATCTTTCGAGCAGCCGAGTTGAAGAAATTGCACACCAAGTACAATATTCGCTCCAACCATACCCCATGCTATCATGCTCATTAAAACGGACATATTGAGGCATTCAATAAAACCCTCTCTAACATTCTGCAAAAAGTGGTTAGTCAGAAGAAGAAGAGTTGGCTGGATAAGCTCCCCAATGCCCCCTCGGCTTATCGGACGATGACCTGTAATTCCACCAAGGTAACTACAGATTTCCTGGTGTACGGAACTGAGGTTGTCCTGCCCATCGAGATTCAATTTACATCATTGTTCATAGTGGTATATGAACAACATGAATAGGATATAATGGATGAGATCAGAATAGCTAAATTGGAAGCATTAGACGAGTATAGGCTTTGTGCCCTGCACAACTTGGAAAGTCCTCAGTGCATGATGGTTCAAGCTTTCACCAAGAAGGTTCGCCTCCGTTCTTTCCTTCAAGGTGATTTGGTATTAGCTCTCTGGGAACCAATGATCCCTGGAAGGAAACCACCCATGTTGGAGCCCAAATAGGAAGGACCTTTCATTGCTCATAATGTTTATCCCAATGGGGCATACTCCCTGGTGAACATGGATGGTGAGTGTATAACTCCTCCCACCAATGACAAGTTCCTCAAGAAATACTTTTCCTGATCATTTGGTCCTGCACGACCTTAAAATACATTTAGACCTACCTTTGGGACCTTATGGTTCTCCATGATGTTAAACTAGATTGGGGTCCCCCATGACCTTAAACTGGATTACGATCCTGCACGACATTAAACTGTCTGTCTTGCATGACCCTAAACTACACATTCATCCCGCCATGATGTTAAACTGTATGTCGCCCCCCATGACGTTAAATTGTACACATAAGAACTACGTGTGGCTTGATTCCCAATTTTATGGTATACGTAGGACCACCTGAACATTCAGCTTTCAGGTCTAGCCCCATCCCTTAGAGATCTCCCGATCTCCAGGTCACCTTGGCCCCTTGGCATGTTCCTCTCCACGAGGGGGATGTATAGATGTGGTATGGGGTTATTCCCTCCTTCGTGGTGGGTTTTTGGCATCATTCCCCCATCTCCTGGGAATCCTCCATCTCTTGGACACTCTCAAGATGTGCCCTTTGACCCATTGCAGTGGTTCTCCAATGTGGTGAACAGTACTTTGGTCAAGGACCTGGAGTGTCAGATTCAACTTAGGCAAGTTCCTTCCGCTTGTCAAGATTCATGTTCCCCTTCATTTGGGACCTCGTTATCTTTCACACCTGAAGGGAACCCCAGAAACGACATTGATACATTGCCTAAGGACTCTCCTACTGTTATAGGCCAACACCCCCAAGGGTTTGAAACAACAAATTGATACAAATCCTGCATTGCGAACATGGTCAGCGGTTGATTATCATTTGTTTGTCCCCATTTCAGGCTAATTTGAAGGAATGCTGGGTTGTGAACATCGTCAACAGTAGTCCTCCATCGTCACTCTAGCCCCCTTCGGGTCATGAATGTTGGTTACATGATTCACATTATGTTTCACCCCCATCATGTCCAGGTGGAATCTTGAAACTCTTGGCACTATCCCTCAGTGCACCTCCACACATCGGGGGGACAATGCTGCAATACGATGTCCTCCGGGGCTCCCAAAGTCCGATCTCTAAGACCATAAACTATGATCTTTATTAAGGGATATGTGTGGCTTTATCTGCATCCCCATGGGATACGTGGGATCATCCAGACATTGTACTTTTACGTCCTACTCAGCTAGAAGCTAGCGTCTCTTTCCCCTTATCCTCTAACCCTCATTGGCCACTTGACACGAGGCTCCGTTCCCAGAGGTGCACACATTTATGATCTGGACCTCATTCACGTTCACGTCGTGTATGATTTATTGTGTCATGCACATTCCTCCATGTCAATTCCATATGACTATAAACTATGCTTTTGGGTCCTACCACATGACCCTAAATTGTGATAATATCATCTTGGTTGCACGATGGAAAACGACACTACATTGTGATGACCTCATCATAGAGGACATCATGTTTGGTATCAGTCATTTACCATACCATTTTTAACACCTGTCTATAAATTTATTATTGTGGCGATGCCAGGAATTTTTAACCTAGGACGGTTGCTTCACAAATGAAAAACCACTCAACATAAAGGCAAAAACAGGATACATCAAATACCACTTCTCTAGGTGTGAGGGCTTGACCCACACACCCCTTTTATCCTTTGCAATGTTACCTTACCAGGATCCTTTCTAGAACTACGTATGACTGGATTCCAATCCTTATGGGATACGTAGGAACTCCCAGGAACTTCCCCATGGGCCCAACCTAATTTTTGTGCTCGGTCCCTTGACCTAAACACCTCCCCAAGGATCACATGGTAATCTGGACTCATGTCATCATTCATGTTGGGTTTCATAATCACCTTACCATGTGCCTCATGCATGTCTTGTTGATCCTCATCCCTAGTTCTAACACCTTAAACTAAGACCGTTTTCATAACTACGTGCTGCTTGATTCTCATCATAATGGTATACGTAGGAACACCCAGACATCGTGTCTTGGGTCCAGCCCCGGGAATCACAAATCCCATCCCTCCTCACTATTGGCCCGTTAGGCTGACCTCTCGGGGAGTTGTGTAACTTCAACAGTTTTCCCGAACAAAAATGGGATTCCCCATGATAAAATTAGAAAGCGATAGTTCCCTCACCAGAGAGGTCCTATCTATAAGTAGGGATGATCCATAATCAGATTGATGCCTCTGACTAATGTGCCTCCACCATGGTGGCATAATCTTGGGAGTGTTGTATTCTGTTTGAACAAACCAAAACATCAAATTCCACACTTTGTGTGCTCCTTTATTCGGATCATCATCCTATTTGACATTTGAAGGGACCCCCTAACAGTATGGATGCTCAACCAATGGTCCACCTGCAGTCTTGGTCCAACGTTCCAGAAGCCTGATCATGTTTTATGGGACCCCCTAACAGTATGGAAGCTCGACGTATGGTCCGCCTTCTGTCCTGGGGCAACGTTCCAGAATACTGATCAGCGATATTTGAGTTTGGTCCCATGTTGCGAACATGGTTAGCGGTCGACCCTCATTCATTATCCCCATTTTAGGTTAATGTAATAGGGATGATGTGTTTCAAACACGATCAACATTCATCCTTTATTTCCACGCCCCTCCCATAGTGTTCCTAATATGGGTATCTTGATTCACATTCCTCATTTTCCTATGTTCGGACTAATTCCAATGCCCGTAGAATTTCCCCGCTCGTGCACTAGAGCACATTGAAAAGATGATACATCTATAGGTCTAAGGTTATCTTCCTTTGATTGGGAATCCCTCTTCTCCTCGAGAATCCGGGATTGAATTTCGAATTCTCAAAACTTGTTTAACGCTCCCACGATCAAACCAAGTGTTAGTACGAGCCTCCATCACTTGTCACGGCCCATGTGAGCTTCGAAATGGATTGTTATTTATTTTGGGTTTATGGTCGAGCATGTTAACTCAAGGGACATGTAAATAAATTTGTCCATACATACAATTCAATGAATAGAAAGAAGTAAGGTGGGATAAGTTTATTGGTTCAGCCAAAGCAGGCCCCCTAAGGGTCGGCTTCATGGATAGATCGTTCCAATGCCGCCACCTTTTCGCTGGTGGCCTCCATGACTACCTATCATCCCATGAGGACCATTTCTTCATCGGTGGTCGCAGAGCACAATTCGCTGACCCTGGGCCGTGACTGCGCCTATTTAGTATGGATCCCGGTTATCTTGCGACTTGCTTCCACGAGTTGTTCGTGGGAGTCTTCAAGCTTGGCCCTCAACTTCTCCATGAGCTTAGAACAGTTTGTGATGAATATATATTGTTCTTTCCCCTGTTACTCGAGGCTTTTGACTTCCTACTCAGCTATCAGAAGTGACATGGTACTTCCTGAAGCCTCCCGATACCAGATAACGTTGGAGCGCCAGCTGCTCTCACGCATCTTCTCAGCTATGTTATCATAGAACATCAGGTGAAGACTTTGAGTATCTTCCCCTCCAGCACATAGGAAATGCAGACAGGTGTTGAGTGACCCCATCCGATTCAGCCATTCCGCCTGAGGCCGGCTGAGAAAACACCAGATGCACATCCATCACTTACATCACGTTATTAGGCTCTCATCGTCCTCTTCTGAATCTAAATCGTCGATTTCTCATGGATCAGCATGATGATAGATATGGAATATCACCAATAGGCTAGCATAAGGGTATTACTTAGAGATTCCTCCCATGAGAGTATGCTCCCCAACATCTGGGTGACCATCATCTCTCCCCTCGATCCTCGTGGCACCCTCGTCGACTTTCGGCCCTACCCCGATAGCAGTTCCACTGGTGTCTTCCACTCCCTGGTCACCATTTACTATGGCCAACTCAATTTTGGAGAAATGTTATAGATGGGGAGGTATGTTTTCCACCGACACGCTCGAGGATGGTCCAGGCTCAGTAGCCCGATGAGCCTCCAGTGCTGTGATCACTGTACAGACACGGGGCACCCTAATCAGTGGAGTCCTCTGACAGTGAGTACCGGTATCAAAGCAAGGGACTGACATGAGCCGAAGTCATCATCCACTAGTGCTCTGGCCACTGCAGGAGCTGTCACGGTGGAGGATACCTTTGAACTCGTCAATTCAATAATGGGTGTAGGTACCCCGCCATGCCCCATTGGTGCTTCCCCATACAACAACTGGAGATGCTTCATCAGCACCGATGTGCTCCTAAGTTGAGAAATGGAAGGAGGGTTAAGGATTTCAAAGGAAAGAGAATACAGGAGAAGAAAAGGATCGTGGCATACCACGAGTATCTTGGTCACACCCATATTGGAGGTGACGATCTCACCGCTTTCCGAGAGACTCCCTTGGTAGGACACCCCATGAGACCCTTCACCTTCGGGCTCCTCATCTCCTTCACCCTCCCCCTCTCCTTCTACCACCTCTCATACCTCACCGCCCTCCGACTCATCACTGTCATCTTCCCACAATGACATTTTCTCTGGATCTTGCTCCTGGCCGAGAATTACTTTCACCATGAGAGGTGGCTCCACACGCCGACCTTGTCGGCGTGCATACATGTCCACGACCATTATTTATGCTTTTCGTCAGTGGAAGTTCAATCTGTCGGCGACCCAGAACAGCCCGACTTCTGGTAGCTTGATCCTGTATCACACTATCTTCTATAAGAGGGATTCAGTACTCATGGACTACCACTGGGTTAGCCAGGATGACCATAGTGTAGGGAAGATCGATTCATGGGAGGGTTGATGCACATAACTAATTTTCCTCCTAGGAAGTTATTTGGCCGCTCCATGGGACACCCCTGCTCCAGGAAATGAGGGTGCGACCACGCTATGTGATGCCCTTGCTGCTGAGGTCCATCCCTGTGGGGGTACCATTTCCTGAGGAACTTCTAGTACTCCCACTCTAGCGGTACCATGTCTTCTCTATCGCCGTTGAGGTTCTGCACTGGAAACATTGAGATACCGAACTCACTTCCGAAAAACGCCCTAAGGGTTCGATGTGGTCCAATGTTCATCTTACTCGGTTGAGAGGCCAGCGTCATCTCTGGTGGGAGGAAAGGTGAAGATGTTGCCAGATCCATAAGTTGTGAACATCAACAATAGCTGACTAAGGACACATGGATTCCTCTCCTCCCAGAAGTCTGTGAATACTCTATTCCACATCCGATGGAGGAATCCAAACCTCTTGTAGAACTGGGATGGAACATAAGGCACACAGAGGATCTTATCATCGACCTGGGCCACAAGCACCCAGACTCTGATGCCCTGGAAGTACTCCTTCTTCTCTAGTGATCCTTTCACACCCGTCAATGAGGTGACCTGTTGGGGTGGTAAATGGGATGAAGCTGAAGTTGGCATGGTTATCGACCCTGATACATACTCCCTCCTTAGTGATCATTATCAGTATGACCCCAAAAATATTCATCATAAAGGGTCGCATGCCATTTCCTAGAGGATAGATGGAAGTTGGGAATGTGTATCCATCGGAGTGAGCCGTAACCCATCCATGGAAGACCTAGAAGGGGACACATACTCTCCTAGGTTATCCCCCTCTCGATATGCGTCCTAAGATGGCATACAGCCAAGCCAGCATGGGGACACCCAGGTTGAACCTCTTATTAGAATCCATGATGTCGGTCGTCACCAAAGTCGTCGGACGGACGCCCATCCTTGCGTCCCGCACCAGCAGGAGCCACACGCTCATGAAATTGGAGAGGAATCCAGCGTACTGAAAATTTGTGTCTCGAGCATCATTCATGTTGTAGCCCCATGATTGGTATTTCCCCACCTTCAGGATCCTCCAGTATGATATGCTCTTGCTCCTCTGAGCCGCAGTTGGATAATGTTTTCCCTGCCCTGGCATCGTGATGTCCAGATTCTTCTCTAGGAACAGGCTGGACAAGTCCTTTTAGGTTATGTCCTTCAAGAAGTCCTTGACCCCCAACATCTCCTTGTCCATCTTCACCAGGTGCCATGTCAGTATGGTGGTTCGAGATCTGTCACCACAGTTGTTCATTGGTCGGAGGATTTCGTCGTAAATATGGCCCTCCAAAGGGTTTCCCCTGATGTAATGGGTGTCCCAAAGACTGATGCCAACATCCATATGATGGAGGTGGAAAGTTTTGTTGTCGGGGGACCACCGGGTGTACAGCTCTGTCACAGGCTGAGGATGGAGGTATAAATGGAATTGTGAGGTCCACACCACCTCAAACAGAAAAATGTGCAGCAGATCGGCCCCATATTGGTCGCACGAATGGAAACCCTAGTATGCCTAGGCCCACTCACTGGTGAAGTTGCCTCCAGAATGCAGATCCCAATCCTACAACCAGCCATTGGCCTCGTCAGTGATTCTCTGACGAAAAGTGCTCGCGTAATGGGCTGGTGATCTCTATTTAAAAGGGTCACCCCCAGAAATGGTCTTAGTCCTGGGAATCATGAAATAGATGTACATATGCCTGGTTTCTCTGGTAGGATGACTATTTTTGGTGATGTTGTATCAAGGAAGGTAATCTTTGCGGGTCACCCATGAATGCATTGTATCAACCTCGAAACCCGGCAGGAGAACCTCCTCTAGAATGTGGAAGTCCCACACCGGAAGATTGTCAGACCATGTGTTTTTTTTGGGTGGTGGTTAGTATGTTAAAGATGGTGTGTTTATTGGGGAAAAACATTTTTGTGCCACAAAAATTAGAGTTCACAACCATTTCGGCTCTGTGTACAGTGACTTCCCCTTCATCAACCCGGTTAGTGGCCATCGTCTTTTACCAAGTGTTTCAGTAGTTGGCACAAAAAATATAGGGTTGGCATAAAATATGGGATTCTAGCCTTAAATAACAGGCTGTGATGAAGAAAAAACTGGGTTTGCGCATAAAAGCCCTCCAAATCTCGGTGGAATCACTCGCTTCTGAGCGGTTTTTCATGCAGGATAAAAAGGAATTTTATGCACGAGAGATCAAGATTATCACGCGAGTAATGTCGTACGGAGTAAGGTACACAAGGATGCTTTTATAGGCTAAACTTGGGCTCCGCGCCCGCACATAAAGTGAATTCAAAACTGGGTTGAGTTTTGCACGCAGCCTCAGATATTTGCACATAGGGGACCCATGAAGCCCTGCATTTCTTCGTTTCCCTCAGAATATGATCGTTGCGACCCCTCACCAATCAAAATCTGAGGGAGGGGCATTTGTAGATGAAGAAAACTGTATAAGTGATAGAGAATGATTCAAAATGACAAAGAGAAGTCATATTCATACCCGAAGACCTGGTCTGGGGGCCCGGAGGTGTTGTGCGAAAAAATGGTGAAGTGCGCGAAAAAATATATCCCACGTTGAATATACCGCGATTCGTGAAAAGTCTTAGTGCAGGCATGAAATAATTTCTTGCCCTTTCCCCGAGCGGATGACATATAACACCGCTGCCTCTGTCGCACAATAATTGCCCACCGACCTGTATTTCCCGCCCTCGATCACCTATAAATAGAAGGTGTCCCCATCCTTTTGAGGGCTGAAGAAGCTGAATTGGCTCTCATGAGCATAATCAGCATTTGACATACTCGTAATATGGCCTTCAGCTATGGATTATTTTGTGCCCAGTCGCCCTGGGTCTGCCTTCGCACGAAATACCCTTTGGCTAACACTGATTTCCACTCCCTTCGAGGTCTCCCCCTTCTGCGCAATTCCTTATATTACACGCAGGATAGCCAATTGCGCACAATTCCTTCCTTTTTTGTGCACCTGTTCCCTTGCGTGTGGCCTTGTCGCCTACGCCTCATCCCTGCACCTTGTGCACAATCCTGCTAGTTGTGCACAAAATCTCACCCCAAATTTCGCTGAATCATCACTGATTTCGTGCCAGACCAGGATTTTCGCGCCGGGCTCCATTATTTCGCAAAAACCTCATGTGCTGCACGCAATTCCCTGGGGCCCTTCATCTCAATGCTCCTCGGGCACCCACTTGCACGAACGCCTGATGCCCTCTTTCTTGGTGTCATTCACAGCTGTCGTGTGCACCCAGGGCATCCGCATCATACACAGTTTTCCCGTACAACCTTCTAGGCTTGTACGATGTAACTTCAAAGTCCCTTGGACAATCCTTCATGTGGAATTTCTTCGCCTCCCGATTCTTCACAAAGGAACACTAACTTCTATTGATTCTTTGCATAGACACAATAATGTGGACCCCTCGATGGTTCGCTATGCGACAACCCCTCACTATGGACATGTCGATGCCTTCCCTCCCATAAGGGGCAGGGGGTACTGGTTTTATATTTCCTAGGGGTGCATAGAAAACCCACCTCGACTGAGCAGAAGGATGTTGAACTGTCAAGCAACATCGTCCTCAACACATGATGTTAAACTATGACCTAACCTCATGCATCACACGCATGGTCCCCCTGGCTTGGGAATTCTCCATGCCCACTTGTCTCCACTGGAATGGGATCAATCCTCACAGGGGATGATATGCTCTTTATCGGAGTGGCGTTTGTCCACAGGGAAGGGCATCCACCTTGGTGTAAGCCCCGAGTTTTCCTTGCAGGAGGAATCACCCCTACTCCTCCTCATATCCTCGGTTCCAAAGCCATTGGAGTGTGAGATAGGGAATGGGAATCCTCTTTTATTCCTTCCCAAACCCCTCTCCAGCTGCGCTTTATCGCCACACGCCTCCACCCTAGAGTAAGTCCCCGCACCATGGGCCGCTCAACGCGTAAGCCCCTTTCCATCTCCCACAGACGCACCCTTCGTGATGTGATCATCAAGTCTCTGCTTTCTCTTGTTTATCACACTGTGCATGACTCATGTGAGCATAGAGTAGGCACTTACCATGAAAATCCTTGGGCCCCATTAGAGTGTAAGCCCTAACCATACCGAACTACATGGAATTTCATCCATTCTAAGGCAGGGTACGTAGGAAGCATCCACGAGGTTCAAGCCCCACCACTATGGGCCTCCTCAGAGTGTAAGACCCAACCATCCTGAACTACGGGGACTATGATCTGTGCTAAGGCATGGTACATAGGAAGTATCCCCATGGTTCAAGCCGCACCACCTTGGCCCGACTCAGAGTGTAAGCCCCAACCATCCCGAACTACGAGGACATTGAGCTGTGCTAAGTCATGGTACGTTGGAAGCCTCCATGAGTTTTAAGCCCCACCACTTTGGGCTTCCTCAGGGTGTAAGCCCCAATCCATGCCAAACTATGGGGACATTGACCCGTTATAGGGAATAATACATAAGAATCCTCCATGAGGTTCCAGCCCCACCACCTTGGGCTGCCTTAGAGTGTCAGCCCCAATCCATCCCGAACTACAGAGACTTTGATATGTGTTAAGGCATGGTACGTAAGAAGCCTCCATGTGGTTCAAGCCCCACCACCTTGGGTTTCCTCAGAGTGTAAACCCCAAACATCCCAAACTAATAGGACTTTGATCTGTGCTAAGGCATGGTATGTAGGAAGCCTCCATGAGGTTCAAGCCCCACAACCATGGGCCGCCTTAGAGTGTAAGCCCCAGCCATCCCGAACTATGGGGAATTTGATCTGTGCTAAGGCATGGTACGTAGAAAGCCTCCACCAGGTTCAAGCCCCACCACTATGGGATGCCTCAGAGTGTAATCCCCAACCATCCCGAACAATAGGGACTTTGATCTATGCCAAGGCATGGTAAATAGGAAGCCACCACGAGGTTGAAGCCCATCACCCATTGGACCCCAGGTACATCTCCACATCAGTTCACCTCTGTCCCACATGAAATTAAACTGAATTCACCTAAAATACGTGGACTTTGATTCCCTGCCACAAGGATACGTAGGAAACCCCCACGAGGTTCAAGACCAATACCCATGGTTCATCCGGATATCTCCCTCGAGCCTATGTGTCTCGGAAAGCTCATGCCCTAAACTGGAGGTTCCACTTCTTCTAGGTCCTATCCGTGCATCCATTCTCGCGGGTCACCTCCTCAGGTGTCACATCGTTTCTTTGAAATACATGGATGTTGACTCCCTACCTCGGGGATACATAGGATGTCTCTTCAAGGATGATTCCCAAAACCCTAATCCACCATGATTCTTACCCAGGCCGCCACATCCTGATGGGGTCATTCCACTTAATTCCCCATTCCCTCAATCGCATTCGAGAAGTCGACCATGTGCTGGCCCCAACATTGGTGTTCCCTCCAGGGGGTTCCTCAATTTGGTCCACTCTAGCATGTGTTCCGATCAGTCTGATCCATCTCCATGGGACGTTAAACATGCGGCATACCCTGTGTTAGACAAGGAATGATGATGAAAACCTTAGAGAGATGCCTATGGAATTCAATTCCCCATGTTCGATGTGGGATTACTCAGGCATTCGCGCCCTCGAGAAGCCCTATAATAAGGGACAGAGACATACATGCCAATCCCCTGTGCCAAGACAAGCCAGTGATGCCCAATGTGACTACTCTCCTAACTAAATGTTGCTACCTTGACCAGACCCCTTGGAAGGTCCTGATAGAAGCTGTGTAATTAACTGGTTTCCATGAAGATATGGCGCCAGGAAGAGCTTCATGAACTAAATCTTAAATCTATGAGGGAGACCAAGACAAGGTGACGAGCTCCGAGGTGGAATCCCTGAATGGAAGAACTGACATCCCATCATCCCAATTCGAACAAGGAGCAGATGTACCTGAATAAGGAGCAGATGCCACCCACCTTTGGAAAGCGGGAATGCGAGGTAACAATTGCGCATCCTCTACGTTATGGATGCACACGCCCCAACGAAAGTGTCAGAAACAATCTATGTACATATCATTGTTCATATTAGGTATCATAGACTATTTCCACTCCCTAATTCAATTTTTTATGTGAGCATGGAACCTAGTGAGTGTTCCATGGAGGCCACAAACAAGATAAGTGGGATCTATTACAATAGAATAAATAAAAGTGGTGGGTGATGCATATAATATTATGGACATATGAAGGCCCCTTTGAAGAATACAATCCCTTTCTTCATTATGATAGTGAAGTTAGTGATTTTCCTTCCATGTTGGATATTAAATATTGAATGACATTGAGGTGAAATTGGATCATTTTTAGTTGTTTCATATTTTAGGGGAGAAATTGGTAAAATATCACTAGGCTATTTAGGGTCGGCCTCAATGATGTGTGGGAATACCATAAATAAATATAACATACATGATGTTACCCTGAAGGAAAATTTCATCATATTGATTAATAGATTATTTTGTTACAGATAGTCGGTGATTTGTTTGAGGATCCAGGAAGTGATCACATCATTCTTGAGATTTGAAAACCTGGTCTCCAAAATAAATTTTTTCTATACGTCATAGTACGGGCATAAATATATGATGCATGGTGCATTGATATGTTAATACATAATTATATAATCCAATGATAATGACCTGATAGAAAAGGATAACTCAGGGTGCTCTAAATGTAGTTGATTCTTCTTCTTTAGGGGCCATATTTATGTTATATTACCCTGAAAACCCATAGATGATGGAATGTTATTGGAATTTATCAGTTAAATTAATCAACAATTCATAGATCCGAAATAGAAAATCATCATTTGGGAATAATTTATAATAGTTTCAAAAATTGTTGCAGACTATAAACTTACCAATCTTATTCATAATAGAGGTGATGTTAGAAATAATGATGGGGACATTCACTTCACAAAAAAAAGATAAAGTTGTTCAATTTGATAGCTTCCATATCCACACTGGTGGCATGATAGGGGTACATCTACAGGGCTACCTGTTGAGTCAATAAGGTTTTCCTTATGACTTTTCCATTCCTTCTTGTTTTGAAAATCGCAAACACATTATAAATAAGAAAATCTATATTTTACTTCTATAAGTATAATTACATTCCTTAAATAAATTTACCCTAACCAAGATTTCCTTACACATATCAATATTTTTCTTAAGAGTAAAAATCGGATTCATATAAAAACCTCAGAATCATATAATTCTTAGATATGAAGTATTCTATTTCAGGATCCAAATTCTGAATATGAACTGTAATGAAGTTCCACTTGGAATTCTGGATATGAATGTAATGAAGTTCCACTCCGAATTCTAGATATGAAATGTAATAATGTTCCATTCCGAATTCTGGATACGAACTCTAACAAAGATCCATTCTCAATTCTGGATACGAACTCTAACAATGTTCAAACTCTAAATTCTGGACTCCAAACTTTTATGAGTTCGACTCCGAAAATTTATGATTTCGACTACCAACTTATATAAATTCGACTCCGAAAAATTACTAGTTCGACTCCAAACTTTTATGAGTTCTACTCCAAACTTCTACTAGTTCAACTCAAAACTCTGTAAGTTCAGATTCTGAACTTTGGTGAAACCAGAATCTGAATTTCCTTAGAAATTCAGACTCTAGATTTCCACAGAATTCAGGTTCCGAATATATTTTTTTATAGACTCCGAATTCCATTTTGGTTAGACTCTGATCTTTTATATTCTTACGTTACGAACATTAGTTTTGATTATGGGTACACTTGTTTCATTATAAAATGATGTCGTGCCTTCAGTAACACATGTTTTGTTATAAAACGATATCAGACATTCTATTTCTAACAAAGAGTTGGTTGAGTGACACAGGTAAAGGTCCCTCCGAAATTTAAGGAAAATATGACCGTTGGAGGAGGGAGCCGACCGTTGAAGCGTCGCCAATAAATAAGAGCTCATTTGAAAAGAAATGATACCTTTGAAAACATAGACATCTGTTCTTACATGCTGTTGAAGTGATTTCTATAGGGAGAGACTCTTATCAACTCTCAAGATTCATAAAGAATATTTGAAAAACTTTTTCAAACTTTGCCTTGTGCATACTTGATTCGTGCGACTCCGATTTTTGGTGATTATAATTGAGGGATTCCGGGGATAGGAAGGCAGAGGTTCCAACACCATGCAGCTGAGGGCTTCCTTGTTGAGGAAGAGAGACGTTCCAACTACCATGAAGTTGAGGGCTTGCGGGGATAGGAAGACAGAGACACCAATATTTGTATCAAGGGCTTACCCTGGTGTGGGTAAGACAGACTTGCATGAATGTATAAATCAATGGACCTTTATCCAAGGTTGTTGGATACCCTTATCTTTGGGTTAAAATATTTACATCTTGTTACTTTTTGTTTTACTACTTGTTTTTCAACTCTATTTTGTATTGTAAGGAATGCATAATATTCATATATTTACATAAACATGTACTCTGATTAATTTAGATTCTATAAGATTTATGGTATAATCTCATATTGTAAAATTTGGTTATGTTTTAAATTTCGGATCCATATTTCCAGAACAAGTTTTTCTAAATTACTTTCCAGATTTAAGCATGTGCATTGAACTAGAAGTTTGTAACTTCCTACTTTTTCCCAATCTTTAAATTGGTGTTAGAGGTGTTTTGAATTTTCATAGTTTAACTTTGATAAACATAGATCATTAATTGTTTAAGGAAATTTTTAAAGTGTACAATTCACCCCCTCTTGTATATTGAGCATCTACATCATTATTTCGATCCTACAATTGGTATCTGAGCAGGTCTCTGAAATACATATACTCACATATATGTTTTTATTGCTTAGTTTTTCATTGTTCTATATTTTTTCCTTTCTTAGGAATATTTTCCTTAAATCCAAACTTTTATTATTAACAATTTTTTATGTAGAATTATTTTTAAGATGGCAGGTTTAAATGTTGGATCCATTGACAACATAAATCCTATATAACCACTATTTTTTTGGCAAGGATTATGAATAGTGGAGAGATCGAATGAAGACTTTCGTTATCAATACTGGGGTAGATAACTTTTTATGCTTACTGGAGGATACAAAATTCATGATAAGTAAGTAAGTGCGTTCACAAACCAAGAGAGGCATGATTATCAATTAAACTATAAGGTACACAATACTCTACTATGTTCAATGACTAGGAACATATATAGCAAAATTTCTTCTTGTTAAACAGCTAACTATAAATGGAATAAAATTGAAGTTACACATTTTGGTACATCCAATGTCAAAGAGACAAGAAGAGCTATTTTGAGAGCTGAGTATTATGGTTTAAATTTTACGTATGGAGAACCTATTTGTAAGGTGCAACAAAGGTTTATGACTATCATGAATAGATTACAATCTATGGGAGAAAATGTTATGGATGATGAATCTCTTGTAGATAAGATCATTGATATTATTCCCAATGAGTGGGAATAAAAGATAACAGTTATTGATGAGAAAAGGAAGGTTACTCAAATTTCCTTAGATGAGCTATTTCGAACTCTTCTCCAACATGAAACAAGAATGAAGAGGGGTGCTGACAACATCAAAACGAAGAATGGGAATGGAACTGTTTCTTTTACTACAACTTCAAATCACATGAAATCTAAGACTCCTGAGAGAGTTACAAGATCTAAGTATAAGAAGGTTACTATCCAATATGAATCTACTGAGAGTGAAGTCTCAGAGAATGAGTTAGCAAATATTGCTCGAAGAATGAACAAGATATCTGGTCAATGAAATTTCCAATCCAAGTATAAGAAGAAGGAAAGGAAAGATAAGAATAATTCAGTGTTCAAATGCTATGAATGAAATAGAAGTGGACTCATACGACCTGAGTTCCCTATTCTTAAAAAGAAAGAATGAAAAGAGAGGCATTATGAAAGGAACAGGAAGAAGTTCTAAATTGATAAACCTAAGAAAAGTCTGAAAGCTAATACTACTTGGAGTGCTAGTTGTAGAGACTCTTCAGAATGCGATTCATTGGAATATGAATCATTATCTCAGAATAATATTGGATTCATTTCTAATACATATTTTCCACATGTATTTCTTATGGCCAAGGTACGCTCTACCGAGGCTTTATAAAATTTATCTCTTGATAAAAATTACTATCCTGAAAATAGTACTTCTAATGAAGATACATCATCCTCAGAAAATGAAAAACCTTCATATGAAGAAGTATCTAGATTTTCCATGTTACTTGAATTAATAAATTGTAAAATTTTGATGAAATTAGACAAGGAAAATACTAGGGAAGAAATTATTACATAAGAGATTTCAAATCTTTCTTCAGATATTAATGATAAAGAAGAGGTTATAGAAAAACATTCTAAAGACCCTAAGAAATAAAATTCTGATAAGGAAGAACATTCTAAAATCTTAAGATTGCTATTTCAAAAATAAAATTTTTTGAAGAAAAATCTAACTCTAAGGAAATCATTCCAGAGGATATGAATTTAGTTATTAGACTAAAATCTGAAATTTTTTCTCTTTAGAAGCTTCTTGCAAAATTTACTTATGGAAAGGAATATTTTGACAAGATGTAATCTCAAATTAATCCTAATGGAAACACAACTGGAGTATGTTATACTCACTAAAAACCAGTTTTCAAAAACAACTATTTTGTTCCTTCAAAAGCCCCTTTTTGAACTAAGTGTCAAAGTGGTGGTAATTGGAAAAAAACTATTCTTGGAATAGAGTTCAATATACTCGGTTTCATGAAGCATATTTCTCTGAACAAATGTGGATACCCAATATTTTGTAATCTGATAATCTCAGATCAAAAAAAGCTTAGATTCCGAATGTCTAATTATTTTCTTATTTTCAGGAAGATAAAGGAAGTACTAACAGCAAAACATGGTACATGGATAGTGGATGTTCCTAACATATGACTGGTAACAAAATCTATTTCGAAAATATTATCAATACGAAAGGATGAAAAGTAACTTTCTGAGATAATGCTCAGGGAGAAATTGTTGTTATAGGTAATATTGATCTTCTTGGTAAAACATTTATTTCAAATGTTTTTTAAGGGTCTTAAAAACAACATCATTAGCATAAGTCAATTATGTGATGAAGGATACCTTGTGAATTTTAGGAATGATAAGTTCTTAGTACACAATTCCAAGGAAGATTTTATTCTCTCTGCCAATAGTCAAGAGAATGTTTACACATTAAACATAGAAGACCTTAGCAACCAATATTTACCTTGCCTAAGTGTAGTGGAAGATCATTCTTGGTTATGGCATAGAAGACTAGGTCACTGTAACCTTATAAACTTATGTAAACTATCTACGAAGATACTAGTTAAGGATCTACCGGAGCTTAGAACTGATTACTCTAATGTTTTCAGCCTTGTAAATATGGAAAGAAACATAAATCTAGTTTTAAATCAATTGGTGAAGTCTCAACAAATGATGCATTACAGTTGGTGCACATTGATCTTTTTGGTCCAACACAAATAGGAATAATTAGAGGAAAATACAATGTGTTTGTCCTAGTTGATGATTACACTAGATTTACATGGGTCTATTTTCTAGCAAAGAAGTCCGAAGCTTTTTTTTATTTCAAAATTTGTAGACCCCATTTTAAAAATGAGAAAAATATTCCACTGAAAACAATTCATTGTGATCATAGAGGAGAAATTCAAAATTCTGATTTTGAATTTTTTTTAGCAAAAAATGTATTACTCACAACTTTTTAGCACCTAGAACTCTTCAAAAAAATGGAATAGTTGAAAGAAGAAATATAATTCTTCAAGAGAAAAATAGAACCATGTTGAGTGAATATTATATAGCTAGACATTTCTGGGCTGACGCTATAAGTACTACTTGTTATACTATAAATCTAGTTTTGATTAGACCTTTTCATAATAAACCTCTTTATGAGTTATGAAATGGTAGAAAACCTAGACATTCCTAATTAAAGGTTTTTGGTTTCAAAGTATTCATCATGAATACTAAAGATAAATTACACAAATTCGCACCGAAATCTGATGAAGGGACATTCTTAGGCTACTCCACAACTTCTAAGGATTATAGAGTTTTCAACAAAAACACGTGTACTGTTGATGAAATAGTGCATGTAAAATTTGATGAATATGATAATTTTGTTTTTAAACCATCCCAACCTACATCTTCGGATGTGTTTTCAAAAACTGATTATTAACCTTTGTTAGAAGATCCTTCTGATAAGGAAAATGTTCAAGAAGATACTTATGAAACATTTACCCCACAAGACTTTCTACCCTATGTTGATGACTAAGTTTTACAAAACACAAGTAAGGTGTTTCTAAGGAATCATCCTAGTGATAATATCATTGTTTATGTCAAAAAATCTACAAATACTAGAAGTTCCTTGAAGAATGAAGTATAATATCTTGCATTTCTTTCCCAATTAGAACCAAAAAGCACTGCTAAAGATTTAGGTGATGATGATTGGATCAAACCCTTGCAAGATGAACTAATTGAATTCGAAAAGAATAACGTCTGGACCTTAGTTGAAAGACCTCAGGAAACTTCCATTATTAGAGTAAAATGGGTCTTCAGAAATAAGTGTGATGAAAATGGAGTCATTTTTAGAAATAAAGCTAGACTAGTTTCTAAAGGCTATAATTAGTAAGAGGGAATATACTATGGAGAAACCTATGCTCTAGTATCTAGACTTGAATATATTCATATCATACTTTCCTTTGTAGCATTCTTCAATTTTAAAGTTTTTCAAATGGATGTGAAATGTTCTTTTCATAATGGTTATGTTCAAGAGGAAGTTTTTGTTGAACAAACTCCTGGCGTTGAAGATACAAAACATTCTGATCATGTTTTTAGAGTTACCAAAGATTTTTATGACCATAAACAAGACCCACGAGCCTGGCATGATAGACTTAAAGGATTTTTTGCTTCAAAATAACTATGTTAAGGGAAATGAAGATCCAACCATTTTTATAAATAAATATAAGAAAAATGTTATGATTGTTCAAATTTATGTTGATGACATTATATTTGGTTCAACTCAACTATCTTTTACTGATTCCTTTGCAAGTCAAATGAAATCTGATTTTGAAATGAGTATGATGGGTGAGTTAACAATTTTCCTTGGTTTTCAAATTTATCAAAAAACAAGAAGGAACCTATATATCTCAACATAAGTATATTAATGTTCTTATTAAAAAGTATGGATTCGAAAACACTAAAAGTATTAGTACTCCCATTGGTAGCTCAAACACACTTGATCTTGATGATGCTGGAAAACCAGTCGATCATACATCATTTACAGTTATGATAGGAAGTCTACTATAATTGACAGATAGTCATCTAGACTTAATGTTTTCAGTATGCTTATATGAAAGATATCAATTCAATCCGAAGGAATCTCAATTAAAGGTAGTGAAAAGAATTTTTCTCTACTTAATGGGTACCGTGGATTTAGGACTGTTTTATAATTCTGAAAATGATTTTGTTTTAAAAATATTTTCAGATGCTGACTTTGTTGGATGTAGAATTGATATAAATATTACATCCAGAACTTGTCATTTCTTAGGAGATTGATTAGTTTCTTGGTTATGGAAGAAAAAAAACTCAGTAGCACTCTCCACAGCTGAAGCTGAATATGTAGCAGCTATAATTGTTGTGCTAAGTGTTGTTGATTCAATACACACTCACAGATTTGTGGCTTGAGTTTTACGAAGACTCAAATTTTGTGTGATAATACAAGTGCCATTTCCCTTAGTAAAATCCCTTCACATCACTGTCATGCAAAACACATAGATATTAGGCATCACTTTCTTAGGGATAACACACTTAAAGGAGATATTATTCTTCAGTTTATAGTAACGCAAGATCAACATCCAGACATTTTCACAAAATCTTTAGCCTCTGATAAATTTGAATAGATTAAACAGAAGTTAGGAATGATAACTATAAGGTAATATTCCTCCATTAACTTCTTGTTGAACCATTCTCCTTAGAGTAAAAACTCCTTTTCATATAAGGAGTACATTTTATTGTTAGCATAATCAAAATTTACATTGTATGTTTTTTTTTCAAGATTTTGTAATCAAAATCTTCATAGTATGTTTTTTAAACTTTTGTTACTAAAATTTTCGGAAATGAGTTTTTTTAAAATTTTCGGAACTGAAAATTTTGTAATGGAAATTTTCGGAACTGAAATTATCGTAATGGGAATTTTTGGAACAAAATTTTTTGTAATGGAAATTTTCAGAACTGAAATTTTTCGTACTCATACTTTTCATATTGGAGTTTTAGTACTCAAAGTATTTTCAACATTATGATTTTCGTAGTTAGAAATTTGTAGTCAAATTTTTATTTAAGAAGAATATCATCTATTGCGAATAATCTTCCTAGACAACCTGAAAGGTATGATTTCCTTACTTAAGTTTTCATAGTCATATTTTGTTTGGTGGTATTTTCCTATGAGTATTAATATTTCTCAGATTCAGGTTTTCTTAAATTTGATTGATTTTTCCTAAAACCTCAAAAGATCGGATTCAAGATTTCCTTGCAAGTATGTTTTTAACTGTTAGATCAGATGAAAGTGTTTTTCAACCGTTAGATGGTTTTTGGAAGATCAAAGGTCACATTCATCGCCTATATAATGGGGACCCCAATGGTTGTCCCACATCGATCTTCAAGCTCTCGAGTGTTGAAGTTCTTCCTCCCTTTATAAAGCCCGTTCTGAATATTCCAGAGCTATTCATTCCGAATGTCAGCTGAAGAAACTTCTTAGGATATGTCAACCACGAAGCCAATCTCAAAATTGTTAGTTTACAGGGAGATGTTAGTGAATCCAGTTTTCTTCAAGTATGATTCTCTTATATCTAATAATATCAAATTGAATTGATGGGAGGATGTTTTCTAATCAAAGCCAGAGAAATAGGATCCGGTTTATATAGATTTTATTATTGAGTTCTATGAGTCTGTTTCCTTCCTTGAGGAAGATGGCAGAGAGTTGTTTTCATTCAAGTCTTATGGGAAGAATTTCAATTTATCCAACACCGAGGCTGCATGTTTGGTGTGTTTATCTTATGAGGGTGAAGATGAGTTTTGTTCACATAAGCATTCGGATGAGAAAGTAAGTTTCAACAATGTGAAGGTATTGAAATGTCTTGGACATAAAGATGCTAAGACTGCTAAGATTGCTCATCTCTCTCCGAATATTCATATTCTACAGCTGTGGTTACAAGGTTTTCTTATACCATTAAGCGGTGATAAGGATAATCTCAAGAAGAGTGATATTTACATCATAGATTTCCTGGTAAATCTAAGGAAGATAAATTTGATGAGGAATGTTTTGATTACATTTAGGAATATTAAAGAAGGGAATATGAAAGCCTAGATCATAATGTATCTGGCCTTTCATTCTAAGCATATCATCAGATGTCTTGATTCATTTAAAGTTGATTGAACATCCAAGAAAAGTAATTTCAAGGTAATGATAGTTAGTGATGATACATTTAAGAGGATGAAAATGGGTTTTTCTGATGAATCCAAATAATTCTACCCTTTACCAGAGGAAGACACTGAGGTAGCTCCAAAAAATCAACAAACTCTGAAACCATCTAAAAGGGTAGCGAATAAGAGAAAGTTGAAATAAGTGGTGGCTGAAGACAAGACCCAGAAAGCTATGGAAACTCAATCTGCACCACCAAATCCAAAGAAACAAAAACCCTACCCAGATGAAGTGGATGATAAGTGGAGGTAATACACGGAGAAGAGAAAAGAAGGGGATCCACAGTTAGGATTGGACCCTGCTAAGGCTAAGGCCTTAGTAGAAAAAGCTGTGGATGAGTTAGAAGAACAAGAAAAAGAAAAGAAATTGAAGAAAAATATGTTTGAAGAAGATGTTGTTCAATATCTTTTGAAAGCAACTGAAATAGATTCTGATCATATTTCGGTTCCGGAAACAATACTTACTGAATCATTACCATAGACTCCTGGGAATAATTACTTCACTCAAAAAAAGGTTAAATAAAAAGAAGTCGTTGAAAGAACAGAAGAAGAAATTGTTGAGAGAGTAGAGGAAGAAGAAGAAGAAGAAGAAGAAGGAAGTGTTGATCAAGATGACATGATTAATCAAGTAGAAGATTACCAAGAATAGTCTGAATCCGCAAAACATGTCACTCCGGGAAAGATAGTTGAGAAAGAAAGTAGAAACGATGACGATAAACAAGAGGAAGAGAATGAAAATGTTTTTTCTAATGAGGATGAATCCTACGAGAAGAATGTTTTTTAGGAAGGAGCAGAAAAAGAGAAAATAGATAAAGACCATATTGTTCAACTATCAGAGAGTGAATAAGATTCTCTAGATTATCATCCCATTATAAAAATAGATAAATGTAAGAAAGTGCTCATGGATACACCAACAAAAGATATCATCTAGATGAAAGATGTTGGTGGTTCTTCTAGAAGAAATCTAGTGGAGGCTGAAGAAGAGAAATCTCCATGCAAGGTCACTGATTCAGAGTCATTAGCACTGGGACATGATTTTGTGGTCAAATCTCTGAAGAAATTGGTGGAAACCATTCCGATATTTCCCACTATAAACTCCAGATGCCAGATGCTGCAACATAGCTTGAATTAGAAGTTAGAATCCTTATCCATGGTGATAGATAAGTGTGTGAAGATTGAAGCTGACCATAGAAATTTTGTTATCAATTATGATGTTCATAGAAAATCTTGCAGTAAAATCACATTGTGGTCAAAGAAGGTGGATGATGACTTGGTTGAGATTGAAAATTTTCAGAATGAGGTAAAAGATGTTTTTGGTACCGAGGATGCAACGATAAAGAATCTTCAGGATAAGCTAATCCTTGAAGTAAATTCTCGGAATCAATAAGTAATGGATTAGAATGATAAGTATAACTATCTTGCTCAAAATTTTATAAGGGATAGAGATCTCCAGATTGAGCTCCAAGAAAGACTTGTTAAGCATGATGAGTTAGTGAAGATGCAGGAAGAGGCCAAGAAGGATGAGGCAGAAGTTTCGAAAGCTCAATATGAAAGGATTAAAGCTTTGGAGAAGCAAGTTGAGGAGGATAAAAAAGATTTGAATAAGCTGAAAACCTTGTTGAAAAGGCTAATCCCAAAAGAAAAGGAAGACAAATAAACTGAATCCAATCTTTTGTTGCATTTTTCTTTCCATGTAAATTTTTTTCAACTCTAATGAAATTTTTGGTTGGTTGTATCTTGTGTTGTTATATAGTAATGTTTCAGGTACTCTATTTCTTTTCCATTCAATTAAATTAATTTTGAAAATCACAAAGGGGGTGAAGAAAAAAGAACTACCCAAAAGGGGAGAAAGAAAATTTTAAAATGCAGAAGGAAAACTTTCTATGTGAAGATATCCTTAATGTAAGGGGGAGTTTCTCATTATGAATTTTTTCATTCCCATGATAATGAAAACTCCACTCTAGAAATTCAGAATACAATCCTTAGAGTTTCAATGCCTAAGGGGGGGTTATTTGTATTCATTATCATCTATGAAAAAGGGGAGATAAGTTTAAATTTCAATGTCTAATGAAATTTTTCAAAGGCCTTATATTTTTTTTTGTAAGGTTGTTTCTGCTTTCTAAAAAGGGGGAGATTGTTGAGTCAATATGGTTTTCCTTATGACATTTCCATTCCATCTTGTTTTGAAAATCACAAACACCATATACTTAAGAAAATCTATATTTTACTTCTATAAGGAAAATTTCATTCCTTATGTAAATTTACCCTAACCTATATTTCCTTACATATATCAATATTTTTCTTAAGAGTAAAAATAGGATTCATATCAAAACCTCAGAATCATATAATGCTTAGATATGAAGCATTCTGTTTCAGGATCCAAATTCTGGATATGAACTTTAATGAAGTTCCACTCCAAATTCTGGATATGAACTGTAATGAAGTTACACTCTGAATTTTGGATATGAACTATAAGAATGTTCCATTCTGAATTCTGGATATGAACTCTAACAAATTTCCATTCCGAATTCTGGATACGAACTCTAACAACGTTAAAACTCCAAATTCCAGACTCCAAACTTTTATGAGTTCGACTCCGAACTTTTATGAGTTTGAATCCGAACTTCTATAAGTTTGACACCGAACTTTTACTAGTTCGACTCTGAACTATTATGAGTTCCACTCTGAAATTCTAAAAGTTCGACTCAAAACTCTGTATGTTCAGATTCTAAACTCTAGTTAAACCAGAATCCAAACATCCTTAGAAATTTAGACTCCATATTTCTACAGAATTCATGTTTCGAATATCTTTTTATTAAAGACTCCAAATTCCATTTTGGTTAGACACCAAACTATTATTTCCTTACATTCCGAACATTAGTTTTGCTTATGCTTATACTCATTTCATTATAAAATGATGTTGTGCCTTCAGTTACAGATGTTTTGTTATAAAACAATGTCATCCATTATGTTTCTAACAGTTGGTTGAGTGACACACGTATAGGTCCCTCCTAAATTCATGGAAAATATGACCATTGGAGGAGGGAGCCGACTGTTGAAGCTCCGCCTATAAATAGGAGTTTATTTGAAAAGAAGCGAAAACTTTGACAACATTGACATCTGTGCTTACATGCTGTTGAAGTGATTTCTAGATAGGGAGAGGCTCTATCAACTCTCAAGATTCGTGCATAATGTTTGAATAAGTTGTTCAAATTTTCCCTTTTGCATACTTGCTTTGGGCGACACCGATTGATGGTGATTACAATTGAGGGCATCATGGGATAGGAAGATAGAGGTTCCAACACCTTGATGTTGAGGGAATCTTTGCTAAAGAAGACAGAGGTTCCAACTACCTTGAAGTTGAGGGCTTCCAGGGATAGCAAGACAGAGACTCCAATATTCGTATCGAGGGATTACCATGGTGTGGGTAAGACAGACTTTCTTGAAAGTATAAATAAGGGATATTTATCCAAGATTGTTGGATACCCTTATCTTTGGGTTAAATGATTACATATTGTTACTTGTAGTTTTACTACTTGTTTTTTCACTGCATTTTGTATTAAATTGAATCTATAATCTTCATATATTTCCTTACACTTGTACTCTGATTAATTTAAATTCTCTATGCTTTAAGGTAGAATCTAATATTGTAAACGTTGGTTAAGTTTCAATTTTCGGATCCATATTTCTGGAACCAGTTTTTTGGAATTTATTTCTAGATTTAAGAAAGTGCATAGAACTAGAGGTTTGTAACTTCATACTTTGTCCCAATATTTCAATTGGTGTTAGAGGTGTTGTTAATTTTCTTAGTTTAACTATGTTAAACATAGATCTTTCCTAGTTTAAGAAAATTTTTAAAGTGTATACTTCACCCCCCTCTTGTATATTGAGAATCTACATCATTATTTCAATCCTACACTACCTACATGAAACCTAAATTGTCATCGTGTAAGCTAAGATGGTGTATAGACCCCTCAGAATATAGTACATTCATATTAGTCTACCTTCGAGGGGAATGGTTGAAATAATATGTGTCTGTCGTGGGTATTCTTATATTCCTAGAATATCCTATTTGATCACATCAAAATAGGTGGATATAACTTCCTTGAATGTGGCAGGGATGTCCAAAAGGCCATCCTTACCTTTTTACACTTCTTATTTAGAAGAGGCATTCCCAGACCTAGATAGAAATCTCGGAGAATCAGTGTCACTGTCGAAATGAGAGATGCTATAAGAAGTGACATTATCAACCCCTTCTACCAATGTTATTGTAGAGAGATGTCAGATATAATTGTCTTGTACACCATCAATAAGGATATAAGGATCTTGGAAATTTGTGGTAATTTATACCACCTCTATTATATTTTAGGGATCACATTGTTACTATGAAGCATAATATAGGGATTTACATGGGTGGTCCACAAGATGTTGGGGGATGCACCCTATATATCATCATTAACCATTGACTGTTTGCCTCTCTTTATAATGAAATTCATTTTAGTATATGTGGGTCCACAATTTTCAATAGGGGAACTATCACCATTCAATATGATGATTATTTAATCGATGGGTTATTTTAGACACTGATGGTGTGTCAAAGTTACCTCCAATTGTCTATGCATCCAGGTCCATCTTAGTAGTAAATTATATATAGTTTCTTACTGTATAACCATTAAATAATCTACATATGTGATACAACAAAACTAATATCTATTTAATATCCATCAAAGTGTTCTTTTCTCACGCTTATCATACCCTTGAATGTTCATCTTTATGGGAGAACAAATCCCTTCACTATATCACAAAAATCAGAAGGTTTAAACTAGAATGAGAATAATCCCAAAACCAATTCCAATTAGATCCCTTTGCATGTTGTAATTATTTAGTGTTCTTGAGAAATATACGGGACACTTTTCATCTCATATTAAAACTTTCTAATCACACATAATAAATGAGACAGAGACATGACATTCTGATATCATTTACACCTTTCAATAATCCTGGGCAACAAAAACATTATGAAATCAACTCCTATGCGATTTAGAGGGATTCAACCAATGGCTCAGTGATTTATTTAAAATTTTAGTGCATAATGAGGATTGAGAGCTTGGTTAGGATAAATTATAGCTACTTCTGAATGTTTTAATTTTTAGTTAGAGTATAGTTCTTCCTGAGGTGAGGTAAATCTTTGACACGTTGCTCAATAGATTGTGAATTTTGGGTGGAAAGGTCTAGATCTTGTGTAGTGGTCTTTATAGATTCTTATTAAAGTGGTTTGGGTCATTCTGGAATTCCATGTTGTCTATGATTTTTAGATAATCATAACCCTGATAGGTGTTCATGTGAGATAACTGGGTGATGTTGAACTCTAGAAGGTTATGGAAAACCAAAAAATCTATTTTTATTCTAATGGACTGCTTGACCCTGAGTCTCAAATACATATATGTCCCTTGTGGGGATATTATTGAAATATTGGTTCTTACTACGCCCTCCATATAACCTTTATCGAATGTTCTTGCATATGTGGCCTCCAATTCCCTGAATTTGTGTGGGAAAATCATATTTTGAGGAATATTCCCCATATAATAGTGGATCATCCAAGTTTATCATGTTGAAAGAACCAAATATTTGATCATAGTCCAATGATGGTTTTGTTTTGTGGGACGGTGTGTATTATTTAGTTATTCGAGGGAAGAAATCTATAATATTTAATCCTTTTGTTTGAGTGGAATATGACTCTTCCTATTTTATTTCATCCTACATTGGATGGTTGAACCCATATTTGGGAGACATATTTGATATTACATATCTCGGTGGTGGAGCAGTTGCGGTTCTATGCATTTTTTCTCTTAGGGAAGTATGATTGTGATCAATATTCTTCTGCATCATCAACTTTCTGAAGTTCTATTTATTCTAGGCTTAGAAGTCCTTCTAATCACCTTCTTCCTCGGACAGTGGATAAGGTTATATAAGACACTAACTCATATGATTTATCTCACCCCACATATCTATAATAGACCATTCAATGAATATTTTCTATGAAGATGAATCGATCATGGATATTATGATCCATCCTTCTATGGAAAGAGTTGTAATTGGATGGCCGTTGAGGTGGACCTCATTTGGATTCCAAGGCTATGGTATCTTTAGTTTTTATTGTTAAAGGAGGCTATATAATAACAATTGAGTTTTAAATTCTTGAATTACTGAGATTTATTCACTAAATCATCAGATCTGAAGAGAGATGGATTTCCCTATGCTTCATTCCAGGGGTAATTTTTTGGGATTTTCTGATTGATATGAGGCGATGGGTGGTTTGAGAACATTTTAGGATCCTAGATGGGCATAGATTTTGGATTTAGAGTGACAACCGTAGTTTCTGATTTTCCTATAATTTCCCCCTATCCTAATGGCATGAGTCAAGATATGGATTGGGTTCCCTAAATGTAATATTTGAGATGTTGTTTAATTTTTGGGATGTTCTGGAAAACACATGGATACTTCATTAGGATTAGAGGTGTCTACAACTTAATGTGGATATTTTCATCCCAATGTTCTAGTAGTTTCTCTTATGATAGAGGATTATTTATTGGATAGTTAAAACATTTCCATACCAAGATGAATTCAGACCCCCTATCATATTTAAATTGATTAATAGTTTCTAGTTCAGTTATTATAATCTCCCATTGAATGGAGATGAAAGGATAAAGGAACTGACAATGAAGGTATTTGCATCCAACAATGGATCCAACTGGTAATGTTTTAGCAAAAAAATGCCTACCCTATCTATGTCTGTATAAACAATCATATCTTATTCACCATCTAGTGATATTGAGGGAACATCATCAGCCCACATCGGGATACAGTGTGTGTGAAATATAGTTCAGGGTATTCCGCACCATTAAAGGTTGAGAAGGTATGAATTTTCAATTTGGGTGGAGGGAACATTTCATAATTGCATTAGGGATATCGATTTCACTCAAGAAACATAGGTTTTCATTTTTCATATATAAATTTCATTCAAGTATCAAGGGATTCAATGATGTCAAGAATAATTACCGTCACTGTTGTCTAATCCGCATCCAGTCTATAGGGATCAGTTGTTGGTTGATGTGGTGGTCATGCCTTTGCAGGTACTGTAGCAATACTATAGCATGCACTATATCTAGTACTGTTTAGTATTATAGTAGTAGGAACTATTCATCTATGTAGGATTTTGTGCCACCAGGGTTGTCCTAAGGTCCTTCAAGGCCTTCGAAGCCACACAAGGCCTTCGGGCCCACACAAGGCCTTCGGGCTAATTAGGCATTCGGTCTTCCTCATGACCTTTAGGCCACCTCATGGCTTTCGTGAAACCTCAAGGTTTTGGGACAATATGAAATTGTGCTTCATAGACCTAGAAAACATTACAAGGTGTAGACTCTAGATGAGGATTCAGAGTAGGCATATTCACTAGAGTATAAGTTAATAGATTTGGAATAAGGAGAGGCTATTGTGTTTCCAAAATGGCCATATTATTCTTGCTTGGGAAGCCTATCCGAACATCCATGTGAAGGTGGAGAGCTGATATCACAATGAAGAAGTTGGGGAAGAGAAGTTAAATTTATTTATAGTATAGATACTTCCTCTAGGACCAAAAATCAACATATTCTCTAAGCCAATGGGCCTTATAAGGGTTCCCCTTCAACCCTTGAAATGTGGGTTATAAAAAATCAATTAAATAGAAGGCCTTTGTGTCATTCGGGTAATGATTTCCCTAGAAGAGACATGGTATCTACACAATAATGGGAATTCACTATAATTTTTTATTATCTCATTTATTAATACTGGATTCCACGATTAATATCAAATCTAACACACAGATACTACCCTTACTATGATATGAACTACATTATGTTGAATATTTGTCTTTATCTCGAGACAATACCCAAGGTGAATATTACCGCAGAGGAGCTCCTCATCGAGATTTATGAAAATTTTTATCTCATTCCAATATTGTTACAATAATATCTATATTGAATGGACGTAAATTTTTTTGGGCAGGGATTGGGATGTATCCACACCATTATATTTTATATTTGTAGTGTTCCATCAGAGAGGTGCAAACTCGACATTCATAGGTGTTAGGTTTCAAAACCATATTTGATACATTGTTCTTGTAGCCTTAGTTAGTTCATCCAGATTAATCTTTTATCGAGGTAGGTTTTCCATGTTTCTCCCCTCAAAACGTTCTCCTTGTCCCTTCATATATATATTTTTTGATAGTTACAATACTCATTGAGGAATATTGGAAAGTGGTGTCCTTACAATTACTTTTGAAACAACATGATAATTCTATGCTGCATTTATTAGGGTCATTATTCCACACATTATTTATATTGGGTTGTTTTTTTGACCCCTATGTGGTATGGTAACCATTTTCAAATGCTCCTCCCATATTGATATATGAATAGTGAGTTTGCGGGAATTTTGGACATGTTTTCAGAATGGTCCTTGAATAGAATAAGCATTTATAATTGTGGGAGGAATTTATGGGATTCTGACAATTGATAATTACCTCCCACTGTAAGAAAGAACTATCCTTTATATGTTGATGTTGTTGTAAATTCTCCCATCCATATGGACTGAGGGTTATTCGTGGACAAATGTTTTATCGATTGCTCCTGTAGATGAAGAACCAATGATTCTAGTTAGCAATTTGATAATTCCTAGGATGAATATTGAGATATAAACTCACTAAGACGTGTGGGTCAAAGTTAATCTTGAATCATTATTGATTTCCCAAGGACCCTCTTTGGGGATGATGAAATTGATGATGATGACTGAGATATAAATCCTCTAGCCTTGTGGCCTATGGTTTTTTATAACTTGTACTAATATGAATTGATTCATCCGTAGAAATGTCTATTCTAGGGGTATCTACTTTGTTTAGTATTCACACGTCATAGTGAGTTGGGTCCACTCATAAATGGATGTAATGGAAGTTTCTAATGTAACCTATTTGATGTGGCCCACCTATGATCATGTTGTAGATGGGTGTGATGGTATCCCATGAATGAAAACATTATCCATTGTATGTTTTATGATACATCACAACATCAACCTCTATGTCTAAAATGAATTTCTATTTTTTGAAGGGCCTAGTTTAAAGAATATTTAGAAATACACTCCCTCTGATTGAAATGATTAGGATACATTAAAGCAGGGAAATTCTATTTTAGTGACCAACTGTCCTGAGTGTTACCTTGTCCCCTAATTTCTCAGGAGGCTGTGAAATTACAAGACACTGTATCTGAATGGCTCTGTTATTCCATGGGTTATGTGAATTAAAACAATCCATACATTCCCCATCCTTGAATATAGATTCTTGATGTGGCTTCAGGTATTACTTGCTAAAATGAGTTCTGATGCAATGGTGTCGGTCATGTTATAGATTAGTTATGTGATTTTATGGTTTTGGATCCTATTTTAGAGAGATTGAAGATAGTTGTAGCTGAAAATGGATTAGTTTATGGTCTTAATGTGACCCAATTATTCCGATGAAGGGGTTCTAGTATTCAGTTTATTATTTCTTTCAATGTTATTTTTGGAATGGATATGGAATACAATCATTTTATAAATCATCTCACGTCATATAGGTAGAAGTGGGGAAGGGAAATAACTCGATGGGGGAATTTATTGCCTATTAAATCTCAAAATATATAAATTTCACCCTCATATTCATCAAAAGTACATTCATATATCCTGACAGATGATATAAGATGATTCTAAAGGTCACTAGCTGACTGGAATAGAGTGATACAGAATGTTGATGGGAATTCTATGTGGTTGACACTGATGCTTTAGAACCTCTTTAAATGAATTAATCTTAGTTTTAAAGTCATCTCTATATAGAGGTGTATTGGAAATAGGATGATTTCGTTATTCCTTGGGAGATATCTCCATGGGGATGTTGACCATGGTTGATGTCAAGAGTAGAGTCCCTGTGATCCATATTCACACTACCATGAGGAGGAAAATAGTCGAAATGATCATCTTCTACATATATTAAATCGTTTATGGACCCTTGGGGTGTTGAGAATGTATCTCCAATGTCCTCAAAGACAATACAATTGTGAAGGTTGGGAATATTGGTCACATTCTCACATGGATATTCTCCACCAGAAAGGGAATATGATCTTGATCATTAGCCTTGGGAATATTCCATTAGTCTTTCTCTATAGAAATATGTTCCTTCCCTAAGGCATGTGTCGATCTAAATTTTTGATACATTGTTTGAATAAGAATATGATACTTTTTTAAAAATGAATTTCCCACATGAATATGGTAATGGTCCTCTAGAATAAGAAAATAGATATGAAACACCTCTTATATTATCATAGAATGATGCTTGTTTAGTCTTTAATTGATGAATGTAAGAATATTCATGTGGAATCCATGATCTAGTGTAATATGATTGGGAGAGTCACTAACAGTATCTTGAGTTTGTCTCTAGGTGTGTTCCATTCTATCATGGTTAGCCCCAAAAATAATTGAGATATGAGCCCTATAATATGCATTGGAGTATATCAATGGTCGTATTCGATACGAACATAAGATTATTCTATGGAATGTTTCCCTCTAACATGGTGGGACCCATCTATAACAGGGATACGATCCCGATCATGGACCTTTGAAATGTTCCTCTAATGTTTTTGGACATGCATGTGCCCTAATCCCGAGGAGTGAGACCCTATTACCTTATGAGCCTCATTCGGAATATGAATATGTGTCGTGCTAGATGCCTGATCCTTTTAGAATATGCCAATATGCCTACTGTATGGGATAATGAATTTAAACAATATATTGTGCAACAACTTGTTCATAATGAGAAAATTTCTGAGCTTCCCTAACTACAGGGAGACAAAAATGAATTAGTCCCAATACATGTACTTGTGCCAGAATATTCTGGCAGTGTTCTTTGGATGTTACTAAGTTTTATTGTCAGATTACCAAAGTGATCATAAGGATATGTGTATATACATTTTCTGTATCCACTATGAACAAGAAGATATCTTCAATTGAAGTGAATATTTGAGTTCAATTATGTCATCCTAGTTCCACCGAAATATATGGATGGAAAATAGGAATTGGTATAGGGATATGAGCCTACCCCTTGCCTATTGTAGGAATATCCTTGCAGACATGTTCTGAGTAAGTAGATATTTGAGCTTTCTCGCTAGTTACTTACAAAATATACAATTAGACATTATCAGTGGGAGTGGGGATATGATCCTACTCTCTATTATCTACAACCTTTTTCACCCGATTTTTCTTTTTTGATGCTCATTCATGGGCATTAGAGGTGGTAGTGTGTTTGTTGGTACCCTCTGTAGCCGACTGGTGGGTATTGGTGGGATGGTTTGGGTGAAATAAGTTGATAGGATTGGTTTTGGGAATCCCCAAAAATGGAACGGATCGATATTTGGATACCTGGTTCAGCTTCATTAGATATTGTATGTGGTGATTGTTACAATCTAGGGATAGTCTCTGGAAGCGGTTAGATATGGAAACAAGGGCTATTGGTGTAGCTATAAATTTCTATAGATGATGCAGACTCAACATCATAAGTGCATAGATACCCTCACATGCAACCTCATGGATTAGGATTGTACAACGTCAATAGTACTCATAGAATATCATGTTCTCCACCTGATGTTTATGATGTACGGTAGGTGAGATAATTTTGCAGCCTATGAGGGTTTCATGCACATCAAACTTCCAAGACATATTGCTGGATGATGAAATTATATCTAATTATGGTATTATTGATGAGATATTTATATATATCCATGAAGAAAACACTGAAAAAGGTCAATAATTAGTGAAATGTTTTAGGTATGATGTTATAATTCATATATGCATGTACAAAACAATTGTTTTTTATTCCAGATCCAGCCATAAAACACATGTGTACTTATCAACATGGAGAACTACTTATTTAGAGAGAACCCTAGCTAGAGAAGATGAACTGTAAGATTCATGTCAGTATTATCAGCTATGTTTCATATTCTAAATTTTTTAATAACACATGATTAACTAATCATTTGGTTATTTGAGAGATTTATGCTGGGTTCACAATTTTTGTTTTTGTATAGAATGAAATAAAATTGGTTAATATGTAATAACCTGGTCTTTTATTTATTTTTTGATATTCATTTCAAGTTCACCATTTTTTCATATAGTGTGAAAACAATTATTCCTAGTGGATGAAAACCATACCATTTTTTTATCTGAGAGATTCATGCTAGGTTCACCATTTTTTTCATATAGTGTGAAAAAATTTCATGAGAGAAAATATCCCATCATATTGTTGTTTTGGAGATCTAGATCGAGTATAAAAATTTATTTTATGGGAGATAGATGACCACTAGGTCTGGTTGGTGTGCCTGGAGGGTGTCACGAGATCCTATTGAATTGTTCGGGTGCTATCATGGGACTTAGATTACATCTTCCAGTGCTGTCATATGGGCTGGGAAATATGTATGGGGGAAACCCTGAGAGATTCTCAATACATATGGGGAACTCGGGGGGGGGATGTGACTTACATTGACATATCCATATTATTTATCCTCATATAAATTTTATACACTTGAATGATAATGAGACTAAGGTGATATGTCAGGGTGCTATCACATGAATGAGGTGGTTCATTTGAAGAATACATATATCTATATAGATGTTCAATTCCAACGTATTTAATACTTTATTATTCATTGTAGACTTTTATTGGGAATTAATTTTATTTTTCCAATGTTATCTTATTTTATGTATGATGTGATCTTGGAGATATGAGGTATGTTCTTACTGTGTCCTACTAGAATTATTTCACATGTTCTATGAGTGATAATGAAAATTTCTTTAGGAATTATTCATGGTTTTGTGGTTTGTGCTCTTGAATATTACCTGATGGAATGCTTATCAGTCATGATATATGATCATCTTAGAAGTCTTCTTTTTGTGTTTGGGTTCAATGGAGTGATAAAGAAGACGTTCACCAGCCTGTATATTTGTCATGGTCATGCATTTTTAATGAAGGGGTGGTATCTATATTCATCCTTACATGAGTTGTGCACTTCATTGAGAGGCACATATCACATGAGTCTATGATGGAACTAGTGGAGGGAATCCGTGATTGTACACCTTTGTGAGGGCCGTAAATGAATCACTTCTGGGGGCGTTGGATGTCTTTTAGCAACATCAGGATCATCCTTCCAATTCCTCCTTTATAGGACTACTTCAAATTAATGTGCTCCGCTAAAGTCATGTGGAAATGCCTATGGAATTTCATATTGTGTATTTATTATGTTCAAGTGCCTTCATGGGAATTTAATTCCAATTTAATGGCCTTCATATGATCTCAGGTACCTTCTATAGGACCTTAGAAGAGACAAGGATGATCTGTTAGTGTAGCTCCATGAAATCAGACTGGATTTTCAAGGGTTCATTAGAGACCATGATGAGCATAGCCTTGGAATTTTTCATGAGGTTTATAACTGTGAGAGGCTCATTCCTCCTATCCATTTTATTTTATTTGTGTATTTTGCAGTGGCAATGGATTTGGAGAGGTTGTTTTAGTGTTATTGTGGATAATAACTTTACCCCTTGGCTACGTGTCACATGACAACAAAATGTCCAATGGAAATGCACAAGTATTTCAGAGATAATTTTATCTAATTTAACTTATAGAGAAATAGAAGGATGATGAGGTCACCTGGGCATGTCTGATGCTCTTCATGTGATGAGTGTGACATTCTAGTGGGCTTTCACGAGATGAGGTCAACATGTTATTGGGTGTTTGCAGCGTCTTGGGGATTTCCAGGTGTGCGTCATGTGATGTTTTTGACCAGAAGATGCTCCAATATCATCCCCTTTTATTTCCATTGATAATTTTTTAATGGATGTTGATCATTCTTGATTTCAAGAATTTTTTCAATGAAAATTATTCTCTCCATTAGTGATGCATATTTTGAGATTTAAAACCACATGAAGCTCTCACATTTAGGATATTTTTCTTTCCATTTTCTAAGGACTTTTGGTTGGTTGGATGGGAGTCATCATGTTGATATGCTGCATGACCTAACGGAGCATATCTAGGTACCACTGCATGACATGTGATTGTCGAAGAAACCACTATAAGAGAAATAATGTAATTTTCAAAGGGTAATTTTGGGACATTCAATAGACTATGTGTTGTGAATGATAATCAATTTTTCCTCTCACTAGTCATAAATCACAATTTTGGGACATTCCATAGAAAAGGTGTCTGTGGTAATATAAAGGATCAATAGAGAATAATCATAGAAAAATAACATTGACATGTCATCTAGGAATATGCATATGAATCATAAAATAGTGCTTCTAGCATCACATCATATTTACTGTAGTGGATCATGTATCGTAACACGTTTCCCTTCATTGAGTAGGCATTGAATCTTTTTTACCATAGTGGATCAATAATCACATCATGTTTCCTTTAATGGTCATGCCTCTCTTCCTATTTCCAATTGTAGACCAGACATCATAACTTGTTTCCCATAGTGGATCAGGAATCATAGTTTACTTCCCATTGGGGATCAAGCATAACTACTTGTTTTTCATTATGATATCATTATGAATATATATTTAGACAATTAAATTTATGGATATATATGAAAAACACATCACATGGTAATAATATGTACACATATGTTTCATTGTGACATAAAGGCATTCATAATTAAAACAATATAATATTAACCTATGTAAAGTAAAATAGTTAAATAATTCTAAGAACATTACACAACGCATATAAAGAAATAATTTGAATGGTAGCTTAAAAATATCCCTATTATAACATATTAATCATTAATGTTTTTTATATTGATGAATGTTTTTAAAATCATTTGATAAATCCCATAAAAAATAATAATATATACTATTTTTTAAATGGATTGAAATGTTCTTTGTAATATTTTATTTAAAAAAAAATATAGTGATTCTCATAAAAATTACCCTTTAAAAATTACTTTTAGATTGAAATTCATAGGAATAATCTATTTAAAAAAACCATCGCTGAGATGACATAGAAACCCTGATGAATTATTTTTTAAAAATAAAATCAATTTAACATACTTTTAAAATAATGAATTAATTTAAAAATAAAAAATTATCATTCAAAAAATATAATAATATTTCTTAATAGTTTTCCGATAATAAAGAGTTAGATTATTTGGTAAACCATTTTAAAACATATAAAGGAATATTTGTGAACAGATGTTCTCATATGGTGATAGAAACACTTAAATTATTTTAATAAACAACTTTTACAATAATTGTAACAGATGATGTAACAAGTCACTTTCAAGGGTTATTTTAAAAAATATATGAGAATAGTTTTTGAAAATATCACATTAAAAAGTATATTTAATAATGGATCCTAGAAATTATATAAATGTTTTTATTGGGATTGTGAATTTAAAGATAATATAAATGATAATGAAAGGAAAACTATTTGAATATTTTAAAATACCTTTGTTGATTACCCAAATAATAAAAAATATTAGTAAAATAAAATTTAGAAAACAAGATATTTGAAATGTTTACACAATAACATTTAGATCAAAATTGGATTTCAAATCATAAAATATAAAATTACAGGGAATAGAATACATGGATATGGACAACTAAGTGATTACATGGGAATGATGTTATTTTTTCATAACAATGTCATAGTTTAATATGGAATTATTTCATTAAGGACAATGATTTGAATCAAAATAATAATTTTCCCAAAGGATAATTATAAATTACAATTTAAAAAATATGGGTTTATGAAATCATACATTGAATTAAGAATATCAAGATAAAAAATTATAACTAAAAAAGGGGTATGAGTTAACAAAATCCATTACAACATCATTGTCTTTTGAATGGAAAAATCACGTAATTTATAAAATGATATATATTTTTTAATATATTATATTATATGAAAAACTATAATAATATATTTCCATATCTAAAATATAGACCCTATAAAGTGATAAAGATGTAAATACACATCACATCTCAATGAACCAAAATTGAGACATTGAAACCCTGGCATCGATTATTTCATAGTCAAGATATGGTCTTATATAATTTATAAAAAAATAAATAATCAAAATAAACTATTTAAGAAAAATTTAAACATTATTTTAAATTAATTATATTATTCTATAATAATTTATTAAAAATATATCAGTTATTCATGTTTTAATTTCATTATCCAGTGCTATTAGTTTCAAAAACAATTATCACCACATTCATAATGGAAATGTTGATTCAACTTTTTTAATTCAAATTTTATCATTTTGAGAACATTATAAGTAATATAATTAATTTTTTTTCAAAATTAATTTATAATGATATAGTTCTATTCAAATTTAGTTTTAGATAAAATATCGTTTAATATAATTAATGACTTGTTTTTTTGGGATTTTATTATTAATAATGATGATAAATTAAAAATGAGTAAAATATTAATATAAATTTACAGGAACCAAAAGACAAACAATATTTTATCATTGATTTTAGATAACCACATTATTTATGTTTCCATATTCAGCCATGATAGATATTTATAGCATTGTTTTAAGGTGGTCAAGCCAACAGAAATAGAAACAATGTATAATCATATGTATAGTATAATTAGGAAAGTGATTATTTTGGAATAAAATTATTATCAAAAAAAGTATAATGATATTACTTATATTACATTGAAATGGTAAAAAATATTTCAAAATATTTTGATATATATTGAATATAGTGATAAATAAAATACTTCACTTTCATGGAGGTGGTAGTCTATACATACGCAAGATGGGCGTATTCATTTTTCATTGAACTGGATGAATGTAGTTAGTGTTTAATATTTTTGGATTCCTAATAATTTCTAAAAATAATTTTAATCCATTAAATACTTATTTTTGATACATCCATGCATTGTAATAATGAAAAATAAAACATATCATTCATGGAGGTCGTAGTCAATAAGGGAATATAACGATGTTTTAGTTATTATATTTAAAATGGGAATTGTAGTTAATGAACATTCCATCATAATAATAAAATTTATAATATTAATAATATTTATTTTTTGTAATATAATGGATCAAAAATATCATAATGAGGTGGAATAATAAGGTAATTAATTAAAATGGAAAATGATTAATTAGGGTTTTTTTACAAAACTATATAGAAATATATTCTTGAAGAAACGAGATCATAACTTTTAAGGGTATTATTTAGAAAAGATTATATTTAGTATACCGGGACATAGATTTTGAGGTGGTATTTGGAAGATTATTTGTTCAAAAAAACGTTTTTTTGGGATGATGATATGTGTAGTTGTTTGTGATACTTTTATAAGTTGAAGGAGTATTTTTTTTCAATATATAATTGGTAATGTCACTATTCAAATGTCAAACAGTCCAAATATTGAAAAATAATAATGTTTGTTTAGATTAAGACCTATAATTGTAAAAAAAAAAGATTGGTTTTAATGAATTTTTATATTGAAATTCAGTTTTCTTGATGAATTGTTTATCATGAAACATCGTGCTAATATTTTTATACATGAAACATCTACATTGCGTGTGATACACACAACACTGAGTTTTAACCTAAACATGGTTATTATTAATATAGTTAAAAAAATGAGATTATTATTACATAACAACTAATAATAGGAATATTAATACAAATAAATAATTTTTTTAATATTATTAATATGCTTTTTATATAAAGAAATCCTATTGATAAACCAATCAAAAAATTAGGTTTATGTGTTTATGTGTTTCCTAAATACTATATTTCTCTAAAATTTTTTTATATCATTTTATAAATAACAATAAAATCAGTTTTTTTGACATTTTTCAAACTGATTTTGATAAAATAAACTTAATTTTTGAATTAAGAATCTCAAAATTAGATTAGGGTAATTTTTTGTTATTTCTCTAAAATGTACCAATTTTTTGATTAATATTGACAAATACTAAATGTTAATTGACAAATTTATTTTTGTTTAAATTATTTAAAAAAATTAATTATATTATAATTTTTTTTCAATGTAAAATAATTTCAATTATACAACTATTTATCCAATCTATGTCACTATAATCAATTTCATATTGAAATTTGATATTTATACTTTTTAAACTTTTTTACATTATCATTTTTATAACCTGCTTTCGATTCGAGTGTATGGGATTTATTTTAATTTATATTCTTCATATAATGTGAGTTAGTTTTATAAATTTGGATTAAATATTTGGTATAAGTATAATTTATATTATCTAAGATGTTTTATTTAATGTTTTTCAAAATTTATTTGTGGAAATAGATAAAATTAATCATCTTGTTTAAGGTTAAAACATGATTTTCCACAGTACATGAGTTTGTATTAAAATGAATTTTATAGAAATATAGGGTTTATTATTTAATAAATTGGATTTCATATTTATAACTATTTAGTATAAATTATCTAAATAAACAATATTTAATTATATTCTTAAAGGATTATTTACCAAGGAATATAAAAAAATACAAGTTACAATGGTAAAAATACTAAAAGGGTAATAGTTAGTAAACATAAATACTATATAATAACATGATAAAAATGTGATTTTTTTGTGGTTTAGGTGTCTTATGACCAAATATAACCTCAAATACATTGTTATACATTTTTTTGGAAATCGAGGTTAATGGGACCTCCCATAAGTGAATAATTTTGCGTATTACAAAAAAGGACAATACTCTTAAACAAAAAAGTTAACTTACCCCCCCCCCCCTCAATTATTCGTATCTTCAAATACTTTTATCTATGCCAAGGCATACCAAAACCACATCCCAAAATCACTAACCTCATCATAAAATCCTTAGATTGTGTATAAACCTAGGATTGGGATGTTTTTCATGAAATCCTATATAGTATACCAGAAGAAGATGATGTTTTAATAGGTATATTAGATGTCAAGACATAATCTATGGGATTGTTTTCCTCAATTTAACATATTTAATATATATGTTACATTACGTAACTATACTATTTCACATGGTGTATATACATACCTTTTGACATGTAATCTTTTGAATTTATTCAAACTCAGGATATTTTATGTTTCATTTTATGTTATTCATTAATTTAGGATATGAGTCAATGTTACCAAATTAGTAAGAGTTTTTTGTTACAATATCATCATTTATTGGTAATTATTATATTCATTTGTCTAATAAAGATATCAAACGATCTATATCTCAATAAACACATTAATTTTATTATCATATAGTTATTTTATGAGAATACATTTTTTCCATTCATTTTAAACTATTTTTGTACTCAATATTTTATAATAATGATTTTATGAAAATTCCTCTTTTCCATTTAAACCCCATTTTCTTACAAATCCATGTTTGTTACAAAAATTTCAAAACTTATTATTTTTTAAAATGTTTTTTTTTCAATTTGGAAAATATATATTCCACGTGATCATTTGAAAAAAATTAAATATTTCATTATTTGATCGTAAATAATTTTTTGAAACAAAATGACTATATAAATGATATTCGATTTGAAAAGATATTTTAAAATATAATTTGTCTTCTAAAAAAGTGTTAAAAGTGTTTTATCCCTATAAATCTATTTCCATATATTATAACATCCATTGGGGTTACATATTCTTTACTGGGGCTAGGATCCAAAGATACCATTATTATTATTTCTATGAATAGTTTGTGTTTGTTTTGAAAAGATGTTAATAAAACCCATTTAACTAGCATGGGTTATGCCAAGATAAAATTCTTATGAAACCCACTCATGTTTCAATGATTTTTTATATGAATAAATGATAAAATGATAAAAAAACCTAGCACTTTTACATTGGCTGTGATATAATGATATATTTATGAAACAAATTTCATTTCTCGAGTTATGAAATAATGAATATTTTAAATCTGGTGAAACACATTTGTATGATTCTCAATTGTGATGATGGTAATTTAATAACAAAGGATGTATTTTATGTCATAACCAATTATTGGTGGGTTATTTATCTACTTGTAATACACTGGGTAAATATTTGTATATCTTGAGATAGACATGGCTAGGTTGTGGTGCAAACCAATTCATTATGATAGGGCTTAAACAAAGAGTGATTCAAATTCATTAGAATACTGTTGTAGTGGGTAATGACCATGATTCATTAAGACATGTCTAAATTGGGGAGTAAACATGACTTAGTAAGACGAGGATATAGTGGGGTGTGAACTCTCTTCATTAAGATAGTGATGAAACATGGAGTCAACCATATTCAGTAATATAAGACTAGAATGAGGAGTGAGACTCATTATGTAAGGGACTCTGTCTGATATGATGGTAATGGAAGTGATCCTTGGATAATAATAAAATGATTTTCTATATTTGTTTGTATGATAACAATTATATTCCTAATTCCTATATTATTATCTTATGGATCATCTACTTTTACTTCCTTATGATCCATGTCTTATGAATATCCAATATTTATTCCATGACTCGTGATTATTGTCTTTGATATGCAGAGAATGGTTTTCAAATATTATGTTCATGAACTCATATATTTATGTTCATTTTATGCTAACATATATCCCATTTTTACCTTATTTATCATCTTATATCACATTTTATTTGTTTCCATTCCCCAAGTTATGAAGATATTATTATGTATTCTATGTCTATGAAGGTTTCAAGTTGTCAAGAAAAAATTGTTATATGATTTATCTCACCTATGTACTAGTTTATTGTGTTTCTACTATTTCAATGACACTAAAATATAATGGTCCTCTGGTGTGTGATTGTGTAATGTAATGAATATTCATAAAAATTTATTTAATATCTATCTATGAAAATACTTTGTTTCAATAGGAGGTATGAAAGGAAGAGATACGTTAAATATTCGAAACATGGATGAGAAATCCTTATTTAGGTCCCAAAGTACATGTCTAACCATATGTCTAGTGATGACAAAAAATTATTGGGAAATGTATAATAATTTTTATTGAAATGATAGTGTGGTATCCATGAAGTTACATCTATTTTAGATATGGGATGTTTATGTGGCTCTAGAATATATGAACCTATTTTTAAGAACCTAGATAACACTATATTGAGCAATACATGATTGGAAACTGGTGTGTTACCACATACCTTGTTACACACCTAGAATTACACTATTGGCGTATATCATTTGGGAGTTTACAAACTATTTACAAATGATCTTGAATTGTTTAAATTGAATATATAAATGAGTGACCTTGGATATACATAATGTGTCATCGATTATAAAGTATGTATCATAATTTATACATACAATAAGTGGAATCCCTGATTATCTCATTCCTTAATTTGATAATTATTTCATACACTTTTTTTCAGTTTTAGTCAACGGATATAACTCAGAAGAATCATGTTAATTATTAGTCATATAGACAATGTAATGATATTCATATGGAGAATCCAAATGTTATGAGATATAGAATGAAAAATATCTTTGTTATGATCACAGAAATATTTCATGTTGTGAATCACGATGTACATTACAAGAAATAAATAAGTGAAAACATCCTTTGGATTAATTTAAAATGAAATGTACTCATTATTTTGTTCATTCTTATAATCCTCTAGATATTGAAAAATGTATTAGTAGAACAAAAATTATATTTTCAATTCTCCAATTTTTCGAAATAGAGAAAATAAATTTTCATGTCTATCTTTTTGAATGTGAATTAGATCAATGGTAGACTATTGTTATCAAAATGTGGAAATATGATGAAATTGAATCCATGTTTTTGGATAATTTAATGAACATATTTTTAAATAAGTAATTTCCATGTCTTATTTTTATAATGTTAGATACATAAGTTCTTTAGTTAATGAAAAAGGATGAAGAATTAGTTGGAACCTATGAAGGGAATTTAAAAGACATATGAAGTACGCCTATTGTATTATCATACAACTAGAATGTACAGTCGATAAATTCATTAGTGTCCTAAAACCAAATCTCATAAGGGTGTTAGCCATTAGAGATTTTAGTATCAATGAATAGTTTGTTTGGTGCCCCATCACATCAAGAAGAGTGATTGTAGTTAGGTATCAATCATATGGTTTTTTCATTAAAAGGAAGATAAAGTTTAATAGAAAATATAAAAACCATGGAGATAAGAATATCATCTTTCCTTTATTATCAATTTGTGGGAAAAATCATGGGGAAATTTTATTAAGGGTATTGGTAAATGGTTTTAGAGTAAAATTTGATGATATTAAGGAATTAATTACAAATTTGTCGACAGTAAGACAGTTAATAATGTGAATAGCAAGAAAGGTTCATTGAATAATCCAGTGATACATCAATTATTAAAGTGTAAATAGAAATGGAATTATTCTAACTAGTTCCCAAACCCAATGATTAATGATGATGATCGATGTTGGAAACTTTACAAGCCATTGTACAAGGGTAAATCTCATGTGATCACTATTTTTGATGAGTGTTGAGATAATTATGTCATGAATGTTACACTTATAATAAAATTTATAGCTACTAATTTTCTATTTGAAAATGAATCTACCTATTCATTTATATCTGATGAATTTTATTTGGGTGTCAATATTCCACCCAAATGATTATATATAGAATTAGTAATGAAACACCCTAATGTTATAATCATAATATTTCAATTCTATGATTCATCAATTTTTGAAATTGGTGGGAATGTTCTTCCTGAAAACATATCATTCATCCTTTAGATTAATTTCATGTTATCATGGTCATGGATTGAATTTATCTACATAAACCCCACATAAATTTTCATGGAAGGGAAATCACATTTGAAATTCCAAACCAACCTATGAATATCATTAATTGTGACTATAAGTACAAACTTATAATGGAGATAACATATACAATATGGATCATGATTTTTATTTTGAAGGAGTTATTACCTCAAATACTTTGGGATAAAATTAACATAGACATTATTCCCATTATTATGAAATATATTGATGTTTATCTGAAATCTTTTCCTAGACTTCCAACAAAAAATGAATTTGATATGATAACAAAACTCATATCTCATTTTAATCAAATTTCAGGGACTCCATATAATATGGAACCAATTCAGTTATTGGAAGTGAAGAAGAAATTCTAGGAGAACCATAAAAAGGGATTCATTCAGCAAGGTGTGTCACCATGGGGTGTACCTATTTTTTTTAAGAGAAAGATGGATTGAACTTCATTGATTATTTGTAATTGGACAAAATCATAATTATAAACAAGTATCATATTCACTATATTAATGACTTGTTTGATTATATGTTCATAGAAATTTTTTCAAATATTGATCTTTTTTTGTTTATTTCATCAATCGAGAGTCGTAAAGGATGATATAACAATTACAGTATTCTAGAAAACTTATAGATACGATGAATATATAGTGAAACTGTTTGGTCTTACAAAATCACCGACCAACTTCAAGGTTTAAATTAATATATTATTTAGAGATTATCTTGACATGATTTTAGAAGAATTTATATACAATATTCATATATATTCAAAGTGAAAGGGAGAGAAGGAAAAATAATTGAGGATTTTACTAAATTATATAATGAAGGTGAAACTATATAAAAAATTGCAATGTTGAATTTTGGCTGCAAATGATTCATTTTTTGTTCATTAAATCTCAAGAGAGTATATATCATTAGATCCATCAATTATAATGGCTATTGAATACAAGCATTGACCAACCACAATTATTTAGATCTTTTGTTTAATTATATTGCCTTAATAATATAAATACTTTTTGGATAATTTATAACTACTATATAATCATCTGACCATGTTGACTAATAAATAAGAAATGTCCCTCTGGAAAGATGTATGTGAGGGAAATTTCAAGGAACTGATGAGAGGATTAGTGAATGCACATATGCTAACATTAGCTTATTGTGGATGATATTTTCTATTATATTATGATGAATCCAAGAGGGGATTTGGATGAAATTTGATTACAATTACCTGGTAAAATATTATTATTAACAAAAATTTATGATTAATGAGAAAAATTATCCATCTAATGATTTTGAGTTAGCAGTGGTAATTTTGTCATTAATGAAATGTTTCCTTATCCTTATAGATAAAAGTGTGAAATATATATTGATCAAAACCATAAAGTATATATTCTCATGGAAATATTTGATCATTATCCAAATAAAATGGTTACAAAAAAATATAGATTATGACTTCTAAATATATTACCACCAAAAGAATGTGAACAAGGATTCTAATGCATTGAGTTGAAAGGATCATGATATCTTATCCATGATGAAGAAATAAATTATCCAATATTTATTTATTTGCAAGGTTTGGATATGGAAATCCTAAAGTAAGTAGAAACTATTTACATCCTAGATTAAATGTTCTAAAATTTATCCAAAGAACATTTAATAATTGTAGAGGGAAGATGGATGGATGAAAAATATGCTTAAAATTTTTCAAAAGTTTAACCATATACATGATGGAATAATAAAGTTTGAGAACCATGTATGTATTCCATATATACCATACATTAATAATAATTTGTTACATTATGCTCATAGTTCTTCATTATTTATACATCTTTAAATTAAAAAGATGCATAATGATTCGAAATAATAACTTTTGTGGGAAAATATGAAGTGTGATATCGCAATGTTTGTATCATGGTAAATGATATGTCAAAATGTTTTGGTAGAAAGACAAAATTATAATGCGATGATACAACCATTTCCCATACCAAAACATAAATGGGAAAAATCAGCATAGATTTTGTTATTGAACACACCAAAAAATTTAAATGTCACAAATTATATATGGGTTGAAGTATATCACCTTACAATGATAAAACATATCATGTATATCTTATAATACTTTTCTCTAGATCAACATTTTTCAGTACACATTAAAAAAGTCATAATATTTCATGTAGTACCCTATTACATTGTGTATTATTGAGATCTAAGGTTTAACTCAACGTTCTAGAGAAGTATTAAGCATTGTCTGGATGAAAAATTGAACTTCATCACTATGTATCATCCTAAATCATACATTTAGAATAATGCAATAATTAAAATATTAATTTACATGGATTGATCTTATTCGTCATATTTAAAATGTTTTTGGGATCAACAACATCATGTAATTCAGTTTTCTTACAACAATAGATTTCACTCAATATTTTAGATGGATCATAATTATGTATTCTATGGAAAAACATGTAGACCACCAATGTGTCATAATGATGTCGGATAAATAATTCTACCAGTGATTTATATATATGACTAAATTACTAACAAGGTTAATACCATCAATATTACATCAAGGCAGCTCTCTGATGGTAGAAAATATATATAGAAAACCCCAAATGTGATATAAAATTTTATAATGGTAATATTATTTTTTCTAATAATTTCACCATGTAATATGTGTTTGATATTCAGGATGAATGTGAATCTATTACATAGGTAAATCCATTAATTTTTTATTTTTTATCATATCCAGATGGTAGCATATTTCTTGGAATTTCTACCGAACCACTATCAAGTCCACGATCTGTTCCATGTATCACTACCGATGAATTACATACCATTCCATTCAGATATAATATACTCAGTGGTCATATTGATATAGAAATGAATTACCTATGAAGAAATGTTTATGGAGAGTACAGATAATATAAAGTGTGTTCTATGAAAAATATCACTCAAATTTTCATTTTTCTGTGGAGAAACCACTAATTTTTGGAAGCTACATGGGAACATGAGGATATGATAAAGTTGAATTATCCTCATTTTTTATCATAATGATGGATTTTCTGGGCTAGAATGTAACACTGTGAGTTTTTATGGCGTGTTTTTTTCTAATAAGTTATATTTTCTTGATATGCCACATTACACTTAATAGAAAGATAAGTTTCTACAACACATAACATTGTCTTATCTTGTGTTACATAGAACACTATGTTTAACATAACCATGATATATTATCAATATATTTATTTTGAAATTAATTTAAAAACATTTCCATTAAACATAACAATATGAAATGGTATAATAAATTTTTATATATAAATTATAATGTTTCTATATAAGGAAAAGAAATTCATAGTAAAATACATAATTTTTTGTTAAGTATTAAAGTGTTTCAAAAATACTATTTTCCACAAAAACGTTATTTATATCTATTTGTGAATAATAATAAAATTACTTTTTATCACTATTGTGTAATTAATTTATTAAATTTTTATACATTTTTTAATTAATAATTTCAAAAATTTCATAGGGTGAATTATATGAACACCAAACCCAGTTTCCCAGAGTCAGTTTTCATTTTATTAAAACAGCATAGATACAAAAGATCACATCCCAAAATAATGATAGAGTTAGTATCATTTTAGACACTATATATACCAATTTATCACATATTATATTTGTAAATAAACAAAGTACATAACAAAAGATAATAAACTACATCTTGTCACTTATTCAACGATCAAACCTTCACAACCTAGGGAAGGGAGAAAATAAACTGGTGAGATCAAATGGTTTTTAAAAAATACATATAGAGAAATAAATAATAATTAATAAGTAAATAATAATCAATTAGACATAATCAATTTGATATGGTGAATAATTTTAAAAAAACCATCAATAAACAAAAAATGAAGATGAATCCATATATTTTATAATAGTGAAAACCTAATGGAAAGTATTAACAAAATATTTAATAAATATACTCCTTATTTTTTGGATGTCATGTATATAGGACATGAACCATCATACGATTAATATGGGTTATGTAAATGTGTAGATACACATTTGATTCTGTTTGGAAACAAACAAAAAAGGTTTGTCTCCATCTTTATTGTCTCATGATACCAACCAATTCATTGATGGCCTATAATGGGAACCACCCATCACTAAAAGCCAAAATAATTATTTATAAATTAATTTAATACAACAAAAATATTCATTTTCAATATCGATGTTGAGTAGAAGATATATATTCATCAATATCTACCCGGTTAAAATAGTATTCAAAATGAACATCGTTTTTAAAATGGTATAAAGATTAGACAATAGTCATATGAATGATCCAAGAATTTGGATATTTAGTTGAAATAAAATTATTAATGAAAAATGATCTCAAATGGTAGTAGATAGACCATAAAAGTCATACATGGTGAACAATACCAAGTAACTCTCAATGAAAGGGAAATTGATATGATGTCCCTTGCAACATTTTAATTAATCAAATAATTTGAAAAAAAAATTAATATTCATAAAATGGATCATTTAATACCATGAATATAAATAAATTAAAGATATTATATATAAAATGGAATTATACATCCACCACTTACATGAAATAAGATGGGATTAATGGAAATCTCACGGAAATAAAATTGATATGAAAAACCCATTACCTTATTTCTAAATATGTTGTTCTCTTGACCATACTGTACTAGATAATATGATTAAATTCATTAATTAATAAATTCCAAAACAATTATATTGTTATTATATTTATTATAATTTCATTAATTTTACTTATGGGATTTTTGATGAGTTATATGATACAATTGTATAGCTCTGTAACCCGGGATTCCTAGTTTTTCATGATCGGTTTACTTATATGCATGTAATAAAGTTCGTGTTAAATGGGTATAATTCTCCAGAATTGAATTATATGTTATTAATTAACATAAAAAATTTAAAATGGTTATATATAACATTTTTTATATGGTATTTAGATGAATCATTAGATAAAATATTTGTGATAATTATATAAATTATTTTAGCATTTTTTCATCATCATACACTATTCTTGTTCAATTAATAAATACTATGTATATATAATGGTTCTAAAACATTAAATTAAATTAAATTAATATTTTATAATCATTTTAATCCATAAATATGGGTTTATGACCAGAATTTAAGGGTTAATTGATTAACAAAAATTAGTTGTTGATGATGGTTGTAAATTAACACCTCTTGGATGATGATTTCTTTTATAAAATAAAAGATAGGGAGAAAGGAAATGGGTGAAGGATATTCTATTAAAATAATTTCATTATAGTATATAAGTGATAATTAATTTATCATGATCATTTAGAAATAAGGGGTTGTGAGAGAATATGAAAATAAAAAAATGAAATGAATTTACCTGAAAAATTAAGAGGATTTACCTATTGAATTATCCTCCTTCAGAACAACCATAGGGAAATGGGTTTTGGTATGTTTGTAAGAACAATGTATTATTATGTTGGGAAGAGACTACAAATGTGGATTTGGGAACAAATTGGACAAGAATCATGGCTTAGAGGTGTGAGGAGAAGAGGGTTTTAAGGGGTGGTATTTATAGTGGAGGAGAGTGAGGTTTCCTTCAATTGATTATTAATTACATTTCTATGCGGTTCAAGACTATGAATAGTTTTGATTACCATGACTAAGTGATGTATATATATATTTTGAGTTTTATTTCATGTGTTTAAATTATCCATATATCACATATGACTAAATAATACATGTATTTAGCTTTTATTATAAATTATCATATTTTACTTTTCACAAAAAATTCATGTATTTTAGAAGATACCAAAAACACCCTATAAATATTTTGGGATAGGTAGAATCAGAAAATGAACTCCATATTATAAAAATAATTTTCTAAATATGGGGAATTTAAATTTTTAATTAAAATCATCATTTACTCAATATATACATATTTTAAATGTATAACTGATGTTATAGCACAATTAAAAATTAACTAAGGTGTCATAAAATTATCTTAAAATCATAAATAAACATAATTTTAATTTATGAATAATTTTTAAAAAATAATTTTTCATTAAAATATAATTATTTATTATAAAATTATAATTAAATATTTATGACTTTTAAAAATAACAACTATTAAACAATAATTTTTAAAACATTTATTTACACATAATATGATATAATAGTATCATACAGTCATTTATAAGATTCATATAATTTTTTTATACTTTTATGTGTGTGTTTACTATTAATTTCTCAAATTTACTATTGGTAAGGGTCATATTACAATTCCTAAGTCCATGTTTCATTTCATCATTATTTATTACTTAACTTCTAGAAATACATATTACTTCATTAATTCGTCATTTATAAGGTTTGATTTGTGTTATCATTGTGGATTTATATATCTTATACAAAATTAAATAATTTTTACGTGTAAATATATTTATAATGGTTATAAATTATTTATGAGGAAATATACTATACAACCATTCAGTGTTATATACATTCCATTATTAGAAATTTCCTATTAGAAAATTATCAGTATATTTCCCTATAAATATATGGGGGTGGATATTGTTGGTAAAATCATCTAGTTCCCATATTTCTTCCTCTATTTTATGGTATATCGAAATAAATTTTACCATAAGAGTCATCTAATTTCTCAATACATGTTCTGTTGTGTCAAAAATCACAATAGGATATTCAAAGTATAAATTATTAGGTTCCAATTATATTTCATAATAGTTAAATATATGCATTGTGTCTTCTATGTACTTCTCTAACAATGAAATGTGGAACACATCATGAACTTTGGATATAGATGGCTGCATTGTTGAATGAGAATATATAGTTCCACTTAATTCTATAATTTCAAATTGTCTGATGTACTTAGAACACAATTTCCCTTTCTTAATGAACCTTAATACACCCTTCCATGATGATTCTTTTGGAATGTCATGATCACCCACATGAAATTACAATTCATTTCACTTCTTTCTAGCATAACTATTTGCTCTACATTGTGATGATTTAACTCGGGTCAGAACTATCTTTACAGATGTCATTGAATCTTCAATATGTTCACGTCCTATATTTTTCTCTCACCGCCATTATCCAACCAAATTGTAGTTCAAAATCACTTTCCATTTAATGATTTATATGGATATATTTAAAAACTAGAATGGAAACTATTATTGTAGGAAAATTAAACCAAAGGTAATTAATAATCCAAATATCCTTGAAATTCATGTTATATTGATTTAAACATGTCTTACAACATTTGAATAGTCCTTTCAGACAGTCCGTCAGTTTGAGGGTGATACGTAGTACTCATATGAAGCTTAGTATCCAAATCCTTCTGAAAACTCTTAAATAATTTTGATGTAAATAAGTAATCTTTATCAGACACATTAGATAGTGTTTCAACATGAAGTCATATATCATCATTATTATAGTGTCTTTCCAGGATCATAAAAGGAATATATTCAATTAAATCATGTTAATGATCGGATTTTGTTAGATGATAAACAATTACCTATATTTCATATGTCCATCTAGGTTACAATGTTAGTCCTATGAAAAAAATCCATCAAAAGTTCATCCCACTTCCATGTAGGAATTGGTATAGGTTTCAGGAATCATCTAAGATGTTATCTCTCAGACATTACTTATTGAAAAAATTGACACCTTGACACTTAGTCACCAATTTCCTAATTCATATTATCCCCCCAAAAATGTTCCTTCAGATCCCTATACATCATGGTGTTTCCTATGTTTATATAAAATCTTATCTATGAGAATATTATTATAGTTCTATTTTTAGCTCATGTATTAAGGTAACACATAACCTCTTTCAAAATTTCATAACTTCATCCACATACATGTTGTTTTCATATATTCCATCATTAACTACTTTAATTTTATTATTAAGGTTCTCATCATCATATTGGGAGATTTTTATTTTCACAAATAAACATGGTTTAGAAATCATATGAACAATTTAAGATGTTTCCTCCATAAAAATTATCATATCCATCATTACTAGATCCATGAACATATGATCTATATCAATGCCCATTTAGGCCTGATTTCCATGATCTTTCCTGCTTAATTCATCTTCTACCTTATTTTGGTTTCATGGGTGGTATTGTATTGAACAATCATAATCATTGAGTATCTTGAGCCGTCTCCTTTGTCTCATGTTGATTATATTATTTATAAAAATGTATTTCAAACTCTTCTTATCTATATATAACACACATCTTTCAACATAGAGATAGTGTCTAATAATTATCAGAGAAATGATAATGGCAACTAACTATAGATCAGGAGTTGGATATTTTTTTATGTATCTTCATGTGCCATGATTAATAGGAAATATATTTATCATTTTTCATAAGTAAGCAACCCAACCATTTTTTGATGCATCATAGTATATCAAAAACCCATCATTTACAGATACAAGAGTCAATATTGAATAATTAACAATCTTATTTTCAATTCAAAAAAACATTCTTTTTGTTTTTTTTCATATGAACATAACCCCTTTATATGTGATCTGGGTTAGCAGGTTAGACAATCAGGAAATATTCTGTACAAAATGATGATATTAACATACTAAGCCATCAAAACTACGTACCTTGGTTAATATAATTTTCTTATGCCATTCTTTGAATACATTTTTATTGGAATGATTGAATTAGATTCCCTATAGAGAGATAATCTTTCCGAGAAATGAAATAGTTTGAAGCCAAAATTCATATTTACTAAACATCCCATATAACTATTTTCTTCTATGAATCCATGAAAAACCTTTATGTGGTTCTAATGGTCCTCATATATTTTTGGAATAAATCACAATATCATTAATAAAAACCACAAAAAATCATCAAGTTATACCTTGAAAAAACAATTCATTAGATCCATGAGTATAATTAAGGGATTAGTTAGTCCAAGTGGAATTACTATAAACTCGCAATGTCCATACCTGGTTCAAAATGTTTTCTTTGGAATATATTTCTTCGACCCATGAAATTTATGATATTCATATTGAAGTTAAATCTTTGAAAATATTGATCACCATGAATTTAATCAAATGGATCATCAATACAGGTTAGAGGACACTGACTTTTTATTTTAATAGCATTTATTTCTCTATAATTAAGGAATAAACCCCATGGATCAATTTATCTTCTTGGAAAAGAGAACCTGGGAACCCCATATAGAAACACTTTAGAGATTGAATCCTTTGTTACCGAATTTTTATGTTTATTTAATCTATTGTATTAATTCCACAATGTCCATTCTATTGAGAGTCTTTTATAGTGGTCTTTCACCAAGAATTAAATCAATAAATTACTCAACATCTCTCTCTAAAGGATGTCCACAAAAATCCTATGGAAATACACCAATATATTATTTCTTAATTTTTACATACTCAATTAGTATATTACTTTCCTCAACCCTAGATTGTGTTTGATCATTAAACCCTACAATTTCATATAGTAGATCTAATGAAGGTGGATTTGGATAAGAATCAGATGATGAAATTTCAAATTTATAGATAAGTGATTTTATATCTTCCTCAAAAATTGTATCTTACCTCTTCTTAAAATAAATTTCCGCATCATATTTTGACAGCTATCCCATACCAAGTATTATATAAAAAATAATCATAGATATGATAGTAAGGTTTTAAAAATTCATGTTTATGTATCTAAAGTGGATTGATCGACACATCTTTGTTTCAATCATACATTCCTTAAGTGTTTTGACTGAACATCACTTTATTAAATTCAGAATGAAATGTCTATGTTTCTGGGATAATTTGGAAGATATAAAAGAATGAGATGATCCATAATTAAATCAATCATTGGATAAATTTAAAGAAACTATTAAAGTACATCCAACCACTTCATTATGAACATCAATCTCTATCATTGTGATTGCATATTCTTGGCCATCTATCTTTAGCCCCTTTTGTGGAAGATTACTCTGATAATTGACACATTTATTCGAACAATTCCACATTTCATTTCATTTGAATAATTTAGCATCACTGATATGTTTTTATGTAGTATTAATTATCTTACGAAACCTTTTCTCCATACACATAGAAATCTTCCATTCGTTCTAAGAATTTACTTGGTTGATTATTTTCACAATTTTCACATAATGGAAATTGAGTAACTACCAAATTTTTTTATGACTAAACGTTTCCATGGTTATTTAAATACATCTTATTATATTTAATCCCATTCAACAAACTATGTTAATAAAATTCCTTCTCTGTTTTGATGGGACTTAATACTATGTCATCATATGATGAAAATGTTTACAAAGCCAGTGCCCTTTGGAGACTTGGATTAATACATTCAATGATATTGTCAATATTGTATTAAAAAACACATAATTAATCTATATAATACCTACATAGTCTTGTGAAGGTATCCACATACTCTGTAACACTCTCTTCTTCCCTTTTCTTTGAGATAAGTAAATTTCTATTTAGTTAAATTCGTTACTCACTAGAAAAATTTCTGTCAAAAAATATTTCCTAAAAAATTCCACATTCCGTATATTATATTTAGTTATCCTCTTTAGTAATTTGGATCAATACCATCATCTAATAGAATCACCCATAAGACAATATTCTTCCAGTACGACCTTTTCATTTTTCTTACATCTTAATGGATGAAATATATTTTCAATGGATTTGATCCACTACTCAGCTACCATTGGATTAATAGTCCCACTAAATTATTGGGTATTATGATACTTGAAAGGATCCAATATTGGTGTAGAATAATTATTCATAAAAACCTAAGTATGTTATCAAAATATGGTCACGATCTATTCCCCTCAAAAAATAACATTGTTGACATGCATAGTGGGGCTATCCATATATAGTCCATCAGTATTGATTCCATATCTTCAATTAGGTTCCATCACTAAAAAATTGAATACACAAAATTAGGTTATTAATCATAATTATGAATATCTAAATTGAAAAACACATAATATAAATTGAAAATATATGACTAGATAATCACATAGTCATAAAAATTGTTTCTTTTAGGAAATATTGACGGTTAAATCATTCATAGTGGTTTGTAATAAAAATTTGAATTATCCTATGTGTATCCCTCAGGAGTGTAAATATATGTGGAATGTAAGACCTGTTTTCCTATACAAGTATACCATGAGTCAAGACCAAGACACCATATTAGTGTTATTACCCCTATGCTCATCTGTTCTGGACCCACATCCACTTGTAGAATACAGATTGGGTTATCTTTCCTAAAATACCTATATAATATCAACCTTATCGGAATTATAGGATATTATTATATAAATATCCTAAAATTATATCTTAGTTTTATGTTCCATTAACTATGTTTTCTAATTCTACTTCCCATGTTTTCTACTAAACATTTTTTGATACCAACTATATCAACCCCAAAACCTGTATCCCAGATTTAGTGGTTGTTTTATTGAAATGGAATAGATATAAGAGATAAAATCACAAATTATTGATTATTTTTGTATTATTTTAGAAACTATATATATAAATTGTTCCCTTATTACATTAGTAGCTAATCATGGTATATAAAAAAGAGAATAAACTAATCCATGTCACTTACTCGAAGATCTCATATTCAAAACCTAGGGAAGGGAATAAACATGGTGACATGAAATACTCAGTAAGGATTAAATATAGTAATATAATGAATAAAAAATAAGTGAATCATAATTAAATAGATAGAATTAATATTTCATGGTGAATAATTTAAAAACAGCCTCGATCAATAAACTAATAAAACAAATGCATCTATAGATTTAGTCATATTGAAAGCCTCATGGAAAGTAATAAATGAATAATAAATAAATATATTGATTATTATTTAAATATTGTGTATATGTACCATGAACCATTGTACCGTCAATAAGGTTTACGTCTACAGGTTGATACCCTTCTGATTCTGTTTGTAAATAAACATGAATGGTTGTTCGTTGACTGTTTTGTATCATGAGACTTGTCGATCCATCAAGGGCCTATGATAGTCATTTCCCTTAACTAAAAGTCTAAATAATTCATTATAAATATATTTAATACAAGAAAGATATTCCTTTTCAATATATATATCGATTAAAGGGTAAATATTTATCAATATTTCCCGTTTTAAAATAGTATTAAAAATAAAAAGAACATTTAAAATGGTATATAACGAAGACAATAATTATAACCATTATACAAGAATATGGATATTAATATCAATATAATTCCAATTGAAAAATGATATCAAATGGGAATTAGATACACCATAATAGAATTATTTCATGCACAATAACAAGTAAGTCTCAATGAAATGGAAAATGAGATGAAGTCCCTTACCAATTTGTAATCAATCGAATCTTATAACCAAAAATTAATAATTCTCAAATGGATTATTGAATACCTTGATTATAAATAGATTCATGATATTATATTTCAAATGTTATTATACATATACCACATAATATATATATATATCTGGTGAATAATGGAAATTTCAATGAAATAAATGTGAGACTTGATACCCCTTACCTTATGTTCAAATGTTGTCTTAAATATATCTTAATATATTAGATAATTTAATTAAATCCATTGATTACTCAATTAAAAAGATTTTACACATGTATCATATTTATTATAAATTTATTAAGTTAATTAATTTCCTTTTAATGAGTTAGATGATATAATTTTATGTCTGGGGATCATTTGATTCCATGGTTTTCATGACCAGATTTCTTTTACACAAGTAATGATGTTCGTATAAAATGGGTATAATTTTCCAGAATTCGAATTATATAATATTAGTGAGAATAATGAAGTGTAAATGGTTATATATATCATATTTTTATATGGTATGAGGATTTATTAATAGATATAAGTTTAGTGGTAATTTCTTTGATTATTTTGACATTTTTCAATCGTCACACAAATATTTTATTTAATTAGTTAATACAATAAATATATAAGGGTTACAAAACATTAAATAATATTTAATATTTATTTTATAATTTTTGAAACATATTAGTTTTTTAATAACCTTACATGATGGACAAATTGAAAAACTAAAATCTATCTTCCATGATGGATGTAAATGGACACCTCATGGATAATGATTTCGTTTTTAAAATAGAAGAGAGATAAAAAAGTATTTGAAAAATGATATTCTATTAATATGATGTCATTCCAATATATAGATTATTCAAAATTTATCATTATCATTTGGATATAGGATATTTTAAGATAATAATAAAAGAATATAAAATTAATTGGATTTAAAAGTAAAAGTAAGATGATTTACCTATGGAATTCTCCTACTTCCAAACCTCCTTAGGGAAAAGTGTTTGAGACTTTTGTATGACTAGAATCTATGGTATGTGGGGGAGATCCTAATTAACAGTATTTAATAATAATATTAAAAACCATAATGGCCTATAACTGTGGGGAGAGGAGGGGTGAGGGTGATATTTATAATATAGGAGATTGGGGTTTCTGTGAATTTTTTATGAATTAATTTACAATTTGTATCAATACTATTTATAAATTTTATTCTACATAATAAATTCATTATATCAGTATTTTTAGTTAGATATTTTTTTTATACCTCATCCTTACATAACCTATAAATCAATAATTCATGTAATTTTATATCTGAAATTAGCATATTTTACTATTCACAATAAAATCACGTATTTTAGAATAATCTCAAAAAATATCCCATACCATTTTGTGATGTTTATATGTCATAAATGAACTAAATTTTATGAAAATAATTTTCTAAATAAGTGAAATTTAATTTAAAAATAAAATACACATTTACTAAAAATTACAGATTTTAAATTTATAATTAATTTGATCACGTTTAAAAAAAAGGTCTTGTAAGATTATCATAAAATAATAACAGAACATATTATTAAATTAAGAACAAATTTTAGGAAAATAAAATTTATTTTAAATATGTTAATTAATTATAAAATTGTAATTAAATATTTATGAATTATAAAAATACCAACACTTAAACAACAATTTTTAAAATATTTATTTACTTATTTAATGATATAATGATATCATACTTCCATTTATAAGATTCGTAAAATTTATTTATACTTTAATGGTTGTGGTTACTATTCATTTGGATGATTTATTATTTTTAAGGGGAATATTACTTTTACTAAGATACAATTTCATTGGTATAGGTTCGTCAACTTCTAGAAATACCTCTTACATCGTTCATTTTTCATATATATGGTTTATTTGTGTTTTCTATGTGATTTTATATGACTTATACTAAATGAAATAATTTTTTGTGCCGTGTCATTTTAATGAATTGAAATTATTTATGAAGAAAAATATTTTATAATATTTATTTGTTATATAATTTTTTTGTATTTTTCTGAAATGTATCTTTTTTAATGATTACTAAAAATTAAATAATTTTAATTAAATATATTATTTTCACTTAAAGTCATTAAAAATATTATTTATATTTTAATTTTTAATGTATAATTAGTCCAATTATAAATCTATTAATACATTTTAGTCTATGGAAGTCAATTTTATATTGATATTTGATATAACAATTTTGTAATCTTTTTATCATTTTAACATTAAAAACCAACTTTCTCATTGCATCAACATGATTAAATTTATGTTAAATTGGTCAAGTAATTTGTGTTTAATTTGAAAAAAAATATTCCATATTTGAAATCATTATAATATTTATTTTCTAGTATGTTTAAATTAATTTCCAAAAATAATTAATAGTCTAAATTGTTAAAATTAAAATCCTACCATTAAGGTTAAAATGGTTTTATTCAGATTACATGCACTTATATTAAAAATACATTCACGCACAAATATTATTTTTTTATAGTAAAATGTATTTAATATTTAGAATAAATAGGGATAGAGTATCTTATTAAACACATTTTAATTTTAGACTTAATATTCAAATTACATTTGTAAATAAAAAGACTCAATTTAACGTAGTAAAAAAAGAAAAAAGGTCAAATTGAGTAAACATAATGACATAAGAATTAAATAATAAATATGTGTTTCATTTATTTTTGGAATTTTTATCTACAAAATCAAAACTGGCATCAATTATTACTTAATTTTGGATTCACATGATCTGTAGGAGGTCTCCCAATTATGAATAAATTTGTCTATTTTTTAAAATACCAATCCACTTCATATATAATAGGACGCTCACACCCCTAACTTATTCATAAATTTAACGCATTTAGGTTAAACCAAGACCTACCAAATCACATCCCAATATAACTGGCCTCATATTATAAGCCTTATTATGAAAAAAATTACCAATATGGGCTTTTCGTCAAAACCAAATGACGATACCCAAAGAAGATGATGTTTCAATGAGTATGACTAATGTCATGACTTAATGTAAGGTATTTTGGTAACAATTTACATTACATGATATTAATGATGTGTAATAGAATTATATTATTTATAAAGATGTATATAGAATCCATATTTCATGTAATATCATAACTTTACTCATCCTCATGATATTCTATGATTCATTTTATATTATTCCATTGTGGGACTTATGATTCAATGTTACCAAATGGGTAAGAGTTTTATGTTTCAATCTCATCATTTTTCATGATTATTTATTATTTTCATGCATTGATGAAAAAATATGATCTTTCTCACATAAAAACAATGTGTGTAAATATATTATTTTAATTTCATGAAAATACAGGTTTCCCTCTACTTTTTTCTCTTTTTGTACTCATGTGTTCAAAATAATTATTTTAAAAAATATCCTCTTTTGGGATGAAAATCATTTTTCTTCCAAAACCAAGGATACTAAAAAACACAATTTTTTATTATTTCAAAATAATGTTTCCGGATTGGAAATTATGTTTTTATGAAGAAATCATTTTAAATACTTTAAATGATCCTTTATATGATATAAAATCATATTTTCATTGAAAATTATTAAAAAAATATTCTAGTATTAAAAAGTCATTTTGAATGAAAATATAGCCTCCGTAAAAAAACCCATGTCATTTATATCTCAAAATCATTTTCCATATAATATGAAATCTATTTATGTTACATTGTTTTTACTGGGTTTATGATCCAAGGATACATTTCATATTTTTTCACTGAATTGTTTATTTATATATTGAAAGTATGTTAATGAAATTCGTTTCTATTCAACATTATATACCATTAAAAAATTAATGTGGAACCCACTTTTAATTACCTAGATTATTCTATGAAGAAATAAATAAATGATAACAAAACCTATCTCTTTTCCACATGTTATGATATGGTGACATGTTTATGAATCCATTTAATTTCATGGGTTATGAAATTAAAAATGTTTTATGATCTTGTGTAACACATATGTTTGATTTTCATTATGTGAGGGTGGTAATGTTATGACCATGGACAGTGGTTACATTATAATAAGTAATGGTGATAAATATATCTACCTCTAATTCGTTGGGTAAATATTTATATCATATGATACAGAATGGGGTAGAATGTGGTGTGAACCTAGTTTAGTTAGATACATATAAAGCGTGGAGTAAACCTAGTTCAATTATAAAGGGATGAAATGAAGAGAGAAAATGATTCCGAAAGGTAGGGATAGAATGGGGAGTTAAAATGGTTCAGTAATATGGATCTGGTGTGGGGAGAGAACCATTTTTAGTAAGATTGGGATTTAATGAGAAGTGATCCCAGTACAGTATGGAAATAATTGTATGGGGAGTGAACCATATTTATAAGGGACCTTTTCCCTTATTATTGTCTTGTTTGTGGGCCTTGTCTGATATGGAAATGATTTTATATGATTGTGTTTATGCCACAAATTCTATGCCTTATGCCCATGTTATACTCTAATGGATCATGTTCTATGAATTAATAATGATTTAGGACTTATAAACATCAAATATTTATTCTATGACTCAAGATTATGATCTATGAAATGTTGGGTATGGTTTACAATTGTTATTATCATGTTCTCGTACCTGTATGTTCATGTTATACTAATATATATCCCTTGTTTATTCTTATTTAGAATCTGAGATAACCCATTCATATATTTACATTCCCAAAGTTATGAATATAAATATTAGGTACGATATTTCTATTAATGGTCCTAGTTGTGAAGAACATAGTGGGAGATGATTTAGGTTTCCTATGTACTAGTTGTTTGTGTTTCCATGCTTCCTCATACACTAAAATATTATGGTCCTCAAGATTGTATTTATGAAATATAATTAATATTCATTGAATTTTAATTAATATATATGTACAAAAAAACATTGTAACTATAAAAAATAACGATTCAATGTTATTCACATATGTTTTTAATGATGTTTTATTTCTTTTTAACTTGTTTTTTTCATTTTTATAATTTGTTTTGGGTTTTTACAATGGTAATTAATCTTTAAATAAGTAATATACTTTTAATTTAAAAAATTAGAATTGGAAATATCACATAATTTGGCCCTACTAATTAAAAATATGTATTCCATTTTATAAAATAATATTTTCAATGTTTATCAAAAATAAATTTTAATATTACAACTTATAACATGTGAAAACCTAATTTTTGAAATGCCATTTTGAAGTGTAAATGTTATTATTAGAGAAAAAAATCAGTGTTATTTTATTTTATGACATTAAATTGTTTACTATTAAAAAAAGTTACTCATGTGACGTTAAAATTATTTGAATAAAAATTTTCACCTAGAAGAATAAAAATTAAAATTAAATGATTAGTTTTTTTACTATAAACATATTATTGTATTTTCAAAATGATAAATAAGGTTTTTTAAAATTCAACATATTATTTATAAATGAATCATTTAATTACATAATTAAATTTTCTATAATGTAAATTTTTTATATGTTTTTAATTTATTATACATGATATTGTCATAAATTCATTAGTTTTAGTAAAAATGTATGTGTTAAATATTCACATAAAAATCAATTATATTATAATCTTTTAAATAAATATTCCTTAACCAATTTTGGCATTATAAATTCATAAATTATTTTCATTTTAAAAAATTAATATTCTAATATTATAAAAAATTTCATTTAAAATGCACAAAATAAAACAGACTCTTGAGAGAAATAACCTTTTAAAACGTGATGTATTCTTAGTACAATTTGGTATTCATTTATAATTCATTAAATCATATTATTTAAGTGTGTTTTTATTAGCCACAAATTTTATTAATAATATTAATATAATATTTTGTGATTAATTTTATTTTGGTTTTGTAGGTGAGAATATTAGTAAATCATAGTATTAATTTCAAACGGAACAAAATACTAACATCTCAAGGTATTACATCCACACCCTCTCATAATTCGGATGTATCCTAATAATATTAATCATCACACATTAATGAAAATATATAATGGTGTAAAAAATATATACATTCATGGAGGTATATTTTCTTGAGATATATGAACCTTAAAAGATTGGTAAATTGATTCATTTCCTAAAATTTGATTTATCCCTATTTTGGCATACATTTAGACATATTAAACAGGTGTCTTCCATTATTTTATATCAAGATAAGAAGAATATTATTTTCTTCAAAATAATTTTGTTAATAATAATTTCAATGATATAATATCATAGGTTGAAATGCAATGTGATCTCTTTATTCTAAATAATTTTTTATCTAAGTGGACATAACAAATCAATTTAAGAAAATCACAATTAATTTCATATAAAAGAAGAATAATATTATTTTCATGATGCAAATTCATGAAAATATAAAATTATGAACCAATCATCATACCAATATAATGTCTAATAACAATTTAACATCATCACATCAAGGTGATGATTTGATGTTCATAGTAGGGGTTCTATGTACAAAAGACTGGGTTAAAAAGATACAAATAACGTACTCACTACTCTTGAGTGGATAATTAACTCTTAATTTCACATCATTTTCATAACCCTAATCAATAATTATAGTTTTATAGTATTTCTCCGGTACCCTTATTCATGAATATTTCTGGAACCTACCTTCTTTATTAAACCATGGATTAGGTCATTGACTTGGATAATTCCCAATTCCACCACAGTAAAGACATTTAACTATTAGTGGTATATAAATAAAAACTATGTTATCTTTTTCTATATCCATTGAGCTCTTCATATTTACTTAGTTATTTATTGATAAATTCCCTCCTTTTATACACAAAAAATGTCACTCAGTTAATTTAATATATTTACAATGGTGATTTTTACAGTATCATTGAGCAAGGTAAAATTGAATAACCTTTCCTAAAATGAAATTATAACATGAAATTACATTATAAACAATACTTTTATTCATTGAATAGTTTATATGTTCAATATGGAATATATTTTTAATCACAAATCACAATAGATTGTCAAGAAGAACCATAAATTTTATCACTCAAACTCTTATTTCATTATGTTGTTTTTTTGGATAATCTATGCATTAACCATCACATCCTACATTAACATCATTCCACATATATCGAGACATTACTAAAACCAAATAGGGTTATTTTTATTTATTAAAATATAACATCATAAAGTAATTTTCATAACAAACATGAAAAACTCATCATGGATATGTCATAATCTTCAAAACCATCACATTATATTATTTTTCAACCAAAACCACTCTGGAGTCAATATTGGTCTCTTTATATTGTGTTATGTCATAAATCATATCCTAGATAATGAAATAAATGTACAAAAAAAATCATGATCCTTATTACAATATTATATACCCTTAAATCATTGAAATTTATGCTCTCAAAATTCTATATATCGGTTATCCATAAAATAAAATTCCAGTTAATATATACCATAACATATGAATCTAAAAAATTTTATATAAGTTATCCATGTTCATTTTTTATATTATGTTATCTAACAGAAATATAATATAATTGCTTATAATAGTTCATTAGGATCATGTAAATTTCCAATTAAAATCCTTGATGAGTTTCTACCTTGGTGGATGATCTTATTCACATATATCTTGCCTCAAGTAAAGATCTAGTCAATTATCAACTGGAATTTTTTAAATTGATTACGCCTACATGAAACTGATGTAAAAATTCACCCACATTATAGTATTTATAAAAGTATGTAATTTCTTTAAGAACATATTCTCTAAATCACTCGAAATATAGTATAATACCTTATATTTATAATTATACCTAAATATTTTAATTAATTTTCTCAAATCATATTCCTTTAAAATAACAAAACTACTAACCAAAATTAGAAAAAACTTGTTATGATACCAATTAAGGAACCCTAGATCCATAATTAAAGCCTTTTTAGTAAATATATATACTTTACACATATGTTTTTTTCCAATTGAGATGGCCCAACATAAATATAAACTCATTTTACAAAAAAATTAGATGTTAATCATTATATCTCACAATAATAACACAATCATAATAATTAAAGGTTTAATGTATTTGAGGATCATATAGATAAATATATTTGTTTACACTACATTTTAATATTAATCTATGATAAAACCACACTATAAACTATTATAGTCTCCTGATAAGTTATACTCACAATCATAACATATAGAATGGAAACAAGAGAAATATGTGTTCTTAAATTCATTATATGGAATAACTCATTACCATGTAATCAATGGTCAAAACATATTGATATTATAAAACATAAATTTTCAAGTGTGTGGGGTGGGGTAATTCTTTTTTAAAATGAAAATTTAATTATAAGTGTTTTCCATAATTCGTGAATGATGGAAATATGGTCAATTTTTTTTTAAACAGGCTAGGACAGTGGTCCATTTTATTAAAAATCAAGAAAAATATATGAGATGAATGGGGTTAGACATGGTTTACCATCCCTCATTAAAAACAAAAGGAATATTCCACAAGAACAAAAAATAACATCAAATATCATAATTCTTAAATAGAAAAGGAATGACATCCTATATCAATTATTGGTTAATCAATCACAATATTTTTTCCATAGTAGATAATACATTATTATATTATTTTTATATTGGATTGGAAATTATAAACTCTTTAACATAGTTTAATAGGAATCATAACTTATTTCACACAGTGGATGAGGTATCAAAACCAATTTTCTATAGGGATTATATATCACAATTTTTTCGATAGTGGATTTACTATTACAAAATATTTCTTGTAGTCTATAATGAATCACTGATCCTTTTCATTTATTATTTCTTGAGACTTTAAGCTTTATCTAGTTTATTTAATGTTAATATAAGACCCACCTATCATATAATAACAATTTTTTACAAATATATGTGACACTGGAACTTGAAAATATTAATATATTAAACATCACATAATTAACCAATTGAAAAGAGATGTATTTCTTGAAAATTATTCATAGAAAATTACATAATATATCAAGAGAAACAATTAGGATGGTGGATTATAAATATATCCTCTGTTACATAATTATAATTAATTATATATTCATAGATGACAAATTACTCTCTACGATCCTTGGATCAGTCATTTATTAAATGATAGTAAGTATTATTTTTTTGAGAGGCATGAAAAGTATATTAAAATCACTGCATTAAAATAAAATAAAATAATATTAATATTAATAACTTGTTAAAATAAAAAGAATTAAATTTATTAAAAAATGTATAATATAAATATATTTTACAAAAAATTATTTTATTCGATAATGAACCTTTGATGAAAATTTTCTTAAAAATAAAATCCATTGAAATTTCTTTAAAAATCAATAATTCCTATTAAAAATCAAAATTTTAAATTTTAAAAATAAATGGATTTTTTTTCAAATCATGATGGGTTAAAATAACTTGGAAATATATTTTTAAAAAAGGAAATAATGATTCATAAATAACTATTCTTATACGATGAGATAAATAAAAATATTTATAATACATTTTTACATTACCTATAAAAAATGATTTTATTGTCTATATTCAAAATAAATTTCCCAAGGTTGATGTGAAAACTATCTAAAAATACTACTTTGGAAATTATTAATTAAATAATGGAGTCCTAAAATGTATAATTTTTTTAAAAGGTTTCCTATATTGGAATATAAAATATATGATCATCAAAGGAAATCATTTTAAATAAATAAAAATACAATTGAAGACAAAAATCTCACCAAAATGGGAAAAAACTTTTTTTTTCATAATAGGATAATGATAACGTGAATATCAAAAGTGAAAACACATAATTGGTTATCCAAATATAAAAGAGTTCATTATAAGTAATAGAAAAAATGGGTATGGTAGAAAAATTTCTTACTTTAGAAGGATGAGAGTTATTCATAAAATATTATACCCTTAGATTGAAAAAAATTCATAAAGGTCAAATATTTAAATTAAAAGTCTAATATTACATTACGTGATATAGAAATTATATTATAAAATCTTATTGTGTATGAAACCAATATTATACGTGATAATTTGAGGATAAAACATTATAACTCAAGCGAAGGAGATTGAGGTAAAATTTCTATTTAAACATTATTAAATTTCGAATCATAAAATCATATTAACTATTACATGAGGATAATATTAAAATACATTATACATAATGAAGTTTTAAAAAATTCATGTCCAATATATACACCACAAAAAAGTAAACAATTGGTGAATACACATTATTACTCAATGACGAATAAATGAGATAAAAAATCATTCATTAAAAACCACTTAGATAATACACACTCAATACTCCAATATAATTTTTTTATCTTAATCACATATTTCAAAACCATATTCATACCTATAAAATTTTACAAAATTTCTTCATAACCAATTATTATAAATATATTAGTCATTTATATTTTAATTTCATCACCGAATGTTATAAATATAGATTGATTGTTTAGTACTAGTTTAATAATGGTGGTGTCGATTATTTTTTATCAATTCATAGTTCAAAATTCAAATATCAGTATAGGTACTATAATATATGTTGTATAATGAATTATAGTGTTCTAATTTCGTTCCATAATATTTTTACATACAATTATTTAAAATATAATCGTTGAGAAGATTATTATTAAAAAAAATTTACTAGAAAAGTTAACATATTAATAATGAGATAAAACAAATATACCAATTTAAGAACCATAAAGAAAATATTATTAGATCATTAATTTCTAATAATACAATTATTTACGTTTCTAGATTCTTCCAAATTATAAATTTATATTTTTGTTCATGTAGGCCATTACACTAACCTAAAAAATAACACACTATTATTTTTGGGTTAGTGTATATAAAGTAGTCATTATTTTGGGATAATAACATTAAAAAGTAATAATGATGATATTTTTTTTAATTACAGTTTTGGATCATATTTTATTACTCAAATATATATAATAATATAATACAATGGAAAACAAAATATGTACCCTTCTAGTAGGATGTAGTCACCATGCACGTACATGCGACACATTCATTTTTCATTAAAAGATAAGAGATATGGTGATGGTTTTTATTTAAATTATAATATTAATTTTATAAATATCATTTTTATATATTAAATACCCATTATTACCAACCAATCATGTAAATTATAAAGAATAAAATACATCATTCTTAGAGGCGGTGGACCACATATAAGAAAGATGGCATTTTCCTTTTTTATAAATTAAATGTAAAGGGTATTTATTGGATATCACATCATCATAAATGTGTGATTGCATGATATTATAAATTAAAAATACTTATATGTGGTGGAAAGTGGGGTTAAATTTTAGTTTTAAAATCATATTTTAAATGAATAAAACTAGACAAACCCAATACGTCTTTAAGATGTCTATAAAACTCATCACTCTTCGCGATCAATAATGTAATAGAATCAAATCCATGAATTGTCCAGATTAAATCAATGAAAAACACTTCAATCACTATAGATCTAATTATCAGAGTATAGTTATCATAATCAAGTTTAATATAATAAAACTATTCAGAATAGAATGATGAATACGATGTTTCACATTCTATTAAAATATGGAGATGAAAACAAATAAATTTTTTAAATAAAATAAAGAATAAATTTCAAGTTATTTAAATGGTATATCAATTTTAACCTAAATATTATGGTAGTATATAGCCCATAATAAAGTTAACTACCATATTATACTTACATTAATGTCTATTTCTCTTCACCAAGGAATGTTTTTGATATGATCATCATTATGTTGTTTTCTTCTTACCCCCATAATATCTCTATATCATAATCAACATCATATTAATGTCCTTGTATTCCCTCGACCTAGTGAATCAAAATATCCATCTTCTTATTCGTATAATCATTTTATTTTTAAGATGATTGGACACTTATTACAATTCAAAAAGTGCTTAAATAATTAATCATGATCGATTTTTAATATAAATAAAAGACACTATAATTTTCTAATACTAATAACTATATTTTCATGATATTAAATAACCATATATCTTTCCAAATGAGAAAATGAAAATGAATCATTCCACTTGAAATTCTTTGAATAACCTGGTAATTAGAATAATAATACTAGTGGTCATATTAATCTCCCAAATGGCATATCTCTCTGAGTTTTTTGTGACGACTTGGATTCTTGTAACACGACAGATCATTATTTTCTAGTGTAACTAGATGTTCGATGTCGGGTTTATTTACACCATTATAGTGTAAAATTTTTTCAATACATTATAAATATGTCTTCTAAATTTTATTATAAACATAATTGATCATAATGGACTTCCTTCATTATGTCAATATGATAATCAATATGATTATTAGTGATATTTTATTAGTATTAGTACGTGTCTGAATATTTACGTTTTTTAGTACAATAGTCATGATATAAATTCTAAATTTTAGTACTAATAAAGTCGATTCTAATAAATTATACACATACTTGTAAAAAATCATAATGGGGAATTTAATGATTATACTCATAATTAACAATAACTAGTTCTCACTATGGTAATGTTTAATTTTTTTGGAAGAAAACATTCAAAAACACATTGGGAATAAAAATATATTAAATAAGTTTTAGATAAATTTTAATAATTTCCAAAAACAAATATGGAAATGTATGAAGTATATCTTCTTAATTGAAAAATTCCCCTGATTTGGAAACCACTAACAGAAAACATAAATGAAAAAACATTGAAACATATATTACAATTTCCTTTTATGAACTCCATATTTCATGTTAAATAATAAACATTAACTACCCCATAGATTAGGACTCTTTTGAATATGATGGAGGGGATATCGATGAATACACATAACTCCCCCATATGATAATATCTCCCCTTATGTATCATATTGTCCCCCTTAATGAAACACATATCCCATTTTAAATATATCTTCCCATAAAAATATTTCTCCTCATATCTAGTAAATAATTAACTTTTGATTTACAAAAAAAATATGTAAAAGACTTAATTTACAAAAATGATTTTGGAAATAATCATATGAAACAACATAATGATCTAACTCACCATCCATAAAATAAATATGAAATAGCATTAAACCAATACTAATCGGAAAAAATTAGTGTAATCGTAATTTGATGTAGATGTAACTCATTAATAAAAAAACTATTAAGATGTTTTAAAATTCAAAATACAACATATGTTCAAAATAAAATTATATTTTATTCAATAATGTTTTCACAAAATACTTCACTATACTGAATTATTTTATTTATTTTTGTATATTGTTAAATTTTTATTCCTGAATACAAACAGTCTTGGAAATTATTTATTCTGATTTCTCAACAACATAACATTATTTTCATCTAGATTTATCATTCTTAACTCTAGTCCCATATATTTATCCTTCTATTTCATGGGATTTCCTTCCTCAGTTCATTATTCATTATAATCTCTAATAAAATTCAATAAAACCTCCTTATCATCTATCTCTTTAGAAAAATATTTTAATGTAATTGACTAATTCATTCATTTGGTTCTTTAAATAATCAAAATTATCTTCATGCAATTTTTTATCAGCATCAAACTGATGAAGAAAATTCCACATTCGATTATAAGTTCACTTATGAGTCTTGGATATTTATTAGTAAATATTCATATGATCATCAATATGAATGACTTTCTTGGATAAAAATTTTATCGATTCAAACTTTCCATGAATACATTATATATTTTTTAAAATTGAGATTCAATGTTTAGGAATTATGGAATAGTTTCATCTATCTTTTTAATTGCACAAATAATATAATCAAATGATTTAAAAGTAGTAGTACTAGATGAGTTATACTAATCATGCTGAACCTCAAGAGGATTTATTTTTCTTTTACTATCATTAACTTCTACTTTTTCTTAATAAATATTTGAAACATCCCTAGAAACGTCCCTATTATAAACTTCTTTTCATCTAATAATTCAAGGATCTCAACATCATCGGTATGAGGCTAATAAAAATATTTGAGTTCTGAATTTTTATATCTTTATTGATTTATTGATGATGATATATTATTCTCTGATAAAATTTCTTCTTCAAAACTACCATCATTAATTTCCGTAATAGTTCTATAATGTAAATCTGATAATTATTACAAAGATGAATCCAATGAATTTTTTATCTGATTAACATTAATCCTTTTCATCTACCTCATCATTTTCATTCTGATATTCATCTTTATCATCTTCCACTTCGTCTTCATACACTTCTAAAACAACTTCATATTAAACTCATACTTATTATTATTTTACATATTTATATTATTTTTCAATACCATAAAACTATTCATCAACTTCCTTATCTAGCTCCCCCTCAATATGTCTAGATTTTTATCGAATCACCTTTTCTTACCAGTGATGGTTCTGATTTATTTTCAGTAAGGTCTGGTACCGAATTTTTATCAACCAATTTTTAATTTTTATTTTAGCCACACATGGAATGTCAACATGAAGAAAAGTGGTTTCATAAAAAACTAGTCCAATATTTGTAATAACCTTTTTTGTGTGCGACTTTGGATGAATAACATTTCAAAATTATATATCCACACCTATCTAATAATTTTTACAAAATTTATCATCAGCCAACCTATTTATTATAGTTATTTTCTTTTCATCTTTTTATAACGTATCAGAAGTATGTAGTTTCAATGTCTTGGCCTCAAAAGTAAAATTTTAAAACTATAGATCTTCTGTTTTTCATTATGCGCCTTTCTCATCAACTCTTAAAAAACATCATAAGGAACATTATTTTTATTCTTTTTAGTCTTTGGTGGAGAAGTCACTTCTTTCCTTTTCTATTTATTCCCAACAATTTATAGCTTCTTTGATGGTTATTACACTGATGTAGTACCACCAAATTTCTCATCAAATATTTTAAATATATTATAAAAACCCATTCCCACGTGGTTCATTATATCATCACTTATTAAATAAATCTTTTCTCTCATTAGAGTTGATTTGTTGGATACATTAAAAACAATCATACATTACACTACAATATTGCATAAGAATGTAGGAAAACTTATCATATTAAATTTTATCATACCATTTTTGATATTATCCCCTATAATAACGAATCCTCTTCATTCTTCATATCGAATGTACCAATCTCATTAGACAACTTTTGTGAATGAAAAAATGTGTCTCTTTATGATGTTATTCAAACTAAATTAGAGAATTTGTTATGTTAAATATTATATATCATTCCCTAAGTCATGAAATAAATTTCATCCTTCTCATCCTCTCTAAAAAACATTAATGTGGTATAGATTCATGAATGATATTAGAATAAAAAATAAATATCTTTTCTGAGTTACTCTACATAGACAAGCTCCCATCCATGAAAATGTTTAATCACTTTTAATGTTGAATCATATTTTGCAAAGAAATATCATTAAAATAATATCTCTCTGGAAAAATACCAGTTAGAAAATTCCTTTTTTGTGGCCATGTCATTTTAAAATTAATATAGGGAAATATATTTATATAAAACATATCAGACTGAGTAATATAAAGGTAGAATCGACTCGGGAACAAATCATTAAGACAACTGATCTGGGATGGAGGTTCTCCCTCATTTACATAAGTGATTTAAATAAATATTAGTATTCTAATAGATATCCAATGGCCGAGATTTGTAGATTTATTATATGAAGGATGATATAAATCTAATTAAATATTTTTTTTTGATCTTTTAGGGTCTTTAAAATAATTATTTGATTGATGATGAATCCAAATAATTTTTTTGAGAAGAATTATTTTCTAAAACATTGAAATATGAAAAACAATAAAAACTAACCTAATGATATTTGGTAAGAACATAAAGATTATAGAATAACCTTCTCATGTGATGAAATCCATGATTATTAATAGCCTATTATTTTTGATATTTTTTTAACTTAATAGATGATGATAGAATTGTTGTGAAACATTGAATACAAATGTTTCCAATAGATAACCTAATTATAATATTTTTTAGAACGATAATTACAATTCATCAATTGAGAAAAACAGTATGAAATTGGTTTTCATGATGAAACCATATGTGATAGTTCATATTAGGAAATAGATTAGAAAAATTTCTAAAAAAAATTCTCTCTATAATTTTTTTATGAAAAACTAATTAGGAAAATTTATTTTTTGAAAACTAATTTGGTAGAGTCATTAGAAAAACATAATATTATTTTTTAAAAACATGAAAAACATATAAGAAAGTTTGTGTTCATAATATTTTTATAAAATTTACTGAGTATGAAGATCTTTTTGAGGATTTAGATGCAAATTGTTTTTAAAAAAATTATTTACGCTTGGAATATTATTTATGACAAAAGATTTTTGAAATATAAAAATTTTTAGAATAGAATAAATATTTTTGATAAGAAACAAGTCATATGTACTTAGCCAATAAAAAATGTTAACATAATGTAAAGAGATTCATAAGAAAGATATAGATATGAATTATTACATAATTTAGATTATTTTTAGATTCTGTTTAATGTATTTAAATCTATTTCAAGCTTGGGGTTTCTTAAAATTATAGCAAGTAGTTATAGTGCTTCAATGAATTGAAAATTGATATTTCTTTTTATTGTGTGATCCTAAATGAAATGGTTTTGTATATATATGTTCTTATGAAGGGAGTGATGTGATTGTTTCTTAATTAGGGAAATTGAACTTTTATTATTAAAATGTGTCTGTGTTTATATAAATATGAAGACATAGTCAGTGTGTTTGTGTTTTGTTCCTAACACCTGAGCCCAAAAAAATATAGTTGCTACATATTCTACTTCTACAATGGAATGTGCTATTGGGTTTTGGGTCCTACAAGTCTATCAAACCAAAAAATATCATATGAAATGACATGACAAGGATTTGATTTTCCTATCAATTATACATCCTCCAAAGTGAGCATCTAAAAAACATTTCAATTCATAAAATATTAAACAAGAATATAAAACACATAAATAAATATCTTTCTTAAGATAACAAAAAATATTTTTAATTCTTCTAAATGTGATTTTTTTGTATTTTTTTAATATTTTCAAATAGGTATACAAAAAATATTAAATATGGATGACTTGTGGTAGTGTAAATAATACTTCATATCATATTATTTCAACTTAATTATTTTCTTGGAACCCATTAATGATGTGGTTATGTGGGTTGATATGGGACTAATCCCCCATGTACTAAGATGGGTATCCTTTATATATTTTTAAGTAGGTGCTGCTGTTAAATGGTCCCATCTAGCGATTTTAGGGGTAAAGTGTTTTCACAATCAGTCCATGTAGGGTACAATGTCCTCGGATGGTCTCCAATGGGTTTATTCATGGAGAGAGAATCACCCAACAGACCTTCTATCTATGGTTAATGAACTTTAATTCCAAAGATCGGCGCATGTTGAATGATATGGAAAAAAACTAGACGAATATATTAGTCGAGAGGATTGAAGGTCAGGCTCATCACACCCTTTTGGGGGGATTTATTTATTGTTTCAAGACTCTGTTATAGATTAAAGAAATTTTCATATGTTCACAAATCCATAGTTTATTCCCAAGAATATGTCTGTGGGATACCCCTATGTTGAAAAATCAATCATGGATATGCATTGATCAAGAATTACTATAATAAGTTTTGTTTAACTCATATAGTTGGGTGGTATGGAGTTTTATCATCACCCAAGGGGGACAGAAGTTGTTTTGATATGTCGATCGAACCCATGAAATGGTATTCTTACATACCCTTATGAATGAAATATAAACCCACATAGTTCAACTCCGATTATATAAACACATTACCCTTTAAGGTTGTGTGACAAGGGTACATCCATGAATATAAATGTCATAGATTGTGTATGACCATGTGAAAGATTCATAGTCAGGATATAGTGCAGGACTAACACCGAGGTATCCCGAGGGGCCTATATGAGATGATGTTTGGTCCACAAGGCTGAATACCTTGAGAGGGGGGGGGGTGAATCATGGTATGACTAATTTAAAATTAATGCCCGTTCTAATCTTGTTTCGTTGTTGAGAAAAACTCTCTTCTCTCTTTTTCCTGTTTCACAATGTAAATAGAAAGCGAAGTATGCACATAACACAACAATTTTACTTGGTTCACCGCAAAGGGCTACGTCCAAGGAGAATACGCCGACAAGTTTCTGGTCGTACCAAATTCCACTAATCTTCACTAGCTGTGGATTACATGGTTTGAGCTAGATCACTTCTAATCCCAGGCTCACTGCCTTTACAAGTTTAGGGTCAACTCACTACTTTCCCAAGGGTCACTCCATGTTTCTCTCTCTCTCCGGCTCACTGCCGGTGGAGAGGATCACCTTCTTCCTCTTCCTAAGATCACTGCTCTTGGAAGGAATTCACTCACAGTTTATAGACCTGTAGGTCTCTTCATTTGCATGAATGAATGCATCTTCCTCTATGTGTAGATGCTCTGTTGAAGTACAGCTTTTACCCGTAGATAAATATCTCTTTGCACCGAATGTATCGGGCAACATACCAGCTTCCACGCAGTCCGAGAAGCACCGCTGGAACAAAACCTTACTTGGCGCGCAAGTCAATCTCGCCGCGCAAGTATTGGCCCGCAAGTCACAACGGGTGCGCAAGTCCTCCTCAGACACTTGCGCGACTCAAACTTCCTCAACTCCAAACTTGCACGACTCTCTTCCTTTTACGCCCAAACCATTATTGGCGCACAACTGCCAACCGACATGCAACTTCTAACACCGGTGCAAAACTTCAACTACTGGCGCGCAAATTCCCCTACGCGACCCACACTCACCACTTGCGCGACCACCACACCTTCTCGACGGGAGCTCTGATTTCTCAAAGTGTTGAACTCCGTTGAAAATGAGGAGGGGTGGTCCAGTATTTATAGGCAATCTGACCACCCTGCGCGATGGCGCACAAGTCACCTGTGCGACCTAGTTTCGGTGTGCAAGTCCCCTGTCATTTTAGACACTTGCGCGACCAACTCCCAAACTTTTTCGAACCTATTTACTTTTCCATTTTTTGATCTTATGATCTTGAAAAACATATGGTGCGCAAACATCAATCATTGACCTCAGCTCTTGAACATGACATTCCGCCATGAAATCCTCTTTGTCAACAAATTTGTATTTCATTGTTTTTCTTTGTCAACAATCACTACTCAGATGTCCACTTTGTCAACAAACACAATCACCTCAAAAATGCTTCAATGATACCTTGAGGGATTTTTGCCCAACAATATCCCCCTTTGGGTTTGTTGACAACTCTTCCAAAACAAAGATACATCGTTGATTCTTCACCCTCCATTCGCCTCATTGTGATTCTGATAGCGATCAAGGATTTACTCAACACATACTCAAAGCCCACATGAGCAATGCTCGACGTGAGAAACAAGAGTAAATGAAAAATTCATCAATGAATCACTTTATCTCTGACATCCACTATTGACACCAAACTGATACCAATTTGTACTAAACTGATACCAATTGTTGATGGATTTGTTGGAAGACCAATGTTTTGTTTGGAAATAGTCTTACCACTTTCCAACACCACTCTTCTACTTTTATCACGATCCTCAGCTGTCGTGATATCTATTCTTTGATCGATCACTTCTAGCTTCGTCAGATTTAATACACTCCCCCTTTCTCATTGCTCCCCCTTTCTGGATGCTACCTGTCAGCTTCTCCCCGTATCAATTATGATTTATCATATCTCCGCACTGTCTCCCCCTTGAACAATCACTATTTTCTCCTCCTTTAACAAACACTTTTCTCCCACTTTTTCAACGAACCCAAAGGAAACTCCTTTGTAGTCTGTAACATAGTAGAGAACACATATCAGCATATTAGGGAAAAACACATCATACCTCGGGGAGAGGGGGGGGGGGGGGGGGGTCCCACATCCACACTATTTCAAGTGCGGGGAATCGACTGAACTCCCAGAGCCAGTCAATGCCTCTCAAAAGCTTCCTTGGGTAAGGCCTTTGTCAGAATGTCTGCAACCTGTAGCTCTGTAGGCACACACTTCAACTTCACGATGCTCTCCTCAACCTTCTCCTTGATGAAATGATACTTGATATCAATGTGCTTTGTCTTGGAATGATGGACATGATTTTTTTGAAGATTTATAGCACTTGAGTTGTCACACTGGATTCCGATCGGAGACTTTACTTCAACTCCCATATCTTCAAGCTGCTGCTTCATCCACAATAACTGTGTGCATGCTTGAGTGGATGCAATATACTCAGCTTCTGCGGTGCTTAATGAAATGCAATCCTGCTTCTTGCTCAACCAAGCAATACATAGTCTGCCAAGATAAAATGAACCTCCAGATGTTGATTTCCTGTCATCTGCTGAACCGGCGTAGTCTGCATCAGTATATCCCAATAATTATTTCTGAGACTTCTAGTTATATGTCAGCCCGAAGTCCACTGTGCCCTTGATATACCGAAGTATTCTTTTCACTGCGAGCATGTGACTTTCCTTGGGATTACTTTGATATCTCGCTGCTTGGCATGTGGCGAAAACAATATCAGGCCTTGTCGTGGTCAAGTACAATAGAATTCCGATAATTTGCCTATATTCTGTGATATTAACTGCCTTGCTATCCTCATCTTTTGATAATCTCATCCGGGTAGCAATTTGAGTCTTCATCTCCTTGGAATTATCCATTAAAAACCATCTTAGAACCTCCTTGGCATATTTGGATTGAGAAATAAAAGTTCCATTACTTCCTTGTGTCACTTGTAAACCAAGGAAAAACATTAGCTCTCCAATCATTGACATTTCAAACTCATTTTTCATGAATTCGGAGAACTGTCTGCATTGAGCTTCATCTGATCCGCCAAATATTATGTCGTCAACATAAACCAGCACCATCATCCGTTTATTACTTTCATTACTAAAATAGAGATTGTAATCAACTCCTCCACGCTGAAAACCAAGCTTCTTCAAATACTGACCAAGCCTTGAGTACCATGCTCGTGGTGCTTGTTTCAGCCCATACAATGCCTTCTTAAGCCTGGAAACATTGTTCTCATCTCATGAATGAGAAAACCATCTGGCTGCTCAATGTACACCTCTTCTTCCAGAACCCCATTCAAGAACGCGGATTTGACATCCCTCTGGAACACTTTGAACTTTCTTTGCACTGCAATGGCCAAGAATAATCTGATTGTCTCCAGCCTTGCAACTGGTGAAAATGTCTCATCAACATCTATTCCTTCGATCTGAGAGTACCCCTTGCACACTAGCCGTGCTTTGTTGCGAATCACAGTTCCATCTTCACTCATGTTGTTGCGATATACCCATTTAGTCCCAATGACATTCTTGTCTGTTGGTCTTGAAACAATCTCCCACGTTTGTTTCTTCACGATCTGATCAAGCTCTTCATTCATAGATTGAACCCAGTTTTCATCATCAGTTGTATCGGAAAAACATTTCGGCTCCACCTGAGATAAAAACGATGTCTGCTGTAATGACTTCATTCTTCAAGTCTGAACTGGTGCTGTCTGATCACCAATGATATTCTACCTATCAATTTCAGCTCGACTCTTTGGCTTCCTTGTAGATATAGACTTGACACTTTTTGTTCATCATTAGTATCTTCTTCTGAGTCAGCCTCTGCAACTTATGCTCCCCCTGTGTTGCTTTACTCATCATCACTTCCATCCAAGAACTGTTCACTGGATCGTTGAGTATTCTGTTCATTTTCAACTATAGTGACGTCATTTCTCACAACGATTTTTCCCAGCCTCTTATTGAAGCATTTATATGCTTTTCTTTCCATGAGTTTCCAAGGAATATCCCTTCATCTCCTCGTGCCTCAAACTTCCTATGATTTTCTTTTTTGAGAATGAAACACTTACTTCCAAATATTCGAAAGTATTTCAACATTGGCTTCTTTCTGTACCATAGTTCATACGGAGTCTTCCCTTGCTTCGGACACAACAGAGACCTGTTTGAAACATAGACCGATGTTAAAACTGCTTCCTTCCATAATTTCTCTTGTAGGTCCTTATCATTAAGCATTATTCTAGCCATGTTGTTGATGATCCAATTTCTTCTTTCAACCACTCCATTCTGTTGGGGAGTTCTTATTGATGATACTTGATGCCTTATCCCATGTTTCTCGAGATAGTTTTCAACCTGACTGTTTGTAAATTCTGTACCGTTATCAGTACGAAATTTCAGGATTTTCTGCCCAAGCATATTTTCTGATTCCCTCCTATACTGCTTTATACAAATGAACACCTCTGTCTTGTCGGTAATGATGAATACCCATGCCATTCTTCTATAATCATCAATGAAAATAACATAGTACCTTTTCCTATTTATATCTCGTGGTTAGATAGGTCCACATACATCAGAATGAAATAGTTCGAGTACTCTAGTTGATTTCTTTTCCTTTGGATTGTATGTCTTTATGATGATCTTCCCTTGTTGGTAAGAATCACACGTATGAGTGTGATCACGTGATAGTTTGGGAAGGTCTCTAGCAGCATCACACTTTACAAGATCCTCCATAGATGGTTGGCATAGATGACCAAGTCTCTTATGCCACAACTGGTTTTCTTCCTCTCTGGATAAGAGACATGTATCTTCTTCCCCACTTACAAGGTAGAGATTCCCCTTTGACCCTTTTCCCTACAGAACAGCTGCTCCATATTTTCTTTTCACAACACACATCTTCTTGGTAAATCGGATAGAGTGCCCAGAGTCACATAGTTGACTGACACTCAGTAAGTTATGACTGAGACCCTCTACTACCAAGACATCAGCAAATCTCATCTCTTTGCCCCCAAACTTGCCTTCCCTGAGCCTACAATCTTCAGGCCTTCATCATTTCCAAATTTGACAACTCCTTCTATGTCATATTTGATTCCTGTAATAAGATCCTTATTACCCATCATGTGGGATGTGCAACCACTATCAAGGATCCAAACACCAGATCGATCTGATACTTTAAGGGCAATCTCCGCCACAATGGCCTTCTCATTTTTCTTCTTCTTGGTCCATAATTTTTCTTTCACACTCATCATGGATTGAGACTTATGTTCTTTCTGAGAGTATGATGGACCAGCCTCATCTTGCAAAGCTGCAAATCCATTTTTCATTTTTAACTCACCTATCGATTTATTGACCTGCTGCTTTCGAACGTTTTGATTCTGCTTTGGAACATTTCTCTGAATGGTTGAAGTACAGTACCTAGCCATATGCCCAAATCTTCCGTACCAAAAACAGTGTCCTTCGAAATATGTTCTGGAAATTCGTTCTCTGTTTGGCTGACATCTCTGTTCTTGTTCCCTTCGATATCTTTTGGCTATAGAACATACATACTGTGAATGTCCCATCTTTCAACAACAATAACACCTGATATAAGGTGCATTACTTCGTGTTACTTCAACACTACGAGTTTCCCCTTGGGATCTCTGAATATTCTGATTCTGCTTTGTGCCCAAATCCACCTTCAATCTCGGGACGGGTGCTTGCGGTCTGACTTCAACTGCCACAAATTTTTGTTTCTGATTAAGCCATGAACCAGCCTTAACTTCTGAGCTCATTTGCGGATTCTTTCCTGCTGAACTACTAGGATCCGCTTTTATCTTCTTTGTCTTCTGTATGACATTCTTTTCTGATATCACATTGGGGGTCAAGAGTTTTTCTTGATCCTTAATTTTTTGTCGCCGACTAACCACTTCTTATTCAATCTCTTTGATACGTCTAACCTGCTCATTTCCTGTGTTAGTCAAGCAATCAATTTCCTTCTTTTGTTCCTCAATTTTAATCTTATACTCAACAATATTTTCTGAGCTCTCTGGTGTTGAGGATTTTATTATTTCAATTTCGTCTAATAGCTCAGACTTTTCATCATCCTGTTGTTGCATATAGTGTTTTGCATCACGAACCACTTTATTGGCTTTCTTCATTTTGTCTCTCCAAACATCTATCTCCTCAAGAGCCACTTCCAATTCAGCTTCCATATCAACTCTCCCTTAAATTTCTTCTTCTTCTTTAGCATCATCTTCTTCTCCATTTTGAGAACTACCAACAATTTCCACAAAGGAATTTACCCCACGATCTCTGCAATTTTCTATTTCCTCAACATCTTCATCCTTAGACTCATCTGAGCTTTCAAATTATTGTGAAAGAAGATTCTTTTTCATGATGAAATTTCTCTTGAATTGCTTCTTCCCTTTCACAAAAGATGAAGTCTTCTTCTTGGTAATTTCAACGTCATCATCATAATCATCATCTTGAAACTTCTGGGGGCATCTTTCCACAAGATAACCAACCTTTCCACATCTAAAGAATGATATTGGAAGTTTACCTTTAAACTTGCATCTTCCTTTTTTTAGATTTGATGAAAGGAATGACATTACCTCATCTGTCTCTTCTTCTTTAGTAGAATCTTCAATGGTGAGCTTATTCGTGGCCTTAAATGCCACCTCGTTAGTCTTCCCCTTTTCCACAGCCTCATTATCATCGTTCTTCATTTCATATTCAACCAAGGTACTGTTCAAATTGTCCAATGTCATCTCTTTTGGATCTTTATCTTCTTGTACTGAAACTTTCGGATTGAACTGAGGTGGAAGTTTCCTCAAAATGCACTTTACAATCTTTATGTCTTCAATGACTTCACCAAGACCTCTCATATCTTTCACAATAATGTTTACCCTGTCAAAGAATGCGTCAACAGACTCATTCAGGTTCATTTTTAGATCTTCATATTTGTTCCACAACACCTGCAGCTTTGCCTCTCTGACTTTTGTGTCCCCTTCATATATATTCAAAAGCTTTTCCCACATCGCATGTGACGTTTTTCATGACATCACCTTTGTGTAGATGGGATTGGAAAGGGCTCCCCCTAAGGAATTTATTTCTTTGGAATCAGCATCCAACTCTCTATGCTCAGCTTCTGATAAAGCACCACTATTAATATCAGATGTGATACCATGCATAGATGCTGGATACACATCCATTCCCAAGTATCGGAAATAGTGTTGCATCTGATTCTTCCATATCTGAAAATTATATCCGTCGAAGATCGGAATCCCTTTATGATTGGTGACCTCCATTGAGAGAAGAACAACGTTCAACCTTTCCCTCTGATACCAATTGTTATGTCCACAAGGCTGAATACCCTGAGAGGGGGGGTGAATCAGGGTATGACTAATTTAAAATTAATGTCCGTTCTGATCTTTTTTCGCTGTTGAGAAAAACTCTCTTATCTCTTTTTCTTGTTTCACAAAGTAAATAGAAAGAAAAGTATGCAGAGGACACAACAATTTTACTTGGTTCACCGCAAAGGGAAACATCCAAGGAGCATACGCCGACAAGTTTCCGGTCGTACCAAATTCCACTAATCTTCACTAGCTGTGGATTACAAGGTTTGGGATAGATCACTTCTAAGCCCAGGCTCACTGCCTTTACAAGTTTTGGGTCAGCTCACTGCTTTCCCAAGGGTCACTCACCTTTTTTCTCTCTCTCTAGCTCACTGCCGGTGGAGAGGATCACCTTCTTCCTCTTCCTAAGCTCACTGCTCTTGGAAGCAATCCACTCAAAGTTTATAGACATGTAGGTCTCTTCATTTTCATGAATGAATGCATCTTCCTCTGTGTGTAGTTGCTCTGTTGAAGTACAAATTTCACCCGTAGATGAATATCTCTTTGCACCGATTGTATCGGGAAACGTACCACCTTCCACGCAGTCCGAGAAGCACCGCTTGAACAAAACCTTACTTGGCATGCAAGTCAATCTCGGCGCGCAAGTATCAGTGCACAAGTCACAACGGGCGCACAATTCCTCCTCAGAAACCTGCGCGACTCAAACTTCCTCAACTCCAAACTTGCGCGACTCTCTTCCTTTTACGCCCAAACCAATATTGGCGCACAACTGCCAACCGGCGCGCAACTTCTAACCTCGGCGCACAACTTCAACTACTGGCGCGTAAATTCACATGTGCGACCCACACTCACCACTTGCACGACCACCACACCTGCGCGACGGGAGCTCTGATTTCTCAAAGTGTTGAACTCCGTTGAAAATGAGGAGGGGTGGTCCAGTATTTATAGGAAATCTGACCAACCTGCGTGATGGCGCGCAAGTCACCTGCGCGACCCAGTTTCAGTGCGCAAGTCCCCTGTCATTTTAGACACTTGCGCGACCAACTCCCAAACATGCGCGAAACTCTTTACTTTTCCATATTTTGATCTTCTGATCTTGAAAAACATATGGTGTGAAAGTTTCATATACTCCATGTCCTCGGCGCGCAAGTCCTTTTTCCAAAAACACTTTTCTCTATTTGCCGATTTTCAGGCCCTAAAATTTGGAAAACACTGGAAAACGGCTCCACCTTGTATCTGTTCTTTTGTACCGCCTCTATATCATCCATTCTATTTATCGATGTTCTTGAATCAAACATCGATCATTGACCTCATCTCTTGAACTTGACATTCCACCATGAAATCCTCTTTGTCAACAAATTTGTATTTCATTGTTTTTCTTTGTCAACAATCACTACTCAGATGTCCACTTTGTCAACAAACACAATCACCTCAAAAATGCTTCAATGATACATTGAGGGATTTTTTCCCAACAGATGATATCTTTTTAGTGGATTTTATACAATAAATTATATTGACCAGAGAACATTAGGGTCGATTTTGGGGTTGTATTTGGACCATCGAGAGGCTTCCTTCATATCTTGGTCTATAGGGAATCAATTTCCACAACGTTCAAGAGGATTTGGGACTTACTCATCGAGGGTGGTCCAATGTTATGGATTGAATAATCATTTTATGGACAAGATGATATGGATCATGTGGCATAAGAAAGTTTAACATATATCCAATCTAGAGCAGGAATCAGAGTTATCATATATCATTGACTAAATCATTTGAATACTACAATAATCATTAACCTCTAATCACCTGTGAGTAATGATCAATTTGAGAAACAATAGGAAATGGAAGATATGGAAAACTTCATCCCTTCCCCTCTCCAATTATGGAAAATGAGGAGGACAATGGTGGACGAGGGCATAGATCATTCAAAATTTCAATGTGAAATGAATGTGAAGATCATTATGTCTGGACCAAATGGATAGGGGATTACCCTATGAGGGATTCCTTAGACATAGTGTCGGGAAAGGGGAGGATCATTATTCCTCGCTAAAGGGGATGGAAAGAGAGATACCATTGAATAATATTTTTCCCTCATCAAATGGGAAGGCTTGTGATCACCCTTAATTACTAGAATGAGATGGTTAACATTAGAATTCCAACATTGGACCTAGGGATACCTAAAAACTGTAGACATAAGGACATTCAAGGGGTGTAAACCAGTGTGGGGACAACCTTTGTGTCTCCTCTTACCTCTAGTATGTACGATCATAAGGGTACACAAGTGTGTCTGATGGTTCTATCATAAGAGTCTAGTGGATTTGGAAGAACCTATGGCATGATGCTGGTTGATTGGTTCATAGAGGGGCTATAAAGGATAATAGGTAGTGGAATGGAATTATTGGAACTGGGAGGTGGAATAGCTGAGGAAACCCCATTCCATGTAACATATTTTCATGTGGGGTGGGGATTTCACCACATAGACTACTGCTATGCGGGTGAAGGGGTCATCTACATACCGAAGTGGTATACAGAACTAGATGTGTTCAATGTATTGCAGTGGTATGTAGTCATAGGTTTCGTCCACAAAGTATAGTGTTATGTGTTTCATGGATTTGATTTCATGATGAAGTACTATTCGATAAGTCGAATTGATTGAGGGACCTTGTGCCAATGGTTTTCTAGAAGTTCATTTGTGAAGGTACTATGGTATGTGGATAACCAATTATGTTCGCATATAGTTGATTTTTATTAGGTATTCTTATTTTAATGATTCCCAGGGGGTTTATTCTTGCTAGAAATTATTTACCTCAATTCACCAAATGTTCTCATTTGAAGTCTTATAGTCAACGTCTCTAGCATCCATGTCATTCTCCATGCCTATCCAACAACATCCAAAACATTCATTCTTAGTTCCCCTTGTTGTACTTTTATAGATGGTTAGAAAAGATATATTTTTAGGAACATGTAACCTTTTACAAAATCTGGTGATGGAATCACCCATCTAACTGATGGCTTGAAAAAACATGTTAATTGAGGTTTTGATTTGTGGGATGTCTCTAGTTTCACCTCATATGCGATTTGATTTCATCTCAGAAACACAATGTTAGTTGTACCACTCAATAGTGTTTTATATAACTACATAGTTTTTGGGATCCTGGTTTGTGGGTGGTAATTCAATGTGAATGTATTTCATTCTAACTGATTCCTCATGGGCCAGCGTTTTATAGTCTATCTGTGTACTATTGGATTGCAATTAGTGCCTTCCTCAGATCCTTCCTACTAATCTGTACATAGACCACTATTCCCATTTCATAATTTGATTTCATCACATTTCATCTAATTTTTTTGATCAAATATTCATATATTTTCATTATTAATCTTGTGGAAGTATTGAACTTCCCATTTCCATGTTTTTTGGACCCCAGAAATTCTCCCCCCCCCCATTTCAATGGATTTTTATTGGAATGAAGAGGAGGCTATTTCGACAAGGAAAGGGTTCATGAACTGACTGGTTTAAAATAAAAAGGGGGAACCATATGGAGGACTATATCTATATATAGGGTGCCCATGTAATTTTTCTTTTTCTTGTTTTCTCGGAGAAACTAATCTACAATGTTCTCTCAACTCTCCTTTATTCCACTTACAACATTCATTGTGAAATATTCTATCTGTGAATCATACTTTTATCTCTATGAACTGATAACTCTTCATAGTTTCCTCATCTGGGAGCAATCCTTTGAATCGAAAAATCGAATTTGGGAAATTTAGTACGTAAGTTCAAATTTCGGTATAGTAAGTCAATATGTAGCTCACCTATCTTACAAACTGAACTTGAAATTGGTAAAATGATCTGTAAATTTCCAATTCAAATTTTAAAACCATATAACTATAAACATTGAACATCCACGTATTAAAGAATGATACATGGCTGACCCATTCCACAATCTGACAATAATCGCTAGCCAATGCTTCGTAGCATAATGATATGCGAGGTATTCTGTGAACAATCAATTGGATGGGAATTTCATCTGTGAAACATCCATGGGGATTTGTACAAAGAGTCTTGTATTTCACGAAGTTATTTTGTCCTATTTCATTTTTCCTCTTTTCCAAAATTCTTTGTTATTACACTGACCCATTTTATGGTATTCTCATGTAGACTGAAATGTATCATCCACTTATTTGAATTAAATCAATCAGAAAAACGGAATCCATGGTTGAAAATGTCAACGAGAACATTCATTATTGCATCGTTCCTCAAATGGGTATTCTATAACAAGTCCTTTCACCATAGCTAATATCCTACCCACTATCCCCTCTATTTCCACTTACAATTTGGACTCCAGGATGATTCTCATATGCCACAGGTCGATTATGTATCCTAATAAAATATTATAAGACATCCTAGGGGAATGATAGAGAAAAAACACTTCCATATGAGAGATCATGAAAAGTCCATGTCTAGAGGACATGTTCATCTTGAATGGATCAATGTGGAATCAGAGTGGCGAACACCCCTATAGTAAATCCATGGAATCTATTATCCATGATTATCCATATATTATGAACCTTTCTCAAGGTGACCCCAACAGACGATTCACCTCCCAATGGGATCTCTGATCTTGAGGGTGAATTTCTAATGAGTGGGTATAGACATTCTCAGTTAATCAAATTTCTTGGATGCCTTAGTGCCACTAGAAGCTATCAATCTATAACAAGTGGCTTGAGTTTCTCATATTGAAATATATTCATCAAGAAATATACTACCTCATATGGATAGATACAAGTGTTCTAGCACTAATACCATTCAATTGTCCCATGGTGAAGAGTGAATCAGTCTTTGGGATGTCTACTAGATTGGGGGACTTCTTATCCATACTAGCATGTATGATGAGTTTGTACTTTTTCTTGGAACCAAGAGGAATATTGAACTCGTATCCCAATTCGAATGGGAATTAATATTCATGGCATAGAAGCAACTTGGTCAGCCTCTTTAGGCCAACTAAATTATTCTATTTCAGTATTTGACATGGATATTCTTACGGGAAAACATGAAATGGATGACAGTTTTTCACAACAAAACTCCTCCAAACCAGTAGTCATGGCTCATTCCTTTCACTTACAATTCTAACCTTGAGGTAGGTAGGAATACAACTATGGTAATGAGGTCTGTAAAGAAGTTTTACTAAGATTAGTTTGGCATGTATCTTTTTCGTGTTCCTATGTTGATGGATCCTCCCTTACCACGAATTTTACACCAATGTCAGTGTTTGAACATTGATAACAGAACCTACCATGGCGGATGGATGAACTATTTGCATGGTCACCCTCATCCATTACTGTATCTACAAACTATTGGGATAGATATTGGATGAAATGCCCCCAAATATCCTTAGCGGGCCATTTATATTATTGTACGGTTGGATGGAGAAGAATTTATCCTATTAAGAATATCAGTATACTTCCATGGTTCCTCAGTCTGACATTCACCTGACATTTCTTGACATTCCTTCATTTTGCTAATAATATTTTTGTGTTAACACCACAATTAAATTTCTATGTTATTCCTCCATATTGTAATTTTAACGCTATGCTACTCCCCACATGACAATGATGGATGACAGGAGGAGATCCCACAAGGAATGTTCTTATATCATCATTCTTTGGGATGGATTCTTGACCACACACATTGAAATAGAGTTTATTTAAAAACCATACATACCTTATTGGTTCCCCAGGTAGATATGATACCATTAACAAGTCACATTTCTCCCTACTATGATAGTTATCTGGGAATCTCACTTTGTAATCCTCCACCAATTGTGATTGATGATGATGTAGAAGGATTTGAGTATAAAACTCATAGTTCCCCTTTTAGCGTCCCTAACATCCTTGTCAAGAGAATATTCGAATATTTTGGGGGCCTTCTACCCAAATAGATTATTACCGAAGCTAGTTCGACGAGTTGAGAATCCATTGACTGCCTCTAATCCCATACATGTTGTCTAGCTTTCTCCGTCTCCCAGCATTCCTTATGTAGAAAGTTATTTCACTAATCATCGTATATATTTTGAAGGGGATTCATATGTATAGAGTATCCCTATGGAGAGCAGCTGAGATCCCACATATTTGGCTAACACAGCTTGTGGTCCTACTAATGATGGATAAATTTGGACATCCGTAGGCATTCCTGAAAATATAATCTGTCCACCATGCATAGATCTAGAGGATGAACCATCTATTGGGATGAATGTTCCCACATATTGGGTGAATCAACTCAGGGAATTTCCATCTTCCATGATGGCACTTCCTGACTACAAACCCATCATGGTTGAGAAGAATCAAGGTGTCGGTGCCATTAAGAGGCATCAGGATGTGCAGAAATAGGCATGATATAAAATTTGTCCTCTTGCCGTAGAAACTCCCCTTGCATACTTCTCTGATGAGGAAGATAACCTTCAAAAACTATTTTATGAATTGGGATCTGGATGTTTTGAATACTGAAAAAGGCATCTCCTTGTATACAATATTGTTATAGCCTAAGAAGATCACACTACTAATGAAGGAATCCTTCCATAGTTCAACACCTACCAAAATAATGTTAAGACCATCAAGGATATTACTGACGATTTGCATCATCTGGAGGCTGTGGATGTAAATTCATAGGACCAAGTGATCATGCATAAGGAAGAGCTATGAGAATTAAATGCTCATGTGGCCATAAAGAATGTGTAATTGGAATTGTCAAGCCCAATTTATGAGGTTGTCAAACATAAAGGGAAATATATATAGGCCATTATGAAATGAGTACATCTAGTGGTCAAATTTAAAGCCAAACTTCGAATTTTTTCACTAATCACATGATGGCCAATGCCATGTGGTCAGTGGCCTATTGGAAAGAGAAATTGATGAATTATTGTAATCAATGGAATTAATTTGTGTCATCCTTGTTTTAATATTGGGGATAATCTAGAATGTGGTTGTCCACTCCATTCCAGTTTCTATTCATGAAATATAAACACCCTATTTTTTATTGTTCCTCTCACATCTTCCCCTGAAATATCAATATATCATATCATGAATAACAACATAAAATGGATATTGACTGTAATCATGATCCAAGACAACTTAATTAAAATAATCAAATCATGCTCTAAATTCTTCCTGATCTATGGGACGTACCAATCATAGTTTGTATTTTGATAGGGTTACATAGAAATCCCAAAAAACATTATTCATTTTTGTTTTTGTTTCCTTAATTTTTTCCTAATATTAATTTCTCATGGTTGATGCGGGTATAAATTGAATTTTTATTAGGCTACCTCTTTTTGTGTTTTTGACCTAACAAACTTGAAATATCTTTTTCTATTTCATAGATTGCTCTATATTTTTACCAAACCATATGTAGTAAAGGTTTACTGATATGGAAATCAACATTTATCTAGGGTTCCCTTTGTGGGTATTCATCTTGTAGAGTTTCATGTCATTTTAATTGTAATTTTATTAATCGGGGGTGTCCTAATAACATTAAAATATGAATGAGAAATTTTTATTAACCATAACAAAATAATTATTAGATATATATGAGGCATGAAACGATTTTGGAATATAGTGTAAGAATGGAATCTCTGGTGGATGAATGTTGTCATTGGTTGATGGGACATTTTTTTGTAGCCAACATTTGTAGATACATCGATGAATTATGTTCACAGTCAATAAAATGTGTCTGTAGGAAACTGGCCATCCATTTTTGAAGGCCATGATTTTTTATAGGAATTTTGGATTTGTTTTTTTATTTTGAACCACAATGGGAGTCTTGTTTAGGGAATCATGTAAGAAAGTAATAGGGGAATCTATATTGTATTTGGATGATAAATTGCCCCCAAAGGAAATTAAAGCATCTTGGGTAAATATATTATATGATATTTTCCTATTTATTAATATTTTTGAATTAAATAATTGTTTTTATTTAAAAGGGATGCTATGTTAGATAACATAACAGATATGCAACAACCATTTTCTTTGAAATATTACGTTGCACACAATGTTGAGTTATACTAAAAACTAATAATATATTATTATTAGTTTAAATAGTAGTTAATGCATTTTTTTGTATTGGTGGGAATAAAAATAACGAAAATCAATATGATAACACATGTTTGTTAAATGTTTTGACATTTATGCAATAAAATATAGAGACATAAAATGTGAATGAATCCAATTTTAAGCACAAATAGTCTAATATTGATTAAAATGTTGATTTATCTCCTTTTGATGTCAATCACATTTTAAATATAGTTTTTTAGCTTTTATATATCCTATTTTCAAAATAAAATCCATATTTTTAATTGAGACATTAAAATTTTCTGTGGATGAAATTTTGGTACCTTTTTGATTAAGTTCATTTTTTAACGAATAGTGCAAAATACTGCATTTTAATTCAAAATTGTATTTTAATATAATTTATTTATATTTATAGATTATCATTTTAATTGGTTTTAAAGATTAATTAGATTATTTTCTTAATTATTTAATCTGATTTTGGTCCCTATAAGTAATTTTACTTTGAAATTGGTCATAAACAAGAGTCAATCTTTTGATAGTTATTATTTCTTAAAAACATGCTTTTTGTTTTGATAATGAAAATTCTTTTTAAATTAATATCAGACACTTTTGTGATTTGAATTTAGAAAAATGGATTTCATATTTGGAATTAGGAGGACCAAATTTTGTAAATAGGTAACATTTGTTTTTAGACATTATGAATATTTAATTCTGTAAATATTTTATTTATTATGGTGAAAGGGTAAATCTGGTAAATAAGGGTGAACAATAATATTATAACAATATTAAATTACCCTTAAACTTGTATTAATCATATTGTATGAGTTTTTTCCAACCAATTGTATCTTTGGGTCTATATTGGGACCTCATGGAGCCACTTGAGAGTGATAATCACACTTTATATTAATTAATTAAAAGTAAGGACAAAAATAACATAAACATATATATTTAGGAAAACGATTTTATATGGGTTATATTAGTGATATTGTGACCCCCCGACCCTAGATAACTAGATTCAGTGCATTATTACATAACATTGGCATGATTACAAGTGATCAAATCCGAAAGGACCAATCCGTTTAGTAGCCTTGGAAGTAGTAGATACATTCCTATGTTTTACATTACATTATAAAATGAAAAAGAACAACAACAATGTCTAAATTTACCTAATTCGTGTCCCTCGGACTATACCTTCAGGGTATTCATTATATAATTCTTTGTAACCTAGGAAAAATAAAACATAGAAAGGGGAGATCTCAGATGCTCAGTAAGAATAACAATATATTGTAATCTTTCATAAATATGCATAAACATTTAAGGAAATGCATAAGACTAAAACAAAACCTATTTGAACTTAAAATACATAATAATATGGTAAATGTAAATCAAATAATTCCATTTACTTCTTCACATGGATATTCTACTTGTCTAATAATCACATGTACTATCAATAGCCAATTTCATATTAATGGAATGCATAATGTCTGACTTCATAACCATATAGTCAAGGAATTGTTCCTAGACTAAAAATAATATTTTCTCACGGACTTATGCCAAGACACTAGATTGTATCATTAGACCTCCGATGTATCGAGGATCTATAGCGAGCTCCACCCGTCACATACTATGTCTAATTCATTCCTCATATGAAAAGGTTTAAATACAACATAATCATTTTTATTAAAACAAGAATATGAAATGTCAATACATTATCCATAAACCATGAATGGTGTAAAAATAACACTTCTATAGTAAAACATATCACAAATCCTTAAATACCACATAGAATATTTGTATCCTAATATATCACCACCAAACAATCTTAAAATAAATCAAAAGTTTTTTACTTAAATGAAATCAAAGTTCATTAGAGAAATATCTCTTTCTATTTTGAAATCATTTAAAATCCATTTAATTATAAAAAAAATTATTTTGAAAATATTATTATAATATTGTATGGGATGCTTTGATGATGTTATAATGGTATAAAATAGCGGCACTCACTGTATAAGTTAAAAAAATCCATTCTTACCTTAATTTTGTCGAAAAGGTCATAAAGTACCTTGTTTTGAAAACGACAAAAAGATTCCATTCATTACATATATGTTCAAATAAGGGTATAAATTACTTTAAACCATAGTCTAGTAACTAGAAAAATTGTTTTAAATTACATTTTTAAGAAAACAGGGATGTGGATTATAAAGAAGTTCCAGTAGATAGTTACGTATTAACAACCTCATATTAGTAATGAGATTGTATAATTAACCCTTACCTTGTAATTTCCTTAGGCAATGGTATGTTAACATCTTGTATAATAGGTAAAACATTGTTATTAAATTATTCTAGAAATATATACATAAATTTTATATCGTATTAATCCTCTAATATTTCTTTGTTAATAATATTTCTGTAGTATCATCGTTTCAATTGTTAACTGATTTTTTTACTCTTATATGATTGCTTACGTAAGACATGTTTTTTATGGATATGATGTATATGTTTAATATAAATAATGATATTATTTTCATAAAAACTATTTTTAATTAAAAAATGAATATCATTGTTGAATGATTATGATGGGGAATGAATCTCATCGTGTTCACGGATACAATAATCTGTATGTACGCACGGGCGAAAATGTCATTATATTGATGGTGAAATCGTAGGTAACTGGATGTTATATCATATATATAGAATAAATAAAATGTTATATTTATTATTTACATTAGTTGTACTCATTATTTTGCCCATCCAAATAATGAAGTGTTTGAATAACAAACTACACCACTCCGTGGAGACATTAAACCTTACGTACGCATGTATGGTGACTTGGTCACTTATAGGATGGATAGAATAACGAATATGGATGTAAAATACTTATTATAAAATCATGGTATTTAGAAGTTAGTGGAGTTATTATTTTTGTATGTGAACAACAAATAAATAGGAATTGGAATAATAAAGGAACATGAAAGATGGTGGTGAATTTATTCCCTCTTCTTCGGGTGTTTTATATTGAGTTTATCAAAAGGGATTCTTAGATTGGATTTCTGATAAAAGTAAGAACTCTAGGATGAAGTGAGAAAATTTTGGAAGGTATATGGGAAATATTTGGTTGATTCAAATAGATATGGAGGTGTGAAATTAAGAAAATGGGAAATACCTATTTATAACCTTATCTATGCCATTTGGCCAAGCCATATATTTTAACAAATATTATATCAATTAATAATATAGTATTTGTTTTAATAACTCAATTATGTCTATTTTGACACCATTTATTATTTGATTTTTTTAAAATCTATAAAAACATTAACACTTAAAATACATTTTTTTAATCAACTCAAATATGTCATATTAACTTAGAAAATAATTTTAATTTATTATAATTCTCAATTTATATTTATTTGTATATTTATAATATCAATTATTTTAATATTTCATAAATTTGCTAATTACTTCATCATCATTGTGTCATTAATAAATTTAATTAAATAATTTCTTATTTTTTTAAATAAAATACCATTATGTAGGAAATATTTTAATATTTCTAATTAATATTTATAGTGAAATTTATATTGTGTATAACCCTATATTAAATATTGTTTTTTTGTTAAAATTTTAATTTAATCATTTCAACTCTTCTTTAAATAAAATAATATTAAATGTCCTAATCTAATACAAGTGGACCAAAAGGATCATATTTTATCTTAAGGTTGTTTTCTTCTACTTAATCTTATCTAATAGTATTAGGAAAAGTTTTTTGGTAATTATAACATCATTTTTACCCTTAATTACATTATTTACTTTTAACTGTTTTAAAATAAAGTCAAAAGTTACTATTCACCGAAAAATATTTTTTATCTTATTGAAATCAATTTTACATACTGATGTCAAAAATTACTCTTAGATATTTATTATTTCAACTCATAGATGCATTAAATTTATCTTTTATGCAAATTATAAAATGCTCCTAGAATGTGAGTAAAAGACGGTAAAAAGTTAAATAAAATTTTATATATGTAATATTATTATAAAATTACTTCAATAAATTACATTGAACATATCTAGTTATTATTTATCAATATTGGCCTAATTAAATTTATTTAAAATAACCAATTAGTTAAATAAAAAGCTCGTTTTAAACAATAATAATGTGTTTGTCACTATTGATAAAAAATTGAATGTTTTTAGAAAAATAACAAAAATAACCCTAATATAATTTCGATTTTACAAATTCAAAAATGAAGTCAATATTGAAAAATAAAATTTATAAAATTTCAAAAAGTGTGTATTAATATTCATAACAGATAGTTTTATTGGTCGTGGTGTGTTTAAACTCAAGGTTGTGTACAATGCAAGCTACTTCATTATTCAAAGGCAAATGTATCATAGAAGCTTGGGGTGTTACATCCTCTCATCCTTAAAATAATTTCATCATCAGAATTTCTAAAATAGTACTAAATAAAAATATTAAAGGGATTATTCATCATAATTTCCTCAGGTTCCCATGTTTCCTATTCCATCTTACGATTTCTCTATAGATCATTCACAAGATGATTTGGAAGGTTTTTCAAAACATGTTCTCTGGTATCAAGAATTATGATTGGATCTTCACTATAAGACAGTTCAGGTTCTAGTTCTAATTATTCATATGTGAGTAAATGTGTTGGTTCAGGCATGTATTTTCTCAACAGTGATACGTGGAACACATCATGAACATTTGAGAGACTTGGAATCATTTCCAAATGATATGCTACAACTCCAATTAGTTCTAGAATTTCGAAAGGTTGAATGTACATGGGACTCAATATACCCTTCTTATTGAAACGTATAACATGATTCCATGGATATACCATAAAAAACATAATCACCTACATGAACTTCCAAAACCTTCCTTCGGTTATCGGCATGGATCTTTTTCCTACATTATGCTTCTTTGAAGTGGGTTTGGATAATCTTCACCTTGTCCACTGTTTCCTCAACAAGTTCTGGGCCTACGTGTTTTCTTTCACCAACGTCATCCCAACAGGTTCGTGTGCGACATCCCTTTCCATATAATTCTTCATATGGTTCCATCAGATACTTGAATGAAATCTATAGTTATAAGAAAATTTTACTACTGGTAAATATTAATCCCCCATACCTTGAAAGCCATGTTATCAAGATCTCAGCATGTATTCTAAGGTTTGAATGGTCCGTTATGATTATCCATCGGCATGAGGGTGGTAGGTAGTGATCAAATGAAGTTCAATATCCATGGTTTTCTAATGACTTTTCCTAAATCTTGATATAAAATTGGGATCATGATCCATAAAAATCTATTGGGGTACACCATTGAGTCTTACAACATCATTAATATATCGTCTTGTTAGACGTTCAAGTGGTAAATCTTCTCTTATATAATGAAACTGAGATGGAATGGAAAGAAAATCAATAATGACCCATATTGAATCATTCCTTATAAGAGTCTTTGGTATCCCCATGACAAATTCCATCGCAATATTATCCCATTTCCATTCAGGTATGGGAAGAGTTTGCATGAATCCTCTAGGTTGTTTCCTTCCTGCTTCAACTTGTTGAAAAACTATATATCTTGACACAATATCAGAAATATTCTACATCATGTTTTCCCACAAAAAATGTTCCATCAAATCACAATACATATTTGAGCTCTTAATGTGTATATAGAAATTGGAGCTATGAACATCATAAAAATATTACCTTTTTACATTAGGTATATCGGGAACACGTAGTCTCATCCGAAATTTCAAAATTACATCTTCATATAAGAAGTCAACCAATCTCCCAACATTTATATCTTTAATATTATTTTAAAACTCTTCATCATAAGTTGGAGAACTTTTTATCCTTTCTAGCAAAGATGTTTTGGAAACCATTTGGAAAAGTAATGATGTTTCACCTTTCAATGTTATTCCTGTATCGATCATTACTAGATCCATGAAAATAGGTTCCCTTTCAACTCTCCTCTTGTTCAAAACACCATGATCCTTTCTTCTCAAATCTTCTGACACCTTTTTCCTTCCATCGGTGGTAGTGTATTGTGAAATCATAATCCTTGAGTTGTTCAAGACATCTCCTTTCCCTCAGGTTGAGTAATTTTTGTGAGAAAATATACTTCAAACACGTGTGATCAGTAAAAATCTCAAATTATTCCACATTAAGACAGTGTCTTAATATATTTAGAGAAAATATTATTTCTAATAACTCAATATAATGAGGTTGAATTGGTCAATCTGAAAGGAATTACTGTAAACTCATAATGCCCGTACCCGGTTGACTGAAAATTACCTGGTTCAAAATGATATTTTCGCAATGTCTTCATTCTTTTCATACAACTAATGATATCCAGATCGAAGTTCAACCATTGAAATATAGTGATATCTATGAAGTTGGTCAAATAAATCATCAATGCGAGGGAGGGGATACTTGTTCTATATTGTTATAGCATTGATCCCCCTATAGTCAATGCACAACCTCATTGATCCATCTTTTTTCTTATCAAAAATGACATGGGATCCCAATAGAGAAAAACTAGGGGGAATAAATCCCTAATTACTAAATTACTCTAGTTGTTTATTTAGTTACACTAATTCCATATTGGCCATTCTATAAGGGGCCTGTGATATGGGCCTTGAACCAAGAAATAAATCAATGGAAAACCCAATTTCGTATTCTGGAGGATGTCCAGGTAAATCCTACGGAATCACATCAATATACTATGTCCCAATAAGTACGACCTCTATTCAAACATCATTTTCCTCACCCATAATTATTTCATTCTATTCCTCCACAATAATTGAATTATGTAGAGATACTGGGGGTGGATCTAGATAAAAATTAGTTGGTGACGTTTCTACTCTAAGGATATGGTACTCCTTGTCATCATAAAAAATTGTAACCTCCTTCTTATAATAAAATTTCACTTCATGGTCTGAAATCCAATCCATTCCAAGGATTATATCAAATAAAATAATTGGTATGATGATGTGATCAGATGATAAATAACATTTATATTCCATAATTGGGATTGGTTCACAAAACATTGTTGCGATGATACTTTCCTTAAGAGTTTTGACTGAAAACTCCCTTGTTAAGTCAAATTGAAAATAAATAATATTATTAGAATACTGGGAAGATATGAAACAATTCGATGATCTAGAATCAAATAAATAATTTTCTAAACTTGAGGAAACCATTTAATTACTTTCCACCACATCATTTAGAGCTTTAACCTCAGTAATAGTGACAGTATAATCTTGGCCTTTCTCCCTTTTCCTTTTCTGAGCTATGTTTACTTACTCCTTAGAACATCCATTTTCATAATGCCCATTTTCTCTAAAATTGAATAATTCAACATTGATACCCACTTTATTTCCCTTACAATATTTAAGTTATTGGCCTTTTTAAATACACTTTTAATAGACTCCCATTCCATTCAAGAAAGTACTGGAGTGATTCTTCCCACATTTACCTCATGATGGACATGAAACATTTTCCTTCCTCCCATTATTTCCATTTCTAGTGTGTTAGAAAGATCATTTCTTTACTTTCTTTTCTTAAAAGTCATAAGACCTAGATAATTACTTTTCTGTCTTCATCGAGCATGAGACAATATCTTTGTACGATGAGAAGGATTGGTATACTAATGCTCGACGAAGAAATTTTTTTAACCCATAAACTAATTGACCAGTATTACTCCTTGGGTTAATTATATAATCTTCTATATTCCTTACAATCCTTGCAATGTTAGCCTCATACTTTGTGATATTCTCATCCTCCATTTTCCTTATACACAAAAATTTCCTTTCCATATCTGCTCGGTGGACAAGAGGAATGTATTTTTCTAATAAAATCCTATAAAACTCCTTCCATTCCATGTTTGATACTTCTTCATCTTCCTTTGTGTTTTTTATTAATGACCACCATTGACTTGCATCTCTTGTGAGGCAATAAAATGCCTTGAAATTTTTTTCCCTTTCACTACTCCCTAATGCAAGTAATATTTTCTCTAAGATACATATCCATTGCTTAGCTACCAATGTATTTTTAGTCCCATTGAATGTTGGTGGTTGATTCCTCATGAAGTGTTCTAACATAGATCCTCCACATTGTGGATCAGGAGGCCCATACTGGTAAGGTTATTATTAATAACCTGTGTGAGTAGTCCCAGTATAGTGATAAGATGATCAGAACCAATTGCATCACCATCTACAATATAATTATCTTGAGTAGGAGGTAAGTCCCTACATGGATTAAGTGAGTTGATACGGTTTCCATTCCTTATACTAGGTTCCATTTCTAAACAGTGGCATACAATAGATTATTTTATGAATCACAATATATAATTCCCAACTTGTAAAATACAAAACATAAATTGAACAATTTATGGATATAATACGTAATCATAAAAAAAATCATTGAGGGCATATATACTCATAAATCATTCATAATGGCTTGTATATAAAATATGGAATATCATAATCATATCCCCCAAAAGTGTCATAACCAATAGTGTAGAAAGGCACATTATGGGGTACCAAGATACCCGGAGTCAAGCATGAAACTCCTTATGAGAGTTTTCACTCCTTGGTACATCTGTGCCCGAGCCGCCTCTACCTGCTCGTATCCAGATATGGATGTATTGTTTGTAAAGTACAAAAGATCTCTACATTATAAAAATTCTAAAAATTTATTCTATATTAATTCTTTAAAGTATATCTTAGGTTAATGTGCTCTAATCAGAGTTTATCTAAATAGATTTCCCAAGGATGGTACTAAAATTCCTCTAATACCAACTATAATGCCCTGACCCTAGATTTCGATAGTATGTGCATTATTACATAACATTAGCATGATCATAAGGTATAAAATCTTGAATGATTGACGAGTTTAGTAGCTTTGGAAGTACTAGATACATTCTTAAGTTTAACATTACATTATAAAATTAAAAACAACAACAACATTATATCCATTGAACACATTAATATCCTTTAGAAAATCCCAACATGTCATTTGTAATATAATTCTTTGTGTCCTGTGAATAATAAAACATATAATGTTGTGAGTTTAGCTGCTCAATAAGGATAACAATATAGTGTAAACATTAATAAATAATCATAAACATTTAAGGAAATGTATAAGACTAAAACACAAGCCTATTAAACATAAAATTCCCCATAATATAACAATGATAAATCAAATAATTCCATTTAATTATTCTCATTGATATTTTACTAGTTGAATAATCACATGTAATATCAATTTCCAATTTCATAATGATGGAATGCATAATGCTAGACTTTATAACCACATAGTCAAAGCCTTGTTCAAAGACTAAAAATAAGATTATGTCGAGGCCTTGTGCCAAGACATTAGTTTTTCTCATGAAACCTATCGATGCATCGAAGATCTATAACGGGATCCACCCATCACTTGCTAAGTCTAATTAATTCCTTATATTGAAAGGATTAAACATTACATAATCATTAATATTAAAACTACCATACCAAATGTCAGTACATTATACATAGACCACAAATAGTGTAAAAATACCCAATCCAAAGTCAAACATATCAAAAAACCTTCAATACAATATGGATGATTTGAATCATAATAAATCGACTTCAAACAAGATTAAAATCCATCAAATGATTTTTGACGTAGATGAAATCCAACCTTTTTTGGAGAAATATATCTTTCTATTTTGAAATCATAAAAATGACATATAATTATAAAAGAAGACATTTATTTTAAAAATATTATCATTATCTTGTATGGGACACTTAGACGATGTTATAATGGCAGAAAATAGTTTCATCTGCCATATAAGTTAAAAAAATGCATTCTTACCAAAATATTGTAGAAAATGTCCTAAAGTACCTTGTTTGGAAAATGACGAAAAATTCATTTTAAAACATATATTATCAAATAAGGGTACAAATGACTTAAACCCATAGTCTAGTAATTATTAAAAAAATTTGATGTACAGTTTTAAGAAAACACCGATGTGGATGATAAAGAGGTCAGAGTACATTTTTACATATTAACTACTTTAGATAAGTTAAGAGATTGCAGAATTTACCCTTACCAAGTACTTTTACTTAGTATGTGGTATGTTAACATATTGTATAATAGTTAAAACAAAGTTATTAAATTATACAATAACTATATACATTAATATTATGTCATATATGATCCTTTAATATTTCTTTGTTAATAGTATTTGAGTAGTATCTTCATTTTGGCTGTTAACTGATTCGTTTTCCTTTGTATTCTTAGTTACATATGCCATGTTTTTTATTGAAATAATGTATTTTGTTCACATAAATAATGATATTATGTTTATAAACATTATTTTTAATTATAAAATGTAAATTATTCTTGAATGATTATGATGGGAAAGGAATCTAATCACGTTTGTGGAGAGGGTAATCCTTAAGTACACACGAGCGATAATATCATTATATTGATAGTGAAATAGTATGTAATTGAATAGAATATCATATATAAAGAATAATTAACATGTTGTATTTATTATTGACATTATTTATAGTCATTAGTATACCCATCAAAAAAATTAAATGTTTGAATAACAAACTACACCACAATGTGGAGACGGTAAGCTGTACGTTTGCACATATGATGAAATTGTCATTTATAAGTTAGATAGAAAAACGAATATGCTTGTACCATATTTATAAAAACATTACAGTATGTATAAGATATTGGATTTATTATATTTGTTTAAAAACAACAAATAAGAGGATGTGGAAGAATAAATGAACTAGAAAAAGGGTGGTGAAATTATTACATCTTCTTCCACTATTTTCTTTTGAGTTGATCAAAAGGGATCCATAGGATTCCTTTTTATCAAATTAAGGACTCTATGTTCAATTGAGGAATGTTGGGAAGGTATTTGTGCTGGGGTTTTCGAATCCAAACGTCTTTGGGTGTGAAATTAATAGAAGGGGAAGTGCGCTTTTATAAAAGAGGTGAGGGTCACTTTAGGAAAAGCTTTGAATTTTATTTTATAATAAAATCATTTTAGGTTTATAGTGGATAAAAAATGATTTATTTCGAAGCTAAGGCGAGGATGGGTAGAAAAAATCTCGACCAATAGGTTTTATACATATTTAGGTCACCATATTAACCTTATCCTTTAGATTTAACACTTAGTTAAATAGTTCGACATTTATCTTGTCTCTTTATATTTTTATGTTATATGGTTAATAAAATTACTATAAACTGCCAAGAGTACCCCAAGTGGTTCATTATTGATATAGATAAAATTATATAAGTCTGTTGGCTAAACCTCATATTATTACAAATATTATATCAATTAATAATATAGTATTTGTTTTAAAAACTAAATTATGTCGATTTTGACACTGTTTAGAATTTGATTTTTTAAAAGCCATAAAAAATTTATCACTTCGAATAAATCTTATATAATCAACAATTACATGTCATATTATCCTATAAAAATAGTGTAATTCATCAGAAGTCTCAATTTATATATACTTTGATATTTATAATATCAATTATTTTAATCATAAATTAAAAATGTAATTATTGCATCATCATTTGGTCATAAATAAATTAATTTATTTAATGTCTAAAATTTAAAAATAAAATACCGTTATGTGGGAAATATTTTTATATTTCTAATTAATATTTATTTTCAAATTTATATTGTGTGTAACCCAATATTGAAAATATATTATCTATTAAAGTATGAATTTAACTCTTTTAACTCTTCTTTAAATAAAATAATAATAAATGTTCTTATCAAATCCAAGTGGGCCACAAGGATCATATTTTATTCCTATTGTTTTTTTGGGTCTAATTACACTTATCCAATACAATTAGGACACGTTTCAGGGTAATTATAATATAATTTTACCCTTAATTACCCAAGTTACTTTTAACTATGGTAAATAAAAGTAAAAAGTTACTATTATACAAAATTTATTTTCATATTATTGATCCAAATTTTACTTAATAATGTCAACTGTGTCAGTAATATTTTTTAAATTCAACTCACAGAAGCGGTAAAATTATGTTTTATAGAAATTTGTAAATGATCCTTGAAGGTGGGTTAAAGACAGTAAAATGTTCAATAAAATTTTACATATCTAAACTTATTATAAAATGAGTCCAATGAATTAAATTTAACATATATACATAATATGTATCTATTTTTACCCAAACAAAACTAAAATAAAATAACTAATTACTTAAATAAAATGTCGGTTTTAAACAATAACACTGTGTTTTTCACTATTCATCAAAAATTGAATCTTTTCTGAAAAATTCCAAAAATTAACCAGAATATAATTTCGATATTCCAAATTCAAAAATGAATTCCTTGTTGAAAAATAAAATTTTTTAAATTTTAAATATTCCTTATTACTATTCATAACCGCTTGTTCGATTGGTTGTGGTGTGTTAAAACTCCAAGTTGTTTACAACACAAGCTACTGCATTATTCAAAGGGAAACGTTTTTTGGAAGCATGGGGTGTTATAGATATATTCAACTATAAATTTCCATTTGAATGATAAAAATATTTCTTAAATCATGTTATTTTATTTACAATTTTTAAACATTATAGAAATAAAATTATTTATGACAATATGATGATATAACGATTACCTCATTAAGGATTGTTTTAAATAAATGATATTATAAGTATTAAAATAAATTTATTTTGAAACTTTTTATGACATACAAAAATTTTAGGGATAATAATGACATGTTATATTTTAATTAATGAAGGTAGTTTGAAATAATAATATTGTTATAGTTTTTTAAAATGTCTTGATATGAATATTTTATAAATTTAAATAAATGAGTTTTTAATACAATTAAAATTTTATCAAATGATTAAATAGTCCTAAAAATCTATTATTTGGCCTAATCACATATATAATATTGAAAATGGTTTTCGGGTTCCATTTTGGGTCGCTTAGAATTTTAATGTAAATATATTAGGCATATTGTATGAATTTATAAGAGAACGTGGTAAATATTAAATAAGTTAACAAAGGGTTAAATAAAAAAGATAAGGAATTAAAAACTATCCAAAACCTATCCAATTATCATTGGAAGATTTTATTCTGACTTATGTAGACCTTATCTTATAATTAAATATTTTTTGGACCATTTGAACTGAAATTAATTTTATAATAAAATAATAATTTCAAACATTCCTAAAGAGCCCCACCTACCTTTAATAAAATTCAATCACCTATAACTTTTACTCACCCCTATCAAGCCCCCTGGTTCATTGAACCTCTACCCAACTAAGCTCCCAACATCACTCTTTTCACCAAGAAGCATTAACTTAGTCATAAGGCACTTCAAGAAACCCTTATTGTTCAAACCAAATAGAGTCAGTATATTTAAATTTAATGTCTTCTCTTCTGTTATTTTATTTTATTTTACTTCTCCAACCCCCTAAACACTACTTATTCCATTATTTTATAAAAAAAGTAAGTATTCATTATAATATGATGTTTTTATTAGAATAATTATAACTACACATCCACAAACCTTCATCTAATGTATACGAAAAACTGTTTATGTGGATGACAAACTACTACCTCACGACCCGATGATTGTTCAATTATCTCATATAGCCTATCATGGTGGACATTATGAAGGAAGTGTATTAATATGTGTCATATAATATATTTATATTGTTTCTGTGATTATTTCTTTTTCATTTGTATCATACCTTTATGTTTTCCATAATTGGTAAATATGATAATTTCATTTGAGGAAATGCAGACTTCTACCCCCTCAAAGTGATATGACTCGTTCATGGCATACGGGGAACATATAATGGATCAAGTTACTGAAATTATATATTATATTATACTGGAATTATTATATACCTATTTATCATTATGTTTTCATTCTATTTAATATGAAATAGAAATGAAAGTAGCGTTAATGCGTACATATGTCATACCGTCTCCATGAACGGTGAATTTCATTTATTATATCCAAATGTTATGTAAGTTTATAAATAAATATATATACTAGATAAATAATATATATATCAGATAACTAAATCATGAATATAATGATAGAGATGATGTAATTTTGACCACATGGACAACAAGTAATTATAAGAAGATCATTTTTGACTCTAGTACCAAATATCGAAAAAACAACTGTTATTAACATTAACGATTATATCAAATTTATAACATGGTAATAAGTGATATAAATGGAATAATAAACTTGAAAAAGGTTCTTATGAAATTAGAAATTATCCATAGTTTATTATTAAAGATATTAAAGATCTAACGAGTCAGTCGAACATGAGGTAAGGAGCTTCATCTCAATCTATTTTCATTGAGGCGTATTTTGATTTCTAAAGGACACTCTTTTATACTGTGTATAAAACAATTTGACATTTCATTTCATTCATAGAGAGTAATTCTTCAATGAATAATTTTACAAAATGAAAAAAATGAATGTTTCTTTTTAATGTTCGTGGTGACAATGACCTTTCTGCCGCCACGAGTATTATTTGATATTTTGATTCCTTAACAAACCATAATGTTTAAAAAATAAATAAATACCACATACTATTTTTATGTATTTTGATATTGAAAATGGTTTTTAGAATGGATTGATTATTTTAATATCCTTAAATAATATATTGTGATTGAAATGTGGAAATATTATCATTCCATTATATTTGTTTTATGTGTTATGTATATCTTTTGGTTTTTGGGCATTGTTTATGTAAAAAGGTTATTCTGTGATAAACCTAGGGTTGGTGATACTGAGATAGCTCTCAAATGAATTGGGTAATGTGACAGAGGTAAACATTAATGTTTCTTCTAAGAGATTTAGGTAATATATTGTGAGGGTATTCTAAATGTACCACCCTTCGTAGCTGTGAAAGCTACAACGTAAGTATGTTATGGATAACAGAAGATACCATTAGGATTTAATTTTTTTGTGTTATTCATATATATAATTATTTCATGAGGTATGTTAAAAATATTATGTTATGATATATTAATGGTTTCATTCATTATTTTATAATCTTTATTGAGGTTTTTATGCTCATACTATGTTTTGAAATGTTTTTCATAGTACATAAAGATAAATGGGGAAAAGGATGGGATCATGGAAAATTCATGTTGTCTAAAACATGTAACTATACATGACTATATTTTCCAAGAGTTTTTATTTTATAAAAAATATGGACACTAAGTAGAAGTGTCTACTTTTTAATTTTGGTTATTTAATGTAATAGTTATGGCCTAATTCTCTATAACTCTAAACTTGAAAATATCCTCAATGTGAATTATTCGTTTAATTCAAGATTATGTAATGATTTAAGGATAGGGCTTTATAGTTGTTATAAGATCCAGGTTTGGATAACATTAGGAGTTTTAATTTTTTTAAATGAACATCTATAAATTAATTTATGGTTATATTAATAGTATATAGCATTTATTGGTTACCATATTGATTCACCTAAGATATTTCTATGTTCAGAATGGTTTTCCATCGCGGAAATTTGGAAAATATAATGGGATGACATTGGAATGAATATGACCTCTTAAATAAGCATCATGAGATGTTCAGAATCAGAATTGAACAGTTTGTTGCAGTGATGGATGAGTTGATTTAGGAATTGAAATGGTTATTGGGTAATTCTCTAGTTTTTTCCCTGCCTTATATAAATGGTGAATCTGTTATCTAAAAAGTTGCTGTTTCCGACGCTTTCGCCGGGGCGCGCGCATCCGTCTGCGGAGGACGCGCGGCTTTGTTACCCTGCATTCCCGCTTTCCAAAGGCGGGTGGCATTCGCTCCTTATTCAGGGATGTATGCTCCTTGATCGAAACGGGATGATGGGATGTTGGTTCTTCCTTCCGTGGATTCCTCCTCAGAACTCGTCACCTAGTCCGGGTCTCCCTTATAGATTTAATACGTAGTTCGTGAAACTCTTCCCAGTGCCATGTTTCCATGGACACCGGTTAATTACACTGCTTCTGTCGGGACATTCCAAAGGGTCCAATCAATGCAGCAACCTTCGGTCATGGGAGTAGTCACGTTGAGGCATCAGTAGCGTGTTTGGATGCTGGGGTACCTGTCATGTCTGTCTGTTATCCTTTATCACAAGGCTTCTCGAGGGCGTGGAAGCCCGAGGCATCCCACATCGGGAGCGGGGAATTACATGTCGTAGACACATATCTGAGGTTTTCCTCAGCTTCTCGTGCTCAACACAGGGTATGCCGCGAGTTTAACATCCAGCGGAGACGGATCAACCCAACCAGAGCATTAGCTGGAATAAATCGGATTGAGGGATCCTCCATGAAGGGATATCGACACCGGGGTAGCCCGTGGGCGACAGTGAATGGAGTAGAAGGAGAGTGAAGTAGAACCGTCGTAGGGGGGCGATAGTGAAGTTGGGATTGAGCCTTGACGAGGCTTCCTACGTATCCCTGTGGCAGGGAATCAAAGTCCGCGTAGTTCGGGATGGTGCCGGTAAACCGACGTGAAGCTGGACCTTGGCCCGATGAATGTCGTCAGCGTACCGACGTGAAGATGGACCTTGGTCCGATGGGAGTTGGGCTTGAACCTCTGGGAGGATTCCTACATACCATGCCTTGACATGGATCAAATACCTCGTAGTTCAAGTGGGGTTGGGTCGCAATGGCTTACCATTGGACCAGAATGTAGTTTAACGTCATGCCGGACGAAGATGGGACCCGACGTGAAGAAACGACGGGTGGGTGTGTCGGTGAACCGACGTGAAAGTAGACCTTGGTCCACTATTGGTGGGCTTGAACCTCACAAAGGCTTCCTACGTACCATGCCTTGACATGGATCAAAGACCTCGTAGTTCAAACGGGTTTGGGTCGCAATGTCTTACCACTGGAGCAGAATGTAGTTTAACGTCATGCTGGATGTAGGTAGAACACGATTTGAATTGGGTGATGGGTGGGCTTGAACCTCGTGGAGGCTTCCTACGTACCATGCCTTGACATGGATCAAAGACCTCGTAGTTCAGGTGGGTTTCGCCGGTGAACCGACGTGAAAGTAGACCTTGGTCCACTATTGGTGGGCTTGAACCTCATGGAGGCTTCCTACGTACCATGCCTTGACATGGATCAAAGACCTCGTAGTTCAGGTGGGTTTCGCCGGTGAACCGACGTGAAAGTAGACCTTGGTCCACTATTGTTGGTCTTGAACCTCGTGGAGGCTTCCTACGTACCATGCCTTGAAATGGATCAAAGACCTCGTAGTTCAGGTGGGTTTCGCCGGTGAACCGACGTGAAAGTAGACCTTGGTCCACTATTGGTGGGCTTGAACCTCGTGGAGGCTTCCTACGTACCATGCCTTGACATGGATCAAAGACCTCGTAGTTCAGGTGGGTTGTCAGGGTCGGTGCTCACTCTAAGCCCATGTGAGTCATGCTCGGTGTGAGAAACAAGAGGTTGCATGGACCTGACGATCACGTCGCGAAGGGTGCGTCCGTGAGAAGCGAAGAGGGGCTTACGCGTTGGGCGGCCCGTGGTGTTGGGACTTACTCCAGGATGGAGGCCCATATGGGGGTGCCTCATTCCCTATCACGTCCCTCACTGACCATGGTAGTGGGGAAGTACAGAGATGCACGGGTGCAATCATCCGTACCAAAGGTTAGGGGGTTACGCTCTGAGGCAGCCCTTCCCCTACGAACATATGCCACTCCGACAAGGAGGATCTCATTCCATGTGCGGAAGAGTTCCATTCCCGTGGAGACGAGTGGTGTAAAAAATGTTCGAGGTGGGGGGACCCTTCGTGAGGGAGACGAGGCTGGGTCACAGTTTAACGTCATGTGTTGAGGACGTGGTGCTTGGCAGTTTAACGTCCTGCAGCTCAGATGAGGTGGGTTCACCCCACACCCCTAGGACTTACATAACCGGTACCCTCTGGTCCTTGGGGAAGGGAAGGTACCAGTAAGGCCTTGGTAAAGGGGGGTAGTGGGGCGAACCATCGAGGGGTCCACGTTAGCGTGGCTATGCGAAGAAGCAATAGCCTTTAGCGTGCCTATGCGAAGAAGCATTAGGCGAAGCAACGCTACAGGTGGTGTTGTCCATGGGACTTTGAAATCACATCGTGCAAACCTGGAGGGTCGCACGGAAAGGGGAATCGCTAAGAAGAGGAGGGTTCTTTGCGAATTGGGGTGACTTAGCCTTAGCATGGGGCGTAGGTGTGAATGGGAGGTGCTTCGCGAAGTGGAACAGTGTTCACGGAGCACTGCCTCGCGATGAAGGGGTGCCTCGCGAAGCAGGGTCCTGCGAAGCAGTGTGCTTCACGAAGTGGAGCGGTCCTGCCTTAGCATAGGGATCACTCGTATGGGTTGGGTGTTTCGCGAAGCACAAGTGCTCCGCGGCTGCCCGGGTTCCCTTGGGAATCCCCTTCCTCCACGAACGCCCTTGAGCTTCGCGAAGGGCATCCCTCTCGGAAGAGGGGCTCAAAACGAGACAAAGCAGAGTCGTCTCGCGAAGTAAAAATACCTCGCGGAGCTCATGATTCCCGGGGTAAAGCGTGCTTCGCGATACGGGAGAGGAGAAGCCGAAAGGTCGGATTGTCCGTCGTCTGGGACTCAGGGGGAGTCGAGTATTTATAGGGATGGGGCGCCGCGAAGCAGGGCTCGCGCGCTGCCTTCGGGGCTTCGCGGCGGCTCGCGAATGTCAAACGGGTTCGCGGAGGATTACCGCCTCTGGAGCTTCGCGGCGGCTCGCGAACGTCAAACGGGTTCGCGGAGGATTACCGCCTCTGGAGCTTCGCGGCGGCTCGCGAACATCAAATGGGTTTGCGGAGGATTACCGCCTCTGGAGCTTCGCTGCGTCGCCATGGTTGGGGCGCTTCGCGGCGGAGCTTCGCGAGGCAGCGCGCCGTCTTTTTTCGTTCCTTTGTTTCGGGCCACATTTTTGGCGCCAACAAATGCTCCCCCTCATACTTGGATCCGCGGAGGGCGAAGGGTCGAAGTCTGAGGGAAAATCGCCAAAATTGTTGGTGGTTCGCGATGCGGCATCGCGAAGGGGCCCCGCAATGCTCGCCGGGGCCGGACGCGCCGCGATGCTTCGCGCGGTTGAGGCGCGCCACGATGCTCTGGGGTTTCCGCCTATAAATAGGGGGTCCGCCCTCTTTTGTCTTCACGTGCCTTGTCTTTTTGTGCACTCTCGACTTCGCGAAGCTCCGCGTACTCCGCGAATCGAGCTTCGCGGCGAACCGCGAGTCTCCGACTCCGCGTCCGCGCTAGGCAAACTTCTTGTCGGCCTTGGCCAGACTTCGGGACTTGGTCTCGCGACCGATCTTCGCGATTCCACTTCGCGGTCGAACTTCGCGATTCAACTTCGTGGCCGAGCTTCGCGATCCAAGGGCAAAAAAACTTTTCTGAGGGTCGGCATCAAAATGGCCCATCAAGAGGTTGTGCTGGGAGTGCTTGCAGATGCTGCTCGTCGAGATGAGATGACCAACCGTCCAGGCTTGGGGGAAATGGTTCGGAGCCACTCGGACCACACTTCCTTGTCAGACCTGCTGTCGGAAGGTCAGAAGGATTACCCGCAGTGAAAGAAACTGCCGTTGTACGGCTTCGAGCTGAGGGATGACGTCTTCATCCCTGAGGCAAGAAGGGATGAACCAGCTTGCTGGTTCAGGAGCACACCATGCCAGCACCAATGGTTCAGGGCGGCTGATGGTCATGCGCAGGAGGATTTCACACCCGTCACCGCTGATTTCCTCTACAATCATGTGAACGACATTGATGGTAGGCCACTGCAATCGGAGATGTCCCCTCCTCTCTACCGCACCATGCTGAAGGCGGCTCTGCAGGATCCGAAGAAGGGATGGTCTGATGAGTGGGACCTGCGCCAGGGCGGCAACTTTACCGATGACTGGGCCTGGGCCTACTGGGTAGGCGCCTCATGCGAGGAGTTCGAGGCCGAGCTGAGGAGAGTGGGATTGTATGAGGTGGCATGGGCCTCCCAGTTCCACATTTACCAGCCAAAGCAGCTGATGCCGGAACTGCTGAGTAGATGGTCGTCCAGGACCAACACTTTTCACCTGCATCACGGGGAGGTGGGCATCAGCCTGTGGGATGTCCACCAGATTTCCGGGGTCTCGATCTTGGGGGCCATGTATGACGAGTTCCTCCCCGTTTCCAGCGCGTGGAGGGATCCAGATCAAATGCCGCGATTGGCGTCAGCGCTGATGGCGCTCGTCCCTGGAGAGGACAAGGAGGCAGTGAGGGACGTCCACTTCAAGAGGTGGTTCAAATGCTTCCTGAACTTCCCAGAGAATCGAGAGTTCCCTCCAAGGCCTCGAACTTGTCCAAGGGCAGCCCAACGGGGCAAGGGGCACTCGTATTGGCGGGTTTTGGAGGACAGCCAATGGAAGACTTGGGGTTTCAGCGTCAGCACCGAACAACAGCCAATAGTCAGGCTGGCGGCGTTCATCGCGGCTCTCATCTGTGGGTGGATCCTACCAGTGAGAGATACAAGCATGGGGGTACGGCCCAGCTCGTTCATCATGGCGTCGATGTTGGCCATGGGGCAGCGGATCAACCTGGGGATCCCGATGCTCACCAAACTGTACAGAATGCTGCGGCATATTAGCGAGGGCAAGAAGCCGCCAAGAATATGTGGGCCCTTCCACCTCCTGTATGGGTGGATCGCGGCGCATATCAGGGGGATTTACGAGTATCCAAACCCCATTTCACCGCCAGGATCAGAATTTCTCCCCTCCATTCTGAACGCAGTTGGGAGCTTCCCATTCAAACTGGCCGTTCCGATGGTGCTGAATAGGGTGTGGATGGCGGACGAGTTCAACTTTCATCCCTTCTCACTGCCGACGGGGAGGCTTACTGATGATGGACGGGGAACAGAAGAACATCGGGCTTACCTCCTAGCCTTCCGAGGTGGAGTTTTGGTGGCTTAGATAGATCGTGAGCCAATCTGTGAACCGTACACCCCGCATCGTTTTGCGAGGCAGTTCCGGTGCCTCCAGCGGCTGACCCCGCAGGTATACTGGGAGGTGCGTCACGAGGAGAACCCGTGTGTGATGAGGCAGCTGTGGCTCATGTTCACACGTGAGGATGGAAAGATGCATATCGCATTGCCTCCGTCCACCGCCGCCATCGGCTTAGTGAAGGAGTACGCCATCAGCTGGGAGGCCGCTTATCCTGGGGAGATGGTGAAGCATCCAACGATCCGGGTTGGTGAAGGTGGGAATCCTTTATCTCGAGGTCGGGGTCGGAGGGCAGCTAGAGCCGCTCGCGGTAGCGGGGCTGCCATGGCGGAGAGACCCGCACCGGCCGAGGGTTTGACAGCAGCGGTGGATCCGGTGATTCTGGGCGAGCAGGGTCATTCGGAGGGGCGGCCACCGAGGGGATTCCGTCGGATATCCACTCAGGCTCCGGGGAAGCAGCTGCGTCACATCGACATGGTAGAATATGCCGTCTTTCCGGAAGCTTGGGACATTTGGGATGTCAACCGGCAATTCCTCAGCCCACCTGAGATGTGGGCCCACCTGAATCGCCTCGGGATGGAACTGCCGGGCATAGGCCCAGTTCGGGCTGGATTCATGGTGTCTCCGGTGGATGCGGGACAATACCTGGACGAGCTGGAGGATTACATCCACTCCAGTGGTGTCCCTCGCCCAATGACAGACCGGGTGAGGGTACTGTTGAATCAGACGGTCCCCCCACAGTTATCGGCTACCGATCTGAGGGAGCGCTTCCCCTTGCTGGAGGAATCAGAGGGCTCCTCTCGGGAGGATGAGGCTGGAGGAGGGAGCCCGCTGGAGGAGGGCGAGGTCGGAGACCGAGGCTCAGAATCCGACGATTTCGCGGAGGCTCTCGAGGTAGCATTCCAAACTTCTCTTCTTACGATCTGTTCTTGAATCCCTATGGACTTCTTACCAATGTTTGAGCCATACAGGAGGAACTTGTTCATAGGCCTCGTTCTCGCTCCTTTGTGGGTGATGTTGCTGACCTTCGGAACCCGCGCATATGGCTGCGTCCAGTTCTGCGTCTGGTGGGACCAGGGGGCCTGAGGCGGCTCCTCTGGAATCCCCAGACCTTCCAACAGTATACGGGGGGCCTCGTCTCGGAGTCCCACCAGTACCGGCCCAGGAGCAGCGCTCGGAGGTCGATCTTCGTAAGTCTCCTCCACCGGTCTCCTCGTTGTCACATGTAGGCCATTCCAACTAACGTTTATGTCTCTTTCTGTCATACAGTTCTCCGAATGGAGTGGGCTGCTGCAGCGAGGCTGGTCGGGATGTCTGGCGGCGTCCCTCCCAGGGGCATGCCAGTGATGGTGGCGATAGTCCCTTCACCTCCTCAAGCTGCGGCGCTCACCATCACTGGCGGGACCACCAGTAGGGCCGTACCTGAAGTCATGGAGGTGGACTCTGAAGAAGAGGATCAACCGGTCGGTCCCAGTCCTGTCCTGCCTGTGTCGACGTCAGGTGTCGTACAAGACTCAACACCAGATGCAGATCCTACTGAGGAATTCCTGCAGGCATATCCTGCGTACGAGCCTGCCGACCGCGCGAATTGGGACGAAACGACCTCTGATGAGGAATACAGCAGCATAGTCCATCGCCTGTCATGGAAGCTGATCACGCGCTTTATCAGGGACACTCCCCAAGCACAATGGCTGGCCGAAATGGATAGACTCTGCTCGTGGTTGCGCGAACTGTGTGCCGGGGGAGTGGATGCCCAACGCCCTCACGTGCTCATACGAGACCTCATGGCTGAGAAGATCCGGGAGCATGATCGTGGGCTGAGCGTGGGATGGCAGCGGAGGAAGGAGACCAGCATTAGGAAGCTCCAGGAGGCTGAAGGTGAGGTCCAACAGATGCAGATCCGGGCCAACGAGCTTTCAGCCACTCTTGATGTGCAGTCTGAGCTGGTCTCACGATTGAAGGCCCAGCTGGCAGAGGCTGAGGAGCATATGGGGTAGACCTTTGGAAGGATGGCTGCCGTCCGGGCCGAGGTAGAAAGGTCCAGGGCCAGAGTTGACGAATTACGCCCCTCCGCTACTGAAGAGGAGCGGGAGTTGAATCAGCGGCAACGGGCTTTGGACGCCGCAAGTCAACGGGTGGTGGAGCTACAACGCTCCTTTGACGGGGTCAACCCGTCCATGGGGGAAGTCAACCCTCGAGTATTGTAACAAACTCGAAAGAAACTTTTATTAACACTTTTGTGCTTCAACTCTTTATTTCTCCTTTGTTTTGAGTGCCGTGGCACGCACGATTTCCACTGTTTAATTGCCTTGTTACATCCCTACAATTTTTTCTGGACGTTTGATGACAATTTCCCGAGCCAGTCCAGATTTTCGAAAGATGGGGAAGGCTTGATCAGAGGAGGAACTTCCAGGATAGCCGAATTACTGTTTCTTCAACGTGCTCTTATGCACGACCGGGGCAACGCCAGGGGCGCTGAAATCGGTTCAAACAAATGAAAATGGGAAGTGTGAATCACGAAACCCAAATTCGAAACACTGTGGGGATGGCGTGACAATAAAGGACAACTGTTAGCCGTGGCAGACAAACGGTATCCCTACCGCGTTAGCCTGAAGTGGGGACAACAAATGAGCATCGACCGCTGACCATATTCGCAATGTGGGATTTTATCAATTTGTCGTCGATCAATCCTTCGGGACATTGTCCCGTAACGGTAGGAGATCCCTTGGGCATAGTATCCATGCCGTTATTGGGGGTCCCTCCAAACATGACCGGTCATCCGGAATGTTGGCCCAGGACGGTAGGTGAGCCGATGCGGCATGAGACCAGACTGTTAGGGGGTTCTTTCAGACATGAAAGAGGACGAGGGTCCGAATAAGGGGAATGCAAAGCGTGGAATATGGAGTGATGGTTTGTCCGAATAAAATCCAACACTTAGGTAGTTACACCACCGTGGTGGGAGTATGTCTGATAGGCACATCGGTTTGATCATGGATCATTCCTTCTTTTAGACAGGGCCTCTTTGGAAAGGGGATCTGTCACTTCCTAGTGGGATCTTGGGGCATCCTGAACTTGTTCAGGGTAAAATTGCAGCTACATAGTTCCCCCCGAGGGGTCAGGCCAGAGGGCTGGAAATGGGGAGGAATAGGATTTTGCGATTCCTGGGGCTGGACCCTAGGTGAAATGCCTGGGTGTCTCTACGTATCCCATGATGATGGGAATCAAGCCATACGTAGTTCTGGAAGCGCAGTTTATTGTCATGCGGGACGAGGAAGGGCCTAACTGTGTTGGTACACATCCCGCCAAAACTACTAAGCCCACGTGAGTCGCGCTCGGTGTGGGAAACAAGCAGTAGTGGTGGGAATTTCCCAACGCAGAGGGGGCAGGCTAGGACAAAGGGACACCCGGAGACTACCGGCCCAATGACACTAACATGATCATTTAGCGCACCTAGATGCGCGAAGAGAAAGAGCCAAGTATGACGGAATTCTACTTGAACATGAGGAAGTGGAAATGTGTGAATCATGGTGCTCGAGATTCAGATCACAATGATGGCGGTGTGACGATGGAGGATTACTGCTGACCATGTTCGCAACACAGCATCCTGTCGCGTTGGCCTAAAATGCGGACAAACAAATGAGGGTCGACCGTTGACCTTGTTCGAAACACGGGACCATGTCACAAATGTTATCAGATATCCGTAGGGACGTTGGCCCGAAACGATTGAAGTGCCCTTAGGTCCAACATTCATGGAGATCCCTTAAGCTTAGTATCTACGTCGTTCGAGGGTCCTTTTGGATGTGGAAGAGGATGAGGATCCAAACAGCGAGCTCGTGAAGCATGGTCATGGGATGAGTGGAATGTTCCTGTGAAAATCCCACGCTTCGGGCTCTTTTTCAAAACACATCTGAATACGGCAACGAAACGTATTAGAGAGAGGGAGCAAATTCCTTTCCCTTGGGGTGATCTTAGTTTAGGGTCATAGGGTTCGGACCATGGATGGGAAAAGGGATCAGGGGACGCATGACATCAAAACCTGATGTGAATGAGGACATAGTCCTGCTTACCATGCGTTCTCCGAGGAAATGCTCGAGTCGAGGGACCGAACACAAGGGTTAGGCTGGGCCCGCGGGGAAGTACCCGGGCGCTCCTACGTATCTCATAAGGATGAGAATCAAGCCATACGTAGTTCTAGAAGGTGGCATGGTAAGGTACCAGTGCCAGGGGAAAAGGGAAGTGTGGGAATAGCCCTTGCACTAAGAGAAGCAGAATTTGATGTATCTTGTTTGTTCTTTAAGGTGAATGGGTTTTTTTTGTGAAGCGACCGGCCTAGAATAGTAGGTCGTGATGTCGCCACAAGAATCAATCCGTGATGGGCATTGAAAAATGGCATGGCATGTGACCAATACCCAACGTGATGTCCTCTACAATGAGGTCACCACAATGCAGTGCCGTTTTTCGTCGTGCGGCCAGGACGATAATGTCACAGTTTAGGGTCGTATGATAGGACCAAGCATGCATTTTATCGTCATGCAGCGCAGACGTAGCAGGGACGATGCTAGGCGGGAAATGTGTGCAGTGTTATAAAACAAAATTGACAGAGACATAATCCCACATCAAATTGTACGCCATCCGGAGAGGGAAACCTTAGGCCGAGGGGCCTACACAGAGGTGAAACAGGAAGAGAGACTGGCTTCCCGAATGGGTTGTACCCAGAGACAGGGCATCTGGGCGGTCCTACATATCCCATGAGGATGGGAATTAAGTTGGACGTGGTCCCGAAGGGATCTTAGTTTATGGTCTTAGAGCTCGGACCATGGGATCCCCAAAGGACGCCAAATTACAGCTTTTGCCCCCCTAACATGCAAAGGTGCACTGAGGGATAGCGCCAAAAGTGTCGAGATTCCACCTGGACATGATGGGGTGGAAAATGATGTGAATCATGCAACCAACATTCATGGACTGAAGGGGCTGGCGTGACAACAGAGGATTACTGCTGACCATGTTCGCAACACAACATCCTGTCGCGTTAGCCTGAAATGAGGACTAACAAAACGAGCATCGACCGCTGACCATATTCGCAACGCGGGATTTTATCGATTTTTTGTCTGAAACCCTGGGGGGCGTTGGCCCGTATCGGTAGGAGAGCCCTTGGGCATTGTATCCAGGCCGTTCTTGGGGGTCCCTCCGGGTGTGAAAGATGATGGAAGTCCGAATAGGGGGGAACACGAAGCTTGACAAGTGGAAGGAACTTGATCAAGTTGAATCTGACAATCTTGGTCCTAGACTAGACTGCTCTTAATACATGGGTGAACCACTGCAGGGAGTCAAAGGACTCAACCTTGAAGGTGATCGAGAGATGGCAGATTCCTAGGGGAAGGGGGCATGGTGCCCAAAACCTTGTATCATACCTACACATCCCCCTTCTGGAGAGAGATAAACTAAGCGGCCTAGGTGACTGGGAGATCAGGGGATCACCAGGAGGTGGGGCTAGACCCGAATTGTAAACATCCATGTGGTCCTACGTATCCCATTAGAATGGGAATCAAGCCACACGTAGTTCTGAAGGGTGCCTTTTAATGTCATGCAGGACAGGGAATAAGAGGACTGAACCTCAGAATGGGGGCGTGCGTGGTGCAGTTGTTGCAAACCCGACGTGAATGAGGACGTAGTCCTACACTGCGCCACGCAGCCCTGTGATCAGGGTCCTGAAGGCAGGATTAGAGAGGTAAATTTGCTGAACTCAAGCTGGGTCCGAAGACAAGGGGTCTTGAACGTAGTTCCAGATGAGAGTCTTAGTTTATGGTCTTAGAGGTCGGACCGTGGGTGGTGACAACTCCCGAGTAAGCACAGATGTCAACCCAATCCCTAAGCCCACGTGAGATAAACTCGGTGTGGGAAACAAGGGGGGTATCCTCATTGCAATACGTGGGGCTTCCATCAAAGGGGAGTCAGCAGAGAGTTTCGAAGGACACCTTTGATGTAGCTTGTTCTCCCAATGCGCGGACGTGCACAGAGGAAAAGTACCGGGGGTTCTGAGATTCTACTCGGACATGGTGAAATGACGAAGGGTGTGAATCGTGTACCCGACATTTGGGCTTAATGGGTTGGCGTGACGACAGAGGAAAACTGTTATCCATGATGGAAACATAGCGTCTGTATCGCATTAGCCTGAGGTGGGAACAACAAACGAGCATCGACCGCTGACCATATTCGCAACACGGGATTTTATCGATTTGTTGTCCGAAACCCTGGGGGGCGTTGGCCCGTATCGGTAGGAGAGACCTTGGGAATTGTATCCAGGCCGTTCTTGGGGGTCCCTCCGGGTGTGAAATATGGTTAAATCCCTGATGCGGGGATACGCAAATCCTTGAAAGCGAGTGCGGACGTGTCCGAGTAAAGTTTGGCATTCCAGGTAATGAACCAGAGTACTCTTAAGTACATTGGTGAACCGCCGAAAAAAGGGATCGACGAAACAGCTCAGTAGGGGGTGGGAGCATGGCATGGTCATCACGAGACCGTCGTGAATGAGGACATAATCCCACACCGCACCATATGATCCCCTCATGGAGGAAGGATGGGCCAAGGGGCCAAGATGGGATGAGGATTCCCGAGAGATGGGGCTGGACCCGAAGCCTAGACGTTCAGGTGGTCCTACGTATCCCATTAAGATGGGAATCAAGCCACACATAGTTCTTGAAATGCATTTTAACGTCATACTGGACGAGGAGGGGAGTAATATACCCCTAAACAAGGGAGGTGTATGGCATGGTAAAGAAGCCGTCGTGAATAAAGACGTAGTCCTACGTCACACCATACGATCCTATAAGATAGGTCCTGGGCCACGGCCCGGAAAGGCCAAGGGGCCTGGGGCTGAGCCTCGGTCAGGAAGGCCTGACTGGTTTGTAGTTTAACGTCTTACATGAGGACGGGGGGCCAGGGGCCCAAGGAGGCCAAAGGGCCTGAGGCTGGGCCTCGTAAAGGGAGTTGCACGGCATGGCACATGATCCCGACGTGAATGAGGACGCAGTCCAACACCACACCGTACACTCCGGGTAAGAAGGGACCTAGGATGTGACCTGGAAAGGCCAAGGGGCCTAAGGTCAAGCATCAATCAGGAAGACCTGACTGGCTTGCAGTTTAACGTCTTACATGAGGACTGGGGTCTGGGACCCGAGGAGGCCAAGGGGCCTGAGGCTGGGCCTCGTAAGGGGAGTCGTACGGCATGGTACATGATCCCGACGTGAATGAGGACGTAGTCCTACATCACACCGTACACTCCAGGTGAGGAATCCTGGGCCGTGGCCCGGAGAAAAGGGGAAGTTATCAGTCAGGAAGGCCTGACTGGTTCGTAGTTTAACGTCTTACATGAGGACGAGGGTCGGGGACCCGAAAAGGCCAAGGGGCCTGAGGCTGAGCCTCGTAAAGGGAGGGCGTACGGCATGGTACATGATCCCGACGTGAATGAGGACGTAGTCCTACATCACACCGTACACCCTTATAAGGAATCTTGGGCCGTGGCCCGGATCGCTAGCACCACCTGGGAGAAGTTTGTCACCTCGGGATGGGGCAGAGGGGATCACTGTTCTTGATGCCTGGGGCATCTCGGGGTGGACACGAAGATCCAGGACACTGTTGACCATGTTCGAAACACAGCGTTCCTATGGTGACCCATATGGGGGAAACAAATGAGCGTCGACCGTTGACCAAATTCGCAACGCGGGACTTGTATCGATTTGTTGCTTGAAAACCCTCGGGGACGTTGGCCCGTATCAGTAGGAGAGCCCTTGGGCATTGTATCCAGGCCGTTATCGGGGGTCCCTCCGGGTGTGAAAGGTGACAGAATCCCATTCAAGGAGTGGGTGAAGCTCAGTTGCATTCATCCACGAAAGGGGAAAACACCTCCAGGGGGGAATGTGCAGTCGGGTCGAGGATTGCTCGACGTGGGTCGGGGCAAAAGTGTGCACCCTGCCATGTCTTGACCTGAGGGGAAGATTTTGGCTTTTGGGCAGGGCCAATTGACGAAATGTCCGGGCGTTCCTACGTATCTCATAAGGATGAGAATCAAGCCATACGTAGTTCTTGAAGGCCATGCAGTTTAGCGTCATGTGGTGAGGACGTGGGAGGGTAGAAGAACGGGAGTGGGCACATGGTGTGACCTTTACAATCTTTGCACGAGCGGGGTTACATGAGCGGGGCCAAGAAAGACCACTCCCTACTACACAAAGATCCTTCAAGGAGACTATTCCCAGGGGGAATAGCGGAAGAGAAAAGCTTGGGGATGGGCTCAAGACGAGGCGTCCGAGCGTTCCTACGTATCCCATGAAGATGGGAATCAATCCATACGTAGTTCTCGACATGCAGTTTAATGTCATGCGGGACGAGGGGCATCTCATTCGGGGATGTGTGCGGTATGGTACATGATCCCAACGTGAGGACGTAGTCCTAAACTGTACCGTACGATCCCGTAAGAGGGTAAGTCGGAGAGAAACGAGGGGGCTTGGGGCCAGACCGCGGTGGAGACGGGGCCAGGGGCCCAAAGAGGCCGAGGGGCCTGAGGATGAGCCTCGGTCAGGAAGACCTGACTGACTTGCAGTTTAACGTCTTGCAGTGAGGACGGAGATGCAGTTTAAGGTCATGCGGGACCAAGTCGCAGTTTAGGGTCATGCAGGAACCTCTCGCAGTTTAGGGTCGTGCATGACCACTTTTGCCCTAGGCAAAGTATCGCTTGAGGAATCTGGCATTGGTGGGAGGGGTTATACACTCTCCATCTGTGGTCACCAAGGAGTATGCTCCATTGGGGTAAACCTTATGGATGATATAAGGCCCTTCCCATTTGGGTTCCAACTTGGGCGGTTTCCTACCAGGAATCATTGGCGCTCGCAGGGCCAGTACCAGGTCACCCTGTAGAAAAGAGCGGAGACAAACCTTCTTGTCAAAATCTCTCGCTATCTTGTCCTGATGCCTTTCCAGATTGTGCAGGGCACGAAGCCGGTTCTCGTCCAGTGCCTCTAATTCAGCTAGACGGATCTCGGCTACCTCATCTGATGTCTGGTGATCATAAACTGCAGTGTGTAGCGACGGCAGCTGGATCTCAATGGGTAGGACGGCCTCAGCTCCATACACCAGGGAATACGGGGTCACCTGGGTAGAGTTGCGAGTCGTCATCCGGTAAGCCCAGAGGGCGTTGGGGAGCTTGTCCGGCTAACTTTTCTTGTTCTGACCAACCATCTTCTGCAGAATGTTAGAGAGGGTCTTGTTGAACGCCTCGATCTGCCCATTCGCCTGCGCGTGGTAGCGGGAGGTATGGTTCGACCGGATGTTGTACTTAGCATACAATTTCTTCAATTCAGCTTCTCGGAAGTTGGTGCTGTTATCGGTGAGGACGGCGTGAGGGACTCTAAACCAGTGGATAATGTTGGAGCTCACAAAGTCAACGATGGAACGGGCCTTGACTTCTTTGAGCGGGACTGCTTCTGCCCACTTGGAGAAGAAATCTGTAGCAGTCAGGATGAACCTGCATTGGCGGGCTGTTGCCGGCGGATACGGTCCCAATACATCGAGTCCCCATACCTCAAATGTCCAAGATTACTTGGTGGGGTGGAGGGGTTCTGGCGGCCGATGCAAGAAGTTGGCGTGTACTTGGCACGCGTGGCATCTCTTGGCGTATCCAATGCAATCGTGGATCATGGAGGGCCAGAAGTACCCTAACCTCCGGATTTGATGGGACAGCTTCGGCCCAGCTTGATGGGCGCCACAGGAACCAGCGTGAACCTCTTGCATAACTTGAGGTATCTCTACTCCTTGGATGCAACAGAGGAGGACACCATCAAAACCCCGTTTATAGAGGATCTGCTCAAGACTGGGGCCGCTCTGGAGGGTAAATTGAAGTGCGCGGCGTCGGATTCGCTCGCGCTCGGCCCGGTCGTCCGGGAGCTGACCATTTTGGAGATACTCGACAGAAGGTGCTCTCCAGTCGGGGGTGGTTTCAAACACTGCGTCTGACGAACCCGGGACTCCCGATATGGAGGGTCCGGCGGTGAGATGACTTACCCGCAGGCTATCACGGTCCTATTGGGTGACGGGAGAAATGAATCTACGGTGGGCCACGTGTATGACCAAATCATCTTGCTCGGGTTCTGCGAGCGACGCGGCTAAGCCAGCTTGGGCGTCCGCTTGGCCGTTCTGCGACCGTGGGACATGGGTAACCTCTGGTCGAGAAGAGAACTGGGCCATTAAGAGGAGGGTGTACTCCAGCAACGGTGCAAGCTCTGGCTTCCTGACGACGTAGTCGCCATTAACCTGTTTGATTACCAGCTCGGAATCTCCCTTCACATGTATATGGGGTACATGGATCTCAAGGTCCAACTCGAGGCCGGTGATGAGAGCTTGGTACTCTACCTCGTTGTTCGTACAACCTTCTGACAACAGGAACGAGTACGGCAGGACGGCTTGCGCCGGGGTAATGAAAACAATACCCAGACCCACTCTGTTGAGATTGGGGTCGTTGAGCCTTCTATTGGTGGGGCTCCGGGAGGCGCCGTCGAAATGAATTTGCCAACACAGGATAGCATGATCGACCGAGAGGATCGTCTCGTCGGGGAAATCCAGGTCCAGGGATTGATCCGCGGAGGTTGGATGGGCAGCTAAAAATTCTGCCAACGCCTGTCCCTTAACGGCCTTCTGAGGCACAAACCTGATGTCAAACTGCTGGAGAATCACTGCCCACCGTGCTAGTCGGCCAGTCAGCATGGGGCGGTTTAGGATGTACTTCAGCGGATCCACCCGAGAGATCAATTGCACCTCGTGGTGTTGCAGGTAGTGTCACAACTTCTGCACGGTGAAGACGAGCGAAAGGCAGCTCTTTTCGATAAGGGAATATCTGACCTCCGTATCGAGAAGCATGCGACTGAGATAGTAGAGACTGTTCTCAGTGCCCTCGTTATTCTTCTGGGCGAGCAGCGCGCCGAGGGATCTCTCCAGGGCGGTCACGTAAAGGACCAGCGGCTTTCCCGAGACGGGTGGCATCAAGACCGGAGGTTGGAGCAGATACTTCTTGATTTCCTCGAAGGCGATCCGACACTCCTCATCCCATTCGTAGGCAGCGCCTTTCTTCATGAGCCGGGAAAAGGGCTTACACTTGCCGGCCAGATTCGCAATGAATCGGCGTATATAGGCTAAGTGGCCTTGGAGGCCTCGGAGCTCTCGAATATTGCTCGGGGGAGGCATTTGGATGATGGACTTGATCTTCTCCGGGTCGATCTCGATACCTCGGCATCTGACAACAAATCCCAGAAACTTCCCGGAGGTGACTCCGAAGGCACACTTCAGCGGGTTCATCTTCAGGTGACGGGAACGGAGGAAACCGAACACTTTCTCAAGGTCTTTGAGATGGTCCTGGCGCTGGCATGATTTTACTACAAGGTCATCCACGTATCATTCCACCAATGTCCTGAGGATCGGTTTGAATATGCGATGCATGGCCCTCTGATAAGTGGCACCTGCATTTTTCAAACCGAATGGAATTAACCGGTAGCAAAAGGTACCCTGGGGAGCCCTGAAGGCAGTGGACTCCTTGTCTTCGGGGGCCATCTAGATCTGGTTATACCCGGAATACCCATCCATGAAAGAGAGGGCTTGGAACCCGGCTGTGGCGTCAATCAACAGCTCCGTCACTGGGAGTGGGAAGTCATCCTTTGGGCAGTGGCGATTGAGATCGCGGAAGTCGATGCAGACTCTGATATGCCCATTCTTCTTCCTGACCGGCACAATGTTGGCGAGCCATTTGGGGTACTGGACCTCCTTAATGAAGTTGGCTTTGATAAGCTTGTCAACTTCGGCCTCAACCATAGCACCGTGAGAAGGGTGAATTTTCCTGGGAGGCTGCTTGAACCCACGATGTTTTGCTGGGAGGCCCAGACGGTGGACGACCACTTGGGGATCCAGCACTGGCATCTCATCGTAACTCCAGGAAAACACATCGTGGTGCTGTTTGAGGGAGTCTACATACTTCTGCCGCTCCTTGAGGGACATGGCCGCACTGATCAATGTGGGTCTTGGATCTGCCTCGCTACCAAGGTTCACCTGTACCAGTTCATCAACCGTGGTAGAAAATCCTTCTTCAAAGGCTGGGGGAGAATCCTCCAAGTCTTCCTCCCCAGCCGTGGGGGGACTTCCCGCGACGGAAGATACTTCTGGGCTCTCAAAACCCGAGGGGCAGCTGGTGCCGGCTTGGGCAGCAGCGGTCATCACATCAGGAGACTCACTTGTCGTTGAGACCATAGAAATGAATGCATTTGATCCGATCCCATCTGGCCTTCGGCCTAAGGGGCCACGCTTGATGATATCAAAGCAGTGGTGACGTGTCGTCCTGAGTCGGTTAATTCTAGCCCGGTGGAATAGACACGTATGGAGCACCGCCATTGTCATGAGCTTGACGTCCCGGTACCGTACAAGGGTAGGAGGTTCCGGGATGACCCGAGCCTGGTTGATGTAGGAGTACGAGGTGATTTTCCACCGTCGCTTGGACATGGGAACATGCCTTCCTTACGTACCCGAAACAACGAAACATTGTCCCATGTCGGGGGTCGTGGCCTCCAACCGGTGGATCGGGAGGATGTAGGCGTCGTCCATGCTTGCCCAGGGATCACTTGTGATCGGGGCGGGCTCATCCTCGCTTACCAGGATTTGCTTGTCCTTACTTTTGTAATAACCCGCATCCAGATAGCGGGCCTCACAAGAAGCGGAAGGGGATGCGTCTCCTTGGAGCATGCCTACTCGACCGTTCAGCGAGTACTTAAGGCACTGGTGATACGACGAGGGGACCGCTGCATGCAGATGGAGCCATGGCCTACCCATTAATGCGTTGTAGGCGGTGTCCTGAGAAACAACCATGAAATCGGTGCTGGCAATTAAGCCACCGAACTGAGTCTTCAGGCGGATCTTGCTGACCAGGGTTTGCTCTGTCCTGTCGTACCCCTGGATCCTAAGGTCAGAGGGAGTCAAATCACCTTCGGACAGACCCAGCTTTCGCAGCGTCCGGGTCGGAATTAGATTGATTCCAGAACCCGTGTCAACGAGGCAGCGACGGACTTCCACACTGTTAAAGTGGCTAGTGATATACAGTGGGTGAATGTGCCACTGTATAGGAGGGTCTTCATCTTCACCGGAGAACGAGATAACCGCCTGACATTCGGCGTTTTCAAACGTCTCAGTATGGAAGGCTTCCGCAGCTGCTACCTCCGTCTGGAACTGGAGGGGACTCCTCAGGGCCTCGGCAAGTGCCTCACGCATCTCGGATGACAGGCGCAGGGCCTCAAGGATGGAATGCCTCGCCGGAATGTCGGCCAGGTGATTTAGGACATCATACTTGCATTCCAAACGCGAACCTCTGCTTATAGGGGGTTTTTCGGCATTTGGAGACATAGCGGGTCCTTCCGGTTGAACTGGCGGTCGGCTAGCACTGGGTACATCCTGCTGCCTGCTAGTAGAAGCCTGGAGAGTAGTCACCGGACTAAGATCGGATAGCGGAGGCTGGCCTGTCGCCGGGCAAGACTGGCTGTGATACAAACGAGGTGGCTCTCCTTGATCCAGCAACACGAACGACGGTGGAGGTAGAGCCAAGGGTGCTGGATGGGTCTGCGCGTGCTGAGATCTGCGCTGAGCCTACTGCCTGGTCTCAGTAGCGTGCACGGCTTGGCCGCAAGTGCCTGCTGACGTACCTCGATGACCGGCGCGATTGCGATTCCGCTGACGTTGACGTCGGCTGGAAACGTTGGGGCGGTCTGCCTGGGGTTCCCCCTCGTCGGGGGTCATATAGGGCTTTACCATCTCCATGGTGTTAACCGAAGCCTACCCATGACTGTCGCTCGAAGAGTCATCCACCGCTGGGTGGATTCTGGGAGGAATGCCCATTTCGGGAGGCATAAAGTCGCCAAGAGTGCGGGATGACGACGGCACTGGCGGTGCACATTGCTTCTTCTTGCGTCGCCGCTGCTTGCCCTTTTGGGCAGAGGTCGACTGTGAAGACGATGCTGAGGCACCAGCTACTTCTTCTGAAGGTTCCGACTGCTTCAGGCATGCCCGGATGATACCCTGGGCACGGACGACGGTTTTTCGAGCCATCCAGTTGTCGTATTTCTGGGACCCGCGGCTAGGGACCTGCTGCCACTCACCTTCGCCGTCGCTGCCGATTTCTGATCCCGCAAAGACGCCTGCCACTTGCGCTGGCGCTGGGCCCAACTTGACTATGTTGTTGTTGACCTGGTCCTGAAGCCAGTCTTTAAACACATATCATCGCTTGAGGGTGTTCCCCAGGATCCGATGATAAGGGCAGTAGTTGGGGTGATCGGTGAGATGCGCCTCTGCCGGCCTTCTACAATCAGGCAGACGCACAATCCCTTGCTCTAGAGCACTTCAGAAGTAGCCAGGGACCTGATTTCTGTTGAACAAATAGGTCTGGTACCTTCTTTCCGGATAGCGGGCCCTGGGGTCCTATTCCTGTCGAGGGACCGGAGGGGCCTGCTGAGGAGGCGACGCCTGGTTGTCTCGCCTAGGTGGCGGTGGCGCATTGCGCGGGGGAACCTGTCGGTTCTGAGGCGGTCGCTGCTAGGCAGGAGCCTGTGCTTGAGGTGGAGGACCTCTGTGGGGTTGCGGGGGTGGTGCCGCCAGCAGCAATTCCAGCCGCCCCGGGGCTTCTATTTGAGCCACTGCGGCGGGTTCAGCCCTGGCGGCCCTCCTGGCTGGGATCATAGGGGGCAGCAAACGTGCCTGACTAGCCTGTTGCAGGGCCTCCTCGAGGCGCTGGGCCTTATCCGAGAAATCTCTGAACCCTCCAGGATAGTTCTGGGTAATCAAGGAGGGTACCAGCTCTGTCTTAATGTTCCCCACACACATCGTCAGTAATTGCTCCTGAGTCAGTGGCATATCGAGGGAATACATAAGTCCTTTCCATCTGGCGATGAAGTCTGCAACCCGCTCATCAGGCCTCTGTTTGCAGTTGAATAGGTCCGCAATGCTGGTCTTTTGTGTGGTGGAGCTGAACTGGTATAAGAACTGCCGGCGAAGATCCTCTCAACCAGTCACTGATCCGATAGGGAGCTGGCTGTACCAGACGAATGCCAGACCTTCCAATGTCTGTACGAAACATCGGAGCTTGGCGGCTTCTTGCTGAGCCGGGGTCCCCAGCATGGGGCCACACCTGGAAGAGAAATGAGCCATGTTCTGGGGTGGGTCCCCTGTCCCGTTAAAAGGCGAGAAAGTGGGGTTCCCAAAACCAGGAGGCGCGGGCATATCATCCACCCACACGGGATAAGGCTTTCCATCCGGTGGGACCGCCACCTGCCGTGTTTCCAACGCCTCGAGGCGGGCTGTTAGTGCTGAAATAAGGTCCTCCGAGTGGGGGTCCCTGTCTTGACGGGGATCCCTAACCACAAGCGCGTTTCCAGGTTCTTCAACACGGTAGACGGCTTCGGCTGCTCGTGGGTCGACTGGCTGGACGACCTGCTGGGCGACTGGGGGAACCCGGGTTGGATTCTTCAGATTGCCCCGTCGCTTAGGGGGGTTTGGCGAGACATATCACACCCTCTTTCCGTATGTTCCAGCTTCCGCCCTGTCCGCGGAAGTAGCATGATCAGGGTTGCCCGGAGGCATCTCGCTGGGGGGAAGTTGTTCCTGCCCCTTCTGCCCCGGCCTGGGATTACCATAGTAGGGTCGTCGCTCTGCGGCGCGTTCATCCAAGAGTTCGTCAACCAGCCTCTTCTGCTCAGCAAGCTGCTGGCGCAATGTGGCCTTCTCAGGATCTTCGTCCGTTTTCTGCACAGAGGCGGACGGGTCGGAGTGCTTGACTATTTCGACGTGCTCCTTACCCTTGCCAGTGCTTCGACCGAGTGCCAGCGACTCGGTGGATACGGGGAGGCCTTGCAGGTTCCTCTGATGACGGGTAACTCTCCCTAATGGGTCGAGTAGTGGCGGTACACCCTCGGATGGTAAGTCTCCATCAAGGAACTCAAGCTCATCTTCCTTATCCACAACGTCGGCCATGTGGACTGTGACCTCTCTTGAGGGCATATCCTCAATGTCGCATAGCGAATCAGGCTGTCGTCAGATAGGGTCGAAGAGGAGAGCGGCATAGCGTCCCCAACCACGGACTTGCACATGGGGGTGGCTTCCCTGACGATTTAGCGGAGTGCTTTAAGACTCTGAACGCATTTTTGTTGAAGGGCGCTCTGGTGGCCTGGCGACTCGGGGTGCTGGGCCACAAGGAGTGCGGCCGCATCGATCAGGCGGCATTGTTCGCCAATCTCCTCGAAGTGCTCTCGACTTCTGGGGTACACTACTCATTCGCAACAGAGGCGGAAGTGCGTCGCCCAGAGGGTTCAACAAAAGCATCCCACTTCTTCAGGGGTAAGAGACTCGGGTACGCGGAAATTCAGTGCCGCCGTGGGCCAGAACTTCTCTGGGAAATAATCCGCTGCAAGGATACTCCAGATGCTCCTAGGCTCGGACTCAGGGTCTGGCCCTGTGTTGCCCCACTCGTCAACCGGGGGTGGCTGAGGAACCGGAAGCGGTACAGAGGCGGACCTTTGGGATAATAAGCTCGGCGGTGGAGAATACGGAAAACGAGCTGACTGGCCGCCGAATTACGGGCCATCCTCCGAAGAGTGAGGTGACCTAGCCACGATGTCACGATATGACGGGCTGATAATCACAGCTTCCGGAACAGGAGCCGCGGCTACTGGCGACGGGTCATGTCGTCGCTCTACCGTCGTGGGCCCCCAAAATAACTCTACGTGATCCCTGGTAGAGGTAGAGGGCTCTTCTGGTGACAGGGGCGATGATTGCGTGGCCGAGACCTGCGGAATTCCCAGGATTTCTTCCTCCTGAATGTACCTGCGGAGAGAGATGGGAATCCGGTGGGCCTCAAATTCTGAGAGAACGAGGCTGATGCATCTGGTTCCTGCCCCAGTCCTTGATACGGAGGAGCTGGGAGAAGGTTCCATCGCTGAATCGCATTCCGCTTCCGAATCGGAGAAGCGGGCAGGTTTGATCTCCACCTGGGCCTTCCCAGGGTTCTTCTTGTGGCGGTGACGACCCGCTCTTCTGCCCCTGGGTGGCTCTTCGGGACAGGGTTGACCCCTATCAGGCAGCCTTGGGGCGGCGCTGGCGCCGTGGCGGAGAGGACCCCCAGTCGAGACAGCCGGGGTGCGAGGGGCACCAGGGAAAATGTCAAAGGGTACATGGGGAGGACCTCCATGAACAGTACCCATGTGGGCGGGGCCTCTGTTGGAACTGGCAGGAGCATGGGGAAGACCTCTATGGTCGATGCGAGTGGAGCGAGGCCGACCTTCACTCCTCAGGTTTCTGGGGCAAGGAGGACCTTCGCCGGTTGCAGAGAGGACGTAGGGAGGGCCCCCACGTTGGAGAAGGACCGGATGGACGGTGCCTTCAGAAGGATGGACCCCATACCCTGTACAGCGGGCGCGGGAAATGTCTCCGCGCTGAGCGCCACTACCGCTGGGAAGGTCCTCCTACAGGATGGGGGCAGCACGAGGCATGCCTCCATGACGAACCTCGGAGCGGGGAAGGCCCACGCTCTGTGGAGTACTGATACGGGGAGGACCTCCGTACGGGGTGGCATCACCGCGGGCTAGCTCGCGGCGATCACCACTGGGGCCTGCAACCCGGAGAGTCAACCCAGCCTGCCCATGGGGTAGTTGGGGTCTCAATCTTGGTTGGGCGAAGGGGTGCCCCTGCTCAATGTACGCGGGGGCTTCATAATGTACGTCGGCGGTGGATCGGGCCACTGTAGCTGTCGACGTGGATGCGCCTGAGCGAGCGTCCTCAGCCCGGGCCCGGCGCTGACGTCGGGTTAGGCGAGCCGGTGCAGGTGGTGCAGGGACGTAGTCTGCCTGCTCTTCCTGCGGGGCCGGACGGCGGCGCTGACGCGGCCGGACGGGAGCTCTCGCCTGGGGGCCCCGGGTCGGGGCCCTGAGCGGACTGAGCCGGACAGCGCCTGCCTCTTCAGCGTAAGGCGAAGAGTCGTCAAGGCGTTCCAGGGATAGGCTCCCGAAACGGTTGAATGTCGGGGTGGGGAGCAGGGGCTCCCTGCGCGGCCTGTTAGGGCGGCATTGACGGCGGGGCCTAGAGGCCTCCAGGTCCAGGCGGGCCATATCCCGGGTTGGGATGACCCATTCTTCCTCATACCTGGGCACGAGGCTGTTGATCACCCTTCGTTGGATGACCTCTGATGGGGAAAGGGGACGTGGGTGTCCCGCATCCCGTGACGTGGCAGCCGTCGTGGTGGTAGTGGCGCCATGTGGAGTGGCCGTAGTGGTGTTGCCCCTGCCCCTGCGCGGGCGAGGAGCGGATGGTGACCGCATCTCTGAAATAGCAACCTAGTTCCTAAGAAACAAAGGGATCAACTCATCAGTACTGAGGGGAAAAGGATTGAATGCCAGTGCCCCAGCGTTCTTCCATCCTCCATGTCTGTGAGAAGGATCCACGCCAACACGCTGCAGAGCGGAGTGCCCCACGTCCTACTACCCCGACTTCCGGTGAGTTTCACGACAGGCCCACCATTTTCTTGGCGGGACCAGGCAACAGATATCTGGATCCGGTGACACGTCAATCTACTGGTGTCTTGAACGCTACTAATCTCCATATTGAGGAGAATACTTTCACGTCGGGTTCACCATTTCTGTTTCCGACGCTTTCGCCGGGGCGCGCGCATCCGTCTGCGGAGGACGCGCGGCTTTGTTGCCCCGAATTCCCGCTTTCCAAAGGCGGGCGGCATTCGCTCCTTATTCAGGGACGTCTGCTCCTTGATCGAAACGGGATGATGGGATGTCGGTTCTTCCTTCCGTGGATTCCTCCTCGGAACTCGCCACCTAGTCCGGGTCTCCCTTATAGATTTAATACGTAGTTCGTGAAACTCTTCCCAGTGCCATGTTTCCATGGACACCGGTTAATTACACTGCTTCTGTCGGGACATTCCAAAGGGTCCAATCAAGGAAGAAACCTTCGGTCAGGGGATTAGTCACGTTGAGGCATCAGTAGCGTGTCTGGATGCTGGGGTACCTGGCATGTCTTTCTGTTATCCTTGATCACAAGGATTCTCAAGGGCGTGGAAGCCCGAGGAATCCCACATCGGGCGCGGGGAATTACATGTCGTAGACACATATCTGAGGTTTTCCTCAGCTTCCTGTGCTCAACACAGGGTATGCCGTGAGTTTATCATCCAGCGGAGACGGATCAACCCAACCAGAGCATTAGCTAGGATAAATCGGATTGAGGGATCCTCCTTGAAGGGATATCGACACCGGGGCTAGCTCGTGGGCGACAGTGAATGGAGTAGAAGGAGAGTGAAGTAGAACCATCGCAGGGGGGCGACAGTGAAGTTGGGCTTGAGCCTCGACGAGGCTTCCTACGTATCCCCGTGGCAGGGAATCAAAGTCCGCGTAGTTCGGGATGGTGCCGGTAAACCGACGTGAAGCTGGACCTTGGTCCGATGAATGTCGTCAGCGTACCGACGTGAAGATGGACCTTGGTCCGATGGGAGTTGGGCTTGAACCTCTGGGAGGATTCCTACGTACCATGCCTTGACATGGATCAAAGACCTCGTAGTTCAAGTGGGGTTGGGTCGCAATGGCTTACCACTGGACCAGAATGTAGTTTAACGTCATGCCAGACGAAGATGGGACCCGACGTGAAGAAACGACGGGTGGGTGTGTCGGTGAACCGACGTGAAAGTAGACCTTGGTCCACTATTGGTGGGCTTGAACCTCATAAAGGCTTCCTACGTACCATGCCTTGACATGGATCAAAGACCTCGTAGTTCAAACGGGTTTGGGTTGCAATGGCTTACCACTGGACCAAAATGTAGTGTAACGTCATGCTGGACGTAGGTAGAACACGACGTGAATTGGGTGATGGGTGGGCTTGAACCTCGTGGAGGCTTCCTACGTACCATGCCTTGACATAGATCAAAGACCTCGTAGTTCAGGTGGGTTTCACCGGTGAACCGACGTGAAAGTAGACCTTGGTCCACTATTGGTGGGCTTGAACCTCGTGGAGGCTTCCTACGTACCATGCTTTGACATGGATCAAAGACCTCGTAGTTCAGGTGGGTTTCGCCGGTGAACCGACGTGAAAGTAAACCTTGGTCCACTATTGGTGGGCTTGAACCTCATGGAGGCTTCCTACGTACCATGCCTTGACATGGATCAAAGACCTCATAGTTCAGGTGGGTTTCGCCGGTGAACCGACGTGAAAGTAGACCTTGGTCCACTATTGGTGGGCTTGAACCTCGTGGAGGCTTCCTACGTACCATTCCTTGAAATGGATCAAAGACCTCGTAGTTCAGGTTGGTTGTCAGGGTCGGTGCTCACTCTAAGCCCACGTGAGTCATGCTCGGTGTGAGAAACAAGAGGTTGCATGGACCTGACGATCACGTCGCGATGGGTTCATCCGTGAGAAGCGAAGAAGGGCTTACGCGTTGGGCGGCCCGTGGTGTTGGGACTTACTCCAGGATGGAGGCCCATATGGGGGTTCCTCGTTCCCTATCACGTCCTCCACTGACCTTGGTAGTGGGGAAGTACAGAGATGCACGGGTGCAATCATCTGTACCAAAGGTTAGGGGGTTACGCTCTGTGGCAGCCCTTCCCCTATGAACATACGCCATTCCGACAAGGAGGATCTCATTCCATGTGCGGAAGAGTTCCATTCCCGTGGAGACGAGTGGTGTAAAGAATGTTCAAGCTGGGGGGACCCTTCGTGAGGGAGACGAGGTTGGGTCACAATTTAACGTCATGTGTTGAGGACGTGGTGCTTGGCAGTTTAACGTCCTGCAGCTCGGACGAGGTGGGTTCACTCCACACCCCTAGGACTTACATAACCGGTACCCTCTGGTCCTTGGGGAAGGGAAGGTACCGGTAAGGCCATGGTAAAGGGGGGTAGTGGGGCGAACCATCGAGGGGTCCACGTTAGCGTGGCTATGCGAAGAAGCAATAGCCGTTAGCGTGCCTATGCGAAGAAGAATTAGGCGAAGCCACGCTACGGTTGGTGTTGTCCATGGGACTTTGAAATCACATCGTGCAAACCTGGAGGGTCGCACGGAAAGGGGAATCGCTAAGCAGAGGAGGGTGCTTTGCGAATTGGGGTGACTTAGCCTTAGCATGGGGCGTAGGTGTGAATCTGAGGTGCTTCGCGAAGTGGAACAATGTTCGCGGAGCACTGCCTCGCGAAGAAGGGGTGCCTCGCGAAGCAGGGTCCTGCGAATCAGTGTGCTTCACGAAGTGGAGCGGTCCTGCCTTAGCATAGGGATCACTCGTATGGGTTGGGTGTTTCACGAAGCACAAGTGCTCCGCAGCTGCTCGGGTTCCCTTGGGAATCCCATTCCTCCGTGAACGCCCTTGAGCTTTGCGAAGGGCATCCCTCTCGGAAGAGGGGCTCAAAACGAGACAAAGCAGAGTCGTCTCACGAAGTAGAAATACCTCGCGGAGCTCATGATTCTCGGGGCAAAGCGTGCTTCGCGATTCGGGAGAGGAGAAGCCGAAAGGTCAGATTGTCCGTCATCTGGGACTCAGGGGGAGTCGAGTATTTATAGGGAAGGGGCGCCGCGAAGCAGGGCTCACGCGCCGCCTTCGGGGCTTCGCGGCAGCTCGCGAACGTCAAACGGGTTCGCGGAGGATTACCGCCTCTGGAGCTTCGCGGCGGCTCGCGAACGTCAAACGGGTTCGCGGAGGATTACCGCCTCTGGAGCTTCGCGGTGGCTCGCGAACGTCAAATGGGTTCGCGGAGGATTACCACCTCTGGAGCTTCGCGGCGTCGCCATGGTTGGGGCGCTTCGCGGCGAGGCTTCACGACGGAGCTTCACGGCGGAGCTTCGCGAGGCAGCGCATCAGCTTTTTTCGTTCCTTTGTTTCGGGCCACATTTTTGGCACTAACAGTTGCATCATTGAAAGTACTTGGTTGGGTCCTAATACATAATGATCCGGTAATTTCATATGCTTTATGTCATTTTAAACCGCATGATTTATATTTTCCTTCACGTGATTTGAAATCAGTTGCTGTTTTTTTTATTTAAAAATTTGGAGGCATAATAATTATGGAGTAAAATGTGAAATATATAATGACCTCCAAATCATTATTTATAGGTAATCCTCCCCCAAAGGGTCCCAAGAATTTGGATTCAAAGACTACTAAGTAGCTTGATCCATCAGCAAGGGAATTTTCTATGATTTACCCGTCACATGATGGAACTGATCCTTCTAAATCTGATTTCCCTCCAAACGGGAGGGAACTGATATAGTGTGACGGGTGGGAGACCATCATCAATTGAAATGAATAATTATTTTACAATGTATCACATGTCATCACTACTTAGTAAGAGTTTCATAGGCTAGTTGGAAGGCACCTTCAGGTAAAATTTACGAGGAGAAACGTGTCGAGTATGAAAAAAACATGGAATAATTACTTTGGGATTCAACGGGAATAATATATCTATGGAGGAGCTCATTGTTACCGAGGACAAGATGGAAATTTTTTTGGAAAACCTTCTCAAAGAGGATTCCGATAAACAAACTATTTTTCCATAATGGAGTCTTCACATATGGACGATATCTAATAGGCTAAAATTGAAAATCCAAGATTTTTCCATGACATATCCTCTTGATTGATAGTTTTGTGTACTTGAATGGTTTTACACATTTCGTTAAAAGTGTGTTCTTAATAAAAAAACAAATATTTTGAGGTTTTAGTAGGCGTATAAGGAAGTCTGGGAATTGTAGAAAAAGTTAGAGTTTGTTAAGAAGGGTAAGATTTATGATTTTACCATTTATAATGATTGTGTATTATGGTTTGGCAAGAGATTATGTATGAAACGTGATTCATAGTTGAATAAATAGTTATTATGTGAATCTCATAGTTCTATGCTTTCAGTTCATCCTAGTAGTACTAATATTTATAATGATATTTGGGAGTATTACGGGTGGGATGGAATGAAAATAGATATTCCTGATTTTACTATGAAATGTTTGACTTGTTAGTAAGTTAAAAAAGAGTGGCAGTAAGAAAAAAAGAATCCTTCATCCATTACTGGTGCCAATGTTGAAATGGGAAAATATAACCCTGGAAATCAGTGTGGGATTACCAAAGACATCTCATGTTAATAATGATATATGGGTTATTGTTGATCGATTGACTAAATGTGCTCATTTACTTCCTATTTGAGATAAATTGTCTCTAGATCAACATTCTCAGTTTTATGTTAAAGAGATAGTCAGTCTATCTGGAGTTCCCCTCTACATTGTATCTAATCATGATCCTAGTACTACTTCTAAATTTTGGAGAGGCCTTCAAAATTCGTTGGGTACTGAATTAAATTTAAGTATAACTTTTCATCCTCAATCATATGGGAAGTCAAAATAAACAATTTAGAAATTGGAAGATATTCTACATGCTTGATAAATGGATTACCAGGGAACTTGGTACCAAAATATTTCTTTGGTTTAATTTTCTTATAATAACAGTTTTCATTCAAGTATACATATGGGTCCATTTAAGGCATTATAAAGACTTTTATTTCAATTTAAATCTTTTTGTGATAAAGTCGGTGAAAGGAAACTGATGGGACCAGAATTAGTGTAAGAGACGATAAAAAAAGATCAGTTGATTCAGAAGCACATGAGATCATTTCAGATAATGTAGAAAAGTTATTCAGATAACAGGAGGAAGGAACATTCTTTTGATGCAGGTGATCATGTCTTTCTCAATGTTTTTTAATGGAAAAGTGTTTTTTTTGGTATGAAGTGAAATTTGATCCTGAGGTTCATTGGACCTTATGAAATCGTAGAGATAGTAGGATCAGTTGCATACATAGTAGCTTTACCTCCATGTTTATCCAAGGTACACAATATTTTTCATGTTTTAATGTTGAGAAAGTATATTCCATATCCATCTCATGTTTTCAGTCGAGAGGTAGTTCAGTTGAAAGAGAATCTTTCATATGAGGAACAACTAGTCTAGATTCTTGACCGAAGAGATAAAGTGTTGCGGAACAATGTAATCCATTTGAAAAAAGTTTTTTGTAAAACCAAATGGTTGAAGAGGCAATGTGGAAATCTGAAAATGCTACATGAGATAAATACACTCATTTATTTAATAATTAATTAAAATTACGGGGATGCATTTTTCAAAAGGGGGAAGGGTGTAACATCCCAGGTAAATAAATGATTTCATATTTTAATATTTATTAATATTTGTTGAAATAAATATAAATTTTAATTTAAAGGGGGATAAATGTTAGATAACATACCTGGTACGCCACAATTGGTTTCTTTAATATATTACGTTGCACACAACATTAAGTTATACTGAAAATTAATAATATAATATTATTATTTTAAATGGTAGTTAATGCATAGTCATTATATTGGTAGGAATAAACATAAGAAACTAAAATATGATTACAAATTTTTGTCAAAGAGAGAGTACCTTGAATATCTAACATCTTATATTTAATTATAAGACAATTACCATAATTCTATTACTATAACCGATACTTATACTTCTCCTTAAGGACATCCAAAAACATTCCTTAGAAATATCTCTAGGGATATCACTAATGATTTTTCATCCTAGTTTCCAAAGGTTAATTAAACCTTTTCTCGGATACCAAATATAGATACCCAAGCTTGACGTACATGGACATTGCATTATATTTTCAGAATACTTAATACATAACAAAAAAAGACACCCAAGGATAGTAATAGTTTTGTTTCTTTGGAAACATAGAAAAATATCTCTAGGGATCTCCCTTTTCTTCCATAAAACAATTCCTTATATCCTGGGGAAAATAAAACATAAAAAGGGTGAGATCAAATTCTCAGTTAGGGTAAACATGGAGAACATAAAACAATCCATAAATATTTGAACGCAAAAACATGAACATAAAATCTAAACATCAAAATCCTGAGTAATTACATAAAACATTACAATACATAAGGCATAGATCATAATGGAAAACTAATCATGATATAATAGCATGATGATAAAACATCTAATTGTGGAAAACCATTAAGCACATGATATGATTTCCATAGTAGCCAAGACATTTCTACCAAGACTATCATTGTGGAAAATTTCCTTTACTTAACCGGGTTTACATGCCATTCCAGCCCTGTTTTACTGAACCATATTTAATTTCCATTCCAACCATGTCTATCTCATGAGATATAAATCATAACCAAATTCATTAGAGGGAGATATAGGTCCCACCCATCTCATAATGAAATCATTCATTCGTGTGCCACATAATAAACAAAAATCATTCATCATAACCCAATGAATAATATGGGATTCATAAACATCATCCAATTATAACATAATCTATATAAAACAAATCGATATCATTTCATCATAATAAAAATCAAACCATGTAAATAAGAGGGAAATTATACTTCAAACATAAACATACTAAATAATGTCACCTTAGATCGAAAATAGTTTTTATAAAACACTTTAAATGAATTCTTGATGAAAATAACATTTTTTATTCAAAATCAATTTCTTTTCTCAAAATAAATTGCAAAATTAAAATAAAATGATTTTGTTGAAAAAAATCACAAAATATTGTATATAACTCTTCATGAATATAATTTTTTATGAAACCGTGAAAATCCATTCTTTTCATATATGTTAAAAAACAATCATCTCGTACTTTTTCCAGAAATGTCAAAAAGTGCCTCATATGGTTAACAAAAGAAATATTCCTTCCATACCACATAATAAAATTAAAAAAGGTTAAACATGAATTTAAACAAATATGGATTAATATTAAATACATTATGAGTTTTTTAGCAAAAACACTTAAAGGGATGATAAATATTACCACTGAAAATACTTACGAATACACAATTTCAGATTAGAATGAGATTGGAATAATCATCCCTTACCTTAGGTCTGATATGCTTTGTACGTATCCCAACCTCCTGTATAACGATTTAAATATTGTCATTGACTTATTTCAGAATCATTTTCATTGTTTTTATATCATATATGGTCATATTCTTATGTTCTTATAAGTAATATTTCATTGCTACTTGTTATTCGGGTGTTCATTTCTTTATGTTCTTGTGTGTGTTTTGTTGAATAAATTCTTTTTACACTTTTTAGGTTATAGATAAATCATTTAAATAATGTTATTAGTGTAATACATAACATATTTATTCATTCAATTTATTGATATAATCATTATTGAATGAATATCATGTAGAATGAGTCGTATCACATCGTGGAGACGGTAGGTCGTACGTACGCTCGAGTGATGATATCATTCCCAGGATTGTGGAATTGTATAGAAGTGTATGGTGTATAATATTTCAGAATAAATATGACTTTACAATAATCATATATAGTTATTTCTTCCATTCTTATACCCATATGAGTATGATAATTATGAAATAAAAGATTACACCAAGACGTGGAGACGGTAACCCGTACGTACGCACGCATGGTGATTTTTTTTTCATAAGATGGATAAAAGATATAATATGGTTGTTTCATATTCATAATAATATATCAGTATACATGTGATATTGTATTTACTACATAATAATGAAACAACTCATATAGTGGAAGCAATAGAAGAAATAAGTTTTAAAGAATCGGTAAAGTATATTACCTCTTCTTCGACGCGCCTCCTCTTAATCACCTTTTAGGGCACATAAGCTGGTCATTAAAGAAGAACAAGACCTCTATAATGTTTTTAGAGAAGTATAGAAGTGAAATGGGAAGGGTTTGGACGAATTTGAGAGCTCAAAAATGGTGTGAAGTGGAGAGAGAGAAGGTGCCTTTTTATAAGGGAAGAGAGTGGCACCTTTGGAAACCTATAACATATTAATTTATAATAAATTCAAACCCCAATTAAAAACAACCAAAAATGACTCAATTCTAATATGATGTGAGATATAGTTGTAATAACATCAACCAATAATATTTATAAATGTTATATGTTTATTTTAAACCTTATCATTTTGATTTATCCTTATTTAATCTATGTAATTTTATTTGTGGAAATAATATTCTAAATTTTAAATTTTAATAAATACATACTTATATGTTGTCAGCATCCAATAATTGGACACATTATAAAGTTTTAGACCATATAATTTTTCAATTTGTAATTTTTAATTTTTTTTTATTTTTAAATAATATAATAATATGTTATTTCTTTAAAATACCAATTATGTAAATTTTGAATGTATTCAATTATTTGAATTTAAATAAAATACACATACAGAATATATTTGAACCAAAATATGTACTAGGTTTCTTACATGTCATATTAATATATAATATTCCTGGAACATATTAATTAGTTCATATAATATTAATTTTAATTTTTTTAATACCATTTATTTGATATTTCCCTTAATAAAATAATTACAACAACATTTATGTATAATTATATAATATATTTATTTGTTGCATAAAAATTCAAAATAAAATACTATGATTAATATAAATAAAATATATTTCATAATAATAATTTCAGTAGAATTTATCTTCTAAAACACCCAGCTTTTAAAATGTTTTGTTTATTAAATTATGAAGGTGACAACTTTGACATCATTTAAAATAAAATAAAATAATTGTCATAATCTCTTATAAAAGGCTCCAAATGGTCAAAAATTATACCTTTGGATTATTATGGTTTATATGTACACGCCTAATAACCTTTGGTCTGGTTTTTGGGCATTTTATAGATATTATTAGTTTAATAAGAACTATATTATTGATTTTTCACTAAATTAATAATTTCTCCATTATTAATGTATAAGCTATTAAAGTAATTATATATTTATTAAAAATTATAGATAAATTACCCTGATAAATAAAAAATTATAGCTTTCAAATGAGTATTTATTACCGAATTTATATTCTGTATAACCTTATATTTAAAATAATTTCATTATTAATGTTTGAGTCAGACATATTTCACTTTCATTTAAAAAAAATTAATGGTCTTAATCATGTACAACTTGGTTCTAATAGACACCATTTCAACCCAAGTATATTTTAGGACGAAATGTAATCATCCAATTATATTATGACATGTTTTAGGGTAATTTAATAATATTATTATTACCCTTAATTACCTAATTTACCTTCAAACGTGGTAAAAAAAATTTACCTTAGTTACTATTTATAATGTCCAAAAAAAGTAGACTATTAACATATTTTGGATCTACTAATTTCAAATATGGATTCCATTTTTTCAAATTCAAAACACATAAGTTGCAATAATTAATTTAGAATTAATCCCTTAAAAAAATGGTTTTTTATTTAAAACATTGCAAAAGAATGAAATGTTTTTGCCTATGAATTCAATGTAAAATTAATGATAATGAAATAAATTATATTAAATTGTAAAAATATATTATATTTATAATTTAAAACCATTAAATATTTTAATTTACCCATATAAATTATATTTGATGTCAAAAGTTGTTTTTAATTAATATTTATCGTACTTTTACTATTCATCAAAATATTAACGTTATCAGAAAAATATCAAAACGTTATCCAATGTAAATTTATATATCCTAATTCTAAAGTAGAACCTTATTTTGTAAAATTGAACATATAAACTTGTTAAAAATTAGATTTAAAATTGGTGCTCCATTAAAAGGTGGAAAAATGCATTTTTTGAAAAATAATAAATTTACACGAAAATTTTATTTTGTTCTCATACCATGATCTATAAAATATGTAAGATGAATGATACTGTTATTAAATTAAAAATTTTGTTAATAATATTCATAGAAGTTAGTTCATAATAATTTCATAACAAGATATCATTGTTTAGAGAAACTCTATATTGGTTACAACACACGCTATTGAGGAAGATCGTTCTTACGTGCAACACATGCCATGAATAGTGTTTTCTTATAATACAAGCTAATACGGTGTTTCATATAGCACAAGTTAATTTTGGTGTATAGTACAACACAAGACATCATTAAATTAAAAAGAATACTTCTCATAAAATTTCGGGGTTTTACAGTTCCTCTGATAGAATTAGATGTTATGGAATATTTTAGAATTTAGAGATATCATCCTTTTAAATTAAATAATTTTCATTTGAATGATACCACATATAATCCAAAATAAATGACCAATTCATGTGTCACATCCTTCCTAAATGTTGTTCAGAATTGTTTTTTCCATATCCCTCCATAATTCAATGCATGTAGTTTTGCTTAGAAATATTTATGTCTTCATGAATTTTAGAATGTATTATGTCCAAGTAGACTCTCAATTTTTAAAATACCTTGATTATCTATATTTAATATCCATGAAAATGAGAAATTAATGTGTATAATCCTTCATGAATGATGTTCAACAATATATTTATTGTCACACTATCACAATAAATATTATTTGGTTATTTAAATTTAGGATTTATTTTTCCCACATAAAAAGTCTCTAGATATGTGCATTGTTTTGATGGCCCAACTGGTGAGCTGGATTTGAGCATTGAAATGAATGCTATAGCCATCTGTCCATAAGTATAAAATGATTCCCATGATGTATAGAAACCTCAAAATGGATAATTTTACAATTAAGATTCTTTTAAAAAATGCTATGTCAAAAATACATTAATAATTTAAATCAATTAATATAAAAAATGGTCCATTTTTTATACTATTCTTAAAATACCACTCTAATAAAAAAAGTGACAATTTCCATTAAAATATATATTTGGTGGGAATTAAAATAATAAAATTCAATGAAAAATTATTGAAAACATTGTCTCTTATTTTCCCCCACACTTACCACTTAGACACCTAGACATGTAAACATCAAAATTAAATTGAATAAAATTCAAAACACATTCCCATGTAATCCAAAAAATCCACACAAAGAAATAAACACATATCACACCACTTAAAAAAACAATATTTAATATTTTTAATTTATATTAGTTAATATATTTACACTCATTTTATCCATTCATTCACACAAAATACCTCCCTCATGTGATTTTTTTTCTCAACTCACTAATAAAACTTTTCAAGAAGGGTTATTTCATCCAAACAAATGAATATGTCACTATATTCTTGATAAATCCATAAATCTCTACCCTATATGATTCAATGATAGCTGTTTATAATGACTAATTTTCATTTTTATTATTTGGATTTCAGTTGGAAGGATTTATATGTAAAACATTTTGAGGCTTTATGAGGAGGGCTAGGCTATTATGAAGAAAAATTGAATTATTTCAATTATCACTCAATTCTGGTATCCTCCTCACACCCCATAGTTGTAAATAAGCTCTAGAATCATGAAAAAATGTAGGATATTTCTTTCCATTTAGTATTTCATCATAAAAAACACTAATATTGTCAAAAATACTTTTCCATGATAGCTCTAGATAGTCACATCATTCTTTATCCATTGGAGGCTCTAGAAGGGCATAACATATCATATCCTGAAAAATACAAAGAGGAACATATTTCAATCAAATAAAATTTTCAGCAGAAAAATCATACAGTAAAAATTTTATTTTATACCGAATGTATCACCAAATGAGGTACCACACCACAAGATATCTTATAAAAAATTAATTTCAACATGATCAGGAAAATTAACTTCAGGAGTGAGTTTGATAGGGAAAACTGGCTTGTAGTGCATTTAACCTAATATTATGTTCAAGTGTTCTAAAGGATAAATTAATTAAATATACAAGGTTGGAAAAATAGGAAGGATTTTATTGAAAAGGTATCTTTAAAACCATTGATATTCCATTATAATATAATATAAAAGTTTCTCAAACCGTATTTTTTAACAAGAATGAATCGAATTATGGTTAAATAAATTATGGTTTTGTTCTCTCAATGATTGATTTGAATATACAAAATGTGATAAAAAAATGTTAGAAAATCATTATGGGAATGTAATTTCAATGATAAATACAGTGATATGTGGCATGAGTTTCAATAATCACTCTACTTTTTATAAAATTACAACAAATTTTAACATAAAAAGAATTCATTTTCAACAATCATTTAATATCATTTTAATAGAATAAATTGGTTCCTAAATGACATGGGATTAAAAAATAGATATTTTCTTTGAAAAATAAAAAAATAAATAATTGAAAATCCTAAAAATTGATGTTTATATCACCAACAATTAAATTATTCATTTTCCACAATTCATTCATGTGGATTTATCAAGTATGTATATTTTAAATGGAATCACAAGAAGCAAGTAGTTTTAGAAATGTGGTACAACATGACTTATTGGTAGTTCGATGTTTATTTATGTTTCTAAGTGCATCTATGAAAACCTATATGAAATCAATAAAATATAACATAAGAAATTAATTAAAGGAAATAAAAATAAAAATATAAATAGAAAATAATGATCGATCATTGTTAAATCCCTTTAATTGGCCTTGGGTTTTGACCACCTCCAAATGGGAAGTTCAATTTGGTGATTCCCAATCTGATGGTGGGTTCACTTTTTGGATCAAGAACCAATAAAAAATATTCATTCCACCTTTAATTTATTTCTTTTTTTAAGAATATCTAGATATAGTACACTAAATACATCCTCAATGGAATGAGATTCAACATTGTTGATATGTGTAGTAAAAAGATAAAGTCTACCTCTTCCTAGGTTTCCACTTGTATCAGTTGTTTTTTATTTTCTGGTGGATTCTTAAATAACAATGCATCAAAATTATAGTGAAAGGGAAAGTCATGGGGTAATTTTATTCGAACAAAATTAAATAATGAAGAATAAATATGAAATTATTCCCCAATGATATAAGAATCATTTATCTCATTTCCCTCTAGTAAAGATACATTTATCTCTTATTTCACAGCCTCCTCTAAATGTTCAATATCTTCTAGTAGCTACTGATGTTCCTCTTATGATGCATCTTATTTTTCATAATCTTCATCTTGTTAAAAAAATTATGTTGGATGAATGTGAAAATTTCAAGAAAGGGGAGGTTATTCTCAATTATTTATCATAACAATTTGAAGATAACTAGTTTGAGAAAAGATCACCTTCTTGAGATTGTTTGTAATCAATTGATTCTTCAAGGAGAGGTATATATTGTAGCTGAATTTCACTAGATTGAGGTAGCTAGTTAGAATCCTCTATCATCACTTGAAATTTTACTACATAGTTAGTTTCATCCTACAATGATTCTAGAGCCTCTAAATTATAAATAATAAGGGAATCAATTTGTTTCTCTAACTCATTATATATTTTTACCATATCTTTTTGATCTACTATATGTATTTCAAATGGAAAATATTCTTCATCAACCTCCTCATACACTGGTTGAGCTGGATAGAATGGATCTTCTTTTAATTTCATAACTGCCTCTATGGGTTCTTCATCTTGTAAGATAAGTTGGGCTACATCATTGACCGGTTTTTCTAGTTATAATTCTTTTTTCGGATCATGATATTGATCATTGGATGCATGTACAAATTTCACAATCCACTCTATTTTTATCTTTAGGTTTTTTACTATTTGACTAATACTTTAAAATTATTCTGAAATATCCTTGTGAACATCATATTTTTGGTGTTGCACTTGTGAAATTTCTCTAGAAATATTGAGGGGAAAAATGAAATCTCATTTTTTTTTCTAAAACATTTCTTGATAAAATTCTGGTAAATACTCACATAGTTTAATTAATTTTCTATCATATCCATCCAACATTGGGTATTTGAGGTTTTATTTAATGTCTCTAATGAGATCTATAAATTCATCATCCTTGATGATTTGGATTCGTTTATAACCTAACGTTTTATCAAGGGAATTACCTTCTTATTATTTTTTCATAACGTTTTATCACATAATATCACATTAATAACATAATAAAAACTCTATAAATAAATAAAAAATGAAATAAATGGAATTTCTAGATGTTATAAAACATATACTAGAAGAAATGTAACATGAAATTTTGAATAGTAACATGACCTTTATGAATAGTAAAATATACATTTGAATAGTAACATCCCAAATGAAAGTATAAAATAAACTTTATCCATATTATAATTGATAGTGTGATATAATTATATCATATAATAAAAAAAATACATATTTTTAAAAAATTAACTATGTATTGGTATTGTTTTATTTCAAAAATATTTATTTATAATTTTATGATTAATTTAATAGTTTAAGCAAAAATTTATTTACATAAAGTGTATTCATAAATTAATATATTTATGTCTTATTATTATAATATACTTTTATGACACCTTTTTCAATTTTAAAATTTGTCATAAAATCATTTATAGTTTCAAAACTAAGTATGTTTTCGAGTATATTATAATTATAATAATCAATTAATATTATCATATTTAGTAAATAATTTTAAAAAATTTGATTTCATTTTTAAATTATACATGTCAATAAATGGTTCGGGTGATTTTTTAGGTAATCTCTAAAATTCATGAATTTCTGATGAATAGTAAAATAAGATAATTTATGATTAATTCTAAATACCTAAATGTAGCATTGCGTTTGGAATGTTTGGTTTCCCGCTTATCCTTAAAGTGGATTTTTGGAAATTGAAAAAAATAGATTCAGAAAATACAAGAATTATGGAGTCATAGATGATGTAATAATCTTTTGTCAGATCATAATTTTTCTAATGACTGTATTTATTCTAATTAATAAATATTATTTCCTGTCTTGAGAGAACTAAAAATCTAATCAATTAAATAATGAGAAAAGATCTTTATTCTCTGCTATAAATACCACCCCCATCTATTTTACTCATATATCTCAAGCCATTGGAATTTTCCGAATTAAACTAACATACATTCCAAATAGCCTTCCCCACAATCGTGGTCTTTTGGTCTTAAAAATGATCGTAACCAATCCCTTATGTATATTTTAAATAAGAAGGAATCAAGAGGTAAAACACTCTTCCTTTTCGTTAAATTTCTTTTCATGTTCCTTTCATCTATTTTTCACTCCTCACCTCCCCTCAATCAAATGGTGTGATAACTGTAGTAACAAAAATATACTAAAATATTATTATTCTAGTAGAATAGTTCATCAAAAAAATATCTTTTCCTCTAATTTTATAATTAAAATTAAAACATCATCTATGATGTGTTAATTTTTCACATTCAAAGACGACGAGTTTTAATTTTCTATTATCATCTTCAAGACTAGTCATGAAACCATTTTTATCATCAAACGAGATTATAATATATTGAATATATTTTATTTAATTTCCTAGAATCATTTTTTACAAATTATATTAATTTGTAAAACCGAATGAGTTCATTGTGATCTCAATCTACCAAAATAAACTTAGAAGATTATAATTTTGTCTTATATAGTGATTCATCCTCAAAAAATATAACCAAATTATTTATATGATAATTTAATATTATATATTACGAATAATAACTTTTTTACATGTATTATTTATTTCAATTTCCATATTAAATGAACTTTATACACTTTTAATTGATATCGGGTCAAGAAAATTAAGAAAAAGTGAACTCCCGAATGGTGAAATTGAACACTATTACACTTCTAAAAGTCCATAAAATACATTAATAAAATTATATTAAATCAATTAAATGTTTTTAATATTATGGAATTATTAAATAATGATTCTAATTTTATTTTCTAGAACATTAAAAACATGTGAATAACACCTTAATACTTAAGGAAAGGGATTCTACCCAAACCTCCATTATTCCTTTGGGTTATTCATTCTCCCCATTTACCCAAATGAAATTCTCTTTTATCTTCATGTACATATTATAAATTATTTTTATAGGTTAAAAAATAATATGTCATGACCGAATCATCCTTATATTTTTGGGGATATACATGTTTTTAATCCTTCCCTAGACAATTCTTCTCGATAAGCAAGCACTGTTTAAAGGGAACTTCCCAAATTATTACACATTTTCGTGTTTACTCTATAATATATTTTGAGAAACCATTATTTTTATAAAATTTCTAATTTTATTATTAAATAATTATTTGTTAACTAATGGTTTTATAAAATTATTATTCTCTTTTCTGCATTAAAGCCTCTTTAATATTTTCATTAAAACACACTAAAATGTAGAAATTCTGAAGATTCCAAAAAGATCATTTTACATGTTTTCACTTCAGTTTGATACAAATTATCATTATTTATTCCTATTTTTTCCTTATTAATTTATATGTATGATTTAAATCATTTATTTCATTGCACCATTGTGATATTTCTTAATGTTAGTCTTTTTTAACAATATTACGATAACCAATTAATATGATGGGTGACCCTTATGATTATCATTTATTCTTTTTATCTAATTATTCATGTTGAACATATATTCTTGAATATGTTATGATGGGTGTTCCCTGATAGATCTCCAATGCATTTTGAAACTTATAGTCTCATGAGACGTTTTGTGAAATAGACTTGGTGATTAGCCTTGACTTGTGCTCCATGTAGAATAGTCTTGGTGGTTAGACTCTACTCGTAATCCTCTACATGAAATGAGCCTTGAATCATAAAAAATTCATTTTTTAATGTTATACACCATTACTATTAATATTTTATTATATGTTCCCATGTTATGATTCTTTATTTTTAATCATGTTCCATTCTTTTTATATCATTATGTTATTCCATCTAGACCATGTGTTAAGATATATTATAATTTTTATTCCTTTACTGGGATTTTAGCTCATCCCGTTGTTCATGTTATCTATAGGTTATCCTAAATAGATGTATGAGATTTAAATTTTTTTTAACTTTTATTTAATGATAAATAAATAAATGTTCTTTAGTCCTTTGTTTTATGTTTTATGTACCTATTATTCCCAAGGGCCTAATCTTTACAATACATGGATTTTAATTTAAGGAATAATTATGAATAAGATCATGTAATGATATGTATAACCAGAAAAAGTGTCCTCAGTTGGTATTAGAGAAAGGTTTAGTTATTTTATGATATTAATAATAGACAACATTAGAAATAAACATAAATATAATTCTAATTATAAGAAAAAAATCCATAAATATTTCTAAGTTTTGTGTAAGTGGTATATCAAAAAAATATATCCCTATCTAGATACTAGATGTTAATGTGGTTCTATAAAATATGTACCTTAGAATAACAACTCCAACATTGTGTTTTGGGCCTAACAAGGGGTATCCTAGAACATGACACTGGGGCTTTATTAGCACATAGTTTGACAATCCTTGGGCATATTATTTGGTAAAATCATAAGCTCAATACAAGACATTATTAAAGGAAACACATATTACCTTAAGAATATATGTTAGGAAACATATCATGGGTAACCTAAATTTAATCCTAGTTAATGAAAATATAGGATATTATTTTTCATTTATTATTTATCATTATATGTTTACAGTTTTTTATGGATTAATTTTTTATTATTCAAGCCCCAAAATTTCAATTTATTTTCCTTAGTTAATGGTGGTAAATAGAAAAACAGGTTCCAAAAATAAATGTGTTAGGAAATGTGATGATTTCCCTAATGATATGACAAATATGATGGGAATGGTTGCTCAATTATTTATGATTTTACTTGAATCAACTAGCAAAATTTATGAATAATATCTCAAATCATGTAGAACACCCTCCTTGTACAAGGAAATATAATGTTTTCATTGAATCCTTCATATGAAAAATGCTTCGTATGTTTATTGGATCATATGATCCTCTCCTTGTGGATTATTTTATTAACTCCATGGAAAATATATTAATTTTCCTCCCATTCTCATAAGAAGAGAATGTCATGTTGCAGTGTAACATTTTGACAGGTATGCTGATGAGTGGTGAACACTAATAAAAAATATTAAGTCCATGGAGGAAATTGATTCCATAGAATGAGAGAAATTAAAGATATATTTTTTCAATAGAAATTTTCCATGAACCATCTATCTCATGGTGTAAGGAGATTTCCTTGCACTTAAGAATAAGGAAGACTACTATAAGCATGTATAATGGAAACATTATAATGCTATCATGATATACCTCTTTATTTTTCATGAACACGGAAATGAATGTGCATTGATTCATTAGCAGACTAAAGATGAGTCTACAAAAAAACATAGGTGATTCATGACATAAAATGATATGAGGAGATTTTCCATTGTACCCCCGGATGAAATAGATATGGGAGAATCTAAATGTTTTCATGGGCCCAGATAAAAAAACCTGAAAATAGAGTCTAATATGGGTTGTTTAGAAAGTAAATCCAGTGATGGAATGATGAATGAATATCCCACATGTGAAAATTTTGGGAAAAGGCATCTTGGGAACTATCTAAATGGTCTAGGAAATAATATAAAGGTGGAAGATTTGGACATTTGGATATGAAATTCTAATGGTATATGAAGAATCACACTAATGTTGATGTAGAATGAAGGGTTCATATCAACACTCATCCAGTAGTGCAGTTTTTCAACTACAAGTAAAATATATAGTTTATTAATCAATTCCGTATGTCGTGGGTTTTCATAGGAAATCGACAAAAACCTCAAAGGAAACAAGGAAGGTCTTATGTTGTTACTACTACTGAGGTGGATCCCGATAACGATTTTAAAACAGATACACAGGTTATTCATTCAATAACAGTAAACTTACTATTTGATTCTAGTTCTAGGAATTATTTCATATCTTTAATATTTAGTATAACTATTCAAAATCCAAATCGAAATATTGGGGTTGAGTTATATATGAGAATATAAAATGGGGAAACTATTACATTCAATGTATATAATTCCTCCCATGATAATGTTTCTATACTGAAACACCTAGAAAATATCTTCATACATCCTTTAGTGGAGGTCGACACAATATTGTGCATAGATTGAATATATTTTTACAAAGAAGAAATCAACTGTCAGGAAGGGTGGTCACTATTGACATATCGAAGAATTATCTAGTTTTTTAAAATGGTAAGGGAGAGGATAAATCTATATTAGAATTATTTTATAATATATGGATATTAATGAAAATCGAGAAAAATATCAATCCCAAATAATTTGATTCAAAGGAGAGGATCATGCTTGAAGACATGCCCGTTGTAAGGGACTCCACTGATGTGTTTCATGAAGTGTTTCATGGTCATCCTTTTAAACGTTATGTTGAGTTCTCAATTGAAATTATTACTAGATATTTACCTATAAAAAATACACCTTATAGAATCTCCAATGTTGAGTTAGAAGAGATGAATAAGTAGTCATTGGAGAATCCTGAAACAAGTTTTATATGCCTGAGTGTTTACACATGGGATGTGATAGTCCTCTTGGTCTAGAAGAATGATGGACGAATGTAGATCTCAATTTATTATCATGATCTCAAAAAAATCATGATGTAGAACAAATATCCCATACCATGGATGAATGACTTCTTTAATTATCTTTGTGGGGATAGTTATTTCTCTAAGGTATACCTTCATTCGGGATATCACTAATTATATATGAGGATATAAGATATTCCAAAGATTTCCTTTCATAAAAGAAATGGAAAATATGTGTTCATTGTGATATATTTCAGACTCACAAATTATCCATCAATTTTAATGGATTTAATGAATATTTAATTTAGTGATTACATCATAAAAATTGTAGTCTTTATCAATGATATTCCAATATACTCTGAGGGGAAATCAGAACACTAATAGAATTTGAATACAATGATAAAGGCATTGAAAAGGGAGAAACTATATGAAAATTCTAGTAATTGTGGGTTCTAGACGAAGGATTTATCATTCATGGGGCATGTGATCACCTGTAACATGATATCTATGGACCCTTCCAAGATAATGACAATCAAAGAGTAGCTCATGAAAAATAATATAACCATGATTCATAAGCTCATTGTTATATCTGGGTATTACTAATGATTTTTTATGAACATATCATGATTTCTAGACACACTAATCATGATAAAAATGAAGGGAGTGATGTTTTTTTCGACTCATTAATGAGAGGAAGTAATTGAGGGGCTCAAAAATATATTTATCAGTACGCTATTACTCACACTCTCAACTAGTGGAAAATTATTTGAATTATAAGAAGATGCCCCATCGATTTTCTTATTCTATATACTAATTTAATATGATAATTTGATATATTGAACATCTTGTGAGTTTATAATTTATGAGCAAAAATATCCTACACATGATCTAGAATTCTGGTAGTGATCATTACATTGACAATATGGCTACATTATCTGTATGGTGAGAAGTGTGACATATATAGTGATCAGAAGAGTCTCAAATCTGTTTTTCAGATATGAGAAGATTAATATGCTCTAGTGAATATGGTCAGTTCTCAACAATGATTATGAACTATAAATCCACTACCATCATAATAAAGTAAATATGGTGGAATATTCTATATGTTGAATGGATTGTTCATCTTTATCAATATTAATAATTTATAAGTATCCAATCATCATAAACTGAAAACTGATAGACATGGGAATAAATTAGGGGGTACCATCAACAATCCTTTCTTAAATGATTGATCAACCATTCCTCTTGGGGAAAATAAATGATTTATAAATAAATGACGTGTAAATTTAAAAAATGGTAGAAGCTATTAGAAATAAGAAATCCTCTAAGATCAATATTGATAAGGATATAGTCATATGCTTTGGGTCATGATTAGATATACCATATGATCTGTTATATAGAAGGAGATTTTGAATGATGCACATAGCTCAACCTTCTCTATTTACCCAGGCAGCCAAAAGCTCAATCAAGATCCCTAAGAGAACTACTGGTGGGACAATATGAAATTAGAGATTGTTGAATAAACAAAAACATGCCTCGTATGTTAGAAATAGAAGGGTAAAAGTAAATATTATAAGGGTATGATGAAACCATTACACATACCATAATGGAAATGGGAAAACATTACCTTGGATATTTTCACTATATATCAAAAGGAATATAGAGGAAACAATGAAATATGGGTTATTGAGGGTTGGTTTATAAAGAAAACTCCCATTATCACAATTCAAGAGGGATTCTCATTAGATAAACAGGCAAAAATATATATCAAATAGGTGGTAAGGATACAAGTATTTCCACTACTGATTGTAATTGATTGAGATCCTATACATAACATGATGTTATTGAAAAGTATCCATCAATATCTATGCACTGAGCTGAACTTCAGTATGCTCAACAATCCTCAACCTGATGGATAATCTCAATGAACTATTCAGACACTAGAAGACTTCTTGAGAGTATTTTATAATGAAATTAATGTATGATGTGACCAATATCCACCTATGGTCAAATTCTCTTATAATAATAGTGTCTACTCCAGCATCGAAATGGATTTACATGAATCCCATTATAGGAAGAAGTGCAGAACACCAGCCCGTTGGGATGAATTTGGTAAGAGTAAGGCTCTAGGACCACAAATTGTCGATAAAGTGGTTGAAATGAAGAAAAATATTCAGGATTGCCACATCGGCATTCCTTCTTCCCAATGTCTACAAGTGGTGGATGGTTGGTTTACTGTAGCTGGGGTCTTTCAATGCATGGAAACCCATGTGTCAATATAGATCTATCAAAATAAATTCCCAATTCCCTAGAACCATCCTATCATCTGTGGTTGGAAAATTGAAACACACTGACGATGTCACTAAACAGAAAACCAACAATTAATTGGCCCAAAGTCTTATTATTTCCAGTTCATGTCAACTATTTTTTGGGTCGGACCAGGTGTCAGATAGCTAGATTTTGTAACATGCTTATCTATGGATGTATCTAACACTGCTTGTCCTCATGTGATGGAGAATAGTATCACATCGGGTTCATCATTTCTATTTCTGACACTTTTTATGGGATGTGTCACCTATGGTGTTATCATTTACTAGAGGGTGTTGTGTTTCCATTCATTACTTCCTTCCAAATATGGACAGAATTCATCAATTTTTTAGTGATGTCTACTCCTTGATCGATACAAGATGACATGATGTTGGATCTCCCATTCATGGATTCCTCTTGGGAACTAATCATCTAGTCCAGGTCTCCCAAATATATTCAGACATGGTTTGTGATATGCATTCCTAGTGCGATCACATTGTGGATACTTGTTAATTACACTTCTTTTTGGACATTGTATGCGGTCTAAACAAAGAATCAACCATTAGCCTGAAGATTTTTCATGTTGGGCATCACTGGAATGTCTGAATGCTATATCATTGATCACATATGTTCTTCGTCACAATAAACACTGTTAAGAGCACCGAAATTGATGCATCCAAAAATGATCACAAGAAATATTATTTCATAGATATGTCTTTTGGGGTTTTACTCAAGAATCCCATGTTTAACAAGTGGTAAGAGTAACCTTTAGCGATTTTAATGTTCTACATACACCAAGTGAGGATAATTAGAATGCCTCATGGAGGTTATAACACCACAAACCTTATAAGGACCCGACCATAAACCTTACATAATATTGAATTAAATGAATAATTCACATTTAGGATCTTTTCATGGTTTAGAGTTTTAGAGAATTAGACCATAACTATTAAATCTCAAAATATTACACAGTAGACACTTCTACAAAGTCACTTTTTTTACAAAACATGGACTCTAAAAAAAATTCATGTCTAGTTCCATGTTTAATAAAGCATGAATTTTCCCTGATCCCATCCTTGACCCTATTCCACATTGTGTCATGTGAAAAACATTTCAAAAAAATCATGGGGTGAGCATAAATATCTCAGTATGGGATATAAAATTATGAAAATAAAACATTAGTCCATGTATGAAATCATAAATTACTCATAAAACATAAGAATTTTAACATACCTCATTAAATCATGAATAAATCATAGAAATCATAAAACATAAAGGTAACTTGAGGCATTTATAACATTCTTTCGTTGGGAGTAACTCTCTTGGTTATGTATGGAATACCCATCACAATATATTCCCTAAATCTATTCAGAGAAACCTTAACGTTTAACTCCTTCACATTACCCAATGCATTGGGGAGCTATATCGGGCTCACCCGCCCTTAGTTTATCACGGAACCACCCATCTTCATAAACAATGCCCAAGAACAATAACATAATCGTACCACATAAAACATGCATAAATGAAACATAAAATTTCCACATTTCTATCACAAGATATCAATACAACAGATTGATATAATAAAAACATTATGAAAACCATTTTCAATACCAAAATAAAATAAAATTAAAACTTGGTATTTATTTTTCATTTAAAAAATGTTATGTCTTGTATAGGAATCCAAAACTCAAATAATGGTCACGGCGGCAGAGAAGTCGTTGTCACTGCATACGTATGAAAAAAAACATTCCTTTTATCGTTTAGTAAAACCCTTCGTATGAAAAATATTCATTTTGAATAAACATAAATGTAAAAGGGGTTTATACTCCAAATAAAATAAAGTTGTCTATAAAACAAAATATGCCTCAATGAATGGAGATTGAGACGAAGTCCCATACCTCGGGTCCGACTTGACTCGATCTCTCTTTAATCTCCTAAATAATAAACTTGAGTTAATTTTTACTTGCTTAAGAACATTTTTTCAAGGTCATTACTCATTTTATATCACTTATTACAATGTTATGAACACTATGTAATTATTTATGTTAATAATGGTCGTTTTGTCGATCATTGGTACTTGAGTCAAAAATAAACTCTTTATAATTAAAAGTTGTTCATGGGGTAAAATATCCCTTATATCCAGAATTATATTCATGATTTAGATATCATATATATCATATATATCCAGTATATACATGAATTTATAATATTACATAACATGTAGAGGTAAGAAATGAAATGCACCGTTCATGGAGACGGTAGGTCGTACGTACGCATGAACGCTACTGTCATTTCTATTTCTTACATAATGGAGTGAATCAGAATGATATAAAGGTATATTATATTTCCATTATAATATCATATATAATATCATTAAATCTATCCTTTATATGTACCACATATGGTATTAACGAATCAAATCACATTGAGGGGGTGGTAGTCCGCACTTCCCAAAATGAAATTATCGTGTTTACCCATAATAGAAACCATAAAAGTATGCCACAATTGAAAAATAATGAATCATAAGGAACACATAAACATAATATATATCAAATATATATATAGAGTGACATCTTAATGTCCACCATTAAATGTGTTAAAATAATATTGAACAATCATCATTTCGTGAGGCAAAAATTCGCCAACCACAGAAACAGTATGTTCATTAACCATTAGACTGAGGTGTGTATAAGTGTAGATCAAATAATTATCACAACAACATCCTAGTATATTGAAGATACTGGTGTTGTTATGTAATAATGTTATAAAAAGTGTTTAGAGGGTTGGAAAAGAAAAATAAAACAAAAGAACACAAGTAAAGACATTACCTTAAAATTGGGTAACTCTTCTTGGTTTGAACCAAAACGGTTCATTGAAGAGACTTATGCCAAAAGGATGGATTCAAGGATGAAGGGAGGGATGTGGAGAGATAAAATGATTAGATCTTGGCCGAACCAAAGTCCTGAGAGGTGGGGGACTTTTATAAGAGGAGAGGAGGGTCACTCTTGGAATGTTACGAAAAGATACTTTATTATAAAATGATTTTCAGATAAAAAAGGTCCCAAAATTATAACTTTCTAGGATAAGGTGATAAGTGTTATAAATACACCCATCCAATAGGTTTTTTACAAGTGCAGGTATTAGATTTTACATTTTATTTTCATTTTATTTAAATTGTTAAATAATGAGGTAATCGCTTCATCATAATGGTGTCATAAATAATTTAATTTATTTAATGTCTAAAAATTATTAAAAAATTATCATGATGTAGGAAATATTTTCAGCTTTCCAAGGAATATTTATAGTCAAAATTATGACTTGTATTACCCCAATTAATAAGTGTTTTAGAAAAACAATACATGTTTGTGAAATTTTTATTTTAACTTTAAATAAAATGTTATTAATGTCATTTTCCCACCAATGTGGCTCCATGGGGTCCCCAAGTTGACCCATGGATTTTAATGGTCTTCCATGACACATCCAATAATAGGAGGACATGTTTCTATGTCATTTCATATTATTAAAGCATTATTTTTACCATAAATTACACTAATTACGTCTAATCGCAATTAATAAACTTAAAAGTTACTATTCACCAAAAATTATTTTCATCCCATTGAACCACATATTACATCTAAATTACAACCATGTATGTCGGAATTTTTAAAATCAAAACACAGAAGTGGTAATGTTTCATTTAAAAAAAATCTGTTTTTTTACTGCCACTTAATGGTTTCACTATTCATCAAAAATTGAAGTTTTTCAGAAAAACACAAAAAATTTACTCTAAGATATATTTATTATTCCGAATTGAAAAATTATTTCTATTTTAAAAAATTCATAACATATTCATTGAATTAATTAATTTAATAATTAATTCCCACTGTCAAAACAAAAAGTGTGTTTTTATGAAACAATATGTATTAAAAAAATGACAACAGTTTAAGTCCAATTTCAAAGTGAAATTAATTACAATTACTACAATTGGATCAAATGGTAAGAATATATTCTAATTGTACTTTAAAAACACTTTAAAATATAAACTAATCATATAAATAAATTAGATTAAAAATAGGTTTTGAATTAAAATACAACATTTTTCACTATTTATTAAAAATGAACTTTATCGAAAAAATACCAAAAATTTACACAAAGTAACTTTTGATGTCCCGATTCTAAAGAATAGTTTTATTTGGTCTAATATAATGTATAAGAGTGACCAAAACTATATTTAAATAGGGTTCTCCATCAAAAGGCGATAGTTCGACCTTTTAGTGAATATTAGAGTATCTATGCCAAAAATTGAATTCTTTTCTTATTTTAAGCCTTTATATTTTATTGGTTAAATGTAAAAACATTTAAAAAACATATATAATCATATTTTAGTTATTTCTATTCATTCCCGCTAATACAATGGCTACGTGTTAACTACCATTTAAAAAAATATTATTATATTATTAGTGTGCAACGTAATATTTCAAAGAAACTCGTTGTTGTGTATCGGGCACCCTATCAAACATATCAACCCCTTTAAAGTAAAATTAATATTTAATTCAAAAATATTAATAAATATGAAAATGTATTATTCTTTATTTACCTGGGATGTTACACCCTTCCCCCCTTTTGGGAATTACGTCCTCTCAATTATATTCACTTATCAAAAAAGTGGCGGTATTTATCCCTCATAGCATTTTCAGATTCCCATGTTGCCTCTTCAACCATATGGTTTTTCCACAAAACCTTTACCTGGTAAATTACCTTATTCTGCAACAGATTCTCTCTATAGTCAAGAATCTGGATTGGTTGTTCTTCATAAGAGAGATTCTCTTCCAACTGAACTACCTCTGGGCTCAAAACATGAGATGGATCTGGAATATACTTTCTCAACATCGAAGAATGAAAAACATTGTGTACCTAAGATAAAATCTAAGGTAATGCCACTTTGTATGCAACTGATCCATCTTTCACTAGAATTTCAAATTGTCCAATGAAATTTGGACTCAGCTTTCCTTTCTTAACAAATCGCATCACACTTTTCCATGGCGAATCATTGAGAAAAACATGATCACCTACCTCGAAAGATAGATCCTTATTCCAATTATCCGCATAAATTTTCTGTCTACTCTGAGCTATAATCATTTTTTTCTGAATCAACTGATCTTTTTCTGCCATCTCTTCTACCAATTCTGGTCCGATCAGCATCCTTTCACCTACTTCATCCCAAAAAGCTGGAGTTCAACACCGTTTTCCACATAATGATTCAAACGAAGCCATCTTTATACTGGAATGAAAACTTTTATTATATGAAAACTAAACCAAAGAAAAATGTTTGTCCCAACTTCCCTGATAATCCATAGAGAAAGCACTTAGAAAATCCTCTAAGGTCTGAATTGTACATTTTGACTGCCCCTCATATTGCGGATGAAAAGATTTACTAAAATTTAATTCAGTTCCCAACGACTTTTGAAAGCCTTTCCAAAAGTTAGAAGTGAACCTAGGATCACAGTCAGATACAATGGAGAGAGGAACTCCATGTAACCTGAATATCTCTTTAAGATACTAATGGTAAAGATGATCTAGGGAAAAAGTATCTCGTATAGCAAGGAAATGAGTAGATTTAGTCAAGGGATCATCAATAAACCAGATTGCATTGTTACCTCGAGGTGTCTTCAGCAATCCCACAATGAAGTCCATGGATATATACTCCCATTTCGACTCTGGTACTGGTAAAGGCTGATGCATCCCATTCGGTAAATTCCGCTCTACTTTAACCTGTTGACATGTCAAACGCTTTACAGTAAAATCAGAAATATCCCTTTTAATTATGTCCGACCAGTAATACTCCGGAAGATCTCTATACATTTGAGTACTTCCTGGATGAACTGAAAATAGAGAACTATGAACTTCACATAACAACTCTCTCTTCAACTGTGAATCACAAGGCACACACAATCACCTCCCAAATCTCAAAACACAATCATTATCAATGTTGAATTCAGGCAAATTTCAATTCTGAACTAGCTCTACCTTTTTCTGTAACTCACTGTCTTTCTTCTATGCTTTCTTAATTCTGTCTGATTGAAAAGATTTCACTGATACCTGAAACAAAACAGAATTACATCCCACACCAACAAATTCTATGCAAAATTTCATCAAATCCTTAACCAAAGGATCACGTTCCAAATGCAGCATTGTTAAGGAAGCATTACTTTTTCGACTCAAAGCATCAGCCACATTATTTTCTTTTCCCGAGTGGTAATGAATTTTACAATCATAACCCTTGATTAATTCTAGCCATCTCCTATGTCTCATGTTCAATTCTTTCTGAATGAATATATACTTTAATCTTTTGTGATCGGTATATATTTCAAACATTACTCCAAACATGTCATGACCCGCCCTCGGGGTCCGTGCCGTGACTACCCCAAGCCCGCCTTCCATAGGCCAGGGGCTGGCGACTAGAACCAAGGCGTAAATCCCGGTAAAAAGGGAAGGCTTTGCCTTTGTAAAGTAAACAAACACCATAGAGTAAGCAAGCGGAAAGTAAACACTAAACAAAAGCAGAGTACAACTGAAAATTGCGGAAAAGTAAATGGACCAGAATACAAACCCAAACTGAAAGTAAAGTACAACTCGAAAGGGGAAAACAACAACTGAAAGGTAAATGCCGCTACACCGAGCTGTCCACTGGAAATCCCACCTTAAGGGTGGGTACAGATAGCTCCTCTGCTCCACAGGTCCCGTCGTCTGCTCCGTGCACGTCCCGCCCAGTGGTCCACCTCCGGGTACCGTCCCGCTCTGCAAGCCTCAGCTAAGGTCAACGCTGTCCGTCGTCTGCAACCAACACAAAGTAGTGCGGGCAAAGCCCGTGCAGGGGTGAGTATAAGCTACTCAGTAGGGACCCCGAGACCCCTGAAGGTCTCTCAAATCCACAAAGGATAAACCACGAAGAAAGGTATAATCACGAAGTAACAATCGACACTGCTTAGGTATATGCCTATACATATACCTAAGTCATCAATTCAAATACGCTCCAACCTCCGAGCCCAAGTAGAACTCAGTCCACACAGGAAAGTAAACGTATTCCACACAGGAAAGCAAAACGTAATCCACACAGGATTGCACAACACAATCCACACAGGAAAGCAAAAGGATTCAGCTCACACAGGTATACTTCTTCAAAGGACGATAAAGATGATCACTGATCCATCTAAGTCGTCAGACCCACGAAGGATCAAAAGGTAACTAACCCCCGCAAAGACCCACATAGGATCGGGCCCACACAGGACCTGTAGGCGCTGGTTCACACAGGACCGCTGAGCGCAAGGACCCACACAGGATCAGACCCACACAGGATCGGGCCCACACAGGACTTGTAGCACTGATCCACGTAGGATCGCTGAGTGCTGAAGTCGTCGTCGTCGAATCCACACAGGATCTCTGTACTGTCGTCGTCGCTGTCACAGTAGCAGTAGTAGCAGTAGCAGTCACAGTAACAGTCGCAACCAGCACTAGGGTTCCTGCACACAGCAAGCTCGTTCGGAGAGTCCGCTCCACGAGCCGAGAGGCTGATACATCAACTGTCACGAAGACCAGAGTTGATGTATCCAAAAGTTCCGTATCGTCAACAGGAACTCAACGCAACAGACGGTGCGTCGATCGGGCGCCCGGTCTGAGAGTTATTGGCATTTTCGTCCCCGGGGCCCGGTTGGTTTTTAAGGAAAAACCAACCCGACCGTACTCCACCTGTGTCCAAACCTCGGGCGGAGTATTCCAAAAGATCCGTCTCACTAAGAGGAACACAACACGGCTGACGGCACGTCAATCGGACGTCCGTAGCTCTAGATATGAGCGTTTCCGCTCCGAAGGCCCGGTTGGTTTCGTGAACGAACCGACCCGGCCGAACTCAAAGTAATCCGAAACCTTGAGTGAGATATACCGGAACGACCATCTCGATCCAAGGATCGCGTTGCCGCAGACGGTTCGTCAATCGGAGGTCCGAGGCTCAAGTTATGGCCAAAAGACCGTAAAAGATTCGAAACGGGGGGTCCGGGTCCGGGCCGACCCGGCCCGGCTGACCGGCCGGCCGGTGGCGCGGCGGCGCGATGGCGCGGCGGTAGCGCGGCGGCCTGGCGGGAGCGTGGCGGCCCGACGGCAGGCGGGGCAGCCTGGCGGCAGGCGGGGCGGCCTGGCGGCATGCGGGGGAACAAAGCCCCCGCTGATTGAGGGGCGGCGCGGCATATAGCCGCACCCTTTTTGCAAACCGCCCCCCCCACGTGGGGGGCTTGATTGATAGGAAACGGGGGGCCTCCTGCCCCCCCCTCAAGGAAACCGCCCCCCTCATTAAGAGGGGGGGTTTTGATGAGCCGGCCGGGGGATTAATTCCCCCGGTTTACTGCCATCCGGCCGGCCAGCTGGCCGGCCGGTTTTCTCTAACGGGACCGGAAATTCCGGTCCCGCCTTCGGCTTCCGACGCCGGCGGCCCGGCCGCCGGTCTTCTCTTCCGCCGCGGCCCGGAACCGGCCGCGGTTTTCATCATCCGGCGCGGTGCGACGGCACCGCGCCCCTCCGCCGCACCTTGATTTCTTCAACGCGGCGCGACGGCGTCGCGTTCCTGATGTTTCTTCCATGGCACGGCGCGACGGCGTCGCGCAATAAGGATTGGAGAATATCCGCGTGGTGCGACGGCACCACGCCACCTTGATTCATCCACCCGCAAGCAATTCAACAAGAACGATGGAGGGGGGTTCGGTCGTGTTCGTGCGGTCCGGCCCCCTCACGTTAAAAATAATAACTCAATTTAAAATATTCAAATTCCTCACGTTAGTCATGCGAACCATGAGCAAGAATAGAATAATTAAACAATAAATAACAACCCCTACCTTGGGTATACGTTCGAGGATTTGTCTATGTCCGCGGAAGTCGACGTTGCGGAGATCGGGCGTTGCGGTAGTCGTTCGTCAATTCCGTTGACGAAGATAGGCGTCCGATGCGATACGTCGTTGGCGAAACTTCTTATGTCGACGAAGAGAAACCAAGGAGGAAGCGGCGTTTCCTCTCGTTGACACGGAAGACGAAGAAGAGCGGAGCGGCGTTCTTCGTCGGAGCTTGAGCGTTCTTCGTCAAGATGAGCGTTCTTCGTCAAGATGAAGAAGATAGAGGAGGAGCTCTCAAAATGAAATCCACACAAGTTGGCTAACAAAATAAAATAAGGTCCCTCCTTATTTTATTTACCAAGCCTAGGAATTTCAAACATCAAATTCAAAAACATAACACTTAATTAATTAACATGTCATGTGTAATTAATTAGATGTTAAGTTTACAAAAATTTAAGAGGGAGAGAGGGGAGTTTAAGGGGGAAGTTGAGAGGTTTAGGTTCGTGTGGGTCCCACCACACTTAATCCTCTCAAGGGAGGTTAAGTGGGTGTGGGTCTCACCCCTAACTCCTTTTGAGAGGAGTTAACCTACAAAAGTGAAATAAAAAGAATCCACATTTTTTTATTCAACTTTTTATAAATCTCCCAAAAACTAACTTTCAACCCGCAACAAACGCAACTTCGGAAAAGGTCTCTTTAAGCGAATATCGGCGCTGCGAGTTCATCGGTGCCCTCGGATTTCAATTCCGAGCACCGAATCAAAAGTTAGGAAATCCCGCTCGTTCGTTCACTGAACGTACCCATGCCAAACTTCAGAAATTGATTCTGGGCACTCCGGGCCTCGGAATCAGGTGCCATCAGAAACCGCGCTCTTGTAAAATTCTAAACAAAATTAAGATAAAATTTTCCATGAATTTTACGGGTCTTTACATTACTCCCACCTCAGGGCTTTATGTCCCCGTAAAGATACATCAAAACTATGGAAAAAAATGAGGGTACTGAGCACGCATCTGAGCCTCCCGCTCCCATGTACTCTCCTGGAGATTCCCGTGCTGCCATCTGATGCGCACAAGAGGAATCGATCGCCCACGTAGGACCCGCTCCTGTCGATCCTCTATCTCCACCGGGTCCTCCGTAAAAGTCGCCCCATCGTCAACGACAAGCTCTCCATGGTCAATGATGTGCGTCGGGTCGTGCACGTATCTCCTCAGCTGAGATACGTGGAAGATGTCGTGCACCCGGTGCAACTGAGGTGGTAGAGCCAGGCGATAAGCCACCTCACCAATCCTGCTGAGAATCTGGAAGGGTCCGATGAAGCACGGAGATAACTTGCCGCCTCGGCCAAATCTCCGAATACCACTCCGAGGTGAGACCCGCAAGAAGATGTGGTCGCCATCCTCGAACTCTAGTGGCCTCCGCCTCCTGTCAGCATATGACTTCTGCCGGCTATGAGCTATCCTCATCCGCTCCTGGATGACCTGGACCTTCTCTGTCGTGGCCTGGACCATCTCCGGTCCCACCAGTGCTGACTCTCCGGGGTCTGTCCAGCACAAAGGAGATCTACAAGGTCGGCCGTACAACGCCTCGTACGGTGCCATCCTGATGGTGGAGTGGTAGCTATTGTTGTACGCAAACTCCACCAAGGGTAGGTGGTCCTCCCAGCTACGACCAAAGTCGAGGACACATGCGCGGAGCATGTCCTCGAGTGTCTGAATGGTCCTCTCCGTCTGACCATCCGTCTGAGGATGAAAGGCTGTGCTCAGACGTAGCTGCGTCCCGAACGCCTCCTGTAACCCCTTCCAAAGCCGGGAAGTAAAGCGAGCATCTCGATTGGAGACGATAGATTATGGAACACCGTGGAGCCGCACAATCTCCTGAACATAGAGACGTCCCAAGCTCTTCACTGAGCCCTGCTCTCTGATGGGTAAGAAGTGTGCCGACTTGGTGAGTCGGTCAACAATCACCCAGATGGAGTCGTGACCTCTGGAAGTGCGTGGAAGTCCAGTCACGAAATCCATAGATATGTCGTCCCACTTCCACTCCGGAACCTCCAAGGGCTGTACCAAGCCTGCTGGTACCTGATGCTCTGCCTTCACCTGCTGACAGGTGAGGCATCGAGAAACAAACTCTGCTACATCCTTCTTCATGCCCGGCCACCAGTGCTGTCGTCTGAGGTCCTGGTACATCTTCGCCACTCCAGGATGTACTGCCAAAGGAGAAGTGTGAAAATCTCTCAGCACTTCCTCTCGCAAAGCGACTGGTACCATGGTACGTCCTCTAAAAAGGATGTCGTGCTCTGCTCCAAGGGAGAAACCATCAGGTGCCTGTCCCGAGGATATCTGTGCACGCCGTGTCTCACAGTCAGCGTCCTCACGCTGTGCCTCCCTGACCCGCTGCAGTAGTGGAGGAGTGACTGTGAGAGACTGAAGATAGGCTGCTCCATCTCTATCCACGAAGGATATCTGCAAAGAGGCTAGCTGCTCCGTCGCCTCTTCAAGTAGCTGAATGCCCGTCCTCCTGCTGAGGGCATCGGCTACTATGTTCCCCTTCCCAGGAGTATAGACTATCTCAAAGTCATAGTCCTGGAGGAACTCGAGCCATCGTCGCTGTCTCAGGTTCAGGTCCTTCTGCGAAAAGATATACCTGAGGCTCTGATGATCGGAAAAGACTGTAAAGCGCTCGCCCATAAGATAGTGTCGCCATGTCTTCAGAGCGAAGACCACTGCTGCTAGCTCCAGGTCATGGGTAGCGTAGTTCTGCTCATGCGGCCTCAACTGACGTGATCCATAGGCGATCACGGCCCGCTCCTGCATCAGAACACATCCGAGTCCGGTCCCTGATGCATCGCAGTAGACTACGTACCCTACTCCCTCCTCAGGCAACCTCAAGATAGGTGCGCTAGTCAATCTCTGTCTCAGCTCCTGGAAGCTCTGCTGACATCTGTCTGACCACACGAAGGGTTTCCCCTTCTTCGTCAAAGCTGTGAGTGATGCCGCAACTCTAGAGAAGTCTGGCACGAATCTCCGATAGTATCCAGCTAGTCCCAAGAAACTCCGAACCTCAGTCACGCTCCTGGGTGGCTCCCATGCTAACACAGCCTCAATCTTCGCGGGATCCACTGCAACTCCTGCCTCAGAGATAACGTGACCCAAGAAGTGGACCTCACGTATCCAGAACTGGCACTTCGAGAGCTTACCATAAAGCTGGTGCTCTCGGAGTGTGTCTAGTACAACTCGCAAGTGATAGGCGTGCTCCTCCTCTGACGTAGAGTAAATCAGAATGTCGTCGATGAAGACCACGACGAACCGATCGAGGTATGTCTGAAAGATCCTGTTCATGAGAGCCATGAACACTGCTGGAGCATTGGTTACACCGAAAGGCATAACCAAGAACTCATAGTGGCCATACCGACATCTGAAGGCCGTCTTCTGCACTTCCCCGTCTCTGACTCTGAGCTGATGATAGCCTGACCTGAGGTCTATCTTCGAGAACCACCGTGCTCCCTTGAGCTGATCAAAGAGGTCATCAATCCTCGGTAGCGGATACTTGTTCCTCACTGTCACCTGGTTCAGGCGATGATAGTCAACACAAAGTTGAAAGCTCCCGTCCGCCTTCTTGGCGAACAATATCGGGGAAGCCCAGGGTGAAACACTGGGTCGGATGAACCCCTAGCCCTGCAAGTCCTCCAACTGTACCCGTAGCTCTCGAAGCTCGGCGGGGGCCATCCGATATGATGGAGTGGATATCGGGGCTATCCCGGGGTACAAGTCAATATAAAATTCTACCTCTCTGCGAGGAGGTAGCCCTGGAACGTCATCGGGAAAAACGTCCGCAAACTGATCCACCACTGCAGGAAAACCAGGACTCCGCACGTCAACTACTCCAAGGATAAGGCTAGCCAACTGATGAGTGATGGGCTGTCCTCTCCTCCGCGGAAGTCCATCCTGTACTGCTAAGGCTCCCTTCTCGCCGGTGAAGGTGAACCTGCTCCCGTCGGTGCGTACACATCGCACCTTGCGCCTAAAACAGTCAATCTGTGCATGGACCGTAGATAGCCAATCCATGCCCAAGATGACGTCGTAAGGCCTCGACGCTGCTACAAGAAGATCCCAGCCGAATCTCTCGCCTCCTAGAGTAAGCTCACACTACCGGCACCAGTGCGTAATCGTCGAGTCTGCTCCCGTAGGAGTCTCTAGCCGTAAGGATCGAGCCAACGGCTCTGTCGGAATCTCCGAGCTCCGAACAAGGGCAGCGGCTATGAAAGAGTGACTCGCTCCTGTGTCTATAAGAACTGCAGCAAGGGTGGAATAGACACAGATAGTACCTCGAATCATCTCGGGTGCGCCATGGTCGTAGGCCTCTGCTGCCTGGAGCTGTGCCTGTCGCTGCCCGCCAGCTCCCTGTGGTCGGGGTGGACCTCCTGGTGGTGGTGGTGGTAGTGCCTCAAAGCGTCGGCCACCACCGGCTGCTCGTCCAGCTCCTCTGCCTCGTCCGCCTCCTCCCTGCGGACCGCCACGGTCGACCCTCTGCCTCTGCCTCGGTGGTCCATCAACTGTCTGCTGCTCCTCGGCACGGCGGGTCGGGCAGTCACGAGCCATGTGGCCCTGCCCGCCGCACGAGTAGCACTGTCTGCCTCTCGTAAGACTGGCTCGGCGCTGTGTGCCCCGCACTGCTGAGCCAGTGCCCTGAGATTGTCTGCCCGAAGGTCTGGTCTGTCTGGACCCCTGAGTCATCCGTCGACTGCCTGCTGCAGATGACTCTGCCACGTGCCGCCCTGCGGTGGGTCTCTGTGCTGGTGTAGACTCAGCAAGGAAGCTCTCGATCAGAAGAGCCTGCTCCAGTACTCCTGTCTGAGTCGGTATGCTGAGGGAGATCAGCGATGCCATGATCTCGTGTCTCAAACCCTGCTCGAAGGTCCGGGCCCGGAAGAATGGGTCCCGTACCATGTCGGTCGAGTAGCGCGAGAGATCGGTAAATCTCGCCGAGTACTGAGCGACCGTCATGCTGCCCTGCCACAGCTGAAGAAGCTCCTGGATACGCACCGCACGAAGGGTGGCTGGGACGAACTCCGAGCAGAAGGGGCTCTCAAAGTCCGTCCAAAGTAGAGATGCCTCATCGTGCACCTGGAGCATCAAGATCCACCATCGTCCTGCTGATGCGTGTAGTCGGCTCGCAGCGAGGATCACCATGAGGTCTGCTGGTGTCCTCACTAGCCTAAACACTCGTACTACTGCCTCCAGCCAGTCCTCTGCTGCCTGGGGATCCGTCTCCCCGTGAAACCTGGGCGGTCGCTGGGGCTGAAACTCATGCAGTGCGCTGAGGCGACGTGCATCGTCAGCGGCTGCTGTTGGAAGCATCGGGGGCTCGGCGGGTAAAGCTACCGCCGGTGCCACTACTGGAAAAGGGCCCTGCACCGAGGCCTCGTCGCTCGGTGGGCTGTCGTCACGCTCGACTCTCAGAACCCTAGCTGGCTGCCGTCGTGGGGCCATCCTGAAAAGGAATCAGGTGCGCCACAGTCAGAACAGTATACCTGGTGAGCTGATATAAGTAATCACAAAGAAAACTTTGAAACACACACGCAATCAATGTTTTCGTGCATTAAGTCGGAAATCAGAAGTCAGGGTCCTGGTGTACGGATACGTCGGCCGCCGCACCAACACTGGACTCCCTGGACTGATAACCACACTCAATACGCTAAACATTATTGCTTCACATAGAAATGATCAGAGTTTGCGGTAGAACCGAACTCCTCTGATACCAATTTGTCACGACCCGCCCTCGGGGTTCGTGCCGTGACTACCCCAAGCCCGCCTTCCATAGGCCAGGGGCTGGCGACTAGCACCAAGGCGTAAATCCCGGTAAAAAGGGAAGGCTTTGCCTTTGTAAAGTAAACAAACACCACAGAGTAAGCAAGCGGAAAGTAAACACTAAACAAAAGCAGAGTACAACTGAAAGTGCAGAAAAGTAAATGGACCAGAATACAAACCCAAACTGAAAGGAAAGTACAACTCGAAAGGGGAAAATAGAAAATGAAAGGTAAATGCCGCTACACCGAGCTGTCCACTGGAAATCCCACCTGAAGGGTGGGTACAGATAGCTCCTCTGCTCCACAGGTCCCGTCGTCTGCTCCGTGCACGTCCCGCCCAGTGGTCCACCTCCGGGTACCGTCCCGCTCTGCAAGCCTCAGCTAAGGTCAACACTGTCCGTCGTCTGCAACCAACACAACGTAGTGCGGTCAAAGCCCGTGCAGGGGTGAGTATAAGCTACTCAGTAGGGACCCCGAGACCCCTGAAGGTCTCTCAAATCCACAAAGGATAAACCACGAAGAAAGGTATAATCACGAAGTAACAACCGACACTGCTTAGGTATATGCCCATACATATACCTAAGTCATCAATTCAAATACGCTCCAACCTCCGAGCCCAAGTACAACTCAGTCCACACAGGAAAGTAAACGTATTCCACACAGGAAAGCAAAACGTAATCCACACAGGATTGCACAACACAATCCACATAGGAAAGCAAAAGGATTCAGCTCACACAGGTATACTTCTTCAAAGGACGATAAAGATGATCACTGATCCATCTAAGTCGTCAGACCCACGAAGGATCAAAAGGTAACTAACCCCCGCAAAGACCCACACAGGATCGGGCCCACACAGGACCTGTAGGCGCTGGTTCACACAGGACCGCTGAGCGCAAGGACCCACACAGGATCGGACCCACACAGGATCGGGCCCACACAAGACCTGTAGCACTGATCCACATAGGATCGCTGAGTGCTGAAGTCGTCGTCGTCGAATCCACACAGGATCTCTGTACTGTCGTCGTCGCTGTCACAGTAGCAGTAGTAGCAGTAGCAGTCACAGTAACAGTCGCAGCCAGCACTAGGGTTCCTGCACACAGCAAGCTCGTTCGGAGAGTCCACTCCACAAGCCGAGAGGCTGATACATCAACTGTCACGAAGACCAGAGTTGATGTATCCAAAAGTTCCGTATCGTCAACAGGAACTCAACGCAACAGACGGTGCGTCGATCGGACGCCCGGTCTGAGAGTTATTGGCATTTTCGTCCCCGGGGCCCGGTTGGTTTTTAAGGAAAAACCAACCCGACCGTACTCCACCTGCGTCCAAACCTCGGGCGGAGTATGCCAAAAGATCCGTCTCACTAATAGGAACACAACACGGCTGACGGCACGTCAATCGGACGTCCGTAGCTCTAGATATGAGCGTTTCCGCTCCGAAGGCCCGGTTGATTGAGGGGCGGCGCGACATATAGCCGCGCCCTTTTTGCAAACCCCCCCCCCCTCACGTGGGGGGCTTGATTGATAGGAAACGGGGGGCCTCCTGCCCCCCTCAAGGAAACCTCCCCCCTCATTAAGAGGGGGGTTTTGATGAGCCGGCCGGGGGATTAATTCCCCCGGTTTACTGCCATCCGGCCGGCCAGCTGGCCGGCCGGTTTTCTCCAACGGGACCGGAAATTCCGGTCCCGCCTTCGGCTTCCGACGCCGGCGGCCCGGCCGCCGGTCTTCTCTTCCGTCGCGGCCCGGAACCGGCCGCGGTTTTCGTCATCTGGCGCAGTGCGACGACACCGCGCCCCTCCGCCACACCTTGATTTCTTCAACGCGGCGCGACGACGTCGCATTCCTGATGTTTCTTCCATGGCGCGGCGCGGCGGCGTCGCGCAATAAGGATTGGCGAATATCCGCGTGGTGCGACGGCACCACGCCACCTTGATTCATCCACCCGCAAGCAATTCAACAAGAACGATGGAGGGGGGTTCGGCCGTGTTCGTGCGGTCCGGCCCCCTCACGTTAAAAATAATAACTCAATTTAAAATATTCAAATTCCTCACGTTAGTCATGCGAACCATGAGCAAGAATAGAATAATTAAACAATAAATAACAACCCCTACCTTGGGTATACGTTCGAGGATTTGTCTATGTCCGCGGAAGTCGACGTCGCGGAGATCGGGCGTCGCGGTAGTCGTTCGTCAATTCCGTTGACGAAGAGATGCGTCCGATGCGATACGTCGTTGGAGAAACTTCTTATGTCGACGAAGAGAAACCAAGGAGGAAGCGGCGTTTCCTCTCATTGACACGGAAGACGAAGAAGAGCGGAGCGGCGTTCTTCGTCGGAGCTTGAGCGTTCTTCGTCAAGATGAGCGTTCTTTGTCAAGATGAAGAAGATGGAGGAGGAGCTCTCAAAATGAAATCCACACAAGTTGGCTAACAAAATAAAATAAGGTCCCTCCTTATTTTATTTACCAAGCCTAGGAATTTCAAACATCAAATTCAAAAACATAACACTTAATTAATTAACATGTCATGTGTAATTAATTAGATGTTAAGTTTACAAACATTTAAGAGAGAGAGAGGGGAGTTTAAGGGGGAATTTGAGAGGTTTAGGTTCGTGTGGGTCCCACCACACTTAATCCTCTCAAGGGAGGTTAAGTGGGTGTGGGTCTCACCCCTAACTCCTTTTGAGAGGAGTTAACCTACAAAAGTGAAATAAAAAGAATCCACATTTTTTTATTCAACTTTTTATAAATCTCCCAAAAACTAACTTTCAACCCGCAACAAACGCAACTTCCGAAAAGGTCTCTTTAAGCGAATATCAGCGCTGCGAGTTCATCGGTGCCCTCGGATTTCAATTCCGAGCACCGGATCAAAAGTTAGGAAATCCCGCTCGTTCGTTCACTGAACGTACCCGAGCCAAACTTCAGAAATTGATTCCGGGCACTCTGGGCCTCGGAATAAGGTGCCGTCAGAAACCGCGCTCTTGTAAAATTCTAAAGAAAATTAAGAAACAATTTCCCTTGAATTTTACTGGTCTTTACAAAACAAATGATTCCTCCAAATTTTTAAAGAAAAATCAACAGTAGCTAATTCCAAATCATGTGTAGTGTAATTTACCTCATGAGTTTTCAACTGTCGTGAAACATAAGAAATTACCTGATCATTCTGCATTAGGATGCAACCAAGTCCTTTCAATGAAGCATCACTGTAGATAACAAACACCCCATTCCTGGAAGGTCGTTCCAAAACTGGATCATTCACCAATCTTCTTTTCAGTTTTTGAAAACAATCATCACATTATTTTGTCCATATAAACTTAACACCCTTCCATGTTAGCATAGTCATTGGACTGGATAACCGTGAAAAAGTTCTAAAAAACCTTCGGAAATAGCCTGCCAAATCAAGGAAGCTATGAATCTGAGTTACATTTGTGGGTATTGGCCATTCTTCTACAACCTTTGTTTTTGCAGGATCAACAGTTATCCCATCTTCAGAAACAATATGATAAATGAAAGAATTTTGTTGCAACCAAAACTCACACTTTTTGAATTTCCCATAAAATTTCTTTTCTTTTACGTTTTGAAAAATAACCCTTAAATGTCTTTCATGCACCTCTTTACTTTTAGAAAACACCCAAATATCATCAATAAAAACAACCACAAACTTATCCTAGAACTCATGGAAAATTATATTCATAAGGTCCATGAATACAGCAGATGCATTGGTTAACCCAAAAGGCATAACTACAAATTCATAATGGCCATATCTAGTACGGAACACAGTCTTTGGTACGTCTACTTCTTTTACTCTCAACTGATGGTACCCCGACCTCAAGTCAATATTCGAAAAATACTGAGCTCCCTAGAGATGATCAAACAAATCATTGATATGAGGCAAATGATATTTGTTCTTAATAGTAATGTTATTCAAGGCTCTATAATCAATGCAAAGTATCATTGAACCATCATTATTTTTAACAAATAAAACTGAATCACCCAATGGTGATGTGCTAGGTCGAATGAGACCTTTCTCTAATAAATCATGCAATTGCTCCTTCAACTCTAAAAGTTCAATTTGAGCCATTCTATAAGGGGGTTTTGAAATTGGCTTAGCATTAGGAACTAAGTCAATAGTAAACTCAACTTCCCGATAAGGTATTATTCTAGGAAACGCATCAGGAAAATCATCAGGATACTCATTTACCACTGGCACATCATTAATCTGAATAGTTCCTTTGTTTTCAACAATACTTTCATGGTAACATTTATTTCAATCTTTTACAAGTTTCTCAGCCTCTTGATATGTTATCAACTGTAAGGGTTCATTCATGTACACAAACTGAAATTCTTTCTGAAATGAAACTTCTTTATCTCTACAGTCAATCATAGCATTGTAAATAGAGATCCAATCCATACCAAAGATAACATCAAACTCTACTAGAGGTAAAACAATAAGGATTGCACGTAGGTTCTTTCCACGGATAAGGATAGGATGATTCTTATAAATTCTTTTTTCCTCAACATTTCCCCCAGGTGTTTCTACCACATGTTGAGGAGTCATTTCTTGAGATAGTATTCCCATTTTAATAGAAATGTTTTTAGAGATGAAAGCATGTGTAGACCCTGAATCAAACAACAAACTGTCATAATCTAAAAAAACAAACAAATTACCTGATACAACTTCATTTGATGGCCCGACATCTGATGAAGTAGTTGCAAAGGATTTCACCACCCCTTTCTGCTTGTAGTTTAATTGCTTCCCATCAATCGAGCTCTTTATCAGACACTCGTTAGATTAATGACCCATCTCATTGCACTTTAAACATTTCACTAACTGTAAATCAAATTTGGTCTTACTGTCACCCTGATCTTTTTCCGTGCAATCACGAGCATTATGTCCCATCTTACCACATCGGTAGCACATTCCAGAATTCCAAAGACATTCCCCATCATGCCTTTTACCACATTTATCACAAACTAGAAACTTAGTTTTCTTACAATCATACCTTTTTGAAGAATTCTTTCCTTTCTCCTGCCACCTCGGTCTCTTCTTCTGATGGTTGTTATAGAACACTTGATCATAGGAAAACTACATTTCCACCTTCTCAGCACATTGAACAATCTTTTCATAACTCTTGAACTCACGAGAATCTAAATCCCTTCGATATTTTGGATTTAATCCTGAGTAAAAACAATTGATTTTACTATCAAGGTCTCAGATAAATTTTGGAGCATACCTTGCCAATAGAGTGAACCTTTCTTCATAGGGAAACAATGAGTCTTCCTCTTAGCTCAATTCTAGGAATTTTTTTTCCATCCTATATCGAACATCCTTAGTAAAATACTTCTCAAGAAACATACCTTTGAATTCATCCTAGTCGAGAGCATTAATCTCATCAGCATCCCTAATATTTTTAACCATCGACCACCACTGATCTGCTTCACCCTCCAAACGGTAAATAGCAAGACTAACCTTTTGATTGTATGAACACCCCTGGACATCGAAAATCTTCTCCAGTGATTTTATCAACACTTCAACTATCACATAGTCAGATAATCCTCTGAATGATGGGGGATGTTGCCTCATGAAATGTTCAACCACTGACATGTTCCTCTGCGGTTGATCTGGCTGATCTCGTGCATGGATACCACCACCATTTATTGCTTGAGTCAACTGTGCCATTACTGCAACAAACTGTTCAGTTTTAATTCCGTCCATCTTAGGAAGCTAATTCAGAAGGTCATTTACTTCTGTATACCTTCCTAGCACTGCTTCATTGTTCCCTCTACGGAAAACCATTCTGAACAAACATGTCTTAGATGAAGCAACATGGTAATCTTCAATTGCAATATCATTTCAATTTTTCCATAAGAAAAATATATTTGGATAATCATTTAATAGAATTATAACTCCAAAATTTCTCTAAACCAACCTCTGATACCAACTATAAGGCCCCAGCCTTAAACCTTACTTAATATTGAATTAAATGAATAATTCACATTGAGGTTCTTTTCATGGTTTAGAGTTTTAGAGAATTAGATCATAAATATTACATCTCAAAAGATTACATAGTAGACACTTCTACAAAGTCACTTTTTTCTTACAAAACATGGACTCTAAAAAAAGCAATGTCTAGTTCCATGTTTACGACAACATGAATTTTACCTGATCCCATCCTTGACCCTATTCCACATTATGTCCTGTGAAAAAGATTTCAAAAAAAAAACATGGGGTGAGCATAAAAAGCTCAGTAAGGGATATAAAAGTATGAAAAGAAAACATTTGTCAATGTATGAAATCATACCTTACTTATAAAACATAAGCATTTTAACATACCTCATTAAATCATGAATAAATCAATGAAATCATAAGACATAAAGGTAACTTGAGGCATTCAAAACAATCATTCTTAGGGAGTCACCCTCTTGGTTTCGTTTGAAATACCCATCATAGTATATTCCCTAAATCTCTTCGGAGAAACCTTAACGTTTAACTCTTTCACGTTACCCAATGCATTTGAGAGCTATATTGGGATAAACCGCCCTTAGTTTATCACGGAACCACCCATCTTCATAATCAATGCCCAAGAACCATAACATAATCGTATCACATAAAACATGCATAATGGAAACATAACAGTTCCACATTTCAATCACAAGATACCAATACAACACATTGATATAATAAAAACATTATGAAAACCATTTTCAATACCAAAATAAAATAAAAGTAAAACTTGGTATTTATTTTTCATTTTAAAAAACGTTATGGCTTGTAGAGGAAGCCGAAACTCAAATAATGGTCACGGCGGCAGAGAAGTCGTTGTCGCCGCATACATACGAAAAAAAAACTCCTTTTGTCGTTTACTAAAACTCTTCATATAAATAATATTCCTTTGGAATAAACATAAATGTCAAAGGGGTTTATACACCTCATAAAATAATGTTGTGTATAAAACAAAATATGCCTCATGGAAAGGAGATTGATATGAAGTCCCATAACTCGGGTCCGACTTGACTCGATCGCTCTTTAATCTCCTGAATAAAAAACTTTAGTTAATTTCAACATTCTTAAGAACCTTTTTTCAAGTTAATTACTCCTTTTATATCACTTATTACCATGTTATGAAAACTATGTAATTATTTATGTTAATAATGGTCATTTTGTCGATCATTGGTACTTGAGTCAAAAATAAATTCTTTATAATTACAAGTTGTTCATGGGGTAAAAAATCCATTATATCCAGAATTATATTCATGATGTAGATATAATATATATAATATATATCCAGTATATACATGCATTTATAATATTACATAACATTTAGAGGTAAGAAATGAATTGCACCGTTCATGGAGACGGTAAGCCGTACGTACGCATGAACGCTACATCCATTTCTATTTCTTACATAATGGAGTGAAATCATAATGATATAAAGGTATATTATAATTGCAGTAAAATATCATATATGATATCATTAAATCAATCCTTTATACATACCACATATGGTATTAACGAATCAAATCACTTTGAGGCGGCGGTAGTCCGCACTTCCTAAAATGAAATTATCGTGTTTACCCATAATGGAAACCATAATGGTATGCCATAAATGATAAATACAGAAGCATAAGGAAAACATAAACCTAATATATATCATATATAAATAGAGTGACATCTTAATGGCCACAATTAAAGGTGTTAAAATAGGATTGAATAATTATCATTTCGTGAGGCAGAAATTCACCAACCACAGAAATAGTATGTTCTTTAACCATTAGACATAGGTGTGTGTAAGTTTATCTCTAATAATTCTCATAAAAACATCGTAGTATATTGAAGATACTTTTTTTTACAAAATAAAGGAATAAAAAGATTTTTCAGGGTTGGAGAAGCAAAATAAAACAAAATAACACAAGTGAAGACATTACCTTAAAATCGGGTAACTCTTCTTGGATTGAACCAAAAGGGTTCATTGAAGAGCTTTTTTCCAATGTTAAGGCTTCACGGATTAAGGGAGACATTTGGAGAGATAAAATGAGCAGAGCTTGGCTGAACCAAAGGCTTAAAAGTTTTGGGTAAGTAGGTAGAGGTGGAAGCCTTTTATAAGAGGATATGAGGGGCACTCTTGGAAAGTTAAGAAAAGATACATTATTATAATATGATTTTGGGATAAAAAAGGTCCCAAAATTATAAATTCCAAGGATAAGGTGATAAGTTTTATAAATCCACCAATCCAATAGGTTTTTGACAAGTTTAGGTCTTAGAGTTTACATTATCTTTTCATTTTATTTAAATCGTTAAATAATGAGGTAATCGCTGCATCATCATGGTGTCATAAATAATTTAATTTATTTAATGTCTAACAATTATAAAGAAAATATCATTATTTAGGAAATCTTTTTATATTTACAATGAATATTTATAGTCAAGATTATTACTTGTATAACCCCATGTAAAAATTGTTTTATAAAAACAATACATGTTTGTGACATTTTTATTTTAACTTTAAATAAAAAGTTATTAATGTCCTTTTCCTACCAATGTGGCTCCATGGGGTCCCCAAGTTGACACATGGATTTTATTGGTCGGACATGACACATACAATAAAGTTAGGACATGTGTCTTGGTCATTTCATATTATTAGGACATTAGTTTTACCTTAAATTACACTAATTACCACTAATCGCGATTAATAAACATAGAAGTTACTATTCACCAAAAATTATTTTAATCCCATTGAACCACATATTACTTTCTAATTACAACCATGTATGTCGGAATATTTAAAATCAAAACACAGAAGTGGTAATGTTTCATTTAAACAAAAAATCAGTTTTTTAACTATCACTTAGTGGTTTCACTATTCATAAAAAATTGAAGTTTTTCAGAAAAATACAAAAAAATTACCGTAAGCAATATTTGATATTCCGAATTAAAAAATGATGAATATTTTTAAAAATTCATAACTTATATGTTTCATTAATTAATTTAATCAGTAAGTCCCGCTTTCAAAACAGAAAGGGTGGTTTTATGAAACAATATGTATCAAAATATTGACACTAGTTTAAGTCCAATTTCAAAGTGAAATTAACTCCAATGACCACAATTGGATTAAATGGTAAAAATATATTCTAATTGAACTTTAAAACCAATTCAAAATATAATATAATCATATAAATAAATTAGATTAAAAAGTGGTTTCGAATTAAAATACAACATTTTCACTATTCATTAAAAAATGAACTTTATCGGAAAAATACCAAAACATTACAAAAAGTAAATTTTGATGTCCCGATTCTAAAGAAGAGTTTTATTTGGTCCAATAGAATGTATAAGAGTGACCAAAACTATATTTAAAGAGGTTTCTTCATCAAAAGGAGATAGTTTTACCTTTTAGTGAATATTAGATTATCTATGCCAAAAATTGAATTCTTTTCTTATTTTAAGCCTTTATCTTTTATTGGATAAATGTAAAAACATTTAAAAATAATATATAATTTTATTTTAGTTATTTCTATTCATTCCCTCCAATTAAACGGCTACGTGTTAACTACCATTTAAGAGAAAAATATTATATTACTTGTGTGCAACGTAAGATTTCAATGAAACTCGTTGTTGCGTATTGGGCACGCTATCGAACATATCAACCCCTTAAAAGTAAAATAAATATTTAATTCGCAAATATTAATAAATATGAAAATGTATTATTCCTTATTTACCTGGGATTTTACTAACCTAATTACCCAAAGTTGGTGAATTATTAAATTACATTGTCATGATAACAATAGATCATGTCTCGAAAGACCAACTAGTTTTATTTCCTTGGAAATACATGATCCATCCATAAGTTTAAAATTAAATCATGAAATGGAAAAACAAAAACATTTTATCCCCTTTGAACACTATCATATCACTAAACTTATTTATATATGTTAATCATAATATACTTCTTCACATCCTGGAGAAAATTAAACATAATAAAAAGGTGAGCTCAGATGCTCAGTAAGGAAAAAATATTGCAGATACTTTCATAAATAAGAATAAACATTTAGGGAAATGTATAAGACTAAAACCTATTCCATTTAATCTTATGTACCAGCCTAATAAGGCAAATATATATCAAATAATACCATTTACATATACACATTGATATTCTACTATTCAACTAATCACATGAAATATCAATAACCAATTTTAATAATAATTAAATGCATAATGCTGGATATCGTAACCACGTAGTCAAGGCCTTGTACAAAGAATAAAAATAAAATTGTGTGAAGGCCTTGTGTGAATATAATAGTTTGTCTCATGATACCTACTGATGCATCAAGGAGAGATAGAGGGCTCGGCCCGTCACTTACAATGTCCAATGCATTCTTCTTATGAAAAGGTTGAAACATAACAGAAACATTCATATTAAAACAAGTATATGAAATGCCAATACATTAACCATAAACAGTGAATGGTATAAAAATAGCACATCCACAGTCAAACATATCATAACACATTAAATTCAATATGGAATATTGTGTTATAATGAATCAACTTCAAACAAGTGTAAAATACTTTAATGGATGTTGTCATAGATAAAATCAAAACTATTTGAAAGAAATATATCTTTATATTTTGAAATAATCTAAAAGTCACATAATTATAAAGGAAATAATTTAATTTGAAAATAATCTTATTATCTTGTAAGGTAAGAATCTAAGGGGTTATAACGGTGGAATATATTCGCACATTCTGTATATGTTAATAAAGCATTCATACATTAATTTGTTGAAATGATCATTAAGTACCCTGTTTAGAAAACAGCAGAAAGATTCCATTCAAATCATTTTTTTAAAAGTAAAAAAGGGTATAAATTACTTTATCCCATATTCTAGGAAATAATAAAAATGGTTTGAAATTCATGTTTAACAAACACTGATGTGGATGATAAAGAGGTCCCAGTAGATACTCACATATAAACAACCTCGAATAATGAAGAGATTGCAGAATTAACCCTTACCTTGTACATTTCCTTGGTAAAGGGTACGTAAACCTCTTGTATAATAGTTAAATTATTTTTATTAAATTATACAAGAACCACATACATAAATATGATATCATATATGATCTTATAATATTTCTTTGGTAATAATATTTTAGTAGTATCATCGTTTTAGGAGTTAACTGAGTCATTTTACTTTATATGTTTTGTTATGTAAGTCATTTTTTTATGGATAGGATGAATTTGATTCATACCCAAAATGTTATTATGTTATTAAACATTATTTTTTAATCATAAAATAAAATTTATTCTTGAATGGTTATAATGGGGAATGAATCTTATCGCGTTCATGGAGACGGTAATCCGTACATATGGACAATCAAAAATAGCATTCTATTGATGGTTGAATTGTTTGTAATTGGATGGTATATAATATATACAGAATAATAAACTTTTTATATTTATTATTTACCTAAATTATACAGATTATTATTCCAATCCAAAATAATTAAGTGTTCAATAACAAACTACACCACGACGTGGAGACGGTAAGCCGTACGTACACACATATGGTGACTTTGTCATTCATAGGATGGATAGAATAACGAATACGGTTGTACCATATTTATAATAACATCACAGTATGTATTAGTTAATGGGGTTATTATTTTGGTATAGAAACAATAAATAATGTGGAAGTGAAGGAAGAAAATAACATAGAAAAAGGTGATGAAATTATTACCTCTCCTTCTGCTGCTTTCTTTCTATTTGATAAAATTGGATCCTTAACATGGAATTATGGTTAAGGTAAGGCCTCTATGATCCATTGAATGTAGTTGGGAGGATATTTGATCAGGGTTTGGCTAATCCAAATGGATTTGGTGGTGTGATTTTGAGAGAATGGGATGTACCATTTTATAAGAGAGGTGTGCCTCACATTAGGAAAACCATTAAATATTATTTTATTATACAGTCATATTTAGTTTGCAATGTCTCAGAAAGGATTTATTTTGAGTATTAGTGGTGATGGGTATAAAAACTCTCAACTAGTAGGTTTTAGACAGGTTTAGGTCACCATATTAATATTATCTTTTAGATTTAACTCTTTGTTAAATAGTTTAACATTTACCAGTCTCCTTTTATTTTCATAATATATGGTTAATAAACATACTATAAAATTAAAAGGGAACCCCAAGTGGTTAATTAAGGATATATATTATTATATAAGTCTTTTTTCCTAAAATTATATTTTTAGGACTTTTAAATCATTTAATAATATAGTATTTGTTTTAAAAACACGTTCATGTCAATGTTAACATTATTTAGTATTTATGTTTAGTGAAAGTCATAACAATATGATTTCATTGAAAACAAAAAATTGAATCAACCCTAACAAGTAATATTAACCTATAAAAATCTTGGAATGAATCAAAAGTTTTAATTTACATTTATTTTAACTTTTATAATATCAATTATTATAATCATTCATTAATATAGTAATTACTGCATCCTCATTGTTACATAAATAAATTTAATTATTTGATATCTAAAAAATAAAAATAAACTACCATGATTTAGGAAATCAGATTTTATTTTTTATTAATATTTATAGTCTAAATTATCTTACGTATAACCCTATATTAAAAAAAATTAGTTATTAAAATTTGAATTTAACACTTTTAACTCTTATTTAAATAAAATGATAATAAACATCATAATCAAATCCAGGTGGACCAAAAGAATCATATTATATTCATAAGGTTGATTTTGGTGGAAATACACTTACCTAATAGAATTTATATATGATTGGGGTAATTAAAATATCATTTTACCTTTAAAAACCATATATACTTTTAACCATGGTAAATTAAAATCAAATGTTATTATTCATCGAAAATTATTTTCATCCCATTGTACCACATTGTACTTACTAATGTCAACTGTGTCTCTTGAGTTTTTGAAATTCAATTCACAGAAGCGGTAAAATTCTGTTTTAGGAAAAGTTGCTAACGTGCATAGAATATTGGTAAAAGATGTTAAAATGTTCAGTAAAATTTTATACATCTATTGTTATTATAAAATATCTCCAATGAATTACATTTAACTTATATTGGTATTATGTATATATTTAGACATTTAATTAATTTAAATAAAATAAATAATTATTCAAAAAAATTAAGTTTTAAACAATAACGTAGTGTTTTTCACTATTCATCAACAAACTTAAATTTTTCAGAATAGTACCTAATATTCAACCTAAGATAATTTTGATATTATGAATTAAATTTTTTTGTCTGTTTTTCAAAATTCAATACATAAAAGTTTTAAATAATTAATTTAAAAATAATTATGTTTGCCGAAACCAAAAAATGGGTTTTTACAAAATAAAAACTATCAAAAGATTATCATTTTTAGGTCGAATTTAACATGTATTATATTAAATTATTAAAATTTAATCTAATTATACAATAAAGCCACTCAAATTAATAATTTAACACTATATATTATTTTGATTAAAAACGTTGTTTTCAATTAATATTTAATATTTTTCATTATTCATCAAGATAAGAAAGTTATAAGAAAAGTACCAAAAAGTTATCCAAACTAATTATTTATGCCCCTATTCTAAAGAAAAATTTTATTTCACTACATAATATAAAAAAGTGTCAAATATTAGATTTAAAAAGGGTTTTCTATTAAAAGGATGAAAACTGCATTTTTTAAAACTACTTCTTTTATCTGAAAATGGAATTAGTCCTTATATTATGTATAAGAATGAAAAAAGTTGAATGTTAAAATTATAGAGGATATATATAAAATTAAAAATGTGGTTAATATTTTTCATAAATGCTTTTTAAATGACTAGTTTGATAGGTCATGGTGCGCTTGAACTCGGTGATGTGTACATCACAAACTATTGTATTATTCAAAAAGAAACGTACCATGGAATCTTGGGGTGTTACATTATTACCTCCTTAAATAAATTGCATCCTCACAATTTGAAATTGGTTGTCAAAATTAAATGGTTAAAAAAATTAGAAAATGACTTTTTGGAAAACACACATCAGAAATAGGGTTAATAAAATTTAGTCTTAATAAGAGGGAAATGGAAATGAAAAAGTCACTACATAATTATGATTTTGAATTGGAGAAAATTGGTGGATATTATAATTGGATGAAAACGTAAATATTTATAGATAGTTATTAGGTCATCAATCACAGACAAGTCAATGGAATATTGAGGGCCTCAAATCCATAAATCTATGATTATTTAAAATACTTCTAGATTAACAAAATATAAGGTATTAGGATAACACATTTTTTGGTTTAAGATATTTTCCCTAATGTTTAATAATTCATTTCATCCTAGAATAAGAAGAAAATAATACTTGACATGTAGAGTTCCATCCATTAAGTAAAATCAAACACAAACACATATTTCACTCCAAAAGATAATAGAACTCAAAGATATGATATTTATCATAATAAAACAGGGTTCCAACAAAATGAATTTATAATTCATCTGTCAGACCATTTTAAATAATCCTATATTATAAAAACCAGGACATCACGTTGGCCAGTTATAGGTGATGCACCCTTGTTAGCCTTCGATTGTCGGTTCACGTCTCACGGCCTTACCAGACATGATGGGTTCTCACCCGACCTCCTAGTTTTCTTTTCTATTATAATTCATAAATAATCTTAAGAATCATTTTAACTTAAAAAATATTATCCAATGTCTGAATTAATCCATTTCAACCTTTATAGTTATCCAAAATACTTCTGTCCCAACTCTCTCTAAAATGTCTATAAATTCACAAATCAATTGTAACATCAGATTCCCCAAAGAATGAAAATATTCTCTTATAGTCACATACTAAATATATGATTACCTTTATCATATTCAAACCATAATAAAAAAATGTACTACATTAATGTTCTTATATATCTCACATTCTTCTTATAACTAGAATATGATTATTAGATCCAAAAACAAAAATTCATTAATTATTCCATTCAACTATAGTAGCAGCATAAGCTTGGCCTTACTCACATGGCCTTTTCTGAGGTAAGTGTTCTTCATGATTAGTATATTCATTTTCATAATTCCCCATTTCTCTACAATTTTAGCATTCAACATTAACACCTTTTCTCATTCCATTGTAATCACGAGCCTAGTGACCTAATCTCCACGTTTGTATCAAACTCACATTCTTTTAGGCAAGTACCAGGGTGTTTCTTCCCACAATTATCACATAAGGGAAAATCCTCCTTTTTGTTTTTCCCTTCATTTGTCTCTTGCTCTACCCTTCACTTCTTCTCTTGCTTTACTTATTTTTCATAAGACTTAGATAATGTTTTTCTATCTTAACAGCACACAAAACTATATCTTTGTACGGTGAGAAGGATTGTGAGACTAATGCTTGATTGAAAAATGGTTTTAACTAATAAATGAATCGATCAATCTTACAACATGGGTTACATATATAATCAATAGCGTGACTTTCTATCCTTGTAAAGTTAACCTCATACATTACGACATTCTAATCCTTCTTTTGAATCAGACATATAAATTGCCTTTCCATATCTTCTAAATGGTAATAAGGAAGGTATTTTTATAAGAAATGATCTTTATGCTCTCTCCATTCCATATTTGATACTTCTTCATCCTCATTTGTGTTTTTAATTAATTACCACCATTTATTTTCATCTCCTGTGAGGTGATAAACTGTCATGACAACAATTTCCCTTTTGTTACTCCCCAATCAATGAAATATTTTTTCTAAGAAACTTATCCATTGCTCAGTTATAAACAGATTTGTAGTCCCATTGAATGTTGGTGGTTGTTTCTTCATTAATCTGTCTAATAGAATTCCTCCGCATTTTGGATCAGGGTGCTCCATATGGGTACGGTTATTATTCATAACTTGACTGAGTTGTCCCAATATGGTAATAACCTATTCATCACCTGTTGCATCGTGAGCTACACTATAATTATCTTGAGTAGGAGGAAAATTCCTAAATGGATTACGTATGTAGATACTGTGTCCATTCCTTCCACTAGGTACTATTTTTAAACAATTTCATACACTAGATTTGTTTATAAATCACAATACATAATTCCTAACTTCTTAACACATAACCTAAATTGAACAGTTTATGGATATAATACATAATCATAAAAATGTATTCATTGATAACTATTTACTGAAAAATTATTAATAATGGTTTGTAAAAAAAATGTGAATTATCCTAAGAATATCCCTCGGGAGTGATGTAACCAAGAGTGAAGCAAGACATATTGTCATGTAGAAGGACACTCCGGGTCCAGCCTGAAACCCATTATAAAAGTTTTCACTCTTAGGTACATATGTGCCAGAGCCTCCTCTTCCTTCTCGTATCCATACAGGATGTATTTATTGGAAAATAAAAAAATTTCTACACGACCAAAATTCTATTAAGTTATTCTATACAGAAAATCAATGTCTATCTTAGGGTAATGTTCTATAATATGAGTTTTTTTAAATCTAGTTTCACGGTTTGTACTAAACATACTCTGATACCATCTGTATTTACCTGAACCTAGTTACCCAGATTCAGTGTATTATTACATAACATTGGCATGATCACAAGAGATCATGTTCGAAAGACTGATTATCTTAGTAGCCTTTGAAGTACTAGACACATACATAAGTTTTATATTACATCATGAAATGGAAAAAATATCGTGTCCCCTTTAAACAATCTCATATCCCTTATCCTATAACTACTGGTTAATCATAATTGAGTTCTTCGCATCCTAGAAAAAAATAAAATATAATAAATGGGTGAGCTCAGATGCTCACTAAAGATAACAATATAGTAGAAACATTCATAAATAATCTAAACATTTAAGGAAATATATAAGACTAAAATATATGAATTTTAAAATTAAACATCTGGAAAATATGGATAATATAAATCAAATAATTCCATTTACTTATTCACATGGTTATTCCACTGGTCGAAAAATCAAATACAGTATCAATAAAAAATTTCAAAATTATAGGATGTATAATGTTGGACATCATAACAACATAGTGAAGGCCTTATTCCAGGACTACAAATAATTTTTTGTAAAGGCCATGTTAAATGATATTAGTTTTTATCATATGACCTACCGATGTATGATGGAGATATAGAGGGAACCACTCATCACTTAGTCCAATGCATTCCTCATATGAATAGGTTGAAACATTACAGAAACATTTGTATTAAAACTAGAATATGAAATGTAAATACATTAAACATAAACCATTAATGGTATAAAAATAGGACATCCCAAATAAAACATTTCATAACTCATTCAATACAATATGTAATTTTTATTACAATGAATCATCTTCAAACAAGTGTTAAATCCATCAAAGGTTGTTGACATAGATGAAATCAAAACTATTTGAGAAAAATATATCATTCTATTTTGAAATCTTTTAAATGCCACGTAATTATATAGGAGATTATTTATTCTGAAAATAATCTTATAAGGTTTTATTGGAGGCTTTGAAGGTTATATAATGGCAGAAGATAGCCGCACCTACCATATAAGTTAAAAAACATTTTTACCTTAATTTGTCGAAAGGTTCGTAAAGTACCTTGTTTGTAAAACAACAGAAATATTCATTTCAAATAAATTTATAAAAAGTAAAAATAACATTATAAATGAATTTAAACCATATTCTATGAAACAATAAAAATGGTTTGAAATCCATTTTTATGAAACATGGATGTGGATGATAATGGGATTCTTATAGATACTCTCATATAAACAACCTCAGATAATGAAGCAATTGTTGAATTAACCCTTACATTGTACTTTTCCTTGGTCGATGGTATGTTAACCTCATTTATAATATTTATATAATTTTTATTAAATTATAAATGAACCACATACATAAATGTGATATCATATATGATCTTCTAATATTGCTTTGATAGTAATATTTCTGTAGTATCATCATTACCGATGTTAAGTGATTCATTTTCCTTTATATTTTTTGTTATATATGTATATTTTTTATGGATAGGATGTATTTTATTAATATCCAAAATGATATTAAGTTCATAAAATGAAATTTTGTCTTGAATGGTTACGATGGCGAATGAATCCAATCGCTTTCGTGGAGACAGTAATATGTACTTTCACACGAGCGACAATACCATTCTATTGATAGTGGAATAATATATAATAGGATGGTATATCATATATATAGAATCATTAACATATTATATTCATTATTTACATCAATTATACTCATTATTATACCCATCCAAAATAATAAAGTGTTGAATAACAAACTACACTACGACGTAGAGACGGTAAGCCGTACATACACATGTATGGTAAGTTTGTCATTCATAGGATGGATTTAAATATTAATATGGTTGAACCATATATATAATAAAATAAAATTATTTAAAAGTTAATGGAATTATTATTTTGTTTTGGAAACCTAAAAGAAATATGAAGTGGAAGAAGAACAGAACATAGAAATATGTGATGAAATTAGTACCTCTCGTTCTAGTGCTTCCTATTGATTTGATCATAATGAATCCTTAGGATGGATTTCAGATCAAATTAAGGCCTCTAGGATGAACTGTGGGTATTTGGGAGGATATTTTATAAGTTTTTGGCTGAGCCAATTTCTTTTGGAGGTTTATTTTTCAGTGATGGAGAAGTACCCTTTTAAAAGATAGGTGAAGGTCACTTTAGGAAAACATTGAAATAATATTTTGTTATATAATAATATTTTGTATATAATGGATCCAAAAGGTTTTATTTTTAATATAAAGAAGTTATATTTCAAAAAACAGTCAACCAATTAGTTTTAGATAGGTTTATGTCACCATAATAATCTTATCATTTAGATTTTACTCTTGGTTAAATAGATTTTCATTTACCATGTATCCTTTTATTTTCATATTATATGGTTAATAAGATTACTATAAAATTCTAATATAACCTCAAGTGGTTAATTAATGACATATATATTATTATAAAAGTCTTTTGGAATAACCATTTGATTTTTATGATTATTATATCATTTAATAATGTAGTATTTGTTCTAAAAACTTGGTTATGTCAATTTTGACATTATATAGTGTTTGGTTTTTGTGAAAGTCATTCAAATCTGATTTCATAGAACAAAATAACTTGAATCCACCCTAACATGTGATATTAACCTATAAAATTCTTTTAATTCATCAAAAGTCTCAATTTACATTAAATCTAATATTTATAATATCAATTAATTTAGTCATTCATTAATAAGGTAATTACTACGTCATCATTGTCGCAGAAATGAATTTAATTATTTAATGTATAAAAATTAAAAAACATACCATGATGTTGGAAATATTTTTATACTTCTAATGAAAATTTATAGTCAAAATTTTCTTATATATAACCTATATGACAAATGTTTTTTTATTTGAATTTAACCCATTTAACTCTTCTTTAAATTAAATAATAATAAATGTCCTAATCCAATCCAAGTGAAACAAACAAATCATATTTTATTCCTAATGTTGATTTTGGTCTAAATACACTTTTCCAATATAATTACGACATGTGTTGGGGTAATTATAATGTCATTTTTACCATTAATTACGCTATTTTCTTTTAACCGTGGTAAATAAAATTCAAAATTTACTATTCAACAAAAAAATTCATCCCATCGAACTAAATTTTACATAATGATTTCAATCGTTTCTATAGTATTTTTTAAATTCAACTTTCAGATGTGGTAAAATTACGTTATATACAAATTTGCTATCGTGCCTGGATGGTGGGTAAAAGACGTTAAAATGTTCAATAAACTTTTATACATCTAATTTAATTATAAAATTATAGCAATTTATTAAATTTTACTTATATAGTTATTATTTATCTTTTTTAACATAAAATAAATTTAAATATAATAAATATTTATTAAAAAAAAATTAAGCTTTAAATAATAACCGTGTTTTTAACTATTCATAAAAAATGGAATGTTTTTCAGAAAAAAAATTCACTCTAGCTAATTTTGATATTCTAAATTCAAGAATGAATTTTATTTTACAAAATTATAATCATATAATTTTCCTTAATTATTTTAAAAATAATTCTCATTGTCAAAACAAAAAAGTGGGTTTCTAAAAAATAAAAAACTATCAAAAGATTGATATATGTTTATGTCCAATATAAATATGAAATTGCTTATAATGACCTAAATTATATTAAATGATTAAAATATAATTTAATTATATTTAAAAACACTCAAATTCATAATTTTACATTTTAAATTATTTAGATTAACAAATTTGTTATCAATTAAAATTTAGTATTTTTCACTATTCATCAAAAAATGAATGTTATCAGAAAAGGGTTCCTTATTAAAATCCAGAACAACTGCATTTTTTAAAAGATACTTCCTTTATCTAAAAATTGAATTTTTTCTTTATATTGTGTATAAGACACAAAAAATTAGAATGTTTAAATTATATTATATATATATATAATTCAAAATGTGGTTAATACTATTCATAACCACTTTTTAAATGGCCACTTTGATAGGTAATGGTGCACTTGAACTTGGTGGTGTGTACATCGTACGCTTTTTTATTATTCAAAGTGAAACATATCGTGGAATCTAGGGGTGTTACAGAGGTGGATTGGGATGGATAATACGAATGAGAGATCACATAAATTTTTTTAAAAATGGATGTATCATAACACCATTTTTGGTTGGCCAAATATAGAAATTCCCATAAAGGGGATATTTTACATGGGGAAGGATTTTTTGGGCACAGTTGAGGTTAGATCATAGATGTGAACCCCAACGGCTCAACCCCATGCTTTACCAGAAGGATGGATCAGAATTCCCAATGAAAGAGGACCCGAAGTGGTGTACCTCATAAATGTAATATGTCTTACCATGAAGTCATAAATCCCTATGATGGAGGAACCAAGGTTTACTATTGATGTATATTGAACCTAAAGTGGCTTCCTACGTACCATATATAGAAAAATAGAATTAAAACTAATGTAGAATGAGAGGGACCGTGTGGTGCCAAGGCATTAGAAATTCTAATCGCAAGATGGTTTCTCTTTGTTGGATGATGAGTGATATGGGTTTGACACATGATTAGTTTCATGTGTACTACTAGGTGTATCAATTATGTTGTTGTGGATTATGTATATAAACAACCTATATAGATTTCATGATCTCACCAAGATGTGGTGGTCAAGGTAAGAATCAGGATAGACCCAAATGTAGTGTTTGGGATGAATTGATGAAATGTGTGAGTATGATAATTCTGGTCTTGAACCATGAAGATGTTTTCCTATGTATCCTTGGTGGTCGGGAATAAAAGTACATGTAGTTATTAATGGAGGTATATATTGTGGGGCTTACTAATGGTTAGCTGGCCAACGTTCCTCGAATAGATGAGGTCTATGAGGTGAGGGATATGGTATTATTGGGATGGGTCTCCTAGTAGATAATGATTTTCATGGACAATGTGATTGAACCTCATGGAGGATTAATGTGTATCCCAACTAGTTAGTAATCAATGTCCTCATATTCTTCCATAGTGTGGGCCTTACACATAGAAGTTCACATGATGGATGAAACTAAGGTTTACACTCAGAGGGATGACCATTAAGATAGAGGAGGGTGTCATAGTCCCTAAAAACCTCTAAGACCATGTGATTCATGTTAAATGTGAGAAACAAGATAAAATTATAGAATAGAAAGTCCCTCCACGAAAGAAGAATCAATGAGAGATGGTTCATGACTTACAGCTAGGAGTTTCCCAAGGGGGATATCATTCAACATGAAGATGATCTAATTCCATGAGAGGAAGATACAATTATATTTGTCGAAGATATAATTTCTTACAAGGAACATATATCTTTCATTACAATGAGTGGTCATGTTAAATTACCATGGTGTGGCACCCCATGTGGATTGCACGAGGTGAGAATAAATTTTAACAACATGCAATAGGGAATATAGAGTGAGGAATTTTTACATCCTGCAACATGGATAGTTGGAACTCACTCCCTACCCCATGGGATTATGTAACTCACTCTCACCAGCCACTAGGGTGGGAAGGAATTGGCAATTCCATGTTGGAATAATTCGTAGGAGTGGTAGTGTGTGGGGTCCTTATTAGTGTGGCCATTCTAAGAAGTCAAATCCATTAGTGTGACTATGATGAAAAGAAATCGGTTGGGATATTGAATAGTGGAAACCACATGAGATACCAAAAAATCACAACACACAATCCTGGATGACTGCATGAATGGGGGACTAGTGAATTAAGGGGCCTTACTGAGAGGTTATTCGAGGAATATATAGGCTTCGATAAGGAATGAAAATCACAATGTCAGGTGACCCTTCCTCAAAACGAAGTTAGGATATGGAAAATGTGTTATTCATTTAATGTCTAATAACTACATGAATCCTTATGTACCACAAAGGGTCTTCATCCTCAATGAAGGGAATTTCCCTTCATGAAGGGAATAAAAATCTTATTTAGGGGTTAATTTGGAATAAGGGAAGGGTGATTTTTGATGCTCCAATACCATGGATGATCCATTTTTTGATTTTTTTTATTTTGATACGGTGCGTAGTGAAATGGGAGATCAGAAGGTGGGTGGTCAAGGTAACCGTTCATTTGGAGTGGAAATCGGATGAATGTTTATAGTATATAAGAGCCATGATGCTTAGATGAACACTACGAAGCATTAAGGTGCTCCACAAAAGGTGAAGGCTTTATCAAACACATGAATTCATTTATGTACTACCATAGTTCAACCATTTATGGAGTTAGACTCGTGGTGGTTCTGTCAGATCCGAATGCGACCAAAGTAGTTTGGGGTCTCCATGAAGGAGCTTCATGAGGTATACCATTTTGATGTTTTGGGGGTGTTTGGGCTTGATTTCCATCCCCAATGGTTTTGGATTTCATAAAAATATCCAAAGGCACATATTTATATGACAACAATGGGTAAATATGATCCCACAATGAATGAATGATGACATCATCATTAAAAAATGCACAAGGTATTGAATATTTAGGATCATATAATGAGGTCCATTTTACAATTACTAGTAATATGGGAAGACAATATTGCTATTAATTATCATTAATTGATTATATATTATATATTTTAACTCAAAATATGAATCCCTTTCATGTATAATTAACCCCTCCACTGATGAAGAAAACCACATCTAAAATTCACCATATTTTATAAAATCTTCTTATATAACACTTCTATGGACTCCTATGATCCGTTATGATTTTTGGGTACCAACACAGTCTAAGAATTTAAAGAATTAGGCCTATGGAAAAGTAGTAATCATCATATATGAGGTTTCATTAATTATACTCCCTTTTACTTTTCTGATAATATTATTCTCTTCCCATTTCATTTTATACACTTAGAAAATAATTATATTATAATTATAAAAAAATTTAATGTTATTAATATACTATAATGTTGTTATAAAATGTGTATAATATATGTATTATATCCATCTATCACCCACTTTTTTCATGTCTCGTTAAAATTCTATTATCAGATATATAAGGATATTATCAATTGATTATTTATCACAACCATCATGGATGTGTTGTGTAGTATATATATAATTTTTGTTTTTGTTTCTATATGTATATATGTATGTATATATGTATGTATGTATGTATGTATGTATGTAAATATGTACAAATGTATGTATGTATGTATGTATGTATTTATTTATTTTCATGTATTTTTTATGATTATGTAGGTGATGTTAAAAATTAATAAACAATAATTATAAAAAAATATATTAAAATAAAAATACAATAATTCATTAAAAACATATCGTTATTTGATTTTATTTTTAATAAAAAAATAAAAAATTAATTTATACTGGTGATAGATTATCAAAAAAATAATGTTAAATACTTCTCATATGATGTTTTAATAAAATTTTGTTTGTTATAGAAGAGGTATATGTGTGTCAAAATGGAATTATACTTAAGGTAAGGGTATTTCACATTGATTATGTCTTTCTTGGGACTGAAATAATTTTATTTTACCATTAATTATTTAGTGTCTTCTGTGCTTCCTTATTTATGTTAAATAATATATTCCTTATATATTTTTATGTAACACCAATTTTTATATCCAATTTATAATTTCATGAAATATTATAGATCATATGTCTACACTCAATGAAAATATATCATATCTCCTATATTATTTCTGAATAATTGAATGGAATTTATATTTCAAAAAAATAATTACATTCACATTATTCGTAATTTTTGGGATTTATATCTCTTTATCATGTTTTTATATGTAGTGATTAATATTATAAATTTTATATCACATTTTTGGGGATTTTTCCCTTATATTCCTTAAAATTAATCTCACTTCATCTTATGAATCACTTTTTTTTATTTAGTCAAGGAATTATACATTTTTTTCACAATACAATACCATTAATCCTCCCTCATTTAATTCATAATAATTTTCTTGTTTTTATTCAATGTAATCATCATTCATTCAACAAATTAATGTAAATTATTTCTTAGGAAAACATTTTTACGTTTAACATGGGTTATCCATGTAATACATATTGGTTGATGAATGATAATTCTATCCACATTATATATATTTTGAAAACAACTTTGAGTATATAATGATGTGATAGGCGGACTAAAAATTATATTTCCCTTAAAATAATTGTTTATGGAGTTTTATCTCATGAGATCATTATGTGTATACATGATGTGTTTAGCTATGTTCACTATGATATTCATGGACATGGTGTTGATAGATTTTTCAACTATAATATAATGTCTTGGTAGTAAAACTAGGATAATGATTACAATATTTCTATTGTTTTTAATATAACACATTACAAATATTCATTTAATTATTCCCTTCATCTTATAATAAATACATTATGTATGTGATGTGATAATGATTATTATTCTCATCCATGTACATATGTTTATTCATTACTATATTTTATTTATTACTATTCTTCAATTTAATTATATTTTTAACTCACCCTTTACATAATTTATATTACAAGGTGATAAAATATACTATGGAGATGATAAATATTTTTAGGAGAATTATAATATATACTTTAATGAAATTTTAAAAGATTGTTCAAATTAATGTTACATAAACCTAATTTTCTAGGACACTAAACCTTTAAATTTTTCAATAAGTATTATTTTGTATGTTACTCTTTAAAATAATTTAATAAATATATAATTTAACCATGAGACATTATATTTGGTATGAGATAATGTTTTAGATGATATTTGAATTATCATATATAGTAAAAGACACTTTTATAAGGATTAAGGGATCTCAAAAATAAGGTATGTTATACCTAGGAATTTACTTTTTTATATGAATCAATAATTTACCATATATTTATTAAAAATAATTATCATTAAATGTTTCGTACTTGTAATGTAAGGGTAATTAGAAGAAAACAACGAAACCTCATATGTGTGGAACAATGAATTTATTTTTTGAATGACATTCCTAATGAAGTGAAGATGGTGTGTATATCATATTAGTGTTACATAACCACAAAAACCATGTTATGAATAATAATATGAACAACATTTAGCATCCAAAATATCTCAATATTGGGTAAATAGCCTTTTATTCTTTCATAATTCAATTGCCACCTTTATTTAGTGGATCTAAAGATACATTTATTATACCGTAGTTGGTCAACATTATTAAAATGATATTTTTTATTATCTCTCAAATAATTAGATAGTTTTTAAGGTTATCTATTATTTATAAGGATAATATAATAAAGTAATAAATTGATTAAAAATATAAACTAATAGGATAAAGTTGTATCAATAGATTGGGAATCATAAAGAAGACATTTTTAACAAGTATTTTTCTCAATTTATTTTTACCAAAATAGAGAGAGAGTGTGTAGGTCATATGAAAAGGTAGAATAAAATTATTATTATTTACATGCTGAATATATATAATACGTCAATATACACCTCTAGTTTTTGTATCTACCAATTTAAAAAATTAATAGACCTGTGTTGTCTAAAAAGAACATCACTAAAATGCTCTAGATATTAATGAATTTTGGTGTTATGAATACATCATGCATTATAATATTAATGTATAAATTGAGTTTGGGAGATTATCTTGTTGACATAGATATAATAAAAAGGATATATTTTAATATTGTATGATCATATGACACAAGAAAATACATTTATGATGTTCTACCTATATATATATGAAAAATGTTGAATGAAGCACCTAATGTACTTTATAAAGGAAACATGGTCTAGATTTAGTTGTGGAAAAGGTAGCTTAAATGAACATGATTGTTTAATGGCTATAAAAATGCCCCTTGATAAAATATAGTAAAGGAAGGTTCTATTAAATTCCCAACTCATGGATCATTTCATAAACTATAATGAACATGGGAACTATTTAATCATGCGCACCAACCCAAGGATCAACATGGATAAAAAATGCCTAAAACTACCATGTGGGTACAGAAAAGCATACACTATTGTCACCATTATGGTATAGAAATAAAATTTCGTGGTCGAAGGTATAAAATGTGTTTTTTAAGATATATAAATGCTTTATATGATTTTGGATCAACACATCCATTTATATCTTGGTTGATTTATTGAAATATTTAATACCATGATGTTGAGATATATTTGAAAACACATATTAATTAAATTTGTTTCATCCCATGTTTAAAAATATTCCTTAGTAAAAATATTTTTAAATATTCATCCTAAAAATCATATATTATCTCATTTAGGGAAATTTAATATTATTATGGTAATATATTAACTGAATTTATATAGATTTTAAATAAATATTAAAGAAAAGGAAATATATTTATCTATCCTAAATCATCCTACTCTTCTATAGAATTAATGGTGTATTAAGAATCTCTTTTTGAAAATTCATCCAATGTATGGATCTCTATACTAACGGAAGAAACATAACATAATTAATTGGTCTAGACAATGAAAAATTTCCAAAATGAAGACATCTTTTTTGGAATGGAATATATTAGTTTCATTTCAAAATAGTTGTGTCTTCTTCCCTATAATTTTGAAGTATAGTTCTAAATATAAATTTTACATGGTATGATAGCTATATGAATGAGCCTATATATAATCGACCTAAAATCACATAAGTAATGAAAAAGCAAATTATAAGATCTTTTAGACACTCCAGTGCATAAAATTGGGGTATACATATGATAATTGTATTGAAAATTTATAAATAATGTGAATTAGGCTCTTATTTAAATTTCAAACAACAAAATATAAGAAATATATATGATTAAATTAGATTATTAAAGATATATGTAGTTTAAAAACTATAACGAATATGGTTTTGAGAAATTAAACTTCACGATGGTGCACTAAATAGTGGTCTAACATATGTGAAGGTATGTTATGAGTTTAAACTGGGTCTTTGGAATGGTGATATGTGAAGGTAATTCTTAGTAGGTTTCATGTAATAGGGTTTCATACATATGATTCATTAAATGGAAAAAATATAATCATCTTATATACACTGGATATTTAAATTTTTAGCTATAAATTCTCTATGTGATCAGTATTTACTTGCTCAATTGATGGAATTTAATGAAAATTTTAATTTAGGGATACATGGAGATAGGATAAGGCCATCTATATGTGGGTGGGACCATTTATACATGAGGTGTAATGGGAATATGATTAATTTTAATTACGGTCTACTTGGTTGTGTAGTCAAAATTTATTGTAATTCATGTAAATTTTGATGAAATTGTAACACAACACTATTTTAAAAATGAATTACAACATAATGTTTGAAAATTTTAAAATCTAAGGGTTTATTAATTTTCATTATCTAATGTGAATTATTGTGTTGTATGTTTTTATTATAGAGTGTGTGAAAGGTTAAATTCATTGTGATGAGATATGGTGAAGTGACTATTCGAATATTCTAGTACACCGACATTGAGGGGTAACATCTAGTAAAGAAGTTCATAAGGTCTGTTATGTAACATTTCAGTGTTCTGAATGATTAATATTTTTCTAAAAGGATGTTAAATTCCAATGAATAAGTTGTATTATTGTTTGGATCAAGACTTCTAGACAAACAGTTATTAGCCGACTCAACATTTGTTTTCATGTCATGCATTGATATAATTTTCATTTAGTGGGAGTAATTTTATCTCTAACATACTATATCTATTATACATGTTATTTCATGATTTATTACACCAACATATAGATAGAAAAATATTAAAATTAGAAATACCTATTTTTTATGAGAAATTAGATACATAAAAGAATGACATAAAATATGCACACCCAAACATTATTTAAAAACTATATAACATGCCCTTAAACTCCATTAAACTTATACTACTAAGTTAGATAACCTAGGGTCATAAATAATAAAGGGCTCAGCTATAAATACCACTAAGGAAATAATTGAGTTGTTTCATAATAAAATGGTGTACATGTGAATTAGGAGAACTAAAATGCTAAAATAGAAATATTATAACCATAATAACTGAAATTCAATCATGAAGTATGTTGATACCATGAAAGAATACAAGGAATGCGGAAAAAACCTAAAAAATGGTATCATAAGAATATGTAATGGATAACCACTAAGAAATCATAACATAGTTTACTTAGGTTTACCTTTCGTGAAAAATACAAGGTATATCATTAGATACAGACATTACCTAATAATTTAGATTATTATGTGATTATGGTCCCACATTTAATAAAAATATCATATACATGAATTTTTTTAAAATGTACCCCATAAAACAAAAGAAGGTCATTCAAAATATTTAATATCATGATTAAGGGGTTGTGGGTTTCATAAATTGAAATCCCTAATCAATAATGGCTAGATATGAATAGGTTAATTATCGTGAGTATAAATTAGGATTCGTATTCAAAATAGGATCATTTTTCGTGGAAAATAAAAGAAACATTTTGGAAACATAATAGGTCTACATACCAGTTATTGGAAGGGAAAAATATTAACTAAATGTGATTTTAAATTACATTGAAATCATAAGGACAATTAGTGTTTTTGAAAAGGTACATGTAAACATAATAAATTTTATATAAAAAGGATTATTTAAAATAATTTACTTGAGTAGAAAAATAAGATGAGGATAATATATTACTAGAAATGTGGCACCTAAAATATTATAATGAGATTCATATGAGAATGGAGATTCCTTAGTCAGGAACACGAGGAGGATTTATAGGATCTTTAGGATCAATAGGGTTGTAGTGAAGAGGATAGGGAGTTTGGATTTTTATTTATATTTAATGATATAGGGATTTTTTTATTAATTTATTAATTTAATTTCTACACACTATGTAATAAAATTTTAAAATCACAGTCTTTCCCATTGGTATTATAAATTATTATACCAAATATATGTGGGTTATAATTTTTTATTAGGTTAACAATTTAAATCATTAAAATATTACCATTCATAATGTAGAAGTGGGTCATGTTCATAAATAATTGTTTTTTAGAATGTTAAAATATGATATTTATTTTCGAGGATTCATTAATGGTTTGAAAAAAATATTAAAATAAATTAAAAATAAATATTTTAAATAAAAAATGTATTTTTTCATTGATTACATTTATAGTACTTATAACATAGATTTTTTGATATTATGATATCATAATACATATTTTATATATATAAAATATCTTATTTTTTACTCGATCATTTAACTCTATCATAAAATTATTAAAAATAACTATTGACATATTTTTATTTTATGATTTCAAAAATGATATTTATTTTTCCAAAATAAATGTACAAATATAATAATTACCACTTTTAATAAAATAATGTTATTGAATAATACTAGTTTTTATGACACAAAAAACATCCCAACCCTTATAACAAATATATAGGGATTCATAAAAATAGAATAAAATTTATATTTACATAAATATTATTTATTAAGACTATTTCATGAAAATAAATTTATTTATTGATTTTTGTATTTATTAAAAATATTTTTTATTTGAAACTATATATTTCTCAAAAATATAATTTTGTTTTCTCCATAAAAAAATATAATATATATCAAACTCAATATATAATCATGTATATATATAATGTTATAATGAAAATAGAGGAATACAATTATTTTTAATTGAAAAATAAAATATAAATATGAATACTACTACTATTTGGAAATAAGTATTCCCTTTTACATTAGTTTATGATCTAAGGACATGGTGTATGGTAGTAGTACATTATTGGGGTGGTTTGAAAAACATTGTTTTTAGGATCTATATAATATTTAATATCTCCCTAAATGATTTGAATTGAGTTACAGTTACTGAATGTCTTCTTGGACATGGTCAATTGAAAACCCTAACTAAGCCACCATACATAGAAGCACTACGAAATCTGGTTTATTGGGTAAAATCCTATTGGTTAAGGCCATTGCTTCTTCCTTTTTTTTATTAATTATATTTTTAAAAACTAAAATATGTACAAATATTAATGGTAAATATAGAATGTGTATATTATAAATTATTATGACTCATAATAGTCTTTCAATTTGGATAGATAAATTAAGGATATATTTTAAAATATTCCAAAATAAAATATGAAATACATTGAATGAGTTTTCTATATATATATTAAATTATAATTAATTTTTCAATTCATAATGGAATTTCATTTGTAAATGTTTGGATATTTACATTCACCCCCTTCAAAATATTTAACACTTAATATAACATTTCTTATGATAAAATAGAAGAGGGTACTTCAATTTTTAATTACTTTACTATTTCCCATGTTTCCTCTAATAAATGTTTTTTTAAACAACACATTGACCATGTCTTTTTCCATGTTCAACATAAATATGTCCATATAATCTAGAATCTTTCAACAATTACTCCTTGGTTAAAATATTGTTCTCTAATGGTACCATGTCTAGATTTAGTATATGTGAGGGGACTGGTATGTACTTTCTTAAGTGAGATATAAGAAACACATCATGTAGTTTAGATTGTTTAGGTGTGAGAGGTTGTTTTTTGGAAATAGTATCGAAGATATAAATGTTCTCGTTTGGTAAAATATATCAGGTAATTGGTTTTCCCTTCTACCCAAACCACTTGTATTTCATCCATGTTGATATATGATATAATACCTTATATTGATAATTATCCTTTATGAAACATAAATGGTTTTAGTTGTAGTTTCCATTAAAGTAATTTCATAGATTTCATAACATGTTGAATGATCTTATCATTCTCTATCATCTATTCGATAATAGTACATCATGTTATCTTTCAATCACATAATCCATCCTAGAATATTAGAGTATGAAACAACATCCCTTATAGATTCTCATAAGGTTACATTTGAATTCTATAATGGAAATGGTGATTATATGAAAAATGTAGGGGAGAAAGGTATTGATCCCAAATTTATTGAAAAGACACTAAAAAAATATCAATATATCGTCAATGGTTGTAATGTTTCCCTTGGAATAACCATCCATATACGGGTGATACACATCACTAAAAGTCAGTCCTATATCCAAATATTAATTATGTGTTCTCTAGAACCTTGATCATAACCAAAAATATTGACTAGAAACAGGGAAGAGTGACACTCCTTCTAGCCCTATAACTGCTTTTAATTCATATCATTTTGAGTTGTTCAAGATATAAATATTCATTGATAGTAAGGAATTGTTCATATTTTGTAAGGTGATTGGAAAAAAATATGAAATCATGGGGTTTAGTTCTCCTAGATTGTATAATAAAAAATACATGGTTATGTTTTCCCATTTCTATACATGTATGTTCATTGATTTCATCTTACCATTATACTTTTTCCATTCATCTTTATGTTGAAGAAATTTTATGCATCAAGATACAAATTCTGTAATCCCCTTCTTTATATTTTCCTATTATAATTTTCCTTCATTTATTTATATATATCATAGGGATTATGAGATTAATTGAGAAGGATGAGCTATGGGAATCAGAAAAAATTATTCTCTTATAATATCATTTTAATAGAACCCATATCCATGTTATAAAAAATATAACTCCATCATTATCATTATAAAACTATGGAATTTTTATTATCATTACCTAGATCTCATCATCACCATAGTAGGACACCTTGAGCCTCTCAAAAGGATATGTTTTGTAGTTATTTATGAAAGGCCTGATGAAATTCATTTTATGATTTGCATGTTTATCCTTTTCATGCCTAAGAATATTGGATCCCATTAAATCCTCATCAAGGATATGGTTATGAGATCTTATCTGTTTAGAGAATCTTAAAATATATTTTCCATCCAAATGATATAATTGAATGAATATTCAGAATCCTTTATAATCTCTAACTACATTATTTGTGAATATAGATCTATTTTTTCATGAATATATACATAAGGACGTTATTATTCACATATATCTCACACTTTTCCTTATATAGAAAATTTTACCAAATAATCAATGTAATGTTTAGTGAATCCAATTACAAATAATCCATCAGGAAGTTCATCTCATTGATCATTAATTTGAGGGAGTAATATACTATACTTTTTTTATTTTCCATGAGTACATAACATATAATTTTTTGGATTCATATCTAATGATAACAAAACTGTCCCCACTGGAGGGTAATTTGATCTTAAGAGAAGTAATTATCCTATTTATTAATATCTTTAAAACCCTCCATGCATAAATGATTCTAGAAATCATCCCATTATATTAATTCATTTTTTTAGGGTTTGAAAATAATTAGTAGTTTCGTACAAATAGATAATTATATGTAAATAATTTAGGTATACAACTGATCTCCATCATATATTTTTTGTATCAGACATCCTTATGTTTCATTTATCTTCCTTGGATCCACAGATATCACATTACCAGTGATAATATTCCCCAGTAATATCACTTTTTCCCACCAAAACATTCATTTAATATAATTTGTAAATTAATTTTCCTTAAAATTGTTTTCTATAAAATATATTAATTCTCATCATGTTCCTTCTTATATTTGTAGTAGAGAATAATATCATCTATAAATACAATAATAATTTTTTGAGGTAATCCCCTAATACTCTATTCATTATGAATATAAATCTAATGGATGATTCAATGTGTCCAAATGAAATAACATCATAATCATTGCTCCCATAACTTATTCAAAATGTATTATTGTGGATACACAATTTATTCAACATTTATTAACAATATTCTCATTGAATATCCACCATATATATATTTTATAATACAAATAGATGATAAAATTGTTCTTAATTGGTGATACCAAATACTTTTTATTTATGACAATATTTTGGAAACATGATAATCAATGTTGAGGGACATTGACTTATCATTCTTCCTAAGGACAATGAGGGGTTAAACCTAGTGTGATTCACTTTAGTGTATAAACCCCTTTTCAAGATTCCCTTGAATTTTCTTCATCAGTACTTCATGATAAACATTGACCATTCAATATGGAGTCTCCAATATTATAAAATATAAATGTATAACTTTATTTGAGAAATTAGCCTCTTATCTAGAAGGAATATAAATAAATTCCTTTGGGAACATATTAACATACTCACTTATAGTGGTCATGTTATCATGGATAATTTGTTCCATGGAATATAAAATATGATATTGACACACTTTATAATAAGAAAATAATATCCATTCTTATCATGATGATTCCAAATTAGATCTATCCTACTCCTTATTAATGTATATAACTAGAGATAGATTCATTATATTAATAGAGACTAACTTCCCACAAAAAAATTATTTTGACGATATAGAAGGAAATTTTTTCCATACTGTAATTATAATTGAATTCCATTAAGGGTTTATCACAAGGTACTATAAAAATTCAATAAAAAAATATTAATATGGGAGATGAAACATTCTTCTGATACATAAACTGAAGAATTTTCAATTATAACAAATACTTTTACTTATATGATTTTTGGTGGGGATTGAATAGTTATACGAAAATATTTTGGAATAAATTAATGATTAGAGCATGAATAAATGTTTGTGTTCACTATTATTGAAGTGCTATGTAGCCTACTTTTCAAAAATTCATTATTTGGAACAACCTCATTATTATTGATATAATATTATAAACTTTTATCTAAATATCCTAGAGTTTTTTATAATAAATTAAAATTGACAACCAATGGATTAGTGAATTGATTTTCAAGTTTCATTGTTCCTTGAAATTGGTCCATTATTCAATATGTTATGGTTTGACTATAACATTCCATTAATCTATTAAAATAATCACCGTAAATCATTTGGTTTATTTTGAATAGAACCACTCATTTTCACACAAAAAAACATTTCGATGTCCCCTTCCTGAAATCTCCATGATCCAACATCCCACATATTATTTATGTAAGATTTTTTAATTTCTTAACACCATGAGATTACCACATTTATCCCCAAAATCTAAATTCTATTCTCCTACATATATCTCCAATCTCATGATAACACTAATAATCTTTAATATATTTTTCTTATCACTGAGAGAATATAAAAAAGTTTCCTTTTAACTTGTAATATCTCAAATCAAAAAATATTTTTATAGATTTACGTTTAGTTAACTATTAATGTGTTCAACTTTACATCTATGGTAAATGATAAAGATAACTGTGTAATGTGAATTTCCTGTGATTTTTTACCTACATGGACTAATTGATCCTTCCATCTTTTTTCTAGTGGATGAGTAAATCGTTATCCTTTTTATTTCCTTTTTTCTGGAAAAATTATTTATCAAAAACATTTTCCTATATTCTTTCAAATCCATTCCATAGATTTCATCCTTAAACATCAAATTATTGAACAACATAAATCTATTATTATATTATCACTCTAAGTGATAAAAAAAAGCATGAAATTATCATTTTTAAATCATATAAGGATTGACAATATCATTACAATAGAGATTATACATTTCTTTATATTTATGGGATTAGAATATCACTCGACATTCAAATTCATTTATCATATAATGGTCTCAATTTAAACATTCTCTTCCTTTTGGGGATTTTAGTATTCTACCTAATACAATTTTTTTAACAAAAAATTGAGTTTATTAAGTATGTATTATTATAATGTTATACAACCATACTCCCATCATTCTGTGTATATAATTTGAATAGTTATCACATTTACTGTTACACTAGTTTTTGACATGATTCCACCTATTTTCAACAATTTTATAAAAGAAAGTAATATTAAGGATGATGAAATTTAAAATATTAATAATAAAAATGTAAAATAATGAATTTTTTAGGGATAACACATAAATTTCATTTATTCATTAAAATATAAATTTAATGGTTATATTATCTATGATATATTTCCTACCATTAAATTTAATTTCAATTTTTGTTCTCATCAAAATGGTTTATAAATAGAAATTGATTAATAAGGGAAAATCCCACCTGAGGATGTTAATATGAGTTAATCTTTATGAAGATTATTCATGCACTAGTTACATTCATTTTTAATACCCAATATACCCATTAAAAGTTATTATAAGTTGGTAAATATTTTTTATATTTTATTCCACATTCTTGTATTAAAATTGGGATGTATTTTCTCATGAATCAATGAACTATATACATGAAAAAAATTAATTGATGTTTTTATATGTTTACTCTTATCCCTAAGGATTTCACTCATGTTTTCTATTCCAAAGACCAACAAAATACTCGTTCATTATCTGATACCATGTATGCTAACCCATATCATGGATACACTTTTTTCATGATTGATTACATCATGATAAATATAATACAATTCCATTCCATCAAGAGGTCTAGTTTCAAAGAATCATTGGTTTCATAACATAGTCATTTCAAGCAGCAATATAATTACATTATTTAAAAACTCCATAACAAGACCATAACTTCATTGGAACTCATATTACCATATGGGATGGCTTGAAGATGTATATATGAAAGGAATGACCCATAATTCCTGGTAGTCTGATAATCAAGGTATAACATAAAGTAATATAGGGAATGTGAGTTCATAGGTATAACATGGTGACATAGAATGTTGGGAATCATAATCATCAACAATAAATAATTATATAAGTAGATATCAAAATGGAATCAATGTAATGTGAGAAAAAAATAAATACTTAAATCATAACGATACATTGAGGATTAAAAAATAAAAATAAAAACATTTTGTTCATAGGTTAGCCACTCATGCACTATACAAGGTATGTAATGATAAAAAAAATTACTAAAATATCTTGAGGGATATATAATTCTATTCCCATCCATCATATTCATATCATTTTCATGAATCTATGTTCCATATTTTTCATTCTACATAAGGAAATGTTTTATTACTTCTAATCAGGTGACTAAGGCGTATCAGATAAATAAATTGAGGTACCATCTCCATTATGGATAGTTATATCTTGGTAAATATCCTTGAGTAGAAATTGGGATTGGTAATAACAAAAAAATGTTTTACAAGAATAATTAATGAATAGTTTCAACATCATAACCAGTGTACATAAATTTATTTTGATGGGATTATTGAAAATAAAAGGTGGTCTCTAATTCCTCATAAATTATATATACTATAATATATTGTGTAAATACACATGTGAACCTGAATAATTAGAAATAATAATTATTCATTCATAAAAATTATCTCAAAAAATATGAGTATGATATGAATCCAAAACAAGAGGCCTAGCGTAAAAAAAATTTGTGGAAGAATCTTACGATAATAGTAACACCATGGGAAGGATATAGGGTGGGAGTGAGAGAAGAAATTCATGATAAATGAATTTTTAGTAGATAGTAATTATATGATTTTTGCGTATTTATAGAACGATTATGAGAATTCATTATTTATTTTTAGAAATTGGTTTTGAATAATAATAAAAAAATAATAAAAAAACAAAAAACTTATGAAGGTTTTTCCAATGTTACAAGCCAAATAGGATGGGTTTCAAATGTTTCATTACGTTGAGAACCATGATAATTAAAACAAAAGCAATCTTCATGTGGAATTGAATCATAATCATAAAAAGTATTTTAAAAAATCATAAAATATAATATTGTTTTTGGATGATTAATTATAGGATTCAAGAATTAATCAAAAAAATTAAAAAACTCAATATTTTAAAGGTAAGCCACATCAATTAATTAATTTAATTTATATTACTTGTTATATCACCTCTAATAAACTATAATTTATCAGTCAATTCCTTATATTAATACATTATTTAATTTTAACCCCAAATATTATATTTTCCAAGAAGAGATCAAAAAAATTCATCACATGAATGTTTCAACATGCTAAATTTAAATTTAAAATTTAAGTAACTAAAATATATATATAAATATATTAATTTTCAAATATCATGAAAAAAACATATTTATTGAACAATTTTCATTTTTAGAACATAATTACATTATTTATCCTTATAATAATTACATGGGTCTTTTTATATTATATTACGATTTATAGTTACGTAAATACTATATAATAAGAACATTTAATAGAAATGTCATATTTAAATAGTCAATGATTATTAAAAATAGTGTTTCAATTGAAACTATATATTTATTAATAATATAATATTTGTTTTTTTTTATAAAAATATAAATTTTAATAAGCTCATTATGTAATCTTGTATACAAATAAATTAATAATTAAAAGGGAGAAACATTTTCATTATTTTTTTGAAAATAAATTTTAAAAAATCATACTACTATGGTATAGTCATATATTTCCTTATGAAAATATTTTACCCTCTAATGGTATGGTGTGTGATAATAGTACTTTTGTAGGGTAGTTTGGAAGAAATGATTTTGGAAGTGATATATATAATTATAAAATTACCTTATAAATGTATTTCTATCCATTTTAGTTGATTAATTTATTATTTTCTTTGGTCAATGAAAAATCCATGTGATTCCATCTCCCTTTGACGATCTAACTAATGGGAATCATAGGATACAATCATATTGTTCATAGACATTTCATTTTCATTATATTAAAATTAGATTTTACTATAACCCTTAATATATAATAATAATAACGATCATAGTATGATGGATATATTAACAATTCTTATGATTTATAGTGATATTTTAATCAATATTGACAAGGTATTAATAAATTTTATAATGTCACAAATGATATATATTTAATATGTAATCTATAATAATATTATATAATAAGTAATTCATTCATTGAGAAGGGAATTAGAATTACCAATGATTAAGTCATTAAAATATTAAATGTTATGGATTTGGATGAAATAATTGTATAAATAGTAAATTTTAGATGGATTTACATATGATTATAAATAATGGAATAGGGAACAATATAATTCAAAAAGAACATGATTTTTCATATATTGTAATCATGTAGAATAATATAGAAAAAATTTAATGGTAAGTGTCGTAATGAAATGAACATTGCCTTGTTTTGATGATATTATCCCAAAAATGAATCCTCTATCTTAGGAATGGTGTTTACCGCGATTGAGATGATGAAAAATATGGAATAATTGTATAAGAATCCGACTATATTTAATAATGTGATAATTATATGGATGTTTTTTGTTATCTATTTTTCATAAGGTTGATATATAACCAAACATGTAAATTACATTAGCATAATATGGGGGAAGCTCAAAATATTAATTTCAGTTCACATTCTACATGTGGGAACTACTAATGTATCATCACTTCTTATATCATGGGGATGGAATTGTAGTTTCCATATTTAAATCATGCAAGAAAAATATATTGGTGTTTGAGGATTTCAAAATCATAATCCTGAATAAAGATATTTGATAGATGGATTTCGAAGAACATACTATAATTGAAATGAATATAGGGTGTAAATGTTTTCGGCCTCATTGGATGTAATTTTGATGGAAATTAATAGATAAATCCTGAGATATAAGTTATGGTAAATATAAAAACCCTATTTTAATATATTTTCATAGATAGAAGAGAGGGAATCTCATAATTGACATTAGATATAATAGTTTTTTCTCTACAATTGTAACAGTGAGAACAATATGTTTTAATAACATAGTAGAAGGGATAAATAGTATAATTTTGAGTGTCAATATTCCGATGGAATCAATTATGGTTAATTAAATAGTATCATTCCATTATATAGTATATCAATGATTGATTGTGAATTATATATTAGGAATTTAAAGAAAGGTACACCTAAATGATGAATAACATTTGAAATTATGGTGAATGGAGATGTTAACATCTATATGTTGAATTGGAGTTTTTTATATTTTAATGAATTCTATACCACACACAGTATATGGATGTATTGAATTTTAATTGTTTATATATATAGAAGGATACATAACATGATTCCAAAATGGATAAATGAATGTTACGAAGGGTTCTATGGTAGAGTTGAGGGGAGTAAATAGTAGAAAACTATATTTGACTCAAAGAATGGGTGAAGAAATAATTACCAATGCATGAACTTATAAAATTCATATGTTGTGGCACTATCTCATTTGAATTATCATTGAGAAAAACTAATCAATTTGAGCTAAAAATAATTTATTGAAACTCGATCACAAGGAAATTGACTTTTATTGAATATTTGTACTTATGATGTTGAGAATGTAGTATTTTAATTTTAATATAACGTATCCTTGATGTTATATGTTAAATTTTATTCACATGGATGTTTGTGGACCTTCCACATCCAGTTATCATGAAGGATCAATATAAATTTTCACTTTAATTGATAATTTTAAAAAGGAATGTATGGATTTACTTCTTGAATAAAAAATATGATGTTTTTAAAATGATTATTCCATGAAATCATATCATGGAAATGGAGTAATGGAGGAAGATAAAACTATTGTGGTATGATAACAGTTTTATATAAAATGAAAGTGATTTCAAGAGATCTTTTAGTGTGAATGGAATTTGAATGGGGGAGAGAAAACAAAGGATACCAGTGTAGAGTTATGTGTCTAATCAAATAAACCAAACATTAATAGTGAAACTTGATAGCATGAGATTCAATTTCACACTATCAAAGAATATTTTTGAGTAAGTTTTAAACTATGTATCACTCTTAGTTAATAGTAGTCCATCATAACCAATTATGTAGGATATTCGAAAAAGATGTGGTATAGAAAACCTATGGATGTTAACCACCTGAATTTTTTAGGAAACAATTCATATATACATGTAGATTAAAAGATTATGAATAAAATTAAATATAAGTCCCATGAGTCATTTTATATGGGATACTGTGGTGAATTTTTGGGTTTATGGATTTTTTATGATGAATAATACCAATATATTAAAAGTTTTAATGTTCTCTTCATTGATAATTTCTTTTAGAATGTCTATATCTTAAAAAATGGGTGTTTATATTAATTAATTTTAATTCCATTTTATGATGACCTAAAAGAATTCATTGTATTCAATAGTGTTCTAGAGAGTTCATGGATAATTCCATAGAGACCCATGATAAACATATATAGATAATTCCTTGATATCATGATTTAATTTGTACATATAAAAAACCCCACACAACTTGAGGACCAAAGGGATTCGTGTCTTGGAAAATAGCTGTATAGGAAATATACTTTAAAAAATTTGTTGACATTTCCAAATGGTAATGATCCTCTTGACCCTATTATATATATCAATTATATTTTAATCATCATCATATGCATGGAAATGAGAATAAAATAACTGTTGATATCATATTATAATTAAGTGAAGCATAAGATAATCCCAATAGTGATAAAAAATGAGAGAAGGATAAACATGTTGGTAAAAATGTCTAATCATTAACCATAAAAATAACATTTACAAAACATAACCAGAAAAAAACCTTGAGTATAAGACAAGGTCCAAAATTACATTAGTATATTTTGAATAAAACATTTTAATATCATGCAAACATTGCTATATGAAAACGATTACATTAAAAACCTTTCCATCTGTATTGGGTCCACACTCAATATTGGGTACCTATATAAACCACATCAGGTGCATTCTATATTTGTTAAACCTTGATAAGACACATATAATACAAAGTCATTCCTTGAACCCTGATAATATTTATAAGGGTCATGTTTAGTCATGGGAACATAAATTGACCACATTGTATTTACAATCAACATCAGAATCTCTTATGATAAAAGGATTTATCCAAATAAATGGATGCATATATATAATACTTGGACCACCAATTAAAAAAATAAAAAACATACATATTCATTCTGAATAATGAAATTCAACCACATATAAATCATTATCTTGTATAAACCCATGAAAAAATAAGTGGGTTTCATAATTTTGGTTCAATACAAAATTGATGTCTAAATGAGAATGATTTACAAGAGTAGAAGCAATGTTCATATCAGTTCCCATAAACATGTAATATTACTATGATGGTTCTCATTATGATTATAAGGGGTTTTAAAAATTATTAATTAATTAAAAATTATTTATGGTTGTGGTTATTTATAGTATACATGAAATATGATATGTCCATTAAATATATATTATATAGAAGATGGAATTTTTAAATGAACTAAAAACGCGTATAACCCTATAAATTTAAGGAGTATCTAACTATGTATGTATATAAGGTACATTTATAAAATATAAGATTTCAATGGGGATATTATTGAGAAAAATAGGGAAAACGAGTTAAATTTTTTATTTTTTAATATAAACTCCATTTTATGGGATGAGATGGAACCCAATAATGAAATCAAGGACATAAAAAACTATGTCCCACGGTCCAAAATACAATGTCAAAAAACAATCCAATTCAATTCTCCATATAAAATCCCCTCCATAGATTAAAACAATTTATACTATCTTCTACCTTCTCATCACTACTTGGCTAGCTATCCCATGGATCGATGCATGGTCTTAGTTCCAATAGATGTTTTCAAACCCTATCAATGTTCCCAGTGAAGATATAAATGGTCTTGTAGAAATAACCTTCCATTAACCTCTGCTAGAGTGGTCTCTAGTCGGGGGTTACGACCCCCAATCTCCCCCTGAAATGGCTGGCCCGGTCCGGTCGGCCGGTGCTGCCGGCGCGGGACCGCGGCAGTCCCGCCCTCCTGACGTGTCGGCGGCCGGCGGTTCCTGCCACCCCGCCTTGAACCGCCGCGGCCTTGTCCGAGGGGCACGATGGCGTCGTGCCCCTCCGACGTGGCCCCGCTCCAGCCACGGCCTCTTCGAGGTTCTCCGGTGCGGCACGATGGCACCGCGGTTTGTTCGGAATCAATGGTGCGGCACGACGGCGCCGCGCTCCTTCGTCGCATTCCTTCTTGTTTCTGCGTGGTGTCGTTGCACCACGCTTCCTTTGTTCGAGCCTCAACAAACACACATCAAAGGGGGAGGAGGATCGGCCATGTTCAGGAGGTCCGACCTCTTCCCATTAAATTGATAACAGGCGGCCCAAATATTAAACGATGAATATAAGGAATTTATTCACGAACAAAACAAAACCCCTACCACGAATCAAGGTTCGTTCGTTGTCGGTGCAGAAATCGGCGTCACGGAAGATGGTCACATTCCATCAACGACAAGGGAAAAGAATGCTATAGTTGGAGATGATCACCATGGTCAGAGTCTTCTATATTGATGCGTAGGAAGATAAGATAAAATGGGCGTTCTTCATGGGTGTCGTCATTCTTTGTTGAGAGATGTTCTTTGTTGGAAGAGGATTATTCCTTCAAGAATTCTTCCCCTATCCTTTGTTCTCCCAACTCAAGATATGCCCACCCAAACATAATAATACAACTCTTATTATTATTCTCACCTAATGAATTCAAATTAATTCAAAAAGATGAGCCAACTAATTTAATTCCTTAACTCATGTGTGTTGGCATATTAAAAGAGAGAGAGTAAAATGAGAAGGTTAAACGTTTAAGGAGTTTAAGGGGGGGGGGGGGTTCAAGGAGTTAAAGAGAAGATGAAAGGATGGGATCGTGTAGACCCCACCTCACAAATATCCTCTCATGGGAGGTTATGTGGGTGTGGGCCCCACCAACAACCTCCCCATTGTAGGATATAACCAACACAAATAAAAATGTGTGCAACACAATTTTCATTTTATTTAAGGTTAAACTCCAAAATATTACTTCAAACCTGCATAAATCACAACTGTTGAAAATGTCCCCTTAAGCGAAAACTGGCGCTACGAGTTCATCGGTGCCTTCGGATTACGATTCCGAGCACCGGTTCAAGAGATAGAAAACCCCGCTCGTTCGTTCATTGAACGTACCCGAGCTAAACTTTGGAAAATAATTCTGGACACACCGGCCCTCAGAATCAGGCGCCGTCAGAAACTGTGTACTCGTAAAATTCCCTAGAAATTACAAAAAAAAATTCGTTGAAATTTATGCGGAATTACATTACTCCCACCTCATGGATTTACATACCCATAATTCTTTAAAACAAACTAGGGATGCAAAAGTCGTATTGAGCATGCATCTGAGCCTTCTGCTCCCATGTGCTCTCCTAGAGGTTCCCCTGGTTCCAACGAAAGCGCACAAGAGGAATTGACCTTCCTTGTAGGATCTGCTCATGTTGATCATCAACCTCTACTGGAACCTCGCAAAAGTTGCCCCATCGCCAATGTCCAGCTCCCCATGGTCGATGATATGCATCGGGTCAAGCACGTATCTCCTCAGTTGAGATATGTGAAAGTCATCGTGCACCTGGTGCAACTGAGGTGGATGGGTCAAGCGGTAACCCACCTCGCCTACCCTGCTGAGGACCTTGAAGGGTCTGATGAAGCACAGAGATAATTTTCCACCTCATCCAAATATCTGTAATTCCACGTCGAGGTGAGACCCGTAAGGAAACGCGGTCACCATCCTCGAAATCTAGTGGTCTCTACTTCCTGTCAGCATGAGACATCTATCAGCTCTGAGCTATCCTCATCTTCTCCTGGTTGACCTGGACCTTCTCTGTTGTGGTATGGACCATATCTGGTCCCACAAGAGCTATTAATATTTCTTCTTTGCTGATAAGAGAAATTTAGTCTCATCCCTTGGATGAACCACGTTCTTTTCCTAATACAGTCAATCCAGACATGAATGATGCATTCATACCATGGAAAACGTCGTAAGGCCTCGACGTTACTACCAAGAGATCCAACCATCACTCTCTCCTCTAAGGGTCGAGTCACACTTTCAGCATCAGCGTGAGGTCACTCGGTCTCCTCCAGTAGGAATCTCGAAAGTGAGGGTCAAGTCAACAGTTTAAACCAGAACCTCTTAGCAAACAAAAAAAGAAGGAAGAAAATGTCACAAGGTCAATTGTCTTTTATTACTATAGCTCAAAGTACAAAGACACACAATAATGACAAAAAATAAACTAGAAGCACCAAGATCAAGGGTCCCATGCCTGGATCTAGTCCTGCTCTTGTCCGCCAGCTTCCAGAGCTCTGTAGTCTGATGCTTCTGCTGCCTGATGCTGAGCTTTCCCACGTCCACCTGTTCCCTATGGTCGGGGTGGACCTCTTGGTGGTGGTGGTGGCAACACCTCGAAGTTTCGTCCACCTCCAGCTGCATGACCAACTACACTGTCTCGGTATCCTTCTCTTTGTGGTCTGCCTTGATTGAACCTCTGCCTCTGTCTAAGGAGTTCTTCCTTTATCTGATGATCATCTATATGGTGGGTCGGACAGACACGTGGCATGTGACCAAGCCCGCCACAGGAGTAACACTGCCCACTCTTAGAACGACTGGCTCTGACTCCACACTGGTTTCCCCACACAACTAATCCTGAGTCGTGCAGTCGTCCACCGGTAGGTCTGGTCCTCTTGGACCTCTACGTCATCTGTCTAGTTCCCGCTGTAGAAGACTCTTCCACATGCCGGCTAGTGGTGGGTCCTGCTACTGGAGACTGCTCAGCAAGAAAACTCTCCACTAAGAGGGCTCTCTCCAACACCCCTGTCTGCGTCGGGATACTGTGAGAAACACAAGAAGCTCTAATCTCTCACCTAATCCCCTGCTCGAATGTTCGGGCCCTGAATAACGGGTCATGTACCATATCTGTGGAGTAGCGCGAGAGGTTTTTAAAACTCGCTGAGTAATGCACCACCATCATGCGACCCTGTTGTAGATCAAGTAGCTCCTGTATACGCACCGCTCGAAGGGTGGCTGGTACAAACTCTACCCAGAACACGCTCTTGAAGTCTTCCCACAGAAGTGTCGCCTTGTCATGCATCAGGAGCATCAGGATCCACCATCTGCCTGCTGCTGCCTGAAGGAGGATGGCTGCAATGATCACCATGAAGCCTATTGGCGTCCCTACTAGCATGAAGACTCTCACCACATCCTCCAGCCAATCCTCAGCCGCCTGCGGGTCCGTCTCTCCCCTGAACCTGGGAGGCCTCTGGCGCTGGAACTCGTGCAGTGTGCTCAAGCAACATGCACTCTTTGCTGCTGGGGAAGGTGGCATCTGTGGCCCAATGGGTGGTAGTACCGCCGGTGCCTCCACTCGTGCCTCAACTGGAAGAGGGCCTAGTACTGATGCCTCGTCACTCGATGGGCTGTCAGTACGTACAACTCTTGGGGCTCTAGCTGGTCGTCTGCGGGGAGGCATCCTGAAAGAAACAATCGTGACATGGTCAAACAATTTATACCTGGTGAGATGACTTGGTTTGAGCTGACTTTTAAAAACATTTGGAAATACACACACAATCAGTGTTTTCGTGTACAAAGTCGGAAATCAGTTGTCCGGGTCCTGGTGTATGGATACGTCGGCCTCCCCCACCAACTCTGGACTCCCTGAACTGAAAACCACACTCGGTACCCTTAACAATATTTCCTCAAAGAAAGAAAATATCAGAGTTATAAGTTTTGCGGTAGAACTGACTCCTCTGATACCAATTTGTCACCACCCATCCTCGGGGCCCATGCCGTGACTACCCCAAGCCCACCTTTCAGAGGCCTGGGGCTGGAGACTAGCACCAAAGGCATAAATACCGATAACTGGTATGACATTGACTTTATAAAAGTAAACAAAACACCACAGAGTACAAGCGGAAGTAATATACTAAGTACCAAAGAAGGTGCTGAAAATTAAGTGGGACATAATTCAACCCAAAATGGAAGTACAACTACAACTGAATGAAAGTACAACAGAAAAGACAAGAAGCTTGAAGAAAGAAGAAGCTCCTAGGTCGTCCACCTTGGATCCTACCTAAAGGGTAGGTACAGATAGCGCAGCTCCTGGATCGTCCACCATGGATCCTACATGAAGGGTAGATACAGATAGCTTTCACAACTCTCTCGCCCATCCACATCCTTCGAGTATTATCTCGTCATGATGTCCACCTCCGGATATTGACTTGTCATGAGGTCCACCTCTAGGTATCGTCCAGTCCTCGAACACTCGGCCTCCGTTAGCGCTGCTCGTCATCTGCAACCAAAACAACGAGGTGCATGCATAGCCCGTGCATGGGTGAGTATACGATACTCAGTAGGGACCCCGAGACCCTCAAGGTGTCACTAAATCCAACAAGGATAACCACAAAGAAGGATCTCAATAGATAACCCTTACTTAGGTATAAGACCATACTTATAACTAATTTATCATGTAACCCATCTCAATCATGAGGAAACACAAAGGTTATGAAATAAATGGATAACCAATACTAGGTATATGCCCATACATATACCTAAGTTATCAAGTAACCCATCTCAATCATGAGGAAACACAAAGGTCATAGACTCATCTCAAACCAAGATTTTCATTATCTAAACCGTAACTGCTGAAGATCTCCGTCTCTGACGAGTATAGTGATCCTATCATGACTCCGAGGTACTGCTCACTAACCTTATACTGCTAAGGTACTCCTCATGTCGAGTACCACTGTCTACTACCAACTATAGGGTGCTCTGTCCGCTGAGGGTATGTCACCAAATACTGGGTGCTCTCCGTAATAGCCTACAGAGGTACTCCTCTTGTAGAGTACCGTGGGACTGCATCCAACTACCAGGCGCACCATCCGCCATGGGTCTGTCGCCAAATACCGGGCGCTCTGTCCACTAGGCTAGTCGACTCACTCCAAGTCGAGTTGGTCAAGTAGTCGGCAGGTCTCAGCCGGCTACACGGTCTTCGTACTCCATACGCTCGTATATGGGAGGGTCCACTCCACGAGCTACAGGTCGATACTCCAATTATCAAAAAGTTCCATGAAGATTTATCTTAATGGACCACCTCGTATTATGGGTCTCAACGCAACAGACAGCGCGTCAAACAAACGCACGTTCTATGAGTTATTAGCCTTTTCATCCCGGGGGCCCGGTTCGTTTCGTGTGCGAACCAACCCGACCGTATCTCTGTTGTACCCCAAAATCTCATAGGGTATACTCATAGGGACCGTTTCTCAACATGATCACCAACTCCACTGACGGTTCGTCAAATGGACGTCTGGTCTGAAGTTGTTAGCATTTCCGTTCTAGGGGCCCAGTTGGATTTCGGGTACAATCCAACCCAGTCATACTACAACTGTGTTCAAACCTCACGCGAAGTATTCCAAAAGATACTTCTCCTTAAGAGGAATCCAACAAAGTTGACGACACGTCAATCGGACGTCTGAAGCTCAAGTTATAAGCGTTTCCGCTCTGAGGGCCCCGTTGGTTTCGTGTTCGAACCACCCCGGCCATAGATAAACTTCTCCAAAACATTGAGTGTAATATACCAAAATGACTGCCTCTATCAAAATATCAAATCGCACCTAACGGTGCGTTGATCAGAGGTCCTTAGCCCACGTTATGGGTGTTTGAACAAAAACTGCCCAAATATAGGGGGTTCGGGCCCGGTCCGACCCGACCCGAGACCCCCTAGGTCGGCCTGATGATGTTCACCTTGAAATATATATATTATATGGAAAAGAATAATTGATCTATATATTGATTGGATAATATATATGATTGTTGATAAGTTAAGTCGGTATTGTTTGACCATTCACATTCTTTCTCTCAATGGGTAATGATCTTATTACCCATTTTGTTAACATGTGAAATTTGTTCGAATTAAATATATATTTATTTCAATACATATGACTATAGTGAAATTGAATTTGTATGTTTTTGGAAATCCACATTATCTCTCAAGATGTATATTAGCTTGTTATTAAATCATGGACATGGAAAAAAGTTTTGATATTATTGATTATTATTGGATGATAATAAAGGATTATCATGTATTTATATTGTGTATTCATTATTATATGAATATAAATGTTCTTTTTCTAAAATAGGTCCCTTAGGGATTGGTATGGGATTCCTTTTTTACTCTTATCGAAAAATAATTGGACTAAATTTGGTGATGGGTGGGGATCATAATAATTTAGCTTCTCATTACTTCGATAGTTCACATAAGATAAAACTGATTGCCTTTTATTGTGTTCCTCTTCCCATAACATTATATTGTTTTGGGAAATGGCCTTGATAGCAGGGATTTGATTTATAGTCTTACACATTCCATCAATATTAGATTAGTATTATTTATTTCTATTTTGTAATTTATTCTCATGGATATAACATGCAATTAGTTGATGTTGATAAGGTGATTATTCATGATATCTGTTCCTTACATTTTATGAATATCATTCTCATGTTGCTGGAATATTTAGTTATATGTTTTCAATTCTGAACTGTTGATCAAACCCATTTCATATGTTTCTATTTCCTATGATATAGTGAACTATAGTACACGTGACATTTATACAAGGATGTAATTTTTGGAAGAATATATAGGAGAAAATAAATAGTTTTCATGAAATAAGTATTTTCATATATATGGGAAAAACAACCATTTTTGCAATGATATGGGAATTATTAGATTATGATTCTTCCTCGTTCAATAAATATCTAATCTAGAAAGGATCCTTGTGATGTAAAATATGAAATATTTTCTCTAAGACATGTAATTTGGGATGGTTATACAAAGGATTATATAGATGATATCCAATAGAGTATGTATAGAATGTATTTATGGAACATGATCTAGAGGGATGGTATGGGGTGTCACATTTAACGCATTATTTAATATAATTATTTTATTTTACTTAATCATCAAATATTATTAATGTGGTAAGGGTTAAATGTTTCCATATCACATATTATAAATAATTTTGTCCTGAAATTATCTTAAGATGAAATTATTTTATCCAACACTCAAAATTCATATTTTTTTCCACTAGATAATTCTTTGAATGTCAGGATATATATATTTATTTCTCTCACTCTATGTAATCATATATCTGAAAAAATATTTCAAATGAGAAAATGGATTTTTTCTATTCGGTTTGGAATATTTTTTCCATGTATATATTTTATATAAACAAATTTCAATAATTTATTCAATATTCTAATATCATTTATTAATATCAATTTTACCGTTGTAATATTTTCGTTAAAATTGAAATAAAGTGCATTCATTCCATTTTTATTTGAATCACTTTTTAATGAAGAAGTGAATAAAATAATTGTTTTTTTAATTTTTTGGTATGAATATTAATTCTTATCATAATAATCAATAAATTATTTTATTATTATATTTAATAGTTTAGTGGTTCATTTTAAAAAAATTATTATATTTTAATTTTTTGGATTTTAAATAATATATTTCAAAAATAAAGGGTTATTTTTCTTAAGAGATATTTATATTATATTATAATGTAGTTTTTAATATTTTATAACATCATATGATGTTACTTATTCTTTTATATGAATATGATCCTATGATTTTAAAAATATTCCTCTAATCGATTTTTTATCATTATGATAACTAAATATTTATCAGACTCATTTTCCTCATAACATAAGTTTTGACTAAATGATAAAAGATTTTATGAACCATTGTCTTATTCATCAATGGATTATGATTCAATGATGTGTGGGCACATTGTAAACCTTTATTTGGTTGGGTAAAATTTAAATGTTTATGAGCTTATATGTTACCTATGATTTCAAGATATGGACACAATATGGTATATGTTATTTTATCACAGGCCCACATCATGTACACTATTATTTATCCCAAGCCTAATATGTGAGGAATGTATTAGTGGAAATCCATGATATAATATTTAAATGATTATGATTGTGCCAGACATTATGCCACTATTTTATGATAATATATTATGAATTTTTTAGATTCTTATAGATTATATTATTTGATTAATTTGTGATTATTATCTTATGAACTACCATGATTATTTCCAGGACTCATGATTATGACCATCAAATTTCATTGTCTGGTTTTCAAATATAATGATCATGTTATCATACCCTTATGATCATATTATTCTTTAATATGGTCATTGATTCATATATACATCGTATGACATTATTAATAATTATAGACTACCATTTATTACATTGCCTCTGCACAAGGGATATGAATAAATTTTTTAAATTTGAAAACCCAGAAAATATAAAATAATATGACTTCCTTCTTGAAATAAATAGTTTAAATCATTATAAATTTATAATAGAATAAGATGTATTTATATAAATTAATGAATATATTATATTAGAATAGTAAAATGACCTATAAAGAAATAAATATAATATATGTATCCAATAATATAATTTATTATATATTTATATCGGGGATAAAGTAAATAATGTTTTTGAATATGATAAATTAAGTGTTGGTTGTAGTTGGGGTTTGGCTTAGTGGTAAGCACCCCATAATCATACATGAAAAATGGGGGGTCAAACCAAACTGGGCATAGGGTACTATAGAAATATTGTAGCAAATGTTGCAATGGTGACACTGTAGCAACAAAGGGCATTATAACGACTATAGGGTTCTGTAGTGGCGGTAAGGTACTGTGCATTACTATAGCAGTACTATTCTCAGAATGGGCTTTGGGCCAAAATATTTGGGCCTACGTGCCATGTAATGGGATAAATGACCATTGGACATTCGGGATATGTAATGGGTCTCCCTCTACACAGTTAGAAGAGGTCTTTTCTTTGATTTAAAGATAAATGAGGCTTCGGCCACAAACATTAAAAAAATTATGTTTTGTTATTTTTGGTGACACATTAATTTTTATTTACAATTTTATAATTAAGAAATGTTTTAAAGAAAATTTATCGTCCTAAGATAGATTCATAAATTATTATTTTATTTTCATATTATTATTATATAATTTCAGGGAACTGGAATAAATTTTTCTTTTTTTCATAAATTTAGCTATATTTTAAATGAAATAATATATTTTATAAATGATGATTTTAATTAAAATTAAAATTTATCATATTAAAAAAACTATTTTAATAAATAAAATAAATTTTTAATTCATCAAATAAAAAATTATTATGATTATTATCCGTAAATTTTATAAAATAGTTAAATTTTTACAGAATAGTGAAATATTGTAATTTATGTTATATAACATGATAGGTAAAGATACACAATTTCATGAGTTTTTTCTTTTGTAGGGACCATAATAAAAAAATATCTATATCTATTTAATTTATATATTCTTTTGAATCAAAAATATTCATATTCTTGAGCCAAAATAATAAACTAATGAATAAAATAATAAAAAACTCACCCCTCTCTTCCACTATAAATACCTCCCCCATCCCATCTTCTCATCATACATCCAAAGCCTTGAAAATTGTTTAATTTAATAGCAATTATCTATCCATTACAATTAACTATGTCCAAGACCTTTTTTCCTACCAAAAGTCCATATCCATGTGCCCAAAGGGGGTTCTTAGGGAGAAGATTGATAGAGGTAAAATTCCCTTTGATTTTCTTTTATTTTAATCCAATATTTTTTATTTTCTTATTCTCTCACACCTAACATAATATATGTTACATTATTAATCTAGTATCATACATATAATGTAATTTTATTATTTCAATGGAATATACTTTATCAATCACATCCTCTTCTCCTCTAATTCTAAAAAAATGAAAATGTCATATGGGATGTGTCAATTTACCATCATCATTGTCGATGTGTTTTCATTTTGAATTTCGGCCTTCATGGCTATTAATAAAACCATTATTATTTTAATATAAGGGCTTATTATACATATTATATGTTATATATTTTTTTAAACTAATATATATACATGAAACTATATAAAATGATATATGTTTATGATGGTCGTAAAAATCTCTATAATAAAATAAATCTTTTGCATTAATGTTTTATCAAAAGAATCATCATTATATAAAAAAATGATATATGGAATGGTATAATTTTTTTTTGGAAAATATAAATACCATTTATTTCCACTTATATATTATTTCTTCCATTCAATAAGAACTATCCATATTGTACCAATCATGGAAACCATAAAGGAAACTCACCCGAAATAATTAAAATAAAAAACAATTATCAATAACTGGGTCAGTGGATGTTATAAAATGATAATATAATGTTTTAAAAATATGAATAAAATATCTTAATAAATTAATAATCCTCTTTAAACCAGTATAATGGAGTATTGATCACATTTGAAGGAATTCAAAACAAATGTATGGGACATTCAAATTAAAATCATCTTTAATATATTTTTTTAAAAATATTGAAAAAGAATTCTTCCACATAAATTAATCTTCATGAGAAGGTTATCCAATTTTTAGGATGCCTTATTTTTTGAATCCAAATTTTTTTTAAAAATTGGTTATTTTCAAAAAATGGTTTCTTTTGTAATTGTGATGTATTATTTTAAAATATGTGATTTTTCTCAAGGAATGTTTTCATGATGAAAGTATTTAAATTTTATATTTAGGTTCTATTATATTTTATTTGAATATGATGATGGGTGTATACATTAAATTTAAAATAAAAGTGGGTATGTGATATCCCTGAAATGCATTGGGTATCTTGGAAGTTTTCTGTAATTGTAATTTGATGTGTATATGTGATACTGAATTCAAAAGGTAGTCGTGATGGTTACATTGTATGATTTTAGTGAGGGTTGAAAGTCATATGGTAACCATAAGGGTTAAAATCATAAGTAACTGTGGTAATTAAATGACTCCCCATGTTACCTAAATGTTTTGTTTATGATTTTTATTCCTTGTGGAAATGAAAGGTTTTCACAATGTAAGAATTTGTAACCATTATTGGTGATGAGTTTATTATTAATCTATTTATAGTTATTCATGGACTAATGGTTTTATGTACATGTTATTATGTCACCTACTATACTTTTTTGTGCTCATCTAATGTTTTAAAAAAAATAATAGGGTTTATGAATTGGTAAGACAATAGAATTATCCATGATGAATCTTGTGATGAATTTCCATGATAAGAATTAATATTTTGTTAAAATGTTTTGTATTATAGAACAAAGGGAAACTATTTTAGAAGTATCCATATTGTATTATTGTCATGTTTTGGGTATTAATTGTGAAAAAAATCTGTAAAATTATAAAACAAAAAATCTTTAGACATGAAATATGTGTATTCTAGTTGAATTCAATATATTATTTAATATTTAAGGTTGGGAACTTATAGTTCCTATTAGATCATGATCTATATAACATTTGAGGTTAGGATAATGTTAATAGAAAACCAAAAGTGATTTTTAACATGTGTTTATGATGAAATGTTATAGCATTTAAATATTACCTTGTTTATTTATCAATGATAAATCATTCCAGAATGGTTTTCCACAGAATAAATAGGGAAGATGAAATTAGATGGTAGCGAGAGGATGATATATTTCCAAATAAACAATCTGGAATGGTGGGAATTGGATGAAATCAGTTATTCATAAAAATGTATACGTTGATTCTAGCCATTAATGGTTGTATCAACCATAGAGGAAAACATATAAAGAAATCAAAAAGGACATGGAGATAGTGGAAGATTTTATGAGGAAACACTCGTTTTATATCAAGGGATATTCTAAACAAGTGGAGGCTTATTAGTGAATTAAATCCATTGAAATTATATTTGATATCATTTGGTGTTCAGATAATCAAAATGGTAGTATTTAACTTTATCGTTTTGAAGGAGAAGTCGACTATGGTTGGCCAATGGCCAAGAATATCATAGAATGTGAATAGATTTATGCCTTCTAATGGGATGTATTCTTGAATATTTTCCTTGAAATATATTTTTGTAATGCACATTGACATACTATAGATATGAACTTCCTTGAATTGAATCAAAATTAATAATATTCAATGTCCACTTTTGAATAAAACTTCAATTAATTAGAAATTAACAATAAAAATTTGTTCGAGTTATTGATAGTAAAATAAATCATTTTTACTCAGGATTGGAGCCATGATATTGAATTTCATTGATATGACATGAATTTAAAAGGTATGAAAAACATGTTTGATTTTATGATAGCGTATAAATGGAGTTTTACTATGATATCATGTACTTTGACACAATGTATAAGAAAAGGTTCAGATGGAAATAAATTTTTAAGAATCGATCAAATGATTGTGAAGGTATGAAATTTTTTTTTTCCGTTTGTGGAAAGTGTGGTAATACAATCCTGGGAGAATGCCTTAATAACATGGGGTGTGTTTTTGATGTGGTATGTTTGAAAATATGACCAATGAATGAAATGAAAATGATCATAGTGTTTATCTAATTAATTGTGAGAATAAAACATTAAAGTGTATTAAAAGTTATGAGATGGTTCATTATGAACATACCTTTTACATGACAGATTCAAATGATTGGAATAAACCATATTTTAAACCAAAAGGTTCGTCGAAATCCATTGAGACTTCCTCAGAAGATGTTGGGCCATCAAATTAATTGGTATCTGGGACATTATTTGATAACGTACATTGTGAAAATGCCTTGTTTGAAAGTAGGTCTACATATTCCATAATTTTTGATAAATTGTTAAGTAAATTGGAATGTAAAACTCAATAAATGAAAACATAGATTATGGAATATGTATAAGGGGTAAATATTAAGTAAACATGGAATAGTAAAAATTTCCTACAATTGTCTATTGGAAGACATTGCATGTAATCCTAATTGTGGACTGAGCTAATAATTTATGAATAAAATTCACCTTTTTAATAACTTATTGATATATAAAACACATTATCTCATTTATTATTTTAGTTTTTTAGTTTTAATGAACGTTATGATTCATTTTCATTGATAATATACACATTGAATAGCAATCACATGACTGATATAAATATAATGTTTCAAAAAAATCCATTCGACATTGAAAAAGGCGAGGATGACCTGATCCAGTTGACCTAGGCCCGGTGAAGCTCATTTTTTAGAGATGGGAAAGAAGGTAGCATCACTAGGATTATCTCTTGACCATGCCAAAGCCAATCTTTAAACTTTTCTGCTTGAACAGAATCTCAAATGTGATATGTTCAAGTTAGTAGAGATTACCACTCAGTCGATGTTATCCGAGCCGCCCAAGACTCTGTCACCATCATGCACCTTACCCTTATGTCTTAAGTGGGTGTTATAATGGGTTATGTAATAATGTATTAGTTTCTTATTATGAAATAAATTGTCTATAAATAATAATATTATTCCATCAATTCCATTATTGGAATAGTCTTTCATAACAAAATAATGAAATTGAAAATTTTATTTTTCAGGTAAAAATTGTACTTTTTAGAAATATATATATTATTAGATTAAAATGAGTTTTTTATTTATATAATTATAAAAAAAATTCTTATAAATAGTTATTATATAAGTTCATTATCTGTAAAATATTAGGTAATCAGTTTGATAAGAATTATATTTTGTTATACAATAAAATATAAATTATATTTTTAAATAATTTATTTTAAGTTATTAATGAATTTTTGATATAATTAATATTTTACTAAAATATTATTATCAAATTAGTTTTATGAATAATAAATTGGTATATAATTTTTATGAACTCAAAAATAATTTTTTTTAAGGTTTGATTACTTTTTTTGTTAAAAAATGTGAATTTTCAATAAATGTCCATTTTAATTTTAAAAGTAAAAATTCACATAATTTGAAAATCATTTACAAAAATTGTTTTTTTTAATCAGGATATAAAAATTGTCAGATGGTGAATTTATCATAATTTTATGAGAATCATGGTTTTTGGTTAAAAATTAAATACCATATAAATAAAAAATTTGTTTTCTGACATCATGGTGACCCCAAAATGATATAATAAATACTATAATGGATAATATCAACTGAATATCTCAATTCCCATTAAAATAATGTGATTTTATATTTTTTATTTATTTTATAATGCCTTAGTGAATCATTCAAAATGCATAATATAGGGTATTATTATGATTTTATTTCTTTAATAAGGGGACTCACCTATACATAAGCAGGGCTAGTATTTTAAAGTGATCTGACATTGGCCTTTTTAAAAGGATTTATTCGACTCCACTTTAGAAACAACCTGGGAAAAATAATGGAAGGTTTGTGGTTTTGAATATTTAGGTTCCAAAACCTATGTTTGCGAAATATTAAAGAATTACCCTATAATTTCCTATATAACCACACCAATGATCCCAATTCTCTTCACTAAAAATACTTACAACATGTCTCTTCTCTTTCCACCCCTCTCTTGTATCCTATTAAGGGGAACAATGTTGTCAAGAATCCCATCTTCAAGATTTTGAAGTCATAGACTCAATAAAAGGATTCATTCCTCTCTCATTTTTATCCTAGTTTCTTAATGTTTTATACCCTTTTATTTTCATTTTAAAATGATGATGTATGATTTGAAACCTCCTCTATACACACCTCTTTAATTTTGAATGATTATATACCCCTTTATCTCTCATTATGCCTTCCGTGTACACTGTTACCATGTCAAAATTCCATGAGAGATGTATGTCTTCTTATTTTTATTCAAGAATCGCTTCTATATTATTCTTATAAATACCATTAAATATGTAGGGATATTATGTTCCATTACCCCACTACAGTATTTTTCATGTATAAACTATGAGAGATCTATTTTCTCTCATCACCCCAACTTATGGATTTCTATATGACGAGGTTATGCTGTGGAAATTGCACTACAAATTTCCAAGCCAAAAACAAATCATGCAATGAATATCATATCCATTTATCTATCACGTGTATTAAAATTTATGAACATATACATATTGAATATTACTTACATGTATGTATTCCACATTCCTTAATTTTGAAATGACAAATTACGTTGAATGATTCTATGTTGCGAACATATACATGAAATGAAATGTTTATAAAGGGTGTACCATGATAGTGCTCCAATGCATTGGGTAATGTTTTGTATCACGATAAACCATGTTCAATAAGGGTTTATTCCTGATTATTCATGTGAAATAAGGGTTTAATCATTCTAAATCATGTGTAATGAGGGTTTACTCATGCTAATCAATGTGCAATGAACCTTGGTTCATGCTAATGACATGTTGTATATTGTTTTCACACTTTCATGTTATGATAATTATTCTATATCATTTATTTATGTTCATGTTTCTTAATGATCATTTTAAATTCCTATTCCCTAACATATAATGTATTATTTATGTTATTCCCTGTTTAATCCCTTACTGGGCATTATAACTCACCCTTTTCTAATGTATGGCCTCAGGTTATATCATGCAATACGAAGTATGAAAAAAAATTTGTGGTGACGTTATGGAATCATTCAATAATGTTATTTTATTTTATGTCTCAAATATTCATGAGATGATAACTATCCCCAATGAAATTATACCTCTCTATCGTTGGGTTTGTATTAAATTTTTTGTGTGTGTCATAAATCATGTTTTTGTGTGTAATAAAGGGCAGGGTTTTTATAGTTGGTATTCGAAGAAATATTTACTTATTTTTGTGATTAAGGTTATAAAACCATTGTGAAATAATATGGGATTATACCTGTGTATAAAAAAATATCCCTATTATTTGATGATTATTGATTAAGTTTTGTACTAAAAAAATACATCAATATCTGGATACAAACAAGTAGATGTGGCTATGGCAGAGATGTATCTATGGGAAATACCTGAAAATATCACTTTGAGCTAACCTCGAACCGGAACTAGTGCACAAAAATAATCCTTGTTTATTTATTGGTTCAACAATCTTGGGGGATATTCTTTGGTAAATTCATTATTATATTATGAACCATTATTAAGGGAAAAATACTAAAAGAATACACTTTAAGAAATACATCATGGATAACATAGATCAAAATGTGTAAATTCATTTGTTAATGAAATAAATTTAATCTATATGTTTTCCCTTTTGGTATTTTTATTCCCCTTTATGTGTTTAATAATTTAATATAATTACCCTTGATTTTTCTTTTATTCAATCCAATGGTTGGTAATAGGTGGACTCGGGATAACAACTAATGTGAAGATCAATGTTATGACTATTCTAATGAAATGAACAATCCTATGGGAGTGGAGATTGAAAACCTTGTCATTATACTCTCTCAGTTAACTCATGATTTGAATAGAAACATGGGTGAAGAATAATTTCCACCCCACCCTTGAGAATAAAAAATCTTCAATTGAGAGCACCATGAGACCAAGACCTCCTCATTTCAAGGGATCATTTGATCTCTAAATCTTTGAGAAATGGTTCAGTTCCATTGAGAAGGTATGATATATCCTTCAATGTTCCAAATAAGAGAAGGTACTTCGGGATTCTTATCATTTGGATGGTGAAGCTGATCAATGGTTGAAATTGATAAAAAATTATTAATTTTGAGGATGAGATCGAGGTGTTGGAATGTAAGGATTCCTAGAAAAAAAAATTTGATAAATATTTTCTTCACCCCCCCCTACTGAAGTCTTAAAGGGCCTTTCATACCACCAAGAAAAAAGACAATGAGTCCTTCAGAGCATACATAGAAAACAAGTCTTGCATGATAATCCACCATCTTTATCAATAACCTTGAATTCAAGGTTGAAATCTTCTTTGGTGGGCTATAACCTAGCCTATGGAAATCCCTAGACATCTGTGATATTGATAAATCTGAGAAAATTATCTTATGTTCCCTCAATGTAGATATGTATATTAGAGAATCTCAAGGGTATCATGGGGATAATATGTGGAATGTGGACTTTTATTCTAGCATTCCGATGGATAAATACAACCATTATATGAAATTACAACACCCCACCTTCGAAAGTTCACGAAAGAAGAACCCCATAAATGGCGTAATAGGGATGAGAAAATGATTTAAGTGTAGAAGAGAAGGGAACATGGCTATTAATTTCCAACAATAAAAACACAATGCTTCGAAAGAGAGGAGGAACACTATGTTTCACCATCAATGAATTGTTCATTGCTAAAAATTCAAGGAACCATCGATCTTTTCAAACTAGTTCCCTAAGAAAAAGGTTTTTGATGGCAACAAAAAACCTCCACGGGAGAAAGGAATAAATGTTTCCATCACTACGACTAAAGATAATCCCAAAAAAGATTTGGTGACATGTATGTTAGATATTTATTACAGAATAGAGATTTTAATTTTTAAGTCTAGATCTATGCAGTCTTCTATATCCTGAAGGTTTTGTAGAACAATCCAAACACAACCACAAATATTGGGACTATAGATGGTTATGATAATGGAAACTATGAAAATTATTGAATCCCTTGAATATAACTCCTCCCCTGTCATAATTTGTGGATTGAAATTCCCCTAAAACCACTTCATGTTACCTCTAATAGAACTTGAGACAATTCTTTGCATGGAATGGCTTTCCCAATATAAATCCATCATAAATTTCTGTGAGATGGAATTCACTATCCATATTGTGAATAGACCCCTAAACCAGTACGAGTTCAAGGAGGACGATGAATCTTATTTAACCCCATCATCTCAAGCATGGATATTACTTCCCTATGATCATCTGTTTCCTTCATAGCTGATAGAGTCTAAGGAAGGAAACATCCTTCAAGATAATATTATTGTGAGAGACATCTCTAAAGTGTTTCATGATGAATTTCATGGTCTTCCTAATATAATATATTTTGAAAAAAAATTAATCTTATACCTGGTTCGATGACAATATCCATGACTCCATATAGAATGGCTTATGTGGAGAATGAGGAGATAAAGAAATAACAATAGGATAATCTGGATAATGGTTTGGTACACACAAATGCATCACCATGGGGTGCACAAGGTTTCTTCGTCAAGAATAAGGATATGTCAATGTGACTTTTCATTGATTATCGCAAGCTCAACAAAATCTCGATAAAGAACAAGTATCTGTTTCAACTAATTGATGAATTTGTCGATCAGCTACGTGGTGAACAATAATTATCCAAAGTGGAACTATAGTCAGGATATTACCATATAAGGTTGAAGAAATAAGATATTCCCAATACTATGTTTTGTACAATTTAAGGGATATATGAATTTATAGTACTGACATTCAGACTCACTAATTCTCAAGAAATCAGCATAGTCTTGATGCATCGAGTATTTAAAGATTACCTTGATTTTTTTTTTGTTTTTATAGATGATATTATAATATACTAAAAATACATGGAGGAGCATGAGAAGCATATAAGCATTGTACTATAGACCTTACGAAAATAGAAGATCTATGAAAAGTATAGAGTGTGTGAGTTCTATTTGATGGAACTTTCATTCTTTGGGAATATCATCACAGAAAATGGGATATATGTGGATCCCTCCATGAAAAATGAAATCGTTGGGTGAACCAGGCCATGATCTATGACATATATTCATAACATCCTTAGGTTGGTGGGAAATTATATCCGATGTGTGAGAAACTTTTCATGATTGTAAAACCCTCTTTCCAAGATAAATAAGAATGGAGCCATGTTTTCTTGGAATTATGAATTTGAAGAGAGCTTCAAGGAGTTGAAAAGGAGGCTTAACACTAAGGATGTGCTCACACTACCAAATAGTGGATAACTATTTGTGGTATTTAGTAATGCTTTATAGAAGGGCATTGGCTATTTTCTTATGAAAAATTACAAATTCATTTCCTATACTTCAAGACAATTGAAATTTCATGAGAAAAACTATCCAACACAAGATTTGGTGTTTAATTATGTGATATTCTCGTAGAAAATTTGGAGAAATTATCTCTTGGGAAACAATTGTTAAATATATATGAATCACAAAATTCTCATGTATATATTCACAATGTAAGATTAGAAAATGTTCCAATGATGATCATTAGAGGTGATAAAATACAATGATTTCTCAATTCATTACCATCTGGGGAAAGCAAATATAGTGTAATACGCTTTATGAAAAAATTATACAGCTTTTTATAAATTTATGAGAATTGAAATGGATAAAATATTCTTAAATTTTATGAATATAGAAATGGAAATCATAAATAAGGGAACATCATCAATCCTTTCAAAAATGATTTGTCAATCTTCTCTTTTGGAATGGTTACAAGATGCTCAAATTGATGATGTGATAATTTAAGAAGATAGTACACACTACCAAAACGTTGAATGAAATGTAGTTAAATGATAATGAAGAATGAATTTTGATATGTTGGTAAATACTATGGGTTCAATAAAATCAAGACATAATGGGAGAACATTTGAATGATTCACATTGTTTGAATATGTCCATTCACCTAGGAAACACAAAATGAATCGAGATATATGAGAAAATTATTGGTGGGATAACATGATGAATAATATCACTGAGTATACATCAATATACCTAGTATATCGGCAAGTGAAGGATGAGAGGCATAAGTCTAATGGGATGATTGAACCATTACCCATACCAACATGGAAATTAGATAACATCACCCTGGACATTGTCACTAGATTTCCAAAGACATCAATAGGAAACAATGCCATCTGGTTTGTTGTGGACCATCATACAAATAATAAACACTTCATAGAAATTCGAGAGGATTTATCATTTGATCCACTCAAAATAATATATATTAAAGAAGTGGTAAGGCTATATGGTGTACCACTACTGATTGTATCTGATTCAGATCCAAGATTCTCTTCTAATTTCTTAACGTGTCTCCAAATGGATTTGAATACCGAGATGAACTTAAGAGTGGTTTATCATTGTAAAATGGATGTCTAATATGAAAGGACTATCCAAAACCCCAAGAAAATGTTGATATAATTCTCAATGGACTTCAAACAAGGATAGGATCAACATATTCTACTTGTTGAGTCCTCTTACAACAAGGGTTTTCACTCAATCATCCAAATAGGTCTTTATAAATCCCATTAGGGGAAAAGGTGTAGAAGACCATAATATTGTTATGATGTTGGGGAGAGAAAACTTCATGGTCGATAAATGGTCGACGAAATGGTGGAGAAGGTTCATACCATTCAGTAGCACATTATAGCTGCTTAGAGTCAACACAACAGATATGATGAAAATCATCGATGAGAGAAGGAATTTGATGTTGGAGACATGGAATTACTTCTCATATCACCATGGAAGACATTTATGATATCTGGGAAGAATGGAAATCTTAGTTCAAGGTACATAAACCCTTTTGAGATCCTTGATCTCAATGGAGTTGTAGAATTTGAACAAGCACTCCAACCAAACATGTCTCAAATACCTGATGTATATGATGACACACTCTTGAGGAAGAACATACTTGGCCCATTTCATGTAAATAATCCATAGGGTGTAACACTGGATAATGACATTTACTATGAATTGAATTTATTGAAGATATTATATCATAGGGAAAAAGTTCTACAAAATAAGACAATTCCCCTCATCAAAGTATTGTGGTGAAACCACAAGTTTTAAGAAGAAACATGGGAACTAGATGAAGTGATGAGGTAGAGTTACCCTCTTTTATTTTACTATGGGAGGAGAAAATCTCATGGGTGATATTTCATAATGGTGGAATGTTGTAAATACACGATATTTTATGAAAAAAAATCTATTTTTAATGAATTATAGATTCAGAAAAAATGAACTCTTTTTGTGAGTTTAAATGACCATTTTGTATCATTACCATTGATGATGTAGTCATAAAACAATGACCACATGACCAATATAAATATATGGTTTTCAAAAAAAAATCCTTTCAATATAGAAAATAGGGAGAATGGCCTCGTCCACTAGGCTTAGGCCATAAAAAGATCATTTTCAGATCTCTGAAAGGAGGTAGCATCATTGGACATCGCTCTTGACCAATTCCAAGACGAGCTTCAACATGATAAGCATGAATGAAATCTCATATCCGAGAAGTTCATGTTAATAGTTATTACCTCCCGGGTGATGTTATCCAAGCCACCCCAAGAGACATTCACCAACGCACACATTACCCTTAGGTCTTTTGTCGATGTTTTTAGGGCAAAATGTAAAAAGGTATTAGTTACATATTATGTAATACAGTTTTTACAAATAAAATTATTATTCTATTAATTACATTATAGGTATCGTCCTTCCTAAAAATTGATGTATTTTAAGTATTGATTTTTCTGGTAAACATGGTACTTTTGAGAAATATATACATTATTATATTAAACTATGGTTTTTATTAATAATATTATATATTAATTCTTATAAATTATTATTATATTATCTTGTTATCTATAAATGATTAGATAGTCTTTTTTATGAGAGTAATATTTTTTATATAATAATATAGTGTTGTATTTTTAAAGAATTTATTATAAGTAACTAATGATTTTTTTATATAATTAATATTTTAACAAAATATTATTATCAAATTTATTTTATGAATAATAAATTAATATATAATTTTTATGAAGTCAAATGTAATTTTTGTTAAGGTCTGAAAATAGTTTTTGTCAAAATCCGTGAATTTTTATTAAATATCGGGTTTCATTTTAAATGTGAAAATTAAAATATTTATAAAATTATTAATATAAAATGCATATTATTTTTGGAATCAAGTCGTCGAAATTATCCAACGGTGAATTTTTCATAATTTTCTAAAACAATCGAATTTTTAGGGTAAAAATTAAATACGATAATAAATAAAATATGTGTTTTATGGCATCATAATCACCCCAAAATGATGTAATAAAAACAATAATGGGTTTTATGGTCGCAATATATTATTTCCAATTTAAATTATATTATTTTATATTGGTTATACTTATTTTAAAATTCTATAGTGAATCCCCCTGAATTTATAATAAACAATAGGATTTTAAATTCATTTATTTAATAATGTTACTCACCTCCACATAATAATGGCTAATATTTTAATATGATCAGACATTGGAATATAAAATTATTTTTTTCACTCCAATTTTTTAAAAACCATTTGAAAAAACCATGGGAAACTAGCATGGGATGGTTTTTTGTTTTGAATATTTAATTATATAGATTCCAAAACCTAACTTTATAAAATGTGAAATAATTCCCCTCTCATTTCCTATATAAACCAAACCATTCTCCCACTTATCATCACACAAAATACTTGGATAACTTCTCTACACTTCATTCCCATCTCTAGAATCCTCACCAGGCATGCCAATGACTCATGAATCCCCCCTTCAATCTTTTGAAGTCACACGCTCAAGTAAGTGATCCCTTTCTTTCACATTTTTGTCCACATTTCATCATATAGTTAGACACAGTTATTATCAATTAAAAATATTGGGGTATTATTTTTCACCTCCCACATACTTCCCTACCTATGTTTTAATGATTTGAGATCCCTTTGACTATCATTAATTCCTTCCGTGTACATCAGCTACCATGCTGAAATTCTGTGAGGGATTTCTCTCTTCTTATTTTCATTCAATCGTTTCTTCTATATTGTGCATAAATATTCAATTCAATATGCTAGGATATTTTGTTCCATGATTTCATAACTATATATTTAATGTATAAATTATGATATACGTCTTTCTCTAACATCCAACCAACTTATGAATTTCCATATTATGAACTTTTGTTGTAGAAATTAAACCAGGATTTTACATGACAAAATCATCATGTAGTTAATACGATACCCATTACTCTATAAAAGGTATTAAACTCTATTAAAATATACATATTTAATGGTACTTAAATGTTATTTTTGCAAATTTTTTAATCCTAGAACAACATATTATGTTTATTGAATCCATGATATATGATCCATGTCGCGCACTTATGCATGAAATAAAATGTTTATAAAGGGTGTACCCTGATAGCACTACAATGCATTGGGTAATGTTTAATATCATGTTACGCTATGTGAAAATAGGGTTTACTCATTCTAATTCAGGTGCAATGAGGGTTTAATCATACTAATTAATTTGTAAAGGGTGTACCCTGACATGTATTTTATTATTCATGTTATGCCCTGTTTACTCCCTTACTAGGATTTATAGCCCACCCTTTTCTTATGTATGTCCCCATGTTATCCAATACAATGCTAAGTACGAAGGAATGTTGTGGTCTTGTAAAAGGTGTTTTTTAAAAGTTTTTGTCCTTTATGTCATAAGTTTTTATGTAGAATTCTTAATCATAAAATGCACTATACCTCCCAGTCATATGGCTTTTATTAAGAGAATGATTATGTATTAAATCTTGTTTATGTGTGTAACAAAGAGCAGGGTTGTTATTTGTTATTTTTACCTTTTTGTTGTTTAATTTTAATTATGGGTGGGAAATTGATTTATTCTTAACATTATAAGATTGATTGTATATATTAATAAGTAGTTTTTTAAAATATTTTTATTTTGTATATTGGAATGAACCCATACCATATATATCATTTCCTGATGTTGAGAAACGGCTAAAAGATAGAAATGATAGTTATCATACACATATTCTAGATAATAAATTAACTCATTAGATTAATAACATGATCTAGGTAAATGAATACAATGATTTTCTTGATGAGTTTCCTAGTGTTATAGATGATCATGAAGATGAATTTACTATTGATTGAGTTCCTAATTCTAGGACTATTTCCAACCCTCCTTAGAGAATTGTTAAATTAGAACATTTATAATTGAAAAATAAGTTATAGGAGTTGCTTGATAAAAGCTTCATTAGTATTAGCATGTTACCATGGGGTTATCCAATTTTTTTCACTTAAAATAAATATGGTTCCATTGGACTTAATTTTTATTCTAGATCTTTATGTAATACAACTGTAAGAATATGTATCCATTTCATCATATTGATGACTTGTTTGACCATATCCAAGGTGATCATTATTTTTCCAACATTAACATGTGATTTGGGTTCCACAAGCTAAATATAAAAGCGGGTGACATTCTAAAAATATATTTTTTTAACTAGATATAGGAATTATGAGTGTCCTATCATGACCATTGGTTTTAATGATGACCATTCTCTATTAATAGATCATATGAATAGAATATTATATAAACATTTGGATATGTTTTTTGTATTCTAAATTTTATATGTTTTTTATTCAATATGTTATAAGAAACATTGAAACATATAATGATTGTTATGAAAATATATTAGGAATAAAAGATATATGTGAAATTATGTAAATGTGATTTTTGGTAGAAATTTATTTCTCTAATTGTGAAAATATTAAATAAAGTTGGAGTAACAGTTGATCCAACCAAATAAAGTGTTTGATAAATGTCCAAGACCTACAAATGTTATTTGGAATCATAATTTTATTAAATTCAAAGGAAAATACTGATGACTTTTAAAAAAAATAATAGCTATCTATCCCGCTATCTATGTTAAAATAAAAAGGGTTTAAATTTATTTTGACATAAGGTTGTGATGTTTTTTAATAAATTTAAAGGAATATTTCATAGTGCAAATGTTATTGATCATTATTCCTTAAAATAAGAGTTTTTCATCGACAATGATGCTCTATTGAAGGGACTTGTTTACAATATGATGTTTAATGATTAGATAATTTCTCATGCATCAAGACATCTAAATCCTACGTAGTTAAATTAGCTCACACATGATATAAAATTATCATATTTGGGAATCACTTTTAAAATTTGGAGACATAATTTATAATGAACGAAATGTCAAATGTCTACTTTCAATATAATATTGAGGTATTTATTCACATAGAAGTAATTGGACAAGAGCCAATGAAGATGGATTGAACTGATAATGGATTTTGATTTTAGGATCAATTAAAATATTATAAAACCAAACCAAGTGGTGGATTCATTGATTCGAAAATATCTTGCAATATTAAACATGTTGTGTTTCGAATATGAACAATTGATTAATGATTTGATGAATTTTGGTATGTTGTTGGTGTATGAAATTCTTATATTTTATTTTAGTAGATCGAGATATCAACACTATCAGACAGAATTATGCTATCATAGAAGGAAGTCAATGAGTTACAAAAAAAATATATATTTGGATAATAGGGTAATTATTTAGAATATAACATTGCTAAATATTTGTTTGAGATTTGGGAATAAATAATAGGTTTCTTGGGATTCATAGTTTAATAATTAGTTATTAAGGGAAGATCATAGTTATTTATTTTTAGTTCATCTTGATAGCACTATGAATTTCAAAGAACATCAACATTATTACTTGTGGGGTGTAATTAAAATACATATTATTGATTTTTCCATGAAATTATTGACTTTTCAATATGTTAAAGAAGAATGAAATCTACCAAATTGTATGCTTCCACCTTTTCTAGTGCTAGAGTGAAAATGGCAAAATATATCCATGGATTTCAAGGTGTACGATAGAAGAATACTTGAGGTGATAATGTGTTTTTTATTAATGTTGATATATTGAATAAATCTAAAAATTTTCATAATATTTTAGATAATATGAACATATGTCATCTTTCTTGACTATACCTCAAAGTTAGTTTCTAGTTACATAGGGTTCCTCTTTCTATTGTATCTGACAATTATCCTAGGGTCACTTCTATCCTTTGGGAAGTTCATTAGAAGTTATTGGCCACTGAATTATATCTAAAAACAGCCATTAATCATGAATATGATGAACATAACAAGAGAATAAATCATACCATTGAATAAAATATACGTTTGTGTTCAATGGATTACTGAGGAAGTAGGGATCCACATATTTCATAAGACGAGTTTTCTAAATTTAAGAGTCTTCATTCCAATATACAGATGGTTCCTTTTGAATCATTATATGTAAATCAGTGTCAACTCAATTATATTTTGATGAATATAGGGAAAGGAAGTTTATGGGATCAGAATTTGTAGGGTAAGTGGCTATGAATGTTAATATGACCCAGTCACATATGAGGAAATCTCCAAGATTATAGAAAAATTATGCCAGTTATTGGTGGAAAAATTTTTTTGACAAGCTATGAGATAATTTTATTACATAAAATATCTTCATGTAAAATTATTATGAATTTTGGTAATAATTTAAAGCTATGTCCACAATTTATTATGCCCTATAAAATCTAGTAATAATAGGATCACTTATCTACCGAGTGGATTATCCTATAAATTTATCTCTCGTACACAAATTTTTTCATATTTTATTTTTAATAAATTATGTTCCAAATTCATCAATTTTGTAAGCCCAAATGTTGTTTAGTTGTAAGAACGTGTTTCTTATATAGAAAAACCTGTTTAGATTCTCGATCGTAAAGATAAAGTATTACAAAAGAAGCTAATTGACCTTGTTTAGGTTTTGTAGAGAAACCGCATGGTTGAAGAAAAAAATGGGAATATGAAAATGCTATGTTGCAAAGGTATCCTCAAATTTTTAATAAATGAATGAAATTTTAGGGGAAACGTTTCTATAATGGGGGAGAATGTTACAACCCTTTATCTTATAAGCTAATTTTATTTCAATCTAGAATAAAATAGTTAAATTCATTATGAAGGTATTAATAAATAAGTTAAATCTATTTAATTATTTAATATATAATAATATAATAGTAACCTGAAATATTATAGTATAAATATAATTCATGTATCTAATAATTTGAAATATGATATATTTATATCATCGTTTAAGTAAATAATGGTTTTTAAAATGATAAATTATTTTTTTTGTATTTTTTAGGACACATAAGTTGTTATTTACAATTATATAATAAATATAATCATATAAAATAAAATATAACATCATAAGAATATTCATAAATTAATATTTGTTTCTCTAGGATGAGATGATAATTTTACGTTACCTTCATTTATTATTTCAAGTAACATAAAATTAGTTATAATTTGAATATCATCATTTTTTATAAATGATTATTTTAATTAATTAAATAAATTTATCATAGAATGAAAATTATTTTCATATAATGATGATCATTTTTTAATTCCAAAATCAAAAAAATGGTTTGGGTGATTTTTTGGAATTTTTTATAATGTTGTTGAATTTTTATTGAATAGTTAAATATGATATATTATTGTATAAAACAAGGTAAGTAAACATACACACTTTACTGAGTCATTTTTATGTAATCACCATAATATTTAACACTACATAATGATTTAATATATTTAGTAATATGAATTAAATTTATTCATATTCATGAGAAAAAATATATAACTAATAATAAAATAATAAGAAAACACCCCTCTCCTCCACTTTAAATAGAACCCCTCACCCCCTCTTCAAATCACACCTCCAATGCCTTGTATCTTGTTTTATTTCATTCATATTTCATGAAAATGATTCTTCCCACTGTCTATGACCTTCAAGAATCAAAAAAATTCCAAATCCAATTTTTCTATGAGGGTTCTCAATGTGAAGTATTCAAGATGTATTATCGTCATTATTTTATTTTATTTTATTTTCAATTTTTTTCTTATCCTAATATCTCATCACATCCCCCCATACAAGGGATATTATAAATCCATTATAGTACACATACTAAAATATTTCGGTATTAATTTAATATCCAACATCAAACCTCTCCACTTCTCTTTTTATTCTCAAAAATTAAAACATCAATTGTGATGTGCCAATTTACCATCATCCTGGATGATGTGTTTTAATTTTCTTTTACCTCATTCATGGATATAACTAAAACCATTTTTATGGTAACAAAGTTTTTTTATACAAAATATATGTTATATATTGTTTTTAACCAATATATAGACATTATATTTAATAAAATAAATTTAGTTTGTGATGGCAATAAAAACAAAAAAAATTAAATCCTTTTCATTAATGTTTTATCTTACTAATTTTCCACATATAAATAAATTGATATATGGTATCTTTAAAAATTATGGAATCATATTAATGCAATTTATTTCATCTTTTGTATTTCCTAAATTCAATAACTATATCCATAATGAACCAACCATGGAAACCATATGTAAGAACCCGGTTCTTATTCATGAGGTACGAGCATCTTCATTTCCTCTTTCCTTAAGTGTTTTTGAGAAAATAAGGAAAATGGGTAAAATTCCCAAATTTTGTGGGTACACGCCATGTACTTTTCCACATGTCTTGTACATTTCCCACGTGGGATGTGTACACATGGCGTGTAGGCCTATTGACAATTAAGGGTGTAAAAAAACTGACTACACGTCGTGTATTATGTATTTACATGCTGTGTAATCAGTTGGAAGGTAAAAAATAAAGCGGCAGGGGAAGCCGCCATCAGAGTGATCATGTAATCATGAAAACACGCCATGTACTCATGTCGATGGATGAACATTGTCAAGGTTGAAAGAATCTATTAGGGGAACATTTCAAAAATGAGAAGTACATGCCTTGTACCTGATAGTACACGCAGTATAGTTTGTTTTTTCTCATAAAATGGGTAGTAGCCTCTACTATTCACTAAGGAAGCTTAGGACACTCGAGGAGAGCATGATAGACGGCCGGGGCATGGAGGATCTCCCAACCGCAAACTGTGAACCTGATTCTTTCGTCGTCGATCTCCAAATAACTGCTCGGATAAGCCCTTCCTACTCTAAGAGCCATTCTTATCAATTCTTCTTCTAAGGGAATTTATTTTCATTTGAACGAGAATTAATTTATCACAGATCTATGTCATTCATGGATGATTCTGAAGGAGTCATTCACTTATACTGATCAGAGGTGATTGAGGTAGGTGGTCTGATGTTCTTTCCATCTGTTGAGTTGATTATTTTTATACCGTTGTTCTACAAACCCATGTTTGGGGTATAATATGGTTGAGGCCTCTACTAATAAAATTCTATTATTTTATAGATAATCTAATGATAAATTAAAACTGTTGTTTGGGATTACTTCTTTGATCTAGGGCCACCCAGGGGAGCGTTCCACTGTTTAGTCATTTGGCCTAGATACCCAAGGGTATACTATGATTATTACATGATTAAAGTTTTCACGAGAATAAATGTGGAATGGTATTTCTTGTTATGCATTAGGCTCAGCCCGGTTACTTGTGCCTGAGGGAAGTGTTTTACATTAGCCTAAGGGCATGGTTCTGATAAGCATGAGGGAGTGGTTATATTAGCCTGAGGGCGTGGTTAAGTTAGCCCGATGTTGTGGTTATATTATCCTGAGGGAGTTGTTATATTACCCTAAGGGAATGTTGATATTTATCCCAATGGCGTTGTAATATTTTCCTGAAGGCATGTTGATATTGCCTGAGGGCATGACTATATTAGCCTGAGGGAATGGTTACATTTAGCATGAGGGAAGATTTCTGATTAGCCTGAGGGTATGGTTCTGGTTAGCTCATAATTAAATTATGTTGAACTATTAAAATAATATTAAAAATTTATTGAAACTCGTAGTGATAGTTACTTTTGAGTACATACTAGTTTCCTACATTTAATTTTGATCACTACTGTTTCATATTTTCATTGACAGTTGGGCACATGCCTTTGTTGGCTGCCTACTAGGATTTATTTCTCACACCCTGTTTGGGTCATGTCTTCAGCAAAAATAGACTATATTTCTGCAGGTGTTGACAGGTGAAAGGGTCCCTATACTGGTACATGATTGTAGCAGAGGAGTAGGAGAGCATGAGACTGAGCATTGGCTTGTGATGCTACTGGGTTTTGTTTACTCTTCTTGTTTTTCTTGGTTGTACCTTGTACTTTGAGTTGTATAGTATTGTATTGTTGTGTATCTTGTTCTGACTACTTTCATAGAACTAGTGACATACTGCATCTTTATATATATAATGGTTGGTTCTCTTTTTTATGTTGTCTGTTTCAGTTGTATATTGCTTACTTCTTCCACTGTTGTGTGTTATTTATCTTTTCCGTTATACTATAATTTGAAAAATGAGGTCATCGTTTCCCAAATATCAGACATGGTCCCTCGCTGCTAGTCAGCAACCTCTAGAATTTGTGGAAATGTGCTTGAGGTCATGTGACCAACCGGGTTCGGGGCACCCATTGAGTGGCACCCAGATCTGGGACGTTACAAAGTGGTATCAGAGGGGATATTTTCTTAGACTTGATATTTGGAGCCTTAGTCAGGGATAGGATGGAAATGGTAGTTTCTAATAAGCTGTGTCCGGGTGTATCTAACTCGTGTATAGGGAAAATCCAATTTAACTCATGTTTCAATTTTTCTGATTTTTCACTTTTACAGTTGATTTGATTTTCGGTGTTGGGTGATGTACTTGTGATGGTACTAGTTATATGATATACATGGGTTCTATTTAGTTTCAACATGATGAGATGAGGTTATTCCATTTATGCATCATTTATGAACATGTTATAAATCAGATGTCAGGCATTTCCTCTAAGCCATGTAGGTGCATTAGAGATTGCATGTTGTGGTGATAGTTGTTGTGAAAGAAAAGAATGTTGTGTTGATTGCTAATTTGATAAAAACATGATTTTTGATAGATCATGGTTATGTGACGTATAATAGAATGAACTGCAAACTTTGGTTTTTGAGAAGTATGTGCCCTCACTGATCTGAATTTGGTGGCTCAATGACTGTTTACTTTGTTATAACATGTATAAGATTCCAAAATATGATTTTTGGGGAGTATGGGCCCTCATGGATCAGAATTTGGAACTTAAATGTTGGTTTCAGTGTTTTCTGGGTTCCGGAGTAGTTTTTGAGGCTTACGGTCCGGAAACCCCATGATACACGCCGTGTAGCTCCTTGGACACAAGCCGCATGTTCTTCTGTTCAGGAAGAAATGAAAACTTTTTAAGTACACTCCATGTACCCCCAGTACGCGCCGTGTAGTCTTTTCCCGTGTCATAGGCCATGTGGGTGGGGACACGAGGTAGGGAATGGCTTGAGGAAACTCGTTGTGTACCCATTGTACACGCCGTGTAGTGTTGACTTGGTGTCCGCCCGTATAACTAACTACATAGACGAAGGAAATCTTAAGACATACACATTGTATCTACCTTGAACATGCCGGGTAGTCTGACCCATATACCTGGACATGTCACGAATGACACGGGTCAGTGTTATCTTTCCCAGTACATGTCGTGTCCTCCTGGAACACGTTGTGTAGTTTCAACCATGTAGCTGACCGTGTAGCAAGAAACATGGGTCGGTCATGGACTTCTTTGTATATTCCAGCTCTTTTTTTGAACACGTCGTGTAGTGTGACATGGGTACACATGTTGTGTCACGAACAATACGGGATGGTGAAATCTTATGGAGTACATGTAATATACTTGTGGGACACGCCATGTAGTATTTTTTTAAGAGAACTGTTTGGATTAAGCCCTGTAAAAGGACTCAGGCGTGGTAGAAGGATTCAACTAAACTTCATGTGTTAAGACAACACAACCTAAGTTTGGGGCATTACCCGGCCAGTTTTAGCTGGAGTACACGCCCATGTGGATGGATTGTGAGAACATGTCGTGTAGTATTTATACACTCCGTGTAGTCATGTTTTGTAAATCATGAATGCTTTCCTTATCTTGTTCCCTTCTTGGTCACCTAGTTATCAATCTTGAATAAATTTTGATCTACGGTGTGCTTTGACCTTGTAGAGTCATGCCACTGAGACGACCACCGGTTGTTCACCAGGAGAGTGTAAGCAGTTATACTCCTATGATGGTAGGCCATGGGCTACCAGGTGATCCTTTAATAGTGCCAGATGCAGCGCCAGCTGTTGTACCTGACGTAGGCGTGGAGGCGCAGTTCCGTGAAGGCTTCATGAGTTTCATGCACACCTTTCAGTGAGGACCACAAGACACCACCTCTATGGAAGATCTGACGTGTATCTTCCAGCGGTAGCATCCACCTACATTTCCATGGGATGGAAGAACACAAGCTGTGGAGTCTTGGATGGATTTGATACAGATGAAATTCTAGCATCTGGAGATGCATCCAGGGAGGAGGGTCAAGCTCTCTACATACATGTTGTGTAATTCCGCCAATAGTTGGTGGGATGTTTCCACAAAGTCTGAGAATCACCTATATATGGAATGGGAAGATTTTTAGGTAGCCTTATATGACTTCTTCTTCCCAGAGATTCTATAGGAATATTGAGCTCGAGAGTTCATGAATATGCAGTAAGGACCTTGTCAGTGATGGATTATTCTGGTTGCTTCACTGAGATTCAGCATTTTTCACCTGTTCTGGTGGTGATGAAGAGTTGAGGGCTAGACGCTTTGAGGATGGAATTAGGTGTGACATCCAAGAACTAGTAACAATTTTCGAGTTTCCTACAGTACATAATATTGTGTACCAGGCACTGATTTCTCAGCGGAATCTATGAGAATCTAGTGGTGTGGGCCAGTGCGGTTCAACACTAGTTTTTGGTACTATTTCTACCGGTAATAGGAAGAGACAAATGGATTCCTCTCACGGTGGAAGAACTACCCATAAGAATACTACAGGTGGCCCGATTATGTGCTACCAGTGAGGTAGAGAGGGGCACAAGCAACCATAGTGTCCCTGAGACTCAGTGGAGTGCCGAGATTGTGGAAAGATGGGTCATCTTCAGTGATTTTGCAGGGAGTTTCTACCAGTGGCTAGTGAGAGGAGTTCTGTGCAGACTCTGTATGCAGTAGCAGGACCAGTAGCTTCATACAAGTTAGGAAATGGGAATACATCAGGGTGTCCAGCCAGAGATGGTAGTCATTGTCATGGTAGCCAGACACCAGGATCTCAGAGACAGTATGGTGGGTCAGCACATGGTATCCAAGTTGTGTCGTGGGGCTACAACCCAGGGAATGCATATACAGTGCACCAACCCAACAAGAGCAGGATCTCGGACCTTCTACTGTCAGAGGTACTATTCTAGTAGCCTCTATTTTATCATATGTACATTTCGATACAGAAGCTACACATAGCTTTATATCTGTGCCCATTGTGAAGAGCCTTGGGCTTTGTGTTTCTTCTTCTTCTAATTTTGTGATGCTAGACACTCCGCTGGGAACTTGAATTTTTGGTGTGCGTCAGTGCAGGGAGTTCCCCCTAGAGGTTGGTGGGTGACAATTTCTGTGGGACCTCTATGTCTTAGAGATGAAAGCTTATGATTTCATTCTCGGGATGGAATGGTTGGTACCCTTCTGAGCCTTTGTGGATTTCTATCGTCGCAGGGTGAGTTTCACGTCACCAGAGAGGGTAGAGTTTCTATACAAGGGCGAGTGGGATGTCCAGGCGAGCCGAGCTGGACCCTAGCATCGTGGTCGAGGTGGTGTGATAGCCCAGATTGCGAGTTTATATCTGGATGATTAAGGGAAATGTAAGAATGATTTCCCTCCAGTGGTTGATCGTTTCAGGTATGTTTTCCCAGATTACATTTCAGGTATTCCTCCGGAGTGAGAGGTGGATTTATCTATTGAGGTTGTGCCAGGAGCGGCACTGATGTCCATTCCCTCAAAATGGATGGCCACACCTGATATGTAAGAGCCCAAGAGGCATTTAGGGTAGTTATAGGAAAAGGAATTCATCTGACCCAATACTTCTCCTTGGGGATCGCTAGTCCTTTTTGTGAAGAAGGTTGATGGTACCCTTAGACTGTGTGTGGATTATCGGATGTTGAAACAGTTTATGGTCAAGAATCGATATCCCTTACTGAGGATTGATGATCTTTTTTATCATCATCGAAGAGCACAAGTGTTATCAAATATTGACTTCCGATTCAGATATCATCAGTTACGCGTTAGACCATAGGACATACAGCTTACAGCTTTTCGGAGTAGATATGGTCTATATGAGTAATTGGTTATGCCGTTCAGACTCACAATCAAGCTAGTTGTTTTCATGGCTTTGATGAATCGTGTGTTCCACCCTTATATATATTTTTTTGTGGTAGTCTACATTGATGAAATCTCGGTGTAAGGTCACACTTGACATGACCGTGCCACCCATCTTGAGATTGTACTGAGGACACTGAGGGAGCATTGGCTTTATGATAATCTCTCAAAGTGACACTTTTGGATGGACCAGATTTACTTCCTTGGTTATATAATCTCAGAGGTTGGAGTTGGGGTAGACCCAGAGAAAGTGAGAGCAGTAGATTACTGGAAGAAGCTTAAGTACATGTTTGAAATTCAAAGTTTTTTGGGGCCGGATGGTTATTATAGGTGCTTTATACAGGACTTCTCCCACTTTGTCGCACCGTTGACGGGTTTGACCAAGAAGGGTGTGAAGTTAGTTTGGTCAGAAGGTTGCAAAACTACCTTTCAGGAGCTGAAGGTATGGTTGAAATTAAAACCAGTCCTAATACTACCATAGAAAGGGAATATCTATACATTTTACTGTGATGCATCCTGGATTAGGTTGGGATTACTATTGATGTAGGGCGATTGAGTTGTGCGTATGGGTATTAGCAATTGAGGCCACTTGAGAGAAGTAACCTGACGCATGATCTCGAGTTGGCTACAGTTGTTCATGAGTTACTGTATTTGACACATTATCTCTTTGGAGAGAATTTTGTGGTGTTTACATACCACAAAATTCTCATGTATATCTTTACCCAGCGTGACCTGAATTTGAGACATAGAAGGTTGGTTGAATACCTTCAATCCTTCGACTTTGATCTTTCTTATACACCTAGTAAGGGTAACACAGTTGCTGATGCACTGAGTAGGAAGACACATATACAGGAAATTAAAGAGGCCAGTGGTGAGTGGAAACTTATGGCTTTAATCTCTGAGATTCATTTGGAGGTCCACGATTTTCAGGGGAATTCCTATCATTCTTCCAAAGCTATGAATTATACTATCTTGGATAGACTAGGGATGAGATAGCTATCAGATTCTGAAGTCCACGTTCTATGGGAGTTGGTTTAAACTGAGGACCCTCATTTTGGATGTATTATAGGTGATGATGAGTTACTATGTTTCCATGGACGAGTATGGGTTCCACGGGATTTACGCGTGAGCTGATGTAGGAGTTTCATGCTTCAGCTTGGGGAGTTCCTCTTATGGTTACCAAAATGTACCGTGACTTGAGACATATGTATTGGTGGCCAGGTATATAAAGAGAGATAGCTGGTTTTTTTACGAGATTTTCAACCTGTCAGCAGGTGAAGATGGAGAATTAGAGGCCAGATGGACTGTTACAGCAGTTACCCATTCCGAAATGGAAATGGGATGACATCATGATAGCCTTCGTGACCAGGTTGTCGATGTCACCTTGAGGCAATGATGCCATGTGGGTTGTTTTAGATAGGCTTACGAAGGTATCTCAATTTTTTCTGATCAAGGGGACCTTCGGTGTTGACCTTCTTGGGAAGATTTATATCCAGGAGGTGGTACATCTTCATGGGGTCCCTCGTTCTATCATTTCAGATAAGGACGCCCACTTTACTTCTCGTTTCTGGCAAGGTATTCTTATGGAATTGGGTACACGGGTGATTTCGAGCACAACATACCACCCTCAGACCGATGTCTAGTCATAGTGTACTATACAGGTGCTTGAAGACATGATGTGTGCATGTGTCTTAATCTTTGGAGGCTCTTGGTAAGGGCACATAACCCAGGTCAGGTTTTCCTACAATAATAGTTTTCAGGAAACTATTGAGATGTCACCTTGGCTTTAATTGGTAGTCCATGAATATCACCATTGTGCTGGATGGAGGTAGGTGAGGGACCATTACTGGGACCGTGTCTCGTGCAGGATAATTCAGAGCAGGTCCTATTGACTTAGAAGCAGATGGCTACTGCAAAGTCTCTTCAGAAATCTTATGCTGATATCCACAGACGACCATTGGAGTTTATGGTTGGGGATCAAGTTTTCTTGCATATTTCACCAAGGATGGGACACCGGAAGATCAGGAGACAGGGTAAAATTTCGCCAAGGTATGTGGGGTGTTTGAGATTCTGGAGAGAGTCGGGTGGGTTTCATATCGGTTGCAGTTACCACAGATGTACCAAGTTATGGACGACATCTTCCATGTATCTCATCGGTGCCACTATAATTCAAACATGTATCACGTTTTTCTACCCGATGAGGTTGATCTTCAGGACAATGCATCTTTTCAGTAGAATTCAATTCGTATTGTTTATAGGAGCATGAAAGTTCACTAAGGCCGGTCAGTTCCTCTTGTACAACTGCTATGACAGCATAGCCGAGTGCAGGAAAAACCTGGGAGCAGGAGAACGATGTACGTGCTTAGTGTCCAGAGATATTCTTAGTTGTATCTTCACCACCTTTGGAAGGGAAATTCAGAGTCAAATTGATTTAAGGGGGGAAGTTTGTAAGAACCCTGTTCTTATTCTTGAGGTACGAGCTTCTTATTTTCCACTTTCATTAAATGTTTTTGAGATAATAAGGAAAATGGGGAAAATCACAAATTTTGTGGGTACATTCCATGTACTTTTCCGCACTCCATGTACTTTGGATATGTGGGATGAGTACACTGGGCATGTAGGCCTGTCAGTAATGAAAGGTGTAAAAAAAACTGACTACACGCCGTGTATTATATATTTACACACCATTTAATCTATCGGTAGGTAAATAGTATGGAGGTGGATGCTTCCACTAGAGGAGTGAAAGTACAAACTGTGTAATCATGATAACATGTTGTGTACTCATGTCGACGGATGAAAAGTGTCACGGTGGAAATAAGCTATCAGGGGAAAACTAAAAAAAATAGAATTATACGTCGTGTACTTGAGAGTACATGGCGTGTAGTTTTTTTTAATAAAACGGGAAGTATGCTACTTTGTTCATAGAGTATGCTTATAACGCCGGAGGAGAGGGGGAGATACAACTGGAGTTTGGAGGATCTCCCAACCACATAGCGGGAACCTGATTGTTACGCCGTTGATATCCTTGGAACCACAAGGTAAGCCCTTCCTTCTCTTAGAGGATTTTTTACTAATTCTTCCTCTAAAGAAAGTTATTTTGCGTTAGAACGTGAATTATTTTATCACAAATCTACATATTTCTTTGACGATTCAGAAGGCTTCATTCACATATTCCGATCAGAGGAGATCGAGGTAGGTGGTCTGATGTTCTTTCCAACTGTTGAGTTGATTTTTTGTGTGTACCATTGTGCTACGAACCTATGATTGGGGTATCGTATGGCTCATTACACAGCTAATAAGATATCTAGAATTGTATAGATGATATAATTATAAATTAAAACTGCGGTTTGGGATCATTTCTTGGATCCAGGGCCACATGGGGGTAAGTTCCTCTGTTTATCCATTTGTCCTGGATACCCAAGGGTATACTGTGATTATTACCTTTCTAAAGTTTTCCTAAGAGGAAATTTGTTAAGGAATTTATTGTTATGCATTGGTATCTACACAGTTACTTGAGCATGATGGCAGTGTTTTACATTATCATGAGGGAATTGTTCTGATTAGCCTGAGGGTGTGGTTATATTAGTCTGAGGGAGTGGTTATATTATCCTGACGGCACGGTTATATTAGCCTGAGGGTGCAGTTATATTATCCTGAGGGCATGTTGAAATTTATCCTGAGGTCGTGGTTATATTAGCCCGAGGGCATGTTAATATTTAGCCTGAGGGCATGACTATATTATCTGGAGGGCATGGTTACATTTAGCCTGAGGGAAGGGTTGTGATTAGCCAGTTGGAATGGTTCTGGTTAGCTCAGAATTAAATTATTTTTAATTGTTAAAAGAATATTAAAAAGGCAATGAAACTGGTAGTGATAGTTACTTTTGAGTTCATACTAGTTTCCTGAATTTACTTTAGCAAACTTCTGTTTCATATTTTCACTGGCAGTTGGGAACGGGCCTTTGGTCGGTGCCTACTGAGATTTATTTCTCACTCCCTGTTTGGGTCATGTCTTCATCCCTAATATACTATATTGATGTAGGTGTCGACAGGGGAAAGGGTCCTTATATAGGTACATGATTGTAGAAGAGGAGTAGAAGATCATGGGACCGAGCTTTGTCTTTTGATGCCGCTGTATTTTGTTTACTCTGCTTGTTTTTCTTTATTGTACCTTGAACATTGATTTGTATTGTATTTTATTGCAGTATATCTTGCTCTGAATGCTTTCAAAGAATTAGTGACATGATTCATCTTTATATATATAACTGCTGGTTATATTTTATCAGTTGTCCGTTTAAGTTCTATATTTCTTACTGCTTCGGCTATTGTATTTTATTTATCTTCTCCACTACACTACACTTTGAAAAATTATGGCATAGATTCCCCTCTATCTGATTTGGGCCCTCGCTGCTAGTCGGCAGCCTTTGGCATTTTGGGAAATGTGCTAGTGTCCATGTGACCAACTGGGTTCGGGGCACCCGTTGAGTGGCACCCGGATCCGGGATGTTACACCATAAAATTGACACACATAATATTATAAAAGTAATAAAATATTATGAATAAATAAGTGGAATGATGTTATAAAAAGTTCAAATAATGTATTATAAATATGAATATAATTCTAAAATTCATAATGAACACTCTGTTAACCATTTAATTAGAGTATTGATCATGTTTTATAGAATTAAAACCTAATGTCAGAGGATTTCCTTTTAAAATTCCCTTTTAGGAATATTTTTAAAAAATTCGAAATGAATGTTTCTTCTTAACCTATACAACATGATGTGATTATCCAATTTTTATTAAGACAAGTTGTTTGGAAAATTTATTTACAAAATTTCATGGTTATTTTAAAAAAAATTGTTTTCTTTGTTTTTTCTGATGTATTCTTTTAAAATAAATTATTTTCCTCAAGGAATGTTTTTATGATACAAAGATTAATTTTTTATGTTTATGTTCTGGTTCGTGGTAGTAATTTATTATAATGAGTGGATCCATTATATATCAAATAAATGTATTTCCGTGATATTTGTACATTGCATTGGGTATGTTGGTTGTTGATTATAATGGTTATTTCAAGTGTAAGTGTGATAGATACATCATACGGTAGCTGCAATGGTTATATAGTAAGGACATTGTGGGGTTAGAAATATTATGATAAATATCACGGTTATAATCATAATAATGTTTGGTAATAAAATTAATCCATAAATTACCTAAATGGGTTTTTAATCGTTATGTGGTTTATGGAAACCTCATGTTTTCACAAAGTAAGTATTTTTTACCTTTACGGTTATAAATATTATAATTCATGTGTTTTTAATTATTCATGTACTAATGGTTTTCTTTATTTTTGTTTTGTCCTTACTGATTTTTTTTCATACCATGATTTAAAAAAGCATAGTTTTTAAAAATTATTAAAAGAAATTATGAATCCAATGTGTTTGTTGTAAATAATTTTTATGAAATAATATATGAATTATGAAAAAAAATATTATAATGAAATGGAATCATTTTTAGTAGTATAAAATTTGTATTCTTTGGGGTATTTAGGTTTGAATTGGGGCCTAATTTGATAAAAATCTAAAATGATATGATATTTGTGAATGTAATAAGTATAATATAGTTGAATTAACCATATTATGTAATTTTTAAGGTGGTGTTATTATATTAAATATAACACATAAAATTACGGTTGTAGATGAGAATATTATAGTTTGAGACGAATAATATATTTTATAAACTAGTTGTTTATTCTTCAATTTTTCCAATCTTAGAAACCCTTTATAGTTATGACATATATCATAATGATTTGAAATGAATATTCATCTAATAATATATACTATTTTTATTTATAATTTTTGGAGCATCTTTGTAACGCCCCGACCCCAGTTACCTAGATTCAGTGCATTATTACATAACATTAGTATGATCACAAGAAGGATCAAATCTCGAAAGACCGATTGGTTTAGTAGCCTTAGAAACACTAGATATATTCATAAAGTTTTACATTACATCATAGAGTAAAAAACTACTACAACAACATAGTCTCCATATTTCGCACTCATATCCCCACATAAAATCTCTGCAGGTCATTCATAACTTATTTCTTCACATCCTGGGAAAATTAAAACATAGAAAAGGGGTGAGCTCAAATGCTCAGTAAGGATAATAATATAGCAGAAACTTTCAAAAATAAGCATAAACATTTAAGGCAATGTATAACTAAAACAAAAGCCTTTTATACTTGAACTTCAACATAGCATGGCAAAAGTAAAATAAAATAATTCCATTTACTTATTCAAATTGATATTCTACTAATCGAATAATCACATGCAGTATCAATAAACACTTTCATAATGATGGATTGCATAATGACAGACTATCCTAACCACATATCCAAGGCCTCGTGCCAAGACTACAAATAATATTTTGCCAAGGCCTTGTGTGAAGACACTAGTTTTTCTAATGAGACCTACCGATGCATCGAGGAGCTATAGCGGGCTCCACCCGTCACATATTAAGTCCAATGCATTCCCATATGAAAAGGTTTAAACATAACATAAACATTCATATTAAAACTAGAATACGAAATGTCAATACTTTCACCATGAACCATGAATGGTATAAAAATAGCACATCCACAGTCAAACATATCACAAAACCTTCAATACAAAATTGAAGTTTTGTATCATAATAAATCAACTTCACATAAGCGTAAAATCAAACAAAGGATATTGACATAGATGAAATCAAAACCCTTTTTAGAGAAATATCTCTTTTTATATTGAAATCATTTAAGAACCATATAAAATAAAACATTTTCTTTGAAAATAATCTTGTAAGCTTGTAAGGGAAGATTTGAAGATTTTATAACGGCGTAAAATAGCCTCACCCGCCGTATAAGTTAAAAAAACATTCTTACATTAATTCTGTCGAAAAGGTTAAAAAGGGCCTTGTTTTGAAAATGACAGAAATATTCCTTTATAAACCAATTATAAAAGTCAAAAAGGGTATAAATGACTTTAACTCATATTCTAGTAAATAGTAAAAATGTTTTGAAATACATTTTTAAGAAACATGGATGTGAATGATAAAGAGATCCCAGTAGATTATTACGTATAAACAACCTCGGATAATGAAGAGATTGTGAAATAACCCTAACCTTTAACTTTTCCTTGGTTGGGGTAGGTTAACCTCCTGTATAATTGTGAAATAATTGTTATTAAATTATAAAAGAATCATATATATTAATATGATATCATATATGATCTTTTAACATTGATTTGTTAATAATATCTTTGAATTATCGTCGTTTCAGGTGTTAACGTACGCGTTTTCTTTTATATGTTTTGTTACATAAGCCTTGTTTGTTATGGATAGGTTGTATCTTATTCATATCCAGAATTATATCAAGTCCTTAATAATCATTTTTAAATCATCAAATGATAATTATACTTTAATGGATACGATGGAGAATGAATCTCATCGTGTTCGTGGAGACGATAGTCCGTACGTACGCACGAGCGACAATATCATTCTTTTGATATTAAAATAATATATAAATGGATGGTATATAATATATAAAGAATCATTAACATGTTATATTTATTATTTAAATGAGTTACACATCATTATTATACCCATCCAAATAATAATATATTGAATAACAATTACACCACGACGTGGAGACGGTAAGCCGTACGTACGCACGTATGGTGATATGTTATTCAAAGGGTGGATAGAATAATGAATATGGTTGTACCATATTTATAATAACATCACAGTATATATAAGATACTTGAGTTATTATTTTAGAATGGTAATAACAAAGAAATGAGAAGTGGAAGAAGAAAGGAACTTGAAAAGGGGTGGTGAAAACATTACCTCTTCTTCGGGTTCTTGCTTTTGATTTGATCAAAAGGGCTCCATAGGTTGGATTTCTGATCAAAATATGGCCTCTAGGTTGTAGTGAGGGAAATTGGAAAAGTATTTGGTCCGAGTTTGGCCGAACCAAAAGGCTTTGAAGGTGTGAAGAAATGAGGAGGAGTGCCCTTTTATAAGAGGGGTGAGGGGCACCTTTGGAAAAGCTAGAAATATTAATTTATAATAAATTCATATTCGGTTTCTAATGGCTCCAAAGTTGATTATTAAAGGGTTAAGGTGGGGATAGGTCGAAAACAACTCAACAAATAGAATTTAGACAGGTTTGGGTACTTATATTAACCTTATCTTTAAGTATTAACTCTAAGTTAATTAGTTTCACTTTTACAATGTCTCTTTGTATTTTTGTATTATATGGTTAATAAACATAACATATACATCTAAGAGACCCCCAAGTGGTCTATTAATGATATACCTATCATGATATAAGTCTCTTGGCCGAACAGTAGATTTTTAGGAATTTAATATCAATTAATAATATAATATTTGTTTTAAAAACTCTTTTATGTCAATTTTGACACTATTCAAGAATTGATTTTTATAAAAACCATAACAGAATGATTACTTCAAAAAAAGTTAATTTAAGCAATTCTAACATATCCTATTAACCTATAAAATTAGTTTAATTTATAAAAAGTCTCAAATTATATTTATTTGGGTATTTATAATATCAATTATTCTAATTTTTCATTAATTAGGTAATTACTGAATCATAATTGTGTCATAAATAAATTAACTTATTTAATGTCTAAAAATTATAAATAAAATATCATTATGTAGGAAATCCTTTTATATTTCTAATGAATATTTATAATCGATAATCCATCATATATAACCCTATGTAAATATTGTTTTTCTAAAAGATATATGCTTGTGTCATTTTTGTATTCATTTTAACTTAATTAAAATAAAGTGTCCCTATCACCTACAAGTGGCTCCATGGGGTCCCACAATTGACCCAAAGATGCCTATGGTCGAACATGTATCAACAAATAAGGCTAGAACACGTTTTAGGGTAATTTAGTATTATTATAATATTATTTTTTGACCCTTATTTAACGGATTTACCCTTAACCATGGTAAATAAAATATTTACCGCAGTAATTATTCAAAATGTCTAAAAATAAAAGTTACATATTTACACAATTTGAACATCCTGATTCCAAATATGGAATCCATTTTTACAAATTCAAAATAGAGAAGTGGAAAAAATTAATTTAAAATTAATTCCCGTTGTTAAAACAAAAAGCGTGTTTTTAAGAGATAATAACTATCAAAAGATTGACACTTGTTTATGTCCGGTTTAATTGTAAAATAATGTCCAATGAACTAAATTATATTAAATGGTAAAAATATATTCTAAATATACTTTAAAACCACTCAAATTCATAATTTATCACTATTAATTATTTTGATTAAAAAGTATTTTTTAATTAAAATTTAGTAATTTTCACTATTCATCAAAATAATAAAGTTATCCGAAAAGTACCAAAATTTCACCTTAGGATAAATTTGATATTACGAATCAAAAAATGAAGTCCATTTTAAAAAATAAAATATATATAATTACAAAAAGTAGGTATTACTATTTATAACGGCTAGTTTGATTGGTTATGGTGTGTTAGAACTCAGTGTTGCGTACAACACACGCTATCACATTATTCAAAGAGAAGCGTACCATAGAAGCTTGGGGTGTTACATTCCCCCTCCTTCAAATAATTTCGTCCTCACAATTTCTAAAATACTTATCACATGAAAAGACTCGGGTGGTTCTTCATCATAAGTTCCTCGGGTTGCCACGTTGCCTCTTCCATCTTATGGTTTCTCCACAAAACTTTTACCAGACGCGTCGTCTGGTTTCTCAGTACTTGTTCTCTTGTATCAAGAATCCTGACGGGCTCTTCGCAATAAGACAGATCATGTTATAGTTCTAATTCTTCGTAAGTGAGTACATGCGTTGGGTCAGGCATGTATTTCCTCAATAGAGATACGTGGAACACATCGTGAACTTTGGATAGACTTGGTGGCATTGCCAATCAGTAAGCTACAACCCCCAATTCGTTCTAAAATTTCGAAAGGTCCGATGTACCTGAGACTCAATTTACCTTTCTTACAAAAATGAATGACTCCCTTCCATAGAGATACCTTCAGGAAAACATGATCACCGACTTGAAATTCCAAATCTTTCCTTCGATTATCGGCATAGATCTTCTTCCTACTTTGAGCTGCTTTAATGTGATTTTGGATTACCTTCACCTTTTCCATCGTTTCATCCACCAGTTCTGGGCCTACAAGTTTTCATTCACCAACGTCATCCCAACAGGTTGGTGTACGACATCTCTTTCTATATAACGCTTCATATGGTGCCATTTGAATACTCTAATGGAAGATATTGTTATAGGAAAATTCTAAAAAAGGTAATACTGATCCCACATACCCTGAAAGTCAAGTCAGCAGGATCTCAACATATCTTCTAAGGTTTGAATAGTCCGTTCTGATTGTCCGTCTGTCTGAGGGTGGTAAGCAGTGCTCAAATGAAGTTCAGTATCCAGGGATTTCTGAAGACTCTTACAGAATCGTGAAGTAAAACGACGATCATGATCAGAAGCAATCGATAGGGGTACTCCATGAAGTCTCACAACTTCATTAATATATAGTCTTTCTAGACTTTCCAGTGGTAGATCTTCTCTTATAGCAAGAAAATGTGCTGACTTGGTACGCCGATCAACAATAACCAATATTGCATCATTCCTTCTAGGAGTCTTTGGTAGTCCCATGACCAATTCCATCATAATATTGTCCCATTTCCACTCCGGTATGGGAAGAGGTTGCATGACTCCTCCAGGCTGTTGCCTTCCAGCTTTCACTTGTTAAAAAACCATACATCTTGACACAAAATCAGAAATCTCCCTCTTCATATTGTCCCACCAAAAATGTTCCTTCAAATCTCTATACATTTTGGTGCTCCCAGGGTGTATAGAGAAATTGGAACTATGAGCATCATCTAGCAATTCCCTTTTTAGATGAGGTATATCGGGAACACAAAGTCTCTTCCCAAATTTCAAAATTCCATCTTCATACACAAAGTCTATCAGTCCCCAATCATTCACAGCTTTAATATTCTTTTGAAAATCTTCATCATCGGTCTGAGAAATCTTAATCCTTTCTAGTAAAGATGGTTTGGCAACCATTTGAAAAAGCATTGACGTTTCTCCTTCCCTGGTTATTCCCATGTCCATCTTCACTAGATCCATTAAAATTGGATCCCTTTTAATTCTCATATTGTTCAAAACTCCCTGATCTTTCTGCTCAAAGTATCTGCCACCTTGTTTGCCTTTCCCGGGTGGTAGTGTATTATTCAATCATAATACTTGAGTAATTCAAGCCATCTCCTTTGCCTCATGTTGTGTTCTTTTTGTGAGAAAATATACTTCAAACTCTTGTGATCAGTATAAATCTCACATTTTTCACCATAGAGGTAGTGCCTCCATATCTTCAAAGCAAAGATCACAGCTGCTAAATCTAGATCATGAGTAGGATAGTTTTGTTCATGAATTTTCAACTGTCGTGATGCATAGGCAATAACTGTATCATTCTGCATAAGGACACAACCAAGTCCTTTCTTCGATGCATCACTATAAATTATGAACCCATCATTCCACGATGACAGAGTCAATATAGGAGCATTGACTAATATTCTCTTAAGTTCTTCGAAACATTCTTCACACTCTTTTTTCCAAAAAAATTTAACCCCTATACGTGTGAGCTTCGTTAATGGGTTAGCCAATCAGGCAAAATTCTGGACGAAACGTCGATAATAACCTGCCAAACCAATAAAACTATGTAACTCAGTTATACTCGTAGGTGCTGGCCATTCTTGGATTGCCTTGGTCTTATAAGGATCAACAGATATTCCATCTTTAGAGACAATATGTCCAAGAAAAGAAATCTTCTGAAGCCAGAATTCACACTTGCTAAACTCCCCATATAATTCATGCCTTCTCAGAGTCTTCAAGATAATGCGCAAGTGATTTTCATGATCTTCCTAGCTTTTGGAGTATACTAAGATATAATCAATAAATACCACCAAAAATTCATCGAGATACTCCTTAAAAACTCTATTCATTAGATACATGAATACAGAGGGTGCATTAGTCAATCCAAACGGCATTACAGTAAACTCGTAATGCCCATACCTGGTTCAAAATGCTGTCTTCGGAATGTCTTACTTCTTCACACACAACTGATGGTATCTAGATCGAAGGTCAATCTTTGAAAAGTATTGAGCTCCATGCTGTTGGTCAAATCAATCATCAATGCGAGGTAGGAGATACTTGTTCTTTATTGTTATAGCATTAATCTCCCTATAGTCGATACATAACCTCATAGATCCATCTTTCTTTTTAACAAAAAGAACAGGGGCTCTCCATGGAGAAACACTAGGGCGAATAAATCCCTTATTACTCAATTCCTCTAGTTGTTTCTTTAGTTCAACTAACTCTACAGTGTCCATTCTATAAGGGGTCATTGATATAGGCCTTGATCCATGAATTAAATCAATGGTAAACTCAACTTCTCGTTCTGGAGGATGTCCAGGTAAATCTTCCGGAAATACGTCTACAAATTCATTCACAAAAGGTACATCCTTAATTTGAACATTCCTTTCCTCACCCATAGTTATTTCATTATCTTCCTCACCAATAATTGAATTTAGTTGAGCTGTTGGGGGTGGATCTAAATAAGAATTAGGTGGTGACGATTCTGCTCTAAAGATAAGGTGTTCCTTATCATTATCATCAAGAATCCTAACCTCTTTCTTCTTACAATAAATCTTTGCATCATAGTCCGAAAGCCAGTTAATACCGAGGATTATATCAAACTCAATCATAGGTATGACGATGAGATCAGCAGATAAAGAACATTTATGTGGTCTAATGGGTACTGATTCACAAAACTTTGTTGCATTTATACTTCCCTTAGGAGTTTTAACTGACAACTCCTTTATTAAATCAAATTGGAAATATCTAATTTTCTTAGAAAACTGGGAAGATATGAAACAATGCGATGATCCAGAATCAAATAATGCATTTGCTAAACTTGAGGAAACCATTAAATTACCTACCACCACGTCTTTCGGAGCTTCTACCTCAGCAGTAGTGATAGCATAAGCTTGGCCTTGATCCCTTGGCCTTTTCTGAGGTAAGTTCTCCTGACACTTAGGACATTCATTTGCATAATGTCCCATCTCCCTGCAATTGTAGCACTGAACATTGGTAGCTTCCTTCTTCCCCTTGAAATCACGAGCATGGAGGCCTTTTTCACCACACTTGTAACAGACTCTCATTCCCTTCAAACAATTACCGGGGTGTTTCTTCCCACATTTACCACAGGATGAATATTCAACCTTTCCATTCTTCCCCTTATTTCCATTCCTAGATTGATCAATAGGTCTCTTCTTCTCTTGATTTTCTTTAAAGTCATAAGACTTATAGAATTCCTTTTCGGTCATGATAGCACATGAGACAATGTCTTCGTACGACGAGAAGGATTGTGATACTAATGCTCGACGGAGAAATGGTTTTAAACCATCAAAGAAATGATCAATATTACTTCTTCAGTTACGTATATAATATCTAGAATACCTTGCTAACCTTGTAAAGTTATCCTCATACTTTGCGACATTCTCATCCTCCTTCTGTCTCATACTCAAAAATTGCCTTTCCATATCTGCTCGATGGTCGCGGGGAAAGTATTTTTCTAAAAAAAAATATTTGAACTCCCTCCATTCCATATTTGATACTTCATCATCTTCCTTAAATTTTGAATCAATGACCACCATTGATCAGCATCTCCAGTGAGGCGGTAAACTACCATGATAAATTTTTCCCTTTCACTACTCCCCAAAGCCTGAAATATTTTCTCTAGAGAATTTATCCATTGCTCAGCTACTATGGGATTTGTACTCCCATTGAACGTTGGTGGTTGTTGCCTCATGAATCGATCTGACATTGATCCTCCACGCTGTGGATCAGGGTGCTCCAAACGGGTAAGGTTATTATTTATAACCTGAGTAAGTTGACCTAGTATGGTGATTAGCTGATCGGCACTAGTTGCATCACCAGCTCCACTATAATTATCTTGAGCAGGAGGGCAATCCCTACATGGAGTACGTGCATTGATACGGTTTCCATTTCTTCCACTAGGCACCATTTCTAAACAATGGCATAAACTAGATGATTTTATGAATCAAAATACATAATACCATACTTACAAAACACTTAACATAAACTGAACTATTAATGGATATAATCCATAATCATAAAAATGTTTTTTTTGAGGAAGTATATACTCATAAACCCTTCATAATGATTTGTATAGAAAATGAGAGTTATCCTTAGCATATCCACCGGGAGTGTCGTAACCAAGAGTGCAGCAAGGCCCATTGTCGGTCACCAGTTCCCGTTCGAGTCTAGCTCAAAGCGGTGTTTTCGGGTTTTACCCCTAGGTACATCTGTGACAGAGCCGCCTCTACCTGCTCGTATCTAGACAGGGATGTATTGCTCAGAAAACTCACAAAATCTCTACAATACAAAAATTCTAGGATGTTATTCTATACTAATCCTTAATGTTCATCTTAGGTCTACGTGCTCTAATCAGAGTTTATCTAAATCTAGCTTACAAGGTTTTTACTAAACTTCCTCTGAAACCAACTGTAACGCCCCAACCCCAGTTACCTAGAGTCGGTGCATTATTACATAACATTGGAATGATCACAAGAAGGATCAAATCTCGAAAGACGGATTGGTTCAGTAGCCTTGGAAACACTAGATATATTCATAAATATTTACATTAAATCATAGAGTGAAAAACTACTACAATAACATAGTATCCATATTTCACACTCATATCCCCACATAAAATCCCTGCAGGTCATTCATAACTTACTTCTTCACATCCTGGGAAAAATAAAACATAGAAAAGGGGTGAGCTCAAATGCCCAGTAAGGATAACAATATAGCAGAAACATTCAAAAATAAGCATAAACATTTTAGGAAATGTATAACTAAAACAAAAGACTTTTAAACTTGAACTTCAACATAGTATGGCAAACGTAAAATGAAATAATTCCATTTACTTATTCACATGGATATTCTACTAATCAAATAATCACATGCAATATCAATAACCACTTTCATAATGATGGAATGCATAATGTCAGACTATCATAACCACATAGCCAAGGCCTCGTGCCAAGAATACAAATAAGATTTTGCAAAGGCCTTGTTCCAAGAAACTAGTTTGTCTCATGAGACCTACCGATGCATCTAGGAGCTATAGCGGGCTCCACCCGTCACATATTAAGTCCAATGCATTCCCATATGAAAAGGTTTAAACATAACATATACATTCGTATTAAAACTAGCATACGAAATGTCAATACTTTCACTATGAACCATGAATGGTATAAAAATAGCACATCCACAGTCAAACATATCACAAAACCTTCAATACAACATAGAAGTTTTGTATCATAATAAATAAACATCACATAAGTATAAAATCCAACAAAGGATATTGGCATAGATGAAATCAAAACTCTTTTTAGAGAAATATCTCTTTTTATTTTGAAACAATTTAAGAGCCATATAAAATAAAAAATTTTCTTTGAAAATATTCATATAACCTTGTAAGGTAATCTTTGAAGATTTTATAAAGGCAGAAAATATCCGCACCCACCATATACGTTAAAAAACATTCTTACCTTAATTCTGTCGAAAATGTTAAAAAGGACCTTGTTTTGAAAACAACATAATGATTCCTTTATAAACCACATATAAAAGTAAAAAAGGGTATAAATGACTTTAACTCATATTCTAGTAAATAGTAAAAAAGTTTTGAAATACATTTTTAAGAAACATGGATGTGAATGATAAAGAGATCCCAGTAGATTATTACGTATAAACAACCTCAGATAATGAAGAGATTGTGAAATAACCCTTACCTTGTACTTTTCCTTGGTTGGGGTAGGTTAACCTCATTTATAATGGTGAAATAATTGTGATTAAATTAAACAATAATCATATATATTAATATGATATCATATATGATCTTTTAACATTGATTTGTTAATAATATCTTTGAATTATCGTCATTTCGGGTGTTAACTTATGCATTTTTATTTATATGTTTTGTTATGTAATCTGTGTTTGTTATGGATAGGTTGTATCTTATTCATATCCATAATGATATCAAGTCCTTAAAAATCATTTTTAAATCATCAAATGATAATTATACTTTAATGGATACGATGGAGAATGAATCTCATCGCGTTCGTGGAGACGGTTGTCCGTACGGACGCACGAGTGACAATATCATTCTTTTGATATTAAAATAATATATAAATGGATGGTATATCATATATACAGAATCATTAACATGTTATATTTATTATTTACATGATTTACACATCATTATTATACCCATCCAAATAATAATATATTGAATAACAATTACACCACGACGTGGAGACGGTAAGCCGTACGTACACACGTATGGTGACATGTTATTCAAAGGGTAAATAGAGTACTGAATATGGTTGTACCATATTTATAATAACATCACAGTATATATAAGATACTAGATTTATTATTTTAGAATGGTAATAAAAAATAAATAAGAAGTGGAAGAAGAAAGGAACTTGAAAAGGGGTGGTGAAAACATTACCTCTTCTTCGGGTTCTTCCTTTTGATTTGATCAAATGGGATCCTTAGTTTGGCTTTCTGATCAAACTAAGGCCTATAGGTTGTAGTGAGGGAAGTTGGGAGAGTATTTGGGAAGAGTTCGGCCGAACCAAAAGTCTTTTGATGTGTGAAGAAATGAGAAGGAGGAGTGCCCTTTTATAAGAGGGGTTAGGGGCACCTTTGGAAAAGCTAGAAATATTAATTTATAATAAATTCATATTCGGTTTCTAATGGCTCCAAAGTTGATTATTCAAAGGTTAAGGTTGGGATAGGTCGAAAACAACTCAACCAATAGAATTTATACAGGTTTGGGTACTTATGTTAACCTTATCTTTAAGTATTAACTCTATGTTAATTAGTTTCAGTTTTACAATGTCTCTTGTATTTTTGTATTATATTGTTAATAAACCTACCATATACATCTAAGATACCCCCAAGTGGTCCTGTAATGATATAATTATCATTATATAAGTCTCTTGGAAAAATATTAGATTTTTAGAAATTTAATATCAATTAATAATATAATATTTGTTTTAAAAACTCTTTTTTGTCAATTTCGACACTATTGAAGAATTGATTTTTGTAAAACTCATAACAGAATTATTACTTCGCAAAGGGTTTCTTTTAGCAATACTAACATGTCATATTAACCTATAAAATTATTTTAATTTATAAAAAGTGCCAAATTATATTTATTTGGTAATTTATAATATCAATTATTCTAATTTTTTATTAATTATGTAATTACTACATCATATTTGTGTCATAAATAATATAACTTATTTAATGTCTAAAAATTATAAATAAAATATCATTATGTAGGAAATCGTTTTATCGTTCTAATGAATATTTAAAATCAAAAATCAAACATATATAACCCTATGTAAAAATTGTTTTTCTAAAAGATATATGCTTGTGTCATTTTTGTATTCATTTTAACTTAATTAAAATAAAGTGTCCCTATCACCTATAAGTGGCTCCATGGGGTCCCACAATCGACCCAAAGTTTCCTATGGTCGAAAATGTATCACCAAATAAGGCTAGGATACTTTTTAGGGTAATTTAGTATTATTATAATATTATTTTTTAACCCTTATTTACCGGATTTACCCTTAACCATGGTATATAAAATATTTACCGCAGTAATTATTCAAAATGTCTAAAAATAAAAGTTACCCATTTACACAATTTGAACATCCTGATTCAAAATATGGAATCCATTTTTCCAAATTCAAAACACAGAAGTGGCAGAAATTAATTTAAAATTAATTTCCGTTGTTAAAACAAAAAGCGTGTTTTTAAGAGATAATAACTATCAAAAGATTGACACTTGTTTATGTCCGGTTTAATTGTAAAATTATGTCCAATGAACTACATTATATTAAATGGTAAAAATATATTCTAAATATACTTTAAAACCACTCAAATTCATAATTTATCACTATTAATTATTTTGATTAAAAAGTTGTTTTTAATTAAAATTTAGTAATTTTCACTATTCATCAAAATATTAATGTTATCCGAAAAGTACCAAAATTTCACATTATGCTAAATTTGATATTACGAATCCAAAAATGAATTCCATTTAAAAAAATAATATATATATAATTTCAAAAATTAGGTATTACTATTCATAACGGCTAGTTTGATTGGTTATGGTGTGTTAGAACTCAGTGTTGCGTACAACACACGCTATCACATTATTCAAAGAGAAGCGTACCGTAGAAACTTGGGGTGTTACAATATCAGTTGGTATTAGAAAAATGTGTTGTTATTTTTGAAAATTGGGAAGAGGAAATTTTAGAGGAATAACATAGGACAAGACTATGTATATGCTAAAATCATATGTTTTGATAGTTGAACTTTTTTTAGGACTAGAAAATACATCCCCATATAGATACTATAAATTGGTCATGGTTGTGTGACATATTCTTCTAGGGGTAACAATTATGATAGTTTTGTATTGAGTATTCAATCTATCACCATCAACACATGATTAGTGAGCCTTATATTTCACATCAGGCTAGAAGCTCTTAGGATATATTATTATGTTAATTCAAACATTTATTTATGAACCATTATAATATTATTTAAATTCATGATAATATTGGATGACCTATTTTTAACCAATGGTTTCATAGATTGAAATTATTTTTTAATGATTCAGATATATTATATATTAATTTCAATAATATATGATTTTTCACTATGATTATTTTTTCCAATAATAAGATTTAGTTTATTTTAATTGTTTGAAGGATAATGATCTTGTTAATACTTAATGTGATGATTGATGTAGTTATTTTCCTAATGAACCACTAAATATAATGGGTATTGTAATTTTAAAAATTATGATTATGCATACCTAGATATCATAATTTATTATTGAATACATGAACATGGGTTAGATTATGAAAAAATGAGTAAATATAAAAATAGACTGGCCTAAAGTCCATGTAATAAAGAATAACCTCAGAAAATATTTCAAGGCAATGAGAAAATGATTATATATGGAAAATAAGGGCCTAAAGTAAATAATTTAAAAGGAAAATGATGAGTATAATAGTGGAAAATAATTTACATTTTATGTTACCATATATTTTTAAATGGATTATGTGTGGTGAAATAGGGTTTTGTCATATTAAATTACCTAATATAAGGGTGATCTCCTTAATAATAGATGTTAATCCAATATTTGAAGTGGAATCATTTAATTATTTTATATATTAGGATTCATGAATTATTTAATTGAATTAATTTTAGTGGAATTATGGATATAAGAATCATTATTCATTGAAGGATAATTCTACAATAGTTTTTTGTTTGGGATTTTCAAGTATATGTTGAATGGTACCGATCACCTAGAAAAGTGATTTACCAGTAATATGATATTTTTGGAAAACAAATGTTGATGGGTTGGATAACCCTTTATATATTGATGATTAAGATATAATAATTTTTTTCTGATAAATATATGATTCATATTGATAATAAAACTTTTATATTACTGGAGAACATGAAATTAATTACTGATTTGATGAAAAAGTTATTTATTTTATCATTAATGACGAATATTATATTTTTTTCATTTGTAGAATCTATTATATGTCAATGATTTTATTTAAATAATAAAAAATATTTTTTTCTTTAATAATATATATTTTCAATCTTTTATAATGGTGATTCATGTATTTATAATTATTTATGAAAATATATTATTAAGGTATTCATGTGTTTCATATGGGAAATTATGAGATGCTATAAGTTGTCTAAGGATAAAAGGTAAGTATATATTGGATATTTTATGACATTTTATCTATATTTATGGGTTTTGAATATTTGATAAAAACTCCTTTAGGGGAGAAGGATATCAGAGTTTTATGGAATTAATTAAGTATTTATTTTTGATTTGTCATAGAAACCATTGAGATTAATAATTAAAATGATGGTTTATTCATATTATTTATCTTATCATTTAGTAGACATTTTTTTATTCTATAATTAAATATAGATAGTAAAATTCATTTTTCATTTTTTATAGATCATGTAATCTATTAGAATATAGGTTTAGTTCTCTAGGAATGAAAATTACATGTTGTTCATTCATCATTGGAATATGGGATTAAAATAGGGTATACCTAATTGAATCAAGAAACTAAAAGATGAAAATATGTATATGGAATTTTAAAAAAAATAATTGTATTTTTTATTTTTCAATTTAAAATAATTCCCCAACACTAAGATTAGTTTTCTGAAAATAATTTTTTTCTTCTTGTATTAATTTTACATAAATTGATGGTGTTTTCATCCCTCACTAATATATGGATGTGTGGCCATTATTGTTTTTTTGAACATGGTACTTATCACTCTCTATTATTCCTAGGATATTATTTCCTCATCTATATAAATATTTTCACTACTCATTAATTTTATTATAATATAGGATTTGGATTATGTGTTATTTGAAATTATCGTTACATTTCTCACTTCCCTATTTGAATTCAATTTTAATTATTAATTTGTAATATGTGGATCTCCAATGAAGGTATTTTCAAGTAATATAATCTAGTTTATCTTGTTGGAAATTTTCAGGATTAAATATCTATATATATGAAAATTATAACACCCAACATATTATTTTTAAATGAATACTATTATTGAAATCATGATTAACACATTACAATGGGCTTCAAGAAGACAACAATATACTATAAAAATAGAATTAGTTTAATGTGAAAATTACTACATGGTCAACAATTTAAATGGTATTAATAGTAATTATAACATTTTCAAAAAAATTCTAGTGGTTTCAAAATAATTCAATAGTATATATTAATTCAAAATTAATTTTTAATGAATTTTCAGAAAATTAATTTATGCTATAAAAATAATATTTATTAAAAAACGGTATTTATAACATTTTGTGTGTGTAAAATATAATTTATTTATCAAAAAATTATATTTTTATTATGGAAGTAAAATTATATTTTAAATAATCATGTAAATATTAATATAAGGATAATTTTATGGATTGTTATAAAAATATATAAAGCTTTATTATGGTGACATGATTTTTTCAACGAAATCATGCCCCAAAGAACATTATTAAAAACAATAGTAGCAGTATAAGAATGACTTTTAATGAAAATACACAAGTAGGGATTAAAATGAGTACAAACTGAAAGAACCATGAAAAAAGAAAAAAAATCTAAAGTATAATGAATGATTAAAACAACCTTCCATCATCCAGTCCATGATCTTCATAAGGGGTTATACTATCCAATGAGGACACATCTATGGGAATAAAACATCCATCTAGTCTGTATAGAAGATAAAGCATGCCTCAATAAATTTTATTCACTATCATCATGATTTTTGTTCATCACAATGCTATACAATTGTGATTATAAAATGATAAGTTGAGTTTAAACGTGAGAATGACCTTAAAGCACATAAACTAATGTTTTGAAAATAGAACCAATAAATGTTTGGATCAAAAAACTACCATGTAAGAAGAACAAAATTACTTGAGAGAGAAAATTTATCATCTTTCATGTCTCCGTCCAATGAAAATAAGACATAAGCACATGATGATTCGTGCAAGGTTCCTTCATAGAGAAAACAATGTGTGTTTTAATGTACATAAAAAACACCTATGTCATCAAGCTTCCTTGCTTCCATTTTTCATATAACACAGCTATAAATAGTTGTGTAGTCACCAAAAATTAATACATCATGATCATCGTGTCCAATAAATGGATTAAAAAATTCAATGAACTTTCTATTCCCAGGGAATTTCTCTAATGTTTAAATATGGATTATTATTTTATTCATCAATAATTCTGATGAACATATGTTTCAGGATTTTATGGTACATCTCACTTAAGATATCATCACTCTTTTATTTATAGAATGTATTTTCATCTCGTTCATCCATCTATACACTAACTACTTCTCCCAAATCATATATCTCTGCAATCATATAAGTGTCACTGTATATGTGGTTGTTATTTTAATCATCATCATCTTCCACTAAAGCAAGGGGTGAATCGGGTTCAACAAATTTTGGTTGCATTGTAGGAATAATGTTTTCCTTCATATAGGCATCAAGGGACCTTGTAAATATTATTATTTTAATATTATAATAGTCCCTACAATCTCTAGTGTTTTTTGGATTTAGGGTAATGTATCCATCATCACACACTATTCTATTTTACCTATTCCTAGAATGTGATTTTAAATAGGATTCTTCAATTTTGTTAGTGAGATCATCATACATCTATAAAGAATCACTATAATCATAGAGGTAACCCTACTCCTTGTCTAGTGTATCATGTGATTCAACTTTCTAATCCTTATCCTCTACCAGGATAGGTAGCGTAATTATTATACTTGTGGCAGTATGATAGGTATCAACAAGGTCTAAAATTAATTTATTTCTGAAGGCTGATCATTGTTCACCAAAATCCCTTTATTCATATCATTCTTCTTCCCTATATAATATTCTCATGTGGGACTCAATGTAACTATATATAAGCCTTAGTCTCATCTATATCATGTTAATTATTACTTTTCCACCCAAGTTAATTTTTTCACCTCAGGACATATAGACATAGAGCTACATTCAATTGAAGCTTGTCCATGATTGAGGCAAGAAGAGAAATAATCTATATGAAATTCATAAAAAATACCCTAATAAAACCCATAATTCTTATTCATGATCCAAATATGAGATGTAGGATCCTAGGATACATCAATTTCAACACAAATCATTTTGAAGGGTGGTCATGAAAGTTATTTCATCATTGAATCAAACTTCAATAGATTACCAATCAGCATGGATATCAGAAATATTGAATCATGATTAAATAAATGTAGTAGATGACTAGGGAATCCAATACAATTAGGAATAATGGGATACTCTTACTAGGGGTTGAAATAGGGTGTCCATTTTAGAAAATTCATGGAACAACCCAAAAAAACATGATTTTTCACCCGTAAATGATAATAGTAATCCTCAAAATAAAGGAGAAAAATGATTTTGAGGGAGCTCAACAGGCTAATATGAAAACCCAAGAAGCCTCTGGCTTCAGCAGAGGTTAATATTAATTAAAATTATGGTCTGTGTTTAAAAAACATCCCGAAAAGTAAAAATCGATGATCCAATGGAAGATGGGTTACCTCATTTGTTGTGAATAGAATAATTGTTTATCCACAATGATGAAAATGCTAAGGGTAAATGTGAATACTAGGAGCCGCGATATCGTTTTATCAAGGCCTGGTGTCCTTGGTTGATCTTTTGGAAAAAAAATATGATGAATCTTTAATGTGAAGTAGGATTCCACTTCCCCAATTTTGGTTTTCGCACATTGCTCTATATTTTCCTCTCCATCCATCAATCTCAATTATCTTCCTACAAAAATATATATTTTTTATTGAATATTGAAAAATACTGATTTTTATAAAACCACCATTTATTTTCTTTAAATCAAGTAACATAAAAGTAAGAATTTGATTTTAATAATTTATTTCTCTAACACAAGGCTACTTTATTTATATATCATACAATTAATTGAAAAATCATAATTTTATTTGATTCTAGTATAAGTTAATTTCTAGCATAATTTTTTTTCATAATAATTGTCTTATTTGTGCAATGTTTTTTTATCAATATATATCGACTAAATAATTATATATTAACTATTTTAATTATATATATATATATATATATTTTATATTCCATACTATATAATAACATTCATTTTAGTTTTTTCAAGTAAATAAATGAATGTAGCTTCTTTTTTAGGCTTAAAATGAATTTTTCAAAAAATGTGGTTCTGTTGCTTTTTAGCCACTTATACTATAATTAATTTAATCAATATAATAAATTAGAATATTGTAAAATAGATGATTTTTTTTAATTATTTTAATTAATAAATTTTATTAGAGATTATATAATGTTTTGTCATAATTAATTGTCAAAATAGTAAAATTTTGTTATAATGCTAAATGTCCAAAAAGGGTTATTAGAGGTGTTAGAAAACGAGATTATGACATTAGAATCTCAAAAAACATATATAATTATTATTATATGTATTTATTTAGACAAAAAATTATACTAAATTATAATTCATGGCCATTTCATCCAACTAACATGCAAGTGTTATTTATTATTGAAATCATTTAAGTAATTTCTTGTGTATCCCTTCCCTTTCCTATAAAATGGTAAATCTTATCCTCTATTATTCAAAAAAAAATATTGGTATCATATCTTATTTAATTCCTACCCAAAACCAATATATATTCATTCCAATCATACTAGATCCAGTTCCCTTTTTCCTATATAAATATTTTAAATCGTAATATATATGTCGAATGAGATCTCTCGAAGGAGAGGTGTAAATCATAACCACACTCATTCAGTTTTAATTAATTTTAATTATCTTATAGACCAAATATATCCATTTTAAAATTAGTAATAGAGTATTGTAAATATAAATATATTTTATTATTATTATGGTACAACCATTTTACACCTCTTTTCCATCAAATCGAAAATGAATGTATCCCTTGTACATATGAGTAGACTATTACCTCCACGTAGCGATTTGATTTATTTTTCATAAGCGTCTCACATATATTGATATAATAATTTATTTAGTATATATATTTTATATTTATGATATAATTTAGATACTATAATTAAAAAAAATATCTTTCATTCATTATTTTTACTGAATATTTAGAAATAACATTCACGTTTACATAAAGACTAATGTCTCTCTGAATGGTGTAATTCATTTTTATTTATATAACAATAATATAATATTATAAATATGTATATAATGAATATATATGAAACTAATATCTATAACAATATTATGTAAATGATGAAAAAAATGCCAATGTAAATGGTCCAAATCCAACGAACTGAATCTTTCTTGGAAAAGGATACACCTAACACAAAAAAATAACAATTTTAAAAAATAATAACAATTACAATATGGTTTAAATGTTATAATTTTATCATGTGTGGTATTTTATATTTTAAATTTTTTTATGTAATAGATATCTAATAAATAAAAATTTATTATACATGATGCTAAATTATTTTCAAATCATTTAAGACACAAGAATGGATTTTTCAAATCAGTTTTTATTTGTTGATAAATATTTAATTTTATTCACATATTAATATTAATGATGCGTATAAAAATATATTTTGAAATATTATATCATGTATCTTTTTTAATTAATATAATTTAATGTTACAATTCAAATTGTTTCATCAATGGGGTTTTTATTTTATATTTTCCAATGTGGTAAGTGTTTATCATCTCAGATTTTTATCTTTGGAAACTATTTTAGGTTATAAAACAATCTTCTATTATGAACATATCAAATTCTCATTTGATATATTGTATCATTGATATCCTTATTTTAATGGTATAAAATTGTTTATTTTTGTGTGGTACTTATGACTCAAAATTTACCAAAACATTATGGGTTGAATGTTCAATTATTAATTTTTTACCGAGATTGTGTATGATCAATGTTTACGATGATGAATTTATATAATCTACATCTCTAGATGACTTTTTTTTCTTTTTACCCTATATTTATTTGTTTAAATCAAATTATTTTATTTCAAAATACCCTCTCTATGTACTAAAACTTCCAGAAGATTATATTTAAGTAAAACATGATTTTTTCCATTCAGTTAGGAATTTTTATTCTTCCATGAACATATTTTAAAAAAAATTGTTTCTGTACTGATTTTTATAATGTAATCATATTTTTAAATCTATTTCTATCCATTTTATACATTCTATTAAAATGTATTGTAATTATTCTTCTAGTCAATTAAAAAATGATGTACCTTATATTGAATGTGTCAATAAAATATTTATTTTTTATTATTCCTTCATGAAATGAATTTACCACTATCAAGAACATTAATTGATTTGAAGATTCCATTACATTTTTCTTTGTAACTTATCTTAAGAATATTTTCTTTCATATTTTGAAAATTTTAACATTTTAAGTAAGTGGTATAAAATTTAAAATGGTATTTTCATGAAAAATTAATTTAATCGTCATTTGAAATCATTATACATCTATTTTATAATCGCATGATGTTACTTATACGTCACTAGGTATATGATCCTATGATACTGCCCCCATTATTTATCCATATGGTTTACTGTTATGACGAATTATATATAATGAATCCCTTTTTCTTTTCAATGGGATTAGGTATGATGAAATAATATTGGTTTTCCTAATCATGTGGCTGAAACATCAATAGATAATTATTATTTAATGGGTGGGAATTTTATATTCCTCTAATGAAATTGGTAAATATTGATCTTTTATGATAATAATGGATACAAATGATGTTATAGCAAAACCAAAATTGGTTACACACGAGGTTTTCCCAAGCCGATATCGAGCACAATTATGGTTAGCCTAAGCCTAACATGTGATGAATTCATAAGTGGGTAGCCCTGACATAAGATTAATATTATAATTGTAACGTCCCGAGTATGGAGCCCCTCCACCGGTTCCCCATACCCGATTCGCCACATGACCTCAAGCTTGTTTCCCCGAATGCCATAGGCTGCCAACTAGCAGCGAGGGCCTAGGTGAGTCGATGGGGAAACTATGCCCTCATTCGGTAAGGTACACAAGGTAAGAAAACAACAATAAACAGAGGAAGCAGTAACAACATGCATAACAGCAGAAACCAAACAACAGAAGCAATGTAGATATATAACTATGATGAAAAAGATGCAGCAGGTACAATTATCTAAGGAAAACTGCAAACACAAGAACATGCTGAAATACAACTGAAACAAAGTGCAAAAGAAAACAAAGTAAGCTCCTCAGCATCGTGAGCCACGGCTCGGTCCCATGCTCCCCAGCTCCAGGTGAAATCAAGATCCTGAAGTAGAAGGGCGCATGCCCTTATCTATAACTGCAGCAACATAGACTTCTTGGGAACAAAGCATGGCCCAAACCGTGTGTGAGATACAATCCCAGTAGGCAACCACCCAAAGATCTGTGCCTAACAGTCAATGACTACATGGCAGTACTAAAACAAAAAGAAGTAAACAGAAAAGCACAAAAGCTACATTCCACAGTTCTAACAAGCATAGCACACAAGTAAGCAGCCAACAACAAAAGTAAATAGGTAAACCTCTGGGTATCTCTCACAGTTTAACCCCAATGGTTCAACCTCTAAGTACTAGCAACCCTCTTGGAGGCACACACAGTCTCAACCCTCTGGTTCAACTACGTAATTAAGCAGACTCTCTGGGGAAGCACTCACCGTCAATTCCCCCTATAGTCTCGTATCATGCTAAAGGCTCTCTTGAGAAGAACTCAACGTCCATTCCCCCTATGGCCTGCGTCGTAATTAAAAGACTCTCTGGAGAAGCCCTTCCGTCAATTCTCCACTTGGTCTCACATCGTGATTTAAAAGACACTCTAGGGAATCCCTTCCATCAATTCTCCCTTTGGTCTGCAACTCTAGGTTCTCACAGTCCGGATTAACTAAACATGCACAACGCATGTATCATCCAAGTAAACCTGAAGAACTACTTGGCTATCAACTAAGGCTCCACAGTAATATAAATCAACAGTTCCACTATCCTACGACTAGGTATGGCTATAGGAAGACGCCAAACAGGTAGAACAAGAATGGAAAAGCAAACTGAGCGCAAAAAAATACTCTAATCACAATAAATAACCTCTACTAAAGCAATCAAGCAAAGAATGAAAGAAACAAGGGAAAAACCGAAAACACGCAATACCCAATTCAAGGGTATTGGTGGAATTTGCACAAAATACTCAAAGACAATATATAGATTGGCACAAACCACCTACCTTGATCCTAGGAGATCAATATACGTGAACCTCGGTGACAGATTCCCCTTAGAACGACGTAGATCTGCGAAAATGCACAAAATGTTCATCCCATGATAACTTGGAAAACCAGGAGGAATCAAGGAACAAGGCCAAAGCAGAAGGAAGAACTCATCACTGTGCTTCCCACGCAACTGATTGTGCTCGAATCTTAGAACGGACGGCGAGGCGGTCAGCCGTCGAAGATCTGGTCGTACGGGTCGCTTCAGACGGCCGAAAACTGGAGAAAAAGGTGAATATGAGGGTTAGACACGCCCCTGATCTGTTTCATGAAAAAAAGAAAGTACACGGAATGTACTTTTAGAGTACACAACTTGTACATCTAATTTTTCCGTACTCCAAAATAATCGGCCTCCACCTCAGCCTTACACACCGTGTGTGTGGCCTGGACATGGCTAGCACACGGCTTCAAGCCAGAACAGAGTACATGGCGTGTACTTAGAAAGTACATGGCGTGTACTTCTGAAATTTCCAAAAAATTCATTTGTTTTCTCAAAAACTCTAGAAAAAGAAAACCATGCCTGAAAAGAGATCCAGGTTCTTACAAACCTCCCCCCATAATGAAATTCGTCCCCGAATTTCCCTAATGAGGCGGAGAAGGAGAAACCCCAAACAGCTCCGGCCACTGTGATCGAACATCGGCCTCCCTCTCCCAGGTCTCGTCCTGTACTCGTCTGTGCTGCCATAGCACCCGTACTAGAGGAATAGACCGCCCGCAGAGAACCTTCGAACTATGATCGACAATCCGGATAGGAAGCTCCTCGAACGATGCATCCGCTTCAAGATCGAATTCCTTGGGCTGAAAGATGTGAGACGGGTCTGAAAAGTAGCATCGGAGCTGAGATACGTATAAGACTTAGTGCATGGCCCAATACCTCTAAGGTAGCTACAACCGATAGGCGACCGGCCCCAATCTCTCCAAGACCTCAAACGACACGACGTACCACGGTGAAAGCTTACCCTGTCTCTGAATCCTTTTGTGTCCCAACCTTGGTGCCACACGTAGGAAAACCTGATCACCGACCTTGAACTCCAGAGGTCGTCTCCGCTGATCAGCATAAGACTTCTGCTGAGACTGCACTGTAGCCATCCTCTTCCGAATCAGCTCTATCTTCTCTAAAGTCTCCTGAACAAGACGAGGTCCCAGCAAAGCTTCCTCTCCTGCCTCCAGCCAGCATAAGGGTGATCGGCATGGCCTACCGTACAAAGCCTCATATGGCGCCATCTGAATGGTCTCCTGGAAACTGTTTTTGTAGGCAAACTCCACCAGATGAATATGATTCTCCCAGGAACTCCCAAAGTCAAGGATGAAAGCTTGGAGAATATCCTCAAGCACCTGGATCGTGTGCTTGGACTGGCCATCAATTTGGGGATGGTATGCTATACTCAAAAATACCAGTGTACCCAAGGCCTTTTGAAATCCCTACCAGAACCGAGAGGTAAAGCGTGCATCTCTGTCTGAAATAATAGAGCGCGGAACTCCGTGTAGACGCACAATCTCTCTGATGTAAAGTCGCCCCAGATCATCGACACTGATGGTCTCCTTGATCGGAAAGAAGTGAGAAACCTTCGTAAGTCTGTCGACGACAACCCAAACAGCATCGTTTCCCCGAGGTGACATTGGCAACCCGATTACGAAGTCCATCGCAACATCGTTCCACTTCCACTCCGGAATGAGTAACTGTTGTAAAAGGCTTTCTGGTCGTTGATGCTCTGCTTTCACTTGCTGACAAGTAGAACACCTCAAGAAAAAACCGTCAACATCCTTCTTCATACCTGGACACCAGTACTGGCGATGAGGATCCTGATACATCTTGGTGATGCCAGGAAGAACTTCCCAGACTGAGGAATGAAAATCATGCATCAGTTCCTCGTGTATGTCTTCGGGCACCCATACGCGTCCTTGGAAACGCAAGATCTCATCCTCACCCATTGTCCATCCAGGAAGAGTGTCCTCTCCGGACACACTCTCCCGCATGACTAATCCTTCCGAGTCTGATAGTTGCCTCATCCGTACCCAATCAAGTAGCGTGGAGGTAACAGCTACAGAAGATAGAAGAGTCTGTCCCCGTCTGTCGTGCACCTCCAGATGCGTCTCAAAGAACAGAGCCATCAGCTGTCACTCACTACTGGCCTCCTAAACTGCCTGAATTTGAGTTCTCCTGCTCAATGCATCAGCCACGATTGTAGAGACCCGAAGCTTGACGTTCATGGACAGTACATTACATTTTCGGAATACTTAGTACATAACAAAAACACACACACAAGGATCGTAATAGTTTAGTGTCTTCGGAAACTCGGAACGTAATCTTCTAATCGTGGTGAAAGATCTTCAATATCTCCCATAAAGATCTTCCATTTTTTACCTAAAACCATTCTTTATATCCTGGGGAAAAGACAACATAAAAGGGTGAGCTCAAATGCTCAGTAAGGGTATACAAAAGAAAAATCAATCACATCATATTCATAAGAACATAACTTTTCGAAATCTTAACCTGCAAAAGAGAGCATAATTTCATAACATGGGATAAATCATAGTAGTGAAATGAAATCCCAATAATCATAACTTAAAACATGAAAATTTGTGTCATACACACATAATCATAGAGAATCATTTCTTGTTAGTCAAGACTCATTCCCAAGACTATCTTAGTGGACAAAGTCCCTTTCGGAATTGAGTAACCCTCGTTTCAGTCCTGTTTCACTGAACCGGTATAACCTACCATTTCAGCCATGTCTATCTCATGAGATATAAAATCTTTACACAATTCATTGGAGGGAGATATAGGTCCCACCCATCTCATAATGATACCATTCTTATGTGTGCCACAAAATCTTAAATCATACATCATTGCATAACCCATGTAATAAAAATGGGATTCTTAAACAACATGACATCATAAAACCATTCATATAAGATAAAGGAATTCATAAAATTAATTCCATCACAACATAGTCCAATCAATGTAATAATAGGGATATAAACAGAACCCTTTATTATCTTAGATGGAAAATAATTTTGATAAAACACTTGAACTCCATTCTTGAGGAAAATATCATTTCTACTTCAAAAACACTTTTCCTTTCTTAACATGTCATACAATTTTAAACTAAAAGAAGTTGATTAAAAATAAACTTGAAAACTTTTAAAGGAAGCTTCTTGGAAATAATGTATTAAAAATCCATTCATGCCGTATATGTTAAAAAAACATTCTTCTCGTACTTTTGTCGGAAAAAGTCAAAAAGTACCTCGTACGAAAAACGACAAAAGATTCCTTTCATATCTTTTACTAAAAAATCACTAAAGGGTAAAATTGGATTTAAACTATTGTAGAAGTATATAAATATTACATATTGAGGAATCATAGATGTGGATGATAAAATACACCCCAGTAAATTCCAAAGTATAAACAATCTCGGATAAAAAGGAGATTGTGATATTTCCCTTACCTTAGATCCGACTTGCTTTGTAAGTGTCCGAACCTCCTGTATAATGATTTAAATCATGTTATTGACTTATTCCAGAATCATATTCATTTTTATTATATCATATATGGTCTACTTATGACTTTATATTACCCGTTCTTTTGTAAATTCATGTTAAAGTAGCGTTTTGGGTAAAATCGTCTCATTTGTAGTTCGTGTTTTTAACTTGTAATTATTCATATGATTACTTAGATCATTATTACTTAATTCCAGAATATAAAACATGATTTATATAAATATATATTCAGAATATACATATATAATAAATCAGTAAATGGAAAGAAATACACCATTCATGGAGACTGTAGTCCGTACGTACGCATGAACACTGTTTTCGTTTCCTTATTGAATTGAATGGAATTAAGTAGATGACATACATATAAATATAAATAATTCCAGTATCATTATTAGGTCATATATTTCATTAGTACTTATTATATATACTTTATAATCATTCATGAATGGTTAATCATTGAGAATGAATCTCATCGCGTCGTGGAGACGGTAGTCCGTACGTACGCACGAGCGATGATATCGTTCCCATGGTCGTGGAATTTTGTTGAATTGTATGTATACTATTTCAGTATCAATATAGCTTTATAATAATCATATATAGTTACTCATTACACCTTTATACCCATCCAATTAAGGTGGTGACGAAAAATAGATTACACCACGGCGTGGAGACGGTATTCCGTACGTACGCACGCGCGATGATTTCCTTTTTCTGTAGGATGGATAGAAGGTTAATTAGATTTGTTTCATATTTATAATAACATATCAGTATATAAGAAATACTGATGTTATTACTTTATCATGAAACAACTAAAGAAGAAGAAGTTGAAGAAGAAAGAAATTGAAAAAGATCGGTAATGGATATCACCTCTTTTTGACGCGCCTTTTCTTAGCCTCCACTTAAAGAACTAAAAATGGTCTTTGAAGAATACCAGGACCTCTAGGATGATACTAGGGAAGTGGAGAAGGGATTTTGGTAGGGGTTGGCCGAGATTGAAGGCTCAATGTTGTGTGAGGAAGAGAGGGAGGAGGTTCCCTTTTATAAGGGAGGAGAGGGGCACCTTAGGAACATCTCAAAATATTATTTTATATTAAAGTCAAAATCGGTTTATAATGGTTTCAAAGGGTCTTATTTCGAAGCTAAAGTGGGGATGGGTCGAAATCCTATCAAACAATTGGATTTAGACAAGTTTAGGTTATTATTTTAATCTTATCAATTAGATTTAACTCTAAGTTAAATAATTCAACTTTTACCGTGCCTTTTTGTTTTCTTACACTATATGGTTAATACACTTACTATAACATGCCAAACGAACCCCAAATTGTTTATTATTAATATATATATCCTTATCTAAGTCATTTGGCCGAACCTTAGAATTTTAGGAATAAAATAACAATTACTAATATAATATTTTATTTAAAAACTATTTTGTGTAAATTTTGACACTATTTGATATATGATTTTTGTGAAAGTCATAACAGAATTATATGTTCAAACAAAGTTGATTAAATCAACACTAATATATCATAGTAACGTAGAAAATTAGTGGTATTCATAAAAAGTCTCAAATTACATTTATTTTGGTGTTTATAACATCAATTATGTCAATATTTCATTAATAAGATAATTACTGCATCATCTTTGTGACATGAATAAATTAAATTATTTGATGTCTAAAAATTACAAATAAAATACCATTATGTAGTATATCTTTATATCTTTCTAATTAATATTTATAGTCGAATTTATCTTATTTATAACCCCATATTAAAAATGATTTACTTATTAAACATAGATTTTAACTGTTTTAACCCTTCATTAAATAAATTAATAATAAATGTCCTAATCTAATCCAAGTGGGCCTAAGTGGTCATATTTTATTCCTAATATTGTTTTTGGTCGAATTACACTTTTACAATAGAATTATAACATGTTTTAGGGTAATAATAATATCATTTTTACCCTTAATTACCCTATTTACTTTTAACCGTGGTAAATAAAAGTAAAATGTTACTATTCACCAAAAATTATTTTCATCTCATTGAACCACATTTTACTTACTGACATCAACCGTGTCTCTCGGATTTTTGAAATTCCATTCACAGAAGCGGTAAAATTAAGTTTTATGAAAAATTCAGTTTTTTTAACTAGCACTTAGTAGTTTCACTATTCATCAAAAATTGATGTTTTTCAGAACAATGACAAAATTTCATCCTAAACTATATTTCATATTCTGAATTCAAAAATGAAGTTTATTTTACCAAATTCATAACATAGAAGTTGCATTAATTAATTTTATAATTAAATCCCACTGTTAAAACAAATAGCGTGTTTTTAAGAAACAATATCTATCAAAAGATTGACACTTGTTTATTTCTGGTTTAAATATAAGATTACATCCAATGACCAACATTGTATTAAATTGTAAAAATATATTCTAAATATACTTTAAAACCACTCAAATTATTAATTTATCACTATTAATTATTTCGATTGAAAAAGTTGTTTTTAACTAAAATTTAGTAATTTTCACTATTCATCAAAATATGAAAGTTATCCGAAAATTACCAAAATTTCACCCTAAGCTAATTTCGATATTCTGAATCCAAAACTGAAGTCCATTTTGAAAAATACGATTTACAAAATTTCAAAAAGTTGTTATTACTATTCATAACGGCTAGTTTTAATAATATTTAAATAGCATTTCGTTGTTTAGTGAAACTCGGTATTGCGTTTTACACACGCTATCGAGGAAGGTCGTGATTGCGTGTAATGAAAGGCAAGTCAAGGATGTGTGTTGTGCAAGCTCCTTTTGGTGTAGCATACAACACATGATATTAGTGAAATTAAAAAGAATATTTTTCATAAAATCTTAGGCTGTTACATTCTACCCCCCTTAAAATGAATTTCGCCCTCGAAATTCGTCGGGGTTATAAATGGTTTACTATTCAAAAGTTTCTTTAATAGAAACCCACATCATAAAAAGGAATACCAAAACCAATATTTAAAAACAAAAGTATGAAACTTAACGGTTACCCAAATAAACTAATCACTGGGTTTCCACATAGGTGAAAATATGGACATGGAAGAGAAATCTAACCATCATGTTCTGATGGGGAGTGGTAGAGAACATGGATATGGAAAAGCCAGCAATCACAAAGCCATAAATTTGTGATGATCTAAGGTACCATATGATTCATCAGATATAAGATCACTAGGACAACATTTTTGGTTTTCAAGATCGTTTCCCTAAAGTTGAAGAATTTGAATTAGAATAAATACTTACTTTATTTTGGTACAATCTCACTGTTTTTCGTGCCTTGAACAATTTCCACTTCATCTCATAAATAAATGAAGTTGAATTTGTTATTCGTGAAGTGTTAGCAGATCATGTGATAGAATGACGGGTCATTCCATCTGTCTCAAACAAAATGTTAGAAAAAGTTATTAATCATATATGGTTCCTAAAATGGACTTATACTTCATATATCATACTGCTTAATATAATAAAACTAGTTTCTACTAAACAGGGACTTCATGTAGGTCAGTGGTAGGCGATAAAGGCCAGTCGCACTTCGGTTGTGGGTTCGATTCCCACAGCCTTGTCCGACGCGATGGGATGTCGCCCGTCCTGCAGGTTGTCCTTTTTCTAAAACTATATTACTATAACATCGCATCAATAATATCAAAAAAACTTCTATCCTTAAACAATACTAACTTATGTCCAACATAATCCATTCCAATCTTTAGGCTTATCCATAATACTGCAGTCCACTCTCATAACATAGTGAAAACGATTACCAGAGATTTAATACCATCGTTGATCCCCATATAGCATAATATATGTTTTTTTGTCACATTCCAAATATTCAAAGACCTTAATCATGTATTCTCTTGAATACCCATTGAAACTTAGTGAAAACATGAATGCATTTAAAAGTTAACACTTTCCACATATCGAAATCCTCAAAATTCTATATACTCAAACCATGATATCACTTAGTCCTTATATCAATCACGAGCTCATGAATACTTTTAAACATTTCATTTTCTCATTTTCCCTTCATTATGCGCATAATATCTCAATCATTTTGAATACCACATTAGTCCAATACATAAATATTCCAATATTCCATGATACAACATTATTTTGGAATCCCATTACATAAACACTTAATCATTCCACCACATCGTTGTCATATTCAACATTGCCAATAGTGATCGCATGTGACTTCCCTTTTTCCTTTTCCTTAAGCGGTTTCTCATGTCGATCATCACTAACCCTTGGATTAGGGCATTTATTAGCATAATTCCCCATTTCCTTGCACTTGAAGCATTGAAGTGTTGGTGGTGCGTTCTCTGCAGTGTTTGCTTTATTCACATCATTAGAAACCCTTTTTCCATTACTTTGACACTCAGCTGCTCAATGACCTTCTTTTCCACACTTAAAGCATTTTCTAGTCCCTTTAAGACAATCTCCACCATGCTTCTTTCCACACTTTGTGCATAAGGAAACATTCATCTTCTTTTCACCATTATTCTGAGATTTCTCCTTGAACTCCATCTTTCGTTTCTTGTCAAAACCATGAGATGGATATGTAACACCAACTTCCATTTCTACCATGATAGCACAACACACAATTTCTTCATAGCTACTGAAGTCTCTTATAGCTAATGCCCTTCAAAGACTTGGTTTTAAGCCACTGAAAAATCGATCAACTTTACTTTCAGGTTGGATGATAATGCCAGATGCATACCTTTCAAGTCTTGTAAAATTTTCTTCGTATATACCAACAGATTCATCATCCTTATGCTTCAGCTCAAGAAACTACTTTTCCATCTTTGTTCGATGAATACGAGGGAAGTACTTACTGAAAAACAAGTTCTTGAACTCGTCCCATTCCATGGACTCAATTTCATCTCTTGGCCTCGTATTCTTGATAAGATTCCACCATTGATCAACTTCACCTTCCAAACGATATACTGATAAGATGACTTTATCATGTTCAAAAGATTGAAGAACTGAAAATATCTTTTCAGTGGTACTGATCCATTTCTCAGCAACAAGTGGATCAGAAGTCCCATTGAAAGAAGGTGGACGTTGCCTCATGAAGGACTCAATAGAATATTGTTCCCTTCTCTGCTCATTTGGAAGTCCAGAATGATTCATAGCTTGTGTAAGGATAACAATAAGATTTTCCACTCCATCTCCCATAACATTTGTTTGTTCAGGAGGACAATCATTGCATTGTCCATTGCATTGATCATCACGGTTCCTTCGGGTTCCAGCCATCGTCTAAAACCCAAAAAGAATAGTGTGAGAGGAAAAAATCATAATAAAGGGGGAGTAACTTAATCATCTAACTTCTTAGGTTAAATTCTATGATCTTTACCATTGTTATAGGACTGTATCCTATACATATACTTACCTTAGGGGAATCCCTAGACATAACTTAGAAATATCTCTAGGGATCTCACTAACGCTTTCCCATCCTAGTTTCCAAAGGTTGACTAAACCTTTCCTCTGATACCAACTGTAGAGACCCGAATCTTGATGTACATGGACATTACATTACATTTGCAGAATACTTAGTACATAACAAAAACACACACACAAGGATCGTAATAGTTTAGTGTCTTTCGAAACTCGGAATGTAATCTTCTAATCGTGGTGAAATATTTTCAATATCTCCCATAAAGATCTTCCATTTTTTTTACCTAAAACCTTTCTTTATATCCTAGGGAAAAGAAAACATAAAAGGGTGAGCTCAAATGCTCAGTAAGGGTATACAAAAGAAAAATCAATCACATCATATTCATAAGAACATAACTTTTGGAAATCGTAACCAGCAAAAGAGAGCATAATTTCATAACATGGGATAAATCATAGTAGTGAAATGAAATCCCAATAATCATAACATAAAACATGAAACTTTGTTTCATACACACATAATCATAGAGAATCATTTCTTATTAGTCAAGACTCATTTCCAAAACTATCTTAGTGGACAAAGTCCCTTTCTGAATCGAGTAACCCTCGTTTCAGTCCTGTTTCACTGAACCGGTATAACCTACCATTTCAGCCATGTCTATCTCATGAGATATAAAATCTTTACCCAATGCATTTGAGGGAGATATAGGTCCCACCCATCTCATAATGATACCATTCTTATGTGTGCCACAAAATCTTAAATCATACATCATTGCATAACCCATGTAATAAAAATGGGATTCTTAAACAACATGACATCATAAAACCATTCATATAAGATAAAGGAATTAATAAAAATAATTCCATCACAACATAGTCCAATAAATGTAATAATAGGGATATAAACAGAACCCTTTATTATCTTAGATGGAAAATAATTTTGATAAAACACTTGAACTCCATTTTTGAGGAAAATATCCTTTCTACTTCAAAAACACTTTTCCTTTATTAACATGTCATACAATTTTAAACTAAAAGAAGTTGATTAAAAATAAACTTGAAAACTTTTAAAGGATGATTCTTGGAAATAATGTATTAAAAATCCATTCATGCCGTATAAGTTAAAAAAACATTCTTCTCCTACTATTGTCATAAAAAGTCAAAAAGTATCTCGTACGAAAAACGACAAAAGATTCCTTTCGTATATTTTAATAAAAAATCACCAAAGGGTAAAATTGGATTTAAACTATTGTAGAAGGATATAAATATTACATATTGAGGAAACATGGATGTGGATGATAAAATACACCCCAGTAAATTCCAAAGTATAAACAATCTAGATAAAAATGAGATTGTGGTATTTCCCTTACCTTAGGTCCGACTTTCTTTGTAAGTGTCTGAACCTCCTGTATAATGATTTAAATCATGTTATTGACTTATTAAAGAATCATATTCGTTGTTATTATATCATATATGGTCCACTTATGACTTTATATTACCCGTTCATTTGTAAATTCATGTTAAAGTAGCGTTTTGGGTAAAATCGTCTCATTTGTAGTTCGTGTTTTTAACTTGTAATTAGTCATATGATTACTTAGATCATGATTACATAATTTAAGAATATAAAACATGATATATATATATATATATATATATATTCAGAATATAAATATATGTTAAATCAGTAAATGGAAAGAAATACACCGTTCATGGAGACGGTAGTTCGTACGTACGCATGAACGCTGTTTTCGTTTCCTTATTGAATTGAATGGAATTAAGTAGATGACATACATATAAATATAAATAATTCCAGTATCATTATTAGGTCATATATTTCATTAGTACTTATTATATATACTTTATAATCATTCATGAATGGTTAATCATTGAGAATGAATCTCATCGCGTCGTGGAGACGGTAGTCCGTACGTACGCATGAGCGATGATATCGTTCCCATGGTCGTGGAATTGTGTTGAAGTGTATGTATACTATTTCAGTATAAATACCACTTTATAATAATCATAATAGTTACTCATTACACCTTTATACCCATCCAATTATGGTGGTGACGGAAAATAGATTACACCACGGCGTGGAGACGGTATTCCGTACGTACGCACGCGCGGTGATTTCCTTTTTCCGTAGGATGGATAGAAGGTAAATTAGAGTTGTTTCATATTTATAATAACATATCATTATATAAGATATACTGATGTTATTACTTTATCATGAAACAACTAAAGAAGAAGAAGTTGAAGAAGAAAGAAATTGAAAAAGATCGGTAATGGATATTACCTCTTTTTGACGCGCCTTTTCTTAGCCTCCACTTAAATAACTAAGGATGGTCTTTGAAGAAGACAAGGACCTATAGGATGATACTAGGGAAGTGGAGAAGGGATTTTGGCAGGGTTTGGACGATCTTGAAGGCTCAATGTTGTGTGAGGAAGAGAGGGAGGAGGTACCCTTTTATAAGGGAGGAGAGGGGCACCTTAGGAACATCTCAAAATATTATTTTATATTAAAGTAAAAATCGGTTTATAATGGTTCTAAAGGGTCTAATTTCGAAGATAAAGTGGGGATGGGTCTAAATCCTATCAACCAATAGGATTTAGACAAGTTTAGGTTATTATTTTAACCTTATCAATTAGATTTAACTCTAAGTTAAATAATTTAACTTTTACCGTGTCTTTTTGTTTTCTTACACTATATGGTTAATACACTTACTATAACATGCCAAAAGAACCCCAAATTGTTTATTATTAATATATATATCCTTATCTATGTCATATTTCCGAACCTTAGATTTTTAGGAATAAAATAACAATTACTAATATAATATTTGATTTAAAAACTATTTTGTGTCAATTTTGACACTATTTGATATATGATTTTTGTGAAAGCCATAACAGAATTATATGTTAAAAACAAGTTGCTTAAATCAACACTAATATATCATAGTAACTTATAAAATTAGTGGGATTCATAAAAAGTGTCAAATTACATTTATTGTGGTGTTTATAACATCAATTATGTCAATATTTCATTAATAAGATAATTACTGCATCATCTTTGTGACATGAATAAATTAAATTATATGATGTCTAAAAATTACAAATAAAATACCATTATGCAGGAAATCTTTTTATCTTTCTAATTAATATTTATAGTCGAATTTATCTTATGTATAACCCCATATTAAAAATGTTTTACTTATTAAGCTTTGATTTGAACTATTTTAACCCTTCTTTAAATAAATTAATAATAAATGTCCTAATCTAATCCAAGTGGGCCTAAGTGGTCATATGTTATTCCTAAGATTGTTTTTGGTCGAATTAAACTTTTCCAATAGAATTAGAACTTGTGTTAGGGTAATAATAATATCATTTTTACCCTTAATTACTCTGTTTACTTTTAACCGTGGTAAATAAAAGTAAAAAGTTAGTATTCACCAAAAATTATTTTCATCTCATTGAACCACATTTTACTTACTGACATCAAAAATGTCTCTCGGATTTTTGAAATTCCATTCACAGAAGCGGTAAAATTAAGTTTTACGAAAAATTCAGTTTTTTTAACTACCACATAGTAGTTTCACTATTCATAAAAAATTGATGTTTTTCAGAACAATGACAAAATTTCATCCTAAACTATATTTCATATTCCGAATTCAAAAATGAAGTTTATTTTACCAAATTCAAAACATAGAAGTTGCATTAATTAATTTTTTAATTAAATCCCGTTGTTAAAACAAATAGCGTGTTTTTAAGAAACAATATCTATCAAAAGATTGACACTTGTTTATGTCTGGTTTAAATGTGAGATTACATCCAATGACCAAAATTGTATTAAATTGTAAAAATATATTCTAAATATACTTTAAAACCACTCAAATTAATAATTTATCACTATTAATTATTTTGATTGAAAAAGTTGTTTTTAACTAAAATTTAGTAATTTTCACTATTCATCAAAATATGAAAGTTATCCGAAAATTACCAAAATTTCACCCTAAGCTAATTTCGATATTCCGAATCCAAAAAGGAAGTCCATTTTGAAAAATAAGATTTACAAAATTTCAAAAAGTGGTTATTACTATTCATAACGGCTAGTTTTAATAATATTTTAATAGCATATCGCTGTTTAGTGAAACTCGGTATTGCGTATTACACACGCTATCGAGGAAGGTCACGATTGCGTGTAATGCAAGGCAAGTCAAGGATGCGTGTTGTGCAAGCTCCTTTTGGTGTAGCGTACAACACAAGACATTAGTGAAATTAAAAAGAATATTTTTCATAAAATCTTGGGCTGTTACAACGATGTTTACCTTTCCCGGCGTATAGGAAAGCTCGAAATCAAAAGACAGAAGATACTCGACCCACCTGCACTGCCTCAGATTCAGATCACGCTGAGTGAAAATATACATGAGACTCTTGTGGTCAGTGAAGACCAAAACTTGCTCTCCCGGAAGATAGTGTCTCCAACAGTGCAAGGCATGAACAACAAATGCCAACTCCAGATCGTGCGTAGGCTAGTTCCTCTCATGTGGTCTCAACTTCTTAGACCCGTACGCAACGACTCCATCTCACTGCATAAGCACATCTCCCAGCCCAATACCTGAAGCATCACAGTAAACAGTGTAGCTCTTTCCTGGCTCTGGTAAGACTAGTATCAGTGCTGACGTCAACCTTCATTTCATCTCCTGAAAGGATGAATCACAAGAATCTGACCATAAGAACATCACACCCCTTCTTGGTCAGACCTGTCAAAGGTGCTTCTAGATGAGAAAAGTCATGAATGAAGCGTCGTAGTATCCAGCCAGCCCTTGGAAACTCTGTACCTCAAAGACGTTCTTCGACTTCTCCCAGGAAACTACAGCTCTCACATTTTCTAGGTCCACTGATACTCCTTCCTCTGAGATGATGTGACCCAAGAAGTGAATCTGGTCCATCCAGATGTTGCACTTCGAGAGTTTAGCATAAAGATGATTCTCTCTCAGTGTACTCAGAACAATATCAAGATGTGTGGCATGGTCGTGTCGAGTGTGATAGTACACCAAGATATCGTCGACGAAGACCACGATGAAGGAGTCCAAGTAAGGATGGAACACTCGGTTCATCAGCACCATGAAAACTGCAGGTGCGTTCGTGTGACCGAACGGCAGGACTGTGTACTCGTAAAGACCGTAGCAGCTTCTGAAGGCTGTCATAGGTATATCTGATGGTCTAATGCGCAACTGATGATAACCGGACCTCAAGTCGATCTTCGAGAAAACCCGGGCTCCTCTAAGCTAATAGAAAAGGTCATCAATCCCCGGCAAAGGATATTGGTTCTTGACTGTCAACAGGTTCAACTTCCGATAATCCACACAAAGTCGAAGAGTATCGTCTGCCTTCTTCGCAAACAGAACAGGTGAACCCCAAAGAGAAGTGCTGGGTCGGATGAACCCCTTAGTTTGTAGCTCCTCCAACTGCTTCTTGAGATCCTACAACTCAGGTCTGGTGAACCTATAGAGAATAATGGACACCGGTGCCACTCCTGGCACGAGCTCAATAGAAAAGTCCACCACACTCTTTGGAGGCAAACCTGAAAAGTCCTCTGGAAAGACATCCCTGAAGCGATCCACCACTGGAGGAAAGTCCAATTGTGGAGTCCCCTGGTCATCCAGATAAAGACTAGAAATCTGGGATGTCACCCCTCCTAGCCCAAGATGCTCGAGACCCACCCGACTCGCCCGAACGTCCCATTCACCTCTATGAAGGAAAGACTCACATTCTAGTGAGATGAAACTAACTCTACTGCGATAGCAGTCGACGACTTCCCGGTAGGGAATCAACCAGTCCATGCCAAGGATGACATCATAGCATGTCATCTCTAGGACATAGAGATCCCATAAGAAGTGATACCCTACAACCTCTAGAGGGCACTCTCTACACCGACGTACACTAGATGTCCTCATTCCCAAAGATGTGTCTAGTGTCGACGTGTCGGTAGAAGAAAAGTTGCAGAGTCCAAGGCTCTCCACAACGACAACAGAGATAAAACTATGCGTAGATCCAGTATAGAAAAGGGATGAAGATAAAACTGAGGATACTAAAATCGTACCTCGAATAGTGGAAGGACTGGGATCCTGCTCATGATAGGTCTGCTCCACGGCGAAGGACTGGCCTGCACCGCGGCCCTGCGCCCCTGGCTGACCACTCTGAGCTGAACCTCCCTGCTGGTGCTGAGGGACTAGTGGCGGACCGCCACGGCCTCGACCTCCACCTCGTCCCAAATGGCCGGAAGAACTCCAGTTCCCTGACTGGTGAGAGACTGGTGGGACTACTCCTGAACGATGAGTCATGGAAGAACCCCGGTCACCTGCTGCTTGTGGGAAAACCTGGAAGAAATGCTGAAGGTGACCCAACTTGCCGCAAGATCGGCACTCCACGGGGTCTCTCTGGCACTACGGCCTCGTGTGCCATGTCCGGCCACACTGGTAGCATGTCACCTGGCTGCCTGATGATGTATCTTGCTTCCTCGAATCACCATGTGTAAAATCCCTACGACACTTCTTGCTGTCATCTAAAGGAAAGCTAGCTCTGGAAGTAGAACTGCTCTGACTCACTGCTCCAAAGTCTCTCAGATTGCGCTCCGCAATCAGTGCCTGGTTGACGATGGAAGTAATGAAAGTCAGCTGGAAGATGTTCACCTATGAGCGAATATCCCTCCTAAGTCCATCCTCAAACTTACTCACCAAGAACACCCCACTCCCATCCCAAAGGGGTGTAAAACACTGCAGCTCAGTGAAACGAGAGGAATAATAAATGAATGATAGAGTACCCTGCTCCAAGCTCATGAAATCCCGGGCTCGATCGGCCCTCAGGGTCTCCGGGTAGAAGTAGTCGTAAAACACGCACTGGAACACCTCCCAAGTCATAGCCTGCTGTAGACCCGCCTGTGAGTTCACGTCCCACCACCTCTTGGTGGAGTCTTGGAGCATGTAGGTGGCGAGCTTGACCCGCCCCTCGTCAGGCGTCACCAGATGCTCGAATATAGTCAGCATGGCTTCCAGCCATGACTATTCATCCTAAGGTCCTCCCTCCCCCGAGAACATGGGAGGATGCTGCTGCTGGAAAACCCACGTCAAGTGTTCCATAGACGAGGCAGGAGGCGGTGCTCCCTGGAAGGCCTGCATCATCCTCATGAAACCTTCCCTGAACTATGCATTAGCGGCTGCAACTGGTACGACAACCGGTGTCAAGGCTGGCTCGACTGTGGGATCGACAGGAAGTCCCTGATCAACCATATCTGGCGTCTGATCACTGCCTGACGATAGACGTACGACCGGAGGACGTCTTAGAGGCATAGCTCTGAAAGATCAAAAGCACACCTTGGATCAGGAAAACAAGGACAGAGAACACAAGAGTTCAAATGGTAACAAGGGAAGAAAAACACACAATATTGCAAAACACGACTACACGGAGTGGATAAAACTACATGGCGTGTCTTTTGAAACCACTGACATGGGTGTGTACCCCTACCCTACAAGTCGTGTACACTACAAACTACATGGTGTGTTGTCCACCACACACGGCGTATACTTGAAAACAATTCCCCTTCCCGAGTATCCTTACATGGCTAACCCACACGGTCCGACTCAACCCAAGACTACACGGCGTGTTCGAAACAAACACGGTGTGCACTTGAAAAGGCTCCAGTGGTCCGTGTTGTTGAGTACATGACCATCTACACGGCTAGACCTTACACGGCGTGCTCCGAACAAGTACGGCGTGCATAGGCGAAGGTGACACCGTCCCGTGTTGTTCATGACATGGTCGGGTACCTGGGTAAGGCTACACAGCGTGTTCCGAACAAACACGGCGTGTGGAAAAGAAGGTCACACCGACCCGTGTTTTTCGTGACACGGCTGGGTACCTGGACAGGACTACACAGCGTGTTCCCTACGCACACGGTGTGTTCTACCCGAGCTTTCCCAGCCCGTGTATTAGGGACATGACTGGGTACACGGCTCCGAACCCACACGGCATGTACCAATGGTACACGGCGTGTTCCCGAAGTTACTCCTACGACAACGTGTTCTACTAACACAGTCATTGACATAGCCTGAAAACTACACGGTTTGTGCCCGAGAAGTACATGCCGTGTATTCTAGGATTTTCTGGGTAGTATCTCAGAAACTACGCAGAATTCCAGAAACACTAAAATGAGGGAAAAGATGCCAAATTCCAATCTGTGGGGGCCTATAACACCTCAAGAACCAAAAACTGGCGTTCATTTTAAGCATGAAATAGAACAAAAGTTTTCTAACATAACGGCATAGAATCTATCAAGAAACTATCACAACAACATGCATAATCTACACAAAGTATGTCACAACAGCATGCAATCGCTAATGCACTCTAGATGGCATGGAAATAATGAATGACATGTGATTTCTACATGTGCCTATATGATGCATGAGATTGAATACCCTCATCTCATCGGGTTGCGAAAAAAATAGAACCGAAATATCAAAACAATAGCCGCACAAGTCATGTGAATCACACTAGGTTTAAACATATCATCCATAAAACTCAAAACCAGCAAACTGCAATTTAACAAGGTAGTATAGCCTTTCCCTATACATTGGTTAGCTACTCCCGAGAACAACCTAATACTAAGTAACGAATCCGTCATATCCCTGGATAAAGTCTCCAAACAGTAAATCAAGAGAAAAGAACTCCTCTGATACCACTTTGTAACGTCCCGAGTCTAGAGCCCCTCCACTGATGCCCCGTACCCGATTCGCCACATGACCTCAAGCGCGTTTCCCCAAACGCCAGAGGCTGCTGACTAGCAGCGAGGGCCTAGGTGAGTTGGTGGGGAAACTATGCCCTCATTCGGTAAGGTACAGAAGGTAAGAAAACAACAATAAACAGCGGAAGCAGTAACAACATGCATAACAGCAGAAACCAAACAGCGGAAGCAATATAGATATATAACTATGATGAAAAAAATGCAGCACGTACAAGTATATAAGGAAAATAGAAAACACAACAACGTATTGATATACATGTTAAACCAAGTGGAAAAGAAAACAAAGTAATCTCCTCAGCATCGCGAGCCACGGCTCGGTCCCAAGCTCCCCAGCTCCGGGTGAAATCAAGATCTTGAAGTTAAAGGGCGCTTGCCCTTATCTATATCTGCAACAACATAGTCTTCTTGGGCCCAAAATCATGGCCCAAACAGGTTATGAGATACAATCCCAGTAGGCAACCACCCAAAGATCTGTGCCTAATAGTCAATGAATACATGGCAGTACTAAAACAAAAAAAAAAGTAAACAGAAAAGCACAACATCTACATTCCACAGTTCTAACAAGCATAACACGCAAGTAAGCAGCCAGCAATAAAAGTAAACAGGTAACCCTCTGGGTAGCTCTCACATTCTAACCCCTATGGTTCAACCTCTATGTACTAGCAACCCTCTGGAAGACACACACAGTCTCACCCCTCTGGTTCAGCTACGTAATTAAGCAGACTCTTTGGGGAAGCACTCACCGTCAATTCCCCCTATAGTCTCGTATCGTGCTAAAGGATCGATGGGGAAGCACTCAATGTCAAATCCCCCTATAGCCCACGTCATAATTAAAAGACTCTCTGGAGAATCCCTTCCGTCAATTCTTCACTTGGTCTCACATCGTGATTTAAAAGACACTCTGGAAGAGCCCTTCCGTCAATTCTCCCTTTGTTCTACTACTCCAGGTTCTCATAGTCTTGAGTAACTAAACATGCTCAGTGCGTGTATCATCCAAGTAAACCTCAATAACTACTTGGCTATCAACTAAGGCTCCACAGTAAAATAAATCAATAGTTCTACTATACTACGACTAGGCATGGCAACTGGAAGACGCCAAACAGGTAGAACAAGCATTTCAATACAAACTGAGCAAAAAAAAAACTCTAATCACAAGAAATAACCTCTACTAAAGCAATCAAGCAAAGCAGGCAAGAAACAAGGGGAAAACAGGAAACATGCAATACCCCGTTGAAGGGTATTGGTGGAATTTGCACAAAATACTCAAAGACATTCTACAGAAAGGCACAAACCACCTACATCGATCCTTGGAGATAGATATACGTGAACCTCAGTGACCGATTCCCCTTAGAACGACCTAGATCTGAGAAAACGCACAAAAAGTTCATCCCAAGATAACTTGGAAACCAGGAGGAATCAAGAAACAAGGCTAAAGCATAAGGAAGAACTCACCGCTACGCTTCCCACACAACTGACCGTGTTCGATTCCGAGAAGGGACGACGAGGCGGTCGTCCGTCGAAGATCCGGTCGTACGAGTCGCTTCAGACGACCGAAAACTGGAGAAGAAGGTGAATATTAGGGTTAGACGTGACCCCAGTACATTTCATGAAAAAAAGTACACGAAATGTACTTTTAGAGTACACGACGTGTACTTCTAATTTTTCCATACTCCGAAATAACCGGCCTCCACCTCAGCCTTACACACCGTGTGTGAGGCCCGGACATGGCCAGCACACGGCTTCGAGCCGGAACGGATTACACGGCGTGTACTCAGAAAGTACACGGCATGTACTTCTGAAATTTTTAGAAAATTCATTTTTTTTCTCAAAAACTCCAGAAAAAGGAAAACATGCCTGAAAAGAGATATCGGTTCTTTACAATAATGATTATGAAGAAATTTATTCTAGGATTTAATATCGTCCTCTTATGAAAATTTTATTCTCTCATTTATCATGCTATTTGATACCATTTTTATTCATGTTATTTGATTTACAATAAATTATTCCCTGAATATAGATTATGATCTATCAATTGATGGGAATGATTTTCCAATGTTTTTATGATTTTATTATACCCATATGACCATGAAATTTTTAGAAAATTATTATTCATTAATATTTATCCAATTTAACATTACTTTGAAACTAATACCACAATTTATTATGTTTCATTTTCCCCTTGTTATAAAGAATAATTTTATGTATGATATGATTAAAAATGGTGGTAGTTGTGTAGAATTTCATGTGAGAATATATTAATAATTTATATACTGGTTATTTAGGTATCCAAATTATCAAAAGACACTATAGAAATATGGTTCTGTAAGGGATCATTTTTATATATATTGAATATTTAATTAAAAAAATATTGTATTTATATATGCATTGTTTGGTTCATATCATATACAAAGGTAAAACACTATGCTATTTCTATGCATGACTTGGTTCATGAATTGATGATCCCAAACAATCCACATAATTGAATTTTTTTTGATTCGACCATTCATTTAAGTTGTTATATCACAATATTTTATTCTGAAGGGGTTGGATTTAAACTTTATAGTGTTGTACATTAGGTCCCTAACATTTTTAGTAATCTAATTTGAAACTAAATTATTGGTAAAAATTTAATGGGATGTAACACACTATGAAACATGATTAAACACATCATGACCTAATCAATTGATGATAACATCAATTTATTTATATTTCAGTCCATATTCAGCTTCCTATATAGCATCCCATCACATTAGTTCACCATTAGGAATTAAATAGGGCTTAATAACCACTACATAAAATTTTAATAGAAGGTTCTTGAAATAGATAATCATTATAACCTTTCAGACACCATAATAAACTAAAAATGTTAGATTACATGAATGTCACATTATTTGATACAATTTTTTCTAGGTATGTCTAGAATAATAACTCATGTGATCGGTGAATTGGAGACATAAAATATTATCCAACTAAAAATCATCCACCTTAAAGATTATTTGATGTTATATATATATATATATATATATTTAAAATATGCAATTAGTGTAATTTTAAAAATATAATATAAGGAGAAGATCATAGAAATTTGGTAGTGGATCGAGGAAAAAATATCATCTAGTCCACTCAACCAATATGTATCTTATTAGATTTTTTTATTACATAGAATTAGTGAAGATAAAAATAGAATGTGTGTGTATTTTTTATCACCTAGATTATTGATCTATTTTCTTGAATATAGTAAACATTTCTTTTTAATTATAAATTATAAATTAATTCAAATATCCTATAATAAATAATATAATACATAGCCATTGTTTTCTTCCTTTTATTTTGATATTATTCTATAATGAAAAAAACATAGTATCTTCTTTGAGAATCATGCATGTTCATTGAAACATTTATTTTATTATTTATATTATATTTACACAGAATAGAGTTTCCATAATCAATCATTTTAACTTTTTATAAATCTAAAGCTAGAATGGAATTCATTTGATATAAAACCATGGTAAAAAACTACGTATAACTTTTAATAAAATATCTTTAATTAACATAAAAATATATAGATTTGTAATTCATTGAAATAGAATGGATTCTAATAGTTAGTATTTATTTTATAATATTACTTTTATGATCATCATGAATCGTTTTCATATGACCATAAAATATTTCCTCATACATTTTTGATATATGATTTTTTTCATAACGATTTCATCCAAACCTAATACTTTACTATGATCATAAGTATTTACCAAAGTAATTCATTATGGTACTTATTTCCTAATGTAAATCATAAGCTTATGATATTTTGTTTTTCAATCATCAGTGTATGTCCTTAACTAAAAAAAATTATTTAGTGGTTTAATTTTTCTAATAATATGAATTATATAAATATAATAATTTCAAAAAATTATAGATTCTCAGGGGAGTTATACTGATCACAAGGCTTTAGTGTAAGGCCTATATACTTTTTATGAAACCAATTTATAACTTCAAGAGTAAGAGAAATTATTCAACTAGAATATATAATAACTATAAGGTAAAATATTCAATCCATAAAAGACCTAATTATATAAACTTTAATTAAATTAATTTTAAAAATTATTTATGGTTTTTTGAATATTAAAGAATTGGATAAAATGGGATATATTTGAAAATAATTTTTTTTTCAATACAATGAAATCTTCTCTTCTATTTGTTTCTTTTTTAATACAAATAATTTATATAATGACTAATTAATCCATTAAAGTGAATTTAAATCTAATTTTAGTTATAAATAATAAATTAATTATTTAATTATATTTTATATGTGATATTTAAACAATAAAATATATTAAAATCTATGAACTGAATTTTTATTTTCTAATTTACTCAAATAATAATCATTTTACTCAGGGCATTGAAAAAGTGTGAGTCGTCGGAGTGAAATAAAAATTGATATAATGGAATCAACTGAATAAAAATTTTTTCTATTTGAGAATAAACCCTAAACTCATGTATTCTCATTTTCAATCAAAAAATAATTATATAATTTTATATATGTATATGAAATTTTTGTAATAATAAACAAATTTGAATGTATATTCTACATGAAATAGAAATGACCTAAGGTTTATATGTTTTCATTTTTTTACAATAATTTTTACTGGGTCTAGATAAATATAAATGGATTATAAATAATTATAATATAATATTATGGATATTTGATAAATTATTAATTGAAGGGTTATGTTAAATTTACATCCCTTTATAAAACAAATTTCCCCAAAAATATTTACCATATTAACTTCACATTATTATCAATCGTTTCAGAAACCATATTATGGATACTGATTACATTTTTTCTTTGTTTATTTTGTTATTTAATAAATTTATTAATGAAATTCCTCATTAATATGACACTGTATATCCATTATTTATCAGTTAGTCAAAATAACCATCATTTAGAAGTAAAACCGAAGTTTCTCAACAATAACAAGTGTAGGGAAACCTTCTTAGGATAAATTTTCATTACCAACATATATATCTATTTTCCAGTGGTGTTGCGTGGATTTACTAGTTTAAAAATGGTTCTTTAAAATGGGACTTTATATTTTTAATGTTGATTATGAAGCATAGTTTTTCATGTTTTATATTAATTAAATATTTTATATTAATTAGTATAATAGACGATAAAACATATTATCAACATCATTTTTTAAAAATATCATAATATATATTTCTTAATTACAGAGTTAAAATATTAATTCAATTTATGATTTTTTTTTCTATAAAACAAACAACAAATATAAATTTCAATGTTGGTTACATATACATCCAACTTTGAATATGTTGTTATTTTGAAAAAGTAACAATATATATTATGTTGGATATTCAAAATGTAATGAAGAATCACATATTCAAACATAGTATATATTTAAAATTGTCATTAATGAATATTATTCGTTCAATTTTTAGAGAAATAGATACAAAAAATATTATTATTATTTATATAATGGCTTCATCATAACTTATATAAAAATAAAAAGAATTTAATAATTTTTTTAGAATGAATTATAAATAGAAATATATGTCAACAGATTGATAGAAAATTCAAAGAAAATTTTATATTAAAATATTAACAACAAAAATTTGCATTATATCTTTTATATAAGTATAAGAATATTATAATTTTTCTATTATTATACAAAACATAATCAATAAAAAATAAAATATAATATAATGTAATTAAACATATAAAATATTTATACGTTCTTATTGATAGATCATTCAAATAATTTAGAATATCTATGCTAACATTATCAATAATATACACATAATAAAGAAAATATTGAAAAATTATTCTCAATATGATGATAAGGTATATGAAAGGAAACCTTTTGATAAGAAAAAAGTATTTAAATATTTACTACTTCTAGTTGTAATCATTTCATACATAATTTGCAACCCATATTTCCAACAATCCATATATTAGTGTTCGCGATGAGATTTCTCATCTAAACAAAATTTCAAATTGAAAATAAAATCTTAATACATTTTAACAGATATAATTAAAAACAAGTCACAAGTGAACAGATAAATTAGATTTCTCTAGTTGTTTTATTTTATAATATTTTGTATTTCTTCCATCACCTATTTAAATATATTAAATATTATAATATAAAATAATAATTTATAATAATATATTAATGATAAATTAATATAACAATCCATTATAATACTTTATTAATATTATCATGCATGAAAATCTGTATGAATTATAACTGGTAAGAAGTATTTTCTTATAGGTAAAAAATTAAAAAATCTTATGGGTACTGATATAAATAGAAATATAATTTCAATTATTATGTAATTTTAAAAGTAATGGATTATGGAAGAATAATAGAATATTTTTTTCTCAAATATCCAGATAATAATGAATCTAAAAATTAATAAATTCATTAAAAAACATTTCAAAAACATTTATAATTATTTTTTCATAACACATTATCCCCACTAATATTGAAATACATTCTAAGTTTATTAATTCACACATGTACTTTATTATATATTGAATGAAAATTGTATGAAGATAACTGTTTGATCCAAAAAACAATTATATGTTTTTATATACACATAAAAAAAAGTAACAAGAAAATTTTCTTAATTTAGAAAATACATGGAACACTTCAATGCCTAATATATTTTCATCTAAAATATCCATGAAATGTTATAATAAAATTGATAGAAAATAATTGTATCTCAACTTGTTAGTTGTATCTAGTAGTTGATAGTGGTCCTCCCACATAATTTAATATGCCAGTAATTAAAAATTTATACAGATACCGGAAATTTAGTGTTTGAAGGGGAACTATGCTATGATAATTTTCTATAAAACATGGTGTCATTCCATTTCAAGTATTCCGAATATATATATATATATATAAATATTTAAAAAATTATAAGTCATATTAAATTAAAAATGTAACCTACACATTTTTATGTTGTTATTTTATGAACTGATCTTGGTTTACTACGTATGTAAAGTTTGAAATTTTCTAACTGTAGATGCACCATTATTAGGGAAAGACATTATATCTAGTGCATATATAATAACATGGGTCACCACACTTGGTTTATATGAAACTATATTGTAATTATGTAATGTATTATCAATTTAATTCATGATCTCATATTCTATAATATGATATTAGGTATCCTCAATGTATATCTCATAGTAGATGTTTGATTGTGGTAGAGGGAGAAAGATTAGATATATATGCTAAAAAATATATCTACATAGTGGAAAAAAACCAATTAACAAATGATCTCATCCTATCCTCTATAAACTATTATGACTCTTGAATATTGTATTTTGAACATTTCATTTCACCCATTAATGATTACTCACAAAAATAATTTCAAGGATGACCCAATACATTTTAAATATATACAAGGACCTTGTATATTTTTATGTGACCATATAATTCATCCATTACTAATTTAGTCACTAATATATCCTTTATACTCCCTAATATGAAAATTCCTTACTCTCTATATACCTCAATGACAAACTTTAGAAAATATCATGAAAAGTTATTATTGGTAAAAATAAGGAAGAGTTAGGGAATCAAATTAAGTATGTATTACAATATTATCTGTAATAATATTTTACCACTTTCTAGGATATTTCAAATTTTTCATAATCTTCACCCTTTTCTTTTTTTCATTGTGAACATGGGTAGAAGGGCTTCAATATCAATAAATCCTCATAACTAATTTTTCCATTTCTAAAGAATTCTTGTAATATTTTTCTCTTACTGTAATGTATATGATCCCTAGAATAAATTTGGAGGGTATATTTATTTTCATATATAACAAAGTGATATCTTACCTCTTAATATGATTATAAAAAAATGGATAATATATTTTTTCTAGTTATATAAAAATAAACATTCGATTGATGAAATTACGCTTATAAAAAATGATATTTCATGTTTGCATTTTAAAAAATTTCTCCCATTATCATTTTCTATAGAAATTTTTCTAAAACAATGTTCAAATTCTTATTCCCAAAAACATGTAATTGTATGTTAATATTGATTTTAGATATATCCATATCATTATCATTAAAAAAGTTCCACCATATGAAATCCTTTTTAAGAGGTAATTGAAATATTATCTGACTATGAGGAATACTAATATTGAATATCTAAAATATTTAAATGATATCACGGAATATGAAAGTATAACAAAAATATTTTATTATAATGGTATCACATAGATAATCTTGTGTTTCATGGATTTAATTATAGGATTATTTATACTATTTGAATTAATATAATATTTAGTGCATTCTATCACATGGAAAACAAATCAAATTAAACAACCAACTAAAAAACCCAATATATATTATAATTACAGAAATTATAAAACTATTATTATATATGAAGATATTAATCCATTATAAAAATTTTCTATTATTATTATTTTCATTCATTAATATTTTTATGGAGGATGTACATTCAAGAACAATTTAAAAAATGATATTGTATTTTACACAACTAAATAAAATTTATCATAGTTTAATGTTCATTCTATTACATAACATATATTTTTATAAACTTATATGTCAACGTTTAGTTATATATAAATATATGTGTAATAATATTAAAGACCCAAGAATTTTAGAATGTATTTTTCCACTAAAATTGTTTTCTTTATATTTTTCTATTTTGAATTAAATAACTAAATATATAGATTTTATATTTCTTGATGTTAAAAATAAAATAATTTTTTAATTTATTATATCAAAATTAACATAGGTTTAATTTTTTATATGTTTGTAAAATATTTAACATTTATCTAAATACTTAGAAAACACTTTTTACTAAAATCATATCATTAATGCCTATATCAAAAATTATGTATGACATAAAAACATATATACAATTTTTTCCAATCAAATATGTGTTTAGGGAATAAAACTATATATATTTAAATAATATTATTAATTTTTTAATGTTATTTATAACAACATAAATAATATTCTCATCAATTTTATTTTTGTTTTCTTTTATTTAAATATTAATTATCCAAAACTCATATTTCAATTTTTTTAGATCAATTTTTTGTAATAAATCATTTTATATCAATAAAATCAAATCAGTTTACAATTTTATTCTACATATAAAGTTTAAAAATAAAATGATCCTTTTCAATAACCGAGTATTTACACTTTAAATTTGATAATGTAAATAATATTTTTTCATAGAAGTATAAATTTTCTTATATTAAATTGGATATAATATTTGAAATATATAGGTTAAACATTTTTAACATGTTCAACATAATTTATTCTTATTAAAAATAATTAGTTAGGTAAAAATTAGATAACACAGGTCAACAAAAAGGGAAAAAGTGAAAATATTGAGTGTAATGGACATAAAAGCTTGTGTAAAACCTATTTGAAAATGAATATTTGAGGTATTACTGACCTTATCTCATACCCAAATACATTTATATAAATTTATAGGCCTTATTTAAATGTAATAAATGTTCTGAATATATATCAATTTCAAATATGTACTAAAATTTCATTCACCCAACTAATAAATGGGACCTCTCACAACCCCCTAAATACCCCCCAAAAATTTAGGTTTCCTCTTTAAAAAACTCCAATTTTCATTCTCCTAAAATATTATTCCTTATCATTGAGTCTCTAGAAAGAGGATATAGGCCTAATATCTCAATTTTGTGGAGTCTTCTGAGGGAATTTTTGAGTCTTCAATGTGAGTATTTTCCTTCCTTTATTCCGTCTTCTTCATTCTTAAATTTGATAATAAAATATTTGAATAGATATATAATTAAATATTTATTGTTTTATAATTAATTTTATTATTATAATGTAAAAAATATTTAACATCATTCTCTTTATACTATAATAACAATGAAATAGTTATTTGTGAGTACTATGGCTACCACCTCCCTGAAACAATGTCATATTTCTCTCACCACCACCTATATTAACTAGTTATAATGATGTAGTTAGAGAGAGACATGAAATATCTAAATTTTTAATGATAAAAAATATAATAAACATTTTATCAAAATCAATATTTATGCGAAGAATATTATTACCATTTCTTTGGAGGACTACTGCCTCCATGAAGTACAATATCACATTTTTCCTAAATCATCACTATTAATTATTAATATTTTATAAAATATTAGTCAACAAATGAACTATATATAACTAATATCATTATTATTATATAATATTCTTATTATTCCATATGAATCCACAGTCATATTCATAATCATCCATTAATTATGGTATATTCAAGTTGGGGTAGGTTTGACCACCTACTTGAAAAATACTATAATACATTATAATGGATGAATATTAGAATATAATTACTGATAGTATATGATATAAATATGTAAATAAATATTATATTTTTGTTCTATAATAGAATAATAAATACTAAAAACATTTATTAACATACCAATACAATTCATTATAAATCAATGAAAAATGTTCGTCTTCAATTTCATCTTTATTAATGGTAACCAAAAATCCCATATGATGAAATTATATGATTTTTAAAAATTATTTAACAAAAATTTATGTGTCTTTTATGATATTTTAAATTAGGATATAGGGTATAATAATGAAGAAAATCTCTAATATTACAAAAATTGTTCAAAAAGGTCAGTATTACTAACACTTAATATTAAAATAAGATAACGACTTACAAGTATACATGTTGAGAATAATTAAAAATGAATATTATAAAATATAATGTATCTAAAAAATGTTTCTAAATACCATATTATTGTATTAATTTATATTTACCAGTGATTATATTTCATTTATTTGTGTAGGGAAACATGGTAAGTGGTTATTGTCTAAAATTTCAACCATTTGGGACCTATTTCATATTATACCCCTTCTTTTATAAATATTAATGTATCTACTACTCCATTAATATTTTTTACATTGATATTCAATTATTTGGAGTATTTTATGTTTTATTTTAAATAAATTTCTTCAATAGGTTATGAATTAAATGTTTATAAGTTTTCACGGGGTTATTTTATTGAATTTTGTTTTTTGACACATATTTATTATTATACACCACGACCAATTTAATGTGATCATATTACTACCTAATGAATATATTTAACAATAATCTTGTAATTATTATTGTTTTACTTGTAATATCTATATTTCAATCACCTTGTTGGCTCATTATTTTCTCATTGTATGAAAAATGACCATACATTTTCTTTTTAGTCAAGAATATCCATTTTTCAATTTCCATATTCATGGGATGATTTTATGAGTGTATTTACATATGCCTCATTAATTTATTAAGGTAATTTTATAGTAATTTATCATTATTAAATGTTTTAATGAATATTTAAGGATTTCAATATGCCATTTTTTTTGTCAAAATGTGAAAAGAATGAATTTTTAATGTCATACGAATGACCACATATTTTTATTAACTTTGTAATTTTATAGATATATTTCTCAATAAATTTTCATGGTTTCAAAATAATATTATTTTTTATTAGTTTTATTAAATACTTCATTCCAAATTATTCCATAATATCTATGTTTATATTTTTGATTTTTTTAAAAAAACTCCAAAAAATATCTTTTTTATCTAATTCTGTAATAATTGATATATCTTATTATTAATGAAGTATATTCAAAAAATATTATAATCCAAATTCATTAACTATAAGGATTGGGACATTTCATTTTATTATTGATATCATTAAGAACTTCATTTGTTTTCTAACAATCCACCTTGAATATGAATTAATGTTAACTCAATAAGATTGATTTTGGGAAATAATTATATTTCCTTCGATTTATTGAATGTGGTTTACCTACGTTGCATTCATCAATTAAATATAGAAATTATTAACATATAAATATAAACATTATAATATAGTGTCAATACCAAGTGTTATATCTTGATTGAAGCATGCATACCTATAAATTCAATGAATATATTAGGATTCCCATTTTTTTATATGGGTTTATAAAATTTAATTGTTAAATTATCTGTAGCCATTGTAATGGTCTAAAAAACAAATTTTTTCTGGGTATCATTGATGTGATAAATGAAATCTATTTTCATTCCATAGGTTCTTTATTATGTGATGAATGAAAATCATTTTCATTCCATGGGATAATTATGATTTGTCGAATAAAATCCATTTTCATTCAGTGATTTTTTAATTATATAATGTATTATTGTTCTCATATGGAACATGTATGTTTTGATGAGTTATTGGTAGGGTACTATATTATAATGACCTACTAATTCTCATTGTCTTGAGAACACAAACACACATTACAAGGCCATAAGAGACATCCGCGAGATGCCAATGTATTGAAATAAATGATGAATCATTTCAAAAGAATATGATGGATTATTTACCCTTTATAAATAAAAATAAACATATAACCCCCATAACCAAAAAACAAAAAATATTTGCATGAATAAATGAATGACAACTCAACCATTTCTTTTATATAAAAAATACAACACAAGTGTACCACAACAGAAGACAAACCAAAATCAAAAATCCATTAGAAGAATAACTATAGAGTACACGATGTCAAAAATACTCCACGCTCCAAAATATCTAAGATCCATCATCACTAAACAACCAATGTATCATAAGGTGGTGAAAAAACATGTGTTACTTTTCCTTTTCCCATTTCCCAAAAATAGCATCTGCAAAATAACCAAGGTTGCAAAGCATGGGTGAGTATAAAACATAGCGGGATTTCCCCCATTGACTTCCCTAATCAATCTACTAATATAGACGAGTTAGAAATAGTTATATAAAATAGTTTATGTAATATAATTTTCCAAAATAGTTTATAACTAAATTTTAAAAAGTTCCAAACAATTTAAATCCAAAGTTAAACAAGTTCCATTAAAACCAATTTTCCAGCAAGCCATATTTCCAGGAAAGATCCACCCAATGTTTTAAAACCTTTATTCAATAATATTTTTTATAACCATTCCATCACACATAATCACACATTTTACCATGCATGCTTTGTTTCTACAGTTTTATACTGATGAGATGTCTCTCATCGATCAACCTTGTCATCAGATGATAATTATACCACATGTTCCATTACCCCATTGTCACCGTGATCAGTGTAATATTTCAAAAATTCCATATAAATGAAACACACACAGACACCACTTTTATTATAAAACCATTTAAAAAGAATCTTTCAATAAAATCACCCATGATTAAAATCCATTCTTCCATCAAATTTTTAAAATCCAAACCATTTAAATGAAAAAAAAATTTATTGCAAACCCCCTTTCCAAACCTCCATTAATAAGGTCCAATAATCCATAATTTAAAATTATCATTTTAAATTAATGTGACTAAATCACTTTTCACCACAATTCACAATGATTACATAATTTCACTATAACCATAAATCCTCACTAAAAGAGATTTATTCCATTTATTTCACAATAAATTTAATTAAAGTAAAACAATTTGATACTAAGACTATAAATTATAGAAATATTATTAGAGAGTGAGTCCACCTACCTAGAAGGTTTTTATGAAAACCAAAAACGGATAAAGAACACTCAAGAAACCATGTCAATTCTCCATGAAATTGCCTTAGATATCTTCTCCTTTCATTATCATGACAAAATAAGAACTTATTTTTCATAAAAAAACCTTGATATACACATTATAGACATATAACTGATAATTTAAGAAGAGGGGTTAAGTATAACTAAGTAGATCTATGAATATGTGACACGAATGAGGAGAAACAGCGACTTACTCCAAGAATAATGCATGAAAAAAAGGCCCTGGATTGACTCCAATTCACTTGTATGACCTTTTAATACCTTAATTGGATATTAATATTGAATTAAGTGTTCATAGAAGAAAAAACAAAGAGTTGGAGCAAAAACAATGTGATATCCACCTTTTTAGGATCTCGCTTTTACCATACGCATGGTTTGATTACACTGTTAGATAAACTGTGTGTGAACCATGTGTTAGATACTAACATTAGGAAACCCTCTCATGACCTCATCACACAATATCTCTAACTGTGTAGACACCATGACGAAGATACTATCCAATATATACTAGTGTGCATGGTTTCACTTATTATTTCCACACAGTATGGACTATCCATGCACAGACTAGGAACCTCTCCATTTTCTCCAAAAATTATTTAATGATTTCCATACTCAAAAATAATTCACCCATACAAATTATAAAAAATAAAATCACAAGAAAATGGTTGCATACCATAAATTTGGGACACTACACTCTCCCCACTATTAGTCTTTCCATCCTCAGAAAATAAAAAACCACCTTTGGCCTTAAAGTGTTCCGACCATTGCTCATTCATTTATTTCTATATCTCCCAAGTCTTTTCTTGTATTTGACAATGTTTCCATGAAACTCATAATTGAAAAATTATTTTTCCACACATTTATGTTTCATTCATATCCACAATCAACCATGGGATATGTACCAATGAATTATTCAACTCTAACTAAACATGATCCCATCTGATCACAAGGTCAAGATCAGAGTGACACTTTTTCAACAAATATGCATGGAATCCATTATACACTGCACTGAACCATGGTGGGAATTTCAAATGATATTCCACATATACAACCCAATCCAGTATCTCAAAAGGGCATATGTATCAAGAAGATAACTTTCCATTCATCTGAAAATGATGATGTCCAAGCCTTGGTGAAATTATCATGAACATGTGATCAATCATGACAAATTACAAAGGTCGTAGAAGATGATCTGCATAAGATTTCTAATGACACTTATCCATATCCATCCTCTTTCTGAACAACTGAATTTCCTCCATTGTTTCTAGGACAAGGTTCGTCCTAACTAGTTATTTCTCTCTTGTTTCCACCAAAAAAAGTGTAGAAAGACCTGGATTCCCTTACAATTCTTCAAACAGATCCACGTGTATTGAGACCTGATAGATTTTATTATATGGGAACTCTACTAATGGTATATTTTCTTACCATGAGACACCAAAATCAATCTCACAGGCCTTCAACATGTCTTTTAGTGTTTGTAATTTCCTTTTAGATAAGTCTTCTATCTGAGGATGATATGTCATACACATAATAAGATGAGTCCCAATGGATTTATGTTAGGATTTACAAAAAAGAGACATGAACCTCATATATCTGTGTGAGAATATCGAAACTGGATTTTCATGTCTCCTTTCCACTTCATGGATCTATATTTTAGATGAATTCTGCCCCGTATGATTTTTATGAACATGGATAAAATGATATGTCTTGGAATGCTGATCCACTATCATCCATATGGAATTGTAATTTGAAATCATCCCTGGAAGGCCTATAACAAAATCCATCATGATATTCTCCCATCCACACACTAGAATTTGAAGAGGCTACAATATACACACTGGTCTCTAATGATTTTCCTCTACTTGATGACATGTTAAGAACCATGACACAAACTCACACATAATCCTTTATATGTTTCTCCCCCAAAACTAATCCTTTAATGCCTTATAAATTTTCTATATACCATAATTTATAGTCCATCTCAAAACGTTTTTAAGCATGATGAAGATATTGTTGGCATGTCGTGGGTAAAACCTTGTTATCTCTGAACTACTAAAACAAACTCCCATCATGATTTCATCCCTAAATGGTATCCCCACTATTGTGTTTTGAACTCATTAGAAGACATTCAAAATTGAATGTATGTACATCTCTAACAATCATTACCAAATATGAAACCATTGAAACCAAAAATAAAACCACAACATCACCTTGATCTCTAAATTCCATGTTCATTACTGATAGGACCGACATCAATAGCCATTCAACTAAATGTTCTTTTTCCTACTGAGCATATAAAAGTTTTCTTAATGCATTTTCCATCGAATTCCATTTTACTGTTATATGCATGAATTCAATTATATATATTTGTAATTTATCCTTCCATATCCTTTGTCTCATTTTCAAATCTCACTATGAGAAAATATATTTCAACCACTTTTGGTCCATGAACACTAAAAAATTTCTCACAAAAGAGATAATGATACCTAGTATTTAAAACATCGATGACCACAGTTATCTCCAAATCCTGTGTTAGTTAATTCTTCTCATTAACCCTAAATTTCCATGAGCCATAAACCACAACATGGTCTCCTTGAATGAAAACATAGCCTACCCTTTATCAAGAAGCATGATAGTACACTACAAACTGTTGACCGAATTTTGGAAAAATAAATATAGGTACTGATGTAAGGAGAACATTCTGCTCTTAGAATGATTTATATAATTATTTATTCCATTTTAATAGAGAATTATTCTTTTTCAAGTCTATCATTGGTGAAGCTAGTCGTGAGAAATTGCACCCAATGTGTCAGTAATAACCATCTAGACAAAAAACAATTGTATATCAAAGACGTTATTTGTATTTTTCCAAAGGATAAAAACTTTTATCTTATCTACATCCAAATAAAAAACATTCTTTCTAAAATTACATGGCCATGAATGTGTAGTTATTGTATCCAATAATCACACTTTTTCAATTTTTCATGCAAACGGTGGTCCCTCAATATTTTCAAGATTGTCTGTATTTGTTCCCCATGATCATCCACTTTCCTTGAAAAAACCAATATACCATCCAAAAAAACCGTGTAAATAGAATCTAGATATCACTGAAATATCCGATCTGTCAATTCCATAAAGGCCACTGATGAATTCGTCTGACCAAAAGGCATGACTATATATTCATAGTGTCCATATCTTATTTTGAAAGATGCTTTCAGAATATCATCATTCTGAAATTTCAATCGGTGATATCCTAATAACCAGTCAATAATATATAACCACTAGGATCACCAAAATTAGTTTAATAAAACATATATGTGTGGTTTTAGAAACATATTATTTATTTCAACATAGTGTATTTTATAATAATCAACAAATAGTCGAAGAGTTCCTCGGTTTTCATAATGATCAAGATCATTGCTACCCACTAAGACATAATTGGCTGAAAGAAAACATTTCTTTATATATCCTCCTCCTAAATATTGAATTCACATAACTCTATTTACTCTATACTGTAGAACATATGGTAAATAAATCTAGTACCTGGAAGGAGATCTATCGTAAAATCCAATTAACATAGAGGTAGTATCCATGAGAACTTATCAGAAAAAAAATTGGGAAATGGACCTGAAAAATAAAGAAAACCATTTCCCTCAATCTATTCCATTGATGAAAATTTCAACACCGCAAACCTGTTATAGGTCATTCCTAGCACTGGTGTTAGAAATCATGTTTCACATTCCTTCACTAGCATTCTATCATTAAAGAGATTCCCAATAATGTCCTCATTCACAAAAGACAATGTCCTTCTATAGTAGTCAACGTGATCCTTGAATGTTTTCAACTAATCCATAGCCATGATTAAATCACATACATATGTGACCAACACTAAAAAGTACCAATTCTATAGAACTCCATCAATAGTTACAGAAAATTATCTACATACAAATACTTTACATTATCTTTCACCAAGAGGTGTTTTTATTTTCATCGTAGAAGGCATCATTATCAGTTTTAAACATAAAAAATAAATATCATGAGAAGTAATTAAGGAATGTGATGCACCACTTATGAAAAAAACATGAACAAAGGAAGAATTCAAAAGAATCATACCTCTCAACATAGATAATCCATATTGGTCATCTACAAAGGTCCTATTAACACAATACAATCACTTCATTGTTGTAATAGTATAATTTTCCCCTTTATGTGATTAACCTAGATGAGGAGTCATGGTATTATTAGAATCACCATGAAAATATATACTTTACTGAAGAGACTAATTTAATTTTCCTCTACTTGTTGAATCATAAGATGCTTGGAACACCTCAGAAGTGTCTCAAGCAACTGACATTTGAGCACTACAAAAGAAGCACATAACATGTCTGATATTTATTCAACTATGTAATGATCTTGGTGGTTTTGTACAATCCAAATTCATGGGGTCAAATGAAACACATTGGAAGAATCCCACTTGTCTCTTAGGTTGTGTAGAAAAGGTCAAAGATCCAGCCATCTGATCCTGATTTCAACTCCTACAATGGAAATAGTTGCCCCTCTTCGGATTTCTCTTAGAATTAGGGTTGCCATAATTTTCCATAGGTATTGTCATACTTCCCACTCCCATAGCACCAATGAAATCACCTTCAGCCACTGTCTCTCTGTTGACCATCTCTATATTGTTCATAATACATAGCACCATAATCTTCAATCAAATCCCCTTCCATAGCCCTAATTTGATGACACATGCCTTCAAGGACACACTTTGTACAACTTTGGAGGAAAATAACACTAAATTCATGAATTTATCTACATATTCCATGATAGAGATATTCTCATGCTTCAAGATGTTAAATATGTGGGTTTTTTGATCTTGAACATGTGAGGATATAATTTTTTGATAAAAATTCCTTGAAACCCACCTATGAAATTCCATTATCCTATTTAGCCTACACCACAAGATCTCACAACTAGTTTGAATGATCTATGCATATATAAGTGGTTAAATTGACATTCAACTCTAATGGTGTGCCAATGAAGTTGAGGATATGAGTCATCCTGCTCAGCCACACCTCCACTTTTTTTGATTTGGAATCACATCGGAAGTTGGGTTGATAATTTTTCTTAAACCAGATGGTATGATCAACATGTGTTAATTCATTCCACTTGTTCCCTATGTTTATTACATTGAATTCTTGGAAGATACTATGAACCATCTCTTGGTTCATCCATGTCTTAGGTCCAACCTTGTTCTCCAAAGCTTCTTCCAGTTGGTTCCTATGATGCCTACATGGTTCCATTTTTTGAATAAACAACAAACTATATATGATTAACTTTCTTGTAAATAATGGATTAGAATTCCAAATTCTATCACGTAAAATATCACAAAATTATTTTCCAAAATCAACCATATTCAATTTCTATCATTTTTCAAAAAATTCAACTTTTTTTTAAATCAAACCATTTTCAATATACCATTGTCATGTACTTTTTCCAAAGTCTCCAATTTGAAAGACAATCATACTTTTTCAATAATCAACACATTTACACAACATAAATAATTACTCTAAAAGATATATTCAATCAATGTTGGAATTCAGTTCGTTAATGCATGGCATGCTCATCTCATTTCTTAAATCCATGATAATGAGATTTCCAAATCCGATATGTGTCTCTAAAACACTTATCTACCCAACACCATGGCAAATTAATGTTCAGTATAAAAGAGTTAGTTAGTTCTTTTTATGAAATACATTTCATGTTATAACAATACTACTCCTTTATAAGGTTCCAAATCATATAATTGAAAAGGATGAATTCAACTCCAAGAAAAAGAAAATATAAGACTATTTACTAGAGAAGGACCGAACAAGATGATACCTTTTTTAATGACCATATGATTCTCATTGGATAGAGAACAAAATTATTCATTACTAGGGCTTAAGAGACATCCCCAAATTTTTAAATGATGGACACAAATGATGAAGGGTTTCAATAAGAATTAGGTGTATTATTTACCCTTTATGAAATAAATACTACCATCTCACCACGATAACAAAACAACAACTAAATGATTCATGAATAAATGAAATAAAACTAAAAAATTTCATATATATCAAAAATCCACACAAGTGTACCACAATGGTAGAAAAACCAAAATCCATGAAAACATTATAAGAACAACTGATGAATCCATTATTACCAAAAAGACTCTAAACTCTACAAACATTAAGCTCCAACATCACAAAATAGCCCATGTATTAAGAGGTGTCACTAAAAATGTGTGATACAAAACATTTCCCCAACCGTTAAAGATTTCATCAATAAAAGGACCAAGGTACTAGTGCAGGGGTAAGTATATAACCCAGTAGGCTTTCCCCAGTGACTTTCTTACTCATGCCACTAGAGTAAATGAGTTAGCATTATTTATGTAAAACATTTTATATAAAACAATTTTCAAAAACATTTTGTAACTAAATAAAAACAAGTTCCAAACAATTTAAAACCAAACGTAAACAAGTTCCATTAATACTAATTTTCCAGCTATAAATACTTTCTTCAAACATCCACACATGTTTTTGAAACAATTAATTGTTAATATTTTGGCATAACCATTCAAATTATTGAAAAATTCAACCATCCATACTTCATTATGACAATCCATTACCTTGAGTAGTCTCTTATCAATATATCGTGTCGTCACATGATAATTTTACTTCATGTTACCTTAACCTTTTGGAACCAATAATAAGGTCATATTTCAACCATTCCTCATAAATGTAAGACAAACACACACCAATATTATGAAAAAAAAACATTTCAAAATACTCCATCAATAAAATCACCCTTCAATGAAGTACCCTTTTCAATCAAAACCATTTTAAATCTAATCCATTTGAATAAAATAACATTTTTTATTGAAACACCCTTTTACAGAATACCATTTATATGTTTTAGCAGTACATAATTTAAAATTAACATTTTCAATTAATGATTCTAAATATATTTGCACAACAATTCACAATGAATACAAAATTTCACGAAAACCACAAATCATCACTAAAGAAAACTATTCCATGATTTTCACTATAAATTTCACATAAATAATCCAATTAGAAACTAATCTAATCAACTCTAGAAACATTATTTGAGTGTGAATCCACCTACCTCAAATATTATTAAGAAAACCCAAAACAAATGATGAATTTTCATGAAGCCCAGTCGATTATAATGGAAACCCCATTAGATCTCTTATCCTAGAAATATCACAACCAAATCAAAACTTATTTGGCATAAAAAATAATAGATCTTCCCATAATGGGTGTGTATTTCATAAAACATGAATAGAGGATAATTATATCTAAGTATATCTAAGAATATGAGACAATAATGAGGAGAAATGAACACTTACCATAAGAATCGGTCATGAAAACACCGAAGGATTGGACCATATTGACTCCAATTCTCTTATTATAGGCTATCCAATTTTAAATGGAAAAGAATTTAGAATAAGTAAAATATAGATGAAAAATGAAGGACTTATAGCCAAATACATGTGAGCTCCACTTTTTTAGGATATCACTTTGGCCATGTTCACAGTTTGACCACAATGTTTGACAAACTGTGCATTATTCATGCGTTGGCTATTGAATTTATGAAAAACTCACATAGAATCCTAACATAGTCTCCCTAACTATTAATATAGCATATCAAAGCTACTTTACAACATCTTCTAGTGTGATCAGTCTCTCCATGGACTTCAACATGGTTTGGAAAAACCTCGCACAGACCGTGAACTGCTCCTTTAGCAGCAAAAACTTTGTTAATGTTTACCAAACTCTCCCATAATTAACCCATACACATTATAAACATTGAAAATAAATGTAAAGGGTTACATACAATAATATGGGAGTACTAAAAATATCGACGAAAAATTCATTTCATAAAATTTTATTTATCCGAAAATAAATTATTCATTAGAATGTTTTAGATTATTATAAGCATGGGAACCAATGTTGTGGCTCATGAAATTAATGTTCCATATAGAAATTCATGTTTCAAACTTGAATGATATATTATATTACTTATTAATTATCTCATCACTTATGATCTTTACATTTTATTGGTTTGAATTCATTATGTATCATGAATATAATAATATTTTAATCTTATTCATAGTTATAAAATTTGGTTATTATCCACTATGAATCTCATTACTGAGTATCATAGATCACCCTTTCTAATATTTCAGTTTCCCCATATTATAACATTTGTTTTCACTTATGAGAAGCTTATAATTGGGATTTTTATTTTTATATTATGGAGAAATTTCACAATTTTTTTAAAATATAACTCTTATTTTACCTATCCTTGGAGACACTAAAGCCCAAGGTTCTATGAGTTATGTGATATTGCGTGATGTAATAGTAATGTGTAGATTCATTAATTTTTCATTTTATTATCTCACGTGGTATCATTGATAATTTTTAAAATAATTTTATTCTAGAATTGGATTTGGGAGTGAGAGTATAAGTCTCCTCATTTTGAATCAGTGAAGCGTATAGTTATTTTTGTGAATTAGATTAGTTATTTTAGGGACTCAGATAAGATAAAATTTGTGAAAACCATAATGTTAAGTCTATGAAAAGTATAGAATCCTAATGTTTTGGTAATATATTGAATGCGTAGTTGTATTAAAAATTACATTCATATGTTTATACTACGAGTGGATTCAATCTCTAGTAAAAAATTACCTAGGGGCACAGTCCATGAAAATTATGGATTGTGTATTAAATCAATCCCAAACTAGTGCATAAAAAAGATAAATAACTATGCGCATTCTTTAAAACCCCTATTTGATATTCAATGGTTAATTTACATTATCTCTAATTATAATTTATGAAGGATTTATGTATGATGGTAACTGATGATGTTATAGAACATAGGACGAAAATGAACATGGATAAAAAATGATGGAATTTAGAGATTCATAGGTTAAATCAAAAGTACCACAAGTTTAAATTGATGTTGTTATATGGAATGAAATATTTATATATAAGTTATCATGATAATATTTTTAATATTGTCATAACCAATTTGTTTTATAATATGTTTAAAAAAATTGCCAAGAAAATAAAGCATAAAATTGTTTGTAACTAAAAATAATTATGTCCTATAATTGAATAAGGTAGAATGATTAAATTGTTTAGAATGTTAATATATTCATTTTATGATGAAAGAGGTTTTTTTCTTATCTATACCATAGTTAGTGAGGTTGATATTGTATTAAAAATTACATCATGATACACTTAGATTATTAAATTAATATGGTACATTTATTGGTGAAAGTATTGTATATTATAAAATATATGGGGAATATTTGAAACATCAAAATATTGTTGTTTATTATGTTTCATTTAATGGTTTTTAAAAATATTTAAATAGTACCAATAACCTTGAAAAGTGAGTTTATAATATTTTTATATTTTAGGGGATAATTATTTTATAAAACATGATTGATGGATGGATTACAAATAATTACTATTGGGGGTGATTTATTTTTTTAAAAACCAGTTACAAGGATTGGGTTACCCTGAAAATTTTAATAGATTTATGATTTTTTGGTAATTTTTATCTAATTTTTTAGATTATGATATATATTTTCAATTGATTGACCATATGAAAATGTAATTAATAATATTTTAGTGTTAAATATATTTTTAATTTCTATAAGAATATAAGGACTATCTCTAGTTTAATTTCATGGAGATTTATACGGATTTGAGAATGGTAAATATTGGTTAATCTATGACTATTTTATATACATACAGTGGTATATAACTATATGATAGATAAATCTTTCCAAAAGAATACTATGTAACTTTAAATTTCCTTAGAGAGTAAGTAATATTTCATATTAGAATATATATAATGAATGATAAAAATGTTTATATTGCTCTTTCCCATTTTTATAAATGGGTATTAATTAATATTTCACGTATAAAAATTTTTAAAGTGTTGTAGAATGTATTGTCTTGAGATTATATACCCCTTTAATTTATATTATCACGAATGGATTGTGTGACACATAACAGCAAAATAACTCAACATGTAATTAAAATGAACCATTAAATATAAAAGTTACATTAAAAATATAATAATTACAATATAAAAAATATAATAACAAATTATAAATGCCAACTTTTTTATTTTCATTAATTGTTTAAAAACGATTAAATTAAAAGAACCATTTAAACAATTATAATGTATTTTATCTTAAAAAATTAAAGTGATCGTAGAAAATGATTATTATAATTGGTAATATATATTAATAAATAAATTGTAAACATTCAACTACTTATATGTTTATATAAAATATTATTAAAACACCTAATGATACTGAAGTGTTTTTTCAAAAAAAAAATTAATTTATTTTCATAATTTTCATCTAAATAAAAAAATAAAATGATTTTAAATTTTAAATTTATATAAAAATTTCATGTTTTATTTATAATTTTAAAATTTTAATATGTTTAATTTTTTATATTTTTCTAAAAATAGTAATTTCTTTGGGGAATAATTGAATATATATTTTTTCATTATGATCACAATGTTTATGACTACATCAATAATTAAGCATTAATTAAATAATTTTAAAAATATTTATCATCACATATTTATTTATGGAGTAATGATATATATTTTAGAATATTTTTGTTTCTTAAAAACATATTTTTAACAACATATATAATATTTTCAAATAAAAACTATTTTTGGGATTTTTATTTTATTAAATATTATTTTGTGAAATTCAGGTTTACAGGATTTAAAATACACATAACTATTATATTTTCAATAATAATGCAATTTATTTAATTAATATAAAATTCATTTAATATTTTACCACACACCTAAATTTTAAGATTTAAAATTATATTTTTCCAAAAAATAGTTTTTTGTGAGTTACATGCACTACTGCTAAAATTTATTTTTATTTCTTGTAAAAAAATTTTATAAATAAATTATTTAAAATTTTGTATTATTGTGTTTAAATTATTTAATTATGGTATTTTTAATTTTAGGAATTATAATTTATTTACATTAGTAAAAATTATATAGCACGGTAAAACGAGAAATAATAAAAGTTGATATTATAAGAGAAAATAAATTAAAAATATGATAAGGAAATGTGTGAAAATAAATGGGTGAGAAATTATAGATATTTTATCATCTCCAAATAAATTATCATCACTTTTATAAAATTCATGGAATTTTAAACAGGTACACTCTTTATATTAAGTTCATATATTTAAACAAATTACATTATCACCTATTATAAAAGGTATATATCACAACTCATTCATAAAATCCATATATATTTTATTTTATCATCAAAATATAAAACAAATAAATCACTTTTAATACAATTCCGTATGCATTATCATTTTCATGGTATATTATCCTATGACCTCAAATTTTATGAAGTATTAAAAGGGAAATTCCAAGTCCACAATGTGATTAGTTATTTTCTACACACACTAATTTTATTCAATAAATTACCTAATATAATTTTATAATTAATATATAATGAAATCAGTGTGTTTTATATTTAAATTTATTATACTAATAGAATTAATATTGACCAAATTTATTTTTTTCTAATAGAAATTTGGTATTCAAGCGTTATGGGAACTGCCTCATCTACCAACCAACATCCAATATTTTAAAAAATATCCCTTATTAATTATTTATTTGGATCCAATCGGAGCATATTTTGACATATATAAAACTATTATGATGAGACAAATTATAATCCACTATATTTATATCAAATTCGTTGTGAAATAAAAATCATAATTGTGCATTGTGCAGACTATGACTTCCATGAGGTAACTTTTATCATTTTAATATAGTTTCCTTATCACTTATTATGAGATATTAATATATGATTCACTCCCATAAAATTATCTTAATAAATTAATTTTCGGCTATTATAATTATATTATTGAAATCGAAAAAAATTTATCATGATAATCCTCTATTAATTATGCAACGTGCTTGTTTGGGTCATTCTGACCACCAATATGACAATGAAATAAAATAATACTATTGTTGGCTTTGAGAACATAATTACTGATAATATATGATATAAATGTATATAAATATTTTATTTTGTTTCTATAATGGAAGAACTAATATTAAAATCATTAGTTGAGATACCAAAATTCATTAGACAAAAATCACTAAAATGTATTCACTATTGATACTATAATTAAAGATCATTACATAAACCCATATAGAATTAAATTATAATAAAATATAAATAAAAATATAATATATTATCTAGAAATGATTATATTTTGTAGAATAATGATGAAAAACATGAATATTATGAATATTGCAGAAAATGATATACAATAATCACATCTGATAATAAAAATTGATAATAACAAACTAATATACATGTAGATAATACTTGCAATTTAATTTTCCAAAATCATATGTGTATGTAATATGTACATAAATTGGTTATTATGATATTTATTTTATTTATATAAGATAATAAATTTAATTCATCTCGGTCGGGAAATTTTTTTAGAGTTTTTTGTTCCAAGCATTCACCCAATAAGACATAATTATTACTAAACCCCATGTTTTATTTAGAAAGTTTTATCCACTAACCATTTAATAATTTGTATCATTATACATTAATTATTCATGTTATTTAAAATTTTAATTGGAATTATAATCCTTAAATGGTCTTTAACTGATTTTTTTATGGTTTTAATGGGTTCTTGTCCCAAATTGAATTTTTTTAGTAATATTCTTATTGTTCACAATGTCTTCTGTAATATAGATCAATTATATAATAATGAATCTATATTAACATAATAATGAATCTATTGGGGAATTAATTTTTTTCTTTATATTTCTTTCTCCCCCTTGTCTTGTTATTTACCCATTATAAGGAAACCAACTCAACAATTTCATTTTTGGTCTAGAACACCCCTTTTCCCTGTCATTATTAAAAATATTCATTTTTAACAAAATTATATATTCATTAGAATATTAAAATCATTAAAAGTTTTAATGAAATTTTTTATTGTTTTTTATATGGTTTATTTCATAAAAATTTGAAAAGAATTTCTTTTTAACATTTTAAATATGTATATATATTTCTGCTGGCTATTTCATTTTATATAATGCATTCTCTATATGATTTAATGGTTTAGAAAATAAAATAATTTTCAACTTAATTTAAAAATATTTATTTTATATTCCTTTTAGTAGATCATTGATATTTATTATTTCTAAATTGATATTTTTAAATATCCTACAAAAAGTGTTTTCCAAATAAGTCATTATTCATTGTTGTATCTTATTATTGATCACATACATACATAAAATGAAAAAATCCAGGTTATTTCATTATGTAAATTTTGTTATAATATTTAATATAAAATAAATTATCCATAACTACCTTTTTCATGCAAACCATCCATCATGAGTAGACATTACCATTATTTAGTTACCTTTTCTTGATGATCAATATATATTTCCATCGTCTAATTCAAAATAGTTCACCATGAATTTATAAGTATATTTATTAGGAATATTATTTATATAACTATATAGACATTATTATATGGAATAAATAATAAATGTTTTATATTTATTTAATGGTTTATACCAAATCATTTACTGAATACCTATGGACACCAATTTATTTTCCTTGGGTCGATCATGCTGAGGATTTTTTTTTTAGTCCCTTTAAAAGGATATGAAACCAATTTTTAAGAATGGGATACTTTTTTTAGGAGTGATACAAATTTTCATTATATGTGTTCAATATGAGAAGATGAAGGAAAAACATTTTTATTCCATGGGTTCTTTATGCTATCTTCTTGAGTATGTTTTAGTTACTCATAACTGTGGGATCAAAGGGTCTATCTTAGTAATTTAATGTTTATTAAACTAATATATGTTCCATATTTTATTTATGTTTTCCATTATTATAATATTCTATCATGTTATAGCTCATGAAATTTAATTAAATTTCAGTTAAATTTATTGAACTCTAGTTTTTAAATTCATCCTAATCATTTTTACTTTTTGCATTCATCGCTCTTCAGGGTATCAAAATGGCTTAAAAATTGGTTTGGAAACAAAGGGGGAGACCTACAACTGAAAAACTCTACATGAAATGATTAAAATATTAAAGGTATCCTTTACACGTGATATATCATTTTAGACACACTATGGGGTTCCATATATTTTTTTCATTTACGTGTATTTATACAAATTTTTTCACCATATCCATGGATGTTTTTCAAATGGATAAGGAAATAATTTCCCATAACAAACCTTAAAACACATCATGTTTCTTCCACCTAGTGCTGACCCTAAATTTTGTCTAGGTGAATCTCTCTTATTTCATGTATGATTCCCTTTAGATTATTTTATTGAATGAGTAAAATGTTACATGTTGGGGAAGTCCTCTTCACGTAATTCTAATTCCACTAAAGCATTTTATTTATGTCCCTTGTTGTTTCTTCTTTTTTTCCCTTTACAAAAAAAATAATGTCAAAAATTTGGGATAAAATTATAACTTATTTGAGTTGTTAATTATATACATGGTGGTCCTTTCTTTTTCAACTACACCACATCTATGTTATAAAGTCCCTTACCATTTTACGGGTTTTTTAAAATTTCCCATGAATTTGTTTCCATGTTGGTGTTTGAATAACCCTACGAGACATATTATTAATAAGATAGAGTGGTCATGTTTTCTCTATAAGTGTTTTGGACTCCTTACATGGGTCATGGTGAGATATGTATTGGTTAAATTGAAAAATAAACATGGATTTATCAGTAATACAGTTGAATTATTCCCTGGAATTGAGCTTTTATAGCAGTTATTTGAGCATGGTCTGGTTTTTTTAGCCCATGGTAGATAATTTATGTTATATGGGTGTTATTTCCCATTTCATTTGAATTGATTCTAGTAATTCTGGAGGTTTTTTATTTCATTATTTTTTTTAATTACCACCCTTGAACATGAAGGATGGGTTTATGGATCTAATGAACCTCCAAGAATGTTTAATAGATCAGTGTTTATGATGAACTTCTATAACATCCCACCCCATGTTCCACATATTGGTGCCTTGATATGGTTTTTCACATGACCACAAGGGAACCTCAATGTACACCAGAGGTTACTAACTAGTAGTGAGGTTGTATTATATCAATATGAGGATATAATACCATGTTTATCAAAGAAACCTTACAACGGAAATAATAAAAAATATCCAAATAATATAACAAACTACTAGATTAAAATAGTGACAAATAATTACCCAAACCGAAATATAATTTACAAACCCCAATAATAAATATTTCCTTCCAAATACATGTCATGTGTCAAATGAAGATACATAATAAAGCCACAATGATACTCCCAAGAAGGTCCCAACACCATGTCTGGTTCCATCATCCATGCTCCATCACAAATCTGTCATCCAATAAAGGTCTATTTCCATTGTCATTTCACAAAAACATTATGTATATTTTGGTACTAATTATAAATATCGATTTGGGTGTGACAACAACTCAATATGATTCTTCCAATGGTGTCAAAATCATTATCCATTCAATAACATTATATTTTGTTCTATAAATAATAAATTAAGATCCATATAGTAAAAAATCATTATTATTTAATTAATCACATAAATAACTATGGTTCAAGAGGATACCCATACAATAAAAACATACTTTTTCCCATGACAAATTATGAACCATAGAAAAAATTATATTAAAAACTCATTATAACACATGGGATTTCATAAACCATTCCATAAAAATTTATAACAATGATACATGGAACCATAGTCCAATTCAAATATCATGGGTGTATAATGTCATGTCTAACATCCCATAATTATTTGGATCCTCCATTCCTATCCCAATCCTCATTTCTATGTTGTTATTTGGAGCCTAAGTACCTTTTCCATATTTTCTATCATAAATGTGTATTTACAGAATCAGTTCATATCCCATATAATAAAAATAAAACATTTGTATTTAAAGCATTAGTCCATGTTCCAAACCTCAATGTCACAAATGAGTATTTGGAGACATAGTATGTTACCTACACATTAATATCAACCAATAACAATCATATCATACATATTACATCAATCAAGGTTAATCAACATTACACCTATTATCACATTTCACATCAATTATATCAAATTTTCAATTATAAAAAAATCAGGGTTCAATACATTAATCACACGTAATAATATAATAGAAACACTATTGAACCATTTTGAAATATTAAAATCATAAAACCTATTAACCCATTAAGGTAAATTCAACCATCTCATAATATCCATTTCCAATATATTAATAATAAAAATAAGTGAAAAATTATACAATTATAATTTCACAAAAATTCCACAACCACAAATTTATAAAAATTAATTAACTAATTAGTTACACTAAATAAAAAAATTGAACTTAAACAATTACCCAACTGAATTTTTATATGTTTAACTCATTCCATATTTATATGGAAACACAATTAACAATTACATGATTCGATAAATTAATAAAAAATATTTTATTTTCAAATCATGATTGAATTTTCAAACATTCCAATTGAAATTGGGAAATAGATATATTAAATTTAAAATCAATACTATTGTAATTGAATTTAGACCACCTAAATCAAGATTGACATGAATTCTCACCAACAGTAACATCCAATTTGGTGTGGAATAATAAAGACCACAATGAAGAATGGGATTTAGATCAAATATATAGATCATAAATTAATAGATTCAAGATACGTAAAAAAGGTATCTTGAACTATCACCAATAGAGTAAAAACATAGAATTTATATCTTAAAAGAGAGATACGGGTGAAATATATATCATCGATAAGAAACCACATACTGGGTGGGGTGAATACTCTTCAATCTAGACTTTGATTCATCATTAACATTGTTTTATAGCACAAGAAATTTGTCTGTAAGCCTATAAAAGGAGAGGAATGAGAGAGGGTCATGTTGGGTCATCATTCAGTGAATTCTAGGGGGTTTGTGAAATTGTATTATAAATATTGGGTGATTAATTTTCAACGTGCATAGTTTCCGGTTTGGGGAGCAGTGTTTTCCCTAACCGGGTTCCTAATTGTTTTCCTCCTACGTGGGGGACGCATCGTTACGACTAAGAGGGTATATAGTTTTCCATTTCATGCCCCAAACATGGAATCCCCCTCTTCCTAGTGTTTCATAGATTGTAAGTGAAGGGTGTACGGTTTGAGAATTTTTTGCGCCAACCGTGTGCTACCAAAACCCCCCGAAAAATCCTAAATTCAACCAAATACACTCATTATAAAACCAAAAAATGATGTACTACAAATAATTAAAAATAATACCTATAAAAGAGCTCAATACACCTCAAAATAATTTTAGGATGAATCAATATTCCCACCTTATAATAGATTATCCTTGAGTCATAATCCAATTAAACTGTAACATTTCGATGTAAAAAAATATCAGTTTATTGGGCCCATATATCGTCGAATCTATCCAATTTTCCTAAAAAAATCCATATATTCACATTACTAGAAAATTCACCACAGTTTATCCCTACCACACATTCACACTATGATCCAACAGACATATAATATTCTCTCAATGGATGCATCGGTCTCCTGATCAACATCAGCCACATCGATCACATGATAAGGGTATAAGTGATACCACCAGAGCTATCAGACATGAAACACATTATTCATAGAATTATACCTTTATAGAAGATTCAATTGTTATTCTACTAGACTGAACCTCTCCACAACCTCAAACGTTCCAACATAACAGGGTGGAAACTTTCTATGTCTTTAAATCCTATGATAACCAAAATTTGGAGACACCAGAAGGAAAAAATGATCAACCTTTCAAAACTGTATGGGTTTTCAATGTCTGTAATCATATGAATTATTCATACTATAAACCACTATCATATACTTCTAAATCAACTAAATCTTCTTGGATATATCCTACATTATACATTATCCTAAAAATGTTGTCTCAACAACCTCGATCAGGCATAAAGTTGATCAGCATGGCCTAAAATTAATAGACATATATGGTTCCATCAATATAGATTCCAAATAATTTTTTATATAAGTAAACTTAATGATAGTTAATTGATTCTCCCAAGACCCATGAAAATAAATAATACATGCTTGAAGAATACAGTCAATCACATGTATTGTACATTATGACTACCAAAATATCTGTTTGTGAAATTAAGTACTCTTAAAATATTATGTACCGTGATCATTATTCAAACCATTCCAGGAGAGATAAATAAAACTAATGTAATTTATTGTAAAATACTCAATGGAACCCCATTTAGATAAAAAATTTCCCTGACGTACAATTATTCTAACTATTCAACTAAAACATTATTCTCCATAGGAATGAATTATGATATATTATTGATCTTTTCCACAACCTCCCAAATAGTGGAATTTTTATGAGGAATCCTCAAAATACATAACAAAAAGTCCATATTAACATCATCCTACATATATTTCAGAATGGGGAGTGGCTGTAGTAAACCATCAAGTCATTGATACATATTGTTCACCTCTTGATAGTTGTACTATCATGTCTTGTACATTCGAAACAAATTTTTAATGCTCAATAGTTAATACTATCTCCATAGGCCATGAAATATTTTGGTCAATCATAGATACACCTCCCATTTTGAGGCATAAATTCATGCATCTGATCTTCCCACATACTAATAGGCACATCAACATGATTCATGAAAATATGGTATCTTCCTTATCTATGGTCTAGTTGGAGGTGACTCTCCACATTTAATGAATTCTATCAAGGTCATACATTCGGGATCATCCTACAACCTCCCCCTGATTTGGAATAAAAGTGTATAATCCACTAAATATTATATAATAGTAATTTTATCCTAAACCTCTCGAGCTACAACATGAACTTCTGCTAGAAATTTTACCATCTTCCACTCATAACTAGACATCTATACATTTTTATTCTATGTTTTTCTTATTTGAGCGTCATAGACACTATTTTCCTTCCCTAGAGTATATGAATGCTCAAAATCAAATGATTTAATATACTCAATACATCTATGCTACCATATATTCAAATCTTATTTACAATATTTATAATTCAGGCTCTTTTGATCAGTATAGACATTAAAATTTTATCGCAATATATATTTCCACGAACTCATTAAATCATAAACTACTGATACTTACTTGAGTTCAGTTATAGGTTAGTTCAATTCGTGTGGCCTCAACTTACATTACCCATGTGATAGAACATGATCACCCAACATCAACACTACCCCAATCCTGATGCCAAAATTTAATGAAATACCGTATACACTTCACCTAAATCAGTTAAGATCTAGATTTCTTACATATTCAAACAACCCATCAGTTCCTCAAAATAATTCACACGTGATCCATGCCATTAAAAATATATACTCTTCTTGGTCCAGAGAAAATGTGGAATAACCGAATGTAAAATGTCTTGGATGAAGTTCCAATAATATCCTTTTAACATTTTAATGTTTAAGATATCTAAATGTTGTTAATAATAACACATGAAACCACATCCAAAAATTCTATAGGTTAACTAATAGTCCTTCCCCTAAGATGATGTGACTCAGTATGTCTACCAGATCAATAAGATATTAACACAAATTTATCATGGTGTATATCAAATACTCTCATGGTGTAATTAGGATGATTTCAAGTTGTTGGGAATGATCATCATGATTCTTTTAGTACAACAATATTTCATTCAAAAACTAATCTACATATGGTAGGAATATTTTTTTTCATTATGTCTATAAACACTTCTAGTGAATTATCCATCCTAAACGACATAAAATGTAACACATAATGACCATACCTGCTTCTAAAATAAGTCCTTTTTATATCAGAAGGTCGAGCTCTCAACTGATGATACAATAATCTCATGTTAATCTTATAAAATATAAATTATCCCCTAAAATGGTTAAAAAGAATGTTGATATGAATATAAGTATATTGATTCAACATAGTTATGTGGTTTATCTTTTTATAATTATCACTAATAGAAAAGTATCAACAGCCTTCTTTTCAAACAAGAATAGAGTACCCCATGGTTACATACATAGATAGATAACCCCCTTATACATCCACTCTTCCGGTTGATTCATAAGCCCTTGAAGATATATTAGTGACATTTTCTAATGTGGAATAGAAAATCATTGAGCTCTAGGCATGAGATCAATCATAAACTCCACATCTCTCTCAGATGTCATTTCTAAGAAGTACTCAGAAAAAACATCTGATAACCAATCCACTATGGGTATAAATACATCATGATTTTTATCATAATCATCCAAGAAAAGGCTTGCGACCTTGGTGGTGAGATCCCCATTTGTAGATGAAATTTCTCTATATGACTTACCCTTATATCCCACTCCCCATGGTTTATAAAATTTTATATATTAAGAGATGTAATGTTCAATATCATTTGGTAACAATCAATGTGGGTGGGGTACAACACTAAAAATTACATGCTCATAATCAGGTCCAATCTTTACATATCCAGTATATAAATATTCCAAATAAAATGATACTCCCCAACATTGAGTGAAAACACCTTGCAAAAATTGATGTCTACCAATCGTACTACCAATGATTTTTTGATCATCAAAACCCCAGTCACAAATTCCACAGTCAAACTCAACCCATTAACATGTTATATAGTTATATAAGAATTAGAGTCACAAGTATCAAATATGGAACCATATAGAATATAATCTATAAGAATAGTACCACTAACTATTTATAGTATGGCCTTGCTATCAACTATTGTAGGGTGAATGGTATGTAAATTTTCACAACTCTTCATTATGGTGTAGTCTATGTCCCATATGCTACGCAACTCTACTAATACGGGTACCATTTCCAAGAAGAACCACGTTTACTACCTACACCACCATGGATAGTAGATCTCTATCTAACAAACTTATATAGTGTAGAAGATTCTCTTCCCACTCTCTAATTCTGCCTAGCTACTCCGTCGTTTCCCATATATCTTGAGTTCCTTTAGAGCCTATATAGATGTCACATGCTTCCAAAATCATGGCACTCTACCAGGGGTAGAAAATAATGACTATTAAATTGGGTATCTCAACTAATCATTTGATAATGAACTCGTGAAAGATCCTATATAAATTATAATTCTACATGGAAAACCTTATTTGCAATTTTCTAGTCAACATTCTCATAATTATGCATCCTGACCTTCTAATGTTCACTTAAAGATCCCCATGAAGAAACCACTTATCCTCCACTTGATGCTTATTTTTGGTTCCCTCATATATTAGATCCTAATCCATCACTTTTGAAAACATTTTCTACTGAATTATATTTACTTTCGACTCAATATCACATTTATGCTCATTCGGGAAACATCTCGCAATATTTGTCTCATCACCAGCATAATCTAGAGCTAAGAACCATAAGTCCATAAATTGAATACCACAATCCATCAAATGAATACTCCCTTGACTCAACTGCATGAACAAAACGTCCCTATCTTGTCTCAGATTCATTGGATATAAGTGCATGACGAACAAATCCAAAAATTATTTTGATATCAAACAATCTTTGTTCCCAGACTGATCCGAAATATTCTTCCATTTATTCATTGATCGTCATAAAATATTTGTTGCCAACATGACTCTATTCTAAACAGAAGTATCAAAATTCTCTATTATAGTCTATATGGATTCAATCCTAAATTTTTTTGGCTCATGTCCACACAATTTGGTGAAATGAAGAGGGTTTTGTAACTAAAAAACCTATTTTATGTCATACATACTCTATAAGACCTACTCTAGGTGTCTTTCTATACACTACATGAACTGGGAAATGTTCTCATTGAACTGATATCGGCCTCCTTCACCCGATACTATTGGTACCTCAGGATCAACTTTTGAAGGATAATTTCTTACCACACCTTCATTTCATCTTATCAACATGTGTAATCATGTATTCATATATCTAGAATACATAATAAACATAATTGGAGACATATCAAACTATTAACATAGTTAATAATAGGTATTAACATAAATCCATAACAATTCATCATAATTTTCTCACCACATGGTCAAAACCAAGGAACTAACACTATCCATAATCATCTTTTATATAGTTAACATTTAAAAATAGAAAAGTAATAATCATTATTAATTATTATCATTAGGAAACCTCTCATTAATTTCTTGAGATATTTATAAACAATCAATTAATATTAGGAACCCGTTTCATTTTAATTATATAGGAAATGAAAAATGGTTAAATTTAAACATCTTCTCCAAAACCCATTTTCTAATGAATTACTAAAAATGAATCATGTCATTATAATTCTTCAGTATGTAGAATGATGGATACATACTCAACTATAGCGGAATACTGGTCCACGAGTCCAATTTATGAAAATATTATAAATAAAGATCATATCACACAACATGTGAATCACCCAAGGTGAAGTAACATCTAGCAAAAATATAAAAAACCAATAACAATAATCCCAACCTTGGTACATTGGTTTTCCACCATACATGGTATATCTACTCCAATTATTGATTTTATGTACAAGGCCCAACTCATCATGTTCTAATGTCTATCATTCCCAAATAGTAATACAATATAATGTAATGAGAAGAATCCTTTGATACCACTTTGTAATCTCCTAACCCAGGGTCCATATATTAATTCCCAAGACATTTGGACACATGACCTCAAGTGTGCCACCCCATATGCTAGAGTCTTTCGATTAGTAGCGAAGGTCTAATAAATCCTCCTGGGGAGACTATACCCTAATTTTCAATGTATCTCAATAGTTATTGTAAAAAACAGACCTTGTATATAAAAAACAACCTAACAATACCAGTACCAAATGATTACCAAAACATGAATACAATATACAAACCCAAATAGTAGATATTTCATTCCAAATAAATGTTATGTTTCAAATTATAAACCATTATATAAACACACTAATACTCCCAAGAGGGTCCATATATTATTTCTTATTCACTCATCTCTGCTTCATCCCAACTCATTCATATAACTTGGGGATAATTACTTAATAATGTTAAATAAAAATGAAGTCTATTATGGTATAGATGAGGCATCCCAAGTATGGTGTGAGTGAAACTTAGTAGGACATCACTAAAATTTTTGAAAACAATATTTGGTCAATAATTGTGTCTCTAGTTTTATAAATAATAAATCACGATACATGAGAAAATAGTTATCACTTTTTATTATTATTTAAATAATCACATTATTCCCCTAGGTTCTTGAGGACACCCATACAATCAATACAATCATCATCTCAGGTTGGAGTCTGAACTATATAAAATATTCAATTCCTATTTCAATATTACAACTGATATTTCATTATTGATTCCATAATAATTCCGGACATGGCCACTTGGAACCATTGTCCAACGCCAATCTCATGGGAGTTCAATGTCATATCTAACACCTCATGAGTACTTGGGGTCTCTATCCCTATCCCACACCTCATTTCTAATTGGTTACTTGGATCCTCAATCCCTATCCCATTATTTCTATCAGAAATTAGTATTTGGAGCATCATTCCCTTTTCCATTGAACACAAAATAAATAGGACTAATTGGATCCTAAATCCCAATCCCAACCCTCAATTCACCTATAGTTATTTGGAGCACAATTTTATGTCCCACGCTCTTTAATAAATCACACATATATGACATATATCACATAAATCATGTTTAATAAATATAAACCCTTTTATCACATTTTAAATAAATTAATATAACATTAAAACTATCAAAACAAATCATAGTTCAATACATCAATCACATGGAATAATATGATCAAATCACCATTAAAACATTTTGATATATTCTAAACATATAACCCAATAACCCATTATGTTCAAGACAACAATCTAACAATCACTATTATTAATTAATTCGTAATTACATTAGTTGACCAATTACACATTCCCAATTTCCCACAAATTCCACAATCTCATCATTCAATCAATTAAATAACTAATTAATAAATCCAATACCACCAATTTCATAAACAAAATTACCCAACGTAATTTTCCCTAGTTTACTTCTACTCAAATTTACATGGAAACTAAATTATTCAATTTCATTATTCCAAAAAATAATTAATCAATTAATTTATTCAAGTAAAGGTTCATTTTTAAAACACGACCAGTAAATTTCCAAAATAAATACCTAAATTTGAATTAAAAAATACATGATTTGAATTTTGACCACCTACCTCACTATTTATGATGAACGCTAGCAAATACAAATCCACAAGTGGAAGTAGAACATTCATTATCACAAAAAATATGAAGATATAGATACAAAATCTATATCCAATATCAATTTAATCATGATCTAACAAACCTAGATCAATATAAATCACCTACAAAGAAAAACCATCCGATTTTTATCTAGAAATGTAGACAAGAGATAATGAATTCTCATCAGGAAGAAGCAAAATTCCATGAATGGTTCAAATTTTTCAATCCATCATATGATTCACCAAGAATAGTGTTTGAGAGATCCATGAATTTTTTAGAAGCCTAAAAATTGATTTTAATAAGTGGGGTTAGAGTTGTGTTAACATTGGGGGAAAATTAAGTGGTTTGTAAATTTTCAATCTAATTTCTGAGGGTTAAATTTTCCACATTCACGGTTTACTATAAAAATCCATACATTATTCCTAAATATTAGTTTCCTTTATGGGGGTGAATCGTTACTACTATGATGGAACAAAATTTTCAAATGTATTTTCTTTATATGAAATCCCCATGAATCATGGGTTATGTGGTTTTCTATTAGAGGGCACACGGTTTGGAGAAATCTTGCACTAAATGTGAAATTGACACAACCACTTATAAAACATCAAAATGCTACCCAAAATAACCCTAAAAACCCCAAAAATATATACTCAATACAAGGAAAATAATACTTGTAAACAAGATCGATACATCCCTATAATTTATTTGGATCATAGACATTACATGAATCCTTGAGATGGTTTAGTGTATATGATAACCTCTCAGGAATCCATATGATGGGTCATGTAGACATTGAGTTTTCTACCTATACATATTCATTGGTTATGTGTGATGTTTGAATCTTTAGTTTTGAAAGGAAACCATTTAAAATAATGATCTGATTAAATTAGTGTCACAGTTTTTATATCTTGGTTAGCATACAATGACATCCCGGGTTATTTTTTCAAATATATATTTATTTTCTAGTTATGAATCCATGTTTATGAAATTATTATATTTATTCTAATGTATCATTGCTGGTTTACTATTGATAATAATGTTAAACCATATATGGGAATCTTGATGCATGTTCAGACTTCAAGTTCATGGAACCATTTAAGGTAAAGGAACCTACAATAGGAAGATGAGTAGGTTTATCAGGTTGGATTGAGGTGATGTCATCACATACCAAATAACCTTTTACAATGAATCATATTTTTTTATGTTTTTATTTTATTTCATTATTAAACTGATTCTCTACAGATGGGGATCCCTTTTTGATGGATGTGTGACATGGGTAGTGTATGTAATATTGATATAAAATGTAGTTATTGGATTATTTATTCTGATTTATTGTATACTTATTGTGATTATTTTTGTTTATGCATCATTAATTAATCTCTGATTTGATTTACTCTGGAATACACCTAATATAGGGGGAATAGTCTCTTTATGATTCATTTCATTCCTCACAACATGCTAGAAACTTCGTGTATATGGGGATATTAACATGTGCTTGGGTGAAACCATATCCCAAACTAGTTGATTTAGGTTAGGGAATTAAAAAATGGAATCATATCATTTTTTTATTAATTTTATTTATTGGGTCTTGTAAAAATAGATATATGATTACAGGACTTGGGTAGGAGATTTAAAATGGACTTATCCAGGAGCTACGTGTTTTTGGGGAAGTGGGGTTGTTGTTATTTGTATTTACATTATAGTTTCATGTGGTATTAGGGAGTTATTATATTGTTATGGTTTTCAAAAATTTCATTTGGCTAGATTGAAAATATCACATGAGTTCAAGAATCGTGGATATGCACATATTTTCACATGTAATATCAATTATTTCTTGTGATTGATAGGTTAAATTTAATAAATTCCACCAATAAAATATTTTAGGACTTCTTAAATATATCATTAGTGGTATTAAATTTATTTACTCTCATCATGTCTCCTTCCATTTCATTATAAATGTGACTAATGTTCATGTATAATGATGTGAGAATCATCCCTTTATAGGTTCTAAGGGGCTCTTCCTTGTGGTTGTGGGTTTCTCTAAAATCTAATTCCTAGGGATTTTTTGTTCCTATATTTTCATCTAAACTACTAGAAATTTAAGACTATTTAAGCTGGTAAAATGATTTTGAGTAACTATCATTAAATTGAAGTCATTTATACCTATTCAACATCATACGATACTTCCATGGGAATAGGGTGAGAACATTCATATGGAATGGGAATCTCTAGTACTACCATTTTATATTCCAGATGATGTAGAATATTACACTCCAATGGATACCTAGATGGTTTAGGCAGAAATCCCTTTATCTTGGGGTATTCCACATGGTGTGAATAGAAGGAGTAAGTTCTTATAGGGTAGGAATCATGATGGTTAACTATGCTTGGGAGATTCATTTTCTTAATTTGATAACAATTCATGTTATGGGTGGACCTCGTGATACAGAATGATAGATAGAGAAAATTAATGGAATCACCACCTCCAAGAAATACATACTTATTCTTAGGTGAATCAGATGTCATTTTAGATACATATACCATCCAAGAGAAGTTCGACTTTGATTTTCTAAGCATAGAGATGTGAGTTTCTCACTTAGGATGATTTCAAGAACACCTTCACTGTGGAATTATTTTTTCATGCACTGAGGATGTATAATCCCATTTGATAATGGAACTCCAATAAGGGAAATGATGATGCATGAGTATATGACACATATTAGATAGTTGATCATATTTATTATTTTCTTGGTTTTTAATGAGTTTTATTAAAATTTTATATTGGTATTCATCTAAAGATAACTATCTCGGCCTAAATTTTTTACCTAACCCGATATTTCTATGTGATTATAAATTATATTACCTTTGAGAACAAAAAAAGGCTATTATGATTGATTTTCTACACATCTTTCATGAAAGATTATTGAGTGATGTTGATGAGAGTTATTCTAGTTGTAAGAAGAGGATATATGAGGAAATAATTAATGCTGGTGACATATATTTGGGGAAGGTTATTGTTTTTTACCTTCTATATTTATTAGGGACTCCCCATTTTTGTTTCTATGGTAGGTAACCTTCTCATTAACATAATATATGTAATTTTCATTTGAAGGAATGTAATTATTATAGCTGGATGGAAAATCTTTCTCATCATAATTGAATAATTTCGTAGTTAGTTATTCAAAATGTTCAATGTAGACAATAATCTCGTGGTCAATTTGAGGGAAACCTCGTAATAATACTAGAGATTCTTTGAGGGAGTTTATCCATGGAACAATATACGGATGTTAGCAATAGTAGTTATATGTTGTTTATATTTTAGTTCCACCAATGAGAAAGAGATCATGGGGGATGTTTATGGATACAATGATGATAGAGTTTATGTATTGGGTTATACTCCATCAGATAGTGGGGAGGTAACATCAGTTTTAGAGGTACAACATTAGTTATATTGAATCTTTCCACTACATTTATATATACTAGTGTATCTCATTTAGTTATATCTTCCAATATTTTCTTTTCATTTTAGATATCTATGTAAATGTTTTCTCCACAATTTTTTGTCACTTGATAAACCTCTTGGGAATTGGTTAGACCATGTTTATAATTTCCTAGAGTATTCCATAGTTATTATATCTTACATAAATATGTAGGATTCTTTTATTTTCAAGATAAAAAGTATTGATGTTATTTGTGGAATATATTGTTCAATCAATTTTAAAGATTTTATTAATTTTTATCAAATATGGAATTATATTACCTACCATATGTTATTTGAGTACACTCTTATTAGGTAATGTTGTTTTTTCATTGACAGAGCATGACCATACCATAGACAGATTGTGGATATTGCAACATAAGTGCTAGGTATGGTTTTGAAGCATATCTAATGATAGTCCAAACCATTTTTCCTCTCGTGGTGGACTATTACATGGATATCATTCTAAATATTTTATTCGGACTCCCTCATGGGAGGGAAATTTTGTTAATCATTGTACTAGTATAGAGAGAATGAAATATATTTACTCCCATACATTTTTGGGAACCATCATAGTTAAAAATCCCAAATTGTACCCTGATGACCTATATGTGAAGTGATATATCTACCTATGTACTTTTACATTGGGTGTTCTGGTTCTTTTCATAATAAAAATGATGATGGATTTCTTCAATTGTGCATGGAGGGACACAACATTAACCATGTTATGGTGAATATAAGGTATTTACTACCAAAGATCATTTGTTTTTTTGACTCCCTATATGGAGACCAGTGACACTACAAGATTGATTTACAATCAATATTCCATCATCCAAGGTTCAAGACTAGGTACCAAATAAAAATATCTATTAGTATTAGTTTTGGGTTAGATGAGAATCTTGTTGTTCGGTTTGATCTGAAATATGTGCTACTGGTGTTCATGAGACTCATTAATGTGATATTTTACCCACATATAGAATAATTCATCATCGTATTAATTGATTACATTTTAGTGTACTCTCGGAGCTCATAATTATATTATAAGATTCATTAGATTGTTTTAATCACACTTTATGTTCAGTATATTTATTCCAAGTTTGGAAAGGGTAACTTTATGATTGACGTGATATGCCTCATTGGGCATGTGGATTCTGAGAAAGGAATATATGTAGATCATGATATTGTAGAGGAAGTTATATATTGGTATTGACCCATGATTCTTCTTTAGATTCTGTGTTTCCATAGGTTAGATGGATATGAATGGAATTTTATATAGGTATTTTCCATAATAGAACCATTAATGACAGGACCTACCCAGAAAATATTAGCAATCTTATGGAATGAATAATATGCGGAGGAATTATTAGAGTTAGAAATATTATTTATGATCCGTTGAACTTTTATTCTTCCATAAATATTATTGGTTACACAATTTATTTTTTCTCATCATGAGTTGGATCAGGCATTTTCTTGATGTCGACAGATTGGGTATTCAATTATATATCTTGTCAGTTATGACCACATGAGAAAACATCAATAATCGTGACCTATATTTTTCAACAGTGGATTAGGATTTGAAATGTTTTAACAACTATTTCTTTAGTGAGAAATATTTTACCTACAGTGAAAAATAAATTCCTTTGGTACTTATTTTATCAACATGGATTGAACTTATGATATATCTGTTGGGTTGAGTACTTGCTGTCATTTTAATTCCAAATTAAGTATACCACTGGTAAGAGAAATGTTTTAATAAATTCAAATAGTATGAGTGTAAGACCTAGATATTTTATTATTTAGTTATCTATAAATATTTTTTCTTTAGATTACTTCATATGAAACACATAGTTTAAATGAAACAAAATATACAATTGAAAAAATATTATTTAATGTGACATTTTTTTCCATAATCATTTGATTAGAGGGTCTTAATAAAACTAAAAAATTCATGAATAAATTCTTATTTACATATGTATACAACAAATTCATTGGAATCCAATTAAAATAAATAAATATAAAATATAAAAAATTTATTATAGAGAATTTGTTTTTTATTATAATAATGTAAATTAATCAATATTATTGAATGAGATTCATTTGATTTGTATATTACATGTTCCATAAAATCTTTTAACATTCATTAATGGTTTTTATTAGCCATGATAAATGAATAAATATATTTTTGTGCTTAAAATGTATTTAAAAAAAAATTATTGTCTTTTAAAAAATTATAATAAAATTTGTTTCGTCTACTTATAATGAATGAATCATGAAAAATGGAAACCATATTTATAATCAAGATGTTGAATTTTTATAAATACTTATTTTTTTATATAATTATTATTAGGAAATGTGGAACTTTTTTATCACATTAATGAGGAAAAAAGTGTTAAAATAGTGTTTCAAAAAGGGTTATGGTCTCCAAATCAAACAAAAAATTTAATTACTTGTATATTGAACAGATTATTTTAGACCTCTCGATCAAGGTATTTATTATCTTGTCAATTAGTGAATTATTTTTTTGATTAAGACCTTTATATTAATTTAACAACTGAATAATTACAAAAAGTAATTATCTTAAATTTAATTCCTCTAAATTATTTTCGTAAGGATTAAAATAGTAGTACAGTTATCATTATTTATTTGAATAATAAATTAATTATTTTTTAATAAAATTTATTTATAAATTTTTATAAATAAAAAGTTACTTTAAGCCATTAATTTATGCTGATATATTATTTATTCAACTAATAGAAAAATAATATAAATTGATTTACAAATATAATATGTGATAATATTTTGATAAAAATTTGTCATCCATTAATTCTTTAGATAAAAATACCATATAAAAATGTATGCTGTTTTTTATTTAGATTCTTTTTTATGTTTTTTTCACTGTAAAATTATTAAAATTGTTCATAAAATGACATTAATAATATTTTATGATAAAAATATTTTATTTAGTTATTTTAAAATCATAAAAATCATTAAAGAGGTAAATTTGGATGATAAATCATAAAGCAATTATTCATATTCATTTATGATCCAGTTATTAACTTATATGTAAAATTATACCCCATTAATATTTAAAATTTAATATAGTTTTTATAATTAAAAATTGTTAACCAAACGGTGAAATCAAAAGACATGGTTTAAAATGAAACAAAATCCCATCTAAATTCCATTAGATAGTGATAATTAGACATTATCCAATTTTTTTAACTATGTCAATATTGAATCATTTTTAATATTAATTACCCCATAATAATTTAATATTTTTTTTAATTCCAAGACTTTCATTTGCCATATTTATTAAAGGTGAAAATTATCTTTTATTCGCACCATATTGAACCATCTTGATCAAACAAACAAATTAAAAAATCTATCCCCACCATCCTTATCCACATTACATATGTTTTTTTTGTTCCCCATATTCCAACAAAATAATCATAAGAGGACATCTAAAAATGTCCTTCCCTATAAGAGGTAGTTTCCCTTACCAATCACTTTGTTTTTACATGTTCTGTTATCTCATATAAATCTATTTTAATTATCATAGAATAGTAAATTAGAAATAATAAATATACATATTAGTTATTATGAAAATAAAACTCCCATTATATATACTCCTTTCCATCAAATTAAAAAATGATAATGCCCATCCTATATAGTAGGGGACATCCACCCTTATTAACTGATGGGATTCAATTTTCATTTTTACATGACATGAATTATAATAATGAAATATATAATAAATATAAATGATATGTATGATATTATTATGATTAAATGAAGGTAAATTATTATTTACCATTATTTCCTACAATCATATGAAAAGAGAAAACATTGTTTCTATGTATGCACAACCTACTTTATCCATGAACGGTGTAATTCATTTTGCTATAAAAACCATTTATTGATGATTAGTAATGTAGGTATAAAAAATATATATGATGCCTAGATTGTTATTAATATTAAAGCTATTATGGAACCATGATCAAAGTCTATGGGTTAAAAGTACAAAACCAAAACATAAATGAAATACAAAAAAAAATCAAAAAAGAGAATGATTTTAATAAAACAAAATTAATTAATGGGTGATAAATGTTTATAAATTAATATTAAACATTATAATATATTATAAAATGGACCCATAAAAGTTTTATAATTATTATATATAATTTATATATGAGTATTGAATACTATCAAAGAATTTTGGACCAAAGGTATGGGTTTATTTCGCAATCTCTTCATTATTTAGTATTGTTTTGTTTAAGTCTCGACTAGATGAATTATTTTTTATTTCAATATTAAACCATGAATATGTTATTTTCATCTGGTAATTTTTTTAAATTTTATGTGTTCCTTCCATTTTACTATATTTATGATCTCATGTTACTAAAATAATGTATTTATGAAATATCAACATTGTTTTCCTACTCTATCATGAATAATTCACTTCCATGTAGATATTTACCATTAAATGATTTTAAAATGTTTTTCCTATTATCCAATTTATTATTAGTTATTTTTTTCTACTTTAACCACTAAAAAATGGTTTCATAGAATCTTATTATTTCTTTCCAAACATGGAAATTTTGACTTTTTTACTTCAAATATAAAAGGAATCGTTGTTTTAACATACATGGTTTGAATAAAATTTACCTCAGAATGAATAATAAATGATTTTAATATTTCCTTCTTGGTTTTCCTTTTTATATTCAATGAAAATGTTTCCTATAATACTTTTAATTTTTTTTGTTCTTTAATTAGATATTTTTTTAAACCGTATTTTCCTTAATAAATTTTCCATTGATCTTTTTAACTTATTTTCATATATTCCAAATTAATTTATTAAATTTTATGATTAATATAATGATACCATAAACCATATTTCTATGGATGGTTTATGATCAGTTTTACTATGGAAGGATTTTATATTTTATAGGATAGTTATTACAATATGGCTAGTTATTGGATTTTATGGAATATTAATATTGTTGTATTTTTAATTTATATACATAATGGGTTTTACTTATTATGTGATTGGTGGAGAATAAAATTACATTAACACTTGATGAATAAGTGGGTCTCATGATATAAATTGGTCTGATATTTTCCTGAGGCCTTACCCATTTATTTAGATGTGATGACCAAGACCTCAATTGTATGTTTAAATTGTCAGGAATTATAAAATCCATCATTATAAGATATGTTATTGATGTACATGTGATTATATTTATAGTTATGATATCCATGGATAAATTTCAAAGTCATGTTATTTTATATATGGAATTAAATGAAATTCAATTATTTCTTCCATATTATTATTTCCTTATTTTTTTGTAGTTATCTCTTGCTTATGAAAACCCTTAATGTGAATCATAGACCACCCGATTATTATGTTTCATCTCCCTAATTTTATAGGAAGTGTATTATTAATTGATATAAAAATAGATTATAGAACGAATAATAATATCTCAAAGAACATAATATGTTTTATTTTATGTGATTTGTAATTAAATCATTTATCTAGTTTTCCAAAATTATTAAAATATTCAGTCTATTCGGTTGAGTTTTCAAGTATCATGTGACAATGTAATAAATTATTCACTTGATCTAGGGTACTAGATTCATGGTATTTAGAGTTGTTAATAGAAGATGTTTAGTAGAGTCATTTGGATTATGATTTTGGAAAATTTATATTAGATTACATTACCATATGACCAACATTGCAGATAATCCTATTTTGGGGATAAAATAATTTTTTTATTAAGGTCAATATTTATTGGTTCTGCTACTAATATATCCATATCTACATAAAAAAAATTCAAGTGGTTTTGTAATAGATTCATCCAGAGGCAATAACACCAAAAATAGTTAGCAGAGTATTTATTATCCATCATTCAAGTGGACATTGAGTTATCCCATTTTAAACACATAGTTTGATCCTCCGAAGAGAAATTATTATAATAAATCATGTTTTATTTACTGAAAATTAAAATAGGTTTGGAAATAATTTTATAATTTAGAAGATTCCCAAATTGACAAAGAATATGATTATGATATTATTTATTTATAAATATTTAATTTATGTTAGAATTTTACTATTATAAAAATTATATATCATGTTTCATAATGATATGATCTAATATAGTGTATTCCATTATTATGAAAACTCCCATATGAGAATCGAATGAAATTTTATCAATGCAAATATTCTATGAATGTATTTCCCTCTTGGGAAATAAAATGAATCTATATATGGGGATCTATTTGGAACTGATGAAATTAAAACAATATTAGGGTTGCTGAATCATATTGTAACCAATAACATTGCATCTGTAGATAATTCTACTAATCCAAAAGAAGGTGTAACAATGTTATATAATTTAATGTGAAAATAACCTCAATCATTCCATAAAACATGTTTTCAATTTGTATATTGAAGTGGATAATTTCCATAGAAATGATATTTGCAATATTGGGATGTGATTATAGAGAGATGGATTTCAACGTATTTCATTTTCTCCCTGAGTTTTTGGATCAATGGCGGTCATTAATTCTATTCACTAAGTATGAGGAAGAAATAGATATTATGGATTTAAATGACATTGAGGAACTTTTCTAGGAAAATATATTCCTTCAAAAAAATTATATGATATAAAGAGGAAATTCTAGAGGCTAAGACGAATGTAAGATAAAAATGATTCTAAGCATAAAGAAAACATTACTGGGTTAAAAAAAGAATTTTTTGGACAATAAATATAATCCAAAGGGAATTATTGATAGTTTTATTGATAAGATTGATCAAAATGTTCAAAGTGAAATAGTATCCTAATCATTAACAATATATAAGGATATAATAACATCTGTTATTATGAAAATGAAATAATTCTCTATTTCATATGTTTTCCAAGCAAAATAAAGATAATTATAGGATGAAATATAAAAAATTAGACAAGGGGTTGAAGACAAAGGGTGATTTTATAACATGTGATTCTTGTGGAAGGAAACAATGTAATATATGATTAAAAGGAAAAGGAGTTTGATTAATGTTTTGATAAAAGGACATTGTGATCATAAATTAATGGGAAAGGGAGAAGCTATCAAAATACAATAAATTAAACATAAAGAATATGGGGAATTATTCCATCCATTTCCCCAAAAATTCAGTAGATTATACAATAAGACAACAAAAGAGGAGAATTCCAACATTATATAATTACTAAAATTAAATTATAATTTCTTAATAATTTTGTGAAGGGAACATTTTTCAACAATTCTCATATTGAAAAATGGTTTATTTGATTCTTACTCAACCAAAACAATTTTTATCTAGATTATATTAAATAGAAACAAAATCATCAATGCAATGAATTTATAATGAGTTGGTATTGAATTCTCTTTATAATAACATGGACACATATTAAAGATATAAATCCTCTATGATATATGTTTTTGGGGATGTTCTTCATATGAATATATTTTTTATTCCACTAGTTAATTGTAATGTAATATTGTGAATGGGTTTAATCTATCATTATTGAACCCATATCAATTGTAAATGGTGGAATGTTACATTTGATATTTTGAAACAACCTTTAATCATCTATCGGTATAAGGATGATAATGAGCATCTAAATGATATTGCTTCGATAATATATATATATATATATATATTTAAAACTATTCATTCTATTTTATTTTACTCAAATGAATGATGATAATATAAACATATATAATATAAATATTGTTTTGGAATTTTTTTACATCTTTAATAAATACATTATGATTATTCCCTTAAATAATGTTGTTTATTTTTCAATAAAACCCATAATTGGTTCATTGCATATTTCAAATATTTTATACATAATGGCTTAGATTGACTATAAAAAATTTAAGAATAAACTTCATTTGAATAAATATCAGTGATTAATTCATCCAATTTGTTTTCCAGGTGGTGAAAATGTTAATTTAGTTAAGAATAATGATGGTTCAATGAAACATTGTATAGATTACTATGAATATAATTATATTACTATAAAAAAGTATCGTATAACATATCGATGATTTATTTTTTTCAATTACGAGGATATCTATATTTTTTTATGATTTTTTTTATATTGATATCATTATCCAAGGGTAAAAAAAGCGTACATACCCAATAAATCCTTTCATTTGAGGTATGGTCATTATGAATTTATTGTAAATCCATTTTGTCTTATAAATAATTTTTTGATCTTCTTGGATTTAATGAATATTGTTTTTGATATTACTATTGTCTTTTGGTGGTAGTATTTGTTGTTTATATTCTTATATATTCAGAAAGAAAGGATGACAACAAAGAATGTTTTATAATTTTTTGAAGATGCTGAGGAAGGAGAGAATTTATTCTAAATTTACCATGGAGATTTATGGATTTAGAAACAATAATTTATAGGTCACACATTCCTAATTGAGGGTATTTGTGTGGATAATTCAATGATAAAATTTATAGAGCAATTTCCTTGACCGACCATGATAATGAAAATTCATATTTTTCTTCAGTTAAATGGACAAAACAAAATATTTTAGAAATATTATTCATTATTATTTAGTCCACTATCTATGTTGACTTGGAATGGGGTTTTGTTTTAATTTACAGATGAATGTGAACTATGTTTTTTAAAAAATAAAATTCTGGTGGCTAGTTTACATATGATCAAACTACCATAAAATAATGATGGTTTTATAATCTATACTAATGCATAAAATAATAAAATGGTATGAATCCTCATGGACATTTTCCTAGTAATATCACAATCCTCTCAAAAATTAAAACTTTTGGAGAAATATTACCTGAATCATAATTTGGTGTAGTAAATCGTAATTTTTGAATTGATAATATTGAGGCATTAAATATATGGTTAATGGTTTAGTATATATACTGATCATAAAATATTGAACCATATATTTCAATTGAAGATATGCGAGCATCATAAATATGGTTAATAGTGTGATATATCTACCAATCATAAAATCATAATGTTTATATTTACTTAGAAATATTTTAATATGTGCCCAAGAATATGGTGTACGTATATCATAGATTGTGATTACAAAATACATTACCACATAATTAAGGAAAATAAGTTATCTGATTTTGTGTGTAATAATGATTGTGCTACATTTTTCATTATAAAAATATAATGATCTCCTAATTTATTAATTAATGAATTATGGATCCCCAAACAATGATGAAATAAGACTTGACATATCTTTCACATATGAACTTTCAACTATCCATCCATTAAAGGATTAAAATGATATAGGATGAATATGTGGAATTAGAGAAGAAGGTGAGTAATGTTCTTGGAATTGACCATGATCATGTTATACAAATAATTTTATACTATTAGTATTTTTTCCATCAACACCATACATGAAGAAGGAACTATTGTGTTGTTCTCAAAGTTCTTTATTATCTATTCATCCTGGATGTATAAAGATGTATAGTGATTTGAAAGAGTATTTTTGGTGGGCTATTATTTAATGGGGTATTTAAGAGTTTGTATCACAATTTTACAATTATTAAAAACAATTGGATGAAAAACTAAATTCTAATGTGTCATTATGACCATTAATTATACAATATTTCATATCATAAATAAACACTATAGATTATGTGTAAGAATTGCCAAAATGTCAAAGGGTCATAATTCTATTTGGGTTTCAGTTGATAAACATAGAAGTCAAGAAAATCCATTACTAATATAGAATATTTATCCATTGAATCACTTTCTAAAATATATTTTATGTAAGATTTAAAGATACATGGAGTACCACATATTATTTTTTTTATTCAGGATGTGAGAATTACATCAATCCTATGGGGAATCCTTCAGCAAGATATATTTACAGAGTTTACATTTAACAATTCTTATTATCCTTAGAGAATTTTGCAGAATAAGAGGACCATTTAAACTCTATAATACATGTTTCATGATTTCTCAATGGATTTCAATGATGGGTGTGATCAACACATTCCTTTGGTGTAATTTCTTATTAAAATAAACATCACTTAAGAATTTCTATTTCTCCGTATTAATACCAATATAGATGGATGAATTGGAATCTAACATGTTATAATGATATTTCAGAAATAACGAAATTAGGATCTGATATATATGACAAAATGAAAGAGAAGGTTAGAGCCGTTCAACATCATAAATGTGTCTCTAAGAGTAGAAAAAAATTGCGGACACTCAATGAGGAGTTATAGAGTATAAAGTTATTAAGAACATATTTATAGGAATTTCACTAAGGAATATGGTACTGATAATTGAATATAATTAATAAATGATCCTAAGGTATATTGGCCCATTAGAGATTATAGATTAGGGGTGTCCAGAACTGACTCGTCCTGATGGGTTCAAACCTACCCGATAGGGTTTGGTCGGGCCAGGTCGGGTTACACAGAAACAAACACGAGTTCGGTTCATAACGGGTCGACCCAAACATGGGTTGGGTTGGTTCTGGGGTAGGATTCATTTAAACCCAACCCAACCTATGACCCGATGGGTTCCAACAGCCAAAAAATCCCTAAATCTAATAATCCCTCCTCTCTCGCTTGATTCAGTCACGCTCACATCGGGCTCGCTCCCCCGCGACCCCTCCCTTACCTCACATGGTGAAAGGACCCTACCCTACTCCATTTCTTCCCTTACCTCACTATTGACGATAGAAGTGGTGATAAAACCGCCTCTCCTTCTTCCTATTCCTTCCTCGTTCTTCTCCAACCCCTCATTCCTTCTGTTCTATATTCTCCATCCCCTACGAAAAACCCTAATTCCATCCTCCTCTCATCCTTTTCATCCTTTCGCACCTCTGAACCAACCAAAATAAATAGATCACATCTCTTGCATCCTCCCCCGAAGGAATCCTTCCCAGTAATCAAGTTCGGGATTGGGAAGAAAAGAAAGCCCTTGGTTTATTCTAGGTCGCCTTCTATCCTCCAGTCTGCTATTGTGCTTGAGAGTGGTTCTGACATAGTAGTAATTTGTGGTAAGGAGTTAATTTTTTATCCTGATATTTTAAATTACTTTTTCCCTTATGACTCTTCAATTTTGTTTTTCTATTTTAAAATTATGGTTTAGTCACAAATGGACTGCTTACCTAGTTCGACAACATCTACAAGAGTCATGTTCGGGTAGAGTCATAATTTTCTTTTAAATTTATCACCAGTAAAATTCTGGTTTTGTCAAAAATTCATTGCATTAGACCCAATTCTGGTTCAGTAATGTGGTTTTTTGTGGGGATTTTAGGATGATTTGTTTGATAATCTACCAATTTTACATGAGGAATGACTAGTATTGGTTTCATTTATTCCTTTGTGTTTCATTTTCCCATTTATGGTGGTAGATTGGGGTTTCCTAGTTTACTGCTGGTAGCCTCGTAGTCTTATGATTGTGATAGTCTCAAAAAAGGATGCACCATATAATTATTTAAATAAATTAATTCTTAAAATTTTTATCATTGATTATCCTTGTATTTTTGAAATTACAATTTTATATATTGGATTAAAATTTGTTCTTCTCATTCTGCAAGGGGTGTGTGTGACACAACTGACAATAGCGAGCGATTCATGGAATGTGATAAAATAAGTTATTCTAATCCTCCAGTTGGCACAGGAACCCAAATTCAGATGAGGTATACTCCAACTAAAAATTTAATGGAAATAGAAAGGGAAAGTAGTTGCATACTAGTTGAAGAAATTGATGGTAAGAGGTCTCCTCCTAATAAGAAGGTAACAATTCATAACCCTCATGGTTCTAGAATTTCTCAATATTGGGATCATTTTCATAAGAAAAATGGAATGTATATTTGTAATTATTTTGGAAAATATTATGCTTGCGCATCTGGACAATATGGAACTAGTAATTTGAATAGGCATATGATGAGGTGAAAAAAAATCCACACAAAAATCACGACAAATATCAAACCACAATTGGTCTTACAGTGAGGTGTGAAGATGAGGATGATGGGATAGTTTAAATTTCAGTAGCTCATTTAAACCAAGAAGAGTGCAGAATAGATATTTCTAAAATGATAATGGTTGACGAGTTATCATTTAAATATGTTGAGAATAAAGGTTTTGGAGAATTTATTGAAGTTGTTCAATTTCAATTTCATGTTCAATATTTAAAAATTGTTTCTAGGGGTCTCTTGTAGTTATATTTGGCTGAGAAAGAATAATTGAGGTTTGTGTTTGATATGTTCTCTCACATGGTATTCCTTAACTCCGACACATGGAATTCAATTCAAAATCTGAATTATATGTGTGTGACTGTAGATTTTATTAATGATAATTGGATGTTAAATAAAAAAAATCATCTGGTTTTGTCTTGTTGAGGATCATAAAGGGAAAATAATTTGACGGGTATTAGAACATACATTCAGACAATGGGTGATTTTAAATACTAATATTGTTACCATGTACACTGCTAGTTCAAATAATACAGAAATCAGTTATTTTGTGAGGATAGTTAATTATTGGAATGGGTCTGTTATTAATGGACAGTATAAGCATATGATATGTTGTGCACATATTTTAAACCTTATTATTAGTTATGGGATACTGAAAACATCAACATCAATTTCTAGAATCAATCTTTCTTACAAATATTTGAGAAGATCTCCATAATGATTGGCTCTTTTCATGATCATAAATGAGGAGGTAAAAATTCCTAGTAAAATGTCATAATTATTGTTGTGCCTACTAGGTGGAATTGTTGTTACTTTAAGTTGGATGATTTAGAGATGTATCAGAAAGTATTTAATCGCCTCGAGGAGGATGTATGTTTCAGGAGTTCTCTTTTCTGTGATGTTGGGGCTCCTACAACATATGATTGGGAGCGTGCTCATATATTTTTATGCTCTTAAAAACATTTATGATAGCACTGTTGAGTATTCAGGTTCTATTCCTGTAACATGTCACACATTCTTTCATACTCTTTGTGGAATATATATAAAAATCAAAAAATGGATGATGATTCATGATATTATTGTGAGTGAAATGGCTATTGAAATTAAGCATAAGTGGGATAAGTATTGGGGTATTTGTTCAAATTTTAATTCTCCATTGCATGTGGTAGTTTTTGTTGATCCACGATATAAATTGGAATATGATAGATATAGTTTTGAAATAATGTTTGATGATGAAGAAGACAAAAATCCTTTGATCAGTAAATTAACTAATGTTCTAAATAATCTCTATGAGATATATAATTGTAAATATCCCATACCAATTTTTGATAAATGTGAGTCATGTTCCCATCAAGAGACCCATATTCATGATTCCAGTACCAATAGTGAGAATAATGAGAAATGGAAAGATGCATATAGATTAAAGAAAATGAAAAGGCAATTGAACCAACAAAGGAATGATGTAAAGAGATATCTTTAGATTGATGATTTTGAGAATGATTTAAAAGGATTTTATATTTTAAGATGGTGGAAAGGAAAAGAAAGAAAACGTCATGTTCTTTTTTGCATTTATTGAGTTATTCTAGAAATTTATTTAACTACAGCATCTTCAACGTCATCTTTTAGTACAAGAGGATGATTCCTTAATCCAATACATATTAGTTTTAACCCTAACATATATGAAGCATTAATTTTCTCAGGAAATTGTTTTATAAAGTCTAAAATAATTGATATTTAAAAGAAACGTGAAAAGTGTAATCGAATAAATCAGGTACAATTAAAAAAAATAATTATTTTTTATCATTTTTTATTTTTCCATTAAAAAACATTATTTGAAAAACTAAAACACTGACTTGTTCTATCTTTTATTGTGTTTCTTTGTGATATTAAATCATCCACCACCCCAATTAATTACCAGAGTTTCACTATCTAAAGTAAACGAAGCAAGGATGATGGATAGATCAAAATTTATTAATGTATAAATTTATGATTGATTTACAAATTCTTTTAATAATATTGTAATCACATATATAGATCACCCAAAAAGAATATATAGTTTCTTCCCATGAATTGATTCCTCATCTGATTTTTATTCATCTATCATAGCTTTAAAAGGATATTTTTTGGATGAATCCCCATTAACTTCAAACAAATGTTATTATTTGTTCATAGCATTGGCTTATGCCTTATTAATTTTCTTAGCCTTTTACAATTGATCATTACAAACTAAACACTCTTTATTCTAGTTTATATTTCATTCCCTTCTTTATTTTGTTCGTAAATTGTCCAATACATCGAACTTATATACGGTGAATGATAGTGGAGTCTCTTCTCTAAAAAGAAATGATGGATGTTGGCTAATTTCTTCCATCTACTGGGTTTTTAACTATTATACATAGCATCATACACATTTTCTAAATATATTTGATCTTATGTATCCGGATTTGAACAATTTCTTATTGGAATTTTTGCTAAATTAGATGTTAATTTTTGTCTGTGATATCTGAGAGTGTGACTATATGTATTAATTCTGATGTAAATAAATATTTTTGTGTTCATTGTTGGGTCTGGTGGTCTAGGGAAGGGGTGCAGGGGGGAGAGGTCGGGTCTGGTGTGTTGAGGGTAGGGGGTTGGTGGCGGGGTGCCTATTCTAGGGTGAAGGGTATGGTTGGTGCATGTGGGGAGGGGGAGAGGGGCTTGGTAAATGGGGCTGGTGCAGCATGGCAGGGGGTTGGCGCTGATGGGGGTAGGGGGGAGGGGGATGTGCGAGTTCAGTGTTGGGGGAGGGGTTGGTGGTGTGGGAGAGAGGTTGGTGCATTCAAGGGAAGGGGGGAGGGGGGGATTGGTCTTGGGGGCTGGTGTAGCATGGCTGGGGGTAGGTGCTGGTGGGGTAGGGGGAGGGGGATGGGCTAGTGCAGGGTAGGGTGAGGGGTTGGTGGGGTGGGAGAGAGGTTGGTGAAAACAAGGGAAGGGGGAAGGGGGAGGTGCTAGTGCAGGGGGGAGAGGAAGTTGTTGTGCAGGGATGTGGGGATAGTGCATCATGACAGGGGGGAGGGGAGGGGCTAGTGCAGCATTGGGGATAGGGTATGGTGGTTGTGTAGTGCTGGGTGGAGGGGGAGGGGCTAGTGTAGGGGGTGATGGTGCATAGGGTAAGAGAGGGGATGGTGTAGGGGGTGAATTACTGGGTGGGGTGCAGTTCTGGGTGGAGGGGGAGGGATGGTGAAGGGGGCAGGGGGTGGTGGTGCACGGGGTAGGGGGACTAGTGGGGCGGAGCCCTGTCTAGGGGTAGGTGATGGTGAAAGTGGTTATGGGGGTGGTCTGTGTTAGGGGTAGGTCTGAGGATTTGTGCAGCAGGGAAGGATGGGTAAGGGGTTATTGGGGGGAAGGGTGGGATGGTGCAGGGTATGGGGAGGGGTTGGTGGGTTGGGGGAGAGACTAGTGCAAGCAAGGGCATGAGGGTGGAAGAGGGGTTGGTGCAGAGGGTAGGGGAGGGGCTTGTGCAGGAGGTGCAGTACAGGGTGGGTTGCAGTGCATGGTGGAGGGGGAGGGTCATGTGCATGCGGTAGGGGTGTGATTTGAAATAGGGTAGGGGGTGTGGATGGGGGACCGTAGTCTAGGGTGTATGGGGTTGGTATAAGTGGGGAGGGGGAGGTGGGTGGTCTGGGTGGGGGGTTGGGTCTAGGGGGCGGGTGTAGTAGGGTAGGGGTAGGGGGCTAGTGGGAGGAGAGGGATGGGCTAGAAGAGGGCAGGGGAGGGACATGTAGGGTGAGGGATAGGTCGGGGTAAACAAGGGAAGGGTGGAGGGTTTGGTGCATGGGGGAGGGAGGGGTTGTAGAGGGCAGGGTGCTAGCAGGGCAGGGGTAAGGGGAGGGGCTGGTGCAGATGGTGTGATAGGGGGCTGTTGGGGTTGCAGTGCTTTGGGTAGGGGTTGGGGCTAGTGTAGGGGGCAGGGTAAGGGTGTTGGTGGTGTATAGGGTAGGGGCTGGTGGGGGGATCCAAGTCCAGGGTTAAGGGGGATGGTGTAGTGGGGATGAGTAGGGGATGGTCTGGGTGGGGGGGCTACGCATAGAGGTAAGATGAAGCAGGGTAGGGGAGGTAGGGGCTGGTGGGGGAGGGGGATGGGCTAGTTCAGGGTAGGGGGGCTGGTGGGTTGGGGGGGGGCTAGTGCAAGGCCAGGGGGAGGTGGAGGGGATGGTGTAGTAAGGGGAGGGGGAGGGGTTGTGCCAAGAAGGGGGGATCGTGCAGCAGGGAAGGGATATAGGGGAAGGGGATGGTGCAACAAGGGGATAAGGGATGGTGGGGGTGTAGTGCAGGGGGGAGGGTGATGGATTGGTGTATGTAGGGGGGAAGGGGGCTGGTGAAATGGTGAGGGGAGGAGTATGGGGTGATATGGGTGGGGTTGGGTCTCGGGGGGGGGGGATGGCTCTGTGTCCATTAGGTTAGGACGGGTTGGTTTGGGGTCAGGTTAGGGTTAGCGTTGGGTTGGTTCATGTTTACACATAGAACCTGACCCGAACTGGCACAACACACAGCTGGTTGGGTTGGGTTAAGACCTTCAGCCATTCATCAGGTAACGCGACCCCAACAGGTTGTGTTGGGTCGGGTCTACTGCTCGTGAAGCATATGAACTGATCCGACCCAACCCGGCCTTTTTGGTAGGGTCGGGTCTCGAAACTCCCATGACCCGACCCGACCCGACCCATGGACACCCCTATTCTAGATCATATTATGATGAGATATTATTACTGAGTGCTTCTAATGTTTCTATACCAAGATCTTGATGTGTTATAGGTATCTTTCATGAAGAAGTATATATCTCATCCTTCACATGTACTAAAACCATATATAATATCCATCAATCATGATCTCTATTATGAGGAAAAAAATAGTTATTTTGTATTATATAGACAATGTGCTACAAAACAATACCCCAAAAATGGTCAATGTTTTGTGGAAAAACCAAAAATTTGGGGAAGCTATGTGGAATCCTGAGGATGCGATTAGGCATACAGTTATGAGGTTTATTATATAAGAGTAATATAATTTAAAGGTGAAAAATCATTTAAATTGTGGTAGAATGTGACATCATTAAATTTTTTATTATACTTCTTGATAAATAATTTTTTTCATCAATCACTACATACAACACTGAGTTCAAATGAACAAAGATAAAAATTTGAATTATTATTATTTAAATTGATAATTATTACATATCCATTAGATTGATGTGTATGAATATTAAAACATGAATCATGAAAAAAAAATATAGTTTAAACAGGTATAAAATTAATTCTTTGGTAATCAGTTCATTATAAATGAAAATAATAGAACATTGAATGTTATAAACACATATATCAAAAAACCTTTTTTTTGTGATCCATGTGTTGTAATTTTAATAAATTAAATTAATCATTATTTTTTGAAAGAGTTTAATGAAATTATTTTATAATATATTCATTAAAATATTTTATAATTAATCTAATCTTTTTACTACAAATGGTGTAAGAGGAAATCCAATTCGAGTCGAAAAAAATATTTAATTTTTTTTTTCATTGACATTTATGTATTCATATTAAAATTTTAATTATTCAACTTCTCAAGAATGAATTTTGAAAAAAAGAATAAATATTTGGAATTAATTGGATTAAATTTGGTAATTAGGTCCCTTTAAATTTTGGTCATTATGAATACTAAACATGGTGAACATTTCTCCCTAAATTAAATGTAAAATGGTTAAAATTTTGTTAAATTATGATATAACGTTGAAAAATAATCCCAACACATTCATTTTACCTATTTTATGTTATTATTTCAACCATTTCCTTCAATTTCGATAATATATGGCTACTTTGTTTCATTATTCTTTGATTATGTCATTTATATTAATTTATAGAATTATTAAATAGAAATTGTCTATCCCTTGAATTTAATATATCTAAACATTTTACATAACGATAAACAGTTTATATGATCGATTATAAATGTTAATTTATATGATAAATTATTTTTTATCATGTTAATATATTTAAATTTTTTAGTTATTAGATATTTACAATAAATTATTATGCAACCCCGAAATAAATATTTTTTATTTAACAGAAAAATAAATTAAATGATTTTGAAAAAATTAAATATAATTCAATTTTAGTGTATTATTATGATAGAATAATTTTTTATATAAAAACAAGATATTTTATATCTTTCAGTTTTTTTATTAAAAATAAATTGTTTTTATGATGTTTTTAAAGTCAACTTAATTGAATTGTTCTTAAAATTACATTAATAGTATTTTAGGACAAAAATATATTAATAAATAATTTAAAAATAAAAAAATGATTAAATTATTCAATTATGATGACAAATGGTCTAAATATAATTCATTGGTCATTTTTGGTAAAATTAATAAATTTGAATTAAATTAATACCCCTTTAATATTTACAATACATAACACGGTTAAGATTAAAATTAGTGAACCAAGAGGATAAACAAAATGATAAGGATTAAAATTACACCAAAACTAATCTATATTTAATTTCTAGATGATTTTAAACCTTATTCACTCTTTACTAGAATCTATAGAACATGTGATCCATTTTGATTGAGAATTACTATTTTATACTATAATTATTTTTGTATTTCCTATAGTATTATTTATCCTCCTTATAAAAGGGAACACTTCTCTCTTTTATTCATGAAACACAGACCAATATATCTCAACCAAAACCTTAAAAAATCTTTTCCAATCATCCCAATCAATGTTGTATAGTTTTTATTCCTTTATTACATGCCCTAGATCCTTAGGAGGTGATCTATATGAGTTTATTCTAAATAAAAGTTAATCTCATTATCCAATCAATTTCATTTACATTTTCTTTTACCTTATCAAAATATGGAGTATTCATCATCAAATAAAAAATAATTATACTAAATATACATAAATTTTATTAATATTTTTAAACAAATATTATCAACCCTCTTTTCCATCAAATGAATAATGATAACGTCACTCGGGCATTTGTGTAAACTACCACCTTTATGAAGTGATGTGATTCATTTTTCATTTCTTCATTACATATACTGTAAAAAGATATTATTAATAAATATTTCTGATATATATGATGTAATAATTATTTATTAAATGTTAATATTTTTTTAATTTATTTCTTTTCATCACTTGAATATTGAAAACCATAATCATTTGTAAGTACAACCTACCTTCTCCATCAATGGTGTAAATTATTTTTCTACCTCTACCTTTTTTGGATTATATATATATATATATATAATAAATAAATTTGATATTTATATAATTATTAAAATTATTTTTATGATCAAAACGTGATTAAATTATAAGACAAAATCTACAAAACCCAAACATACATGAAAAATGAAGCATTTATCATCCGAATAAAATTATTTTAATAATAAATTGTTAGTAAATGATTGATAACGGGTTATAAGAATATTATAAATGAAATATATTATTTTGGTAATATAATATATTTATATTGAAAATTTATATTTTATATAGGATCTTTGAACACTTACACAAGATTTCAGAATTTCGGTAAGGGTTTATTTCATAATATCATCATTATTCATGATTGTTTTTGTTTATGTATCTACATGGGAAATTATTATTTTTTCCAAAAGTTGTGGGAAATACCCCTTTGTTGATAATTAAAAAAATAAAACTCCTTTTGAAACCATGGAATAGTGGGAACCCATTACAAGGACCATATGTATGATTCAAAATGAACCTGACATAAGGGCCTTATATGGACACATATGTCAAATAAAAAACGAAATACATAATAAGAATATGCAAAAAGTATTATAATCCCCCTATCTAATAATTTAATTGACAATTCATTCAATGATGATTTTATTCCCCCCCTTCTATTAATTTCTCTATGATAGATACACACCAATAGAAATGTACTCCTTCATCCCACATGAAATTGCGGGAAGTGGACTAGATGACAGATTCCAGCACACCTATCTCTCTTTCGAGTCTCCCACAAAATGGTTCTAGCAAGGGACTCACTACACTCCTGACATAATTCACAAAAAAATCATATAGATAATATATACATAAATTAATCAAGGTACCCATCCATCCATCTGGTGAGTAAAAGCGGTTGATTGATCTGTTTCAGCACACCCATAACTCTTTTGAGGTCGCCCACCCGACACCTTCTGCAAGACAAATATTCCTACCAAATGAAACGAGATGAAGGAAAATTCCCACCATAATGTATGCTCCCTAATATACATTTAGATCCATGGATACACAACAGAGACAAACCACTAGAGTTCCATCATCCATGTTAGCCAAAACAGAGAAAGAAACACTTTCTTAAACCAACCAACTACCATTAGAAGGTAAGACCATATAGAATGATGGCCAATCCACTGTTAAAATGCTTCCAAGACATAAAACAATCCATCAGTGCCTCTGACCCACCAATAGATATCCACCAAAGAAATCCTTACTATGCTTTCATGAATACTAAAACACCGAACACCACTCTAAGGCCCTAGAATCCATCTAAAAACACTACAATTAGACCCCTGAAAACCACCACTCACGATAGAGACATCAACAGAAAAACGTATGTGAGAACCACCATCTGTTGTTGAATGAACTCCACCAAATGAACAACTGAAACCTGTAAACCCATACAGGGGCATTGAATCATGCCGAGAGACATCAGATCTTGGGATGTGAAGTGTTGGAAAGGTCACATAGGATGCTGATGAAGACATTAATGACCAAATTGAGGTGATTAAATATAGGGGTATTTTTTTAAAAGGAAATGTCTTGGTCAAACACCAAGACACAAAATTAGTATTAAAAAAGGGGAAGGAAAATTACAATAGTCTGAAGGAGGAAATTTTATTACAATCCTTTTCATGGAACGGAAGGAGATCAATTGGTAAAGTATCACTCCACGTAATAGCATGGTTGGTCCCTTTGTTAGTAAGCTAATCCGCCACCTTGTTTTCTTCCCTGTTGCTATGGGTGGAAATGTATACGATCTCTTAAAGTGAGATATGGAAAATTTTCCAATGTGCTGTAAGAGGCAAATTAAGGTGAGACAAACCATTCCAAATGGCTTGGATGATGGTGGTGGAGTCACTTTAAATCCAGATATTTTCCCAACCTTTTAACTTGACAAAGTTGACCGGGTGTATCACAACCAACATCTCCTCCTCCAGGGAAAAGGTAAACCCACAACCACCAATGAAACAACCCTGGAACTGACCAAGATAGTCTCTGAAGATGGCTCCACAGCCTGCTGGTCCAGGGTTTCCTTTCGAGGTGACATCTACACTGATCTTTATCCAGTCAGGGATTAGATCCTGCTAGAAGAATTCGAAGAGATGCTTCGACTGATTGTAGATCCCTATAATTACGAGCTGACAGAGAATATCAAAGTCACAAACCGAGTTAGCGAAGGTGGAATTATGAAGATTGGACATGTCTCTAATAGCAATCAGACATCTCGAGAAAACTGTATTAAGATTTAATGATACACCTGTGTGGATTATATCATTTCAATCATGCCAGATAATGAGGAGAATCTCTGCAATAGCGGCTAGAAAGAGATTTTTAATCTGCAGCGAAAGATCCATCTCCACACAACATTTGAAGAAAGAGCAGATAAAATCAGAAATTAACCATCTGCAATCAAAAATGTCAGTAACAAAATTCCAAAGAGGAGAGGTCGTAGCGTAGGACAAAAATAAGTGATTGATGTCTTCCCTATGTTGATGACATAGCAGACATTTGGAGTAGAGTTGAACCCCAAAAGATTGAAGGCAAACCTCCGTGGGAAGGCGCTTGTGTGCAATACACCAGAAAAGATTAAATCTGTAAGGCATTATCTAGGGTTTATCAAAAGTCTTCAACCAAGAGAAATTGTACTGAGATTGAGAGAAGAGATGCTTATAATATGAATTGGAGTCCAAGATCCATTATGATCTAGAATCCCAAATAATATTGTCTTCATCTATCGAGAAGGTGTAGTCATCCACCACAGTTTTGATATGATCAGGGAGATATATGAAGGTGGAATGAATTACATCTTTTATGATTGAGTTTATAGAATCTATAACAACATTATATGAAAGTATCTAATTAAGGGGAACTCCAGTCTAGTTGTGAAGCCATAATTTCATAGTATAATCAGAAGAAACCATGCATCTAGAGTTGTGCATGATATTGATAAAGTAATTTGTAATGTATGGATAGAGGGAAGAGCTAACATAAATCAAGTGACGAGAATTGAGAATATCCAGGAAACGATTTTTGAGGAAGGAAATGTAGTCAGATTTGCTATTAACTAAGTTCAAAGTGAGTCTGGCCTGGAGGGATTCATTAAAGAACATGATATTTTTAATTCCAAGACCTCCCGTTTTGATAGGTTTACAACAGGTAGACCAGGGGACATTGACAAGTTTCCTCTCCAAAATACTCCCCATCCAGGAAAATTTCTAAATATAGGTATTAATTTTCTTAAGGATACTGATAGGAATATGTAAATCATCAACGAATAAACCGTTTTGGAGACAATATAAAATTTCACAAGGCAGATCATACCAGCCATAGAAATAGATTTTCCTTTCCAAGAAGAAATATCATTAATGAGTTGGTTTTATAGATCATTAAAATATGAGGGCTGAAGCTGACCCCAATATACAGGGACGCCCAGATAAGAAAATCGAATGTACCCTTCTTTGATACCGAGACTCACAATGATGTGACCTTTTCTAGGAGCTTTGAAATATTTACCAATGAAAATAAAATATTTGCTCCAATTTATGGATTACCCTGAGATCTCTTCATAATGAGATAGGGCATCATTGATAGTGGTGATGTTTCACTTTCCACCAATAAGGAAAAGAATAATTTCATCCACATAAAGGTGATGGGTCAGGACATTGATGTTTCTGGCAGCCTGGATGGGATTAATCTTGTTTGAAAGAACCAAAGAGGTGAGTAGATGACTAAGGTAATCCTTTGCAATGTATGAAATAATGGTAGAGAGAGTATCAAATTGTAGAACTCCTTTCGAACATTTGAAATAGCCCTTAGGAGATCCATTAATGAGGATAGAGATAGAATCTGACTTGAAGAGAGAGTTGATGCTGCTAATAAAGTTATCATGGAATCCAAAAGCCCGGAGAACCTTGAAAATGAAACCCAATCAATACTATCAAAGGCTTTCTAAATGGAAAGCTTGATAGAAATGTTTCCTCCTATGGAGATTTTATCGAGGGCATTGGTGGATTCATATGCAAGGTAAATGCAGTCCTGAATAGACCTCCCTTTGATGAAACCAAATTGATTCCTAGATACAATTTTATTACACAAGTCAGAGATCCTATTAGCTAAGATATTTGTGAAAATTTTGTAGAATGAGTTGATGAGAGCGATAGGCGAAAACAGGTGAATTTCAAAGGAATTGGGAACTATAGGTATTAAGGTAAGGAATTGAGCATTGATACCATGGGGAAGGAACCCAGTAGAGAAAAAATTCCTAACAAGCTTGCAAACATCCTTTTTAATAACATCCCAATTGAGATGAAATAATCCATTATTGAATCCATCAGGTCCAGGAGCACTATCAGGGTTTAGGCCAAAAATAGTATACATGATCTCATGATCAAGAGTAATTCCCTAGAGAAAATCGTTGTCTTTTTCCTAGACTAAATAATGTATTGCTCCATGATGAAGGTTCTTGTTAATACAAGCCCCATTAAAAATATTCTCAAAATAAGCAACCACAAGATTGTAAATTGAGGCCTCAAAGTCATGAATGGTGTCATTATCTTTTAGAATAGAGATTAGATGACAGACCTTCCTAACCCTTTGAAGAGAATTGTATAATTTAGTGCTGCGGTCACCATTAGAGATCCATTTTATTTTGAAGACTTTTTTTAGATGATATCCTTGAGAGTAAGCAAAGAATTGAGTTTCCTTGAAATATTGATCTCCTGGTGAGGGTCCGACGAGAAATTAGTATGGGTGGAATTATTTTGTGTTTGATTGAGATCAGTCACATGTGTGGCTATGTCTCTATCAACTTCCTTAGATTTATCCTTGCACCAGCCCTTGAGACAGAGTTTTAGGTGTTTGAGATTTCTCATACTAGCAAAGACATATGGGTGATGATTCATCAACTTCCCGAAATTTTGAATATTCCTAGAACACTGTACATTACCAGACCATGCATTGTTGAATTTAAAGGGAATACTCGACTTGAAACAATTAGAGTGGAAGCTAACCAAAATAGGGTGATGGTTAGAGCACAGATTATGTAAGGTGATGATAGAGACCGTGTCCCAGGCATCGAGAGCTGTAAGATTCACTAGGGCCCTCTCTAGTTTACTAGCATCCATCTTATTATATTGTCTCCTATACCAAGTAAACTTAGAACCTATGAGATTATCCTCGACCCGATTACATTCTTCAATTGTGGATCTAATCTCTCTAGATGATATTTGAGAATGAGAGGGCCAAAGTTTTTCACAAGGGGAACAAATGGCCTTAAAATCTCCAAGAACTAACTAGGGGTCAGAGAAATTACCAGCTAAATGTACCAGTTCATCCCAAAGTGGAATGCGATCCTGGTATCAGTTTTTAGCATAAACAAAAGTGCAGTACATATGAAGATTATTAAAAATCGCAAAGAGCGGGGGACCAGGAGAGTGCCGCACCATAGTCCCCAATTAGGTAATTATTTACTCTATATATTTGACCCAATATATTTTCTTTTACTCTATGTATTTAATATAATAACAAAATTTCTTTTCATTTTCAACTCTTTTTAATACTAATGATATAAAAATTATGTTTTTAAAGAAAATAGACATTGTTTTTTTACTCGGTCGGGAATCATTTTCGTACATGACCATAATTTCCTTAAAATATTTTAATGAATCATTTAAATTTTAATTTTTTTTATTAAATAAAATTTACCCCAAGTTTAAATTTGAATAAATTATTTTAAAAGAAATATTCTATTATTTTCTCTAAATATTTTAACTGTAAATATTTTCTTAAAATGTAAATGGAATATTATTTTTATGTATACTGTAAGAATGTAATTTCCTGTCATTATGAACACTCCATTATATAAAGATTTATTCAAAAGTATGGAAGGATATTTCAATTAAAATATTTAATATAATATTTTTGAAATCGTTATATTTTAAATAAGTGATTTCAAGGTGATGACCCAATTTTCTTCAATAAATTTTCCATATATATATTTATCATAATTTCATCAACGTAAACAAATTGGTTTCAATATTATACTATATAATAATGATAGCCAAAAGGTTCGAGAGAAAGGAAGAGACCTACACCCAACAAACTATTAAAAAAATGAATAAATAGTAGAAAGTGTCTCAGAAACAAGAAGCCTTACAATGCCGTGTGTACAATGAACGTTCACGATCATTGAAAACCAAACTGTCAAAATAAAATGGTAGAACAAATGAACAACTGGAACTGACCTCCATGATCACCCTTTTGGAGAGAGTATTAGAAACCTGATTAGCTTCTCGAAACACATGAGGGACATTGAGTGATAAGCATTCAGCAAGACTAAGGTAGGAGATCCAAGCAGACATCATCCTCTAAGGAACATTCCGAGATCTATCTTTCAAAATCTTCATAGCAATAGTGGAATCTGACTCCAAAAATACTCTATGCCTACCATAACGAACCACATACCTGATAGCCTTGATCATAGCCTAATGTTCTTCCTCAATCGCATGAGCATACCCAACATAATTAAAGAAGCGTCCCTTAACGAAACCTGGAGGAATTCTGAAAACTCCACCACATCCTGCAGGACCCGGTGCACTAGAGGCAGCCCCGTCCACATTCACATTCAACCATTCAGAAATTGGTGGAATCAACTGAATGTACTTAACCATTCTATACTTATTTCCCTGCCACGAACAACAAGAGATCTCAATAGAACAATGTCAGAAACATCATTGTTCATCGAACCGGTTCGAATCATCGAGGCAAGCATGATGCATCTGTGTACCACAAGAACATCGTCCCGGAAGGAAGGATTCACATTGTTAAAAACAATATTGTTCAGAGATTTACAGATAGAAGAGAAGACCAAGACAATAACTGCAATAAAAAGAAATTTCACTTGATCACAGAAATCAATCATAAAGGCTGAAGTAAGCAGTGAATCAAATGAGTAAAAATCAAATAAGCAGTGGAATGAGGATTGCATATACTTACATAGGAGAACAAAAAATATGCATTGTAAAAACGGATGTAAAATTGATTGATCATTGTTAAAGCACAAGGGACATACCACAACAAAATGAAATCCTTTACGATGTAGCATGCACTGGATAGGCATTCAATTTTTTCAGATTCTCCAGAGTATCAGAAAATCACTTGGTTGAATAAAGGGCTAGCAAAATCCTCCCAACCATGAAGGGATTCTAGAACTGACACAACATTATAGATTGTAATAAGCCCGACTTGAAAAGGATCCATTGATAGTAGGTTTCCAGATTAAAGTTTCTGTATCAACATAGCCATTGTTAGTAATTTTCAAACAATGATTACTATGGATGATTTCATAAGAATCATCATTTCCATTCAGTTCATCATATTGAAAGGATTCATAGAGAAAGAGGGATATTAATAGAATCATTTATATGGGAGGATAGCCAAGGAGTACTCCAACAATTGAGATGAGAACCCGGAAATACCAGCCATGTTGAATAAAACATGATATTTGAGTATGCAGTCCCCAATGAAGACCACACATAGGATTTGAGATAAGCACACATACTATTTTGCAGTTGATAAAGAAAGCTGTCAACCAGAAATTCCAGAGAGAAATCAGGTTTGGAGTGAATCCTCCAAGGGATGTTTTGATGGAGAGCATTATTAAATAATCTGACATCTTTGATACCCATTACTCCCATGTTAACAGGCTTCATACAGTTTTTCCAATCAACAAAAACAAGTTTTCTCTGGTGAATTGAGCCGGTCCAAATGATGTTTTGTGTCATTCCATTCAATTCCTTAAGAAGAGCTACATGCCATCTATAAACATAAAAGGAGAATAAAAACCTAGAGGTGATAACTGAGTTTACAAAGAAAACTCTCCCAGCATGGGACATGATCTGTCCATTCCATCTTGCCAACTGATTGGTGATTTCCGACGCAATACCCTCCAAGTGTGCATGTTTCACCCTTCCCAAAAACAAAGGAATCCCAATGTAATTAAAGGGAAGTATACCTCTTTTGACACCAAGTCTACGAGGAACCCTATTTTTCTTCAATATTATAATTCCTTCACCAAAAATAACAAAGGATTTACTCCAGCTGATTACCTGACCAGAAACTTCTTCATAATGTGAGAAGATTTTCTTAATACAAGAGACTGTTTTTATGTCATACTTACAAAATAGGAGTATTTCATCAGCATATAATAAATGTGATGGAGCAAAATAATTCCTTCCTTCCCTCATTCTTTGATATAAACAACTATTGACATGTTCATGAAGACACAAACTCAGATAATCCTCATCCATTGATAACAGAAGCCCAGATAGAGGATCACCTTGCCTGAATCCTCTAGTACATTGAAAGAAACCCCTGGGGGAACCATTTACATGAATGGAAAGACTAGATCTTTCCAATATAGAAAATCCCAAACCAATGAATTTCTCTGAAAATCCGTGCATATAAATAATTGAGAAGATAAAGTCCCACCTTATAGTATCAAATTCCTTCGATATGTATACCTTCAGAGACATGATACCATGGTGAACTCTACTTTTCATAATATTAATACACTCTGAAGTAGTAAAAATACAATTCTGAATATTTCTCCCGGGAACAAATCCATATTGGTTGATAGAGACTAGATTCTTAAAAACTTCACCTAGTCTGAGTGCCATGATTTTACTGATTACCTTCGGAATAGAGTTCCCAATGGAAATAGGCCTGAAGTCTTTGAGGTCCATTGTATTATCCTTCTTCGGAATCAAATAAATAAAATTAGAGTTCATCACAAATGGTATATAGGCATGATTAAAGAATTCACTAATGGCATTGATCACATCAATTTGAATGATATCCCAGTAAAACATAAAGAACGTGTTTGTAAAACAATCAGGACCGCATCTCTATCCATATTTACGGAGAAAAAGTGAAAAATGAATTTCCTTTTGAGAGGGTGTCTGAGTGAGCTTTTTATTTTTATTATCATCCACACTGGATTCCATACATCTAATAATTTTATTTGAGCTGTTCTCCCCAGAATCAGAATATATTTTTTCAAAATAGCAAGTCACGCCAATAGCAATGTCATTTTCAAATGTGAGCATTTCATCGTAATTATTTAAATCCCTAAGAGTACTCTTATCCATTTTCTACCTATGCATGCAGTGAAAAAGTCATGAATTCCTATCCCCATCCTTAATCCACTTAGCATTAAACTGATTCTTATCTAGACTCTCTTTAAGGGTCAAGAGAATATCAAGTTTTAAGGCGGCTTTTATATATTCTTGATATGGGATGTCCTGATGCATATTCCCTTTCTGAAAGCTTAACAAATAAGATACAGCCTCTTTAATATCATTCACAATATTGGAGAAGGATTTTTTACTCCACTCTTTGAGCCTAGATTTCACAATTTTCAACATGGAGGTCAGAATGTGTAAAGAGCTACCTAATATATCTGAATTCAAAGCCTCCAATATACTTTCCCTGCTCAAAGGCACAACCAACCAGGTGTTATTGAACTTAAAGGGTAGAGGTGATGACCTTAGGTTTCTAAAACCGAGATCAATCAGTATGGAATTATGATCTGAGTGAAGTCTGGGAAGATTCATGCCAGAAATTTCCATCATATCACTCCTATTTTCCATTTTCACAAAGCAGCTATCTAATTTACTTGTCTGCCTCCCATTTAGAGTGTATCTTCTTCATGTAAAATATGCACCTGAAATGGGAACCTCATACAATCTAAAATTATCAATGTAGAAAGAAAAGACTTTTCCTGAAGCTCTGCAAAAATTTCTCCCAGTTTTCTCCTCAGGCCTCAGAATGGTATTAAAGTCACCAAGCAGAATCCATCTAGTAGACATGTTTTCAGAAATGGTGGTTAAGGTGTTCCATAATAGTCTCCTTCTAATATACTGGTTAAAAACATACAAAAAAGTCACACAGAAAGAGTTGGACTGAAAACAGAAAAAAGAGTAACTGACTATTGCTCAATTTGAAGAGACTAAATTGTGACACTATTGTGTTTTAACAACCATATAGATTCATTATCGTTATCCTATTGATTGGTTGAAGTAAGGGAGTATCCCAAGGAATTCCAATTGAAATCCATCCATCTATCAAATTTCATTCTTGGATCAGCAATACCCAATAACATGGGTTTATTAGTCACGATAATATGCTTCAAGGTTTTGACTGTGGTAGAATTTCCAAGACCTTAGAAATTCCAAAACATTATCTTAATTTATTGGAAGACCTCTGCCTTGTGTAGGGTCCAACATAGATTACAACTAGGCATTCACCAGGGTCTGATTCAACATTATCCATTGATTCATTGGGTGTTTCTCCAACCTTTGTAGAATCACTATCATCATAAGAGATAGGGATTAACCTATTCTCAGAAATTATGGGCATATTGAAGGACGCAGGAAGTATCCTTTTTTCCACCTTTGAAAGTAGAACCTGGGAGAATTCATCTGCAGGTTCCTGCCCAAGGAGATCCTCTACCAAAGGGGGTTTATGAGTTATTGTAACCAGCATATTCCGGTCACCAGAGCCTTTATTACAGGGAAAATTCTCAAGTCCAACTGATTCCTCACCAAAATCTGAGGCATCATGAAGACCAGCATGCTCGACATCCACTACATGTAGATCCTGTTTACCAAAAAAATCTGTATTTTCAACCATCATATTTTGTGCATCTTTATTGTCACCATCCTTATCAACAGTCACCACCAAAGAGGGATCCTTTAAGGGATTCCATGAGCCATTGACATCTCAACAATGGGAGCATTATCAGCATTTGATTCTATGATAACACCCTGCACCTCCACATTGTTATTCGGCTGCCCCTGGTTAACAATGTCTGGGTTTGGACAACCCTATTCAATTTTCATCCTTCGACAATTACCAGCATCATGCCCTCAGATATTGCAGAGAGAGCAGATCTTATTACTATTGCATTCAGATATTGTCTGTCCAAAATTATGGTTGTTGAGAATTTTTTTTTCTTCCTCTCATATCCTATATAATGATTAATACTATCATCCTTAGTGATGAAGACAACCTCTTACACTAGGGTGTTTTACATGTCCACTTCCACTAAAATCCGCGCGTAGTGTCCAAAACTCGGATTATCAGTTTGTTTATCAAGCCTGATCAGATTCCATACAGAAGATGCAATGTCCCACAAGATTTGAGGGTGCCAATAGAGCCAACTTATTTTATGGATACAGATCCATACCAGAGAAAAGTTTTTTTTGACTGAACCTGGATCAAAGTTACGATCCCATTCATGAATTCGAAGAAAATTAGTGTGTAAGGGGACAAAGCCTACACTCAATGCACACCACTTATGTTCATCAGAGGGGATACAGACATGGTAAAACCCATGCCCCATGGCATTCATCTTCCAATCACTAAAGCCCCAAATTTATGCCAATCAACATGTAAGCTCATGAAATTTCCATGGCCGCACACCTTTTTGGAATCACAACACGAGAAATGATTGAGAACATACACAGTTTTACCCTCTTCACAACCTTATATTGAATCGCCAAAACATGCGTAATCCGACCCTTCCTAATAATTCTTTCTGATCTACCTGCTTCACAACACATTAATGTGTAGCCTCGAGCATTTTTTTCCACATCCGTGAAACTATTCCCATGAAAAGAGGCATCTTTAAGCACCGATTTCTTAGATTTCTATTTCGAACAGAGACTAAAGAGATCCGAGTGCCCGATTCGATCTTCATCAGCAATCTCGTCGGCCTCCTTCCCCTTGAATTCCTCAAAATCCCCTCCCGGTTGAGGGTTATCGCCTGATGGGGTCTCGAGAGCTGCCATATTTTTTTACCATATAATAAAGATATTATCCACAATATTTATCTATAAGGTGTATGCTAGGATTTAATTTGGAATGTATTGTAATTTTGTTTCATATTTATTTTAATATATAAAATTATTGATTTCAATGGAATGTTGACCACGTTCATTTGTTTTTAAATATAATTAATGAATTGAACTTATTATGTGATGTTTGTGGCCTAGAATTTCATATCACCTTAATGCATCGACAGGTCTCATGAGACAAAGTGTGTTTTTTTATTTTGTTGAGACCTTACCCATTTGTTTATATTTCTTATGCAAGGCCTCAATGGAATGTTTAACATGGAAAACATCATGCATTCCATCATTATGAAATCAGTTTTTGAGGTCCATGTGATTATTTTAAAAGTTATATTATCCACGAATAAGTATGAAACTAATTTCATTATTTATATTCAATTATTTCATCATAATTTTTTTAATATTACTTATTTATCATTACTTCTATGTTATCTTCCATTGTATTTAAACCATTATTAAGCTTATAATATCACCCATTTCTTACGTTTACCTTACCAAGGATTCCTATAAGTGTATAATGATTGATATACAAGGATATGATGGGGGGATTAATGATTATATCAATGAAAATACATTGTTTTATTTTTTTTAATGTGTGAATCTAGAATGTATCTAGTTTACCAGACTACTAAACTATTTAGTCCTTTGGTATTTTAATTATTTTATCTAGATCCAATGAATTAAATTGACCTCTATGTTGTAGATACTAGGGTTTTGGTCATTATAACGATATTGGAGGAGATTGGATTACTTATATTAAAATTGAAATTGTATCTTATTAGATTGCAAGTGTAATATCATGTTGTAACAGCTCTGGGACAAGGGGTGGTGATATATGATCCTTTCTTACCAGATATTATTATTAGATCGTGTAAATGATGGAACTAAATATTTTTTAGATTACATTGTGATATGAGAGCACTTGTTGAGATGTGATTATCTTTCTACATTTCCCATCGATAGGAATAACAAAATATATGTGTGACAACCTTGGTAATTTTTGAAATTAGATAATTAATTAAAATGTAATTATCTGTATAACATATTTTGGTATGAGATCATTTTTGGGTGTAAAACACATTTATCGAAAAAATGTTTTCCTTTTTCTGTTGCATGTTATCCCAATATTAATTTCATACACTTATCATAAATAAATACTCAAAAACGCATTTCTAATTTTGATTCATTATTACCCAAAAATATAAAAACTAACAATTTTTTTATTATGAATAGTAATCGAAATAAATGTTTTTCTCCCAAATAAAAATAAATTTGGTAAATAAGGTTAAAAATAATATGACAAGGATTAAAATAGAAATAAAATATTAAATTAACATATTTGGTTACTTTTCAATCGTACTCATATTTATTATAATTGACATAAATTTTGTTCCATTTTTCTTTGAAAAGTATATATATATTATTTTATGTAAATATATTCTAAAAAATTATAGTCACTTTAATTTAATATTTATAAAATATTGTGATCGGGAAAGAAATTACTTATGTTTATTTATAATTTTTTAATCGAAAGATGAAAGATTTCATTTCAACATGGTTAATTATTTTTAAATTTTCTTTTATGAAATAATTACAATAAATACTTGGGCCACACTCACACAGTGCTTCGGTAAGCAGTACAAAAATCATGTATTTAATTATAAATTCACAAAAAGTAATATTTTTTGGATGATTTATAGTTTACCCAGATTTTTGCAGTTATATATAAAATATTACATATGTATGAATGTGTTATATTAAAATTAATATTAAATCATGTTTTCTGAATTTTCATTTTAAAATAATTGTTTCAAAAATGACAATAATTATATTTTATAATTAATATTGTTTTATTAAATGATCTAAAATTACTAAAAACATATCCTTATAAAAGTGAATGGGATATGGTGTAGAATATTAATAATGACACATTTATATATAAATATCCCTTATATAGAAATATTATTTACTGATTCATTGTAAAAACAATCCTAGATATGATGGTAATTGTAAGAAGGAATAATATGTGTTGAAACAAAGATATAAAGCTGAAAACGTCACCTATACTTGTCCTAATTTAATATAATGAGAGGATTTATAATATTAAACTTTATATATTTGTACTATATCAAATTTGATCTAATTTTCCCTAAAAAATAAATTATATGAACGTAATTATTTATACAATTCCAGGTGTTCGCACCCTCACTTATAAAAGGTCACCTCATCTCCTACCATATTCCCACCTTATGAGCACTCCATATCATCCAATACCGACCCAAATCATTTAATTACATCCCTTAACACAAAATAGATATCATGTATTTTACAAAAGACTATCCTAACAAGGATTTATGTGTAAACTAATTTAGGTTGACTGAAGAAGAGGTATAGTTCATAACTGAGTGCTTTCATTTTATTTCTCCATTTTAATAAATTAATGAATCATAAATAAATCAAAAATTATAGAAAAAATATTTGACCTTTAATTTTATAATAATATCTCATTAGAATAACTTATATCCAACTATTATTACATCACATGGAAAATGATACCTTCATTCGTGTACAAGGAGGACTAACGCCTCATAGACTAATGCATTTTGTTTTCATCACCACCTCTCACAGGTGGTACTAATGATGCATTTAATTTATATATGTGATACTAATGCAATATTTCTCATTATAAAAGTATAAAATTCAATATAAAATTTTAACATTCTATCCATTGAAGTATTATTATATCATTCATAGATACGTTTGGATTATGGCATCCACAGAGCGATGTGATTTGTTATTCATTACCAAATAAAATGGTTTTTTTATATAGGTGAACATAATAAAATAATATTATATTTAAGATATAATAATAATTTTTTAAATTAACAATAACATGTAAATTAGTTCTAAAATATTAATTAAAAAATGGAATCATTACTCTTTTGTAAGTGTAACATACTACCCCTCCTCATTGTCCAAAGATGTTGTGAGTGTGATACAAGGAATTAGGTAACATCCCCAAGAAACCAAATATTGGAAATAAGATACAAGATCCTCAATAAAATAAATGTGATTATTGTTCCTTTAAATATAAACAATCCATACTATGTAAAAAATAACCAACCAAATATATAAATGTTGCATTAGAAAATAGTACAAAACATAACGTAACTAAACTAATATACTATATATATGTATAAGTGAAAACCAAAAGACATACTCAAAGATAACAAAAGACCATAAAAATCAAAAATCACATGAGACATCAGCGAGAAACACCAAAACTAATTTGAGCTAAAACTCTACATGTAATTACCATGGTATCAGGATGCCTCACTAATGAACTAAGATACTATTCCATTATTTGTGTCTCGATAGATAATATATGTAAATACATAATGGTGAAAAATAATCGGTTGAGTCTAAACATAGTAGGATTTCTCTAATGAATTCCAAAATCATTCAACTTGGAGAAATAATATAGCCACAATTTATTTAATATGGTTTAAAGGAAGTTTATATTTTTTATATCAAAGAAATAAATAACATCTATTAAACCATAAAAATTTTCAAAGGAAAATAGTTCCCCTAGTAAACCATTTTCAATTATTTGGAATACCCATAACCATGTCTCCACACACACACATCATGCAATTCCCATATTAAAATCCCCACTCATGAGTTATCTCTTTTTGAGATTCCAATATATTATATGGTGATAAATTATAGGATCCCTAGTGGAACACACCCCTTACACATGGTCACGTCTATGAATTCTCTCACAAGAACCATGTTTCATAAATAACTATGAAAATTTCCAAATAAAAAATTTTCAATCATTATATAAATTTCAAATAGTTCATTAAATACGTGAAAATATAATCATAATTATAAAATAACATTTTTATAATAAAATACAATGGCGGTATTCTATAAACCACCAATTTTCATCCAAATTCCAAATCACTCAAAAAAATGGGTTGCGATCAAGATTCACACAATGATTTCAAAACCATTTTGAGAAAATCATTTAATAAATACTTATCTTTCATGTTCTATGTAGGTGTAGATTATATAGAATCCCACTGCCTCAGAATGGATGGCAAAAAATGAAAAACTGCACTAGAGAACTCCAATATCTGATCACAATCCAGGTTTTGTTCACTAGATTCAACAATATTTCATCATAAATGTCAAATAACAGACATATCTATATATCTATAAATGACTATATCTATGGTTTAGTGAGAGATAAGAACATTGAATATTTTTAAAATATGGATGCAGTGATACTTACAAATTAACCTCAGTCTCCAACACATATAGATACACCTAAAAAACAATTCTAGATTGAAGGGAGCCACCTCTGAAGGATGAGATGAAAAACGAATTTTGGATCAAGGGTGATTACGAAACTTAAGAGGCTTAACTTATTTAATTGGGGATGGACCACAATTTTAAGGGTACCAATTGTGTACCATATAGTTTGAAAAATTGTGCACCAACCATACAATGATGCAATCCTATGAAAACCCCTTACATGGTTAGATCACACAGATATGCTAACTTGAATTCAACCATGTATCTCACATTGTTACAAGTTTCATGGTTTCACCCCCATAAATTAAAATTTTTGGGCCAAACCATGAACCAACATTGCACCTTCCCAGTGCAGATTTTCACCCCATACATGGTTTCTTGATTGTGGTGCACCATTTATACTATCCTTGAACAAATCATGAATCCTTATAAAATTCTCCAGACCCCACAAAAATCCTTAAAAACAATCCAAAACATAAACCAAAAATTTTAGTGTAAAAATAATAATTAAGTGACATGAACCAAAAACCATGGTTACTAAAATCACCACTCCATTATCATCTCTATACATTAAAAGTATAAAGTCGATGCTTTCATTGATGATTTTGATAAACTTCTCTAGAATTTTTTTTATCACACTCCAATGTTTTATCCTAAATGTTACCATGATTCCAAAAAACTCATAATATAATTATTCTTTATCCCAAAAAATACCATATACTGTCAATCCACATTCCATGTCCACACCTAAATCAATATAGAATCCATCTCTAGATCAATTTTATCCGATAAAATCAAATGTTAAAGATCATGTTAATAATTATTCAATTAAGATACCATAAACACCTAGTGTATTGAAAAAAATGGATAATCTAATTGATGTTCCACCCCCACCAACCAATTCATGTATCCTGAAAGGGACTATTTAGCATGGTGAAAACATTATTTTCTTTCCAAAATGACGACTTTCAATCAGTAGAGAGATTTTAAAAAACATATGATCACTGAACTCTAATATAAATGTTAATCATTGATTTTACACATATTATTTTTGACAATTATGAGCAATATCCATCCTCTTTCGAATCATTTGAATAATTTATCTTATCTCTTGCATAGGTATGGGTTCAATTATTGAAGTATGACCTATTTTCAAACAAAACATGGATAAATATAATAGTGCCCATAAAATTTTTCAAAATTTTCCATATATATCAAGGAATTACAATTTATTTGTCTGAGAAATACACTAATGATATATTCTCCCCAAAAGATCCATTAATGTCCAGAACAAAATCCCTAATAATGTTTTTCAAAATTTGTATTGTTTTTTCATACTTTACATCCCTTTCAAGATGATAATCTATTATTATAATAAAACATGTTTTAATGGATTTCATTAAGTATTTACAATAATGAAACATAATTATTATATCTCATTCAGATAAAATCAAAATTGGAATTCCATGAATCATTATTGTCTCCCAATTATATAGTTTTTATGAGTCCTCCACCACATTAGTTTCATTAATATGGATGATGAGAGACAAAATTTTGAGATGATCCACTATCACCCAAATGAAATCATATTTCATGGCCATCATTTTTAGATCAATCACACAATCCGTGGTTATCATTATCATTTTCACATCATGATCAATAATGCTTGCAGTATAAACGGTGTTTGTCGATGGTTTTACATTACCTATATACAATAGAGGCATCTTGAGACATACTACACACCATGCCATTTTTTCCAATAGAGTAAAAATATGTTTTCAAAACATTATACATATTTTTTTTCCATGATAAATATCCCATATATAATGGTTGTAGGCACTAATAATATGACACAAATAATCTAAAATAATGACTAAAGATCTCTAAACCACAACTATAAATTCCTATTGGGCATCTAAATCTCAATTTTCTCCCAACCATTGATTTTTGAGTTAGTAGTATAAAAATTAGGATAAAATGTTTGAGAAACTCTAACATGATCAATCAAATTAGGAAAATGAAACATGAATGAAAAATGAAACAACAACTTTGTACAACAAATGTAAATGAATATCCACTATTAACTCCATCATATTCCAATGGTCTAAAACCTCACTATCCAAATGAGTATATCAATTCATGATAAATGCGTCCACTAATGAGTTCCCATTACCAATTGTATAAATAAATTAAATGTCAATGATCTATAGATACCCCTTCCATTTGTGCTACCATAAATTAAAATGTCAGTTTGAGAAAATGTGGTTCAAACACTAATGGTCTGTAAATATCATGAAATCAAAACGAGTTAGATATTAAAACCATGTATTCAAAAGAATATATACTATATCAAAATGCAAATCCGGAATTGAGTAAATTTTCCCATGAACCTGTAACTATCATGATCTATAAGAAACAAAATTATCTCCCATAATGACAAAAAGCATACCCATACCCCAATAAATCACAATAAACTACATATTCCTATCCAGAATATGATAACATATAGATAAGAGATGAATTAATTCCAACATTATTTTCCAGAATGGATTTATGAATTCCTTATTACATTGAAAAGGAACTCCATTACCTTTAGAAGTTATTATCGGTGGATCAAATCATGAAAAATATCACAAAATTTTCACTGTAGTATATAACAAATTAAATGAATCTATATATATTTCAAACATTTTTGGTAGTATCCAAGAGATAAGAACATATATATCATTATGATTTATAGAAATACCTTTTCATAAATTTAATACCTAAATAAGTCCATCTCTTGTACCCAAATGTGATAATTTGATAACTAACCATAATGAATATTCTCCCATAATATACCAAACACTATAGACATGTGTTTCTCATGATCCTATTTTTTCCTAGAAGAAACCACTATGTATTTTACAAACATAAAAAACAATTAGTCTAGATACCACTGAATGATTTTATTTATCAATTCCTTATTGATTATGGGTTCTTTTGTAAAAACAAAAGGCATAACAACATACTTATAATGACGATATATAATTCTAAAAGTAATACATAGAATATCCACCTTCAGAAATAGAAAACTGGTGATATACTAACTAAAAATTATGTCATTTTATTCATGAGAATTTAATATTTATAGGACTAAATAATACCTATACCTAGTATTATGGAAGTAATGGATTAACCTTAAGGAAGGACTACGTTTTAGGTGACCCAAAAAAGAAAAACAAACTAAATCAAGATATCGTAATTAAAATTTATGGATTGTTTTGATTTTATGATGGGAATGATTAATATTGTGAAGGTGAATGTGTGTGTGAGGGTAGAAACATTGGAATGATTGAGGATTATCAAAATTAATGAGAACAATAATTTATAAATTTTGGGGAAATAGATGGAATTTTTCTCTAATTATTATATTTTATTGGTTAATTGTAATTGAATCACCTTGAACTGATTCAAAGTGGCTATGTAGATTTTTCATCATTTCAACCATTGACTAAATTGCCTATATAACTAATAAAATGCATAGATTATTCAATCACTATGTGAGAAATAATAATTTATCATTGAGTTACATTTTTCAATTGAACATCGTGTGCTAATATATATTATGATTGATAGAGTTTTTAGTCAAATACTATTATTAAATAAAATATAAATTCAATATGGATAACGATATATTTTCATTGATACTTATAATTCTGAAAGAAAGTTTTTTAGAAATATAAAGATATATATATGTGTGTGTTTCTGGTAATGAAAATAAATGAACAAATTAAAATATGTAATCCATCTCGACATTTTTCATTAGGGGTGATTAGCTCAAAATCATGATCGTATTAAACATATTAAAAGAATATAAAATACAGAATCCTATGCTAAAATTAATCAAGTAGATGAAATATATAAAGACTATTCTCATTTATGTAACTCCTATTTGAATACTGTAGCTCCTAATGAGACATATATGTTCTCCACACCTCCCTGATGTAACTGGTGAATGGTGTGTTGTCCCACTCCCAGAGTGGTTACTTATTCCATATAATGGACACATCCTATGTTGTTCATCATATATAACCAAATCCTACCATAGGGACTAGATGATCTATCTTGCCTCCATGTGGCACATTCGCTATTCATCATCCACTTCGATGGTGACCATTGAACAAGCCCCTCATAAAAATAATGCTCATCTTATTCCATGTGGAACAATCCCACAAATGGATTATCTCTACGAGGAACATTTAAGGTCCCTGATTACAAATTAATGATTCTCAGAACATTGTCCCTAATTTGATTCCCATAATCTCATTTATGTCGATCATCAAAACCAATTCAACCATGAAGTTAGATAACAGTCATGATAATTGAGAAAAATTCATCTCTAATTTGGGTCTCAATGACTTTTAGGATAAATATATATTTTTTAGTGTGTATATATTACGAAATTTCTTTATACTACTATTAATAAATACATATATACATATACATATACATATACATAAATATATATCTATGGAAATGTATTTGTTATACTTATTATTATAAATAAAATATATTTAAAATTATAATTGTAAAAAATTTACAAACATACAAACTTATAAATATTATATAAATATATATATATACATATACCTATTAATATCATTATATATATATATGTATGTATTTATTTTTATTTCTATTTATATACACATAAAAATATTATTATAATTATTATTTATTATACTAATCTATTTATATTTATATAACATTTCATTTTCCAATTTTATAAATTTTAATTTCATTCTTATCTTCCACTAAAATTTTATTTAATGACGGGGAAGGGTACATGGGGTCTCGACTCATTCTTTTAATGGGGTTTTCAATCCAATAGGGGTTGGTGAGAGATGAGTCTTTAGGAAAGTACATGTGGCATGGTGATAACAATACCAACATTAGATTCACTTTTCCAGGGCATATATGAGGTGGCTTGAGATGTTGTAATGGTATATTGGGATATACCAGTGGATTGAAATGTGGATTGGTTGATCCATATCTACCATTGTAAGTGAATCTCAAATAGTGGATCACGGTGTGGCACTGATTTTTTAATTCAATTTGGATAGGGAAACAAACTGGGAGAATGGCTTCATGTGGTTCATATTCTGTGGTAGTTATTATTTCATCAACCATTTATGTTTGAGTTGTGATATTAAAATTGTTTTTTCATCAATGGTGCATCCATCTCAGGCTTGTTTATTGTAGTTTGTGTATACATGAACCATAGTGTTTTATCTGCAATGACAAGGTTTTATGTCTTTTTTACAACCATAGTGATGGTGATGATTCAGTGTGGCTAGGCTGAGGTTCCTGATCATTATATATCGATCTAATAGTGTTTAGAGGTGGATAACTCTGAAAAAATAGTCTATTTGGAGGACACATCATCGGTGGATATGGGGTGCTACCACTGGTGGAGGATCATAGTGGATGTTGTTATAACATGGTTCGTTCATGAGGTATGAAATCCTTTTTCTTACATTAAATTTTGGTTTAATTGAGTTTATATAGTCATATGTGAATGCCTCTGATTTCATGGATCTTTTAGGGGTCTATGAGACTTGTTTAGTGTCAAGAACCCAATATTTTGGGATAAAAGGCATATTGTATTGTTGATAGAATATATACGGGGGTAGGTTACATGGTTATTACTGACATTGAAATGATGGTTAGAGGGAAGTGGATTGATGACAGTATGAAAAATCATCTGTTTTATTGGTGCATATCATTGTGGAACCCTCATCAGTTTCTGATTGTGGGTCTAGATGATGCTTGTTCCCTATTTCTCAAATAGTGAATACAAATATTGAGAGGTTCCCCTTCTTATGTTAGTGGCTGCATGATTGGATAAAGATTGGTCAACCATGTGTTCAAACCATGTAACAAATGTATTTTTGTAGAATTTAACATTCTCCCTTAATAAATCATTATTTCAATAATAATTTTCAATTCTTACTCCACACGATATCCTTTACCATTGATATATCCTCTTTCAATCATAATCTAAGATGTGAAATATCTTCTCCATCAATTATTAGAATCAAGATCCATCAAAATAATCCAATCTATATCTGTAATATTTCCATTCCATTTTTCTATTTATTCCTCATTTTTCTTGGTATTAACTTCACTATTTTGGTGAATGATAATTTTCCCTTTTTTAGGGTATTTTCCCTTTCTTCACTTTTCTTCTGACTTGAGTCAAATTTGGAACTAATACTAGATGATCACTCCCATAAGGACCCACGGTTGGTGGTATCATTATTTTCCCTCGTTTTAAGAGTTTTTATATTTAATATATTATTTTTTTCACCTAATTATTACAAAAGAGACCATAAAATGGATATAAATACTTGAATTAAATTAATTTGTATGAGTCATGTAATTAATTATTCACATTGAAATTTTTTTAAATATTATATTCTATGAAATTGAACAACCCCTTTGGTGGGTTGTTTAATAAATTAGACCACCATAGGTGGAATATATTTGGAATTGGGTTACCATTGAGGTGGGTTATTTACCCATGCTATATGATGTAAATGGATAAATTGAATTGTAAATTGATTTGTTAAATGAATTATGAGTTGACAGAATTACTGTAGAGGGATAGATGACCATGATTTATTCTCATTCCTTTTAATTTCTTGTTTAAGTGTGGCTTTCTCATAATATTTAAATTCCCGCATAATTTAATTATGAGGATGAGCTATCTCTATCCCATGTCAGTAGCCATATTTTAAGGTGACCATAAATTGATATTATCATGGTTATTACATTGTAATTATTAAATGGATATTTAAGTCATGATTTTGTATTCATTTTGTAACATATGGGTTTTTATAAGAACACCATGGATATAATCCTTTGGCTACTCCTTTATTATACTCGAGAGACACTTGGACTCCCTATATGGATTACTAGGGACAAAGTCATGGTGGTTTTTTATTTTATGATAGAGTGATACCAAGACATATTATAATTTTTCAAGGACATATTTAGAGGTAATTTGATCATATAGACCATGGATGACACTTTATCTACCTTATAATACCTACACAAATGGACTTAGTGAGCGGTGAACTTATATCACAACTAGAGATACACTAGGAGTCCAATTATGAAATCCCATGATGGGCATGTAAGGTTCTTGGTTCATGTTATTCCTTAAGGGATTCCTTAATTGAAAATAAGGAATTATAAGGAAGGGATCATGTTATTATTTGTTTTATTAATGAAATTATTTATATGATATGTATTCTATGCCAAATTAAAATCGGGGATTCGGCGAGGGATGTTTACCATGTCGGTGGCCTTGTTTGAAACCTTTTGAAAACATTCAGGTAGGGGCTATTGGGATATGTGTAAGGTCACGATACATATATTAAAATTATAATGAATTATTATATGAAATATGATTATAAATTGATACATGACTGACTATTTATTCAGTGAAATTATTTATAAGGCTGAAGTTAGAAGGAGAAGGATGGTGTCCTTGGGAACCGTGATCCTTATAGGTTGTTTACTTTCAGTGCATCGTTTATATATTATATTACATCGTTTATTATATATTTATTATATACACATTTAATGATGAAATTAGTTATTTTGGGTGGTTTCCGACTGGGATTTTATCACACACCCCATTCAGGCCATCGATGGGTACCCGAATAGACTATATGACTTAAGGTATGGATAAGGGAAAGCGCTCTACTCTATGTTTATGATTGCTAATTAAGATAAATAGAGAATATGACCAAGATGAGGATCATGATTCTAGATGAGATAACTTTGGGTTTTTTGGTTTTATTAGTAAAAATTTTCACCTTCCATGTATACCTTTTTTTTTTAAATTTTCACAGATACAAGAATTGTATCACCATCATGAGTACATGAGATTACATCTGAGATTTTTTATATATTAATTTCATGATCATTTATCATCTAAATAATATATTAATACTTCATATATTGGACTGTAATTATTATAAAACTCGGTTACACTCTAGAAAGATGGAATATTCTCCCTATAGATACTCATTTGTCCCTTGATATTAGTCAAAAGTCTATTGAATTTATAAGGATGTTCTTCAGGACATCCATCCAACTCAGCTAAGGGCACTTTTGAGTGTAATATAGGTTTGGGATGCTACATAGTTGTATTAAATAATTATTTTTCTGGTTTATTATTTGGATTAAATATATAGTTATTACAAGGAATTAGAATTTGGTAATGATTTATACCTCGTAATAGTTATCCCACTTAAAGGAAAATCCAAATTGACCGAAATGAAAATGGTTGCTTACTAGATTTTAACTATTATTTTTTATTTGATTCTAAAATTTTGTGATGTAATTTAATTGTGATGTTTTCATTTATATGATATTGGATTCTATTTTGTTTTAATCTAATGAGATTAGGGTATCCCATCTCATTCACCCTTTTAGGCACCATTATTAATTCTCTTTCCTTGCATTTTTACATACCATATAGGATGCATTTCTTGATTACAGATTTTTTTGATATTTTCTGTTTTAGATATACCTTCTAATTTGATATATTATGTATACAATATTATAAGAAACATGGTTGGTACTTAGAGGTCATTTTCTAGACTAAGTACTATTTTCTGGATTGGGCTATAGTAGACACCCTAAACAACCAATCATGGAATATTTATTCATGAACCATTGGTCTCATGTACTGGAATGTGTTATCATATAGATTAGGTGGATTACATATTTTTGTTCATGAAGAATATGGTCCCATATGGCTCATAATTTGGTAAACCATTTTGTTCAATGACATAAAATTATTTATTATATAATGGAAATGAAATAGAAAATTGAATGTAAACTGAGATTTTCTAGAAGAAAAGTTAACCTAGACCTGACCATAATTTTGGGAAGTAGGAAGTATCTCTTATTTTAATAAGATATATAAGTCCCACAAACCTGACTCAATGAAAATGAATAGGGGTGTGATTATATATAGGAAGGATTTTACGTGTCATATTTCAATATCTGTTATTTTAGTTGTGAATTTTGAAATCATTAAGGATTTGAGTCATGTGCTTGGATATTGTAGAGGTATGTCTGGGTTTCATCATTTCTGGGTCCCTCCCATGTCACCATTTTTTCTATTAGGTCTAGTGAATTTCCTCCTACTGACCTCCTCTTTTGTTTCTGCAGCTCGTTGGGTCCTATTTAGGGTTTCAATCCATGATTTCTAATAGGGTATCAATCAAGCATGTTTTCTACTTAATTGTTTTAGTTCATTCTGGGGTTCTTCTTAGGTCTCAAAGTTTTGTTCCTTCACGGATTTGGGCCTCTTGTTACACTGCTCTAGAACCTAGTCTCCACCTCTCTCTTTGAGGATGATTATCTGGTGGTCACCCCATGGCTCTGGGATGTCAGCTGGAGTGGTTCAGTGTCTCTTGGTGACTTAATTTTAGTAGGACATGATTGGTTGATGGTGATGGTGTTGCATTTCATCTCCCATAAGGCCCTGTTGCCTGTGCACTTCTCTAGTTTCCATGTTCTTTTGCACCCTCCCATGTTGGTTGGGTGTGTCGGCTTCTGAGGAGGTTTTGTGATGTGTTCATGTGAGTGTATGAGTTTCAATGGATATTCCCCTGGTGATTCTTTTCTTTGGTTTCTTTCGACGATGGGGATGTTAATTTCATTTTTTGGGCGTTCTAGCAATGTGTATGGATTTGTGTAGTATTATGATGTTCATGGAGTGGATTTTAAAGGTGAAAGGTGATTTTCGTGGTAGACGTTGATGATGTGGATGTTAGTGTACATTTATGAGGATGTGGATGACCATGATGGATTCATTGGTGGTGAAAATGGTGATGATGAAGGTGGTGGTTCCGAGAAGTGATGGTGATGGAGGTGACTAAATGTTGGATATAATGTCGGAGAGAATCATGGAAGGTGTGTGGTTCACTATTTTTGTGACATGTGGTGTATCTTGGATAAAATCAAAATGATGGGGGATGGAAAATGGTCTAAAAATCTATTTTATGATTATCAAATTTGAATTTGAAAATCTTGGTGACATACCACATTGGTTCCGAAGAAGTTGGATTTGATGTCTTTCTACTTGATTTTGGATTATGTTGTAGTTTTTGCAATGTGTTTTGGTTTTTTTAATCTTATTATCTATAGTTACAACATAGCCATAAATTTGATTTTAAAAAAGATAAAAACAATGTATTTGGAGTTGATTTTTAGTAGAAACATCCACCCTCATTTTTGAAGGATCACTACTAGAAAATAGCCCTATACCCACGTTTTTCCCACAACTATGGGTATAGGGAACTCTTATACCAACCAGTTTTGAAAACCGTGGGTATTGGGGTAATATGAGAACCTATTCCAACAGTTTTCCAAAACCATTGGTATTGTTTTTTTAAGACCTATTCACACGGATTTGGAAAACTATGCGAAAAAAGAAATCTATAACCTCTGTTATTTTTGAAACTGTGGGCATACGAATTTCATTAAAGACTTATACCCATGGTTGTGGAAAAACTGTGGTTATATAATATTTTTAAGACCTATACTTACAGTTTTTTAAAACTGTGGATATATCATTCCCGCATTATGGTGGGAATATAATTTTATTGGATGTAAAAAAAATATTTGATGGGAAAACCTATCCCCATGGTTTCCTCTCATATACCAACAGTTATGATTAATTTATTTATGTAAATACAGTTATATAAACATAAAATCTTCATAGGTTAGTCGGTTAGGCGTTGTATATGGTTATTGCAGTTGTATGATTGAAACTCTTTGTCAGCTTCTTTTTTCTAATATAGGTTGAAATGTTACTATATTAATATAAATAAAGATATATTAATATAAAACCGAGCTAGCTTAGTTTTCTAGGCATTGGATTCCTGGAGATAAAGATGTGGGATCAAAACCCGTTAGGCTTTTTTTTTAAAATTTGGATGTCAATTAATATATTTAGAAAAATATATATACATAAGCATGTATGTTATGTATCTAAAGTGGTCAGGCTCGCCGTGTATGAAATGCAGGTCACGAGTTCAACACCTTCTGCTCATTTTTTGTACAAAAATATATACCTACGGTTTTCAAACCATGGGTATAATGTTTTTACATTAGGAAAATAGGGTATGAGGATTTGAAACGGTGGAAAAAAAGATATTCCAATGGTTTGGAAAACCGTGGGTATATGTTGGGGACCTATAACGATGCCTCAGTTTCCCATGGTTCCCAAAACCATGGGTATAGCCTGCACCCACAATTTTGGAGGCTATACCCATGGATTTGAACTGTGGGTATAGTTCATTTTTCTAGTAGTGAATAGTAAACCATAGGTAGAGGAGTCATTGTTAGATGGAATAATCTATATCATTGAGAATCTATAAACACCTACTGATAGTGGGGTATTTAATTTAATGTTTATTTTGTGTGATTTAAAAAAAATATGATGGGATGTTATTAATCATAGAATTTAATACCTGGAGATTTCTTGGATGTATTTTTAAATGTGCTTCAATAGATATTTTTATCCTAAGATGTGGAGGGATGATAGATCCAGATATCCCATACACTTGGAGTTTTTCATGATATCAATTATGGATTATTCATCTTTTTAATAGATATACAACACCTCATACCAATTGTGAGGGGTTATGAGCTATCTTAATCTATGAGATTCGAGGATGGCCTTTATTATGACATCTGATTAGAGGTTAAATTATTTTAGAACAATCCTATTTTTGAATATTTAATTATAAATAAATAATATAGAATAACCTAATAGAGGGTATAGATGAGAACCATGGAGGATTAGTACCCATATTTTTTACAGCATCAACCAGTAGAATGAAGCATCATATGGAGATTCTACATGGTGATATGAGCTACCATTGAATATACATAGGTAGCCATGTGAGGTGAAAGTATTTTCGTAGATCATGAAATATTAGACCTAACTGTACGAGAGACCTAGTAACGTACTAATACAATGGAAATATGTTTAATATATTGTGATTTTTACTAGAATTTACTCTAGAATTCAGTTATGGAGGATCTTAACCAACTCCATGTGTAGAAGTGGTGTCAGTAGCTTCTCAACAAGAAGGGATCTGGAGTACAAATTTCTGACTAGGCCAAGGCTATGATCATGGACATGGAAGTAATATCCCAGATTTGTAGTGATAGTAGAGAAGATCTGATATGGGTTACCAGGATGTATCATAGGGAAAGGGATCAGGACCGACATACTCATTACAACTGGCACATGTGGAGTAGAATCCTAGACAAAGAACTTTTATAAGTGCAATTCCAGTATTCTTAACTATAACATATTCTCTTTAAATTCATGTGATTCTCATACATTTATATCGGTTCCTATTGAGATGTGCATTGGGTTTAGTGGTCAAAATTTAGATGGATTTGAAATGCATGATACTATTTTGGGGATTATAAAGGAGGACGTACAACAGTACAAGGAGTGCACCCCTGATATGGGATTGTGGCACTTCATATGGGACCACGTTTTCTTGGAGAAAATAGGTTTTGATAACATTAATAAGATCTATTGGTTAGTTCCATTTCATTAATTCATTTAATTCAACCATCCAAGGGTGAAATTTACATCAAAATAGAGTGGAGAGTAAACTCATTGGATTAAAATGGATTCCAAGGAATGTAGAGATATACATGGGTATTGTGGGCTAGACATGATGACAACTTAGAATGTGAATTTATATCAGGTAGAATAGGGACCATATTTGGAAGAATTACCTCTTGTGGATGATCATTTCAGGGATGTTTTCTTAGATGAATTTTAAGATTAACTCTAGTAAGAGAGGTAGATTTCTTTATAAATCTAGTTCTAGGAGATACAATAGTACCCATTCCACCTTACATGATGGATAATACTAAGATACACAATATCAATAGGCAGCAAGATGATTTCTTGGAAAAAAGGTTTATACAATATAGTATTCTCTATGGGGTTCGCTGGACCTCATTTAAATGTAGGTGGATGGTTCCATTATGATATGTGTGGATTACCATAAATTGAACTGACTGGTGGTTAAAAACAGCTATCTCCTATTATAGATAGATGATCTCTTTAGACTCCTTTTTTAAGATTGGGTGTTCTTGATTATTGAATTGTGATATGGTTACTATATTGTGAATGATAGACCATCATGTGAGTATTTGGTTATCATGTTCGATCTCATAAACATTCCATTAGTTTTCCTACAATTGATTAACTGAGATTTCAATCCTTATCTAGATTCATTTTTATGGTATTCATGTATGATATCTTGTTGTATTCTCACACTCAAAATAACCATGTAAAATATATTGAGATCATATTGGATACTCTAAGAGGAAATATGTTTTATGATATTCAAACAGTGTGAAACTTCTGGATAGATAAGATTCACATCATGGGTCACATCATCTCAGAGACAGTAGTACCCATTGACCTAGAGAAGGTGAGAGATATATATTTTTATGATCATCCCAAGAATGTATTTGATATATGGAGTGTCTTGGGATTGGAAAAATATTATAGAGATTTAATATGGGAATTATCAAATGTATAAATTCCTCACATGGCTTGTCTAAGATGGGTGAGAAGTTTTTTTGTATGATTCATGTGATTCGGTGTTTTAAAAGATGAATGGGAGATTGAATTTATTACTAATAAAGATTTTTCTAGAGTTGGGTAAGAGTTACACAACTTACTACGATGCATCAGGTATCGAGCTTTGAGCGGTTCTTATGTAGTGGGACAGAGTCATGGAATAAAGGTACTAGAAGTTAAGGCCACAGTTGAAGAAATAACTATAGTAAACTCTTGAGCTAGCTGTAATCGTTTATGCATTATGCTGCCAGAGACACTATTTACTAGGATAGAATTTTTTCGAGTACCCGAACGACAAAATACTCAAGTATAAATTTACATAGTGTGATATGCATATGATGAAGTGAATGTGATTTGAATACATATAGTAATTAGAAATTGATCATTCTTCTATTCCTATTAATGAAAATGTAGGGGCCAATCCACTATTCAGGAGAACTCAGATACAAATTGTTCAGCTGGCCAATAACTTGTATTAGCCTATGGTTTTGTTCTCTGAGATTCACTTAGATCTGAAGGAAAATCATGGAAATAATTTTCTATCATCCTTATCTATGACCTATACACATATTTATAGAGTGAGGATGAAGAAATTATATATTCTCTGAGCCTAGTCCTATAGAAAAGTGTGGTAGTTGTGAACAAAAAATTGGTTAGACCATATGCAAGGATGGAATATTGTGTATGCATGGTCGCATATGTGTTTTTTAGTAAATTCATGAGAAAATCATGTAGGATATTCATGAATTATCTTGGGAAGTTCATCATATAATCACTAAGACGTTTCATGAATTACATCGCCAATAATTGTGGTCGGGTATGAAAATTGATATAGCTGGTTTTGTCATGATGTTTTCCACATATCTGCAGGTGATGGTGGAACACTATAAACCAATTGGAATTTTACAATAGTTTCTCACTACATAGGGGAAATGGGTTAATGTTTCTATGGATTTAGTGGTTGGGAAACATGGTCACCATTAGGAAATTATGATGTATGGGTTGTTATAGATAGGATCTTAATGATTGATCATTTCCAGACTATAAATCAACCCATTTATATTTATGAGCATGGGAGGATATATATTTACCATTTAGTATGACATCATGAGGTCCTCCATAATATATTTTTTTATATGGATACCAAATTTATATAACAGTTCTATAAAGGGCTACAGATATTGTTTGGTATATAGGCTATTATTAGTATAATAGACGACCCTCAGAATGATGTCCAATCATAGGACTTAATACAGGTGCTTCAGAATATGATGTAATCCCGAACCTTCAATTTTTGTGGCTCTTGGGAGAGTCTCATACATTTAGTTTAATTATCCTACAAAAATACATTTAACATACTATTTAGATGGGGCCTTATGAACATTTATACTATAAGACATGCCAATAACCCCTGTTATGGTTAGAGTTTGGAGAGGAAACTATGCTTGGACCTCATCTCGTAAATTATACTACAGAGCATGTTCAGTTGATTTTGATGTGGATGGATACTGTGCAGTCTTGAGAAAATATCTTATACCAATTCCTGAATATGTCCTCGAGTGTTTGTGGTTGGGGATCATGCCTTTTATGTGTCTAATAAATATTGGGAAACAAGTGTATCCAGATAAAAGGTAATCCTTCATAGTGATATTTTAATTCATTCAATATTCTATAGAGAGTCATGCTATTGGACTATTGGTTGAAGTTTCCTCAGAGGTAACAATTAATATATACTGTCATCCACGTATGTCAGTTGTGCCATTATAATTCATACACATCTCATGTTTTTTAGCCCGATGAGATTGAGTTTCATGTATATGATTTTGTTAAGAAACAACATGTTTTTATTTTGGATAGTAGAACGAATTTTATATATGTAATGTCAATTCCTTTAGTACATGTTTTATGGATTCGAGACCATGAATAGGATGATACATTGGAGTAGGAGACTGATGTACGAGCACAATGGAAAGAGTTGTTCTCTTTCAATTCATGACCATCCTTGATAAGGCAATTTAGGGAAGAGTTGTTTCAGGAGGGGGGGGGGAAGAACCCAATTCTTTCTTGAGATATAAATCACATTATTTTGATCCATTCCTGTTTAAAATGCTTAAATATAGTCTGATATGAATTTATTTTTAATCGTGGAAGTATCATCAGTGTCTGAGTGTTATTCATAGCCTGATACCCATACTTTTTGTAGATAATGTTTTATTAATGGTTTTAAGAAACCAAGTGGGGAAGGTTGAAAAATTACTACTAACCGTGAAAGGATGGACATAAAGAAGCGAGATCCATACAGTTTCAAAAACATTTATATTTGATGTCCCCGCCTATGAAACAACATCTATGCGTTCTGATAATGGTTTATTTCATGATTTTTGAACTGTTAGTCAAACCATTCTTTCCAACTATTTGAGGTGACCCTTCTTACAGTAGTGGTAACATAGTAGGTACACTGATTGGCTAATCGTTCCACCAAATCATGTGACCCATGTATTTATGTGTAGTTTAACATTTAACCCTTAATTAATCCTTATTTCAATCCTAATATTCTATTCTTCCTCTGCACAACAACCTCACACATTGAAAAATCCTCTTTAAATCCTAATATATCAATGTGAAATATCATCCCTATCTGAATTATGAATCAAAGATCCATCAGAATCATCAAATATGTCTTAATAAGATCTCCATTGTTGTTTGTCCCATTCATCGTTCTTCTTAGTATCTGTTGTGCTCTTTAGGTGAATGATAAATTTCCTTTTTCTCAGGGATTTGGACATTTTGTCATTTATCATCTGATCTATGTCGAATCTGGAGCTGATACTGGGGGATCACTTCATTATGGACCAACGATTGGTGGTCTTATTGTATTCCCTTAATGTTAGAGTTTCTATATATACACCCTTATGTCGTAAAAAAAATTACCAACATGATTCTATTGAAATGGAGTTTAATATTTGATAAAACTAATATGTGTGACAAATATAATTAATGATTCCCATTTAAAATTTATTTAATTATATGGACCATGAATTAGAATGTCCCAATGGGAGTGTAGATTAATAAATTTGACCACCCGGGGTGGCATAGATTTTGAGTTAGGTCACCCTTTATGTGTGTTGTTTACCATTGCTATTGTAATGCCCCGACCCAAGTTACCTAGAGTCGGTGCATTATTACATAAATTTGGCATGATCACAAGAAGGATCAAATATCGAAAGAAAGATTGTTTTAGTATCCTTGGAAACAGTAGATATATTCATAAAGTTTTACATTACATCATAGAGTGAAAAACTACTACAACAACATAGTCTCCATATTTCACACACATATCCCCACATAAAATCCCTGCAGGTCATTCATAACTTACTTCTTCACATCCTGGGAAAAATAAAACATAGAAAAGGGGTGAGCTCAAATGCCCAGTAAGGATAACAATATAGAGGAATCTTTTAAAAATAAGCATAAACATTTAAGGCAATGTATAACTAAAACAAAACCTTTTAAACTTGAACATCAACATAGTATGAAAAAAGTAAAATGAAATAATTCCATTTACTTATTCACATGGATATTCTACTAATCGAATAATCACATGCAATATCAATAACCACTTTCATAATGATGGAATGCATAATGCCGGACTATCATAACCACATAGCCAAGGCCTCATGCCAAGACTACAAATAAGATTTTGCCAAGGCCTTGTGCCAAGACACTAGTTTGTCTCATGAGACCTACCAATGCATCGAGGATCTATAGTGGGCTCCACCCGTCACATATTAAGTCCAATGCATTCCCATATGAAAAGGTTTAAACATAACATAAAAATTCGTATTAAAACTAGCATACGAAATGTCAATACTTTCACCACGAACCATGAATGGTATAAAAATAGAACATCTACAGTCAAAAATATCACAAAACCTTCAATACAACATAGACGTTTTGTATCATAATAAATCAACTTCACATAAGCATAAAATCCAACAAAGGATGTTGACATAGATGAAATAAAAACTCTTTTTAGAGAAATATCTATTTTTATTTTGAAATCATTTTAGAGCCATATAAAATAAAAAAATTTCTTTTAAAATATTCTTATGAGCTTGTAAGGGAAGCTTTGAATATTTTATAACGGCGGAAAATAGCTGCACCCGCCGTATAAGTTAAAAAACATTCTTACCTTAATTCTGTCGAAAAGGTTAAAAAGGACCTTGTTTTGAAAATGACAGAAAGATTCCTTTATAAACCACTTATAAAAGTCAATAAGGGTATAAATGACTTTATCTCATATTCTAGTAAATATTAAAAATGTTTTGAAATACATTTTTACGAAACATGGAAGTGAATGATAAAGAGATCCCAGTAGATTATTACGTATAAACAACCTTGGATAATGAAGAGATTGTGAAATAACCCTTACCTTGTACTTTTCCTTGGTTGGGGTATGTTAAACACCTGTATAATGGTGAAATAATTGTTATTAAATTATAAAAGAATCATATATATTAATATGATATCATATATGATCTTTTAACATTGATTTGTTAATAATATCTTTGAATTATCGTCGTTTCGCGTGTTAACTTAATCATTTTCTTTTATATGTTTTGTTACATAAGCCGTGTTTGTTATGGATAGGTTGTATCTTATTCATATAAAGAATGATATAAAGTCCTTCAACATCATTTTTAAATCATAAAATTATAATTATACTTTAATGGATACGATGAAGAATGAATCTCATCGCGTTCGTGGAGACGGTAGTCCGTACGTACGCACGAGCGACAATATCATTCTTTTGATATTAAAATAATATATAAATGGATGGTATATCATATATACAGAATAATTATCATGTTATATTTATTATTTACATGAGTTACACATCATTATTATACCCATCCAAATAATAATATATTGAATAACAATTACACCACGACGTGGAGACAGTAAGCCGTACGTACGCACGTATGGTGACATGTTATTCAAAGGGAGGATAGAATACTGAATATGGTTTTACCATATTTATAATTATATCATAGTATATATATGATACTAGAGTTATTATTTTAGAATGGTAATAACAAATAAAGAAGAAGTGGAAGAAGAAAGGAACTTGAAAAGGGGTGGTGAAAACATTACCTCTTCTTCGGGTTCTTCCTTTTGATTTGATCAAAAGGGCTCCTTAGGTTGGCTTTCTGATCAAACTAAGGCCTCTAGGTTGTAGTGAGGGAAGTTGGGAGAGTAATTTTGCAGAGTTTGGCCGAACCAAAAGGCTTTGAAGGTGTGAAGAAATGAGAAGGAGGAGTGCCCTTTTGTAAGAGGGGTGAGGGGCACCTTTGGAAAAGCTAGAAATATTATTTTTTAATAAATTCATATTAGGTTTCTAATGGATCAAAAGTTTATTATTAAAATATTAAGGTGGGGATAGGTCTAAAAAAACTCAACCAATAGAATTTAGACAGGTTTGGGTACTTATATTAACCTTATCTTTAAGTATTAACTCTAAGTTAATTAGTTTCACTTTTACAATGTCTCTTTGTATTTTTGTATTATATGGTTAATAAACATACCATATAAATCTATGCGACCCCCAAGTGGTCCATTAATGATATAAATATCATGATATAAGTCTCTTGGCCGAACCTTAGATTTTTAGGAATTTAATAACAATTAATAATATAATATTTGTTTTAAAAACTCTTTTATGTCTATTTTGACACTATTCAAGAATTGATTTTTGTAAAACTTATAACAGATTTATTACTTCGAAAAAGGTTAATTTAAGATATCCTAACATGTTATATTAACCTATAAAATTATTTTAATTTATAAAAAGTCTCAAATTATATTTATTTGGGTATTTATAATATCAATTATTCTAATTTTTAATTAATTGGGTAATTACTGCATCATCATTGTGTCATAAATAAATTAAATTATTTAATGTCTGAAAATTATAAATAAAATATCATTATGTAGGAAATATTTTTATATTTTTTATGAATATTTACAATCGAAAATCCAACATGTATAACACTATGTAAAAATTGGTTTTCTAAATGATATATGATTGTGTCATTTTTGTATTCATTTTAACTTAATTAAAATAAACTGTCCCTATCACCTACAAGTGGCACCATGGGGTCCCCAAATAGACCCAAAGATGACTATGGTCGAACATGTATCTGACAATAAGGCTAGGACACGTTTTAGGGTAATTTAGTATTATTATAATATTATTTTTTAACCCTTATTTACCGGATTTACCCTTAACCATGGTAAATAAAATATTTACCGCAGTAATTATTCAAAATGTCTAAAAATAAAAGTTACCTATTTACACATTTTGAACATCCTGATTCCAAATATGGAATCCATTTTTCTAAATTAAAAACACAGAAGTGGCAGAAACTAATTTAAAATTAATTCCTGTTGTTAAAACAAAAAGCGTGTTTTTAAGAGATAATAACTATCAAAAGATTGACACTTGTTTATGTCCTGTTTAATTGTAAAATTATGTCCAATGTCCAACATTATATTAAATGGTAAAAATATATTCTAAATATACTTTAAAACCACTCAAATTCATAATTTATCACTATTTGTTATTTTGATTAAAATGTTCTTTTTATTTAAAATTTAGTAGTTTTCACTATTCATCAAAATATTAAATTTATCCGAAAAGTACCAAAATTTCACCTTAGGCTAAATTCGATATTACAAATCCAAAAATGAAGTCCATTTTAAAAAATAAAATATATATAATTTCAAAAATTAGGTATTACTATTCATAACGGCTAGTTTGATTAGTTATGGTGTGTTAGAACTCAGTGTTGCGTACAACACATGCTATCACATTATTCAAAGAGAACCATACCGTAGAAGCTTGGGGTGATAAATTCTCCCCTCTTTCAAATAATTTCGTCCTAGAAATTTCTAGAATACTTATCACATGAAAGGACTTGGGTGGTTCTTCATCATAAGTTCCTCGGGTTCCCATGTTGCCTCTTCCATCTTGTGGTTTCTCCACAAAACTTTTACCAGACGCGTCGTCCGGTATCTCAGTACTTGTTCTCTTGTATCAAGAATCCTGACGGGCTCTTCTCAATAAGGCAGATCAGGTTCTAGTTCTAATTCCTCATAATTGAGTACATTCGTTGGGTCAGGCATGTATTTCCTCAACAGAGATACATGGAACACATCGTGACCATTGGAGAGACTTGACGGCATTGCCAATCGGTAAGCTACAGCCCCAATTCGTTCTAGAATTTCGAAAGGTATGATGTACCTGGGACTCAATTTACCTTTCTTACCAAAACGTATGACTCCCTTCCATGGAGATACCTTCAGGAAAACATGATCATTGACTTGAAATTCTGAATCCTTCCATCGATTATCGGCATAGCTCCTCTGCCTACTTTGAGCTGCATTGATGTGATTTTGGATTACCTTCACCTTTTCCATCGTTTCCTCCACCAGTTCTGGGCCTACAAGTTTTCTTTCACCAACGTCATCCCAACAGGTTGGTGTACGACATCTCTTTCCGTATAACGCTTCATATGGTTCCATCTGAATACTCGAATGGAAGCTATTGTTATAGGAAAATTCTACCAAAGGTAAATACTGATCCCACATACCCTGAAAGTAAAGTGAGAAGGATCTCAACATATCTTCTAAGGTTTGAATAGTCCGTTCTGATTGTCCATCGGTCTGAGGGTGGTAAGCAGTGCTCAAATGAAGTTCTGTATGCAGGGATTTCTGAAGACTCTTCCAGAATCTTGAAGTAAAACGGAGATCACGATCAGAAACAATCAATAGGGGTACTCCATGAAGTCTCACAACTTCATTAATATATAGTCTTGCTAGACGTTCCAGTTGTAGATATTCTTATATAGCAAGAAAATGTGCTGACTTGGTAAGACTATCAACAATAACCCATATTGCATCATTCCTTCTAGTAGTCTTTGGTAGTCCCATGACAAAGTCCATCGTAATATTGTACCATTTCCACTCCGGTATGGGAAGAGGTTGCATGACTCCTCCAGGCTGTTGCCTTCCAACATTCACTTGTTGACAAACCATACATCTTGACAGAAAATCAGCAATCTCCCTCTTCATATTGACCCACCAAAAATGTTCCTTCAAATCTCTATACATTTTGGTGCTCCCAGGGTGTATAGAGAAATTGGAACTATGAGCATCATCCATCAATTCCCTTTTTAGATCAGGTATATCGGGAACACAAAGTCTCTTCCCGAATTTCAAAATTCCATCTTCATACACAAAGTCTCTCACTCTCCCATCATTCACAGCATTAATCTTCTTTTGAAATTATTCATCATCGGTCTGAGAACTCTTAATCCTTTCTAGAAAATATGGTTTGGCAACCATTTGAAAAAGAAATGACATTTCTCCTTCCCTGGTTATTCCCATGTCCATCTTCACCAGATCCATGAAAATTGGATCCATTTTAATTATCATATTGTTCAAAACTCCATGATCTTTTCTGCTCAAAGCATCTACCACCTTTTTTGCCTTCCCCGGGTGGTAGTGTATCGTGCAATCATAATCCTTGAGTAATTCAAGCCATCTCCTTTGCCTCATGTTGAGTTCTTTTTGTGAGAAAATATACTTCAAACTCTTGTGATCAGTATAAATCTCACATTTTTCACCATAGAGGTAGTGCCTCCATATCTTCAAAGCATAGATCACAGCTGCTAACTCGAGATCATGAGGAGGATAGTTTTGTTCATAAATTTTCAACTGTCGTGATGCATAGGAAATAACCCTATCATTCTGCATAAGGACACAACCAAGTCCTTTCTTCGATGCATCACTATAAATTACGAACCCATCATTCCCCGATGGAGGAGTCAATATAGAAGCATTGACTAATATTATCTTAAGTTCTTCGAAACATTCTTCACACTCTTTTTTCTAAAAAAATTTAACCACTTTATGTGTGAGCTTCTTTAATGGGTTAGCCAATCGGGCAAAATTCTGGACGAAACGTCGATAATAACCAGCCAAACCAATAAAACTACGTACCTCAGTTATACTCGTAGGTGCTGGACATTCTTGGATTGCCTTTGTATTAGAAGGATCAACAGAGATTCCATCTTTAGAGACAATATGGCCAAGAAAAGAAATCTCCTGAAGCCAAAATTCACACTTGCTAAAATTCCCATATAATTCATGCCTTCTCAGAGTCTTCAAGATAATGCACAAGTGATTTTTATGATCTTCGTAGCTTTTGGAGTATACTAAGATATCATCAATATATACCACCACAAATTCATCGAGATACTCCTTGAAAACTCTATTCATCATATCCATGAATACAGAGGGTGCATTAGTCAATCCAAACGGCATTACAGTAAACTCGTAATGCATGTACCTGGTTCGAAATGCTTTCTTCAGAATGTATTCCTTCTTCACACACAACTGATGGTAACCAGATCGAAGGTCACTCTTTGAAAAGTATTGAGCTCCATGCAGTTGGTCAAATAAATCATCAATGCGAGTTAGGGGATACTAGTTCTTTATTGTTATAGAATTGATATCCATGTAGTCGATACATAACCTCATAGATCCGTCTTTCTTTCTAACAAAAAGAACAGGGGCTCCACATGGAGAAACACTAGGGAGAATAAATCCCTTATTACTCAATTACTCTAGTTGTATCTTTAGTTCAACTAATTCTACAGTGGCCATTCTATAAGGGGTCTTTGATATAGGCCTTGATCCAGGAATTAAATCAATGAAAACCTCAACTTCTCATTCTGGAGGATGTCCAGGTAAATCTTCCGGAAATACGTCTACAAATTCATTCACAACAGGTACATCCTCTATTTGAACATTCCTTTCCTCACCCACAGTTATTTCATTCTCTTCCTCCCCAATTATTGAATTTAGTTGAGATACTAGGGGTGGATCTAAATAAGAATTAGGTGGTGACGATTCTACTCTAAAGATAAGGTGTTCCTTATCATTATCATCAAGAATCGTAACCTATTTCTTCTTACAATAAATCTTTGCATCATAGTCAGAAAGCCAGTTCATACCGAGGATTATATCAAACTCAATCATAGGTATGACGATGAGATCAGCAGATAAAAAACATTTATGTGCTCTAATGGGGACTGATTCACAAAACTTTGTTACAATGATACTTCCCTTAGTAGTTTTAACTGAAAACTCCCTTATTAAATCAAATTGGAAATATCTAATTTTCTTAGCAAACTGGGAAGATATGAAATAATGCGATGATCCAGAATCAAATAATGCATTTTCTAAACATGAGGAAACCATTAAATTACCTGCCACCATGTCTTTCGGAGCTTCTACCTCAGCAGTAGTGATAGAATAAGCTTGGCCTTGATCCCTTGGCCTTTTCTGAGGTAAGTTCTCCTGACGCTTTGGACATTCATTTGCATAATGTCCCATCTCCCTGCAATTGTAGAATTGAACATTGGTAGCTTCCTTCTTCCCCTTGCAATCACGAGCTTGGTGGCTTTTTTCACCACACTTGTAACAGACTCCCATTCCCTTCAAACAAGTACCAGGGTGTTTCTTCCCACATTTACTACAGGATGGATATTCGACCTTTCCCTTCTTCCCCTTATTTCCATTCCCAGATTGATCAGCATGTCTCTTCTTCTCTTTTTTTGATTTAAAGTCATAATACTTAGAGAATTCCTTTTCGATCTTGATAGCACATGAGACAATGTCTTCGTACGACGAGAAGGATTGTGAGACAAATGCTCGACGGAGAAATGGTTTTAACCCATCAAATAATAGATCAATCATACTTCTTGGGTTATGTATATAATCTCCAACATACCTTGCTAACCTTGTAAAGTTAGCCTCATACTTTGCGACATTCTCATCCTCCTTCTGTCTCAGACTCAGAAATTTCCTTTCCATATCTGCTCGATGGTCGCGAGGAAAGTATTTTTCTAAAAACATATCTTTGAACTCCCTCCATTCCATATTTGATACTTCATCATCTTCCTTCGTGTTTTTAATCAATGAACACCATTGATCAGCATCTCCAGTGAGGCGGTAAACTTCAATGATAACTTTTTCCCTTTCACTACTCCCCAAAGCCTGAAATATTTTCTCTAGGAAATTTATCCATTGCTCAGCTACTAAGGGATTTGTACTCCCATTGAACGTCGGTGGTTGTTTCCTCATGAATCGATCTAACATTGATCCTCCACGCTGTGGATTAGGGTGCTCTATACGGGTAAGGTTATTATTCATAACCTGAGTTAGTTGTCCTAGTATGGTGATTAGCTGATCGGCACTAGTTGCATCACCAGCTCCACTATAATTATCTTGAGCAGGAGGGCAATCCCTACATGTAGTGCGTGCATTGATACAGTTTCCATTTCTTCCACTAGGTTCCATTTCTAAACAATGGCATAAAATAGATTAGTTTATGAATCAAAATACATAATCCCATACTTACAAAACACTTAACATAAATTGAACTATTAATGGATATAATCCATAATCATAAAAAATGTTTTCTTTGAGGAAGTATATACTCATAAACCCTTCATAATGATTTGTAAAGAAAATGAGAGTTATCCTAAGAATATCCCCCGGGAGTGTCATAACCAAGAGTGCAGCAAGGCCCGTTGTCGTGCACTAGTTCCCATTCGAGTCTAGCTCAAAGCGGTGTTTTCGGGTTTTACCCCTAGGTACATGTGTGCCAGAGCCGCCTCTACCTGCTCGTATCCAGACGTGGATGTATTGCTCGGAAAATTCACAAAATCTCTACAATACCAAAATTCTAGGAAGTTCTTATATACTAATCCTCAAAGTTCATCTTAGGTCTACGTGCTCTAATCAGAGTTTATCTAAATCTAGCTTCCAAGGTTTATACTAAACTCCCTCTGATACCAACTGTAACGCCCCGACCCCAGTTACCTAGAGTCAGTGCATTATTACATAACATTGGCATGACCACAAGAAGGATCAAATCTTGAAAGACCGATTGGTTTAGTAGCCTTGGAAACACTAGATATATTCATAAAGTTTTATATTACATCATAGAGTAAAAAACTACTACAACAACATATTCTCCATATTTCACACTCATATACCCACATAAAATCCCTGCAGTTCATTCATAACTTACTTCTTCACATCTTGGGAAAAATAAAACATAGAAAAGGGGTGAGCTCAAATGGCCAGTAAGGATAACAATATAGCGGAAAATTTTAAAAATAAGCATAAACATTTAAGTCAATGTATAACTAAAACAAAAGCCTTTTAAACCTGAACTTCAACATATTATGGCAAAAGTAAAATGAAGTAATGCCATTTACTTATTCACATGGATATTCTACTAATCGAATAATCACATGCAATATCAATAACAACTTTCATAATGATGGAATGCATAATGCCAGACTATCATAACCACATAGCCAAGGCCTCGTGCCAAGACTACAAATAAGATTTTGACAAGGCCTTGTGCCAAGCCACTAGTTTGTATCATGAGACCTACCGATGCATCGAGGAGCTATAGTGGGCTCCACCCATCACATATTAAGTCTAATGCATCCCTAAATGAAAAGGTTTAGACATAACATAAAAATTCATAATAAAACTAGCATACGAAATGTCAATACTTTCACCATGAACCATGAATGGTATAAAAATAGCACATCCATAGTGAAACATATCACAAAATCTTCAATACAACATAGAAGTTTTGTATCATAATAAATCAACTTCACATAAGCGTAAAATCCAACAAAGGATGTTGACATAGATGAAATCAAAACTCTTTTTAGAGAAATATTTCTTTTTATTTTGAAATCATTTAAGAGCCATATAAAATAAAACATTTTCTTTGAAAATATTTTTATAATCTTGTAAGGGAATCTTCGACGATTTTATAACGGCGGAAAATAACCGCACCCACCGTATAAGTTAAAAAAACATTCTTACCTTAATTCTGTCGAAAAGGTTAAAAAGCACCTTGTTTGGAAAACGACTGAATGATTCCCTAATAAAACTCATATAGAAAGTAAAACAAGGGTATAAATTACATTAACCCATATTATTTTAAATAGTAAAAATGTTTTGAAATACAATTTTAAGAAACATGTATGTGGATGATAAAGAGATCCCCGTAGATTATTACATATAAACCACCTCAGATAATGAAGAGATTGTGAAATAAACACTTACCTTGTACTTTCCCTTGGTTGGGGTAGTTTAACCTCCTGTATAATGGTGAAATAATTGTTATTAAATTATAAAAGAATCATATACATTCATATGATATAATATATGATCTTTTAACATTGCTTTGTTAATAATATCTTAGTATTATCGTCGTTTCAGGTGTTAACTTACTCATTTTCTTTTATATGTTTTGTTACATAAGCCATGTTTGTCATGGATAGGATGTATATTATTCATATGAATAATGATATAAATTCCTTAAACGTCATTTTTAAATCATCAAATGATAATTATACTTGAATGGATACTATGGAGAATGAATCTCATCGCGTTCGTGGAGACGGTAGTCCGTACGTATGCACGAGCGACAATATCATTCTTTTGATATTAAAATAATATATAAATGGATGGTATATCATATATAAAGAATCATTAACATGTTATATTTATTATTTACATGAGTTACATATCATTATTATACACATCCAAATAATAATATATTGAATAACAATTACACCACGACGTGGAGACGGTAAGCCGTACGTACGCACGTATGGTGACATGTTATTCGAAGGGTGGATAGAATACTGAATATGGTTGAACCATATTTATAATAAAATCACAGTATATATATGATACTGGATTTATTATTTTAGAATGGTAATAACAAAGGATGAATAAGTGGAAGAAGAAATGAACTTGGAAAAGCGGTGGTGAAAACATTACCTCTTCTTCGGGTTCTTCCTTTTGATTTGATCAAAAGGGCTCCATAGGTTGGCTTTCTGATAAAACTAAGGAATCTAGGTTGTAGTGAGGGAAGTTGGGAGAGTATTTGGGAAGATTTTGGCCGAACCGAAAGGCTTTGATAGTGTAAAGAAATGAGAAGGAGGAGTGCCCTTTTATAAAAGGGGTGAGGGGAACCTTTGGAAAAGCTAGAAATATTAATTTATAATAAATTCATATTCGGTTTATAATGGCTCCAAAGTTGATTATTCAAAGGTTAAAGTGGGGATAGGTCGGAAACAACTCAACCAATAGAATTTAGACAGGTTTGGGTACTTATATTAACCTTATCATTAAGTATTAACTCTAAGTTAATTAGTTTCACTTTTACAATGTCTCTTTGTATTTTTGTATTATATGGTTAATAAACATACAATATACATCTAAGAGACCCCCAAGTGGTCCAGTAATGATATAAATATCATGATTTAAGTCTCTTGTCCGAACCTTATATTTTTAGGAATTTAATATCAATTAATAATATAATATTTGTTTTAAAAACTCTTTTATGTCAATTTTGACACTATTCAAGAATTGATTTTTGTAAAAATCATAACAGAATGATTACTTCGAAAAACTTTAATTGAAACAATCCTAACATTTCATATTAACCTACAAAATTAGTTTAATTTATAAAAAGTCTCAAATTATATTTATTTGGGTATTTATAATATCAATTATTATAATTTTTCATTAATTAGGTAATTACTGCATCATAATTGTGTCATAAATAAATTAAATTATTTAATGTCTAAAAATTATAAATAAAACATAATTATGTAGGAAATCGTTTTAGATTTCTAATTAATATTTAAAATGGAAAATCCAAAATAAATAACCCTATTTAAAAATTGTTTTGCTAAAAGATATATGCCTGTGTTATTTTTGTATTCATTTTAACTTAATTAAAATAAAGTGTCCCTATCACCTACAAGTGGCTCCATGGGGTCCCAAAATCGACACAAAGATGCCTATGGTCGAACCTGTATCAACCAATAATTCTAGGACACGTTTTAGGGTAATTTAATATTATTATAATATTATTTTTTAACCCTTATTTACCGGATTTACCCTTAACCATGGTAAATAAAATATTTACCGCAGTAATTATTCAAAATGTCTAAAAATAAAAGTTACCTATTTACACAATTTGAACATCATGATTCAAAATATGGAATCCATTTTTCCAAATTCAAAACACAGAAGTGGCAGAAATTAATTTAAAATTAATTCCCGTTGTTAAAACAAAAAACATGTTTTTAAGAGATAATAACTATCAAAAGATTGACACTTATTTATGTCCGGTTTAATTGTAAAATTATGTCCAATGACTAAAATTATATTAAATGGTAAAAAAATATTCTAAATATAATTTAAAACCACCCAAATTCATAATTTATCACTCTTAATTATTTTGATTAAAAAGTTGTTTTTAATTAAAATTTTGTAATTTTCACTACTCATCAAAATATTAATGTTATCCAAAAAGTACCAAAATTTCACCTTAGGAAAAATTCGATATTACGAATCCAAAAATGAAGTAAATTTTAAAAAATAAAATATATATAATTTCAAAAATTAGGTATTACTATTCATAATGGCTAGTTTGATTGGTTATGGTGTGTTAGAACTCAGTGTTGCGTACAACACACACTATCACATTATTCAAAGAGAAGCATACCATAGAATCTTGGGGTGTTAAAGCTATGGTATTTTACTAATACCACTAAAATTATATTGTATTCCACTAAAAATTTCCACATAATATAAAAAAACAACCACATTGGATGATGAACCGAGATTATGGAGTTAGAATGTAATGAAGGCCATGTGAATCTTCTTCCACAAGATTCACGCCCTCCTCCGTAATATCCTACATGATGGGGAAACAAAAAACCCTCCCATGATAACATGACATAGAGGAACAAATATAAAAAACATTTTTTACCTGCCTCAAAGTGTGAATAACATTACACTAATTACTCAAATGACCCATGTTTATCCCAATAACACATGAAATCGACCTAGGTATGGTACATCATTTTTGAAGGGAATTATAAAGAGTGATGATGTTAGTTTCAACCTCTATCACATTTATATTATCATTAATGTATCTGATAATTCCTTTTATCACATAAATAGCCTATTCCAAGAGCAAGTCCCCATTGTCTAAAATCATTGTAAACTCAATGGAAACAATCCACTAAGGATCCCAAACCACACAACCTCCCCTCATGAGGCCTGAACCGAAAGATATGTTGATTTTGAGTTTATAGATGGAGATAAGAGGGTTCTATCTAACCAACCGCATCTGATTAATGCGTAGGATAAGATAATCTTGAGTCCAACATTCAAGAATGGATCTGAGTGATGAAAAATCAACCCAGTTGTTAATGATAGAGGCCATGTCGACCAAAATTAAACTTGTCCTGATGGTCATGGTCATTTCCGAGAATTGAACACCTTCCATTTGAGAGGTATTCACCTCCTTCTACATGCTCTATAATCTTGATAAATGGATCAATTATCAATCCTTCCATTACATTACCTTAATACTAGATCCTATAAACTAGAAGTTTATAAAATTAGACCCATGCTCATGATAACTAGTGATTCCCACTATGTCCCCTAACTCTGACCAAACTATGCACACCCACTCCCATTAGAATAACATGTGGCTAGTGTTGTTCTCTATTATATTTTATTAGAACATACATCTAGACACTTTTGATATTACTATAATCTTTATATTCACCTCATTCAAAAATTCCCAGTTCTGAATATGCCACGAGATAATGTTGTACATCTTCGGGTCCTCTTTACAAAAGAGTGTTTTTCCCATCAGTCCTCAACCCTGGGAACCATAGAAACCCTTCTAATGTTTTTCATCATGAAACCAGAAAATGAAGATTAAAAAAACACATTTTATGATCTTAATTCTGCTCGATGAGATAAAAAAATTCTTATATTACTTCCCATATGAGTTAATTATAAAGCCGGATATTTTATGTATAAACAAGGTCATTAGAAAACTAATTAGGTTTGGTTAAATAGAAATGATAATTATGATGACCTTGACCTAATTAATTGATTTTGAAGGCATTTTTTTATATTCCTTGGCTAACACATGGGTTGTTATATGAATTTTATCAATGGAATCCTACCAGAATAGAATGAAGGCCTTCTTTTTTATTGATTTTTGATAACCATTATTTCAAGGTATTAGAGTGAAACCTTATAAGGCATGTAGGATTAGCTATTAAATTTATCCTTGGCATAGAGACATTACAAGAAAAGTTGGTTGTAAGGAAATCATAAAGTCTATGACTACTTGAAACTGCCTCTCCCCATCATTCGCAGCGTGATTACCTATCCAATGTTGCATGGATGTTACGCTAGATGTCTTGTGCATAGATTCACATGCCCATAACCAATGGAAATAATATACCCTCTCATTCTTCAAAATATTTTATCCTTGATCAGGTGAATGCATCCTGCTCTTGAATCCTCCTCTAGACCAAGTTCCTTGTAAAATATGTCTATGCATCTACATATCAGGTTTCCAGAAAGGCCTTGAGGTTGCCCGAAAACCCTACAAACATGATGGTGTGGGTGGACCTCCCTAGATGGACTCATTGAGAAGTGATGTTATACTACACCTAAAGATATACCGGGATTTCAATGAGGAATGTCCTGAACATGTTTGTCAGTTTCTTAGTTCATATTGTTCCTTGAGAGATAGTTAGATTCCAAATAAGTAATTCCATCGATGGGCTCCAATTATTAATTGAGAAATGAAATGAAATAATTATATGTTTTGTCATCCAAAAAACATCACATTTTTATATTCTCTCATAGACCTATACCATGATGGTGGACTTGTTAGGCACCTCATGATAACATTCACATGGAAGATGATGGTCTACAGGACAGGTCATGATACATTTATTAAAAACATTTTGAATGATTAAAAAAAACAATTTATAAAATTTAATGTTTATTAATGATTATTCCAAGACCTTTTGTCTATATCTGAAGAATGTAGTAGAGGATATGTTTCTATCAGAACATAGACCGTTATAGGTTTTTAACTTTTAGCACATTATTTATGCATTCTATTAATTCCTATACATTTTTATTGTTATATAATCATAAAATAGATGATTTTTGACCTTTGGGTAGTTTCTTACTAGGATTATATCTTACAAATTGTTTGGGAAACAAATGTGTACATGAAAAAAATATATGATTGAAGGTATTGATAAGGGTAAGTGCCTATTTATATGTTTCTGATTTTTGCTTAGGATCAATGGAGTACATGATTGACTTGATCCTGATGAATCTTTCTGGGATATATTTTAGTCTTTTTCGTATTAGTTACATGTATTGTAAACCTACCATGTATAACTATTTTGGTAGTTTTTTTGAGACATGAATTGTATCATTATCAACTATATATGAGATTACATTGGAAATATTTTATATATTCTTATCTTGATCATTTACCATGTTAGTTATTTTTTTAAGGATTCATCTAATTGAATATCATTATTATTATATTGTATTACACTCTATTAAGTGGTAATATTATCCACACATACAAATTGTATCCACTATAGTTATTCGAAAAACACTATATTTTGGAGAGATTCTCTTTATTCCATGTGCCCAACCATGCTTCTGTCACAGTTCAGTGGTATCCGAGTCCATGATGTGGAAAATTGGAATTAGATTATTATTTTTCTATTTTATTATTTCTAGACTATAGACATAGATATCAATGAATGGGAATTTGGTAATGATTTTTTCCGAGGCGTAGTTACCCCATGTACAAGAAAACACAAATTTCCTCAAATGAATTTTTTGGCTTCTAGGATTTTCTCTACTGTGGTTGATTGATTCAAAATTTGGTTGATGTAAATGAATTGTTATATTATCATTGATATAATTTTTGGTTCTATTTTGATTCTACCTAATGAAATGTGGTTGTTCTTCTCACACATCATTTTAAGAACCTGTTAGAATACACATTCCTTGCATTATTCAATTCCATATAAGATTCATTGCTTGATTGCAAGATATTGTGATATGTTACATGATATATTTACCTATTGGTAAGATAGATGATCTGTAATGTGAATTGAAAAACATGTTTGGTACTTAGAATATTGGACATAACCTAAGGAGTGATTTCTTTTTTGGACTATATTAATCACTGTAAGCGAGAAATCATGGAATGTTAATTCATAGACAGTGAGTCGCATAGACTAGAATGTGTTATGGTATGGATTAAGTTTATACTATATTTTGGTTCCTGAGGAGTATGGGCCCTTATGAATTGGAATTTGGTGAACCTTTTGGTTCAACCAATTTATATTTTTCATGATATAATGGAGATAAATAGAAAAATTAAATGGAATAAGAAATGATTCATAGTAGATAACATGACCCTTTCCTAAACATAGTAGTTGGAAGTGGAAACTATGTTTGTATTTTATAAGATTTATACGTTTCCCAGAACTAACTCAAGGAGTAGGAAGAGTAGTGTGATCATTTATAGGAAGGATTATACCTATCCCATTTGAATATTTACATTATTAGCGATGACCATTGATACTATTCATGAACTGCAGTGTGTGCTCAGTATTCATAGATTTATGCCACTATGACATCCCCCAATCACACACCAAGAGGGAGGAGGTGATCATGCTCTAGATCTGGTGGGCCCTAGGATATAAATAGATCCTATATTATTTCTTTCTGTGGAACCAGAGATTTTTCAAGTTACTAGTGAAAAGTAACAATGATTTTAAGGCTTTATGTTATTCATGCAGACCATTTAGCAGACACCATTACTTCCCCTAGTATAGAACAATTGGTGTGTGATTTTCAGAAGAATAATACAACCATGTTTTCAAGGGATGGGGGACCAAAATCTCTTGATTAATTTCTAGATTACATGATATCTATCTTTGATAATATCAAGACACCTCCCAAGAGGAGGATAAATATCTCTAGTCAAACATTTCGTCATTGGGATATAGATTTGAGGGATTTTCATATGAGGTTATATTACTAGTTTTATCATGAGACATTGATGGCCGATGGATCCTGAGTGTTCATGAAATTGGAGGAGGGAATGTAATAATTTATGGATTATGAGGCATATTTTAAAGACCTCCACTACATCATAAATATTCTAATGGGTGATGAAAAATGTAACAAAAATAATTTTGAGGATAGTCTCAGGTATGACATCTGATCACATGTGAATTTATTTACATTGACCAATTTTAGAATAATATATAATTAGGTTATTATCAAAGAGAATAACTTAAGATGGGATGGGAGTGTGAGATAGGGAGGTTTGGTCCCTATATCTAGTACTGCATCAACCAGTGGTTGGAAGGGTCATCTAGAGAATCCTCTTTGTGATATTATCAACCTAATTATTTAATAATATAGTCATGTTAGGTGCCACCAGTGTTCTAGACTGTGACATATAATACTTCAGCCCATGAGAGACCTAGTCAAGTGCCAATACTATAGAAAAATGGGTCATCTAGAGTGCTTCTTCAAATATTTTCATCTTCCATCTACTGATATATGGGTTTCACGGAATCCACGTGGATGAAATGGGCATGCACCTTCTTATCAAACAGGGAGGTTGAGTAAAACTGGATGATTAGGCCTAATCGACATGGTATTCAGACCATATATTTGATGTCAAAATAGAGTGGAACTATTCAGGGTAGCCAAGCTATATCATAGAGAAGCATATCAGTCCATATATATATATACTAAAATTGAAAACTCATGAGAAGAATCTCAAACCATCCCCTAGGAGAGGTACTATTCTTGTATCCTATAAAATATCGTCTTCAATTTTTTATAAAATGGTTTCCTCTAGATTTATATATGTGACCATTGTGGTAATCCTTCGGCTATGTGTATAGAATTCTATTTGTTTTATTATGTTTAATACTCCATTGGGGATTATAATGGTGGAAATATGATATTTAAGGGAGTTTCGTAATGGGATTGGTTGGCGTGAAATCATATGTCACCCATTTTTCATGACTTGTCATTTTTTGAAATAATTCTCAATGTAGAGTGGTGAGAGAAAATTCATGATTTCTTGAATACAATCAATGAATCTTGACATTCACATCACCATAGGATGGATATTTTATTCATAACATTGAATGGGATGTCAAGGATAGCTAACCTATACCAAAGCATCATGGTTTGGGTTCAATGAATGTTGTGATAGTGAATTTATATCAGTATGGTCATGGAACACATTAAGAGGTTTTCCCGTGAGTGGTTGATCATTTTAAGGATTTTTTTAAAAGAAATTTATAGATTACTTCTAGTGAGAGATGAATATTTTTCTATCAATATAGAACCATGAGGTTTACTAGAAATCTTTCCTCTATATATTATAGCTAAAAAGAGATTCATGATCTCAAGTGGCTGTTAGAGAATGTAGAGTCAAATGGGTTTATCCAACCCAATAGTATTTTAAAGGGTTTTTAGTCCTTTTAGCAAAAAAGGTGGATTGTACCCTTCAAATATTTCTGGATTACCAAAAACTGAACTAACTAACATTTAAAATCTGGCATCCTCAGCTATAGATAGATGATCTCTCATATATTTTTTTTAAGATATTTGGTGTTCACGAAGATTTTCATTATATTTGGTTTTCATCAAGTATGTCTTCAACCATTGGAAATACCTCACACATCAATTCATAGAATGTTTATTATATAAGAGTATTTTTTTTCTCTATTTGGTCTCATGAACATTCCATCAGTGTTTGTGGAACTGATGAACCAGTGTTCAATCCTTTTATGTATTTTTTTGATGGTATTTGCAGACGATATATTGGTGTATTATCACACTCGACACCAATATGCTAAAAATCTAAATATAATATTATGTACAATAAAAGAGAATCATTTATTATTTAAGGTCACAATGGTCTACTTCTTGTGGATAAGATTCACTTCATGGCCGACATTATATTAGAGATCAAAGTATAACTTGACAAACATAAGATTAGAGTAGTAGTTTTAGAGGAGAATCCTAAAAATGAATTTGATATATGATGTTTCTTGGGCTGGTTTGATATTATATGCTTTTCATATAGGAATTCTTATGCCTATAATTATCAGTCCTGCATTTTTCCAAGAAGGGGGTGATGTTTTTAGTGTTAGATACTTTTGATTCCATATTTTGCAAGATGAAAATATTTTTGACTTCAGCAATGATATAGATATGTCTAGATCTAGGAAGATGTCACATTGATTACAATGATGCAATAGGTATTGGTCTATGAGAATTTATTATGATGAGGGATAGAGATGTTGTGTATAAGATTTGGTTGTAATTTCTAGATAAGTGGAATTACATAAATAATGATCTCGTGTTAGCTATAGTTTTTCCTATATTGAAATGTTGGAGACACTATTTACTAGGATAGCATTTTCTGGTGTACATAAAACAAAAAATCCTAAAGTACATATTAATAAAACATGATTTGAATATGAGGTATTGAAGGAGGTTTGAATACCTATAGTCTTTAAAATTCTATCATTCATACACTCCTAGTAAAGGAAATGTACTGGCCGATTAAATGAGGAGGACTCTGATTCATGGAATTCAGCAAGACACTATTGTGTAGAGGATTATGGATTTTTTCTATGAGATGCACTTGGAGGTTCAATAATGTTAGGGATTGAAATTTCTATCATTGATAATAATGAACTATATATATATGGATAGGGTGAGGATGATGTAGCTCCCAGATTCAAAATTCATAGTCCTACAAGATAGTGTTAATGGTTTTGACCCTCTTCACAATTTTACCCTATTCAACGATATGATATTGTATTTACATGGCCATGTATGGGTTTCAATTTACACACCCGATGAGCTAATTTGATACATTCATGCTCCATCTTAGGCAGTGCATCCTGGTATCTCTGTGATGTATTGAGATTTACATCACCAATACTAGTGGTTGTGTATGAAAATATATGTATATATCTTTGTCATGAGGTGTTCCACCTATCAGCAAGAGATTATAGAACAAAAATGAACATTAAAAATTTTATAGTATTTTACCATTATTGAGAGGAAATGTGATGATATTTCGATGGATTCTTGACCGATTCACTAAGGTCAAGTTTAACAAGAGATTATGTGTTGGTTTTTGTTGATAGGATAAAAATGGTTGATCATTTCCTACCTATCAAGGAATCATTTTTAGATGATGGGTATGTTATGTTATATAAAAATATATATATATATATATGAGATAGTATGAGTTCATGGGGCCCTATTCTGTTGTTTCAGAAAGGGACACCTGGATAACATCACTTATCTAGCAAGGGATGTATAGTGCTTTAGGTACACAGGTGTATCTAGGAACAACATACCACCATTAGAATAATTTCAAGTCATATTTTATGATATAGGTTCAGGGGGTCAGGTTGTGAGAATGAAACCATGATTTTAGGGGCGCTTGAGAGACACCAATAACCCTATCTTAATTTTCCTACAACTATATATTTTCGGTTACTATTTATATAGCACATTATGGGGGTTTGTACCAGAGGACATTACGATCACCCATTCTATGGTTAGAGGCAAGATACTCAGCTATGTATGGTCATTATCTTCTATAAAATACAAGATAAAAGGTTTTGTTGATTCGAAGGCTGATGTCTACGGAATAGTCTTGAAAAAAATATTTTGTTGATCGCTATAGATGACCTCTAGAGTTTGAGGTAGGATATCCGGTGTTTTTATGTAAAACAACCTAAACTATTAATAAAAATAATCCCCTTGTGATTTAGTTATTATAATTATTATATACTATGGATATATAGAAAAAATAAATTTATTTGGTTTTATTATATAATATTATATTTAAGATACCATTATTAATCGTAACTGTTTATAATATAGCCCTTCAGAAGTGATCATATGATTATAATAAATATATTGTTTAATAAAACTAATTGACAGAGAAAAGGGAATTGATGTCCTCAACTAATCAGATCTTACCCTATATAGCCCATTTATTGAAGCTTCCATGTGAGATTAAGTCCCATTGATTTTCCCATGATCGAGACCAATCTACGATCCAAAAACTTAATTATTTTTGAAACCATAATCTGGTGAAGACTAAGCTCATATATATCACAACCCAAACCATGTACGTCAAACCACCCTATCAATGTATCACTATTTCATGCCTTACTCTTAGTGAATTTGTTGGTCTCATAAAGGGATATGTATTAAGACCCCAACAATATGAGTATGTAAATAATTTTGAATAGAATAATGAATAAATATTCATCCTATTATTATTGATTAATAAATGTTTTTTATTTTTATACGAGGAAAAGAAAAATTGTATTTTCGAGTACTAATTAAATACAATAAATAAATTTATTATGAGGAGTTAATGTATTTTTTTAATATATAATATTTTGGTAAAATATTTTTATTAAATATTTTTATGAAATATAAATGATCTAATATATTTTTATAAAGTAAAATTAATTTTTATAAAGGATAAAAAACTATTATTGTTAAAAAAACAAGTATTTCTAAAAAAATATCAATTATTATATGAAAATATAATATACACTTAATTATATAATTATTTAAATAAAATTAATATTATTATTGGAGTTAGAATCTTAAAATTATAAAATTGTGAAATTTTCATATTTTTTATAGACAATAAAATTTTCTCTTTAAGATTAATTATGATATAAATATAAATGTATTGTTTTTACATCATAATGACCAAAAATGATGTAACAATATATTATAAATTTAATCCAAAAAATATGTTTTACCATTATAACAATGTGATTTTATTTTTATTTTAATATATTATAATACCATTTTGAATCCTTCAAAAACATTAATATATATTAAGGATTTTAAATAATTTCATTAAGTGTATGACTCAAATCCACACAAGAAAGTGTCTATTTTTTATGATCCAACATTGGATTTATAAAATAATTAAAACCATTACCATTTATTAGAAAACACAGGTAAAAAATAATGGAAACGTTTTTGGCTTTGTTTATTTTATTATATAGAGTCCAAAACCAATGTTTGAGAAATAATAAAGATTTCCCCACTAATTGCTTATATAAACCCACCAATTATCACATTCATATTCACTAAAAATAATTTAATCACCTCCCTTTTCTTCCCTCTGATATATAGAGTCATATTAGGGTTCCCCCATTCTCATTAAAACCTCCTTCCAAGAATTTAATGCAATACTCTAAATATAATGGATTCTTTCATTACCTTAATTATTCAAGTTTCCTTATTATTGTATGCCTTCTATTTCGAATTATAAATGCTGGGATTTGTTTTTAAATATATATATTACATTATATTTTACTTAAAAATGGTTATCTAAGACTTTAACTATCATTAAACCATTTTATGAATTTTTTTATAAGGATGATATGCTGTAAAAAATATTCTGCACTTTTCCATGCCAAACAAATGTGTACAGAATTAACATAACCTTTTACCAATAAAGTTTTTTCAATATTATGAAGTCATTGTTATTTTTTTGGGATATACATGTATATATTATACACTTCAATATTTTGGAATAATATTTGATAATAAATGATTCCATATTTTATGATCTATGTGGAACACATAAGCATGATAATGAAATGAATGTGATGGGTGCACTCAGAATTATATAATGCTCCAATGAATTGGATAATGATTAGTCTCATGAGAAATCATGTTATTATCGGTAGGGAACTATCTTATTTTACAAAACAATATCCATCATGATGTATTGTCCATTTCCATTGACCAATTTTTTGATTCAATGTTTTAATTTGGTACCAAATTTTACATCTTCCCTTTATGATAATAATTATATATCATGCCTCATTATTCATGATTATAATTATCAATGTTTTTATAACCCATTTAAGTACCTTTGGTATAACATGTATTACTGCCTTCATGTAATTACATGATTCTTCCCACACTAGGCTTTATAGCTCATCGCTTTCTTATAGATATCCAAAGGTTATACCATGCATTTTTTTAGTATGAGTATGTTAAAAACATTTTTAATAAAGATGATGTTTTTCCATATTTTAATTTGTCATTTAATGTACCTAATTCCCAAATACACAAAATATATAAATCTATTGGTTATTATTATAATAAATCATGTATTAATGTAAAATAAAGAGAGGAGTTGTTATAGTTTGTTTCAAAGTAAAACATTAGTTATTTTTGACATTAGGAATGATAAAATTTTGAGAAACCCATACGGATTAGACTATATAAAATAAAAATTTATTCCATTTTAATAAGTAGAAATTAAGTTTATTACCAATAAAATAAATCCATACCTAGATATTTAAGGTGGATGTTGTTAAGAAACAAATATACTTAGTGGTAAAACCCAAAGAAACCATGTTGAGTTACAATGGACTGGGAATTTGTGCACTAAAATTGGCCTTTCTACACACCTCAATTGACACTCTTTGGGGTTATGATTTATTAGATCCATTTTCACTGTTCAAATATTTATTAACGGAACAAAAAATTCCAATAAGACAATACATTAGGAAATATATCATGGATAACATTAATTGATGCCTTGAAATTTAGATGTTCATAAAATACATTAAATTTATATGATATCCCTATAATTTCAATATATTTCCATTTATATATTTCACAGTTTAACGATATTCTTCCCTTATTTTCCCATTATAATATCCAATGGACAAAAATATGAGAAGCCACGTAAATAAAAAATGTGACAAGAAATATGATGATGGATTCAATGAGATACCCAACCTGATGGGAGCAGGAATCAAGAAAATTTTGAATATACTCTCATATAACATAGGTGACTAATAGAAACCTAGATTATGATGAGAATCCAAATCCATTAAAGAATGAATAAGATGAAGTTCAATTATTTATGTAATAAAGTCCTCATAATTTCATTGGGACTTATGACCCCTTAGTTTCCAAAAAATGGATCAACTCCCTTGAGAATATCTTCTCCAATATTCAATTTTCAGAAAAAGAGGTGGATGTACTTATTGTTTATCATATGGAGGGATACGATGATTAGTGGTGAAAAATTATAAATATTATGAGCCTAAGAAAAATTTACAAGTTATGGTGTGGAAGGAACTACAATTTTTATTCAATAAATACTTTCCTCGTACACTCGGACAAAAAATGAAATGGGATATTTTCTTAATCTAAGGAGATGACCAATATATTGGGGAATATGCGGAAAATATAAAATTAATTTATTGATATGATTACATATTTTTTTATTTCCCCAAATATAAGTTTGGATGCTTCATTAGTGGTATGAAACATAGTCTATGAAAGTCCCTTGTGATCTGATATTTTAATAGCAAGGAAGAAATAGATCGATGTTCCATAAAAGTCAAAATGGAGACCAATGAATCTGAAGTGTATCATATGGATACGAAATGGAAACCTGAGTTTCATTTTGATGGATCTATTGATAAATATAAAAGTGCTAAAAAATTTCTATATCCATCTTTTCAATGATAAAAAAGAAGCACCCTAGAAATTTCCTAAGGGGGGTGAGGAAATTCACTATATGTGGTGTAACAACCTAAAATTATATCAATGGAAATTACATTCGTATATATATATTTATTTAATATAGTATAAATAAAAAAAAAACATAAAGAGAACAAAATTAAAACTTCAATAATGATGAATGAATGAAATAAGATATATTTAAAGATGTTAGTGGATCAATACTGATAGAATAACAACATTACCCTAGAAATAGTAAATAACAATTATTAATAGTAATCTAGAAAATATATTTTTAACAAAACCTATGAATGTATAAAGAATATTTACCCATATTATGAATGAAAATATGATGTTTTTATATCATGGTATAAGAATATAACTTTTTTATAAATGATGCATTAGGTGTTGGTAATTTTGTAAGTCATAAATATTGAAATAAAATTATATAATTAATTTAATGAATTAATGGAAAATTTATTTTCATAAAATGTATTCCCAATTTAATATTTCATTTTCATATGATTAATATATTTTTTTATGATACCTTAAATAAAATTTCAAAGTGTCATAATATTAGTTATAATTAGAAAATATATATTTTTAAACTAAATTATGATTTAATTAAAATTTTAATTTATCATAATATGAAATTTATTTTCCTAAAATTCAGTTAATTTTGGATATCCTAACATAGAAAAATTGTTTGTGTGAATTTTAAGGGTTTCTCTAAAATAATAAAAATTTTGGTGAATTGTGAAGTACAACAATTTACGATTTATGTTAGTATAAATTATATTAACTATTTATTGATTGATGGATTATTTAAGCACCATAATCACATACTATCCTAGTATATTTACTATATATATCCCTTGGAATCAAATTGTACTTTTTCATGATCCAAATAACGAACTAAAAATTAAAATAATCGAAAACACCTCTCTACTCTACTATAAATACCACCCCTCATCACCTCTTCTCCTCACACCTTCAAATCCATGAATCATATAAAATTTATACCAAATACATATTCCCTGCCCCTCCCCCAGATCTAGTTTCCATTTTTTTCAAAAAAATCTAATAAAATGTTTACTAAAAGATGTTCTCATGGAGAATAATTACAGAGGTGAAGTCATATTTTTTCATCATTTAAATTTTTTTGATTTTTTTTCTTTTTATATAATATCACCATTTATGTGGAATGATAGTACTAGTATCTTATATATACTGAAAGGTTATTATGTAAATGGAATAATTCATCATCAAACCTATTATCTTCTCCCATTTATTCTAAAAATGAAAACAACATTCATGGGGTGTTGATTTATTACCATCAGGGAATAAAACATATCATTTTCTATTACTGCCATAAAATGTATCCCAAAAACCATTAAAATGATTGAAATATATTTTTAAATTTATTTAATAACCTTTTTAATTTTATGGAACAAAAATATATACATATTATTAAATAATCACAAAAAAGATCAATGTGATTGAAAACCGCAAAAATTAATATAAATGTTTTTCATAAATGTTTTTTAATGAATCATCCTCATACCATATAACCAAAATATATATAAAATAAATTATGATCAAATAAGATAAATAATAAAATATAATTTCAATTATGAAAAATTATTCTCATTTTACAAGATCACACAAAAATGTATACAAGTGAACATATCCTGTAAACCAAGAAAATGAACAGTCATGAAAGATAAAATTAAACTACATAACTAACAATAATGGAAAAATGAACATAATAATGTTATAAAAAACAAAAAACATGTGTAATAAGTTCTTAAATAACTAGTTAGATATTATAATTTGATTTTATAGGATATTAAATCGAATAAATCATTCAGACATAAGGTAAAGTGATTCTCAATCCCAATTTCATTTCCCTGGGTTATTCCTCATTAATGCCTCATTTTAGTGTGGATGTTCATTTAAATCTATTAAAATATAATTTCACTATTTTTACCATTTGGTTTCTAGATATACTTGTTTTATACTTGATATTTTGATAATCACCTAGTTTTTTTAAAACAATTCATTTTTTTAAATCATATCTTTTACAAATCTTGATATTATTTCTTCTTCTCTCAGGAATGATGAATCTTACACACAATACATTTTCCCTTGACAATTTTAAAATTCCAATGTGTATTCATAAATTTATAATGTATGAAATCCTCATGAAACCCGTTCCATTATGTGGTGTTTCTATTTCCATGGTTTATATAAATTCTAAGTGTCATGCATGGTAATTTAAATATTATTATGCTACTGGTGCACCATGAAGTCTATAACACTCCGATGAATTGGGTAATTTGATGTAACTCATGAGATAAAATTGAAATATTTGTTAAAATGACGATATTTTTTTTCATAATGAAGATGTTATTGTTATTGACATATGTTATCCGTGGACATGATGTTATCAATGTTCTCAATTATGTGTGGTATTTTACTAATAAGACAAGATATTTCATTTATATAAATTTCGGCATTTCATTTCCTTTTATAATTATTCATATAATTATTTTTATGGTGGAACAATGATTATTTTATTATGATAATTATTATTCTCACCCATGTTATATTGATTCATGTTCTTATTTATCCTCTTAGTGGTATTTTATCTCACCCTTTTCATTGATATATATCCTCAAGTGACTATTTTTACAATTGACTACATGAGAGATTCAATCAAGGTCGAGAAGAAGAAATTAAATATTTTTTTCTTTTTTCTTATATAAATGTTATGTTGGGTCCTAATTTTACGAAGACATTTAGCCTTTGGATCCGGGTTTTGTAACAAAAATATATTGTTTATCATTATAATGATGTAATAGTAATATAAGAAAAATATGGGGTGTTATAGTTTGTATCATAAAATGGTTTTGTTAATTTTTTAATTTTTATTGGAGAACATTAGAGAAATCCCTTAGTATGAGGGAATGTATATAAAAAAATACATGAATTTTTGTTTTAGAAAAATGAAAAACAAAGGTACCCCATATGATATGTCTCTAGAGTTAATTTTATATTGGAATAAATTATTAATTAAATAATTATTAATATGTTTTTTTTCAAACATTTTCTATTTTGGAAACTTTATGTAACTTGATAAAACTAGGATAACAACCCATGCGATGGGAAATACAGTGATTTCCCATACGACATCCCCAATGCCTTAGGAGGTGGAGATCAAAATTTCATGGTGATGGTTACCCAACTATATTAGCCTATGAATAATAAACTAAATAATGTGAAACATATGGCTTCACCTAAGAAGGAAAAAGTCCATAATGTCTCTTACATGGCAAAAAAAACACTAAATATTAGTGGATCATATGATCCAATCATCACAAAAAATTGTGTCAACTCAATGGAGAATGCCTTTTCTATGATTCACTATTTATATACAAATAAGATGACTATATTCATTTATGGTTTATATAGAGAGGCCAATAAATGATGAGAATTTATTAAGAACACCAAGGGAAAGGAATAAATTTATGAGATGATGTGGGAAGACGTTAAGAAAATATCTATTAACAATTATTTCACTCAAAATATTCATATAAATTTAGAGAGACAATTAATAGAGTTAAAGGAAAAGTAAGATGAATCTATCATTACATATGATATAATTTCACATGGATTCCAAGGTACTCATATAGTTTTGTTATCATCAATGATAGAAAATGGAATATAATCATTATTGATTTAAACCCACACCTTTGAATGGATCTAGAAATTTGAGACCTTTAGAGTTATAACGAATATATTTGAGGTGCTCTAAAAGTGGTTATGTAGTTTAGAGAATGGTACAATGAATATGGAGATATGAAATGAATGATAGAGTTTCATGATGGGGGATATGATGATAAATTTTGAATGAAAATTCAAGAACCATGTGTCAATAATATGTGAAGAATTATCATGGGAATCTCCTGAAAGGGATCATTAAACGCAGTATGTGTGGGATTGATGGAATCCAAGTTCATAAATGTAGAGGAGACATGAGGAAGAAGGAAAATGTGTTGGAGGAAAGGAGAGAAACACCCATGGTTAATTGCTTCAAGAATTGGGAGAAAGGGTACTATGAAAGCCGGCGCACTAAACCCTAAGTCCTCGAGGGTAACTAGCATCAATAGCCACCAATTACCAAGGACCAAGGGAAAACTAATTACATTAAAACAACTAAGATGGAGATGGAAAATGATGTAGTGATAAGTATGCTGGTCATTCATTCAATAATAAATTACATACTACTTTATTGTAGTTCTAAACATTCATTCATGTCTATCTAGTTTAGTCAATCTATTCAAACAACACCATAGGATATGGAGTTTGAGATATCTATGTGAACATTAAATGTGGAAATTAATTCATCCAAATTATATAAATCTATCCTGGTTAATGTTTGTTGACAGAGCCTCCTTCAAAATCATGTCTTACTTAATTTGGTAGAGTTTGATGCCATTTTTGGAATGGATTGGCCGTCATTATATAAATCCAAAATCATCTATGGGGAAAGAGATATCACTAAACAAATCCCAAGGAATCCTCTAACACTTTACAATTGTAAGGAGGCAAAAGAATATCTTTTAGAATATTATTCTCATACTGGGATATTACTTTCTTTTCATAAAGTATACATGGCTCAAATGATTGAGACAAAAAAGAGAATCATTCTCAAGGACATTCCTAGTGTGAGGGAATACACTGATGTGTTCCCTAATTAATTTCTTGGTATTACTCATGACCAAGAGGTTGACTTTTCAATTTAAGATATTGATGAATCGCATCAAATATTAAATAAATCTTATAAAATTGGCACCATTGAGTTGGAATAACTGATGAATTCATTACAAGAGAATCTAGACAAGAGTTTCATATGTCTATGTGGTTCAACATGGGGTTTACTATTCCTCTTCATCAAGAAGAATGTTGGATCAATGAAAATATCGATTTATTATCCTGATTTCAACAAAATCATGATTGAAAACAAGTATACCCAACCATAGATAGATGATTTGTTCAATCAACTAAATGCTACCAAGTAGTTCTCTAAGGAGGAGCTTCTATCATGATATAATGAATTAAAAGTGATGAAGGAATATATTCACAATATTTACATTAAAATGAGGTGCATCCACTATGATTTAACGGTGATACATTTCATACTAGCTAATTATCTAGAAAAAATAATGAAAATAATGAATAGTGTATTTAGATATTACCAAGAAATTGTTTGATAGTATTTATTGATGATGTTTTGATATACTCAAAAAGAAAGGAAGAATATGAGGAGAATTTAAATACTATTTTCATGACTTTGAGAAGGGAAAAACATTAAAAAAATTATAATAAATATATGTTCTAATTGGAAGATTTATCATTCTCATGGAATTTTGTCACCAAAAAAGGAATATATATAGCACATTATAAGACGAAGTATATCGAAAAGTTTCTTAATCATAAAAATATATCAGAGATACATGGTTTCTTTGGTCAAGTTGGGTATTATCGATGATTTTTTAAGATCATCCCATGTTTGTCAGACCCATTATCCAAGATGCATTTTAAGGGATGAATTCTTTTCTATACTAGTGAGTGTGAAGACTTGTTCAAAAAATTTAAAAAAGAATATAACAACACTATTACTCCCACATCCATCAAATAAGGAACTATTTGTTAAATATAGTGATTCTTACATGTAGGTATTTGGTTTTTTAATGTTGATAAATGTAAAATTGATAGCTATGACTCATTGTAGATGAAAATTCAGTTGAAAAATAATCCCACTCATGAATTGGAGTTGGTAGTTGTGATCTTTTCAGTGAAAACACAGGGTGATCATCTCTATTCGGAGACGTTATAAATATATAATAATCACAAGTGTATAAAATATATTATCATATAAGAATATTAATATGTTATAATGAATATCGATAGATCTCATCAAGGATTATGACTATTCAATCCACTAACACCATGCTAATGAAAATAATGTGGTATATGGTCAACATAGAAAAGATTTTGTAACATTAATAATGATGAGAATTGAAAAGGATCCAATGTTTATATATTTTAAAAGGATTAAGATGAGAATAATTAATTAATGAACATAATAAATCCTTTGTCAAATTATATCTCAACTTTCCCTAATGGAGAAAATAAAGGGCTCTCAAAGAAATTATGTTGAAATTTAGTAAAAGGTTAATGCTATGAGAAAGGGGAAATCCTCAAAGTATAAATTTAAGAGGATGGAATTATAATATTTGGGTCACAAATATGTGTACCATAAGATCCAAATATAATTAATGATCTTTAATGTGTCCGACGTAGATCAACCTTCTCTATTCATCTAGGGATATATATATATATATATATATATATATCAGGATCTCTGAGAGAACAATTGGTGGGAAAATATAAATAAGTAGATTGTATAATATACATGAAAGTGACTAGTATATCAACAAGTGAAGGATGAAGGATATATGTTTAATGGTATGAGGAATCCCTTTCCCATACTAATATGGAAATGGGAAAATTCCACCATTGAATTTTTTACCGGACATCTGATGTTTTCCATAGGAAACAATTCTATATGGGTTTTTGTTGATCTTCTTACCAATATAGCTCTATTTATAACAATTCTATATGGATTATCACTAGATAAACATAAATTGATATTCATAAGATAAGAGTTATGTCTCCATAGAGTACCAATATTTGTTGAATCGGATAAAGACTTGATATTCACCTCCTTTTCTGGAAAATTCTTCAACATCCTCTATACACTGATGTGGATATCATTATGGATTATCTTCCACAAACGGATGGACAATGATAGTAGACTATTCAAACACAAGAATACATTTTGAGATCATATAATGTGCAATTAATTAGAGGATGATACCAACATATTCATGTGGTTGAGTTATCTTATAAAAAATTCTTCCACTTGAGCAACCAATTGACTCTTTTGAAACCCTTTATTAGAAAATAAGAATAACACTGACAGGCTGGGATGAAGTCCGTGAGCATAAGTACCTGGGAATTTAAATGGTCAATTAAATGGTGGAAAATGTGAAAGCAATTTGTCATCACATTAATTTATCCAATATTCGAAAAATGATCAATGCCAAAAATCCTCTAGGGGACCTAGGGATTGAGGATGGAGACATGGTATTCCTCAAAATATCTCTATAGAATAGGATCATGAGATTTTTGAATAAAGGAAAGCAAGATCCTAAGTACATTGACCCCATTTAGTTTATTGATCATTTCATATATGTGGCCTATTGACTATCACATTCACCTACATTGTCTCTTTTACACTATGTATTCCATGTATTCCTATTGAGGAAGTACATAAGAGACCCCTCACATGTATTGAATCCAAAGGTGGTACAGTTGAAAAAAGATATATCTTATGAGGATCATCTTGTGAATATTTGGATTATAGAGATAAATTTCAATGAAAATAGTCAACTCAGCACCTCAGTGTAATATAGTGGAACCATAAGTAGAAAGAGGAAACATTGGAAACATAGTTATTAATAAATAAAATTGTCAAATTTTTCACCAAAGTATTCAAAAAACAAATTCAAGGGTGAAATTTCATAAAGAGTTGGAATTTAATAATATAAAATTATATCAATTTTAATTACCATATTAATTTTTTTTCATATATTTTAAATCACATAAAATGAAATACATAACAAACTACAAACATTATAAATTAAAAAAAATGAAATAAGAAGTATTTCTAGAAAATAAAGAAACCAATACTGATGAAATAGTAACATGACCTGTGGAATAGTAACATGACCATTAGAAATAGATATCCATCCATTAAAATAGTGAACTCACCTATAAAATAATAAATAAAATTTAATAATCCAATAAATGAAAATTCGAAAAATATATTGAAGGGTTTAAGTAAATAAATGTTATAAAAATGAGAAATTTTTTGTTTGTGTTTATATAAGTCATAAATATATATAATAAAATTTATAATTAATTTATTGATCTAAAAGAAAATTTATTTCATAAAATTTATTCATAAATTAATATTTTTTCTTCTTATGATTATAATATATTTTTATGAGACCGTTTTTTATTTTTAAGAATCATAATATGAGTTATAATTTTAAATTCAGTATTTTTTTATTAATTGATTATTATAATTAATAACTGATTTTATCATATTTATAAATTTATTTTCAAAAAAATGAAGTTAATTTTTGAACTCTCAAAATGGAGATATTGTTATGTTGAATATTTTTTATTTTTCTAAAATAGTCGAATTTGGGATGAATATTGAAATATGGTAATTTAAGGTTTATATTTGAATAAATCAATATCCCAATTTCAGGATTAATTGGTGATTTTTTAAAAGTAATATATAAATATAATTCTCTCATTTTTATATTAATTCATAGAAATCAATCTATTCATAGTCGTGATAATAATTAATAAACTAATGATTATAATATTCAAAAAAACACTCATATCCTCCATTATAAATAGCACATGTCACCCCTATTCTCCTCACCCCTTTCAAGAGATGAAGATTATCAAAAATTTTACCAATCATATTTTTAATCCCCCATTCACTTAAAACAACCTTCTATATTAAGAAAATTTTAAAACTAATTTCTTTGATGAGTTTCTCAAGGAGAATAATTGAATAGTTAAAATCCTCTTCCTTTTTCTTTTAATTTCAATTCAATTCCATTTATTTTCTTATCATATCCTCATACAAGTGGAGTATAACTCTAGTATCTTATATATACTATAATGTTATTATTTTAATGGAATAATCCAAATTGAGACTTCATCTCCCCTCCCATAAATTTTAAAAATGAGAACATCGTCTCTTTGGTGTTGATTTACCGTCGTCGAGGCCAACAAGTTTTAATTTAACTTTACCACCATCATATATGGTTCTGAATCTATTATAATGTTTTAAATATATTTTAAATTTTATCTTATAATATTTTTTTGGAAATAACATTTATACATAATATTAAATAATAAAACTAATCAAGTCCTTTTTGATAAAAAAATGACCAAATTTAATCTAAATTGATGTGCCAACGATCCCATACCTGAGTGTTAAGGGCACCAGGTTGGCACAGTACTACTAAATTACTATAGAAGTTACTGTAGCTAGTATTTTTCCATACTATTTTATCCATAAATATTAACCCGATTTGGGCCTTAGGGCCACCGGTTTGGACCTTCGGGTCTCAAGGGCCATTGGGTAATCAAATGCCTTCAGGCCTTAGGACATTCAGGCCACATAGACAATGGAGTGGCGCAGTTCACATAGAATAGGCCCTAAAAGAGGATTAGAGAAATAGGAGTAGCAACCACCTGAAGTAGAGATAGCCATATTAGAATAATGATGGGGTATGTAAGCCGTCGTCTGTACCAAGCACCATGCAGCTTTGTATGAGGAAATGCTTATTGATTAGCAATGCATGGTGGGGAGCTAGGTGATCAATGAAAAAGAATTTGGGGGTGGTAAGTTCTAGGGGGTTGATCTTATAGGTCATGTAGTGGGAATGGAATGCCTCTGGGCCTTTGGGTCATGTATTGCAAGTCAGTCGGGCCTTGTGCCTTGGGCCTACGTGTCAAGTACGGGTTCCCCTTGAACCCTTAAAAAGGGGATGTATCCATTATAAATTAAAAAGAAGGCCTTTGGGCCATTCAAGCTAATCTAATAGGTTTTCATTAACGTTGAATCTCATAAAGTACTTCATTAAATAGAAAAATAGATATATAAGACCAATTATACTCTATTAAATTTACTAATAACATATAATTTCTATTCTAGACAATTATTCTCATTTTACATGCCTGAATGGCCCGAAGGCCTTCATTTTTTTGATTTTTTGATAACCCCCCTTTTAAGGGATGAGGGGGAACCCTTAAAAGTCTTGTAGGATCAGAGATTAAATGGCCCATAGGCTTTGGAGATTACATGACCCAAAGTTATTAGAGAATTCAAGCAGACTATCTACAAGGAACTACCCCTCCCCAGCATGTACATCATAGTAGTAGCTCTCCACCTTCGCATGGCTGTCTGGATAGGATTCTTGGGCAAGAAAAAGCTCGTCCCGATGGCATATCCATACCCTCTCATTCTGAGAAATCCATTTGAATCTACTCTCATGATTGCACCTGCTCTAAATCCTCTTATGGGGATGCTCATTTTTTTGTATTGTGTCTGGGGAAACATCATGTGGCCTGAAGGCCATGAAGTGGCTTGAAGACCTTAATGGTGGCCCGAAATCCCTACTTACCCAAAGGCCTAGGTGGCCCAAGATCCTTAAGGACTCCAAGCCCAAACTGGTGGCCCAAGGTGAATAGTTCCAGCTACTACAGTACCAAACAGTAACTACTATAGTAACTGCTACAGTTCCTGCTATTGTACCCGCATATTGTACATTTCTGCTACAGTACCCGAACAGTGTATAGTTCTTCTACAGTGCCTGCTACAGTACTTCTATAATGACATGAAAATATGCCTCTACCTTGATTTGAACATGGGTCTTGTGGATGCACATAAGGATACCTCACCAATTAGGCTAAGGCTCATGTGCATTCTCATTTTACATGAACATCCACATATCCATACAAGTGTACAAATCATGAAAACCAAGAAACTCATCACTCCTGAATGATGAAATTAAACTCTCTGACTCATACAAATTGGATAAATCACATTAATAATGGAATAATAAATTAAAAAATGTATAATAGTTTCTGGATTTATTAGTTATTGAATCAAATTTGATTATCAAGGATATTTATGTAAGGAAATCATTTGTACCAAATGTAAGGGGATTCTTATTACTAATTTCATTTTCACTATGTTATTCCTCTTTCATTTCAAATATCACTAGGCACGTTCATTAAATAATCCTAATATATAATTTCATTTTATATAAATTTTATTTTCTAGGATATACAAATATTATACTTGATTTTAATATAAACACATATTTTTTTTCAATATAAATCTTCTTTTTAAATCATATGTTTTAGTTATCTTTATATTATTTCTTCTTCACTCAAGAATGATGAATCTTACACTAAATATTTTTTCCTTTATAATTTTAGAATTAAAAATTTAATGGAAGAATATATTCTTTATGAAATTATTATGAAATCCCTTCCATTAAATGGGTAATTTTATATATAATATTGATATACATTCTATGTGGCATGAATTATTATGTAAACATTTTGATGTGATGGGTGTTCCTGAAATTATATAACTATCAAATGCATTAGTTAATTTGATGAATCTAATGAGATAATGTGAAATATTTCTAAACATGATTCTATATTTTTAACACAATGATGATTTTTTGGTTATGTATATTTGTTATGCTTGAACATCATGCTAGTACTATTCAAAAAAAATGTGTGTTATTTGACAACTCAGACATGATTTTTAATTATTATGAATTTTCACATTCGTTTAATTTTTCAAATTCTTCATATAATGATTATTATTTTTATCAATGTAATAATTTTATTATTATAATGATTATTCACACCCATGTTATATCGATTTTTATTCTAATTTATCGTTCACATTGATTTTTTCTCACCCCTTTCTCTGAATTATATCCTAATGTGAATATTTATACTACGAAGCACATGAGGGCCTCTAAGAATCTAGAGAAGTTGTAATTAAATAATTTTCATGATTTATTACATAAATGTTATTTATGGTCCAAATTTTTCCAAGAAATTAAACCTTTTGATACTAGTTTTCAATCAGTATTATATTTTTTACTTTCAAAATAATGTAATATCAATTTAAGAGAAATTAAGGTCATTGTATATGGAAAGGAAGGAAATCCTTCTTTACATTGATGACATGAGAAACCCACTAATGAGATGAAGGAATAGAATTTTCTTTTTAGTCTTTATTGACATTTTCATTTCATCAACTACAAGTAATCATGGAACTTTGAAAACCTATTCACTTTATAAAGGGTTTTCAGAGACAAGAAACAACCTACAAGGTGGCAAGGGAGATCATTTTCTATTTCAACCACAGGGTGGATCCCAACAGCAATGCGGTTTGAAGTGTACTTGTAATTAATTAATGAATAGAGAATTTACATTTGATTATGGGTTTTTATAGACCTCTACATCATTATTGTTTAGTATAACTATTCAAACACCACCATAATGTATCAAAGTAGAGTTTTCGGTGAAAATGGAAAATGGTCAAAATATTTCATCCAAAGTATATAACTCATCCCCTTTAAATATAATTTCAGGTAAAATTACCAATAATCATTTTCATACTCCCTTTGGGGTAATATTATTCAATTCCTAGTATGGTTTGGATTTACCTATACATAGCCTACATAAATTTTAATAAGAAAAAAATCACCCAATGTACAGGGAACAAGCCCCTGATTTTGTACGAGTGCAAAGAGGAGGATGAATCTCACATAGAACCAATATCTCAATAATGTATATTAATTACCTATGAGAAAGCGTATCTAGATCTAGTGATTGATACTATAAAATGACTCATCCTAGAAGACATTCCATTTGTGAGAGAACATGTATAGGTGTCATTAGTAATTTCCCAATCATTTTCTTGGTGGAATAGTTAGAATTTTACTCGACCTTATATGTAGAGCATGACCACAATCTGATACTCCAAATAGAATTATAGTTGTGGAAATTGAGGATATGTTGAATTATATGTTGGATAATCTAGATAAATATTTCATGAACCCATTTCATTTACCATGTGCTTTAGTAATTCTATTCATAATGAATAAAGATGTGTCATTTCATTTTTTCATAATTATCATGAGCTCAAAAATATATAAAAACGATGAAGTATCATCTTCCATGGATTTATCAAAAGTTTGATAAAAAATGTTTAGTTAAATACATATCCAATGTGGAATTGTGGTTGGGATATTACCAAGTTATGTTAAAGGAGGATATTCCTAAGGCTAAATTCCATACATGGTATGTGCAATATGTGTTAATATTAATCCAGTTCATACTCAAAAATTCTCTAGAAATCATCATTAACATAATGAGTAGTGTATTTATGGATTACCTTGTCAAATTTGATGAAGTGTTTTTAGATGATATTATAATAAACACCAACACCAAGGAGGAGCCTGAGGATCATCTGAGAACTATGCTATAGACCTTGTGAAAGGAGATGTTTTATGAAAATTATATAAAATATGAGTTCTAATTGAAGGGATTCCCATTATTGGGAAATAACATAATAAGAGATAATATTTTTGAGGACCCTTCAAAAAGTGAAGCAACTAGAAGATTGTTGAGGCCAATAACTATATTAGTTATCCATATATTCCATGGATTATTAGGGTACTATCATCAATTTGAATTACATTTTCTATGATTATCAAACACTTTTACCATGTTAACATGTAATGGAGTCGCTTTTTATTAGAATGATGAATCTGAATATATTTTCAAGGATTCAAAAAGAGGATTATCACTACACCTATACTCACACTACCCATAAGTCGAGAACATTTCATGTTATATAATAATATTTTATATATGGGCTTGGGTTGAATCTTAATGAGAAATGAAGAAGATATATCCTATGATTCTGGGGAGTTGAATGTCCACAAATAGAACTTCCCAATGCATGATTTGGAGTTTGATGTAGTGAACATCACATTGAAAATATAGTGGCATTATCTCTTTTGGGATACGTGTAAAATATATACAGATCACAATATCCCGATGAATATATATTCACAAAAAATTAGATGAAAATGAACCAAAATTGATGGTTCAAGATGATGAAGGAATGTGAGTGCTCAATTCACAACTATCTTTAAAAATAAAAAAATTGGAATATTTTCTACGTATAAAGGATAGAGTAATTATGTCATTGAGATGAATTTATAGGGTTTTGAATCCTCAACAATGAAGACAACGGACATGGAATTCCATAATTAAAACACCTCATCAATCCTTTCACAAAATATTTCTCAATCATCCCTTCTAGAAAAGATAATGGATGTTCAGTGAAATGACGTAGAAATTCCGAAGAATGTGGAAACTATAACAAAAATGAAATCCTAATAGTTCAATAGTATTGAATAATGAGTTTTAGTATTTTTGTAATGACAATGTGTTCCATAAAATCCATAATAAAAGAAGTATCTACTGGATAATGCACATATTTTGACTTTCTCCATCCACTCGGGAAGCACAATGGTGTATCGAGATCACCAAGAGAACTATTAGGGAAAAAATATGAAGAATAATATCATGGAATATATATGAAGAATTATTTTATTTTAGTAATTGAATGAATAAAAGAAAAAATCCATGCGTGACGATCAAACTGATACCCATTCATAGATGGAAATGGGGAAAAACACCACTGACATTGTCCCTATTCATCCAGAAACAACAAGAGGAAATATTTCTATATAGGTTTTAGTGAATTTATTTATAAATACTTATCAATTAATTTATATTTGAGATGAATTTCTAGTCAATCCACTATTAAATATATACATTAGAGATGTGGTGAGGCTTCATGGAACATCACTATCAATTGTATCTGATCGAGATTGTTGATTTCCCTCTATATTCTGAAAGAGTCTCCAACACAATCTAAATACTTAGTTAGAATTAAAAAGACATTATGACCCTCAAACGAATTTAAAATCTAATCATAATATCCTACCACATGATGACATGTTTATAGCATGCTCAATTGACGTTAAATGATAATGGGATTAACATATACATATGGTGGAGTTCCTATTCAATAACATTTTCCACTATAGAAAATAACTGAATTCCTATGAAACAATTTATAAAAAGAGGTAAAAACACTTTCTTGTTGTGATGAAGAAGGGGAACAGAAACTGATATGTCCATAAATTGTGGAAGAAATGGTGGAAAAGGGAATGACCATTCATCAACACATCAAGGATTCTCATAGTTTAAAAAAATCTACGCTAAAAATCATCAATGAGACCTAGAGATTGATGTGTGAGAGACGGTATTTCTACTCAGTTCTCTCTATAAAAATGAGATGTCCTTTTAAAAAAAGGGGAAATCATAGTTCCAGATTCATCTATGCCTTTAAGATACTTGATCATATCATAGTTGTGAACTACCAAATAGAACTCCCACTAAAACTATCTAAGGTACTTGATGTATTCAACATATCTCTATAGAGGATGTAAATAATATAACCCTCACATGTACTCAATCCTGAGGTGTTATCATTGGAAATGGTATTTATTATGTGGGGAATCCATTGATGAGCTTTAATCATAGAGAAAATCTTCTACATAATAAGAAAATGCACCAGGTTAAAGTGATATGGAGAAACCAAAATTTTAAAGAAGAATCATGGGAACCATAGGAAGCGATGAAACAAAATTATCCTCATCTATTTTAGAGTGGTGAAAATAAAATATCGAGGGTGAAATTTCTCAATGGGGGAAGAGTATAACAACCTAAACTAATATAAATAAAATTATACTTGTGATTTAATTATATGAATTTTTATATACTATGAATATATAAGAGACAAGAAATTATTTGATTTTATTATTTCATATGAGTTTTAAAGACATTAAAACATCATTACCTTTGATAATATATAAATTGAATAGATATCATATGATTAGTATATATATGGCATTTTAAAAAATCCAATTGAAACCAAAAAAGTAATTGTTGGCCTTATTCTTTAAGATCATACTGTATGAATCAAACATATCATATCATTAGATGGAGATAACATTACAGATATTTTACCTTTATAAATCCCTATATTATATCCACACACTTATGAATGAGAAAATGTATTTAAAGGTGAAGTTCAATCTCATCTAGATCATTACCCAAACCATATATGCCGAACCATACCATAAATGTATCATGATCTCACACCTTACTCTTAGGGTTTTTTCTAATGTATTAATGGGATTTACATCAATACCCATTAAACATGAGTATGTATACTATTTTTTATTGAATAATAAATGTGTTTTCTTTTTATTATTGTTACATTAAATTTTTTTTATTTTTATACAAAAAATAAAAAATTTACAATGGGGTAATATTAAAATTAAATTAAGGAATATATTTTTAATGAATTAACATGTTTCATAAAAAACAATATTTTAATAAAATATTATTCTTAACTAATTTTTATAAAATATAAATGATCATATTTTTTATGAGGTCATATAAAAATATTATAAGGGTTCGAAAACTATTATTATCGAAAAACAGAGCATTTCTCAATAAATATCGATTCTTATTTTAAGAGTGAAAGTAAAAATGTATTGAAAATTATTTTCATAAAATGATTTTTTGTAATTGAAATTATAATAGTATCTAATCATTTATTTTTCTTATTTTTCAATGAGAGTCAAATTTTAGGGTAAAATTTAAATACAATATTAGAATACAGTGCGTATTATAACGTCATAATAATCCAAAATGATGTAATAGATACTATAAATTGTATAAAAAACAAAATATATTATTTCCCATGAAAGGAATGAAATTTTATGTTTATTTTATTATTTTTAAAAATCCATTATGAGTCCTCCAATACCATTAATATATTTTATGGTATTAAAATAATTTCATTAAGAGTATGACTCAATTTCACATACGAGAGGTTATATTTTATTATATATGGCCATTAAAATTTTAATGTAACTAAAACCACTCTCATTTGGTAGAAACCAATGGAAAACACCATGGTTATTTTTTTGGTATTGATTATATTATTATATAGATTCCAAAAAACTATGTTTGAAAAAAAATAATGAACTCCCCACTAATTGATTATATAAACCCACCAAGATAAACTTTATCAGGACTCAAATTTCATGGGTAAAGTACAAATTATTACATACCATCTATATATTCCACCCAAGGATCCCCCAAGATCTCAATAAGATCCTATTAATAATTTGATGTTACACACTCGAGGTAAGGGATCCTTTTCTTCTGTTCATTATTCAAGTTTCATTATTATCGAATGCCTATTATTAACAATTCCCATTGTTGGGATATTTTTCCCATGTCCCAATTTCTATCCATTTTATTTAAATATGATTGTAGGACCCTTCTTCATTAATCAATTTTATCGATTTTGAGTGAAAATATTATACTACCAAAATTTCACCGCTATTTTCCAAACCAGACATTTTTGTTGTGAATTCCTATAGCCTTTTTTAGAAAGGGTTTTCACCATTATGCACTCATAATTTTATGATTGGGGACTTAAATTTAATTATACTAGGCTCTATGATCATTAAAGAAAATTTGATGATAAATTAAACTATTTTTTTAAATTTGTTTTGAAAATATGCAGGATATTGAAATTAATGTAACGAGCGCCCCCAGAATTATATAACACACCAATAAATTGGGTGATATTTGGTCTCATGAGAAATCATGATTGGATATGGAGTAAAATTGAATATTTTATTGGACTATTTCTATCATTATTCCTTGTAAGTCATCCTTTAAATATGATTATGATGTAGTGTTTTATGTTATTGCCACATTTCCAATGTCCCCTTTACGATTATCATGCTATGACATGCCTCTCAATGAATGTTTATATTTATCACTAATTTTATGCCCCATTGACCGATCTATATTCTAACATGTATTAGTATCTTAATGTTATGAAATTTTTAATCCCATACTAGGGTTTAAAGGACTAACCTTTGTTCTGTATGACCCTAGATTATCCCATGCATTTTTATGTACTAGTATGTTATGGATGTTTTAAATAAAGATAACGATTTTCCTCATATTTAGATGTAATGTAATGGACCAAATTTCTAATAAAAATATACATATCAATCTTCTGGTATGTATTGAGAGTAATGTTTTATAATGAATCATGAATTTGTTAGATATAAATAGAAGGTTTGTTATATTTTGTGGCACACTAAGGATATGACATTAGATGATCCAGAGACATGGTGAACATTAATCGTGATATATAGTTCCATTCTAGATTCTAGAGAGGGTTGGGCGGGTAGCTTTCTAGTCTCAGTTACATAAAAGGTAGTATTACATTCATGAAATCATGCACATATCTCAGATGCACCATTATTATTCAGTGACATCTCATGTTTTTCAGCACAATGAGGTTGAGTTATAAATAAATTCATACTTTGACGAGTAATTGATTCATATTGTGGATCATAGCATAATGATTCATTGAGTATGGTATGTTCCTTTAGTACCTATTCAAAGTAATCCAATCCATGTTTAGGACTACAATGGGGAGTGGGAAAAGAAGTTTTAGAATATAGGGTTGAGTTATTTTCTTGTGATTCTTGATCATCCTTGAGAAGGAATATCAGGGATGAATTTCATTTTGGGGGATTTTGGTAAGAAACCACCTTTTGGGGTATGGAATCCATTCCATTGTGTAATTATTTTAGTTCAAATTCATAAATATGTCCTAATTTGATTGAATTAGAGGTTATAGTGTTATAAAGGGTGTCCAAATCTTGTTCGATGCCCAAAACCTTGCTTTTCGAGTGAAAAGGATTCCTACATAGTGTGTAGAAACTATGTGGGTAATGTCTCACAATTACTACTAATTTTACAAGGAATGACATAGATAATCGGGATCTCAAAAGGTATAAATACTATGAAATTTTAGGTACACACCCATGTGGTACCCATAGTAGTTTTTGACAGTGGGATGGGATATGTTTTGCAAACTACTAGACAAATCGCCTATACAAACCATACGAGGGGCCTCCATTATAGTAGTGGGTATATGGTTGGCACATAAGTTGGCCAACTGTGCAGCCAAACCATTAGACATTTTTTTTAATTTACCATTTTTCCATAATTACTTATTATTTAAAACCTAATGTTATATTGTTCCTTTGCCCAAAAGCTCACCCATTGAGAGATCCTCTATAAAGCCTAATATAGAAATTGGAATATCTTCTCGATATGATCTATGAATAATGATATTTCAGAAGCATCATATCCATATTTATATGATATAAATTACTATTATTTCCTTCCTCATTCTTTTTTATATCAGATGTGCTATAGATATTCTTACTACATTTCCCTATTTTTAGGTATTTCACACATTCATCATTTTTCACTTGATATGATATAAATCAGTAGATGATATGGAAGATCCTGATACTAAGGACCTATGGTCGATGGTCTCATACAATTATCATAAATTATGAGTGTCTGTATATATATTTAATTATTTCATGTGCGTAATTACCTAAGTGAGACCCTTTAAATGATGTTTAATCCCAGATTTAAATTTAAATTAATAATTTATATAATTTATAGGACCCATTAAAAATGATTAATACAAATGTACCATAAATTGGAACCACCACTTGGGTGTGTTTTTAAATAAATTGGACAACAATGGGTGGACTATCTTTTGATTTGTGACACCCTTGAGGTGTGTTTTTTACCCTTGATATGGAATTTCAATATAATAATTTAATGTTAATATGATTTTTGACTTGAATTGACTAAGGGAAGGGGATGGGTGAAAAATAACATATTCAATTTCCATGAAATTCCTTATTTATTAATTAGTTTATCTTAATATTGACATTTCAATGTTATTTTATTATGAATCTTATCCTTCCATGTATATCCCATGTCTTTACCCTCATACTGAGGTGGTTAAATTGAAATGATAATGGTGATCAACATTACATAATTAAATGATATTAAATACATGATGTCACATGCCTTAGGTGAAACATGGGTTTTATAAGGAAACCATGGATAGAAACATTTGTCTACTGTCTTGCATATGCTTTAGTGACACTTGGACTTATTATATGAATTTCCATGAATACACACATGTTGGAATATTGTTAAACTCATGAGTGATGCATAGAATCATTGTAGATTTTAATGGAAATACCTAATGTCAATATGATCATATATTCCATGGGTGACACTTGACCCCCCTCAGCAGACCATTGAGAATGGACCAGTGAGATGTGATGTTATACTACACCTAGAGAGAAATAAGGATTCTAATGAGTAATTCCATGGATGGGATTGAAGGGTGTTGTTTCATGTTATTCCATGATTCATATATCAATTAAAAATAAGGAATTCCAAGTATGATCTTAGGTTTATAACTGATTATATAATAAAATGATTTATATGAAACATCACTAACCCAAATCATTTGTTTTGATTCTATTAGTGTCTTATACCATGTCAATGGCCTTGTTAGTCACCTCATGATCACATTCATATGGGGGGATGCTATTTTATGTTCTAGGTCTCAATACTTTTATTAATATGTGACTAGATGATAAAATGAATTTTTATTATAAATTTATATAAGACCTATAGTTTATTTTGAGACATTCTATCTATGTCATAACTATATGGCAATGGAATATTATCGATGGGAACCTAGAACATTAGAGTATATTTACTTTCAGTACATACTTTATATATTCTATTAATTCTTTCTCACTATTATAGTTATACACACAATAAATTGATTGAATTAGACCATTAGGTGGTGTCCTCCTATGATTGTATCTCAAACCCTGTTTGGGCCACCAATGGGTACACAAATAGACTATATGTTTTTTGGTATGGATAAGAGAGGGAAATCTACTATATGTTGCTGATTCATTCATTGGATCCAAGGAGCATAGGATAAAACATAGGCTCATGATGCTATTTGGGAAATATTTTTTTATTTTTGGTTTTGTTACATGTATTGTACACCTACCAAGTAAGACTTTTTAGAGGTTTTCTGGAGACATGAATTGTATAATAATAATGGGTACATGAGATAAATACTTAAATTATTTACATATTCTTATATTATTCATTTATCATTTGAAAAATTGATTTATTTCTTATTTTATTTCAATTTAATTTTTATCCTACTGTGTTACAGTCTGGTAAGAAGGCATAGTCTCCCTATAAAAATAGCATAGGAAATCTCTTCAAATCATCTTCCTTTTTCATTTTAGTCGATATTCACGAGTTAACGTGTTCAACTGGTCTTGGGGAACATTTGATTGGAATCTATGAATATGATGCAACAGATGTGATGGAAAGGTTACAGACAAACTAGTTTATGTGTTTTACTAGTGGTATGAGTGAAACAATAGATGTATGGAATATGTGAGTAACATTAAATTCCCATTTTGGTAGTAGATGAATTGGACTTAGGTTAGATCTGTTTGACTATCATTATATAACAATCAACATGTGGATATACTAGTATATGGAGGACGTGGGGGATACAGTATCTGAAGTTTCCAATCTTGTATGATGTTGGACGACCAGAAGATGTGATCTATTGGTGGTAGGGTTGAGTGTTTGCAGTGGATTCTCTACAACTGGGGGAAGATAATTGGTGGTGGCAATGGATACCGATGAAATAATCAAAACATTATAAATCATAAAAATTTACTTTCATTGTAACACCCCAAGCTTCTACGGTACGCTTCTCTTTGAATAATGTGATAGTGTGTTGTACGCAACACCGAGTTCTAACACACCATAACCAATCAAACTAGCCGTTATGAATAGTAATACATACTTTTTGAAATTATATATATTTTATATTTCAAAATGGACTTCATTTTTGGATTCCTAATATCGAATTTAGCCTAAGGTGAAATTTTGGTACTTTTCAGATAACTTTAATATTTTGATGAATAGTGAAAATTACAAAATTTTAATTAAAAACAACTTTTATAATCAAAATAATTAATAGGGATAAAGTATAAATTTGAGTGGTTTTAAAAAATATTCAAAATATATTTTTACCATTTAATTCAATGTTGGTATTTAGACATAATTTTACAATTAAACCGGACATAAACAAGTGTCAATCTTTTGATAGTTATTATCTCTTAAAAACACGCTTTTTGTTTTAACAACAGGAATTAATTTTAAATTCATTTCTGCCACTTCTTTGTGTTGAATTTTGAAAAATGGATTACATATTTGGAATCAGGATGTTCAAATTGTGTAAATAGGTAACTTTTATTTTTAGACATTTTGAATAATTACTTCGGTAAATATTTTATTTACCATGGTTAAAGGGTAAATCCGGTAAATAAGGGTTAAAAAATAATATTATAATAATACTAAATTACCCTAAAACATGTCTTAGCCTCATTGGTTGATACAGGTTCGACCATAGGCATCTTTGGGTCGATTTTGGGACCCCATGGAGCCACTTTTAGGTGATAGGGACACTTAATTTTAATTAACTTAAAATAAGTACAAAAATGACATAAGCATATATCATTTAGAAAAACAATTTTTACATAGGGTTATATATATTTTATTTTCGACTATAAATATTCGTTAGAAAGCTAAAAATATTTCCTACATAATTATATTTTATTTAAAATTTTTAGAGATACATAATTTAATTTATTTATGACAAAACGATGATGTAGTAATTACCATTATAGTGAAAATTTAAAATAATTGATATTATAAATACCCAAATAAATATAATTTGAGACTTTTATTGAATTAAAATAATTTTATAGCATAATATGACATATTAAGATTGATTTAATTATCTTTGTTCGAAGTAATAATTCTGTTATAAGTTTCAAAAAAATCAACTATTGAATAGTGTCAAAATTGACATAAAAGAGTTTTTGAAACAAATAATATATTATTAATTGATATTAAATTCCTAAAATTCTAAGGATCGGACAAGAGACTTATATCATGATAGTGGTATCATTAATGGACCACCTGGGTGTCTCTTGGATTTATATAGTAAGTTTATTAACCATATAATATAAAAATACAAAGAGACATTGTAAAAGTGAAACTAATCAACTTAGAGTTAATACTTAAAGATAAGGTTAATATAAGTACACAAACCTGTCTAAATTCTATTTTTGAGTGGTTTTCGACCCATCCCCACCTTAAAATTTAAATAATACACTTTGGAGCCATTACAAACCGAATATGAATTTATTATAAATTAATAATTCTAGCTTTTCCAAAGGTGCCCCTCACCCCTTTTATAAAAGGGCACTCCTGCTTCTCATTTCTTTACACCGTCAAAGCCTTTTGGTTCGGCCAAAATCTTCCCAAATACTCTACCAACTTCCCTCACTATATCCTATATTCCTTAGTTTGATCAGAAAGCCAACCTATGGAGCCCTTTTGATCAAATCAAAAGGAAGAACCCGAAGAAGAGGTAATGTTTTCACCACCGCTTCTCCAAGTTCATTTCTTCTTCCACTTATTCTTCCTTTGTTATTACCATTCTAAAATAATAAATCCAGTATCATATATATACTGTGATTTTATTATAAATATGGTACAACCATATTCATTATTCTATCCACCCTTTGAATAACATGTCCCCATACGTGCGTACGTACGGCTTACCGTCTCCACGTCGTGGTGTAATTGTTATTCAATATATTATTATTTGGATGTGTATAATAATGATATGTAACTCATGTAAATAATAAATATAACATGTTAATGATTCTGTATATATGATATACCATCCATTTATATATTATTTTAATATCAAAAGAATGATATGGTCGCTCGTGCGTACGTACGGACTACCGTCTCCACGAATGCGATGAGATTCATTCTCCATAGTATCCATTCAAGTATAATTATCATTTGATGATTTAAAAATGATGTTTAAGGAATTGATATCATTCTTAATATGAATAATATACATCCTATCCATGACAAACATGGCTTATGTAACAAAACATATAAAAGAAAATGAGTAAGTTAACACCTGAAACGACGATAATACTAAGATATTATTAACAAAGCAATGTTAAAAGATCATATATGATATCATATGAATGTATATGATTCTTGTATAATTTAATAACAATTATTTCACCACTATACAGGAGTTCAAACTACCCCAACCAAGGAAAAGTACAAGGTAAGTGTTTATTTCACAATCTCTTCATTATCCGAGATTGTTTATACGTAATAATCTATGGGGATCTCTTTATCATCCACATACATGTTTCTTAAAATTGTATTTCAAAACATTTTTACTATTTAAAAGAATATGGGTTAATGTAATTTATACCCTTGTTTTACTTTCTATAAGAGTTTTATTAAGGAATCTTTCTGTCGTTTTCCAAACAAGGTGCTTTTTATCCTTTTCGACAAAATTAAGGTAAGAATGTTTTTTTAACTTATACGGTGGGTGCGGTTATTTTCCGCCGTTATAAAATCATCAAAGATTCCCTTACAATCTTATAAGAATATTTTCAAAGAAAATTTTTTATTTTATAAATATATGATTTCAAAATAGAAAGAGATATTTCTCTAAAAAGAGTTTTGAATTCATATATGTCAACATCCTTTGATAGATTTTACGCTTATTTAAAGGTGATTTATTATGATACAAAACTTATATATTGTATTGAAGGTTTTTTGATATGTTTGACTATGGATGTGTTATTTTTATACCGTTTATAGTTTATGGTGAAAGTATTGACATTTCATATGCTAGTTTTAATACGAATGTTTATGTTATGTTTAAACCTTTTCATATGGGAATGCATTAGACTTAATATGTGATGGGTGGAGCCCGCTATAGCTCCTCGAACCATCGGTAGGTCTCATGAGACAAACTAGTATCTTGTCACAAGGCCTTGGCAAAAATATTATTTGTAGTCTTGGCACGAGGCCCTGGATATGTGGTTATGATAGTTGGCATTATGAATTCCATCATTACGAATGTGGTTATTGATATTACATGTGATTATTCGATTAGTAGAATATCCATGTGAATAAGTAAATGGCATTATTTCATTTTACATTTTCCATAATATGTTGAAGTTCAAGTTTAAAAAGTATTTTGTTTTAGTTATACATTGCCTAAAATGTTTATGCTTATTTTTGAATGAATCCTTTATATTGTTATCCTTATTGGGCATTTGAGCTCACCCCTTTTCTATGTTTTATTTTTCCCAGGATGTGAAGAAGTAAGTTATGAATGACCTGCAGGGATTATATGTGGGGATATGAGTGTGGAATATGGAGACTATGTTGTTGTAGTAGTTTTTCACTTTATGATGTAATGTAAAACTTTATGAATATATCTGGTGTTTCCAAGGCTACTAAACCAATCTGTTTTTCGAGATTTGATATTTCCTGTGATCATGCCAATGTTATGTAATAACGCACTGCCTCTGGGTAACTGGAGTTAGGGCGTTACAGTTGGTATCAGAGGTGGTTTAGTACAATCCTTGGAAGCTAGATTTAGATAAACTCTAATTAGAGAACGTAGACCTAAGATGAACTTTGAGGATTATTATAGAAGAACTTCCTAGAATTTTGGTATTGTAGAGATTTTGTGAGTTATCCGAGCAATACATCCCTGTCTGGATATGTGCAGGTAGAGGCGGCTCTGGCACATATGTACCTAGGGGTAAAACTCAAAAACACCGCTTTGAGCTAGACTCGAACAGGAACTGGTGCACGACAACGGGCCTTGCTGCACTCTTGGTTACGACACTCCCAGGGTATATGCTTAAGATAACTCTCATTTTATTTAAAAAGCATTATTAAGGGTTTATGATTATATACATCCTCAAATTAAACATTTTTATGATTATGGATTATATCCATAAATAGTTCAATTTATGTTAAGTGTTTTATAAGCATGGGATTATGTATTTTGATTCAAAAACTGATCTAGTTTATGCCATTGTTTAAAAATGGCGCCTAGTGGAAGAAATGGAAACTGTATCAATGCACGCACTCCATGTAGGGATTGACCTCCTGCTCAAGATAATTATAGTTGAGCTGGTGATGCAACTGGTGCCGATCAGCTAATCACCATACTAGGACAACTCACTCCGGTTATGAATAATAACCTTACCTGTATGGAGAACCCTGATCTGCAACATGGAGGATCAATGTTAGATCGATTCATGAGGCAACAACCACCAACGTTCAATGGGAGTAAAAATCCCTTAGTAGCTGAGCAATGGATATTTTCCCTAGAGAAAATATTTCAGGCTTCGGGAGTAGTGAAAGGGAAAAAGTTATCATTGCAGTTTACCACCTCACTGGAGATGCTGATCAACGGTGGTAATTGATTCAAAATAAGAAGGAAGATGATGAAGTATCAAATATGGAATGGAGGGAGTTCAAAGATTTATTTTTAGAAAAATAATTTCCTCACGACCATCGAGCAGATATGGAATGGCAGTTTTTGAGTCTGAGACAAAAGGAGGTTGAGAATGTCACAAAGTATGAGGCAAACTTTACAAGGTTAGCAAGGTATGCTGGAGATTATATAAGTAACCCAAGAAGTAAGATTGATCGTTTCTTTGATGGGTTAAAACCATTGCTCCGTCAAGCATTAGTCTCACAATCCTTCTCGTCGTACGAAGACATTGTCTCATGTGCTATGAAGACCGAAATGGAATTCTCTAAGTCTTATGACTTTAAAGCAAGGAAAGAGAAGAAGAGACCTGCTGATCAATCTGGGAATGGAAATAAGGGGAAGAAGGGAAAGGTTGAATATCCATCCTGTGGTATGTGCGGGAAGAAACACCCTGGTACTTGCATGAAGGGAACGAGAGTCTGTTACAAGTGTGGTGAAAAAAGCCACCAAGCTCGTGATTGCAAGGGGAAGAAGGAATCCCCCAAAGTTCAGTGCTACAATTGCAGGGAGATGGGGAATTATGAAATTGAATGTTCTAAGCGTCAGGAGAACATACCTCAGAAAAGGCCAAGGGATCAAGGCCAAGCTTATGATATCAGTACTGCTGAGGTAGAAGCTCTGAAAGACGTGGTGGCAGATAATTTATTGGTTTCCTCACGTTTAGAAAATGCATTATTTGATTCTGGATCATCACATTGATTCATATCTTCCCAGTTTCATAAGAAAATTAGATATTTCCATTTTGATTTAACAAGGGAGTTGTCAGTTAAAACTCCTAAGGGAAGTATCATTGCAACAAAGTTTTGTGAATCAGTCCCCATTAGAGCACATAAATGTTCTTTATCTGCTGATCTCATCGTCATACCTATGATTGAGTTTGATATAATCTTCGGTATGGACTGGCTTTCGGACTACGATGCGAAGATTTCTTGTAAGAAGAAAGAGGTTACGATTCTTGATGATGATGATAAGGAACGCCTTATCTTTAGAGCAGAATCGTCACCAGCTAATTCTTATTTAGATCTACCCCCAGTAGCTCAACTAAATTCAATTTTTGGGGAGGAAGAGAATGAAATAACTGTGGGTGAGGAAAGGAATGTTCAAATAGAGGATGTCACAGTTGTGAAAGAATTTGTAGATGTATTTCCGGAAGATTTACCTGGACATCCTCTAGAATGAGAAGTTGAGTTTTCCATTGATTTAATTCCAGGATCAAGTCTTATATCAAAGACCCCTTATAGAATGGACACTATAGAATTAGTTGAACTAAAGAAACAAATAGAGGAATTGAGTAATAAGGGATTTATACGCCCTAGTGTTTCTCCATGGGGAGCTCCTGTTCGTTTTGTTAATAAGAAAGACAGATCTATGAGGTTATGTATCGACTACAGGGAGATCAATGCTATAACAATAAAGAACAAGTATCCCCTACCACGCATTTATGATTTATTTTCCCAACTTCATGGAGCTCAATACTTTTCAAAGATTAACCTTAGACCTGGATACCATTAGTTGTGTGCGAATAAGGAAGACATTTCAAAGACAGCATTTTGAACCAGGTACGGGCATTACGAGTTTACTGTAATGCCTTTTGGATTGACTAATGCACCCTCTGTATTCATGGATCTGATTAATAGATTTTTCAAGGAGTATCTTGATGAATTTGTGGTGGTACTTATTGATGATATCTTAGTATACTCCAAAAGATACAAAGATCATGAAAATCACTTGCGCATTTTCTTGAAGACTCTGAGAAGGCATGAATTATATGGGAAGTTTAGCAAGTGTGAATTCTTGCTTCAGTAGATTTCTTTTCTTGGCCATATTGTCTCTAAAGAGGGAATCTTCGTTGATCCTTCTAAGACCAAGGCAATTAAAGAATGGCCAGCACCGATGAGTATCACTGAGGTACGTAGTTTTATTGGTTTGGCAGGTTATTATCGATGTTTCGTCCAGAATTTTGCCCGATTGGATAACCCATTAATGAAGCTGACACGTAAAGGGGTTAAATTTGTTTGGAAAAAAGAGTGTGAATAATGTTTCGAAAAACTGAAGAGAATATTAGTCAATGCTCCTATATTGACTCTACCATCGGGGAATGATGGGTTCATTATTTATAGTGATGCATCGAAGAAAGGACTTGGTTGTGTCCTTATGCAGAATGATAGGGTTATTTCCTATGCATCACGACAGTTGAAAATTCAGGAAAAAAACTATCCTACTCATGATCTCGAGTTAGCAGTTGTGATCTTTTCTTTGAAAATATGGAGGCACTACCTCTATGGTGAAAAATGTGAGATTTATACTGATCACTAGAGTTTGAAGTATATTTTCTCACAAAAATAACTCAACATTAGGAAAAGGAGATGGCTTGAATTACTAATGGATTATGATTGCATGATACACTACCACCCGGGGAAGGCAAAAAAGGTGGCAGATGCTTTGAGCATAAAAGATCATGGAGTTTTGAACAATATGATAATTGAAAGGGATCTGATTTTCATGGATCTAGTAAAGATGGACATGGGAATAACCAGGGAAGGAGAAACATCAATTCTTTTTCAAATGGTTTCCAAACCTTCCTTACTAGAATGAATTGAGAGTTCTCAGACCGATGATGAATAGTTTCAAAAGAAGATTAAAGATATGAATGATGGGAGACTGAGAGACTTTTCGTATGAAGATGGAATTTTGAAATTTGGGAAGAGACTTTGTGTTCCCGATATACCTGATCTAAAAAGGGAATTGTTGGATGATTCTCATAGTTCCAATTTCTATATACACCCTGGGAGCACCAAAATGTATAGAGATTTGAAGGAACATTTTTGGTGGGACAATATGAAGAGGGAGATTTCTGATTTTGTGTCAAGATGTATGATTTGTCAACAAGTGAAAGCTGGAAGGAAACACCCTGGAGGAGTCATGCAACCTCTTGCCATACCGGAGTGGAAATGGGACAATATTACGATGGACTTTGTCATGTGGCTACCAAAGACTCCTATGAGGAATGATGCAATATGGGTTATTGTTGATCGTCTTACCAAGTCAGCACATTTTCTTGCTATAAGAGAATATCTACCACTGGAACGTCTAGCAAGGCTATATATTAATGAAGTTGTGAGACTTCATGGAGTACCCCTATTGATTTTTTCTGATCGTGATCCCCGTTTCACATCAAGATTCTGGAAGAGTCTTCAAAAATCCCTGGATACTGAACTTCATTTGAGCATTGCCTACCACCCTCAGACAGACAAACAATCAGAACGGACTATTCAAACCTTATAAAACATGTTGAGATCTTGCTCACATGACTTTCAGGGTATGTGGGATCAATATTTACCTCTGGTAGAATTTTTCTATAAAAATAGCTTCCATTCGAGTATTCAGATGGCACCATATGAAGCGTTATACGAAAAGAGATGTCGCACACCAACCTGTTGGGATGACGTTGGTGAAAGAAAACTTGTAGGTCTAGAACTGGTGGAGTAAACGATGGAAAAGGTTAAGGTAATCCAAAATCACATCAAAGTAGCTCAAAGTAGGCAGAAGAGCTATGCCGATAATCGAAGGAAGGATTTGGAATTTCAAGTCGATGATCTTGTTTTCCTGAAGGTATCTCCATGGAAGGGAGTCATACATTTTGGTAAGAAAGGTAAATTGAGTCCCAGGTACATCGGACATTTCTAAATTCTAGAACTAATTGGGGATGTAGCTTACCGATTGGAAATGCCGCCAAGTCTCTCCAAAGTTCACGATGTGTTCCATGTATCTCTGTTGAGGAAATGCATGCCTGACCCAACGCATGTACTCACCTATGAGGAGTTAGAACTGGAACCCGATTTTTCTTATTGTGAAGATCATGTCAGGATTCTTGATACGAGAGAACAAGTACTGAGAAACCGGAGGACGCGTCTGGTAAAAGTTTTGTGGAGAAACCATTAGATGGAAGAGGCAACGAGGGAATGCGAGGAACTTATGATGAAGAACCAACCGAGTCTTTTCATGTGATAAGTATTATAGAAATTTCTAGGACGAAATTATTTGAAGGATGGGAGAATGTAATACCCAAAGCTTCTACGGTACTCTTCACGTTGAATAATGTGATAGCGTGTGTTGTGCGCAACACCGAGTTCTAACACACCATAACCAATCAAACTAGCCATTATGAATAGTAATACATACTTTTTGAAATTATATATATATAATATTTCAAAATGGATTTCATTTTTGGATTTGGAATATCGAATTTAGCCTAAGGTGAAATTTTGGTACTTTTTGGATAACTTTAATATTTTGATGAATAGTGAAAATTACTAAATTTTAATTAAAAACATCTTTTCTAATCAAAATAATTAATAGTGATAAATTATGAATTTGAGTGGTTTTATAGTATATTTAGAATATATTTTTACCATTTAATTCAATGTTTGTCATTGGACATAATTTTACAATTAAACCGGACATAAACAAGTGTCAATATTTTGATATTTATTATCTCTTAAAAACGCGCTTTTTGTTTTAACAACGAGAATTAATTTTAAATTAATTTCTGCCACTTATGTGTGTTGAATTTGGAGAAATGGATTCCATATTTGGAATCAGGATGTTCAAATTGTGTAAATAGTTAACTTTTATTTTTAGACATTTTGAATAATTACTTCGGTAAATATTTTATTTACCATGGTTAAAGGGTAAATCCGGTAAATAAGGGTTAAAAAATAATATTATAATAATAATAAATTACCCTAAAACGTGTCCTAGCCTCATTGGTTGATACATGTTCGACCATAGGCATCTTTGGGTCGATTTTGGGTCCCCATGGAGCCACTTGTAGGTGATAGGGACACTTAATTTTAATTAAGTTAAAATAAGTACAAAAATGACAAAAGTATATATCATTTAGAAAAACAATTTTTACATAGGGTAATTTATATTGGATTTTAGAATATAAATATTAGTTAGAAGTCTAAAAAGATTTCCTACGTAATGATATTTTATTTATAATTTTTAGAGATTACGTAATTTAATTTATTTAGACAGAATGATGATGAAATAATTACCATAATACTGAAAATTTAAAATAATTGATATTATAAATACCCAAATAAATATAATTTGATACTTTTAATGAATTAAAATAATTTTATAGGATAATATGACATATTAGGATTGATTTAATTAACTTTATTCGAAGTAATCATTGTGTTACATGTTTCAAAAAAATCAACTATTTAATAGTGTCAAAATTGACATAAAAGAGTTTTTAAAACAAATATTATATTATTAGTTGATATTAAATTCCTAAAAATCTAAGGATTTTCCAAGAGACTTATATCATGATAGTGGTATCATTAATGGACCACTTGGGTGGTCTCTTGGGTGTATATAGTAATTTTATTAACCATATAATATGAAAATACAAAGAGACATTGTAAAAGTGAAACTAATCAACTTATAGTTAATACTTAAAGATAAGGATAATATAAGTACCCAAACCTATCTAAATTCTATTGGTTGAGTAGTTTTCGACCCATACCCACCTTAAAATTTAAATAATTTACTTTGGAGCCATTAGAAACCGAATATGAATTTATTATAAATTATTATTTCTAGCTTTTCCAAAGGTGCCCCTCACCCCACTTATAAAAGGGCACTCTTACTTCTCATTTCATCAGACCTTCAAAGCCTTATGGTTCGGCCAAACTCTGCCCACATAATATCCCAACATCCCTCACTACATCCTAGAGGCCTTAGTTTGAGCAGAAAGGCAACATAAGGAGCTCTTTTGATCAAATAAAAAGGGAGAACCTGAAGAAGAGGTAATGTTTTCACCACCCCTTTTCCAAGTTCCTTTCCTCTTCCACTTCTTATTTCTTTGTTATTACCATTCTAAAATAATTACTCCAGTATCATATATATACTGTAATGTTATTATAAATATGGTACAACCATATTCAGTATTCTATCCACCCTTTGAATAACATGTCACCATATGTGCGTATGTACGACTTATCGTCTCCACGTTGTGGTGTAATTGTTATTCAATATATTATTATTTGGATGGGTATAATAATGAAGTGTAACTCATGTAAATAATAAATATAACATGTTAATGATACAGTATATATGATATACCATCCATTTATATATTATTTTGATATCAAAATAATGATATTGTCGCTCGTGCGTACGTACGGACTACCGTCTCCACGAACGCGATGAGAATAATTCTCCATCGTATCCATTCAAGTATAATTATCAATTTATTATTTAAAAATGATGTTTAAGGACTTGATATCATTATGTATATGAATAATATACAACCTATCCATGACAAACATGGCTTATGTGATAAAACATATAAAAGAAAATGAGTAAGTTAACACCTGAAACGACGATAATACTAAGATATTATTAACAAAGCAATGTTAAAAGATCATATATGATATCATATGAATGTATATGATACTTTTATAATTTAATAACAATTATTTCACCATTATACAAGAGGTTAACCTACCCCAACCAAGGAAATGTACAAGGAAAGGGTTTATTTCACAATATCTTCATTATCCGAGGTTGTTTATACGTAATAATCTACTAGGATCTCTTTATCATCCACATCCATATTTCTAAAAAATGTATTTCAAATCATTTTTACTATTTAAAATAATATGGGTTAAAGTCATTTATACCCTTGTTTTACTTTCTATAAGAGTTTTATAAAGGAATCTTTCCGTCGTTTTCCAAACAAGGTGCTTTTTAACTTTTTCGACAGAATTAAGGTAAGAATGTTTTTTTAACTTATACAGTGGGTGCGGTTATTTTCTGCTGTTATAAAATCGTCGAAGCTTCCCTTACAACCTTATAAGAATATTTTCAATGAAAATGTTTTATTTTATAAATATATTATTTCAAAATAGAACAAGATATTTCTCTAAAAAGAGTTTTGATTTCATCTATGTCAACATCATTTGATGGATTTTACGCTTATTTAAAGTTGATTTATTATGATACAAAACTTCTATATTGTATTGAAGGTTTTGTGATATGTTTGACCATGGATGTGCTATTTTTATACCGTTCATAGTTTTTGGTGAAAGTATTGAAATTTCATATGCTAGTTTTAATACGAATGTTTATGTTATATTTAAACCTTTTCATATGGGAATGCATTGGAGTTAATATGTGACAGGTGGAGCCCGCTATAGCTCCTCGATGCATCAGTAGGTCTCATGAGACAAACTAGTGTCTTGGCACAAGTCCTTGGCAAAAATCTTATTTGTATTCTTGGCACGAGGCCTTGGCTATGTGGTTATGATAGTCTGGCATTATGCATTCCATCATTATGAAAGTGGTTATTGATATTGCATGTGATCATTCGATTAGTAGAATATACATGTGAATAAGTAAATGGGATTATTTAATTTTACTTTTGCCATAGTATTTTGAAGTTCAAGTTTAAAAGGCTTTTGTTTTAGTTATACATTTCCTTAAATGTTTATGCTTATTTTTGAATGATTCCTCTATATTGTTATCCTTATTGGGCATTTGATCTCACCCATTTTCTATGTTTTATTTTTCCAGGATGTGAAGAAGTAAGTTATGAATGACATACAGGGATTTTATGTGGGGATATGAGTGTGGAATATGTAGAATATTTTGTTGTAGTAGTTTTTCACTTTATGATGTAATGTGAATCATTATGAATATATCTAGTGTTTCCAAAGCTACTAAATCAATCGGTCTGTCGAGATTTGATCTTTCTTGTGATCATGCCAATGTTATGTAATAATGCACCGACTCTGGGTAACTGGGGTTGGGGCGTTACATTCATAATAAAAATACTAAATATTTTTTTAAATAAAAATGTTGAATTTCAAAAAATAAATTCTAAATAAATTCATTAAATTATAATAGATTTTTTTGATTTTTTTTAAAATCATTGATAAAAAATAGTTTTTATTTAAAATTATGAAAAAAATAATTCTAATATCAGAAACTATATTACTATATAAATAGAAAAAAATTATTTTTTATTTAAAAACAAAAAAAATGGAATAAAAATAATTAATTAATGTAATCCTAATTATATTAATTCAAAATAGTTTTCAAAATATGTCTTAAAAAAATTAAATTTCACATAAAAAATTGAATATTAGTGCAAATAAAAAAATATCAAATCATCTCCCAAAAAATAATTTAAAGATATTTAAAAATAAGATAAATTTCAATAAAAAATTAACATATAGAACAGAATTCTTAAATGAGATCACATATTCTAAATCAAAAACTCATTTATTCCACCAAAAAGGATGAGGCAAATTTTATCAAAATAGGACACATCAAACTTCCCCATGCATAAATATTTGTTTTTCCTTAATCAATTCCATGATATTTGTATTTGTAAATCAAAATACATGATTATTTAATGAAATCTCAAAATTAACCAGATCAATGTATTTGAAAAAATAGGAAATAAATATAAAAGCCATGATTTTCAAATGAAATGTTATCATAAGGTCCTTCCTAAATTCAAATACTAACTAGGAAATAGAGAGTACATATTCATTTATCATTTAAAATTTCATGTGTAATATATGAAGTAACGTACTCCCATACATGAATTATAAATCATGTTCGAATTCTAATAGTAATGATAGGTAAGATAAAAGCAAAAAAAAAATTCTTCAGAAAAGGCACCATCAATTTACACATTCTCAATGGTTCCTAAATTTTTTTTTTATTACCTATTATTTGAAACAACTCAAATAATTTTCATAAAATTCAATTGTCCTACACTTCATGTAGGTTCAAAGTCTCCCCCACCATAATGAGTAAATTTTGATAGGACATTTTTAAAAAAAAATTCGTATCCAAAGGTATGTATATAGAACTGTAAGAGGGACATATTAACATTCAATTTTATTTATTTACTAAAACTCACCTTCTTGACAACTCTTAATGAATCATCATGGGATATTGTTTTATAATTTCAAATTAGTTTCAAACAACTTTTATGATTATAATTTGATTTTTATCCCTAATGTTAATTTATTTCATAGGTTTTTTCTTATAGCTTTGAAATCAATTTTTCAATTCCTTAGTTTATTATCATAATTCATTGAATGTCTATGAAATATCAAACCCTTTCTTAGTTCCTCAATAGAATATCCATAAAAATAGTTTGCTACGAACCTCATTAATCATATTTCCCCAAAAATTTTAAGTCAATGAATGATTCAATACCCAACATGTTATTATCCTCCAGGAAGAACAAAACATACATATAAATGTGGCGTAAAACGCTAGGGGTGTGAATGAATTTTAGTTTTTTTGTTCATTGTGTTGAATAAAATTAAGGGGAATTTTGAAGTGTCTACAAATAAATCACATCTAAGAACATAATTACCCCTCTCCCCAACATATAAAACTCAACATTGACCCAAATATTGAGACCTATGTTCATGGAAAATTTAGTTTACAATAGAAGGGAGATTAAATATATAAATAATGTTGATGCGTTTACAAAAAATTTTAAAAAACCATTTCCACATATCTAATATATTTCTTCAAACTATTATTTTTTTTAACGATCATAATTTTTTTAAATAGGTACAAATTAACTTTCAATGTAGTTCAAATAGTATCATGATAACCAATGTTGTACAATAATTGTTTTGTGGTATTGAATGCAATTGGTGCATGATGGGTTCAAAATAAATTTCATCACAATTTTAAACTCATCATAATTTTATAACCTAATATCCAATAAAACAATTAGGTGCACATTTTTCACAAAAAAATGTGTGGTACCCCCCAAATTTGTTCACATCATCATTCCAGAAATGTTTAAAAATAACTAAAATAGAATAAACAAAATGACAGTTCCATTAGTGTGGGAGCTTGGACCATTTTAATCAAAATTTACTACTTTTTTATCCCTTATTGATTTCATATGTTTGGCCTTATAAAATGAGTACAATTTCCTGAAAATAGGCATAGGAATCTAGAATTAAATGTTCAATGAAAATAAAAAAAGATTGGGTGAGGGAGGATTTTTGCAAATTTTGTACCGTATTACTCTATTTGGACTTGAAATACTATTTAATTTCCACACATTTAAGTACTATAAAGATAAAATAAAGCAATATTCAACAAAATAACTTAATGTATAATCAAAATAATGGGTTATTATTATTAAAAAAAATTATCATAAAAATAATGTTGAATAAGACCATTGGTTTGGTGCAAAAAAATGTAGTTTATTGTTCTTGTTTTGGTTTGATGTATATTTATCCATCATGAAATAAAATTGATATCAAAACCTTTTTTATCCATTAAAATAAGTTACTGATTCTCTATCCATTGAAAAAAACTAGATTATTTTCCTATATAACTGTATATATATCAACATAAATAATAACTCTCAATATAGTGAAGGGCCATGCCCACTTGGTTTAATATTTTTTGTGAAATGTTTCATCCTTGAATTGAATAACATGAATTTATGACCAACCTATAAATAACTATTATGAATTATTGAGTCATGTAAACAATTTGGCAATTAATTTTAAATCTCATAATTTTCATACAATTCCCTCCTACGTTCCCCCAGCTCAATCTCCTCCAACACCCTCCTCTCACCATCAAACATAATTTCAATTTTTAGGGTTATTACAATCCAAAAATAATATTTGATGTAATTACACATGTATATTTATTGATATCCAATGATCAGTCTATATGATTACATACATAATAGTGTGTTTTATGATGTTTTATATGACCTAAAATCAACATCCAACTTCATAGAATAATCCATTCACGATTTGGAAACTCCCTTCTCCAAAACAATTTTGAGCTCTCAATTAGATACTTCAAAAATCCCATTATATTTTGGTTCGTGGGTTGTAATGGTTCTATGATAACATCCATACAACCCTATTAAATTTCTAATCATCTAATTTTAGAAATGTTTTTAATGGATTGTTATGATTTCTCTGTGAAATAAAATCAGGGAATAGTTGTCTTCTTGATGAATTTCACCTCACTAATAGTATGGTTACTTGGAAAATCCACTTCCTCAATCCACTTGGACACATAGTCTATATCCATGATAATTATTTCATTACAAAATGAGTATGGGATGATCCCCATAAAATTTAATTACCTATCATCGAAAACATCAACTTTCAATATTACATTTTTATTACATCCCATGCCTTCTACCAACATTCCCATGAATTTGACACATGTAAAAGAAAATCACCAAATTCCAAGAATCTATGAAATCATTTTCCTAGTATAAAATATCATGTAAATAATTTTGAGTATTAATTTCACTTCCATGGTTTCCACCCCAAGGTGATGAATGCCAACTCTCATGAATTGGTAACATTTACTCATCAACCAAAAACCTACTAAAAATACCATCACCACATCTTCTAAAAAGATGATGGTCATTCAAAAAGTATTATATCATCTCAAATAAAACCCTATTAATTTTTTATGTGACAATTATATAGGTATAACACTTATATTATTAAATTTAGCATTATCTAAAAGCCAAATAATTCTCTACAATGAAGCAGTACTTAATTATTCATCTCGGAATGAGGTATTTATCATTCTTGGTTCCTCAATTTAGGGTTTGTTCAGCCAAGAAAAATGGTCAAAAACAACATTTTATCCCCTATTTTTCTATAATAACTTAATCAATCTATTGTAACAAATGTTTCCATAGCATGGACCCTGGATATGTGTCTTTACTAGCTACTAGGTACATGAAGGATGAATGGTCGGTATTAGATATCACATTAGACCCTATTAAGTATGACAAAACATTTTAAGAGAAAACATAATATAATAAAGATTCTTTTAAGTGGTGGAATAATTACACTATGCATCATACATTATCTCAGTAGAAAAATTAATTACATTTAACCTCTTATCCTACATCTTCCCTAAAAACAACCAAATTGTACATTACTAGAATAAAATATTTCATCAAAGGGAACTACTATTCATGGAATGTCATCACTTTTAATGTAGTACATTTTTACTTTATAAAGTTAAAGTACATTAATGATAAATTATTGAAAAAAGGTGTTTTGAAAATAATAATAGAGTGAAGTGGCCTAGTGGTCTTGGAAAATGATTAATATACCTATAGTGAAACCCATCATGGCATAAAAAAAATTATTACATTGAAATTATCAAGTGTTGGTAGGTTTTGGGTAACCTCTATGATTGCATTATAAACCTCCAGTCCCTTCTTAGATACCGTGTGGCCCTATATAATTATTTCAATAGAAATTAAAATACACATTCCCAATATAAAATAATGTTTCTTTCATTGAATAATTCCATGACAGATTCCATATTTTCAATGAAAATTTCAAAATATCCTATCTCATTTAAACAATTATCCCTGAGCAATTAAATAATTATTTCAATCATATCTTATATGATTTTCATCATACATCTCAATATAGTTTTTGGAGAACCATATGAACTAAATTGAATTCTTCGATAGTAAAATTTCCAAAAAGGAAAACTGATGGAGGTCATCATATAATCCTTAGAAAAATTACAAATCTTGTTGTATCTAGATTATCCATCAAGAAAAATAATTACACATTTCCATCCATCCTTCCAAGAATTTTTTCCAAAATTGGAATGGTTAAAATGATCATTCTTTATGAAAAAAATGAATTTTATATCATAGATATAGACCCTTTATTTATGCATATATATTTTTTGAATTTTTTTTTCTATTTATTTGTTACCATATTAATTTCACTATATTTATGGAATACCGTTACATGACTAACCCAATGACTATTAGAAATTAGAAAAAATATCGCATAATAAAGAAATATGATAACATACTCTCAGACTACTTCATTTAGGATTGGATTATATTTTTCCCATCCTTAGTTTACACTCAGGTTCCATAGGTATTTTATGAAAAATATAATGATGGACATTTAATCATTATGTTAGAAATTGTTCAACCAATAACTGAATTTAATTTCCAAAATACACTCAGTTGATTATTCTACTTAATTTTCTCCAGTTTAAACTATAAAATAATATGTAGTATAGGGAACACTCCCAAAAAATAATATTTCAAATTGAATGGTAGGGAATAATACTCTAGATGGAGTGGTACTTATCCTGAGCAAAGAAACATGGGCATGGGTGGATTATGGTCCTCATTATTTCTCTTAAATAAGGTATTGTAGAATATTTCATATTCAAAATTTTTATTTCCATAAAATATTTCCTTACATTTAGACTCTCCTTTTGGTGAAAAAATATATTCTAATGATAATCCATATATGTGATCCCATATTTCCATCTAAACCTCATCTAAGGGATCCTTCTCATTACTAGAACTAATACCAATGTAGGTTTCTATGGGGATCGTATGTGCACCATTGATATCATTAAGAATACTCAAAACTCATCTTCCACCTCATCAATATATTATTCATCTCCAAAATCCTCATATATAGTACACATTGGGTCATGTGTGAGTTCTTAATTTTTTTTGAAAAACATTGAATTCTTATTTTTGACCCCCATATTGAAGATTAATTTTCAATTTTTTACACTTATGAAAGATCAACCATATAGATAGAAATGGCCTATAAAGGATGATATATACCACATGGTCACACTCTGTATCAAATTTTAGTAAATCTGTAGGCAAAAGTTTCCTTCTTACTCCCAATATAAAATAATATAAAAAACCAATTAGGTAAGTGATTGATCTATATATCAGTTTTAAGAAAACATTGTTGGGTTGGGGAACTCTTAAAATCAAGGGATGAAAAAGATATAGATGATATAAATTAATTCATTCTCAATGATCAAAATTATAGTTAAACTATCCACCTACATCCCTAAGAAATGTATGTGATAAAAAATATCCTCAGGTCTTCATGTTTCAATGTTATCCTATTCTATAAAAATTCTCCACACTCACATGTTAGAATGTAACTAGAAAAAATTTCTCATATTTTTTTGTTTGATTATTTTTTCTTGAGTTATGTTAGATATGAATGGATTCTAATCAACACATATATAAAGGTAATGTCAATTTCCATTTTATTAAAAAATTTGGATATTTCAATAGTATATAATCATGGTTTTCTTTTATTATTATTTATGGAAAAATAATTATGTAATAAAAGTTCCTAAAAATCTTAGGTACCCCTCAATATTCTCTTAATTTTTTTAATCATTTTTTTAATTATTTCTACATTTATAGTACATCTAGTTTTTTGTAAAAATGTTCAGATTCAACAATTTCTATATTTTAATTTTTTGATTTAAATTATTTTTACATTTAAAATGTTTGGGGATATTTTTACGATTCTTGGTGGGATTGGGGACCACTTATATTGGTCAGAACCATAACATTTTCTATGTGGTTCACATCTGTGGTACTGGGAATCTCACACTAGTCTCTACTGCCAACTTCTCTAGAAAATTGCCCAATATTAATTTCCAGATATTTCATTTATCAATCAATTTAAACATTTTGAAAATATTTTTTATAGTTATGTTGATCAAATCAACTAATCAGATATTGGAACATACACATTTATATTTAGTGTATGATGATTCAGTTTTTGGTTAGGTCTCGGATTACTTCCATGGTGGTTGTTGAAAACCAGCAGGTGTAGTTGGATGATAAACTTCATTATCCCTCTAATAAATATTTGGGTCATTCCAATATGCTTGATTATAAGTGTTTTGAAATGCATCCTCCCAAGGTCGCATCCTAGGACCATGTCCAATAAAATTCGATTTCTCTAGAGCATGGGAAGGAATGTGAAAATGGGTATAGAAAGAATGTAAATTCTAAAACATGTCATAATGATGGAATTACTCTTGATGGTTTTTTTGTTATTTTTATTGAAAAATTAGGAAACACTTACCTAATATTATGGAATATTATTGGTTTCATTCATCATAGTTTTCCTTATTCTATATCATTTATTTTTTGAGTTTTTCCCAAATTATTTAAAAATTTCTTCACCTAAATGGAATTTATATCACTGAAATCCTATCTAGATTATTGGTCCACCGATGATTGTTTAAAATGAGTAGTGATACTATAGAATGTGACTATGAGTAATTATAGAGTTAATCGGTATTTTAGGTATTATCAATTTATTCCCCTAAATAAATTCCAAACTACATGGTATCGTTCTCCTTTATCATGTACGAAACTAGTGATCTTTTGTATAATTTAATATTTCATAATCCTATGGTAGAATTTCAAGGTGAATGAATTATATCTTTGGACCAAGAGGAAAATATTTCCTCTTATAACTAATGAAATCATTTCCATGCATCTCCCTTGAGGTAAAATGGAAACACTATAAGATTAAGTTTTTCCTCAATTAGGACTCTCAGTGAAATATATTGTACTCTAAATTTGAAGTCCCTAATGAAGTCAAGATAATATTCACTGTTCATTCCATTGAAGGTAAAATTTTGGGACAACATGTATTACTTTCATTCATAACTTTTATAATTATATGTGATCTAACTACATATTGGATTATTATTGATAGTGGGAAACTGTATCTACCACAAATTGTGCCTATCAGTCATCTCATTTTGAGGAGTATTTTAATTTCCAGGAGGTGGATTGTTAATGTTTATATCATCTCTATTGTACTATATTATGGTTTTCTCTCTGTTTTTTTCAATTATCTTTGGTTTATCTAATTTTTTAGAGTCATGGGATAAATGGTATCATATTGTAACCAATTTTTTATACAGTATAATCTTTAATATATTTATCATGTTTTTTTCTTTTACATAGTTTTTTTTAATTTTTTTTTATTTCTTCACTTTCATTTATTATTTGTTTTTGTAATATGTAAATTTTCATTTTCTTTCAACACTTGGTCTCAGGTTCCTTCCTTGACAACTATAAAAACAGTTGACATGTGTGACATTATAATCATGAATATTTAATATTTATAACCCTACAAAATACATATAACTAGTACAGTGTTAAGAAAGGTCGAACCATGGGGAATGAATAATTTTTGAGTGACCAAAAACAAGGAAACAATAAAATTGTACAAGTAATATCATATATTATGTGAGGATGGTGATGAAGCGGTGAGTAGAATGTGAATATGTGGGGTTATGAGTGTAACTGTGTCAATTCATAATTAAGAAAATAGAATATCCACAAAAATAAATAGAACAAAAATTAATTAATATAGGAAAATTGGATGGTTAATTTATATATTATTTTCCCTTATTCCTCCACTACACGAAATACAATGTTTTGATGCAGCTTGTTAGTGATTGTTTCAAAAATGGGAAAATAAAAATAAAATAATTTATATGTAGTTTCAGAAAAACTACAAGTAAAATATTATTTTATTTAAATGCACTTTTCCCCTACTTCCTCGGAACTATACTTCCCAAACAATCTCACTCTAACCTCTCCCTTGAGCCCCTCCCAAAAAATATATCCTCCCTCATCAATTATACCCCAATTATCGTATGAGCCCCAAAATCAGAGGCCTAATCTCTAACCACTCCCTCCCCCAATCCCTTATTTCCACTCTTTTTCCCTCATTGAACCACAGTTTCATCCCATATTTACCAAAAAAATATCTAACGGGTCCTATATCTACCATAACCCTCTATATTCCATTAAACCCACACATGATTATCCCTCTTTATTTGAACAATTTCCATATAAATCAAATTTTTTGAACCCTTGTTGCACCACCGCTACTCTACTCACTCACCTGAACTATCACCTACCACTCTACCCCTTTCTCCATAACATGCCTCCACTGATTCTATGTTGTGTTTTGGAAATTGCATCCATTTTGGATCTATTTTAATGTTATTTTTATTTATTTTTAGGTCCCAATTTTGTCTCTAGGTTGGTTTGGACCTCATTGAGGAGAGATAACTCCACCATTTTCAATGTTGGGGAGTTTAAAAAACCATTTCCAAATCATGATGTTCTGAGTTTTTATTTAAGGATATCATATTTATGAATCCTTATAAATTTATTGATACACTATGTCCTTTTGCCTTTTTTGAATGAATTTATTATTTGAAATATTGAATCATCAATTTTTATTTCACATCATCCATTATTTAGAGAATGTTCATGATAATTTCCTATGATTTTATAGGGTCTTTATTTTTTACTATTGAATATTTAAAAGTTGTGGTGCCTATTTTACGATCATCTAAATATATGACTATATTTCATGTATAAATTTTTTCATAGATTAAAATTTTATTTTTGGTAGAATCTAATAATGTAAAGGATGAGGAATTTCAAGATACCATGAGTTGAATAGTTTTATGAATTTTTTTAATCACATATTCTATTTGTAGTATGAATGATAAAAACATTAATCAATAAATTTAAAATATAAATATCATTAATAGTAAATGAGTTTATCATTATCATATGAAATTGATTATTTATATATATATTTATGAAGCTATGAAATCATTGAGGTCTTAGAAATTATTCCATTATTTATTTCCAATATATATAATAAGATTTATTAAAAATATTGAGAGGGTAAAAATATATTTGATAATGATTTTAAAATATAAAAGTGAAAAATGATTCTCAAATATAGATTATTGGTTATCAGATATGGATTAATCAGTTTACCAACAGAATCATTACTCTATAAACTAATCAAAATTCAAAGGTAATAACCCTTTTGACAATTCTATCATACACAATTATCGCATAGATTGGAAAGGTACTTGTTCTCTTAATTATAAATAAAATATTTTTAGTTAGAGATTTTTTTGTTTGTTGAACCGTATGATAAAAAATGGTTTCCTTGGTAGGTTATCCAAGATATGATAATGTCCTGCACCTCTATAAATGCTTTTGAAATATTATGTGACACCCCCTCTATGTAGAGATGTGTTATAAATATAAATCCACTATTAAGGTGACATATAATTTCAATGTTCACCTACACATAGTAACTGTATTGTTTTTCTACAATGATGTTTATTTTAAAATATTAATTGTATAATATTTATCATACTTTTATTTCATTATATAAAATCCTTGATTGATTTAAGTTTTTTACATTAAGATTTTTATTACTTATATCACATTCTATATAACTACATGGGATATATTTTCTTCACATCCAATTACCTCCATTCTTAACTAGTAATTATTATGTTTTTTAATTCTCAATAAAAATGGGTAGGAACAATGTGGTATATCTGGATAATAGTTGTATCACATTACTGAAGAACACACCTTAGTATATTAAGGGTTTGGAGGAGGTTTTAGATTTTTTGAATTTAGAATTAATACCTTGATGGGATAATAGGATTTCCATGTCCAAAATATAAATTTTGAAGACAGTTAAAGAGATATTATTTCTTTGAAAACATTATATTGTAGAAATTCCATGATCAATATTTTTATTGGATTTTTCATAGAGAATCAAACATTATATAATTTTCTAACAATGATGTCAATCAACAATGTGAGATCTTACCTTTCTTGAAAATGGAAAATGTAATTTAAAACATTATAAATAATTTTTTCATTTCAAGACAGTATACTCAATATCAAAAAATATTAGAATAACCAGTTTTTTGGTGCTACTATTAGTAACATGAAATGTGTTTTTTAGGGTCTATTGGATATCCAAGATCAATATCTTAAGGTATCATTGGATACTCCTCTTGATTATAAAGATACTAATGTAATAGAGAACATCTATAAGAAAAAAATTGTGTTTCATTATTTAGTTAATCATGTAAATCAAGAGCATTGTGGTGGATGTTTCAAATATTTAAAATCATTTTTTATACTGAAGATTTACCATATCAAATTAGTATATGGAAATTAATATTACGAGATGTACATGATATTATAATTGTTACCTGACACATTTTATGATGATATGATCTATATGTATGTTAATTATATGATTTGTTTTGAAAATATTGGTTTGAATTATACTAAAAGCATGCTTATCCTAATGATTATTTGAATTATTAAGATTCATATTCCTATATATTGGATTGAAAAATATTGATATTCTAGATGGATATTAATTGGTGATGTTAGAGGTCCCAATCAATATACTACAATGATGAATAAGAAAAAACAAAACAACCCTAAAAATGTTTTGAATTACAACCCTTTAAAACCACACCTTCATAGATTATTCATTCTATAAAAAAACACTTATAAAATGATCTACAATTCTATAGATAAATACAATGGTGGGCTAATGAATCATCAAATAAATTCAAAACCCTCTTATTAATATGATTCAATATATAAATATTTCTCATATGATCCTATGAATGTGTGATTGGGGGTGGCTTCCAAATGATTCCTTCCATTTAAGATTTTAGTACCAATAACAACATTTGGTCGGTGGTTTTGATCCCTTACAATCTACCTCCATGGATGTGTAGATTACAAAAGTATAATCATTTTATTGACTATTTTGGAAAAAAATATTTGAAATTAATTTTATGTATACATACAGTATCAAATTTATTAATTACATGAGTTAAGGAGAAATGATGTTGAGACATATGATACATCTTGTAGAATAATGTTCAAAATGAAAATTTCTCTAATGTGGAGAATTAGTGACATTCAGGGACATGATAACTATTCTGGTTGATACACTTACAAGGGAATACCTTGTCCAATTTTTATCTATGATTATGACACCACAAAAAATTCTTATAGTAAAAAATGGAGCATTTATCTTCATCATTGATTTCTCAAAACATCTCACACATTTCAAATGAACAAGTCAAATTTCAATTGTTATATTGATAGTAGACCACCAACAATTTTTATGATAGGTTCTAAAATATTATAAAAACTAGAAATTGCTGAGGAAAATTTTTGAAGGTGTACCATTAGGATGATCATGTAAAATGGGTTTCAATTACATCATTATTTGATATTGGAATGAAAAAGAAAGAAAAATAGTATATTCTTCCAAATTATATATAGGGAATTTAATTTATTTCATCATAGTCTGGATGTCATGTATATTGAGAAGAATTTTTCTAACAATTTGATCTTCACATTTCTTATTTAGCATCGGAAACAGAATGATCATCTCAATGATAGATAGGTCATAGAAAAATGAATATAAAGGTTGATCTATGGCTAGATGATAATGCAATGTATGTTCTGATTATTTTGGAAATGAAAAATAGGGATACATATACCTTATTTAAAATTTTAAACATATGATGGTATATGATGGGCATTGAAGTAAAATCTCATAGTTTCTTTGCATAAATCATTGAAGGTTACATTGATAGAAAATTCATCATCCAAATATTCTATTACATCAGTTACTTCATCTGGAATCGGGTATATTTGTACTTGAAAAATAAAACTATAGTTGTACTCCAATTTTTCTCATTCTTCCAAACAGTATGTGATAAAAATATATGATGATATGAGATTGAAAAGAATTAATTGGGGTTTTTAATAAATCTTTTTTTTATTTGAGATGATCTTTCTTCCATATATTTATACAATCATGATGAATTTAGCAATACAATTATCTAAGGAAACTAAATAAGAAGGTATTATGCATTATCGATAGATGTATCCATCTAAGAGATAATTTATTTATACAATTTTAATCACAAGTATACAATTCCTAGAACATAATCATATATATAAATATGTTTCATTTATTTTTTCTAAAGACTCCTTGGTCATCATAAATAATATATGAAAAATAAATCTCGACCAGATGGATTTATTTTTGAATGGTATTTATCATTGGAGTGTCTTACCTTTTTTTCTAGAGACATTGATCATATTGATATAAGATTCAATTGATTTAGAAATGTTGATGAAAAACCAAATCAATCTCAACTACATGAAATTATAAAATAATTCCTTCAATTGATAGAATAGTTTGGATGATTTCAAATATTACCTAGACACAAAAAGAATTATTTTAGGCACATAGATATGTTATTCTGAAAAGGGAAATTTCATATCCATTAATGGAATATCTCTGGATAAAAAAAGTAGTTGAATGAGAAGTTGAATAAGAAATGAAAATGATACAACAAGATCTATTAATAAAGATCTTGTAGAATGTTTTTTATGTTTTGTATGCTCATAAATATTTCAATCAATATTTATATTAGGTTGAAAAATATATATTTTAAATCAATTAATTTATATTAATTTCTTATAACATGAATACCAATTCATGAGTATATTTTTTATAAAATTTTACATTTGTAACACGAGGTCCTCTAAAATAAGCTAAAATATATGATTCTTACAAAGTTAATGTATTTGCATTTCCTAAATCTAATCAAGAAGAATGTTTAAAAACATATAATTGTTTTAAATTTCTAGTTTTGAAAACAGATACTATAGAGAGTTGATTGAAGCTATCAAAATCAGTTACACATGTCATTTTTTGGTTTTTATACTCAAATGAAAATTGGTCGATATTAGTAGGTGTATTAAAATATATTCCTTGCAATTTACTTCTACGGACATAACTTTCATGATGGATGTCAGTTACTGTGATTTAAATTATCCATATATCATCTCATTTTATTAAGAAATGATATATTATGAATAATATGTCATAGATTAAGGGTCGGGTGTATTTCCCCCAAGAAATATAGACATGATAGATATGGGTGATGAAGTGTATGATTTGACCTATGAAATTGAATCCCATCAACTTAAAGAAGAACAATAATTTTGTGAATAAAAATTTAAAAAAATAGTCTTGCAAGGTTGGATGTAGAAAATGATGTAATGATGGGGAGAGATAATGACATAATTCAAATAAAAACAAATATAAGTGAAATCATCCATTAACATATCAAATGCATATATTTTATGTTATTTATTTCCAGTAATGTGGATATTTTATCATATTTAAATTGCTTTTTATGCATTATTTTCTTAATTTTGAAAATAAGGTTTTTATATTTGTTTATATTGGTGCTCATTAATCATTATACCTTTGAATAAGTTGATTGTTTGTATTGAGCCTCTTTATCATTTCTAAATATAATTTTTCTAAATGATTTTTTCAAATTATTTATTCAGAAGAAAATCTTACCTATTTAAATGTGAATAATTACATGGTGAATTATTGTTTATACTCCTAGTGGAATTTTTATATCTTTATTATGATATTGGACGGTGGTGGTTATTGGTAAAATATATAATTTGAATTAATATATTTCAATTTTCTATTTAAATATATATTTTCTAGAAAATATTAAATCAATGGTACTACCGAGGAAAATATGAATAGTTCGAATGTCTCATATCTAAATGGATTAAAGCTATTTGTACCTATTGATTATTATGGGGTCCCAACAGATGATGTTGTATGAATTTTTCTGTTGATTATTCTCCAGTTGGCATTGGAGCTAGTTAATTTTCCAATTTCATATTATAATTGTATACATATTTCTCAATCAATAAAAAATAATGAATTTTATTCATTGATAAAGGTAATTTTAATTCAATGTGGTTAAATTGAATTAAATTATATATTTGAATTCATATTTTTTTAAAATTAATCTCTTTGTGAAAATGTTACTCTACTATAACACTACTCTATAGAAATAATTTTTTTAATTATATCATAATATGACTGGTTGTGTCCCTGGTAATATTGCATTGATGAGTTTTTTGAGTGACTCGGTAAATCCCACAACATCATGATAATTTAATACACATAATTTTATTAGTTGTAATTTTAAATTTAAATATATAGAAGTGATTAAATTTCATACAGATTTTTATATAGGTTCTGGTAGCAAAGAGTGGGGATGTAGAGAGAGACGGTGTTGATCATAGTTTTTTAAGTAGTTATTTGGGTTTACCATGGATTCTGTGGTGGTTATTATGAGTAACTAAACTCATGACAAACTAACATAGATATAGGGATTGAGAAACCATGTTGTATTTTTAGGTAGGGGATAATTGTATTATCCTTACATTATATGAAACCAATATGATTTTTTTTTAATGTTTTCATCTGATGTTGGCCCTAAAATCGTTATTATTATTCTCTTAGTCTTTCCTAATGTACCATATTTTCTCATGTAGCCATTTTCCAAAAGTATAGATATAACAAAATTGTTCTTTTTATTACGTTCCTATATGATTTATGGAAATGAAATTGCAATTCATACAACCCTTAAGATTGAGAAGTCTATCGTACATGGGAATTAATCACATTACATATCATCTAGAAATATTAAATACAATATCTCTATTGAAATATCCTTTTAGATGACCACAACATTCCTACATACATAACATTGCCTGGGATATCCTGAGGATATACATAAGAAAGCGGTTATCTATAATGCCCAGTATGGAATAAATATTGAATATCAGGAGGAATACAATACATGTTTGAGAATATGAATTTCAATGGAACATAAAAGAAATATAAACATAGTGGCATGATATATCATGATAATAATAATAGGGAAATGTGGAAACTACATAAAAATATGACATCATTGGTCAAGGCTAAACTGATACAACAACATAATGGTAAAAGTCCCATAATGGAATCAGTTAAACCCATGTACCAACATGATGTATCATGATACTAATAATTACCCAATGCAATGGAGCATTATATAATTCTGGGTGAACCAATCACTTGAATTCCATTCTCACATTTAAGTGTGCCACATAGATCATAATGAATCAATTTATTCATCAAAATTATATATTCCATTATCAATGGGTGTAGAATAAATACATGTAATTCCTAGATAAAAATAAATATGTGTATAAAAGTGAACACCCTTTATAGGAAAAGGGTCTGATATTCACTTATTCAATTGTTTTGGAATAGAGATTAATGGTGTAATATAAGAAATATAATGGTGTGATAAAAATTTCATAAAATGATTTAGGAGAGAGTATGTATTCTGTCATTATATATACATGAAATGGACAATCCGAGGTTCATATAAATATATATCCAAACATATGTAATTTGTAAATAGAATTCATAACATAATAATGAAACATGAAGAAAGAGGATAAATGGAATAACTCTTATGAGATTTTGGCATCGTGATGTGTGTACATGGGAGGGATTAATGAGAGATAAAGGGGTCTTTGATCATTAAAGCATAATAAGGGTACTATGTGGGAGGTGAAAAAACATACCACATTATTTTTAAATGAAAATAAAAGGTTGCGACATTATAAGGAAACATGGATAAAATGAGAATAGAAGGGACCTTTACTCAAATGTGTGTATTCAAAAGCATGAAGAGGGGCTTATTCAGATATTTGGGCACCTTGGGAGGATTCTAGTGGGGGGTGGACTGATTGAGGACGTTCTCAAATGATTTTGAGTGAAGAGAAGTGGGACAATGGTGGGTTTATATAGGTAATGAGAGGGACATTCTATAATATTTCTCAAACATAGGTTTTGTGATCTATATAATTATATATTCAAAACCCTAAACCATACCATGGGTATTTCCCATTGTATTTCATTAATAATATAGGAAAAAATTAATTTCTTCGGCAATAGGTCAATGATATTAAAATATTAGCCTTACTTTTGTGGAGGTGAGTCACATTATTGGAGAAATGAACTTAATATCATAAAATATAAAATTCATTTTGGAGGACTCACAAAGGCATTATAAAATAATTCCAACAAATATAAAATTGCATTATTTTAAATGTAAACCATATATTTGTCCGAATATACCTTTATTGTGTTTTTACATCACTAGAGGGCCATTATAATGTTATAAAACAAAATATGTATTCATATGGTATTTAGTTTTTACCAAAAAAATTTATTGTCTCATAATGTTTTGAAAAATTAAAAAATGGATAATTTCAATATCCTAATTCTGAAAATAATATTCATTTTACCCAAATAATTTTCAAGGTATGTCAATTTTTTTACTTTCAAAATAAAAACTAATATTTATTGAAAACTAATAGGTTTTGAAAAAACATTTTTTAGACATTAAAAGAAATTTCATTTGGCTTCATACAGATTATATGATCATTTATATTTAATAAAAATAATTTAATAATATTATTTTACTAAATTATTATTTATTAATTTATCAAAATAAATTTTTTAATTCCATTTTATTATTAACCAAAAATACCATTTGGGCATTATAAGTAACAACAAAATGAATGTATATTCATTTTTTTATACAAAAAAAATATTCATGATCATAATGTTAGGATATTGATAAATATATATATATATATATATCCATTTATTATACCAAAATGTGGTCTGATTATAAGGTGTTTGATATTGGGGCTTTCAGGGGTCCATTGGGTGAACATGGTTTGCGCAGTGATCTCGATGAGCTTGAACTTCTATCGTAAATGATTTGGCTCATGCTTATTTTATCATATGTAATATTGGGAATGGTCTAGGTAAAAGACCAAAAATATTATATCTCTTGGAAAATAAGATAAATGGGAATCCTATGTAATGTTCCTACTGGTTATGTCCATCAACACTTTTATCTTTGTTGAAAGGATTTGATAAATGTCATCTGTATACTAGTCACGTGATCACTGTTCAATAGCTATATTATCACCCATTATGATAATTAATGGTTATTTAAATCCAATTGGATATAATAAACCAAACAAAGTGCATGTGTTTTATCTGATAATTTTACAATAGAATGAATTTAATTAAATCAAACTAGAAATTTCAGTTCTAATAGTTCAGGACATTACAATATTCTCCCCTTAAAAAATTTCTCCCTAGATAATTTCATTTACCAAATTAAAACAGATGAGGGTAAATCAGTTTTATCACCTCTTCTAGTTCCCACATTAATTCTTCAGACTTATGGATTCTCCAAGACACTTTGACAAGGAGAATTGTCTTCTTTCTAAGAACAAGTGTCTATGATCTACTATCTTCCATGGATTATCCTCATAAGAGTTTTCATTCTCCAATGGTTCCACATATAGATAGAGTACATGATATGGGTCTGATATATACTTTCTCAAGAGGGATACATGGAATACATCATGTACTTATGATAGTTTAGGTAGTATTACTAGTCAGTAGGACACTGCTCCGATGCGACCAAGGTTCTCAAAAGGTACGATGTACCTTGGACTAAGATTTAACTTCCTTCCAAATATATGAAATATATTCCATGGAGTTTTTATAAGTAATATCATGTCTCCAACATCATACTCTTTCTCTTGTCAATGATTGTCAGCAAATATTTTATTTAGTCTCTGAGAAGCCTTGATGTGCTATAGAATGGTCTTAACATTTTCCACCAGTTCCCTGGCCATTTTAGGACCTAGTAGTTTTCATCCCCCAACTTCTTCCCAGAATGTAGGTGTTCTGCACCTCTTCCCATAAAGGTATTCAAAGGGTGACATATGGATACTTGAGTGTAATATATTTTTTTATGAGAACTCAACAAAAGGAACATTTTTATCCCATCTTCATTTAATGTAAATTATGTATTCTCTCAATATGTACTCAAGTGTCTAGATAGTCTGGTCATACAGGCTATCAGTATGGGTTTGATAAGTCGAACTCAAGATTAACACATCATTCCAAGCATGTTGGAGACTCTTCCAGAACATATAGGTGAATCTTGGATCTTGATTGGATAAAAACAATAGAGGTACCCCTAGTAGATTAACTACTTCTATAATATATATCTGTGCAAGTTGATCCAATGATAAATCATCTTGTATAACAACAATGTGTGTAGTCTTCATAAGATGATCCTCCAAAACCCAGATAGCATTGTTTCCTCTAGATGTATTTGGATTCCCGACAACAATGTCCATGCTGATGTTTTCCCATTTACTTGTAGTTCTGGGTTATGGTTGCGCAATCCCCTTAGACCTTTCACTTCCTCCTTCACTTGATGAAATACAAGAGCTATTAATGTATATTTTATGAAATATTTCATTATAATATCCCAAAAATATTATTCTTAGAGATCTTGATACATATTTTTTCTTCCGTGGTTGATGGATATGGTTAAGCTATGTGAATCATCCAATATCTACTTCTTTAACTCTTGATTTTATGATACACATAGTCTATACCCAAATCATACAACATCTTTTAATTTATCATTGAACTCGTAGGATTTTCCTTTTCTAATAGTTTCCACTTTCTTCTAAAATCCCACCATCAACTCTTTGATAATCCTTTATCCTCTCCTAAATAGATGGTTGATCAATCATTTGTGAAAGGATTTATGATTTTCCTTCCTTTATGATTCCCATAACATCCTCTTCATGTGTAAGAAGATAAAATCCTTCTCAATTATCATAAATGAAAGGGTTACTGGATCCTTTCTACTTAATTTTCCTTCCATGTTATTCACTTTAATCGGATGGCAGTGAATTGGGCAGCAATACTCTTCGATCATCTCTAAACATCATCAATGGAACATATTCAACTATATATATTTGAATATATCCTGAAGGATTTCATGGTCCATATATATATCACACTTCTCCCCAAATGGGATGGTCTCCAAATTTCAACAGATAATACCACTATAGTCATATCAAAATAATGTGTTGGATAGTTCTTCTCCTAAACATTCAACTTCCTTGAATCTTGGGAAATGTCTTTTTAATTTTTCATAAACTCACAGCCCTGGCCCTTTTTCGAGGAATACCTGAATACCATGAAAATATCTCAACATGTCGGTAGTGTGAAAACAACTTCAGTGATGAGCCTACTTTTCAATTCCTTAAAGATCTATTCATATTCAATATTCAATGAAATCTTGACTGCCTTCTCAGTTATCTTTGTAATAGGTTTTGAAAATCATATCAAATTTTTCAAAACTCGATCATAATAATAAATTAATCCAAGATAACTATGGATATCAATAATAGATGTGGGCCTCTTCCATCGTTTAATAGCCTATGCCATTTTACGGGTCCACATATATCCCATTACATGTGATTATAATCCCGAATAATTAAACAAACTTTAACTAGAAATCACAATTGTTTTACATGGAATAATGACTTTCCTTTCAGCAAGGTCTTTAAAAAATTTCTTAAATTCTCTTCACGCTCCTTCATAATTGTAAAATATATTAGAATATCATCAATAAGTACTAACACTGATTTTTGAGGTAATATACAAATTCACTATTCATTGAGTCCCTTAATATTGTTGGAGCATGTTCATACAACGATTCACTGTTTTATTTCACCCTTATACCAATGTATTAAACTGGTATTGTATTGAAAATTACAAATATAATAAAAAATTTCAATCCATGTTTGATTCCATTATTTTTTTTAACACTGTTAAAATGGGAAATGTTACTTATTTTGATAATTATATTGTAGGTGGAGGTTATTTGGGGGACCCATGATGAAGTCCAAGAAGGCTAGGCCAATCTGCACATGATCCAAGAAAACTAGTGGACTAAAATGCTTGTTTCTACTTAATAGTGATTTAAAATGGGCTGAAACATTTTGGGATGGTCATAAATTAAATTATCTTCATATCATATGAAGGAACCAAAGCCCAATTTGTTCATTAAAAGGCCCATACAAACTGGTCTGTCCGATAATGTTGTTCAGCACGTGGTCAAAACATTGCATTTTTATTTCGACAATATCTCTTATTATATTCCATATCTGGCAACAAAATTTGACATTGAGTTATAAATGGTGTTGGAAAAAAACTTGTGAGTTTTTTCCAAAGTGATTTATGATTGTCTGATAGGACAAAACCATGGACCAAGTAGATTATCAAAATCAAGGTGCCCAAAACCACCTCCTACTTTGTCAATAAATTTGCACCTTGGGAACTCCATTTGTGAGTTCAAACCAGAAGCATGGTGTTGCCATTTTTAAGTCCCAATGAGGACTTTTCATCATCCCAAGAAGATCTAGATGCTATAGGAAGCGCTACTTGAACATCTTCTTCTTCTTTCCCTCCCATGGGGTTCTAAACCCCTTGTGATCACCCGGTGAGGAACGTGATGTAAATATCAAGCTTTATGCTTGTAATATTTGAATTATGCTTTCAATTCCAGGTTATTGTGTTTTTTCATCATCCTATATTCTTATTTTTTTTGCGTTATGTACTGGTATGTCATGCTCAACTTCTATGATAATGTTTTGGGGTACCCATTCATGTGATGTTTCACACACTGTTCACCATGTTCTTTCCCCCTTCCAATTACAGTGTTTTTGTGGTTCATATTGGTTAATTGGACTCACATAAGAACTGTCAAAGCCATGTACATTTATTTCATGGTATTAAATTGAAATAACATACAAACCTGGGCAGCACATGGAGTTCTTCATGTGTTTCCTTGGTGAATTTTGGTTATGATGTCAAACACAAATCACCCAATCAGCGACATTGTGTGGTGAATCATTGTTTGTTTTTGACTAAACCCTAGTAGTCATCCTAGTATAAAATAAGTAAAATTATTGTTCTTTGTGTTACAAAATAGGGATTAAAATATCTTAAAACTATATCATGAAGCGATGAAGGATGAACCTCATGAGAGTACCCCGGGTTGATCACACTTAATTAATCTTGTTCATTTCTACTTTGTTTTATCGATTTCATGTTCTATTTTCAGATTTAATAATCAAAACCACATGTTTTAAAAAACATCATTCCACTTCAAATTTCATTATCAAAACCCAATTTTTAAATTTATTATCTAAATCTCTGGCGAGAGACGACCTAGAATTTTTGCAGTATAGAAGCAACCCTAGGTCATATCTCGACGGAGTCTTAGATAATTAATTTAAAAATAGGGTATTTATTATGAAATTATAAGTGGAATGAGGTATTGTAAAACATGAGGGTTTTATGATTAAATATTAAAATTGAAAATGATGGCATTGAAACAATGTATTAATGAACACGATTAATTAACTGTGACCAACCCGGGTTACTCCCATGATGTTCATACTTCATCGCTTCATGATATAGGGTTATGATATTTTAATCCCGGGTTTGTAACACCTAGAACCAGAATGTTACTTATTTTTTTATTAGGATACCTTCTATGGTTCAGTCGAAAACACACAAAGTTTCACCAGACACTGCCGATGATTGGGTGATTTGTGTTCGACATCATAACCAAAACTCACCAAGGAAACACATGAAGAACTCGATTAGATGTCTTTGTTTGTATGTTATTTCATTGTGATAACATGACATAAATGTATGTGGCTTTGAATGTGCTTATGTGAGTTCAATTGAAAAATATGAACCACACAAACACCGTAATTTGAAGGGGGAAATAATGTGTTGAACCGTGTTTGAAACATCACATGAATGGGTACCCCCAAACATGATCATATGATTTGAGCATGACATATCAGAGCATAACTCAAAAAAATAAGAATATATAATGATCAAAAACAACAAAAAAACCTTTAATTAAAAATATCATTCCAATATTACAAACATGGAGCTTGGAATTTACCTCACGTTCCTCCCCGGATGATCACAGGGGGTTTAGAAACCCATAAGAAGGGAAGAAGAAGAAGATGTTGAAGAAGAACTTCCCATAGCCTCCAGAACATCTTTGGATGATGAAAATACCTCTTTGGGATTCCAAAATGGCAGCAATTTACCTCTAGTTCGAACTCACAAATGGGTTTCCCAAGGTGCAAATTTATAGGTAAAATAAAATGTGGTCTTGGGAACCATGATTTCGATAATCCGATTGATCTATGGTGTTGGCCTTTTATACAGTGATAAATTACATTGAAAAAAACTACAAAGTTGTTGGTTGACACCTTGTATACCTCCATGTCAAAGTATGCAGCTGGATATGGAATATAATAAGAGATATTGTTGAACTACAGAGGAAATTTTTTGACCCCATGCAGGTCCACTTTATTGGACAGATCAGTTTATATTGTCCTCTTAATGAACAAATTGGGATTTAGTTACTTCATATGAAATGAATCTATGAAAATTTCAGAACAGACCACAATGTTTCAGCCCATTTGAATGCATGGTTAAGAACAAACATGCGTTTTAGTCCACTGGTGTTCTTGGATCATGTGCAGATTGGCCCATATTTCTTGGACTTCATCATGGGTTCTCAAAATCACCTCCACCTACAATATAATTATCAAAACAAGTAACATTTCCCTTTTTAACAAGGTTAAAAAAATATTAATTTAATAAATCATGAAGTGAAATTTGCTACTATACTTGTAATTATCAATACAATACAAGTTTAATAAATTGGTAAAAGTGTGAAATAAAACTGTGAATCGTGGTACGATCACAACCCCACAACTAAACATTTGCAATCCTGGGAAATGTATAATATCTTAATTATGTGAAATCCTAAATAAAAGGTCTGAAAACATCCAATATTATTTGGAAATTAAATTCATCATGTCTTGTTTATGGAATTAATTTTCCTATCATTTTTCTTTTCTCACATTAAAATTTGTTCAACTTCATTTGTTAACCCTTGCATAATGTCGCAACCTACCTCACCTAAAATTTTTCCCTATTCACTCGAGGAACATATGAATGTCGAGTTACTCTCTTTTCTTAGAGTTTATATGATATTAACATATGATTTCCACGATTCTAAGTTCTCTACTTTTAGAAACTAGTCTGCTAATCAAGAGGACATTAAACATGTTGTTTTGAGGTTCATGGTTTGGTAGGATTTAATGAGTAAAAATTTGAGGCTAAAGAGGAGTTTTTAATATCTTATGTACAAAACATGTCAAAACTCGACAAGTTTTCAAAATGAATATACACACACAACACCTCACAAACTATATCACCTCCAACTCACTCTCTCTGTTGTCCATTTTGTGCGTCACAACCAAACAATGAATAATAATGAGTTAACGTCCTATTTATCTTTTTTTATATTCTTTTTATTTTATTTCAATGTACATAACTATATTTTTTTAATTTTTTTGGAGATAAGGAGGGAAAAAAGAATAAAAAAATGATGTAATATGGCATCTGAACACATTGCCAAAAGAAAATGTATGCACCCTTTATATCAACATATAACAATGATTCTCTCCCTAGAATTCCCATAAGAACATCCTCTCACCAACACTTGCGGAAAATAAACAAGAATATACACCAAAGATGGGTAGGTAGGGATATATTATCATGTAATGTGGCTACCTAACAGGAATTTCATGGTCTCTAAGTCTTAATAAGGATAAAATGTAAAGGAGGAAAATAATAGATGATAATTGTACAAAGGGCATTTCAATGAATGGCTATCTCTATCATGAATGTAGCATACTTGAATCTAATGGCTTCAAACATAATCAAGTAATGTCTTAGTTTCTCTACATGACCCAAGACTCTCAATAATGTTATTAAAAAGAAGAATATGCAATTAAGAGCTTAGAATATCTCTCGGGTAAGTGATTAAAATATTGGTCAGTGCTAATGAGGCGTGGGTTTCAGAAATCCATTAAACACGTAAGAATGATTTGAAAATGAAAATTGTAGAAAAATATTTCATATCTAAATTCATATGAAAAACTTTTTTACAAAAATAGTTGAATTTTCAACACAATCATCTCAAGCATGAAAAATGATTTGGGATTTTCTATTTATGGTCATTTTTTATATAAGACCACAAAATAAAGAAACATAAAAAAATGAAAATACCCTTTTTTATTTTGTTTAATTTTAATATATATTGTTTTTCTTTAATCGTAACTATGACATGTCACCCTCCCTCATACCCAAAATTTACATTGTCCTCATTGAAATTATTTTAAATATATAGAAATGTAAATAAAAGGTAGGGAGAAGGGACATCCTATTAAGTGGTGTCATATGTGGCATCTATCAGTTGGATTTCCTCGACAACATGCTTTGTAAAATCCTCATAGAAGTGTTTCATCCACTTCCCATGGATAGTAATAATTTTTCCACTCTTCTCATACAAAACCTATATATCACCAAAAGGGTAAACATCAGTAACAGTATAAGGACGGAGCCATCAGGGATGAATCTTACCTCGGTGGATCTTTACCCTTGAATTATAAATGAGAACCTTCTCACCAAAATGAAGCTTCCTCTAATGTATCATGATATCATTGATAGCCTTTATCTTTTCCTTATACATTCAGGAGTTTTTATATGCATTATGTCCAATTTCATCCAACTCTTGAATCTGTAGCTTCCTAGGCACAGATGCATCTGAAAGATTCATATTATATTGTTTAACAACCCAATATGAATGGTGTTATACATCCACTGGGAGGTGAGAAGCCTTTCCACACACAATTCTGTACGGCTACATTCTGATTGGGGTTTTAAAAGCTATACGGTATGCCAAAAGTGCATCATGCAAGTGCAAAATCCAATATTTTTTTTGGGTTGTACCATTTTTTCCGAGATTCACCTAACTTCATGATTTAAGATTTCTTCTTGTCCGTTAGTTTTGGGGTGATATGCTGTGGAGACTTTATGAATAACCTCATACATATGAATCAAAATTTTCATGTTGTGATTAAAAAAATGTGAACCCTGATCACTAAAGATGAATCTCTGTAAGCCAAACCTACTTAAAATTTGAGACCTCACAAAATAAACAACCACAAAAGAGTCGTCGGTCCTAGTGGGTTTTTCTTCCACCCATTTAGATTCATATTCATCATCCAATAAAATGTATAAAAATTCAACATAATTTTGAAAATTCCACATGAATTCAATACCCCATGAATCAAAAATTTCACAGAATAACATGGGTTATTGGGGGATTTCATTCCACATAGAGATATTCCCTGTGAATTGACAATGACTAGATGACTTGAAAAATCTATGGCCATCCCGATAAAATTTTTTCCAATAATTTCTTCTGTCAAGAACCTTTCGAGCTATAAGTTGGAAGCCAAAGTGGCCCCCACAGGCAATGTTGTGGAAGATTGTCAAAACAGAGGTGAACTCATTGTCAGGGAGACCCCGATGAACAACTTGGTCACTATAAATTCTCCACAACTATGGGTCATCCCAAATGTTACACTGAGAATCATTTTTAAGTATCTGGAATTGTAAAGTGATAAAATCAGTGGGGACCTATGATGTTGCTAGAAAATTCCCAATGTCTACATACCTGGGGGTAAGGTCCACAACATCCAAAAGGGTCGCATGAAAGAATAGTTCTCCAATGGGGAGGGGTGAGTAAACATGATAGTTAAATGGATGGGAAATTCTACTATTGTGGTCAACTTCCAAATTTTTCACTCATCTCTTATCTATAATCTCAAGGTCATACTCCACACGGAAGGACCACTTTCTTTTAAATTTCATTGATCAAATGCTAGAATGATTGGCTGGTAAGTCCCATTATTGTTTCCTTGTTGGCTATTCGGGTTATTTCAAAATGCATATAGCCCTTGAGGGTCCACAAAATACAAAATTTACCTGTATATTCATGGAACTTTCATACCAAAGGATGCCTTTTGGTATTTATAATTCTCGAGGTACTTTTCAGAGTTGTATATTGAGTATATTTTCAGAGTACCTATATAATTGCATGGACATTTTTATGGATGATTTCACAGTTTACGGAACTTCCTTTGATGATTTTTTGGCTCACCTAGTTATATCCTCTATCATTGTATAGAAAAAGATCTTGTATTAAATTACGATAAATTCGATTTCATGGTTGAATATCAGATATATCTTGGGCATGTTATTTCAAAAGCGAGAATTCAAGTGGTTAAATAATAAATTTAATTAATTTACACCCTTCCATAACTAAAATGTGTTCTTGAGGGGTGATCATTCTTGGGTCATGCTATCCCTTCCTCATCATCGATAGGAGACTCTATTCTCCGACAAACCTCTCATAAATTTATTGACGAATCGACCTTTGGATATGGGATAGATTAAGAGGATCAAGGAATTGATGAATGGTCTTTAAATAAGGTTGTATTTGACTTTTTGGATTCAAAAGAGGATAATTTGACATCATGGATTGAGTCTCCTAAGTATAACTCCATTGATGAATTTTCAAAAACACCAACCATTGATCCATTGAGAGAAATCACAATCATTGAGTCCATACCCATTCTTATGATTGATCTTTCCAATTTTGTGGTTTAATATTTAATTCCAAAGGAACCAATTCTATTTGGAAATTTTGAAAATGAAATTTAGTTTCATTCTAAGTGCCAACCTATGCTTGGAAGTGTTATCTTACCCGAACTTGAACGAAAGGACTTTCCATGCACCCTCAAGTTTCCATTCATTGGGGATATCCAAAAACATCCAATTTTTACAATTTATTATCTTTAACCAATAAAGAGGCAATGATTCTTAATGTCTTTGGAAAGACTAAAAAACTGGATCAACCATTTCTGATATTCAATGGATTTTACCACTCATTATAGAACCTAGGTTTTCACACGACAAAAATTATAAACAAAAAATCTATCTCAATCTAGTGGACATGGAGAAATATGGGGTCTATAAAATGTTTAAAATTGGTATAGGATAAGTTAGTGGGTCCATGTCTGGATAAATACATTAAACAAAGCACTGCAAGGTAGGCAACTCATAGTTTTCATGTTTCCAATCATTTTGTTGTTTTAAAAAACATTATATTTTAAATAGGATTAATGAATCATTTTGATATTTAAAAATAATAAAAATAATACTTTTGACCTCTTCTTCTATTATGAGTATAGATGGGTGTGAAAGAGGAGCACCATATTCATCTGTGTCAGGTGGTGTGATCCTTGAGTAATACCTTATCTAGGAATTTGAAAAGAATACAATGTATAATCAGTTAATTTTATTTTTACTTTTATAGGTTAAATAAAAAAGAAATATAATACTAATAATAAATTAAAAAGGCCACATCGTAGGTCATGGGTAAATCCCTGTCACAACCATCGAAGCCGTGGGGAATCGAACCCGAGACTGAAGGGAGAGAGGGGCACACGCTTACCACTAACCTACGGCTTATTGTTCCTATTTATTCTATAATTCTTATATATATATATATATACTTATATTTTAGTTATGTTATTATATATATATATATTTATTTATTTATTTTTATTATTTTTTCATTTTTTTCCTCTAGGAAATTATCAGAGTGACATCAAGATCAAGGGATTAAAAGGCAGCAGCAATAATTTCATCTTCAAACATTAGGTGACTTCATTCCATGATCATCGTTTTCAATTTCCTTTTTGAACTCCCATTCTCTTCCTCTACCCCATTATAAATTTTGGTTTTCTTTAAACAATGAGGAAAATGTTATTTTCTCTTTCGGGGGGATATAAAATAAAAAAATTATTTTGTGTCAAAAAAATGAATGATTTGAAAAAAGTGTTCCTTAATGGAAGACAAATTTTCTTTAACCTTGAAAATGATAATAGACATTATACACTTTGAAACAGAATATCAAATAATTTAGAATTCCCTGATTTTGATTTTAATCAATTTATAATTTCATGAGCATAGATTTTGTAAAGTGTGGCTGTCTAATGTGATATTTCATGGTTTATATTTTTATCCAAATAAAAAAAGTTCACAATGCACGTCCTTTGGATAGTGCGGTATTAGTTTGATTTCATGGGTTCACCCAAATAAATTTCATAGGATTGGTTTTCATTTTAGTTTTAATATGTGTATTCAATAAAAAAATATTAAAAAACAATAAATTTTCATGTAGAGCAATGAAATGACCTAATGCGTGGCTTTCAACACTTGGGGATCGTGACTCCAAAGTTTTCTGGCCCAGAGTTAGTAATTTTATCTCCATTTTTTGGTAATATGAATTTGTTTTTTACTGAGTTTATTAGAGATGATGCCCGAGTATGTGGGATTCACTTGTTACCTTACGGTCATTAATCCTGGGTGTCATCGGCAAAGTCTCGCTACAGTGGTTGACTCCTTTGAGTGAAATTTCAATTACCATGGAAAAATAGAAAAAAAAAGAAAAATACAAGAAATATTTTGAGTACTCATCATAATAATGAAATGTGATTCCACCAAGCACTTCCATCATTTCCCTCTTGAATAAAGATAAACCCCCCATGTCTAATGCGATGCACAACACATCATCACTCTTAATTGATATTGGATGAAATATGGGGATGAATTTGAACAATGGAATGGAATTGGAATTGGGATCTTCTTATGAATCTATCTTTTATTAAAATATATGATGGGTTTCATGATTCTTTGGTATAAGGGTTTTTGGTTATCATTGGGTATTAAAATGTTTTTGGAAAAGGGATTTCGAATTTCATATTGTTGAGATATATTTTGCTCGGGACTAGAAAAATTCATGTTGGTAGGTGTTATTAGATAATTAATGAGGCTAATATTCATTGTTATGATATATTATATTCATGTGAGTTATTGTTCATAAACACCATTTTTGTGCATTTTACATTTTGAACATCATTTCACATTATGATTGTAATTACCCATTAAAATGCACTGTTTAATTGTAATTTTTTTAACACCACCTAAAATAACTAATGATCTTGATTTTATTTTCATAATTAATTTTTAGGTTTCTAATTATATTGGGGTCAATTCATACATGTGGAGTGTTGGAATATACACATTGGAAGATCACTAAAACTAGATTACATATAAATAGTTCTGGAGAAGGCAGATTATAAACCATCCCAATGATGAGAATGTGGAGCCCAACATACAAACCCAATGAAGCTTAAATTACTTTTTATGATAGAAGAAATATATAGGAAAAAATACCTCTTAAGAATCCAGAGCTAATTCTACCTCCATTATGTCTATTAAGGCGGCCCAATTTAGAAATAAAATTCTAGGCCATATTTTGCAGCTCAGAAAAATATCCCACCAATGTAATCATATATCGATAACCACATATCCATTTGGGCCCAACGTTTTCAGTTGATTAGGAGCCATCCGGATCTCCATTTTATTCTTCCATTTCCCACTCTAATTCGGCCATATAGAAGGTCATTTTGATTCATCTGTTCGGTGGTTGCAATCTGGCTGCCACCTCGGGTCAAGAGTGGAAAATTCTAAGTTCAACAAGCTCTCCACCACCCTACGCCTACCATAATCAAGTGGGATGATTTGTTATATTGGAGGATCAACCCATGGCTCCAAAAATTACTATTTAAGGTAGTGGTGGTGGAGTATTTGATGATCTTTTGAGATGTCCTTCATTGTAATGTTAAGCTACGATTCTATTGTCTCATGTTTTCCATCCACATGTAATTTGTTTTAATTCAACCTTGTTTATTAATAAAAGTTCTTATTCTCTTATTATTTTGTTCTTATCTATATCGCTTTGATACTTTTTCTTCAAGGTGTGAATTTATTCACACCAAAACTTGTGAAATTAATCACACAACGGTGGAGTGATCATTTTCGTTATATTGTTTTCTTTTCTTCTTTAATTCCTCCCTCATGAGTCAACATCCCACTTCCATTGAATCCAAAGCATCAATGAAGGTCTAACCCACTTATTGGTTGATCAAAGGGAGTAGAAATTGACTGTATTGGATGTTATTTATCACACAATTAATGTCTAATCACTTCATTAATTGAGATTTTTATTTGATGATTCTTAAACAACATCATTCTTGTAGAATATAAGGCTGCATACTTCAAGTGATAAAATGAAACATTACCTTGAAGTCCTCAAAACGTTGATCCTTCAAGTGTATAGGTGATTAGTATTAAAGGGTGTAGGTATTAAACTATTAAGTGATGATGTTGTTTGATCTTCTTAAATAAAATCATATCAAATATAAGAAATTAAAGTCATTAAAAATGAATTCATCCAATCCACCCCAAATGACAACTTTGTATCAACTCATTTACATAATTATAATTAACATGGTGGAGGAGTTTATCGTTTTTAAGCTTCATTTCATTGTAATGTTATGATGCGATTGTTTTTGCCTCATGTTTGTCTTCCACATGTAAGTTGTTTTAATTCATCCATCTTTCTTAATAAAATTTTTTCGTCTCTTATTATTTTGTCCTTCTCCATCTCATGTTGATATCGTTTCCTCGAGGAGTGAATTTATTCACACCAAACCTTGTAAAATTATTCACACAACGGTGGAGTGCTCATTTTCTTTTTATTTTTTTACTTACTTCTTCAATTCCTCCCTCATGAGTCTAGTTCCTGCTACTATTGAAACCATAGCGTCAATGGAGGGATAACCCAATTATGGGTTGATCCAAGGGAGTATCAAGGGGCTGGATAGCATGTTATTTATCACCCCTTTTATGTATAATCACTTCTATTAATTAAGAATTTTGTTTCAAAATCTTTAAACTCCTTCATCCTTTTTGAATTTAAGACCACACACTTTAAGTACTAATACAAACCTTTAAATTGATGTGCAAAAAAAATTGATCCTTCATGTGTATAGGTGATTAGTATTATAGTGCATGGGTATTAAACTAGTATGTGATGATATTGTTTGAGCTTATTAAATGAACCCATCTTAAATATAAGAAATTAAATTCATAGAAAAGGAAATACGTCCAATCCACCCCACATGATAACCTAGGATCAACTCACTCTTTTAAATTTTATTTCTCATAATTTAATACCGGATCTTTTTCAATGATATGACGGAGGATTGAACCTAGTTGAGCCAAAAAATCATAAAATGAAGTTGCGTAAACTATTAAATCATCACTAATAACATCCATGCAATTTTTTAGGTACTCTGAAAATATACTAAACATTCAATGCTGAAAAGTACCTGGATCATTACGAAGACCAAAAGGCATCCTTCTATATGAAGATGTGCCAAATAGATAGGTAAATGTTGTCTTTTATTGATCCTTTGGGATATATGAATTAGGAAATAACCAGAATATCCAACAAGGAAACAATATTGGGACATACCAGCCAATCGTTCTATCATTTGGTCAATGAAAGCTAGAAGAAAGTGGTCCTTCCGTGTGGCTTGATTCAGTCGACAATAGTCAATATAGGCTTTCCAACTGTTTTGCACACATGTTGGAACCAATTCATTCTATTCATTTGGAAAAACTATTATTGCTATTTTTTAGGCACAATTTTCACTGGGCTAACCCATTTACTCTCTAATATAGGATAAATGTTCCATGCATCTTGTAATTAACTGACTTCCAATTTTACCACTTCAAGGAGAGTGGGATTGAATTGGCATTAAGATTATCTTACGGGCATAGCCTCATCATCCAAAAGTATTCGGTGTATACAAATAGATGGGATAAAACCAGGAATATCAGCCATGTATATGAGAACATAATCATGTTTAGGGACTTCCCTTTCTCCCTTGATGGTGTAGCCAACGATTGGCTATACTATTTTCCTACCACGATTGGGGGTTGGAATGACCATAAAAGTCACTTTTTAGAGAATTTATTCCCTACCTCCCTAACGACATCAATTTGGAAATAAATCTATGGAATTAGGAAATCACAAGGAGAGATCCTTCATGAATACTAGGAGAGATTCAAAAGTCTTTTCTCAAGATGCACCCACAACCAAATTAATGAAAAACTATTAATCCAATACTTATATGAGGGACTAATACCCATGGATCGTTTAATGATTGATGTTGCAGCTGGTGGTTACCTAGTTGATAAAACTTCTTCCACTGCTCATGACATAATATCCAACATGGATCCAAATGCACAACAATTTGGTACACGAGAAATTACAACAACCCGAGGAGTTCATGAGGTATGTCATTCAGCCATAGAAAAAAAGGTAGATAATAAAAATGATAAGATGCATAACCTTTTAAGTAAATTAGCTCAAGAACAAGGTAACTTACAATCTTCTCAAGTTCCATTACATTGTGGTATTTTTTCTAACAATACTCAGTTTTTAAACCAGTTCCCACAACTTCAGGATTCACCCGATCCTTGTGCAGTTGTGTTCCTAGGGCATCCATTCCTACAAGCACCTCCCTTCAAGCAAGAGCCATTCTGGCCAAATCCACACTCGGGTGGAAAGCACAACCCCAGTACGGACAAGGAGGAATCTCAAGCTACCCCAAGCAGAATTGGTATCAACAAGGACAAGTAATGAAACCTTCATATCCATAAACATCTCAAAACAATCCTCCTCCTCCCAAATCATAACCAAGTATCAAGGACATGGTTATGAAAATGGAAACCCAGAACCTCCAGTTTCAATAGAACACACAGTCAACAATTCAAGACCTCCGAACACAAGTGTGGTAGTTGGAAAACACCAATGGTGAGCTTCATATGCAAGGATCTAGAAAACTACCATCCCAAACCATTGTCAATCCTAAGAACAAAGGTAATGTATGTGAAGTTACACTTCGTCGTGGTAAATAAGTCTCTTTTTCTACTGATCCTACACAATAGGTATGTCCCCCTCTTGAAAAATCTCATTCCCAACCCTCAAAAATTTCATGTAATGAAAAACAAGAAAAAATGGGAAATAGAGTTATCATTGATGATTCAAATCATCAATCCATTCCTCTTCCATTCCCCCAAATACACTCTAAATCTAAGAAAAATTCTTGATAATGACGTTGATAAAGATATAATGGATACATTTAAAATGGTGAAAGTTAACATTATTTTATTGGATGCAGTAAAACAAATCCATAGAGATTCCAAATTTCATAAAGAGAATTGCACACATAGAAGGAGACTGAAGGGTAATGAGAGAGTCAACTTGGAGAAGAAAGTCTCGGTCTTGATTCAACCAGCAATACCAACCAAATGCAACGATCCAGGATCATTCACAATACCGTGTACCATAGGAGAAACTTTCTTTTCTGATGTTATTCTAGATTCAGGTGCTTCCATTAATATAATGTATCACTCCGTGTATACTTCTATGCAGTTTTGAAAGCATCAACCAACATGAATTGTTGTGAAACATGAAAATCAGAGTACTATGCATCAAACTTGATTGAATGAGGATGTCCTTGTAAGAGTGAAGAATCTCATATTCCATGCTGGTACCTACATTATCGAGAAGGAAGATACCCGAACCCAAGGACACAGTCCCTATAACACCCAGATATTTTATGAAAAATATTTTTTTTTAATTTTATTTATGTATTGTGTTGTACGCTACACCAAAAGGAGGTTGCACTACACACATCCCTGACTTGGATGGCATTACACGCAATCGCAACCTTCCACGATAGCGTGTGTCGTACACAATACCGAGTTTCACTAAACAATGATATGTTATATAAAATATACTTTATGAATATTAATACCCACTTATAAAAATTTTATAAAATTTATCTTTCAAAATAGACATCATTTATGGATTCGGAATATCGAAATTAGCCTAGGGTGAATTTTTGGTTTTTTTCTGAAAAAATTTAATTTTTGATGAATACTGAAAACAAAAGGTTACTATTTAAAAACTGAATTTTTATTTAAATATTTATTTATTACAGGTCAAAATTGATACATAATACCTATATAAGTTCAATTTAATTCATTGGAGTCATTTTATAATAATTATATATATATATAACTTTTATTGAACTTTTCACTGTCTTTATCCACCTCCTAGGACAATTTGGAAATTCACATAAAACTTAATTTTACTTCTTCTGTGAGTGGAATTTCGAAAATCCGAGAGACACAGTTAACATCAAGGACTAAAATGTGGTTCAATGAGATGAAAATAATTTTTTGTGAAAAGTAACTTTTTACTCTTAGTTACCACGGTTAAAAGTAAATAGGGTAATTAATGGTAAAAATGATATTATTATTATTACCCTAAGACATGTCCTAATTATATTGGATAAGTGTAATTCGACCAAAAACAACCTTAGGAATAAAAGATGACAATTTAGGTCCACTTGAATTAGATTCGGACATTTATTATTAATTTATTTAAATAAGGGTTAAAATAGTTAAAATTAAAGTTTAATAACTAATTCATTTTTAATATAGGGTTATACATAAGATAAATTGGACTATAAATACTCATTAGAAATCTAAAAATATTTCTTACCTAATGGTATTTTATTTATAATTTTTAGACGTTAAATAATTTTAGTTATTTATGACACAATGGTGATGCTGTAATTACCTAAATAATGAAATATTAAATTAATTGATATTATAAATACCCAAATAAATGTAATTTGAGTCTTTTTATGAATTTATCTTATTTTATAGGTTAATATTACATGTTAGTATTGGTTAAATTAACTTTTTTTTAACTAATCATTCTTTTATGATTTTTACAAAATTCAATTACCAAATAGTGTCAAAAGTTACATATAATAGTTTTTTTAAAAAAATATTATATTATTAATTGTTATTTCTTTCATAAAAATCTAAATTTCTGCCAAATGACTTATATAAGGATATATATATTAATAATGAACCACTTGGGGTTCTTTTGGCTTGTTATAGTATTTTTATTAACCATATAGTGTAAGAAAACAAGAAGACACGATAAATGTTAAATTATTTAACTTAGAGTTAAATCTAAATGATAAGGTTAATATTTTATCCTAAACTTTTCTAAAATATATTTTTTGAGAGGATTTCAACCACTCCCCACTTTATCTTATAAATAAATGAATTTGGAGCTATTATAAACCGAATATTAATTTATTATAAAATAATATTTTATGTTTTTCAAAGGTGCCCCTCCCCTCCCTTATAAAAAGGGCAACCCTTCCCTATTCTCTTCACACACTTTTGAGCCTTGAAGATCAGACAACCCCTGCCCATTTCTCTTATAAACTTCCCTAGAAACATTCTGGAGGTTCTGGTCTTCTCAAAAGACCATATCTACTTCCATAAGAGGAAGCTTAAAAGAGGTGTGTCGAAAAGAGGTAATCTCTTCATCCGATTCTCTCAAATTTCATTCTTCTTCTACTTCGTATTCATTAGTTGTCTCATTATAAAGTAATAACATCTGTATTAAATATATAATTATATGTTATTTTAAATATGAAACAACCCTATTTCACCTTCTATCCAACCTACAGAAAACGAAATCACCGCACGTGCGTACGTACGGAATACAGTCTCCACGATCTGGTGTAATCTGTTTTCGACCACCACTTTACGTGGACGGGTATAATGGTGTAAATAAAAAAACTAAATATGACTATTGGAAAGTGATATTTATTCTTAAATATTATACATATGCTTCAATACAATTCCACGATCATGGGAATGATATAATCGCTTGTGTGTACGGACGGACTACCGTCTCCACGACGCGATGAGATTCATTCACCATGTTATCCATTCATGAATTATTATAAAGTATATATATAAAATAATAATGAAATATATGACATAATAATGATACTGGATTTATGTATACAAATATATATTTTTATTTCATCTACATAATGTCATTCAATTCAATATGGAAACGATAATAGCGTTCATCTGTACGTATGGCCTACCGTCTCCAAGAATGGTGTATTTCATTCCATTTATCGATATATAATATATATATGTATATGATGAATATATATATTATATATAAATAATGTTTTACATTCTTTAATTATGTAAATCAGGATATATGTAATAATATCGAGAACAACAAGTCGAAACACGTACAATAAATGAAATGATTTTACCGAAATCGCTGCTTTTAAATTGAATTTAGAAAAAAAACGAGTAATATAAAGTCATAAGTAAAACATATATGATATCATAACAATGAATATGATACTTTAATAAGTCATTGAAATTTTTTAAATCATTATACAGGAGGTTCGGATACATACAAAGCATATCAGACATAAGGTAAGGGAAAATCTCACAATCTCATTTTTATCCGAGATTGCTTATACTTCCGAATTTACTAGGGAATATTTATCATCCACATACATATTTAATCAATATTTAATATTATTTCCATCCACATATAACTTTTTAAATACAATTTTACTCATTGGTGAGTTTTTAGTAAAATAAATGAATGGAATCTTTTGTAGTTTTCAGTACGAGGTACTTTTTGACTTTTCTGGCCAAAGTATGAGAAGAATGTTTTTTTAACTTATACGGCCTGTATAGACTTTTAGAACATTATTTACATGAAAAATATTTACATGTTTTCAAGTTTATTTTTAATCAACTTATTTTAGTATAAAATTGTATGACATTTTTAGAAAGGAATAATGTTTTTTAAGTTGAAAGGATATTTTCCTCAAGAATGGAGTTCAAGCGTTTTATCAAAATTATTTTCTATCTAAGATAATATAGGTTTATGTTTCTATCCATATTTTTACATTGATTTGATTATATTATAATGGAATTATTTTTATTATTTCATTTTATCTTATATGGATTATGTTATGATGGCATGATGTTTATGAATCCCATTTTTATTACATGTGTTATGCTATGATGTTTGATTTATGATCTTGTGGCACACATAAGAATGGTATAATTATGAGATGGGTGGGACATATATCTCCCTCCAATGCATTGGGTAGACATTTATATCTCATGAGATACACATGGCTGGAACGGTAAGTTAATCCAGTTCAGTGATACCGGACTGGAATGATGTGTGAACTCGATTCGGAAAGGGACTTTGTCCACTAAGATGGACTTGGCTACACTGCCATGGATACTATGGAAATCATAACAAGTATAGAATGGTTTTCACCATTACATGTTTTATTCCAATGTTATTTTATCAAGGTTGATGTTCCATTATGATACATGCCTTACGTACTTCAATGATTTATGTATTTGCTCATGATTTTGATGTTTAAAAATTATGCTCATGTTTTTCAGTTCAATAGTATATGGTTTGTTTTATTTTCTCCATGATTACCCTTACTAATCATTTGAACTCACCCTTTATATGTTTTCTTTTCCCCAAGATTTCAAGAAAGGTTTTAGGTAAGAAAAAAGGGGAAGATCATTGTGGGAGTTGTTGAAGATCTTTCACCAAGATTAGAAAATTATATTCCAAGTTTCCAAAGTCACTAAACTATTACGATCCTTGAGTTTTTTTGTTAGGTAATAAGTATTCCATAAAAGTAATGTATTTTCCATGTACGTCAAGCTTTGGGTATCTACAGTTGGTATCAGATGAAAGGTTTAGATAAACCTTGGAAACTAGGATGTGAAAACTTAAGTGAGATCCCTAGAGATATTTCTAAGGTATGTATATGGATATCCCCAAGGTTAAGTATAAGTATAGGTTATATACCTAGAATTATGGTAACAATATTAGAATTAACCCTAATATTTTTGATAATTAAGGTACTCCCCCTTTATTATGTTGTTTTCCGAGCATGATTTTAGCCTCTCACACTATTCTTCTTGGGTTTTAGACGATGGCTGGAACCCGAAAGAACCATGCTGATCAATGTAATGGACAATGAAATGATTGACCTCCCAAGAAACCAAATGTGATGGGAGATGGAGTGAAAAATCATATTGCTATACTTACACAAGCTATGAATCATTCTGGATTTCCAAATAATCAGAGACGGGAACAATATTCTATTGCGTGCTTCATGAGGCAACGTCCACCATCTTTAAATGGGTCTTCTGATCCACTTGTTACTGAACAATGGATCAGTACCATTGAAAAGTTATTTTCCATACTTTGTTGTTAAGAACATGAAAAAATCATTTTAGCAGTATACCATTTAGAAGGTGAAGCAGAACAGTGGTGGACTCTAATTTTGAATACAAGGCCCCAATATGGAATTGAATCCCTGGAATGAGACATGTTCAAGAACTTGTTTTTCAGTAAGTACTTCCCTCATATTCTTCAAACAAAGATGGAAAAGGAGTTTCTTGAGCTTAAGAAGAAAGATGATGAATCTATTGGTATATATGAAGCGAATTTTACAAGACATTCTAGGTATGCATCTACCTTTATCATCCAACCTGAAAGTAATGTTTATCAATTTTTTAGTGGCTTAAAATAAAGTCTTCTAAGGGAATTAGCTATAAGAGACTTCAGTTGCTATGAAGAAATTGTGCGTTGTGCTTTCAAGGTAGAACTGGAAGTTGGTGTAACTTATCCATCTCATGGTTTTGACAAGAAACGAAATATGGAGTTCAAGGAGAAATATCAGAATAATTGGGAAAAAAATATGAGTGTTTCATTATGCTCAATGTGTGGAAAGATGCATGGTGGAGATTGTCTTAAAGGTACTAGAAAATGTTTTATGTGTGGAAAAGAAGGTCATCAAGTAGGTAAGTGTCGAAGTAATGGAAAAAGGGTTTCTAATGATGTGAATAAAGAAAATACTGCAGAGAACGCACCAATAACACTTCAATGCTTCATGTGCAAGTAAATGGGTCTTTATACTAATCAATGCCCTAATCCAAGGGTTAACAATTATCAACGTGAGCAACCTCTTCATGAAAAGGATAAAGGGAAGTCACATGCGATCACTATTTGTGATGTTGATTATGACAATGATGTTGTGAAATGATTAAGTGTTTTTGTAATGGGATTTCAAAATAGTATCATGGAATCTCATTTATAGTATTGTGTAATTTTGAAATATCTGTGTATTGGTCCATTGTGGTTTTCTATAAGAATATGGTATCGGTAACCATGAAAAGTGATACAAATATTTTGGAAAGCAGATGATATTCTAATAATGAAGGGATAAGGAGAAAATAAATTGTTTGATAGTATTCGTGAGCTCATGATTGATATAAGGACTAAGTGATATCATGGTTTGAGTGTATAGAATTTTTGGGATTTTAGAATGTGGAAAGTGTTAAATTTTAACTACATTCATGTTTACAGTAAGGTTCAATGGGTATTCATTTTTCAGGAGAATACAAGATTAAGGCTTTCGAATGTTTGAACTGTGACCAACAAGATATATCATATGATATAGTGGGGATAAATTTTGGTATTCATGTACTTCTTATGTGACCTCTCAAGTAATCATTTTCTTTACACTATGACATTGGACAAAAGTATTTTCAATATTCTTAAAGGTTGGAATGGATTAAGTTGGACATCAGATAGAATTTTTTAAGGCTATATTTTTTTTGATATTATTTATGGAATGTTATAATAATATAGTTTTAGAAAAATGACAACTTTCAGGACGGGGGACAACCCGTCGCGTCAGACAAGGCTATGGGAATCAAACTCACAACTAAAGTGTGACAAGCCTTTATCGCCTACCACTGGCCTACAGGAAGTCCCCCTTTAGTAGAAACCAGTTTTATTATATTAAGCAGTATGATATCTGAATTATAAGTCCATTTTAGGAACCATATATAATTAATCTCACTATAGATGGACTTATGTATTTTTGATAACTTTTTCTAACCTTTTCTTTGAGACAGATGGAATGACCCATCATTCTATCACATGATCTGCTAACACCTCACGAATGAGAAATTCAAAATTATTTCTTTAAGAGATGAAGCGGAAATTGTCCATGGAATGACCAACAATGAGACTGTACCAAAATCAATAAAGTATTTCTTCTAATTCAAATTTCTTCAAATGTAAAGAAATGATCTTAAAAACCAACAATTTTGTCCTAGTGCCCTTATATCTGATGAAATCAGATGGTACCTTATATCATCCCAAATCTATGGCTTTTTTATTGTTGGCTTTTTCATAGCCATGTTCTCGACCACTCTCCATCAGAACATTATGGTTAGATTTCTCTTCCATATCCATATTATCACCTATGTTCTCCAATGTGGAAACCCAATGATTAGTTAATTTGGGTAACCATTACATTTCATACTTAAGTTTTTATATGTTGGTTTTGGTATTCCTTTTTATGATGTGGGTTTCTGTTAAAGAAAATTTCGAGTAGTAAACCATTTATAACCCCGACGAATTTTGAGGGCGAAATTCATTTTAAGGGGGTTAGAATGTAACACCCCGAGATTATGTGAAAAATATTATTTTTAATTTTATTGATGTCTTGTGTTTTACGCTACACTAAAAGTAGTTTTCACTACACGCATCCCTGACATGTCTTGCATTACATGCAATCGTGACCTTCCACGATATTGTGTGATGTATGCAATACCAAGATTCCTTAAACAACGATATGTTATATAAACTAGCCGTTATGAATAGTAATACCAACTTTTTAAAATTTTATAAATTTTATCTTTTGAAATGGACATCATTTTTGGATTCGGAATATCAAAATTAGCATAGGGTGATGTTTTGGTATTTTTCTGAAAACTTTCAATTTTTGTTGAATAGTGAAAACAAAGGGTTACTATTTAAAAACCGAGTTTTTATTTAAATAATTATTTATTTTAGGTCAAAATTGATACATAATACCTATATAAGTTCAATGTAATTCTTTGGAGTCATTTTATAAAAAATTTATATATAAAAAATTTTTATTGAACTTTTCACCGTCTTTTACTCACCTCCAAGGAGAATTTGAAATTCACATAAAACATAATTTTACTGCTTTTGTGATTGGAATTTTGAAAATATGAGAGACACGGTTAATATCATGTACTATAATGTGGTTCAATGAGATGAAAATAATATTTGGGGAATAGTAACTTTTTACTTTTATTTACAACGGTTAAAAGTAAATAGTGTAATTAAGGGTAGAAATGCTATTATTATTACCCTAACACATGTCCTAATTCTATTAGATAAGTTTAATTCGACCAAAACCAACCTTATTAATAAAATATGACCATTTAGGTCAACTTTTATTATATTAGGACATTTATTATTAATTTCCTTAAAGAATGGTTAAAATAGTTAAAATTAATGTTTAATAATTAATTAATTTTTAATATAGGGTTATACATAAGATAAATTCGACTATAAATATTAATTAGAAATATAAAAACATTTCCTACCTAATGGTATTTTATTTATAATTTTTAGACATTAAATAATTTAAGTTATTTATGACACAATGGAGATCCAGTAATTACCAAAATAATGAAATATTAAAATAATTGATATTATGAATACCCAAATAAATGTAATTTGAGACTTATTATGAATTCCACTAAATTTATATGTTAATCTGGAATGTTATTATTTATTTAATGAAGTTTTTTTGAACTAATCATGCTGTTATGAATTTCACTAAAATCAATTACCAAATAGTGTCAAAATTGACATAAAATAAGTTTTTCAACAAATATTATATTATTAATTGTTATTTTATTCCTTAAAATCTATGGTTTGGCCAAATGACATAGATAAGTATATATATATAAATAATGAACCATTTGGGATTCTTTTGCCTTGTTATAGTATGTTTATTAACCATATATTGTAAGAAAACAAGAAGACACGGTAAAAGTTAAATTGTTTAACCTAGAGTTAAATCTAAATGATAAGGTTAAAATTGTAACCTAAACTTGTATAAAATATATTTATTGAGATAATTTAGACCCATACACAATTTATCTTCTAAATAAATCAATTTGGAGCTATTATAAACCTAATATTACTTTATTATAAAATAATATATTATGTTTTTCCAAAGGTGCCCCTCCCCTCCCTTATAAAAAGGGCACCCCTTCCCTCTTCTCATCACACCCTTTTGAGCCTTTAAGCTCGGAAAAACCCTGACCATTTATCTTTTACACATCCCTATAAACATTCTAGAGGTTCTGGTCTTCTAAAAAGACCAACTCTACTTCCATAAGAGGAAGCTTAAAGGAGGTGCGTCGAAGAAGAGGTAATTTATTCTTCCGATTCTCTCAACTTTATTTCTTCTTCTACATATTCTTCTTTAGTTGTCTCATTATACAGTAATAACATCATTATTATATATATAATTATATGTTATTATAAATATGAAACAACCCTATTTCACCTTCTATCAATCCTATGGAAAACGAAATCACCGTGTGTGCGTACGTACGGAATACCGTCTCCATACCGTGATGTAATCTGTTTTCGACCAACACCTTACATGGATGGGTATAATGTTGAAAATAAAAAAACTATATATTATTATTTTAATGTTATATTAATTATTAAATATTATACATACGCTTCAATACAGATTCACGATCATGTGAATGATATCATCACTCGTGCGTACGTACGGACTACCGTCTCCACGACGCGATGAGATTCATTCTCCACGTTAACCATTCATGAATTATTATAAAGTATATATAATGAATAACAATGAAATATATGAAATACTAATAATAGTAGATATATATATATATATATATATGTATTTCATCTACTTAATTCCATTCAATTCAATATGGAAACGAAAACAGCATTCATGCGTACGTACGACCTACCATTTTCATTAACAGTGTATTTCATTCCATTTATTGGTCTATCATATATATATTTATATGATGAGAATATATTATATATAAATCATGTTATACATTCTGCAATTATGTAAATCAGGATATAAGTAATAATATCAATAACAGAAAGTCGAAACACGTACAATAAATGAAATGATTTTACACAAATCGTTGCTTTTACATCGAATTTAAAAAAGAACAGGTAATATAAAGTCATAAGTAAACCATATATGATATCATAACAATGAATATGAATCTTTAATAATTCAATAAAATTATTTAAATCATTATACAAGAGGTTCGGATATATACAAAGCATATCATACATAAGATGAAGGAAAATCTCACAATCTCATTTTTATCCGAGATTTTTTATACGTCCAAATTTACTGGGGATTACTTATCATCCACATCCATGTTTCCTCAATATGTAATATTATTTCCATCCACCTAAAATTGATTAAATACAATTCTAATCTTGGTGAGTATTTAGTAAAATATATGAAAGGAATATTTTGTAGTTTTTAGTACGAGGTACTTTTTGACTTTTCCGTCCAAAGTATAAGAAGAATGCTTTTTTAACTTATACGGCCTGAAAGGACATTTAGAACATTATTTCCATGAAGATTACTTTAAATGTTTTCAAGGTTATTTTTAATCAACTTATTTTAGTTTAAAATTGTCTGACATTTTAAGAAAGGGAAAATGTTTTTAAAGTAGAAATGATATTTTCCTGAAGAATGGAGTTCAAGCGTTTTATAAAAATTTTTTTCCATATAAGATAATATAGGGTTATGTTTCTATCCCTATTTTTACATTGATTTGATTATGTTATAATGGAATTATTTTTATGATGTCCTTTCATCTTATATGGATTATGTTATGATGGCATGATGTTTAAAAATCCAATTTTTATTACATGGGTTATGCTATGATGTATGATTTATGATATTATGACACACATAAAAATGGTATCATTATGAGATGGGAGGGACCTATATCTCCCTCTAATGTATTGGGTAATATTTATATCTCATGAGATAGACATGGCCGGAACGGTAAGTCATTCCGGTTCAGTGATACAGGACTGGAACAAGGAGTGAACTCTATTCAGAAAGAGACTTTGTCCACTAAGATGGTCTTCGCAGAAATTCCTTGGCTACAATGGAAATCATAACAAGTGATGAATGGTTTCCATAATTACATGTTTTATTCCAATGCTATTTTATCATGATTGATTTTCCATTATGATACATTCCTTATGTGCTTCCATTATTTATGACTTTGCTCAAGATTTTGATGTTTAAACATTATGCTCATGTTTTTAAGTTCAATGGTATATGGTTTGTTTTATTTTCTCCATGCTTACCCTTACTGAGAATTTGAGCTCACCCTATATATGTTTTCTTTTCAGAAGTATTTCAGGAAATGTTTTATGTAATAAAACAAAAGGGGAATATCTTTATGGGAATTTTTGAAGATCTTTCACCAAGATTAGAAGATTATATTCTGAGATTAAGAAGACCCTAAACTATTATGATCCATGATTTTTGGTTTTTGTTATGAATTATTTATTCCACAAAAGTAATTTATTGTCCATGTACGTCAATATTTGGGTCCTTACACTACTCTCACACATGAGAGGCTATTCCTCAAAACAAAAAAGATGACCATCAATGTTCACAATGGAACATTGTCCATGGATTTAGGTGGAGAAAAGGTAAGTTTTAACCTCCTTGAGGCTATAAAACACCCCATTGAAAAGAACTCCACTATTCCAGTATATTTGATGGAAGTGCTCTCAAACGATTCACACACACACACAGTTCTCTCCTCAACCCAAATTCTAGTTCATTTTCATTTTCTTCACCCTTGGATGATTTGAGTTTTGAGTCATATTCTGTGTTTTGTGTGGGTTCTGAAATGTGTAAATTTTTTACTTTAATTGATGAGTGTGTTCATTCTAATGTACCGATGATCTTCGATGATTATAAAAATCTAATTTCAATATATTCTCTATTTTTATAGAATAAACATGAGAAGATAGATAGTTTGTTGGACCTCACACCCCCTAAATACCCTCTCTTAGTCCAAAAAACCCTGGTTTTTTAATTAAAACCACATCCATATAATTTAAAATATTCCTATCTTGAGTTTATTGACCAATTTCCCATCATTATTGCTAATAACCTGTCTCAATAGTAGTAATAAAATATTCTTGATCTTCTAAGAGAGTGTAAAAAGGAAATAGGAGGGACATTGGATTGTATTTATGGGATTATCCCAACTATTTTTATGCACCATATAATTTTGGATGATGAGGCTAAACTCATAATACAATCGCAATGTCGGCTGAATCCCACTCTCCTTGATGTGGTAAAATTAGAAGTTAGTAAATTACTTTTTGTGGGGACCATTTACCCTATATCTGATAGTAAATGGGTTAGCCTAGTGAAAATTATGCCTAAAAAATAGGAATAACAGTTGTGTCAAATGAAAGGAATGAGTTGGTTCCAAAATGTGTGGAAAACAGTTGGCGAGTCTGTATTGACAACCATCTACTAAATCAAGTCATGCAGAAGGACCACATTCCTCTACCTTTCATTGACTAAATGTTAGAACGATTGGCTGGTAAGTCCCATTATTGTTTCCTTGATAAAAATTTGAGTTATTACCAAATTTATATAGCACATGAGGATCAAGAAAAGACAACATTTACCTATCCATTTGGCACATTTACATACAAAATGATGCCTTTTGGTCTTTGTAATGCTCGAGGTACATTTCGGCATTGTATGTTGATTATATATTCAAAGTACCTAGAAAATTTCATGAATGTTTTTATGGATGATTTCATAGTTCATGGAACTTTCTTTGTGATTTTGTGGCTCACCTAGGTTCTATCATCTGTCGTTTCATAGAAAACGATATTGTATTAAATTATGAGAAATGCCATTTCATGGTTGAACGAGGGATAGTTCTTTGGAATTTTTTTTAAAAGAGGGAATTCAAGTGGATAAATGAAAAATAAAATTAATTTCAACCCTTCCATATACAAAATGTGTTCATGAGGTGAGATTTTTATTGGGTCATGCTGCTTTTTACAGCCGATTCATTAATGACTTTAGTAAGATCGCACTACCCTTGTACCAGTTATCACAAAAGGATTATGAGTTTTTGTTTGATAAGAATTGTGAGGATGTATTCAATTCAATAAAAAGGAGTCTCACATAACATACCATCAACCAACCTCCAAGGTGGGATCTCCCCTTTGAACATCGGTGTGATGCCTCTTACTTTTCAGTTGGGGTAGTTTTATCACAAAGGGTTGAGAAGGCTCCTCATGTCAATGCATATGCCTCACATACCCTTGATTTGACCTAGGCGAACTACAAAACCACTGAAAAAGAACTTCTTTATATTTTTTTCCATGAAAAAATTCCGTTCATATCTTATTGGGTCAATAATAATTGTCTTTTCTGATCATGATGCCCTTTGTTTCCTCCTAAGGAAACCTGAAGCTATGAAATGCCTCATTCAGTGGATGCTCCTCCTCCATGAGTTTGACCTTGAGATTAGAGATAATAGAGGGCTGTAAAATGTAGTAGATGACCAAATTAGTAGGATATCCCCACCATTGGATCATCTTGTTGACTCACCCCTCCCCATTGGAGAATTCTTCCCTCATGATACCCTTTGCGATGTTGTGGACCTTACCCCTGGTATGCAGACATTGTGAATTTTCTTGCAACATCCAGGGTCCCCACTGATTTTAGAACGTCATAATTCCAAAGACATAATCATGATTCTCGATAGTTCATTTGGGATGCCCATACATGTGGATAATTTTTAGTGACCAAGTAGCTCATCGGAGTGTCCCTGACCATGAGTTCACCTCTTTTTGACCTTCTGCCACACCTTGGCCTTTTGGGACCACATTGGCTCTCAATGTACAACTTGAATGGTTCATGACTCAAGACATTATTGGAAAACATTGTATAATTATGCCCATATATTTTACAAGTCATGTAGTCATTATCAATTCATATGTAATATCTCCAAGTGGAATGAAATGCCCCAACAACCCATGTTAATATATGAAATTTATTAAGCATGGGGCATTGAATTCATGGCGAATTTTCCAAATTCATTTGGTTTTTTATAAATTTTATTTCCGGTTGACTATGTATCTAAATAGGTGGAAGAAAAGGCCACTAGGACTGATGACTCTCATGTGGCTGTTGATTTTGTGAGGTCTCAGATTTTTAGTTAGTTTGGTTTGCTGAGATTCATCAATAGTGGTCATGGTTCACATTTTTTGTAATCACAACATGAAACATTTTCTTCGTAAGTATGGGGTTGTTCATAAAGTCTCTACAACATATCACCCACAAACTAATGGAAAACCAGAAATCTCAAATCAGTATGTTAAGAGAATCTTGGATAAAATAGGACAACATAATAGGAATGACTGGAGTTTGTGCTAGGATGATGCACTTTGGGAATATTGTACATCTTTTAAAGCCCCAATCATAATTTCATCATACATAATCGTGTTTTGAAAGGCTTTTCACCTCACAATGGAGATAAAACACTATGCATATTGGGCTATTAAACAATGTAATTAGAATCATTCAGATGTAGGTGTCGTAGAAAAATGTAGATTCAAGAGTTGGAAGAAATTCGACATGATGCATATAAGAACTCCTGATTATATAAAGAGAAGAAAAAGGGTATCCTTGATAGCATGACACATCAGAGGAATTTTCATATTGGTGAGAAGGATCTCATGTATAATTCCAGGCTAATTCACCACCCAGGTAAGATTTGTTCCCAATGGCTCAGTCCTTATAAAGTTATTGATTTTTACCCTTTTGGTGTTATACATGTTTTATATGAGAAGAGTGGACAAAGTATTACTATCAATGGGAAAATGCTGAAACAATTCTATGAAGATTTTCCAAAGCATGTCGTGGAGGAAATCCAATTGATATATGCCATATATGATACCACATAGCTGGTTTTCCCTTCTCCCTACCTTTTAATTACTTCTAAATTTATTTAAAATAATTTCATTGGGGTCAATGTAACTTTTAGTTGTGGGGGAGGGTGACATGTCATAATTAGGAATAAAGAAAAAAAGAAATTAAAATTAAATAAAAAATAAAGGGTTTTATTTTTTTTATTTTTCCTTATTTTGTTTTTTAGATAAAAATTGATCTTAAAAAGAATATCCAAAAACAATTCATGCTTGAGTCGATTGTGTTGAAAATTCCATTGTTTTTGGGAAAACATTTTCAACAGAATGTTGATATGAAATTTTTTTCTAAAATTTTTATTTTCAAATCATTATTAAGTGTTTAATGGATTTTTGAAACCCATGCCTCATTAACACTGACCAATATTTTAATCCCTTACCCGGGAGATATTCTATGCCCTTTATTTCATATTCTTCCTTTTAATCAATTTCATGTGAGTCTTGGGTCATGTAGAGAAAATATAAATTGCATTTATTCTATTTTAATCCATATGATTCAAGTATGCTACATTAATGATAGATGCAATCATTCTTTGAAAATCATTTTATACAATTATCCCTTATTTTTTCCACCTTAACATTTTATCATTATTAATCCTTAAGGACCATGCAATTCCTATTTGGTAGCCACATTTCATGATAATTTATCCATACCTACCAATTCCTTGTGTGTATTCATGTTTATTTTTAGCAAGTATGGGTGATATGGTGTTTCTATTGGAAATCGAGGGATAGAATCATATTTATGGGTTGATATAAGGGGTGCCAACATTTTACTTGGGCAATGGTTTTAAAAGCCATATTACAGCATTGTTTTGTACATGTTTTCCTCTTTATCTCCAAGAAAAATAAAAAATATATAGTTTTGTACGTTAAAAAAAAGATACAAAGGAAAAGAGAAAATGGAGAAATAGAATGTTTAATCATTATTATTCATTGTTTGGTTGTGACCCACAAAATGGACAACAGAGGGTGTGAGTTGGAGGTGATACACGTTGTGAGGTGTTTAGTGTGTATATTCATTGTGAACACATGCTGAATTTTGACTTGTTTTGTACACGAGATATTAAACATTCTTCTTCAACTTCAGATTTTTAATTATTAAATCCTACAAACCAATGAATCTCAAAACAATCAGTTGAATGTCCTCTTGAGTAGTGCACTATTTTCTACCGGTAGAGAAATTATAATCATTGAAAGCATATGGTAATATTTCATGAAATCTGAGAAAAGTGAATAACACCAATTTCATATGATTCTTGAGTAAAGAGGGAAACATTTTTATGTGAGTTATGTTGCGACGTGTTTCATGGGTTAACAAATGAAGTTGAACAAATTTGAATGTGAGAAAGAAATATGATACAAAAATGGATTCCATAAACGAGCATGGTGAATTTCATTTCAAAAAAATATTGGACGTTTTTATGCCTTTTATTTATAATTGGACATGATTAGGATATTATACATTGCTCAGGAGTGCAAATGTTTAGGTGTGGTGGTGTGATTGTACCGCTATTCACTATTTTATTTCACCCTTATACCAATGTACTAAACTGTTATTGTATTGAGAATTACAAGTATAATAACAAAGTTCACTCCAAGTATTATTCAATTATTTTTTCATTAACACATTTAAAAAGGTCAATGTTGCATGTTTTGATAATTATATTGTACGTGGAGGTGATTTGGAGGACCCATTATGAAGTCCAAGAAAGATGGGCCAATCTGCACATGATCCAAGAACACCAGTGGGTTAAAATGCTTGTTTCTACTTTACCGTGAACTCAAATGTGTTGAAACATTGTGGGTTGGTCCGAAAATTTATTAGCTTCATTTCATAATAAATAACGGAAGAACAATTTTTTCATTAAGAGGCCCATAAAAACTGATCTGTACAATAAAGTGGATCTGCACGGGTTCAAAACATTGCCTCTGTATTTTGACAATATCTCTTGTTATATTCTATAGTCGGCTATAAAATATGTCATGGAGGTAGAAAAGGTGTCAGCCAACAACTTTTTAGTTTTTTAAAAGGTGATACATGAGAGTCTGTCTGACTAAAACCATAAAACAAGAAGATTATTCAGATTTGGGTGCCCAAAACCACCTCTTACTTTGCCTATAAATTGGATCCTTGGGCACCCTCTTTGTGGGTGAGAACCAGAGGCAAGGTGCTGCCATTTTGGAGTCCAATATAGGTCTTTTAGTCATCCTTAGAAGTTCGGGAGGCAATATAAAGGGCTAATTCAACACCTTCTTCTTCTTCCCCTCCCATGGGTTTCTAAACACCTTGTGATCACTCAGGGAGGAATGTGATGTAAATCTCAAGATTCATGATTGTAATATTTGAATGACATTTTTAATTCCTGGTTTTTGTGTTTTTTCATCATCCTATATTCCTTTTTTGTGTTATGTTCTGGATTGTCATTTAAAACCCATATTATCATGTTTGGGGTTACCCATTCATGTGATGTTTCAAAAACCGTTCACCACTTTCATTTCCCCCTTCCAATTGAGGTTTTTGTGTGGTTCATATTAGTCAATTCAAATCATATAAGAACTGTCAAGACCATGTAAATTTATGTCATGGTATCACAATGAAATAACATACAACCCTTGACATCACATCAAGTTCTTCGTGTGTTTCCATGGGGATTTTAGGTTATGATTTCAAACACAAATCACTCAATCATCTGTGGTTTCTAGTGTATCATTGTGTGTTTATCGATATTCATCATTAGTAATTAGGGTTCAAATTTTTTTAATCATGAAATGAATAATTTTCCACATAAGTATGGGTTTGTTCATAAAGTTTCTACAACATATCACCCCCAAACTAAAGGAGAAGTAGAAATCTCAATTTGGGAAGTTAAGCGAATCTTGGAAAAAATGGTACAACCCAATTGGAATGATTGGACTTTTCTCTTGGATGATGCACATTGGGTGTACCTTAAAGCTTATGAAACCCCAATTGGAATGTCACCATACATAATTGTGTTTGGAAAGGCTTGTATCCTCCCATTAGAGGTAGAACACCATTCACATTGGGCTGTTAAACCATTTAATATGAATCTTTCAGATCAAGGTGCGCATAGGAATCTGTAAATTCAATAGTTGGAAGAAATTCGATGTGATTCATATGAAAACTCTCGAATCTATAAATAGAAGTCAAAGGCTATCCATGATATCATGATACAACAATGGAGGTTTCATAATGGTGAGAAGGTTCTCATGTATATTCCAGGCTGCAGCTCCACCGAGGTAAGCTTCATTTCCGATGGTTCGGTCCTTATATTTTTACGGATGTTTACCCTTTTTGTGCTATACAGGTTTTACATGAGAAGTGTCGACAAAGGATTACTGTTAATGGGAATAGTCTGAAACACTTCTATAAAGATTTTCTAAAGCATGTCATGGAAGAAATCCAACTGATAGATTCCACATATGACACCACAAAGCAGGTCGTCCCTTCTCTCTACCATTTATTTTCTTTTTTATTTATTTAAAATAATTTCATTGAGGACAATGCAAGTTTTAGGTGTGGGGAGTGTGACATTTCATAGTTAGTATTAATGAAAAACATAAAAAAATAAACAAACCGAAAAAAGTATTTTTATTTTTACTTTATTTTTCCTTATTTTGTGTTTTTAGATAAAAATAGACCTTAAAAAGAATATCCAAAATAATTTTTCATTATTGAGTTGATTGTGTTGAAAATTACCCTATTTTTGGAAAAAGGTTTTTTATATTAATGTTGATATGAAGTCATTTCCTATAATTTTTTTTTCAAATCATTCTTATGTGTTTAATGGATTTTTAAAACCTATACCTCATTAGCCCAGAATAATATTTTAATCCCTTACCTAAGACACATTATAAGACCATTATTTCATATTCTTCCTTTTAGTCACTTTAATGAGAGTCTAGGGTCATGTAGAGAAACTAGAACTTGCCTTGATTATGTTTGAATCGATAAGATTCAAGTATGCTACATTCATGATAGAGGCAATCATTTATTGAAAAACCCTTCGTACAATTATCCTCTATTTTTTTCACCTTAAAATTTTGTCCTTCTTAATCCATAGAGACAATGAAATTATTGTTAGGTAGACACATTACAAGCTAGTTTATCCCTACCTAACCATATATTGTGCATATTCTTGTTTATTTTCATCAAGTGTAGATGAGAGGGTGTTTCTATGGGAATTTTTGGTAGAGAATCATTGTTATGGTTTGATATAAAGTGTGCCTACATTTTCCATGGGCAATGGGTTCAGAAGCCATATAAAATCATTGTTTTATAAATTTTTCCAACTTTATCTCAAAAAACAGAACTAAAAAATATATAGTTCTGTAGATAAAAAAAGAATCCAAACAAATGAAAAAATTGGAGAAATAAGATGTTTACTCATTATTATTCATTGTTTGGATGTGACCCACAAAATGGACAATAGTGAGAGTGAGTTAGAGGTGATACACTTTGTGAGGTGTTGACTGTGTATATTCATTGTGAACACATGTTATATTATGACATGTTTTATTCACAAGAGATTAAACTCTCTTCTTCAACCTCATATTTTTAAACATTAAATCCTACCAACACTTGAACCTCAAAACAACCTGTTGAACGTCCTCTAAAGTAGCGCACTAGTTTCTACCGGTAGATAACTTAGAATATTTTGAATCATATGGTAAGATCTCATGAAATCTGAGAAATGCGCATAAATCCACTTTCATATGTTCCTTTAGTGAATAGGGAAAATTTTTAGGTGAGGTAAGTTGTGACATGTTGCATGTGTTAACAAATTAATTTGAACAAATTAGAATGTGAGAAAAGAAAAATGATAAGAAAATTTATTACATAAATGAGACATGATGATTTTCATTTAAAAATAATATTTTATGTTTTCACACCTTTTATTTAGGAATGAGACATGATTAGAATATCATACATTTCCCAAGAGTGCAAATGTTTAGGTGTGGGGGTGTGATCGTACCACGATTCACTATTTTATTTCACCTTTATAACAATGAATTAAACTAGTATTGTATTGAAAATTACAAGTATAATAAAAAATACAACACCATGTTTGATTTAATTATTTTGTGTTTAACACTGTAAAAAAGGTCAATGTTACTTGTTTTGAAAATTATATTGTAGGTGGAGGTGATTTGGAGGACCCATGATGATGTCCAAGAAAGATGGGCCAATCTGCACATGATCCAAGAAAACGAGTGGACTAAAACACATGTTTCTACATAACTGTGAATTAAAATTGGATGAACAATTGTGGGATGGAATGAAATTGAATAATCTTCATATCATATGAAGGAAATGAAGCCCAATTTGTTCATTAAGAGGCCCATACAAATTGATCTATCCAATAAATGGGATCTTCACGGGGTCAAAACATTGCCTCTGTATTTCAATAATATCTCTTATTATATTCCTTATCTGGCCACAAACATTGCCATGGAAGTAGACATGGTGTCTTTCAACAACTTTTCAGTTTCTTCCAAAGTGATTTATGACATTATGAATGGCCAAAACCATGGAACAAGTGGATTATTGAAATCAGTGTGACCAAAACCACCTCCTACTTTTCTTATAAATTAGATCCTTGGGCACCTCATTGGTGAGTTCAAACTAGAGGAAAGGTGCTACCATTTTGGAGTCCCAGAGAGGTCTTTTCATCATCCACAGAAGTTATGGAGGCTATGGTAAGTGCTACTTCAATATATTCTTCTTCTCCTCCTCCCATGGGTTTCTAAACCCCTTGTGAACACCCAGGGAGGAACGTGATGATAATCCAAAGCTTCATTTTTTTAATATTTGAATGATTTTTTTAATTCCAGATTGATGTGTTGTTTTTAATTATCCTATATTCTTATTTTCTTGAGTTATGTAATGTTATGTCTTGGTCAACTCATATGATCATGTTTGGGGGTACCCATTCATGTGATGTTTCACACACCGTTTTCCACTTTCTTTTCCCCCTTCCAATTTCCGTGTTTGTGCGGTTCATATTGGTCAATTGAACTCACAAAAGCACTGTCAAGGTCATGTAAATTTATGTCATGGTATCACAATGAAATAACATACAAACATGGAAAACACATCGAGTTCTTTATGTGTTTCCTTGGTGAGTTTTAGTTATAATGTCGACCACAAGTCACCCATTCATTAGCGGTGTCTGTTGAATCATGGTGTGTTTTCGATTGAACCATAGGAGGTATCCTAGTATAAACTTAGAAACATTCTAGTTCTAGGTGTTAAAAACTAGGTATTAAAATATTATAACCCTATGTAAAGACCCATAAATTTCAAGGAAATTTTCTTTTTTCTTAATTTTCTTTGGAATTTTACAAGAACGCAGCTTCTGACGGCACCTGATTCTGAGGCCCTGTGTGCCCGGAATCATTTTCCGATGTTTGGCTTGGGTACGTTCAGTGAACGAATGAGCGGGTTTTTCTAACATTTTAACCGGTGCTCGGAATCGAATTCCGAGGGCACCGATGGAATCGCAACGCCGATATTTGCTTAGAAATGCCTCTTTCGGAGTTGTGTTTGCTCGGTTTTGGTTTTTATTTTTTGGGTTTTAAGTTATGAAATAAAATAAAGTTGTACGACAATTTATTTTTATTTCAATTAAAGCCGCTTAAAGACCACTTTAAGCTGCTTAAGATCAGTTGAAATGGATAGGGTGCAAATCCAAAATATCCTACCCACTTGGTAGGATATTTTTGGGGTGGGGCCCACACGAGTCCCACCATTTCTTTCCACTAAGTAACGCACCCGCGAAAACCTCTATTAAATAAAAGTCAACTGGGGCGTTTTCTTAATCAATTAAATGCTCCTATTAAATGGGCGGTTTATTCGTTGAAATTAATTCTATGAATTAATTTAGTTAGTTTCTTAACACGTTTTCGTTTTGTTGGGATGTTAATAAAATAAGGCCAACACACCTTCCTTTTGAAATTTTGTGTTAAAACCTTGAAAATCTCTAAGGATCTTCCTCCTTCTTCGCGAAGAACGCGAAGAACGCGAAGAACGCGAAGGACGCCGACCCCCCGATGAAGAACCCCGAACCTACGGAGATCAGCGACGTGACACCGTGTACCGCGACACCAACGATCCTCCCTCCACGACTCTTCTTCTGCAATGATCCAACCCCGCGACAACCTTCGATCGACAACGTCATGGTAGGGGACTGCGGTCCTTTATTTTCCATCATGGATTATAACTCGATATGGATTTAATTATTAAAATTAAATATGTTGTTTCTGGGTCCTTGGAGCTCGTCAACGTAACGCCGGATACCGCGACGCGACGCTCCACTTGTTCTGCGACGGTCAATTCCGTGAAGAATGCGCGTGCGACGACTTGATGAGGTAGGGGTTTTATTTGGAATGATTTTACCCCTTTTATTCCGTGGGTGATTCCGTTCAAAACAAAGAACCCGGTTTCATAAGAAAAATTTTAATTTATTTAAAATTGTTTTCTTGTTATGTTTTCATGTGTTGAATATTTCTCCCGACTGTTATTATCTAACACAGAGGGTGCGGGCCAAACAAACACGGCCTGACAACCCTCTGCAGTTCTTCCTTGCTGTGCAGATTTGGTGGGCGACGAAAAAACGTGCCGCAGAGTCGATTTAATGATCCCGCAGTGAAGAACGGAACCCGGGAGGAACAGTGGCACAGACGGGAAGGAAATCGGACCACTGGAACAACTTCGGGGGCCCGCGGAAGATTCTGCCGGCGCGCCACGCCAGCACAGAGGCGCCAGCGGCCAGCCGCCAGGCGGCGGCGCCGCCCAGCGCGCCACCGGGAAAACCTCACCGCGGCTGAAGCCGCTGCGGTGAGGCGGTTCCGCGGCCGCGCGGAACCGCGGTTCAGGGACGCGGCAGCCCGGGCGCATCTGGGTGATCCAGGGCGGCCCCCCCGCGGGGGCCGCGGTGTTGTCACGCGGGGGCATGTGCGCCCCCTGCGTTGCTCGGCCGCTTGGCCGAGCCGAGCTGGACCGGCCGGCCGAGTCGGGCCGCACCCTGTCCTGGCCGGACCGGGTCCCACCGGGTCGGATCAGGTCGGTTCGACCCGGTTCGGCCGACCCCGGGGGGGGGGGGGGGGGGGGTCGGGCCGGGTCGGTTCGGGCCCAGACCCCCCGTTCCCGGACCGTTTCGGTCCTTTGCCCGTAACATAAGCTACGGGCCTCCAAATGACTCTCTGTCAGCGGCAGTGCGATCTTTGGAACGAGACGGTCATTTTGGTATATCGCACTCAAGGTTTCGTAATACTTTGAGTTCGGCCGGGTTGGTTCGTACATGAAACCAACCGGGCCCTCGGAGTGGAAACGCTCATATCTTGAGCTTCGGACGTCCGATTAACGTCCCGTCGACTTTGTTGTTTTCCTCTAAGTGAGACGGATATTATGGCATACTTCGCCTGAGGTTTGGACGTATGTGGTGTATGTTCGGGTTGGTTTTGCCTTAAAAACCAACCGGACCCCTGGGACGAAAAAGCCAATAACTCTCAGACTGGGCGTCCGATTGACGCGCCATCTGCGACGTTGAGTTCCTGTTGGCGATATAGAACTTTTGGATACATCAACTCTGGACCTTGTTTCATTTGATGTATCAGCCTCTCGGCTCTTGGAGCGGACCCTTCTGAACGAGCTTGCTGTGTGCGGGAACCCTAGTGTTGGCTGCGACTTCGACGACGACGACTGTGCAGAGATCCTCAGTGGACTACGATGATGAAGAGTGCTGGTCTTGTATCCTATGTGGGTCCCAACCGTGATGGTCATGTATCCTATGTGGGTCCCAGCATAGATGATTCAGTTCTGGTCTTGTATCCTATGTGGGTCCCAGCTGTGCAAGTCTTATATCCTATGTGGGTCCCAGCTTAGATGATTCAGTGCTGGTCTTGTATCCTATGTGGGTCCCAGCATAGATGAATCAATGAAGAGTGCTGGTCTTGTATCCTATGTGGGTCCCAACTGTGATGGTCTTGTATCCTAAGTGGGTCCCACCTTAGATGATTCAGTGATGGTCTTGTATCCTATGTGGTTCCTAGCATAGATGAATCAATGAAGAGTGATGGTCTTGTATCCTATGTGGGTCCCAGTTGTGATAGTCTTGTATCTTATGTGGGTCCTAGATTAGATGATTCAGTGATGGTCTTGTATCCTATGTGGGTCCCAGTATAGGTGAATCAATGAAGACAGTAGGTCTTGTATCCTAAGTGGGTCCCAGCGTAGATGATTCAATATCTATATCCGATCATCCCTTTCACCTTTTCGACGATGTATACCTGTGTGAGCTGAAATCATGTTTACTCTCCTTTGTGGATTGTGTCGTGCTATCCTGTGTGGATTTCGTTTTGCTTTCCTTTGTGGATTGTGTTGTGCTATCCTTTGTGGATTTACGTTTTTCTTTCCTTTTTGGATTGTGTTGTGCTATCCTGTGTGGATTAAGTTTACTCTCCTTTGTGGATTGTGTTGTGCTATCCTGTGTGGATTCTGTTTTGCTTTCCTTTGTGGATTGTTTTGTGCTATCCTGTGTGGATTTAAATTTTTCTTTCCTTTGTGGATTTTGTTGTTCTATCCTGTGTGGATTTACGTTTTTCTCTCCTTTGTGGATTGTGTTGTGCTATCCTATGTGGATTTACGTTCTGCTTTCCTATGTGGACTGGGTTGTACTTGAGCTCGGATGTTGGGGCCAAGCGAGAATTGATGACTTGGGTATATGTATGGGCATATACGTAAGTAGTGTCATATGTTACTTCGTGATTGTATCTTTCCATTGTTGATTCTGGGAGACCGTCGAGGGTCTCGGGGTCCCTACTGAGTAGCTTATACTCAACCCTGTATGGGTTATGCCCGCACTTCGTTATGTTGGTTTCAGACGACGGACAACGCTGATCGTGGTGGAGGCTTGTGGAACAGGATGGTACATGGAGGTGGACCACTGGGTGGGACATAATCGGAGCAGACGGGTTGACCGAGGAGCTATGGAGGCTATCTGTACCCATCCTTTAGGTGGGACATCCATAGGACGGCTCGACGCTGCGGCTTTTCTTCTCAGTTGCTGTTTTTCCCTTCAATTGTACTTTACAGTTGGGCTTGGATTTCCGGCCCCTTTTACTTTCAGCACAGCTTGTTACAGTTTTTACTTAGTGTTTACTCTTTCGTCTTGTTTACTCTGTGGTGGTTGTTTACTTTTAAAGGTAATGCCTTCCCTGTTTATCGGGATTTACGCCTTGGTGCTAGTCTCCAGCCCCTGGCCTATGGAAGGCGGGCTTGGGGTAGTCACAGCACGAGCCCCAAGGACGGGTCGTGGAAAATTGGTATCAGAGATAGTTCGGTTCTACCGCAGACACTAATCTTTCTTCTATGTGAAGAAATATTGTTCAGTGTGTTGGGAGTGGTTATCAGTCCAGGGAGTCCACTGTTGGTGCGGCGGCCGACGTATCCGTACACCAGGACCCTGACTTCTGATTTCCGACTTAATGCACGAAAACAGTAATTGGATGTGTGTTCAAGTTTTCATTGTGATTACTTGTGTCAGCTCACCAGGTATATAGTTCTGACCATGGCGCACTTGTTTCTTTTCAGGATGGCCCCACGACAGCAGCCAGCTAGGGTTCCGAGAGTGGAGCGTGATGAAAGCCCACCGAGCGACGAGGCCTCGGTGCTGGGCTCCTTGTCAGTAGAGGCACCGGCAGTACCTTTACCCGCCGAGCCACTGATCCTCCCCGCCACGACCGCTGACGATGCACGTCTCCTCGGAGCTCTGCACGAGTTCCAGTGCCATCGACCACCCCGGTTTCGTGGGGATACGGACCCCCAGACAGCCGAGGACTGGCTAGAGGCGGTCATACGGGTTTTCAGGTTAGTGAGGACACCAAAAGACCTCATGGTGATCCTCGCAGCGAGCCTCCTGCACGCGGCAGCAGGCAGATGGTGGAGCTTGATGCTCCAGGTGCACAACGAGACATCTCTTCTCTGGATGGACTTAGAGAGCCTCTTCCGCTCAGAGTTTTTCCCGACCACCCTCCGTGCGGTGGGCATCCAGGAGGTTCTTCAGCTGCGGCAGGGCAGCTTGACGGTCGCCCAGTACGCCGTGAGATTTACCGATCTCTTGCGCTACTCCACAGATATGGTACGGGACCCGTTCTTCCAGGCCCGGACCTTCTAGCAGGGACTTAGGAACGAGATCAGGGCATCTATGATCTCCCTCAACATTCCGACACAAGAATAGGTGTTGGAGAGAGCCCTTCTAGTGGATAATTTTCTCACCGAGTAGGCTCCAGTGACAGGCCCCTCCGCAGGACGGCCCGTAGTAGGGTCTTCTGCAGCTGGCAGTAGACATGTGACGCAGAGGTCCAAACGGGCCATACCATCAGATGGGCAGTCTCAGGATGAAGATTCAGTTGTGCGGGTCACCCGAAGGAGAGCCAACTACACGAGGGGCAAGCATTGCTACACATGCAGCGGGCGAGGTCACATGGCTCGAGACTGCCCGAATCGTCTTACAGATGAGCTGCAGGTGGTAGAGGGACCTCCCAGACAGAGGTTTGACCACGGTGGTCCACAGGGTGCAGGCAGACGAGGCAGAGGAGCTGGCCGAGTAGCAAATGGTGGGCGACACTTCGAGGTGTTGCCACCACCACCACCAGGAGGTCCACCCCGACCGCAGGGAGTTGGTGGACACGAGAGAGCTCATCTTGAGGCAGTTGAGGCCATCAATCATGGAGCTCTGGAAGAAGATGGATAGGAGCGGAACTAGTGGATATGTCCTTTGTACTTCTAGTTCCATGTTGTTGTTGTGTAGTGTCTTTGTATTATGAGCTGCAATAGTAAAAGACGCTTAACTATGTGATGTTTTTATTCATGTCCTCTTTTGTGTTGTTACTAAGAGGTTCTAGTTTAGACTGTTGACTTGACCCTCACTTGTGAGACATCTACTAGAGGAGACCCAGTTACCACACATTGATGCCGACAGTGTGACTCAACCCTTGGAGGCGATAGTAACGGTTGGAACTCTTGGTAGTAGCGTCGAGGCCTTACGACGTCATCCTTGGTATGGATTAGTAACATCCATTTCGGGATTGACTGTATTAGTCAATGGAAGTGGTTCATCTAGGGAATTAGACCATATTTCTCTTATCAGCAAAGAAGAAATCTTAGGAGTTCTTGTGGGATTGGAGATGGTCCAGGTCATCCAGGAGCGGATGAGTATAGCTCAGAGCCGACAGAAGTCCTATGCTGACAGGAGGTGGAGGCCACTTGAGTTCGAGGATGGCGACCACATCTTCATGTGGGTATCACCTCGACATGGATTACGGAGGTTTGGCCGAAGCGGCGAGTTGTCTCCACGCTTCATCGGACCCTCCCAGGTCCTCAGCAGGATTGGCAAGGTGGCTTATCGCCTGGCTCTACCACCACAGTTGCGCCGGGTGCACGACGTCTTCCACGTATCACAGCAGAGGAGATACGTGCACGACCAGACACAAATCATTGACCATGGAGAGCTGGTCTTTGATGATGGGGCGACTTTTGCGGGGGTCCCAATGGAGATCGAGGATCGACAGGAGCGGGTCCTACTTGGACGATCGATTCCTCTACTTCGCTTCAGATGGCAGCTCGGGAACCTCCAGGAGTGCACTTGGGAGCGGGAGGCTCAGATGCGTTCTCAGTACCGCCTTTGTATCCCTACGTTTGTGGTGAAGCTTTACGGGGACGTAAAGCCCGGTTGTGGGGGTAATGTAAAGACCCGTAAATTTCAAGGAATTTTTTTTTCTTAATTTTATTTGGAATTTTTCAAGAATGAAGCTTCTGATGGCACCTGATTCCGAGGCCCGGTGTGCCCGGAATGATTTTCCGAAGTTTGGCTCGGGTACATTCAGTGAAAGAACGAGCGGGTTTTTCTAACTTTTGACTGGTGCTCGGAATCGAATTCCGAGGGCACCGATGGAATCGCAGTGCCAATATTTGCTTAGAAATGCCTCTTCTGGAGTTGCATTTTCTCGGTTGTGGTTTTTATTTTTTGGGACTTATGTTATGAAATAAAATAAAGTTGTACGAAAATTTATTTTTATTTCACTTAAAGCCGCTTAAAGACCACTTTAAGCTACTTAAGCTCAGTTGAAACGGATAGGGTGCAAATCCAAATTATCCTACCCACTTGGTAGGATATTTGTGGGGTGGGGCCCACACGAGCCCCACCATTTTTTTCTGCTAAATAACGCACCCGCAAAAACCCCTATTAAATAAAAGTCAACTGGGGCGTTTTCTTAAACAATTAAACGCTCCTATTAAATGGGCGGTTTATTCGTTGAAATTAATTCTATGAATTAATTTCGTTCGTTTCATAACACGTTTTCGTTTTGTTGGCATGTTAATAAAATAAGGCCAACACCCCTTCCTTTTGAAATGTTGTGTTAAAACCTTGAAGAATATCTAAGGATCTTCCTCCTTTTTCGCGAAGAACGCGAAGAACACGAAGAACGAGAAAAACGCGAAGAACGCGAAGGACGCCGGCCCCCTGACGAAGAACGCCGAACCTGCGGAGATCAGCAACACGACGCCGTGTACCGCGATGCCAACGATCCTCCCTCAACAACGCTTCTTCCGTGACGATCCAACCCTGCGCCAACCTTCGATCGACAACGTCAAGGTAGGGGACTGCGGTCCTTTATTTTCCTTTGTGGATTATAACTTGATATGGATTTAATTATTAAAATTAAATCTGTTGTTTCTTGGTCCTTGGAGCTCGTCGACACAATGCCAGATACCACGACGCGATGCTCCACTTGTTCCGCGACAGTCAATTCCGCGAAGAACGCGCGTGCGACGACTTGATGAGGTAGGGGTTTTATTTGGAATGATTTTACCCCTTTTATTTTGTGGGTTTTTCCGTTCAAAACAAAGAACCCAGTTTCATAAGAACAATTTTAATTTATTTAAAATTGTTTTCCTGTTATGTTTTCATGTGTTGAATATTTCTTCCGACTGTTATTATCTAACGCGGAGGGTGCAGGCTAAACAAACACGGCCCGACAACCCTCCGCAGTTCTTCCTTGTTGTGCAGATTGGGCGGGCGATGGGAAAACGTGCTGCATAGGAAATTTAATGATCCCTCAATGAAGAACGGAACCCGGGAGGAACAGCGGCGCAGACGGGAAGGAAATCGGACCACCGGAGCAACTCTGGTGGCCCGCGGAAGCTTCCACCGACGCGCCACACCGGCACGGCGGCGCCGGCGGCCGATAGCGGCTAGCGGCCAGGCGGCGGCGGTGCCCAGCGCGCCGCCAACAAAACCTCACCACAGCTTTAGCCACAGCGGTGAGGTGGTTCTGTGGCCGCGCGGAACCACAGTTCAGGGACGCGGCGGCCCAGCCGTGTCCGGGTGATCCAAGGCGGCTCCCCCGCGGGGGCCACGGTGTTGTCACGCGGGGGCATGCGCGCCCCCCGCGTTGCTCGGCCACTCGGCTGAGCCGAGCCGGACCAGCCGAGCCGGACCAGCCGGACCGGGTCCAGCAGGGTCAGACTGGGTCGGGTCGACCCGGTGCGGCCGACCCAGGGGGGGTCGGTCCGGGCCCAGACCCCCCATTCCCGGACCTTTTCGGTCCTTTGCCCGTAACATGAGCTACATGCCTCCAAACGACTCACCGTCAGCGGCAGCGTGATCCTTGGAACGAGACGGTCGTTTTGGTAAATCGCACTCAAGGTTTTGGAAAATTTTGAGTTCGGATGGGTTGGTTCGTACACGAAACCAACTGGGCCCTCGTAGCGGAAACGCTCATATCTTGAGCTTCGGACGTCCGATTAACGTCCCGTCGACTTTGTTGATTTCCTCTAAGTGAGACGGATCTTTTGGAATACTCTTCCCGAGGTTTGGACGCATGTGGAGTACGGTTGGGTTGGTTTTTCCCTAAAAACCAACCGGGCCCCTGGGATGAAAAAGCCAATAACTCTCAGACCAGGCGTCCGATTGACGCGCCGTCTGCGACGTTGAGTTCCTGTTGGCAATACAGAACTTTTGGATACATCAACTCTGGAACTCTTGTCAGTTGATGTATCAGCCTCTCGGCTCGTGGAGCGGACCCTCCCGAACGAGCTTGCTGTGTGCGAGAACCCTAATGCTGGCTGCGACTTCGACGTCGACGACTGTGCAGAGATCCTCAGTGGACTGCGACGATGAAGAGTGCTGGTCTTGTATCCTATGTGGGTCCCAGCCATGCTGGTCTTGTATCCTATGTGGGTCTCGGCTTAGATGATTCATTGATGGTCTTGTATCCTATGTGAGTCCTAGCATAGATGAATCAATGAAGAGTGCTGGTCATGTATTCTATGTGGGTCCCAACATAGATGATTCAGTGCTAGTCTTGTAACCTATGTGGGTCCCAGCATAGATGAATCAATGAAGAGTGCTGGTCTTGTATCCTATGTGGGTCCCAGCTGTGCTGGTCTTGTATCCAAAGTGGGTCCCAGCTTAGATGATTCAGTGCTGGTCTTGTATCCTATGTGGGTCCCAGCATAGATGAATCAATGAAGAGTGCTGGTCTTGTATCCTATGTGGGTCCCAGCTTAGATGATTCGGTGCCGGTCTTGTATCCTATGTGGGTCCCAGCATAGGTGAATCCATGAAGACAGCTGATCTTGTATCCTAAGTGGGTCTCAGCTTAGATGATTCAGTATCTATTTCTGATCATCCCTTTCACCTTTTCGACGATGTATACCTGTGTGAGCTGAAATCTTGTTTACTCTCCTTTGTTGATTGTGTCGTGTTATCCTGTGTGGATTCTGTTTTTCTTTCCTTTGTGGATTGTGTTGTGCTATCCTGTGTGGATTTACGTTTTTCTTTCCTTTGTGGATTGTGTTGTGCTATCCTGTGTGGATTATGTTTACTCTCCTTTGTGGATTGTGTTGTGCTATCATATGTGGATTCGATTTTTCTTTCCATTGTGGATTGTGTTGTGCTATGCTGTGTGGATTTACATTTTTCTTTCCTTTGTGGATCGTGTTGTGCTATCCTGTGTGGATTTACGTTTTCCTCTCCATTGTGGATTGTGTTGTGCTATCCTGTGTGGATTTTCGTTTTGCTTTCCTGTGTGGACTGGGTTGTACTTGAGCTCGGATGTTGGGGCCGAGCGAGAATAGATGACTTAGGTATATTTATGGGTATATACCTAAGCAGTGTCAGATGTTACTTCGTGATTGTATCTTTCCTTTGTGGATTGAGGGAGACCTTCAGGGGTCTCGGGGTCCCTACTGAGTAGCTTATACTCACCCCTGCACGGGCTATACCCGCACTTCGTTGTGATGGTTGCAGACGACGGAAAATGCTGATCGTGGTGGAGGCTCGCAGAGCAGGATAGTACCTGGAGGTGGACAACTAGGTGGGACGTACTCGGAGAGGACGGCTGGACCGAGGAGCTGTGGAGGCTAACTGTACCCATCCTTTATGTGGGACTTCCAGAGGACGGCTCGGCGCTGCAACTTTTCTTCTCAGTTGCAGTTTTTCCCTTCAGTTGTACTTTATAGTTGGGCTTGTATTTCTGGCCCCTTTTACTTTCAGCACAGCTTGTTACAGTTTTTACTTAGTGTTTACTCTTTCTTCTTGCTTACTCTGTGGTGGTTGTTTACTTTACAAAGGCAATGCCTTCCCTGTTTATTGGGATTTACGCCTTGGTGTTAGTCGCCATCCCCTGGCCTATGGAAGGCAGGCTTGGGGTATTCACGGCACGGGCCCCGAGGATGGGTCGTGAAACCCTATACCATGAAGTGATGAAGGATGAAGATCATGAGAGTACCCCGGGTTGATCAAACTTAAATAATCTTTTTCATTTATACTTTGTTTTATCGCTTTAATTTTCTACTTTTCTTTGGGATATTATCATTCTTTATGCTTACTTGGTAATATCATGACTGCATATCCACCTTGGAGATGTATTCTTCTCCCCATAGAAAATAGAACAAGTCATTAATTCATGGATAACGGTACTTTTTTTGTATCAAAATTTTATGATCTCATGAAAATCAATGAAAAGGTGCATTGGACCATCATTCATCTTGAAAAATGGTATTGGTTCTCCCCAAGGTGAAGCACATCGGTTTATAAATCATTTATTCAGATTATCTTATATTTGTTTCTTTATCTCCCCATGTTAGACAAAATCATTTCTTTATGGAGTCTTTTATATTGGAAACTCCCCAGGTATAACATCAATCAAGAATTAAACATCTCTAATAGTTGGAAGACAAGGAAATTCCTTGGGAAACACATTAGTGAATTCCATCACAAATGACATGTATTCAAGACTGGTTCCATTCTTATAATCGATCCACTAAGCAATAAATTCATGCTCATATGACAGTAAAATGCATGAATTGGATGATGGTGATAAATAAGATTCATCCACCTCATTGCTCTTGTATTGAATTGGGGGTTGATTTAAAACAAAGAGAGTGATTCCCCTCTCATGAAAATTTATAGTTGATCTAAATAGGGAAAGAAAATACATGAAATTAATTGAATAAAATTCAACCAATGGAAGTATAATATGGTTCTCCAAGAAGTTCAATCCACAAATTGTGATTCTGGAGGAGTTATATTCATGGGATGAAATAATTTCTCCATTTCTCGTTTCCCTTAACATATCTACTTCCATTTTTTATGGTGGTGTTTTGATTGTTCTACTAAACATTCGGGATATAAAATAATTCATAAAAAATTAATCAAAAAGAAAATTCTATATTCTAGAATAAATAACTTCTGTACTTATCACCACATTGTTTGTCGGGATTCACTTCGGCAATTGTGATGGAGAAAGATCGCCCGTGTTTCCTTGGCGGTTGTTGGTTTCCTTATAATACCATTGGCATAGTGCATTATTTTGAGAAATTTTATGGTTTCTTGAATTTGTATCAAATAAAAATACACTGATGTTTTATAGGTTCATTCCTTTCCTATGTCATAGTAGTATGTTTTTTCATACTCTCGATTTCAAGCTAGGTGCCCTTACATACCTCACTTAAAGTATTTTCTTTTTCCCTTCATGAAATTTACAGTGTTCTTCTTTCCACACCATTTGAATGTGGAATGTTGAAATTTCTTGGAACTATTAGATATCTATATTAGACTACTATAATTTTACTCCACCATCCCTTTATTATTCCTATGATACCCATGAGATTCTTCAATCTCCATTTCAACATAGAGGGAATATTGGAAAATTTTCTCATAACTATCAAAGTCACAAATCACCAGGGCTTTCTGTAGGAATGGTTTTATCCCACCAATGAAGTAGTAAATATAGAATTCAGGATAACGACAAAGCAATAGTCATATCATGAAATCCTTGTGATGTTTTCCTCATATGATCTAATGTAATTTTCATCTTTTTTCTTGATGTCATGGAAATTCTATTCCATCTTATGTCAGAGGGTGCGAGAAAAATATTTATCAAAATGAAATTTCAAAAACTCCTTCCATCCTATCACCTTGATTTCTTCCTAGGGCTTAATATTTTGATAAATTTAAATCATTGATCAAATACACACTCCATATGAAAAAAAGTGAGAACAAACATCTCGTGTTAATAACATTAAATGAAGGATATGATCTTCCCAATGGAGTTGATCCATTGTTCGGTGACTGAGGGATCTGATGATCTAGTTAATGTTGGAGGCCTTCTTTTCATCAGTCTCTTTCTTGAGAATTTTTTATTCTTAGATGGGGTACGAAGTTCCACTTTATATTGGTATCTATTCAAAAATTTAGTTAACTAATAGAGTATCATTACAATGTTGGTGATTCTCAATCCAATGGGTTTGGGCATCTCATTAGGACAGTCATTACATTGATCTTCGTATAAGTTGTTAGCAGTATTCCTCTTATTACTAGATTGGATAGAAAAATAGAAAAATTAGGTGTAATTATTTTAATCCAGTATACACATAAAGGATAATCTATTGATATTAAAGGTTTAACTTATGAATTTCAATTATTTGCTTAACTAATGAATTTATGGGATTCAATATATGTTATCCCTGATCTATTTCGTAACGTATTTTATTATGGGAGTTTTTGGTTCCATTAATTATAGTTCAAACATTGCTTATGAATTTACCAAATCATATCCCCTGGGAGTGTAAATCCCTGAGTTCATCATGGACCACAATCGTGCACCAGTTCTTATTCAAGTCCAGCTCAATGTGGGGTTTTCAGGTATTACCCATAGATATATCGGTGTCATAGCGACATATACTTGTTCACATCCATAAAGGGATGTATATTCTTGATTAACCATTTACTCTATACACAACAAGATTTGGGTATGTTTTTTCTAATACTTAGTTTTATTACTATTCATGTCACTGTAGCTTTCTAATATTAGACCCAAAAATAACTAAACATTCCTCTGATACCAACTATAACAACCCTAATTTTTTTATTAAATTCATATCTAATTTAATGAAAAGAAATTACACTTAATAAAACCTAAAATATCTAGAAGTATGCTGCCTTTAAGAATTAGTTACATTATATATCAACTGGATGCATGTAATAAAACATCTTTATTGAAAACTTCCTTTACATGACCATAACATTACTCCATAATTAACATTTCATGGGATAACATGAGGATGTACATAAGAAAGGGGTGAGCTATATTGACTAATAATGGAATTTATATTGACTAAAATGAGGAAGAAAATACATTTTAGAAAATATTCATATAAATTGATCATAAAAGACACATGAACATGAAGGCTGATATAACATGATAATTATAACATCAAAATTTGGATACAACATAAAACACTACATCATAGGTAAGGGATAAACAGCCAAGACATAATATTAGATAAGGTAACATAAAGTAATCAATTAAACCCGTGCACCAACATGACATATCATGATACAGTACATTACCCAATGCATTGGAGCACTATATAATTCCGGTTGCACCTGTCACATCCATTTCATATTCATGATCATATGTCCCACATATATCTTTAATATTTCATTCATTCATCATCATAATTTATTCCACGATAGTTGGGTGTGGAATAAATAAATTTATGTTGTAAATTAAAATTTATATGTTTATAAGAGCGATCACCCTTGATAGGGAAATGTATATGGTATTCACTTAAAAAAATTTTAAATGGAGATTCACAGTGCAATTTCGGCAGCCTAACGGGGTGACGTAAATATTCATAAAAAGTTTTGATGAGAAATAAATAGGTATTTAATAATATAAAAATGAACTAGAATGTAATAATTTCATATAAATAAGTTTCCCAACATTAATTATTAGTAAATATAAGGCATAACATAATAAAGAAACCTGAAGAATGTTGAGAAAATGAATAAGACTTGTTAAATTTTAGTATGGTAAATGGTGTCCATGGGAGGGATTAAAGGGAGATAATGGGGGATCTCATCATTAAAACATAATAATTTATGTATGGATGATGTTATAAAACATACACTATAATTTATAAATGAAAATAGAAGGTATTATCATTATAATAAAATTTGGATAAAAATGAGAATATAAGGAACCCTTACTCAAGTCTGTGACTTCAAAAGCCTGAATAGGGGATTCTTGAGAGCTTGGGGAGCCTTGGGTGGATTCCAGAGAGGGTAGGACATAGTAAGGACATCATCTGTGTAATCATTGTGAAGAGAAGTAGGAGCTTGGGTGGGTTTATATAGGAAATGGGAGGTTAATTTCGTAATAATTTACAAACATAGGTTTTGGAATCTATATAATTAAATATTCAAAACCACAAATAGTTTCAAGGTTTGTTCTAATGGTTTTTTCCAAATAAGAGTGGAAAAAATATTTTATAAGGCCATGGGAATAATATATTAAAATATTTCCCTTTCTTAAATGGGGGTGAATAAAATTATTAAATAAAATAACATAAAATCAAAAAATATAGTATTCATTTCAGAGGATTCACTAAGGCTTTATAAAATAAGTCAAAAAAAATCTAAAATAATATTATATTAAATTTAAAACATATATTTCTCCTAATTTACCTTTTTTAGTGTTCATTACATCACTATTGGGCTATTATGTTGTCATAAAACACATTATATATTTATATTGTATTTAATTATTACCCCAAATTTTGATTGTCTTAGAAATTTACAAAAATAACACAATTGGATAATTTAGAAGTCCTCATTAAAAAAATTATATCCAATTAATAAAAATATTTTCCTAAATATTTAACTTTTAAATTTTATAATAAAAAATGTCATTTGATGAAAATTGACGGCGTTTTTACAAAAATAGTTTTTAATCATTAATAAAAATTTCATTTTGCCTCACACATATTATATGATCATTTTTATTTAATAAAAGTATTTTAATAATAATATTTCATTAAAATTTTATATATTAATTAATCTGAATATATTTCTTTATTGAATTTAAATATTTACCTTATTTATATTTGTACATTAAAAACCATAATAAATTGAATCTGTATTCATATTTTTATAAAAAAATAATGTACATAATCATAATGATATGGTCTTTATAGTTATACCTTTATTACATCGACATACTCCCTAAGAGTAAGGTGTGTGATGGTGGGGCTTTTAGGGGGATCTTTGGTGATCATGGTATGGATTGTGATCTCGATGAACATGAAATTATCTCATAAGCATTTTCACCCATTCTTAAGTTGTTGGATCTCATCATGTGATTCATCTATGGAAAATGCCTAATATATTATCACCTTTATATTCACGGATAAATGGGATTCATATGGAACGATCTTACTGCTTGAGGTCTTCACCTCATTTTTCTGTGAAGAAAAGAATTTTTTTAAACCCTATATTTACACTGGTCATGTGGTCATTGTTCAATGACTATATTATCAATTTTAAGGATACATAATAGCAGTTTTAATCACATTGTTTATAATAAAACATATTGAGTTTATGTGTTTTCTATATCCATTTTACAAAATAAGATATTTAATTAAATCAAAAGGAAAATTTAATATATAATATTTTGGGTCATTACAAAAAATCCTCTACACAAATCCATAATTACAAAAATATTATTTTATATAGATTAACATATCGACAAAAACATTTCCATTCTAAAAAACATACGAGGTTCAATAGTTTCTATAATATGGTCTAATGTTTCTTATTTATGACATTATTCTTATGAGGTTTTTAATGATGTTTATCAATGTTGTTTATATATATATATATGATATATTGGATTTAGTGGTTTTAAGTAGATGTTTTACTTTATTTTTATGGTATTTTGACAAACAAACATGAAGAATGTATCTTAATAATAGGAGATTTATAAAGAAGTTTTAGGATGTTCTAATATATATGGTTATTAGCTTAAATCCAAAGGTCTATATGAAACATTTTACAATATTCGTTTTCAAAAATTATGTTACACGCATGGTCTATTCCCAAATTATGCCTCGTTTAATATATGTTTATAGATCCTATGATGGAATTGTGATTATTGTTTTCTATTATGTGACCAATATATGTGTAATATATAAGAAGGTTGTATGTTAATGGAAGAGTTTTGACATTTTTATGGTTTTCAATGTGATAAGTTATTGATTTGTTATTGATATATGAAACATTTTCCCCACCATTTGTCTCTATTATCATGGGAACCCTTGAAATCTATGTGGGAGACTAAAAGATAGTCTATATTCCAATAATGATGAGACTCGCACTATGGTCTTTTGTTATATGATTTTTCCTGACTATGTGTACTGCAATATAGTTAGAATTATTTGATTAATCTAAGAGTTTATCATATAAGAACATATTTAATAGGTATAATGATAGATCCACCTAATTATATATAGGACTCTCTCATTATTATCATCAGAGTTTCCCATTGTTACATAAACATTATATTAATTCATTAATGATATAAATTATTATTATTCATTTATTATATGTGACTCTAATCATTATATTTTATTATTTTTTGTTTTACAATAATTTTCTATATTGAATGACTGCATTTTGTAATGGTTTTTTTTGGTTCTCATGGTTCACATTGAGGTTTCTAGATCTGAATTTTGGTTTTTATCTATTATGTTATAAAATTTATGTATTGGCCTATTTATCATCTCATTATTATGAGATTATGATTTATATTTAATAATAATCATAGTGCTTATGTTAAGTTGGTGTGTATGATGGATGATTGATGTTTATTATGTTTTATTGATTTTTTTGGGATGCAGTATATACCTATTTTTTAAACATAATTATTTAGTGGTGGTTTTAATTGACACTAAATATGGTCCAAATATTACTAGTTTCCATTTAAACAGCTTCCAATAATTTTAAAAATAATTAACATCATCTGAAATAGGGGATATATAATTTCTCTTTTAATAGTTGTTTAAATAGGTTCCAACTCATGGGAATATTTTAGTAGATAATTTATGCTAAAAATATAATTATTTCCATTAAAGAATAATTTGTAGACAGTTACTATAATACCCATATAAATGTATGGAACAAAATCTTTTTGGATTATGATGTTTCCATTTGAGGAGGCTTGAAAAAACTATCTTGTAAAAATTTTGCATCATTTTAAACTACTGCTAAAAGTTTATTTTATTGTACTGATTCATTTTAATTGAAAAACATTGAACATATTAATTTTGGATAACCGAATTTTTCATCACGTCAACATTTCACTGAATATAATTTATAGTTAATCATCTCGAATGGTCATTAGATCATTCAGTGATAAAAAATTAGTTCTCTGTGAGTTCATTTTTTCAGTTGAACTCAGTGTGATACTATCTCTTGAGCATTATTTACTCTTAATTTAAATTCTCACATTGAATGAAATTAGAAATAACCCCAAATCAAGATAAATTTTTCATTAATAGTTTATGTTTTGTAGAAATTATTTTTAGATGATATATAGAGATAGATAGATAGAGAGAGGAAAATGTAATGAAAATATTTAAAAAAATTATAATATGTCACCCATATCAGTATAATCTCCTGGTAGTGATTATCAAAAAATTATGATCACATACCATATGTTAAAATATTATAAAATTGACAAGTTTATATTGAATGAAATTATTAAAATAGAAGAAAAGGGTGAAGTTTATTATCTCTCCTATAGCTTCCATGTGATTTATAGTAGATCACAATATAAAGAATATATACTCCACTGATCCCTACAGAAAGTGGTTTATGGTGTGATTTCATGATATTGGAATGTTTAAGTCTTCCTTTTATTAGACTCTACTTATGTTTTCATCTTCCATCTCCAACTCCTTTTTGAACTCCTAGATAATCTCTCTCACCTTTACATGGAATTCCCACTATGGATATTCCTCTATAATGGTGACCAATGAACTATCTCCTCCAACATAATGCTTATCTTGTTCTATGAAGCATGATCCCCCACCCAAAATATCCCTATGTAGAAAGTTACAGGTGAAATGATTTCCATGTGAGGATCCTCAAATCGTCTATCGCTGATTTGATTCCCACGAGCTATTCCAATCCAATCATCAAACCATATTCAACCAGGACAAATTAAAATATTCATGAAAATTGAGAAATAAGAAACTCCAATTTGGGTCTCAACCACTTTGTGTATATATATATACTAATTAGTTATATTAAAATCATATTATATATATACGAAAATGTATTATTATTTTTTAATTATGAATATTAATGATTTATAAGACTATTATAATTATAAAAAAATTTACAAACATATATAATTATTAATATATATATAAATATATTAATAGTATTTGATTTTTATATATATTAAATATGTTTTATACAATTATTATTATTATTATTATTATTATTATTATTATTATCTACTATAAATATCTTTTTATATTTATTTATATATTAATTTGTATTTATTTTTATCATTCATTGTCCCTTAATCTACCACCAGATCTTCATTTTTATGAGGAAAAAAGGGTTCTTCATGTCTCTTTTAGAGCTGTGTGAGTGGAGACAGATACAATAATGGAGGGTGAGGCATGGATCGTCAAGAAAGAGCTAGTGAGGAAATGATGATAGTGGAACCCTCATCTTCACTTTACCATGTCAGACCTACAATTGATTGGGAGCATGGACCTATACATTTGTATATACTTGTTGTAGGGGATATAGAAAAATAGATCTTAATCTTCTTGTGGTCACGACTCTAACTCAGGGGAATGGGGTGTGGCATTGATTTGATGAGTTTGATTTTGCCGGTGAAACACATGGCGAGGGTATCTTTTTTGTGTCATTGTTGTGGTGGCTGTCAGTTACTCAATAATCTATGGTGGTTGTTTGTTCATACAATTTTGGATATTCAGCAATGGTGCATCCAACTAGATATACTTTCAAGACATATTGTTTGGAATAATATTGATGATTTTTTAGTGGTGGTGTGGCTAGATCATAGGGGGTACAACTATTCAGATTTTCTACTATTGGTGTGGTTTGGTTGAGATATTGGACTAGTAGATATTGTTTTACTGTTGGTTAGAAATAGATGATGGGGGATCTATGGTGGATGTAGAGGAGGCAACGATCATGGATGTGGGGTGTTTCATTCAATTGAGGCTAGTGGTGGATATAGAGATAAGGTGACTGAAGGAATGCTAGATGTTTTCTATAGGCGGAAGGGGTGTAGTTGTAGATATTGGGCTAATGAGACTATAGGATGACATCATAATTTGTGGTGGTTTTATTACACTAGTGATATATATAATTGACTAGAGGTAGATTATGATCTACTACTATTAGGGACAAAAGATGTTGGTAATGGTAGATGTAGGTTTTGGAGATTCTAGAAGTGAATTATGTTTTTATAAAATTATATTTCATCTACTGGTGTTAGGGGAAGGTGGTAAAATTGGATTCTATAAAACTAATAGTGTATTTTTTGAGGTGAAACTGGCTGGCGTTGGATGAATAAAATCATTATCAATATAAAAAACTGTTTTTAATAAAAATATAACAAATTATTCTTACAATTAAATTTTGAACTTAAAATATGGAAAGTCAAATAAATTTATGAAATTATAAAAAATTATTTGAAAAAATTTAAAATATAATAATTATAAATATTTTTCATTTTCAATTATCTAGATACTACATCCATAATCATAAAATAAAAATCATTCTCAATTGAATGAATAATTTCAAAAAAATATTATGTCATAATAAATGTATAAAAAGAAAGAAATAGAATGTGATTAAATAATTTATTTTGTCCCAATTATTTTCATTCAAAATATTTTGAAAATTATTTTTTAATTAAAAACAACAAATATATTTCCATAAAAAATAATTTAAAAGATGAAAACATAAAAAATATTCAATTTATCATCAGAAAATAAACATTATAAGGATATTTTTAAAGACAATTTGATTTGAAAATATTATCAAATAGAAATATATTATAAAAATAGAGAATGTATTTTTTTAAAAAACTCAGTTATAACACCGAAACAGATTATAGAAAGTGTGTAAAAAAGGCCACAACCCCAAACAGAAGTCATACATTAATAACCAACGAATATTAATCTAAAATAATCATCAATGTTTTTGAATACCAAATTAATTTGATAATGTTACTTGGTTAATATTACAATAATTCATAAAATTATTAGTAGTTCCATATATCTTCTTTAGAAGAAAAACTAGCACTGTCCATAGAGATTATAATGGTTGAATGAACTCTATTTTTTACAACTCTATTAACTTAACTTTATTTTACCACAAATATATTGGTTTCATCCTCAATTATTAATGTGTGATATTTAAATTTATTTAAATTCGATCAATGACAAACTCAATGAATGTTTTTATTAGAAAACAAAATAATTTTTTTGAAAAAAATATTAGGATATTGGTAATCCTCAGTTGAAAAATATATATTCTCAATCTCATCTAATGATTCAATATATAAGTTCTTAAAATAACATGAGATATTACTATCAACTGAGGGTAAAATTAATTCTTTACTATCCTTTAATCCAACTCTCTTATAATTATATACTTGATTCAATAATGAGATTTGAAACTATCCAATTTAGCCAAAATACTTGATGTGGGCCTTCAATGATGTCAAAAAATCCATGCCCTAAATCAGGTCATATACATATATCTCAGACATTTAAAAATCCCATTGTATGTTATCACCATTGATATTTATTGAGAAAAAGTTACACAAATGTAACGAAATTATCATTGGATATGAGGAGTTTGATGTTTCGACATAGATTTCATCATCTCAACCTGCAAATATTTATGATCAATAGCATGAGAAGCTAGGAATAAGTGTGAAATGCTTGTTTCATATAAATCATGCATAAGGATATAATTTAGAAGAATCATACCTCCCTACATTGAAGGACTAGATTGATCATCCATGATCACTTTCTTTGCTACATATAATTGCTTACACGTGGGTTTGAAGTCAGTAGAGAGAATTAACCTTTCAACATTCACCAGTACATCCTCGAGTATCCCCCTGGGATATTTGATGGAGAAATATTCTATATGGAGGGATACTCATGTGGGTTTGAGATTATTGAGACCCAGCATCTTGAAGACTCCATGAAAATCAAGATAATACTAGATCCTAAGTCACATAGATCTTTTCCAAACTCATAGGATCCAATGGTATATAGGATTGTGAAACTACATGGATGTTGGAGTTTTGGGAGAAGTGAGAAGTGTACCATTGATGAGCATTACTTATTCAGGGAAATGGTCCCCAAATCCTCCAAATTTCTTTTGTTTGAGAGAATCTACTTCATGAAATTTGTCTATGTTAGCATCTAAGTTAAATATTCTATGAAAGGGAAGTTGATGAGAAGATTTCAGAATACCTCCATGAATTTTCCAATGTAGAGATCTAACATCCTTTTATTCATACTCTGGAAATGGTAAAGAGGGCTCAAAAAGAATTGACCACCTCTTTACCCGTATCATGGGAGGTATCCTTCCATTTTGGTGGTTATTTTTATGAGGAGAGGTCTTACATTGTGGTTTCTTTAGGTGAAGATGGTGAAGGTTGGTATAGATTTATTGCCTCACCTATCTTTTCAGTTGGTGCCTGAGGTATCTCCATCCCACATTGTAAAGTAAATTCATGGGCCTCCCATCGTGGTTTCTTCTTAGTTTTACCATGTAATGTAATGGGTTTCCTTAAGGAGAGATGGTTTGGTATTTTTCAAATGTGATTTTCCAAGTATCAAATAAAATATTCCGAGTTTTGGAATTGTGTTTCTGCTGTGGTGATAATATTTTTCATCATTTCTTCAAGATTTGATCGGGGTTCTTGGTGAGTTTGTTGTGTATTTAGTGGAGTTGGTGGCTACCTGGGTGGTTGTGGGTGTGGGTTTTGGTACCCTTTCTTCCGATAATTCCCATACTGTTGTTGTCTTGTATATGGGTTCTGGTACTATTGTTGACCATAGCATAGTGGTCTATGGGTGGGAGGATTTTGTTTTTGATGCTAGTAAATTATTTTCATATGTTCATTCTATGATGGGTCCTAATACGAAGGGTAAATATTTAGCACTCGATTCTGAGAAATGTAGCTCACCTCGCTTGTTGATGGGTTGGAAATTGACCCCAGGTATTCAACAATGATGTGTTTTTTACCACATTTGTTGCATGCAGGATGGTTTGAAACTTGAAAATGAGATTCATTCTCCATGATCATAGAATTAATCTTCTTGGAAACTGCATCTAACTCAGAAATGATCATCATGGTGGCGTCAATGTTGTGCATTCCACTCATTTAATTTCCTCGATCTAAGTTCCAATATAATCTTCTAGTCGACATATCCTTCAAGTGGTCAAATAATTCCTCCAATGATTTCTGAATTATTGTTCTTCCAACAGCAGCATCCATACAGATTTAGTGTTTGTGGTCATGCATCCATAGAAGGTTAGTAGTTTTATCCAGATAAGAAGTTTGTGCTGTGAACATTTTCATAGAATCTCCTTGATAAACTCCTATGATTCGTATAAGGATACTATGTTATGCTGCAAGATGTTGTGGATATCGTTTTGTAGTGTCACCTTCTTCGATGGTGGAAAGTACATAGAAAAGATATCTTAGGCTAATGCCCCCCAGGTGAGGATGGAATGTTGAGGTAGTCCCTTGATCCATTACTTCTCCTTATACCTTAATGATAATGGGAAGCGGTGAAGACGATGGAATCTTCTGACACTCCATGGTAACAAAATATATTAGAGATATATAGGAAGCTGGAGAGATGCGTTTTTTGGGTATTCACATGGTAAACCACTGAATTGGCCAATATTCTGGATCATCTGCATAATAGCCAGTTTGATTTCAAAGTGGTGTGCTTGCAACAATGGTAGAACTTTTCCCGTATCCACTCTGTGGGTCGAAGATAGTCTGTACTCCATAAGAATACGTCATGGAGGGTTTTCCAGAGGAGGTGGAGGAACGTTGTGCTAATCTAGAGAAAAGTAGGGCTACTGGTTGTATGGTATCCATTCAAGAAGAATGTATTGTGGATGTTGTGGTGGATATCCACACTCTGTAATATGTTTTGAATGTGGAATCTGATAGAACCTTGGTAGGAACTCCATAATGTTGGCCGATGGAGGCTATTACTGCTCCATAATGTTGTCCAGTGTACGTGGACTTTGTAGGAATTTTTTTTATTTCCATGTTAATTTTTCCAAACTAGATTTAACAAAACAATGTTAAATTTCCTCCCAAGCAATGGTTTCATATTTTTTGGAACTTTTTTCTGAAGTATTATGTTCAAACGGCCATATTGTAATTCTTAACCAGTATAGTGTAACCATGGGGTCGAGCCATTGGGGGAGATAGGTATGTTTATCCATTATTTTAAATTAATTCAATGAGGTTTTCTAGAATTTAGAGTTTATTTTTGATGTTTCATTTATGAAATTAATTATTCCTTAATTTTTTATTAAATTCATAATAGATAAACAAAAGTGTTGAAATTGGTTTTAATGACAAATAGAGAAGTTGTGTCGGGGATATGGGGTTTTAAAGCTATCAATTACTTGATTGATTTTTGCAGTTTTGTTGTTCATAATAACACATTCATACTGGGTTTGAATGTAGTGGAACCCCTTGGTCGAGTGATTTTCACATAAAACATTAGGTGATATATTACGTGGTCCTAAATTGATTCATTTTTTTTAGTTTATCACTTTTTCCTATGTTATGTGTACCCAATGATCATTGGTGTACATAAAATTATTCATCTTGAAGATCCTTGAATGTTCTATTCTTAGACCGATATGAAATATCCAGTAGCATTAAACAAGTTAAAAGGGATGAATTTTTGAATTACATTAATAGAAAAATTAAAAAAAATACAATAGGTTAAATTAAAAAAATAATCTTCTACATCCCCAACACACGGGAAATATAGATTCTTGTGGAGTAGATCTTGAAAACCATACCCATAATACCTGATTCACACATCATGAAAGCCTCCAGTTCAGGATAGTTGGGGAAGGTAAATCAGTTAAGCATCCCCTCTTCTCTTCCCACCTTCTCATTCCAAAATTATCTCTTCATTCTTCCACCATTCTTGTCTATTGAAAATGGGTGGACAACACCAGTATTTATAAATTTTCAATATACCTGGAGTGTTTAAAAGTACATGCCATATACTTGGGTCAAGATTACTTGCCCATGTTTTATGACTTGGTAGGTGATCAAACGCACCACCTCTAGACTCTGAACGCATTGGTGGTCAGTTGGTGGGGTACACGGTATGTAGTGCCACCACGCACGATGTGTAAGTATATCATTGGCCACCAACCACTTCTCGAATAGTTTTACATGACATCTAAGTGACATGTAAATAGTTTTTAATGTCATTCCTTGAATATGGGGGTGTATCTGATCTGGTAGATTCGTGTATACGTCAAAATATACACAGTGGGTAAGAATAGTACATGTCGTGTATATGTGAATTTTTCTTCTAATCAGCCACGATTTGTGCTTTTGGATGGAATCATCCTGAAATTGTTTATAATAACCAAAATAAAAAATTTTAACCATAAAACAAAAGATATTTTGGGGAAACATGTTTTTAACCTAAATAAAATGTATGAAAAAGTATACAAAAATTGGGTACATCACATGAACCAAGAATGTGACTTACTGCATCCAAAAGTCACACATTCTGAACATGGTGTACAACTTCTACTTCCATAATGTCTCCAACACAATCTTTAGATGTTATTCATGTCCTCCTTGATATTAGAGTAGATGATAATATCATCGACAAACAATACCTCAAATTTTTTGTGGTATTGAATAAAGACAATACTTCTCAAATCCTTAATGGTTTTAAGGGAATTAGTATGTCGAAGGGCATCACCAGAAGCATATTGTGCCCATATATTTTATGAAAGGATGTATTCTCAATATCTCCCTTCTTCAAATTTAGCTGATGATATCCAGAACAATGATCCACCTTTTAGAAGTATTGAACTCCTCGTAACTGATCAAACATGTTTCCAATCCTTTGAAGTGGAAACTTGTTATTTATGGTGATCTTGTTGAGTTCCTGATAATTGATAGATACCTGATTTCATCCATCCTTATCTTGATAAATTAAATTATCCCACCCCAAGTTCATGCACTAGGTTATATGAACCCTTTGTCCTAATGATCTTGCAGATATTTCTTTAACTCCAAAAATTCAATAAGAATCATCCCATATAGTCTTTTTGAGATAAGAGTAGATTTGGGAATGATTTATATTGATAACTATACCTCAATATCATAGAGTATTTATTGGTAACTCTTCATGAAATACATCACTGTATTCCCAAAAAAAATTTCATTTCTACTAGTTAGATAACTTCCATTGACACAACCATTTGAGAGATGAATGATTCATTATAAGTAATCAACACTCACTTTGTTGAAGGACTATCCAAAGGAAATTCATGATCTTCCATTCATTTGTAGAGCATAATGGGATGGTTTTTAATATTAAAAGATAGTTCCTTTCCCCAAATGATTATATGGTATATTTATAATGAGATCCAATACATTCCCATTATATCATCAAATAATACCAAGGGAAGTATAACAATAATATCTAGATTAATATTCCCACATTAACGTATAATAGAAGAATCCAATACTTGGGTTTTAATGATTTCACAACTTAGTTTTTCTATAGATATCTCTACTTTATTTTTCTGGGGAATTGATTCAATAGTTCTAGTAAACATCAATGATATAATGGAATCCATATAACTACAATCAAATAAAACGTTTTCCATCATTGAGTGAATAGGATTTTTTCCTTGTATGGCTTATTTTTCATGCTCTACATCTACAGTAGTGATGGAATAATCCTTCCCATTCCCATTTTTCTTTGGTTACTGATCAAACTGATTACCATATAGGACTCGATGTTTTGTGTATGGTGTTGAATAGTTCCATTTCCCACTATAGTTATAGCATTGGACCATGAATGGTGCTATCATTTTCTACACCAAATTATTTTGATTCCTCATTTCCACCTAACATTCATGAGCTTGGTAACATTCTCTCCAACATATGAATAATTTCCCCATCCCTTTGAGGAAGTACGCATGATGCTTCTTCCCCCATTTTTTACATGTGTGTGGTTTAGTTTTCTTTCCACCTTTCTCATTAGATCCCCTATATTGATCTCTATATTTTTTTCAATTAATATTTGAAACTATCCTCCAAACATATTTACACTTTAAGAGCACATCAAAAAAATACTTCAAAATAACCAACGTCATTAATGGATATGGAATTTTGAAGGATTGATGTTAGACAACTATAGAATATATCAATTGTTCTATCATTGTTGATAACAAATCCACAAACATACCTTCCAGGTCCTGTGAAGTATTATTCATTATTTGTTACATACTCCTGGTCCTTTTTCATAAGATCTAAGAATTCTGTCTCTGTCTTCATACAAAGAGATTGAGGGAAATACTTGTCAAGAAACATTATCTTGAGATCTTCCCACTCGATCTCTGGAGTTTCATCCCTCGACATGGTGTTCTTAATCAATTCCCCCCATTGGTCAGTCTCTCTATCTAAATGATAAATATTCATAGTCCCCTTCTCCATCTCGGTGTAACGAAGAATAGAGTAAATCATATCCATTGATTTAACCCACTATTCTTCAACTAGTGGACCAGAATATCCACTAAACATTCATGGTTTATGATGCGTAAAACACTCGATAGTTAGTTTCTCCCTCTAATGAGAAGGGGGTGTTCCAAATTATACATCATATTTTTCATAATCATAGACACCCTGGTAAGCATTGCAATGAAATTTTAAACTTCACCTCCCAAATCCGTGTGGATGTTGTTCATACAATCATTGAATTGTCACTTGCATGGGTTGTTTTTATATTTTCTCCCAATTTCCACCATTTTTTAATATATAAATGGTTCAAAAAAATAATCTGTCAACAAGTCATGAATAAATATTATATTTTTTATGGAACTAAGCTTAATAGAATATATTGTGGGATCCATATATTTATTATTTTCCAAAAAAATATTGGGTACTTATTTATACATATTCCTATAATAAGGGTTTTCACTATGGTTCCCTAATACTAATTCAAAAATTAAATAAACCGTACTCTGATACCAACTATAGCAAACATTCTTTTTCTTATATCATTATTACATCATTATTCTAGTAAAGAACATAAAATCATTACATAACCAAGTTCCAAAGGTTTGGTTTTGTTTGAAATATATGACCACATACATATACAAATTAAAACATATACAATTACTTAATTCAGTCTTCCCTAGATTCTTATTGTACCTTGTGTTCTTCTTAGTACAAGTAATTTCTTGAGGGTTTCCAAAAAATGGGGTGATCTATAATCATAATAAGAGGATAGATATGAAAATTAAACAATATAACATGGTGTGAGTCTAATCATAAAATAATAATTATTATCATGATAAGAAGAATTAGTTAATGGATCTGAATGTGGTAATGCATAAAAAAGAAACATCATGTCATAGTGTTCAACTAGCACACAAGGTTGTAAACATGGAAAACATAATGTTCAAAAATATTTGTCCTTAATCATTAAACACATAAAATTACATTATTAATTTGTGTTCTATATAATTTTGGTCACACCCATCACATCATAACATTTACAATGCATTAAATAATTCTAGGTTCACATGTCACATCATAACATTTACATTATAATGCATACCACATTGGACATGTATCAATAATGGCCATAAAATAACTGATTTAAAAATGATTTTATTTCATAAATAATAAATTCATAATTATATGGTTCTCAATATTAATATAAAAGAACAAACGTGATATAAGAATAAATAACCATAAGTGAAGAAGAATTAATCTTTGAGAACTAAAAGGTGTGTTTTTTTAAATAATTGTAGATTTTGAAAACCTATTGTTTTTCATAAACCCAAGTAAAAAAAAATATATCATAGAAATTCTAATATTATGATGAAGAAATAACACATACAAAATATACATATTCAATATGTGGAGACAGATGGAAACACCAAAGAAAGAGAGTTGGGTTTGATAATTCCCCTTACCTTGTGTCGATATTCATTAATCTCTTTAATATCCAATATAATAACATTATACTAATTAATTAACAAATCAAGAACCTTATATACATGAATTTTATTCATTCTGATTTTATTAAGTTAATTTTTGGGATTTTCAATGAGTTATATATTTTAATTTCATCATTTTTGAGAGTTTATTTTCAAATGTTTTATTAATGGGTTGACTTGTATATATGAAGGGAAGTTCATGTAAAATGTGTATAAATTTTTATAATTGTTATTATATGTCACTAATGATATTATATATGTTTATTTTATATTATAATGAATTTAGTTATATGATATGGAGATGAATCATTAGATAAATGTTAATGATGATAGGTTTAGGTATATTATGGAAGTTTTTCGATCATAATAAACAAGGTTTTTTATAATTTAGTATTATGTATATATGTTAGTATCAGAACATAAATAGTGTTGTAAAATAAATTTTATAATATGTTTCAATCATTATAATTGTTTTATTAACATCCGTGCAGATGTTTATGGAAAATGATGGTGCAATGCCCACGATGTTAGTAAATAGACAAATCACATGGGACAATATCATTTTCAAAATAAAAGTAAGAGAGGGAGTGGTTTAATGATTAATATTCCACAAAAATGATATAATTATTCATTATTTCATTTACTAGATTTATCATTGCATTTTTATTAAGGGTGGTGATGAGATAATAATAAATGCAATGAAATTAAAAGGAAAAGAAAGAGGATTTATATCATTAATTCTCCTCTTGAGATATTCATCAAGGAACCTTGGATTGTTATTTTTATGATACAAAGATCTCATAGACATGGTGGAGGGTCTAGGTAATAGGTTTTACTAAATTTTGGAAAGGATTTAATCTTGAGAGATGTGGGAAGAAGAGGTGGTAATGGGTTGTATTTATAGTAAAGGAGAGGAGTGTTTCTAATTATTATAATCATTACATTGTTATTTTGGACAATGGTAATGAATAGTATGAGACTTGTTTCTTAATTTATTAAAATAATGAAGGATATTTTGATATTTTGGTATTATATATGCCTTACATCACTAATGAATCAATAATTAATGCATTTATCTTATTTGTTAAATGATCATATTTCAAAATTCATAAACAATTTAAGTATTTTATAAAAATACCAAAAATTAAACCTAATAATATTTTTGTGCATATAATTTAAAATTTAAATCCATATTATGAAAATAATTTTCTAAATATGAGTAATTTATGACTTAATTAAAATCATCATTTACTTTCAAAATACATATTTTAAAATTATAACTGATTTTATAACACCTTGAAAAATTAAATAAGGTATCATGAACATATAAAAAAATCATAAGACAAAAAAATATAATTTATGAATACATTATGTCAAAATATTTTTTTTAATAATTAAATTAATCATTAAATTGTGAATAAATATTTATCACTAAGGAAAATTCCAACATCAAATTTATAGTTTTCAAAAAATTGGTTTACTTAAACTATTATGAAATTATTCCATTCTTTCGTTTATAATACATATTAATTTTACTACTACCTTCATGGGTGAGGTAACTATTCATTTTTCTTTTTTACTATTCATAATTGTAATATTACTATTTGTAATGTCAAATATCTATTACATCAGTATAGGTCCCTTAACTTCTATGAATACTTCCTATTTCATTAATTATTCATTTATAGGGATTTTGTTACTGTATTTATGTGATTTTATGTGATTTATAATATATTAAGTTGATATAATAAGGGATAAATTATATTGATAATTATTTGGGTCATTACAATAAATTCCTATATTTAGCTGCATACCACTTCACTAAGATATTCCATTTTATCACATCGAAAAATTATGTTGATTTAGAAATCCAAAAGGACTGGGAATAGAAATTATTTTTAAATAATTATATATAATCCTCTAGTGTCATTATTTAACCAATTTATAAGGAACATATAATCCCACCACTAGCATGAAAAATCAACTTTTATATATATTTCCATCACTATTTTAATGGCTACAGGAGTCACAAAAAATCAATGAATAAATTCATCATTTTCAACAAGACATCTACTTTTTCAGGCATGGAATATCCCAAAACAAATGGTGGATTCAACTTTTGAAACAAAACCCCATGGTCCACTTTCTATGTTTTATCATCCCAATTACCCATATAAAATGCCTAAAAATCATTTTCAAAGCATTGGATATGATTTTGGTTCACCTATGGCTTAGGTGTGACCACATTTTCAACAGACATCTCTAGATGATTATTATGATTTTTACTATGTCTCATTCTGTATGACTGGAAATAAACTCTTATTAGTTTTACTCATGTGAAACTGCAAGCTTATAAATTCTAATTTAAAACCTCATAATATATTTTAAAAACAGTAGTATTTATGGTTTTCTTTTCCCTTAATAAATTCAATATTTTTTATTGATTTTGTGGCATGAAATAGAATTTTATTTTTTAATTAGATACAACACCATGTTAATCTTCTACAACACACAATATTGGGTTAGGTGGAATTGCACACGACATTAGGTTTTACCAAAATGATAATTTATTATAAATATATTTAGGTAAACATGACAATTATAAATTATCCATTAACATATGTTATATTTATAGTAATAAAAAAATTATATATTAAGTATAATGGTTTTACATAAGAGAAACTTGTTATAAAAATATTTACCTAATTATAAAAAACACTTTTTATGTTTTGAAAATAATATTTACTAAAAAATGTGTTTTATTTTATTTTATGAAAAACAATAATTTATATTTTTGGAAGTTTTAGAAAAATATTTTATTAGAATGAAATTAATTTTCTAAATCAATATGTCCACATTTGATTTGGGTGATATTTTTATATTTTCTTAAAATGATTAACATTTTCATGAATAATGAAAAATAAAGAATTTTAATTGAAAAAATAATATTCATTTAATTTATTTAAAAGGTTAAATTATACTTATAATTTTCTTAACATTAAATTAGTTCAATTATACATATATTAATCCAAGTAATATAATTTTAATCTGTTACATATTAATTTTGATACAAAAACATTGTAAATTTTTAAATAGTTTAACTTTGAAAACCTTATTTTGTGTCGCATCTATGAGAATGATTTCAAGTAAACATCACTTATTTTATTTAAATTTGGAAAATTGGACTATATATTTGTAATCAGAATAATTTATATTATCTAATATTGATAACATAAATATTTTATCAAAATTTATAATAAAAGTAGAAAAAAACTAATTACTATGTTTAATGTAAAAATGGATTTATCGGGGATTAAGCTAAAATGGATAGGGTTTAAAAATAATCCAAAATATTTCCCTCACCAAATTAAGGGAAATAATTTTAAATTATCTATTATATTATCTGTAATGGTATATTATTGGGGCATTGGGACATGAAAAAGTGTGGGTGAAATTCATTATTTAGAAAAACCAGTGCACTACTCACCTAACTTATAAAAGGAAACCCCAATCATCTCAAACTCACACCCAAATAACATTTTGGATTGGCGAATCATGGGCCCAATAACTACCCTAATTCCCTGTCTCAACCAAAATTCATTATATTTTATATAAATCTAACATTGTATTTCTTTTGTTGAAAACATAATGAGTATTCCTAAAGAAGGGGTATCATTCATTGATGAATATTTTTTTAATAATTCATCCACATCCTTAAACTAATATTTTACCATGATTATATAATATAATATGTATCTTAAATGGACTGATATATTGTTATTTTTTCTTCATGACCTTCAAAAATATCCACTTCCATCAAATGGGTGTAAATCCTCATTTTTGTGTATGGGGGACTATCATCTCGTTAAACGATGTCATTCATTTTCCCAATACCAAACCTAATGGATTGAAATAAAGATTATTTTATTGTTTATATATATTATTAACGATATTATTAAAACTATATAATCATTATATCACACATACCTCCATACTATAATTTTTGTGGGAATATGACAAGGTCGCCAATGCGTATGGAATACTACTAGCTCACGAAACAATATGATTCGTTTACACTTTATATGGAAGTTAATAAGGAAGTATTTTATTGAAATATGTGATATATAAGAAATTGAAATGATTTTATAATGATAATATATCAATTAACCTTCTTTATATCAAAATGATGATAAAATTGAAATAATGTTAATGTGAACGTAAGACCCATTGTCTCTGTGAAAGATGGATTTCATTTTATTTATCAATAATTTAGAGATTTATGTAAATATGTGTAAAAAGAATAAATATTATATTTATATCCTATTTAAATATAATGATATTGTTAAATCCTGATCAAATTAATTGGGCCAAAAATAACAAATCCGCACATATATGACAATCAAAGAGGTTATTATCTGAAATGTAACTTTAACATTGAATTATTAATAATAGGGTAATAAGAGATCCTTTTAAAATAATATATTATAATATGAAGAAAAATATGGTTCAAAAAATTATTTATGATAAATTCATATTTTTTATATCAGATGTTTTAACATGTATGATAGAATGGAAGGCTTATGTTAAGGGATTTTTGTCTCACTTTTTACTTCTATGAGACACATCCCATATTCACCACCTATTTAATTTTTATTATGTATATAATGAAAATGAATTTATATAAGGATTATTATTGTAGATATTATAGGTTATCACATATCCATTATAGTTTCTCTCATTTATTTGGTTTTCGGATCAAAAGTTACCATTGTTGTAAGAGATTTTTGTCTCAATATCTTGTTTTTGAGATGTATATTATGTTATGAACAAATAATATTTCACAACATGTATATACTACCCCATTTAACTGTTATATAATGAATTTATTTATCCTAAATATATTTTATGTTCCATTTTTTTATTCCATCATGGGGCTTATGATTCAATGAAACCAAAGCGATGACGATTTTATGCTACAATCACATCATTTATTAATATTATATATGATTATATTTCTTATGATAAATCATTATGATCTATATCTCATGATACTCATGAACTTCATTATCCTCTTCTTTTTAATGATATGTTAAAGTATTTGTACCATTTTTACACACTTGGGTACTTAAAATTGTTTGGAAATGTATTGAAGAAAATTGAAAACATTATTTATCACTTCATCTAAATATCCATTTTAATACTAAACCAATTTTTCAAAAAGACTTTCAAATTAATTTTTTTGATCCAATTATTTTTAAATTAAATTTCTTATATTTTTTACTACATGAAATAATTATTATAATTAAATATTCATGTCTTTATCCAATCAATTCCATTTAACCACTTACTAATAATTTGAACGAAATATTATTTTTATTGTGTAAATAATTAAAATTACATCCCATAATCATGTAAATTGTTTTTGAAGTATTATTTATATGTCATTATGATTATTTTAAAATTGATTAATGTTTTTTAAAAAAATTTAAATGCGTAGAGGGTATTTTCCAAAAGAAATGTTTTTAATGATCAATCAAAATTATTTTTTTGTCCAATATACAATCCATTAATGTTTCGAATATCTTACTGGAATATGTCCCATAAGAATTATTTTTATTCATTCTATTAATGGTATATGTTTTGGATTACCTTCTTTTTATGAAACTCATTTTTCATCAATGGTTTATATAATGATAAACATTATATCAAAACAAATTCTTTTTCCATGTCTTATAATTTGTTGAAATAGTGAAATGATTGTGAAAAAAATCTATTTTATATAAGTTATGATATGATGAAATGTTTATAAAACCATTTTTATTTATTAGTATATGAAATGATTAATGCATTATGATCGTATGTAACTCATAAATATTGTTTTCATTATGAGATAGGAGGGACTTATGTCTCCCACTAATGTGTTGAATAAATATTTATTTCTCATAAGATAGATAGTATTGGAATGGGGAGTGATCCTGATTCAGTAAGGGATATTTTCCACTATGATGTTCTTCATAGCGATCCTTTACTAAAATTATTGTTTAGATAGTGAACTCTCTCAACTATGATATCATTTAAATAATCCTTGAATGATATTGAAATTATTTTATATACTTATGTGTACGCCACAAATATATGTATTATGTTGATGTTATGAACTTATGGCTCATTTTATTTAATTCCCTTATGATTTATATCATGTAAACTGTAAATACCTATGTTGTCTTTTTTTTCCTAATAACCATCAAATAAAAGTTTTAAAAAATTTTACAAGATCACGAAACCCTTATTTTTTTCGAATGTTGAAATACTCCCTCTCCCACATGATGAAATCGATGGCAGTGACAAGTGATGAAAATAGTTGTTGTTGATTATTTTCTTCTTTATTTATCATTATGTCATTATGTTGGGTTTGATTCCACATTATCTATCATTATTTAATCATCAATGTAAACATATCACTTCGCATCCCATTTTCTGGGCGACATTCAACCACAGTTTGATTTTTTTCTTTTATTTATTTGTTTTTCAATTTAAAAATATTTGTGTTAATTTTTTCATTATTTATTCTTAGGTTGAATTTGATGGATGATGTTTAAATTAAGACCCAATTTTCCTTGGTAAAATTTGAATTTTGTTTGTTTTTATTTAATTTTTTTGAAAATTTATTTATCATTTACTTTTATTGATGAGTTATTATTCCAATAATTTGTATTTAGGTGATTATTATTTATAAATTTTGTTCTTATATCTAGTTTATTTCATTAAATTTTTATTGATAAAATCATAAAATATTCATGATGATATATATTGATTAAAAGTTTTTGTTTCAATGATATATAAAATATATTTCGTTCATATATTAATTTTGAAATTACAATGTGTGTTATGTATTGATTTATGATTTCATAAAAATATTACATTAATGTTGTTAAAGTTGATCTATTATGATGATATGATATAAAAGATTAGTGATAAATGTAATATTTTATTATATTAGATAACTAATGCTATGTTAATGTTAGTAAGTCGATGAAGATAGTGAATGTAGATGAATTTATAAAAGGAAAATGAAAAAAATAGTGGTTGTTGAATAAATTCACCTAAATCTTTTGATTTGAAGTAGAATTCTTTCTTTGGATACTTTCTTATTAATTATTATATGAATAGTTGGAATTATATTATGAAATGATAATGTGGTTTTATAAATAATATTATGATAATATTTTATGGGTGGTCATGTGATTTTATATAATTATATTTCAAATTGATTTTTTGAAAAGGTTATTTATCCATTGATATGATATTATGATGTTGATATAATATGACATTTTGATATGAAAAATATCACTACATTATATATTATTAATGTAATTATTTTTTTCTATCAAATTGATGTTATATTTTTATATTTATGTGGTTTCAAGGAATATCATATTTTTTGAGAGAAATTTTTATCCCTGTGGATAATATTTTTCGAACCATGACATTATAATTTTGTTACAAATCTTTTTTTTGAATTTGAATATTTCTTAAAATTTATTCTTATATATATATATAATTTTAAATGTTTAAATTTTTAATATATTCCCCGATCATATAGATATATTAGGCATTAAATGGATCGTAATTGGATAAATTTTTAAAGAACCACTAGTGAAAAATAAAAAAAACATGATGAATTCCTGTAATTTTCTAAAAAAATATTCACTACATTGATTTTACTTTCTATCCATGTGTGAAGTGTTTAGATATGAGAATGATAAACTACAGAGAAATTATGGATCATCTCATTTGATATGGTTTTGGCCTTCATTATAAAAGTCAGATCTGACAGGAAAAAATAACTAAATATTCAATATCTAATGTTGATTACATTATTAATAATGAGGATAATGATCATATTAAAGAATTAATTCATGTTTTAAGAGTTCAAACCATTGAGAAAAAGAAAATGATGAACGATTTTATAGATATTCAGAGAAACCATTATTCCGATGTTGTAGTAAATATATAGTCATATCAGCAGTTTTTAGATTAGTTAACTTGAATGAAATAAATGGGTGGGGTGATAATAGTTTCTCCAAAATACATGAAATATTAAAAGAGCTACTTTCGGAATGAAACATGGATATAGATTCCAATTATTAGGCAAATAAAGTATTATTCCCAATGGGATTGGGGTATAAAAATATTCATTTTTTCTATAATAATTGTGTATTGTTTATGAAATAATATATATATTTGTTAAGTTGTACTATATTTTGGGCATCTTGATATTAGATATATTAAAATTTAAATATAGATTCATTGTCAGGTATTCTCATCTAACCTCTTGAAAAATCAATTTTTACATTCTAATGATACCATCCATTAATATTTTTCATAAAATTCTTATAATTCAACAGTGATTCAATATTAGGTACCAGAATCAAATCTATTAGTAAAAAAATTTTGTACCTTCGAATAATTTTTTGTTTGATGCATCTATTTTCAAAATCAATTAACATAAAAAGGTTAATATAGAATTCAAATGAGCACATAACTAATGGTCACCAACGTCACCCTACTGATTCACCACAGTATAAGATATTTGATAATGAATTTTGTGATTTTGGAAGTGAATTTGAAAATCGCAAAAATGGATTGTAAATAGATGCAATGAATCCATATCAGACCCTTATTATCCAAAATAGTGTGTGGCCTACTTTTCATATATTTTACCAGTTTTCCCCACATATTTGTTTGATGAAAAAATATGTCTTTATGATATTAATGATTTATGGAACAAACTAACCAGGAAATGATATTGATTTATTTCATTCAAAATTTATTGATTATTTGAAATTGGAATGAGAGAGAGGTGTGAATGTTTTAGATACATAAAAAATAGTATTTTATTTTTTGCGATTTTATATTGTTCACTATGAATTACATTATTGTATATGGAAACATATCTAGATATAGTGTTAAGGGACACAAATCATGTCCAATTTGTGATGAAATGAATTCATATTATCAATTACAGAATGGATGAAAGACAATGTACATTGAACATCAAATAATTTTTTAAAGTGATCATCCACATAATAGATTGAAAAAATTAGTTAATAGTTTATAGTAATAAAACCTTCCACCTCAACCATTGTCAGTTGATGAATATTACAACAGGGTTAAAAATATTGATTCAACATTTGGAAATAAGAGATGTTCTAATCATCAAAAAAAAGTCTCTAAGAAATAGACTATCATTTTAAAACTATATTATTGGATATTTTTAGAGATAAAATAGAACATTGAATTTATTAATATTGATAAAAATATATGTTTCAGTATGATTGGATCTTTTTAGACCTAAAAAGAAAGATAAAAGATGAATTTATTGATGTATTAGACTTGATATCATGGGAATAAATTTGTAGTTAGCTCCCACTATGAATGTAAATCTAACATATTTACCTATTTCTTATCACACATTAATATATATTGAAAAGATGTATTTTCTTTCAGTGTACTCATAGTAATAATGAACCCAATGGTATTCTACAAATATGAAAAATTGGCATTCATTAATAGATTGTAAATTAATAGTTATGCAATATCATGATTGTTGGGTATTTATGAAACAACTTATACCTATCACAATGCGTGGTATGTTTCCGACAGTTATAAGAAGACCATCATCAGGTTATCAAATCATTTCCAATTCTGTATTAGGATTGTAATTGATCTAAATTTGACAGATGTGTTAGATAATAATGTATCTCTTATTCTATTTAACTAGAAATTTATTTCAAACCAAAAATTTTCAATACAATGGTTCATCTGCTGATTCATTTGGTTTGTGAGATAAGAATATGTTGGCCTATTTATTTACGATGGATGTATCCTTTTTAATAGTATAACATAATTTTAAAGGTTTTTTTTTAAATTCTTATCGATAATAGGCCACTATTTTTAAAATAATATATATCGGACGAGGTGATTGAGTTTTTTATTTATAATTTATTCGATGTGGAGCATATTGGAATCCCAGTATCTCATCGTATGATAGTTGGTAGTGAATTTAGAGGTATTTGAGGAATATAGGTAATGTTCATTCCATGTGATGAAGTGATAAATGAACACACATATATATATATTTAATAACATATATGAGGTTCAATCATATATATATCATCACATATTGGTGAATTAATGTTATGTATTTAGAAAAGAAATGAAAAGTGGATGATGATTGAGAATAAAAAGATATTTGTTTCTTGGATTAAAGATAATTTCTCCACATATATATCTGTACCAAAAACATTGAAGTGGTTGAAATTTGGGTCATTTCTTAAAGTGATCACATTGTCTAGTTTTGATATTAATGGATAAACATTTTACATGAAAAATTTGGATCGTAAGAGTACCGTTTAAAATGTTGGTGCGATAAACTTCATAGAAGCACTGCATTTTTTGAGTCCAATGATAAAATCCAAATTTCTATATCAATGCCATATTTTTTAGTTCTTGAAGGCATATGGAAAATATATTATATTAAATGTAGACTGACCATGTTTATGTTTAATTTGGTTGTAATTGATAGTGAGGTATAACATGATGAATATGGGATTAATGTTATAGATTTAGAAATAAATAGTTTCAAGGAGGAACCATTTATCATAGCCACACCTGAAAAACAAATATTTTATGTCAGTGATCCATCTAATGGTCAATGCTCTATTTTTTTCAAGGGAAATTAATCCATTTGGATGATGAGGATGATGATTATTTTATAGATTTATATTATTATTCTTCTTTGATGACATGATATTTAGACAACTATAATTATAATGTAGACATATAACATAGAGTACAAAATGATCTTGTTTAATGGATATGGTAAAACACTAATATACTCTCCTAATTAATCTGGTAATTATTTATATTATTTTTCATTCTTAAATTTTACATGTGTAGAAACTGTATTATTTAATAAATATTCAATATTATATTTATAAATGTTTCTGTAAATTTAAACTTATAGTATATAATTAATAGTTTTCCTCATATATATTTTTGGGTTGAGAATCATACCATCATTATTTTTTTCTTTAACTAACACATGTTTTTCTTTCTATTATTTACATATTTTAGTTTTCTATTTTCTAATTATTCAATTTTGTAATAAAATGTACGTCCTGAAAAATTCATTATAATTGTCTATTTCAATGACGGATACTGATACAAAGATAATTTAACATGTATCGAGGTCTTTTATTTTGTAATATTATTAAATATACATTAATATGATTATTTTAGGTAAACAAACATTTAGTTTACATATAATAATTGTAGGACTACTAATGAGACCCCAGCGATGGAGTCTTCTTCTATTACTTTTATGAAATCATGATCTGGATTTTGTAAACATGGAATTACATGTTCACCAAATAAACTCACTTGATCATGGATATGAGTGATTATATATTTCTTTTGATGATAATAATAATGAAAATAGACCAAATGCAACACAATTTATTAGTTATATCTCCATTTAGAGCCACTATGATATTATCATATTATTTACTGATTGGATGGTCATCGAAAATATGGAGAAAGGTCTGCTTTTGGAGGTTGTAATGTCATAACTTCTCAATTGATTTATTTTTTTTGTATTTTATGAATATGAAATATTTTAAATGACTCATTTTTATTTTATTAAATTACACATTACATTAATTTATGAATCCAATAATTCAACTAACATATGATTCCTTACTTTGGTGGTGGTAAGATGGAGAGATTTCAAAACTATGTTGAAAAAAAATTATTTTTTTGCAAAAAATAAAAAATAAAACCCGTACCTCGTGTATTAGTTTATAGATTTAGATACAAGGAAGAAATTTATTTCCAGTCGACATGATGAATCCTTTCTGTATGGTAAATATATTTACTGAAATTTTACATTTTTTAATAAAATATTGTTGCAATACCCCACATGAATATATCTAAATCTTGAAGGAAGATGGAAATGGTGAAGTCCCAAAGAATCCCCTTAAACAAATCTTTTACATTACAATATAAGAGATCCCAAAATATCAAATATGTTGAGAGTGCATGTAGAGACCCGAAGCTTGACGTACATGGACTTTACATTACTTTTGCGGAATACTTAGTACATTACAAAAACACACACACAAGGATCTTAATAGTTTAGTGTCTTTGGAAACTCGGAACGTAATCTTCTAATCGTGGGGAAAGATATTCAATATCTCCCATAAAGATCTTCCCTTTTTTTTACCTAAAAACCTTTCTTTATATCCTGGGGAAAAGAAAACATAAAAGGGTGAGCTCAATTGCTCAGTAAGGGTAAACAAAAGAAATATCAATCACATCATATACATAAGAACATAGCTTTTGGAAATCTTAACCTGCAAAAGAGCTCATAATATCTTAACATGGGATAAATCATAGAAGTGAAAATGAGATCCCCATAATCATAACATGAAACTTGAAACTTTGTGGCATGCACACATAATCATGGAAAATCATTTCTTGTTAGTCATGACTCATTGCCAAGACTATCTTAGTGGACAAAGTCCCTTTCTGAACCGAGTTCACTCCTCGTTTCAGTCCTGTATCACTGAACCGAAATAACCTTCCGTTCCATCCATGTCTATCTCATGAGATATAAAATCATTACCCAATGCATTGGAGGGAGATATAGGTCCCACCCATCTTATAATGAATCTTTTCTTATGTGTGCCACATAATCATAAAACATACATCATCGCATAACACATGTAACAAAAATGGGATTCTTGAAACATCATGACATCATAAATCAATTCATATAAGATAAAGGAATTCATAAACATAATTCCATCACAACATAGTCAAATCAATGTAAAAAATATGGATAGAAACAGAACTCTTTATTATCTTAGATGGAAAATAATTTTGATAAAACACTTGAATTGAATTCTTGAGGAAAATATCCTTTCTTCTTCAAAATCAATTTCTTTTCACAAAACATCATGCAATTTTAAAAGAAAGAGATTTTATTGAAAATAGTCATGAAATATTTTAGAGGAAGCTTCATGAAAATAAGGCTTTATAAAACAGTAGAAATCCGTTCGTGCCGTATAAGTTAAAAAAAACATTCTTCGTACTTTTGTCGGAAAAGTCAAAAAGTACCTCGTACGAAAAACGACAAAAGATTCCTTTCATACGTATTACTAAAAACTCACCGAAGGGTAAAAATGGATTTAAAAAATTTTAGGTGGATGGAAATAATATTACATATTGAGTAAACATGGATGTGGATGATAAAATACACCCCAGTAAATACTTACGAATAAACAATCTCGGATAAAAATGAGATTGTGATATTTCCCTTACCTTAGGTCCGACTTGCTTTGTAAGTGTCCGAACCTCCTGTATAATGATTTAAATCATGTTATTGACTTATTACAGAATCATATTCATTGTTATGATATCATATATGGTTCACTTATGACATTATATTACCCGTTCATTTGTATATTCCATGTTAAAGAAGCGTTTTGGGTAAAATCGTTTCATTTATCATAGGTGTTTTGACTTGTTGTTCTTGACATCATTATTACTTATATCATAATTTACTCACTTCCAGAATATAAAATATGATTTATATATCATATATATTCAGTATATATATATATATATAATAGGTAGATAAATAAAATGAAAAACACCGTTCATGGAGACGGTAGTCCGTACGTACGCATGAACGCTGTTTTCCTTTCCTTATTGTCTTGAAATGGAAGTAAGTAGATGACATACATATGTACATATATACATAAATCCAGTAGCTTTATAATGTCATATATTTCATTATTATTTCTTATATATACATTATAATCATTCTTAAATGGTTAACATGGAGAATGAATCTCATCGCGTCGTGGAGACGGTAGTCCGTACGTACGCACGAGCGATGATATCATTTCTATAAATATTGAATTGAATTGGAGTGGATCATACAATATATCAGAATTAATATGATGTTGTAATAACTATGTATAGTTATTCTTTACACCATTATACCCATCCATGTAAGGTGGTGGTGGAAAATAGATTACACCACGGCGTGGAGACGGTATTCCGTACGTACGCACGCGCGGTGATTTCTTTTTCCGTAGGATGGATAGATGGTGAAATAGGGTTGTTTCATACTTATAATAACATATCAGTATATGAGTGATACTGATGTTATTACTTCATAATGAAACAACCTAAGAAGAAGAAGTGGAAGAAGAAATAAAGATGAAAGAATTGGTAACGGTAATTACCTCTTCTTTGAAGCGCCTTTTGGAGACCTCCTCTTAGGGAACTAAAATTGGTCTTTGAGTAAGACCAGAACCTCTAGGATGTTTCTAGGGAAGTGGAGAAGAGATTTTGGCAGGGGTTGGCCGAGCTTGAGTGCTCAAATTGGTGTGAGGAGGAGGGGAAGGAGGTGTCCTTTTATAAGGGAGGAGAGGGGCACCTTAGGAATATCTTAAAATATTATTTTATTTTAAAGTCAAAATCGGTTTATAATGGTTCCAAAGGGTCTTATTTCGAAGCTAAAGTGGGGATGGGTCGAAATCCTATCAACCAATAGGATTTAGACAAGTTTAGGTTATTATTTTAACCTTATCAATTAGATTTAACTCTAAGTTAAATAATTTAACTTTTACCGTGTCTTTTTGTTTTCTTTCACTATATGGTTAATACACTTACTATAACATGCCAAAAGAACCCCAAATTGTTTATTATTAAAATATATATCCTTAGCTAAGTCATTTGTCCGAACCTTAGAGTTTTAGGAATAAAATAACAATTAATAATATAATATTTGATTTAAAAACTATTTTGTGTCAATTTTGACACTATTTGATATATGATTTTTGTGAAAGTCATAACAGAATTATATGTTCGCTCCAAGTTGATTAAATCAACAATAATATATCATAGTAACCTAGAAAATTAGTGTAATTCATAAAAAGTCTCAAATTATATTTATATTGGTGTTTATAACATCAATTATGTCAATATTTCATTAATAAGATAATTACTGCATCATCATTGTGTCATAAATAAATTAAATTATTTGATGTCTAAAAATTACAAATAAAATACCATCATGTATTAAATCTTTTTATCTTTCTAATGAATATTTACAATCGAATTTATCTTATGTATAACCCCATATTAGAAATGATTTACTTATTAAACTTTGATTTTAACTATTTTAACCCTTCTTTAAATAAATTAATAATAAATGTCCTAATCTAATCCAAGTGGGCCTAAATGGTCATATTTTATTCCTAAGTTTGTTTTTGGTCGAATTACTCTTGTCCAATAGAATTAGGACATGTGTTAGGGTAATATTAATATCATATTTACCCTTAGTTACCCTATTTACTATTAACCGTGGTAAAAAAAGTAAAAAGTTACTATTCACCAAAAAATTATTTTCATCTCATTGAACCTCATTTTAGTCCTTGATATTAACCGTGTCTCTCGGATTTTCGAAATTCCATTCACAGAAGCGGTAAAATTAAGTTTTATGCAAAATTCAGTTTTTAACCTACCACTTAGTAGTTTCACTATTCATCAAAAATTGATGTTTTTCAGAACAATGCCAAAATTTCATCCCAAGCTATATTTCATATTCCGAATTCAAAAATGAAGTATATTTTACCAAATTCATAACATAAAAGTTTCATTAATTAATTTTATAATTTAATCCCGCTGTTAAAACAAATAGCGTGTTTTTAAGAAACAATATCTATCAAAAGATTGACACTTGTTTATGTCTAGTTTAAATGTGAAATTACATCCAATGACCAACATTGTATTAAATTGTAAAAATATATTCTAAATATACTTTAAAACCACTCAAATTAATGATTTATCACTATTAATTATTTCGATTAAAAAAGTTGTTTTTAATTATAATTTAGTAATTTTCACTATTCATCAGAATATGAAAGTTATCCGAAAAGTACCAAAATTTCACCTTAGGCTAAATTCGATACTCCGAATCCAAAAATGAAGTTCATTTTGAAAAATAAGATTTACAGAGTTTTAAAAAGTGGTTATTACTATTCATAACGGCTAGTTTTAATAGCATATCATTGTTTAGTGAAACTCGGTATTGCGTATTACACACGCTATCGAGGAAGGTCGTGATTGCGTGTAATGCAAGGCAAGTCAAGGATGCGTGTTGTGCAAGCTCCTTTTGGTGTAGCGTACAACACAAGACTTTAATAAAATTAAAAAGAATATTTTTTTATAAAATCTTGGGCTGTTACATTCTACCCCCCTTAAAATGAATTTCGCCCTCGAAATTCGTCGGGGTTATAAATGGTTTACTATTCGAAAGTTTCTTTAATAGAAACCCACATCGTAAAAAGGAATATCAAAACCAATATTTAAAAACAAAAGTATGAAACGTAACGGTTACCCAAATAAACTAATCATTGGGTTTCCACATAGGTGAAAATATGGATATGGAAGAGAAATATAACCATCATGTTCTGATGGAGAGTGGTAGAGAACATGGCTATGGAAAAGCCAGTAATCACAAAGCCATAAATTTGTGATGATCTAGGGTACCATCTGATTCATCAGATATAAGGGCACTAGGACAACATTTTTGGTTTTCAAGATCATTTCCCTAAAGTTGAAAATTTGCTTAGAATAAATACTTACGTTATTTTGGTACAATCTCACTTTTGTTCGTGCCTTGAACAATTTCTACTTCATCTCTTAAATAAATGAAGTTGAATTTGTTATTCGTGAAGTGTTAGCAGATCATGTGATAGAATGACGAGTCATTCCATCTGTCTCAAAAGGTTAGCAAAATTTATATACATAAGTCGATCTATAGTGGGATTAATCATATATAGTTCCTAAAATGGGCTTATACTTCATATATCATACTGCTTAATATAATAAAACTAGTTTCTACTAAACAGGGACTTCTTGTAGGTCAGTGGTAGGTGATAAAGGCCAGTCGCACTTCGGTTGTGGGTTCGATTCCTACAGCCTTGTCCGAAGCGATGGGTTGTCGCCCGTCCTGCAGGTTGTCCTTTTTCTAAAACTACGTTACTATAATATCCCGAAAATCTTCTATCCTTAAACAATACTAACTTATGTCCAACATAATCCAGTCTAATCTTTAGGCTTATACATAATACTGCAGTCCACTCTCATAATATAGTAACAACGATTACCAGAGATTTAATACTGTCGTTGATCCCCACATATCACAAGATATGTCTTGTTGGTCACATTCCAAACATTCAAAGTCCTTAATCGTGTATTCTCTTGAATACCTTAGTGAAAACATGAGTGCAGTTAAAAGTTATCACTTTCCACATACCAAAATCCTCAAAATTCTATATACTCAAACCATGATATCACTTAGTCCTTATATCAATCATGAGCTCATGAATACTATTAAACATTTAATTTTCTCCTTATCCCTTCACTATGCACATATCATCTACATTCCAAAAATATCTGAATAACCTTTCATGGATACTGGTAACATTAATCATACACTTTCAAAACACAAGGAAAGACAACAGTGTAACAATCCATAGATGTCTCTTTATTCCAAAATTACACATGATAAACATGTAATCATTCCACTACATTCTCAAACCATTGACCGAGCTTCAAAAATTCTTTCATCTCACATATCATTTGTAGTCTCTTCATCATCATCCACATAAATACTACCCATATGACCATACTGATTCTCTTCATGAGTCTTTCCCTTAGGGAATTTGTTTGCATAATGCCCATACATTCCACATTTAAAACACTTAACCATTTTTGATGTCGTAGCAATACCATTATCCTCATCCATGGTGTTAACAGACCCTTTTCCTTTGCACTTACTTGCTTTGTGTCCTTCTTTTCCACACCCAAAGCATCTTCCAGTTCCCTTGAAACATTCTCCTTGATGCCTCTTCCCACATGATTTACATAGGGGAAATTGAACTTTCTTTCCTCTATGATCATCATGGAACTCCATCTTTCTCTTATTAGTCGAGTCAGGAAACTTACCAAATTTTACTTTATTGATCATATTATGAGATTGCTGATTCGGCATAATAATGATGTTTGGACTTCCAAATCCCATTTCACTATGAAGAATATCATTCCATTTTCCATCATATCCTCCATTATCGTGAATCATCTTGTTTCCAGCCATTTTCTAAAACCCAAAAAAGAATAGTGTGAGAGGCAAAAATCATGCTAGGGAAAACAACATAATAAAGGGGGAGTACCTTCAATCTCCAACATCTTAGGTTTAATTCTATGATCGTTAGCGTAATTCTATTACTATAACCTATACGTATACTTATCCCTAGGGACATCCCTAGACATACCGTAGAAATATCTCTAGGGATCTCACTAACGTTTTCACATCCTAGTTTCCAAAGGTTGACTAAACCTTTCCTCTGATACCAACTGTAGAGACCCGAAGCTTGACATACATGGACTTTACATTACTTTTGCGGAATACTTAGTACATTACAAAAACACACACACAAGGATCGTAATAGTTTAGTGTCTTTGGAAACTCGGAACGTAATCTTCTAATCGTGGGGAAAGATCTTCAATATCTCCCATAAAGATCTTCCCTTTTTTTTACCTAAAAACCTTTCTTTATATCCTGGGGGAAAGAAAACATAAAAGGGTGAGCTCAATTGCTCAGTAAGGGTAAACAAATGAAATATCAATCACATCATATACATAAGAACATATCTTTTGGAAATCTTAACCTGCAAAAGAGCTCATAATATCATAACATGGGATAAATCATAGAAGTGAAAATGAGATCCCCATAATCATAACATGAAACTTGAAACTTTGTGGCATGCACACATAATCATGGAAAATTGTTTCTTGTTAGTCATGACTCATTGCCAAGACTATCTTAGTGGACACAGTCCCTTTCTGAACCGAGTTCACTCCTCGTTTCAGTCCTGTATCACTGAACCGAAATAACCTTCCGTTCCAGCCATGTCTATCTCATGAGATATAAAATCATTACCCAATGCATTGGAGGGAGATATAGGTCCCACCCATCTTATAATGAATCCTTTCTTATGTGTGCCACATAATCATAAAACATACATCATCGCATAACACATGTAACAAAAATGGGATTCTTGAAACATCATGACATCATAAATCAATTCATATAAGATAAATGAATTCATAAACATAATTCCATCACAACATAGTCAAATCAATGTAAAAAATATGGATAGAAACAGAACTATTTATTATCTTAGATGGAAAATAATTTTGATAAAACACTTGAATTGAATTCTTGAGGAAAATATCCTTTCTTCTTCAAAATCAATTTCTTTTCACAAAACATCATGCAATTTTAAAAGAAAGAGATTTTATTGAAAATAGTCATGAAATCTTTTAGAGGAAGCTTCATGAAAATAAGGCTTTATAAAACAGTAGAAATCTGTTCGTGCCGTATAAGTTAAAAAAAAACATTCTTCGTACTTTTGTCGGAAAAGTCAAAAAGTACCTCGTACGAAAAACGGCAAAAGATTCCTTTCATACGTATTACTAAAAACTCACCGAAGGGTAAAAATGGATTTAAACAATTTTAGGTGGATGGAAATAATATTACATATTGAGTAAACATGGATTTGGATGATAAAATACACCCCAGTAAATACTTACGAATAAACAATCTCGGATAAAAATGAGATTGTGATATTTCCCTTACCTTAGGTACGACTTGCTTTGTAAGTGTTCGAACCTCCTGTATAATGATTTAAATCATGTTATTGACTTATTACAGAATCATATTCATTGTTATGATATCATATATGGTTCACTTATGACATTATATTACCCGTTCTTTTGTAAATTCCATGTTAAAGAAGCGTTTTGGGTAAAATCGTTTCATTTATCGTAGGTGTTTTGACTTGTTGTTCTTGACATCATTATTACTTATATCATAATTTACTCACTTCCAGAATATAAAATATGATTTATATATCATATATATTCAGTATATATATATATATAATAGGTAGATAAATAAAATGAAAAACACCGTTCATGGAGACGGTAGTCCGTACGTACGCATGAACGCTGTTTTCCTTTCCTTATTGTCTTGAAATGGAAGTAAGTAGATGACATACATATGTACATATATACATAAATCAAGTAGCTTTATAATGTCATATATTTCATTATTATTTCTTATATATACATTATAATCATTCTTAAATGGTTAACATGGAGAATGAATCTCATCGCGTCGTGGAGACGGTAGTCCGTACGTACGCACGAGCGATGATATCATTTCTATAAATATTGAATTGAATTGGAGTGGATAATACAATATATAAGAATTAATATGATGTTGTAATAACTATTTATAGTTATTCTTTACACCATTATACCCATCCATGTAAGGTGGTGGTGGAAAATAGATTACACCACGGCGTGGAGACGGTATTCCGTACGTACGCACGCGCGGTGATTTATTTTTCCGTAGGATGGATAGATGGTAAAATAGGGTTGTTTCATACTTATAATAACATATCAGTATATGAGTGATACTGATGTTATTACTTCATAATGAAACAACCTAAGAAGAAGAAGTGGAAGAAGAAATAAAGATGAAAGAATTGGTAACGGTAATTACCTCTTCTTTGAAGCGCCTTTTGGAGACCTCCTCTTAGGGAACTAAAATTGGTCTTTGAGTAAGACCACAACCTCTAGGATGTTTCTAGGGAAGTGGAGAAGAGATTTTGGAAGGGGTTGGCCGAGCTTGAGTGCTCAAATTGGTGTGAGGAGGAGGGGAAGGAGGTGTCCTTTTATAAGGGAGGAGAGGGGCACCTTAGGAATATCTTAAAATATTATTTTATTTTAAAGTCAAAATCGGTTTATAATGGTTCCAAAGGGTCTTATTTCGAAGATAAAGTGGGGATGGGTCGAAATCCTATCAACCAATAGGATTTAGACAAGTTTAGGTTATTATTTTAACCTTATCAATTAGATTTAACTCTAAGTTAAATAATTTAACTTTTACCGTGTCTTTTTGTTTTCTTTCACTATATGGTTAATACACTTACTATAACATGCCAAAAGAACCCCAAATTGTTTATTATTAAAATATATATCCTTATCTAAGTCATTTGGCCGAACCTTAGATTTTTAGGAATAAAATAACAATTAATAATATAATATTTGATTTAAAAACTATTTTGTGTCAATTTTGACACTATTTGATATATGATTTTTGTGAAAGTCATAACATAATTATATGTTCGATACAAGTTGATTAAATCAACACAAATATATCATAGTAACCTAGAAAATTAGTGTAATTCATAAAAAGTCTCAAATTATATTTATTTTGGTGTTTATAACATCAATTATGTCAATATTTCATTAATAAGATAATTATTACATCATCATTGTGTGATAAATAAATTAAATTATTTGATGTCTAAAAATTACAAATAAACTACCATCATGTAGTAAATCTTTTTAGCTTTCTAATGAATATTTACAATCGAATTTAGCTTATGTATAACCCCATATTAGAAATGATTTACTTATTAAACTTTGATTATAACTATTTTAACCCTTCTTTAAATAAATTAATAATAAATGTTCTAATCTAATCCAAGTGGGCCTAAATGGTCATATTTTATTCCTAAGTTTGTTTTTGGTCGAATTACACTTGTCCAATAGAATTAGGACATGTGTTAGGGTAATATTAATATCATATTTACCCTTAGTTACTCTATTTACTATTAACCGTGGTAAAAAAAGTAAAAAGTTACTATTCACCAAAAAATTATTTTCATCTCATTGAACCACATTTTAGTCCTTGATATTAACCGTGTCTCTCGGATTTTCGAAATTCCATTCACAGAAGCGGTAAAATTATGTTTTATGTAAAATTCAGTTTTTAACCTACCACTTAGTAGTTTCACTATTCATCAAAAATTGATGTTTTTCAGAACAATGCCAAAATTTCATCCCAAGCTATATTTCATATTCCGAATTCAAAAATGAAGTATATTTTACCAAATTCATAACATAAAAGTTGCATTAATTAATTTTATAATTAAATCCCGCTGTTAAAACAAATAGCGTGTTTTTAAGAAACAATATCTATCAAAAGATTGACACTTGTTTATGTCTAGTTTAAATGTGAAATTACATCCAATGACCAACATTGTATTAAATTGTAAAAATATATTCTAAATATACTTTAAAACCACTCAAATTAATGATTTATCACTATTAATTATTTCGATTAAAAAAGTTGTTTTTAATTATAATTTAGTAATTTTCACTATTCATCAGAATATGAAAGTTATCCGAAAAGTACCAAAATTTCACCTTAGGCTAAATTCGAGACTCCGAATCCAAAAATGAAGTTCATTTTGAAAAATAAGATTTACAGAGTTTTAAAAAGTGGTTATTACTATTCATAACAGCTAGTTTTAATAGCATATCATTGTTTAGTGAAACTCGGTATTGCGTATTACACACGCTATCGAGGAAGGTCGTGATTGCGTGTAATGCAAGGCAAGTCAAGGATGCGTGTTGTGCAAGCTCCTTTTGGTGTAGCGTACAACACAAGACCTTAATAAAATTAAATAGAATATTTTTTTATAAAATCTTGGGCTGTTACAGTCCATTAAGAATCCCCATGCGAGAAAGAGCATTAGCTAAAAAGTTTTATTCTCTCTAAATATGACTTACCAACTAGCCTTCATTAGTTTCCAACAAGAAACTTCTATAGAGGTAATGTTAATCCCTTGTACTGTTATATATCTCCTGAATAAGTTTGACCAAAAATATAGAGTCCGACTCGACTTCCATCACCTAGATTCCAAAAACATTACACAACATAGGATGAGAATAAAGTACCCTAATTTCTACCACCAATGAAAATCCCAGACCATAAAAAGAAATGAATACCAACAAATCATAAACCACCAAGTCTCTAAGAATATGCCCACTTATCCATTGGCCATTCCTCTAAGATCCATCAGCATTTTTCTTTATGATATTCAGAGGAAGCTCCCACTTAATTCATCTCCACATCGACATGTCAACCATGCAATGCATGTTCAGAAACCTGGATAAGGAGATAAAATTTTTACCCTCTTTAATAATGGATCCCAGCTCCCCAAACAACTACCACAACCTAATCTTCATAAAGGAATGAAAGAGACATTTCACCAGTCTAACCTAGTTACAGGAACCCCAAATTATCGAACAAACAACAGTGAAAATGGTACTCTGCACCTTAATCTCCATGCCATTTTAATCCATTCTATGTACCCATGAAGTGAGTAAATCTTTAATGAAGAACTACTCCACTCTGAAGGAGGCATATTTCCCGAAGAAGAACCACATTGAAGAATCCCATTCGCTCTAGAAGAAAAGGTTCACTGTAATTTCTTTATTTGAAAACGTAAACAAAATGGGAGCCCAGTTGGATGCCTCTCTTTTGGAAATTATTAATGGTTGGCATTGTCTGGTACCTTAAATGCCAAACAAGAAAATTAAGATTAGTGGGGAACACCTTCCACCATTACGTACCCACCCATATATTCTGCTCCTCCCTAACAGGGAGGTGCTTCATGTAATCATGAGATGAGAAAACTCCTAACCTCAATCCAATGAAACAACATCTATTTTCATTATAATTTAAGAGAATATTAATGAACACCTCCTAATGATTTTGAGATACATGCATCATTACCATATTTGGGTACTCTCTTTTTCTCTGAAGGAACTCAATGGATCCCGACATCTTGAGTATAACAGCCTCTACCCTACCCATTTGGCATTATATAAGTTGATATCACCTTTAAAAGAAATGCACCAAGAAGAACCTTAGAACTCTTCCAGAATGGGCAACAAACATTGTTCCATGCGAGCATGTCTTCTTTTATGGGCCTCTCCATGCTCCCATTGATCGTTGTATCTGGATCTGATTAAGGAATCCGCAATGAATCTCCTTCAATGATATCCCATGCAATCCAAGCTTTCATGACATTCATGGTCTATGGGATTCCATGTATACCCACAATGCCTTCAAAAACCAGCATGGCCAGACATTTCTTGGAGGCCCAGTGGTAGTGCCGTATAATATTAGCATCCCATAGGAATTTCTTCATAACCTTCTCCATTTTATCAATTGTCCCTTTGGTGTTAAAATGGTTGAAATAATATTCATGGGGGTGGATGTTGACACACTGTTAATCAATGCCACACATCCACCTAAATACGTGAGTTTTTTTATAGAGTTATGGATTCCTCACAGCATCCTATTGATGATAACATCAAATTAGATCTTTTTGCTATAGCCAATGGATAGAGGTGTTCTGAAATAGGCCATTTGAAAATGAACCAGTATCGTCCTCATTAGATTTTTAATTTTCACACATCGCATTCCAGAACACTTCATTGAGATGAAAACATAGACCTTCCTGGTATTATTGTATTGTCCACTCAAACCTCCATAGGTGGAAATGAACTCCAACTAACAAAGAAGTGATATTATACATCCATTAAAAAAATAAATATATAATCCGTAAATATTAGGTGGGAGAAAATAACACTTTCCCTTATGATTATAGAATGGTAGAATTATTCTTTCCTGCATAATATTATGGATATTCCTAGACAAATCCGCTTGTTCAAAAATAAATAAAGAAGGGGATAGAGGATCACATATAATGACACCATGCATGATTCTGAAGAACACAATCCCTCTCCCCATAAAAGAAATAAAGATCCCATGGGAAGAGTAACACCTGAAAAAGAGGTCACAAACCCACTCATGATAACCATGTTTCCTCAAAACAGCAATGGTGAAGATCCACTAATTTTTTTATAAGATTTCTCTATGTCAACTTGAATGAAAACATTATAACCCATGGATCTTTGGTTAATATCATGCACCATCTTATAGACTTTCCAAAAGTCCCTCAATGTGTTCAAGATCCATTTTACTAAACACATCCATGTTCGACATAATGGATCCATCATTCACACTAATATTATATTTTATACATTTCTTATCTTTTAGGTAGCCTTGGATAAAGGACATGTTCATGTTACCCTCTTTATGAAAAGGAATATATGTTCTTTGTTTGTAGCTCTTTTTATTTTCTAATAATTTTTCAGATATTTACACTCTCTTATCACACAACATAGAAAAAGAAATCACATCCCACATATATTGACGACCCTCATACATGATGTCAATTTTCTCATTCATCATTTCCACACCCAAGTCCTCCTATGAATTTTTAACCAACCATTCTTGTATGTCTTTATTATGTCTCCTTATCTGATTGGAAATTCCAACCCAACACCTCCCCTCCAGCTTCCCTTTCCACAAAGACATCCCCATTCTCATGAAACATTCATCCAGATGCCAATTAGCAGAATAAAACAAAACACTATTCCCTCGAATAGTTCTTTTGAGATGCACCACTAGTGGGGAATGTTCTAAGAGTGAAAACATTAAATTTTTAACCAACTCATATTCATAGTAATCGAGACCATGGATATTTATTAGGAATCTATAAAGGTGACTCTAGATATTCTTAGTTCCATTGTTATTATTTCACCATGTGAAATTGTTACCAGAAAACCCCATATCCATAAGTCCTTTTGATCCTAAGAAGTTTTGGAAATCATGAGTTTTTCTTTTAATGATATCTGACTCGCCACTTTTCTCTGAAATATCCACAACAGTTTTAAAGTCTCCTCCCAAAAACAAATGAAAGCCCTTGGAAATAAAGGACTCTAGGAAACTCTATAGATCCCCTCTTAAATTAAAATCACAACTAGCGTAAAAAAAGAATAAAAAATCAATTCCCCCATACTAAAATCTTGGTATTAATACATTGTTCCATATTGATAAGAATATCCACTTGAAGGTTAAACTTCCAAAAAAAATGCAAATATTTTTATTCATGGGGTACCCATGCATGAACCCCATACACCCTAAACCCTTAGAGAAGAGTATTAGTCTACTATTTTTATGCATTGCCTCTATAATGACAACCAAAGAGGAATTAAAATTTATGGGATCATAATTAATGAAATATTTTTTTTCATGCACCCCCAGGCCTCGTGAATTCCAAATAATCAAGGAGATCATTATAAGGTGACCAACATAGTCTTCAAGATAATGATACATTCATTTCAAAAAAGTAAACAGCCTTCCCACCAACATCGACTCTGATTGAGGGATATGCCCATACAATTTTATTGACCAACCTCGCCTCCTTAGGGAAATGGTTTTTTTATCAAACCATCCCAATTATCAAGGAACTATATCCAATTGCTTGATGAAGATAGAAGAGAACCTAAATATATATCTTCTTGGTTCAAGGATACCATAAAAACACTCTGAGAAGAACCTTGAGTGGTCCACAACTCTTTTTCCACACCATTAGGGGTCTTGACTTTCTATGACCTATCCTTGAAGGTAAAAACTCTTCCAGAGTTATTCAGGAGAGAACAATGTAAAAAATTAGGAGAATTTTGGGAAGAGATCCGCAAATAATTAGAGGGATTCCAACTCCTTTTGAGGATAAGGTTGGAGCCTAAACAATTGGTCACAATGAGTCCAAGAAACCATCAATATAAAAAAAGGAACAACATCTGATAAAAGAGACCTCTCAACAAGTTTTACATTTAATATAACATGCCTCTATGAAATCTTATTTAAATCTGAAGTTTATAAAGCTATACCCTTAGTTATTATCACATGTAGGGTATCATTTATTGGAGAAAAAAATGATTGAGGAAAATTTTTATGTACTAATACATCAAAACACTAGTGGTTCTGATGAAGTCCAGTTCAGTCCCCCATTCCCCCAATCACCATGAAAAATGGAAAACAGAGAGAAGGATAAAAAATGAAAAGTTTCATAAAGGGAAATATAAAAAAGATGCTGATAAAAATATAAATAAAAATTATTAAAATTGTATTTATATTTGTAGTTTATAAATCATGAACACTAATATAACCTTTTCATTTTTCATATGTGGATGAACATCAGGGGAAAATGACACATAGCTTTTTTATCCATGAGGGTATAATGAGCATCTTAGCCACTGCTTTTGGAATGGAAGAAAACGCCATCTATATTAGTGGATTTCATGTGGGTGTTAGTATTAAAAAAAATTTATATCAGATTATTCAATCAAGAGTCCATGAAATAGAATCCTTAAATGCTAAACTAAATGATTTGAAATTTCTTGTCAGTGATCAAATTTATGCGGTCTTGAAATAGATATTGATAGATCAATTTACAAGATAATAATATTCTGTGCAGCCTTCCAAGCATTCTCAACTGGGTTTTCTACCTTCCCGGACTTATCAACTAGTTGTACAGCATCAACATCCATCCCAGTGGTACTACCCTACCCAATATACCTAAATGATCCATCAACTCCTATCTCAAATAAAACCATATACTATTAGTTGTTTGCTGGAGATCCTCAAATACATATATTCTAATTAGGACTCGTGCATTTTTTTAGGGATTTTGTACATCAACGGCCTATGAATATGGGACCAATATGAGTATTAATATTTGATATTATTAATCCTATTCTATACTATCATTTCTTACTGAAGTGATTAATAGATGTGGGGATTGTCTTGGTCATATTTTTTTCTTTGGACAGCTGGTCTCCTTCATTATATTACATATGAGGTATGGGTTTTTTAAATATTAATTACATTTGATTGAATATTACTTATAAGGTTTTCTAAAATTTATCTTATATATTATTATCTAAAAGAAACAGAATTTTTAGAAATGAACCAGAAGGATCTATAACAATCAATAGTAGATAATTCTGAATTTTCTAATAGGGTAAAAATATTATCTCATGCTTCTACATCTTGAATAATATATTTGATATTTGGATTATATATGAAAAGTAATGAAAATATTTTCCATTTAGAATACACAAATAAGATTCCATGCATTTTGTTGATTTTAGGGAGCTTGGATTGAATGTGTTGCAGTTGTTTTCCATGTAAGTAAATTTTCATTAAAATTTTTATTTTTGTAATTAATCATAGTTTAAATTCACTAACTGTATTCCTTTTTTTAATATAGTTATCTACACATGCTTCTTATAAAAAGTTAAATAACATCAATTTATGGTTTTATAGATCTAGTATAAATTTCTAGGGATGTTCATCAGGTGAATAATGCTAATAGAGTTGCATATAAATGTGAGATATTATCACATACAAATATTGGGTGTTGTTTATTTCCATTTCTTGAAAAGTAAGAACAAAAACATAATTATGAACTGATGATCATTATAATTTCATTTATTTTTTTACTTTTTCAATTGTAGTGGGCATGCGATTTTAGGTGTAATATTCTCATATGAATCTAACATATATTGGTTTTTCTCTTTATTAGAGACTGTAAAAAAATTTCCACCTTATTAAATTGGTATGTTTTTTGTTGTTTTTTATAAGATCATTATTTTAAATTCTCAATGATTATAAAAGTATTATTAGATCATATGTATGATTATGTAGTTCCTGGAAAAAATTTAACACAAAACATATTTCAATAAAGAAACAAAATGAAATCCAATTTATGGATGTAGATATAATTATTTATTATATTAGAGATTATTCTGATTATATATATATTATCATGTTAATGTTTTATAAACACATTTTAATCATCAATAAGTTAATGTTGAATGTGGTTATAAAATTATATAATTAATGTATGAGATAATCACAACTAGGGTAACTACTAATTTTGATAAGGTTATTTATATTATTTAATTTATATTTTCATTCATTGTAATCTATTTTTTAATCTCATGTCAATAAATGTTATTGTATACATTCAAGGATTACCCGTCTTATCCCTAAACTAAACTAACAAATCTTCAATCATTGTTAGCAAATTATTTTTATGCCTTCTTACGATTTAAGGTATGTATATTCTAATGTAACTAAATTATAAAACCATTTCTAAATAACATGTGTTCAAAAAATATTTATTTTTATAATAATACGAATTTTGAAAATTAGGATATCAAATGAATTATTCAATAATAACATACATTGATCTTGTTTTAGATTTCAGTTATGTTTTTATTAACTCTTCTTTATAGTACAAATTCGGTGATAATTTTTTGATTGACTAGATATAAGCAAGTACGTTTTTATATATTTCTAGACAATTATAAATTATGTTTGATTACTATATATTGTTTTTTTATTACATAGATTTTTTTTTATTTTGGAAATGTAATATTTTGATTTTTTTTAAAAACATTAACTTCTTGTGCCCTTTTTTATGGAAAACAACACCAAATTATTTTAATAAAGAATACTAGATATTCAGTGTCTGTTTCATTAATAAATTGAAGCCAAAAATTTTTCCGTTATGTTGTTTTTAGTATAGGTTTTAAAAAAACTGATGTGTAAAACAAGTACTTGATGGTTTTTCAACGTTTGTGTGTTTATTTAACAGATGCTAAAAAATAATCCTACTATCATTTTCTATGTTATTTTTTTAAAACCCGATTGCAAAAAGAATATTTTTTAAGTCTCATTTATATACATTGGTTGAAACCTGATGTTAAATCTAGTTTTCTTCCACTACTGTGATAATGATATCATTTACTTATGGTCATGTTAGGCCTACGTATCTCTTTTTTTACCCTTAACAAGAAACTAATATCGACAATTCTTAGGAGGCCTTTCCATAGGTTTTGATGCACTATATTATCTATGATATGTATAATAAGGGTTCTTGTAGTGAATATCATAATGGTAGACGATGTAGTTCACCTATAGAACCATTATTAGTGTTTCCATATTTCAAAAGAAACTAAACTATTACGGTTCTCAAGAATGTGTTTTTTTAATGTAATGAATATTTTTAAAAATTTTGTTATATCATTATATGATAATCTGGGTTTCATGTAGGAAGTATCATCTGTTAGGTTTAGTTAAAATTTGGAAACTACATTGGGAAAAAATTAGTGATATAACTGAGGCCATGTCTAATGAAAATTATGAGGGCAAGTCTATATATTAGAAAATTTCATAAAAATATGATAAAGGATAGACAGAGCAGTTCCATGAAATTTCATCGTTATCTAGATTTTACAAGTGGAAGCGACTCTAGGATAGAGGTACCTGGGGGTAACAATTATAGAAGGGGGTATTTATCTAGACACTATTGTCGCCATGCACATGCCAATGATCCTTACTGCACACCTCATATGACCATCTCGATGGATACACATTCGTAATTCACACAGTCCTTATAAACCATCATGAAAAATTTAAAAAGGTAAAGAAAATTAATAACTAATGATAATCTATAGGTTCATATATTTAATAAAGTTTTAGTATTTAGATATATAATATGTTATGTTATTATTATGTGGTTCCCCATCATGATTATTTTTTCTTATAATATGAATTTTGGGTTTATTTAATGGTCGTACCCAGAAGGAACCATGTTTTTTCTAAGTGTGAAGGCCAATGAAATGATTTTCCTCATGTGCAACCAATTTTTATAGGAGATGGAATGAAAAATGAATTGTTACTCCTCACAATACATTCTCATGCTATGAATCATGTTGGACATCTAAATTATCAATGGAGGGATAAACATTTGGTTGAGTCCTTCTTAAGCTAATGTACAAATTATTTCATTGGTTATTCTAATCCACTAGTTACTAAATAATAGATCAGAACCACATAAAATATATTTTCCATTCTCCATTATCTGGAACATTAAATAGTAATTTTGTTAATATATTTTCATAAATTTGAAGGTGATATGTGGTGGACTCTTATCAAGAATATGAGGCAACATGATGAAATTGAATCCATGGAATATGATGATTTAAAGAACATGTTTTTCAATAAACAATATCCTTATATTATTCTTACAGAAATGGAGAAGGATTTAGTTTTCCTAAAGCATAAATATGGTATATCCATTAGTACCTATAAGGAATATTTTTCAAGACATGTGGGGTACATGTATGGTATTATCATCAAAATTAAAATTATGATTGATCAATTAATCAATAGATTAAAAACATGTATGTCATAGTCATTATCCATATATGACATCAATAGCTAGGAAGAAAATTTTCAATGTTCTATGATGGTGGAAATTGTGGTTCAATTTACCAATAAATATCATGATTTTTATAAGAAGAGAAAAATGGAATTCAACTTAACATATATGAACCATGGAGATAATATGATCATATTTCAATTTTTCTTAAAGTATTGAAATGAGAATTGATGAAGTTTAATTAAGGGGACTAGTAAATGATTTTATGTGTAAGAGGGAAGTTCAATAAGTAATTTATTTTTAAAGTGATGGGATGAATTTATCTAATGATTTGAATAGATGGAATAGATATAAAATTCACTACTCACACTCTAGTGTATCAAATACAAGCAGTACAAACATTAAGATACCCAATTAAAAATTCCAATGGTTAAAGATGATGATGGATGTTAGTAACATATTATAATTAGAGAAATATGAATATATCATGAGATCAATATTTTTAATGACTGGCGTAATGACATCATGTTGAAAGGTACACATACCTTACAATGTTGAGTTTCTAATATCTTTTTTGACTATGGATCTACCCATCCTTTCATATTAAATTAATTTTCTAAGGGATTCAAGATACCACCCAAATGATCTGATGTATAATTAAATGTGAAAAAACTCTAAAATTATGATGTTTCCATCACATGTCTATAATTCCTCTTGGGTTGATGTTAGTGGGAATATGTGTCTTAAAATTCTTATCAATCTTCATCTGGTTGAATTTGATGTTATATTGGGAATGTATTGTGTTTCTCAACATCAATACCACATCAATTGTTGAGTAAGGGAAATCACATTTTATATTCCACACCAAACTATGATCTTCTATCATTGTAATGATATGTATTAATTTTTAATGGATATCATATAAATTGAATGGGTCTAAATTTCCATCAATGATGGGTTTTCGTATCTCAAACGGTTGGGGGTAAACATGAAATAAATGATATTACTATTATGTGGAGATTTGTTCATATCATTCCAGAAGAGATTTTTAGACTTCCTCTAAAACATTAAGATGAGTTCTCAATAGAATTCAAACCTAGTGCCATGAGAATTTGAATGTCTCTATATGGAATATCCCGGAATAAGTTACATGAAATAAATAAAAAAATCCAAGAAAACAACAAAAAATGGACTCATTTGGAAATGGTTTTTACCTTGGTTTGTACATATAATTTTTGTTAAAAAAAGAAATATGGATCAATGTTAATCTCTATTGAGTGTCAAGAGATGAAAAATATCAAAATTAATAACAAGTATCTACTTCCCTATATTAATGAAATGTTTTATCAATTTCGTCGAGCTCAATAATTTTCCAAGATTGAAAAAAATTACGAATATCATCATTTGAGGGTTATGACGGTTAATATATATAAGAAACATTCAATACAATGATGATACTATGAAAATATATAGTGATTACATTCACTCATACTAATTCCCATACTATCATCAATGATTTAATGAATAGAATCTTTAGATATTACCTTGATCATTTTGACGTAGTCCTTATTGATGATACTATATTATTTCCAAAGTGCAATAAATATCATGAAGATAACATGATAATTGTACTACAAACCATAAGAAAGGAGAAAATATAAACAAAACATTCAAAGTTTCATTTTTTATTCATGGTCATGGCATAAGTAGAGGATTCCATTGTGGAGTTTTTGTCTTCATGTTTCTTGGGGGTGTATTGAAATAGTGAAGAGGAAAAGGCCTGGAAATTGATTTTATCAATGGTATGCTAGGTTTTGTTGGAAGAAGGAACAATGCGTGGGAGGGACTGATTTATTATCAACCTTTCTTCCAGGTTGGGTATGTTTTAGGGTGGTGGAGCTCGGTAGAATTTATACTTGTATGTATGGATCAACCCATCTAAGGATGTTTCTCCTAAGGATGGTTATAAATATACGGGTAAATAATAGTGGCAGTGGGGATGGGGTAGGTTGGAATCCACCTTTGAGAATTATGAAGTAAAAAAATATGATGGTTCATGTATTGAAAGGACCATGAATGGAAGAGGGTTGGTTCATGATGGCAGAGGATTGGTCTATTTTTTTCTTAGAACATTATATGGAATAGAAAACTTCTTAGTAGTAGAATAAACGACGATAATTAGTGTACATTTGTTTTTTAGACTATATAATGGTATTCTCAATGAAGTGGAATTGGATTATAAGGTTCTACATTGAATGCTGCATTGATGGACCAGTTTACCACGAGAGCTAGCATTGTTTATTAGGAAAGGGAGGATGATTTTTTAACTTGTTATAGAGTTTGGTCACATATGGAGAGATGGATACTTTTCTATTGATGATTTAGAAAGTAACAGATCCTCAGAAAAGCATCTCATTTTGTATTTTTGTACGGACTCCCTAACAAGTGATTTTAATTTAATTATTAAGCTCTAAACCTTTGATATTTACACTATCATACTCTATAAATATATTTATTTTTTTATAAATTCAATAAAAATATAATTATCAGTCAGTGTATCCATAAATGAAGAAGGTTATTGAATATTGGGAAGAAAAACACTAGTGACTATGATTCATACATTTCATAGTCCAGCGTGACCTTATTGACGATTTGTGAAGAATTCTAAATGAATATATAATCCTATGAGCATGTTAATATGGAAGGGATCAAACTTCCTCTAGATATATGAATGTGAGATAAAATTTATGTAACTGAAGTAAATATTAGACATGCACCATTGATTAAGTTTCCCTATAGTGTATAATGGTTTTCAATCTATAGTGATGCATCCCATAATGGACTTGGATGTGTTATTATGAATAATTGAATAGTTTTTTCTTATTTCACATAGAAATTGATTATTAATTATCAAATTTACACAACTCTTTGTTTGGATTTAGCTATATTTTTTTAAATTATTGATATATAGAAATTATCATTATAGAGAAAAGAGTAGATATATAAGAAATATTAAATTTTAGTGTATATATCCACATATAAGATATTGGATATATGCCAATGAAGATGGTTAGATATGATTATGGATTTCTTATACACAATATATTACCACGTAGGGACAGAAAATGTTATCGATGCTTTCATTCAAATGAATCCTTAAAGATTAACCTGGGTTAGTATTATGAAAGATTCAATAAATAATTATATTCAAAGGATGGATCTATAAATACTAGAGCAATGGAAAATACTATAATTCTGAGTTTAATGGTCAACCATATATCCAAGTGTTGATAATATAGTATTAAAAGGTTGATTTAGAGCAAGAAAGGAATGATAAAAATGATCCTATGCATAACCATGAACATGACTGAATGATAAGGTTCGTAAATAATATGTGTGCACCATCCAAAAAAAATTTAAAGAATGATTTGATAGATGAATATCATAGTTCTACAATATTTATTCATATGGGAGGTACAAAGATTTTTTAATGTTTGAAAGTTTATTTTTTTGTGGGAATAATTGAAGATAGATATCATAAGGTTTGTATCTCGGCGATTGGTATGTCATAATATTACGAAAGAATGACAAATTTCTATGTGGACTTTACATCCATTTCATATACTATAAAATAAAAAGGAAACACAACACTATGGAATTCTCACTGGACTCCCTAAAACATCTAAATGGAATAAAGCTATATGGGTAGTTTTTTATCTCCCAGTGGGGTTAGCAAACTTCATCACTATCAAATAAGTATTGTCTATGGATAAGAATATAAGGACATAAAATAACAGGTAATGTATCATAGAGTACCATATTCAATTGTGTATGATCATGAAATGATGTTTACCTAAACATTATGAAGATGTGTTCACCGTGTTGTTGAAATTAATTTCAGTTTCAACACTCTGTATCATCCCCAAATAGCTGTTCTATATGATAGAACAATTAAAACTCTAGAGTATATTTAGTGATCATTTTATTTAGGTTTAAAAGGTATTTTGGATCAACTACTTCTTCTATTTTAGTTTTGTTACAAAAATAACATTCACTCAAGAATTCATGTGTCTCATGTTGAATCTTTATTTGGAATGAAATCTAGAAATAAATTATTCTAGAGTGAAGTTCGGGAAGAAATTATATTGGGACTAGAGATATCTGAACAAGTGGAAGAGAAGGTTAAATCCATTTGGAAACATATCATGGTAGCTCAATGATGAGTGAATATTTTTGAAGATAATTTCTATTATTATCTATAATTTTATGTTTATAATAATTTGTCTTTAATAGTTTCTCCATGGATGAATGTTATGAGATTCATGAAGAAAGGGAAACTAATACATACATATATCAGTCCCTTCGAAATACAAGATCATATCAGGATGGTAGCATATCGCTTGTTGATTCCACCAATCCTCTATCTTTTCCATGATTTATTCCCTGTATCTCTACAGATTATGTACATACCTACCCCATCACATGTACTAGACACAGAGGTCATACCACTGGTCTATGATCATTCATTTCAAGAATATCAGGTGGAGATTATGAATGATACAAAGAAAGATCTAAAAAATAATATCACCCACATGGTCACAATTTATTCATGAAACAACTAGTTTGGGGAAGAAATATGGGAAATTTAAGAAATTATTACGAACAGTTATCCTCATTTGTTTCTATTATAGTGAAATCATTTGAAGGAGAAATTTATTTAAAGGGAGGTACAATGTAACAACTTTTGTTTTTATTAATTATTTTTATAATAAATTAAATTTATTTCAGTTCCTGTGTTATATGAAACAATATGTTATGATTTGTTACATGAAACACCATGTTTAACATAAAATACAAACAGCACTTGGTTATCATGTGTTACACATGACATTGAGTTTTAAAAAAACCATGATATATTATAAAAATAGTTATATAAAAATTATGGATATAACATAGCTATAAAACACATCAATATGTATATTAATAACTACATTCCAATTATTAATTAAATTGTTTTACATAAAGGAATAATATTGATGAAAAATTACATAATTTGAGTAAGGGTTTTAAATGTTTTGAAAATTATTATTTCTAAACTATATAATGTTCATTTTATTTTCGAAAAAATAATTAAATTATTTTTTCACATGTTTCAAAAATTATTTTTCTAAAATAAACATCATTTTTAAAATTATCCTTACAAAATTATCTTATGGAGTTGTATTTATTTTTCTACAATGTTTGATTTTTTTAGGAATAAACAAGAATTCTTAATTTACATTGAAATATAACTTTTAATTTAATTTATTTATAAAGTGAAATTATATTTTAAAATTGATTTCATGTCAAATTAGTTCAATTATACATTCATTAAGTCAATTTATTCCCTTGTAATCAATTCCTTATTAATCAATGAAATATAAACTATGTTAACACTTGATATTTTCCCTTTAAAAATGCACTTTATCATCGCATTTGAAATATAGATTTTAAATAGAAAATTTAAACATCTATTAATTGAATTTTAAAAAATAAATTACAAATATAGAATCATTTTAATTTATTAAGGTCAACTAAATTTTTAATCAAAATTTATTGTAAAATTGGTAAAAATTATTCATCATGGTTGAAGTAAAAATGATTTTACTTGGAGTTAATTTTAAAAACAAGTGTTAAGAATAACAAAAAAAATTTACAAAACAAAATATATGATCATATTTCACCATATATATTTTATATTTGAAAATTTTAATCTATTTTCTCTTTAATACATGATAGAATATATGTGTTGAATTCTATATTTCAAAAAATTTCTTGCCTATCACTCACCTCAAATATAAAACGTCATTCTATCCCTCCCTTTGCTACATATTCAAATCCATTTGATTTATAAAATACCTTCCAAAGACATCTTTCAACATCGATTATCATATTATTGATACAATATTTTTTACAGTAATAAAAAATTGGATGGATTTTGTTTGGAACTAAATGAGGATTCACGAAACAGAGGTAACGTCCATCATCAAGAATTTCAGTTATATTTAATCATAAATTTACTTAAATTAATATTATAAAAATATTATATAATATCATAAACATTATACACATACATAAATGTTTATATTTTAATAAAATAACTTAAAACTATCTCTACTTCAATCAAACGAGTTATGGAATCATTGTTCATATGTACGGTGGTCTACCACATCGCGAACCGATGCCATTCATTTTCAATTACCACATCTCAAGGGATGAAATAATTAATTTTTTTAAAAAATATATTATATTTATGATATTATTATATTGTTTCAGTCATTATATCAATCAAAACATCACTCTCTCTATTTTTTGTGGACATGATAACATTGCTCAGGCGGACGAAATAGTACAGCCTTGTGAAGTGATGTGGTTCGTTCACACTTTACATGGAAAGTAATAGGTATTATATTCATTAATATTTGAAATATATATTACATTAAAATGTTTTTGAAAGATATTGTATCATTTTCCTTTCATATTTTCAATGAATCATGAAAATTTCAATAGTATTCATCTGTATGTACCACCCACTATCTCTATGAATAGCTTATTTAATTTTCTATCTCTATATTTTATATATTACTATAAATTAAAACATAAGTAATATTATATTTATATGTATGTATATCAGGATTTACATTCTATATATTGTGATATCATATTCACTATAATAGGACAAATATTAAAAAAATCAAGACATATACGAAAAAAATACATATTGTTATCCAAAACCTAACATTATCATGGAATAGATAATAAATGGGAAATAAATGGTCAAAAAATTCATACGTTGTATGATATATATTTATATGCATCAATAAGTCATTAATAAAAAATTTATATTTATTATAATTTAGTTTTTAATGTGTATGATTGAAGTCAATATTTAAGGTAATGGATTTTCGTCTCACCTTTTAAATCTGTTAGAAATTTTTTGTATTCACAACCTATTTCATTTATATATTGTATATACTTCACATAAATTGATTTTATGATTAGTAACCTAAAAATTATGTGAATTGAAATAAAAATTTTATGTTCTCTCTTTTATGGGTTTTACAGTTCAATAGATATGAATATGGTAATGGATTTTTGACTTAATATTCCATCTTTGAGACATATGTTATGCTATGGAAATATATTCATTCACAATGTGTACATTGAAACACTCATACATGCAATATAATAAATTTATTTAACCTGATATGCTTTCGATCCATATTTTTTATTATTACTTTATGGTGATTATGGTTCAATGACACCAAAGTCGTAATGATTTTATGATACAATCTCTTTATTTATCCAGATTTTGTATAATTTTTTATAATGATAAATTATTTTGATCCACATATCAAGAAACGTGATTTAATTTATAATATATTCATTAATGATATTTTCATGTAATATGAAATTATTTTCAGTATTTTGTCTATAAAATAATGGATTAAATTTATTTATGAAATTATAAAATTATTTCTCTAAACGGTGAGAAATAAATTTTCTTTCAAAACCATTTATTTAATTTGTTTTAAAAAATGTTTTATTATTATTTTATTGTTACTAAAATAATTTTTAACCCATGTTTAATTTTTTTTAATAATTAAGAATGGAATTTTCATGTTATTTTCAAAACAATGACAATTTTCTTTTTACTAGAAATGTGAATGGAATATTTGTTTTTAGAAATAAGAGTTGGAGAAAACATTATGTTGTCCTGAAAAATATTTTATATGAATAATCCTTTATATGTATTCTTGGTTATTTTCAAAAAAAATTATTCTAAAAAAGTTTTATGTTTTAAAAAGAGCTTTCATAGAAGGGATGATATTTTCATTAAGATATTTTTAAATGATCGATAAAAATCATTTTCCATATATGATGACATCATTTAATGTTTTCTATAAATAAATGGGGATTTCATCCAAGGACAAAAATATTATTCATTTTATTAATGATTTATGTTGATAATGAGTTGATGTTTATAAAACATGTTTCTCTTCGATTGGTTAAACAATGATTATATAATTATGATAATTGATTCTTTTTTTCCATGTTATATGCTCTAATGGAATGGTGAAATGATTTTGAAACCCATCAATTTTAAATAGGTTATAATATGATTAAATATTTATGAAACCCATTTCATTTCATGAAATATAATATGTTGAATTTATTATGATCTTATAGAATAGACATATATAGTTTTAATTACAAGATAGGCAGGGACCTATATCCCCCTATTTTACATTGAGTAACGATTTATATCTCATGATATAAAAGGAATGGAATGGGGAGTGAAGATACTTGTTCGGAAAATTTATATTCTATAGTGGTCTTGGAATTGAATCTTGACTAATATTATGGTTTGGGATGTGAACACATTCATTTATAATAGACTTGGTAGTATGCTATGACTAATATGAAAATGATTTTCTATTCTTATGTGCATGCCCTAAATATAAGTATTATTGATATGTTATTCTCTCATGGATCATGTTCATTGATTATTATATGATTTGTGTCTTTTGAAAATAAAATATTTATTCTATGACTCATGTTTATTATTGTTGACATATGGGGTATGTTTTCCACATGTTATTCTCATATTCTCATACTTGTACATTCATGTTATATGTGTATATCTAACTTGTTTACCCTTACAAATAATCTAACCTCACCAATTAATTTTTTTTCTTTTCAATAGTTTATGAAATAATTTATTACATAGGATGCCAATTAGAAGGTTACTAGTTATTAATATCTAGTGGGAGATGATGAAGTTTACCTGTGGGATTTTTTTTGTGTTTCCATGTATCGAATGACATTAAACTATTACGGTCCCCAGGAATGTGTTTATGCAAGGTAATTAATATTAATAAAAAACAATTTAATATATATGTATTATGATACAATTTCTCAATATATTTCGCAACACATCATTCCCCAATTCCGCCATTGTCAACATTTCAACTATTAATGAATGTACTATAACCATCCATTAAAAAACCATTCCACTACATTCAAAAATAATATGCTTTTATCCTTTTTAAAAATCAGTATACTCCAAATAAAACATTTAATTATTAGTGGTATATCCAAATATAAATTCATGTCATGAATTATTCATGGTATAAAACCATGATGATGGGATGGAAAGACAGATAGATGTGTCTCCAAACACATTAATACACAACAACCCTGATATCTTTTTTTTTATTTTAAAAAAGATAGCTATTGTATTTTATAGACTGTATCAAAGGTCAAAAAATACTATTTTCATACTAACAAATTAATTAAATAACTAAAATATTGATACCATTTTTACAATAAATACATTTGGACCGACCTAGACTGAAGGAATTACTAACTGTAGGACTGAACATGTATATACCATTTGTTACATCAAAACCCACTTCATTGGATTGAGAAGTTATGGGGGTTCTACGATGAGTTAAGTGTCATCCCCAAGACACTAATGGATGCAAATAAATACAAAGGGTTTCATGAAAATTTAATGATGATTTTCCGTTCTAAAGATAAAATATCTAGAATATATACACAATAATCAACTAAACCTATAAATAATGCCTAAATAAAAAATAAAATATACAATAAAACCAAACCAATAAACATAACAAAAAGTAATTGGAAACCAAAATACATCCTCAAGTATTAAAAAATAATTCAAAATTATAAATTCACAAGTAAAATTGACATGAAACACCCATATCGATCTAAGATCTAATTGCATATTCCATTCCCACAATATCCAGAAGATTCACTAAATAACATATATACCATTCCTTTTCCCATTTCTCAGTTTAGGAAATATAAAAGCACACAATTATTCCCAAAAATGGGGTGACTATATACAATGTGGGATTTAACCCTAATTACTTCCCAACTCATTCCACTATGAAAAAAAATGTCAGCATAATCTATATAAGTTAGTTTAAATTAGTGTAATCAATTTATATCTCAATCGTAAACATGTTCAATAATAAGCATAAAAAATATTAAAATAAATAATTTTCACTTAGAATATCATCCTTGTATATTTGTAATACACAAAACCATGTCCCCAGAAAGACACCATGCACTCCTAGGTGACTGTTCAATATTAATAATCAGTCTCTTGTTTATCCAACAAGTTTTTACAAGGTGATGAATACAAGGTTCACTAATGGAACACTCACCTTCCTCTAGGACAATTTCTATGAATGATCTCACACAAGACTTGAATACTACATTCCCATTCCAAACCATTCCACATAAATTATTTTCATTCGTTATATAATTTTTTTAAAAAAATACATGTTTTAAAACAAAATCATCATTTAAAAGTTATCATTCTAAAACTACAAACAAAAGTAATTTTCCAGAAATCTATCCATTTTTTCTAAAATTAAAAATTTATAAACAAAATGAGTTTCAATCAAGAATCCTAAAATAATTTTACAATAAATTCATGAATATAATTTAATAAAAAATTAACCTTTATGTTAAATTTTATGTCGATATAAGACAGAAAATACATACATCAAAATGGTTTTCTAAAATGAAGAACGACACAATAGAAATCCAACATCCAATCACAAATAACATTTCCATTAAACGATCTAACAATATTTTTTCATAAAAAATTCATAACACATATATATATCCAAGACACACATGGTATAAAGCTTATATAAATAGAATAACCAGGGATATAAGATTAAGAATGATGAATGGGTACATACTAACAAATATGAATCTCAAACATACAATGATTTAACTAATAATCACATACAAATCAAATGGTACCATCTCGAAAGGGATGGGAGAAAACCATATTGATTTTCATGAGTGATATGACATTTAATAAATATTTGTGGAGATAATTCTGATCATACCCATAATTTTATGGGTTACAACTATTCACCACATGGTAAGTCTCTACAGATTGTAAAATCGTGTGTAAATTGTGTGGGGTTATTGTTTCAATCCATTTTTCTACACTGTTGAATCACAAGATTATGAAATCCATATACCAATCATTTTTATACTATTCTATGATTCACAGTTCCCCATATTGCATCTCGTGGTTTTTCCATTCCATGTGTTAACTATACACTAGCCAATTTCCCAATGTCTTCCAATGTATAGTTTCTTAGAGGTGGTTTACTGTTTCTACTAACTATACACAAACCGTGAACCAATATAAAAGCATCTAATTCCTTTAAAACCACCTCATTAAAACTTTGAAAATAACCCAATCAATATATTAACTCAAAATTCATAAATGAATAGTAATGTACATAACATTGGGAGTGTTATATTACATATGACCTTTTGTCTACATGATTGCAAAATAGTTCAATTTTATAAAATTTCCCATGGTTTTATTTAAATTTATAAATGATTTTTAAAAAATATTAATAATGTAATGATTATTATTTGGGACATTATGGAATAATAAAATTACATTAGTCAACCCATTGATGACATTTTTGGAATATGAGATAAATATCATCCAAACATCTAAGGTGGAATTAATAGATTAATACATGCCAAAAAGTAAAATGAATAATAAAAATGAAATAATTTCATTATAATGTAAACAAATAGAATAAACATTTTATTATTGTTGTTAAATAGATAACATGATGAGTCATAATCATTATAATGGATACTTTACATTGAAATCAAATTTCTAATTCTTCTAGATATTTATTTTCAAATTTTTCTTATTCCATGTCCACATTCTTAAAATTAATTTATTGATACATTCATTTGAATAAAATGGATTATAAAGAAAATTTTATTTTTATTTTCACTTTCATTAAAATGGGTTTTAATGTGAATCTTATATTGTGTTTTATATGAAACATTTTGACTAAAATGTTGAGGTATTTTTAGTTTTAACATATACCTTGTAAAATTTTATCCAACCACCAAAATAATTATTTCGTGTTTGTATTTATTTAATATATTTCATGTTCTATTCAATAATGAAACTTATTTCTATTTTTTATAAGTATTTTCAAAAATCATTTTCAAATGCATTGAATATTATTATATATGAATATGTTTACTTTTTTCTATTGTTTCATATAATATTTTTATGGAAACAATAGATTATATTAATTATGATTATATATTGGTTTTTTGTACTAGTTACGATGATGGATGGTGTTTTTATAGACTAAAAACATGTGATTTTGATAAAAAAGGAGATGGATAGTTATGTTATAATCTTAGAAAGGGTTAGTCCATTATATCCCTCAAAATATTTGGTAAATAATTATGTTCTATGGATAATTATGGTGGAAGTTGGATATATTAGTTTTTCTAATAATAAAGTTCTTATAAGGACAATTTCCTAATTTACCTACATGATTTATCTATGCTAGATATGAGTTTTAATATAACTAATATATGATTTCATAATGTATGAAAATTAGTTTTTTATTTATGGATATTATATTATACTTTTAAATGTTGGAATTGATATCTTTTTGGAAGAAATATTGAAATATTCTTGAATTCAAAGGATGATTTATGTGATTATTTTTAATTTATTATTTCATTTAAAATATTTTATTAAAAGTTTTTATCCGTTATGTTAAGATATCTAGTAAGTAAATGTTTAATTGGTTCCCACTATTTATTTTGAAAATGCCAATATTTATGAGTGTTCATAGAATAACATGTTTCTTTATTTCTTTTTATATGTCAATTACTATTCATTTTTTAGTCAAGAAACATTTCATTATTTTTCACATGGTTCGATGGATTTATAGTGACTTGGGTGAAGTCAAAATTAAAATTGTGTTGATATTGGATGAAATAGAATCTTTTTTATATGAAAAATTTATTATAATGGGGTAAAAATGTATACACGGTGGATGTTCCCACAATTTTTTGTATTATTTTTTATGTAATGGTGATTAAATAATTATACAAAACTCTATAGAATAAAAATCTTCAAATTTAAAAAAATTAATCATTCAATATAAAACTCAATACTATGCAATGTTGATGGATTAGTACTTATTGTTCTTATAAAATGATGAGTATATTTAATTTTAGATGTTATGATAATGTATATATTTCAAATTTATTTTAATCATGATATAAAATTTTAATATTTCCATGTTGTTTCATATAAACTATGTCTATTCAAAATGTTATTTTATATAAGAAATATGGAAGTTGAAGTATGAATGCACTAAAAGGTTAATATACTTCTAAATAAACAACCTATAGTGGTTTCAATTGGAACTGAATAATTGATTTTTGTGATGGATAATTTGACCTTAAAATAAAATGATATAGGTATACATTATAGGTAGGAACTAGATTTACCATTTAAGAACATGTCAAAAGTGGATAATTTTATAAGACAACACCATTTAACCTTTAGTGGATCTTACTCCACATTTGTAGCTAAAGGAATGATTATTTTTTAAAAAAATATATTTGATTTGATTGGTTTCTCATATAATCAAAATGAAAATCTTACTATTTACCATTTGGAAGTAATACCAATCAATTTTGGTAAATTTTTAAGAATACAATAGAATGGTAAGATATCTACTCCATGGGTTCTGATTCATTTTAGAATATTTTTCCTGTGAATTATTTTCATATGTTTTTTTTGAAATAGGATAAAAACAAATTATATAAATAAATAAATGTGGTATGATTTATCTTCCAAATATTATACAACACTACCCAATTATAATGGTATAAAAAGTCTTCTATCTGAGATATTACATGTAATTAGTTTTAAATGGGATTTATACACACACATAGAATAGAATTCGCCTCTCATGAATATAAATGTTATGAAAAACATGTTCATTGTGATAATAATAATGGAATTTAATTTAACGATGATCATGTTCTTTTGGAAAGAAAAAAGAAATATCGATCCAAGTGGTATGGAAATGGGAAAATTCCATTAATGAAATTTGAAGATAAGAAAACAATCTTTTTCTGTTAGTGATATGTTTGGTATAAAGAACCAAGAGGGTTTTATTTTTGAAATATGGAAATTTATTATGATGTTCTATGTTAGGTATTGTGGATAATTATTGGAAATAAATCCCTCTTGATAGTAGTAATACTTATTTTGATAAATATGCAATAATGTGGTTTATATGTAATGGGATGGGTCAATATGAGGATGCATGTCAGATGAATAGAATTAATAATTAGAAAAATCAAAACATTATGTAGAATATTGGGGTTAAATCCTACATGACTAAATTTTTAGATGATAGGACCTAAAGAAATGTTCTAGAGGGTAAATTACATGTTTATAAAATTTATGATAATTACATGTTTCAGTTCGGGTCTACATAATTTGAATGGAATTAAATGTAAAATAAACACACAACCTCAATAAATAAAGTCATTACTTCTAGTATACACACCATGGGGAATTATTTTTGTTGTTAAAATTAAAAAATATATTCACATTACAATATGGGGAAGTTATTTACTTTTAATCCATGTTACCCTTATAATTATAGAATTATATTCAAGGTATGCATTCTCATTTATTATATCATTTAATTAATGATTAAACAATAAAGGAATTTATTTTCTATAATGAATTTCCATTGATATATAAGAATGAATTTATACCTTTGATAACTTATCAAGAGGATGTGAAACTATTAACAGGTGGAAATGAATGTTATCTTTCTCATGTGGATAAAATTTAGGGACCTATTCCAATTAACAATGTTCCTGTAGTAAAATAATATTTATAAATTTTTTCTGATGAGTTATATTATATTATACCAATAGGAGATTTTGATATTACATCTTAATTAGTTCTTAATTATAATATAATTTCAAAACACCTTTATTGAATGGATCATGTAAATATTATGGTATTGCATAATCAGTTACATGAATTTATTGATAAAGGATTAATTCATTCTTGTACTTCAACACGGGGTTCCTCTATATTTTTTTAAAAAAGTTATAATGGTCCATGAAGACATTCATTCATTATATAGAATCGAATAACACTATTTTTAAGAATGAGTATCTATTTCCTCATATTGATGCCTTGTTTCATCATATCATGGGAGGTAATTTTTTTGGTTAATCATAAGTCCTTTTTTCATCAATTGATGGTGATAAAGGTAGAAATCTCAACGACCGAGTTCCATACTATTAAAGGAAACTATATATTTCTAGTTATTACCATTGGGTTGATAATTTCCCTAGAATTATTCATCGATCTTATGAATATATTTTCCCATGAATATTTAGATTACTTTTTTTATGTTTTTCAATTATATTTTTATTTATTAAAAATATTATGATGATCAAAAAAATAATTATTGGAATAATCTGAAACCCATAAAATAAAATAAGTTATATGGAAAATTTATAAAATATTTATTCTGGATACAATAAATTTTTCTAGTGTTCATAACATAAATAAATATGGAATAAATTTTGATCACACTAAAACTAATTTGGTTTATTATTTTTCAAGTCATAAAAATATTACTAAAATTTGTATTTTTCATTGATTAGAAGGCTATTATCGATTAGTTTGTATAATATTTTAATTTTCATCTACCCTTATATAAAAATTAAAAAATAGTAATAGTAACATTTTGATTGCATATTTTGGTGAATGTTTCATGGAATTGGAATAATGATTAGTGAATTATATTATTTTATCCATTTCATTTAGAAATGGTGACCTAGTTATCTACAAAAATTATACTTTGAATGTTCTTGGTCATATTTCATTTTAGAAAAATTAGGTAATTTTTTATGCTTCACTTCTATTAAAACAGTATTAGAAAATTTTCCTATGTATGACCTTGAACGGGTATCTATAGAGTTTTCTTCTTAAAATTGGGCACATCATTTATTTGGAGTAAATCTTGAAATATAGATTCATTATAAAATTTTGAAATATAATTTCACCAGAAATGAATTGATCATGGGAGAATGGGGATGGTTGTAATTCATAAAGTATTATGAATGCACAATTTATTATCATCAAGGTAAAAAAAAATAGCTATCACATTGATTCAGAAAGATAATTAGTAATAAACTATGTTGTATCGTGAAAATGATCACTTATTTAATGATTCGATGAGTGTTGGACTAGAAATTTTGTATGTATTAAAACCCTTATTATAATTTTATGTGTTAGTAAAATCATATTAGTTAGATAGTACTAACAAATCATATATTGAAGACTATGTTTTTTATGAAAACAAAAAATAGGTTATAAAATATATGTTTAATAAATTTAATATTGAAAAATAAGGTGTTTTAATATTCATTGAATGGTTATGTGGTTCATCATACCCTTGGTTGAAGAAATAACAATTTATAGATTATCATAGTTCTCTGTTTTCTATTCAACACCATAGAATAAAAATATAGAGAGGACTATTCGAATATTTCTAGTGGGGTGGAATTAATATTATTATAGAATATTTTACATTGAAATGTTCAAACATCCAATAGGTTAAATTTAAATAAAAATTTATAAAGGAGATTATTCAGGCTTTCCCAATTCCATAATTGATATATGAAAGAAAATCTATTGAATTTTTGGTGGTATTAATATTGACATATTGAGGTAATAATGTTATTTTGGTCATTATTGACTTATTAACTATATATTATCATTTTAATCCAATTAAATATAAAATATATATAGTTAAGCAACCCAAAATTTATCTAAAGGATATAATTATATTACATGGAGTCCATATTTCCATTATATAGGATCATGATCACAGATTCACCTATACTCTCTGTAATGGAATAATTGGAACTTTGGGATCTGAATTACATTTTAATATAGATTTTCATTCTTAATCCTATTGAACATATGAGAGTAATATATAGGCTTTGGGGGATGTTCATAATGATTATTCAATGTATTTTTATCAATGTTGGGCTCAATATCATAATTTGTTTAATTTTTCGATCAATAATGTTCTTCATTACAATGTATAAATTTCTCCATTTGAAGAGGTATATGGAAAGAAGTGTGAGACTTGAGTTAGTTGGGATGTATTCGAGGAAATAATGTTAGGGTTATTAAAATTATTATAATAAATTGCTGGTAAAGTGAAAATGATTCAGAACAAAATTAGTATAAATCATATTCGGTAGAAAACCTATGCATATAACTATAGTAATGATCCTTAATTTATCGTTTCTGGACATGTTTTTCTTAAAATATAAAAATGAAAAAATGATATATGTTTTGGAAAATAAATTGGATGTTTAGTCCATGGTACATTAGAATGTATTAAATCCTGGAGGTTGTTGATTGAGTTTTTTACTGAGTGGTCTTCACCCTATATTTATCTAATTTACATTTTGTGTCTCATGTATCATTGTTTAGAATATGCATTCCCTTATAATCTCTTGTTTTGATCTGTTCCTTATTTTGGTTAGAAGAAAATATTTCATATAAAAAACATTTTTAGAATAATGATCATATGAATAAAATATTTCTAAATAAGGTAATTTATCAATTTAATATTTTTTCTGAAAACCATATGGTGTAAAAATAAACTAGATAATATAAAAATTATATGAGGGAATTATATCCCCATTATTTATGAAATGATTAAAATTTAATGTATGAAATTTCATAAACGGGGGAATATTTTATCAACCCATTCCGTAATTATATTTTACAAATTCATTATTATTATAATAATTTTATGTAATTTTTCAAAAAAATTGGGGAAAACATTATTTTTGAACTAATTTAGGATTAATGCATCATATAACTTAATTTAAATGATTTATTTCTAAATTAATGAATGTTAATTTGATAAAATGAAAATCCTTTTATACATTATCATATCAAAAATATTATAGGGTGAAATTTTGGTAGTTATTTTAAATTTTCTTTTTCAATGAATAGTGAAAAATTCTAATGTTTTAAAACTATCATTTTTGACTAAGTAAATAAAATTAAAAGTCCTATTAGATCATAATGTAACATAATAATCTATTAATTATAAATAATATAATTAATAACATATGAATTATCATTATAGCATATTTTGGTTTATGTTCATTTTGGCCTTAAAATATAATTTTTTCTAAAAAAATGTTTTATTATTTATTTTAATTTAATATTAATTTAATTTATGAAACATTTAAAAATTTAATCATGAAAATTTAATTCCATAATTAGAATTGGGGTGACCAAATTTGGTATGTACTTCTGTTTTTTATTCGATATGAATAGTAATAGTAGTAAATATTTTTCAACTTCATTAAGGGTAAATATTGTTAATTAGATTAAAAATGAAATTTTATTGACAAAAATTGACTTATATATTTTTTTATGTAAATATAAAGTCTAAAAACTCACTCTATTACTTTTAATATGTATATATATCTTTATATGGAAAAAACAAACTTAACTTCATTAATAAATGTTTACCAAAATATAGAACAGATTTATTTTTATCACATTATTTTATTTTTATGTTTTTGTATTGAAATAATTTATTTAAATTCTTATGCATCATATACATAATTCTTGCTCAATATGTATTCAAATTAATTAAATTATTTTAATATAATGAAATGTAATATTTTTGGGTGACTTATAGTGTCTAGTAAATTTTATATATACATATATGTTATCAATGATGAGATAATTTAGTATATAATAATTAAAAATTTCCATGTTTCTCTAAAATTATAATTAAATTAATATATTCAAGAATGAAAATAATGATTTTTATAAAAAATAATATACTCCAAATTGATTTTAAATTACTAAAATATTATCTCTGGGTATGTGAATGTGGTTTGACTTATAATATCAACATTGATCCATTAATGGGTCACTTTTCATTTTATTGTAACATTCAGGAATCCTTTAGTGTTAAAATCCCTCAAAATGTTGTTATGTTTCAAAAGGGTTAGGGTTTCAAACAAAGATACATGGTTGAAAAAATAACCTAAACTTGTCCAAATTTGATTTTATGCATGTATTTAGGCACATAATGATATTTTATTTGAGTTATGACCAATTTGAACAATTTTATAATTAAAATTAATTTATGTTAATTTATAACATTATTTAATTTAAGGATTTTCACTCCCCATACTTATAAAAGTTAACTCCTACCATCTCTTCCATACAAATTTTTAGAACTCTATATCATCCAAGACCTACCCAAATATATTTCCTAAATCCATCCCCACATCATATTTCATTTTATTGATATGAAAACCATCCTAATAAGTAATTAGGTGTAAAAATAAAGAGGATGTCCAAAAAAGAGGTTTATTTTCTAATAAACCATTTACATTTTGTTTCTCCATCTTTCTCAATCAAATATTTATCAACCATGGAAAAAAATAAAATTAATTTCTTAAAATATATAAGTTATTATGTTAATGGAATACATATATCCATATCAACTTCCTCCAAAATGGAAAAAAATTATTCATTGTTGGGTCCAAAAATGTTCATGTGAAATATTATATGGCTTTTGTGAGTTTGAATACAAAATAAATAAATAAAACCATTTCATGAAGTTAAATTGTCAAATGAATTATAGGCAAAATTTAACCCCCTTTTATGCATAGCATGCCTTATATGCAGGTCACCACTCTTGATGGATCCCCCACAAAAAATTCATTTCTCTCGAAGAGCTGTCTTCACCACCCCCTCCCACCCCACAAAAAAATTATTTTGAGGGTCATGAAGAAACCATGAGGACTCCCAGAAAGAAATTTTCATTTTTTGTGTGATGTGTTACCTTCAAAACCCCAAAAAACCGAAATTGCCCATGGGAAATTGTTTTTTATTACTTCTAGAAAACGCATGATGATGGTTATATCTTCATCCCTTTAAAAACCACACATAATGAAGGTAATAATTTAGGGATAAACTACTATAGTAAGTGATTTCAGTTGGTTATCTCTTACTGAATAAAATAATTTATGAAATGGAACTCACACGACCACCCAAAAAGGGTGGTCTCTCACATAAGAAACCATGTTCATTGAAAATGTTTTTTTAAAAAAGAATATATATAGAATATATTTAGAGGACTATCATTTCAGTAAAGGTATAGTGTAGGATTTTATCTTTTTACATAGAAGTTGACCTTACCATAGCACCTTAAAAAAATACAATTCCTGGGATGGACCCATTGATCTAGCATTCAGAAATACTTTGGCCCGTCTACAAACTATCCCAAAAACACTATATGTCAGCTTCTCAAACCAGTCTCTAGGCCACATATGTTCCCCTTTTAAATATAGTCATTAATATCATCCATCGTGGCCCCCATCCATATATGAACCTAGAAAAGGAAACAATGGAATGTTTCTCATTTTGTTGTGAATTCCCATATTAAAACATATCCAAAAATTATCCTTCGTAGTGGGTAATGATCTTTGGATGATAATAATTATTTATCTCACTCATAATGAGGACCACAATCATAGAGGTAGTAATAGGGACCTCACCATTTCAGAAAATAGGGGAAACCACTTTCCATTCCAATTGATGAGTGTTACTGCATTATCTATATCTTATACACATTGAAATTGGGAAAAGTGAATCTGTCATGGAGTAATCACCAAGTCCTTTTTATGATCTATATTCATACATGACTTTCTGTTCAATCGTTATGGATTTAAAAGAAGAGTATTGATTAGAACAACAATTCCCTTTCTCACTTCGGTAGCCCTAGTATGATCCACCAGTATATGATGAATATTTTTTATCAACCAAATGTTACAAATACTATTAATTCTCACACAAATAATGAATCATTTTGTCTTTGAGGTTAGAGATGATCATAGCATCTACCTGATCAAATACATGTCTTGGGAGGAGATTCTATTTCCAGATCATCCTCTCATCTTTCCTAGGGGCGACTAGTATAGTATAAATTCCAATAATGTTATCACTAATAAAAATATTCACACTCCTTTGGAGAAAAAAACATAAAAGGGTTACACTCTTTGTAAGAAAAAAAAGCACCACCTCTATTCGTGTTTGTCGAACAATATTGAACTACATGGGACTTTATTCCCATCTAAATGAGTTACGTAGAATGCATCCCTGAAGTATAAAACAAGTACATAAAATTCTCATTAATATATTCAGCTACATATTACTAGAAGGATCACATCTATCCTTATAGGCTACATATATTTTAGGTACCTCAGGTTCTTTCATCATAATCCCCATAACGACCCATGACTAGACACTTTTTTCCTAGACATAATTTCGACATCATGATAATCTTCACGGTTTGGTTCTTCTCACATCACCTCAAAATCTATGATGTGTCCCATTATGTGAAACTATACTATGTGGGTTAATATTTAATTCAAAATAATATTAGAAATCTTATACCATGGGCCCAATTTTGACTTTTAAACAACACTCAGTTTATAAGTTGATGATTAATTTCAGAGAGCCCCATTGTGTGGCATAAAACCACTATCTTATAAATAAATGAGATTTTTTATCTATAATATGTTTTCATATGGGAACCATATATGGAACACTAGGGATACATAAATATGTATCTTTCAATAAATATCATTTTTTACATAAATACGATTCAAAATTCAATACATTCTATTAATGTTTTTGACAATTTATTGGTGACATATCCCAAATTATGGATTTAATAAAGCATCAAAAAATATGTCTTAAATCTATAATAGAGTCCATGAGTTGGAAATAATTTCCCTTAAAAGGGTTTGATGAGCTCGATCACCTATCCCTCAATCAATGTGGGACCCTAACAATTATTGGAAACATGTCCCATTGACTATCTACCATTTTAAATGAGGCCCATGAAATACCTCAAATAAGGGATTTGTTTGGAGTTTTCAATTCCAGAAACAATACTCATTGGAAACCTCTCGGAATAGTTGTGGAAATATTTGTATGACATAAATGTTAAAACCAAAAACATCGGAATACACTATTTATTATCCACCTTGGTTTTTAGGATGAAATATAAATGTCGAACCCAATGTGAACCCATTATTGAGATAATTGTGTCGACCACATGTTAGACACCTTTCACACAAAAAATGAATGACAAAAAAAATTGGATCTTGAAAAATTTATTATGTATCTGATCATTTTTCTATATTTTTATTTAATAGGGTTTTATTTTTATTTTTATATATCAATTCTTATGTATAATAACTCTCATCAATCTTTTAAATTCTACCAACCAGCCTAAATTTATGCATGTACCACCACCCAAACAGGGGCCCCATCAAAATAGAGGACATTGTGACCAACCCAACATCAATAGTTATGGGTTTAAAATCCTATAATTCAAGATTAAAACTGAAATGGTACTATAAATACGCACTATGATTCATTTCAATCCATATATGGACAAATTATAACCAAATATCCCCTAAATTATGGTTCGTGGCCTAAGATTTAATGCTACCAGTTCCCATTTCAAACCGTTTCAGATGTCTATCGCTAAAACACATCAAAAATTTCATACCTTATCAAATGATGGTTTATAAGGATTTAAGAAAAAAACTCATACCAAAACATCAAGGTTCACACCTATGGGATTCTAAATGCTACCGCAATCTCCAACTCCAACAGACATCCGACCCTTACCTTAATGAGACTTCCACCCTCAAGTGTCCATCTGATGTCATTCAGGATCGATCACATAGGACATCCCAACAAGGGTTCAAACTAGTCATCAAGGAATAACAAAATACCTATGTTCCTTCAATATAACCTTATTAACAAAATACAGTAGGAAACCATGAGTAGGCACACACCCCTACTTGTACCCAGACAGTCACCCATAAAATATTAGAGGCATCCGGAGAAACCATTTGAAAGATTGAGACATAAAATAGGGGTAGATCCATATATCTTATCCAAATATAATTTTTATTATTTTATAAATTAAATAAATAGATAATAGGAGTAGGTGTACATCCATTCTCTATATATTGAATTTCAACATATTCTTATTGTTGCTTTAAATGTTACCCCTTACATCTGGAAATTATAGATGAAAAGAAATATATTTTTCAACATTATATTAGTTTTATAGGAAATAATTATAAAATTTATGGTGAAATGAAGTCTAGAATAGAACCATTCCTCCAAATATGAACTAAACCATCAATATTATATGACTTTCCATCAATAGAAAACACGTATTCCTAATATATACAAGGAGGGTGATTGTAAAAAACCCATGATAAAAGGATAATCAAATTACACCCATATATACCCCAATTAAAGGCTATTGGCATGAAATGGTGGTCACTCCAGTTCAGGGACATATCCCCACCAAATATCTAGATACCATTCAAAAAATTATGACAATATCAAGGGAGATACTCAAAATGGCCCATGTATGTGAAAGTCATCACACATAGTTGGAAACCCTAATTTCCTGTAGGAAATCATATAAAAATATCACTAACCAAAATTGGATGATTAATATCCAATCCATAATCATTATTTAATGATTTATGATGTTCATAAAAAACAAATAATTTTTTATTTGGAATATTAACATCCTAATCAACCATTATCAAATAATAGAGATAATAGATCAATTAGAATGGTCCTCCCTATAAATTTTCTATCAGTAGATCTAGTGGACATCCTCAGAGATCATGCTAAAATTAATAAATTACAACCATAATTTTATTAATCAAAAGATACAATTTCCCATTGGGATACAAATTAACCCTCTTCTTGAATAGAAGTAAAAATTGCAAGAATGTTATCACCTTCATATTGTCCTCCTCGAATTTCCTCACCAGGGTAATCATTGTAGAATTTTACCTTGTAGTTGGAAAAATATTCTTGATGGTATTCCACCATATGATGGAATTATCTTGGAATTTCTCTCCTATAATGAAACCCCATTTAATTATGATATCCCTCTCCATGATGAATCAATACTAATGAATCCATCATATTGTGAAGCGATTGGGGGTAATGGGGATTTCTATGCATGATTCCATTTAATTAATAAAACATAATCAATATCAACTAGATGATATCCCATGGAAATGGTAATTCCATGAATATAACTTTGATCGTCTTCCAACCAATATATTATAATCAATTCATGTCGACCATGTTATTTACAACAAATACACATGGAAATTTCTACATTGGGAAGATCCAGTTGATGAATATTTTTTAAATGGTCAAGGAGACCTAATGATCATGAAACATCTATTGAATAAAGACAATATACTAGTTATGTGTTGGATTTTATACACTCTACAATTCGACATTCAATTTGAATTTTTAGATGAATGTGTGAACACAATCTTCTTTTATATATAGACTAATCATCATCAACAAAAATGTATTTTATTATTATGAATATCAAAGACACATCAAAAAAAATATAATTAACTTTCCATCAAATCGACATTGGGGCTCTTCTGGTTGCATGACACCTGAAAATGGTAAACAGTTAAGGATATATTTAACGAACATGTCTCGACGTGTCAAAATATCTTTAGAAGCTGATCGCAGACACCTCATTTTGTGTTCATATCAGAGGAAGAGGAATACATAGGGAATTGCATTTTACATAACTCTAAAATTAGAAAATCCCACCAATTATCACATTGTGTAATGCCATATACTCAGTCATAAATTTAGAAATAGCTTATGTTCCCAAAAAATGGGATTCACATAAAGAACCAACACATACATACTATAAAAGAAGATCATCTAAATATAGTGATCAATAAAAAAACTCATACATAAATATCCTAATAAATTTGAGGAATCCATATAATTAAGGGAATCCAATTTTCAGACAATGAAATTATCTTTGGATTCTGATAGCCCAGGGTAAAATCATATAATGAAACCAACCCATTTTTTGAAAAAGATACCTAATATCATAATGGTAGTTTTAGAATAATTAAATGTGATTGTACATGGGAAACCCTTGGATATATGGCTCATGAAATTTTTAACACATCTTATTTGACAAATAAATTACACCTGAAATGTTGTGAAAATGGAATATATGTAACTCTATCCCATGGGTATGGGGAAATTTTTGGTAACTCAATGTTTTACATAGTGAATATCTATATTTTCCCATTTGGGGTGAGTTCAAAAAAATCATTTCATCCAATCATCTGATGTAGTTTCTTATTAAAGGATGAAATAATAATAATTAACCAGTTGTTCATTTTAGATCACCCTCTACTAGATAGTTTCAAAGGGATACATGAATAAAAGGATGAACTCATGTGTTAGTCACAATAAAAAATGAACCATAAAGGGAAAACCCCTATTAAGTATCACAGTTCTTCCAGTAGACAATTCTGGAGCAACCAATTCTTCCATTATTCAGATATTGATAAAATTATCATGAATTAATTTTCATTAGTGAAAATAATTAGAAACATTATTACTAATGTGGTAGAAATTCAGGACAATGAGGGAGAACAATTTCAATATATTTTAATTCAAAACATGATCCAGAAAAAATAACCAAAGAAGGTATACACACCGGAAATTAGATGATTACATAAAATTCGAAAATTCATTTGAATTACAAATTACATCACCATTAAAGGGAATCTACCAATGAAAATTTTAATTCAATAAATCAATATAACATGTTACCTATGGGTATTTAACCCTTTAAATTATAGGAAATATTGGCATAGTGTGCAACCCAAATGAGTGAACGGAGAAGAAATGATTTCAAACTACTTAGGTGTAATATTTTAAATAGATATATTCATCAAATAGAACCTCATTCCACTACTTCAGAATAAATTAATCGAATATAAGAGATCTTTATACCTGGGAAAATATATTCACAATGTCTGATTAATGAAATATCAAGAAAAAAACTTTATTTGGATATAGTGACAGGTCATTATTAGAAATAAAAAATATAAAAAATAATTTATACCAATGTTTTGTCAAAATCGTTTCTTTGGGCCCCCATTCACAACGATTTTTCTAAACCATTGGGAATCCCCACTTTGAGACCACTTTTCACAATGGTTTGGAAAAACCATTGGAAAAGGGCATGGATTTCCAAATGGCTTTTCCAAACCATTCGGAAAAACCCACTTTTAGACCCCTTTTACCAATGGTTTGGAAAAACCATTGGGAAAGAAATTTATTTCCCAATGGTATATCCAAACCATTGGGAAAAGTGAACTTTTAGACCAATTCTCATAGTGGTTTGGAAAAACCGTTGGGAAAGGGTATGGATTTACCAACGGTTTTTCCAAACGATTGGGAAATTCCAACATTGACACCACTTTTCCCAATAGTTTATAAAACTCTTGGGAAATCCATAGCATTTCCCAAAGGTTTTCCAAACTATTGGTAAAAACACACTTTTATACCACTATTCCAATTGGTTTGTCTATAACATTGGAAAAATGGTATACTTTGATACCACTTTTCCCAATGGATTGGATAAACTGTTGGGAAAGGGAGGGTGCCTATCCCAATGGTTTTCAGAACCATTGGGACAAGTGTAGTTATTTTATATGAAATATTTTTTAAAATATCATCCAATAAATCTATATATGAATAACATATAAATATATATATATATATACAAATATATTCTTAATGGTAATTGTAGGATAGTTTTAAAGTCATTGATTTATAACCCACATGTTGTGGGTTCAAACCTCCGCTGTAACATTTTTTATATTTTCCTATACCAACAGTTTGGGGAGCTATTACAATGTATCCAAACTATTGGTATAAGTAATTTTCTGATTAGTGGTTGAAAGTAGATTAAACCCTTTTTTTTCCAAAATAATATACAAATTTTATTCAAGATATAATTAGACAGATCATGCACAGGTGTGGTTAGAACCAACACATATGGTTCATCAATTCATGGCCCATTCTCTAGTCTATTATCCGTTATCCATATCCATATGGCATGTTGACACTATTTAATTTTTGTTATACCAACTACATGCTATGGAGGAAAATGTTTACAAGTACATCCAGAAAGGAAATGATACCTAGAATGGGTAGATGAATCTACCCCCTGCATTATTTTTGTAATTCTATATTTCCAAATATAGATGGATAATAAGACATAGACAATCATATATTGAATTTTTCATCTCAATGTGGACCAATGATGGTACCATTGTAACAATAAGAACCACCAATAATCAGTTTTTTGTACAATCCTTATAGTAAAAAAATCATATCATACACCTGTATACTCATAGGGTTGAAAAAAGGATTGGAAAACATTTAGCGACAATTTATTTTCTACTATAACCCAACACTATAAAATGAAACAGGCCTTGACATATCAAACATCAAATAGTGAAAAAAATATATAATTAGGCATTATTTTTTGATGGAATAGTCTAACGTACCCCCAAAATTTTTATTTTTCATAGTTCAATTTTTTAGGTATTTTCATAGAAAAAAATCAATATGAGTTGTGAACAATTATCATTACCATTATATAAATGACTAGGTTTTGAGACCATTATAAATTTTTTCAGTTACTAGAATAAATCATCTTGTGAACTAGAGAAGAAATACCATTGGTACCAGTAGCTCAGTGAGTGAAGAAGAGAAATGAAGAAACTATAATCATCACTCTAAAACCAACTATTGAACTGGATCTTAAACCAAACAATAGACCTTATCATGTAGCAATCCTCCAGGGTAGAAATATAATCAACAAGAATACATCAAGAGAAATGGGGGTACATAAATGATCCTATATTGAGGACTATGAAAGTAATGTCGATTCCTTCCAAGAAGAGTAGGTTCCGGGATAAGTATTAGTTTCCATGGATATTACATTTACACTCCTAAAACCTATGAGTATTGAAAAATTCAGTCTTCTTGATCACATGAATTATTTTCTCTTTAATCAAATATTGGGGCACACCATCCAAGACTATTTTTTTTAAATATGTTCTTGACAAAATGGTTGATTTTGGGTAGTTCAAACTGGGAAAATCACAAGTATAAGTAGTGTGTCTTTCCAATGTCTCTATAAAGAAATAGGGTGAATGAAAACATATTAATAGATAGAATGTGAAGAATTTTAGATATTTGATGAATATAAAATCAACCAACCAAAATCATATTATTCTCTATTAACTGTTAAAAAATAAATTGTTCTACCAATTGGTTCTACTATATCACAAATTAATCGTTAAATTCCACAACCCTAAAAAGGTTGATATCTGTTGAAACAAAATGTAGATATGGAAGGGAACATACATTGGAAGATGACCCTCTACCTAATACAATGTATTTATTGACTCTCTTGGACACCATGAAATCAGTTTAAAAATATTAGATGTCTACCTACCAAATGATACAGTGGGAATTGTCCCATAAAATAAAGTGCTCCCTAGAAAATGAATTAATCATTAGATAAAATAATTTCATAGATTCAATGGATCTTATATTTTATGATGAGTGTTATCATCAACTAGATCCTCCCAATCCAAATTGGGGAGACATGAATTTAGGCCATGGAAACTAATGAAATAAAGGGATGAAAAACCATGATCAAACACAATATGGAGGCTAAATTCATGTTGGATCTATCTATGCTATTAATACTCATCTGAAATCCCTTAAACATTGGAAAAATTACCAACAATATTTCTCAACACATGGGAAAATATATCTAGAACTATTCTTTTTGGAATTCCAGTAGACAAATAAGTGACATCACAACCAGTCCTAGAAAATGGGATGGTCAAGGATATTAGATCCAAAAATAGGTAAAATTCCCTCCTCATCTACTAAACAACCTGAAATATCTTTAATGGAATGTCAAATAAAAAAAATCATTTGAGGGAACCATTCCCCAATATGATATGTATGACTTTGGACTAAAAGTACGAAATCCAGAAGAAATTTGATATAGTTTCAGAAAAACATTCAATTCTAGATTCTATGAATCTATTAGAGAGTCTTCAGGAAGCACTAGTATAAACTCTATTGTGACATCATGAGTTTGAAGATGATGTTTATTCTACCAAGGTATATCGTGAAGATATTTACACTGATGACTGTTAGGTAGTTTCCACTTGTACTAAGGTGGATTGATATGATATTATATAGGGACATAATAGTACCATATACATATCATGAAAATTTTATTATATTTAAATATATTGAATATTAATTAATTATGGATCAATAGTTAAAATCAATCCTTTTTGTACACATGAACGATTTGGATAAACTGATGTTGATTTATCCCCTTACACTATAACACTACAAGGTTATTATAAAAGTGAATAGAAATCCCTAAACCCCATTTATCTCATATCTAATTTTGGGAGTCTTGTGATAAACATTGAGTTCTTGGTGATCCTGCAAGATTGAGTTTTCAGTTTCATACTAGAAGGGCATGATTCAATATGAATGTTGTTATCACTTCACCATAAAACAAATTCCATTAATATTGTAGCAATGGGAATATTAGGACATTACATGTTGATAGTGATCTTTTTGAGTGTTGTGAAATTAAATATATTCATGTTAGATTTTTCTTAGTATAAAGGAAGAAAACCATAACTGATGGTTTCTCTATAGTTACCACTCCAAATTAAATGGAAATGACCCCAGATAACCCATTTAAAGACATCAGTTATGAATATGAGTTTTCAATTAGTCATGTCAAAGACATTAATGCAGATTCATAAAATTGAAAACTTTCCTTCATGATGTTGGCCACATCAGTTGAATCTGAGGGCATTGAATATATCATTCATCCATCTATGGGGAGAGATACCTCAAATAAAAATGCACTAATTTTATCCCTATAACGTCATTATGACACTACATAATTCTCTAAACCTATGGATGTCATGATATCACTCTTAAAATATAGATATCAAAATACTAACCATTCCCCAAACCTTAATGCCCCTCATATTTTGAAAATCCTGAAATGGAAACATAGGGAGATGAATAATAAAATGTAGATGTTGATGAAAAAATATTATAGATTCTCCTCATGCATTGGAGGAAGGATTCTTCAACGCATTGATGAACTACGATACATAAATATTGTTAAATAGGTGTATCAGTGACCAACGTTGATCAGTACTGTTATTCCCATCAATGAGTAGGAATTTATTTCTATTTTCTAAAGGAAAATTCAGATGTTTTTGTTTTGAATGAAAAATAGATTCCATGTATATATCCTAATGAGTCTTTCCATAACATAGGATCCTCATGATTCCACAATGGTTACAAACTGGAATCTGGAAGGACTCATCTAATTCATGCAACTATTAATGTATTGGAAATTGAAAACATTTTAATATTTAATTTCTTTTAAAAATACTAGTAACTAAAATAGATATCCAAAATTATCCCCATCTAGAAAAATATTGGTCAGATTTGGGTTTTAGAGGCCCCAACTAGCACTATCTAGAAGATGAATTCCCAGTTCCTATTACATAACATTTGATTGATGAAATGACTAACTTTCAATACATCTCAATAATAGATTGATATTTAGAGTATATTCAAATACAAATAGACCAAGATGATGAATAATACTCTTACGTTGGACCCCTAATGAGTATTCTACTACTGGGTGATTCCTTTTAGTATATTGAATGTTGGCAGTACATATCACTGTTCTATGCCTCACATCATCAAACCATCCTAGAAAGATCATATAATTTTTAAGATGATGATTTTGTAGTAAAATTATGGAAAGGTTACAATCACATTGTTAATATAGGAATCATTTTTACATAGATCAACAACACAGACTAATCATTAACACCATAAAATGTGATTTTAATATTACCTCCATAAATTTTCATGTATTAATTATATTCAATCATTTCATCGAAATTGACCTAGAGCGTACTTTCTAAATTCAAGTTACTTCACCTCCTAAAAACCATATTTACTGTAGAGTACTATAGGGGATCCGTTCCTATATTATACACTTTATATAAAAACAGGATGAATTTTGTTCCCTTCACTAGGAAAATCAATAGAAGGTTCCTGTTTCAATGGACTGAGGACACCCATTAAGCATTCGATATTCCACATAAATATCTCCTGAACCTTGTAGTGATGATGTATCTAGTTGATGGAATGTCCCTCATTATCCACATGGAATCTATATAATGGTCACTAGTTGGATTCCTATTTCATATAAATAATTTTTATAGTGAAAAAACCATAATTCTATCAGTCTCACTACGAGAAACACTGATACTCAATATTAAGATATCGAAAAGTAGAACAAGGAGTTGGGTTTTTTCAATTCTTAAATTGTGGTATTATCTACACACCATGCATCCATTTTGATCTTTCAAAATGACCCACTCAAATATATCATTTTTCATCCCTTGTTGAAAAGATTTTTTTCATGATGGTTGGTCATTTTTCTGTAGTTCAACATATATTTCATATAGTTGAAGGGGATACCAGTTCAGGTCATAGAAAATTTCATAAAAGTGAATCCCTCTATAGAATAAGGGTCGATGAGTACCGAATATCTAAATAAATAAAACATCTATGTTAAGAACTATACCAAAATCTATAAAATTTTAATTTATGTTGAATCTATAATCAAAATCATAAAAAATGTAATAACTCAACATACACAATGATGTTTTGGTATCATTCACATTTCCCCATCAAAGGACATTCCACCTCACTATTTTCTATTATCTGAAGAAGCACTAAACCTAGGGGAAAAACCAAGCCCTCATTGCATCATTGGAGATGTATTTTTATATATTGCTTACCCAAATGATAATAAAAGGTTATTATAAAATTTAATGAATTAGATCAATAGTTATTGCAACATTCAGAAATAAACGTTGTCCCCTGCTTAATTGTTCTTAATAATTGATGGAAATGTTCAAATTTGAGGAAACAATAACTCATGTAATGTGTTCCAAGAATGCTCATGAAGATTAATTTTATAATTTTCATACTGGTTTAGATGATCCAAATCAGGGATAAATGATCATCATTATTTCCCATCATTGAATAGTATCACCATTTTTACAAAACTACAAGATAGAGATCAATGATATCAATATTACCAATGAACCTATTAATGATGAAAAAAGGTGGATTATTACCATCCCACAGTACCTCCAAAATTTTTCCCTTCTATTGTAATGATATTGTAAAGACTAGATCTAATTATTAGTGATAAATTTTACCATTTATAATAGATCAGGTCGTCATATGGTTCCTTATAAGTGATTTTTTGTTGAAATAATCCTAATATTCAATGATGGGGAGGATTGGAATTCCACAATAGTAGGTGTTCATAATGGAACTTATGATTCCCATCATTCAATAACCATGATTTCTCACCAAATCAAGAAGATTTGGTATCTTTACTTTTGATGAAAAATGATTGTACAAAATTTTTCAAAATGTGTTATTACTTTATAGTACATTCTGACCTCATCCATTATCCACTAGAGTTTTTTAATATAACTAAAAAGTCCTGCATATTCATTATATGTGGATTGTATTTTGGAGGGAGGTACCCTCCACATATGGAAAAGAAATTTAAATACATCCTGACTTCTACTCTATTCTTATAAAAATGTGATGTGGTGATACCTATCAGGAATTATGGGCCAAAATCATCAGTAATTTCAAAAAAAAAACCTATTCAGTAGGTTTTGTGTCCCACACACATCACTAAAGTATTATTACATAAACATATTCTCATTTAAATTGATGAAGATATGACTATAGTACAATATCGAATTCACACATTCATCCCACTTCCATGTGAAGGAAAATATATAGACAGTGGATTTCAATTAAACTATATTGAATATTCTCCTAAAAATGATGGATAGGGGAAAAATATTTTCCAGCAAGATCCTTTATACCTTGTCCACATACCAAAAAACATCCTGAATTGTTACTCAAGTAACCCCATATTCGATTGTTTATGAAATATAGATATTGATACCCATTGATGTCAAATTGTCCACCACTTAGAGTTACTATATATGGAAAACTCTTATATGATATACAATCATAGGATCAGATTGATTATTTTGACGTACTATATGAGAAATGTTCATATAGCATACCTCATTTGTTCATATAACAAAACCAGATATCATGAGATATCTACAAGAATTTTTATCTACGTTTCTTCAATTAAGGAGTATTTGGTTTATCTGTAGAATCTAATGATACATGTAAAGAACCCAAAAAAATAAAATACCAATGTTGGAGGGTCCTTAAATCATGCATAAACTCTATCCAAATAGAGAGTACTTCTAGATCACAATTGACGGGGAAAACATTACACCCATAGGAATGAATTATTTCTCAAAAATTACTCAATTTAGTAAATTCTAATTACTCATCCTTTTCATGCTATTATAGAATACATGAAATTTTGTCATACATGAAAGACTTGAAATGGAACATCATATAGTCTTAGTCGTACAAACTAAAACAAATAGATTCCATAGATTGAGTTATAATTATCTAAAATATATATATTATCGTCCTTCTAATATGAAATTAAACTATATGAATACATCCTTAATGCATGATATAAAAATGAATGGTTGAGATAATTTTTTCCAATATTAAACATAATAGAATTTCGTCCCACACATGATCGGATCACAACACTAGGTGTTGGTCTACCACCACATATATATCCAAGAACTACATGTGACTTAACACTCATCTCAGTTTTTCATATAGTGATACCAGCACCTTATGTCTCCGGAGGAGTCACATTGAAATGAAAATTCCCACTCCCATACATATAAACATATATCTATGTAGGGAACTTCACATTCCATGGAATATTTCAATCCAAATTCTTCCTTTATTCTCGGACACATTGCTTCCAAATATAAAACTATTTCTCCAGAGAAAATTTGGAACAACATAATCGTTCTATGTCCATCATATACTGAATGATTGATTCCTAAGAAAACCTTTTTTTTAATATTTTTTATATGCCCATATGTGTGTCTATATAATTCATGCTCAAAAGGCATTTCAACTGGACGCAACTTCATCCTCTGGAGAAAACTATTTTATATCAGTATTCCCCCAATAAATTAGTTCTATAATATGATTTTTTATCTTGGTATATGCTTATTCACTACATTATTTTCCCTTTTCACTTATCTTATTTCATAACCCCCAAAATCATGGATCACAATTTCTATCATCACATCTGAATCATGTGAAAACATCCATGACCCTATAAACCTTATATCACACATTGTTTTAGTGAAATGAAGTTACCTTCATCCTTTCTATATGTTGTTAAAATACATTGTTTCCTTCAATATGTATGTCTTGATTCTCATTCCACTATGATACATAGGAATTAACATATCCTACATCCTTATCTAGCAACCACATGTTCAAACTCCAAATTCCTTTATTCTATTTTCTTCTATATGGGTGTTGGAGGAAAAATTCAGGACATAGAAGAAGTCCAGACGAAGGCACCGTTGACTACCTTTAGAAACCATTTCATGAAGTCCCCAAGCACCGCAGCCGCCATGATGCAAGGAGGCTGGATGCTCTGCGACTGCATTTGACATTCATGAGTGCACCGTGAAGCAAGGAGGCGAGCCGGTCCGCGACCACATTTGATGTTCGCGAGCACACCGCGAAGCAAGGAGGCGTGCCACTCCACGACTGCATTTGACATTCGCGAGCCCACTACAAAGCAAGGAGACGTGAAGCTTTATGGATGCATTTTACATTCCTGGGCCCGCCACGAAGCAAGTAGGTAGGTTACTTGATGACCACATTTGAGGTCTGCGAGCCCACCGCAAATCAAGGATGTGGGACACTCCACGACCGCATTTGACATTCGTGAGCCCGCCGCCAATCATCCAACTCCCTCTTCGATCCGCATATGCTATACTTCGCTGCACCTCTTGCATATAAATAACAGGCTCCCCCTGAGACCAAGAGACATACAATCTGACCTTCCGTCTTCCCAGCTCCGGAATCACAAAGCGTCTTTATACTCTACGAACCACGAGCTGTGCGAGGTACTTCTGCTTCGTGAAGTGTCTCCCCATTGTCTCATTTTCATCCCCTCTATTGATTGGGATTCCTTTCGCGAAGCCTAAGGGATTTTGCAAATGAATAGGATCCACATGGGGACTCGGGTCGTCATGGGGCATTTATGATTCGTGAAACACCCTTCATGTACACATGATCCACATGCTAAGGTAGGGCCACTGTACTTCATGATGCACATTTCTTCACGACACCTTTCTTTGCGAGGAACCATTACTCCATGAGGTAGTGCTTCGCGAATGCCTCTCCACTTCACAAGGAACCTCCCATATGCACCTCTTCCCTATGCATAGGCTAAGGAACCCCACTTCGTAAAGCACACTCCTTCGCATGTTTCCTCCACCACAGGGAACAACAGAGCTTCACAAGGCCCTTGCCTATGAACCCCTCTATTATGAAATTACTTTTCCAATGGGACCCTCTCGGTTTGCATGGTGTGATTTCAAAGTCCCCTGGATGATACTGCCAATTGCATTGCTTCGCCTCATTCTTTTTCACAAAGACACGCTAACAACTATTGCTTCTTTTCATAGCCATGCTAACGTGGACCCCTTGATAATTTTCTCCAAGACATCCCCTCACCATGGCTTTTCCTATCCCCTATCTTCACCAAGGAGAAGTGGGTACTAGTTATGTATGTCTTAGTGATGTAGAGAAAAACCACCTCGTTCGAGCTGTGGGACATTAAACTGCCAGGCCCCATCATCCTCAGTACATGATGTTAAACTGTGACCTCTCCCCATGTCATGCACGCAGGGACCCCACCATGGACATTCTCCATTCCCACACATCTCCACAGGGATGGGATCACTCCTCACATGGGATAATATCCTCCTTATCAGAGTGGAATTTGTCCATGGGGAAAGGGAATACACCTTGGTGTAATCCCCAATATTTTCATGAAGGAGGGAGCATCCCTGCTTCTCTTTTCATCTTTGGTCCCCAGGGCCAGCGAATGGCATGGTGGGGATATGTGCTTCTCCTTTCTTCACTCCCAAGTCCCACTCCCACTGCACTTTTTTGACTCGGGCCTCCATCCTGGAGTATGTACCAATCCTTTTCTTCTTTGGACGCTAACCATGTGTAATCCCCACATCACTTCCCACGGATGCACCTTTCACGACATGATTTTCAAGTCTCTGTTATCTCTTGTTTCTCACACCGAGCTTGACTAACATGTGCTTAGAGTAAGCACCGACCATGAAAAAACACATTGGGCAGACTAGAGTTTAAGCCCCACACCCATCCTGAACTATGTGGCCTTTGATCTTTGCTAATACAGGGTACATAGGAAGCCTCCACGAGGTTCAATCCCAAAAACCATCGGACCTCAGGTCCACCTTCACGTTGGTTCACCCCTGTCCTGCATGACATTAAACTGTATCCTCCATCCTGATCTACGTGGTCTTTGAACCTTTCCAAGGCAGGGTACATAAGAAGCCTCCGCAACATTCACGACCACCACCCATTGGACTCCATGTCCTCTATCAGGTTGGTTTGCCGACGCCCCACTCCAAACTATGGGGACTTCGATCGATGCCAATGCAAGGTACATAGGAAGCCTCAATGAGGTTCAAGCCCAAAAACCAATCATTCCGACCCCCAGCACGTTGGTTCACCAACACCTTGGGCAGCATAGAGTTTAGGCCCCACAACCATCCTAAACTATGTGGTCTTTGATCCTTGCTAAGGAAGAGTATGTAAGAATCCTCCATGACGTTCAAGCCCTACAACTGGTCATTTTGACCCCCTTCATGTCAGTTCACCACATCATCCTGAACTACGTGGTCTATGATCCTTGCTACGGTAGGGTGCGTAGGAAGCCTCCATGATGTTTTATCCCAACACCCGGTTGTTCTGACCCCTTCACGTTGGTTCACCACATCATCCTGAACTACATGGTCTTTGATCCTTGATAAGGCATGATACGTAGGAAGCCTCCATAAGGTTCAAGCCCAATACTTGGTCGTTCTGACCCCCTTCACATCAGTTCACCACATCATGTAAACTATGAGGTCATTGATCTTTGCTATGGAATGGTACGTTGGAAGCCTCTATAAGGTTCATGCCCAATAACTATTGGACCCCAGGTCCACCTTAATGTCGGTTCACCAACGCCAACATCAAGAACTATGTGGACATTGATTCCCTGCCACGAGGATACGTAGGAATCCCCTCAAGGATCAAGCCCAAAACCATCATCATTGTCATAATGGTTCCATCCCTTTCTTAGAACCTTCCATTAGTCATCCTTATTTTTTACTTGGGCTACCACATCCTGGTGGAATCATGCCACCTCATTCCCCGTTCAGTTTAACAGCATTCGGGAAGCCACCCACATGTTGGACCCAATATCGGCGTTCTCTCCAGGGGGTTATTCCGTCTGATCCACTCTAGTTAGTGTTCTAGTCACTCTGATCCGTCATTGTCAGACGATGAACTTGTGGCATACCCTATGTTAAACATGGGAAGCTAAGTAAAACCTCATATACATGCCCATTGTATATGATTCCCTGCATTCGATGTGGGATGCCTCGAGCTTACGCACCCTCGTGAAGCCCAATAATTAGGGAAAGAAGACCAACACACCAATCCCCAATGTCCAGACATGCTAGTGATGCCCGGTATGACTCCTCCCCTAACCGAAGGTTGGTACCCTAACCAGAACCCTTAGAATGTCCTGACAGAAGAAACTTAATTAACTGGTGTCCTTGAAGATATGGTTTCAAGAATAGTTTCATGAACAATGTATTAAGACTATGAGGGAGATCCGGACTAGGTGACAAGTTATGAGAAGGAATCCATGGAAGGAAGAACTGACATACAATCATCCCGTTAAGATCAAGGAGTGGACGTCCCTAGATAAGGAGTGGATGCCACCCGCCATTGGAAAGTGAGAAAGCATGGAAACAAAAAAATCAACTTCTCTTATCCCCGAACAAGACGGACTCATCCGCCCTAGTGAAAGCATCTGATAGAGAAATGGTGAACCCGATGTGACGTTATTCTCCCCAAATATAGAGATTATTAGCGATCGGGGCATCAATGGGTTGACATGTCACTGGATCCATACATCTGGCACCGGGTCCCACCAAGAAAATAGAGGACTAGTGTGAAACTAACCTGAAGTTGGGGTAGTAGAACGTTGGAAATCTTATTCTGCAACGTTTTCAGTGTGGACCCCTCTTACCGTTCATGGATGATGGGATGGTGCTGGGGCATTTGTCATCGATTCTTTTTTCTTTCCGTAAGGATGCGTTTGTCTCCCTACTTTTCAGGAATCAGGTTTCTGCCTCCAAAACGTGATCACCACCCACCCGTTGACACAAGGGCAGAGGAAACGCCAGAACATCCACTCAGTGTGGCTTCATCGCTTCTAAAATGGCCTTTTCATCCATGATTGTGGGGCACCCATGTCCAATATCTCGATATGAATTTATCCAACGAAGGGTAATTGACGACATCATACGTCGGTACAAGGGGGAGGGAATCATCCCTATGAGGGATATGGCCTGCCTAGATCTGGAGGCATATGAACCTCACCATCAACGCTACCCTTGAGGTCCTTGCAGGTAGCTATTTCTCACCATCCCGACATACAACCACTTCAGGAGTCTGTCCCGAGAGTGCATTGACGACTCCCTGCCTTACACTGATGAGCCAGGTGATGTCTGGTCCGTCACGGTCAGAGTCTCGATCCAGGGGTCCCCAGTGAGGGCTCCCACCCATCCATGTCAGTGCTGCCTCTCGGACTTTCCAGTGGAGTAGGTAAGATATGCACCTGCACCACTCGCCCCGGCTCGTCTGACCCGACGCTAGCGTCGGGTATGAGTAGAGGAGGACACCCTCCAAGGGGCGTCAACATCGACGACTACTATGGCCCGAGTTGCTGTTGACAAATATCATCATGTCCCTACATACACTGAGTAGGGGAGCTCATACGTCCAATTGGGATCGAGGCCACAACCACCCCACGGGCAGGCCAGGTTGACTCTCCTGGTTGTAGGCACGAGCAGTGGTCGTCGCGCACCAACCCGTAGTGATTCCACCCAGTACGGAGGTCCTCCTTGTACCAATACCACATAGAGTGTGGATCTTCCCCACTTCGAGGCTCGCCATGGAGGTTCGCCACATTGGTACCCATGGTCTAAATAAAGTTCTACCCTACGGAAGTGACCCTCAATACAGAAGTCTCTCTCGGGCCCACCACACTAGATATGGAGTCTCTCCTCCTACTCTTGACCGCCAGTGCAGGGACATCGCAAATCAGGTATCTCTGTAGTGTGGGGATCCCCCCTACGTTCTCTTCGCAATTGGTGAAGGCCCTCATGCCGGTCCCAGATGAGTTTTTTCCCGCTCAAGCGCTATTCATGTAGGTCCTCCCCATTTCCACTTCAACATTTTTCTCATTTCTCCTCGCACCCTGACTTTCTTGGGAGGAAACCCTCTCCGCCCTAACACTAGTGTGGATGAAGGACCTCATGTTTTGAATCAGCCTTGTCCTGAAGAACCACCAAGGGGCATGAAGGTGGGTTGCCGCCACCACAAGAAGAATCTTAGGAATGCCCGGACGAAGATCAAACCAGTACACTTATAAGAATATGAAGCAGAGTATAACTCTGCTCAGGAACCCTCCCCTTGCTCCTCAAAGTCAAGGGCTAGGGTATGAACAAGGAACACCACCCTGGGGCTCTCAGAATGCTATCTCCATAGGATTCCCACCTCCCTCCGCATGTATATCCAGGAGGATGAAAATTTGGTGACCCCACATGTTACGGTCATGAAATCACCACCAATTTCACCTGAAGCGCTCTCTAACTCCACAAGGGATCACAGAGAGCTATTCTGGGGACCAATGGCATGAGAACAACATCGCGGACTATCACTAACAACCCTAGCCCCTGAGCCATGAACGGAGGTCATCATCCCCAAGTATCATGACGTAGAGGCCATGTCGTTATACTCTTCCGATGCCAAACCAAGAATCAGTGGCCAGTCAACCCACTCTCCAAACTCTCCACCAGCCAGCCTGTTGTCCCAGCGGTCTGCCTCAATACCGCTACATGTACCACACCCACCCCCAGTTTACGAGTGGGGTAATGAAGGGACAGACACTGAATCAGATCTGAGGAGCTTATGGAACATCCTCACAGTAGACCACCTCCCTGTAAAGTTCTATCCAGTGGCAGCACCGAATATCCACCTACCGGAATCCATCACCCCATAAGATGTTGATTGTTTCCACTACACCCTCTGGGTGACACATTTCAGTCTTATTCATCAGTCTGTGGTTTATCCACGAGGCCAATAGCATTTCGAAGACATTGGTGAGCAGTGTCGTCTAGTCGATCTGGCTGCACTCCCTATGTCTTAGTGCCCCAAGTCACGAGGTCACCATAAGGCTCTCCAGCAACAATGCGTTCAGAGTATCAAGGTACTCCACAATATTATCAAGGAGGCTACACCCACGTGAAAATCTGTTGCTAGGGGCAGTACGATGCCCTCCTCTTCAGTCATATCCAGTGGCAGCCCAACCTCATGGGCGACATTGAGGATGTGCCCCCAGGAAAGGTCCCAGTCAACATGGCTGATATAGTGGAAAAGGAGGAAGATAAAGAGATTCTCGATGAACACATACCCCTTGGGGGTGTGCCACCATTGTTGGACCCATATGGGAGGATTAAACATTAGAAAAAGAACCTCATTGGTCTCCATGCGCCCACCGAGGAGTTGGTACTCTATAGGAACGCTAGTAAGGGATAAGAGCACATTAGAGATGTCCAGCACTCCAACCTATCCACCTCCATCGAGAAGATGGAGGAGGACCCCGAGATGTCCATGTTGTACTAGAAGCTTGCTGAGCAGAAGAGGATGGTCAATGAACTCTATGATGAACACGATGCAGTGCGACGATCGGACTATGGTGATCCTAGGCCGGGTCAGGGACAACTACTCCTTGGCAAGCTACCCCTAGAAAACCCTGATTATACTGCTCCTTCGGATAGGTCTGAAGCCAGAGAATATGGAAATAGGGACAAATATGTCTCTCCAAACACTCTTGAACGATGCATCAATCCAATGAATCTGGCTCGGGTTCCCCCAACTGCCCCACAAGTCGCTCCACAAGCCGCTCCACGGGCTGCTGAGCCTATCTACCGTAATGAAGAACCTGACAATGCACTCATGTTTAGTGACCCACATCAAGATAGGGACCCCCATCCAGATGATCCAATGGTAGCACTCATTACCTGCCCAGAGGAATTGGAAACACGACATGTGGCAATCCCACCTAATGGAATGCCATACTCGGTATGGGTAGATGATATGCCGACACCTCCAGGTTTCGGGAATCCCACTATCTCCCCCTTTAATGGGACGAGGGACCCGCCTTAGCACATAATCCACTTCAACTCAAGGTGTGGGCCTATTCTAGAGACTCATCATAGCAGGAGGACTCCATGCTCCATTATTTTGTTCAGACAGTAGAGGGGATGACATTCGTCTGGTACAGTCTGCTCCCCATCAGATCTATAACCTACTGGGAGGACCTTCCCATGCAATTCCTTTACTATTTCAGATCTACCACCTGAAAAAACAGCATCACAGACCTCTTCAAATGCATACAAAGGCCTGATGAGCGAGTCATGGACTTTATCGACCGATGGAAGGGGCTTATATACTCCATTGACAAGCCACTGGCTCAGGAGCAATTTTTGACGATGTACGTATGGAATGTCTAGACGGAGTTGGTTCCCTCCATAATCACAATGAACTATCATGGAGAGTTCTGAGACGTCTCAGATAAGGCCCAGTTCTCTAAAGAAGCAATGCAATAGGCCAGCCATGAACGTCTGTTGCCCCCTGTAATTCCAGCGAGGAGAGCTTCCAGAGCTGAGCCCACCACGGTGGCCCAAATAGAAGACCCTAGGAAACTAGATGTTCTACCAGTCACATCATCCATACAGCCTTAAATAGGACATCATCCTGAGGAACAACCTTTTTCTCAGTAGTTTCCTCAAAATCGACAATCACATCCGCGTAATGCGCCACCACCGCCTCTGTGGGATAATCAGGGCCCACAACCACGAAAGGCTCCTCCAGCTCCTCATCAGGGCCAGGCTCCAAGGCCCCCCTTTTTGGAGAGAGGAAATTAGACCTTCTCGTTAAGTGATAATCAGGTTGTTGGTTACTTCTATATTCCCTAGAGAAAGGGATTGTATTCTTGCGTGAGTGCATAATACTGGAAGATGCAAGTCTCACTAATCGCCCCAAATAATGCCCCTATCTTCTGATTTTGGGGAACAACCTCAAGAAGTGCCATATGTCCAAATACTGGCTTGAAGGCCAGGTTGATAATAGCATAGGCAGACTGGGTCCAGCCTAGGAAAAAATGGCGGGTGTCATTGTAAGGCCAAACAGTGGTAGTGATGGCCGAGGTGAGTGGTAGCAGGTTTCTAACTACGGGTCCCAAAAGTACGGTGATTGGATGGCTCGCAAGATGGTTGCTCATGCCCATCAAATCATTCTGGCATGCCTGAATCAGCCAGAGCCTTCAGAAGTTTCGGCCACCACATCTGCATCATCATCTCAGTCGGCCTCTTCCAAGAAGAGCAAGGATCGGTGGATCAAGAAAAAACAATGTTCCCCGCCAATGCCATCATTATTTCAAACTCATAGATACTTCATGCCCCTTGAGATGGGGATCCCTCTCAGAATCTGCCCAGTAGTGGATGACTCTTCAAGTGACATTTAGGGGTACGCTTTGGTTAACTCCGTCGAGTTGGTAAACCCCTCTATGACTCCTGATGAGGAGGAGCACCAGGAAAACCTCCCCAATGACCCCAGCCGACACCAACATCGGAGGAGCCGTGACCATATGAATCATCAAGGCACATTATTTAGCACCTATATTCAAGTCGTGCATGCCACTGATAGCAGACAGTAGGCCCATTACATAGCCCAGCTTGCACAGCCTCATCATCTGGTGTTGTTAGGACCGCCTCCACCACCGTTAGTGCTACTACATCAGGCAGAGATACCGCATTCAGACCGCAACCAGGCTCGCCCTGCAATAGGCTGATCTCTGTCATCCAGTACTCATCTGTAAGATACTCTTTAGGATTTGACCAGTGAGCAATGGGGTGTACCCAACACAATCCAGTCGGTGTTCCATCCGGTAGGGTCCGACATGCCTCCAATCACATAGCGGCCTCCTGTAAGAAGAATTCCACACCTGGCATGGAAGTACGACTTCCTCATGCACCTTGTCGGCATCCCAGCGAGGCTATCTACCATTGAAACCCTTCTCTAGTTGTCAGATATGCATGAGGCCCTCGCTGAGGCTTTAAGAAACCCCCTCCAGTTTGAGACGGAGGTAGCAGGTGTAGAATCCTTTCATGCTGAAACAGTTGGTAATGTCGAATGCCATGCCATCATTTCATTATTAAGAGAGGATGAAGGCTCTCCCATACAGGGGAACATCCACATGTTGTACATCATAGAACAATTTAACGCCCTGGAAGTTTTTCTTTGTCTTGTTGACACCAACTACGGGATGAAACTTATCCCGTCGCGGACACTGTGGACAATGGGGTTATCCGAATATGACCTGACCCCCTCCGATTTACAAATCTAGGGTTAAGACAAGACAGAACAGACCCCAGTTAGCAAGATCCACTTGAATACCTAGTTTTGTGGCCTTGTTTCCAATACCACGTTTATGGTTGTCTCCCAGGGCACCACGTATAATGAATTGATGGGCAGACCATGGCTCCACCAGCACGCGGTAGTCCCCTTATCGTACCACCAGTTCATCAAGTACTCCCTAAATGGTCATGTTGGCATACTCCATGGTGATGCATCTAATTTTGCCTATTGTGAATCCCGTTAGCTGGACGTTTCCTATTATAAGAGCAAGGATAAGTACGTTATGGAAAATGAGGTTGAGCCCGCCACGGTCACAACTAACCCCTGGTCGGGTCTGGATGATGCCTACGCCTTCCTGTTACATCGATTGGAAGCCAAGATCCCCCAACATGGGGAAATTATTTGTTCTCTCTGGTAAAATATAATGGCATATCCTCAAGTCCAAGAGACGATAGAAAATCACCTCATACTCCTACACAAACCTGGTTCATGTGACACATGAACATCATACCTCGTACAATATTGGGATGTCTGTCCCATGGAAATGACAGTACATCATACATATCTGTTATGATGGGCTGGGATTAATCACATCAAGAAAAAGTGCCACTATTTCATTTATATCATCACACGTGGCCCCTTGGGCTGAAGACCAGATGGGATTGGATCAACTTCCTTCATCGATATGGTATCAACGACATGTGAATCCCATGATATATTTTCCACTACTGTACAGGCTGGTACCAGCCTCCCGACAGGTTCTTCCAACCCACAGGAAGCTTCACACGCTGGGAATCACTCATCCGCAAATGAATAAGAGGATCTAGAGGATGCTCCCCCTCCATTGAAGAAGGCGTTTCTACCAAGGTCTATGAACTGGTTAATGTGAACCATGGTAGGGATGTAGATCTGAGACCCACATTGATCAGTGTCATCATGTCCCTCGAGGAACAAAAATAGTACATATATTTCATGAAGCAACATCGTGACGTGTTTTCCTGGAGTTACAAAGAGATTCTAGGACTAGATCCTCATGTAGTCATCCACTGCCTCGGTCTCCCAACAATCCATCACGGGTTCAAGCAGACTCCCAGGAAGATGAACTCGTCTCACGGTGCAATGGTCGATGCTGATGTTGACAGTCTCATCAGATCGAACTTTGTCATGGAGGTCCAATACCCCATGTGGCTATCCAACATTGTGCCCTTCAGGAAGAATAACGGGCATATCAGAGTATATATCGGCATCCGTGATCTCAACTGTCAATTCCTGAACAATTATTTTCCCCTTCCAGTGACAGAATTGTTGATCGATGTTATGGATGGGTTCCATGCCCTATCCTTCATGGAGGGTTACTGTGGATATAATCAAATCTTGATGGCCCCTGAATATGAAGAGTACACCTCTTTCAGTGTGCCCCAATGTACTTCCTATTACCAGGTTATTCCCTTTGGCCTGAAGATTGCAGGTGCCACCTATCTGCAGTCCATGCACTGCATATTCAATCTAGTCCTTGGGACGTTGGTGGAATACTACGTAGATGACCTGGTGGTCAAATATCACCAGTGTGAGGACCATCTCCTGGACCTTGATAATGTGTTCATCTTCATCTGTTACCACCACTTGAAGATTAACCTGTTGAAGTGTGCATTCGGGGTCACCTTCGTGACGTTATTTGGCTTCATTGTCAGGTACAAGGGCATCAAGATGAACCCAGATGAGATCAAGGAATTCATCCATATTCGTTACCCGAGCAATATTTGGGATCATCAATGTTTCCAATGCCACTTATCCTACATACGATGATTCATTGCGTATATGGTCAGAAAGTGTAAGCCCTTTTCTTGGATCATGAAGAAAGGCTCTGAATACGAGTGGGACAAGGAGTTACAGACATATGTCGAGTAAATCAAGATGTATCTGCTCCAGCCTCCATTCTTGATGCCACCCATCTCCAGAAAACCACGGATTCTGTACGTGAATGCCCTGGAACGATCTCTTGGAGTCCTTCTCACCCAGAAGAACAATGAGGGGATGGAAAACAATCTCTACTACCTCAGTCGCATGCTCCTCGATACAGAGACCAGATACTCTCCCATCGAGAAGAGCTTCCTTGTACTGGTATTCACATTACAGAAATTGTGACACTACCTGCAGCACCACAAGGTACAGCTGGTGTCTAGGGTAGACCCACTGAATTATATTCTAAACCTCCCCATGTTGACTGGTCATCTAGGACGGTGGGCGGTAATCCTCCAGCAGTTCGACATCCGGTTTTCTTCTCAGAAAGCTATCAAGGGATAGGCATCGGTAGACTTTCTCGCCCAACCTCCATGGACCAATTCCTAGACTTGGATTTTCCTGATGATATGATCCTCTTAGTAGATCCTGTCATCCAGTGTTGGAAGATGTACTTTGATGACTCCTCCCAGATCCCCACCGGCAGGAGGCTCAATGATTCCTGAATAAACAAAGTAGATTTGAGTATTGTATTTATTACTCCAGCGCAAGCAATTCTTCCATACTCATTCTTGTTGTCAGAAGGCTGCATCGATAAGGAGGCAGAGTATTAGGCTCTTATCACTGGCCTCAAGCTGGCCCTCGTGATCTATGTACCACATTTGCATGTGAAAGTGGATTTCGAACTAGTATTAAAGCAAGTCAATGGTGGCTATGTTGTCAGAAAGACATAGCTCATACCATTATTGGAGCACATCCTCAAACTAATGGCCCGATTTCCATCTCGGTTGAAGGTTACTCATGTCCCTCAATCTCAGAGCGGTCAAGCCGATGCCCTCGCTAGCCTAGCTACATCACATGCAGAACCTGAACAGGATGAACTGATTATACACGTGGCACACCAGAGAGTCATTTCCCCCATCACCCCATAGGAGGAGGACGACCAATGGGTAAGCCATATTACCGCCGGATCCTCAACGTCAGGACCCACAGGTTCTTCACATGTAGTGGTTGAAGTGACCCACGATTGGAGAGCCTCCTTCGTCGTGTATCTCCAAAATGGTTTCCTAACGGAAAAACGGGCCGACCACTAGAAAATATGACATCGCGCGCTACAGTTTACCCTCCAGAGTGGTCCTAGTCTTGACCAGATCCTCTAGAAGCACGAGTTTTATGGTCTTCTCAACAATTGCATCCAAGGAGTCATGATTTCTCTGGTAATGCATGAGGTTCACGCCAGTTCCTGCGGTTCCCATCAAGATGGGATGAAGCTGTTCCATCTGATTCATAGATTGGGGTACTTCTGGCCCTCCATGATCCATGATTAGATTGAGTTCTCCAAGATATGTCATGCTTGACAAATTCATGCTAACTTCATGCATTGGCTACCAGAACCTATCCACTCCACCATGAACTATTGGTCATTCGCAGAATGGGGACTCGATGTCGTGGGGCCATACCCACTGGTGACAGCTCGCCAGTGCAGTTTTATCCTAACCTCCAAGGTTTTTTTTTGTGGGCTAAAGCAGTTCCGCTCAAGGAGGTCAAGGACCATTCTATCATTGACTTCGTGAGCTCCAACATCATCTACCGATTTAGAGTCCCTCATGCCATCCTCATAAACAATAGCACTAACTTACGATCGGTCGAACATAAGAAATTTTACGCCAAGTACAACATCCGTTCGAACCATACCTCCTGCTATCACGCGCAGGCGAATGGGATGATTTATGCATTCAACAAAACCATCTATAATAGTATGCAATAAAATGGTTGGTCAGAACAAAAAGAGTTCTCCAGAAAATCTCCCCAATGCCCTCTTGGCCTACTATACGACGACTCATTAGTCCACCCAGGTGACCCCATATTCCCTGGTGTACAGAGCTGAGGTCGTCCTACCCATTGAGATCTAGCTGCCTTAGTTACGCATAGTGGGCTATGACCCGCAGAGGCCGGATAAGGTATCTGAAATTCTTCTTGTTGAATTAGATGATCTTGATGAGAATAGGCTTCGTGCCCTACACAATCTAGAAAGGCATTAGAATAAGATAGTCATAGCCATCAACAAAAAGCTTCCACTCTGCTCATTTCTACAAGGAGACTAGGTATTGGCCCTCAAGGCGGCAATGATCGCTGGAAAGAAACCACCCATGTTGAAGCCCAAATGGGAAGGAACTTACATAGTCCAAAGGCTTTACCCCAATGGAGCATACTCCCTGGTGACCATCGATAGTGAGCGTATAACTCCACCCACCAATGCCAAGTTTCTCAGGAAATACTTTTCCTGAGCCACTAGGTTCGGCATGACTCTAAACTATTTGGTCTAGCATGACCCTAAAATGTTTGGTCCCACATGAACCTAAACTTCATGCCGGTCCAGCATGACCTTAAACTGTTCAGTCCTACATGACTTTAAACTATGAATCGTCCCGCAAGATGTTAAACTGCGCCCCTAGATCTACGTATTCCTGGATTTCCATCCTCATGAGATACCTAGGAATGCTGATATATTTCTTCTTGATCCCATCCCTAGAAACTACTCTTTGTCTATCCCCCATGGGTATAGTTCTCTCAAAAGATCTTCGCATGATACGGTGTAGGCTTCCTTACCTCCACTCATGCCAAGATTATAGTGGTCGCACCATGTGCTCACTTCCCATTCTTCTATTCTCAAACGTCCTCACCATACGATGTTAAAATTCATGGCCTTCATGAACTATGTATGGATTGATTCCCATCCTCGTGGGATATGTAGGAACGCTCGGTCATTTTGTCTGTTGGCCCCGCCAAAACACCAAGATTCTTCCCCTTGGGTCAAGACATATGATAAGGGTGCATACTTTTTCCCCAATTCATGTTGAGCTATCCTTGATCTGGCTATACGTCTCGCTCCCTGGAGATGGTTTCCTCCTTCAGAGATGTGTACAACTATGCTTCACCCACACCTTTGATTGGGACTCTATCATCTTCCCTGTCCAGAAGGGCCCCCGGATGGTCACTATAGGGGTGCTTTGTTTCGAAGATGTTCAACAGCTATCATGCATCGTTTGGACCACACCTAGATGTCCCAATAATTGAGTGCAGTGGTTCGTTATGCCCCGCTGTATCTCAAAGCGATGAACTCCCTTCAAGAAAATCCAATTATTGGGACCCATGTTATATGATGGGAACTGTACAAGAGGACATATGACCTTCCCATCTGAGGCCCCTGGTCTTTTCCGGCCCCTTTTATTTCTCGAGCCCCATCCCAGCTTCCCTCTTATGGGATTGTACAGTGTGGTATGGGATTATGTCCTCATTCATGTTAGGTTACTCATCGGGTCGTACACATCACTCGATTTGATACCTTATCCCTTCTTCATCCTCACTGCATGACGTTAAACTGCAAACCGGTCGGTCCTTCCAAACTGAGGCCCAACCTCATCCCCCTTAGCAATTTCGGGCCCCCAGCCCATGTTTCTATATAGGGTTTTACGGTGTGGTATGAGATTATATCTTCATTCACGTCGTGTTATTCGTTGCGCCATACACCTCCCTTGTGAGGGACATATTACTCCCCTATCTATCCTCACTTTATGATGATAAACTACAAACTGGTCGGGACTTTCTGGCCGAGGCCCAGCCTCAAGACCCTAGTCTTTTCTGGCCCCTTGGCATTCTCGGACCCCCATCCGATGTTCACATTTATGGGATTGTATGGTGTGGTATGTGATTATGTCCTAATTCATGTCGGGTTACTCACCATGATGTACACATCCCTAGATTATATATTGTATCCTCTCTTCGCCCTCTCTACAAGACGATAAACTTAAAACCGGTTGGGCCTTCCTGACCGAGGCCCAGCCTCAGGCCCCTTGGCCTTTTCGTGCCCCTACCCAAGTTTATAGTTAGGTTATTATGGTGTGGTACGAGACTATGTACTCATTCACGTTGGGTTTGTAACAACCATGACATGAAACTCTTTCTCCCCATTTTTCTCTATCCCCCTGTAATATACACATCTTTTCAAATCGGCTGCTCTCAAGTTGAGCCCCTCAGTCCTCTTTTGTGATTCAACAATCTGCCTAAGGGTAATTTGATTTAAAGCCTGGAATGTCAGAGTCTACTCAGACATGCTTCCACCCATTTTTCAGGCCCTTTTCTCCCCTTCATGAGGGATTCCGTCACCTTTCACACCCGATAGGACCCCCAAATAACATAGATGTTGTGCCCTAGGGCTCTCCTACTATTATGGTCCAACATCCTTGAGGTTCGTGGACAAGAACCTGATACAAATCCATCTTTTCAAATATGGTTAGCAGCCGATGCTTATTTTTTGTTCCCATTACAGGATAACGTGATATGGATACTTTGTTTTGAACATGGTCATTAGTTACCCTCCATTACCACACCAACCCCATTACGTCCAAAATGTCAGTTACATGATTCACATCCTTCTCCACCTCATCATGTCCAAGTGGAACATTGAAACTCTTGGTACAATTCCTCAGTGCGCATTCGCATGTTATGAGGACAAAATCTGTTATAAGGGCATCATTCGGGGATCCACACCGATTCCCCTTTTTCCGTACGTTCCAGGTATTGCAAAAAACCCCCTCTGAACTAGTTTCCCACATTGAATTTTACTCACATGGGATTGGGGATCGTGTTGAGGTCTGCAATTACATGTAAACTTTTCTCTCAATAATTGTGCGATACCTAAGACTATAAACTATGATCTCCTCCAGAACTACGTACGGCTTGATTCCCATCCTCACGGGATACGTAGGCCACCAGAGCACCTCGTATTCGGGTCCAGCCCCAGGAATCTAAAATCATGCCCTCAATTTGGGCCCCTCACCTAGAACACTTTGAGGAACATATGGTGTACGAAAACATCATGGGTCCTCACTTACATGGGGTTTTGAAAGGACCGCACCATGTGCCTCCCATATCATCTGTCATCCATGGTCCGATCCCTAAGACCATAAAATAAGATCTCATTTAGAACTACATATAGCTAGATTCCCATCCTCATGGGATACATAGAAACACCAGAACATCTCTTTTTCTGATCCACCTCAATTTGGAGCTTGTCCCTCCTACCCCTTTACCCTCTTACCACTATTTAGACCCCTTGGCATGAGATTCCATTTTCATAATTGCGTAGGGTGTGGTATGGGATTATGTCCACATTCACATCGGGTATGTTTTATTACACCGTACAAATTACCCACATAGCATCATCTCTACTATGTCTGTGTTGCGTGACGTTAAAATGAATGAATGGTCCAATCACATGACCTCTAAACTATGAAATTATTGTCTTGGTCACACGACGAAAAACAAAACTACATCATGATGTCCTCACTCAAGGGGACACCATGATTGGTATTGATCACACACCATACCATTTTTCAACGCCTATGTATGGCTTGATTATTTTGAAACTACCCGGACTTTTCATCCCAGGATTTTCACTTCACAAAAAGAAACCCATTCACCTTAAATTAAAATCATGATTTATCAAATACATCTTCTTTTGGTGGGAGGGACACACCCACATGCCCCTTTTACCCCTGGAATTGGTATCTTGCCATGCCATCTTTTGAACTATGTGCAACTTGATCCCCATCCCCATGGGGTATGTAGGAACATTCGAGCACCTTGCCTCGACCCAGTTTAACTATCGTTTCTAGTCCCTTGACCTAGAACCCCACCATGTGTCTCTCTCACTTCCTATCATCCATGGTCCAAGTTCTATGTCCCAAAACTAATATCTCCCTATGGGAAATGTGGTCACGTATGGCTATTTTTCCACCCTAATCACGGTCCATTATATCAATCCCTCATTAATGGTCCACCATAGGACCTTATGCTGGAAGTGTGTGGCCCTAGGACACCTGTCCTCAGATGGTGACTCGACTCCCTCTTACCGATACATCTCAAAGTTGTATTCAGATACGTTTAGGGAAAGAGCCCAATGTAGGGAACTTTCAAAGGGACATTCCCCATGTTCCATGTCCAATATTTGTGAGACCATTATTTAGATTCTCATCCTCTTACACATTCGAAGGGATCCCCTTCATGTCCTGGTCTCATGCTGCCTTGTCTCACCTACCATTTTAGGCCAACGTCCCAAAGGACCCATGACGACATTTGCAACAGTTCTTGGGTTTTGATCATGGTCAGTGGTTGGCCCTCTACTATATGTCTCCATTCCAGGATAACGTGATTTGGATGTTGTTTTTCAAAAATGGTGAACATCTATCACCTATCATCACACCACCATCATTACAGTCCAGATATTGAGTGTCATGATTCACATGCTTCCACTCCCTTATGATCAATTGGGATTCCAACATACTTGGATCTACTCTTCAATGCATCTAGGTGCTTTAAATAGGTGGGTCAACATCAATGGGATGTCAGTAATCTAATGCCTCATCATCCCTATCATGTGCCACACTATGCTAGGAAATTCCCTTAACTACTTCTTGTTTTCCACACCGAGCACGACTCACGTGGGATTAGTTGTTCTGGTTGGATGTGTACTGGCGCATCATTTTCCACACATGCCTTTCTCATCCCGCATGACGTTAAATTGTGCTTCCAGAACTACGAATGGCTTGATTCCCATCATCATTGAATACATAGAGACACCCAGGAATTTCACCTAGGGTCCAGCCCCGGGAATCACAGATCCCATCCTTTCTCACCATCGGCCCCTTGGCCTGACCCCTTGTTGGGAGCCATGTAACTGCAATTTTTCTCGGAACAAGTTCGGTATGCCCGAAGATGACATTGGTAAGTGATGGATACCTCACTAGAGTGGTCTTGTCTAAAAGAACGAATGATCCATGATCAAACTGATTGACCCATATAATGTACATCCACCATGATGGCATAATTTTGAGAGTGTTGGATTCTATTTGAAAAATCCATCACTCCACCCTCCATGCTTTGTGTGATCCTTATTTGGAACCTCATCCACATTAATGTCTAAGGGAACCCCCTAACAGTATGGATGCTCGGCCTATGGCCCACCTATTTGCCTGGCCCAACGTTCTGGAAGACTAACAGATGTCATTTTGAGCCAGGACCTGTATTTCGAACATGGTCAGTGGCCGAACCTCATTTTCTATCCCTATTCTAAGCTATCATAATAAGGGTACTATGTTCTGAATACGGTCAACAGTTATTCTTTATCATCACACCACCCCCACAATGTTCCAGATTTTGGGTATCATGATTCACACCTACCATTCCCATCTGTTCGGATTGATTTCAGTGCCCATGGAGTTACCCCATTCGTGCACAAGAGCACACTGGGAAGTCTGTAATTTGGCTATTCTGAGAACTTCATTCTCCAGTCAGGTCTCTCCAATTTCCTCCTAGAAATCTGGACCTGTTATTCAAACCCCGAATGCACGAAGCTTGGTTTTCACTCCTACATATGGGTGTGGTGATAAGGTTTTCATCCCTTGTTTCTCACATCGGGACTAACCCACATGAGCTTAAGTAATGACCACTGGATGCTCCACGGACATCACAAGGATGCAATAATCCAATGTAACCAACGGAACTCATGCATGCTACGACATCAAACAATTAAAGAATGAAAGTATTTTTGAGGGTTTGTAATCATTACAATACCTGAGGGTCTATCACTCCCATGGATGGGTTGAAAATGTCAAACGATCATAGCACATCCACCATCCTTTGGCTGGTGGTGTCCAAGAGTTGTTGCTGACTGTTCATATCATGCTTCTCCTTAGCAGAGACAGGGCACAATTCATTGGCCGCAATCTGGGCATGCTCCGCGTCAGCCCGGATGCCGGTCATCTCCTCAGAGGCTCGCTTTAGTCCCTCTTCAGCATCTTCTAGCTGGGCCTATAATATCAATACTATCTCAGATTGCGTTTTGAGGGAGGTAGAGTGCTCGTCCGCCCGATTCTGTAGCCCATGGACCTCGTTTTCAGCCTCCTAGAGTCTCTTTATGATTACCCCCTTCCGTGGCTGTGATCCCACATCGAGGCCATGGTCATACACCCAAATATTTTCTGCCATAAGATCTTGGATGAGCATGTGAGGAAATTGGGCTTCCACCCCCCCCCCCCCAGCACACAATTCTCCCAGTCGTGATCATAGTCTATCCATCTCATCCAACCATAGTGCTTTGGGGGTGTCATTTATGATTTAGGTGATATTATTCAATTATCAGCAATAGACTATTTTTCTGTCATCCTCATCAGAAGTCACCTCGCCCCAGTCAATGTAGTTGCTAGGCTCGTATGCAGGGAATTCCCCCAAGAATTACTCAGTCGGGACCACGTCTAGCGTTGGATCAAGCGTAACAGGCCCTGCAGTGTTTGGTTGATCCTCATCATCGGATGCCACATCAATAACCTCAGGCACATCCCCACTGGCTCCCCCACCAACCATCGGGAGTGCTATGGATTGGTCAGGTTGGATGTCCACCTCCACGACTGTTGGCACGCCTCTAGGAAGGGCGCTGCCAGAAGACTCGACCAACTTCGTCGTTGTGGCCCAGGAGAATTGAAGGAATATACAAGACAAAAAAGGGACTTGAAGGTCAGTCAACACGGTCAGGGGAAGGCCATCATAAATTAATTAGAGGAGACTTATAGAGATCAAATATCTGGTCTTGCTTATGGGATGATGTCTATGGGACCCCGAGACGTGGCCCCCTGTATATGGTTGGCAGGTCTGGAGACTCCGGGAGAGCTGCCTCATGTGTCCTGGCCCCGCCAAACATGGAAGTTGATGCAGCCATGGGTATGGATCTCGAAGGTCCCACATCGACACCCACTGAGGGCTGATAATGAGGCCTATTCACAAGGTCCTCTTGTACAGTTCAGATGCTGATAAGGAACCCAGGGTAACCTAATAGCAGACCATGAGGTAGGAACATGGGATTTTACCTTGACGACCTCCTCAAAATATTCAATATCAGAGGAAGGATTTCCAACTTTACAATCCTCCAACTGACTCCCTCTACCTTCCTCATCTCCCCATGATGACTTTTCCAATTATTTCTGTAGAAGAATGCGCTCCCTCCTATCAGCAGCTGACAGTTGCAGACGGATTTCCCAATCAAATAGCACCCTAACTCATTCGGTCATCAAGTGTGAGGCACCCCAAGAATGGATAATGTATTCAAGTTTGGCCATGTATTTCTCCGCCTCAGCCTTGGATACTTCAAAATCGGCTCTGAGAGAGAAATCCCCAGCACATCAATCCCAAGGACGTTATCGTGCTGCCATAACTCAGATGGGTTGAGGAATTTCCGATTGACTTCCCAGATATCCCAGGCCTCCAGGAAGACTGCATCTTCCAGCATGTCAATACGGCGCAACCCTCTCCCTGGGGACTGAGTAGAAATCCAATGTAATCCTCTCGATGGCTGCCAATCTGGATGACTCTGTTCTTCTGGGTCCATTCGGTCCAATGTTTTTGTCAGATCTATTGCTACTGCTACCACCTCAACTGGTGCGGGTATCGCCGCTACAGCATCCCCACTATTGTGGGATTCCCTTTCCACATTCTGGCCTGGTCCATGAGCTCAAGGAAGCTCTCCATCACCAACTTGGATGGTTGGCCGCATCATCATATCCACTAGGTAGGCCATCTCCCTGGTCTGGGCATATTCCTTCACCAGTCTGAGGACAGCGGCTGGAAGAGACAGTACATTGCGCATCTTCCAATCCTCCCATGTGAACATGAGCCACATCTGCCTCATGAAACATGGGTGCTACTCGTGATGCACCTCGAGGTAGACCTATGAGGGTCAGTCGCTGCCGGCACCATAATTGACTTGCAAACCATTGTAGGGTGTGTGGCTCACAGATGTGCTTTTGGTCCACCCTCGGCAGCAATACTCCACCTCAAAAGGCCAGGAAGTCGGCTCGGTGCTGTTCTATTCCCCAACCATCATCCTTAAAAGGCCCCATCGGCAACGAAAATGGATGAAAGTTGATCTATTCTACTTTACAGACTCAAATCAACACCGATGATATGGTCAGATTTGCCGGAAAAATCCCCGCGGTGTTGAGAATGGAGGGGCAGAAGTTCAACCCTGGAGGTGAGATAGGGGTCGGATACTCATAGATCCCCTTGATGTGCGCGCTACCCACCCGTACAAAAGGCGGAATGGCCCGGATACCCTTTTTGACCTCTTTACCTCACTTATGTGCCACAAAATCTTATACAACAAGGTGAGCATCAGGATCCCTAGTTTGACTCGCCCACCTCTCTCCAATGTGGACGCCATGAAGAAAGCGCTTGGTCACACTCTCATGTTGGTATCCCTCACCAGTGGGATCCAACCACAAATGAAATCCATGATGAATGTCGCCAGCCTAACTATTGGTTATTGCTCAATGCTGACACTAATGCCCCAAGTCTTCCACTGCCTATCCTCCAACAGCTGCCAGTACGAGTGTTCCTTACTCCGAGCCCCCTTCGGCCGAGTCCGAGGCCTCGCCAGAAACTGCATGTTTTCTTGGAAGTTTTGGAATCACTTTAACCACCGCCTAAAGAGGAAATCCCTTACTGCCACCTTGTCCTCCCCGGGCACGAGCTTCATCAGTGCCAAACCCAGCCATAGAATCTGTTATGGATCCTCCCACACAGCCATAGCAGAGAGGAATTCTTCGTACAACGACCCAATTACCGGGACCCCCAATATCTGATACACATACAACAAGCTCATTCCAACCTCCCCATGATATAGGTGGATGGTACTGGTCCCTAGAAATCATCAGCTCAATAGCTCCAGTATTAGCTACACCGGCTGGTAGATGTGAAACTGGGAAGACCAAGCTTCCTCATATAGGCCCACTCTTCTCATCTTCACTCTGAACTCCTGACACGAGGTGCCTCCCCAGTAGGCCCATTACCAATCACCCATGAAGTTTCCGCACTGGCACAGGTCCCATTCCTCAGACCACCCCTTCATCAGGTTCACCAACTCCACCTTGAGGACAGTTCAATACAGAGGAGGGGACGTCTCCAACTACAATTCCATCCCTTCAACTTGTTCAGATGGTTGTATAAGTAGTCAGAAATGACGGGTGTGAATTCCTCTTGGGCATGACCATCAGCCGCACTGAACTAATGATGCTAACATAGTGTGCTCCGAAACCAGAAAGCTGGCTCTCCCCTACATTCTTTAGGGATAGGGACATCATCCCTCAGCCAGAAACCATAAAAGGCATCTTTCTACAAGTTGGGTAGTTCTTCTGGCTCTCCGATAGCAGATCCACCAATAAACTATGTTCTTAGGGGCTACAGACTAACTCTCCTAGCCCCAGACTGTTCAACATATCATCTCTTTGGGCGGCGTCCGCAAGGACCACCTGGGAAGCCTCTTGGTGGGCCATTCAATTCTGGAACATGAACAATTTTTGGGTTGGTTCACGAAGCTCGTTCTCCTGGAGTGTTCACAAATACTCTTCATGAATACTATTTGCAATGTGCTCCCTTGGTGTCCAAGCACCAGATCATAGAGCACAAAGACAGAGTCGAGGATTTTCTGTGCACGACGAAGAGTGTTCACAGAGAGCACTCGCGGAGTACACGGAACTTCACTAATAGAGAGTGCAAAAAAGAAATATTCATGGAGACGGTAAAGGACAAAAGAGATCACATCTCCACTATTTAATGCCGATAGTCGTTGGAGATTTGCGGCGCATCCAGAGCACATTGAGCTTCATGGAACGTTCATCCCATGCCTCCCATATCCACCTCACAGACCCTCATCGCAAAATAGCATCACAAACGACCATGTATATTGGTGATTACCCTCAGACATTGACCCTTGATCTCTCCACAGCTCCATGTCTGTGCGGGGGAATTTTTTGGATCCAAAATATGGGATAGAGAAGAAGCTGAGACAAAGGCACTATTGACTGCCTCGCGAAGCTATTTCAAGGAGTCCCACAGCACCGCGGCCATCGTGAAGCAAGGAGGTGTGATGATCTGCGACTGCATTTGATATTCGTGAGCACATTGCGAAGAAAGGATGTGGGCCACTCCGCGACCACCTTTTACATTCGGGAGCATTCCCCGAAGAAAGGAGGCGGGCTGCTCTACCACAATATTTGACGTTCGCAAGCACGCCGTGATCCAAGGAGGCAGGACGCTCTATGGCCACTATTAACATTCATTATCCCATCACAAAACAAGGAGTTGGGACGCTCTGCGACCGCATTTGATGTTAGCGAGCCCGCCGTGAATCGACCAAATCCCTCCTCGTGCCATGTATGCTATTCTTCACAGTGCGTCTTTCCTATAAATACAAAGCCTCCCTAGATCCCAAGGGATGGATAATCAGACCTTCCGAATTTCCAGCTCCTAAATCATGAAGCATCTTTCTTCTCTCCGAACCATGAACTGTGAGAGGTAATTCTGCTCCTTGATGTTTCTCCCCATTGTCTCATCTTGATCACCTCATTCGAGGGGGATGTATTTCGTGAATCCTAATGACATTCACGAAAGAAGGGGATCCCCAAGGGGATCCGGGTCGTCACAGAGCATTTATGCTTCGGGAAACACCCTTCATGTACACATGTTCCACATGCTAAGTCATGGTCACTATACTTCGTGAATCACATTTCTTCATGACAACTTTCATGGCGAGGGACCTTTTCTTCGCGAGGCAGTGCTTCGTGAATGCCTTTCCATGTCGCGAAGCTCCAACCATATGCACCTCTTCCCTATTCTTAGGATAAGGAACCCCACACTGCGAAGGACACTCTTTCATATGTTCCCTTCGCCTCACAGGACAAAAAATATTCACAAGGCCCTTGCCTATGAACCCATCGACTTGGAAATTCCTTTTCTCATGCGACCATCCATGTTTGTACGGTGTGATTTCAAAGCCCCTTGGATGATACTGTCTGTTGTGTTTCTTTGCCTCATACTTCTTCTCATAGGCACGCTAACGGCTATTTCTTCTTCACATAGTCATGCTAACGTGGACCCCTCGATGGTTCGCTCCCTGACACCCCCTCACCACGACTTTGACAGTCCCCTCTCTACACCAAGGAGTAGAGGGTACATGTTATGTAAGTCCTATAGGTGCGGAGAAAACCCACCTCGTCCGAGCTATAGGACGTCAAACAACCACACACTATCGTCCTCAGCACATGACATTAAACTGTGACCTCACCCCGTGCCATGCATGCATGGCCCCCGACCTTGGACATTATCCACGGCCACTCATCTCTCCGGGGATGGGATCACCCCTCGCAGGGGATGATATCCTCCTTATCAGAGTGGCGTTTCTTCGCGGGGAAAGGGAATCCACCTTGGTGTAAGCCCCTAGATTTTCTTGCAGGAGGCAGAATCCATACTCCTCCTTTAATCTTTGGTCTCCAGGGCTAGCGAAGGGCGTGGTGGGGAAATGTGCTTCTCCTTTCATCAGTCCCATGTCCCTCTCCTGATGTGCTTTGTCGCCTCGGGCAACCATCCTGACGTAAGTCCCAATACTTCTCTTCTTGGGCTCCTCACCATGTGTAGCCCCACTTCACTTCCCACAGACACACCTTTTGCGATGTGATCGTCAGGTCTCTACTATCACTTGCTTCTGAAATCAAGCATGACTCACCTGAGATTAGAGCAATCCCTGAACCTGAAAAAACACCTTGGACAGCCTAGTGTTTATGCCCCACACACATCCTGAACTATGTTATCTTAGTTCTTTGCTATGGCAGGGTACGTAGGAAGCCTCCAAGAGGATCAATCCCAACAACCATTGGGCCCCAGGTCCACCTTCACGTCTGTTCTCCCTCATCCCACATGACGTTAAACTAAATCCTCCATCCTGAACTACATGGACTTTGATCCCTGCCAAGGCAGGTTACGTAGGTAGCCTCCACAAGGTTCAGTCCAACCACCCATTGGACCCCAGGGCCTCTTTCATGTTAGTTTCCCGACACCCCAATTTGAAAAATGGAGACTTTGATCCTTGCTAATGCAAGGTACATTGTAATCCTCCAAGAGGTTCAATCCCAACCCCCAGTCATTCCGACCCCCTTCACTTCAGTTCACTAACACCTGAGGCATCCTTGAGTTTAATCTCCATACCCATCCTGAACTATGTTGTATTTGATCCTTGTTGAGGTAGGGTACGTAGAAATCCTCCACGAGGTTCATGCCCAACACCCGGTCATTCCAACCCCATTTACATCGGTTCACCACATCTTCCTAATCTACACGGACTTCGATCCTTGCTATGGAATGGTAAGTAGGAATCCTCCATGAAGTTCAATCCCAACACCTGGTCGTTCTGACCCCCTTCACGATGGTTCACCACATCATCATGAACTATGTGGTCTTTGATTGTTGCTAAGACATGGTACGTAGGAAGCCTCCATGAGGTTCAAGCCCAACACCCTATCGTTCTAACCCCCTTCATGTCAGTTCACCACATCATCCGAACTATGATGTGTTTGATTATTGCCAAGGCATGGTACATAGGAAGCCTCTCTGAGGTTCAATCCCAATAACCATTAGACCACAGTTCCACCTTCACATCGGTTCACTGTCGCCACCCTCCAGAACTATGGGTACTTTGATTCCCTGCCACAACGATACATTAGAATCCCCTCTAATGCTAAATCCCAAAACCATCATCATCCTCATGACGGTTCCATCCCATTCACCATCCCTTTCAGATTACCTTCCATTTTCCATCCTAATTTTTACCCGGGCTGCCACATCCCGGTGGAATCATACCACCCCATTCCCCATTCCGTTTAACAACATTCGAGTATCCACCCACATGGTGGCCAAAATATCTGTGTTCCCCCTAGGGGGTTCTTCCATATGATCCACTCTAGTAAATGTTCGGATCAGTCCGATTTGTCTCCACTGGATGTTAAACATACGGAATATCATGTGTTGAACATGGGAAGCTGAGGAAAATATTAGATAAATACCCATGGTATACAATTCCCCGCATTCGATGTGGGATGCCTCGGGCTTCCGCGCCCTCGATAATCCATATAGTAAGGGACAGAAGATAGACACACCAATCCCAGACATCCAGACACACTAGTGATGCCCAGAGTGACTACTATCGTAACTGAATATTGCATCCCAGACCAGACCCCTTGGAATTTCTTGAAAAAAGAAGCGTAATTAACTAGTGTCTTTGAAGATATGGCACCAGGAAGAGTTTCACGAACAATGTCTTAAGTATATGAGGGAGACCTGGACTAGGTGATGAGTTTCAAGGAGGAATACACGGAATGATGAACCGACATCCCATTATCCTATTTTGCTCATGGAGTAGACGTCCCAGAATAAGGAGCGAATGCCGCCCACCATTGGAAAGCAGGAATGTCGTGCAACCAAAAACAATTTGTGTCTATCATCCCCGAGAAAGACGAACACGCGCACCCAGGTGAAAGCGTCAGCAAAAATGGGTAACTGATCCTTTTCCAATCCTTTTTTCTCACTCCAATAATAGCCCACATTGGATTAGGAGTTATATTAAAGGGTTTTTCACATGATCAATCAATATTTTTCATGTTTATGGAAAATAGTGTCTTAGATGAAATTTCATAAAATGAGTACCAATAATCGATAACACATGATGTTAAACATCATGGTTGATGTCACATTCATGATGATGACTTTCATATTGAAAAGGCCCTTTTACAAGAAGACCACTTGGCTGGGTGTTGGCCTCCCACCAACCTCCCTCCATGAAATATTAATGGAATTATTATATCTAAGATGACATATATAGTGAAACTAGACTCCAACACCATGGTCCAAACACAATATAAAAATGAACCAACTCTCCTATTTATGACCAAACATGCATAGATTGTCCTAGTTATAGTTCCGGCCCCACTCATGGTCCTATATTCAAATAAAAACACATCTTATATACCAAAACATCAGTTCAGTGCTCTGAATCTATACTATAACTTTGCGTGGCATGGTGATATCTTTGATGAGATATGTATCAATGCCTAAAGCCAATATCTTAGGCCCAATTGTAATAAAAAAAACCCCACCCTGTGTGTGGGTTATAAATACGGAATAAAATTTTAGTGAGTATCCAACAATCAATACCTCGTTAGGAATGATATGAGAAAGTAATGATTTTGGTAGAATCTGCATCATCATCTAAGGAACTAACCTCTTCACTATTCATCACCTAACTAGCATGAATTAAAAGTGGAGGGTATCCTTCTTGTCTGTTGTAATCATGAGAATACTCTTTCGAGGAGTCATAGATAACATGTTCATGTTTAGGAATATCAATCAACTCCAACATTTTGCTCCTCGACATTGATCACACAAGGATAATCATTCTCCCACAAGGAATAACAGTGTTTCTCAGACCTTCTTGGTCCCATGTTTCTAATTAAACCCTTGTTATTCATTCCATGGGAATGAGGTCAATAAATCCTAATAATTATTAATCCATTCAATCCCTTCGTATGATGGGATACTTTTAATTTAATCTTCATAAATTGGCACAAAAGAGATCAAAATTTCTTAAATATTTATTGCTGATCTCAGTCCCTTATCTGATCCAAACATTATTGAAATAATAATTTCAAAAAAAAATATTTCTGTAATATTAGATCTTATTCGAAGCCATTAAATTGTTGACTCATTAACGCAACCAACTATATAGCATAAAAAATAATGTGAGAAGGGAGAAAAAGTTTCTTTTCTAACAAGATCAGATGTGATTTTCTAACATCGTCACTTTTCAAATACATATGATTTCCCAGGAATATATTCTCATAGTTAACATATTGGGTGGTGGAGGGGGTGGTATTACTCTTTTTGGGTTTAAAATAACCACTCACATGTGACTCTTTTCCTTAGGAGAGCCTTCTTAAACAACCCTTTCATCCTTATGAACATCCAATCCAATAGTAGTTCCTCCCTATATATTATGTTCAATTAATGGGTGATGAAATGCCCATATACTCCTAAAAACAGGGGGAGAATAAGGAAAAAATATTATAGTGGGAGAGAAAAGAGAGTCTATGCAAGATCTTATATTTCCTCTTCATCGAAATCATTCTTTTCCACCCTCTCCACTAACATTTCCTTATCCTAGTCAGATAAATAGTTCCTACCATTTGAATACATGGAAGGAGGCTTCCATATCCTCATGATATGTAAAAACCACATCATAATTTTATGAGATTGTGATATATTCAGTTTTATTAATCATCTGGTATTTAGAAAAATAAATTTCCTCTACATGAATAACACCCCGTATTTCCTTGGAAAAACATCCATTTTACAGGTGTCTCGTTATCTTCAATAATAGTGAAATGTAACCATGATAATGATTAATAATTTATATGAGTATATCAATATAGGAGGGGTGGGATCATGTCATCAAACTTACATTTTGGCATCTCATGTACTACTCCCCTTGGGCGAGGCACATTAAATTTACACAATATGAGGAAGAACAAACAACCTTGAGTTTAAGTGGAAATGAATATTATACCTCAACAATCCCATATGAACCAATATTATTGTCCTCACTCTCACATTATTAGTGTTATAATATCACAAGTACACATTTCAAAAATATGAATTGACCTCAGAGAAAATTAATGGGTGTATCAAGGCCCCAGATATGAGCTTAATCCAATTCATGATACTTCGTATCATAAATTCATACCAAAAAAAGATATTCCACACTGCCCAGTACAAATGATTTCCTTACCCAGAATGATTTAATCCTATTAATAGGTAAGGAATCCATCTATGTTTCCCACTCCCTCTATTCTGTGGGATATGCAGCGTATGTGGGGATGATAACATGGGAAGATGGATTAACAGATTTTTCAATGTTGGAAATCAGTGTTTTGAGGGAATGGACCCATGAAATTTAACCTATTATAATAAATTTCATAAAGGATGGATTTCCATAGTATATTCCCATTTTCAAGCCTAACCACATATGTTACAATATCCTCTCAATCTTTTAAATCATCTAATGGTGGACCCTTAACAATGGTTACTATATTTTCAATTTGGCCATTTGGGTATGAGTAGATTGAAGATTCTATATAAGAAACCACAATTCCATGATTGTTATATATTGGAAGCTGTTCAGTCTGAGATCTTCTATCAACTCAGGTAAACATCAACAAAATATAGAGAGTGTTCATAAAATTCTTTTCATGACAACCACATTTAATCGACATGGGGAACCTATTTTGGGCACATTTATATTAATTCCCTCGTTGGAATTGTGAATACCGTTCACATATAGTTTTTTCATTATTTATGATAAGCATAACTCCCTTAATTAATGATATGAGTCTTCATTTTCTTTTATTATCAGAAAATGAATCATTTATTAGGGTACCGCCTACAGAATAATTTTGGGTATATATAAAATTATCATTATAATTGAGCATGTTCATCTCATAAATTGAGCCTAATGTCAATGGATTCACTCCAGTTATATGATGTCAGTAGGTCCTGAATCAAGCATCTGGAATTCTATGGGCATTGATAAATTCATAACAGCTCATATGAGATTCTACCAATCACTATAAGAGTTTAAATGGGTCTGTGATTTTGTAAGTAGGCTCCCCCTTCTAATTAATAAAAAATTATGAAATATTTATGCCAATATTGGGACCCCGGGTTAGCGCATATACCATTTAAAAACTAGGTATCCGTTAAAAAGGATTCAACTATACCCCTATTTCATTATTCATGCATTGGTATCAACCAGACACTTAAAAACATCATGAATAAAACTGCTAGTCGAACCAATTCATCAACCCAAAGAATAATATTCAAATCCATTGATCCAAATTATCTTTATCGAGCATCGAAGAGTTTGTACTATAATTTCTCCGAGTTCTATGATTAGGACACATACATGTCCTCCTCACATTATTCTTTTGACCATTTTGTGTAGAAAAAAATAAATCATTCCCGATAAAGGGATATCATGACTTTGGTATGTAATGACATCTTGAACATTCGGTGATATGTTACGTAATTCACTTTCATGTAGAGTTTTTCTCTAGGGTCATCCTACTATTGATGGATGAAGGAACTAATCCTACATATCACGCAAGATGGGTTCCCCTGTGGTCATTCAGATAACCACAAGAATAATTCTAACTTCCCCATGCACCATGTGGAATGTATTAGTATTTTGATACCACCAGCTAAGTATGTGAGGGATGATGGATATATTTTAATTATAAAATTCCCATGAAACCCAAAAATCCTATGAACATCGATTCATCTATAGCTCTTTATATCTCCAACGAAACTAAAATGGTCAACCCCATTATAGACAGAACAATTCTCTAGGATGAATATTCTACATATATGACCAGCTAATCATATCATTGAACATAAATTTCCACATAATAGAGTGATATAAATGGTATATGATTATGGTGATCACAACTATTCCTCTAACTATGAATGGGGTGTATTCAAAAACTAACCCTTCGAAAATGGGTTCATGTATATATGGCCCCTTTATCAAGATATTTTCTTGGGGATCATTGATGTACATATTTCTACTATCAAATGGATTAATTTTGAAACATGGTTTTAGAAAAGGGACATAATATAAGATCCTAAGCCCATAATGGGAAAACCTTTCTATGATAGGATATATTTTTAGGCTAATACATATAAGCTCCACTAAGCATCCATGATGTGGGTTAACATCATGATTGAAACCACTATAAAAGCATTCAATTTATGGTTTTTACATAACATTAATTATAGAAACAATATATTTAATATCCATTTTATCCATATTTTATTGAAAATTATTAAATATATATCAGATTCATCAATTTGAAAAGCCTCGCATAGTGTTTTTTCGACCTCTCTATCATTTAATGCGACCCATATAGCATGTTAGCAAAACTGCGTAATAGATAAATTTTAATATAAAGAGCTTTAAATCACTATTTTGATAAAAATATTCCATAAAAGAATTGAATTAGTCATATGAAATACTTTTTCTTTGATGATAATTCTTTTTTATGTTTAATAGGTTGTTTAGGAAGGGAAATCACTATGTATGGAAGGATTATATGCTACAAGGTCAAACCTGAAAAAAAAGTTCATGTTCTCGAGTTTAAAAATGATTCCATTCAGGGTCAAAAACATTTAATATGTGTGGATCCATCTCTGGGTCACCTTAAAACCTAAAACTGATCCAAAAAAAATGACGTCTTCCTCAGAATTGACTCATATTTGTGTAGATCATACCCCATTCCAAATGGGGGCATATTTTGGTCTCGCGTTGTTTTTATGAAATATTATAGGGATAATATGATTTTTTAATGGATTTAAAAATTAATTAAAACCATTTCATGTTGATAAAATATTCCAAGGATTTAGAGTGGCAATAGAACCCCCTTTTCCAAAAATCACACCTGTTATGTATCTCACAGCTCCACATGCCCCCCCCCCAAAAAAAAATTTGCATGGAGAGTTGTAACGTTGAGGCCCCATAAAAATATTATTTATTTTTATGGAGATGTGTATTATCTATCTCACACACAAATTAATTTTCATTTAGGATGATAGGAATCACCTTGACCCTCCCCCAAACAGATTTTATTTCATTAGGTGAGGAATCACCTTTAGCCTCCCCCTCCCCCATAACCCAAAACACCCCATAAGAAATGGTGTTTTATTACTACTAGATAACCCACAATTGTTTTATATATATACCCCTATAAAAACCCAACACATGGATCGATAAAAAGGGTAGATAAATATCCCAAAAAAAATTTAGTAAGTAATCATGTACTGTATATCATAATGTATGAAAGAGAACCCACCCATAAATGGTGGCCTCTCATATAACAACCCAAAAACTCTAAGAACCCTTTATAGAAAACCAATTCAATTAATTTTTTATAACAACTCTTTGAACTATAAAATATATGATAATGTCTTTGTGAGTAGTGTTTGGCCTTACCTAGACCCATTCATGGTCAGTTGTACATAGGATAGACCCTTCTAGATTGCATCCGATCTTACCTTGGCCCCTCCATGAACAGTCCAAACAACATTATCTCTAATCCTCTCTCATGAATCACTAGGCATTATATAGTCCCCTTCGTGAACTAGTAAACAATATCATGCATGGATTCCACCATACATAAATGATAACAACAAACTAAGCAACATTGTGTCTCTAATTTTATAGTTAATTACATCAATGAATGTTGTCCTACAATTAAACTACATAATATATATGTTACATAGGATAATTAAAATATTTCATCCCCACAGTAACGTGGAACTCAACCTTGGAGGTAGTTCTTGGGACCTCAATAATTCATATAACTAGGGTAATAGCTTTTATTTCCCTTTAATGTTTTATAATGCGTTATCTTCCCATCATCCTCTCACAAAACGGGACTAGGAAATTTCTCAAGCAGTACCCCCAAGTGTCTATGGTGGTCAATATCCATATGGGAATGTTACTCTAAACCCTGAGGCTAGAAAATAAGTTGATATGTGGACAAATCAAAACCATTTCTTCCTTTTATTAACCCATTATCATCCACTAATCGATGAATGAGATTGTGCGGTTTTATAAATCTTCTAATTCCACTTGTTACTCACATATATCATGACCCACATAGTCTCAGATGTTTTTTATGATCAAGATATCCACACAATCAAATACTCATATCAGGAGGATAGTCCCTTTTTTTCTTCACCACACCTTCCCAAATTGATAAAATTACCAATCTTATTATCTCAACCCAATGGGAAATATTCCTCACAAGATAAAACATTCAAAGTTCCATATTCTCGACGATGAAAAATACAGCCTCCTCCATAGTTATAAGAAACATATTTCCCAACTACATTGTCATTGATTACATTCTAGATGTAAAATGTCAGAATACTCCCTATGGTCCATAGAAAGAAACTCAAACCTTCACAAATATTATCCTGTCCATATTCCTACTAGAGTCACATCCATAATTGTAGGATATATAATATCCTGAGTTTTAGGATGGTTTGGAAATAGTCCTATACCAACCCTTGATAAAACTATTTAATATATATTTTCTTTTCACATGGTGATAAACATCATTGTTTGTTCCCCTTCACATGACCAAAAATGGTATGATGTGTCCCGATAAGTGGAACTAAACTACATGGTTTCTAATTCCATTCACAAGGAAACATAATAATCACATATAATGGGACCATTTTTAAAAATAAAACAACTCCTATCATCATATATGATAATAAATTCATGAGTTCCCCACTGTGTGGCGGAAAACCAACATTTAATAAGAAAAGACATAAGAATCCCTAATCCTTTTTAAAATGTTTTTAATTGTTGGAGAACCTTTTATGAATACTTATTTTTCAATTTATAAATATCTTATGAAAAAAATAGATGACTCTACAATCAATTCATGCTTATAATTTATTTTCAATATAGGGTTATTTTGTTTCGTATTTGGGATATAACAAAGGATTTATGTATATCTATTCAATTTAAAAGAGGTGATCAATTTAGTAATTAATTATCTTAAAAGAGTGTGATTTTATATACCACCCATCCTATCAACCAATGGGAGTCCCTAATCATCACTGGATCAATCTCCCAATGACCACCTAACTATAGAAAGATCATTCATGAAATAGCTTGAATAATGGAACTGTTTGGTGTTTCTTGATCAACGAAAACAACTCATTTTAAATATACTAGAAAATAATTAGGCATATATATCTAATGTGAAATTCATTCCACGACCATAAAATTACCCATTCACACCTCATGAGGTTTTCAAAAAAAATACTTCATGTGTTTTGTAGATTATCTCCTCACGAATAGATGTAATTCATTTTCAATCACCACATCTCACTCCTGGTTATGATGATTAATTTAATGTAGTTATGTATATATATATATATATGATATTAAGGAAATAATTCTCATTATAAATAGATAATATATCATTTAATTTATTACTTTTTCATTCATTGTAGTACAACAATGACATTTCTACATAAATGTGGATTACTACGTCCACGAAAAGATATCGTTTCTTTTTCATGACCACATAACATGGAAGTAATATATAATTGTATTTAATGAAATATAATAATATTTATAATATAACGATAAGTATATAATGTTAAATAATACTTACCTTATTCTTTTATGTTATTTGAAAAATGGAAATGTTACGTATGTGTGAGTACGACATTCCATCTCCCTGATTATAACATAGTTCATTTATCATAACCATCATTCATGGTTGAGATTAAAATTATAAACCAGGTATAAAATAATAATTATATCATGACTAATATATTTTTTATAATAGTTAATAATTACCACTTTTTCTATAGTCAACCTAGAGAAGTCATTTTAGACTAATGACACAAATATTATCAAAATATATGACTTGGAATTAATTTATTAATTAATATATTACTAAATCGTAATAAAATATATAAGTTATAATAAATATGGAAAAATTTCTTTCGAAATTAAATAGTTTTAAAAAATCATTATTCATGAAGATAAATAACTTCAGTGGTAATTCAACCATTGGTTATGGGACATGTTACAATAAAGACATTATTTTAGTTGATCACATGATTTATTATCAAAATGTTTTTCTTACTTCTGCATATTCATAAAATTATTTTTTAGATGTTTTTTTATGGATAGAAATAATTATAAAAATAATTTTTTTCCAATTTTTTCCTTTCAATAATGTTTTTAAATGGATTCATTGTGTATATATTATTGGGATTCTTTTGAAAAAAAAGGTAAAAGGAATGTTGTATTCAAACATATATGAAATTAATAGTTTTTATTTTTTCCATATCCATTATTTTATTTTATTCTTCCTTTTTATGATTTCATGTTTTCATTAATTAAATACCCTTCTTCCATTAATTTTTGGTATTTTGAAAACATTTTATTAAATATAATGGATATTTATATAACCAAATTTTTCTCTTATATATTTGAAGAATATTTTGATTGAAATAAAAGCATTATTTTATTATTAATATGTAACAGTTTATGGGAATTGATTATTTTTTTAGATTTTAATTTAATAAACATTTGATTTTTTGTTATGATATAATAGAAGGAAGATTGTTTATGTTATAACCAAAAGATGTGTGGGTCCGTTTAGCCTCCCAATTCATTGGATAATGATTATTAGCACCACAAAATTATGTATGAAGTTAACAGTATTTGTTATTATAATTTTTAAGGTTCTATTAAGATAATTTCCCAAATTACCAATAAGATTTATCTATAAATATAATGCCTTTTTATATAAGTCATATGAATTCATAAGGTATGTTAATGAGATTTTGTTTAAAGAAAAATATATGATATATATTAGGAGTAAAATGTATAACATCTTGAAAACTATTTGTGTGTTTTACATGATTCCAATGAAACAAATATGGGTTTAGTTTGATAATATTATTTCTTAATAAAGGATTTATGAAATTCTTCTAGTAGTGATATTGATTTCATTGGGGAAATTTTTTTAAGGTTCATGATTTTTTTGAAAGAGTTAATATTTATAAATGTTCATGGACTAATGTGTTACTTTATTTCCTTTTATATGTTCACTAATATTATTTTTGTGATCATCCCTTATAAAAACAATTAATAGTATTTTATGGATGAGTCGATACAATGAGGAAGCCAAGAATAAAAGTATGATGATATTTTATTAAACTAAAACCTTTAATATAATATAATATTTCTATCACATGAAAAAGGGATATTAGGTGGATGTTTCTACCTTGTTATGTAATATTTATTTTTTGAAGAGTGATTATCTAATTATATAATAATCTAAACTGTAATGATCCCCAAATTTAAGATAGTAAATTCAGGACTAAAAATTAATAATATGTATGAATAAGGTTGATTATTTATAATATTTTTATAAAATTATTGAAGTGACATCATCCATGAGAGTTGAGTTAATGATATCCTCTCACAAATCATAGTGTGAGGTGAATCCAATACAGTAATAAATGTACTATGATATGAGATATCATTTTTTGTGACTGAGAGACCAAAAATATTTGTGGGTATTATGGTCAGTTGCATTACCAAAACAAGACAGAAGTTAGAGCCCCAGTAACTAGTTGGGATACATTCACCTCTCCAAGGGCCTATGTGGAAATAAGATGAAGTGATAATATTATTTTTCATAAAACATCCATGAAAAATAATGAGTTATGATTTTATATTGGTAGTATTTCATTAGTTCAGAAATTATTGAGAAATTTTTATTTTTTTTGGATACCCATTTTGTTGAAGAGTTGGGATGGATGTATGTGTTTGAAATAGTGTGGCTTCATGATATACATTCTAGTATCATATCAGATCGAGATGCACAAAATACATCATGATTTATAAAATGGCCTTCAGAAGATTATTTTGTAAAAAACATTTATCATAGTATATCACCCATAGATAGATAGAAATTCATAGAATGTGGATTGGATTATAATGTATTTTCACATGGAATATATCAATCATTTTTGTGAATCATTTGATAACCATATAACTCTGGGTGAAATTTTTTAATGATAGAAAATTCATGTATTATATTATCACGACACCATACATGAGCCTCAGCCCGGTTGGTGAGGACTCGGCAGGTGCTTCCAAGAGACCTGAGATCAAATCCTGGTGGTTGCGAATTTCCAGTACTGAAGCAGTACTGTAGCAGTCCATGTTTGGCGGTGTAGTAGAAACTGTAGTAGCACTATAGAAATTAATGTTCAGTACTCTAACAGCCAGAAAAATTCATCCATTTGGGCTTTGGGCCACCGATTTGGTCCTTGGGTCCTATAAGACTTTTGGGCCACCCTAGGTCTTCAAGCCAGTTGTTTCTCACGAAGTTCAGGCCACCATAAGGCCTTAGGGCCACCTCGAGGCCTTCGGGCCACATGAATGAAGAAGTACCCACCAGACTACACGAGACAAGGCTTTAGCTGAGGATTTAGCCCAGGCGAATTCACTAGAGCAGAGGTAGCCAGAATTGGAAGAATGACAGGGTATGACTTTTCCATCTGTACCAGGCAAGTGTAGCTTTGCATAGGACCGCTAGCCGAACATCCCTGTGAAGTTGGAGTGTTGATTTCGCGATATATGCTATGGAGGATCAGTTCCAAGTTTCCTTGTCTGGGTGATTCCCTATAAGACCTAGTGGTCATGTAATTGTTTCTAAGCCTTTGGACCTTGTATGGGTTCCACCTCACCCATTGAAAGGTCGATTATAAAAAAAATGAAGGCCTTTTGGGCCATTTAGACCATATTCACATGACACCCTTTGGGGATCTTGATGGTCAAGCATAATGGTCCATGTTTTGTTTTCATGAGATGGGTGAGTTAGTAGTGATCAGACCTTGTAAAAATTGAGATTCAATTATATTAAGTATGATATTATTTGAAAGAAATTGTACTATGTGGATCATAGATTAATTCATGACCATGATTAAAAACATAATTCATTATAAATTGAATTTGACTAAATGGTTACCATTTTTTATTCATCGTGTCAAAACTATCATATGGTAAAATTGTAAAAATTTTCAAAAATAATTGATTTTTTGGTTAATCATGAAAAAAACGATTTTTCACAAATTGTAACTTTTATGGAATAATAATCATATTGCAATAAAATTAACTTTCAAAAAATAAATTCTACGAAAAATATATTTTTAATCAACAATAGAAATTATAGAAAAATTTAATATTAAACATATAAATATATTATAATGATTTTGGAAAATTTATGTATCGGTTTTTATTAAATTAAAACTATTTTATGTTATTCTATTTTATTCAAGTAATTAAGAGGATCTGTTAGTTTTTAGTTTGGTTTGATATTAAATTAGTACCAATTTATTTAAAGTAATAAATTAAATTCTAATATAACCAACATTATATTTCATTCTCTATAAAATCATTTTTATATATTAAATTAATATTATTCGAAGATCTATTTTTGTGACATTATTCATAAGTATATTAAAATAAATTTATTCCAATTATATTAATTAAATATTTTAAAATGTATTTCATTTTTATTAGAATAATTAATATTATTTAATAATTTTAACTCAGATTTTTTTATAATGAATAGTGTGAATGATATAAATGTGTTATAAAATTTTAGGTTAAAATGAATTTATTGAATTTAAAACTAAGGGATAATGATTAACATGAAAATTAAACATTTATGAGTATTATTATTTGGAGATATTTTAACATCATGTAATCATAAATTCAATTTACGAGCCATTTTGGGCCACTTTCATATGAAAATAAATTCATATTACTAAAATCTTCTAAATATTTCTATATGTGTCCATCCCTTCTCTTATAAATGGGAACCTATTCTCCTCAATTAATAAAAAACTTTTAGAAAACCATCTTAGTCATAACCCTCCAACAAATATTAAAATAATCATTACAATTTTTTTGGAATTTATGGTATTCTCCTAATACCATACTAAGATGGAATAATGTGTAAGCTAAATGAGGTCTTTCATTTAATTTCCAATTTTCTTTACTAATCATTTAAATGTTTCTTCATCTTTTACATATACTAAAAACTATATAAACATACTATCAAAATTAATATGATATCCTTAAAATAAATATATGTTATTACGATTATAGGGTAACCATTTTCTACCTCATTTCACATCTATGTAAATTTAAAACAATGCTCAAGCATATGTTTGGACTACCATGTCCACAGAGTAGTGAATTTCATCTCATCACCACGTTACATGACTGTTTTTTAGGATAAAAATAATGAAAATATTTTAAGTTTATATAATATTTATTACAATGGATGTATAATATTCCATTTTCCATCTTAGCATCTCACCTATTAAAAATGATAATGTCACTCATTTATACGTGTGGAATACCACCTCCATGATGTGATGTGATTCATTTTTCATGTCCTATATTAAAGGATGATTATAAATATATATACAAATAATATATATGATATTTATATTATTATTAAAATTCTTTTTTATATTACCATAATCAATAATTAAGGAACATATCTTCTGAATAGAAACATATATGGGAAAAGCTATTTAACACCAAAAATATGGATGATAATAAAATATTGACAACGAATGGGAGTTGAAGTGATATAAAGGAATCATATATGATGTTAAAGGTATGCATATATTTATATTATATTAGTATAATTATTCTAAATTTATTTTAATGGAAATCAAAATCACATACAATTCAATTCAAACATGATGTGGGGAATTATTTCACAATCTCATCCTTATTTAGGTTTTCTTACATCTAGGTTTTTTCTTTAATATATTTATATTTTTTTCTAGTATTAGTTTATTTTCAACTTCTATGGGACACAAAATGATGAAAAATCATACTTTTTTGAAAAAAATACTTGTTTTTCAATATGGTCGGGAATAGTTTTTTCCCATATTGAAATATTCATTATAATGTTTTCAAAAAAATGTTAATATTATCCAACTATTGATTAAATTCTTTTTTACACATGGTATACATTAAAAAATAATACTAAAAAAGAATCATCAAATAATTTTTAGAATGATGTACTTTTTTCAAAGGTGTGATCAAAATATTTATTTTAATATATACCACATGACTGGGTTTTTTCATCATAATGAATATTTCTCACCGTGAAAATTAATTTACATTTTTCAATGGTTATTTTCAATGAAAATATTTCCCTAATATTCAATAATTTTTAGATTTTAATAAAAGTGATTCAAAAAGGAAATGATATTTTCTTCTAGAAATGTTACATTAATATTTATAAATTATATTCATCTATATTGATATATTATGATAAATCATATTCTACAATAGGTATATAATATATATATACCACTATCTATGTTACTCAGGATGGATTATGATCATGTTATTTTATTTATTATTCGGATAAATATTAAAATTTCTTTTGCTAGGTTTCAATGATTATTTTTATATTGAATAAGTATTGATTTTTATTCATTTTTTCTTATGATTAATTCATCATACATAGTATGTGATAGGTGGGGCTTTTTATATCCCATAAATTCAATGGGTGGTGTCATGAAAAAAAGGATTGGGTATTTTATATACAACATACCTATTTATGATAGATATCATAGAATGATACCTTAATAGTGATAAAATGATGACTAGAAGTTTTCGTTATGTTATTATGAAAATATTCATTATTACAAAATTGGTTATTTATTTTTTAGTTCCATTCTTTTATTTAGTCCCCATTTATGATATTAGTTTTATGGAATATTTGATTATTATTTATCTCTTCCATATTATTCATTCTTTATTCATTCTATGATAGAATTTATTATATATTTATCCTTTTTAATATTCTTATCTCTAAATTTATTATGTTTTCCTATATCAATGATTCCATGAAGGGATATATTAATTAATTTAGGGATATACTAGAAAAAATAGATATTTTTTCATAAGAATATTTTTTTATTTCATTTTTTATTTCTAATTTATGGACTATGTATGTATCATGTCTAAAAAGGCTAATAATTTATTCAATCCTTTAGTACATGTTCCGATTTATCATTTACCAAGGTATTAAAATGACCACCAACTTTGGTTTAATGGAGTCTCTATGTTACAGTTCGAATAAAATTAATATTAGTATAAACCCTGTTGACATTATTTAGGAAAACATATATAATAGATCATAAAAGTATGAAAATCTCTAAGTATAACTAAATGTATAGAATAATATCACAATTATTTTAAAAAATAAAGCTTTTCGGGTTTTCCGAAAATATAACTCCATGTTTGGATACTGGCATATAATGGTTGTTATGAATGAACTTTTACTAGGGTTGCCAAATCATAAGGGGGAAGATTCGGTATTAACTATATCAATACTAGTGAATGATGACTAGGCCAAAATCATTACACCTGAATTGAAATTCTTAGGGGATAATATTAGGTTAATTTACATAAACATTACATACCATTATGAAATATTTCAAAATAGTTGTATGATTTAAGGACATTTCCAAAAATACAAAGGTTATTATTCTGATATTAGTTTTGTGTAAATATTTATTTTTTGTAATGTGTTACACCATATTTTGAATTATAATTTATAAAGTTAAAAGTTATTTTTGTATATGAAATTATATATAAATAGTTCATATCATATGATATAAAATTCATAACAATATACATATTTTACGTAGGTATAAACCTGTAACACCCCGAGATTTTATGAAAAATATTCTTTTTAATTTCATTAATTTATTGTGTTATACGCTACACCAAAAGGAGCTTTCACAACACACATCTCTGACCTGGCTTGAATTACACACAATCGCGACCTTCCATGATAGTGTGTGTTGTATGCAACACCAAGTTTCGCTAAACAACGATATGCTATTAAAATATTATTAAAACTAGCCGTTATGAATAGTAATAACCACTTTTTGAAATTTTGTAAATTTTATTTTTCAAAATTGAATTCATTTTTGGATTCGTAATATCGAAATTAGCTTAGGGTGAAATTTGGTGATTTTCGGTTAACTTTTATATTTTGATGAGTAGTGAAAATTACTAAATTTTAACTAAAAACAACTTTTTCAATCGAAATAATTAATAGTGATAAATTATTAATTTGAGTTGTTTTAAAGTATATTTAGAATATATTTTTACAATTTAATACAATGTTGGTCATTGGATGTAATTTCACATTTAAACCAGACATAAACAAGTGTCAATCTTTTGATAATTATTATCTCATAAAAACACGCTATTTGTTGTGACAGCGGAAATTAATTATAAAATTAATTAATGAAACTTATATGTTGGGAATTTTGTAAACTAGAAATCATTTTTGAATTCGGAATATCAATTATAGCTTAGGGTAAAATTTTGGCATTTTTCTCAAAAACTTCAATTTTTGATGAATAGTGAAACCACTAAGTGCTAGGTTAAAAACTGAATTTTGCATAAAACATAATTTTACCGTTTCTTGGAATGAAATTTAGAAAATACGACAGACACGGTTTATATCAGTAAGTAAAATGTGGTTCAATGAGATAAAAATAATTTTTTGGTGAATAGTAACTTTTTACTTTTTTTACCGTGGTTAATAGTAAATAGGGTAACTAAGGGTAAATATGATATTACTATTATCCTAACACATGTCCTAATTCTATTGGATAAATGTAATTCGACCAAAAACAACCATATGAATATAATATGTCCATTTAGGTCCACTTGGATTAGATTATTACATTTAATATTATTTTATTTAATGAATAGTTAAAATAATTAAAATCAATGTTTAATAAGTAAATCATTTTTAATATGGGGTTATCCATAAGATAAATTCGACTATAAATATTCATTATAAAGATAAAAAGATTTCCTAGATAATGGTATTTTATTTGTAATTTTTGAAAAAGTAAATAATTTAATTTATTTATGACACAATGATGATGTAGTAATTATCTTATTAATGAAATATTGACATAATTGATGTTATAAACACCAAAATAAATGTAATTTGAGACTTTTTATGAATTCCACTAATTTTATAGGTTACTATGATATATGTTTGTTGATTTAATCAACTTGGTTAGAACATATAATTCTGTTATGACTTTCACAAAAATCATATATCAAATAGTGTCAAAATTGACACAAAATAGTTTTTAAATCAAATATTATATTATTAATTGTTATTCTATTCCTAAAAATCTAAGGTTCGGCCAAATGACTTAGATAAGGACATATATATTAATAATAAACAACTTGGGGTTCTTTTGGCATGTTATAGTAAGTGTATTAACCATATAGTGTAAGAAAACAAAAAGTCACGGTAAAAGTTAAATTATTTAACTTAGAGTTAAATCTAATTGATAATGTTAAAATAATAACCGAAACTTGTCTAAATCCTATTGGTTGATAGGATTTCGACCCATACCCACTTTATCTTCGAAATAAGACCCTTTGGAACCATTATAAACCGATTTTGACTTTAATATAAAATAATATTTTGAGATATTCATAAGGTGCCCCTCTCCTCCCTTATAAAAAGACACCTCCTCCCCCTCCTCCTGACACCAATTTGAGCACTCAAGCTCGGCCAACCCGTGCCAAAATACCTTCTCCACTACTATAGAATAATCCTAGAGGTCCTGGTCTTCTTCAAAGGCCAATGTTAGTTCCCTAAGTGGAGGATTCAAAGAGGCGTTTCAAAGAAGATGTAATATCCATTACCGATCTTTTCAATTTCTTTCTTCTTCAACTTCTTCTTCTTTAGTTGTTTCATGAAAAAGTAATAACATCAGTATTAATTACATACTGATATGTTATTATAAATATGAAACAACCCTAATTCACCTTCTATCGATCCTACGGAAAAATGAAATCACCGCGCGTGCGTACGTACAGAATACCGTCTCCATGCCGTGATGTAATCTATTTTCCACCCCCACCTTAATAGGATGGGTATAATGGTGTAATGAGTAACTATATATGATTATTATAAAGTGATATTGATACTGAAATAGTCTACATACACTTCAACACAATTCCACGACCATGGGAACGATATCATCTCTCGTGCGTACGTACGGACTACCGTCTCCACGACGCGATGAGATTCATTCTCAATGATTAACCATTCATGAATGATTATAAAGTATATATAATACTTACTAATTAAATATATGGCATAATAATGATACTGGATTTATGTAAATTTATATTTATGTCATCTACTTAATTCCATTCACTTCAATAAGGAAACGAAAACAACGTTCATGCGTACGTACGGACTACCGTCTCCATGAACGGTGTATTTCATTCCATTTATCAATATTATATATATATATATATATATATATATTCTGAATATATATTATATATAAATCATTTTTTACATTCTAGATATAAGTAATCATGATCCATGTAATCATTTTAATAATTACAAGTTAAAAACACGAACGACAAATGAGACGTTTTTTTATCCAAAATGCTACTTTAACATGAATTTACAAAAGAACGGGTAATATAAAGTCATAAGTGGACCATATATGATATAATAACAATGATTATGATTATGTAATAAGTCAATAAAATGATTTAAATCATTATACAGGAGGTTCAGACACTTACAAAGCATGTCGGACCTAAGGTAAGGGAAATATCACAATCTCATTTTTATCCAAGATTGTTTATACTTTGGTATTTACTGGGGTGTATTTTATCATCCACATCCATGTTTCCTCAATATGTAATATTATTTCCATTCACCTACAATTTTTTAAATCCAATTTTACCCTTCGGTGTGTTTTTAGTAAAAGATATAAAAGGAATCTTTTTTCGTTTTTCGTACGAGGTATTTTTTGACTTTTCCGACAAAAGTACGAGAATAATGTTTTTTTAACTTATACGGCACGAACGGATTTTTATGGTTTTATAAAGCATTATTTTAATGAAGCTTCATCTAAAATATTTCATGACTATTTTCAATAAAATTTCTTTCTTTTAAAATTGCATGACGTTTTGTGAAAAGAAATTGATTTTGAAGAAGAAAGGATATTTCCCTCAAGAATTCATTTCAAGTGTTTTATCAAAAATATTTTCCATCTAAGATAATAAAGGGTTCTGTTTTTATCCATATTTTTACATTGATTTGACTATGTTGTAATGGAATTAGGTTTATGAATTCCTTTATCTTATATGAATGGTTTTATGATGTCATGTTGTTTAAGAATCCCATTTTTATTACAAGGGTTAAGCAATGATGTATGATTTATGATTTTGTGGCACACATAAGAATGGTATCATTATGAGATGGGTGGGACCTATATCTCCCTCCAATGCATTGGGTAAAGATTTTATATCTCATGAGATAGACATGGCTGGAACGGTAGGTTATACCAGTTCAGTGAAACAGGACTGCAACGAGGGTAACTCAGTTCAGAAAGGGACTTTGTCCACTAAGATAGTATTGGAAATGATTCTTGACTAACAAGAAATGATTCTCTATGATTATGTGTGTATGACACAAAGTTTAATGTTTTATGTTATGATTATTGTGATTACATTTCACTTCCATGATTTATCCCATGTTATGAAATTATGATCTCTTTTGCAAGTTAAGATTTCCAAAAGTTATGTGCTTGTGTATACGATGAGATTTATATTTCTTTTGTTTACCCTTACTGAGCATTTGATCTCACCATTTTATGTTTTATTTTCCCCAGGATATAAAGAAAGGTTTTAGGTAAAAAAAGGGGACGATCTTTATGGGAGATATTGGAGATCCTTCACCACGATTAGATGATTACGTTCCGAGTTTCCAAAGACACTAAACTATTACGATCCTTGTGTGTGTATTTTTTGTTATGTACTAAGTATTCTGAAAAAGTAATGTAATGTTCATGTACGTTAATCTTAGGGTCTCTACAGTTGGTATCAGAGGAAAGGTTTATTCAACCTTTGGAAACTAGGATGCGAAAACGTTAGTGAGATCCCTAGAGATATTTCTAAGGTATGTCTAGGGATGTCCCTAAGGTTAAGTATACGTATAGGTTATAGTACTAGAATTACACTAACAATAATAGAATTAAATCTAAGATGTTATATATTGAAGGTAATCCCCCTTTATTATGTTGTTTTCCCCTAGCATGATTTTTTCCTCTCACACTATTATTTTTGGGTTTTAGAAAATGGATGGAAACAAGATGATTCACAATAATGGAGAATATGATGGACAATGGAATGATATTCTTCATAATGAAATGGGATTTGGAATTACAAACATCATTATTATGCCGAATAAGAAATATCATAATATGATCAATAAAGTAAAATTTGGTACGTTTCCTGACTCGGCTAATAAGAGAAAGATGGAGTTTCATGATGATCATAGAGGAAAGAAAGTTCAATTTCCCCTATGTAAATCATGTGGGAAGAGGCATCAAGGAGAATGTTTCAAAGGAACTGGAAGATGCTTTGGGTGTGGAAAAGGACACAAAGAAAGTAAGTGCAAAGGAAAAGGTTCAGTTAACACCATGGATGAGGATAATGGTATTGCTACGACATCAGCAATGGTTAAATGTTTTAAATGTGGAATGTACGGGCATTATTCAAACCAATTCCCTAAGGGAAAGTCTCATGAAGAGAAACAGTATGGTCGTATGGGAAGTATTTATGTTGATGATGATGAAGAGACTACAAATGATATGTGAGATGAAAGAATTGTTGAAGCTCGGTCAATGGTTTAAGAAGGTAGTGGAATGATTACATGTTTCTCAAGTGTAATGTTGTATAAGTAATCTCATGGTACTATTGAATAAAGAGACATCTAAGGATTGTTACACTATTGCCTTTCCTATGTTTTTAAAGTGTATGATTAATGGTACTAGTAACCATGAAATGTTATTCAGATATTTTTTGGAAAGTAGATGATATGCGCATAATGAAGGAATAATAAGATAATGAGGTATTTGATTGTATTCATGAGCTCATGACTGATATAAGTAGAAGGTTATATCATGGTTTGAGTATATATAATTTTTGGATTTTGGTATGTGGAAAGAGTTAACTTTTAACTGCATTCATGTTTTCACTAAGGTTCAATGGGTATTCAAGAGAATACGTGATTAAGGCCTTTGAATGTTTGTAATGTGACCAACAAGACATATCTTATGATATATGGGGATCAACGATAGTATTAAATCTCTGGTAATCGTTTTCACTATATTATGAGAGTGGACTGCAGTATTATGGATAAGCCTAAAGATTAGAATGGATTATTTTGGACATAAGTTAGTATTGTTTAAGGATAGAAGATTTTCGATATTATTGATGGGATGTTATAGTAATGTAGTTTTAGAAAAAGGACAACCTGCAGGACGGGCGACAACCCATCGCGTCGGACAAGGATGTGGGAATCGAACCGACAACCGAAGTGCAACTGGACTTTATCGCCTACCACTGGCCTACATGAAGTCCCTATTTAGTAGAAACTGGTTTTATTTTATTAAGCAGTATGATATATGAAGTATAAGTTCATTTTAGGAACCATATATCATTAATCTCTCTATAGATGGACTTATGTATTTTTTGATAACTTTTCTATCCTTTTGAGACAGATGGAATGACCCATCATTCTATCACATGATCTGCTAACACAAACGAATGAAAAATTCAACTTCATTTCTTTAAGAGATGAAGTAGAAATTGTCCAAAGAACGACAAACAGTGAGACTATACCAAAATCACGAAAGTATTTCTTCTAATTCCAATTTCATCAACTTTAGGGAAATGATCTTGAAAACCAAAAATGTTGTCCTAGTGCTCTTATATCTGATTAATCTGATGGTACCTTAGATCGTCACAAATTTATGGATTTGTGATTGCTAGATTTTCCATAGCCATGTTCTCTACCACTCTCCATCAGAACATGATGGTTAGATTTCTCTTCCATATCCATATTTTCACCTATGTGGAAACCCAGTGATTAGTCTATTTGGGTAACAGTTATGTTTCATACATTTGTTTTTAAAGATTGGTTTTGGTATTCCTTTTTATGATGTGGGCTTCGATTAAAGAAACTTTCGAATAGTAAACCATTTATAACCCCGACGAATTTCGAGGGCGAAATTCATTTTAAGGGGGGTAGAATGTAACACCCCGAGATTTTATGAAAAATATTCTTTTTAATTTCATTAATTTCTTGTGTTATACGCTACACCAAAAGGAGATTTCACACCACACATCTCTGACCTGGCTTGAATTACACACAATCACGACCATCCATGATAGCGTGTGTTGTACGCAACACCAAGTTTCGCTAAACAACGATATGCTATTAAAATATTATTAAAACTAGTCGTTATGAATAGTAATAACCACTTTTTGAAATTTTATAAATTTTATTTTTCAAAATGGAATTCATTTTTGGATTCGTAATATCGAAATTAGCTTAGGGTGAATTTTTGGTGATTTTCGGTTAACTTTCATATTTTGATGAATAGTGAAAATTACTAAATTTTAATTAAAAACAACTTTTTCAATATAAATAATTAATAGTGATAAATTATTAATTTGAGTGGTTTTAAAGTATATTTAGAATATATTTTTACAATTTAATACAATGTTGGTCATTGGATGTAATTTCACATTTAAACTAGACATAAACAAGTGTCAATCTTTTGATAATTATGATCTCTTAAAAACACGCTATTTGTTTTGACAGCAGAAATTAATTATAAAATTAATTAATGCAACTTATATGTTGGGAATTTTTTAAAATAGAAATCATTTTTTCATTCAGAATATCAATTATAGCTTAGGGTGAAATTTTGGCATTTTTCTGAAAAACTTCAATTTTTGATGAATAGTGAAACCACTAAGTGGTAGGTTAAAAACTGAATTTTGCATAAAACTTAATTTTACCGCTTTTGTGAATGGAATTTAGAAAATCTGACAGACACGGTTTATATCAGTATGTAAAATGTGGTTCAATGAGATAAAAATAATTTTTTGGTGAATATTAACTTTTTACTTTTTTTACCGTGGTTAATAGTAAAAATAGGGTAACTAAGGGTAAATATGATATTACTATTACCCTAACACATGTCCTAATTCTATTGGATAAGTGTTATTCGACCAAAAAAAACCTTATGAATATAATATGGCCATTTAGGTCCACTTGGATTAGATTATGACATTTAATATTATTTTATTTAATGAATAGTTAAAATAGTTAAAATAAAAGTTTAATAAGTAAATCATTTTTAACATGGGGTTATACATAAGATAAATTCGTCTATAAATATTAATTATAAATATATAAAAATTTCCTATATAATGGTATTTTATTTGTAATTTTTAGACATTAAATAATTTAATTTATTTATGACACAATGATGATGCAGTAATTATCTTATTAATGAAATATTGACATAATTGATGTTATAAACACCAAAATAAATGTAATTTGATACTTTTTATGAATTCCACTAGTTTTCTAGGTTACTATTATATATTAGTGTTGATTTAATCAACTTGGTTAGAACATATAATTCTGTTCTGACTTTCACAAAAATCATATATCAAATAGTGTCAAAATTGACACAAAATAGTTTTTAAATCAAATATTATATTATTAATTGTTATTCTATTCCTAAAAATCTAAGGTTCGGCCAAATGACTTAGATAAGGACATATATATTAATAATAAACAACTTGGGGTTCTTTTGGCATGTTATAGTAAGTGTATTAACCATATAGTGTAAGAAAACAAAAAGTCACGGTAAAAGTTAAATTATTTAACTTAGAGTTAAATCTAATTGATAATGTTAAAATAATAACCGAAACTTGTCTAAATCCTATTGGTTGATAGGATTTCGACCCATACCCACTTTATCTTCGAAATAAGACCCTTTGGAACCATTATAAACCGATTTTGACTTTAATATAAAATAATATTTTGAGATATTCATAAGGTGCCCCTCTCCTCCCTTATAAAAAGACACCTCCTCCCCCTCCTCCTGACACCAATTTGAGCACTCAAGCTCGGCCAACCCGTGCCAAAATACCTTCTCCACTACTATAGAATAATCCTAGAGGTCCTGGTCTTCTTCAAAGGCCAATGTTAGTTCCCTAAGTGGAGGATTCAAAGAGGCGTTTCACCTTCTATCCATCCTACAGAAAAATGGAATCACCGCGCGTGAGTACGTACGGAATACCGTCTCCACGCCGTTGTGTAATCTATTTTCCACCACCACCTTAATAGGATGGGTATAATGGTGTAATTAGTAACTATATATGATTATTATAAAGTGATATTGATACTGAAATAGTCTACATACACTTCAACACAATTCCACGACCATGGAAACGATATCATCGCTCGTGCGTACGTACGGACTACCGTCTCCACGACGCGATGAGATTCATTCTCAATGATTAACCATTCATAAATGATTATAAAGTATATATAATAAGTACTAATGAAATATATGACATAATAATGATACTGGATTTATGTAAATTAATATTTATGTCATCTACTTAATTCCATTCACTTCAATAAGGAAACGAAAACAGCGTTCATGCGTACGTACGGACTACCGTCTCCATGAACGGTGTATTTCATTCCATTTATCGATATTATATATATATATATATATATATATTCTGAATATATATTATATATAAATCATGTTTTAAATTCTGGATATAAGTAATCATGATCCAAGTAATCATATTAATAATTACAAGTTAAAAACACGAACGACAAATGAGACGATTTTACCCAAAACGCTACTTTAACATGTATTTACAAAAGAACGGGTAATATAAAGTCATAAGTGGACCATATATGATATAATAACAGTGAATATGAATCTGGAATAATTCAATAACATGATTTAAATCATTATACAGGAGGTTCAGACACTTACAAAGCAAGTCGGACCTAAGGTAAGGGAAATATCACATTCTCATTTTTATCCGAGATTGTTTATACATTGATATTTACTGGGGAGTATTTTATCATCCACATCCATGTTTCCTCAATATATAATATTATTTCCATTCACCTACAATTTTTTAAATCCAATTTTACCCTTCGGTGTGTTTTTAGTAAAAGATATAAAAGGAATCTTTTTTTTGTTTTTCGTACGAGGTATTTTTTGACTTTTCCGACAAAAGTACGAGAAGAATTTTTTTTAACTTATATGGCACGAACGGATTTTTACGGTTTTATAAAGCATTATTTTAATGAAGCTTCATCTAAAATATTTCATGACTATTTTCAATAAAATCTCTTTCTTTTAAAATTGCATGACGTTTTGTGAAAAGAAATTGATTTTGAAGAATAAAGGATATTTTCCTCAAGAATTCATTTCAAGTGTTTTATCAAAATTATTTTCCATCTAAGATAATAAAGGGTTCTTTTTTTATCCATATTTTTACATTGATTTGACTATGTTGTGATGGAATTATGTTTATTAATTCCTTTATCTTATATGAATGGTTTTATGATGTCATGTTGTTTAAGAATCCCATTTTTATTACATGGGTTATGCAATGATGTATGATTTATGATTTTTTGGAACACATAAGAATGGTATCATTATGAGATGGGTGGGACCTATATCTCCCTCCAATGCATTGGGTAAAGATTTTATATCTCATGAGATAGACATGTCTGGAACGGTAGGTTATACCAGTTCAGTGAAACAGGACTGAAACGAGGGTAACTCGGATCAGAAAGGGACTTTGTCCACTAAGATAGTCATGGAAATGAGTCTTGACTAACAAGAAATGATTCTCTATGATTATGTGTGTATGCCACAAAGTTTCATGTTTTATGTTATGATTATTGTGATTACATTTCACTTCCATGATTTATCCCATGTTATGAAATTATGATCTCTTTTGCAGGTTAAGATTTCCAAAAGTTATGTGCTTGTGTATACGATGAGATTTATATTTCTTTTGTTTACCCTTACTGAGCATTTGAGCTCACCATTTTATGTTTTCTTTTCCCCAGGATATAAATAATGGTTTTAGGTAAAAAAGGGAAGATCTTTATGGGAGATATTGGAGATCTTTCACCACGATTAGAAGATTATGTTCCGAGTTTCCAAAGACACTAAACTATTACGATCCTTGTGTGGGTATTTTTTTTATGTACTAAGTATTCTGAAAAAGTAATGTAATGTTCATGTACGTTAAGCTTAGGGTCTCTACAAAACCTATTGGGAATTAAAATTAAACTAAATCTAGAGAATATGCTGCTGAAGAAGATATTAGAGCTATACAGGGGATGATGAGTATAGTTATTACTAGTATCCTTTCCCATATAAATTACCTTTATGATCCCTAAAACACTTCTACAATGTAAGATCATTTAATTAATTATAACCCCCCTTCAATCAATGGGATTAATAAATCATTTGTAACTAAGAAATAGATCATGTCCCTATAAAATATATTTCTTCATTTAGGATGTAGTTATATGAAAGCATTTATCATACAAAATTATTATCTTAAAGGTCACATCGATCATTGATGGTCATTGATCCAAAACACGAATGAGTCAAAGGAAATAAACATTATAGGTAGGAATATATTAAATGCGATATTTAATGATTAATAATTTCCTCATGAGAAGAATGATATTATGGATATGAAATTATTCAATCTATGCCAAACAAAAAGTGAAAATGTTTTTAAATATGAAGATATCATTATAAAGATACCGACAAATGATATGAATTATGTATGTAATCTAAATAATGAGATTGATCATTTTTTATGAGAAAAATTGTATCCATTGAAGTGATTTATTATCTCATACATTTTTTCCATATGATGATGTGGTATCAATTCACATAAATATAGTGAAATAAATATCTAATTCATATATTTTATAGAGAAAATTAGAAAATATTTCGGTGGATAAGAATGGTTGAAATGTAAATATAGAAAATTGGAAAAAGGGAATGGTTACATTTCAAACATTAAATAAATTTCTAAAGAATCTTCATGTAATGAGATTTATTGGAATTATATTTTTTATTCATGTATAAGGAGATAGAAGATCAAAATTACAATTAAAAGGGTAATAAAAAAGAATACCATGTTAAATTATTAAACTGTATAGACATGTGTAACTATTCAAAAGAATTCCCCAAGCATCAAGAGTATTTTACTTAGAAAATTTCAACATATCTAACTGATCGTATGTGACCACTAAATTGGTGTTTGATGTTCTAAAATATGTAGTAGAATTTATATTCAACAAGACATCATATTTATCAATTTATTTATTCTATATATTTTCAATCTTTTATATCTATCATTTTTTTCAAAGAAAATTTAATATTTTCATAACAATAATAAGAGATATTTATCACCCAAAAATCCTAGTGTAAATCAAACTATAATAAGGATATGTAATTATGTCCCAATTATAAAACATAAACATTCACTATTTTTAATCATGAATCTAATAATTATGAAAAACATTGTTATAATCCATGGTATTTATTCACATTCGAATTTAAATTGTAATATTTATTGTTGAGAGGAGGATACTATTATTTATAATGGAGATATAGAGTAACTTGTATTTTTAGGGGATACTACATCATTATAATCATGTATTAATCTCCCTATAGTATATATCCATAGTGAAATGGTTGGGAAGAATAATAGACATCCCCTATAAATGGGAAATGTAAATCTAGAGTAAAGGTTATATCAATTTGTAAAAAATACATTTATGTGTTTCCTAAAGAACATCATAGACACCCAACAGAACATGAATTGAGCCTTTTATTGATCTCATCTTAGAATCAAATCTAATACCTATGACTCTAAAAAAGGTGATAATTGAATTACTAGAACTGAAGTATAATTTTTTTTGAGATTTCTTATAAAGTATTTATACTCCTAGTGTTCCACCATGGGGATGCCTTATACATTGTTTTTATTAAAAAATATGGGTCTTTGTGTTTTTGCATCAAATAATGGAAAATCAAGGGAATTAATACCGAAAACATGCACCATTTTCCATGACTTGTTGACTTTTTAATCAAATTCAGGGAGATATGTATTATTCAAATATTTATCTTCATTATGGGTATCACAAAATAAAATAAAAGAACAAATACTATCCAATGATGTCATTTTGTACAGGGTATGGAAATTAAAAATTAAAATTTATTCCCATTGGATTAACTAATTCTCCCATTTTTATGGATATGGTGAGAATTTAATTCATGGATTGTCTCAAAAAATTCCATATGGTATTTGTTATGATAAGATGTTATAAATGAAAACATTATAAAGCATAATATTCATTTTATAATTATTCATGCCAATATCATAGAAATTAGGTAATCTGTAAGATTAAGAGAATGTGAATTATGGAGTTACTTTTCAAAGTAATATTTTTTTGTGTTTATGGAATAATAGTTGATACATAGAATATAATTGTAGTGATAAAATGTCCAATCCCAATGAATATAATAAAGTACATTGTTTAATTCTATTAGTAGATTACAATTGTGTATTTTTTTCAAAAAACATTTTTTATCGGAAAAACCAATATCAAAATTGACAAATAATGGGTTTAACATTATAAGGATAAAAAATAATTAATTTTAAAAATAAATAATCAGTATAATGGAAATTGTATTGATATTTAAATCATCATCGGTATGGGTCGATTGTTTTATGTATATTGATTCCTTAAAGAAAGGAAATATAATTGTCCTTATGTAGAATTATAGAGTTGTATCCTATACATAGTGATAGTTTATAATTCAATAATAAAATTATCCAACACATGAATTATATTTGTAACAAATAATCTCTTTTATTATGTTATGAAGGTATTTTATTTATAGTTAAAAATGTGACATATATATGGATCACAAATTTTTTAAATACATATTATCACAAAATGAGAAACACATGATGAAGAGGAGATGGTTAGAACCACTTAATGATTATTATTTCCCAATACATTATAACCCTTTGATGTAAAACTAGGTAATGAATATATTTAGTAGGAAATATAATGTATTTTTATTACTAAAATGAATATTTTTATGGAGATTATATTCATGAAAATTGAAATATTAGATACGAGTATCATTAAAGAAAGGCAAACATTGCATCGATTCAAAATAATTCATAAAACAACCATATTGGGGAAAAAACTTCCAATCCAAATGATAAAAATAATAAAAAAACATCTATTATGTGTATAATGGAATCTTTTTATATATCATATTGGAAGTTTGTATTTTAATATTTTGAAAGATATTATGTTTTCCATTCATGTATGAGTGGAAAATATTGTTATTATATGAAGCTCACAGATAAAAAGTTTATATTCATTGTGGTAGCAAAAAAAATAGAATTCTATTTAAAGTAATTTATTTGTGAGATAATAGGAAGTATTAAACTGTGAAATATGTATCAATATGTATGGGTTTTCAATATGTAAATGACAAAAGAAAACATCTTAAAGATGTCATGAAACATTTATCAATTCCCAGTATTAAAATGGGATGAAATTATTATTGAGTATTTCAATGTATTTCAATAGAATCTTAGAAATAATGTTACTATAGGGGTTATTTTTTATTTACATCACATGTCTACACAATTTGTTACTATAAGGGAAGATCAATTTCTCCATCACCTCATGCAGAACTATTTTAATTATGTCATATGGAAACATGGTAAACCTCATTTGATTGTATATTATTATGATTCATGGTTTACAACAAAATTCCTGAAGAGCCTACCAAAGGATCTTGACACCATGAAAAAATAAAGCACTTCCTATTATCGTCAAGGTGATGGGAAGTCTGAAAGAACAATTCAAATATTATAATATAAATTATGTTCATTATCCCTATAATTTTTTTTATGTGGTATTATTGATTATCATTGATGCAATTTTTATATAATAAATGACTTTATTCATAAATGAAAAATGTGTTTTATGTAGAATTTCAATATTTGTTTTTCATAATTCAACATGTTGGGATGAATTCTATGAATGGGTGATTTTATGAATACATATTTTTAAGTAGACACTACTGAAATTAAATACTATTCAAAATCCTATTAAGGATTTTCAAATTAGAAGAAAAACGCTGATAACTGATAGAAGGATTTATATTTTCAAGTGGGAGATCATGTCTTATAGATGATATCTCCATAGAAAATTTTTATAATAATTGGAAAAAAAAGAAAACTAATTCATAGGTATATTATGAAATATGAAATTATGTAAAGAATATGGGTCGTAACCTTATATTTTGAAATTTCACCAAGCCTCCCTAATGATCATGATGTGTTCTACATCCAATTTTAAGGACTTACATATAAGATATAAATCTTGTACTCCAATATAAGGAAATATTATATGATCATTATTTATCTTATGTGGAGAGATTATCGAGCTTCATAATAATAGAGAACAAGTTTCGAGGAATCCTACGTATCATTTGGTAAAGGTACATTGGAGAAACCATATTATAAAGGAGGTGATGATGGAACCTGAAGTAGTTATAATGAAAAAACACATATTTTAATGATGTGATATTCTAAAAAATTTCATAAATACATTTTCAATAGTTAATTAATGTAAGACCCAATATTCAATTATGGAATGTAATCATTCCTTTATAAATAATAATATTATAATGAACATAGCTTTATTAAATAATGTTATTAAAAAATGAATACTTAAATGTTAAAAATTTAATATGATTAAATTAGTATCATTTTTTAATTCAACAAATCAATATTATTTAATGTTAATTTTTTATATTTTTTAGAAATAATTCATTTTTTGGTGAATAGTGAAAATACTAATTTTATGCATAGTTTCAATTTTAGGAAATTATAATGACATGGAAAAAATGTTAAATTATTAATATATTTTTATAGGAAATATATATATATTAATGTTTATAGGTATATAAAATTTAACTTTGAAATAAATGCTTAATGTTTTTGAATATCATTGGAATGAATTTGTTCTAATAAAAAAACATTTTTTTCTTATTTATTAATTATTTATTTACATGATTATTTAAAAAAAATATTTTGAATGAAATTTAACATTAACTTGTTTTTCTAAAATCAAATTAATTATATTATAATTAACATTAATTTTTTTTCTCTACATTAATTTTTATACTTTAAATACAGATGTTTCTAAGAGCAATTTTCATTGTGTATTCTGAACTTATATTAAAATTTATTTCTTCCAAATAAAGAAATGAAAATTAAAAAATATTTTAATTATTTTAATTCTTTATACTTATTATTATTTATTAAGATCTAATTAATATTTTGTTATAATGAAATATAAATGTAGTAATGAATTATTTCACATAGTTTAGGTTAAAGCGGGTTTACCAAGCAGTTAAACTAAGAGATATTGTCACGACCCATCCCCCAGGGCCCGTATCGTGACTACCCCAATCCTACCTTCCATAGGCCAGGGGCTGGAGAATGGCACCAAAGGCGTAATTCCCTAAAAATTGGGAAGGCATTGCCTTTATAAAACATTACACACACTACCATAGTACAATCGGAAGAAAATACTATGTAAAGTAGTAAAACAAGTGTGATGAAAATACAAAGGGGCTGGAAATACAATACCAACAAAAAGGTACAACTAAAACTGAATAAAAATACAACTAAAAATGGCAAACAACTGAATGGTGAAAGCATCTCCTAGTTCATCCTCCGGGTTCCAACCTGATGGGTAGGTACAGTTGGCCTCCTTAGCACTCCACGTCCGTCAGGCTCTATTGGGTACCATCTCATCATGAGCTCCACCTCCAGGTACTGTTCAGTCCTCTTACACTCAACCTCGGTCAGCATTGTCCATCGTCTGTATCCAACCCAACGAGGTGCGGGCATTTCGCATGAAGGGGTGAGTATAACGATACTCGGTAGGGACACCGAGACCCCCAAGGTCTCACAAAATCCAACAAGGATAAACCACAAAGTATTATTAAAATGGATAACCATTACTTAGGTATATTCCCATACATATACCAAAGTTATCAATTAACCAATCTCATTCATGTGGAAAACACAAAGGTCATTGACTTAGCTCAAACCAGGATTTTATTCATGATGTCAAAACCACGACTACTGGATAACTACTCCTCTATCGAGTACAATAGTCTTATTGTGACATTGAGGTGCTACTCACTAACTTTAGACTGCTGATGTACTCTCCTGTCGAGTACCGCGGGTCTGCCGCGTCAAACAGTAGTGCTCCCCACCATGGGTCTTCTACCTCACACAGTAGTTCTCACCCTAGTAGCCTATAGAGGAACTCCTCCTATCGAGTACCACACGTCTTCCACCTCATATAGTAGCGCTCCACTGCTATGGGACTGCCACGTCAAAAAATAGTTCTCCCCAGTGGGCTAGCCAAGTCACTCCGAAACGAATCAGACAAGCAGTCATCAGGTATCTGCTAGCTCCTAGGTCTCCGTACTCCGTATGCTGGTCTCTAGGAGGATCCACTCCACGAGCTACTAGTAGATACTCCAAGTGTCATGAATCCCCACGATGAAGTAACTCAAAGTCCCACCACATCATTTGGGTATCAATGCAACAGACGACACGTCTATCAGATGACCGGTCTGTGAGTTATTAATCTTTTTGTCTCGGGGGCCCGGTTGGTTTCATGTATGAACCAACCTGACCATATCTCAACTATACCCCGAACTCCCTTGGGGTATACTCAAAGGGACTTATTCTCAATGAACTTACCAACGCCGCCGACGGTTCTTCAAATGGACGTCCGGTATGAGAGTGATTGGCTTTTCCGTTCAGGGGCCCAGTTGGTTTTTAGGCTCAATCCATCCCAAAAATACTCCAACAACATCCTAATATCATATCGAGTATGTGAAAGGAACTATGTCATCATAAGGAAACCATCGTAGTTGAAAGCACGTCTATCAGACATCTGGTCCTTAAGTTATATGTGTTTTCGCTTCGAGGGACTGGTTGGTTTCGAGTCCAAACCAACATGACCATTTTCTAAAGTCTCTCAAAATTCACATAGAGTAATGAAAAATGACCACCTCACCGCAAGGGTCCCAATTCCACAAACGGCGCATCGATCGGATGCACGGTCATGGAGTTATTCGCATTTAAGTGAAACTGGACCGTCCAGTCAAGCCTGGTGGGCTGGTGGGTCGACACGTCCTGGCTCGAAGGGTCCGACCCGGCTAAGGGGTTGGCCCGACCGAATATAGAACGACCCGACTAAGTGGGGCATGGCCCGACCCGAGGTAGGCTGCCCGACCTGCGCAAGGGGGTGGCCCGAACGGGTGGGGCGTGACCCGACTAGCTGTTGGCCATAGCTCGGCCAACTGTCCGAGTGATGTTGAGTGGGGGGCGCAGCCCCCCGACATCCTGAACCCATGGCACAGACCGACACTTCCCTCCTTCCCGGCTGGATGAAGGCGGCCATATTTTCCAGCGCGAGCAGCCCACTTGGGCGGGCTACTTTCCACCACATGCAGTGCTAGGCGGTGTCGCGGCCTCCTCTAACCCAGTAGGCTGACAAGCTAGCCTGTTCACCTGCCAAAGCGTCCCACGGGGTGTGGGCCACAGACCTCCGCAGTGTGGCACCATGGGGCGTCGCGGTTTCACATGCCTGGCCAGCTACGGTCGGCTGGTTCTTCTTCGACCGAGCGGCTCGCCGTTGCAGACCGCTGTTCTTGCGCATGTGGCCAGCGCACAGTCGCCGCCTTCGTTCGTCGTCGCCTATTCCAACATGGCTCCATCACGAATAAAAAATCAGGAAACATCGGAGGGTCTTTAGGCCATGTTTGTTCGGCCTTTACCTTCCACGTTAGGCAGTAGCAGTTGGCCGAAGACATTCCAACGAATTCAACATGAACAAGATAATTTATTCATGTAGAATTAGAAAAAACCCCAACCTCGTTTATGATGTTTCACGTCATCGAGCCGTGGAAAGAGGATTCGAAGACGGCGTAGGGTGCGTTCGAGGAGGAAGAATAGTTGACATTCCTCACAGATGATGTCTTCTCCCTTGTCATGGTGGAAGAAAAATGGGTGAAGTTCTTCATGGAGAGAACACTGATCTTCATGTATGGATGAAGCTCTCTTCTAATTCCAAAGGTTCCATCAAAATATTTTCCTAGAAAATAATAAAGCAAGGATTCCCCCAATTTGAAAAGATTTTCCAACCAATTCTAAATAATTCAAAATGATTTATTGACACCCAATTTAATTAAAGTAGACATAAAATATTTGGGTTGTAAAAATTTATGAGAGGGGTGGTGGCCTCATTAATTAATGGGAATTCCAAGAGTTTCAAAAAAAGTGGAGTTAATGGGAGTTTAAGGGAAGTTGAAAGGTTTGGGGCTCGTGTGGGACCCACGACACTAAATACTCTCATGGGATGTTATGTGGGTGTGGGCCCCACCTCTAACTCCTCTTGGGAGGAAATAACTGCAGCTAAATAATAAAATTGTGTACCAACTATTTTATTAATTATGTATGAATTCCTCAAAAGATAACCTCCAACCCGCATAAAATGAAACTGTGGTAAAGGTCCCCTTAATAAAATATTGGTGCTGCAATTTCATCAGTGTCCTCGGATTTCAATTCCTAGCATATGTTCAAAGGATAGAAAATCATGCTCATACGTTTACTGAACGTACCCGAACAATAATTCAGAAAATGATTCCGAGCACACCGGGCCTCCGAATCAGGTGCCGTCAGAATCTGCGTACTCATAAAATTCCAAATAATTAAATAAAATTCTTTGAAATTTTTGGGTCTTTACATTACTCCCATATCAGGGATTTATGTCCCCATAATGCTACAACATACAACATGAAATCTAATGGGGGATATGAGCACATATCTGAGCCTCTCACTCATAAGTGCTCTCTTAGAGGATCCCATGCTGCTACCGAATACACACAAGAGTAATCGATCGTCAATGTTGGACCTACTCTTATCGATCCTCAACCTCCACCCAGCCCTCCGTAAATGTATCCCCATAATCTATTTCCATCTCCTCATGGTCGATGATGTGGGACGGGTTCTGCACAAATATCCTCACCTAATATACGTGGAATACATCATGCACCCGGGGCAACTGATGTGGAAGGCCCAAGCAGTAATCCACCTCGCCTAATCTGCCGAGGACCTGGATAGGTCCGATGAATTGTGGAGATAACTTTTTTCCCCTGTGAAATCTCCATAGACCTCATCAAGGTGAGACCTATAAGAAAACATTGTTTCTATCCTTGAACTCCAGTGGTCTCCGTCTCCTATCAGCATAGGACTTCTGTCTGCTCTATGCAGTCTTCATCTTCTCCTGGATGATCTGCACCTTCTCCAGTAGCCTCAAGATGGGAACAGTGGTCAACCTCTCCCTCAGCTCCTAAAAGATATGATGGCATCTCTTTTACCACACGAAGGGTTTCCCCTTCTTTGTCAATGCTGAAAGCGGTGCATCAACTCTGGAGAAGTCTGGCACAAATCTATGTCTGCCCGACTCATGAGTGATTGACTGCACACGCTTATGCATGATTCTATACTGTGCTGCCTGGGGTTTCCTTTTCACCGACCAAGGAAAACCCATCCCAATGTTTTAGGTAAAACACAATATTCTTCCCTAATATAGCTAATCTGTGTATAAATTGTGGTTGCCCAGTCCATACCCAAACTAATGTCATAATGCCTCGATGCTGCCACCAAGAGGTTACAACTGAAACTCTCGGTATGGTACAAGATCTGTGGTAGGAAGGAATGATTGGTACCTATTACTATTGATACGTAATCTAGTAATAGATGCATACCATACCTCGAATCATTCCTAGATCCCTTGTGTCACACTCTGTGGCCACATGCAGCTACTCCCTTCCCCTTCCCTCCTATTCCCTGAGCCTTGAAGGGACTAAAAATGCAGGTTGTTGTGACATGTCGAAATGTACATCCCCACATGCTTCCTTCCTAGCTCTGCTTCCATGTCTCCTACTCTACAGATTCATCTGTCCTTAACACTTTCTCTTCATAAAACATTTTATACGCCCAAGTCTCTGAGACTGGCGTCTGTTCTATCATTTCCCACTGCTAAAATTCACTAGGGTTTTCTATTCATCTAGAGAAAATTAATAAAAAAATATTCTCTCTAGAACCCTAGAATTAGTAGGAATGCATTAATGAAAAGTGTTGGCTCAGATATCCTTTAAATGAACCTCGTTCGGTAGAACGAGCACTAATAAATTGATCGTATTGTATTCATCGAGTACCTGGAACGATCAGTATGCCTCGATGAATACACATCTACTGACATGTCATCCTGACGAAGCTGTATAAGTTCTAGAGAACTCTCAGCCTCCTCCTGAATCCAGTCCTCATCCGCCTTTGAGTCGGGCTCACCTCAGAACCTGAGGGGTAGCTGATGTTGACACACATGTAAGGAACTAAGCCTTCAATTGTCCTCTACCGATACTGTCAGTTATAACTACTGATCAATGGGTAGTGATATAGCTGTCACACTACCCAAAGGTACTATCTTAGGCATCAATACACATACCCAAGCCTCATCACTAAGCGGACCAACCTCATGGTCAGGCACAGAAAAAGTCTAGTAGATAAGATCACCATCTTATCTACTGGTGTCTCAGCTAGGAGGAAAACTCTAGAAATCACCTACCTCCATTCCTATAATTCCTGGGAATATATCTCTCCTTGAAACCTCAGAGGCCTCTATGGCTGGTACTCATGCAATGACCTCAGTCGGCGTGAACTGTCTACCAGTGCGGCTGGTGGTATTTGCTGCGTAACGGGTGGTGGTGCTGCAGGTACACATCCTAAAGGTGCCAACATAGAAATAGGGCCCTGCACTGGAGCATTTTCGCTCGGTGGGCCGTCATCAGGTACTCTCTCAGAACTCTAACTAACTCTCCATGAGGAGGCATCCTAAACAGATGTGAAACAGTCAAAATATTATACCTGGTGAGCTGACCTGGTTGAGCTGACATAATGAAAATTTTTGAAGACACACACACAATTAGTGTTTTTGTGCACTATGTCAGAAATTAGAGGTCAGGGTCCTGGTGTATGGATAAGTTGGTCCCAGCCCCAAAACTGGACTTCCTAGACTAAAAACCACACTCAATACCCTTAACACTATTTTTTCATAGAAAAAATGTTATATTATTGAGTTCTGCGGTAGAACCGACTCCTCATATACCAATTTGTCACGACTCGTCCCTCGGGGCCCGTAACGTGACTACCCCATTCCCACCTGCCATCGTCCAGGGGCTGGCGACTAGTACCAAAGGCCTAATTCCCTAAAAACTAGGACAAAATTGCCTTTATAAAATGTAACACACACTACCAGAGTTCAAGAATAAGCTAATACTAAGTAAAGTAGTATAAAAAGTGCGCTGAAAATACCAAGGTGCCAAAAATACAAGCCCAACAAAAAGTTACAACTTCAAATGAAGAAAAATACAACTAAAAAAGACAAAAAACTAAATTGTGAAAGCAGATCCTAGTTTGTCCTCCGAGTTCCTACCTGAAGGGTAGGTACAAATGGTCTTCTCAGCACTCCACTTCCATTAGACTCCACCGGGTACCATATCATCATGAGTTCCACCTACAGATACTATCCAATCCTCGTACACTCAGCATCGGTCATCGTTGTTTGTTGTTTGAATCCAACACAATGAGGTGTAGGCATTGCCCGTGTAGGGGTGAGTATAACGATACTCAGTAGGGACCCTGAGACACTCAAGGTCTCACAAAATCGAAAAAGGATAAACCAAAAAGTTCTATTTCAACGGATAACCATTACTTTGGTATATTCCCATATATATACCAACATTATCATGTAACCCATCTCAATCATGAGGAAAACACAAAGGTCATTTATTCAGATCAAACCAGGATTTTTATCATGATGTCGAAACAACAGATGATAGAGAACTCCTCCTCTGTCGAGCAATGTAGTCATGTCCCGACTCCAAGGTGCTACTCACTAACCTTAGACTGCTGAGGTACTCCTCCGGATGAGTACTGTGGGTCTGCCGCCTCACCTAGTAGCGCTCCCCACCATGGGTCTCCCGCCTCAAATAGTAGCACTCCCCCTGATGGCCTACAGAGGAACTCCTCCTATCGAGTTCTATGGATCTACCACATAACATAGTAACACCCCTCCACCATGGGTCTGCCACCTCACACAGTAGTTCTCCACAATAGGATAGTCAAGTCACTCTAAACTGAGTCAGAAAATCAGCCATCAGGTCTCAGCCAGCTACTAGGCCTCTGCACTCTGTATGCTCGTCTCCAGGAGGATCCACTCCACCAGCTACTAGTCTATTATCTTAGTTTCACAAATTCCCACGAATAAGTTTCTCAATGTTCCACCATGTCATAGGGGTCTCAATGCAATAGACGGTGCGTCAATCGGACGCCCGGTATTTGAGTTATTTGCGTTTTTGTCCTGGGGGCATTGTTGGTTTCGCGTACATACCGACCCGACCATGTTTCAACTGTATGCCGAAATCCCATGGCGTATAAAAAAAGGGAACTATTATCAATGAACTTGTCAACTCCACTAAAGGTTCCTCAAACAGACGTCAGGTCTGACAGTTATTGGTTTTTCCATTCCAGGGTCCCTGTTGGTTTTAAGGCTCAAACCAACCCGACCGTACTCCAACAACGTCCAAACCTCATGTGGAGTATGCCAAAAGAACCATCTCATCAAAAGGAAACCTACTTAGTTTCCTTCATGTCAATCCTACATTCGGTTCTTAAGTAATAAGTGTTTCCACTCTGAGGGCCTGGTTGGTTTCGAGTCCGAACCAACCTGGTCGTTTTCCAAAGTCGTCCAAAAATAACATAGAGTAACACAAAAGGACTGCATTGTCGCAGGGGTCCCAGTGTCGTAGAAGGTTCTTCTATCAAACGCATTATCATGAAGTTATTCGCATTTAACTGAAACGTCCCCAGCCCGTCAATCATGGTGGGTTGGCTAGTCGGCCCATCCTAGCTCGGCGTGTCCGACACAGATTAGGGGTTGGCCCGACCCGATATAGCATGGCCCGACCCAGTGGGGCACGACCCGAGCCATGGGAGGCAGCCTCGCCCATGCGAAGGAGTGACCCGGCCCGGTGGGGCAAGGCCCGGCCCAGCTGGTGTGACCTGACAAGCTATTGGTCGCGGATCAGCCAACTGACCAAGCGATGTAGAGGGGGGGGGGAGCCCCACAAATTCCCAAAGAGGCGGTGCCGAGTGGCACCGCCCTCCTTCCCAGCCGGTCGAAGCCGGCCAGCTTCTTTAGGGTGAGCGGCCCGCTTGGGCAGGCCGCTGTCTACTTCACGCGGTGACAGGCAGGGCCGCAGCCTCCTCCAACCCGGATAGCCGATGAGCCGGCCGGTTCTCCCGCCGAAGTGACCCGCGGGGTGCGGGCCATAGACCTCCGCAGCGCGGTGCCATGGGGCGCCACAGTTCCACCAGCCCGGCCGGCTACAGTCGTCCGGTTCTTCTTCGGTCGAGCGGCCCGCGGTTGCGGACCGCGGTTCATCTGCATCTTCCATCGGGCGACCGCCTCCTTCGATCTTCACCGCCTCTTCCAACATGGCTCTATCAGGAATAAAAAATAAGGAATCATCAGATTGTCATTGGGAATTGTTCGTTCGGCATGCGCCCTCCACGTTAGGAAGTATCAGTTGGCCAAATACATTCCAATGAATTCAACATGAATGATATAATTTATTCAAATAGAATTATAAAAAACCCCTACCTCTTTTATGATGTTGCACGTCATCGATCATCGAAAGAGGATTCGAAGACGACGCCGGGTGCATACGAGGAGGAAGTCTAGTCGACGTTCTCACGGATGATGTCTTCTCCCTTATCACAGAGGAAGAAGAATGGATGAGTTTCTTCGTGGAGAGAACCTTTTTTTTGGAAGGATGAAGATCTATTCTAATTCCAATGGCTCCACCAAAATATTTTCCATGAAAATATTAAAGTAAGGCTTCACCCAATTTTAAACGATTTTCCAACCCATTCAAAATAATTCAAAAAGAATTATTTACACCCAAGTTAATTAAATTAGACATTAAATATTTGGGTTGGCACTATTTAATAGAGGAGAGGTGGCCTCATTAATTCATTGGAATTCCAAGAGTTTCAAAAAAGTGGAGTTAATTGGTGTTTAAGGGATGTTGAAAGGTTAGGGGATAGTGTGGGCCCCAACACAATAAATACAATCATGGGAGGTTATGTGAGTGTGGGCCCCACCTCTTACTCCTCTTGGTAGGAAATAACCGCCACTAAATAATAAAATTGTGTACCAAAAAAATTATTAATTTAGTATGATTTCCTCAAAATATAACTTTCAACCTGCATAAAACGCAACTGCGGTAAAGGTCCCTTTAAGCGAATACCGGCACTGTGAGTTTATCGGTGTCCTCATATTTCAATACCGAGCACCAGTTCAAAGGATAGAAAATCCCACTCATATGTTTACTGAACGTACCCGAACAAAACTTCCGAAAATGATTTCGAGCACACCGGGCCTCAGAATTAGGTGCCGTTAGAATTTGCGTACTCATACAATTCCAAATAATTAAAAAAAATCATTGAAATATCCAAGTCTTTTCATAACTCCCACCTCAGGGATTTATTTCCCCGTAAAAAAACACACACTAGGGAAAAAATGGGGGTACTGAGCTCGTATATGAGCCTCCCGCACCTATGTTCTCTCTTGGAGGTTCCTGTGCTGCCAGCAAATTCACAACAGAGGAATTGACTGTCTACGCAGGACCCGCTCCTGTCGATCCTCAATCTCCACCAGGACGTCACTAAATGTGGCCCCATCATCTATGTCTAGACCCCTGTGGTCGATGATGTGGGACGGGTCGTGCATGTATCTCCTCAGCTGAGTTACGTGGAAGAAATCATGAACCCGAAGCAACTAATGTGGAAGGGCTAGAAGGTAGGCCACCTCGCCTAATCTGCTGAGGACCTGGAAAGGTCCGATTAATCATGGAGATAACTTACCTCCCCAGAAAAATATCTATAGACCTTGTCGAGGTGAGACCAGTAAGAAAATGTGGTTTCCATCCTCGAACACCAGTGGTCTCTGTCACCTATCAGCATAGGACTTATGTCTGCTATATGTAGTGTTCATCTCCTCCTGGATGATCTGCACCTTCTCCGGTAGCATCAAGATGTGAACAATGGTCAACCTCTACATCAGCTCCTAAAATCTCTACTGGTATCTCTTTGAACACATGAAGGGTTTCCCCTTATTCTTCAATGCTGAAAGCGGTGCAGCAACTCTGGAGAAGTCTGGCACAAATCTATGTCTGGCCGACTCATGAGTGATCCACTGCACATACGTATGCATGATTCCATACTGTGTTGCATGGGGTTTCCTTTTCTCCAACCAAGGAAAACATGTCCCAATGTTGTGGGTAAACCACAAACTTTTTCCCTAATAAATTCAATATTTGCATGAACTATGGTTGCCCAGTCCATACACAAACTAACGTCATAATGCCTCGACGTTGCCACCAAGAGGTTCCAACCGAAACTCTCGGTCTGGAACAAGATCTGTGGTAGGAATGAATGATTGGTACCTATGGCTATTGATATGTAATCAAGTAATAGAAAAATACTCTACCTCGAATCATTCCTAGATCCCTTGGGTCACACTCCTTGACCGCATGCAGCTACTCTCTTCCCCTGCCATCCTGCTCCCTGAGCCTGGCAGGGACTACAAATGCGGGTTGTTGTGACATGTCAAAATGTACATCCCCTCATGTTGCCCTCCTAGCTCTTCTTCCACGTCTGCTGCTCTACAGATTCATCTGTCCTTAAGACTTCGTATTCTTAAAACATTTTAAATGCCCAAGACTCTAAGACTGGCGTCAGTTCCCTACATTCCCACTGCTAACATTCAGTAGCTGTATCCGTTCGGCCAAAGAACATTAAACCACAATGGTTATCTCTATCACCCTAGAATATGTAGGAATGCATAGAGGAAAAGTTCTGGAATAGATATCCTTTAAACACACCTCGTTCGGTAGTCTGAGCCCTAAATCACTGATCATATTGTATTCATCGAGTACTCGGAATGATCGGTATGCCTCGATGAATACTTAGTTACTGACATGTCGTCCTGAAGAAGCTGTATAAGTTCTAGAGAACACTCATCCACCTCCTCAATCCATTCCTCAAACGCCTATGAGTCAGGCCCCCCTCGGAACCGGAGAGGTCGCTGATGCTGAAACACATGTAAGGCACTATGCCTACAAGTTTCCTCTACCGGTAATGCCACTCGTAACTACTGATCAATGAGTAGTGATATAGCTATCACACTACCGGAAGGTACTATCTCAAGAATCGGTCCTCCTACTAAAGCCTCATCAATAAGTGGACCAACCTCGTGGTCACGCACGGAAAATGTCTAGTATCTAGGATCACCATCTTCTCTAGTAGTGTCTTAATTGGGATGAAAACTCTAGCAATCACCTCCGTCCAGTCCTCTACTGCCTGGGAATATGTCTCGCATCGATTTCTCGGAGGCCTCTACTGCTAGAACTCGTACAACATGCTCAGTCAGCGTGCACCATCCACTAGTGCGGCTGGTGTTATCTACTGCACAACGGATGGTGGTGCTGATGGTACACCACCTGAAGGTGCCAACATAGAAAGAGGACCATGTACCAGAGCCTCGTCGATCGGTGGGCCGTCATCGGGTACTCTCTCAGAACTCCAAGTGACTTTCTGCGTGGAGGCATCCTGAACAGATGTGACGCGGTCAAAAGACTATACCTATTGAGCTGACCTAGTTGAGCTAACTTAATGAGAACATTTTAAGACACAGACGCAATCAGTGTTTTTGTGCACTAAGTTGAAAATGAGAGGTCATGGTCCTTGTGTATGGATACATCAGCCGCCTCACTATCACTGTACTCCCTGGACTGAAAACCACATTCAATAACCTTAACATTATTGCTTCATAGAAAGAAAGTTCAGAGTCCTGATTTCTTTGGTAGAACTGATTCCTCTGATACCAATTTGTCAAGACCCATCCCCTGGGGCCCGTATGATGACTACCCTATGCCCTTCTTCCATAGGCTAGGGACTGGCGACTAGCACCAAGGGTGTAATTCCCTAAAAACTAGGAATCTATTTCCATTATAAAACATAACACACACTACCAGAGTAAAAGTGGAACAAATTACTAAGAAAATTAATATAACAAGTGTGCTGAAAATAAAAAGGGGCCAGGAATAAAATCCCAACAAAAAGGTAAAACTACAACTGAAGAAAAATACAACTGAAAAAGACAAATAACTGAATGGTGAAAGCTGGTCAAGGTTCGTCCTCCAGGTTCCTACCTAAAGGGTATGTACACATGGTCTACTCAGCACTCCATGTATTTCAGAATCCATCGGGTACTACCTCGTCATATGGCCCACCTCCTGGTACTATCCAGTCCTCATACACTCAGCATCGGTCACTGATGTTTGTCGTCTACATCCAACACAATGAGGTGTGGGAATTGCCAGTGCATGGGTGAGTATAACTGAACTCGGTAGGATCCCGAGACCCTCAAGGTCTCACAAAATCAAAAAAGGGTAATCCAAAAAGTATGATTTTAACGAATAACCATTACTTAGGTATATGCTCGTACATATAACAAAGTTATCATGTAACCCATCTCAATCATGAGGAATATCCAAAGGTCATTGACTTAGCTCAAAACAGGATTATATTCATGATGTCGAACCCATGACTATAGGAGAAATCCTCCTCTGTCGAGCATAGTAGTCATGTCGCGACTCCGAGGTGCTACTCAAAAACCATAGACTATTGAGGTACTCTTCTTGTCGAGTACCGTGGGTCTTCCGCCTCACACATTAGTGCTCCCCCGCCATGGGTCTTCTGCCTCACACTGTAGCGCTCCCCCAAATATCCATGAAAGGTACTCCTCCTATCGAGTACTGGCATTCTACTGCCTCACTTTGTAGTATTCCTCCGCCATTGGTCTGCCACCTCACAAAGTAATTCTCCCCACCAGGCTAGTCAAGTCACTCTGAAACGAATCAGACAAGCAGTTGTCAGGTCTCAGCCAGCTACTAGGTCTCTGTACTCTGTATGCTCGTCTCTGGGAGGATTCGTTACTTGAGATACTAGTTGATATTCCAAGTGTCACGATGTCTCACAAATAATAATCTCAAAGGTCCAACACATCATATGGGTCTCAACGCAATAGACGACAGGTCAATCAGACGCCCGATCTGTGAGTTATTAGCCTTTTTTTCCCTGGGAACTGGTTTGTTTTGTGTATGAAACAACCCGACCGTATCTCAATTATACCCCGAACTCCCTTGGGGTATACTCAAAGGGACCGATTCTCAACGAGCATACCATCTCCACCGAAGGTTCGTCAAACAGACATCCAGTCTGACAGTCATTGGCTTTTCCGTTCCAGGGGCCCGATATGTTTTCAGGTTCAAATTATCCTGACCGTACTCCAACAAAATCTGAACCTCAAGTGGATTATGCCAAAAGAACCGTCTCATCAAAAGGAAACCAACGTAGTTGATGGAACATCAATCAGACGTCTGGTAATTATGTTATACCGTTTCCACTCCGAGGGCCCGGTTGGTTGCAGGTCCGAACCAACCCGGTTGTTTTCCAATGAAATCCAAAACTCACTTAGAGTAACGCAAAAGGACTACCTCATCGCAAGGGTCCCAGTGCCGCAAGAAGGAAAGTCAATCAGACGTACGGTTGTGAAGTTATTCACATTTAAGTGAAATGGGAAATGCCCGTCAAGCCTGGTGGGCTAGCGGGTCGGCCCATCCTGACTCGAAGGGTCCGACCCGGCTAAGGGGTCGGCCCGACCCGATATAACACGACCTGGCCCGATATAGCATGGCCCGGCCAGCTCTTGGTCGCGGATCGGCCAACTGGTCGACCGACGTGGAGTAGTATGGCGTGGCCCCCAAAAATCCCAACCTGCGGCACCGAGTGGCGCCGCCCTCCTGCCCGGTCGGCCGAAGCCGACCGACTTCTCCAGCGCGAGCAGCCCGCTTGGGTGGGCCGCTGTCCACCACAATCGGTGCTAGGCGGTGTCGCGGATCCTCCAACCCTGCCAGCCGACGAGCCGACCGGTTCACCTGCCAAAGTGGCCCATGGGGTGCGGGCCACAAACCTCCGCAGCGCGGCATCATGGGGCGCCGCGGTTCATTCGGACGCGGCTGACGCGTGGCCGCCGACTTCTGTCGTCGCCGCCTCTTCCAACACGGCTCCATCCCAAATAAAATATCAGGAAACGTCAGAGGGTCGTCAGGTCGTGTTCATTCTGCCCGCTTCCTCCGCATTATGTGGTAGCAGTTGGCCGAAGACATTCCAATGAATTCCACATGAACGAGCTAATTTATTCACGTAGAGTTATAAAAAACCTCTACCTCATTTATGACATTGCATGTCGTCGAGCCGTGAAAATAGGATTCTAAGATGGCGTCGCGTGCGTCCAAGGAGGATGAGTAGTCGACGTTACTTTCAGATGATGTATTCTCCCTTGTCATTGAGGAAGAAGAAAGGATGATGTTCTTCATGGAGAGAATTCCATTCTTCGTGGATGGATAAATCTCTCTTCTAATTCCAATGGTTCCACCAAAATATTTTCCAAAAAAATAATAAAGTAAGGATTCCCCCAATTTTAAAATATTTTCCAACCAATTCAAAATAATTCAAAAAGAATTATTGACACCCTAGTTAATTAATCTTGATATTAAATATTTGGGTTGGTACAATTTATTAGAGGAGAAGTGGCCACATTAATTCATGGGAATTCCAAGAGTTTAAAAAAAGGGAAGTTACTGGGAGTTTAATGGAAGTTGAAAGGTTAGGGGCTCGTGTGGGCCCCACCACACTAAACCCTCTCATGTGAGGTTATGTGGGTGTGGACCCCACCTTTAACTCCTCTTGGGAGGAAATAAACGCCACTAAATAATAAAATTGTGTACCAACAATTTTATTAATTTATTATGAATTCCTCAAAAGATAATATTCAACCCGTAAAAAACGAAACTGTGCTAAAGGTCCCCTTAAGTGAATACTGGCGCTGCAAGATCATCAGTGTCCTCATATTTCAATTCCGAGCATCGATTCAGAGGATAGAAAATCCCTCTCATATGTTTACTGAATGTACCTGAACAAAACTTCAGAAAATAATTCTGATCACACCGGGCCTCGGAATCAGGTGCCGTCAGAATCTGCTTACTCATAAAATTCCAAATAATTAAAAAAAACTTCCTTGAAATTTCCCTGTCATTACAAATATGGGTAGGAATTATTTAATTAAATTTAAAAATATTATTCTTTGAAGCTATTTAAAACATATATTATCGTAGAAGAAAATTAATGTCCGTTTGGATATACAAGAATAAATAAATGACATTGTATTATTTAAATAATTAATGTAATTACATGTGTGTCCCTCCACTCAGTTATAAAAGGGAACCTCTTCTACTCCCTTATTTAGAAACATTAAGCACGATATATTAGAAAATTACATTCCCAAAAAAATAATATAATATATCCCTTACTCATGGAGGTTTTTTCATTCACCTTATGCAGTCATAATATGGCTTAATGTCTAAGAACAAGGGGGTCTCTCAATGAAAATATAATCATTTTACCGACTCTTTCAATGTTTCTTCTTCTTTTACTTATTTTTAATATAATGTAACCCTCCTAAAATATCAAATACCATATAATAAATATAATTATATGTTATTATGATCATTTTATAATAATTTTCCACCTCCCTTCACTCACATGGAAAAAATAAAACATAGTTTCTAAGTACGTTTGACCTCCCATCTCATTGTAGTGGTGAAATTAATTTTTAATCATCACAATAACTGAATTTTTATAAATATTTAAATAATTAATATTATTGAAAATGATAAAATAAATATGATTCTTCAAATATAATATATTAATTACATTAATTCAATTCCACCATTTAATAAATTATAATATCTCTCATGTGTTTTTATGGAAAACCAACTCCATTAAGTGATGTGATGTTTTTAATGTTTTCCTGTAATTAATGATTTTGATACATATATAATGAATATATATATATATATATGATACTTTTTTCATGTATTAAATTATTTAGATGGTTTAACCATGATTAAGAGGCACAAACTATAACATATGATTCAAAAACATGCATGAGAAATAATGTAGTCAACACCTGAAATAATGATAATAATGAATGAATGTTACCAAATGAGTGTTGAAATGTTATATGTAGATCATATATTATATTATAATTATTTATATTATTTAATGAAGAATAATAAATCAAAATTTAATACACATGACGTTAAAATCGCATCTGGGGCATTATTATATTGTGGTAATGTATTATTTCAAAGTCCCATCCTTATTCAAGATTGTTTACTCTTATGATTCCATGGGGAAAATATTTGATATTTATATATTAAACCCAAAAAAATATTATTATAAAATTTTTATTGATATAATGCTCAAGTATTAGATCCATATAAAACTTCTTTGGAACTAAAAATAACTAAAATACTATTTTAAGGAAAACATTTATTATTTTCTGTTATTCCACGAAACCTTTTCTTCCATGTCATTAGGTTCATTAAAATGTTTTAAATAACATTTTTAATATACACCAACTAATATTTAGTATCATTTTTATGATTTTTTACATTATAAAAAATAAAAAATAATTATCATCCTTTTCATATTTTAAATAAGGTACTTTTTTTCAAATGTGTGAATGCAGTCCTTATTTTAACATATATACATCTTGAAAATTTTTTACCATTGTCATGGATATTCTCTTCAATAAATATTAAATTAAATATATTAATGTTTATTTTCAATGTATAATACTTAAAATAATATTCTTGAATAAACCAAATATTAATCTATGTGATTTCACTATTGAAAATGATATTTTCATTAGGAAATATTCTAATGTTATTTTTATAATAATTTCATATATGATAATATAATATGAGTAATTTTATTATTTTTTGGGGATATAAACTATTGATACATTACGTCATATTACTCTCGATGCATTGTGATCATGTTCTTAATTTTCTTGATTAGGGATAATATTTACATTTATTATACTGGTTTTTTAATATGAATGTTTAAATTGATTATGACATTGATTGTTAATAATTTATTTCATTTAATGAATTAATTTTATTTATTATATGATGAGAGAGGCTAGTTATAACCTTGTGATAAATCAAAAGGTCTAATGAGACAAACTAGCGGGGTTATATGGAATACACTTTACCTATTTACATATTATATCATTTAATGAGATGTTGATATAGAGATTATTATGTTCAACATTATGCACTCTATCATTATGAAACATTATGTTATTATCCATCTGATTATTTATGTTTCTATGATATACATTGTATTAGTAAACTATTTCTAATATTTGTTATATTGATTTTTTTATTTTTATTTACCTCTTCCATATTTTTCATACTTCATTTATTTTAGGATATATTTTTTGAATAACTTCCCAGAATGAGCATTCGACATAATCCTTTATTATGTTTGACTTTACCTACAATATGAAGACGGGATCTATGAATGAATAAAGTGATATAGTATAAGAAACAAAGATGTTGTCATAAGAATATTTTGATTTATTTATTATTTTCAAGTAGTATCTGAGAATCATGTATGTATCTAGTCTCAAAGAGTATTAAAATATTAAAACACTGTTATTTTATCCCTTGTATCCTATTCCAATATAGTAAAAAAACCATAGATCACATATACTAGTGTTTGTATAAAATAACCCTAAACTTATTTTGAATTTAACCCTGATTTATTACATAAAGTGGAACTTAATACAACATAGAAAATTGAAAGGTATAGTGTCTTGGTAAAATTTGTTACATTACATAACAACATAAACATGAAATAAAATATCTTTATTGAAACCCTCTTTTATATAACCTCAACATTCCTTTGTACTTAGCTTTTCATGGGATAAGTTTAGGACATTCTTAAGAAAAGGGTGTGCAATAATGCCCGGTATGGGAATAAACATGGAATATCAGGAAGAAGACAATGCATGTAAGACAATAGGTATATAAATGTAGAGTAAAAACGAACATGAACATAAAGGGATGATAAATAATTATAATCATAACCTTGAAATTTGGAAACAATATAAAACATTATATTAGAAAGAGGCAAGTCTCAATGCACATGGATTAGCATGAGTAACCCTTATTGCACGTGATTTATAATGAGTAACCCATCATTGAAATGATTTAGAATAAGTATACCGTTATTTCACATTGATTATCATGATACTCAACATTACCCAATTCATTGGAGCACTATAATGGTGAACCCTTCATAATCATTTCATTTTTATGTTTTTGTGTGCAATGTAGATCATACAACATGTATTCATTAAACATGTTAATATATTCCATGAAAATGGAATTTGTAATATATAAATGTAAGTAACCAATAAATAAGTACCTGAGAATAAATTTTACTACATGTAATAGAGAAATCGGTATAGTATTCACTAAATTATTATTTTGGCAAGGAAAATCGTGGTGCATTTTCGGCAGCATACCAATGACAAATAAAAATTCATAGAAGGGGTTGATGATAGAGAAAAATGTCTATAATAATTTATTCATGAAATTTAAATTAATGGGATTATGTAATAATGTAACCCAACAAAATCAATTCAAATCTAAATGGAATATCACAATAGAGGTTTTTGATAAAATGAGGTGAGAGAGAAATCTCTAACAGAATGTCAACATAGTAAATAGTGTATATTAAGGATATTGAATGGAATAATGAGAGTAAAACTAATATCTAATTATTTATAAATAAAATGGAAAGGAAATGGATATTAATGGGCATAATAAAATAAATGAAAATTAATATCACCGGACATATCATAAAAGGAGTGTTTGATAAAAGAGTAGAGTGGAAGATCCCTTACAGAATTTTGTGATGGTGAAATGTGTATATAATAGATCATGAATGGATTAATGAAAGTGAATGGAAGGTATAATTATTTACAAATAATATGGATAGTAATGGTATTATATATTAACATTTCCAATCATATGTGAATTTAAATTAAAAGACCTGTCACAAAAGGAGTGCTTGATAAAACATGAGAGAGTAATATCTCTTATGAAACATTGGCATGATAACAAGTGTATATAAAGGATCAAATATGGGTTAATGAAATTTAAAGGAATATAAAATTATTTATCAATAAAATAGACAGTATTGGGAGTATTTTTGAAAATATTCCAACATATGGGAATTGAAATTTAAAGACTTTTCACAAAAGGAGTGCTTGATAAAAGAGGAGAGTGGAAGATCACTTACATTGATGTGTGATGCCAAAGGCTTGGGATAGGATTAATGGGAGATTGGGGGGATTTTGATGAATCCATGGAGTAGAGAGAAGCATTTGGACAAGCATCATGGTTTTTTAGTTAAGATAAATGGGAGAATGGGTTGTTTAATATTGGAAGGTGGGAATTATTTATTATTTTGGTTTTGGACACTACATATAAAATATTCATAACAATACACCAGACCATTATTATTTCCCATTATTGTTTCCAATGGGGAGTGGGAAAATGATATTATAAGGCCATGGTATGAACATATTAAAACATTTCCCTTTCTTATGTGGAGGTGATCCACACTCCAAGAAATTATATTAATATCATAAAATATTTTATAAGTTTTAGAGGATTCACTAAGGCTTTAAAAAAAATAGAAAATCTAAAATCTCATTATATTATTTTTATAAAATAATTTTTTTCGAATATACATTTTATAGTATTTATTTCATAACTATTGGGGCATTATGATGTTGTAAAACACACAATATATTTATTTTTTATTTAATTTTTTCCTAAACATGTGATTGTCTCAGAAAATTATGAAACATTCAACGTTGGATAACATCAATGTCCTAATTCCAAAATTAATATTCATTTTTTCTAAATAATTTTATGAATATTTTATTTTTTTTAAATAATAATATACATTTATGGAGAATTGATCGCTTTTGAAAATTCAGTTTTTGAACTATAATAAAAAAAACATTTACATCATAAAAATTATATGATCATTTATATTTTATAAAAGAAATTAAATAATAATATTTCAGTAAAATATTATTTATTATAAAAATAAATTAATTCAAAAAAATTAATTTCTTAATTAAACAAAAATATTATTTCTGTGACAAAAATAATTTACAATGTTACATTAATAGAATGAATTTAATTTCATTATAATAAAAAATGTATGTTAAAATAATGTTAGGGTCTTCATACATATCCTTTTATTGCACTATCATATTCCCTATGTGTAAGGAGTGTGATGGTGGGGCATTTATGGCGTTGTTAGGTGGACATGGTTTGTGACATGATCTTGATGAGATTGAACTTCTACCATAAATGGTTTATCTCATGCTGATGTTGTTGGATCTATGCTTGTGAATGATATTGGGAAAAGACTAGAAATTATATCTCCCTTAGAAGCTCTAATAAATGTGCTTTATTGGGTATGATCCTACTGGTTGAAGTCATCAAATAGTTTTTATGAGTTTAAAGGATTTGGTAAAACCTAATATTTATAATATTCATGTGATCAATGTCCAATGACAGTATTGTCAACATTTATAATATATACCGGTCATTTGAATCCTATTGGATATAATAAAACAAAAAAAAGATATTTAATTCAAAAGGAATTCAATTTTATTCATAAATTTTTGGGTCGTTACAACCATCCCCCTTAAGAAAGTTCTCTCTTAAAATTTACTTTTCCCACATTGAAATAGATTACAGTAACTCTACCAAATCACATCCTTCGGTCCCACATTACTTCTTCAATATTTTTGTTTCTCCAATAATATTATATGAGGGTTATAGTCTTATTTCATATAAATTTTTCCCCATGGTCTAGGATATTCAAAAGATTCTCCTCATAAGAATGGTTATTCTTATATGTAATGACTTCTGGATTGATTACATGTTATTGTACTAGGCTATACTTACTTAAGAGGGACACATGGAATACATCACATTCTAGAGATAGGTTCAGGGGGGGTTCTCTTTGATAGACCATCGCTCTGATGTGATCAAGAATATTAAAAGGGTTGATGTAACTTTGATTAAGATTTACCTTATTTATAATTCTCATTACTATCTTCCATGGACATATGGGGGGAATACCATACCTCTAACATCAATATATAGTTCATTTTTATGATTGTCAACATTTTTCTTCTGTCAACTCTCAGAAGCATTGATGTACTTCTAGATGCTCCAAACCATATAAGAGATTTCTTAACCCATTTCTAGACTTAGATGATTTCGTTCCCAACAAAATCCAAACATGTTTTTGTTAATCACCTCTTCCCATAAATGTATTTATAGGGTTTATTTGGATAGTTGAGTAGAATCTCTTGTTGTTAAACAACTCCACCAATAGAAGATGTCGTTCCCATAATATTTTGATGTCCATTGCGAAAAATATCAACATGTCCTCAAGTGTTAGTATAGTATGCCCAGATTTTCCATCGGCTTAATGATGATTATTCGTAATAAAGTTTAGTTTAAGGATCAGAGTATGATGAAGACTTTTTTAAAACATAAATGTGAATCATGGTTCTCGATTAGACACAATTGATAGTGGTAATCCATGCAACCATAACACTTCTCAGATGTATATTCATGCCAGTTGATCCAGTGAGAAATTCTTTCGAATAACAATGTTGTGTGGAGTATTTGTAAGATTATCCACAAAAAACCATATAGCATTGTTTCCATTGGATGTATTCAAATGTTCAGTGAAAAAGACCATGGTGATGTTTTCCGATTTCCATGTCTGTATAGCTGATGGTTGCATCATCCCATAATACATATTCCACTCATCCTCAAAATTGATGACATACCAGGAACTTTGATATATACTTAGTGATCTCTTTATTTTTGTTATCCTACTAATAGTTCTCTCTAAGATATTGATACGTCTTTGTGTTTCCTCGGTTATAGGAGAAATTCAATCTATGTGAATTATCCAAATGCTATTTCATTAAATCCAAAATCGATGGAACACCTAGTATTTACCAAAATCTCATAAATATTTATTCATTAATAATGAACTTTGAGGATTTCCCATTTTTGATAGTTTCCCCTTTATTCTGAATTCCCACATTATCTTTTTTATAACCCTTTAACCATTCTAAAATATTCTATTGAGTAATCATTTGTGAAAGGATTTCTGATGTTGAATTATTTATGATCTCCTTGTCCATCTTCATCAACTCTATGAATATTGTATCCTTTTTAATTCTTATTAATGATAGAATTGATGGGACCTTTATACAAAGAGAACATTCCACCTTCTTCACTTTCCTAGGATGGAATTGGATTGAGCAGTCATAATCCTTGATGAGCTCTAACCATATTTGTTGGTGAATATTCATCTCTATATGAGTAAATATATATTTGAGTCTTTCAGGACACATATATAATTCACACATCTCACTAAAGGGAAAAGTATACTATGTTTTCAACACTATTATCACAGCTGCTAACTCCATATTGTGTGTGGGGTAGTTTTTCTCATTGATTTTCAACTTCCTTGAGGAATAGGCAATGGATTTTTCATTTTTCATCAAAACACATCCCAAAACTATATTTGAAGAATCACTGATTATTACAAAAGGATTCTCACTTTTTGTAGGATAACACAATGGAAGTGATATGCCTCTTATTAGACTCCGTGAATCATTCTTCATATTCATTATTCCATGAATATTTTACTCCCTTCTAATTTATCTTGGTAAGAGTTTTTGAAAATCATGAGAATATTTCCCACAAATCGGGGATAATATCCATCTAAACCATGAAGCTAATTATATTTATCACAAATTGTTTCCTCAATTATCACTCAATTACTTTTGTCTTGGACAGATCCATAAATGTCCCAATTATTGTAACGATATTACCCTATAATGATACTTACTTCAACCAGAACTCACGTTTTTGGTACATTCCATACAGCTTCTCATTTCTCAAGGTCTTTAGCTTAGTGCCCAGATGCTCCTCTTACTCCTCCTTGGTTTTGGAGTATATTAGAATGTCGCCATAAATTCTACAATTTTTTTTTCAATGCAATCACTAAATATTATATTCACCAAATACATGTATTTTCTTTGGAGCATTAGTGGCATAAAATGGCATCACAATGAACTCATAATTTCCATACATTGTATGAAATTAAGTTTTGGGCATATCTTTATTTTTCACCCTTACATAGTAATATCATCACCATAGATCCGCCGTGTAGAATAATTGTGCTCCACATAGCCGATTGAACAAGTAATCAATTAATGGAGAAGGATACTTGTTCTTTATCGTGATTTTTTTGAGCTCATGATAATCAATGGAAAGTAACATTGACCAATTCTTCTTCTGGATGAATATTATTGGTGCACCCCAAGGTGAAGCACTTTGTAATATGAAGCCTTTATGAAGATTTTATTGTATTTGATTCTTTGCCTCCGGAAGTTCCAGAATATCCATTCTATATGGAGTCTTGGAAATTGGAAATAACCCAGGTATAAGGTCAATCAAAAACTCAACCTCTCCTCTTAGAGGAAGACTATGGAATTCATCAAGATACTCATCAGCAAATTCTTTCACAATAAGAATTTTTTCGAGGATAGTTATATCCTCAGAATAAATCATCTAAGAATGAAATTTCTTCCCATAAGTTAGTAATATCCATGATTTAGATGATGGTGAAGAAGAATAATCATTATCCTCCTTGAATTTGTATACAATCGAAGGTTGATTTTCCATATATAGAGTGATTTACTTTTTAAGGAAATTTATGTTGGGTTTATATAGAGAAATCTAATCCATGCTCATAATTGAATATAGTTCAACCATGGTAAGTATGATTAGGTTTTTTAGAATGTTATATAAAAAATTTTGATGGGGGGGAGTTATATTATTGGGATGTAATAATTTCCACATTTTAGGTTTTCACCAACACCTCTACTTCTATGCTTTATGGTAGTGTTTGGATTGTTCTACTAATTTTTTTGAAATAAAATAATTTATAGAACATTAGATGGTAACCGTACCTTTAAATTTTTTATTCTCTCTCTACATTATCCAACATATACTTAGGGATGATTATCTTATACTCAAAATCACGCAAAGGGGAATCCAATGACAAGAATGAGATAACATTTAAATTGCATTTATTTCCTTAACAAAACATTTTGTGGCCTAACTCTATGTTATACATGATCTATTTCTAAACATATAATATGATGAGATTTTTGTCACTTAATAATGGTTCATACTAAGAATATGAATTTACTAAAGTGTATCCATTGGGTGTTTCAAAACAAGAGTGTAGAAAGTCATGTTTTCGTTCACCAATTCTCATTCAAGTCTATCTTAAAGTGTGGTTTTCAGGTTCTACCCCTAGATAAATATGTTCCAGAGCCAGATATATTTGATTGTATCCAGGTAGGGATATATTTCATTGATAAACCACTTACTATATACCCAACAAAATTAAGGAATTATTTTCTTATATGTATTTTTACCCCTAAGGATTTCACTATATTTTTTAATCATAATTCAAACAATAACTGAACCTATCTTTGACATAAACTATAACAACCCTAATCTTATTTTATATTTAAACGTTATTTATTACAGAAAAAAAGAACATGATAAAAATAAAATGATAAATAGGTCTAGTTTCTTTGGAAAATTAGGAACATTATAAAATAACATAAAAATGAAATAAAATATCTTTATTGAATACTTATTTAACATGACCACAAACATTCCTTCATATATAGAATTTCATGGGATATCCTAAAGACATACATAAGAAGGGGGTGAGCTACAAATCCCAATAAGGGAATAAACATGGAATAACATGAGGAAGAAAATATATTTTACATAATAGGTATATAAATAGAGCATGAAATTGATCATGAATAGAAAGGCATGATAAATAATGATAATCATAACATGGAAATGTGTAAACAAAACAAAACAAGATATTAGCATGAGCTAAGGCTCATAGCACATGGATTATCATGAGTAAAAAAAATTATTACATGAATTTTATTGAGTAATTTGAATGATTAAACCCTCATTTCACATGGATTATCATGATACTAAACATTACCCAATGCGTTGGAGCACTATCTAGGTGAAAATTTCATAATCATTTTGTATTTATTTATAAGTGATCCCCATAGATCATACAACATAAATTCATTAAACATCATTATTTATTCCACGAAAAAGTAATTTATAATACATAAAATATGTCCCCAATCAATATGTACATGATAATAAATGGGAATAACCTTTATAGATAAATTGGTATGGTATTCACTACATAATGATTTTTGGCATGTAAAATTGTGGTGAAATTTCGACAGCATAACGACTTCAAATTGAAATTTGTAAAATTAGATGATGATAAAGAAAAGGGTATATCATATTTAATTAATAAAAAGGATAGTTTTGGGGATAGGTAATAATGTAACCTATCATTTGAAATAGGAAATTTAATGACATATCATAATTGAAGTGCTTGATAAAAATAGGATGGAGATAAATCTCTTACGAAATTTGGACATAGTAACAAGTGTATATAAAGGATCATGTGTAGATTATTAAGAGTCAAAGTAAGAACTAATTATATATAAATTCAATGTATAGTAAAGAGAGTATGTGTTAACATATTCCAATATACGAAAATTGATGTTAAATGATATACCATTAATGTTATTCTTGATAAAAGGGGAGAGTGGAATATCCCTTGTGGAATATTTGTATGGTAACATGTGTATATAAAGGATCAAAAATGGATTAATAGAAGTGAAAGGATGATATAATTATTTATAAATAAAATGGATAGTAAGGAGAGTATATATGAAAATATCCCGATATATGTGAAATGAAATTCAAATACAAATCTCAAAAGGAGTGCTTGATAAAAGAGGAGATTGGAAGATACCTTATATAATTTTGGCATGGTAACAATTATATGTATTGAATGAAAATTTAATTTTTTCATTTTCAAGATATCCTCTTTATGGAAAAAGGGTAAACCACATTACACCATGTGGGAATCCTTAGTTACATGATGATTATACAAAATTTGAAATTCATAACCCACACCAAACCCTAGGAGACCATGATCCAATCATCACCAGATCAGCTGGGGTCGCGTTGCTGCCATCCGCCATCATCTCCAAGGTAGCTACATATCTCTTACAAGTACGTCGTACACCATGCGGCTCGTGAAATGAGTATATTAATATTTTTAAATAAAATAAAAAATAAGGGGAGTATGTATAAACATATCCCAATATATGAAAATTGAATTTAAAAGATATATAACGAAATTATTGCTTCATTAAAGAGTATAGGGGAAGATCCCTTAGTTGGATGGGTGATCCCAAAGCCATGGGATAAGATTATTGGGAGTTGGGGTATATTGGGAGGACTATAGGGAAGGGATAGGAGAGTTTGTAAGAGATTAATGTAGTTTGGGTGAAGATAAATGGGATCATGGGTGGGTTTACATAGGAAAAAAGGGGGATTATTTATTATATTTGTTTTGGTCAGTACACAATAAAATATTCAAAACCACAAAACGTACCACGGTTTTTATTCATGGTTTCTACCAAATGGGAGTGTAAATAAATATTTTATAACACTAGGGGCTGATGATATTAAAATAATTCCCTTTATTATGTAGAGATGAGTCACACTGTTAAGGAACTTATTTTAAAATCATACAATATTTTATAAGTCTTTGATGATTCGTTTGGCCATTATAAAATTAAACAAAAAAATAAAATAAAATAATATTAAATTAAAAATATATATTTGGTGTAATTTCCTTTATATTGTATTTATTATAACATGATTGGATCATTATGAGGTTGGAAAACACAATATAAATGAATATGTAATTTAATTTTTACCCAAATTTTTTTTGTCTGCAAAAATTATTAAAAACTATTCATTGGATAATATTGATGTCCAAATTAAAATAATCATATTGATTTTATCTACTCAACATTCTAAATATGTGAATTTTTACATTTAAAATAAAACACCACATATATTTAAAAATGACGGGTTTTGACCATTTTTTTTCAAAACATAATAAAAATTTCTTTTTACAACATAAAAATTATATAATCATTTAAACTTGAGTGATGTAATTACATTATAAATTTTCATTAAAATAATATATTTTTTCAAAAATCAATTAATTCATCAAATTAAATTTCCTAGTTCACAAAAAATACTATTTTGTTATTGAAAAGTATTTATAAAGTAACACTAATATAATGAAATTATACACAATATTATATGGAAAAATAATTTACATGATCATAAATATAGGGTGTTGATACATATCCTTTTATTACAACATGATATTATCATAGAGTATGGTTTTCTATGGTGGGGATTTCATGTGGTCATTCTGTTAACATGGTTTGGACGGTGATCTCGATGAGTTTGAACATTTCTCATTAAAGGTTTCAATTGTGCATAACTTGTTGGATCTCAGATTGGGCATAGTCTAGGGTAAATCTGATAAATGATATGTCCTTTGAAGTCTCTGATAAATGGTCATTATATGGTACTATCCTACTAGTTGATGCCAACATTTCCTTTGTCTATGTCAAAAGTATTTGATAAAACTTGATATTTATACTAGTCATGTGATCATTGTTAAGAAGCTATATTATCAATACTAATGACACATAACGGTAATTTGAATCCAACTGGATATAATAGAATAAAAGAAGATATATAATTAAAAATAAAGTGAATTTTATTTATTAATTTTTGGGTCATAACATTGGGTGTTATAGACCGTGCCTGGTGCAGGAGACAACTAAGAGGATTCAAAAGACCATTGAATGGGTGTAGTTTATTTAAATACATTCAACATATGCTCAATGTTAATAGTGTTCATATGCCGATCGAGGGTGAAATATCATAGAGACTATCATTGATTCTATTGTGTTTTTATAGGAAACACAAAAAATAGAGATTGATGTTTGAGGAGATAGGATAATATAGACCCACAGATTATTAGTATGTTCGATATTGATGAATGGATTAGGACGATAGCATACCGGGGGAACCACCACCTAAAAATAATGTATACATGATTCATTTCCAGTGATGTAGTTTCATAAGTACATGTCAGACACCTAAAAATTCCTTGATATTGATGATTCCATGTTGCAGGTGGATTTTTCATTTAATGAACATACATGGTAGATAGTGGAATGATATAACAAGGTATCAGGTTCAAAAATAGTACCCCTTGTTTTGGTTTTTTCATGGAATGGATAGATTTAAAAGGTGACCTTGGAGTGGGAGATCGATGTGTAGGTGTAGTGGGTGGATATGTTCTATAGAGACCACTAGAGAAACTTCTCTTGGATGACAACACTCTATAGGGGGATTTTGTAACACTCCTCGGATTAGAGGAATGATACAATTTTAATTATACTTATTCATGTTAATCATTACCATTATTGGATATTTGATGTGACAATGATAATATTGAATGGTTTTTAGAGAAATAGGTGGACTAAATGCTAATATATTATATAAGTAGAGATCTGTAGTGTGATGGTGTCCATCATTCAGCTAAATAATTAGGCTCAATCTTCAAGGGGGTCTTTCTATGGAGTTTCATAGTATGATGTTATATTAAAATTGTGACCAACATTTTGGAATATGTTTCTAAAGTAAATGTATTTTAATCTAACATGTAACACCACTAAAACCATCCCCCTTCTTCCCAATGACCCTCAGTTGGTATTTTGGCTAAATGTTGCTCCTTACATAGAATCTTGAGCTCCTACATCTTCAATTTCTGGTGGATTCGAGTGGAATTTTTTTTGAATGGTAGATTGTTGTAATTCTAATTAATATCATGATGTTGATCTAGGTTTCTCTTAATTTATCCTTATTCTACACTTCCACAGACCCTAATGACACAATATATTGATGAAATTAGGGTTTTAGTGTGACAATCTTCCCGAAAGTTTTGGTCATTGTTTTTTGTCCTTGCTTCACCAATAGAAAGAAGTTATATACCATTTAATATGTTTTCAAAAAATTTCATGAATATCATTGAATGTGGGTGTGTTAGTGAACTTACATGACTTCTTCATGATATGATGGAGTGATCAGTTTTGTTCATGAATGTTTAGGGGGCTTCTTAGAAGGAGTGTGAAGGGCTATGGCATGGGAAAATTAAAACATCACATGGATTTATAAGTGAATTTGATACTATTTAATAAGAGAATTTGCCTTTTTGGGAGCTGTGTGGGAATTTCATAGACTAGTTTTTCTTTGATATATGATTTATTGGATTGGGGTGATTTTTTAAATTAATTAATTATTTATTCTAATGATGCAATGGATTTATTATTCCTAGTATCATATTATAAACTCCCATAAAATTATAGGATGGGTTTATTTATATGATAACATCCAATGAATCTGTTGGATGGGTCAATATAAATGATGACCTCCCAAGAATATAAAGGATGGGTCGAGGTATTGTTGAAGGTGTGACCTTTCCAAAGATAAAAGTCATCAGAAACTCCAGACTCTTATGTTTTCTTATAGAAAATCCTTAATGGTAAGGATATGATGAAGGTAGATTCAGTGTTTATGGTAGCTTGTCTAGTTCATGATGACTCGGTGGGTTCTTTTAATTAATTAATTATTTTATTGAAATTAATTTACCTGATTACACTTGTGCAATTTCTCTTCAGGGACAATTTTTTTTGATTCTGAGATTTTTATCTCACCCTGCATGGCCATCATGATTTGAATGTAGACATAATGGCTAGGGATCCTGCTGGGATATTTGAGTAATTGGATTTAGGGGGTGTTTTCATTTAATTTAAAATTAACACTAATGAAGCATGTAATTTATTATTCCCATTATCTTATGATAACCTCCTATGAAATTACTGGATGGGTCTATTATATGATTACTTCCTATGAATCTATGGGTTTAAAAAATGGATATGATGGCCTCCCAAGAATATACAATATTGGGTGAGGTTTTGTTGAGGGTGTGACCTTTCCAAAAACAAAATTCATTGGATGTTACCGACTCTAGTGTTTTCTGAGAGAAAATCCATATAGGTAAGGAGCTAATGAAGATAGATTCAGGGTTCACAGTGTCACCATTTTTTCACAATAACTTGGTAGGTTTTTTAATTATTTGTATATTTTATAAAATTAAAAAACCAGAATAAAGTTTTTTAATTTATGATCATAGGCTATTATTTTTTCATATTATGATTTTTCTCTCTCCCTATATGGCCATCTTAATGTGCATGTAAACTTCATGGCTAGGGATCTAAGTATAGGGAAAGGTCCATGCATCATGCTATAGGGTAGGTGGAGGTGGTGGATAGATGAGATATTAGGACATACATTGGGTTCATTTCTAGTGATATATCATTGTTAATTATTTTTAATTTTTTTCCTTTATACACTGATCTTATACACATGAGAATCCCATTTTGATGGTTGTTTGACTTGAATATTGTATCTTTTATTGGTATAGAATATTTTGATTGTATCATTACATCCACTGCAACTTATGCTTCTTATGAATATTGATTCTTCCCATTAATTTATTTTCCCCATACAACCATGATATTTTTAAATAATACTATGTTTGATATCATATATTATAAGAATCATAGAGTTTAATGAACAATGAAATAGATTTATTTAAATAAATATCATAATAATATAGTAATTGTATTTGTAGATATGAATAAGAGTAACAAAATTATAAAATAAAAATAAAAGGGTCACACTCAAAACATATTAAATGAAAAATTCTAAGGAAATAATCAATAAATTTATATTAAAACTATTTTATTCATCAAAAGTGTGTGTTATTCCAAAATGGATTTTATTTCTTTTTGTAAGTGAATATTATAATTAATTTAAACCACTTTTATAAATTTTATTTCACAAAAAATGATTTAAATTATTAAATAAGAAAAACAATTAAATTCAGATGACGTATTTGATAATGTTTTTGAGCTTGTTAATTTTTTAGTAAATACTGAAAAATACAAATTATAAAGAAAACTATTATTTCAATTTAAGTATTTATAATTTTTCATTTTTATTTTTAATTTATTTTAAAAACCCATTATTTCATTTTTATTAATCATAATCCAACTAATATTTTTCAACCCAATATTTCATATTATATTATCTTTTTATGTAATTTAATAGCTCATATGGCACACAACACCATCTTGGCTTGCGTTATACACAAGATTGAGTTTCTAGGAAACAACAAATTAATATGATAATTATTAAAATGTTATATTTATTTAACAACTAAATATTTTAAAATAAAAATTTAAAAATAAATTTAAAAATTTATTTATACTTTTATCACATAAATAAAAAAATATTTACAATTAAATGTATAAGTTTTGTTAAAATAGATTTATATTTAGAAAAAATATTTTCTTAAAAGAACTACTTTTTATGTACTTTTGTGAACAATAATAAAATTGATTATAGGAACTTTTAAATATTTAATTTGGTAAAATAGTCATCACTTTTAAAATTTGAATTTCGAAATTAACTTAGGGTGAATTTTTGGTATTTTTCTAAAACATTCAATTTTTGATCAATAGTGGAAAATACTGTATAATACATAAAAATCGACCTTCTAATTTGAATAAATATTTTTAATTATAAATTATCATAAATTAAAAATAGATAAATAGTACATATATTAGTCCAATTTAAGTCATTAGATTCAATTCATAATAATATTATATATATAAACTTTTATTGATATTTTAATGTCTTTTACCCACCTTCTAGGCAGAATTGTAAATTTTTATAAAACCTAATTTTACCTCTTCGGTGAATTGAATTTAAAAATCTGATAGACACGGTTTTCATCATTAAGTAAAATGTTATTAAATGGGATTAAAATATTTTTTGGAGAAAAGAAACTTTTGAATTTTATTTACCATGGTTGAAAGTAAATATGGTAATAAAGGTAATTTTTTATAATAATATTAAATTACCCCTTTACATGTCCTAATTCAATTGGATAAGTGTTTTTCGACCTAAATAATAATTTTTTAAAAAATATAATCCTATGTGATTCACGTGTATAGGATTAGGACATTTATGATATTATGTTTAAATAAGAGTTAATAGTGTTCAATTCAAATTTTAATAACTGATTTTTTATATGGGATTAATCAAAAGATAAATTAGACTCTAAATATTCAATATAAATATAAAAATAGTTCCTACATCATGGTATTTTATTTACAAAATTTATACATTAAATTACTAAATTAATTTATGACCCAATGATTGTGCAGTAATAACCTTATTGATGAATGATTAATCAAATGATATTATAAATATTAAAATAAATATAATAATAATGTTTTGAGGCAGTAAAAGAATTTTTTGGTTGAAATTGACATATGAGTTATGATTTAATTCTTTGTATTGAAGTAATTGAGTTGTTATGACTTTAACAAAAATCATTTTTTAAATAGTGTCAAAATTTACATAAATGTGTTTTTAAATAAAATATTATTTTATGAAATGATATAATATTACTAAAAATATAAGATTCAACTAAATGACTTATCTAATTTTACATATTTCATTATTTAACCATTTGATGTTTTATTTCCTTTTTATAGTGACTATATAAACCATGTGGTATAAAAATACAAGAATACATGGTAAAAGTTAATCTATTAAACTAAGAATTTAATCTAAAAGATAAGGTTAATATGGGGACCTAAACTTCGATAAAACCTATTAAATGAGGGGATTTATACCATTCCCCACCATATCCTTTAAATAAATTTATTTGAAGCTAGTAGAAACCGAAAATAATTTTTTAATAAATTAATCTTTTAATCTTTTCCAAAAGTTCCACTCACTTCTCTTATAAAAGGGTAGTTCCAATTATCTTAAAATAACAACTACAAATCCATTTGGATCAGAAAACCCATGATACAGTATCCTCCCAAATACTATAAAATAATCTTAAAGTTCTTACCTTGAGCATAAATCCATTCTATGGAGCCATTTTGTTCAAATCAAAAGGAAACACCATAAAGAAGAGGTAATTATTTTATTAATTTTTTCAATGTTATTTTCTTGTTCTACTTCCTCATTATTTTTGGTAAGCCTAAAAAAATAATAACTATAGTACCTTATACACACTAATATGTAATTATAAATATTTTACAACCATATTAACTATTATATCCATTATGTTACTGAAAAAGTCACAAAGCGTGCGTACGTACGGCTTACCATCTCCACGTCGTGGTGTAGTTTGTTATTTCACACTACATTATTTTTATGAGTATAATAATGAGTATAATTAATTTAAATAATGAATATAACATGGTACTAATTATTTATATAAAATATATTATTCAATTAAAAATAGTTTCACCATTAATATAATTATATTGTCGCTCGTTCGTGCATACGTCTTACTGTCTCCACGACGCGATGAGATTCATCTTCAACGATCACCCGTCAAGAATATATATATATATATATATTATGAGTTATATGTAATAATATTTCTATATTAATAATATATATATATATATATATATATAAATATATGTCATTTTCTTATTTCCATACAATACTATAAGAAAACGGAAACAACGTTCATACGTACGTACGGACTACCGTCTCCATGAACGGTGTTTCAATTTCATATATCTATCTATTATTCGTATTTATATTCTAAATTTATATCAAATATAAATCAATTTTTATATTATTTATGTATGTAAAATCATGATCTAAGTGACACGATCATGAATAACAAGATAAAACACGTACGATAAAGGAAGCGATTATTACACGAAATGTTACTTTAACATGGAAATTATTATTAAATGGGTAGTATAAAGTCATAAATGAAAACTATTTGATATAATAATTATTAACGTGGTTCTAGAATAATTTAATAACATAAAAAGTTCATTATACAAGAGGTTAAACGTACCATCAACTAAAAGAATGTACAAGATATTAGTTAATTCCTCAATTTCATTATTATCTGAGAATATTAATGTGTGAGTATATGATGGGAAATATTTATTATACAATTACATGATTCATAATTTTTTTTCAAAAGGAATATTTTAAGGATTTGTGGAAGGAACTCTCTATAAGTGTCATAAATTTAATTTTTTTATGATATATTTTTCAAAATCATTTTAGTTAATGTCCTTTTTTCAAAATGATTTTAAGGATTTATTTATATGGACATGATTGGTTTGAAATGATAATTCCATTAAATTGTTTCAAAGAGTTATGGGAAATATTGCTTCAAAATCTATTTTAAATGACTTCCTTTATAAATTTTTCACATTTAATTGATTTCACAAAAAAGGATATTTCTCTCAAAGAGTATTACTGGTCATTTTCAACTATTTCAAAATCCATTATTGGATATTATTCTTGATTGAGGTTGTTTTATTATAATACAATCATCCATATTATATGGAATTAGTTATGATATGTTTGATTGTGTATTTTCTATTTTTATACCATTCATGGTCTATATTTAATGTATTGACCTTTCTTATGATATTTTAAATAAAAATGTTTATGTTATGTTTTGAAATTTTCATATGAGGAATGAATTGGATTTAGTAGGTTGTATGTGGGGACCTACACAGATTTTTTATGCATCGATAGGTCTCATGAGAAAAACTGGTGTCTTGGAACACGACGTTGACAAAATTTATTTTTAGGGTCATGGCACAAGGCATTTAATCTGTGGTTAAGAGGTCCGGCATTATGAATTCCATCATTGTGAGAATAGTTATTAATGTTACACATGATTATTTGACTAGAAGAATATCCATGTGAATAAATAAATGAGATTATATGATTTATATTTTCCATATTATGATGAAGTTTATGTTGGAAGTATTTGTGTTTCAATTTTCTACAATGCCCTTAATGTTTATAATTATTTATTATAGATTATACTACATTTTTTATCCTTATTGAGCATCTGTGCTCACCCCGTTGTTATATTTTATTTTTCCAAGATGACATTAAGTGTATTTTGATTTATATGCATGTTTAAGATAGAAGAATAATGGAATTATCAAAATATTGTCTATGTTGTATTTTATGTTTGAAATTGTAATGTGAAGTTCATGTATATAATCTATTTTCATAGAATTTTAAAATGATCGGTCCTTCGAGATGTGATACCTTGTAATAATGACAATGTATTAAAATAAAGCACCGATTTCATGCTTCTGGGGTTCGAGCATTACAGTCGGTACCATAGGAATTTTAGCAATAAATTTAGAAACTATATTGAGATAAACTCGGATTAGGGAACATTACCCTGTCATAGGCTTTGAAAATTACTATAGATGATCTTCCTAGAATTTTTTTATTGTAGAGATTTTGTGGGTATTCCAAGAAATACATCCCTCTTTTGAGACAATAAGTGGTTGTGGTTCTGGTACAGACATACCATGAGGTGAAAAATACGATAAGGTCTTCTCGACCGGACTCAGGGTAACCCAATACACAACAACATGCCATATGGCACAACATTTTCGACACTTCTGGTCTTTATTCATAGGATAATTCACATTTTCATTACAAACCATTGTGAAATATTTATCATTAAATATTTCTGAAAAAAACCTGTTTTTATGATTATGGTTTTACAAATGCATAAAATTTTCAATTTAAGTAAAGTATTTCACTTGTTTATAACCATGAATTAGGATTCATATCCTAATATAGTATATTAAATTGTTTAGAAATGGTTCTTATTAGAAGGAATGACTTCCCCAAAAATGATCATATTCCAAATAGTAAGAAGGATCATATCTTTCATGGTCTTAATCCATCTTTTTAAGGTAAATAGCATCCCATTCATTCTCATCACATGATGAAATAGTATAATGTGTTAATAACATACGTAAAGTGTTATCTAATTCATATGGATTTGAAGGGAATCCAGAGAAGAATAGGAAGGATGAGAGAAATATATATATATATATATATATAGGGCAGATGGGAAAGAAGGATTTTACCATATATGATAACTATGGAAAACATCACTCTAGGATGTGCTTGAAAGGACTAGGTGAGTATTATAAGTGTGGAAAAAGGGACATTAGAAAAAATTCAAAAGGAATGCATAAAATACTAATATTCATTTTTTCAAATATAGTGTAATGGGGAATTAGGCAAATAGATTTCATAATGATCAAGGAAATTAAGCTTAAAAGAATCAAATGGATAAAGGTCAAGCCTAAGCAGTTACTATAGCCGTCATGGAATAATTAATGTATTTTTGTTTCAATATTGATTAATTATGTCATTTGAGTGTTGTATCAATGATTTACTAGTTATATGAATTATGTAAATAAATAAGGATTTTAATTCATTACTATTTCATTGAGGATTTGAGATTGTGTTGTACTAATAAAAATGACTCCATGGAAGGTTAAATGTTTTGGAAAATATATGGTTGAGAGAAAGATAAACCTTTATATGGTCCTGATAACGAGATTGTGATTTTGGGATAAGAGATTGTAGATTTTGATAAATTATATTCGATATTCATGACTAACTTGATACTAATTAATTGTTATTTATTCCATCATTGTTGGAGGTTGAAATATTTTTTTATTTAAGGAGTATATCCATTATGCTATGTTTTACATAAAGAATAAGGAAGTAAAAACATATTTTGATAAGGGTTTTTAGTAATTCAAGTGGTTACCATGTTTTAATAGAATGAATAATGAAGGTATTCAGATGTTTTTATGTAGTAAAAGAGACCTTAATTATGTTATGTTGACCTTTCTTATAAATTTTTAGACTGTGAGTTTGGACACAAGTAATTTGGATAATTATAGTGGTCAGAATTGTGTAAGTTGAACACTTTATATTTTCTTTGACATAAATGTATAATTTACTAGATACATTGAAATAAACTTTTGGTTTTAATTAAACATTTAGAAGATTAAAGGAATATTTGTGGACCTAATGATTCATCAAATGCACCCAGGAATAAAAATTAAATCAATTCTTTGAACATTTATTTCTTAGTGTAAGGGATGAAGTGAAATAGATCTAAGCACAACCAAATGATGATATTATGATTATGATAGGTAATGAAATCAAGTATATTTTCGTGAATTCTTATATTTATTGTAAATTAATCCATCCTAATAAAATAATAATGTATTTAAAAAATGTGTGATCCAAATACATTATGTTTTCTTGAAATGATGATATTTTAAATCATCAAGGAATTATGACTTTGAGGCACTCAGTTTTCCAATTATTGTTCAATTGTTTGTGATTGATGACCTCAATAACTTCTTATAAATATTTATGTTTGTTCTTCCTATTATGTGTCTCTAATTTCCAAAAATGTTCTCCTTTTTCGAAATAAAAATTTGGTGGTGAAATTTTCATTCCCCATTCCCTCTTATTAAGTGTAAATTCTATTAACCATAGTTCTGATGTGAGTTTTCCATAAAGGTATTTTCTATTTTCATCCTTTTTTTTTCAAAGAACAATTTCAAATTCTGACGATGCAATTTATTTGAAGAGAAAAGAATGTTACAATCAATATTTCACAGTAAGTTATCTTTTATAATGTAATTTAGTATCGTATATTTAATGAAAAACTTACTTGGATTGCGTAAAATGCAATATTGAGTATCGGTGAAAAACACATTATTATTATAATTATTTAATGATGTATTTTTTATTTATTTAAATATTGTAATATGATAGTAAAAAATAAATATTAAATGTTATTTATATTGTTTCACATAAATAAAACATATTTATAATGAAATGTATATGGTTTGTTAAAATAGTTATATATTTACAAAAAATATTTTCTTAAATGAACTAATTTTTATGCCCTTTTTTGAACTATAATAAAATTAAATTTAGACACACATAAAAATTTAATTTGATAAAATAGAAATCATTTTTGAATTTGGAATATCAAAATTATATAAAAGTTATATTTTTTATTTTTTCGAATACATTCAATTTTCATTGAGTAGTGAAAAATACTGCATAGCACATAAAAATCGACATTTTAATTTAAATAATTATTTTAATTAAAAGTAATCATATAGAGAAAATTGATACATACTAAATATATTAGTCCAATTTATTTAATTTTAGTCATTTTATAATAATATAAGATATATAGAAATTTGTTGAACTTTTTAACGTCTTTTACCCACCTTCTCAAAAAAATTTCTAATTTGCATAAAACGTAATTTTATCGTTTCTGTGAATTGAATTTAAAAAATACGACAAACATGATTATCATACATAATTAAATTGTTTTCCAACAAGATGAAAATATAAATTTTTTTTTTCTGAATAGTAACTTTTTAATTTTATTTACAATTGTTAAAATTAAATAGGGTAATTATAGATAAAAATATATTATAATAAAATAAAATTACCTCAAAAAATGTCGTAATTTTATTGGATAAGTATATTTCAACAAATATAAACCATATGATATAATTATTATCCTTTTAGATTCACATGGGTTTGATTAATAAATTTATTGTATTATATTTAAAGAAGGGTTAAAAGTGTTAAATTCAAATAGTAATACAAAAAATATATTTATATAAGGTTATACATAAGATAAATTAGTCTATAAATATTCACTATTAATATAAAAATATCCAACATCATGATATTTTATAAATAATTTTTAGACAATAAATAATTAAATTTATTTATTACATAATGATGATGAAGTAATTACCTTTTTAATGACTGATTAAAACAAATGATATAATAAATATTAAAATAAATATAATTTGAATGTTTTGATTCCATAGATTAATTTTATGGATTAAACTTACATATTAGGCATGTTTTAATTCTTTTGGATTTAAGGAATCAAGTTTTTATGACTTTATGAAATATCAATTACTAAATAGTATCAAAATTGGAAAAAAAGATATTTTAAATAAAATAATATTTTATTAAATGATATAATATTCCTAAAAATCTAATATTTTGAAAAATTAATTAGATAATGTAATATATTTTATTAATGAGACACTTTAGGCTCTCCATTCATTTCATAGTATCTATATTCACTATGTATTATAAACATACAAGAAGACATGGTAAAATTTAAACTATTAAACTAATAGTTATTCCCAAAAGATATTCTTAATATGGTGACATAACCTTGTCCAAAACCATTTGATTGAGGGTATATCTACTAATTCCCACTTTATCCTTGAAATAAATCCATTTTTATTTATTACAAACTGAATATAATTTTACCACAAATTAATATTTCAAGCTTTTCCTAATATGCCACTCACATCTCTTATAAAAAGGTAATTCCCATTCTCTTAAAATCACACCTCCAAAGCCATTTTTCGTGGCCAAACCCTTCTCAAATATTCTCCACACTACCCTCACATTAACATAGAGTCCTTAATTGGGCACAAATCCATCCTAATGTTCCATTTTTTTCAAATTAAATGGAAACACTCGAAGAAGAGGCATTTGTTTTATCACCTCTTTCAATGTTTTTTTCTTCTTCTACTTCTTCATTCATTGTTGTTACCATAATAAAATAATAACTCTCATACCTTATACAGTATGAGTTGTTATTATAAATATGGTAGAATTGTATTAATTATTCTACCCATCCAATGAATGAAAAATTCAACATATGTGTGTACGTACGACTTACCGTCTCCACGTCGTGGTGTAGTTTGTTATTCAACACTACATTATTTTGATGGGTTTACCAAAGAGTATAATTAATATAAATTATGAATATAACAAGGTAAATATTATGAGTATATAATATAAAATCCAATTAAACCCCTTATCATCATCAATAGTATGATATTTTCGCTCCTACATACGTACGACTTAACATCTCCAGGACGCGATAAGATTCATCTTCAACGATCACCCTTCAATAATTTTTAAAAAAATTTATATATTGATTAATTATGAGGTATATGAAAAAATATTTCTACTATAATAATATATATTTACTTATATAAATATATTTTCTTTACTTAGTTCCATAGTAAGTGATAAGAAAATGAATGCAACATTCATGTGTACGTACAGACTACCGTCTCAATAAACGATGTTTCCATTTCATATATCTATCTATAATAAATATTTATATTATAAATATATATGATATATAAATCATGTTTTTATTTATATATGTATTTAAATAATGATCTAGGTGATATAATCAAGAATAACATGTTAAAACATGTACGTTAAAGAAAGCGATTGTTACCCTAAATGTTACGTTAACATGGAAATTATTATTAAACGGGTAGTATAAAGTTATAAATGAATCATATATGATTTCATAAATATTAATATGGTTGTGGAATAATTTAATAACATACTGTGTTCATTATACATGATGGTAAACATACCCTCGACTAAAGGAATGTACAAGGATGGGGTTAATTCTACAATCTCATTATTTTCCAAGATTGTTTATATGTAAGTATTTACCTAGACATATTTATCATCCACGTCCATCTTGCAAAAAAAATGTATTCAAAAGGAATATTTTAGTTTTTTTGTGGAGGGGAATATTTAGCATTATCAACATTTTAAATTATATAAGTATTTATTTTTCTGAATCATTCTTAATTAATGACCATGCTTTCAAAATTATTTTAAATATTTATTTATATGGACATGATTGTTTTTAAATGTTAATTCCATTCAAATTTTTTAATGTGCAATGGGGAAATTTTATTAAAAAACCCTTTTAAATTACTTACTTTATAAAACTTTTACTATTAAATGATTTCACAAAAAGGGACATTTCTCTCAAAGAGAGTTACTGGTCATTTTCAACTATGTCAACATCCATTACTCGATATTATTCTTGATTTAGGTTTTTTATTATAATACGGTCTTCCATAAATTATTAAATGTGTTGTGATTTTTTTGAATATTAATGTGTTATTTTTATACCATTCATAGTCAGTGGTTAAAGTATTGGAATTTCATATTCTAGTTTTAATATGAATTTTTATGTTATGTTTCAAAAATTTCATATGAAGAATGCATTTGATATAGTAAGTGATGGGCATGGCTTTCTATATCCCCTCGATGCATCGATAGGTCTAATGAGACAAAATAGTTTCTTGGAACAAGGCCTTCACAAAATTTATACTTACGGTCTTGGCATGAGGCCTTGACATTTTGGTTATGATGTCTGACATTACACAATCCATCATTATGAGATTATTTATTAATGTTAAATGTGATTGTTCGACAAGTAGAATATCCATGTGAATAAGTAAATTACATTATTTGATTTATCCTTGCAATATTATTCTGAAATCTATATTTAAATGGTTTTTGTTTCAAATTTATAACCTTCCATAAAGGTTTAGGATTATTTAGGACAACTTCTACTATATTATTTTTCCTTACTGAGCATCTAATCTCACCCCTTTCTTATGTTTTATTTTTTTCAGGAAGCCATGAAGTGTATTATGATTTATCTTTAGTTATCAGATTTGAGAATAATTGAATTATAAAAGGATTATAAATGGTTTATTTTATAATTGAAATTTTAATGTGAATTTATGTATGTAATCTATTTTCCAAGACATCTAAACTCATCAGTCCTTCGGGACATCATTCCTTGTAATCATGCAAATGTATTAAAATAAAGCACTATCTCTAGGATTCTAGGGTTGGGTCAGTACATAATATCGTTGGAATTTATATTACACTAAATTGTATTATAATTTTTTATACATAAATTGGATTTATTTAGAAACCCATTTTTCATCACCTCTTATTGGATTATTCTAAAAGTAATTTTTGAAACATATAGGGAATGAATTTCACAAAATATATTCAATATTTGGAATCATCAAGTCGAAGATTTTAAAAAATTCTCTCTTTATTTGAGTTTATAATGAATAGTACATACGGTTACAATTTATCTCCTCGATAGTGGTAAATTGTGTAATTAAAGTTAAAATTTTGTGAGAAAGATTTAATGATTTAAAAAACAGATTCATTATTTCTATTTTATGGTAATAGCTTGACCATCCTCATAATATATTATAAGACATGTAAACTTGGTTCTTTTTTTCTTATATAATTAATTTAATATTATTTTATGTAATGAATAAATAAAAAATACAACTCTTTTTATTATAATGAATCTAATATTATTTTATAGGGAAAAAGAATTAATATTATATTATAAATAGTTAATGGGAAAATTTAATTTTTATTATAGTAAATTATTTATAATTTAATGTGATGAAACATGTGCCTTAAATACATAAGTAACGATAATATGGTGCTAGTAAAATGAGGAGAAAAATATTATAAATGATTTTAAAAACATTAATAATAATATATTTTTTGAATTATTTTATTCAATATATTTTTTTATAAAAATATATCATATTATTATAGTGTAAAAAATTTATATTCTAATTTTATTACTATGTTGATTTCCATAAAGTCAAACTATATGAATAAGCCCTAAAATGACATTAATGTTATTTTTTATTCAATATCATGCCATTAAATAATTTAAAATCCATAAAAACATTTTTCCACATTAATATTATATATTATATAATATCAATTATTATCCACTTATGGGTCACATTCCTTTTAGTATATATATATTAACCCCAACGAGAAAAAATATCTTGATCCTGTTAATATATAAATTTTATATCATGGGGTTATAAGATAGAGACACGGTCTAAAAAAACACTAAAATTTTCTAAATTTTCCTGTAATAAATTATTTTCAATTAGACTTATCAAAAATTAAAATTTTATCAACTTGGTCAAACTTCTAAATGAGAAATATTTAATATATTTAAAATTTTTATGTAATACCATGTGTGCCCCTTATATCACTATTATAGGACACCACCCCTCTACTATTCATGCCACTAACAAGATCTAATTAAATTTTCTAGACAATACCAACAACTCTTCAAAAAATATTTCATCATGTTATATTTTTTATCTTTTTTTAAAATACCATCCATGTGGTTCTTAAGATGAAATCAAATGAATGCATCTATAAGATGAGGTGATCATTTTGACCGATCACACTCATTTTGCTTCTTCTCATACCATCATTAATTCCCCCCCATGAATAAAAATACGGTGACAAAAAAAAATCTCATATATTGATATTTAATTAAGATAATATTATAATCATATTCATCACTTTTTTCCTAATATGATGACAAAAAGGGTTGATCATTTGTATGTGTATAATACCACCTCCATGAAGAGATGTGTTTTATATTTCATAACCACATCGTAATGATGGAAATTAGGATGTATATAATTAAAAATTATTTTACTCATGAACAAATTATTTTTCTATATATATAATACTTTACATACCTTCTTACAAATTAACTAGTTTAAAAAATGAAAATTTCACTCAATCAAACATGTGAAATACCAACTCTATGAATGGATGTGATCAATTTTACATGTTTGCATTCAATGGATAAAGAGAAATTTTTTTATTTATAAAAAACCTATTATTATTATTATTATTCTATTGATGATTCAAAAAATAAACCTTTGACTATGGTCATGCTACCAAATTCATTTGGTAATTATGAACTGATCATTCTCAAAACCCCTAACATTGACATAAGCAATTGTAAAATAAAATATGTCATTGAAATAAATTAAATATATGTTTTAATGATAACACAATAAACCTGATATTTTTTTGTTAAACATGTATTTTTTAACACAATTGTATTATATTGTATTTAAAGGATGTATGTATCAGGTCGAGACTCAAGGTAATGTTTTTCAAAACTCAATTTTATGTAAATAAATTTTGAAACAACACATTGAATTTATTATTTAATGACTATATATGAATTTATCATTAATTTTTTATCAAATATTAATGATTTATTTTGTGTATTTACATATGTTCTCACAATCACTTCTTTGATTAATTTTCTATTCCAAATTTATGACCTTTGTAAGGGATTTCTTTGGGTGAATCAATTTTTCTTGAAATATGTTTCCTATCATGAACCATGATTTATTTTTACAGTGTCCATACATCCCCATGAATGAAATTATATAATAAATTCATGAAATTGACATGATTTATTTATGGATATCTCATTATTTATTGCATTGTATTTTTATTTGAATGTTACCAAAGTAAGAAAGGCTTTATGTAAAAATATTTGTTTTCGAAGATAATTTACGTTCAAAACTCAATCTGAATAAAATTATAAGACATTTTTTTGTTAAACCATATATATATTCTTGTAATATTATTAATAATATTGTTATAATGATTACTTTTCATTTTCCAAACATTTGTTCTCATGAATAACAAAATAAAAGTTTTAAGAAATACATATCTTTTTTCTTATTTTGGTCAGGAATATTTTACATTCCATATCATTGATATAAAAAATATTTTTGTTAAAATTTTAATATAATCCAATTATTGTTTAAAAATAATTTTTTTTTAAAAATTTCAAATTTTATAAAATTATTTTACAATAATCTATTAATTAATGTTTCATACCTTTTGAAATTTTATATTAAATTGAAAAAGTTATGTTTTTTTACATGTATTAATTGACTTACATTTCCCACCATCATTAATATTACATTCATTAAAGAATCATATAAAATTTTACATTTTTATTTTTAATGAGTTACTTTTCTAAATATTTTAGAAATTTATAGTTTTTATACATAGAAAAAGAAAAATATATTTTCACCAATTTTCAAAGATATGTTTTAAATATTATTTTATAGGTATTTTCATCATTCTTAACATCCATTAATAATTTCCCTAAAAAGATAACATTTGATCCAAATGAGTCAAGTCCTCAAAATTATTAATAAAAAGGGTAACACATACAATATTAATCATTTCAAGGGAGTTTACAAAGGTGAGAACGTACCACTACTCAAATTTCATCATTAGTCAATGTTTGTGTAGAAATATGGATCCCAGAAATACAATATCATACTTATCCCCATGATCATCCTCTTTAAGAGAGTGAGCATAATTTGGTTAGCTTACTGATATGAATTATAGAATGAAAAACCCGCATCTTCCACCTAGGAGAGACACTCAATCCATCATAGCAGTAGACACCATGGGATAATCTGTTCCTCATGTTCATGGCCCTAAAAAAACATTAGATTATGATTCAATTAATTGGTTATTCCAACATTGGTGGGAAACGTGTCGAAGGGAATGAATCATCACCCATAGTCTAGATTCATAGATAGTTATGAAACCAATATATTGATAAAAATATCCTTTGACAAATACATGGTATGATTGAAAATTAACTCCACCTCCTGATGCTCTTGGAATGACAAAGGCTACACCATCAATATTGACCTTGATCTGTGCTCCATTATAAGTGATCTATCTCCCATAATAATGAATGATAGGTAGTTTTGATATTCCTGAAACATTAAGGAGTGTATGGATATTAAGATACTCAACAATGTTCTTACATACATCCATTCTAGAATTTGGTTGTTTCATGCACTTCCTTATGAAGCTGCACAATAGAGTCATGTATAGATGTAACCCATCTATAAAGAATCTTGCCTTTTTTACCTTCAATATTAAAGAAATAACCGATGCAGCATCAACCAGTAAGATATTATAGACTTGAGCACAATTGGAAGACTTACTATGAAATTATAGAATTTCACCCTACTGATAGCTTGCCTGAATGTGAAGCCCAAATAAGTTGGATTTATAATCCCACAACACCCCTGATAAATCAAAATTAATGAAAAGATACTGGATATTTTCCTCATCTCAGAGAAAAATGTGGTAAGATAATAGACTGATCATCATAAAATTTTTCAACTAAACAGGTGTTGGTAACATATTCCTCCAAATTCTCCATAGTTGAGTGAATGTCAATTTCTTTATGAAAATAACATTAAAATGAGATATCCATGATGAAATTTTGGTTGACAATTTTCAATAATCCATGTAATAGTCCATGTAATTACACAGCGCAATGCAATTGGGAACCTAAAAAAGTGTGTCGACATCAATGAATGGTTAGTTTGACATTACCATTTCAATTTATAATAGGATATTAAATATGATCTGGTGTGTGATGAATTTAGAAAATTTCATTTCTGAATTGTAAAAGGGGACATCAATCCTATGATTAAGAGGTTGATCAAGCCAAGAGGCACTCCAGATGTTGGGAGAAGATTTTTTCCTAGCTATCCACACAGTGTCACACATGATATTGTGGAAATAAATCTAGATTGAATATCAAACTGATGATCCACGTTATTGTGATTAATCATCCAACTACCTCTCATTGAACATGCTAATTAACAATTTATAGGAGGGGTCATCGGTGGTTAATAATCTCTATGTGAACTTACAAATCAGGACTTCATTGAATATGTTGAGGACTTTGACGTGATGGCCACCAATATCAATAGGTTTGATTCATTTTTCAATGCAACAGTGACAATATACCTTTCCTTTATAAATCCCAACTAGATAATATTTTGAATCACACATTGCAGCTCCATAATGAGAGATCTAGGACAACTATTGATAGAAAAGGAATAAAAAATTTTAAAATTAATGACTGAATTCACCAAGAATACCATTCCTACTAGTGGTATATATCTTCCATTCAATTTGTAATGTTTATTTAAAATTCTAGACATGTTTCCTCTTAGAATTTGGATTTTCACCATGCCCCCAAATAATGGAACTCTGTGTCAATTGAAAGTAATAGTTCACTTTCTCACCCAAGACGCATAGTGACCTTGTTCTATTTGTGCACAAATAACCTATTATAAAAACAATGAAATAATTTCCCCAACTAATGAATTACACCACCACCTCATCATAATGGGTAAGGACGTCTTAAATGGATGATATCGTTCTCTAGGATGATTTCCAAAAAAGGGGATGTCATCTATATATAATAAGAGTGATTGAACTAGATAAATCTTCATAGACATGATATTTTGTACAATCCAACTTGATAAAGGTAATTAATACACCTACTAAGGTAATCTTCCACAATAGAAAATAAGATCCTAAATTGAGTGTCCACTAGCTTAACTCCTCTACAAAAATGTATGTACCTTCTTAGAGTCCAATTAACTAACCAAGAGATCCATGCATAAGAAATGAAAAAACTTGTTAATTTTTAAAATGTGATTAAAAATCTATATCTATTGAGTATGTTGAGAAAAAAATGAAACATGAGGGTTTGAAATGATGTGGATATGTCAATATTGGGTGAAACTTTCCTATCCTTTGTCATTTTTCATAATATATTAACACTTTATGAGGAATAAAAAGACAATTGTGTATGCATCACCCTAGAATGAACCCGTAAATGTTTGGAGTGATGATATTATTTAGAAGCTCCTCCATCTAGAATACCATGATTTTTCTAGTTACATTCGGGATGGTGTTTCCATGGGAAACATGCCTGAAGTCGATGGCATCAACTGCATTATCATTTTTCGGAATTAAAGAAATTATGTTTGAATTAATTATATAAGTAACATAAGAATGAATAAATAAATCACATAAAACACTTACAAGATCATCCTATATAATTTCCAAATAAACCATAATGAAGTGGTTAGTGAACTGATCTGATCCTGGAGCACTATCCATGTTTAGAGAAAACAAATACTCCTTCACCTCATCCTTTCCAGGATATTTGACAAGGTAATGATTTTACTATTCATCAATGCAAGGGTAGATATTTCTAATCATCCTTGAAGAGTTATTCAGATCATTATCTAAATAAAGATCACAAAAAATAATTAACCACTGCCTTTGAGATATCATTTTTAGTGGTATGAAAATTCCCATTAATGATGATCATAGTGTTCCCACCATTAACCCTTTTATCACTATGGATAATTTGAAATTATTTTATGTTCTTGTATCCTTAATTTTACCATTTTAAATTAATGTAGTTTCTTTTAAACCACTCCTTTATAGTGATAAGATCAACCAATGTATCATTAACCTGTAACTCTTATGAGAGAAATTATGATCTTGGTATCTATTTATGATTCTTTCATGATATCATTCTTAATTCATGACATCACTATCATGTTATGAGAAGGATATCTTCCTCACATCAAGTATCATTCTCTCTAATTTTTATAAATTTTTAGCTAGCCTATGCAGCTGACTCCCCAAAGGGTCCAACTTCTACAACTACAAAATGATTTCTTTGCACCCTCTAATCATATCCCATGGATTTTTAAATCAAACGTGAGTTTTGGAGACTCTTACCATGGTGAATAGTCCCAAAATAATGGGATTATGATCAAAGTGGTTTTTGGGAAATTTTTAACCCAATATCCCACTAGACACAATCATATAATCCATATGAATAAAACAATTTTCATGTTTTCTAGCTTTCCAATAATTTTATTTCCATCAAATCTATGTAAAATCTTTTCCTACAATTTGGACTTCAACAAAGTTACATTGGTCAAAACAGGATGATAATACAATAGATATTTTTTATTTGAAGTGTAAACCAATTTTGTCCCAGGTGTGAGAACTGTGTTGGAATCACTCATAATCACCCATTTTTGAGCCACATTCCCAAAGGATCATAAATCTCTTTCCATAAGTCCCTTATCTTGACGTAATATATAGAAGAATAGAGAAAATATATTATCACATTGTGACATTGGTTGTTGAAACTAATCATGAAACATTGGTTTCTCTAGATACATGTATTAGTCTATGTTTTTTCATTCCTAGTCACCCATAAATGACTTATATTTCATTAGTGATAATTAATATTGAAAAAAGTGTTATCCATAAGAGTTCCATCTGAATTTCATCTAATTCTCCAAGGGAATTTAAGGCATTGCCATCCCAATGAGATATGGATTATTTAGTAGTATATAATAAATAAGGGCTTCGTCCCTTATTGGGTTCCCCATCCCCCGGAAATTCCAATATATGAGTTTCATAATTTTAGATATCTTTTATAGTTGTTGGTCCTTCCTCATGTGCCATGAAGTCCTGGCCTTTTCCTTTTTTACATTTTTCTTATATTCATAAAATATTTTGAATCTGGGTCCACTTAGTATTTTCTTTCACGATCAGCAGTCTCTATAGTGGGTTGAGTTCCATTAAACACATCTGCCCAAAGCTTCCCACAAAAGGGTGTGAAGTTGCTCGCAGAGGGAAAGGGGTCTAGTTCTTCATTACCTTAAAACTGCCTCTTGTCAATTTTGGAATAAGGGACATCCATGAACGGACTTCCAAGATTGTTTCCTCCATGGAACAAATAACTATACTTCGGGTGACATGGTCCCTAGAATGTCCATATGTTGTTTGAAACTCCTCTAGATCCCCATAGATTCTTGAATTAGGGAGGTCCTTGACATCCATATACTGATTTTCCTCAACATGTTCATGAGGACATCCCATAAGCTGAGATTCAGTTTCCCCTACATGTGTTTTAGTGAGTGAAATGATTTCGTTGTCACCATGAGTCTAGGTCACCTACTTTGTATTGTCCATGGAGATCTCTTGCATGGTCTCCTCCCTGTTGGGAGATTTCTGTAGGGGTGTACCATGTTACTAAATACCATTTGGTGGATCCCTAGTAGGTTCCATACCCACTACATTATTACCAAGTTTTCCTACAAGTTTTAAGGAGTCCATATTAACCATTATTTGTAGGCCATTCCCATTATATCCACTAAAATGAGGAGAAGGGGGATTTCCATCATTCTTATGATGGTTACCCTCCAATGGGGTAGCATCTGCATCTGGCGTGGAGATTAAAGTTCCTGAATTCATATCACGTTTGTCAAATTCATTGTCTTCCAAAATCACTTCATTGTAGCACATATTAGTTCTATCCTTTCCAATTTTTTCATCAATAGTATTGACAAAAATATGTTCACTGTAATTTCCATTGGTTTTCATACTTTATTCCAAATACCTATTGGACCTAGAGGGCATAGGGATGTTAGTACCCTTTCGAGTTTTAAATTTTCAATTCTTCCAAAAATGTGTGATATCATGTCACTTATAAATTCATATTGTATACTCCTTGTCCCAGTTTCACTCTAAAATTTGAAGTTTAATGAACATACATTCTGTATAAAACATTGGTTTTCTCTAATAATGAATATATAAATTAATGATATCATCTCTAGTAGTCAACACTACCTCCTCCATAATGGAACCGGACATGTTGAACTCAACCAGAATATAGGCATAGTGCCAAAACATGGGATGTTAGTATACCTATCCATTCTAGTCATATTTCAAACCAATGATTCAATATCAAAGATTTTGTGTAGGTTCCAATATAACTAGTTTAGATTACATATTTCAATGAACAAAAATGTGTGAGTACTCTTTACGATGTAATGATGGATGTTCTAACCCACACTTGAATTTTATGGGATATGGGCTTCAGGGAATGTGGTTGTAAGATCTAGGCTTCTCACTTTCATTAATCCGATAAGACTATGATGTGATAGAAACCACACCCCATGGCTATCATTTTCCAATCATTGAATACCATAATGTATTAATTTTTTTTGTTAGATCATAAAACTTCCACACATTCTAACCTTTCTTAAGGATGACCTGTGTGATGTAATAGGGTCCCAACAGAGATAAACAATCCACTAACACCTTATTGAAAATATTATCTTATAATACCATCTATCATCTCTCTTCGGATGACTTTCAATATTTTTTATTCATATTTACATGAAACCCAATTCTTTTTTATGACTAAATAATTTTGTAAATAAATGAAAGTTATTGTTAAAATATTGATGATGAAAAAGAAAACATACATGTTTTCTATTCATGTATGGTACATGGAAAATATTTATGATGATCGGGGTACCTGATATATTAGAAGATGATGTTTAAGGGAAATATTTCTTATATTAACAGTGTGTATGTTATAGATCTCCAATGCATTCATAAGTGTTCCTTATCATTAAAAGTAATAAAAAATAACTTAAAATGGGGAGGTTTCCACTGAGGATCCCACTATACATTTGATATTTCATACATGAGTGAACATGGAAGATAATGATTCAAGATACAAACAAACATTATTTATGATTCCTATGTTTCTTTAATGGTTATTGTCATTAATATTTAGGTCACATGGGACACGATTATTTATCCCATGATTTTTTCATTTGAAAATACATTATTCCATATATCATGTTTAATGATCCATATTTTGAGGGATAATAATTTTCTTTTGCTATTTTCATGAACACTGAATATTTTATAATACCTTTTTTCTCATCATATACTCATTTATGAAATTAAATTGTTAATTATTATGTGTAACCTCGTTGTGAATTTGAGCTAACCATTATTTTATATTCAATTTCTGAAGGTTGTCAACAATGATATTAAATCAATTATTTATATAAAGGTTTCATTTGTGATGAATTTCTGTGTTATATTGTTGAAAATGTTTCAAATAAGAAAATATGGATATATTATTAAAAAAGATAACTTGGGGACATGGGTATGGTAATGTAAGTGTTTATTTTTATTACTTTAAACTATGAACCATAGATTTCCAAGGGATGGTTAGTGAACAAATATATTCTTTTTTATTAATGTTTTTAGATTATTGGAATTGGGACATGTTTTTTGTATCAAATCCTGAAATGTAAATATTAATTTTTTATCATTTGATCTTTGAGTATGGGTTCAATGATGTTATAAATTGTATCGTAAAAGGTATTTATATCACCAAATAGATTATAATGATTTCATTTGAGGTTTTCTAAAAAGTTATGGATAACACCTTGTATTTATAAGCTCATGGTTGATCGTACGTTCGAATGCATAGACACCCTTTTTGAGTTTTTAGGTAAAATGATTTATGAGAGATTAATGATATTTTTGGAGATGTTTTATTGGTTACATGATCAATTAACATCTACTTTTATCATGTTTTTTACATGAAGGGGTTTGTTGGATTAAGGTTATTGTGTTTTGGGATGTAAGATGGATTTTATATAGTAAAATATGATTCCAATATATTCCTAGTGTGGTTATTTTTTATATAGTATTAAATATATACGAAATGATTTAATTAGAACATTGGGTATTATAGTTGAAATTTAGAGATTATTGATTTTTTTATTTATATAATTATTTTTTCATTTTATATATTATCATACTTTTTTTATCAAATTAATTTTTAATATACATAGAAATACAATATTTTCAATCTTTTATATACCTTATGTCCAATGAGATGTCCATTATTGTGCTTTAAGAATTAAATATTCATATTCATCATAAAGATAAAATGAAAATAAAAATGGATTAATGGATTAAAACACACACAAAACAGATGAAATTGTGTTTATAGATTTAAATAAAATAATGCAAGTATATTTTTTATGTTCTCAGTCTAGATGTTAAATTAATTCCCGATCACTCAGAAAGTGATCATCGAATAATAATATTTATTCTCTTAAATTATTTTCTAAGGTTGCGATGTGCTATTTTTTACCTCATTGTTTTTTGGTCTTTTGGTGACTAACATTCTCAGAATAATCACAATCATATAACCAATGGTTACTATTACTCTCTATAATTATTTGGAAATTAACAATTTCCTCCACATCAATATGTTAACTTCCCCATATTTTTATCCTATTTTAAATATAATTATTTAATATTATATATGACATTTTCATTTCACATACTGTTATTCAAAAAGGATTTTTTATTAACAGTTTTAATGATTTGGTTTCTAAAAAAATGATAATTTCAAATATTAGACCATTGATAATAGATATCAAGATAAAAACATAATAACAAAGTTTAATAAATCTTTTATAATGAAATACACTTATATTTTGAAAGAACATTATGTTTAATAGTTTATGTGACATGAAAAAATTAAGCTTAAACAAAAAATGTAATATAATTATTTAAATATGAATTTTATAACCAAGTCATTGATTTTTAATATATGATTAAAAATAAAAACATTATAAATAATATGTATAATGGACCAACTCAATATAAATTTAAGCACTTAATATTTAGTAAATTTATTTTGTTCTTCTAAAGAATGTTTTCATCATAAAATGTTTTTATTTATTTTCATGAAGGAATATACTTTTTAATTTCCAAAAATATTTTAAATTATATTTGATAAAGGCAATAAATTTTTAAATGATCATATAAAACTTATTTTTGGGTAATATTTTCTTATTTAACTAAACTATTATTTTTTCATTGAATAGTGAAAAATATAAATTTATTAGAAAGTTGACTTTTACATTCAATAATATACAATTTCAAATTTTGTTACCAATTAATGTTAAAATGTAATTAATTATTTTTTATTAAAAATAATTCAATTAATTTCATTATATTTTACATTAATATTAATTTGTTATTAATTTATTTATTTACTTAAAGATCATTTTTTATGGAAAACTATTTTTATTAGGTTTTGGGGAATTAATTTAATTTTACATTTCATTATTATTGAATTTGAATTTGGTAAATTTTATTTTATATTTATAATAATAACAATTTTTTTTAAAAGGTAAACATTATCTTATGAAAAATGAATAGTAAACATAATAAATATTTCCCACCGTGGTGCTCATAAATCTGGTAATTAAGGGTTAATTTAATATCGTAACGCATTTATGATATTTATAACACAATGATTATATTTATTTTATGATTTTAGTTTTACCATACTATTATGTTATTTGAAGATATTAAAACATTGATCTATTACATTGATAATGAAAAACATTATATTTTAATTAAATAATAAATACCAAATTTCATTCTCTGTGTTTTAATATTTATAATATTTTATCACTAAGATAAAAAGATTTTATTATTGGTTATAAATAGTTCAATAAAATATGAATCAATTAATTATGGTAATTTATTTTCTATTATGATGTAATAATTACTATAAATTTTATGCAAGACTAAGACAATTCTTTTGAAAATTGTAGAAAAATCAATATAAATTATTTTAAAAATAGTAAAATTAAAAAACTGTGCTGATATTATTATGACCGATGATTTTTTCTAGATACATATATATATATATAATATTACTTATGTATAAAATTAGTTATTTTAATCCCATTTCTCTCATGATGTATTTAATGTTAAACTATGCTTATAGTTAAAAAAAATCCTTTAATGGTATTTTATGCTAAAAAATATATTATTAAATGATTTAAAGTTCATTAAAAAATATAGTCAACAAATTAAATACTATATAGTCAATAATATAAATAATTTTCAATTTATGGGTACATTTTCATTCTATTTTAACTTTTTTAACCCAAAAAAGAGTAAAAAATTGTAATCAGAATAATAGTTACAAGGGTTAACTAGGAGTAAAATTAATAGATAAATGTTAAAACCTCAGGTAAATTTGTATACAAATTTTTATATGATTCTTTTGAATTAGCATCATCCAATATTCTAAATACTTAAATACCCCAACCATAGTAGCCCAAAAATAGTGCCTTACTTTATTAAATGGTTACTAAGTACAAGTGGTCACGTCACGATGGCCATAATTATTTAATAGAATTGGGAAACTAGATAAAAACATAAGTATTACCTTAATGATTTACATGATATAAAACATATAAAATCCATTGGAAATTTCCTTTGTCTCCATTAGTACCCCATCCTGTTAATCATAATATACAACATCTTATCATGGGGGAAATTAAAACATAATAAATTCGTGATCTTAGATGGTTCGTAAGGGTAAGAATATAGAGAAAGATATCAACAATAGACATAAAAATAATTAACGGTGAATAAATAAAAAATGTCATTAATTCATAATCTTGAGCTAAATATGGTACGTATAAAAATTCATCAATTAACTCCATATAATAATAAAAATAGAATGAAATATTGACATTGATATTCTACTAGTTGAATAACCACATGAATTATAAATGACTATCCTAATAATGAAATAATGTATAATATGAGGTGTCATAAACATACCGTCATGGTTTTGACCAAGACACAAGACATAAACAGGATGTACATCAACTGATACCCAAACTAGTTAGTCTCAAAAGACCTACCGATGCACCGAGGCGCTATAGCAGGCCCCACCCATCACATACTATTCCCATTGAATTTTTCATTTTAATTGGTTGTCGTATAATGAACATATGTATTCATACTAAAACTCTCATATTAATGGTAACAACATTCGTCAAACAATAAACATATTTATAAACTACCCAGTAAAATATGATGAATGTTATCAAAAAAGAACATCCACATTCAAATTGATCATAAAAAATGAAATAATATATTTTTTATGGTATAATAATAGACTGACCCTAATTATGAAAACTTTCCAATAATTTTGGTTGATTTATATTAAAATACATTAACAAAAGTATTAAAAATATATGGATAGAATTTCCACTTTTAATTTGAAATCATTTATTTTAAATGTTGTGAATTTAGATATGAAAACATTTTATTATAAAATAAACATATAAAATTTTAAATTATTCCGGATTTAATTATGTGTTCATGAATGTGGGAAAATTATCTCTTTTTGTTTTTTTCAATCCTTCAATTTATATTTTGGAAAAATTATATATTTAAAACATTTTTTTTAAAATAATGTGTTGGAATTAATCAAATGAATGGATTATTTATATCAGGTATAAATCCAAATAAAATAAGTGTAAATAGAACTTATGATAATAAAAATTATCTCTACACATAATCATAGAATTGCATAATAATCATTGTAGTGGTTTAACCCAAAAAAATTGAAATTGGGTTAATAATTCCTTTACCACGTGTAATAAGTTTGAACACATTCCCCAAAAACGTAATAATTATAAAATAAAATTTTAAATACCATAAATATAGATGTATTTTTTAAATGATATATCAATTGTTTGTATACATACACAAAAAACGGAAAAATTAGTGAATAATCCTAATATCCTAGAAAAACAATGAGGTGAGAAATATCTTACATTATGTCTGAATGTGTATAGAAATTATAATCAAGGTTTTGGAAATTAAAATTAGATTCCTTTTTTACTCAGTTCATAAAAGCTTCATATAATATGTGATGTATTGTAATTTTGTTATGTTCATTTATCTACTTTTTTATGAGTTACAATGTTTAATTTTGTTCCATCAAGGATCATTTGTTTCAGGGTTTTATTGTTTGTTCCCCTGAGTTAAAATACGGGAGTTCTTATAAAATTATAATAACTTATATAAGAGGTAAATTATTTTTTATTATTGAAATTAACTATGTTTATGTGGTCTCATATATCATTTTATCATATGTCCTGATGATGATTCATTGGATAAAATGTTGATGAAAATTTCACAACCCTTTTTTTGATTTCTAAAACTATCAAAAACATATATCAATGTATTTAATGTTATGTTAATGTATGGGTTCTAGAATATAATATTACAGATATTATGTATATTAAAATAACAATTAACAATAATAATAGTTTTATGACTAACCTTGAAGCTGTTAATGGGAAATTAAAACTCATCATCCATAAAGGTGATGAATCGAAACAACATATATGATGTTAGTTCTTTTAAAGTAAAAGTATTAGATACAATTTCTAATGATAAAGATTCAATTTTCAGAATATAATTAAATAATATTTATCAAAAAATAGTTATCATTCCAAACATAATGGGGTTGTTTGGTCTAGTAGAAGAAAAATAAAATAAATTAATAGATAAAGATGAAGGGGTTTACCTATTGAGTGTCGTCTCCCTAAGAACCCTATTAAGGCACCAGGAAATGGAATTTTGGTGAGAATTGAAAGGATATATAATGAGTAAGAGTATTGGGAGATTAAATTTGAATAATAAAAATAGTATAGAATGCTTATAATTTGGGATGACTAGAGGTGGTGGGGGCTGGTTTTTGAGTTCGAGGAGAGGGGTGTTTTGGTTATTTTTTTCATTTTGTTAATATTGTTTCTCAAGACGATCATTAATTTTAATTATTTTGACAATGTAAATTAATTTGATCATATTAGATCTAGATAATGGCCACTTACATCTTCTATGACTCAAAAAATCATTTATTTACTTATAATTTTCCACAATGTAAATTACTGATTTTCACTATTCACAAAAAATCACCACTTTCAGAAAAATCCCAAAATGTCACCGTAATAATTTTTTCATTAGTAAATTTGAAAAATGGGATAAATTTAATGAAAATAAATTTTCAAATATGAATAATTATATTTTAGCTAATTTCATTATTTATAAAAAATGCTGATTTCAATATTATAACAGATTTTAGGACAGAGTCATGAATTAATTTTGGTCTCATATAATTATCTTATAATTATAATGAAACACAATGTTAATTTGTTATTCTATTTGATGAAAATAAATTTTATTTTAAATCATTATTTTAATAATTAAATTTTAAATATGCATTTTTGTTTTGAAAAAATACAATAACTTAATTTATCATTTTAAATCATTTATTTACCTATTCTATGATATAAATATGACATATTTTTATTAATGAGATACCCTAATTTTATTTATTCTTTAAAAGGTGGGGTTATTATACTAATGGACATATTACTATTCATAAAAGACACATTACTCTTCCAACAATCATGATAATATATAATTGTATATTATGGTTTTAAAATTGTTGTTTCATGAAACCTATGCTGTTGAAGATGTTAAATTTAATAGAGACATATAATTAAATTTTGTGTCGGGGGAGGTCACATTCTCCCATACTTCAATTTTTGTTTTCATCGTTTCCTTAATTTCACATCATAAGAAGATTTGGGTAGTTCTTCATAATAATTCCTTCTCTTTCCAACATCTCCTCTTTAATTTTATGATTTTTTTCAATGTTATTTTACTTTTCAAGTCATCAAAATCCATAAAACCTATTATCTAGTATCTATAATATTCTTGGTATCTTCACATTAAGATTTTTTAGGACCCGTACTCAGGGCCCATGCCGTGACTACTCCATGCCCGCCTTCTATAGGCCTGGGGATGGTGACTAGCACAAAAGGCGTAAATCCCTCAGCTGGCAAGGCATTGCCTTTATAAAAGTAAACAAAAACAATAGAGTACGCAACATGAAGTAAACACTAAGTAAAACTGAATATAAAAGATTGTGCTATAAAGTAAATGGGCCAGTATACAAACCCAACTGAACAACAAGTACAATTAAAAAAGGGACAAATAGATGAAAGTAAAGAGAAACTCCTGGATCATCCTCCAGGGATCCTACCTGAAGGGTAGTTACAGATGGCCACCATAGCCCTCACATCCATTAGTATCCTCCGTGTGTCGACTCGTCAAAAGGTCCACCTCCGGGTACCGTCCAGTTGTGGCACTCTCGGCCCCTGTCAGTGTTGTCCGTCGTCTCCATCCCACACAAGGAGGTGCGGGCACAACCCGTGCAGGGGTGATTATAATGATAATCAGTAGGGACTCTGAAAACCACGAGGTCTCACAATATACACTAAGGACTAACAAAAGAAGAATGATATAATCACCAAGTATCAACCAACCCTACTTAGGTATATTCCCATACATATACCATAGTTACCAATCTCAATCCAGTTCCAACTCTCGATCCCAAGCACAAACCAATTTCACAAAGTAATGTCAATCACCACGATGATAATGGTTGAAAGACATAACTCAACTCACACTTGTATGCCACAATATTAGAGAGATATAGATGATCGGATGTAGCCACTGGATCATCTATGCTGTCAGACCCACATAGGATACAGGACCAGCTAAGTTGTCGGTCCCACATTAGATACAGGACCAGCTATCTCGTCTAAGTTGTCGGACCCACATAGGATACAGGAGAAGCTATCTCATCTAAGCTGTCGGACCCACATAGGATACAACACCGACTATCTCGTCTATGTTATCAGACCCACACAGGATACAGGACCAGCTATTCTGTCAGACCCAAACATGATACAGGAATAGAAGTCAGAACAATCGAACCCACACAGGATTCCAGTACAGTAGTGGTCGTCGTCGAACCCACGGAGCATTCCAGTACAGTAGTCCTCGCAGTCGTATCCAGCTATAGGGTTCCCACACATAGCATGCTCGATTCTGGGAGGGTCCGCTCCTAGAGAAAAGGGGTCGATACAAAATATATCACTATTTCATGAGTTGACGTATCCCGAAGTTCTGTCTCATCAAAATAAACCCAACGTGATAGACGACATGTCAATCGGACACCCGGTTTGAGAGTTATTGACTTTTCCGTTCCAGGGGACCTGTTTGATTTATGCTCGATCCAATCCCGACCAATTTCCAAATTCATTCAAAACTCACTTAGAGTATCGAAAATGTACCGCCTCATCACAAGGGTCCCAATTCCACAGAAGGTGTGTTGTTCAGACGTTTGGTCTTGATGATATTCACATTTAAGTGAAGTCGGGCCTAGCCCATCAAGCACAGTGGGCTATGGCGGGTCGGCCCGACCCGGTTCGGCAGGTCCAACCAGGCTGAGGGTCGGCCCAGCCCGGTGGAGCATGGTCCACCCGCGGACCCATACCAGAAGGTCTGACCCTGTTGGGGGTCGGCCCAGCCCTGGGGGGCGGGCCCACCCGCGGACCCGTCCCGCGTTGTGGGCCGGTTCGTTTCACCAGACAACGCCAAGCGGGGCCACCCCTCCTACCTAGCCAGCCATATGCGGCCGATTCTACCCCGTGCTGGTAGCCTACATAGCGGGTCATGGTTCCCTTCCGCACAGTGCCGAACGGCGCCGGTACCCTACATTCCGACCAGAAGGGGGCCGACCGGTTCGCCTGCCGAGAAGCATGTGTTTGCGGGCTACGTGTCCTCTTAGCCGCACCTGTGGGTTCCGCGGTCCACCAACCCGACTAGTCGTGTCCGAACAGTTCTACATCTCTAGAGGCCCATGGATGTGGGCCACAGTTTTCCTTCACGCGGTCGTCGCCACCTGCGGTGGCCGCCTCCGGTCGACGCTGCCTCTGGTCGCCGTCGAATCTGGTCGTCGTCGCCTCTTCTGACCGCCTCACCCTGCATGGTCACGACCTCCTTCCTCCGGTGCAGTGCGATGACACTACACCCTACCATCTCCACCTCTATTGTCATTGCAAACAAGAGTCAACAGAGTGTCGTCGGTCCTTGTTCGTTCGTCCCGCGCCCTCCGTGTTAGGTGATAACAATTTTTCCACCATCATTCCAAAATAAACGTCGAAGTTCGTGGATACAATTCTTATGTAAAAATAAATAATCCAAATTCCCCCCACCTCGATTCAAAGATCATTGTAGATGTCGTGGAAGGCAGTGTTCCGGAAGACGGACATCGTTCCTTCAACGTCAGAGGGAATAGATCTTGGTGAAGTCGCGTTGAGACAATTCCCTCGGTATTCTTCGTTGGTGGCGATGATTTCCTCCCTCTCTCCGGTTGAAGAAGGTAGAAGGACTGATGATGTCTTTCTTTGGTGGAACCGACGTTCTTGGTTGGAGGAAGGCTCTACCTATTTCTCCAAGGCTCCACCAATACTCCCAAGCTCCCCATAATGTTTATGCCAACCAAAATAAAAAAAATCCTCTCCATCATTTTAATATTTCCTTGCATTTCAAATGAATTCAAAAGAATTCAAAATATTATTAATTAATTAATTAATTATGAAAGCTCTATTAATCAATTAATGGTGTTGGGACATTAATGAGAGAAGGTGGGAGGTGGAGAGTTTTCAAAATGTATAAGGGAGGGTTAGAAGCTTAAGATACTCCATTAATTAAAATAGAGTTACATGGGGAGTTGTGGGGTTTGATGTTCTTTTGGGCCCCACCACACATTATCCTCCCATGGGAGGTTACGTGGTGGGTGGTCCCCACCTCCAAATTCCCTTTGGAGATAATAGCCACCAACTAAAACAAAATTATGTAACACATAATTTTATTTAATTTACTAAGAATCTCTAAAATTACTTCCACTCTCGACCAAACGCTACAGCGGTAGAGGTATCCTCAAGAGAATACCGGCAATGCGAGTTCATCAGTGTCCTCATATTTCAATTCCGAACACCAGTTCAAAAGACTGAAAAACCAGCACGTACGTTTACTGAATGTACTCGAGAAAAACATTAGAAAATTATTAACAACCTTCCTCACCCCACTGCGGTCAAGGTTAGGCTCTTACTAGGTGAAACACACCTCAAAAAACCAAACAGTACCCTCAGATTTCAAATCCATGTTACCTTTTAAATGTAATTAATTTTACAATAAAATAATTTTCACTTAATTATTTTATTTGCGGCCAAAAACTAACATTCTCTGGTGGCCCTCGCCGACCCAATTTAGAATATACGTAAAGAAAGCCTACCCTCATGAGTTTAGCGGTGGTCTCAGATTTTTAATCCAAGTTACCATTTGTCAGTTATAAGCATTTGAAAAATGAAATAACTTTATTTAATTATTTTTCTTTCGGTTAAGCCATTTTCTGGTTTTCTCATAGGAGACCCGCGCCAACTAAACTTAAGTCATGCCTAGGGTAAAACCGCCATCCTGAGTTCAATGGTGGCCTCAGATTTCTAATCCGAGTAACCGTTTATGAGTTAATTCTACTTTTTCGGTGAAACGACATACGCGCATTAAATTAATCTTAAAAACATTGAAGGATAATTTCAGGCACTACGGACCTTGTAATCGCACACCGTCAGAAATTGTGGACTCGTAAAATTTCCATGTATTAAAAAAATCCACAAATTTTTTGGGTCTTTACATTACCCCCACATCAGGGCTTTAAATTCCCATAAAGCTACAAGTCACACAAGGTAAACAAATGTTGGTAATGAACACGTATCAGCGCCTCCCCCTCCCATGTGCTCTACTGGAGGTTCACATGCTGCCAGTGAATGCACAACATAGGATACATTTGTCCACATAGGACCTACTCCTTTCAATCCTCAATATCCACTGGGACCTCTGTGAAGGTCGCCCCGTCATCGATATCCATCTCCCCATGGTCGATGATGTGTGATGGGTCGTGCACGTATCTCCTCAATTGAGATACGTGGAAGACATCGTGCACCCGATTCAACTGAGGTGGAAGGTCTAGGCGGTAAGCCACCTCACCTACTCTACTGAGAACCTAGAACGGTCCAATGAATTGCGGAGATAACTTGCTGCCTCATCCAAATCTCCATAGACCACATCGAGGTGAGACCCATAGAAAGACGTGGTCACCATCCTCGAACACCAGTGGTCTCCATGTTTTGGAAGTACGTGGAAGACCCATCATGAAGTTCAGTGATTTCTCATCCCTCTTCTACTTTGGGACCTCTAAAGGCTGAACCAAGCCTGCTCGTACCTGATGCTCTGCTGTCACTTGCTGACAAGTGAGGTATCAAGAGACAAACTACACTATGGACTTCTTCATACCCGGTAACCAGTGCTGTCGATAGAGGTCCTGATACATCTTCACCACACTTGGTTATACCGCTAAAGGAGATGTGTGGAACTCTCTCAAGACTTCCTCCTGAATTCCAACTGGTACCATGGTATGTCCTTTGAAAAAAATGACGTGCTATCCACCTTCAGAAAATCATCAGGTGTCGGCCCTATGGATATCTGAGCACGTAGCGTCTCGTAGTCAACGTCCCCACCCTGCGCCTCCCGGACTCTTTGAAGAAGTGGAGGTGTGATTGTGAGGGACTCTAGAAATTATGCTCCATCTCCATCCACAATGGATATCTACAATGCGGCCAACTGCTCTATCACCTCTCCTAGCAGCTGAATGCCTGATCTCATGATGAGAGCTTCTGTTACAATGTTCCCCTTTTTTTCCAAAATAGATAGTGGTGATGCAACTCTGGAGAAGTCTGGCACAAAGGTAAGTTTGGCTGACTTATGAGTGATCGACCGCACCCTCTTATGCATGATTCTATCCTGTGTTCCCTGGGTTTTCCTTTTCACCGACAAAGGAAAACTCATCCAAATGTTTTAGATAAACTACAACCTTTTTGCAAAATTCATTCAATCTATGTATGAACTCTGGTTGCCTAGTCCACACGCAAACTAACGTCATAAGGCCTCGATGCTGCCACCAAGAGGTTCCAACCGGAACTCTCACCTCAAGGGTCAGATCACACCATCAGTGTAAGTGTGATTATCGAGTTTCCTCCAAATGGAATATCTAGAAGTTAGGGTCAAGTCAATGGCTTAAATGGAAACTTTGTGTATGGGATAAGATTTGTGGAAAGAAGTAATGATTGCTACTTATGTCTATTGATATGAAAGATATTAGTAGACATAGACGTTACCTAAAACAATTATTAGATCCCTTGGTCACACTCCATGACCACATGTAGCAACTCTCTTCCCCATCCCTCCAGCTCTCTAAGACTAGCAGGGTCTATAAAGGCGGGTGGTTGCAACATGTCAGAATGTTAACCACCTCATGCTACTCTCCTAGCTCTGCTTTCATGTCTTCTGCCCTGCATATTCACCTGTCCTTAAAACTTCCTCTGCCTGAAACATCTCACATGCCCAAGTCTCTAAGACTAGTGCGAGTTCGAAGCTCCCCACTACTAACATTCACCGGTTCTATCCGATCATCCAAAGAACATTCAACCACAAAGGTTCTCTCTAGCACCCTAACATAAGTAAGAAAGAATAGAGGAAAAAGTGCTAGCTCAGATATCCTTAAACACACCTCACTCAGTGGTATGAGATCTAAATCACTTATCATATAATATTCATCGAGTACTAGGAATGATCGGTATGCCTTGATGAATACTCAGCTACCGACACATCATCCTGCCGAATCTTTAAAATCTATATTAAACTCTCAGCCACCTCCTCAAGCCAGTCCTTGGCCACCAGTGAGTCGGGCTCGCCTCATAACCTGATGGGTATCTAATGCTCAAACATGTGTAAGGGACTAAGCCTACAAGTGTCCTCTATCAGTACTACCAATTGCAACTACTGACCGACATGTAGTTATATAGAAGACACACTATGTGGATGTACTATCTCAGGTAATGGTTGACGTACCGAGGCCTAATCACTATGAATACCATCCTCATGGTCACTCACTAGAAAATTCTAGTACCTAAGATAACCTTATTCTCTACTGGTGTCTCAACTTGGAAGAGAACTCTAGCAATCACCTCTAGCCAGCCCACTGCTGTCTGGGAATCTATCTCGCCTCAAAACATCGTAGGCCTCTGCCACTAGAACTCATTTAACGTGCTCAGTCGGCATGCGCCATGCGCCAATGCGACTGGTGGTATCTGTTGACCAACGGTTGGAGGTTCTGCTGGTACACCACTCGAAGGTGACAACGTTGAAAGAATACCCTAAATCGGAGCTTCGTTGCTCATTAGACCGTCATCTTGTACTCTTCGGAAACCCTAGCTGGCTATTTATGCAGTTAAATCCTAATAAGTAACAGGTGCCCACGGTCAATAAGTTATACCTGGTGAGCTGACTCAAAGAGTTAATAAAGAAAACATTTTCAAAGGAAACACACAAGCAATTACTGTTTTCGTGCACTGAGTCAAAGATCAATAGTGAGAGTCATAGTGTATTGATACCTTCGTCGTCGCACCAACACCGGTTTCCCTCAACTAATAACCACAACCAAACTATTGCAGTTAATAGAATCAAAGTACAAGTTCTGTGGTAGAACCGACTCCTCTGATTCCAATTTATCACAACCCGTCCTCGGGGCTCGTGTCGTGACTACCCCAAGCCCACCTTCTATAGGCCAGGGGCTGGAAACTATAACCAAAGGTGTAAATCCCTATGATGGGAAGGCATTGACTTTATAATAGTAAACAAACATAATAGAGTATGAAACATGAAGTATACACTAAGTAAAACTGAATACAAAAGAGTGTGCTGGAATGTAAATGGGCCAGTATACAAACCCAACTGAACAACAAGTACATGTAAAAAGGGACAAACAACTGAAAGTAAAGAGCAGCTCCTGGATCATCCTCCAGGGTTCCCACCTAAACGGTATGAATACATGGACACCTCATCATTGATGCCTGTCAGTCTCCTCTGGGTGCCGACTCATCGCATGGCCCACCTCCGGGTACCGTCCAGTCGTGGCGGTCTTGGCAACAGTCATCGTTGTCCGTCGTCAGCATCTTATACAACAAGGTGCGGGCATATCCTGTGCAGGGGTGAGTATAACAAATAATCATTAGGGACCCCGAGAGCTGCGAGGTCTCACAATATCATATACCTAAGTTACCAATATCAGTCCGACTCCAACTCTCGAGCCCAAGCACAAACCAATTCCACAAAGGAAGTAAAGTCAATCACCACGACGATAATGGTTGAAATACATGAATTAGCTCACATATGTATGCCACAATAGTTGAGAGATATAGATGATCCAATATAGCCAATGGATCATCTAATCTATAAGACCTACATAGGATATAGGACTAGATAAGATGTCAGGCCCACACAGGATATAGGACCAACTATCTCGTCTATGTTGATGGACCCACACAAGAAACAGGGCCAGCGATATCGTCTAAGCTGTCAGACCCACACATGATATTGGACCAGTTATCTCGTCTAGGATGTCGGACCCACATAGGATAGAACACGAGCTATTCTGTCAGACTCACATAGTATACATGTACAGAAGTCAAAATAATCAAACCCGCATAGTATTATAGTATAGTAGTCGTCATCATCGAACCCACGGTGGATTCCTGTACAGTCATCGTTGTAGTCGCAGACAGTTCTAGGGTCCCCGCACACAGCAGGCTCGATTCTGAGAGGGTCCTCTCCTCGAGAAAAGGGGTCGATACCTAAACTATCACCAATTCCTGAGATGATATATTCCAATGTTCTATCTCATCAAAAGAAACCCAACGCGACAGACGGCACGTCAATCAGATGCCCGATCTGAGAGTTATTGGATTTTCCGTTATAGGGGCCCATTTGGATTTACGGTCAATCCAAACCCACCACTTTTACAAAGTCATCTAAAACACATTTAGAGTATCGCAAAAGTACTGCCTCATCGCAAGGGTCTGAGTGCCGCATATGGTGCGATGTTCTGACCTATGGTCTTGATGATATTCTTATTTAAGCGAAGTCTGGCACAACTCGTCAAACCCAGTGGGATGTGGCGGGCCGACCTGACCCGGTTGGGGGGTCGACCGGCCCCAGTGGGGCGGGCCACCCCACAGACCGGTCCCGTGATGCGGGCAGGTTTGGTTCGCCTGGCGGCACCAAGCGGTTCCGCCCCTCCTGCCTGGTCGGCCGTAGCCAGCCGGTTCGACACGGCGCGTGTGACCCACACTATGGCCCGCTATTCTATTCCACGCGGCGACGAGCGGTTCCGCGACCCTTCTGCCCGGCCGGTAGACGGAAGGCTGGTTCGCTAGCCGAGCGGCCCACAGTTGTGGTCCCCTTCTTATCTGCATGGCACCTATCAGTTCCGCAGTCCACCAGCCTGGCCAACAGCGTCCAGCCAGTTCTTCAGCCTGAGCGGACTGCGGATGTGGGCTGTGGTTTTCCTCCACGCGGCCGGCGCGCGGCCGCTGCTGCCACTGGTCGCCGTAGACTCCGGTTGTCGTCGCCTCTTCGAACCACCTCAGCCTGCATGTCTGAGGCCTCCTTCCTCTGGCACGGTGCGAAAACACCACACCCTACAGGCTTTACCTCCATTGTCAACGCAAAAAGAATCAACGGAGGGTCGTCGGACCATATTCATTCAGCACGCGCCCTCCGCGTTAGGTGATAACAATTTGGCCACCATCATTCCAAAATAAACATCAATGTTTGTGGATACAATTATTAATTAAAAGAAATAATCCAAATTCCTTCTACCTCAATTCAATGATCATTGTTGAAGTCATGGAAGATGGTGTCGCGGAAGAGGGAAGTCATTCCGTCAACGTCGGAAGGAATAGAGCTCGGTGAAGTGGCGTCGAGACGACTCCCTCGGTGTACTTTGTGGGTGGTGGTGCTTCCCTCCCTTGATATTGTTGAAGAAGGAAGAAGGAGTTGTGACGTCATTCTTCAGTGGAACTGACGTTCTTCATTGGAGGAAGGCCCTCCCAATTTCTCCAAGGCTCCACCAATACTCCCATGCTCTCCACAATTTTTATGCCAACTAAAATAAAACAAAAGACTCCCCATAATTTTAATTTTTCGATGAATTTCAAATGAATTCAATAGAATTCATAATATTACAAATTAATTAATTAATTATAAAAGCTCAATTAATTAATTAATGGTGTTGGAACATTAATGAGAGATGGTGGGAGGTGGAGAGTATTCAAAATTTAAAAGGGATGGTTATAATTTTAAGAGACTCCCCTAATTAAATGAGTGTTACATGGGGAGTTAGCGTTGTTTGGTGTTCGTGTGGGACCCACCATACATTATTCTCCTACAGGATTTTATGTGGGGGGTGGGCCCCACCTCCAACATCCCTTATGAGACAATAACCACCAACTATATTAATATTATGTAACACATAAATTTTATTTAATTTATTAAGAATCCCCAAAATTTACTTCCTCCCTCGACCAAAACAAACTACGGTAGAGGTCTCGTTAAGTGAATATCGGCGCTGCGAGTACATCGGTGTTCTCATATTTCAATTTCGAGCACTGGTTCAAATGATAGAAAAATCCACACGTACGTTTACTGAACGTACCTGAACAAAACTTTAAAAAATTATTAACAGCCATCCTCGACCCACTGCGGTCGAGGATAAGATCTTCACAGGTGAAACACGCCCCAATGAACCCAACGGTACCCTTTTATTTACTATCCGAATTTCTGTTTAATAGTTATTAATTTTACAATAAAACAATTTTCAATTAAATAATTTTTTTACGGCCATAAACTAACTTTCTCTGGTGGCTCTCACCGACCCATGTTAGTATCTTCATAATGAAAGACTACACTCACGAGTTAAGTGATGCTCTCATATTTTTAATCCGAGTTACCATTTGTGAGTTATAAGCATTTGAAATATAAAATAACTTAATTTAATTATTTTATTTATAGTTATTCCATTTTCGGGTTTTCTCCCAGGAAGCTCGCGTCGACTAATCTTAAGTCACGCCTAGGGTAAACCCGCCATCCTGAGTGCAACGGTGGACTCAGATTACTTATCCAAGTATCCTTTTTAGATTTATTGCACTTTTTTAGGAAAAATGTATACGCACGTTAAATTATGCTTAATAAAACTTCGATGGATCATTCGAAGCACTCTGGGCCTCAGAATCTCACGCCGTCAGAAACTACAGACTCGTAAAATTCCCTTGTATTTAAAAAAAATCCATGGAATTTCCAGGTCTTTATAAGATTGATCATGTTCCAATTCTATTTCTTCATAAGTGAGGACATGTGTTGGGTCTGGTGTGTACATACCTAACAAAGAGATGTGAAACATGTCATGTAATTTTTAAAGGATATGTGACATTTCCAAATATTAAGACACAACTCCAATTATGTATAGAATTTCAGAAGGTCTAATGTACCTGGTAAATAGTTACCTTTCTTACCAAACCCTATGACGCCATTCCATAGAGGTAATTTTTTAAATACATGATATCCCACTTAAAAGTCTAAATACATTCTTCGGTAGTCAGCATAACATGTTTTCCTACTTTCACCAACTTTGATATGGTTTTGAATAGTTTTTTTTATTTTATGTTGTTTCCATATCAAGTAATGGCCCAATAAGATTCCTCTAACCATATTCATCACAAAAAAGTTGAGTGTGAAATATTTTGACATATAATGTTTCATATGGTGCCATTGTAATACTTGAATGGAAACTATTGTTATTGAAAAATTATACTAATGTAAAATACGGATCATTTATACCTTGAACATCAATTGATCCGGATCTCAATATGTCATAAATTTTTTTAATATTCCTTTTTGAGTTCTTGACTATTTTAGGATTATAATCAATTATCAAATGAAGATTATTCTCCAAATCCTTCTTAATACTCTTCTAGAATTTTGATGTAATGCATATATCTTAATCTCACAAAATTTATAGAGGTGCAAAATTAATTCCTACTACATCATTAATATAGAGTTTTGTGGGGACCAATAGTGTAAAATCCACCATTAGGGAATGGAAATGTGAATATTTATTATTTTGAACAACAATAACCCATATTGAATAATTATATCTTCGAGTATTTCATAATAATGTGAAACAAACAATAAAAATGTCATCCCATTTCCATGTACAAAAATGTTTATATTGTATGAATTCTCAAGAATTTAATCTTTCCACCTTCAACTATTGACAAACTAATCATCTTGATATAAAATTACAAATTTCATAAATCATATTATCCCATAAAAACTATTACGTCAAATATCTATAGATACTAGTTCTACCAAAATGTATATAAAAATTAATGCTATGAGAATCATCCAATAATTCTATTTTTAGCTTGTGTATAGATGAAACACAAAGCCTAATCCCATATTTTGTAATTCAATATTCATATATGATGTCCAAAAATTTACCATCATTCTCATATTTAATTTTTTTGTACGTTCATATCATCAAACTAATAAATTTTGTCAAATATTAATAAATATAGTTTCGAAACAATTTTTAATCTTTGTGATGTCTCACGATCATTGATAATTCCTATATAATGATTTATTTGATCCATGTACATATGATCCCAATCAATCAAATTTTTTTAGACCTCTATGATCCTTTATCCTTAATGCATCTTCTACCATATTTTCCATCACTAGGATGTAGTTTATCGAACAATCATAATCTTTTAAGAGCTCCAACAAACACTTTTTTCACATGTTGATTTATTTCTATAAGAAGATATATTTCAAACTATTGTGATATGTATATATATCACATCATTCACCATAGAGATAGTGTCTCCATATCATCATTTCAAAGAATACATTTTATAACTCAATATCATTAGATGGATAGTTCAGTTCATTATTTTTTAACTACCTTGATGCATAGAAAATAACTCAATCATTCTACATAAGGACACATCCATATCCTTTATTCAATGAATCATTATAAAAAAACAATATTTCCCAACGGTATAGTTATTATAAAAGTATTAAATAATCTCTATATAAATTCATCAATGTATTCTTCACATTCCTCTGTCCAAATAAACATAACCCCTTTATGAGTATGATTGGATAACTGGTCAACTAATTTTGATCAAATCTGAACAAAACGACGATAGTATCCTAATATAACAATAAAACCAAGTACCTCATTTATGTTCATTGGTGTTTCCCATTCATATAATTTATTTTTTTAAAGGATGAAATGAAATTACTTTCAAGGAAAAAATTTGGGAAAGAAAAGAATCTTTTTCAATCCAGATTTCACACTTGCTAATCTTTTCATATAACACATTTCGTTTAAGATTCTATAAAGCAATATGTATGTGGTCTTCATGATACTCAATGATTTTTTAGTTCACCATGATATTAGCATTAAATACCGAAAAATATTATGATGATATTTTATGAATAATATTCCCTTTAGATCTATTAAAATTCTGGGTACATTAATTAGTTTTAATAGAATTTCTTTTAACATGTAATTTCAATAAATTTGTCAAAATTATTCCTTTGGAATATTTTCCTTCTTTAAATGTAATTCTTAATATCCATAATGGATATCAATCATTGAAAAATATTGATATCAATGATGTTGGTAAAATAATTCATCAATTTGTGGAAAAGGATAAATTTTCCTTATTATAATAGCAATGATCTCCCAATAATTAATTCATAGCCTCATAGATCTATATTTTTTCCAAATGAAATGAACATGAGCTCACCATGGTAAAACAAAAGGGTATATAAATACACTACCTTTGAATACTTCTAGTTTTTTCATAGAATATACTAACTCATCCACAAGAAATTCAATAAGCAGTATTTGATATTGTTATGAAGAGATAAATCATTAGAAAAGTCAGATTCTCGCTTTCAAGGATGTACAGGTAATTTGTAACACCCCAACCCTAAAATTATAGTGTCTGGGATTTATTTTATTACACTGGAATGTTTACAAAGAAACAAATCTTTAATAAATTAATATTACTTCATTATTGGAAATAAAAATTACATAAATGAATCTCATAATACATTCGTAGGAAAAAATGAAACATTATACATATATAATTAAAAAACTACATCCTTGAATTCTTATTCAATGTACCTTTCTTCATAACATGGGGAATGAAGAATAATAATGGTGTGTTCAAGTTCTCGATAAGGGTAAATAAAATGGAAAAAATAATGAATCAATAGATATGGGAATGTAATTAGCTAAATAGATATTCCATTTTCCCAAATAGATAGGGAATAATTAATATGGAAAAGATATACTAAAAAAATTCCATAAATAAAAAAAATAGAGAATGAATTCCAAACATATATATTTCGATGAAAAATATAATGGATAAATAATACTTATATATAAATGAAGAAAATTATTAATAATTGGAAATAATTTCTATGAAAAATGAAAACCTTTACCGTCAAGACCATTAAAAACCAAAAACATATGACCATTTAAATTGGACTACTTATTTATCTCATGATAACATGTAGATGCATCAAGGGGATAATTAATTTCCTAGACCCGCTTTTCAATTCTAATACAAATAATTTATCATATTCAATAATCAAAATAAAAAATATTCCTTATTAAATAACTGTATTGAATGTGAAGTGTTGATTTTTGATTATTCCCAAATTAATCAAATAACCATAAAATTAAACTACATATGTATGACAATATGTAGTTTAGGAAATAATAATATCAGTCTCCCAATAATAAAATAAATATACATTGAGAAATGATTACAATTAATATATTGTCTAATGAGTAAAACGAAAATAAAAAAAAGTGAGATTAAAAAAATAAAATTTTACCACATGCTAATTTTCATGATAAACCCTGGGGTATGGAAATTCCAAGTGAAAATTATAATTCCATACAAAAATTTTATTGATATTCTAATATTTCAAAATGTTTAGCAGATAAACCAAAAAAAAGTGGTATGTGGTGTAAATGACCTCTGAGTCATATAATTTGATGTGAGATAATAATCCCTTACCTTATGTTTCCTTTCATGTAAACATCCTTTAACCTCATGCATAATAGTTTTGATATATTTCTAACATATTACAGAACCTTATGAATAATTATGATTTCATATATGATCCTATTATATTATTTTATTACTCATTTTTTAATTACCATTATTTTTTAAATATGGGTATGAATCCTCTTATTAAAGAAAATAAAATACCCTCTTATTTTTTCATAGGAATAGGGGACCCATTTATATTACTGATGGCTTATTGGAGGATTAAATCCCATAATAGATCATTAAAACTACCCACCTGATCAACCTGTCCCTTGAGATGCTCCCCACTAAAGGATGAGATATCACTATATGTATCACCCATCATATCGAGCCCACTAGTGATCTCATCCCACATCTCTCCAACTAACCCTTGACTCGAGTCTTCTTAGAATCACCTCACATCCTGCCTCCCAATATCGCTGATGACCACCTCTACCCAGATGCATGTCACCATCACTTGTCCTGTCGTGCATGAATCCCTCCTCCTCTACACATTTCATCAATCTCAACTACATATATTTCCCACCGAGAATACATTCACCACCTAACACACACTCATCAACACACATAGAATCCATTTATTGATGAGCTTTCCCTATCATGACCACGACCACACATACTGTTTGCAGGGCCAATATGTCATCTTCATCCCATAAATTCCCAAATATTAGGGATATCATTGATAGAACCATGGATGATGCAGTATTCTAGATTTTCCATAACCACTGGGCAAGGACACGAACAATGCCTTTCATTATTTTAAATATTTTTAGATATAATTTCCTACTTTGTCGAAGATGTTTTAAATTTTTATTTGTTGTTCTTTTTAAACATATCATGGATTCATCATCAATATAATATAAAACGTTTTTTAATATCATATATATATATATATATCCAGATTATATGTATCTTGAATAAACTATAATTTTGGTAGATAAGAAGTGAAATTAATCGTTCATGGAGATGGTAGTTTGTATATATGCATGAATTCTACTTTTATTCCATTTTCATATCATAAAAGAATGAAAATTAAATGATATGTATATACATTTATATTATAATTATATTAAACTATTTATATAAAATATTTCATATTTTTTTTAATTTTATACTTCATACATTACCTAATTAGTGTGAACGAGTCACATCATCTTGAGGCGGCGGTACGCCACACTTCCTAAAATGATGTATTCCTATTAACAAAAAATATAAAGTATTAATTGTATTTCTTATAATATGATTAAATTATTATAAATACATAATCAATATAATATATAATATATAATATATATAAATTGAGTGTCTATCATAATTTCCAAACATTAAAGTTGGTAATGGAAAAATGAACAATCATCAATACTTGAGGTGGTAGTTCACCATAAACAGAAACAGTATGTTTGTTACCAATTATATTGAAGATTATGTTATTTTTGTTTGAAACCTTAATTAAACGAAATCATATTATATTTATGATATTTTTGGTATTATATTAACATTGAAGAAGAATATTTTATGTGTAGTAAATGTAATGGAAAGAGACGAGATCATTGGAAAGTGTTACCTTAAAAATCTGGTAAATACTTTTGGTATATACCAGAGGGATTTCTTGGAAGAATAACTTCCCAAAGGGAGGATTCAAGGTCGACAAGAGTTATTTTTAAAAGTGAATTTGGAATATATTGACATAACCTATGTTTTTAGATAAATATGAGTAATGGTGAGAAATAATGGCCTTTTATAGTGGAGGATGAGTGACACTGTTTTAATATTTTGGCCAAGGGGTTTCTACCACGTATTTCATGTTTAGAGTGGAGCCAATGATGGAAACAATTTGAAAAATTATGTATAAGGTATATATATGTCCAGAAAACTTCTTTTTGACATTTTTTTGTATTTTGGGCATTATGGTTATGGTTTAGTCCCATATCAGGATTAATTTAACATCAATCATTATAGTTAATTTTAATTACATCCCCAGCTATTTTGGATCAAAAACATTGTTGGTCTTATTAGAAATTATAAATTATGTGTATTAAAAATATGTAATCTATTTTTATAAAATTATAATCCCATAATTGGAAGGAATTATTTTAAATTTAATCTGGAAAATAGGATGAAAATGTAGATTTCTAAAGTAAAAATGTATAAAATCTTAATAAGTTTCTTACCCAATTTCAAAGTGAAATAGATTCCAATGAACTAAATTGAACTAATTTATAAAAATATTATTTAATTATAATTTTAATCCAATTTAAATTGAAATTAATCATTATAAATAAATTATATGAAAAAATTAGTTTTGAGTTAAATTACAATATTTCTCACTATTCATTAAAAATGAATATATGGTGAAAATAGAAAAAATATAGCCTAACCTAATTCTAATTTTTCTATTCCAAATATTATGTTTATTTCGTAATATAAAATTTATAAGAGGGTCAAAATTGGATTTAAAATGTGTTCTTCCTTAAAATGAAACAAAAATACTTTTATACCAAAATATAGTATTTTATATGCAATAATGGGTTTTTTCTTATCTTATGTATATCAATATTAGTGGATAAATATAGAAATATTTGATTTAAAAAATAATACATATATATATATATATATCAAATTAATTCCACCTAATAATTTTAGGTAATTTATTCATTTGGGTAAAAAGCATTGTAAACATAAAAACAATAATATTTTCCTTTATATTCAGTCTGTTTTCATTTTCAATTATAATTAATTTAAAAAAATGAACTAATTTTATATTTTTTTGAACATATATTTTGATTAATTATTTAACAATTTTCATAACTACTAAAAATATTTTAATAATATATCATTATTTGGTAAAACTAGGACCTGTGTGTAATGTATGTTTTCGAAGAAAGTCTCTCTTGTATGTAACTCAAGCTAACTCAATGTTCTATGCACTACCAAATATAGAATATATCAAATATATTTTAAATAATAAATTTATTATAAAGTATCATTCTATTATATTCCTATAAGCGCTTTGTTTCATGTTTCATGCACTCAGTCTAATATGCAATTCTTTCATTAAAAATTTGTAGTGTTACATGTTCCCCACATTAATTAAATTTTTTCCTCCCAATTCAAAATTTATAACACTAGTTGAGTGATTGATATTAGAAATAAACTATTTTTAAAAACCCCACATCGAAAATATAGTTAATAACACATATTCTTAATAAGAGATAATGGAAAATACAATGATCACATAACTATATTCCACAGTAGGAGAACATAGGAGTTAAATGGAAACAAGGATATAGAGGAAAAATATAACATTCATGTTCTGGAGGTGTGTAATATAGAACATGATTAAGAAAACATTTACAATAAAAAAATCCGTAAATTCATGATGATCAAAGGGGCCATTTCAATCATTGGAAATGAAGGTAACAAAAAAACAATTCGGGTTTCAATATCATTTTTCATAGAGATTAGTAATTCATTCACTCTCTATGAATATAAGTAAATATACTTTCTCAGATTGTTTATATAAGAACATCATTATCCTTTGGTCATGAATTGAACTATTTCTACTTCATCTAATAGAATAATATTCATTATATAATGATGGAAGATATCAATCTATAAAACTAGATAGAAAATTCAACATAAGCAATTTCATAAATAGTTAACCGTTCTAAATGATTATAATTCAAAAAATTAAGAATATGTTCACTAAATTTACTAGTTTATCATATCATTATCATTCAATAAATATGAAGTAGCTATAAATATTGGAATTACAAACATTGGAATATCTTCATCAGGTCTCTTATTAAAGTATGTTAAACACATTAATCTCCAAAAAACTAATAATAATCATTAATTCTTCCTTATTAATTATGTAAGAAACATGTTATGGGATATAATAATTATCTAAAAATGTATATCTATCAATGAGATCATATAATAGTTGTTGAAAAGTCTGTAATCAGTTATATGGTAGCTAACACTATCCAACACAATTATTTCATCATCATTATCTCAATATTAGTAATATATTAAGGGTTGTATTCTCCAAAATCATGTATTTTATGAATTGGTTATCTTTATAATGAAGAACTATTATTGGTAAAATTAAACATATGATCAGAAATACTAAATGAAAAATTACTTCATTATAATCCACAAATATTTAATAAGTCATACGATGAGAACATCATAAACAAAATACTTTTACAAAAATACTTAGGGTGAAATAGAGAAGAAAATTAATCATTTATCTCTGGTTGTTTCAATTAAACATTCTTCAACTTCATACTGTATCTTCTTTGGTGTTATATTCCCTTGAATCTTGGGTCAATAATTTTTATAGTTCCCAATTTCATTAAAACATTAACAATTTATAAAAATATTTTCCCTCTTCCCTTTGCATTCTTTTTCCCAGTGAACCATTTTCTCCAAAATTGAAGGAATCTCCAATTCCATTCACATATTTACATGGTTGATTCTTTTCCATAGTTATCACATGCTTCAAAATATTTCGTTCCCTTTATCTTCATTTATTCATTCACTTTTTCATGGTTCTTGGATAAACACTTCTTCTCTATTTTCCCATAAATGGATATGATCTTGATAATTTGTTCTCTATTTTGATGTCACATAAAACTATATCTTCATAGGATGAGAAATTCTGAGAAACCCACCACCTTAAAATAATTGTCTTAAGTCCTTAAAATAATTTTTATATATTTCACTCCATGGTTCTTATATAATATAATTCAAACCTAGATAGCATTGTAAATGTAGCATCATAATCTACAATACAATCTAATTCCTTTTTTTAAACAATGTAAATTTATCTTCATCTTAGTTTATTGATCACGAGGGAAGTATTTATCAAATAATGTATCTTTAAATGTTCTCGATTCCATGAGTTATATTCCTTATTCCTCTTTACTATTCGTAATCAGATACCACCACTATTCTATATCGGAATTCATACAATATACTTCAAGGGTAACCTTTTCCTTTTCACTACATCCCAATGCCGTGAATATATTCTCCAATGAAAAATCCATTACAAAGATTCCATTATATTAGTAGTGCCACCAAATTATGGGGGCATGAATCACATAATGATGTCCAAAATTATGGAATCTTACACCAAACATGTTTCTCCATCTGGGAAAGTCTATCTATCATAATTAAATTATTTCTCCGTAATATTTTTATAGCATTCTATGTTCTAATACAAATAGTATTAGTTTACTTAGCATGGAAGTCTCTACATATTCCATGAGTATTGATTCCATTCTTCCTTATAGGGTCCATTCATAATCAAAGGCATATACTAGATTATGTCATAAAAATATGACCTTTTTAATACTCAAAATGTGGCATCACATAAATTGAGAAATTTAATTACAACTAGTTTCATAATCATAAACATGGATTCATTAGGGATATCTATACTTTTAAATCATCCATAATTATATGTAAATAAAATGATCATTATCCCAAGTGTATCCCATGGGAGTATCAAACTAGGTGCAAAGTATAGACCATTATCATGTGTCATGTTACCTTGAGTCAGGCCTAGAACCCATTGTTGTATTTATTACACTTTGGTACATCTGTGGTAGAACCACACCCACTCATTGTTTTCAATTAGGGATCTCACTATAAGAATACTAAAATAATATCTATGTTTCCAAAATTATATGATATTCTCTATGAGACCTCTACGTCTATCAATAGATTATGTTCCCCAATATATGTTTCCTGAATCCAGATTCCGTGGTTGATACTAAAATTCCTTTAATAACAACTCTAATTCCATGACCTCATAATTCTAGTACCGATGCATTATTTTATGAATATGGAAATATAAAACTAGAAATAATGGAATAAATAAGTATAATGGGAATGAATTACATCTATAAATATTTAGATGAAAAATTTCATTAACAAATTAAAACTATATCAAAATGTGGAAAATAATTATTTATTTTATTTCATATATAATGAACATGAAAAATTATACCATCAAGACCTTTAACAAGATGGGATAAAATCATTGATATAAATAAGTTTAATTTGACTAAAATTTTTATCTCATGAGAACTTGTCGATGCATTGAGGAGTTATATAATGTTTTGGCTTGACTATTCATTTCTAGTCCAAATAATTCTATATATTTGATAATAAAAATAAATAATATGCCTTACCAAATAACCATATAGAATAAGAAATACTTATTTATTAATAATTCCCTAGTTAATCAAATAAATGTTAAAGTGGACACAATATGTATGATGGTATTTGGTTTAGGCAATAATAATATCTTTCCACAAATATTTAAGGAAATATCCCAAGATAATTAATTAAAATTAAGTCTTTTTCTAAAGAGAAAGATCATAATCATAAAAGAAATTGAGATGAAAAAAATAATGTTTTAGCACTTTGTAATTTTCATAATAAACACCGTTAGTGAGGCAATTAAATATCAAAAATTATAATACCATGATGATAAATGCATTTATGATATTATATACCCAAATTCATAGTAGATACACCACAAAAAATTGGTAATGGTGTAAATGACGTATGCCACATGGAATTAAATGTGTGATAAGAATCCCTCGCATTGTGTTTCCTTTCATGAAGACATCATTTAACCTCAAATATAATAGTATTAATAATATAACTAACTTATGACCAAACCATATTAATACATTATTTATCATATATTATCATCTTATATTTTTTTTTCCTTTTGTTAAAATCATTTCATTCTTTTATCTATTTCGGTTTATAATTGCATATTTTGTCGAGTAAGTTTTGACTTGTTATTTGTTGTTCTTATTAAATATATCATGGTATCATCATACACTGAATGTAAAACATGATTTTAATATCATATATACATAATATATATAAATATTTATAAGAATATATAATGTTTGGATTTATAAAATGGAATGAACTGTTCATCAAGAGGGTAGTCTGTACGTATTCAAGACTATTGCCTTCATTTAATTATCATAGATTAAAAGAGGAAAAAGTAAATCATATATATATATATATATACTATAATTATATTAACCTATGTATTTAATATATTTTATATGTGTTTATTAAATTTATCCTTAACGTGTTCCGTGTTCAGTGTGATCAAATCACATCATTTTGAGTGGTTTATAGTCCACAAATTCCCAAATGATGTCATCGTACTAATAAAAAATAGAAAGCATTAAATGTATGTGTTATAAATAGTATTAAATAAATATAAAGATATATTAAATATAATATATAACATATATATATAAAAAATTCATCATAATTCCCAACCATAAATGTTGGTAATGAAAAAATGAAAAATCATCCTTCTGTGAGGTGGTAGATCACCATACGTAGAAACATTATGTTTATTACCCATTAGGTGGTCCCATGTGTTAGTTTAGGTCTAATAATTAATCAAAAAAATTTATTATATTTTGGTAAAAATATATATTATATTAATATGAAGAAAAGTAATTGATCTTATGGAAATATAAATGAATGAATATATATTGTCAGAAAGCAGTACTAAAAAAATAAGGTAAATTATTTTGGATTATACAGAATAGATTATTTGGAATGCTTCCAACAAAAAAAAGAAGGATTAATGGTAGAGTGGATGGATTTTTGGAATTTAATAATTATGATATTGGCCAAAAATATGTGGTTTTAGAGGTGTGAGTAGTGGGTATAAGTGGATTCTTTATATTGTAGAGGAGTGCCACTCTTGTAATAATTTGAAAAATATATTCTTACAATCTTTTTAATGTCTAAATTGGATCCAATGATTGAAAAATTTATAAAATATAGTATAGGGTCTATATATGACCATCCAATAGATTTCGGAAAATTTTATAGGTCATTTTGGGCTACATTGTTATAGTTTAGTCTCTTAATATGGTTAATTTAACGTTAATCATTATAATTAATTTAAATTATTTTAAGTAATTTTTTTGGTGAAATCCTAAGTTTTTATTATTATAAATTATAAATTTTTATTTTTCCAAATATGGAATCCATTTTTCTAAATTAGTATCATATAAGTGATAGAGTGTAATATAAATTTAATCCCACAGACGTGGTGACAATGCGGGTTTTTCATGTAAAAACATCCAAAAGATTGTTATGTTGTTTCACCCAATTTAATGGTAAAATTGATATTGATGACCTATATTAGATTAATTTATAAAACTATAATCAAATTAATCATTTATATAATTTTATTTTATAAATTTTCCTTATAAATAAATTAGATGAAAATTTAGTTTTGAGTTAAATTTTAGTGTATTTCACCTTTTTATAAAAAATGAATATTCACAGAAAAATACCAAAAAATAACCATTTCATAATTATTATATTTATATTAAAAAAATATTATTTATTTGGAAATATTATTTTTATAGGAGGATCAAAAATTGGATTAAAATTTGTTATCTTGGAATAGGTGACAAAACAACCATTATGAAATATTATCTTTTATATGTAATATTCAGTTCGATCTTATATTATACCTATAAAACCTAATTTATTAATATAAAATATATTTCATTGACTAAATAATATTTATATATATCACATTAATACCCCTATTTAATTGTATTTAAATTAATTTATTTGGGTAATATGGCTTTGTGAACAAATAATAATAATATTTTCTTTTATATTTAATTGGTTTATATGTTAATTTTTTATTAATTTGTAAGAAAAGAATTAAATTCTTATTTTATTAGCCCATTTATTTACATAACATAGTTATCCCTTTTCATAAATTCTAATAATATTTTAAAAATATAACATTATTCTGTAAAAGTCGGTCTTCTGTGTAATGATAACTTTTAAAAAATGTAACTCTTTTGTATAACTCATGATAACTCATTGTTGTGTAACATAAAAAAGATAAAATCTATAAAATCTATTTAAAATAATTAGAATATTTTAATGTATTAGGGAATTATATTTCCTTATGCTCCTGGTGTCACATTTCATGCACTCTATTGGATATAAGGTTCTTAGTTTAGAATTACAGGGTGTTACATAATTCATCTGGAAATACAAAACTGTATTTATGTACAATGTTTTCTCATAAATATTAAGATAACTTTCTTCCCCAGAATGATATATATTATATTCTTCAGCAAGAATCACATTTATAATAGATATTAATGGTGGAGATATATATGGCTCAAATCATGTATTCTTCCCTTTAATGATAAGAAATTCCAAATCTTCACCAAGAGTGTTAATTTCAATAACGTTACAATAAATTTTTTCATTGTATTATGATTGATAGTCCATATAAATGATTATATAAATTCTAACAATAGTTATCACAATATAATAAGAAATTAAAGAATGTTTATGTGTCATAAAATGAACTTCATGACACATATTTGATGTAATAAGGTTTCCATAATTTTTTTTGACTGACAACTCCACTGTCCTGGTGAATTGGAAATATCTAATTTTAATTGAAAATAAGAATATATAAAATAATGTGATGATACTAAATCAAATAAATAATTATCTAAAGATGAGGATATGATTCAAGAATATTACACCGTATCATTAGGAATGTAAACCACAACTATTGTTACTGCATAAGTATGTGCTTGTTCCATTAGACTTTTCTAAGTAATGTTTCCCTGTAATCTTGGAAAATCATGTGCATAGTGTCCCATATCATTATAACTGAATCATGGAACAATTCCATCTTATTTCATTACCTTTCAACCAATATCCTAGTGTCCTTTTTCTCCACACTTATAACAAACTCCCATTCCAAATATGAATTCCAAATTCCAATTTTTTCCATATTTATTACATGTTGGAGATTATATACTTATCTTCTTCCAGTTATCCTTATTTCCTTTTCCTGAGTAATCAATATCCCTTTTCATATTAGGGTTCCCTTAAAATTCATATTTCATTGAAAATATTTTCCCCACATTGATGGGACATGATAATATATCCTCACATATGAGAATATTTGGGAGGATAGTTCCCTTTGTAGAACTCATTCAATGTCATCACTAATATGGTCATTATTTCTCTATGGATTATGTATGTAGTTTGTGGGATGCCTTGATAACCCTTAAATTTTGGATTTATACATTGCTATGTTTTCATACTCTGTTTTTCACAGACTCAAGAATTTTCTCTCTATAACCACTCACTGTTTATGAGGGGTATATTTTTCATATAATTTTTCCTTACAATACTTCATTAAAAATTATGATTATATCCTTCTTTCATGTGTTATTTAATAATGACCACCATTCACCCACTACTCTTAATAGATGATAAAATTTAATAATAACCTTCACACTTTTGTTACTTCCCAAAGTGATAATTATCTTTCCTATGGAAGATATCCATTTCTCAACTACAAATTTGTTTGTATTCCTATTTAATGATGGTGTTTGTTTTTGTTAGGAAACGGTCTAAAATTGTAACATCATGTTGTGGATCGAGATACACCATGAGGGTATGGTTATTTCTTATAACAAGAACCATTTCTCCCAATATTGTTAAAAATGACCAATTCTAAATTTAACTCTAGCTCTGACGTCATTAACATGCATATGAGGGAAATGAAAACAAGGAATACATGTGTTAATAATGTTTCCATTTCTTCCACCATGTTCAACTCCTAGAAAATTTCATAAACTAGAATAGATTATGAAATTTTAAATATAGTGAAACAATGAAAAAAATTTATCTATAACTAATATCAAAATTATGATCATGGTTTCCTTGTGAATATTCTCAATTTCAGTAATAGGGTTATATTTCAATAATTTATTTTTTACTAAATAAATTTAACAATGTTTTTACTAAAATATTATGTTATTAATTAGAAATGACCCAAAACTATTAGCACATAGAAGATTCTTTACAGTATTACATTTGTACAAAGTAAAATAGATTGATTCCCAAAGGATATATTAGTTCAGTATCATTGAAAATTTGATAGAAACATAAGTATTTCATTTCATATAGAAATTAAATTAAACAAAGAAAATCCATTGGAAACATCCATATTTTCCAAGATTACCCCTTCATGTAAATCCTAATATAAAACACGGAATCCTTGGAAAAAAATATAATAAATGGGTGATATCATATTCTAAAAACAGGTAAAAATATTTTTGAGTATATCATTAATAACTATAAACAATACAGAATATTGAATAAATAAAAACACATGATATTAAAACATAATATTCAGCCTAATATGGAAGGAATAAATGATCATTAAATAATTCAATATAATAATCACATTGGAATAAAACATATACTTGGATATTATACTAGTATAATAATCCAATTAATTATCAATAAATAATCTAATAATTATGGATTTTATAATGTGGGACATCATAAAAATAACATGAAGGATTCAGTTGTTACACCATACAAAATAGGGTAATACATTGATCAATACTAAAACTAGTTTGACTCATGAGACCTAAATATTTTTTGAGTATCAATAGTTAAAATAAACTATTTATTACAATTTCTAGTTAATTCATCATTTGAAATTGGTGAAAATTTATAAACATTTAAATTAATTTATAAGATTTCAAATGAAATGTTAATAAACGTCCCCAAACAAAAACATAATCACAAACTGTCCAATATAATATGATGAATGGAATCAAAATAGAACATCACCAGTAAAACATGTCAGAAAAAATTAAACAAATTATGATAGATGGTATTGTATGAGATAATACCAAATTAAAAAAAATCAATCAAATAGTGTTGACAATTTGAAAATACACAAAAACAATTATTGAAATTTTCATGAGTGAAATACCACTATTACATTGAAATAATTTATTTAGAAATATTTGAAATTAAAAAATAAGTCAGTTTATTTGAAAATGAACTTGTAAACATTTAAATGATTCTTCTATGTATCAAGGCTTATGGAAATAGAAAAATATCTTATGACGTATAAATATTGTAATAAAACATTCCATTTTATACTTTAAAAAATATATCATTTAAAAATTCATTTTTAAAATAATGTGTTAGCATTAACAAAATGATTACATTATGTGTATAATCTGTAAAAATACACAATAAAGTTAAAAAACATAATATAATCCTAATTCATTTCACAAAGAATTATTTCATGACATAATCATTGGGGTTGAAGTTTAACCCAAATAATGGAAATTGGGATGAGAATAAACTTATGACTTATAATCAGTTAGACTAAATGAAAAATTAAAGTAATAATTATTAAATTAAATATTTTATTCTTTTATTATAACTGGATTAATTTTATGATACATCAAATGGATGTATTTTCATGAACCAACCTGGGTCTACCATGAACCAGGTACCTGAACCAGTCTGTGGGATAAACCAAAGGGTGTTCCCAATCCCCACGGGCTAGAATCTACTATCAGTCATCATTAGAGTAGAAAAGGGAATGATTACTCCCAAATTGAAAAAGAAAGGCAACTCACGAAATGAATTGATAGCCCAATACACATTTATATAAAAATGAACAAACATTATCTATACGACAAAACTGAAAGTACAACTGAATCATACAACTAAACTGACCAGATTTGATGACCAACTATCTCCATGTGACCTATCTAGTCACTCTCTGATATGACAATACCATGTCTCTCAAGGTGAAAAAAACTCAAGAGGAAATTTTCACACGAGTTAAAAATAGAAAAAGCTATAGGCGTGAGTACTAACACAATATAGGCTAGCCCAATAATCTATTCCCAATTAAAATCTTTTAAAATAAAGGAAACGTCAATTTCAATGGTGAACTATAATATATTAAATTTTTTTTTTTTTATACAAGTTAATCAAAAACAATGTACATTTCAGTTCCCTTATTAATTTCCAAAATTATATTCAATCAACATGTGTACCAATAATATTTTTAGGGGAAAAGTGATGTTTACATGTAACGATTTATACAAAGTGGGAAAAATACTTTCATTTGAATATGATTTTCATAAACCATAAAAAAACTAGCCCACCACTTTCCATAAAAAAAATTCAAGAATACATGATAGTAATCAAACAACAAGGGTAATGTAAATATACGTACAAGCATAATATTCATCACTAAAAGCAACTGAAAGCCAATAGACATGGATAAAACTAAATGAAAAAGAACACACCATAACGTACTAACATATGAGAATCTATATTCATTGGAATTAAACTCATGATGAAAATCAAAATTACCAAACACTCGACCACCATATCATAGGACAAACTGAGGGGCCCAATACTGTGTTAATAAAAACAAAATATATCCACCTACGATGGGACACAGGTCTATCCATCCACTTCCAATGTAGAAATATTTCATATCATGTTCTCTCAATATGATTTTTTCCCATGAATCATATGTATAAAAAGGGTGTCATCCAATTTATTCCAGTTGAGCATCCAATCACAGTATATATATAATAATAATTCACAATAGACACAACCCTGAGTCACTCAAAGGATCGATCTCACAACATTAATAAAAAATAACCTAAATAGTCCATCCCGAGGCACTCTCATAATAGATCAAAATGATTTCTCAGTACGGACAACCAAATATTATATACATACAAGCCTGGAATGATAAACATCCACCTGATATTTTCATAATAAACAATTTCACCATTTTTCACAATGTTACCGAATGGGGCCTTAAGAATTTTTCAAAAACTTGAAACAACCAAAGGAAAAATATTCAAATTTAATAAAGTGGTGTATACAAACCTTTTACCAAAGCAAACCAATTTCACAAATTCCATTAAAAATTCACGTTACACATCCAATGAACAACAATTTTTAATAGCATGCCAAACGGGACAATTTTAGGCTTCTCAGGACAAAACATGTTATAAAACAAAACCAATTTGATTGTAAAACCAAATATATATTGGATAGCCATATAAAGTCCCCAAAATACCATTTTCAGTTTCAAAACATGTATAACCATCTTGATAATATTCATATTGTACAATCAATGAACTATCATTTTTACAAAAGTGTCAAATGGTTATTCCCTTGGCTACACATACCAAAACACCTTAAAAAGAAAGACACCTACGTTATGAAAACCAAAACTAGCATAAAACTCACATAAATAATCTCATAAAAATTTATTCAGATGCTGCAAATATTTTTCATATTCTAAAAAAACATTTTATATCACCGTGTGCACACAAAATCCAACCAGGCACTTTCCCGAAGACGAGGCATGCAACATTAATGAAAACAAATTATATTTAATGATACTGTGGTATAAATATTAATTTTATGGATGAAATTTATTTAATTTTATAATCCAGGTTCTATGTATCAGATACTAGGTGCAAAAGATATGATAACATTTAAAAAAACACTTGTTCTATATGTTTTTAACAAAACCATGCCACTATTCACAAAACATGTCATCAACACCACATTAAACAAAAAATTATTTGTTTTTTTATAAAAAATAAATATAATGTTTGTAGGATGAAAAAAACACAAAAAATATGAATCTTAAATAAAAAGTAAATGTGAAATGGTAAGCTTACCACAAAACCATGGTGTAACAGAACCTCAAACCCGATATCACCGATCACGATTCCCAACACTCTAGGTCTATGTAGACCAGACCAAATTGAACGAAAACCCCCATAAAAATCATTTTATAAAATAACTATTAAGTAAATAAGGTTTCATTATGAATTTTATATTCATTTATGTTTTGAAAATCACAAATACTCTATCAAAAGGAAAAAAATTCCTGAAGATTTTTCTTAACAAAGATAATTTTATTCCCCAATGAAATTTTATCATATTCTTTGTTTTCATTTTTAATGATTTAGTTTATAAAACTTTTTATTTAAAATGGGTAAATTTTGGATTCATATGTAAAACCTCATAATTCATTACAAACTAACATATGGAGTGTTCTTTTTTTAGGTTCTAAAATTCAGACCCCAAATTCTCTAAAATTCAGACTCCGAATTATCTGAAACTCAGACTCTGAATTCTCTGAAATTTATACTCTGAATTCTTTGGAACATAGACTCGAAATTATATGAAATTCAGACTTTAAATTATATGAAATTAAGACATTGAATTATCTAAAATTCATACTCTCAATTCTCTAAAATTCAGACTCTAAATTCTTTGAAATTTGGATTCTGAATTCTATGAAATTTAGACTCCGAATTCCTCAGAATTCAGATTCTGAATTTCTTCATAATTTAGGATCCAAATTCCTTAGAATTCAGGTTTCCAATTCCTTAGAATTCAGGTTCCGAATTCCTTAGAATTTTGACTCTGAAGTCTATATAATTCTGATTCGGAATTATTTGAAAAATAGAATCTAAATATCAATTTAATATAGACTTTGAATTTTTTCTTCTTAGACTCCGAACATTTATTTTCCATAGACTTCAAATAATAGATTTTATATAGAAACCATATTTTACTTTTTATATTTATGAAATGATTTTGTGAATTCGGTTTCTAACCAACCATTGTTTGATTGACACGTGTATAGATCCCTCTGAGATTCAAGGAAAAATATGACCATTGGGGGAGGGATCCAACAGATGGGAAAATACCTATAAACAAGAGATCATTTGAACGATCTCACAATTTCGATGATTGTTAATCAACTATATAGATTTCATGCTGCTAATCTGATTTCTAGAGAGACAAACTCTAATGCTTTGTGCGTAATCAATATCTTGTTTATCTTTCTTCGTGCGACTCTGATTGTTGCTATGTACAATCAAGGGATTCTTGGGATAGGAAGACAGATGAGCCAAATACCATAATGTTAGAGTTATTTATTGATAATAAAGACAGAGGATCCGACTACCATGAAGATTGATGGCTTTCGGGGATAGCAAGAAAAACTATGATATTCCTATCGAGGGCTTAACCTGGTTCGGGTAAGATAGAAATTTTTGAAAGTATAAATCAAGGTACCATTATCCATGGTTATTGGACACCCTGATCTTTGGGTTAAAATATTTCATATTTGTTCAAAGTTTTTTTTATGATTCATTTTGATTAATATTAAATGTATAACTATTTTATACTTTCTTATACTTGTATACTCTGATTCGTAAGATTCTATACGCTTTAAGGTTGAATCTTTTTTCATGTAAAAATCTCTTATGTTTCATTTCTGGAACCATTATTCGGAATATAGCAAGTTTGTAGAACTAATAAGTCTTGTGAATTTACATTGTTTATCATTGATAAACAATAGACTGTTTTATACCATCGTTAAAAGTTCCAAAGGAATTTTTAAAGTATACAATTCACCCCCTCTTGTATTTTGAGCATCTACATCATATTTAGATCCAAAAATTGGTATCAGAGTAGGTCTCTGAAATACATATATTCACATATAATTTTCCTTGCTAATGTTTACTTTTTTCTTTATTTTCTATACCTATGATATTTTTCCTTATTTACAACATTTTATTAATAACAACATTCTGTAGAAAGATATATTCTTTTAGATGGTAGGAATGAATGTTGGTTCGATTGAAAATATAAATCCTACTAGACAACCTATATTTGATGTGAATGATTATGAATATTGGATAGATCTTATTAAGACTTTTTTTAGTAACATTGGACTGGAGAACGTTTTAATGCTTAAAAGAAATTACAAGATTATTAATAAGGATGTCATGACTTTTATTAATCATGAATTGTTAGAATATCAACTAAAACACAAGGTACACAATACATTGTTTTGTTCCATGAGTAGATATATATATAGCCGGATTTCTTCTTAACAAGATGCAAATTTTATTTGGATGAAATTGGAGGTTACACTTTTTGGAACTTCCAAAGTTATCAAAACTAGAAGAGCTATGCTTAGAGTAGAATATCATGGATTTTTATTTACTTTTTTAGAACATGTATGCAAGGTAAAATTATGTTTTATGACTATTGTAATCCATGGGTAAAAATGTTTTAGATGATTAGGAACTTGTGGGGGTTATTTAAGATATCATTCCTAATGAGTAGGAATCAAAGAGAAAAATATTGATTAGAATAGAAATGTCTCACAGATTACACATGATTAGCTTTTTCGAACTCTTATTCAACATGAGACAATAATGAAAAGAGATGATGATCTAAATAAGAAATAATATTGGAAATGAAAGTGTTTCTTTTAAAACTACTTAAAATCATATAAAAGACAAGACTCTTCAAATGGTTACTATATCTAAGTCGGAGAAGGTCACTGTTTTATCTGAATCAAGTGAATGTGAACATTCTAAGAAAGAACTAGATAATCATTCCCGAAGGATGAACAAGATAGTTGGGAATAAATACTTTCTGTATAGATATAAGAAGAAAGAACAAAAGTACAAAAAATCCTCAGAAGTCACTTGTTATGTGTGAAAATAATCCATGCATATAAAACCAGATTGTTATATGCTTAATAGAAATGATAGAAAGGAAAAGAATTCTGGGAGGAATACAAATAAATACTAAAAATATGAAGACAATAATTTTTTGAAAGCTAATGACTCTAGGATTTCTAGTGGTGGATACTCTTCAGATGAGTCCTTATAGTATGAATCTTCTGGTCAGAAAAATCTTGGTTTGCATTCCATGTTACCTATTCAAAATCATTGTTTAATGGATAAGGTGCACAATGGTGAATCTATACCAACCTGTCCTTAAATTCTAAATATAGTGATAGTAAATATTATGAATTATAAGATGATAGATATTCTTCTGATGAAAATAATACTTTTCCTACATATGAAGACGTTTCTAGGTTTTCTATGCTTCATGAGAATGAGAATTCAAAAGTTAAGAAAAAGTATGACAAGGAAAATTATAGAATTTCTATTCTTACTAAAGATGTATAATATTTTTCTAAATATCATGATAATAAATTTTATTATTTTGAATGTATTTCTGAAAAAATTTATGAAGTTAATTCTGATAAGGATAAACATTCTATGGATCTAAAAAATGCAATTTCTATGAAAAATGTTTTACACCCTAGCTATAGTTCTAAAATTAATTTTTTAGAGGATATGAACTTAGTTATTATACTGAAGTCAGAAATATTTTCGATGAGGAAGTTTTTGTCAAACTTTACCTTAGTTAAGGAAAGTATTGTTAACATGTATTCCCATATTCGACCTCTGAGGATTAATTCTAGGTTTGGTTATAATAATTCAAAACTGATTTTTAGTAAAAATTATTTTTTTACCTCAAAGTGCTCCATTATGGACTAAGTGTCAATTTGGTGGGTATTGGGAAAACAATTGTTCTTTAAAAAAAATCAGTCTTTAGGTTTTCATAAAGCTTATTTTTCTATGAAAATGTGGACTCCTAAAATTTTTCTTTCTGATGTTTATAGATCCAAGAATGTTTGGGTTCTGAAAGTCTAACACTCTTATTTTCTGGAAAGTAAAAATAAAACCGACATTAATACATTGTAAGTAGATAGTGGATGTTCCCAGCACATGATCGGTAATAAAACAATCTTTGAAAATATTATCAAGATGAAGTGAGTAAAAGTAACATTCAGAGAAAATGATTAGGGAGAAATAATTTGTATAGGTAATATTGGTTTTCTTGGTAAAACATTTATTTAAAAAAAATTATTCATCAAGGGTCTTAGGCACACCCTTATTATCGTAATTCAATTATGTGATGAAGGATAACTTGTGAATTTATGATTTATAAGTGTTTAGTACACAATTTCAAGGAAGAGTTTATTCTTTCATCACATCGGCATGATAATGTTTACACTCTAAACATAAAAGACCATAGGATCCAATATCTACCATGTCTTAGTGAAATAGATGATAATTATTTTTTGTGGAATAAAAAGTTAGGATACTGTAACCTTATAATCCTATGCAAGATCTATATGAAAAGACTAGTTAAGGATCCACCATAGCTTTAATTTGATTCTTCAAAAGTTTGTGATCCATTTCAATATGGAAAGAAACATAAATAAAGTTTTAAATCAGTCAGTGATGTCTCAAAAACTGATGCATTACAGTTGCTGTATATAGATTGTTTTGTTCCAACAAAAACTATAATAATTGGAGGAAAATATTATGTATTTGTCTTAATTAATGGTTACACTAGATTTACATGGGTCTATTTTCTGGAAAAGAAATATGAAGATATTTTTTATTTTAAATGTTTTAGATCCCATGTTAAAAATGAGGAAAATATTCCTTTGATAACTATTCATAGTGATCATAGAGGAGAATTTCAAAATTATGATTTTGAAACTTTTTGAAGTAGAAAAGGCATTACTCATAACTTCCCAGCACCAAGAACTCCTCAAAAAATGGTGTTGTTGAATGAAGAAACCAAATTTTCAAAAGATAACATGAAACATGTTGAGTGAATATATGGTAGCCAAATAGTTTTTGGTGGAATCTATATGTACTTCTTGTTATTTTATAAATTGTGTTCTGATTATAACTCTTCTTAATAAAACTCCTTATGAGTTGTGGAATGGTAGAAAACCAAGACTTTCCAACATCCTGGTTTTTGGCTTCAAAGTATTCATTATGAATCCTAAAGATAATCAAAATAAACGTTTCACCAAAATATGATGATGGAATTTTCTTAGGCTACTCCACAACTTCTAAGGATTATATAGTTCTCAATAAAAATACATATACTATTAAGGAAACAAAACATGTTATATTTGATGAAACTGATCCATTTTTTTTAAACAACCTCAACCTACATCTTCAGATGTGTTTTTAAAAACTAATTATGAAAACTTTATATAATATCATTATGATAAGTAAAAGGTTCACGAAATTTTTTCTAAATCACTTACCCTAGAATATTCCCTACCATATGTTGATGAATAAGTTTTACAAAACCCAAATCAGTTGTTTCTTAAGAATCATCCATGTGATAATATCATTGGTGATTTAAGTCAACCTATAAGGACTATAAGTTGATTATGAAATCAAATAGAACATCTAGCTTTCCATTCCCAATTAAAACCAAAAAAGAAGTGATGAAGCATTAGGTGAATATTATTGGATAAAACTAATGCAAGAAGAGCTAAATTAATTCAAAGGGAATAAAGCATGGACCTTGGTTGAAAGACCTAATAAAACTTCAGTTATTATAGTAAAATGATTTTTTCAGAAATAAGTGTGATGAATTTGGTATGAGAGTAAGAAATAAAGCTAGATTGGCTTCTAAAGTCTATAATAAAAAAGAATGAATAAACTATGAAGAAAAATATTCTCCAGTAGCTAGACATGAATCCGTTTATATTCCATTTTCCTTTGCAGCATTCTACTACTTCAATATATTTCATATGAATGTTAATTGTGATTTCCTTAATGGTTATGACCATGAGGATGTTTTTTTGAACAACCTCCTGGTTTTGAAAACTTAAAACATCTTGAAATATTTTTCAAACATAACAAAAATTTATATGAAATTAAACAAGCCCCTTGATCTTGGTTCAATAGACTTACAGGGTTGTTGTTACAAAACAATTATGTTAAGGGAAATGTTGATCCAACCCATTTTATAAATAAAGATAAGAAGAAAAATTTATTGTTCAAATTTATGTTGATGACATTATATTTTGTTCAAATCAGTGATATTTAACTAATTCTTTTGTGGATCTAATGAAATATGAGTTTGAAATGAGTATGCTGGGTGGGTTAACATTTTTCCTTGGTTTTCACATTTCTAAAAAACCAGAAGTAATCTATATATCCCAATATAAGTATATTAAACATCATCTTAAAAAGTATGGATACAACAACAATAAGAGTATATGTACTCCCATTGGTACCTCAAATTCACATGATCTTGATGAAGCTGGGAAACTAGTAGATCAAACATCCTTTAGATGTATGATAGGAAGTCTACATTACTAGACAACTAGTCGTCGAGACTTAATGTTTTCAGTATGCTTCTGTGCAAGATAGCAATCCAATACTATGGAATCTCATTCAAAGGAAGTGAAATTTTTTATCGCTACTTAAATGGAACCATGTATTTAGGTATCATTTATACTTCTGTAAATGATTTTTTTTTAAATGTTTTTCGAATGATGACTTTGGTGGGTGTAGAATTCATAGGAAAAATACATCTGAAACCTGTAGGATATTATTTTGTTTCATGGTCATGAAGAAAAAGAAACACTCATTATCACTTTCCACTACTGTAGCTAAATATGTAGTAGCTAGAAGTTGTTGTGTTCAAGTATTGTGGATACAACACATACTCACAGACTATAGTATGATTTTTACCAAATCACAAATACTATGTGACAATACTAGTTCCATTTCCTTTAGTAAAAACATTGAACATCACTCTCGTTCTAACCACATAGATATTAGGAATCCCTTTATTAGGTATCACACACAAAAAGGAGATATCATTCTTCAATTTATCAAATCACAAGAACAACTTGCTGATATCTTTACAAAATCATTACATTTTGAGAGATGTGAATACATTAAACAGAAGTTGTGAATGATAACTGTATGGTAATCCTCCATATTAACTTCTTTATGAAACATATATCTTTATAGTAAGAAACTTGTTTTAATAGGGGGAATACATTTTCATATCAGTCAAATTTTTTAAAATCAATTTTTAATTCCATAATCATAATTTTTTTTTTCATAATCAAATTTTTTCAGAGTCAAAATTTTCGGTAATCAAATTTTTTTTCCATACTCTAAATTTATTTTTTCTATTAAAATTTTTGGAATCTAAAGTTATTCAAGAATATTTATTTTCCTCATTACGAATATGATTCCTGTTAATTGAGAAGTTATGTTTCCTTTCCTATTTTTTCGTAATAATCTTGTTACATGTTGTTGTTTTTATCTTTGAAAAAAATTTGGATTCACTTTTTCCTAAATCTGAATGTATATCATAAAAACCCTCAAAATATCGGAACCTATACATATATTTATTTGGTTATCATATCAGCCGTAAAATGTGATCAGATATTTTTTAACCATTGATTAAGTTTGGATGAAGAATCATCACCTCAATCCTCTATATAAGGCCGCCTCAATGCTTGCCCCAAATAGGATTTTAATGATTTTTCATGTTGAAGCTATGTATCTGTATTTTAATGCCATTTTAAATCTTCAAAAATTTCCTCAGTTCAGGATGTCTGTTGTAGCTTCTCCTTTGAATGAAATTTCAACTGTTAATGAAATCTCTGAATGGAAGATATACTGAGAGAGGCTTGTGGATCAGAAATTCCTTGGAAAATATGAATATATTGTTTCCGAAAACATTATGTTGAATGGATGGGAGAGCCTATGTATTTCAATTCCAAATGCATAAGATCTAGTATATCAAGAGTTTCTGGTGGAGTTGTATGTATCATTTAGTTCTTTTAATGATGGAGGAAAAGATAAATTTTCATTCAAGTGTTATAAAAAAACCTATTCCCTTTCATAAAACAAGTTTGCGAGTCTGATTAGTATCTCTTTTTAAGGGGTAGCATATTTTTGTACCCACATACTAATAGATGAATCATGATCTTTTAATAGGGAGAAGGAAATAGAATGCCTTTGTTTAAAAGGATTGAATTCTATGAAGATCATTCATCTTTAATCAAATTTTTAGATTCATGAATTACAGGTTCAAGGATGTATTATTCCGAAGAAAGGGGGTAAATATACTGTGAATAATAGTGGAATATATATTTTTGGTTTCTTAGTGAATATATGGGGGATAAACATCCTCATGTATATCTTGGTAATGATTAAAAATATCAAGAATGGAAATATAAAGTCTCAGATTATTATGTATCTAGTCTTTCTTTCAAAGATCATTGTTCATTACCTTTAGTCATTCAAAACCCCATGCAGTTCTATGCCAAGAAATTACAAATTCCATTTACTGAGTGATGAAACCTTAAGGAGAATGAAGATTGGGTTTTCTAGTGAATCTGTAAAATTCTATGATCATTCTGTAGAGGAGTTATAAGCTTCTTCAATAAAGCCAGATGTGGATGAAACTTCTAAGAAAGGTGGAATGAAGAGAAATGATAAGGATCGAGAAGAGAAATAAAAAAACCCATGTGGACAAGCAATCTCAGTCAGCACCTCCAAAACCAAAGAAGAAGAAACAATATCCTGATGAAGTTGTAGCTAATTGGAAAGATGATAAGAAGAAACTAGATGGAAGGGGACCCTCAGTCTGGTTTGGACCCTTCTGAAGAAAAATAATTTAAGGAAAAGGCTGATGAGATTCTTAAAAAGGAACAAAAACAAAAATGAAAAGGAAGAAATTATTGGAAGAAGAAGTCGTTCAATCCCTTCTCAATGCTACTTAAAGAGTCTCTGAACAAATTCTCATACCTGGATATTTTTTGACAGAACCATTACTAGAGGCAATGGGAAAGAAGGTCACGGTTTGAGAATAACTTCAAGAAGATGAAATAGATCAGGAAGTGGAAGATGAAATAGAGGAAGAGGAAGAGGAAGAAGAAGATGGGAATGAATCTGATGATGTTATAAAAGTGGTTGTAGAGTATCATGAGAAGAAAATTCCATATGTGAAATTATCAATCCGGACATCCAAAGCATAATCCTAAAAAATTTCTACACTGGGAAATTATTAGAAGGGTGAATAATAATTGAATAAGCCCACATATGATGAATGTATTAATCATGATTTTATTCATCCAAAAGATTTAGTGGATGATGCTTAGAAAGAAGGCATTAAGGAAGAAATGATTGTTCAGCTATCTAATATTGAGCATGAATCACCTAAAGAATAATATCTCATTTCATGATCAAATAAGGGAAAGAAGGTGGTTGTATGCACACCCAGTAAAACCATTGTGAAGAAGAAAGATGCTTGTGCCTCGTCAAATAGGAATACTGAGGATATAGAAAAATAATCCTCACTCTCCAAACTTTATAATTTAGAATAATTTTCCCATAGACATGATTTTGTTGTCCAGTCAATGAAGAAGTTGTTTGATACTATTCTTTTATTTCAAATCATAGATTCCAGAAGTTAGATGCTTCAGCATACCATAAACCTGATGTCAGAATCAGTTTCCATGGTGATTGATAAATGTGATACAGTATAGGTAGATTTCAATACATTACACATTAGTTATGAGGCACATAAATTATCATCTATGAAGATGAAAAGTTGTTCATGGAATGTTATTGATGAAATGATAATTTTTTATGAATTCCATTATAATGTAAAAGATTATTTTAGTACTGAAGATGAGATGATTAATGATCATTCATATAGTTTTGAGGAAAAGTTATGTCTGGATGGGACTACTCGGAAGAAGGAAGTCAATGATTTAAATGGAATTCTTAATTCTATAAACATGAATTTGAAAAGGGAAAGTGATCATAGAATGTAGATTGAATAAAAGTATGTAAAGCAATAATAACTCTTGAATTCTCTGACAGGTATTCTTATGGATCAGGAAGAGAAAATTCAAGCAATATAGATTAAAAGGGAAGACCCTGATTATTTGCTTAAGTGAGTTGAAAAAGATCAAAAAGAGCTCAATAAGCTAAAAACAATTACGAAGAAGCTGATGATGAAGGATAAAGAGGGAAAATTTCATTTCAATTCGATCTTTTATTATATTTTACTCATTGTACAAATACATCCATTCATAATGATTTTTATGGTTCTATGTATGCTTGGTTGATTAGTACTAATGTTTTAGGTGCCAATTTCTTTTCCATTCCCTCTATTGATTTTTGAAAATCACAATGGGGGAGAAATGAATGCTAAAAATAATTCAATGTAAAGATTAGAATTATCTATATATGGGGGAGTTTATCTAGAGTTTTTTTCTTATCAATGATATTTTTCGAATGCATGAAAATGAAAAATATCATTCAGGAAATCAATAATATGATCCTTAGTGATTCTAAATCCTAAGGGGGAGTTATTCGTATTCACTATGATCCATAGGTACAGAGAGATATGTTTTTATTTTCATGTCCATAAAATTTCAAAGTCCATGGATTCTTTTTTGTAAGGATGTTTGTGATTTCCAAAAAGGGGGAGATTGTTGAGTCAATATGGTTTCCTTGTGAATTTTCCATTACTTTATGTTCTTAAAATCACAAACCCTCTATCTCAAAGAAAAAATTTATTTCCCTAAAGATTGTTTTTAATATAGAAATTTGTTTTCTTCCGCAAGGAAATTTTCTCATATTCATTGATTTCATTGTTCATGATTTATTTTTTAAAACTTTTTATTACTAAAGTGTAAAATTCTGATTCATATCTAAAACCTGATAATTCTGTAAATACATAGATATTGAGTATTCTAATTTTAGGTTTATAAATTTAGAATGAGAATCCTATGAAATTCAGATTCGGAATTATCCGATATTCAGAGTCTGAATTCTCTGAAACTCAGACTACGAATTCTCTATATTTCAGACTCTAAATTATTTAAATCTCATACTCTGAATTCTATTAAATTCAGACACCAAATTCACTGAAATTCATACTCCAAATTCTTTGAAATTTAGTCTCCGAATTCTCTGAAATTCATACTCTAAAATCTCTGAAATTATGATTCTGAATTCTCTGAATTCCAAATTCCAAATTCCTCTAAATTCAGGTTCCAGATTCCTCATAATATAGGTTCTGAATTCCTCAGAATTCCGGTTCCGAATTCCTTATAATTCAAACTCTAAAGACTAGGGAATTCTGATTCCGAATTCCTTGAAAAGATGAATCTGAATATCCATGTTATATAGACTCCAAATGTTTTTCTCCTAGACTCCAAAATTTTTTACCATAGACTCTAAAATATATATTTCATAGAGAGAAAATATTTTACATGTTATTGTTAGGAAATGATGTTTTACATTCTATTTCAATCCTATCGTTTTTTGATTGACACATGTACAATTCCCTTTATGATTCAAGGAAAAATATAATTGTAGGAGGATGGAGCCTACCATTGGGAAAATACCAATAAATAGGATCTCATTTGAATGAGCTCATAACATTTATGATTGTTCAAAAAATATAGAGATTACATGCTACTAATGTGATATCTAGAGAGAAAGACTCTCATGCTTTGTGTGTACTAAACATCTTGTTCAGTTTGCTTCGTGCGACATTGATTATTGTTGTGTACAATTGTGGGATTCCATGGATAGGAAGACAATGGTTTCAACAACCTTAAAGTTTGAGGACTTCCTTTATAATGAATAAAAAGGTGTCTACTACCTTAATGTTCAAGATCTTCCTTGATTAGAAAGACAGAGGTTCTGAATACCTTGAAGATTAAGGGCTTGGGGGGGATAGGAAGACAGACTCTGATATTCCTATCAAGGGATTTCCTTGGTGTGGGTAAGATATATTTTCTAGAATGTATAAATCAATAGACCTTTATCCAAGGTGGTTGGATTCCCTACTCATTGGGTTAAAAGATTTCATACTTATTATTTGTATTGTTTCAAGTTTTATTTCTACTGCATTTTAATTAATAAGGAAAGTATAGGTATGACATATATTCTTATACCTATATATTATGATGAGGAAAATTACAAACGCTTTAAAGTAGAATCTTGGTCCTTGAAAAAATCTCTTAAGTTTCATTTCTGGATCCATATTTCTGGAATCTAGCATGTTTTTAGAACTAATAGGTCTTGTGAGTTTACCTTGTTTATCATTGTTAAAAAATAGAATGTTTTATACCATCATTGAATGATCTAACAGAATTTTTGAAGTATACAATTTACCGCTATTTTATTTTGAGCATCTACATCATATTTCGATACTATAATAACCCTAGGTCATCCATGGCCAGGGGAGAAGAGGAAACCAAAATAAAGTAGAAGGAGAAAGAAGAAGGAAGAGAATGGAAAAAGGATACTCACCTTGGAAACTAGAGAACTCTTCATCTTACTTTATATCTACATCATTATAGAAAATGGAATGGCTTGGAAATTCTTGGAGAAGATCCTTAGTTCGGGAAGGACCATAGAAATAATATTTTTGTGGTAATGTAAGAAAATTAATATTCACAAAAGAAACAAATTAACTTATTAAGTATAGATTATTTGAGAAACCATGATAATGTTTTCCCAAATACATGACTAAGATGTGCGCCAAAAGGAAAAATGGAACATGGGGGATCTTGTAGGGTTTTTGGTCTCGAGTGAGAGGTGACATCACTGAAAATTTTATTAAATTAAGAATATATAAATAAAACATATAATTTTTTTAAAACTGTAAATGGGATCATGTGATATCCCAATACCTGAATAATTTCCCCAAATCAACTTTTCTTAAGAAATCATAATGGGGTCCAAAAGGATATGGTTGTTTTAATAGCTTATGGGAGGCCATGTGGGATGTGTAATGAGTGATAATTGTTGAAAAATGAAGGAGATATAGAAGATACAATTTTTATTAATATGGAAATGGGCTCATAGTTGGACCACATCTACATGTAACAACCATTTTCTCCAAAAACTCCCAATCAAGCATTGGGGAACCCATGGAACTATGATTAGACATATATGGAAGTTAGAAACTCAATATTATTCTTACCCATAACCTGTATAAATGATCATAATTTCTAATGAACTAGATCAAATCAATGATAAGAAAAAAAACATGGTGTGACAATTCTCCCCACCATTAAAACATTCCACACTCGAAAAGCAGCAACACATTCTAGCTGATTGTTCAACACCGAAGGATTCCATATCAATATGTAATATCATATGAATCTAATGAAAACTTATCCACTATTTTTGTATTTTAATCATATTAACTCAACCAAAACATCGACTCCCAACCACTTCCCGAGAATGAACCAAAAGATCGAGTCACTACCTCCACAACCAAACCCTGAACCCAATTATTGGGCCATATCCCAATGAACCGGACAATCACCCAAACAAAATAGAACTCAAAAAAAACCAAATATTTCAGGGGGATTCTAGAATAGACTCCCCGCCATTATTTAATAACTATCAATCCACAATTTCATATGTGGAATCTCCATGAGACCTGTGGTGGTCACCTCGCCACTAAGAACCTATGATCAATGACCAAATGAGAATTCATCATTGACTAGGACTAGGTCTCACACACACATACCCACTAAAATGCACCCAAAACAATTTATGTAACCATGTTAAGAGGAACAAAACATGAACATTTAAACCCCCCACTCCAGAAAAGTGGGGACAATAATTGGGCCAACACTCTCTACAATTATCCAAACACCCACCCAATGAGGTAGGAAGGGAAGAGAACCCAATGATTCGGCTACTGAAACCACAAATGAAATAAATGAAATACCTCAATATAATGGTAGAGTAAAATGCATATAAATACTACCCACATTCCTAAGACACATGGCTATGCTCCAGTATCACTCTGAGACCTATGCCTAGAGCTGTTATAGATGAAGTATCTCCTACCTGGCAGTTAGGATGTGTAAACCCCTAATTTAAAATCTCCCCCATAGTTCCACATGGTGAATCATAACCATCCTAAGATGAAACATCATATTAAGGGACACTAGGAAATTCTCTACCTCAAACAACACACTTTTACCAAAACAAGAACATCGATATACACAACACTATTTTCTCTCATTCTGAATGAGGATCAGAATGGGCAAGGAACATGGACAAACACATTAACCTCACCGAGCACATATACCCCTTCTGATAGGGAAACCATAAGACAAATTCACTTTAAATCTGTCCCGAAAATATCTCTATTCTAATAAATAGGATGATCCATCATTAGAAGAGGTATATTTAACATTTGGAATGAATCCTTCGGTTGATCACCTAAAAATCATTCCATTGGACAACCATATGTCACCACATCACAACATCTAACACATATTTATAATCCCACTGAATATTTCTCCAAAATCAAGCCACCAATGAGATACTATTAGGTCCATTAGGCTAGATACCCTGAGGGGGGGGGGGTGAATTAGGGTGTGACAGATTGAAGAAACATCCATTTTTTATCTTTTTTTACTGTTAGAAAAAAACCCTCTTCTCTCTCTATCCTGATGAATAGTATGAATAAAACCTAAATCATGCACAAGGAACATCGATTTTTACTTGGTTCACCATTACTAGGCTACGTCCAAAGAGCATACACCGGTAGTGTACTAATGTACCAATTCAACTATAGGCACACTGATGTATACCAGTTCAAAGTGGACTCACTGTCCCTCCTAGTCTACAACCACTCACAATTTTAGAACTCACTTCTCTCTCAAGTGAAGTAAGCTCACTACTTCTACAGAAGACCCACTGATAATTTATAGACTAGTAGGTCTCTTCATTAACTATAATGAAATCTGTATCCTTAACGTTTGGTAGATTCTCTATTGACGTCCAACTTTCACCCGCAGATGAATCTCACTTTGCACATTATGTGCAGGGAAACAGAACTTTTTACACGTAGCCCTTACTGCACATTCCATGTAATTCTCTGCCATTGCATGGAATTCACTTTTCACGAAACACCCCTTTTATGTACAAGAAATCATTTTAAGCTTAACCACTTTTACGCAAAACCTATACAATTCCTTGTGCATAATTTTCTATTCTGACGCAAAATTCACTTTTCACTCAACACTTCCTTTTTCATTCAAAAACCTGCTTTTATGCACAGCCTCTGTCACGAACTAGACCGGGTCACCATCTGACAAGGCACCAGACCTGGTCCGCGACATGGCCCGAAGGGCGTTCCCATTCCCCACGGGCTGGCACAAGTGTACGGGTATCAAAACTAACACATGGGAATGATTTACCTGAAATAGTAAACACAAAATAACTGATAAGATAATGAAACTGGAACTGAAAATAGAAAACCAAATATGGCCTTAAACTATAACAAGTTCATAGGTTTACAACTTGAACCAACATCCCGAAATAAATGACAACGAATGAAACTCAAACTCAAACTCAAACTTCCAAGTAATAAGAGAGGCGCAACATCCACACGCCACAACACCAACCTGCACAAGAAGACCATCAATGAACAGAACCATCATTGATGAGCATGATGTCACAACCTATAATAGACAAGAAACAAAGACTATATACACCCAAAGGTGTTTGTAGGTTGTGATCCAAAATCCCAGAAGAACACCACCGAATAAAAAGTTTCCACGTATAAACATCAAATGACAAAAACATTTGCAGGCGAAATTAATAAAAGGACACCAAAGCTTAAACAACATTAAAGAAACAGTTTCTCTATACAGAAAAAACTTTTAAAGAAAACATCTTAAATAAATAAAACTCCCTTCCAGTTAAGAAAACTCAAACCTTCAAGAGAACCCAAATGCTACACAGTATGCTGACAGTGAGTGTATTGTAATCCAGGAGCACTAAAAGTGGGGGAGGCCCTATAGGTACTAATGTAGTGTGGGGCCATAGAACCTCATGTCTCGGTGTACGTAAGAATCCATATCATATGTTCCCGTTCACTAGCCACTAGTAGGGAAGCACCTCCATAACCTAGTGGTTTCTAGTCATCATCCAAGGTTTAGTTAATGTTGTAAGCGTCAATCCAGATAAATGAAAATGGGTCGGGGCCACTCCTGAATCACTAGCACGCTAGTCTAGTCCTCCCACATAGTACCCAGGCTTCCCTTTTTGTTCTCAACATTGTTCCAATCTCTCATTTCAAGTCAAACTCAAATAAGTAAAAAAACTAGGTGTGACATAAACTAAACACCACACCTTCACAAAAATAGAAAACCATTTGGCAAAGGACGCACGCCGAAAGACATTACCCAACTCAATTAAAACAATTTTTTCATTGATAAATTTTTTTTATTAAAAACATATTAAATTTTAATCATTAATAATTTTATTAAGAAATATTAAGTTCTTTGTAACAAATTCTTCAAAAAGAAATATAACATGTCTTTGACACACAAAACCACTCAACCCTCTTTCATGACCAAACACACCCAACACCACATCAAGAACACTAATTGCACACTTTTCACATTTTCACAAAACAAACACAAACTTTTAAAAAACACTAGAACACAACCATTGCACATTGCACATTTTCACAAAACAAAAAAAACGTTGTAAAAACTCTAGAACACAAACATTGAACTTTTATCATATGAAAAAATAACTACAAACATTATTAAACATTAACAATTGACTAGAAACATGTTTCTAGAAAAATAACATACCTCCACCGCATAAACATATTGCTAAATTAAAATAATGCATAGAAAAACTTCAAGATAATAAAATCCGCACCCATAAGTATTAATCTAGTAATATTATAAATTATCTAAGAAAGAAAATTAACTTATCAGAGAATGTTTATACGTAGAACCGCCTACCTTGTCAGAGAAGACTTCATAACCATGGTCCGCAACAACCATCGCACGTCAACCGGAACTCAACCAAATTCAAATTGACCCTCAATCAAACAATTGATCCAAAACATCAAGAATTAACCCAATGAATTGTGATGCAAAACCCCCCAATGAATTCCAAACACAATGAAAGAAGACCAAACACAACCTAAAACATAAAATTAAAAACCCTAATCGAAACATATACTAGCTGAAAAAAAACAGCAAGGTGATAGACTTAACCATGGGTGGTGTTTGCCAGACGGAGGAGGGGGTAATAGTTCCGAGTGGGGGAGAGTGGGGTACTAAAAGCAAGTTGAGATGGAGAGAAATAGCACCAGTAGTGGAAAAGGGAGGATGGCCGGACATAGTGGGAGGCTCTGGGGTTCGCCGGATAGAGGAAAGAGTGCCAACACTGGGAGGTAGAGGGCAGCGTCGACTTAGAGAGTCGTCTGGAAGGAGAATTATGTCAGATGCAGTTGCGCCAAAGGTGGGGGCTCGATATGGTAGGCAGAACGATGGGAAGATGGGAGTCTAGGGGAAGTGTGTGATACAATGAAAGGTTTTGGGAGGTTCTAGACACAGACCACGTGAGGGAGGCAAGACTTCATCAGATGAAGGTTCGAGCGACGCAGCTTGGGAGGGGGAAAAGGCGGAGGGTCGTGGGGAGGTAGCGTGGACCGTTGTACAAGGTGGGAGTCGATAAGCAGACTGGTCGAGAAGAATTTGATGTTATTAATATTTTCATGACATATTATATTCCCTCTTAACTTATTTTATAAGAAATTTGCATTATTTGGGTGAAATATTAATGTTTTAATATTAAGTATAATTTTTTAGCATTTTTAGAAGTAGTCAAATTGACTCAGTTTAATGTTTTAATAATAACTATCACTATACAGATCCAAAGTGTTATGGTCTTGTTTTTTAGGATTCTCCTTTCAATATACAACATTTAATTAGAAGGTACCATGAGCCAATTATTCCATTTGAATGGCCATATGGTCCTCACAAACAAGACCAAAGAATCTATGAAGAAACTGGATCAGCCTTGAAGATTGATTTACTGGGATCAATCCAGAAGTCCAAAAACATTAACTCTCCACAATAATTTTGGGGACACTACATTTAATCTTGGATATAAATTTCAAGGCCCAAATCTAAGTACAAGGGGCCCAAATGAAGCTTTGAAATCCAGCCCACCATTCTGGACGAGAATTAAAATCATTATAGTATGCAAGACATATCTCATTATGTAAGCAGAAAATTGAGCTGATATTTTTCAGTGTCAAATAGGGGATATATGTGGACAGCTTTGTTGAATAACCCATTCAGATTTGAAGGCATATTCATATTCCAAACCCCTTTCACATTCTGGAAATCAAAAATACTGGATTGAAATGGACAATTTTAGTTTGTTTAATCATCCGGCCATATATTTTGATCCTTAAGTCCAAATGACTCAAACTTTTGCGAGTAGTCGGCCAACGTTATTATCTAAAACTTTTAGGAAGGAGATTTCGCGAGATTAGGCTCTCATGATGTCTATATCTGCTGGCCAAGTGGAGGGGTATTGCTGGAATTTAAACGGTCCACTCCTTGGGCTATAAATATTCTCCCCTTCTCTCCTTGAGAGGGGTTGGCCTTTCAGAAGTGATGAGAACATATTGGCATGAAAACATACTTCCCAAAGGCTTGGTAGGACCTTCCATACTCATGTTTTTACTTGAGAGACCTTTCCTCCTCCCATTGTTTTCACTTACTTTTGTGTTCTTTGGTTTTGTAATTTTGTAAGTCCTTTCTTTTGTAATTCTGTTATAATGCATGTTTCTTCTTAAATCTATGTTATTCTCCTCCACCTTCTGTATTTTAATATTAATATTCTTAAAATAGTTTAAATTCAGTTAAACCTCCTTCCCATATTTGGATTCCTCATTCAATCAAAAATCTGTTTTTAATTATCATCATTGTTTGTGTGTGTGTGTTCGACGCACTACTCTTTTCAAATCCCTTTCTTTTTCTTCTATTCTTAATTTATCATCATAATTTCTATAACCAGAATATTAATCACCCAAATGTATGAGTAAATATCTCATCTGGGTGAGTCAAAATTTAGGGATTTTAAGTGATTGAGAGTTTTTGCTTGATGATTATTCATTAATTTAACATTGTGTATGTTGGACTTAATATGTCATGGATTAATGACATCTTTTGTTTAGCATGTGGTTTCCATGGATTATTGGAACCATCAATACACTACCATAAACAAGTACTGATTGATTTTAGAATCCTAGTTAAGTTAAGGCTTGGATTAAAGCTTTAACACTTAGGAATTCTAATCAACGTCAACTTGTGAAGTGGGTGTTAATTTAAATGCAATATAAAGCAAAGCTCAAGGATTTCACAAGCTTAACTCCCTAACAATGAACACACCCCAATCATTATCAATTTCCTAAATCAATCATAATCAATTAGTCATTTCAATCAAGCTCTACAATAAAAACCCCCCAATCAGAATACAATCAACTAAAAACAAACGACTATTTCAAAGTATCATTGCCGAGGATTCGACCCGAGTGCTGCTATACACATTAGCAGAGCACCGGAACTTTGACCGGTCGATAGGCAACAATCAGCCATGCGTTTCAGAAGGGAATGTGGGTAAACTAGGTGTTCTAAAGGGGGCGAGTCATTCGGGTAATGGGGAATGGAGATGGTGCACTGAACGAAGAATGGGGTGAAACCATAACCAAATAGAAAGAAAGAATAAATAATAAAATAGATAAACAAAGAAAAAAATAAATATAAAATAAAACTAAAACCAATAATTATAAGGATGATAATATCATTATGTATTTAAACAAGCTATTAAATTTTTATCACAGTTCTTATTTTATTTTATTTTATTTTATTTTATGCCTCTTAAATTTTATTTCATTATTAATAAGTCATTTAATTTAATTAGTCGATCATCGAGCAAGGCGTGCGGTGAACTGGGTGAGGTTGCACGACGACCCAGGAGAGGCCGTCTGGCTTCGACCGTAGTGTGTTGGTGTAAAGACCCGAAGCTTGACGTACATGGACATTACATTACATTTTTGGAATACTTAGTACATAACAAAAACACACACACAAGGATCGTAATAGTTTAGTGTCTTTGGAAACTCGGAACGTAATATTCTAATCATGGTGAAAGATCTTCAATATATCCCATAAAGATCTTCCCTTTTTTTTACCTAAAACCTTACTTTATATCTTGGGGAAAAGAAAACATAAAAGGGTGAGCTCAAATGCTCAGTAAGGGTAAACAAAAGAAAAATCAATCACATCATATTCATAAGAACATAACTTTTGGAAATCTTAACCTGCAAAAGAGAGCATAATTTCATAACATGGGATAAATCATAGTAGTGAAATGAAATCCCAATAATCATAACTTAAAACATGAAACTTTTTGGCATACACACATAATCATAGAGAATCATTTCTTGTTAGTCAAGACTCATTTCCAAGACTATCTTAGTGGACAAATCCCTTTCTGAATCGAGTAACCCTCGTTTCAGTCCTGTTTCACTGAACCGGTATAACCTACCATTTCATCCATGTCTATCTCATGAGATATAAAATCTTTACCCAATGCATTAGAGGGAGATATAGGTCCCACCCATCTCATAAAGATATCATTCTTATGTGTGCCACAAAATCATAAATCATACATCATTGCATAACCCATGTAATACAAATGGGAATCTTAAACATCATGACATCATAAAACAATTCATATAAGATAAAGAAATTCATAAAAATAATTCCATAACAACATAATCAAATCAATGTAATAATAGGGATAAAAACAGAACCCTTTATTATCTTAGATGGAAAATAATTTTGATAAAACACTTGAACTCCATTCTTGAGGAAAATATCCTTTCTTCTTCAAAAACACTTTTCCTTTCTTAACATGTCTTACAATTATAAACTAAAAGAATTTGATTAAAAATAAACGTGAAAACTTGTAAAGGATGATTCTTGGAAATAATGTTTTAAAAATCCATTCATGCCATATAAGTTAAAAAAACATTATTCTCGTACTTTTGTCGGAAAAGTCAAAAAGTACCTCGTACGAAAAACGACAAAATATTCCTTTCTTATCTTTTACTAAAAGATCCCCGATGGGTAAAATTGGATTTAAACAATTGTAGGTGGATGGAAATAATATTAAATATTGAGGAAACATGGATGTGGATGATAAAATACACCCCAGTAAATGCCAAAGTAAAAACAATCTCGGATAAAAATGAGATTGTGATATTTTCCCTTACCTTAGGTTCGACTTGCTTTGTAAGTGTCCAAACCTCCAATATAATGATTTAAATAATGTTATTTACTTATTCCAGAATCATATTCATTGTTATTATATCATATATGGTCCACTTATGACTTTATATTACCCTTTCTTTTGTAAATTCATGTTAAAGTAGCGTTTTGGGTAAAATCGTCTCATTTGTCGTTCGTGTTTTAACTTGTAATTATTCAAATGATTGGTTAGATCATAATTACTTAATTACAGAATATAAAACATGGTTTATATATAATATATATTCAGAATATACATATATTATAAATCAGTAAATGGAAAGAAATACACCGTTCATGGAGACGGTAGTACGTACGTACGCATGAACGCTGTTTTCGTTTCCTTATTGAATTGAATGGAATTAAGTAGATGACATACATATAAATATAAATAATTCCAGTATCATTATCAGGTCATATATTTCATTAGTACTTATTATATATACTTTATAATAATTAATGAATGGTTAATCATTGAGAATGAATCTCATCGCGTCGTGGAGACGGTAGTCCGTACGTACGCACGAGCGATGATATCGTTCCCATGGTTGTGGAATTGTGTTGAAGTGTATGTATAATATTTCAGTATCAATATCACTTTATAATAATCATATATAGTTACTAATTACACCTTTATACCCATCCAATTAAGGTGGTGGCGGAAAATAGATTACACCACGGCGTGGAGACGGTATTCCGTACGTATGCACGCGCAGTGATTTCCTTTTTCCGTAGGATGGATAGAAGGTTAATTAGAGTTGTTTCATATTTATAATAACATATCAGTATATAAAAAATACTGATGTTATTACTTTATCATGAAACAACTAAATAAGACGAATTTGAAGAAGAAAGAAATTGAAAAAGATCGGTAATGGATATTACCTCTTTTTGACGCGCCTTTTCTTAGCCTCCACTTAAAGAACTAAGGATGGTCTTTGAAGAAGACCAGGACCTCTAGGATGATAATAGGGAAGTGGAGAAGGTATTTTTGCAGGGGTTGGCCGAGCTTTAGTGATCAAATTGGTGTGAGGAGGAGGGGGAGGTGGTGTCCTTTTATAAGGGAGGAGAGGGGCACCTTAGGAATATCTCAAAATATTATTTTATATTAGTCAAAATCGGTTTATAATGGTTCCAAAGGGTCTTATTTCGAAGATAAAGTGGGGATGGGTCGCAATCCTATCAACCAATAGGATTTATACAAGTTTAGGTTATTATTTTAACCTTATCAATTAGATTTATCTCTAAGTTAAATAATTTAACTTTTACCGTGACTTTTTCTTTTCTTACACTATATGGTTAATACACTTACTATAACATTCCAAACGAACCCCCAGTTGTTTATTATTAATATATATATCCTTATATAAGTCATTTGGCCGAACCTTAGATTTTTAGGAATAAAATAACAATTAATAATATAATATTTGATTTAAAAACTATTTTGTGTCAATTTTGACACTATTTGATATATGATTTTTGTGAAAGTCATAACAGAATTATATGTTCTAACCAAGTTGATTAAATCAACACTAATATATCATAGTAACCTAGAAAATTGGTGTAATTCATAAAAAGTCTCAAATTATATTTATTTTGGTGTTTATAACATCAATTATGTCAATATTTCATTAATAAGATAATTACGGCATCATCATTGTGTCATAAATAAATTAAATTATTTAATGTCTAAAAATTACAAATAAAATACCATTATATATGAAATATTTTTATATTTCTAATTAATATTTATAGTCAAATTTATCTTTTGTATAACCCCATATTAAAAATGATTTACTTATTAAACTTTGATTTTAACTATTTTACCTATTCATTAAATAAAATAATATTAAATGTCATAATCAAATCCAAGTGGACCTAAATGGCCATATAATATTCATAAGGTTGTTTTTGGTCGAATTACACTTATCCAATAGAATTAGGACATGTTTTAGGGTAATAATAATATCATATTTACCCTTAGTTACCCTATTTACTATTAACCACGGTAAAAAAAGTAAAAAGTTACTATTCACCAAAAAATTATTTTTATCTCATTGAACCAAATTTTACTTACTGATATCAACCGTGTTTGTCTTATTTTTGAAATTCCATTCACATAAGCGGTAAAATTAAGTTTTATGCAAAATTCAGTTTTTAACCTACCACTTAGTGGTTTCACTATTCATCAAAAATTGAAGTTTTTCAGAAAAATGCCAAAATTTCACCCTAAGCTATAATTGATATTCTGAATTCAAAAATGATTTCTATTTTACAAAATTCCTAACATATAAGTTGCATTAATTAATTTTATAATTAATTTCCGCTGTCACAACAAATAGCGTGTTTTTAAGAGATAATAATTATCAAAAGATTGACACTTGGTTATGTCTGGTTTAAATGTGAAATTACATACAATGACCAACATTGTATTAAATTGTAAAAATATATTCTAAATATACTTTAAAACCCCTCATATTAATAATTTATCACTATTAATTATTTTGATTGAAAAAGTTGTTTTTAATTAAAATTTAGTAATTTTCACTATTCATCAAAATATGAAAGTTAACCGAAAATCACCAAAATTTCACCCTAAGCTAATTTCGATATTACGAATCCAAAAATGAATTCCATTTTGAAAAATAAAATTTACAAACTTTCAAAAAGTGGTTATTACTATTCATAATGGCTAGTTTTAATAATATTTTAATAGCATATCGTTGTTTAGTGAAACATGGTGTTGCGTACAACACACGCTATCATGGAAGGTCACGATTGTGTGTAATTCAAGCCAGGTCAGAGATGTGTGTTGTGAAATCTCCTTTTGGTGTAGAGTATAACACAAGAAATTAATGAAATTAAAATGAATATTTTTCATAAAATCTCGGGGTGTTCCATTCTACCCCCCTTAAAATGAATTTCGCCCTCAAAATTCGTCGGGGTTATAAATGGTTTACTATTCGAAAGTTTCTTTAATCGAAGCCCACATCGTAAAAAGGAATTCCAAAACCAATCTTTAAAAACAAAAGTATGAAACGTAACGGTTACCCAAATAGACTAATCACTGGGTTTCCACATAGGTGAAAATATGGATATGGAAGAGAAATATAACCATCATGTTCTGATGGAGAGTGGTAGAGAACATGGCTATGGAAAAGCTAGAAATCACAAATCCATAAATTTGTGATGATCTAAGGTACCATCTGATTAATCATATATAAGAGCACTAGGATAACATTTTTGGTTTTCAAGATCATTTCCCTAAAGTTGATGAAATTGGAATTAGAAGAAATACTTTCGTGATTTTGGTATAGTCTCACTGTTTGTCGTTATTTGGACAATTTCTACTTCATCTCTTAATGAAATGAAGTTGAATTTTTCATTCGTGATGTGTTAGCAGATCATGTGATAGAATGATGGGTCATTCCATCTGTCTCAAAAGGTTAGAAAAGTTATCAAAAAAATACATAAGTCCATCTATAGTGAGATTAATGATATATGGTTCCTAAAATGAACTTATACTTCATATATCATAATGCTTAATATAATAAAACCAGTTTCTACTAAATAGGGACTTCATGTACGCCAGTGGTAGGCGATAAAGGCCAGTTGCACTTCGGTTGTGGGTTCGATTCCCACATCCTTGTCCGACGCGATGGGCTGTCGCCCGTCCTGCAGGTTGTCCGTTTTCTAAAACTACATTACTATAACATCCCATCAATAATATCGAAAATCTTCTATCCTTAAACAATACTAACATATGTACAAAATAATCCATTCTAATCTTTAGGCTTATCCATAATACTGCAGTCCACTCTCATAATATAGTGAAAACGATTACCAGAGATTTAATACTGTCGGTGATCCCCATATATCATAAGATATGTCTTGTTGGTCACATTCCAAACATTCAAAGGCCTTAATCACGTATTCTCTTGAATACCCATTGAACCTTAGTGAAAAAATGAATGCAGTTAAAAGTTAACTCTTTCCACATACCAAAATCCAAAAATTCTATATACTCAAACCATGATATAACCTTCTCCTTATATCAGTCATGAGCTCATGAAAAAAATCAAATACCTCATTATCTTATTATTCCTTCATTATGCGCATATCATCTACTTTCCAAAAAATATCTGAATAAAATTTCATGGTTACTAGAACCATTAATCATACACTTTAAAAACTTAAGAAAGACAATAGTGTAACAATCCTTAGATGTCTCTTTATTCCATAGTACCATGAGATTACTTATACAACATTACACTTTATAAACATTTAATCATTCCACTACCTTCTTAAACCATTGACCGAGCTTCAACAATTATTTCATCTCACATATCATTTGTATTCTCTTCATCATCATCAACATAAATACTTCCCATACGACCATACTGATTCTCTTCATGAGACTTTCCCTTAGGGAATTGGTTTGCATAATGCCCGTAAATTCCACATTTAAAACATTTAACCATTGTTGATGTCGTAGAAATACCATTATCCTCATCCATGTTGTTAAGTGAACCTTTTCCTTTGCACTTACTTTCTTTGTTTCCTTTTCCACACCCAATGCATCTTCCAGTTCCTTTGAAACATTCTCCTTGATGCCTCTTCCCACATGATTTACATAGGGGAAATTGAACTTTCTTTCCTCTATGATCATCATGAAACTCCATCTTTCTCTTATTAGCCGAGTCAGGAAACTTACCAAATTTTACTTTATTGATCATATTATAAGATTGCTGATTCGGCATAATAATGATGTTTGGACTTCCAAATCCCATTTCATTATGAAGAATATCATTCCATTGTCCATCATATTCTCCATTATCATGAATCATCTTGTTTCCAGCCATTTTCTAAAACCCAAAAAGAATACTGTGAGAGGCAAAAATCATGCTAGGGGAAAACAACAAAATAAAGGGGGAGTACCTTCAATATCTAACATCATAGATTTAATTCTATGATCGTTAGCGTAATTCTAGTACTATAACCTATACGTATACTTAACCTTAGGGACATCCCTAGACATACCTTAGAAATATCTCTAGGGATCTCACTAACGTTTTCGCATCCTAGTTTCTAAAGGTTGACTAAACCTTTCCTATGATACCAACTGTAGAGACCCTAAGCTTAACGTACATGAACATTACATTACTTTTTCGGAATACTTAGTACATAACAAAAACACACACACAAGGATCGTAATAGTTTAGTGTCTTTGGAAACTCGGAACGTAATCTTCTAATCGTGGTGAAAGATCTTCAATATCTCCCATAAAGATCTTCCCTTTTTTTTACCTAAAACCATTCTTTATATCCTAGGGAAAAGAAAACATAAAAGGGTGAGCTCAAATGCTCAGTAAGGGTAAACAAAAGAAAAATCAATCACATCATATTAATAAGAACATAACTTTTCGAAATCTTAACCTGCAAAAGAGAGCATAATTTCATAACATGGGATAAATCATAGTAGTGAAATGAAATCCCAATAATCATAACTTAAAACATGAAACTTTGTGGCGTACACACATAATCATAGAGAATCATTTCTTGTTAGTCAAGACTCATTGCCAAGACTATCTTAGTGGACAAAGTCCCTTTCTGAATCGAGTAACCCTCGTTTCAGTCCTGTTTCACTGAACCGGTATAACCTACCATTTCAGCCATGTCTATCTCATGAGATATAAAATCTTTACCCAATGCATTGGAGGGAGATATAGGTCCCACCCATCTCATAATGATACCATTCTTATGTGTGCCACAAAATCATAAATCATACATCATTGCATAACCCATGTAATACAAATGGAAATCTTAAACATCATGACATCATAAAACAATTCATATAAGATAAAGGAATTTATAAAAATAATTCCATCACAAAATAATCAAATCAATGTAATAATAGGGCTAAAAACATAACCCTTTATTATCTTAGATGGAAAATAATTTTGATAAAACACTTGAACTCCATTCTTGAGGAAAATATCCTTTCTTCTTCAAAAACACTTTTCCTTTCTTAACATGTCGTACAATTATAAACTAAAAGAATTTGATTAAAAATAAACTTGAAAACTTGTAAATGTTGCTTCTTGGAAATAATGTTTTAAAAATCCATTCATTCCATATAAGTTAAAAAACATTATTCTCGTACTTTTGTCGGAAAAGTCAAAAAGTACCTCGTACGAAAAACGACCAAATATTTCTTTCTTATCTTTTACTAAAAATTCACCGAAGCGTAAAAATGGATTTAAAAAATTGTAGGTGGATGTAAATAATATTACATATTGAGGAAACATGGATGTGTATGATAAAATAAACCCCAGTAAATGCCAAAGTAAAAACAATTTTGGATAAAAATGAGATTGTGATATTTTCCATTACCTTAAGTTTGACTTGCTTTGTAAGTGTCCGAACTGCCTGTATAATGATTTAAATAATGTTATTGACTTATTCCAGAATCATATTCATTGTTATTATATCATATATGGTCCACTTATGACTTTATATTACGCGTTCTTTTGTAAATTCATGTTAAAGTAGCGTTTTGGGTCAAATAATCTCATGTGTCGTTCGTGTTTTAACTTGTAATTATTCATATGATTGGTTAGATCATAATTACGTAATTCCAGAATATAAAACATGATTTATATATAATATATATTCAGAATATACATATATAATAAATTAGTAAATGGAATGAAATACACCGTTCATGGAGACGGTAGTCCGTATGTACGCATGAACGTTGTTTTCGTTTCCTTATTGAATTGAATGGAATTAAGTAGATGACATACATATAAATATAAATAATTCCAGTATCATTATCAGGTCATATATTTCATTAGTACTTATTATATATACTTTATAATCATTCATTAATGGTTAATCATTGAGAATGAATCTCATCGCGTCGTGGAGACGGTAGTCCGTACGTACGCACGAGCGATGATATCGTTCCCATGGTCGTGGAATAGTGTTGAAGTGTATGTATACTATTTCAGTATCAATATCACTTTATAATAATCATATATAGTTACTAATTACACCTTTATACCCATCCAATTAAGGTGGTGGCGGAAAATAGATTACACCACGGCGTGGAGACGGTATTCCGTACGTACGCACGCGCGATGATTTCCTTTTTCCGTAGGATGGATAGAAGGTTAATTAGAGTTGTTTCATATTTATAATAACATATCAGTATATAAGAAATATTTATGTTATTACTTTATCATGAAACAACTAAAGAAGAAGAAGTTGAAGAAGAAAGAAATTGAAAAAGATCGGTAATGGATATTACCTCTTTTTGACGCGCCTTTTCATAGCCTCCACTTAACGAACTAAGGATGGTCTTTGAAGAAGACCAGGACCACTATGATGATACTAGGGAAGTGGAGAAGGGATTTTGGCAGGGTTTGGCCGAGCTTGAGTGCTCAAATTGGTGTGAGGAGGAGGGGGAGGAGGTGTCCTTTTATAAGGGAGGAGAGGGGAACCTTAGGAATATCTCAAAATATTATTTTATATTAAAGTCAAAATCGGTTTATAATGGTTCCAAAGGATCTTAATTCGAAGCTAAAGTGGGTATGGGTCGAAATCCTATCAACCAATAGGATTTAGACAAGTTTAGGTTATTATATTAACCTTATCAATTAGATTTAACTCTAAGTTAAATAATTTAACTTTTATCGTGACTTTTTGTTTTCTTACACTATATGGTTAATACACTTACTATAACATGCCAAACGAACCCCAAGTTGTTTATTATTAATATATGTATACTTATCTATGTCATTTGGCCGAACCTTACATTTTTAGGAATAAAATAACAATTAATAATATAATATTTGATTTAAAAACTATTTTGGGTCAATTTTGACACTATTTGATATATGATTTTTTTGAAAGTCATAACAGAATTATATGTTCTAAAAAAGTTTATTAAATCAACACTAATATTTCATATTAACCTAGAAAATTAGTGGAATTCATAAAAAGTCTCAAATTACATTTATTTTTGTGTTTATAACAACAATTATGTCAATATTTCATTAATAAGATAATTACTGCATCATCATTGTGTCATAAATAAATTAAATTATTTAATGTCTAAAACTTACAAATAAAATACCATTATATAGGAAATCGTTTTATCTTTCTAATGAATATTTATAGTCGAATTTATATTATGTATAACCCCATATTAAAAATGATTTACTTATTAAACTTTGATTTTAGCTATTTTAACTATTCATTAAATAAAATAATATTAAAAGTCATAATCTAATCCAAGTGGACCTAAATGGACATATTATATTCATAAGGTTGTTTTTGGTCGAATTAAACTTATCCAATAGAATTAGGAAATGTGTTAGGGTAATAGTAATATCATATTTACCCTTAGTTACCCTATTTACTATTAACCACGGTAAAAAAAGTAAAAAGTTACTATTCACCAAAAAATTATTTTTATCTCATTGAACCACATTTTACTTACTGATATCAACCGTGTTTGTCGGATTTTCGAAATTCCATTCACAGAAGCGGTAAAATTACGTTTTATGCAAAATTCAGTTTTTAACCTACCACTTAGTGGTTTCACTATTCATCAAAAATTGAAGTTTTTCAGAAAAATGCCAAAATTTCACCCTAATCTATAATTGATATTCTGAATTCAAAAATGATTTCTATTTTACAAAATTCCCAACATATAAGTTGCATTAATTAATTTTATAATTAATTTCCGTTGTCACAACAAATAGCGTGTTTTTAAGAGATAATAATTATCAAAAGATTGACATTTGTTTATGTCTGGTTTAAATGTGAAATTACATCCAATGACCAACATTGTATTAAATTGTAAAAATATATTCTAAATATACTTTAAAACCACTAAAATTAATAATTTATCACTATTAATTATTTCGATTGAAAAAGTTGTTTTTAATTAAAATTTAGTAATTTTCACTATTCATCAAAATATGAAAGTTAACTGAAAATCACCAAAATTTCACCCTAAGATAATTTCGATATTACGAATCCAAAAATGAATTCCATTTTGAAAAATAAAATTTACAAAATTTCAAAAAGTGGTTATTACTATTCATAACGGCTAGTTTTAATAATATTTTAATAGCATATCGTTGTTTAGCGAAACTTGGTGTTGCGTACAACACACGCTATCATGGAAGGTCGCGAATGTGTTTAATTCAAGCCAGGTCAGAGATGTGTGTTGTGAAAGCTCCTTTTGGTGTAGCGTATAACACAAGAAATTAATGAAATTAAAAAGAATATTTTTCCTAAAATCTCGGGGTGTTACAGTTGGACGCAACCAAGGGCGAAACATTCATTTCTAAATAAGAGCACCGAAAATTAAATCGGCCTCGACATGAACAATATGATACCCAATAAAAATAATAATATAAAAAATATAAAAGAGGACGGGTGTGACAATTCACCCCACTATAAATCTTTTCATCCCCGAAAATCCACAACTAGAACTAAACCCCAAAGCAGAAAACCACACTCCCTTAAGGTTTAAAGGGCGTCCCCACAAACACCGAGCAAAGAGAGGAAAAAGTATCATGCTAAGTTATAGTGACTCAAAGAAAACTTTGAGAAACTCATATAAAGACTTTCTGATACGTGTCACCTACCTTGAAGATCTAGAACGCATCCATTTGACTGATCAAGGAAGGGAACTCTTGTACCCATGAAAACCAACTTCACAAGATGAAATATCTCAAGAATTATTAAACTAAAACCACACCATTTGGCTAGATTGAACAAACAAGGTCAAACCACGTCCAAAGAATACTCTTATCAGTTATCACCAAGAAATATTTTGAAACATAACCAAATGGTCAACATGGGGAATACCGAGGGGCTACCCACCATTAATAACCCACCAACGCCCAAGGTGAGACTGGAAGACTGAAACGGGGAGGTCCAACCGGACTCCCCACCATTAAAGAAAATCCCAGAACTGATTCATTCCATAGAAATTCGTGCAAGACCCAATGTGGGACTCCCCACCATTAAAACTAATAGGAGATACATAACTTTGAGAATTTCACGATGCTGACCAAACACCACACCACATGGGGCAGGGAGGGAGGGGCCCGACTACTGGGGCGTCAAAAGCATGACCCAAGACAAACCATCATTTCCACATTCATAGATGGTCATTATTAAAATTTGAGACTGATTTCCCCAATAGACTCCTAAGGACCACTAAAAGTGATTACATATGGGGGGACGCAACCCCCAAGACTGGAAATTAGAAGACCACACCTCCACATGGTAACGAAAACCATATGCCACCAAATGGTTCGTTCAGACCAGAACAACCATAGAAATAATTTATATTGCCTCTGCATTCAACACCAATGACAGAAATAAATTTGGGGTCCCACACACTCCCAGGGTTCCTGACCATGTGTCAGCTTCACTATGAGGCCAAGGGAAAGAGCCCTGATGTTTGAAGTATCTCCTACCTCACAGTCAGGTATTGAAGACTCTTGAACGGAGCTTCTCCTTTTGGGGTCATACACAACCAAACTGCAACAGAGATAACACCAGCAAACCCAACACATTACCACATCCAACTGATCATACATAGAACATTCACCAATACAAGAGCTGAAATGGTGCAAGTGCATCACCCATTGTTACACTAAATGAGAACACGACACCACAAATCATCACCTGAACATGAAAATTGTTGTAGAGAGGAACATTATACGGAGGGGGACTTCAAAATAGGTCTTAAACAACGCGTGATTCTTGAAATCAACTCTAGAATCCCCATGTGATTGGGTCTGCCACACAAGTGGCATAGCATGAAACTTTTCATAAACAAAACAAACCAAAAACTAGAGGTCATTTAAAAAAATACACCGCTCCAACAACTTTGGGTTGCTTCCACCTTTTCTCCATTGGAGTCTCCTATACCGCTTCTAAACAACCGTTGACTATCAATGGGGCATCATGCTGCAAGATGTCACCAAACGTGACCCTTACAGCTGATGAAAGTACTACAAATCCCTTCAAGACACTAGTCTACACTAATAATTCAAAACCGCCTTCACCCTTCCCCGGTGGAAAGCCTTTCACCTCTTCCAGGGTGAACCCTCAGACGAAACGATGTCAATCATCATACCTGGAAACTAAGACAACTCAAAGAGACCAAAGTCCCCTTCAACCCCTCTCACATCTATCATCCCACTACGAGATGATCTGTTTAGTTGTAAAGAGGATATGTGGGTTCAATTAAAGAATCCATGAAGTGATTCCTCTAATCAACAGGAGGGCCGACCAATGGTGAATTGCTTGTGGCCACACTTCAATCGCATGTTAACGCTTTATGGGGGCGTGCACTAGTTAAGAGAGATAACCGTGGACCCGATCAAACTTGTCCAATGGACAAGACACATTGCAAGCGAACACTGAGAGTGCATGGGGGGACCACTTCATGGGATTCTCGTTGTACCTTTCAGAAGATATAACTAACTACATGATTCCATACCAACTTACAAATAAGAACTCAAACTCGGGACACAAATCAGTCAAAAAGAATTCTCAACCCAAAATGTCTCATATCCAACATGTCAAAATCACAAGGACACATCATGTAATCATCAGAAATATAAAAACACCAAATTTTCCTTTAACAAAACATTTTCAAAATAAACAAAGCATGTTGGTCGCACAAACACAAATGGTTCCCCATGGGCCTCGCACATGCATGTTCCTGTGCCACTCCAGCACCCACCTCATATCTGTCCAGGCACTCATCCGCTCATTCCATTAACCTTTTTTCTTTCCATATACACTCTTTCATGTGGTTTACCATGAGAACACCATGGATCAAAACCAAACCATTCCATTTTCCAAAACCAAATCATTCAACCCACACTTTTCAAACCTCATACCTCATTTTCTTTTTAATGTTATCTATTTCAAATCATTTTCCAAAACATTTTCCAAGACCAAATCATTTTTACATTAAAATCAAATGTCCAAAATTCCAAAACAATGAAAAAAAGAATGGTGCAAGAGAAAACTACTGTCAGTGGGTGACTAGAATATATGGTTGGAGGCCATACTCCAATCACGCCACTGCCACAGAGGGTATTCTAGGACAGCATCCCCAAATCTACATGGATTTCCAGACCCTGTGAGCTCACTAGGAAAACTGACCCTACTCTCTTTTTCAATTCCCATAAACAAGATTAACCACACTGACCAAAGACTCGGACACAACAAAAACTCACTTTGGTAACTCGAGTCCCGCCACGAGGTGTGCTGGCCAAGCACCATACTCATAGCCAAGATGTCGAGTCCCGAAAACCTTAACTCCAATCTACCAAGACTATATCCCAAAAGAGAACGACCCAAGAGAGAAAACATGCATTTGATACCATTTTGTCACGAACCAGGCTGGGTCGCCATCTGACCCGGCACCCGACCCGGTCCGCGACATGGCCCGAAGGGCGTTCTCGATCCCCATTGGCTGGCACAAGTGCCCGGGTATCAAAACTAGCACATAGGAACGATTTAGCTGAAATATTAAACACAAAAAAACTGATAAGATAAAGAAACTGAAACTGAAAATAGACAACCAAACATGGCCTTAAACTAAAACAAGTTCAAATGTCTACAAATTGATCCAATATATTGAAATAAACGACAATGATAGAAACTAAAAATAAAACTAAAACATCCAAGAAATATGATAGGCGCAACATCCACATGCCACAACACCATCCTGCCCGAGAAGACTATCAATGACCAGAACCACCATTTCCAAGCACGATGTCACAACCTAGAATACACAATAAACAAAGTCTACATACACGCAAAGGTGTATATAGGGTGTTATCCAAAATCCTAGTAGGACTCCACCGAATAAAAAGTTTCCACATATAAACATTAAATTACAAATACATTAGTAGGCTAAATTAATGGGAGGACACCAAAGCTTAATCAACTATAAAGAAATAGTTTCCCAATATAGAAAACACTTTTAAAGAAAACAACTTAAATAAAAAAACTCTTGTAGTTAAGAGAACTCAATCCTTCAAGAGAACACAAATGCTACTCCGTATTCCAATAGTGAGTGTATAGTAATCCAGGAGCACTAAAAGTGGGAGAGGCCCTATAGGTACTAAAGCTGTGTGGGGCCCTAGAACCTCACGTCTCGGTGTACTAAAGAATCCATATCATACGTTCTCGTGCATGAGCCACTAGTAGAGATACACCTCCATAACCTAGTGGTCTCTTGTAATCATCCAAGATTTAGTAAGTGTTGTAAGCGTCAATCCAGCTAATTGAAACCGGGCTAGGGCCACTCCCGAATCACTAGGACGCTAGTCTAGTCTGCCCACCTAGTTCCCAGGCTTCCCCTTTTTGTGCTCAATGTTGTTCCAATCTCACATTTATTGTTAATCTCAAACAAGTAAAACAACCAGGATGTTACCTAAACCAATCACCACACTTTCACACACATAGAAACCCATTTGGTAAAGGACTCATTCCAAAAGACTTTACCCAACTCAACTAAAAAAATTTCTTCATTGCTAGTAATTTTTTATTAAAAACATATTAAATTTTCATCATTAATAATTTTTTTAAGACATAGTATATTCATTGTAAATAAATTCAATAAAAATAAATATAACATGTAATTAACACACAAATCCACTCATCCATCTTTCAGGACCAAACAGACCCAACACCACATCAATAACCCAAATTTCACAATTTCCACATTTTCACAAAACAAACAAAAACATTGTAAAAATACTAGAAAAAAAACATTTCACATAGTACACATGAAAAACTAACTAAAAACATTATTAAACACTAAAAATTGACTAGAAACAAGTTTATAGACAATGAACGTACCTCCAAAACATAAACATACCGCTAAACAAAAATAATGCATAGAAAACATCAAGATAATAAATCCGCACCCACAAGAATTAATCAAGTAATCTTATAAATTATGTAAGAAAGAAAATTAACTTATCAGAGAATGTTTAAATGTGGAACCACCTACCTTGTCAAAGAAGACATTACAACCATGGTGCGCAACGACTGTCGGACATCAACCGCAACTCAACCAAATTAAAATTGACCCTAAATCAAACAATTGAACCAAAAAATCATGATTTACACCTAATGAAATTTGATGCAAAACCCCCCATTGCATTCCAAATACACTACAAGAAGGCCAAACACAACCCAAAATATCAAAATAAAACCCTAAATCGGAACATATACTAGCTGAAAAAAACCACAAGGTGAAAGACTTAACCGAGGGGGGGTGTTCGCTGGATGGAGCAGGGGTTATCGGTTCCGAGCAGCGGAGAGTGGGGTACCAAAAGCAGGTTGCGCCAGAGAGGAATAACGCTGATAGGGGAAATGGGATGTTGGCAGGACATAGTAGGAGGGGCTGGTGTTTTCCAAATAGAGGAAGGAGTGCCGACACTGGGAGGTAGAGGGTGGCGCCGACATAGAGAGTTTCCAGGAAGGAGAATGATGTTGGATGCAATTGTGCCATCGGTGGGGGCTCGAGCTCGTAGGTGGAGTGACGGGAAGAAGGGGTCTAGTAGAAGGGTGTGCGACAATGAAAGGTTGATGGAGGCACTAGACACAGACCAAGCGAGGGAGGTAGGACTTCGTTGGACAAAGGTTCAAGCGACGTAGTATGGGAGGGGGAAAAAGGTGGAGATTCATGGGGAGGAAGCGCAGACCGTTGTATAGGGTGGCAGGTGATGAGTGGAATGGACGAGAAGAAGGTAACACGGGAAAACCAGGGGTTCTAAAGGGGGTGAGTCGTTCGGCTAATGGGGAAAGAAGATGGTGCACCAAAAGAAGAATGGGGAGAAACCCTAACCAAAAAAGGAAGAAAGAATAACGATTAAAATATATAATAAAAGAAAGAAAATATACATATAAAATAAAAGTAAAACTAATAATTATAATGATGATAATATCCTTATGTATTTAAAAAAGCTATTAAATTTTTATCAGAGTTCTTGTTTTATTTTTATCCAATTTTATTCCTCTATAATTTTATTTCTTTATTAATAAGTCATTTAATTTAATTTGTTAATCATCGAGCAACGCGTGTGGTGAACTAGGTGAGGTCACATGGCGACTCAGGCGAGGCCGCTCAACTTTGACCGCGGTGCGCTGGATGCAACTAAGAGTGAAACATTCGTTTCAAAATAAAAGCTCCTAAAATTAAGTCAGCATCGAATCGAACTATCTGGTACCCAATAAAAATAATAAAATAAATAATACAAAAAAGGATGGGTGTGACAGCCTCTGCATTTCACATAGAAGTATTCTTTTCGCGCAACCTGTTCTTTGAGTGAAAATAGTTCTTTTACACACAAACTTGTTGTTTTCACACAACTCTCTTGTGCACTCCAATTTCACGCGCCAGAGTTCAAACACTCTATTCGTCTCAAGCTACACCTAATGGAGGGGGGATACATCATATTTATACGAAAAATCATCTGTGCACAAAAAAATCTCCTTCAGTGCATAATTCTCTTCGAGCGCGAAAAACACATCTTTCACGCAACACCATTTTTCATTCACTACTCCAATATTTCGTGCACCTATTGCCTTTTTCAATTTTCGAGATTTGGACCTCAAAATTAATCTTGTTTGAAAAACTTCATTCCTCTATTTCGTGCGTCCCACAAAAACTTCGCGTGCAAATTTCCTTTTTTACGCACCATGAAAAAATTTCACCGACCGCACAAATACTTCATGAAACACTTCATTTTTTTCACGCACCGCGCTGATATTTCGCGCACCCCACTGATTTTTCACATGCCACTATATTTATTGTGCACTACTCTAATTTTGCACGCACCTTCCTTTTCCAAAAACACATCTCTTGATTTTATCATTTTCAGGACCAAAAATTTTGAAAACACTGGAAAACGGTGCCACCTTGTGTTGGGTCGGAAGAAAGATGAGGGAATGATGGCAAGAGGGGGGGTGAATTGCCTCTTAAAAAAAATAACAAATTAAAATCAAAGTTAAATGAAAGCAGCGGAAATAAAGAGGCAAGACACACAAAATTGATAACGGAGTTCGGCCAAAACTCGGCCTACGTCTCCGCTCCCAACTCAACCGTTGAGAGATTCCTACCGCTTGCTTTTCAATGGTTTTAGCAAGAAACCCACTAGGCTTTGAGGTAGCACTAGGACCTATTACAGCTTGCTTTTTGTGGTTTAGCAAGAACCCACTTGCTTTTGATGGAATAGAAAGAACCCACTAGCCTTTTTAACGGGTGAAGGATAGCTCACCGAAACACAAGCCTTTTAACAGGAAAGGCTTGAAGAAACCTCTTCACACCTTAATGGTGGTGTGAGAACCCAAAAGAAAGGGGGAAGAGAAAAGGTTGGGGTTTGTAGGCACAAACCCAATTTTAAGCTCAAAAAGAATAAAACAATAAAAACCGTATTTGGAGAAGTCTTGGGCGCCTTTGAATGGATGGAGATGTTGAAGGCCGCTTCCAAGCTTCTTTGGAGGAGCTCCTTGGATGTGGAAGTTGTTGGAGCAATTGGGGTTCCCTTGGAGGAATGCGCCGGAGGTACGCCAAATGATCAATAAGGTGTCCGTGGGCTTCCATATAGTTCCGGTTTTTGTCCAGGGCTTCCGTATAGTTCCGGTTTTTGTCCAGGGCTTCCTTGGCCTTTATTTATAGGCATGGAACCCTTGGGGAGGCTTCGGAGCCGTTGGAGAGGCTAAAAGAGCCGTTGGGAGCCAAGTGGACAGGCTGGTCAACAGCCCAACGGCTAGTTTGACTGTGTCCACCGGCTGGCCGGTGCAGGGCCACCGGTTGGCCGGTGTTTGCAAAAAGGCATAGGATTCCTGTCCAGGGGCCACCGGCTGACCGGTGCCAGAGCCACCGGCTGGCCGGTGGCAAGACAGTAGCTGGCACTGTTGGGAGAGGGTTCCACCGGCTGGCCGGTGCTGAGGCCACCGGTCGGCCGGTGGGGAGGTAGTAGCTTCCCTTTGAGTGCAGGTGCCACCGGCTGGCCGGTGGTCAAGCCACCGGCTGACCGGTGGTGAGGCAATGGCTCTGTCTTCTGCCCAGGGTCCATCGGTCGACCGGTGCTACCACACCGGTTGGCCGGTGGACTGAATTTCAGTCCACTTGATGTCCATTCTTGGGCCAATCCTTTGGCAATCTTTCGCCTATCATCCACAACACTTAAAACACAATATTAGATAAATAAGAAGGTGATTGTGATCATGAAAATCAAACAATGAGGGGAACGAGATGTACAACAATCTCCCCCTATTTTGATGATCACAATCACCAAAACAATTAAAATAAAATACTGAAATTGAAAGGAACTTCTAAGCATGATGAAAAGGATTCTCCCCCAATCAATCAAGAAATTTCTCCCCCTTTGTGATTATCAAAATAGCACGGGGCATAAAACTTGATTGAGGGAATGATTTGAAAAACAAGATTGAGATTTGAAAATCAATTGAAATTTTTGAAATTGAAATGAAAATTTGAATAACAGTTTGAATTGAAAGTTTTGAATCAAAAACCAATTGAAATTTGAAAATTTTGAAATGAGAATTTGAAACCAAGAGTTGAAAATGAATGTTTGAATTTAAAGACTAAAAAGATCCTAACTCCCCCTAAATAAAACAAAATATCATCGGGGAGAGGGATTTTGAAAAGAGATGATTTTAGGCCCGGAGAGAATTGCTAAGAGGGATTTTTCAATCCACACTTGTCTCATAGCAGGTCTTCTCCTATAAAATTCATCGGAATAAAAAATCGATTTGGGCCTACCATACCGGGCGTTTTTGCAATTACATTCATATATCATGTGCCCGGATTTTTTACAATAATTGCAAAATTTATAACAAGAGCTCCCCCTTACAAAAACAGTGGGTGCATGGGAGGAGGAAGCTATATTGGTATATCCTAGCCCTTGGGTGGTTCTAGATATTCGTTGGGAACCTAGGAGATTGTTCAAATTTTGTTCACCTTGGGTGAACTTGGCTATGGTCTCCCTTAGGTCTTTGATGGTTGATTCCATGGAATCAACATTTGGGAAATTTTGGATTTTGAGGGACATCTCCTCCTTCTCTTTGAGAAGTTGTTCTTTTTCGGAGGAGAGTTATTTGAAAGTCTTTTTTAAAGCAACAAATTTTGATGATAAATCATGAAAACCTTTTTCTAATTGGTCTCTAGCATGTGAGAGTTCTTCATAAGATAAATGATTGAAAGAATTTGAATTTTAAGAACAAGAGGAGGAGGAGTCGGAAGATGTTACCTCATGTTTTGCCATTAGGCATTTTGTACCTTGGTCGCTTGAGGAGGAGGAGGAGGAGGATGATGAGGTGTCACTCCATGTCGCCTTGAGAACCTTTTTCTTTCCTTTTTCCTTTGGCGTGGCCCGTTTTTTGTTGAGTGGGCAATCGGGCTTGTAATGGCCCTTTTCGCCGCACCCGTAGCATTTTACCTTGGGCTCGGATCTTGCGGTGGGTTCTTGCTTTCGGTGCTTGCGGGATTTCTTCTTCTTGTGCTTCTTCATAAACTTGTGCATTTGGCAGGCGAGATTCTCCATTTCCGAGTCGCCGCTTGATGATTAGGAAGATGAAGATGATGATGAGGTGGAGGAGCTTACTTCTTTTTGTACCTTGAGGGCAATGTTCTTTGGTGTCTTGATTGGTGTGCCCTCCTTTTGAGCTTGCCTCCTCATTGTAATCTCGTACGTCATTAGGGATCCGATGAGCTCCTCTACCGGCATATTTTTGACGTCCTTAGCTTCTTGGATCGCCGTCACCTTTGGTGCCCATGAGCTCGGAAGGACCCATAAGATCTTCTTGACCATCGTCTCGGCTGAAACATCATCACCAAGAGATTTCCTTCCATTGCACACGTCAGTAAAGCGAGTAAACATTTCAGAAATAGATTCATTTGGATGCATAGAAAAAGACTCAAAATCTTGCCTATACATATCCAATCTAGTGTCTTTGACTTTGTTAGTGCCCTCATGAGTTACTTCTAAAAGTTTCCAAATTTCATGTGAGGAGGTGCAAGTAGACACTCGATTGAATTCATTTCTATCTAAGCCGCAATGGAGAGCGTTCATGGCTTTGCCATCAAGCTCAAAATTCTTAATATCGGCGGGGGTCCATTTGGATTCGTCGGGGGTAGACAAAGTGTAACCTTGCATGACTATTTTGTAAATGGGATATCCTATACTTCTCAAAAAAGTGGTCATGCGGGTTTTCCAATAATTATAGTCGGTCCCATCAAAAAATGGAGCCCGACCCAATGAGTAGCCCTCGGGGGTGAAAGAGGTAGATTCCATCAAAAAATAGGATCTTTAATTTGAAACCGTTTAAGGATTTATTCAAATACTTGCTCTGATACCAATTGTTGGGTCGGAAGAAAGACGAGGGAATGATGGCAAGAGGGGGGGTGAATTGCCTCTTAAAAAAAATAACAAATTAAAATCAAAGTTAAATGAAAGCAGCGGAAATAAAGAGGCAAGACACACAAAATTGATAACGGAGTTCGGCCAAAACCCGGCCTACGTCTCCGCTCCCAACTCAACCGTTGAGATATTCCTACCGCTTGCTTTTCAATGGTTTTAGCAGGAAACCCACTAGGCTTTGAGGTAGCACTAGGACCTATTACAGCTTGCTTTTTGTGGTTTAGCAAGAACCCACTTGCTTTTGATGGAATAGCAAGAACCCACTAGCCTTTTTAACGGGTGAAGGCTAGCTCACCGAAACACAAGCCTTTTAACAGGAAAGGCTTGAAGAAACCTCTTCACACCTTAATGGTGGTGTGAGAACCCAAAAGAAAGGGGGAAGAGAAAAGGTTGGGGTTTGTAGGCACAAACCCAATTTTAAGCTCAAAAAGAATAAAACAATAAAAACCGTATTTGGAGAAGTCTTGGGAGCCTTTGAATGGATGGAGATGTTGAAGGCCGCTTCCAAGCTTCTTTGGAGGAGCTCCTTGGATGTGGAAGTTGTTGGAGTAATTGGGGTTCCCTTGGAGGAATGCGCCGGAGGTACGCCAAATGATCAATAAGGTGTCTGTGGGCTTCCGTATAGTTCCGGGTTTTGTCCAGGGCTTCCGTATAGTTCCGGTTTTTGTCCAGGGCTTCCATGGCCTTTATTTATAGGCATGGAACCCTTGGGGAGGCTTCGGAGCCGTTGGAGAGGCTAAAAGAGCCGTTGGGAGCCAAGTGGACAGGCTGGTCAACAGCCCAACGGCTAGTTTGACTGTGTCCACCGGCTGGCCGGTGCAGGGCCACCGGTTGGCCGGTGTTTGCAAAAAGGCATAGGATTCCTGTCCAGGGGCCACCGGCTGACCGGTGCCAGAGCCACCGGCTGGCCGGTGGCAAGACAGTAGCTGGCACTGTTGGGAGAGGGTTCCACCGGCTGGCCGGTGCTGAGGCCACCGGTCGGCCGGTGGGGAGGCAGTAGCTTCCCTTTGAGTGCAGGTGCCACCGGCTGGCCGGTGGTCAAGCCACCGGCTGACCGGTGGTGAGGCAGTGGCTCTGTCTTCTGCCCAGGGTCCATCGGTCGACCGGTGCTACCACACCGGTTGGCTGGTGGACTGAATTTCAGTCCACTTGATGTCCATTCTTGGGCCAATCCTTTGGCAATCTTTCGCCTATCATCCACAACACTTAAAACACAATATTAGATAAATAAGAAGGTGATTGTGATCATGAAAATCAAACAACGAGGGGAACGAGATGTACAACACCTTGTATCTGCTATTTTCGTACCACCTCCAAATCGTTCATTCCTTTATCGAGGATCTTTAATCAATCATGGATTGTTGAAAGCATCCCTTGAACATAAAAAAACACCATGTAAGCCCCCTTTGTCAATACACTCATACATCATGGTCTTCTTTTTCAACAAACACAACATGGAGGCCCACTTTGTCAACAAACACAATCACCTCAAAATGCATCAATGATGCCTTGACGGATTTTTTCCCATCAATCTCCCTATTTGGGTTTCTTGACAACACTTCCCATAAAAATTCTCTACACATTGATAATTAATTAAAGCTTCTTCCATCCACTACCACTCTGGATCTTGCGATTCTGATAGCATTCAAGGATTCACTTATCACGTACTCTAAGCCCAAATGATCAATGATCGGCATGTGAAACTAGAGTAAATGAAAATTTCATCAATGAAACACTTTATTTATGACATCAACTGTCAACAGAAAATGGATACCAATTAGAAAACTGATACCAATTATTGATCACTGGAAACCCTCTCTCACTGTCACATGTCTGCTTTTATCATGATCCTTAGTTGTCGTGATATCTATTATTTGATCGATCACTTCAAGCATTGTCAAATTTCAAACTGTCACTATTTTCAAATAGCTTCAACTATTTTTTTCATTCAACTCCCACTATCTCATTGGTCTCCCCCTATCTCGTTGCTCCACCTATCAGCTTCTCCCCGTGTCTTTGACTAAGACATTTTCTCCCATCTTTAGCAACAGTTTCTCTCACTTGAGGAGTCGCTATTTCTACCGCTTTGTCAACAAACCCAAAGTTCACACCATTGTGGTTTGAAACATCGAAAAGATCAGATATTAGTAAATTTTAGGAAAACACACAATACCTCGGGGAGAGTGGGTGTGGTCCCACATCAACACTTTTCAAGTGTGGGGAGTCGACTAGACTCCCACAACCAGTTAATGCCTCTGAAAATCTTTTTTGGGTAGGACCATTGATAGAATATCTGCAACATGTTGCTCTGTAGGCACATACTCCAAATTCACAAGCCCTTACTCCACCTTCTTCTTGATGAAATGATATTTTATCTCAATGTTACTTGTCCTTGAGTGATGAACTGGATTTTTTCTAAGATTGAAAGCACTTGAGTTATCACACTGGATTCCGATCAGACACTTCACTTCAACTCCCATATATTCAAGCTGCTACTTCTTCAACAATAACTGTGTTCATGCTTGGGTGGCTGTAATATAAACATCCTCTTTGGTGCTCAGATAAATGCCATATTTCTTCTTGCTTAGCCAAGAAACACAGAAGACACCATGATAGAATGAACCTCCTAACGTTGATTTCCTATCATATGCTGAACATGCCCAATCTGCATCAGTATATCCCAATAACTCGGTCTGAGATTTTCCATTATACATCAAGTCGAAGTCCATCATCCCCTTGATATGCCGAAGTATTCTTTTCAAATCAAGAAAGTATAATTCCTTGTGATTTCGTGGATATCGAGCTTCTTGGAAGGTGGAAAAAACAATATCAGGTCTCATCGCTCTCAGGTACAGTAAACTCCCAATAATTAAACTCTATTCTATGATATTAAATGATATGACAATATCATCTTTCGATAATTTCATCTAGGTAGCAACCAGAGCCTTCATCTCCTTGTAATTTTCCATTCCAAATCATTTCAAATACTACTTGGCATATTTTGATTGAGAAATGAATGTTTCATTCCTTCATTGTGTCACCTGAAGTCCAAGAAAAAATGTTAGCTCTCCAATCATTGACATTTTAAACTCACTTTTCATGAATTCAGAAAACTATCTGCATTGAGCTTCATCTGATAAGACAAATATTATGTCTACAACATAAACCAAGACCATCATTCTTTGATTACTATTGTTGTTGAAATAGATATTATAATCAACACCCCCACGCTGGAAACCATACTTCTTCAATTAATGATCAAGCCTTGAGTACTATGATCTTGGTGCATGTTTCAGCCCATTCAACACCTTCTTTAGTCAGAAAACCTTTTTTTCATCCTTATGAATGATAAAATCGTTTGGATGCTCAATAAACACCTCTTCCTCCAGAACCCCTTTCAAAAATGCAGATTTGACATCCATCTGAAAAACATTGAACTCTTGTTGCACAACAATGGCTAGAAACAATCTTACTTTCTCTAGTCTCACAACTAGTGCAAATGTCTTATCAGTATCTATTCCCTCAGTCTGGGAGTATCCATTGCACACTAGTCGTTCTTTTTTCTGAATCACTGTTTCATCTTCATTCATCTAATTGAGGGATACCCATTTAGTCTAGATGAAATTATTATCTATTGGCCTCAAAACAATCTCCCACGCCTGATTCTTCTCAATCTAATCTATCTCTTCATTCATTTCCTGAATCCTGTTTTCATCTTCAGCTGTATCAGCAAAGAATTTCGGCTCAATCTATGATTGTAAAGATGTATGTTGTAGTTATTTCATTCTTCGTGTCTTCACTGGAGCTAACTGATCACCAATGATATTCTTCCTATCAATTTCAGCTCGATTTCTTTGCTTTTTTTCAGATACAGATTTTACATCCTCATGCTAATCATCAGTATCTTATTCTAAATAAACATCATCCACTTCTGCTCCCCATACATTTCTTTCATCCACATCACTGTCATCATGAAATTATTCACTGTGCTGTTGAATGATCCCCTCATTATCTACAATAATGACATCATTTCACTCAACTACATTTCCCATCATTTTGTTAAATCATTTATATGCCTTCATTTTTCATGAGTAGCCAAGGGATATCCCTTCATCTACTCATGACTCATATTTCCTATGTTTTCCTTGTTGAGGATAAAGAACTTACTTCCAAATATTCGAAATTATTTCACAGTCAGCTTCTTTACATACCACATCTTGTACGAAGTCTTTCCTTCCTTCGGACACTACAAAGCCCTGTTAGAAATGTAGAATGATGTCAAAACTACTTCCTTCCAAAATTTCTCTAGTAGGAATTATTCAATGAGAATCATTCTAGAAAAGTTATTGAATATCAGATTTATCCTTTCAACCACTTCATTATGCTGTGGAGTTCTTACGGAGGAATCATGATTCCTTATCCCATGTTTCTCGAGAGAGCCTTCCACCTGACTGTTTGTGGATTCCACACCACTATCAGTACAAAGCATCAAAATTTTCTGTCTAAGCATCCATTCACACTCCCTCCAGTACTATTGTAAGAATCTGAACACATCAAAATTATGGGAAATAACAAATACCCATGAAATTATGCTATAGTCATCAATTAAAATAACAAAGTACATATTTCCATCAATTTATCATAGTGTGATAGGACCGAAAACATCAGCATGCACCAATACGATCACTCATGATGACTTCTTTTCCAAGGCCTTATACGTATTTCTGAAATATTACCTTGTCAAAATGCATCACACGTGTGTGTATGATCAATTAATATATTAGGGAGGTCTCTTGATGCATCACACTTCAACAGATCATCCAGGGTTGGTTGGAGAAGACGACCAAGTCGTTTATGCCACAACCAGTTTTCTTCCTCTCGTGACAGAAAACACAGATCTTACTCTCCACTTACTAGGTAGAGATTTCACATTGTTCTTTTTTCCCTGTAGAACAGCTGCCCAGTCGCTTCCTTTGATGAAACACATCTTCTTAGTAATCCTTATAGAATTTCTAGAGTCACATTGTTGACTGATGCTGAGCAAATTGTGACTGAGGCCTTCTACTACCAAGACATCAGCAAGTCTCATCTTTTTTTACCCCAAACATGGCCTTTCCTGCGCCAATAATCATCGTGCCTTCATCATTTCCAAACCTTAAAACTATTTTCTTATTATATTTTACGCCTGTAACAAAATCCTTATTACCTGTCATGTGAGATGTGCAACCCCTATCAAGGATCCACACACCATAGAAATTTGACGCTTTAAGGAAAATTCCTGCCACCACGGCCTTCTCATCCTTCTTATTTTTGGTCCATGTTTTTTTCTTCACACTTGTCATGGATTGAGACTTCTATTTTTTCTCAGAGTATGATGGGGGAGCATCATCTTGTAAAGCTGCAAATTTATTTTTCATTTTTAAGTCACATGTTGGTTTATTGATCTGCTGTTTCTGAACATTTGGATTCTACTTTTTCACACTCCTATGTGTGGTCTAAGTGAATTACCTAGCCATGTGCCCAAATCCTCATCACCAAAAATAGTGTCCTTCAATATATGTTATGAAGTACCATTATCAGTTTGGCTACAACTTTTGTTCATATTCCCTTCGATATCTCTTGGCTATGGAACACATATAGTGTGAATGTCCCATCTTTACACAACAATAATACCTAATATAATGTACATTCATTTGTATTACTTCTACACTACGATTTTTCCCTTGGCATCTCTAAATATTCTGATTCTTCTTTGTGACCAAATCAACAATCAATATCGGGATGGGTGATTGTGGTCTGACTTTAATTTTCACAGATTTTTGTTTCTGATCAAGCCTTGAATCTACCTTAACGTCTGAGCTCAATTTCTTCTTCTTTACTGCTGAACTTTTAGGTTCCTCATTCATCATTTTAGTCTTTGTAATAACCTTCTTTCCCAAGAATGTGTTGGGAATCAACGGTTTTTCCAGGTCTTTAACTTTTCTCCGCATACTGATAACTTCCTCCTCAATCTCTTCAATATTCTTGATGTGATCGTTCCTTGTGTTTTTCAAGCCATCGTTCTCCCTTTTCTATTCTTCAATCATGATTTTATACTCACTAACTGATTCTGATTTCTCTGGTGTTGATGACTTGAGGTTCTCAATTTCATCCATCAACTCATACTTCTCATCTTCCTACTGCTGCATATAGAGTTTGGCATCACGAACAACTTTGTCATATTTCTTTTTTTCTTTGGCTCTCCAAACATCTATCTACTCAAGAGCAGCATCTAAAATAACTTGCATATCTATTTTTCTTTCAACTTCTTCTTCTTCATCACCTTCAGTTTTATTCTTCTCCTGAGAACTACCGACCCCTTACACCATTGAATTCTCTCCACAATCATTGTAGTTCTCTATCCTTTCAACTTCATCAGCCTTAGACTCGTCTGAACTGTCACATTCTATTGAAAAGTGATTTCTCTTCTTAAAGAAATTTTTCTTGAACTGTTTCTTTCTTATCCCATAGGCTGAAGACTTCTTGGGAATTTCGACTTCTTCAACATCATCATCTTATTATAACTTTTTGGGACACCTTGCTACAAGATGACCAACTATCCCACGTTGAAAACAGGATAATGGAAGTTTCCCTTTAATCATTCCATTTCCTCTTTGAAGTTTTGAGGAGAGGAATGGAATCACCTCATCTGTCTCTTATTCTTCCTGAGAATCTTAAATGGTGAGCTTCTTCATGGCCTTGAATGCCACTTCTTTAGATCATCCCTTTTCCACAACCTCATTATCATCGTTTCAAATTTCATATGCCACCAAGGTACTATGCAAATTGTTTAATGTTAGATCCTTTGGATCTCTATCTTCTAGTACTAAAACATTAGAATTATAACACGGTGGATGCTTTCTCAAGATGCACTTTACGATCATTATGTCTTCAATGAATTCTCCTAGACCTCAAATATCTTCAACAACAACATTTACCCTATCAAAGAATCCATCAATAGACTCATTCGGGTTCATTCTTAGATCTTCATACTTATTCCAAAATACATGCAGCTTCGCTTCTCTGACCTTTATATCTCCTTCATATATGATCATAGACTTTTTCCACATATCATGAGATATTTTACATGACATCACCGAGATATATATAGTATTGGACAGGGCTCCTCCCAATGAATTGATTCTCATTGCGTCAGCATCCAATTCTCATCGTTCAGCTTCTGATAATGAACCGTTGTTAATATCCTCTATAATGCCATGTATTGCTACTGTAAACACATCCATTCCCAAAGATTGGAAGTAGTGTTGCAACTGATTATTCCCTATCTGAAAATTGTTCCCATCGAAGATTGGAATCCATTTATGATTAGTTACCTCTATTTGAGAGAGAAACACAGATATCAACCTTTCCCTCTGATACCATTTTTTATGTCCACTGGATAGATACCCTAAGAGGGTGGGGGAGGGTGACATAGGGTATGACATATTAAAACAACTACCCCTTTTGATCATGTTTTCCTGTTAGAAAAAACCCTCCTCTCTCTTCTTCCCGATGTAGAGTATGAATAAATCTTAAAGCATGCATAGGACACAAAGATTCATATTCTGTTCACCATCACTGGGATACGTCTAAGGAGCATACACCGGTAGTGTCTTGATGTACCAATTACACAATAAACGCACTGATGTTTACAAGTTTGAAGTGGACTGACTGTCCCTCCTGGTTTATAACCACTCACAATCTTAGAACTCACTGCTCTCTCAACTAAAGTGAAATCACTGCTTCTTTAGAAGATCCACTCATTGTTTATTGATCTGTAGGTCTCTTCATTATTTATAATGAAATTTAAATCTGTAACTGTTGATAGATTCTCTGTTCACATCCCACTTTCACCTGTAGATAAATCTCAATTTGCACTGGATGTACCGTGAAACTGTAATTTTTACACCCATCCCTTACCGCAGCTTACACGTAATTATTTGTATTTTCATGAAATTCACATTTCATAGAGCACCCCATTTATGCACAAAAAATAATTTTACGCACAACTACATTTATGCACAACCTCTACACTGCCTTTACCGTAATTTTTTATTCTTGCGTGAAATTCACATTTCGCACAAAACATAATTTTTCACGAACTGACCTGCTTTTATGCATAGCCTCTGCTTTACATGAAATTTCTTCTTTTCTCTCAACCTCTGTTTTGCACACAAACAGTTATTTAATACTCAAACATGTTGTTTTTTTGCAACTCTCTTCTGTACTCAAATTTCGCGCGCCAGAGCTCAGATACTCTCTTCGTCTTGAGCTACACCGAATAGAGGGGGGTCACTTCCTATTTATTGGAAAAATTATCCCCGCACAGAAAACTCTCATTTTCCATGTAATTATCGTTGAGTGCGAAAAACACATATTCTGCGCAACACCATTTTTTGTGCATTGCTCCTCTATTTCTCACACCTCATGCCTTTTGTAATTTTGGAGCTTCAGAACATGAAATTCCTCATGAGCAAATAAATTCAACCCTCTATTTTGCACATCCTGTTAATATTTCTCACACCACTTTATTTTTTTGCGCACCACAAAAATATTTCACGGACCGCGCAAATATTTCATGAAACACTTCATTTTTCCACGCACCACGATGATATTTCGCGCACCATACATATTTTTCGCACACCACTATATTTTTCACGCACTATACTAGTTTTGCACGCACCTACCATTTCCAAAAACAAATCTCTCCATTTTCTCATTTTCAGGCCCAAAAATTTGGCAAACAGTACAAAATGGCGCCACCTTCTATCTACACTTTTTTACCGCCTCCATATAATTTATTCCTTTGTCGAGGTTCTTCAATCAATCATGGATTGTTAAAAGCATCCCTTGAAACCGAAATATCCCCATGTAATCTCCCTTTATCAACACACTCATACATCATGGTCTAAATTTTCAACAAACACAACACGGAGGCCCACTTTGTCAACAAACACAATCACCTAAAAAAGGAATCAATGATGCCTTGTGGGATTTTTCCCAACAGATAACATATCATGTTAGAAGAAGAGTATGAAATCCATATCACAAGGAAGCATACCAAATAAAAAACAATTCTCTGATATAGGAGAAATCAGCCACATAACCATCATTTTATAATATAAAACACTGTTTTTTAGCTTAAAAAGGTTTGGAAAAACAAAACAACTTGGTGGATTTTCACGTTCACCAATGGTGTTTCATCAAGTCTCACTCATATGCACATTTTTGTGCCACCTGAAAAACGTAACCACCATGAAATACTATCCATTCATTCAAATATCAGTAAAACCATGCATATGAGCACCCTGTTGATGCTCCTTTTTCATCACATTGTCTAAAAGAATGGAAAGGGAAATGACTTAGCACAAATTGATTCATCCTTTGAAGAAAACATCAAAAATTGACAAAGGAATGAAAAATGCATCAAATACATAGGGGTCGCGCATGTTCCAAAACTTTCGCGCAAGTATACATGCGCGCCACCTAATGGTCGCGCAAGTGACTTGCGCACCCTAATGGAAAATTGCCCGGGGTCTTCTCCAGCCTATAAATAGACCCTGTGAGCCCCCTATTTCAAGAGGAATTTTTTCCAGAACTCAGATTTAGATCTCTGAACGCCCAAGTCTCTTCTTCAGGTCTTCTGAAGACTTCTAAGGTAAGTTTTTTACCTAGAATGGAAGGTTTAAACAAGAGGAGTAAGGTCTAAGTGTTATAATTCAATAACACTTTTGCACCTAAGGTGTTTTACCCTTAAGGGAAATGAACATACTTGAGAGACACCCTACTTCTTCCCCAAAACATGAGCGCCACTCTTCTAGAAGTAACTCAGGATAATTATAAAGGCATTGGTTAAGTATCGCCCAAGTATTACCATGCTGGTTTACAAACGCGCAAGTATCCATGTGTTGCGAAGGTATACTTGCGCGACCAGGACTTGCGTGCCCACGCAGTACTTGTGTGCCTACCAGGACTTGCGCGAACCTAACTTTTTGGGTGAAATTTCTTGTCTATTTAACCCCTCTTATGTCGTTCCACCTCTCATATTCAAGATTCAGTCTTCAAGACACTCTTAGAAGCCATTTATGGCATGATTTCTTGAGTTGGCTTCTTTATCTGAAAGGAACACCGTGGAACATTTCTCAAAACCTAGTGATTTTCACATTCCTTTGTCACTAAAGATTGAGATTTCATTCATTCAACATCATACTTTAAAGATGAGAGATCCCTTAACCTGGGCCTCCTTTTCAAGAGTAAGCCCCAGTCTCAAATCTGGGCCTCCTTTTCAAGAGTATGCCCCAGTCTCAAATCTGGGCCTCCTTTTCACGAGTATGCCCCTATCTCAAATATGGGCCTCCTTTTCAGGAGTAAGCCCCAGTCTCAAATATGGGCTTCCTTTTTAGGAGTAAGCCATAGTCTTCTCCCTTGACTTCAAAAACCATAGTTACCAAGCAACCATCAGATGTTTCTCTATCCTGACATGTACTGGAGGAGATACAACAATCTGTTGTAGACATTTGAATTGATGAGAAAATCAATATAGAGCATAGGCCTCGCATATAATTTCTCCGTCGATCCTAGAAACCAAAACACCATCCTTGCAAGCTAGCATGTATGTCATCAAATCCAGGTGGGACATTCCATCATCAACAAACCACCCGGTTGGCGGATTTCCATAGGGATAGAAGCTAAATTCCTTAAACATGCTTAGCCTCACTTTAATGTCATAGGCCTTGATATCTAATGATGCAACTCCAGAGAATTCTTGCACTGACGGCATAAAAGAACATTCAAGAATTTGTAATACATTATGTACATTATAAGTCCTAAAGTGAGTGGCGATCCATCCCCATAAAACTGGTAATGGTCCCACTATTCATAAAGGAGTTTTACCCATGAAGACATGAAGAAAAATCATGTGAATCATTGCTAAAATGGGGGTAGCCAACCCAACCATTTTTCCCTCAGCCAATTTTTCCGCAATGACTATGGTCCCTGGCCTGACGCCTCCCTTCGAATCCATGACTGTCAAAAGATAAATGCTGAGCCATAAATCCAAGAATCCCTCCAGATGAGTCTTCTTCAGAATCCTTTGATTCAACTCATATCCCCATTTCTCAAACTCTCCTACTTTTAGAGTTGGCCAGAATGTGCCAGGAGCACCCCACTTCTCAGGTTTTTGGAATGTGGTAGGACGGGTAGTCTTATTATCATAGGATTTCTTTTTCTTGGATCCTTTTTCTTTCGGCTCCTTCTCCTTTGGCTCCCTCTCTTTCTTCTCAATAATAAATATATTCATCCACTCCTACGGATGAATATCCTTTCTAGAATGAGTTAATGAGGTCTTCGAAATCTTGAGCCCGTGGAAGATCTAAGATAATTCTCGAGCTAAAGAAGGAGTATTTTCTGAATCATTCCAAGTCACCTTGGGTGGAATGAATTCATCATACATGTCACCCAAAATTGGAGCCCCTGAGATCTTGTGGACATCCCACAGACTGATTCCTACTTCTTCATGAGTCAGATGGAAAGAATTAGTTTCTAGGCTTCAGTGGATGAGTATCTCCGGCACGAAGTTATCGTGTCTATAAATATATGTTTTCCCAACCCAGACAGCTTCGTATATCGCGACTCCTTTCAGATCCTCGACAAACTCTGCACAGGTTTGTCACACCCAGTATTCCCACATCCACGTTGGCTTCACGCCTCCCCAACAACGGGTGTCCCAACTTTTCTTCCAGCCTTTGGATTGCTCCATCTGAGCATTTCGGAAGATTGAAGGATGACAATGTGGTTGCAGCTCAGGCGTATGAGGTTTCAGATTTGGCGTACAAGGGCTATGATGCATCATGTTGGCCTTCTCCACTGTTCCAGGACTTAGAAATACTCCTCCACATGGGATATTTGCTGAAGAAAAGTTGGTATAATTATGAAACCAAGAAAATGGGAGATAGTTCCTTGCTTCTTGAAGAGTAACATCTCGTAGATGACCATAGCCATACAAAGGCAAATAAATGCTTTGGGGGAATTCCCAATGATATTTCATCAGATACTTAGCCAAATCCGGGAGAGTGATACTTTTGACGGTTTAATAATCATGGCCAATGATGTTTATCATATCATCAATCCGTTTGCAAGCCAGTTCATCAGCTATTCCGGTTCTAAGAGCCATTGATTCTGCATAAATGTTGAGTAAATTAACTTTTAAGTAAGTTGATTTTTCATAAAATTTGTGAAAGAATTTCAGAAAAAATGGAAAAGGCATTACGGCGCGCAATTCTAAGCTTGGCACGCAAGCATCGATGTTTCGTGCATGTGTTAATGTGCCGCGCATGTTTCTGGCGCGCACGTATCACTGTGCAAGTCCTATTACCTTGACAACAGCGCGACAGCGATGAAACATCGGAAAACGAGAGACATGAGCGGCAAAGTTGACCTGTGCGGTGAGAGCTCGAGAATCCAGAAATCAGATGTTATGCGCGACAAATGACCGCATAATTATTGGTCAGGCTACCCACCTGCGCGCCTACAGACAGCGTGCTCCATCTCGCGCACTCCAGCCCTGCGCGGCACACACTTGTGCGCCGCCCTCTGTGCCATAAACACTTGCGCGCCACCTTTCCTTTGGATTTCGTCTTTTCCTCAGAGTCACATCCTCATATATTTCGGATCCGAATCTGAGGGGGGACATTTGTTGATGCTCCTTTTTCATCACATTGTCTAAAAGAATGGAAAGGGAGATGACTTAGCACAAATTGATGGATCCTTTTTCAAAAACATCAAAAAAAGATAAAGGCATGAACAAAGCTTCAAATGCACATGGGTCACACAAGTTCCATCACTATCGCGCAAGTATACTTGCGCGCCACCTAATGGCCACGAAAGTGACTTGTGCACCCAAAAGGATAGCTGCCCAGGTTCTTCTCCAGCCTATAAATAGACCCTGTGGGCCCCCCAATTCAGGAGAATTTTTTCCAGAATTCAGATTTAGAGCTCTGAACGCCCAAGTATCTTATTTAGGTCTACTAAACACTTCTAAGGTAATTCATTACCAAGAATGGATGGTCTAAACAGAGGAGTATGGTCTAAGTGTTAGAATTCACTAACACTTCCATGCCTAAGGTGTTTTACCCATAAGGGAAATGAACATACTTGAGCGCTGCCCTACTTCCTCACCAAAACATGAGCGCCTCTCTTCTGGATGTACCTCAGGATAATTCTAAAGGCATTTTTCAAGGATCGCCCAAGTATTACCATGATGGTTTACAAACGCGCAAGTACCCATGTGTCACGCATGTATACCTGCATGACCAGGACTTGCACGCCCACGCAGTACTTGCGCGCCTGCTAGGATTTGTGCACCCCTGCCTTTTTGGGTGCCCTTTCTTTCCCATTTAACACCTCTTATGACATTCCACATCTCCTATTCACGATTTAGGCGTCAAGACACTCTTAAAATCCATTTATGGAATGATTTCTTGATTTGACTTCCTTATTTGAAAGGAACTCCATGGAACATTTCTCAAAACCTCTTGATTTTCAAAATCTTTTGTCATTAAATATTGAGATTTCATTCATTCAACCTCATCCTTTAATGATGAGAGATCCCTTAACCTGGGCCTCCTTTTCAAGAGTAAGCCCCAGTATCAAATCTGGGCCTCATTTTTAGGAATAATCCCCCGTCTCAAATCTGGGCCTCCTTTCCAGGAGTAAGCCCCAGTCTCAAATATGGGCCTCCTTTTAAAGAGTAAGCCCCAGTCTCAAATATGGGCCTCCTCCTTAAGATTAATCCCCAACCATAATTCACATAACCTGGTCCTCCTTTTCAGGAATATGCCCCAGTAATAATTCTCAAGACTGGGTATCCTCCTCAGGAATAAGTCCCAAGTCCTCATTAACCTGGGGCTCCTTTTCAAGAGTAAGACCCAATCTCAAATATGGGAATTCTCCTTAGGAGTAAGCCCCAAGTCCCTTAACTAGTCCTAATTTACTTTTGACATGGACTTCCTTCTCAGGAATAAAACCCAATCATATGTCCCCTCCTAACTTGGGCATCTTCCTTAGGAGTAAGCCCCAAGATTAGTGTATCCATATCTCCATAAACCACATATACCTTTATGGACCCTGTTCTGGAATTTCATCCCTAAAGTAAATCTTACTCCTCATTTCTTATGATTGTATCTTTCATGTCACAATTGTCTGGCTTTACCAATACCTCTTGTTTCTCACACTGAGCATGACTCGCGAGATATTAGAGTGTAAAAGTAATAATGACATCTTTCTTTGAGCCATCAATCATAAACATCATACTACCTTACTTGAACTACGTGGTTTCTGATTCCATTTCCAAAATAACGGATATGTAGGCAGCCCATCTGTGGTTACGATCCCAACTTTAAAATAATTTATGTCCTTCTGAATGACAATAATCTTCAAGTGCCCCACTGAGTGGATTTAAAACCAGTATGGTCATCATAATGACCAAGAGACTTTTATGTATCAAAGGATACCATTGACTAAGAATCTATAACAAATACAGATGATTCTTTATCAATGAAGAACCTCGAATACATATAAAAGATTCTCTAAATTTCCTACATATCAATCATTAATTGTCAGATCTAAAGGAAAACTCATTTTATACTTGGTAATGTAATAAGGATTCATGAACATAACATTAATCCATAAAGAGAGTCCCAGAGTAGACAATAATTCCCCTCAAAAAGGTGTGATGAGTCTGACCTCCAATCCACTTGACCAATGCAAATTCCTAAGCCTCATCAGTATACAACTAATGATCGCCTACCTTAGGAAAGTATGTTCAAATGGATATGGAATCATTGGATGTTTCCGGTTCTACAAAAAAAACCTGTTATAAATCACTTGGAATGTTCGAACCTTAAATCGATGAGGTCATCCCCAATTCCAGAGGGAAACAAAAAATGGTGAACCCGACGTGAATCCTTAACCATGTTAAAATGATGTGTTGCTTATTTGTTAGGACCCTGTTTAAACTCAATGAGTGGGCCAAAAAAAACAATCATTGACAGATGTGCTCATTCAAAATATGTAGTTGCTGAATTAATCTTGAATACGTATGTTATATCAAACAAGCACTATTTTCCAAGATTTTCTGCATTCTAAGAAATGACTACTCTTCAGTTCACATCTGTGAATACCGCTACTGCAAATGCCACTGCTACTACTCCTGCTGGGTCGTCGTCCGCTCTAAGGATGATATCACCTACTCAGCGTCTTCAACGCTGGGTATCAAATGCGCTGGTTAAGGAGTACCGTCAACACGATACCATTACAGCTCTGGAGGCTGCCAGAAAAGCCCTTCAAGTGAATAACTCACCCTGGTCATCCGGACAGTGGAGACCAGTGATCAAGATACAGGTGGTGCTAACCACCGTATCCAACCGTTTCGGGACGCTATCCCCGGAACGCAATCACCATTTTCTCTCTTATTCTGGGGAGGTGAATGAGTAGGTCTATCAGGGCATTAATTCAAGCAGACATGGGTCCTTCCCGAGGGCTCCCACCAACAATCGCCACCAGACTCGTGCAGCAGTGCACCCTCAACATGATGAGAGTACCGACTCCAGGAGTTCGGCTCAGGTTCCTCGAACCCGAGTAGGCTAGACCAATTTCCAGAGGTGAAATCCGGTTAACAGTGAGCAGGTTCTCATCTCTGCCATCTCCGGAGAAGTCCACCAACCTAACTTGGTGGAAAGCAATGAGCATGCACACACACCTTCCCGTTTTAATTCTGATGTCCTGCATACTCGTATGGAAGCATCACGCCAATCCCGCCAAGAAATTCCGGTGGAGTACTATAGGCAGGAATATACACCTGTTTATACATCACCAGCTAGTCAGCAGGCTCGTTTGACTACATATGATGGATCTTGTCAATCACGTTTGGCAAAGTTCAATCAGTAGGCACATACACCTGCTAATATTGATCAATCCTACCAACAGTCTTTCTTTGTAGCATTCGGAGAAGTCAATAGGAAGGCTCTGGTGACAAACAAGATGCAGACTCAACTTTCTACCCCTACACATGAGTACTGTCTCGATTCACTGACAGGAATAGGAGTACAGGAGAAGGCACACACACCCTCTCCAAGCATGGAATGGATGTATATCCCTGTTTCAGAAGGTGAACTCACCAAGTATATTCTATCAATTGTGAATGAGAAGAAGAAAATTCCTGCTCATATCCTGGATGCCTTTCAGGATATTGCAACTGCTTCATCGACATCTCAGGGAAAGACACATCAACAGTTCACTCCGGAACAGACACACACATCTATTCTAGTCCAAGAGTGTTGTGGGGAATACTCCCACATATCATACGGACAACCAAGTCAGGAACATACACCTAATTTGAGTGGAGATCGTCAGCCTAACCTGTCCATCTCTCCTGATCAGGCACATGCACCTGCTAAGAGCCGCCACATTCCTCAACAAGTGGTTTCAAAGGCGAGTAAGAAGGAGTCTAAGAAAAAGACCCGCCCAGAACAGTCAAGAGATCAAGGGCCAATCTGTAACAAGTCCTTGCATGATGCTGGAGTTCTTGAGGCCCTTAGACAGTTATATGTTGGAATTCAAGATTCTACCCCTGATTTCCCAACAGTGGGAACATTTATTCTGAAGGTCTTCAACAGATACTTCCTCATGAAGACTTGCTTCATGAAAATTTGGTCGATCTCGAAGTTTCATCTTCACATTCAAGCCACAGGAACCCTCTGTATGGAAAGAAGACCAAGGAGCAAGAGATTTTGTCTTTTGTTGTAACCCACCATGGTGGTCCTCCCCATGATGATGAATTTTTCTGCGAAAGTCATCTCCATAGTAGTGATGCATATTACCCAGAAAAGGATTCAGTGGACAATGTAGTTCTGAGAAATCCCTCTTATCTTGAGGCACTTGAAAATGCGAATCCAGTCATGTCATATGTTTCATCACTAGCAGGTGAAATACATTCTCAATCAGAAGATAGACTAGGGTGTAGGTTATTCTACGAACCACCCCTAAGTCATGCATCTTCTAGTTTAATCAGTGATTTCTCTACCAATCCTGTTGAATCCAATGAAGCAACAAGGAAGCACTAGCTCAGGTCAAAACAGGTAGAAGAATATTCATCCAATGATAAAGAGGAAATGCTGAACATGAGGAAACAACTGGCGAAAGGTGATGTGCCAGTCATGTTTTGGACTCTGGCTGATTTTTAGTATGACATTCCAGAAATGATGACGGAAGATGGAATTCATGATATTCGTCTCAACATATGGAAAAGTCTTTGTCAGTTGAAAAATAAATTATTATCTTATGATGAATATGAAAATCATGTTATGATAATAGAAGGGTTACAATGCCAAATTGAAATGGAATCTCTATCAGTCTCTCCATATCCGAAATCTGAAAAGTAGCAGAGATCCCTTCAACGATCATGCCTTGGCACACTAAGAATGGTGTGCCAGTTAATTTCCAATGCCTCATTAGGTATTCATGTCAGAGGATGGGGTGTTCATGGAGCACAAAATTTCACGGTGCTCTCTAGTCAGCAATGCCCGCTAAAAATGGTCTCATGTAATGTTATTTCCCATGGCCGGCCACAGATACCTGGCTTTGTTTGTAATTAAAAGATTTCCCAAGAACAGGCTTCAACTAGTTCCTCTCAAAATCAAGAATACAGATAACATGATGTTGAATTACTCCTGTATCATGAAAATGAGAATGTTGAACATGCCTCTTGTTTGGAGCAAGCGCATCACCATGTGACAGAAGTGTCAAAAATCATCCAACGGTATTTTGAACCGGGTGATAAAAGTGGATGTCGATTGATACATCCAGCTAATTTCTTGACCAAGGTCTGCAAGATCATGATAGATTTTAAGAAAGCCTCAGACATAGCATGTCAGGATCCACCCCAGCTCACCAGACTGGGGACACTTTTAAACCAACCCTCGGAATCAACAAATAGGATTCAAGGAGTTGAGAAACGACAACAGGAATAGCCCCAGTCTACCGGACTGGGGACTTTTTCAAATCATAAACCCCCTCCTCAGATAGGGTCGGTCTTTTCTTGATTGGGGAAGAAGCCACAAGAGGAACGTAGAGCCAAATTATCAGGAGATTCTCTCCATATTACGGTTCGTCAAGAAGTTCCTGAGAGATCGAATCAACAAAAGAAAATGTCTCATCAAAGACATGGAAGGAGACAATTGTGAGGTTCTGGGATTGCGCAGTGGATGCCTGTGGGCCGGGTTTTTTAATTTTTTCTTCTTCACCGGAGTGACATAACCTTATCAGCTCCGGTGATCTTGTCCCGGCTTGGTCTGAGGATCTCGTAAGGGTCTTTAGGAGAAAAAAGTAAACATGAACATTTACCTTGTTCGGAATTGACGTGAAGGACACCAGCAATTGTTGCTCAAAGACTCCGACGACGAGGCCCTCTAGATCGTCCACACACATCATGCAAATCTACACGTGCGTCGTTCGTCAAGATCTGGGTGCTAGCGCGGATCTTCGACGCACACTTCGACGTAGCGATGATGACCACAAAACTAGAATCTACGATCCGTGAAGGTGGAATTTAAAGAACTTGATAGTTTGAGAGAGTATCTCTCAAGAACTCAAGAGGAGATAGAGGCTCTCAATTCCAACAGATGAATAGTCACAAGGGGAGAGCCTCTCTTTAAATATATATAGGGAATATCTAAAATACGCGGTAAGGGTTCCCGGCCCCCGTGTATTACACATTCACTATATATATTATAAATATTTATTTATGACAAATTAAATTATGCCATAAACAATATTTATTATTTATCACTGAACTGTAATATATATAATTATATATATATATATATATATATTATGTGATAAACATGAGTCTAACTCAACCCGCACCTCCTGATAATATTAATCGAACCCAAGATATAAATATCTGTCCGATTAAAATTTATCTATGTGTTTACTAAATCACTCGTAAATACATGTTATAAATAAATTCCGAAAATTATTCCAAACATGAATAATAAAAGAATTTATTTATTACTTGGTGATCCATAGGACTTGGATAATACCCGGACCTCGTGGTGGGGCCCACCAAGCCCTATGATCCTATTCATCAGAATAGGGCAGATTGTCAAAGCGCTGTTGTGTGTGACCCTCTAGGCCCTTATCTCAATAGCAGTGAATAATATCTCCGACCTGGAGAGGGGTCTAGCAACCCATCAAGGCCCCTATAGAGATAAGGAAAAGTCAAAGCAGCGACTACCTTCCCACGAACACAGTCTGTGTAATCTAATCACTTCGTTATCGATATCTCAATAAAAGCAGAATGCATACTCAGTGTCATCATTCCTCATTTTCTTTACTTTGTTTGTTGATTTGTTCGGACGGTCTTACCTTCCACTACCATGGCCACAGATTTAATGAAGGTGCAACCATCCTAATCAACCTGGCCCGAGATATCACTTCCTTAACTCGGAAGTGACAAATCCTTTCTCGATCATTCAATCAATGTCATGCCATTAATGATGTACCCGATATAATCTACCTCCCCACAACTTTTCACCATGGTTTTCGTCTTATATCAAATGTACATAATTAAATAACATTCACTGATAATAATCTCAAGTCATGAGACCATTACACATGTTTGTAGATAGGAATGACCAATGACACCAGAAACATGTGGTGCTCCTATTAAGCAGGTCTGTCCTCATGATCTCGTTAACTAGAGATCATCAAGTGCGAACTTCATGAGATGAAGTCTCAATGCTTATGAGACCCCAGCACCTGATGGTCACACATCATCTGTGTACTTTCAGAATGATGTAACTGGACCATAGGATGTTACTTTAATATTACTGTCATGGCATTTCAGGGTTCTCATTATAGCCTGGGACCTGCTATAACTATTTGAAGCGACAGGTAATCTAAGGACATTTCCATTAACAAAGTGGATTCAGAATTATCTACACTATCATGTCAAGATAAATACATGTATAAAACAAACTGTATACATGTAACAGTAATCAAAGTACAAAAAAATTTGGGTCTAGGGAACCCACTTACAACACTCCCACTTGCATAAGAGCCAACTGCTAACAAGTTTCAATCCGCTAGCTCTCACATGTGAATCATGCTTCTGTTGAGAAATGGTTTTAGTCAGGGGGTCTTCTACGTTTTCCTCTGTGGCTACTATGATAACAGTCACATCACCTCTTTGAGTAAAATCCCTCAAGAGATGGAACTTCCGAAGAATATGCTTTGTCCTCTGGTGTGACCTGGGCTCCTTGGTAAGCACCACTGCAACAGTATTGTCACAATATACTGGAACATGGTTGAACAGCTAGGTATAACACCAATGTCTGAGATAAAGATACATATCCAAACTGCTTCCTTTTCTGCATCGGAAGCTTCAATATATTCGGACTCTACTGTAGAATCAGCAACCATGGATTTCTATGAGCTTCTCTAGATCACTACACCACCATTCAGGCAAAATATGTAGCCTGACTGCGATTTCATATCATCATGACATGTCTGGAAACTAGCATCAGTGTATCCCCTCACAACTAGTTCCTCATCTCCTCCATACACCAGGAACGTATCCTTTGTATGCCTCAAGTACTTAAGGATAGTTTTAACAGCTGTCCAGTGCAACTCTCCTGGATTGGCTTGATATCTACCCACTATGCTTAAAGAAAAGGCAACATAAAACCTAGTACATATCATGGCATACATGATAGAACCCATTGCTGAAGCATAAGGAACTCTACTCATTCTGTCAATCTCCTCCTATTTTTGTGGACACATTTTCTTGGAGAGATTTACACCATGTGACATAGGCAACAATTCTCTTTCGGATTGTTCCATATTGTACCTTTTGAGTACCTTGTCAATATATGTACTTTGACTTAAGCCAAGCATCCTTTGAGGTCTATCTCGATAGATCTTGATCCCTAGGATGTAGGCTGCTTCTCCTAAGTCTTTCATGGAGAAGCATTCATTTAACCAAGTCTTAACTGACTATAAGACTTGCATCTCGTTTCCCATGATTAATATGTCGTCAACATATAAAACTAGGAAAACGATAGCATTCTATTCAACCTTTTTATAGACACAAGGCTCGCTTTCATTTTTGAAAAAACCAAAATCTCTTATGGCCTCATCAAATCGTACATTCCATGATCTTGATGCCTACTTCAATACATATATGGATCTCTGCAACTTGCATACTTTATTGGCATTCTTCGACTTAATAAACCCTTCGGGTTGAGTCATATAGACATCTTCAACCAACTTCCCATTTAGAAAAGCAGTTTTTACATCCATTTTCCATATTTCATAATCATGAAAGGCTTCTATTTCAAGCAATATTCTGATGGATTTAAGCATTGCCACTGGTGAGAAGGTTTCATCATAGTCAATGTCTTGACATTGTCTGAAACCCTTTGCAACTTGTCTTGCATTAAATGTATTAACCTTACCTTCCATGTCCAGCTTTTTCTTGAATACCGATTTACAACCAATGGGCTTTACATCAGCTGGAGGGTCTACCAAAATCCAAACATGATTTTGGTACATGGACTCCATCTCAGAATTCATGGCTTCTTTCCATGTTGCAGCTTCTTTGCCTTCTACTTATTCCTTGTAGGTCAGAGGTTCATCATCCTCAAGGATTATTGTGTCACCTGACTTGGTGACAAGAAAACCATAACGCTCTGGTTATCTAACCTCTCGCATAGACCAACGCAGTATCTGTGTCTTAGGAACATTTCTTCTTCCACTTGTTCTTGTAGAGATTGTTCCTCTACCAACTCTTGTGCATCTGGAGCATTGACTTCATCGAATTCAACCTTTCTCCCACTATTTCCAGTAGAAATGTGATCCCTTCTAGAAATGTGACGTATCTTGACACAATGAATTTACTATCTAAAGGGTTATATAGGTAGTATCATCTAGTTTCCTTAGTATAACCTATAAAGATTCACTTAGTGCTTCTGGATGCTAATTTGTCACTTGATAAAGTCTTGACAAATTCCTCACACCACCACACACGGATTTGTGTCAGATTGGGTTTCTTTCCAAACCATAACTCATATGGAATTCCATATGTGGCTTTATTTGGTACTCGGTTAATGGTATATGCTGCTGTCTGCAAGGCGTATCCCTAAAAGGATAATGGAAGAGTTGTATGACCCATCATTGATCTGACCATGTCAAGAAAGGTCTTATTCCTCCTTTCACTAACACCATTCCATTGTGGTGTATAAGGATGAGTGAGTTGAGATACTATCCCACACTCCTTCAAATGATCAATGAAAGCATGGTTAAGATATTCTCCACCTCGGTCTGACCGAAGTCCTTTTATCTTCTTACCAAGTTGGTTTTCTACTTCCCTTTGGTATTCCTTAATGAAACAAAACGAATCTGACTTATGCTGCATTAAGTAGATATATCCATACCTACTATAATCATCGGTAAAATTGATGAAGTATAGAAAAACACCCCTTTCCTCTACTGGAAATGGACCACATACATTGGTATGTATTAATTCCAGTACTGAATTGGCTTTTTCTCCCATTCCTGAGAAAGGTGTTTTGGTCATCTTTCCTTATAAACAAGCTTGACATGCATCTAAGGGTTCTAACGGTACCGAGTCTAGATACCCTTCTTGATGTAATTTTTGTAATCGCTTCTCGTTTACATGACCAAGCCTAAAGTGCCATAGGCGGGTGTTATTTGACTCATATTGGTTATTTTTTCCATTGACAACCATTACTGAGTTTTCTAGTTCTACTATATATAAACCATTGTTAAGATGTGCCATACTATAACATATGTTATCCCTATAAATTAGACAACTTTTATTTCCAAACTTGAAATAAAAACCCATAGTGTCTAAACATGACACAGAGATAATGTTTCTGGTAATAGACCGTACATAATAGCAATTTTTTAAAACAAGAACCAAACCAGTTGGTAAAGTCAAGTGATTGTCTCCCACTACCAAGGCCACCAAACTTGCACCATTCGCATCTCGGAGATCCACTTGACCATTTTCAATCTTCTTAAATCTACTTGGTTCCTGTATGTGTATACAAATGTGTGAGCCACATGTCGTATCCAATACCAAACTTGTAGATAAAGATAGATTGCATTCAATAAAAAAAATACCTGAAGCAGAAGCATCACCTTGCTTCTTCTTCCCAGCTCTGCAATTCTTTTTCTAGTGGCATTTCTTGCCACATCCAAAACAAACTGATTCTTTCTCATTACATTGCCTCTGAATCTTTGTCTTTTTGTAAGGACGATGCATTGGTTTCTTTGGCCTTGAATTGGATTTGGGCCCTTTGCCTTGCCCTTGTTTTTCTTGTTCACCATAAGGACAGATGTATTGTTTTTTTTCATGTCCTTATCATCTTGGCGAACTAAATCCAAAAGATCCCGGAGTGACTTTGTCATATGATTCATATTATAATTGACAATGAAAGTCGAGAAGCTTAACGGTAAAGAGGCAAGAATGAGATCCACTGCTAGTTCTTGGTTCAGTTTGAACCCAAGGGCTTCAAGCCTCTCAATATACCCAGTCATTTTGAGTATGTGAGGACCAGCTTGGTGCCCTTCTGCTAGTCTGCACTTATAAAGCGCACTTGAGATTTCATACCATTCTTGCCTAGCCCTCTCCTGATATAGTACTTGGAGATGTGAAATCATATTGTAGGCGTCCTCTTCCACATGATTTTTTTTCAATTGGCTGGACATGGATGACAACATGATCTGTTGTACATCAAGCGCGTCGTCTACATGATTTTTCCACTTATATGTTTCCGTCTTGCTTTCTCCCTGAGGAGGCTCAGCGGGAATTGGGGATTCCAGCACATATAAATTCCTTTCATGGTGTAGTACTATGTGCATGGGCCTATACCACTCCTGGAAGTTATTGCCGGTCATGATATTTTCTTTATCCAAGATTGATCGCAGTGATAAAGTACTAGTGGTGTTGGTGATTTCCATTTTGAATCTATATCAGATAAACATTTAGCAGTTAGTACTTTATCTTGATTACCTTTTTGACATTTTATGATTAATAAATTATAATATCATTTAATGTCTCCCACTATTTTAACGAACTTTAATATCCCTCACCATTAGATTCGGAATACTCTATCGCTTGAGAATTCTAGTGGCAAGGATCCTTGAAACCCCATTTGTAATCTACAAGCATGGGCTACGACACTACTTGAAGGGTTTCAAGGTAGGCTCTATGCTGTCCAACCACTTGTTCTTGTGGTTCCTTGTATAGTTGAGTAAAGTCCCAGCTTTAGGAATCTGTACTGGATTCCCTCAACCTCTCGCCTCTAAATTGATATCAATTTAGCTAAGGCTAATCCTTGACAACTCAATTTAGTTACGTCGACCCATTTCTCGCATGGAAACGCCCCGGTAGTTAGAGGCACTCTCAACTGAGGCTAATGAGCACCCAAACAGCCGGATTTGTTTAGATGTGAGAAATGGAAGGAATTATGACTTAATATATCTTTGAGGGATTTTTAAATATTAATTGATGAATATAATACTTTTTTTCTTTTTATTATGTTCAAACTGGGTTGTCGCGCTCACAACTGAACATTCAATAGAGTATTTATTCATCACAATCTTTATGCATTTTCTCTTGTTTACTATCCTATGTGATCATGAAATAATCATGCAGTCACATAAAATAATTAAATGTGCATAAAGTAAATCAAGAATTCCGACTGGTCTTGAGCATTCTATAATGATTGATCAATAAATGACCAATCATCACCTAGGGGCACTCGTACCTGAGTCAATACAAGACTCGTGTCGCTGCTGGCCCTAGTGAAAAGATTCCAACTCTTGTCTGGTCTACCACCTCATTTTGGCGAGGTCTTCCTCTTGGATCGTCATCGAATAAATACAAATATACTCTAATGCAGGCGAGGGGGTATGGGGTACAAAATACAAGTGGTGCAATGGACACGCAGGCCCATATAAATATTTGAATTAAAAGATGATTTACAGAACGTCATTTATCTAATTAAATATTACAATCTTCGCACGCATTGAATAAATAATTAAATAAATAAATACATGCCAGACATACACAGGTCGGTCAAAAGATCAAGACCAGTCAGGGTAATAGTGCAGTAATAATTAAATTGCAATAAATTTAAATAATGTGAGGGTGTTCTAATAAATTAAATGATTTTTTTTAAATTCAAATAATTTATTTTTATCGGTTCCATTTGTTTAATTTAATTTTAATTCCAAAATTAAATTAAACTAAACCATTAATTTAATTATAAACATAAATTAAATTAATATTTTTCGGATTAAAATAATATAAACCTCTAAATTAATTCAAATTAATTTAATTTAAAAAACTAAATTAATTAAAATTAATTCAGTGTAGGTTACCTCTAACCGGAGAGGAGTCCGACGGGTTTGCATATCGCCGCGGGATGTCATCATGAAACCGTGGTGTAACCACGGCGCGACAGGGGCGTGACCGCGGCGTGACCGCGGCGTGACCGCGGCGTGACCACGGCGTGACCGCGACATCGAACGCTTCCCGCGACAGTTGCATCTCCCGACAGCCCGCTGCTCTGGTGATGGTTCGGGGCGGCCAGACGGAGCCGGTCCGGCGCGGCCTAGAGGAAGTCCGACAAGGGGGTAGGGAGAGGGCTATCCAAAGCGGTCTGGTAGGGAGATCCTCGGCGTGGCGGGCGGCTGCCGGCAGGAGCCGGTTCTACGCGGACCGCGTCCGGAGAAGGGGAGGTCGGCGCGGGGTCTGTCCGGTGAAGGGGATGCCGGCGCGAGGTCGGTCCGGCACGGGTAGGCCGGCGTGAGATCGGTCCGGCGTGGGGAGGCCGGGGCGAGGTCTGTCCGGTGCGGGGATGGGCGGCGCGAGGTCGGTCCGGTGCGGGGATGGCCGGTGCGAGGTCGGTCCGGTGTGGGGATGGCCGGCGCGAGGTCGGTCCAGCGCAGGGAAGGCCGGCGCGAGATGCAGCGTGGTGCTGGACCGCCGGAGGAAGGGAGGCCTAGGGTTTCACCCTCCCTTGGTGCGCCGTGGGAGAGAAGACCCATAAGGGGCTTCCACCCCACTTTCCACCCTTTTCTTCGTCTTTGAAAACAATTGTCCAGCCCATTTATTTTATTATTTTTTTACAAAAGGAGAAGACCACACTTTGGGGTCTTATCCACTCTCCGTTTTTTTATAAACAAAAGGAGGAAGACCCCAAGTCTTGGTCTCCTCTATGTTATTATAAAAAAAATTCCACACACTTTTGTGGGAAAATATTTTCTATATTTTATTATTATAATAAAATTTATTATAAAATATAATAAAATATTTATTATAAAATTATCATAAAATATATTTTTGATGTTTATCTCAATTTGAAAATTATCATCAAACTAACAAGAACTTGCGACGTCGATCCGATTAAAATTTTCAAATGATCGTATCTTGATCATTCGAAATCGAAACGACGCGCGGTCGAATCCGAATGAACCGTTTTAACACCCCACAATTAAATTTAATTCATTTTAATGTTTTTGATTCAGAAAAACCTTGCGCTTCTCTGATACCACTATGAGGATCCGGGACTGCGCAACGGAAGCCTGTGGGCCGAGATTTTAAATTTTTTCTACTTCAACGGAGTGACATAACCTTTTCAGCTCCAGTGATCTTGTCCCGGCTTGGTCCGAGGATCTCGCAAGGTTCTTTAGGAGCACAAAAATAAACTTGAACATTTAACTTGTTCAGAATTGACGTGTTGGATGCCGGTGATCGTTGCTCGAAGACTCCGACGATGAAGCCCTCTAGATCGTCCACACACACCTTGAAAATCTGCACGCGCGCCGTTCTTCAAGATCCGGGTGCTAGTGCGGATCATTGACGCACACTTCGACGCAGAGATGATCACCAAAAAACTAGCATCTATGATCCGTGAAGGTGGAACATGAAGAACTTGCTAGTTTGAGAGAGTATCTCTCTAGAACTCAAGAGGAGAGAGAGGCTCTCAAATCCAACAGATGAATAGTCACAATGGGAGAGCCTCTCTTTAAATATATATATGGAATATCTAAAATACGCGTTAAGGGTTCCCAACCCCCGTGTATTACACATTCACTATATATATATTATAAATATTTATTTATGACAAATTAAATTATGCCATAAACAATATTTATTATTTATCACGAAAATGCAATATATATAATTATATATATATATATTACGTGATAAACATGAGTCTAACTCGACCCGCACCTCCTGATAATATTAATCGAACCCAAGATATAAATATATATCTTATTAATATTTATCTATGTGTTGACTTAATCACTCATAAATACATGTTATAAATAAATTCAGAAAATTATTCCAAACTTGAATAATAAAAAAATTTATTTATTACTTGGGGATCCATAGGACTTGGATAATGCCCGGACCCCATGGTGGGGCCCACCAAGCCCTATAATCCTATTCATAATAATAGGGAAGATTGTCAAAGCGCTGTTGTGTGTGACCCTCTAGGCCCTTATCTCAATAGAAGTGAATAATATCACCGACATAGAGCGGGGTCTAGCAACCCATCGAGGCCCCTATAGAGAAATGGAAAAGTCAAAGCAACGACTACCTTCCCACGAACACATTCTGTGTAATCTAATCTCTTCGTCGTCGATATCTCAATAAAAGCAAAATGCATAGTCAGTGTCATCATTCTTCATTTGTTTTACTTTGTTTGTTGATTTTTCCGGACGGTCTTACCTTCCACTACCATGGCCACAGATTTAATGAAGGTGAAACCATCCTAATCAACCAGGCCCGAGATATCTCTTCCTTAACTCGGAAGTGACAAATCCTTTCTCGATCATTCATTCAATGTCATGCCATTAATGATGTACCCGATATAAACTACCTCACCACAACTTGTCGCCATGGTTTTCATCTTATATCAAATGTAAGTAATTAAATAACATTCACTAATAATAATCTCAAGTCAAGAGACCATTACACATGTCCGTAGATAGGAGCGACCAATGACACTAGAAACATGTGGTGTTCCTATTAAGTGGGTATGTCCTCATGATCTCGTTAGCTAGAGATCATCATGTGAGAACTTCATGAGATGAAGTCCCAATGATTATGAGCCCACAGCACCTGATGGTCACAAATAATCTGTGGCCTTTCAGAATGATGTAACTGGACCATAGGACATTACATTAAGATTACTTTCATGGCATTTCAGGGTTCTCATTATAGCTTGGGACCTGCTATAACCATTTGATGCGACGGGTAATCTGAGGACACTGCCATTAATAATGTGGATGAAAATGTATCTACACTATCATAGTAAGATAAATACATGTATAAAACAAACTGTATACATGTAACAGTAATCAAAGTACAAAACAATTTGGGTCTACGACACCCACTATCAACAACAGCATCACAAAAATGCTGATAGAAGGGATGAGATTCATTATGCATCAATCAATGTCATCAATGTTGTAGTTGTTGATTCACCAGATGAGCCTCACTCATAGGGATCAGATGAAGAGGTTCTTGTTCAGTAAGTTGTATGCACAAACACAAATGAAGACGATGTGCATACACAAAATCAAAGTTTTACCCAAAATCGGGGTGTTCCTTCAAATAACCCACTTCCCCCTCTCCGAAATGGATAAAACAATGGAAAGGGGGAGAATCAGATTACATATCCTCCCTCTGGAGAGGGCCAACCTCTCTCACAAGAGCAAAGATTTGTGCAACAGGAGGAAGAAATGATGGAATTGAGGAGGATGAACGCTGAACTACTTCAAGGTAGTCTTTCTCCTAAGTGTGATGCAGTTAGACAACCAAGGGATTTTGTTGCAGCTACTGAGATGGATCAAGAATATCCTCCTTTATCAGTACACCGTCATAGGTCTAATCCTACGGGTCAAGTGCAACAACAATTGGCCGTGCTGCCATCAATTGCAGTACCAGCTGCCATACCTGTCCAAGCTCCAATCAGTGCACCTGTTCAGATTCAAGCTCAACCGGATGTTTCTCAAAAGTTAATAACTACTATTGAGTCATTAACAGCTTAGTTGGAAGCTATGGAAGGAAAGCGTGCGTAGGTTCAACTGGAAAAGAAATCTTACCCTAACTGGGTAGATTCAATCTCTCCCCCATCAAATTCTGGGAACCCTGTATTCCCTATTTTAAATGGATCATGCGATCCTGAATAACATTTGACACATTATGTGTCTTGTTGTGATCCTATGATGGGAACTCTGAAGTAGCAAGAAGAGGTGAAACTGAGATTCTTTGTGCGAACCTTTCAAGGACCAGCTTCTGTCTGGTATACAAGCTTGAAATCCCGATCAATTACCAGATGGGAAGATCTCCATCAACTATTTCTTCTTCAATTCAGCTCAACTTTTCCAAAGACAACAATTTTCGATCTTACAAACTGTAAGAAAAGGGAGAATGAAAGAGTCTCTGATTTCATTACTTTCTGGAAGGGTAATCATATTTCCTGAGCTTAGCACTCCCTCAAGAGGAACTATTGCCAATCTGTGTGGCAAATCTGCATGACAAATTACGCACGTCGTTGATCCCTATGAAATACACAGGAGGGTTTTGAGACCTAACATCAATCGCTCAATAAATTGAATATTCTCTTATACAAACTAAGGATAAATCTCATGTAATTCCATCAGCTCATGGAAGGATAATGGGAAAAGAAGAGACTACTACAGTTATGCTTAAACGAGCACCTGTACCTGCTTCTACTTCAAAACCTTCATCTTCTCGAAGGGATTCACCTCCTGAGCGCCAACAACAAAGGTCGTTTCGTCAAGACGATCAAAGAGATCAAAGACGAAAACAATTTGAGGATATGAAAAGCAAAACATACTCTTCCGAAAAGAACAAGTTCCCGGATACTTCATTTCAGCTCTAGAAAATAATTTGGTTAAGTTGTCGAGGCCCAAAAGGCCAAACAATGAAGGAGATGAAGACGGTCCCAATTATTTCCCATTTCATCAGATGCTGGGACATCCCATCCAGGAGTGTTTTATCTTCAAAGACCCCCCTGCAAAAGATGGTTCACTCAGGAAAAGTCAAACTGAAAGGTTCTTCAACTCAGGTAGCATGTGTAACTGCTACAGTTTCAAAGGAGGAAGGCGAATGGAAAGAAGTTATGAACAAAAATTCACAAAAATATGATGAGTGGATGGTCAGAGGGATGATCAACCTAACTCATTCTATTTTTCGAACGCAATTGAAGAAACCAATTGTGCCTTCTACCATGAATGCCGCAACAAAACCCTCTTCATAAGATGGAAAATCCTCGAAGAAACGACATGATTCAAAGAAAGAGAAAGATTCAGAAGAAGATTAGTATGTGTCATAGCCTAAGTTGTCTTTTCCCCTAGAATATTTCATGCCATCTACTTCGATGCAACGGGCACCATCCCACCAACCGGAACAACCTAAATATGCTAATCCGGCAGAATCTTCATCATATGAAGAGTTTATTTTCGGTTCTATTAATATGATTCAATTAACAGATCCATATGCCAGTCGCAATTTCGATTTCGATGAGCCTGAATTCCCTATATCAGACAGAGGAATCAGAGGATGATCCAGAGGCTCATGATACAGGGGAAGACGTGGATCTTTCAGAAGAAACTATCCAATTCTACCCCTTCTAGAACTGTGTATGCAGTAGAAACTCGTGGTATAGCCCTTCAGTGAGCTCAATAAGAACAAGCAAGTTCTTCTACCAATAGAAAAGTCAGTCCTGAAACATTTATTTTGGAAGACCGGTTGAAGGTTCCATCTTCTTCCTCTCAGCAAGTAAATGGATCTAATCGGTCTAATCTTCCAAAACCAAGAATATTGCCAACTCCTATCCCAATACAATATGTATCAACTTCCAAAGCATCTGCTTCCAAGGCACTTGCTAAACCACATATTCCTTTTGGGAAACGCAGACCACCCGATCAAAAGAATGATGTATTGAAACACTTGGCCCAATTACCCACCATGTTATCAATTTTGTATGCTTTGAATCTGTCAAAAGATCTTTGGGAAGCACTCATCGAGGCTTTGTCAAGTCCTCGAGAGTTTGAAACTGAAATTGCTGCAGCTGAAGTCTATCACATAGAGAATAATCCTGCAGAATACCATGCAATAATATCTCTTACTAATGAAGATGAATATGATGTTGTTCATGGTAATATTAGACCTTTGTACTTATCTGGAAAGGTCAATGGCATATATGTCTAAAGATCTTTCATTGACAATGGTTCAGGAGTCAACCTCATGCCCATTCGTACACTTCGTCGATTGGGCCTCACGGAATCTGAATTATCTCCTTCTACCATGATGTTACAAGGATATGATACAAATGAACAATAAACACTGGGCGAAGTTACACTCAGAACTCAGTTTGGAGATCTTGTATCCAATTCGGATTTCATGGTTGTTGATCAAGACTCAGCTTTCAAATCTTGCATGGAAGACCCTGGCTACATCAACATGCAGATATCCCTTCATCATACCATCAATGTCTCAAATATTGTTTCTATGGTCATGTTGGGACACTTTATGGTGATAAGGCCCCGTTCAAGACATGTGAGTCTCAATACATTGAGGCGGAATTCAATCACATGAATGGAAGAGAGAAATCCACAACAAAGGGTATTACCAAAGTTAATGCTCCATATGGTTTGGAGAAGATTCCAGTAAATCCATTTACAAATGTGAGTATAGATTATGTGTTGACTATCAGTCAAATTGACAAGATATACCCAAATAAAAATACACTTATGGAATGATCCATAATGACAATTACGGAAATTGAGCCAGACAACATGGGAGAAATTGGTAACCCACCAAGCAGTGATGAAAGCACAAATGATGACGTCTTCATTTCATCTGCTGAAATCCAAAAAGTCTATACTTCGCCAATATTCCATAAGAAGTTATATCAACATCGGAGGTGAACAATGATGTTGATTCTCAATCCATCATCTCATCTTTATTACCCAAAGAAGACCCTTCATCATCAATCGGGTCAGAAATGAAAGCTTCTCCTTCAATATGTGCAAATTTTGACATCTCTTCTGATCATGAAAATTATGCTTTATCATCTACTATGCAAGTAGAAATGGAAGAAATAACACATGAAGAAGAAGAAGAGGAAGATCTCAGAGATGCTCCTCCAGCATTTGAAGAGGGTATCTCTACCATTGTGGATGAACTCAGAGAAAAAAATCTGTGTACAAAAGAAGATCCACTCCCCACTTTAATCAGTGCGGCCATGACTCTTGAAGAGTGAGAGATTTGTATTTCCTTTATAAGGATAAATAAAGATATATTTTCTTGGAACTATACAGAAATGACTAGGCTTGATCTTGATGTTTCTACTCATCATTTGGGTTTACCAGAAGAACATCGAGGGTTTAAGTAAGCCGCGAGAAGAACACACCCAACTTATGCTTCCAAAATTGAATATGAAGTGGATAATCTCATAAAATATAACATCATCATAGAAGTTCAATATCCTAAATGGTTGGATAATATTGTCCCATTAAAAAAAATGTACAAATTTGAGTTTTCATTGATTTCAGAGATCTTAATCGGCATTGTCCCAAAGATTATTTTCTAGTTCCGATTACAGATCTATTAATTGATGCAACATCAGGCTATGAAGCAGTTTCCTTTATGGAAGGATATTCTGGTTATAATCAAATCTGAATGGCTCCAGAAGATAAAGAATCCATAGTCTTCATGGCCCCTTAGGTGGTGTTTTGCTACTGGGTAATTCCCTTTGGCTTAAAGAATGCATGCGCAACATATCAGCGTGCCATGCATCATATCATCAAACCCTTTTTAGGAAAGTTTGTTGAATGCTATGTGGACGATTTGGTGGTCAAATCCAAATTTTTTTTAATAACTTGGCTCAATTAGAAGTCATATTCTGCATTCTTCGATAACATAATATGAATATGAAACCCTTAAAATGTGCTTTAGGGGTAACCTTAGGAAAATTTCTCGGCTTTGTTGTACACCATCGTTGTATTGAAGTCTATCATTAGAAGAAAAAATTCAATCCTTGGTATGTCACCTCCTCGAAATTTGAAATAATTTAGAGGAATTCAAGGAAACATAGCCTATATTCAGGGTCTCATAACCAATTTAGCACGAAAAAGTTCACCCTTCACTAAATTGATGAAGAAGGGAGTCACTTACCAGTGGACTGAAGAATGTCAAGACGCATTCGAAATTCTCAACAAGTATCTCTTGAGTCCACCGGTACTTATTCCACCTATTTAAGGAAGGCCACTTATCCTTTACATGACATCCTTAGAGTGATCATTTGGTGCCTTTCTGGCTTAGAAGAATGATGCTGGGAATGAAAACCGCCTCTACTAACTCAGTCAGACTCTACTTGAAGCAGAAACCCAGTATTGAAGTCTTGAGAAGTGCTGCCTGGCATTAATCTTTTCAGTTCAGAAGTTGAGACACTACATGCAACATCACGAGGTCCAATTGGTATCTAGCAATAACCCTCTCAAATTCATCCTTAGCCGTCCAATGCTTACAGTATGTCTGGAAAGGAGGGCAGTTATTTTTTAGCAATTTGACATTCAATATGTCTCTCAAAAGGCAATAAAGGGCCAAGCTCTGGCTGATTTCCTGGTTGAACACCCTTCAGTGGAAGACACATCTTCAGATATTGAACTCCCTAATGAGGAAGTCTTCTCTATTCAGGATAGTCCTCAGACATGGGAAATGTACTTTGATGGTCCTTCCAGATGTCCAACAGGGAGGAAAATGGAAAATCCAAAATTCAACAAAGTTGGCATAGGAATTATGCTCATTTCTCCAGAAAAGGTAGTGTTACCTTATTCCTTCTTATTATGGGAAGGTGGTACCAATAATGAAGTGGAATACCAAGCTCTTATCGCAGGTTTGGAATTGGCTCTTCAAGCACAAGTGAATCATTTAAATGTGAAATGTGATTCAAACCTGGTAATCAAACAAATAAATGGGAATTATGCCATCATAAAAGTAGATCTAACCCCTTTGTATGATTACATTGGAGAGTTAATGGTGGAATTCCCTTCAGAACCGAAATTTTTTTATGTCCCGCGATCAGAAAATGCTCAAGCTGATGCACTAGATAATATAGTCAGAGATCTGGCAGATCCAAATCGGGATGAGGCAACCATCAGTATTGCCCACCGTTGTGCAATTTCACCTTATGTTCGAATCAGAACAGAGGAAATTAATGAAATTAGTCCCATTCCTGAACCATATGGTCATACAACAGGATGGATGTCACCTATCAAGGAAAACCTTCAAAATGGAACACTTCCACCTGATAGAACCGAAAAAGAACAAATCCAACGACGTGTGGTCAATTTTACTCTTTATGATATCCCAGATCAATTAAAGAAAATTTTCTAGAAATGTGGTTTTGATGGAGTTCTCTTTAGATGCATTGATGGGGAATGGACAATGGCTCTCATGAATGAAGTGCGTGCAGGAATCTGTGGTGCCCCCCAGTCTGGACATAGACTGTCTAATCAGATTCAAAGGCTTGGATACTTTTGGCCTTCAATGATACAAGATTGTGTTGATTTCATGAATTAGTGTCATTCATGCCCAGTACATGCCAACTTCATTCATCAACCTCCAGATTTGCTTCATACATCTAAATACTCATTGCCATTTTTCACATGGGGAATGGATGTGGCGGGACCTTACCCTTCAGCTACAGCCAAGTAGTTTAAGTATATTCTTACTGCTACTTATTTCTTTTCCAAATGGGAAGAGGAAATACCTCTCAAAGAAGTTAGTTATAAATTCCTTATTAGCTTTATCAAGTCTAACATCATTACCATATTTGGTGTACCTTATACCATATTGACAGAAAATGGAAGCAACTTTTGTTCATCTGAGGTGAAGAAGTTGTATCAAGGATACCACATCAAATCCAATCATTCATCTTTTTATCATGCATCAGCCAATGAACAGATAGTAGCCTTCAACAAGACTCTTTCCAATATAGTGCAAGAAATAGTGGATAAAGATAATAAGTCATGGCTAGATAAAATCTTTCATGCTTTAGGGGCTTATCGGACTACCACCCGCACTATAACGCGGTCAACTCCATATTCATTGGTATATTTAAAGGAAGCAGTCTTGCACGTTGATGTTCAACTACCCTCGCTCAAAGTAGCCATTTGTGATCAGTCATCTATAGATGAACAATCTCAAAAGCGATTGAATGAATTGGAACTGTTAGATGAGAAATGATTGTGCGATTTTCACCACTTGGAGGTCTATCAGAATAGAATAGCACATGATTTCAACAAAAAAGTTCATCTTCGTTCATTCACTAAGGGAGAATTGGTATTAGTTCTCAGAACACCAATATAACCAAGAATGAAACCTCCCAATCTTGATCCAAAATGGGAAGGACCTTACTCAATACATAGGGTCTACTCCAATGGAGCATATTCATTAATCGTGATGGATGGAGAACTCATCACTACTCCAACCAATGCCAAGTTTTTTAAGAAGTATTTTGTATAAACACAAAATGCATCACCATGGTCCAATATGACATTAAACTGTGACATCCTAACTACATAACGCTAAAATGTATATAAGTCTCTTATGTCCAGCAATATGTTAAACTACATCATCCATGGTCCATACATATGACTATAAACTATTTTTACTTTCATCCAAAATGATGCTAAATTGTATCGTCCCTTTTTGAAAAAGTCCCTAATACATCCAACATGACGTTAAATGGTTAACTCTTTTGTCCTCACTGCATGACATTAAACTCCACAGTCCCTCTTTCGTCCTACATGGCATTAAACGACACTTTGTCCCTGCTTCATAACACTAAATTGTGCAGTACATATAGTCTAAACTGCACGACTTTAAACTGCATAGTGCCTTTATATGTCCTACATGACATTAAACTGTGCATCGTTAAGTTTGTTATTACCTCTTGTTTCTCACACCGAGTATGACTCACGTGAGCTTAGAGAAAACTTCAACCATAACACCATATCTGGGCTACTAACCATGTGTAAGTCCCAACACCATAATTTTTTTAGGTCGTTTTCCCGAAGAAAAACTTGATCATTAATTCATTCTTTAGTTGAACTATGCAGACTTTGATCCTTGCCTTCTAGGCTGGAAACGTAGGCAACTCGCAAGGTTCAAGTCCAAAACCAATCTCTCCACATCGGTTCACCTACATCTCATATGATGTTGATTCGTGAAATCGCCCCTACAATCAATAACTTTACATTGGTTCACTTTCGTCCTTACTATACGATGTTAAACTATACAACCCTTTTGTCCAGTATGACAATAAACTACAATATTCTTTGACACCCTCACCTGAGAGGGAATCATTATTTACATTAATTTTCAATCATGTTTCATTTAAAATACTACATGCATACATGGAAATACCTGAACCTATTATCTTGGGTTAAATCATCATTGCACTAAAATTCCCCTTTCACTCTTCACATGTACAATCCAAATTTTTACAAAGGGTATTTCTAGAACTACATGGGCTTGATTCCCATCCTTATGGGATATTTAGGAACGTTTGAGTGTCCCTAGAATCCAGCCCCCAGTCTTTGGGCCTAACCCCAAATTACACATTCATTCCCTTGGCTAAAAAGTCCCCATGTAAACACACACTGTGTATTTCTTATAATGGTCCATGCTCTATGACCCTAAACTATGATCTCTAATCCTTTTTTCCCATATGAAGTTAAACTATAGTTCTAAAACTATGTGGTATTTATTCCTATCCACATGGGATACGTAGGAACATTCGAGTGTCCCTCAAATCCACCCCTAGTCTTTTGGGCCTAACCCCAAATTCCATTTCCAGTCTCTTGGCAGAAAAGTCCCCATGAAAAAACACATTGTGTATTTCTTACAATGGTCCAAGCTCTAAGACCCTAAACTAAGATCTCTAATACTTTTGACCCAAACGACATTAAACTATAATTTAAGAACTACGTATGGCTTGATTCCCATCCTTATAGGATACATAGTGAAGTCCAACATTTCAATTCAGGACCCAGCCACAACATGATTATGGTTAGCATTGATCTGTTTATCTTTGTATACATTGGACAATACCCATATTTATGTGTCATAATCCTAACATTAAATATTTTCAGATCTTCATAACCCTTTTCTTGACTTTTAGTCACAAAAAATGTCAAATTTCTGAGAGTTATTTTACTGGACTATGCAGCACGTGCCCTTAGGCGGCCTTGCATAAATAGTCTACATAACAGACATGTCAGCCAAAAGATACTATTATTAGACTATGCATCCAATGCCCTTAGGTGGCCCTACATAATTCAACCCCCTAACGGGGTTTTCAGATACTGGTAACTTCATTCTTGGAAAGAAAGCCTCTTTTTACCTTATTGGTCTTAAATGACAGTATGTAGGGATCCGCAAAAATAGTCATCCTTAACATATTTGTCCCATATCCTTTTTTATGATATGAAAGTATTCAAGTAAAAGGTTTATATTCTCCTTCCCTACATTTGGGTCATACCTTTGTAGGAGTGATATCCATCCAGTTCTTCGATAATCTTGTTCGAAAATATCTTCTACATATTCAAGTACCTCTTTCCAATCAGCAAACTCTATACTTTGGAAAATTTTAATCTTTATAAACTTTCACTAGATTTTTAGTACAAGGAAAGTAAATTTTTGAGAGTTATTTTGCCTGACTATGTAGCTCGTTCCCTTAGGGAGCCTTGCATAAACAGTCTACATAAAAAACTTTTCAGCCAAAAGATGCTATTTATTTGATTGTGCAGCCAATGCCCTTAGGTGGACCTGCATAATTCAACCCCCTAACGGGTGTGTTAAATAATGGTAACATCATTCTTGGGAACTACTACTTATAATTCCTTTTATCTCTTTTTCATATCATTCCTCAGATCCAAATTTTCTTAAGTTATAGTGTAAAATATTTCCCTTATACTTGAGTATGGTAATATGTTTTCAGATAAATTGTCAAATAATTGATTCAATTTTAATTCATTCGGTCAAAGCTATTTCAACCATAAACATTATCCTCTTCATGCCCGATGGGCATGACATCAAACTTCCCACAAAAGACAAAGGAACTCTGAATAAAAGTCAATTTCTAGCTCACTAAAAATAGATTTTGTATGATTTAGGTAATATTGAGCAATTAAAATATTCAAAGTTATTAGGGTTATTTACACTAATCCAAGTAAAAAATGAAACTACGCTTACTAGGCCCATTGGCTTAGGTGAAATTTAAAGCATGTAGCGAATGAATACAAGTTTAAATGATTGAAGATAAAAGTAATCTCCATTGATGCACATGAATTAGAGGGACATCGACAGATTGGAGCCTCTTCTCTTTTTTCAAGAGATTACAAAAAACTGTCAACATAAGTCTTCACTTGATGTACAGTATCCCGAGCTTCATCAGAAGCTACATGAAGCTCGTGCACTCGAACAGCTTCACTCTTCTTATCTTGATATAGTGCCTTCTGGGCATCTGAAATGGATTTCCTACCATTCGTTTGAGCTCCCTCCAATGAATTATTGAGCTGATCAAGTTCCCCAGTAACAAAATCTAACTGTTGTTGGAGCTGCACCTGCTGGATGAATTTTTCTTTGATTTTATGCTTCAGCTCCTTCATCTTGGCAGCATAATCAGCCTCAGCTCATGATACCGCAACCTAAAATTCGCTGATGTTAACAGAAAGTTTCACCCTGGTCAGATCTTTACGAAACTTTTTCTCCTACTCCCTCATGAAGATGACATGTTTCACCGTGGCATGGATCTTTTCATATACAAAACCTCCAAGTCCTAGCATGAAAAACTGGGACTACAATCGAGGGATATTCGATGATAGCTCTTATAAAGGCACCTAAGATATGATTTTCCATATAATGTTTCATGCCTTTCATCATGAAAAGATAAACGCTTTAAGAACCTCAGGGTTTGATTCAACATCATCATCACAGGGGGCATGTAATCTGGGATTAATGCACTTAACAAAGTGCCCTGTTCTGCTCATTCACCCTGACATGTGCCCCTTCACATTCAATTCCTGTTAGGGCAGCAGTTGAGGCCTCACCTCCAGATCTAGCCACTACTGTGGATGGACATTCATAATTAATTTAAATATTTGGTTAGCTTCAATGTATAAAAAAAGAATTGATTGTATTTAAAATTAAGTACAATAACAAATATTGTTATCCCTTACCCAACGGTGGATCAGCAACCTGAGAAGACTCCTCCCCATCTTTCCCAGACTCAACAGGATCTTTAATATGGGTCTCAGGAGGTTTTACTAGGTTTATCTCTACTTGAGATTATGTTTCTGCAATGGTAGGGTTTATATCAATGTCCTCAACCTCTTCAGGCATTGGCAGTTCAGCAGCTTCTATGGATGGAACAACATATTACTTTCTTTCATGATTAGAAGTGTAAATTATAAGAAATTTTACTGGGTGAAGGATAACACTCATGACCAATGTCTTCTAAATCACATGACAAACTTAGCATGATCATAAGATTCTTCGAAAGATATTCCATGATTCATCATTTCATCCAATGATATTTCAGAATTCTGGTTAGTCTCACTAGTGGGAGCGTTTGATGTGTCTTCTTGACAACTTTCTCCCTACAACCCTTGACCCTGGACAAAATCTTCAGATAAAATCATGGAATCATTTGCCACACAGCCAGAAGCTCTAATGCAGGAGTTGAACCTGAAGTATCATAGAATAGAAGTTAGTATGTGGTTCATTCAACATTTTTCTGAAGCGATGTTAACTTACCAGAAACAGGTTCTTCTCTTCTTGCAATAGCAGGAGGAGGGATACTGGGTACAGATGCTAACTCTTATCCAGGAGTAGCCAAGTCAGCTTGAATTTGTGATTGTTCCACAGCACCCTCCATGGTACTTGAAGGAGGATCAGACCTTTCCCTCAGGGGGGAAATTGAAAAAGCCCCTACAATCCCCAGAAATATGAGTAACATTTTCATGGGTATAGACTCATGATTACCCGAGAGACTTACCGCTGCTAATGAAGCGTTTAGCTGTGGAATTCCTCCTTCATTGACTTTGCTTCTTTGGATTTTTGGGAGTATCGGAAGTCTCCCTTATTGGAACTTGGATTGGAGAATTGAAGGCTATGTCTAGCACCTCATTCATGGCTTTATGGCCTGGATATATCTCGCCTGTTTCGTGATGAGAATCAGTGGAAGCCCTGATGGAAGTACCACCAGGGCTATATTGTGGCGAAGGAACCTCATTTCCTTTCTTTAGAAGCTGCAAGATGAAGAAAATAACTTCCTTAAGTAACAAAGCTTCAACTGTAATCAAGTTGCAAAGCAAATAAGGAAATAATTATTACATATTTAGGAGCCACATAATCATGCCACTCCTAACCTCCAGAACCACCAGCACCCTCAGTGTCGCCACGATCAATTATTTCCTTTACCCGCCTTATGATAGGAATGGACTCATCAGTGGCATATATGAGCATCTCCAGCTCTCTGATGTAAGCCCGCACTTCATTGGGGTTATCCTCGTATTGGATATCTGTAGAAGCCAGAAGATTTCCTATTCCAGGAAGTTGTAGGCCCTCACAAAAATCTAGCTATGCCTTCTCAGTACCACAGTATAAAGCATTCCATGTTTGGACAGCCTCTTGTCTTAGATATGAAGGCTACGAGTAAGGCCCTACAATCTTTGATTTCTGTTTCTTCCCATCTCCTGCACCTACATATAGAGATTTTTAAAATAAGACTTATTACTTTATAAAGTAGTAGTGATTAAATTTCCACAATGAAGTAACTCACCGGGAGTTGATGGAGTGGGTCTTTTAATTATGACCGGAGGATTATATCGAGCACAAAACCGCTTTTCCACTCGCTGTGCCTCATCATACCCATCATGGGAATCCGTTGAATCAGTTCTAGAGGAGGAATCTGGCGAATTAGATTTAGGTGGGGAAGCATCACCATCATGAGGAAGTGTTTCTTTCTCTACAGTCCTCTTCCTTTTCCCCACCTGATAAACTGGGTGATTCAGCACCCCTTTGGGGTATGATGCTATCCAGTGTTCGGCATAATATGTAGTCAAATTATGTGCCGCTTTTTCAACTGGTAGATCTGATACCACACCAGTCTTCTCCCTTGACGTCAACAACCATAGTTGTCGAACAACCATCAGATGTTGCTCTAAACTGACATGTACTGGAGGAGATACAACAATATGTTGTAGACATTTGAATTGAAGAGAAAATATATATAGAGCATAGTCCTTGCATATAATTTCTCCATCAATCCTGGAAACTAGCACAACATCCCTACAAGATAGCATGTATGTCCTCAAATCCAAGTGGGACGTTCCATCATCAAAAAACCACCCGGTTAGCGGATTTCCATAGGGAAAGAAGCTTAATTCCTTAAACATTCTCAGCCTCACTTTTATGTCATAGGCATTAAAATCTAATGGAGCAACTCCAGATAATTCTTGCACTGATGGCCTGAAAGAACATCCAGGAATTTGTAATCCATTCTGTACATTATAAGTCCTGACATGAGTGGCGATCCATCCCCATAAAACTGGGAATGGTCCCACTATTTGTAAAGCAGATTTACCCATGAAGACATGAAGTAAAATCCAGTGAATCATTTCTAAAATGGGGGTAGCCAACCCAACCATTTTTCCCTCAACCAATTTTGCCTCAATGACAGAGGTCCATGGCCCGACGCCTTCCTTTGAATCAATGACTTTCAAAAGATAAACGTTGAGCCATAAATCCAAGAATCCCGCCAGACGAGTCTTCTTCGAAATCCTTTGATTCACCTCATATCCCCATTTCTCATACTCTCCTGCTTCTAGAGTTGGCCGGAATGTGCCAGGAGCACCCCACTTCTCAGGTTTGGGCATGTGTTAGGACGAGTGAGCCTATTATCATTGGATTTATTTTTCTTGGATACTTTTTCTTTCGGCGCCTTCTCCTTTTTCTCCCTCTATTTCTTCTCAATAAGAAATATATTCATCCACTCCTCCGGATGAATATCCTTTCTAGAATGAGTTAATGAGGTCTCTGAAATCTTGAGCATGTGGATAATCTTAGATAATTCTCGAGCTAATGCAGGAGTCTACTCTGAATCATTCCAAGTCACCTTGGGTGGAATGAATTCATCATACATGTCACCCAAAATTGGAGCCCCTGAGATCTTGTGGACATCCCACAGACTGATGCCTACTTCTCCATGAGTCGGATGAAAAGAATTAGTTGTTGGGCTTCAGTGGCAGAGTATCTATGGCATGAAGTTATCATGTCTATAAATATATGTTTTCCCAATCCATAAATCTTCGTATATCTCCACTCCTTTCAGATCCTCGACAAACACTGCACAGGATTGTCACACCCAGTATGCCCACATCCAAGTTGGCTTCACGCCTCCCCCAGGAGGGAAGTCCCGACTTTTCATCCAGCCTTTGGATTGATCCATCTGAGTATTTCGAAAGATTTAAGGATTATAATGTGGTTTCATCTAAGGAGTATGAGGTTTCAGATCTGGCATACAAGGGCTACGATGCATCATGTTGGCCTTCTCCACTGTTCCAGAACATAGAAATGCTCCTCCACATGGGATATTTGCTGAAGCAAAGTTGGTATAATTCTGAAACCAAGAAAATGGGAGATAGTTCTTTGCTTCTAGAATAGTAACATCTCGTAGATGACCATAGCCATACAAAGACAAATAAATGCTATTGGGGAAGTTGCGATGATATTTCTTCAGATACATAGCCAAATCCGGAAGAGTGCTACTTTTAACGGTATAATAATCATGGCCAATGATGTTCATCATATCATCAATCCGCTTGCTAGCCAGTTCATAAGATATTCTAGTTCTAAGAGCCATTGATTCTGCACAAAAGTTAAGTAAATTAACTTTTAATTAAGTTGATTTTTCATAAAATTTCTGAAGAATTTTAGAAAAAACGAAAAAGGAATTAAGGCGCACAATTCTAAACTTGGCACGCAGGTATGGATGTGATGAGCAAGTGTTAATGTGTTGTGCAAGTTTCTATTTCCCAAGTATCACTGTGCATGTCCTATTACCTTGACAGCAGTGCGAGAGTGAAGAAACAGCGGAAAACGGGAGAGTTGTGTAGCAAAGGTGACCTGAGCAGCGAGAGCTCGAGAATCTTGAAATCAGATGCTATGCGCGACAAATGACTGTGTATTTATAGGCTAGGCTACCCACTTGCGCTCCTACACACAGTGCGCTCCATCCCGCATGCTCCATCCCTGCGCGACTCACACTTGCGCGCCACCCTATGCGCCATGAACACTTGCGCACCACCATTCCTTTGGATTTCTTCTTTTCCTCAGAGTCACATCCTCATTTCTTTCGGATCCGAATCTGAGGGGGGACTTTTGTTGATGTTCTTTTTTCATCACATTGTCTAAAATAATGGAAATGGAAATGACTTAGCACAAATTCATGCATCCTTTGAAGAAAACATCAAAAATAGACAAAGGCATGAACAATGCTTCAAATGCACATGGGTCGCGCAAGTTCCATCACTATCACGCAAGTATACTTGTGCGCCACCTAATGGTCGCGCAAGTGACTTGAGTTCCCTAAAAGGTAATTTCCCAGGGTCTTCTCCAGCCTATAAATAGACCCCGTGGGCCCCCTAATTCATGAGGGATTTTTTTCCAGAATTCATATTTAGAGCTCTGAATGCCCAAGTCTCTTCTTCAGGTCTACTGAACACTTCTAAGGTAATTTGTTACCTATAATGGAAGGCCTAAACAAGATGAGTAAGGTATACGTGTTAGAATTCACTAACTCTTGCACGCCTAATGTGTTTTACCCTTAAGGGGAATGAACATACTTGAGCGCTGCCCTACTTCCTCACCAAAACTTGAGCGCCTCTCTTATGGATGTTCCTCAGGATATTTCTAAAGGCATTCATCAAGGATCTCCCAAGTATTACCATGATGGTTTACAAACGCACAAGTACCCATGTGTCGCGCAGGTATACCTGCGTGACCAGAACTTGCACTCCCACGCAGTACTTGCATGCCTGCCAGGACTTGCGCACCCCTGCCTTTTTGGGTGCCCTTTCTTGCCCATTTAACCTCACTTATGCCGTTCCACCTCTCATAATCACGACTCAGACTTCAAGACACACTTCAAATCCATTTATGGAATGATTTCTTGATTTGGTTTCCTTATTTGAAAGGAAATCCATTGAACATTTCTCAAAACCTAGTGATTTTCACAATCTTTTGTCATTAATGATTGAGATTTCATTCATTCTACCTCATCTTTTAAAGATGAGAGATCCCTTATCATGGGCCACCTTTTCAAGAGTAAGCCCCAGTCCCAAATCTGGGCCTCCTTTTCGAGAGTAATCCACGTCTCAAATCTGGGCCACCTTTTCAGTAGTAAGCCCGAGTCTCAAATATGGGCCTCCATTTCAAGAGTAAGCCCCAGTCTCAAATATGGGCCTCCTTTTCAAGAGTAAGCGCCAGTCTCAAATATGGGCCACCTTTTCAGGAGTAAGACCTAGTCTCAAATATGGGCATCCTCTTTAGGAGTAAGCCCCAACCATAATTCTATTAACCTGGGCCTCCTTTTCAGGAATAAGCCCCAGTAATAATTCTCAAGACTGGGCATCCTCCTCCGGAATAAGTCCATGTCCTCATTAACCTAGGACTCCATTTCAAGAGTAAGCCCCAGTCTCAAATATGGGAATTCTCCTTAGGAGTAAGCCCCATGTCCCTTAACCATTCCTAATTTAATTTTGATCTAGACTTCCTTCTCAGGAATAAAACCCAATCATATGTCTCGTCCTAACTTGGGCATCTTCCTTAGGAGTAAGCCACAATATTAGTGTATCCAAATCTCCATGAACCACATATACCTTTATGGACCATGTTCCGGGATTTCTTTGCTAAAGTAAATCTTAATCCTCATTTCTTATGATTGCATCTTTCATGGAACAATTGTCTAGCTTTACCAATACCTCTTGTTTCTCACATCGAGCATGACTCACATGAGCGTAGAGTGTAAAAGTAATTATGAAATCTTTATTTGAGCCATCAATCATAAACATCATACTATCTTACATGAACTACGTGGTTTCTGATTCCATTTAAAAATTAAAGGATACGTAGGCAGCCCATATGTGGGTACGATCCCAACTATGAAATAATTCATGTCCTTCTGAATGATAATAAACTTCAAGTGCCCCACTGAGTGGCTTTAAAACCAGTATGGTCATCATAATGACCAAAATAATTTTATGTATCAAAGGATACGATTGACTAAAAATCTATAACAAATACAGATGATTCTATATCAATGAAGAACCTGGACTACATATAAAAGATTCTCTAAATTTACTACATATCAATCATTTATTGTCAGATATAAAGGAAAACTCATTTTATACTTGGTAATGTAATAAGGATTCACGAACATAACATAAATCTATAAAGAGAGTCCCTGAGTAGACAATAATTCCCCTCAAATAGGTGTGATGAGTCCGACCTCCCATCCTCTCGACCAATGAAAATTCATGAGCCTCATCAGTCTACAAATAATTAGCACCTACCTTATGAAACTAGGTTCAAATGGATATGGAATCATTGGATGTTTCCAGTTCTACGAAAAAACCGTTAGAAATATCTTGGAATGTTTGAAACTTAAATCGACGAGGTCATCCACAATTCCAAAGGAAAATGCACCCATTAAAACACCAATTGCTAAACTAAAACAATCATTACTCCAAAAAAATCATGTACCTTCCCAAGAAAAATTAACCACCAAATCAAAAACTATTTTCAGATTTCAAAAAAAACAACACATCATCAAGATCATTTGATTAAAAACCCAATCTATTTCATTAAATAGAAAATCAGAAAACAATCATTCTATTCAAAATATCCCTTTCTCATTTCCAGATAATTAGTAAGGTATCTATTCGTAATCCGACCACCACAAAGGCAGGAAACCCATTCCAGAAAAACACTTGCCTCTAAAAAAATTTTAAAAAACAATTCATTATATTTAATCACTTTTCAATAGACCAAAATACCCCATTCAAAACAATGTTACTAATCACTTTAATGTAATCCAACATTTCCTAGCATTTCATTTTAAGAACCCATACTTTTTTATTACGAAAATTGAATCCCATTAAATAATTTCCTCTTTATCCCAAGGATTGTTTTTTCAAAAAAGACAAAATTCCAAAACCATTATTATATTAGATTTAAAAACCCTTTTTATACTTTTTAATAACCAACCATTCCTTAAAAACCCATTTTCAAAATTCTCACAAAAGGATTTTCCAATCAAGATTCGGATTTCAAGAAATGTCTATGATACCCACAAAAGGGTACAATTGTCTGTGAGTTACTTGACCATATGGTTGGCCACCATATGTCAAACACACCACTAAAATAGAGATCCTTTTTTGGACTGTTCCATGGATTTATATAGCTTTATATCCCTACGAACTAATGGAGACAATTATTCTAAATCCCCTCATCATATCCTAAGACACACCAATCAATCAGAACCAAATACACTAATAAAATTGGTCTTCTGATGAACACTCCAGGGTCGAAATGAGAAAGAGTTCATGAGGATCTTCCCGAACCTAACCCTAATGTCCCAAAAATCCTACTCCATATACCTTGAAATCCCAAAATGTCAAAGGGAACTCTAAAATGAACTATTAACTTGGACCTAAACTCTTCTGATACCATTTTGTTACGAACCAACCCATGTCGACCCTTAATCGGGCACCAGAACCAATCTGTGGCATGGCCCGAAGGGCATTCACGACCCCCACTGGCTAGAAACTGGTTCAAGGCATCATTAGAGTAGAAATGTGATTAATTTCTCCCAAATATAAATAATAACGAAAAAATTAGAAAGAATGGATATAGAAATTCAGATTTATATAAAAATGAACAAAAATCAATTATACAAAAAAAATGAATGTATAACTGAACAGAAAAACTAAAACGACTAGACATGGTGACCAACTAACTCTATGTGAGCTCTTGGGAAACTATCCAACACAATGATCGTATGTCGCTAAAGGAGTGTAAACTCAAGATGAAACATGAATAAGGGATAAAAAAGTATAAAACTATAGGCATGAGAATTAAAAATTTGTAGGCTATCCCAATAATCTATTCGTAATAAAAATCCCTTAAAATAAAAGATTCATCAATATCATGTTTGAACTAAAATAATATAAAGTATGTTTTTTATACAAGTTACTCAAAAATAGTGTACATTCCATTTACCTTATTCATTTCTAAATCTATATTCATACAAGTAGTGTTCCAGTAGAATTTTCAAGGGGAAAGTGATGTTTACATTTTATGATTTTTACAAAAATGCTACACTACATTAATTTGAAAACAATTTTCATAAAATTTATAAAAATAATAACATGATGTTCCAAGAAAAAATGTACAATAGAAGAAACGATAGTAATCACACAATAAGGGAAATGTAACTATTTGTAGAAGAATCATATTCATCACTATAAGAATCTAAATGCCAATAGGCCTGGGTGAGCCTAGGTGATCAAGAACAAACAATAATTCACTAATACATTAGACTCTATCCCCATTGGAATTCCTAAAATGATGAAAATCAAAATTCCCAAATGCCCGAACACCTTAACTCAAGATATACTAAGGGGCCCAATCCCATAGTAATAATCCAAAAATATATCCATGTTCTATGGGAAACTTGTCAGTTAATCCACTTCCAGGGTAGTAATCATTCATAGAGATTTCTCTTAATATTCCAGGTTCCCATGTCTCCTTTATATAAAAAGAGGGTGAGCAAATTGATGTTATCTGAGCATCCAATCACGGAATATATATAATGATAATTCACAACAAACATCACCCTAATTCACTCCAAGGACCGATCTCATGACATTAATAAAAAAACATAAAGAGTCCATCCTGAGGCACTCTCAAAATTTATCCCAATGATTACTTAGTAGTTAGGTACCATCCATTATATAAATAAAAGAATGGAATAAGAAACATCCATATGAGTTTTTCATAATAAACAATATCACAATTTTCACAATGTTTCCAAATGATACCTTAATCGTTTCTCAAAACTAATGTTTGAAAAGGAGAAAATTTTCACTTTTAATAAAGAAGTTTATAAACACCAAATATAGTAGATTAAAAATTTTATAAATTACTTAAATCATTCAAGTTACACATCACATGCACAACCATTTTTTAAGGATGAAAATCTGGACAATTTCGTGCAACTCGGGCCAAAAGATGTTATAAACCAAAACCCATTTATGGGTAAAACCAAAGACATGTCTGAATGAAATTAGAGAATCCCAAAATAAAATATTAATATCCAAAAAATGGGAACCACCCTGAATATATAGACATTTTACAACGAATGCACAATCATTTTTACAAAATTTCCAAACATGCCTTCCCTTGGCCACACAAGCCAAAACACCTTAAAAACCAAAACACATTCTTTATGAAAACCAAAATCATCCTGGAAACCACATAAGGAACCCCGAAAAAAATTTATTTATATGATTCTATTATTATTCATAATCTAAATAAATCATTTTATATAACCTTAAGCATGAAAAAGAAAACATGGTACTTTCCCAAAAACGAGGCATGCACCATTAAATAAAAAAATCTATTTACCACTAAAAAGGACATAAAACCAAATATTCATCCCAATTTTTTTTAAATTTCTATAACAGTTTCTAAGAATATAAAAATAGGGATGAAAAATAATGGAACATTTAAACAAACACTTAGTGTGCAAGTTTATAACAAAACAACACTAATTTTAACAAATAATGGCATAAACATAGCATTGATAACAAAATAAATATCATTAATGATTATAAAATATTACTCATAATATTTAGATGTTGAAAATACAAATATGAATCAAAAATAAAAAGGAAATGTGAAATGTGAAACCTACCTCAAAACCATGGAAGAAATGAACTCCACACCCGATATCACCCGTCGCGGTTCCCGACACACTAATTCTATGAAGACTAGCCCTAAACGAACCAAAACCCCATAAATAGAAATTATATAACATAAAACTATGTCATTAATGACCCTGGAACAATAGGGAACCAATAGAAAGGGGAATGAGAAGGAAGAGGGGGGAGAAATGAGAAGGAATCTCACCTACGAAACTAGAGAACTCTTCATCTTCACTTATATCTACAACCTTAGAGGAAATGGAATGGATTTGTAATTATTGAAGAGAAGAATTAGCTCTATAATAACAATAGAAAGAATATTATGGAGGATATGTGGAAAAATGAATGATTTATGATAGAAACAAATTACCTTACCAAATATGGATAATTTGAGAAGGCTTGAAGAAATTTCACCCTAATATGTGACTAAGACGATCTCTAATGTGGTAAAATGGACATGGGAATTATCATAGGGTTCATGGAATTTATTGAGATGTGGAATCACTGAAACATATTAAAAATTAATAATATAAAAAAGAATAAAATTATCTTTTTAAACTCTTAATGGGATCATCGGGTGGCCCAATACCTAAATAAATATCACAAATACACTGTGATTATTAATTCATAAGGGTGTCCAAAATGATATAGTGGTTTGAATATGTATGGGGATTCCATGTGGGAAATGGAATTAGCGAAATTGATGAAAAATAATGAAGTATAAAAGAAAAAAATAGTTTTTCTAATCTTGTTATGGGTTTATAGTTTGCCTAAATCATGAAGTAACCACCCTTTTCTCTAAAAACTGTCAAACAAAAATTAAAGAAACCGTTATTAGATTATTATACATAGATGAAAGTTCAAAACACAAAATTCAACAGACCCAAAACCCATGAAAAAAATCATGATTTCAAACATCCCATATCAAAACCAAGACATGAAAAAAACTGAGTGTGACAAGTATACCTACACCACACACTGAAAATTAGTGGTGTATAATAAATATCTCCTAAAAATGACATGATAAATTCATTACCCTATGTCTGAAAGTGTTCTTACCTTTTAATTAATGTCATGGAAAATCAAATTAGAATCTATAATTACTTAATTCATACAATCTTAAATATATATTTTATTTATTAAAATTTTATTATGTACAATTATTTCTATTTAGGTGAGTTAAAACCTTCAATTTCATTATTTCGAGAGTGTTAGTTTCATGGTTTTATGGTTTGTTCACGTTATTATTTATATAGAAGTTACTCTCATATAGGAGTAATGTCTCCAAAAGTGAAATTAATTTTTTTAATGAACATTAATATGATTAAATGTATTCATATGCAATTTTGTTATATAGTATGTGAATGAATCATTAGATAAAATGTTGAAAAAAATCTAAAAAAATATTTTTCCTGTTTTTACGACCATTAGGATCTTGTTTCATTTTATTTAGTAATATGTTTATGTATGGTTTGAAAAAATGATATAAAATTATATATATATATATATATAATAAAATATTATTTAACAGTAAAAATGGTTTTATGATCATACTTGAAGTCACTAAAATAAAATAAAAACTACTCATCCATGATGGAAGTGAATCGACACCTCATAGAAGATGTCTATATTTTTACAATAAAAGTAGAGGGAAAGATTTTTGATATTTTATATTACCTTATAATAATAAAATTATATTATATGAACGATTCTAGGGTTTCCATGATACTTTTCATATCGGAGGAAAGGAGAGGATAAGAAAAGAAATGAAATTAAAATTGAAAGAAGGAGGGTTTTACTGCTTTAGTGTTGTCTCCTTGAGAACCTCCATAAGGAACATGAAGATAGAATTTCAGTGGGAAAAGAAAGTCCAGAACGTGGGTAAGTTGTTTGGGTGAATAATTTTTAAAATTATAAGAAATATCCAAACATTATAAGGCTTTAGAAGAATATGTGGTGAGGGGTGGTATTTCGAGCTGGAGGAGAGGGGTGTTTTTGAATATTTAATTCATTTGATTATTATCTTGGCCGAAGACTCTCAATATGATTTATTATTATGAATAAGTATAGTAAATAGAGCATTTGAGTTATATATAATATCCACTTATATCTTCCATGAGTCAAACATGATTAAAAATTCATTTATTTAATTATAATGTTAAATATCGTAAATTATCATATTTGACTATTCACCAATAATTCAACAATTTTAGAAAAATCCAAAACATTAAAACATACCATTTTAAATGTGTAAATTTCAAAATGGACTCCATTTTAAGAAAATAAATTTCAATATATGATATTTTTTTTTAAAAAACATTACTTTTTTGAAAAATACCAATTTTATATTCAATACGATTTTGCGACATTTTGAAAAATTAATCATGTTCTCATAATATTATCTTAAAAATAAAAATGGAAACACAATATTAATTTTTGAATATATTTTATGAAAATAAAATAAAATTAAATCATTATAATAATTATGAAATTTAAAATGAAAATTTACTTTTCACCAAAATACCCACACAAAATTTTTCATTTTAAAAACATTTATTTAATTATTCAATGATATAGATATATCATATTTTCATTTATTAGATTGAAAGATTATATTAATATTTTCATATGTGAGGTTATCACTCTAATGACCAAATTAAAAAACCTAATTGTGACATTACTATTCCAATGTTCATGCTAATATTTAATAGTAAATTTTAATTTTAAACTCAGTGTTGTGTGCAATATAAGCTATAAAAGATGATAAACATAAAAGAGGCATACCATAAAATCTTGTGATTTTAATATATATATCAATCTTCTTCCACATTCAAATTAAACCAAATTTTTTTATGTAAATCTTTTAACAAATTCAAGGAGTTTTTTTCTTCACTAAAATGAAACGTCACCCCACATCTTCCTCAAACCACCTTGAGCCACTTATCTCCAAACAAAGTTCAAAAAACCAGTATAAATATAATTATTCATGTTCTATAGTTGTTTTCCTGTTAAAAAACATCTGTAGTCCCTTTAGGAAGAAATCGAAAGGTAATCTCTCTTAGAGAAGTAATTATTTTAACCCATCACATTAATTTTACTTCTTGTTCTACTGCTATAAATTCTTTGTTAATAATTCTATTATAATTAAATTGGTATATCGCATATACTAAGATTTAATTATGTTAGTTCTGTATAATTATTTGTAAAATTATTTTAACTTTCATTAAATAATTTTTTATCCTCATCATGATTTTCCCTTTTTATTATCTGTGTATGGATGAGAAGTAATTTCAAGGATACATATGATGATGAAGTCAGATATTTGTTTTATTATCCAAATAAAACCAATTTTTTCTATAGCATGCAAGATAATTATATATTTTCTATTTTGGTTACACATCAGTGAAGTTATATAATAATAATAAATCCATTTTTAATGAACGACGTTGTCTTTTTCTGTGATTTTATTTATTTCTAAATTACATGACAAAAAACTAGGTTACATGCCGTTTAATTTTTTGGGAATTGTTTTCATACTAGAGTATTGTATGAAAATTATATTTCCTCCTCTCCCTATTTTCTTGATCTGATCCTAAGATCTATTCACATGTGGTTTTGAAGCCCTCAAACCCTTTCGAGTCATTTTGTTCACCAAATGGTCATTGGTGAGCTAGCGGTGTGACTGTCTGGGTAAGAGTTATCTATATCTCTTCAACTATTTCTCTATACCTCCTTAGATATTGATAAATCAACTCAGTATTTATGGATATAAATTTTGTTTTGAGGAATATAATTCCAGGGTTGCGTTCGTAGATATTATTCCATTTCATTCTTGTTTGCGGGTTCCGTGGCGGGATTTGTGTTTCCAAGAGAATGGTAGATGGTCCCATTATGATGGATATATTTTATTAACCCAGATTTTCATGATTTAAAGTTTATTATTTAATTTAAATTCAATTTCATTACACTTATTTCTATTTTTAATTAAAAACCCAATTCTATTAAAATGGAGGATTTGAATGTGAAATTTTATTTTTGAAACAAAATTAGAGAAAACCCCACAATTCCATTGAATTGTTATGTATTTGAGAAATTGATAAAAAATTGTAGTATTTCTATTTTGGAATTTAAATAATTAAATTTATTTTAATATAGTCTATTAGAGAGATGTCATGAAATTATTTGATAAAAACCCAATATTTTTTTTCTTAAAAAGGGATGTTTGATTAAAAACCATTGTTTTGGGTTTTAAATGGAAAATTTGAAAATTTGGAATGGGGGAATTAGATGAATTGTATTTTTAAATGTTTTATTATAAATTTCATTACATCAATAGTACAAGAGAATATAAAATCCTAGTTAGTTATTGAGTTATTAGGATAAAACAATTTTTACACGTTACAACTGAATCAAAAAAATGTAATAGGTCACATACATAATGGGATAGTGATGTGTCACCTTTAGATAGTGTCATAGGGATGTGTGTATACACATTTTGTTGTGATAATGTTTGACTGTGTGAGGATCTCATATAATTGAACTATTGTACATTTTGGAAGAGGACCATGTTGCTCTATTTTTATATATGGTGTATTAGTTTGTGATAATGAATTTAAAGAGTTTTACATACCTAATGAATTTATATAAACATATATACATATATATATATAGATTTTTTGTGAATCCATTTTTTTAATGTATATCTATCATGCAAAACGTAAATAATGAAATATTTTAATTATGATTTGAACTACCATATCTATTTATTTAAACATAAAATAATATAATGGTTATTTCAATGTTGACATTTTATTTTGGAATCCCTGGTGGGACACTATTTAGATTTTAGATCATTCTATAGTTGTTCATTTGGGTGTCTGGAGACTTACACCTACCAGGCCCGAGTAGGCGTAAACCAGAAATTGGAGGTGGTTCTAGATGGTGACATTCATAATTAGAGAGTTTCATCTATTGGGATATGGGTTATCTATCTTATTTTTAGGGTTCTTTTCTATAGTAATTTGGGTATTATATACATGTTTGAATTTTTATAAAGTCTTTCTAGTGGCGTTATTCTTATATTCATGCAGATTTGTGTATCTTGCTTCAGAATTATTTTAGGAAATATCCATCCAACTTTCATTTCATTTGATATTTGGTGATAGTTTCCAACCCATAGGGATCAGGAATTCCCTTCGGTGCAAATCAAGACCATTTCTATTATCAAGAAACCATGGTAACTGAGCTAGTTAATGAAAAATTGTTTTTATATATCTAGGTTTAGAATCTTGAATTGATGTCAGTACACATTGTGTAATATTCTGTAGATAGTTGAGGTTGTTTTTATTAAGATCCTAAATATATTTCACCATAATAATCCATAATTTTTAGGGGGTGGTTTGGGATAGATTCCTTGTGGCTTAGTTTGAGGATTTTCCCTACTTTTGATTTGGATAAATTGAATTCCATATCATTCTTATCTCTATGTTGGGATTATTTTCCCTATTTATCCTTTTGAGTATTAATCTAATGTAATATTTGTTGCCTACTGATATTATGTAGCATCATTCATATGAGAAGACGTGAAAATTGAATCTTCTAGGAAGCTTCTACTAAACCACAGTGAACTAATCCTCTTGTGGACCTATGTCTAGTTGAGGGAAATTATACACCATGTCCAAGCTCTAAAAAACAACATGCATCATTTCTCCTCAATTCTGTAGTTGTTAAACTTTAGGGTAATGTTATCTAGAATCATTCTCAAGAGTTTCTTTTCCAGAAGACAACAAAATTCAACAGTTCCAATGATCTGGATGTGGATGCTAATAAATGAATGGTTTTTTGAGTTATTTGAAACACCTGATAAAATCATGGTTATATGTTCCAACTTCATGATGGAGAGACTAAACATAATATGGTTGAAATAATATTGATGGATAAGAAGAACTGGGTATTAGATATAGAAGAAATCAATGTTATTTTCATCAACCAGTTCTATCTGGAGTCGATGTTTTTGGATCAGCCTATTTAGTGTTTCATACTCAAGAGTGGTGAAGAAACTGTTAGAAGAATATTCAGATCAATTTTTTATGTCTTTCTAATTTTCTCCCAAGACTATATCAATTGAGAAGATGAATACTCGACGATTCAAGTTGTGAATTTGAGTGGATATTCATTATCTGGTTTTATTACTAATGCTTTCATCATATGATGGTGTTTTTTATAGAGTGTTGGTGTTCGAAATGGACCAGGACGGAATGTCAATGTTAAGAGGAGTTTCTTTTTCATTAAATAGTAGTGTTTTTTCATTTAACTGGAAGATAAATCCTGAGAATTCTCTTGGTGCATCTCGAAATAAATATTTTTCTAATCCTCCTAAAGTGATGGTAATGATACCTTCTATTTGTTACTAGTGTGGAAGGTTTTAAAATTCTAGGAGGGTTTTAACTAATGTTCCAAGTATTTGTGGCTCCTTAATATTCATGGCTCACCTTCTGTGTTCTTCTATGTTTATTTCACACCATTTAGTTGCTCAGGATCATCATCACCTTCAAAAATTGTGGGTAATTAGATAGTTAAAGGAAAAAGGTGTTCTAGCCAAATGAATCTAGAGTGATTCTTCTTTACATAGTGGAAGCATATGTAGGGAATGAAGATGTGGTTACAATGATCATGATAGGTACAAAAACTATAGTATTAACATTTTTTTTCTTTTTTTATACTAGTTCATTTAATTCATTTTTCCATCCCATATTATTAATAAGAAAAATCCTCCTATGATGATTTTATCTTATGTGATGGATATTATTACACCCCTTTGATTAGTAGATAGGAGTGTCTTCATTTTCCAAGATGTGTTTTCTCTTTATAATATGTTTCTAATTTCAGAGTTTACTATTTCCAAATCTGAAGCCTCTTGACATCATTTTTGGGATGAATTGGATTATTTCTAAAAGAGATCATATTGATTGTTATCATAGATGGTTTCCTTCACTACATATAATGGTGTGTTTCAAGTCTTTCATGGAGATTGGGGTCCAGGGTATAGCATATCATGAAATTATTATCTAGATTTAGTAAAATTAATACATATTTTTCCTATTAATATGGAGAAGGAATATTTGAGAAATGATCTACCTCTAGTGGTTGTCGAGTTTCTCGATGTTTTTCTTCTTGACTTCACTAGTTTTCCAAAGGTAAGAGAGGCTGAGTTTTCCATCAACATAGTTCTTGGTACTCAACCAGTTTATATTCCCTATAAATGAATAGAACCCTTTAAAATGAATGAGGTAATTCTCATTTGGATGATCTATTTGAGAAAGTCTTTATAAGACAATGTGTTTCACCATGGGAAATACTAATTCTATTTACTAAAAAAGTTGATGGTTTACTATGCCTTTGTGTTAATTACCAAAAACTAACTTTATATACCTTATTGAAATAGTTTCTAATGGCAAGGATTGCTGATATTTTGGATTAGTTTAATGGGAAAAATTGGTTCTCAAGGATTGTCCATTGATTTCAATAACATCATTCGAGAATAAAAGAATCTGACAATCATAAAACCAAATTATAGAGTAGGTATAACCATTATGGTTACCTATTCTTGCCTTTTTGTTTAAAAATGAATCTATTCCCTGCATTGATTCAATAAATATGGCTTCATTAGTATCTTGATGGGTTTTTGTGGTATTTTTGGATGGAATCCTTCTTTACTATATGTATTAGAAGGATCACGTGAATCTTCTAATTGTAGATAATGAATTGTTTAGAAGTCACATATATTATGAGATGAATTAAAAATATTGTTTTTTTAATCTAGAAGTTAAATTATACTGATATATGTTGTAGGAACATGGAATTTTATTTGTTCTTGAAAAGGTAATGGATGTTATGGCATCATAAAAACCATGAAATTTCTTCGATATTCATAGCATCTTGGATCTTATTGGGTATTATTCCTAGTTCATAAAAGAATTATCAATGGTAGCCTATATGATGAGAACGATAACTTAGAAGGTATAAATTTTCCCTTGGGATTAGAAATTTAAGAATTATTTTTTTGAGATGAGTGGTCATTTCACTTATATTCCAGGGTTATCTCTCCAGAGGCCAGAAAGTTCTATATACTCTTCTATGATGCATCGAGTCCATTTTTCGGTTTCATTCTTATGAAAGGTGATCAATTTTTCAATAATTGATCTCTTCAAATTTGGAAACACAAGAAAAATTACCCTACCAATGACCTTGAACTTGCATCAATATTGTATACACTTAAGAGGTGGCGACAATCCCATTATAGTGAGAGGTCTGTAATGTATTTAGACAAAAAGATCTTGTTCTATATATTCTCTCAAAAATATTTTAATATTCCTCAAAAGGATTGGGTGGAATACATAGAATCATTTGACTTAGACATTACATATATCCTTGGGAAATGGAATTTCATTGAATATGATTTCAATAGGAATCATATGACCCATTCCATGAAATAATGTTCTGGAGAGTGAAACTTAATGGATCTCATTGAGTAGTTGCATATTGGATTCCCAGAATTAGGGGTTGGGGTTACATTGGATAGTGTTTGGATGAAATCCTCCCTTCTGGAGAATATTATTCTCGAAAAAATACCTAATTATGAGTTTGGTGTCATTAGATACCTTCTTTGTAGTAGGGATACCATTGTTGACTGAATAATATCCACCTAGGAAATTCTATTTTATAAAAATTTAATTGTTGTGTTTAGCTGTAAGGAAAACAGTGATTGTGATTTCAATAAATATATAATGGTAGTGCACCTAGGAACCACAATGATGTTTCGTGACAGGTGTTGCAATATCCTGTGTCCTTGTAGGGGACTATGAATTTCTGAATTTTTATATCATTGTTATAAATGAAAATAGTTCAAGGAAGATAACTAGTAACCATGGAATTTAATTTAGAAACATTTCGTAACTACATGGATGTCGGATTAGATATTTGTAGATTTTGTTTTGTTGGGTTCAAATATCTATATAATAAAGAATTTGATAAGGGTTATGAGCTATATGCAGACCAAATTGGATCTCTTTTTACCCATTCATGATATAGATAATGTTAGGGAGTTTAAAATAATTATGTGAAGGAGATTTCTCATTTTTACAGATTTCAAACTAATATAGTGTCTGATAGGGATCTAATTTTCACTTTCTTTTTTGGAGAGGAATTCATGAGGAAGTAGGATCTCAAGTCTGTTGGAGAAAAAAATACCATCCATAGTCAGATGTCCAGGTAGAAAGATCTATACAAATTCTTGAGGATATTCTCCGCATGTGTGTTACTGGCATTAGTGGAGCTTGGGATGATCATCTTCCACTGGATGAGTTTTTTCAAAACAATTGTTAACTGCCTATAATTAGAATGCACTAGTGCAGAAAACGTTTTTTACGTCGGTTATTTTTCATTTTTTACGTCTGTTTCTAGCCGACGTTATTACGTGCGACGTTATAAGTAAGGTTTTTGATGTCAGTTATTTAAAAACCGACGACAAAAACATAAAATCGCGATGTTTATCACGTCGGTTATTTTAGAACCGACATGATAAAGAAAATTGGAAGGGTTTATCACGTCGGTTATTTATCAACCGACGTGATAAACAGGGGGAGGGGGGTTTATCACGTCGGTTCTATAAGAACCGACGTGATAAACCGGGGTGAGTGTGGTTTATCACATCGGTTCTAATAAAACCGACGTAAAAACCGAGGGAGGGGGCTTTATCACGTCAGTTATTATATAACCGCTGTGATAAACCGACAGGAGGTAGTTTATCACGTCGGTTATTAAATAACTGACGTGATAAAGCATTCTCCAGGCCTTTTATCATGTCGGTTATTAAATAACTGATGTGATAAACCATTCTCCAGGCATTTTATCACGTCGGTTATTAAATAACCGACATGCTAAACTATTTTCCAGGAATTTTATCATGTCGGTTATTAAATAACCGATGTGATAAACTATTTTCCAGTCATTTTATCATGTCGGTTATTTAATAACTGACGTAATAAACCCAATTTTTTTTTAAGAAGAATGCAGTCATCTTCTCTCCACCAGAATCAACTAGAAAACAAATCAAGAAATCGTACCACAAAAATAGAAGTAGATCAAAATTAAGCATGTACATAGATAACATATAAAACTTACCCCCTAGACAGCCCCCACCCTCATTTATACCCCATGGACAACCCTCCCCCACCCCGTTGGATCCCTCACCCTCATGTATACCCCATGGACAGCCCTCTCCCACCCCATTAGAGCTCCTACCCTCATGTATACCCCTTGGACAACCCTCCCCCACCCCATTGGAGCCCCCACCACACTCCTAGACTGCCCCCTGACCCCCGGACACCCCCAAACACCCCTCGACAACTCCCCACCCGCCTGAACAGCACCCCCTCACCCCCTCACCCCACTTGACAGCCCCCACCCTCATTTAGACCCCATGGACAGCCCTCCCCCAACCTTTTGGAGCCCTCACCATCATGTATACCCCTTGGACAACCCTCCCCCACCCCATTGGAGCTCCCACCCTCATGTATACCCCTTGGACAACCCTCCCCCACCCCATTGGAGCCCCCACAACACTCCTGGACTGCCCCCAACCCCCGAAGACCCCCAAACACCCCTCGACAACCCCCCACCCACCTGAATAACACCCCCTCACCCCATCACCTTACTTGACAGCCCCCACCACACCCCTGGACAGCCCCAAACACCCCTGGACAACCCCCCCCCCCCCACTGTACAGGACTCCCACACCCTTGGACTGTCGTCCCACACCACTGGACATCCCTGACACCCCCAGGACTGTCCCCCCACCCCACCGGACAGCCCTCCCAGACCGCTGGACACCCCCCAACCCCACTGAACACACCCCCACGCCCTTGGAACCCCTCCCCCACAGACCCAAATCCATACCAGAAAAACCATCAAAATTAGACCAAAACAAGAAGTAGAGAAAAATTAAACATTCACTTATATAACATTAAAAACATACACTGTCAACTTAAAAAAAACTAAATCCAACCTAAAAAACTACCAAATACACAATTAAAACGACAATATTCAAAATTACATTTTACATTACAAACAAATAAATTCAATCAAACCTGTAAAATAATTTGACCACTCCACTTGTACATGTTTGATGTCTTCAGCAGTATAGGGTTGAGGGTCATCAAAAAGCTACATATGAAAAAGAAGATATTTAAGTGTATAATGAATAAATAAAATTGAAATATTATGGCAAAGTTTAAGAGGAAATCGTACCAGGCCAAAATTCACAACTGTCCCAGTTGTTAATATTTCATACATAAATCTTAACATATAATATACGCATTCAATGAGGCCTTGTTGTTTATGACAATTCTGTTTGAATGAGTGTAAATTCAATATATTAGTTTTATGTAATAAATCAAAAAGTACAAATTATAAATGGAAATTTACCTTCGCATTTACATATTTGATCTTTTCATTTCATTTCTTTGTGTTTTTTCAAAAGTAGACCCATGCACTGTTAGAAAATAATACGAATGGGGTAAATTTAAAATTCATTATAATATATAGAACTATTGAGAAATTGAAACTTACTTTTCCAATATATTCTTAAAACTTTCCCGCACATCACCACGAACAGAGCATATCCAATAAAGAGCTTTCTCCCTTGGGAAAAAAATCCCTAACATCCAATGATCACTGATAAAAAAAAATTTAATGTTAGTGGTTTTTTATGTTAAAAGATAATTAACTCTTTCAGAGAACTGTGTTTCATACCTCTCACAAAAAGGCATCATCCAACATTGTGTGATTATATTCTTTTCAAATCATTCAGCAATATAAACCATTCTTTGTTCCTCATTCAATGCACATGCTTTAGGGGAAATCAATTGCGGGTCCCTGAATCCATAAACTTCTGTCAGCTCATTCCTCTGACAAATTTTATAAAGATACCTAATACAAAACATACATAAGTATACATTTTTAATAAATATAACGCAGGGAAAAGGTGTTAAGACTTACATGGAAAAAAAATTCACCACATTGATGCCCAACTTATCTCCAATAACAAGCTCCATGATATCAGTTTTTGTAATCCCCACACTTATTTCACGTCCACAAACATGAGATTCTATTGTAAACTCATAAAAACCCAACAACAAATGTGAATATCTTGAAAATCTGTCAAGACCACTGGAATCTGTATCTGATGTCATAGCATGTTGTCTTTGTTGTTGTCTATACAATATTTCTTTACCTTTGAAGTATTCTTGTGAAAAAAATTAAAAATTATAGTAGTTTTAAAATGATAAAACAACTTTAATAAACAAATAAAATAAAAGATATAACATCCATACCTTTATGGTAATGAGTCGAAGAAGTCTGGATGGCCAAACTAAAAAATGGCCGATACTCTGTCCAACTGTCGCCACCTCATCTGTAGGTATTGGTACCCTAGCTGATCTATCTATAATATCCTGTACAGTGACCCTCTGATTCTCTACCTCTAATTGTTGATGATGAACTGTATCTCCTATACAATATACCAACCCGTATGCTACTATATGATGTTGAGAATAATCAACATACAAATCGCAATATGTAGGAAGCTGCGGCGAAGGCGTAGGATAAAAAATGGGGTCCGCAGGCCGAGGTGGGGGAGTGGGAGCTACTGGTGGAGGTGGAGGATAAATAATGGGGTCTGTAGGGGGAGGTGGAGGAGTGGGAGCTGCAGTCTGAGATTCCCTTTTCATTTCTGCAAACATAGACTGAACCGACTCTCTAATCTTGTCCTCTATCATCACATTAATATTTTGACCTTCAGCCTCCAATGATTCTATTTTTTATAAACCCCCTCAATGTTAGATGTTGAAGAACGTGGAAACACTTTTCTTTCCGATACACCTGTCAGATATCCTCTTACACGACCAGGATGTTCGGGCCTTCCCAATGCTGCAAATAAAATATATTCCCTCCCAGTAGCTCTAAATGTCCTCTCTAAACACTGCTCCTCAAGAGAGTCTTGTATTAATTAATTGAACATTTCTGTAATGATTGAAACTTATATGAAGAAAAAAGATAACTAAAATAAATTAAATAGATATCTTACAATTCTCTCAGCTACGATTCTCGATTCTTCCGAAAGATATTGCCTTTTTTTCCCTTCTGAGCTCTCTTCCATTTTTCATGTCTAGATGGAGGGGATGGAGGGGTCACCTCTCCAGAGCTTGAAGACTCAGCTCTTAGTTGTTGAAATTTTTCTGCCATCATTTGTTCTTCCAATAATGCATACCCTCCAAGAGATAAACTATGAGGGTATACATTTTTAGATTGGATATCCTGATGATATTTCCTTGTTTTCTGTAATTTAAGAATAAGAAATCATTAACAAAACAATAATAAAATAATTTATATAAGAAAGATTATAAAAGTTTACATTTCCCTTACTAGAAATGACTCTTTTTTTTACTTTCAAAAAACTATCTCCATTTGTCTTCATCTATAAAAGGATATATACAACATGGATTGTCGTGACTCCTATGACCATAAATGAAATCAGATGGGAGGGTTGATTTGAAATCCCTCCATCTCCTGGCAGCCAACGATAAGCATTTCTTCCTGACTCCTCCAGTGTTAGGAATATCAAATGTCATCTGATGAAGAAGAGGTTAAACATATTATATATACTAGAAACATTAAAATAATGTTCAAAAAATGACAAAAGATCTTACCAAAATAGTCTCCCACAACTGAGAGAAAATCTCTTTATCCACACCTCTCCAATCATCATACATAATGCTTACTTTTTTCTTAGCCTGAGTTGTAAAAAAACTCTTAAAATCATTGGCATTCAGACCTCTAGGAATATCATCATCATCAAACTCAATGACTATCCTATGATTCTGCGTACGAGCAAGTGAAAATTTTAGTAAACGTGTGCACCCACGTTTACCAACATTTGAGCTCTTTGTCGTAATAGGAGCATATGAATGTTCATCCCCAAAGGTATGACCAGCAATATGCTCCTCTCCAGAATCATGTGGTTGATCATCTGAATGATCTGTCATTATCCCTCAAATCAAAAAAACAAACGTCAGTTCACAAATATACAAATTCAAATATTTTAATACTACTGTAATCAGAAAATAGAAAAGTGTACTAAGTTACATAATAGTAAACATTGGTAATATGGTAAGCATGTTAAACAATGGTAAAGATGACAAAGATGGTCAAGAGGGTCAAGATGGTAAAAATGGTAAAATTGGTAAACCGGGTAAACATTGGAAACATGGTAAAGTAATTGTCAGTGAACAAAAATAAGATTTTTAAAATTCACGTAATAGTTATAAACATGATAAAGTAAACTAAAAAAACATAAATCAATCAAAAACATATACTGATTTTATTTTAAAACATGTTTTCAGAAATAAAAAACTTACAATATCTAACATTTATGGAAAAAATAAATGTAAACAAGAAACAAACATATGTTACCTGTAATTTTAGGAATGTACCAATGGATTGTTTTCCCAAATTCCTTCGTCGTGATCGTTACTTATGTCACAAACTATGTCTTCAACATGATCATCATTATGTTATGTTAATATTTCCATAGAAGTAGGGATCTCACATAAATCATCATATTCATCAAGTTCATCCTCACCAACATATTGTTTTTTCCCTTGTAAAACAATAGCTCACTGCATATCTGATTGATCTACTACATATAATTTTTTTTTTCATGTGTTGCCATTATAAAAGAATCAGATGTGTCTTCCAATCTATTCAGATTAACTAATGTCATTCCAAATTCATCGTGTCTGACACTGTTGTTACCGTTAAACCATTTACAGTAAAAAACGGGAATTTTAATTTTAAAGTAATAAACCTCCCATATATCTTCAGTCACTCCATAATATGCACTTGATGCAGAAATTGGGGTTTTGTCCTTAGCACTCGAAAAATGCATTGCTTCTGCAAACACCAATACACCACTATTCTGAACTACACTTCTGTTGTCCTGAGCTTTTGTATGAAATGTATAACCATTAATGTCATAACCAGACCATGTTATCACATTTAAACATGGACCACCCACTATACATTTTAATGTCTCTGATACATCTGATCTACCAAGAAAAGTCTTTTTAATCCATGACAAAAAAGTTTTGTTGTGCTCATTCAAAATCCACATTTCTTTCTTCTTTGGATGGCATTGTTTCAACTCGTTAATATGCAATGTGATATACGGTTGAGCATCATCTATGTTATTCATGATGTATGATTCTAACTTCTTCATCTGTTCAGCTGACAATGATTTAAATTTCAAGCCGTGAATCCCTTTCCCTCATTATTAACTCATTCATGGCGAGATGGAGGAAAACCTATGTGTTGCACCGCAGCCAAGTAGCTCATACAAAACTCTGCTACCTCCTAAGAAATATACTTTTCAATAATGGAGGCTTCAGGTCGATATAGATTTTTAACATACCCCTTTAATATTTTCATATACCATTCAAAATCATACATCCAACGAAGATATAAAGTTCCACAAAGCTTTATTTCTCGAACCATATGAATCATTAAATGCACCATTATATCAAAAAAAGTTGGAGGAAAATACATTTCCCATTGAAAAAGTATAAAAATTGCATCCTTTTCCAAAATGTTCAAAGCATTCACATAAATCGCCTTGTTACAAATTGAATTGAAAAAATAACACAACTTCATTATTGTCTTTCTGACACGAATGGGAAATATTCCACGCAATGCAACTGGTATAATTTGTTGCATCATGACGTGACAATCATGTAATATCATACCTATCAACTTCAAGTCCTTCAATGAGACAAAAATTTTTACATTAGAAGAATGGCCTTGAGGCACTTTGGTATCATGAAGACACTGACAGAAGCTAATTTTCTCCCTCTTCGATAATGTATGACAAACCGGGGGAAGAAATGTTCGTCTTTTTTAGTAGTGGGAGTTAACTCCAAACGTATTCCCATTGATAGTAAGTCTAATCTTGCATTCAACCCATCTTTATTCGTTCCTTTAATATCTAACAATGTTCCAATCAAAGAATCACAGATATTCTTCTCTACGTGCATGACATCAATATTATGTTTAACATAATGATACCTCCAATATGGTAGATCAAAAAAATTGACCTTTTCATCCAAATATGTCCATCATTACCAGATTTCTATGTCTTTCCCAATGTCACGTCATGTTTTTTCACCCTCTCAAAATACAGATCAGGGGATAAAGGTTTTGGAGCAGTATCAAATTCTTGTGAGCCATTGAATTCCTTTTTTAGTCTTCTATAAAGGTGTTCCATAGGCAAAAACCTTTGATGACACATGTACATTGTTTTCCTCCCATGATGCAATTGACAATATGACGTCTGTTGTTCGCAAATTGGACATGCTTTATGCCCTTTAACACTGTATCCAGACAAATTTCCATACACTGGGAAGTCATCTATAGTGAACAGAAGCACTGTATGCATTTGAAAATAATCCATTTTATAAGAATCATACACCCAAATACCATCAGCCCATTACAGTTTCAAATCATCAATCAACGGTGACAAGTAAACATCAATATCTTTACCGGGTTGCTTTGGACCAGATATCATTGAACTCAACATGACATATTTGCGCTTCATACAAACTTCAGGAGAAAGGTTGTAAATTACCAATAAAACAGGCTATGAACTATGTGTTCTACTGAGTGTTCGGTATGGATTCATTCCATCTGTGCACAACCCAGGTCTGAGATTTCTAATTTCATTTCCAAATGTAGAATACTACGCATAAATTTTATTCCATTGTGGACAATCAGATGGATGACGTATTTTTCTATCACATACCCGCTCTTCAGCATGCCATCTTAAGCTTTTTGCATCATGTGAATTAGCAAATAAACGTTTGAAACGATTAATTATAGGAAGATACCAAAATACCTTTGAATGGAGCTTTGTAATCTCTACATCAGCCTGTTATTTTTATTTCACCTTATACCGTGATGTCCCACATTTAGGACACTCTGAAATAAATTCATATTCCTTCCTATATATAATGCAGTCATTTGGAAAGGCCTGTATTTTCTTGTATCCCAATCCCATCGGGAATACTATTTTTTTGGCTTTGTAATGTGAATCTGGAAGATCGTTATCTTTTGGAAGAATGTCTTTCATCAATTGTAGCATATCTGTAAAACTTCTATCACTCCATCCATGCTTCACCTCCAGGTTAATCAATCTTAACACCATCGACAAAATCGTAAAATCTGTACAACCAGGATATAATGGTTTTTCAGCATCATCATATAGACGTGAAACTGTCGTTTCTATCACAATTTGTTCTGCTACAATATCGCGAATCATTTCTTCAATTCCATCGGGGTTACCATCTTGCGAATCATCATCATCAGTGACATTCCGTCCAGTTTCCCCATGCCAAATCCAAGGGCTGTAACTCGGATTAAAACCATGAAAAATCAGATGATCTTTTATCTCTCTACTTTTTAACTTCTTCATATTCAAACATTTCAGGCATGGACATAAAAAAATGTCACTACTTGGAACATTTCGTTTTGAAAATTCCAAAAAGGCATCAACACCTTCCTCAAATTCATTGCTCATTCGATGTGCCGTAATCCAACTTCGACTCATTATTACCTATAACAAATATCAACAAAAAAATAAATATTTTTAAGATAAGACAAATATATGTTTATATGAAAAAATCATAATTTGAATGTAAAACAATTTAAAATATAAAACAAATCTATAGGTATTTTAAAAAATATGCTTGAATATTATTTTTAAAACGAAATATAGTTAGATATAATAGTTTTAAATTTCATTGATTCAAAGAAAACCATGACGCCTACATAGTTTAATATTGATTGCGGTTTTGATGTTTTAATATATTAGATAAACTACCTATTTAACATGTTATTAATGGTTTCTGTAGACCCTAAATCCGTTTGGTAAATATTTTCACACAATTATAAAAATCAATGGAAGTGTTTTTGGGAGGAATATGTTCAATCATTTGATTTTGATGTCCCATATTCTATAACAAAAGGCAATGTGGATACCAAAGCCCTTAGTTTGGTTTTTTATTCTCAAAGGGTTTGTGATGAAAAAGAGGAGTATAAGTTAATGTATATGATAAATAAAATACAACTAAATTTTATTTATGGTTATGATAGAATGAATTCATACCATATCATTTAGGATCTGCTCCCACCAAAAGTAACCCTCCTCAGTTCTAAATGAATAAATTTAGATAATTATGCATGAATTCATACATGTATTGTTGTACATAAGCGAAAAAGAAGATTATTAGTACTAAAAGTAAAACTAGGAAGAAACAATAAACTCTATATACTCATGAAAGCTACTCCACAACACTTCCATGCTACTAACATCTATAAAAGACTACAAATTGTTTTTAAAAACCAAAAAAATTGTTTATATTTATGTATGGTGGGAATAACATGTATACATAGTAAGATCCTCCCAAAAACATCTCATGAAAATGTTGAGGAAGCACACTAAAGCCCTATGAAATAAGGAATCTAAATCATCACCTAAACAAGGAAAAATAGTTTCATATACTCACTATGGATCACTCACAAAATAATTCATATAAATAAACCTTTTCATATAAAAAATTATATATATATATATATATATATTAAAATTAAGGTTCTTGGATACCACTTCTCCATTAGTTTTCCTCTCACACCCCAATGCGCTACTCCACAACACTTCCATGCTACTAACATCTATAAAAAACTACAAATTGCTTTTAAAAACCAAAAAAATTGTTTATATTTATGTATGGTGGGCATAACAGCTAAAACATCTCATGAAAATATTGAGGAAGCACACTAAATCCCTATGAAAAAAGGAATTTAATCATCACCTAAACACGGAAAAATAGTTTCATATACTCACCACTGATCAGTCACAATATAATTAATATAAATAAACCATTTCGTATAAAAAATTATATATATATATATGAAGTTCACTGTGTTGCATTTGTTGTCAATGAAGTATGTTGTTGTCAAGGAATGAATGGATGGATGTCAAGGAGTTTCAATATGTGAATGTCAAAGGATGTGATGGTGATGGTGATGAAGGAGAATGGCCATGGTACTAAGATGCATGTCACTTAGGAGATTCACTATGTGACATAGGATGTTGTGGTTGAAACATTCTCTATGAATATCAGACGATTGAAGAACTGATCTTAATGTTTCAATACTTGTATCAAGATGATACTAAGTGACAACACTTGAAGAATGAATGATAATGGAGCATCATTAAATCAGATGATTGTTGAGCTGTTCTTAAAGTTCAAAGAACTTGTATCAAGTGGATACAATGTTACAACAATGTTAGAAGACCATGCATTGCATTGACAATGCATGAGGAGTTGAAGATGATCCATCCACAATCTCTAAGTGGATGAAGTGGATTAATTACGTCCATGCATTATCACTTAGTGCATGTGAACATGAAGAAGATCCAATTGATCTCTGATTGGATCAATGAAGAACATTGAAGATTCTGTGATTCAGGAGCTCGGTTGATGAAGAAGACCCTTCGGGAATTCCACATTCTATGTATTGAGTATATGTGAGGAGGATGGAGGAATTATAATGAAGAAGAAAAATGAATAAGGAAGAAGTGGCATTTGGCATTTTACACTTAAGTACTTTGTATACTTAGTGTATATTCAAGCAAAAAATAAGCCACCATGGGCCAGCCTTAAGGGTTCAACCCAAGGCACATGTGGGACTAGGTCACCACGCCCAAGGGGATCCCATGGGGCCAGCCCGAGAGGCCGCGGTCGTGTGTAAGCCGGGCCACGCAGGGGATCAGGTCCTGCGCAGCATGGGCGCCAGACCGCGCGCCCGAAGGAGCATAGTGGGCGCCAGTGGCGCGCCCGCAGGGAGCAGAGTGGGCGCAGAGCGCGCCCGCAGGGAGAACACGGTGCGGGGCGGCACCGTGGAGGGGGAAGTGCAACTGAGCGTTGAGAGGCAGCAGCTGGGTGATAAACCGCGGCAAAACCGCTCGCCGTTTCGATGTGGGACGCGGAAAAATCCCCGGGAGCAAATCTCAGCCGTCCGAGCGATCTCGCCCTTGATCTGCGCCGCACGATTCATCTGCCGCGCGCCGCGATCTACTCTAGCCGTCCGATGTATTTCAAACATTTGATCCGACGGCTAAGAGTCCGTCTCCTTCCTCAAGCTCAGCCGAGGCACCCCCGACATCCCCGCGTGCCTCCGTCGAACCAGGAGCAACCCGAGCACGGTTTTTGAGTTCCCGGCCACCTCCGAGCAAACCGAGACCTCCATGGAGATCGTCTGGCTCTACTGAACCCATCCATGCATAAAAGTATACATGCATACGTGAAATGGGAGATTTCAAAGAATGTCGAGGCAAACGAAGTTGTCGAGGCTTCATGGGTTTCTGTTTTGCATGGAATAGAAGAGAAGAGGCCGTGCATGCGTTCTAAGTCGCATGCACGTGAAGAAAATAATAAATAAAAGAACCCGCGTTGAAACAGAGGAAAGAAATCAAAATTTGGAAAGATTTTGAAGATCCTAAATCTTCGGTGATTCAAGATTTAACACGCGGATGGACAGAGGCATCCCTCTGCCTATATAAGGAGAGCTCGAGGTTCTCATTGTGCTTGCTGAAGTTCTTGTTGAAGATTTGTGTCCCGTGAGAGCTCTCTGCCTCGCGAAGTACAAGCCCCGCACACACTTGCGCGGCTGAAGTTCCAGAGCCACCCGAGGTTCTGAAGGAGGTCCCTGCCCGCGTACTCGCGCGGCAGAAGGAGCCCTCACTGCCCGCAAACTTGCGCAGCAGGAGGAGCTTGCGTGGCCGAGGTGCTTGACACCCTGCGTGCCCGAGGTGTTGCACCTTGCACACCCGAGGCAGTAGCAACCTTGCTCGCCCAAGGCTGGTTGCACCTTGCACCCTGTGCGCCCTTTCCTCCTTGAGGACTTGAGCGGCAGTATTGAAGGAGAAATGCCACACCACTTGCGCGCCTACTTTGAAGGTGGAAGACCCGAGACTTGTGCTTGTGTACCAAGTGAAGGAGGAAGGCCCTACGGCTGGTGTGTGCAAAACAAGAAAGCCACCACAACGTTTGTGTGCAAATTAAAGATGAGGCCGTAGCCCTTGTGTGTGCAAAATGGAGAACCAAGTGTGTGCATAAGTGAAGTGCACACTTTGAAGAAGATTAAAAGGACAAGGAAGTGTGTGTGCTTAGTAAGTGAAGTAGGCCAAGCCTTATGTTTGCTAATTGATCAAAGGAAGTGTGTGTGTGCAAACAAAACAAGTAGGCCGAACCTAGGTGTGTGCAAAGTGTACACATTTAGAAGAAGAAAGAAGAGGACATCCAAACTAAAGTATAACACACTTTTAGTGTGTAGACAAAAAGAACAAAGTGTGTGAAGGAAGTGAGAAGGTGTTTGCTTAAAGTGTTACACCCTTTGTGGGTCTATTGCACCAAGAGAAAAGAAAGGGAAGTGCATGCTTGCATGCATGCACATGCACACGTGAACAAAGCCAAACCAGCTTGTGTGCATTTGAGTTGACCAAGACCAGAGGTTCTTGAAGAATTTGAGAAGGCCATGCAGTCAGTGCATGAGGAAGCAGAGATGCCATGCACTCAGTGCATGGAGTTGATGTGAAGTCAGACTGAAGCCAGACTGAAGTTAGAGATATCAGTTGTCTGAGTTTTCAGTGATTGAGAAGATCCTGATCAACAGAAGTGATCAGAAGCTTTGAGCAAGACCAGCAGACCTTATCAGAGGCTGTTGAAGATTCTTGAAGAGAGAAGCCAGGTCATCCTAAGAAGAAGGTGATAAAGCCTGAGCCAGACGAGAAGACCTGATCATCAAAAGTGATCAGAGGTACAGAGCAAGGCCAGCAGTCTTTATCCCAGACTGCTGAGGATACTTGAAGAGATTAAAGAGAAGAAGAGCTACTCGTGTGACTCGAGGAGCCAGGAGAAGCCCCCTGTGAGACTCAGGGTGGAAGAAGTCTTCAGTGGGATTCTGGAGCAGGCCAGTGGGACTCTGGTAACACTGTGGGACGCAGTATAAAGACCCTCCTGTGGGACTCAGGAGAGATACAGTGGGACTCTGTATCGACCATTGTAATACTAACAGATTATAATGGGAGAAACCATGTTGGGGCGTATAACCAACATGGCAAGGACATAGGCCTTTGGTGCCGAACCTTGTAAATCCTTGTGTCCAGTGCCTTTACATTTACTGCATCATTCGTGGAAAGGTGAGAGATACAAGAAGAGTGGATCGAGGCTATAACCAGCCATAGAGGTTTAATTGAAAAAGAATCAATTAGTAAAAAGTTTTAAGGGATCACTGATTCACCCCCTCCCCCTCTCAGTGATTCACACTGATCTGGGCACTTCAATTGGTATCAGAGGCAGGTTACCTCTAAAAGATCCAAGTGAGTCTTTATGAAGTGCAGATTTGAGGAATTGAGTGACCAGCCTCAAATGGAGATATCTGACAAGACTCAGAAAAATAGAAAGAAGAAACAGGCCAAGAAGATGAAGAAATCCTGTCCTAGCTGTGATGAAGTTGGAACAATGAAATATCTTCAAAGTGAAATCGAATATCTTCAGAAGATAGTCCCCAAGGAAGTGGAAATGTGTATAGCTACAGGCATCGTTGATCTTCAAGAAGAAAAATCACAGTTAGAAGAAGAAGCCAATGCAAAGGAAGATCAATTGGCAAAAAGGGTTGGCATAACCAACACTCTCAGAAAGCTGGTGAAGGCTAAAGATGAAACCGTTTCTCTTTGCAATGAAAGATATGAAGACACTGCTGAAGAATTGCAAAGAAGCCTTTCTGAGAAAGAATTCTTTAAAGTAATAATCAAAGATGTTTACCATGCACTGGAGAAGAGGCATAAAGTATCAATGGTTGTTAAAGATACTCAACTTGAAGACAAAGTAAAAAGGGTGAAGGAGCTTGAAAACTCATTGCTTGAAATGAATAAGGTGCATGAAGACCAGATAAAGCAGCTGGAAGAGAAATGGGAAGGAAGGCTAAGAACTATTGAGGATTAGAAGAACTCCCTCAATATGAAATGCTTAGAACTGGAGGTGATATTGAACAATCAGAAATCACCCAAAGCCAAAGCCTCCCAGTCAGCTGAAAGTAGAAATGTTTCCACTCAAGTATGCTTTGAGAAGGATGATTCTAAAAGAAAGACATCCTCTAATGAAAGGGAAACATCTTCTAAAAAGAAGGTACCATCCATACCATCTTGTACTCATGCTTCTAAAAGTGTTTCTACTAAAAGTGCAGGATGGAAGAATGAATCCAAACAAGTATGGATGAAGACAATGAAGAAAGAAAGCTCTCCTGAAGCAGCACAACAATTCAAGACAAGTACCCTACAATCAGAAGGAATCAAAAAAGTCAAGATTTGTGGGTCAGTGTTGGTGTTGTAACAAGTATGGGCACTGTGCAAAGGATTGTTGGTACAATCCACTGAATGACAAAGCACAGAGGAAGCCCATGCCTAGGGGGAGCAAGCCAGAAGAAAATAAGCAACATCCACAGGTCCAGAGACATCTGTTTACTGAAAATAGATTTGGATTACTTGACAACATCTGGGATGATTGCAAAAGTGGTCAAAAAGATACATGTCAATCTCCAACTGTATCTAGAGCTCAAAAGAAGAAAAGATCACAGAACCTGGCTCAGAAAGAATCCTTGGGAAGCAAGCATAAGAAAGTGGAAGATGCTCCCAAGAAGATTATAAAAAAGGAAGAGAAGACCTTGGAGTCTAAATCCAAGAAGGTTGATGCATCCAGAAGGACCACCAAGAAGAAAACATGCTTCTACTATGGAAAGAAAGGCCATACCATGGATTTTTTTAAAGAAGCCATGAAACTGAATAGAAGCAGACTGGACTCAAAAAGACAATCAATCCAGAAGAAGAAGAAGGGATTGATTGAAAACAAGTTGCCTAAGAAAGGTAGCTTGAAAGCATCAAAGGAACCATGTGGAATATCCAGAACTGAGGCCACACTTCCAAGTGACTTACTAGTCATATGGCCAAATCAGTTGCAACTTGGCAAAGATCTGCAAAGAGATGAAGATGAAGTTCTGCCAATTGCTAAGGCAAAAGGGAAGAAGAATATTTCACATGAAGATGTATTGAGATCCACACCAGCACAAACATCATTGAAGATCAAATGTGCAAGTGTGAAGAATGGTGAAAATGGGACATCTCGGTTGAGAGAATCTTCTCAACCTTGTGGTTCACATTGATGAACCAAGGAGGTTCCATCTTATTCCCTAATCACTTGTATTTACATGTGCTAACATTTCAGGGAATTGAAGATGATGATCATTCTCAACTGGAGGATGGTTTGGAAGGAATGGAGTGCACCCCTTAAGGGGGAGCCAATCTGTAGAAGATGGGATTCTAAGATTTAATACCATCTTGAGAAAAGATGAAGGTATTCCAATCATACTTTCATCCCTTGTTTCTTAATTGTATTCATCATGACAATTAAGGGGGAGTATTGATTGAAGTCAAATGGATGAAAGGGGAAGCTTTATCTTTGCACCTGAACTTTCTAATGAGTTTTGTGAAGTTGTCCAGGATTTAGAAAATTCAAGGTTATATCTGAAAAATTTCAAACCCCTAAAGCATGATCTCACATGTGTAGAGAATTATGGACAGCTTTGAATTCCTTGGTCATATCACTCTTGTTTTCTACACCGGGTTAGCCCAAGTAGACTTAGAGATGATTTACTAAAGGTTCTTTGCTAAAGAAGAACATGTTACATCATCCCTCTCTTAGTGCTTTTCAAGAAGATGCTATTCGAAGGGAGGAAGAGATATTTTTGAAGAGAACCACACCACACCTTTTCATTTGATTGCCAATAAGGGGGAGAAAATATTGGCACACATATTGACCCATTCATATGTGCTGAAGAAGTGTATTGACAACAAATACAAAGGTGGAGATTGAAGTGCCCTGTGTTGCATTTGTTGTCAATGAAGTATGTTCTTTTCAAGGAATGAATGGATGGATGTCAAGGAGTTTCAATATGTGAATTTCAAAGGATGTGATGGTGATGGTGATGAAGGAGAATGGCCATGGTAATAAGATGCATGTCACTTAGTAGATTCACTATGTGACATAGGATGTTGTGGTTGAAACATTCTCTATGAATATCAGACGATTGAAGAACTGATCTTAATGTTTCAATACTTGTATCAAGATGATACTAAGTGACAACACTTGAAGAATGAATGATGATGGAGCATCATTAAATCAGACGATTGTTGAGCTGTTCTTAAAGTTCAAAGAACTTGTATCAAGTGGATACAATGTTACAACAATGTTAGAAGACCATGCATTGCATTGAAAATGCACGAGGAGTTGAAGATGATCCATCCACAATCTCTAAGTGGATGAAGTGGATTAACGAAGTCCATGCATTATCACTTAGTGCATGTGAACATGAAGAAGATCCATTTGATCTCTGATTGGATCAATGAAGAACATTGAAGATTCTGTGATTCAGGAGCTCGGTTGATGAAGAAGACCCTTCGGGAATTCCACATTCTATGTATTGAGTATATGTGAGGAGGATGGAGGAATTCTAATGAAGAAGAAAAATGAAAAAGGAAGCAGTGGCATTTGTCATTTTACACTTAAGTACTTTGTATACTTAGTGTATATTCAAGAAAAAAATAAGCCACCAAGGGCCAGCCTTAAGGGTTCAACCCAAGGCACATGTGGGACTATGTCACCACGCCCAAGGGGATCCCATGGGGCCAGCTCGAGAGGCCGCGGCTGTGTGTAAGCCGGGCCACGCATGGGATCAGGTCCTGCGCAGCATGGGCGCCAGACCGCACGCCCGAAAGAGCATAGTGGGCGCCAGTGGCGCGCCCGCAGGGACCAGAGTGGGCGCAGAGCGCGCCCGTAGGGAGAACACGGTGCGGGGAGGCACCGTGGAGGGGGAAGTGCAACTGAGCGTTGAGAGGCAGAGGCTGGGTGACAAACCGCGGAAAAACCGCTCGCCGTTTCGATGTGGGACGCGGAAAAATCCCCGGGAGAAAATTTCAGCCGTCCGAACGATCTCGCGCTTGATCTGCGCCGCACGATTCATCTTCCGCGCGCCGCGATCTAATCCAGCCGTCCGCTGTATTTCAAAAATCTGATCCGACGGCTAAGAGTCCTTCTCCTTCCTCAAGCTCAGCGGAGGCACCCCCGACATCCCTGCGTGCCTCCGTCGAACCAGGTGCAACCCGAGTACGGTTTTTGAGTTCCCGGCCACCTCCGAGCAAACCGAGACCTCCATGGAGATCGTCTGGCTCTACTGAACCCATCCATGCATAAAAGTATACATGCATATGTGAAATGGGAGATTTCGAAGAATTTCGAGGCAAACGAAGTTGCCGAGGCTTCATGGGTTCGTGTTTTTTATGGAATAGAAGAGAAGAGGCCGTGCATGCATTCTAAGTCACATGCACGTGAAGAAAATAATAAATAAAAGAACCCGTGTTGAAACAGAGGAAAGAAATCAAAATTTGGAAAGATTTTGAAGATCCGAAATCTTCGGTGATTCAAGATTTAACACGCGGATGGACAGAGGCATCCCTATGCCTATATAAGGAGAGCTCGAGGCTCTCATTGTGCTTGCTGAAGTTCTTGTTGAATATTTTTGTCCCGTGAGAGCTCTCTGCCTCGCGAAGTACAAGCCCCGCGCACACTTGCGCGGCTGAAGTTCCAGAGCCACCCGAGGCTCTGAAGGAGGTCCCTGCCCGCGTACTCGCGCGGAAGAAGGAGCCCTCACTGCCCGCAAACTTGCGTAGCAGGAGGATCTTGCATGGCCGAGGTGCTTGACACCCTGCGCGCCCGAGGCGTTGCACCTTGCACACCCGAGGCAGTAGCAACCTTGCTCGCCCAAGGCTGGTTGCACCTTGCACCCTGTGCGCCCTTTCCTCCTTGAGGACTTGAGCGGCAGTATTGAAGGAGAAAGGCCACACCACTTGCGCGCCTACTTTGAAGGTGGAAGACCCGAGACTTGTGCTTGTGTGCCAAGTGAAGGAGGAAGGCCCTACGGCTGGTGTGTGCAAAACAAGAAAGCCACCACAACGTTTGTGTGCAAATTAAAGATGAGGCCGTAGCCCTTGTGTATGCAAAATGGAGAACCAAGTGTGTGCATAAGTGAAGTGCACACATTGAAGAAGATTAAAAGGACATGGAAGTGTGTTTGCTTAGTAAGTGAAGTAGGCCAAGCCTTATGTTTGCTAATTGATCAAAGGAAGTGTGTGTGTGGAAACAAAACAAGTAGGCCGAACCTAGGTGTGTGCAAAGTATACACATTTAGAAGAAGAAAGAAGAAAACATCCACACTAAAGTATAACACACTTTTAGTGTGTAGACAAAAAGAACAAAGTGTGTGAAGGAAGTGAGAAGGTGTGTGCTTAAAGTGTTACACCCTTTGTGGGTCTATTGCACCAAGAGAAAAGAAAGGGAAGTGGATGCTTGCATGCATGCACATGCACACGTGAACAAAGCCAAACCAGCTTGTGTGAATTTGAGTTGACCAAGACTAGAGGTTCTTGAAGAATTTGAGAAGGCCATGCAGTCAGTGCATGAGGAAGCAGAGATGCCATGCACTCAGTGCATGAAGTTGATGTGAAGTCAGACTGAAGCCAGACTGAAGTTAGAGATATCAGTTGTCTGAGTTTTCAGTGATTGAGAAGATCCTGATCAACAGAATTGATCAGAAGCTTTGAGTAAGACCAACAGACCTTATCAGAGGCTGTTGAAGATTCTTGAAGAGAGAAGCCATGTCATCCTAAGAAGAAGGTGATAAAGCCTGAGCTAGACGAGAATACCTGATCATCACAAGTGATCAAAGGTACAGAGCAAGGCCAGCAGTCTTTATCCCAGACTGCTGAGGATACTTGAAGAACTTAAAGAGAAGAAGAGCTACTCGTGTGACTCGAGGAGCCAGGAGAAGCCCCCTGTGAGACTCACGGTGGAAGAAGTCTTCAGTGGGATTCTGGAGCAGGCCAGTGGGACTCTGGTAACACTGTGGGACGCAGTATAAATACCCTCATGTGGGACTCAGGAGAGATACAGTGGGACTCTGTATCGACCCTTGTAATACTAACAGATTATAATGGGAGAAACCATGTTGGGGCGTATAACCAACATGGCAAGGACGTAGGCCTTTGGTGCCGAACCTTGTAAATCCTTGTGTCCAGTGCCTTTACATTTACTACATCATTCGTGGAAAGGCGAGAGATACAAGAAGAGTGGATCGAGGCTTTAACCAGCCATAGAGGTTTAATTGATAAAGAATCAATTAGTAAAAAGTTTTAAGGGATCACTGATTCACCCCCTCCCCCTCTCAGTGATTCACACTGATCTGGGCACTTCAATATATATATATATATATTAAAATTAAGGTTCTCAGATACCACTTCTCCACTAGTTTTCCTCTCACACCCCAATGCTAATGTCAAGGTCTCACCCACCCATAAATCATCCTACGCCATGTGAAATTGTGTCACTTCCATCAATGAATCATATGTATCTTAGATTATCTCATTACCATCTTATCAAAATAGTAATGAGGTGCATACTTGGAAACCACTACATCTTGTTTACATTAAATGTACAAAAATCGCAAAACATAATTATAGAATATCAATGAAAAAAAACAAACGAAAAAAATTCGTGGAATGCTTACTTGAATGTTGCGAGTTGAGATGATAGATCCGAGAGGAGTGAAGAAGATAAACAATGAAGCCAACATGAGTTTAGCGCAGGTCGATCGACGAGCCGATTAGGGTTTACCGCGCGAGAGAGACGAGACGGCAGACCGTCAATCGAAAAATCGTAAATGACAGTCCACGGGGCTTTAGTTTCTTTAAATGTTTTATAATGTCGGTTATTATATAACCGACGTTATAAACTATTTTTTAAATTTATAACGTCGGTTATTTTAAAACCGACGTAAAAAAAGCTCCTGCGCTTTGGTTTTTTACATCTTTTATTTTATAACCGACGTAAAAAACGAGATATCTACGGGTTTTTTACGTCTGTTATTTGGAAAATGACGTAAAAAACCTGATATCTACGCATTTTTTATGTCGGTTATCAAATAACCGACATAAAAAACCAAAGCCCGGGGGTTTTTTTTTACGTCGGTTATAAATTAACTGACGTAAAAAACCCTACACATTGGTTTTTTACGTCGGTTATTTGATAACCGATGTAAAAAACGTGTAGAGAAATGGTTTTTTACGTCGGTTTCCAAATAACCGACGTAAAAAACCCCCCGCGCATTGGTTTTTTACGTCGGTTATAAGATAACCGACGTAAAAACCGAACAGGTGCGATTTGTAACGTCGGTTATTAAAATAACCGACGGTAAAGATCTACTCACTACATTTTTACGTCGGTTATATATAACTGACGTAAAAAATGGTGATGTAAAAAGGTTTTCTGCACTAGTGATGGCTTCTTTTGAGGTATTGTATCATCGATTTTATAGATCTCTATTGTATTGATCGATGATTGGTGAATGTTATATTGTTGGACCCAGATAGGTTCAATAGATTAGATCATTGATTCAATTGATTCATTAGAGAATGTTGAAAATATTGAGTTAGTATAAATATTATTTTAATCATTGTTGGAGACAGTAGAAATTTAGGGTGGTGACTAGGTGTTATTAAATGATTTACTACATTAGGGAATTCAATGACTTTGGATGCAATGGAAACATGCTACTCATTATGTGGGACCTTTGGAGGTTGTTGAGTAGCTGGGGAATATTTTATACCATTTAGAACATCACCCATTGTAGATGTCAATACATAACATGATCCATGTATCTCATCTCTGAAAGTATATCTATAATCCATCTCATGATAAAAACTAGAGTTATCATAAATTAAACTTGACTTATCCATGATAGAGAGACCATTTTGGATAGTTGATTATGAAACCATGTTACTCCATTCAAGTGAAGTAATATTAATTAATGTGCTATGGCCGCATTGTTTAAATTCCAACGAGACATGGGAGAGACATGCATTGATGATAAAGAAATAGCCTTAACATTTCGATATGGAGGGTTCTTAAATGGATTTCAAGGCATAGAATGTTTTTATGTGGTGGAGGTGTAACATCAAGTTACCTTTCTGTGAGGTAAATTTAAATCCTTATAGTTGTTTTCCTTTTTCATTTTATTGGTTCAATTATTAAGGAATTGGGAGGATACCTATAATGGTGAAGTCATACATTTGCATGATTCTCAATATAAAAAAGGTTGGTTCAATAGAAGGTGAGGGATTTACATTCAGTGTATTCTTGTTACATGACATGTATGTTCTTAAATAATAATAAACCCATTTGTAACAAACGAAACATTTAGTTTTGTAAATTATGTGTTTTTTCAATTACCCAACATGAAATTGGGGTTGTCACATTTGTTATCAGTTTTCCATGTATTTTTCTATTTTATTTTGGTCTATATTTTCCCTTGGTGTTTCTATGAATTTCTTATGAAAATAGAGAATTTTGGGAGGGCATTCCTCTATACACTATTTGTGCATAGTTAGTAGTAACTGAGCACAATTAGGAGAAACCATTTGGATAGAGATAGAACCAATTAAACATATTCCACATGGATGTGCTCTTTTCTCTGGGCAACTATGCAAGATTTCCCCTTTTGACAGAAAGGTCAACACAGTTACTGCATTGTTTCCCAAACAATGTTGACTAATCATTCATATATTCAAGCACAATAAAATATCTCTATCCTCTCAGGTGTGAACCCCAAAACACCCATTTTCTCTCCTCATTTTGGATTTTCCCCTAAGGTGCACCTCCCCCTCATTCCACATCCCTTGGGGATTCAATATCCTACAAGATTTTTTGTGGTTCTTTCTCCAATCTTCAAGTAAGTCCAATTTCATCCCTTAATCTCCCTCTATTCTAGTTTTTCCTTTTCTCTTTTGAGGGTTTCCACATCTCCAGGCATGTGGTTCACATTTTAGTGATCATTTTTGATGTCATTGGTTCGATATCTTTGAATAATTCTCAATCATTGTTCCTTGTGGATTGATAGATGTGTAATTGGTGTTTAACAGTTTATTTTGGGGGTTTCTACAGAATAGTTATGTGATTATGTACATAAATGATTCATAGTGAATTTATTAGGAATTCATGTGTTATTAGCATGTTTTATATATTATGAATTCGGATAGAATGTATTTATTTAGGAGATGGGATATTCAATTGATTTTTTAATTGGATTTTACATGAAAAATTGGTAAAATATTGATGTAATCCCTTATCTTAAACATTTGGTACGTTATATTCCTTGAGTAAATGATTTATTAAATTATTATTTTTATGAGAATCATGTTTCGAATGTGTTTTGGGGTTTTTTGGATTTACAAATGGTTTTGGGTATGAAAATGGTGAATTGGGTGTGCTACTGTGCCTTGTTTGGCTTGTGAAACATAAAAGTTATACAATGTGTGAAATATGAACCTTTTTGAGAACTAAGGGAATCCTAGGTAGCTCAGATGGTAGAATAGGACTATGGTGCTAGTGATATTAAATTGAATATGACCTAGTTTCACTTAGCTATATTTATGATAACAACTCTAACTAAACATTGATGATAATCGGAGACCATAAGAAGTTTTGATATTTCTCTTCTCCAGTGGTTCATGCCTGAGAACATGTATGGATGTGGTTCCTATAGCACATGACACTAATACATGATGCTTTAGGTCCCCATTACATGCTTGTACCCATATGGCCTCTCCAATGTTAGTGCTCTTCTCTATGTAGCATTCACTATCGGGATATGGTGGAATCTAGGATAAATCATCGACGATGTTGTTTGGTTTAAAATTTCATTTAATTGAAATCATTTTTTTATATAAAAAATATTTCCCATAATTTTTTTTCGGAAGTTTTTTTCATTTACATGATCTTCCATGTTAGTTTATCTTTTCATTGTTTACAGTATGGAATTTGTTTTCGATGGCATCGTATTAGTGTTCCTATTCGGACTTGTTGTAGGGAAAACCAGGGGAGATGTTCCCCTTACCATATGGTGGTATTTGGAAAAGGTGTTTGGTCACTTTTTTGTAGATCTCTTGTTCTTTTTTAGTAGGCATGTAAAACTGAATTTTGAAATCCTTTAATGGTTAGTTTGGTTTTATTTTTTCAGATTCTTTTTATTTTTCATTACTATTTTTTTATGTTTATATATTAGGGTATGTTGATGTCACTTTCATGTATTTATAACTGGCCAGTTGTACAAGCCCATGAGGATCGAGAAAACACTTTGATACTTACCATAGACTGAGTTGGGCATTAGATCATAAGATTACATGGCATGGTTTGTGAAAACATGATATCAGATATATATTTATCTCCCTGGGGTATGTTATTTGGGAATAGTCTTGAAAAATAGAAATTGGACTGTCGGGGCTAAGAGAGTTGTGGTTGCAAGAATGGTACATGGCCATGACAGCTCGTGACAGACCTAGATTCTCTAGGGAATGTTGGGATATTTTTTTAGATTCTCCTCTAGGAGGGACATACATGTTGTAGAAAACATTTGGAAACTGGGTGAGGGTGAACTAGTTTTATCATTGTGATACATTGGAAAGTTTTGTTTATTGTGGTTTTTCTCTTTTTTTGATATTTATCATGCCTGGTGTATTAAGGATTCTATTATGTGGCTGTTGCATTTTGTAGAAACATGACTCCCCAGAAGAGTCCCATGCTACCATGGGAAGAAGACGAATATAGTTATCCCTCATCACCTGATCAAAGGTTGATTGGTGATGTGGTTCAAGCAGTTCACATTCTAGGATAGGGAACATGTCATGCTCCTGCTCCAGTCCGGGAAGTTGGGCCAAACTCCTAGAAGGAGAATTCCCAAGTGTTCTTGAAAAATAAAACTCATTCCTTCTGAAGTAGTTCGTAGCCTCATGAATTAGAGGAGTGGATCGATAAGATATAGCACATGTTTGAGTTCTTCGACAACCCTAACAAGGATTGGGTGAAGTGTTCTGTCCTTTTCATAGAGGGTCCCAGTAGAATGTGGGGGGATATAATGGTTCAAGATGAGAAGCATGAGAAGATGAGTTGGAAGAACTTCAAGGAGATATTCAACAACCAATATTTCTCTGAGGTCTCGGAATATGCTAGATACAAAGAGATCATGGATATTGATTAGGGGGACCCGTCAGTGATGGATTATACTAACCATTTCACTGAGCTAGTTTGGTAATCTTCCTAGATTGTCTCAAACGAGTAGATGAAGGCACAAAGGATTGAGAAAGGTTTGTGTGTAGAGATCTATTATCAGATTATTATGTTCATGTGGAATAATTATAATGAATTGTTCGACCAAGGTTTCATGGTGGAGATTGACCATTAGAGTAACTAAAAATATTATTAGTCCATGTCAGTGATGGGTAGTGGCGGTTCATCAGAATAAAATAGGAAACATTATGAGAAATGGAATAAGTGAGTTGGTATCTCTAATCATCCTTCTAAGAATCCTTCCAAAATGGATTCTGAGACTCGGTTTGTCTTATTCCACCAATGAGGGAAGTTGGGCCACCCTAAAACACATTGTATGTCTCCTCCCAAAACCTATAATCTGTGTGGAGCATTCAGGAACCTATAAAAATTCCGAGGAGACACACATTATCACCAGGTAGATGCATGATCAGTGGATTCCAGGGGAATGATAGCTCGATCAGAACAATCTAGGATGGTGGGATCTCAGATTTGTGGTCGAGGATGAAGTACTATGTCTCCTTCTGGTTAGATGTTTATCAGAGAAGAGTTTTAGGCCAGTGGTTGGGGATAGACTCAGATAGATACCATGCATAGACATGATGTGGAGTAGGCACCAATGTGATAGGATGAATTTCCCCTGGCTGTTCGAGGTACAATTATGATTGCATCTTCCACAGCTACAGTTTTATTTGATAGTTGTGCATGAATGTATTTTTTATCTACCTGTCTTGTGAACCTATTGAATTTTCCAACTGGGTTGTTGTATTTTGCACTATATTTAGTGATGAAATTGGGAAAGGATAAGGATTTTGGTGTTAGGATCCCATGTTCATTACTCTCTATGTCAGGGGATGAGATGAATTTAGATTTTCGGGTCCTAGATATGGATCAATTTTATTTGATCCGTATAATGGATAAGATCGATGAAGCTCTAAGTGCACATGGATTGTTATTGATAGGGAGTTTGTTTCATGGAACCTGATTTAAGTACTATAGTTTTCCTTAGAGTGTTGGATCCTTAGGTGGGTCAGGATGGAAGTCCACTCATGGAGATGGGAAGAACTGCCATCCAATTATCATTTCTCTTGTTAGAGGATGAAGGATATGATCATGAGGAAGGATTACCTCACATGGTAGAAGAGTGCACGTAGGTATTCTTGGATGAATTTTCATGTTTTCCCCGGAGAGGGACCTTTATTATACAACCGATTTGGCACCAAGAACAAATATGATATATCTTCCCTCATTTCCTATTTCCCCCATCGAAATAAGGGATTAATAGAAAAAAAATTTGGATTAGGAATCCAATGGTTTCATTCGCTCGAGCATCTCTCCTTGGGCCGCTCCTACGTTGTTAGTGATGATAATAGATGGATCACTCTAGTTGTGCATTGTTTACTGAAAGATGAATAAGGTAACCATCATGAACAAATATTATTTTCCCAGGATTTATGGTTTAGTTGATGAACTGAAAGGGGAAATTGTTTTCACTAAAATTGACCTATATTCAGGTTACCACCAGGTCAGGGTGAAGGAGGCGAATATTCCAAAACTGGCGTCAAATATAGGTATGGCCACATGGAGTATTTGGTCATTCGATGTATTGAAAAACTCTCTAGTGGTCTTTTTGGCACTCATGAATAGGGTGTTCCGCCCGTATCTCGACTCAGTCATTTTTGTATTTCTAGATGATATCATAGTCTACTCTAAATCTAAAGAAGATCATGAGAACCATTTGTGGGTTTTCTTGGCACTATATAGAATCATTATCTCTCTGATAAATTCTCAAAATACACATTATTAATCAAGGAATTAATATTTCTAGGTCATGTAATTTCATAAAATAGAGGGTTTTGGTGGACCCTGATAATATAAATGTAGTTATGTCATGGGACCAACCAAATAACGTGTTTGGGAAATGAATAATCCTTGAATATGTAGGGTATTATTGGAAGTTCATTTTAGATTTCTCTTGTTTTCCTTCCTCTATGATCTAACTCACCTAAAAGGGAGTGAATTTTGTATGGATACTAGTTTTTCGAGTGTCATTTGAGGAGCTAAAGAGGCATTTGACCAACTCACCCTTGATGATCTTGCAGGAATCATGAATGTAGAATGTGGTATTTTGCGATGCTTCAGGAATGGGTCTTGGGTGTGAGCTTATGTTGTATAATGACTTGGTGGCATGTGGTTCTCACCAACTCAGACCACATGTGATTAAATACCTAACCCATGACGTGGAGCTAACATCGATGATGAATGCTTTAAAGACACAGTGTCACTACCTCTTTGGGGGAATGTTTTTATTCTACTCTAATCACAAGAACATATCCTACATCTTCTCAAAGAAGGATCTCAATCTGAGGCAACACCATCAGATCGATTATTTGTAAAGGTTAGACGTTTATATTGTCTATACCCGAAGCATGGGTAATGTGGTGGAAGATTCCTTAAGAAGAAAGGTTTCATTTTAGGTTTTTAGTAAGTCTAGTGATATGCGATCCATGATAGGGCTTCATACCCATATGCACTTGGGGCCAAGGAAGATGGTGGATGGGTATTCCTAGAAAGCTTGTAGTTGGATATGTCCTTTCTAGACCTTGTTAATCGGTAGAAGCATGACGATGATCTATGTCAGCAATATATGAAGATTCTTCATGGTGGGAAGATGTCATATGTCTGGTCTTTATCTCTTTAGGGGATTCTATGTTTCAAACAATATTTCATGGTACCCGTATCTCTAAGGATGGTGTTAATGTAGGATAGATTCCAGTCTTACTAGGACATCCATCCTGGTGTTTCCAAGATGTATTATGATGTTCGTTGGTAGTTTGGGTGGCCATATATGAGGCGGGGAATAACTATAATTTTCTCGAGATATATAACATTTCAGAAGGAGGAATCAGAGCATCAAAGGGTATCTGGTTTACTTCATCCATTACCCATTCCATCCTAGAAGTAATACGAGGTCATCATGGACTTCATTATTTTATTAACTCATACTTTTCAGGGATGGAACTCCATTTGGGTAATAATGGACCATTTGACCAAATCATTCCACTTCATTCCAATCAGAAATTCAACGTCTTTGAATGAGTTGGGATAGTTGTATATTCATGAAGTGGTTCAGCTACATGGTGTTCCATTAGTGATTATTTATGACCGAGACCCCCACATTACCTATCGGTTCAGGTAAGGCCTTCAAATATAATTAGTGTTCCAGATCAAGAAGATCGCAACATACCATTTGGAAATAGATGGTCAGATGGGCAGGGAAATAAGATTTTAGAAGAGATTATTCATTCACATGTTTTGGAAATTGGAGGTTCAGGGGATAACCATTTGTGGTTGGTGTAATTATCATATAATAATAGTTAAAAATACTCTATTTGAATTTCTCACTTTGAGGTTCTCTATAGTCAGCCCTGTCAGTCCCCTTTCTATTGGTATAATGTAAGAAAGATATCATTTTTTGGACTTATCCTTGTGCAAGATATGTCAAAGAAAGTCACGTTGATCGGGAATTAGTTATTGACATCTCAAAGTCTACAAAAATCTTATGATGATCAAAGGCTTTGAGATCTGGAGTCCATTGTGGGTGATTGGGTTTTCCAAAAAGTGGCCCCTCATTTAGGCCATCGATGATTGGAAAAATTGTGAAAGATAATTCCATGGTATGTTGTCCCTTTTAAAATCACTGAGAAAATAGGAAGGGAGGCATACATGTTAGCATTGGATTCCCATATGACATCGATTAATGATGTCTTTCATGTTTCACTGTTGAAGAAGTATAACCCATACCCATCACATGTATTGAGTTGGGAAGAGTAAGAGACAGAGTCCAACATGTTATGTGTTTGAATGGCCGGTATTGATAGTGGAATCCTAGTAGAAGGTGATTTGGTAGAAATAAATTCTTGTGGGTTGTTTCTTTTGTAATCATGGGAATGATTCACATGAATCTTGGGAGTGAAAATCTTGGGTCAAGCAATAGTACCAATTTCATTTTTCCCATCATGTTTTGAGTTGAATTTATTGGGTGGAATGTTTTCATGGGTGGGAGAATCTTCACATCCATGATCTCTTTTCCATGTATTTTTTTATTTTTTTATATTTTTTCCATGGGTTTGTCTTTTATTTTCTGGAAGAAGGATAGAATTTTGGGAGGGAATGCCTCTATTCTAGGATTTAGCACATTTAGTAATAATTGTGCGCAATCTTAGAAAATTGGGTAGTATGAAACAGATCCTACGTCATGATTGTGCTACTTTCTATAGGTAACCATGCAAGATTTGCCCTTTGGAAAAATTGGTATATTCGTCTACCACAATATTTACCTAACCATGAGGACTAACCAAACCGATCTACCAACATATTAAAATTTCCCTCTCCTCATGGGGTTTACCCCTAAAACACCCTAGTTCTCTCCACCTATAAGATTTTCCTCCCTAGGTGAATCTATCCCCCCTTCCACCACCCTTTTATATTCAATTTCATTTCATATTTTTTGTCTTTCATCCTCAAATCCTCATTTATGTTCTCTTTTTTCTCTCAATATCACTCTATTCTAGGATTTCCTATTCTATTTTGAGGGTTTACTCTTCATCATCCCTAGGTTTCGGATATTAGGGTTCTAGCATGACATTTATGGTTCTATATCTTAGAATAATCTAAATCATTCATCATTCTAGTGCAATTGAGGTGTGGTGGGAGTTTAACACTAGATATTGGGGTTTTCTACACATAAAGTAGGTGATTATGTGCATAAACAATTCTTGATTGAATTATTATACTTAATTCAGATCTTATCAAGTTTTTTAAATTAGAAATGTTATGGACACGTAGTTTTTGAGGAGTTTGGATATGTAATTGATATTTTTTAGTTATACATTTCATTATAAATTAGTAAAATCTTGATATTAGCCCTTGTTGTGTAATTTTTAAATGTTTTATTAAATTACTAAATTATTTATAATATGATTTTCGTGATTTGAATCATGGTAAGAATGTGTTTTGTTTTTTTTTTGTTTTAATAATTGGTTTGGGAATGAAAATTGTGTCTTTAGTATGTTTTTCCCCATGTTTGGCTTGTGAAATATAAAAGTGATACAATGTCTGAAATGTGAAACTTCTTGAGGAGTACGGGAAGCCTTGGAGGCTAGGAGGGTGGACTAGTAATAGTGTTCTAAGGATATAGATGTGGCTACAACCCAATTTAACTTATCCAAATAGACAATGATAACTATAACTAATCATTGATGATGATCATAGACCACTAAAAAATTGGATGATTTTCCTCTCTAGTGGCTCGTGCACAAGAACCTAGTTGGTTGGGGTTACTATTACACATTAGATAGAGTCATGATGTTCTAGGGTCCCATTACTAGCTTGAACCCATAGGGCCTCTCCCATGTTGGTGCTCTTGGCTATGTATCATTCACCATCATCCTACGATGGAATTTGGGTTATATCATGGGTGAATGTGTTTTGTTTAAAATTTAATTTCATTAAAGTATTTTTATATAAAAATTGTTTCCCATAAATTGTTTTGGAACTTTTTTCATTTATTTAAGCTTTCTGGTTTATTTATCATTTTAACATTTGGAGAATGGAATACATTTTGGGTGGATTCCAAATAGGAAATCGCTCACGCCATGCTTATACTATTGTGTGTAAGAAGACATGATCAAGCTTGATATCAGTAAGGGAAGAGATTTTGGTGAAGGTTTTATGGGATTCATGTCCTTGTCTTTGGTGGTGTCACAATGAATGATTGATGTATATGTTTCCATTGCCTTATAGTTCTCATTGGAGAAGGTTTTTTGTTATTTTTTTTGCCTTATTGTGGTTTTTTTGTAGACGACCCAAATTTTGGAATCCTGTAATGGATTGTTTGGTTATATTTTTATTGATTTTGTTTATTTTACATTGTAGATTTTTTATTTTATTTGTTCTGGTAAATCATTCCCACTTTCTAATAGTTAAAACCGGACACTTCTACCAACCCTTGGGGATCGAGAATTCCCTTCGGGACTTACCAGAAACCAGGTTAGGTACCAGTTCAGATGTAAACCTATCTTGGTTCATGATAGGGTGTCACGTCATGTAATATCCATCGTTTTATTTTCAAACTTGTCAGTTGGGGGAAAATTCAATTTACTACTGTCCAAATTTCCTTTCTATTAACCCAATATTTAAATCCATGTGATTTTGAATCCCTTAACCCCTTCTATGTTGTCCCTTTTAGTGATATCTCACTTTTGGAGTTGAGGTGTGACTTTTCTAGAAATCCTTCTCCCTATATATTCAACTATTTATTTTTCTATTCATGAAAATTGATATATCATTTCTGTATTGATGGATGTAAAATCCAAATTATTTAGTCATGTTTCTAGGTTTAGGTCCTAGAACTTTTGTGCCTTCATTCTTGTTGGCTACATCCATTGCGAGCATTGTGTGTCTATGAGAATGGTATAAGGTTTAGTTATGATAGCCTTATTTGATTAAAAATGAATATCTTTTTTTTTTAAAATTCAATAGTTTTATTTCAATTAAAATATATGAAACTTTGATAATTGTATTTTTAAAAGCGTAATTACATTAAATTGGGGGATTTGGATGTGTAATTTGTTTTTTGGCATGAAATTTTGAAAACCCACCAATTACATGGAATTGGGGAGTGATTAATACATTTATGTTAAATGGATGAATATAAATTTGGAAATTGATTATGTGAAATTGAATTCAAAATAGTATTTATTAAAAATGGCTTCAAATGGTATAAATTATAACCAAGTGGTTTTATTTTGGAAAATGGAATGTTTGATTAAAAACATGTGGTTTGGCTGTTAAAACTAAAATTTTATCTTTTAAAATGGGGGAATGGGATGAATTGTATTTTGAACCATTTTAAAATAAATTATACATCATTGATTTTTCAAGAGCACATTAAATCCTAGTTAGTTAGCGAGTTATTAGCGTACCTCTATTTTGATGCTTTACATCTAAAACAAAACGTAGTGTATCTGGTCACATCCCTAATGGGATAGAGAAGATTCACCTTTGGATAATATTAGATGGAAATATATCAATATATACTTCCATGATAACATTCGAGTGTTTGAGGATATCGTATCTGGGAATTATCATACAATTTTCCTGATGACTATGTCTCTCAGATGTTTATATGTCAGATATAAATGTGTTAAATTTATTGTAAACTATTTTACATTACTAATTTATTTATATGAACTATTTTATATAAATATTTTTTAAGCCATTTTTGATGTTTTTCCATTACTTGAAATGTAATGAAAATGTTTTTTTAATTATGCCCTGAATTACACTATCTATTTATTTAAACATGATTGATTTTATTTGTTAAATAAAATTTGGAATCTTATTACAGAATTCATATTGATTCCTTACTATTATTTTAGATCACTCTCTACCAGTTACATTGTGTGTTTGTAGAATTCTTCATTATAGGTTCAACTTGGGGTAATGCACCACATGGAGGGGGTTATAGATGATGATCTGTTGACTTGATGAGTACAATCCATTAGAATATTGTTTATCATTCTTTTTTTATTTTAAATTGGGTTATTTATAGATTTTTAACTTCTAGTAGACTCTTCTTTGTGGAGATATTATAGTATGCATACTTATTCTTTTATCTTCATCATGTATTGTTTATTTTCATTTCATTCCAAAATTAATTTTATAAGTTATCTGGTTCTATTAAAAAAACAGTGGGGATCAATAATTCCTTTCAGGATTTGGGTAGACCAACTCAGTTATTGATTTACCGGGGTACATGGGCTTGTTCCTTACATTATTCATCTCTTTTCCATCCTACGAGGAACAAACAATTCCTTATTTTTTGTGTGTGGACTATCACCAGTAATAAGAGATAAGTTTCATTTTATAAAACCAACTCAAAAGAAATTTTACTCAGATAATTTATGATATAATTATGATTTTAATATTTTAAGATATTTCATACCTTCTTACACATCCACTCGTTAAAAATGATAATGTCATTGATGTATGAATGTGTAATACCACCTCTATGATGTAATGTCATTTTAAAAAAAATAATACATCCATATATTGTTATAAAATTTTATTTTATGTATAAATAGATAATTATTTTATTATTATTATCTTGGATATAATGAAATTATGACCCTAGAACCATGGTCAACATACCAATTTCATTTTCCAATTATGAAACTAATGTCCTAAAAAAAATTGATGTGGACATAAAAGATCAAGTAATTAAAATTTTCATTTTGATGAATGAAATAAATAGTTTGATGAAAAATTTATTATACTATATAATTATCCAAAATAATTTTATAGTTTTTATAAGTTTATTATTTAGGATTTAGTTATCATAAGTATTGAGTCCAGACACGATGAATGGGACTTCTTAACTCAATTTCCATTAATTTCATTATTTAATTTTTTATTCCATTATAATGTGTGAATTTATATCTAAATTTTTGAAACATTTCCATATGTTTTTGTAGATTTAAATATTTTCACATATTCCCCTAATGGAATAATTATCACTTCTAATGTTATGATCTTTGTAAGGATTTTATTTTTCTCACTCATTTTTTGAGACATGTTTCATGTCATGTACTATTATTTTTGTGTATGTATTAATTAATAAACCATGAATTATTTTTGACAAATAACATCATGAAATATAGGTTTTTTATCAATTTATGTCACATTATTTCTTATAATGGTTTTTATTTTATTTTTACAAACAAGAATTACATTTTATGTTGTAATATAAATTTATTTTAGGATAGTTTATGTTCAGTGTAATTGTAGGGGAAATTATATGATCATATTATCAATAAATATATCACTAATATTATCCTATTAGAATTTATTATTTTTCTATGACTTATTTTTCATTTTCCTCCCTTTCTCTATGAAGATGATCAAATGAATATTTTTCTAAAACATGAAATTAATTCTTGTTTTGGTTGGGAATATTTTATCTTCAATATCCATGTTTTCAAAAAAAATCAATTTTTTTAACTATACTTCACTGATTTTTTTTAAACTTAGTTTTATATAAATTTGGAATTTTATCAAAAGGAATAAAAATAATTTTTTTAAAAAATAACCTTATGAAACATTTTTACATGCTTTACCAAAGTGTGAATGGATTTTTTTATCAAATATAATTTGACAAAATTTTCCTCACATTGTAAATATTATTTTATTTTAATATTCGTTTCCAATTTCACATGGGTATAACTATTATTTTATGTTAATTTGTATTTTTTAATAGTACCTAAAGAAAAGGTTATATTCCTCTATTTTAAATGAAATTTTTATATGTTTTTTAATGTTTTATCAATATTGTACACATCCTATGATGATTAATCATTATCTTCATGAATATTATCCTATGTTTCCATCCATTTTCTTTCTCTAGATGTCATAAAATGACTATTTTAAAAATATTTTCATGAAATCCATTTATTTTCCATGGGTAAATCAAGTTATTAAGGAATTCAGCTATAATTAAAATATTTATGATGAAAATGAAAGAATACATGTGTTATATTCATGAATAGAACTTATAAATTAATTTTTATGATGGGTGTTAATGATATAGGTCATGATTAAGGGTGTTCTTGATGCAATGAATATGAACGGTGAGACAAATATATTTGTATAATGCATTGGTTAATGATTCATGTATTGATAGGAAAGTACGAGTGAGTTTACCAGGAGGTGTTCTACAATAGTCTTAACTCGGATCCAGTTATCTTTGAAACTAGTTATCACTAGTGGTTGAGATAATTTTTCATGATACCATCACATTTTATCTCGATTTCCATTCCATTTTTAGTGGTTCATATGATTAAGAATGACAACACATAGCTCATTATTATTGATTCTCGTGATACTTACCATTGAATTGTTTTTATCCAAATCACATGTTTAATGTTCAATGTTTTTATATGTATGAATTATATTCTCTTATAATCATGCAATTTGACTTTTTTTATCATACCCTTATTCAAATATTATTTTCATTGCTTTATATTAATTTCTAGTCAATATATTTACGATTACTGAATCATAAATCACACCTGTATTATGTTTTATATCTCCCCAGGTCAGGAAGAATGGCGTTGCATAAATAATTTCCATAAGGGTTTAGATTTTTAGGGATTTCATGGTATAAGTTTAATCACTATTAATAAATATGAAAAATGTGGGTATATTTGGGAAAAAAGAACACTTGGGGACAAGGGTACTATTATACAATAGATTTTCATAATTCTATTAATCACTAATCCTAAAAAGTCATTCAGTTTGAATGTGATAAAATATTTTATGATGATGTAATTACTTTTTTCTAACAAATATTAGGCCTTTTTTTGATTTCATATACATATTTATAAAAAATATATTTTTAGCAATGGATCATAGTGTGCAGGTTTATGGATGTTATAATACTTCTACAAGTGTAGTTCTAATATACACACGATACATGGAGAATAGTCTTCCAATTTTTTAAGCCCTCACCATTAGTCAATATTCTATTGAATATGGGGGCGTGAAATAGGTCATATAACACCTTTTCATGGACATGGTGATTTGATTTGGAGAATTATAGTAATATTATATATACCAATGATTGAGCCCCAATTCTATGGTATCTTGATGTCATTATTTAATTGATCTGGTTTTTATAATGTTTACACACTCTTTTGATACAAAACATTTTAATTATATCATTATTTATTATCTAGAATATATTTTCTATAAATTATCATATATATAATAATTATACAGATATTATCATTTTATTACCACTTAGAATATTTTATTTTTATCACCTTTGTTTATCCATGCTAGTTATTTGATCTCGGACTTTTATTATGTATGAATTTCTCATGGTTATAAAAATTTCTGTAACATATACATATCCTAGAGGGGTATCTTGTATAGATCAATTAGAGTGAAATGATAACAATTTTAATAAAAAAAAATTTGTATGTAAATATTCTTAAATGAGTATAAACCAAAATGTTCTATGAGTTGTGTCTGATTATTGTGAGATTTAATACTATTATTGTGAGATGTAATAATGTTCGGTACAGTAGTATCTGGAACTATTCAGCTTGGGCCACCAGTTTGGGCTTTGAGTCCTGAAGGCTTTCGGGCCACATAGGCCTTCGGGTTAGTAGGGCTTCCAGGCCACCTTTAATGCCCTCAGTCCACCTCAAGGCCTTCGGAGCACATGCAGTTGACCCAGACACACTTCAAAAAAAGGATCATCCACAGAAGAGGATTCAGATAAGGTGCACTAACTAGATCAGAACCAAATGGATTTTCATAATGAGAGGGTATTGCAATGCCACCAGTACCAGCAAGTGCTTGCAGGAGAAGCCTAGCTAGATGACCATGCAAAGTTGGAGAGCTACTATCATGACGTAGATGCTGGGGAGGGGTTGTTCCTTATAGATAGTCTGGTTGAATTTCCTAAGACCTTCGGGTCATGTAATATCCTAAGCCTACGGGCCTTGTAATCTCTGATCCTATAGGCCTTGTAAGGGTTCACCCTCATCCCTTGAAAGGGGGGTTATCAAAAAATCAATAAAATGAAGGCTTTCTGGCCATTCTGGCACTTAATTTTAATGTAAATTTGTTGATGGATTTGATTATTGCACCAGATGCTGGATTGCATGTATGGTTCTTGTTACTGGTTGATACTCCTCTAAAAATAATAAAAAAAAATATTTTTTTTGAGATATTTAACTGAGAAATAGCTAAATTATGATGTATTTGGACCAATGGGATAGTAATTGTAAAAAATAATTATTTTATGTTCATTTATATTAGTGTTTGATAATCTATGTAAATTTGTACAACCATGTTTACCAATTCTGAATTTATTCTATTTACATGTAAAAGAAGGAGGCTATAGTATATAAAAATGATTATACTCTTAAATATAATTATTTGGATGATAATATAAAGAAGATAAATATGACTCAACTGTTTGATCGAACATGTTCCTAAAAATCAAAATAATAAATAGTAGTATAAATTAATCTATATATGTTTATATAATTCTTTAAACAACTATAAATTTTCCAACCATGTAAAACATATATAAAATGAAATAAAAGATAATGAAATGTGAAAATTTTAATGTATTAACATTATATATTCAATTAAAAACATTTACAGGCCATTAAATGGTATATAAAGGTATTTAAACATATGTGTTATTATATTTTACATAAACTATAAAAATAAAATTAATATATGTATGTAAGGAAACTATATTTATTATAAAATCATGTATAAATTATAAATATAATAATTAACTAAATAATATAAAATTTAATTTCATGTATGAGACATGAAATGGTATAAATAGATGAATAAAACATAATTAATACTAAAAAGGATATAAATATTGAAATATATTATCATTATATGTAACAATAAATTTATGTATTAAGCTGACTATTTAACATATTTGTTAAAATATTTAAATTAAACTATAATAAAAATTAAAAATTATATTCTTCAAAATTTTTAACGTTTGAAAAGTAAAAACTAAAATGGTTATATTGTACCAAAACTGTTACTAGAATATTGAATAACTATTTATCATGTTCATTCATAATCCATAGATATAAAAAACCATGACTATTTCATTGTATTTAATATCCATTGATAATCCTGTCATGGATGTGAATATCTCACACAATTCATCAACACAGTTGATATTTTCAAAAAAGAAAATGGTTATGAATGAAATAGGATAGACCGTCTATCATTTGATTGGTCAAAAACATTTAAAATTTAAATCATGTATAACCCTAATTTTAAAATTGACCAATTTATCCTTCAAAAATAGTACTCAAAATTTGATTCAATTCAACTTCCATATATCTTCAATAAATTAATAATAGGATATTAAGGGAAAATTTATTATTTTTATTTTTCCAAAAAAATGTGATTCTATAGTGGAAACCATTACTCAATTATTTTGAACAGTTTTTTATGTCATGTTAAATGGTTAAAAAATATATATCAATTAATTTCATACAAGGGACACATTATCCTATTTAAACAATTATCACCCAAAATCCATCTCAATGGTGTTTGTGTATCTAAAACATTAGTAATGTTCTCCTAAACCCATACTAAATTTTTTTAATTCCCATTCGTTGAACACATATATTTCTTATTAGAAAAATTTTCTCCAATTTATTGATATGTGATGTTGTATGTCAAATAATCTTTCATCTGTTATTCAAGATTTATAAATGTCCATAAAATATTTTTTCACATATCATTGATTTTTTTATCATGGATCCATTTTTTCCAATATCAGATCCATCATGGAATGATATTGGAAAACTAACATACTGAACAACAAAATATTAGTCCATAAAAATTGTGAAGACCAATTTAGAAATATACTTTTCATTAATAGAAGCCTGTGATCGATGTGCATTGTTAACATATCCCTTCAATATAATCACATGTAATTTAAAATGGTATATCATACCAATCTATACTAATCCATATAAAACTATCTTTCATGCCAAATGAAACATAAATTATTGGACTATATCAAAAATAAATATTTCATACAACACATTTCTAGTTGATAATGAATATTGGAAAATATCTTCAGGATATTTTCTAATGAATCTAGATCCATAACATATCTATAAACTGAATCTAAAATTTAACACACCTTGATGATGGTTATTCTAAAAAAGACCATTATTATTCAATAATATTAATATACAATTTTTTTAACAAAATAGAAAAATCAGGATATTTTTGTCTAAATAACAACAAATTTTTTAAAGATAAAACAATTATCTCATGTAAAGAATTATTCTATCACCCCAAACCCACAACCTCAAAATATACTAATGATAATTGCATACATTACATAACAACTTTGAAATGAACCAGAGAGAACGAATTTTACCCATAAATAAAAAAAAATTGCCAACAAATATTGAGTAACATACACTCGTATATCCTTTTAACATTAAATTTCATTATAATAAAAGAATAACGTTTTACTACTAAATTAATTGTGTGCATCATTAAATTGATATGTTTCCCATTATATAAGAAACTACATAATATTTAATAAATCATAAAAATATACCTCAAAATTCCCCAAAAATGATATTCAGTTTCATGTATATTGTGTAATACAATTCATCATGACGTGGGAAAATAAAACATATTATTGGTGAGCAAAAATTCCCAGTAATATTAAATATAATTGATATTAATCAATGACCATAATCGAGGATAATATGATTAAAAATAATATAGAATGAATAGATAATGAATATAGTGGCATAATAAAAAAAATCAGGAGGATGGCTTATATATTTTGGACATATCATTAAATAAAAGTGAGAATAATAATAATTGGTTCCCTAGAGAAGAAATTCAAAATTTCAGAATCCAAATTTCATGACATAAAACAAGAAATCATAATTTTATCTTTAAGTCCATGTGTTTCATATATATTTTATTGTACAAAGACAAACACAAAAAATATCAAAGTAAGTTTTTCTCATGTAAGGACTCAATAAAATGATTCACTAACTATAAATGGTCCCACCCATCACTGATCAAGTCTATCACATTCGTCGTAAAAAAATATAATGAATATATAATCAACATTTCCAAAAATCAACATTATTGGAATAAAAAATATAATGGATTTATATACATAGTCCCCCATCCATAATCATCGATAACCATATTAATGGACCTATCAAATATAAGGATTGACTAATACTTCCCTAGTTGATAATAAAGAATCACATGATCATAATCCATCTAGAAAAATATGTTGGATGGTTACAAAATATTATATCAGCTCTGTAATAAATTAAACATAGAATTATGTGGTTATATATGAAAACACCATTTAGTGAAGAGTTCTACAAATAGAACCACACAAAAATGGGTCAAGAATTGTATTATATTCTACCACGAGTTAAATCCTCCCAAAATATAATTATTCTAAAATAGGGGTTATTTAATGATTTCTAACTTCAATTATGGTGAATTATTATGATTATGAAAAAAATTGGATATAAAAATGTATTCGTATTTTTTGGAAAACAATTTAAGATATTTGAAAGGTGAAATTATGGGTAACATTAAAAATTAATATTCAAAAGGGGAAGTGAATATTTTTTGAAAAACAATTACAATTAGATAGAATATCAAATAATATAGCCTTCAAAAATAAATGCAGATACCCAATGAAATTTTGTCTACATAACAAAATATTTTTTTTGAAATGGAAAACAATTTCATATTTCCATTAATATTGATTAAAAACCAACATCATAAATAGAGTAAAAAATCATCTAAAAAGAATAGAATAAAAATATAGAGACACATGAGATGACACATAATTATTTTTTCAATAATAATGGAAATATTTATTGGGAATGGAATATATTCATGACGAGGGGAAACATTCATTAAATAGGATTGGAATTATTCTTAACAATGACATATATTTGGGGAAAATATTAATTAATTATAAATATTTCGATTTAAATGCAGTTATCCCTATATATGGAATGAATGTACCATAAAATAAATTTACGGGTTTTCAGATCCCATATATAAAAAATAAAAGTTCAAGATAAAGTATGATAACTCAATAAATGGAGACTTGAGTTATCAATATCCCATACATGAAACATACACCATAAATCAAGAAATATTTGAAAAGTGGTTTATATGATAAAAATTAAAAAAATGAAATATTTCCTAAAAATTCATTGAAATGTAATAATTTAGAAAACTTATATGATATAATAATAATAGAATAATCATAACTCAATGAATGAATCTTTTGTTACAAAAACCTCTTATGATTAGGGTAACACTTGAGTCAAAATCCAATTGAGGAAAATAAAATCATTTGTATTAGAATATAAAATGAAATAAAATGTATTAATGTAAATAAATTTAATTGGACTTTCACTAACTTGAATACTATATAGTCAAGATATTGTTAATAAAAGGCATCATGTCTCAAAGAATGATAGTTTGGACAATGAAAACCATTATCTTGATTCTTGTCTAGTTGGAATGATATATAAACTCTTATATAGAAAATATAACTATATTAATAATCCATTTACAATCATTTTTAAATATGAAACATTATTAAAACTACATTTATAATAATTATCCATAGTTATATTAGCTAGTTATTATCTACTCTAAATATCAGATGTAAGTAATTTTGATTGTTTTGAACTAGTTTCATAATAGTGGTGTTGTTATTCGCTATTCTAACAATATTTATTATTAAATGATTTTAAATGGTACTATAATTTATGTTTTTTTTATTTTCCTTATAAATTCATTCTACGCTATTTTTAGTTACAATTTTTAATGATAAAATTGGATATGAACATGTTTTAATGATATTTCACAAACAAGCATTGTTTTCTTAACTAATGAGTTATATATTAATTAAAAATTTTAATATAAATAAATAATTATACACTTATTTATAACATATATTAATAGGGAATACATTCAAATTGTCATCCATTATATAAATATTTATCATTGTTCAAGTTCATGGTTAAACTAACCCAAACAATAACATACTATAATTAATATATGATTATGAAGTGATTTTGATTCCATAACATTATAATAGAATAATAATTATGATATTTAATGTTTATTAGTGAGATATATCATAATATGATATAATGAATTGAATATGATATCTTATATGATGTTATTATATAGTACGAATAAATTATTTATTTTATCATAGAATTTTCTTTTGGATAGTTAAAATTACCCTGATTATTTATTGATCATATTATTAATAAGTCTTAACAAATTTCATAATGGAAACTTAATAATTTCAATAATATAATATTTATCCATTGAACCTAGTATAATTACCAACCATGAATGGTGTGATGTATTGAAAAATTAGAAATCAATTATTCTATAGAGGTGGTAGTATGCACGTATGCTTGTTTGGTGATTCCATTTTCCATTAAAATGGAAAAATGTATAGTATTTTTTATCATTTATCAATATAAAATATGTTATAAATAAAATAATTAATTATTAAATAAATAAATATTACAATTGATGTTTTTTGGTTATGTAAAATGAAATATTATGCAATGTAGAGGTAGTAGTCTTCAACCATTTATCAATGCAATTTTTGGTTTCCTTCAAGAAAAAGGGGCATGGTGGTTAATAGTTATCCCATTATAATAAAACAATTATGTATAAAAACAATACTGATTTAATTATATATGTATGAAAAAAATATATTTCTAATATTTATATATAAAATAAAATAATTTCGTGAAAATTAGTACTCACCTTGGGGACATAGACTTTACCTTATAAGAGTCCTTGGATACGGGGGATATATTCTAATATATTATGAACATAAGATTAAGAGGATGAAATATGATTATAGGGGAAGTAATAATGGGATTTTTAATAGCTATCAAGATTATTGTAGGGGTATTAAAGTATTGATGGGATTCCTCATTTATAAGGATTGAAAACGACATCTTTTACAAATATTTCAACATAATATAAAAAGATCACATGTTCTACGTGTCATGTATCTCCAAAATAAAAAAATAATTGTTTTGAAGATGATATAAGTTTTATATTATCTCCACTGTTCAATTATAAACATGTTTTCAAAAAAATTCAATCACATTACTCCTTAATTTATTAATTTTATTAATTTCATTACTTTAGATTTTACCATTGTAACATGTTTTTACCAATGTAATTTAAATTTAATGAATACTAATGAAAAATTATTTATTATATAATTTAGACCAGAATTTCCAAATATTAAATATTTTTTATCATATAAAATTTATATGTGTATGAAAATTCCCTTTTAATATTAGATCTTGTATTGAGTAAAATCAGAATTTTCAAAAAATTGTTTTCTTAAGGATAAGGGTTATTCGTAGAATAAAAATAACAATAAATTTTATTTTCATGATATAAATAGGAATCTTATAAACCAAATAAATTTTATGTGGATTTAAAATAAAAAAAATCTATTTATATGAAAATAATATTTAAATATATGAAAAGACAAAAAAGAGTATCTATTATAGGTAAATAAAACTAAAGTAAAGAAAATTTTATTCATAGGGATTTTCAATTAAGAATTGTATTTAAAAAATGTATTAGTATTATATATTTTAATATATGAATAATTAAAAGGGTTTCTAAACTTATATTTATTTCTTATTATATAATTAATAAATTTATAATTTTTAAAATAACTACATTTTATCTATTCATCTAAAATTAATCTATTTCCTAAAATTACAAAAAATTATTCTTAAGATAATATTGATACAATTAATATAAAACTAAATATAATTTTTTCAAATTAAAATTTAAAAAAGTTATAGTATATCTATAAACTAAAAACATTAAAATTTTATGGTAATTATTTTCATATGAAAATAAAATTTAAATAAAATTTAACTATTATAAAAACAATTTTTTATAAATAACATATAAACCATGTGTTAAAATATTATTCATATTAGTAATTTACTTAATCTATACTATACCGTGTTTTATATAAAAATTAAAATTTTAGAAAGGTTACACTTTAAATCATGATGTAGTTTAATTTTTTATTTAGCTACACTAATTTAATTTATAAATTTCATGGAATTGATAATGAACACAATTTCTATTTATAAATATGTTTCATAATTAAATTGGATTTATATTTACGTCCAAATTATATGGATACATTAATTGTTTATATACTTTAATTTGGTTTATTTTGGTTCTAGGATTCATGCATCACACACAATTAAAAAAATTAGACCTTAAAGGAATATAGAATTTAAAATATATAGGGGTCTCAATAATATTAATCAGTTATAAGAAAATCCAATAATATAAAAAATATGATTGTATTATTCTTGGATAACTTATTGAATTTTTTACTTAATTATATTTTTACATCTGAATTTGAAACTTACTCTATATATTATCCAATGAGAATTTCTAATATTTCAATCAATTAATCCTTAGTCTAACCATTAAAATCAGAAAAACAATAAAACTACTTCATGTATTCATATGAATATGAATCACATGAAATTTATAATTTACATCATCAAATATCCCATAAGGAATATTAGTAAATATTGAGTGTTTGTTCTTTATATTTATATCCATACAAGATAGATATGAATTTATAAATGTGAAATCAATGTTTTTTACCATATAGAAATACCAATATAATGATAATTACTTTTTGAAAAAAAAAATAATATTTGGAATCAATAAATTATTATATGTTATATCTTCAAAAAGTGTGATCCATACAATAAATAATCAGTGACCTATTTACACTATTATTCTCCAATCATATAGTTACCTAAATGAAGTCCTTTATTTACAAACCATATATAATTTATATCCATGAATAAAATATCCAAAAAAACCATAGTTTTGGAAATCATTTACTGTGATCATTATCATTATAAGATATTAGAAAACATAATTTTTATAAGAATTGAAAACATTAATACCTTCCTCCCATAATAATTTCAAATAATCAATTAATTTCAAAAGGTATATATAAATAAAATTTATAGGATTAATTATTATTTAAATAATTCAAATCAACATAATTGTTTCCTTATATAAATATGGGTGAAAAAATTTTAAATTATAAATAAAATTGTCCATGAAAAATTATTTCTATAACACAATATATAATTCCATTTTATCAATTTAAAGTTTAATTCTAGGATTTAAAAGTTGTTTTAGATTATTGTAATATTGTTATCAATTTTCTTTTATTATGTGGAATATATTGGATGTATTATTTTTGTAATCATATATTGTCATATATTTATGTTATCTTAATATTTTAATAAAATTTAAATTTAAAATAATTCATTCAAATTAGAAAGTATAAGAATATAACAAATTACATTAACATGATTTTCGGTACATGGTATAATTGATTAATCTACTTGTTATCATTCATTCAAATTACTCTATAATTTCAGATGGTTATGAAACACTAAAAAGAATTCATATAATTCTATATAAAATGAATAATAATAGTTTCATGCATGTATATTTTTCTACACTAATCCCATAAACATTATATTTTTTATCGTATTTAGAATCATACATGCCACTACCTTATTGAAATATATCTTTCAATGAGTGTATAAATTTTTTAAAAATGACTTCTCCCATCATATTGTAGAATTCATGTTAACTAGTTTCAACACCATAGGTAAACCCATGAATTAGATACAACTTAGATACAATTGATTTTTAGAATTACCATATGGTTAGTAAATTATTGGTGTTTTCATAATTGAATCCACTTTAATATAAGGAATAATTTCATCTATTTCATCATATTTATAATTTTGTAAATCTTAACCATGTTTAGATCATCAATTTAGATTCATTCTATGATTTCATATCTAGGTATTATAAATCAACTCAAAACCTTTGAAAAATAAATGATCGTTGATATATATGGATCATACTTTCATCATATTTAAACCCTATATGTATAGGTAGTAAAACAATTCACCATTTATAATATATCACTAAGTAATTTCCATGAAATCATCAAACACTTTCTTATATATATATATATCACATGTTAACATTACACTAATCCAACATATTTTAATTATATCTCATAGAGACTATCAAATAATGAATATATGTTATTTTATATTTTAAATTTAAAAATCATTTTTTCTTTAAACACAGTATAAAATATACAATTTTTAATAAAAAATTTAATAGTAAAAGTAAAACTAAGGATAAAAAAACAACCATAAATTATTTTAATGTTATACATTTCATATAGTATATAGTATATATATATATTTCTCTATAATTACTTAAATTATCTTATAAATACTATTCTGTTAAATACTCATATATATATATATATATATATTTTATATTAGTGTTTATGTAGTCAATTAGTACACACACACACACACATATTCATATATATGATATATAACTATATATATTTAATATAATATATTAAAATTATTACAAAATTTATAGAATGTTTCTAAAATATATAAAAATAATAATAATATTATTAAAAATGTGTTTTTATTCATATATTTTAATTAAAATATCAATAAACTAATTATATAATATGAAATTGTAAAAATAATATATTCAAAATATATAGAAATAAACATGTTATAAATAAACCATATAACTATAAATTAATTATATAAAATTTTAATTTTCTATAATTACTTGAAAAATGTTTTCAAAAAAATAAATACATAAAAATTTAGAATTTAAATTCACACATAAAAAAATATATATATTTGAAATATGAAAAATCTTGATAAAAAACATAAACAGTTGTTTTGGAAGAGAAATCATTAAAAAATAATTAATAATCTTGTATTATGATTTTTAGACAAAATTTTGTAATGTGATTTATTTAAAAATCTAAAAACTTCTAAAATTTCAACTTGTGTTTCGTAGTATACAAGAAATAATAGGTAGATGAGGAGATATATAATTGATTTAATAGTGAGGAATTAGCACCGATAAAGTATTGGGAATAAAGGAGTATTGATGTTAGTGTAGTGTTACTTAGAAGAAAGAGTGAGGGGCTATGTTCACAAAAAATGGTGAGGACTCAATGAATGATGTAGAATGTGGGTGGAAGATTCTTGATAATGTGGGAGAAATTGATAGATGAGATATAAAATAACCATATCATTTCTCATTAAAATTTTTATGAAATTTATTAATTGAATCTTGAAAAGTTTCTATTTTTTGGATTTTCTGTTTGGTGATTTTATTAAAATTTCCTATATAAACAGAAATGTTATGGTACTTTTATAGGTTATTATGAAAATGGTTTGATGTTCATGAAAAATTTTGGGGATTTGGGTGTAACATAGATGTACACCCTATAGTTTAAAACTACATTTGGGGATCTAGGACCTAGTTATAGATATGGGTCACATAGTGTTCAAGGAAGATTCTAGGTGGGCCTCTTGGTGTCAATACAAACATGTAGGGCCCATGCCAGGTAGCTAGAGGCATGGCCATATTTTTTTATTAAATACATTACTTTTAGTTTTTTGTGCCTGATTATTATAATTCTCATTAATGGATCATTGGACCCATTCTCCTCTAGAAAATTGAACTCCCCTCTATGGCACCCTATTGGATTTTCTTTTCAAATCCTCTTATCTATTTGATCCAAGGTAAAATATTGGTAGTTTTTTATTTAAAATCCATGTTAATACCTTCTATAGCCACTTATTTCATTATATTTGTGTCCTTTTTGTAGTCCACATTCCCTAAAAGGGTTCCATGATTTGGTAAATCACCAAAGTCAGGGATAAACTCATATAAATTCATTTGGTTCATATGGATTAGTTTATAGAATAACATTGTGGGTTTCCTCTCAACAATTAATTTTTTGTTTTAATATTGTTACATTGCATAATGAATTTTCAAAATTTTTATTTAATTTGGATCTCAATTTAGGCCATATTAGGTTATAATTAATTGGGTATTAGATTTCATTGGTGTTTAAAATAATAATTTGGGGAATATATATACATTTTAGTTTGTAATTGATTACATTTATAACATTTGAATTTTGGGTTTTATGGGAAAATAAATTTACATATTTATGGATAGTGTTTTACTATATTATAGTCCATTATATTATTATTTAAGAGAATATTTGTTGAATCATAATTTCTAAATGAATTTTTCTTTGTTCCAACACAAATTAAATGAATTATTACATTCATATAATCACAATTTACAAGTTTATCATAATCTACTAAATGAAAATCATCTTCATTTTCCATAAATATAAATAATTTTTTTCCATGGAATACATTTATTGGGAATTAAAATTGATTTTAGGAAAACCATTCCATATACATGGAATTAGATTTATAGATTAAAATTTATGGTTTTAAATTATGGTTTTAAAATCTATTCGACAAGATTGATTAATTCTAATATTTTTAGTTATGTTTTTTATATCTATATTTGATTCGTATCCATTCTTTTCCCATTTATAAAACTATTAATGTAAGCATATAGAACATGTTCAATGGTTAATTTTCTTTATTGAAGATAAAAAAGATATCTCATTATATTTAATTAATACTAATTTTTAAAAGAATCACCTATGTATTTATAATGTTTTTATGGAATTGAGATTTTTATTACACCATCTATGTGTTCATAAAATTATTTGTTATATAACTAGAAGTGTATAGAATATGATTATTTTAATATGGTGATTAAACATTGGGAAAGTATTTGAAATTTTTTACTTAACCTAAATTATACCCTCCTGAACACTTTCCATCATGTCAATATTATGATAACATTATCCTTCGTGGATTAAGATAAGAAGAATCAGAATTTTGAATAATATTAAAACAAAATCAGCTCTTTTATGAAATAAAAAATTTATATTAATTATATAATTTATTTCCACATCAACCTTTATGATTTATAAGATACCAGTCAAAATTTAACATTGGATAAGAGTTTCATCAGTAGGGAGGTAACAAATGGGTTGGTTTCAAGTGTAATGGAATGATGTGATACCCGAATGTGAATATATTCATTAATTTTTTAAAATTAATTACTATATTCCTTGATTATTAATTGATGTTTATTTATAGGTTTAATAAATAAACATTTTTACCAAAAACTAGTATTAAAAAAACATTTCATATTTCTTAAATAATTCGCATGTCACTTCTTCCAATTGTTCAAGGGGGAAAGAAAATATTTCGGTGCAATTATAGAATAAATGTTTTGTTATCCTTAAAATAAACACTCTATAAAAAAATTAATTTTGATATTAAATTTTAATTATTAATAGTAATCCAAATTTCATAAACACCCAATCTTTAACATAATATTTTTCATGCTTTAAGTTTTTATTTGTTATAAACAATACAATTCTTAGCCAACAACATAGTAGTTTACAAATGTAGACCCATTCTCTCCATAATTTGAGTAAAATATATATCATTATTAATTTAAAAAATAATAAATAATCCATTATATTATTGTTATAATGTGTATTATTTGACTATTAGGTATCTTGAAAATAATGGTTTCATATATCCTATGATTTTTCCCACATTTATACCTGATTGAAATACATCTTGTAATGAACAATAGAAGAGCATTTTTGTATTGAAATTGTATGAACTAAAAAAAATCACTTATTATATGAAAACTGAGTCTGATCACACTATAATAACTACTTCTAGATTTATTGAGTTATTGGGTTTCTATGATGAAATTATTATCGAACCCTGAATTTTTTCATTTATGTAAATAATAATGATATTTTATTTATTTGAATGTTTTGAAAATCGATACAACATTGGGAACAGATTATAATGCATTTTGGATTTTTCACAAATATATATATATATATATATATATTCATTCCATATTTTTTTCCAGATAGAAATCATATAATGTTTGATGATGGGATACACTAAAGTTTCCTTGTGTTTTTATACCCCTTCCCATATTGTATTGAATGGGATGAGGCCCAAAATATGAATACACCATCTCCTTCCCATTGGTAAATCATTTTATAGGGATATACATGTTTTCCATGGTGGGATATGTTATATGATTTATCTGCAACTAGATTGTATGGGATGATCCAATGGATGGCATTATCTTTATCCTTATAGAAATATGAGACTCTATTAAAATATGTAATCCCAAATATGATAATTTATAGATCCTTTATTTATATTGAGTAATTTTTTATGGTTTATTTTTTATATTTCTAATATTTTTTTGCATCCATTCTATGTTGTGAAGATTAATATTATAAAAATATATCTCATTATATTAACATAAATGAGAATACTGATTTAAATCCCACATTTTATGATCTTGTATTAGTTTTGAAAGCCTTGTGGTTTCTAGATAAAAATATATGATCAAAAACTGAAATATACATTAAATATAAATTCAACTATATGTTATATATTTCAGATACCCACAGTCACTAGTAGATATTTGGATTCTTTCTTTTCATTAGAAGATTATATTTTTTGCTATCCACTTATTGTTGGAAATGTATGTTTGAGATAGTGTTCTCAATTATTTACGAGTATCAAAAACCATTATTTGTATCTTTCAGATTGAATTATTTTTCATTTTCTTTCATTATATTAAATTATATTAATTTAAATAATTTTGGGATTCATAATTTATTATTTCATTTTTAAATGTAATAAACTACGTTTTATAAGTGTTTCTTAGTAACAAAACACGAGTTTCTAGCATATGGTATTGTGAGTGTATACCTAAGGATATGTAGTGGAATGACCTTGGTAAAATTCACGAGATTCATGTTAGGTTCATTTAAAGAGATTTATGAGTCAGATTTATATGTTCAGGATAGTGGTGTCAGCTGGATGTGTTAGAAGATACATGTTTATTATTCATCCTTGTCAATTTTTTTTTTGTTTTTAATCGTTTAATAATATAATTACTCGTTTTGAAGGTTATTTTTTATCTTCCATTGTCACATAAATGACATATTTTAATGTTTTCTTTAATTTATTTTCCATTCATTATTTTTTGAGGGTTCCCATAATTTTATGGAGGAATGGGTGAGTTTTCATGAATCGGGCCTAACCGTGAGCCCATTTCCATATTTAAAAATAAACATTTTTTGTTTTATAAAATTTTTATTTTTTTAATTTTTTTACCAATTCTAATTCTTAAAAGGCCTCCCGGACCTATTAACACCCTCATTGCAATTTGAAACCTTTATTAATCCATAATAATGGTGTATTCGGTGTTTTTATTTATCGAATTGGGCCATCCCGAAGGCCTATTTCCAATTTTAAAAACAAAACTTGTTTAATTAATTAGTTATTCAATTATAAAGATTTTTTGATGATTCCAAGTCTCACGCAAGACCATGGAACCCAAAGTCACATCTAGACTCTTTTCCCATCATTTGGAGCTTTTTTTCATCAATAATTAGTGAATAACATTATTGGATTGTTCAATTCGGCCAGAATTGAAGAGGTAACTTCATTACATATTAAATATCTCAATTCGTACTATTTTTCCTCCATTATGGTTCCTAAATAACCTCCAAGTCCTTCTTCGATGTTAGCTTGATGTTTTTAATATTTTAAAATTCATCTACTGGTGTATTGGGGACGATTTTTCATGATCCCTCTAGTAAGTGAGTCACATTCACTCTTTATTCAATTTGCTTAGGGTTTCATTCATTGTTCGTATGATTTATTGCCTTATCCATGAGGTTACTAATGTCCAAAATCTAGATTTTTAATCCTAGGGTTTATCCTTTAGTTTTCTTGGCCAATTATTGTGGTTTTAGGTTTGATCTATGTCTCTCTTGGTGTGGGGGTGGTGCGATTTGATTTTCACACCGAGATTCAAGGGTTTTCATTAAATTTTAGGTGATTCCAGGGTTTTGAAATTTATGTGAATTATATTGTTTTTTTTAATATTTTAATATTTATTTAATTTTATTATTTTTTTCAAAATTATTTTAACTGGCGTTTGTATTGAAAATGAGTTTGAAGTGTCATTTTTAGGTGAAATTGGCGGTTAATCCCAGAAATATTTTAAGGGTTCAATTAGGTATGAACTATAAATACATAGTTTATATTATTGAACTTTAATAGGTCTTAAAATCCTATTTTAATGATTATCCCCTTTGTTGGTTGCTGAAAAAATAGGGTTTAATGGTGTTTGTGGAACATGTGATTTTTATGTGTCATGTTTGTGTGAAAATAGAGGTTTTACAAAGTTATCATTCAATGGTTCACTTGGGGATACCCCAAAAAAATTTATGTGTTGGTTTCATTGAAATATATTGGGATTAATTTTCTATTTCGGTAATTTAAAAGTGTGCACATTGTGTGAAAAGTTTGGTTTGTAATGAGTTTTGGGTGCAAAACAATGTGGGGTTTTGAGAAGAAGTTTTATTGAAAATCAAAGTGTTTTTATGTGTGGTTTATGTGGTATAAAATTTGTGTAGATAATATAATGATTTTATGTGTAAAATCATTTTTGTTTAATTGAAAATTGATACATGTAGAATTCTGAAATTGATTGAGCATAATGGGGGAAGCTCCGGTACCTAGGCGGGGCGGATGTGTACAATTACGACTAGTAGACCAGATGGGTTTTTTCCCTGTTCGACTTATCTATTGGATAACAACAACTATATATAAAATATAATGATGACTAATGGGGACCAATCGGTTATGGGTATGTTCCATACTAGTGTCTCATGCATGAGAACATATTTTTGTATGGTTACTTTACACAGGGTACGAGGTGCATGGGGCTTGAGACTATCTACTGCCTAGGGGTGTTCTAGGTTTTGTTTCTCATTATATTTTTTGTATTTTCCCATTTATTGGGATTTTTTTGGAAGTACATTACAATATCTAACATTTCTATTTAAATGTGTGAATGTTCTGAATATTTTAACTTGAAAATAGTTTTCAATTGAATGTTTTATTTCTTTTAACTTATCACTGTTTTTTTTGCGTATTAAAACTGCTTGCTAATTCACATTGTATTTAATGATCATTGGAATCATTGGGTGGAATCATATTTGTCTAAGGGTCAAAACCTACTTACACCCCTTTGGTTTATGCACACATAGTTATTATTGACTCAGGTAAAGGAAAGTCTTTGGGTTGTTGTGGTTCGGGGTGTTAGCTCCCATCCATAGTGCGGTGTTGTGGAGACAAATTGTGGGTGATGACCCCTTGACATGTAGAGTCCTTTGGGATTACATTATGATATCTTTATTTGTATTTGGAACATGTTTATTGTATTTAATCCAATGTATTCAGATATAGTTTTGCGTAAGACTTGTTTGGCTCGAAAATTTCAGATTTTTATTATTGATTGTTTTAATTGTTTAATGATTTCTTATTCGGGTAAATCATTCCCAAACCTAAATTAATGATACTCGGGAACTTGTACCAACACATTGAGATAGAGAAGGCCCTTCGGTACTTTCCACGGGCTGAGTTTGGTGCTGGTATTGGTGGTGGGAAGATTTGGTTTGTGACAAAATGGTATCCGAGGAGGTTAATGTTTTGGGATTATGTTAATATTTTTGGATGAGTCGGGATAAACATGATCATGGAATGCTAGGGCTCGGGGTTTTTCTTTATATTAGGGTGCCTGGCCTACACCTCTCATGGTAGACCTTGAGTCACCATGGGATGTTGAAATTTTCTGATTAACATCACTTCCAAGTGAGACGTGTGGGCTACAGACCACACATGGACACTAGGAGAGGGTGGAGTAGTTGTTTATTTTATTACAGAAAAGTGATTATTTTATTTATATTTGATGTATTTGATTAAAATATTCATAATTGTGGTATTGACTATAGATTTGTTACTATTTCTTTTCTGTAGCAACATGCCTCCCCAAAAAGCTCCCACGGGCCAATAGGAGGAAGTCAGAGAGAGTTCTCCCACACCGATCAATCAGAGGATAGTCGAGAATATGGTCCTAGTTATCCACGCATTGGGATAGGGACCTTCTACCAATCCTATTTCTATTTCAGCTAAAGAGATGGGTCCTACAAAATATAAAGCACATGAGTTTTTGAAAAACAATCCTTATACCATTTGAGGTGGCTTAGAACCACAGAATGTAGAGGAATGGATCGAGAAGATGAAGTTTATGTTTGTGTTTTTGGAAATACCTAAGTAGATAAGGGTGATGTGTGACTCCTTTCTATTGGAGGGTCCCAATCGTAAGTGGTGGGAGTTAGTGCTTCAGACAGGGAAGATTGAGAAATGCAGTGGGGAGATTTCAAGGCCATCTTCAATGTATAGTAGTGCCCAGAGGTGTTGGTTTATGCTAGGTACAGATAGTTCATGGACCTTGTTCAGGGGAATCTATCCGTGATGAAGTATCCCAACCATTTTCTTATGATGGTTTGGTATTATCCAGAAATATTCTCTAATGACCAGGCGAAAGAGAAAGGATTTCAGAAATGACTGTGGCCAGAGATAGACTCCTAGGTGTTCTGGTTTAAGCTGATGAACTATGTTGAGGATTTTGATCGAGCATGCATGGTGGAGATTGATAGAAAATGAAGTGTTGGTTTCTCAGGTTCAACATTAGAAGTGGGAAGTCGTAGATCATTTGAGAAGAAAAATGAAGCAGGAGGATCATGTGAAGAAATGAGGTGGCGGTTCAGGCCACTCTTCCCGACTGTTTTTGTCTGCAACTTCTGATGAGAGATATGTCATGTGCCACCAGTTTGGAAAGCCGAAGCACATAAGAACAGCATTTACGATTCCTCCAATTTCTTGTTACAATGGGGGTGGTATGGGGAATTTACATGGCTTCTGCGATGTGGCACTTCCACTTCCGAGTGGGGCAGGGTCAATGGCTTCAAGAGGAGTTCCAGCTCAGTCTGAGCCATCGAGGAATGGGGGATCTGGATTTGGCAGCAATGGTGGTATGTTTGGGTCATCTTATAGGAAGATGTAGTTCAGGTAACATCCAAAAACTAGTGATCGACCTCTGGTAGAGACTGAACATCTCCATGCAGTGAATCAGGAACTAGTAAGATCAGAGGTGGACAATCGATAGTTTGAGGTACCATTTTGATCGCATCATCTATAGCTGCTGGTCTTTTTAATACTAGAACTCCTGTTTCATTTATTTCTAACAGTTTTGTGGAAATTCTGAATTTTCAAACTGAGTTGATGTTTTTCGCAATGGAGTTGGTTAGGCACCTAGGAAAGAATAAGGAGTAGGGTCTTAGGTTCCTATCATGTGCGCTTACAATGTGAGGGGTCGAGATTGACAGAGACCTATTGGTCATAGACATGGATATTTATATTCCATACTCGGCATGGATTGACTATTAATCATCCAGGCACACATCAATTTCTATATTTGGCATGTGAGTTTCATGACACATGATGGGAGTCATCAGGTGTTCTGGAGTATGGGATCCTCGGTCGTGTCATGCAGGATGTCCACTCCCAAAGACGGAAAATCTTATATTCTATTTTTCATAACTCGTGCTAGAGGACACTGGTTCATCCCCTAAGGGTTCACTACCACATGTAGTGAATGAGTTTCTTGAGGTATTCCCAGATGATTTCTTAGGTTTTCCCCCAAAGCGGGATGTGGAGATTCTGATTGATCTGGCACCAGGAACACAAATAATATCTCATCCCTCTTATCGCATGGCCCCCACCAGTCCAAGGGAATTGAAGATACATCTAGACGACTTAAAATCCAAATGATTCATTCGCCCTAAATCTTTCCTTGGGCCACTTCTATGTTGTTCGCGAAAAAAGCTGTGGGATCCCTCTGCGGGTGAATTGACTATCAGAAGCTGAATAAGGTAAAAATTAAGAATGAATAACATTTTACTTCAATATATGATTTGTTCAATATGTTTAAGTGATAAAATTGGTTCCCAAAAATAGACTTGCATTCGGGATATATTCAGCTCAGGGTGGGTTTTCATGAAATGGTCCAAACTGTGAGCCCAATTCCAGAATTAAAAATAAAAGTTTTCTTCTTTTATTACTTTTTCATTTTTTAATATTTTTCAACCATTCAAATTCCTAAATGGCCTCCCCTGACCTATTAACCCCACCATTTCAATTTGGAACCTTTAGTAATCCATAATAATTGCGTATTTGGTGTTTTTAATAATGGAATTGGGCAAGCCTGATGGCCCATTTCTAGTTTTAAAAACAAAATTTGTTAAATTATATGTTATTATATTTTACAGATTTTTTAGAAGATTCCAAGTCTCAAAATTTCCCCTTTAATAAATATGATTTCCCAGCTTATTTCTCCCATCTTTGGAGCTCTTTTTCATCACTAATTAGTGAAGATCATTATAGTGTTTTTCAAATCGACCAAAATTAAAGAGGTAACTTCATTCCTTCTAAACCCTCTCAATTATTAATATTTATCCCCCATTATAGTTCCTAAATAACTATATCATACTTCTTCAATCCCCCGTTTATGTTTTTACTATTTTAAAATTTACCAACAGTTGTATTTGGGAAAATTCTTCAAGATCCATCAATTAAGTGAGTCTCTTTCACACTTCTTTCAATTTGCATAGGGTTTCATTCATTGTTTTAGAGTTTATTCTCTTATCCATGAGGTTACTAATGTCCATAAACTATGGTTTTGAACCTATGTTTTATCCTTTGGTTTTCTTGGTAAATTATTGTTGTTTTAGGATTGATCTAAGTCCCTCGTGGTGTAGGGGTGGAGAGATTTTATTTTCGCACGGAGCATTAAGGGTTTTTCTCAAATTGGTAGGTGATTCCATGTTTATTCAATTTATTTGAATTATCATGATGTGTTTTTGATATTTTCAAGTTTATTTCCTTTTATTTGGGCTGTCAAATTTAGTTTTTGTGGCATTAGTATTGAGAATGGGTTTAAAGTTCCATTTTTAGGTGAAATTGGGGGTTATTCCTGGAAACCTTTTATGGGTTCAATTGGGGATGCACTATAAATAATTATTTTATTTTATTGAAATTTAATAGTGCTTAAAACCATGTTTTTATTGTTTCCTCCTTCGGTTGTTGTGAAAAAAGGTGTTTTAATGGTGTTTGTGTAACATGTGATTTTAAGTGTCACATTTGTCTGAAAATGGAGGTTTTACAAAGTTATCATTTCTTGGATCACTTGGGGATGCCAAAAAAATTAATTTTTGGGTGTATTTCAAATATATTGGTATGAAGTTTCTATTTTAGTAAATTAAAACTATGCACATAATGTGAAAAGTTTGGGTTTTAAAGAGTTTTGAGTGCAAAAAAATGTGAGGTTTTGAGAATAAGTTTTACTGAAAATCAAAGTGTTTTGTTCTGTGTTTTAAGTGGTATAAAATTATTGTAGCTACGGAACTGATTTTATCTGAACATTAGTGGTGTCTAATATGAAAATGGATTTATGTAGCATTTTGAAATTGTTTTAGCACAAATGGGATGCCTGAGTACATAAGTTGGGCGGATGTGTACTAGTACGACAAGTGGACCAGATGGGTTTTGTTCCTATTTCACATAGGATTTGGATAAAAAAAATATAACTATTATATATGGGTGATTAATGGGGACCATTATGTTATTTTTATGTTCCATGGTTACTTTACACTGAGGTACGAGGTGCATGGGGGCCGAGACTATCTACTGCGTAGGAGTGTTCATGATTTTGTTGCTCATTTTATTTTTGGTATTTTCTGATTTCATGGGGTTTTTTTGTTATCAAATTATAGTATCTAATATTTCTATTTAAATTTGTGAATGTTTTGAGAATTTTATCTTGAAAACTGTTTTCAAGTGAAAGTTTCATTTCTGGTAATTTTTCACTGCATTTCTTGGCATATTAAAACTGTTTGACATTTCACATTATATTGCATAATCTTTGTACACATTGGGTAATAACATATTGGGATTAATATCATAAACTACTTACACCCCTTGGGTGTAAGTAGACTTGGATATGTTCGACTCTGGTAAAGGAAAGTCTTTGGGTGGTGGCGATTTGGGGTGTTAGTTCCCATCCTTGGTGCGGAGTTGTGGAGACGGATTATGGGTGATGACCCCGTGTCATGTGGAGTCCTTGGGGCTGTCTTCCTATTGTCATTATTTTTATTTTTACACTGTTATTTTCTTTAAATCAATTTATTCTATTCTAGTTTTTTTCTTAAGACTTGTTCAGCTCGAAAAATTCAGATTTATATTAAGGATTGTTTTTAATGTTCTATGCTTTCATACTCAAGTAAATCATTACCAAACCAAAATTAATAATTCTCGAGCACTTGTGCCAGCCTGTGGGGATATGGAACTCCCTTCGGCCCTTTCCATGGGCTGGGATTAGTGCTGGTATTGGTGGCGACCAGATTCGGCTTGTGAAATCCGTTATAATATTACTCATGCTAAAAAAAATTATTATCAATTGATAGTGTTGGTTATATAATATAACTCATAATATGGAAAATTAATAATTCCAAATATCAAAAAAAATATTGTGTTGTCCTAACCAAAGACATCTGAAAATAAATGGTTAAGGCTGCAAAAAAATCCATTTCTAAAAATATATAGGAAATTCCTCGAACAAGCCCATATATGATTTGTCTCATGAGACCTTCTAATGCATTGATGGGCTATATCGAGTCCCACCTATCACATAGTTAGTCCAACACATTCCTCTTATATAAGTGGTTAAACATAAAAAATATAACCATTCACATTATAAATAGTATATGAAATATGAATACATTATCCATAAACTAAGAATAGTATCTATATAGCATAACCAAAATCAAACTCATCATAATCCACTCAAAAATATATTGTAAATTATATCATAAAATATCATCATTAATTAATAATAAGATCCAACAAGGTTATTGATATAGATTAAAATAGTCTAATTAAATCATTACAAAAATCTTGAGTCAAATTACTTTTTTTTACATTAAAATCATATATTCAAAAGCCACACACTTATAAATGAAGGCATTTAAATATAATTTTTGAATAAATGTGTCCCAATCCACATCAAAACATACTAATTAAATTTGAAAATTTTCTTTTAAAAATATTAATCTCTTTAAAAAATTCCATAAAATTATTTTAAAAATAATTATATGAATGAAAAATATTTAGAAAAATAAATCTTAAAAACATTTAATATTTATTTTCAGTTAAAGAAAACCATACAGAGAACATTAAAATCAATCATTTTGAAATTTTTTTTATGAAACATGGTAATGGATGAAAATATTTCCCAGTAAATACTAAAACAAAAACAATCTCGGATTATAATGAGATTGAAAAATTAACACTTATCATTGGTCTGAATCCCTCCATACATGTAAGAATCTCTTATTTAATGTTTAAAAAAAATATTAACCTGTATCCGAATCAAAATAATATTTATGACATAATATATTATTCATATTTCACTTTATATTACCCTTTTATTATCAATTAGAAGTTAAGACGACATTTCGGTAAATAACCGCTATGTTTATCATATGTGTTTTGACATGTTATTCTTGATAAAATTACATAAATAATGATTTAATTACTTATAGAATATATATCATAATATATATTTCATATATATTTGGAATAAAAATATATACATATAAATAACTTATGGAATGAAATACAATGTTCATGGTGATGCTAGATTGTACATACAAATAAACGTTCTTTCCATTTTTTATCGTATTGAATAAATCCAATTAAATGATATACATATATGTATATATATTATAGTATAATTATTATGTGACATATTTCACATTTATTAATTTTATATATTTTTATAATCATTCTAGAATGGTCTATGTGGAAGATGAATCTCATCACGTCTTGGAGACGGTAAGCCGTAAGTACGCACGACCGATAGTGCCTTTCTCTAAATGGTTAAATGTTATTTAATTGGATGGAGTATTAAAAATAAAGAATAATTATCATGTCATATTAAATACTTATAAGAATTATATTCATCATTAAACCCATCCAAATAATATAGTGATAAAAAAAATTACACCATGGAATGAAGATGGTATGTCGTACAAACATACACATGTTGATATTGTTTTTTGTTTGATCGATAAATGGAGGGATATGGCTGTAAATTATTCATAATAACATATCATTATATATATGAAACTACAACTATTATATTATTAAGTAATCAACATAGGTAAATAAATGGATAAAGGAAATTTAATTGAATTGGTAAAACAATTACCTCTTTTATGAGTATCACCTTTGGATTTTCACAAAAGAAAATAATAGGTAGGATTTATACAAAAATTATGTCCACCATGATAATGTGAATCAATATTGGATGAGTAATGGGTAGGTATTGGCTGATAAAAATGGGTTTATATGTGTGAATAAAAGATAAGGAGATGTGTCCTTTTATAAGAGAGGGGCTAGGAACTTTAGGAAACTCTAAAAAAAATTAAATATAATAGGAATATTCTATATCCAAATAAAAAAATTCCCATATATGAAAATTATAATAAATTTAATACCATATTCTATCCCATTGTTATTATTAAACTTGTTTGGGATTTTTAAATAATTTAATAATATATTAATTTATTAAGATATCATTATTGTCAAATTTAGTAGTATTAATTTAATTTGACATTCAATACATTAAGTCAATGTTTGAATTCAAATATAATGCTTTCCCACATCTTAAATATACCATATAGATCTAATAAATTTTTTATAATCATTAATTAATAAAAAATATAACAAAATTAATATTATTGAAAAAATTTATTCTATTTTCGTTTTAATTAGATATATATTTTTTTAGAATTGGATTAAATTTCAATGTTATTATATTACATATAATAATTATTAATAAATTAATTTGTTGAAAATAATTTCATTAATATCAAAGTAGATATTTATATTCATTCAAATATTGATTTTGTCCCTATCTGGGCACATTAAATATATGACATACAATATTTTTATATTTTGTTACTATATCTTATTTAAATTATATATCATTTATTTTCATGGAATTGTGTCTATTAGACAACTCCAAATCGATCATAATGTGATAAGCGAAGGATATTCTTTATCCAAGGAATATTAGATAAGTATATATAAAAAATTTAACCTCATCTTTTGTCTTTAACCCTTAGTAAAACAATTTAACTTTTACTTTAAGAAAATGTATTTTTTACACAATAGTGTTAATGTCGATACTATAAAATGACAAGAGAAACCCCAATTAGATCATTTATTTAGTCTTTATCATCATAGTATTTATTTTTATGAATATTATACCATTTATTGAATTAATATTTTTTAAATCTAATTTATATAAATATTGACACTCTTTATTATTTGATTTTTTATATAATCATAACATCTTGATTTGTTTGAAAAAACAACATTAGATCATCCATAACATGTCACATACCAAAAAAACGTTTTTTGAATTGCGTAACATATGTAGTAAATATATTAAATTTATCCATGTGGATCATAGTGTTCCGAAAATTGACCCAATAGTTCATATTTTAGAAATGCAGTCATACCTGAAAATTTTGTAAATTATTAGTGTAATTTTATATTTATTATAATATTATTTGTACCCTTAGTAACAAAATTTACCCTCAACCATGGTAAAAATACAATAATAACTATTCAGAACAAATTATATTATTCCTATTAGAAAAAAATCATAATAATTAATACCATTTAATCCTATTTTTTAAAATTAATTTTACATAAACATAAAATTTTTGTTTAATACTAGCCTTGTAGATGTCGGGAGAATGATGGTAATAGAGACATTAAAAAGTAAAATAAATATTTATATCTACATTGTTTATAAAAAAATTCCAATGAACTAAATTATATTAATTTCTATATTATTTTTCAATTGCACATTTAACATAAATTCTATATCAAATAATTATTATATTGAAAAAGATGGGTTTCAATAAAAAGGTAGAATTTTTCATTATTAGTCCAAAATAGATCCTTTTCTAAAAAATACAAAAAAAATCACTCTAAGATATTTTGGATATTCTAAACTCAAAATTATGTCCATTTGAAAAAAATAAAATTTAAACACTTAATAAGGTACTTAATAGTATTCATTACAAATATTTATATAGCTAGTTTGATAGATCATGGTGCGCTTGAACTTGGTGTAGCATTTAGTGCAAGATATTTAATTTATTTAAATATATAACTCATTGTGAAATGTTGTGGTTTTACATTCTCCCTTCTTTCAATAAATTGTGTCCTTGAAATTTTAAATTTCACTTCAAAAATAAATGTTTGAAACTATACAATACGTTTATGAAAACACCATATAAAAAATCAGGTTAACAAAATATAATCCTGATAAGAAGGAAAGATAAATATTAAGGATGAAAAAATACTAGGCTTTCAATTAATATATTATTTGCGGAAAGTAGAGATATGTACATGGGGGAAAACATACGATTTTATAGGTACTTATTTAGGTCATCGATCACAAACAATGTAAAAAAATGGAAAATTGAGGTCCTCAAAGTCATAAATCTATGATGATATAATGTACTATTTGATTAATTAGAAAAAGAAAAAGGATAAAATCAATGGGTTCAAGATCCTTTCCCTATAGTTGAATTTTTTTTAACTATTTAGATTAACTCTATTGAATTTTGTCCTTGTATTAATCCAAATATCATCATTTTTTTTTGCTTCGATATATCCTCACTTCATCCATTACACCTAGAAATAAAGGTTCAAAATGATTTTATCATGACTAAATGCTTTTGATAAATCAAAAGGCCAAAAATTATTTACATCATCCTATAACTGTTTGCAGAATCCAAAATAATTTTCCCAATATTTATAATAAATCATAATTTATCTTCAAAAAATAATAACCAATGTTTAACATAATTAATTCCAAACCTATGACTCAACCAAAATAATTCCATCCAAATTCACTATTGATAGTGGTCTCTAAATTTCAAAACTCAATCATAACACCGGATTCCCTAGATAACATAAGGTAGCCCTTATTGTCAGATACAAAATATTTGATCACCATTAATTCCTTAATTAAAACTCTTGTGCTTCCATATCCATAAATAAAAATTACTATAGTTGAATCCTTATATATCCCCAAAATATTATAGACATTGATCTATTTATGTAACTAATCTTGGATGCAAATTTAAAATAACATTAATAATTCAACTTCAATCTTAAACAATTAACTATTCTTCAACATATTATTCCTTCATACCTCAATCAACTCGTTTTTCTTTTGTAGTCTCTCCATTATAAGATGTACAATCTTTCACTTATATCCTTTCTGAATATAACCATCAACAAAAACATAAATCACAATCCTAGAAACACTATTCATAGTGATATATTGCTAAAGAATCATTTATAGGACCTCTAAATGATATTATCTTATTCTCAATCCATAAGTCCATACAATTAACCATTTTAATCCATTGCGAAATTTAAGGGTTAATATTATATACATAAACATATTCACAATTTCATTCAATGGGATATGTTTTCTGATATTTCATTTCTAAACCTACATTCCAAGGTTGTTGCTAAACATCCATGTATATCAACTGTAACACCATAACCCTATATACCCTGATTCAGTAAATTATTTTAATCCTTTAGTATGATTACAAGGAATCAAATCCTAAAGGACTGACTATATTTACAGTCATAAAAAATAGATAACTTTCATTAACATTACATTATAATTAAAAAAAGAAATAAAATATAGATAATCCATTGGGGACACCATTATTTTCATGATTGCCAATGTATATCAATCACAATACACATCCTGGCATCCAGGTATAATAAACCAAAACAAAGGGGTGAGCTTATATTCACTGTAAGGTTAAAGAATACCATATAAGCTTTCATAAATAAGAATAAACTTTTAAGGAATGGTATAAAACTAAAACAAAACCCTTTTAAACATATTCGTGAGAATAATATAGAATGAATAAAAAATTAATGTCATTTAACCATTTACATCGACATTTTACTATTGGAATAATCACATTTAATATCAATAACTAATCACATGATGTGGTAATACATAATTTTGAACATATAAAACATACCGTCGAGGCCTTATCCAAGACATTTGAAAATAAATTGTTATCACCTCGGAAAAATTCATATCTGAAAATAAATGGGTGAGGCCTTATAAAATTCCACATCAAATTTCTCTCATCAGACCTTCGAGGGCGTTGAGGGGATATAGAAAGCTCTATCCACCAACTACTATGTATAATACATTCCACATATGAAAATGGTGAATCAAAAAAAATATAATCATTTTTATGAAAAATTAGTATTCAAAATATGAATATTCTAATCATAAACCATGAATAGAATCTAAATAGCACAACCACAATCCTGATGATCACAAACCATCAAAAAAAATATTGTAAATGATACCATGAATGATCAACCTCAATTAAGAATATGTTCCTAAAAAAGATTATGACATAGATTAAAATACAGTAATAAATCCTTTAAAAATATATTCTGTCAAATCCCTCTTTCTAATTTTCTATAATTTATTCAAATGGAACATAATTATAATAGAAGAAATATAAAAATATATTTTTGAATCAATGTTTCTCATATCAATTCGAAGAATTTTAGATGAATATGAATGTAAACATTATAAAATTTCCATGTTGTAATAAATAAATCCATAATCCCCATTTAGATTACATGGACATGAATGGAAATTATTTAGAAGAATAAATATTAAAAATATCTAAAACAGTTTTTTTTGTTTAATATAACCTTTAATTGAACTATAAAAATATAAATTTTAAAAATTATTTAAAAAAAAATGGACATCAATGATAGATATGTCCATGTAAATATTTACTCATAAGCAATATTTGATAATAATAAGATTTCAAAATTAACCCTTACCGTATGTACGATTCACTCAATACATGTATAAAATTATGATGTAGTTGTTTTAAAAATATTATTAACTTGTAATAGAATCATAATAATATTTTCATTAGTCTATATTATCAATTAATGACTTTATATTACCAGTTTATTAACTATTCAATGTTAAGGAAATGTTTTAGGTAACAACCACTCTGATTATCATATGTGTATTGACATGTTTGTTTTGATCCAATTACTTATATCATGATTTAATTAATTTCAGAACGTAAAAAATGTTATATATATATATATCATATATATTAAATTTATAATTATATACATACAGAATATATGTGGAATGGAATACACCATTCATGAAGACGTTCAGTCGTACATAAAAATGAATGTTGTTTCCATATTCTTATTGCATTGAATGGAACCAATTAAATTATATATATATATATATATATTATTCCAATATCATTAATATTTCATATATTACATCCTTATTTAATATATATATTTTTATAGTCATTGTATAATGGTAAACGTGTTGAATGAATCTCATCACATTGTAGATATGTGACGTCGTACATATGAATGAGTGACAGTATCATTCCCTTAACAATTAATCAGTGGAAAATTGGATGTCATATTTACTATACAGAACCATCATCATGAAATATTAATTATTTTTATCCATTACATTCATTATTATACTATTCCAAATAATGTATTGATAAAAAATAAATTACAAAACAATGTGGGGGAAGTAAGTCATATGTTAACAATGGTGGTGATATTGTTTTTTGTTTGATGTATAAAAGGAGGAATATGATTTTACCATAATAATAATAATATATATATATATATATATGATGTATTAGATAAATTTTTATGGAAAACCAAAGGAATATGATGTAGAAAAAGAAATTAAATTGTATTGACATGGTAAAAAAATTACCTATTCTTCAAGTATCTCTTTTTAATTTGCATAGAAGGAACTCATAGGTTGGATTTCATTCCAATGTATGGAATATATGATCAATTTAATAACGTTGAGAGGATTTATGGGTAGTTTTTGGGTGAGACAAATGGTTTTAGAAGTGTTAATAAAAGATAAGTATTGGTTCTATTTTATAGGAGATGGAGCGGAAATTTAGGAAACTCTCAAAAGATTAATAATATAATATGACTATACTTGATCCAAATACTTAAAATGTCCCTAAATGAAAACTCTAATAAATGTTCAACCATATCCCAACCCCTTGTAATTATTTAACACTTATTTATTTATAAATATTTTAATAATATATTAATTCAATAAGATATCATTATTACAAAAATAAAATACTATTAATTTATTTTGACATCAAATACATTAAGAATAATTGAAAATTTGACAAAAATTATTTAAAATATATAAAATATATCTTATATATCTATTTATTTTATTAGAAACATTAACTAAAACAAAATGTATCAAACATTCTATTTTTAAAATATTTTTGTAAATTTTAATATTAATAAAATAAATATTGTTCTAGAATTAAAGAGAATTTTAATGTAATTATATAACTTTTAAAAATTCAATTTAAATTTATATAATAAAAAAATCATTTATATAAAAATAATAATTTTTATTCATTCATAAAATACGTTTGTCCATATGTGGACACATAAAAGTTGTTAAATAGATGATATTGTTATTTTGAAACTCTCTTTGATTTAAATAATATAAAATTTATTTTCATTGAGAAATGTTCATTAAACAACTAAAAATGGGTAATAATGTGATTAGGGTCTAATATTATTAGTTCATTGAATTTTAAACATGTTTATATAACAAAAGTAACCTTATCCTTTGACTTTTACCATTAGTTATACAATATAACTCTTACCATGAAATGTTGTCTCCTTTACACTATAGTGTTAATATAGTTACTATAAAAAGTCCAACGAACCCCAATTTGACCATTTAATACTTAAATAACATAATAATAGTTATTTTTCTGAAATATATATTTTAATGTAATTTATATCATATAATAAAATAAAATATTTTTTTAAAATATCATTTTTTTCAATTTTGATAATAATTATTATATGAATTTTTATAAAATCATTAAAATGTGATTTGTTAGAAAATAAATATTTTAACTTGTCCCTAAAATGTTATAGACAAACATAAAAATTCATATATGGAATAAAATATGGGAAATGATATTTATATTACTATTATTAATGCCATATATATGATTCATCCCTTAACAAATAAATTATTGCATCATCATTGTGTATGAATTTAATGTAAATATATATTTTTTAAATTATAAATAAATTACCATGATATATATAAACATTTTATATTTCTAATGAGTATCTATATCCAACCATATCACTTATATTACCTTATATTAAAATTATTTTACATTTTAAAAACAAAAGTATAACAAAATTAGAGTTTCAATAAATATAATATTATAAAAATATAAAAGACATTCATGTGGATCAATGTGATCAATAAATATACCTAATTTTTCTTAATCTAAAAAAAACTCATCAAATTATATTAGTATAAGTTTTAGGGTAATATTTTAATGCTTGTAATATTATTTTAACCCTTATTTATTATATTTTCCCATAATAGTGGTAAAAAAATACTAAAGTTACTATTAAATAATTATGTTGCTCTAATTATAAAAAAAACTAATATAACCATGTAGGTCTAATTTTTTATATTCAATTCATAGAAATGATAAAATAAAATATAACGTAAATCCCACAGATTGGGCGAGAAGGCAGGTAAAAGAGACGTTCAAAAGTAAAATAATTTTTTTTCTAATTCTTTTATAAAAACAATTACAATGAAGTAAATCAAATTAATATGTTTATCATTTATCTAGTTTTAAATTAAAAAAATTAAAATATAATAATTATTTAAATTAAAATTTCCTTTTTAATAAAAATGTCTTATTTTTCTCTATTCATCAAGAAATTTAAACTCTTCAGAAATATACAAAAAATTTACCATAAGATAATTTGGTATTCTAAATTCTAAATTGAGGTCTATTTTGAAAAAAAATTATAAATTTCATAACGTGGTTAATAATATTCACAACATCTTTTTGAATAGTTAACTTGATAGTGCTTGGTGTGCTCAAACACAGAGTTGCGTGTTGGAAAAACTATTGAATTTATTAAAAAAGATAATGTACCATGAAATTATGGGTTATTAAATACCAACACCTTATAAAATTTTCTTTCAGCCATAAATTTTTTTAAGAAAACACAAATTTATAAACTCGGCTTTATCATTCCTCTTTCCGTCTCAACAGAAGTATTCTTTCAAATATCTATACATAATAGTACATCTAAGAATAGTATTTAATTAATAACTAGGAAAATCCCCTAAAAATCCATATTCAAATATTGTTTGTATGGAACCCTTACAAATTTCCTAAACATTATCATTCCATCATGGTCATGGTTAAACTTGAGATCATTTATCTTATTTTTTTGAATCACTATAACATTATTCTATGCCACTTTAATCATCACATGCGTAGATGGTTGAGAATTCAATTAAATAAAATAATATGTTTCCTCTTCATTAAAAATTTAAGGATATATTCATTATGTATTAGGAAATATTAGATTTTTGTGAGCTCATCATGGATAATCTAGTGTGATTCTTTCAAATTAGGGCAGTATCTAACTTGTTCTCTTTTCCAGTGTGGTAATGTATTGTGTAGTATAATTATTTAATCAAATCTAATAATATTCCCTAGTGCATGTTCATCTCCATAAGTGTAAATATATACCCTAAACTATTTTGATCATTTTATGTATCACACTTTTATTAATAAACAATTTTCCACTATATATTAAATTAAAAAAAATTCAAATCTAACTCAAAATAATGAATTAGTTAATTTTTTCACATGAACCGTAAATTTTTATTTGTTATAAGATATAACCATGTAATTATGTTTAAAATAATATACCATTCCATTATTTCAGGCATCACTATATATTAAAATGACTTATCCTCTATTGGGGAAATGTATGCAAAGGATCACAGAGTAATATTCTCCATAATTCCACGAAACATTCCTCACATTCGTCTATCAAAAGGAACCTGTCTCGCTTCTATGTTAACATGGTTAGTGACATAGATAGTCATGAGTAATTCTCAACAAACTATTTTTAATAACCAATTATACCCAAAAAATTGGATCTCAGTCACTATGATTGGTTTGGGCCAACATTCAAAACCCTCCATCTATGATGGATTAATTGATATACCCTCTATTTAGATTATGTGACCCAAAAAATGCAAAATTTTGTACCTAAAATTTAGACGTTATAATTTTTTCATTTAATTAATCCTTATGTTGTGTATTTAGTTTAATAATCACGTGGTATTCATGCTCTTCCTTTCTCATTGAGTATATTCTAATATCATCTATAAATACTACCAAAAATTGATTAAGGTAATCCATAAAGACTCTATTAATTAAATCCATGTTGATTTTATGGGATTATTAAAGACTTAATGTAATAACTATATATTCGTAGTTCCTATAACACATATATATTACTCTATTGGTAATATCCCCCTTCTTTTCCCTTAATGGATGATATATATAATGAAGGTTCATCATGTGAATGTACCAATCTCTGAGAAATAGACTGATGAAGTCATCAATATGGGGTGGATGATTTGTGTTCTTCAATGTGATCATGTTCAACTATCAATAATAAATGTAGTTTCTCATTGACCAATCATTATTTTTAACATAAAGAATAGGTGAACACTAAGATGACACACATGGCCGAATGAATCCCTTTTCAATGTACTTATGGAGTTTCTTCTTCCTTTCATGTAACTCTATAAGCATCATTCTATATGGATTCTTTGAAATTTGGAAGAAACTGTGTATAATTATTTTGTGAACTCAACTTCATGTATTGATGTAATATTGGGAACCATTTTTGAAAAAAATAAACAAATTCTTTCACAATAGGAATATTATCAATTTCTTGTTACACCCCAACCATTCGAGATAAACACCCCTTCTAAAAGATAATCTATAACAATAAAATAGATGTATCATCCATCCAATCATTGTAATTATTGAAAAATTTATAGATATCAATAGGTTGGTTTGGAATATCAAATATGACTTTCCTTACATGACATTTAATTTGGGGTTTAGGAAGAGAAATCAATGCATGGCTCTGAAGACATTAAATTCAACCAAAGGAAGAGTGAAATATTTATAAGAATCATATTCCCATGAACTCAAACAGGAGAAGAATCCTTGAGTAGATATGTGATCATCATACTATTTGGTGTTTCCATGAATAATTATATAACTAATCACCTTGGTGGAATCTTGATTCACTTATAATATTCATCATATATTAAAGACTGGGTAGACCCATAGTTAGATAAGACATTAGTATTTCTATAGTTGATTGAATGTACACCCTTCCCCACATTGTTATCTCACCTGTTTTCATAAATAATAATTGCATGAGATTTCCCCATTTCCATTAACATAATAGGTTTCTAACATCAATCATCATATTTTACCCTTGGGTTTGGGAACTAGTTATAATAATTCACATTCTCCATTAACATAAATCATTGAATAATGGGTGGTATATTCTATGAATATTTTTCACTATTCATATTGTTATCAAAGTTATTCCCATAAATTCAACTATCAATTTACCAATGACATTCCATTCAACTCGTAATGAATTTATTAGTTCCCCTAAGACAATTTATTCAATAATTTTTTACACACATTGAATAGAAATTAAAGACCACATTCATCTCTCCATGGTTGTTATATTTCTCTTTTAACTCCATCCTCATTTTCTTATCAAAACCATGGGATTGATATGTAACTCCAACCTTCATTTATATAGTGATTGTACAATGAGAAATACCTTCATAGATGCTGATGTCTGTTATAGGTCACACCCACTGGTACAAATAAGTGATTCAACGATGTAATTTTGACATGGGTTCTAAGAAATCGATGAAAAATAGTTTAATGAAAACATTTAAGCATTAGTTTTTATAAAAATTGAAGCTGAATGTTTATAGAAGATCGTTCTGGTGTTGGTTTTATAAAAAATGACATAGAAAACATAATATGTTTCATTTTTGGCTTTATTGCATGTATGAACCATCCCTGAAACATTAATATTGTACTGTTTTTAGAATCACTTCCTTCAAAAACAGACATTAAAAGGGGAAACCATTATGGTTTCTGCATCACATTTAAACAAAACTGACTGCCAAAAACCAAACAAAAATTTAATTCAGCATTGGTTTAAATAAAAGCCAATGCTAAAAACATGTTTATATTTAGTTTTTAAAGATCTCATTCTGAAACATTTTTACATTTTTACCACATCGTTCAACCATGAAACCCTAAATCAATTTATTTTTATTTATTTATGAAGACTCGCAATGACACCACTATTACCTGAACCACCTCATCTCATGACAACTCTGTCTCATTAACACCACTTCATCTACTCAAACCACCTCAAACCATCTTGACAACCACCAAACTCACAACGTTTCGGATGGTTTCCCGATACACCTTGACTCACGACGGTGTCAACATAATCCATACCCATTCTTCGAGTGGAACAACCTCGAACGAACTCGACGACCACCTGAAACATCTCAAACCACCGTATTGGGCACACAAAACCGTCTTCATTGTCTTATCATAATATTTCTTGATTTATATTTGTTCAATCATGATTATATTTTATAAATACATCTTATTTTGTTAGATCTTGGTGTTTTATATTCCAAAAAATTTGAAGGAGAAAAATCTGAATTTATCAACTTCAAATCCGAATATTTTTTGATTTTTGAAATATTATATATAATTTAGTTATTATTTAATTATAATTATTAATTATTTATTAATTTTATTATGAAATTTATTATTAAATATTATTGTTGTTGTTAGAATTTTTTTAGTATGATTACTTTTCTTATTTGATAATTTTATGAAAAGATTTTTTAGGAAATTGGATGTTCAATTTTTTTTATTTTCATTAGTATAAGTATATTCCATTAGTCATATTTCATCTTCTTCATGTGACATATCTTATCTGGTGTTTAGATCGTAGTAGTAAATAAATCAGTTTCTCTTTGGTTTTAATCAATTGTTAATACTTTTTTGAATGTGTTTTATAAGAATTTATGTTATTAAATGATAAATTAATGTTATTATATGTTAATTATGTTAGGGTATATTTCGATTGGAATTTTTCATATTTAATGGTGAATTATTGTGGATTAAATGACTCTTTTTCCCCTTTGTTTCTAAAATAACATTATAGTCAAAAATGAACATTGATAAAAAATAAAGGTAGTATTATTTTATTGTGTTTTTTTCTATGTTTAATATATATATATATATATATATTTTTAAATTTTTATATGTTTTAATATATCACTGATCATATTATCATTTGTCACATTAATTGGATCATAATTGGATAAATTTATGAATATCCACTAATGAATATGAAAACGGAGTTGATGATTTATTGTAATTTACTACACTAAATCCCCAAATAATAGATTTTATTTTATATATATTTGTGAAGTGATTGTATATAATAAAGTTAAATTATAGATAAATCAAGGATCTACTCATTTTTTATTGTTTTTTAGATAATTACACTTGTTGAATATGGCATGCTGAAAGAACTGTAAATTCAATATATAATGTTAATGAAAATATTCATAATGTGAAAGATGATCATATTGAAGAAATAATTTATGATTTAGGTGTTGAAATCATTGAAAAATTAGCAATGGTTGAATTTTTTTATAGGTGTTCTAAAAGATCATTAATCCAATGTTGTAGAAAATATATAATGTTATCATAATTTTTGAGATTGATTAAAATGAATGAATGAAATGGTTGGAGTGATAAAGGTATCTATAACATACTTTATCTTTTAAAATAAGCACTTATAAAAGGCAACGAGCTTCCAAAATCCCATCACAAGGAAAATAGAATATTATTACCAATGGGATTGGTGTATAAAAAGATAAATTCATATTCCAATGAATTTCTATTTTATAGGAATGAATATGTTTTTTATGAAAATGTACCACATGTGGAACATTAAGCTATATGAGGGATGAAAATCAACTCATATTGATTCTCAAGTACTTACATCTGACCTCATGCTAGATCAAATAATTCATTCAAATAATCCCATCAAATAATTCTAATAAATTAACATTCATTCATTCTCTTGAACTAAAATCAAAGCTCATGCTAAATAAATTTGATACCTTCCAATAATTCCTCCCGTGGGGTGTCTATTTTTAAAATAAATTAATAAAAATGGATAAGATGGAATTTAGATGAATGCATATCTGAGGGTAAATTATTTCACTCTTACAACTAATCAAACAGGAAGATATTTGATAAAAAGTATCATGATTTTGGAGGTGAGGATAGAAATCTCAGAATGAGAGTGTATACTGGTGTAATGAATCTATATCAGATCATAAGTGGCCAACATAATTCATGTACTATTTATTTGGTAGTTTAAAATTATACCACTGGATCTGTATGAATATAAAATATGTTATGATGAGGTTGATGATTTTGAGACTAAATAATATAGGAAATGATATTGATGTGTATCTTTCACAATTCATTGATTATTATAATCTTCTATAATAGACGGGTGTTAATGTTTTTATGCATTCAAAAAAGATTATTTTCTTTTGCGTGATAAGACAATCTTCAACCTATATTTCTATCCTATATATAGAAACTTATATAGATACAGTGTTAAGGGACATAATGAATTTCCAATTTGTTACAAAGAAACATTATATTATCAATTTTAGTATAGAAGAAAGATAGAGTACTAGGGACATCGATGATTTTTAAGAATATATCATCCTTATCAAATATTGAAAAAATATTTTAATATTATTAAAAAAATAATATATTACCCCACAAAAATTTTTAGGTGAATAATATTACAACAGGTTGAAAAATATTGTTTCGATATTTGGAAGGAAAAGTTGTTCTGGTCTTCAAAAAAAATCTACAATAAATAGTTAATTTTTATTGAAATAATATATTGGAAATTTTTTGGGATAAAACATAGCATTGATGTTATTTGTGATGGGAACAAAAATTCTTGTGGTAGTTTGATAGGAAGTTTGTGTGACATTAAAGGAATAAAAAAAATTATGGATTGAATTATATATTATACTTGATAACAATGAGAATACTTTTAGATTTATCACACATTATGGAAGAAAACAATATATATTTACCTATGACATGTCACACATTAATAAATAGTGAGAAGTGGAATTTTTTAGTGTATATAATGTATAAAAGTACACAGTGGATATTCTTCAAATGTGAATAAGTTTTTGTCAGTGAAGTACTGAATATTATTAGATATGAAATCTCATGAATCTCATGTATTGATGCAACAACTACTTTTAGTCATACTTCATAGTATATCACTGTTAGATATGAGAGAGGCTATAATTAGGTTCAGTAATTTTTCCAAATCCATTTTTTTCAATGGTACTGATGCAAATTTGTTTTATGAGTTGGAGAACAAAGCTGATCTTATTCATTTTTAATTCCAAATGTATTTTCAACCTATATTTTTTGATGTAATGGTTCTTCTAGAGATTCATTTAGTGCATGAGATGAGTTTATGTGGTCTTATTTATTTATGTTGGAGTTATCCATTTGAAAGAGATATGAAAATTTTAAAGGGATATGTTCAAAATAATTATCAACTGGGGGCCTCTATTTTTCAAAAATATGAATAGAGGAGATTGAGTTTTTTATATATTATTTATATTAAATAGAGGATATTGGTCTCTATATATCTTGACATTTGACTATTGATAGTGATGGACGATGGATTATAGGCTTCAAGGTAATGTTTATTTCATGTGACAATGTGATGCAAACACATTTATTCATCTGGAACAGCACAGATGATGTTCAATCACATATATCATCACATATTAATAAATTAAAGATAAAATGTCCAAAAATTAATGAAAAGTTGTTGATGATTGAACATAAAAAGACATTTTATTCATTGTTTAAATAGAAAGTTAGCATATATATATATATGTGTGTGTGAAAAGTATAAATGGTTGGAAGGAGGAACATCTATTAATGTGATAACAAGGTCTGATTTTGATATTAATGGTCATATATTTTACAAAAACAGCTGGATGCCAGGAGTTCCATTCAAAAAAATTTGTGTAATGGTTATCGCTAAAGTAGTGCAGTTTTTTAGTGAAAAAGATAAAAAAACAATTTCGAATTTGTCAACATATTTTTCAGTTCATGATGTAATATGGGAAATTGATTGTGGATTTACATGGGTTGATTTGAAATGATATAATTAAAATTATGAACCATTTATCCTAGTGATACATGAAATGTAGATATTTTATGTCATTGGTCAATTGAGTGATCTGTGGTCTGTCGTTTTTCAAGGAAAATATACCATTTGGTTGATGAAGATGATGTTGATTATGTTATTGATTTACAAGAGTCGTATTCATCTATTACATGATGTTAGGATGACTACATTGAGTATAAGGAATACTTCGTGCATGATGTACATAATGATCATGATGATGTAATATGTGATAAAACTAAATTAGTCTCCAAATTTTTAGAGTAATTATATATATTTGGATTCCTTTTTTGAATCATACGAAGGTGTGACTCTTTTTTACTTGTATTTTTCGTCATTTTTTTAAAATATTATGTTTTCTAAAAATATTATGGTATAGAAAATTTCATTACACTTTTTATGTAAATTTTATATATATATATAGAGGAGAAGTTACTAAGGTATATATATTTTTTCATATTGTCTAATATTTAGTAATATACATATTTAATGAATGATAATTTTAAAATTTTAAAAATATTTCTAGGAATATCGATGAGTATTAAGAGGAGGAGACTTCTCCTGTTAATATAGAAAAATTAAGTTCTCGAGTTAGTAAAAATTGTATGAAATGATTAATAAAACTATCATTTTATCATGGAGATGAGAGATTTCATATTCATGTTGATGTTAATAACAATTCAACTAGTCAAAATGTAGTTTAGTGTATCAGTTATATATCAATGCAGAGCTATTGAATGAATAATATTTTATTTCCTTATTGGAATTCTGTTTGTAGGATAGTGAAATAGCATCTTTGGGACTCAGTGATTGTTAATTATTTCAATTGATTAATTTTATCTTATTTTATGAATATTAAATATTTTATATGACATATTTAATTTAATCCATTACATATGACTTTCAATTTTGTGGAAACAAAATAAATTAGGAAAAGTCATCCCTCTTTGGATTTAGTGTGATGAAAATATTTTAATACAAAATTGAAGAAAAATTGTGTTTTTGGAAATAAAATTCATGAAAACACATGCCCCAAGTATGTTTTTATTGATTCCAATATTTGGAAGAAATTTGTTCATAGCCGACATTCAAATAAATTTCAAGTATGATAATCATTTTATATTGTAATTTATTTAATATATTTATCTATTTACTTATTAGTTAATTTTTATATAACATGCCTCTATGACTTCTAATCAATAGATCATGTTGAGAAATGTATACCCCCAAACTTTATCATGTGGAGGGTATCTATTTTTTAGAGTAGAAAATGATTGAAGAAAAATATGAATCATTAAGAGCTTGATCTTTTAGTGGTTTAAAAGAGGTACAATTTTTTCTTCCATCTCCTCCAACTCACCATAAAAAAGTGAAACATGTGAGAAGGAATAATGAAATGTATCATATAGTGAAATATAAAAAAGTATCTGAATTAATTATAAGTAAATATTTTTTTATCTTTCATTGATTTTTGTATTTTTTATATTCCAAAAATTCATATAAAAATCAATTTAATATTTCAGGATGATCTGATTGATAATGGTATCCAATACACATTTATTCATGTGGGTGGGATGGATATCCTAGGCACGACATTAAAAAAACAAGTACACCCAGGGTGAGAAAGAGGATATCTGGTGGGTGTTTGTATTAGGAATGATTTGGTAATCAAATGAAGCATTCATGATACGAGGAAATGGATTCATTAAAAGCTGAGATGAATTAATTGAAACAATTCATGGGTGACTAAATTCAATCAATTGTGAATGATATGTTAAAACTACTGATAAGCCAATCACAACATATTCATCATGCATAGGATGCCTAGCTTACCTAGTATTTTTGGCTTTCACAGTCAGATGTACAACATGTATAGACTAACCAATTATCCAAGCACACCCTGCCGGCCTCCTCAGATCCTCTACCACATTATTCAAACCAAACAATATATTGTGATTTTCATGCGCAATATACACATGTATGAATTGAAGCTTATGCAGTAATACATATTCTTGGGGATTCTATACACAACTAGAATTTCCAGTTGGGTTTTTTAGAGTGCCAATGAATAATATTGTTGATAATAATTGTCTCTTACCATTTTTTATCAAAGAGGTTACCATAGTTGGGAATATATAGTTCATTTTCATGTTTGTACAACAAACCTTCTAAATAATATATCAAACAAGGTTTGTGTTGATTCTAATTATTTATTACATTTAATTGTCCATTAATTCTTTTTGATAATTTATAATTAATAGATTATGTAAAATAAAAATAAATGATACAAAAGAAAAAACATAAGGGTCTAGAAGTAACAACTGCAAGATACTTCTATTTCTGATGGGATAAAAATATTATCCCATATTGTTTCTTCATTGGATAATTAGTAGGAGTTTCATATTATGGATTAAATATGTGAAAACTATTTACATAGAAAATATTAAAAAAATATATAAATGATTACATTCAGTTTGAAGAGATTAGTGTGAATGTATTTAAGTTATTTTCCATTTAGGTAAATTTAGGTTTAAGTTGATAATTATTTAAGTAATGATGATGTTTAATGACCCACTATGTTAAATATATAATTAGGTATCAACACATGATTTTTAGGAAAAATGATACCACGGATACCTATGGTCTTATTGATCTAGAATTCATTTCAATAGATGTCGAATATGTGGAACATCATGATAGAATTAAATATATATCAGAGAGACAATAAATTCTAGTGATTAGATGTTTGTTTTTCCAGCCCATGAAGGGTAATAACATTAATAAAATTATGAAATAATATTTATATTAATATCATTAATTGTGTAAATTTTATATTGAAGATAGCATTAGATGTTTGACATATTATTCCAAAGGTAATGCATGCTACACTGGGTTTTCTATTTATTGGGTAATGTTCATAATGATTTTATACCCTTGTTAAAACTAATCTTTTCTACCTTTTTATAAGTTCCATATATTTAATTTTAATTGATTACAATGTTATATTATTTGACACTAATAACAATGAATATCATGAAAATAGTTTAAAAGATGAGTTGATGGAAAAGTAGACAAAATCAATATAATATGTGAATGTAAAGGTATATATTTTTACATTTAATAATATTTTTATTTTTAATATATATATATATATATTGGATTGTAAAATAATTTTAATGTTTTATAACTTTAGTTTCATTGTTAAAGAGGAAGGGTGGAATGTGGTTATTATGTTTTACGATTCATGTATGAGATAATCACATCTGGGGTTGTGTCTAAATTTAATGAGGTTAGTTATAATAATTATTTTATATTTTATATAATAGTAATTTGTATTTGAATATCAATTATTTTGTAGATGTTTAAATTATAATGACCTGAATATGAACGATTAGAAGACCCATCATCGATATTTGTTTGTGAAATATTTGATAAGTTTGGATGTGAATTAGATGATCAGGTATGTTTCTTTTAATGTAAACGAATAATTTTATATTTTCTAATAAAGAGTAAAAAACTAATTCTATGGTTATAATAGGCGTTTGATCCAAATGATCTCAACAAAATTCTTCAATATTTATGACTGATTATTTTATAAACTAGTAGGTCAGTGATTTTTTATTCTAGTTTAAAATATTTTTATATAAATAATGTAATTTGACTATGTTGTCAAATTAGGGTTGTTTCTATAAATCATGAAAAAAATAATGGGTTGAATTTTAATTTGATTTCATGTTATTATTTGATTTTGATTCTTCAAAAATTTGGACTTAAATGGAAAATAATAATAAAATTCATGAGGTTTAAGGAAACCAATTTATTTGGTAGAAAATTAATGAGACATTTTTAACATGAAATTTGTGATAATTTTAATTTTATGGAATGTTTCACACACCAACTATTTTTTTATCTTATGATGTTTTGTTTTATAATGGAAGAACCATTCCATTGAATTCTTGGGTATTTCATGTTATGGACATATGAAATCATTACAATGTCTGACACCACTAGGGGTAAGGTATCTGTTATGACATGGATGATTATAGATAGAATTGATACCGATAAAATATTGTAGAACGTAGTATTAGTATGAATTATGTTACGTTAACATAATGATCCTTCATGTGTCCTAGTATGTATTCTCATAGGCTATATCCCAAAATGATCCTAGTTTAATACTTGATTATAATGTTTCATGTTTGATTGATCACATGTTTACCATAGGGTTTCAAAATGAATGATTTTTATCTTTTCTATATATTTATCTACTATGTAAATTGTCATATTCATGGTTTATTTGATTGTGGAATATTTTAAAAGAACTAAATGGTTGTTTTGTGATAAAATTATTGTCAAATGAAATAGATTTATGAATCTTGTTCTGTTATAATGTTATAACTAATGGTTTCATGGTATTTTTCAATATATAGATTCATGGTGGTGTCTTACTTGATGTTTTCACCATTCCCTACATATTCATTTATGTATATGCAGATTTTTGTTTGTAGGATATATGTAAAGGGATGTCCATCATGAGATTTTTTGTTCTCGTGCTTAATATTTCTTTCTTAGTGGGTTGGGATTGTAGTGATGGATGGTCACATAGTGATCTAGATTTGGAATTATCTTTGTTCATTTTTTGAGTTCACCTTTTGTATTGGTATGTATGGTTTGTGATATTTGAATACTTAGATTTAGAGAGGAAAATATGATTTCTGGTTATTTTTGTGATTTATATCTATTAGATTTGTTATCATACATGTTTTAGATTATGGGGTTTTATTGTGTTAATTGTTTTTGAAAAAAAGTATATGTTTTAACACTGGTTCTGTTGATAACTGACATTCAAAAAATTATCACCATTGGTTATATATAAAGTGGTTCCAAAAATTATATATTATAATTTTGGGATCAGTAATCTTATAAAAATAACGTTGAATTTCCTGTAGAATTTTTTTTCGAATCAACCTCCGTTGTAAAATATAACTGGAGCTAATAATCAAATATAATCATCAGTTGTAATTAAAACCAGAACCAAAAGTTGAAAATATTGGGATTTTGGCATCATTTTTATTTATAACAAATGCCAAAAATAATTACTAGAAACATATCAGTGTTGGTTTCAATGAAAAATAATTAAAAGTTATTTTTAACATTGCCAATATTACCATCAGAAAAAATGACTCCAAAAACTAAAAAAAACTGATGTGGAGTCTCATATTTCTACTACTGGATGTTTGGAGATAAGGATTTCATCAACTAGGGAATTTTTTAAACTTTCATTTAGTTTGGATGATAATACATGAAGCGTACCTCAAATGTAGGGTAAAAATTTAATTGTTGGTATGATCAAGTTAATATTCTATTTTTCATTAGCTAAATGAACTACATATTAATCATCTTACAAGGAATATGAGGAAATAATTTATTGAAAAATATTTTCTTTAACTAAAGAAAATCCATGGAGTTAATTTAAAAACTTTTCCTCATATTTTTGATAAGTTTCCACCATTTAACTTCTTCACCTTCCAAATGGTAGACAGATAAATGAGTTTTTAATGTTTTGAAAATTGGAGAGTAGGAAATATCTTCTTATCAGTAATTATCCATTATTCAGTAACTAATATATACAATGTCCCACTAAAAGATGTTATATGTTTCCTCATGAAGGACTCAAAATAATTTTTTTACCTCCATTAATTATTTGGATGTCCAATGTGATTCATTACATAAGAAGGATGCATGAGCATAGTAATGAGGTTTTTAATTAAATCTCTTGTAATGTTTTTATTTTCAAGAAGAAACTAATTTCATTTTCTATGTCACTCAGCATTAGAATGTCTATATTCTATTCCATCCATTGGGTTAAAAAAGAATATAGTAAGAAATAATAATAGTGTTATCCACATAATCATGAATAATACATTCTATTATTTCTAAGTCATGAAAAAATCATTAATCTAGGACACCATGTGTTTGAATTAATCTATTCATAGTAATATTTTTTTTGATCTAGATGGTTCATAATTATTTTTTGAATAATTAAATATTATCTTCTAGGAGTATCAAATGCATTGATTAGCAATTACCATTGTCTTTCACATGTTCTGGATCGATTCTAGATCAATATGGTGATTTTTGGGTTATTACACATAAGTGTACTTGTTCTAGATACACATCCATATGTAATATCTAGACGGGGATGTATATCTATGAAACTACTCCATAATTCCTTTTCCAAAATGCATGGACATTTTCTTATACATTTACTCGTCCTTATACTTATCCCTAAAAAAATATCCTCAGGGACCTCACTTATGTTTTATCATCCTATTTTCCAATGGTTACCAAAACCTATTATCTGATACAATTAATTGTGAACTAGTATTCCCAAACATATACATTACATCATTTTTATAAATATTCATCACATTAAATAAACACACGCCAGGGGATTATAATAGTATATTTTATTCTGAAACATGGAAATGTAAAAAGTGGTCCATAAGTGAGATATGTTATCTCCAACTACATTATTCACAACTACCACCCTTCTTATATGTATCATACATAATAAATATTTTCATAACATGGTTTAATAAATCATAAGAATGTGTGGGATATTATTCTCAGTAAGGGCAATCAAGGGAGAAAGTTACGCATAGCATGAACATAAGTGTTTGAAAACATGACCATAACATTTGAAAACCATACCATACATATCAAATATCATAATATTGAGTCATATAATAATGATTAGCAGTTTATGAGACACGAATCATAAGGGAATAAAATAACATTATCCATGAGAAGAAAATCTCGGCATAAGACATGGAATTACTGGAATATATATAAGCATAGAAAATAATTTCCATTTAAATCAAGTTTCACTAAAATACAATCGTTGTAGAAATATTCCATTATTAAATTTATTTCACTCATTGTTCCATCCTTTTCTTACAAAACCAGGTTCACTCCCCATTTTATAAATGATTTATTTAACTTGGTCCACCCCAGTTCCAACCATATCATACTGAACATGGTTCTCTAATGTTACATCCATATCTATCTAAAAGGGTTTCACTACCACTCCAGCAATTTATATTAAATTAGATAAAAATATTATCCCAAAGCATTAGAGGGATATATTGGTCCCACCCATCAAATAATGAATAGAATATTTATGTGTAAAAAAGTTATACAAATTCTTCATATTATAACACATGAATTAATATGGTAATAAAAAATATTTCATTAAATCATATCCATTGGAAAATATATAGGTTTCAAAACAATTTTATCCTTGATTAAATTATGAAAATAGGCACGGTTTATAATAACTTCTTCATGGTATACCCCCTGGAAGTGAAATAGTTTTCATAAACATCAATCCATCAAAATATAAAATCTTATGAGAAATAATATGAATATTATCCCTATATTATATCCCTAATAAAAAATATGTAATATAAATAGAAATAATCTCATATTAAAAATAATTTCGATCAATTATTTAAATCATTTCTTGAGGAAAATATCATTTCTTCTTTAATAAAAACAATAAAAAAACATTATAAAATCATTTTTCATTGAAAAAAATAATGAAACATATAAATAAATATTTGCAAAAAATGATTTTTTTATGACATTATAAATTTTTTTTCATGCTGTACATGCTATAACGAATATTCATTTATACATTTTGATAAAATCAAAAAAGAATTTTTTTAATACTACATGATTATTAATTTTAAAACATTTTCAAAAAATTAATTCATGGGTAATAATTTCATTTAAAAATCATAAAATTATAATAATAAATTTTTGGAATTTTTTTTATAAAATATTGTTTTGTATGAAAATAAATTTCTAACCAAACAGATAAATAAATTTATATTTTCATTAATGAATTAATTACTACTTAAAATAATATAGAGGATAAAAATGGTACCATTAATTTAACATATCTCTAACAACTATAGGAAAATAAAATTCACGATCATTGTTTTGAGTTGGATCCTTAAAGATCAACATTGGAGACATTATCATAAATAATCGAATTAAATGCTGAGATTGTAACATAATTTTTTTCCACTTTAGTAACATTGAAAGAAAATAAAAAATAAGGACTAACATAAAATGAAATATAAAATATCAAAATGGTGAATAAATTCATGATATTACCTATCAAAGTGTATGTATATATACCTCATGGAAGAATATAGGTGGATAATATAACATAAGCCTCCATAAAATAATGTTGAGACAAGAATCCATTACCTTATGTCCTTTCATCATTTTTACTAATTCAAACCTCATTTATAATAAATTATTTTTATTATAAATCCACTATGGAATCATATTACAATATATCATACCAAATATGATTTTATTATGATCATTTATTAATTTTTTATTAAGAATTCTATATTAATGTTTTTATTCGGGTAATAATGGATTTGTCTTCCATATATGTTTTGATTTGTTGTGTTTTTTGTCCTGATATTTTTATCATTGATAGATAATCCACAATTATAAAAATTATTTAAATATAATATATATTCACTATATATATATAGTATTATATATTATTTAGTGATAGAAAATGAAATACATCATTCATAGAGACGGTAGACAATACATACACATGAAAACATTTTCAATTGTCTAGTTTGATTGAAAAAATAAAATAAAATGATATATTAACATTATAGAAACATTTTGATGTAAAATATATTTAATATATTTATTAATCTCATATTTAATACACTCTATGTAATGCATGTAAAAATCACATCACTTCGTGAGGCTGTTATCTACTGTAAAAATAAAAGACGTTGTCATATTTTCATAAAAATAAAAAAAATTAAATATGCACAATATTATAATTATATAATCAGAATATAATCATAAGTATCTTATAAAAAAAATTCCATCATTATTAACGATAATGAATTTTGTTAATGGAAAAAGAAATGACGTTTGTTCGTGATGCAGTAGACCTTCATATACAAGAATAATGATTTCATAACCCACTTGAATGGAAGTGGAGATGGTTTAAAGAAATTAATTTTAAATAACACATATAAATACATGAAAAATTATTATTATTATACATTCATTATATAATATAACTTTACGGGGTGGAGGATAAAATAAAACAAAGATGCTTATTGATGAATGTTTCCACTTCTTATAGTATATTCCTTAAGATTACACTAAAATACTTATTAGAATAGATTTATTACTAATATAGGGATTTGATAATGAGTGGAGTGAATTTGGGAAGTTAGTTGAGTAGGTTTTGGCCAAACAAAATATGTTGAAGCTATTAAGAGGAAAGGGATGGGGGTAGTCATTATATGTGGGGGAGAGGATAGACAAGGTAATTTTTAAAGGGATTTGATGCTCCCAAAATTATCACAGAAAAAAATGTAACGCCCCGACCCTAGAAGCCCAGAGTACGTGCATTATTACATGTCATTGGCATGATAAAAAAGATCATGTATCGAAAGGAAAATTAGTTTAGTAACCTTGGAAGTACATGATACATTCCTAAGGTTTACATTACATCATAAAATGGAAATCTAAAACAACATTGATTCCATGGAAAACACTGAGATCCCATAAACAATCCCTGGAGGTCAATTATAATATTCTTCTTCACATCCTGGGAAGAATAAAACATATAAAGGTGTGATCTCAGATGCTCAGTAAAGATACCAATAAAGAGGAAACTTTCATAAATAATCATAAAATTTTAAGGCAATGTATTCAACTAAAACCAAAGCCTTTTCAACGTAAAAATCATCATAATATGGAAAATATTAATCAAAATAATGCCATTTACTTACACAAATGGAAATTCTAATAATAGAATAATCAAATGAAATATCAGTGGCCACATTCATAATGATTGAATACATAATTCCAGACATTCATAACCACATAGTCAAAGAATTATGGCAAGACGACAAATAATTTTTTGTTAAGGGGTTGTTCCAAGACACTAGTTTGTCTCATGAGACATACCGATGCATCGAGAAGCTATAGCTGGCTTCACCCATCACTTACTATGTCTATTGAATTCCTCATATGAAAATGTATAAACATACCATAAACATTTATATTAAAAATAGAATACGAAATGTCAATACATTATCCATAAACCAAGAATGGTATAAAAATAACACATCCATAGTGAAACATATCACAAAATGTTCAATACAGAATGGAAGATTTGTATAATAATAAATCATCCTCGATCAAGAATAATATCCCGTAAAGAATGTTGACATTGTTGAAAATCATCAGAAAAAATATTTTAGAGAAATTTCCCTTTTTCATGAAATCTTTTAAAAGTACATAAATTTATAATGGAAGTCATTTAAAATATAGTAGTGAATCAATGTGTCAAATATCATTTTGAAACTATTGAAATTAATTAATATTTTAAACAATTCATTCCCATATAAATAAACCCTTAAACCATTTGGAAAACATGGACATTAATGATAATGATTTAGAAGAATAAATATTTAAAACATTTAAAATGATGTTTTAATAAAAAATTCCCTTAAAATTAATCTCTTTGAAAACACTTTAATGAAACATGGACATGAAAAATAAATATCTCCCAATAAAAACATACCCATAAACAAGCTCAAATATTAATGAGATTGATGAATTAACACTTACCGTGTACTTTTCCTTGGTAGAGGGTAGGTTAACCTCCTTTACAATGGCGAAATAATAGTTATTAAATTATACAAGATTCATAAAAATTAATATGATATCATATATTATCTTTTAATATTCCTTAATTAATAATATTTCATATTATCATCGTTCCGGGTGTTAACTGATTCATTTTCCTTCATATGCTTGTTACGTAAGAATTGCATGTTATGGATAGGATGTATCTTATTCATATTCAGAATGATATTAAGTTGTTAAATTTTTTTTAATCATATAATGAAAATTAGTTTTGAATGGATACAATGGGGAATGAATCTAATCGTGTTCGTGGAGACGGTAATCTGTACATATGTACGAGCAACAATATCATTATTTTGATATTAAAATAACATATAAAGTGACATTATATAATATATATATAATAATTATAATGTTATATTTATTATTAACATCAATTACACATCATTATTATACCAATCCAAATAATAAATATTCGAATAACCATTACACCATGATGTGGAGACGATAAGTCGTACGTATGCACGTATGGTGACATGTCGTTCAAAGGATATATAGAATAATGAATAAGAATTTACCATATTTATATTAACATAACAGTATGTTGAATATACTGGAGTTATTATTTAAGAATTGAATCAACGAAGAAAGAGGAAGTGGAAGAAGAAAGGAACATGGAAGAGGTGCTGAAATATTTACCTCTTCTTCAGGTTCATCCTTTTGATTTGATAAAAAGGCCTCCTTATTCTAGATTTATGACTAAATTAAGGCCACTAGGATAAATTTAGGATAGTATATAGGGTATTTGAGAAGGGTTTGGCCGATCCAAAAGGCTTTAATGTTGTCAATTTGAGGGAAGGGGGAGTGCCCTTTTATAAGAGGGGTGAGGGGACCCTTAGGAAAAACTAGAAATATTATCAAATAATAAAATACTTTTGGTTCTCTAATGGATCAAAAATTAATTATTTAAATTATATGGTGTGGATGGGTCGAAAACCACTCAACTAATAGGTTTTAGATAGGTTTGGGTCACAGTATTAACATTATCTTTTAGATTTAAGTCTTAGTTAAATAGTTTGACATTTACCATGTCTCATTGTATTTTTATATTATATGGTTAATAAACATACTATATACATTAAAGAGAACTCTAAGTGGTTCATTAATGATTCCCCTATCATTATATAAGTCATTTGGCCTAACCTCAGATTTTTAGGAATATTATATGAATTAATAATAAAATATTTGTTTTAAAACGTCATTTATGTAAATTTTGATACTATTTAATAATTTTTTTGTTAAGGTCCTAAAAACATTATTAATTATAAATAAATTCATTTAATAAATCCTAAAATTTCATATTAACCTATAAAATTCGTGGATGGCATCAAAAGTTTCAAATTTTTTTTATTTTAACATTTATAATACCATTTATTTGATTCTTTCATTAATAATGAAAATACTTCATCATCGTTGGGTCAAAAATAAATTTAATTATTGAATGTCTAAAAATAATAAATAAACTATCATTATGTATTAAATAGTTTTATTTTTATAATGAATATTTATAGTTTAATAGATAACATGTACAACCCTATGTATAAATTGTTTTACTATAAGATATATGCTTATGTCATTTTTGTATTTACATTAACTTAATTAATTTAAAGTATCATTATCACTTAAACGTGCTCCATGGGGTCTCAAAATCGACCCAAATAGGTCCATGGTCGGACATGTATGATCAAATAATGTTTGGACACGTGTTAGGGTAATTTAATATTATTATTATATTATTTTTTACCCTTTTTTACCGGATTTACCCTTTAACTGTGGTAAATAAAATATTTATCGATGTAATTATTCAAAATGTATAAAAATAAAAGTTATCTATCTAAAAATTTTGGACCTCATGATTATAAATATGGAATCCATTTTTCTAAATTCAAAACAAAGAAGTTGCAGAAATTAATTTATAATTAATTTCAATGTCAAACCAAAAAGCGTGTTTTTAGGAAATTATAACTATCAAAAGATTGACACTTGCTTATGTCCAGTTTAAATGTGAAATTATGTATAATCACCAACATTGGATTCAATGGTAAAAATATAATTTAATTATACTTTAAAAATACTCAATATTATAATTTATCACTATAAATTATTTTTGATTAAGAAAGTTGTTTTTAATTAAAATTTAGTATTTTTCACTATTCATCATAATATGAATGTTATCAGAAAATTATCAAAAATTCACCCTAAGCTAATATAGATATTAAGAATCCAAAAATAATGTCCATTTTGAAATATAAAATGTATAAAATTTCAAAATGTGGGTATTATTATTTATAACGACTAATTTGATTGGTTGTGGTGTGTTGGAACTCGATGTTCTGTACAACACAACCTATTGTATTATTCAAAGAGAAGCATACAGTTGATTCTTGGGTTCTTGTATTTTTCAATACTTTAATAAATTGTGTCCCCATAATTTTAAATTGTTTTTTAAAATTAATGGTTGAAAATATAAAATACCTTTGTGGGAAAACCCAAATCGGAAATTGGGTTACTAAAATTTTGTCTTAATAAGAGGAAAAGGGAATTGAAAAAGTCACCACCAAATTCTGATCTCAATTAAAAGAACATTGGTGGAAATTAGGGACACATAATTTGAGGAAATATGTAAATATTTATAGGGAGTGATTGAGGTCATCAGTCACAACCAATTATAGAATCTAGGGCCTCAAATCCATAAAGCTATGATGATTTAAAATATCACCGGTTCAACAAAACATAAGTTATTAGAATAACAAATTTTTAGTTTTTATATCCCTTACCTAATGTTTAAGAATTATTTTCATTAGAGAATAAGATCGGAAAAGAAAATACTTGACATGTAGAGTTCCATCCTTTAACTAATTTCTACCACAAACTCATATTTCACTCTAAAAGATAATAGAACTTAATAAAATATGTTTTATTTAACCTATTAATATAGGGTTACATAAAAATGAATTTATAATTCATCTACCAGAACATTTAAAAAAACTACATTATTCAATCCAGGACATCACGTGGGCCAGTGGTAGGTGCAACACCCTTGTCACCATTCGGTTGCGGGTTCAGGTCTCACGGCCTTGTCGGACGCGACGAGTTTCCACCAGACCTCTGGTTTATCATTTTTATGGAAATACAAAAACAATCTGAAACTATAATTACCAAAAATACATATGTCCAAACTGAGAGACCAAAATTTATAAGGAAGGTTAACATAATGAAGATCCTTTTTGTAATGTAATAACATATGAACACCTTCACCATGTATTCTTTTAAAACACTGGAACATCCTGAATTACCATAAAACCTTATTGATTACATTCATGCTCCATTATTCCTTATAGAATACTAAATATTTTACTTATATCCACAAATGATGTAAGCTCCAACAATGATGGAATATACAAATCATTAATCAGATTAAAGGTAGTCATGAATATCCAAAATAATTTATCAAAATAAATCATGTATTATTCCAAAAATCACTACCTCAGTATTAGAACCATATTATGGTTTATCATTCTCTCAACCATATATTTTCCAAAATTTTAAAATACTATTGAGTCACTTTTCTTAGTTCAAAACAATCTCAAGTCCTTAATGAAATAATACTGCATTACAATCCTTATATACTCTATAATTCTTATAACATGTATATCATTAATACAATACTCAAATGACACAATACATTAATAACAACATAAGAAATATAATCATTCCTCTTCATCTTCAGTAGTATCATAACATTATTATTATCCAATAGCAGCATTTCGGGTATACTCTGATGAATTGGACAATGACTTGCGTAGTGTCCCAACTCCTAGAAGATGAAGTATTTTACATTTGAAACTTTTTTCTTAACCTTTAAATCACGTACTTGGTGTCTTTTTTTCCACACTTATAACAAAATCTCATTCCCTTCAAGCATTTACCAAGGTGATTCTTTCCACAGTTATCACATATGGGTAATTCCTTATTTTACTTCTTCCATTTATCCATCTTTCTATCATCCATCCTTTTCTTCACTTGCTTCACTTAAAAGCCATAGGACTCAGATAATTCATTACGTAACTTATTAACACATGATACTATTTATTCATATGATGAGAATACATGGGAGACTATTTCAATTTTAAATGATGGTTTAATGCCCGGAATGACATGATCTATCTTACTCTTTCGATCATACGTATTACTGGAGTTCACCTTCCTTCTACTGGGTTCCATTTCTATACAATGACATACACAAGGTCATTTTATGAATTGCGATGAATAATTCCAAACATTAAAAATACCTAATGTAAATTGCATAGTTTTTGGATATAAACCATAATCATAATCATATTTTCTTTTAGGAGGTATATACTCTTAAATCATTCAGAATGAATTGTAATGAAAATGTGAATTATCCAAAGCATATCCCTTGGGAGTGTCATAACCAAGAGTGCATCAAGGCCCATTGTCATGCAGTTATTTCCTTTTGAGTCTAGCTCATTATGGTGTTTTCAGGTTTTACCCCTACGTACATTTGTGCCAGATCCGTCTCTACCCACACATATCCAGATAGGGATGTATTGCTTGGGAAACATAAAAAATCTCTAGAATTCAAAAATTATAGGAAATTATTTTATACTAATTATCAAATTATATGATAGGTATATGTGATCTAATAAGTGTTTATCTATATATAGTTTCAATGGTTTATACTAAACCTCCTTTGATACCAAATGTAAGTCCCTGAACCTAGAAACCTATAGTAAGTGCATTATTACATATAATTGGCGTGATAAAAAAGATCAAGTCTCGAAAGAATGATTAGTTTAGTAGTATTGTAAGTTATATATACATTCATAAGTTTTAAATTACATCATAAAATGGAAATCTAAAATTACATTGTTTCCATGGAAAACACTGAGATCACATATATTATCCCTACAGGTCAGTCAAAATATACATTTTCTCATCATCAGGAAAATAAAACACATAATGGGGTGAGCTCTGATAGTCAGTAAGGATAAAAATATAAAAACAACTATCATAAATAAGAAAAAACATTTAAGGTAATGTATAGAACTAAAAAATTCCTTTTCAACATAATATTCATCATAATATGGAAAATATAAATAAAAATATGCCATTAACTTACTCACATGGATATTCTACTAGTCGAATAATCACATGGAATATCAATAGTCACTTTTATAATTATAGAATGCATAATGCAAGACTTTCATAACCACATAGTCAAGGCCTTGTTCCAAGACTACGAATAAGATTTTGTCAAGGCCTTGTGCCAAGACACTAGTTTGTCTCATTAGACATACTGATGCATTGAAGAGTTATAGCGGGCTCCACCCGTCACTTACTAAGTCTAATGCATTCCACATATGAAAAGGTTTAAACATAACATAAACATTTGTATTAAAAATAGCATAGGAAATGTCAATACATTATCCATAAACAAAGAATGGTATAAAAATAACACATCCATAGTCAAACATATCACAAAAACTTCAATACAATATTGAATATTTGTATCATAAGAAATCAACTTCGATCATGAATAATATACCATAAAAGATGTTGAAATAGTCGAAAATGATCCGTAAAAATCATTGAGAGAAATATAAATTTTCCAAGAAATAATTTAAAAGTAACACAATTTAGAAAGGAATTAATTTAAAAGATGTTTTTAATCAAAGTGTCCCATACCACATTGAATCTTTTGAAAGGAATTGATATTTTAAAATATTCATGTCCATATAAATAAAGCCTTAAAACCATTTTGAAATCATGGACATTAATGAGAAAGGTTTATAAGGATAAATCATTAAAGCATTTAAAATGATGTTTTAATAAAAGAGTCCCTTATAATCAATTTCTTTGAAAACACTTTTATGAAACATGGGCATGGATAATAAATAAGTCCTAGTAAAAACATACCCATAAACAATCTCGAATATTAATTAGATTGAGGAATTTACACTTACATTATACATTTCCTTGGTTGAGGGTAGGTTAACCTCCTGTATAATTTTGAAATGATTGTTATTAAATTATACACGAATCATTTACATTAATTTGATAACATATATGATCGTTAAATATTTCTTTGTTAATAATATCTTAGTATTATCGTTGTTTCGGGTGTTAACTCATTTTTTTTCCTTTATATTCTTGTTATGTAAGTAATTTTTGTTATGCATAGGATGTATCTTATTCATATTAATAATGATATTATGTCTTTAAAATTTATCTTCAATCATCAAATAAAAAGTAGTATTGAATGTATATAACGGGGAATGAATCTCATCACGTTCATGGAGACGGTAATCTGTACATATGCATGAGCGGCAATATCATTATTTTGATATTAAAATAATATATAATTAGATGGTATATAATATATACAGAATCATTATAATGTTATATATATTATTTACATCAATTACACATCATTATTATACCCATTCAAATAATAATGTATTGAATAATAATTACACCCCGACGTGGAGACGGTAAACCGTAAGTACACACGTATGGTGACATGACATTAATATGATGGATAGAATAATGAATATGGTTATACCATATTTATAATAACATCACATTATATAGAATATACTATAGTTATTATTTTAGTTAGAAACAACAACGAAAGAGGAAGTGGAATAAGAAAAGAACTTGCAAGATGTGATGAAATATTTACCTCTTCTTTAGGTTCTTTCATTTGATTTTATAAAAAGGGCTCCTTAGGGCGTCTTTCTGACTACAGTAAGGCCTCTAGGATGAACGAAGGACAGTTGAGAGGGTATTTGGGTAGGGTTTGGCAGAGCCAAAAGGCTTTGAATATGTGAATTTGAGGGAAGGTTGAGTGACATTTTATAAGAGGGTTGAGGGGCACATTTGGAAAAGCTAGAAATATTATCTTATAATAAAATAATTTCTGTTTTCGAAAGTCTCAAAAATGAATTATGTAAAGTCTATGATTGGGATGGGTCTAAAAACACTCAAACGATAGGTTTTATATAGGTTTGTGTCGCTATATTAACATTATTTTTTAGATTCAACTCTTAGTTAAATAATTTGAAATTTACCATGTCTCTTTGTATTTTTATATTATATGGTTAATAAACATAATATAAACATTTTTGAGAACCTCAGGTGGTTCATTAATGATACCAATAAAATTATATAAGTCATTTTTCTAAACATTATATTTTTATGAATATTATATCAATTAATAATATAATATTTGTTTTAAAAACTCCTTTATGTCAATATTAACAATATTTAATAATTGATGTTTCATAAAGTCCTAAAAACTTTTTTAATTTGAACTAAATTCATTTAATCAATCCTAAACTGTAATATTAACATATAAAATTCGTGTATGGAATCTTACCTTTCATATTATATTTATTTTATCATTTATAATACCATTTATTTGATTCGATCATTAATAAGTAAAATATTGCATCATTGTTGTGTCATAAATAAATTTTATTATTCAATGTATAAAAATAATAAATAAAATACCAATATATATGAAATATTTTATATTTATAATGAATATTTAGAGTCTATGATATAACATATATTACCCAATGTAATAATTGTTTACTAAAAGATATATTCTTTTGTTATTTTTTAATTTACTTTAACTTAATTAATATAAAGTTTCATTATTAGTAACAAGTTGCTCCATGGGGTCAAAAAATAGATCCAATGATTCCTATGGTCAGAAATGTATCATATAATAGGTTTAGGACACATTTTATAGTAATTTAATATTATTTTAATATTACCTTTTTACCCTTATTTATCGAATTTACCCTTCATCAATGGTAAATAAAATATTTACCGAAGTAATTTTTCAAAAAGTCTAAAAATAAAAGTTACCTATTTACACAATTTGGAAATCATGATTATAAATATGGAAAACATTTTTATAAATTCAAAATACAGAATTTGTAGAAATTAATTTAAAATTTATTCCCATTATCAAAACAAAACACGTGTTTTTAAGAAATAATTACTATAAAAATATTGACACTAGCTTGTGTCCAGTTTAAATGTGAAACTACGTCTGATGACCAACATTAGATTAAATGGTAAAAATATAATCTAATTATACTTTAAAGCCAATAAATAGTATAATTTATCACAATATGTTATTTACAATAAATTTTTTTTTATTAATTAAAATATAGTATTTTTCACTATTAATCAAAATATGAGAGTTATAAGAAAAGTACCAAAAATTCACCCTAATAAAATTTCGATATTCGAAATCCAAAAATTATCTCCATTTTGAAAGATAATATGTATAATATTTCAAAAAATCGGTATTACTATTCATAACGGCTTGTTTGATTGGTTGTGGTGTGTTAGAACTCGAAGTTGCCTAAAATACACACTATTTTATTATTCAAAGTGAAGCATACTATGGAAGCATCAGGTGTTACAAAAAAAGAGTGCTAAATAGCTCAAAATATAACCTTATACATTATATGGTATAAATATGGAATAAAAATACTTTTTTCACACGATTATATTTAAATATGAGATATATTTATTTATTTTAACCCTTAGTAAACTCATTTTTACCATATCTGAGATCATTAATTTTAACCTCATTTACAATTAATTTAATCAAAACATAAATAATACCTTATTAAAAATTATAAATTACGATGATTAAATATATATTAAACCCATTTCTATAAATTTTTCTACAAAAAGTTTCCAAAATTAATTTAAAATAAATCTTTGACATCGATCGAGAAATGAGGTTTTTATAGAGAAAAGTCAACAAAACTTTACAATGTTTTATATAAAATTTAAATATGAATTTTTTAAAATAACCTAAATGGATTAATATATGTATAATTGAACTAAAAATACAATAAAACAAATTAACAATATAATTTAAATTTTTAAAAAATTAAATTAAATGGTAGTTTTATATTGAAAATCATTATTTTCACTATAAATAAAAAAATTAAATTTTCTATAAATATTCCAAAAGATCCACCAATGATAATTTTTTATAAATAATTCAAAATTGATGTTTATTTTATCATGTGTATCTTTGTAATGTTTAAATTTTAATTTTATTATTTCTCACAAAAATACATTAAAATAATTGTTTTCAGAAAATATTATTTTTGAATCATATAGACATTATGAGAAATAATGAATTGTATTATAAATGTGTTTAATTTATACAAAATAGTTACACATTATATTTAAAAATAATTATTACTAGTCATATCACTATGTTTAATTTCATGTTTATAATAGAAACATTTAATAAAATACATTAATTATATATCATGCTTTTCATATAGCTTATTTTTTTCATAAAATGTGCGATAATCATATATTTCAAGTAGTGTAAGATTAATTTTGTTTTTCATAAAACTAAAACCCTTAACAACATTTACTTCATTTGACAAAAAATCAAAAAAATTATGGTGTCACAAGTTCTATGGTTTCGTTCTAATTAAACGGTACGAGATCCAAACATCTGTAAAGGGAGGTTTAAATATTATGTTGACTTATTCATTAGTAAAATATCCATTGTTATCCACCAAATTCATATTAATCCACTATGATTATATAAAAATTATATTTTTTGGAATACAACAACGTGCATGAATCATAATATGGATTTTTAATGATCTTGTCTCAATCTGTCATTAATACCTTTTTTATGAAGGAATTTCACTACAATATAAACATGTGGGATTATTATTAGTGTACATGTCCCTATAATCTTATTTTATGAATATTACCAAGTGAAAAATTGATAAATAATGTCTCAACTGTATAAGAGTACATGAACGTAAAATCCAACATATTATTTGTCCCATCATAGAATGTTATCTTAATGGTATGGACTACGTTTTAGAATAACATCACAAAACATCAAGTTTATCATCAAAGTAGGGAACTAATATGACCTATTAATGTGAATTATTATCTAATACTCTATAACATTTATTTTATATCGAATAAAAATCAACAAGTGATAAGAAATTAATTAATATTGAATAATTTGATTATAAAGGCAATGTATAGTAAATATTTGGTGATTCAAGTGAAAAACGCTAATAGAATCATACTTGGTACTATATCCAACGGAAAAAAAACTTGTTAGCTATAAAAATTTAAACATTAATAAAATAATTAGAGATATATTTTTTAGTATTTCCATGTTATTTTACTAGGGTTAGAACTAAAACATTTATTTTTGGAGTATATACTTACTTCAACCCCTATATCTTTGATGAAATCCTGCATATAGTGATATCGCCAAGTATCTACAACTTATTACATGTCACAAATCTATCATTTTTTATAATATCATTGTAAAATATTATCATAATATGTTAATAATCAAAAAAATATTGTATATCCAAATATTAAACAAATACTTTCTTAAACGCTTCTTAAAATACATCGAAATATAAAACATATTCAGTTACAATAGATATGGAAATAACATGTTATAATAATTTAAAATTTCATATTACCTTTGCATCAATATTATCAAATATCAAAACTATATAAAATAAAATTAGGCTTTCTTTTCTGTAAACAATTATTTTTTTCTCTCCTTTTCCTAGGAAAACAACAACTTATACTTTCTCATGTACTGTTGGATATTTTTAACTAAAGATTGTATAGTTTTCTATGTTTTTATTAATATATGAGCATCTTAAAACATTCAAAAGTAATGACAATCATCAATAGATATAATGTCATATTATATAGAATCATAACACTTTTTGGTTTTTAAATTATATTTATAATATTCTAATTTGTTGATTCATGTTACCTGGTGATAGTATTTTCTATGTGACATAGTAAAAAATTTAGTCTTTAATTGTTCCATATTATCAAGGATTTTAATATCAGTAAATACATCCACCCATAGTTCAATGTATACAAAACATGTTTCTTATAACTCTTTTAGATATTTTAAAGGTATTGATAGAGAAATTAATTATATATTCTTGGAAAATGTTTAATTGGAAATATATGTTTTCCTTATGTTATCAATACAACTATATTCAAAAACAATAACACATCCAATATCCTCTTTTGGTCTCACATAAATTAATTATTGCAATTGGATATTCTATAATAACCATTATTTATTCTATCAACAAATGGATATGTAAATATTTCATATCTTATTGGACTTAATTGATATCACTCACCCATGTAGTTGTTTTATGTAGACATGTTTTTTAGGGTATCCATTTATGGTAATTTTCCTTCACACATATAACCAAATTTATTGATCAAAATATTTTTTTAGGAAAATTAGAATTCTGTGTTATTTCTAAATGATGGTAGAAATAAAATTCAAATAATTAAAAATACCTATGCATCAATTATTTCATTAAGAAATTAATCATTATTCATTAATATCATCTTGGAACTTTAATATACATTCTTGGATGAATCCCCTATACCAATAAAAAATCTATAATAATCCAAAATACAAAGCCTCTATATTTTGTTACATAGAATCAATTATTGAATTCATATATATATTGTACAATCTTAATAGGTTAACATTTAATTATACTCTATAAGAGTATTTTTTTCTTAATGACTACAATATAACATTTCTTGATGAATGAAAACCATCTCTTTATTTCTAACTCTATCCATAATATATGTCTCTTAGAAAAATTACTCCAACTGAGCTTAGTGAATAATGTGTTCCTATTATAACCCATATGCATCTCCATCATATAATTTACTGAAAACTAGCCTACTTCAACTATCTAAAAAATTTTATGTGTTTCCCTATTATCGAAATATGGTAATCTAGACTAATAAGATATCATAATATCCTCAGTGTCTATTGGATTATTAATAGAGCTACACATAGTCTTTCATTGATGTCATTTTGTATTTAAGGCCTTATTTTAACAATCAATACTCATTAATCACTTGACATTATACCCAATGTACTCCTTAACATATTATTATTAATGTGATTTCCATTAGTCTATATAGTTGAAAAATGACTAGTTATTATTTTTATATTCATGAAACATCCCTTAGAAGAAATTATATTATTTTTAAAATATATATAATATATTCCCTAGATCCTCTTTTACTACCTGCATAACTTTTTTGTATAAGGAAATATTAAATTGTGTATAACATAAATATAAAAATATTAATGATCAGTGAATACAATGTAGTGATACACATAGTCAATATGATCTAGATGATCATATATCATTTTCCAAGTTTATTAATTTCTCTATTATTAATTAAAAAAATATTATAAAGGAATCTCATAAGGTATAAGATCATACCTCTTATATTCATCTGTTGAATTTTTTAAGAATTCTTACATAAAAACTTTTGAAGAATTATTATAACACCCGAAGATTTTTTGAATCTTATTTTCATACAATTGTAATATTTTCTATATTTTGTGTAACATATAAAACTACATATATATTTCATTACACACTACATTATGATTGTCTTCTGTTATACACAATATTGAGTTTATCTTGTGCTACACACAACATGTAGTTTAACAAAACATGACATTCTATTAAAATATTATTACTTATGTAATAGTTATCACCTAACTATTGGAATAGTATACATCTAAATAATTAACTAAATTGTGAATATATGGATGAAATAATTTTATATAACGATTATTTTAGTGACAAAATAATTAAAAATGAAAATAAAAACATTTTAATATAATTGATATATTTTATAAATAACAATATTTTTACCCACATATAAGTTTTAAATTAGTAAATTAACAAAATAATGTTTTTTAATGTTTTTAATGAAATAAAATTATTATCTATTGAATAAAATTTTTAACATTCAGCTTATGTGTTTTATAAACAATATATAATCCAAAATCTAATTTCACAATTAAAATTGTACCTTCTAAAAGAAATTTTTCCTTACACCCCTGGGATTATGATTTAAAATAAATTTTTTCTACTTTCAAAAAATTTATTATGGAAGATAAAATTAATTTTAGAAATTGTAATATCAAAAAAAAATTATATTATTTTTTTTATTTTCATAAATGTTCTATGTATTTGTTAATATTGGAAAGTAATTAATTTTAATTATAAACCGTCTATTTGTTTTTTCATAGATAAAGTAAGAATATATTTAAATTTGTTTTAAAGTTACATTAGTGAAATTATATACCTATTAATAAACTTTATTACATTTTAATTAATTCATTAATTAAATTATATATATAAACTTTTTAATATTTTAAAACACAATCCTTTGAAATCCTACTTTATCATCACGTCTGTCGGATAAATTTAAAATTAAATTTTTTTAGTTTTGTGAATGCAAATAGGAAATATGTATTCAATATTAAGAATAAAAATAGTTTATTTTTTCTAATTAGGTGGTATCTAATTTTTACCAACATTATTATTAAAAATAGTTTATAATTATATATAATGATTAATAATAAAACATGGTTTTGAGCATTAAATTCTCTTATGTTAAAATTAATTTTCAAAACATATGTTGTTTATTTAATAAATTCTTTTAATATTTATAATTAGTAATTTTAAATATTATAATAAATACAATTTTATTTTTATTCTGAATGGATTAATTAAATTGGTAAATAAAAAGACATAAGTTACTCTTGTGTAAACTAATATTATACAATTATTAAAACAAAAAAAAAACTTTGGAATAACATGATATAAAAGGTTTTTCATTTTCATAGTGGAGTTTTCATTAAAAAATAATTTATCCACCCCATTATTTATCTATTTTTAGGCACACGAGGTAAGAGTGACCCCCCAACATTAACTAATTTTCAGTATTTATAAAAATTACACCTATCCTTAGAATAAAAGGGAACTCACTCCCATAAGTTATTCATATATCTATAAACAATTTGTTCAGCCAAAAACCGTTAAAAAAAACTTTATAACATAAATACACTAAACCAAAAAGACTTTAGTTTTAGATAAAACCAACTTTGAAAGGCTTTTGGTGGAAACCTAATAAGGATACATGAAGAAGAGGTGCCATTCATCAAATGAGTTTTTTTAGTTCATTTTTTCCTCCAAATCCATCCATTATTAATATAACATGTTTATAAAATAACCATAGTATTATACATGAAATTATATATTTTTATGTTAAGTGAAATACCAACAACCATCTTCACCTTAATCATATGTGTTATGAAATCGACATTCGTGTCTAATGCAGACAATAGCCACGTGAACCGATGTTGTGTGTCTTTCCATTATCACCTATAAAATATGGTAATAATGGTGGATTATGTATATATATATATATGATATTTATGATATTATTATTTTTTAATAATTATATCACACTTACCTTCATTATTTCCATTTTTTGGGAATATGATAATGTTACTCAAGTGCACAATAGACTACTAAATCATAAAACGGTATGATTTATTCACTCATTACATGGAAGGTAATTGTAGTTTTATGATAATATTATTTTATATATATATAATAAAATGGATTCTAGATTTACAATATCTTATTTACCTTTATTTTATTCAATTTTACTAGAAAATGGAAACAACGTTCATGTGTTTGTATTGCCTACAATCTCCATGAACAGTGCATTCCATTTTTTTATCTCCAAATATTATAGATTAGTCATTGATTAAAAATAATTAATGTATAGAATTTTTATATCAAGGTTACCATTATATATTTTATTGAACCATGATTTATGTAATAGGTCCAAAACTAACAAGTCAAAACCTACACAAAACATAATACAGTTATTGCCTAAAATATGACTTTTATATTGAATTTTTAATAAATCGGGCGAAAAGGGTCATATAAAATCCAAATATTTTTTGATATATATGAACATGGGTCTGTAATATATATATAACAGGATTTATTTTAAATATTTTGTTTTTACATTCATGAATGAAATCAATAGTTTAGGTATGAGATTTCATTGTCATATTAATTTCTTGTGCTAAAAATTCCATATTCACCATGTGTTTCTTTTATGTGTTGTATATACTTCACATTAATTTATATTATGACACATAAACTGATTTTTATTAGGATTTATAAATACTTTTTTTAATATCTCTTTTAAGGGGTTTTTCAGTTCAATTAAATCATTGTGGTAAGGGATTTCTAGTGTCTAATTTATTTCTGGGAGAGATATGGAAGTTCAGCAGACATTTTTTTTTGTGATTTATATACTATTACATTTACAAGTTATGTAATTAAAACCATTGATTTCATGATATTTAACATTTAAATTCATTTGTTCTTTTAGTTAGGGTTATGAATCAAACCATCACTAAATCGGTACGGGATTTCTTTTCTCAATTTTTCTTCTTCGATACTAATGTTTTGTTATGAGCCTATCTTTTTTTATAAAGTTTATATACAAAACCATTGAAATTTAATATAATGCATTTCTTTATTCCCATGGTATTTTTTGTTTCTTTTAATTTATTTCATTCATAGGTATTATAATTCAATGTTACCATTATTGAAATGAGTTTATGTTACAATCTAATTATTTATCAAAATTGTTTAAGAATATGTTTCTAATGATCAAATATAATGGTACATCTCTCAATATTCACATGAATTTAATTAACCGATGTATATTTTATGTGAATGATTTTCCCAAAATTTTCCTCTCTTTATATACTCAAGAGTTGAAAAAACATTTATGAATGATCTTTCCAGTCGAAAACCAATTTTCTTCCAAAGAAATGATTTAATTTTTTTTAAATAGTGGTCTTTAAAAACCTAAAGGGTATTTTATTCAATAATAATTTTATATTATTTTTAAACATTACATTAAAAGTTTGCAAATTTTATTTTATATTAAAAGGATATAAAAGTGGTTTATAATATACAATTTGATTTCATGGAAATTTTATCTTCTTAAAAAATTGTTCCATGTGATGTACACTTAAAAATAATTTTCCATATAGGATGACATCATTTAATGTAAGTCATTCTTTACTATTGATATTCCCCCTGGATACATGTTTTATTTTTTTATGAATGTTTCATGATTATGATGAATTTTTTTTCTGATAGCCACTTCTATTAAACTGGTTATACAATAGAAAAATGTTAATGAAACCAAAATATTTTTTAAAAGGTAATACTCTAATTAAATAAATAAATTATTATGAAACAATTTATTTTTTATAGGCTATGTTTATATAAAATGTTTATATAAATCATTTTTTTCATGGTTTCTAATATATTGAAAGATTCATGATCTTGTGGGTCATATATTAATGATATTTATTCTGTGAAGGTGGCTATATAATAACTGTAGACTGTGGTTTTATTATATCAAGTATGGTGGTTACATTATATACAATGATTTTTGGGTCCTATACCTCGTTTTAATTATTTGGATAATGATTCATACCTCATTAGATAGATTGTACTAAAATGATGTGTAATTGATTGTGTAACGGTCTTTTTACAAAATGATGGTCCATGGGTGAAGCATGAATACTATAGCAGATTAGGGACTTATTCTATTCCATTATAAGGAAAGGGTTTCCAATAGGGATATTGGTGTATCCCTCCCATGTGGTTTATCCATGTATAGGGTGTTATTATATGTTTGGAAATGGTATTTTTTAACTAATTAAATGATTTGCTAAGCATATATTTATGCTAAAGTTATATGTTGTATGCTACTGTTATGCTCACATGTATAATTCTGTTTGATTCAATTATGATTCATATACTATGAAATGCTATTACTTGTTCCATTACTCAATATTATGATTTTTAATATGCATGGTATGGTTTTAAAATGTTAATCTTTATTTCTCAAACAATTATTCTCTTGTTATTCTAATATATCTCATTTTCTACCCTTATTTGGCATATAGACTGACCCTTTATTATAATTAATTTTCCCTATTATAAATAACATTGTATATGTTAGATTACTAATGGGGAAGATGATTATTGAAGATGTTGATGAACATTCTCCAAATTAAAATGTCTTATTCCTATTGTTATATGACATTAAACTATTATGGTTCTCAAGTGTTTATTTTTGTAATTGATAGAATATTAATATAAAATGATTTCATATCTATATATGACAATCTTGGGTCCCTATATATGGTATCAAATGAATTTTTTAGTTAATAGTTGAAAACTTTGATGTGAAATCCTTATATAGTTCTCAAGGTACATTTTTATGGATATGATTACAGTTGTCTCTAAAGATAATTATAAGGACAAGTCAATGTAAATAAAATATACTTGAATTTTTGTAAAGGATAGAGAATGTTTGTTACAAGAAATTATATCCATTTAATGATTACAAAAATGGGTATGGCTCTTGATGTGATTTAATATGGGGATATTACTCTAAAAGGGAACATTGTGCTAGAATCTATCATCATTTGGTGCATGAAAATGATCCTTTCTACAAACCTAGTTTGACACTAACAGGGGATATGTTTTGGATATTCACAAAAAATTTATAAATCATCACAAATTGTTTAAACTGATGCGGTCTATGAATGACCTAGGATAAAAAAATGTGTCATATATTACATATATTATGTCATTATTTTGATATCATATATGTTATTTTTAAGGATTGTGTGGTTTTCCACTATGATTAATATTTCACACACATTTCATTTTTGGTTTTAGTAATTATGGGGAAAATAGAAAGAACCTTGTTAACATTGATGTTGATGGATAGTTTTTTGATGAGAATACAAATGTGTTGATTAATGTAGTGAAGGATGTTTGGATTATTCTTAATTAGTTATTACTATATATGATTAACCATGTGCACCGAAACAAACTCACATAATCACTAAAGTAGAGAACCATAAATATCGATGAGTTTTTGGGTAATGGATACCATAGTGAAAAAATGATTCAGTTTCCTCTATGATAAGATTGTGGGAAGAAGCACTGAAGAAATTGAATTTAATGAACACGAAGATGTTTTCACTATTGAAAATAAGGAATCAAATAAAGTAATTTACATGGAAAAAGGGAATATAGAGACCCGACCTTAAAAATTACATAATATTGAATTAAATGAATATATCACATTGAGGATCTTTTCAGGTTTGTATTTTTAGAGAATTAAGCCATTGCTATTACATTACATCTCAAAAATAAAATGTAGACACTTCTACTCAGTTTAAATTTTTTCACAAAATAAAAACTCGTTGAAAAAAAATTATGAAGTCCTAATCCACATTTTAGACAACATGACTTTTACTTGAACACATCCTGGACCCTATTTATCTATAAGTACTATGAAAAACATTTGAATACTTGTGATGAGTACAAGAAGATCAGTAAGGGTTATAAAATAATGAATGAAATCATTTTTTAATAAATACATACAAGACATAAATTATTTTACAAACCTCATAAAAACAGAAGATTTATTAATAACACATAGTAATCAAAAATCATAATGGTAACTTGTGGAATCCATAACATACATACATTATAGTTTTCATAGCTACGTAGGGAGTCATATTTGGAATATCCATCCTAGTATATTACCTAAATCTTATAAGAGAAACATTCACATTTACCTATGTCACGTTACCCAATGCATTGGAGCACTCTCTCGGGCTCACCCACTCTAGGTTTACCACGGAACTACCTGTATACATAAAAAATTCCCAAGAACAATAACACAATCATAACATATGAAACAAACATAATGGAAGGAAAAAACATCCATATTTTGATCACAATATATAATTTAAATATATTTACATAACAAATCCATTATCAAATTCATTTTCAATACAAAAATAATAAAAGTGTATATAGTATTTATTTTCCTTCTAATTCCATTATGTTTTGTTAAGGAATCCAAAGTTCAAATAATACTCATAGCGGCAGAACGGTCATTATCACCGCTCGCATTAAAAAGTATGTTTTTTTGTCATTTAGTAAAATGCCTCGTAGAAAAATATTCCATTTGAATTAAATGAAAAGTAAATAGTGGTTATACACCTTATAAAATAATTTAATGTATAAAACAAAATATGCATCAATGAATGAATATTGAGATGAATTCCTTTACCTCGTGTCTGACATGACCCGTTTGTCCTTTAATCTCCTTAATAAAAAACTAATGTTAATTTATAAATGAATAAAAAAATTTTCATGTTTATTTCAATTATTTATTTTAATGTAATGAAAAAAATGAAACCTAGGTAAATTATAATTCCAGTATAATATCATATATATTATTATTAACCCCATCCTTTATACATCCCACATATGGCATTAACAAGTCATATCACTTTGAGGGGGCGATAGTCCGCACTTCCTCAAATGAAATTATCACATTTACCCATTATAGAAACTATAAAGGTTGGCTATAAATGTAAAACACATTAGAATAATGAAAAAATTTAAATAATATTTCTAATATATAAATATAGTTCCATATTAATGGACACAATGAGAGGTAGTAGTAGATAATCGACCAATCATCGTTTTGGGGGCATTAGTTTTCCATCCACAAAAGCATTTTTTTTCTCCATTAATGAAGATATTTGTAATTTTAGGTTGAATAATTCTCATAAAAAATCCTAATTTATTGTGGATACTATTTTTGTTATAAAATAATATAATAAAATGATTTTAGGGGTTGTATAAGTAAAATAAATGAAAAGAAGTGAAGAGAAACTATTGCCTTTAATTTGGGGAACTCCCTTTGGTTTGAACCAAAAGGACTTCTTGGTGTGACTTATACCGAACATAATGATTATAGATAGAAGAGAGGGATCTTGAGAGATTATCTGGGTAGATCTTGGATGATCCAAGGGGATTTAGAGGTGTGAGGAATGACTTTGATGTAATGGCTTTTTATAGGGGCACTTTAGGAAATTATGAAAATATTATGTTATTATATAATGATATTCAGTTTATAAAGGGCCAAAACTAATTAATGTTGAATAAAATATGCCTAATGGTTGTAATAAAATCTTTCAATAATAATTTGAAAGGTTTTTTATATTTTTTTTAATATTTATAATCTTATTTATTTAAATCATTTATTAATGACATAAATATTGCATTATTATTGTGTCAAAAAAATTTAATTTATTTGATGTCTAAAAATCATAAAACAAATACCATGATGTAGTTATTCATTTATCATTTAAATGAATATTTATTGTTGAATATATACCTTATATAACCCCATGTAAAAAATAATTTAAAAAAAGATATTTGTTTATGCCATTTTTGCCTTTACATTAAGTTATTTAAAATAAAGTGTCATTATCACTCTTAAGTGGATCAATGGGGACCTAAAAGCGACCCAAATATGCCCATGGTCGTCAATTAATCAACCAATAAGGTATGTAAAAGTGTAAATGAAAATTTTTATTATTATAATATTATTTTTACCTTGAATTACCCAATTTACCTTTAACTGCGGAAAATAAAAGGAAAAAGTTACTATTCACAAAAAAATTATTTTTATCTTATTGAACCAAATTTTACATAGTAATAACAACCATTATGTCAAATTTTCAAAAATCAATTCGCATAAGTTGTAAAATTTCATTAAAATGAAAAAGTCAGTTTCTAAACTACAACTAAGTGGTTTCTCTAAAAATAAAAAATTGATGTTTTTTCATAACAATACCAAAAATTCAGCCTAATATGTATTTGATATTATGAATAAAAAATTATTTCTATTTTAAAAAATTAAAAACAAAAAAGTTTCATTTTTTAAATTAAAATTATTTCCTGTTGTCAAAACAAATATTGTGTATTTAAGAAACATTAACTATCAAAAGATATAGACTTGTTAATATCGAATTTCAATGTGAAATAAATATAAATGACCAAAACAGGAATAATTGTAAAATTATATAATTATTACACTTTAAAACCAATTAAAAATATAAACTAACCATATATATAAATTTTATTGAAAGGAACTTCTGAATTAAAATACTGTATGTAACTATTCATAAAAAATGAATTTTATCTGAAAAATTTCCAAATTTTACCCAAATTTTTATTATGTCCTGAATCTAAAAATGTATTTTATTTTGTAAAATAGAACATATAAATTTGACCAAAACTATAGTTAAAGATGGTTCTCCATCAAAAGGTGAAAAATTGACCTTTTAAAGAATATTACAGTATTTATGCTTAAAGTTAGATTCATTAAAATTTTAGGCCTCTAAATTTTTTTGGATAAATGTAAAAACATTTATAAAACATGTCTAATTATATTTTAGTTAATTCTATTCATTCCCACCAAAAAAATAAATAGGATTTAACTACAATTTAAAATTATTATATTATATTATTAGTGTGCAATGTATGATTTCAAAGAAACATGTTGTTGAGTATCGAGTATGTCATCGAATATAGGAACCCCTTTAAGGTAAAATTAATATTTAATTTACAAATATTAATATAAATGAAAATTTATTATTTATTTATTCACTTGGGATGTAATATCTTTCCACCCTTTTGGAAATTCATTCCTCACAAATTTTATTCATATATCAAATAACTGGTGGTATTTATCCCTCATAAAATTTTCATATTCCCATGTTGCCTCTTATACCATATGGTTTTCCATAAAACTGTTTCCTAGTGAATTAACATATTCCACAACACATTCTCTCTATTTTTAAGAATCTATACTGGTTATTCCTCATTAGAGAGATTCTCTTCCAACTGAACTACATCTTGGGGCAAAACATGAGATGTATGTGGAATATTAATTCTCTACATCAAAACATGAAAACCATTGTGTACCTGGAATAAATATGAAGGTAAAGCCACTTTGTACGCAATTGATACAATTTTCTCTAGGATTTCATTAGTTCCAATGAACCTCTGACTCAAATTTCCCTTCTTACAAAAATGCTTCACACTTTTCCATGGAACAACTTTGAGAATTCCATAATCCCTTACCTCAAAAGAGAGATCATTCCTCCAGTTATCTGCATAACGTTTCTGCATACTCTGAGCTATTCTCATGTTATTCTGAATCACCTGAACCTTTTCTGCCATCTCTTCTACAAATTATGATCCCATCATATTCCTATCACCTACTTCATCCCAAAAATCTGGAGTTCGACAATGATTTCCATATAATTCCTCAAATGGAGTCATCTGTATACTAGAATGAAAACAGTTATTGTATGAAAATTCAACGAAAAAAAGATTTTGGTCCCAACTTCCCTAGTAATCCATTGAACAAGAACGTACGATATCCTCCAAGGTTTGAATTTTTCATCTGACTTCCCATCTGATTGTGGATGAAAATCTATACTAAAATCTAATTCAGTACCCAACAACTTCTGAAGGCCTTTCAAAAAGATAGAAGTAAACCAAGGATCATGATAAGATACAATACAGAGGGGAACACCATGAAACAAGACTATCTCTTTATCATACAACCGAGAAAGTTGATATAGAGACAAAGTATCTCAAATTGGAAGTAAATGAGCAGATTTAGTGAATAGATCAACAATAACCTATATTGGATTATAACCATGTTATATCTTCAGTAATCCTAAAACGATGTCCATTGATATATTTTCTCATTTCCACTCTGGAACCGGTAAAGACTAAAGCATCCCATTAAGTAACTGTTGCTCTGTATTGACCTGCTAACAAGTAAAAAACATCATAGTAAAATCAACAATATCTCTTTTCATTCCTTCCCACAAACAATACTCCCAATGATCTTTGTACATCTTAGTACTGCCATGATGAACTGAAAATGGTGAACAATGAACTTCACCTAACAACTCATTCTTCAATTGTGAATCACAAGGCACACATAATCTTTTACAAAACCTCAAAACACAATCATTATCAACATTAAAATCATGAAACATACCCTTCTGAACCAACTCTACCTTTTTTTGTAACTCACTACCTTCTTTTGTGCTTCCTTAATTCTGTCTGATAGAGAAGATTTCATAGACACATGAAACAAAACAGAAGAATTTTGTTCACCAAAAACATTTATGCCAAATTTCATCAAATCAAAATCCAAAAGATCTCCTTCCAAATGTAACATGTATAATGTTGCATTACATTTCCAACACAAAGAATGAGACACTTAATTTTCTTTTCCCAAATGGTAAAGGATCGTGCAATCATATTCTTTGATTAATTCTACCCATCTCCTCTGTCTCACGTTCAATTGTTTTTGAGTGAATATATACATTAAATGTTTGTGGTAAGTATTTATTTCAAATTTTACTTCATTCAAATGATGCCTCCATATTTTTATAGAAAAAATAGCTGCACCTAATTCCAAATCATGTGTGGGGTAATTTAACTCATGAGGATTCAACTAAAGTGAAGCACAAGCAATTACATGATCATTCTACATGAGAAAAAAACCAAATCCTTTCAAAAAAGAATCCCTATAAATAACAAAATCACCATTTCTGGAAGGCTGTTCCAAAACTGGATCATTAACCAATCTTTTTTCCAATTCCTGAAAACAATCATCACATTATTTTGTCCAAATGAACTTAAAACCTTTTCAAGTTAACTTAGTTAATAGTTTAGATAAGCCTGTAATATTTTCCACAAATCTCTACTAATAACCATACAAACCAATAAAACTACTGATCTCGATTATATTTGTGGTTCTTGTCTATTCTTCACCCACTTTTGATTTATCGGGTTCAACAGTTGTGCTATTTTTTGAAGCAATGTGACCAAAGAAAGAATTATTATGTAACTAAAACTCACACTTGATGAATTTCTAGTATAGTTTCTTTTCTTTTAAGGTTTGCAAGACAACACTTAAATGAATTTTATGCTCCAAATTTCTTTTAGAATAAACCTAAATATAATCAATGAACACAACCAAAAAATTATGCATGAACTCAATGGAAATTCAATTCATAAGATTCATGAATACAACAGGTGCATTGGTTAACCCAAAAGGCATAACTACAAATACATAATGTCCATATCTAGTACGAAACACGGTCTTCAAAATATCTTCATTTTTTACTTTCAACTGATGGTACCCTGACCTCAAATCAATCTTTGAAATAATTATGAGCTCCCTACAACTGATCAAACAAATCATCTATATGAGGAAAATGATACTTGTTCTTAACAGTGATGTTATTCAATGCCCTATAATCAATGGAAAGTCTCATTGAACCATCCTTCTTTTTAACAAATAATATAGGAGCACCTCATGGTGATGTGCTAGGTCGAATAATACCTTTATCAAATAACTCCTGCAATTGCTTATTTAACTTGAAATGTTCAATTTTAGCCAATTGACAGGGGGGTTTTAAAATTGGATTAGCATTAATAACTAAGTCATCATTAAATTAAGCTTCTATATTAGGTATAATACTAGGCAACTCATCATGAAAATGATCAAGGTACTCATTTACCACTGGCACATCATTAATCTCAATAGTTTCTCTATGTTCAAAAATATGTTAAAGGAAGCATTATTTTCCATATTTTACTAGTTTCTCATCTTCCTGATATGTTATAAAAATAAAGGGTTCAATTTTTCACACAAACTGAAAATATATTATAAAAGAAACCACTTTAGCTCTGTATTCAATATTAGCATGATAAATAGAAATCCAATCCATACCCATAATAACATCAAATTCTACTAGAGGAAAAATAATAATGTTTTCAGGTAGATTCTTCCCGCACACAAGGACATGGAGGCTCATATGTTTTATTTTTGTCCCAACATTTCCTATAGGTGTTTTTACCATATGTTCTGTTTTCATATCTTGATATGGAATTCCTAATTTATGAAAAAGCTTCTATGAAATGAAAGAGTGTGTTGACCATGAATCAAATAACACATTGGCTAAATCTGAATAAACAAACAGTGGACCTGATACTACTTCATTCGATGTCCCATCATCTATTGAAGTAGTTTCAAAGGATTTCACCACCCCTTTCTGCTTGTAGTTTGGCTATTTTTTCATAGTTGAGTTATTCGTTGGACACTCATTTTCATAATGACCCATTTCATTGCACATTAAACATTTTACTAACTGTAAATAATATTTTCTTTTAACATCACCTTGATATTTTTCTGTGAAATTACGAGCTTCATGTCCCATTTCACCACATTAGTATCTCATACTGGAATTAAAAAGACATTCCCTAGCATGATTTTTACAACAATTTTTACTAACTGAAAAGAAAACTTCCTTACCATCATATATTTTTGAAGAGTTCTTACCTTTTGACTGCCACCTCGACCTCTTATTCAGTTGTTTGTCAAAGAAAACCTGATCATTATAAATCTCAATTTCCACCTTCTCCGCAAAATGATGATGTTTTTAATAACATTTGAACTCACGAGAAGCTAAATACCTTCGATACTATGGCTTTAATCCTGGGTAAAAATGGATTATTTTACTATGAAGATATCATAAGCAATTTGGAGAACAACATGTCAGTCGATGGAATTTTTCATCATAAGTAGCAACTTAGTCATCCCCCTACCTCAATTAGAGGAATTTTTTCCATACAAAGATAAACCACCTTAGGAAAATATTTCTCATGAAACATAGATTTGAATTCATCCTAATCAAGAGAATCAATCTCCTCATTGTCCCTGATATTCTTACCATTTACCACCACAGATTAGCTTCACCTTCAAAACGGTAAACAACAAGACTATCCTTTTGATGTTTCGAACAACCCATGACATCAAAAATTTTCTCCAGTGATTTAATCAACCCATCTCCTAGCTCCGGGTCAAATGATCCTCTGATTGATGGGGGATTTTCCTCATGAAATGCTCCACTACAGTCATTTTTCACTATTGTTGATCTAGCTGATCTTGTGCCTGTATACCACAACCATATATAGCCAGATTCAATTGTTCCATCCCTGTAACAAACAATTCAGTTCTGATTCAAACCATCTCATGTTATTGATTTGGAAGGTTGTCTTCATCCTAATGTCGTCCCAACATAGCTACCCTGTTTGATCTAAGAAAAACCATTCGGAACATAGAAATATCATTGGTGAATCAACATGGTAATCTATTAATTCTATATCATTTCAATCATAACCTAAACTGAAAATAATTTATGGATATTAATTTAACTATATTCTAACTACTAAAGTTGTCTAAAATGACCTCTGATACCAACTATAAGAACCATATTTTAAACATTTTATAATAATGAATTAAATTAATAATTAACATTGAGGATTTTTTCAGGTTTAGAGTTTTATAGAATTAGGCCAAAACTATTACATATCATCTCTAAAATACAATGTAGACCCTTCTACCTAGTTTCCATTTTTTCACAAAATAAAAACTCTTTAAAAAAAGTGCCATGTCTATTTTCACGTTTTAGATAGCATGACTTTTACTTAAACACATCCTTGACCCTGTTCATCTTTTTGTCCTGTGAAAAACATTTCAAAATGTGGGATGAGCATAAAAAGATCAATAAGGGTTATAAAATAATGAAATAAATCATTAGTCCATCAATATAAACAAAACATAAACTCTTTCACATAACACATGAAAAGATAAGATTTATGAATAACACATAATAATCACTAATCATAAAGGTAACTTGTGGAATCCATAACATATTTAAGTTGTATCTTTCATTGCTACGTAGGGTGTAACATTTGGAATACCCAACGCCGTATATTCCCTAAATATCATAGGAGAAACATTCTCATTTACCTCCGTCACATTACCCAATGCATTGGAGAGATATCTCGAGCAAACCCATCCGTGGATTATCACAGAACCACCTGTATATTTAATCAATATCCTAGAAGCATATCATATTTGTAACCTATGAATCAAACCTAATGGTAAGTTAACATTTCCAAATTTCAATCACAATGTATCATTTAAATATATTGACATAACAAATCCATTTTCAAAAACATTTTCAATACCATAATACGTAAAAGAGTATATGATATTTATTTTCCTTCTAAAAACATTACAACTTTTTGTGGAATCTAAATATCAAATAATAATCATGGCTGCAGAAAGGTCATTGTCACTGATTACGTTAAAAAGAAACATTATTATTATTTATTTAGTAATAGACCTCATAGAAAAGATACAATCTAAATTAAATGAATAGTCAATGGTGTTTATACAAATTATAAAATAACGTCGCGAATAAAACAAAATACGCCTCAATGGAAGGAGATTGAGACAAAGTTCCTTACCTCGTGTCTGACATGACCCATTTTTCCTTTAATCTATTGAATAATAAACTAAATTTCATTTATACATGATTAAGAACCTTTTTCAGGTTTATTAATCCATTCATATAAACTATTACTATGTTATAAACATTATGAAATCATTTATGTTAAAAATTGTTGTTTTATCAGTATTTGATACTTGAGTAAAAAATGATCACCTTATATTTACAAGTTATCCATGTGGTCAATAGTCCATTATAAAAATAATTATATTAATTATTTAGATATAATATATATAATATAAATAATATATATATATTTATAATATTACATATCATTTGGAAATAAGAAATGAAATGAACCATCCATGGAAATGGTAAGTCGTACGTATGCATGGACACTACTTCTATTTCTATTTCATATTTTAATGGAATTAAAACATAATGATATATAGTTTAATTATAATTCCAGTATAATATCATATATAATATAATTAACTAAATCCTTTAAAAGTCCCACATATGGCATTAACGAGTCATATAACTTTGAGGGGCGGTAGTCCGGACGTCCTCAAATGAAATTATGGCGTTTACCCATTCTGGAAACCATAAAGGTATGCTATAAATGGAAGAAATAGAAGAATGAATAAAAAATGAAAAATAATATATATCTTATATAAATATAGTTCCATAATAATGGCCACCATGAGAGGCAGTAGGAGATAATCGAACAAACATAGTTACATGAGCCTTTAGTTTGTTATCCACTGAAACGTTATGTTCTTCACCCATTATATGGAGATGTGTGTAAGTGTAGTTATAGTCCTTCTCATAAAAACATCGTAGTATATAACTGATACTAGTTTTGTTGTAATATAATGGAAAAAATTTTTAGGGGTTGGAGAAGTAAAGTAAAATAAATGAAGTTAAGAGAAACTATTTACTTTAATTTTGGCAACACCCTTTGGTTTGAACCAGAAGAACATTTTGAAGTGCCTTTTGTATAAGGTAAGGTTTCTAGGTGGTATATAGGGATCTTGAGAGAATATTTGGGTTGTGGTTGGATGAGCCAAGGGGCTTGAGAGGTGTGAGGAACGAGTTAAAAGTGAAGGCGTTTTATAATGGGGAGTAAGGGCTCTTTATGAAAATGTGAAAAAATTATTTTATTATATAATGATATTCGGTTTCTAAACGTCAAAAACTAATTAAAGTATAATATAAGATGACTAATAGTCTAAATAAAATCATCCAATACGAATTGGATAGTTTTGGATATTTTATTATTATTTATAATCTTATTTATTTAAATCATTTATTAATGAGGTAAATATTGCATCATTATTGTGTCATAAATAATTTAATTTATTTTATGTCTAAAAACTATAAAAAAATACAATGATTTACTAAATAATTTTATGTTTCAATTGAATATTTATAATCGAAAATATGACATATAAAACTCCATGTAAAAATTAATTTAAAAAAAATATGTTTGTTTGTGTCATTTTTTCCCTTACTTTATGTTATTTAAAATCAAGTGTCATTATCACTTTAAGTGGTTCCATGGGGGCCCAAAATAGACCCAAAGATTCCCATGGATGTATATGACTCAAAAAATAAGGTTAAGTTAAGTGTTAAGTTACTTTTTTATTATAATATTTTTTTTACCATGAATTACCCAATTTAGCTCTAACCGTGGAATAAAATACAAAAGTTACTATTCAAAAAAAAATATTTTCCTCTTATTGAACCAGATTTTACTTACTAAAAATAACCATGTATGTTAGATTTTTAGAAATAAATTCCCCTAAGCGGTAAAATTTCATTAAAATGAAAAATTCAGTTTTATAATTACTACTAAGTGGTTTCACTATTCATCAAGAATTGATGTTTTTTAGAAAAATACAAAAAATTAAGCCTAAGCTATATTTGATATTCCTAATTAATTTTTTTTATCTATTTTAACAATTTAAAACCAATATGTTGAATTATTTAATTTATAATAAATTCACGTTGTCAAAACAAATAGCATGTTTTTAAGAAACAATAGCTTTCAAAAGATTAACACTTGTTTATGTCCAATTTCAAGGTGAAATTAATTCAAATGAGAAAAATTGAATTAATTGGTAAAAATAAAATATAATTACACATTAGAACCAATTAAAAAGATAATATATCCATATAAATAATTTATATTAAAATTCACTTTTGAATTAAAATATAGTATTTTTCACTATTCATAAAAAAACCAAATTTTTTCAGAAAAATACCAAAAATTAACCCAAAGTAAATTTTGATGTCCCGAATCTAAAAAATAATTTTATTTTGTCAAATAGAACATATAAAAGTTACCAACACTATAATTAAATAGTAATCTCCATCAAAAGGTGGTAACTCTACCTTTTAAAGAATATTAGAATATTTATGGATAAAATTAGATCCCTTCAAATTTTAATCCTCTAAATTTTATTGGATAATTGTAAAACATTAATAAAACATGTATTATCGTATTTTAGTTAATTCAATTCATTCCCACCAATAAAATGGAAAGGCGTTAACAACATTTTAAAATAATATTATTATATTATTAGTGTGCAATGTATGATTTCAAAAAAAACACATTGTTGTGTATCGGGTACGCCATCGTAAAAAGAAACCCATTTAAAGTAAAATTAAAATTTTATTTAAAAATAAAAATAATAATTAAAATGTATTATTTCATTATTTACTTGGGATGTTTGAAGGAATTTTCACCTAATGCAATGGATGGGAATATTTTTCTCCCTTGTTAATTATCAACATAAGAATTTTTTAATAGTATAAACTTTTGGAATTATTAAAATAAATTTCCAATGGGAAAATATTTGGATGGAAATCAGAAGGGATGTATAGGTAGTGGATTTTCTACTGATGATGATGTGACCATGAATTAAAAATGAAATATAGAAGCTATTATAATGTTATTAGTTCTCTTAAATGTGTGAAGCATGATTAAATTTTGTTTGATGAATGTTAATATTTGATTCATATTTAATATTTTATGATTGATATATTATGAATTAATATGACAGAGCATAGTGAATAGTTTGAAAATGAGGTAGTACTATTTAATTTTATCTATATAAATTCAGAAATTATGTTAAATAAATCATGAAATTTTAATTTTATGTTTTTTTATTAAGGATATCCAAAAAATATGTTGAATGGTTATGATGACCCAGATAGGTGATTTAATATTATTTATATATATTTATTATGGGAAGGTAAACATTTATATTTTCATTATTTCAAAATAATTATGTTTAGTTATGATAAATAAATGATTGATATGTATAAATTATATTAGATAATATTGATTACCTTGGAATTGATTAATGATAAGTTGAAAAATATATTTATTCAACCATTTTTGGAGTTTACAACAGTTCTATATTTACATAATATATCCAATATTATATGTTTTATATAGGGTATGAGGAAGAATGCATGTTTTCAATATGTTTTTTAAGTAATTCAGGTTATTACCATGTCTCAAAAGAATAAATATTGAATGCATTCACATGTTTGGAATGTTTAGATTGATATCTACCTCAGGTTGTCTTGGGGATTAATGAAAATTTAATTTTCTAAATTTATTTACATTATTTATAAATATTTTTCATTTAATATTTTGGACATTTTATATGACTGCGAAATTATAAAATTAATTATGTTAATCTTCAGATGGGGATTTAGATATTATTGTATTGCATTACCATATTTAGATTTATGCATAACGTGTTGGAATATTTTGTATTTTATAATTAACATAGAGAGAATAAATAAATTATCAGTTTTTTATGGATTTTATTTAGTGCATGAGACATAAAGTAATTCATATATTGATGTAAGATATTAAATGCAAACTAATCAATTTATAACGAAATTATTAAACACTTCCCATGAAATATTAACATATCCAGTAAGAACAATTTCATATGTTCTTAGTCTAGATAGTAACTCAATTCCTTAATGTTAGAAAAACGATCTTGAATAAAAAAATTTATGCTATTACCTTCATTTCTAATGGATCAGATGAACCATTAAAATATTAATGATTTGTGATTTTGTAGTCATTAACTTTCTCTAGATCACCCACATTATTATGATAAATAATCTCTATCACTCTCTATAATTATTTGAATATTCACTTGTTTCATGATATTTATATTGAACCTATGTAATCATATTTGGAAAACTAGTTATGACTTTCTTTAGGTACCCATTTTTCTTCAAAATTTCCCATTTAAGGGGAGTATTATTATTCATTTCTATAATTTCGGTTTCTGTGAAGGAATTTTCAATTGTTAAACAATTAATGAATGAGATGAATTTTGACGGTGAAATTTATTTTAAAGAGGGTAGAATGTAAAAAAAATAAAATTTATTGAATATAGAACAAATTAATTTTTTAATTTATATTTTTTAATTTCATGTAACACAGAGAATATATTATTTTAATTTAAACACAATGTTATTCTTTTTCTAAACAAAATATCAAGTTTAGATTATGTTGGACAAAACACCAAGTTTAAATTAAACATGATATACTATTTATGTATAATTATTTAATATAGTAGTTATCAACGTTATATTTGAATAGTAGATACGAATAAGGGTTAATAATTTATGAAAATATTGTTTACACATTAATATATAGTGAATAATTTTGTGATCATTTAATTATAATGGAATTAAAATATTTTTGAATAATAGATATATCTTTTTTAAAAAAACTATTATTTGTACAAAATAATTGTATTTTAAATAAATATATTAACAAAATAACATTTTATGAATTATTTCAATGAAATTTGGTTATTATATATTCAATAAGGATTTTAATATACATATTATTTGTTTTCAATACAACAAATTATAATAAATATTTATTTATGTTTAAAATGTACATTCTAAATGAATGTACTTTTCCTGACTTGGAAGAATTGGTTTTAGAATTAATTTTGAGAAAATTTAGAAATATTATTTGAAATAAATAAAATTAATTTTTTAAATTATAATTTCAATAATTACCCTCAGTTATGTTTTTGGGATTTTCAGAACATATTTATTTTTGATGAATATTAATAAATAATAATGATTAATTGAACACATTTTGTTAAATTTATTCAAAAGTTAAATTACATTTATATCAAGTTTAATGTAAAATTAGTTCCATTATATATCTATTAATCCAATTTATGTAGTTTTAATTAATTCAAAATTGAAATTGGATATAAAAACACTGTAATCTTTTGAACATTTTTCTTTGAAAACCTGTTTCATCGTTGTGTCTGTGACATTAATTTTTTTTAAAATTTTCCCTTTAATTTGAATATAATTTTTAAATAATTATTAGATATTTTGAATGAAAATAATTTATGTTATCAAACATGGTTATTTTTATTTTTTCCCCAAAATAATTAGTGAATAATGTTAAAAATTAATTACCACAATAAAGGATAACACATGGTTTTTCACGTAAGATGTGCTTGTGTTAATGTAATATTTAAAACATTTTATTTTTATTTGATAAATATTATTTCATATTTATAATAATTTTTCCTAAGTTATAAAAAAATATAATATTAATTACATTTTTAAATGATAGATTACCTTGGTAAATAAAATCATACAAGCTACCTTGCTAAAAACTAAAAGGATAAAATTAAGTAAAGATAAATACTAAAGAATAACATGATGAAAAAAATATTTTTTGTTGGAATTTATCAACCACATCATTCTTCCTCGATTTTATTGATATAAATTATAGTAACATGTGGTAATAGTGACCTCTGAATCGTGAGTACTATTGGGTATTTACAAAACTGTGACCACTCCTCTATTAGAAAAGTGACCTCACTCCGTTGACTTATTCACATTCCTATTGGCCATTCGATTGTCCATAACATACCAAAAATACTTCCCACATTTCTAATCATTATCATCAAATCCTTATTTTGGATATAAGGCCAATCTATGAAGGACTTTGGTGCAATCGTAAAGAGGATACCTGAAGAGGAGGTCTCAATCATCAATACACATTTTTGATTTATTTCTTCATCCACCTCCTTAAATAATTATTTTACCAAGACTATATAATATAAATAGTATCATACATATAAATATATGTTTTATTGTTAATTATTTTCCCTAAAAAATATACAATTCCATCAAATGGGTTACAACGTTATCGTTCATTTGTACGTCGGACTACAATCTTACAAACCGATGTCATTCGATTTTCCATTGCCACCTCCCACTTTTAGACATAATATTGGATTTTATATTAAAATATTATATTTATGATATTATAATTCTTATGGAATATTTATATCACACATACCTTTGTTATTTTCATTTTTTGGATGTATGATAACATCACTCGTGTGTACAGTGGACTACTGCCAGGCAAAGGGATGCAATTTGATCACACGTTACATGGATGGTAAAACATTTTTTTAATTGAAATATTTGATATATATTACATAATCGTTATTCTATAATGATAACATATAATTTACCATTATTTATTTCAATTAAAAAAAAATTTCAAATAAATTTTATTCCTACGTACAACCAACCATCTCCATGAAAAATGCATTTCATTTTTTTCTCTATATTTTATTGATTACTATAAAATATTTATAATTAATATATTATTATTTTTATATCTTGTTTAAAATTATATGGTTTATTTATTTAATTAATAGAACTAAAAATAAAATATCAAAACATATTAAAAAAACAAAGCTATTATTTCTCAAAACATAACACTAACATGGAATTCATAATAAATGTTTAATAAAAGGTCATAAAAACCATATAGGGTATTATATATATGAATCTTTAAGTGATTTATAATATAATATTATTTATTATAATTTATGTCTCAATGAGTTAAAATTTTATAAATGATGTTATGATATTTATATCTAACTTTTTTTCAGTGAGAAAAACTAAATATTCACCACCATTTTTTTATGTGGTGTTTATACTGAAAATGAATGTATTTTATGATTATTATTATGAATATTATTGGAATTTATAAATCCATTTCTATATATATCTTAAATGGGTATATGTGTTCAATTTTATCAATATTGTAAGAGATTTCAAGTCTCCCTTTTATTTCTAGGTGACTTATGAAAATTCATTAATTGTTTCTTTTGTGTGGTATATATACTTCCCCTTTGACATGTTCTGTCGATAATAAATATATTTTAATGATATTTAATTTTTAATTTGTTGTTATTATTTATTTTTTATTATTATTCAAAATATTAATAATGAGGTAATGGATTCATGTCTCGGTATTCAATCTTTGAGACATATGCCTTGTTATGTACGGATATTTTTTATGAGGTGTATAAAAACTACTTTGACATGTAATATGAGGAATTTATTTGTTGTAATTTTATTTTATGTGTCATTTAATGTTATAAATTCATGGGGCTTATAATTCAAATTAATTAAAGTGGTGAAAATTTTATGTTACAATCTCATCATTTTGTAGGATTGTTTATGATTATGTTATTTATGATACAATATTATGATCAGTGTCTCAGAAAACATATAAATATTATCTCACTATAGTTCATTTATATAAATGAAAATTTTTATTCATTTTTATCTCTTCATATAATCATGATTACATTTGTAAATGTTGTGTGAATAATAATATTTAATTTTGAAAACATGTTTTCATCCAAAACCATGTTTAAAAAAATATTTATGTTTGAAAATGATTTTTGATAAAATGGAAATTACATTTTCATAATGAAATGATTTAAATAGTTTTTAAATCATACTTTACAAATTTCCAATAATTTTTTTCAAAATTAAATGATTTTAAATACGTTTTATGTTTTAAAAATTGTATTTCCATGAAATGTTGTAATTTTCCAGAAACATTCCATATGATTTTTAATTCAAAATAATTTTCCATATAAAATGATATAAATTGATGATACTTATGCTTTATTGGGGATATGTTCTAATGATATCATTATTATTCACTATTTTAATGGTTCATGTTTATGATGAAAATATTTTTATGATTCTTTTTTATATTCCATGGGTTATACTAGGGTATAATGGTTTTAAAACCCTATTCTTTTTCCACGGGATATGATTTGATGAAATGATAAAATTAATATGAAACATTTTTATTATTCATAGGATATGTTTGGATGAATTTTTTTAGAATATCATTTCATTTCATGGGTTTTTATATGATGAATGTTTTATAATTGTTTCAAACATATTAATTTTCAATATGGGATGGTGGTTAAATTATAATAAATGATTTGTGGGACCTATATCTCTCAACAAGGAATTAGTTAATGATTTATATCTCATGATATCGATAAGACTAGAATTAGTAGATAACTCTGTTCAGTAAAGTACTTTTAACATTACGATGGTATTTGGAGTAATACTTGACCACTATTATGCTTTGGGGAGTGAATCCATTCCATTATGAGGAAATATATTGAATTGAAAATTGTGGTGTGTCCCAGCCAGGATGTGTAGCCTCCTAAAGTGTTCCATGACATGTTTTTAAATTACCCTTGAATACTAACGAAATTATATTCTATACATACATGTATGTAACAATTCATAGTCTTATTAAAATTGTATTCTCTCATGGCTCATTATCTTTCATTCCCATATTTTTAATTTTTTGTAAATATCCTTTATTTATTCAACGAATCCAAATTATGATCTCTGATATGGAGGGTATGGTTTTAAACTTTTATGCACATATTTTCATATCTTACTATTATTGTTAATATTATGAATCTATATTATTCCCATTACAAATAATATGATCTCACCATTTCTTATGATTTCATTCTCCTAGTTATTGAGAAAGGATTTCAAGAATTAATACTAAAGGTGAGGAAAATTATTGGAAAAATTAAATATCTAAGTCCAAAATATAATATTATTTTCTAAGTCTCTATGGACACTAAAATATTACCGGCCTCATACATGTGTATGTGTTATGTTTTTAATATTGAACTTAAAATATGTAATATTTATGTATGATAAGATTAGATCACTATAAATCTGGAGTAACATTATTTATAAAATTTTTGGACTAAAAAATAATAGAGATTTTACAAACATACCTAGTGTCTTAGATCAAGAGATACTATAATTACCTTCTACATATAATCTCTTCAACTACTATCAATTTAATTTAACAACTATAATATTTCCATAATAATTTATTTAGAGTCTTATATTTATATTCAATATTATTTACTAATATGTGGTTTTTTAGTTGTGGTATCATTTATTAAGTATGATTATTGTGTCTTAAAATTTTCATGTAAAACAAGAAGTAAATACCATCAAACTCCGCAAAGGGTAAAAAAAACATAGAAGAAGTTAAATAAAAATATTAAATGGGATGAGGCACAAAAGTAAAATCTGCTTCATGAACCATCTCTTTTTAGGGACTTCCACCATTTTTTCAAGAACCCCATGAATTAAATATTTCATGGGTGGATGTGGTGCCGCTGGTGACCAAAAATGAAGCTACATTCATTTATGGGATAAATGAGATGTTTTATTCCCTCATGAATGACCATCCCCCATAATCAAAATACTTTGCAGGTTGAGGCAGTGCCTACAACACATGAAAATGAAACAAAGTCAGTTTTAGGGATGCATGGTGATTTTTTTCCCGCAAAATAATGACCCACCCTCCTGAAAGACCTCTCCCCACATACTATGTTGTTCACATATCGGGGGGATAACCACGATATCCCAATATTAATGTCCAAAGTCGCACCCCAGACAATCATAAAATCCAGTAATTGGTCCCTCTTCTCCTCTATAAAATGAACCTATGGGGGACCCAAAAAAGGGGGGATACTTGGAGGACATGCTATAACCAATGAGAATCGAAGTAGATGAGCAATGAGTCACCAAGAAAATGGGATCCTCTTTGAATATTCCCAGTAAGTAAAAATATATCATATCATATTAAGGATGAAATAATAAATCATCCACCCATCCTTGAACACCAAACACCATTATGTACATTATTCCATTAGGAATGATGGGATGATTAATTTTAGGACAAGCACCCCACCTGTAAAAAATCGTTGTGATCAAACCTTGCCCTGAGTTTCAAAATGCTTTGTTGAAGGAACATAGCCTCATTTAGTAGCACTATATTCATGTATAACCTAGCCCTATGTAGTGAAACTCTACATGTCCGCAATAAAAAATTCAATATAGATGATAACCTCACCATTATGTGGAATGGGGAATACAAGGGTATTCTACTATTCGTCCCTAATTACTCCCTTCGGTACTGTCATAATTCACCATGATAATTCCTCCATGAACCTGTCTAATGTGAGAAGGGTGAGGACCATTCCAAATCCACCTGACATGTATGATATGACCATCAAGGAAATCATTGTGTCCTCTCGAGTTTACACACATGTGGTAACTGGAGTCACATGCGTATCCTCTATAACAAGGCAGACCCTCATAATTCCAATGGCTTTACATTCTCATGGAAATGAGGATTATGATCATCGAGTTCTCAAATGAAAATCACCATTCCAAGGGTGGAGTGTGAGGATCATAATTTCTTTTCACTTTGAAATGTTATGGGATCCCCCCGTTGGAATAAATTTTTGGAAATTCATCCTAGAATAATCCTCTAATCTTTGATAAGAGGGGCGACATCTTTTCTTATCTTCTCCTCAGTGAAGGATGTAGCAGTATGGCATGTGATATGTGATGATCCTAGATATATAAATAAATTAGGATATTGTTAAACTACGATACGTTTAACTATCAATTTGAGAATTGGAACCCCACCCACCAACAGATACCGTGGAATCATATGATCATTAGATCTATTTCATCCATGTGTTTCTCAAACCGATCATGACAAATTTATTATTGGATTTTAGTGGGGATTGTGAAATGCTCCTGATCCCAAATATACTAGAGAGTCCTTCTATAATGTATATGTTTCAACCATTACCAAATCCTTGGGACGTCTTCATTTTTGTAAGACCAAAAATATATTTAAATATCCCTATTATATTGTGTAAAATGTAATAATATTAAAACTAAAATAGTCCTATACCATGTGTAATACCAAACCATATGAAATAAACGGTCTTATTACATTGTGTAATCCTAAAAAACTTATCTCTTTAATATAATTATTGTAATCCCTAATCGTTCCATGTCAAATTGATAGCTTCCATGTGTAATCTCTGGTCACATGGGCCTTTTCCATAGATGTAATCCCTGAATTAAAATTAAATGTGTATAATTATATGTTTAATCCCTACCAAATTGAAATATTTGGGATTTTATTCCCAACAAATTGGGATACATTGGGAGAATCCATGAGGTCCAAACCGAGCACCCAATTCCACCATAATGTTCTTCAGTTCACATCCTGGTTATGTTCATATCTAATTATGAGAACATATCCCTTCCATGTCCATTGGTCCAAATGGTGTAATCCCCCCACAGAATCCCTGACCGCGATCCATTCTCGTGGATATCATTTATTCATAATTTTAATCTCAATGTTTGTGTCAGTGTCAAATGGATTTAAAATATGATATGCCCCAGTAACTAGAACTATACAACATGGATTCTAATTCCTCTAATATAGATTTGTATGATTCCAATATAATGGGTTTTCTCCTAACATAAAAAAAATTCTTCCTACCCATACTGAATGACAAACTCTATAGATCCTCTTTATGGGTCATAAAACTATCATTTTTATAATAAATGACCAAAGAATCCATGAATTTTCTATAACGGTGTATCAATAATGGAGAACCTCAGATACATACAGATTATTCCAAACACATATATACTGAATATTTATCATTGATTAAAATAATCCATAATTTACACACATTGTATGGAAATAAGTTTTCATGAACATATCTAAAATCTATAAGAGAGTCTCATAAAAGGAAAAAATTTCCCAAACATGGGTGAGACGTTCCCAACTTCCCATCCTCTCAATGAATGGTAATTATTAAGTGTCATTTTCTATGTTCACCATGGAATTAATGCCTTTGGAACATAGTTATGTGATTTATCAGGGATATGAGAGTCCTTGAATGTTTCCATATCCAGAAATTAATCCCGCTGGAGACTGTTTTTAGAGGATGCAACTGATGTGAGTAATTTCACACCATTTAACCACCTACAATCAACCACCCTACCGCAAACAGTTTTCTTTGGAAAATAATTTTGAAGATGAAGTTAATTACATAAATATGACACATAATTACCCAGATAAAAAGGATATACTACCCAATCCTCATATGAACATTTCATTCTTGACAAGAAACAATTATTCATATGTAACAAAATGGTGAACCCCCTTTGAATTCATAACCAAGGTGGCCGTGTTATCCTATGTCAGACCACATTCACATTAAAATTGGAAGAATGGATGTATGAGTTCATAAATAAAAGACAAGGTCATGAGATTATATTACAAATTTTTTTTGTTTAAAGTATTTCTCATTTAATCTAGATGAACTCTAAAAATATTTCTTCAATTAAATATTTTCTCAAAAATTTCAACATAAACGTGCATCCGCCACTGTATAAGTTGGGGCCTTAATTTAATAGAAGATGTTATCTCCCACCGAGTGTCTTTAATGATGTGGAAAATATTTAATGGTTAGGCAGTACCAACAAAAGGCTACTCTCCCAACCCTAGAGGTATCCAATAACGATCTTTAGTTCATTAATCCCTACCATCATTCTACCCAATTACGGTACATGGTCTATAACTAGACAACCCCTCTATCCATATCCAACTATTTCAGGAGCATTTCCTAGAATGTGATAATGAGTTCCCCTATTACCTCATGAAGGCTGATGAATTCATCACCAATGAATTCATCCAAGAAGTTTAGTGGTCTCACCCATGGTCCCCTTTATGATATCATCGACACAAATGTTGTGATTACCAATATCCTCTCCATGAAGAAGACACTACCCTATGGGAACCTGATGATGTCAATAGGACCTAGGTCTGCTGGGAGTCTTGGAAAGGGAAATGATCAGATAATCATGAATATACTATCATCCTCATTTTTTTTAAACGAAAGGTAAAAATATAGTTTCACAACATGGGTATACATAAATTACATCCCCATATTATGAATCCAATTAATAAAATATTAGGTCGAATTTTGATAACGTGAAAATTCATACTAGTGTGAATCAATCCCATCATCCAAATATGGAATAAAACATTGGGAAAATAGATATATTTTCCAATGCACAGAAATCCATACATTCACACATGATAAAAAATGAGAAAACACAATTTCATTCTCACAAATACAATTCTCACATGGACAATACTATCGAAACCAAGTACTAGTAGAGGAGAATTCATGTGTATGAATACCAAGACCATCAGTCAAATATGTTGGATGTCAACGACAATATGTAAATTCATGATCGTTTATATCAATTAAAACATGAAAATATAGTGGAGATTGGAGAAAGTAGCTGACATATCCCCATTTTAAATATGTGGTAGACTCATATCTCTACCCCCACAGAGTAGGAATATCAGTACTTATTGGTATTAATGGAGGACTAGAGAAGGAAAATATTCCTGATCTAACACCAGAATGGGAATATATTTCCATTAATTCCAAGGAATTATCTCAACATGTATTTTTCATGTATTGGGGTTCATATATTAATTCCTGATCACATCTTATATATATACTAAGATGTAGTCACATCCATAAAAATATTAAAGAGCTAGGCCTACAACTCCACCTCCCCAAGAGGGGTGATTCATTCACACAATGAGGTTGTCACATAGAAGAATAAATTCATCCATGCTCTCATCCAAGTGGGTAATTTGTAATATTCCATAATTAATGGACATCATGACAAAGACTAGATAGATTTTACAATTGTGGGACAACATCTCATTTCAGTGGCCACTCTAGGGAAGGTATGTTACCGTGATAGAACTCATGAATCACACATTCATATCATGGTAGAAGATTGGGAGTCACTCAAATGTGTAGAATTTTATGAAGGTTATTACCTATAATAGGGAGTTGTAGTAACCCATAAGAGAGAAACAATAATAATGTGATATAAAGCAAACATGAAAATGATTATTATTTGACAACCATTCTCAGCTGGAAGCTGGAGTTCTTGATCCCATCAAACACTTCTCAATTGGATATGGATCATGCAAATGTTCTACCGAATTATAGAAGAGATAGTTCAGTTTTAATAGTTATCCATGAAAACTGTGTTGCAAGGATCATTTGAGGTCCTCCCCATAGCTCATACCAAGAAGGATTTATTATTGGATACTACACGATCATTCATGATATCTGATATCTTGATGAACATCATGGTATCCTTCTTCATGGATAGATGATCAAACACCTAGGAGGTCACAACATTTTTGTCATCCACCCTAAAGGTCCTCCCCATTTTATATTCTATATGAATTATAAATACATTCAGATGTCAATCTATGATGGTAGTCCTCATCATCATGGCATTCACTATGATGGTCCTCCACACAGTGAAACCAAACATCATGAAGGACATACCCATGCTATCGTGCACCCTAATGGCCCACCCGAGGGTATATTCTACATAAATTATTTATACATTCTAATTTCCATCTATGGTGGTAGTCTTCTCCAAGATATCACCTATTGTGATGGTCCTACCCGTTGAAACTTTTCATATTAATAAGAGGGTTCTACCCTTGTTAAGTTAAATATTATAATGCACTCATACTCTAAGAAACAAGTAATTATTGGGCCATATATGTTGTAAATCCTATCAATAACATGTGAAAACCATTCCACACCAGAAGATAGCTCGAGTTGGTTATCATCGTCAGATCTAACAATGCACCATTCGAAAACCAATGAGATTAGTACTAGACCTATTACTTGAGACAAAGAATTCACGAAGAATCCATATTTGGAAGATAATGTAGAGGATCCTCTTGAAAATGAAAAAATAGATATTTTTTTCATGAGAATAAAATATTCCATTAAAAACATACTATTTGTATTTTATCCCTATTCCACTTCTTAGTTCAACATACCATGTGATTTTTTAGAAGCTGTTATACACAATATCCCTCTGAATATCCGGACAACCATCCACCACCTGAAAAGAAAGTTTCCTTCCAAAAAATGGGTGTATAGACCATTCCAAAAATTTGGGAGAGATTTGTCATCAAATCGACATGGAAGATCTTCTATCTAGGTGTTGACCATTATCAGAGTGGTGGGAAAAAGATCTCTAAATGACCATCATCAATGCCCAATATAAGTTGTTTCAACTAATTTTTAACACCCCACCTAGTGTTTATAGCTTGGGATCAGGGAGAAATGATCATTACATTTCACCCCACACCCCATCTAACAAAACTAAATCGAAATAATAACCTCTAATATCATTATCCCTAGGTGGAAGAATGGTCTTCAATTGACCTACATCAATGAAATGAATATATTATTAAACGTAATTGTTGATGCCCTTCTTGGTGTTCATGTTTGGGGATGGGGGAGCTTGTATCATTACATTTTACCCCATGCCCCATCCAATAGAAGTCATTAGAAATGATGTCCTACAATTACATTATCCAATGGATGTTATCAAGCAAATACCTTGCTCATGAAAGGTCGACGATAAACAAGAATTGTTGTTGAAAACATACCAAAATTGTTAATCCCAATGATAGAAAGTTATAATAATAATATTGAATAAGGAAAATGAGAAAATTATCTAGGCCTCCGAAGAAAATTTTCAAGATCTAATAATGTCCGATAGATCAAAATGTTCATGTGTAAACTCATAATTCGTATCCAATTAATGTCGGTATAGGGATTAAAAGGATCACGATTTTGATGATAGTATCAACATCTACCATAGTACATGAGTAGTACCATTATGCTAGGCTGTGTTTATTTTTAACAAAAAAATTCCCATTTAAACCTGACAATTTTAGGCCAAGGCACAACAATATGAGAATGGATAAAATCCCACCCCACAGGTTCTGGGAAAAATTTACCGCAACCACCATATTAAAATAAATCATTATTTTAACTATTAGGGAGGATGGAAAGAAGATAATTACCCCATTTCATCCCATCTCTTGACCCATTTTTCCTATAAGGGAGTCGTATGACCAGGTTGTACAAAGTATCCCTTAGAGTCCCTCAATTCCAAGATGCACAAAGAGAATTCAAGAAATTAAGGGAGTTGTCCAGAAAATAATGAACACTACCATCCTTTCATTCAGTAACTGGTAAATTCCCACAATGAATTACACATAAGTGAATGTAATTGACATTAATCCTATAAATAACATCAACAATTATATTAATTCATTAGATCATGCAGTGGATATTTCAAACCAAAATATATTCAACACTTTTAATGATGTTCTGATCACTCTGAACTACAGAATCTCTTTAAATTGGGGCACTATATTGATCAATACACCACTACCTCCTCCTTGAATATTATCTAGAAAGAGGAATAAATTAAAGGTAGTATATGAACCAACTCCACCTCTCAATGAAAAGGATCTCCCTACACTTGAATAATGATTAGCTTGCTGGGGGATGAAATGAATGAATTGAGGTGAATAAACACACAGTAGCTCTAAGGAAGCATTCCCATAAAATATTCTACCCAGGAAAAGAACAAAAATACACTTCTAATAAGTATACCTCATCCAAAATGGTTCATACTAGAAATTGATGTAAAGCTATGAAATCTGCAAAACATGGTTCATGGACGATCAGTTTTTATAGACTTTATCGTGGACAAATATCAATATTTTTCTATTACGGAGACAATGAGAATGAGTTCAAAAAAAAATCCGTAATAGGTTTCCATATCTAGGAAATAACCATAAATCGTTGTATAACTAGTAATCAAATTCATACCCATTAATTCAAATTTCTAGATCATATTCCATAGAACACTGATCAAGGGATTACTGACAAAATCACGTTATCGGCATCCCAAATTTATTCCATTTAGGGGAGGCATACACCAATGGTACCCAAAAATAATCCTAACCTTAAATGGGTGGGTGGAACCCCTCATCCAAAAAAATTAAGGAGTCATACTTTTCTAATATGAAATAGATCATGTGACTCAAAACAACACCTGAATCATTATGAGTTCAAATTTTTCCCATGTTGTGAACTACTGATAAAAATGAAGTAGTGCAACTCAAATTCAACGTGAATTCCTTATAAGGACAAGATATTTTATGGAAAACTAGATTGAGAGCTCTGTTAATCATGATATGGGAAGACCTCTATCAGTAGTTCTTCTTCCATTTCATCATGAAAATGTATATTAAAACTCTGCGTTACCTCTCAAACATCAATTATGTATATAATTATAGTCTCCAATTCATCTGTAGATGGAAAATTCCATCCTACTTCTGAACCAGCCCCTTCCCTATTCGGATATGCTCGCTCTTTGAATTGACGACCTCTATGTCATGATGCCTACACTACTCATCCTAGTAATTTTTAAAAAAATTTTAAGGATTTTTACTTCTTTAAAAAAATTATGTATGACTCCCTTCAACATACCAAGATAAAAGTCAAGAAAACTCCACTGTTCTCCTGGTAAATTACAAGAAAATAGGGGGCTAAATCCATCATACTTATGCCATCCCCTATGCCCACTCAAAATCCTAATCCTACACCATATTTTACAGTAACCCATAGGTGTCAATAGAAACCCCTACCTTGATTGGATAAGAAGTAGGGAACCATGATAAATAAAATTAAAGAATGAAGAAATAATGATTACCCATTCTTAGATGATAATTTATGTGGCTATTTTATAGCAACTATGCACTATAATTTAATCCATCAACCAAAGATAAAAAGGGCCGACCTGGTGTTTCTCGATGGATGGTTATATTATTTCACATCTCACTATATAAAGGGACAAACCATTATACAATGATTTTTCAATAATGACCTCATATGGAAAATGATTGATTTTGGGATACTAAACTTCAGAAGGCCGCTAGTGCAATTGGTGAATATTTCTACTACATCCCCTAATGAAGGAGAATGTTTCAAATAGTAGTTAGAAGGAGGGAATTTAAGTTAAATAGTTAGATGAGTGAAAGTCAATAAACTAAACTATTATAATTATGCATGCATTTTTTATACAAAAAATACTTCCAAAGCTAGTCCTACTACAACACAGACGATATCCTCATCCACAAAACCCTCCAAATGCTAAACATCCTAATAGTGGATTAACATGAAAGGTATAGACCAAGTGCATAACTATGAACCTATATCATGTAAAAACTCCTCTATGACACTCTTTGGCATCATTCCATCATAAAATTATAAATGGGAACTGACCACTCAACCAAAACTACCAGAAATGGACACTTAGACAAATTCCTTATTGTATGTGGAGTTGATATCCAGTTCCATTAATTACATTTACTTAATGGATCCATTATCTAATGATGAGTATCTCTACGAACCCAAGATCCATGTACCCAATTGTGGAGTGAGAGGGAAATGTCATAGGTGGTGATGAAACTAGGGGAGACACAGTCATGGTAGGAGTGAACATTCTACCCATACCCCTACTCAGAATGTCAATGTTGTAAAAACACATAGAAGATACATTCCACAGTTTCAATAAGAATAAGAAAATCCCCATGCACCTTCCAGGATACATTTATATCTGATCACTCTGTAATATCATTCAGTAGAGGAACAAGTATCAAATTTACCTCTCTGAGTAGGATGATTTGCTCGGCCTGACCCACCATGAATAATATAACACCCGACATATGTATCAAGGGACAATACATTCATATAAAATACTCAATCCTTTAAATAGAATTTTAATTGAAAACCACATACATGAAAGCATAAAACATTATACAAGATATATAAAATCCTAAAATTGATAGCCTCGGTTCTGGCTAAACTTTTGATCATGTATCCCATTAGTTTGTAAAAAATACCACAGGTAATCACTCATAAAAGCTTCGCTAATCAACTTGGTGATTGAATCTGATGTAACAATTGTTGATGTCTATAAAATAGTGATAGACTCTATGTAATCGCATGTGGGTATTTACATCATGAATCAAGTTGAATATTCCTTTATATAGTGGAAAATCAGATCCTCTAATATGTTTGGTTGGATAAATGGTGCTAGTGTCTAAAACTTTTCAAATGAAAATGGCCCTATATTTAATCACATTCTAGTATTAACACATCTCGAGCCGGGGTGGCGATGAAAATAACCTACTTATTTCCTCCATAACACTGCAAGGCTAAAAAAATTAAGTCGAAGCCATTAGGCCTAATCAATCAAAATGATGATTTTAGAGGCCTTGTATCTAAATCAAAATATCTATTGTTTTGGAAGAATAAAAAATTCAACATCATATTATGATGGCCCAAAATTCAACCACATTCAAAAATCCCCTCATCATATCATAAATTCATCAAATATTGGATTAATTGAATCATACATACATTTAACATCATACAACCTCATTTAAATCCTATGAGTCTCATTATATTGTTGTAGGATTCTCTCAAGTAAATAGGAAACTAGCCCTAGTTAATGGTGTTGAGTTGGACATAGCCTCTAATAGTTTAAAAATGATCACAAAGGACTAAATCAAACAACATGGTTAATAGAATATATTACCAATCAACTAAATCATGTGAACAATACCATAGGCTAGCACCTATTCATAATCATGATTAATTTCAATGGGAATATTGTGTTCAATAGTGCTGAATAGTTTGCTGAATCCCCAGAAAATGATTCAATCATGGATTTCGATTCCATTAGTTCATCATTGGTGCAATAGAAAATCTTTCCTAAAAAACTATGGAAGAAGAGAATATATCAACACTCAAAGAGGATAAAGAAACTCCTTTATCACTCACACCATTCTCTATATATTTTCAAGGAAATATCTCATTGTTAGCCTGGTCTGAGGATGTTACTTCATTATTCAAATATCAAGAAATAAAATCCTCTCTTAACTATAGAGAACACATACAAAGACATTATTATCCAATGGTATATGAAAAAATATATGAAGATAAGGAAGAAGAGTGGGAGGATGGGCTAAGGGATTCATTTCCTTGTATTGAGAAGGGTGTCTCTACCACAATTGATATACTCGAACAAATATATCTCATAATAGAAGAAGACCCATGGACCACATTTATTATTGAGAACAACTATTTGAAAGAGTAATATGTGTATACCTTCATCCATAGGAATCATATGTATGTGTTCACCTGTAAAAATATAAAACATCTATGTCTTGATCCTCAGGAAGACACTCATCACCATAGAATGTTAGAGGACCATTAGAGCATAAAAATACTGACGAGTGGACATACCCAATACATATGCCCAATATAGGGGCGAAAGATGACAAGACTGTCAAAGGAATATTCATTTAAGTTGTCTATTATCCCATCTGGATAGAAAATATAACCACCTTCAAGTATAAGAATATGCAAATTAGTACATCCATTGATTTCATATATATTAATAGGAACTGACCAATAGTTGATTTCCTAGTCTTGATCACATAACAAATATTTGATAAAATAAGAGTACATTAGGCTATCTCCTTTATATATGGATATTCAGAATATAATAATATATGAATGGACCAAGAAGATTAAGATGTCACAACCTTCAATCCCCACATAGGATAATTTTTATATCATGTAATACCCTTTATCTAGAAGAATGTCGGCAATAAATACAAACACATCATGCATAAAATTTTCAAACCCTTCCTATGAGAGTTTTTCAAGTACTATGTTGTTTTCATGGTGGCTAAATCTAGATTGTGACTTTACCACTTTAAGGACTTGAAAACCATCTTCAAAATCATCAAGCAGTACATCCTAAAAATAAACCACTTGAAATGTACCTTAGAGCTTACCTCCAAAAAATTTCTCAGCTTCTTTGTATGCTACCATTTCATCAAAGTAGACCATGAGAAGAAAAAGGCTATCGTTGGAATGTCACATCCTTAGACCATCATCGAGTTGAGAGGAAATTAAAGAAACATAGACTTCATCCACTCCTTCATTGACAACCATGCTCTGAAATATTTCCCATCCAAAAGATTGTTGAAAAATTGGGTTACATGTCAGTGAACTAATGGTTGTTGGGATTAATTAGACAATCTCATGAAATACAACTTATGAACAAAATTATCTATGACTCATGTTGAAGGAACACTACTTATTTTTTATGAGACACCTTAGTGTGATTACATTGTGTCATCATTTCTCAAAAGAGTGACACAGGCTGTGAAAAAGGACTTTATTACCACATCCATACAATGATCGATGTTGAGACTTGTTATATATATATTAAGAAGAGATTTCAGGTGATAATATATTCAGTACAAAAGATGAAACACTATATACAACTTCATTTATTCTATTTGGTATCTCAATTAAAATGAATAAAAAATATTCTTAGTCATCCGATGTTGACTAAACATTTGTCACGTTGGGAGGTAATCCTGTAGTATTTCAATATTCATTTCATTCCTCATAAATATATTTAATTTCAAGAGTTTATTGACTTTCTTAAGGTTAACCCCTTATTAGAAATAAATCTACTAGACATTGAAAGTCCCTATGAATAGGTTTTCTCTATTAAATTGGTCTCTGAAATATAGGAGATCTATTTTGAAAGTGCATCTAGAATCCCGTTAGGAAATAGGATCGAAGTCCCAAATCGTAACAATGTGGGTCTGGGAGCCATGTTCATATATCAAGAAAAGGAATTCCATCCTTATTTCTTCCTTCTATAAGATGGGTTCATGGACAACAAATTATAATCTGAAGCTCTCATTATAGGTTTAGAGCTGTCACATCAAGTATAATTAAATCTCTTGATGATAAAAGGTGAATCATAACTAGAAAATATGATTGTTAAAGTTTATTACTCAATAAAAAGGAAGACATAATCTCCCAGCTAGAACATGTATGGAAATTCATTGACGAATTCACCTTGGAGATGAAATTGAATCATGTCCCATGGTTATTAAATGCCCTAGTTGATGCTCTATCAAATGCAATCACAACTCATGATAGTCAAGAGTGGGATGAAACATTCATCGGCGTTGAGCACTACCATATTGTCACATAATCCATTCAATCCCTTGTGGATGAGATCAATGAGATTACCCGACCCCTGATTTGTACTGTCCTATCTCTGATTGGATGAAATCAATAGTAGACTACCTTAACGATGGAGAAATATCATAGGAACGACCCAGGAAAGAGAAAATATGAAGAGTAGAAATTAAAACGGTTCCCGTTGATTTTAAAAACCATAAAAATATAACTCTATAATTGGATACCTAATGGGGCCCTTCTCAGGTGAATTGATGGAGAAGATACCATAGCTATCATTAATGAAGTGCATGATAGAGCTTGTGGGGATCACGAGTAGGGAATCAATAATTCCCATAAAATTTCAACTATTTAGTACTAATGCCGACTCTAGCATAGGACATAATTAAATTTACCTAAAATTTCAATTAATTCATTGTTCATTCAAATTTAATTCCCAAACCCCTAGATTTATTACACACACCATGTACTTCATTCCATTTTACATATAGGGAATTCTTGCCATAAGGCCATATAATCCATCAAAATCCATGTATTTTATTAAATCTCTACTACAACTGACTTCTTCTACATGTTGGATGAAGCCATGAACCTTAAAAAAATTGGGGAAAGGAACATTGTCATCATTGTGAGAGGAAACATCATCACAAATTTCAGTGTCACTCATATAATACTAATAGAAAACTTCCCCAAATGATTCTCTACTGAGTTAGAGAAGTTATACCAGAAATATGACATTGAGTTCCACCATTTATCCCTCTACCATACTGTGGATAACAGTCATATAGAGGCCATCAATATGATCTCATCAAATATACTCCAAAATATTGTATATAAAGGTAAAAATTCTTGATCGGTAATGATCGTACATGGCTTGTGGGATTACCAGACCACATCCCACACCAACACATAGGAGACCCCACAATAATTAGTATACGATATAGAAGAGGTCCTTGACCTCAATGTTCAATTATCCTCACTCTTTGTAGCCACATGCGATCGATTATAAAAATATAAGGAACTCTAGATGTGGAAGGATGAATTAGGGAAACTTAATGACAATATATTTAAATCCTTGTATCATTTGGAATTCCACCAAAACCAGATCGCAAGATCCATTAACCAAAAGTTTCACCTTCAATATTTCCTAAAAGGAGACACTGTGTTGGTACTCATATCTCCAATGATACCTGGAAACAAAACCCCCAAATGTGAGGAAAAAATGGGATAGTCCTTAAAATATACAGAATTTCTACTCCAATGGAATATATTCCCTAATTTCAATGGATGGAAAACTCACCATGGATCTCACCAATGTAGGGTTCCTAAAGAATAAATTCACATCCAAAAAAGTAAAATCATCCCTATATTTGAAAGATTAACTACAGGGAAAATCATTAATGTTTCATGATGATAAAATTCTTTTCACATTTTTCCCATACTATATAATGATAAATTTTTATTCTGAGTCAAACCATAATGAATTTAATCTATATTCAAACCTATTGGGACTATTTTCTATGGACTTGGGCCTCACAGTCCCTCACTCAAATCATGATTTCCCTATGTTACACCACAATTTTTTGTTTTGGGAATCTATCGTCCCATATTTTGAACTCCATGAAATTTAACTAGGTTATATTATCCTAATCGTATGAAAAAAACGTCATAACATCAACATACTCACTGTATTATGTAATATTACATGAGAATCATTGTTCTAATCAATGATTCACAAAACATGATATAGATATATGTGGGAGAAAGACAGAATTCCCATATCCACTATGTGAGATTCAAATCCACATATGGAGTCTCTCTATTAAGAACTATGTATGGAATTATTCATGTCCATTTATGATACTTATATTCACATGTAATTTAAATCATTTTCCTACCACCCCAATGAAAATTTACAAATTCCCCTCTCATTGTATATTGGTCAAACCTACAGAGGGATCCATTCATTAAGAACTCGTGTGGCTTCATTCTGGCAATAAGTGGGTACATAGAGAAATCATAAATTTTTCTATTATTCCTAGAATTAATTTTCCGGACATTCATATATTCATGATCACATGATATAAATTACATGATACACCATCTCTGTCATAAGAAAATAAACAAAATAACCCCAATATCTTCATTCAATGAATTGAACAATGCAGCAATATAATGTTCTCACAAGAGAGAACATTGACCCCAAAATCCATCATCTAAAATTCCATATTCATGAACTAAATACAATCATATTCCTACAAATAATAGATATTTAGTGTCTCCTATATTATAAATCAAAGGCCAGCCACCATAATTGTATACCAATTCCCCCTCCATGTATATAGATCCGACATACATAGAGAGATCATTATCAAAAACTATGTGTGGATTGATTCTCACTCAATGGAATTTATAGTGACATTCGATACTGGCATCCTGGGATTAGTTGTGAAATACATGAAATTCCCCATGTATACAAGCTAAATCAATATAGGGGACTCTAATGAAGTCATATTGACAAGTATATTTTAGAAAAAATTCTCCCTCCATTTACATGAATCTGATCTGTATCAGGAAGTGTATCAAGACCTATATGTCGCCTGATTCATTCCCAAACAGGATACATAGTGACACCATGAAATCTGGTTCTGGTGCCAACTGTTTCATTCCCACAAATTCATATTGGGAAACCCTCTTCTTAACTATATGGTGTTAAACTTCATGGGGTCTGAGAAATATGTGTTTCTTGATTCGTGACCACACAAGATACGTAGTTCCACCAGGATCTCAAATCCTAGGTCCAGAAGTACAAAAATATAAAAAATAAAATTTAAACCCTCCTACTAGTGTATGAGAAATAAATACACTTTGAGTTATATTATGAAATACAAATGAATTGATTCTCACTATGATGAGATACGTAGTGAAGCCCATATTTTTCATCTTGTTCAAGATAGAATAAATTTATAATTCCAATGTCATTCGTTTTTTCTAATTTCTGTGGTGGAATAAATCTTTTCTGCAACTTGTTTCTCACAACGAGAATAACTCACAAGGGAATATGAGTTTCACCCTGGGATTCACTACATTATAAACTTTTATTGATCAATATTAGTGTTTTTATGATCCTGGAATAATTTCCTTAAATGGAGTAACAATTTTTCTTACTACATGATGTAAAAATTTAAGGTTCCCAACATCCACTATAATTCACATTGGTTGACCCATTCCCTTACCACAAGGCGTTAAATATCATGGGTATTATAGAACTATGTGTGGCATGTTTCTCATTTCATTGACATATATAGTGACTCCAAATACTTTTTTCCTAGTAAGATCCATGGTGAAAAGAAAGAAGAAAAAAGTCCCCAACTTATATATAATAAAAGATATATACAATAGATATTATGTTTGGGTTCCTTGTTCAAGAATTTATTGAGTAAATCGATTTTAACTCCCATAAATACTAGTCATATATATGTAGGTAATTTCAAACTCTATGCATAATTTCATTTTGAATGTTTCTAATATACCTGAGAATATCACATGAAATCATCAAACACTATCCACAAATGATTTAGGATTATCACCTTCTTATTATGGACATCGGTGATGGGTGGGGTCAATATCCAAAATAAACAATTGCCTAACCATTCATAATATACACCATTTTTCTCTACATAAGTTTCCCAGAAAAAGTTATTGTCAACCAAAGGAACCCGCCCCCCGGAGAAAATTCATTATCTTCTTAGGCCAATATTGAATTTTTTCCCATATCATTTCTCATGATATGTGAATCCCTAAAATCACGGGTTGTTATTTCTATTCAATAATTTATGAGTTATGTCATATCATCCTATCCTCAAGATCATCATATTACTCATCATTTCCATGAAATATTTTCTAAGTTGAATGACCAAAAATTCCAAGACATCGTGACATCCACATAAGTATATGTTAAATAACATGGATGCCATCCTAGTCGTGTGACACTAAAATTTTCAATTCCATAGAAATATGCATGGATTTATCATTTCCCCTTAAGGGTGTATAGTGAAACTAAAAATTCCAATCTTGGGTCCATCAATATCAAAATTTAAAAATTCCCTTTAATTATTCATAAGTCAGACCTACATAGGGAGCCATATCAAAACTATGTACGACCTGATTCTCACTCTGATGGGATATTCAGTGATTCATGGATCCTATATCCCGATCCAGTCCCCAAAAAAAATTACAAATCTTATATAAATAAGATTAATCTATATATGATAGTATAATATGAACCTCACACCATTCAATAGCTCATATAAAAATTACAATTCCCCGCACCCACATAAGATTTTGATTGAAATGTGAGGGAGCCTTCTTGGAACTATGTATGGATTTATTTATACCCTCTCAGGATACATAATGATTTCAGATTCACAAATAATTGGTTTAGAAACAAGAGAAAAAAATTATAATTGCTCTTACCTATGCATGAGTATTACATTCATAGGGAACATTCTTAATCCTAAACTACAAAAATATTTCTACCCCTTCCAAGGATGATTTTACAGAAATTTTTACTTTCATTTTCGGGAACATCTCTTTTAGAAACCAAAATATGTTTTCATAAATTATGAATCCCCAAAACCCACTCCCACTATTAGAAATATAGGGCCACTATGATTAGGAAACTTTGGTTTGATTATCCCCAATATTCCCCAATCGGCTCCCTATAGGTTTTCTATAAAAAAGTCCAATCATCCAATGAAACATTTTTTCATATAAGAGGATTTTACTACAAAATCACCCCAATGATGTTTACATTCCACTTAAATACTCAATTTCAAAATGACCCATATTATAACTTACACCTTCCTCTTTCATGCTTGAAGATGATATGATATTATTTGATACATTACAATGAAATAAAATTTCATTTATCCCTAGATTATAGCTATGTTACCATAAACTGTATCTCTTGAACTTCCTTGCCATAGGACATAAAAATTCACCGACAATGTCCACATTTTATGATATGAAACCGAAAGACGTTGCATCCTTCCTTTACCTAATCCAAATCTATATAGCTGTGGTTTCTCATTAATGAAAAAAGACAATATATATTACCTCGTAATTTTTAAACACCATTAACATGATAATACTCCCATTGTGGTCTTTAAAAATCCAAATTTTCAAAAATTAATTGGCCATCAAAAATAAATGATAAATTTAATAGGGACCCCTTTTTTTGACTATGTACAATATTCCCATGTTGGCTCTGTATAAGATTCCCATAAATAGACCTGTAAACCAAAGTAAAATATATCATAAAGAGATGTTTTTCCTACCTCTGTACGCCCCAACAATAACTTTTTGGAAACCATATTCACATTTAATTCATGTATATTTCAAAATATCATGTCTCAGTTTAACAAATCTATAAAAATAAACATATGAAAAATCCCACATTTATTTATAAAAACAATAGAGACAAACTCATATAATAAACCATATTGGGGAACTCACCCCGTAATTCTGGAAAAGTTATTGAAACTAAAACATTTGTGAAATTAGTATTGTTTTTTAGATACTAAACTGACTATAGATGGAGGCATAAATTGCCCCACACTGAAACCCTACAAATCGATCCCTATAAAAAACTTGAGTTCTAGCATGCTAAACCTACTCTTTGTAAGGTATAGGAAAAATCAAGAAATAAATAAAAATTAAGAGTAAAAATTATTGTTCAGTAAAATACCCTAAAAGTGAGGACTAAGAAAAAGTCAATTGATTCCTGCTAAGACTACGCTAAATTGTGTTTTGAAACAATAACAGTGATAATAGAAAAGACACAATGGTTTTAGTAGTTTCTGTGTAACCCTAGAAACAGTCGAAACTAGGCTTGCTCAGTCCCTCAACTCGTGAAATTATTTATATCATTACATGATCATGTCAATTTGATTATCTTAAATGGTAATTTAAATTTATATCCAATGATGAGATTATTCAATTCATATGAGATAGATTATCTTTTAAATCTCATTGAAAATTATGATTCATGGACATCATTGGATAGGATAAAAATATGAAATGGATGAAAAAACTTGTTTCATATCATTAAATGATAATGTAAGAGCATACAATACCAGGAGTGTCTCCATATAAATAAAATTTTACGGTTAGAGAGCCTCCTTTGTAGACTAACATATATGGTATAGTGTTCAGTCCAAATACTCTATGGCTCAGTGGATCTTGGATAAGGTTATAGCCCTAGAATCTACATAGCACCATAGTCTCTCCGGCTTCATAACTGCTTCCAGTCTTGGATGTTCATCATCTTACACTATTTTATTCACTTCACCAATCACTTCTTTAGTGTGATACAATTCATCCACTAGCCACTCTAGATCTTGGCTATGACACTCCAACTCTTTTTGAAGTCACTCTTCTAAGTTACTACAATATATAATTTCATCTTATCTCATCATGAGCATTCTATTATGCTTAATAAATTATTTAAGAAGGATCTCCTAGTCCACAAAAAAGATGATACATGGGCTCTGTAATAGAGAGGTGAGATTGGAGAGTACTATCCATCAGCAAGGAAGTAATCAACTAATTCAATATATCATGGATGAAATTATAGTCAAGAACCACATACATTATAAATGAAATATAGTGGAATAATTTGGGAAAATTTCCCTACATGTTAAAAAGGGGTCTAAGGAAATGGCTTTTATAAATCCTTCAATATATAATGGTGGGTAGAGAGATGGTCATCCAGAAACTCCTAGTCCTCCATATAATCACTCTCAAATAGTAATATATATATATATATACATCATTGTATGTGTGGATAATCAATTCTTGAAATGGTCTTTATTCCAAAACCATGTGATGGATTTATCCCACATTAGTTAGTTCTCATACAATATCACTAGGTAGATTGATCAGAACATCAGCTGCTGTCACAGAAATAAGTTGATGTAATTCTACAATCAGAAGAATGAAACAGTTAACCCATAAATACCAATATAAAAGGTAATGGATGTAATGGTGGATAAGTAACCACCATATATCAATAAATAAACATCCCTACCCACCATTGTTTCATCACCACTCAATAGATTGGGTTTTGCATTATTTGTTTGAAAATTATATTTGTCTTCATCCGGATATATCTATGGTGGAAACTAATGAACAACCAAGATAGAAATCTGTAAAAGGACACCCAATGATACATTACTCATAGTAATGGTCATCATGTAACTTGATATGACATATTATTCTAATCCTTCAAGAACCTGAATCGCTCCCTCTATGGGGGCTATTTTTTCCAAGGGTGAAAGATCAATATACGGAGTAGTAAGTGGTCCAATGAAGACACCCTCTATGTTGGGGAATAATTTTTTTGACATCAAAAGATTTAACATCAAGGGTTAGGGATATACTTGTGGAATTCAGTTGTTAAAGGTTTTCCAATATATTTCGCAAATGTTGGTTGAGTCACCACATTCATCACCCTTGGAGCATAATAAGTAAAAATAGATAAAGAATCAACTTTTTAAGGATCTTCTACTCATAGGATAGAGGTAGTTAGATCTTAAGTGTTTCCCATGGGTCTTAGGTTCACCCAAAAGGGACTCATTTAGATTGGGTTCAATATATTATTCAACTACAACCACCATATGTATCACTTGTATCTCTAAATAAGAAGGCACTATAACCACCATGGAAACTGTTTCCTGATTACTCGCCATAGCTAAAAACATTCATATTCATGAAGATTGTTTTTTAAATTTAGACACATAATTTGGAAACTAAATAATTAAATGAAATATTCACCTTTTATCCCTACCATAATAGTTATTGTCAGTTGTGCTTCTTATCAGTATCAGATGGATTTCTATGGGGACGATCCCCTAGAGGGAACAATGCGTTGTACACGAGGATAAAATGCATTAGTTGGATTTGAAAATACTACCTCTGTATGATCCCTTGTCCTAATGTTCACCACTCTAGTGACCCCCATATATAGAGGGATATTATCCACAACAACAGTGTACATTATGATGTATTCTAGTGAGCATCTAGCTTTTTTTAAAAAAAAAAGAACCCATGCATAATAAAAGAAAACAAAAGTTTACATGAAGCGAAAGGAAGGAATTTTATTACAATCTCTTTCATAGAGGTGAAGAAAATCAGCTGGCAGTGCATCCAGCCAAGTCATGTTCTGGTGGACACCTTTATTGGCAAGGGCTTCAGCAACTGCATTTGCTTCACGGAAGGCATGTGTAGCAATGTAGTCGATCTTCTGAAGCGAATTCAAGCAGTTCATCCAGCGCATAGTAAGCGTCCAGGCTAGATGAATGACTCCGTTCCAAATTTCTTGAACAATAGTGGTAGAATCACTTTCAATCCACAGTTTACGCCAAAATCTTTGCAGCGCAAAATCAACAGCATGGATGACTCCAAGCATCTCCGCTTCAATGGAAGAGGCGATCCCACAACCACCGTAAAAGTAACCATGAAAATGGTCATCAGAGTCTCTGTAAATGGCCCCACAACTAGCAGGTCCAGGATTGCCTTTTGAGGCGCCGTCGACAATCACTTTAATCCAACCCGGCATCAGAGGTTGCCAGAAAACTTCAAAGGGTTGCTTGAGCTTCGGGAAAATACCCGGGACATGGATACGTCTAAGGATCTCGAAGTCTCCAATATGATTGCTACAAAAATCTTTTTGAATTGATGCAGCTTCATGAATCGCAATGATAATTCGAGCTTTTCCTGCATTAAGACTGAAAGAGTGATTATTATGGATAAGATCATTTCTTACATACCGGATTTCATGAAGAAGTTCAGCCACTGCTGCAAGAAAAATGTGTTTGACTTGCCGAGAGGCGCCATATTTAGTACATTTCTTCAAAAGCAAACAAATCGGGTCAGATAAAGACCATGAAGAATTAAAAAGCTCAAAAATATAGTTCCATAATGTCGTGGCCGTAGCACAAGACAAGAAGATATTTTCAGAATCCTCTTTGTGCTGATTACATAAATGACATTTTGAGCAAAGTTGAATGCCAGAGGCTTGAAGCCGATTTTCAGTGGGAAATCTATTGTGAGAAATACGCCAAATAAGGGAGAACCTGGATGGTTTGATCCAAGTCTTATTGAAAGTACTCACCCAATTATAATTATATTCATTGTCAGAAAAATTGTGCATGTAGAAATTTTTTGAATCAAGTATGCCATTGGGAGCGGGTTGCAAAACAAGGAAGTCCCCAGAAGTGGAGAAGGTATTATTTTCAATAATTTGAGCAATGTCGTTGGGGAGATCATACTTATGAAGATGCATAACATCTTTAATAGTGTGGGTTGTGTTTATAGAAGTGTGTTTAGGAGAAAACATAGAAATTAAAAGAGTACCTATCCAGTTGTCACACCAGAATTTAATGTTAGAGTCAACGCTGACCATCCACCTAGAATTAGCCATAATCTTATGATAAGAGTTTCTAATAGAGGGCCAGATTGAGGAGTTGATGAAATTAAGGTTTCCTTTTAAAAGTTTATTTAAAAATTTATATTTTAAAAAGTCAGTGGCTTTAGAGTTGTTATTAATAAGGCGCCAAGTGAATCTCTCTTGCAGAGCATCGTTGAACAATTTTAAGTTTTTGATGCCAATGCCTCCATTATCAAGAGGTTTACAACATGTCTTCCATGGGATGGTAACAGGTTTCCTTTCAAAGATACTTCCCGTCCAGATGAAATTTTTTATAAAGGTATTGACTTTCTTGAAAGTACCTATGTGCCATTTATAAATCATGAGCGAGTAGACCAGCTTAGAGACAATGGTAGATTTGACAAGACAAATTCTACCAGCCATGGAGAGGGATTTCCCCTTCCAAGTAGAAAGTTGATTAATAATTTGATCCGCGATATTAGAGAAATATGATGATTTAGGACGTCCCTAGAAAATCGGGACGCCCAAGTACGTGAAGGGAAAAGAACCTTCCTTAATTCCATGATTATTGGTGATAATGGATTTTCTTCTAACATGAAAATTTTTACCGAAGAAAATGTGAGATTTGTTCCAGGAAATAGATTTTCCAGAAAGGTTCTCGTAATGAGAGATAGCTTGTTTAAGACATTGAATATTTCTTTGATCTCCCTTAAGAAACAAAATAATATCATTAGCATAGAGGATGTGAGTGGGGACAATAAGGTTTCTAGCGGGCTGAATGGGTTTATGTTTATTTTGATCAACCAGATTATGAATGAGTCTGCTAAAGTAGTCTTCCGCAATAACAAACAGAATGGCCGAGAGGGGATCTCCCTGTCTGACACCTTTAGAGAATTTAAAAAATCCACGAGGGGTGCCATTAATTAATATGGAAATGCTAGCAGATTGAAATAAAGTCTGGATTCTCTTGATAAAAGTCTCATGAAAACCAAAATTTTTCAAGACTCTAAATATAAAGCCCCAATCAATGGTATCAAAGGCTTTTCTAATATCAAGTTTGATGGCCACACAACCCCCCCTATTATTTTTATTAAGGGTGTTGGTACATTCTGAGGCGAGACAAATGCAGTCTTGGATGGATCTATTCTTAATGAAACCAAACTGATTCCATGAGACAATTCTGTTGCAAATCGGAGCCAATATGTTGGCAATGATTTTAGTAATGATCTTGTAAAGGGTATTGATAAGAGCAATTGGTCTAAAATGATGAATTTCAGAAGCATTTTCAACTTTGGGTATTAAGGTGATGAATTGAGCATTGATACCCCGAGGGAGGGATCCGTGAATGAAAAAAGACCTTATCAACTTACAAACATCTGAACGAAGAGTGTCCCAGTGATTTTGATAGAAACCATTGTTAAAACCATCCGGTCCAGGAGCACTATCAGGATTTACACTAAAGACAGTGTCTTTAATTTCATGCTCCAAAGGAATAGCTAAGAGGGAGTCATTGTCATGCTCATTCACCATTAAGGGGATAATATTAGAATCCAGAAAAATATTTCTCTCAGGGCCATTGAAAATTTCATTAAAGTAAGAGACAACATGATCCGCGATGGCTTCTTCAGATTCAATGATCAAATCCTTGTGAATCAGTTTAGTGAGAGGATGATTGGCTTTTCTGGTTCTTTGAAGAGAGTTATAGAATTTAGTATTTCTATCTCCATCAGCTAGCCATTTGGTCCTAAACATTTGCTTCCGGATTTTATCCTTAAAGGTGAGTAAGGTGTTAAACTAATAAATATTCATTAGTTTAATATTTTTCAATCATGATCAAAACTATGCTCTTGACTCAGCAAAAACAATAAAATATACCATTGTATTAATGGATGTAGATGTCTATTTCATCCAAATATATGGCCACCTCAGGAGGTTCTTCTTGAGAAGAACCCACATGGGGGAAGTGACCAATAAAAAGCCTAATTCTTCAAGATGATCTTCTTGGAGAATTTCCAAAATATAATAGAATGATTGTCTAGACCACAGGATGTGCCATAGTCTCCAAACCTCTGGGAAGGACATAGTGATGGGGATAGAAAATGTTGAGATTTCTGCTACAGGAAGTTGTTTGGGTTTCAATAGCCAAAAATATTTTGGCTGACTCAGCCACATTGGAACCCTCTCATGTTAGTAACATGCAAGAAACTAAATGAGAATAATGAATTTCTCCAACCTATGTTATAGTAGGAGGATTTATTACATCTGAATCCTTGGAGTAATGGCTATAAAGACACAAGGTTGATGTAATGGACATTACAACCAATTTGCATAATACTCAAAATAGTAAACAAGAACACTCCCAATGGCCATATTAGTTTAGGTCCTTTTGAAACATGGAATAAATTCTTCTTATTTGGTGAAATATATTTATAATATTTCATAATTATCTCCCCCTTTAGTACCCCTATGTAAAACCTTTCTATAAAACCCAAGGAAAAGAAAACATAAAAAGTAGTGATTTGAGATGCTCAATAAGGGAATAAAAAGGAAATATTTAGGCATATAATGAGAAAAACATTATGAAAAAATGATCAAGAAAATATATGAGCATACTATTCTTATAAAAAATCATGGAATAATTATTGATAGTAAAAAATACATGAATCATAATGAAACCAATGAACATAATATGTGAGATCATTACATTCATATTAGAAATGAAATTTTGTCACACACATAAACATATAACACTGTGAACATATCTCAATAGTAATATGTTTAATCATTAAATTATGGAAATGAAATTAGTCCCTTCGATAAAAATATGTACATGGAAACTAGGTCCACTGAAAAAAATAATGTACATGAAAACTTGGTCCAGATATAGAATTGTGAACATGAAATCAGGTTCTCACATAACATATATGTACCTCATGAGTCATCCTTAATAAATGCATTGGTATAAGATATAGGTCCCACCCATCACAAAATGATATCAAAAAATTATTATTCCATAATAACACAAATCATTCAACATATCATTACCTAAGGAGTAAAATTGGTTTCATAAACAACATTATATCATAACATAATCTAGGAAAAACAATTTTTTTAATAAATAGTATAAACATAATAAAACCATTGGAATAATGGGGATAATATACTTTAAAAATAACCTTATTTAGGAATGTAATACTAGATGGAAATTATTATCAATAAAATACATGAAATTGATTTTTTGGGAAAACATCCTTTCATCTTAAAAAATGTTTTATTTTCTTAAAAAGGTGATATATATTTAATGGATATAATTTCATTGATGATAAATAAGATAAAATATAAAGTATGATTCATGTAAATAAGGAATCATTAACATGTAAAAATTAATTCATTCTATACTATTTATATAATCATTCCTCTCATTATTTATAAAGAAATTTCAAATAGAACCTCGTTAGAAAAACAAAAGAAAGATTCATTTCAAACCATGTAGAAAAAATAAAAAATGTCTAAAATTAAATTTAAAAATAAGTAAGATAATTCAAAAACACTTTATTAATGATTTTTTATATAACATGGAAATGGAATATAAATAAACATGAGTAAATTCATTCATATTAATAATCTGGGATAATAATGAGATTGAGAATTTATCTGTTACCTTACATCTGGTTTCATCCATATTTATCAAAAATGCATGTATAATAGCTTTTAAAATATTATTAACCTATAAAAGAGTCACAATAGTATTTATGATATCGTATATGATTCATTTATGTCTTTATATTACCTGTTCATTTAATAGATACATGTTAAAACAATGTTTCAGAAAATAATATCTTTGTTTATAATATGGGTTGTGATTTTTTAGTCATGATCTCACTACTTATATAATTATTTAATTATTTATAAAATGTATAAAGTTATTTATATATCATATATAATCATTGTATAACTATATTTATAGTAGATTGATAAATGAAATGGAAAACATCATTCATGGAGAGTGTAGGTCATACTTACGCCTGAACGCCGCTCCTGTTTTCTTATTGTATTGAATGGAAACAAATAAATAATATATATATATATATTAATTAAATAAAATTATTATGTACTGTATTTTAAATTTATTCATTATATATAATTTCATAATCATTCTTAAATTGTTGTTGTCGAGGATGAATCTCAACGTGTTTTGGAGATGGTTTGTTGTACATACGAACGAGAAATGATATAATTCCACTAATGGTTAAACAGTACGTAATTCAATGTTATATTAATTCTAAAAAATAACTAACATTTCAGATTTATTATTTATATCCATTATATTCATATTTATATTCATTAAAATAATGTGTATATAAAATATTGTTTATACCGCGTCATGGAGATGTTAAGTCGTATGTCTTCACGCAAGGAGATATTTTTATTTATTGGATGTGTAAAAGGATAAATATGGTTTTAATATAATCGTAAAAATATCTAATAATATATTAGATACTATATTTATTACTTTATCATGGAAACAACATAGAAAATGGAAGTAGAATAGGAAAATAACTTTGAAATATATGGTAAAATAATTACATCTTCTTCAAGTGTTTCATTTAGATTTTCATAAAAGGACTGCATAGGTAGGATTTCCGCCCAATGTATAACCTCTAATATGAATATAGGTAGTTTATTAGGAATAATGGGTTGGGTTCGGCCAACCAAAAGTGATTTAGTGGGTTGAATATAAGGGAAAGAGAGGTTCCCTTTTATAATTGAGGGGATGGGCACTTTAGTAAACTCCAAAACTATTAATTTAATTTATATTAATTTTAAAATAAAAATTAATAAAAATTGTGTTATGTTGAAGATAAGATTATTATAGTTCTACATATTCTTATCAAATAATTTTAGGACATGAATGGAGTTTTGTTTAAACCTTATATGTTCGGTTTACCCTCAAATAATATATTTTAATTTTAATCATTGTAACAAAATATTAAAAATATAGCGGTAAACAATTTAACCTATATGTGTTCCATAACCCATAAATGCGAAAATTATGAACTATTCAACTTATCATAGTAACTTTGTAATTTTTAAATATTCTGAAGAATTTAAAACAATTTAATAAAATATTATTTTTATAAAATAACAATAATATCAATTCTGACACTATGCATTTCATTGTATTCAAATAAAATTCAAATATAGAAATAACATTGAACAAAACCATTGAATAACATTATAATTTATTCATATTCACTCGAAAATTAATGGAGAACCCTAATTAATTAAAAAAATTAATTTAAAATTTTTCTTATTATTTCTTGGATATTTCTATTCCTAAAAAATTTCTATATCACTATTGTGTCAAAATTTATGGTAATTATTTAATCCCTAAATATTATATATATATTCATATGATATAGAAAATTTTATTATATTTTCAGACACAATTAATTATTGATTCTGTATCAAATTTATCATAATATTAATTTTATTATTCTTATAAGAAATTAGCGTGTGACATTTTGTCACTTTCATGTCACATTATTTTATTTTGATAATATTTAAATCAATTTCAAGAATAAAATAAATTAAATTATTCAATTCAGATACCATGATGATACGGGTAGTTGGTTACTCATCCAATTGTATTGTATCATGTGTTAGGGAAATTTTATTGTTCTTATCATATTACTTGGTTACCAAAATTAACTGATTTACAATTAACCACATTAAATAAGAATTTTAGTATTTACTATTCATAATATAAAAAAAATAAAAGGATCCTATATATAGATTTTTGACTAACCTATTATAAATTTGAACTCCATTTTTCAAAATTCAAAACATATTAGTTTCATTAATTAAATTAAAATTAATCCCATTGTCAAAATGCGAAAACATGATTTAAAAGTTAAAATATTACAAAATATTGAAATGTTTTTACTTCAAAATTAAATTTAGAATTATTACCAATGACCTAAATTATATTTAATTATAAAAATATAATATATTTATGTTTTAAACCATTAAATAAAATAACTTTACTATATAAATTACTTCGATGAAAAATGTTTTTTTTCAATTAAAATATAGTATATTTTACTATTCCAGAAAACATGAAACTTATGATAAAAATATCAAAAACCTTGAAAAGTAAATTTTTATATCCTAATTAAAATGAATTAAATTATTTTTTCAAATTTAATTGAAAAAGATGTTAAAAAAATATTTAAAATGGTTGCTCCATTAAAAGTTGGGAAACTGCAATTTTTGGAAAATATTTCATTTGTCAAAAAATTTGAATTTGTTATTATATAATATCTTTAAAACATAGAAGATAAATTTTAAACATTATATTGAATATATTACACACACACACACATATATATATATATATATATAATAATGTGTGATTTTACAAACTCACATATATTCATTTTAATAATTATTCAAAAATACATTTTCATTTCATTTAAAAAATTTATTTATTTTCATTTATAATTAATTATATATAAATATGTAAAGATTATTTTCTTAATTCACAAAACATTGTTCATATCCACCATTTTATTTTTTAGTTTATAAGGTTATATAATAATATTTAGTTGATCTCTTAAACTCAGTATTCTGTGAAATGAATTATATTTCAAGAACGCCAAATTTTGTGTAACACAAGACAAGAATAGTGTTGTATATTCTGCAAGAAAATATGGCATTCGTTTTAGAACATGATTATATTGTTTTACTATATAAAAACGAAAATTAATTAAATTAGAAAAATATATATCATATTAATATTGGGAAATTACATTATATCCCCCCTAAAATGAATTTCCCCTCGAAAATATTATAGCTTATAAACGGATTAATACTCGAATGTTTATTTCACAGAAACCCTTATAATGATAAAATATCTAAAAATTCATTTTAAAAAGAGGTTGTTGAAAAAAAAAACAGTTCCCCAAATTAATTCATAACCAGCTCTCTACATCGGTGAGCATAGGTGATGATTTTTGGATGGAGTAAAACCATAAACAATAATAGAGATTGATAAAGATCATTGATCACAATAAAGAGGAAGATCTAGAAAATGTTAACAATCAAAAAACAAAAAAAACAAAAATAATCGTTAAATATTCCATTTATATAATAAAAATGATAATAATAAGACCCCTTTTACATCACAATCCTTTTTTATAAATGATGAATAATTTTCAAGAGAAGATATACTTACTTGATTTCAATAAAATATCCCAATTGGCTATGCCTTGAACATTTTTCCATTTGGATATTAATCAATGAAATGAAGATAAATTTTTCATTCCTAAAGCATAAGTAGATTATGTTATCAATTGATAGAATAAAAAGTCATTCTATCTACCATTGTCATAACAAAAAGGTTAGCATAAGTAATCAACTCTTCATAAGTCCACATATCATGATATAATATTTTATTCTAAGAAACTCTTTCCAATGTTTAACTTAAACATTCAATAAATTTATAACCTTACAACCTTTCTGAAATCGAAAAATCCATAACTATGAAACAATTTACACTAAATCAGATAAATATTTTCCCCCAAATATCATATGTAATCTCTTATTGGTCACATTCCAAACATGAGAATACCTACAGTATGTATTCTCTTGATTCTTGGTTTTAACCATAAATACCATATATACTTATTGAAAACATTCACATTCCATTGTTAAAAAGCTTATTATATATATACCTTAATTCCCAAAAAAATTTATAATTTTTCCATGATAGCATAACCCTCTTGTGATCCAATCCATAATTGGTTCTCAAGAAACATGAATCATTCAATTTTAATATTCATATCCATCATTTCATAATCCAAACATCATTACCATAACATATGGGGAAAATTAAGGGTTATACCTCCAATAATCATGTGTTCTATAAATATATCATCATACCCTTGAATAACATTTCTTTGTCATTTTAACTATTCAACATATACTTTATTATCCTTAATGAAGAACTTATTCCCAAAACACATATGTATTTCTTAATTCATATAAAATAATCATTGAATTCCCAGAGATATACATCTTAGTCATCCTACATTATTCTTAAACCATTAAATAGGACCCATTGTCTTAGTATTTTCTAAAATATGAATATATTATTAAGGTTACCCAACCTTAATATAACCATGATTTTTAGGTTTCATCTAAAAAAATAATTCTAGATCATCCCATACCATTCACATGTTGTTTACAATATCTTTATCCTGTGAAATATTATCAATAATCATACAACCTTCATGATTATCAGTATGATATTTCAAAATTAATAAATCAATTTTCATAATTCTCATACATTACATGTCAAAGAAATTAATGTTAACTATGATCTATATATTTAAAGTTATTGACTAAGACCAAAATGAATAGTGTGATAAATATATACCATAGATTAAAAACACATAAACAAGGGAAATTACTTATAATATTTCAATATATGATATACTAGGACGAAAACATGGTTATTAATGATTATTAAAATAAATATGGGATTTTAACATATACTTAGATTTATCTATAGGAAAAAACCAGACATATCCGTAGAACTACCTCTAGTGAACTAATTAATGTTTTGGAATCCTAGTTTACAAAGTTGGACTAATCTGTTTCTTTGATACTATCTGCAATGACTCATTCTTGATATACATGGACATTAAATCAAATTGGCAGAACACTTAAAACATTACCCAAACACTTTCCCAATGAGTGCATTAGTTTAGTAACTTTGGAAACATGGAAACCATTATTCTAATTTGGGGAATGATCTCTAACATCTTCTATAAATAATATCCCCTTTAATAATCCAACCTAAACCCTTTATTTATATCCCAAGGAAAAGAAAACATAAAAAGAGGTGAGCTTAGTTGCTCAAAAAGGGAATAAATAGTATATTTTTTGGAATGTCATTAGAATAATTTAATGAAATATTGATAATGAAATTATAAAATCATAACCTACATATCAAATATTAGGGAATAAATATTAGCAGTTTATACGACATGAATAATATAGAAATCAATGAGAATAATCCATGTGATCATAAAATAATATAAGACATGAAATTTTGTCATACACATAAACATGTAAATTTTTGTACTTATTTAAATAGAAACAATTTTAATCATTATAGTAATGACATGAAATCATAACCTTACATAAACACATGAAAATGGAAACACAATCTACTCATAGAATTATGGACATGAAAACTGAGTCCATGCATATAATTGTTATCATCAAATAATGTCCATTCATAACATATATACATCATGAGTAATAATTAACCAATTCATTCAAGAGAGATATTGGTCCCACCATTAACATAATAAATACCATAAATATTTGTGTCAAAAGAACATAAATCATTCAACATATCATTACCCAAGGAATAAAATGGGTTTCATAAACATCATTCCATTAAAACATAATTTTGGAAAAAATGGATATAATAAATAATAAAAATCATAATAATTCCATTAGAATAATAGGGATATTATACTAAAAATATATCTTTATTAATTAATTTAATATTAGATGGAAAATAATTTTTATAAAATACTAGAATTTTATTCTTGAAGAAAATATCTTATCTTCTTCGTCAACATTTTATTTTCATAAAACAATACATAATTTTAAAAGAAAAAAATTCTTAGAAGATGATCATGAAGACATATAAAGGAATAGTCATGGAATGAAGGAATCATGAAATCACAAAAACGTGTTCATGTCTTATAATTCAAAAAACATTTTTCTCAAACTTTTACTAGATAATTTAAAAAGTACCTCATTTGGAGAATGAAATAATGATTCATTTCAATCCATGTAGTAAAAAGAAAAAAAATTAGTAAAATTAATATAAACATCAATAAGAGAATATTAAATCATTTTAAGAAATTATTAAAAGAAAAAATGGATATGGATGATGAAAACCCATAGTAAATACTTTCATATAAATAGTCTTGGATAACAATGTGGTGAGAAATTAACCCATATCATATGACCTATTTCTTCTATAATTGTCTAAAGATCTATATATTGGTTTAAGCCATATTATTAACTTTTAACTGAATCAGAATAATATTTATTTTATCATATATGATTCATTTATTACATTATATTACCTGGTCATTTAAAAAGAACTGGTTTAAAAAAATTTATAGTGATAATCAAATTGTTTATGATATGTGTTTTTACTTTTCGTTCTTGATATTTTTATAAAGATCATGATTTAAATAAATAAATAATTTAATATATATATATCATATATTTTTATTATAATGTATATATATATATAATATATAAATTAAATAGAATACATCGTTAATCAAGACGGTATGCCATATGTATGCATGAAAGTTGTTTTTGTTTTCTTATTGTATTGAATGGAACCTAGAATATGAAATCTACATGTGTGTCTGTATATATATATATAATTCAAAAATCATGTTTATGTCATATTTTTTATACTGATTTTTTATATAAATTTTTCAATCGTTCATTAATGGTTGAAGTGTATGATGAATCTCATCGTGGCATGGAGACAGTAAGTCATACATACGCACAAGCAACGATATCATTCCCTTAATTGATAAATGGTATGGAATTGGATGGTTTATTAATTATAAAGAGTAATTATCATGTCATATTAATTATATATATCCATTATAATCATCGTTATATCCATCTAAACCAATTTTAGAAGATTTTTTTTCACCATGGCTTGGAGATGGTAATCTATGCATACACAAGCATGGTGATATATATTTTATCATGATAGGAAAAAGGATAATATGGTTATCCCCTAATTAAAAAAATATAAGAATATAGTATATTATATATTTGTTACATTAGCATGGAAAGAACATAGAAAAATTTAGTATAATAAGAAATGAACTTTGAAATAGTTGGTATAACAAGTACCTCTTATTCAAGTGTCTCTTTTTGATTTGAACAACATGACTCCTTAGGTTTGATTTATGTCAAATATATGGACTTTCAGATTATGTGAGGGATGTTTTGAGGATAAATTGGAAGGTTTTGGATGATAAAAATGGGATTTGAGGTGAGAATAAAAGGGAAGGAGAGGTTCTCTTTTATAAAAGAGGGGAGGGCCACGTTGGGAAACTCAATAACTATTAATTCAATTTAAATTAATTTTTTACTCCAAATAACCCAAAATTGACTTTTGTTGAATATATGATGAGTATGTTTTTAATCCACTCATCTAATAATATTTAGACATATATAGATTTTATTTTAAATGTTATCTTTTCAATTTACGATTAATTAATCTATTTTATTTTTATTTATGGTAACAAAATATTATATATATTTAGAGGCTATTTATTTTAACTATATGGGGTAAATTTCCCATAACAATACAGATCATTAACATTTATTCCTTATCATAATATATTTTTATTTTTTAAATATTTTTATAATTTTTAAATAAATTAATAAAATATTCATTTTATAAAATATCTACAGTATCAATTTTGACATTATTCATTGCATTGAATTTAAATAAAATATAAACATAGAGATAACATGAAAAAAATATTAAATAGACTTATAATATGTCATAGTTACTTTGAAAATTTGTAGAGTACAATAATTAATTAATATTATATTTATTTTAATATTATTCATATTAAATATTTGATATTTCTATTATTAATTTATTATCTGCATCACTATAGTGTCTGTATATATGGTCTTTATTTAATATATAACAATTCTAAATAAATTAATCTAATGTATTTTGTTTCCTTATATTTATAGGTAATATTTATTATCAAATATATATAATTTTTATCAGTTTAATAAAATTATTATACTTATAAGAAACAAGAGGATGGCATTTTGTCACTTTCATGTCACTTTCTTTTATTTTAAAAATATTTATATCATTTACATGTAAAAAAGTCCATTAAATATGTCAATTATGATCCTTAGGTGTTAAGGGTCGATGGATAATCATCCAATGAGATTTGGGCATGTGATAGAATAATTTTATTGTCTTTATCATATTACTTTTTTGCATAAATTAACTGATTTACCATTAACTACATTAAATTAAAATTAGAGTACTTATTATTCATAACATCCAAAAAAAGAGATATTTCAAAAAAAATATTGAACTACTGATAAAAAATTTGGAATCCATTTTTCAAAATTCAAAACATAGTAGTTTCCGTAATTAATTTAAAATTAATCATGTTGTCGGAATGCGATAAGAGGTTTAAAAAGTTAAAACCCTAGAAAATAATGAAATGTTTTTAAATAGAAATTAAATTTATAATTCATTCTAATGACCAAAATTATATTTAATAATAATAATATAATCAATTTATATTTTTAAACATTAAAATAATACAATATAATTTTATAAATTATTTCGATGAAAAAAGTGGTTTTAAATTATATTGTAGTTTGTTTTTATTATTCATTAAAAGAAATAAAATTATAAGAAAAATAAAAAACAACCATCCAAAGAAAAAATTTGTATCCTTCTGTAAATAAATATGTTTATTTTGTTATATATAATATAAAATGTTGTTAAAAACTAAATTTAAAATTTTTGCGCCATTAAAAGGTGACAAAACTACATTTTTTTTTGAAAATTACTTTTTTTATCTAAAAAATGGATTTCTTCTTATATCATGTATAGAAAACATATAAGATAAATTTTAAACCTTATATTTAATATATTACATATATATATATAAATAATAAATTAAGATTTATTTTATAATTTTATAAATTGACTACTTTGTATTTAAAAAGTTATTCTGAATTTTTTTCTTTTATATGAATAATGTGTTATTTTACTTTTAAATTAATTATATATACATGTGTAAATAATATTTTCCTAGTTTAGTTACTATTATCCATATTTGACAATATAATAATCTTTGTTATGAATAAATATAAGAATATTTAGTTGTTCTCTTAAGCTCGATCTTGGCTAAAAATAATTCTCTCAAAAGACCATGAAATTGTGTGTAAGAAAAGACAAGCATAGTATTTCATATTGTAAAATATAATATAGTGTTTCATGTAAAATAATATTATCATGGTTTATAATACATCATTTTATATTAATCAAATTAAAAAAATTTATATCTCATTAATATTTTTAGGTGTTATAATGGATATTATCTTCACCATCCAAATTAACTATATACCTCAACATGGAATGATTTTGGAAAGAATAACAGTTTCAGTTCATCCCATAATGGATTGAGGAATCAATATCTTGATGATTTAATTACACCCTAATGGTATCATCATCATTAGAGATCATTGAGAGGATCGACGCATAGCCATATCTGGTCAATGCGGTATCAGTCAACTGTAGGAAGTGACACAGTGCATGAGCTGGATGGGATATCCTCAAAGAATCCTATTATCTAATTGTCATTCAAAAGGTGACATCAAAAGTTATATAATCCTTGATTTCAATTGTATTACTATAAATATGGGTAGTTAAACCCATGGCTCTCAACACTTTCATGGGGGTTATTAAATAATAGATATTATTGGCTTTTTTTGGGAAAGAATTCCTGACTAAATTCATTTTCCCCCCACCTGACCTTAGCTGGTTTTTGGGCCTTGACAATAGGAACTGAGTTTTCTAGTTGATCATCATGGTTTGATCTATTAGAAACATCATCATAGGATCTAGTGAGTATTGGCTTGGAACCCACGGATGGTGGAATCACAATCTGGAATTGTGTGTCCTCCAAAGTGAAAATCAATCGAAGCTGCTGATAAATCAATAAGTACTTCTCATTCTATTCATTATTGAGGGTTGGAGGACACCTCATCCATCAGTATACAGTTTCATTTTTGGTAAAATCTATAGGTTGTGTAACCATTTCATATCAATTCCCCATCACCCCTAACATCCAAGATTCTTTCTCTTAAAGTTATATGACATCCTTGCTTAGTGAATTCCCCTTATCTATCTTTCACTAATGTACTAGAAGGAGGTGAATAATGATAACATGTGAAATGATCCTGATATTTGAGCTAATCCATAATTTCATAATCACTCTATTCTAATGAAATTAACCCTCTTATATATTGGAGTTATGGCCGGATGGTATATTATGAGATCATATGGGTCTTAATATACATGTATCCTCAATATGGGAAAGAGGCTTGCACCAAATAACCGTAATGTGACCCACTGGACGTTATGGTTGCCTCACCTAACTATTTATTCTTAATAAATGTTTAATAATTAACAACATTGGTATGGAAAGGTTGACGCACCTTGTGGGTTCCCTATTGAAACATCATCATGAATGTCGTGAATCTAACTTTAGTACAAAAATGAAGTTCTAGTAGAATCCTATAACATAAAAACATATCTATTAAGGCTACTAGAAAAAACATCCAGTCACGATTAGGAATGAGAATTCAACCCCACTTGTTGAATCAAAACACCTCATGAATGGTCTAGTATACAATAAGACACCTTCATGTTTCAATGTTTAGAAAATATCCCAGCCTCTCTGCATAGGGAACATGTCCAATTAATGATGCGAAGGCATTAATCCAATCCAAAAATTCGACATCCTCTATAGAATGAAGGTCTCCCTTAAAATATCCATTTCCTTATCAGTATGTTTCCTAGAAAGAGAGTGATTCCTCAATGTGTCCTTCCATGATGATGAAGGAGAAGGAACTCATCATATGTATCACCTATAATTGTCACTCTCAATATCAAATGCACATCCAAGAGACTGATAATGTCCTCTCCATGCACTATGTTTAATTTTGTGGTGTCTGGGATCCAAATAATAATGATATAGGAGATATTTATTTGCTTTCAGTCAAGGAAGGTATGTGATACCAAAACTACCTCGTATAGACCCATATCATGTTACTTTACAGTGAATTCCTCACGGCTCCAACAAACCCAAAAAATGCCACCCTGATTCAATGTTGAATGAACCTTCCGGGAGAAGGTCCCATTTTACCGACCACCCTAGTTTCTCATTTTTCATGACCTTATGTGTGATGTTGTGATCGTAAGGGAATCTTCCATCTAATGTCCACAAGGTTTTCTCCAGTGATATAGGAGTATAGTTCAAATTAGACTCAGTACTGTTTGTTACCTCGATAAATTCTCCCTTGATGAATAGTTGGCTTGGGGAGTATTAATATTTTCAGTTATACACTATATATGTTGGGTTTCTTTGAAAAGAGATTGAATCAACACATCACATGCTAACCCAAATCCATAAAGGGTAAGCCTATTTGAGACCAAATACCCCCTTCGATTGGCATTAAGATCTCTATCAAAGAATCGATGAATCATGTTTTTGGTAATATATTTGTTAAAAAAAATTGATCATGGCCTTCCTCCCATGGTTAGAAACCAAGATAGTAGTGGTACCAGAAGTGGAAAGAGACTAAAAAGGGTTCATACGATTGTCTGAATCAAAGATGAAATTTAATGGATTTAGTTTTAAGGATGGTGGAAATCTATGAAGGTCTGTGAGCCATCAGTTTGTGAAGGAATTTCCCCCCAAACCATCAGTTCTTAGAATCATAGGCCAACAGACCATCAATTAATAAAGAAATTCAACTTGGAAGCATGATTTCATGAATGTTATGACTAGGGAATAATTTTACAATTAAGTGATGGTCTATAAAATAACCCATCTATGAATAATATGTCTTCTATGTGGAAGATCATAAATTTTCGTTTATAGGTATGCTTTTTCTTTCATGGGTGATGCACTTCAGTGCCCAAAAAGGGAATCTATGAAAGAGAAACTACATGGAAGCAAAAACAAATTAAGAGAGTTTGTAGAGAGAATGGTTTTCTAAGAAATATGGTAAATTAAAAATTATTCTAAACCCTATTTATTTTCATGCTCCCCTCTTGAGAGTCCACTTTCATACCATAATCCAGTCCATAATAGGATAATTCTATATATGTATGTAGTCTACCCATCATCCCGATTGGATCCCATTCTAATGGAGGAAATTATTTAGGTCTATAAAAGTTCTCATACAACAAGAATATAATTATACAAAACTTCAAAAACAGTGAAAATAAAACATAGATGATTGTTGAAGAAATTTTTTAAAGATATGAGACCATGATGAAAAAATTGCATCATAGTGTGGTACATCGTATGGATTTCCTCTGTTTTGTGAAACACCCAATGAATAAAACACATTTTATTGTGGGAATGAGGATATGACTTCCTCCTCCATTAATTAATATACACTATGAACTATATTCCTTAATGCGATAATGTAATTCCACTAGTGCTTGTGAACAAATGAAATTTGTTTTTGGGGATGGGAAATAATTTACGCCTCTCCAAATGACATACCCCATTCATGAATGATATCCCACATTCTTAGAGTCATTCACAGGTTAGGTAAAATTATGTTGTATCCCAGAAATAATGGTTCGAGGCCCACCATGAATGACCGGCCTTGCAGGTACCCTGTCTCGCCTCTTGTATTAAAGGGATAACTGAAAAATGGAGATGATAATGTGGAAGAGAATGATCCAAATTCATCCAATGTATATGAGAGACAAGGATTCATAAAAATGAAATCCACATTGATGATTCTCGGCATCTACAAAACTATTTCACAGTAGTGTATAAATAAATAATTTATCTAACCATCAACAAATTAAAAACCCATTTAAGGAAAATATTTCATATCTAATTAATTAATGAATCCTTTTCAAAATAAAAATATACATAATAGATAAAAGATGAGGCTAACCTTTCACCCTATTGAGAAATGCTATGCTCTAGGAACTTGACTCCGTATTGTAGCACACTACATGGGAAATATCAGGCCCTGCTTAGTGAAATGCATCATGGGTAGAAAATTGTTCTATGAGAAATAACACTTAATGGATTTTACCATCACACATATAGAAACATGATAAATAGAGGGAATCAGATGCCACCTAATAACCCACTATACAAAATGAGACATCCTAGGGCATTAAAATTGTAATCTCCCATCACTCAATTCTATCATGTCATTGGTCCCCATGTTTTTTCCTCTAAGAACCAATTGAAAGACATCAATTAAATTCCCATTACAATCCTACCATAAAAGTTTTATATATTCATCAATCACATCAATTTTTACTCTTGATATTACATAGCTCTGGTAGGAATAGTCACTTGGGTAACCTCCACAATATAGAGGATCCTCAGAATTTCCTCATGTTTATATTCATGTAGTAATGAGGAATTAGACCACAGGGGGATCAAGTGAACCTCCCAGTTTCATGGGTCTAGGGAGAGGATCAAGATTCCCATTCCATTTGAAACTACATGAACCCCAAACCTATTTTAAGGCGTCCTCCATTGAGTAATCCCAAATAATTTTCTATGAGAGGTGGACCATTTTCTTTTCAGAACCTCATATTAGGACACAGTGGGATGGCTCACTAGATTTGATTATCCTAGAAATGAAAATAAAAGAGTAGATTGGAACAGTAAGATCCCACTCACTCACCATTTGCTCTTTGACACATATCCACAAATAGATATAGTGGAATCATGTGATATTTTGGTCAACTAGTCCTTATTGTTTCTCAAAACTATCTTGAGTCAGGTTGTCTTAGTGGTTAGTGGTAATCATAAAATATATATGATCTCAAACAAATACATCAGCCTCTTAATAAAAATAATCTCCAACCACAACCAAATACATGGGATTTCCCTATATATGTAAGTCCAAACTTCTATTCCAACAGGCCTCTGATATAGTTTAAGCCCCAATCATATTCAAACTCAAATGGGTTGTTTCCATGCGTAAAAACCATCGACTTTCACTATATTGGACTCATATACAGTATGCCCCAAAAACTATATATAAACCTTGAAAGGTATATTTTATTAATGCAGAGGCACTATAAGGTAATCCCATGAGTGTAAGCCCAAATTGGGCCCCCTCAAATGGACATCTTCCATGTATATGTCCTGATTTCATGTTCATTCTCCATAGTTGTAATCCCCACCTTCTATTCAAATGGAAATACTCATAGGTGTACTACCTATCCTATTTAACCATTATAGAATTGATATCCATCTATTTGGAACACATATTATGCCTTCATGAGGTCCAAACCCAGAACCCAAATCCACTATAATGTTATACGATCCACATTCTTGATAGGATCATATTAACCAGGGAGACCATGACTTTTTTGGGTGCCTCAAGTCACTTTTGTTTTATTCCCATGCTATCCTTATCCAAACACCTTTCACATGGACATAATTTCTTTCTAAATTCAATCCTCATTGATTGTTCCTTGTAAAAAACATTACAACATGATGTTCCTTGTTAATTGGAACCAAAATATGCGGGTTTTTGTTCATCTCATGTGGATTCATTGGAATTCCATATAATGGGTACAATTTCCAAATAAAAAAGTTATTGTACCCTCTGTATGATGGTAACATCTAGAGGACCTCACTAAGTGTCACATCTTGATTTTCAATTCCATTCTTTGGTTCAAATCCACTTTCAGTTCTTAGCTTTCTCTTGGTTTCTAGGGGTCTTGAGTTCGAAATTTTGGTCTCTCTTATGTTCTTGATCTATTACCTCAGTAATGGGGTATTGTATGGTACATGGAATCCACTTTTGTAAAATGTGTGGTATTAAGTTGTTTTGTTTTGGATTTGGATTTGTGGCACTCTTAGTGGCACCACTTATGGGGTATGTTGTGGTGGTGGTTTGTACCCATCAGTTTGATGATTTCATGGGTAAAATAGAAGGATTATTTTGGGAATATTTCTCCTCTATACTTGGACTATATTTTCCCCTTGGTTTCCCCCTTGGACCCCCCGGAAATTTTTGGATAATGGAAGGTTTTTGGGTTCCTAGAACCGGCCGCACAGTTTATTAAACCATGTAGCGAAACCATGCAAGGGTGTCCAACTAATAATTGTTTTATTAAATTCCATTTTTTCCATTCCAAAAATAATCCAAATCCCCCCATAGATTCTCCATTTTGTGCCCTACCTCCATGGAAAGCTTCTATGGTCTCCCTCCCTCTATTGGAACACATTTTTAATGGATCTTTTATGGGGAAAACTAAAAAATCATTCATGTCTTTCTTCCTTTGATTCCTTCGCTTTTCTTATGGTTTCATTCACACTTTATTGATTTATAATATTTCTAGATTCTAGGGTTTGAATATAGGGTTGAACCATTAGTCTTTTTGGTGAAATATTTTGGCCAAGGGTTTGATTTATCTTCATTAAGATGTGGCGGTTGTATGGTTGATGTTTCACACCATGATTTGAGGGTTTTGACACTTTTGGTAGGTTATTTCAAGTGAAAAAATTATTTATGAGTTATATTTATTGGTTTACTAATTCAATACGTTCTAAATCAGCTGTGTGTAGTGCGAAACCCATTTTTTGTAGAATTGGAAAATCATTTAGTATTAATGTTACATTTTTATTGAATTTGTGTGTTTTTAAAATGTAACTCATTTGATATCTTTTGTGGTAGTTTCATAAAATATTAATTTGATTTATTAGTTGTTAAAAGGGGATTCAAATTCTGTTTTTGAAATGCATTAGTGTCATGTGGGCCTTGAAATGTGGTTCTGAATGCATTTTATGAGTAAATCCATGTAATACTTCTTGAAAGTGTTTATGGAAATGTGTGCTTTTCATGTGTATCTTTTGTGGAATCATTTGATGTAAATTTATAACATTTTTTTTGAATAAATTTTTTTTCAAGGGATTCCAACTGTCTTTTCGAGTGGTATTTGTGTGATTTTGGCCTTGAAAGATTTTTTTGAAATGGGTTTTCTGTAAAAATCATGGTTGAAGACTTTGGGATTATTTTATGAAAATTGAAAATGATTTATTGAGTTAAACAAATAGTGAAAATGATGTAAGTGTAATGTTTTGGTGATTTTATTCACTTAATATGGTTTTTTGAAAATTAAAGGGGGGATTGAAGATGTTAAACATTTTCAGAATTATTTATAAATTTCTGAAGTGTTTTATAAACTTGTGATTTGGGTGTAGAACACGTTTGTGGGCTATTTTGTGTTAGTTTGATGATAAAATGAATTTGAAGGTGAAAAGGGTATTATGTGAAATGTGTGTGATCTTTTATGTGATTTGGACTTCCTTGGAAAGTATTTATAAATTTTAAAGGATTTTTTTATGTGTTAAAGAGATTTGAAAAGTGTAGTGTGCTATTTTTATGTGATTATGATTTCAAAATTCATTTGATGGAAAAAAGTGGATTTGTGATATGTGTGATATACATGGGGGATATCTGGTGAATGTGGGAAGTGGAAGTGGTATTTTCATGTGAAAAATATATTTCATGGCTTGTTGTAATTGTTTGAGCATAAGAGGGAAGAACAAATATCTAGGTGGGAGGACGTGTACTAGTATGCTAGTGATCACATGGGGTTTGGCCTTAGTTTCATGTAGCATTTTATATGCTAACAAGGCTAACTGAACTATTATGATGATGTTAGGGAACCACTAGGGTATGGGTATTCTTCCTACAAGTGGCTCATGAGCATGAGAAGGGATATTTTAATGGTTACTCTCACCGAGATACGAGGTACCTGAGACCCATAGTGAGCAAGTGCCTAGAAATTATTTTCACTTTTCTTGTTCTCATTATGTGCATCATACTTACAATAAGAATATGGAATATTTGACTAGAAAATTCAGCAGCATTGGTATTTTATGTAAGTATGGATTCATTAAAATAGCCCATTTGAAATTCTTTTTATTTAATGTAGCATCTTTTATAAATTTTTACTAGTATTTAATGTTATGAAAACATGTAGGATTTAAAACTTTTAATGATTATCACATGAAATATCTTAGTGGCGGTATCGAAATAGGCTTTGTATCATAGCCTACTTACTCCTTTGGGTGTAAGTATACTTGTTTATATTTTTTCCAGGCTTAGGTACAGCTTATGTGCCAATGGTTTGGGTTTTTTGTGGTCCATCGTGATGCGGTGTTGCAGATATGGCTTATGCGTGGTGCCTCTTTCAATTTTGTGTTTCTTGGGCTGTCATTTTTGTTTTTAATATATTTTTGTGGCGTTTAAACATTATTTTAAATTATGTAATTCATTTCTGAATTTTTTTTAAGATGGTCTATTTTGAAAAATACATATTTGGTTTACTGGTTTCGTTTGTTGTTTTGGGGTTATAAATTCATGTAAATATATCCAAATTTTTATTTTATGATACCTGGGCACTTGTTCCAGCCCGTGGGGATTGGTAACGCCCTTCAAACATTGTTGTGTGCTGGGTTGGGTGTTGGCTTCGATGGAGACCATATTTGGTTCATGAAAAAATGGCATCAAAGGATGTTCACCCTCTTTGGGTTTTTTTATTTGGGGAAGATTCAGGATAGTTTGGAGCCAGAATTATATGGACCTGAAATTCCAGTTATGGGTATTGTGCCTGGACATCAGACCTCATGATAGGATTCATGTCTCTAGGGGATGTTTGGTTTTATCTGAGTCCTCTGGTTTTCATGGTTTGATGATGATTAGGGGTTATGAAAAGAGAGTTGATTTAATTGTCTCAGGTATATGGGAAGGCCTAACAAGACATGTGGAGATAAAGATATATCAATAGAACACTCTCTAAGATGGTGGAGGGATTAAATTATGTCCTCTAACGATATATCCATGTCACCCACAAAAACTAGTTTCCACTCAAATTTTCGTGTGTCCTTTTGTTTTGATATCTTGTAATTTTGGATTTAAAGCAAAAATGTCATGGTTTTAAGAAGCGTAACATCTTTCTGAAATGATTTTTTATTAAAATGGGAATTTTTTGATTTTTTAAATAGTGGAACAAAATTTTTAGAATTGTTTGGAAATGGAAAATTGTGTTTTTTAACATCTTTCAAAAGTAGTAAACTTTTTTAATGTTGGTTTTTAAAAAGCATTTCCAATAGAGTTCTATAAACTGTTGAAAGGTGTTTTATTGGGATGAGATGTTTTGAAATTGATTCGAATAGATTGAAAGTGATATTTCATTTGAATTGTTGTGCCTTTCTGAAAGAATAAAAATTATGTTGTAAATTTATATTTTGATTTTGTGGTTAGCAGTCTTTAGAAAAAGGAAGTATTGGTTGACTGTTTTGGTTTTGAAAAGTTGAAAGAATATTTGTTTTAACCAATTTTATTCCCATGAGATACCACATGAATTAGGTTATATGGGATGATGTATGGTTGATGGAAATACTGGATGAGTTCCATGATGGATATGAGGAGGGTGCCCAGTTTTTCATGGAAACATGCATGCGTGAGGCCCATGGGGTACCATTGGTGGATACACTAACCGCTGAACCATTTAATTTCAAAGAGATGATTTTAAAGGAAAACATGACGTATATATGAATGGTTTTTAATGGGGTTTCTTATGGGTTTTTGTGAATGTTATTGTTGGATGATTTTTTGTGTCCAAGAACCCCTCCTATTAGAACAGTGTTTTGGGTTTGTGTTTCTTCAATAAATTGGGTTAAAGGACTGGTTAGTGGTCTCTTCTGAGATATGTTTGAGAATCCATTATGGTGGTTACCATAATTTGTTTTGATCTAGTTTTTGTCACATTTTTACCAATGTAATATCTTTTTTGGGTCGTTGGGTTCTCTCGTTGGGTAAGATTCGCCCTCATTAAGGGTTAGTATACAATTGAAGTGAAACCTAGATTGTTTTGTAGTTCAAATATCCTCTAGTTGATCAATATAAGGAATATTTTCTCGAGTTTTGGAGATTTTTTTTACACCTTCTCCTTTCTTGGTTTCATGTTCCTATTATAGTGGTAGAGTTCTCGTGGAAGGATGAAAGAGACCTTATTTTGGTAAGTTACCTCATTCATAGAAGGTGGAAGTGGTCTGGGGTTGTTAATGTTGATGTGTGTTTGGATGGTGTCTAAGAGGGCCTCTTGGTCCTTCATAGTATCTTCAATTCATGAGTTCGTGTTAAACCCCCATTGTGGGAATTCTGGTCATGATAGGACATTATTTCCACATTCTAGAAGTGTGTGTTATTTGGGGACTTGGCATAAGGTCCCTTTCTTTTTATTTTTTCTATCAGTCGTAATGTCCATGTTTAGTGATTCCATGTGATGTTGTGTGCTCATTTGGCTACAAAGGTGAAAGTATCGCAATTTGTTAATAGTCTCTATTATGTTGGGAGTGTGTCTCCCATGTAAAAAATTCAAAATCCTCTATTTTAGAGAATGGTGTTTGTATGTCTCCTTTCCTTATGTATTTCTCAACAGAAGAAACAAGATGTGATGTGTGGGCAACTTCCAATCCCTTGATTCAGTGAAATGTTGAGTTTGGGTAATTTATGATCAGAATGTGTTATATTATATCGAACCCATCTGGGATTATGGTATTGTTTTCATGTAAATGAATTTATAATTTCCATCCATGGGGTTTCTAAAGCCTAACTTCGATGAAGAAGATTCTTCAATCATTTAAGCTCCAGCAATAGGTCCCAGAGAGAAGATGGTTCATTGTCATGGGAAATACCATGGTCTTTCAAAACCATGTACAATTTCTTATCCTTAGTATGATAGATAGGATGATTTTATACATCTAGTGTCGTCATATTGCTTCTTATTTTCTCTATTTCGTGGAAAGAGGTGAAGGGCCTTGTTCCACTTTTGTCCCCAAATTTCATTTTATCCCCCTTTTAATTCCATTGGGTTTTAGGAAAATGTTTTGGAATTTTGATAAATACATTGAAAAAATGGATTCTGCATAGTTTTTAATAACCATGTCCCAGAAAATCCATGTAGGTATAATGATCCACACGTTTAGTGCACAGTTTTCCAAATTGTGTAGGCTAATATTGTTGTCGACCCAACTCTTTATGTTTTCAGGGTCTTTCTATGATGGCCCATACTGGTCGGTAAAGATGGTTGGTTCAGATGGGGGTGGAACCACTATGAGTCTCATGTGAGCTATTTTGGAAATGTCTAATGGAAGTATACCCCTTGTATAGGGGAGTCCATTCAGGCCTCCCCCTATTAGTGTCCTAATCCTATCTTTGGAAAATTCTAGTTGTCTCTTCTGGTGGGAGCCCATTTGTGTCTCCCAATACTAGTAACTCAAGTTGGTCTTTGGTGTTGTCTTGGCGGAATGCATTCCTACTCAATGCTATCTGTCTACCAACATGTTCCACGGGTAAATGTTGTGATTGTAGAAATAACAATGGTTTATTTAATGTAAGGTAAGTGTAACCTTGTTCTATGGGTTGTTCATTTGGGTATGTTTCTTGGGTATTGTTTAGATATTTTTTGAGGAGTTTTCTTTTGGGATAATGTATGAATTTTTTTATTGTTTCGCAAAAGTGGTGTATGTTTTGGTTTGTGGGGTTATAACTTCCTTAACTGGTCATTTGATGTGTTTTGAACATTCAAGGGTAGACCGAGCATGGAAAACGAGTAATTTTGGTCTGTCTATTCGGTTTGGATTGTTTTTAGTTTGGCCATGTTGTTGCTTACTGGGAGAGGAGATCTTTATGGTGGGGAGATTTATCACACCTGGATTTTCAATTCTATGTTTTAGTTGAAACCCTCTTTTAGTTTTTATCTTTCTCTTTATTTCATGGTGTTCCAGGTTTGAAATTTTGCAATCTTATGTGTTCTTGATTGATGACCTTATTCTTAGGATATTTTATGTTACATGGACTCCTATTTTTTAAAAATTACAGTATAAGGTTGTATTGTTGTGGAGTTTCTTTTGTGTCACTTTTAGTGGCTCCACTTGTGGGGTAAGTTGTTGAGGTGGTTTGTACCCATGAGTTGGATGAGTTCTGAAATGTATGGGATGGTTTATTTTTGGAAAATTTTTCACCTATAATTGACCTATCTTTCCCCCTTAGTTTTCCCTTGGACCCCCCTGAATTTGGAGGAGAATAGAAGGTTTTTGTGTGCGTATAAAAGGCATTACAGTTTACTAAATTGTGCATCCAAATTGTGCAAGGGTGTTCATCTCATAAAAAAAATTAACATCCCAATTTTTCACATCCTAAATGATCAAAATCCACCCCACACTTCTAAATTTCATGACCTACCTTCATTTACAAACTCCATTGTCTCCCTCCCTCCCTTGGAACACATTTATGAAGGGATATTTGATGAGGGAAACTTCCAAATCATACAAGTATGTCATTATCTCTTTAATTTATTCCATTTATATAAGGTTTATTTCACCTTTTCTAGAGTTCTAAAATATCTAGATGAAAGGGTTTGTAACTAAAATTTAATAATGAGTCTTTTAGGTGAAATCGTGTGGCCTAGGGCCCGATTTATCTTCGTTGAGGTGGAGTAGTGGTGCAGTTGATGTTTTTAACTATGATTCGAGGGTTTCGACACTTTCGGTGGGGGATTATATGTGTAAGAAATTATTTATGAATTAGAATTATTTTATTATTAATTTAACATGTTCATAATCTTCTTTTTGTGTAGATAAAACTATTTTTAGTGGCATTGGTAAATCATTTTGTAATAAGATACATTTTTGTTTGAGGTTGTGCATTTTTCAAATGTAACCCATGTGATATATTTTGTGGTAGTTTTATATAATATGAAAATGATTTATTAGTTGTTAAAATGGGATGAAAAGACTGGATTTGTAATGCTTTGGTGTCATGTGGGCCACAAAATAGGGGTTTTAATGGGTTTAATTTGTAAAAAAAAATTTATACTTCTTGAATCTGTTTATGAAAATGTGTGATTTTCATTTTTATCTTTTGTGGTATCATTTGAAGTAATTTTATAACACTTGACTGTGGTATAATAAATGTTTCAATGGATTAAAATTAAATTTTTTAGTGGCATTGGTCTGATTTTGGCCTTAAAAGAGGGTTTTGAAATGTGTTTTGTGTAAAAAACATGGCTAAACCCCTTGAGTTTTTTATGAATATTGAAAATGATTTAGTGAGTTAAAGAAAACTGGAAAATGATGTAAAAGTACTGTTTTGGTTATTTTACTCACTTAAGATGGGGTTTTGAATGGTAAATAGGTGAATTAAAATTTCAAAAAATATTATAATGTTGTATAAATTTCTAATGTGTTTTATTTAATTGTGATGTTGGTGCGAGACATTTTTGTGGGATGTTTTGTGTGAGATTGTTGATAAAATTAATTTTAAGGTGAAAATAGTAATATTTTGAAAGTGTGTGGGATATTATGTGAATTTTACTACCTTTTAATTTTTTTATAAATTTTTTTAAAGGATTTTCTAAAGTGTTATAGAGATATGAAAAGTGTTATGAGATATTTTTGATTGAGTAGTATTTCAAAATGAATTTGAATGAGAAAGTGGATTATGTGACATGTGTGATATAAATGGTGATTTTTGGATAATTTGGGATGTATAAGTTGTATTTTATTGTGAAAATTATATTATACATATTTTGGAATTTGTTTGAGCACAAGAGGGAAGCCCATGAATCTAGGTGGGTGGACATGTACAAGTATGCCAGTGATCTAATGGGGTTGAGCCTCCGTTTCACATAGCAAGATTAATGCTAAAAACACTAGAAAACTATGATGATGATGTTTGGGAACCACTAGGTTATGGGTATTCTCCCTAATAGTTTCTCATTTTCACGAGAATGATTAGTGTGATGGTTACTTTCACTGAGATACTGGGTAGCAGGGTCCCACAACAAGCTATTTCCTAGAGGTTATTTTCTCGTTGCTTGTGCTCATTAGATTCATCATACATACCGTTTGCATATAGAATATTTTGGATGGAAAAATTAGTTGCATTTGTATTATATTCAAATGTGTTGATTATTTAAAATATCCCACTTGAAAACTATTTTAATTTAATGATACTTATTTTAGAATTTGTTACTGGTATTTAATGTAATAAAAACATGCAAGATTTTCATTTTTGAATGATTATGTCATGGAATCACATAGTGGTGGTATCCTACTAGGCTTTGGATCAAACCCTTCTTACACCTTTGGGTGTAAGTAGACTTGGTTATTTTTTTCGCAGGTTTGGGTACACATTTAGTGCTAATGGTTACGGTTTTTGGCATTCCACTGTGATGTAGTGTTATGGATATGGCTTAAGTGAGGTACCTCTATTGGTGTGGAGGTTCTTGGTCTATCCTTTTTGGTTTTATTCCTATGTAATTTTCTTTATTAATTGATTTTTATTATTTAATTCAAAATTAATTTTTATTACATATGGTCTGTTTTGAAAAATCCAGATTTGTTTTATTGGTTTTGTTTGTTGTTTTATGTTAATAAATTTTATTAAATTTTTCAAAATATTCATTTGATGATTCTCGGGCACTTGTGACTTCTTGTGGGGATCATGAACACCCTTATATAATTGCCTCAAGTTGGTTCGACTTCCAGTTTTGATGGAGATAAGATTCGGTTCGTGAAACTATGAGGCTTAAAACCACCGTAATCCTAATAAATGACTATGGAATCAGTATTTTTTTCATAAAGGGGGATCATTTATTAATAACCGTAGATAAAAACTAATGATTCCAAACCCATGTATAATAATGATTAATAATTTATTTAGTGTAATATAAAATATACACACTTGAGAATGAACAAAGGATTCACAAACATATCTTAAATCTATAAAAGTTCCCGAAATAGGAAATAGTTCCCCCAAAATGGTGTGTTGAGCTAGTTGTCCCACCCTTTAGACCAATGTGATTTATTTACTTTTGTTGAACAATTTCCCTTAGGAATGATAGATTTGGGAGGTTAGTCCATGAGTCATCAGAGTATGAGAATCATTGGTTGTTTCAAATCCTTGAATAAAACCCATTAGATAATATTCAAAAATGTTGTTCCTGGTGTTAGTGATTTCATACCATTCAACCCCCTACAATCAATTTCCACATTCTAAATAATTTTTTTAAAAAAATTGTGAACCAAAAATGAATAACATAACTATAGTACCTCATTCACAAGATAATAAATTTATAATTCCCAGTCCTCATCAGACAATTTCATTCCTAACCACAAATGATTCTTTAAGGGAAAGATGACATACCATAACAAATTTCATTCTAAACATGATATTATATCACCTTTTGTATAAATAGACACTCAGAAATTGATTCAGAAATAATAAATATAGAAATGTAGTATATCATGATTCCATTAAGAAATTCAGTGGTTCTACAATTAAAAATACTGATATAGGAGACACCTTTATTCATCTCCATATAAATTCACCTTACTTTTTATAAAATTTCTAAAATTTCATAATCTCTATATTTAAATAAATACGTAGATTTAATTATTTTCTTTTGTTTCTAATTTATTATTCAAAAAAATATTACATAAATTTATCAATAAACTTGATATTTATCTAAATGATTACTTATTCTTCAATTAATTACATCGTTTTCTTCTATTATCCTCTCTATCCCTAAGATATTTAACCAAAATTTTGTTCCTCTAATTTCCCTTTGATACTCCTTATTTTGGTCCCACATTATATTTATGTGTTAAAATAGAGTTAGATTTAGTGTACTTTGATTTTCCCTTCCACATGCTCACCATAATTGGATAAACTTTTCTAGGTTTCATGTTTAAATCATTCTGTTAAAGTAGATTAAGGAGATATAGGAGCGACTTATCAATGTTTTTCGTATTAATATTCAAAATAGAGTTCTATTATCTTTGATGGAGTGAAGTTATTATGATATTATTATTCAATTTATCAAGCATCTAAAACCCAACAATTTATAGAAATTAAAATTAGCTAATAGTATTCATTACATGTGGTCCTGCCAGAACACCCTTTTCCTGTTTTCACATAAAAAGTTCATTGGAAATATCATACATCTCTTACATTTTTCACTACTGATAATGATCACATAGATTATTTATAATGTTATATGTATATTTATTTTCATGAAAATTTAGTAGTTAACTATACCTGGATGATAATAATAAACATTGTGCATCTACTGAATGATCTATGTGTTTTTAGTAGACTATGATATCTATTTCTCTCACTTCCTTTTTCGGAGGATCTAGAATTTTGGAATCCCACAAATAATGATTTCATTATTATCATATTATAATTTGTATGAATCATCACTACTCTAAAATGTTACTAATAGTTAAGAGGTTGTATTTATCAAGTACAACTCATAGGGACATCATGGTGTATATAGTTGGAAAATATTATACAATATAATAATAAAATAAAATTAATTAGATTATATGATTTATACGTGTGATATAATAAATTTAATTAATATATTTTTGTTCAAAATTTCCAACACTGTGGACATTCTATTAGAATATATCCATATTTTGCTTCACATAACATACTAAATAGTCTTGTTAATTTCATGGAGGTATTTATTTGTTTGTTTTTGAAAACTAGTAACTAACAAATCCTTGATATATTGAGTGGAATACATAATATATAAATATATATAATGATAAGTTTTTACTATAAATGATGATTCATGTTACACAAAATAAATTCAGGGATACTAATCATGATATAATCCTTGTTATGTCAGCCCAAAAAAATCAGTATTACCCTCCATTAAAATTAAGCGTCCAGATTTTTTTCTAGACCAACACTTAGTTTTATATTTCCATTCAAAATATGGTAATGGATGGGTTTTTATATTAATATTTACTTAATATATTATGTTTATTATAATAATTTTACTATTTATTTATTTACATTTCTTTTTCTATTATATAGATTACACATTATTGATTAAATATGAATATTAATAAAATATTTATGAAAATTCCATTTATTATAATTTACCTAAATCTATAGTTATCTTATTTAGTTTTCACGATCACATTTAAAATCATATAAACATTAATTTAACAAAATATAACCATGAATCTGGAAAACGTAAAATAAATTCACTCAATCAGAATATTCTTATAGTTTGATATATTTAGAGGCTGATATTTGAACTTATAAAACATGGGGAAAACTTCTTGGTTCAAGCTTAGAAAAGTTGTAAAATTCCCCCAATGACCATTGTATCTTATTGGCCTCTTTCACCTAGTCATGGGTTATGAATAATTTTCACTCATTTGAGATGAATAATTTAGATTTTTTATTCTCATATATATGCGAGGGGAGTGAATGGTATGAGATACATAAAACAAATCTTGTAAATTCATGTCCAACACAAAAAATATGGGAAGGATATCTCTAAGGCCATTGTAATTAATTAACAAAACATTATCACTTGTAAAAACACATGAAATAATATTAAAATAAAAATAATCCAACATATAAACTATCTTATCAAGCTCATGATCGATCACATACATGAATTGAAATTTCATTCAAACATGATCGACTATATTGATAATCATTTCATAATGAAGATAAATTAATATTGAATTAATAAATAATAATAGTAATTAAGTATTTAATTAATTATCACAATTATTAGTCTGTGTAGTTTTTGGGATACAAGAGATTCCCCTTCACTATATTTTTTAAGTATATTAAATTGATGAATCATATTTAAAATTACATAAGTTAATTGTGTTTACTTGGAGTCAACATATTGTACCAATATTAACTATTTAGTGACCATTGAGGCTATATATAGTATATTCATACAACATGTAGCATACATGGTGTTACATATAATTACATATCATATAGTTACAAATTTGATCATGAGTATCTAGGTTGATTTATATTTACACAATTCACTAGTTTAACCTACATGAAGTGTACCACGTTAACTAATTGTGTAACACATAAGATTTTTATGATGATCCCATGGTGTTTATTTTTGATATTTATATAAAAACTTAATTATGGATTTAATATTCTTTAATACCTTTCATTTAACATATACATTTTAAACATTCAATATAGATAAATTTATTCAACAATTAATTCTCATTCCTTGTAATTAATTTATATTTTGTATTGGCTCAGTTAGTGTGTACTCAGTTTAAAGGGGAATTAATTACACAATGAGTACACCAAATACATGGAATGTAATTCTATTCTAACACTAAAAAATTTCATTCCTATGGAATCAATTTTAAATCTATGTGGTATAATTTTGTGTTACACAATGTTTATGAAAGATTCATGTCATGTAATTAGGATATCCCATGTTTTCTAACTGATACTCTCAATAGGGGATTCACTAAATCATTTAATAATTTTTCTAATGTGTATATTTTCCACATGTTTTCATTCCAAATCATACAATAATGCATAGTGTGTAGTACAACTACATTGTTTTTAATCAAGTCTAGTTCAATTACAATTGGTTGTCCTTTAATGTCATGTAAAAATGGAGAACACATAATTGAAACCACATGAAGATCCATGATTTACACGAGTCCATCCTTATGTGATTATTATAATTACATGGTGTATAATATTGGTAACACATCATTTAATTAAATATAATTCAAAAAATATTGGAAACATTATGACGGTGTCATCATATTTTATTCCCCTCATCCTAGAATTTTCATCATTATTTGATAATTAATGAACTCATTTCCTCAATTAAAAATATTAAACATAAAATAAATGAAAAAAAGTTGAATTTTGTATAAAAAATTAAATAATTATAAATGTGAATGGGATCGCTCTGATGCGACAAAAAGGATTCAAGAACAGTGTATTATCTAGTTCGGCCCTTGCACAACGTGACTTATATGGGATTAATTGAATAATTCATATATATATATAATTAATAACATTAATGTATAACGAATAAAACTAATTTATTTATACAAATATTATAATAAGAAATATGAGATAATATTTCATGTTAAATTTATAATCAGTTTAATAAAAATAATTTCCTCATTCTAGATATTCATTCTTTGATGAAAATGTTAATAGGTTTAACCGAAATTCATATCATAACATATTTTTCATAAGATGAACCCAAATATAATCCACCTCAATGTTATCCAAACATGTACTATGATACTTGAATTAATATAATCGAGTTCGGGTGCTATAATTTCTTGTCAAGACATCTTATATTATTTATCATTATTAAACAACAATATATTGGGTCTCAATATTTTCACTCACTTTTTTTCTCGATCAAGTGAGGTGGGAAAACATGGTAAATTTTTTTCCCTCATGAAATTAATCTTAATGATGCTATTTTAATATAAAATTATCTAGGGAGAGGATATTTTTTGGAGGTCTTTTGATATTCCATGCCTATTAAATATGATTTAAGTATAAATATATTAATATAGGGTTTAGATAATGATAATTCCATATTTTTATTTAACTAAATATAAAAAACTAATACACGTATCATGTCAACAATAACAATATTATAATAGAATTTAATTCATAGAGATAAATAAATAAATATAAATCTATAAAATAAATAATTTCCTTTTAATTTAAATTTAATGTTCAATTATATCATTCTTATTAATATGAATTTAACTCAACTCGTCTACCATACTATTCATTTACCTAAACAATAATAATAATAAATTATATTCATTTGTTTATTAGACAAATATTATCTTCCTGGTCTTGTGAATAAATATTTACTTTATTATTCACATAACTATATAAATATTAATTTAATAAAAATTGAATATTACATTATAAATACATCTAGATGTATATAAATTTTTTATCTAATGTTCTTGAGAATAAATATTTATTTATCATTCAACTCCAACATTTAAATATAGTGGATTAATATTTTTTCTCAATAATCGTGGATAAATATTATTCCTAAAATTGGAGAATTATATTCATTCCAATATAAAAAAACTAGTTGAATTTATATAAGGTTAATGGACACAATATGTGTGTTACTCTATAAGAATATCTCCCATTTTCATTAGGTGGGATTCCATAATGTTCAATATTAGTGTGTTAAAACATGTAATGTCACATATTAAAAAATATGATAATGTCACATTGAATACAACCACCTGAGAAATCCCATTATATAATATAATCCCATCACTTCTAGATCTCTTAATTAAGAATATTTTATATTTGTACTATAAAATCACTATGTAAAATAAAATCATGGAGGTTATTAAGAAAGAATTGTACTCTAATCCTTAATTAGTTAATTACGGTCATTTTGAGTTAATGTGAGTCATTAACCTACATGACTTTATTGGTCATTAAGTTAGTGTAAGAAAACTCCAAAATTGAAGTTTAATTGTCCATCGTAAGACCAAAAAACTTTTATTTATTATTACTCTTAGACATTATATTATTAAAAACTCTATTTGAAACCCTCAAATATTTATCATCATTAATTAATTCAAATTGGTTATTGTTAACGACTGATTCCACCACATACATATACATTAGGATATGAAAATGTTATAGTATTGAATATTGATTAATTAAAACATATTATTCTACCCATATTTGATTATCCTTCCTAATTGTGATATTTTTATGAATTATATATGTAAATGAAACTATATCTGTATAATTTTGATTATTCACTAATACTATATTAAAACATATGAATACGTAGTGGTTGGGTTCCATTGGATTAATCTTGATGGAGTCTCAACATAGTCATCCCTAGTTACACCATGAGATCTCTATTTTGTTCTATGTAATTAGAATACTCCAATTGAAAAATATATTAGGACTTTATATTCAACACCACCTACATTAGTAAAATATGTATCCTCATGTGTGCCATCCATTAGATTTAATCTATCTTTAATATCATTATCTTCCAATTTATAATAATTATATATAAATTTCTTCTTATTTTCCAAATGTAACCCACAAATATTGTTAAGTTGATGATTCTTCTTAAAAAAACATCATAACCACTTTCCAATTATGCATGATCAAAAGAAAATTACACTCTTTTAACCCTTTTATCTGTACATAAATTTTTATTCTATCCTTCTAATTTATATTTTAAAACTATATGTGTGTCCAAATATAGTGGTTAATATAATAACATATGAATTTATTTCCAAAACATTTAATAATAACATGTTCAACCTCCTCTACCCATGAGATAATGACAGGATCACATGTAGCTAAAGATGAAAGATGTCAAGATTTGAACCTCATCAATCCTCTTCGGTGTGTCTTCATGGTTTTTTTGTCCTTGGATTTTATTTTTGAGGTTTTCATAGGTGAAAATATGATGTTTTTCCTAAAAAGGTTGAAAAAAATATTTTGAGAAGGCCATTGTCATTAGAGGGGTATCGGTGTAGATAAATTTTTATCAAACACGGATTTTGGAGTTAGTGTTGGAAACCTATATTTTATGATGGTTTATGTTGTCATTGTTTTTTATTCCATGGATGAAGATGTTTTGGTCATCATTATAGGTTGGGAGGATCTATGTGAGAAACTCGAAAAGTTGAAAAATGATTTTGTACGGCATAATACTCATTGGATATTTCTAAGAGAATTTTTCCAATTATTATGCTATGTAGGCTGTATAGAAATGGATTTGTTAGAAGAAACTGGGCCTTAATAATTTTTTTTATATAGGTACTGATTCTAAAACATCCATGGTCGAATACACAATACCATGGCTATGGTCAAGGTTTGATATTTTAGTAAAACATATTGAATGATTTAAACTGGTTTTATATCAATTTAAATTTTTATATACCAAAGATCATATTATTTTAGTCTCATTTATGTCATGTTTTGGTATTCACCAAACCATAATAGTTCCATAATATGTTTCAATATAATTTGGTTCTACCTCTTTCACTAGAATGATATTTTTTAACTTACTCTAACTCTATGGATCCTTAAGAATTGGTTTTTATAGTTTCAGACACATATATTGGATCTAGGTCCTTATTCCTTTTATGAATGATTCTATCTTGATCTAACGTTCTCTTTCCACCAATATCTCTTATTATTTCACTTTTGTTTTTTATAATCTATCTTTAATTATCATTTTATCGTAGAGGAGGGTAAATTCTTGAGTATCACAGGGTTTTTCAATTTATTATTGTATATTGATGTTTTATATGTTTTTGGGTTTTTTATTAGGATCATGGGGATGTTAAAGTATTATTATCTTCTTATTATTATGTAATGATATTTGAATCTATTGTTTAGATAGATGATTTCAAATATTTATTCTAATTTCTATAAATATTTGGAATTATGATGACAATGTTTTCAATGTGATAGTATTTGTGCTTAACAAAATTGATATAAAATAATTTCTCATGAAAAGTTTATGTGGATTAGTAAATATTATGTTTTTCTTATGTTTTTTATGTGTTGAATTATATATTCTTTCTTAAGTTGATTAATATATATATTGTTATACTATAATTGATTTTGTTTATAAACTTTATGTTACTAATTATTTCCATATAATATAAATATGGTAATGGAAATTGGAAAGCATGAAATCGATAGTTATTATTAATGATGATTTTCATCAACTGTTGAATATGTTGTGAATAATAAAAATAAATGGTTGTTTATTATTTTCTAGAGTTCTTTCTATTTATTAACTAAATTTGTTTTGATTTTTTAAATTTTTAAAGAAGTCAAGGTATGATTGTATTATTATGGTGGAAATTGGGGTAATGATATGTTGTAACTAAAATAGTGGTTTGGTGTGGAAAATATAGAAGATAATTGATAATGTTATAATAGATATGAAATTGATATTGTGGTTTTTTGAATGGGAAACCATTTTTTTAATGTAACATTTTGAAGGATGTTGTGTTGTTGAGTCTTAAATTCCATGAAATATGTAATTTTATTGAAATTACTGAAATACTAAATGGGAAAGTGATTTTATTAAATGGAATTATAATGGAATAAAGTGTTGAATTAATAACCCATTAGAACTCTAATCGAATATGGTATATTAATTAATTGATGGAAATAAAAATAAACTTGTTAAATGATTAAACTATGGGGTATGAAAATATAAATGATAGGATGTGTAACACGTTGAGATTTTATGTATTTTTTCATATAAATATAATTTCATTGATTAGTTATGTTACATTCACCACCATGTTTTAACAAACTCCAATATACAATCAATGTTATTTTATAAAATTGACCTTTATAACATTTCCATTAAATTAGAGAGTATGTATATTAATACGTAAATTATGAAAAAAAATATTTCTTATATTTTAATAATAAAACTAATTTGTTTCTAAATTATTAGATATGAAAAAACAATCATAAAAAAAGTAAAATAATTTTCAACCATAAAAACACATTTCTTATGCCCATGGAGTGTTTTTATATTAATAAAATAAATTATTCACTATTAGTGAATTAATTAAATTAAAATTATTTAATCTATATTAAATCAAAAAATTTATCATTCATATGATATTTTTTCTAATCATGGTATAAGAATATGTTTATTATTGTTTTTAAATGAATTTTTTTTTCTAAAAAGTGATTTAATCATATTCTCCAAATATATTTTAAATATATTCTTTTAACACATTCAGAAAATTAATTTTACAAAATTATGATTATTTTTTAAATAACCAATATTATATTATTTTTTATTTTCTATAATATTCTAAATACAGTAACTTTTATTGAATAATGAAGAAATACTTGGTTTTATTGGAATATTCTATTTTTTAAAGAATTAAAAAATATTCAATTTTTAAGACGTTTTTAATGTTATAATTAGTTAAATCTAATTATGAATTCTCCAAATTATAACATTATAATAAATTTTACATTCAATTTAATATATTTTTTTTTCTTTGGAAAAAATTACTTTAGAAAAATAATAGTTTGTCTCAACTTCAAGTTTAACATTGAATTATATTCTTCCACATCTGTGAATTTAATATGATAAAATTGATTCAATATTTTTATTTAAAAAAATTAATAAAATATAATAGTTCCATCTTAATTTTTTTTCATAATGAATAGTATATACAGAAAAAATTAATTACTATAGTTAATAATAAAATTGGTTTACCGTGGGTTAAACAAAACAATAGGAATATGATTTGAAATAAATAATGTATAAACCATTTTTATAGAAATATTTCAACCTTAACCTCTCCTAAATTAAAATTATTTAATATTTAGATTAATATTTTTAGGGATTAAAATTATTATTTTAAATTCTTTTCAGAAATTTCAATGTTGTTTCATAGTGGGTTCATTTCCAAAAATATAAAATGACACACCATATCCTCTCCAATTAACACTAATAAATAATTTAATTTTGGATAATATATAACTAAATTATTTTTTAAATTCCCTCCCCAAATAGAGGGTAATTAATTTCTTAAAAATCCTCTAATAAAGGATTTTGATGCGAACATAAATTCGTTGACTAAAAAAGAGGTATCGTTCTTAACCAAGAATTTTTATTTCTATACATATACCAAAAAATTAAAATATTATTTACTATGATGATATAATAACATAAGTATCTCAAATATACTTATATTCTAGTATTTTATTTTAATAACATATATCTATATACTCTTACATCAAATTGTAAAAAAAACTGTCAATGTTGGGTAATGTAGACTACCACTGCTTGAAATGATGTATTTTTTTCAATTTCCTTCTTGCATAGTTGGATATAATGATTGGTTTAACATATTTTTATGATATTTTTTACATAATTTTACTCCTCCAATTGTATTATCATTTCTAAAATCTAACTGTTAAATCTATTGGAAAAGAATATCATCACACGTGAAGACATGTGGACAACCACCTACATAAAGGGCGGTGATACTTTTTAAAACTTATATTAACTCATATGTTAATGAGGATTGATTTAGTGAATATATTTGATATATATTACCTAAAAATTATCTATAAAGGTTTCATACTACATAAATTTTATGACTTCCAGTACTCAGTTCATTAATAAGTAACAAAACGTAGTTGGTGACATGGGATCATGTCTGCCACCTCATACCCCAGAGGACAGAGACTAGTTGTGAGGGCCTATGGTGTATTAGAGAGGAGAAAAATCCCATTTTTCATAGTTTTATCTAATTTTTTAAAATGAATAAAAATAGTGGAAGCATTAATAATAATATGGGAAGTTTATGTAATTCATCCATATATAGAAAACTGAAGAATACCCATAATATCCATATCATACACAAAATGGGGATGATTTCATTATACAATACAAAAATAAGAATATAGGAATACATAAGTATATTGTATTAAAAATTAATATCTTTTCCTTAATTATAATCTTTAATATCATCCCTAGGATATGCTCAATCCTCTACTCCCACACACAATCCTATCATAAGAATCAAGCATCCAGAACCACCTCATTTTCCATATCCTAAACTGTAACCATAATTTCTATTTAGATTCCATTCTGTGGAATAAACATGTTGTGAGTCAAACAATTTAGTCCACCACTGATTGTGACTATAAATAATACATCATGTGGGTACAAATGTAGCATTGTAGAGGCAAAATGAAAATAAAATAGAGAAGAAACTAAAATAATAACCATGTTAGGACTATGACCCTCATTGAATTCCATGCTTACCATACCTGCACTGGTCTAAGAAAAATGTATCTGAATAAGTAATGTGTAATAAATCAAGGACCATGAACATGATATGATTTTCCATTTTATAATAATAATAATGGAAGACCCTAAGTGAAACCGAGGTACCCTTGACCTTATATGGTTATGACACCTCAAAAAAGCGACCATGCAACCTAGCCACTGATTCCATGTGTAATCTGATAAATACACCATTGGAATTATACTTGTGAAATATCTCTAATTGAGTCTTTGGATATTTTCCATGGTTAATCCAGAGGATACCATTACAGGAGGCCAAAGTAATGATCAATGGTGTCACATTTATGATGAAATCAAACAAAATCTATGAAGATTATCCATAGCATTCTAGTTTGTAGATAAAATATGAATTACTTTTTTGTACTGCATAAATGCATTCATATACTAATAATGAAAATATCAATCTCTTGGGTGGGTATCGATATTGGTAAAAGGTTTAATGAATTAAGGTGGCCTCCTTTGAGAGCTCAAGTCATTCCCAAAGGAATCCACAAATAGCTCATGTTTAACCACTCATTTAAAAGTAGAAATGTTCAATAATTATTTTTCAACATTTATAAATAACCACACGACATGTATTAATTCATTACTAGTTACCTTTATATTGAATTAAAACATTCCATTTTCATTTATAAATGAAATATGTTCATATGTGAATTTTTAAATTTTAACCACATTGAACAAAAAAATCTGTGGCCACATGGAAGATACATTCCATTCTATATCAAAATTATTCAATTAATATAACATCATAAAATTAATTTTTAAAAGTAAAAATAACAAGTGTAATGGGTTCCCAATGCTCATTTATATAAGGACTCACCTGAAGGGGTGATCCTTGGTGAGGTCCCAACCTCAAATAAGGTCAATGGGTACCATAAGAGGTGTATGTCATAGTTCTCAGAGTTAATTTAATAGATTTAATAATTATAAGATAAAGAATATGGGATCCAACATGTGGAACAATGGGAAAATATATAAATAAGATATACTTCAAGTGAATTGGTATATACCATATCCTTATCATTAAATATAAACACTCATGAAGTATCATGTTTAGATTCAATCAAGGCTGAAATAATTTAGAAGAATAGATCAATACCACAAAAATATGGCATATTATTTCACCTTTATTTAACACTTATTAAATAGTGACAAACAAATAAAGGAAGTTTCGTAGTTGAATCCCTTACATTTGGATAACCAATGTGAGTGACATAAATCAATTTGGAGTACTATTGATGAGGGACCCTCAATGTCTATGTTAAAGAAGATAAGGAACTCTCGTTGTGTGGGGGAAATTACTGGGAGAATATGGGAATAAATAATGAATTAGTTTCAAGGATTATAAAGTTAAAAGGTTATTTATATCCTTATTTTAAGGGATTTCATGTTTTTACTGCATGATTTGGGATAACGGTTTTCCAACCATGTAGATCTATAATCGATATTGCACTAAGGGTTTGGGTTATACACATAATTTTTCCAGAATATGCATAAATGAGACTCCCCTGTACCATTTTCTACAGAACCTTTCATAGTCATGGACTCTATTTACAAGGTTAAAATAATCTTGTAGCTCCTCTTATAGGGTTTCATGGTGGATCCCCATGATCACTAAAAACCATGAACTAACTGTCCGATATAGATATTTGTATGAAAACCTATGGTCAAGAATCCCAAACATTCATTCATGATCATGAACTCTTAAATATCCTTTTAAGGGAATATATAATGTTAAAAATGAAAATTTTAATGAAAATAAATGGATCCATACCTCATTAAAAAAACAGCTATGTTACAATTTTCCCTTCATAACACAACCAATCCCTGGGGTTTTCAATGGTATTTTGATCATCATCTGATAAATGATCTCGAAACTGAGCATCTATATCAACCTATCCTCATAATATCTGATCCTCTATGTGGTTTTACTTCTATTACACACAAATATAAATACATGGATTGACGATCCTTCATTCTTTAATATACAATACCAATAGGGTAGTCATCAAAGGAAAAATCTCATTCAATCTTAATATCTGGAGGATCAATTATATGATACTACTATAAACTACATGTTGTTCGCTAGCTCTCCTCTATCCATCACCTACTGACAGGTGGAACAAATTGTAAAAAATCTTGTTATCTACCATCTCATCCACAGATACCAATACTGGTGGAATATTCCATTATACATATTTGTAAGCCATGGATGTACCACCTAAAAAGATGTTTTATTTTCTCACTTTAATTCCCCTAAAATGTATAAAAGAACCTATATGTGACCATGAATTAGAAATACCTCATCCTCGTCAAAAATGTATCCTAGTGGGGAAACTTTAACAAAGAAACACCCCATTATGAATAAGCCCAGAAGTATTATTTTTGTCTCGTTATCACTTTATACAAGAGCTAATAATTCATTCGTAAAGTTATAAGAAAAGGCATTCAATTTTTCTTCTACACCACGATGTGTTCTTGAAAATTATTTCCATCAGATACTACTTACTACTAGCCTCCTCAATTACATATTTCTCAGTGCTCTTAATAAAACATCAACCATAAAATTTCCATTCTCAAGAATATATCTAATCATACTATTGAAAGAATATAGGTATTAAACCTACCTTCACTAATTGAGATTTACGTCACAATGTGTTCTGATTTATTTATAGATATGGGGTTCTGTATTGACCAAAAAACAATCTCCTGAAAAATAATTCCTCCAAAAAATATATGGGATGAACTACAAATCCTACCTCAGTATTTTTTATCTTCTAATTCGTCTTAAAATTCCTTGGTTTATGTGACTCGTATTGCATGAATCATTATTTATTCATCCATAGTGATTCTATCATATATATTAATCCATCAGTGAAAACTATAAAGAAAATTACTTGATCTATAAGAATTACAATATGTTTTGAAGTCAATTGTATCATTAAATCATGAGAGGAATTCTCACATTCTTCAGACAATAATTTTTTTCCCTTATTAGTAAACACATAAGATGTGTATCTGAGAAAGAAATGTACTGAATAAAATTATTGTAATATCTGGAATACCCAAAGAATCATCATGTGTCACCAATTTTTTTAGTATCCTACCATGACACACCTATAATCACCTTATCTTGGTAATTATATACACATACCACTGAGATGATTTTACCCATGAAGTTAACTTTGTTGATAAAAAAGAATCATTTTGTCGGAAAATAAAATAGTCGGTTCCCCCTCAATGTACCTAAAATTATACCAAGATGCTGGTCATGTTCTAGGGTTTGTTATTACACAAAAATGTAATCTTTAAAGGATGCAATGAAATAATCCAAATACAACTGGAACATTATATTCATGAGATCCATAAAAATATCATCTCTATTTATCAACACAAATATCATTACCATATACTATAAAAGGCTATTAATATTTAAAAGTACATTAAAAATAATTTCTTAAGGTATAACTCAAAATAGTTGATAACTGAACCATAAGTCAATGTCTAGAAAACCTGGTCTCAAACGATCTAGATAAATACGACGTCTATATGACGTAGTGGATACCAATTCTTAACCATAAGCCAATTCATCAAATGTTAATCAATACAATCCTTGATGGTACAATCCTCTTTTATGATTAAAATAATTGTTAAACCCCTTAGAGAATTATTGGGTCATATAAAACCCTTTACTTAAAATCCCTCTTGAAGCCTCATGAGGTCCTAAAACTCAGTATTATTCATCATGTAGTTGGGATTTTACATCATTTTAAATCCTAGAGCTATTTCGATATTAAAACATACCTCTCTCATTGGAATCACCCCTTATAAATCATTAGGAATGGTGTTATAGAATCAATATTGTATAGTTGGGAAATCAATTGGTTGCATTCATCATTCATGAAATAGAATACATAAAATTTGGGATAACACCCCACCGAACCCACGATTGTCAGGTCCATCTAAACATTCATGGAAATTATATTCTTCCTTGGGAATGTATGTACACCATCGGGAGATGTGAATGACACCATTTAGTGAAAAAATTTAACATGAGTATGAAAAAGAACTGACCATTCGACCTTGTGAATGATTTAAAAACACATCATCTCGAGGTAGAAGAGATCCCTTAAGAAATGATAACTGCCATCCTCAAGGAGGAACTATCTTATTTGTTCATATACATTCTGGCCATACTCCAAATAATGTATCTTGTGTAATAATTCCACAGAAATAGTAAATCTCAAACCCATGTATTTCCAAGATAGCATTGGAGATACAATAATGTTATATTCCTATATAAAAAATTATGAAACTGAAATAGAGGATACTTATATTATACCTCATACTATAGACATCCCATCACCCTGATTCACTGGTATAATTTGCACCGTATATATTTGGAAGGATTCACGACCATGATATATAACCTGAATATCTATATTTTCTCCACTGAACTATAGTGTCATATCCTAAGTCTATCCTCCATAATCAAATCCACCTCCTGATCTCGTATGGCCAGTGGTACTCACATCCCCCCCCCACCTGATGTAGTGGTACTCATCCTTCTCAAGAAGGTGGAGCAAGAATAAATCCTCTCCCACTATGAATAGATGTGATATATCAAGATAATCTCTTAATATGGCTGATTTGTTTACATGCTTCTCACTAAAGTAGGTCTCGGACCCAATAAGGTTCTACATGGACTATTCTCCCATGGTAGTGGTATATAGTGGAATTACCAGAATAGATACATCAACCACCAATGCTTTATTGGGATTCCTCTAACAGATAATTACATCTATATTATAAATTTCTCTACTATATTACTGAACCAACCTAACATGTACCCTCAACATCCACCAACTTGTGATCAGTAATAATGGATTGATTCACAATCATTTAAATGGTAGATAGTCATAAGATATATATAATGGATATCATAAGGTGTAATTGAAAACTCCTTCAAACCCTCTCTATTTGGATAATTCATCACAACATAAAGTTGGTGAAAATCATACATTATGTTTTTGAAATGATATGAATAGTTCATAACAGACATAGTGGCCTACTCAAGTTGTGTGAACCCTCTTACTTGAGTAGCTCTCAACATCCATGGAAATAATTAATCATATAATAAATTTTGTAAATCACCCATTACCATACACTAATGTTGATCATCCTAGTTTAGCACAACCCACATTTTCATTTTAATTAATGTAAGCATATAAGTGGTGACCATGAACAACATTTGTGACAACCTTAATATTTTATTACACAATTATACAGAATTTATTACATAAACTTAATTTGATAAAAAATAGAAGATCGATAGGTATAGTGTCTTTGGGGCCTAGTATCATTACATAACAACTTCAAACATTAAAAACAACATCTTTATTGAGAAATTTCTTTACATGACCACTATATTCCCACATACTTAGCATTTCATGGGATAACCGGAGGACATGCATATCAATAGGGTGAGATATAAAACCAATAAGGGAATACTCATGGAATAAAATGAGAAATAAAACATATGTTATACAATAGTCATATCAATAGATCACAAGAGAAGCATAAACATAAAGTACTGATAATTCATGGTAATCATAACATGGAAATGTGTCAACAACACTTAACATGGAATTAGCATGAGCCAAGGCTCATTGCACATGTAGCATGATTAAACCCTCATTGCACATGAAACACGAGTAAAACCTTGTTGAAAATTAATTATCATGAGTAAACACCTATTGAATATGATGTATCATGAAGCTATACTTTACCCAATGCATTGGAGCGCTATCAGGACGCACCCTTGTTAAACATTTCACTTCATGCATAAGTTTGCCACATGGAACATAAAAAATTGAATCACTCAACATAATAATTTATTCAAAAATAAGTGAATGTGGAATACATAATTGAAACTCTTTAAACAATATGTCAATATTAATAATGATGAATACCCCTAATAGAGAATTGGGCATGGTATTCACTACACAATGACTCTGGCTTGAAAAAACACGGTGCAATTTCTACAGCATAACGGCATGACATAAGAACTCATAAAAATGGTTGATGAGAAATAATGGAGTTTATAATAATATTTACACTAAATGGACAGTATTTGGTTATATATATACATGTCCCAACAGATGTAATGGAACTTAGATTCATGATACAAAATAATTCCTTGAATGTAAATTAGGAGAGAGATATTCCTTTCAGAATTTCGGTATAGTAACAGGTGTACATGGGAGGAATTAAATGAGAGATTAAGGGGTATTATATCATTAAAACATAAATAGGGAAGTATTTGTGTGGTTTGAGAACATAGCCGAACATTTATAATTGAAATAAAAAGGTTATAACAACTTAATGAATATTGGAAACAATGAGAAAGGCAGAAAACCCTCACTTGGAAGTGTGCTTCCAAAGGCTTGGGAGAGGGTTGAGAGAGGCTTCTTGGGAGCTTGGGGAACCTTTATAGGATTATAAAGAGATGAGGGAAGATGTTAAAATAACTCCAAAGTCTTTTAGTTAAGAGGAAGTGGGAGCTTGGGTGGGTTTCTATAGGAATGACGAGGGAAATCTTTACTATTTAGGTTTCGAACGCCTCACATTAAACTAATCCAAACCACAAACAAGACCAGGGTCTTTTACCATGTTTTTTGGGAAAGGTAATTGTAAAAAAATATTTTATAAGTCCAAATCCCTAAATTCTTAGAAAAATGGTGTTTCATATGTGGAGGTGAGCCACACTCCCACAGAAAACAATTTAAAAAGACAAAATATATAATATGTCTTGATGGGTACACTAAAACTTTGTAAAATAAATAAAACAAACCCAGAATCACATTATATTAATGGTAAAAAATATATTAGCCTAACATAATGTTAATTTTATTTTATTACATCACTATTGGGTCATTATGCTATCATAAAACACAAAATATATTTAAAATGTATTTAATTTTTACCCAAAAATTTGACTATCTTAGAAAATTAGGGAAAATTCATTGTTGGATAATTTCGACATCCTGATTCCAGAAATAATATTCATTTCATATAAATAATTTTCAATATATATTTATTTTCACTTTCATGATAAAAACCTTCTTTTATCGAAAATTCCTTAGTTATGAAAAAATGGCTTTCAAACCTTAATAAAAAGTACAATTGCATTCATAAAATTATAAGATAATTTATATTTAATAAAAATTAATTTATTAATAATAATAATATTTAAAAATAATAACATTTAATTAAAAAATCCATTAATTCATCAAAATATATTTCTGAGTTGAACATTAACTAAAAATACTATTTGTGATTTAAAAAATATTTACAGGGTAAAAATAATAAAATGAATATATATTTATTATTATATACAAAAATAATGTACATAACCATATTTATGAGGTCTTGTTACACAACCCCTTATAACACCTACATAAGACAGAAGAGTAGGGTGTGCGATGGTGACAGACTCTAGGGGTGGCTCAGATTACATTGATCGGGTGGTAATCTCAATCAACTTCCACTTCTCGCGTAGGCGGTCCCACTCGAGCTTAACATACTCAAGATCCGATTGGGATTGGTCAAAATAGAATCCCAGTGATGCAAAATCCTTTCTGAGCTCTGAAAAATGGGCCATGTATGGGGCACGTCTACTGGATGAGGCCATCCCTTCCTTTGTCTGAGTAAATTGGATTTGTTAAAGACCTATATTTATAATAATCATGTGATCACTATTCAATGACTATATTTGAAATGGTCACAATTCATAACAGTATTTTAAAATCCAAATAACAAAAAACCAAAGAATTTGACATTTAATATATACATTTTACATAAAGAGACATTTAATTAAATCAAGAGGGATTTCTATTAATTAATGTTTGGGTCGTTATAAAATTTCTATAAGAATCACCCTATGATCAAATATAGATAATATTTCCACTGTCCAAAACTCAAAAGCATGGGAGACACCAACTCTAGAGAATATTGGATTGTGTTATTGATATAATTCCAACCTAAAATCTAATATAATCTATAGAGGTTTTAACATCCAAAATCGAGATCCACTAAATTGTTCCCCAAGATGGTTGTTCAGATGGCCTAAATATTTCCTACCTATTTGAAAGATGCTATGGGGAACTAGCAAGGTTCAATGGTGGTAAAGTTGTGAGATTACAACCTTATTTTAAAAGTGAAACACTAGAATCTAATAAAATGAATGTATATATACATATTAGATAAATTTATTTAATTTTTTTAATTGATTTATTCAATTATTCAATAGGTTATGATTTTTTCACTTTAATAATGATTTTTTTACAAAATTTATGTAATTCCTCAAAAGTTACATGTAATTGTTTTTAATTATATGGTATTTTTACACGTTATTGATAATTGACGGCGCGTGATTCCAAGGCCCGGTGTGCCCGAAATCATTTTCTGATTTTTAGGGTACGTTCATTAAATGTGCGAGTGGGTTTTTGTAACATTTGAACTGGTGCTCAGAATTCAAATACGAGGGAACCGTTGAAATTGAAGCACCAGTATTTGCTGAAGGAGACCTTCACCTTGAGCACTGTAGGTCGAGGGTGAAAGTTAGTTTTGTACTCCTTGTGAAAGAATAAAATAAAATAAAAATGTTTAACATTTTTATTTTTGTTGAAACCTCCCAAGAGATTGTTATGGATGTGGGGAGCACCGAGCCTAAATCATCCCAATTTGAAATCTAGTGGTGGGGACCACCCTAACCCCTTTAATGGGATAAAACCAATAAACTCCCTTACTTTAATTATGCCAACACAATTCATTTAATTGAGACAATTAATTCTGCCAACTCCATTTGTGCCAACAAAATTGTATTTATTTATTGGAACCTCTTTTCTAGGATATGATTGGTTGGTAAAGGAGAAGGGGAGAACTTATGGAAGATCTTTTCCAATGATGAACACACACTTCCTATCCAACGAAGAACTTATCCTTCAAACTAAGATCACCATCTCCATTAAAGAACGTTCTTTGGATCCATGAAAGGGGACATCGCACGAGCCCAACATCCAAAGTGTGTTGTGGAGGCAATGATCATTGCCACCCTCTCCACCTTCAATGTCTTCATCTCACGACACATCAATTAACCTTCGAGGTGGGGTATGATGTTTTGAGTAATCCCTTACCGTTCGTGACGTTCTTCATAGAGGGTGCATGCCAAACAGACATAGCCCAACCTCTCCAAAAATTTTATGAGTTTATTGATGTGTTCCTTGCAATGGAAGAGGGTGGCGACTAGTGCCGTTGAATGGCACCGGTGGAACTCAGATACGATAGATGGCCCACTTCCAACAGTGATGAAGGCGACGATGCAATTGCGCCACCCGACGGAAGAGAACTGTGGCTTGTGTCATGGTGGAAAAGGGAGGATGGCCAGCCAAGCCAACCGCCTGTGAAGGCATGGTGTGGGACAGTGCCATTCGGAGAGGACAACTAGCCATTCAGCCAGCTACAGCTAACCACCGCGCTGTGGTCGCCCCGCCGCACCGGGTCACCCCGCCGCGCCGCGGGCCTGACCGGACCCCACACGCTGGGCCAGACCTAGTGGTTCAGCCCAGGTCATCCCAAACCTGGTCGGCCCAGGCCGGGTCAGGAGGGGTCGGTCCGACTGGGTCGGGCCGCACCTTGACCAGTTTCGACACTATACGTTCTTTTGGTCGTAAATTTGGCATCTGGCATCTGTTTGATGAATCTTATATAGCGCCGGAAACCTTGGGGCGCGACATACCCTCTTGCTATACCCCACATGAGATTTGGATAACATTGGGGTATGATCGGGTTGGATTTATCATGAATCCAACCAGGCCCTCGGGATTGAAAGGCTAATAACATACAGACTGGTCGTCCATTTGATGCACCATCTATTGCATTGATACCCCTATGACGTGTTAGAACTATTGTATACTTATTCATGGGATTTAGTGGAAGTTGGATTATCTACCAATATCTTGAGTATCAAACTCTTTTGAAGAGGAGTAAGCTTAGTGCAGGAACCTTATAGATGGATGAAACTTGAGAAAGGGATCCTTCGTGGGTCTGACGACGTACAAGGATCCTATGTGGGTCTGATGATGTATAGAAGATGTACTAGGATCATGTTGGGTTATGAAAATGTAATAATGATGTACTAGTACCTTGTGTGGGCTTGAAGATGTATAGATGATGTGCGAGGATCCTGTGTGGGTCTGACGATGTACCAGGATCCTGTGTGGGTCTGACGATGTACTAGTATCCTATGTGGTTTTGATGATTTACTAACAATGAACTAGGATCATGTATGTGTCTAACGATGTTTTGACGATGTAATAGGATATTGTGTGGGTCTAAATATGTAATAGGATCCTGTGTTGGTCTGCAATTTGGGATCCTTCGTGGATCTGCCTCATTATAGAGGAAGATGATTCAACAGTTACATCAAATCATCTCTACTATTGTACCAATGTTATTCCTGGTGTGAGCTGAGCCCGTAACTTTATGGTACATTCCTTTGTGGTTATACCTTGGTGTTATTCATCTATGTGGAGTACCTATCTGGTACTTAACATCATATTATTCTTGCTTTTATGGCACATTTGAGCTTTGGGATTTTGGGATGGACCATGTGTTTTCTCATGAATGAGATGGGTATACTTGATAACTTAGTTATATGAATGGGCATTTACCTATGTAGGGTTTTCAGTTGATTTTATGCTTTGTGGTTTATCGTTTGTGAATTTTGTGAGACCTTGAGGGTGTCCGGGTCCCTACTGAGTATCATTATACTCAACCTTTCACGGGTTATGCCCACAACTTGTTGTGTTCGGTGCAGATGATGGATATTGCGGATCGAGGCTGTTGGTACCAGGACTAGACGATTCTCGAAGGTGAACATAAGGAATTTTTGTATACATAGGACATGGATGGACATGGAGTGCCGAGGAGGTGATCTTTACCTATCCTTTAGTTAGGAACCTCAGAGGACAACCTAATAGATTTCTTTCACATTATTCAGTTGTATTGTATTTCAGTTGTACTTGTACCATTACTATTGGCATTGCATTCTGACCCCTCTTAATTTTAGCACTCTTTTTTATATTCATTTTACTAGTTATCATATCTTGTTGTGTGTTTGGTTGCTTTTGGTTGTAGGATATAAAGGAATTTCCTTCCCGGTTTTAGGGAATATGCCTTTCAGTGCTAATCACCTGCCCCTGGCCTATAGAAGCTGGGATTGGTGTAGTCACGGCATGGGCCCCGGTGGATGAGTCATGAAAAATTGGTATCAAAGGAGTATGATCTACTATAGACCATTGGAATCTGATGTTTTATTGACAATATTGTTATGTGTTATGAGTATGGTTACCAGTTCAGGGAATCTAGTATTGGTGAGGCAGCCGACGTATCCATACACCAGGACTCTAACTTCTGATTTCTGACTCAGTGAGTGGAAACACTGATTGAGTGTCTGTTTTGAAAATTTTTCTTTGTAAACTCTTTGAGTCATCTCACTAGGAATAACTTATTGACTGTGGAAAACCTGTTTCTTTTTAGGATGTCTCCATATAGACAACCAGCTAGGGTTTTGGGTATAGTGCGCACTATTAGCCCACCAAACGATGAGGCCTCAGTGTAGGGCCATCTTCTAGTAGAGGAACCAGTGGAAGCACCAGCGGTGCCATTACCCATGGGGACACTGATGCCACCAACCCCATCAGCATAGGGTGCATGCTGCTTGAGCACGTTGCACGAGTTCCAGCGCCATAGGCCACCCAGGTTTAGTAGGTAGACGGCCCCACAAGTAGCTGAGGATTGGTTGAAGGTTGTCATGATAGTTTTATGACTGGTAGGGATACCATCTGATCTCTTGGTGATCTTTTCTAACAGTATTCTATAGGAAACAGTAGGAATATGGTGGATCTTGATGCTCCATGTTCACGGTGAGGTAAAGCTTCTCTGGGCTGACTTCAAGAACTCATTTTAGCCAGAGTTTGTCCTAGCGACTCTTCGCATAGTGCACATACATGAGATTCTTCATCTGTAGCAGCGCAACATGATTGTGGTTCAGTACTCAGGGAAGTCCACCAACCTCTAACGTCACCCCACTGATATGGTGTGAGATATTTTCTTCTGGGCCTAGAAATTTGAGCAGGGACTCGGGCAGGAGATCAAGGCTTTGATGATTTCACTCAACATCCCGACGCAGGCAGGGGTATTAGAGTGAGCCCTCTTAGTAGAGAGTTTTCTTGCTCAGCTGTAACTAGAAGTGAGACCCACCACTATACGTCACGTAGCAGAGTCTTATGTAGCTGGTGGTAGGAAGATGTCATGTAGATCCAAGAGGGCCATACCTATAGGAGGACGACCGCATGGTCATGATCATTTGTGCGGGGTACTGGAGATAGAGCCAGTCATGCGAGGAACATGCAGAGTTTCAACTGCAGCGTACAGGGTCACATGGCCCATGACTGTCCGACCCATCGTATGGATGATCAACAGAATGTCGAAGGACCGCCCAGGCAGAGATATTAGTTCGGCCGAGGAGGTCTTCATGGATTAGGAGGATGTGCCAGTGGAGCTGGCTATGCAGCTGGTAGTGGGCGATGATATGAGGTGTTATTTCCACCACCACTAGGTGGTCCACCCTGACCATAGGGAGAAGGTGGACACGGGCGATCTCAGCTCTGGAAAGATGAGGCCAACATCCATGGAACTCTGGAAATGATACAAGGTATGATCTGTGTCTACTCAACTTTAGTTGCATTACTTATAGACACAGGTGCCAATCATTCTTTTATTTCCACTGCCCTCATTCATAGCTCGGATATTCCAACAGAGTTGTTGGCTTTATCCTTATGGCTAGAGACACATACGTGAGGGGATTCGACGACTACGAACTAGTGCTGGAATCGTGAGCATACTCTAGGAGGTGAGATATTTGGATTGGATCTCCTAGTAGTAGTGTCGAGGCATTATGACATCATCTTGTGTATGGACTGGTTATCTACAGTACATGCTCAGATTGACTGTATTAGGCACAATGTGTGGTATTTCGACACTGATGGTGCTAGGTTTACCTTCAATGGCAAGAAGGGAGCCTTTGAAGAACATGACAGACTTACCCAAAGGAGGGTGCAGCCGATCACTCATCAGTTGGATAGCCATACCCTAAGAGCGGTTGATGTGAAGAGACCATCTTATCCTGTAGTGGTGGACTAGTACCTATATGTCTTACCTGCTAATGTTCCTGGTCAACCTCCTCAAAGAGTGGTGGACTTTACATTCACATGTACCCTAAGAAGGCTATGATATTTTCCCCAGCATATCGGATGGCTCCCGTGGAGTTTCGTGAGCTATGGGTACAACTAGGGGACTTACAGGGGAAGAGATTAATCAGGACCAGTGTTTCCCCATGGGTATCCTCGATTCTGTTTGTCAAAATGGTGGATGGGAGGTTGGGACATTTTCTTGAATATCGGCGCATGAACCAGGTGATGATGAAGAACAAGTACCCACTCCCGATGATTGAAAACCACTTTGATCATGTGAATGGAGAACAATGGTTCTCGAAGATAGACCTTAGATCAGTCTATAACCATCTCAGTGTGCGAGACGAGGATGTGCATAATACTCCTTTCATATGTCGGTACGACCATTATGAGTTATTGGTCATGTCGTTCGTAGTAACCAATGCTCCATCAGTGTTCATGGGACTCATGGCCAGGTTATTTCAGCCATACCAAAATCGCTTCGTAGTAGTCTTCATCGGCGACATTCTGATCTACTTGACTACTGTGGAGGAAAATGCATATCATTTGTAGGTAGATCTAGACACACTCCGAGAGCACCAGCTTTATGGTCAGCACATTAAGTACCAGTTCTATATCTAAGAAGTTCACTTTTTGGGACATGTCATATCAGAGGATGGAGTTATTGTGGATCCAGCAAATATTGAGGTGGTACATGCTTGGCAGTCACCCTGGAGTGTGATGGAGGTATTATGTTTCCTTGGTTTGACCAGATACTATCGGAGATTTGTGCCAGATTTATCCAGAGTTGTAGGACCTATATCATCTCTGATGAAGAAGGGGAAAACCTTCATTAGGTCGGAGAGATGCCAGTGGATTTTTCAGCAGCTGTGGAAGAGGCTGAATAGCGCCCCCATCTTTAGGCTACCTGATGAAGGCATAAGGTAGAAATTCTACTGCAACAAATCAGGGGCTAGGATCAGATGTGTCCTGATGCGTGAGGGAGCAGTGATCACATATGGTTCTCAACAACTAAGGAAGAAAGAGAATAACTATGCTACCCAAGACTTGGAGTCAGCAGTCTTGGTATTAACCTTGAAGATGTGGCGACATTACTTGATGGGATAGCGTTTTACAGTCTACTCGGATCACAAGTGTCTCATGTATATCTTCTCGCAGAAAAACCATAACATGAGACAGTTACATTGTCTAGTGTTCCTTCCGGACTATGAATTCAAGATATTATATACTCCTAAGAAGTAAAACATAGTTACAGATGCACTCATATAGAGATTTGGTATACTGCTTCTAGTTGAGGCGACAGAGCAGCTGGCTGCTTTGCAGATATCTTTTGTGGATCGAGATGAAGCAGTTTTTCTATTGTCTCTTACAGTCACTCTCCCAATCCTTCAGCAAGTCAGGGAGGTGCAGTGTGGGGACACTGACAATGAGGATCAAGATTCTCGGATATCCATAGGATAGGAACTTGATTGATTTTATGAAGGGGGGGGGGGCACATTTTTCTCTTCAGAGGACGTACCATGGTATCAGTTCGCTTCAGGAGGAAGTGTTGAGGTAGTTCCACACATCCCCTCTAGAGGTACATAAAATAGTGGTGAAAATGTATCATTATCTCTGAATAGAACACTGGAGGCCAGGAGTAAATAAAGCAGTAGAAGAGTTCGTCTCTCAGTGCCTCACTTATCAGTAAGTGAAGGCGGAGCATCAGGTACCAGTAGGAATACTTCAGCCTTTAGAGGTCCCAGAGTTGTATTGGGATGGGATATCCATGGAATTTATGATAGGACATCCACATACATCCAGAGTTCATGATTCTAACTAGGTGATCATCGACCGACTCACCAATTCGGCCCACTTCCTACCAATCAAATAATAAGGTTCAGTAGAGAGCTTGGGACGCCTCTATGTGTAAGAGATTGTGCGGCTACCTAGAGTACCCTCGACGATTTTCTCCAATCGTGATAAACATTTAACTACCGAGATATGGAAGGGGTTGTAGGAGGATTTCGAGATTCATCTTTGTTTAATCAATTCCTTCCGTCCTCAAACGGATGGCAAGATAGAGCTGACCATTCAATCCCTTGAGGACATGCAGCCTTCTTGTGTCCTCAACTTCGATCATAGCTGGGAGGATCACTTTAATTTGGTGGAGTTTTCATACAACATCAATTATCACTCCACAATTGGGATGGTACCTTTTGAGGCGTTTTACGGGAGACCTTGCAGATCATCTTTGTTCGGGAATTCCCTAGGGGAGTCAGCACTAGTGGGACAAGAGATGGTACGAGCTTCCAAAAAGAACGTGCACATCATCCAGGAGTGGATGAAGACCACACAGAGCAGGAATATGACTTATACTGACAGAAGAAGGAGACCTCTGGAGTTCGAGGATGGTGACCACATCTTTTTATGGGACTCACCACGACAATGTTTGCAGATATTTGGCCAGGGTGAAAAGTTACCTCTGAGGTTCATCAAGGATTTTAAGTTCATAATTAGATTTGGTGAGGTGGCTTACCGCCTATCACTTCCCCCTCAGCTACACTGGGTGCACGGCGTATTCCATGTATCCCAGATGATGAGATATGTGCACAACCCATCTCACATCATCGATCACAGAGAGTAGGACGTCGATGTTGGGGAGACATTTACAGAGGTTCTAGTGGAGAAGGAGGATCGACAGGATCAGGTCCTTCATGGGTGGTCGATACCTCTAGTGATCATTCACTGTCAGCATGGTAATCTCCAAGAGAGCACATGGGAGTATGAGGCTCAGATATGTGCCCAGTACTTCCACTTGTTTTCCTAGTTTTGTGTTGTGGCTTTTGCGGACTCAATGTCCAGAGGTGGGGAGAATGTAAAGTCCTATAAATTCCATGTAATTATTTTAATTGTATGGAAATTTTACGAGTCCTTGAGGATTGACAGTGTGTGATTCCAATGACCGGGTTTCCTAGAATGAATTTCTGAACTTTATTTTAAGTACGTTCAGTAAACATTAGAGCGGGTTTTTGTAACATTTGAACTGGTGTTCAGAATTGAAATCCATGGGCCACCACTGAACTCATAGTGCTGGTATTCGCTTAAGGAGACCTTCACATCGAGCATATTAGGTCGAGCATGAAAGTAATTTTTTTGTGATATTCATGAAAAAATAAAATAAAATAAAATTGTTTTACATTTTCCTTTTTGTTGAAACCTCCCATTTGGTTGTTATGGAAGTGGGAACCACCGAGCTTAAAACCTCCAAATTTTAATTCTAGTGGTGGGGGCCACCCGAACCCCCAATAATTGGAGAAAACCTATCAACTCCCCTACTTTAATTATTCCAACAAAATTTATTTAATTTAGCCAATTAATAATTCCAACTACATTTGTGCCAATAGAATTATTTTTTTTTATTAGCACATCTTTTCTGGGAGAGGATTGGTTGGAAAAGGAGAAGGGGAGACCTTGTGGAAGAACATTTCCAAAAAAGAATTCACTCTTCCTCTCTGAAAAAGAACTTCTCCTCCAAAAGAAGAACATCATCTCTATTAAAGAACTTTCTTCAAAGACAAGAAAAGGACAACACAAGACCTTGAATTCAGAAGCGTCTTGTGGAGGTGATGATCGTTGGCACCCTCTTCACCTTCACTGTTTTCACATTATGACACATCAATGAAAAATCATGGAAGTGTTTGATTTTTTGAGTACACCGTACTATTCTTGACGTTCTTCATTCAAGATTTATTAATACACATGCTACCACCCTAATGTGGAGGTTGTGGGACAAACAAACATGGCCCGACCTCTCCTAAATTTTATTGAGGTTTTTGATTTGTTCCTCATAATGGATTAGGGCGGAAACTTGTACCGGAAAATGGAACCGGTGGAACTCAGATTTGTTGGTCGGCACATCGCCGACCATGACTAAGATGATGGTGCATCCGTGTTGCCCGATGGAAGTGAACCGTAGTGGCGAAGGAAGGACAGACAACCGAACTGGCCGTCGGAGAAGGCGCAACGTGCGACTGCGCCACCCAGAGTGGACGGTTGGCCATTCAGCGAGCCGTAGTAGAATGCCGCACCATGGCCGCCCCGTGCGGGTTGGGTCGACCCAAACCATTTTGGCCCAGGCAGGGTCGATCCAGGTTGGCCCAGGTTGGGTTTGGCCAGGTCGGACAGGACCCAGACTTGCTTCGACCCTATACGTTCTTTTGGTCATACCTTTGGTACCAAGCATACGTTTGAATAACCATCGTTGGTGATGGAAACCTTTGAGTGAGACAGACCCTTTCAGTATACCACACTTGTGATTTCGAAAATTTTGGGGTATGAACGGGTTGGGTCGAGCACGAATCCAATCGGTCCCTCTAGACTAAAAGGCTAATAACATATAGATCGGGTGTTTGTTTGACACACCATCTATTGCATTCAGACCCATATGATGTGTAAGACCTTTTGGATACTACTTCATGGGAATTCATGTTAGTTGGAGTATCAACTAGTAGCTTGAGGAGAAGACTCTTTCGAAGGTAATCAAGCTTAGTGTGGGAACCCTGTAACTTACTGAAACGTCAGAAAGGGATCCTTCAGGGGTATGATGTTATACTAGGATCATGTGTGGGTCTAACGATGTACTGACGATGTACTAGAATCCTATGTGGGTTTGCTGATGTACTAATGATGTTCTAGGATCATGTGTGGGTTTGACAATATAGTGATGATGTACTCGGATCATGTGTGGGTCTGATGCTGTATTGCGATCTTGTGTGGGTCTGATGATGTATTGATGATGTACTGAGATCCCGTGTGTGTCTGATGATGTGCTGACGATGTTCAAGGATCTATTGTGGGTCTGACGATGTACTGAAGATGTACAAGGATCCTGTGTGGGTCTGACGATATACTAGGATCCTGTGTGGGCCTGCAATTTGGGACCCTTTTTGGGTCTGCCTCTTTACAGAGTAAGATGATTCAGTAGTTTCATATAATCATCTATACTACAATACTAATGTTATACCTTGTGTGATATGTGTTTGTACTTGTGTGGTACATTCCTTCGTGGTTATACCTTTTTGGTATTCCTCTGTGTGGCTTACCGAGGTAGTAATTACCTTCGTGGTATTCCTGCCATTGTTGAACAGTTCAACATTGGGTATTTGGGTTGGACCCTGTGTTTCCTCATGTTTGAGATGGGTATAATTGATAACATTGGTATATTTATGGGCATAAAACTATGTAGGGATTTCAGTTGATTTCGTTCTTTTTTGGTTTATCCTTTGTGGATTTTTTGAGACCTTGAGGGTCTCGGGGTCCATACTGAGTATCATTATACTCACCCATTCACGGGCTATGCTAGCACCTTGTTGTGTTTGGTACAGACGACAGACATCACTGATCGAGGCTGGGGGTACCAGGACAAGACGGTGCCTTGAGATGTACCATAGGGCGTGTCGGTGCGCAGAGGAAACATGTGAACTTGTAGTGCGGAGGAGGTGATCTATACCTAACCTTCAGGTTGGAACCTCAGTGGACGACCCCGTAGCTATCTTTATCTTTCTTCAGTTGTATTGTATTTCATTTGTACTTGTACCTTTACTATTGGTATTGTATTCTGGCCCCTCTCACTCTCATCAATCTTTTTTCTATTCAGTTTACTTGTGTTCGTATCTTGTTGTGTTCTTGGTTGCGTGTAGTTAATGAATATAAAGGAAATGCATTCAAAGTTTTATGGAATACGTCTTTCAGTGCTAGATGTCAGCCCCCAGCCTATGGAAGGTGGGATTGGGGTAGACACGGCCCGGGTGCCGGGGGACGGGTCGTGAAAATGTACCAAATGTTGAAAAATGAAAAAAATGGGCTTTACAAACTGTGTACATCATACATGATGTGTATACCATATTCACACCATTCCTTCTAATCCATAGAGTAGTTAGTTAATTAATTACATGGAATGAATGTAGCACACATATTGTACATTAGTTAAATAATGTAAATATTTCCTAGATCACAATCCCTCAAAAAATTAATCAGATACATAATGCATAGAGATTTCAAGATGTGAAAAGTTAGAAGGCTCTCTAGTCAAAGATACAAGCTGGTTATTCATAAAACATTGTGGATCTCATATACATGATGTGAAATAATCCTACACAACATTATGATTTGGATACCAGATCCACTTAAACAAGTACATGAAAAGAATGACTTATACATTGGGTAACTATCAGCCTCTCTAAATTTTAGGCTATCCCCTATAAAAAATAGATCTGCAAAAGAGGTTCTTTTTCTCTCATAGTTTTCTCTAGTCTTTCATATGTTTCCATTCCAAAGTGATATTTATTTATTTCATTTTAATTTTTGTTAATTAATTATTACTTTTTCATTAATATATATTTTTTATACCTTTGTAATAAATCCATCTTCATTTTCAATATATGTGTCAACATCGCCCGTCATTATCCCTCAACATCTGCACTATTCATCATTGTTTCTTCATATGAAATATTTATTTCATTGTATTTACATTTCATTCATTTGTTTGATCTTTTATAATAATTTTTTACCCTGTATTAGTTTATAATCATGTCATTCTTGATAATTTGTATCTTGATAAGTATTTGTTTGTTGTTTATTCACATCTTCATGTGTGTGTAATTCATTTAGGGTTTTAGTTTTTGAGTAGGGGTGGTTCAAAACTAGTAAATATCTAATATAAAATATGGGTAACCATATATATAGTAAGAAGGATTCAATAAAATTTTATCATCAATATTTGTAATTATCCATGGACATTGGAGGTGGAAATTGGAAGACCATGAAAAATTTAGATATGTTTAGTGTATTACCAATAGCCAATAATCATTTCATCTAAGAAGCCAAACAACCTAATCTTAGGTTGTCAATTACACTTGACCAAGGGTCATTTTCATTCATTGGTTAATCCAATTGGCTATTCCATGGTGAAATAGTGTCCGTCTCACTGATCTATAACCTACACCATATATCTATACCATGTTTGCTTTTGGATTACCCATATTTTATATACAATGAAATTGAACCCAAAACATTCATTTAATCTACTTTATGACCCATGTTACATAATTTTAGTATAACAATTATAATAACAATAAATGGGAGGAATCCCCTAAAATATGGTCATTATAATAGGATGCCTATCTAAATAATATTTATATATGGGTTAAACAATAGATTGCAACATGCTATGCCTTAGTAGTTTAGTATTGTTTGTGAACGAATAATTTAATATGATCAATGCTAGCACACATTCAGAAATTTATATGGGTGAATTATATTTTAGCATAATTTCCATGGACTATTTTTATTAGGAATAATAACCTATGGAAAAAACCATGGATTACCTCACCCTTTACCCCTTTCATCTTTCTCGTTCCCAATTTACTTTTACATTTTTCTCTTTCAAGGAAACATGTGTCATCTCTCTCTCTATTTATCCCATCTAGTACATCATTCAAGGCCCAATGACTAATTCAATATGATGTAAAGAACTAGAAATTTTTATGTTTGACCTTAATATTTATAGATAAATTTCATCACACCAACCTTTAAAAATATTTGAGAATAACGATTGTTATTCCCCTCAACCACATAATGGTCATTATGCGCTGCCTGAATTTTATGTAGAGACTCCTGTTCCAAAGGTGAACACCATAATGGATAAATAATTCTGATCCATTAGTAGTGATACACCAAATATTGTACATTCTTTCTTTGTTGTGAACACCTTTCTAATTAATCATGGACTCATTCATTTGATCCATAACCTGGGGCAGTTCAGTAGAAATAAAAGTGAAGATCCCTGTGAACATATCTTTACTTTTATTGAGTTGTGTGATAACATTCATAATAAAGGTATATAAGTAGATTACAAAGTAAAGACCCCCCCTATAAATTATGATTTTCAATCAATAAATAATCACATAAATTCTCACATTATGGACATGATGATTGGTTACAACTTTATAATTTATACTAGGGACTTTATCCTTCTATTGGTACTGTGGTAGACGACGCACCTAATTGAAGACTAATCTGTATGATGCCAGAAGTCAGTCGATCCATTATTAATGAAGATTCCCATAATTCCAGTCTATGGAAAATTGATAGAGGATCACCTTTTAATGTAAACTATCAGGCGCAAGAATGTACCCACCTCACCACACAAGTAAAAGACTAAAAATAGAAGATGGATTCTTTTCACCTGTCTACTAAACCACTACCCATCTTACTCTAGTGATGGAAATTCATTCCTTCTATATGTTTGGAGGTCAACACACATACCTTATCTAATGTAAGTTTTTAGAGTAACCCTAATTCCATGATTGTAATTTTTTTCAATTACTATCAACAAAATTAGCAATACTAGAAACCCAAGAAATATAAATAGAAACAATATCTTTATATACTGACTACTTAACGATAGAATCAAAATAAATGTTATTTTATATAAATGTGTGGACAGTTGAAACTATGGAGTCATGGACCACTTAGTTACCCACAACAATTTCCAACTCTATGACCTCAATATAAATTCCAGTATCATTTCTTAGAGCTCATATATTTCAAAAATCTCTACACATGCCATCAGAAAAAGCCCAATACCTACACTTCAATATCAATAACCAGCTTGAAAACATTTTGGAAAACGAAGATCAAAGGATTAAAACCCAATGTTGTGAGGTGTTGAGTCAAATGAAATCATGTGGAGACGTTGAGCATTATGTTGGGAAAATTTCTAAGAATTTATCTACTCGACTGTCAAGTACGTTTCCAAGTAATACTGTATCTAATCTGAGGTTGGAGTCTAAGGCCATTGTTTTTAGAAATATAAATATTATGTTCTTTTAATAGACATGATGAGATGTGAAAAGTAAGTTATAAGACTCTAATAATGCTTATTAAGAGAGATATCAGGAGATTGAGTCAATTATGAAAACTCTCATACTAGGAATTATTGAAAAGGATGATGATTATGTGGAACTCCCACTATATAAGCCACTTATCCCAGTTTTATAGAGAATGAGATATGATATGAATGAGGGTTGATATAAAATTAAATTAGAGATGTCCAATCAACTACATATCAACATTCCATTTGAAGGGATACTTATCAAGTTCATAATTATTAATGATTCAATAAAGACATTCTCATGGGTAAAAGGAAAATGGAAGACATAATATTCATCTTCAAAAAATAAAAATTCTTTTCAACTATTCAATGGAAGACACCTCAAAAAACGAAGGACCCCATAAATTCTCAATTAATTTCACCATGGGGAGAGGGAAATTTAAAAATTACTTCTGTGATTTAAGAACAAGTATAAATCCCAGGTATATGAGTGTCTACAAGTAGTTGGTAATTAGGGAACTAAAACCAACTTAAGTGTCACTCCATTTTCCTAACGACTCAACCAAACAGCCTTAAGCATTACAAATGGATATCATAGTATGGTATAGAAAATTTATTTTCCATATTGATTTACTCATCCCAGATATTCAAGAATAATGAGATATTTCCCTCATTTAAGGAAGACTATTTCAATCCACTAAGAAGACACTAATTGATGTTAACCAAAGAATATTGTTATTAAGAGTCAGTGGTGAATGGATTCTGTTATATTCTATAAAGTCTATTGAAAGAATAAATGACTCTATAAATTATTATGACATCCTACTCAATAATAAGTAATTTGATCATATAACCAGTAAGAACAAAAATAATAAACTCCCACATGTTTATAAAGTCTCTAGTTCTCCAATGAATGAATATTAAATTACACCTTTGTCGAGGAATGTCATCCAACAATAAATTCCTTATATTTTCAATAATCATTCTAAAATGGGAATAAAAAATTGATGAAATATTATTCATAAAAAGATTCCTAGCATTAGAAAATAAATAAAGCGTTGATTGGGAGGAAACCCTGTGATGTTTGGATTGATTAGTACAATATTTTGAAACATTAATTATTTCTAGATCATAGGACAATGTAAATAGCATAGAAAGGGGTTAATGATTCCAAATACACATCGAGTATTCATTAATGGAATGTAATTTTTTAGGGGAAAAATAATAAAATGTCTGTTTTACGTCACTTATATTTCATATAAGAAATGTAATGTTTGAGGGGGCTTTTAAATTCCTTGATCTATAGGGTCACGAATAAAAACTACCCTCCTTCGCCTCCACACAGGAAACCCCTCCACTCATGTACCCCTCCATCATCCATAGATCCCACCTAAAACCTCTTCATAAACCAACCATACCTCCCAATCTAGTCTATTTGACGAATATCCTTATATTCACAGTACATTAGTTAACATGCATTGATTTTTACTCCACATATACATTCCCATCATTGATAATTCCCTTTTTACCATCCCTCCACCACCTCCAACTAAAGAATCCCACCCAATAGCACTAGTAGGCCCTTTATCCTAATTTATTTCAACAATATCTCCTATCCAGACTGATCTTCCCCCTGAGCTACAAAACATACTGCACAATAAGAATACTTTGCGAGGAAGGTACTATAGGGAAAGGCCCCACCATTCCGTCTCTATCACATGATTCTTAATAGATCTCTTATCCATATAAATGGACATAATCTAGATTAGAACCTCACCAATAATATCATTGACTAGTCTAGTAGCTAGAATGACAACACGCACCTTGGAAATCAATCATTTAGTCCATTCGTTTATAGATGACATCGTTAGGGTATGCCCTTCGCATGAACCTACTATAAGAGAGGAGATAGAAGATGAACCACTAAATGACATTGAATTTAAAATCAAGTTATGTATAAAACCTCCACATTAATTATTCTATTTCGGTAACCTTTTTGGTTCTACATATATTCAATTCACCTTGATATATCATTGATTATATTTATACATAGGATACATATTTTAGATTCACTACTTGTGGGACCATTTCGATTTAAATATTGCATTATATTATTCATTTTTTGTTCTTTTTCCTCAACTATAGTCATTGACGTTCCTGATATGACACCGTCTTTCATCATTCATCGGATGTTTAAGTATCTAGAAGACATTGAGTGAAAGCATTAAGAGACTTCAATTGAGATCCATGCTCCCTATGTGTCCCAACATGGATGAGAAAAAATTTAATTATTTTTGTATGGGAATCATGATCAGTATGCTCCTATGGTGGTAACCCCCACAAAGCGTCCCCATGAGCTCAATGAAAATACACGTGTTAATGTAATATGTATCAGACCTCTAAGATGATGTACAACTTTGAAATCTTCCTTTTTTTATCCGTCTTGTTGGAGATAAAATCGTTAGTGATTTATTGGAGGTTTCAAAAATTAATTTAGTTTACTTTGTTTTGAGTCATGTCTTTAAGACCTTGACATTTTTTTATTTTCTATAATTTTATTTTCTTCAGTTGTTATAAAATTAATATTACTCCAAAACAATATTTATCTTCATCTATTCTCTTTGAATTTATTGTATCCACATAATAATTTTTCATCTTTCAAATCGATTTGACCCATGGAAAAATGTTTTATCTCATTTAGGTATTTTGTTTATTAAATTTTACACTAGTCACTCAAATTCTAATCAAAATCAACCATGTTTCACCAAGGAATGACATTCCCTATGAGTATATCACTATTACCTAATTATAATTCTGATTAACATATCATTTTAAAAATTTATTTATAACTTCACCATGATGATTTCCAGAACAATTTATACATTCTTTCATTTTATGTGGGTGGGGGGGGGGGTCAATCATGAGATACTGTTGATTCACTTGGATTATTTCCTATTTTCACTTTTCTACGAGATATATTTCAATGAAATTATTATTTAACTATAATTTTTCTTTGGACCCATTCAAATAAAAGACAATGTATGATTGTAAAAAAAATTTATATTTGTTTTAATCCAATTTATGTTATTAACATTATTGAAGAGTTGAGTAATTTAATTATAATTATATATTTTTAAAAGTAAATTTGATTTAAATATTACTAGATTTTATACCCTGGTCAGTTGATAATTATTTTTATATACATCCATTCTCAAGATGAATCATGTTATAAAACGTAATATTCATTTTAGAGCATATTTCATGAGAGATACGTGGGACATGTAAACCAATTCGAACATGCATTGAAATATTATTGAGGATATGATTTAAAAAAATTCAATATTAATATGATTGAATAAATATATGTTGAGAATGGTTTTCGTAATAGATATATGTACATATTCCCTTCCACAGCCTATAGTATCCATGATTAACCTTTTTTCGATGGATACATTTGAAGTCTATTATCCATAGTAGTCCCGCCCTTGGTATGATGCAATATTTACCATTTAATATGTGTAGGGTAATATTAATTCCCAATAAACACATAATGTTCTTATTAAATATATGTACTAAGAAATTTTCACCAAATTAGGATTTTGGGGTTCATGATTAATTTTGAAATTTTCTTCACTTACCTTGTTTTGTAGAATATTTTTTAAAACAATATTGGGATGTCTATTTTGAAGGTCAAGAATCACCATAATTAATATGATAAATCCAATTATGGATATTATGTTGTTATTTTACTGATATTAGAATGACCTTGAAGATGAACTTTGAACAATAAAAGATAATGAAAGAAACAAGGTACATTCTTGACACATAATTTACATATTCAGGGAAACAATTTCAACAGTTTGAAGCATGGACACCATTTTATTGAGGACAATTTACATTGCTTCATTGTCCACATTTATCATGCATTATAATTTATATAATTTCCTCTTTTTGAGGTTTATTTTTTTACTTTCTACCCAACCTCAACCATAGATATTTTAGAACATTATTATTGAATACCTCATGATTGATTTTATATCATTCCTTAAAATTCGGATATGTTAGAACCAAAGGAATCATATGGTTATAAAAATTTATTCAGGGTATGATAATAACTATAGTTTCATTGTGACCTTGAGTGATGAGAAAAAATTTATTTTTAGGTATATTAAAAAATCAGTATAGTCTCTAAGGAGCAATTGTGAAATTGAAATTAAAACAATAATGAATCTAAATAAAGAACTGAACTTTGAGGGATGAATAATCATCTATGGAATAATGATTTTGGTGGGCTGAATTTTTTCCACTTACGCATAGTTATATTTTCTTAGTTGTAATGCATGTTTCTTTCTTTTGAAAATGTTTCCTTTAAAATCTCTTTTGATATTCTTATTTCATGTGGACATGTAATTGTTCATGTGTTGGGAAATTTCATAACTATAAATTATAAATATATAATTGATGCATTTATTTAAGATATAAAAACGATTTATTCAATGAAAAACTCGGTTATATTTTAAAGGAATTCTTAATTGTGGACTCATTAATGGAAATGATGATAAATTGAAACACGGGTTTTACATGCCTTGTACAACATGAAATGTATGTAGAACACATTCAAAAATGGCTTATAGTTCCAAAAGAAATCTCATAATGTCATTAAAGGACATGAATCTAGTACATGATGTGTATATTTATTATATTAAGTGGCTATTTGAATGATCAAAATCCGGATAAATGTGAATCACATACAGAATATGGCTAGTTATCACGACATGAAATATTTGGAGGATCACTAGGTCAAAGATACAAGCTGATTATTTATATATAATTATGGATCTCATCTATATTTCATGTATCCAACTTACATGATATGAATATTTTGGGATATCGGCCATATAATCTTGTACACAACCTGAATAACATACACCTAATGTTATTTTTGGATTATTTATATTTTTGTCACTCCTCCGTGAAAACCAGAACCCAATAATAGTTTCATTTCCTCTTGTCATTTTCAACTATTTTACTACTATTTTTATTCTATATTAGTTTCAATTACTCCATAGTCCCATTTAATGCAATCATTTTTAATTAATGGTTAATCTACATCGTCTCTTCATCCATTGTGAATTTGTTTCCTTTTCAACCTCTGTTTCAACATCACTGGTTGTTCTTCACAAATTCAAACACGATTTTTAATTGTTTCATCATGAGTATTAGTTTTTTAATTAGAGTTTCATTCATCTTGAAAAATTATTTATTTTTAATTGTTTTAATCCCATATTACATATTTCTCAATGATTTAATGATTATGCAGATCATACTTAGAATTTCATTACTTTGATCAATACTTTAATACATGGATAATTAAATTAGGGTTAAAGGTTGATAGTAGGGGTGGTTTAAACCTAAGGAATATCTATGATCAAAACCAGGAGACCCTAGAGCTACTAACTACGTTTAGAACAATTATATATCTCATTAGATTGTATTATCACTAACAATTTGATGTGAAAATTGAGTGACCATAACCAAAGTGGAGAATGTCATGGAAAGAAAAATAACCAATAATTATTTCTTCTATTAATTCAAGAAACCTACTCTTATGTTGTTAATAACTTCAGAACATGTAGTATTTTCTTTCTTAGATTGATGTAATTGTCTAGAACAAGGTCAATATGTTAAATTTTCACAACTTTTCATCCTACATTGTAGGATTATCCCAATCTATATTTATGATTATCCCTTTTACTGTGCCATAAAATTGACTCTAAACCCTTCTTGTAATCATTTTTAATACCCAAACTAACTAGTTATATTATGTACAAGCCAATATGATCAAACAAGAGGACTATCTTGATTTTTTTTGTTGGGTTTCTTGTCTAGACAAGCTCACTCTATGGGTTTGACCCTAGAAAACCACTTTGTATTCCTTATAATATGACTATATATTTGGGAAAAAATTAATCTGATGAACTCCCAAGTGTATTCAAAAACATGTGTGGATGCATCAGTATCACTACCAATAAATAAGATGGAGGATAATATAAATAACTAGGAGAAGATAATAATCCATAAGATAGTAGCAATAATAAATAGCAAAATAAGTGTCATATACAATATGATAAACATTTCATGTATATCTAAAAAAAGACTGGAAATAAATTGAAATTTTAATACTGTAAAATACATGTAGAAAACTATAAAGAGACATAAATGAATCTCTCCCGATAGCATCACCAGCTTGGTTTGGTTTTGTGCTCCCCTTCACCTAAGAATAATAATTCGTGAATTGTAAATAAGGTTCTTTCACATTCCCCTACCTATATCCGTGAAGTTTATCTGGGTACCCAATGATAGCCTAAACAGGTTGTGGGATAACACTCCACAATAAAATCCATGATTCAAATGAAAATGTTATACTATCCATCTAATCCTGGATCCATGTGAATAGTAATTATGTACCCACAAATATTGAGAAACTATAAAAAATCCTCTTTAAGTCATGACAACTCATAAACAACAATATATACCATGTAATCATGTTTTATTCATGAAAGAGATGGATTCAAGGTATAAATGACCCATGAATCTCTATCATGTTCGTGAACCTTATTGATGTAAACTCAATAAAGACATTGGTGGAGACCATGGAGTATGTACACCGAGAATGTCTAAGGTGAGTCCAATCATGTTAGTTCAAAGAAGTAGCAATGTCCATGGAATAGAAAGTAAACATTATCCATGTAGTTTAAATTTCCATAACATCCTAATGAATTTGGATCTTGGAAGTAAAAATCTATAAGGAATCAACTACCATAATGAGGAACCATGATGTAAAAATATCCATAAAATCCTATGGAATTTGGATCAAGGAATATAAATGTCCAAGGTATCCTCTTCCATTATTAATCCATTATCTCAATTCATAACCCATTTCATTATCACTCACATATTGTGAGTTTCTCAAACCCCTTACACATTTTCTAATTTACCAATTTAAACATTAAATAATATGCATTCACAAGAAAAAGAAGAATGAATTTTCTTCTATTTCTCATTTAATTCGCATTATTATAAGTATAGTCTCAACACACAACATGAGTGATCTGGTTAAATAAAAAGGCTATAATGAAACCCATTTCTTACTCAGGATTAGTTGAATGAACTTATACAATTTATTAGTGAAAAAAGGGATTCAAAACAAGTTATGATCAATTTTATCTAGGAATTACATATATTTTAGGGGAATCAATTAATTATATTGCCTGACACCCAATGAATATATGGTATATAAACCACCAAACATTAAGGGAATTTTATTGAACACCTACCATTACTGATGGAAGAGAACACTTCATGTATCGACTCCAAACATGATATGGAATAGAAGAAATTGGAATAATCGATGATTACCTTGGAAATAATTCAGGTTATATTTTACCAAATGAACGCCATTGATACTAAGATAGATGAAGGATTGTATAGGATGAATAAATTACACAGCATCATGAGTCTAACAAGATGAAAAATGTTTAAATCAGAGTTTGAATGCTGAATTGGTACAAACTACTTCGTTACGTTTGATGAAACATAACATGAGGAGGAAACAATGTTTGGTAGATTAGATATGTTAAGGGGTCTGATTTATTAAATAAAATAGGATTAAATATGAATTTCCCACTTTTTAATTGGGATGCATGGTTTGGCCACACATTTTCACAAAGAATGCTCCAACCGTTCACCCATATATGTCCAAGAACATCCTTTTAAAAATTTATGCCCATTTTTATGGGAATTAAATGAAAACCATGATTTTATCCTATACAGACAACTATAAGTGGATCCCATAGGATTTAGGAACTAGCCTCATGGTTTCTTGAAACCATGTGGCCCTACAATATCCTATAAAATGCCTTTTACATTGCGGCTTGGGTGAAACAGTTTCTACTAACATGGTGCCACAACATCCTTTTCAATAAAACTAGGATTTGGACTTCAAAAAAGTTATAGACACCCCCATGAAACACCGATGACCTCACTAATCATTCATATATGGTCCAAATAAGACAACTAAACCTCAATTAATGATATTTTTACCACAAAAAAAACTCGGGATCTTAAAATATTCCCACTTTAAGGAAATTTACCTCTAAATTCTCCTTCAATGATTGGTTAAGAATATCCATAGAATATATCCAAACGATGAACATGTACGTCATCATTCCACTCCAAAGTCACATTATATACACTAATGTTCTACAATATCACACGCCATAGAGTAACTAACCACCCAATAAGATCCTTCTTGCTCTGATCAGAAACACATATAGTATCCTTTTTATAGGACACATCTACCTCCAACCCAAACACACATAGATGCAGAATATGGAATGGGTCTGAGTGATAATGGTATAACTGAGATACATGGAATACATCTTTCATGGCTCAATACCTATGATGGAACCACAACCCATAGGCAACTAGACCAAATCTCTCCATAATATTGAGTGATGTGAAATACCATGGTGAAATATTACCCAATCACCAAATCTGTCTATGTCCCATCCTTAGTTAGAAACATATAAGACCAAAAACATTGACACAATATCCAAAGTTCATTGGTGGTGATTTCTGTAATATTTATTTATAGACATTATAGTTTCAATCATCATTGTGATCAACTTGACCTACTCTGATTTCTCCTCCACAAGATATCGTTCAAACAGTGCTGCCTCTCCTACCTCTAACTATGACAGAGGTTATCATAATGGGCTACTATACAATACCACATATGGTGGCATCTGTATATTTTCCAATTTTTTTAGGAAAACTAGAACATGGACATATGCCTCTCCCAAGAGCCCCCATAATCAAGGATGCATACTCTCAAAATATCTTCTAGAACCTGTATAATGCACTCTGATAGGCCGTATAAGGCCCTGACCTTAAACCTTACTTAATATTGAATTAAATTAATAATTAAAATTAAGGATCTTTTCAGGTTTAGAGTTTTATAGAATTACGTCATAACTATTACATCTCAAAAGATTACATAGTAGACACTTCTACTAAGTTTCCATAAAATAAAAAAAACACTTAAAAAGAAACATGTCTAGTTTCATGTTCTAGATAGAATGTCTTTCACTGATCCCATCCTTGACCCTATTCACTTTTAAGTCATGTGGAAAACATTTCAAAAACTTGGGATGAGCATAAAAATCCCAGTAAAGGATACACAAAGAAGGAAAACTGTTAGTTTTTCAAAACAACAAGTAAACCATGTATACTTTATCAATGTAATACGTTTCACCTTTATGAAGTATTAAAAACTAATCACTGAATAAAATATCATTACATAACCTTTTTGTAACACAATTATTACCATAAAACCCATATAAAGAACACATAACATATAAAGGTAACTTGGGACATAAACGTACATAAGTGGAATAACCATCCAGTCGAATTCCACACATATCACTTAATGGAATATCCATACGGCCCACTTACATACCTAATTCATTAGAGGTTATAACGTAACAACCCATCCTAGTATTCGCGGCACCACCCATCATATGGTTTATCATGTAACCACCCGTCAAATGTCCATGTACCATTATAAAATCATAATAAATAAAAAAATATAATGGAAAGAAAACATTTCCACTCTTTGATCACAATATATCACTTAAATATATTGACATAAAAAATCCATTATAAAAACCATTTTCAATACCAAAATAAATAAAAGAGTATATGGTATTTATTTCATTTTAAAAACATTACGGCTTTTTGAGGAATCCATATACCAAATAATACATGAGGCGGCGGAAAAGGCCGTTGTCACCGCGTACGTTAAAAGAAACATTCCTTTTTTTCGTTTAGTAAAACTCTTCATAGAAAAATATTCCTTTTGTATAAAATTAAATGTAAAAGGGTTTTATACACCATATAAAAGAAAACCTTGTATTAGAACAAAATATACCTCAATGAAAGGAGATCGAGATGAAGTCCCTTACAAACATGATATCCATTTATTAATGATTAATCAATTACATAATTATGTTTGAAAAACGAATAAACCAAATATAATTGGATATTAAGTGTAAAAAAATCAGAGGATATTCACACATATTCATAGAACGACATATTAAAGGAGTACAATTTTATCCCAAAGAATCAAAATTGGGTTAAGAAGTTTCCTTGCAAAAATTCGACAGCCTAACGGCGTCACTTCAAAATTCAGAAAATGAGTTGATGCGAGATAAAAAGGGTATCTCATCACTTGGAAATAAAATTTAAATCAATAAGGATATAGAATAATATATACCACCATAATAGTATGTGAATTAAAAGACATAACAAAAGAAGTATTTTTGAAGAAGAGGAGGGTGAAAGGTTCCCCTACCGACTTGGGTAATTTTCGAAACGTACACCCCATGGAAGAAGGACTATACAAAATTGATGTAAATAATCATAAATGAAATTATATTACACAAAGATTAGAATAATTTTCAGAACATTTACCACTCAAAGTAAATGGTGGCAAATGTAGCATAAATCTCACTGGAATAAAAGTGAGAAGAAAAATCCCTTACGAAAACTCGGCAGCCTAACGGCGCCACTTAAAACATCCAAAAATGGATTGATGAGATCAAACAGGGTCTCTTATCATATTAAAATAAAATTTAAAGAAAGAGGAATATAATATAACACCACCAACATAACAAAGAGGAGCTTAAAATAAGTTACATAAGGGGGAGTGCTTAAAAAGAAAGAGAGTGGTTGGATCTCTTACGAAAATTCGGCAGCATAACAGTGCCACTCAAAACATCCAAAATGGATTGATGAGAGAAAATAGGTTCACTAAAAATAAGAACATAAAAATTACAGTAAGAGTAATATAAAATAACATCCCAATCATACGAAATATGATCTTAAAAGGAATGAAATAAAAGAGAGTACTTAAAAAGAAAGAGAGAGGTTGGGTCCCTTTCCTCAAGTCTAACTTGTCTTCTTCGTTTCGTTATATTAATGAATAATAATCTTTGATCAATTTATAATTTCTTAAGGACCATTTTTAAAGAATATTACTCAGTTCATATCACATATTATAATGTTATAATAATTGGTTAACAATGTGAGTTCATATCAGACGTTTTTTGTCAATGTTTGGTACACGAGTCAAAAATGAACTTCTTTGAAAATGATTGTCCATGTAGTTATAAGTAAATCATCTCCAGAATAGTATTAATGATTTTAATATCATATATATCCAGTAAATATTCATTTTATACTACTCTATAACATTTTTAGATAAAAAGAAATAAAATGCACCATTCATGGAGACGGTAGGCCATACGTACTCATGAACGCTACTTTCATTTCATTGTCATTTTAATGGAATTAAAAAATAATAGAGAGATATATATATTATAATTACTGTATAATATATATGTTATATAGGTCACATATTTTCGTTAATTTCATTCTTTATACATTCCATGTATTGCATGAACGAGTCACATCACTTGAGGGGGCCGTAGTCCACACTTCCTCATATGAAATTATCGCATTTGCACAACATGAAAAGCATAAAGGAATGTTTTAAATATAATATTAAGAAGAATATTGAAAACATAAATACCATATATATCATATATAAAATATATTTACATCCTAATGGCCACCATGAAAGGTGTTAAGATAATATTGAACAATCATTGTTTCGTGAGGCAGAAATTCGCCATCCACAGAAACAGTATGTTCTTTCACCATTAGACGAAGGTGTGTGTAAGTGTATCTCGAATAATTTACATAAAAACATCATATTATATTGAAAATACTTGTTTTGTTACAAAATAAAGGAATAAAAATATGTTATATGGTTCGAGAAGCAAAATAAAACAAAAGAACACAAGAGAAGACATTACCTTTAAATCGGATAACTCATTTTTATTTGAGCTCAGAGGCTTCCATGGAAAGGATTCTGCCCAAAGGTGAGGATTCAATGATGAAAAGAGGTATGTTGAGAGATGAAATGGGCAGTGTTTGGCAGAGCCAAAGGCTTGAGAGGTGTGGGTATGGTGGTAGAGTTGGGGGCCTTTTATAAGAGGAGAGGAGGGGCACTCTTGGAAAGTTATAAACTTTTACTTTATTATAAAATGATTTTTGGAATTCAAAGATCCAAAAATTATATATTTCTAGGATAAGGTGATAAAAGTTTGAAATAAACGCATCCAATAGGTTCTTGACATTTTAGGTCTTATATTTTACCTTATCATTCCATTTTATTTAAATCGTTAAATAATGAGGTAATCGCTACATCATCATGGTGTCATAAACAATTTTATTTATTTAAAGTCTAAAAATTATAAAAAAATGATGTAGGAAATATTTTTATCTTTTCAATTAATATTTATAGTAAAAAATATGACTTGTATAACCCCATGTAAAAAAATTAGTAAAAAAACTCATGTTTGTGACATTTTAATTTTAACTCTAAATAAAAAGTTATTAATGTCATTTTCCAACCAATGTGGCTCCATGGGGTCCCCAAGTTGACCCATGGATTTTCTTGGTCGTCCATGACTCATCTAATAAGGGTAGGACATGTGTCAAGGTCATTTCATAATATTAAAACATTATTTTTAACTCAAATTACACTTATTACCTTTATTCGCGATTAATAAAACTTAAAAGTTACTATTTACCAAAAATTATTTTAATCTCATTCAACCACATTTTACTTCCTAATGAAATCCATGTATGTCGTATTTTTGAAAATAAAATAACAGAAGAGGTAACGTTTCATTTAAACGAAAAATCAGTTTTTTTAACTACCACTTAGTGGTTTCACTATTCATAAAAATTGATGATTTTTAGAAAAATGCCAAAAATTCAGCCTAAGATATATTTGATATTACGAATTCAAAAATGATGTCTATTTTATAAAATTCAAAAAATATAAGTTGTATTATTTAATTTAATAATTAATTCTCGTTGTCAAAACAAATAGCGTGTTTTTAAGAAACAATATCTATTAAAAGATTAACACTAGTTTAAGTCCAATTTCAAAGTAAAATTAATTACAATGACCACCATTGGATAAAATTGTAAAAATAAATTCTAAATACACTTTAATATCAATTAAAAATATAATCTATCCATATAAATAAATCAGATTAAAAGGAGATTTTGAATTAAAATTCAACATTTTCACTAAAAATTATCTTTATCAGAAAAATAACAAAAATTTACACAAAGTAAATTTAGATGTCCAGATTCTAAAGAAGGATTTTATTTTTTCAAATACAACATATAAAATTTTCAAAAGTATATTTAAAAAGGTTTATCCATCTAAAGGCGGTTAATCGACCTTTTAAAGAATATTAGAAGATTTATGCTTAAAATTGGATTCATTTGCATTTTATGCCTCTAACATTAATTGGATAAAAGTAAAAATATTATAAAAACCTATATAATCATTTTTTAGTAAGTACTGTTTATTCCCGTCATTACATCGGCTAGGTTTTAACTACCATTTAAAATAAAATTACTTTATTATTAGAGTGCAACGTAAGATTTCAAAGGAACTCGTTGTTGCGTATTGGGTAAGCCATCGAGCATAGCATTCCTTTTAAATTAATATTAACGTTTTATTCACACATATGGATAAATATAAAAATTTCCTATTCTTTATTTACATGGGGTGTTACATCCTTCCCCCCTTTTGGGAATTGCATCCTCGCAATTTTAAAATTGGGCTCGGAAACATCATTGAATGTCCCACATCAGAACAAGAGTCAGTAAAACAATAGCTTTAAAAGAAAGAAAGAGAAGTACATAGGTCACCTGAGTTAACCCACACCAGGATTTTATGTAGGAAAACATGGATATCGATGAAAAAGCAAAGAGTCATGTTCTGAGGGAGAGTGATAGAAAACTTGTTTAGGAGAATGTTAACCACAAGAAAATCACAAACATATGATGGGTTAAATGGTATTTGATTCCCCAGTAGGAAAAGTTAATAGACAACATTTTTGTTTTAAGATAATTTTCATCGAAGAATATATTTTTGATATTAAGGAAACATACTTACTTATCATGTTGACTTTCACCTTTTTCTAGATTTCTTACACGAACTCATATTTTCTCCAAAAGATGAGTATTTAGGATGACTTGTCTTCATTAAGAGAGCTATAATCAACTTCTAGAGAATCACCTAATCCACAAAAGAGAATTGTATTTTTCCCATGTCTTTAGACCCTTACCAAAACCAAAATTGTTAGAAAAAGATCAGATAATCCAGAAAAGGATAACCCTTTACAAAAAGAAAATCTATTCTTAATCTCAAAAATTTTCCCAAAAAAACCTAAAGTTCAACGAATACCAAAAGTAAACAAAACTAAGACTGGAACCCAAATATTTTAAGGATCTAATAACATAGTCTTCCAAGTTAAATCGTTACATTTATCTCTAAACAACATCAGTTGCTCTTAAAATCTCGTATTGAAAAGTAATTAACCTAATCACATATCCTCCATGATAGGTTAATAATTTCCATAGATAACCCAAAATCAACATTCTCTTAACTCATAAAATCATCTAACTAAAATGAATTAGTCAAACTAACAAGGGACTTCATGTAGTCCAGTGGTAGATGATAAATACCAGTCGCACTTTGGTTGTGGGTTATATTCCCACAGCTTTGTCTGACGCGATGGGTTGTCACATAGTCTGTGTGTTTTCCTTTTTCCAAACTATATAATTCTCAAATCATTCCCCAAAAAGAGGTAAAAGCATTAAAAATAACCATAAAATGATTTAACCTCAATAGTTTCCTTATACCTCTCATTTTCATCCAAATTCATTACGATCTCAACATCTTATTTCTTGAAGTCTTATTTCACCCCCATAAGATAAAATAAAAATATTCCCTAAATTAATAACAGCATACCTTGATCATGGCATCCACTCGGTTTCATTGTCATCATGCTCATGTAGGTAGAAGTCCGATGCATAAAAACAATGATTTAGAGATCCTTCAAAATCATTTTCTTCCTCTATCCAAATACACCTTGTACAACATGGATCAAATGGGTGTTCACAGAAAAACAGTTTTGGAAAATTACCATGTATGACATATAATTCCAAAAACTCTGATAAAACACAATTTCTACAAAATAGTCGGACAGAATTTGAGTCGAATCTTTCTATTATTGGTCCTTTTAAAATACCATAAGTATGTGCTGAGAGACTATATTTTAAAAGCAAATATTAATAGGTTGCGCAAGGGTATCCTTCCTCGGCACCATTTTTAATATCATAATATGTTCCAAATTCTTGTGATAAGGTAAAATATTTGAAAATACCTTGATAATATTTAACTTTCTTGAAAATATGAGAATATTGTGAAAATAGTATTTGTCTAAATACAACCCATGATCCACGATGATAACGAGGTATAGTGGAGGTGTTTTATATCTAAAACAGTTGCTTGCAAGTGATTTGTATGCTAGAAAATGATTCACAATCATCCGAACATGAATTTGCAATAATTATTGCAATCATGTCATCAGGAATAGATAGTAATGTCATTTGAGATCCTTCTCCTTCCGTTCTTAACTGACTTTACTTGACCTGAAAAAAGTTATAAAACAAGGATTTAACTGAAATAATAGATATATGGACTAATCATGTGTCTAACAAAAACTCATAATCTCTAAAGTTGTCTAAACTGACCTTTGATACCAACAATGAGGCCCCAGCCTTAAACCTTACTTAATATTGAATTAAATGAATAATTCACATTGAGGATATTTTCAGGTTTATAGTTTTAGAGAATTAGGTCATAACTATTACATCTCAAAATATTACATAGTAGACACTTCTACTAAGTTTCCATAAAATAAAAAAACGCTTTAAAATAAACGTGTCTAGTTCCATGTTTTAGATAGAATGTCTTTCCCTGATCCCATCCTTGACCCTATTCATCTTTAAGTCCTATGGAAAACATTTCAAAAACATGGGGTGAGCATTAAAAGCCCAGTAAAGGATACACAAAGAAGGAAAACTGTTAGTTTTTCAAAACAACAAGTAAACCATGTATACTTTATCAAAGTAGTACTTTTCAGCTTTATGAAGTAGTAAAAACTCTTCACTGAATAAAACATCATTACTTACCCTTTTTGTAACCAAAATATTACCATAAAACCCATATATATAACACATAACATATAAAGGTAACTTGGGAGATAAACATACTTAATTGGAATAACCATACGGTCGACTTCCACACATATCACTTAATGGAATTTCCATACGGCCGACTTCCGTACCCAATGCATTAGAGGTTATAATGTAACCACCCGTCCTGGTATTCACGACACCACCCGTCATATGGTTTATCACATAACCACCTGTCAAATGTCCAAGTATCATTATAAAATCATAATACATAAAACAAATATAATGGAAGGAAAACATTTCCACACATTGATAACAATATATCACTTAAATATATTGACATAAAAGTCCATTATAAAAACCATTTTCAATAAAAAAATACATAAAAGTGTATATGGTATTTATTTAATTTTAAAAACATTACGGCTTGTTGAGGAACCCAAAGACCAAATAATACTCGCAGCGGCGGAAAAGGTCATTGTCACCGCGTACGTTAAAAGAAACATTCCTTTTTGTCGTTTAGTAAAACGCTTCGTAGAAAAAGATTCCTTTTGTATAAAATTAAAATTCAAAGGGGTTTATACACCGTATAAAAGAAAACCTTGTATTAGAACAAAATATGAATCAATGAAAGAAGATTGAGATGAAGTCCCTTACAAAGACGGTATCCTTGTATTAAGGATAAATCAATTACATAATTATGTGTAAAAAATTAATACACCAAATATAAGTGGATATTAAGTGTAAAACAATCAGAGATTATTCACACATATTCATATAACAAAATATTCAAGGAGTAGAAGTTTTTCCCAAAGAACCAAAATTGGTTTAAGAAGTTCCTTTGAAAAAATTCGACAGCCTAACAGCGTCACTTCAAAATTTAGAAAATGAGTTGATGAGAGATAAAAATGGTATCTCATCATTGGAAATAAAATTTACATCAATATTTATATAGAAGAACATATCCCAACATAAGATTATGTGAATTAAAAGACATAACAAACGAAGTCTTTTTAAAGAAGAGGACTGTGAAAGGTTCCCTTTAAGACTTGGGTATCATTCGAAACGTACACCCCACAAAAGAAGGACTATAAAACATTGATGTAAATACTCATAAACGAAATTATATTACAAAAAGAGTAGAATAATTGGCAGCACATACACCACTCAATGGAAATTGTGTCAAATGTAGCATAAATCTCACAGGAATAAAAGTGAGATGAAAAATCCCTTATAAAAACTCGACAGCCATACCGCGCCACCTAAAACATCCAAAAATGGATTGATGAGATCAAATAGGGTCTCTCATCATATAAAAATAAAATTTAAATAAAGAGGAATATAAAATAACACCCACCAACATAACAAATAGGAGCTTAAAATAAGTGATATAAAGGGGAGTACTTAAAAAGAAAGAGAGAGGTTGGATCACTTACGAAAATTCGGCAGCATAATGGCACCACTCAAAACATCCAAAATGGATTGATGAGAGACAATAGGTTCTCTAATCATATGAAAATAAAAAGTATAGTAAGATTAATATAAAATAAAATCCAAATCATAAGAAATATGAGCTTAAATGGAATGACCTAAAAGAGAGTACTTAAAAAGAAAGAGAGCGGTTGGATCCCTTACCTCAAGTCTGACTTGTCATGTTTGTTTATTTATATTCCTGAATAATAAACTTTGGTCAATTTATAAATTCTTATGGACCTCTTTTAAAGATTATTATTCAGTTCATATCACATATTATAATGTTATAATAATTGGTTAATAATGTGAGTTCATATCAGAAGTTTTTTGTCAATGTTCGGTACATGAGTCAAAAATGAACTTGTTTGAAAATGATTGTCCATGTAGTTATAAGAAAATCATCTCCAGAATAGTATTAATGATTTAAATATCATATATATCCATTAAATATTCATTTTATACTACTCCGTAACATTTTGAGATAAAAATAAATAAAATGCACTGTTTATGGAGACGGTAGGCTGTACGTACGCATGAACGCTACTTTCATTTCTTTGTCATATTAATGGAATTAAAAAATAATTAAAAGGTATATATATATTATAATTCATGTATAATATATTTTTTATATAAGTCACATATGTTCATTAATTTCATTCTTCATAAATTCTGTGTATTGCTTGAACGAGTCACATCATTTGAGGGGGCGGTAGTCCACCCTTCCTCGTATTAAATTATCTCATTTTCACAACATGAAAAGCATAATGGAAAGTTTTAAATATAAAATAAGGAAGCATATAGAATAAATAAATACAATATATATCATATATAAAATATAGTGACATCATAATGGCCACCATGAAAGGTGTTAAGAGAAGATTGAAAAATCATCGTTTCGTGAGGCAGAAATTCGCCATCCACAGAAATAGTATGTTCTTTAACCATTAGAAGAAGGTGTGTGTAAGTGTAGCTCGAATAATTCACATAACAACATCCTAGTATATTTAATATACTTGTTTTGTTACAAAAGAAAGTAATAAAAAGATGTTAGAGGGTTGGAGAAGTAAAATAAAACAAAAGAACACAATGGAAGACATTACCTTTAAATCAGGTAACTCTTTTTGATTTGAGATCAAAGGCTTCCTTGGAAAAGATTCATCCAAAATGTGAGGCATCAATGATTAATAGAGGGATGTGGAGAGATTAAATGGGCAGGGGTTGGACGATCCAAAGGCTTGAGAGGTGTGGGTAAGGTGGTAGAGGTGGGGGCCTTTTATAAGTGGAGAGGAGAGGCACTCTTGGATAGTTATAAACGTTTACTTTATTATAAAATGATTTTCGGATTTTCAAGGTCCCAAAATTATATATTTCAAGGTAAAGGTGATAAGAGTTCGAAATTAACCCATAAAATAGGTTTTTGACAAGTTTAGGTCTTATATTTTATATTATCATTTCATTTTATTTAAATCGTTAAATAATGAGGTAATCGATGCACCATCATGGTGTCATAAGTAATTTAATTTATTTAACGTCTAAAAATTATAAAAAAGTATAATGATGTAGAAAATACTTTTATCTTTCTAATGAATATTTATAGTCAAAAATAAGACATGTATAACCCCATGTAAAAGTTTTTTTAGTAAAACAATTCATGGTTGTGACATTTTAATTTTAACTTTAAATAATAAGTTATTAATGTCATTTTCCAACCAAAGTGGCTCCATGGGGTTCCCAAGTTGACCCATTGATTTTCTTGGTCATACATTACTCATTAAATAAGTTTAGGACATGTTTCATGGTCATTTGATATTATTAAAACATTATTTTAACCTTAAATTACACTAATTACCATTAATCACGATTAATAAAACATAAAAGTTACTATTCACCAACAATTATTTTAATCTCATTGAACAACATTTTAATTACCAATGTCAACCATGTATATAGGATTTTTGAAAAACAAATCACAGAAGTGGTAAAGTTTCATTTAAACAAAAAATCAGTTTCTTTAACTACCACTTAGTGGTTTCACTATTCATCAAAAATTGATGTTTTTCGAAAAAATGCCAAAAATTTACCCTATGATATATTTGATATTCCAAATTAATATATGATGTGTGTTATATAAAATTAAAACCATATATGTTGCATTAATTGATTTTATAATTAATTCCTGCTGTCAAAACAAATAGCTTGTTTTTATGAAACAATATCTATTAAAAGATTAACAATAGTTTAAGTCCAATTTCAAAGTGAAATTAATTGAAATGACAACCATTGGATTAAATGGTAAAAATATATTCTAAATAAAATTTAATATCAATTAAAAATATAATCTATCCGTATAAATAAATCAGATTATAAGGAGGTTTTGAATTAAAATGCAACATTTTTACTAAAAATGATCTTTATCGGAAAAATAACAAAAATTTACACAAAGTAAATTTTGATGTCCAGTTTCTAAAGAAGGATTTTATTTTGTCAAATAAAACATATAAAATTATCAAAAGTATATTTAAAAAGGGTTCACCATCTAAAATCAGTTAATCAACCCTTTAATGAATATTAGAAGACTTATGCTTAAAATTGGATTCATTTGCATTTTACGCCTCTAACATTTATTGGATAAAAGTAAAAATATTTGAAAAACTTATATAATCATTTTTTAGTTAGTTCTATTCATTCCCGTCATTACATCGTCTAGGTTTTAACTACCACTTAAAATAAAATTATATTATTATTAGAGTGCAACGTAAGATTTCAAAGGAACTCATTGTTGCGTATTGGGTAAGACATCGAGCATAGAATCCCTTTTAAATTTATCTTAAGATATTATTCAGAAATAGGGATAAATATAAAAATATAATATTCATTATTTACCTTGGGTGTTATAGGCAGTCGATCTACGACTAGTTTTCTATTATCAAAATCACCTATATACCAAATGACCATTATAACACTTTACCAAATAGAGACATAAACATCACATGAATTTAAAATCTTCAAAAAATCATCTTTTGAGAATGTCTCACTTATAGGCACTAAATGGGACACCATCATGAGTCAATCTTAAAACAATGCACACAACATCACTATATTAAGAGGACCTCAATAACTGGGTCATAAAATAAATCACAACATCGACCTTCTTCGTCTCTAATGTTTAACAATATTATAAAAGTCCAAATACTGTTTAGTTTTCCTCCTTCACCTCTTAAAATGTGGATCACCACTTGAAAAAACTATCTATATCTTATTTAATCCCCAAGCACTAATACTTGATAAATCGGTCTCTGTATCTCTGGGATATTATAGGATGTACTACCCAATATGATTCATGAAACTTATACCTAAAATCCTCACATATGTATGCTGGAACCAAAATGAGAACATGGATAAATATAATTTTATCCTCAAAGAAAGTCCAACATGGAGGTAGGACCCCAACTGCAACTCACTCCCATAGGAATTATACCTAAGAATCTAACAATTTTTTTATCCTCATTCTATCTAGAATAGTTTCACTCAAATATGAGGATGAGATAAAATCACACCCATGACCATCCTACACCTACAAATTCATATGTAAAATAATTCTATAAGATTCCACTTACTTCTGGACTCCTAAATTTCCCATATCTGTGTCCTTCTAAGTAAATCAGAAACACAATTCCCATTTGAGTGTGTTGGCAAGCATGAAGTAAAAAATAATATAGAAACATAACCCTTATTCATTGACTATTATTTAAATCATTTTATGTTAGAATTCACTTGATTTTTATTGTTCTGTATAAACAAAAAAATGAACTCCTAGAAAATAATGTCTACAATAGAGCAATGAATGGGCAAAGGTGGATAACACAATATCATGCATTTATTAATTTCTCTCTTATTCCCTCTACTTATGAGGTAAATATGCCACAAATATATCCTCCAACATTTTTAAAAATCTAATATTTATGATAGATGAATCACAGTAAACTGTATACCACCTTTAGGTTATGGAACAATTAGTATTGGTGTAGAATTAAATCTCTCTTTCATCTCTTGATAGGTTTTCTCATGAAAATATCCTTCATCACTGATATTTGATAAAAATATTGGTACATCAAATGGAACTATGGGAGGTTTTGATGGTTGTTCGTGGACCACCACCTCTATATCATGGTTTTCACCACCCTTCTAGAATAGGAGTAAGGGTCATCTTGTTGGAATGTCTCTAAAATTCCATGTACACACTTCTGAAAAGTTCAATAAAGTGAAGATCATATAAAAAATCATAGTACATGACCAATTCTTACTAAAAAATACACACATATCTACCTGCACTAATAGATATTATTGGGTAATAGAAAAATCCTAAAATGTATTAGTAACACTACATACTGGCTACTCTAACGCTTGGACAAGGTAATGTTTCCTGTTTCACAACATGCATCAGTGTATATTGGATTTCTAGTGAAATTAAAAAATCCATTTATTGATGAACTTAACATTTCATAATTTTAATTTTATATAAACTCGAATTTATATTACCATCCTCTAAAAATGGTTCAACCAAATTTTTCACCACCTCCATCCTATAAAATACCATTCACCTTATAAACTGATGTGTGGAATCTAATAAATCCCTACCACAACATGTTCTAGTCCATGTATATAATGGTTCATGACTCAACCTAACATAATTGATTGATCATCATTTCTTCTATAGAATATACAAGAAATAATTATTTATATTTTTAAATTCACACTTTGTACCAATTATGTTTCTTAATATTCTACACAAAAAAATTTCCAAGTATCAAATATATCTTGTAGGGAAGTTATAATTTTATCATGTAGTTAAAAATGCATCCTAAAAGGAATTCCATATGCGTGGAATGTTAATCCTAGATGGTGCCTATATTAATGCATGATTAATACTTCCTTACCTTATTAGACCAAATATAAAATGAGATTCCTTAATAATATCAACAATAATAGCACATAGAATTTATATCAATTAGTTATAGAATCAAATCAATTGAAATAAAAAAAATATTAAATAATATATCCACATTCTATGAAATTGGCTTGTTCTTGAATGGGGCTTACCAACTCTAATATGGAACTCAATAAAAAAATTTATTCCTTTTTAATATCTTATATATTTTTCAAAGTAATTAGTAACGAAAAAAATAAATAACAGAAAATTCTTTGATAGAACATTGTAAAATACCGACCCAGGAGATACTAATAGTGCCTCGGTATTATGGGTCACATGGCCTAAATCATGCCTCTCCACATGAATGTTTCTCCCAAATAATAGTTATTTTCAATGGATATGTAGTGGGGAGTCTATACCCTCATGATCAAAGAAACACAATGATATCCCATTAAATAAATCAGTCTAATTGTAATATGAATCACTAACATATTCTATACATCTAGACATCAATAGAAACAACTATCATGAAAAGTAGTTACATATACAATATGATGAACATGTCATATCTCTATATAGAAAAGGAAGAAAATACATGGAAAAATGTATCCAATATAATACATGTATCAAAAGTATATTGTTTCAATAAATGTCTATCTCCAGATAAAATCACAATCCTATCTTGGTCATATCCTCCCAAAATTTTAGTAATAATCAATCAAGAATCATATTATGGGGAAATTTCTCAGTTTCTAACTACATCAATAATGCCTATCTAGGTACCCAATGGTGTCCCGAAGAGGCTGTGAGATAATACTCTGTAGTCCACCACTAAGAGATTCTATATGATTTACAGTTTCTATATTAAAAAGTAAAACATTGTGTAGTATATCACATGTATAATAGAAATAGTGGTAATGAATCAAATGAATATTTGATCCTATCCATCCAAACATGTCTCTCTATTAACAACAATCAAGTACCCATTAAAAATGGAAAATTGAAATCAATAATCATTAAAACACAATAAAGAATCCACCATGTATTTTATTGTAAAATCATGTGTTTTTCTGAATGGGATGGATCTACAGAAAAAATTACCAAGGAATCCTCATCAAATCAATGGATAATCATGATAGACACATAGTAAGTAATTCAGTTGAGACCAAGGAGCATGTCCATGTAGAATTCCCAAGGCGATTCAAATTACGACGTATCCCAAGAGAAGTAATGTTATTAGTAACTAAAGTAAACCATATCTAGGGAGTATGAATGTACATGGAATCATATGTACCAAGGATCCTAAGAGTATAAATTACGAAGGTATCCAGTACAATTATCAGGATGCATAGAGGTGAAATTTCAATCGAATCTAATGAAATCAGGATATGAGGTATATAAATTTTAAATGAATCCACCTCCATTATCAATTCATCATCTCATTTGATAACCCATTTCATTGTCTCTCAAATTCCATGAATTCATCGAACCAATTCCAACATTTACCATTTAATAATTTAACCATCTAATCATTGTTATTGACATGAAAAAATTGGGTGATCCTTATCATGTTACACATTTAATTCTCTGGAATACAATCATGGGACTATCACACTGAAAGGGTGGACTCACCACATAAAATCACATTAACACACACCATGGGTGGCTCTCACCTAGGTGAATGACCTTCAACAATATAATGGTGAAAAAGGGGAACCTAAACAACTTATAATTGATTTAAACAATTATTAAATTAATTTTAGGGGAATGAAGAATGGTTAGGTGTGTACAGAAATGGGAAAACATTTAACAAGAAAACAAAAGTGAAGGGAAATGTGTCTACTACCATCTATATAACCAATATATAAAACCAATCCAATATCGACTCAAAACTCGAACAGTATTGGATTAAATAAGTATAATAAATGATTACCATATAAATAGGGATAATTATATTTATCCAAAATAACTCTATTTGTAAAATGAAAATTGAAATAATGTGTAATATGAGTGAATAACTCACTAGCACAAATACAATGAGATGAACAGTGTATGAATCAGAGTCTGTATGATGATTCTGAACCAAAAACTAGGATAAGAATGAAGGAAATAAATGGGATGAGTAAAAACTATCAATTTTATGAAATAAGATACGGGTTTTGAGTTATTAAATAGCTATTGGAAAAATAGATAGTTCCCACTTTTTAACTAGGTTACACGGTTTGGCCACAGGGTTGTCCAAATCATTTGCAAACCATGATCCCTTTTTCTCTAAGAACCCCCTCACACCATCCATGTTCCCGTTTTATGAAATCATGAAAAAAATCATTCTTTTATCCATAGAAAAACTTATTGGTGGATCACACGATCATGAATCCCTAGATGCACAATTTTTAGAAATAATGTGGCCCTCATCATACTATTGAAATTCCCCCATGGTTTACTCAAACCATGTAGTCTGGGTCCCAACGTATTTTCTAACCCTACGACCCATCTTTATTTTTCATAAACATGCGAACCGTAATCCAAACATTACATGGATCCCCCCTCCCCAAAAATCCAAATACCTCACTAGTAATTCAATTTTGGCCTAAACCAATCAATTTAAATGATATCAAATATATTTTTACGTCATGAAAACTTCATTATGTTACACAAGTCTATGATCACAATTCATAAATAGTTGTAAGACTATACACTATTCACAAAATACAATATATGTACCCAGTATATGTAAAATAGTATATAAAACTTGAGGTTCCTTAGGTGTCCCTATTGGATTGATAGGTCCCACTACCTCAAGATTATGGTCATCACCACTTTTTGGGAAATCGACCAGAGGATATCATGAAGGAATATATCTTCAATTTCCATGAGCATTCCTCAAAACTGAATTGGGATCCCACCCATAAAATATGAACATAGCAACCCATGATCTATTGTTTGTGTATTGTAATGATTACAAGTTTTAATTAAGAAAATTATTCTCTCTGAAGTTTCAATTACATGTTATAGTGGAAGACATCAATTATGTTTTAATTGGCATCCACATTTAATAAAAACCAATTTTAAATTAATTTTTGAATTCAACTGTAAATAATTATGTCAGTGTGTGTATATATATATATCATGGACCAGTTAAAACATATTCCATTCTAATTTTTTAATGTCCTATGATTTATATGTTTAAAATGGTACTATTTTTATTTACAAGCAGTATTTTATCATTATTTAATAATATGGATCCACATTACCAATTTATGTAGGAACAATTTCTCATTAAATTACAATTTTAATCCTTGTGACTATAATAAACAAACATTTCGACTCATTCAACCAATAGTCCATGTCCATAACTCGTAATAATTTTTTAATTAAGGTTTTACTATCATGTCATATAAGAAGACATAATTTATGATGATCCATGAACGTTATATAATCAAAATATTTTATCCTATGAATAAATGTTTACTCAATCACAAATATAACTATCAAATAAGTTTTAATATGTAGTTATTAATGCATTTTGTAAGTAAAAATAGCTTGGAATATTTAATTACATATTAATCCTATGGTGAATATAAAGATTCATGTGACACTACCTCCTTACCACAATAGGTCAAGGGTAATGGAAAATTAATAATGATAATAAACATAAAAATGATGTGTTCATCCAATAGTAAATTTAGTATAACTATAATAGGTGTAATCCACAACATCAAATCATGTCCTATTAAATTGTGATTTTCCCCAGAAATGGTATATCTACTAATAATAACTGTATCATTACCAAATTTCATCAGTTCATAGTCTTCCTTCTAACCATTCATCAATAGTATGTCAAAAAATGATCCGAGACCTCAATCTGATATCTAGGCCCTATTTTACTCATATTTAATCAATCATTGTTACCATATGGACTCAAATATGCATGCTTCCATGTCAGAGGATACAAACAAGAAGTGGGGGCATATTGTGTGTCTATTGGTAGATTATTCAATAAATTTATAGTAAAGTAGAACTATAAATAAATAAAAAACCTCCTTAGGAACAATGAGAATATTAGAAACTGATATAATCCATATATACATAATAATCTAGTGAGCATTATCCATTTAATAAAATAATTGGTAATTATTTGAAGGCAAGAGAGAAAAATTTTAAATATGAAGACATCAGAAAATCCTCTACATAAAAAAAGAATATATGGGACAAAATTATAAAGTAAAAAAGTATTCCAACTATACTATAGGTTTGATTATCCAATAAACTATTATATCACATTAATTGAGAATATAATTTTAGAGCCTTTCCCTTTAACTAACCTGTAAATATAAATTCTTTCTAGGTACCAATATGTGGCCTAATTAGGGTGTTAGTACAATACATAAGTCCACCACCAATAGTGTCTATATCAATTCTGGTCTTTAGGGATAAATATTGAATATTATATATAACATGCTAACCATATTTATTAGAAACTAAAATAATAACCATGTTGGGTCTATGTCTATTATGGAATACCCAGATAACCATAAATAGATCTGCCAAATCTGGATGACTCTGAATAAGTAACCTGCATGAATTTAGGGCCAACTAATAAGATATGATTTCCCACGAGATAATAATAATGGAAGAGAACACAAGGTGAAACCCTGGAATATTTTACCTTATATAGTTATAGTAACTCATATTAGTAACAATAGTAAATATACAAAAGTAATAATTATAAACCTAGGGGTACACACCTCACATTCCACTGGATAAATATATCTAACAAATTCCATGGATTACATCCAATTTTTTTCTCAAGATATGTATGAATATATCCAATGATGATCATAAAAGGAATGATTTCTCAAAATACATAAATCTAATCCATTGGAGAAAATCCAAAGCATTATAATTTCATTGTTTAATTTGAACGAATCAATGGTCCAGTGTAAAGGAATAACATTCCAAATAAGATAAATACTGAATTATAAGGTGGGTATCTCCCTTAGAAACTATAATAATGATTTCTAGTGGAATACATGGAGTGATCAAGCAATTGTCTCTATAATCCATGGTTATCTCAAGGCTAACCAAACCAGTAACAACAAAAAGAGTCCAAAATCATTTCGGACGATTTATAAGTAATACAAGTCTGTGTATTAATTAATTCATCATTAAAATTTAATGTATTTAAATCATTTAATTTTAATTTAAAAATAAAATACATTCATAATGGTTTTCTTATATTCTAACCATGTTTTACATAAATAATCTTAGGCCAAGTGAAAGCTACATGCCATCACATATGATAATTAGAATTTTTTTATAATATAATAAAATTCAATTTAATGATGGAATCCATGATTGGTAATCATTGTCCAAGGATCATGTATATAAAGATTCACATGAAGTGATGATCTTTGGGGAGGTTCCAAACCTCTAGCAAGGTCAACAGTATCAAAAGAGGCCAATTTTGCAGTTCCAATAATTAATTTATCAGATTTAGAAATTATAAATAATAGAATGGAGGTTCAAGGGTTTAGAAAAATGGGAACATTTATAAATGGGTAAGATAATGAGTGAAAAATATCGACCATCTATCTTATGGTGTCACAAGAACACATATATGGTTTTACCATTAGATTCAATCTAGGATGTAAGAAATCGATAATAGACCGTATTTCATCACATATATACAATGATAAACTGGATGATATAAAATGGGAATGGATGGTAAATGTTAAAATAACTAATCACTGCATAACAAAAGTTATTGATGGTTATCCATTCACATTTGGATTTATGTTGGATCATCAATACCTATGTTGATTGAGAGTAATAACACTCAATATGTGGCAGTGGTTTTTAGAGAAATGGCTGATGAATGAAGGGTTTATTTTTATGAAGAAATGTGGTAAAATGGTATATTTTTTCTTTTATATAGGGTTTTCACCAATTGGCTATATTTTTTATCCAATACAAGTTCCAACAATGTGGATCCACAATCTTTTTGGATCTTAGGGTGCAGGTTAGGCACATGGTTTGGATAAAACATGTCCAGTTTGTGCACTCCATTATAGTTTTTTGACGTAACTAACATGGAAAAGTTCCCTGATATAAATGGTTAAACTATTTATGAACCTCCTCTTACTATTACATAGAGTGATCCATATTGTTACAACTAACCATGAACCAACCATGTTCGTCGATATTTCCTCCAAAAATCAAATAATTGAGCTATGAACTACCCATGAATTCTCATGATCCCCAATATAATAATTTAATCACAAATATATTGTTAAAGGGGAATAATAAATATAAAAAAAATGATTATTACCCCATAAAAAACTAGGACATTATAACATTATTTCATTCCATTTGTAAAAGAAATGGAAACAATGTTCATGCTTATGTACAGTATACTATTTCCATGAAGAATGTTATTTCTTTTCTATCAATATCATTAATGGATTAATTAATATATATATATAATGAATATATATTATATCTATGTTATGGTTAAAATTTTTGAGATTATAGAACCATGATCATTGAAAAAGGATGGTAATATCAAACCAAAACATACATGAATAATCAATGTAGTTATTATCATAAATGTGATTTTAACAAGGAATTGTTAACAAATAGGTAATAAATGGAAAAAAATAAATAATTTATAGAATAATATATATAATTATGGTTCTATAATATATTTTTAGTAATCATATATATATAATAAATATGTATTTAATTTGTATAAATGAAGAAAATACTTAATGTAAGAATTTCTATCTCAATATCGTTATAATAAGACATGTTTCATATTCACTACTTGTATCCTTTTTGTGGTGTATATACTTCCCACTAATGTATTCTATGATCATTCTCATGAAAATTATGTAACATACATATCCATATTATATTCTCCATTTTTTGGGGTTAAAAGTCAATGTTTTCTAAAGTGGTAAGCATTTGATGTAACAATATCATTGATTAACATGATTGTTTTTTATTATGCTTCAGAGGATAAAATATTATTATCAATATCTCATCGAAGTCTTAAATTTACATCTACACAGGTAATATCCTAAAATTTAAATTTTTTTCCATTCATTTTCGTCTATTTATATCCCCAATAGTTCAAAATATCATTTTTTAAGGAAAACATAACATATTTTCCTCATGATTTGAAAATTATTTTATGTTCCTAATCCATGTTTTTCTAACATTTAATGAATGTTTGTAATATTTTCAAAACAATTACACTCATTTTTTTAATTTTTTTATGTTTTTGAACAGATTAAACAGATTCTTTTATTTGATTCTTGATGAGGTAATTTTGACATTGTACCAAATAATATAATTGAATTGTTGTTTTAATTTGTATGGGATGAAATTTTTTTCTGCCATTATTACCACGCAATGTTTTAATGACTCACTAAAATGTTTTAAAATCTACAATAGAAGTAATTTTTTTCTTTATTATTTTTAAAAATTGAATATTTTTAATAGATGATATCAAATTTAATTTGTTATCACACTAAATAAATGTATAATGTGATCTTTTAAAATCGTATTCCATATAAAATGACATCATTTGAAGTTACTTATGATTTACAAGGGAGGAAATAAAATTATACCATCAATATTGTTTTGTGGTTGGTATGTATATATGATGAAAATATTTTTTTTGACATATTATTTTCTCATGGGTTCTTCTATGAAGTAATTAATATAAGTTTATGAAAGTGATTTCATTTCCATGGGACAAGTTTTGATGAATTTTTTTTATATCCATTTCCATTTCACGGGTTATCGTTTCATGAATGCTTCATGATATTGTAAAATACAAATATATGAATTTTATTATGTGATGAGTTCACCCAGAATTATATTATCAACCAATTCATTATGTAAATATAGATAACTCATGATTAATTTTATTATGTGAGAACCTGAATTCATGTTCACAATCTCATGCATTCACTTATTTTTCATGTGTACAAGATTAAAAATGGTAATATATTTCATGTCAATAGGGTTATTATAAGACCATCCATTAATTTCCACCAGTTAATGTGTTGACATGGATTTCCAGTTATTAGTATTATGTTTGGACCTATCGTTTATGTCCATAGGATTACATGAGGTCCTGGTTTCATGTCTTTAATATAATGAGTGAGCCTATTTCTATTTATATGTGATCACAATGTTATAATATTATGAATATTCCAAAAACCCATGAGTAATTCAACTTTTATGCTATATTGGCTTATATACATTGATTCTAATATGATTTATATCATATGAACTAATAATATTTGTGACATGTCTTGCCTTTAGGATCTATCTTATGAAGGGTACAATTTTAAAATGTTGTTCATATGTCCACATATCCATATGCTCATGTTATGTTTATATGTCCATTAAATTCCATTAATGAGCTTCTCCGCTCACCCATTCTTATGTTTTCACTCACCAGTTTATGAATAAATATATTATATATGATGTGTCTACGAAAGGTACCAATTGTGAAGAATATCATCGGAAATGATTTAGTTCATTAATGAACCTATTTTTTATGTATAAATTATTATCAAGACAAAAAACCATTATGAACATCATATATGTTTTTATACGATAATATATATATTCTTCATTTAAGATGTAATATCTATATATAAGAATCATGGTCTCTATAGTTTGTAGTAGTGGAATGGAAGCATTCTGATCTTTGGGAACTCTCACATGTGGGCATTGGGTGTCGCATACATCTCTCATAATGGGATTCATGTGGAAATGGATTCTACTGGAGATGGTGGTAAGAGTCCCTCGTAAGAGGTATATCTACCCATGGAGTTCTCTTATATGTATAAATTATAGAGACTTGTTAAAATTCAAGACAACTATAGATTTTATTAGAGGATTATCCATTGTAACGTGGATGACAAGACATTTTTTATAAACATTGGGATAAGTATAAAGATATGTATATGTATAGGAAAAAAATTCAGGGTTTTTGGTGAATTGTCAAGAAATTGGTTGCATTAAATCATGTCCATATCTGGATAATAAATGTGGATGTGGCCCTCGAATAGATGTCCCTAGGTGTAGTAACTCTAAAAATGGAACATTGGGATCTAAATCTATCATAACCTTGTGAAAGACAAAGTTCCATGTAAGATACAATGTTGGACACTCTAAGGGGATATTTTATGGAAATTCATAAGTATTTTATGAATTATCATTAAGGATTTAAGTAGATCAATACCATGAATGAACTATGTTTTGTCTAAGCTATCCTCAATTAAAACTATTGGGTAATTATTTATACAATTTTTTTATTATTTTGAGGTTTCCTAGTAGGAATATTTTTTCAAACCCAATAATTTTTTATTTTAGTTAATGTCAGGAACTCAATGTAATTGTGTAAACAACCAATATAATAGTCCTGTCAGTGACCATCATCAAGAGAAACCAAAATAATTATAATATGGGATGAAACATTTAGAGCCTATAATAACTCAACCATCTAAAGATATATATATTATAAAGTTGTTCTTTTTGAACATATAAATTTACTCCGGAAGGAGTAACATTCCATTGAAACATTTTTACAACAGTGCACGCCCTCCTTTTATAGTCTTTTTGATCCATGGGTTCCATTGAAATGGATCAATGTGATGGAAAATATATTTTTTTCATCAATGATAGTACTGTGAAATATATTTCCTAACCAGTTATCACTTGAATTTGAATCAGATCTATGGTGGGATATTAAAAGGAATACAATGCGAGAGAATGAAATTGAGTATCTGGAATGGGATGAGTTTAATGGGATATTTTCTTATCTAAATATATAATTTTTTATATATTAAAATGGATAAAGAATTACCCTATATTAGGATGAATGGTGATTAATCCATTTGTTCATATGGTAAATATTTTTAAGGCATTAATGGTATGATTTAATGTTAATCATTAGCATTGAATCAAAACTCATCGATTCATTAATGGTCTAACATAAAATAAAATGTTTCAGTTAGAGGTGGATTTTTTTTACTATATGTGGTTATAAAACCTTCCAAATACAGTAGATGTGGTTATGGTAAATTGCCCCAATTGTGTCCTACTTATGTTGTTAGAGTGTCTTTGTGGAAGAAATACTAAATTAAGGGTGAAGTTTGTTGCATTTATTTATGGCGGGTTAAAATGCCATCTAATATCACCCAAAATTATCTAGAAATAGATGAATTAGGGGTGTTTAAAACCACCAATAATTTATTAACATTTTTTGGTTGATAAATCCAACTCTAATTGAATTTTAAGAAAAAATTTAAGGACTCCTTTTTTCATCTCCCCTGTAGTTTTATCTTCTTTTTCTAATCACCTGCCTTAAGTTTTCTTTTTTTAAATCTATCCACTTTTTTTAAAATCACTAAATATACATAGTTCCCCAATACCCCATGTCCCCCTATGATTCCAGGGTTCTATGCACTCCTCACTCCCCCAATCTCCTTATGTTCTCTTCTAGTCCCCAACACGCCCTTCTCTATGTATCACACAAAATGTGGGACCAAACATCCTTTCCCACTCCTAAACACAAAACCCCTTAATCCACCATTAAATCACCTTAATGGAGTTTGATGTCACATTATATTGATAATAATGTATTGTGACCTCTACCGCTCGCGAGAATTGTTTTTTTGCACATTTTATTATTTATATGTATTTGTTTTTTATTAAATGATGTAGTTTTTTTAATAGATTGAAATAAATTAAATATATATCCATTATATACAATTATATAAATTAATTTATTTGTTTATAAATAAATAATTTAATAAATATTCATAAATTAATTAATATAATTATAATTTTTTGTCTTTATATTATAAAAATTTATAACTAATTGTAATTAAAATACATTTATGTTGTATTTTTTAAGATATTAATATAAAAATATATTTATATATGTACTGATACACTGTAAGACTTTATAATATCCCCCATTTAGAATAAATTCAATTTTTATTCCTTGATTACATTATACAAAAAACCAGGGTGTGTTTATATTACACACAACATAAAATTTATCCTCTTATAAATGGAACATTGAGGATATCTTCTCTTACCCAAAATAGTGTCTTTCTTAGATGGATTTTATAACACGCAAGAACGAATTTTACATTACTATAATATTTTTTTAGAAATATTATTTTTATAACAATATATAAACAACTATTAAATATTAATTATTAATATTATTAATTAACATTTGAAAATATATGGTAAAAAAATTTATTTTTAATACATTATTTTCCATTTATTTATAAACAAAAATATAAACCATTTTAATATAATGAAAAAAATTTATTTTTATGGTTACAAAGGTTTTTTAACCAAATAAATTAAATAAATTACTATTAGTGAATGATTTTAATGAAATATACATATTATATCCAATAAAATATTTTTGATTGTCATCCCATAAATATTACATCTATATGATAAGAACAAAGCCAATATTCTACATAAAAATCAGTATTTCTCTTAAGGAACATTTAAAACATTTTAATGAAAATAAAATTTTAAATCCAATTTTTGGTACTTTTATAAATATTATATGTCAAAAAAAATTAAAATTTGAAATAAATTCATTAAAAATACCTTAGGGTGAATTTTTGGTATTTTACTTTGAATTTTTATTTTTTGATGAAGAGAGAAAATACTGAATTTTAATTCAAAACATTTTTTTCATCTAATTTATTTACAAAGTGACATAGTATTTTAAATTATTTTTAATGTTTAATTTGGTAAATTATATAGATTTAATCTTATTTAAGTGGTTGGAATCAGTTTCACCTTGAAATTATATATAAAAACCTGGTAAAATTTTTATCATTTTTACTTTAAAACCCTGAATTGTTGCCCCATCTAGAGGAATAATTTCAAATTTTTAATGGAACTTCTATAATTAAAATTTCTAAATATGAATTCTATATTAATAATAATCATAATTTCAAATTTATCATTAATTTAAATTAGTTTCTTCAACAAATATTATTAAAAGTGATTAATATTAAATACAATGATTAAAAGAAAAATTAGATTAAAAAGGTACTGCAACATAATCCTAATGGCCAAAATGACAAATAAAAATTTAATTATTACTTTTAAAGGAAATATTTAGACCTTATAATTTCTTTTATCTAATTTTTATCAATATTTTTTCCACTTTTCCTTGAAAAAATGTGTGTGTGATTCACCTTTAAAAAAATTACAAGAATTCCACTCCATCAGCACTATAAAATGGTGCTCATGCTTCCCATGTACTCAGACAGCTCAATCACTTTTAGTCTCTCAATCACTACTCCAATAATCTCTCTATATCCCTCCCCCAAATTTAGTGTCATCATTTTTATAATAAATCCATCTATGGAATCCCTTCGGAAAAAACCAAAAGGAGTTACCCAAAGAACCGGTAACTTCTTCTTAAGAATATTTGGTATTGTTAACATTCTCAACCCCATATAATATTATTATTTCATAATTATATAATATCATCATTTTACTAAATATACTTATATTTTTATTTTTTATTTTTATACCTTTACATACACACTAATCCTTCTAATCAATGATGAACATACATTTTATGAGTGTTGAAGACTACCAACTCAAGAAACTATTACTATTCATTATTCAATTTAAAACATTCATGATTTGGAATAATGATGTGAAAGCTATTAATATATGGTAATTCTTATATTTATTATTTCATTATTATTCTTCAATTCTTTAATAATTCATATCCTTATACTATCCATTTCATGTAACAATGATAACATTGTTTGGGGGTGTGTAGACTACCGCCTCCCCAAAACAATTTGTTTCATTCACATGATACATGGAATGAATAAAATACAGTCTTAATTAAATAATATGTAACATAAATTACATATTTTTTATATTAATTACATAATTTCATTTATAGAAATATAATATACCATTATCATTATTACCCTTTTCAGACACTAAAACGTGTTTTCATCAGTCATGGCTGTGTTGACTACTACCTCCTCAACATGATGTGATTCCTCTTACATAGTAATAATTATATATATAAATATATATTATTAAATAAAATATTATTTATTATATAATAATATATCTATAATGATATAATGTTAGATTCATTATTCACATAATGATCATTGAATAATTAGAAGGTTACTCATTCGTATGTACGACCTACCGTGTCCATTATTGTAACGTTGGTTCATTTTTAATAAACATAATTCATGACTGATTTTAAAAGTATAATTTTTGTATAAATATTATAATTATTTAAGGATTATTTTTCTTTTTAAATTTATATAATCACCCCTTTTAACATTGTTGAACAACCAAAGTCGTTTTTTATACATGAACCAAATTTTTTCAAAACACCCAACATAAAATAATATGTTTATGTAGTTGTATATAACATTCTGATAATTGATTTAAAATAATTAACAAACATGAAAAGGTTCTGAATTACATAAATAATTAACCTATGTTTTTTATTCAAAACATTAAAGGGAGATGTGACTAGAAGGGCTCCCAGTGAGGGACATTAAAATCACATTTCACATCTGTGAGAAAAATGTCACATTCACAACATATATAATTGGTTTGGTATATCTTCATTCCTTTTTGATATATTATATCATGAATCAATTTATAATCTTGTTATTTAAATGTTTATGTTTAATTATCTCATCCAACATAATCTGACATGAAAATTACCTAGGGGTAAATGTTATCTTCATATAATCACATTATTCATTGATTGTTAACATTATATTGAAACAATTACATACTATTATAATTATATAATAAATTTACATATTATCAAGAAACTTATATTATTATTTTCTAATACATATATCATTTTTACATGTTTTTAAATATAATAAATAATCAATTAACTATATAATTATTGGTAAATCTATAAGCTTTATTAAATATGTATATTTCATAAGGAAAATTGTTAATGAATCAAATAGATTAGATTTTAATAAGAGGACTTCTTTGGAAAGGTAAAAACTGGATGGAGGATAGATATAGATATCTCTTCAATTCATTGGTAACATCTTGAGATGAATCAGTTTGCCAAATTAGATTTGTTTTACCTGATATTCTAAATCATCTTGTGAAGGGTCGTGACGGAAAAGGTTCCATGTACCTAGTAAACATGGAATATAATAATTAAGAATTTACCTCATTCAGACTCAGTTACAATTAATGAATTTTATTTTTATTCGAAAAAACACTGGATTCATTTCATTATCATTTTATAGAGTAAATGGAATGTGTTTTTACTTTCTATCCTTTCTATATTTATTATTCCTCATTAAGTTAATTTAATTGAATGTGTTATCAGTTATTTATAATTCCATGTTGTTTTACTCTAATAAATTTATTATTTATTCCTCATTAATTAACAATACTGATAATTTTAAATAACCCTTATTTTGTTTCATTTTCCCTTTTTATGAAGAAGATTTATTTGATTGAGTTTCATGGATGTTGATTATTTCATTATATTATGTATTATATTTTTACTTTATTTGCAAATCATTTTATGGGTCTCATATATGTAATCTTCTTTTATAAAAAAGCTAATTTATTTGGGGACTTATGATTTGAAAATTTTATCTATGCTAGTTTAATGAATAAATGCAATGGATCTGGGGTTTTGGGGTTACAGAGTTACAGTTTGTATCAGAGTAGGTTTAGAAGATACCTTGAAAACTATATTTATGAAACATATATTAGGGAGTATAAATATATAATATACATTGAGAATGAGTATAGAATAAAATACTAGAATATTTTTTGGTTATATATTATAGGTTTATTCCTAGAAATACATCCATATATAGAAAATACAAGTGGATGTGGCTCCAGAATAGTTGTACATAGGGGTAAAAACATTAGCATGGTCTATTCGGCCTCACTTGAGTCTAACCTGGTAACTTAGAATAGGATTTACTATATGCCTATTTTGATATTACCATTGGATAAAGTTAGGATACGACATTTTTTTTACAAATCATTATGGGACATTTGAATTTAATGATATCCCAATGAAATCATGTTTATGATTATGGTATTATCTAGGCATAAATTTTGTAATTTTTGTTAATTATTTTACAAGTTTTGGGATTATATATTATGTTTTATAATGATATAAAATTTTTAGTGTATGTATTCCATTATAAATGGTGCATAGAATAATAAATGTCAACATAACCAATGGTAATGATCCAAATAGTAAGAATGATTGTATATCTTTTTGCCTTTGGACACTATTTCAAATTGAAATAATATCTTAAGAAATATCATCATATGAGGACATAATATCATGTGATTTTTGGATTTGTGAATAATTTTCCAAGTAATATGGTATCAAAGGAATAAAAAAAATTAAGAGGATGATAGGTCAAAAGGATTCTGTTTGAAAAAAACCCTCAAGGTAATATTGACACTTTTTAGGTTAATTGTGTTTTTTACTAAAAGGGTTTCTATAGATAGTTGTTGAGTACCAAATATATTGTTTACAATCCATGTGGACAGAGAACCATGAAAAAGAGATGAATCATCTGGAGAAGGTACTAAATGAACATATACAAGGATTCTATCCATGTGTTTTCATGTTCATAACATCAAAATATGGAAAAGGAAGAAAGGGTGGAAATGTTTTGGACTCGCGCATAAGGTAAGTTGCGTGACAGATGCATAAGGGGGTTGATTTTTGTGACTTGGAGATGGATGCACACCTTGAACGTAGGATCACCAAAACACGTATAATTTCGTGGCTACCTCATATTTTGAAGAATATTTAGACATGGATAGAATTAGAGCTCTGGTCATTCAAGTGGTGATGGCGCACAAGTAATGACATACGCAGAAGTTTCATGTCCAAATGGAGTTTCATGCCAATAGTTAGTTAGTTGTAAAAAGGTTATGTCACAAAAGTGTTGAGTAGCTGAATGTTTCTTCCATTAAAATGGAAACACATGCACTTTATACTTAAAGAATTGTGAAATTCAACCTAAGATTATGTGAAAAGGATGATGTTTCCTAGTACACTTTCGGTAATGTTTTATGTTTCCCAGTACTCATGTGCTAAAGGTTGATGTTGTCCTGTACATATGTGGTAAAGTGGATTTAATCAGTGTATTAATGTTTTACTTTATAAGATTATGTACATATAGTGGAGGATGCATTCTTTAATGATAATGAAGAGACCTACAATTCCATAATCTATGAGTGGATCACTTCCAAAAATAGTTAGCGATGCAAGAGTAAGGAGGAGGTCCTTTCCACCAATAGTGAGCTAGAGATAGAGACATAGGTATTGACCCTTGGAAAATTAGTGATTTGACCTTAATATTTTAAAAGTTAATAAACCTGGGTATTGAAGTGATCATTCTCGAATCTTGTATATTGGAGTGCGCTTTTAGTGGACTTGTAACCTCGGAACATTACTGTTGTACGCTCCTTGGACATAGCACATGGAGGGTAAACCAAGTAAAATTAACAGGTCATGTGCATGATTTAATTTAGATTCATATTTGTTCATGTGGGAATGAGAGAATTATTTTTTGTTTAATGATGAATAAGTATCAAAAGGTGCAATAGTTTTAGTCTCCCATACCCAGATTCACCCCCCCCCCTCTCAGGTTATTTAACCTAGTAGACATGAAAATTTGTATTAGATCCAATGGTTGAATGTTAGTGGATCTCTCTTAGTAAAATAAATGGATTTTGTTAATTAGAAAGGGATTTAAATCATTGATGTAAATAAATTTCAAATATGGAAGGATCAGATAGAGCACAACTTATGATAATTATAAATGGATGTCTTTACATCAGTTATGCATGAAATATCAACTGATTCGTTTGTGGTGATTTATCGGAATTTAGAATAAGGGAATCAGTTGATGATTCCAAAGTAATCAATGCTCTAGGGTATACTCATAAAATTCAATTTATTCAATAGTTTTTTAATTTATTTCATCACATGTTGTGGGGAATAAATTTATAAATATTTATGAGGGTGGATCAAAAGCCAGAGATAAAAATCTATATTTTCTATGGAACAAATATGGGGATCTCGGAATGAATTATAATGGGATTGTTGATACATTCATTGATAGGGTTAACGTGCTTGTAGAAGATATAAGTGATCTTGTAAAAGTCCTTGAAGATATAATATTGTGAAACGTATCTTTATAAAACATACACCTTAGTTTAATATAAATTTTTTAGTATTAGAAATTAATGATTTGAAAAAGATGACTTTGGATAAATGGTACAATACACTTATAGAATATAAATGAGAAATGAGGATAATGATACTATGGATAAGGTAAAATCTAATGAGGTGGAATTCCAAGCCATGAAGATGATAATCATTAAAGATATTCAAGAAGACGAAGATACTGATGAGGTGATTTCATTATTTTCTACAAATCAACCAAGATTAATTGGACTGTCCAATGGGAAACATCCAACTATAGGATTCTAATGTGAAAACGTTCAATATATTGCTGCCAGGTTCCTTGATAAGTTTCAAGAAGATGAAGAGGATGGAGTTAAAATTCCCATGATGTAGTCTTTAACCTATATGAATGTAAAAATATTTAAGGGCCATTTATTCAGAAAGAGAAATATGATTTAAAGAGAAGAAGATAGTTCATAATAATCTGAGGTAAATGCATTGGAGGAATAAAATGATCAGCAAACCAATGTTATCCTGCCAGTAAGTGAAAATAATTTATCAAAACAAGATAGTGACAATGATGATAGTGAATTAGAAGAATGAATTAGCCTTCAGGTCAAATTAGAATCTCCTTGAGGAAACAATTGTTTGGAGAGAAAATACAAAGAAAGTCAACAATATAATTTGTGATGCCAAACATTATATGTTGTATCTAGAAGAACAACAGCATGAGCTAAATAAAGAGATAGAAAACAATAATTCCTCAAAAAGAGAGAGTTCAGACAAGGTTGTCGAGTACAAGCTCAAAATTGAGGAACATAAAAGAGAAATCAATAGTTTTGTTGAAACTAGAAAAGATCATATCATATGTATCGAATAACTTGAAGAGGAAGTCATCAGTCTATGATGTAGAGATAATGGTCAAGAAAAACTATTGACTCGTTGTATGAAATTGGGAATGAAGATAATACAAGAAACATAAAAGATGAATGTTCAGTGTAGTGTTCCACCAAATCATAAGAAAAATTTGAATCTGAATGATCAGTCTATAATGGTGCTTGATGAAAAACAAAAATCAGTTACAGTTGAGTCAGATGAAAAGAACCCACTCTGATATTAATTATTTATTAGTGTATGAATCTAAGAATATGGTTCATAGTTCCCATGAGAAAACCAGTGGTGTAGTATTTCCACACAGGAATGTGCCTCACATCAGATATTATTGTTGTAGAAATATGGGACACTCAGAAAAAGTGAGTTTCATAGCCAAGAGGTATCTAAGGGAAGAAGAACAAAACTGGAAGCCAAACGAAGTGGAATATTATAGATTATATTTCATGAGTCATTATTTTTGGTGAAGAATATTTGGACACTTAGACACATATTGTACATCAATCATGACGAGGTATGTGCTGAATAAGATCCAAATTTATCGCAAGAAGCAATTCAATAAGTCATTAATTAAGGTAAAAGTGAAAAATAAATTTGTAGTTCTTCAAGATGATGTTAGTCCATCATACACAGAGGAAAAAAAATTATCAATCTGTACTGAGAACGAATTAATAGATATTGGTCATGAAGAAAAGTGGTGAGGCAGAAGTTTTTATATATATTGTTTTGAATGTATCAGATCGCCCAAAAATATGTATGATTATAGTGGATGCACCTCACATATGATAAAAAAAAGGATCTGGTGACTATGATTAATTATGACAAAGAATGTATCAAAAGACATGGTAATGAATGGGGATTGAAAATTATTGGCACTGCATAAGAGTGGTTTGAAAAAAAAATACATGAGATGTGAAGATTTCCTTATTATTTAAGGACTCAAACACTACATAATAAGTGTCTGTCAATTATGTGACTCAGGAAATTTCATAATAATTTTCATGAAATTATGTGTTATCATGGGAAAATATGGTGCTGTTATTCAATAGGGAAAGCATATTAAAGGTAGTCTATACCATGTAATTACAAAAGAATTTATGTTTCGGTAGTGAAAGGAAGAATAAAATAAGTTTTGTAATAAACGTGGTGGACACTTTAACTAAATTTAGTTTGAATATCTAGTGAAATATAATGCTCCTTTAGATATCTCTAGAAAATCATGTTATCATACCCATATGTGTGATGCCAAATAAAAAGTGAGTATCATTTGAAATAAATATAATATATATGAGAAAATGTCATCAAAATTGCGTGACCTAGTGCATATTGATATTTGAAGAACAGTTTCACAAAATACAATTGATGGGAGGTGATATTATGTTCTATTCTTTGATTATTATATCAAAATGGAATGGGTTTCAATCATCACCCATAAGTCTGAGGTATTCAATTGCATAAAAAATATATAAGTGAAGTTGAGAAGATGATGGGTTAAACATTTTAAAAGATTAAAATAAATAATGGAATAAAGTTCACAAATATCCTAGTGTAATATTATCATGATATGCATGGGATACGACTTCATCATTCATATTTATGAACTCGAAAGCATAATGGACTTTTTGAGAAATGAAAATAGATTATAAAAAAATTACTAGAATGATTCTCATTAAGAAAGTCATTCCAATATTTTTGGAGATAACCAGTGATGACATCAATCTAAAAATCAATTAGAGCATTATTTTGTTAAATATAAGATAATACACCATATAAGATATATTATTGAAATAAGTTTACATTGATGTACTTTCAAGTATGTGGAATTTTTTGTTTCATTATCAATAGAGAGAGTCGTATAAATTTTGAATCCCATATAAATGAAGGGGTTTTCCATGGATACATAAGGAAAAAGAAAAAAATAAATGATTCAATAAGAAGTTGAGAATGGTTGTTGAATGTCAATATGTAACCATAGTTGATAATGATCATAATCATCCATAAATAATTGATCAAACTCAAGAGAAAAAAAATGAATATATAAGATAATTAAGGGATTTTCCAGTTCAGTGGTTGATTCCGAAGGATAATTAAATGTTGATAAGGATGTAATTAAATCACTATCAATATAGATACCTTATAGAATAGATGAAATTGATAGAAAAAAACATAATTTGTTATCAAACAGTGCCAGTGCTGACAAGGAGTATAAAGACTCAACAAAAATCATCATACATATCATAGGTAGAGCCTAAATGTTTTAGTGAAGCACCTGGATATGAGAATTAGGTTCAATCTATGAATAAATAGCATGAACAAATTGAGATGAATCAGACATGGGAGATTATTTCAGGGCCAACAAATAATAATTTCATAAGAAAAAAATGCTTATTTCTCAATAAAATGAATGAAGATAGTATTGTGATTAAAAAAAGAATGGCTAGTGCGAAAAAGGTACTCCTAGATATTGGTTATTGATGTTGATGATACATTTTCACCTTTTTCAAGGCTAGACAAAATCAGATTAATATTGACTATTATAGTTCAAGGAAAGTTCATTGATTTCAAAATGGATGTCAAGTCATCATTTATGAATGTGGTTCTAGACGAAGAAGTTTGTATTGAGTAACCATATGGTTTTCAAATTACTAATGTTGATAATAGCGTTTTATGAGGGAAAATGACACTTTATGGGTTAAATAAATCATTAAGAGCTTGGTATTCAAGACTACATCAGTATCTAAAGAATCTCAGTTTTTAGCGTGGTGGATTTGATAACAATATATATGATAATCATGTCGGTAATCAAAGGATGATTGTGATTGTCTATGTCGATGACATAATATTCGGCTGATCAGATGAGGCACAACAAAGAATGTTTTCCAAATACTTGAAAATATATTTCATAATGTCAATGAATAGAAAACTAACATTTTAATTGGATTATAGATAATATTAGGAAAAAATATGACAATCATTTATCAATTAAAATATTACAAGGAGGCACTGAGACGATTGAGAATCAATAAATTCAAGGAGATGATGAATTTATTGGTTTTATGAATGAAAATGTCAATAGAAAATGAAGGTAAATTAGGTAATGCCATAAAATACATGTATATCATTGGAGGTATGTTGTACTTAACAATGACATGATTAAATATTGTTTTTTACACCTATCAAGAATTTCTATATCAATGAAATACTAAAGAATTCAAAATTTCTACAATTAAAATAATACTTCGGTATATCAAGGGCACTGTGGTTTTTGATTTGCTGTATAATGAAAAATATCAACTAGAGTTATTGGTATATACATATGCATATTGGTCCGGATTAGAATATGATTAAAAATAAATGTCTAGATGATCTTTGTATCTTAGTGGATTGTGTATTTCTTGGCTAAAAAAGAATCTATATTTAATTTCATTAAGCACCATAGAATATGAATATATTTGGGATACTCAAGAATGCATGCTATTTTTGTGGATGAAGTACATACTTGGTGGCATGGGTTTTGAAGTGACTTCTCTAATCATAATCCATTCTGATAATTCAGGATCTATAGATCCTAGAAAAAATCTAGTCCATCACTCAAGGATAAAGGAAAATGAAACTAAATATAATTTTTTCATTGTGTGTTAGGGTTGTTTTCGTGAGAACCAACAAATTATACTTTGATTTCATGAATATACACATAATATATATTGTTCATTATTCTTCCTGACTATAATAAAATAATATCGTGGAATATTAGTTGCATTAATAAGGTCTTGGAAGATCCCCCCTATGATGAGAACCTTGAAATTATATAACAATATTCATAAATAATGTTCTATGGTTGGATGACATACTATGATAGAACACATGGTATACAGAATGTCAAGTGCGAGTACGTGTAAGAATATGAGACGATCTCTCATGGAGTTCGCACATGGTAATCTCCAAGATGATAGATTATGAGAACAGACCTGCCAGTAGCAATTCTGCATGTCTTGGTGTCTTCAGACATTTCTATCAATGAGCATGTGTAATGGTCCTTAGACTACAATATTATCATTAACTAATTTCATGACTTGCGAACTTATATTTACTGAAAAATACCGTCACAAAGGCAGTAGGCGGGGAATAGGGTACGTTGGGTGCATCACGAATGACATGTTGTTAATGAACAAGTCAAGGAAGGATTTGTCCCTTCCATATTTATGGAATTAGATATCTGGGGCCCTTTGATTAAAATATAACTGTCGCTCAAATTCCATGGCCATGTTGTCATGATGAGTTTATTTCTGGATGTCAGAGAATGACAGATCAATCATATTGGTTTTTAACACTACCATGAATCCTTCTTGATGATATATTGAGACAAATGAATTAAATTACACGGAAAGCGTTCGTATGAGGTGAAAATGAAATTTGGCGTCAAATTCTTTCTCTTGGGTTCCTTGACCCGTTGATAGACAATAATCTTGGACTTTAGGAAAACCTGCCTAATGCCAATGAGAACGATGCCTAGAGGGTCACACACAAAGTGTATCCAAGTATCTGAAGTAGAATAAAGATTATTCCCATATGTGGTTTAATAATTATTCAAGTAAGCATAATTCGTTTAATATTGGAGGAAGAATAAAATGAATACAAGTTATACATTCCGTGTAAATTAAATGTACATGCCGTGAAGTTATAATTTTGGATATGAAATGAAAAATGTAAACAACATATACACGTTGGGTACATTGAATGTACATGCCGTGTAGTTTTCAATGAAAAATGTGTACAAGCTGTGTATAAATGATTACACACCATGTAGTTTTTCTAGTTGGGATTTTGAGGAAATAATATAATTTTATTAAATGATATTTATTATAATCTGCATGGGCGCATGTCATGGAATTAATGATTTGATGTGGAGTTTTCAATAAGAGTTATTGAAATAAATAAAATGCATAACAAGATTATTTATTGTCAGAAACCTATAACCAAAAATATGATTATAAATATCCTCACAACCCCAATAGTTTTCCTATGAATCGTTGTGCACAATAATTATGGAGAATTATTTCATTACTGAAAGAACTTCATCCTCCAAGAACACTCTCAAGACTGAGAGAGATCAACCTCCATCAGATCAAGGTGATCTAAGTCGGACAACGCAAGAAAAAGATTCTCTACTCTAGCACCTAGAGATTACTTTGCTGATGTCCAAAGATACGTGTTGCATGTGTGGATCACCACTTGAGGAAGTCTACACTTATCTTCCATGACACAATGAGAAATCAAATCGAATCATGGTCAAGAATATCAACGAAGAATTAAATCCATAAAAGGCACTTCTTGTCAATTAATTAAATTAATTATAATCAACCTGTGATGATCCACCTTTGTGGTTCCATGACTGTTCTTCTTCTTCATATATTTTTGTGATTATATCTGTGGAGTCTGGTTTTTATTGTCGTATTGATCTCAGATTGATCATTGTAATGACAAAAAGCCATGTGGGAACACCCACCCAAGACCATCTGTTGTGCCATGGGCCTTTAATTAGTATCAGGGGAAGGTCACAACCATTATTATAGTTATTTAATTTTTGTTTATAATTTACGCATTTATATTTGATCCAATTCAAGTTAAATCATTCTATAAAACATAATGAATGAGATCTATTCCTTATCCTGCAATTATCGATTCACATAACAGAAAATACCTTTTAATTTTAATTTTTATTTAAATAAAAACGAGGAACTCAACTGGAGGAGCCAGTCATTCTGTCTGTATAATCGAAGAATACATGGCATGTAATAAAATCTACACACTATGTACTTTGGTTCAACGAACCGGTCCTGGTCTTCCAAACCCATGTTGTGTGAATTGAGCATACCTAAGTATTTATTACACCATATTGGCCAGAACTAAACTCCGCGTGAAAACCTGAATACAAGGCATGCATGTTGAATCAACATTCCATGTAGTCTGATTCGGCCCAGGTGAAACCGTGTACTTGGAGAATCATGTACCGCGTACATGATATTGCTAGGCCGGTAACCGTGTAACAATAAGATACACGCCATGTTAGATTAATCTACACGTTATGTACTCCAAAATTTCTAATGTACAGAAAACATGCCAAATCCCCTTGTGTGTACATTGGATAAAAGGTGAAAACAAATACAAGCCATGTAATATAGCCTACATGCTGTGTACTTTTCAGAAATGGAATTCCACCTGGTTTTCTCCAAAGTACAAAGACTTGTATAAGGAATATGGATGAGAAGAATCTCAAGGATATTCAAAAAGAATATAATATAATGAATTGATTAATTATAAGATCATAATTAATTGAATTCAAGCCCAACTTATGATGAATAAAATAAAAATTAAAAGAATATGATTACTAAATATGTGTAAACGTTGTTTCATTATATGGATGATCATGAGCTATACCAAAGACCCTTTGTGTGTGTATGGTTTCATTTAAACTTATTTTATTTAAATTCATTGGCCTGTGAGCCTTCTTCTAATAAAATGTCTGGCTTTCATGACCATGGTTTCTTTAATGTAAACCCCATGTAATGGAGGATCTCCCATGCTAGAGGAGACGGTTCAAAATATGAAGATGAGGTGAAAAAAAACCCAAGAAGATACCAAGGTGGACAGGTGGGAGGTGTAAAAACATGAACCATCGGGTTCAAGGTGTTTTTCCCTAGGTCAAGGTTAGAATATAAAAACCTCTAGATATGATAACCAATTGAATTTTAAGATCATGCCATCTTATTTTATTTCTATCTGATTTCATGGTTTATTTATTATGAATGTGTTATCGCGTTCATATAATTAATGAAATAAAAAAGCATTATAAAATATGGAATAAAATAAAAACTGGACTATGCGTAAACATTATCAGAACCTGGTTAATCACTTAAGAAAGAAACACATAATATTAAAAATAATCTGATAATGTGAAACAACTCATAATTGATTAAAATCCCTCAAATACCATATTATTTCATACAAATCCTTTTGTTACATGATTAAAAGAAATAATCAATGAAACTATGTGTTTGACCAACCCTTGTTGTGGAACTTACTTTTATAATGCAAGATCTCATGAAGGATTCAGGTGGACTTAATAATTTTACATCAAGAGGAGTAGAACTTTCTAGACTTGTTGTAAAATGGAGGAAACTATTGATGACATCCATCTCAGGATTTTTGGATTGGGGAGTCCTCTCAATAGATCAAAGAACTGTAATCTCATTGTTTGCAAAGACCTACCAACCTAAATACCTTTAAATAGCTTGACCAACCTTTATTAGGGTTATTCAAAGGTTAATATGGATCCTTGCCACTTGAATCTCATTGCAACTAGATATTCCATGTTCAATGGTGAGGGCCATTGGGACTTCATTAAATAGTTGTAGAATTAATAAATTAATTTATTATTTTTCATAAAATGTAATAAAAAGGTACTGATAAATCTGCTCTATTAATTTGTAGAATCAATATGACAAACTCATCCACCACATTTTATCTTTGATCAATTCTGTATAAAGACTATATCTTCACCGGCAGTAACTTTCAGGAATGGTTTATGCATCTTTGGGTTATCCTACACCATGAATGAATGTTTTACATGTCAGAGTCCTCACTTCTTGATTCACCTGCACAAGGGGTGAGAGATGAATATTTCCTGGTCTATGTTCAACATTTGAGTGATGCACTCAACATTCAATGTTTGATTCTGTCCTTAATTTCTTGTGAGTGCATGATGTCTCATGATGACATGGAAGCCTATAGAAAGCCTGATCACCACCATGGTCTATACTAGGAGAGATCAAGACCTAAAATGATTCAGATATCCACGTATCTATTTCAGAGAAATCTTGGAGAGGGTTCCCCAAATGGGCCACATGTAGTCAAACTCAATGGCTACATTGAGCGTTTGAATGTTCTAGGGTTTAAACTCCCTGAAGAACTGGGTACCAATCTCATTCTTGAATCACCCCCCTAGGTCCTCTCTAACTTTTTTGTAAATTTCAACATGAACAACATTGAAATGTCTCTATTTTATCTTCTTATACTTATTTTCCAAGTGGACAATGATATGAAGTGTGAAAAGACTTCTTGTCCTTATGGTGAATAAAAGGAAATGTAAGGTGAAGAGATTTAAGCCCAAATCTTCTTCAAAAACTTCCAAGGAAAGGTAGATCAAAGGGGAGGAAATAGAACATGAGTTTGTTAGTTTTTCATGTGGAAATAAGGGCCACTAGAAGAAAAACAACACCCAGCCAAGGAAGCAAGGGGAAGCTTCAGGTGCGTTTGTTATTGAATGAAATCTATTTATTTCTACCAATTGGGTTTTAGATACTGCATGCGGTGTTCAAATATGTATCCAAATATAGGAACAAAGTAGATTTGGAATTATTTACTGAGGTGAGGTGGATCTGCGTTCATCTAGTGGATCCAGACTTGTTGTTATAACTGTCAGAGACAACCACCTCACATTGCCTACTGGGATGGTCTTGGTATTAAAAGGATGTTATTATGTACCATCTTTAACCAAAAACATTATTTCAGTATCCAGATTAGATACTGATAGATTCAGCTTCATGTTTGGAAATTAATGTTTCTACTTTTATAAATATAGCTTTTGTTTTGGTAGGGCACATTTATATAACGACTTTTTTGTGTTAGACTACACAAACCATGTAACGAAAATTGATGAAAATGTTAATTCAGATGACTCATACCACACCCAACATTAGCATCACTGATTAGGTCATGTAAATGAGAAACTTTTGGCAAAATTACATCAAAATGGGCATTTAGATTCTTTCAAACTAAAACAACATGGTGTATGTCATCCGTGTCTACAAGGTAAAATGAAAAAAGCCCCATTTATTGGGAAAGGTGAAAGGGATAAATATATTCTAGAATTAGTTCACACAGTTGTGTGTGTACCATTTCGAGTTGAAGAAAGGGGTGGGTTCTTATAATACAAAAATTTTACTGATGATTTTAGTAGATATGGATATATTTAATTATTTATGTATAAGTCATATTCTATTGATCGGTACAACAAATAAAAGAATGTAGTTGAGAGCCAAATTCGTAAGAAGATTAAGAAACTCTTCTCCGTCAGAGGAGGAGAAAATATTAATCAATACTTAATTGATTTCTTATGGGAGTTTGGGATTCTATCTCAAATCACTCCTCCTTAAACACCTCAGTGGAATGGTGTAAGTGAAAAGAGGTACCGCACCCTGTTGGCCATGGTGAGATCAATGATGAGTCATGAGAGTCTTCAATTATCCTTTTGGGGATATGCATTACAAACATAAGCACACATACAAAACAAATTACCAACTAAATCGATAAATGGTATTCCATACGAATTATATAGTGGATGAAAATCCATGTTTTCAAATTTACATGTGTGGGGTAGCGAAGAATTTTTTAAGGTCTCTTCAGGTGACAAGCTTTCACCCCATGGAACAAAGTGTACCTTTATAAGATATCCCAAAGAAACATGGGTATATTCCCTATAAAACCCCTCAGATAAAATGATTTCACTAAAAAGACATTCCATATTCTTTGATAGGGATCACATCTCTAAAAGAGATGGTGGGAGAATGATATAATTGTATGAAGTCAAGGATCAAGATACACATGAGTTTGTACAAGAACAGATTCCACAAATCCCCATGGAAGAAAAATCTGTTCCAGAGACACAATAACTACGTAGGAGCATGATAGAGGTGAGAGAACAATAATGATATGATTTTATTGCCACCAAGAATGGTGACTCGTTATTGGTTGACAATGATGATCCTCTTACAAACAAGGAAGCAGTTGAAGGCACATACATTGACAAGAGGGAAGAAGCCATGAATTTTGAAATGGATTTCATGTACCAATACCATGTCTAGATGTGGGTATATCCTCCAGTTGATGTAAAGCCTATTGGTAATAAATGGGTATTCAAGAAGAAACTAGACATGGAGGGACATGTCAGCACCTATAAGGAATGACTAGTTGCAAAAGATTTTAGACAAATTTAAGGAATTGACTATGATGAAAAAATTTCACCGGCTGCGATGCTAAAATCCATTTGAATCATATTGGATATTTCCACCTTCCATGACTATAAAATTTGGAAAATGGATGTCAAAATGGAATTACATAATGGGAACCTCCAGGAAGATGTCTAAATGACACAACCTGTAGGTTTTGTGACTCCAAAGGATTCCAACAATGTATAAAAGTTATAGAAAGCATCAAGGTCCTGGATCATTCACTTTGATGAAGCGGTAACAAAAATTGTATTTATTAAGAATTAATGTGAGCCTTGTGTGTACAAATGGTTTAGTGGAAGTGCAGTCATTTTCCTAATAGTATATGTGGTTGACACATTACCAAATGGAAATAAAGTACCTGTCTTAAAGTAAGTTAAGGAATGGTTGGATAAATTCATTCCTATGAAGGACTTGGGTCTGGTAGCATATATTATTTGGATCAGGACCCATCATGATAGATCCAAGATAATTTTGGGCCAAAGTCAAATTACATACATTGTCAAGAGACTGAGGATATTCAGTATGGAATAGTCTAAGAGGGGATTGTTTCCAGTGTCACATGGAATGCATCATTACATGATAACGTGTCCTCAGACACATGTAGATAGAAAGAAAATGGTAAGGATCCCTTACACATCCGCGATTGGGTCAGTCATGTATGCAATGATATGTACAAGGTTAGATGTTGCTTACGCATTAAGTGTGGTAGGAAGATATCAAGTTGATCCAAGAGATAGCCCTTAGATGGTAGTCAAGAATATCTTTAAGTATCTTAGGCATACTAAGGATACATTCCTGGATTATGGAGGTTATGGGGAAATAGTCATCAGAAGACATGTAGATTCTTGTTTCCAGACTGAGAAAGATGACAAGAAGTTGCAAACTGGATACATCTTTAGTTTGAATGGAGGTGTAGTGAGTTGGAAGAGGTCAAAGCAAGGGGTGGTGTCAGATGGTAAAGAAGAGTTCTAGTATATCACAACTTCTACTACAGCTAAAGTAGATGTATGTATGCAAAGCATTATCCAAAAGATGTATGTAGTACCTAGCTATAAAGATCCTATCACAGTCTATTGTGATAACACTACAGTAGTGGCACTTTAGAAAGAGCCAAGGTCGCATCAGCGGGCCAAGAACATAGATCAGAAGTATCATCTCTTGAGGGAATTTTTTAACACCCCATGATTTTATGAGAAATATTATTTTTTATTTCATTGATGTCTTGTGTTGCACGTAAGAGTGACCTTCCTCGATAGCGTGTGTTGTACACAATACCGAGTTACACTAAAAAACAATATATTGTAATAATATTATTATGACCTAGTCGTTATGAATATTAATAGCCAAATTTTCAATTTTATAACATTATCATTCATCTTCACATTACCTAGAACATGGTATGAGATCAAAATAAATTTTTCATGTAAAATATGTATTTAAAAAATGCAGTTTTTCACCTTTTGATGGCGCACCCACTTTTAATCTAGTTTTCAAATGTTTATAAGTTCAATTTGACAAAATAAACTTATTCTTTTGAATAAAGATATATAAATTAACATTGGATAATTTTTTAATATTTTTCTGGTAACTTTCATATTTTGATGAATAAGAAAATACGCTAAATTTCAATTAAAAAAACTTTTTTCATCAAGGTAATTAATATGGTTAAATTATAATATTGAATGGTTTTAAAGTAATAATAAAATATATTTTTACCATTTCATATATTTTATGTCATTATCATTTATTTTACTTTGAATTCATTGGTAAAAACATTTCAACCTTTTGTAATGTTCTAACTTTTAAAACCCATTTTCTCAAAAGAGAGAATAATTTTAAATTAAATACTACCAATTATGTGTATTTAATTTTTAAAAATGGTTTCAATATTTGGAATCAGTAGGTACAAATTATGTTAATAGTCAAAATACTATTTTTAAGCATTATGAATATTAACTATGGTATATTTTATTTACCACAGTTAATGGTAAATCACGAAATTATGGGTAAACATAATATTATAAAATTTCCCTAAAACATGTATTAATATAATTGGATGATTTTATTTTATCATAAAATATACTTGGATGGAAATGGTGTCTTTTGGAATCCACATGGATGTTATTAAGACCATTAATTTAATTTATTTAAAGAAAGTGAAATATGTCACACTAAAAATCTAATAATTAAATAATTTGTTATATAATGTTATATAAAATATAAATTCAATTATAAATTACCATTTTAAATCTAAAATATTTCTATTTATCATTGTTATTTATTTGTTTTTTTAATGGAATATATAATTACCTTAATTGCTTATTCATTAATGATTCATAAATTAGTTATTTAGTGAAAATTCAATAATATAGTTTTATTAAATTAATAATTCCCATAAAAGACCAAAAACTAGACACCAAATTATTTTCCAAGTATATCTGCATAATAATCATCTAAAGGCCTACTTTTGGACCATTTGGTGCCTTATAAAATAGATTCGGACATTTATATTATTTTATTTTAAATGATGTCAATGTTGTCACCTTCATAATTTAATGAATATAAAAATTTAAATGATGTGATTTTGAGATGATAAATTAGATTAAAAGAATTATTAGGAAGGATACTAGATTTATCTTTATCATAGTATTTTATTTTTTATTTTTATAAAACAAATAAGTATATTAAATAATTATAAAAAATTGCAGTAGTAATTAATTTATTAAGAGAAATATCAAATAAATGGTTTTAAAAATATTAAAAAAAATATTATATGAACTAATTAATGTTCTCCACGAATTTTATTGATTTATATGACATGTTAATAATAAATTGAATATTTTGGTTCGAAAATATCTTCCGTGTGGATTTTATTTAAATTTAAATAAATGAATAGTTTCAAAATTGAAACTATTTATACATTATAAAAATAACATATTATTAAATGGTTCATAAATCACAAAAAATATTAATAAAATAAAAATTGGTATTTATATGTTCAAGGTGTCCTAATGTATATAATTATGGAAAATTGACAACACATAAGTAAGAATTTATAATAATTTAAAATTTAAAATCTTTTTACAACAAATAATATTAAATATATTAAATAAAAATAAACCAAAATGATAAGTTTTACATTAAATTCCCAAAATGTATATATTTTATTGGTTGATGAAATTTAAACCCTATATGATATCATCTTCTAATTTGAGTAATTTTGGTGGTTTTTAGGTGGGTTTTGAGTTTATTGTAAATTAATATTTTGGAGATTTCAAAAAGTGCCCCTCTCCTCTCTTAGGAAAGGCCACCTCCTCCCTATTGTATTATCTCAATTTTGATAATTCAATCTCGGCCATACCCTTCCAATTACTCTTCTCAACCTCTCTAGTTACATTATAATGGTGATGGTATTCTAAAAAGACCATCTCTAGTGCCCTATGAGGAAGCTTAAAGGAGGCAATTCGACGAAGAGGTAATATCTTCTACCGATCCTTTCAAATTTATTTCTTTTTCTACATCGTCTAAATTAGTAGTTTAATTAGAAATTAATAACCTCAGTATCACTCATATACTGATATGTTATTATAAATATGAAACAGCCCTATTTCACCTTCTATCCATCCTACAAAAAAATGAAATCACCACTCGTGCGTATGTATGGAATACCGTCTCCACGCTGTGGTGTAATCTATTTTTCCACCACCACCTTACTTGGATGGGTATAATGGTGGAAATAATAACTATATATGATTATTATAACATAATACTAATCCCTAGATATTATATAATCCACTCCAATTCCATTCAATAATTATGGGAACGATATCATCGCTCATGCGTACGTGCGGATTATCGTCTCTACAATGCGATGAGATTCATTCTCCATGTTAACCATTGAAGAATGATTATAATGTAATCAGGAAATATATGAAATAATAATGCAACTGGATCTATTTATATCTATATATTCCATTTACTTCCATTCAATTTAATAAGGAAACGAAAAGAGCATTCATGCGTATGTAAAGCCTACCGTCTCCATTAACTGTGTATTTCATTCCATTTATCAATATATTATATAAATATTCTGAATATATATTATATATAAATCATGGTTTACCTTCTAAATGTAATTAGTAATAATCTATGTAATCATATGAATAATTACAAGTCAAAACACGTATGATAAATGAAACGATTTTTCCCAACATGCTACTTTAACATAGAATTTACAAATGAAAGGGTAATATAATGTCATAGGTGAATAATATATGATATAATAAGTATAATTATGGTTCTGTTATAAGATAATAATATGTTTAAACCCATTATATAGAATTATCCGACACATACGGATGAAATCAGACATAAGGTAAGGGGTAACTTTCCCCATCTCGTTTCTATCCGAGGTTGTTTATTTATAAGTATTTACTAGGGTTATATTTATCAATAATGTCCATGTTTTATAAAAATATTTTCAGTAAGTGTTCACTATTCATAAATGTATTTTTAAAGTCATTTTTACCCTTTTTTACATTTAACACATTGTATGGAAGGAATCTTTTTTTAGTTTACCATACAAGGTACTTTTTGACACTTTCGGAAAAAGTACGAGGAGAATGTTTTTTTAACTTATTTGGAATGAAAGGATTTTTACAAGTTCATAATGCCTTATTTAAATGAAGATTATTCCAAAATATTTCTATATTATTTTCAACAAAATTATTTTCTTTTAAATTGCATGATATTTGGAGAAAATAAATTGATTTTGAAGAAGAAAGGATATTTTCCTCAGGAATTCATTTCAAGTGTTTTATCAAAACTATTTTCAATCTAAGATGAAATTATTTAGTATGTTTATGTTTCAAGTATAATGTCTCTTTTATTTACATGGTTTGATTTTTCTTATGATTAAATGATATCCATTTTTTTATATGGATTATTTTATGATGGGATGATGATTATGAAACCAATTTTATTCATTGTGTTATGGTGAATGATTTATGTTTATTTTGTGGCACACGTAAGAATGATTTAATTATGAGATGGGTGGGACCTATATTTCCATCCAATTTATTGGGTAATGATTTATATCTGATGAGTTATACATGCCTGGAATGACAAGTAAATTTTTTTTTTGTAATACAGGGCTAGAATGGTTAGTAAACCTAGTTCAACAATGGACTTTATACACTATGATAGTCTTGGTGGCAATGCCTTGGATACTATGGAAATCATATCTTGTGCTTAATGGTTTTCCCCAACAACATGTTTTATTCCCATGATATTTTATCATGATTAATGTTCCTTTCTGATCTACACCTTATGTACTTCCAATAGTTTTGTCATTACTCATGATTTTGATGTTTTATGTTCATGTTTTTATGTTCAAATGTTTTTGGGTTGTTTTATGTTCTACATGTTTTCCCTCACTGAGCATTTTAGCTCACCCATTTTATGTTTTCTTTTCCCCATGATATAATGAGAGGTTTTAGGTAAAAAAAACAAAAGGGGAATATCTTTATGAGAGATGAAGAAGATCATTCACCATGATTAGAAGATTTGGGTCCTTGTTTCCAAATACACTAAACTATTATGGTCCTTGGGTGTCCATTTTTTGTTATGTATTAAGTATTATACAAAAGTAATGTAATATCTATGTATTCCAATCTTTGGGTCTCTATAGTTGGTAGCCACATAATGGTTTAGTTAAACATTGGAAACTAAGATGTGAAGTCTTTTGTGAGATCCCTAGAGATATTTTGTAGTTATGTCTTGGAATGTCCGCAAGGTTAGGTAGAATTATAGGTTACAATCCTAGAATTATGATAAAAATAATGAATAACCTAAGATTAAACCTAAGATGTTAGAGATTGAATGCACTCCCCTTGATTATGTTGTTTTCTACGTATGATTTATGCCTCTCACACTATTATTTTTGGGTTTTAGAAAATGGTAGAAAACAGTAAGATTTATGATAATGGAGGATATGATGGACAGTGTAATGATATTCATCATGAGAAACCAAATGAAATGGGATTTGGAAGTCCAAACATCGTTATTAAGACTAATCAGAAATCTCATTATATGATCAATAATCTCAACATTAGTAAATTTCTTAACTCAACTAATAAGATAAATATGGAGTTTCATGATGAGAATAGAGGAAAAAACGTTCAATTTCCATCATGTAAATCATGTGGTAAGAGGAATCAGGGAGAATGTTTCAAAAGAACTAGAAGATGCTTTGGGTGTCGAAATGAATGACACAATGCCAATAATTGCAAAGGAAAAGGTTCTGTTAACACCATGGACAGGGATAATGGTATTCCTAAGACATCATCAGCGGTTAAATGTTTTAAATTTGGAGTGTATGGGCATTATGTAAACTAATTACCTAAGGGGAAATATAATAAACAGAATCAGCATGGTCATATGGGTAGTATTTATGTTAATGATGATGAAGATACTACAAATGATATATGATATAAAATAAGTGTTGAGGAATTAAAGTATGAAGCTTGGTCGATTGTTTAAGAAGGTAGTGGAATGATTGTATGTTTATCAAGAGTAATGTTGTATATGTAATTCAATGGTACTCTGGAATAATGTAACATTTAAGGACTGTTAATCTATTTTTTCTTAAAGTAAATGAAATTATATGTTGAACTTTGTGTTGGTTGATGTATAGCGAATGGAATGAGGAACCGAACCTCCTAGAATAAAGCCTTCTTAGTGTGGTAGTCTCGTCGATGGCTGTAACATGATTAAAGAACATCGATCATATGTGGGTCATCATCTATCAATACTATGTGGGTCAAGACGTAGCGATCATGTGTGGGTCATCATCTATAAATCATGTGTTGTTCGGTATCTATCGATCCTATGTGGGTCAACAGTAGAGCCTCATGAAAAAATAGGATGATATAGATTTAAAACTAATCAACTGTACTTCTATACTTGAGTTTTATACATGGTGTGAGCTGAGTCCTTACCTTTGTGTTACTTTTACCTTCATGGTGTTACAAATGTGGTATTACCATTATTGTAGTTTCACCTTCATGGTGTAACTTTCATAGTGTTACCATTGGGGTAATTTTACCTTCATGGTGTTACCTTCATAGTGTTACCTTTGTGGTATTCCTACCTCGTGGATCCGTTTGGATAAGGGCTTAAAAGTTTGAGCCTTATGTTTCCTCATATGAGATGAGTATATCGTGACAACATAGGTATATGAATGGGAATAAACCATATTATAGTTGATTACTACTTATTTCTTTGTGTTTTAGGTCTTTCATTGTGGTTTATCGATTTTGAAACTCTAGAAGACATTTATGTGACATGGGGTCACTACTGAGTATTGTTATACTCACACCTGAACGGGCTATGCCTGCAAGTTGCTGTGTCTTGTGAAGATGACAATCAACGCTGATTGAGTCTAAGGGAGCTAGGATTGGATGAAGCTTAGAGGTGGACCATTTGACATGACGTGCTGTAGTGACTACTGATCTTGAGATGTACCTACCCTTTAGGTAAGATCCTCAATGGATGATCTAGGATCTGTTTTATCTTTTCAGTTGTACTTGTACTTTTTAGATGGGCTTGTATTCTATCCCCTTTTCTTTCAGTACACTATTTTCTACAACAGTTTTATTCATGGTTTCTTCTTGTTGTATTCTTGGATAGTGTGTTTGTACATGTTTAAGGGAAATGCCTTCTTGTTATAGGGATACACCTATTTGGTGCTAGTCTCTAGCCCCTGGCATATGGAAGGCGGGCTTGGGGTAGTCACGACACAGGCCTTGGGGGATGGGTCGTGACATTGTGCACATTTCGCCTAGGTTTTCCAAAATTCATATAAATAGTTATTTTCTACCCTCATTTATATAAATCTGAACACTAATAAAAAATCAGAGATATTGATGTGAGTGTGGTGAGGGTGTTGAATTAGTGAATTACACAAAAGTTTGACACCATAAGGGAGTTTCATTCCAATAGTGAGTTGGAGGTAAAAAGGGTGTCTCGCTCAAATATTGAGTAGCATGAAACATGGTTTTCAATGACAATAGAAACACATGCATACCATGATTAAATAAGTATGAATGAAAAAATAATGTTGTGTGAAAATTTTGATGTTTCCTGATACACTTGTAGTAATGTGTCATGTTTCCCATTACACATATGGTAAAGGATGATGTTTCCCAGTATATCTCTGGTAATTTGGTATTCATCAGTGTATGAAAGCTATAGTCCAAAAGAGAATCCACATACAGTGGAGGAAACTCTAATTAATGATGATTCCAAGACATAAAAGACTATAAATTGTTAGTGGATCCATTTAAAGAGAAGTGAGAAAAGAAAGATGAATATGGTGTTGTTTCTATCCATAGTGAGCTAGAGAAATAAACCTTGGTAGTGACCTTTCTGAAAGCAGTGAGTAGAAAATAAAATTTTAATGTTTATGAGCCAATGCATAGATGTTATCCAGCCCAAATCTTATAAATAAAAGTTCACTTTTAGTGAATTTGTTACATCAGCACATTTCCATTGTACTCTCCATGGAAGTATCCTAGTGAGGGTGAACCATGTAAAATCATTGTGTCCCATATATGATTTAATTTTTGTTCGCATATTTATTTTGTAGAAAGAGTGATCTTTTGTTTTTTATTGATAATACAAGATAAAAATGGGAAGTAGTTTTAATATATCATACCATGATTCACCACCATAGTGTATTCAACCTAGTGGACCTAATAATTTAAAATGGGAATAAGGGAAATATTTATTTCTACACATATGATAGTTGTGGAAAGAAGCACCCTGATACTTTCTTGAAGGTAATGATATTTTTTATAAGTGAATAGGAAAATACACATAATTTCATGAATTCAAGAGAAAGAAAGAAAATTCTAATGTGAAATGTTTCCACTATAAGGATGTGGGCCATTATTCAAATATACGACTCATGCATCAAATGAATATACCCTAAAAGTGGCTAATAGATAATGTTCATGATTAATCTACTACCAAAGATGACGAGGAATGATTATTGTGGATATGTTTTATTCAATAATTATTTCATTTGAGTATTTTATGAATGACATGCTAGTTATAATAAATATGGAACATATGATTTTAGTACTTTTTTACTCTTTCATTGGGGATTTCAGATCATTTGTTGAATGGTAACAAGATAAGATATTTGGTAGAAAGTAATAATATTTTGGAAAACACATGGTTGAGGGATAGATAACCCTTAATATGTTCCTAATGTTAGTAAATTGATGCTTGGATAATGAAAAGAGTGGTTAATATAATGTAAATCAGATAAGTGAAGATTAACTTAGAACGAATTAATGATTTGTTGAAATATTGTTTTATGATATTATTTATGGAGATTACATCATTTTGGATTAAATAAATATATCAAATACTATATATTATATTTATGGGAAAAGGTAGAATGCATGTTTTCACTATTTTTTCACATTAATTAAAGTTATTAACATAATCACATGTTTGTTATGTGACTATTAAAATTCACATAATGTTATTTGATGAATTAATTTTGGAAATTCAGTGCCTTCCTTTTAAAGTTTTGGATCAAAATATTCTATAAAATTATCCATTTATGAAATGGATTAAGTTGATCTTTGGATAAGTTTATAGAGGTTAATGTATTACATCACAAAATAATGAATCATGTGATAAGAAATAATTAATAAATAGTTCAAAGAAAACGCTAAAAATAAGATTTATTTTGTCAAATAGAAACATATATTTACTTTTCTTCTTATAGAGTGAATGAATTCGTCAAATATATGTATAATTATAATTAAAAAATAATTTTATCCCGTTGATATCATTTTTTATGATATCAATGAACTTTCCATAATAGTAATTTAGGGAGTTGTGCTCAAAGACAGTCATCTTAACATGTTCCCTAATACTCTCCATCATAACATATTTTTAATGGTTTACTTTTTATCCATGTATCATTTTCCCACCTATGCTCCCATAATAGGGAACCAATTAACCTGAAATTTTATATTCCTTTATATTTTATTAAGAAGATTTTTTATTAACCCTATTCATTATATTGGGTTTAAACAATAATAAATTTTCAAATATCAGTACCTTGATTAATGAGATCGAGTTTAAATAATGGGGATGAAATTTATTTAGGGTGATGATAATGTAATTCCCCAAGACATTACAATATTTACCTTTTGGAATAAATTTAATTTTTATTCCTCGATTGATTTATATATATAAAAAGAAACGATTATGTTAAAAGGAAAATCAATGTTTGCATTAATTACGTGCAAGACTGACTTTCCTTAATGGACAGTGTAACATGATATAATGAATTTTATCAAAAAACAATATATAATAAAAAATATTATCATTTTATAATATAAGATATATCTTATCAATTAATAATAATTTATGAGTATTATTAAATAGCTTATTAAAACATATGGTTCATACAAATATAAGATTAATTAATTGGTTTCCAATTACTTAGAACCAAAAATATTTACCTATTGAATATAAAGGAAATGCTTTTATTTTTATGCTTATAAAAGGTAATTTATCCTAATAAATTAAATTAATAACTATTACATAATTATATTAATGTAAATTATATATTATATACAATAAATTATTAAATTTACTCATAATATAGATTTTATTTCCATAAGATAAGAAAAAACCCATTATTTTCTATAAAAATTAATTTTTTTCTAATAGTAACTTTACCATCTATTAATGGAAATGCAATTTTTAATCATATTTTGGGAACATTTATGAATCTTATGTTTCATTATAAAATTAATCTTTGAAATATGAACATAATATTTAGATTAAGGATAATTTTTTTCTATGATGTTTAATTTTTTGATGAATAATGAGAAATACTAAATTTTAATTCAATACTACTTTTTCATTTAGTTTACAGATAAGGATAAATTAAACTTTTATTTTTATTTAAAAAATAATTAGATCAATTTAACATATATTAATCCAATTTAATTCATTCCAATCAATTTTAATTTTAAATTTGATATGAAATCATAGAAAATGTTTTAATATTTTAAAACCCTGTATTGTCATCCCGTCACTGGGATTAAATTTAAATTAATTTCTAATACTTCTATTATTAGAATTTTGAAAAACTGATTCTATATTTTGAATCAGAATAATTTTAAAAATCTAATAAGTAAATACTTTTTTTTCTAATATATATTACTAAATGTTTTTAAAATTAATTACACCAATTAAGAGGATAATTATATTAAAAAGATACTAAACATTACAAATCAGGGAAAAATGAAATTGAAACTTTACCATAATATATATTAATTTTTTATTTCAAACCTATCATCCAATTTATTATATTTCTGGCATTATCAGAATCACTATGGATATGTAAAAAATTTGTGGAATTTCCTTTTAAAAAATTTACAATAATATCATACCTCCTCCTCTATAAAAATGGAGTCACTACTCCCACTTACTCACACCAATAAATCACATTGTATCACAAATAACACTAATTAATTAATATTAAAACACTCCTAACCTATAAATATGACCACCACATTTGATAAAAATCCATCCAATGAGGTCCTTTTGTAATCCAACAAGAGCTATTTTGTTTAATTTACATTCTACACCACCAAAAGTATACTTATATGATGCCTATATAATAACCTAATTATTCCAAATGTCGTAATTTTTTGTGTGTTAATGTTTATACGTTCACTTACACAAACAACCATCTAATGGGTAACGAAATATCATTTTTGTATACGGTGAACAATTGCCTCATGAAATAATGAATGTTCGTTTTTCACTTTACAAAATTTCATGGTTAGTAATTATGATAAAAATGATATTAATATATGCTATATATATTATATTTATTACATATTTAATATTTTTTATTTATTTTATAATAAAAAATCTATATACATTCTAATGTGTTTAAATATGATAACATTGTTTGTGGAAGTATATACTACCACCTATTCAAAGTGATGTGATTAATTCATGTGATACATAGAATGTATAATGGATGGCATTAATTACAAATATGTCACATACAAGAAAAATATATTATATTACTGATGTAATTACCTTTCTATAAATATAATATATCCTTTTAATTATTTCCCTTTCGACACAATAAAATGTGACAACATTGATCATGGACATGTGGACTAAAACATCGTCGCCACGTTGTGAAAACATTTACATCACAAGAATTACATATATACGTATATATAAAAAAATTAACTTCTTATTTATTATATAATGATATTTTTTTATATTTATGGTTAATTACAATCTTTCCATAACTATAATTTAAAATTTAGAATGTTACTCATGCGTATGTACGTCTTACCATCTCTATGATTGTAACATTTTATAAATTTTTAAAAAAAATATTTCATTGTACTTTTTAAAAGAATAATCGATGTATGAATATTTTATTTTTTTAATTATTATTATTCATTATATGTTTATATAATGACCCATTTGATCATTTTTTATCTTCAAAAGTAATATTTAATGCATGATCAGAATTTTTTCAAAACGCTGGTTGAAATTTAATTGCTTATGTAGTTTTATACAACATTTTTAAAAATGAATAAAATATAATAATAAACGTGAAAATGGATTTGAATCAGGTAAAAAAATTTAAAAAATTAATACTAAGGAAGACAATGGAAAGTGTCTTAGGTGGTACTCAAGCTAAAATATATTCATCTCATTTTTTACATAAGCGAAATAAATATCACACTAACCCCTTACTTATTTATGGGGTGTATATACTTCCAATTTTGATATACTATATCATGAATACTATTATCATCATGGTATTAAAAATCATTGTTTGAATTATCCCATCCTTGTGGTTCAGACATGAAAATTACCTAGTGGTAAAAGTTATCTTTATAGTATCACATTCTTGGTTGATTATTAACATTCTATTCTAAAATCACTTCCAAGGATTACTTTAACATAAACATAAATATTATCATGAAATTGATATTATTATTTCCTAAAATGTATATATTTTTTACATATGGTCTTCACAATGAATATTCTTCAGTTATATGGGGTAACTATTTGTAAATCTATATATTTTACACAATTTGAATATTTGATAAGGCACATTGTTCATGAATTTATCTGATTACTAGATAAACAAGAAATTATTTGGATAGGAATGAATTAGGTGGGTCCCAGTTATTGATATTCCTTCAATGAATCAGTAGTCTCAGGATATGAATAAGTTTACCAAATAAGATGAGTTGTTACTCGATATGCTAAACCGTCTTGTTAAAGGTTTGGACTGTAGAAGTACCATGTACATTGGAAATATGGTGTCTAATAATTAATAATTTCCCTCATTCATACTTAGTTACTATATATCTATGATATTTTTCTTCAATATATATAAGGGTTAATTTCATTCTCATTTTATTGAGTATATGGAATGTGTTTTTAGATTCATACCATACCATATAAATTATATATTATCCAGTTATTTAAATGAACCATGTTATCAATTTTCACTATTCCTTGTTCTTTTAATATCTTTAATTCATTATTTATTCCTATTATCTTACCCATAGTAATCATTTGAGATGGACCTTATTATATTTCTTATCACTATGTTATGAAAATTATTCCTTCGAATGTGTTTCATGGATGTTTTTTATTTCATTTTATTATATTTCATGTATTTATTTTCTTTTTCCAATGTATTATGGGTATCTCATATGTAATCCATTTTCCCAAAACTTTTTATCTTTTTGTTCCCTTTTGATTTGAAGAATTTTTCTATGCCAATGTAATATTGTAATTTACCAACTATGGTCTTCTATGTCCAGGGAGTAACACGTACATTTGTGATAATTCATATCTATATATATATACATTAACAGAAATTTTAATATATATTTGTAATATTTTTTATACATGTATAATTATATTTTTATTAGGTATGTACACAAATAATTATATAAATTATTTATATATTATATACATGTGTATATGTAGATAATATATATATATATTAAATACAATTATACATATACAAATAATATATATATATATATATATATATATTTACATGTAATATAATGTGAAATTTAAATGTAGATAAACTATAATGAATATTTATACATAAATATATTGTAAATATTTAAATATATTAATATATATAATTATATTTATATATATTGTTATAGTATACATGGTTGGTCTGGGGTGAGGGTACAAAGGAAAGAAATCTTCAAAAGGGGATGCTCAAAACAAAGACCACCATAACTCAACACTACGAGAATTGTAGGGCTGTAACCACAAAACTATTCCCCGTGGGGAAATTGTTATATTATGTATACACATATATAATTTATATTTTTAATGCTTATAAATTTACCGATATAAAATTATTTATTTATTTGTAAATATATATTTATATATATATTTAATTTATTTATATATTTTATAAGATGATATATATATATAATATAATTTAATTTATATATATAATATAATTATGTATGAAATATAATATAATATATATTTATATAATTATTTATATATACCTATGCATATACTTTTATATATATTTTTATTTCATTAACGTATTGTTATCGTGTTTTATATAATCTATTTATAATGTATCTCAATACATTTATATAATGTCTTTATATTACACAAACAAACAAATTATATAATTTGATACATTTTAAAAATAATAAAGAATATTAGAGGGGGTTTAAACCCCCATATAATCATAACAATTAGCTGCAGTTTTGTACTACATATAATTATACCAATGTTTTAGTATCATTATAATATATTATTTCTATTAATTTATTGATTATAAAAACTAAAAGGGGTTTTATGCGATTTATTAAATAAATTATATTTATTTATATATTTATATAATAAATTTATGCTTTTATATTGGAATTAGTATTATATGGAATAAAATTTTAATGAAAAAAATATATATTAAATTACTAATTATAAAAGTATTATTTTTTGTATACCTTTAAATATGATTAAATATAATCAGATTAATTACATATATAAACCTATTTATATAGAATGGTCATATAATATATTTCAATAAATTTATATATTGGGTTTTAAATAATATATATATATTATATAATTTTTTTATAAAAAAATTGGTGTTCACAACCCCTTATAATCTCTAAATATATGGGGGTTTTGAACCCCCTCTAATTTCATATATTTTTGGGGGTTCAGAACCCCGAATAATTTATGATATTAGAAGTTTTTGTGAACCACAACCATTTACTTTATAAAATACATAATATATATAGTGCCTCTAAAATCCAACAAAATATAATATATATACATATTTCCACTAAACTCCATCCAAGATTATAGTTCCACTAATAAATAAATTAGTAGAGGTTTTAGCATAACTGCCTCTTAAAACCAACAAAATATTAATAAATTATTATTAAAATTTTACATGGTGTTTTGAACCATCTCTAAATAAGATGATTTGTTGGGGATGTGAAAACCCCCAATAAAGTATTCAGAAAACTAATTTAAAGGGGGTTAAAAATAACCCTCTATAAAAAATGATTCTAATCTAGTGTTATTAGTGTTGGTAGGAATGTCTTCCATAAGAATTATCTGTAAGGGGATTAGAGAACTCTGCTGAAATTGTTTGATGAGAAATAATAGTGGATATAGAAGCTAAAATACCTTAATTTTCATATGAAAATTGAATGAATATGTGGTTTCATGAGTTCTCTAATTGTATGTCATATGGGGGGATGAAAATTTTTTATCCTCTTAATTTTCGAATATGTTGGAATGAGAACCTAGGGGAATTCTATAATGGAATAAGAAAATATTTCTAGTGTGGGAAACCTCTCCATAAATAAAGAGACTAGAAATGTATTGTTATGAATAATATCCATAAAAGTAATGAAGAGAGGGTTCCATATAATACACTACTTTCACATCCAAGATATATATAAAATGAGTTTTGGCATTTTGTGAAAAATTCCATAATCCTAGTGCTAATGAGGATAATAAGTTTCAAAAAACACTTAATATCATGCAGAAATGTTAAGGTTTGTATAATCACCATTGCTAAATTTAAACATGATAATTAAGGAACACATATACTTTACTCATGTTGTAGGTTATTTTAAACAGGAGTTTGCATGAAGGATCCCGATGATAATCTTTTTGTCCGTCATTTAGTGAAATCTTATGTGTTTCTGAGAATTGATTATCACACTCAACATATAATTTAAAATAATGAAATCACAGTTGATATTCTGAATCATTTTATGATTGTCTATTAGTAAATTAATGAAACCAAATGTCTAATAAAAATACTTTTTTTAGAGAAATGGGAGATGAAATAAGGAATTAATGGTGAATTATCTTTTCAAAGGATATGTAATTTTATTATTAGCTTATTTTTAAGTGATTAGGGTATATAAATCTCGATATTATTAATTATGAGGGATTAAATTTATTTCAAGATAATTTTAAATTTGTTGATGGGAGGATGTGAGATCAATCCATCCTAGTTTTTTGACATTCAATTTTGGTCATACATATTTTGGAGGACTTTTATGTTTAATTGTTTATGGAATATGATAAGTTTATCTTTAAGTCTTATTATTGATAATTTCAAACATAATCCATCTTATTTATTCATATCAGATGACTTGTGATAACTTTTTTGGTGTGGGATAATATATACCGATAGGAGGAATAACCTCCCATTCATTAATGGGTCCTATGATCCATTAAATGATTAGTTTACTTATCATGATTAAAATTTTTATCATTGATATTCATTTCATGGAGTAATGGATGAAGATAAAATTGGTCAAAGAAAACCTAAGGAAGATATTTTCCTTATTAAATTCAATGAAATAACATAAGTATATTTTCTCAAAACAATTCCTCTACTTTAAGAAAAAGATCTTGATACAAAAATGACGAAATATTGCCTTCATTTGACATTAATTTATTATATTTTCTTCACCTATTTAGTTTTTTTAGTCCTTAACATCATTTGTATCATTCTATTTGATATAAATAATGATATGCATAAATTACTTTAATTTAATGTCCATATTTTTACTTCCCAAAATTGTTTTCGTATAATAAATAATAGTTATGATTTATTTTTGATGATCTTAATATTTTTATTTCCCTATTTTATGAGGAAGTTTTATTAACCCTTTTGACACTTTGGATTTTAGATAAAGGGGTGATAAAATATTAAACACTTCATTATTAATAAAAATTATGGATTACTATAATGAAATTTAATTAGGGGGGGGTAGAATTTCACAAAATAAAATTTCACAAAATATATTCTTTTAATGAATATTAATTTATCTAATATCATTCATCACATGTGACACCAATTTTTTTAATACTATAATATACTATTAATATTATTATATAAACATGACCATTAAATCCTATCCATTAAATATGTGTGTATACATATGATGAACTATTTTATAAAAAATTTATGGTCTAGAAATGAATAATAAAAATTCATTTATCACTAATTAGTTAGAAAACAAATTGAAAGTAAAAGAATAGTTTTTCCCAAAAAACTATTTTCATGCACATAATGTTTTTATCTTAATAAATTAAAGAAGTCACTTTTGGTGAATTATTTAAAATAAATTTATATATACTATATTCAATAAATATTTTTATAAATCATTTAATATGTTTTTATGGATGGGATAATAATATATATTTTTTTATGTTTATAAAATGTATTTTCCAAAAAAATAGGTTTCATCAGGTCTAATGTAATTATTTTAAAAATATTTTATAAAATTTTATAAAATTTATTGTGAATTTTTTTTAAATGAACATGTAAATATTATCTTAGAATGACCTTTTGAGAATATTGTTAATATATTATTTTGTCAACGAATAGCGAAAAATATTGATTTTTATTGAAAATTTCCTTTTAGTTTATAGGATTTATTAAGGATAAAATTTTAATATTTATATAAAAGAAAATTTAGAAAAATATAATAATTATTAATCAAATTTAAGTCCTTAAAACCAAATCTATGAAAAATTTTAATATAATAAACTTATACTTAAGAACATTTTTTCTTTGGAACATCACTTTTAATTAGGTTTGGAGGTCTAACATAATTTTAAATTAAGAATGCATTATTAATTCAATATTATAAAAGAGGCTCTATATTTCGATTCATCAAAATAAATATTATGTAATATTTCCACATTATTTTTTCATGTTGAATAGTAAACACAATAAAAATTAGTTATTACGGTTCAGGTAAAAATGGGTTTACCGATTGGTAAACGACAATATAATGTTTTAAAATCCAATTAAGAATTTATATATACTATAGGTTTTCCATATTTCAACCTTATTCAATCCAAAATGATAATATATGGCAATATGGAATAATTTATCTTTGTAATTACTAAATCTGTTTGGATTCTTATATAAAATTTCAATGTAGTTTCCATGTGGATTCCTATACCTGATTGTAAAAGACATTCCCTCTCATATCCTCTTCACACCCCAATTGTATTTTTTTAAACTAGGAAATAAAAATCCATTATTTAAATATAATAACATTCATATAGGCCTTACCTTGAAATGGAAAATATCCATGAAAGGAATGTGCTTCCAAGCTAAGGAGGTTCTCTAAAAATGTGGTATCATTCTTAACCTGGCATTTTTATTTTATTTATTATTCACCCTCATTAAAATAATATTAAAAAATGAATATATAACACCATAAGTACATCCAATAAATTTATAGGTTGTTGTTTTAGTTTCATAACCCACTTCAAAATCATCTTCCAACAATTGGGAAATAACACCATCGATTGTGTGTACGGTGGACAACCATCTTGCAATGTGATGTAATTTGTTTTCCATATCCACCTCACACTGCAGGATATAATAATGGATTTAAGATATTTATATGATTTTTATTACATAATTATACCAATTTATTTATAATATCACATGAATATTATTACCTTCTAATCTATAAGAAAATGAAAATCTCACACAGGCATATGTGTGGAATACCACATACAGATAGAAATGTTATTTTTTCATTAAATTTTTACATGGATGGTGATAAAGAATGATTTTGATGAATATATATTATATTTATGTCATAAAATGATTCTAAAATTATGATATAAAATTTACCCCTATATCATTCCTTTCATCAAGAAACCGAAATATGTGTCCATGCGTATGTATGACATACCATCTCCATGAATGGTGTAATAAATTCTATATATCTAATTTTTATAGACTACACTAAATTAATATATATTATATTAATGAAAAGTACAATAATATTGAGTTTATAGAACCTTGATCAAATTTTAAAATAATGAAATACCGAACCAAAACATACATGAAAAAAATGATAAACTTATTACATAAAACATGATTTTACCTATGAATTATTGATAAATAGGTAATAGATTTTAATAAGTAAATATTATATTGAATTATATATATATATTATTTTTAATATATTGATAATAATCCTATATTAATTATATAGGTGGATTGAATGTGTATGAAAGAATTCAATACTTATGATAAGGTATATTCATCTCACACTTATATCTATGGGACACATACTATATTCACCATTTATTGGTGTGATGTATATATTTACCATGAAATTTTTTTATGATTATTTTAATAAATATTATTGGGGATACATTTCCATATATCGTTATCACTTTTATGGTTCTTATGTTTCAGAATTTACAAAAATGGTAAGGGTTTTATGTTACAATCTCATTGTTTATTGAGATTGTTTATAATTATTCTTCAGATGAGGTAATATTATAATATATATTTGAATAAAATAATTAATTTTATTCTTCAATGGTTATTTCATAAAATAAAAGGTGTTAATTTTACTTTCTTTATGTATGTTCTCATCATTATAGATGGAATTTTTAAAGAAAATTGACATTAATTATCCATTTAATTTATAAAACATTCATCTTTCATATATATGTTTTTATAAAAATGTTTTGAAGATTGTTTTTAATATTACTAATTTTTTGATGAAATTGTTACCCTTGTGTGAGTTAAATTATAATGGTTTTAAAAATATCATATTGAACTTTTTCGAGTGATGACCTTTTGACTTTTTCTGAAAATGTAAATCGAATCATTGTATTATCATGTGACAAATGAATTTTATTTTCCTCCATCATGACCAATAAATTAATTAGACATTATATTAATTTATTATAGTTATATTATCAGAAGAAATATATATTTGAATTTTTTTTTGATTTTAAATAAATTATATATAGGTGAGAAGGTTATTTTGCTCACAAAATGGTCAATGCGATCCTTCGAAATCATTTCCAATATGTAATAACATAATTTGATGTACCCTCTGATTTAATGTGGATATTATCCAATGATACCATCATTATCCTTTCTTTGGATGGGTTTTGCTTATAATTATAAAATGATTATGAAAACCTTCCCTTTTCCACGGGTTATTCTACAATGACCTGATGAAAATATAATGAAACCTATTTCTTTTATATGGGTTAGGAAATGATGAATTTATTAAAAGAAATATATCATTTTCATGGGTTAAAATTTTATAACATTTTAATATCCATGTATAACATATATGTCTTATTTCCATTATGTGATTTGTGGGACTAGAATTATATTCCACTCTAATGGATAACACATGCTAAGATATGTTATTCGTGATCTTTATTTCATGTTAAAAATTTCTTCTATGGACTGGGTTTTCATATCCATAAGATTAATTGTGAGAATGGATTTCATATAAATACGTTTTTTTGGAACTTGATTTTTTTATATAAATTTTATGTGTAGACTATGATTTCTTGTCCATAATATTATGTTTTGGCCTATCTTTTTTGTCCATAGGTTTATAGGAGAGCCTAATTTTATGTCTTTGACTTTATGAGTTATCCTATTCCAATTTATATATGTTCACAATGATATAATCAAACGGATACATAAAAAATAATTTTATTATGACAATTTTATGCTCTCATTGATTATGTACATTGACACCTTCATGATTAATGTTATATGAAACCTAAACTTTATTACCGTACTCAAGTTTAGTATCTATGATACTCATGGTATGGTTATCCAATGTTATTATCATGTTTTCATACCCTTAAACACACTTTATGATAATATATATCTGGCTTACCCTTAGTTAGTATCTGATCTCATCATTTCTTATGTTTCCTTTACAAATATTATGTTGAAGGATAGAATTTATGATATATCTAAGAAGGGATCCTATTAAAAATAACTTATTTAGAGGAAATTTAGTTCACCAGTTATCCTATTTTTCATGCATCCATGTTTCAAAACACACTAAACCTTTACAATATTCATGATTTATTATAATAAAATGAACATTTTTCTTTTACTATGTTGTATCTATATATGAAATTTTTTTTTGGCACTATATAATGAGCTGATGGTTGTTTTATGTTATAATAGTTATGAATCCATCTCGGAATTGAAATATAAAAGTTTCTAATTAATAGATATAAATTAATTACAATACATTTATTGATGATAAATTGATTATTATGTGAATAATAATATATTGATTTAGAGGCAAGGGATAATAATTTTTGTGGCTATTGTGGAGTTTTTGTGTGGTGGTGGTGAAATGTGTTCATGTTAAGGATAGAGGTGTTATCGATGTTGACAAGTGGTGATAGTTATATTTATAGGGTTATTAAAGTTTGTATTAATCCCTTAGGATGAAATTTTTTGTAATTATATATTCTTTATAATATTGTTATTTTTTTACTAACCGCCACCAAAGTAAGATAACCTGAATAGCACCAACATAATGTTTGGGATTCATGATATTTTCCCCAAATTATTGGATATCGGTGATACAAATGATCTACTTCACTTCCTCACTCCCCCTTCTAAACATATGATATGTTTTGGTGACTTGTGGTTATAGTATGATGGAGTTTCACAGTAGTTCCACAAATGAGTGAATGGGGTCCTGATTATGAATTATTTCATTATAACATACTCTACCATGGGATTATATATTGTATTGTTTGTGATGGGGTTATGATATAGTAGTTTGTGTTTTCAATATTTATTTGTGAAAGAGATATTGATATTTAGTTATATGGTATGTAGGGATGTGATTTATCTAAAGTATGGTTACATTAAAAAATGAAATTAGGTCGTAGGGTACCAAAATCATTGGGGAATAGAGTTCGAGGTTATTGCTCATATATTCTTTCCATATATTCCATGTACCATCCCAAAGGCGAGCATACAGTGACACCCCAATCCTGCCTCCAGTAGTCCAAAGGATGACGACTCCCATTGAGTAGGAAAATCACTAACATGAGAGGCTTGAGTATAAATTTCATGTATAGATACATATATCCAAGACACAACAATGGTTAAATGTAATACAACTGATAAAACATGAATACATACATCTAAATATGAAAACCAATGTACCTAAACAAGTAATGGAATGTAAAAATGTATAAAAAAATCCTGATAAAATTATTCTAAAACAAGTCCATCATAAAAGTAAATATGGTTATTTCTATCAGGATAACCTTATCCACACACCTCACTCCATCTTGATCACTAAACAATGCCTGGTCCTAGTCCCTCTATGTCTCCATCAACAATCAATCATCTTCACAAGACATGACACATACCAGCATATCCAATGTAGGGGTGAGTATAATAATAATTAGTAGGATCCCCTAAAATCAATAACGATATAACAAAAAAATAACAGTTATCTCTACATTGGTATATGTCCACTTCACATATACAAGAATATCTAGATATAATCAACAAGACACACAGTCTCATGGTAATGTCACAAACATAATTAAAGATAAGAGATTATGGTTTTAGATTCTACATAACACTCGTCCTTGATAACATACTATTCGAATCAGATATCTCTGAGGTCATAAGTCCAAGATTTACTCTTAATCGGCCCCCTTTAAACGAAGGATACACTCGATGTCTGAATATAATGAGATATATATTAGGATCATATACATGGACTTGGATTATACAAAAAACAAAATATGGATTAACCGTCTATTTAGAAGATTTCCTCCCTCATTGTGTTGGTCCTGAAGATACCATGAAGTCCACCTAGGATAAGAATATGATAGAGGATCTCAATGTGGGAATAATGGAAGGATTCTTACAACTCTCATTGGGAGTTCATGGTGATGGTATAATTATCCAATGTCAGTGATGTGATTCCATGCTATCCCTTAGGTAATGGTTATTGGGAAATCACACTAATAAAACGTTTTTATGATTAATAGGATAAGTCCCCCCTTCCTTCCATGTAGTAGAACATGGCGTATACTAATAGCATATATTATTTCAATTTACCAGAGTGTATTTCAAATGTATCAGGTCATGTTCACATTTTTGTGTCGAATTAAATGATGTGTCCCAACATATGTACTTCTGAACATTTCCATGTACATTTCTATTCCAATTTACACCTATCATGGAAATTTCTGTATAGGAGTACATGTTGTGTATATGGACTTGTATACTAGGTCATGTATATGTACCCTCCGAGGTACACACCAAGATTCTAGGTCAATACACACCATGTGTGATGTAGTCACATGCATGTGAAATTTAATTATACCATGAAAACCCAAGCCACCGCACCAGGGGTCACGCAAGGCATGTTCCTCTTGATAACACAATGTTTACCATGGGATTTCAATGAACCAATTGGATTCTCCCCCACATTTCCATTCGCTCCTCTGACCCATAGATCATCCATGAATCATGTTGGGAAGAACGAATATACTTCATATGAGACTCTCAATTACTGGTCACTGGAATCTAGTTATATGATTCACATGGGAATTTGTAATGGTTTGTCCCCCTCACCATGAAACATACCTGTTGAACACATAGGCCTCTAAATTGGTCTTATTTTCCCTCTAATACTCGAATCACAAGATCACGTTGTCGAACCATGTCTGGATTTATGATATCAATTTTTTGCACCATGAAATGGAATGTCAACATTTGAGATCATGGTATTTAAGTTGAACCACCAGTCAAACAAAGAAATAATGATAAATACACACATAAAAGTTAGAAAAAAAATGAAAAAGAGAAAAAACCTCAACTATGTGTAGCTAGCCATGATCTTTTTTCCTTTTGAATAATGAACAAATATTAATAATAACATACATTTTTCTCCAATTTAATCCATTTAGGTAATCAAATCATGCAATAGGATCAATCCATGAATATATATGTTGGTCAGTTGATCCGAATTCATCAAAATAAAGAAATAACAGGGAAATAATATGAAACCTTGCAAGAACAACCTCTTTCATCTTCACTAGTACCAATGTGAGTCCTATTAAAATTAAGTCATTGTACCCCCTTCATAAAACCCATCTCATGCATGTTTAGTTGATATATGAATACGTAGTGTCTCATAGTCATTATCCCCAAGCTATGTTCCATTGAATCACTAAAATATAGTAGTAGTAAGACCTTGAATTTCAGGTATGCTGACTCATATATATTCTAAAAGGATATCTTCAACATGGCCAACATCCTTGAAACCTCACCCATAAAATATGAACATCATATCCTACTAAGAGAATCAGCTCCCATGACCACATTCTTGTGATTATAGAAAATCATGAAGTCATAATCCTAGAAGAATTATGGACATCACTGCTATCTGATGTTAATATCCTTATGAGAAAAGACATAACTGAGACTATTTTGTTCATAATATTTGACAAAATACTCTCCAATCACGCAGTGTTGCCACATATTTTGTGTGAAAACTAATACTATAAACTCAATGTCATGTGTATCAATGTTATTCTCCTATTTTCTCAAATAATATGTACCATTTGAAATCATTACTAAACTTTGCATTAGAATACAACAAAGATTGACTTCAGATGCATCATTGAACACCAATTTTTCAATACTCTCCTCGGAAAATATAAAAATGGGATAACTCTTCACTATCTCGCTAAATTTAGAAAAAAAACATTGGATAATGTCTTTCAACATGTAAGGGTTCACCTTTTTGGTGAAAGCTATCATGAGGCCTAATATCGTGTAATGTCGTGTATTAATCTATGATAGTAGCCTGCCAACCCAACAATTTTATGCATAACCATCATTCTCTTGGGTGGATCCCTGGAGAACTATACCTAGAACTGCACCAACTCCACTACCACCCAATCCCCTAACACAACATATCTCAGAATATGGACACCCTAAATCTAGATCTTGTACTTCAAGAGATTCTCGTAAAGCTGGTGCTCTCCGAGTACCTATAGAACCATCATCATGTGTATGGAATTATACTCCATGGTCACTAAATACACTAGGATGTCATCCATGAAGACTATAATGAACTAGTATAATATGGTTTGAAATATCTATTTTATAAATCCCATATAATATATTTTTTAATTCATCATGCCAAGGGAATTACCAAGTTCTCATAGAGACGGTAGTAACTTCTAAATGTTGTCTTTGGTCTATCCTCATCCATTACTCATGAATTTTTATAGCCTAATATGAGATCGATAATAGAAAACTATCATTCCCATATCAAAATGTTCATAGAGTTCATCTTTCCTTGGTAGTGGATAAAGGTTATTTACAATCATCTAGTTTAGGTGACGTCAATCCACCCAAATACTCAATCTCCTATAACAACCCCACTATTTATTTAACATTATTACATTATTTCTAACAAATTATTACATTTAATAAAACCATTAATATTGATAATTCTATTGTATTTGAGAATTAAGTATATTACATAAGAATTTAAAACACGTAAAACATCGTCATTATTGAAAACACACTTATATTTCTCCGACTAAAAACTGAATGTAATAACCCTAGGATATATATAAGAAAGGGGTAAGCTCTAAATCTATGTAAATTAATAAACATTGAATAACATGAAGAAAATAATACATTTTCGACAATTGGAATATCAGTGGATCATAAAAGTATTGAGGATCATGAACACGAATAATGAGGTATGATATTTCATGATAATCATTAATTTAACCTACAGAATATGGAAACAACTTAAACCATTGCATCATAAAAATAATCCAGGGATTAATACCAAGAAATTATAATGATAAAATTACATAAATGAATCATGTTTACTACCTAACCCAACATGAGGTCTCTTTAGACTATACATTACCCAATGCATTGGAGCGCTATATAATTTTGGGTTCACCTGTCACATTCATTTCATTCTCATGATTAAGTATTCCACATTAATAATATTACATGGAAACATTAATCATCACATTTTATTCACTGAACATGTACTCTAGAATACATATACGTATTTTCCCAATGAACAAATTTTGAGTTCAAAATCGAGAACACCCTTTATTGGAAAAAGTGTGTGGGTATTCATAAAAAAAATTAGGATAGAAAAACATAGTGAAATTTATGTAGGATAAAGACATTACATATAAATTAATAAAATATTTTTATGTGAGAAAAATGGGTCTCTCGTCATTTGGAAATCAAATGGACAGTAATAGGTACATGGAAGAACATATCCAAATAATAGTAATTGGAAATAGAAGGAATGCAATAACAAAGAAACATGAGTAAATGAGCGAAGGAATAGATCCCATTTCCTTGAGAGTGTGACTTCAAATGCATGGTAGGATCATTTTACGATAATGGATCAACCATTGGATAACTCTAGAATATGGAAGGATGTGTAATGACATGAACCATGGATTTTGAGTAAAGTGAAATTGGATCTTTTGAGGGGGTTATATAGGAATTTAGTGGGGGACTTCTTTTTTATTTCCCAAACATATACCTTGGATTCTATAAATTGAAATAAAAAACCACAAAACGTACCATGGAGTTTTAGATCATTTCATCTAAAAGGGAGATGTTTTAATTAATTTTAAGGAAAAGGGATGAACATAATTATATAATACCTTTTTTTATTTACATTTGCGTCATTCTCCTTATGAAATTTTATCAAATCCCTGAAATATAATAATACACTTTTATGATTCATAAAGGATTGATAAAATTATTCCAATAAATAAAAAATCCAATTATTTTAATATTAAAAAAATATTTTGTCACAGATACATTTTTTTTATTACATAATTTTTTTCTTATTATGATATCATAGTAAACATAGTTTATTAATACCTAATTTAATTTTTTATCAAAAATTCAACTATCGTAGAAAATTATGAAATATTCACCATTAGGTAATTTTAAAAATATCACTAAAAATAATATTAATTCTCTAAATATAAATTTATTTTTATTTTTAATTTTAGTTTTAAAATAATAATGGATATTTATTGAGAAATGTTGCATTTTTTTGACAATAACAGTTTTTGATCCCCTAAAAATTACATCTTAATTCATAAAAAATATATAGTAATTTATATTTTATAAAAATTATTTAATAATAATATTTTACTAAAATATTATTTATTACAATAATCCAGTAATTCATCAATAAAAATTCCTTAAATAAATTTCAATATTTCCAAAATGTAAAAGCGGATTTTTTTTTTATCAAAATAAAAATCATTTATAATGTAACAATATTATGGTGAAAATATATATATTATTATTAAAAAAATAATTTACATAGTCAAATTTCTTTGTTCTTGATAATAATCTCTTTAAAAACTCCAAAACCCCATATAAGTAATTTTTACAATGGTGAGAATTTCAATGGTAGTTCGGTGTACATGGTTTGGGTTGTGATGTCGATGAGCACAAACTTCTCCCCAAAATACATTCAATTATGCTAAAGTTAATGAATCTCATATTTTTCTTTGTTAAGGGAAAATCCCAGTGATTCTATCTCCCTCAGAAGCTCTGGTAAATGGGATTTATAGGGTATGATATGACTGGTTGAGGTCATCACATCCATTGTTTCTGCAAATTAGATTTTATAAAACCCTATATTTATTCTATTCGTATGATCATATTTAAACATGTATATTATGAATGGAAAAAATTCTTAATGGTGTTTTAAATGAAATAAGATATAATAAACAAATAGTTTCATGTGTTTTTTGTATCCATAATATATAATAGTTTATATATAATTAATCACAAGGGGAATTTTATTTATTACATTCCATGTCGGTAAAAAATTCCACCCCTCATAAATTTTACCCACAAAATTTTCTTCTCCAAACACTAAAATAGATGGCAGTAATTCTATTTCACCACTTCATATGGTTCCCACATTACTTATATAAATATCTGGTTTGTTCAAAAGACTTTGAAGAAGTGCATTATCTTATTTCATATAACATTTTCACTATGATCTGTGATCTTCATTTTCTACTCTTCATACGAGTCATCATTATCTAATGATAAAACATTAGGATTTAGTACATTTGAGGGGTTCGGTATTTACTTCGTCAAGAGGGATACATGGAATTCATCATGTTCTTGTGAAAATTTAGGTGGTACTACTAGTCAATAGGCTACTACTCTGATGCAATCATTGATCTCAAAGGGATTGATGTATAATAGACTATGATATCCCTTCCTTCTAGATAAAATGAATTTATTCCATATATATTGATAGAGGAATACTATATCACTAACATCATCATATAGGTCTTGTCGAATATTTTCATCATATATCATTATTCAAATCTGATCGATGAAGATGTGATACTAAATGGTATTGAACATTCAACCATTTTAGGAGATAACAATTTTCATTCCCCAATATTTTCGTCTATGGTTGGTGGCCTATACCACTTCCAATAAATGTCCTTATAGGGATCCATTTGGGTACTAGAGTGGAAATAATAATTTTATGATATCTCAGCCAATAGAGGATGATGATCCCATACTCCATTAGAGTTAATAAACTTGGATCTCAACATATCCTCATGTTTCTAGATAGTATTATCGGATAGGACATTAATTTGAGGGTGATAATCCATTCTAAAATTCAATTCAATATTCTGAGCATGTTATTGACTCTTCCAATACATATAAGTAAATATTAGATCTTGATTAAATACAAGTGATTCAGGTAGTTCATGATAACTCACCCCTTCAATAATGTATATCCTTCCAAGTTGATTGAGTTATAATTCCTCTCAAATTGAACCATTTTAAGCAGTATTTTGTAAGATATTCGATTATAACCCAGAAAACATTAATTCCTCTAGATGTTTTCGGATGATAAAAGAAAAAGTATGTGGTAATGTATTCCCATTTCCATCAACGTATGGGTAATGGTCAATTCGTAGCCTTGGATATTTTCCATTCATCCATCATTTTTTCAAATACAAGTCATCTAGTTTTTTATTTAAAGATATCCTATTCATATTGACCCCCAATAGTGCTCTTAGATAACTTCATAAATATTTATGCTTCCTAGATGGATATAGAAAGTCAAACTATGCTCATCATCCAATATCTCCATTAAATGAGTAATTTCTGGTACGTATAGTTGTGACCCAAAACATACACTCATTTTTCATTACTGTTTAACAATGAGGATTATATATTCTTAGTTTTTCCCATTTATTATAAATTCCCACATCATTTATCTAATAATCATTTATATTTTCTAGAAGTTATGATTGATCAATAATTTGTGAAATTATTGATTATTTTCCTTCATTTATGAAATCCATGTCTAACCTTTTCAAGTATAAAGAGATAGGATCCCTATTAATTCAAATCAACGATAGAATTTAGCGATCCTTTCAACCTAAAGAATCTTCCATGTTATTTTCATTCCTACGATGGTAGGGAATTGAGAATTCATAGTCCTTTATCATCTCTAGCCAACTTCATTAGACAATATTTATCCCTTTCTATGTGAATGTATACGTGAGACTTTTGTTATCTGAATAAATTTCACACTTCTCCAAAAATAGATAATGTCTCTATATTTTCATTGTGAAGATAACTAAAACCAACTCCACATCACAAGTTTGGTAGTTATACTCATGAACATTAAACTACCTTGTAGAATAGGTTATCACCCTTTCATTTTTCAATAACACAAAACCCTATCCTTTTCTTCAAAGGATAGATTAATACCATGAAATGCCCTCTATATTTGGGTAGTGTGAGTAAGGGTATGTAGATAAGACTCCTTTTACACTCCTTGAATCTCTCTTTACATTCATTATTTAACCATTAATTAACTTTTTAGTGAGTGATATTGGTTAGAGTGTTTGAAAATCATGTGAAATTTCTCACAAATCAACCATAATACCAAGATAATATATGGAAACTACAGATATCCATCATATATGATGGCCTTGGAATTCATTAAAATAATTCTATTTTTCATTTGTCCATAGATATCCCATTTCTTGTGATTACATTCCCCAATAATTAAATTTACATTAATGAAAAGATGCAATTTTTTTACTTGGAATCAATCTAATCCTTTCTTAAGGTCATTAGAATTATTCTCAGATGCTCCTCATGCTCCCCATTTCATTTTCAGTATATTATTTTTTCATCTATAATGTCTCCCATAAATTTGACATTTTATTCTCTAAAAATCTATTCATAATTTCAATGGTGATTTCTATAGAATTATGGATTCTTAATGGAATTAATATGAACTCATAGTGCTCATTACATGTATGAAAAGAATTCTTGGTGACATCCTCCTTCTTAACCCTAACATGGTAATTAACCTATAAATAATACAACATTGAGAGTTGTTGTACTCCACATAGCTGATAAAATAAGTCAATAATAAATGGAAGATGATATTTTTTCATTATCATGATCTTGTTGAAATCATTATATCAATTTATAGGTTCTTTGAACCATCTTTCTTCTTGATTAAGAGTACTTATGCACTCCATGGTGAAACAATTGGTTATATAAACCCTTTATCCATATTCTAATGTATTTTACTATTAATATCCTCATGTTCCAGAAAAACAATTCCCTAGAGGTTATTGGATAGTGGAAGCATTCTGGGTATAAGTTCATTGAAAAATTAAACCTCTTTTCAAGGAGGAGGATAATGTAATTCCTCAGAAAACACATTAGTGTATTCCCTCACAAAAGTAATGCATTCTAGGATTGTTCATTCCTTTGATATAATCATTTGATATATATATGATTTCACATAGAGAAATAATATTCAAGATTGAGATGTTTGTTCTAATGAATATTCAACCCCTTTTACTTGTACAGAATTGGTCACCAATTTTTGATACAGAGAGTGATTTTCTTATCTCGGATGATCATGTTGGCTCTATATAAATAAATCCAATTGATATAAATAATTTTATTAAATTATACCAAATAACGTATGTCAAGATTTTCTAGGAATTTCAACCGTCAAATTTGGAAATGTTAGGTGTTATGTACTTGTTATCCAATAATTTCTCCATTTTACGTCTTTACAGATAATTATACATTCATGCTTTAGAGTGGTGTGTGAATAGTTTGACTAAAAATTCAGGATATAAAGGAATGTGTACAAACATAATACAATATATTTTTTCTATTTATCAATTAATAATGTGTGTACCTGTCACCACTTTATTGTAGGGGTCCACCTTAGTATGTGTTATAAACAAAATTGTCATGTGCTGCCTTGGAGGTTGTTGGTTGTCTTTTGAAACCCTTGGTATAGTTCATTGGTCTGAAAATTCCCCGAATCCATTGTAGCTGATGAAATATAAAATTTGGTGATGGTTGATCAATGATTTTCGTTCCTCCACCGCATCAGTGGGTTTCGCGTACCAAAAATCGCTATCTAGGACTCCTTCTATACCGTGCCTAAATAATTTCTTCTACATGAATAAAAAATTATTGGGGAGTTTCTTTCCGAAACATTGATTAGATGGATGTTGAAATTTCTTGGATCCATTTGATTTATAAATCAGTCTACTAGTACTAAACTACACTTTAGCATTTTCTCCTCGTGATAACATTGATATTTTTTTATCTCCATTTTGACATTGAGGGACCAAAAATAATTTCCTCATAGCTATCAAAGACTTATATTTCTTGGGATTCTCATATGCTAGTATTTAACAAACAAAAGAAGTGTTCAACCTTGTATTCAAGGGTAATGAAAATGCAAGAGGCTTAGTGTTCTTGTATTCTGACATTTTCCTCATACACAGTAGTATATTATACCTCTCTTTACTTAAGGGTAAGGAAATATGATTCCATTTTATGTTAGAGAGTGAATGGAAAATATTTATTTATTTTTTTGGAAATTCCTTCCACGCAATTTCATTATTCTCTTCCTAATTCATCGTATTACTGATCAATTACACCAACATATTAGTTTGCCTCATTATATGATAATCAACCAGTAGAAACATCTCTAATTCACCACATTGAGGGATGCAGAAGATATTTTCATGGGAGTCGATCCACTGTTTTTTTGTTAATATATTGGATGAACAATCGAATGTTGTAGGTATTGTTTCTCATAAAGGACTCAATTGCAACAATTTATTACTTAGATATAATTTAGTGCTCCTCCTAATCTGGGTTTCTATTCGTAACCAAATTTATATAAGTGGGTATCATAATAATTTTCATGATTCCTTCTCCCATTAGGTTTACCTTATCATTAGATTTGTAATAGCATTACCCATCACATTGGTTGGTTTCTTGATTCCTAAAATGCAACACCCCAAGATTTTTTTATAATATTTCATTCAAATTAATTTAATCTCTTAGATATTTTCCTTTTTCATTTCTCACAGCACATAATATAGCTTGTGTTATTTGAATGATCCATGTTATTATTGATTTAAACGGAACACAATGTTGAAGTTGCAATACACGACTCACTAAGATTTGATTTTGGTAAAAAACACTATGATTGTCTTCTGTTACATGCAATTTTGATTTCATTAGATTGCTTTCATTATATAAAAGAATGAGTTGTACCAAACAATAATATATTATAAAAATAATATTATTTAATATAATAATAGGTTACCAATCACTTAAAATAGTGTTTATGAATATTACTAACTGAATTTATGAATATTTATGGTTTATAAGATGAATGCATTGGTTACTAATTAATTAGAAACCAAAAATATGAATCAATTGAATATAATGGATATATTTTTATTTTAATGCCCCTAAAGTCATTTTTAGTCACTAAATTAAATTATTTTAAATTCTGATAGATATTAATTAAGTATATTTTGTGTATATTAAAACAGATATGTTTTATATTCATACAATATATTTTTCTTATGTATGATAATATATAACCGTAATTTTATGAAAAAAGCATATATTTGTCTAAAGGGTAATTTAATAGTTTTTTAGTGGGGAACCCATTTTAAATATAAATTTTTATAAATTTATAAATTTTATGAGAAAAAAATCGTATTTTGACTGTGGATATCAAAATTTTATTTGGATGAACATTTGATGTTTTTTTTGATATGATTCTATTCGGAGGAATAAATATAAATAATGAATTTTTATTTAAAACAGATATTTCATCCATATAGTTTATAATGTAAAATTATAATTTTAATTTCTATAAAATTACAATTATATATTTTTTTAACAATTAATACAATTTATGGAATTTGAATAAATTTAATATTAAATTTTCATATAATAACATTTCAATCATTATGATGTTTTTACATTAAAAACATGTTTCCATAATCTGTCAATGAGATTAATATTTAATTAATTTATAAAATTTTTGTATTTGAAATTTTTAATAATGTGTTTGATTTTTTGAATAAAAAGGCCAAACTTTATTAAATATTCCCCTTTATAGTTTGAATATATAAATGGTGACATTATTATTTTATTATTGAAACGATAAATGGAAAATGAGGTGCTAAATAGTAAAAATAATTTTATAAATATTACAAAATTAGATTAATAGTTATCTTAATTTTATTTTATGAATATTTTTTGTTCATAATAACTAAATTATATGTTATGAGACAATTTATGACTATTTTTATGAGAATATAACCTTTAAATATTATATTCTAATGAATGATAATTTTGTCATACTTTTATTATTTTTCAAGAAAAATATTTTTAATGTGGGGTTATATTATTGTGATATTCCACTGTAAAAATTATTTTGAATGTTAAAATGTTTTTATACATTATGGAAATTTATTTATAATTTTTATTGATAAAATAACTACGTTATGTGGTGACATAATGATGATTAATTAATTGTTTAATTATTGGAAGAATGAAATAAATGATATCAAAAATTTTAAAATAAATAAAATTTGACATAATTAATTTCATTAAATAATTATATGGGTTATTTTATCATGATATTGATGTTTTATATTAATTTTATTGAATATAACTAGTTTTTATGATATTTTCAAAAATTCATGCCACTAATACTATCAAAATTGACATTATGGATATTTTAAAATAATTAAAATTTTATCAAATGATATGAAATATATAAAACATCTAAATTTAGGAAAACATATTTTTATGGGTATTAAAATTTCATTAATGACCCTTTTATTAGTATTTTAACATTAATAGTAAATATATAAACCTCAAAGTGTAAATTACTTGATATCATGATAATAGTTAAAATGTTAAATAATTCTAAAAACAAAAATTGAAATAATTAAAAAATAATAATTATTTAATATTTATTATATAAAATAAATTAGAATGATAATAATACTATATATTAAAAAAATTATTAAACCCATTTTTATTATAAAATTAATTTATATTTATTTAATAATTTGTAGAATTCATGGGGTCCACCTCCCCTCTTCTATAAAAGTTACCAATTCATCTATTTCTTTAAAATATAAAAATATTCTTATATCATATAATATCTAACTTTATAAATTCCAATAATACCTCCCCACATTATAGAATAAGTGTTTAGGAAAAAATTATTCCATATATGGGTTAAGGTGTTAGCCAATGGAGTAGTTTCAAAGAAGAGGTAATCGCTCTAATCGATCACCCTATTTTTCAGTATAACTATACCTTCCATAAATCTATGATATATATCATTAAATTATAAATTAGTCATCATAAATTTTATGAAATGTTATTATGATTACTAACACACCATTACACATCCAATTTAACATCAAACAAGAAGTGGAACTATCACCCATGCGTACGTATAGGTTAGTGTGTCCCCATAGCGAAGAAATTCACTTTCCATAACCATCTTTTATGAGTTGGAATTATGATAAGGTTAATTTTTATAAATGATATTTACTAAATTTTTCTTCTTATTTAATGATAATATCATATACAATTTTTACCACATAATATTTTGGGAAATTATAACGTCCCTCGTGCGTACAAATGACAAACCATATTAATGATGTGATGTGATTCGTTTTTCTTCAATATTACCCATGGATGATAATAAAGAATTTTTTTTTTAATATAATATTTATATATATATATCATAAAATTTATTCGTGAATTATTATTTATCAAATAATTTTCTTTCCCTTAATATGATAAGAAAATGATAACAAAATTCATTTTTACATACGAACTATTGTATCTCGGAATTGTGTATTTTATTTTAATCTATATCTTTTTTGAATTGCCAAGAATAAATATATATTTAATATATATATATATATATTATTTTTTTATAATTTTTGTCATATTTTAGATGATTACATCATGTTTTATGAAAGAGGACCACATATTAGAAGTCAAAACAAGAACGAAAACAAAGCATTTATTACTCGAAACAAAACTAAAACATTGAATTGTTAATTAGAAAATAATATAAAGATGAATGTAAAAAATATATTTTATTATAAATATTAATTTCATTTTAATGGTAGATGCATAATCAACTGATATTATTATATATAATGTTTGAAAATATACTAAAGAAGTTAAGATTTAAGGAAATGGATTTTTTTCTCCCTTTTATATATGTGGGACACATGACTTGTACACTAATTAGTTATTCGTTCTGGTTTATATACATACAATGAATATCTTTTATATGTATTATTATGAGGATTATGGTATTCTGACATCCAAATAATTTTATTCATTTCATGGGGTATATGATTCTACAGATTATAAAGTGATAAGTGATTGTCTCACAATCTCATAAATAACCATGATTGTTTCTTTTTGAGTCATTTTTGTGGTATATTTATCTTCCACATCCACGTTTTTTGAAAATGAAATCAATTTTTTACTAATATCCTATTGATATTTTATTTCATTTCAACCCACCTTTGAATTCTAAAAAATTATTTAAAAGAATATTTTTGTTATTTTTTAAACTTATATCTTCGTGAAATTAGAAAAAAAATATACGAAAGTTAATTTGTTTAAGTTAGGCTACATGAATAGAATATTACACCATCTAAAATACTAAATTATTTTATATTACATTATAATCATACAATTTTATGTTCAAATAAAATTCTTTCATTTCAAATTTCAATTCATTTTATGAAATTAAAAAATTTTCAAAATGAAAAAGGATATTTTCCTCAAGAATTTTATGTTCTCATGATCTCACAAAATTATTTTCCTTCTAAATTAACATTAATAGTTGTTAAATATGATAAAATGGGAATATCTTTCTGAGATACTATAATTTTTTACCAATTGTTAGTTTATGGCTGTTATGGTATGATATTTATGAAACCCATTTATTATATATGTATTATGATGTGATTAAATGATGATTATGAAACCCATTTTATTATATGGGTTCTAAAATAATGGATGAGTTATTTTCCGATTGAACACGTACGTATTTTTTTCATTATGTGATATGTGTGACCTATATCACCCTCCAATGCATTTGTTAATGATAGATGTTATCTTATCTCAAAAGGTTACATGAGAGGTCATCCTAAGACCTCAATAAGAGGGTGCCTAGGGGGTCTTCCAATACCCCACACTAGAAGGAACAGGAGAGGAAATATAAATAAGGATGTATGTACAAGGGTGATTAACCCACGACTAACATAATAGGAATATTTTTTTTGGAATCATTGAAACTAGTTATTTTAATAATATGTATATGCAACAATTTTTCCCTTTTCTGACATTTTAATACTCTAATGGATTGTGTATTTGGTTATCTTATAATTCATGTCTTATAAACTCCAAATATTTAATCTATGACCCTTTTTGGGATCATTGATTTACAGTGTATGATATTCTAATGCTATGTTCATTTTATCATCTCATTAATTTCTAGTTAAGCTTACAAATAATCCTTGTTTACCCTATTTGAGCATTTGATCCCATCCTTTTCATATGTTTCCTTTCCCATGGTTATAAAAAAAGGGTTTATGTAGGATTCCTAAATAGAATGATCTTTCAGATAAACATTGAATATCATCAAAAAGACTATAATTTTTTGTTTCAAGTTTCCAAAAGCACTAAACAAATACAGTATTTAGTTGTGTGACTGTATAATCTATGAAATTTTCAATAAAAATGATGTAATTTCCTTGTATGATAAGCATGGGTCATTATAGTTAGTACTGGAGAAAATATTTTGTAATCTTTGGAAACATGGATAAGAAAACATTTGTCAGATCCCTATGGATAAATCTAAGGATATGTCTTGGGATATCTCTAAGGATAATCGATAAGTGTAATGGATTTAAAGTTATTTGTCAGGATTTAGTAATCCTATATATAATTTTTCATGATTATGTTTTTTTCTATAATAATTGTTGTTCACAATATTATTTCTTGTCTTAGTCAATAGCGGGAACTAGAAACAAAAGGTTCAATATTCAATGTTTCAAAATTGGGAATTATGGAAAGTATGATAATTTATTTCCTAAGTGGAAATATAAATAAGATATTTAGGAAGGTTTATGATTATTTGTTATACTGATGAGGATAAACAGATTTCAAATGACCTGGGAAAGTTATGGAATGTTCTTTTTATATTTTTTATATTATACATAAGGAGCATGATAAGATTGATGTGGTGTAAATTTTAGTCTTGATTCATATTTCATATTCATGGAAAGAAAAAAATAATGAAGCATGATTAATTGTTTATGAATACTGTTGTTTTATTGAAATGTATTTGTTTTGGAATTCAATTGTTATATTATAGGAATTAGTAAATTTATAATTATTTTCAATATATGATTTTCTTATGGATTAAAATGGATATGTTGAGTTTTGAATTAATGGCATAGTGATATTAATGAGAACTATAGATTAAGGGAAATATATCCCTTAAAATATTTATAATATTGTGATAATGATGTTTGGATAATGATATGTCTAATATGATTAAGAAAATTGGATGGTACAAATTATCTTTTAATAGATTAAGGAATTTGTTGGTGCCAAAATGGGGGTAGAAGAAGAAGAAAAAAAAAGACAGAATGGTCGCCTCGCGAAGCCCCTTTACGGAGTCCCCATGGCCTCACAGCCACTGCGCAGCAAGGAGGCGTGATGCTCCACAAATGCCTTTGATGTTCGCGAGCCTGTCGTGGAGCAAAGAGGCAGGATACACTACGAACCCCTTTGACGTTCGCGATCCCACCTCGGAGCAAGGATGCAGGATACTCCGTGAACTCCTTTGATGTTCCATAGCCCTCCGCAAATCAAGGAGGCACGATGCTCCGCGAATGAATTTGACGTTCGTGAACCCTCCACAAAGCAATGAAAACTGTCTTCACACCAAGAGGGATTTCCTTCTTGGTGACTCTAGCCTATAAATACTGGCCTCCCCCCAAGTCCAGGGGGTGGTTCATTTGACCTTTCAACTTTCTAGATCCAAAATCGCAAAGAACCTTCTACTCTGCAAACAATGAGCTACGCAAGGGACTTTTGCTCTGCAAAGTGCCTCCCATTTTCCTTATTTTCTTCCCTGTTTAAGGAGGGATAACTTTTGTAGAGCCAATGATCCACCATGAAGGAAGGGGATCCCTAAGGGGACACGGGTCTTTGTAGAGAATTTATGATTCGTGAAGCACCGCTCATGTACATGTGATCCACATTCCATGGCAGGGCCACTGTACTTCGCAAAGCACATTTCATCACAACATCTTATTTCACGAGGCACCTTTACTTCACAAGGCAGTGCTCTAAAAATGCCTTTCCACTTCGTAAAGAACCCCATATAATCAACTCTTCTATATGATTAGGCTGGGACACTCCACTTCGCGAAGCACTCCCCTTCGCAAGTACCCTCCACTACGTAGAGCACCAGATCTTCACAATCCCCTACCTTTGAACCCCTCTGCATCGAAATTCCCTTTCTCCTATGACCCTCCAGGTTTGAATGAAGTGATTTCAACGTCCCTGGTCACCACTTCCCATCCTGTTGCTTCACCTCATGCTTCTTCACATATGCACGCTAATAGGTTTTGCTTCTTCGCATAACCACGCTAAAGTGGACCCCCAATGGGGTCACCTAACGAAACCCCCTAGACACTCTATTTCCATTCCCTTCACTTCCCCAAGGTGTAGAGGGTACGAGTTATGTATGTCCTAGGGGTGCGCAGGGAATCCACCTCGTCCGAGATGAAGGATGTTAAACTTCCAAACACCCTTGTCCTCAGCACATGACGTTTAATCATGACTTCCCCACATGAATCCTACATGAGGGAAAGGGAATACATATTGGTGTAAGACCCTAACATTTCTTGTAGAAGTTATCACCTCTTCTCCTCCTGACTTCTTCCTAGCCGAAGACCATAGAGGGGGGATGCGAACCGGATCCCTCCTTTCATCGGTGCCAAATCTCTCTCCCTTTGGGATTTGTTGCCATCTGGGACTCCATCATGTAGTAAGTCCCAATATTTCTCCCTATGGGATACTAACCATGTGTAAGCCCCACTCCACTTCCCATGGACGCAACTTCTGTGATTTGATCGTCAGGTATTCGCTACCCCTTGTTTCTCACTCCGAGCATGACTCATGCGGGCTTAGAGTAAGCATCGACCATGACATCCTCTTCGGGTATCCAAGAGTGTAAACCCCACACATCTACCTAGACTACGTGGTCTTTGATAATTTCTAAGGTGAGGTACGTAGGAAGACTACATGAGGTGGAAGCCCAAAAACCATTGGTCCTGACCATCTTCTTGTCGGTTCATCAAACCCATACCGAACTACGTGGACATTGATCCTTTCCAAGGTGAGGTACGTAGGAAGCCTACCTAAGGTTCAATCCCAACACCCCATTGGTCCCGACCACCTTCACATCTGTTCCAACCACCTTAACTATGTCGTCTTTGATACTTGAAAAACTAAAGTACGTAGGAAGCCTCCTCTAGGTTCAATCCCAACAACCATTGGTCATGAACATCATCACATCGTTTCACCAAAACCATCCTAAAATACGTGGACATTGATCTTTGCCAAGGCAAGGTATGTTGGAGACCTCCCTGAGGTTCAATCCCACCACCCGATCATTCAAACCTCTTTCACGTCAGTTCACACACACCCATAACCGAACTATGTGGGTTTCGATCCCTGTCAGCTAGAAAGGGAACATAGGGAGACTCCCTGAGGTATATCCCCAACCATCGGAAAGCTGTTATCAGCCACCTTTTCAATAAAAGCCATTGTCAGCACCCCATTCAGTGGCATGCCTTTGTCAGACCCCGTTTAGTGGTAAGCCATTTTCTAGTTCTTTTAGTGGTAAGCCATTTTCTATTTCTTTTAGCGGTAAGCCATTGGAACCCCAATCAGCGGTAAGTCATTTCAAAGATGAACTACATTGTCTTTGATTTCCTACCATTGGGATATGTAGGAATCCTACCTAAGGTTTAAGCCCATTATTCATGTATCCTCCTCATCTATCCCTCAAACCCATGTGTTTTGGGAAGATCATGCCCCATCCAAGAGGTTCCACATCCTCTAGGTCCCATCCATGCGTCCATTTTCACAGGCCACCTCCTCAAGTGTCCCATCATCCCACCGAACTATGCAGACATTGATTCCCTTCCATGAGGATATGTATGAATTCTCTTCAAGGCTCAATCCCACCACCATCGCCACCGCGAGTCGACTCCATAACATTCTCCACCCACTTCACTTAACCACCCATCATCCATCCTAATTCTTACACGGGTCGCCACATTCTAGTAAGAACAATCCAATCCACATATTCGCTGCTCCTAGCAGGAAATGGGTAACTAACCATTCATTAGCACCAACATCAATGTTCCCTCAAGGTGTTACACCCATATGATCCTCTCTAGTCAGTTTTCTGATCAATTCAATCCATCATTGCTAGATGTTAAACTCACAAAATACCCTTTGTTAAACATATGAAGCTGAGAAAAACCTCAAATACAAGCACGTGGAAGATAATTCCACGCATGCGATGTGGTATGCCTTGGAATTCTGTGCCCTCGAGAAGTACTATAATAAAGGGAATAAACACATACGCGCTAGTGTTCCAGTATCCTGACACTCTAGTGATGCCCAACGTGAGTACTCCCCTAACCGAAGGTTTCTGCCCTGATTGGACCCTTTGGAATGTCATGAAATAAGCAGTGTAATTAACTGGTCTCCATGAAAGTATGGTGATAGGAAGATTTTGATGAACAACTTCCTAAGTCTATAAGGGAGACCCTGACTAAGAGGCAAGTTACAATGTCGAATCAACAAAAGGAAGAACTGACATCCCACCATCCCGTTTCGATCAAGGATCCAAAATCCCTGATCAAGGAATGGATACTACCTGACTTTGGAAAGTGGGAATGTAGGGAAACAAATAGTGCCTCTCATCCTCCAACAGACGAACTTGCGCGCCCTGGAATGAGTGTCAGAAATAGAAATGGCGAACTCGATGTGAAATTGTTCTCTTCAATATGAATATTAGTAGGCTTAACTGAATCAATTCATTAGCCTGTCAAAATATCCAGTTATCTGACACTGGGTCTTGATAGGAAAATAGCGGGCCTGTCGTGAAACTCACCAGAAGTTGGTGCAGTAGAATGTTGGACATCCCGATCTGCGACATTGTTAGCCTGGATCCCTCTTACCGGTCATGGAATATGGAATGATATTGGGTCACTGGTTGTCAATTTCTTTTAACTTTATAACCAATGAGTTAATCTCCCTATATCAAGGAACAATGATGTCGTATCTGGAAATCGATCACTGCCGCCCACTAACACATTACCAGGGGTAGTGCCAATGCAGTTCTCCCAGGAAATCCCGCCACTTTCACAATGGCCCCAACACCCATGGCCATGGGGCACCCACGTCACATCTCCCAATCCAAAGTCATCCGACAAAGGGTGATTAATGACCTCGTACGCCAGTACGAGGAGGAAGGGATCATCCCGATGAGGGACATGGCCCGCCTGGATTTAGTGGCATCTGCGCCTCATCATCAACGCTGCCCCCAAGGGACTCACAGGGAGAAGATGCTCCCAAAACTGACATATACCCATTTTAGGAGCCTCACCCTAGAATGCTTTGATGACTCCATGCCCTATGACGACGAGGCAGAGGATGTTCGGGCTAGCCCGATCTGAGTCCCATTCCAGGGACTCCCGACGAGGGCTCCCACATTGTCATGTCAGCATCGCCACCCAGTCTTACAAGCCGAAGAGTAGGTGAGCCATGTTCCTACACCACTAGCTCTGGTCCGTCTGACCCGACGCTAGCATCAGGTGCAAATTGAAGAGGATTCATTCCAAGGGGCGTCAACATCAGCGGCTACTGTGGCCCGAGCCACCACTGGCACATATCCCCGACTCCATGTATACGCTGAGCAGGGGAAGTTAGATACCTGACATGGATCGAGGCCCAAACCACACCATGTTACGGATGGGTCATCTCTCTCAGTCGCCGACACAAACAGTGGCAGCTGCGAGCTATCTTGTAGCAAAGCCACCCAGTACAGTGGTCCTCCCCGTACCACTACCACAGAGAGGGCATACCTTCCACACTTCGAGGCTCGGCCTGGAAGTCCAACTCATTCTACCCTCAATCAAAATGAGAGTCTTCCCACATCAGTGATACTTGGTATGGACATCTCTCTCGTGCCGTTACACTGGGTATGGGGTCATTCCTCTTCCCCCCGATCGTCGGGGCCTGGACGTTGCACATCTGGTCTCTCTCCAACATGGGGGGTCCTCCCCATGTTCTTATATTAGCAGGTGAAATTACTTCTCGCCCTGGAAATCACAGGGAAGGGGAGAAAATTCACTTCACCAGCACCCATCATGGAGGTCCTACCAATGTTCGGCATGACTAGAACGAGGACCTTCCTCGTGTTAATTTCGCTAGAGGGAACAAGAATGGAGGCCCTACCCGTGCTCCTATCATCTTCAGCAGAGGAACTACCCTCTCAAACACTATCCACAAAGTTCCTCCCATTGCTCCCTTCAATATATGCCTAGGTTCTCCTCGCACCCCATCTTGCTTAGGAGGAATCCGTCTCTGCCCCAGCACCAGTACGGCCAAAGGACCTCCTCGTGCCATAAATCTACCATGTCTTGAAGAACCATCATGGGTTAGGAAGGAGGGTCATCACTACCATAAAAAAAGAACTAAGAAGATTCAAAGTTTGATAAAACTGGTCCAGTTCTCAGATTCTGAATCAGAGAATGACTCGACGATGGAACCCTCCCCTCGGTTCTTTGTGTCAAGGGTTGGGGCAGGAACGAGGTGCATCTATCTCATGCTCCCTGAAAGAGAAATCCATCATATTTCTATCTCCCTCAACAGGTATATCTAGGAGGATATAAATCTAGAAATTTCACTATTCACGGTTGTGCAATCTCCACCGTCGTCACCAGAAGTGCTCTCTACATCAACAAGAGATCACAAAGAGCTATTTTGGGGACCAATGGAGGGTGAGAAGAATTACGAACTATTGCCAGTAGTCCTTGCCCCTGATCCAGGAACTACGTTCATCATCCCATCTTATCGCAACGTAGCGTCCAGGTCGCTACACTCTTCAGAGGACATCCCGAGATTCGATAGCCAGTCAGCCCGCTCGCCGTACTCTCCACCGACTAGCCTACCACCCAAGCGGTCTACTTCAGTGCCTCTGCTAGTTCCTCAGCCGCCAACAGTTGATGATTGGGGAAATGAAAGTTCAAACTCTGAATCCACTCCGAGGAGCTTACGAAACATCCTCATAGTGGAACACTTCCCTGAGAAGTTTTGGACGGCTACAACATTGAACATTTGTGAGCCAGAATCCCTCACACTAGGGGAAATTGAGTGTTTCCGCCAAAAATATTGGGATACTCTCTTCCAACTTTTCATCAGTGATTTTTTTATCCTATGATCCAAGAAAAATTTGAAGACATTGGTGAGAAATGAAGTCTATTTGATTTTACTACACTCCCTGTGGCCCAACGGCCCGAGTCGTCAGGCCTCCGTAAGCCTCTCCAACAATAATGTGTTATAGTTTCAAGGTATTCTGCTTAGTTATCAAAGAGGATTCTACCATGAAAAAAATCATGGATGGGGGTAGTATGATGCCCTAATATTTGGTTATATCCAGTGGCAGCCTAACTCGATATGCGACTTCGAGGATAAGCCCCTAGGAAGGGTCACGATCAACATGGCCAACATAGTAGATGAGGAGAATGAGCTGGAGATTCTTTGACTAGGTTCTTCCCCTGAGGGTGAACCCCCACTTTTGGATCCATCTCAGAGGGTTACTCGCCAATAGATAAATCTTTTGGGTCTCTCTTTTCCCACCGAGGCATTTGTGATCAGTCAGAATTATAGTAAGGGTAAAGAGCCCATCAGAGCCGCCAAACACTCTGACCCATCTACCACAGTACAGACGATAGAGGAGGAACCAAAGAATGCCATATTGCAGCAACAATTTTCTGAACAGAATATGTTGGTCAATGGCCTCTTAGTTGAACAATGTGTAGAGAAACGACCAGACTAGTGCAATCCTCGGACAGGACAACATGGGTAGAAACAACTTCCCCTAGAATATTTTTCTCCATGTAACCCAGACCATGATACTCTAGCAGACATGGTTGAGTTTGAGGCCTACTGAAGGAAGGCGCAGTCCATATTGGCAAATCATCTTGAGTGGCGTAACAACCCCTGGATCCCAGCTCTGGATCCCCTACCTACCCAACAGGTCATTCCACCTACCTCTACCCAAGATTCTGAGCCCTCATACTGTGTTTAAGAACCTGAAAATACATAGGTGGTCAGGGACCCCCTTCAGGAGAGGTACCCCCACCCAGATGATCTAATGGAGGCACTGATTGCCAACCATGAGGCGTTGGAAACACGATAGGTGGCACTCCCACCTGATGGAAAGTCGTACCCGTTGTGTGTTGATGATATTCCAGCACAACTAGGATTTGAAAATCCCACTTTTCCCTTTTCAAGGGGACAGGGGAACCACTGCAACACTTGGCCCACTTCATCTCAAGGTGTGGGCCCATGTTGGGGACTCCAGTACAGTAAGAAGCCACCAAACATCGGTGCTTTGTGCAATTGTTGGAGGGACCAACATTTTTCTGGTATAGCCAGCTCCCCATCGGGTCAATAGCCGGTTGGGAAGACCTCTAGAGCTAATTTCGCTACAAGTTTAGTCCTACCACCTTGAAGATTAGTATCTAAGACCTCTTCAAATGATAACAGATGTCTGATGAGCACATTTCCAATTTTGTCGCATGGTGGAAAGGGCTCTATTACTCTCTCAACATTCCACTGACTCAATGAAAAGTACTTATGATGTGCATAAGGAATGTCAAGACCAAACTAGTTCCCTCATTGGTAACCCAGAACCACCCTGGGGGATTCTGAGACTTCTCTTTTAAGGCCTAGTGCCTAGAGGAAGCACAACAGGCTATCCTGGCATGTCTGTTGCCTCATGTAATTACTACAAGAAGGGCCTCCAAAGCCGAGCCTGCTGTAGTGGCCCAAATAAGGCCCCCTAGGAAACTAGAATTGATACCAGTATCACTCGCCCCACAGCTTTGCAAACGCCCTCCACCTCAAGAACAGCCTCCGGCCCAACAGTTCCCACCTCTGAATCATTAGGTTCCCCTGTGTAGTCTGTCGTCGCCTAGGCATGATAACCAGGCGCCACCACCGTGACAAGCTCATCCAGCTCCTCGACAGGTTTAGGCTCCAAGGGCCCCCTTTCCGGACAGATGAAACTAGTCTTACTCATTTAATGAGGCTCAGGTACCTGGTTACTTCAGCGACACCTTAGAGCAAGGGACTGTACGCATGCTTGAGTACTAAAGGATAGAAGAGGTGAATCTCACCGAGGGCCCCAACAATAGCTGTTATCATCGAATCCTGGTGCACAACCTCAAGCAATTATATGTGTTCAAGGATTAGCTTCAAAACCAGTTCGACAAAAACATAGTCTGGTTGGGCCTTACCCTAGCATAGGTGGTGTGCATCTTCGTAATACAAGACTGCAATAGTGAAAGTGAGGTAAAATGGTAGTAGCTTTCTAATCATGGTTCCCATAAGTATGAAGACCGTATGGCTCAAAGAACTATTTCCATGCCCATGGTGTCATTCGTGCATACCTGAATTGGGCATAGCATTCAGAAGCTGTATCCACTACTTCTGCATCATAATATCAGTCGACCTCTTCCCCAAAGTGTAGGAATTTGAGGTGCAAGGGGAAGCAACGCGTCCCACCAATGCCATCATCGTCTCATACTCTCAGCGACTTAATTCCCCCGGAGATGTAGATTTCTACTAGGATCCACTCAGTAGTGGATGACTCTTCGAGTGATAGTCGAGTGTATGCTTCGGTTAACCCCATAGAGTACGTAAACTCTTACATGACTCCCGATGATGGGGAGCACCAGGCGAATCTCCCCAAAGTCCCCAGGTGACACCAACGTCGATGGAGCCGCAACCATATGTGTCGTCGAGGAACATCTGTTGCAACTTCCAGTCAGGTCGTTCATGCCACTGAAACCAGAGGACATGCTCAGTGTAGAGCTGGGAAAACATAGCCTTCTCATCTGGTGACATCAGGTTTGCCTTCACTGAAATTCTTCCTGCAAGATCAGGAAGAGTCACCCAGAAATCGTTATGATCAGGAGCGACTCCCCACGGACCAATTGTAGTTGTCGGGTACCCCTCTGTCACTCACTCCACATGCTTCGACTAGTGAGCAACATGATTTTCCCAGCACCAGTCTGTCCCCGATCCAGCCGGAAGGGTCCTCCATACATCCTGTCATAGAGTGACCCCCTGTAAGCTGAAGCACATGCCTGGCACGGATGTACGACTTCCTCAAATATATTTCCAGCATCCCGGCAAGACTCTGCATCCTCTAGGATCTTCTCCTATCATCGGATATGTGTGAGGAACTCACTTTTGTGTTAAGAAGACCCCTCTTGTTTGAGATTGAAGTAGCAGCCACAGAAGCATTCTATGCTGTGGCAATTTAGAATTCTAAATGCCAGGCCATTATCGCATCATATGGATAAGATGAGGGATCTCCCATACCAAGGAAACTTCACCTGTTGTACATCACCGACTAGTTCAATGGAGTGGAGGTCTGCCGTTGTCTTGTTGAAACTGGCTATGGGATCAACCTAATCCCCACTCTGACACTACGAAAATTGGTGTTGTCTGAAGATGATCAGAGACCCTCTGACCTAAGAATCCTAGGTTATGATAGGAAAGAACATACGCCTGTCAGAAAGATCCACATGAAGACCCAATTAGGTGTCCCAATTTCCAGTACCAAGTTTATGGTTTTCTCTCAGGACACCACCTACAATGCATTGATGGAAAGACCATGGCCCCACATGCACGCGGCAGTTCCCTCATCATACCATCAGTTTCTTATGTACTCCCTCAATAGTCATTTGGGCATGATTGAATTAGATGAATCCCCATTTTCCTCTTTTGAAGACCGATATATGGATGTCGACTACTACAAGAGAAAATACAAGATGTTTAATACCATTTATGTTGAGCATTACACAACTGTGAATGACCCGTGGATAGATCTAGATGATACCTACGTCTTCCTAATACATCGGTTGGAGGCCATGACCCATGATTTGTGGAAATGTTTTTTTTTCTCTAGAACAATATTGAACCACATTCCCAGATCCAAGATACATTAGGAGATAACTTTGAATTCTTATATGAATCATGCCTTGGTGAATCCTCAGCCCCCTACCCCATAAGGTATCGGGATGTTCGTCCCATGGCAACGGTTGTGCGTCAAAAGTGCATGTTTCTTCGGGCTTGAATTAATGGGATCAAGCCAATACGCCAGTACTACTTTGACATCATGAAGCATGGCCCCTTGGGCCGAAGACCAGACCAGGTCCGATCAACATCCTTTATTGCTATGGTTTCGGCAGTACCAGAATTTCCGGATGTAGTGATTGCTACTGCTCCGGAAGGTACCAGCCTCCCGTCAGAATATGCTAACATAGAGGAATATCATCCCGTTGGGGATCCCTACTCCACAATTAAAAAAGAGTTTCTGGAGGACACTCCCCCCACATTTTAATATGGTGTCTCCGCCATGATTGATGGATTGGTACACGTGAACCTCAGTAGCGTGGTGGACCCAAGACCCACGTTTATTAGGGTCGCCACGACCCCTGAGTAGAAAAATTGGTACGCGGCTTCCTTAAACAGCATTGTGATGTGTTTTCCTAGAGTTACAATGAGATGCCTGAAAAATATCCTCAGGTACCCATCCATCTCCTTGGTTTTCATGAAAATCACCGTGGTTTCAAGCATCCTCCCAGAATCATGCACCCTTATCACAGTTCCATGTTCAAGGCTAATGTATATAAGATTGTTATAGCCAAATATTTCAAGTAGGTCTAGTACCCCAAGCGGCTAGCCAACATTGTGCTAGTCAGGAAGAAGAAAAGACATATCAGAGTCTTCATCGACTTCCGGGATAAAAAATGTCACTATACAAAGGATGATTTTTCACTTCTTGTGATGAAATTTCTGATCGACGATACAGTTGGGTTCCAAGCCATGTCCTTCCTTAACGGTTACTTCAGATATAATCATATCCATATGGCCCCGAGGATGAGGAATCTATAGCCTTCAGGGCACCACCAGGTATGTTTTGTTTCTAGGTCATGCCCATCGGCTTAAAGAATACAGGTTCCACCTATCAGCGGGACATGTATCGCATATTCAATCCAATCCATGGCACATTAGTGGAATGCTATATGGATGATCTGGTGGTCAAATCTCTCCATCGCCATGACCATATCAAGGATCTTGATAATGTTTTCAGCCTCCTCCATTCCGACCACCTGAAGATGAACCCATGGAAATGTTCCTTTGAGGTCACCTATGGGAAGTTCCATGGCTTTGTTTTCATGTACCAGGGCATTGAGATCAACCTAGAGAAGATTAATCCCATCATCCATTTTCCGCCCCTGAGCAATATTTGGGAGCTTCATGTTTTTTAAGTCCACATATACTACCTACTCCGATTCATTGTGAATATGGCTAGAACGTGTAAGACCTTTTCTCAGATCATGAAAAAGGCATCGCGTAGAAATGGGATTAAGAATTCCCGGCCGCATTTGAGGAAATCATGCAGTGTCTGCTCCAACCTCCAGTCTTGATGCTACACGTCTACAGAAATACATTGGTCATTTATGTGACTGCCCTGGAATGATCTCTTGGTTCCCTTCTCACCTATAAGAACAATGAGGGGACATAAAACAGCCTTCACTAACATATCTACATGATCCTCGATACAGATACCATATACTCCCCCATAGAGAATAGTTTCCTTGTGCTGGTATACACAGTACAAAAATTCTGGCATTACTGGCAGCACCATGAGGTACAACTGGGGTATTGGGTAGACCCACTGAAGTACTTTCTGAACCCCCCCCCCCATGTTGACAATCCATCTAGCTCGGTTGGCAGTGATTCTTCAGTAGTTTGATATTAGGTTTGTCCCTCAGCAATATATTATGGTGCAAGCATTGGAAGACTTCCTTGCCGCCAATCCATCTCTTATCGACTAGTCCTTGGATCTCGATTTTCATGAGGAGGCAATCCTTTTAGTAGATCATTCCATGTCGTGATGGAAGATTCCCTTAGATAGTGCTTCCCAGAGTCCCTCCGGAAGGAGGCTCAATGATCCCAAGCTCACTAGGGTCGTCTTGGGTATTGCCTTTATTACCTAAGCTCAATCTATTATGTTATACTCATTCCTATTGATAGAAGGCTGCACCAATAATGAGGCAGAGTATCAGGCTCTTATTACCGGCCTCGAGCTGGCCCTCGAGATTGATGTTCCCCATTTTCATGTGAATGGGGATTCCGATCTAGTCATCAAGCAGATCAACAATGACTATATCTTCAGAAATCCGTAGATCGTACCATTTTTTGAGAGAAATCCCAAGCTAATGGCCTAGTTCCCATCTTGTACGGACATTACACATGTCCCTCGTTCTTAGAACGGTTGAGATGATGCAATATCCAACCTGCCTTCATGACTTCCAGAAACTGAACATGATGATCTGATTATCAACGTGGCACATCACAAAGTCATTTCTCCTATCACCCTAGGTGATGACAACGGCCTGTAGGTGAGCTATCTTACCGACAGAGTCTCCATGTCAGGACCCCCAGGTCCATCAGATGTCGTGGTTAAACTAACTTCCAATTTGAGAGCACCCATTTCCATGTATCTCCAAAATGGGTAAATCTCAACTTATTGGGCTGAGAACGATTGAATATGATGCCACACGCTGCAGTTTACATTCCAGAGTGGTCCCAGTATTGAGGAGATCCCCTACGAGAATGGGTTAAATGGTTTTCTCATCCGTTGCATTGAAGGAGTAGATATTTCTTAGGTCATGCAGGAGGTTCATGCAGGTTCATGTGGGGCTCATCATACTGGGATGAAGCTATCCCACCGGATCTGAAGACTGGGTTATTTTTTCCCTCCATGGTCCATGACTGTATCGGGTTATCCAAGAGGTTCCATTTGTGTCAAGTTCATGATAACTTTGTGCATCGGCCTCTGGAGCCTCTCCTCGCAACCATGTACTCTTGGCCCTTCGCAGTCTGGGGACTCGATGTCAAGGGACTATACCCACTGGTGATAGCTAGCCAATGCTAGATCATCCCAATTCCTGTAGATTTCTTTTCCTAGTGGGCAGAAGCAGTACAACTCAAGGAGTTCAAGGCCTTCTCCATCATTGAATTCGTGAGCTCCAATATCATCTACCAATTTGGAGTCCCTCACACCATCCCTATGGATAACGACACCGTCTTCAGAGCAGCTAAGATAAAGAAATTTTGCACCATGTACAACATCCGTTCTAACGATACCTCCCGCTACCATGAGAAATGAAATGGGAAGATCGAGGAGTTCAATAAGACCCTATCTAACATCTTGCAGATAATGGTTTGTCAGAACAATAATAGTTTTCTGAATAAGATACCCAATGCCCATTGGGATTACTAGAAAACGACACGTAATTCCACCCAGGTAACTTCATATTCCCTGGTGCATGAATCTAAGGCTGTCCAGACCATTGAGATTCAGTTGCGTTCATTACGCACAGCGGTCTTTGACCAGCAGACACTGTATAAGGAAACTGAAATCCATCTAACAGTGCTCTAAGTGCTCGATGAGAATAAGCTCTATGCCATGCACAATCTGGAAAGGCACCAGAACAAGATGGCCAGAGCAATCAACAAAAAAGTTCACCTTTGATTCTTCTTGCAAGGAAACATGGTAATGGACCTCAGGACACCCGTGATACTTGGCAAGAAACCACCCAAGTTAGATCCCAAATGGGAATGAACTTTAATTGTACACAAGGTCCTCCCCAATGGTGTATACTCTTTGGTGAACATGTATGGTGAGGGTATAACTCCTCCCACCAATTCCATGTTCCTCAAGCGATACTTTTCCTGAGCAACAAGGTCTGGCATGACCTTAAACTATTTGTTCTTGCATGCCCTTAAATTGCACATCATCTCACAAGATGCTAAACTGCCTGGTATTACCTGACCATAAAGTGCTTAGGTTCCACATGACCTTAAACTGTATTGGGTCCAGCATGACCTCAAATTTATATTTCCTACATGACATTAAACTATACATCATCCCACATGATGCTAAACTACAGATTCAAGAGCTATGTTTTCCTTGATTCCCATCTACATGGGATACGTAGGAATGATCAAACATTACGTCTTGAGTCCATCCCCAAAACTCTTTTCTTTATCTATTCCCCATACCTATAGTGTTCGTTGAGGACCATGATGTAGTTCATGCTTCTTTAGATCTCACTCAAATCAAGAGTATTAGGGTTGTACCGTGCTCTCTCTTCTAGTTCTTCTATTCAACCATGTCCTCACCCAATGACGCTAAACTACATGGCCTTCCAGAACTACATTTGTCTTGATTCCCATCCTTATGGGATACATAGGACCACCAAGAAATGTTTTCTATTGGCCTTACCCAAACATCAAAATCTCCCCTTGGGTCCCTTGACCCTCGGGCACATGGACCATTTTTCACCCATTGACCTTTCTGGCCCCTTGGCCCTAGTTCTCATTCAAGAGTGTGCATTGTGATCCCGACTCAATGTCATCATTCAAGTTTGGATATTATGCCCCACCCCACGCATTCCTGTGAGAAATTCCTCACACCATATCATCCCTTCCGTGAATGTAAGCCCCACAATGTTTCGTGAGCCCCATAATATGGATTTCCATTATATTTAGTATCAAAAGGACCACCTAATGTAATAGATATTTAGCCTAAGGGTTATCCTACCATTATGCGACAACGTACCCAATGATTTGAGAGGCAAATTATTACATGTCCCATTTTGCGAATACGTTCAACGGTCGACGCTCAATTGGTTTCCTGGGTCACGCAATGTTGGACAATGTGTTGTGAATTTGGTCAACAATTGTCCTTTATCATAATTTCCACCCAGTGGTCTTCCATATGCATGATGATTCGACCATTTCATTCAGTTTTCCCTTGAATGTGATATTAAACAAGGCATCCCCATTCTGAGCTCCGTGATCTTATACTAATATCACCATCGTCCTTTTGGGAAGATGTTAAACTACAAGATGGATGTGATCTTCTATCTACAGATGAGCCTCAGGTCCCTCGACCTTCCCAGGCCCCATGAAAAAGTTATAACATAGAGAGATATGGTGTGATATGGGATTATGTCCACATTCTTGTCGTGTTACTCGTTGTACCGTACACGTTCCACGTTTGGATATCCTACCCTTACTCCACGTCCTTATCACAAGACATTGAACTTCACGTCACCTCCCAAAACTACATGTGGCTTGATTCACATATATATGGAATACTTTGGACCACATAGACATTTTTACTGTTGGATTAGCCCCATATCTTAGAAATCCCATTTTCACCTTGGCCCCAAGGCCTGTAATTTCCCAGGGATTGGAGTATATGGTGTGGTATGGGACTATGTCCTCATTCATGTTGAGTTTGTTACAACCACACCATATACCCCCTTTCTCCTGAGAGTTTTCCACCCTCTTGTTCTATAATCATATTCTCAAATTGTATTCTCTCATGTTGAGTCCCTCGACCCTCTATGGTGATTCACCAATGTGCCCTAGAGTACTCTGGTTCAGCGCTTGGAGTGTCAGACTTTACCCAGACATGTTCCCACCCGCCTTACAGGCTTCGTGATCACCTTTACTAGGGATTCCATCATCTTTCACAACCTAAAGGGTCCCTGAATGGAATGGATACTCAGTAGAAGGTCCCACCTACCAATACAAGCCAATATCCTCAAGGGTTTTGAACAAAAAAAACTGATACATGTCCCACATTACGAATACGGTCAGTGGTTGATGCTCAGTTGTTGTTCCCATTTCTGGTCATGTGATATGTATATTGTGTTTCAAATGTGGTCAACAGTTATCCTCCATCGTCACACCATCCCCATTAAGCCCAAAATATCGGTCACATGATTCACAACACTTTCCACCCCATCATGTCTGAGTGGGATCTCAACACTCCGAGTGATATCCCTCAGTGCACATTCACAGATTTGGTGTACAGAGCCACAATACGATATTCTTTGGGGCTCCACACCAATTTACCATTTATGTGAATTCTAGGAATTGGAAGGATCTCATCAGCCCTTGTTTCCTACACTGAGTTCAAATCACGTAGGCTTAGTTATTTGACTGAGGGTTGCACCTATTTGGAAGGATTCCTCTTGTCCATGGTCCGAGCTCTAAGACCAAAAACTATGATCTTTTCTAGAACTACATACATCTTGATTCCCATCCTTATGGGATCCATAAAAATTCATATACATCTCATCTTTGGGTCCAGCTCGAGTCCCACTAATTTATCTCTATTGTTCTTCCCACAAGGCTTTAACTCTTACGGGACTGTGTGGTGTGGTATGGACTTATATAATCATTCTCGTCAGGTTTTCCTTAGACTCACCACATATGCACCTCTCTAGGAGTTATACACACTAATTCATGTCCCACATGAAATTAAATAGTATGTAGTCCTGCAAGACGCTAAAATGCACCTTCAATAACTACGTACAACTTGATTCTCATCCTTTTGGGATACATAGGAACACCCATACATCTCGTCTTCAGGTCCAACTCAACTAAGAGCCATATTCCCCTGTCTCATGCCCATTAATTTTTCCTGAACCCTTGGCATGAGGTTTCTTTTACAGAATCACACACGGTATGATGTGAATCTCATCCTCAATCATGTCAGATATGCTTTATCATGTCGTGTACATTCCCTTTCTAACCTCATCATTCTTGTATATGTCTAACCCATATGAATTTATACTATGATACCTAGTACCACATGACTCTAAAATGTTATTTCTATCATGAACTATGTTAAAAAATACATGTTTGGTCCCATCACAGGACCCAAAACTGTAACAATATTGTCCTGGTCGTACGATGAAAAACGTCACTACATCGTGGTGTCCTCACTCGAGGGGACATGATGTTTGGTATCTATCACAAACCATATTATTTCTCAATGACTTCATACGGCTTTCTTATTGCGGCCATTCATGGGATTTTTATCCTAGGTACATCGCTTAAAAAACACCATTCATCCTAAAGGACGAACAAGATATTTCAAATAATGCTCCTTTCGGTGTGAGGGCCAGACCCGCACAACCTTATTATCCATGTCACTGGTATGTTACCATTCAAACTTGTAGAACTATGTGTATCTTGATCACCATCCTCTAGGGGTATATAGGAATGGTCATGAACCTTGCCTTGGGCCCATCCTAACCTTTGTTTCAGTCTCTCGACCTAAAAACTCTCCCAGGAAGCACACGGTGATCTGGACTCCAGGTCCTTGTTCACATCGGGTTTTGCAAATGCATCACCGTGTGTCTCCTGCATTTCCATCCATTCATGGTCCAAAATCTATGACCATAAACTAATATGACTTGAAATTTTTTCTACAATACATTAGACTAACTGACATCTTCTAGAACTATGTTTGGATTGATTCCCATCCTCATGGGATATGTAGGAGCGCTCAGACATTTCTGTCTCCAGGTCCAGCCGTATGAATCTACAATCCTGCCTTTTATTTATCGGCCCCTTGGATCGAACTCATTTGGGAACATGTGATGTGGCGAGTACCTCTTAGGTTCTCGTTCACGTCGGGTTTTTCAATAGCCGCACCATGCGCTTCCCATGTCTTTTCTCCGCGTGGTCCAAGTTCTATGACCCAAAACTATGATCTCCCCATGGGAACTGCACATCACGTTTGGCTATTTCGCCACCCTACGCACAGTCCATTAAATCCTGAACCCCATAATGGTCTTCCCTAGGAACATTAGTTGAATTCATGAAATTTCATGACCCTTGTCCTTTGGATTTGATGACTGATTGATATGTTGGATCCCCCTCGGTAATACCTTGATTCCTCTTGTACCGTTTTTCTTGATTTCTATTCTTGAACGAGTTATTGGGGTTTTAAAGGTTTTGATTATTTTATAGATATACTACATTTTAGACCTAATTGGAGGTTATAATCAAAGGAGTAGAATCCTACGAGTCTCGGGTAGGTGGTGCATACCTCCTTTTGTGTTTTCGTGGTCATTTGGGTGATGCGGCCTTCAGTGCATTTTCTGGTATTTTGAGCGGGACCTAGTTTTATCTGATATTGTATATTAAACTGTTTATGGACCTATGGGATACTTTTGGGTATGCCATGTTTCCCTTTTCTTGATCGGGAATGGGCGAGTGGTTGTTTCTCATCAGGGCATTTTGGCCGGGTAATGCCAAGATTGTTATAATGGAATTGTATTGTTTTAAACAATTATGTTTAGCTATTAGACCATGATATGAATTTTTAGAGTGCTTAAAGACCTCTTTGATGGTATGGGACATCGCTTTCTTAGTGCAATTCAACTGTTTAGATTGTTTTTCCTGTTTATGTGTTCTATTTAAATATTTTACAAATGTAATTGCTAAATTTCATATGATGGAACCATTGGGTAGTGTTGGGCATGGCCCATATATTCTTGAGTGATGCTGATCAGAGGTTGGGATTGGTTAGTGTTACATTGGGTTGTTCTGACCATGGGATTGGGCCTCATGGGTGTCGGTATGAGGAAAAATGATCGTTAGGTTGGACATGGACCAAGTTACTAGGATGGCACAACCACCAGACATGGGTGGCATGGTCTCACGGACAGAAGGTGTAAGAGGTGTTATGGCATGGGTACTATTTTGGTGATTACATCTCACCCAAAAAATTTGAGTAGTGTGAACATAGAGAGACTCGGTGATGAGGTGGTTTTGACCCCTCGTGTGGGTAGACACCGCCGTTAGTTGCAGTTAGGTACTTTTGGTTTGAGGGTGCTTATTTTAGGAAGCCACGTAGAAGGTGAAGAGACTTTAGGGGATATTATTGAGGCTATCAGGTTTGGGGTAGAGGCTCACCGTTATTTGAGGGCAGACATAGAATATCCTCTGGGTACTTTATTTGAGGGCAGACAACATTGTCCCTCTGGTTATGTTATTTGAGGGAAGCCATCGTTGTCCCTCTGGTTACGTTATTCGAGGGCAAAATTCACAGTCCCTCTGTTTACTAAATTGAGGACATATATCGTGGTTCCTCTGGATTACTACTATTGGTCATGCCTTTGAGAAGTCGGTACTTGAGACACGCGGTGTCAGGGGGAACATGGTGTCAGGTTACATGATAGAGATTCCGGCATTGGCCGAAGCAGGTGACACTCCATGGTGGCTGCTGAGCGCCAGTGGAGTTTTTATTTATTTACAAATCATTTTGTTTGCTGATTTCCTTATAAATTCATGCCTGCTTAAACGATAATATTAAGTACACACTGTTGGGTGGTATCCTATTGAGATTCTTCTCAACCCAGCATGGGCCCTTCGGGAAGCATGTATACTTTATGGATTTACGTGCAAGAAAGAGGCCATATTTTGTAGTTGGGATGCGTTAGCTGTTGCATGGATACGGTATGGACCTTTATGTCTTACCTAACTAGAGTTTAATATATTTTTCATACATTCCTTTATCATATTTCTTACCTATTTTGTAGCTAAATTTGGATATCCATTGGAGACCTCTATATTTAGATATGTATTACATAGTTTGTATGGATGTTTTGTGGTTCACTAGTAGTTACAATTTATCAACAAGATGTTGTGTTTATTTTTTTTGCTATTGTTGTTTATATTTATTTCTTCCGCTGTTTATTGATACTGAATGTGCTTCCACTCTTCTGGTCTAGTTCGAGTTTGCTGATTCATTTATTCAGATACATCATTATGATTATACTTGGACCAGTTCCATTATTATTATCCTCCTTGAAGGAATATCCTCCCCACTATACTTATACGACCCAAGCAGCTAGTCGGAAACCTTTGGTGTTTGGGAAGGTGTGCCTAAGGTAATAGAACCTGACCCGTTTTGCACTGTTCAGGTGGCTGTTTGGGTTTGGGTTGTTAGAAATTGGTATCAGAAAAGATCAGGACATGGATTTAGTTACAGTGTTTCACTAGCTACTAATGACATTTGAGACTTCTCCTTTTATTTCTTTTAGTTTTACAACTTGGGATATGGTAGACTGGAGATAGGTTGTTATTGGAACTAGGTTTCTAGGTTTTGCTTTGGTGCTTGTAGCCCCAGTTACAAGGGATGGACAAAGTTACCTTGTGTGGGATTTGTTGTTTTCTTTTGCTCAGATTACATTTTATATGATTTCTACATTGGTGGATCAGTTGATGTGTGATATCATGGATAGTGATATGTGGCCCTTGACCCGGTATAGTAATTGAGAATTGGACCTTGGACCAGTATGGAAAGGCTTGTTTTCTTGGTTTTGATAGGCACATTTTACGGTATTTCAATTTCATAACTGCATGTATACTTTGTGATGTGATAATAAAATGTGAATAAAATGACAACTTCCATGATCTGTTTTCTATAAATTTGAATAGGTGAAATTCCTGATAGAATTTTTTGTTGTTGAAATGTGTACTCCATGATTTATATTTTTTATATAATTGCATGTGACAGGGTATTTAGGTGTGGATCTTGTTCGAGAAGGAAGGTATTATCAGTTGAGGTGATTTTTATCACCAGGATTGGGTGACTCTGTCGTCGGATTGAGGTAACATTGGTTGTCCGGACGGGCATGGACCGAGCTACTTTTGATACTTTTCTCTATTAGGGGTGGGTAAGGAGGCCATGGGGTCAGGATGCAATGGGAATGGGATGCGTTGAGGGGGGATTAAGGGTAGTAATTATGCACTACATTTTACTTCTTTCCTTTTCTACGTAGAATATATATTGTTATATATATATGTGTGTGTGTGTGTGTGGACTGTATGACCATTTATGGCATTCAGTGGGTTCCTCTTAGAAATCACGATGGAGCGTCATGTAGGTGATGACATAGTGTCACAGGTGCAGAATCAGGTACTGGATCTAGTACAGGTAGAGAATGAGTCGTAGGTACGGGCTCCGGGACATGATCAGGATCAGGTTCTAGTACAGGCACAGTAGTATCCGAGTTTGGCAGAGTTCGGACCATGGATCAACAGGCATCTCGATTCTATCCTGGTACGTGTCTTGTTGGGGATCGATATTGGCCCTCTAGGTACATAAACGTCTATGTAATACCTGATACGTGAGTTTCAGTCGCATCACCCGCTTCTTTTTTTGGTTGAGGGTGGTCCACAGACGGCTGAGAACTGGGTATAGAGAATGCAACCGATCTTTGAGTATCTAGAAATGCCTCCAGGGCGAAGGGTCAAGTCGGCGACGTACAAGCTGCGGGACCAGCGAAGCATTGGTGGGATGTGCAGGTTCAGGCTCACAAGAAAGAAGGACTAGCATGGAAAGACTTCGAGGATAGGTTTTTCGTGAACTTTTACCTAGAGACACTAAGGGCTGAGAGAGATCGGTAGTTCTTGTGGCTTCAGCAGGGATACATGTCAGTCATGGAATATGAATCTACTTTCATTGTGCTTTATCTCTTCACCCCTGGTATTTTTTGTGATGACACAACAAGGGTGAGGTGCTTCAAGGATGGATTGTGACACGCCATTGATATCTAGGTAAATATATTTCGGCTAGGTTCTTTCTCAAAGGCGGTGAATCAGGTGATCATAAGAGAGGGAAACAATTAGGATATGCCTCAGGTTGGTCAGATGACTGCTTCAGGTGAGGGTTCAAATAATAGCAAGCGAGGATGTAATGAGTTCCAGTAGGGCAGTTAGGCCAAGGAATCAGCTAGACCAGCTCTTTGTAGTTTTTCAGTGGTTTTCATTTAGTGTGGACAATGAGGGAATGTTTTTAATATGTGTGATAGGCCTCTGAAAGAGTTCGGTGATTGTGGACAGGTCAGGATTCTAGAGAGGTACTACACGCAGCTTTCTCAAATAGCTGGCAGATAGGGACCAGGACTGATGGTGGGATCTGGAGTTGGTTCAGGTTTGGTCCCAGGAGAGGGTAGCCGCGGATCATCTTCACATGGAGGACATGATAGCGACAATGATATCCATATGAGAGGTTAGTGGCTGGTGGCTGGAGTAGCTTCATAGGTAGGTTAGGCATCAGGCAGCAGTACATCAGGCTAGGTGCCCGCTATAGAGCTTCCAGAGGCCGAGCAGGCTGGTGAGTCAACGATGGATAGAGGTACACTATGGGTGTGGCTGTGATTTCCTTGTTTCTTTTTTGGAATGACCTATATAGGCATGTCCTCTTTCAGTGCACGTGATTCACATGATCTATGTGAACTGACTAGATACTACTCAGTGGGATTGGAACCATATTGGGTGGGCAATATATTTATATATATATGAGATGTGTAGCATCAGTGTCATTGAGGATGCAAGTTAGATGAGGTTTCATGGGCATCAGGGCATCGAGGATGCAGGTTAGCTAATGTGACTTGGGAATCAGGGCATCAAGGATGTGGGTTACTTGAGGTGTTGGGAACCATGTTCATTTTTTTCATCCATGTGATGTAGGACCTCGTGGAGGCGGACACAGATGCGGTGCGGGATATGGTAGGTGTCCGGAATGACACAAGATCACCAGTGAGGCGTGGGGGTGACTATGCATCATGGAAGGGATATACGTCCAGGAAAACAGGTTAGTGAACCTTTGTTTGTTTTGAGTTTTCTTTTGTTGAGACAATGTAAGGCGATTCCTATGGTGAGGATCCCCTTGAGGAATTTTTCCCGGACCCTTGAGACTGGGGAAGTCTGGGTTACTTTGATTGGGGTGGTATATTTGGTTCCATCTTTAGTTTGCGTTTGATAGTTTGGGGATGAGCTATGTTAAGGTGGGGATATTGTATGATCCCAAGTTTTTAGAATGGGTCAAAATCCCGACCCTGTTTAAATTTTTGACTTCTCCCGAAGAAAACAGGAAAAACAGGGCAGTTTCTGGAAGTTTCTAGACAACACACTGTGTACTCTAGAGTAGATGCCATGTATAGGTTATCCAAGTGTTGGCCGTGTTCTCACTGAGTACATGCCGCGTGATGAATGTGTAGAAACTTATTACTATACAGCATGTAGTTATCGACGGGTCATGTACCCTTGACCGTGTGGCTGCCATACATGGCGTGTAGGCTTGATGGTTGGGTAGAATCATTTAACCAAGTACACGTCGTGTCCTCCTTGTACATGCCATGTATTCTAGCTATGTATGAGTGATATAAATGGAGAGTGGGTAAGTCAGTGGGGATGAAAAGAAAAACGAATTACACACCGTATACCCTTAGGTACACACCGTGTACTCACGTTGGTAGGTTCTGGAAAGTAAGTCGATGGAATTTCAGTCGTTATATGAACAGTAATATGATACACACCGTGTACTTAAATTACACACCGTGTATTTATTTTTTTCGCTAATATGGGCAGTAGCCTCGTTTTGTGGTTCTGGGTAGTACCTCCTCCCCAAATTTAGCTGGATAATAAAATTGATCTCGTTTCATTGTAAAAGGTCGGAATAGAATACTATTTGATCCATTGGGAACCCATCGGTATGGCCTTGATTCCTCATGATCTATTTTTCATGATTTATGTTCTAGAACTAGTTATTGGGGTTTTAATGGTTTTGATTATTTTATATATCTACCATTTATTAGACCTAATTGGAGGATGTAATTGGAGTAGCATCATACGAGTCTCAGGTAGTTGGTGCATACCTTTTTTGTGTTTTTGTGGTCATTGGGATGACGCAGCCTTCGTCGTGTTTTTGAGTATTTTGAGAAGGACCTTGTTTTATTTGATATTTCATATTCCATTGTTTATGGACCTATAGGATACCTTTGGGTATTCTCTGTTACCTGTTTTTTTGAGTGGGGTCGGGCGAGTGGTCATTGCTCATTTGGGCATTTTGACCGGGGAATGCCAATATGGTCACAATTGAATTGTATTATTTTAAACTATTTGGTTTAGTTATTAGACCTTGATATAATTTTTTCGAGGGCATAAAGACCATTGTGATGGTAAATGACAACTCTTTCTTAATGCAATTCAACTGTTTAGATTGTATCGCTAGTTTATGTGTTTGGGTTAAATATGTTAAATATTTAATTGCTGAATTGTGTATGCTGGAACCTTTGGGTTGTATTGGGCGTGGCCCAAATATTCTTGAATGATGATGATCATAGATTTAACATGGCCTGGGTTACATTGGGTGGTTTTGACCATGGGATTGGGCCTCATGGGTGTCTTTTTGAGGCTGGATGACTGTCAGGTTGGGCATGGCCTGAGTTACTCGAATGGCACAACCATCAGACATGAGCGGCTTGGTCATAGGGACATGAAGTGTCAGATGTGTTGTGGCTTGGTTACTATTTTTGTTATTACCACTCGCCTAGAATCATTGAGTAGTGTGCACACAGAGAGACTCTGTGATGAAGTGTTTTTGACCACTTGTGTGGTAGAGGACCCCGTTAGTTGCAGTTTAGGTACTTTTGATTTGGGGGTGATTGTCATAGGAAGCCACGTGGAAGGTGAGGATCCTTCAGGGGAAATAATTGAGGCTATAAATTTTGGTGTAGAGGCTCGTCGTTATTTGATGGTAGAGATCGTTATTCCTCTGGAAACTTAATTTTAGGGCAGACATCATTTTCCCCCCGCTTACATTAATTGAGGGTAGACTTCGTTGTCCATCTAGTTACTTACTTGTGGACAGACATCGTTGTTCCTCTGGGTTGCTACTATTGGGAGTCCCTTCGAGACGTCGGTACTTGAGACACATGGTGCCAGGTGGAACATGGTGTTGGGTTACATGACATAGATCCCAACGTTGGCCGAAGTATGTGACAGTCTATAATGGTTGGTGACTGCCAGCAGAGTTTTTATTTATTTTCACATCGTTCTGTTTACTACTTTCCTTATAAATGCATGCCTGCTTAAACATTTATATTATATACACAACGTTGGGTGGTATCCTACTGAGATTTGTCTCACACCCTGCATGTGCCCTTCGGGACACGTGTAGACTTTATGGATTTACATGTAGGAAAGAGGCCAGCTTCAGGAGTTGGGTTGCAATAGCTATTGCATGAATATTGTATGGACCTTGAGATCTTACCAAACTAGAGATTACTATGTTTTCATACTTTCCAGTATCAGCGTGCTTACCTATTTTTTAGCTACAATTGGTTATCCATTGGCGCCCTTTATATTTAGATATGCATGACCTCCTTTGGATGCATGTTTTTTTGTTCAGTAGTAGTTACAAGTGATCAGCATGATGTTGTGTTTATATCTGCTGCTATTGTTTATATTTATTGCTTCCACTGTTAATTAATACTGAATGTGCTTCCGCTCTGTGGGTCTGGTTTGAGTCTACTTAGTCATTTATTCTGTTTCCTCATTATTGTTATACATGGACCAATACCATTATTATTATCCTCTTAGAGGGTATATCCTCCCCAATATACCTATAACATCATCGCTGCTAGTCGGAAGCCTTTGGCGTTAGGGGAGGTGTGCCTAAGGTAGTAACAACAAACCCATTTAGCGCTATTCTGGTGGCTATTTGGGTCTAGATTGTTACTTTTATCATCTATCGTTTATTTTTTTTGTCTGGATGAATTTTTTAAAATATATTTTATCAACAAAATTTTATTTGATTAAATGAAAGAAATGTCAAGGAAGCATTATACTAAAATTGTGGGGGTCATAGAGTTTTTCTAGATGTTGATTGACTTGGGTAATATTTTCATTAATTTTAATATTTATTATAAAATTTTATCTGTTGAATATATTAAATTGTTGATTTATCTTTTTGTAACGATTTCACCAATTTTAGGTGACCAAGCATCTCAAACAGAAGTGTGGTTGAATGTTTGTAAAAAATATTATGGGAGTTTTGTTAATGATTTTTCCAAAGATGTTGGGGTTTTTTATTTATTTTTCAATATAATAACTTATTATCATTTTCCAATATTTTAATATATATTACTTATAATATGACTGCAATTTGATTTATAGGTTAAAAGTAAAAAAACAATGGGATATCAATCCCACACAGTCCTACTCAGTCTCCTAGGATGACCTAGTTAGTAAAGTCATTGGGAAGGAGCATCCTGGTCCAGAGTATGCATGGGTTTTTCACTATTACCATCTATGTTCTTTAGGATACATACAAGGATTTCATGTGATTACTAGTTTTGAGAAGGTAAATAACACAACTTCAAAATAATTTATTTCACAAATATTTATTTTTTTATGTTTAAATATAAATATACAACCTGGTATAATTTTTAGTATAATTATCTTAAAGGTTCTGGTAGAGGGAAGTAGATATGGGGATATAGAGGGTGATGAGAAGAATTCATCATTTGAAAATTATTAGTGGAGAGTGTTTTTTAATGTATTAGTACGTCCTATGTGGGTATTTTACATATTTTTCTTATATTTTACATGGGATCTGGAGAACAGGTTCCCTATATATGTGTTGTACTTCCATGTTTCTATATGATGTATTTCAACTAGCTGTGGTGATTGAAATTTCTATATTATAATATATGTTGTTTAGTTTCTTGTGTCTCTTTTTTATATAGGTTTAATCATTTAATGTGCTATTTTTTGATTGGTTCTTTAAATGTATTGTGAAGTGAAATATTTCATTCATTGTGTTTTTTTAATTGGTCAATGATTGGATTCTTTATGTTTTGGTTTGAATCAACATAAGTTTATTATTTAGTTTCAACATTATGTTTTCCTTGTATGTTGATTATATTTTTAATGATCTGGTAAAATATTCAGTGTCACTATTTTTTTTGTTCTAGCTACATGTTTTGGGGTTGCAGAACCTATAAGTTGTTTTCTTAATTCATGATATTGAAATAGTTTAAACCACTTCCAGATATAGATTTTTTTCATGGTGGTTTGAACATTGTTATATTATTGTATTTTTTATTGGCGGTAGTTAAAACCAACGCTAAATATGATTAAATTTTTCTTAGAGGCCGGTTTATCCGTATTAATTACGATGGAAAACTACTGCTAAATCCTAGTTATTTTTTTGAGAGAACCTGCCTCAAAAAAATTAAAACCATCACTAAATACATATTCAAGGGAATTTTACAAAATCTACTGCTAAATGGAAGAAACTTTTGCATATTGAAATCCGGCAATAATTTTAGCAGTAGTTTTCTGAAACCATCGCAAAACTATATAGCGGTAGTTTAAACCGCCACTATACAATCAGTTTGTTGTAGTGTCATCAACATTCATTGATCCTTCATGAAACCCACTTCATGAATACCATCTTCATGAAACACATTAATTTTTCTTATTTTTTTGAGATCGTAAAGAAAATCAATATTTCGTGATGCTATCCAAACCCCATATTTTGGACTATAAAAATTTGGAAAACACTGCAAAATGGTGCCATGATGTACATGATATTTTTTTCTCACGTCTGTATCATTCCTTCCTTTTTCATGGTTCTTTTTCAACATTTATTTTAAAAAATATATCTAAAAATGAACAATTGTTCATGGAAACCATGTTTTTCAGCAAACACAATTAACCCTTATATGTTTCAATGTTACCAGGAGGGATTTTTCCAAATAATAAAAAAATAATTATGAAAAAAATATTAAGTGTTATATATAAAATATTTTATGTAATAATCTTTTTAGGGTATTCATATGTATCCCTTTACTTAATTTGGAAACTCTCTATGAGTAAGGTTCTTGACAGTGAGACTGTCATGGGGTGGTTCAGCATACATGCTTTCGGTTGTTATCTTGATGTGTCGAAACTTATCTCGTAGATGGTTTCTCTCATTATTAAGTTATCAAATCTAATATTGGGATTGGTAAAGAAAAAATCCATATGATTCTATCTCCCTTGTATTTTATAATAAATAGTATTCATAGGATATGAATCTATATGTTGAATCCATCACTTCAATTGACTATATCAATTGGATTTGTTTAAAACCTATACTCAAATGAATAATTTGATCATTTTTCAATTACAATATTATCAGAAGTAATTATACATAACACTCTTATAAATTTGTTATGATATTTTAAAACTATATAAGTTTATTTTTTTTCTATAAACATAATATATAATGACTCATATAATTTAATCACATTGGAATTATTATTTATAAAAGTTCAGGTCATTAATGATCTAATCTAACCTAGTGGTAAACAACAGTAGGGATCCCAATGTGAAACATTGGGTGTTATAGATCCATTCCCCAAAAAGTCCTCCAACTATAGACTCACCTCTCAAATCTATGATGGAGATATAGGATATGATGGAATAGATAACAGGGCCATCCAATGGTGTAGATCAATGTAGAAGTCTATCTTTTGGATTGGTTGTAAGCATGGAACATCCTAATGAAATATGTCCTCAAACTCTTCCACCACTTAAATGAACTAAAAATTCATAACATCCACTACACATAGGGTCATTATATACTACTAATGAGTAATTTCATAAACCCTCCAATTCATGAGTCCAACATTTGTCGAAGGGGTATCATTTTCACGCATAAAGACAATCCTCATCCCATGGCAACAGACACACTGCATCCTCCTCCTAAGAGAACGCATATTGGAATGAACAATAGATAACTGATACATACCTAATATTACATCATAAGGCATCATCCCTTATACATCGATATTCCAATATGAATTATCACATCCAAGAGTAGGGTTACACTATTGGAATAACTATGTAATTGGTGAGTAACCACATGTCAGAGACTCCAATCACAAAGGTTGGGGAAATGAATCAACCATAATATGTATTCCATGAACTAGATAAGTTGATATAAAATAGTGACTATAAATTTCTTTAATCAGTTATAAATCTACGGTATAATATATACATAGTACCTTGTATCATCCGCAGAGCCTCTATATTATATGTCTGAACCACCTATAGGAACACCCTCCCCAATACTTCATCTCCTAGAGTATGATGTAGACCACCGATGGGTCATGGTTGAAAAAATATAAGCATCTACTACCTATAGTTTCTATCATAGTTCCTCTTCCAAATATCCGACCCTATGGACCTATCTTATCCAGATCTTTCACCTTCCTCAGTTTCCCATTAACTATCTCACTTTCAGCCGTAGGTATTTTCAGATAATCTCCTATAAGATGTACCATATCATCACATGAGTAGAAAATCCATTCCCTATGCTGGAATGAAATATTGTATGAACCACAAACTGTTGACCCTATATCTTTTGACAATCTCTAGAATCTATATTATCATCAAGTTCATTGTAACTGACATTTACTCTCTAGTGATGAAGTATCTGTGCATTTTTTCCCACTGAAAATACCAATTGTCTGCTTATTATATTCCTAGAATAATTGAGACAAATAATTTCACTTCAGAACCCCATCATAATTGTTAAATCATAGAGTTATAACACTAGTGTAGATATCTCTATGCAGTCCTTGCTCAATGTTATAAGCCTTAGTGAACTGATATTGTACCATATCCATCAAGTACCTAGAAATATTGGTGAAACTCAATGACTAATAATCTAAAATAATACATCCCTGACGGTTTAGAAGTATCTAATGGATGCATACAACCATAAATATTTCCATATAGAACACCAATCTAAAAATGTGCTCAAATTCTAAACATGCTAGAGTTTCCTTGTCGTACAAGTTGGTCACTAAACTCCACCACCGCCCTATAAATCCATAGAGAATTCCTGATTCCAGAACCATTATCTGATCTACTGGTCTCTTGAATTTTTGGAAGATACATATCACAACCTCAATCCAGTTATTTGATTAATGCAGCGTAGGCTTCGACATGGATCCTAGAGTGTCAATATCACAAAAACATGTGAAGTTATCTCAACCTTTCCACCTCATCTAATGGTATTGTAGGTTCCATCTTTTTCTAAAAATGTGGTGGTATAACTGGTTCACCACCTTGAGGTGTCATCTTTGTAAAATTATCTTGTATTTATGCCTCTTCACTAAGTGGTCAACATTGTGATCTTGATGATGAATCCTATTTGGAACACATCACAGAGGCATCCTAGAGTACATAACCGTTATCACAGTGAATGAGTATATTTGGAGAGCTAACTCAAGATGGACATGGAAACCAGAATCCATTACTATATAATGCATGCAATTTTATGTTTCACTAAAAATAGTATTCTCATGTGCCAATTCAAAAGGAAGGATATCATAGTCCTTGTGTATGGGTATGTCAATCACTATACCAACACTAGATTACCTAGTCCAAAATTTGAACTCAGTACACTAAACATTGTTCCCCCAACCAATATCACTTACTCTGGTCCTATGTTTGAATTAAATCCTTTAATTCCATTTTTTAATGAACAATACCAAAGGTTCCCATTTAATAAAATCCATTCCCTCATAAAATAGGCCCATGGATACTGACTAGAAAAAGGATGGTGTATAACTACCACGGGAGGCCTTAGACAAAAGTACTTGTACACATGCACACATCATTAATTCCACACATTGTTCTAATCTAGAAAAATTTATAGATCATGAATTAATACATCTAAAACCCAAATATGTAGTATGAAAACCAATAAATGAATGTAAACATGTCTAAATACAATCCCACCCAAAATAGTCTGAAAAAAAGTCCATCATTAAATTAAATATGGGGAACACTTTCATGATAACTGCAATATCACTCTAGGGTCAATCAGTCTCACTAAGAACCTCATTGTTCTAGTCCTACTAGGACACTGTCAAAAGGCCGATCATCTAAAAATGACACAGGACATGTGAGAAAACCATGTGAAATGGTGAGTATAATAATACCTAATAGGAAACCTATAAACCACTTAGCAGATAACAAAAATAAGAAATGTATGATCTACATAGGTATATATTTACGACAAAAGTAACTAGAATATCTCGATATACTCAATAAAGGAAAACACTCTCAAAGTAAAGTCACAATAATAATTCCATCGTAGGGATTCTTCACTTATATTATACAGAAATGAAATATTGTAGAACATACTCCTTGACTTAGATAGAACTGATGGTGTCCATATGAGATATACTGCGCATTGGGTCCCTCTCTAAGAACGATATGTTGGAGGCCCGAAGAGAACAGTACACTAATGAGGATCACACCCCATGCCATGGGGTATATATATATCTCAATCTTGATTAAAATCTTATGTGGATAATAATCCCCCACATAGTGTGGGTCACGATGATACTAATAACTCCACCTAGGAAAAGAAAATGATAGAGGATCTAAGTGGAGGCCTCATTAAAGGATTCCAATAACTCTATCCAATAGGTCCTTCTAAAGGGATCACTTTACTATGTGTTTGAAATGAATCCATATAACCCATCAATTAAAAGATATACAGAATAAACTCTAATGAAGATTCTCTAATATTAAGATGAAATATTCTCAAAGCCTTCCTTGAAGGGGTATACTTTATGTAAACGCAGTACATGGAATTTCTAGTTGGCACCGAGTCCTAATCATGTATCATATCCCTTGACCATGTCTGTGTCATTGCATATGGCATGTCCCAACCCATGTACATCTGACCATTTTCCATATACAAAAAATATGTGGGTGTACACCTGGAATGGTCATTTCCCTATTGGATTACACGACATGCATGTGCCGATTTAATCCAAGCCATATCCATATACCCTCAATGGTACAAACCGAGTATCCATATTAAGGAAGACATTGTGCAACAAAGTAACATAAAATCTAATGTTTAATTCCATCACACAAGCCATAGATGCTGCACTAGGGGTCCCATAAGGCATGTTCCTACAGAACACATTACATGCACTCTATGAATTCTGAAATCCTGTGGGTTTCACCTCCATGTTGATATATACTTGTCATACCCTAGATCCACCATGTGTTGTTATGAAAAACATAGATATACTTCACCTAATTATTTCCATTACCACTCTCTGGAAGAATATCATAAGATTCACTTGTGAATTAGTTATCATTCATGCTCATCTTCGTCACACACTTTTCTGGAACTCTGAGGTATTCCATATTTTTTTTAGTTTCTCACTACTACTATTGTTGCAAGATCTCAAGCCATACATAGTCCAGGTCAATGGTACCAAATGATTATTCTAACAAACAAGTGAAAAAGATTTTATTTTTTAGTGTTTTTTTCAATCAACTTGTCTAATTTATCACCAATGATGAACTCCCATAGAATAATTGGAGAAAAAAAACAAAAAAGTAGAATGAAACTACACTATGTTTGGTTGGTCTCCAATTGTTCCTATTAGAATGATGAAAGAAGAAAAATAATAACATAATGAATTAACTTAATGAATACATGTATGTAAACACATCCCAAAATATGATTTGATTGGTGAATCAATAATTTCTTCCATTGAACATTTTTCTTCAATAAAATAAATAATGATGAAATAATCCATACAAAACAGATGTCCTATATCAATTTGGTTTAATCACTAATGAAGAAAAAACCTGATTCATTTTTCAATGGATAGATCCTCTAATTGTTTTACAAACCATTTTTTGTTCATTGATCTGGTTATCATTCATCAATAGAACATCCAACAAAAACAGTCTAATATGTTCCTAAAATCACATGGTTTTGTACATAGCCCTATAATTTTCCCATAACGATGTTTTTAAAGTAGAATCCAATGTCTCTACATAAATGAAAAACATGAAATAATTTATTTAACTAGCTTATTCATTTTACACCGATAAATAATTTTACAAAAAATGCCTCTTGCTAACAAATGTTATGTCATGTCTAATATAAAACATACCATTTGGATTCAATAGTTCCCTAAAATGTTTAATTTTCACCCCCAATTTGAATTGATTCAACTTTTTAATAAATTATAAAGCATGTGATGTAAATATATTTATGAGATTTTAAGCATTTATTTGGGGAACATTGGACAAACAAAATCACACACCATATCAATTCATAGACTTTTTTATAATATATGAAATATCTAAAAATAATACATATAAAATATTAGTTTCTATAATAATATATTAATATTCCTATGTGGTGTTTTGGATCAGTGGGCCTGGGTATTTTTGGGGTGATAATTTAACCTATTTTAGAAATGAGTTTTTTTTTATTCATTAATGTATTAGTTTTCATCATACACATTTTTATGAGGGGTTTCCTTTAGGATCATAATAAATTTATTTTAATGATCAGCCCTATATATACATATATCATATTTTTGTAGATTTTTGTGATGAAGTTATTGTTCATGCATGATATTTCTATCTCATGGTGATTATAGGAAGTGGAGTATCTATAATAAGAGATTTTTATTTTATGGAATTTTTATAGAGATTTTTAAGGAATTAAATATATTATATATTTCATTTTCTTATTCATTATAGGGATATGGTTGGTGATTTTTTCCTTTTTAGGGTTTTTATGGTAAATCCTCATATACATGTGTTTTATACCCTCCTTTCTAGTCCCAAAATCATTGTCTATTGGAAGTGGAATTCATGGGTCATTCTTATTTTAACTATTATAATATGAGTGGAAATAGAGGGAATTGTTCATGACAGATTTTGTGTAGAGAAAAATAGAGAAGGTATGTGTGATTCATTCATGGATTAAATATGCTTAAGGCTTTCAAAATTCATATTTTGTCTAAGGGATAAAGGCACTAGATTAAGAGGGTGGTTATCATGTATTCCTTAAGGTTCCACCTTTTCATTGACAATGGATTTTGGGTTGAGGAAATAATATGTATCTTGAATTTATTTGACCTTTTGACAAGTTTTAGAATGCTGGTAAGATTAATTATCTGTTTATAATTACTCTATAGGTAAATAAGGCCTACGGTTTTGAAATATTTCACAGATTCATTGGTATCTTTACCCTAACTCTCATTTTATTTATTAGGTGAGTTGGATATTTAAAATATTTAAATGTCCATCAATTTAGTTTTTGACGTCTAGTTTAATCATTAAATGTTGTCGTATGGGAATGCAATTTCTTTTTTTAAGTCTTGTGAAGTCATGATGGATTAGTAGAGTGTTTTTGGGTGCTAGAGTCTTGGATTCATGCTTAGTGTCCACTATTATTATATATAATTTATTTTTATAAAGAGGATAATCTTGATTTTATATAGATATTATTTATATTTATGTCATTTTTTGTTCCATTTTACCTTTTTATGGGTGAGAACCATGATTGTGAGGTATCCAATGAGTTTTTTTTGTTTATTTGACTGTTTAATTCTTCTTTAATGGTATTATTTTGATTATTTGGGATGAAAATAATATCATGTGTACTTAATTTAGATAATTTTACCATCCCTTGTCCCGTAATTTTCATCTTAGTGGTGTTAGATGTGTTTGAGAAAAATTATATCTGGTTGAAAGGTAAAATGATGAGTTTTTTACTTTTAATGGTTAAGAAGTAATTTTGTGGACGCCAAAAACATGATTGATGTTTTGTCCTATCTATGAGTATAATAGGATAACTATTTTTCTGAGTTAGTATAGTTTAAGTGAAAATAACCATTTTTAGATTTTTTTATATTTTGGTGGTTGTATACACCAAGGAAATGGGTGTTTTTGTGATCATGGTAGGTTTGTAGGATTATTTTGAGTCATGTTAAAGGATAAAATTGGATTTATATATTTTTATTGGTTATATATGACCATTTATAAGATGATTTTATATCATGATTGAGTCATGTAGGAAGGGTTGAAATGATAAGTTTCCCCAGCTCCCTAACATAACAGTTTGGAGAATATCTCGGGTGCATAACAAATATGACCACAGTTGAAGCCACTATATTTTTATATGGTCAAATGTATGTACTGTAGAAAAGACTTTAGGTATATTTAAGGGGTTTTATAGACATTGGATTGGTCTCAAACCTATAAAATCTTTTTGTTGATGCTTGATTATGTTCTATCAAGGTATTCTCCATGATACAATTATATCATATTAATTTTTTATTATAAATTCTTCTCTCATCACTTATTAGGTCTATATTTTTACCTTACATAATACTTAGGGATTCATAGGTCTAAATTTTATTTTTTATTATCTTATATGTTTAATTTTGAACTTCACACTTTCCATGATCAATCTTTTATTTATCCATGGTGCCTTTTCAGCACTTTTGTCCTACTATTAAGTCTCTTTCTCATTTCTTGTATGTGACGATTTTTTTATTTTCATATAATAGAATTTAGGCCTCATTTATTTTTGTTTGTGAAATTTTTTAATGTATATTTGGGTGTCATAGGTTATTGAAATTTTTCATTAGGATTGTGTATATTTTTTAGTTCCATTTATTCTTTTCCTTATACAATTATTGATTGTGCTCTAATTGTGGTAAAGGATTGAAATTATTTTCCATTATTTATATGATAAATATGGAACCATCATTCATATGTTTTAAATGATTATGTATTTGGAATAAACCAAATTAATAAAAATAATTTATTATTGAGATTGGAATATGAGAAATGAATATTATTTATTTCTTAGGATTTTCATCTTATCCCACATGTATTGTGACTTATATTGGTAAACAATTTCTTCATAACTATGTTTATAATTTAAATGAAAATTAAATAAATATAAAAAGAAATATAATATAGAATCTATTTTAATTAAACCTGGTTATCGAAACAAACAATCGTATTGGTGAGAATTTAAAATAATGATAAATTAATAAACAATTGATGGTTTAACAATTTATAACAAAAAAATATCCCATATTTTTATGATTAGAAATATCATGAAAATATAAACACAAATATACATATAGGTTTTCACTATAGGATGAAAATGTTCTAATCAAATAATTGTTATTATTTCAATGAAATATTAGAATTTTTGGTTTATACTAATTTATACGCCTTTTGTGATGTAAAAAATAATTTTTAGAAAAAGATTATAACAAATGCAACGTCAAACAAAACTTTCAGTTTAATTCTTGTTAAATAAATATAATTTTTACTTAATAATGAATAGTTTTAGAAGAATTCCAGTTTTCAAACATTGAGAGAAAAGAAAAATATAAAAATGATTGAATTTAACTATAATAACTAGGGCACATTGTAAAGAATGTTTTGGCCAAGGATTTAAACAGGCTAAAGGGTAATATTTTATGATGGTTTAGGCTCATCAAAATAATATTCTATGGTTAGGTAAACATAGAAATTATGATGTAAAACCATTATCTACTTCATTAATATCTCAAAATTATGATATATTGGCACAACCCTTAACTTCATTAAAAAACCATGACTCTTGGATTCTCTTAATCACCTACACCAGATTCGTTTTTAAAAAATAATTAATAATTATAAAATAATTAACATATATTCCCGGTATAACACTAATCTAGTTAACCAAATATTTAACTCTTGGATTTAAAGAAGTCATCTTAACTACTAGATAATTATTATTTTCAACCAATGTCTGAATTGGAACATTATCACACTATAGGAATTTAATTCCTTCATCCATAAAAGATATATGAGAAAAATGGATACCCATACTTCTCAATAAATCTATATATCTTTTAGCTCTATAGTAAAAGGACCTTTCAATACTTGAATTGGTTTTTATATATTCAAACTAGCATTAAATAATTTTCAAATATAAAAATTTGTATTTGAAAACACTTCATCATTTAATTTATTCTATATGAAGATCTATCTATCTATTAAAACAATTGATATCCCTCCATGATATTGAACATTCATTCATTATTTGATACAAATACTGAAGAGATTCAAAATACATTCTTAAAAATATGTATTTTTCAAATATTTAATAACATTCCTATAACTCCTAATTTATCTCTAATATATTACAAAATCATCATTTAATTGTTAAACTATTAAAAGGACAACTTCAAAAAAATAATAAACATGTCCATAAAAATTGAATCTTCTTTAGATTCCATAAGTACATTCTCATCATTTTTATTTGGATCACTAAAATCAATTAACTGAAGAGAGTGGATCAAAAATCATCACTAGGGTGAGAATATTGTTACCCTTGAAATTATATTGCATCAACTATATCTTCAACCATCATTTCCAAGGAAACTTCAATAAGATAAACTGACTGATTTCTGATTATTTCATTTCTATATGATATAGGAGTACAGAAATTATCATTAAAAGGTGCCTCCACAACATGAATTTATACGGTTATCTAAGGACTTTGACAATGATAACTGTCTTATACTACTTGTTCTTTATCATGAACAACATGAAAATTTATTTCATTAGATAAATCGACAATATATTCCCCCTCAACCCTTTACATGACATAAATTGGATGATATAATTATCAAAATTCTAGATGTATATCCTTCTCAAGAGGTTCTTCCCCTCATCTAGGGTGTGATACCGACACAACCACATGATCTATCTTAGGAAATGGTTCATCATAACACCTTGGAAGTTAATGTATTTCTACAACCTGGGAAAGTGTATTTTCATCCATAACCAATGTTTTTCTAGAATTCATATGAATGTTAGATATTACCAAAGAAGTGTCTTCTAGACATAAATCCACTAGATGCATTCCATCTCTTCCTTCAACTAAAGACTCCCCAATATCTTCAACACCATTCCTAATAGAACCATATAATTTTAATCTCTTTTGCTTCCTATAAGCATGAACAAAAGACTCTTATTCCTCCTTGTCCCAAAAAATACACTTAGCAATGTTTATGAAAAAAACCAAACATTTTGAGCATTCTAATAGATAGGATTATGCTATAATGGTATCTCAGCGCGGTTTGGTTGTCACATATCATCCCTATCTTTAATAAAACTAGAGTAACCAACATTCCATTTAGGTAGAATGAAACTCTCAAATCCATGCGGACATAGTGATATGTATACCTCAATATAAACTAACTGAAATTCATGTTGATGTATCCCAAAATCATAAATATAACATACATATATAAGAAATGGATTTTATCCAATTCATTTATCCTTAGTATTGTGATAGTTTCAACTGACCTAATAACGATTTTCTATTCTAAATCCAAATATTTAAATAATATGTCAATAATTTTAGAGGATCTAAAAAGTACATAATATCCATTTAATTGATGAATATTTACCCAATAATCCGTAAACATAAGTGAAAAACATATTCATGAGGGCATCATAAAATCCGATCCATATCAATCAAAGATATATGAAATTATTTTTCAATTAAATTTGACAATTTCAAATCAACTTTCTCACCAAAACTAAACTGAACATGCTCATAAAATTCTATAGAATCATTATTAAATACAAACTCTATATTTCTTTCATTAAAAATATAATCCATTCCTTGAAAACAAAATGAATTATTTAATAATAGATTTCTCTATAAAATCCTTTCAAAATAAATTTATTTATCTTTTATCACTCTTTTTTTCATACCTAGAACACTATACCATCTTCAAGGCACTTAGTCTATATTTATTAGTTCTCTTAATCATTGTTATCACAAAAAATTGATGGATTGATGTTTGTAAACTAGGGTCTAAGGGATATTGAGATATCTAACATTTAAAAGAGAAAAATATCAAATGTAGGGTAGATGAAGGGTTTTATAATTATGGTTTCAAACAACATTTCAGTTCATCAAGCCATGTTGTTATGTAATCATTAAATATTTTTAATATTAAGAAGAAAATTTCCTAAATATAATATATGAAAATATATTTTCGAAATAACATATTTTATTAAAAAATAATTGAATAAATAGATAAATCCTGAAAAATAAAACATTAAAGTAAAATAAAAAATATTTAATTAGGAAAATTAATATTTTTACATATAATTAAACAAACCTATAATTCCATTAATAAAATAGTACATTCAATGTGGAATAGGATTAGTTAAAATATCTTCAATTTGGTTCTCAGTATTCAAAAATTATAAGTTTATATCTCTTTTTAGAATAATATCTACTAATAAAATGATGTCCGAGAACAATATTCATAGTTCAATAATGAAACACATGATTTTTGTAAATGTTTATAGCATTAGTAATATTACATAAAATATTATTGTGATTGAATTTAATTTAAAAGTATGTATGTGTGTGTTTCATCAACAACACTTTTTCATAGTAACTAACAGCATATATATTTTCATCATCATATTATGATAGTGAAGATTTTTGTTTCATTTTAATAGATAATGAAAACAATTACATTCCAAAAAATTTACATTTACCTGAAATTATTTTTCAATCTAATATGACTCCACTAAAATCAATATCTGAATATGAAGTTACACTAAAATTAGAAGTATTTGGAAAAATATTTGATAGTAAAACATTTCTTTTTCAATATGTAAAAATACAATAAATTTTAGTAAGATTGGATTCATTAGGTTTTTTTGAAATTTTTCTCAATTTATAATATAAAACATAATGTGTGGTACGATAGTAGTAAGTTATATTTTAATAGATATCATTCCTCATTATAACATATTCTATAATATTTTTCTTCCTTAACCGATGTGAAATTTTGTATTCTTGCATGTGGGACATTAATATAAATTATTATTTTCAAGAGCATATGTTTCTTATAAAATAATTAATTATTTTTTTTATTCAAAACATTTGTAAATTCATCTCAATTAATTTGATATCATAGAAAGAAATTTAGTTATCCCATGATACTCATTTATAATTCACTTTTCATAAGTTTTGAAAATAATTGTATAGAATTTTATTTGTTGATCCAAAAAAATCATTTACATTGATTTGAACTATTAAAATATCAATATAAGTGATTTTTAAAAGATAATAATCATTGAAACCAAATAAAAAGTTCAATGTAAAAGAACTCAAACATGCATAAGAAGCCCTTGGTTCTTGTTTCAGGGCATAAAGAGATCTATTAAGCCTATAAAAGCTAATTTTATAGATGATATCTTTCAAAACCATGTGTATATTTAACATAAATTTCTTCCACATAATTAAATATTTAAAATTAATACTTGACATACATCTATTATAATTTATTAACCATTTGAGATACATTTGAAAAAAAGATTCCTAATGGATTAAATCCTATAAACTAGGTTAAAGGATTCCTCATAATCTATTCATTCATCCTAGCTGTAACACATAAAAAACCTATATCTTTATTCCTATTAATTATACCTTGATCATCTCATTATTTAAAAATTCCACTTTGGTTCCTATCATGGTATTGTTCGAGGTATTATAATATAATTCCCAAAAATTTGTTTCTCTTAAATTTTTTTATCTTTTTAGGCAATTATATTATCCAATTTCATCTTGAATTTATTATATTCTATAATTATTATCAAAATGGGATACGATATTAGAAATTTATCATTTCATACACTATTACTTGTCGAAACACCTACATCTAGTTAACTTATAACATTCATTAAATGACTCTCCTTTACATTTCTTGGATATCTAGATAAGACACGTTCGTGCTCCATAGTATCATTTTCTTCAGAACAAGAATGATTCTTATCATATTTTAAATTAATTTCAAAAAAAAATTATAAGGGTCATGTCTAATTTTATTCTGTGAAACAATGAATTTATCTGTTTGAATTATTTTTGGATCAAAAGCAACATATTCATAAAACATTAAATAGAAATATTCTTCAAATATCCTTGAATTTTTATTAAACACAATAAAATATTTCCAATTAATATGTTATCCATTAAATATTCCTTTATTAACCATTTGATCAAACCTTACAAGGTTTTATTTGTGTTTTATATTTTCACATTGATTCATAAAAAATAATGTAACAAACATTAGGTTTTTTGTTATTCAATAACTCATATTATGTAATTTTATGAAAATGTAATATTATATCTCTATTCATGTCATGGATTGTTTTATTAATATATTCTACTTCAAAATAGGTTGAAATATTATTTTCATTAAATATTGTTATTGAGATTTAATGAATAAAAATATTTTCTCATTCTATAATACCATTAGGTTGAGTTGTTGTTAGAGTATAAAATGTATTTTCAATATCAATGTTTGAGAAAATATAACTAAACACTTCATTCTAAAAATATTTCATGTGATCACATCTAAATGAAAATATTTTTAAATACATTCATTAAGAATAATTTTTATAAAATTCATAGAAACCAATATAATTATAATTCCAATTTTTATGATATAAATCCTAGTAAATCTCAAAAACAAACTAAATTAATGTCAAATAATCATCAATCCATGATTTATACTATTTAGGGTCCATAAAAAATCCATGTGGATGATTTGAAAATGTTTTAAAGTGGTAAACTTGTTAATTAATTTGAAGGAATACATATGATGATTTATAATTTGGAATAACTCATAATGTCTTTTAAAATCATACTCACAACTAGAAAGATCCAAAACTAAATGGTTCATAGATAAATTATACAGGAAAAATATATTTCAATGTCTAAGTATCCAATGCCATATCCTGGATTCATTTATTTTTATAGAGACCCAAGCATTACGTACATGGACATTACATTACTTTTGCGGAATACTTAAAGCATAACAAAAAAATGACACCCAAGGACCATAATAGTTTAGTGTCATTGGAAACTCAGAACATAATATTATAATCATGGTGAACGAATTTCAATATATACCATAAAGATCGTCAACTTTTGTTTTCTTACCTAAACCCTTTATTTATATCCCAGGGATTAGAAAAAATGAAACTGGTGAGCTTAAATGCTCAGTAAGGATAAACATTGAGAAAATAAAACAAACCATATACATTTGAGCATATAAACATGTACATAAGGTCAAACCTCAAAATATTGAGTTTTTTAATAAATCATGGAGTACCTAAGGAATAGATCATAAAGGAACATTAATAATGATAAAATAGTATTGGAATAAAACATGTAATTGTGGAAACCATTAAGCACATGATATGATTTCCAGAGTATCCAAGGCATTGCTTCCAATACCATAATAGTGGACAAAGTCCATTACTGAATCGAGTTCACTCCTCGTTCCAGTCCTGTATTACTGAACTAGATGAACTTAACATTCCATCCATGTCTACCTCATGAGATATAAATCTTTACCCAATTAATTGCAGGGAGATATAGGTCCCGCCCATCTCATAATGATATCATTATTACTTCTGCCACAAAATAAATATAAAACATTCATCATAACCCAATGAATAAAATGGGTTTCATAGACATCATACCATCATCAAATAATCCATATAAAACAAATAGATATTATTTCATCATAAGAAAGATCACACCATGTAAATAATAGATAAATTATACTTTAAACATAAACATACTAAATAATTTCATCTTAGATAGAAAATAGTTTTGATAAAACATTTGAAATAAATTCTTAAGGAAAATATCCTTTCTTCTTCAAAAACATTTTCTTTTCACAAAATGCCACACAATTTTAAAAAAATGATTTTATTGAAAATAACCATGAAAACATGTAGATGAATCATAATGAAAATTTTGAATATTTAAACCCTAAAAATCGGTTTATTCCGTATAAGTTAAAAAAAATTCTCCTCGTACTTTTTCCAGAATAGTCAAAAAGTTCCTCGTATGGTAAAAAAAAGAACGCTTTATTCAATAACGCAATGTAAATGTCAAAGAGGGGTAAACATGAATTTAAATATACATGGAATAATACTAAACACTTTTTGGTAAACATTTTTACGGACATGTATTAAAAATATAACCATAGTAAATACTTACGTATAAGCTATCTCAGATAAAAATGAGATTGAAAATTTATCCCTTACCTTAGGTCCAATTTCTTCTCTATGTGTCCAAAACTCATGTATAGTGGGTTTAATGATAATATTAAATTGTAAGAAAAACATAATAAAATTTATTATATAATATATGATTCAAATATGAGTTTATATTACTCGTTCTTTTGTCAATTCCATGTTAAAGCAGCATTTTGGGTAAAATTGTTTCATTTATCGTACGTGTTTGGACTTGTTGTTGTTGATATTATTATTAATTATATCATTATTTACTTACTTATAGAATGTAAAACATGATTTATATGTAATATATATTCAATATATATATAATAGATACATAAATGATATGAAACACACCGTTCATGGAGATGGTATGCCGTACGTACGCATGAACGTTGTTTTCCTTTCCTTATTGACTTGAATGTAAGTAAGTAGATGAAATATATATATATATATATATATGTATATATAAATCCAGTAGCATTTTTATTCCATATATATAATTTTTATTCATTATATATACTTTGTAATTATTATTCAAAGGTTAACATGGAGAATGAATGTCATCGTGTCGTGGGGACAGTAATTCGTACGTATGCACGAGCGGTGATATCATTCCCATAATTATTGAATGGAATTGGAGTGGATGGTATAATATCTCAGAATCATTATGATATTATAATAACCATATATAGTTATTCATTACTCCATTATACACATCCAAGTAAGGTAGTGGTGGAAAAACAGATTACACCACGGCCTGGAAACGTTATTCTGTACGTACGCTCGCGCGGTTATTTCATTTTCCGTATGATGGATAGAAGGTGAAATGGGGATATTTCATAATTATAATAACATATCAGTTTATTAGTTATACTTATTTTATTACTTTATAATGATACAACTAATGAAGAGGATGTAGAAGAATAAATAAACATCAAAGAAATTGTAAAAGAGATTACCTCTTCTTCGAAGCGCCTTTTCTTAGCTTCCTCTTAGGGCACTAAAGTTAGTTTTTGAAGAATACCAGAACCTCTAGTAGGTTCTATGAAAGTGGAGAATTGAAATGGGTAGGGTTTTTCTGAGAATTAAGGCTCAATATTTTGTGAAGACGAGAGGGGTAGGTGCCCTTTTATAAGGGAGGAGAAGGGGACCTTTGGAAGCCTCAAAAATATTAATTTAATATAAATTCCAAACCCACATAAAAACAAACAAAATGACTCAACTACAAAGCATAGATGATATAATATTGCAATCTAATCATCCAATAAAATTTAGACATGTTGGATATGTATTTTAAACCTTATAAACATGACTTATCCTTATTTAATCTATTTAATTGTTTTGTGGTTATAATATTCTAAATTTTAAATTGTTATAAATAATTACTTTTGTGTTGTGAATTGTCCATAACTGTATACTTTATAACATTTTTGACCATATAAATTTCAATTCATAATTTTTAAATATTTATGTGATTTTTAAACAATTATATAATATTTTATTTTAATAAAACAAAAATAGTGTCAATTTAGACACTATTCATTTATTTGAATTTAAATAAATTCCACACTTAGTATATATTCAAATTTTTTTAATAGAATCTTAAAATGTCATATTCATCTAGAAATTTTTTTTATAACATTAATTATTTCATATAATATTTATTTTAATATTTTTTAAACCATTTATTTAATATTTCAATAAATAATATAATTTCTATATCACTATTGTGTCATCATTAATGATAATTATTTAATCCCGAAAAATTTTAAATAAATTATAATTATGTAGATACTTTTATTAGATTTCTTGAGACTATTCGTGTTTGATGTTTTAAGATATTTATCGTTAAATTAAAATTATTATACTTATAAGATATAAGAGGTTGACATATTATTGCTTTCTTTGGTTATAATAATAATTTTATAATTTTCATTTTCAAAATATAATTAAATGAATCTATTCTGACCCTTAAATGATATGGTTCTACTTTTATTCATCAAATAGAATTTTGGCAGGTTTTTAAGAAATATTATAATCTTATTTTTACCCTTAATTACCCGATTTACCTCTAACTGTAGTAAATAATAATTTTCGTAGTTACTATTCCTAATATCTAAAAATTAAAAGTAATATATTAACAAAATTTGGACCCATTGAATCCAAATATTGAATCCATTTTCAAAATTCAAAACACAGAAGTGGCAGTAATTAATTTAAAATTAATTCCGCTATTGAGGAAATAGGTTTTAAAAACAAAAATGTTGCAAAAGATTGAAATGTTTTTACCTATGAATTCAATGAAAATTAAGGATAATGAATTATAATATATTAAATGTTACAAATATATTATATTTATAATTTAAAACCATTCAATATAATAATATAACTATATAAATTATCTCGATTAAAAAAGTTGTTTGTAATTAAAATATAGCGTATTTTTACTATTCATCAAAATCTGAAGGTTATCAGAATGATCTCAAAAATTTATCCAAAGTAAATTTTTATTTCTTTATTCCAAGGAAGAGGTTTATTTATTTAATTTAACTTATAAACATGTCAAAAACTATATTTAATTTTGGTGCGCCATCAAAAGGCGGTAAAACAATATTTTTTTTAAAACACATATTTTACCTGAAAAATTTATTTTGTTCTCATCCCATGTTCTATAATAGTTCTAAGATGAATTATAATGTCATAAATTTAAAAATTTAGTTACTAATATTCATAAAATATTTTTCATAATAATATTATAACAATATATCATTGTTTAGTGAAACTTAGTATTGCGTACAACACACACTATCAAGGAAGGTCGCTCTAGTGTGAAACACTAGCCAAAAATAGTGTGTTGTATACTAAAAGATAAAACAGTGTTGCATATTGCACTAGATGATCTTGTTGTATCATACAACAAAAGGCATCAATGAAATTAAAACTAATATTTCCCATAAAATCTTGGGGTATTACATTCTACCCCCATTAAAATGAATTTCGCCCTAAAAATTCGTCGGGGTTATAAATGGTTTACTACATAAAAGTTTCATTCATAGAAACCCATATCGTAAAAATGAATACAAAAACATAATTTTAAAAAATGAAATATGAAACATAACTGTTACCAAAATTAGCTCATCACTTGGTTTCCCCATAAGAGAACATAGGTGCAAATATGGATATGGAAGAGAAATCTTACCATCAAGTTATGATTGAGAGTGGTTGAAAACATGGATATAGAAAAGCCAACAATCACAAATCCTTAAATTTTTTATGATCTAATGTACCATCTAATTCGACATATATAAGGGAAAAAAGACAAAATTTTTGGTTTTCGAGATCATTTCCCTAATGTTAAAGAATTAATAGAAATACTTACTTGATTTTGGTACAATTTCCATGTTGCTTGCACCTTGAACAATTTCCAATTCATATATTAAAGAAATGAAGTTGAATTTTTCATCTGTGAAGTGTTAGCGGATCATGCAATAGAATGATTGGTAATTCCATCTATCTCAAACATAAGGTTAGCAATAGTTGTATACATAAGTCCATCTATGTTAAGATTAATCGTATATGGTCCAAAAATGGACTTATACTTCATATATCATACCGCTTAATAAAATAAAACTAATTTCTAATAACCAAGGACTACTTGTAGGCCAGTGGTAGGCAATAAAAACATGTCACACTACGGTTGTGGGTTCGATTTATACAACCTTGTATGACGCGATTAGTTGTCACCCATCCTATAGGTTGTCCTTTTTCTAAAACTAACTATTATAACATTACAGAAATAATTTTGAAAAAAGGTATGGCCATAAACAATGCATTCTAATGTCCGACATAATCCATTCCAATATTTAGACTTATCCAAAATACATATGTCCAATATCATTGTATAAAGAAAACGATTACTGGAAATGTCACATAACAAGCACGTGAATACTATTATTTATCCCTGATATATCAAAAGGTATATCTTATTTATATCTTTCCAAACATGTGAATACCTTAATCATGAATTATCTTGAAACATAAATTTCCATAGAACCTTAGTTAAAACATGAATAATGTCAAAAGGTAACTCTTTCCACATACCAAAATCCCAAAAATTATATATACTAAAACCATGATATCACATTTTCCTTATATATGTCATGATCTCATTAATACTATCAATGTTTTCATTATCTATTTATACCTTCATTATGCGCATATTAGGTTCTTTCAAAAAATATTTCAACCACTTTTCATGGTTACCGGTACCATTCCTCATATACTTTAAAATACTCAAGGAAATTCAACAGTGTAACAATCCTTAGATTTTTTTTATTCCATAGTACAATACATTATTTTAGATAAACATGAAATAATTCCACTACCTTCTCAAACTATTGATTGAGCTTCATTATTTTATTCCTCAACACTTCTTTAATATCATATTTCATTTTAGTATCTTCATCTTCATCAACATAAATACTACCCATGAGACAGTGTTGATTATCTTCATGGGATTTTCCCTTAGGGAATTAGTTTGCATAATTCCCATACATTCCTCATTTAAAACATTTAACTGTTGTTAATGTCTTTGCAATACCATTATCTTTGTCCATTGTGTTAACCGATCCTTTTCCATTGTAATTACTAGCTTTGTGTCCTTCTTTTCCACACCCAATGCATCTTTTAGTTACTTTGGAACATTCTCCATGATTCGTTTTCCCACATGATTTACATGAGGTAAATTAAACAACCTCTCCTCTATGATTATCATGAATCTCCATCTTTCTCTTATTAGCCGAGTCAGGAAACTTAGCAAAGTTTATATTATTAATCACATTATGAGATTGATGATTAGGCGTAATAATGATGTTTCGCCTTCCAAATAAAATTTCATTTGGATTCTCAAGAATAATATCACTACAATGTCCATCATAGTCTCCATTAACATGAATATTCCTATTTCCAACAATTTTATAAAACACAAAACGAACGGTGTGAGTGGAAAAAATCATGCAAGGAAAACAACATAATAAACAACAATACATTAAATCTATAACATAGTAGGTTTAATTATATGATTGTTACCTTAATTCTAGGTCTATAACCTATACTTATACATAACCTTAGGGACATCTTTAGACATAACTTAGAAATATATCTATGGGTCTCACTAAAGTTTTCACATCCAAGTTTCCAAAGGTTGACTAAACCTTAGCTCTGATACCAACTCTAGAGATCCATGCATGATGTATATGGACATTACATTAATTTTTCAGAATAATTAATATATAAAAAAAAATGACACCCATGGACCGTAATAGTTTAGTATCTTTTGAAACTCGGAACATAATCTTCTAATCAGGGTGAAAGATCTTCAACATCTCCCATAAAAAAATTCAACTTTTTTTCATACCTAAAACCATTCTTTATATCCTGGGGAAAAGAAAACATAAAAAGGGTGAGCTCAAATTCTCAGTAAGGGTAAACATAAAGAAAATAAAAAAACCATATACATTTGAACATTTAAACCTGAACATAATATTTAAACATCAAGATCTTGAGTTGTTAAATAAATCTTGGAGTACGTAAGTAATAGATCATAAAAAAAGATTAATCATGATAAAATTGCATGTGAATAAAACATGTAATTGTGGAAACCATTAAGCACATGATATTATTTCTATAGTAGCCAAGGCATTGCTACGAAGACCATCATAGTGGACAAAGTCCCTTACTGAATCGAGTTCACTCCTCGTTCCAGTCATGTATCACTGAACCGAATTAACTTTCCATTCCATCCATGTCTATCTCATGAGATATAAATATTTACCAAAATAATTGGAGGGATATATAGGTCCTACACATCTCATAATTAAGTCATTTATACTTGTTCCACAAAATAAACATAAAAATTTCAACATAACCCAAAGAATAAGATGGGTTTCATAAACATCATCTCATCATCACATAATCCATATAAAAAAATGGATATCATTTAATGATAAGAAATATCACACCATGTAAATAATATATAAATTATACTTGAAACATAAAAATGTTAAATAATTTCATCTTAGATGGAAAATAGTTTTGGTAAAACACGTGAAATGAATTATTGAGGAAAATATTCTTTATTCTTCAAAATCATTTTCTTTTCACAAAATGCCACACAATTTTAAAATAAAAGGATTTTATTTAAAATAACTATCAAAACATGTAGAGGAATAATCATTAAAATTAGGCATTACGAAACCGTAAAAATCAATTCATGCCGTATATGTTAAAAAAACATTCTCCTAATACTTTTTCTAGAAAACTAAAAAATGTCCTCGTATGGTGAAAAAAAGAATGATTCTTTCAACAACACAATGTAAAAGTCAAAGAGGGGTAAAAATGACTTTAAATATACATGGAATAATATTAAACACTTTATCAAAAAAACTTTTTTAGGGCAAGGATGAAAAATATTACCCTAGTAAATACTTACGTATAAGCAATCTCATATAAAAATGAGATTTCAAAATTATTCCTTAACGTGTCAAATTTCTTCCATACGTGTCTGATACTCTTGTATAGTGGGTTTAAACATATTATTAACTTGTGAAAGTGCCGTAATAATATTTATTATATCAAATATGATTCACTTATGTCTTTATATTACCTGTTATTTTGTCAATTCCATGTTAAACCATTGTTTTGGGTAAAATTGTTCCATTTATCATACGTGTTTGGACTTGTTGTTCTTGAAATAATTATTACTTATATAATTTTTTAATTACTTAAATAATTTAAAACATGATTTATATATCATATATATTCAGTATATATATAATAGATAGATAAATGAAATGAAACACACCGTTCATGGAGACGGTAGGCTATACAAACGCATGAATGTTGTTTTCCATTCGTTATTAACTTGAATTGAAGTAAGTTGATAACATATATATATATATATATATAAATTTAGTAGAATTATTATTCCATATATATAATTATTATTCATTACATATACTTTATAATTATTCCTGAATGGTTAACATGGAGAATGAATCACATCGCGTCATGGAGACGGTAATCCGTACGTACACACGAGTGGTTATATCATTCCTATAATTATTTAATGTAATTGGAGTGGATGATATATTATCTCATAATTATTATAATGTTAAAATAACCATATATATGTATAATTCATACCATTATACCCATACAAGTAATTTTATGGTAGAAAAACAGATTACACCACGGCGTGGAGACCGTATTTCGTACGTACGCAGGCGGGGTGATTTCATTTTTCTGTAGGATAGATAGAATGTGAAATGTGGTTGTTTCATAATTATAATAACATATCAGTATATTATTTATAATTATGTTATTAATTTATAATGAAACAACTAAATAATAGGAAGTAGAATAATAAATAGACTTGAATGAATTTGTAGAAGAGATTACATCTTCTTCGACGCGCCTTCTCTTAACCTCTTCTTAGGGCACTAAAGTGGGTCTTTGAAGATGGAAAGGACCTGTAGTAGGTTTCTATGGAAGTGGAGAAGTGTAATGGGTAGTTTTTTTCCAAGCATGAATGATCAAATTTTTTTATGAGCAGAGGGGGGAGGTTCCCTTTTATAAGGGAGGAGAGGGGTACCTTTAGAAACCTCCAAAATATTAATTTAATATAAATTCAAAACCCACATAAAAAACTTCCAAAATGACTCAAATACAACTCTTAGAGGATATCGGGTTGTAATACCATCAACCAATAATATTTAGAGATGTTGGAAATTTATTTTAAACCTTATCAACTTGATTTATTCTTATTTTTTCTATTTAATTTTTTTTGGTAATAATATTCAAAATTTTAAATTGTAATAAATAATTTTTTTGTGGTTTTAATTGTCCATAATTTTATAATTTATGGCATTTTAGATGATATAAATTTAAATTTATAATTTTTAAATATGTTTGTTATTTTTAAACAATTCTATAATATTTTATTTTTGTTAAACAACAATAGTGTCAATTTTGACACTATTCAATTATTTAAATTAAAATAAATTCCACAGAAAGGATATATTCGAACCAAAATTTCTAATAGAATCCTAACATGTCATATTCATCTAGAAAACTTTTGGGGATCATTAATTAGTTTATATAATAATTATTTTAATATTTTTAAAACAATTTATTTGATATTTTATCAATAAAATAATTTCAATATCACTATTGTGTCATCATTAATGATAGTTATTTAATCCCTAAAAATTATAATTAAATTCTAATGATGTATAATTTTTTTTATTTTTCTAGATAATATCCATGTATGATGTTTTATGATGTTTATCACTAAATTAAAATTACAATACTTATAAGATATAAGAAAGTGACATGTTGTCACTTTCCTTTATTTTAATAATAATTATATAATTTTCATTGTCAAAAGACCATGAAATCAATATCTTTCGACCCTTATGTGATATGGGTCGACTTTTATTTATACAATATAATTTTGATAGGTGTTAGGGTAATTTTATAATCATATTTTAGCCCTTAATTACTCGATTTACCATTAACTCTAGTAAATAAAAATTACCGTAGTTACTATTCATAATATAAGAAAAACTAAATGTAACCTATTAAAATAATTTGGACCCAATAATTCCAAATATGGAATCCATTTTGCAAAATTCAAAACACATAATTTTAAGTAAATAATTTAAAATTTATCCCGCTTTTGAGGAAACGGGTTTTAAAAGATAAAACATTGCAAAAGATTGAAATGTTTTTACATATGAATTCAATGTAAAATTAATGATAATGACTTACATTATATTAAATGGTAAAAAATATTATATTTATAATTTAAAACTATTCAATATTATAGTTTATCCATAAAAATTATCTCTATGAAACTATTTTTTTTTTAAATAAAATTTAGCTTATTTTTACTATTCATCAAAATATGAAGGTTATCAGAATAATCTCAAAAATTTATCCAAAGAAATTTTTTTTATCATTATTTAAAGGAAGATGTTTTATTTGTAAAATTGAACTTATAATCATGTCAAAAAATAGATTTATAGTCGGTGTGCCATCAAAAGTTGTTAAACCTGTATTTTTTGAAAAATATTTATTTTACCTAAAACATTTATTTTGTTCTCATACCATTTTCTATAATATGTGTAAGATGTATTATGATATCATTAAATTCAAAATGTAGTTACTAATATTCATAGTAGCTTGTTCATGAGAAAATTATAAGTTTAGTGAAACTCAATATGGCGTACAACACACGTTATCGAGGAAGGTCGCTCTAGCGTGCAACGCAAGCGAAGAAGAGTGTTGCGTATAATTCCAGCTAATACGGTGTTTCATATAGCAAAATATTATCTTGGTGTAGCGTTCAACAAAAAACATTAAAGAAATTAAAAATAAAATTTCTCATAAAATCTCGGGGTGTTACAATTTCAGTATTTAAACTACTCAATTTCAATTCAACCAAACATTGAAGTTCCAATGTTTAAATGTTTTTACATATAAGTAATCTAATATTATGATGTTGATCATTAAATATAGAACAAATATTATTATAAAAATTAGTGGAAGATCTATCACCAAATATATAAGAAATTATTATCTTGTTCTTTTTTAGACCTTATGTGTAGAGAACATTATTTATTCAGACTGTTATTGAATCTCCCATTAATCTAACTCTAATTAATATGTATTTTGTGTTTTATATAAAGGTAAAAATTCATCTATCCACATTAGGTGTTGTATAGTAAATTAAAAATTCTCTACTCATTTTCATTGATTAACCAGTATCCATGTTCTATATTATTTTCCTATGGATTTTCAACAAGAAAAATAAAAAATAAAAAAAAATAGTCTTGGTACAAAAAATATCTTGGTAATATAGTTTATAAAAGTAATGAACAATGAAATAAGATAAATTTATGATTCCATTAATCAGAACTAGATAAATATCTTCAAACATAATACATTTTAATATGGTTGTTCTATAGATTATTCTGGAAACAATTGTTATTATAACTTACATTTTTACCATACTGAAAATTGGTAAATTAATCTAGGTGATGGTTATTTGAACTAGTCATGAAATAGGATCTATAGAACATATATTCATCACCATTACTATCAATAAAATATCATTATTTTAGAAAACAATATCTTTGACCTAATGTGGATGGAGGATTCTTCTTTCTTATTAAATATGTTCAAATATCTATTAAAGGATTCCACATCAGCCTCCAAATCGTTATTTTTTTTCATTCATAGTGGTCTTTGAAGCTAGTTTTTTCGTTTCTTCTAATAATTACAATTGTTGATTTAACCTGAAATCATTTTTAATAATTACAAAATTATGAATATTCTTGAATGATTTATAATTTTTCATACGGGGTTTATATTTTATCACATTTATAGATTACAAATTAACTTATTTATAACTTGATCAACTGTTAGAATTAGAATATATTGAATGGTTAGATATTACCTCTTTATCTATATCCAAAGTGAAAATGATTAATTATGTGTATGATTAATTCTTTTTAGAATAAGAAAATAACGATTAGTTGTAGTTCTTAGAAACCCTCCATGTAGACTTCATATCATTAATTCCAATAGTCTAATAATCAAATTTTATTTCATACTTCTTCTCTTTCTTCTCCATTTTCATTCTTCCCCCATTATATATCGGAAATAAGGTCTGATATGTCCCATATTTTGGATCAAATAAAAATATAAATTATCAAGTCTGTAATAATTAGTTGTAATGTTTTTTAAATACTTATTGAATCATTTCTTCATTTCATATAATATATTGAATATTTTTGCTACATGATCCATTTCCTATAAATATTCTTAATAGAAATAATTGTTTTAAGATATAATATCTACTACCACCATCATTTATCTTTTTAGAATAGATTCGTTAAGTGAAATATTATCCCAATGGATCATTCTATAACATCTTTATTTATGTTTCACTTTATCATTGTATATAATTATATTACTCATTAATTCCTTCATTGGTAAAATATTAATAGGAAAATATTGTCTTATATGAGTAGAGATTCCATTCCACTTAGATGTAATAACTCTAAGAGAATTTATCACATGATTTCATTATCTAGTTGTAACTAAAAATAATGCACCACTACTGATAATTTCAATAAATATTCCACTAATTTATGTTATATTTTCTCGTTAATACATTTTAAATTATATAATTTCAATTTTTCAGTGTTTTACATCTTTATTCATATATTATTATTTCCATAGGTGGTGAATAAAATAGTCTTCCCCATATCATATTAATTGGGACCTTGTGAAACATTACTGAATCAATAAAGACCATGTATATATATTATTGAATTAATATCTATTGAATTTAAATCATATAAATATCTTTTAGTAGAATATAACTTTAGAATCTTCATTAAGAGCTTGGTTAGGTTTAACAAATTCCATATTGACTTTGAATCCAAAAATCTGTAAATAGATATCTAAGATTCAATCATCCATAGTACTCTCCATTGAAATATCATTCTTGTATCATTGATATTACTTATTTAAACTCATTCATAGACATTGTTTCTTCATAGAGAAATTTGGATCTATAATTCTATATCATAAAAATAATAATTAGAAAGAACACATTATATATCAATTGTTGGTTGGAATAGAGTCAAATATGAAAAAGGATGTGATTATTCCATTTAAAAACACATGGATAAATTATAATTATTCTCCATTTCATATTTAATGAGTGACACATTAAAATTTAATTCAAGTATATTATGGATTGGATAAAAAATAAGAAAGTGAAACAATAAATTTTATAGCAGTTTAAGGAACAAATATCCCCTCTCCTGCTCTACCAATACTCTCTTTATTGTCTCAATGAATATCACAAAACATGTCCCTTTTCTAGGGGCCTCTATAAGTGGGTGCATGTGGATAAAACCTTACTATATGTTAGGCTATTTTATATGGAACATCAAAAACCACATCTTAGTACGAGAGGACACCACCCCAATAGAAAATGTTGTTTTGAATATTGAACACCTATTTAGCTCATAGTTGTTTCCAAAATTGATAGATTAAAATATGATTATATGATTAAATGAAAATAATTCTCCTTATATACATTATGCAAAAGAATCATATTTATTTAAAAACATATCATTGAGGAACAATAATAAAAAATTAAATTCTAAATAGTATACTAGATACACAACTATTTATTTAAACATTTATGAATCTAAATTGTTGTCCTAAAAATATATTTACTTAACTAAAGAATATTATCAATAGATAAATGAAAAATTGATTGAAAATTTAGTCTTAAAGATCTATGAAGATATTATAAAAATAGAAAACATTTTAAAATTTATAGAAATAGAGTCTTGTCTTGAAACAATTGACTCATACCTATCTATGAAAACTAAAAATACAATTTAGAATAAATAAGAAATCTTATTTGCTTCTACACAAGAATATCTTGAAATATTAATAAATAAATTTTTATATTCAAAAATTATATCACATTTTAAATTTAAACTTATACACACATTGAAAATCATAAAATACTATAAGAATATGAATGATTTAATCCATTATTAAATAACCATTGAATAAATATATGAATGGAATTTAATGAGGTATGTACACTAGAAATACCATAATATAAATTTTGTAAAATATCTAGATTATATTATGAAGTTGATCACCTAAACATAGGAATTTCTATTTATATAGAATCTCCGTAAGAATAATATAAAATGTTTTATTTATTCTATGTTTTGGGTTAATTAAACGTACATCTGATACTCAAATGTAGGGTTAATAATAAAATTATTGTTTAAAATACTATTGTTTTGTTCCAAAATATGGTCCCAAAAGTATAATTCCTTTTCTAAAAATGGGTTTCAAAATGTAAAATATACTGTAAAAATATAATTCAGAAAAATGATACTAGAAATGTAAAAAATTATTAAAATATATAGTATATAAAAACACAATTCAAATTACGTTTATAATTACAGATAAATTTCAGAAAATATTTGAATAAATTTATTCAATAAATTCAATAAATTAACATTTTTAGTAAAATAATTGAGTATAATTTTATCGTCAAAATAAATAATAAATCAACAAAATTTTTGGATCAAATTTTTTATTCTCCAAATGTGTGTGGTTCTGTTATTTGTAAAGGGGACTGAAAATGGCTTTACATATGTCATTGGGGTGTGTGGGGTACTATTTTAGTAGTGAATCTGTTGTGGGGAATATTCTAATTTCATTAATATTATAACATTGTTGATGTATTTAGTTTTTGATTGGTGAAACATAGTGACTATTTGCGTGATAGTTGATCTATATTAGGTAATAATATAGTTTCATTTTCTATTCATTTACTCATTAGTATTTTTTCAATTTTTTAAGAGTGGTTATTGGGAGGATCCTATTGAGTATACATCTATTATCACTCATAAACATATATCCCATTTGTACCAATTAATTTGATAGATTTTTTATTCAGTATAGATATTAATAGGTCAAGGAGATAATTAGTTTAATATTTTGTATCATAAATGTTACTCGTATTTAGGTATTTAATTTGATAATTGGATTTTTAATTAAAATACATGGATTTTGGAATTTTATTATTAGACATCATATAGTTTTTATTCTAGGTTTTATGATTTGTTCTGAATACATATAGGGGTAATTCCTCTCATATGTGTCATTGATAACAGTAATTCAAATTTGCAACACATGGACTACTAGAGTTAACATTTTGGGCCTACACTCAGATTCACAATGGGTCTGGTCTATGTTTTAGTGGGGGTGGGTCATTATAAAATAAATTCCCCTACACCTATACGTACTTATTCTAACTACTTTGATTCCCATAAAATAAATTATAGAAGAATTAAGTATAATTGGTTAATTATTGAGTGTTGTCCCAGGATATCTACTATATTTTCAAACCATTCAATGGTATTCTCATAAAAAACCTTGGAATAATTTTCTATCAATAATAACAATTTTTACCTTATTTTCATTATTTGTTTATTGGGTGAAGAAAAAAATATATTGTATTCAATTATTAGTATTATTAGAATAAATTTACATCATTACAAATTTCTGAAATAAATACCAATTTGATTTTTCATGAAATTAAATAAGGTTTTTATTCTATAGAGAGTCAATATAAAACATTTGATTATTTATAACTGGATATTTCCATTGATTTTTTTTTTCAATAGTTCAACTACTCCAACAACTTATAGTAATACCAAAATAGTAAACATTAAAAATTTAGAAAAAAATCATATGTATAATATAAAACAAAATTTCATTTAACTACTAATTAATTTTACATTTCATAATTAATAAATTGATTTTAAATGTGTAGAGGAATTACTACGATCAATTCCAATGTTCCATGGTCTTATAGGTAATGATCCCAACAAATATTTAAAGGATATTATTATTTTGTGTTATATTTTGAATCAAAGTCTTATTCCTCATGATCATTTTTAATATTGATATTTCCCATTTTATTGAAAGGTGTTTCCAAATATTTAATGTATAGTCTAGGTCCAAGTCCAAATTCTAGTTAGAATTACATTTAGGGGATTTTTTATAATATATTATTTATATCCTGAAGAAGAAAATTCATTGGGTAGTTGATTTACAGAATCAAATATAATGTTATAGAATCCATTTATTAATTTTATATGGGATTTAATAAGTTGTATGCATGTTATCCACACCAAGAAATAGTGGATCATTTAATTTATTATCAATTATAATTATTAGTTAATATTGAAAAGAATGCTATTTATGATTTAACTAGGGAAAAATCATTGATATATCCCAAATTTATGTTAGTATGTTGACATGGATGATTTATTAGGATTATCCATTGTTTGTTATAAGATATACTATGAGTTTGGAAGTACACCCAGTTAAATCTACAAACATCACTTCACCAATACTAATTTGGACAAAGTTAGACCCATGGTGAGATGGATTAAAATTGGAAAAAAATGTAGAGAATCCCACAATATATATATTTTTGGAATTTAAACATCACATGACTATTGCATCGATTATTTTAATTAATTACACTAATTAAATATTTATTCTATAGTATTTCACAGATATAAATACCAATATATATAATTATTTAAAACTAATATCATTTAATAATTCCAATTTTACATATAGATTTTAGATATCAAAAATATAAATTCTACTTTTTTAGAATATTTATCCACAAAAACCCTTTTAGAAAGGTAGAGTTCATAATAATTCATCATTTAATTCAAGTCCTCCTTAGACAAAAACAATACAAGGTATACAATTTTGTTGATTAATTAAAAAAAATACAATCATTAATGATGAAACCCCTATGAATCATGGATAAAAATTTAAATAACTAAAAACAATGACATGAATTATTGAACCTTATGTAGATGAGGATTCAATTCATTGATTTCTGAAGTTACCTCCCTATCTCAATGTTATCCTAAAGGGTAATGTCATTAAAATCATTGTGAAAAGGGTAAACGAAATGGGGGAGAAATAACCACCCTGCAAAGTTTATTTTGGATTTTTAAAACCATTAACTTTATGGGGGAATTTAGTTTCATCGAAAACATTGAAATATAAATAATGGAATGAATGATACATTTAGAAGATGTTTGATATGAATATTTGGTAATTATATTTTATAACAAGGATATTAAAAATAAATATTATTCCAAATGAATCACTATAGAAATAAATAATGTATATGTATAATAAATTATTGATTAACATTCCATTTCATGAAGTTGAAAAATATATATAATACTATAAGAAATCAAAAAAATCAAATATATAGAAAATTGGGTTAATCATTAGTGAGTTAGTTGGTCTTATAAGGAATATTTCAGCACACATCACAATATATATGTCAATAATGTGTTAGGATCCTAGAACCAATACCTATTTATGTACTATTATAGTGTTTTTTATTAGTTATTTATATGATTTTAGTGGTTTATAAAATTTCATGCCTTACTCTATTTATTCTTTTTAAAAAATATGTAAGTTCAATCCAACTACATTGGTTGAGTAACTAAAAAACAAATATCTAACATTTGTAAAAGGAACGTTAGAGGATGTTCAAGTTATGGTTAATTATATAATTTTTCTTACAATTCGTTACTTTTTGAATATAGAATATTATATGATAAATTAGAATGTTTCTAATTATTCATATAAGACCATTTTTTAAATATATTATATACATTTTAGTTATAATGAATAAATGGTTTCAATATTATTTTGATTTAATTTTGTATATTGTTTTAGTATGGAATACATGAAACATACTCATAATGAAACTTTTATTTTAAATAATTCCCACATTTATTTTCAATCATCTCATGAAATTATAATTCTTTACCTCAAGAATAATTGAATATGTGGGTTATTTTAGTTATATTTTATTTTATAAAAATCATAAATTTTGGCATGATTTTAATTCTACCATTTCATTTGTTAATATTGATTTAGAAGAAAAGTTTATTTTATTTTACATTCATTTACCTGATTTCAATAATTAATTATTTGATAAACATTACAAGCCTAATTTTCATTTTGCATAGACTATTTTATCTTGGATTCTTCCTTCCATGAAATTCCTAGATTATCCATAACTCAATCAATTTCCCATTTCTATTAAATATGATTATTTAATGAGTGGAAGAGGGTTATAAATCATTATTTAAAATAACATTCAAACCCATAAATAAATAATACTTGTAAATAAATTAATGTAAAATAAATAAACACCTTTGTTGGACTATATAAAATTTACCAATATTGAGTCCCACTAAAAGAATCCATATAATTTTACATGAGGAATGAATTAAACCTGTTAGGAATACCCAATATAAAAAAATGAACAATTTTATAGGTACTTAAGTAATTGATAAAAATCTTTAAAAACTAGTATTCATATTTTTAATTTTATATTTTCATTATGGAAACAATCTATAGGTTTTACCTTATTATTATACAATCATAGTTTAGATGAATGAGTAAAATGATCATATAAAAAATTAAAAGGTAGATCTGTTATATATCATGTATGGGATAAAATAATTTGAATCAATCCACTAAAATGATAATTTACCAAATATATTCATTTATGAAATATTATAAATAAGTACAAGTAAAAAACACTATTTATTTTTTATATTATTTTTGATGATATTGATTGCCATTATAACAAAGGAATAGTGAAAGACTAATTTCACATTTCTTTTAGGATTATTTTCACACAAAATAATACCATTTATTCTTTTCAACTCACCAGGTTTATTTAAAATATGTATTGTATGTGGATTTTTTTATTTAACAGAGAATTACATAGAGGTTTTAATTATGGATTTCAAATCTAATGGTTCATATTTTTACTATGTTCTTTCTATTTTGAGTATTTTTTTCAATTATATATTGTAAAATAATTAATATTGAACTATGAAAATTTTTATCTCAAGGAAGTGAGAATCGAAATTAATAAACATGTAATTTATCATCATCATATTATGTTGGGAAAATCTAAATTTTATAACAATTAATATTTATCATTTCCTATTTTTTAATATTTTAGATCTTTTTTAGGATATATATAGTCAACTAATCACGGATTTACTGAAGATTTCACTACCATTATCTAATTTTCATCAAAGAGATATTGATTTTATATTAAATAAATCATTTATAGAAACATTTTATTTATTTGAATGTCTCAACAAATCACCAATCCAACAACCACCACAATGTGAACATTCATTCTAGTTTATGTTTATTTAATAAAAAATTGTTTTTTGAGTAGTTTTGACTCAATATGTTTATGTTAATCCCCTTTTACATTCATAAAAATAATGAATACTATATAAAAATATAACAAATGACACAGTAACATAAAAATATTTTCCTTCAAATATATTTCATATGTGTAAATATTTCTCATATTTATAATGATCTAAAGATTAAATTTTACCAAATGATTTATCCTAATATATTCATAAAAAAGTGGAGATTAATCCACATTTGATCAGAAATATGTTACTACTTGATGAGTTCAATATTATTTATGGAGAAAAAATGAAATTGAAAATATAATGACAGATCACATAAATAGAATTCCAAAGACACCAAAGAATTGAAATATAAAAAATGGTAATTATATGATTAACTCATATATAATCAATTTTTAAAATCTTCTGATAAATATACCAAATATGATGATATAGTAAATTTCAATGTGACCATATATGTTTTTATAAATACAAATAAAACCAAATTAAAAAAAACATAAGATATAAATTATTTATATTAATATAAATAGATGAAAATAATTTGTAATGATGATATTATCATGATATTCATACATAAGATGAAAAAATATATTATCTATCTTTTTGTTGCACTATTTGACTTGGTGACCCCTCTATACCATAAAGCACTACATGAATATTATTGGATTAAAAACATTATTTTACTATGTCATTCCATGATTCCCATATTTGATTTAACAGTTATATATGATTCCAAAACACTTGAAACATAATAGAATGAAATTTCTCAACAACACATGATTTACTATTAAATAATTGTTATTTGGGGTATTTTTATAATTTCAATTTTCCAATGTCGACTGTTTTTATTCATATGTTTCCTTCAAATATGCTTCAAATGGGATTGAGGATAAAGATATATTAACTGATAATTCTCTTGATGTTATTGTTTTTTTGAGCGAAATTACTTTTTTTTTGTTAGAATTAATGATATGATTCCAACGATCAATGTTTATTTTTTATTCATAAAAATGTGTAAACACTTTTGAAAAATATAGGATAATATAAATGATAGATTCCATATACCATCAATTCATTACTAGATCGGTTAATGTTTATAATAGCTAGAAAAGTGATATTTTGAAGAAGAAATTTCAAAAGAAGAACAATTTATGGGTAAACTTTCTTAAGGATGTGATGTCATCATACCAGAAAACAATCTACTCTTAAAAAAGTCATATTATTTATATAATATCAAAAAAAGAAAAACACTCCTTTACAACCCTTGATTAAGACTAATATTATGTAAATCTCATTCAAGATGGATTGAACCATTTAATTTTAATAATGGATTTCATTATAATGTGGAGGAAATGAATAGAAATAATAAATAATTTCTTCATACATAATCTATATAGACTGAAGAATTAATATTAATAATTTGAAAATAAATAAGGGTAGAACCTCAAATCCCCTTTCTATAAATTAAATCCTATGGTTATTATAATTCATAAATAATATTTATTAATTTTCCTCTTAATTTTTGTTTAAAAAATTTATAAATTTTATGTGTTATAGTAATAGAGATCAAATACTTAAGTATGGTGAAGGAATCAATTTTTAGTTTATAATACACATATTGATTTTTATTAGTTTTAATGTTTATTTTTTCATTTTTAATGCTATTTTTTAAACATTAATTGAATGATTCCCTAGTGATTTTTTAAAACATGTAGTTATTTATAATGACTTATTTTATTTTTAATGCCATGAGATTAATTATTTGTTTTATCATTTAATGATTCTAAGTAACTAATATTTGCATCTTTGTTTTTGATTATTTATATTCCTACTAATATTGACTATCCATTTTCATTATCCTTATTAATGAGGTAATATAAATGCTTATTATATATTATAAAAAAATAAAATCTATTCTATGGAGAATCTTGAGACATTTGTTGGACTCTTGAACATATTTTTAACTATTTTGGAACTAAATGATTTAATAATGTTAGTAAAATGATTGAGTTTTTTGTTTGCTTTTGTACATTTAAATTCTCGAGCCATGTTCTTAATTTATCCTCATATTAATACCTATAATCCAGAGAGAAGTATATTAGATAAGACATAATAAAAATATATATTTACTTATTAACCCATATCTTTTTCATTTTCCAGAATTTTATTTCAAAAATAATATATTAGGGTTTCATCATTGAATTTCAATGGAAGGTGATTTTTTTACAAATTGTGTGATTTATTTCTGTGATTTATCTCTTCAAATAATTTTAATAATTCTAAATAGATTATTTTTTATCATATTTTGAATTTTTCATAAAAAAAATGGAAATAAATTGATCCAATTATTTGATGGATTGGTATAAATTTTGGAATCATTCAATCAAAAAATATTTCTTATGAAATATATATGTATTATAAGCGATAATGATAAACTTTTTTATTTTTTATCAATTATAACCATGTACTATACCATAAGAGTAAACTATTTCACATTTACTTCTATATTTTTTCATGTAATGAACCAAAATTCATTGACCTAATAAAAATCGGTTGTTCCATAATATTAGTATAACAATTTTCTATAGAATACGAAATTCATTATTCCAAAACAATTATAGAAAATTATGATGTACTTAATGATTATGTAAAAAATCTCATAAATGATTTTTTTGAGTGTTGAGAGTTGAAACAATAATGATATAAGTTACAATTTATGAAAGAATATAAATGATAAGTTTAATTGAATTGTGGATCACAAAGAAGATATTTCAAAAAATTGTTAAATTAATAAATAATATTGAAAAAATATATTGTTAAAATAATTGGAAAATATATTTTTTCTTAAATTTTATTTATTGATTTAATTGGGATATGTTTTTTTATTTTACTTATAATTTTCCAAATAGTTTAAATTATAATTATTTTTTTTTGATACATATATATTATATATATTATATTTACTATCAGAGAATATATTTTCCCATATCATTCATTATTCTCAAAATCAATAATGATTTGAGAATTCATGTATGTTTTTATTTCAAAACGTTATTCTTATTATTTTTAGAAAATATTTCCTATACATTGTATTTGTGGATTTAATTATAAAAATAAAATTAATTATATGTTTTAGAATAATTTATATGCACGTTTTCTCACTATAATGGGAGTAGAGTGGAGATTTGGTTAAATATAAGGATTAATCCAATTGAAATAATGACCCAACATGAACTAGTAGTTCAGATAATTTACCAATTATTGACCATTTAGAATAATTGTTGTAATTATGGGCTTCTATATTTGACTGATTGTATGATAAAGGTTTCCCATATAGAGGAATAACTATAAAGATAAACCATTGGGGTTGATTGAGAAATTTTGTTGAACTGGAAATGGAAACACGTGAAGAATCATGAATAATTTCTTAAATAGATATGAAATCATATGATTAAATGAACATTATAACTAGGTGACCATGAATAAACTAGACTACAAAGGCTAATTAAGAAGTATGATGAGATATATAAATACGATGATTCTCAAATTCAATGAAACATATCACAATATAGTGAATGATGTAAACCCCTCCCTATTCTGTCAATCAATTCATAATCTTGTAATAAGTTTCATGTATAATCCTTGTACTATATACAAGTATGTTATAGAATATCATGTTTTGTGATTGGTATAACCACTATTGGTGTATTCTAAAACTAGGGGAATATTAAAATATCCACATTGAATGATTTGGTTGATTCAGAGCTAAATTAATGGTTTTATAATTCCCTTTATATGGGGACATAATAGTTTAAAAATATAATAATGATAATAATGAATAAATAATACTGCTATTTCTAAAAATTATAGAATCTTATTTTCAAAAATTATATCAGAATCCTTCTATAAAACATATCTATTTTTAACGATGAACCCATAGTGATTGATCATATATAGATAGACCTAAAATATTTCAAGATATTGTATTATATGTTAATTGATTTCTTATTTTAAATTTTATATAGTAATAAAATTTTCATGTTATATCAATGTGAATGTAATTCTTGATTACATCTATTTTAATTATATAATTTCAATCTGGGAAGATTCTTATTTTTCTACTGGATTTCTATTGATACTTCAAATTCCCTAATTATTTAAAATACTCAAAAACAGTCATTGGTCAATCACATATGATGGGTATAATTGTTATAATTATATATACATGATCAATAATTATATTTATTATACATTTGACCTAAATTGATTCATACATAATGAGTATTTTTGGATTTTTTTGAGTTCAACTGGAGCTAAGGATCTGACTTGGGAGTTATAGGACTATAATGTCTATGTTATCCAAAAAGTGATGGCTTAGATATAAGTGGATGAGCTAGTGATGAAAGTGGATGAAAATTTCAATCTGATACACATACATGAAGGTTTTATTTCTATATTCCGAACATTTAAATAATTTGGATATGAGTTTGAAGATATGGATGTCCATTGAAAAGGATATACTATAGAAGAACTAGTAATTGGTTGTTTTCAAGGATATGTACATTAAAAAATATTAAATTGAAAGCATAAAAGTTCTAAATTCAATAATGTACTTATATGTTCAGCCATATAATTAGACATTAATGGTGTATGGTAGTAATTCCACTTTTCAACTGTTATATTGAGCGGATTTAATATCATCTAATAACATATAGTCTTAATGTTTGATATGCGGTTTTAATCTAGATATTATAAAATTTCTGAATTTCTATCATCAAATATCTTATGTGGAGATTAATCCATATGATCTAATAATATAACATTTTTTCCCCTAAAAATATGGAAATAATGAATCCCAATCAATAAATTGGAGTATCTTACAAGGTTTTAATACATGAAATAAGAAATAGGTTTAACTTGTTGAGGCATGTGAGGTTTATATAAAAAGGATAGGTCACATTTCTTCTTTAGAATACACGAGAAGTAAATCTATGGTGTGACATTAGTGTATAAATTTAGTTATAAAAAAACTACACATGTTAATATAATGTATATACTTTTCTTAGTCCCTTTTAGTTAGGACACACCCAAATATTTTGTAGGGGTTTTTGAAATAAATGTAGATATGTGTCAATTATAGGTAATTATTATTATTTAATTTGAATTAAATTTCATCATTTACTAGAATCTAAATTGATTTTTCCCCAATAAAAAAATACTTAGCTATAATGTTTTGTAGTGTTTTTCATGAAATTATAATATTTTGTGATGTCTAGTCATTTTAGTATTTTTATATGAAAAATTTTATTGAAGATATATGTTCATCATAAGTGTCACTCAAACTCATTATAAAATTTTTAAGGGATCGTGATTTTAATCTTGTATCCTAATAAAGGATTTTAAAATGGAGGGAAAACAACAAATGGATGGTCTCTACTCATAGTAACGTGTTTCTAATTATTGGGTCCTCCATTTAAATTTGATTCTAGTATTGGATAGTTAGTGACGAGTGGGTGGGAATTCCTTTTTCCATACCCACCCATATGTAGGAAAATTAAGAAGTTTTAATGTTGAATGTTATGTTTGAATTTAGAGAATAAAAAAGTAATATTATCTTTGAATGAGTTATCACATGTAATTTTTCACAATCCATTTTCATTATAGAATTTTTTTTATTAAGAATATGAAATATTTTGTTAATGATTATTCTACTTTATTACATAAAAATTGTATCAATATAAATGAAGGCATTTTAAAATTATCTTATTAGATGAGAGGTATCAACTTCTCAGTGAAATAATTAGATAAATACTATTATCAAATACTACCACATTATTTTTGAGTGTATCATCAAGAGAATTGGATTCATGATAGGAATGTGTAACAAAATAGTTCATGGATGAGTGAGTATCCAATATTTTGATCCACTGACCAGTTATATTCTAATAAAGGTTAATATTTGTTTCGATAACATACAACAGAGAGGTAGATTCATACACATTTAATAAAATTATTTTAATATTTCTATATTTCCATGTTAATTATATTAATCAATAAAATAATTTCTACTTACATTTATGAGATGATTCTAAAGGTAATTTAAACTCATTACATTACATCCCTATTATGACCTCTAAATATGGTGTCACAACTCAAAGGGATTATAAAGGGAGCCCATAGTGGGAAGAGTTTTTCATATCAATCCAATAATTATCCCTAATTTTTTTTATTTCAGTCATTGTGTATAAATGGATTTCATCACTGCTCAATAAAATAAACACATATTTTAAGAATATTTATGGAATTAAAGAATCCTTGAAAAAAGGATTATAATTATTCCCTAGAATCAATGATGTAAGACACATTTTCTTAGTGTCCATAGAATTAAAATATTTTTCACGTTCAAACGGTCTGAAGAATCTCATTTCATATGGTATATTTTCAATGAGAAATAAGATTCCCCCAAAACACTTAAATAATAATTTATTGGTAAACTGGAATCTTGATATATAAATTATATGGACTCCTTTGTCTATCCTTTCATGATAACAATATTCTCTCACATCCTTGTGAAATATCATTGGATGGGTCCTCTCTCAATTTATAGATTTAAAATTGTATAGTTTTTCATTTTGAGGTTCTTCTCAACTCCTCCACTCCAAATGTTTATACCAATAACACCATCAATGATTAAATGGAAATCCTAGGAAATATTCTTGATATTTTCATCATGGTTGTTCATAATCACAACATCATAGATAAGGATGATCTGGTAATTTTTGAATAGGTGATAGATGGAATGATAACCTATAGGATGTACTATTAGAGAAAAACTTATAGAAATTCCTAATTTTGTATTTTATCTCTAATAAAATATATATTTGTCCTTCCACATTTAATATGATTTGATGTTGGATCATTTGAATATACTTGTCGTATCATACTTTCATTTGGTGTGAAACACTCTCTACTCCAAAAGAGTACTATGAAATAAATATAGTGAGGATGTAAATAAAATATTCTTATGTTTAAACACAATTTCTACCTTATGGGAAGATATATTGAATATTTTTTCCATTGTATAGTTTTAGTGTATTGGTTATATACGGAAAATTTGAAATCTCAAGTTCATATTTTGATTGGTCTATTCATATAGAAAATCTAGGGGAAGAAATTGGCCATGTGAGTATAACTGTGATATCCCAAAATACCACATTGTTAAATATTTCGATAGTAATATTTTTTATGATTTTTTTCTGTTTGTGGGAAGAAATTTTTGTTTTATAGGTAAATTTTAGGAAGCATAGTTTAAATTTGATTTTATAAACCATTATAGTAAACAATATAGGGTGAGAATTCACCTGCAGTAGCTCCTTAATTATTGGTACAAAATTAAATGAATTTTATGGGTGATTTCATGTTCTTCAGTATTTGTTTCTGGATTATATCAGGGTTATAATAACTGTTTTTACAAATTATGTTATTCTAATAGATCAAACGTAATTTTTTATGCACAATTTGTGTGTGATAAACCTAACCATTCACTTATACCATATAACATGTCTAAAAATCAAGTATTAATTATTTTCATCAAACTATAAAAAATAGGGGTATTCATATTTATCCTCATTTCACTCATCCACCCCTAGAATTGAGGCAATTTTTCTATAGTTTCTCTTTTCTTCCCCAATAGTTTCCTTTACCAATTGAGTGTGATTCTTCAAGGTAAGTATCATACGATCATTTTCATATCTCTTCTACTCCCTTCTCTATTATTTGTGTTCGTATTATATGCCCATGATGACATAGGATTTTTTATTGATTTTGACATGGTATTTATCTATGTTGTAGATTTGGATAATCTTATAGTGTTTTATATTTGTCACTAATTTATGAATATTTCCATTCAGTAATTGATTGAATGGATTTTGGTAGGTGGATTTTATAATTTTTTTATGAAACAATGGATGTTTTATTTTTTGAAAAGGTGATTCCCATTATATAAAATCCATGAATTATGTCATTAATAAGTGATTATGGGGTATTCTATGAATTCCTTCAGACCCAATCTAACAAAAACATTATTTCTGCATTCAATGTATTAAACTATTTCACATGTGTAATTATAAACCCTAGGTGTTTAGTAAAATTAAAATATACTCATTAATAATAAATAATCATGTATTTTCCATTAATTAATGTATTCTAAATTGTAATGGTTGGATAACTTATTTTCTGGTGTGTTCTCATTGAATAAAGGGGTGTTATGAAATATTATAAATGTTTATTAAAATATTGATAAATTTAAAAAGAGGGGTTTTACGTTAACCTTATTCTATAAAAAATATGAAAAACATTTAATGGTATTTTTTTATATAATCTTGATAAGTTAATTTAGTTCAGGTTTTGTAAGACTAAATACCCATTTGAAAAATAAAAAAAATATTTTGATCAATTGATTTCAACCTATTCCCCTTGGGTTATGTTTGATTCATAATGTTATAAGTTAATTTGCGGGAAATTTATTATCATTGGATTCCTTATATTATAGATAATGGGTTTTATATTTTAAGTGTTTATAATAGTGAGATCAAAATTTTAAGATTATATAAATATGGAAATCATTATATAAATTATCTTTATTTCTCACATCCATTTTACAAAATTTTGAACCATTTGGTAGTTGTATGGTTGGTTTAGTGATGATTACTATATAAGTAGATATTATGCATAGGATAGTGCATCCATAGATTATGATTATCATTCTATCTAGTGGTTTATATCACTCATTGAGGTTGGGGTGATGAAAATGTTTATTTAGTTTATACATAAATATCGTTATTTAATATATTGATTTTCATTGAGTAATGTCTAGGAACATCCCAACATTTAATGGACTATTGTCCCATGATGTCTGCTATTTAATATTTGTTTGTCTCTATTATAGTTTGGTATATAATAATTTTTCATTTTATCCAATATATATTGAAATAATTTCTACTATGATGTTAGCTATATATTTCATGTCTTATATATTACATTTCATGTTTTATTAGTTCTTCCGATTGATTTTCTAGTTGATTATAATTCCTTAATGTTCTTTATTTCTTTTATGAAATGTACCTTTATGGTTCATAGATTTGAGATACATAATGTATGGTTTAAAAATGCTTTCACTTGTGGTTATTTTATAAAAATGGTTTTTAAGTGTGAATATAATGTGTTATTTTAAAAAAATAGGAATTAATATTTCAAATGAGTTTCACTACCAATTATTTGAAATCATTCACCCATATGGATTTGGATTCCATATTCTCACCTAATGATTTTTCTTGTAATTTCAAAATGGATATAACTCCATCCTTATCATTCTTTCTATAGTATAAAGTAATATAAGGAAATGATGGATAAATATATTGTTTCATAAACTAGAGTATATGAATTTACATTTAAATGAAATTTCCAAAGGTATTGGATGGAATCCTATAAGGAATGATTATATTACACCCTAAATACACATTGTCTTTATATATAGTCTTATCAATATATTATTTAGGTAATAGTTTGTTCTTTTGGTCTTGGTAATGTCTAAGATGTTGGTTTTAGCATGAAGGACGTGTAAATAATGATTTATTTTTTCTAAAACATAAATATGTATTATGATTTAATTTTTTCCACATCATGGTATAATATATTATGTGTCTCATGTGTGTTAGTATTTCTCAACATTACTTTTTTGGTGTCTAATATTTCATTCATTTTCTGGATGTTATAGATGGTATAACGATTTATTCAAAATTCATAAGTTGTTGTTTATTTTCTTATATATTGAATTTTTTCTTAACAATTTTTGTATTAGTTCCATGTTTTCTCATTTGAAATATTAAAACTACTTATTTATTATACATGTAATCTCATTATTTGGAATGATAATATAGAAATTCCTTAGGATTGTTCTATTTAGATTATTTTTCTTCAGGAAAAACCATTTTGATGTTCAGTAAGGATGAATAATTTGATCATTATTCAAAATTATGGTGACCAAAACTGCACATATAACATTGTTGTGTGCATGCTCAGGTATCATTTAAGGGTATCTCAGTACTTTTTATTTTTATACTATCTTAAATCCATGCATGCAATAATAAAAAATAAATAAATTTTATGATAACATATGAATAACTCTCTAACACTTATTAAAATTCAACCATCATCTATTTCTTTTTAACATTGATCACGAATAAATTTTTTATATTTTTTTACACTCCCTCTATTCATCATTGAATATGATGAATTTAATTATATTTGTAAAGTTTTAATAATAGTATGACTCAAAACCGAAACACTAACTATGATTATCAAGTATGATATCCAAACTCAGTCTTCTGCATGGTAGAAATTATTAATTATCCATTAATCTTGATTAAAGAAACAATATGTGATGATATAAAAATCTCTAAAGATCTTTCGAATTTAGTTTATAATATAAAAACATGAGAGTAATTTAATGATCAATTGATAATATAATTTTAATTCAATCAAATTTATTAAAAAGTTATCTCCATTGAAATATCTATATATTTTCATTTGAATGTCAATTAATCTTTATTATAATTATTTAATTACATTCCCCATTAATGTTACGGGGAAATAAATTTAGATATTGGATTTTATAATATTAAAATATTATTGTCAAGTTTCTTTATGTTATTCATGTGCTAAAAAATTGTATTTAAATATTTTGGAATGATTTTCTTAAAAATATATAATTATCTGGTCTCTACATTCATTTTATTCTCTAAATTATCTATATAAATTTCAAAAATAAATTTATAGTGGAAAATAATATTTATTGTCAACTATTATATGAGATTACATAAAATAATCCATCCATGAATAAATATTCTTCTTACTTGATATGTTATAAAAACAATAAAATAATGTCAAATGTCTTTCAGCTAGTTCTTTGCAAGAATAAAAAAATATTTATTCTAAAATTAAAACATACATTGTATTTAAAAAATTTATTTATATAATGTAATGTAATTATTTTATCTATAATAATTTTATATAAATATTTTATTAGAAATTATAATTATAAAGGACCTTGAAAAACATTATGTTCTAGATTTCAATAAGTATTCATCACAATACAAAAATAATTTATTACTATAACATAAATGGTCTATACCAATAAATGTTTTCCAACAAATATTATGTGTAACACAATTATTATTTTTTGATAATTAACCATGTATATAGACCTTATGAAATTCAATTTAATATAAAATTTTAGTTATGGTTTTCCCTAACTTTTTTCTTTTTTTTGTTATTAATAAATGTTCTATTAATATGTTTTATATATAATCAACATATGTTTGGTGAATATGTAAGTTGTATTAAACATGTAACCACAATAGATGTATTAAATAGTAATAATAATGATATAATAAAATATGTATTAACATTATTTATATAATTAATTAATAACATTAATTTAATAGAAAAGACTTTTTATACCATAATAGAAGGTTTTTTATTTTCTAAAGTATTTTAAATGAAATTTAATCATATATTATGTAAAATATCATCTTTTTTACCAAATTAATATTCATTAAAATCACAATAGCCGTAAAATAATGTAAATAAAAAAACAAAAACATGTCTCATAAACTATTATTAAACATAAATATATTTTTTGATGGATTCCAAAATATTTTTTTTGAAAATTATGTTGTATGATCTGTGTCTCTATAATTCCTTAACAAGACCTTTACATCACGATATTTAAATCACATTATTTCTAAGATAATAAAAGATTATATATATATATATAATTTTCTATCAGAGTGGTCTCAAAACTCATATTTCAGAAATAGAAATACATGAAATAACATTTGTTATATCATTTTTTATAATTCTGAAATGTTTGTTTCATCAAAATGCAAAGAATATATTTTATTCCCCTTAAAATAATTTCTAAAAACACTATCTAATAATAAACATTAAAATTTATGGTGGGTCCCACATATATTATATTCTTTATAGAACATTTTTTATTTAACATACATGTAGAATATATTATGTCATAGGACTACATAAAACTATTTGATAACATTCTTCCTAGTGAGCGTGTTGTTGATGTGTTTAGAATAAATACTAAATTATAAATCCTTATGTTCTTTATTTCCATTATATTTTTTCACTACCATAAATATTTATCAAAGTCACTTGTACATTGATATAAAACTATATAAATGTAATGTGTCCTATGTCAATAAAAACTCATTAACTCCTCCAATTGAAAAATAAATACCCTTAGTTATTCAATTTTAATTATGAAATCCTTTCACAATTTTATCATCTATATTTTTTTATTATTCAAATCATACCAAGGAAAATAATAACTAATAAAATATATAGGTATGATTTTATTTTAATCAAACAATGAATTTTCATTCAGGATGGAAAAAAGAACATCATTATCATTAATTTAGAAAAATCAATCATTTTGTAACATCTAGTTAATGATATGTGAAATATATTATACATTAGGAATATAATAAGCCTCTATTATTAAACATAAAACATTATCTACTATGAATTTATACTTGATATTAATATTATATACCTTAAATTTATCACTAGATTCTTTTCAAATTAAGGGATACGTGGTTTAAACTACAGATCCTAAATGAATAATGAACTATCACATTTATATCATAATCTCATCACATCAAACAAACATTTATTATTTATACATGTATAGTATTCACATACTTATATTAAATAGAACTATGTGTGATAAAAAATATAATTTTTAATCCCATATTCTTTGTTACCAAATAATGTACCACATGATTTTGATTTTCAATCATTTATATTGTTCTCTAGATTCACATTATTGTATCCAAATAACTCATTTTCACCTTTTGTTCCATAAAAAACCAAAAATCCAGCATTAATTATATATATATTAACTTTTATTAACCATAATTTACCTGTTACCCTATAAGTTCAAACTAATACCACATATGAAAATTTGGTGTATACAAAATTTATGCAATTGAATTTTTTAAATTGGATGGGAAAAACATCCACTATTAAGGAAAAAAAATCCCTCTTTTAATCTATATATAAAAGTTAACCTATATGAAACAATACCGTAGTGGATCAATGTACCATTAAAATTTGATGGCATCAAGGTCCAATGGCTAGATATCTAATGTGGATGACCAGAACACTAAAGCTAAGACACCAAACATCACATCATGATCCTAGTCTTCTTGTTGTTTCTCTCCTCCTTACAAGAAAAAGTTATATTGAACTTCACCACCATGTATTTTTAAAAGGGAACCATATTATTCATTTGTCTATTTATGGTGCCAAGGGATATGTCTCAACTCACCCATCACTCATTAAAGAGGCCCACCTACCGGTACAATTATGTCTCTATGAAACATTTAATATGCTGATGGATCACTTCACCAAAATGATTTTTACCATTCAAACAGTTCAATGCCCAATATTCTAAGAAACATAATTTATTCATAAATTTAAAATAACATGGAATATCACCCCTCATTTCCCAGATGTTTGATGCCATGTTGATAGGTTATAATTCACCTATCTCTCTTTCATGTTTCTCACAAGACAAAGCTCTATGGAGACAAGATGCACTACCTACCTGAAGTGTTTCACTTTTCAACTAGTTAATTTGGGCCACCTTCAAAACGTTGGTGATAGAGGCCCCATTTATTGAAGTTATATGGTGCTATTAATCCTTTATGTCCCAAAATCCAAAAATTATGGAATATATTCCCAATATGGGAGGATATTTCTAGTGATATAGTAACAGTTACAATAACTCTAAAATATACCTCTAAATGATTTTGAACCATAATTATTTTGGAAGAAAATATAGATCATGTACCACTCTATTATAGAATTGTTTACTCAACTCTTGATAAATCCATATATAATAAATGTGTATTCAATTTCTTATATTTACTATAAATAATATTTTGGGTTAATCTCTTAATTTCTAAATTTTACACCAACTATAATAGGCTTTGATACTTTGAGTCATCCATACAATATTATTTAATATATATATATATATATATATATATATATGTTTCTTGTAATTTAATGATATAACTATTCACATATATCCCTTGATTATAAAAAAATTATTTCATCTCCCCCATCATTAGAATCCCAAATAGTAATTTAATTTGCTAAAAAATATTCACAATAACATACTCCTGGTATCCTCCAAAAATAAATTCATAAATATATACTATGTTTGAATATGTAATTTTATTTATGTCATTTACATATTGATTATTATTTGAAACTCCTTCCATTGAATTCATATATCCTAAACATCCTTTAAATTTAAAATAAGATACCCATGGATATTGTTTTAATTTATAGATATCATTTTATAACAAAAACTTTTTCTAAATTTTATCATGTTTAAAATAAAAAAAAATTAAATTTGTAACTATTATTATAGATCTCCATTTATTTATATATATATATATAATGTTTCTAGTGCGTATAGTTAGTGGATTGGACCATTCCCAACAAAATTTTTTCATATATTTTTTGGGATAAATCCTAATAACATGATGAATGAAACTGTAGATAATTTTTGAGGATCATCTATAAATAATTTATAATTAATTTATGTGAACAAAAATTTAATTATCATGGAATTAATTCTTTATTTATTAATAGGTTTAATTTTCTTTCCATATCACCAATGTAATGATGTATTCATGTATATAATCTATATAGATTTATACTCACATTCAACATAATTAATATAAAATTACCAAAGAACAATTCAGTGAGTGTGTATACAATTATAAACACATTCATTATTCCCCACTAATAATAATTACAATACCTTTCAATCAAATAATATTATATCTTGTTCACTCAATATTGAGAGGGGGAGGAGGATTATTACTCTATTTACATAGAAACGTTCTTTTGAAGTCCACTCTAGGGATTGATAGAACATTCTAGAGAATTTATTTTTCATAGAACATTAAATTTCACATAAAATTATATAATATAGTATATTTATCTTGTTATGGGAATTAGTTATTAAAAAAGGATCTTGACCAATATTTTTCCAAAATAAACACCATATCAATAATTATTATTTTTTTTTATAGTTTTTGTTGGTATTATTTTCATGATTTATGTAAAACATGCAAATATTTAAATATCAGTTCATAAATTAATTTATTTTTATTATATGAGATTAAATAAAGAAAATCATTTTACCGTTGGCCCATAACTCGGTAAAAAAATCATCTGAATATGTTATTGAACCTTCAATAATAACTATTTATATAAATAAATAAATATTTTATATTATTTAATAAATATATAAATATGTATAATTTTCACTAAATGACTAATAATTATTTTTTTAATATTAATATCTCTCTCTCTCACACATATATATTCTAATAAGTATATGTGGAATTTAAATGTACGAAATGACACATATAATTATTACTCCTCAAAAATGAGAATTATATTTACTCTAATATTAAAATAAAGTATAATTTGAATATGGTTCTAGATACAAATATTGTGGGACCATCTAGGACATTTTCTTAGTAGCACTACTCTAACTGGACAAACATTTGTGATCAGCATCTAGAAACACATCAAATAGCCCATAGAGAATTTTATTTTTATCATAATATCAAATCCCTCTTTTTCATGTTCACTATGTGATATAATCCCTTTGTTATAACATCTTAACATGTAGGTTTCATTACTTGTGTCATTAACCAATATCCATGATATTTTTGTAACATTCCTGGTAATTGTAGAATAAGAGGATTTCATGTCTATTAATGTTTATGAACTAGAGAATAATTTTTGTCTAAGGGTAACCATGTCCGATAGCATACCCAAAACCAAAAATGGGTTTCTTCAAATTCGTATGTTTCACAGAAGACAAATTTATACCACAAAATTATACAGTGTTAAAATAATAATTTTAAATGGTAGTTAATTTTTATCCATTCTATTTGAAATAATGAACATAAATATATATATTATGTTCACACATGTTTATTAATTTTTTTTACCACCTTCCAATAAATTTCTTGGGCATAAAATAATAATACATTTTATTTTAGGCATAAAAGCTGTAATATTTTAAAAATGATGGTTTACCACCTTTTGATGGAGATCCCATTGTAAATCTAGTTTTATACACCTTTATATGTTTTAGTTGAAAAAAATAAGCTTCTTATTTGGAATTTGAAAAAAAATAATTAGTTTTGATAAATTTATGGTTTTCTCTGATAACTTTCATATTTTAATAAATAGTGAAAAATACTACATTTTAATCAAAGATGTTTTTTCATAATTTTTTTTTAAATATCAAGATTATCCTTATAATTGATATTAAAGTATAATTAGATTATTATTTTTATCATTTAATCCAATTTTTTCATTGGAACTAATTTCACATCAATATTTGATATTATCACATGTTTATCTTTTGATAGTTTTTACTTTTAAAAAACTCATTTTATCATTTTGTTAATGGGAAATAATTTAATATTAATTACTAAAACATTTTTGATTTCAATTTTGAAAAAAATATTTCATATTTAGAATATGTGGTTCAAAATCATGAATATAGTTTCCTTTTTATGGATTTTATTAATATTGATATTTTTAATTTTTTGTTTCCACTGTGAAAGGTAAATATGGTAAAATAGGGTAATAGAAAATGTGATAACGACAACACAGTTACCCTAAAACCTTACAATATACAATTGGATGAAGAAAATTCAATCCTTAACACATAATGATTTGTAATTCAATCCATTAATGGTTTTTTAAATAAAAGTGATATAAATATTCTTAAAACAAAATAAAGTGACAACATGTCACAATTTTTTTATTATAAATATAATAATTGTAATATAGGGATAAATATGATAAAACATTCATCATAAATTGTCTGAATAAAAAATTTAATGAAATTATTCTAATCCAGGAAATTTATTTATAATTTTTATAGATTAAATAAATACCATAAATATTGACATAAAAGTGATAAAGTAATTATTTTATTAATAGAAATATTAAATAAATGATATGAAAATATTAAAATAAACCTAATTATAATTTATTATTATAATAAATGAATTTTTTAGGTGAATTTAAAATATATAAGTGTATTAGATGTTTTGGTTTGAAGTTATCTCACATTATGTAATTTATTTAAATTAAATGAAATAAATTGTGTCATAATTGACGCTATTGATATATTATAAAATAAATTTTATGAAATAATTTATAAATAAAAAATTTTAAAATAGAAAAATTAAATATAATATGTTATAAATGATAAAAATGTTCCCATTTATATGAATTTTTCCAGATATAAGTAAATTTGATAGCCTCTAATATATAATTTTTTTTTACTAGAATTCATATTTAAATAGAATAGTTTAAGTTAAAACAAAAAGATAGGGTTTAAAATATAGTCAATACATGTCTAAATATTATTAGATGAATGGATTTAGAACTATCCTCATCATATCATCTACATAGCTCAAGTTGGAATCACTTGGAATTAAAAATTAATTTATATGAATTTATAATTTTAAGATTTTCCAAGGATACACCTCCCCTAACCTATATAAATTTACATATAATCTCTTTTAATAACACTTATAAAACCATTTGTTTTAGACATGATCTACCCAAAAACATTCCTTGAATCCCGCCCCGCATTCATGAGGCCTTAGTTTTGACAGAAAACCCTCCTTAGAGGTGTTAAGGTATTCCACAAAAGTGATCAACTGAAGATGAGGTATTGTTTTCTTTAAGTGTTTAGTTTTTAATCCTTCTTCCAATTCTTCAAATATCCGTAAAACATGATGAAATAATATCTCTAGTATCCCCAATATACTGATATTTATTATCTTAATATCATCAATTGAATACATATAAAATTCTAATAAATCCGAAATACATATTTCATTCGTGTGTACGGAGGACAACTACCTCGCAAACCGATACAGTTCCTAAATAATTTTTTCTCTTTTATTTTGGGTGAGTTGTAACAAAAAAAACAAGCATGGGTTACATATTCAATGTAGCCAAAAAACAAAATTCCAAATTCAAAATAACCATCATTTAAGAGACCCGGATTCATGAGTACCAACAACTTCTTACGTCACGTATGTTTTCCTATCATAATCATTACCCTTTATAAAATTGTTTCCCTACCATCACTATTAGCAGTAACATCACACCAGTCACTGGAGGCATCACCGTCGAAAAGAGCCGATAAAGTTCATTATTCATTACCATCTCCCACGACTGGTCATAATGATGGAATTAATGCTTATATGTGATGTTTTTGGCACATTTATCATTATAAGAGAACAATACATCAATTATTTTCATACTTTCCATGAACAGAAAAATGATAATGTAGTTCAGGCGTAAGTGTAAAATAACCAACAAAAATGTAATGTGGATCATTTTTATTAATAAAATCAAATATTTGATATATATATATATAAGTATATATTTTTTAATAGTATGATATTAATAATATTATAATAATTATTTAATGATAAAATAATAATTTCTTTATTTCCATAATGATCAATGAAAAATTGAAACGTTACTCATGCGTACGTACGATCTTTCGTGTCCATGATTATAATGTTGTTCATTTTTCATACCATATACAAATATATTGATTAAAAAGTATAATTGAATTATAAAATTTATTAATATTAAATGATTTTTACTCTATATACGATTTAATTATGACCACATTGACTATTGACATCATTCCATGTTAATTTTTTACTAAAGTATTAAATTTCATCAAAACTCCTAATGAGAACATAAATAATTATATATATTTTATAATAAGGTAATAAGTGATAAAAAATAATAACAAACATAAAAAAGGTTCTCAAGAAAGTATAAATTAACCTACTTTTATTATTCATGAAAATAATGATTATAAGCAATCTGTCAAAATCACGTTATGGGAATTAGACTCAATCTATTTTCATTGAGGCATATTTTGATTTTATAAACCACCATATTTTATAATGTGTATAATAAACCCCATTTAATTTTAATTTCATAAATTGTTTTCAAAATGAATCTTTTTCTATGAAGGATTTCACTATATGATAAAGGTAATTTTTTAACGTATGCGGCGATAATGAAACTTCCACTATGATGACCATTAAAATATATTTGTATTCCTATAATAGCCATAAATTTTTTAAATGAAAAATAAATACCATATTACCTTTCATGTATTTTAGTATTGAATTTTTTTTTGAGAAGGGATTGATTTTTCAAATATATTAAAACTATATTGTGTTATGTCAATGATTAAATATTATTTTTCCATTATGCTTGTTTTATGTGTTATGAATATATTATGGTTCATGGGATATATTTGTGTATAGAGGTGGTTTTGTGAAACAATTAGGGCAGGTGAGCCCTTGATATCTCTCAAATGAATCGAGTAATGAGACATTCTTAAAATGTTGGGATTCTTCTGAGAGATTTAGGGAATATACTAGGATTGGTGTTCAAAAAGCGACCTTGATGGACACTCCCTATGTAGATATTAAATCTTCAATTTCAGAATGATATAGATACCACAATATACCTCTATGATTTATAATTGATAAGTCGTTCTTTTTAGAAATGTTGTGATTTCGTGTGGTATGTTAAAGAGTTTATGTTTTATGGGTGAAAAGTATATATTTTTTAAAATATCACGAGTTTTAAATATTCTTTGATTAATGGTTTCATTTATTATTTTTTGACATGTACTAAGGTTTTTGTGCTCATCCCATGTTTTTGAAATGTTTTCCATAGGGTAAATGGATGGGTAATAGAAATTAAGAAGTCAACAATATTTTTATCATTAAATGAAATCATGTTTAATTTAAATGTTTTTTATTTTGTGAAAATATAGATAGTGACTATAAGTGTCTAGATAGTAATATATGACTGGTTATTGAATAATTATGGCCTAATTCTCTAAAAATATAAATATAAAAATATCCTTAATGTGAATTCTCTGCATAATTGAACATTATGTAATTGTTATGGTTAAGGAAATATATTTAGTATTTGAGGAATGTTTAGATCAATTTATGGGTATGTATATTTTTAATAGAATATCCAAAAATTATTTTTAATTTATGGTTAAATTGAAAAGATATAGAATTTGAAGATTAACATGTAAATTAGTTTATTATATGTCTATTCAGAATGGGCTTCCATTAATAAATAATGAAAAATGTACTAGGATGAAATCCATAGGAAAAAAATTTCCAAATGTGAAACTAGAGATGGTCAGAATTTGAACTGAACAGTTTGTTGCAAGAATGGTGTGGTAAAATCAGGATATAAATGGTTGTGGTATCCATGTAAGAGAACATCCTGATCAACTATAGTGGAACATGTTGGTAATGAGAATTTCATTATTCAACTTCCACCATCCTTAAGAGGAACATCAAAACCTAATGTAGATGAAGTGTTGATTAAAGAATTATAAAATATTTTTTATGTCATCGAGTGTTCAGACAGTCAAAATGATAGTCCAAATATTTACAATTTTTAGGGTGAAGTCAACTAGTAATGGTCTATGATTAATAATATCAGAGATATTGAGTATATTGATTCTCTTGATTGGGATAAATTCAAAGGTATGTTTCTTGAAAAATATTTTCCTATAGTAGTTCCACTTAGTATGGAAAAATATTCATGGAATTGATGCAAGAGGATGACTTGGTGGTTACATACGAAGAAAATTCACTCAAATGGAATTGTATACTCTAAATTTCATTCAAGATCGTGATAGTAAAATCAATCATTTTAACTCAGGACTAAATCCAATATTTTTATGGACATTGGATTCTTATGAGTTCAAAATGTTATGAAAAATTTATTTTATGTGCAAAGAAGGTTGAAATAGAGATTGTTGATGATAATGATCTCTTTCAAAAAATTTATATTAAGAGGTCAAGAAGGTAAGCCAAAGAGAAAATTTCTCCAGAAATGTCAAATGGTAAGAAAATTATGTTTACATTTTGGGAAAATTGAGGTATAAAAACATTGGGGAATGCCTTTGGAATTCTAGTAAGTTCTTCCAATCTGGTAAAATGAGACACAATCCTCGAATTTACACTGAAATGATAAAGGTAGTGGTAAGGAAAAATTTGATTTATAGTCAGTAATACATTTTATGTGTAATGAGATGGGTCCATATGAAAACTAGTAGCCAATAAATAATTTGAATGATGGGAAATAGCCAGACTAGAAGGAGAAAACATTGAGGAAATTCATTTTCAACTACCTCAATTGATGATAGTCCATCAAATGAAGTACTATTAAGTAGATTGTTTGTTTACTCACATTATTCCAAAGTGTTTTTTGATTAACATTATACACATTAATTAATTTATGAGAACAATTATGGATAATTAGAAATTCCACATCAAGAAACGAATCCATAAGATATGGTAAAAACTCATTGGGGAAATTTTGTGGTAATAAGAAATTATAAAAATCATCATGTCCTTGTATCTGGAATGAATTTCGCTGCATGCTTTTTCATTTTATTCTAGTATAGATTGATTATATTTTGGGTATGTATTGGATTTCATTATACCATGCTATGATTATATAAAAATATAGTGAAGTTTCTTTTCAGAAATACTTTTAGTTTGGGTACAAGACTGAAACCTTACAATTAATAACATATTATGAAGCTGAGAAACTATTAAAATATGGATATGAATGTTGAATTTTACATATTGTATAAAAAAGTATCTATTATGATTAATGATTTGACATCGATAAATGATTATCATGATTTTTTCTAATGAGATTCTTAACATTATTCATGATCAAGAGGGTGAATTTACTATTGAATTATTTCTTGGTTTTAAACCTCTTTCAAAACCCGCTTACTGAATGAGTAAAAATGATTTCTTATAGTTAAAGAATAAATTTCAGGTGTCATATGATAACTATTTTATTCAACCTTTCACATCACCTAGGGGTTCCCCTACATTGTTTGTTAAAAATATCGATGGTTCAATGAGAATTTTCAACGATTACAAAGCCAAGAATAACATCACTATTAATAAAAAATATCATCTTACTCATATCGATGATTTCATTGATCATCAACAGGGGGAAGAGTATATTTCCAAGAGAGACTTGTGGTCTGGGTACCATCAGTTTAAATTAATGTGTGTATACATTAAAAATACCATGTTATATACTAGATATAGACATAATGAATTTTTAGTTATGTTGTTTGGGTTAACTAATGCGCATTCTATATTTATAGATCTTATGAATAAAATTTCCTGTGAGTTCTTAGGTATGTTTTGTGTTTATTTTTGTTGATGAAATTTTTATATATTATAAAAGTATATAGGATCATGAAATTAATTTAAGTGTTGTCATTAAAATCCAAAAAGAAACTAAACCATATTGGAATTTATGCTACTGAAAGTTTTGGTTACAAATAATTTCATTACTTGGTGACATTATTTTAATGCATGGAAAAACTATTGAACCTTATAAATCATATGTTGTAGAATAATGTCCAATGCCCAGAAATATAACTAAGATTCGCTGTTTTCTTGGTTTAACAAGCTATTAAAAGGGGTTTGTTTAAATTATTTCACTATGTCCTAGAACACTGGCTATGATAACTCAAAAAGGAGATATGTTCATCTTGAAAAAATAATTTGATGATTCTTTTATATAATTGTAAATAAAATTTGTGAACTCTCTAGTATTGGAATTTCCATCCTGAAATGGTTTATTTGTTATCTATTATGATTCATCATTTAATGGAATTGTTTGTGTCCTAATAAATAATTATTAGGTAATTTCTTATGCTTTATGTCTATTGATAACTCAACAGCTAAATTACACTAAACATGATTTAGAATTAGATGTTGTAATTTTTGAATTAAAATTTTGAGCAAATCATCTGTATCGTGTGAAATTTAAAAAATATACTAACCATAAAATTTTAAATTATATATTCACAAATAAAAATTTACAATGAGACATATAACATGATTGGGACTATTCATGTATTATGATTGCTTGATTCATAACCATCCTAGAACATAAAACAAAGTGGATGATGCTTTATGTTACATAAGTAATTAGAAATTAACCATTATACATCTGGAACACAATCCTTTGGTTAATAATTTAATAAACTGATTCATGAATGTTATTAGGGCTGGAAATTCTTCTTTTTGGTTCCATGTTTTAGTTGAATCTTCTCTCTCAAATATAAATAAAATAGAATTGAAGGATATTATATAATAGTACAAAAATGTAAAATTGGTTCAAAGAGGTATGTTTTATGAATTCAATATTGATAAAAATTGTGCTTTTTGGTTTTATAATAGGTAATGTGTGCCTTGTGATCCACATTTCAACAAAGAGTTATTATGTGAAGCTTATAGTCATCCATTTTTAGATAATCATGGAAATATTATGATGTATCGATTTTCTCAGGAGTATTACTTGTGGGATAAAATTAAAATAGATATTAATGACTTTACTGTGAAGTTTTTGACTTTTCACTAGGTTCCATCAGTACAATTATTACTAAAGGGAATACTACAACAATTTCCAATGCCAGAATGAAAATGGGAAAATATTTCCATGGATTTTTTTGTGGTATTACTAAATATTTGCATGGTAACAATGCCATTTGGGTTATTGTTGATATATTGACTAAAGTTTTTCATTTTCATCCTATTCGACATACACTATCTCAATATCGACTTTCATGGATATATCTTAAAGAGATAGTCATGTTACCTAGAGTTCGTCTCTCTGTTGTATCTAATAATCACCTAGTATCACTTATAACTTTTGGAAAGACCATTAAAATTCATTGGGAACTAAATTAAATTTCCATAAAACATTTCATCCTCAATCAATATGGGAAATGAGAATGAAAAATTTGGACTTGGAGGATATATTATGTGCTTGTGCAATGGATTACCAGTGATGTTGGAATCTACATATTTCATTTGTTTCATTTTATTATAATAATGGTTTTCATTTTAGTATTCAGATGGCACCATTTGGTAATTATATAGATTTCAATGTCAAACTCCATATTTTTGGAATAAAATTGGTGAAATAGTGTTTATGGGACCAAAATTAGTATATGATGTGGTAGAAAAATTCACAAGATTCAGAAATTTCTGAGGACAACTCAATGTGGGAATAAAAGTTATACAAATTACCAGAGGAAGGATAATTATTCTATAGTATGTGATAATATAATTCATAATGTTTCTCTATAGAAAAGTGTCATGTACTTTTTTGTAAAAGTGAAGCTGAGTCCATGGATCATTTAACCTTATTAAATCTTATAGAAAGTCATATCAGTTAACTACAGAGTAACATTACCTTATAGTTTATCCTAGGTACACATAATTTTTCAGGCTTCGATGTTATGACATTATATTCTATATCAATCTCTTGTTTTGAGTCCAGAAGTAGTTCAGTTGGAAGAGAATCATTCGTTTGAGGAACAACTAGTACATATTTTTATCTGCATAGACAAAGTGTTTCAGAATCCGGTGATTCATTTAGATTAGTTTTTATGGACAAACAATATAATTGAAGAGTCAATAAGGAAATACAAAAAATACTATGAGGGTGAAATATCCCCACTTATTTGATAAGTGAACAAAACTGCGAGGATTAAATCTTCAAAAGGGGGAAGGATGTGACATTCTAGGTTATTATAAAATAAGTGTATTTCTTATCTATTAATATTTTCAAATTAGATATTAATTTTATTTTATAGTAGACACAATGCATAATACCATACCTCACATGATAAAATGAGTTTTTTCAAAATATTATGCTACACACAAGAATAATTTATACCAAAAAATAATGCATTATTAGTATTAGTTTTTTAAATGGTTTTTAACAGTCGGAAATTGTAAATGGTGGGAATGAAAAAACAAACTATATTATCTGTACAGGTGTTTATTAATTGCTTTAAATTTCTTCCAACAAATTTTTTGATATTAAAATAATAAATAATCCAAATTTAGGCAAAAAATCCAAATATTTTTATTTGATTTTTTTACCTCTTTTTGATAGAGAACCTATTTTGAATCTATTTTTAACACATTTGTATGTTCTATTTGACAAAAAAACATCTTTATTGTAATAGTGACATGAAAATATTGTTTGAATATGTTTTCGGTATTTTTTTGATTGTAATGTCCTAGAATCTCCGAAAAATGTTTTTTATTAAATGAAATTGTTTTGAGACTATGAAATTAGTCCGCACGTGATTCCAAGGTCCTAAGTGACCAGAATGATCCGTCGAAAAATGTTAAGATTTAAATAGTGTGTGTGAGTGGTTTTCCTGAAAAATTTGAATAACTATTAAATGGGTTCCCAGATCAAAAATCAGAGGGCACTATTAGGTTCAGGATGGCAGTTTTACCCCTGGAATGACTTCAGTTTAGTCAGAACATGCCTCCGGTTAGAAAACCTTAAAATGGTATACCTGCAAATAAAATAAAATAATAAAATAATTGTATTTTTCAAATGCTTATTACTCATAAACGGTGACATGGATTTAAAATTTGACCCCACCGATGAGCTCATGAGTGAATGCTTTTTTAAGGTATAGCCTATCCTCATCCAACAGAGGTCGAGGGTGACTGTTATTAATTTTTGAACTTTTCGGAAGGTACATTCAGTAATTTTTTGGGTGACAATTTCTATCTTTTGAACCGGTGCTTAGACAAAAAATTTGGGGGAACTGTAGAATCATAAGCAATAGGATTCACATAAGGGAATATTAACTTCGATCAGAAAGGGTCAGATGAATAATTTAACATTTGTACTATAAAAAATAATAATAAAATAACTCAACGACTTATTTTATTTCTTTCTTTTTAACTATTGTGAGGGGGTGGTGGGACAGCTCGATTTTCAGACCATTAAATGACAGGTTAAACATGGTTATATAAATAAACCATTGGGAGAATTAATAGGTTCATTAATTAAATTTTTTAATGATCCTCTTTAATTATGCAGTGAGTTGATATCCTCTTTTCTTCTATTTAATGAAATCTCGAGTAGGGTTTTTTTCACTAAAGAGTGGGACCTCTAAGGATGTGTCGGTGATGTCTTCCACCAATTTATAATGAAGCATTGATGACAATCGGAGGATTAGACAATGTGCACCATACGATGTGAACCTTATCTATCATTTTCCACACCCTTAAAAGTTGATGATCCTTCCTCATCCGTAATGAATTCATGCGAACTCGAGTTAGGGGGGTTCGTTTATGAGGTTCTTTGATTCTTTTACCTTCGTGATGTTGAAAACCTTCTCATGTTATAATGTTGATGCAAAGGGAGCGGGCCAAACCAAACAAGGTCCATAACCTCTACCAACATAACTTTGATTACGTTATTCATGCATGACTGACCAAATGGTCGCAATATTTAGCGATGGAAGCACTGACTAACTAAGAGATGGTGAGGGTGTAAGAAGGCGTTGCAGCAAATTAAGGGGTCTGTTGGCCATCACCGCCCGCATTGACGACTACAGTGCACAATAGAGGATTTTCATGGCACTGATAAGTGGATGATGAGGGGGTGGAATTTCCTGTCACGTTGATGTTGGGTGGCACACATCAGAGGAAGGCCGCAGCTTCGAGCCATGGTGGAAGGAAGACCCACACACTTTGGGATCTGCGGGTGATTGGTCCGAGTGGACTGGCCAAGAGGAGTTCTGCCAAACGGAACGGCTACTTCGATGACCTGAATAACTGATCTTTTTGGGAAGGGAGAGGACCCCCATGCCAGCCAGCGGGCCGGGAAATTCCACATCTTGGCGAGCCATGCCCAGTCGGGTGGGCCGGGCCTAACCCGTTCCAATCGGGCCTAACCCGTAGCAAGTAGGCCAAGCCCACATTCCAACGGACCGAAATGAACCTTGTCGAACCAGGCCGAGCCCATCCCCTTTAGGCCGGGCCTAGCGAACGGGGTTGGGATGGACCGACCAGGTCAGACCAGACCTAGACACACATACGGCCTGGCTTATCCTAAATGGGAAGACCTCCTAAACCAGGCATTTGAATGATGAACCCTCTGCGGTGTTGTAATCATACAGAAGAGATAGTCCTTTTTTAGACACTCCATGAGATATTTGTAGAATTTTGGTGTTTTTCTGGGTTGGATCATACATAAATTTAACATTTCCCTCAGTATTAAAATGTCTATAACTTATAGACCATGTGTCTATTTGTCGCATTGTCTATCGCGTTGGAACCCTTATAACATGAAAATTCATCGGGTTACTTCCTCTTGGGATTTCATTTGAGATGAAATATGACTGATGGATAGAGGAACAGATCTTCCTAGAATCAAGTGTACTTTCTGCGGGAATCTAGTGACAGGATGAGACCTGAATAATGAATAGAGATACTATTTGTATTAGCACGGAGAAATACTATGTTGATCAGCACTGAGAAATCCATTATAGATCAACACCGATCGATCCTATAAAGATCATTTATGAGAGATCCTGTGTGGATCCACACCAAGATATCATGTGTTGGTCAGCAGTAGATCCTCGTGACAGAATAAGATGATCTAGCTTTATAACTAACATTTTTTACTTCTGTACAAAAGATAAACCTGGGGTGATCTATATTATGATTTGTTCTTTGTGATTGACATCATGCATTTTGGATTTTCTTTTGTGGAATTATTGGAGACAATTAGGGGTTTCAAAGTCGCTACTGGGTATTTTTATATTCAACCCTACACAGGCTTCACCCACACCTTGTTGTGTCTTATGTTGATGACAGACAGCTCAACTATGTCATGTAGAGTCAGGGATTAACGGTGCTCAGAGGTCATTACCAAAAGGTGTATGGAGGTGACTGGTAGGTGTGGAGAGATGTGTTGATGAGCTATACCTATCCTTCATGTAATATCCTTATTGAACAACCTCAGGAGCAATTTTACCTTCTTTATGTACTTCTCTTTTAGTTGGTCGTGTATTTTGGCCCCATTACATTCAGTACACATTTTTACACTAAGTGGCGGTTTTTAGTTGTTTTTGTACCTTCCTTCTTTTGTGGTTTTTACTTGTCCGTAGTGTGCCATGTGTTTGTGTGTGTATAAGTTTTTGAGGCAATTACTTCCCATTTTAGGGATATTACATTCTGCTACTAGTCGCCAACCCCTTTCCCATGGAAGGTGGGCTTGGGGTAGTCTCGGGACGGGCCCCATGGGATGGGTCATGACAAAGTGGTATCAAAGGGGTCGGTTCTACAAGAAAAACTAAGGGTCAATTTTTCCTATTGAATAATATTGGTATGTGTCTTATGTTCAGGTTTCAGTTCAGGGAGTCCAGTGTTGGTGTGGTGGTCAATGTATCCATACATGAGGACCCTAAATTCTTTTTTCTAACTCGGTATACAAAAACATTTGTTTCATGCGATTTGATTTTTTTCTATTGATCTATTTTGAGTTAGCTCTCCATGTATGAACTTTTGACTATGGTTCATCTTGGTTCTCTATCATGATTCCTCCACACAAATAGCCATTCATGATTCTAGTGTGTGACCACATGGATGGTCCACAATGTGATGATGCTTTAGTACATGGACTATTGCCCGAGATGGTACCTTCGAGTGGTGTCCCAGTAATACTACTACCTGTTTGTCAGCAGATACTACCTGTGCTAGTGGTAGGGGAAACATATAGGCACTATGAATTACGTGAGTTTTAGAAACATATACCACTTAGGTTCTGAGGATATCCTATCTCACAGGCGTCTAAGGACTCGCTTGAGGTGGTGACCGAGTTTCCATCTAGCCAGGGCACAATTCAATCTGATGGTGGTCCAAGTATTGAGCCTTCTATGTGGCTCAGCAAGGCGATGATAGGGTTTAGATTAACCTGATCTTACGAATATGTGACTTTTATGTGGAAATTTATTGAGAACCTTCTTAAGACTAGGGGTCTCCTACCATAAAAATATAAGGGGTATGTTTCCCCAAGATCTTATACAGCTTCAGCATGATGACAAGTCAGTAGCTAAGTATTTTTCAAGGCATAATAACCATTCTAGTTACTCAATGAATACAATATGAAAAATTATTTAGGGATCGGACATCTGAGAGATATGTTATTAGGGACATCTGAGCCGACACTATTTTTATGTGAATTATTACTTGTGTAAGGGTGTCTGAGTGAACCTTTGTGGTTGAATGTTCATTGGATGAGAAGACACAACCAATGAATGTTAGAAGTGTGAAAGCAATAAACTGATGACTGTCTCAGAGACTTGGGTGTGTAAAATGTTTCGGGAAGAGGAAGTGATAGGGATAGATAAATCTATAGGGTAGTAGGTATGAATGTGGAGCTAGGAGAGAATCATGAGGCGGTACACATTTTGACATGTTACAACCACCATCCCAATGTGGTTTCCAACAGGGCCATGGAGCTGGAAGAAACAGGAAGGGAGTAGCTACATGCGGTCAAAAAGTGTGACCCAACAGCTCCTTGAATGATTAGAGTTATGGTCTGTGTCTACTAATAGTTTCTGTATTAATAGACATAGGTTCCAATCTTTCCTTCCTATCACGATTCTTGTTCATGTCCTAGAGTTTCTGGTTAAACCATTGACTTGACCCTTTCATCTGGAGATACCTATGGGAGGATACTTTATAATCACACTTATGTCAATAGTTTGATTTGACCTTTGAGGTTAGAGTTTTGGTTAGAACCTCTTGGTGGAAGAGTTGAGGCCTTATAATGTCAGTTTGGGTATGGACTGGTGATCCACATTTCATGCTAAGATTGACTATTTTAGGAAAATTGTTGTGGTATATTTTCAATGTTGGAATGAGGTTTTCCATGATCGGTGAAAATGGCAACCCATGATGCATAGGATAAACTGATGCGTAGGAGGCTGCAGTAGATAACTCTTGAGTCAGCTATCCTTACAGTTTTGGGAATATGAATTTTGAGTTTTTAGATCCAACAGTTGTGGTAGAGTATGGGAACATCCGTTATAAATTTTTTTCCATTATTACCTCCCCATAGGGAGAGGGAATTCTGCATTGGCATGTACCCAGGGATGGCACTGGTATATACAACTTCATATCAGATGGCCCCCACGAAGCTCCAGGAGGTGAGAGTATAGTTGGGAGACTTGTAGAGGAAGGTCATAGTAAGACCCGGTTTTTGAGGTCATGTTTGGATTACGGACACTATAACCAAGTGGCTGTGGAGAATCAGTAGCCACTACCAGAGGTTCGATGGAACACCAATCAGTTAAAAGGGTTAGACACAGACATTGATGGAATAGTGAATGTAGGATTTTTAGTAGTTGATGTAACAATGATGATTTGAGTTCCAATGGGACTATTACATTGAGATATTCTACACTCTTGGGATGGGGAACGTGGTGGAAGACACAATCAGAAAGAGGTCTACATTACAGTTGCTGAGTGAGGCAACAGAGAAGCTATCTATGTTTCACATATCCTTTGTGTATAGTGATGATGTAGCTTGCCTCTGGAATATGATTGTGACTCCCCCACTCCTTCAACATGTCTGGGTAGCATATCTTAGGGACATTGACTGAGATACTGGACATGATTAGATATCATCAAGATGGGCTCCTGGATGATTTTATGAAGGTGGGGAGTACATCGGCCTTTTTAGAGGACATCCATGGTACTATTAACTATACGAGAGGATGCATTATCGGAGTTCCACACATCCCCTTTGACGGTACATCCATATGTTTAAAAGTTGTACCCAGACCTATGACATCAGTAATGGTGTCCAGGGATGAAGAAAGAAGTGGAAGAGTTCGTTTAATGATGCCTCTTTTGTTAGAAAGTTAGAGCTGAGCATCAAGTTCCATCATGCTTGAGCATAGCATTCACCCACAGACAGATGGTTAGACAGATCAGACCATATAAACCATGGAGGACATACTTCATGCTTGTGTCATGGATTTTGGTCTTAGTTGAGAGGAACACCTACCACTGGTTAATATTGTGTATATCAATAGTTATCACTCCACCATTTGTAATGGAGACGTTTGAGGCCTTATACAGGTGGACGTGTGGATCACCTGTTTGCTGGAGAACCTAGGGGAGTTAGTAAACATGGGTCCGGGGTTCTTATGGGCTACCACAGAGAAAGTGAAGATCATCTAGGAGTGGATAAAGACTGCACAGAGCCAGTAAAATTCATATGCTGATAAGAGACAAATACCCTTGAAGTTAATGGAGGGATATCATGTATTCATATGGGCCTCACCCTGACCAGGATTGTGGAGATTTGGTAAGGGCGACAAGCTATTTTCAAGGTTCATTTGACATTTCCATATCCTCATCACATTAGGATAGGTGGTGTGCTGGTAAACTCTTCCCCCCACAATTGCAATGGGAGAATAATGTATTCCATGGATCGTAATTTAAGAGGTATGTTCCTGATTCATTACATGTTATCGACCAGGGTGATTTGGACTTTGGCGATGGGGTGACTATTATAGTGTTCTCGGTAGAGATAGTGGATCGATAGGAGAAAGTGCTTAGTGGATGGTCGATCCCTCTGGTGCGTGTTCGGTGGTAGCATGAGAACCACCAGGAGAGCACATGGGAGTGGGAGGCTCAAATTCGTGTTCGTTACCCTCATTTGATTGATTTTCCTTTGTTTTGTGTTTTGAGTATTTAAATCCCTATGGTGGGGAAAATGTTATGTTCTAGAATTTTTCGTATAATTTATTTTAATTATATAGAATTATTTCGAGACTGTGAAATGTGACAAAACGTGATTATGAAGTCCGTAATACCCGAAATGATCTGATGAAAGATGATAAGATTTAAATAGAATGTGTGAGTGGTTTTCCTAAAAAATTTCAATAACTCTTAAACAGGTGCCCAAATTAGATATCTGAGGGCACAATTGCATTCAGGATAGTGGGTTTATCCTTGGTGAAACTGAATTTTTGTTGTAGTACGCCTCTGTTGAAAAAACTAAAAAATGGCATAACCATAAATAAAATAATTAGATAGAATTATTTTATTTTTCAAATTATTATAACTAATGAACGAAGGCTCAGATTAAAAATTGGAAACCACTGCTAAACTCATGAGGCTATGCTTCCTTAGAAAAAGCCTAACCTTTGTTGGCATAGGTCAAGGGTGACCGTTAATTTTTTTTTTCTTTTTTAAGGTACAGTCATTAAACATGTGAGTGACGATTTCTATCTTTTGAACCGATGCATGGATTAAAAATCTAAGGGTACCTTTGTATTTCTAGCACTGGGATTAACTTAAGGGAAGCTTAACTTTGACTGTCAAGGGTGGGATGAAAAAGTTAATTTTTGGACATTATAAAAAAATAAAAAATTAACTCAACGAGTTATTTTATTTATTTCATTGTAACTGTTGAGCGGTGGTAGAGGGACCACTTGGTTGGGAGACCATTTAATGTACGGTTACACATGGTTATGTAACCACTCCATTGGGAGTATTAATAGGTTAATTAATTAAATTTATTAATTAAACTCATTAATTTTTTGGTGAGTTGGTCTCCTATTTTCTTCTATATAAACAATGCTCAGTTAGCAGTCTTTTTGCACAGAATAGAGGAACCTCTAACACAGTGACAATGACATATTCCACCAATGGATATTAAAATTTTCCTTCATCCGCAACACCCTCAAACATGGATGTTCCTTCCTCATCTGTAATGACTTCCAACCAACTCGTGGTAGGGGGATTTTATTAAGAGTCTTTATGATTCTTTAACTTTTTGATGTTGAAAAACATCCCAAGCTATAACGCTAATGTGGAGGGTGTGTAATGAACTAAACAAAGTTTGGACCCTCCACCAACGTTACATTGATTGTGTTCTTCATGGGTGACTGACCAATACAACAGAAAATGGTAGCAGCGGTCGTCTCTCACTGACCCCGAGAAGGTGGTTGCACCAAAAGGTGTTGTGTTGGATGATGGGGTAAACCTCCAATTGCCGGCCACATTGATGACTATGGTTCACTATAGGGGAGGGTTGCAGCTATGAGCCATGGTTGACTGGGGGTCATCATCACCCGCGATGATGCATGGCAGCACCCCGCGGAGGAAGGAATTAGCTTCGAGCCATGGAGGTGGGAAGACCCGCGCCCCGCAGGTTCTGCGTGTGACCGCTCCGAGCCGACTATCCTAGAGGTGGAGCGGCAACTGGCGCCACTACTTTGAAGACCCGAACGACCGAGCCATTCGGGAAGGAAGAAAACACCCATGCTAGCTAGTGTGTACAGTTGTTCTATGGCATAATGGGACACATCCAGCCCGGTGAGTCGGGATGACCATGTGGCCCCACAAGCTGGACTAGGCCCTGTTAAAATGGGCCAAGCCCTTCCCCTTTGGACTGGGCCCTACGAGCCGGGTCGGTTCGGTTTGACTGGGTCTGATCGGATGCAGACCCACTTACGTAACAGTTTCTATTAAATAGGCATACCTCCTTAACCAAATGTCCATTTTTTGAACCATCTACGGAATTGGAATCCTTCAGACGATACAGTCCTTTTTAGGAAACGCCATGAGAGATGTAGAGAATGTTGGAGTTTGGCCAGGTTGGATCGTACATAAATCCAACTGGGCCTCAGCATGAAAATATATATAACATTCATATCAGGTGTCTAGTTGACCATTCTAATTTTTTGTTAGAGCCCTTATGGAATAGCGATTAATTAGGTTACTTATTCATGGGATTTCATGCCGGTAGAAATACAACTGATTGCTTGAGGAGCTGATCCTTCCATAATCAAGCATTATTTGTGCATGAATCTAGTGTCTAGTTGAGATGTTAAGAATGAATAGTTATCCTGTGTGGATCAACACCGAGGGATCATGTGTGGATTAGTACCAAGCGATCCTATGTTGATGAACTCCTAGGGATCTTTTGTGGATCAGCATCGAGTGATCCAGTGTGGATCAGCACCGAGAGATCTTGTGTGGGTCAGAAGAAGAGCCTCATGACAAACTAAGATGATCTAGCTTTATTAATAAACAAATGTACTTCTTTACTTATGTTAAACATGGTGTGAGTCATCTTTTGATTTCTTTTCATTATGTTTGAGATCATTCTTTTTGGAATTTTCAGAGACCATCGGGGGTCTTGGGGTCCATACTAGGTATTGATATACTCACCCCTGCAGGGGCTTCACTTGGACCTTATTATGTCTTGTGCAGACGACATACACCTATACTATACCTTGAGGATTCAGGACATGACGGGGCTCAGAGGGGATTCAAAGATGGTGTACGGAGGTGACCGGTAGACATGGAGAGCAGTGATGACAAGCTGCACCTACCCTTTAGGTATGAACCTTGGTGGATGAAATTAGAAGTTGTTTTACCTTTTTTTATAATTACATTAAAATTGTCCTTGTATTATGGCCCCTTTACATTCAGTACTCACTTTTATAATCAGTGGGTTATTTAGCCGTGGTTGTACCTTTATTCTTCTGTGGTGTTTACATGTGTGCAGTGTGCCCTATATGTCTGTGTAAACGTGTTTGAGGCAATGCCTTCCCATTTTAGGGATATTCCATTTCGGTGCTAGTCACCAACCCCTAACCTATGGAAGGAGAGATTAGGGTAGTCATGACATGGGCCCTGGGGGATGGGTCGTTACACTAAAGACTTTAAAATTTTAATGAATAGTAAAAAATACTGCATTTTAATTTAGAACTTCTTTTCATAGAATATATTTAAATTTAAATTTTTATATTTTAATTGGGCTTAATGTAAAATAATATTATGTTTTTATCATTAAATCTAATTTTTGTCATTGGATATAATTTCACATAAACATGTGATATAAACACATGTCAATCTTTTGATTGGTTTCACTTTTAAACACCCAATTTTCTCATTTTTTTTCAACAAGGATTATTTTATAATTAATAAATGTAACATATATTATTTCAAATTTGAAAAATTGATTCCATATTTCAAATTATAGGGTCCAAATTATGTAGATAGGTTCTGTATTTTGATTTTATGAATAGTAATTTTGCAAAAAAAAAATTACCATGGTTAAAGGTAAATGAGGTAAATTGGGGTAACAATCAAAATGATAAAACAATAAAAATTCTCTAAAACCAACCAACATTATTTTGGATGAATAAAAGACAATATTTAAGATATATGTTTTGGAATTAACTCTTTTAATGGACTTTTTTCATGAAAGTCTTATAAAAAAATTTAAAACAAAAAGAAGTGACCACATATCACCCTCTTATTTATTATAAGTATAATAATTTTAATATAGGGATAAACCTGATAAACCTTAAATAATAAATAGATTCTAAGGAAAATATCTACATCATGCATAATTTTTTATAATTTTTACTGATTAAATAATTATCATAAATATTGACACACCAGTAATATAGTTATTATTTTATTAATTGAAATATCAAATAGATGATATAAAAATTATTAAAATAAATATAAATCAAAAAAATTAGTGTATATAATGAATTTTCTAGGTTACTAACAAGTATTAGAGACTATAAAATGTCTTTTCCAAATTTATCTCTCCTTTTAGATTTTATTTATGTACAAAGAAATGAATAGAGTCAAAATTGAAACTATTGATATTAAAAAAAATAAAATTTTATAAAATTATTTAAAAATCAATAAAATATTTTAAAATTAATTGGTGGACATGATAAGGACAAAATATTCAGAAAAAGTGTCAATTTTTGGGTAATTGTACCCATATAAGTAAAATTTATAGCCTAATGATATTTTAAATGTCGTTACCACAATTAAAATAAAAACAGAAACATTTATGGTAAACCAAATATATATTGTTTAAAATAAAATCAATACTTTTATAAGAATTATTGGATGAAAGGTTTTAAAACCATACTCATGATAAATTTGAAAAAACTCATGTTAGATTCATTTGGTTTGAATAATTAATTTATATTAAATTCATATTTTTAAATTTTCCAAGGGTGCCCCACCCCTCTCCTATAAAAATTTACCCACACCTATCTATTACTCACATTTATAAACAATTTTGGTTTATCCATTATCTACCCAATGCCCTTCTTAGATTCCATCCCAAAATTCATGAGGCCTAATTTTTGGCATAATTTTATCCTTATATTTTTTAAGGTGATTTTCAATGGAGATCAACTGAAGAATATGTATTATTTTCGTTAATTTTTTCTATTTTTTTCTTATTCCACTCTATAAAATATTCTTAAACCATAATGAAATAATAAATCCAGTATATGCAATTTATTGATATATTATTAAAATATCATCCCTTGAATCCAACTCCAATTCTGTCAAATAGGAAATAAACCTTTCATTTGTCTGTATTGTGGACTACTGCCTCACGAACCAATATAGTGTGTTTTTTTATTAAAGTATCTCAAGAGTGGTAATAATATTGGAATTAATGCTTATATATTATGTTCATGACATATTTATCTTTATATGAGAATAATATATCAGTTATGTACTTACCTTCCATGCACATAATAATGATAATGTTATTCGTGTGTACGTGTGAACTATAACCTCTGATAATTTATATGAATCTTTTTTATTCACCACATCACTTTTAATATATAAATATATATATATATACCATACTGATTATTATGATGTCAATAAAATTACGATAATTCTGGAAATATAATATAATAATTTCCATATTTCCATAATTATCAATGAAAAATGGAAGCATTACTAATGTGTACGTACAACCTACAATATCCATGATTATAATGTTGTTCATTTTTCATTCAATAAATAAAATTAAATTGAAAGGTACAATTTATTTATAAAATTTACTATTATTTCTAGAATGTTATTCTCAAGATTATGGACTTTTAACCTCATGGAGAATTGACATCCTTCCATGTTCACTTTCAACTCAAGTACCGAATATCGACAAAACATCCAATATGATGTTAAATAATTATGTAATTTTCATATCATGGTTATAATTGATAAAAAATGAATAATAAAATATAAAATGGATATAAATACAATTTAAATAAACCAAATTTTATTCTTTAGTAATACATTGATTTTACATGATTAGTTGGACTCACTTTAAGGGACATCATCTCAATCTGTTTTCATGGAGGGGTATTTTGATCATATACACCACCATATTTTATACAATTTTTAATAAACCCATTTGAGTATTAATTTCATTATATTATTTTAAAAAAGAATATTTTTACTATGAATCATTTTACTAATTCAAAAAAGGAATGTATTTTTAATATATGCGTTGACAATCACTTTTCTGCTACCATAGCCATTATTTGATATTTCAATTCATCTACAAGAAATAAAGTTTTTTAAAAGATAATTATTTAGGATATTACATTTTAAAGTATTTTGTTATTGATAATGGTTTTTATATTTGATTGATTATTTTTATATATTGAAATTATATATTTTTATTGTATTGTGGAATTATTTTTTTTTCATTTTGATTATTTTATGTGTTATGATTATGTTATGGTTATTGGGAATTGTTTATGTTTATGGGTGGTTCTATGATAAACTAAGGGAGTGTGATCTTGTGATATCTCTCTAATACATTGGTTAATGAGATGGATTTAAATAGTGTATTTTTTTCCAAAGAGATTAGGAAATATACTATGATGGGTATTCTAACATAACCTTGAAGGTTACTCCCTATGTAGCTGTGAAAGCTACAATGTAAATTTGATATCGATTACTGAAGCACCCTTTATGATTTTATTACTACTAAGATTTTTTTAGGAATCATAAGATTTTGTATGATGGATATTTTGAGTTTTAAATATACATATGTTAACAATTTCATTCCATATTTCATATACCTTATTGAGAGATTTTTTTATAAACCCTAATTTTTTTTAAAAAAAATCATGTGTTTTAAAGATGGGTATGAAAAATGAAGAAGTCAATAATATTTTTATGAAGAAAATCTATCTTGTTTTATTTATCGAGTTTTATTTTTTAAAAAAAATGGATATTGAGTAGAAATGTCCACATAGTAATATTTGAGTTGTTATGTAATAGTTATGGTTTAATTCTCTAATAATCTAAACCTGAAAGGATACTCAATGTGAATTCATGACTTAAATCAAGATTATGTGATTTTTTAGGATAGGGCCTTATAATATCTTTTATCATCATCTTAAAATGAAGTCATCGATAAATCCCCATAGTCGTGGAATTAATATAAAAATTTATTTCAATCAAGGTCTATATATATGTACATCAATTAAAATTTAAGGGAAAATATTTTCTTGACATATTTGGTAATGTCATATAACTTATAACACAACCAAATTTTATTTTCTATTTATAAAAATATGATCGAATGGTTTTTATCAATACATCAATATATGAGATTCTGGATATAAATTAATAATATGATCGTGTCAAATGATCAATAAACACATTCATGTAGAATAATATCATTTGATATATATAACATGTGGAATTTCAACAAGTAAGTATGTTCTCATAACTAACTCTATTAAATATTTCCATGTGTGAACATAATGAGAAGAATTATAAATGTTTTATAATCACCCAACACCGGGTAGCCAAACATTATTTACTTCTCATCAAATAGATCTCATCCAAACATATAATATTTATTTATGAATTTATTCATAGCACTTCACAGTTCCCATCATATTGAGAAATTATATTGACATTTTAACGAGGAAGATAAAATGTGGGAATTATCACAGTAATATTATATAGATAAATATTCATCATGTGATAAGATATATATTGATATTCATGTCCTTTATTCAATAGTAAGTGGAATGTATAATATTGTTAGTTCGAGGTCACTAACCCAAACTGATTCCCACTTTCAATAGAGTCATATACAAACAAATTAAATAATTATTTATTACAACTAATCTTGAAACATACAAAGAGATAACTATTTAATCATAGGGTATTAGATTTTTCATCTTTTGGAACTCAATTTAAAATGACCCCACCCATTGAGAAAAAATCAGAACTATGAGGTTCATTTAATTTGAATGATTTATATGTTGATGTAAAATTGGATCCTTAGTGAGGGAATCCCCTGTTGTATTATTAAAATAAAATATAGTAACATCTTTACTGTTATAATTTACATCAAGATCATGGATGACGTTGTGTTGTAGAAATGATTTTTGGCATCAAAACAAGACCCAACATACTCAGAAACTAGTATAAATTCAGTGACTAGTGGATTTGCTGAACTCATCCAACCCATAACATCTTCATTTTGAAAGAATACATATTCCAACATAGATTTGAAATCATTATGTTCTATCTAGAAATAAAAAATATGTATATTCCCTAATTAATATATCCCCATCTCTTCTATAAACCTGGAATATAACCTTGGTATTCCTTAGATAGTTTAGAATTTTCATCATAATATTCAAATGTTGTCCTACTTGATATTATTGAAATATTCCTACCATGAACGAAAAATATAAAGCATGAAGAGTCAAACTTGTAATATAATAAATTATAAAAAATATCATGGAATAATAAGAAATTATTCTGAGTATCTATCTCTTATGTTGTATTTGATGAATCATTTTCTTGGAGATATGTGTACCATATTACACTAGTAATAATTCCAAATTGAAATTTTCAATAATAAAACACTTTAGTATATAAACAATGTATCTACCATAAAATATTCCAAAATTTCTCTTTGTTAAATGCAGAATTATCTAAATCCCATGAATATATGTTGATTTTCCTATTACCCCTAAAAATTTGGGATACATCTATAAAGTTAAAGCAATGATCTAGACTAATTTGGGTTATGGATGGCCAATAACTGTATGGATTTGTTTCCTATGGCTATATGTGTGGATATATTCAAAGTTAATCCCAACTGTGTCTATTGGATTTCTATCACCAATGTGAGAAAAATGTAACACTAGAGGAGCATGGAAAATCCCAGATAGTGATGGTGAGGTAATAAAAAATTTATAATAATATAAATATATTTATAATTCATTGACACAGACAACGATATATATATATATATATATATTAAATATTTATTTTTAGTATGTTTATTAGTAGATTCATAAATTATTATTATTTATATATGGGATATATAAAATTTAATCTCACTAGTAATGGGATATGTTTTCCTCGAAGCAAGGTCATGGAGCTTGTGGATATAGTTCATTCACTTATAGAATTAATATATATTGTATCTCACCATGGCTAAAAGTTTTTATTCAATAATTATAACTAGAAGGATATATCAATAACAATAACACCCATGATAATCCCAATACTTATTATAACATGTATTTATAACATCATTACATTTGGACTAGGAATAAAATAATATGTTTTTGTGAACATTTCCTCTAGTTAATTAAAAAGATATTAAAAAAGACCTTCTAAGGTAATTTTAAGAGTGGTATTATATAGTTGATTTTTTATGTTTCTCATGACTCAAAAGGTGTCACTTGAATTTGAATGAGTTTCTTGGGTGTCTGGTCCTAAGAACATAGTTTTATAAAAGGCTAGTAAGGGTGCATGGTTTTTTCAACACCATGTAGCCCTCTAAGAAGAATCCTTTCCACTTGGTATGGTGGAAAATGTGGTGGAACATGGTTTGGTTTAATCTTGTTAGGGGTGATGTATGGTATTTTTAAGGTACTGATGTTTGTTATAGATGTGGAACATGGTTTACACACAATTTACTAAACCATGGATCAAGATCGCACCCTTAGTGAATCATAACTAGTATCTATGAAGGGTTTAGGATTACGTTTTATCAAACCATGAATGCTAACCATGTAGGGCGTGGATTTTGAATATAAATCCTACACAGTTGGAATACTATAATAATAAAATTCATTCTTATTCATGGTCCTCATTAATCGGATCAAAGAGACAGTTTTCCCATCCATGTTATTTTTTCCTCTCCTTATTTTCCTTCTCCTTCATATACACAAGGGGAAACCACTCCATATCCCTTTATCCTCCCATCATACAATATTGGAGATATTTCTCATATGAACATTATTTGATTCACATTATTGGGATTTAGATAGGTAATAGTACGTTCTACATTACACTACTTTTCATCCACAGTTTCTATTCCCATATTTTACTTTATTTCTGGGTGTGATAAATTTCCCAATTTTAAGGGTGATTGATGATTTTTTTGATATACCTCATTCTAGATAAATTAGTGACTCGACACTATAAGGATGGATCATTATAAAAATGAAATATGTGGTCTATATACTTTTCAAAAAAATTCATTACATTTATATTTTGTTGTCATTGTTCCACACATCGGGATTCCAATGCAGTTCTCATAAATTGTGAAATTCTCAAAATTAAATTGTATGAGAACTCCGATTATGACAATAAACATGATAATAATGTTGGAGGTGAAGGCCTCAACCCAAACCAACCCATTGGGTGAATTTCAGAAATTTAAACAATTTATTATTATCTTCCCTATGAAAAATCCACCCACATGGGTGTTCTATTTAAATATGATTAATTGAAATTATAAAACAATCTAAATAACTATTGATGTGGGAATTATAAATATCTTATAGAGTAATTGAGTTTATTGAAATAAATGAATTTCAAAATGAAATTCCACGTTTTCTAATAAAACCTCTTTTTGTGGTGTTTTTCCTTAAATTAATGATTGGATTGATTGATGATGCATATTATGTCTTGGGTGCTTTCCAAAACCATCATTATTTTTGAATAAATGGGATGGAATGTCACATAGAATATTCTATTAATGACTTTAATTGTGATAATTTTCTTTATCTGATGTTGTGGAATGGATGATCACATTACATTTATTAAATTGTAAATGAAATATAATAAACCTGATACACTGATCCATTAGAGATATCAACATTAACAATAAATAACATTGGGATTAGGGCCCCAAAAAAGTTGGATTACCGTACACTTTTATTATGAATGGAGGGACCCTAGTTTGTTTCATTGAAAATGATTTACCACAAACCTAGGTCTAGGATTTTGGGTATCGTTTCTAGAATAACATGGATTATTGGGAATGGTGTCTAACACACCACTCAATTAACTTGCCGAGCATGACAATCACATCTATGAGATGGATGACAGACATGATCTATGTATCCCAATTCAGAAGATTTTGATTTTGATCCATTTATTTTTATAACATGTTCAATTATTGACAATATTTCCCCTTATATGGTTAGATTATATATTCATATCAATCTGTTGAGTTATTATGGGTATGAAATCCCACATATAGTATAAAAATATTATGATTATATATGGATTCAAGAGTTACACAACGAGTACGTATTACTATTAAATATATATATATTTTAAAATATATGCTTGTAATTTTTGTGTACGTATAATTAAACACACCCTAATATATATTTATATAGGGTAAAATTTTCAATGGTATCCCATCTTAGGATGAAGCAAGTATACTTAACCAGGTGTCCTTAAGTAACCTATGCTAATCATTTTTTTTATTATTAAAAAATGAATTACTTATGATATATATCTATAATGATATATTTTATATATATGGAATGAATTTTTCATCAAAAACTGTTAGCGGTGGCCTAATAAGTTTAACTCAAACCTTGTTCAGGATTGCATTGAACAACAGAACCCAAACAGATCTCATGTTTGTGAGAATAGGTTCTTGGAATGTACATGATTACTATATTTATTCTGGTAAATGATAGGGCATAAGAGTTATGGACCGTGGTAGTTCATGTGATTTTATTTGTATATATCCATAGTTTCATTTTTTTTTCAGACTTTCTATGTATTATGTGTACATGATTGTACTTTATAACAAAGCATGCTGAAACAAGATCATTATTATTTCATTGTTCATTTTTTTATTATGATATTATAACTGCATTTTATGTTCTTGAATCTTCTCTATTATATTACTGATCGAGATAGAATAGTCTCTCCACTACACGTCTTTTACACCCTCGCTACTAGTCAGTGGCCACTCACATAAGGGGGGCACACATAAGGCTCAATGGCTGACCAACACAAGGATATGTTGAAAGTGGATTTGGGGTAAGGTCTCTATAAATGGTTTCACAGAGTATTTCTCATTTTTTTTATTAATATTTTTATGGTATAAAAGATACTAGAATAGTGTCATTACTTGATAAATTCCTTATGTATGGGTCTGACAAACCCACACATGAAGGAAACATCATGTTTCTATATAATGGGTCTATTTTCCATGATTCTATTATTATAGTTGATCATTATTTCAACTTTATTGACTATTTTACCCACACTGGTTATTTATTTATGGATTACTTTTACCATTTACCTGATATGATAAGGTGGTATTAATGCATATGGCATTATAGTCACATAGTGATTCAAAAGTCATGCATGTGCCATTCCATGTATGTTCCGTTATATATTTCATTACCCATGATGTTTTTTATTCCTTGATTGGTGAATTGTATGGACTATTAGTTTTCATATTGTGTTAGGTACATTATTACCATCCCTTGTTTTATATTCTGCGATTGAGTTGTTTTTTCTTTGATAATAGATGTCCATGATTTTTCCCATGTTTTTATATATTTTTTTTCTTGTTATAGCATGCCAAATATTAATTGTGATCTATTATTGATTATATGAAGTTTCTACATGAACCTAAATATTTTATTAATAAATCGTTTGATGATGGAATAATATTTAATCAATCAATTATTTTTTTGTTTTATTCATGAATAATTTTATTCATGTGATGAAACGTTAATTGTTTTAAATAAATTGGGTTTATATTTCAATTTATAATGATTATGTGTGCTTCATAAATTGGGAAATAGGGACCCATTCAATTTAACCATCTCATATAGACAATCTATAGTGAAAATTAAATGTGGTAAAATGGTTTCAACTAAATGAGAACCTATTTTCCAATTTATAATTTCTATGGGACCTTATAAATTATATAATGGTAACCCATATAATTAATTCATTATATTAATACATGGTAATTCAGAAAACAAAGGTGATAACAGGATTGTAATTTTAAGAATTTCATTTTTTTCTTATAATGGAATGTTCGTTTATAACTGGGTAATGATAGACCATATATGTTAACCACAATTCGTTCACATATATTATAAATTACAATTCATAATTAAAAAAACTACCTTTATACATTATTTTACTATCATATTATGGTAATGAAGAATCATATGACTAAAATTTTCAAATAAATAATTGAGACTATGTTGGTTAGTTGGGGAATACTATAGTAAAATAATCCCTTTAGGAAGTGTAAAAAGTATTCCAAAATCCTTATTTCCAACTATACCCATGTAGGATGGACTTGATGTGATCTTCTTATTTGATACACCTATTAAAGGTGTTTGGAATTAGAGAAAAACAATTGTTAAGGTGTTAATTTTAAATGAAACTAAAATGGTTTAGTAAGACCCGTATAGGACACCTTGTTTTATTTTCTCACATAGTGTCTGACCCAATGGTAGTGTTCATTTTATTATGTCAAAGTAATGGTTATTTAAATTTTATATAAACGCTTATATGGTGTTACATATAGATGTATTGTAGAATCTTACTTGACAAGTGCTTTTAATTAATAGAGATAAATTTCTTTCTATAAGTATGTTTTTTATTATGTGGTTTGAGTTTATTAAAATCCTACTTACAAACTAAATAGTGTTTTCCTATAAATATTAGAAATTTATATTTTCATTAACTGAACCATTTATGAAAACTCATGAATTTAATAAAATTTTTATGAGGAGATTATAAGATAATTTTTGAGAAATTATTTTTGACATAATCTTAATAATGTGTTTAGTATAGTTTTTTTAGAACTGGTACATGAAATTCATTATGTTAGATGTTTAGATTTTAAAAAATGATAATTGTTTGAATGCCTTAAAAGTGAAAATTGTGGTGGGGTTGTATAGTTGTAACCCTCATGTAAGGGAAATCATTATGTTGATTTGTGTGAGAATATAGATATTTACTTTATACCCAACTTGATTTCTTTCTAGGATATGTAGACCTAGAGGTTAGGCAGTAAGAAATAGTAATATTTTTTAGGAATAACCTTATTTTGGGTAGATTCATTTGGTGTGTAAGAAGAAAACCCTTTTATTTTAGAAACTTATAACATTAAATTGTTGATTAATTCTTCATTTTTATTTTTAAATGAGAGGATTGATTTGGTTGTTTTTTCCCAAGTAGGACTATTATATTTTATAACTAGACATCCTTGAGTAAATGGGTGATAATTTTTTAGATTTATCCTTGATAAAGTAATGAGAATCATGTAATGATCTATTTTTATAGGTTAGACATGTCTTGGGAATGATCACCGAATTCATAGGTCATTATTCCTTCATATTCTTTTACTGAGATATCGAATTCTTGGAATTTATAGTGCCAGATATGCTATTTTCCTAATATAGTGGAATTTTTTGTTATATGTGGTCATATTTTAGTTACAATTTATTTTTTAAATCATATTTTGTTCAGGTGATAGGGTCACATAATACCTAAAACTGCATGTTACCCAACTACATGGATGAATGTTCATGGTTTCATGAATCTAATCCTATGGGTCAAATCCTACGTAGAGTGACAGGGTTATTGTGAACTCATTGTCGAAATTATACCTATGATCTTGAAATTAAATTATGATTTTTCCTATTGATTGGAGATACTATTGTAAAAAATATCTTGAGCTATGTCACTATCAATTTAGATTAGTTTTGGATTCTAAACCTGGTTTTTATTACCCATGTGTACTTGACTCGGTTAGAGAATGATTTCTACTTCTGAAGGTGAAACATACCTAGAGAAATTATGAGTGTCCAAAATTCCTTTTACCTAAGTTACTCATGTTAAATATCTTTTCACCTCACCTGGGATCCATGTTCAGTAGTGATTGAACATGTGTCATCAGATGCTTTAAATTTTTAGTAACATGACGACACATAAACTACTATTGTAGGGGAGAATTATGTAGGTAAAGAAAAGTATTTTCTTCCAATTATAAGGAACATGGTCATATAGAACCATTAAAATATGGTCATTTGGGGATTAACTACTCAATGGAACTTTTCCATTCCTATCTTCATGGTTAGTTCCATGGGAGATCCTCTCTTAATGAGACGGACCTACCACATAGTATGGTTAGCTTGTCCTTGATGATGATGGATCAATGGGAGTATGTTTTGGATAACTAATTAGAATGTATCTGAAGTTACACATATTGTGTAAGGCATGTTTTTTACCCACATATGGTGTGGGTTTTTTATTTAAATGTAGTTACCATGTTAGGGGTTATTATAGTATTGACATAGAAAATCCTGGTTAGGAGACACGTTGTTACGTGTTATCTAAGGTTGTTACATCCTATTTTAAATGTGAGGGTGTCTTGGAAGGATTTTCTTGTTATGATTGATTAAATATTGGCATAGTCATTTCTTATAGGATATCATGACCCCTATATTGACTTTTTCATGTCTACCCTGAGAGATCTTCAGTAAGATGTTGAGATAAAACTAATCATCATCCATTTATTCCTTGATGGATAAACTGCTTCAAATTTACTAATTTATTTGTTTAAAGAAATCCTCTATGTGTTGATACCATCTTGGGAAGTTTGTGGTGACCCTCATGAGAGAAGGGTTGTAGCTATTGGGATTGGGCATTGGGTGATCGTTTTGGAACTCGTATGTTGTTTGATAAAAATAATCATGGATAGATCATTTTGGAAACTTCACCAAAGGTTAGTTACAAGGTTTGTTGAATGTGTTCTGTGGGATCATTAGTTTCCTTCACATAAAGGAATCATGACCAATCAATTGAAATACATTATCTTTTATCTCCAATCATTTTTAATTTTTTTTCAGAGGTGGTTCCACTAGTTCCCTTTTAAAATAAGTCATGTGGTCGTTTTAGAACCATTTTTTTCACACTTTAGGGTTACATGGGTTTTGGTAATGGGACTTCTTGGACTTTAATTAAAATTTAGGGTAAAGAGATTCTAATCGATAAATTAGAACTGACTATTATGATTATAATGAGGTCTATGAAGATATTTCATTACAGTAAAAATGGGTACCATTTTACGAAACATGCTAGAAGAATCATTAAATTATAATGGCACGGTATTATGAAATTATGATGGTTCAAGTTGAGTGAGTAAAAATTTTCCATCCAAATTTTTTAACCTATGGTGGGGAGAGACATATGATAATAGTTAAAGGGGTGATGTTGGGGTTATGTATCATGATAGATGAACTCATGTAATATCTGTCCAAGAAATATCAGGCTTGCTTATGAACATTGGAGAATATTAATTGTTTAAAAATACTATATGTATGAAATGACTATTGGTTGTGCGTTGGGTGCTTAGAAAATAAACATGGGGTTTTGAATGAAAAATTCAAAAATAGAAAAGGTAAGGTGTAATTTTCTTCATTTTCATATGAATAATTGAGGATGAAATGTTCAGATATGTGGAGGTTTTAAAATCCCATGTTTTGGAAAAGGATGAAAATTCGAAGAGTTTTTTTACATTGTTTTAATGTATATAATGGATCTTAAAATTGGTCTTTGAATTTATTTCATATTGTCATAGTTAAAAAATTATTATTTTTTAACATGGTTTCTTGGATGAGTGGTGTCATGGGAAATCAAACTTGTTTTGAGAGCATCGAGACATGGGAATTAATGTTCTCGAAAGGATGGTTTTGGTTTGTGGTTTCTTGTAATCATTGGTCCCTCTAGGAGAAACTGTTTTTCTTGGTACAATGGAGAAAACGTTGTGGCATATTTTGGTTTGTCTTTGTGAGAGGAGGTGAATTTTCATAAAAAGGGACTCTAGTTTATTACAAAGGTGACACCCAAGTAGTAGTGAGTTTTCCAAATCGTTCACCTAACCCAACCCATTACTTCCACATAAATAGTATATATTCGTGGTTTAGGCCCATGTTTTTTCAAAACATGTAACCTAACTATGCGAGGTGTGGATTTAGAAAGGGAGGCCTACTTGGTGGAACACAGTTAGCCAAACCATTTGGGATAACCATGTGTCTCATTTATGGGATAAAAAAGAATGGTTCCCCTCCAGTATATTTTTTTTCCTCTAAAAATTTTCATTATCCATTGTGCACACAAGGTGAAGCCACTCGAGATTCCTTTGGAATCTCATCCCATGATTAGTGAGATCATCCACATACTACCTTCATTTAAATTTCTGTTAAGGTATTTGATATGTAATTATAAGGACCCAATCTTAAACATTACATAATCATGAATTAAATGAATAATTCACATTGGGGATCTTTTCAGGTTTAGAGTCTTAGAGAATTGGGCCATAAATATAACATAACAACTTAAATATTACAAGTAGAAACTACTACTTAGTATCCATTTTTTCATAAAATAAATACTCTTAAAAAGACAAATGTCTAGTTCCATGTTTTAGACAACATGAGTTTTCCATGATCCCCTCCTTGAACCTATTCATCTTTAAGTATTTTGGAAAACATTTCAAAAACATGGGATAATCATAAAAAGATCAGTAAGGGTTATAAAATAAGGAAGGAAAAAATTATCCAAATAATAAATACAAATCCATGAAAACATAATTTTCTATCATAACATACCTTATGAAATCATAAGATTTATGAATAACACACAAAAATCACATATAATAAAGGTTACTTATGGAATCCATATCAAACATACATTGTATCAATCAGAGATACTTAGGGATTTACACTTGGAATACCCATCACAGTATATTCCCAAAATCTCTTAGGATAAACATCACGTTTACCTCCGTCACGTTAACCAATGCATTGGAGAGCTATCTCGAGCTCACCCTTCCTAGGTTTATCACCGAACCACCCATATACGTAAATAATTCCCAATAACCACACATAATCATAACATATAACACATGTATAATGGAAATATAACATTTCAACATTCCAATTTATCAAATCAACACATTGAAATAAACAATGTGTTATCATATCATTCCCAAAACCATTTAAAAAGAGATTTTTGAATCCTAGTGTCCCTGTCACGACCCGACCCTACCCAGGCTCGAGCCGCAACTACCCCAGGCCCGCCTCCATAGGCCAGGGGCTGGAGACCAGCGCCGAAGGCACAACAACTCGGGGAGGCCTTGGGCTAAGTACCTATACACACACACACAGCAAACTCAATGCAATAGTGCATAGTAAAAGGGAAGACAAGTAAAGGAAAGGGAAACTGCAATATATAAACCACAGAGTGCATCGACCTCTACAAGATACAAGTAAAGTACTAAAAAAGAAAAAAGGGGCAAAACACGTGCCCAACCAAAAAGGTTCCACAACCAGGCTACAGGTAAACAAAAAGGAAACATCTAACGGGTCTCCCACTTGGATCCCGGCCACGGCCACCACACGCGGTCTAAGCTCCCAAGCTCATACTCTCCACCGAATTCATGCTCCACCTGTCTGTCGTCTGCAAGGGCACACCAAGTGTGGGCAAAGCCCAAGCAGGGGTGAGTATAAAAATACTCAGTAGGATACCTCGAAGACTTGAGGGAGAAAAAAAGGAGGTACCGAAGGGTGAGCGGTAGAGCGAACAAAAAAGTAAAGGAGTACAACAGAGAGTGCAGTAAAGAGTCCAGTTCAACCCAACAAAAGGAAGGAAGTAGTCTCGTCCAGGCTAAAGGAGCTGGAAACGGTGAGAAGATGAACTTCCCGTCGAGTCTTCACTGCCTATAGTAGGAGAGTAGACTCGTCCAACCACGATAAGCTAGACACGGAAAGCATGTGGCATACCCCGCGCGTCTTCGCCTCACCTGGAAGGAGAGTAACCAAACCCAAGAAGTGGGTACCGGAAACAAGGTATATACATATCCCTTTGCTCAATCAAGAAGCCTGAACATCGTCGTAAGGGGATCTCCATCCCGTAGCTCAGCCCAAGAAAAGAGTAGCCAACAGTCCTAGTAGAAACTCCATCGATGCCCACCATCCAGCACATCTTCCCTGAACCGCAATCCAAGGGGCTCAATCACCACACCTTGACACTATCCGCTTTGGGCGGCACTGACTCGCCCGCACGGTATTAGATCACGTCACAATAGCGCGTCTCGGTGGGGAAATCACCCCTCGTACTTGAGAGTTCTAGGGAAAATCAAACCACACCTCATCACTACCATGCAGTCGAGAGGTCTCCTCAACATCAAGCAATAGTCGTTCCATCACCGACCCATACAACCAAGGGTCCTGCTCCGGTAATCATGGAGGAAAGCCACAGACTAGCCTAGTCGGAAGGACTGAGTCTGGAATGCCAACTGGTGTCCCACTGCCCAGCCCCGCTGGAGGGTAATTCATAACCAAATGTTGGGTGCCCCACTGCCCAGCCCTGTTGGAGGGTAAACCTTAATACATCGTCAGGCGACCCACTACCTAGCCCCGCTGGGGGGTAAACCATAACACTTCATCCTTCGACCCACTACCCAGCCCTGCTGGAGGGTAAACCATAACACATCATCCGGCGACCCACTGCCCAGCCCTTCTGAAGGGTAAACCATAACACATCATCCGGCGACCCACTACCCAGCCCTTCTGGAGGGTAAACCATAACACATCATCTGGCGACCCACTGCCCAGCCCTGCTGGAGGGTAAACCAGGAATAAGTCGACAGGCGACCCAATGCCCAGCCTTGCTGGTGGGTAGACCTGGAGCTAGACGACGGGTGACCCACTGCCCAGCCCTACTGGAGGGTAGACCCTAAGAGGTCGTCGGGTGACCCACTACCCAGACTCTCCTGGAGGGTAGACCCTAATAGCGTCGGGTGACCCACTGCCCAGTCTCTGCTGGAGGGTAAACCCTAGAAGTCAGCGAGCAACCCACTGCCCAGCCCTGCTGGAGGGTAAGCCTGAGGAAGTCGATGAGTAACCCATTGCCCAGCCCCGCTGGAGGGTAAAACTCAGAACCGCTCTGCCATCTCCACAGGAGGGTACATCACTGGCCGACCGAACACGGAGTGGGTTTCGTGCAACCACCCACCTCCATAACAGCTCTCCCAAAAGAGGTGCATCATCTGCTCCAGCACTGGGTGTCACTAGCACCACTACCAGCCAATCCATCGAGAACGAAACCAGGGGAGGCCAGTCAACCCTGCTAGTCAACAACCGAGCACCGAGCCAGGGGAAACCTCCACCCTGCTTGTCAAACAACGAGAACAGAGGGATCCTCTACGTCGTGAGATCTCAAAGTACGCAGTCATAACCCGACACACACGTGGGGGCCACACAACATGTGGCCCCATCTAAACTCCAACTGAACGCACCAACGTTCTCAGGTACGAACAACCACATGTACCTCCAAGCATTCTCATATACTCCCAGAGTATACCTCGTTCCAGCCCATAGGCAATCTTGCACACGACACCCAACGTCAATGCGAAGGCGTGACATAACAACTTCACCTCAAAGGCCCAGGCACAGCCAGCCACATCTCGTGAACCATTTACGTCACTCTCCCAAGAGTGCGCGATCGCACGCCAAGGGTCCGTTACAAACAAGGTAGGGCGAACCACCACTGGAGTACCTTCCATGCTTCCACATTTAACAAGGTCATGTAAGAGGCTCCGTACAGCCGAACGGATCAAACCGTTGCAATCCTTGCGCAAAAACACGTGAGTTAGACTACTCACTCGCCTGAAACGATCAGCAGGTGAAAATGTTACTATTCACTGTGACCAAACCTGTGTGGGGCCCACCCCAAGATCCCGAAACTGAACCAACGGATCACGCCACTACGATCCCCTCAGAAAAACACACAGGATTGAGTACTCAAGCGCACAAGACGGACACCCGGTGAAAAGGGAACTATTCACGGTAGCCGGGTCGGGTGGGACCTACACGGCCTCCCCAAAAAAGGTCGGGCGGACTGCTCCATCACAAAGCTGTCGAAAAATCACGTCAAATTGACTGCTTACTTGCATGGAATGGGTACCCGGAGAAAAAGATGTGTTCCGGCACACCACACATGAGCGGCGCCACGTGGGACCCGCATCCCGGTCCCAAAGCTCAACGAACAGATCGCACCATTGCGATCCTCTCGAAAAAAGTACACAAGATGGGCTATTCATTTGTCCAAAACGGTCGCCCGGTGATTAAGATAGAAAAATCGCCGTCGACGCCGAAACGGCCCTCGTGGGCCCCGCACCATCGTGCCGAATTTGAGCGGGCGGATTGCACCACTGCAATCCCCTCAGAAAAACACCCAGAATCGACTACTCGCATGCCCTGAACGGACACCCGATGAGAAAGTCATTAAACGATGCTCGCAGCTCAAGGACTAGTCATGGGGCCCACGCATCAACTCCAGCTTCAACGCCCGGAACCCCCATGGAAACCTCTGCCACGACGCCAGGGTCCCAACGCCACTGACGGCGCTCAAAACGGACGTCGGACGCGTCAGCGCCGTCCAAAACAAGAAACTCGGGGGGAAACGCTTGCCCACATTAAGACGCGTCGCGCCTCCGCGGCCCCTCGTTTCGGGAATGAAAAATTCCCAAAACCATCTCAAATGATCCGCCTCATCAATACGGATCTACTGATGCAGACGGCTCGTCAAACGGACGCGCCGTTTGGAAGTTACGGCCCCCCGAAAACAAGGGGGCCAACCGGGCCGGTCCACCCCGGCCGGCCCGGTCCGAACTGCCGCGGCAGGCTGGCCGCGGCCCACTCCAACTGAACTGGACCTGCCTCGGGTCCGGTTTTATTCCCAGAAGACCGGCCAGTTCCGGTTTCCGCGTCGCGCCAACAGGACCCGCAAGATGCGGGTCCTTGCTCCCCCCGTGACGCCGCTGATGGCCGACGACCCCGCTCGCCGACCGCGTGCCCCGGCCAGCCACCGCTTCCCTTCGTCGCGCTCTCCTGACCGAGCCACCGTGCCACCCTGCATCGACGCTACTGCCGCCGCCTCAACCTCGGACCGCATCCGCCTAAGTCGCCGGACCGCCGGAACCCGCCGGAAACACCTAGAACCTCCCGAATTTCCCGCAAACTTCGGCGAACGATTTCGGATGCCTCCGACCTCCGATTTCAATTCCGAAACAAGCATCGGAAAGGGAAAATTTTGTACTATGCGTCCATCGGATTTGTTCGAAGATTAAATGACGAACCGATGCTAAAATTGGGGTTCAAAGGGGGCTCGGGATTTAAAACTCAAACAACCCCACCTACCTCGTTGGGCTTCGCCCGGCGCTTCCCGCGCGATCCGCCGCGCGCCATCGTCTCGCCGGTTCCACCTCGCCAGAGTCGCCTCGCTGGATCTCACCTCGCCAGAGGTGAAAGAGGGGGAGGAGGGTTTGAGGGAGAAGAGGAAGAAGAAGAAGGGGGGGTGTTTAAGTACAAATCACTTAAACGTCTACCCGACAGCCCCGAACCCGAACTCCCGACGGGGTCGGGATTTAGCCTCCCCTAGGATAAGAACCACGCTATGAGCGCAACGGCGGTCTCGGAATTTTATTCCAAGACCCCATTCAAAAGTTATTTAACTTAGCACCCGAGGCCGCCAAATTACGAAAACGCCCCTGGGTCCATTTTTCACAAACGGCCCGTGCCCGCGAAACTGATACCCCTCCTAAGGTAAACGGAACGCTCCGAACTCAACGGTGCTCTCGGTTTTCAGATCTGAGCCACCGTTTAAGATATACTAGCGTTTATCCATTAAACGAATAAATTTATTTATTTATTTATCCGTTTAACGTTCCGGAAGCGGACGAGGGGTCCAAACATCCCACACCGACTAGTTTTATGTTGTTCCTAGGGTAAACACCCCATTCTGGACCCATCCGTACACTCGGATCTCTGATCCGCAACTCCGTTTAAGAGTTATCTCATTTATTTATCATTTCCAGTGTGAACGCACTGAAAATTTAATTCCGGCCACTCTGGGGCTTGTAATCGCATGTTGTCTGAAGGCGCTGCTCTGGAATATCATAAAGAATATTCCAAAGTATTTCGTAGAAAAAACCGGGTTCTTACATCATTCCCTGATTTAGGATTTTCGTCCTCAAAAAGAAAAATCAGGGAACTACACATGGTACTAAGCCCACACCTGGCTTTCCCGTACCCAGAAGAACCCACGCACAGCTCTGCGTCACCGCACATAGACCAAAGGATTGATCTGTTCGTGCGAGGTCAGCCCTGGAAGACATCGTGCACCCACTCTAGACTTTGGGGTTAGGGCATGGCGGTAGGGTACCTCACCATCCCTTTGCACAGTCTCACACGGCCCGAAGGCCCTCGGGGTATCTCACCTCCCCGGTCAAACCTCTACGTCGCACGTCGCGACTGGAATCACCGCTTGGGCATGGGGCAAGGCCCGGTGATTCCCTATTTCAGAATATCCATATGGCGAAACACCCAAGGATATCTGGTCACGCAAGACTTCACAACCTATGTCTCTCAACCAAGACTCTCTTACACGCTCGGAAGCGAAGGAGTCAACACCGTCGACAAAAGGAAAAGGTCTCACGCCTTTTTCCTTACTAACACAGGGTTACACCCGACACCCTGCGTAACCCTGGTAACACCTCAAACAAGGAGCCGGGAGAGAATCATTTCACATGCATAGCATAACAATTCTACTGCAAGCAGTAGAAGGGTCGCAAGGGGTACCTCTCACCACCCCGTGATCTACAGGATTGTATACATCCAAAGCTCGCGGCTATCCGCGGTCCCAACTATCAGCTCCCAGAGCCTGACGTGGACCACCTAGTGGTGATGGGGAGATCTCGCAAAGTCGTCCCCCACTACTATATCCTCCCGCTCCTCTGCTAGCACCACCTCACTAGGCGCTACTCTGATCACGGCGCTGCCTCTGCCATGGTGGTGCGCCTGCTGCCTTCCTGAATCTCCTAGCAACTCGGGTCGGGCAGTCTCATTCCAAGTGACCTCGCCTGTCACAAGCATAGCACCGGCGCCCTCTGGGCCGCCCTGGTGCCCTCCGGCGCCACTGTGGTGTACGACCACGGCCCGAGATCCACTTACGGAAGGGAATACTCGGCTGAGGCCCTGCGCCTTTCACCATAGTGGTATATGACCACATCTCCGAAACCGGCAGTGGGAAGGCCACTTGCATCAAGGTCATGTCCTCCAGCGCCTGCAAGCTACGGCAGATGTCCCGTCTCCGTCGCGCCCACTATCACTACCAACCGCAAAACATGACAGGAATCCCCCTGTCACCAACGCCTGCTCTGGCACCCTTGCATATGTGGAAATTCCCAAGGGTACTACGACAGCACGAATCTCTCGGCGGAGACCCTGCTCAAACTTCTGCGCTCGGAGGTTGTCGTCACGGACCACGTCTGGGTAATAGCGTGCATGGTCTGCAAAACTAGCCGCGCACATGGCCACCATCATCCCTCCCTGCTGAAACTACTGGAGCTCCTGAATCCGAAAGGAGTACAAGCAAGAGGGAAAAACTCCTCACAGAGAAACAACTGAAAGTCGCCCCACGAAAGCGACGACTCGTCAAGAAACTGAGTCACCAGACTCCACCAACGCCATGATACTCCACGAAAAAGGCTGGCTGCCAAAGCTACTCTCTGATCTGTCAGCGTCTGCACAAGCCTGAAAAGGCAAACCACTGCCTCGAGCCAAACCTATGCTGCCTGAGGGTCTGGATCACCACTGAACCTCATCGGTCTCTGCTGCTGGAACTCACGGAGCGCACTCAACCTGTGCTCGAGCTCATCCTGCTCTGTCGAAACTGTCTTCTTCTCAACAGGTGGGGGTGCTGCTACCGGCCCACCCAGAGAAAGGGGCTCGCATGATGGGTCCTGGACTGAGGCCTCGTAGCTCACAAGATCGTCATCACGTACCCAAAACTGGTATCCTGGATGGCTGTCCTCGCAGAGACATCCTGAATATTATCAAGGAGTGTCGCGGTCAGATGAGAATATATGAATATACCATCAACAACAACGATTGGGAGATGACTCAAGAAGGACAGTCAAAGAATCAATCCTATGTGATGCACAATCCAATTTTCCCTGCAATAAGTGTCTCAGCATGCCGAGTCGACAAGCGGGTTATCAAGGTCCTAGTGAATGGATACGTCGGCCGCCGCACCATCACTGGACTCCCTGTCCTGAGAGTCGCTCTCGAGACACGTTAACACTGTTTCCCTAAATCCCAACCAATTCATCTTTTAGGGATTTCCACACAACGTCCCAAGGAACAAACCACCTCTGATACCACTTTGTCATGACCTGACCCTACCCGGGCTCGAGCCGCAACTAACTCAGGCCTGCCTCCATAGGCCAGGGGCTGGCGACCAGCGCCGAACGGACAACAACTCGGGGAGGCCTTTGCCTAAGTACCTGTACACACACACACAACAAACTCAATGCAACAGTGCAGAGTAAAAGGGAAGACAAGTAAATTAAAGGGAAACTGCTATATATAAACCACAGAGTGCATCGACCTCTACAAGATACAAGTAAAGTGCTAAAAAGGAAAAAGGGGAAAAACACGCGCCCAACCAAGAAGGTGCCACAACCCGGCTACAGGTAATCAAAAAGAAAACACCTGGCGGATCTCCCACCTGGATTCTGGCCACGACCACCGAACGTGGTCCAAGCTCCCAAGCTCCTACGCTCCACCGAAGTCACGCTCCACCTGTCCGTCGTCTGCAAGGGAACACCAAGTGCGGGAAAAGCCCAAGAAGGGGTTAGTATAAAAATACTCAGTAGGATACCCTGAAGGCTCTAGGGAGAAACAAAGGAGGTACCGAAGGGTGAGCGGTAGATTGAACAGAAAAGTAAAGGAGTACAACAGAGAGTGCAGTAAAGAGTCCAGCTCAACCGAACAAAAGGAAGGAAGTAGACTCGTCTAGGCACAAGGAGAAGGAAACAGTGAGAAGATGAACATCCCGTCGTGTCTTCGTTGTCTATAGCAGGAGAGTAGACTCGTCCAACCATGAAAAGCTAGACACGGAAAGCAAGTGGCATACCCTGCATGTCTTCGCCTCACTTGGAAGGAGAGTAGCCAAATCCAAGAAGTGGGTACCGGAAACAAGGTATATACATATCCCTTTGCTCAATCAAGAAGCCCGAACATCATCGTAAGGGGATCTCCGTCCCTTAGCTCATCCCAAGAAAAGAGTATCCAACAGTCCCAGTAGAAACCCCATCGATGCCCAGCATCCCGCACATCTGCCATGAACCGCAAGCCATGGGGCTCAATCACCACACCTTGACACTATCCGCTTTGGGCAGCACTGACTCGCCCACACAGTTTTAGATCGCGTCACAAGAACGCGTCTCGGTGGGGAAAGCACCCCTTGTACTTGAGAGTTCTAGGGAAAGTCAAACCACACCTTGTCACTGCCATGCAGTCGAGAGGTCTCCTCAACATCAAGACATAGTTGTTCCATCACCGACCCGTACAACCAAGGGTCCTGCTCCGGTAATCACGGAGGAATGACACAGACTAGCCTAGGCGGAAGGACTGAGTCTGGAATGCCAACTAGTGTCCCACTGCCCAGCCCCGCTGGAGGGTAATTCATAACCAAATGTCGAGTGACCCACTGCCCAGCCCTACTGGAGGGTAAACCTTAATACATCGTCAGGCGACCCACTACCCAGCCCCGCTGGGGGGGTAAACCATAACACATCATCCGGCGACCCACTGCACAGCCCTGCTGGAGGGTAAACCATAACACATCATCCGGTGACCCACTGCCCAGCCCTCCTGGAGGGTAAACCATAACACATCATCCGGCGACCCACTGCCCAGCCCTGCTGGAGGGTAAACCATAACACATCATCCGGTGACCCACTGCCCAGCCCCGCTGGAGGGTAAACCAGGAATAAGTCGACAGGTGACCCACTACCTAGCCTTGCTGGAGGGTAGACCTGGAGCTAGACGACGGGTGACCCACTGCCCAACCCTACTGGAGGGTAGACCCTAAGAGGTCGTTGGGTGACCCACTGCCCAGACTCTGCTGGAGGGTAGACCCTAATAGCGTCGGGTGACCCACTGCCTAGTCTCTACAGGAGGGTAAACCCTAGAAGTCAGTGAGCAACCCACTGCCCAGCCCTGCTGAAGGGTAAGCCCGAGGAAGTCGATGAGTAACACACTGCCTAGCCCCACTGGAGGGTAAAACTCAGAACTGCTCTGCCATCTCCACAGGAGGGTACATCACTGGCCGACCAAACACGGAGGGGGTGTCGCGCAACCACCCAACTCCAAAACAGCTCTCCCAAAAGAGGTAAAACGTCTGCTCCAGCACTGGGTGTCACTAGCACCACTACCGGCCAATCCATCAAGAACGAAACCAGGGGGAGGCCACTCAACCCTGCTGGTCAACAACCGAGCACCGAGCCAGGGGAAACCTCCACCCTGCTGGTCAAACAACGAGCACAGAGGGATCCTCTATGTCTCAAGAGCTCAATGTACGCAATCAGAACCCAACATGCACGTGGGGCACACACAACGTGTGGCCCCATCTCAACTCCAACTGAACGCACCAACGTTCTCAGGTACGATCAACAACATGTACCTCCAAGCATTCCCGTATACTCCCAGAGTATACCTCGTTCCAGCCCATAGGCTATCGTGCACACGGCACCCAACGTCAACGCAAAGGCGTGACATAACAACTCCACCTCAAAGGCCCAGGCACAGCCAGCCACATCTCGTGAACCATTTACGTCACTCTCCCAAGAGTGCGCGATCGCACGCCAAGGGTCCACTACAAACAAGGTAGGGCGAACCACCACGAGAGCATCTTCCATGCTTCCACATTTAACAAGGTCGCGCAAGAGGCTCCGTACAGCCGAACGGATCACACCGTTGCAACCCTTGCACAAAAACATGCGAGTTAGACTACTCACTCGCCCGAAACAGTCAACAGGTGAAAGGGTACTATTCACTGTGAACAAACCCGTGTGGGGCCCACCCCAAGATCCCGAAACTGAACCAACGGATCACACCACTATGATCACCTCAGAAAAACACATGAGATTGAGTACTCAATCGCCCAAGACGGACACCCGTTGAAAAGGGAACTATTCACCGTAGCCGGGTCGGGTGGGACCCACACCACGTCCCCGAAAAAGGTTTGGCGGACTGCGCCATCGCAAATCCCTCGGACAAGCACGTCAAATTGACTGATTACTTGCGTGGAATGGGTACCCGGAGAAAAATATGCATTCCGGCACACCACACACGAGCGACGCCACGTGGGACCCGCATCCCGGTCCCGAAGCTCAACGAACAGATTGCACCGTTACGATCCTCTCGAAAAAGTACACAAGATGGGCTATTCACTTGTCCAAAATGGTCGCCCGGTGATTAAGATAGAAAAATCACCATCGACGCTGAAACGGCCCTCATGGGCCCTGCACCATCATGCCGAATTTGAGCGTGCGGATTGCACCACTACAATCCCATCGGAAAAACACCCAGAATCGACTGCTCGCACGCCCCGAACGGACGCCCGATGAGAAAGTCATTAAACGTTGCTCGCCGCTCAAGGACGGGTCGTGGGGTCCACGCCTCAACTCCGGAATCAACTCCCGGAACCACCCTGGAAACCTCCTCCGCGACGCCAGGGTGCCAACGCCACTGACGGCGCTCAAACCTGATGTCGTACGCGTCCGCGCCGTCCAAAACAAGAAAATCGGGGAAAACTCTTCGCACTTAAAGATGTGTCGCGCCTCCACGTACCCTCGTTTCAGGAATTAAAAATTCCCGAAACCATCTCAAATGATCTGCCTCGTCAATACGGATCTACTGCAACAGACGGCGCGTCAAACGGATCCACCGTTTTGAAGTTACGGCCTCCCGAAAACAAGGGGGCCAACCGGGCCTGTCCACCCCGGCCGGCCCGGTCCGAACCGCCGCGGCCGGCTGGCCGCGGCCCACTCCAACTGAACCAGACCCGCCTCAGGTCCGGTTTTATTCCCAGAAGACCGGACAGCACGGGTCTCCGCGTCGCACCAACAGGACCCGCAAGATGCGGCTCCTTGCTCCCCCCGTGTCGCCGCCGATGGCCGACGACCCCGCTCGCCGACCGCGCGCCCCGGCCAGCCGCCGCTTCCCTCCGTCGCGCTCGCCCGACAGAGCCACCGCACCACCCTGCGTCGACGCCGCCGCCTCAGCCTCGGACCGCCGCCGCCTAAGCCGCCGGACCACCGGAACCCGCCGGAAACACCCAGAACCTCCCGAATTTTCTGCAAACTTTGGCGAACGATTGCGGATGCCTCCGACCATCGATTTCAAATCCGAAACAAGCGTCGGAAAAAGAAAATTGTATACTACGCGTCCATGGGATTTGTTCGAAGATTAAATGATGAAACGATGCTAAAATTAGGGTTCAAAGGGGGCTCGGGTTTAAAACTCAAACAACCCCACCTACCTCGTTGGGCTTCGCCCGACGCTTCCTGCGCGATCCGCCGCGCGCCATCGTCTCACCGGAGCCACCTCGCCGAAGTCACCTCGCCGGAGCTCTCCTCGCCGGAGGTGAAATAGGGGGAGGAGGGTATTAGGGAGAAGAGGAAGAAGAAGAAGGGGGGGTGTTTAAGTACAAATCACTTAAACGCCCGCCCGACAGCCCCGAACCCGAACTCCCGACGGGGTCGGGATTTAGCCTCCCCTAGTCTAAGAACCACGCTCTGAGTGCAACGGCGGTCTCGGAATTTTATTTTGGGACCCCGTTCAAAAGTTATTAAACGTAGCACCTGAGGCCGCCAAATTACGAAAACGCCCCTGGGGCCATTTTTCACAAACGGCCAGCGCCCACGAAACTTATACCCCTCCTAGGGTAAATGGCACGCTCCAAACTCAACGGTGCTCCCGGTTTTCCGATCCGAGCCACCGTTTAAGGGATTCTAGTGTTTCGCTATTAAACGAATAAATTAATTAATTTATTTATCCGTTTAACGTTCCGGAAGCGGGCGAGGGGTCCAAACATCCCGCGCCGACAAGTTTTATGTCGTTTCTAGGGTAAACACCCCATTCCAGACCCATCCGTACACTCAGATCTCTGATCCGGAACTCCGTTTAGGAGTTATCTCATTTATTTATCATTTCCAGTGTGAACGCACTACAATTTTAATTCCGGCCACTTCGGGGCTCAGAATCGCACGCTGTCTGAAGGCGCTGCTCTGGAATATCATCAAGAATATTCCAAAGTATTTCGTAGCAAAAACCGGGTTCTTACAATCCCATACCACTTTTATGCTTTTAAATGAAATATAATTTGAAATCATTAATGTACATATATGTAAATCCTAAAACCCATTTTTAAAAACATGGACATTAATGAGAAATATTTATAAGAATAATTCATTAAAACATTTAAAATGATATTTTAGTTAACGAGTTTTTTTAATGAAAAGAGAGACACTTGAATACAAATAATTGAGGAATAAAATTTAATCAAAAGGATATAATATCATGAGAATAAAGGTATTCATGATATAATATGTCAAAGTACATTATATACACAATAGAAGAGTGAATTGGTGCATAACAACAATAAAGCCTCAATGGAAATGTAAATTGAGATGAAATCCCTTATAAAGATGGTATCCTTAAATTAAGGATAAATCAAACTCATAATTATGTGTGAAAAATATTATTACACCCAATATAAGTTGATATTATGTGTAAAACAATCCGAGTCCATTCACACATATTTTTTGGATGACATATTCAATAATTACAAGTTTTACCCAAAGAATTGATATTGGGTTAAGAAGTTACCTTGTAAAAACTCGACAGTCTAACAACATCACTTTAAAATTCAGAAAATGAGTTGATGAGATAAAAAGGGAATCATATCACTTGGAAATACAATTTACATCAATAAGTTTATATAATAACATGTCCCAACATAGTAATATATATGTTGAAAGACATAACAACAAAATGTCTTTTTAGAAAAAAGAGACAAGGGTGAAAGGTTCCCTTACAAATTTGGTAACTTTCCAAACATACGCCACATGAAATAAGGATCATACAATAAAGACGTAAATACTCATAAATGATAGTTTATTACATAATGAGTAAAATCATGGGTAGTACATACACCACACGAAAGTAAATAGTGGCAAATATAGCATGAATCTCACGAGAATAAAAAGTGGGATGAAACCCTTTACCACATTGTAATCAACTGAGTTGTATGACCAAAAGTTAATAACCACCAAGTGAATAAAAAAATACCATGAATATAATGATAATATGATAATATAACTCAATTATCAATACAAAATACACCACAAGAAATGAATAAGTGGAAAACAAAGGAAATTCCACTGAATTAAAAGTGAGATAAAAAATCGCATACAAAAATTCTGCAGACTAACGACGCCACATAAAAATTCATAAAATTAATTGATGAGAGTAAAAGGGGGTCTCTCAACATATGAAAATAAAAATTACAGTATGGTGAATATAAAAGAACATCCTCCAACATAGGAACAAGGAGCATAAATGAAATGACATTAAAGAGAGTACTTGAAAATAAAGAGAGAGGTCGGATCCCTCACCCCGTGTCCGACTTGACTCGATCGTTCTTTAATCTCCTGAATAATAAACTAAAGTTATTTTTTAATTTCTTAAGAACCTTTTTAAAGTATATTATTCATTTTATATCACTTATTACTATATTATAAACATTATGTAATCATTTAACTTAATAATGTATGTTTTGTCAATATTTGGTACTTGAATCAAAAATGGACTTCTTATAATTACAATTTGTTCATGTGGTCAAAATTTCATTATATCCATAATGATATTCATGATTTAGATATCATATATATCATACATATACAGTATATACATGTATTTATAATAGTAAATAACATTTAGAGGTAAGAAATTAAATGCACCGTTCATGGAGACGGTAAGCCTTACGTACGCATGAACGCTACTTTCATTTCTATTTCTTCTTTTAATGTAATTAAAACATACTGATACATAGGTATATTATAATTCTAGTATATTATCATATATAATATCATTAAATATATCCTTTATACATCCCACATAAGGCATGAACGAGTCACATCACTTTGAGGGGGCGATAGTCTGCGCTTCCTCAAAGGAAATTATCGTATTTACCCACTATGGAAACCTTAAAGGAGATATATAAATGGAAAATACAGAAGCATACAGAAAACATGAAAATAATATATATCATATATAAATACATTTACATCATAATGTCCACCCTGAGAGGTGGTTGGAGAAATTTGAACAATCATCGTTTCGTGAGGCGTTAGTTTGCCATCCACAGAAACATTATGTTCTTCATCAACTAGATGGAGGTGTGTGTAAGTGTAGTTAGAATCCATATCATTACAACATCCTAGAATATTTAGGATCCTGGTGTTATTACAAAATAAAGGAATAAAAAGAGTTTATGGGTTGGAGAAGTAAAATAAAAGAAAACAATTTAAGAGAAATGGTTACCTTTAATTTGGGTAACTCCCTTTGGTTTGAACCAAATGACATATTGAAGTGCATTATGTCTATGGTAAGGCTTATAGGAGGAGGAGAGGGATATAGGGAGATTACTTGGGCAGATTTTAGACCTACCAAATTGCTTGAGAGGCGTGAGGAATCAGTTTGAAGTGGTCTTTTTTTATAAGGGAGAGGAGGGGCTCTTTAAGAAAGTGTGAAAAATTATATTATAATATAATGATATTTGGTTTCTCAAGGGTCCAAAAATCATTATAGTCAAAGATAAGATGAGTTATGATCGAAATAAAATCATCAAATCAAAATTGTACATGTTATGGATAATATTTTAATCATTATAATCTCATTTATTTAAGTCATTTATTAATGAGGTGAATACTGCATCATTATTGTGTCATAAATAATATAATTTATATGATGTCTAAAAATTATATAAAAACTACCATGATATAGGAAATCATTTTAGTGTTCCTAAAAATATTTATAGTCCAATATATGACTTATATAACACCATATATAAATTAATTACTAAAAGAGTTTTTTTAATGTCAATTTTGTCTTCACATTAAATTAATTAATCTAAATTGTCATTATCGCTATCATGTGGAAAAATGGGGTCCCAAAATCGACCCAAAGATGCTCATGGTAGTAAATGAATCAACCAATATGGTTAGGACATGTGTTAAGGTAATTTTAAATTATTATAATATTATTTTAACCTTGAATTACCTTATTTGCCTTCAACCATAGTAAATAAAAGTCAAATGTTACTATTCACAAAAAATTATTTTCATCTTAATGAACCACATTTTTCTCCTTGATAACAACCATGTATGTCATATTTTTTAAATTCAATTCACAGAAGTAGTAAAATTTCAATTAAATGAAAACGTCAGTTTTTTTAACTACCACTAAGTCATTTTACTATTCATAAAAAATTGAAGTTTTTTCTGAAAAATTCCAAAAATTCAGCGTAAAAAATATTTGATAGTCCTAATTAATAATTGATGTCTATTTTGAAAAATTATAAACATAGAAGTAGAATAAATTAATTTAAAAATTAATTGTCATTATCAAAACAAATAGCGGATTTTTAAGAAATAATAACTATGAAAAGATTTATACTTGTTTATTTCCAATTTTAATGTGAAATTAATTACAATGATCCACATTGGATTAAATGGTAAAAATATATTTTAATTTAACTCTAAACCCAATTAAAAAGATAATCTAATCATGTAAAATAATTAGATTAAAAGGCACTTTTGAATTAAATTACAATATTTTTCAGTATTCATTAAAAAATGAACTTTATCGTAAAAATTCCAAAAATTTACACAATGTAAATTTTGATGTCTCCATTATAAAGAAAGATTTTATTTGTTCAATTATAATTTATTATAGTGACTAAAACTATATTTAAATATGGTTCGCTATTAAAATGGGATAAATCGGCCTTTTAATGTAAATTATGCTTAAAATTAGATTCATTCACAATTTAAGCCTCTAACATTTATTGGATAAATGTAAATACATATAACAAAGATATATAATCATATTTTAAATTTTATGTTAATTCCTACCAATAAAATGGCAAGGTTTTGACTACCATTTAAAATAATAATATTATAATATTAGTGTGTGACCTATGATTTCAAAGAAACCCATTTTTGTGTATCGAGTATGCTATCGAACATAACAACCCTTTTAAAGTCAATTGAATATTTATTTCATAAATATTAATAAATATGAAATATGTATTATTCAATATTTACATGGGATTTTACATCCTTCCCCCCTTTTGGGAATTGCGTCGTCACAATTTTTTTTTAAAAGGGCTCGCAAACTTCATTGAAAGTCCCAAATCAGAAAAAGAGTCAGTAAATCTATCACTTTAAAAGAATGAAAGAGAAGCAAAAAGGTCACTCGAGTTATCCCATATTAAGATTCCATGAAAACATGTATATTAAGGAGAAAAAAAGGGTCAATTTACGATGGAGAGTGTTAGGAAAAAAATTTAGGATAAAGTTAACCACCAGAAAATCACAAACTTGTGATGTGTTAAACAGTCCTTGACTCCCCAGAAGGAAAATTTAATGGACAAGGTTTTTGTTTAAAGTTACTTTTCATTGAGGAATTTATTTATTAGCTTAACCAAAAACATAATGAAATATACTTACTTTTCATGTAGACATTCATCTTTTACTAGATTTCTAACAAGAACTCATATTTTCTCCAAATGATGAATATTCTGGATGACTTATTTTTAACTTTAGGAGTGCTATAATAAACTTCGAGAGAATCACATAATCCAGAAAAGATGAACAATATATTTCCTATGTCTTAAGATATTAAATAAAACCAATTTTTTTTATATGATCAGATAATCACCAAAAGGATAATCCTTTATATAAAGAAATACAACTCTTAATCTCCAAAATTCAACAAAAAGAACCTAAGGTTCATGATAGACCATAAAATAAATAGTTGTCCTTAAAATTATTCAAAGTAATCCAAACTAATATTGAAACCCAAATCTCTGAAGGATTTAATCACATAGTCTTCCAAGGTAAATCTTAACATTTATCTCCAAATAACATCAGTTACCCTTAATGTCTCATACTAAAAAATAATTATCCTAATCACATTTCCTCTATGATAGGTTAATAATTTACATAGATAACCCAAAATCAACTTATTCCTGATTCATAAGATCATATAACTAAAAGAATTAGTCATACTAATCAGGGACTTCACGTAGTCCAGTGTTAGGTGATAAGTACCTGTCACAATTTGGTTGTGTTTTCGATTCCCACACCTTCGTCCAACGCGACGGGTTGTCACATGGTTTGCATGTTGTCCCTTTTTAAAAAATAAATAATTTTATAACATTCCCAAAAGAGATAAATTCATCAAAAATAACCATAACATATTTTAACCACAAAGGTTACCTAATAACATTTTTTTCCATCCCAAAATGTATTAACTGGTAATTGCCTCAAATTCAAGGATCATATAAACACAATCAGTTCTTCATTAATTTATCCGCAAAAGAGAAGATAATTATTCCATGAATAAAATTTTCATATATCAAACATCAAGTTTACACATACTATAAAATGTATTCTAATGTAATCCCATCATCAAAATAGCCTTAATACTTTTAAGCATTTTACCATTCTGAAATCTACCATAACTCTTGAATCCCTTATATGTTGACCTCTTACTCAATCAACATTCTTCATGATCCCTTAACCATTATTTACCAACTTATTATGAAATACATTTCTCCTACAAAAAAATATAATGAATCATATCCTATTATTTCAATAATAGGAAATCATTTGTTAAGAAATATTCCATACCTTTCATTGGTCATTTTCTGTTTCTTCATCCTCAAATGGAATGGAATTAGGTGTTGGTAAACAAATATTTGTATGATCCTGGTGATCGCATTCCCGAAACTTCTTCATAGGACATGTGTTTTCATAATGACCATGCTCACCATTTTTTAAACATTCAATTGATCCTTCAGAAAGAACTTCGTCCCTTTTCTAGAGTCAACTAGATGCTTCCTTTTTCCATGGAAGGTTCTTTCTTTATGAACATCATATCCACATCTATAGAATATTTCTATCCATTTGAAACATTTTTCCATGTGTTTCGTTCCACATCGTTGACACATAGGGTTTTAAACATACTTAACTGTATGATTATTCCCTGAACAACCATAGGGATTTTTTTCTCGCATATATGATGTGTTATAAAAACACTAAGGTTCAGGTGGTCAATCAGGACTCCAAATAGTTGGCTGAGAATATCCAAAAGAGTTCGCATTGCAGATCCCACACCAATTAGCTACTCATTATGAAAAATGTCATAGTTTTCTTCACATCCACTGTTACTTTGGTGCCTGCTAGATCCAGCCATTTACAATAACCAAAAAGGTCAGTGTGAGTATATCAGTAAAATCATCATATAATTTCTAATGAGGAGGTTAAAAACTAATATATACTTATTCATGTTATCTTAAACTCATTCACTTTATTAAATAACTCTGAATCCTTCTAAAATTTTAACCATTATGGTAATGAAACATATGCTTAAATTTCATCCTAACCTCTAATGTTATCTAAACTGACATCTGATACCAACTATAAGGACCCAGCCTTAAACATTACATAATCTTGAAATAAATGAATAATTCACATTGGGGATCTTTTCAAGTTTAGTGTTTTAGAGAATTAGGCCATAACTATTACATAATAACATGAATATTACAAGTAGACACTACTAATTAGTATCCATCTTTTTCATAAAATAAAAACTCTTAAAAAGTCACATGTCTAGTTCCATGTTTTAGACAACATGACTTTTCCTTGATCTCATCCTTGATCCTATTCATCATTATGTCTTGTGGAAAACATTTCAAAAACATGGGATGATCATAAAAAGCTCAGTAAGGGTTATAAAATAAGGAATAAAAATATTAACCCAAAAATAAATACAAATCCATGAAATCATATTTTTCTATCATAACATACCTTATGAAATCATAAGATTTATGAATAACACACACAAATAACAAATCATAAAGGTTACATATGGAATCCATATCAAACATAAATTCTAGAAATCACAGCTATGTAGGGAGTTACACTTGGAATACCCATCACCGTATATTCCCAAAATCACTTCGGAGAAACATCATGTTTACCTTCGTCATGTTACCCAATGCATTGGAGCGCTATCTCGGGCTCACCCGCCCTAGGTTTATCACGGAACCACTTGTATATGTAAAAAATTACCAATAAACATACATAATAATAACATATAACACATTTATAAAGGAAAGATAAATTTCCACATTCCAATATATCAAATCAAGATATTTAAATAAACAATGTTTTATCAAAGCATTCTCAAAACCACTTAAAAAGTGATTTTTGAATCAAAGTGTCCCATACCAATTTGAAGATTTTAAATGAATTATCATTTGAAAACATTAATATTCATATAAATAAATCCTAAAACCCATTTTGAGAACATGTACATTATTTAGAAATATTTATAAGAATAAATCATTAAAACATTTAAAATGATATTTTAATTAAAGATTATTTATAACGAAAAGAGAGACACATGAATACAAATAATTGAGGAATACCATTTAATCACAATGTTATAATATCATTAGAATAAAGGTATTCAAGATATAATATGTCAAATTATATTATATACACCATATAAGAGTAAATTGGTTCATAACAACAATGAAGTCCCAATGGAAATATAAATTGAGATGAAATCCCTTATAAAGATGGTATCCTTAAATTATAGATAAATAAATCACATAATTATGTGGGAAAAATATAAATACACCCAATATAAATTTATATTAAGTGTAAAAAAATCTGAGGTCATTCACACATATTTTTTGGACGACATATTCAATAAGTACAAGTTTTACCCAAAGAATTGAAATTGGGTTAAGAAGTTGCCTTGAACAACATCGAATGCCTAACGATGTCACTTTAAAATTCATAAAATGAGTCAATGAGATAAAAAGTGAATCTAATCACTTGGACATAATGTTTACATTAATATGGATATAAAAGGACATATCCCAACATAATAAGATATATGTTAAAATACATAACAAAAAGAAGTATTTTTAGAAAAAAGAGAGGATGGTGAAAGGTTCCCTTACCGATTTTGTAACTTACAAAACATACACCGCATGAAATAAAGATCAGAAAATGAAGATGTAAATACTCATAAATGAAATTATATTACATAAAGAGTAAAATCATGGGCAGTACAGACACAACACAAAAGGAAATAGCGGAAAATATAGTATGAATCTCACGGGAATAAAAAGTGGGACGAAAACATTTACCATGTTGTAATCCACTGAGTCGTGTGACCAACGGTTAATAACCACCAAGTGAATGACATAATTCCATGAATATAATGATAATAATGATAATATATATCAATTGGAAGTAAAAAATACACCACATGAAATGAATAAGTGGCGAACAATGGAAATTTCACGGAATTAAAACTGAGATAAAAAGACCCCTTCAAAAATTATGTAGCCTAACATCGCAACTAAAAAATTAATAAAATGAATTGATGAGAGTAAAAGTGGTATATCTTAATATTAAAATAAATAATAAATTATGTTGAATATTAAATAACATCTTCCAACATAAGAACATGGAGCATAAATGAAATGACATAAAAGAGAGTACTTGAAAATAAAGAGAGAGGTCAGATCCCTTACCTCGTGTCCGACTTGACTCGATCATTTTTTAATCTCCTGAATAATAAATTAATGCTAATTTATACATTCTTATGAACCTATTTAAAGTTTATTATTCCTTTTATATAACATATTACCATGTTATAAACATTATGTAATCATTTAAGTTAATAATGTTCATTTTGTCGATATTTGGTTCTTGAGTCAAAAAATGGACTTCGTATAATTGAATATTGTTCATGTGGTCAATGGTTCATTATATCCAGAATGATATTCATTATTTACATATCATATATATCATATATATCTAGTATATACATGTATTTATAATAGTACATAACATTTAGAGGTAAGAAATGAAATGCACCGTTCATGGAGACCGTAAGTCGTACGTACGCATGAACGCTACTTTCATTTCTATTCCTTATTTTAATGGAATTAAAACATAATGATACATATTTATATTATAATTCGATTATAATATCATATATAATATCATTAAATATATCCTTTATACATCCCAGATAAGGCATTGACGATTCACATCACTTTTAGGGGGCGGTAGTCCGCGCTTCCTCAAATTAGATTATCGTATTTACCCACTATAGAAATCATAAAGGCGTGTTATAAATGGAAAATGCAGAAGAATAAAAAAAACATAAACATATTATATATCATATATAAATGAAGTTCCATCATAATGGCCACCATGAGAATGGGTTGAAGATATTTGAACAATCATCGTTTCATGAGACGTTAGTTTTCCATCCATAGAAACATTATATTATTCATCCATTAGATGGAGGTGTGAGTATGTGTAGTTTGAATAATTCTCATCATAACATTCTAGTATATTGAGGATACTGGTGTTGTTACAAAATAATATAATAAAAAGAGTTTGTTGGTTGGAGAAGTAAAATAAAAGAAAACAATTTAAGAGAAACGGTTACCTTTAATTTGGGTAACTCCCTTTGGTTTGAACCAAAGGACTTTTGTAAGTGCCTTATGCCTAATGTAAGGATTCTAGAAGGAGGAGAGGTAATTAGGGATATTAATTGGGAAGAGTTTGGGCCAGCCAAATGGCTTGAAAATTGTGAGGAATTCGTTAAAAGTGGTCTCCTTTTATAAGGGAGAGGAGGGGCTCTTTTAGAAAGTGTGAAAAATATTATTTTATAATATAATGATATTCGGTTTCTAATTGGAGAAATATCATTATAGTCAAATATAAGATGATTCATGGTAGAAATAAAATCATCCAATCAGAATTGGATTTTTTCCATAATATTTTAATCATTATAATCTTATTTATGTAAATCATTTATTAATGAGGTAAATACTGCATCATTATTGTGTAATAAATAATTTAATTTATTTGATGTCTAAAAAATTATAAAATATACCATGATATAGGAAATATTTTTATCTTTAAAAATAATATTTATAGTCTAAAATAAAAATTATATAACACCATATTAAAATTAATTAATAAAAGTTTTTGTTAATGTCAATTTTGTCTTCACATTAAATTAATTAATCTAAATTGTCATTATCACTCCCAAGTGGCTCAATTGGGCCCCAAAATCGACCCAAAGATACCCATGGTCGTAAACGACTGAACCAATAAGGTTTGTACAAGTGTTAAGGTAATTTTAAATTATTATAATATTCTGTTAACCTTGAATTACCTTATTTACCATTAACCATAGTAAATAAAAGTCAAAAGTTACTATTCACCAAATATTATTTTCATCTTAATGAATCAAATTTTACTCCTTGATAACAACCATGTATGCCTGATTTTTGAAATTCAATTCACATAAGTGATAAATTTTCATTTAAATGAAAAAATCGATTTTTTTAACTACCACTAAGTGTTTTCATTATTCATCAAAAATTGAAGTTTTTCAGAAAAATTCCAAAAATTCAGCCAAAGCATTATTTGATATTCCGAATTCAAAATTGATATATATTTTTCCAAATTCTAAAAATAAAAGTGGAATTAATTAATTTAACAATAAATTCTCATTATCAAAACCAATAGCGTATTTTTAAGAAACAATAACAATCAAAATATTGATACTTGTTTATGTCCAATTTTAATGTGAAATTTATTCCAATGATCCACATGGGATTAAATGGTAAAAATATATTTTAATTTCACTTTAAAATAATTAAAAAGATATATCCAAATAATTAAATTAGATTAAAAGGAACTTTGAAATTAAAATACAATAATTTTCACTATTCATTAAAAAATGAATAGTATCGGAAAAATTCCAAAAAATTTACACATGGTAAATTTTGGTGTCTCCATTATAAATAAGGATTTTATTTGTTCAATTAGAATTCATTAATGTGACAAAAACTATATATAATGAGGGTTCACCATTAAAAGGTGATAAATCGTCCTATTAATGTAAATTATGCCTAAAATTAGATTCATTCGAAATTTTGGCCTCTAAAATTTATGGATAAATGTAATTACATTTAACAAACATGTATAATCATGTTGTATTTATTTTTTTTCATTTTTTCCTATACAACAGCTAGGAGTTGACTACCATTTAAAATAATAATATTATATTATTAGTGTGTAATGTAAGATTTCAAAGAAACTTGTTGTTGCGTATCGGTTACGCTATCGAACATAGCAACCCTTTTAAAATAAAATTAATATTTAATCCAAAAATATTAATAAATATGAAATGTTACTTATTATTTATTTTCTTGGGATGTTATAGTAATGGTAATATCTCCATTCCAAAACCTTTCTTATATAGTTTTTCTTCGTATAATCAATGTTATTTTGGTCTGAGATCATTTTTCTTATATTTCTGGTGTGTGATTACTATTATGATTTCTATCTTTCCAGCTTGATATAAGACTCGATATTTTATGAGTGAATCATCCTTTGCACAAGGTTGTTGTTAAATATGATTTCCTCTTAAATTCACGTTGTTTATATTATCTTTTTCTGGAAATGCACCACAAGTTTCCTGTGTGTCTCTGATGTTTTATGAAATTTACTATATTATTTTTTTACCTGGGAATTGATCGCCTTATACTTGATAATAATGTTGGAGATGATTTCCTTAACCTGAACCACCCCATATTGGGAATTTAATAAATTTCCCGACTATTGTTATTGTATTCCCTATACAGAATCCACCCCCTGGGGTGCTCTATTTAAATATGTTTTATTGAAATGTTATCCAAATATAAATCCCCAAAGAGGTAGAATTGAATTATTTACTATAAATGAATTTATCTAATTAAAAATTAATTGAATTTCTAAATGAAACACCCAGTTTTATAATAAAACGACCTCTTGGGGTGCACTTTATTAAATTAGAATGTGGATTTTTTTAGTGATCCATCTTATAGATTCGGTGTTTTTCATATCCTTAATTATTGTTGACAAAATCGGATGGCCTATGAAATGGATATTATTAATGACATTGATTCATCTAATTAGACTCATATTATGATGTGGTATGGATAATTACATTTCATTTATTAATTTTTAAATACAATATACTGATGGGGATCAATCTCACCTTTACTAGTGTTGGTTTCTAATTTACAAAATGTCAAGCTAAGGAATCATAATGCTAGTGGGTTTACCTTACACATTTATTATGGATGGAGGTTCCATGGTTATAGTCTTCGAGAAAGAAATATCTCTCCCCTTGTTAATGGAGGATTGGTATGGAATCTCATATCAATTGGTTTGTTAAGCATGGTGCCTTACACCCCCCTCGATTAGGATGGTGACCATGATGGTTTGATCCACAAGTATGATGATACAAGTGATCATTGTATCCCATTTTAGCTAATACTGATTTTGACCAGTTTATTGAAGATCATTCCATAGTGACAATTACATGTGATGTCTTTACTGATTCATTGAGTTATTATGGGCATAAAATCCCTTATTGAGTTTGAATCTCTTATTATTATATGAGGACTCATAAGTAATGCCTCATGTCCTGACTAGTACAATGTATTTTTAAATCTAGATATATATTCTTGTACATAAATAGTAAAAATATATATAGAAACTTATTTATATACAATGTTTCATGTTAGGAGATATCAAAACATACGTCGAAGCAGATATTATTAGCCATGTGTTCTTAAGGAACCCGATCTAAACTTGTTTACATTTGTTATTACAACAATTAATTTCTTTTGATATACCTACACACCACATTATTTTATATAATGTCATTTTATTATGCATTAGACACCATTATTTATAGAATTACATGTTTTCTCTCCCACCGTATTTAGGAATCCATCACACTGGGCTACCTGAAAAGTTCTCATGTTTGTAGTACTGGGTTCCTAGAATGTACTTGCATGTAGTTATCCTTCTAAGAAAGGAATGATTATAAAATTTGAGAATCGAGATAGTTCTTGTGATGCTATTGGGAGATATTTTTGATGTATTTTATTTTTTTATTTTATTCTTCATTCTTTATATGTACTATGTATTTGTGCTAGTATTTTATATTATTTAAAATTCATGCATGATCGTTATTCATTCATTTTATATTATCTGTTCTATGTTTCTAGCACTGTACTTATATATTATTTATTTTTATATATTTTATCGACATCCATATACCATTGATATTTCCTTATTTTTCACTAGTGTAAATATTTTATGGAGAAGTACTCATTTGAAAACAACATCACTAACTATTAAAATGGTATCTCATTTCTAATAAGTAATATTCCATCAAAATATACTACTATAAAAATGGTATCACTCCCACTAAACCACATATATACATACTGTTCACATTCATTCCTTATAAAACCAAATTCTTTTATGGATTAAATAATGAAATTGTTATAAATCATAATTATTTCATTAAGCAATAAATTGAATGAAGGAAATTTACTCTATTATTGGTATCATTTAGTATCACAAATCCTTATTATTGGGTCATGCAGGAATCTTAATAATAGTTCTATTTAAGGAAATATGTTTTGATGCCAATTGTCTAACTCTCATAATCATGGTGAGTAGGTAGGGAATGCATAATTCTCATATATTTCAAAGAAGAAACTAGTTAATGTTTTTCTTCATTGTCTATTCCATGATGTTTTTAAACCCATTAAAAACTAGTTGTTCTTTATAAATACTAACTTTACCTTCCATGAAATGTTTCTTCTTAAATTTATATATTAACCCAATAAGATTTAATCTACTCTAGTATCTATCATAACATAGACATGGTTCTTTTACATGGAATCTAACTTATAATTCATGGAATCTTTATTTATTGTCAATTATGAGCTTCGTATTTCTTCATTATAGGAAAAAGGTTATTCATTATCAACTAATAACGAGTCACCATACACTATGACTAGAAAAACATATCTCTATAGTTCTCCAATCTCTTTATTACTACTAAAAAATAATTCTACCTCCATGATAACATCATCATAGAGGAATTATGGAAATTATTCTTATTAAACATCCTACATAACATGATTATGAGACTTGTTGAATAAAATGATAGTCCAACTATATCCTCTACATATGTACTCCCTATTGGGGAATGTGCGACACCTTTTAACAAAAATCCAATTATTAGAATGTTTATATAGACAATAAAATTTTCTTTCATAAGATATCCTAAGAAGATACACTTAGTACCTCAGAGAATGTGTTTTTTCAATATGTGTACATAACAAACCCTTCGCAACCCCATACTTTAATATGTGACAAAATAGGTTTAGTATCAATGAAAAGATTGAAAATAATATTATTTTCCACATTACATAGAACATTATTTAGTGGTAATATCATAGTATGATATTAATATTATCAAAAATTTAATGGATGATATCAATAAATCAATATTAAACTCAATTTGTTTAACAATATGTTCTTATAAAATTTATTGAAACCAATCCATTATAATATATAAGTAGAGGTTACTTGAGTTATTATATCAAACTACAATAGGTATCAAATGAAATTTTATTTAATAATATCATTACCTAAGTCTGAGTGGTTATTATATATCATCTCTATTATGTGTATTCCATACATTATACTTTAAATACTTAAATTTCTTAAAGGATGTATACATATACCACATTATGTAAACATATCCATGTCGAATCAATTCATTGGATACATTTATGATGTAAGAGTATCTACCTCTAGATTCATCTAAAACAGTATCAGAAACATTTTTTAAAAAATAGTTCAATATTCATTGTCGATCTTTCTCCCTTTCCACCAAATATAGTTTTGGCCATCTAGCCATGGAAACATGAAGGACACATACCATGTGGTATTAGATCAAAAGAATAAAAATACCCATCATGATTCAGCATTTTCAGGTGCTTCTCATTTATATGACCAATTGAGTGTTTCCAAAAAAAATGTGTGAAATGAGTCATGTGATGTTGATTTATTTTCAATTTCCAATATGTAGTTTTTGTATTCTAGTACATAAATACCTTTATTTAGATGTATCATTCCATAACAAATTCTATCTTTATAAAAGTAATATATTTTATTTTAAACGTGTATAAAAATCTATCCATGTATAAATTTAACATGTGTATAATATTTTGGTAACTATAGAAACATAATAACAATTCCATTAAACAAGAATCATTTATATTAGCAAGTTATGTATGTATTTTCCTATAGGTAGTGTATCAAGTATTTCACTAATGGTAAATTGACAGAGATAATATTTTCATATTTATAAATATTTTTTTAATTGATTTAATCACTTCACATTAATCAATTTGATTTTATTTGCATCATTTTATGATTTTTCGTGAGTTTTAAGCTTAAATGTGAAAAGTGGTTAATTCTGTACATTAAACAGATTTATATTGCCTTTGTATTGCGAGAATAACTCCTATGTTTTGTATCCAATTCTCCTGATTCCTTTTTTTAGGATTTTATGACTAGAGGGATACATATAAGTCTTCAGAAACAAAAGCCAATTCGAACTCCAACATGCCCAAACATTTCGATCAATGTGAACACTTCTTCTGGCCGGCAGAATGGACCACACCACATTCAATGAACCATATCTTGGACCACCGGCCTCCAAATTCATTGTTTCAAGCTGGGTTATAAATCCTACTATAAGGGTCAGATTATCTAAAAATATCAGAAATAAATTCATTCATTAAGGCCGCCAATAAAATGGTCAAAGTTGGGATGGTGGAATAGTGATCAGCGGCCAGAATAAGTCAAGTCTACTAAATCGGCCACAACTCCTTCCACACGGCTCCAAATTCATTAAAACATCATGGGTGGATGCCAAACTTCATTGCTCACCTCCTATAAGAAAGGACCTTGGCCTCATTCTGCCATATGAGGGAAGAACCGAATAGATCTTCTGGCAGACAGATTCTGGAGGATTTATTTTTTAGTTCTTCATTTCTCTCTTTCTTTATTCAAGTTCCATAATGCATTCTTCTTCCCCTTTCATATCAATTACCGTTACCATGGTGGGGTAAACTTATGAGGTGACTGGTGAAGGGAAGGTTTTATATTTTTAATGCTTTGAGTTCTTACATTTGATGGAAGAAAATCCCTCTCTCTCTTCTGCGAAGTTGTTTTCAAATTCTTAAAACAGAATTTATTATCTTATGCGATCGTATTAGATTTTCTATTGTATTGTTATTATTGATTTGATAAATGATAATTTTATCCCTCAATTAGGTTTTGGTATATATTCGATAGAATAAATATCAGGGCTTAGTTGTGAAGTACCTAGCGATCGCTAGTACGTGTGCGAGGGGTGGTGAATATTCAGGATTATTTAGGACAAACAATACCCGATTGGGAATTGCCTTATATAATTGGGGGTGTTCACTACAAATATATCACATAATTTATGAAGTGTATAACAAAATAGAATTTTGTTAAACCATTTAACCAAAGAAGTGAGTTGAAGTAATTATGGAATCTCACTTAAATCAACTTAGCAAAAGAGGATTGAATTAAATGGAACAAGGATAGTATTGCAATTATAAAACCAACCCTGACTTGATCACCCATCTCATAAAATAGTTTTTAAATCATTTGAATTAAATATTTGTATTAAATAACATCCTCAATTTCTTCCTTTTGTTTCATTTATCTCTTTGATTTTAAAACCAAACAATTTCAAAAATACCCAACCTTTTCTCTAAATAAAAAGTGACAAATAATTTTGTGTGCACTCCTAATCGGGAGACAACCTAGGTTAACCACTATATTATATTTTAAATTAGTAAATATAAATTTTTTCCACACCCCATGATAGGTGTTCATCAAACTTGGTGCCGTTTCCGGGGAAAAAGTTCCTCAAAACATAAAAAAACATAAAACTTTCTTGAATGACCCGTAGTTCAAATAACCCTTTAATTGAATTTGTTCCCGAAATTGATCGTAAAATAACGCAATTGAGAAAACAAAATTTTCAAAGATTTTTTGAAAAAATAAACCTCATGGATTCAAGTGATACTTCATGTGATCACTCCGAACCTACAATAATGGCTGATAATTCCAATCAAACTCTACGTGATCTTTGCACACCTCAATTTTCTAATCAAAATAACCAACTCACTATCTCTAACATTGAAAATGATTTTGAACTACGTATTAATATGATTCATGTGCTACCAAAATTTTATGGTCTTGCAGGTGCATACCCAAATCGACACATCCAAGAGTTCACTTATGTCTTCTCCAGCTTCAAACCCCGAGGAGTCGCATAAGATCAAGTAAATTGGAGGGCATTCCCTTTCTCACTTGAGGGAGGAGAAAAAGAATGGATGTACAATCTCAAACCATGGAAGATAAATGATTGGGAAGATCCCCAAAGAATCTTCCTACAGAGATTCTTCCCTACATCAAGGAGTATAACAATAAAAAAAGAAATTTAATTCATACATCAATTGACTAGAGAGACTCTCTATGAATACTGGGAACGTTTCAAGAAACTCTGTGCAAGCTGCCCACACCAAGAAATGTAAGAGAACCAATTTCTTGTGTTCTTCTACCAAGGATTGCTCGAAAATGATCGCAATTTACTAGATGCCTCATCTGGAGGAGCCTTGATCGAAAAGTCACCAGCATATGTCAGAGGCCTGATTGAGAAGATTGTGCATAACTCACATCAATTCGGAACTAGAGGTACGAGAACTAGAGGCATCCATGAGGTAAGAACTTCTGATTCATCCTCACCCTTACTTTAAGCAACACATAAGGAAATGACTAGTGTGATGAGACAACTTGTTGTGAACAAAGTGAAGGAACAACAAGGCGTGAATTAGGTATGTGGTTTATGCTCTTCTAGTTATCATTACACTGATCAATGTCCAGAAGTGCAGGGGACTGAAAATTGGGCAGCTGCCTATCAAGAAAAGAAAATCCAGTCAAATCAACCAGGTCAACCCCAACAAGGATATGGATTTCAATACAACCAGTATAGGCCTCCATTTCAAAATCAATACCAAAATCAACCTCCATTCCAGTAGTAGCAATACTAGAATCCACCCCCATTCCAACAACCCTATAAACAGTCATACCAGCAAAAACCATACAAACAACCTTCAACAAGTTCTCATAAGTACAACCAAGAAATGGAGATTGAAGATCTAAAGAAGACAGTGAAAAATTTAGATAATAAATTTGACAACCTTATGGATATTCTAACCAAAAATCAAGGAAAACTCCCAGCACAAACAGTTCCAAATCCCAAAGAAAGCATGAGCGTCATTACAACACAAAGTGGAAAAAAGATAATGTCACCTGAACAAAGTGAGGATGATGATTCTAAGAAACCTAATGAAGAACAACACATCCATCCAAAAGAAGTAGACCAAAACAACAAAGGAGAAAGAATCAGGTTTAGAAAGGAAAGGCCAGAAACACCGCTGCAAAAACAACAAAGGGAGAGAAAGGATATCCAAGAACCATTCCCATATGCATTAGTTGAGTCAAAGAAGGTTGAAGAAGGGAGACTTCAAAAAGAAATCCAGGAATCTTTTAAAAAAGTTGAGATCAATATCCCACTACTAGATGCAATCAAAAAAATCCCTATGTATGCAAAATATTTGAAGGAGTTATGCACAAAAAGAAGGCGGTTGGATGGAAATGAGAGAATCATCTTAGGAAGAAGTGTCTCAGCACTAATCACACCATTGATACCACAAAAATCTCAAGATCCATGGAAATTCTCTATTCCCTGCACTATTGGTTCTTTAAATTTTACTGATGCATTATGTGATCTAGGAGCATCAATAAATGTTATGCCTCACTCAATATTTTCATCCTTGCAGATCGGAGAACTAAAACCAACTCGAGTGGTGGTCCAATTAGCAAACAGATCCACCATTTTCCCAGCTGGAGTTATAGAAGATGTACTCTTTGGAGTAAGTGGATTGATCTTTCCAGAAGACTTTTATGTACTTACCATGGAAGAAGATAGAGCTTCAGGCCCCTCTCCCATCATCCTAGGGAGACGCTTCCTTAAATCAGCAAGGACTATAATCAATGTCCATAAAGGAACACTCACAATGGAACTAGGAGATAGTACAGTACACTTCAACATTCTTGATGCAATAAAGCATCCTTCCAGTAATCACTCACTTTATGAGATCTCCCAGGAAAAATGTATCGAACCAAATTAAGATTCAGGTATTCTTCTTGACTTCTTATCATTAGGAGAACATTCTTCATTTGAAAATTCCAATTTCCTAGAACCTAAAAATCCTAATCTCATGTTAAAGTATGAGGTAAAATATGATTTTTTTGATGATTTTTTAAATACAAATGAGATGATACTAGAGATTCCATCCTTAGGAACAAGAAACCTTAATTCAATGGTATCCCTTGAACAACCCCGATGTCTTGAACTTAATCTATTGCCAAGTGATTTGAAGTATGCTTACCTAATGGAGGGAGAAAAATTGCCAGTAATAATTTCCAATAACCTATCCCCTTCACAAGAGGAAACTCTAATTGACCTACTCAAAAGAAATGTCCAAGCTGTAGGATGGAGTTTAGGTGATATACCTGGAATCAATCCCAAGGTATGTTCTCATAGAATATTTTTAGAAAATTATTCCCGACCAGTTAGACAACCTCAGAGAAGACTCAATCCCACAATCATGGAGGTTGTCAAGAAAGAGATAGAGAAATTGCTAGCTGCTGACATCATTTAGCCAATCTCTGATTCTCAGTGGGTTAGCCCCATTCATGTAGTCCAAAATAAAACTGGCCTAACAACTGTCAGAAATGAAAGAAATGAATTGATCCCCATGAGAGTACAAAATATATGGAGAGAGTGTATAGATTATAGGAAGATTAATCAAGTTACCCTAAAAGACCACTTCCATATTCCGTTCATCGATCAAATGCTAGAAAGGATAGATGAAAAAACCCATTACTATTTTTCAGATGGATTCTTAGGATACTTTCAGGTACCGATCGCACTAGAAGAACAGGAGAAGACAACCTTCACCAGTCCATTTGGTACATTCACCTACAAAAGGATGCCTTTCGGGCTATGCAACACCCCAGGTACATTTCAACGGTGTATGGTAAGTATTTTCTCAGATCATATTGAGGACTGCTTGGAGGTATTTCCTGATGATTTCACAGTTTTTGGTAATTCATTTGATCATTGCTTAAGAAATTTGGAAAAAGTTTTGAAAACATGCACTCAAAAGAATCTTGTCGTAAATTTTCAAAAATGTCATTTCATGGTTGAAAAGGGAATAGTTTTGTGACACATAATTTCGCAAAAAGGGATTGTGGTTGATAAATCAAAAGTTGAAGTAATAAATTCCTTACCATATCCAACCTGTTTAAAACATGTTAGATAAATTTTAGGACATGCAGAATTTTACAGAAGATTCATCAAAGATTTTTGTAATATTTCTCTCCCTCTCTCAAGATTACTACTTAACGAATCGGACTTTAATATTGATTATGCATGCAAGAATTCATTTGATGAACTGAAGCAAAGGTTGATCACACCTCCAATAATGCAACCACCCAACTGGGATTATCCTTTTGAGTTTCTTTGTGATGCATCCAACCAAGCAGTGGGAGAAGCTCTAACACAAAGAATTGAAAAAAATCTTCAAGTAATATCATATGCATCAATGACCTTGGATGCTACACAAATAAATTACACAACCACCGAGAAGGAGTTCCTTGCAGTTGTCTTTGCACTAGATAAATTTTGATCATATCTTCTTGGTACTAAAGTTGTTGTTTTTTCTGACCATGCAGCTCTCAGGTATTTAATGAAGAAGGAAGATGCAAATCCAAGGCTAGTAATATGGATGCTACTTTTACAAGAGTTCAATCTGGAAATTAAAGATAAAAAGGGAAGTGAAAATCCGTTGTCTGATCATCTTAGTCGACTACCACACACCGCTGAAGGCGAAATACCAAACCAAAACCCACTTAATGATGAGATTCCTAGAGAACAACTCTACACCATCAAAAATGAAGCTCCATGGTATGCCAATATGGTCAATTATCTGGTAACATCTCAAGTCCCATCTCATTTAAATTCCCACCAAATTCTAAAGATAAAATCTGAATCTAGATATTATATCTGGGATGATCCATTTCTTTGGAAGATTTGCAATGACCAAGTAATAAGAAGATGTATGCCTGAAAGTGAAATTAATTCTGTCTTTGAGTTTTTCCACACATTAGCTTGTGGAGGCCACTTTCGATCTCAACGGAAAACAAGGAAGGTTTTCGAATCTGGACATTATTGGCCCACCGTTTTTAATGATGCTCATGAATTTTGTAAAAGGTGTGAAAAATGTCAGTTTTCTGGAATTATTTCTAAGAGAAAAGAAATTCCCCAAAAACCACTTAATTTTTGTGAAATATTTGAAGTTTGGGGAATAGATTTTATGGGGCCTTTCCTAATGTCATTTAGAAATTATTATATCTTGCTTACTTTTGATTATGTTTCCAAATGGGTGGAAGAAAAAGCCACCAGGACTGATGATTCTAAAGTGGTTTTTGATTTTGTCAGGACTAACATATTTTGTAGGTATGGAGTTCCTAGAGCAATCATTAGTGATCAAGGGACTCACTTTTGTAATAGGAGAATGGAGGCATTGCTGAATAAATATGGGGTGCATCATAAAACATCAACTCCCGATCATCCATAGACGAATGGACAAGCTGAAGTTTCCAATAGGGAAATTAAAGGAATTTTAGAAAAGACTATTAATCCAAATAGGAAGGATTGGTTCCAAAGGTTGGAATACATACTATGGGCTTATAGGACAGCCTAAAAACCCCAATTAGAATGAGTCCATATAGGTTGATTTATGGGAAAAGCTGCCACCTACCTATGGAATTGGAACATAAGGCATATTAGGCTGTGAGGAAGATAAATTTGGATCATGAAAGCACTGGGAAAGAGAGAAGATTACAGTTACATGAGCTGGAAGAGATTCTAAGGGAAGCTTTTGAAAACTCCAGGATTTACAAAGAGAGAACAAGAGTGGCTCATGACAAACTGATCCAACCAAAAAACTTGCATCCTGGAGACACAATGCTGTTATTCAACTCAAGACTCAGGCTTCTGCCATATTATCAAGGATCAAGAGATGAATCCATTCAATGTTAATGGGCATCAGTTGAAGAAATTACTTGGGACCATGCCATCGGATCCAATGGAGGAGATAACACTCCTCCAACCTGTATATCAATAAATCCATCAGGTTTTACCTCTCCTTAACACTTTCTTTCTTGCAGTGATTCAATTTAAAATCATATTACATTTTTAATTCAATTTAATTCATTGAGGACATTGCATCATTTAAGTTTGGGGAGGGAACCTTTGTAGTTAGTATTTTCATTTTTTGTCTATTTTCTTATTTAAAAAAAACTTTTTTAGTCAATATGCTTGTTTCTTTTTCAAAATTTTGTGTTTTTTTGAAACATTTCAGATAAAATGAATCTCATTGATATTTTTAAAACCCATTTCCTTGAGTGAGACAATTTATTCTATGAAACTGATCTTAAATGAATGTTGAAAATGACTTTGTTTTAAGTTCAATTCTTTATCAATTTCATGAAAAGTACTCAAAATTTTGACTATCATGCCACATATCACTGTCCTAATATTTGAAATCAAATTCTTGTGAGGCTTCTAAAACTATTTTTCATACTCTTTCCTTTTTCCTCGCTTCTTGAGAGAACCATACCATGCTTAATTTTACCAGAATTTGATTTATTCCTATCAAAACTTGAGTATTTGAGGTACATGTGTTTTAAATGATTGAGGCATTTCTTTGATTTTAAATTCCCCATTTTATAAATAATCCTTTTTATAATGGCCCAACATGTACATTTAATCCTTGTAGCCCATAGAAGCCGTGAACATCCTGTTAGGTTAGCCACAATACAAGCCAATTTTCTCTATCCAACCTGCTCTAGAAGTGAAATTGCATAATCTAGTTGAACATAAGTGTGGGGGAAGCTATCTTGTGTTGTACTACATCATTTGGAGATAATTTTGGTGGAAACTAAAATGTTGAAGAGATGTTCTTATTACTGAAAAAAATCATTCAGTTGAATGTAGTGCATTTTCTAGAGCTTTCATGTATGAGAAGCTATGCCTTTCTGGAGCTTCCAATGGAGAAAAAAGTTGTGCCTATCTGGAGCGTTCAAGAAAAATCATGTTTGAGATGATTGAAAATATTTTTGCTGAAATTATGAATGGTGTAAAATTTCACTGATTTTTCATTCTAGTGGAGCTGATTTACTTCAAATGGGAGTGAGGAGGATACCATACTTAAGTTTAAATTAGAAAAATACAATTTTACTTCAAAAAGAGCCATGCACTCCTTATTCAGGCACATAATTTTTCACATATAAATCCTACCAACCTAAATCTACAGAACAACCTTTATAAAGTCCTCATGATAAACATATGTTCTTGACTCACATCGGGTCAATATGTAGGAATTTATCAAGCCTATGGTGACCCTTGCATGAGTATTGGATGAGAAAGACATTGCTGAAAATTGATATTTGTGTGATGAGAAAAAAATGTATGTTAGGTAAGTGTTTTGTGTGCATGGTAGGATAAATGAAGAGTAAATATATTGAATAAAATAAAATTATGAACTTGAAATAATACTGTTTTATGAGGCATGATATCATTTGTTTATTGGTATTAAATTAGTGGATCTCATGAATATGTGTTTTAAATTTACTATGATTTGATGTCGTTGTTTACTTGTCCAGGAGTCCAAGTTCTATGTGTGGTGGAATTGACAGAGATAATATTTTCATATTTATACAAATATTTTTAGTTGATTTAATCACTTCACATTAATCAATTTGATTTTATTTGCATCATTTTATGATTTTTGGTGAGTTTCGAGCTTAAATGTGAAAAGTGGTTAATTCTGGACATTAAAAAGATTTATATTGCCTCTGTATTTCAAGAATAACTCCTATATTTTGTATCCAATTCACCTGATTCCTTTTTTGTAGGATTTAATTATTCGTGGGCTACATATAAGTCTTCAAGAACAAAAGCCAATGCAAACTCCAACATGCCCAAACATTTCGGTCAATGTGGACACTGCTTCTGGCCGACAGAATGGACCACACCACATTCAATGAACCATATCATGGACCATCGTCCTCATAATTCATTGGTTCCAGCTAGGTTAGAAATCCTACTATAAGGGCCAGATTATATAAAAATATCAGAAATAAATTCATTCATTAAGGCCGCCAATGAAACGGTCAAACTTGGGATGGTGGAATAGTGATCGACGGCCAGAATAAGTCAATTCTACTAAATCGGCCACAACTCCTTCCACACGGCTCCAAATGCTTTCAAACTTCGTGGGTGGATGGAAAACTGCATTATTCACCTCCTATAAGAAGGTACCTCGGCCTCATTCTGCCAGAGGAGGGAAGAACCGAAGAGAACTTCTGGGAGACAGATTATGGAGGATTTATTTTTGAGTTCTTCATTTCTCTCTTTCATTCTTCAAGTTCCATAATGATTTCTTCTTCCCCTTTCATATCAATTACCCTTACCATGGTGGGGAAAAAATATGAGGTGATTGGGGAAGGGAAGATTTTATATTTGTAATGCTTTGAGTTCTTACATTTGGTGGAATAAAATCTCACCTTCTCTTATGCGAAGTTTTTTTCAAATTCTAAAAACAGAATTTATTATCTTATGCGATCGTATTCGATTTACTATTCTCTTGTTATTATTAATTTGATAAATGATAATTTTATCCCTCAATTAGGTTTTGGTATATATTCGATAGAATAAATATCAGGGCTTAGTTGTGAAGTACCTAGAGATCGCTAATACGTGTGGGAGGGGTGGTGAATATTCAGGATTATTTAGGATAAACAATACCCTATTGGGAATTGCCTTATATAATTAGGGGTGTTCACTAAAAATATATCACACAACGGAAGAAGTGTATAACGAAATAGAATTTTTTTAAACCATTTAACCAAAGAAGTGAGTTGAATTAATAATGGAGTCTCACTTAAATCAACTTAGCAGAAGAGGATTGAATTAAATGGAACAAGGATAGTATTGCAATTATAAAACCAACCCTGACTTGATCACCCATCTCATAAAATAGTTTTTAAATAATTTGAATTAAATATTTGTTTTAAATCACTTTTTCAATTTCTTCCTTTTTTTCATTTCTCTCTTTGATTTTAAAACAAAACAATTTCAAAAATACCCAATGTTTTCTCTACATAAAAAGTGACAAATTATTTTATGTGCACTCTTCATCGGGAGACAACCTAGGTTAACCACTATATTATATTTTAAATTAGTAAATAGAATTTTTTTCCACACCCCGCGATAGGTGTGCGTCATAAATAAAACTTACACATCACCTATAAGAACCTTTTATAGTCTACTTTCATCCTATATTTGGATACATATGTGAGAAATACAAGCTATATATAAAGTTAAATAGTAGAAATATATATGATAAATTGAATAATCAAAGGAATATGAATATTTCCTATGCTTATTTATTGATTTTTAGTCCTTATTTTGGTGTCCCCTATTTCTAAATAGAAAAAAGTATTCATATTTTTCCTTATCCTATATATAATGTTTTATTTTTCAAAGTCAAGTGGTGTGAATAATCCATATTTTTTTAAATATAATTTAGGCCTTTCTCTTTTTCCTTCCACTCCATCACAAAAATAACTGAATGTTTTTCACACCACATGTTCTTATACACTTGTTGAATCAATTTTAGGAGTTACAAGAGATAATTATAATTATTTTTCATATTATTATTCAATATAATACTAAAGAATATTACTGTTATTATGAATTCATGAGGTGAGTGCCTAAATCCTCAAGTAACATAATAACCAAAATATCAAAATAAACAACATGGCTAATCATCATGACTATATGGGGCCTAACTGATTAACCATGTACAATATTTCAAATGAATGTGATTTAACTATATTGTACCTCTCCCATCTAGCTTTATCCAGATAAAAATCACACATATTCCACATCATATAATATGAATCTATTTCTTCATAAATCATTTGGACCTTACTAGACCTCGAAAAGTACATGAGACATTGGAAATCCATAATATCCACCACATGGTTTAGAAAACATTGTTTTCCTCCTCAATAGTCTCTTGGAAAGGTGAACACTCTAGAATAGGGGCTATGATAGTTTGAATTCTGTAACATGACATAGTAGGATGTGCAAGAAACTGTACAAATAGAAATTGATACTAGTGAGGTTTTTATATTACTCCAAATATCGATCACATGGATAACATTTAGGTCATATTTATTGATTTTTTTAAATAGAATATATTTTTTACATTATCATGATTACCAAATTTGATAAAATAATTTATATAAATTATTATCCTACCATTTTATCATATTCTAATATCCCATATGATTAGATTAAAAATATATTATCACATAGATATTATAGTGGTAGTGATATGTGATTTCCAACTATGTTAATTTACAGTTCCAAGAACAGTTGACTGGGATCCCCAATCTTGAAATCCTGGACTAAAACTTCTTCAACATGTACTAAAAATGGTATTGGATAGACTATGTCAATTAAACTCAATAATTATTTTTTTTGTTAATTCCTTAACTTTGATAAAACTCCCTATTAATTGAAATGTTTCACCGAATATCGCACGAAAGGAACATTAATAGTGGGTGATTATTTTCAAAAATAATAGAAGTTATTATGCAACTATTATTTTCTTGTGGTAATTTTAACTTATACATTAATATTTATTCTATTATTCGTTTATTTTTTAATATTAAATCAATTTTATATAATTATTTAACCATTACATGATCAAAAAATGTTTTCTAAATAAATTTATTTTATTCTATTATTTATGATTGATAATTAAATTACATTATGTAATTGTTCATAATATTCATTAATCATGAACCTCATAAAAATTAATTACCCATGTGATTTTAAAAAATTAAATAAATATAGTTCATGATCATGATATATTATTATAGATTTGTTGTGACACCCCGAGATTTTATGAAAAATTTTCCTTTTAATTTTAATGATGTCTTGTGTTTTACGCTACACCAAAATGATCTTTCACTACACAAATCCATGACTTGTCTTGAATTACACGCAACCATGACCTTCCACGATAGCGTGTGTGGTACGCAATACCGAGTTTCGCTAAACAACGATATGTTATATAAACTAGACGTTATGAAAAGTAATACAGACTTTTTGAAATTTTATAAATTTTATCTTTATAAATGGACGTCATTTTTGGATTCGGAATATCGAAATTAACATAAGGTGAATTTTTTGTATTTTTCTGAAAACTTTCTATTTTTGATGAATAGTGAAAACAATGGGTTACTATTTAAAACCCGACTTTTTATTTAAATAAATATTTATTTTATATAAATTTATTTTATGTCAAAATTGATACATAATACCTATATAAGTTCAATGTAATTAATTGGAGTCATTTTATAATAATTTTAGATATATAAAAATTTTATTGAACTTTTCACCGTCTTTTACCAACCTCCTAGTAGAATTTGGAAATTCACATAAAACATAATTTTACCGCTTCAGTGAGTGGAATTTCAAAAATATGAGAGCCACGGTTAATATCATGTACTATAATGTGGTTCAATTAGATGAAAATAATTTTTGGTGAATATTAACTTTTACTTTTATTTATCACGGTTAAAAGTAAATAGGGTAATTAAGGGTAAAAATGATATTATTGTTACCCTAAAACATGTCCTAATTCTATTGGATAACTGTAATTCGACCAAAAAACCTTAGGAATAAAATATGACCATTTAAGTCCATTTGGATTAGATTAGGACATTTATTATTAATTTATTTGAAGAAGGGTTAAAATAGTTAAAATCAAAGTTTAATAACTAAATAATTTTTAATATAGGGTAATACAAAAGATAATTATGACTATAAATAATCATTAGAAATATAATAAGATTTAATACAAAATGGAATTTTATTTATAGTTTTTAAAATTTAAAAAATTTGATTTATGTTTGACACAATGAAGATGCAGTAATTACCTTATTAATGAAATATTCACATAATTGATGTTATAAATACACAAATAAATGTAATTTGAGACTTTTTATGAATTAAAATAATTTTATAGGTTAACATGACATGTTAGTATTGATTTAATTTACTTTTTTCGAACTAATTATGCTGATATGATTTTCAAAAAAATCAATTACCAAATAGTGTCAAAATTGACATAAAATAGTTTGTAAAACAAATATTATATTAATAATTGTTATTATATTCCAAAAATATAATATTTGGAAAAGATACTTATATAATGATAGGTGTATCATTAATGGACCACTTGGGGGTCACTTGAATGTATATGGTATGTTTATTAACTATATAAAATAAAAATACAAAGTGACATGGTAAATGTAAATCTAATTAACTAAGAGTTAAAACTAAAAAATAAGATTAATATAATGAAAAAAACCTGTCTAAAATATATTTGTTGAGAGGATTTCTACCCATACCCATTTTAGCTTCTAAATAAATCAATTTGGAGATATTAATAACTGAATATGACTTTATTATAAAATAATATTTCATGTTTTTCCTAAGGTGACCCTCTCCTCCCATATAAAAGGGCACCTCCTCCCTCTTCTACTCAAACCACTTTGAGCCTTCAATCTCAGAAAACCCCTGACAATTTCTCTTTTCCACATCCCTAGTAATATTATAGTGGTCTTAGTCTTCTTCAAAGACTAATTTTAGTTCCCAAAGAGGTGGTTTCAAAGAGGTGTGTCGAAGAAGACGTAATATCCATTACTGATTCTTTCAAATTTATTTCCTCTTATACGCCCTCTTCCTTAGTTTTTTCATAATGAAGTAATAACATCAGTATCAATCATATACTGATATGTTGTTATAAATATGAAACAACTTTATTTAATGTTCTATCCATCCTATGGAAAACTAAATCACCGCCTGTGCGTACGTACGAAATACCATCTCCACACCGTGGTGTAATCTGTTTTCGACCACCACCTTACTAGGATGGGTATAATGGTGTAAATAAATAACTATATATGATTATTGTAAAGTGATATTTATTCTGAAATATTTTACATACACTTTAATACAATTCCACGATCATGGGAATGATATCATCGCTCGTGCGTACATACGGACTACCGTCTCCACGACGTGATGAGATTCATTCTCAATGATTAACAATTCATGAATGAGTATAAATTATATATAATACGTAATCATGAAATATATGAAATAATAATTATACTGGATATATATATATATATATATATATGTATTTCATCTACTTAATTCCGTTGAATTCAATAAGGAAAAAAACATCGTTCATGCGTACGTACGGCCTACCGTCTCCATGAACGGTGTATTTCATTCCATTTATCATTCTATCATATATATATGTGTATATGATGAATATATATTATATATAAATCAAGTTTTACATTCTGAAATTATGTAAATTAGGATATAAGTAATAATATCAAGAACAACAAGTCGAAATACGTACAATAAATGAAACAATTTTACACAAATCGCTGCTTTTACATCAAATTTGCTAAAGAACGGGTAATGTAAAATTATAAGTAAATGATATATGGTATAATAACAATGAACATGATTCTGTAATAAGTCAATGACATTGTTTAAATCATTATACAGGAGGTTCAGATATATACGAATCATATCGGACATAAGGTAAGGGATAACTATTGCAATCTCTTTCTTATCCGAGATTGTTTATTCGTAATTATTTATTGGGGTTATTGTTATCATCCATGTCCATGTTTCCTAAAAATGGTTTCAATTAGGTTTAATGTCATTTTTAACCATTTTTGACTTTTACTACATGGTATGTAAGAAATAAGTTTTTTACCATATGAGGTACTTTTGGAATTTTTTTGACAAAAGTACGATGATAATGTTATTTTTAACTTATACAGCATGAATGGATTTTTACAGTTTCATAACGCCTTATTTTCATGATGATTTCTATACAATATTGCATGATTGTTTTTAACAAAACCCTTTTCTTTTAAATTTTCATTGCATTTTGAGAAAAGAAAACAATTTTGAAAAGAAAGGATATTTTCTCATGAATTCATTTCATGTGTTTTATCAAAACCATTTTCAATCTAAGATTAAATTTTACATATGTGTATGTTTCAAGTATAATGTCTCTATGATTTACATGGTTTCACTTTTCTTATGATGAAATGATATCCTTTTTTGTATGGATTATGTTATAATGGGATAATGTTTATGAAACCTATTTTATACTTAGGGTAATGATGAATGATTTATGTTCATGTTGTGGCACAAGTAAGAATGATTTCATTATGAGATGGGTGGGGCCTATATCTCCCTCCAATGCATTTGGTAAATATTTATATCTCATGAGATAGACATGGCTGGAATGGTAAGTTAATCTAGTTTAGTAATACAATACTGGAACGGGGAGTGAACTCGATTCAGAAAGGGACATTGTCCACTATGATGGTCTTGACAGCAATGCCTTGGCTGCCATGGAAATCATATCATGTGCTTAATGGTTGCCACAATCACATGTTTTATTCCCATGCAATTTAATCATGATTAATGTTTCTTTATGAGCTATGCCTTATGTACTGCCATGTTTTATGTCATTACCCATGATTTTGATATTTAAACATTATGTTCAATTGTTTAAGTTCAAATGTTTATGACTTGTTTTATTTTATCAATGCTTACCCTTACTAAGAATTTGAGATCACCCTTTATATGTTTTCTTTTCTCCAGGATTTAAAAAAGTTTTAATGTAATAAAACCAAAAGGGGAAGATCTTTATGGGAGATGTTGAAGATCTTTCACCATGATTTGAAGATTACGTTCTGAGATTCCAAATACACTAAACTATTACAGTCGTTTTGTGTTTGTTTTTGTTATGTATTAAGTATTCTGAAAAAATAATGTAATGTCCACGTATGTCAAAAATATGGGTCTCTATAGTAGATATTAGAGGAAAGGTTTAGTTAACCTTTGGAAAGTAGGATGCGAAAACATTATTGAGTTCTCTAGAGATATTTCTAAGGTATGTCTAGGGATGTCCCAAATGTTAAGTATACGTATAGTTTATAGTCCTATAATTACGGAAATGATATTAGAATTAAACCTAAGATGTTAGATATCGAAGGTACTCCCCATTAATTATGTTGTTTTCCATAGCATGATTTTTTCCTCTCACACTATTCTTTTTGTGTTTTAGACGATGGCTGGAACCCGAAAGAACTGTGTTGATCAATGTAATGGACAATGCAATGATTTTCCTCATGAAAAAAACCAATGTTATGGGAGATGGAGTGAAAAATATTATTGTTATACTTACGCAATCTATGAATCATTATGGTTTTCCAAATGACCAGAGAAGGGAAAAATATTTTATTGAGTCCTTCATGAGGCAATGTCCACCTTATTTCAGTGGGTCTTATGATCCACTTGTTTCTGAACAATGGATTAGTACCATTGAAAAGATATTTTCCATACTTCGTTGTTCAGAACATGAAAAAGTCATTCTGGGTATTTACCGTTTAGAAGGTGAAGCAGATCAATGGTGGACTCTAATTAAGAATATGAGGCCCTGAGATGAAATAGAATCTATGGAATGGGATGAGTTCAAGAACTTATTTTTCAATAAGTACTTACCTTGTATTCTTCGAACCAAGATGGAAATGGATTTCCTTGAGATTAAGAAAAAGGAATATTAATCTGTTGGTATATATGAAGAGAATTTAACAAGTCTTGCAAGGTATGCATTTGGCTTTATCATCCAACATGAAAGTAAAGTTGATCGATTCTTCAGTGGCTTAAAACCAAGTCTTCGAAGGGCATTAGAAATAAGAGAAATCAGTAGCTATGATGAAATTGTGCATTGTGCTATCAAGGTAGAAATGGAATTTGGTGTTATATATCCATCTCATGGTTTGGACAAGAAACGAAAGATGGAGCTCAAGGAGAAATCTCAAAACAATGGTGAAAATAAGATGAATGTTTCTTTATGCTCAATGTGTGGAAATAAGCATAGTGGAGATTGTCTTAAAGGGACAAGAAAATGTTTTATGTGTGGAAAATAAGGTCATCAAGCAGCTGAGTGTCGAAGTAATGGTAAAATGTTTTCTAATGATGTGAATAAATAAAATTCTACATAGAACGCACCACCAAAACTTCAATGCTTCAAGTGCAATGAAATGGGGGCATTATGCTAATCAATTACCTAATCCAAGGGTTAATGATGATCGACACGAGAAACCACTTAAGTTAAAAAACAAATGGAAGTCACAAGCGATCACTATTTGTGATGTTGAATATGAAAACGATATGGTGGAATGATTAAGTGTTTATATAATGGGATTCCTAAATAATGTTGTATACAGTATCGTGGAATATTGGAATATTTATTTATTTGTCTATCGTGGTTTTCAAAAAATTTATGGTACCGATAACCATGGAAAGTGATTTAGATATCTTTAGAAAGAAGATGACATGCACATAATGAAGGGATAAAGAGAAAATGAAATGTTTGACAGTATTCATGAGCTCATGACTGACATAAGGAAAATGTTATATCATGGGTTGAGTATATAGAATTTTTGGATTTTGGTAAGTTGAAAGAGGTAACTTTTGACAACATTTACGTTTTCACTAAGATTCAATGGCTATTCATTTTTCAAGAGAATACATGATTATGATATTCACATGTTTGGAATGTGACAAACAAGATATATCTTATATGGGGGATAAATGATGGTATTCACATGCTCGGTAGATGACATTTCTAGTAATCGTTTTCTTTATACTATAAGATTGGACAAAAGTATTTTGGATAAGCCTTAAATATTGGAATGGTTTATGTTGGACAAAAGTTAGTATTGATTAAGGCTATAACTTTTTTGATATTTTTAATGGAATGTTATAATAATGTAGTTTTAGAACAAGAACAACCTGTAGGATGGGCGACAACATGTCGCATCGGACAAGGATGCAGGAATCGAACCCACAACAAAAGTGTGACATGCCTTTATCGCATACCGCTAGCCTACATGAAGACTCTGGTTAGTAGAAACTAGTTTTATTTTATTAAGAGCTATGATATAAGAAGATTAATTCCATTTTATGAACTATATACGATTAATCTCAGCATAGATGGACTTCTGTATATTTAATAAATTGTGCTAAACTTTTTGCGATTGAAATAGTTGGAATGACCTATAATTCAATCGCATAATCTGATAACACTTCAAAGAAGACGAATTCAACTTCATTTATTTAAGAGATGAAGAGGAAATTGTGCGAGTCATGATATACGGTGAGATTGTACCAAAATCAAGAAAGTATTTCTTTTAATTCAGAAATTCTCCAACTTTAGGGAAATGATATTGAAAAAAAAAACTTTTGTCCTAGTGCTCTAATATCTGATGAATCGGATGGCACCGTAGATCATCACAAATTTATTTCTTTGTGATTTTTGGGTTTTTCATATCCATGTCCTCTACCACTCTTCATTAGAAGTTTATGGTTATATTTCTCTTCCATATCCATATTTTTACCTATGTTCTACTATGTGGGAACCCAGTGATTAGTTAATTTGGGTAACTGTTACGTTTCATACTTTAGTTTTTAATTTCAAGTTTGGGTATTCCTTTTTACGATGTGGGTTTCTATTAAAGAAACATTCAAGTAGTAAACCATTTATAACCCCGAAGATTTTCGAGGGAAAAATTCGTATTAAGGGGGGTAGAATGTAACACCCCAAGATTTTATGAAAAATATTCTTTTTAATTTCATTGATGTATTGTGTTGTACACTACACCAATAGGATCTTGCACTACACAAATCCCTGACTTGGCTTTCATTACACAGAATCGTGACCTTCCACGATAGCGTGTGTTGAACGCAATACCGAGTTTCACTAAACAACGATATGTTATATTAACTAGCCGTTATGAATAGTAATACCCACATTTTGAAATTTAATAAATTTTATCTTCTCAAATAGAATTCATTTTTGGATTCGGAATATCAAAATTAGCCTAGGGTGAATTTTTGATATTTTTCGGAAAACATTCAATTTTTGATGAATAGTGAAAACACTAGGTTACTATTAAAAACTGAATTTTTATTTAAATAATTATTTATTTTATTTAAATTTATTTTTGGTCAAAATTGATACATAATACCAATATATGTTCAATGTAATTCATTGGTGTCATTTTATAATAATTTTAGATTTATAAAAATTTTATTGATCTTTTCACCGCCTTTTACCCACCTCCTAGGATAATTCAGAAATTCACATAAAACATAATTTTACCACCTCTGTGTGTTAAATTTCGAAAATCCGGGAGTCACGGTTAATATCAAGTAATAAAATGTGGTTCAATGAGATGAAAATAATTTTTTTGAATAGTAACTTTTTACTTTTATTTACCACGGTTAAAAGTCAATTGGGTAATTAAGGGTAAAAATGATATTATTATTACCCTAACACATGCCCTAATTCTATTGGATAAGTGTAATTCAAACAAAAACATCCTTATGAATAAAATATGACCATTTAGGTCCACTTGGATTAGATTAGGACAGTCATTATTAATTTATTTATATAAGGGTTAAAATAGTTAAAATCAAAGAATAATAACTAAATAATTATTAATATAAGGATATAAAAAATATAATTTTGACTATAAATATTCATTAGAAATATAAAATTATTTAATACATAATTGTAATTTATTTATAATTTTTATAAATTAAATATTTTATTTTATTTTTGACACAATGATGATGCAGTAATTACCTTAATAATGAAGTATTATCATAATTGATGTTATAAATACACAAATAAATGTAATTTGAGACTTTTTATTAATTAAAATAATTTTTAGGTTAATATTACATGTTAGTATTGATTTAATTAACTTTGTTCGAACTAATCATGCTGTTATAATTTCCACAAAAATCAATTACCAAATAGTGTCAAAATTGACATAAAATAGTTTTTAAAACAAATATTATATTATTAATTGTTATTATATTCCTAAAAATCTAAGATTCAACCAAGATACTTATATCATGATAGGTGTATCGTTAATGGACCACTTGGGGTCTCTTGGATTTATATGGTATGTTTATTAACTATATAATATAAAAATAAAAAGTGACATGGTAATGTCAATCTAATTAACTAAGAGTTAAAACTAAAAGATAAGGTTTATATAGTGACCAAAACCTGTCTACAATATATTGGTTGAGATTATTTCGTCCCATCCCCACATTCGCTTCTAAAGAAATCAATTTGGAGCTATTAAAAACCAAATATGACTTTATTATAAAATAATATTTTATGTTTTTCTTAAGGTGCCCCTCTCCTCCCTTATAAAAGGGCACCTCATCCCTCTTCTCATCACACCACATTGAGCCTTCATGCTCGGCCAAACCCTACCAATTTCCAATCTCCACTTCCCAAGTTATATTCTAGAGGTCGTTTTCTTCTTCAAGGACCAATTTTAGTGCCCTAAGGGATGGTTTCAAAGAGGCGTGTCAAAGACGAGGTAATATCTGTTACCGATTATTTCAAATTTATTTTTTTCTTCTACTTCCTCTCCTTTAGTTGTTTCATTATTAAGTAATAACATCAATTTCGCTCATATACGGGTTTGTTATTATAAATATGAAACAACCCTATTTCACCTTCTATCCATCCAACGAAAAACAAATTCACCGCGTGTGTGTATGTACGGAATACCGTCTCCACGCCGTGGTGTAATCTGTTATCGACCACCACCTTACTAGGATGGGTATAATGGTGTAAATAAATAACTATATATGATTATTGTAAAGTGATATTGATTCTAAAATATTATACATACACTTCAATACAATTCCATGATCATGGGAATATTGTCGTCGCTCGTGCGTACGTACGGACTACCGTCTCCACGACGCGATGAGATTCATTATCAATGATTAACCATTCATGAATGATTATAAAGTATTTATAGTAAGTAATCATGAAATATATTACATAATAATAATACTATATTTATGTATATATATATATATTTATGTCATCTACTTAATTCCATTCAATTCAATAAGGAAACGAAAACAGCGTTCATGCGTACATACAACCCACCGTCTCCATGAACGGTGTATTTCATTCCATTTATCGTTCTATCATATATATATATATGTGTATATTATGAATATATATTATATATAAATCATGTTTTACATTCTGGAATTATGTAAATCAGGATATACGTAATAATATCAAGAACAACAAGTCAAAATACGTACAATAAATGAAACGATTTTACCCAAATCGCTGCTTTTACATAGAATTTTCAAAAGAATGGGTAATATAAAGTCAAAATTAAATGATATATGATATCATAACAATGAATATGATTCTATAATAAGTCAATGACATTATTTAAATCACTATACAGGTGGTTCGGATACATACGAAGCATATCGGGCATAAGGTAAGTGATAACTATTCCAATCTCGTTCTTATCTATGATTGTTTATTCGTAAGTATATTATGGGGTTATTGTCATGTTCCATGTCCATGTTTTCTAAAAATGGTTTCATGTATGTTTAATATCCTTTTTAAACAATTTTTACTTTTACTAAATGGTATGTAAGGAATCGTTTTTTACCATACGAGGTACTTTTTGACTTTTTCGACAAAAGTATGAGGAGAATGTTATTTTTAACATATACAGCATGAAGGATTTTTTACGGTTTCATAACGCCTCATTTTCATGATGATTCCTATACAAGATTGCATGACTATTTTAAAAAAAAACCCTTTTATTTTAAAATTTCATGAAATTTTGAGGAAAGAAAATGATTTTGAAAAGAATGGATATTTTCCTCAAGAATTCATTTCAAGTGTTTTATCAAAACCATTTTCAATCTGAGATGAAATTATTACATATGTGTATGTTTCAAGTATAATGTCTCTATGATTTACATGGTTTCACTTTTCTTATGATGAAATGATATCCATTTTTTTTGGATTATGTTATAATGGATTGATTTTTATGAAACCTATTTTATACTTTGGGTAATGATGAATGGTTTATGTTCATGTTGTGGCACAAGTAAAATGATTTCATTATGAGATGGGTGGGACCTATATCTCCTTCCAATTCATTGGGTAAAGATTTAAATCTCATGAGATAGACATGGCTAGAACGGTAAGTTAATCCGGTTCAGTAATACAAGACTAGAACGAGGAGTGAACTCGATTCAGAAAGGGACTTTGTCCACTAAGATGGTCTTGGCAGCAATGTCTTGGCTACTATGTAAATCATATAATTTGATTAATGGTTTCCACAATCACATGTTTTATTCGCATGCTATTTTATCATGATTAATGTTTCTTTATGATATATTCCTTATGTACTGCCATGTTTTATGTCATTGCCCGATATTATGATGTTTAAACATTATGTTCATGTTTTTAAGTTCAAATGTTTATGATTTGTTTTATTTTATCCATGCTTACCCTTAATGAGAATTTGAGGTAACCCTTTATATGTTTTTCCCTAGGATTTAAAGAATTTTTTAGTAAGAAAACCAAAAGGGGATGATCTTTATGGGATATGTTGAAGATCGTTCACCATGATTAGAAGATTACGTTCTGAGTCTCCGAAGACACTAAACTATTATGGTCCCTTTGTGTTTGTTTTTTTATGTATTATGTATTTAATAAAAGCAATGAAATGTCCATGTACATCAAGCTTTGGTTCTCTACATATGTCCATAGAGAGGATAATAAACTAAACCTAAACCTTAGGGAAATAACTACATGAATTGATCTTTGTTTGAGTTTCATCATTCCACATAAACCATGTATATCACATTGGTTGGTTTCACTAGGTATTTGAATGAAAAAATATAATATATACTAGTAACCCATCCTTTAAAAATATTTTACACACAGACTGGTTAGGGAAGCCAGATATTTGGTGTAAAAAAAGAACTATAGGAAATCATGCCTTGACAAAATAAATAGAAGGGAATTCCTCAATGCTCATCATTATAATTTGATGATAATTATCAAATAAAATCATACACTATAAATTAAACTAAAATAAACCAAACACTTGGACTGGTTAGTATATCTCTTGATAATCCATGCAGTCAACAACGATGAATTATAACTGGATAGAATTAATTTCAATACATTCATTATTAAGTTAAAATTCATGAGTTGATAAACTAATTAACATGTAAATTAAATAATTAATTATTCTCAAATATTCATCTAAATTGTATTGAATATTAATTTCCACTATAAATTAAAATAAATTTAATTAATTAATTTAATTTTAATAGTATTCATACATTGTTTGTGATGATAGGTCATGTTATGTGTACCCATTTGTTTTGTATTAAATTCTTTATAGAATATAACCCAATATAAAATATAAGGAATATGTTAGTTCTATATTATTTACATCGTATGTACTATCAATTTTAGGTCATGTGACTATAATATGTATGGTCTTGTCTTGTATTTTTTACGTGCACTAAATGTAGAATACACTATGTGTGTAGATATAAGTTGTGAGTTGTTTTGTGAGTCATGCCACATCTTCAGAATGCTGTTTATAACTGTAAATCATTCCATTAAGATACCCTTGTTTAATAGAAATAAATAATCGTGAAGTACACATCATGTTTGTTGACTATACATATAATGTAGATTTATAATAATGTGTAAAATAATTAATTAATGATTTTTTTTTCAAAATGACCACCAAACATTTCTCAACATATTATTCCTATGAAATACCTAGTATACCGTATGAACACTAGCTATACATAATGTATTCTATTTTTCAATATATATTTATTATTTATTATATATTATTAATTCACCAAGTACAACTTATATATATATGATATCTGTGTGAATGTGTATGAGTTAGATAAATTGTAAAACATAGTAGATGTCATATACTCTACTCTCTGGTAATATTAACTACATTCCTTGAGAGTCAATTTGGATTCTATGTGGAAATTTATGTGTTACATAATTTTTATCCAAGTTAAGTGATGTAGAATTACATTTTCTCATGTTTCATGACTATCAGTCTATTTAACTTTTAACAAATACATTTCATGTATATTGACCACATGGATTCTATGATTCATGCAAGACCTAATGGTATTGAGTTACATGGTCGACCCACAAGAAAAAATCCATGAACATTATAAACCTACATACCTCCTAGATTCTCAATGAATTGTTTTTAATAATTCAATATACAACTCTTAAAAATGATATGTGGTTATTAGTATGACTCATCTTAGTAAAATATACCATGTCTAATCTTTGTGTACTTTTGGGTTACATGTTTTGTTTCTATGTTATCTGAATAGAATATGCATCACCTAAGATTAATAACATTTAATTACTATCATATAATTTTTTACTATTCATGTTCATATATAACTAAGCATTAAAATTATTTTTAATTTTATATTATTAATGAAAAACAGAAAATGAAAAACTGACCAAAATATTCAATTTGATCATTGAATAATAAATTATTATAAATTAATATTTGACCAATATGGTACCATTTTGTGCTTCTAGGTTGTTGTGAAAAGGGTTTGTATTATAACTAAAAATGATTCTTTTTCATTGAATTATTTGGATAAATATGTGGAATTGGAAAAACACCACCTTGTAAAATTTGAGATATAATCTTCTCACATATAGATTATACTCACCGTATGTTTACAAGAATTACCTTATCATGGAATTATTTTTTCATTATTTTATCAATAGGCCACAATTATCGTACCATTATTTTGATAAAGGTTCCAAGGATATAATCCATCTAGAGGTATCCCACATGCTTCGAATTTTTATAAACTTCATCGTATAATTTTCAAGGGCTTGCACGAACAATATTAATCAAAAATGTATTTTATCCTTGATAAAACAATAATCCTTTCCCAACATATAGGATTATATTTGGTTGTCTTAGACTTGATATGGGGAAAATAGTATCTCTCTTTATTCATGGAATCATTAATTTATTTTTTCTCTATGTTTTGAGGTAATTCTCTAGATAATTAATTATGCAAAAAATTATCTATTTCTCATAAACTAATATAATTTGGTTGACATATCTAGTCCTGAGAATTTGTTATTAAAATAGGGCCCATGAAATATCTAAAAAAAAAATAACCCTCTTATTTAATAATATTAATTATAATAATATTATTATTTCATTAATGATAGAAAAACTCATTGATATATAATTATCATTTCTTAAATAAATTAATATTCAATTAAATGATATTAAAGATACTTGTCATTTATTTCCGACATGAATCCCAATCTAGGAATCCACCCAATATTTTATCATTCATTGATTAATAAATATTTTGATAAATAAAAAACATTATTCTATTAATAATTTAATAAAGAATATTATATTCTTTAACTTGTGAATAAATATTTTTTAAAAAATTTAACACACATATATTATCTTTTGAATTATAGATGATTAAGTTTATGTGAACAAAACAACCTGAATAATTATTATTCAATTGAACATGATAATAATATATATTAAAATATTAAATTCAAATTGAACTTAATTGAGGATCAATATATAGATAGTTTGTGACCTGATATGCCTCATTTAAATGTTATTAGGTGAACAAGGCTAATCTTCAATATCTACCTCAAGTAGCACATCATGGAACTCAATGATATAGATGTAAATACCACAAAATAAATTACCTACTAAAGACTTTTATAGTGTATTATTCTCCCTATGTATTAATATGTTATCATAGAGGTTTCATTACATGTGTCATCGACATATATACTTGATATATCATTATTTTACATCCATAAATTAACACATCAGTAAAACTACATGGATGTAGACATAATTAAAAAAATTCTATTATAATCAGAGGGTCAAAGATATCAACATGCATTGACTCAAAAAAGACAAAACTTTTCTTGACATATTAATTAATGTCATATTTCTAAGATGAACCCAATATATCATACTACACCATGGGAATATGTCCTAACTATTTTAATCAATACAAAATATTCTAACATTATGATATAAATTAATAATAATCTCTTGTCGGTGGACTAATACACACTTCACCATATATAAATATTTAATATTACATATAAAAAGTTGAATTTATATTGGACGTATTATTCTCATAACATTCTCTATTATATATTAGCAAGTGTAAAATGACTATGAAGAAGACTAATTGTCTTATAAAACCCCAACACTAGATATCCTAGTATGTTTTATGTATTAATTGAAATATTTGATCTGGATATAGAATATATATTTAATAATATCAACATATAACTTTAAGGTTGAAATTATAACACAAAACTTTTATTACCTTTTTATTCCACACTTTATAAAAATTATTACATTATTCATGCATATGAACACAAATATTATGATAATAAAATTATTAATATCATTTTTCTATGATATATTGGTAATAAAAAGTACACAGTAATTGGTTTTAGTCCACCAAATACAACAATATATTATCATCGATTTGATAAAAAAATCAATTTCATTGAGAATACGTGGTTAAGATTTTGTTGACTCCCTCTCTAACATCAATCCCTAGCATGACTATTTAATTGATGAAAAAATACCATTAGGCCTCAGGGGAACTCCATGAGTACAAAAATTTTACCAAGAGATATAATGGTTTAAAAGTCACTTATAGAGAGATGTACCTTTTAATTGACATTCTTAGATGAAATATTATTATAGTAAATGAAAGATCCATATATATAAGAAACTATAAACCAAACACTATCGAATAAATATATTAATATTTCCAATAATTCCAAAATTATCCTATAACTATACAGAGTCGAACATAAAACCTTTTTACATGTATTAATTTAAAGTAAAACATAATTATCAAAGATAAAATATATTAAATTTCCCTAACACATAGCTTCAAATCCCTCTTCAAATAATTAACATTTTCCCAACCACTTAGTAAAATATATAAAATGTTTTTAACATTGTCTACATCATGAAGAGTGAAGTATGATTGTACAAATGATGTGTTCTTGCATGGAATAAGAATAAACTCAATAAGATATCAATATAGACATGAAAAATATCATACGTATATATATCATTTAATATTATATGTTGAATATGAAATTTTAATACTAAAAATATCAATTATAATCATGTGCATACCTAGCCACCACATTAACTTATTTACTAACTTCATGAAATATAAATGAATATTATTTTTTTCTATTAGATTAAATCATAGTTAAACAAGCATATTAACCAATAATATTGTTAAACTCTAGGAATAACCAAAAAAATTATTACTCCTCATCAAAGTCACACTAATGGATTAGAAAAAAATGTGACCTATTATTTATCATTTTTAATCATGCACCTCACCCATCGTCAATACCGAACATATGTAACATTAATTCATTTAAATTTATATAACAATACCACAACGGTAAAATTTTAATTTTAGTGTACTATGAATAACACAATGGATTACGGTGTTGAAGTGTTTTATATTTTATTAATACATGTGACTGAATAAATCAATAGTTGGTAAAGTGAATGGTTCAAAATAAATATTTAAGGGAAAGGTGTCTCCTCCTATAAGAGTTCTAAAATATAATAGTTTGGAAGTTAACAAATTTTGGAACATATATACTTCTGACATATTTTAGGAAGTTTCTTGTTGATTTTATCCAAATCATAGAATATTAAATTTTTTCATGTAATGAAATTGGACATAATTAATATTATTTATATTATTATGATCTTTAGTGTGAATTTATTATAAGTATTTTAGTTTTATAACATCATTATTAACTACATGTGGATAAAGAATGAGTCCTATATAGATGATATAAGCCTATTTGTGATGAAAATAATTAGTTACTTGTATGATGTAAAAATGGTTATTTCGAGGTGAAGTTTGGAAGACTAGTCATAGATATAACTTTAGGTAAATTATAATGATTTTAGTTGAATGAATATAAATAATGGGATGATATACTAATACACTAATTTTTTTTGTTGATTTTAGCGGGGTTAGAGTTTTATGTGAACATTGATAAAAGAATTTATCTTACATTGGTATGTAAGATATTTTGTATAGGGAAGATACTTTTCTAATATAGTTTGAAAAATAAATGAGTAAGGTTTAAATTCATAATAATTCATTTTCAATGACATAATAACTGGAAAATAAATTTCTAAACAAGTGAAATTTGAATATATTTAAATGTATTCAATTCATCATAAAGATATTCAAGCATAATAAATAATTAAAATATATAGAAATAATGAAGAGTTCTCATAAGTTTGGATCATATTTTAAATATGTTTTGGATTGAGAAAAATAACATATCCTTATTTCTATAATTAAGGGCGGAAAAGAATAAATCATTTTCCAAAAAATGATCTGTTGATTTTAGTTTTGTTAGGAATTATATGCGATGAAATTTATGGGGGAGAACATAGAAATAAATAAATGTCTTTTAGACACATAAAATCTACCATATTATATCTATAATTGAGGAATTTATCTCAATTTTTAAAAAATTGTATGTTTCCCTTTGATGTGGTCTCAATTTTTCTCAACGTTTCTTATCAACCATTATACATTAATATTTGATTTTATGATTTTACAAGGATGCAACACATGAATTAAAAAAAATCCTATTAATATCAGCATAGTGTTTTTGAAGAGGGATATATAAAATATGAATAATTATGTTGATCACAAGGTAAGGAATAGTAATTATGATAATTAGTATAAGGAAGATCCTTTACTACCAAATGGTAATTATACTTGTAGTTGTTCTGATGCATTTTATGAGTGTTGTCCTCTAAAATAGTTTGGGTCTATGTTTAATGATTATGAGTTTGTTTAATCTTTTAATGAACTATGTTGTGGTGATAAGGATTATTTGGAAAATTTTAACATTTATGTATTCACATATATATTTTCATTTATCAATTGAATTTAGGATGAAAAAAATATAATGGAACATAAGTCTTATGGAAAGAAGAATATACTATATATAAAGATATAAAAGTTAACAATCTATCTAATATCCTTGAAGATGTGGACTAATCCACACTAATGTGAAATGAAAGGTTTTACCTTATTAAATATGAATTTAAAATGGGTGACTGTGAGATGTTTTTGTTTTAGAATGTTGTTATAGAAGAGATTCAAGCACTAAAATAAATACTATCATCTGCAATAGATGTTAATAATTATGTACTAAAAGGAAAGGATTGAAAAAATGAACTATATATATAACTCTTTAAAAGATATGTATATGCTTATTAAAGATTAAATTTAAAATATGAGGATATAATTGGAGGAAATAATAAATTTTGTTTTCATTTTGAGAAAATAAATCAATTCAAAATGATTTGAACTAAATGTTAATCTAAAAATACTAGAATAAGTTCAATGAGAAACATCCTAATATTATGCAAGAGTAAGTGTTTCCAGAAAATTTACTAAAACTATCATTATATCTAAAAATAATATTAAATTTGGAAAAAAATATATTTAAATAACTATACATTAAATCCAAAATAGGATTATGAAATAATGTTACCCATATTTATGGAAAATGTTCATTTTAAAATTCTTTTTATATGGGTAGTATTTATTATACATGATATTAATAATTTAATTGTGCAAATAAAAATACTGATAAATCAACCATTCAAGTAATGTAGAGAAATAATGACGGAAAGTATGAGTTATATAAAAGGTGTTCAAAATGATGAATGTTTCACTTAAAATTAGAAGATGCCTATGTAATATAGATTTCATAACAAATCATGATGTTAGCATTTTTTAGTTTTTATTGGTGTTGTGAAAATTTTAGACATGTGGATATATAAGGATAATTTATCAAGTCATTTATTCAATAAAAAAAGTTTCTAATATTAAAGTTATTCAATGTTAATTTTGAGAAACCATACTTATTTTAATTAACAAAAAAAATATAATTGTTACTCTACTCTAACAAAGACATATTAATTTTATATTAATATAGGAAGACAGAAAACATTGAATAAAAATAAAAGTAATAAGAAAATGTAAGTCTACCTTGGATTCTAAATGAAACAAAATTAATTAAACATAACATACTGAATAAAAAATTAAATGAAAATTTCACACCCAATAATATATTCTTTATTATGGAAGTAAAATCAACATCTTTGAAAGACGAAATAAATCCATTGATGATAATTTTAGAAAAATCATGATGGATTAATAAATTAAATTAATTTTATAACGAAACAAGAGAATTAGTTTCGTGAAATACATATTAGAAAAATATGTTAAGTGTTACAATAGGATCCCAAATTAGAGAAACTAAATGGAATATTAGAAATAATATGGGAGATGTATTAATTATAATCACATACCTATATGTTTCATGATGGTACTATCAAAACATAAGATGTTGAGGGGCTTTGAATTGTGAAGAATAATAATGTACTTTTTTGTTCTTGATATTGGAGAAGTGTAAAGGAAAATAAGTTTTATCACATATATAATAAATGGATATTATGAATACTACATGAGAATAATTATTTAAATGAGTGTTATAATAGATGAAGTAAAATTTGAATTAACTAAAATTTATAGCACGTACAGTTTTGAGATGTGAAGTCTATGATATTTAAATTAATAAAGTTTGTAATATAATAAAGATTATATATGAATGAATAATGATATGATTAATTTTTACTAAACTATTGAACCTTGTAACTTATTATTAATAACGGTTAGAAAGAAATCGTTGACTTTAGCATGTATTGTTTGTTGATAAAATTTACAATATGGGAGGCTATGACACCAAATGAGTTGTGTAAAATATGTGTTATATTGGTTGGAAATATTTTTGTTTCAAGAACTTGATAGTTGGTAAATTAACTAGTAAGAAAAGAATTATTGAATTTGAATATATATCTTTATATATGAATTTTTTTACATATTATTTCAGAAGATAAGTCCTTGAAATATTGGTTGTGTTTAGACATTCTTCTAGAAGATACTCACAAAATGTCTCCAGATGATTGAAGAGATGTTGTCTAAGAGTAATTATATTATAAATAAATTTTATGATTATTGATATGAGTTTATGATTGAATCTATGAAATGTTATGAATCTTTCATAGAGTACTACTGACAACACATGTATAAAGGATGAAATGTATCCAGAATCTACAAGGTAATTTTAAAGGTATATATAAATTCATCTTGAAGTGTAATTAATGGATGTTATATTATGAATTCCTAGATAAGATTTGTGGATTATAAAACCCCTACAATTTTTATGTTATTAATTTATGTAGATATTTAGATTTCTGATTTCTATAGTAGGATTTGTTTTGAGAACCCAGATTTTTATTAGTGTTTCAAGAGAAGGAACATCTTAAAGATATGTTCTTATATGTCGATCAATGATCGGGTGGTTCAATTTTTCATTATATTGATCTTCATAGCATTGGGTTGGAGTTTAATATTTCTGAAGGGTTCTTACCCATGTGGATGATTTAGTGTTCAAGATTTGTGGGAAACAATGTGATACTTTAAATTTGTGGATGTTTCCACTTCTTTTTGTTAATCAAATTTTAGTTCATATGGTTAAGGGTTATCTATGAAAATTATAGGTAAAAATTAGAGTGGTGTATTTATACAAGGGTGTGGTTCAGAAACTTTTAAATTCTAAAAAATAAATTCAATGGAATTTTTCAAGGTTGGTGTATTGTATAGAAATCCATGCAGTCAACCCATGTTAGGTTGAGTGATTGTGATAGTGTGAATAAAAAGATAGGTGAATGTTTTGGAAAACTATACCACCAAATTGTGCATCCTATTGAATTAAATAAAAATTAGATTACTTTTCCTCAACATTGGTCTTTAATCCTTAAGCCCCCTTTGAATTCTTCCTAACATGAATTCATATCCAGTTGAGATACACTCATTTTCTCCTTAATTCCACATTATATCATGGTTTTTTGTGATATATTTTATAAATTTGATTTAAATTTTTCCCTCTTATTTTCACTTTCCATTTTTACAATCCTCTATCCATAAATTTGGATGATTTTATAGTAGGTTTTATGAAAATTACCAATGAAGAATGTGAGAAATTATCTTGGTTGATGTGGATTTCATATGGAATAACTCAAGAATGTCTCAAGATGACATTTCCATGATGTTTCATTCCATTTGTTCTGATTTACATCATTTTCTAAAGTTACATATCATTTTTCCTGAATAAAATGAAAATCCCTATCGAATTGTTGTAACATGTATGGTTTTTTTTCAAGATGATGTAATAATTACACCATGAACCTTCCATGAGTCGTTTGTCATCATTTCAGTGTGATGTGGTCATCCAGTTACTTATAATAAATTTATTCATATGAGGGCTAAATTGTAATATTTATTATAATTTGATTAATTAATTATTAATGAATATAATTCAGTACATTGGATATTATGGATTGATATACAGTCTTGTAAGTTGATATGGTGCTTGGATGAGAATAAGAGAAAGTTATATACATGTGTTTTAAAAATAGATAGCTTCTTAAATATAATAGTTGGTCCCATGAGGACACCCATTTGGATTATTCATTTTATAATATCAATGTGATAATTGGTTTAACCACCATTGGTGATTGGACTCTTATGAAATGACATGTGTTTTATTCAATCTCTCTATAATGTTGAATGTATGGAGTTTATGATAAGGTTATTTAGGATTTAATGTTATTAGGGAAATACTAAGATATGATTTATCATCAATGTGATTTTATTTGACCCTGGGAATGATAAATAATATTGGTGGAAATGAAAATATCTCTCATGATATGGATTTTCTTAGTGGGATTGGTGGGTGCCCCCATGTTATGTAACCCTCACATGATTTAGAGTGGAAAGTGTTTGAGTTTATATAGAGTGTTACCTTAGTACATGAATCGATTATTTGAGACTAACATGTTCATAGTGATGAGGACAGATTGTGCACGTGAGAGGCCATCACTAATTGTTTTTAATGGGATTGGGCGAATGACCATCCCATGTTATGAATTATTGTAGTTATATCAAGGAAGAATGATTTTCACTATAAAATATATACGATGTATCAACTATCTAGGACATCACCTAGGAATAATATTTTACTAATTGTATATATAATTTCTATTTTCTTACAAGGGATTCAATTTTTGTTCCTACATAAAATTCCTTATTAAATCCCCTTGGATTTTGAAATATGCCAATTAGTTTAGAATAACATAAGAACTCCAATAATATTTATGTTATTCCTTTTATATTTAGAAATCCATGCAAATACCCATAGATTTGGATTTATTTCTATCTATATATAATTCTTTAGAAAATACTAATGGATTAAGATTGATGTCAATAAATTTATATTTCTATATGAAATAAACATGGATTCAGATTATGCATGTGTAGAATTCCTATAATACATATGATTCATATTTCGTTCCTATTATGATGAAATACACTGGACACATATGATTTAGGAACTAGGTCTATAAGTATTACCATGTATTACATCATAGGATCTAATTATTTCTATTGATACATGTTGATTTTCAAGTATTTTCTCCTTGTATTCAACCATTGAGTCCGATATTATATGGAATGTTTATGTCATGTGATACAAGACACATCAACATTAAAATGTTATCATAGTTTATACCATGTATAACCATAAAACGTTATGATTGATATTTTTTATTTATTTATAGCACTAAATTGTAATTATTTATTTATATGATCATATCACCAATGCATAACCTATATTTACTTATTATTTTTGGGCATGTGTTGGTGGTGACCAACTTCATTCTACTCACACCATTCATGGATGACCATTTAACATGGGTTAAAAATAATATAATTCCTTCAAACGATTTTTTTATAGAAGAGGATTGGTTATTAAATCAAGAAAGATATATCCAATGGGTTAGGAGACTGGTATAATTTAAGGATCATGAATAGAAGTAGAGAATATATGAATTTTTTTCTTTTATTTTTCACTTATTAGTGATAATCAATGTTATTGATCAATTTGATGTATTCTAGTATGATTTTGATCCTATATTATTGTATTCTTCTACTTCGTTTATTATTTATGATTCTAGTTTATTAATTCATTTTACCCTAATTTTTTATTTGTGATATATATTATTTAGTTATTCAACAATATATATTCCTCTATTATTATGTTATAGTCTCCCCATAGACAACCATAAACCATCAATACTATTCAAAATCGTATGGGGAATAGGGTGGAACATGTAATTTCAAATTTGTAACTCTGCATAAATTAATTGTTAATTAGGTAGGTGAAACATGAAATTAAAAGGTGGTATCATGGATTTTTTGTCCTAGTATTTAGAGAGATGCTCTAAATGTGATATTGTAATGCATGAGTGATTGAGAAGGATGTTCAAAAAGTACATTATTGATATAATTCTCTTGAGAAACACATGGGTATTAGGCGTATGCGATTTCTATTATTGGTTTTTACTTTTATAGTTTTCTTATTTCCAATTGAATAACTCATATGTGTTTTTGATTTATTATTTATATGGTTTTTTTATCACGAACCATTGTAAAAAACCATGTGTGTATTCATAATTTTTAGAACATAGGGAATACATAAATTTTTTGTTCATTCTTTTGATTGATATCACTTTATATTGATGGTTATTTTTTTAATGCAACCACAGTAACTTGTTTTTTTCATGATAACATTATAGTCTTATTCTACTTTTCTAAATCATTATTAATTTTCTCATAAGAAAATTTCATGTTACTTCTACGAAGGGATAATACTTGATAATGAATATGAACTCAGTATTATAAGTTACGTATAGTTACCACTATTGGTTTTGTTTGGTCACATTATTCCTTGTAAAAAATTCTAGATAGAAAAGTTGTTTAGTTAATTAATGTGTCAATAACAACCTATTTAGTGTTTTTTAATATGAATTATTAGTTCAATATTAATTCCCTAAACCATGTGATTATGGAATACATGTTACATATTTTGATAGGGAAATATCAATATATAATTATATTTGTATATATGATATTGTATCCATTAATCAGGTAGCTTTATTTATATTTGATATGTGGGGTTTAATGAACAAAGATGCTATTGAATTTGTATCTAATTATTTAGGTGTATATGTAAATATTATTGTATGGGAAAGATGTAGTGGTAATAAAAAAATGTTTGTTTCATTATTTCCTCTAACAATAGTGCCTGAATTAAATCATATATGTTTTGACCTATGAGAGATTTTTAAAATTGGGTATTGCCAAGAGATCCTAGTTCCCTTTATATGTGGCAAAGAATATTGGTGAGTCGATTGATATTTAATAGGGTAACATAAGAGAGGGGTTAAAATCGTATTGTTAGTGCCTTAACTAAAATAATAATGGGTATATTCTTCTATTATGATATTAATAGATAGGATTAGATATCAAGTGTGTGATATGGGGATGGTTATTCCATGATCAACATAATCAAATTTGCTTAAAATGAATGAGTGACAAAATCTGGTTTCAATTGGAATGATCATTAATATTCTATAACATACTATTTATTTTTCTGATTTATGTGGAATTTTTAGACCATTGATGGATTCTATTGTGTTTGAAAATGACTACTTGGTTGATGGGTGAACATAATTTTGAAACCTGTTTGGTGAAATTCCTTGATTTTGAAGAGGAATTCCATGGTTCTTCTTGAAAGATAAAGATAAAATGTCATATATAATGTATAGTGTTTAAGTGCATGAGCTTAGAGTTGATAATATTCAACTCGTGGATGTGTGATTCATGTTTTATATTCAGGTGGTATGTAATTTTATATCATTTGGGTTCAGGTGAGACTGATATAGTGTGTGTGGGTAGTGTGCGATGTTATTGATTTGTGAATCATTTATTAGTCATGTGTAGAATTATGACTTCTAGATTTATAAAATTCTTATGATAATGATATCATGAGTGTTTGGGGAAATGGTAAATGACCCTCAATTATTACATTTGACAACATATATGGATTATGGTGTCCGGGTATAATTGAGTCGAGTTTGTTCCTAAAGAATTATTTTTAAGATGAAATGATATTTAGAACCAATTAGGATTACACATGAGGAGATGTATAATGAAATACATGTTGTGGGGAGGGGAACATCAATTTTTATATGGTTTTACCAAATAAATAGATGAGTATCAATGATCTTACAAGGAGGTTGTACTAGTGATTCATGATTTGGAATCGTTTAGTGCTTTTAGTTGTTGAGAGGGTATGGGTGGGGTGGCCATGTCTAGTCATCATGTGAGATAATGAATGGAATACTCACATGGATGTATGGAACAATATTGGTATTTTCTAGTGTTTTATGATACTGGTAGTTGGATGTTCAAGGTAATTGTCACACCTCAACCCATATTTAACTAATTTATTTATTTATTGGTATCTATTTTTAATATAGAGTTTTAAGACTAAACCTTTTATATTTTATTCAATTTGTCCAAATTAAAGTTTATAACATGGTTAGTGAAATCCATACAGCAACCAAAAAAATTCGCTCAATATTTTATAGATGTTTATTTCCTAGTTACGGAATGGTTTGTCTAACCATGCGATGAAACCATGTGGGTGACCTATTGCACCCATGGAAATGTACCAGGTTGGTTAAAAATTTGGTTAAACCATTTGAAAACCATATGATGCACCTAGAATAATAAAAATTAAAAAAAAAATTAAAAAAATACCCCATATACATTATTTACCCTTACATCATACCCCCTATCACTCACCCTCCACTCTCATGTCGTCACCTGACCCCCCCCCCCTCCACCACATATGTGCTCCTCTATATTTTCATCCAAGTTTCTCAATGGTACATTATGTGAATTCAAGTGGATGAAAATCTTGGTAATGTTCAATTCCATATACATTCCTTTTCCCCCCTGTTTTTTTCAGTATTTTTATCTCTCGTTTTCTATGTTCACCGAAGGACCAACCTGAAGTGTTTTTGGGTTATGATTTTCTTTCTAATATTTTTGAGCATGTGATGTTTCTTTCAATCCTTTCTATTGACGTTTTTCGATCAATCAATCACCAGCACTACCTTAAGTATATGATTACATGATTTTTATATTCCTTTCTATGCAACATGTTATTCGGTGTTTCTAATTACATTTACTTAAATTTATATATGAAATTAAATTTCTTTTGGATATTAAGATATATATTACTCAATATTTTTTAATAAAATATAATTTATTTATAATTGGGTAAGTATTGATATAGGAAAAGTTTTTACATAGATTCAATGAATAAATTATAATTTTGGATGATATAATATTTGTTTTAGTTTTCCTAAATGAATTTGGTGTCCCCAATTTATTTCAGTTTTTTTATTAAATTTCATAGGTTGAACTATGATTTAGAAGGATTAGTTTTTTAATTTTTATATATTTGAGTTTTTTTATTATATTTAATTGTGGTTTACTTGTGTTAATTAATTACGATATATTTTATTGGTGTTTCCTCAATTTTTTGGTGCTTCAAAACATATATATGGAAATATATTCATATATTGATATGTCCATATATTCACATGAGAATATGACAATAAGTGAATTGAGTGGTGTATATATATATGTTTTTGTGATTTAATAGAGTATAATATTAAAAGTGGCATTTTAAAAATAAATATTTATTTTTAAATTTGGTTATTAAATAATATATAAAATATTTGTGCTTCCTAAATGTTGTTTTGATGTAATTTTTGGAATTTTTTTGTAAATTGTCATTTTAATGCATGAAACCCATGCATGAATCCCGATGATATTTTGTCTAATTGGTGTTTAATGATCTCATAAAAGTTTAAAGTGTTTTACCATTAGTTAGAAAGATAAAATGGTTCTAAATGTATGTTTTGAATATGTTAAATGGAAATAATTTTGAATAGATTGTGATATGTTCGAAATAAGAAAATATCATATGAAACTTGTGTACCTTGGTAAGATGACTAAGGAAATTATGAAAGGAAATGTTCCACCATCTCTTTATATTGTTCTATAACATGAAACTAACTAACCAATATGATGATATAGAGGTGATTGCAGATATAACACTCTCTTAATAATCTCTAGTGACTCAGCATAAGACATTATATGTATGGTTTTATAACTAAATGTATGACGATCTGAGGATAAGGACTAGTGATATACTAACTAAAGTATCTCATGGTTCTTGGTTTTGGATTTATCCATTTTAATTCATCGTTTGTTTATTTAAATTATCAAAATAAGGTATACTATAAAATTCTTTCAACTAGAAAGATAATGTATTATTTTAATTTTTCATTAAAATTTTAAAATGATTGAAAATATTTTGTTTATAAATTGGTTTATAAAATGGGATCTCCCAAATATTTTATTGTCAGAAAATGAAATACATTATAGTAAACGTTGTTCATTTAAACAAAAATTACATTGAAATGTATAAAAGATTTAGTAATTTGTTATCCGTTATTCTTATGAAATGGAAAACTAATTTTAAAATAAATATTTTTAATTATCATGTATGGTTTTTATTATGGTAAATTCATGGAATTTGTGGTTCATACTTAATAGGTTGTATGGGCTGAAAACCAACACAAAATAATTGATGTTTTTTCATTGGTTGAAATTTTACAGATTCTATTTTTCATTCTAAGATAGGTATGTAGGTTCAGATTGAGTATAGCCTTGGGTCATTGGGGATTTTTTGATCATATATTTTGATCTTTATTTTTATTATTTTAGTAGTTTCATCGAAATTGGAATTTTTTTATATAATTTAAATTAAATGGTGGTACATTTTATACATGGTGTTTTAGAGGATATGAATATGGATACTTCTATTTCAAAATTTGGTGGGTAATTTTCTGGATTTATTTTTTGTCTTTTATATTTATTATGTGTTTAAATTATTTTAATTATTTATAATCTTCTTATCTAATTTTTAATTTATTTCCAACATAATGATGGGTCATGACGGAATTCCTATGGAATATTTACCCATACATAATCATTTTCAACTATGAAAAATTTTCCTTAGTTGTTGATTTTGATTCTTTTGAAACTTGTCACAAACCTAAGGTAATAATGATTCCATTTTGATTAGTGGTGGTTTGGGTTTTGTGATGGTTTAGGTAATATCCTCGTAAATATTTTTAAAAATGCTATCTTATCTTGGGTACATCAGATGCCCCAAGTTTTAGAAGATCCATTAATATATTATTAATTATATTGGTGACAATATCATTGAAACTTATAAGGTATGTTATTCATAACACATTTCTGTTTCATTAATGTACTTAACCTCCTTTAAATTGATCATCAATTGTTTGGTCTTCTATTTAGTTGTTTTTATAGGTTTTTAGGATTTTTTAGCAGTTTATTGGCCAATTCATGGTTGGTGCCTGTTTTGGGAAAACCATGTATTTCTACCCAAAAAACCATGCAACCTATGTTAGAGATCCAGATTACGGCGTACTTTTAAGAACATGGCTAGTAATGATGAAGCAGTCTACTCCCTGAAATAGTAAAACATGGGACAATGGATTTTTTCTTAATAGTAACATTTATACTCAATCCAGAAATCCACATCATGCCACCTCTTCTTGTATCCATGATAGGTTTTCATGATTGGAAAATGGTCTTCCAAAAATTGTTTCTAATACATTTGACATGTTATAATTATATAGAATTGAATTTTTAGAAATAAAATCTACTCATTTAACCCAATTTTCCCCCTACTAAACAAGGCCCTTAGACTTGAAATATTCATTTAGAAATTTTATAGATTCTATGTCTATTGATGGTTGATTCTGATAGATCATTAGGCATTATATCTAATCATTCGATGGTATGTGGAACTTGTTTGAAATTCTATATTGATATTCTAGATCTGGTCTTATCCCTTAAAATTGAACTATTGATCAGAATTATTGATTCTATATTTGTGGTTTATGTCATGATCATATGGGGTCTTTAAACATTTTTCATGGATTTGGAATTTTTTGGGGTATTGTTAGATCATTTTACATTATTTATGAATACTTTATGAATGATGTTTCTATCTCTTCCATTATTATATAAATTTTTAATTAGATATTCTCATTTGGAAATACATGATTTAATATCTATTCCAAATTACTACATCCCTTGTATCACCATTGGATTATTTTTTATAATAGATTTTTTCACTTTAATGATTTTCAAGATTTTGGGGTTAAAGATTTGGGTTTTTTCAATGAACCATTCTCGATTTCTCTTATAAATCTTCTTCTATGATTGTTTGAAATAATAAAAATGGGTTTTATAAAATATTTATATTTTTAGTATTTTTTCAAAGGGATTATCTACTTTGAAAATTAAATGGAAATGGTTTCAACAGATAAATTGTATAGTTTCAATGATGAAATTCACTATAATTATATTTTTTTGAGAACCCTTACAGTGATCGATAATGACGCATGTATCCATCGTTTGGATGAAATCCATTGCATAGAGTTGTTCATCTATGATAATGTATGCACAATGTTGACTATGTTGTTGAATAGATATTTTATTAAGAGCATATACATTTCTCCTAGTCAAGAACTTATTGGGTATTGTACAGAGTGGGTAGAATACTAATCATGATATTTATTATAGGATCATCATTGAAAAAAAACTGATACATGGTTGAATTTTTCTATAATGACTATCAATGAAAATATTGTTGGCATATTTATAAAATTCATTCAAAACATGGTTAATTATATGGTTAACTAAACATTGAAAATGTTTATTTACCCATGATTTCTGTTAAACTATATATAAGGCCTTATACTAAATTTCATGACAATAATTGTTTTATATTTTACGATTTACTTTGAGATACTTGGTGGAGCCCTACTTGGATCTTTTTTTGAAACCATGCAACCACCTCAAGTTGTGTCTTAATCTTGTTGTAACGAATATAGGTCAGGGAATGATTCTATATGGAGGCGGTTGTTTTGTTCTATAACTAGTTGTGAGATCCTAGTGGGGGGAAACATGTCATGTATAGTTAATATTTGAGGCATTTTGAGTACATTGGTTGTTTTATTGCAACTTGTTAGTTTCATGTTATTTTTATCTATGTGATCTGGATTTTATTTCTATAATACTAATATATTCTATTTATCCATCTTGTTATATGATCATTGTGACTAAATAATTTAAAAATCAATTTTTTGATACCTGGGAACTTATATTCTACCCATGTGTTTCAGAATCCCCTATGGGCCATGTTAGGATGGATTAGAGTTACAAATAGTAAAGTAATCTGGGATAGTTTTTGATATTATTGGTGAGTTCCTAATCACCCCACACTATGGAAAAACTTGATTTACCCTGAGAATTTAGGTTTTGAGTCTTTCTTTGTGTTTATTTGTACATTATGATTTATGCTAATGGTAAATGGAATTTTATTGTTGTTCTATGTGTTTCTTGATGAAATTTTCATATTTTAGTTAGAAACAATAGTTGATAATATGACACATAGTGAGATTAAAATTCAACCTAACTCATGTGGAGAAGGTATACATGGTTATATATTACTCTTAGTTGCAGTTTTAGGATTTTTACATGGCCCACCATGCCATATAGAAAATTCATACTTTGGTAACCAGTCCCTTTTTACATTTACTTGTTTTTATGATATTAATCAGTTGTGTTTTTATTAGTTTTTGATTATGATATTTTTCTAGGATAATTTTATTTTCAAATAAATTAAATATTTTAGAGTGTAAATGTGAATTATAGAATTTTTTGGAATGGATTTTGAAAAAACTAATGCTTCATTTAATTTAGTTTTAGTCACATTTAAATTTAGAAAAAAAGTGATTTTTTGATTGATAAGTGTCTTATAGATGGGTTGTGTTGGTATTTTTTGCTATAAAATACATTTATAAATAAAGAAATATGTTTTTTAATGAAATTATTTTATCTTAATATATTAAAATATTAATTTTAGTTTTTATAGAATTTACAAATTTTTTAAAAAATTAGCATTTATGGTTTAAAACAAGTGTTAAGTGGAGATTCAAAAATTCAAAAACATAAGATGTTGATTTTTTAAATGCATAAAAAAGAGGTTTTTTATTGTTTATTATTATGATTTTTCCCTTGAATATTGTTCATGAATTGAGATATGGTTTTAGATGAGGGTTATGTTTTTATAGTACTATATTGTTCCTTGTATTATTCTTGTTATTCATAGTATTCTATACAAATCAGTCCGGAGAATTTCCTATATTGGGTAATTTTATATTTTTGCGATATGGTTGATCATATTTCTATATTAACTCATTTTTCATATTTATATTATTTGGATAAATATTGAATAATTTGGTTAGTAAAATGATGTTTGGTTTCATCATGTCTAATTTTAGTTGATATATCATTTGAAGTTGTTTTTTGGGGATGTGGTTGATCTAGTTGATTCTGATTCTTTTATTCTGGGGGAAAGTTGTGGGTTTTCATTTGGTACCTATATTGGATACTGAAAATGTTTATATTATAAAATTATTTGTATATATTGTTTTTAATAGAAAAATGTTATTGATATCCTATGTATTTTGTATTACATTATAACTTTTTATACATATACTAGGGTTAAAAACCATGATGTTGAAGTGGCATGCTTGATGTTTATAAGTTATTACATTTAAGTAATGGGTTTATATATGATATTTCTAGAATATTATATTTTTTTATGATTTTGATGTCCCAAGGGAATAATTTGGTGAGACATATGAGGTTTCTTTTCTCATTTCCTTTGGTTATCAATTATTAGTTTCTTGTATTTGGGTGGATTCTTTTACGATGTACTATGATGTGTATATATGAGATAAAATGGTCACTCTCATGGTATTATAGTGTGTATTTAGAAGATTTTTCAGGTTTATCTCTTCAGTTAAATGTTTATGTTTTGTATCATGGAAATAATTGGGATCACATTTATTGTTCTTCAACAACCATTCTACATCATTAATTAAATGATGGGGAGATACACTATGGTTCACCATACCTTTCGATCCCACTATAAATCAATTGTGGTTTGTTAATATAGTATATAAATATTATATGAACTTTTGTAGAGTTGTTATGGATTAATGGGTAAAATTTGGTTTAGAAATCTCACAGATCATAATGATATTGTCCCAAACTCATTAATAAAATAGATTTTTTGGGTATTCCCCCTAGAGATTGTCCTATTTCTGAGGTATGAAAGGGATGTGGTGGGAAATATTATCAAACACTGAACCATTTTTATCTAATTTATTTATTTATTGAGTATTATTTTTAATATCATGTTTCAAACTCGTATCTGTTAAATATATGAAAGTTTATGAAATGTGGAATACAATATTTCTTGCACTTGGTTAGTGCAGACCATGCAATGACTGAGAAAATTTGTACTCTATTTTATAAATTCATTTTAAATTCTTGGATAATGGTTTGAATAACTATGGATTAATCCATGTGGTAACTCTATTGATTCTAATTATTGGTTCTTCATTTATAAAAACCATGAGGGAACCATGTAACACACCCAAAAACCAAAAATGGATTAAAATTAAAAAGAATGCATAATAGCTTTAATTTAACTCGAAGTTTTCCCCCCTCTCACTCCATATCCTCTCTCCTGATATCAACCAAGACCCCCTTCCTATGTACTCTAAAATTGTCTCTATAATAATTATTAAGTATTTTGTATGTGATTTTTGTTAGAAATTATTCTTGGTAAGGTTCTTTCCCTCCCATATCATCTTCTACCTATTTTTCTTATGATTTTTATTTCTCACATTGATACATAGACCCTTTTACAAACATTAAGTGGTTATTGGGTTTTTATTTCATGTGGATATTTTTTTGGTGTGTGATGGGTCATTCAAGCGTTACACTCTATAGTTTTTATGAATCACATCATAATCATTACCCAATGTAGGAGATTCCATGATATTTCATTTCCATAATATAGCACATGTTCCTGGGTGTTTAATTTTTTTTAATTTATAAATTTAATTAAATTTTAATTGTACTTGAAAAGGTATATTTATTAAATATTAAAAGGAACTAAAATTGATTTATAATTGGGTTTGTATGGACTTGGTCATTTTTAGTCATCATTAATCAAAAAATATATTATATTTTTTGCAGTAAAATATTATTGATGTTTTCATCAATTAATTTGGTGTTTCAAAATTATTTGAAAACAATTATGAAATTTTATTTTATAATTGACATGTGAATGTGGTTAATTAGTTTGTGTTTCCATATTTAAGATGGTTTTGTATGCTTAATTATTTTTTTTCTTTTCATTATTTATATGAAATATTTTTTATAGGGGTTTCTTATTATTTTTTGTGCTTATATACATATGTATGGGTCTGTCTACATATACATGTTCACATATTCACATGAATATATTTGAATATGATAATTGAATTTTGTTTCTATATATGTATGTAATTTCATATGACCATAATGTATAAAGTGAGGTTTTTAATATTATTCTTTATGTTTTAATTTCGTTCTAAAATGTGTCTTCAAATACGAGTGGTTTCTAAAGAATGTTTAGATGTATTAGATGGAACATTGAGTAAACGATCATTTTAATTCTTCAGAAATATTCCTAAATCCCCATGTACTTATTTTTGATATGTTTTTTATGAGGAAAATATGGTTTAATATAACACCCCTAGATTTCATAGTATGTTATATTTTCAATGTAATTCAATAACTTGCACAACACGCAACACCAAGTTTGAGTGCCCCACAACATACCAAACTAGCCATTCAAAAAGCAGTTATGAATAGTGTTAACTGAAATTTGATTTTTTTATGAACTCTATAAAATTTTAGAATCCATATTATGTGTTTCATAGACAAAATATAAGAACAAATTAATTTTTTTTATATAAAATAAAAATGTTTCAAAAAAAGAAATTCTATCGCCTTTTAATAGTGAACCCTTTTTAAATCCAATATTTGAATATTTTATATATTTAATGTGACAAAATAAACTTCTTATTTTGAATAATGACATAAAAATTTAGTTTTGATATATTTTCGGTGTTTTTCTGATAACTTTCATATTTGGGTGAATAGTGAAAAATACTAAATTTTAACTGAAAATAACTTTTTTAATGATAATAATTTATAGTGTTCAATTATAAATTTGAATTGATTGGATGTATAATAAGAATATAATTTTACCATTTTATCTAATGTTTTACATTGGAAGTAATTTCACATTAAAATTGAATATAAACAAGTGTCAATCTTTTGATAGTTTTTACTTTTTAAAAACCCTCTTTTTGGTTTTGACAAGGGGAATTAATTTTAAAATAATTAATGCAACTTCAATATTTTTAATATGGTAAAATGGACTTCATTTTTGAATTTAGAATATCAAAAATAGATTAGGGGGAATTTTTTGTTTTTTTCTTAAAACCGTCAATTTTCGATGAATAGTGAAAAACACTAAGTTATTAGTTAAAACCCACTTTTTTTTTAAATATTTATTTATTTTATTTAAATTATTTTTATGTGAAAATTTATACATAATACATATATAATTTAAATGTAAATAATTGGAGTCGTTTTATATTAATTTTAGATATATAAAAATTCTATTAGACTTTTTACCGTCTTTTACCCTCCTCTTAAGAGATTTTGCAAACATGCATAAAACATAATTTTACCACTTCTGTGAGTTGAATTTCAAAAATCTGAGAGACATGGTACACCTCAGTAAGAAAAATGTGGTTCAATAAGATAAAAATAATTTTTGATGAATAATAACTTTTAAATTTATTTACCATGGTTAAAAGTTAATAGAGAAAATAAGGGTAAAATTGATATTATTATTACTCTAAAACATGTCCTAATTTTACTGGATAAGTATAATTCTATCAAAATATACCTTATGAATAATATATGAACCTCTTTGGTCCACATGGATTACATTAGGACACTTGTTGCTATTTTATTTAAAGAAGTGTTAAAAGAGTTAAAATCAAAGTTTAATAACTATAACATTTTTAATATAGGGTCATATATGAGATAAATTCTATTATAAATATTCATTTGAAATATAAAATTATATCCTACATAATGGTATTTTATTTATAATTTTTATACATTAAATAATTTAATTAATTTATGACATAATGGTGATGCGGTAATTACCTTATTAATGAAATATTAAAATAATTGATATTTTAAATACCCAAATAAATATAATTTGATACTTTTAATTAATTACACTAATTTTATAGGTTACTATGAAATTTTTGGGTTTATTAAGGGAATTTATTTCTAAGTAATAATATTTTTATTAATTTTACAAAAACAAAATACCAAATAATGTCAATAATTGACATAAAATATTTTTTAAAACAAATATTATATTATTAATTGATATTTTATTTCTAAAAATATAAGGATCGGCCAAATGACATAGATAAATTATATATATTTATAATGAACCACTTGGTGTTCTCATGGCTTGTTATAGTATGTTTATTAACAATATAATATAAAAATACAATGAGACATGGTAAATGTCAAAATATTTAACTAATATTTAAATAAAAAATAAGGTTAATATGGTGACCTAAACCTGTAAAAAATATATTAGATTAAATTATTTAGAGCCATCCACACCCTATACTTGAAATAAGTCTCTTTTGAGCCATTATAAACTGAATCAAAATTTATTATAAAATAATATTTTATGCTTTTTCTAAGGTGCCCCTCACCACTCTTATAAAAGGGTCTTCCGCTTCTCTCAAATTCACACCTTCAATGCCTTTTGTCTCTGCCAACCCCTGCCAAAATATCCTTCTAACATTCCTACCCTTATCATATGAGCCTTCATTTGGTAATAAATCGAACATGTGGATCCCTTTTGATCAAATCCAAAGGAAGAACCTGAAGAAGAGGTAAACATTTCATCACCTCTTTCAAGTTCTTTTCTTAATCCACTTCCTCTTTCTTTGTTATTTACATACCAAAATAATAGATCCACTAACTTATACATACTGTGATGTTATTATAAATATGGGTCAATAATTTTAATTATTCTATCCAACCTATGAATGATAATGTCACCATACGTGTGTACGTATAGATTACCGTCTCCACACCGTGGTGTAATTTATTATTCAACGCTATGATATTTGGTTGGATATAATTATTAGTAATATGTATATAAATAATGAAGATGACATAAAAATGTCTCTGTAAAATTAATTTACCATCTAATTCCACACCTTTTAATCCTTAAGGAAATGATATTTTCGCTCGTGCGTATGTACAGATTACCGTCTCCACGATGATATGAGATTCATTTCCACGTTCAACTTTCATCGATGATTATAAAAACATATATTAATAATAATTATGTAATAAATAACATTATTATTCTACTGTATATATATATATATACTTACATATATATTATTCACTTACTTCTGTTCAATGCAATGTGAAAATGGAAACAATGTTTATGCGTATATACGGCCTACCGACTACATAAACGGTTCCTTCTATTTATATATATAAATTTAAAATAAATATTTATATTCTAAATAAATGTGATATATAAATCAACGTTTATATTCTGGAAGTATTTAAATCATGATCTAAATGATATGATCATGAACAAGAAGTTAAAACATGTAAGATAAAGAAAGCGATTATTACCCAAAATGTTAATTTAACATGAAAATCATTATTAAATGGGTAGTATAATGTAATAAATGAATCATATATGATATAATAAATATTAATATGGTTTTGGTATAATTTAATAACATACAATGGTAATTATATAGGAGGTTAAACATTCCCTCGACCCTAGGAAAGTGCAAGGTAAGGGTTATTTCCTCAATCTCATTATTAATCAGAGATTGTTCATGTGTAAATACATTCTGGGACATACATATCATAGATAGCCATATTACATGAAAATGTTTTAGAAGTGGATCTTTTAAGGTATTATGGGAGGTTCTATTTAACTATATCATCATTTTAAATGTTTTCAAAAATTTATCTTTCTAAACCCTTTTAATCATTGTCCATGTTTTGAAATTGATTTTAAGGATTTTTTTATTTGGATATGAATGTTTTGAAATGATAATTATTTCAAAAGTTTAAAAGTGGTATGGGACACTTTGATTAAAAAAATCTATTTTAAATAACTTCCTTTATAAATTGTGAGACTTTTAAACGATTTCATGAAAAAATGTTATTTTTCTCAAAGTATTTTACTGATCATTTTCATCTATGTGAACATCCATTGATGGATTTTAAACATGTTTGAAATTATGATACAATCTTGAATATTATATTGAATCAGTTATGCTATGTTTGATAGTGAATGTTCTATTTTTATACCATTCATGGTTTATGGATAATGTATTTACATTTCGTATGCTAGTTTTAATACGAATGTTTATGTTATGTTTCAACATTTTCATATAAGTAATGCATTGTACTTAGTATGTGATGGGTGGATCCCTCTATAGCTCCTCTATGCATTGATAGGTCTCATTATAGAAACTAGTGTATTAGAACAGGACCTTGGCATAAAAAATTTGTAGTATTGGCATGAGGCCTTGACTGTGTGGTTATCAATGACTGGAATTATGCATTCCCTCATTATGAAATTAGTTATTACATTTGATTATTCGACAAGAATAATATCTATGTGCATGTTAGTAGGGTAAAAATTGAATTATTTTTTCCATATTATGTTCGAGTTTATGTTTAAAAGGCTTTTTTTTGTATTATACATCTTACCTTAAAAGCTTATTACTTCTGCTAATTTATTTACCCTTACTGAGTATCTGACATCACCTCTTTCTTATGTTTTATTTTCCTAGGACTTCCATGATGTGTATTATGATTGATATGTAGGGTTAATCTAAATGTAATAATGGAGATATCAAATAACCATCTATGTTTTATTTTATGTTTGAAGTTTTAATATGATGTTCCTGTATGTAATTTATTTTCCAGGACTGCTAAACTGATCGGTCCTTCGGGAATTGATTCCTTATAATCATGCCAATGTATTAAAATAATGCACAAAATCTGGGTAACTAGGGTCAACTCATTACAGTTGGTATCAGAGGAAGTTTAGTACAAACCTTAGAAACTATATTTAGATAAACTATGATTAGAGCACATAACCCTATGATATACATTGAGGATTAGTATATAAGAACATCCTAAAATTTTGGTAATGTAGATATTATGTGAGTTTTCCAAGGAATACATCACTATATGGATACGAGCAGGTAGAGAAGGCTCTAACACAGATCTACCTAGGGGTAAAACACAAAAACCCAACTTTGAGCTAGACTCGAACGTGAACGGGTGCATGACAACTAGTCTTTTTTTCACTCTTTATTACGACACTCCCATGGGATATGCTTAGGATAATTCACATTATCATTACATGACATTATGAAGGATTTAGGATTAAATAATTCCTCAATGAAAACATTTTTATGATTGTGGATTAAATCCATAAACTATTCAATTTTCATTAGGTATTTTACAAGTTTGGAATTATGAATTGCGATTTATAAACGAACATAGTGTATGCCATTATTTAGAAATGGAACCCCGTAGATGGAATGATAACTCCAGTAATATGCATGATCCAATGAGTAAGAAGGATCATATTGTTCTTAGTATTAAGAAAATATTTAAAAGGCAAATATTCTCCCACATATTCTCAACATTTTAAGAAATTGTATCAAGTGTTAATAAGATAATTAATGAAATCTCTATGTCCCATGGCATTGATGGGAAGAAAGAGAATAAAAGGATGGAAGAGATAAAAATAAATAAATGAATGAGGGGGAAAAAGGATTTTCCCATATGTCATAAATGTGGAATGAATCACCTAGGTAAATTCATGAAGGCAATGTGAGTTTTTTATAAGTGTGGATAAATAAGTCAACAAGTACGTGGTTGAAAGGGTACGAAAAGGGTTTCAAATGTACAATGCTTCATCTGCAAGGAGTTTGGACACTACGCGAATCAGTGTCGAAGTCATCAGAATATGCCCTAAATGATGCTATTGAATAATAATCAAGTTATGATACAACCACAAATGAAGAGGAATTATTAGTGTTCTTATGTTTTTATTAAAAAATTATGTCATTCCTATGTTGTATCGATGATATACCAGTTATATCAATTATGGAATTAAATAAGTATTTATTTCAGTAGTATTTCATTGATGATTTGAGATTATATGGTCTTGTGAAAATTGACTCAACAATAAGTTAAACTTTTCAAAAAAATACATGGTTGGGGGAAAAATAATCATGAATATGGTCATGATACTGAATTTGTAATTTTAAAATAAGAGATGGTTGATTTGGATAAATTATATTGGATATTTTTTACTATATTGGAACTAATTTAGGGTTTGTTTATTTCATCATTAATTGAGTATTCATAATTTTTGGATATAAGGAATATATATAGTATTCTATATGGAATAAAAAAGCATGAATATAATCAATAAGGTTTAATGGTAATTCAGGGTGTTACCATGTGTCAAATTAATACATGATGACGGTATTCACATGTTATTACGTGGAAAAAAGAGATCTTCATTATTTTTATCTTCCTTATAAATTTTGGACTGTATGTTTGGAAATATATTTTTTGGATATTTCTAAACTTTGGAATGGATTAAGATTAAAATTGGATATTATTGTTAGGTTTAAATAATTTATTAATATTATTTTTGTATTGTAAAAAAAAAGGACAACCTGGAGGTCGGCCGACAACCTGTCACGTCCGCTAAGGCTGCAAGACTCGAACTTGCAACCGAAGGGCGACAAGGGCGCATCACCTACCACTGGCCTATGTGATGGATTGGTTTTTATAATGTATTTTATTTTAAATAGTATGAAAAATGGATTATAAATACATTATTTTTCGAACCTTATAGGATTAAGATAAATACATTTTTTTGAAATATTTTGGAATGAAAGAAGAATTTGTGGAAGGAATTAATTGAAGGAAAAAACTATACTTGTCAAGTATATTTTTCCACTTTTTCTATGAATAAATTTATTTTTATACTTTAAGGGAGGGATTATAAAACCAAAAATGTGTTATCCTAACACATTATGTTTAACTGATGATGATTTAAATTATCATAGATTGATGGATTTGGGGATCTCAATTATAAAATTGTTTGTGATTAATGACCTCAATAACTCCATATAAATATTTATGTTTTCCCTCCAATTATGTTTATATAATTTCCACCAATGTTCTCCTATTCAAAACCCCTAATTAGCTGGTGACTTTTTAATTTCCCTTTCCCTCTTATTAAAACTGAATTTTATTAACCCAATTTCAGATGTGAGAATTCCCCAAAGGTATTTTCATAGTTTTAACCAATCATTTTCGAAGAACAATTTCAAATTGTGAGGATGACATTTATTGAAGGAGGGGAGAATATAACACCCCAATATTTCATAGTATGTTATCACTTCAATGTAATTCAATAACATACACAACACGCAACACCGAGTTTGAGCACACCACAATTTACCAAATTATGCTTTCAAAAATAAGTTATCAATAATGTTAACAAAAATTTGAATTTTATATACTATATCAAATTTTAGAATCCATATTACTTTTTTCTTAGACAAAATATAAGAAAAAAAATCATTTTTTCAGATAATGGAAATAGTTTTCAAAAAAAGAAATTTTACCACCTTTTAATGGTGAAACCTCTTTAAATCCAATATTTGAAACATTTATATATTCAATGAAAAAAATAAACTTCTTCTTTATAATAAGGACATAAAAATTTAGTTTCGATATATTTCTGGTATTTTTTGGATAACTTTCATCTTTTGTTGAATAGTGAAAAATACTAAATTTTAACTAAAAATAACTTTTTTAATCAAAATAATTTATTGTGTTCAATTATAAATTTTCATTGTGTGGAAGTATAATAAGATTATATTTTTACCATTTATTCCAATGTTTTTCATTGAAGTAATTTAACATTAAAATTGGATATAAACAAGTGTCAATCTTTTGATAGTTTTTAATTTTTAAAAACCCACCTTTTGGATTTGACAACGGGAATTAATTTTAAATTAACTAATGAAAATTCTATGTTTTTAATTTGGTAAAATAGGCTTCGTTTTTGAATTTAATATATTGAAATATGTTTAGGGTGAATTTTTGGTTTTTTCTGAAAACTTTCAATTTTTGATGAAAAGTGAAAAACATTGTGTTTTTGGTTAAAACCAACTTTATATTTAAATAATTATTTATTATATTTAAATTTATTTTAGTTAAAAATAGATACATAATATCTATATAATTTCAATGTAATTCATTGGAGTCTTTTTATATTAATTTTAGATATATAAAAATTTTATTGAACTTCTTACCGTCTTTTACCTACCTCCGAGGAGCTTTTTAAAATTTGCATGAAACATAAATTTACCACTTCTGTGATTTAAATTTCAAAAATCCATGAGACAAAGTTAACCCCATTATGAAAAATGTGGTTCAATAAGATAAAAATAATTTTTGGTGAATAATAAATTTTTTTCTTTTGTTTACCACGATTAAAAGTAAATAGGTTAATTAAGGGTAAAAATGATTTTATTATTACCCTAAATCATGTCTTAATTATACTAGATAAGTATAATTCAACCAAAATCAACCTTAGGAATAAAATAAGAACCTCTTTGGTCCACTTGGATTAGATTAGGACACTTATTATTATTTTATTCGACCAAATGACTTATATAAGGTTATATATATTAATAATGAACCCCTTGGAATTCTTGTGGTTTGTTATAGTTTTTTTATTAAGCATATAATATAAAAATAAAATGAGACAAGGAAAATGACAAAATATTTAACTAAGAGTTAATTATAAATGATAAGGCTAATATGGTGACCTAAACCTATATAAAATCTATTAGATAAAAGTATTGAGACCCATACACACCATGGACTCAAAATAAGTCACTTTGGAGCTATTATAAACTGAATATGAATTTATTATAAAATAATATTTTATTTTTTTCCTAAGGTTCCCCTCACCCCTCTTATAAAATCAAAATTTCGCTTCTCTCAAATTCAAACCATAAAATCCTTTTGGCTCAGTAAACCCCTATACAAATATCCTCCCAAAATTCCTCCCTTCATCCTAGAGGCCTTAATTTTGGTCAGAAACCCATCATAAAGAGCCATTTTGATCATATCAAAATGAAGAACCCGATGAGGGGGGAAACATTTCATCACCTCTTTCAAGTTCTTTTCATTATCCACTTCCACTTTCTTTTTTATTACCATTAAAAATAATATCTCCAGTACCATATACATTCTGTGATGTTATTATAAATATGGAAGAACCATATTAATTATTTTATACATCCTATGAATGATAATGTCACCATGCGTGCGTATGTACGGCTTACCATCTCCACGCCATGGTGTAATTTATTATTCAACACGATGTTATTTGGATGGATATAATGATGAGTACTATGTATATAAATAATGAATGTGGCATGATAAAGTCTTTTTAATATTAATTTTCCATCTAATTCCAAACCTTTTAATCATTAAAGAAATGATATTTTTGCTCGTGCATACAAACGGAATACCGTCTCCACGACGCGATGAGATTAATTTCCACGTTCACCATTCATCGATGATTATAAAAACATATATTATTAATAAGTATGTAATATATGTAATAATAATTCTACTGGATATATATATATTCTTACATTTATCATATTCACTTTCTTCTTTTCAGTGAGATGTGAAAATGGAAACAATGTTTATGCGTACGTACGGCCTACCGTCTCCATTAACGGTGCCTTCCATTTTTTATATCAATATATATAAATTTTTAAATTATAAATATATATGATAGATAAATCAACTTTTATATTCTGGAAGTATTTAAATCCTGCTCTAAATGATACGACCAAGAACAAGAAGTTAAAACATGTAAGATAAAGAAAGTGATTATTACTCAAAACATTAATTTAACAAGAAAATTATTACTAAATGGGTAGTATAAAGTCATAAATGAATCATGTATGATATAATAAAAATTAATGTGGTTCTTGTATAATTTAATAACAATCAATGGTCATTATATATATGGTTAGACGTACCCTCGACCAAAGGAAAGTGTAGGGTAAGGGTTATTTTCCCCAACCTCATTATTTATCTGAGATTGTTCATGTGTAAGTACATTCTGAGACATACATATCATAGATAACCATATTTCATAAAAAAATTCGAAATGGATCTTTTAATGTTTTATGGGAGGGTCTATTTAACTATATCATCATTTTAATTGTTCTAAAGATTTATCTTTATAAACCCTTTTAATCAATGTCCGTTTTTTAAAAATGATTTTAAGGATTTATTTATATGGACATGAATGTTTTGAAATGATAATTATTAAAAAAAATTAAAAGTGGTATGGGACACTTTTATTAAAAAAAAAAATTAAATGACTTCCTTTATAAATTTTGATACTTTTAAATGATTTCATGAAAAAGGGGTATTTTTCTCAATGCATTTTACTGATCATTTTAATCTACATCAAGATCCTTTGATGGTTCTTAAACTTGTTTGAAATTGATTTATTATGATAAAATAATCCATATTATATTGAATGAGTTATACTATTTTTGACTGTGAATGTGCTATTTTTATACCATTCATGGTTTATGGATAACGTATTGTCATTTCGTATGCCAGTTTTAATATTAAAGATTATGTTATGTTTCAACCTTTTCATATGAGGAATGAATTGGACTTAGTATGTGGAAGGTGAATCCCTCTATAGATCCTCCATGAATTGGTAGGTTTCATGAGACAAACTAGTGTCTTGGCATAAGGCATTGGCAATAACTTTATTTTTACTCATTCCACGAGGCCTTGACTATGTGTTTATAAAAGTCTTGCATTATGCATTCTATCATTATGAAAGTAGTTATTACATGTGATTATTCGACTAGTAGAATATCCATGTGCATGTTAATATGGTAATGTTTAATTTATTTTTCCGTATTATGTTCAAGTTTATGTTTAAAAGGATTTTTTTGTATTATAAATCTTTCCTTAAATGATTATAGCTTATGCAAATTTATTTACCCTTACTGTGCATCTGAACACACCCCTTTATTATGATTTATTTTCCCAAGACTTCCATGAAGTGTATTATGATTGATATGCAGGGTTAAGATAAATGGAATAATGAAGATATTAATGAACCATCTATGTTTTATTTTATGTTTGAAATTTTAATGTGATGTTCATCTATGTAATCTATTTTCCAAGATATATAAACTGATCGGTCCTTGGGGACATGATTCCTTGTAATCGTTCTAAACTTTTTAAATAAATCACCGACTCTGGGTAACTGGGGTCAGGGTGTTACACTTAATGTGTTTTTTCTTGGTTGGAAATTTGAAAGGGTATAATGTCGTTATTATAAATATTTTTAATTGATATAATTTTGAGTAAAATGATCTATTTTTCAAATAGAAAAGTCACAAGGGATCCCCATTAACATATAAAAGAAAAAATCAAAATTTCACACGGAATATGTATTCCCTCCCAGGACATTGTTCTACAAAAAAACTATCTAAATAACATGTTTATTTGGATTTGGATTTATTTGGAACTTTGGCTATATCCTTTCTCAAATAACATTCACAAGAAAAGTTATTAAGATTCGATAATAGACATTAAGTGTATCATTGTATGTGTCCCAACCCTTGAAACACATGGGATAACCATGGATCATTGTTTTGGAATGCCAAATTTTCATTCATTTATTGTTTATTTGAATTCTAAAAGTCATGTTCCTTTTCAAAAAACTATAGAAATAATTTATGATACGTTCTTTATTAAATTTTAAAAATATTATATGCTTTTAGAATATGGCATTTAAAAAATGGTTTATAAATGGGGTTTCAAATTTGGGCATCATAGGTCGATGAACTATATTCTATGTCTTTTTCATTTAATAGGGAAAAGTTATAAATAATTTCTTATGTGATGTTGGTTTTGGTTATAAATTCTAAAACCTATTTTCTGAGTCTAGTATCAAAATTTCATGTCTATTTTTTTATAAGAATGAAAATTTATGGAATATATAGATCTTGCCTCCATGGAAATTTGTTCTCATAACCTACTCGCACTACTCAATGTTTATAGACAGTTCTCCCTTCGAATGGTTTTGAATTAATCTTTTTAATGGGATAATATTTTTGATATAACATAAAGGTTGGTTACATGTATTTCGTATTCAGGAATGTGAGTTTTTATTATTTTATTTTTTTTAATTTTTTATTAAATATTACCTTTCTAATTTTCCATTAAATTTAATGGAAATGTATTTTGTATATGGATTTATTGAGGATTAGACTGGGGATCCTCTTCTAGATGTAAATAGAGGCTATGATGATGGATTTATTTTTCTTATTTCTATTTTCTATTTATTAAATATATTTTTTAAATGGATTATTTTTTTTGGAATGGATGTAAGACTTATGGATGGGTTATGCTTTAATTCCAGTGGAAATAAAATTTCTATTTAATAATTTTTATCTTGGAATAATTGTAACTAATGATTGTCTTTAATTCATGTTATGTGTGTTATTATATCTAGTGATTTTGGATTCCACTATGGTATGTGATGTGATGGGTTGGGTTCCAGTTCTCATGGAATACTGGGCATTTTGTAAAAATAACACCGGATTCGGTTTTTAATGTGATCCCATTATTAGACGAGTCCTTAGTGAATAAAATATATGAGGATTTTATGTGGTGATGGATGAACTTTATTTATTGGAATCAATATAGGGATGGTTTTTTTGTGACATGGGAGAGAGTAATATCGGAGGTTCACTAGTTCTATGGGTGGACAATGATAGTAGATGTCATTTGATGAGGATTATATAGTTTAATTACATTGTGCATTGAGTATGAAGTTGGGTGTGGGATATGGACAATAATAGAATACCTTTAGGAGTTAAAGCTCTGTGATTAAATAATGAAATACCATTCAAGTGGAGATGTCTATGTGACAAAGATAATATTATTCCTGAGGAGGTTCAAATGGTGTTTCTTTTTTTTAATGGTTTTGATGTTATGAAAATTACAGTAATAATATTATTGGTCCACTAGTTTTTTTTCGATATGATATTTTGTTGGTAGGGAGATCCATAAAATTTTTAATGAATTGACTAATTAAAAAATAGTGTTTTAGGATATATGAGAAAACATAAAAATATTATTGGTGTTTTGGTGTTAGTGATAAGTAAACGCAAAACATTGATGAATAGTGCACGTCCGGTTTTGAATTTTTCATCAAAGGCACATTAATAATTTCGAGAAAGAATGTGGAAAATTTAGCATGATTTAATAACACAGTTTGGTCTACCTTAATGGTTTATAACTATCAAGTCCTATCAAGGAAGATAATTTATATGTTGGTTATGTTTTAAAACCACTCCTCTTTATGGATTATGAATTTTACGAGAAATTTTAATTTTTAAATTTTAGTGTTGGGGATTTTTATATAATGTGTTTCATATAGGAGTTCATAGAGTTTACAAATAATAAAAATATGTTCTTGTATTTGGATCGAGGATCATGAGGTTCCCCAATTCATGGGTGAATATTACGATCGTTTAGTTATTTTTGGTGTTTTTTGAATGTTATTTACCCAGGTGCATAGATTATTCTGCACAATTTTTGGAAACCATATATCATCCTTAACATGTTGGGGTTTTTTATTCTATTTTGTCACACTTTGTTGGTTCTCATTGTTATTGCACAATTAGGGGTTTACCATGTAAATATGAGGGGAAAATATGTGATGATTAATGACAAAGATAATATTTATATTATTTTTCATGTGTGTTTCAATGATTTAACCCCTTCCAATTAATCAATCTAAGCTTATGTGTATCATTTTAGTTTTTTAGGGAATTATGGGCTTAATTTTGGAAATTGGTTAATTCTGGATAATTATCAATTTTTAGAGCTTCTATATTTCGGGCATATATTTTAATTTTTTTTATCCAAATTTTGTGATTTCTTTTTTTATTATTTCTATTCTCATGGACTTCATCTCTATCTTCTCGAGCAAGGTCCAATTCGAAAGAAAATGGACTAGAAAAATTCATTAGGTGGAAAATATTTGCTGCATGACAGAATGGAACCCACCTTTATTAATGAGACATATCTCTTCCTAAATATGTCCAAATATGGAGATTCTAGATAGAATATAATGAGTACTCCGCATTTCAATTTCCAATTAACTTTCATGAAACAATTAGGTCATTAATGCATCCATTTCATATGACCAAAAATAGGAATTTGTAGAGTCACCTTGGGAAGAAAAATTTCTCACTAGTAATTTGAGGATAACATCTGTTAAACATGTCCAAATTTGCTGATATTTTGAGGAAGCATGCACAACATAGAGGGTAACAACACATACGAAGAAAACATCGGGAGATTAGGCCACTTAATATGCTAAACAGACTCAATATTTTATTTCAGTACTTTTAGAGGGAAATTCTCTACTCCACAAGCCCATAAATAAGAGTGTTCACTTCCATTAAAAGTGGTGGAAGAAGGTCTAAGAGGAGATATTTTGGAGGATTCAGTTATTGAATTTCATATTATTTTCTATTTTATATTTTCTTTTTTTTATCTTACGCTCTTCTTCCCCTTTCAACTCTATTATCATTCATATGGAGGGGTAAAACATTTTAGTGATCGGGGAAGGGGGAGTTTCACTTTTGTAATGTCGGAGTTTTGTGCATAATTGTAAAACCCTCTTTTTATTTTGAATGAATTATATTATCACTGTTTAAAATTTTTATTAATGTGATCATGTTTTGGGTTTGGGTTATTCATTGTTAATAGCTTTGGTTGAAGACATTTAATCACCCTCTGTCAAGTGCAATTTGTCTCGATCAAGCAGATTGTATTAGGTGGTGAGTTTCTAGCAATCATTGGAACATGTATGGAACTAATGAACTATTTATTGATTTATAAGGAGAAAAAATTCCAGATCGAGACATGCTTTAGTAATTTAGGAATTGTTTATGAACTTCCATGAAAATAGAAATGAGTTCTGTTTCATTATTCATCCAAGGGTGATTGATATCATGGTCGATCAGTCTTTTATTTTTTATTCAATAAGAAGAGTGGGAAGATGATATCTAAGACTACAATGACATTTAAAAAGGTGATCATACCATGACCCCATCACTCTCTTCATCCATTAGTGTTAAATATTTATTTTTAAATGCTTGATTTATTTTTTAACTCAAACAATTTCAAAACAACATCCTCTTATTTCTTTATTTTAAATGTCAAACATAATTTTTGTGCACTCCTATCTGAAATCAACATAGTTTAACAACTTTTACGACATTTTAACTTAGGAAATATTTTTTTTCTGTCACACACCACGGGAGGCACTTTTTATGTAATTTTTAAGGTGTATAGTTCTTTTAACACCTCTATATTATATGATATTCTTTTCATTATATAAATATTATTTCTTTTATATCATTATTTAAACACAATAGTACGATTAAAGGAACTAATATAGAAATAAAATTATTTCAATGATACCATAGTAACATAAAAATTAAATTTTATGTTTTGAATATTAATAACAACATTATGAATAAAACTCACAATGGATTTATATAGTTAAATTTTATTTATGAATAAGTACTTAATTTTCAATAGAGTCATTCTATGCATTAAAAATATGTTTCTTTTCAAAAATTATTTCACTTTGTGTGTGGTTTATATAATTAATTTATATAATTTCTAGAAATCATATTTGGTAAAATTGACTTCATTTTTGGAATCATCCGTTTTAATTTAACATATAGTAAATTCTTTGTAATTTTCTGAAGTAAGAGCATTTTTGGTTGAATATAGAAAATTACTACTTTTATAGAATAATGTATTTTATTTTATACTATTTTAAAACATAGATATTAATTTATATTGATTTAAAAATGTAATCTATTTATTTTTTTGAAAAATTATTTAATTTATACATTTTGAATCAACAATAAACATGATTTTTTTTAAAAATAATTTTATGTTTAAAATGTATTTTTTCATAAAAAATTGTGGTCTTTTATATAATCATATTAACAATGTTCATACCATATAAAATGATATAATTTTGAAGAATTAATTCCATATTCGGATTAACAATTTTAAAATTTATTAATGAATCCAATTGAATTTAGGTCATTTTGAATTGTAAATATGATAAATATATTACTCCCTAAGTAAAATGGGTAAAGCTAATTGATTAATTTTATAACTAGTGATAATTATAGTATATTCTATGTTAATTCCAATTAGATTATTTTATTTATTCCCTTATAAATTAATTATCCAAATTTGATAATTTATAGGACACTTCTCTATTAACATGACTTAATAATATATTAATCCTATAAAATATTAAATATTTTCCCTTCCCGCACTTATAATAGGATACTCCTCCACTATATCCCTTATACCATGTTGAGTCAACTGGAATGACAAAAAAAACTACCCATTTATCATATCCACACCCTATACACGAACTAGATATGTTTTTCTTCTTAAAATACCATTTAAATGGTCCTTAAAAAGGAATCTAACAGAGATATACCAACGAATATATAGTCATCTTACCCGAAAACATTCAATTTTATTTCTTATTCAACCACCTATAAATATATGGTATCTATGATAAAATAATAAATTCCTTGTATTCAATATAATGAATTATTTTTTTGATGGTGTTTCTAATTTTCCCCTTATTTTCCATCAAATTGGATATTAAAATTTAGTTCATAGTTCATGTGAACTACCTCTTCCTCATAGCCATATGATTCATTTTCCATTTTTCATTAATATTTTCTTATTATGATTTATTTAATGTTTATATATAATATTTATGACATATTAATGACTATAAAAATAATAATATATTTTCTACCTTCATAAGTTTTAATTCATTGGATAATAATAACGCCACTTTTTTGATTGTGTGGACTACCTCATCCACCCTGAGATATGACTAGGTTTTCAGCATTTTTTTTGAATAATTATAAAATTGTATATAATAAATATAGGTGATAATTGGATAATTTTTCTGTTTGTATATATGATTAATTAATTACCATGGTGAATGTAAAGAATCGTCATATTGAAACTTTCATGTAAAATGGATATTTTTCTCCTGAATTTTTGTTTAAATGATGAATCTATAAAAAACAAGTTATTTTAAATTTTAAATGAATGATACATATTTATTTATGTCTGAATATAATTATATAATATATTAATAATAAATAAATTTTTAATATACATTATATTTGGGCTTGTTTGAAGAATGAAATAACTTAATGAATGGGATTTATGATTCAATCCCAATTTACTTGGGATTTTTTATTCAAAAATTTCCAATGACGTAATTATATTATTGTTATAAGAAAACCCATCTATATTTTTAATGATATATTTGTTTTTTTTACTTTTAATAATATTTTTTTCTCTTTGGTAACTTGAATGGTTCTGAAAATGTATTTATGAATGATTTACTTTATTTCACCTCTTATAGAAAAAAATTTCATCTACATATATTTTCTATAAAATGATATCAATAATATTTTTATTGTTATTGTATGATTATTTAAATTCATTTTTTCATATGTTTTAATTTTTATTAAAAAAATTTAATCAACAAATTATTATAATTTTTTTGAAAAAGATAATTATTGTAGAAGGTGTGAAGTAAATATTTTTTTTATAAATTACAACATGTATGTCATTTATAATTATCATTTATATTAAATGACTTTAATATTATATTAAACTTTTACTTGTTTAATTTCAAATAAACTATTTTACTTAATATTTTCAAGAACCAAGGTTTTTAAATTAAAAATTTGGAAATAAAAAATGTTATTTTCCTCATAAAATATTCCAGTTATCTTTTAATGGAATATTTCATCAAATATAACCTCCTTTGATGCGAATTGTAATTTAATTTTTATATAATACAAGGATAAAATCCTTATTTATTATGTTGATTGATTATTATTATCGTGATGAGATGTTTTCAAACCCAATTTATTTTCCTTTAGTTATGATATGATGAAATCATGAAATTTTTTAGACACATTTTTTAATGGGTAGTATTGTATTGATATAATGAAAGTTTATATAGATGTTTGATTATGTTATGTGAGTTCTAGAGATTATACATCTCTATAATTCATTTATTAAATATGGATATATCATGTGCTAATGGGAATTAGAATAGGAAGTGAGCCGAGTTTAGAAAGGGACTCTATCTGCCATGATATGCTTTGGAGATAAAATTGACAAAGGAAATTATTTAATGGGGAGTGAAGAAAATACACTATGACAGTCTTAAGAGTAATTATTTACCATGGATGTTATTATTTATTTAATTTTTATACAAAAAATGTCATCCTTATTATTCTATTTTATACTCATGAAAAATGATTTATTATTGATGAATCTAAACTGATATGAATTTTTAATATATTATAAAAAATACACATAACATGATTCATGATTAATGACCCATTACTAATTCATTATTACCTTTTTATGTTATGATAATTGTATCAACCCCTTATTCCTGAATTATTTTTATATGTAAACATTAATTGATATATAATATCATTAACCTCGATGAGAATCTAAATAGACCCATTATTTTGTTTCCATTACCCTTGTAATAATGATTGATTTTATGTATCTTTCATCAAATAAGGGTGTTATTTGGTAAGATCATAATGGAGAATGATGTTGTTATTTTATCTAACATTTATATATTAATCTATGTTTTTTATGACCCTAAAATTTTTTCATTACTGGAAGGTTTAATGTTTATATATAATTATTATTCATCCAAAAATAGGTAATAACTATTTATGTAATTTTTTTATTGTTATAGATCATAGTCGGCACATGATGCCATAGAAACCCTTCAAAACCTGATATTCATTTAGGATTGTTTTTTTCTTGATATGTGCATGGATTGGATAACCATACATCTAAATTGTGTGAAAATTAAAGCTTGTTATAATAGAAACCCCATTATTGGGGAAACTATTGGAATACTATGTAAAAAATCTATGAGGTTAGTTCAAATTTGTTAATGAGGGGGGAATTACATTTATATTCACCCATAATTTATTAGACACACCCTTTTCTCTTCTATAACGCATAAATTCCCATTTGGTCAAGATATCCTCATATTCTCCTTAATTTCCCCTTAGATTAAGGTGGTTGTGGTGAAATTATTTAAAACTTTGAAGTGATTTCATCCCTCCTTCTAAATTGTTTCCCTTAGTTTATCTTTAACAATAGATGATTTCATCTTAGGTTTTTTATGTATTTTTACCAGAGAATGGTGGTAATTAACTCTCCTGATTGTTATTTTTATTGTGTAGCTATTAGTTGTCCTGAAACATGGTTTTGTGTCATTACACACCATTTTGTTAAAGGTATATCATTGTATGGTTTTTTATAGTTTTAGAAAAAATGAAATGATATTTATTAATAAATTGGTTTTACATTTTAGGGATTTTCCTTGAGTTAGTTTTAGAATTACATCATAAAACATTTATGAAGAATTTGGTCACCATTGTGGTGTAAATTTATATCCAAAAGATTATTCAGTATTTATTACTGTTGGTATTAAATTGTAATATTAATATAATTCTTTTCAATCAACTATAATTAATTATAATAAATTAATCTTGATATTTTGGCTTGATCTTGGGGATACGATGATGATGGGATGCATGAATTATCTTAGGAGAATGTCTTTGGGATACGTTTTAAATAAAATTGATTCATAAATGACATTTTTGGTTTATTAATTAACCTATTTTCTTTATGAATTTTATTATGTACATGTGATATGTATTATTTTCAGAAATAGTGATCAATTATTAATAAAATAATTATTTTATTTAATCTTTAATTTTTAATAATGGACAGAATAAAATGTAAATGGATATGATGGTCCCTTGTACACTAGCTTGATTCTATATAAGAAGATTGTCAGAGAATTATTATAATAAATTTCAATGAGTTGTACATTCCCTATGGGATAATAATTTAGTGAATTTATATATTAATGAGGACCTTGATATAAACATTAAACCTATTTGGTTGTTATGTGTTGAGAATTGAAATAATCGGCCTCAATATTCCATGACGTGATTATGGGGTGTCATAGAGGCATAAGGTAAACTGATTAGATAGTGGGGTTAATGTTCCAACCCCACAAGTACAATATTATATTATTGTTTAGACCTTTAGTAAAATAATTATAGGATATGTGAGTAAAACAACCATGGATGACATTGAAATTGAGATGGACCATGAATCATCTATCAAGAATTATTCCCATATTGCTTGTTTAATGAGGATGGTAATTTCTTAAGGTTATTAGAATTATTTTGAGCAACATTGGGTCCTTTGATTAATTTTATTTTCATATGTTTTTTGAAACTGAGATAAAGGAACCAATAGAGGGTGTACATGTTGTAGACAGTCCTAGGGGACCTGGTGGGTTCCCCCATATTATGTAACCTAAAAAAGGATAGAGTGGGAATAAGTTTTTTTTATTTTTTGTGTCACCATAAGAAATGAATTGATAATTTGAGACTAACATGTTTATATGGATGATGAAATTTAATTCACTTGAGAGGCTACCCCAAATTTAGATGATCAGATGGGGTGCATGGACAACCCTTGTTATCAATTATACCATCTATTTTCAGAAGGGAAAAACATCCTTCCAAAATGAATATTTTGGGTATGAATTACCTAGTGTGTCACCATGAAATACGTAGTTTAATATTGAATATAGAATTCCTTGGTGTTTTCTTGGGATTCATTAATTTTTATTATATATAATGCCTTGGAAAATTCCAATCAATTTAACATTATGCCTATATATTTAAAATACATTAAGAAATCCCCTAAGCTTAGGATAAATGATTATATATGTAAAATTCCATGGTAAATACCATGTATTTGACCATAATCCTACATATATATAATTATATGGTAAATTCCATTTTATTTAACTTATAGTGATATATACTTCCAATAATTCCAAGGATTCAACATTTAAACATGATATGATAGAGTATCAAGTATTCTTGGGATTTTTCTATTGAGTATACATGGATTTCCTATGGTTACCTTTTAGAAATTATCCATTAGGATTATTACTATTTTTCATGTTTATTTCATGTTCTTAAAGATGTAGTGTCACTAGACCAATGAGGTGCAATCATCCATTGGTATTACCTTAGAACATGAAGATCAAGAATGGTTTATTATTTATGCTTCCACATTTTATTTATTAATTTATGTGAGCATATCACATACACATATATTTAATATACTTGTTATTTCAAAGACTATGTTGTTGATTCCCAAATAATTTAAACTCACGCACTATATAGGTGTCCATAGAATTTGGGTACCTTATCATATTTCACATATCTTAGGTTTATATAGGGTACAAGCCATGTTTTTTTGATTGGGTAGGATAGCATGCATACGATTGGAGGCTTAGATGACATAAGGATCTAGGATGGTAGTAAATCATTAGTTTCATTTTATTATTTTATTTATCTGGTATATGTGATATGATTATTAGTTGATCAGTGTTATTGTTTATTTTTATCACTGTGATTATTTATAACAATATTATTCTACATTTATTTATTATTTATTATTTTGGTTTATTTTTTCAGTGTACTCTATCTATTTATTTTTATAGATGATCTTATGAATTTTTCCACTATGTTTTACTCAAAATAAACTGTATTATATTTGAATAATGACACCCCTGACCCTCATTAATAGATATAAGAATCTAGAGTATGAGGTGTTGTGCCTAGAATTAATTAGTTCATAATAGTTCAGACACCATTCTAATGTTCCAATGTGGGAGTATGTAACATTGATACAATCTAAATAGTAGATGGAACATAAAATATAGAGGATGATATATTCATTTAAGATATATGTTTTTTTATTTGAGGAAGAATAGATTTTTATTCTAAAATTGAAAAATTAAGGTATCATTTTTTGGTATTCAAATATTTTAAAAACATTATACATTTTCTAAAGAACATTGGAGTTTTGAAAAATGAAAAATCATAAAATAGGAATAAATACTTCATATGGAAAATTTATGTTAACTGTAACACCAAAAGAATTTATGAAAAATAGTCTTTTTAATTTCATTGTTGACTTGTGTTTTATGCTACACCAAAAGGAGCTTTCACTACACGCCTCCTTGACTTGGCTTGCTTTACACGCAATCACGACCTTCAATGATAGCATGTGTTGTACGCAATATCGAGTTTCACTAAACAACGATATGTTATTAAAATATTATATAAACTAGCTATTATGAATAGTAATACCCACTTTTTAAAATTTTATCTTTCAAAATGGACTTCATTTTTGGATTCGTAATATCGAAATTAGCGTTGGGTGAATTTTTGATATTTTTCTGAAAACATTCAATTTTTGATGAATAGTGAAAACACTGGGTTACTATTTAAAAACCGACTTTTTATTTAAATAATTATTTATTTTATATAAATTTATTTTAGGTCAAAATTGGTTCATAATACCTATATAAGTTCAATGTAATTAATTGTAGTCATTTTATAATAATTTTAGATATACAAAAATTTTATTGAACTTTTCACTGTCTTTTACCCACCTACTAGGAGAATTTAGAAATTCACATAAAACATAATTTTACCGCTTATGTGAGTGGAATTTCGAAAATAAGAGAGACACAGTTAATATCATGGACTAAAATTTGGTTCAATGAGATGAAAATAATTTTTGTTGAATAGTAACTTTTTACTTTTATATACCACGATTAAAAGTAAATAGAGTAATTAAGCGTAAAAATGATATTATTATTACCCTAACACATGTCCCTAATTCTATTGGATAAGTTTAATTAGACCAAAAAAACCTTATAAAAAAATATGACCATTTAGGTCCACTTGGATTAGATTATGACATTTATTATTAATTTTTTTTAGAAGGGTTAAAATAGTTAAAATTAAAGTTTAATAAATAATTTATTTTTAATATAGGGTTATACATAAGATAAATTCGGCTATAAATATTTATTAGAAAGATAAAGGGTTTTCATACCTAATGGAATTTTATTTATTATTTTTAGACATTTAATAATCTTTGTTATTTATGACAAAATGGTGATGCAGTAATTACCTAAATAATGATATATTAAAATAATTGATATTATAAATACCCAAATAAATGTAATTTGAGACTTTTTATGAATTTCATTAATTTTATAGGTTAATATGACATGTTAGTATTGATTTAAATAACTTTTTTCGAACTAATCATGCTTTTATGATTTTCACAAAAATCAATTACCAAATACTGTCAAAATTGACATAAAATAGTTTAAAAAAACGTAATATATTATTAATTGTCATTTTATTCCAAATAATATATGGTTCGACAAAATGACTTAGCTAAGGATATATATATTAATAATGAACCACTTGGGGTTCGTTTGGCTTGTTATAGTATGTTTATTAACCATATAGTGTAAAAAAACAAGAAGACACAATAAATGTTGAATTATTTAACTTATAGTTAAATCTAAATGATAAGGATAGATTTGTAACATAAACTTGTATAAAATATATTGTTTGAGAGGATTTAGACCCATCCCCACTTTATCTTCTAAATAAATCAATTTGGAGATATTATAAACCGAATATGATTTTATTATAAAATAATATTTTAAGTTTTTCAAAAGGTGCCCCTCTCCTCCCTTATAAAAAGGGCACCCCTTCCCTCTTCTCTTCACACCATTTTGAGCCTTGATGATCGGCCAAAACCTGACCATTTCTCTTCTACACTTAACTAGAAACATTCTGGAGGTTCTGGTCTTCTCAAAAGACCAACTCTACTTCCATAAGAGGAATCTTAATGAAGGTGCGTTGAAGAAGAGGTAATCTCTTCTTTCGATTCTCTCAAGTTTTCTTCTTCTTCTACTTATTCTTCTTTAGTTTCCTCTTTATAAATAATAACATCAGTATTACATATATAATTATATGTTATTATAAATATGAAACGTCCCTACTTCACATTCTATCCATCATATGGAAAATGAAATCACCGCGCGTGCGTACGTACGGAATACCATCTCCACGCCATGGTGTAATCTGTTTTCGAACACCACCTTACATGGATGGGTATAATGGTGTAAATAAAAAACTATATATGATTATTTTAATTTGAAATTGATTCTTAAATATTGTACATACTCTTCAATACAATTCCACGATCATGGGAATGATATCATCGCTCGTGCGTACGTACGGACTACCGTCTCCACGACGCGATGAGATTCATTCACCATGTTAACAGTTGATGAATGATTATAAATTTTATCTAATGAATAATAATGAAATATATGACATAATAATGATATTATATTTATGTATATATATATGTATTTCATCTACTTAATTTCATTCAATTCAATAAGGAAATGAAAACAGCGTTCATGCGTACGTATGGTCTACCGTCTCCATGAACGGTGTATTTCATTCAATTTATTGATCTATCATATATATATGTATATTATGAATATATATTATATATAAATAATGTTTTACATTCTGGTATTAAGTAAATTAGGATATAACTAATAATATCAAGAACAACAAGTCGAAACACGTACAATAAATGAAACGATTTTACACAAATCGCTGCTTTTACATCGAATTTACAAAAGAACGGATAATATAAAGTCAAAAGTAAACCATATATGATATCATAACAATGAATATGATTCTTTAATAAGTCAATGATATTATTTAAATCATTATACAGGAGTTTCGGATATATACAAACATATCAGACATAAGGTAAGGGATTACTATTCCAATCTCGTTCTTATCCAAGATTGTTATTCGTAAGTATTTACTTGGGTTGTTGTTATCACCCATGCCCATGTTTTCTATAAATGTTTACATTTATTTTTAAAGTCATTTTTGCCCATTTTTTAAATTTTCCACATGTTATGAAAGGAATCTTACTTTTTTTATCACAAGAGGAACATTTTGACTATTCCAACAAAAGTACGAGAAAAATGTTATTTTTAACTTATATTATGTCAAAGGATTTTTACGGTTTCATAACGCCTCATTTTCATGAATATTCCTCTACAATATTACATTAATATTTTAAAAAAAACCCTATTCTTTTAAAATTTAATTTCATTTTGTGAAAAGAAAATTATTTTGAAGAAGAAATGTTATTTTCCTCAAGAATTCATTTCAAGTGTTTTATCAAAACTATTTTCCATCTAAAATGAAATTATTTAATATGATTATGTTTCATGTATAATGTCTCAATTATTTAAGTGGTTTTATTTTTCTTATGAGGAAATGATATCCATTTTTTATATGGATTATGTTATGATGGCATGATGTTTAAGAATCCCATTCTATTATATAGGATATCATATGATGTATGATTTAGGATTTTGTGGTACACAAAAGAATGATTTCATTATGAGATGTGTGGGACCTATATCTCCATCCAATTCATTGGGTAAAGATTTATATCTCATGAGATTGACATGGCTGGAATGGTATGTTAATCTGGTTCAGTGATATAGGACTGGAATGAGGAGTGAGCTCGATTCCAAAAGAGACATTGTCCACTAAGATGGTTTTGGCAGCAATGCCTTGGCTACTATGGAAATCATAACAAGTGCGGAATGGTTTCCACAATTACATGTTTTATTACAATTCTATTTTATCATTATTATTGTTCCATTATGATACATGCCATACATACTTCCAAGATTTATGACATTGATCAAGATTTTGATGTTTGAACATTATGCTCATGTTTTTAAGCTCAATGGTATATGGTTTGTTTTATTTTCTCCATTCTTACCCTTACTAAGAATTTGATCACACCCTTTAGTTGTTTTCTTTTCCACAAGTTTTCAAGAAACGTTTTATGTAATAAAACAAAAGGGGAATATCTTTATGGGAGTTGTTGAAGATCTTTCACCAAGATTAGAAGATTATATTCCGAGTTTCCAAAGACAATAAACTATTATGATACTTGAGTTTTTGTTTTTGTTATGTATTAAGTATTCCGCAAAAGTAATGTATTGTCCATGTGTGTCAAGATTCGGGTCTCTACAGTTGGTATCAGAAGAAAGGTTTAGTTAACCTTTGGAAACTAGGATTCGAAAACTTTAGTGAGATCCCTAGAGATATTTCAATGGTATGTCTAGGGATGTCCCTAAGGTTAAGTATAAGTATAAGTAATATTCTTAGAATTATGGTAATTATATTAGAATTAAACCTAAGATGTAAGATATCGAAGGTACTCTCCCTTTATTATGTTATTTTCCCTAGCATGATTTTTGCCTCTGACACTATTCTTTTGGGGTTTTAGACGATGGATGGAACACAAAGGAACCATGTTGATCAATGTAATAGACAATACAATGATTGCCCTCCTGAAAAGACCAATGTTATGGGAGATGGAGTGAAACATCTTATTGTTATACTTACGCAAACTATGAATCATTCTGGACTTCCGAATGATCAGAGAAGGGAACAATATTCTATTGAGTCCTTCATGAGGCAATGTCCACCGTCTTTCAATGGGTCTTCTGATCCACTTATTGCTGAACAATGGATCAGTACCATTGAAATGACATTTTCCATACTTCGCTGTTCCGAACATGATAAATTCATTCTATCTGTTTACCTTTTAGAAGGTGAAGCAGACCAGTGGTGGACTCTAATTAAGAATACAAGGCCCCAAGATGAAATTGATTCCATGGAATGGGACGAGATCAAGAACTTGTTTTTCAGTAAGTACTTCCATCGTATTTTTCGAAAAAAGATGGAAATGGAGTTTATTGAGATCAAGCAGAAGGATGATGACTCTGTTGGTATATATGAAGATAATTTTACAAGACTTGCAAGGTATGCATCTGGCTTCATTATCCACCCTGAAAGTAAATTTGATGGATTTTTCAGTGGCTTAAAACCACGTCTTCGAAGGGAATTAGCTATAAGAGACTTCAGTAGCTATGAAGAAATTGTGTGTTGTGCTATCATGGTAGAACTGGAAGTTGTTGTAACATATCCATCTCATGGTTTTAACAATAAACGAAAGATGATGTTCAGGAGAAATCACATAATAATGGCAAAAAGAAGATAAATGTTTTGTTATGCTCAAAGTGTGGAAATATGCATGGTGGAGATTGTGTAAAAGGGACTAGAAAATGTTTTCTGTGTGGAAAATAAGGTCATCGAGCAGCTGAGTGTCAAGTAATGGTAAAAGGGTTTATAATGATGTGAATAAAGAAAAGACTGCAGAGAACACACCACCAACACTTTAATGCTTCTAGTCAAGGAAATGGGGCATTAGGCTAATCAATTCACTAATCCAAGTGTAAACGATGATCAACATGAGAATCCTATTAAGGAAAAGAATAAAGGGAAGTCACATGGGATCACTATTTGTGATGTTGAGTATGAAAATGATGTTGTGTAATAATTAAGTTTTTATGTAATGGGATTTCAAAATAGTATCGTGGAATCTCATTTATAGTATCATGGAATTTTGAAAAATCTGTGTATTGGTCCATTGTGGTTTTCTATAAGAATATGGTACCGGTAACCATGAAAAGTGATTCAAATATTTTGGAAAACAGATTATATGCACATAATGAAGGGATAAGGATAAAATAAATTGTTTCATAGTATTCATGAGCTCGTGATTGATATAAGGACTAAGTGATATAATGGTTTGAGTATATAGAATTTTGGGGATTATAGTATGTGGAAATTGTTAACTTTTAACTATATTCATGTTTTCACTAAGGTTCAATGTGTATTTATTTTTCAAAAGAATACACGATTAAGGCCTCAGAATGTTTGGAATGTGACCAAAAACATATATCGTATGATATATGGGGGATAAAATATGGTATTCACATACTTGTTATGTGACCTCTCAAGTAATCATTTTATTTACACTATGAGATTGGACAGAAGTATTTCCGATAAGATTAAAGGTTGTAATTGATTAAGTTGGACATCAGGTAGAAATGTTTAAGGCTAGATTTTTTTTCGATGTTATTTATGCAATGTTATAATAATATAGTTTTAGAAAAGGGACAACCTGCAGAACGGGCGATAACCCATCGCGTGGACAAGGCTGTCAGAATCGAACACACAACTGAAGTGCGACAGGCCTTTATTGCCTACCACTGGCCTACAGGAAGTCCCTGTTTAGTAGAAACTGGTTTTATTATATTTAGCAGTATGATATCTGAAGTATAAGTCCATTTTAGGAACCATATATGGTTAATCTCACTATAGATGGACTTGTGTATTTTTGATAACTATTTCTAACCTTTTGTCTGAGATAGATGGAACGGCCCATCATTCAATCACATGATCTGCTAACACTTCACGAATGACAAATTCAACTTCATTTATTTATGAGATGAAGTGGAAATTGTCCAAGGAACGACCAATAGTGAGACTATACCAAAATCAAGAACGTATTTCTTTTAATTCCAATTTCTTCAACTTTAGGAAATGATCTTGAAAACAAAAAAAATGTTGTCCTAGTGATCCCATATCTGATGAATCAGATGGTACCTTAGACCATCACAAATTTATGGTTGTTTGATTATTGTCTTTTTCATAGCCATGTACTCTACCACTCTTCATCAGAATTTGATGGTTATATTTCTCTTCCATATCCATATTTTCACATATGTTCTCCGATGTGGAAACCTAGTGATTAGTTAATTTTGGAAACTGTTACGTTTCATACGTTAGTTCTTAAAGTCATGTTTTGGTATTCCATTTTACGATGTCGGTTTCTGTGATATAAACTTTCAAGTAGTAAACCATTTATAACCCCGATGAATTTCGAGGGAAAAATTCATTTTAAGGGGTGTAGAATGTAACACCCCAAGAATTTATGAAAAATAATATTATTAATTTCATTGATGTCTTGTGTTGTATGCTACACTAAAAGGAGATTTCACTACATGCATCCCTGACTTGTCTTTCTTTACACGCAATCACAACCTTCCATGATAGAGTGTGTTGTACGCAATATCGAGTTTCACTAAACAATGATATGTTATTAAAATATTATATAAACTAGCCGTTATGAATAGTAATACCCACCTTTTGAAATTATATCTTTCAAAATGGACTTCATTTTTGGATTTGAAATATTGAAATTATCCTAGGGTGAATTTTTGGTATTTTTCTGAAAACTTTCAATTTTTGATGAATAGTGAAAACACTAGGTCACTATTTAAAAACCGCCTTTTTATTTAAATAATTATTTATTTTATTTCAATTTATTTTATTTCAAAATTGATTCATAATACTTATATAAATTCAATGTAATTAATTGATGTCATTTTATAATAATTTTAGATATATAAAAATTTAATTGAACTTTTCACCGTCTTTTACCCACCTCCTAGGAGAATTTGGAAATTCACATAAAACATAATTTTACCGCTTCTGTTAGTGGAATTTTGAAAATCTGAGAGACATGGTTAATATCAAGGACTAAAATGTGGTTCATTGAGATGAAAATAATTTTTTGTGAATAGTAACTTTTTACTTTTATTTACCACGATTAAAAGTAAATAGCGTAATTAAGGGTAAAAATGATATTATTATTACCTTAACACATGTCCTAATTCTTTTGGTTAAGTGTAATTCGACCAAAAAGATCCTTAGGAATAAAATATGACCATTTAGGTCCACTTGGATTAGATTAGGACATTTATTATTAATTTATTTAATGAAGGGTTAAAATTGTTAAAATTAAAGTTTAATAACTAATTCTTTTTTAAAGTAGGGTTATACATATGATAAATTCTTCTATAAATATTCATTAAAAAGATAAAAAGATGTACTACCAAATGGTATTTTATTTATAATTTTAAGACATTAAATAATTTATGTTAATTATGACTCAATAGTGATGCATTAATTACCTAAATAATGAATTATTAAAATAATTGATATTATAAATACCCAAATAAATGTAATTTGATCCTTTTATGAATTTAACTAATTTTATAGGTTAATATGACATGTTAGTATTGATGTAATTAACTTTTTTTGATCTAATCAAGCTGTTATGAGTTTCACAAAAATCAATTACTAAATAGTGTCAGAATTGACATAAAATAATTTTTAAAACAAATGATATATTATTAATTGTTATTTTATTTCTAAAAATATAAGGATCCGAAAAATGAATTATATAAGGATATATATATTAATAATGAACCACTTGGGGTTTTTTTGGATTGTTATAGTATGTTTATTAACCATATAGAGTAAGAAAACAAGAAGACACTGTGAAAGTTAAATTATTTAACTTAGAGTTAAATCAAAATGATTAGGTTAAAATTGTAACATAAACTTGTCTAAAATCTATTGGTTGAGATAATTTCGACCCATCCCCACATTATATTCAAAATAAATAAATTTTGAGATATTATAAAAATAATATGACTTTATTATAAAATAATATTTTATGTTTTTTCAAAGGTGCCCCTCTCCTCCCTTATAAAAATGGAACCCCTTCACTCTTCTCCTCACACCCTTTTGAGACTTGAATCTCAGCCAACCCCTGCCCATTTCTCTTATACACTTCCATAAAAACATTATGGAGGTTCTGGTCGTCTCAAAAGTCCAACTCAACTTCCACTAGAGGAAGCTTCAAGAATGTGCGTCGAAGAAGAGGTAATCACTTCTTTCGATTCTCTCAAGTTTCATTCTTCTTCAACTTCTTCATCTTTAGTTGTCTCATTATAAAGTAATAACATATGTAATAATTATATACTTATATGTTATTACAAATATCAAAATACCCTATTTCACCTTCTATCCACCCTATAGAAAACGAAATCATCGTGCATGCGTACGTACGGAATACCATCTCCACGCCGTGGTGTAATATGTTTTCGACCACCACCGTACTTGTATGGGTATAATGGTGTAAATAAAAAAACTATATATGATTATTTTAAAGTGATATTTATTCTGAAATATTATACATATTCTTTATTTCAATTCCATGATCATGGGAATGATATCATCGCCCGTGCATACGTACGGACTACCATCTCCACGACGCAATGAGATTCATTCTCAATGTTAACCATTCATGAATGATTATAAAGTATATACAATGAATAATAATGAATTATATGACATAATAATGATACTGGATTATATATATATATATATATATATTTCATCTACTTAATTCCATTCAATTCAATAAAAAATGAAAACAACGTTCATGCGTACATACGGCCCACCGTCTCCATAAACGGTGTATTTCATTCCATTTATCGATCAATCATATATATATATGTATATGCTGAATATATATTATATATAAATCATGTTTTACATTTTTTTAATTAAGAAAATCAGGATATAAGAAATAATATAAAGAACCAAAAGTCGAAGCACGTACAATAAATGAAACGATTTTACCCAAATTGCTGCTTTTACATCAAATTTACAAAAGAATGGGTAATATAAATTCATAAGTAAACCATATATGATATAAAAACAGTGAATATGATTCTGTAATAAGTAAATGACATTATTTAAATCATTATACAGGAGGTTCAGATACATACGAAGCATATCAGACATAAGGTAAGGGATTACTATTCCAATCTTGTTCTTATCCGAGATTGTTATTCATAATTATTTACTGGGGTTATTGTTATCATCCATGCCCATGTTTTATAGAAATGTTTTCATTTATTTTTAAAGTACTTTTTACCCATTTTTCAAATTTACCAAATGTTATGAAAGGAATCTTACTTTGGTTTACCACATGAGGAACTTTTTGACTATTCCGACAAAAGTACTAGGATAATGTTATTTTTAACTTATACAGCATCAATAGATTTTTACGATTTCAAAATGCCTCATTTTCATGAAGATTACTCTACAAGATTGCATGATTATTTTCAACAAAACCCTCTTATTTTAAAATTTCATGGCATTTTGTGAAAAGAAAATTATTTTTAAGAAGAAAGGATATTTTCCTCAAGAATTCATTTCAAGTGTTTTATCAGAACTATTTTCCATAAAAAAATGACATTATTTAATATTTTTATGTTTCAATTATAATGTCTCAATTATTTACATGGTTTTATTCTTCTTATGATGACCTGATATCCATTTTTTATATGGATTATGTTATGATGGAATGATGTTTAAGAATCCCATTATATTACATGGGTTATCCTATGATGTATGATTTATGATTTTGTGTCACACAAAATAATGTTATCATTATGAGATGGGTGGGACCCATATCTCCCTCCAATGCATTGGGTAATGATTTATATCCCATGAGATAGACATGGCTGGAAAGGTAAGTTATTCCTGTTCAGTGATACAAGACTGGAACGAGGAGTGAACTCGATTCAGAAAGGGACTTTGTCCACTAAGATGGTCTTGGCAGCAATGCCTTGGTTACTATGGAAATCATAACAAGTGATGAATGGATTCAAAAATTATATGTTTTATTCTAATTCTATATTATCAAGACTGATGTTCCATTATGATACATGCCTTACTTACTTCTATGATTTATGTGTTTTCTCAAGATTTTAATGTTTAAACATTATTCTCATGTTTTTAAGTTCAATGGTATATGGTTTGTTTTATTTTCTCCATGCTTACCCTTACTGATCATTTGAGCTCACCCTTTATATGTTTTATTTTCCCCAGGATTTCAATAATGGTTTTAGGTAATAAAACAAAAGGGGTAGATCTTTTTGAGAGTTGTTGAAGATCTTTCACCAAGATTAGAAGATTATATTCTGAGTTTCCCAAGACACTAAACTATTACGATCATTGAGTTTTGGTTTTTGTTATGTATTAAGTATTATGAATATGTAATATATTGTCCATGTACATCATGCTTTGGGTCTCTACACTAACTGATAATATACAATTAACTAACACTTATATTAGTATGTTACTGTAACCATTTCTAATGTAAAATTCAAAAGAATGAAGTATTAGTGCCTACCAGTTATATAAATTTGAGGATCTGTATGATTTTATGAATAACAATTTGGATTATAAGATAAGTGATGTTATTATTTCTCTCAATTTAACAATATCAAATTGATTTATATATCATCAATGATTCTAGACATATAAGATTAAATGGGTAAATCAGAGTGATTATTCATGAATAGTTTCTGAGAAATTATCATGTCAAACCAATTGAGATGATATTGTACAAATCCATGGTGATAAAAAGTAGATAAGCTAAGTTTGATGAATTATAATATTGCATAAATTATCTCATATGATCAAAAAATGATTAAATTTCATTTATATGGTTAAATACAATTAACATTTGGATGAGTTTTAGGTGCTGAAGTACTAATAATTTTCAATAAAGACAGTTTTTTATTAATACAATAGGATAAATATAGTGGGTGAATAAAAGATATTTAATTATTCTCAAGGAGTTTCATTCACTAGAAGGTTGACTAGATTGGATGCAGAAATAGAGAATACACTATGTAATGAATATTGAAGTAGTTTATAATACTTGTGAACTTTGGATGATGAGAATTAAATGTTCTAAAGATAAATAAAATAAATGGAATTCACTTGGAGTGTTCTATCCTTTGAAACCCTAGACAATGACAACTATTGTTCCCCTCCCTCCCCCTCCATTGGGGAGAAATCATCATCGACCTTCGATAGAGCTTGGAAACCATCCTTTACTCATTTCATTGTCCCAGAAATCCTATTGGGAACAAGATGGATGGATAATGAAGTGAGAATATTTTTATTTTGCAGAGTTGTTTTTGGTTGTCAAATAAGATAAATCAATTCACATTTTAATGGACTTTAAAATCAGATGATTATTTTTATATTTGTATTTCCCAAATACCATAAGTTCGGGGAACTTGTGATGCAAGGCTTATAAAGGAGAGTGGGGGGGGGGATTTAATGCCAATAATATTCAGTTTTTGTTGGAAAAAATGATGTCTCTAGAAGACCAGGATGTTTTATTACATTCCCTTAAAAATATAACAATTCTAAAGGTGATTAATCAAAGTCTATATATCATAATTTATATGGTTCATGATGAAATAATTTGTTTTTTAAAATCACCAGATTAAAATAAAGCAACATTGGTGTTCTTTCCAAAGCAAATTTTAAGGTGACGTTGTTTCCCAGTGTTTTTCCAAATTTATTGGGCTGAAAATTGGGACATGGAGAAAAATGTTTTTGAAAAAGGATCTTGCGTAACACATCGTGGTTTTGCATGACGCGTCAGGATCATGTTCGAAACATCAGGGTTTTTTCGCATGGGGGTCACCGATGCCTATAAATAATAGGTTAACCCCTCTCATTTAAAAACATCAAAACAAAGATAAATACTAATCTCTACGGAATGAAATAATTTTAAGTAAAATGGGTTGCATGAGAGAAATAGGGTTGTGTGCAAGAAGGTGATGTTGTTTGAAATAAGAGATTCGCGTGAAAGATTGAAGTTGGGCGCAAGTGGTGTTTCACAAAAGTGGTCAAATCTTGTTAACGTGGAAAAACATTTGTGTGTAAGACACCTATAAGGTTGAAAGTAATATTTGGGTTCTTCCCATGTATTAATTTGTGCATTAGATAGCTCTTACTGGCTTCTTTGTAGGAATGTGAATATTTTTACTTCAGAGAACACACATGTTCAATTGTAAACAAGAACTTTTGCTAATAGGGTGAACACACACTTGAATATTGTTTTCAAAGTGAAACAAAAGATTAAGGGAATATCTTACTCATTGTATTCCACATTGAAGGATTGTTTTCAAGTTGACTATGTGGTTTTGGATTATTTCTATACCATGCCAAGGATATTTCTTCTCTTGTTGAGTAGCGAACATTTTAAATCATGTGTTCCTTTGGTTTTGTGTGTTCATCAAGGAATAAACTCTTTAACAAGTGGTGACAGATATTTCTAAAATAATGGAAACATTATAGTTAAATATATCACTGATTCACCCCTCCCCTTTTAAGTGATATTTGGATCCTGATTTGGTAACATCATTTCCTACCTCTATTACCTCCGATTGAGATTTTCCCAAAAGTGAAAAATTTCTATGAGGGTATTCCACAACTCCTCATCTTAATTTAGGTGTCCAATGGGGCATATTCAATTCATAGATTAACAATGATTTCTCGATTCATAATGTGATGGTCATTAGTGGACTTTATTGATAGGTTTTTCATCAGATCCTGGGGTCTTCAGAACTGAGCTATAGTAGGGTTACTCGATGGCCATCATATCATGATACGTTTCACAACAGAGGATATCTTGATCCAAGAATGGTACTCATATCTTCAAATCTTCAATGATGTCAGATTATTCATCATGTGGTGGATTTATGGTCTTCTATATAACCATGAATTACCAATGACATCTACATGGGAATGATTTATGGGACTTCCTCTTCTATTCCAAAATTTTCCTATAATTTGTATGCTCGAGTATCTCATGGGACTATATCTATGTCTGAATAGCAGCACATGGGTAGTTTATCATTCCATTTCTCCCTGATTCTTCGTTGAAGTTGACACACTTATTGGGTCGTTTGATTTTAGGTGGATTGTTGTTGGTGAGGAGTGTCATTAAAACCAATGCGTACTTTTTGAATCATGATTGGAATTTTATTTATCTTGTAATAAATTGGGTCACTACAGTATGCTTTTTTGGAATGGGAGTAGGAATAGAGTGGTGTGGGTTTGCCCGAGGGGTTTCTGATATAGGATATAAGCCTATTGAGCAGTATTGGGTCGATGAACATGTTGTAACTATGGTAGGAGATGGAATTCCCTTGAATATTTCATAATAATTTCCCCCTGAGCTGAAGGAGAGTTCAGTATTAGAAAATTTATATCGCGTGTTATGGATTTGGTGTGATAATGGGGTGGTGCAATTTGAAGAAGTAAATACGATCATGGATGGAGATTTCTTATGTGGTGATGAGGATATGAAGGGTGCAGGGAGTGGTCTCATTGACAACACAGAAGCAGATAGGGTACCCCAGTAGGATTTTCATACATGATAGGTTGCAATGGGGTTGAAATTTTTTAATAAATCCATTCGGTTGAGACAAGATGATGGTGAAAAAAAATCAATGGCTTCTATATATAGGGAAGACTATGTGGGCTACGTGAATGAAATAGGTGGGTTGATTCCATGGAAAACTAGTCCAATGTTTATATTTTGTAGTCGTTTTGAGTTTCGTGATGTTGATTAATTGAAACATGAATCATATGGATGTATTCCTACCATTAGGTAGTGTCCCTTGGATGGTTCAATTTCACAATGAATTTATAATATCCACCTTGTTGGTCTCGAGGAAGGTGAAGTGAATGAGGTCCATGATACACATGTTGATGGTAAGGCCAATCGTCCACAGGAGGGCGGAATCACCTCTAATGTTCACCTTTATAACATTCATAAAGTGATTGATGATATAAAAAATAACATTAAAATCAACCATGTTATGTCTTCCATTAATGGAATGAATGGAGTCCATAAAGAGTTGAAGTATTCCATATTTTTTTTAAAATATTTCTAGGTGATCTTTATGTTTGTATCATCTTATGTTAATAGTTTTATTCTATTTTTATTCTCTATATACAGAAAATATTATTGAAAATTCATTCAAAATTAAATGTGATTCGTAATTTGAACACTATCATAGACATTGATGTCACCAACAACGTTGATAATTTGGTTCAAGATGTTGATAATTGTAATTCCATTTAGTTCAATATGACCCATTTAGTAGATGCATAATCCAAGTGAGCTAACCATCAGAAATACCAAACATCATATTTCATCTGAATTTATAGATATATACTATTGATTAAATTGAATTCCCAAAAACAAAACATAAACCTTACTTACTCTTGGTTCAATGAATACAAAAATTTAGAAATATACAACCTCACATCAAGGGTTACTTATATAAATGATAGAGAGTCCTACCATGCATGCAGTCAAGATCACTTCAATGATTTCCCTCTCAAACGTGTGCACATACTAGAGCCTCAAAATCACTGTCTCTCCTCTATATTATATCACTTATTTATTAGTCATCTAATATCCTAGAAATTATTTGACCTTCCCTCCATAGGAAATGTTAATCTATAATGGATGTGGTAAAATTGTTAGTAATTAATGTGTGTTGAGTTTGAGATTTGACTAAAGGTAGTGGTGATCTATAAATATATTTTGGTATAATAGATGTATGTTTTTATGAATGATTATATTTTCCGAGAGATACCAAGACACTTGATTTCCAAAACCAATAATTGCATATAATTCATGGTGATGTATAAATTTGCTTATGTGATGTGTATAGGGTCTCCAAGGTTCTAATAATCTGTTTCATATATGATGTGTTTATTCCACAAAAGGATTCTTCGTTGGACCTCATACTTATGCCTTAATTATCCCAAGAACTACTAAGTGATACTACCATTTCAATGGGAATGGAACCCCACACCCAAATAGATACTGGTTCTATATACATATGGATATATTACTAGTATCACATGAGAAATGGGCTATCCTTAATAAAAAAAATAATGTAACCCCTTATGCACAATATTTGGATTCTGGGAACAAACTAAACCAGGTTATAGTGGAGATGGTATAAGAAGTTTGATTAAAATGTTAACCAAAAAATACCTCCTCTAACTAAACTATATGGATTTGATTCCAGGTGGTTGAGTAGATATCTACTTCTAATTTATCATTCACATAAATACATCATGTTAAGTATGTTTATAATGGAATCTAATATACATAGGGAAATCTTATTAGCATCATTGTTCAGGTGTGTGATATGATGAATATGTTTTAACAGCTTAGGTCTATTACAATTGTTAGGGCGATTGAAAGAAGCACAGTTCATCACATAAAATCTCTATAGAGATATCCATTTTCAATGCCATAGATTCAGGTCATTTATCCAACCCTCCTATGTTATCAGGACTCTATGAATAAATAGTGACAATGAATTTAATATCATGACACTACTTGAGGAGTAAAAATTCCAATCCTACATTGACCAACCTATCAAAGTGTTCGTAGATAATAATCATAGTGACATTGATATGTTTCCATACATGATGTATAAGATGGAATTATTTTAAGCATTGTTCAAATGAGACATCATTTATAAATAATTTTTTCCCTATCCCCACAAATGTCAATTGTTTTCATAAGAAGATAAAAATTTTCGACATAAATAGAAATGAATTAGAAGTATCATCTAGGGGTAGTGAAAGAACATTGGGTAATGGTGGGTTTTATGACTATATACTAAATTTCACTGAGGTACTTACTTTAGAACCAGGTTTTGAATAAAAATTTCATCCAAGTAGTATGAAGTTAAACTGTATATCAATAATTACATTATTTTTTACCCTAAATTCTAATAATTTATTTTTTTTACACAATCTATTAGGTTAATAGTCCTTAACACATGTGGTTAAACTACATGTCATGGGTTACCAACACACAAAATCATCTAAAATCTTTCATATAACCAATTTTTCGGGCTTGAGCCCCTCACATGATATCTAGATCTGTTTAATAATTTTCAGTGCCTGAATTTCGTTATTCATTAACCTAAACTATTGTAAAATCCACCAAAATTTTGAGAAGTACACATTCCATGATTCCTATCATTTCAAGATATTGAGTGATGTCCAAAATTATTTCCTTAAACATAATTTTTTTTTCATTTCTACATGATTTACATCCATTATGTGTATGGAAATTTAGAAATTCCATTATGGTTTACTCAACAAACATAACACTAATATAAATCCCCTTTATTTTTCCGATGATACAAACATTGAAAAATACCTCCCTGTAAATGTCCCTAAAATGAGGTGTTAACCATGGTAGAGTAAAAAGTATCACTATAAAATTCTAAAAACTATGCTATAGTGGTCCTCATAATATGATTCTAAATATTCTAACATCTTAGACCATATTATATAACACTAAAAAATGTGGTATATAGACCATCTTGTAAAACCCAAAACTAAATAGAGTGGTCAATTATAGTGGACCTAGCTCTACAACATACAATCCAAATTTACATATTATTTCTTATTTTTTCATTTCGACCCCATATTCATTTGTTTATGAAAAGATATCCATCTCTATCATCTTGATCAAAATTGAATTATTTTTTCCCTTGAGGATTCAGTGGTTTTGGCTGTAATAGTAATCCAAAATGTCATGGTTCACCTAAAATATGACTAAAATCATCCCATTGTTCAAAAGAAATAATTATATATTCATAAAAATGAAGGATAAATATTTATTCAAAGTTTCACTATCTACATATACTATTGGTATTCATCCTCTATCAGCATAGAGTCCTACTAATTCATACTAGGACATTCCATAGTATACACTACACTAGGATGGAATATATTTACCGGAACTATGTGTGTATTTATTCGAGATACCTTATGATATAGATATATTCTTATAACTCTTATCCATATCTCAACTATAGTTTCCCATTTCAAGATTGGATATTGTATAATCTAGAGATTACAATCACATCAGGTCTTATCCCTTCTCACAATAGTACGTATATTAACATCATTGTTGTGTACCACTAATCATGATTTAGATCATTTTAAATACTTTTAAAGAATTATATGTTTATTAATTCCAATTCGTATATAATGCACATTAATATTCTGATTATTAGGCTAAGACACTAGTTTCAACCCCAAAAAAATTCACCTCTTCTTGATATTTGAGATTTTCATCAATTAATGTTATTTTTCACTCCATATGTGACTATAAGATGAATCTACTTAAAATTTCATATGATAAATAACTATATAGATCCCCTTATGTTATGGTATACTCTAAATTACTTTAAACTATAACACATTTGAGCTTATGTGACCAGAAATTAATGTACATGACATATGGTCAACCCAACATGAATTTAATCTGATTACAGTGTATAGTACTACCAAAACGAACCTCTATATATGTTAGGAGAATATAAGTCAATAATTTGGTTTTATTAACTTGATCTATTAACATATAATGGGGTATATGTATTATATTCTTAAGGAAAATAGGATCTCATTTAGGGGTAAAATTAATGGATCTTCACCATGTTCTAATCCTATAATAGAATTGAAAATCCAATTTCATATAAAATGGAGTGTTCTATTGAGATTCCTTATGAGAACTATATATTTCATGATTGTTACACTTTTTGGATATATAGTAATTCAATTAATCTATATTTCAGGCCCAGTCACAAATCCCATTTGATTTACCCTTGCTGTGCATTATCCTACTCATTCTTTTTTGGGTTTATTATAACATCATGGAACCAGAATGAATCCACCCATTTTACCCTAAACATGAGTTAGATATATGTATTGGTTCCCCAAGAATTCCATGTTTCTTGATTCCTATCATCAAATGATATATAGAGAAATTTGAACAACATATTTTACACCATGATAAAATTCTCGTTTCATTTTAACTTCTTTCAAATGGTATATAAAAGGCCAACCATTGTTTTTTTATATATGGAATGTCCCTATCAATTTTTAAATATCCCATGTTTACAGTCTAGACATTATACATTGGGATTCTTAAACAACTATAAAATTTTAAAGGTTACTTTTAATGAGAGAATATGACTCAAAGGGACACCTCTTCTTGGTAATGATATTCATACCACCTTATTCTGTATTATAAACTCGTTGAATATTTCATCCTAAAGATAATGTTTATAAACACTTTGATCTTGATACTATTTTCATAGAAACCTTATTTTGGATGGCATTTGTCATTTTTCCTTAGAATACTTTTCTTATTTCATCACTTCTTTACACAGACACCTCATGTCCTAATTTACATAATCATCATTCTAAATTCAATAGATGGTGGTCTCTTGTAGTTATTGATCCAAATAAGAACTATTAAAAACTCTCAACTCTAGTTCCAATAACTATTACCTTAATAAAAATTCTCCCATAAATTAAATCGTTTTACTATGATTTGAATTTCAATTACATTGGTTTTTAACACTACCCTTTCTATATTATCATATATTTAAGGAAAATTTGATTAATCACACACATCAATAACAGTTTTCTGGTGAATCATTACCTTAACCTAGTTATCCCAAAATTCATGATATCAATATTTGTGATAATGATATTCCATTCAATGTAGTTCTACATTTCTCTTATCACTATATAAATTGTTGTATATTTTGGTCAAATTTGTATGATCATAATCTTTATCTATTGATCATCCTATTTGTGCCATCTTAAAATCCATTCTAGAAGGTTGAAAACCAGTAAAGGGAATACATGTTAAAATATAAGATTATTATTTCTAGAAATTCACCACACATTACCTTGGAGAAATTAATGTTTTTAAAAACAAGAAAGTGGAATGAAACATTTCAGGTGGAAAATATGAATTGGGTGACTTGAGAAAGAGTTTAGTTATTTCCCTATCATTATCTCTCATCCCTAGATTAGATAAAATATAGGACATATAAGATGATTAATAAAGATTAAAAGGACTTCTATATTTCTCTAAAATAATTCATTAAATTATTTTTAGGTCCCATATCCAAGGAAAATGTTAAATCAGCCCTCCTCTCATCACATATTAGTTAAAATTATTATGATAAATTCACAAAGTAGTGATCTAAGTATTTTTATACACCTTTGAACATTGGAGTCCTCATTACAAAATATACAATCATGGTCTCCTTATTATTTAGTCATTGAACACTGCCAAGATTGATCGTTTGAATCTTATCATGTGGTCATTTTATATATTCTACTATATACCTCCCACATATGTCCTTCTATAATTATATATACTAAATTGAACTCTATCTCATATATGGGTGGGATAATAAAATATTACAAAGATATTTCATATGACACAACATTCAACATAACTCTATCCATCTAAGAGTATCCATGTTAAAGGAAACCATATCTCATATCCGAGTCATCTATCCTTATAATCTGGTGATCAAACATCTGCATCTAAATCTATCATTCTTATATCAATCTAAGTGAAAATTATTTTAAGGAAAATAAATTTTACATTCATAAATTGGAAATGGAACATATGTTTCTATATTCATCCAACATATATATATCCAAATACACAAATATATGAAACAATGTGTTTATCTATATATAAAAATTGGATTGAGAATATATAAATTATGAATTAATTGATTAATTTATATTTAGATATCACATTGATTTATTTATTAAGAAATTACTCTCCTAGAGTTTCATAGATTATCATGAATTGATTACCGTTTTGAAAAAAAATTAGGAATAAAAATTAATTCAACAAAATATAATTATTATCATTCATTAAGAGGAAGAAAAGAAATAAAAACATGTTTCATTCTTCATTCCGTTTTTTAGAAAATGTTGGAGAATCTAAAACCAATATCCCTTTAATAAATGTAAAAAAGGGACAATATCGACAAAATATGGAATAAAAATATTGATGTCTTTGTGTCCGTGAGTCATGTATTGCCTAATAAGAAATATTAAATAACTGTTAGAGATTTTCCTTCCTAGAAAAAAAATTTTTGGACAGTAGAAACATAACCTCAACCAATGATTCCATTTATTAATTTCTCTTCAAAATAGTTAGTATTATGAGTCCCCCTTGTGTGTTAGGTTGTATGGGTCATTTGACTCTTTTCCATAGTCCTCGGTCTATAAGGGTCCGTGATACATTTTATCTAGGAACTTATGTGATTTTTGAGATATTGATGAACTTCTCCCATTAATAGATATTGGAAAGAAACTTATTATTTTCATTATTAGGGTATGAATGTGATTGATATTTTCACAGGTGCTTCGAGGGGGAGAAACTCATGATTCATATCCATGAGGAAATGGAATCCCAAAATTTATTGAATGTTACATAAGAATATATCTACTACTCTATATAATATATGGATGGTTTTAGTCTCATAGAACCACAAGATAACCAATTCTATGACCGTATCAAAATGGAAGGAAACTATGAATTAGGAGGTAGAAATTTCTCCATGATGCATGATATCTCATATTACATCACTAAACCCTTAAAATATGTCATTAAATCAGTTTCACAAAGACCAAACTTCATATATGTTTCCACTAGGTAAAATGTTCCATTAGGGGATATATCCCCTATAATGAATTAATATGGAAGAATTGTTAATCGATGTGAATAATTTGGGTTCATAACTCTCTTTTGATTGTGCAATAATGAATAATTACATTACATCATTGTATTATTCATGGATGATCTACTAATTAGGGGAGATGTCTTCGTAGATGATACCATGTGTTGATAGACTTATTTCATAGGAAATTTCTATATCCAGTATTGTGATCGATTAATCATTCATAAGGATGAACAAATACAATGGAATCCAATAAAAAATAGTTATTCTGTAATGTTGACCAAATGAGTCCTAGAAAACTGATCTAAATTATGACTAGATGATGAATCGAAAGGATAAATAAATGACAATTAAGGACTCAATTGAGAATAATGCATAAGAAAAAATGTTGTAGTAGAAGTGGAATTGAAGAATACGAATATTGAATATTTATTTTTTATATATTTTGAATCATTGATGAAATTTGTTTGATGTAAATTCATATTCTAAGATGTAATGAATTTACAAATGATAGATTAAGAGGATGGTGGAATGTTAATAATGAAAAATTCCCAATTTCTGGATATTTAGAACACTGAATGTTGGAGAGAGTTATAAATTATAAAAATAAGTTGTTCTATAAGACGATATTGAACATAATACAGGATGATTACAATATAAAAAATGATAGGTAACATTAGTCAATGATTGAACAATATTTTGATGAAATAAAAAGAGAAAAATTGATAATTGGATTCTATTTAATAAATATTTTCAACTATTTAAGTTTGAATATGTTTGAGTTATACAAAGTTAATGTCATATATAAAATAAAATGTTCAATAATAATTTCAGAAGTTAAATAATGTTAATACTACAGGATATTTTACATAACATATATGTTATATTAAATTTAAAATTATATTATATGTTAATGATACAATGTGTTTAATGTTGTATTCATAATCCAATCCCATATTTATAGAATCCTTAGAGAAGATTGGTTCTATGTTTCGTAGAGTTTTTTTAATTTTAAATTTTGATATTTTTGTTATCGTTAGTGGTTGTTAAAAAAATATCTAATTTAGTGGGAATTTCCAATAGAATATTTTGTTTGACAGATTTATCCGAGTAAGTTCTGTTATATAATGTGTTACATCAATCGTGGATCAATGTTATGGATATGAAATTGAGAAGTTATAAATGGGAAACATGGAAATAAGATCGAAATATTTTATGTGTCATGTATTTGAGGATCCAAATGTGAATATATAAATCATCAAATAAATGAATCAAGTAATTATGAAATTCAATATTAATGTTATATATTTATTGAAATTAAATATATGTTAGTGAAAATATAAAATGTTTACGGAAAACATGAAAAAATGGGTTTTGATGTAATTATAGATGATATGACTCGAGAAACAGATTTCTCAATAGGTATATTATGGCTTTGATGTGCATGTAGTTCAAATTGATCACATAATATAACTCAATGATCTATATCATGGGAAAAGAACTTATAATTGATAAATATACATCATAATGATAATGGGATATATTTTTTAAGAGTTCGTTGAGATGATCCATTGAATACTATATGTCACTATTATAATATAATACCAACCTTTTTGGAGAATAATGGATGTTGTATTGTGGTATAAGAAACATAACAATAGATATAAACATTGATAAAGGGTGATACATCCACATACATATAAAGTGTATGGAATCACTTTTGGTTTAGGATTATTTCTTTCCCATTGTAATCATTGTTGATAATTGTTATATAATTTGTGTTAAATATTGTAACTGAACATAACAAGGATTTAGTACCCACATTAAGACTAAACCCTATAAACATAATGTCTGACATACTAATTTACATTATGAATTACATGGGATGTTATAGTTTTTTAATGTACGAGATTTATTCATTTTAATAGGATTAAATTGTTTAATATTATATGAATGAAAATGTATTAGTTGAAAAAAATTCATAAAATGAGTTTACAATAATTCACCCCACCTAATTAGTATACCAATACCCATAAAATAGGATCTATTTAAAAGGGGAATTGTTTACATACCATTTTTTAATACCATGTTTGTTGACCTAAGATAAGCATAACTTTGTTTTACATCATTATCACACAATATAAAGAATATAATGTTTATTGTCTGTGAGGATCAATGCCATTGGAAAATTATTATATAATACTTTTGAATATATATTATTAATTAAGCCACAATCGAATCCATTATATATATCTCAAATATTTATATTCATCTTAAAAACCTACTAATTGGAAACATAATAATTTGATGATATCAAATTCTTTATAATGGAAACATTCGAGATAAACAAAGCTGATCAGAACTGAGAAAAAGGAATGTACATTGGTATGAGAGCGTGATCAAGATCCCTAAATATAAAATCAGTAAAAAAACACCCATATAAATATTAGAAAATAATACATGATCCATCATAACAGGACAATGTATAGAAATTTGTTTCCCAATCTTATGCATAATAATCATAACATAGTACATCATGAATCACATATTGTTTCCTTTAGTAGATTTTCCATCACTATCTATTTCCCTTGGTTGATCATGCTATACATCCTATTTATCTAGGTTGACCAATCATCACTACTAGTTTCACTTAATGGATAATTGTTCACTTCCTATTTCCCTTATTGGAACATGTATCTATACTTGTTTCCCTCTGTGCAACTATTTTTATTAAATGTTTCCCATATTGGGTTGGGCATCACTATGTATTTCCCTTGGTAGACCGTGCTCCACTCCTCATTTTCTATTATTATCTCATGATTAGTATGTATTTACCCACATTATTGTATGGTTATATATCACCCACATATCATTGAATAATCATCTATACATATGTTTGTCATTGCAATATGAAATCATTTTTACGTCAATCACCATCAAATTAACTCATGGAAAAGAAATGGATTTAAATAAAAATATTCCTAGAATATTTGACTATCCATCAATTTATTTAATTTGGATGTTAAACTAAAAATATATCAATTTTAACATAATTATCATTATGTATGTCGAAATAGAAAAAAATAAAACTTTAAGATAATTAGATACACCATATGAAAAATAATATGAAATAATACTTTTCAAATTGATTCAAAACTCTTTAATTTATTTTATTTAAAATAAAATAATTTGAGGAATATAAAAACTAGCCATTAAAAGTAACAAGAAATAAATTCAAGAAAATAGTAATATATGGTTTTTTGAAAAGAATTCTTTATGAATATATAGAATCATTAAATAATTTTTCATACAAACAAAAGTCATTTTAATACATTTTACATTATATACTACCTTTTTAGAATCAAGTTTTTTAAAAAATATATATATAAATATTTATTTTTCTTTTAAATAAAAAAATTATTTAAAATGATTAATTATTTTTTTACTGTATATAATGTAATCTCTATAATGAATAGTTTTTATAATATGAGTTAAATAAAAAATATTCTTTAGAATTTTTTTTACTATACTCATAAAAGACAAAAATTTGAGTCATCGTAAGATGTAATTACCAAAACATTTAAGTGAAATTTTATGAAGAATGTATAAAAAAGATATTAAATAATCGCTACTCCTAATGTATACTGTTGTTTTCAGAGGACACATTTAATGAAAGAAAAGGGACATGATCAAGAAATTAAAAATCATTTTTAAAATTTTAAAATATATTAATGAAATCGAACATCAGAAAAATGGATAATTAGACATTATTTGGAAAATAAAAAATTTGAAACGTGAAGATAAAAATAAATTTAATTTAATTTAGATTCCAATTATAGAAAAGAATCATAGAATGAATAGACATCATTGATATAATAGACAAATAGCTTACATGGGAATGATAAGAATTATTCCTAAAATCCCATACATTAATGGTGAAGAAATTTATCAAGGATACATATTTTAATCAAACTATTTTTTCCCAAGTGAAAAAGAGAATTTTAATTATAAAATCTTATACTTGATGAAACCAAGAATATAAGAACATTATTTGAGATGAATAATTATAATGAAATAAATGGGGCTATGGGTTATAAAACTTTTAAATCATAATTTTCTTTTGAATTCAAAACACATGGATGTAATATCATGAGATAGATTTATATATCCATTATATATTAGTAAAAATAGTTAATATATAAATATGTGTATAATATATACAGAAAAATTGGAAATATGTGGTAAATATGCATCATAACTAAATGAAAGAAAACTAAATTCCAAAAAACATTACCATTAATCATAATTAGCTAAATATTCCCTATATTACTTTAAAAAAGAGTAACTGTATAAATTCATAGGTTTAAATCCTTATTAATACTTATAACCTTTTATAATGATCATTTATATTCATTTATTAAAAATACATTTGTTAGTTATATTATATTTTCATCTTTAGATTTTATTATCATTGATTATGTGGAAACGACATATTTCATAATGGGAATGTTAATATTTGTTTATAGATTCATTGTTAATAATTATGAGATAATAATAGATTCTTAATTATATTTTTATAATCATTTTAATGTTTTAATATCATTTCATAAGAGGTTTTGTTACAATTCATGATGATGACATAAATGAAAACCATGTTTCGGTAATTCACAATGGAAAAAAATATGGGATAATAATAATATGTTTAATTTTTGCATAAACATTTCAAAAACAGAAGCCAAAAATTATTTTATCATCATTTTTTAATATCACCCATAGTTAATTTTCCTTATTAATCTGTCAAATAAATTTATTTAATTGTTTATGTAGGTGGTCATAGTTACCCAAATTATGAATAGCTATCATATATTAGTATGTATGGTTAAAAAAGTGAGTATTTTAGAATATTATAATTTGTAAAGATTCATAATGATATTATTTATATTTTTTAACTTGTTGAGTCAAATTATAAGATAATTGGATAAATAGGACAATTATATCATGAAAGGAGAAATTTGAAACTTTTGTAGAGGTGGTAGTCTACACTTACACACGAGAAACATATTAATTTTCCATTGAAAATGAAAAATAAAGGTTTTGTTTAATTGTAAATTAAAAAAATTATAAATATAATTTTAATCAATTAGTTACTACTTTTTAACCATACATGAATAGTGGTGAAAAAAATCAAACATGTCGTTCTTCGATGCTGTAGTCCACACATATGAATGACAATGTTTTCAATATTTATATGTAAAAGCTAATGGGTAGTTAATTCCTATTTCATAATAAAAATTAAATTTATGTATATTGAAAATAAATATTTTACTATAATTTAATGGATGAAATATATCTCAAATATGTGGATGAAGAATGAAAACAATTTAAAAGGAAGGTAAGTAATTATTAATTTTTACCTTACCCCTTTGGATAATTCTTTTCAAAAAAAATATTATGTAATTAGAGGATTGTATTTGGAGGAAACAAAAAACACTAGAGATTGTATGTGAATGTTTAAAAGGGATTCTAGTATATTTTTGTTAAAGGTATGTTTCATTTAATGTGATTTAAATTGGGGGTAATGAGGATAATTTTGTAAGTATAGGGGGTGGCATTTAAAATACGCTTTTACATTTTGAATGATGGAATGAAACTATTTAATGGTAAATGCATCCTAAATTTATAAGTAATGAAGTACAGGGTAAAAGAAGGTACTTGAATCCAATAAAATTTATTTCAAATCAGTTTTTGATCATTTGTCTCGTCTTTTACCACAAGAATGTTAAACATGACAATTTTGGTTTTTACAATTGTAACTAGTTTTTTAACAAAGTATTTTATATTTTATTAAAAATATAACATAACCAAATTACTAAATTTCTTTTTTATAAACCTAAATTTTATCAACATAAAATCTAACTCGCTCTATATGAACTTTAATATTTTATATTATATTGATGAATTTAATATATATATATATATAATATTTTATATAAAAAATATTATTTTCACCACTAAGTGCTCTAAATCTTATATTAAATTCATTGGAAATAAAATGACTAATAATATGATTTTATAAATTATTAAAACACCATATAATAGTGAATATAAAAAAATATATATTAGAAAAAATTAAATAAAAAATTCATTGGAAGGGACCTGTTCACCATTATCATGATCATTTACTATTATATTATTAAAAAATTCTATCCCTAAAAATAAAATTGAAATTATTATATAATAAGAACATGTTTATATAATATTTAAAATAAATTTTTTAGATTTAGTTTCAATATGTGATAAAAAATAATTTCATACATTCGAACACATAAATATAATATTTAGAGTAAAAAATTACTTATGCTTATAATGAATTAAACATGTGTTCTATAATATAAAATAGTTTTTTAAATGATATATTTATATTCATAAATATATTTTTTATATAAAAAATATTCAAAATATTTTAAATCATTATTCTATTTTTATAATATCATAAATGTGATGTTACTATAAAAATTGGTATTCATTCACTATTCACCAAGAATCAATTATATATTACTAATCTAAAAATTAATCTATATTTAATTGCGAGTTTATGAATTCAAAAATTATATTAATTTATTAAAATTAATATTAAAAAACAAACCCATTTATTTCTTTAATGAAAATAAAAATTACTAATAAAAACAACTTTTATTTAAAAATGTCATCTTTAGTGTTAATATTATTTTATATCCGTTTCTAATTAAAAAATGTAAATAAATTATTCATATATAATGTTATTATTAAAAGGGACTAAATAATTTTTTAGAATAAAATATAAAACAATTAAAAATAGTTTTTTGATAAAGAACTATCCTTTTTAAAATGAAATCTAATTAATTATTAGTCATATAAATATAAGATGTTTTTAAATGATTAATATCATTTTATTTTTTCGAGGTTTTATTATTAGTATAATTTAATAAAAATGTTAATCAATTTTTTTTAAAAATGTAATAGTTTGTTGTTGTTTTTTGGGAAATCCATTGAAACTAATATACATTTAGAAAACCAATATTCAAACATCTCATGGTGTTATACTCAGTTTCACTAAACAATCCTCTTGGAACATTATCCTATACTATGATCTTCTTTCTATATATTTCATTATCATATAAAAAACCCCTTAAAGAAAATTAGTTGACCATATTAAATAACATGTTCACATTGTATCATTTGTGGAAAACATTTTCATCCCATTAACTCATTCCAAAAAATCAACTTAATTATCCTTAAAATATATTTCCATGTTTACAACTTTGATTAATATAATGGAAATTTCCACGTTCCCCTCAATTAATTCATTATAATGGATTCCAACAAATTCAAACATATTTTCCAACATAAAATATCATTTACTCATTTCCTGAAATTATATTAAATTTATACATATATAATATATGTCATATGTGACCTCAAAACAGTAAAAAATCCATATATCATAAAATAAGAAGTTTCAACATTAAATTTCATAATTTAAAGTTATTTTCAATTAATAAATATAAATTCATTATTTTATCACTATTATTAATTTCTAATAATCATCAATTCCCCATTGAAAACACATTTTATTGAATTTATTATATGTGTAAAACTCATTTCCATTATAATAATACATTTTAAAAAATCAATATATTTAACTCCATATAAAAATAGTTTGATTACTTCATAGTTGAAAATACATATAAAATTAAAATAATGGAAATTAAAATATAAATTTGATCCATGAAATGGTTTGGGATCACCTATACGATGTCAAGTAAGTCTTGTAAATAATAAATACATTTAAAATTTCTATGAAATCCCCAAAAAACCATAAATATGTAAAACTTGAAGGAAATTTATGAAATTGGATGGGGAAAAAAGAAAAACAAAAAATTCAATTACAAAACACACACAGACACACACACATATATATATATATATTAAAAATTACCTTCATGGTCACAACTCACTTGACAAACTATGGTTTAATCAATATATTATAAATGAAGAACTAAAAGAGTATAAAAAAGGTAAGGATGATTTTGAGATAATTTAATTGTGATTAATACCTATCTAGATGACACAATAATATTTTTAATCATACAATCATTCCAAAAAGAGACAAACCCCCCCCCCCCACCAATCAAATGGGGTTTTGGCCAACACAAGGGAATCTTGGTGTTCGTAAATAAATTCCCAATGGCCTACTATGTTTTTTGAAGTTCACCCAAATGGATTTGAGTGTGCTGAGAGACTTGTATTATCATTATTTTTATTACTATATTCTTAGTTATACCACTATGTCCCCGATGGATTCCAGAATCCCCCACAAAATAAAAACAATAATAAATTCTTATTTACTCTGATTATTTAAATATAACATCAAAATTCAATAAAAAATAAATTAAAACACATTAAGGAGACAAAATATAATTAATCACACACCTATGAAATTTTCTGTTATTAAAAATTCCCCCCCTTAGGAATTTTTACTTGATATGAATCACTGTATATCTTTTTGGAACTAATATAAACACTAATATTGTAACAACCCAAACATTTATAAATATAATTCTATTAGAGATTGTATATAATGTCTAATAATTTTTATAAAAAACACATGCACATATTTGATTATTTTCATGGAGTATTATGTTTGATAATATTTATAACACTTCTTGTCACGACCCGACCCTACCCGGGCTCGAGCCGCAACTACCCCAGGCCCGTCTCCTTAGGCAAGGGGCTGGAGACTAGCGTCAAAGGAACAATAACTCGAGGATGCCTTTTCCTAAGTACCTGTGATCACACACATGCAGCACACTTGATGCAAAAGTGCAGAGTAAAAGAAAAGACAAGAAAAGAAAAGGGGAAACTGCTATATAAATACCACAAATGTGCATCGACCTCTAAATAGTACAAGGTACATGCTGAAAGGAAAAGGGGAAAAACACGCGCCAAACCAAAAAGTGCCACAACCCGGCAATAGGTAAACAAAAAGAAACAGCTGATGGGTCTGCCACCTAGAACCCGGCCACGACCACCGCATGCGGTCCAAGCTCCCAAGCTCCTATGATCCACTGAATTCACGCTCCACCTGTCCGTCGTCTTCAAGGGCACACCAAGTGCGGGCAAAGCCCAAGCAGGGGTGAGTATAAAAAAATACTCAGTAGGATATCCCAAAGGCTCGAGGGATCAACAATGGAGGTACCGAAGGGTGAGCGGTAGAGCGAACAGAAAAGTAGAGGAGTACAACTAAAAGTGCAGTAAGAGTCCAGCTCAACCCAACAAGATAAATAAGATAGACTCGTCCAGACACAAGGAGCTGGAAACGGTGGGAAGACGAACTTCCCGTCAAGTCTTCACTACCTATAGCAGGAGAGTAGACTCGTCCAACCACGAGAAGCTAGACACGGAAAGCACGTGGCATACCTCACGCGTCTTCGCCTCTCCTAGAAAAAGAGCAGCCAAAACCCAAGGAGTGGGTACTCGTACGAGGTATATTCATATATATGCTCTGCCAAGAAGCCCAAACAAGCTCGTAAGGGGATCTCCGTCCCATAGCTCAGCCCAAGAAAACAAGTAGCCAACAGACCTAGACATAACCCCATTGATGCCCAGCATCCTGCACATCCGCCCCGAACTACAAGCCAAAGGGCTCAATCACCGCACCTCGACACTATCCTCTTTGGGCGGAACTAACTCGCCCACACGGTTTTAGGTCGCGTCTCAAGGACGCATCTCAGTGGGGTAAAGCACCCCTCATACTTGAGAGATCTAGGAAATGTCAAACTACACCTCGTCACGGCCCTACAGTCGAGAGGTCTGCTCAAAGTCAAACCATTCCAACACTGAACAGTATAACCAAGGGTCCCACTCCGGTAACCACGGAGGAAAGCCACAGACTAGACTAGTACTAAGGACTGAGTCTGGAATGCCAAAAAATGACCCACTGCCCAGCCCTGTTGGAGGGTAATTCATAACCAAATATCGGGTGACCCAATGCCCAGCCCTGCTGGAGGGTAAACCATAATACATCGTCAGGCGACCCACAGCCCAGCCCCGCTGGACGGTAAACCATAATAAGATATTGGGTGAACCACTGCCCAGCCCTGCTGGAGGGTAAACCATAACACATCATCCGGCGACCCACTTCCCAGCCCCGCTGGAGGGTAAACCAGGAATAATTCGACAGGCGAACCACTTCCCAGCCTTGCTGGAGGGTAGACCTGGAACTAGACGACGGGTGACCCACTGCCCAGCCCTACTGGAGGGTAGACCCTAAGAGTTTATCGGGTGACCCACTGCCTAGTCTCTTCTGAAGGGTAGACCCTAATAGCGTCGGGTGACCCACTGCCTAGTCTCTGCTGGAGGGTAGACCCTAATAGCGTCGGGTGACCCACTTCCCAGTCTCTGCTGGAGGGTAGACCCTAATAGCGTCATGTGACCCACTGCCAAGTCTCTGCTGGAGGGTAAACCCTATAAGCGGATGAGTAACCCACTGCCCAGCCCCGCTAGAGGGTAAAACTCAGAACCACTCTGCCATCTCTACAGGAGGGTACAACACTGGCCGACCGAACAGGGAGTGGGTGTCACGCAACCACCCAACTCCAGAACAGCTCTCCCAAAAGAGGTGCAGCGTCTGCCCCAACACTTGGCGTCACTAGCACCACTACCGGCTAATCCAACCAGAGCAAAACAGGGGGAGACCACTCAACCCTGCTAGTCAAACAAACGAGCACAAAGACAGGGGAAATAAACTCCACCCTGCTAGCCAAACAAACGAGCAGCAAGGGACCCTATACACCACGAGAGGTCCAAGTACACAAGCAGAACACGACACGCACGTGGGGCCCACACGATGTGTGGCCCCAAGTCAACCCCAACCCAGCGCACGAACATCTCAGGTACATCCCACACGTACCTCCAAGCGTTCTCGTATACTCCGAGAGTATACCATGTCTCCAGCCCAAGGCTATCGTGCACACGACACCCAACGTCAACACGAAGGCGTGACTTAACAACTCCACCTCAAAGGCCCAGGCACGGCCAACCAAATCACTTCAAGAATTTACATCACTCACACGGGAGTGCACGCGATCACTCGCCAAAGGTCCGCTATAAACACAGTAGAAGGACTGCCACCAGAGCACCTCCACATCTCCACATTTAACAAGATCGTGCAAGAGGCTCCGCACAAACAAAAGGATAACACTGTTTTAATCCTCGTGAAAAAACACGCGAGATCGACTACCTACTCGCCTTCAACAGATATCCGACGGAAAAGTCACCAACACCGCCTCACGCCCAAACGGTGTCTCGTGAACCCGAGCCCCAGCCCCGAAAAGAGTCGGGCGCATCGTACCATTGCGATCCCCTCTAGAAAACACATCAAAAGAACTACTCACCTGAGTGAAATGGATATCCAGAGAAAAAGATGCATTCCGGCGCACCGCACACGAGCGGTGCCACGTGGGACCCGCATCCCGGTCCCGAAACTCAACGAACGGATCTCACCATTGTGATCCTCTCAAAAAAGTACACAAGATGGACTACTCATTTTTCCAAAATGGTCGCTCGGTGATAAAGATGGAAAAATCACCGTCGACGCCGAAACGGCCCTCGTGGGCCCCACACCATCGTGCCGAATTAGGGCGGGCGGATTACACCATTGCAATCCCATCGGAAAAACATCCAGACACGACTGCTCGCACGCCCCAAACAGACATCCAGTGAAAAAGTCACTGAAAGATGCACGCAGCTCAAGAGACGGGTCGTGGGGCCCGTGCCTCAACCTCGGCCTCAACGCCCGGAACTACCCTAGAAACCTTCACCTCGACACCAGGGTTCCAATGCCACTGACGGCGGTTAAATCGGATGTCGGACGCGTCCGCGCCGCTCAAAACAAGAATCTCGGGGAATACGCTCTCCCACTTAAGGACACGTCGTGCCTCCAGGGACCCTCGTTTCGGGAATCAAAAATTCCAGAAACTATCTATAAACATTCCACACGACGAAAGGTCCGCACTGCCACTGACGGCGCACAAAACGGACGCCCGTAGCCCGAAATACGGGCGTCCGAAGACTGAGGGGCAAAGCCCCTTGGGCCGGACTGGGCAGGTCCTGCCGGTCTGCCCTGCTTGGGTCGGCCCGTGCCGGCCGGCCCGCTGGACCGCGGCCCAGAAGCTTGGCCCGGTCCAGCCGAGCCGTGGGCCGCGGTTCCACGGCCCGCTCCCCTGCACACCTGTGCGCCCGCCGTGCGGGATTCTCCACCGAACGGCCATGAGGGCCGGTCGCATCTTCCACGCAACAACCCACAAAATGCGGGTCGTTGTTGCGCCGCACGGGGCCGCCGCCTCGCGGCCCCTCTCCCTCTCACCGGTGCCCTGTCGGTGCCACCGGCCTGCCGCCACCACTCCTAGCGCCGCGTCGCCTTCCGAAGCCGCAGCCGTCGCGCCGCCTGCCCGGCTCGCCCGCCGAAGCCGTCCCCTGCTCACCCAGCGCCTCCGCGCTCGCTGTCGCCGACACCTCCAGCTGCTCCGCCTCGGTCAGCCACCTACTCGCCGTGCCACCGCCGTCCTCCGTTCGTCTTGGACCACCGGACCGGCGCGCGAAGCCGCCGTACAGCCGCTACCCTGGGCTGTCGCCGCCCGGAACAACCCCAAACTCCTCCACAAACCCGCAATCGTCGGCGAATGATTGTGGGTTCCTCAGAAATCCAAATCTGAATCCAAAAGATGCGTCAGATAGCTCATAAAAACTACTACGTTCTCAAGGGATTTTATTAGACAAACGAACAAAAAATCGACGAATAAAATTGAGTTTGAAAGATGGTTCAGGAATTAAAATGCAAACAAAGACCTCCTACCTCGTTGGGCTTCGCCCGAAGCATCGTTGCACGATCCGCCGCCTTGCCGGAGTAGCCTCGCCGGAACCGCCCTGCCGGAGGTGGAGGAGGAGAGGGAGAGGAGGGGCTTCCAGGGGCTTTAAGGGAGAAGGGGGAGGGTTTAAATAAAATTAATTAACAATTTAATTAATTTAAAACCCCCGAAAAGACCCGCATCTGAAACTCCCGACAGGGTCGAAGTTAAGCCTCTCCTAGGGTAAACACCACCTCCCAAGCACAACGGCGGTCTCAGAATTTTAATCTGAGACCCCATTCAAATGTTACTGAACTTAGCGCCCGAGGCCGCCAAATTATGAAAACACCCCTAGGGCCATTTTTCACAGACGGGCCGCGCCCGCAAAACATACACCCCTCCTAGGGTAAACGGCACGCTCCGAACTCAACGATGCCCTCGTTTTTTCAATCTGAGCCACCGTTTAAGAGATACTAGCGTTTCACCATTAAACGAATAAATAAATTAATTAATTTATCCATTTAACCTTCCGAAAGCAAGCGAGGGGTCCAAACATCCCGTGCCGACATGTTTTATGTCATTCCTAGGGTAAACACCCCATTCCGGACCCATCTGTACACTCGGATGCCTGATCCGGAACTCCGTTCAGGAGTTATCACATTTATTTAGCATTTCTAGTGTGAACGCACTGAATATTTAATTTCGGCCACTCCGGGGCTCTGAATCGCATGTCGTCTGAAGGCGCTGCTCTGGAATATCATAAAGAATATTCCAAAGTCTTTCCCAACAAAAACCGGGTTCTTACATCATTCCCTCCTTCATTTGTTTTCATTCTTGAAAAGAAAAACTAGGGAAGAACACAGGGTACTAAGCCCACAACTGGCTTTCCCATACCTAGAAGAACCCACACATAGCTCTGCGTCACCGCACACAGACCAAGGGATTGATCTATCCATTCTAGGTCGGCCCTTGCCGATGTCGTGCACCCACTCTAGACTTTGGGGTTAGGGCAAGGAGGTAGGGAACCTCGCCATCCCTTTGCACGATCTCAAACGGCCCGAAGGCCCTCAGGGGTAGCTCACCTCCCCGGTCAAACCTCTACGTCGCACGCCGCGACAGGAATCACCGCCCGCACCTGGAACAAGGCCCAGTGATTCCCTCCTTCAGAATATCCATATGGAGACACTCCCAAGGATATCTGGTCACGTAAGGTTCCACAGTAGAGGTCTCTCAACCAAGACTCTCTTACATGCTCGGAAGAGAAGGAGTCAACACCATCGACTAAAGAAAAAGGTCCCACGCCTTTTACCTTACCAACACAAGGTTACACCCGACGCCCTGCGTCACCCTGGTAACACATCAAACAAGGAGCATGGAGGAAATCAGTTCACACACAGAGTCTAACAATTCTACTGCAAAATGTAGAAGATCTATAGAGTGTACCTCTTACCACCTCATGCTCTGCAGGATAGTAGACATCCAAAGCTCGCGGTTGTCCTCGATCCCAACCGTAAGCTCCTGGAGCCTGACATGGACCACCTAGTGGTGATGGGGAGATCTTTTAATGTCATCCCCCACCTCCATCTCCTCCCGCTCCTTCGCTAGCACCACCTCTCTAGCCACTACTCTGATCACAGCGCTGCCTCTATCGTGGTGGTGCGCTTGCTGCCTGGCGAAGCTCTAAGCAACTTGGGTCGGGCAGTCTCGTGCCAAGTGACCTCGCCCATCACAAGCATAGCACCGGCACTCTCTGGGCTTCCCTGGTGCCCTCCGGCGCCACTATGGTGTACGACCACGGCCCGGGATCCACTCACGGAATGGCATCCGCGGCTGAGGACCTGCGCCTTTCCGCCACAGTAGTATACGACCACGTCTCCGAAACCGACAGTGGGAAGGCCACCTACATCGAGGTCCTGTCCTCCGGCACTTGCTAGCTATGGAAGACGTCCCAGCTCCGTCGCGCCTACTGCCACTACCAACCGCAAAACATGACAGGAAGCCTTCTGTCACCAGCGCCTGCTCTAGCACCCCGACATATGTGGAAATTCCCAAGGGTACTATGATAGCACGAATCTCTCGGCAGAGACCCTGCTCAAACTTCTGCGCTCTGAGGTTGTCGTGATGGACCAAGTCCGGGTAAAAGCGTGCACGCTCTGCAAAACTAGCCGCGTACTCAGCTACCGTCATCCCTCCCTGCTGAAACTGTAGGAGCTCCTGAATTCGTAAGGAGCGCAAGCAGGAGGGGCAAAACTCCTCACGAAACAACAACTGAAAGTCGTCCAACGAAAGCGACGACTCGTCAAGGAACTGAGTCACCAGACTCCACCAACACCAAGATGATCCACGAAAAAGGCTGGCTTCCAAAGCCACTCTCTGATCTGTCGGCGTCTGCACAATCCTGAAAAGGCTAACCACTGTCTCGAGCCAAGCCTCTGCTGCCTGAGGTTCTGGCTCACCACTGAACCTCAGCGGTCTCTGCCACTGGAACTCACGGAGCGCGCTCAACCTGCGCTCAAGCTCAGCCTGCTCTACTGAAACTGCCTGCTGCTCAATGGGTGGGGGTGCTGCTACTGGCCCACCCGGAGGAAGGGGCTTTCACGATCGGTCCTGGACTGTGGCCTCGTAGCTCACGGGGTCGTTGTCACGCACCCAAAGCTTGTATCTGGGCTGGCTGTCTTCGCGGAGACATCCTGAATATTATCAAGGAGTGTCGTGGTCAGATGAGAATATATGTATACACCACAAAAACATCAATGGGGAGCCGAATCAAGAAGGACAGTCAAAGAATCAGTACTATGTGATGCACAAAAAAATTTCCCTGCAACAAGTGTCTCAGCATGCCGAGTCGACAAGCGGGTTATCAAGGTCCTAGTGAATGGATACGTCGGCCGCCGCAACATCACTGGACTCCCTTGCCTGAGAGCCGCTCTCGAGACACGTTAACATTGTTGCCCTATATCCCAACTAGTTCCTCTTTTAGGGACATCCACACAACATCCCAAGGAACGAACCACCTTTGATACCACTTTGTCACGACCAGAACCTACCCGGGATCGAGCCGCAACTACCCCAGGCCCGCCTCCATAGGCCAGGGGCTGGTGACCAATGCCGAAGGCACAATAACTCGAGGATGCCTTTGCCTAAGTACCTGTGATCACACACATGCAACACACTCGATGAAAAAGTTTAGAGTGAAAGAAAAGACAAGTAAAGAAAAGGGGAAACTGCTATATAAATACCACAAATGTGCATCGACCTCTAAACAGTACAAGGTACAAGCTGAAAGGAAAAGGGGAAAAACACGTGCCCAACCAAAAAAGTGCCACAACCCGTCAACAGGTAAATGAAAAGAAACAGCTGACGGGTCTGCCAGCTGGAACCCGGCCACGACCACCGCACGCGGTCCAAGCTCCCAAGCTCCTACGATCCACTGAAGTCACGATCCACCTGTCCGTCGTCTGCAAGGGCACACCAAGTGCGGGCAAAGCCCAGACAGGGGTGAGTATAAAAAAATACTCAATAGGATACCCCGAAGTCTCGAGGGAGAAACAAAGGAGGTACCGAAGGGTGAGCAGTAGAGAGAACAGAAAAGAAGAGGAGTACAACTGAAAGTGCAGTAAGAGTCCAGATCAACCCAACAAGAGAAAGAAGATAGACTCTTCCAGACACAAGGAGCTGGAAACGGTGAGAAGACGAACTTCCCGTTGAGTCTTCGCTACCTATAGAAAGGGAGTAGACTCATCCAACCATAAGAATCTAGACACGGAAAGCACGTGGCATACCCCGCGCGTCTTCGCCTCTCCTGGAAGGAGAGCAACCAAAACCCAAGGAGTGGGTACTCGTACGAGGTATATACATATATATGCTCTGCCAAGAAGCCCGAACATGCTCATAAGGGGATCTCCGTCCCGTAGCTCAGCCCAAGAAAACAAGTAGCCAACAGTCCTAGACATAACCCCATCGATGCCCAGCATCCCAAACGTCCGCCCCGAACTGCAAGCCAAAGGGCTCATCACCGCACCTCGACACTAACCGCTTTGGGCGGCACTGACTCGCCCACATGGTTTTAGGTCGCGTCTCAAGGACGCGTCTCGGTGGGGGAAAGCGCCCTTCGTACTTGAGAGTTCTAGGGAAAGTCAAACTACACCTTGTCACTGCCCTGCAATCGAGAGGTCTGCTCAAAGTCAAGTCGTTCCAACACTGACCAGTATAACCAAGGGTCCCGCTCCGGTAACCACGGCGGAATGCCACAGACTAGCCTAGTACTAAGGACTGAGTCTGGAATGCCAACAAATGACCCACTGCCCAGCCCTGCTGGAGGGTAATTCATAACCAAATATCGGGTGACCCACTGCCCAGCCCTGCTGGAGGGTAAACCATAATACATCGTCAGGTGACCCACTACTCACCCCACTGGAGGGTGAACCATAATAAGATACTGGGTGACCTAATGCCCAGCCCTGCTGGAGGGTAAACCATAACACATCATCCGGAGAACCACTGCCTAGCCTCGCTGGAGGGTAAACCAGGAATAAGTCGACAGGCGACACACTACCCAGCCTTGCTAGAGGGTAGACCTGGAACTAGACGACGGGTGACCCACTGCCTAGTCTCTGCTGGAGGGTAGACCCTAATATCGTCGGGTGACCCACTACCCAGTCTCGGTTGGAGGGTAGACCCTAATAGCGTCGGGTGACCCACTGTCGAGTTTCTTCTGGAGGGTAAACCCTAGAAGCCGATGAGTAACCCACTGCCCAGCCCCGCTGGACGGTAAAACTCAGAACCGCTCTTCCATCTCTACAGGAGGGTACAAAACTGGCCGACCGAACACGGAGTTGGTGTCGCGCACCACCAAACTCCAGAACAGCTCTCCCAAAAGAGGTGCAGCGTCTGCCCCAACACTGGGTGTCACTAGCACCACTACCGGCCAATCCAACGAGAGAGAAAAAGGGGGAGACCACTCAACCCTGCTGGTCAAACAAACGAGCATAATGACAGGGGAAATAAACTCCACCCTGCTAGCCAAACAAACGAGCCCCAAGGGACCCTCTACGCCGCGAGAGGTCCAAGTACGCAAGAAAAACACAGAACACACGTGGGGCCCACACGACGTGTGTCCCCAAGTCAACGCCAACCCAGCGCATGAACGACTCAAGTACAACCCACGCGTACCTCCAAGAGTTCTCATATACTCCCAGAGTATACCACGTCTCCAGCCCAAGGCAATCGTTCACACGACACCCAACGTCAACGCGAAGGCATGACATAACAACTCCACCTCAAAGGCCCAGGCACAACCAACCACATCACTTCAAGCATTTACATCACTCACAAGGGAGTTCACGCGTTCACTCGCCAAAGGTCCGCTACAAACACGGTAGAAGGATTGCCACCGGAGAACCTCCACATCTCCACATTTAACAAGATCATGCAAGAGGCTCCGCACAACCAAACGGATCACACCCTTGTAATCCTCGCGAAAAAACATGCGAGATCGACTACCTACTCGCCTCCAAAGGATATCCGACATAAAAGTCGCCAACACCGCCTCACGCCCAAACGGTGTCCCGTGAACCCGAGTCTCGGCCCCGAAAACAGTCGGGCGCATCGCACCATTGCGATCCCCTCAGGAGAACACGTCAAAAGCACTACTCACCTGAGTGTAACAGATATCCGGAGAAAAAGATGCATTCTGGCGCAACGCACATGAGCAGTGCCACGTGGGACCCGCATCCTGGTCCCGAAACTCAACGAACGGATCTCACCGTTGCGATCCTCTCAAAAAAGTACACAAGATGGACTACTCATTTGTCCAAAACGATCACCCGGTGATAAAGATGAAAAAATCACCGTCGACACCCAAACGGCCCTCGTGGGCCCCGCACGATCATGCCGAATTAGGGCGGGCAGATTTCACCATTGCAATCCCCTTGGAAAAACAACCAAAAAAGACTGCTCGCACGCCCCGAACGGACGTCCGGTGAAAAAGTAGCTAAAAGCTGCACGCAGCTCAAGAGACGGGTCGTGGATCCCACACCTCAACCTAGGCCTCAACGCCCGAAACCACCCTGGAAACCTTTGCCTCGACACCAGGGTTCCAACGCCACTGATGGCGCTTAAATCGGACATCGGACGCGTCCGCGCCGCTCAAAACAAGAAACTTGGGGAATACGCTCGCCCACTTAAGGACACGTCGCGCCTCCGCAGCCCCTCGTTTCGGGAACTAAAAATTCCTGAAACTAGCTCTAAACATTCCCCACGACGCAAGGTCCGCGCTGCCGCTGACGGCGTGCAAAACGGACGCCCGTAGCCCGAAATAAGGGCGTCCCAAGACTGAGGGGCAAAGCCCCTTGGGCCGGGCCGCGCCGGCCGGCATACTGGACCGCGGCCCAGCAGCTTGGCCCGGTCCAGCCGAGCCGTGGGCCGCCGCTCTGCGGCCCGCTCCCCTTCACACCCGCGCGCCCGCCGCACGGGATTCTCCATCGACCGACCACGAGGGCCGGTCGCATCTTCCACGCAACGACCCGCAAAGTGCGGGTCGTTGTTGCGCCGCACGTGGCGGCCACCTCGCGGCCCCTCTCCCTCTCGCCAGCACCCTGTCAGCACCACCGGCTTGCCGCCACCACTCCCGGCACCGCGCCGCCTTCCGAAGCCGCGATCGTCGCGCCGCCTGCCCGGCTCGCCCGCCGAAGCCATCCCCTGCTCACCCAGCGCCTCCGCGCTCGACATCACCGACACCTACAGCCACTCTGCCTCATCCAACCACCCGCTCGCCGCACCACCGCTGACCTCCGTTCGTCCTGGACCGCTGGACCGGCGCGCGAAGCCGCCGGACCGTCGCTACCCTAGGCTGCCGCCGCCCGGAACAACCCGAAACTCCTCCACAAACCCGCAATCTTCGACGAATGATTGTGGGTTCCTCCGTAATCCAAAACCGAATCCAAAAGATGCATCGGATAGCTCATAAAAACTACTACATGCTCAAGGAATTTGATTCGACAATCGAACAAAAATCGATGCATAAAATTGAGGTTGAAAGATGGTTCGGGAATTAAAATGCAAACAAAGACCTCCTACCTCGTTGGGGTTCACCCGAAGTATCGCCGCACGATCCGCCGCCTTGCTGGAGCTACCTCGCCCGAACTGCCCTACCGGAGGTGGAGGAGGAGAGGAAGGGGAGGGGCTGCCAGGGGATTCAAGGGAGAAGGGGGAGGGTTTAAATAAAATTAATTAACAATTTAATTAATTTAAAACCCCCGAAAAGACCCGCATCTGAAACTCCAGTCGGGATCGAGGTTAAGCCTCCCCTAGGGTAAACACCACCTCCCAAGCACAACGGCGGTCTCGGAATTTTAATCCGAGACCCCGTTCAAAAGTTACTGAACTTAGCGCTCGAGGCCACCAAATTACGAAAACGCCCCTGGGGCCATTTTTCACAGACGGGCCGCGCCCGCAAAGCTTACACCCCTCCCAAGGTAAACGGCACGCTCCGAACTCAAAGGTGCCCTTAGTTTTCCAATCTGAGCCACCGTTTATGAGATACTAGTGTTTCTCCATTAAACGAATAAATTAATTTATTAATTTATCCGTTTAACCTTCCGAAAGCGAGCGAGGGGTCCAAACATCCCACGCCGACATGTTTTATGTCGTTCCTAGGGTAAACACCCCATTCCGGACCCATCCGTGCACTCGGATCCCTGATCCGGAAATCCGTTCAGGTGTTATCACGTTTATTTAGCATTTCCAGTGTGAACGTACTGAAAATTTAATTCCGGCCACTCTGGGGCTCGGAATCGCACGCCGTCTGAAGGCGCTGCTCTGGAATATCATAAAGAATATTCCAAAGTCTTTATCAGAAAAAAAGGGTTCTTAAACATCTAATCATTATAAAAATTTATAATGTAGTCATTTAATAGTGATCATATGATTAATATAATAATACACATATGATAAATCAAATTTACATTGAAAAAAAATAAATTGCCTCAACTAGAAGAATTGTACCTATAAATACCATTTATCGGAGGTTTTGAGGGAGATAACATCAATGGCATTTTTATTTACAAATAAAAATACAAGATCCAATAAGTAATGCATGATTGGATCTATTTACCTAAATATTTTGAGCTCATTGAGATCACAACCCAAACCTTGTACGTCGAACAACCCCATGATATATCACCATCGTGCACCATACCATTACGGTGTTTTCTAGTATAATAAATATAAATGTATCATGACCCCAATAATATGAATATTTATTTTATATTTTCAATACAATAATGGTTATATTTACTTTTTATTTTCATTACATTATAAATTATTTTGATTTTGATATGATAAAAAACAAATTGTATTTTTTGGTAAAATTAAATTCCAATTACGACCTTACTTTTTGATGAATTAATAAATTTTAAAAAGAAATAATATTTTAATAAAATAATACAATTAAATCATATTAATAAATATAAATTCTATTATAATTTTTATGATGAAAAATGTAATTATTATAGGTGTTCAAAAAAATTTATTGTCAAAATAACCATTTTTTCTCCAGAAATATAAATTCTTTTCTATATATGATAAAATTATAAAATTTAGAAAAATATTTTGATAAAATAAATATTATTTTTTGGAATAAATGAATCAAAATTATCCAATGGTTAATTTTTCATATTTTTTAAAGATGACAAATTTTAGGTATAAAAATTAAATTAAATATAAAATATTATATGTATATAGATGTTATAAATTCCCAAAAATAATTATACTAAATTATATAATATATATTCACTAAAAATAATTGTTTTAACTTTAAAATAAATTGTTTTTTTTATTCTTTTTAATTTTTAAATTCTATTTTAAATAATATAAAACTAATATTATATTTTATGGTTTTAAAATCATTTTATTATAAACATGACTAATTAAACTTCAAAAAGGGTTATATATTATTTAGTTAGGCCCATTGAAATATAAAACAATAAAAACCATTCTTATGTTTTTGAAACCATGGGAATAACTGTTATAAAAAAACATGTGAATGTTTTTTTCGTTTTGATAATGTAATTATAAAAAGTATAAAACCTAAATTCTGTATATAATAAAGAACTCCCCTCCCTCTTCCAATATAAACCCACCAAACCCCTCAGTAATATCCTCTAAAAAACCATTTATAATGTCATTTATCGTCCCTAACCTCTCTATAATCCTCCCAAGGCTCCCCCAAGCCCACAAGAATCTCCTACTAAGCTAATGAAATCAACCACTCAAGGAAAGGAATTTGCACCTCTTTTTTCCATTCAAGCAGCATCATTATAATTATGATATTTAATCTAAATAGTAAATTTTGTAATTAATTTCTTAATTTAACTATAATTTTTTATTGATATCCTAAAAATGATATATCAATTTCCCCCTCTCATTATATTATTTACCTAAGATGTTATTATACTGAGATGTATTATGGGATCCTATCATTATCTTCTTTATTCAAGAAACTTATTTATTTAATGCACTTTATCTTCCAATTATTATTGATGATATATGATATTACAAAAACTTATTACATCCCATATGATTTTAAAGTGAATATTTACCTCTTTTCACTCCTTATAATCTGTTGAATGATTCACTATATACACCAATTACGCTGCCAAAATAATTTTTCGATATTTCCATTAGATGTTCTTATTCAAACACCCTCATTTTATTAAAGCTATTAATTACTAAATATTGATGCTGAAATATGTTCTTAAATTTTCCTCCTACCATCCATTTATAAATTTAATTTTATTAGAGACCTATTTCTCACCCATTGAACTATTTTATGAATCACTAAGTACTACCATTATGCTGCAGAAATGTCACTATGATTTTCCAGGCCAAACATTTAGGTTGTGTATACTCATACACATAATGGTAGGTTTAATTGTGTATTATCCAAAGAACATTATGTTACAATGTCTTGGTGGTAAACCATAACTTATTTTTGTAATTTCATATTTATTTTTTCCATATTATCATGTTTCTATAATGAATTCATGTTATATCATGACTCATTAATCATATTTATGATTATTGGCCCTTTTATATACCATTGAAATTCAAACTACGTGACATGTAATAATTTACATATTTTATTCTTTTTTTATTCCATTTCTATAATTTATAGTTTACATATTTTTATGTATTTCCCCATGTTTTCCATAGTAGTTTTATGAATGATGGAATATTAAGAATTTGTTAAAGTCATTTTCAATAATGAAAATGTATGACCATATTTTTAAATTTTTATGTATTGTACCCAATTAGCCAAATACAGTAGTCCTCTTGATCTTCTGAATTGTATTATGAGAATTCTTATTTAATAAATCATTAATATTTGTGTAATAAATACAAGCGTTTTCATATTTGGTATCAAAGGGAAGTCTAGGAATTTATGGGATTTAGATCAGAAGAATCTAATGAAAGAATTAAGGATAATACTAAATATAAGAAATCATCAATAAACCTTTTTGATCAATAGAGTATGTCATTTCCATGAAGATTCATCCTTTTATGGATAGTAAATGTTCCCATGGATCTGGTATAGAGGTACATGGGGGTAATAATACTAAAAATATTGTATTAAGCTTGACTTAATCACTACCTGGTTCTTGATAACGGGCTTTGATTCATAATTCATTTGAAACTCTTGGGGGATATTAATAAAAAAATACACAAGCTAACTATAAACAATTATTTAGGGGATAAGGTTCCTATAAGTGTCTATCTTATGGAATATACCATTTATAACAAATATTGATTCCTAAAATTTCATAAGAAAGAGAATAAATATTTTATTATAAAATAACCATTTAATGTTATTGGATTATTGTTTATGTGTTTGATAGTTGAAAAGTACTCATCCCTTATTTTCCAAGTATTCTATCAAATGGTTTTAAATATAAGGAACTAATTCAACAACAAATTAGATGGGAAAAGTGATTACTACGCAAATGATATGTCTAGGATTATGGGATATCAATAAGGTATGGTGTTATTATTCAAACCTAACTATCAAAACCCCTGATTAACAATTAGCTCATATTAAAATACCAAAAGGAGTCAAATATAAGGTGGACAATGTATCATGGAAGTTCATATGATATAGGTCATAAGGGAAATAAGATCCAATTTTAATTGTGCAAAAAATAACGAAAGAGCCTCCAAGGGAAATGTCACAATGGATCTAGGATATTTTTTATGTGCGGAAATACAGGGCATAATTTATCCTTTATCTATGGGAAATTATTAACATCGCTATTTCTAATAGAAATCATGTTTACCTGGGCATGATTAATTTTGGGGGGTTAACATGGTTACAGAATTAATCACACTGAGATCCATATTTCTGATTGACATCTAGTTGGTTGTTTTTAGAGCTGGAATCAGCCTATAGTTCCCTTATTTGAGATGATTTGTGATCCTGATTTCCAAATGAATGCATTTTTTGAGAAATTTTTCAATAAGTATTAGGTAATTCACATTAGTTGATAGGATGGGAGGTCGGGCTCGTCACTCCCTTTTGGGGGAAACTATTTCATATTTTTAGAATCACTTATAGTTTTGATTTAATACATGTCATGAATACATGGTTCAAACCCAAGTATGATGCATATCATCCCGAATTAATGATCAATTAATATCATGAATGAATATGGAAGAATATGTATGTTTCCAACGTTCTACATAAATGGAGGAATATTTATATACATGAGATTTTCCATCAGTGAAGTAACATACATGTATCATAGTTCATCAGTAAATGGAAACTTTATCTACATACCATATGTTCTTATATAGTTTATATTATGAAGTTGGTTTTAAGACACAATCTGATACACTCTAGAATTTACAACCATTTAGGGAGACAAAATTTGCCGGGATATTGGATTCTGACCCATAATATGGGGTTCCCATGTATCCTCCTAAAAGATATTAGAACCCTTGTTTTGTAATTCCACATAACAGGACAAGTCACCTTTTAAGGTCATGTTATTAGTACCAAAACATGTAGTTTATCTTTATGAAAAAAGTACTTCTAGGAAGAATGATCCACATCAATGTTTGAAGTGGGAAATAAGAAAAATAATCCAAAGCGACCTAGATGAGACGTGGTCTCCCGTGTGGGGTATTAGAATATCAGGAATGTGTACTAATAAGGATAGTGATGAAAGGGACACGAGTGTTTTATAACCCTCTTTGTTAGACATGATGTAATCGGGTATGTAGGCTGGGGATCATCGTGTTGAATTTATGTTTTTTATTTGGACCATAAAGAGGCTTCCTGCATATCCAATTTTTTCAATAACCAAAGCCCACATATTTCAATGTGATCTGGGATTACACCTATGGATTAGGGACTTTATATAAATATTGTTTGGGATCATACCGAATAGTAGTCCCATTCGAGTGGGTATGAATGAAGATAATAGTTATGTGGTTTCCAATTTTAGTGGCTGTGGTTGGGGATTACATTAATGATGGTGCCCATTTGAGTGTGAGTGGTTGGTGTTTACACTCAGGATGATTCCCATTTTAGTGGGTATGTATTGGGGATACAATTAGGTGGATTAATATTTGAGTAGGTGTGTTTATTGCTTATAATCATGAGGGTTCCCATTGATTTGGATCATGTTGATTTCTTGATCCCCACAGACCTCTTTTCCCACATAAGTAATGCTCAGTATGAGAAACAAGAGGAAACAATTGATCATGAAAACCCCATTTTCCTACTTTTCCACTGGTGGACGAGTCCAAGGAGAAAGGAAAGGGGAAAATAACTTGAGTGTTCCTCTCCTCCTTTATTTTTGGTAACCATGATAGTCACATCGACAATCAGCTAAGACCATATTGTTGAAATGGAGCAAGAGTACTTCTTATAGTTAAAAATTCGTGTAGATTACTCCAGTAGAAATGCACTAATCCCAATTCAAATATGATTAGAGAAGGATCAATAAATATTCATCATTGAAGGGAAATTCTAGTTATTCCTATCATTACTTGTAATAGGGAGGCCCATGTGAGTACCTACATGGTTGGGACACACATTATCAAAAAAATGTACACTCGAAATAATTTCCTAAATCCCCCTTGTTATGGAGGTTATCAATAAGACTGCATTTACCATGGGTTAGTACAATCAAGAGGAGATGATTGTGTGCCAATGACTTCGTAATTCATATCATTTTATTGTGGGAGATGCCTTTTCCAGATACCTCACAAGGTGGTCTACATAAGACATAAAGCTACACCTAACAATGGTAAATGGACAAGGCCATTAGGTAAATTCATTTTGGGGTCAAGGCGGGATAAAATGGTACAACAAAGCGATGAAATGTGGGTTTGAAATCATTACACATTAGGATACCCCATTCCCTGTAAAAATTTTATATGTTGTATGGGGTTCCCATTACATATCATTTTTTATATGGGATAGGGTTCCACCCACTTAACATGTTTCTACACAAGAAAGGGTTCTGTCTATGTAGCATGTTGCTACAGGAGTTTTGGATTGTTCTGTAAAGAACTTAGCTATGTGGGATCATGTTCCTTCCACATAGTGTCTTCCTACATGGAGCAAGGATCCCCTATCATAGACTTTTACTATATAGTGTGATGGATCAAAAATGGTATATCATCCTTTTGGTTTTCATAATTAAATCGTTAAAGGGTTTTGGGTATATAAATGTCTCGGTGAATCCTTTTTATACCTTACTATTTTGCAGTGGGGTTACCTACTCCGAATTGATATCTTTCATACCATTCTATGATATTTAATCTATTTTTCATCCTTATTTTTTCCTTTCTTCTTTGGTTCCCCTCTTGGGGTTTCAATGAATAATGGAGGAATCGACTACCGTGATAGTCGGACATCTAATGTGGGAAATGGTGATATAATTTTTTAGATCCCAATAAGGATATACCGGCTCTGTAAAATATTTTGTTTGCATTGGAGATAAAAGGGAATCCACCCCTATGATGGTTTTTTCATTTTTGGGGGAAAATCACCATCCGGCCCTGCAAAAGATATTTTTTTCATAGGTGATGGTGCACACCTCCACATCTTGTGAATGATTTAGTTTTGTAGATTCCAATTAGTGTGGCATTATATGTAGAGAGTTTCTCTATGCAGACCATAGAACTACATCATAGATTTTCTTCCACTATCAGTTTTTCTTCATTTGTTTTTTTCTTCTTCCATGTTTATTCTGAACCATTAAAATTTTCATCAATTTATATGTACCTTCCATGTGGAGTCTTCAGAACCCACCAAATTCCCCCCATCAGAATCATCCATGATCGAGATGAAAAAGAGGTGATTCTGATAATAAAATTGGTCCATTTTGAATTGATTTGTTGTAATCACGTGGACACACAATATGGTCCATGACGATAAAATTCTGGGTCGATCTCATCATTCCATTATTGGATTACATCTGAAAATTGAGCCATCATCGAATACCCATCTCTTGCGGTTTCCACACCCATCCCATCTCCTTTTTATAGGAAATTTCTACAAACTCAAATGTGTCCACCCATGAATTCTATTTACAATCACCCATTTAGAGATACTTTTCATCTATAGAGTTGATCTATCTTTCACAGACTGAGAACCTCATGAACTAAATGCCTTGAATTCTGATGGTTTGTGGAATGATGCTTCGTGAGCTTCTTCTCTATACGATTATGCTTCATATGTCATTATCCATGCCTTGAGGTGATTTATTGTTTTCATTTTTAATGAAGATTAAAAAAATATTGTATGATTTTTTTCTAAATATAAAAAAGGAGGGATCCATAACATGTAATTTCCACTAATAATGATGGTCTCACTAATTTCGAATTAGGGAGTAAGGACATGATTGATTATGTTGACAATAATTCCCAAATAATTTTTTTCTATTCAAGAATTATGTAGTGGGACATCTATGTTCATGTCATGGTGGATTACTAATCGCTAATAGGAAGCCACCTTATGGTATTGGACTACCATAAGATTTTTAAATCCCTGATCCAATCTTAATAAATCCACTTGTGGATGGGGTAATAAATAATAGTTACATTCCCCATGAAAACATCTCATCGAAGTGGCCATTCATTTAGTAAATGTAATCTATCATATATCCATCATATTATGTCCCTTTATCATTGGAATACATCTTGGGGATATCAAACATGTACATTAATTTCTATAATAGCATTACTCAGAAGGCCTTAGAAAGCAAGCAACTATGGTGGTTAGGAAAATGTGACCTTCTCCTGGGTGTTTGATTTTGCATTGACTTGGGGTGGCCTTAATGGGTATGCTCAACATGTGATTAATTTAAGACTGAGATATGGGTCATGTGTATTTACAAGGAGTTTTGGATATCGTAGAATTAATGTCATCATAATCAAATAGTTATCTCGTAGCTCCATAGATGATGGATTGTACTCACCAACACCATATATGTGGTGCATAGGAAGTTTTACATTAGACATTGGGATATCCAGAAGTTCTCCAGGTCCCAAATAATGGTCAAAATGTATAATGAATTCCTACCTCAATCCACTGCATTAGAGGACATGGAGAAGTGCCCTTTACATGTTATGATGGTTATTGAAAAATAATATGAACTTCTAAAGGTTCAACCTCACTCAAAGAAAGACGTTCCATGTTCAAAAAAAATTAAATATTCCACCAATCCATGTGGCTATGAACCTTCCACACGATGTCTGTGGAAATTCCTAACCCTCAATACCTAATGGAGTATGAGCTCCTATTGTCCAATGCTTTTGTAGGGTCACTTTAACACGTTGGTCTAAAATATCATCCCCAGCATTGACTAGAAGTTAAAATTGGATGCCTTTCTTTATATAATCATTAGTGGCTTGTTTCATTTAGTGGGACAATATCATATTGGAGTAGGGTAAAGAATTTTATAATGGAGAATTATTTGGACACCGTGAGGCATATCTATCACTTCATCCTAATGATGGAAAATATATACCATTTGCGGTCACTAATCAGTTAAGTGAAATAACCATACTGGATGGTGGGTCCCTACTAAGTTATATGGGGCTGTGTAAGATTCCATATGAGAAATTATAGATTCATCAATGTCTAATGGATATGGGAATATAATTCTTGACCGTATTTTTAATGAATAATTTGGGTAAACCTAATAGACATAATAAAAAAATAAATAAAGGGATTGAATCAACCCTCATGATCATTTTCTGTATTACCCTTACCCCTCCCCTCTAGTACTTAGGTAAATGAAGCCTCTAGAAATAATTCAAGCTGATGGTATCTCATTTCTATAATAGAGGGTGTTTTAGTCCCTAGAATTGACTGGGATCTTATGTGTCAGATATATTCCTCCCATAAATTTTCATGTCAATTACATTATATTCATATGAGACGTCCCCCAACCATCAAAAATGTGTGCTAGGATAAATATGTACTGTTGGATCAGAATCCCTAAATGATGTTCACTCGGGAAGACACATATTACTGAATTGGGATTTTATATTATATGGGTTTTAGACCTGAACTCACCAACACATATGTTGAATCCTAGAACCAATCCTATCCTAGAATCAAATTGGCAATGATAGATAATATAATTAATGTTAAACCAGTGACCAAGGCCAAATGGGATCAATAGAAAATAGATGTTCAATCTATACTTTTGATAAAAAAAGAAAATATTTTTTTGAACCCCAAGAATTATTTTGAGAATTTGGGTTTCAACCTCTCATGTTGCTAGTGTAGCCTCTCCAAATCCAATATCTACAGACCCTGATGCTATTTATCCAAAACCGTAGTGGCAATGGGATACGTTTATGAATTTCACACCAATCAGTGTTCTCTGGATCCATATTTTGGAGAAATATATTTCATTAAGAAAATATAGATATTTATTAGCACCTGACACTATCATTTACATATATGACCAGAAGAGGGTGGAATTTTTTCATCATGATCGTGGAGAATATTTTCATTTACTACTTTATTAGCATTGATATAACTAAAAATGATTGAAATGGCTATGTTAGTGGTCAAAGAGAGTAAATAAGATGAAAATCATTATTCTGATGGAAATTATAAAGGGGCCCCTTCAACTAAAACTAGTCTTGGGGACATTCCTTCTACTTCCCAGTTGGGGTATCATAATTTCCCCACCCTAGAGTGTCCTAGAGTGGTTGAGATGATAAGGAAAAATGTGTGGTTGCTGGAACCCACTAAACCAATTATAAAGGATCTTCTGAAATTATCCATTCTAGTAGTATTATCATTCCTAGAGGCTTCAAAATCAAGGGATGATTAGAGAGAAATCACATCTACTTAATAGATTAGGGAAACACTTCAGGTAAGAACCATGATTATTAAGATTATGTTGATCACTACTCTCATGAAAATATTTTCTATAGAAGATCCTTGTGATGTGATAATAGAACTAGGATAGATGGATACATGAATACACACATTCAAAGAAAACATTCATTGGTTCAATCGAGTAATAGAATTTGTGTAAGCCATGTCTAGGTGTGATGGTGCCGATGAAGATGTGGTATGGTCAATTATATCAATTTCACATCTTATTATTATTGTGATCTTGTTTTTTTATTCATCTTACTTTAAGGATCTCTATGAGAGTATATCATTTTCCTCTTGGAATAATATTAATGGAACACTACAAAGCTTCAGAAAGAACAAAATCAAGTTATATTCCTTCAGTCTTGGATAACATGTGGTTGTTATATATATTTACTATACCATTATATTATGTATTGATATGTCATGATTAATTATCTGATGCATTAATTGGAATAGTACTAATAGGTGGTAAGGAAAAAACCACCCATGGGAAAATTTAAAATTATTTTTAGGAGAAAAATGTGATACTACCACCAGTTGTACCTGATCCAGATGGGGAAATCAAAACAAATGAGGACATCATGGGGGTCAGATCCTTTATGGTAACTCTTCAAGATCAAAAAACCAATTCTCTATTTTTTGGAGAACCTTTATAGGTAAATTCTTTTTTTGATCACATTGATCGTTCCCCTTTGGAGATCCTAATTATGGAATAGGTAAGGAATCAGGATAAAGGGGAGTACGAACCAACTATTTATATCCATTCCATTATAATCATCCCTACATTATAAGTATCAATGATTGATTTACTAGTGACCACTTATTTATCCATGTATGTATTTTCCCCATGGGAATCCCTGGAAGTACTTGAGGCCAATCCTCATATAGAAGATGAGGTAAACATCTTTCAAAGAGATATGAAAATAGTAGTATCATATTTTGGTATTTATAAAATTGAAGGTGAGTTCTCTGCCATTCTAGATATTTAATCATTTTCAAAATTTGGATATTTACATTTTATATCATATTCATTTTTGTGTTACCTCCACAATCTTTGTAGGTTTTAACCAATGTTATGACATCTCAAATCATTGACACTGAATGTGTGTTGGATTCTATATATCCAATTCATACCAAATTTGTTGTGTTAAGACCCTATCTGTTAAAACTAATTTTAGAATATATTTCACTATATTTGAGTGAGTCTGTAGCTAATTGATAGATCATGACAACCTTCATGTCACCTATCAAATAGTATTGAGAAATATCTAGAAAATTATTTTGCATACCCACTGGAAATCATGCTGATAAAATTTCCCAAATTATGAAGCATGTTTTAATTACATTAGTGTGGGGGATTAACTTTAATTCAATAAATTATGTTTGAAAACAAGAGATAGATTTTTGGAGAAATATAGAATTATCCCATACAATCATTAAATAAAAATGTATGTGTCCAAAAATTCCATGGACTGGAATATCATTCATAATGATGCCTATGAACCTCTTGACGTATATGTGAGGCATCAAGATCAATTCATGGATAATAGATAAAAGGTGGATCATCATTATCCATTGTCATTGTAGATTCACTTAGAGATTGATAGGTATAATCATGAACTATCTCAAGCTAAGGAGGTCACTGATGAAGGGAATATGTTTGTAGAAGAGGCTAAAAATGCATGATTTGATGTGGATGAACGGGTAGAGGAGCTACGAGGTGATGTTAATGAATAAACTGCTATATTATATGAAATCCATTATGCATATAGGATTCAAATATATCATTGATTCAACTTTTTATATCCCTTAAGACGGATTTATAATTTTGATTTCCTACTCAGATGGAGAGACTCTGAACCATGGATATTTATCCTTTATTACCATTCAATTAAAAACATTATAGCTCATTTTACCTCAATTACATATCCTTTATCTTATCATTTAGTTCCAATCAATCATAAATTTACATATTTTGAAATATGATATTCAAAATAACTTCAGGGGTATTACCACTGGATAAAAATATCAAGCGTAGTAAAAGATAAACAAATTTAAATTATCTCTTCTAGAGAGTTTGTCATGGATGGGTAAAATCATAATTACGATCATTATAATACAATAATCATGTTTTTTTAGCTGATAGATCCTCTAATACTTTATTTTTTTCGTAAGCTATGTAGCTTAGAAAGCATAGTATGACAGTTTCTAAGGTTACATGTATAATCTAAAAAGTGTGTGTATTTTATGTTACATCCAATATTTTTTTTAATTCCACTATATAATAGACATAGTGGTAATGACTTGAATTTTTTATCCCACCTTTTACTATTATTAAAAAACCATTTATTGTTCTGTTTTCTTTTCTTTGAAATTGTTTTTGTCTAACGTACACAGAGTGCATTCCCAATGAGCTCAGACTCTGTTGTTCCCTAGAGACCCTTTGTGGGTATTCTATTGGTTTGTATTGTGTCTAATGTATGTGGGAATTTTAGACATTTTATTTCTATAATAATGAAACTTTTTTTTAAATCAATAATCATGGAAAAAAAATTATGGGGTGATGACCCAATAAGGTTTTTTGTCCCAGAATGTCTCAATACATTTCATAAATATTATATAATTTAGAGTAAGTATTTTTATTATATTTGAGAGATGATGTGTGATAATAACATGAGGTTGAACTATATATATTGTTGGAAAATATGTTTCTAAAACATTTTTTTGGGGAATAATGATATATAAGAGGTCTCTCATGAGGATGAATTTACCTTTGTTTGGTGAGACTTCTTTATTTTTTGGGTGATTAATGTAATTAAAATAGGGTTGTATAATTCACATCTAAAAAAGGTGTCCCCTAGAAACTAATACACCAGTTCTGATGGATTGATAGTTTATGAAGATTCTGATTTCTCACTAAAAATTTGGCTAGTTTATTAGGGTAATATGTCTGATAATGAAAACAAAATCTTTATTAGTAGTCATGTACAAAGGGAAAACACACCTACAAAAATTTATCATCTATAAATGATGGTTGAATCATAGTACAGTATAATGTTTTGTGACTATGAAATCTACCATGTATTTTAGTTTTTACAATGGGGATATTTGAGCTCTAAAATTTAATTTCACTTATCTTGGAACAAAAGATTAGCAATTTTATTTTTTCACAATCATCTTTCTAGGAATAATCTATCATTTATAGGTATGGAGGGTAAATAAATTATTTTTTAATCTAGATATTTATAAATTTTAAGAGTGACATTGAATGAAAATGTCATTGGGAATTATGGAAAATGAGAAATTCTCTCATGATTATGTATTTGCCTCTAGTTGACAGGCCGTTTGTGGTTGATTTGTACAGATCCCAATGGGGAATATTATGTATAGTCAAAAAGGTGTCCTCAAGATAGTAACCATACATTTTTATGGAGAAATAATCTTTATGATGATTTATAATTCAATAGATACAGAGTTTTTTTCTATAATAAATATCCTTGAACATAAAAATAATATTTCAAATAAATATAATCTTTGAATGGGAATAAATTTTTTCCTCATGAAGTTCATACCCATAAACAAGAAAGATGGATTTTTTCATCATGGAAAGGCATGATATATAAGGTCTGTGTGTCACTATATATCTCATCAAAATAAGAATCAATCCATTTTGAGGTCTGATAAGTGTTCCCCACACACTGTTCGAACTATTGGGTGGTGAAGGGGAATTTTTCAATTAGTATGGCTCATGAGTTGGTTGAGACACATATTAGAACTTCCACTATAGATCTATCTCATATATAGTATTGTGGGGGGATTTTTGTATTATGGTCAGATTGAGATATTGTTTCTTAGTGTTACTATGTATCTTATTAAAGTGAGAATCATGCCATAAGTAGTTATTGTGTGAAAGTACCTTGTGATGGTCTGACAATAATATAGGAAAATGTGGATAAATTTATGTTGTGGATAGACATAGAATTAAAAATTAGGGTGTCACTTTGTATCATGTGGTAACAGAAATCGATCCAAAAATAGTTCTTGAAAATCATGCGGTTTATTTTCATGCAATGAGGAAATCAACCATACAGTTTGACATTGTGTGGTAATGTTTACATGGGGTCTTTATGTTTTATTTAATAAGACATTGACCATATTACATGGAAATAACGAGAAATAAAAAGAATCATAGGTTTGGTATGTTCTAACATGACCCATGTTTGAGAGGTGAGAAATTTAAACCATGATTCTTGGGGAACTCAAATCATGAGAAATGATATAGAAAAAAATTACTCTATGGTGTATGAAGACCAAAGAGGCCTCTCAATGTGATCAATTTTCTTTTTTTTAAATACCTTTTTGTGGGTGACTTATATATTTCTGATTGGGGAATATTATTCATGTTCTAAAAAATTTCTCCTCCAAACACTAAAACTCTATATGGAATTGATAGAGAATGATTTGAGAGATCTAAAATTTCATAGGACACAAAGTATGATAAGTGGAAGGAATGTATTTGAGTATGTATGAATCATTCATACCATGATTGTCAATTTTTTTTGGAGTTCCCACAATAGATCTGACTCATATGATAGAGGGGATATCTCGGTTTCTATGATGGACCCTTGGGAAAGGGTACCCGCATATAAGATTTTGTGACCATGATCCTAGTATCCCAGATTCAATGGATACATTATTATCGTGGAACAATATAAATATAATTTCATCCCAATGGAACTAATAGTTTAGTAGTTTTGAAAAACTAGATACATACTCGAACCTTACATTATAATATAAATTATAATACAAAACATAGGGAATCCTTTGAGGACACCAATATTCTTCCTGCTTATCCTAATATATTAGTCATAATGAATATCATGGTATTATTGGTAAATTAAAACATATCAAAGGGGTTAGGTCAAACTATCACTAAGGATTCAGTATAGTGGAATAAATAATAAATAATTAATAATACTTATAGTATGGTAAATTACTAAAAGACATGAAATTTAATCAATATGTTAAGGGAAATTTTATCTTCATAATATATGATTAAATAATGCCACATAAATAATCATATGATCTATAAAATAAAACCATGAGTATCATTCGAATCAATTAATCACATGGATATCAATAAATAATCTCATAATGAGGTAATTCAAAATTTTGATCATCTAAAACTCACCATCATGTCTTCAGACAATACCCCACTAATAAAAAGGTAACACATTAGCCAATACCAAACTAGTAAGTCTCATGAGACCAACCTATCTAAGAATGACCTATAATGGGCCCCACTCACCACTTACTATGTCCAATACATCCATCATATGTATGTTGTGAAACATAATCAACAAATACATATGTACTAAAACTAGAATAAGAAATGTAAATTACAATCATAATGTGGACATTATCGAAAACCATCCAAAATAATATTTTAAATGGTATCCAAATAGTACATCCCCAGTCAAACAAATCAATCAAACATTTTTAAAATATGGTATATCATATCAAAAGAGATAAACTCATAGAATAATAATATTCAACTAATGATGTAGACACTTATAAAAATTCATTAAAAGATATAATTGAATAATTTTGATGAAAATAAAATTTTTCATATTGAAAATCACTAATGTTTAAAACTTCATGCAAAAATTTAAAAAATTATTTGAAGATAACCTTTTAAAATTTCAAAGGAAAGAAAAAAAATATTTATGTGACATGAATGTGGGAAATTCTGTTTATTCCAAAATAGAAAATAATCTTTCTAAAAAAGGAACATTAATATTGTATTTTAAAAAAAACCCCAACAAATATAATACCTTTGAAGTGAGAATTAATCAAATGAATCGATTATGTGTACTGAATATAAATGCATATAAAAAAGATGAAATACAAAACATGGTATTCAAAAGTCATTTCTATAAGGACCTATGTATTTACAGAATAATAAATATTCATATATATTAATATTTATGAATATGATATTAAATTTACATTAAATTGGACACTTTTTCGGATAACATATCTGACACACAACAACATGTTCCTCCAAAAGATTACATTGCACAAAACATTGAGACATAACGAAAAATAATATAATATTATTATTGTTTTAAATGGTTGTTAATACCTCGAATTTGTATTGGTGGTAATTAATATACCAATATAAAATATGATTATACATTATTTTTAATTGTTTTCCTTTATGAAATAAATTTGAGAGTCTTAAAATGAAAACAAATCCAATTTTAATCATAAAAACTCTAATATTTTTTTAAAAAGGTCAGTTTACCACTATTTGATAGAAAACTATTATGAAATATAGTTTTTTTCATTAAAATTTCCTATCTTACAAAATACAATTCTTCTTTTGATGAGGGACATCATATTTAACCATGGTTGATATTTTGGAATTTTTCTGATGAAATTCATATTTTAATGAATAGTGAAAATAGTGTATTTTAATTCAAAACTACTTTTTTATATAATTAAATTATATTGTTATATTATATTCATAATTGGTTTTAAAGTGTAATTTGATTGTGATTTTATTATTTAATACAGTTATGGTCATTGCAATTAATTTCACATTGAAATAAGACATAAACACATGTCAATATTTTGATAGTTTTTACTTCTTAAAAACCCACTATTTTGTTTTGACAATGGGAATTAATTTTAAATTATTTTTTTTCTAGTTATGTGTTTTGAATTTGGATATATGAATTCCTGATTTGGAATCATATGGTCAAAAAAATTTAATGGGTACCTTTTATTTCGGACATTGTGAATAGTATCTCTGTTATTTTTTATTTACCATAGTTTATGTTAAATAAGGTAAATTATAGTAACAAACAATATGATAAAGATAATAAAATTACCCTAACACTACTAAAAATCCTACTGGATGAATAAAAGGTGATTCATATCACAAAAGCATCTGAATGTATTCCATTGATGGACTTTTTTCCACGGAAGTGATGTAATTAATATTAAAACAAAAGAAAGTGACAACATGTCATACTCTTATCCCTTATAAGTAAAATAATTTTATTGTATAGATAAAATTGATGAAATATCGAACATAAATTATCTTGATAAATATAATTAAATTATATACATAATGGGAATTTATTTTTAAATTTTATTGTTTAAATAATTACCATAAATATTAACACAACATCGATATAATAATTATTTCATTAAGAGAAATATAAAAAAATGATTTCATAAATATTAAAATAAATATTATATGACATAATGTGTGTAACCCCTGAATCTTTGATGACTATGATATTTTATAATTGGTTTAATGTATTTTTTCAAAGTAATAATGTTTTTATGACTTGTATAGAATGTCAAGTATGAATAGTGAAAAAATTGATAGAATTTATAACTTCAAATATAAAATAGTTTATTAAATGTCTTAAAATTTATCAAAATATAATTTTCAACCAAATGTTTTGACGAGTCTAAATATTTCATAAATGACAATTTTTTGGGTCATTTGACATGCCATTTAAATTAAATTAACCTGCAAAGTGTGAATAATAAAATATCATGGCGAGTTTAAAAAGGGTAAAATAAAGGTTAAACCAATGATATAATTGTTAAAAAAATATTCAAAACTATTATAATTTTTATTTATTTATGGGTATACAGCCCAAAATATTATTATCTTTAAAATAAATTATAATTGGACCATAATAAACTGAAAATAAATTTATAATAAAATAATATTTCAAGGCTTTCCTAAAGTTCCCCTTACCCCCTTAAAAAAGAAAACCAACTCTATCCAGTTACTCACACCTCTCAATCCCATTTTCTAATCCATTATATTCTCAAATAAGCTCCAAAAATACATCCCTCCTTCCTATAACCCTTTCCTAGAGAAGAATACAATTTAAGAATGATTTTTGGCTCAAATCAAAAGAAGTTACTCGATTTAGAGGTAACATCTTCTCTCAAGTTAAATTCCGTTATTTTACTTCTCCCCTACAAATTATCCTCTTATTTTTTTTATTAAATAAAAAAACTAGTATCCTCAAATTAATATGATATTTTTATGAGAAGAATTTGAACTGGACTTATACACACCTCCATCTAAAGGTTTCGAACATACTGTTTCTCTGTACAGAGAACTACTGCCTCACAAAATGATGATTGTTCAATTTTCACCTAACACCATTCATGGTGGATATTATGATTGCACAGTATTTATATAAGTTATATATTTTTTTTTTATTCTTTGTTTCTGAAAATTTTATTTAAAATTGACCATTATGCTTTCCATAATGTGTCAATATGGAAATTCGATTTGAGGAAGTGCGTCATGTTTCCCACTCAATGGTATATGACATGTTCATGCCATACATGGGATATATAAAGGATGGAGTTAATGAAATTATTTAATATATATAATATATATATTATAATAAAATTATAACACACCTATGTATTATTTAATTTTCATTCCATTAATATGACAATGAAATTAAAGTATCGTTCAAGCATATGTACAGCCAACCATCTCTATGAATGGTGCATTTCACATCTTATCACTTAATGTTATGGAATATTCTTATTATATTTATACTATATATATATAATATTTAAATAATTAATAATATTTTGGGGATAATTGACTTATGACCACATGGACATTATACATCAAAACAAGTTCATTATTGACTCATGTATAGAACATCAATAAATTGTCCGATATGAACTTACATATTTTGGTATTTGTTATGACAAGGTAATAATTGATATAAAAGGAATAATAATCACGAGAAACATTCTAAAAATTTATAAATTAACTTAATTTTATTATTCAGGATGTACAATGAATATACATGTATATTGGGACCCAAGTTAAGGGACATCATCTCAATCACTATTCATTGAGGCCTATTTTTTACTACTAATTTAATTCAATGGTTTTAAAAAGGAATGTTTTCTAAAAAGAGTTTTAATAAATTAAAAAAGGAATATATCTTTTTAACATACATTGTGACAATCACATTCCCACCGTCACAGGGATTATTTGATATTTGGATTCCTCAACAAGCCGTATTGTTTTAAAAAATAAAAATAAATACCTTAATTATTTTTAAGGGTTTTTTGTACTATAAATAATTTTGAGAATGGATTGATTATGATTATATCTTGAACTGTTATATTGTGATTACAATGTGGAAATGTTATCTTACATTTATTCTTTTCATATTATAATATTATGTTATGGTCCTTGTGCATTGTGTACGTATATTGGTTATTCCATGATAAAACAATGGTTGGTAAGCCTATGATAGATCCCCAAAGCATAGGGTAACATGATAGATGAAAATATTAAGGTTTATACTATGATATTTAGGGAACATACTGTGATGTTTATTCCAAACATAACCATTAAGGATACTCCTTATGTAGTTTTGAAATCTATAATGTCTGTATGTTATGGATTCTATAAGATACCTTTATGATTTATGACTTCTCTGAGTTATTTATAAATCCTATGATTTAATGAGGTATATTATATAGAATATTTATTATGAATGAAAAGTTTACATTCATTGATTTGTATGTATTCATGGACTAATGCTTTATTTCCTTATGTTATAACCCTTACTATGATTTTTATGCTAATACCTTGTTTTTGAAATTTTTTTAACAGGGTATAAGGAAGGGTAAGAGAAAAAAATAATTAATGAATATTTGTATCAAGAAAACAATTCATTTTTATAGTGTTTTATAATTGTGAATCAATTGGATAGAGTAGAAGTGTATTCTTTGTAATTTTTGAGATATAATGTAATTGTTATGGCCTAATTATATATAACTATAAACCTGAATAGATCCTCATTGTGAATTAATGTATATTATTGATAAGAACTCAAAATTATATAAATTTTAATGTTGAGTCCTTATAATTTCAAACATAATCATAACAGAATGTAGTCATAGAATTAGAATTTTAACCCAAGGAATAGAAATTGGGTTAAGAAACCCCTTTACCTCACAGATTTCTTTATTGGTGTATACACTATCCTCATGTATAATGTTTTAAAGAATTTTGTTATTCCGTTATAATTTTTTGTAATATTTTTAATACCTAATATTTTATTTTTTATGACATCTTTTGAACCTTTCATTAAAAATGTTTTATGATTTATTGTGTTTTGGGTGAATTTATTTTATGGTTTCAAGATCAGTTCCCTTGAGTATGATTACAGTTTCTATTGTAAATTGGGAATAAAAAACTTGTAATGGAAAGAAATGGTTTCAATAAACTATAAATATTATAAATGTTCCCATATATCATTTTGTTTTCTAACATGATGTTAATCCACTTGATAAAATGTTAATGATAAATGGTTTGTTTATTCGAGTGGTTTTTCCGAATATCACAGACTAGTTCAGATTTATTTAATATTATGCATATATTTTAGTTCCAAAAAATATTATTGGATAAAATATATCAATGATAATATTATTTATCCTGAATAATATTTTTATGACTATCAATTTTTTAATTGAAAGAAAATGAACAAAAAACATTATTCAAGGAGGTGATTAACCTTAATAACATGGAAAATAGTTTCATTAATGTTTTTGAATAAGAGGTCTTAATAAAAGGGATGGATATAATAAATTCAATTAGAAATATGAAAATATTGTTTATAAATTATTTTTTATTTACGATGCATTTATTTATAATGCATAGGAGTATAAAATAGAAGAACTAAAAAAACTGAGGTGTTTTGAGAAAATTACCTCTCGAATTTCATCTCCAAGGAGGCCCCACTAAGGCCCATTGAGTTTCAATATTGGTGATAAAAGATAAACATTTACATGGTTATTGTGAGGAGTATAGTTTTTGGTACATATTTTAGGAACATCAAGGCCTTTTATTTAAATGATGTGGTGAGGTGTTGTATTTTTACTTGAGGAGATGTGGGATTAAGTGCTTATATATTGATAATGTTTTAACTAAATCCAACCACATTGAGGTGGAATTAATTTAAAAAAATATGGATTATATTTAATGTTTTAAATGATTTTTATGGTTGATAAACACATCAATCCAAGATAAATTTTTTATTTTATTTGTATTTTAATCCTTTAACCTTTTATCATTAACTTGCTATATTATTTTACCAATACTGTGATAAATATTTTTCGACCACGTTATATTTTTTAAGAATAAAAATGTAAAGGGAAATAAAAACTTATATGGGCCTTATTATTCAAAATATGGAATTCAGTTTACTAAATTCAACTCATATAATTGGAATATTTATTTTTATAACTAATCTTGTAGATGAAACTAGAAAGTTGATTTTAAAGTGAAAAAGTTCAAAAGATCCAAATGGTTGTATGTGTTATTTCATTGTGAAATTGAATGAAATTATCGTAATTTTATTTCAGGATTTATAATTGATAAATTTATTAAAATAAATAAATTAAAATATAATTAAAATATATAATTAATTTAGGAGGAAAATTAGTTTTTAATTAAATTTTAAAAAACTGTTATTCATCAAAAAATGAAAACATTATGAACAAATAAAAGGGAATCACCCTAATCTAATTTTAATATTAGAGTTTAAAAAATAAAGTTTATTTTTAAAGTAAAAAATTAAAAAAATCATAATTTATTTTTAAAATAGGTTCACCAGTAAAAGCCAGAAGAACAACATTTCAGAAAAATATATCATTTATGATTAAAATTTGATTTATTATTATAATAATCCAATAATACATAATGGATTAATTAAAAAACGTTTTACTGAATATATAAAGTATCAATTTCATTAATTTATTTCAGTAATATTTATTACTTAAATTTATTAAGACAAAATACCATTGTAGGAATAAGAATATTTTTTTTTCAAAAACACATCAATTATGTTGAATTGGATTTTAATTACATTTTTTATTAATTTGAAACCAATGATAATATTATATAAAAATGTGTAAAAAATATTTTCATAAATTAGTCTATATAATTCATTCCTTCCATTCCAACTACTAGTTGACAATAATTAACATAAAATAATAATATTTTAGTAGTTTATTTAAATCAATGTTCCGTGTAATGTGAGCAATCAAACATAGTGTTCTTTTATAATATTATGGTTTCATGAATATTAATTTTCAAAAGATACAATATTTATTTAAAAATATATCATAACATTAAATATTGGTGTTTTGCATTCTTCCCACCTTAAAAGATATTTTCCTCAAAATTCTTTTGAATGTAACCTCCTAAAAATATTTGGGAAGTTCTTTATCATAATTTGTCTAGGTTCCCATATTTCTTCTTCTATTTTATTACTATTCCAAAGTACCTATACCATATGTTTCATTTTATTCCACAAAACATGTTCTTTAGTGTCCAAAATTATGATATACTCTTCAAGGTAAGATAAATTTGGATTCAATTCTATGTCATCAGAAGTGAGAACATGCATAATGTCGGGCCTATATTTTCATAGAAAGGAGATACAAAACACATCACATACTTTCAAATGGGTAAGTGGAATTTCCAAAATAAAATCCATAGCTCCTATTAACTCCATGATTTTAAATTTATGATGTACCTGAGGCTTGATTTTCTTTTCATACAAAATCATATAAGACCTTCCATGGTGACAAATTCAATAAAATGATATCTCACTCTTGAAATTCCAAATACTTTTTCTTGTTATCAACATACCTATTTTTTTTACATTGATATTCATTGATATTATATTTAATTGTATTTGACTTTATAATTTTTTATTCATCATGTTTTGGGCCTATAATCTTCTTTTAAATATCGTCATCCCAACAAGTTGTCTTATGAAATCATCTTCAATATAAATCGCTTTATGCTACCATTTGAATTATAGAATTGAATCTATTGTTAATAGATAATTATAGAAAAGGTAAATACTAATCCAAAATATCCTGAAATTCAAGTGATCACGATCTCAACTTGTCCTCTAGAGTTTATATTGTTCATTCTAAAAGGACATCATTTTGAGGGTGATTAGTGATGCTAAAATGATGTTTGGTATCAAGGGCCTTCTAAATACTATTCATGAATTTTGATGAAAATATTATATCATGATAATAAAAATTTGAAAGAGGCTCATAATGATGTCTTAAAATTTCATTAATATAGATTATATCAAAGTGTTCTAGTGGAAAATATTTCATTATTCTATGGAAATGTAGATATTTGGTAAGTCGCTCAATAATTACCAAAATTGAATTAGTATTTATTAAAGTCTTTGATAATCTGGTGACAATGTCCATATTAATTTCATCACATTTCCATGTAGAAATAGGTGTTGGTTTCATGACTAATCATGGATGTTTTCTATCAACCTTCACCAATTGAAAAACCAGACATCTTAAAATGTAATAATAAATTTATAACTTCATATTATCCAACCAAAAACGATCCTTCAAATCTCTAAAAAATGGGGCTACCAAGGCGTATAGATAAATTAGATCTATCAGTATCATCAAATAATTCCCTTTTTATCATATGAATATAGGGAACATAAATCCTCTTTCCAAATTTCAAAACAAAATCTTCATATTTTACATATTCCAACTTCACATTATTCAGAACATTAACATTAATTTAAAAATTATCATCATCAAACTAGGAAATGTTTTTCTATCCCATGAAGAAGGTTTGGATACATTTTCATAAAGGATTGATATTTACCGTTCATTAATTATTCTCATATTTATATTTTCTATATTGAAGGACATATGATCCATATAAATCATCATTTTTTAAAACAATATGATCCTTCATTCTCAATGCATATGAAACCTTATTACCTATCCCTATGTGGTAGGATACTAAATAATAATAACACATGTTTAGCATGTGACATTGACTTTTCTTCATGTTTAGTTCATTTTAAGTGATGATATTTTTCAAACTCTTATGATTTGTATATATCTCACATATTTTACTATAGAGATAGTGTCCCCATAGTTTACTATAAAATATTATGTTTTCTAACTCAAGATCACGAGTTGGATGCTTCTGTCAATGAGATTTTAACTACCTTGATTCATAGGTAATCACTCTATCACTCTACATGAGGACACATCGATTTTTTTCCTTGATGCATCACTATAAATCATAAACCCACCATTTACTGAGTGAAGATTAAATATCAAATCATTTCAGAATCCCCTATTCCATTATTCAAAAAATTAGTCACATACAATTATCCAAATTAAATTATACCCCTTATGAGTAATGTTGGTTAACAGTTTATTTAATTGGGTAGTGTTCTAGACAAATCATAGATAGTATCCAACCAAACCAATGAAACATTGTACCTAGGTTATGTTTGTTGGTATCTTAAATTACTGTAATACCATTTTGTTTACAAGATCTATTGAAATTACATCCTTATATACAATATTTCCAAAAATACGTTTTGAAACTAGAATTCACATTTGAGAAAAAAATTACATATTACTCATTTATATTACGAATGTCAAAAATGATCCTGAAGTGGTTCTCATGGTCCTCATAATTATTTGAGTTCACTAGGACATCATTAGAAAATATCACATCAAAATTATCAAGACGTTCCTTGAATTAGAGTCTCATAAATGACTTATTTTGAAGTTAAATTTCATTTATTTTTCTTTCATTCTTTGTTTTTAATGGTTTCCAAAGGTTTTATGGAGAAATAGATGAGTTTTCATGAATTGGGCCAAACGTGAGCCCAATTCCAGATTTAAAAATAAATTTTGTTTCCTTTATAACTTTTTCATTTTTTAATATTTTACCTTCATTCTAATTCATAAATGGTATCCCCTGACCTATTAACACCAAAATATAAATTTGGAGCCTTTATAAGTTCATAATCATGGTGGATATGGTTTTTTATTTAAGATATTGGGCCTGCCTGATGGCCCATTTCCTGCATTAAAAATAATTTTTAAATTTTTTTATATCTCTTTCACTATTTTCGTTTTTTTAGTGATTCCACCTCCCACTCGACCCTAAGAAACCCAGGCGCGCTTCTATTTCCTTCACCTCCCCTCCTTGTAGCTCTTTGATATTGCGAAATAGGGCTGATCTTCATAGGGTGTCTCAAATCGGACATAATTGAAGAGGTAACTTCATCCCTTCTTAACTCTCTCAATTCTTACTATTTTCCCTCCATTCCAGTTCCCAAATTACCTCCTATATCTTGTTCGAAGAATACCTGAATTTTGGTTGTTTTCAATTTAAGCAACTATTGTTTTTGGAGTTATTAATTCAGGATACTTCAAGTAGGTGAGTCTATTTCTTTCCTCTTTCAAATTGCTTAGGGTTTCTTCCCTAATTCTTGAATTATAAAAAATTCCAGAAGTTAGGGTTCGTACATAGGTTCTAAATTACTGTATTTTGGGTGAAATATTGAGGTTTTACGGTACTTTTAACTTCCTTGAGGTGCAGCGGTCATGCAGTTGATGTTTCGCCCCAATATTTGAGGGTTTCGACACATTCGGTAGGTGATTCCATGGATAACCATTTAATGATGAGTTATTTTGCTTGATTAAATAATTTTACATGTTCCTTATGTGCTGTTCATTATGAGAAAACCATTTTTGGTAGCAATAGTGAAGCATTTGTTTTTAATGTTACATTTTTCTTTAAGTGTGTATTTTTTAAATGTATTTCATGTGTTATCTTTTGTGGTAGTTTTGTAAAATGTAGAAGTGGTTTATTAGTTGTTGAAAGGGGATGAAAATTATGGTTGGGAAATGATATAGTTCCATGTGGGCCTAAAAAGGGGGTGTATTTTAATGGTTTTATTTGTATAACCTTGTTATACTCCTTGAAAGTGTTTTATGGATTTGTGTGTTCTCATGGGTATCTTTTGTGATATTATTCAAGGTGATTATATAACATTTGAAAGTGGATTATTACATGTTTATTGGGCTACCAATTCTGTTTTGGTAGGGTCTTGGTGTGCTTTTGGATTAAAAAGAGGTTTTTGAAATGGATTTTATGTGCAAAGTTTGGGTATACTCTTTATAATTGTTTTATGAATGTTTTGAATAGTTTATTGGCTTGTGTAATAGGTGAAACTATATCAGCAAACTGTTTTGGTGGGAGTATATTTTTAAAAGTTCCATTTCATTTGTGAAAATGTAGTTATGTTATATGTATCATCCTGGAAATATTTTATTAAATTGTTTGAAGGATATATTGAGGAGTGAAAGTGATGTAAAAGTGATGTGGAGTGTTTTGTGTGAGTGTGATGTGAAAAGTTGAATTTTTGATTATGAAAGAAGTGTTATATTCCATGTGTGTGGGCTGTTATATGAGTTTAAATATCTTATAATTGTTTTATAAAATTGTTTAATGGTTTTGTGGAAGTGTTGAAGAAATGTGAAACGTGTTGTGGGCTATTTTGGTGTGATTCGGATTTCAAAATCATTTTGAATGAAAAATGGATTTTTGTGACTTGTGTGGTATACATATGGTCTGTTTGATGAATTTGTGATGTGGAAATTATATTTTCATGTTCAATGTATATTTCTTGACTTGTTGAACTTGTTTGATCACAAGGGGAAAACCTGGGTATCTAGGTGGGTGGACGTGTACTAGTATGCTAGTGAATCCGTGGGGTTTGGCCTCAGTTTCACTTATCAAGATTGACGCTTACAACTCTAAATAAACTATGATGATGATTATTGGGGACCACTAGGTTATGGGTATGTTCCCTACTAGTGGCTCGTGCACGAGAATGGATATTTGTGATGGTTACTCTCACCGAGATACGATGTACCTGGGACCCACAGCTAGCTAGTGCCTAGGGGTTACTTCCTATTTATTGTGCTCATTATTTACTTTGTACTTACCGTCGGCATATGGTATAGTTGGATGGAAAATTCAGTAGTGTTGAAATTATTTTTAAAAGTGTTTATTCTTAATGATATCCCACTTAAAAAGTGTTTTTATTCAAAGTTGCATCTTTTAGAAATTGTAACTAGCTTTTCATGTTTTTGAAAACATTCATGCTTTTCGTCTTTAAATGTTTATCACATGGAATCTCTTAGTGGTGGTATCCTACTGGGAATTGGCTCACACCCTACTTACACCCTTGGGTGTATGTAGACATGGTTTGTTTTTGTTATCGCGGGTTGGGTACAGTTTTTTTTGTTCCAGTGGTTCGGGTTTCTAGCAGGTCCTTGGTGGTGAAGTCTTGTGGAGGTGGATTGAGGGCGGTGCCCCTTTCCATGAGGGTTCCTGGGATTTCCTTATTTGGATTTTTACCTTTGTTATAGACCTTTTTAGTTGTTTTAAGCCATGTAATTCAGTTCAAAATTTTGGTAAAATATTGTTTGGTTTGAAAAATCCAGATTTGTTTCATTGGATTCTTTTGTTGTTTTGTGTTTATAAACTCTGGTAAATCGTTCCCAATTTTCATTTTATGATACACGGGCACTTGTGCCATCCTGTGGGGATCGGTAACTCCCTTCGGACCTTGTCACGGGCTGGGTTTGGTTCCATTTTTGGTGGCGATCGATTCGGTTCGTGACAATAAGCTTCCCTTGGATCCACAAAAATAGAGGGTGAATTAGTTAATCTAAATGGAACTACTGTAAACTCATAATGTTTATACCTCATCTAAAATGATATCTTGTGAATATAATGTGTATTTACTCATAACTGATGATATATTTAATTAAGGTCAATCTTTGGAATTTATTGATCTATATGAATTTGCTCAAATAATTCATCAATGAAAGGAATATGATACTTATTATTTATCATAATATCATTGGTTTGCATATAATCAATGAATAGCCACATGGATCCATTTTTATTCTTAAAAAAAAGAGGCACCCCAAGGTCAAACACTAGGGTGTATACATACATTAAAACTCAAATACTCTAGTTTTTTGTTCAGATAAACTAACTCCATTGTTTCCATTCATTAGGGAGTCTTCAATAATGGTCTTGTGTCAAGGATTAAATCATGGGAAAACAAAACATCATGCTCTTGTTTATGTACAAGTAAATACTCTTGAAATGCATCAATATATTCATGTACAATAGTGAAAGCCTCAATTGGAATATTTTTTTCACCAGTAGGTTTTATATTATCCTTATCTCCACGAATTTCATTTAGATGAGCTGACATAGGTCGATCAATATATGAGTCAAATAAAGAAAAAATGTATATATCTATATAATGAATCATAATTTGTTTCGCTTTCCAAAAAATTTTGGAATTATATTTTGAAATACATCCATACCAAAGATTGTTTTACAATCAACCGTAGATATGATAATAAAATAATCCAATAGAGGTCATGTATGCATAATAATTTGAACTTCTTAATACTTCTTTGTTGAAATGTGATTTCGATTATAAGTTTTGACTAACAACTCCCTCGATAAGGTGATTAGGAAATGTATAATCTTTATAGAAAATATGAATGATATAAATGAATACAATGATTCAGAATCAATTAATTATTTATATACATTTTACTAGATGATCAATGTATATTCCACCACATCATTTATAACATGAACGTACATGTCTGTGACTATATATTCTTGGCCTTCCTCCCTTGGAAATTTCTCGGGAATGATATCATGATTCTTAGGATAATAATTTTCATAATGTCCCTTTTTCGTATAGTTGGAAAACATCACATTACACTCTTCTTTCATTAAATTGCAATCATAGGCTTGGTGGACCATTTTTCTACACTTTTTGAAAACATCTATTTCAGGTCAGAAAATTCTATTATGTTTATTTCGGCATTTATTTATTGATGTAAATTCCAATCAACCCATATTCCCATTTGCATTATTTCTTTTTTAGGGGTACTAAACAACCCTCTTAATATCATAATTCCCTTATAAGAAATACAACCTAATGATTTATTTATGTGACTCGATGAAACATGATATGATATCCCCATACAATGATAATGTTTGAGATACTAGTTTTATTTTAAGATCCAACATAATATAATCAATGAAACGGTTAAATTTTCTCATTGGATTACATATGTAGGTTGTGTCATTACTTTATAACCATGTAATGATGGATTCATACATAGAATCATTCTCATACTCCTTTTTCCTCAAAATTAATAATTTTCTCTCCATATCTTCCCATATTTCATATGGAAATTATTTTTTCAAGAAAAGTTCCTTAAAATCCGTCAGTTCCATGTTTTTAATTTCCTTCTCCTTATTGTTCTAAACCAATGACCACTATTGATCGCATATGTTGAGTGAGGATAAAATTACCTAAAAACTATTAGTATTTCATTAATTACTAAATGGATAAATATATTTCCTATAGAAATTACCCAATTCCCACCAAAAATCGATTTATAGTTCAATTTCGTGATGTAGGCATTTGTCACATCAAGTATCTTGTATCACGGTACTCTATACAGTTAATGTTATTTTTAAAAACCCAATTTATTTATCCCAGTGTAAGTATAATTTTTTCATTTACATCGTCATTTCTAGATCTAACTTCAATATTATTCCTAGGAGGGAAATCCGATGATATAATACGTGCATTGATACAGATTTTGTTCCTTATTCTAAGCAGTATTTCTAAACAAAGGAATACACAATATTATATTACAATATAAAGTGTATAGTTTCGAAAAATATTGGTACACATAACATAAATTAGAAATTTATTTATAATTAATCTTATAATTCCATGTTTGGTTTCTTTGGGAGTGTTTCTAAATTCATTTATACGGTTTATTTATCAAATATTATCTTTCCTAAATCTAGTTCCCATATTTTTTTAATACTCTTACTCTAATACCAACTATAATTCCACATACACTAGTAGACCATTGTTGGTGGTATCTTTATTTCATTGTTACTATATAAAATGAATCACATCCTGAAGGACCAAATAGTTTAGTAATTTTTGAAGACTATATACATAATTTAACCATATTATACAATATAAAAAAATAGAAAATACAAAATCCATTGATGTAACCATTATTTTTCGAGATTATCCCTGAAAATCTTTCATAATACAGATCTTGGTAACTTGGGGAAGATGAAACATATGAAATGGCTGAGCTCAAATTATTTGTAACAGTTAAGTATAGAAGAATTAATAATTAATAACTGATAATAATTGTGGAAAGTTGAATAACTAAAATAGAATCCATTTGATCAATAACATCAATATAATATTCTTGGAATTAAATATAATCAAATAATTCTACATTAATAATTACATGAGCTAGAAAAAATTTCCTTGGATATTTACCTTGTCCAATAATCCCATATAAATCAATAAAAAATCTCATAATAAGGGAATGTATAATATCAAAAATCTAAAACTCATCATCAAGGCTTCTCTAAAGACACAATACATAAATTGATAACATATAATAACTAACTCAAGCATTGTTTTCTCATGATAATAACTAATGAATTAAGGGGATATAGAGAGGCCCAACCGTAAAATACTAGGTACAATAAATTCCTTATATTAATGTTGTGAATCATAATCAACATTTACATTTTTCTAAAACTATAATAAAAAATCTAAATACCATTTATTAAGTAGAAATAATCAAATAAAATGTAGAATAATATTTTTAATGGTATGAAAATATTACATCCCTAGTCAAAATAATCAATAATAATTTGATAAAATGTCTATGGTTTTGTCATAATAGATCAATATCAATGAAAAATAATATTAAAAAAAGAACTAATAAATAATAATTTAATAAAATGAGTATGGTTTTTTCTTAATAGATAAATATCAATGAAAATAAGATTAAAAAATTGTTGTTTACATAGATGAAAATACTTTAAGTGGTATAATTGTATAATTACTAATTCAAATACCTTTTCACTTTTTAAATCTTTTATGATTAAAAACAATTCAAAAATAAATAAATTTCATCTGAAGATAAACATTTAGAAATTTAATTGAATATTATAAATATTAAATCAAAATGAAAATTGGAAATTCAATTAATTCCATAATAAAAACATTCTTTTTAAAAAATGTATCATTAAATATGGTATTTTTAAAATAAATTACCTTTCAAATATCCTCTTAATGAAGTGAGTATTAATCAAATGAATTGATTATGTGTATTCAATATAAATCGACATAAAATTAGATGATATATTACAGAAGGTATTGAAAATTAATTTCATAGATAATCATAGTAAAATAGAGATATGTAAATAGAATTTTAACTCCTATAATGGATATTATGTTACTATTACTATTTCCTCATGCTTCCCTTAAGTGGTGTATAATTTGACCTATTGTATAATTGATTATTGTAAAACCCCATGACTCGATATATTGTTTTCTCCTTAAATGAATTATTTTTTCATTTAGGTATATCATTTCACTAAGACAATCATTCCTTTCACATGGCACCGACTATCTTGGTGCTACACGCAATACTAACTTAGTGTGCATTACACGCAACAATGATTTTCTAAGACACATCATTTTATTTTTATTTTTATTTAAATAAGACTATTATAGCCACGATATTAAATTTTGAAAAATGAATTGTAATAATTGAGTATCCAATATTATTTAAAATATTTTTATATATTAATAAAATGTAATTATAATGAAAAATATAATATTTGATAATGTCATTATATGTTTAAAATTTTGATTTTCAAAAATGAACTGTTATTCATTTCATTCTATGAAAAATAATAAAATTAATTTTATACACATATATAAATTTAATTTAACAAAATAAATCTCATTTTTTGAATTTATATTGAAAAAATTATTTATGGTTAATATTTTGTATATTTTAGATAAACATCATTTTTTGAGGAAACGTGAAAAATAATGATTACTAATTCAAAGCTGCATATTAATTTTATCTATTTATACTTTTAAATGATATATTAGTTTGGTTTTAAAGTATATTTATATAATATATACATAAATTAATCCAATTTGGGTCATTGTAACAAATTAAACATTGAAATCTGTTATAAAAACTTTGAAAACCTTTGATAGTTCTTACTTTAAATAACTGTAGTATTATCCTATCTACAAGATTGTTTTAATAAGAATTTATACCAATTATGAGATTGAAATTTTGAAAATTTTTACTTAATATATTTAATTATAATAATTTATAAAATCTAATAGTTTCGATGTAGTTTTTTACCAAAAAATATTAATGGAATTGATTAAAATTATTTATAAAAATTAAGATAAAAATCAACATAACTTAAAAGTAAACCATGAAGATAAGACCATAAACAACCTATACACTTTTCCAAAAGCCATTTTCTATCTAAATTTAGACCTTATAATCCTTTTTATTGATTTTTACAATTTTTGGATGCACAGTAAAAGGAAAACAAACGCGGGCTGAATTCCTTTTTTCAAAATATACTAAAGTACCACTCCTCCTAAACTATAGAAAGGCCTCCTATCCTCTCGCATACCGACACCTATAAAGGCACTTTTTCATGAAAAAAGACTTTCCATATAGATCTATAACATATATTCCATCATCTTAGATGCATCCTATTAGAAAAAAATCCATCCAAGGAAGTGCTTTGGTGAAAACAAAAAGGAGTTATCCATAAGAGAGGTAATATCATTCCTTATGATCTTTAATTTTATTTCCATTGTCCTCCCCCATAAAATATACTTATTACATGATTATAAAACAAACCCAATATACTAAATATACAAAGATGTCTTTCTTCTTTGGTTTATACCTACAATTACACAAAATTACATCTAATGGTTAGGAACAAACAATTTATATTTTCAGCAAACTACCGCATCATGAATGGATGATTGGTTTTTCCACTAACACCATTCATAGTGGGGAGTTATGATGGAAATATTTTTTATAAATGATATATAATATATTTATTATGTATTTATGATCCTTTAATTATTTTATAACACATTCCTTTACACTTTTCATCTTGTGTAAATATGATAGATAATTTGTGGAAGTGTGGACTAAAGCCTACTCAAGGTATTGTGATTTCTTCACACATTACATGGATTGTGTTAAGTATGTATTTAGTGAAAATATATGGTTTATTTAACTTAATAATTATACTTTAATGATATTATATAAATTTATACATATATTTATTTTTCATACTATACCAACCCTTCTCTTTTATTTCACAATTAAAAATGATTTATTACATAAAAATAACATAATACAACATAGATGATTGAGTGGTCTAGTTTATTTGGGGCTTAGGATCATTACATAACAACTTAAAACATTAAATACGCTATCTTTATTGAAAACTTCTTTTACATGGCCACGATATTCCCTCGTACATAGCATTGCATAAGATAATATGAGGACATGCATGTGAAAAGGGTGAACTATAATGCCTAGTAAGGGAATAAATATTTAATAATATGAGGAATACTGTACATGTTATACAATAGGTATATCAATGGAGCATAAGAGAAACATTAACATAAAAGCCTGATAAAACATTATAATCTTAATATGGAAATGTGGAAATAACATTTAACATGACTTTGGCATGTGCCAAGGCTCATTTCCCATGAATCATGAGTAAACCCTCATTGCACATGAATTAGAATTATAAAAAAATCATTCCACCAGATGTATCGTGATACAAATCTTTACCCAATTCATTGAAGCGCTATGAGGGTGCACCCTTCTTAAACATTTCATTTCATGCATTAATAAGCCACATGGATCATATAACATAGATTTATTAAAACAAATCATTTATTTCACAATAAAGGAAATGTGGAATTCATACATATAACACTATAATCAATAAAAAAATTTCATAATGTTTAATACACGTGACAGAGAAATGGGCATGGTATTCACAACACAATAATATTGGCTTTGAAAACCGCGGTGCAATTTCAGCAGCGTGACGACATGACATAATAATTCATAAAAATGGTTGATGAGAGATAAATGGGTGTTTCACCATATTTAAATGAAATGTACAGTAAAAAAGGTAATATAGATTATTATCCCAAAAAAATTAATGGAAATTAGATTCATAATAAAAAACAATTTCTTGAACGTGAAGGAGAAGAAGGAATTTCCTTATGGAATTTCGGCATGGTAACAGGTGTACAGGGAAGGCATTAATGAGAGAGAAAGTGGTCTCTCATCATTTCAAACATAATGAGGAATGTATGGGAGAGTTGATAAATTATACCCCAAAATTTTAATTTAAATTATAATCCTATAGCAACATAATGATATTGTGACAAAATTGATAAAGGAAGGAATCTCTTACTTAGAAGTGTGATCCCAAAGGCTTGGGAGAGGCTTGAGATAGGATTCTTGGGAGATTGGGGAACCTTGGGTGAATTATAGATAGTTGGGGGGTTGGTAGAACATCAAAGGCTTTTAGTGAAGAGGATGTAGATGCTTAGAAGGGTTTATATTGGAAAGGAGAGGGAATTCATTATTATTTAGGTTTGAGACACCTCACATTAAACTAATCAAAACCACAAGCTAGACCATGGTTTTTTCCAATGGTTTTTGCCAAAGGGGAGTGGAATACAATATTTTATAAGTCCAATGGCATAAATTCTTAAAATAATAGTGTTTCTTAAGTTTATGTGAGTCACACTCTCAAGGAAAAACATTTGAAAAGACAAAATGATTTTTATGTCTTTTAGGGTCCACTAAGGCTTTGTTTAATAAATCAAAAAAATCTAAAATCATAATATTTTATTTCTAAAACATATATTGGACGAAAATAAAGTTTATATTATTTTATTACATCACTATGGTGTCATTATGATGTCATAAAACAAATTATATATTTAAACAGTATATAATTTTTACCAAAAAATACGATTATCTCAGAAAATATTGAAAATTCACCATTGGATAATTTGGAGTCCTGGATTCCAGAAATAATATTCATTTTTTCAAAATAAATTTCTAAATATGTGAATTTTTTACTTTTAAAATGAAAACCAACATTTAATAAAAATTAATGTGTTTTGACAAAAACAGCTTTCAAACCTTAATGAAAATTACAATTGCATTCATAAAATTATATAATCACTTATATTTAATAAAAAATAATTTAATTATAAAAATATTTGATTAAAATATTATTTTAATTCAAAAATACATTAATTATTCAAAATAGATTTCTTAGTTGAATATTAACTAAAAACACTATTTGTGTATTAAAAACTATTTACAAACTAACAATAATAAAATGAATGCACATTCTTTATACAAAAATAATTTACATAGTCATAGTTCAAGGGTTTTGTTTCATAACTCCTTATAACTTTCACGTAAGACCGAAGAGTAAGGTGTGCGATGGTGACAGACTCTGGTGGTGGCTCGACTAACATCACTCGGGTGATAATGTCTATTATCTTCCACTTCTCCTATAGTCGGTTCCGATCAAGATTTACGTGTTCAAGCTCAGCATGGGCAAGGTCAAGAGAAATCCCAATGATGCCACCTCATTACCGAGCTATGAAAAATGGGCTTCGTACAAGGAAATTCTACTAGATGAGGCCATCGCTTCCTTTGTCTGAGTAAATTGGATTTGTTAAAGCCCTATATATATATATATATATTAATCATGTGATCACTATTCAATGGCTATATTAGCAACGGTCACAATTCATAATGGTATTTTAAAATCCAAACACATATAACATATGAAGATCACATTTCTTATAACTATAATATGACATTTATTTAGATCATGTTGAATTTTCAATAATGAATGTTTGGGTCGTTACGATCTTCCCCCCTTAATAAATTTCACCCCCGAGATTTCTTTTTTCTACTCTAAATTAAATGTGGTTAACTGTACATAATAATTTCCTCTGATTCCAACATCGCTTCTTTAAACTTTTTCTTTCTCCACAACACCTTGACGAGTTGTGTATTCTTATTTCATAGAATTTTTTCTCTAGGATCAACAATCTTCACTGGTTTCATCTTGTAAGAATGATCTTCTTCTAGTTGTACTACCTCTGAGGAATGTACATGTGAAGTGTATGGTATGTACATCCTTAAGTGGGATACATGGAAGACATCATGTACTTTTTCCATGGTAGGTGGAAGTTCTAGTCGATAGGCCACAGCCCCAACATGATCATGAATCTCAAAGGGGCGGATGTACCTATGACATAACATCCCTTTCATTTCAAACCTAATGACCTTATTCAATGGAAATATACATAGAAATACCATGTATCAAACTTTAAACTGAAGGTCTCTTCAATTTTTATTTTTATAACTCTTTTGTCGACTATGGGATTCCTTAATATGTTGTTGAACTATTTTCACCATCTCCACCATGTATTAGACCATTTCTAGTCCTAGAAGCTTACCTTCACCGAATTCATCCCAACATGCATATGTTTTGAAACTCTTCCCATACTAGGATTCATACGGTGCAATTCGGATGCTCGAATGGAAACTGTTATCATATGAGAATTCAACCAATGGAATATTTTGGTCCCACCCTTCTTTGAAGTCCATAAAACATGGTCATAACATATCTTCTTTTGTTTGAATAGTTCACATAGATTGGCCATCATTTTGAGGATGATAAGTCGTACTGAAGTTCAGATTAGTATCCAGATATTGTTGATGTTTCTTCCCAAATTTAGAGGTGAATCATGGATCTCAATCAGATACAATAGATATTGGTACATTGTGCATCCTTACCACTTCCATGAAATATATCTTTGCCATTTGATCCAATCAAAAATCCATATGAATTTCATTAAATTGTGCCGATTTTGAAAGACAACCAACAAGAATTGAAATTGAATTGTTCCCATTGGATTTCTTCTTGCAGTCAAGTGACAAATTATATGGTGATTTTCTCCCATTTCAGTGCTGGTATGGGTAATGATTACATAATCCCCTTATACTTCTGCATATCTTCCTTCACATGCTAACACACCAAGCACATTGATGTACGCTCAACGATATCCTTATTTATATTATCCCACTAATAATACCCTTAGAGATCTCGATATATCATTGTGTTTCCTGGGTGAATAAAGAAATTTTAACTATGTGCCCCATCAAAATGTTCCTTCTTCATCTACGAACTTGACGGAACACATAGTCTGTTTCCAAATCTCAAAATTCTTTCTTCATTAACATTGAAATATGAGGATTTACCTTTTCTGATAGCTTCCACATTCTTCTGAATTCTCACGTCATCCTTTTGAGCATCATCAAACATTCCAAAAGAGATGGTTGAGATATATTTTTTGAATAGATTGATGATGTTCCATTCTTTATGATTCCCATGTCCATATTCATCAAGTCAAATAAGATTGGGTCCTTCTAAATTAGCCTCAATGATAGAATTATCAATTCCTTTATACATAAACCGTCATCCACCTTGTTCACTTTTTCCTGGTGGTAATAGATTTAGTATTAATAGTCATTGATCATCTCTAACCATCTTTGTTGTCGCATGTTAAACTTTTTCTGTGTGAATATATACTTTAGGATTTTGTGGTCCCTATATATTTCACACTTCTCCCCAATGATATAATGCCACCGGAATTTTAAAGCGAAGATCACCAAATCCAACTACAAATCATGTGTTAGATAATTATTCTCATGAACTTTCATGTTCCTTGATGCATAGACAATGCCTTTCTTGTTTTTCTTCCACACACATCCTATGACCATATTCGAATCATCACTGAATATCACAAAAAGTTCCCCACTTGTGAGTAATGTGAGGATGAGCGCAATGATAAGCCTCTTTTTTAACTCCTTAATGCTTTCTTTGCATTTATCAATCCATGAAAACGTTACTCCCTTCTGAGTTATCATTGTAAGAGGGTTGGAAAATCATAAGAAATTTCTCACAATTCTTCGATAATATCTATTTAAACCCATGAATTTACACATATCCATTTCTGATGCTGGCCTCGACCATCCCTCAATTGCAGCTGTTTTAGAAGGAACCATATATATCACATGGCTTGTGATGATATGTCCCAAGAATGAGACCTCCTTTAACCATAAATCACACTTTTTGTACTTTTCATAGATATTTTTCTTCCACAAGGTCTATAGTACAGTTCTTAGAAGCTCCTCATGATCCTCCATGGATTTGGAGTATATTAGAATATCATCTATAAAGACTTCCACAAATTTGTCGAGGTAATCCCTAAATAATATATTCATCAAGTCCATGAAGATTGATGGAGAATTATTAAGTCCAAAAGGAATTACTATGAATTCATAGTGCCCAAATCTTCTACGAAAAGTAGTCTTGGTGATATCTTTCTTCTTCACCCGTAAATGATAATATCCCGACCCAAATCCAACTTGGAGAAGTATTGTGCTCCTCACAGTTGATTGAAAAATCCATGAATTCGTTGGGCAGGATACTTTTCATTTATCGTGATTTTGTTAAGATCACGATATTGTATGTAAAGGAATATTGACCCATCCTTCTTCTTGACGAAGAGTACTAGTGCACCCTTTGGTGAAGCAGTTGGGCGCATAAACCCATTATCCATATTCTCCTAAAGATGTTTCTTCTGCTCCTCAAGATCCACTACAGACTTTCTATATAGAGTCTTTGATATTGGAAATTACCTAGTTATAAGATCAATTGAGAATTCAACATCTCTTCTAGGAGGAAGACCATGAAATTTCTCGGTAAACACTTCTGTGAATTCCCTCACAATAGGCATGTCTTCAAGGATGGTAACCCCCTTATAATCAATCATCTATGCCACATACGTGTTCTCATAGTGCATTAATATCAATGTTTGAGTTGATGGAGCTAAATAATATTCATATTTCACCTTGCAGTTGATTAGAATCGAGGGTCAATTCTCCACATGGAGAGTGATTTCCCTCTCACGGAAATTTATGTTGGATCTTTATTAGGAAATCCAATCAATGCCCAAAATTGCATCAAATTCTACTAGAGGTAGTATGATGAGGTTTATAAATAAATTCAATCACCAAATTATGACATGGAGGGAGTTATATTCAAGGGATGCAATGATTACCCCATTTTCTGTACTCGCTGACATCTTTACTTCCATGTTTTGTGGTGGTGTTGAGATTATTCTGCTAAACTGTCGAGATATGAAAGTATGTGTAGAAATATTAAAGGTAACCCTAACTCTCACTTTTTTATTCTAGTTCTACCTTATCCGATATGGACAGAGGATGAGTACATTAAATTATTAAACACAAAAAGGATAATCCGAGGGAAAAAATGTATGACTTAAAAATTACTTTTATTTCTTTAACATATGAATTTATAGGCTAAAATATATTTTATCCATGATCAACATCCCAATATATATTCATAGAGGACATTTTACCTTTATAATGGTTCATAACAAACTTGTGGATATACCAAAGCATATCCCCCAGGAGTGTTGTAACCATGTGTGACGCAATACATATTATTGTGCACCAGTTCTCGTTCGAGTCTAGCTCAAAGCGTTGTTTTTAAGTTTTACCCCTAGGACACATATGTTCCAGAGCTTCCTCTACCTACTGGTATCCGGACAGTGATGTATTTTCTTGATAAAACACTTAATCAATACTCACTTATAATTAGGGTTGTTTTCATTATACTTATTCTTATCTCTATGTATTCCTTATGGTTTTCTAATCCTAATACCAAAAATAACTAAACCTATCCTCTAATACCAACTATAAAAACCCTGGTCATTTATTTTACACATAATCATGATTTATTACATATAAAAAACTTGAAACAACATAGAAGATCAAGAGTTCTAGTGACTTTGGGGATTAGGATAATTAAATAACAACTTAAAACATCAAATACAACATCTTTATTGAAAACTTCCTTTACATGTCCACAAAATTCCTGCATACTTTGCATTGCATATGATAACCTGAGAACATGCATGAGAAAAGGGTGATATATAAATCCCAGTAAAGGAATATACATCGAATAACATGATAAATATAGTACATGTTAGACAATAGGCATATCAATGGATCACAAAATAAACATTAACATAAAGGCATGATAAAGCATGATAATCTTAATAAATAAAATGTGGCATCAACATTTAACATGATTTTAGCATGATTCAGGTCTCATTACACCTGAAGTATGAGTAAACCCAAGTTGTACATGAATTAGCATGAGTAAAACCTCATTTCACTTGACGTATCATCATACTAAAATTTACCCAATGTATTGGAAATCTATCAGGGCTCACCCTTCTTAAACATTTCATTTCATGCATAAATGTGCCACATGGATCTTATAACATAGATTTATTAAACCACATCATTTATTAAAAGATAAAGGAAATGTGTAATTAATACATGTCCAACTATAATCAATATGTAAATTTTGATAAATTTGAATACCTATTATAGATAAATGGGCATGGTAATAACTAGACAATAACATTACCATGGAATGTTGCAGTCTAACTTCGGCAACGTAACGACGTAACATAAGAATTCATTGAAATGTTTGATGAAAGAGAAAAGGTTGTTTCATTATATTTACCTAAACTGGACATTAAGGGGGTCATATAGATACATGTCCCAACCAATGTAATGGAAATTTTATTCATAATACAAAACAATTTCTTGATTATGAATGAAAATAGAGAATTTCCTTACATAATTTCGGCATGGTAATAGATATACATGGAAGGCATTAATGAGAGAGAAATAGGTCTCTAATCATTTCAAACATAAAGAGGGTAGTATGGGAGAGGTCTGAAATCATACCCCAACATTTTTAATTGAAATTAATAGGGTATAACACCATAATGAAATTGAGACAAAATAAGAAAGGATGAAATCCCTTACTTGGAAGTGTGATCCCAAAGGCTTGAGAGAGGCTTGAGAGAGGCTTCAGGGGAGTTTGGGGCACCATGGGAGAATTTTATAGAAAGTATTTCAGGATTTGGTCAAACTATAAAGGATTTGAGTGAATGGTAAGTGGACACTTGGGTGAGTTTATATAGGAAAGGATATGAAATTCTTTATTATTTAGGGTTGGGACACCTCACATTAAACTAATCAATACCACAAAACTGCCCATGGTTTTTGCCGATGGTTTGTTCCATATGGGAGTGAATAAAAAATATTGTATAAGGCTATTCACCGAAATTATTTAAATAATAGGGTTTTTTACGTGGAGGTGAGTCACTCTCAAGGAAAATAATTTAAGAAGACAAAATGTTTTATATGTTTTGGAGGGCCCAATAACACTTTGTAAAATAAATCAAACAAATCTGAAATCACATTATTTTAATTATAAAGCATATATTGGATAAAAATAATGTTTATATTATTTTATTACATCACTATGGGGTGATTATGATGTCATAAAAACGTTATATATTTTAATGGTATAGAATTTTTACACAAAAAATCAACTGTCTCAAAAAATTCTGAAAAATTCACTATTGGATAATTTTGACATCCTGATTCAAAAAATAATATAATTTTATATAAATAATTTTCTGAATATGTGAATTTTTACATTTAAAATAAAAACTACCATTTTTTCGAAAATTCATGGGTTTTGACAAAAAGGCTTTCAAACTTTAATAAAAAATAAAATTGCATTCATAAAATTATATAATTATTTATATTTAGTAAAAATTAATTTAATTATATTAATGTTTTTTAAGATTTTATATAATTAAAAATAGATAAATTCATAAAAATATGTTTCTTAGTTGAATATTAACTAAAAATACTATTTGTGCTTTAAAAATTATTTACAAAGTAATAATAATAAAATGAATGCACATTATTTATACAAAAATAATGTACATAGTCATAGTGGTAGGGTCTTGTTATATAATCCCTTATAACAACCACATAAGACTGAAGGGTATGTTGTGCGATGGTAACAGACTATTGGGGTCGCTCGGATAACATCACTCGGGTAGTAATCACTATTAACTTCCACTTCTCCCGTACTCAGTTCTCCTCAAGCTTAACGTGTTCAATCATGGCTTGGAATTGGTCAAGAGTGAAGCCTTATGATGCCACCTCCTTTCCGAGAAATGAAAAATGGGATTTTTATATGGAAAGTCTACTGGATGAGGCCATCACTTCATTTGTTTGAGTAAATTGGATTTGTTAAAGCCCAATATTTATACTAATCTTTTGATCCCTTTTCAATGGCTATATAAACAACGGTCACAATTCATAATGGTATTTTGAAATCCAGAAATATAAAACCAATGATGTTCAAATTTCATGAACAATGTATTCAATTTCATCACACTATATTTTATTAATTATTATAAATAAATATATAATTAATATATATGATAGTTATAAAACAATTCAAATTATTTAATTAATTTAATCATGATCAATGTAATACAATCAAGAATAATTAGTGAAAACATGTATGAAGAATTAAAAAGATATTACATAAACTAAAATATTATCAAAGAATTATTTGAAAGTGGGTCATATAAAGTCATGATAAAATCATATATCATATTATATATAAGAATAATGATTGGAAAATTATGTATAATATACTTTTATTTATTATATTTGTGGTTTTTATGTGTACGATGAGAGTCAAGACATAAGGTATGGTAATTTAATATCATTATTTATTTCGATGACATATATGTTATATTCACAACTAATTCATTTTGTATGGTTTGTGTACTTAATATGGATGTATACTATGATTAATGTAATTACATATTTGTTTTTTTACATATCCATTATAATATATTTATTTCATGGTTCTTATGGTTTAAAACGTTCCAAATTGGTAAAGAATTTTTTTTTAAATTTATTTTCATTGAGATACATGTTTTTAAGAACCTATGTTTTTTTCATGGCATATATGCTACTAATTGACATGTTAAATCACGAAATGAGTAATTTTTAAATAGCTTTTAGTCTCCTTGTAGTTTCATTTTCTATCTTGGGGTGAATAATACAAGGATAACATATAGAAAACGTTTTTTAAAACAATCTCATCCTTTATCGAGACTATTTATGATTATGCTTCCTTTGAGGAAATAAGATCCATTTCTCAAGAACACTAATGAGATTTCATCTCATATAACTATTCATTATATATCCATGTATTAGAACCATTTATCTACTATTTTTTTCTTAATATTATTAAGTAAATATTTTTAAGAAAGACCTAACTGTATTTATCTATACGGTTGGAAATCTCTTTTATTTCAAAAATGATGTTTTAAAAAATGTTTCAAAATAGTCATAAAATAAATATTTCAATTAAATATAATTTTAAAAATTAATAATTGTTTCCAAATATTCATTTATATTCTTTTAAAAAAAATTATGAAAAATATATGTTCAAAAATTTATTCTATTTTTTTTAAAAAATAATCAATGCAGAAATGACAGTTTACATAAGAAACTTTTTTAGAAGATATGTAAAAATTATTTCATATATAAGATGAAATATGATTGTGTTACTCATGAATTTATGAGGAAGTTATTAAATTATTATATTCATTTTGTTTTTTTGTATTTTTTATGTTTTGATGGAATTATGATTATGAAAACTGTTTCACGTCTATGGGTTATATGCCTTTGAAACACACTTTATCTCATAGGATTTACTTTTTATGAAATGATTATGAAACCAATATATTTTCCAACATTTTATGATATTATTATATATTTATGATACCCATTTAATTTCATACATTATGAAATCTTTTGTTTTTGATTTTTTGGAACATATATTTATGAATTTATTATGAGATGGCTGAATCATATATCCACCTCCAATGGATTTGGTAATGATTTATAACTCATAAGATATACTAATAACTTATTGGGAGTTAACCTTGACTATTAATATGGACATGGGAGTGAATCATGACTAAAAATATAGTATGGGGAGTAAACCCACACTTCTAATGTGGCTTTGGAAGCAATTCATTGACTAATATAGAAATAATTTTATATTTTTATGTGTGTTCCACAATTCCTTATATTTTGTACAGACCCTAATCCCAGTAGTCAGGATCCAATTTCTTAATTTATTACAATGGAATATATACAATAAAAAATACCAAAGGACCAATTAGTTTAGATTTTTTGGAAGATTTATTATATATGTGAACATTACATTGCAACTTGTAATGATATATAGCATAGATAATACATTGGAAAAACCAATAAAATCCATGATTATCCTTGAAATTCATTCATAATAGACAACGTTGCATCTTGTAGTAAATTAAAATATCAGAAATGGGTGAGCTCAGATGATGAGAAAGGGTATGTAATATAGTATAATCAAGTATACAAAATAGGTCCTGGAGAATGACTAAAAACACATTCTATTAGAACATAATATTCATGGTAATATGGTAAGAATAAAATATGAATAAATAATTCCATATAAATAAACACATGAGAAGGGAACATAAAAATTGATATTTTAATAGTCTAATAATTAAATTTATTATCAATTACTAATATCAAAATTATGGAATGCATGATAATGGACATAAAAAATATATCATTGAAGCCTGATCCAAGACATTTAAAAATAAATAGTAAAATGCCTCATCTGAATCAATTTAAATTTCTTCTCATGGATCCTAATGATGTATAGAGAGTCTATAGAATTCCACATCCATAACATAGTACACGCAATAAATTCTACATATTATAATGCTAAAATATTAACATCATAATCATTTGTATTGAAAAAATATAATATGAAAAGTGAATACATTTACCATAAACCATAAATCCAATCAAATATCACATTCACAGTCAAAAAGATCAAAAAATTATCAAGAATATATGGTAGGTGGTATCATAATATATAAATATCAATGAATTACAATATTCTACAATGTAATTTTTGAAATATGAATATACAATTGATTCTTTTTTTAAAAAATAATATTTATGCATTCTAATGTGTCCTAAAAAACTTTAAAAAATTTAAATCATAATTCATATGATGGAATCATTAAATGATTCTTATAATATAATGAGAAAAATAATAATAATGATACTATATATCAAATGGAATTACATACACCACATATGGTTAATAAATAAGTGGTGATCATTGGATATATCTCAAAAAAGTAAAAGTGGGAAGAGAAACCACCTTTTGTCATTGGAAATAAGAGTTCTTTTAATAAATAATTTGTATTTTTTATAAAATATAATTTTAAACATGACAATCCAGAAACATAATTGGCAAGGACAATGAAATTATATTTTTGGCATAAATAAAGTCCCATTGAAGTGAAATATTGTTAAAATAATTTTTAAGAAACTGTAGAAATGAATAATTTTAGTGAGATTTAAAGAAAATATTAAAGATAATTTCAAGTGGAAAGTAATGCTTATTTTCATAAAACCAAAAATTAACCAAGATATTTTTTTTGTGATAAATATTTTTAATATTGTAAAATTATGATGTCTTAAAATAGATTATATAGTGCACTTGAAAATTGGTAAGAAATCAGTGAGTTCTATTTATTCTAGCTTGTAATTCTGGAAGACATGAGAAAGCAACCTTATTAAAACATGAATTTCTCTATAAAATAAGGATAAAATGATCTAGATATATGTTTTTGGAACACATAAAATTAATTTATAACAATTACATGAAAATAATGAAGAATTACTTTGGGTTTAATATAGAGAAATCATAACCTAAGTGAAAATGGAAGTTTGAGGATAATCTCTTACAACTTTGCAATTTATCAAATTGTATTCCCCATAACATCAATAATAATAAATTAAATCACTGAATAAAACTAATTTAAATAAATTCCTGATTTTATACATACCAAGTAATTATATAGACACCACACATTAGAAATAGCAGTGAATAAGGTACACCTCATAGAAACAAAGATGAGATGAGAAAACCCTTACATTATGTCTAAATGTTTCCTGATCCTGACCCTAATGACGTTTATAAAAAATTTAAATCTATTAATAAATTAATTTATAACTTTTTATACATTTATTTTGTTTAATATAATTTTTTTATGTTCATTTATTTTCTATTTGATGAATAATATGAAAAATTGTATTGTTCGGTAGTGTTCGTCTACTCGATTTTCATGATAAGTTTACTTATACATGAGTATATAAGTTAATGTAAAATGAGAATAGATATATAGAGTGGATGTTATATTTTATTATTATACATGTATAAAATTAAATTCTTATATAATTCATTTTGTTATTTTGGGTGAGGAATTATCATTCACATAAGATGTTAGTGACAATCGTTTAGGTTATTTTTACAGTTTTTTGATCCTCACAAAATGGTTTTGATTTATTAATTAACATCACATATATATAATGGTTTCAAAACCATAAATAGGATGAAATAAAAATTTTATAATATTTTTTAACTATAAAAATTGTTTTATGTCCTGCTCTTAAGGCCTTAATGGTAATTGAAAAATCAACATCCTTGAATGTTAAAAATCAACATATCAGAGACAATGTATTCATTTTTAGAAAAAATAGAGGGAAAAGAATTGATGATGGATTATTACATCAATATAATAAAATTATATTATATATATGATACTCGATATTTCATGTCACTTTGTGATATCTTGGTTTGGAGAATAAAAAGAATGAAAATAACTCAAAAACAAATTAAAAAAATGAAATAGGTTTTTACCTATTTATTTTCTCCTCCTTGAGAACCTCATTTGGAAAATGGGTTTAGTACTTTGGTGATATCAAGGGATCATGAACGTGAGGTAGGTTCTTGGTAAGAATATTGGTTAGATATTGGACAAGGCTGAAATCTTGGAAGGTGTGAGAAAAATGGGTGGTGAGGTTGGTATTAATAGTGTTGGAGATGGGTGTTTTTATGATATTTTATTCATTTTATTACCATTATAGCCCAAGACTATAACTATTTTGAGAATTGTCAAAAACATTAAAATAATTAAGGGTATTTAAATATTATGGTTCTTACAAAAGTGATGACTCAATTAATTGTGTATTTTACATATAATGTATTTATACCGTCATTGATTATATTTTACATTTCACAAAATGTCATCTTTTTTTATAAAAATACCAAAAATTCATCCAAACAATTTTTTGACATGTATAATTATGAAATAGACTCTATTTTATGAAATAATTTTTCAATCTATTATAAATATAATTTTTAATTAAAATCATCATTTATTCGAAAATATTAATTTCAATATTATATCATGTCTTCTGAAACATTAAAAAATTAAATAAAGTCCTATAAAATAATATTATAATAATTAGATAACAAAATATTAATTTTTGAATACATTTTCTGAAAATAAATTTTATTTTAAATCATTTTATTAATTATAAATTTGAAAATAAACATTTATGTCTTTAAATCAATCATCCCATAATAAATAATATCTAAAACATTTATTTACTAATACTATGATATAATTATATCATATTACCATTTATAATAATCAATAAAATTATTTATAAATTCATATATGAAGTTATTTATCTAATTTCCACTTCAAAATTCTTAACAATCACATTACTATTCATCATGAATTTATCTAATGTGAAATATACCAAATATTTTACCAATGTAAATTATGATACTTCACTTTCAAAAAAATAATGTTTATTTTGTAATATTTATGTAATATAAGTGTAAAAACTTGTATTTAAAACAAGTAATCCATTAGAAGGTACTAATACTCTATTTACAGAAATATTTTCTTTTCTATGTAAAATTGAATTTATTCTTATAATCTGTATATAAAAAAGGTTTGGATGAATGTAAAAATATTTTATTGAATATATAAGATATAAATATCTTAAATATCTTTCACTAATAGTGATAAATCTAATTTACTAATATTAAATTTCATCTAGTTATAAAATATTTTTTATAACAATAAAACTTTTATATTCAATTGGTTTTCATTTCTTATTAATTTTGTAACCAGTGAATTGATTTTAAAAACAAATGTTATCTATATTTTCACAATTTTTAAAATCTCATTCAATCCCATCATTCCAAACATCAGGAATATTAATATAACTATTAAACTATAATATGTAATCACTTTTTATGTTTGGTTTTTTGGTAGCATAGGCTATCGAATAAGTTATATTTTAAAAAAAATTATACTATATTCTCTTCGGGTGTCACTTTCTACCCTCCTTAAATAAATTAAATCCTCTCAATTTGAATTTTTTCTTCAAAAAACAGTTGAAACGTGAAAATTTATTTGTGAAATCCCATATTGTGAAAAGGGTTTATTAAAATTCTTCTTAAAAATAGGTAAAGAGAAATGATATTATCACCACAAAACTAAGATTCAGAGATAAAAAATTGTTCACAATGATACAAACATATAAGAGAAATATAAATTTCTTATTTATAAGGAGAGTGATAGAAAACAAGGTTTTTATAATGTTTAACATAATGTTTTTTTTAAATTTGTCATAATTTAAAAGATACTTTATTTCTACCCAAAGAAAATTAAATAGATGATTTTTTTGAACCGAAATAATTTTACTAAAGTTGAGGGATTATTTTAATATTCAGATAAGGTCTTAAGAAAATAAACATTCTTGATTAATTTCCACTACATAATCATAATCTCATCATTTGGATATACTATAATCTATTTCAGCAGTATGCCTTACACATGGAAATAAATGTTCAAAAGGAATTTTTCAAGCATGAAGCACTATTATGAATAATAATTTCCACAGGTCACTTATTCATCAACTAAATACTAATTTAAACAAAAATTTATATGAAAAATTTTCCAATAAATTAAATTTTATCTTCAAAATAAAATATTATTAAACTTTAAAATTAATCTATTCCAACATTAATAATCATCAAAAAATACATGTTTCTAAATTTATAGTAAAAATCGGTCCCTAAATTTCCAAGATATTCAAATTATATCATGAATCACCATAAGTCCACAATTGTATTTGTCTCTAAATTAAAATTAAAATTTTAATACATATAATATCCTCCATCTCCCGAGATAATAATAATCACTAAATCCCCAAATCATTTTTCAAACCCAATGTTATCAATTTGATAAAACAAATGTCCCTAAAATTAAAATAACATTTACCCATTAGATATAAAAAATTGTCTTACTAATCAAGACATGATGTATTATATTAGTAAGCATTACCCCCTTGTCTCCCATTGTTTATGGGTTCAAACCCCGTGACCTTGCCAAATGTAATGGGTTATCACTCGACATGCGAGTTTTCTTTTTTCTAAAACAATACTAATATGTCATCCATGATCGATATATTGGAAATTATAGAAAAAATCTAATCAATATAGTTATCCATAAAATACGAATACATAAATAACTCATCCTTTTATATTCACATAGGTCCTTCCATTCTCTATACTTTATCATATTGAAGAGGGTATTGACTTGGGTAATGTTCTAATTCCATAAATTTAAGGAAATGAAATATAAATAATTTTTAAGATGTTTTTTATTTCCATTAATCGTACTCTTCATTTTTCCTTTAAGATTCTTTGATATAGATCCATATATCTAAAATATAAAGAACTTATCTATTCTATTGAGACACAATCTTGGTTTTCTCCTTAAATATTTCATGAATTATAGAAATCATGCATCATCATCCCCATGGTCTCTACCATTTGATATCTTATAAAAGACCATCCTTCTCTTATTTAGTGATTTAAAAAAAATTAAGGTAGATGTTGTTAATAATATTTTGGGACAACTGATTTGGAATTAATAAATTATCTTTCACATCTATCAATATACTGGTTGGTAGGGAATCACCACCAAATTTTCCATCATGGTAAATGTTGGTACTCCTTCATTGGGTTCCATCCATTGACTAAATCAAAAAATCATAGTGGTAGTTACCATATTCATAGTTAAAATATTGTATATTGTTTTATAGAATATAATGACACCATATTTTCATCCTAAAATAACTTTGGATTAATATATGTAATTCATTTCCATTAAAAATTTAAATCCTTCGTAATGGTATGTATATAAAATGTGAATTATATTAATTATATCACAATGGAGTGTCAAACTAGGTTCACAGTAAGTCCAGTTGTCATGTACCAGGTTATCCCGAATCAGGATTGGGACACCTTGTCAGAGTTGTTACCCCTAGGTATATATGTTCAAGAACCACATCCACTTGTAGTATACAGACACCTATTTATTTATAGGAACGACCACATAATATATACCCCACTAAAATTATTTTATGTTCTTCTAATCATATTATCAAAGTTTATAATATATTTATCTTTCTTAATATATCTATTGAAAATTAGTTTATGAATTTTTAAAACTATATTACATACATGAAAATTAAATGACAACATTAAATAAAATATAGCATATAAAATACATTCGGGACACCCATAAACTCCTAGATTAATTGTGAAAATCATTTGTAACACACTTCATTACATTTTGGGTAAAATTAAAACATAACAAAGGGGTGATATATGATTCTTAGTAAGGGTATGAAATTAAAGGTAAGCAATTATAAACAGTTGTTCTTGGTGAATGAATAAAAAAACATTCCATTAGAACATAATCTTATGAATAATATTTCAAGAATAAAAGATTATTAAATAATTCCAATTAAATAATTACATGAGAATGGTTCTTAACTGTGGATATTATACTAGACTCATAATCACTTGGATTATCAATTACTAATTTAATTATTAGGGAATACAAAATGACAGATATTATAAACATATCGTCAAGGGCTTGACCACGATATCTGAAAATAAATGGTTAAGGCCTCATCCAATCCATTTATATTTTTTCTCATTAAACCTACCAATGAATAGAGGGTTATATTGGACCCCGCCCATCACTAAATAATTCTAAAAAACTCCTCTTATGAAAACAGTGAATAATAAATAATAAACATTTTAATTTAAAAACCATAATATGAAATGTGAATACTTTAACCATAAACAATGAATGGTTTCCAAAACCACATACCAAGAAAAACTCATCAAAAACCCTTAAACAATATGTGTTATATGGTATCATGAGATATAAAATTCTATTAATAAAAATATTAAACAATGTTTTCTCATTTGGATGAAGATAACGTTGAAATTTTCATGAGGTAAATAATCATTAAACAATCCAATGTGTCCCATAAAACATTGAAACATTTAAGTAACAATACGAATGAAGGAATCATCAAATGAAAATTTGAATATCATTATAATATGAAGTATTAGGATATGATATATCAAATTTATGTACATACCCCAAACATGCATGACATAAGTTTTGAAGAATGCATATATCTCACAAAAGTAAAATTGGGATGATGAAAACCCATTTTACTTTGGAGAGAAGTGTTCTTTTCGAAAATAAATTTTATTTGTCCTAAATTCATATTTTAAAAAATATTTTACTAGAAATTAAAATTTAAATAAAATGAAATTATATATTCAGCATAAATTATGTCCCAATGAAATGAAATTGTGTTTAATGTGTTTTCAGGAAACATTAAAAATGAAACATTCTATTTCGGTTTATATAAAATTTAAAGATAATTTAAATTGGAAAGGAATGTTTTTTTTATAAAAACAAAAATAAACCACAATATTTTTCAAGATAAAATTTGTTCATTTAAGAAATTAATTATGTATTAAAACATATTTGAGAGTTTACATGACAATTGGAAAGAAATCCAAAAGTTCACTTTAATCGAGCCTACTTATCGAGAATAATTGAGAAAGGAAGAATATTAAAACATGTACTTCCCCCATTAAAATTGTGAAATTATCTAGATATATGAGTTTGTAATATATAAAATACATTTAATGAATATACATAAAAAATAAGGATTTCATTTGGTTAATGATATATAAAGCATAACCCGAATGAAAATTGGTGGTTTGAGGTGAATCCCATACCACTCTGTAGTCAATAAATTATTATGCAAAATAAAACTAATAATAATAAAATGAAGAATTAAATAAACTTAATTATCTATCAAATGTAATTTTAAATACACCCTAGACAAGAAATAGTTTTGAATAAGTCATACCTCATAGAAAGAAAGGTGAGATGAGAAAACAATTACCATATCTCTAAAAGTGTTCTACACATGAACTTATTACCATAAATAATCTAATTAGATATAATAAATAATTAATTATTAACATTTTAAATAGTTATTTTCTTTAATATAATTTTATTATGTTCATTAATGGTCTTTTTGATGAGTTATAAGATACAACTTTATCCTTTGTGAGCGTTTGTTTCCTTGGTTTTCATGATTGGTTTAGTTGTATATGAGTATGGAAGTTCATTCAAAATGAGAATAGATATATGGAATTTAATTTATATTATATTATTTGACAATTAAATTATTATATAGTTATTTAATTAATTTTTTAATTTTAGGTAAGGATGAATCATCATATAATAAATTTGTGATAATTGTTTAGATTATTTTGGGTTTTTTCATTCATCACATAGTAGTTTTGATTTATTAATTAACCCCAAGTATATATAATGGATCCATAACATATAATAGGATGTAAAACATATTTTATAATAATTTTTAACCATAAAAAGGGTTTTATGGACAGCCTTTAAGGTGTTAATAGAAATTAAAAACACTTCATCCAGGAATACGATAAATCAACACATTAGGGATGATGTTTTCGTTTTTAAAAAAAATGAGAGGGAAGATAACTAATGAAGAATTAATCCCTCATGAGAATAATATTACAATATATATAATATAATAAATATATCATGACACTTTGAGATAGGGTGGTTAGGATAAAATAGGAAAAGAATAAAACATGAAAATAAATTAAAAGAAACAGAAATAGGGTTACAACTCTTTATTTTCTTCTCCTTGAGAACCTATTTAATGAAATGAGATTGTTCTTTTCATAATACCAATGGAACGTAGGAGTGGGGGTTGGGCCTGGTAAGTGTATTGGGTATGAATTTGACATGAATAAAATATTTTAATTTGTGAGGATACGTTTAGGATATATCAAATGTATGTAAATACCCCAAACATTGAAGAAATAAGTGTTGAATAAGGAATATATCTCAGAGAAGTAAAATTGAGATGATGAAAACCATTTTTACATTATAGAGAATAGTTATTTTGGAAAATAAATTTTAATTTTCTTGAATACAGATTTTAGAAAATTATGTCCTAGAAATTAAAATTTAAAGACAATGAAATTATATTTTAATCATAAATTATGTCCCACTAAAGTAAAATTGTGTTTTATGACTTTAAAGAAACATTAGAAATGAAATATTTTAGTTCGGTTTAATGAAAATTTAAATGGAATTTAATGTGCAATGAAATTTTTTCATAAAAACCGAAATGAACCAATATGGTTTTCATTATGAAATATTTTCTTTGGATAAATTAATTATGGCTTAAAACATTTTTTATAGTGGACATGAAAATTGGTAAGAAATCAGGAAGTTCCCTATAACCGGGCCTTCTTATCAGGAATTATTGAAAAAGAAACAATATTAAAACATTTATTTTCCCATAAAAATGGTGAAATTATATGGATAATGTGTTTGGAATATATATAATGCATTTAATGAATGTACATAAATAAGAAGGATTTTATTGGGGTAAAGAGATTGACAGCTTAACCTGAATGAAAATTGGTGGTTCGAGGAGAATCCCTTACAACATTGTAGTCAATCGAAAATCATTCCCCAAAAAATTTAAAAAAATCAAATTTCTAATTGAATAAAATGAATTATATATCAAATTTAATTATAAATACAACATAGATAAGAAATAGTTTTGAATAAGGCATACCTCATCGAAATAAAGGTGATAATGGAAAACACTTACCATATACCACAATGTTTTCAAGCCTTGAACATATTACCATGTATAATATTATTAGATATAATAAATCATTAATAATGAAAATTTTAGACAAATATTTTATATAATATAATTTTATTAGTTTCATTAGTGTTATTTTTGATGAGTTATAAGTTATAACATTATCATTTAGGAGCATTCTTTTCCTTGGTTTTCATGATCGGTTTAATTATATATGAGTATGGAAGTTTATGTAAAATGGGAATAGATAAAATGAATTGAATATATATTTTATTAATTAACACACATGTTATTAAGTGGTTATATAACAATTTTTTTAATTTTTGGCCAGGATGAGTTATCAAATAATACTTTTATGATAATTATTTAGACTATTTTGGTTGTTTTCCAATCATCACAATGTAGTTTTATTTTATTAATTAACATTTGGTATTTATAATTGATCCATAACATTAAATAAGATGTAATAAATATTTTATAATCTTGTTTAAACATAATAATGGTTTTTTGGATTGCCTTTTACGAAATTAATGGCAATTAAAATCTCTTCATCCTTGAATACGATAAATAAACAAATCACGAATGATGTTATCATTATTATAACATAATGAGGGGGAACACAATTAATGAAGGATTACTCCCTAATGTAAATAAAATTACATTATATAAAATATAATATATATATATATATATACGATTTCACATTGAGATATGCATGTTAGGATAAAATAAGAAAAGATAATAAGTTAAAAAGAAATTAAAAGAATTAGAAATAGGTTTATAACTCTTGATTTTATCCTCCTTGAGAACCTCTTTAGGGATATTGTATTATTATTTGAACAATACCAATGGATATTGGGTGTGGGGTATGAGCTTTTTATATGTATTGGGAATAAATTGGGAAAGAATAAAATCTTGTAATGTGTGAGGATAAGGGGTGGTGAGGGTGGAATGTATAATGCAGAAGAGGTGTGTTTTTTGAAAATTTAATTCATTAGATTATTATTATTTTTTCATGCCTATGAATAGTTTTAAAATTATCACTAATAATATTTAAATAATTAAATTTATATCATGATTATGGTACACAAATTAGCGATGAGTCAATGAATAGTGTATTTAACTTATAATATATTTATACCGTAAATTACAATTTTTTAAAATTCCCCAAAAAATCATGTTTTTTAGAAAAATAATATAAATTAACCCCAACCATTTATTTAAATTTAGAATTAGAAAAATCAATCAATTTTGAAAAACATTTATTTATAAATATGATAATTCTAATTTTTAATTAAAATCATCATTTGATAAAAAATACCAATTTTTATATTATACCCTCTTTTATGAAACTTTTACAAATTATCTAAGGTCTCAAAGAATTATGTTATAAAAATTAGATAAAAAAATATTAATTTATGACTACATTTTCTAAAAACTAAATTTTCTTTTAATTAATTATATTAATTATTTTATTAAAAATAAAAAATTTGACTATAAAAATATGAAAACCTAATTAAAAATTTATAAAACATTTATTTACCTATACTATAATATAATTATATAATATTATCAATTATAAGATGTATATATTTTATTTTTACATTTATGGTTGAGTAAATTTTTCTAATGGTCACATTATTATTCTATGAATCAAATTATTATTCCAATAGTCTCATTACTCTTCATCATAAATAAAACATATCATTAAAATAACAAAAATTTAACAAAGTAAATTTTAATATTACTCATTCAAAAATATTCTTTATTTTTTCAAATATAATTTATAAAAGTGTCCAATTTATTATAATACAAGTTCTCCATTTATTAGCGGTGAAACATTGTTTAAAAAAATTTATCATTTTATGGGTAAAACTGGATTTATTATTATGTAATACCTATAAACATATTTTGGTTGAATGTAAAAATATTTGATTTAATATGTAATATATGATTATATAAATATATATATCAAAAAATGTAATTAATTTATTTTTTAAAAATAAAATTTCAAAATGGGCATAAAAATGGTTTTTATAAAAATACATCATTCATGTTCAATAGGTTTTAATTTATAATTAATAGGTAACCAAAGAATCAATTTTATAAAAAAGTGTAATATATAATTACATAATTTACATAATCTCATTCAATCCCTCCAATTCAAACATCTAGTAGATAAATACAATAATTATATCATAATATTTATTCGCTTGTTTATGCTTGTTGTTCTATATAATGTAAGTTATTAAAGAACATAAATGTTTAAAAATATATACAGTGAAGTCTTGTGGTATTGCATATTATTCTTTAGTTATGATTTCATAGATTATTTTCTTTAATTTCATATGATTCTTTTATTGTGACTAACCAATATTTTTTCCATGATTCATGTTTATGATCTTATGATATGCATGAAATGTTCTTCTAATGTCATGATCAAATTTTGAAACACCACTCATGTTTGTATTTAAATGTATCCCTTGATTATCCTTACCCTGTATATTTGATCTCCCATTTTCATGTTTTCTTTCCCAATGTTATGAAAATATGTTTTGCATATGATTTGTCAAATAGTTATGCTACTCATGAAGATCCTAGTGGGAGAAAATGTAGTTAACTTATGTAGCATTTATTTTGTTCCCATGATTCCAAAGGAATTAGACTAATAAGTTATTTGGTTGTGTGTTTGTATAATGTTTATATAATTCAAAAAATTTATGTAATGTTAATGTATGGTAATCAAGGGTCTCTATAGATGGTATCATAAAAAGGGTTAGTTATCCTTTTGAATATAGGATGTGAAAATATTAGTGAGAATCCAAAGGACATGTATAGGGATAAGTCTAAGGATAAAGATAATTATTTGAAAATTTCATTGAATTCGGGTAAAGGATAGAGTGAGTGATTTGATTGAAATACAACCTTTTCTAGATACTATAATTGGATGTGGATCAGAAACAGATGTTCCTAGGATTAACAACTCTGACAAGGTGTGTTGGGCCTGACTTGAAATTAATTGGTCCATGACAATGAGCCTTGTTGCAAAACTAGCATGACATTCCTAAGGATATTATTTGGGAATTCATAAACACATTAGGTTCCATCATGAAGTATTTAAACGGAACATGGTTATGAATAACATAGGTTAATGATGGGGTTTCATACATTAAAGAAGGTGACATAATTTAGACATCTTATAAGTGACTCATCATGATTATGCGGTTCTTCATTATTAAAGATATTTCTTTCTCTATTATTTGATTATAGTCAATGGATAGAAGCTGAAGGAACCTTGATAATGTATTTTGTGATGAAAAATAAAAAGATTTCATCCTGAACAACTAAATTATACATGAGATATAATGAAATAATTTATAGGTATTCCCACTCAGATTTATCGATATATGAATCATGCTGTAATTCAAAATTAGAAATTGAGGGAACAACATTAAGTTGAATCCTTCATGGGTCAATCTCCACCTTTTCAATGGGTCTTATAATCCAATTGTTTCTAAAAAATGGATTAGAACTACTAATACAACATTTTACGTCCACCAATGTTTAGAGCATGAGAAATTCAATCACGATGTTTATTAGTTAGAAGATAAAGAAGACTAGTGGTGGAATATAATTAACAATATGAGGAGTAATGATGAAAATGAATCAATGTATTTAGATTAGTTCAATAAATTATTTTTTAACAAGTAATTTATTAAGATTATTCTTACAATAATGGATCAAGAGTTCCTTGAGTAAAATCAAAGGGATGATGAATCATTTAGTAATAAAAGGGAAATTTCACAATATATTCATGTTACACTTCATAAATTATCATCCATCATGAAACCTAAGTACATAGGTTCATTACTGTCTTAATTTTGGGTATAATAAGATGTCTGGCCATTAGAGAATTTATTATCTATGGTTAAATTGTTAATTTTTCAACCATGTTTGAAATGTAGGTTGGAATCATGTATCTATCCCAATGTGTTGACAGGTGACAAAATATATAGTTCTAGGGAAAATCTAAAAAACCATGAAAAGAAGAAGACAATCATTCCATTATGATCTATGTGAGGGAAGAAACATAGTTGAAAGTTCCTAAAGGAGAATAAATTTTTTTATTTGGTTAAGGGAAGGCCATCATATATTTTATTTCCAAAGTGATAGGAATATTTTATCTACTAGTGTGAATGAAGAAAAAGTATCATGGAATGTACCTCCAATGATTTTATACTACAATTGTAAGGAGAGTGGGAATTATTCTAACTAGTTCCCAAAACCATGTGCTGGTGATGATGATTAACATCAACAAACATAGTAAGATAAGCGAAAATGGTAAATCTCAAGAAATTTATATTTTCAAAAAGGGGTTTGATAATCACATGGTAAAAGGTACACATACAATCAAATATATAAATATTAATTCTTTATTTGATTCTAGATATACCCACTCATCCATTTTTAAATGATCTTTGATGGGTCATAATATTTCAAAAAAATGATTAGTTGTGGAATTAGTAGTGGAAAATACTAATGGTATGATGATTTTACCACATGTCTATGATTACTCTCAAGTTAAAATTTGGGGGAATGTGATTACTATAAATCTTGATATTCATTGGTATAATTTGATGTCCTATTACGTATTAATTCGATTTATCTACCTAATTCCCTCATCAATTTTGAAGGAATGGAATTTATACATTATATTTAAAGTTTTCCTATGATTATCTATTAAAGTGATGTAAAGTAGGAACTTCCTGTAGAGATTACATCCAGTGTATGGGTCTTAATTCCCTTTCATAAGGAAATTTTATCTCAAATGGTTTTTTTTGAAAATCAACATCAAAGATATACCTATTATTATGTAATTTGAGGATATATTTTCAGAATATTTTTCTACACATCCACAAAAATGTGAAGTTTGGTTCTAAATAGAACTCATACATGGTTACACACCAATTTCAACTTCATCCTATAGAATATACCCATTATATTTGCAAGCAGTGAGTATTAAACTCCATGAAATCTATGACAAGGGATACATTAGGATAACTGTGTCACCTTGGTGTTCAGCTATTCTTTCTGTGAAAAATATAGATGAATCAATGTGACTCTACATTGATTATTGGGAGTTGAACAATATCATGATCAAGAACATGTATCCTCACCCACATATTCATGATTTATTTTATCAACTGTGTGAAGCGAAATTCTTTTCCAATATTGAACATCATTCTAGATATCATCAATTAAGGGTCAAGAAATAAGATATACCTAATGTAATATTCCATACAAGGTATGAACACTATGAATATATATTAATTCAATTGTCTCTTATGGATTCTCCTACTATCTTCATTGATTTAATAAAAAGAGTCTTCCAATATTATATCGATTAGTTTGTGGTGGTATTTATAGATGATTTCTTATCTATTCAATGTGAATGTGAAAACATGAAAATCACTTGAAAATTGTAAAAAATTCACAAGGGAAGGATAAACAATATGGAAAATTTAGATAGTGTGAATTGTTTATACAAAATTATTCATTCATGGGTTTCATAATCTCAATAAATGGTATATAAATAGATACATCAATGAAAAAGGCTATTTATTTTTGTCCTGGACCAGCCACGGTGACTGAGATCCATTTCTGCCTTGGTTTAGTAAGATATTATTGATATTTTATGGATACTTTTATCAGGAAACTCTAATCCTCTATCCAAGTTAATCTGAAGGGTGTCAGGCTCCTCTAGAAAAATGGATATGAAAAAAATTTCATTGAACTGAATAGATTTCTAGTCAGTGGACCTATGATTATGTTACCCTATTTTAGATATGAGCTTGTAGTCTATATTGATGCATCAAAGAATGGATTGGGATGTTTTATTCTATAGAATAATATGGTTATCTCTTATTCATCATTTAAATTTGTGATTCATTTTAAAAATTACCATACTTGGGATTTTGAGTTAGAAGTGGAAATTTATTATTTAAAGATATGGAGGCATTATATTTCTATAGAAAAGTGTGATATATATATATATATATAGAATAAAATTATGAAATATATATTCAAATAGAATGGGTTGATCATGTGAAAAATAATATTGTTATATTTATGAAGGATTATTAATTCTCAACACAATAACACCCTAGGAAATGAAACAAGTTGGCTGATGCATTGGGTCAAAATTATCACGATAGCTTCTCCTAGATGTGGATTACAAAAGATATAATATTTCTATATTTTCAGTAGATAGATCCAGAAATCATAAAGGAAAGGGGAAAATACTATATTTCTAAAATGAACAATCGACCCTTATCCAGGTGAAGATTAAGAAGGCGCTGAAAGAATATGTAGAGAAGTAAATGAAATTTATAAATAGTCTATAACTTACCGTTGATTGGGAGGGTATAATATGGTTCAAGAAACATGTATGTGTTTCTTCTTATTATATTTTATGGAGATATTATAGAAATTTCATAGTGATTAATTTTTTATTTATCCTATAAGTATGAAGATGTTTAAGGATTTGAAAGAATACTTCTTCTATGATGGCATGCAGATAGATATTGTGGAGTTTATATCTCAGTTCAAAATAGGTCAGCAAGTTTAGGTTAAATGAAAAAGTATAACAGGATGTTGCATCTTTATCCATACAAAATTAGAATGGTGAGATCATCAATATGGATTTTGTCATTTGACTCACCAAAACCACTAAAGGGATTAACACAATATGGGTGGTAGTCAATCACCTTACAATTAAATCACACATTATTTTTATCATAGATTAATTATATTTGAATCATATTTATAGGATATTCATTAAGGTAGTGTTTAGTTTCATGGAGTACCACAATCCATTGTATCAGATCAAGATATGGGGCTTACCTATAAGGCCCCAGCCTTAAACCTTACTTAATCTTGAGTTATTAAAATATTACACATTGAGGATCTTTTCAAGTTTAGTGTTTTAGAGAATTAGATCATGAAACTTGCATTACATTCCACATTTAAACAAAGTGGTTATATAAAAGACAATATTCATTCTTCCCATAAACATATTTAAAATAAAACATGGATTCTTTCTTGACACATCCTTGACACTATCATCACATCATGTACCCTTCCCTTGACCTGTGAAAAACATTTCAAAAACATGGGATGATCATAAAAAGCTAAGTAAGGGATATAAAAATATGGAAAGGAAACATGAGTTCATATATACATAAGAATGAAATCATACTTTACCCATAAAACATAAGCACTTTTACACACCTCATCAAATCATGAATAAATCATAGTAATCATAAGATATAAAAGGTAACTTGAGGCATTCATAACATTCTTACATAGGGATTAACCCTCTTGGTTACGTTTTGGAATACCCATCACAGTATATTCCCTAAATCTCTTCGGAGAAACCTTAACGTTTCACTCCTTCGTGTTACCCAATGCATTGGAGAGCTATATCGGGCTCACCCGCCCTTAGTTTATCACGGAACCACCCGTTTTCATAACAATTCCCAAGAACCATAACATAAATGTATCACATAAAACATGCATAAAGGAAATATAACATTTCCACATTTCAATCAAAATATAACATTTTAGGATATTGAAATAATGAATCCATAAAAAAATCCATTTTCAAAACCATTTAAAACATTTAATAAAGAGATTTCTGAATCAAAGTGTCCCATACCACCTTGAAGATTTTAACATTTTTAACCATTAATATCCATATAAATAAATCCTTAAAACCATTCTAAAACATGGATATTAATAAGAACAAATCATTATAACATTTAAATCGATATTTTGGTTAAAGGGTTTTTACCAAAATTAGAGACACTTGAATACCATAATAGAGGAATAACCTTTAATCAGAACTTTACAATATCATGAGAATAAATGGATTCATGATATAATATTCTAAAGGATAGTATATACACCATATAAGAGTGAATTGGTGAAAAACAATAATGAAGTCTCAATAGAGATGTAAAATGTGATGAAATCCCTTATAAAGAAGGTATCCTTAAATTTAGGATAAATCAATCTCAAAATTATGTGTGACAAATCTAAATACACCCAATATAATTGGATATTAAGTGTAAAACAATAAAAGGTCATTCACACATATTCAAATGATGACATATTCAATAACTACATGTTGAACCCAAAGAAATCGAAATTGGGTTAAAAAGTTACCTTGGTAAAATTCGACAGCCTAACGGCGTCACTTCAAAAATTCAGAAAATGAGTTGATGAGAGATAAAAAGGGAATATCATCACTTGGAAATAAAATTTACATCAATCAGGATATATAAGAACATATCCAAACATAATATTATGTGAATTAAAATACATAACAAACGAAGTCTTTTGAAAAGAGGAGGGTGAAAGGTTCCATTACCGACTTGGGTAACTTTCGAAAAGTACACCCCATTGAAAAAGTGTCATAAAATAAATATGTAAATACCCATAAATGGAATTATATTACAAAAGGAGTATAATAATGGGTAGTACATAAACCACTCAAAGGAAATTTTGGCAAATGTAGCATAATTCTCACGGGAATAAAAGTGAGATGAAACATCTCTTACAAAAACTCGGCAGCCTAATGGCGCTACTTAAAACTTCCAAAATCGATTGATGAGAGGAAATAGGTTCTCTCATCACATCAACATAATGTTTACAGAAAGAGTAATAAAAAATAACATCCCCCAACATAACAAAGATGAGCATAAAAGAAGTGACATAAAGGAGAGTACATAAAATGAAAGAGAGAGGTTAGATCTCTTACGAAAATTCGGCAGCCTAACAGAGCCACTCAAAACTTCCAAAATGGATTGATGATAAAGAATAGGTTCTCTAATCATATGAACATGAAAAATACAGTAAGAGTAATATAAAAGAACATTCCAATAAAAATAAATATGAGCTTTAAAGGAATGACATAAAAGAGTGTACTTAAAAAGAAAGAGAGGAGTAGAATCCCTTTCCTCGGGTCCGACATGACTAGATCGTTCTTTAATCTCCTGAATAATAAACTTCAGTTACTATCTACTTCATTAAGAACATTTTTCAAGATCATTATTCCTTTTATATCACTTATTTCCATGTTATAAACATTATGTAATCATTTAAGTTAATAATGATTGTTTTATCGATATTTGGTTCTTAAGTCAAAAAGTGGACTTCTTACAATTACATGTTGTTCGTGTGGTCAAAGGTTCTTTATATCCAGAATGACATTCATGATTTGGATATCATATATATCATATATATCTAGCATATACATGTATTTATAATATCACATAATCATTTTGAGGTAAGAAATGAAATGCACCGTTCATGGAGACGGTAAGCCGTACGTACGCATGAACGCTACTTTCATTTCTATCTCATACTTTAATGGAAAGAAATAATAATGATATATAGGTATATTATAATTCTAGTATAAAATCATGTATAATAACTTTAAATACAACCTTTATACGTCCAACATATGGAATTAACGAATCACATCACTTTGAGGGGGCGGTAGTCCGCACTTCCTTAAATGAAGATATCGCGTTTACCCATAATGGAAACCATAAAGGTATGCCCAAAATGAAAAATACAGAATCTTAAAAAACATAAACATATTATATATCATATATAAATATAGTGTCATCTTAATGGCCACCTTTGAAGGTGTTAAAAGAATGTTGAACAATCATCATTTCGGGAGACAGAAATTCGCAATCCACGGAAAAAGTATGTTATTTAAACATTAGATGTAGGTGTGTGTAAGTGTAGCTGGAAAATTTCTTATAAAAACATACTAGTATATTGAAGATACTGGATTTGTTACAAAATAAATTAATAAAAAGAGTTTAGGGGGTTGGATAAGAAAAATAAAACAAAAGGACCCAAGTGAAGACATTACCTTAAAATCGGGTAACTCTCATTGGTTTGAGATCAAAGGCTTCCTTGGGAAGACTTCTGTCCAACGTGAGGCTTCAAGTAGTAAAAGAGGGAAGTGGAGAGACAAAATGGGCAGGTTTTGGCTGAGCCAAAGGCTTTGTGAGTGTGGGTAAGGAGGTATAGGTGGAGGCCTTTTATAAGAGGAGAGGAGGGGCACTCTTGTAAAGTTACAAAATGTTACTTTATTTTCAAAAGAGTTTCGGATTTTAAAGGTCCCACATTAATGTATTTCGAGGATAAGGTGATAAGGGTTCGAAATACACTCATCAAATAGGTTTTGGACATGTGTAGGTCTTAGATATTACATTATCTTTCCATTTTATTTAAATCGTTAAATAATGAGGTTATCGCTGCATCATCATGATGTCATAAATAAATTATTTTATTTAATGTCTAAAAATTATAAAAAATATACTATGATGTAGGAAATCCTTTTATATTTCCAGTGAATATTTATAGTAAAAAATATTATTTTTATAACCCCATGTAAAAATTGTTTTAGTAAAACATCTCATGTTTGTGTAATTTTTACATTAACATTAAATAAAAAGATATTTATGTCATTTCCCAACCAAAGTGGCTCCATGGGGTCCCCAAGTTGACCCATGGATTGTCTTGGTCGGCCATGACACATCCAATGAGGGTATGACATGTGTCTAGGTCATTTCATTTTATTAAAACATTATTCTTACCATAAACTACACTAATTACCTCTAATGGCGATTAAAAACTTAATAAGTTACTATTCACCAAAAAATTATTTTTATCCCATTGAACCACATTTTACTTCTTAATGACAACCATGTATGTCGGATTTCTGAAATTCAAAATACAAAGATGGAAAAATTTCATTTAAACGGAAAAATCAGTTTTTATAAGTACCACTAAGTGGATTCACTATTCATCAAAAATTGATGTTTTTCAGAAAAATCCCAAAAATTCACCCTAAGCTATTTTTGATATTCCGAATTCAAAAATGATGTCTATTTTACAAAATTTAAAACATATAAGTCACATTAATTAAATTAATAATTAATTCCCGCTGTCAGAGAAAATATCGTGTTTTTATGAAACAATAAGTATCAAAAGATTGACAGTAGTTTAAGTCTGATTTTAAAGTGAAATTAATTTCAATGACCACTATTGGATTTGATGGTAAAAATATATTCTAATTTCTCTTTAAAACCAATTCAAAATATAATCTAATAATATAAATAAATTAGATTAAAAAGTGGTTTTGAATTAAAATACAATATTTTACACTATTCATTAAAAAATGAACTTTATCAGAAAGATACCAAAAATTTACACAAAGTAAATTTTGATGTACCAATTCTTAAGAAGAGTTTTATTTAGTCCAAAAGGATGTATAAGAGTGAACAAAACTATATTTAATGATGGTTCTCCATCAAAAGGCGATAAATGAACCTTTAGTGAAAGCTAGGGCATATACGCCTAAAATTGAAATTTTTTCGTATTTTATGCCTTTATCTTTTATTGGATAAATGTAAAAACATTTAAAAACATATATAATAAAATTTTAGTTATTTATATACATTCCTTCCAATACAACGGTAACATGTTAACTTCCATTTAAAATATTATTATTTTATTATTAGAGTGCAACGTAAGATTCCCAAGAAACTCGTTGTGGCGTGTTGGGTATGCCATCGAGCATAGAGTCCCCTTTAAAGTCATATTAATATTTTATTCACAAATATGGATAAATAAAAAAAATTATATTCTTTATTTACCTGGGGTGTTACATCCTTCCCCCCTTTTGGTAATTGCATCCTCGCAATTTTTAAAATTGAGTTTGGAAACATCCTTGAAAGTCCCACATCGGAACAAGAGTCGGTAAAACAATCACGTTAAAATAAAGAAAGATAAGTACAAAGGTCACCCGAGTTAACCCATACTAGGATTCCATGTAGAAAAATATGGACATGGAGGAGAAAACATAGGGTCATGTTCTGATGGAGAGTGATAGAAAACATGTTTAGGAGAAAGTTAACCACAAGGAAATCACAAACATGTGATGGGTTAAACGGTATTCGATTCCCCAGTAGGAAAATTTAATAGACAACATTTTTGTTTTAAGTTACTTTTTATTGAGGAATTTATTCATAAGGAAACATAATCACTTATCATGTTGAATTTCAACTTTTACTAGATTCCTTAATCAAACTCATATTTTTTCCAAAAGACGAGTATTTAGGGATACTTGTTCGCATTAAGAGTAATATAATCAACTTATAGAGAATCACCTAATCCACCAAAGAGAACTATATACTTCCCATGTCTCTAGAATTTTACTACAACCAAAACCAAAAAGGTTAGTACAAGGTCAGATAATCCAGAAAACGATAACCCTTTAAAAAGACAATCTATGCATAATCTCCAAAATATGTCCAACATAACCCAAAGTTCAACGAGGACTATCCGATAAACAATTTGTCCATAAAATTATTCAAAGTAAACCAATATAAGATTTAAACCCAAATATTTGAAGGATTTAGTCACATAGTCTTCCAAGTTAAATCGTAACATTTATCTCCAAACAACATCAATTGTTCCTAAAGTCTCGTATTGAAATGTAATTAACCTAATCACATATCCTCCATGATAGGTTAATCATTTTCATAAATAACCCAAAGTCAAATTACTCTTAATTCATAAAATCATATAACTAAAAATAATTAGTCAAACTAACCAGGGACTTCACATAGTCCAGTGGAAGGCGATAAATACCAGTCGCACTTTGGTTATGGGTTCGATTCCCGCAGCTTTGTCCGACGCGACAGGTAGTCACACGGTCTACATGTTGTCCTTTTTCCAAAACTATATAATTCTCAAATCATTCCCCAAAAAGGGATAAATTCATCAAAAATAACCATAATATAATTTAACATCAAAAGTAAGTATCATATAAACCCAAATGGTTTTTTATAACTATGTCCACAAAAGAAAAGATAAATATTCCTTGAATAAAATTTGTATATATTAAACATCCGGGTTACACATAATATAAAAAGTCTTCTAATGTAACCCCATCATCAAAAGAGACATAATACTCTTAAGAATTTCATCATAACTCTTGAAGCCCTTATATGTTGACATCTTACTCATTCAACATTCTTCATGATCCATTAACCATTCCTTTCCAACTTATTTCGAAATACCACTTTCCTACAAACAAAATCATGAATCATATCCTAAGATTACAAAATATGAAAACAATAGTCCTGAAATAATACATACCTTTGATTGGTCATTTTCAGTTTCTTCATCCTCAATGGGAATGGCATTATGTATTGGTAAACGAACATTTATACGCTCTTGGTGATCCCATTCACGAAACTTCTTCATAGGACATGTGTTTGCAAAATGACCATGCACAACACATTTAAAACATTCAATTGATTCCTCAGAAAGAACTTCTTTCTCTTTCCTTAAGTCAACTGGATGCTTCCTTTTTCCATGGTATGTTCCTGCTTTATGACCTTAATTTACACATCTATAGTATATTTCTCTCCCTTTGAAACATTTTCCTAGGTGTTTCTTTCCACATATTTGACACATAGGTTTTTGAACACACATACCTTTATGATTATTACCTGAACTTCCATAGGTATTTGTTTCTCGCATATATGATTCCTTAGAGAAATCACCAAGGTTTAGGTGGTCAATCATGACTCCAGATAGTTGGTTGAGGATAATCACAAGAGTTCTCATTGCAGCTCCCATATCATTCAGTTGCTTGCTCAAAAAACTGTCACAGTTTCCTTCACATCCACTGTTACTTTGGTGCCTGCTAGATCCAGCCATTTACTAAAACCAAAAAGGTCAGTGTGAGTATATCAACAAAACCATCATGTACTAATGAGGAAGATAAACACTAAGATATACTTACTCATTCACTTTATCTAAAACTAGGACTCTTTCTAAAATCTTAACCGTTATGGTAATGTCACTTATGCTTAAAGAATACCCTAACCTCTAAAGTTATCTAAACCGATCTTTGATACCAACTATAAGGCCCCAGCCTTAAACCACACTTAATCTTGAGTTATTACAAGATTACAAATTGAGGATCTTTTTAGGTTTAGAGTTTTAGTGAATTAGATCATGAAACATGCATTACATTCCACATTTAAACAAAGTGGTTACATAAAAGACAGTATTCATTCTTCCCATCAACATATTTAAAATAAAACATGGATTCTTTCTTGACACATCCTTGACACTATCATCACATCATGTACCCTTCCCTTGACCTGTGAAAAACATTTCAAAAACTTGGGATGAGCATAAAAAGCTCAGTAAGGGATATAAAAATATGGAAAGGAAACATGAGTTCATATATACATAAGAATGAAATCATACTTTACCCATAAAACATATGCACTTTAACATACCTCATCAAATCATGAATAATTCATAGTTATCATAAGTCATAAAAGGTAACTTGAGGCATTAATAACATTCTTACGTAGGGAGTAACCCTCTTGGTTACATTTTGGAATACCCATCACAGTATATTCCCTAAATCTCTTCGGATAAACCTTAACGTTTCACTCCTTCACGTTACCCAATGCATTGGAGAGCTATATCGGGCACACCTGCCCTTAGTTTATCACGGAACCACCCATTTTCATAACAATTCCCAAGAACCATAACATAAATGTATCACATAAAACATTCATAAAGGAAATAAAACATTTCCACATTTCAATCACAATATAACATTTTAGGATATTGAAATAATGAATCCATAAAAAAACCATTTTCAAAACCATTTAAAACATTTAATAAAGAGATTTCTGAATCAAAGTGTCTCATACCACCTTGAAGATTTTAACATTTTTAACCACTAATATCCATATAAATAAATCCTTAAAACCATTTTGAAAACCTTGATATTAATAAGAACAAATCATTAAAACATTTAAAGCGATATTTTGGGTAAAGGGTTTTTACCAAAAGTAGAGACACTTGAATACAATAATAGAGGAATAACATTTAATCAGAACATTATAATATCATGAGAATAAATGTATTCATGATATAATATTCTAAAGGATAGTATATACACAATATAAGAGATAATTGGTGCAAAACAATAATGAAGTCTCAATAGAGATGTAAAATGTGATAAAATCCCTTATAAAGAAGGTATCCTTAAATTAAGGATAAATCAATCTCAAAATTATGTGTGACAAATATAAATACACCCAATATAATTGGATATTAAGTGTAAAACAATAAAAGTTATTTCACACATATTCAAATGATGACATATTCAATAACTACATGTTTAACCCAAAGAAATCGAAATTGGGTTAAAAAGTTCCCTTGGTAAAGTTCGATAGCCTAACGACGTCACTTCAAAAATTAAGAAAACGAGTTGATGAGAGATAAAAAGGGAATATCGTCCCTTGGAAATATAATTTACATCAATCAGGATATATAAGAACATATCCCAACATAATATTATGTGAATTAAAAAACATAACAAATGAAGTCTTTTAAAAAGAGGAGGGTGAAAGGTTCCCTTACCGACTTGGGTAACTTTCGAAAAGTACACCCCATTCAAGAAGTGTCATACAATGAATATGTAAATACCCATAAATGTAATAATATTACAAAAGGAGTGTAATAATGGGTAGTACATAAACCACTAAAAGGAAATTGTGGAAAATGTAGCATAAATCTCACGGGAATAAAAGTGAGATGAAACATCTCTTACGAAAACTCAGCAGCCTAACGGTGCCACTTAAAACTTCCAAAATGGATTGATGAGAAGGAATAGGGTCTCTCATCACATAAACATATTGTTTACAGAAAGAGTAATAAAAAATAACATCCTCAAACATAACAAATATGGGCTTAAAAGAAGTGACATAAAGGAGAGTACTTAAAAAGAAAGAGAGAGGTCAGATCTCTTACGAAAATTCGACAGCCTAACGGCGCCACTCAAAACATCCAAAATGGATTGATGAGAGAGAATAGGTTCTCTCATCATATGAACATAAAAAATACAGTAATATTAATATAAAATAACAGCCCAATAACAAGAAATATGATCTTTAAAAGAATGACATAAAAGAGTGTACTTAAAAAGAAAGAGAGGAGTAGGATCCCTTACCTCGGGTCCGACTTGACTCGATCGCTCTTTAGTCTCCTGAATAATAAACTTGAGATAATTTATACTTACTTATAAACCTTTTTAAATATCATTATTGATTTTATATCACTTATTGCCATGTTATAAACATCTGGTAATCATTTAAGTTAATAATGTTTGTTTTGTCGATATTTGGTTCTTAAGTCAAAAAGTATACTTCTTACAATTACAAGTTGTTCGTGTGGTCAAAGGTTCTTTTTATCCAGAATGACATTCCTGATTTTTATATCATATATATCATATATATCTAGAATATACATGTATTTATAATATCACATAATCATTTTGAGGTAAGAAATGAAATGCACCGTTCATGGAGACGGTAAGTCGTACGTACGCATGAACGCTACTTTCATTTCTATCTCATACTTTAATGGAAAGAAATAATAATGATATAGAGGTATATTATAATTCCAGTATAAAATCATGTATAATAACATTAAATCCACCCTTTATACGTCCCACATATGGCATTAACGAATCACATCACTTTGAGGGGGCGGTAGTCCGCACTTCCTTAAATGAAGATACCGCGTTTACCCATAATGGAAATCATAAAGGTATGCCCAAAATGAAAAATACAGAAGCTAAAATAAAACATAAAAATATTATATATCATATATAAATATAGTGTCATATTAATGGCCACCTTTGAAGGTGTTAAAAGAATGTTGAACAATCATCATTTCGGGAGACAGAAATTCGCCATCCCCGGAAACAGTATGTTCTTTAACCATTAGATGTAGTTGTGTGTAAGTGTAGCTCTAAAATTTCTTATAAAAACATCCTAGTATATTGAATATACTTGATGTTTTACAAAATAAATTAATAAAAATAGTTTAGGGGGTTGGATAAGAAAAATAAAACAAAAGGACCCAAGTGAAGACATTACCTTAAAATCGGGTAACTCCTTTTGGTTTGAGCTCAAAGGCATCCTTGGGAAGACTTATGCCCAATGTGAGGCTTCAAGGAGTAAGAGAGGGAAGTGGAGAGACAAAATGGGCAGGGTATGGCCGAGCCAAAGCCTTTTGGAGTGTGGGTAAGTAGGTAGAGGTGGGGGCCTTTTATAAGAGGAGAGGAGGGTCACTCTTGTAAAGTTACAAAATGTTACTTTATTTTCAAAAGTGTTTCGGATTTTAAAGGTACCACATTAATGTATTTAGAGGATAATGTGATAAGGTTTTGAAATAAACTCATCCAATAGGTTTTGGACAAGTTTAGGTCTTAGATATTACATTATCTTTCCATTTTATTTAAATCGTTAAATAATGAGGTCATCGCTACATCATCATCATGTCATAAATAAATTATTTTATTTAATGTCTAAAAATTATAAAAAAACTACTATTATGTAGGAAATCTTTATAGATTTCCAATGAATAATTATAGTCAAAAATATGATTTTTATATCCCCATGTAAAATTTTTTTTAGTAAAACATCTCATGTTTGTGTCATTTTTACATTAACATTAAATAAAAAGATATTTATGTCATTTCCCAACCAAAGTGGCTCCATGGGGTCCCCAAGTTGACCCATGGATTTTCTTGGTCGGCCATGACACATCCAATGAGGGTAGGACATGTGTATAGGTCATTTCATTTTATTAAAACATTATTCTTACCATAAACTATACTAATTACCTCTAATCGCGATTAAAAACATAATAAGTTACTATTCACCAAGAAATTATTTTTATCCCATTGAACCACATTTTACTTATTAATGACAACCATGTATGTCATATTTTTTAAATTCAAAACACAAATATGGAAAAATTTCATTTAAACGGAAAAATCAGTTTTTATAAGTACCACTAAGTGGTTTCACTATTCATCAAAAATTGAAGTTTTTCAGAAAAATCCCAAAAATTCACCCTAAGCTATTTTTGATATTCCGAATTCAAAAATGAATTCTATTTTACAAAATTCAATACATATAAGTCACATTAATTAATTTAATAATTAATTCCCGCTGTCATAGCAAATAGCGTGTTTTTATGAAACAATAAGTATCAAAAGATTAACACTAGTTTAAGTCTGATTTCCAAGTGAAATTAATTCCAAAGACCACTATTGGATTTGATGGTAAAAATATATTCTAATTTCACTTTAAAACCAATTCAAAAGATAATCTATTCATATAAATAAATTAGATTAAAAAGAGGTTTTGAATTAAAATACAATATTTTACACTATTCATTAAAAAAATGAACTTTATCAGAAAGATACCAAAAATTTACACAAAGTAAATTTTGATGTCCCAAATCTTAAGAAGAGTTTTATTTGGTCGAAAAGGATGTATAAGAGTGAACAAAACTATATTTAATGATGGTTCTTCATCAAAAGGCGATAAGTGAACCTTTAGTGAAAACTAGGGCATATACGCCTAAAATTGAACTCTTTTCGTATTTTATGCCTTTATCTTTTATTGGATAAATGTAAAAACATTTAAAAACATATATAATCAAATTTTAGTTATTTATATACATTCCCGCCAATACAACGGCTACATGTTAACTACCATTTAAAATAATATTATTTTATTTATAGAGTGCAACGTAAGATTCCCAAGAAACTCGTTGTTGCGTGTTGTGTACGCCATCGAGCATAGAGTACCCTTTAAAGTCATATTAATATTTTATTCACAAATATGGATAAATATAAAAATGTCATATTCTTTATTTACCTGGGGTGTTACATTACCTCTATCTTCTAGAAAATGTTTCTACAAGCACTTAATATAAAATTTTGTTTCAACACTTCTTATAATCCTCAAGAGGATGGTCAATATGAATAAACAATTAATAGCCGATAGAATATGTTGGGATCTTGATCTGTAGATTTAAAATGAGTTTGGGATCAACACCATCCTCTAGTTGAGTATTCATACAAAAATAGATTACACTCGTTAATAATGATGTAACAATATGAAGGCCTCTTTATGGAAACATGTAGAACTCTATAATGTTGGGATGGAGTTGGGGAAATAAATATATAGCGACATAATATTAATGATGAAAAGGAAGAGAAAGTTAGATCCATTCAGTAGAATATCATGGTAGTTGAAATCTAGTAGAAAATTTATAATGATAATCTCTAGTCTGATCTAGAATTTAATATTTGAGAGAATAAATTTCTATGAATCTCTCCCTAGAAGAATGTTATGAGGTTCAAGAAGAAATGGACATTAATCCCTAGATATATCAATAAATTTAAAATTAATGATCATATCAGGATGGTAGTCTATCATAAGGAAGTTCCATCAAATATCTCTTAGTTTCCTAATGTGTTTCATGTATCTTTCCTGAGGAAGTTTATACCCGACCCTTCACATATACTATACTCATTGTACATTCCACTGGAGAAATATCTTTCATACGAGGAACAAATAGTTGAAATTCAGGACTGTACAGATAATATTCTTTATAAAAATACCACTCACATGTTCAATGTTTTATAGATAAATACATAGTTAGAGAAAGATATTTTGAACTTGAGGATATGATGATTCAGAATTATCCTCTCTTTTTTAATCGAATGATAAATTTTGAGGGAACAAAATATCACACCTCGAGTTTTTATAGAACTTTATTTCTTGAATGAGTTAATTTGTTTTTTACTTCTTTCATTTCACTAAGTCAAAAATTCTATCAATATGGCACCCATATGGATTTCACTACATGAAACATTGACTTGGTGTGTGTTACATGCAGAACTGAGTTTTAAAAAAATATATTTTTATTGTTATTATTGTTCAAATGAGATATTTATAACTTACCTGTTAAAAATAGAAATATAAATTACAAAAAAAATAAAAAAAACATTTATAAAGTTTTTATATAAACAACACATAAGGACCATGAAAAATATAATTTTTTGTAATGTCTTTATATGTTTTAAAAACCTATTTTTTCAAATGAAATGTTTTTAATGAACTTATGTGGAAAACTAGAGAATTAATTTTATGAAAATTAAGAAAATTAATAAGATAAAACAAACACCATTTTTTAATTTCTTACATCAAAAATAGAATAAGGTTAATTTTTATGATTTTGCTGAAAATCTTCATTTTTTGATGAATAGGAAAAAATACTGAATTATAATTCAAATCTACTTTTTCATCAATTTTTTTGTAAAGATAAATTGTATTATAATTTTTATTCATTATTAATAGAAAAAATATACATTAATTAATCCCAATTAGGTAATTGGAGCCAATTTTACATTTAAATAAAATATAAAAACTTTGCACACATTATATCATTTTTACATTAAAACCTAGTGTTGTTGTCCCATCAGTTTGATTGATTTTCAATTAATTTATTCTATGTATGTTATTGGAATTTGGAAAAGGAGATTTAGTATTTGGAAATGGATTAAATTATTCTTCATAATAATTTCATCATAGTTTTTGACCAAAAAATATTTTTGAATATAATTAAAAATAATTATATCCATTAAGAGAAAAATTAGCTTACAAAATAATAAATCCAAATATTAATGCTCGAAATAACCTATAAAAATGCCCAAAATACATTTTATGGACATATTTACCCCATATATCCCATTTTATAAATTATTTCTATTATTGGATTCACTTTCAATTGGAAAAACGTTGGTGTAATTACATTTTCCAAAATTTACAATAGTGTCACTCCTCCTCCACTATAAAAAGGCCTTCACTCCACCAACTTCCTCACACCTCTCACGCCACTTTCTCTCAAAACATTTCATCCCATATAGCTTCTGAAAATTTCTCCCATAATCCTATAATAATACCCACGTTATAAATCCACCTAAGGAATCGGTTTTGTAAAGACCCGTAAAATTCAAGGGAAATTTTTTCTTAATTTTTTTTAGAATTTTACAAGAGTGCGGTTTCAGACGGCACCTGATTCCGAGGCCCGGAGTGCCCGGAATCAATTTCCGAAGTTTGGCTCGGGTACGTTCAGTGAACGAACGAGCGGGAATTCCTAACTTTTGATCTGGTGCTCGGAATTGAAATCCGAGGGCACCGATGAACTCGCAGCACCGATATTCGCTTAAAGAGGCCTTTTCGGAAGTTGCGTTTGTTGCGGGACGAAAGTTAGTTTTTGGGAGAATTATAAAAATTTGAATAAAAAAATGTGGAAATCTTTTTATTTTTACTTTTGAAGGTTAACTCCTCTCAAAGGGAGTTAGGGGTGGGACCCACACCCACTTAACCTCCCTTGAGAGGATTAAGTGTGGTGGGACCCACATGAACCTAAACATCTCATCTTCCCCCTTAAACTCCCCTCTCTCCCTCTTAAAAGTTTGTTAACTTAACATCTAATTAATTACAAATGACATGTATAATTAATTAAGTGTTATGTTTTTGAATTTTAAGTTTTGAATTCCTTGGCTTGGTAAATAAAATAAGGAGGAACCTTATTTTATTTGGTTAGTTTTGTTTAGCCAACTTGTGAGGAATTTTGAGAGCTCCTCCTCCTTCTTCTTCAACTTGACGAAGAACGCTCAACTTGACGAAGAACGCTCATGTTCCGACGAAGAACGCCGCTCCTCTCTTCTTCGTCTTCCGTGTCAACGATAGGGAACGCCGCTTCCTCCTCGGACTCCCTTCGTCGGCATACGAAGATTCGCCAATGACGTATCTCATCGGACGCACCTCTTCGTCATCGGATTTGACGAACGACTACCGCGACGCCCGACCTCCGCGACGTTGTCTTCCGCGGGACGTTGACAAATCTTCGAACCTATACCCAAGGTAGGGTTTGTTGATTATTGTTTAATTATTTTATCCTTGTTCATGGTTCATGCTTAACTAACGTAAGGATTTTATGTTCTGTTATCTTTTAACGTGAGGGGGCCGGACCGCATGAAAACAGCTGAACCCCCTCCTTCGTTCTTGATGTTTTATATTGCGGTGAATCAAGTTGGCGTGGTGTCGTCGCACCACGCGGATATTCGCTGAATCTTATTACACGACGCTGTCACGAGCGCGCCATGGAAGAATCATAAAGAACGCGACGTCGTCGTGCCGCGTTGAAGGAAATCAAGGTACGACGCAGGGGCGCGGTGTCGTCGCACCGCGCCGGACGACGAACACCGCGGCCGGTTCCGGGCCACGGAGGAACGAGGAGACCGGCGGCCGGGCCGCTGGCGTCGGAAGCCGAAAAGGGGACCGGATTTTTCTGGTCCCGTTGGAGAAAACCGGCCGGCCAGCTGGCCGGCCGGATGGTCAAATCTGGGGGAAATTAATCCCCCGGCCAGCAATAAAGCCCCCCCCATTTAATTGGCGAGGGCGGTTTCTTGAGGGGGGGCAGGCGGCCCCCCGGTTTCCGCACAAACAGGCCCCCCACGTGGGGGGGGGGGCGTTTTTAAAACAAAGGGCGCGACATATAGCCGCGCCGCCCCTTCAATCAAGCGGGGGTTTGATCCCCCCCGTGTTCCGCCTCCGTGCGGCGCCAGGCCGCCGCCCCGCCGGCCGGCCGTGCCGGGTCGGACCCGGTTCGGGCCGACCCTGGGGGGGGGGGGGGTCGGGCCGGGTCGGCCCGGACCCGGACCCCCCGTTTCGGATCAGTTTCGGTCTTTTGGCCATAACTTGAGCCACGGACCTCTAATTGACGAACCGTCTGCGGCAACGCGATCCTTGGATCGAGACGGTCGTTTCAGTATATCGCACTCAAGTTTTCGGATTACTTTTAGTTCAGCCGGGTTGGTTCGTTCACGAAACCAACCGGGCCTTCGGAGCGGAAACGCTCATATCTTGAGCTACGGACGTCCGATTGACGTGCCGTCAGCTGTGTTGTGTTCCTCTTAGTGAGACGGATCTTTTTCCATACTCCGCCCGAGGTTTGGACGCAAGTGGAGTATGGTCGGGTTGGTTTTGCCTTAAAAACCAACCCGGCCCCGGGGACGAAAATGCCAATAACTCTCAGACCGGGCGTCTGATCGACCCGCCGTCTGTTGCGTTGAGTTCCTGTTGACGATACGGAACTTTTGGATACATAAACATTGGACTTTGTGACAGTTGATGTATCAGCCTCTCGGCTCGTGGAGCGGACCCTCCGAACGAGCATGCTGTGTGCGGGAACCCTAGTGCTGGCTGCGACGGTTACTGTGACTACTACTGCTACTACTGCTACTGTGACTGCGACGACGACAGTACAGAGATCCTGTGTGGATTCGACGACGACGACTACAACACTCAGCGATCCTACGTGGGTCAGTGCTACAGGTCCTGTGTGGGCCCGATCCTGTGTGGGTCCGATCCTGTGTGGGTCTTTGCGCTCAGCGGTCCTGTGTGAACCAGCGCCTACAGGTCCTACGTGGGCCCGATCCTGTGTGTGTATTTTGCGGGGGTTAGTTACCTATCGATCCTTCGTGGGTCCGACGACTTAGATGGATCAGAGATCATCTTTATCGTCCTTTGAAGATATATACCTGTGTGAGCTGAATTCTGTTGCTTTCCTGTGTGGATTGTGTTGTGCTATCCTGTGTGGATTACAATATGCTTTCCTGTGTGGAATACGTTTACTTTCTTGTGTGGACTGAGTTGTACTTGGGCTCAGAGGTTGGAGCATATTTGAAATTGATGTCTTAGGTATATGTATGGGCATATACCTAAGCAATGTCGGTTGTTACTTCATGATTGTACCTTTCTTCTTGGTTTATCCTTTGTAGATTTGAGAGACCTTCAGGGGTCTCGGGGTCCCTACTGAGTAGCTTATACTCACCCCTGCACGGGCTTTACCCGCACTACGTTGTGTTGGTTGCAGACGACGGACAGCGTTGACCTTAGCTGAGGCTTGCAGAGCGGGACGGTACCCGGAGGTGGACCACTAGGCGGGACGTGCTCAGAGCGGACGGCGGGACCCATGGAGCTGTGGAGCTATCTGTACCCACCCTTCAGGTGGGATTTCCAGTGGACAGCTCAGTGTAGCGGCTTTTACTTTTCAGTTGTTGTTTTCCCTTTCGAGTTGTACTTTACCTTCAGTTTGGGTTTGTATACTGGCCCATTTACTTTTCCGCACTTTCAGTTGTACTCTGCATTTTTTTAGTGTTTACTTTCCGCTTGCTTACTCTGTGGTATTTGTTTACTTTACAAAGGCAATGCCTTCCCTTTTTACCGGGATTTACGCCTTGGTGCTAGTCGCCAGCCCCTGGCCTATGGAAGGCGGGCTTGGGGTAATCCCGGCACGGACCCCGAGGGAGGGTCGTGACAAATTGGTATCAGAGGAGTTCGGTTCTACCGCGAACTCTGATATTTTCTATGTGAAGAAATAATGTTTAGCATATTGAGTGTGGTTATCAGTCCAGGGAGTCCAGTGTTGGTGCGGCGGCCGACGTATCCGTACACCAGGACCCTGACTTCTGATTTCTGACTTAATGCACGAAAACGTTGATTGCGTGTCTGTTTCAAAGTTTTCTTTGTGATTACTTATATCAGCTCACCAGGTATACTGTTCTGACCATGGCGCACCTGTTTTCTTTTCAGGATGGCCCCACGACGGCAGCCAGCTAGGGTTCCGAGAGTCGAGCGTGACGACATCCCACTGAGCGACGAGGCCTCGGTGCAGGGCCCCTTGTCAGTAGTGGCACCGGCGGTAGCTCTACCCGCCGAGCCCCCGATGCTTCCAGCAGCAGCCGCTGACGATGCACGTCGCCTCAGCGCACTGCATGAGTTTCAGCGCCAGCGACCACCCAGGTTTCACGGGGAGACGGATCCCCAGGCAGCAGAGGACTGGCTGGAGGCAGTGGTACGAGTCTTTAGGCTAGTGAGGACACCAGCAGACCTCATGGTGATCCTCTCTGCGAGCCTACTACACGCAGCAGCAGGACGATGGTGGAGCTTGATGCTCCAGGTGCACGATGAGGCATCTCTTCTTTGGACAGACTTTGAGAGCCTCTTCCGCTCGGAGTTCGTCCCAGCCACCCTTCGTGCGGTGCGTATCCAGGAGCTTCTTCAGCTGTGATAGGGCAGCATGACGGTCGCTCAGTACTCGGCGAGATTTACTGATCTCTCGCGCTACTCGACCGACATGGTACGAGACCCATTCTTCCGGGCCCGGACCTTCGAGCAGGGTTTGTGACACGAGATCAGGGCATCGCTGATCTCCCTCAGCATACCGACTCAGACAGGAGTACTGGAGCGGGCCCTTCTGATCGAGAGCTTCCTTGCTGAGTCTACACCAGCACAGCGACCCACCGCCGGGCGGCACGTGGCAGAGTCATCTGCAGCAGGCAGTCGACGGATGACCCAGGGGTCCAGACAGACCAGACCTTCGGGCAGACGACCTCAGGACACTGGCTCAGTAGTGCGGGGCACACAGCGTGGAGCCAGTCTTTCGAGAGGCAGACAGTGCTACTCGTGCAGCGGGCAGGGCCACATGGCTCGTGACTGCCCGACCCACCGTGCCGAGGAGCAGCAGATGGTTGAGGTACCACCGAGGCAGAGGCAGAGGGTCGACCGTGGCGGTCCGCAGGGAGGAGGCGGACAAGGCAGAGGAGCTGGACGAGCAGCCGGTGGTGGGAGACGCTTTGAGGCTCTTCCACCACCACCACCAAGAGGTCCACCCCGACCACTGGGAGCTGGCGGGCAGAGACAGGCACAGCTCCAGGCAGCAGAGGCCTACGACCACGGCGCACCCGAGATGATTCGAGGTACTATCTGTGTCTATTCCACCCTTGCTGCAATTCTTATAGACACAGGAGCGAGTCAATTTTTCATAGCCGCTGCCCTTGTTCGGAGCTCGGAGATTCCGACAGAGCCGTTGGCTCGATCCTTACGGCTGGAGACACCTACGGGAGCAGACTCGATGATTACGCACTGGTGCCGGTAGCGTGAGCTTACTCTAGGAGGCGAGAGATTCGGCTGGGATCTTCTTGTAGCAGCGTCGAGGCCTTACGACGTCATCTTGGGCATGGATTGGCTATCTACGGTCCATGCACAGATTGACTGTTTTAGGCGCATGGTGCGATGTGTACACACCGACGGGAGTAGGTTCACCTTCACCGGCGAGAAGGGAGCCTTAGCAGCACAGGATGGACTTCCGCGGAGGAGAGGACAGCCCATTACTCATCAGTTAGCTAGCCTCATCCTTGGAGCAGTTGACGTGCGGAGTCCTGGTTTTCCTGCAGTGGTGGATCAGTTTACGGACGTTTTTCCCGACGACATACCAGGGCTACCTCCTCGTAGAGAGGTAGACATTTATATTGACTTGTACCCCGGGACATCCTCGATATCCACTCCAGCATATCGGATGGCCCCCGCCGAGCTTCGAGAGCTACGGGTACAGTTGGAGGACTTGCAGGGCAAGGGGTTCATCCGACCCAGTGTTTCACCCTGGGCTTCCCCGATATTGTTCGCCAAGAAGGTGGACGGGAGCTTGCGACTTTGTGTTGACTATCGTCGCCTGAACCAGGTGACAGTGAGGAACAAGTATCCGCTACTGAGGATTGATGATCTCTTTGATCAGCTCAAGGGAGCACGGTGGTTCTCAAAGATAGACCTCAGGTCAGGCTATCATCAGCTCAGAGTCAGAGACGAGGATGTGCAGAAGACGGCCTTCAGATGTCGGTATGGCCACTATGAGTTCTTGGTTATGCCTTTCTGTGTAACCAATGCTCCAGCAGTGTTCATGGCTCTCATGAACAGGATCTTTCAGCCATACCTCGATCGGTTTGTCGTGGTCTTCATCGACGACATTCTGATTTACTCTACGACTGAGGAGGAGCACGCCTATCATTTGCGAGTTGTACTAGACACACTCCGAGAGCACCAGCTTTATGGTAAGCTCTCGAAGTGCCAGTTATGGATACGTGAGGTCCACTTCTTGGGACACGTTATCTCTGAGGCGGGAATTGCAGTGGATCCCACGAAGATTGTGGCTGTGTTAGCATGGGAGCCACCCAGGAGTGTGACTGAGGTTCGGAGTTTCTTGGGACTAGCTGGATACTATCGGAGATTCGTGCCAGACTTCTCTAGAGTTGCGACACCACTCACAGATTTGAAGAAGAAGGGGAAACCCTTTGTGTGGTCTAACAGATGTCAGCAGAGCTTCCAGGAGCTGAGACAGAGACTGACCTACGCACCTATCTTGAGGTTACCTGAGGAGGGAGTAGGGTATGTAGTTTACTGCGATGCATCAGGGACCGGACTCGGATGTGTTCTGATGCAGGAGCGGGAAGTGATCGCCTATGGATCACGTCAGTTGAGGCTGCATGAGCAGAACTACGCTACCCATGACCTGAATTAGCAGCAGTGGTCTTCGCTATGAAGACATGGCGACACTATCTGATGGGCGAGCGCTTTACAGTCTTTTCTGATCATCAGAGTCTTAGGTATATCTTCTCTCAGAAGGACCTGAACCTGAGATAGCGGCGATGGCTCGAGTTCCTCCAGGACTATGACTTTGAGATAGTCTATACTCCTGGGAAGGGGAACGTAGTAGCCGATGCGCTCAGCAGGAGGACGGGCATTCAGCTACTTGAGGAGGCGATGGAGCAGCTAGCCTCTTTGCAGATATCCTTCGTGGATAGAGATGGAGCAGCCTTCCTTCAGTCTCTCACAGTCACTCCTCCACTACTGTAGCGAGTCAGGGAGGCACAGCGTGGGGACACTGACTGTGAGACACAGCGTGAACAGATATCCTCGGGACAGGCACCTGATGGTTTCTCCCTTGGAGTAGAGCACGATATCCTTTTCAGAGGACGTACCATGGTACTAGTAGCTTTGCGAGAGGAAGTTCTTAGAGAGTTTCACACTTCTCCTTTGGCGGTACATCTTGGAGTGGAGAAGATGTACCAGGACCTCAGACGACAGAACTGGTGGCCGGGCATGAAGAAGGCTGTAGCAGAGTTCGTTTCTCGATGCCTCACCTGCCAGCAGGTGAAGGCAGAGCATCAGGTACCAGCAGGTTTGGTACAACCCTTGGAGGTTCCGGAGTTGAAGTGGGACGGCATATCTATGGACATCGTGACTGGACTTCCACGCACTTCCAGAGGTCACGAATCCATATGGGTGATTGTTGACCGACTCACGAAGTCGGCACACTTCTTACCCATCAGAGAGCAGGGCTCAGTGGAGAGATTGGGACGTCTCTACGTTCAGGAGATTGTGCGGCTCCACGGCGTTCCATCATCTATCGTATCCGATCGAGATGCCCGCTTTACTTCTCGTCTTTGGAAGGGGTTACAGGAGGTGTTCGGGATGCAGCTACGTCTGAGCATAGCCTTTCACCCTCAAACGGATGGTCAGACGGAGAGGACCATCCAGACTCTCGAGGACATGCTCCGCGCATGTGTCCTCGACTTTGGTCGTTGCTGGGAGGACCACCTACCCTTGGTAGAGTTTGCGTACAACAACAGCTACCACTCCACCATCAGGGTGGCACCGTACGAGGCATTGTACGGCCGACCTTGTAGATCTCCTTTATGCTGGACAGACCCTGGGGAGTCAGCACTTGTGGGACCGGAGATGGTCCAGGCCACGACAGAGAAGGTCCAGGTCATCCAGGAGCGGATGAGGACAGCTCAGAGCCGGTAGAAGTCATACGCTGACAGGAGGCGGAGGCCACTGAAGTTCAAGGATGGCGACCACGTCTTCTTGTGGGTCTCACCTCGACGTGGTATTCGGATATTTGGCCGAGGCGGCAAGTTATCTCCGTGCTTCATCGGACCCTTCCAGGTCCTCAGTAGGATTGGTGAGGTGGCTTATCTCCTAGCTCTACCACCTCAGTTGCACCGGGTGCACGACGTCTTCCACGTGTCTCAGCTGAGAAGATACGTGCACGACCCGACACACATCATTGATCATGGGGAGCTTGACGTTGACGATGGGGTGACTTTTACGGAGGTCCCGGTGGAGATAGAGGATCGACAGGAGCGGGTCCTGCGTGGGCGATCGATTCCTCTTGTGCGCATCAGATGGCAGCACGGGAATCTCCAGGAGAGCACATGGGAGCGGGAGGCTCAGATGAGTGCTCAGTACCCTCATTTGTTTCCCTAGTTTTTGATGTATCTTTACGGGGACGTAAATCCCTGAGGTGGGAGTAATGTAAAGACCCGTAAAATTCAAGGGAAATTTTTTCTTAATTTTCATTAGAATTTTACAAGAGCGCGGTTTCAGACGGCACCTGATTCCGAGGCCCGGAGTGCCCGGAATAAATTTCCGATATTTGGCTCGGGTACGTTCAGTGAACGAACGAGCGGGAATTCCTAACTTTTGATCCGGTGCTCGGAATTGAAATCCGAGGGCACCGATGAACTCGCAGCACCGATATTTGCTTAAAGAGACCTTTTCGGAAGTTGCGTTTGTTGCGGGACGAAAGTTAGTTTTTGGGAGAATTATAAAAAGTTGAATAAAAAAATGTGGAATTCTTTTTATTTTTACTTTTGTAGGTTAACTCCTCTCAAAGGGAGTTAGGGGTGGGTCCCACACCCACTTAACCTCCCTTGAGAGGATTAAGTGTGGTGGGACCCACACGAACCTAAACCTCTCATCTTCCCCCTTAAACTCCCCTCTCTCCCTCTTAAAAGTTTGTTAACTTAACATCTAATTAATTACACATGACATGTATAATTAATTAAGTGTTATGTTTTTGAATTTGAAGTTTTGAATTCCTTGGCTTGGTAAATAAAATAAGGAGGAACCTTATTTTATTTGGTTAGTTTTGTTTATCCAACTTGTGAGGAATTTTGAGAGCTCCTCCTCCTTCTTCTTCAACATGACGAAGAACGCTCAACTTGACGAAGAACGCTCAAGTTCCGACGAAGAACGCCACTCCTCTCTTCTTCGTCTTCCATGTCAACGAGAGGGAACGCCGCTTCCTCCTCGGACTCCCTTCGTCGGCATACGAAGATTCGCCAACGACGTATCTCATCGGACGCACCTCTTCGTCATCGGATTTGACGAACGACTACCGCGACGCCCGACCTCCGCGACGTTGTCTTCCGTGGGATGTTGACAAATCTTCGAACCTATACCCAAGGTAGGGGTTGTTGATTATTGTTTAATTATTTTATCCTTGTTCGTGGTTCATGCTTAACTAACGTAAGGATTTTATGTTGTGTTATCTTTTAACGTGAGGGGGCCGGACTGCATGAACACGGCCGAACCCCCTCCTTCATTCTGGATGTTTTATATTGCGGTGAATCAAGGTTGCGTGGTGCCGTCGCACCACGCAGATATTCGCCGAATCTTATTACACGACGCCGTCGCGCGCGCGCTATGGAAGAATCATCAAGAACGCGACACTGTCGCGCCGCGTTGAAGGAAATCAAGGTGCGGCGGAGGGGCGCGGTGCCATCTCACCGCGCCGGACGATGAACACCGCGGCCGGTTCCAGGCCGCGGCGGAATGAGGAGACCGGCGGACGGGCCGCCGGCGTCGGAAGCCGAAAAGGGGACCGGATTTTTCCGGTCCCGTTGGAGAAAACCGGCCGGCCAGCTGGCCGGCCGGATGGTCAAATCCGGGGGAAATTAATCCCCCGGCCAGCAATAAAGCCCCCCCCCCATTCAATTGGGGATGGCGGTTTCTTGAGGGGGGGCAGGCGGCCCCCTGGTTTCCGCACAAACAGGCCCCCCATGTGGGGGGGGGCGTTTTTAAAACAAAGGGCGCGGCATATAGCCGCGCCGCCCCTTCAATCAAGCGGGGGTTTGATCCCCCCCGCGTGCCGCCTCCGTGCGGCGCCAGGATGCCGTGCCGGGTCGGACCCGGGTCGGGTCGACCCGGGGGGGGTCGGCCCGGACCCGGACCCCCCGTTTCGGATTAGTTTCGGTATTTTAGCCATAACATGAGCCACGTACCTCCGATTGACGAACCGTCTGCGGAAACGCGATCCTTGGATAGATACGGTCATTTCGGTATATCGCACTCAAGGTTTCGGATTACTTTGAGTTCGGCAGGGTTGGTTCGTTCACGAAACCAACCGGGCCTTCGGAGCGGAAACGCTCATATCTTGAGCTACGGACGTCCGATTGATGTGCCGTCAGCTGTGTTGTGTTCCTATTAGTGAGAAGGATATTTTGGCATACTCCGCCCGAGGTTTGGACGCAGGTGGAGTACGGTCGGGTTGGTTTTGCCTTAAAAACCAACAGGGCCCCGGGGACGAAAATGCCAATAACTCTCAGACCGGGCGTCCGATCGACGCGCCGTCTGTTGCGTTGAGTTCCTGTTGAGGATACAGAACTTTTGGATACATCAAATCTAGAATTTGTGACAGTTGATGTATCAGCCTCTCGGCTCGTGGAGCGGACCCTCCGAACGAGCTTGCTGTGTGCGGGAACCCTAGTGCTGGCTGCGACGGTTACTGTGATTGCTACTGCTACTACTGATACTGTGACTGCGACGACGACAGTACAGAGATCCTGTGTGGATTCGACGATGATGACTACAGCACTCAGCGATCCTACGTGGGTCAGTGCTACAGGTCCTGTGTGGGCCCGATCCTGTGTGGGTCCGATCCTGTGTAGGTCTTTGCGCTCAGCGGTCCTGTGTGAACCAGCGCCTACAGGTCCTACGTGGGCCCGATCCTGTGTGGGTCTTTTGCGGGGGTTAGTTACCTATCGATCCTTCGTGGGTCCGACGACTTAGATGGATCAGAGATCATCTTTATCGTCCTTTGAAGATATATACCTGTGTGAGCTTAATTCTGTTGCTTTCCTGTGTGGATTGTGTTGTGCTATCCTATGTGGATTACAATATGCTTTCCTGTGTGGAATACGTTTACTTTCCTGTGTGGACTGAGTTGTACTTGGGCTCGGAGGTTGGAGCGTATTTGAAATTGATGTCTTAGGTATATGTATGGGCATATACCTAAGCAATGTCGGTTGTTACTTCGTGATTGTACCTTTCTTCGTGGTTTATCCTTTGTAGATTTGTGAGACCTTCAGGGGTCTCGGGGTCCCTACTGAGTAGCTTATACTCACCCCTGCACGGGCTTTGCCCGCACTACGTTGTGTTGGTTGCAGACGAAGGACAGCGTTGACCTTAGCTGAGGCTTGCAGAGCGGGATGGTACCCGGAGGTGGACCACTGGGCGGGACGTGCTCGGAACGGACGGCGGGACCCATGGAGCTGTGGAGCTATCTGTACCCACCCTTCAGGTGGGATTTCCAATGGACAGCTCGGTGTAGAGGCTTTTACTCTTCAGTTGTTTTTTCCCTTTTGAGTTGTACTTTACTTTCAGTTTGGGTTTGTATACTGGCCCATTTACTTTTCCGCACTTTCAGTTGTACTCTGCATTTGTTTAATGTTTACTTTCCGCTTGCTTACTCTGTGGTATTTTTTTACTTTACAAAGGCAATGCCTTCCCTTTTTACCGGGATTTACGCCTTGGTGCTAGTCGCCAGCCCCTGGCCTATGGAAGGCGGGCTTGGGGTAGTCACGGCACGGACCCCGAGGGCGGGTCGTGACAGGTTTTTTGATAACCAAAAATAGTTACCCAAATGGGACGAAACATCATTCATCAAGCACATTCATTTTATTAAAATTATCCACTCCTAAAAATCACTTTATTCCATTATTATACAACAAAAATAGTATCCAAAATATGTGGATATGATTTTATTAAATGTAAAAAAACTAAAAATTAACACACATCAATTTAATGGCTACTAACATACAATTTATTTTTACGTTGAACTACCTCCACACTGAACGATGATTGATCATTATTCATTTACAACCATTAATGGTTGGTAATTATGACTGAAAAAAAATTTATATATGATATATATGATATATATTTATTTTTTATTCTTGTTAAATTATTTTATGACACGTACCTCTACAAAATTCTTCTCGTGTAAATATGATAACATCGTTTGTGGATTTGTGGACTACCGCTTCCTCAAACTGGTGTGATTCATTCGAACGTTACATGGAATTTTTAACGATTGTTTTAGTGAACATATATGATACATATAAAATAATAATTCAAAGTTAATTATATTACATACAAGTTTTCATAAATGTCATTTACAATCTTTCTTTTCATATGACAACAATTTGGAAATAGTATTTATGTGTACATACAGCCTACCATCTCCATGAAAATTGTGTTCCATTTCATCTTTCTAGATTATTTATATTATTATAAATACATATACCCTGAATATATATTAAATTTATATAATTTTTTATAGTTTTTAAATAATTAAATAATGATCAATATAAGACAGTAAAGAATAATATTTCAAAAAATGTATAAAGAATAAAGCGGATATTACCCAATGTTAAACCTTAACATAGAATTGTTAATAAGTGGGTAATATAAAGAAATAATAAAATCATACATGGTATTATATGTAAGAATATGGATATTTGAAATATTTTCAATAAACTCTTATTTATTATATAGGAGGTTTGTATTAGTACGATGAGAGTCAAGACACAATATAAGGGAATTTCGTCTCACATTTTATTTCTATGAGATATATGCATTATTCATCACTCATTTATTTTGTGTGGTGTGTATACTTTCCATGTATGTATTCAATGATTATTATAAATAAATTTTATTTAATTTAAACATCCATTATATTAACTTTATTTCATGGGTTTTATGGTTTAAAAGATACCAAATCAGTAAATTAAGTTTGTCTCAATTTTACTTCGTCAAGACACTTGTTTTTTATGTATCTATATTTTAATGTGGTGTTTATGCTTCTAATATGAATTTTATATCATGAATCTCATTTTTTTAATGATATTTTAGGCTCCATTTAATTTCAATATCTTGCGTGGGGAGTATGATTCAATGGTTGAAATTTATAAGATTATATTGAAAAAATATCAACTTTTATTGATATTTTTTATGACTACACTTCCATAGATGAAATAATACAATCCAATCTCTAAAACAATAATGATATTTTTATCCTATAATTACTCATGAAATAGCCATATATTAGTACCATTTCTTTACACTATGGTACTTAAGAAAATTAATAATATGTTTTAACATAAAATTTGAGTGTATTTATCTATTTATACAGAAATATGTTTTATTTCAAAAACCATATTTTTTTAAAAATATGAAAATTATAATTGAAGATAATTTTCATGGAAAAAGGACTTTAAAAATATTATATGGATTTAAAATATTACAATATATGTTTTCAAAGTGATTTTTGAATATTTTTTGAAAATTTTCATAGGTTTTTAAAAAACATTCTTAATGAGAAATGGTATTTTTTCATTAATTTTTTTTAAATGATATTTCAAATTTATTTCCACTCTAAGATGAAAACTGTTGGTTAAACTCAATCATTTATTAGGAAATTACTCTATGTTTCTATTCATATTCTTTATTAATGTTTTATGAATCGATGCTATAATTTTTATGAAACATTTGTGTCTTTCACAGGTTATGCACTTTGGTAACCTTCTTCATTTCAAGGGTTATTATTTTGATGAAATTTTTATGAAACCCATATATTTTCCATAGGTTAAAAAACGATTTATTTTTTATGATAACCATTTAATTGCATTGGTTATGAAATGATTTATTATTATTTTTTGGTACATGTATTTTTGATTTAATTTTATGTTGGGTGGGATTATATCTCTCTCAAATGCATTGGGTAATGATTTATATCTCATTAGATTGACTAAGATGATATTTGGAGAGAACATTGGCAAATAAGATGTCCATGGTAGTGAAAATTGACTACCAAGATAGTAAGGGGGTGAACCGATGCTACTAATATGGTCTAGTAAGAAATTCCTTAAGTAATATAGAAATCATTTTATATGATTATGTGTCTACCATAATTCCTTTAACTATTCCAATGTTATGATTTCATGGATTATGTTATTTATTTTCATATGATTCATGACTTATTAAATTCTATACATTATTCCATAATTCATTTTTATGATCTTCTGATATGAAGGGTATGACATCTAATGTCTTGATCACTTTTTCATAGCCATATGCTCATGTTTATGGTATCATGTATCCATTTTTACATTTAGTATTCATCTATTCTCACCAATTTTTATTTATCCATTCCCAGGTAATGATGACATGTATTTTGTATGGTGACTGATATATTGTTTTTATTCATTAATTACCTAGTGGGAGAGAATTTATTTGAATTATGTATCAGTGAAAATGTTTTTATGCTTCCAAATGTAATATACTAATACGGTCTTTGGGTGTCTGTCTGGATAATGATTTCAGTATTATGAAAAAGTGATGTAATGTGAATGTTTGAATAGAAATGGATGGTATTTTTAAAGATTTATATTAACTAATTTTATAACTCTGTTTATATTTATAATACCATATAATTTATTTTATAACATCTTATGACCCATTCATTTAAAATATTTCATTATATTCATTGTTTTGGGTGTGTTCATTTAGTAGTTTCATAACCATTTCTTTTAAGTACGATTATTGATTTTATTATAAACATAATAAAATTATATCAGTGTAATGAAATGGTATTAATTAACATAAATGATTATAAATGGTCTCATATATATTCTTCTCTTCTAATATGAGGATGATTTATTTGATAAAATGTTTACGATAAATGGTTTCCTTATTTTTGCAGGTTTTCTGTATATCACAAACTAGTTATTTTATTTAATATTATGTCTACATATTAGTTCCAGAACATTAGATATGATATTATAAACCTAATAATTTCTTATTTTATCAAAATAATAGTTCTATTCCCATCCATGAATGATATAATGGAAAAACTAACAAAAATATAATTCGCAGAGGCAATTGACAGGAATAACATGGATAATAGTCTCATTTCATTAAATAAGTGGATGTAATAAAATGTATGGATATATTATATTCCATTAAAAACATAACCTTATAGTATATTAAAAATTATAGTACTTTTTCATTCCATAATGAATAATTTATATGAGGATAAATTAGAATAAGAAATGAAAATAAGAGAGGAGTTTCAAGAAAATTACCTCTTGAATATCACCACCTTCGAAGACCCCTTGATGACCTTGGATTTGATTTTCTTGGGATAACATAAGTAATTGGACATGCAAAGAGTGAGGAATATAGGTTTTTGAAGATATTTTAGGAACATCATGTAATTCTAAATGGGGTTTTGAGGTGTGGTATTTATAATTGTGGAGAGGTGGGTTAAAGTTATTAAATAGTGATTATTTTACAATTAAATCCAACCACATACATGTTGAATTAATTTACAAAACATTATATGGTAATTATTATTCTAATATTGGTTTAACATTGATAAACATACGAACAACCATTAAATTTTAATTTTTTTATGAAATTTAATCCTTTACCCTATTAATTTTTACAAGTTGAATTATTATACCTATATTGAAGTAAATAATTTTTTACAATAGTAAATTTTTTAGGAATTATATTATGAACATAAAGCCTATTTTGGAACATATGATTTTAAATAACTGATATTTTTTACCAAATTCATCTGACAAAATTCATAAAATTATATTTAAAATTATTCTCACAAACGCAATGGGAAAGTGGGTTATTAATGTGAAAAAGTTCAAATGTTTAAAATGTTTTTATATCCAATTTCAAAGTAAAATTTATTTTAATTACATAATTTATATTTTTTTTATTTATTATTCACCTAATTATAATTAAATTAAAGATTAAAATTTTATTTTACAATGTGAATAAATTTGAATGAAAACATTTTTCAAATGAAATTAAAAAAATAACCATTGATCAAAAAATAATCTTCTCCATAAAAATACTAGAAATTGACCATAAGATAATTTTTATATTTTTATTTCAAAAAATATGTTTTTTTAATAAAATACAAAAAATTTCTACATTTTGTTTTATAATAGGTTTTTTGGTTAAAGGAAAAAAATTTCCTTTTAATAAAATATAGCCTTTATGATTAAGAAAAGACATATTCCTATCATAATCCTATAAAACAAATTAAATTAAATTAAAATAATTTTATTGAATATGTAAAATATAAATTTCATTAATTTTTTTAGTAATAGTGATTGATTTAATATATTAATATATAATACCATTGTTGGAATAAAAATTGGTTTTTAAAAAACATTCTTAATTTCAATTCGATTTTATTATAATTTGTAAAATTTTAGTAACCAATTAATTAATTTTATAAAAATGTGTAAACTATATTTTCATAATTTAGTAAATATCATTAAATCCCATCATTCCCATAAATATTTTATAACTATCACAATTAAATATTTATGTTTTAATATTTTGTTTAAGATCAATGTTTTTTGTAACGTATGATATAAAACATAGTGTTCATTTATAATCATAGGGTTTCATGAATAACATGTTTTTAAAGAGATAAAATATACATGAAAAAGTAAAAATCCACAAGATATCAAAAATATTGTTCTATTATTAACATCTACCATGATATTTAATTTCATCTTTAAATGACCGCTAGTGTGACTTTAGGTTCGAACTACTAGGACCATAATGATACTAATGTTAAATGATAAGCCTTGATCATATGAGGAAACCCTCCCCAAAACTCTTAATCCCTCATGAGTTATACATATTGTTAGATAAAATGGGTTTCAAATTATTATTGAACTAGGAAAAGGTGATAGAAATTAATGATATGGAAATTTTAATATTGTGGTGGATGGACTTGTTTGTAAGATCCAGATATTGCTACAGAACTTAGTAGAGTGAGAATCACTCAATAAATATTCCTAGAATTATCTCCCTAGACAAGTCTAACACATAATCATTTTCATTAGTTGCATGTAAAATTAGAATTAAATATTCTGGAATTTTTATTTATCCAATGATAATAGAAATCATTCCACAAATAGTTCTGAATGGGAAACTCCCCAATCTTGTCTAAAACTCATGTCGAGGGGGGGAGAGTTTCCAATATATTATTACTTACAAACCAGGGATTAGAGATCTATGTGTCAATTCATATATTGTGCTGATAGGAATCAAGACACATATAGTTTTGGAACTGATTTCCTACACGGATCTGAATCATGGGTATAGAGAGTGTATTTTAATTAAGGCATACCTGTAAATGAAAAGGAAATGTTTTGTAGTTCCAGGAATTAATTTTTTTGTATATAGTGGAGGGTTATTTTTCTATATTTTTATGTTGTTCCAAAGATATATGGTCCAATATTTAGTACCCATCCCATTGTAATGAGAGTCAATACATATATAATTTTTGAGGAACCGTGGATTTTAATGTCATACGAGAAAGAAATAATCCATGCATTTTAACATCTTTTATCAATGATAATTATCATGCAGTGTTGTAACACCCCAGGTAAATAAAGAATATGAAATCATTATATTTATCCATATTTGTGAATAAAATATTAATATTACTTTAAAGTGGATGCTATGCTTGATGGCGTACCCAATACACAACAACGAGATCCTTGGGAATCTTACGTTGCACTCTAATAATAAAATAATATTATTTTAAATGGTAGTTAACGCCTAGCCATTGTAATGGCGGGAATGAACAGAACTAACTAAAAAATGATTATATATGTTTGTCAAATATTTTTACTCTTTACAATAAATGTTATAGGATTAAAAATTCATATGAATCCAGTTTTTAAGTGTAAACATTCTAATATTCTTTAAAAGGTCGATTAACCGCCTTTTGATGGAGAACACCTTTTAAATCCAATTTTTGAAAATTTTATAAGCTCTATTTTTCAAAATAAACAAATTATTTATGATTGGGACATTGAAATATACCTTGGGATAATTGTTGGTATTTTTCTGATAATGTTCATTTTTCAATGAATAGTGAAAAATACCGCATTTTACATCAAAACTGTTTTTTCATATAATTTAATTATATGGTTATATTATATTTTTAATTTGTTTTAATGTGTAATTGGAATATATTTTTACCATTTAATTCAATGATGTCCATTGGGATTAATTTCACTTTGGAATTAGGCATAAACAAGTGCCAAACTTATCATAAACATTGTTTCTAAAAAACCCGGTATTTGTTTTGACAACGGGATGTTTTTTTAAAATTAATTATTGCAATTTATGTGATTGGAATTTGGTAAAATTAATTACATATTTGGAATCAGAAGGTCCAAATTATTTAAATAAGACTCTTTTGTTTTTGGACATTATGAATAGTAACGACGGTAATTATCTTTAACTATCTTGATTAATGAGTAATTGGGTAGTTAAAGATAATAAAATAATTTCATAATAACATAAAATGACCACAACATGTGTCCTAATGCTACGGTTTGTCTCATGGACGACCATGGGATGCCTTGTTCCAAACATGGGGGCCCCATGGAATCACTTTTGTGAGAAAGTGACTTTTTATCTTTTTATTTTTAAAGAATGTTAAATGTAACAAAGAATGTATCACCTAGGTAAAATATTTTTAATTTTGTATAAATAAATGATCTTTTGGACTAGAAATATTCATTGAAAATATAATAATATTTCCTAAATCATAGTAGTTTTTTTATAATTTTTAGACATTATATAAATTAATTTATTTATGACATCATGATGATGCCGCGATGACCTCATTATTTAACGATTTAAATAAAATGGAAATATAATGTAAAATCTAAGACCTAAACATGACCAAAACCTATTGGATGGGTGGAATTAGAACCATTATCACCTTATCCTAGAAACACATAAATTTGGGTCCATTAAAATCGGAAACCCATTTGAAAATAAAGTTACATTTTATACCTATCCAAGAGTGCCCCTCCTCTCCTCTTATAAATGGCCCCAACCCCTACCTCCTTACCCACACCTCCAAAGCCTTTGGCTCGGCCAAAACTGGCCCATTTTGTCTATACACATCCCTATATTACTCTTTGAAGCCTCAATTTGGGCATAAGTCTTCCCAAGTAAGCCTCTGAGCTCAAATCTTAGAGAGTTACCCGATTATAAGGTAATGTCTTCACTTGAGTCCTTTTGTTTTATTTTGCTTCTCCAACCCCCTAAAATCTTTTTATTCATTTCTTTTGTAACAATTACAGTATCTTAATTATACTAGGACGTTGTTATAAGATGTATTCGATCTACACTTACACACACCTACATCAAATGGTTAAAGAACATACTATTTCCGTGGATGGCGAATTTCTGCCTCCCGAAACGATGATTGTTCTACATTCTTTTAACACCTTCAAAGATGGCCATTAAGATGACAATATACATATATATGATATATAATATGTTTATGTTTTACTTAAGCTTCTGTATTTTTCATTTATGGCATACCTTTATGGTTTCCATTATGGGTAAACGCGATATCTTCATTTAAGGAAGTGCGGACTACCACCCCCTCAAAGTGATGTGATTCGTTAATGCCATATGTGGGATGTATAAATGATGGATTTAAAGTTATTATATATGGTGTTATACTGTAATTATAATATACCTCTATATCATTATTATTTTCATTCCATTAAAGTATGAGATAGAAATAAAAGTAGCGTTCTTGTGTACGTACGGCTTACCGTCTCCATGAACGGTGCATTTCATTTCTTATCCCCAAATGTAATGTATTATTTTGAGTACAAATATATAATGGATATATATGATGTATGTTACATCTAAATTATTAATATAATTCTGTAATTAAAATATACATACCTATCATATAGTTTTAATTCCATTAATATGACATAGAAATGAAAGTAGCGTTCATGCGTACGTACGGCTTACCGTCTCCATGAACGGTGCATTTCATTTCTTTCCTCTAAATGATTATGTGATATTATAAATACATGTATATTATGGATATATATTATATATATGATATCCAAATCAGGAATGTCATTCTGGATATAATGAACCTTTGACCACACGAACAACATGTAATTGTAGGAAGTCCACTTTCGACTTAAGAACCAAATATCGACAAAACTAACATTATTAACATAAATGATTACATAATGTTTATGACATGGTAATAAGTGATATAAAAGGAATAATGAACTTGAAAAAGGTTCTTAAGGATGTAGAAATTAACTCATGTTTATTGTTCAGGAGATTAAAGAATGATCGAGTCAAGTCGGACCCGAGGTAAGGGATCCTACTCCTCTCTTTCTTTTTAAGAACACTCTTTTATGTCGCTCCATTTAAATCTCATATTTCTTGTTATTGGGATGTTATTTTATATTACTCTTACTGTAATTTTTATGTTCATATGATTAGAGACCCTATTCTCTCTCATAAATCCATTTTGGTAGTTTTGAGTGGCGCCGTTAGGCTACCGAATTTTCGTAAGAGATCCAACCTCTCTCTTTCTTTTTAAGTACTCTCTTTATGTCATTTATTTTAAGATCATATTTCATATGTTTGGGGATGTTTTTTTATATTCCTCATTATATAATTTTTATGTTCATATAATGAGAGACCTTATTTTATCTCATCAATCCATTTTTGGAAGATTTATGTGGTGCTGTTAGGCTGCCGAGTTTTCGTAAGGGATTTTTCATCCCACTTTTATTCTCGTGACATTTATGCTACGTTTTCCACTATTTCCTTTGAGTGGTGTATGTTCTGCCCATTATTATACCCTTTTTGTAGTATAATTTCATTTATGGGTATTTACATCTTCATTGTATGACCCTTCTTCTATGGGGTGTATGTTTCGAAAGTTACCCAAGTCGGTAAGGGGACCTTTCACCCTCCTCTTTTTAAAAGACTTCTTTTGTTATGTCATTTAATATACATATTATTATGTTGGGATATGTTCTTATATATCCTTATTTATGTAAAGTTTATATCCAAGTGATGAGATACCATTCACTCTCTCATCGACTAATTTTCTGAATTTTGAAGTGACGTCGTTAGGCTGTCGAATTTTTACACGGGAACATCTTAAGCCAATTTCGATTTCTTTGGGTTCAACATGTACTTCTTGAACATGTAATCATATGAACATGTGTGAATGAAATTATATTATTTCACACTTAATATCCACTTATATTGGGTGTATTTTTTATTTCTCACACATAATTATGTGATAGATTTATGCTTAGTTTAAGGATACCCTCTTTATAATGGATTTCATCTCAATTTACATTTCCATTGATAATTCATTGTTGTTATGAACCAATTCACTCTTATTTGGTGTGTATAATGTCCTTTGACTTATTATATAATGAATACCTTTATTCTCATGATATTATAAAGCTTGGATTAAATGTTATTCCACGATTATTTGTATTCAAGAGTCTCTCATTTTGTTAAAAACTCTTTAACAAAAATATCATTTTAAATGTTTTAAAGATTGATTATTCTAAATATTTATCTATAATGTCCATGTTTTCAAAATGGTTTTCAGTATTTATTTATATGGACATTAATGTTTTAAAATTATAATTCTATTAAAAGATTCAAATTGGTACGGGACACTTTGATTCCAAAATCTCATTTAAATGGTTTTTGAAAGTAGATTGATTAATTCAATATCATGGAATTACTTATTTTTATTGAAAATTAAATGTTGTTATTTAAATGTTTATATTTTCAATATTTTATGTGTAATGATGGTACTTGGACATTTTACGGGTGGTTACGTGATAAACCATATGATAGGTGGTGCTGTGAATACCAGGACGGGTGGTTACGTTAAAACATCCAATGCATTGGGTATGGGAGTCGGCCGTATGGCTATTCCATTAAGTATGTATGGAAGTTGGCTGAATGGCTATTCCATTAAGTGATATGTGTGGAAGTCGACCTTATGGTTATTCCACTTATGTATCTTTATGTCCCAACATACCTTTATATGTTATGTGATCTTTATATGGGTTTTATGGTAATCTTTTGGTTACAGATGGGTAAGTAATGAACTTTTATTCAGTAAAGTGTTTTTACTACTTCGAAAAGGTGAAAAGTATTACATTGATAAAGTATACATGGTTTACTTTTTGTTTTGAAAAACTGACAGTTTTCATTCTTTGTGTATCTCTTACTGAGCTTTTTATGCTCACCCCAAGTTTTTTTGAAATGTTTTTCACAGGACTGAATGTGGAATAGGGTCAAGAATGGAATCAAGGGAAAGTCAGGATATATAAAGCATGGAACTAGACATGTTTCTTTTTAAGAATTCTTATTTTATGGAAACTTAGTATACTTTGTAATCTTTTGAGATGTAATAGTTATGTCCTAATTCTCTAAAACTCTAAACCTGAAAAGATCCTCAATGTGAATTATTCATTTAATTCAATATTAAGATATGTTTAAGGCCAGGGCCTTATAGTTGGTATCAAAGGACGGTTTAGATAACTTTAGTGGTTAGGGTATTCTTTAAGCATAAGTGACATTACCATAATGGTTAGGATTTTAGAATGAGTCCTAGTTTTAGATAAAGTGAATGAGTAAGTATATCTTAGTGTTTATCTTCCTCATTAGTACATGATGGTTTTGTTGATATACTTACACTGACCTTTTTGGTTTTAGTAAATGGCTGGATCTAGCATGCACCAAAGTAACAGTGGATGTGAAGGAAACTGTGACAGTTTTTTGGGCAAGAAACATAATGATATTGGAGCTGCAATGATAACTCTTGTGATTATCCTCAACCAACTATCTGGAGTCATTATTGACCACCTAAACATTGGTGATTTCTCTAAGGCGTCAGATATGCGAGAAACAAATCCCTATGGAACTAGAGGTAATAATCAAAAAGGTAAGTGTGTTCAAAAACCTATGTGTCAAAAATTTGGAAAGAAACACCTAGGAAAATGTTTCAAAGGGACAGAAATATGCTATAGATGTGGAAATGAAGGTCATAAAGCAAGAACCTACCATGGAAAAAGGAAGAATCCAGTTGACTCGAGGAAAGGGAAAGAAGTTCTTTCTATGGGATCAATTGAATGTTTTAAATGTGGTGTGCATGGTCATTATACAAAAACATGTCCAATGAAGAAGTTTCGTGAATGGGATCACCAAGATTGTACAGATGTTCGTTTACGAATACCTAATTCCATTCTGATTGAGGATGAAGAAACTGAAAATGACCAATCAAAGGTATGGATTATTTCATAACTATTGTTTTCCTATTTTGGAATCTTAGGATATGATTCATGATTTTGTTTGTAGGAAAAAATTATTTCAGAATATAATGGAAAGGAATTGTTAATGGATCATGAAGAATGATGAATGAGTAAGATGTCAACATATATGGGCTTCAAGAGTTATGGTGAAATTATTAAGAGTATTAGGTATCTTTTTATGATGGGGTTACATTATAAGACTTTTTATAGTATGTGTAACCCTGCTGTTTAATATATGAAAATTTTATTCAAGGAATAGTTATCTGTTCTTTTGTGGACATAATTATAAAGAACCATTTGGATTTATATGATCCTTACTTTTGAGGTAATTATGGGTTACTATATGTTATGATGGAAGTGAAAGGATTGAGATAAAATTGAGGTTAAATTATGTTATGGTTATTTTTGATGATTTTATCTCTTTTTGGGGAATGATTTGTGAATTATATAGTTTTGGAAAAAGGACAACACACGGACCGTGTGACAACCCGTCGCGTCAGACAAAGCTGCGGGAATAGAACCCACAACTAAAGTGCAACTGGTATTTATCGCCTACCACCGGACTACGTGAAGTCCCTCGTTAGTTTGAATGATTATTTTTAGTTAGATGATTTTATGAATTAAGAGTAAGTTGATTTTGGGTTATCTTTGGATATTTATTAACCTATCATGGAGGATATGTGGTTAGGTTAGTTACTTTTCAATACGAGACATTAAGAGAAACTGATGTTGTTTGGAGATAAATGTTACGATTTAACTTGGAAGACTATGTGACTAAATCCTTCAAATATTTGGGTTTCAATCTTAGTTTGGTTTACTTTGAATAATTTTATGGAAAAATTGATTATCGAATGGTCCTCGTTGAACTTTGGGTTTTGTTGGACAAATTTTGGAGATTAAGAATATATTTTCTTTTTTACAAAGGGTTGTCCTTTTCTGGATTATCTGATCTTGTACTAACCTTTTTGGTTTTGGTTTTGGTTAATTTCTAAAGATATGGGAATTATATAGTTCTCTTTTGTGGATTAGGTGATTCTATAGAAGTTGATTATAGTACTCTTAATGTGAACAAGTCTTCCTAAATACTCGTCTATTGGAGAAAATATGAGTTTGTGTAAGGAATCTAATAAAAGTTAAAAGTCATCATGATAAGTGATTATGTTTCCTTATGAATAAATTCCTCAATAAAAAGTAACGTATAACAAAAATGTTGTCTATTAACTTTTCCTACCGGGGAATCGAATACCGTTTAACCCATCATAAGTTTGTGATTTTCTTGTGGTTAACTTTCTCCTAAACATGTATACTATAACTCTCCATCAGAACACGACCCTTTGTTTTTTCTTCTATATCCATATTTTCATACTTGGAATCCTAGTATGGGTTAACTCGGGTGACCTTTTTAGTTATCATTCTTTATTTTTTAATTTATTGTTTTACCAACTCTTGTTCCGATGTGGGACTTTCAAGGATGTTTCCAAGCCCAATTTTAAAATTGCGAGGACGCAATTCCCAAAAGGGGGGAAGGATGTAACACCCCAGGTAAATAAAGAATATGACATCTTTATATTTATCCATATTTGTGAATAAAATATTAATATTACTTTAAAGGGGATGCTATGCTCGATGGCATACCCAATACACAACAAAGAGTTTCTTGGGAATCTTACGTTGCACTCTAATAATAAAATAATATTATTTTAAATGGTAGTTAACGCCTAGCCCTTGTAATGGCGGGAATGAACAGAACTAACTAAAAAATTATTATATATGTTTGTCAAATATTTTTACTCTTTACAATAAATGTTAGAAGATTAAAAATGCATATGAATCTAGTTTTTAAGCGTAAAATTCTAATATTCTTTAAAAGGTCGATTAACCGCCTTTTGATGGTGAACCCCTTTTAAATCCACCTTTTGAAAATTTTATAAGCTCTATTTTTTAAAATAAAAATATTATTTATTATTGGGACATTGAAATTTACCTTGGGTTAATTTTTGGTATTTTTCAGACAATGTTCATTTTTCAATGAATAGTGAAAAATACCGCATTTTACATCAAAAATGCTTTTTCATATATTTTAATTATATGGTAATATTATCTTTTTAATTTTTTTTAATGTTTAATTAGAATATATTTTTACCATTTAATTCAATGATGGTCATTGGGATTAATTTCACTTTGGAATTAGGCATAAACAAGTGCCAAACTTTTCATAAACATTGTTTCTAAAAAACCCGCTATTTGTTTTGACAACGAGAAGTTTTTTTTAAATTAATTATTGAAATTTATGTGTTTGGAATTTGGTAAAATGAATTAAATATTAGGAATCAGAAGGTCCAAATTATTTAATTAAGACTCTTTTTTTTTTGACATTATGAATAGTAACGACGGTAATTATCTTTAATTATCTTGATTAATGAGTAATCGGGTAGTTAAACATAATAAAATAATATAATAATAATAAAAAATTACCAAAACATGTGACATAATGCTACTGGTTGTCTCATGGCAGACCTTGGGATTCCTTGTGCCAAACATGGGGGCCCCATGGAATCACTTTTGTGAGAAAGTGACTTTTTATCTATTAATTTTTAAAGAATGTTAAATGTAACAAAGAATGTATCACCAGGGTAAAATATTTTTAATTTTGTCTACATTAATGATCATTTGGACTATAAATATTCATTGAAAAGATAAAAATATTTCTAAATCATAGTAATTTTTTTATAATTTTTAGAAATTATATAAATTAAATTATTTATGACATCATGATGATGCAGCGATGACCTCATTATTTAACGATTTAAATAAAATGGAATGATAATGTAAACTATAAGACCTAAACATGTCCAAAACATATTGGATGGGTGGATTGCTAACCCTTAGCACCTTATCCAAGAAACACATCAATGTGGGACCATTAAAAATTGAAACTAAATTGAAAAAAAAGTTACATTTTATACCTTTCCAACAGTGCCCCTCCTCTCCTCTTATAAAAGACCCCCACCCCTACCTCCTTACCCACACATACAAAGTCTTTGAATCAGCCAAAACCTGCCCATTTTGTCTCTCCACATACCTCTATTACTCTTTGAAGACTCACTTTGAGAATAATTCTTCCCAAGGAAGCCTTTGAGCTCAAATCAAAGAGAGTTACCCGATTTTAAGGTAATGTCTTCACTTGAGTCCTTTTGTTTTATTTTGCTTCTCCAACCCCCTAAACTCTTTTTATTAATTTATTTTGTAACAACTCCAGTATCTTCAATATACTAGTATGATCTTATAAGAATTATTCGAGCTACACTTACACACACCTACATCAAATGGTTAAAGAACATACAATTTCCGTGGATGGCGAATTTCTGCCTCCCGAAACGATGATTGTTCAACATTCTTTTAACACCTTCAAAGGTGGCCATTAAGATGAGACTGTACTTATATATGATATATAATATGTTTATGTTTTACTTAAGCTTCTGTATTTTTCATTTATGGAATTCCTTTATGGTTTCCATTATGGGTAAACGCGATATCTTCATTTAAGGAAGTGCGGACTACCGCCCCCTCAAAGTGATGTGATTCGTTAATGCCATATGTGGGACGTATAAAGGATGGATTTAAAGTTATTATATCTGATTTTATACTGGAATAATAATATACCTTTATATAATAATTATTTTCTTTCCATTAAAGTATGATATAGAAATGAAAGTAGCGTTCTTGTGTACGTACGACTTACCGTCTCCATGAACGGTGCATTTCATTTCTTATCACCAAATGTAATGTATTATTATGATTACATATATATAATGGATATATATGATGTATGTTACATATAAATGATTAATATAATTCTGGAATTAAAATATACATACCTCTCATATAGTTTTAATTCCATTAATATGACATAGAAATGAAAGTAGCGTTAATGCGTACGTACGACTTACCGTCTCCATGAACGGTGCATTTCATTTCGTTCCTCTAAATGATTATGTGATATTATAAATACATGTATATTCTGAATATATATGATATATATGATATCCAAATCATTAATGTCATTCTGGATATAAATAACCTTTGACCACACGAATAACATGTAATTGTAGGAAGTCCACTTTCGACTTAAGAACCAAATATCGACAAAACAAACATTATTAACTGAAATGATTACATAATGTTTATGACATGGTAATAAGTGATATAAAAGTAATAATGAACTTTAAAAAGGTTCTTAAGTAATTATAAATTAACTCAAGTTTATTATTCAGGAGATTAAATATCGATCAAGTCAAGTCGGACACGGGTAAGGGATCCTACTCCTCTCTTTCTTTTTAAGCACACTCTTTTATGTCGCTCCTTTTAAAGCTCATCTTTCTTGTTATTTGGATGTTATTTTGTATTACTCTTACTGTAATTTTTATGTTCATATGATGAGAGACCCTATTTTCTCTCATAAATCCATTTTGGAAGTTTTGAGTGGCACCGTTAGGCTGCCGAATTTTCATAAGAGATCCAACTTCTCTCTTTCTTTTTAAGTACTCTCTTTTATGTCATTTATTTTAAGCTCATATTTCATATGTTTGGGGATGTACTTTTATATTACTCATTATTTACTTTTTATGTTCATATAATGAGAGACCTTATTTTATCTCATCAATTCATTTTTGGAAGATTTATGTGGCGTCGTTAGGCTGCCGAGTTTTCGTAAGGGATTTTTCATCCCACTTTTATTCTCGTGACATTTATGCTACGTTTGACACTATTTCCATTGAGTGGTGTATGTACTACCCATTATTATACCTTTTTGTAGTATAATTTTATTTATGGGTATTTACATCTTCATTGTATGACCCTTCTTCCATGGGGTGTACGTTTCGAAAGTTACCCAACTCGGTAAGGGGACCTTTCACCCTCCTCTTTTTAAAAGACTTATTTTTTAAGTCTTTTAATTTACATATTATTATGTTGGGATATGTTCTTATATATCCTTATTGATGTAAAGTTTACGTCCAAGTGATGAGATACCATTCACTCTCTCATTGACTAATTTTCTGAATTTTGAAGTGACGCTGTTAGTCTGTCGAATTTTTACAAGGGAACATCTTAACCCAATTTCAATTTCTTTGGGTTCAACTTGTACTTCTTGAAAATGTAATCATATGAATATGATTGAATGACCTTATATTGTTTCACACTTAATATCCACTTATATTGGGTGTATTTTTTATTTCTCACACATAATTATGTTATAGATTTATCCTTAGTTTAAGGATACCCTCTTTATAATGGATTTCATCTCAATTTACATTTCCATTGAGACTTCATTGTGTTATGCACCAATTCACTCTTATTTGGTGTGTATACTATCCTTTGACATATTATATCATGAATCCATTTATTCTCATGATATTATAAAGCTCGGATTAAATTTTATTCCAAGATTATTTGTATTCAAGAGTCTCTCATTTTGTTAAAAACTCTTTAACAAAAATATCGTTTTAAATGTTTTAAAGATTCATTATTCTAAATATTTATCTCTAATGTCCATGTTTTCAAAATCGATTTCAGTATTTATTTATATGGACATTAATGTTTTAAAATTAAATTCCATTAAAAGCTTCAAAATGGTATGGGACACTTTGATTCAAAAATCTATTTTAAATGGTTTTTGAAAGTAGATTGATTAATTCAATATCTTGGAATTACTTATTGTGATTGAAAATGAAATTTTGTTATTGAAATGTTTATATTATCAATATTTTATGTGTAATGATGGTACTTGGACATTTTATGAGTGGTTACGTGATAAACCATATGACGGGTGGTGCCGTGAATACCTGGATGGGTGGTTACGTTATAACCTCCAATGCATTGGGTATGAAAGTCAGCTGTATGGATATTACATTAAGTATGTATGGAAGTTGGCGGAATGGCTATTCCATTAAGTGATATGTGTGGAAGTCGACCTTAGGGTTATTCCACTTAAGTATGTTTATGTTCCAAGTTACCATTATGTGTTATGAGATCTTTATATGGGTTTTATGGTAATCTTTTGGTTACAGAAGGGTAAGTAATGAACTTTTATTCAGTAAAGAGTTTTTACTACTTCGAAAAGGTGAAAAGTATTACTTTGATTAAGTATACATGGTTTACTTGTTGTTTTGAAAAAATAATAGTTTTCATTCTTTGTGTATCCTTTACTGAGCTTTTTATACTCACCCCAAGTTTTTTTGAAAAGTTTTTCACAGGACTTAATGTGGAATAGGGTCAAGGATGGAATCAAGGGAAAGTCATGCTATATAAATCATGGAACTAGACATGTTTCTTTTTAAGAGTTTTTATTTTATGGAAACTTAGTCTACTTTGTAATCTTTTGAGATGTAATAGATATGTCCTAATTCTCTAAAACTCTAAACCTGAAAATATCCTCAATGTGAATTATTCATTTAATTCAATATTAAGATATGTTTAAGGCTGGGGCCTTATAAGTGTAATATCATGTGATGTGCATGTTTTTCACCCGGCATGGATGGAATGTAATTTTGTGGTTGGTACCAGGAAACATTATTTTGGAATCAGTATGTACCTTGGAATGGCAGGAATCAAGCCAGAAAAAGTTATGGGATAAAGATATTCCCTATGTGGATATGACTCTCATATAGGTAAATGGACATTTCATCATTTATTTTCACAAATCAAGATCATGTTCAATTAATTTTCTATTACCTAATTATTCTATTATAATTTAATGACATTCGGTAAGGAAACATTTGTGTACTTTAATTCCATATGGTTGGGACAATGATGGAATGTTTTTTAACGTCTTACTACAAGGGTGCTTGTTTCATTAAATTTATGAATTTTCAACATGTATAATTTTGTTACAAAGTTTATCACCTTTCAACATATATTATTTTTGAATTTTGAGGTCCTGTGAGAATAAACAGCTAGGTAGTTTAATGTCACATAATTGGGATGCGGAACTTTTATCACACAAAATATTTCCTGAGAAACATTTCATTATTAGGGTTCATGGTATGTTTTACATTTATCAAGATATTAAAAATTCTACATTGGAGTATTGATTATATTAGGAATAGGCTGTCTCCCACTCTGTCTATATCCTTGGAGGGTTTCACTTGGGTATCATTGCATTCATGAGGACTAATATTATCTCTCCCTTGAAGAAATATTGGAGGTGGACTTTTTTTAAAGCCTTACGCAATTCAATTTTAGTGGACTTACAAATGATGCAAGGTATGAAATAAATTCTAATCCAATAAATACAATTCATCCAGTTGTTTTTGGGATTTCACATCTATTGATAACAGATAACATATGGTAATGTGGAGTGAGGAAAATTGAATATCGATTGGAAGTCTCTCCTGCATCATTTATTCGAATGTGTATGGTGTCTCTTATGTGGAAGTGTGGGTCTTGGTCTGGTAATCACATTGGAAATGTAATATCTTTTCAAACCAAGACATTCCATCTTTATCTACCATATTCATGATTATATTTAATAGGGCCCGGTTGATGGCCTCAATCTGTCCATTAGCCATTTACGGATAGTGGAATCAATGTTTCATTGGGTATTATAATCCTCATATAGTTCATCCAGGTTAGCAAAACAATTTTTTTTTCCATTAGTAGTTAACGGGGAACATAAAAAATGGTGATGATGTTGTATTTCATGAGGCTTACTACTTTTCATCCCCTAAATTATTTGTGGAGTATAGCTTCAACCCACTTGAAGGAATAGTTATTTGCATTAGGAATGTACTTGAACATCATTGATGGGGCCTAGGGATTTGGTCCAACTGCATATATTTTTTATATAAGAAATTACTAACTGTATTTGGTTGTATAAATAATCCTTGAGGATTATTTATTGGTGTTGGAATAAAAAAGGAAGGGATGACCCTTTTGGTAAACATTGTTCAATCTCGTGACATAGTTGGATAGTAGTACCCAATCTTCTTGACTTGATAGGAAATATTGAACCTCAACTGTCGAACATTTCATTATATTATGTTCTCTTATTGCATGATAATAGTGGTATATTCTTTTTTAATTCAATTGGGAAGGACACCAACAACGAAATATTTATAAAGGGACTTTTGCATATTTTTTGACTTTTTATAGAACAAAGATAATTCCACATCTCCAAATTTGATCTTTCACAGTCCATCGCAATTGGATTACTATATTTCCAATGTGTCTATAATGTAATTCATCCAGTCATTGTTATAACAACATGGTTCATGATCTAGACTAATATCATCAATCTATTCTATGTTGGTTAAAAAAAATGTTATAAATTCTACTGATGTGTAATGCTAATGATTGTTTCATCCTTCAATAGATTTTATAGAGTCATGTCTACATTTTCTTGGTCATTTTCTTTGGAAATTAGGGAGAATGATACATGATTAAATCTTGGTTCCATTAGTAATTTCACCATTTTTATTGTATGTGGTATACAATAAGGATAATCCCTTCCTTATTGAATGAATAATCACCATTTACATTCTGATGACATATTCAAAAATGCCCTTTATCACCAAGTGATTTAATTTTCCCTACAGTGACATGTATGGCCTAGATATGAGAGTTTGATATTCATATTCATTGTTCGAACACCCTTATGATAGTGTAATGGAGTATGGTAGGACTACCATTGATGGGTATATAAGAACAACACTCTATATAACTTTTATGATTTGGTGGTTTCGACCCTTTTTTCATGTTTGGATTTAGAATTCACCATAAACATAAATCTCCCATATCAAGGTTCCCTCTAGGTATATCATGTGATATCATTTTTTGTGGAGGGATTCCCTCCAATGAAGTCTACCAATGTATATCCTTTGTACAGTTTTCAATGGAACAAAATGGTGTCAAATTGTTGCATGATGGAAGGCCACCATGATATATGCACAGTTAACATTAGATAGTTGGGAATGTATTTAAATGGGTTATAGCATAAACAAAATATTACTTGTAATTCTACAAGTATTTCCGCAGTTTATGGACTATAAGTATTAGTACTATATAAATATTCTAAATATATTAAATACATGTCTCAGAATCAATCAAGGATTGGATGAGGTAATATTTTTTTTTTCACTATCGTTATCATTATTTTTCATGGGGATAGAACCCTGTGATCTGTCTAGGGTTGTTACATATAAAATAAGCATCCATCCATCACTAGGTGGACTTAGCATCAACGATATCAAGATATATGTCTTGAGATTGTATAAATCATCCAATCAATCATTATTCCACTAATGTAAAAACTAATTTTTCATCAAACAGATGAAGGGAAAATATTGTTTTACTAGGATGGTTAAAATATAACCTAATTTAGTCTATATTTCCTTAATGTCCTTTAAAATCATTAAGGTTTTTAGGATGTTCCATGATAAGGAAAGACTTATCCTTCTATGGGTTAAATTCAAAGTTGTGATGGTGTATGACCTAGAAGCAGAATTTCAATGAGGTAATACCAAAAGAACATATTAAATGGTTGATCTTCGGGTTGTGAAGTTTTAGTTTATTGTCCATGGTCTCAAAATCATCCAAGTCTTGAGAACTATGTCATGATTTAATCAACATATCATCAATGTAGATTTGAAAAACTCCCCCAATAATTGATGTAAATATGTGGTTCATGGAATGACGACATGTAGAGCTATAAGTTTTCAAGGAAAAGGTCATTAAACAGTTGAAATATACTATTTTTAGGCCCTAATAGAAGTGGATTATTTATATTTTTTGGTAATCTAGATTTTTTGATACCACTAACAACATTCAATGAAGTAATGAAAATAATATTTAGAAATTTTATTGATCAGTACCCCTGTGATAGGGACTAGGAAATCATCTTTTAGACAATACTGGATGAGATCATGGAAATTGATATAGAGAATGATTTTCTCATTCTTCTATTTGATAGAGAATACATTGGTCATTGATTTTTGGTATTAGACATATTGAATGAATTCATTCTTGATGATTTTCTATATTTCCTCTTTAATATTAGTATTATGAGTTGGATGTGTCCTTCTGACTGCCTAACTATTACCCTGGTGGTCCTCTAGAAGGGTCTGGTGGTGGGTGGATACTTTCGGATCAAGGCCTATAATTTCCATGGCGTTAAAGGTGATCATTTATTATGCTACTTTCTAAAAGAGGTATATACCTCGTGTTCTTAAAAAGAAAAGGTTTCAGTAATCAAAATGGGATGTGACTCCTCTTTTTTAAATAGATTAACCTATATGAGATCTGTATTGCTGGTAGATACACCCTACTAAAATGTTGGAGTCATGTATTTCTGGTCCACCTCATGATCCATTTTTTCTACTTCATCGTCTTGGTCCATGGGGGGAGAATGTAGTAATAGAATCTCTCATGATTCAGCATGGGAGACAATATTTTTTCCTTCTGAAAATGAAGTGACTTCCTCTAACTGATCTGACAATGTAGTCTCTCTTTGTATCTCTGTAGGTGATGGGTGAGGGATGGGGAATGGGTTTCTTCTTCCTCTTCGGGTGAAAAGAAAAACCTATTACAACTCAAGTGATGCTTCATATGATTCTTGATGCATTGATAATTGAATGTTGAAATTTTCGTACAAGAATTTACCCATATCTGGAGATTACATGGACATTACAACAATTCTATACATACTTATCATGGATGATATAAATGGAATATTTGAACATTGAACTATTCTTGGGATCATATGCTCAACCTGATTGATTTTTAACATTTACTCCTTCACGGGCTACTTGAAGGGTTTCCTAGGATCAATTCTAGACCATTCAGATAGTGAACCAATCAACACCATCAAAAATAGCCTATTTCCCCTCCTTCATATATATTATAACATTAATATAATGAATCGCATAATATTTGAACACATATTAATCAGAATGAAATATCTGAACATTACTTTTCATAGATGGAATGACCCTTGAAACAGAGGTCGATGGTGCTAATGTATTTACTCGGATGAGATGGGTGCGCATAACTGTCCACCGAGGGTGATCAGAAACATGTTCCTCTTATTATTTATTTCATAAAGTGATCAATATAGAGTGGTATTTGTAATACAATATGGTATTCCCCTACTCCTTTTTTTACATTGTAAGGGATTTTCCTCAGGTTTCCATGACATTGGCAACCTGAGTATTGACGTGGTTAAAAATAAAGTTTTTACAACAAAGATGTCTTCCATTTGGACCACAATTACTAAGACCTCATCATTTGGATCATTAGTTTGATGCTAGGATCCTGGGTTACAATAAATACACACCATTTGAGAAGTTATACATTAAATGAATCAAAATAATGGAACCGAATATTAACTTTTTTCTATAGAATATTTTGTACGGAAGACAATTTTTAATGGTACTATTTGGTTTGATAGTTCATGATGTTTGAAAAAAATGTATAATTTATAAGAAGTTAAAATATGACATTAAGATTGGTAAAGTCCCATCCCTATGAATTGAATCTCCACCCTTCTAGCCTGATCACTTTTTGAAAGACTGCCTTTGTGATACTTACTGAGTCACCTATGTCATAGATGAAGACTCTAGGGGAACTGTTTGTTTCTTACACAATTCATTGATTATGGAATGAATTTGGTTTTATTTATATTGAGTCATCCTACCTTCACAATTTAATGACCATTATTCTAAAAACTACTTTTCACTCTCCTTCTTCTACAGGAGAAGTAGAGGAAACATGCACTACACTACTATAAATACCCCCTTTATCAGTGCTAAAAACCCCCTTTTATCAATGCTAGAAAAGTATTGTTAAAGACTACTAAGATAAAGGTGGGGTACCCTTTATTAGAATTCCAAAAAGCACTAATAAATACACCTTTTATCAGCGCAAAAAAATCACTGATAAAAGGGGTCTTTTATCAGTGCTAAAACAAACGCTGATAAAAGGGTCCTTTACCAGGGCTTTATTTTAGTGCTGATAAAAGGGTCATTTAATAACTCTCCCTTTTTAGTGCTGATAAAGGAAACCTTTTATCAGTTCTTTTTTAAAAGTGCTGTTAAAATTCAAAAAAGTTAGAAATGTTACAAAAATTTAAAAAATTTATAAAATTTATAAAACATTTTAAAAAATAAAAAAATTTATTAAAATCCTGCCAATCGAGGGGATTTTATAGCACTTGATCCCCCCTTTTACAGTGCTTTTCCACCACCCTCCAGCTCCCAAACGCACCCCCTCCACCCTTTATCAATGCTAGCTCCCATATTCCCCCATGCATGCGTGCCTCTGCCTCCACCAATTTTTGAACTCGAGACTTCCCCCTGCGCGCCTAAGCCCTTACCACTCCTCTATTTTGATTTGTCTTACATTTCATTATATATATATAGTTATATTTATTAGTATAGTAATATATATTTATATTAATATATATGGTAATATTAATATATATATATATATAGTTATATTAATATATATCTCTATTTATATATACATTTAGTTATATTTATTTGTATAGTATTATACATTTATATTAATATATATATAGTTATATTAATATCTATATTTATAATAATTTTAATATATATATATATAGTGATATTAATATATATATTTATAGTGATATTAATATATATATTTATAGTAATATTAATATATATATATGTAGTTATATTTACATATATATATATAGTTAGATTAATATATATATATATAGTTAGGTTAATATATATGTATATAAAGATCCATATATTGTTATTTTAAATAAAATGGATATTAGTTATTATTTAGATAAATCTAATATGTTATATATGTAAATATATTTTATTTTTTATATTTATAATTATGTTTTTATTTGTGAATATATAAAAAATATGTATATATTGTTATATATTCGATTATAAATTGCACTGCATTATAAAAAATGACAAAATTTCTAAAACAAAATATCAATATGAATGTAATACCTTGGAATAAATTCAGTCCCCACCAAAAAAGCCAATAATACCCCCTTAAATGAGGCTGAAAATCCACAAAATGATAAAAAATTTGGGTAACCCGACAACAAACTATGTTTTGGAGGACTTCTGGGCCTTTGTGGCCTCAAAATAACCATTACTACAGTCTCCCTCTGTCAATTAAACGTATATCTCATCATAGGCTTTGATTTGATATGTGTTAGAGCTCAAACGGACACCCGGATCAAAAAAATTGTCCATTTGAAGTTCGAGTTGCATTTTCAACATATTTTGGCACTTTTTAATATTTATTTTATTTTATCAGTCTTCAAATTGTTATGAGATGACTATTTCTCTATAATAGTTACAAAATTATTAATTAAAAATATTTTCTTAATTTTTGATAAGCCATTTTCACTAAATATCTTATATATTAAGTGTAACAGTATATTTATACTTATTTAGAATATATTTAAAATTATATTTAAAATATATATATTATATTTATATCAATATAAGTATATATATATATATTAAAATATTAATATATTTATTTTAAGGATTTTTATCAGATGTTGACCTTTTATCAACGGTTTGAAAAAAAAGCGCCGATGAAGACCACCGTTTATCAGAGCTAACGAAAAAGCACTGATAAAGGCAGGTACCTTTAACTGTGCTATAAAAAGTGCTGTTAAAGGGGGTACCTTTATCAGCGCTAAAAAATGCGCAGATAAAGGGGGTACTTTTATCAGCACTATTTTAGCTCTAATAAAGGTACCCTTTATCAGCACTTTTTTCAGTGCTGATAAAGGTACCCCCTTTATCAGTGTTTTTTCGTTAGCACAGTTATACGTGTGGTGCTACGAAAAAGTTTTTTTGTGGTACTGCTACTTCTGTTGGTGATTTCCACAAATTGAATTTGGCCGAGTCCACTGTTTTTTACATGATTTCGTTTAATATCTCATGAATGGTGTGCCCATGTGTCCTATGAAAGGGTAAATAATCTAGACAATCAACAAGACCTACCATATTGGGACATTTGGACTCTTGATGTTGTGATAATTAATTATCCCTAGTTTTTATAATGTATTCCCAAAATTTATTATCTTGGAATGAGAATAATTTATTCATTCACTCCTTGAATTAATTTCGCATGGGTTCCCTCTATGAAACCAAATAAGGCAGGGGTTGATGTTTACACATAATGGATTTCACATGATATGGTGTGGGCTTTGGAGATAGCGTCAGTGTAGAGTGTGGACTAAATATAATTGTTTCATCTTCTGAATCTCCTATTATTTTCCCCATGACTAGTAGAGTCATTCGGGAAATGAGCTTAGTCCACTATATAGAATCTTCCATTCCATGAAAATCATAGTGATATCATGAAAAAATCCGAAATATCAGACTAGGTTTATTATTGATAATAATTTGTCAATGTGGGTCTATATAGAATGATAAAAAATATATTGTTGGGGAATTTTTCTATTTATGGAGTAGGTAAAGTTTTTCCACCTAAGGATGATATCTGAGACCCTCTCATTATTTCTTCATTTGAAATTTTAGGGGTCTAAGATAATTGAATTTTCCATTATTATGCTGAACAAAAATATAAATTTCTAATGGATATCCTCCCAATAATTGATTAAATGACCAGGAAAATTGGTAAAATATATGAATGCTAGACCTTTTAAGGTTTACTAGAAAAATATATCATTCACTTCATTTTATTTTGTAGTGGTTCTAATCAGGGGACTGCAACAGGACACCATGTGTGATATATTTTTTCCATGGTCTCATGACCCATTGAATATTTTTCAATGTAGGACTATCGATGTTTGGTGGGTGTGGGATTTCAGTCCCCCCCCTTTGGTAAGGATTCCATTCTAACTATATGGTTTGAAATGTTCATCCATATCTTCCAATCATGATTTTAATAAATTTATTGTGTTGATAAAAAACATGATGTATGTTTTTTGAATAGGAGATTGAGGAGGTATGACAACATGTATGACCCCATGCACTTGATCTTCTAAAATCATTAACAAATGTCCACCAAGTAATATATTTTGATTTTTTTCCTAAATATTTTATAGTTTATTCCTTAATTTATGAAATTCTTAATATATACCCATAATCAGATCCAATTAATGTAATGGTATCAGCAGAAAGTGGTTTAGATGTCCTTGCCCTACTTCTGTCACTTTGGTAAACCAATTTTTTGGAGGTACACTGGTTAGAATCACGAGTTTATATTCTTCTCATGGAATATATTCAGCTGTAATGTTGACTCAAGGATATTTTTCATTGATTATTGTCAACTCTTTCATATATTCCTCCTACATAGTGAATCTTTCATCGAGTGTCATGAGATCAACTTCTTTTATAGGTGTGTTATTAATGAACTTTCTTTTCCCATTTTTATTTGTAGGTGATCATTAAGGAGGCAGTAGTATATTGACCAAAGGAATAGAATAATTTATTGAAATTCTATGGTTCACAGTATGCACACCTTCTTCATTTGACTCATTTTGGACTGAATTATGTTGGAAACATCCACTCCCTCCTCATTGGTGTTGGATTTATCTTTAAAAAAATCTACATGAATAATTCCCACAATATTCCCTAACAAATTATGAATTTTTGTTGTTGTATTGGATGCCGAATTAGAGTATTATTTATTGTTCCTATTATTGGACATCATCCACAATTTCTGATATAAGATTTGATCATCTTATTGAAGAGTGACTCAGAGGGACCCTCTATATAGTATTTTTTTTGTGGTTCCTTCTAGGGGAAACAATTTTTTAGACTATTCAAACTAGGAGGCCTTACATATTTATATCCTCACCAAATAAGAAAATAAAAATTTCTATAGATGTGGAGGTGGTGGGAAAAATACCCCTGACATTGTGTAATGTGGTTTCTCCTATTCCTATGAAATAGACCCAATATTTTTTGCCTTAGAGGGGAATTTGTTTTTAAAAATTCCCCTAGACCTGTGGGCTATGGATCTTCCCATAGTATGGTGGCTGCTACAACATTTACCAATCTAATTATTTCTTGATTTCTTTTTTGAGTTTGATATAGGTGAAATTGAATATTTTCTCATGAACCACCAACTTTTGAGTAAATTAGTAGTGTATTTTTATTATCTTCCATTAAGCGAGATTCTAGCTTGATGTTCTCAAATTCATGGTAGATGAGTTTTTTATGGTATTATCTCATCAGTAATTATGGTTTTGAGACTTATTTTTGGACTATTCTTATAGAGTTCACAATATACCACAAGAAATAGCCTTTTCTAGTAGAACCCCTTGAGTGATGACAATGCAGGATGTCACCTCTAGTGGATTTTGTTGACCAGTGTATGTGGTGATGTGAAAATATTAATGTTCTCTACATCCTCAACTCTAAAAATAAGGAGGTGAGGTGATGCTGAAATTATGTAAAGTTCATTCTACATTGAGGCATTCTTTTTTATTATCTTTCAGTCACCGCTTTGATCATGGTCTCGATGTTGATATAAAGGCTTCGATGTTAATTTTATGATTGAGTTCTCCCAATATTTTTACATGGTTTAAATACCCATCATAAGGAATGTACTTTCCATTTAAGTGGTGGATATTTTTTCAAGTATTAATATAGATGTTATGTATGCACTCTTCTGAAAATACCTCTATAATAGAAAATTATGATGTGGTTGATGGCCAAAACATGATGGGAATATTGTCCCTGACTAATTGTCTTCCTATGAGTAATGGGATTTTTTGGCCTTATGATTGAAATTAATCTACATGATCATTACCAGAATGGTGTTTCATGAATAATTTTCCCCTTGAAACAGGGCTAATATGGTTATCTTAAGCATGGAAATGGTCAAGAGGTGGTTCAGAGGATGATCACTTCCACCGGCCGCCTTCCTATTATGAAAGTATGTTTCTTTTCATTAATAGGTTATCCATCATGATTGGATGCATCGTCCGAAGATCCTCAGAATATGATGTATTTATTTTATGTTATATGTTATGTCATCCTTTTTATTTATTAATATTCCCGTTATGAAGGTGGATATCATGGAACTCATAAAGAGATAAGATTACAAGATCGATCAGATTACTCTCATAAAGAAATTCTTCATTGTAATCATTTGAGGGAGGATATATAGAGATTCTATTATCCATTAGATGGGGAGGGAGTTCAAAAATTCTATAATAAATTTTGTTATTTGGTAATGGATCATCAAGATTATGGAACACCATTTATATATATTTGGTTATATTAATGACTCTAGCATTCAATTGATCATGTTCATAATCTTGATCTATGATTTTAAACTACCATGAGTGGGATTTCTATTTCAATGATATCCTATATGTAGCTAGAACTATGTGTTGTGAATGGTGGTTCTCATGTAATGGAGTGGGTTTGGAAAAATCCCACATAACTTTCAGAGAAATCTGAAGAGTTTTGGAAATTTCAGCAAAGATATATGTCTACACTAGAGTGGCCTCTCATATAAGGTTGTAATCCCTAGATTTAATGAGTATTTGTGCCTAATATATTTTCCTATTTATTATTTATTATTTCTATGTATCCTCTTAAATGTTGGAAGAGATGTATGTATACTGTTGAGTAAATATACCATTGTGCGGATGAGTCACCCCACTTGAGGAGGAAGATACATGTGCCCATCTACTATATATTGTCGTTGATGCCATTATTGTTTGGAAAACATATATGATATTGTTTAGAATCAATATCTAATACTCCATAATTTATTAGACTTTTTGAGAAACAAACCTCTAAGTAATAATCATATACACCCATTCAAATTTTGGGGAAGGAATATGAGACCTCCCCTGATTTATAGTTGAGATACCTTGATTAGGCCCAATAATTTCCACAGTATTTGACAGAAATGACACATGTTTTTTATAATGTATTTTTATATTATTATTTTTCTACTATATTTGACAGATAAGATTTATAATAGTGAGAAATGATTACCCTTTCTCATGGATTTCCACCATATTCTCTATCAAGGATTTTCATCTTCTCATTTTTTGTCATAATTTAATCATGGGAATCATAAAAATGTGTAGTAATTTTCATATGTTGATAGGTTGTTTCCATATTTGATTATATAGAATTATATTTGTGAGTATTGATTTTAATTTTCTCACATTTCACCATATTTATCTTATAAGTTTCTTAATAGTGGGAATGATTTTTTATATTCTCTTCAGTTTCCACCATATTTGATTAAGAAGATTCATATTTACTTTCAAGGAATTAAATATTTCACTTTTCCACTATATTTGAAAAAATGGATTCACAATAGTGAGTATTATTTAGTATCTTCTCATAGTTTTAAATTTTATATGCCTAATGTTATTCATATATAGAGCATGTATTTTCATTTTCTCATTTATTGCCACCAAATCCCCAATAACGGCTGCTTTAAAAATAATAATAATGATTTTCTACTATATATTGATTGATTGTCTCCTTATATGGTCCAACCTATAGTTCCGGTTCCACATGAATTTGGCTGGTGCCTATGGGGTGGTATATTTTTTCGAATGAAGATATTGAGTTGAGTAGTGTTATAAGTGACGATTACTGGAAGGATCAATTTTGTAGAACACCTGTATTTACAAGATGATGTTTTTGGTAACAACATCATCAGCCTCCCAAAGATATCAGAGTAACTCATATCACATTTGGGGGATTTTCTCCTGATAATGATTGAGCTGAGTACCGGTGTCTTCTTGTTTTCTACCATTGGTTTTTTTTTGAGTGGATAACTGGTGGTGATTCATATGGTATAGGACCTGTCACACTTCCTCCTGGGTTGAGAGAGTAATACTATAATTCTACTCTCAGACTAATTCATTTGAATCCTAGTGGTGAAGATGTTGTGTATCCAATTATGTCCATTGATTGTTTAAGGAATTATCTTATGAAGGGGGTGATGCATAGATCTACAATAACATATGAGATTCTATTTGAACTGATGAGAGTTCTAGTGAAATGTTATAGGAATATACATGTAAGACACAAACAATAATATCCCATCAATGAATCATCTCCATAAATATACACATGAGTAATTAATTATTTCATTGACCTCTTTCATCTTTCGAGAGAAATGGGTCAAACTTGTGGGTAACACCTTCATCTTAGGTATGTATTCACATCAGGTTCACCATTTTTGTTTTTGATAAAAATATGATGTTCCATCACATGATTCATTGTGGGATTTTCAACATGGTTTCACTATAGATTACATTGTGATTTCTATTTTCGAATGACTTTTTTTAGGTTGTTCGTGGAGATTCAAACAGCCAATAGTACCCTTATTCAATGTGTTTCATGAATTTTCATTCCAAAGGCATGTGGTTCTCATGAAATTAACCAAAAACTCTTCCAGAATTCACATTGGTCAAGAGTATTGGGCTTCACGTTCATCAAACCATTTTGGGTGAAACTATTGCCTATTTTGGGACACACTTGTAGTTTTGATTTAAAACAATTTTTGAATAATTTTTTCATTCCCTAGAATGATTCAAATCACTCTAAATTTGCGATAAATTTTTTAAATGCATGTATTTATAATCATCTATATCTATATGAAGTTGAACAACAATTGAATAATCTGTATGTAATTAAGGGTATCCATCAATGGAGGAATATTTAGTTATTTTTGGTTCTCCATCAATTGTACCTTTATATGAGGAATATTTATTTAATGATTTTTTCCCTTAAGATGCTGATTTTCATCCAATTGGTGAGGTGCTCTAGAATTTACTATTATATTGGGAGGCATAAGTTATCTTGATTTTGGGATTGAACCAATAATATGGGATTCCTACATATGCACATGAAATTAATCAGAATCCACATAGTTTGTTGCTACATAATAAGGCACATAAATTATTAATTCTATATGAAGAGGACCAAAACATGTAGTATAACGTCCTGTGGAAAGGTCATCTAAGAAAAAGGTTCCAATTCAAATTTTATTGTGGGAGATACTGTAATGCAGCCCAAGGGACCAGGAAGAGATTTGGTCTCCCTATTTGGGTTTGATCATATCATGAATATGGAATAATAAATAAGGTGATTAAATTATAAAGATAGGATTATAGCCCTCTGAGTTGGATATGACCCTACAAGGGTGAATCCTGGAGAATATGTGGATGAATTTTATTGTTGTATACATACCTCAAAGAGGCTTCCTATATATTCTAGTTATTTGGGAAAAAATTCAATATAATTCAATAGAATCAATGCTTAAACCTATTGAGGAGTCCCTTTGGATGTGTATTGTAGGGGCCTATACGAAATAGAAGAACCATTTGAGTGGGTATCTATGGGATTTTCACTCTGTAGGATCCCCATTTCTATGGGTATGGTTGGGTCTTACATTCTGGGGGATGCCCATTTGAGTGGACATGGTTGGGGATACACTTTGGATGATGCACATTATAGTGGGTATGGTTGAAGATTACACTTAGGAGGAGGAAGATTTTATTTGGTATAGTTAGGGATTACACTCAAGAGGGTTCTTATTGATTTAGACTTAGCAGATTCCGTGATCCCCATCAACCTCTAAGACCACATAGGTTATGATCAGTTTGAGAAATACGAGGAAACAATAGACTCAAGAAACACCAAATTATTTCTCATATACTAATGAATGACGGATATCCCCATAAGAAGAGGTAAAGAATGATATTTAGTGCTCATCTCCTCTTTCATTTTGGTGATCATGATAGTCATATCTACTCTTGTCTACAACCCTTCAGGCTAAGAGGAGCAATAGTGTCGCCTTTATAATGAAATTCTAGGGACATACCCTAGGACGAATGCCCTATTAAAGGCTTCAGAGAGGATTTGAGAATGATCCATTCAGAATCCCAAATCAAAGGGAAAGGGAATTTGTTCATATGAATCCCTATAATGAGGAGCTCTATTTGACAACCCTCATGGTTATGAACCTCATTACCATTGTAATGTATTTTCAAATGCATTCTTGAGGACAACCTTATTATAATGGATATTAATATGACCTCAATTACCATGTGTATGTACTCTCAAGAGGAAAAAAGTGTTCCTAATGATATTATCCTACATATCTAGCAGTTTTGGGAGAGTTTATTGATAGATAACCCATGGGGGCACATAGGACATAGAGATTCACCTAAAAAGGTTAATGAAGAGAAACATAAGGGATCTTCATGGAGGGGCCAAGGTGGCGAAAAATGGTACACTGGTGGGAAGAAATTAAATCTGTAATATTGTACACCTTAGGATTCTCCATTCCATATAGCAAGTTTCTATTAATCTTGGGGTTCCATCTATGTAGAGTTTTCCTATGGGGTCAACGGTTCCTCCCATGTAGCATGTTGCTACGCGGGACTGGGTTCACTTTATGTAGTGAGTTTCTATGTGGTTCTTGGTTCTCTAAGAATATCATATTGCTATGAAGGCTTGTGTTCCTTCTAGGAATCCTCTTCCTACATCGGTTAGGGATACCCCCACACAAATTTTTACTATGTGTGGTTACTTGTGTGGAACTGTTCCATACAATTTGTGGTCCACATAATAGGGTCCATAGAGGGTTTTGTGTCTACTTGTGTTTGGGAGAATCCCTTTTCTACCTTAATGTTATGCAGTGAGTTTACGTAGTAGGAATTGTTGGTTCTTAAGCATTTCCTAAGTCTTTCTTCTGTTATCCATATTTCATTCCCACTCATTTCTTTGGTTACCCTATGAGTATTTCATTAAGGAATGGTGGAGCTGACTACAAGGATGGGTAATTATCTAAGGTGGGCCATGGTGATCTCATTTTCGGAAGACCAATAAAGACGTCATGACCCCCGATATATTTCATTTATAGGGGAGTAAAAATAACATCCACACTTTTGAAAAAATAACATTTTTAGAGGAAAGTCCATTACAAGGAAAAAATCATTATCTGACACCTAAAAAGATCTAGTTCATTCATGAGCCATGGAGGACACCACAACATTAAAAAAATGATTTTTTCAAAGGGAACCCATTAGGAGTGGCAGTCTATGTAGTGATTTTTTCAATGTGTACTATATCTCTAGTCCATAGATTTTCACCCTTTATTATTTTTTTATCATTTTTATTTTTATTTTTCTAGGTGTATTTTTACCTTTTAAAAAATCAATGAAATTACTTCTACCTTCCATGCATAGTTTTTAGAACACAATAGCCATTAAGGATAATATAGTTCAATCGAAGGAACCTTATATAGTTATATTTCTTAAATGTGGAGAAGATGGGTATTATCTAATTGAATTATCTATTCTAATGGCTGAAAAGAATGATAACAATAAAAAATAACCAAGACTAATTGAGAGAGGAATCTCCTATGCTGAGACGGATCATGATGTCTGGGTACATGTAACTTATAATTACGAATTATGTAGGTTATGTAGTATTTCAATTCATTCCATACTAAAATATCTTGTATTTTTTCTATAAACATCTAGTCAATGACTAAAATGACTTGATATCATTGGGGAAAACATGTACAGTTATGGTATCAAATGATTATGGGAATATTATTCCAAAACTTTTGATCAGTCTCTCTGTAGTGGAATTTGATGTTATCCAAGTTGTGGAATGGATTTACTTTTATTAATGTAACACAATTTTTTTAGAGAAATAATTCACCATTTACACCACAAATCACCCTTTGAACCTATACAATATCAAGGATGATGATGAATTTCCTTTGGTATCATCATCTCATTCTTGGATGTAATTTCCCTAAAAGAAATCATATCTATCAAAAATGATTGATTTCAATGAAATATTATCATTAAATTCAATTGCATTGTGATCTAATATGAGGTTGTTTTTCCTTAATTATTATCTTCAATAACATCTAAATGAGTGATTGATTTAACAATTTAACTGATGCCTTGATCATGTGACATACCAAGAAAATTTCAACACCAGTAAAGAGATATATATAAACACCTCAAAGATAGAATCATTTAAAGAATGGCCAAGGCCGTATTATATAATAGATATCCCTTGTTTCCTTACAATGGAATTGTATTAATGAAAATTTTATGAAAATTTCTCTTGATCATCAAACCCCATAACTAAGATGACTTATAAGGGTTTTTTAGAATAATGAATGTTAATAGAGCTTCATTGAGATGAAAAAGAGGCTGATCACTTCACTTGTACATTCACTACAAACATGTGGAAAATTTTTTATAGAATACAAAGATGCTTTTATGAATATTGGAATGATAATTACATTGACTAAAAAAGTGAAATCTTATACATCAAGGAAATTGAATTTTTTTTTAATAGAACTTCCCAACACATGAACTAGAGTTGTCTATAGTACTCATCAGGTTTAAAATTTGGGGAAATTATCTCTTGTGGAAATATAGTGGAATGTATTAGGATCCTAAGATCATTATGTATGTACTCTAACAAAAAGTGTTTAATATGTAGTCGTGAAGCTATTTAGAACTGATTAAGGAGTACAATTTCTCAATCCACTACCTTCCTAGGAAAGGAAATATTATAGAAGACACTATATGTAGAAAGGATCATGAAATTTTATCATTTATGAGAATAGAGAATGAATTATTCCATATATATATGAAAAATATACACATTGGAATAATAAAGGAAATGAAATCATCAATCCATTCACAATTTATTGATCAAACATTACTTCTGGATAAGATAAAGTATACTCAAATAGAATATTTGGAAATTTAGAAGAATGAGGAAGCTATAAGAAAAGGAAAATTATAAAAGTTCTAAATTAATGAAAAATTATTTTTATGATTTGGGTTCCAATAATGTGTACTATAAAATCCAAACATAAATAAGGGTCTATTGGGTGATTCCCATAGATCGACCTTCTTCATCCACCCATGGAAGACAAAGATGAATTGAGATCTATAAGATAACTATTTTTGGGACAATTAGAAGAAGGTGGTTATAAAATATCCATCTAGGGTTCTTTTATGTTAGTAGATGATGGCTACAGGAAAAAAAATCCAAGGGGATGATTTAATTGTTACCCATACTTACATGGAAATGGCAAAATAAAACTAAGTAATTTTTCACCAACCTTCCAAATACATCAAGAAGAAATAATTTTTTATGGATTGTGTTGTACCATCTTTTAAATACTACTCACTCGATTGAAATATAAAATGGATTCTTAATTAATGAACATGAGAGGATATACAATATAGAAGTGGTTAGGAATCATAGACACCCTAATAAGTTGTATTATGATCAAGATTCAATATTTACATATACTTTCAAGAAGATTATTCTGTATGATCAAAATAATGAGTTGAACATTTTTATAACTTATGGCCCTCAAACTGATCCTTAGTCTTAGAGAACTATCCACACACACTAGGACATGTTAATAGCATTCAATATGGATGTCAAATGATGATAGGATAAAAATATTACTCTGTTCGAGTTCTCATATAGTAATAGTTATCACTTAAGGATCAAAAAGGAACTCTAAGAATTGAATTATTGTAAGAGATATAGAACAAATTCTTGCAAGAATAATTTTTGTTAACACAAACTATTGGTTCCAATAATGGTTTAGGAAATAATGTAAAAGATCAAGACTATTCAGTAACACATTAAGGATTTATAGTGTTGATAGAAGTGTAGTGATGACAATTATAAATGATAACTAGTGTTTGGGGTTGATGATAAGGTATTACTATGCATAAATCTATGGAATAAAATCACAATATTTTCGAATAAGGGGAATCTTTGACCAAGAAACATTGGTCTCTTTGAGATCCTTGGTCATATCGGAGTGTTTGACTATTAAATGTCACTCACACCTAACATATCTCATGTAAATCATATGTTCCATGTACCCCTATTAAGGATTTAAATACTAGAAGCTTCATAAGTTCTGAATCTAGAGATGGTAACATTAGAGAATGATCATTCATATGAAGAACATTCTGTGATCATCATAAATTATAATGAATTTTTTCTATGAAATAAGAAAATTCACCTAGTCAATTTTCTATTGGGAAGCCACATGTTTGAAGAATATTAGTGGGATCGAGATGAGGAAATGAATCAAAATTTCCCTGATCTATTTTTGTGTATAAAATAAACATTTCAAGGGGTAAATTTTTGAATGGGAATATTTTAAAGATCCAATATTTTAATAATAAAATCCCATTTTTGATTGAAATAAATGAAAAGTTATAGTTATAAAAAACACATAAAAGTTTAGGTTATTTTTTTGTAATATTATATCCTATCATATTTAAAAGAGCATTAATAATTATAATTGTTGATAATATATTCTCGAATAGTTGTCATGTGATTACTATAAATATAGGATTTCGATATATCCAATTGACCTAGACAAGAGATGCAATGGACTCAACCATTAAGATTATATCTTATGAAGACAATTTATTAGAGTTACCCGGGAGATAATACAATTGATAATTTTCCATGACCAAGCCCAATATGAGATCAAACAACAGAAGCATGATTAAAACCATTTACGGAAAAAGACCATCCTCATCGAGATCATGGGCCAAAAAATGTAAGTTGAACCTCCCCAAGAAAATCTCACCATTTAATACATTTTACTTAGAGAATTTTCTAGATTCACAATGGAATATGTGTCAAGGTCAAAATAATACGAATATTTATATTTTATTTTCAATAGAATATTTTTTATATTTACTTCTCATTGTTTTTACTTAATAAATTAGTTTGAATTGGATATGAAAAAAAATAATTTTTAATTAATAACACATTCCAATTAAGAAATTAATTTTTTATGAATAATGAATTTTAAAAATAAATAATATTGTAATAAAATAACACAATTAAATAATTCTTCTAATATAAATTATAACAAAAACTTAATGAAGTCACATTTCAATTTTAGTAGGGATTTGTAAAATTTTATTGTAAAAAAACCCATCCCTTATCAATAAATGTTGATTATTATTTTAAATGATAAAAGTAATTAATTTAAAGTATTGTTTTTATAAAATATAATTTATTTTTGGAACCAGTATTTCTAATTTATCTAATAGTGATTTTTTCTTAATTTTCTAGTATAGTGATTTTTTTAAAAAAAATTAAATATGGTATAAAATATGGTGTGAACCGTGATATCATAAAACATTAAAAGGTGACGTTATAATTTAAAATAATATATATAATACAAAATAGTATTTAACATTTAAAATAATTTATTTTTAGGTTATTTGATTATTTTTTATAATATTTTTTAATACTCCATAATTTATATTTTCTTTTAAGGTTTTAATATCATTAAATTGTAAATATGACTCACTTACAAATCACCAAGTGTAATATTTTATTTCCTTATAACCATGGCCTTATAAAATAATTAAAACCAATCCACATTGGTAAATACAATTTTTAATAAAATATGGGATGATTTGTGGTATTAATTACTACATTATATAGATACCAAAACCCATGTTGAGGAAATAAAAACGAACCATCGTTCTCTTCCTATATAAACCCACCCAATATCACATTCTTAGTCACAAAAAACATGCATTAAGTCCTCACTCTACAATCCCTTCCCTATATTCCTCCCAAGGGTCCCCCAGGAACTCATTAACCTCCATAAATTATTTTAGATTCACCATTTCAAGGTAAGTGATTTCTCTAATATATTTTCCATTAAAAAACATCCATTTAATTGTCCATTTGAATCTCAGTTGGTTATATAGTCATTAATTTATAAAGATACCTCTACTATCCACTTTATTTTTTAAAAATTATATATCATTTATCCCCTCTTATTAAAGAATTTACCTAATCTGTTACAATGGATAATTAGTAAGGGATCCTTTCTTTCTCTCAATATTCAAACACTGTATTTATGTATTTAACATTTTTTTCACATTCTTATTGATGGAATAAAAAATTTAAAAATAACTTTTATTGAAAATGTGAAATAAAAGTTATTACTGAACTCATTCATTGCCATTAATCCCTCTAATTATTAAATTTTTATCCCAATTACCCTACCAAAATTATCATGTGATTTCTCAATGCCATGTTTTTATTCAAGCATCTTCACTATCTTATGACTAATAATTCCAAAAAAAATATTTTGTAATATGTTATTAAATATAAATCAGAATTTTATTTTTAATACCATGTAATGAGATACTCATTTTTCACACATTGTACAATTTTATGAATCCTTATGTACTATTGTTTTGATGTAAATATTTCACTATGATTTTCAATTATAATCATTTGTGATATGTATACAAGTACCCATTTTCACTCAAGGGGTTTCACCTAGTTGTATCTATACATCATTTATTTCATAATACATTTATGTAACACCCATTAATTAATCATTGGATTAAATTTGATGAAAGTTATTCTTATTTTTAATGATTTATGTTGGAAATTTATATATACTTGATATGAAAAAGAAATGTGTTCCTAGAATTATAAATCCCTCTAATGAAATAGGAAATGTTTCAGTCTCATGAGATGTCGTGCATGGTGCACAGGATTTTATCCTAAGAACATTATGTTATGATCACTTGATTTATATCCTTGACCTATGTTTATGATGTCATTTTTAATGTTGTTTCTATATTCACATGTTCCATTCATATTATCATGTTATATCACGCCTCCTTGGTCATATTTATTATTCTCACCCATTTTATGTGTAAAGAACCAAACTATTATAAATAACATTCCCCATTGTTTTTTAATTAATTTTTTATGTAATATGGTTAATGAAAACATATACAATTCTCTAGATTTATTAAATCCCATCAGATCTAAATAACTATCCAGAATTATTATCCTGGATAATAGAGTCATTTAATAGTGACCACCTGGTTAGTATTTATATAATGATTTAAGAGACCCCAATTGACATAGAAAAAGGATGTGGTGGCCTCAACCAGTAGGATCGTACCCTATAAAGCCCATTTATTGTAGCTTATAAGGGAGACAAAATCTATGGGATTTCTTATTTACCAAGACCGTTATGAGATACAACATCATAGGTATCATTGAAACCTTTTATAGGATAATTTCACTTTCATCGAGATCATGTCCCGAATCATGTATGTTGAACCACCCCATGAAAACCTCTCCATAGTGCACCTTAATCATAATAATTTATCATGTTTATTAATAGGATATGTATCATGACCCTATAAATATTACTATTTACTATATTTTTTATGTAATAATGAATATATTTTCATCATATTATAATAACATTATAAATGATGTTATTTTGATATAAAAAATAGTATTTTGGATAAATATTCATATTCAATTATAGAATTTATTTTGATGAATTAATGGATTTTTTTAAATAAAAAAATACATTAATAATATATTTTTATTAAACAATTTATTTAAATAAAAATCATCATTTAATTTTCATGAAGTCAAATGTAATTTTTATATGGGTTTGAAAATAGTTACTCTCAAAAAACACATCATTTATTAATATATGTCAATTTTATATTAAAAGTTATAATTCGAATACTTATAAATTTATTTCGATAAAATAATTATATTTTTTAAATGATAATTTTAAAATTATTCAATGTTGAATTTTTCATTCTTTTTTGTGACAGTCAAATTTTCTCATAAAAATTCAGTACTGTATAAATATACATTGTGTAATATGACATCATAATGACATGAAAGTGATGTAATAAATACTATAAAATGTATCAATGACCAAATATATATTTTTAATTTAAATTAATTATATTTTATGTTTATATTATTAATTTTATAAAGCTATTATGAATACTCCAAACTATTTAATATATTTTACATTGTTAAAAATCATTTCTTTAAGAGTACATATCACTTCCACATAATAAATGTTATTAATTTTTTATTGTACTTTTTATTTATCATATAATTAAATCCACTCTCGATTGTAATAATTCATGGGAATACACAAGATTAATGTTTTTGGTTTTGGTCGTATTTTTATATAGAATCCAAAACATTTGTTTAGGAAATGATAAAAAATTCCCCACAATTTTCATATATAAACCCGCCCAATTTCACATTTTTTCACTGAAATTAATTTTATGATGTACTTACTCTTATCTACCCTCTTAATAAAACCTCCCAAGTTTCTCCCATGATATCAAAAAGTTTTTCTTGTGTATTTGGAGTTATAAACTCATGTAATGGATTTTACACTCTTCTTTTTATTGAAGATCATCTTTCATGTTATGCCTATAAATTAAAATTTGATATTATTTGGCTTAAGTTATTTTGTATCCCTTTTATTTTATTCAATATTTACTTAATATTAGAGACCCCTTTCAATCCCATTATTCTCTCCCACGATCCTTTATGTAGAAAACATACCATGATTAAATTTAGTAACTGGTCCTTTCCTTCTATTATTTATTAATTTTTCATTAATATCTTATTCCTTTTATTTCATATTATTAATGTCGGTATATTTACAAACATGTCCTAATTACTTATTATTTTATTTCCATATGATGAGATACAACTTTCACTCTCATTATCCAATTTAATTAATTAAAAAGTAATGTTGTTATGATACTAAAATGTCACTATGATTTTCCATTCCAAAAAATATTATGTTTTGAATACCATTCGCATTTTCTTCAAGGTAAATCACCATTATATAGATAAACATCTTTGACTTGGGACGTAAATGTTTTTATTCAAAAAACCATTATAATGGAAATTTTTTTTGATGATGAATGGATAATTGTGGTATGATCAATGTGGCACACATAATCTTGAGAATGCAATGAATGTGATGGGTGTATCCATAATTATATAGTGCTCCAATGAATTGGGTAATGTATAGTGTGATGATGTGTCATGTTGGGATAGAGAGTGAACTTGATCCCTTTAATTTTATTTTCTCATCATTATGTCTTGGAAGTTTTCTTTGACATTTGTATATGACATAGTATATTAGGTTATTTCAACATTTTCTATGTTTCTATTATGATTATCATGATGTATAATGCTTTACTAGTCATGTTTATGGGTCACAGTCTATTTCATTACCATTAATATTACTATTGTCTAACATATATTACCTTATTTGATGATTATTTCCATAATGGACTTTATATATCACCCATTTCATAGGTTTTTCCATATGTTATCCCATGCAGTTTTAAAACCCATGGAATTTCAAAAGAATGTTAAAGAAGTTCTCGATAATGTTATCATATCCATTGGTCAGATGTTATGTTGTGTACCTAATCCTTGAAGAGACTAAAAAAATATATATTATAGGTTTTATTAGTTTAAATCATATGTAACCAATCATGTATGAATTTGAAATAAATATAAGGGTTGTTGTAGTTGGTATCAATAGAAAAGTTTAGTTATTTTTGGTATTAGGATTAGAAGACTATTACAAAAGCCTTAAGGATGAAACTAAGTATAAGAAAACATCCCAAAATTTTGGTAATTATGTAATAAATCCATTGTTAAGAAAATACATCCTTATCTTGATAATATAATTGGATGTGCTTCTGGAACATATGTTACTTTGGGTAACAACACCAACGTGGTGTTTCAGACCATACTTGACATAACTATGTACATGACAACAGGCCTTACTACGCACCTAGTTTGATACTGTCGAGGAATATTCTTTGGTAATTTCTAAAGCTCATTATGAAACATTATAGGGGAAAAAATGTACACAATATAGTAAGTCTTAGGGAATAGATCATTCAAAACATAGATTGTATCCATGAAAATCTTATGTTAAGAAAATAGTTTTATATTATATGTTTTCAATTTAATATTATTTAATTACATTCTATGAAATTAATAATTCAAATATAATCAACACTAATTTTCCTTTCCTTTTATTCAATGGATGATAATATGAGGAATTTGGTAAATAATAAATGTGAATGGAAATGTGATTAATGACCAAACAAGATGCCCAAACTGATTGGAGTGTTAATCAAAAACATTGTTATTATAATCTCTCTTATGGCTTAGGTTTTGAACAGTAATCTAGATCAAGAAGAGATTTTAAATACCTCTATTAGAGAAAAATCCATGGTTCAGATATTTATGAAACAAAGACCTCTGATGTTCATTGGATCATCAGAACCATTTATATTAGAAAAATGGATCAATTCCATAGATATGATCTTCTCTATCCTTCAATTTTCTATTCAAGAGAATGATCTAATAGAAATTTATCATATGGAGGGAGAAGAGGATTAGTATTGGACATTGACAAAGAATAAAATTAATAAGGAAGGGATCGAGGTGATGGGTTTGATGAAATTCAAGAAAATGATTTTTAGTAATATTATCCTCACACACTCCATCAAAACATGGAAAGGGATTTAATTTCCCTTATGAAAAAAGACAAAAAAATATATCAAGGTGTATGGGGAAATCATCACAAGACATTAATGGTATTTTTCTGTCTTAATTTTTACACCTTAATTCATAGTTGAATGCTTCGTTGGTGGGGGAAAACCTAGTCTAAAAATACCTAGTGATCTATGACATTGAATGTTGTGAGAAAATTGTCCATTTTTCTCAAAGTTGAAATGGAGATCAGTGAATCAAAAGGGTATAATGGGAAAAAGAAATCAATAATGAGGTTTATTTATTCACATATGATGGGAAAATGTAATGGTGCAATGAAAATTAAAAATTACACTTATCAAATTATTGGAAAGAAGAACAGTAGAAATTACATTAGGGGGTGAGGAAATGCTTAGGTGTGGGAAGGATGGACACCTATCTAAGGATTAGAGATATGTCCAAAATACTATTTTGGTGATTGAAAGCAATGCATTGGAAAACCCTCAGTGAATTTTTCATCACATTAACAGCATGGAACTAATGACCTTTTCAAACCAATGCACAAATCCATGGTTTTTTATAGACAAACAACTATCTCCATGGAGGAAAGGGTGAATTTTTTCTATCACAACCACTGAGGCGGGTCTTGAAAATGATGTGGTGAATGGTAATCTAGTTATTAATTAAATAATTGTGAACTTAATTTTTTATTTTGGTTCTATATATTCATAAATTTCAGGATTTTGGTTCTGAAATATTTAAACACCACCAAAAATAATAGAATTAATGATGTTTATGAAAACATAAAATGGGGAAACTATTGTATTCCAATTATATAAATAATCCCTAGTCATAATTTGTTGGATTAACATCTCATTGAACCTTATCATACTCCATTTGGTAGAATTTGAAGCAATATTGGATATGGATTGGATTTCACTATATAGAGAAACCAAAAATTTCCATGAAAATTAAATCACTTTCTGTATTGTGAATTGACCCCCGTTATATACAGGTCCAAGGAGGAGGATGAATCTTTTATTGTGCCAGCATATAAAGAATGGATATATTTTCTCTCTAAAAAAATAATATCTAACTCAAATTATTTTTCCTAAGAAGAGAACCATCCTTGATGATATGCTTATTTTGATGGAATATCCTAATGTGTTTACCAAGGAATTTCTTTGTTTTCCTCCAAACTAAGAAGATGAATTTTCTATCGATCGTATACCCAGAAAATTAACATTATCCAAGACTCCATATAATATAACTATTGAAAAACATAAGGACATGAAGAAAAAAATAATGTAGAATCTAGATAAAGATTTCATACTCCCTTGTGCATCACCATGGGGTGCACATGTTATCTTTATCATAATGAAGGATGGGTCAATGCACCTTGGCATTGATTATTGTAACTGAAAAAGATCACAATAAAGAAGAAGAATCATATTATATGTATTGATGAATTTATTTTTTAGATACGTGGATCACAATATTTCTTCAAGGTGGATCTATAGTAATGATATTACCAAGTTAGGGAAAAGTAGGAGGATAACCACAAAACTGCTTTTTGTACATGGTATGAGCTCTATTAGTTAACTATAATGGCCTTAGGAGTCACTAATTCTCTCAAAATATTCATGGACATGATTAATAGAGTCTTTAGTGATTTAAATAACACATTATTGGTAGTCATTATAGATAATATTCTAATATACATCTAAATAAAGGAGGAGCATGAGGATCATTTTAGTACTGTGCTAAAGATCAAACTAAAGAAGAAGCTCTTTGAATAGTTTTGAAAATGTGAGTTCTCATTGAATGAATTCCCAAAAATGGGGAATATCATAAAAATAAATAGAATATCTATCGACCATTGAAATACATAATCTATTGAAGGATGTATTTGTCCAACATAATTGACAGATATTCATATATTCCTTTGGTTAGCTATGTATTATCGACAATTTGTGATAAATTTAACATGATAATAAAACCATTTTACTGAGCTATACAAGAATAGAGTCATGTGTTCTTGTAATAATGATTGTGAATATTGATTCAAGGACATGAAAAGCAATAGTACCACTCCACATGTTCTCAAACTAACCAAAATTGGAGATACTTTCATGGTATTCATCGATGCATCGAAGAAGGTATTTTGTTTTGTGTTAATGAAAAATGAAAAAGTAATATGCTATGCTTCAAGGCAGTTGAAGGTTCATGAATAGAAATACCCAACACATGATCTAATGTTGGATGCATTTATATTCGATTTTACAATTTTACAGCATTATATGTTTTTGGATAAGGGTGATATATATATATAATATGGATCAAAAAACCATCAGGTATATATAATCAATAAAAAAAATAGATGAATATACACCAATGAAGATGGTTATAGTACATCAATTACTATGGATACTCATTTCAATATTATCCCAGGAAATCAAATAACATGGAAGACTCTATACGGTTAGATGATCCAACAATTATATCATTAATGGGAATTGAGAAGGATTTGTACTTATTTGTATTAGAATGTATAGAAATGTGAATTATAATGGTAGAAACATCATCAATTCAATCACAATTAATTTCTCAATCATCCCTTCTAGGGAGGATAAAAAATTCTAAAAATGATGTTGATGGAGTTAAAAATAATGTGGATACTATACAGTAATGTAAATTTCCTATGTTCATTGTTAATTAAGAAGGAGTTGTGAGATTTGTGTATAGAAAATAAGTACCATCAAATCACATGTTAAAGGAACTATTAGATGATTCACATAGATCAACCTTCCCCATCCACCCAGGAGGCACAAACATGTATCAAGATCCCTAAAGAATACTATTGGTGTGATAATATGAAGATGAAAATCATAGAATATATATAGATATATATATATATATATCAAGAAGTATTTTATTTTATTAAGTGAATGAAGAAATTAAAAAATAATCAAGGGGGTGAGGAAACCATTACACATACCAGCATGGAAATGGGAAAACATCACTATGGAATTTTTCACTGGTCTTTAAAAAACCTCAAGAGATAATAATGATATATGGGTAGAGGTGTATGATCATTTAATGACTTTTCACATTATTATTATTCTAGAGGACTTCTCACAGGATCATCATTGAAGGATATACATCAGAGAAGTGGTGATGATGTGTTTTGTACCACTATTGATTGTATCTGATTGAGATCCTGGATTCATCTCCATGTTCTAGAAAGGTCTCCAACATGTTCTGAAAACTGTGGTGAAATTAATCATGGTTGATCACCCTCAAACTAATGTCCAATATGATCAGAATACCTAGACACATGAATACATACTATTAGAATTATCAATTGTCTTCATTGGAGGATGGGACATATAACATCCTATGGCTGGTTTCTCTTACAACAACAATTTTTACTCATACATAAAAATGTATATCTATGTTGATCATTGTAGGATGAGGTGTACAATACCATAATACAAGGACAATGTTGGGGAATGAAAACTTCTATATCTAGAAATGGATGAGGAAATGGTTGAAAATGATATGACAATTCAGAATCATATAAAGGTAGATCAGAGACGAAAAAAGTGTTATGCTGATAATCACCAATGAAACCAAGAATATCATGTTGGATAAGTGGTATTCCTTTATATTTTTCGTGGGAATAAATTGATGATATTTGTGAAAAAGGTAAATCTTAGTCCAAGATACAATGTCCCATTTGAGATACTTGATCACATTCGAGCGGTGTCCTCCAAGCATGAACTCCCACCTAATACATATCATTTACATGATGTATTAATTATATCCATCTTGTTAAATTAAATTCTATACACATCACATGTAATAAATACATTGGTGGTACCAAAGGAGAATGTCCGTTCCTACAAGGATCATATTATGAAAATCCAAGATCATATAGACAAAGGTCTACAAAATAATCCAATTCATCTTGTAAATATACTAAAGAGAAACCACAAATTTGAAGAAGCATCATGGGAATTGAAGTAAGAGATTAAGCATAATTATCCTTCTCTGTTTTAGTGTGAGAAATGAAAATTTTAATGCTGATATTTCTTAAGGGGGAAGACTGTAATGACTCAAACTGTTATAAATAAATTTATCCATTGGGTTTTATTTAAAAGTCTTATTATATAATATGGATATATAAAAAAATTAACTTCTCAGGTTTTTTATATCCTACTATATTTAAATTAGTATTAATCATCATTATATTGATTATATATCGGTTGAATAGTGATCACATGATTTGTATAAATATAGGGTTTTAGCAAATCCAAGTGACATAGATAAATGTATTGATGGACTCTGCCAGTAGGATCATACCCTATAAGTCCTATTTATCTGACTTTATGTGGGAGATAACATCTCTTTTATTTTTCATAGTCCAAGACTTAGTTGAGACCCAAAATCAAAATCATGATTGAATCTATTTACAAGAGAAGTTAAAGCTCATCTATATTATGACCTAACCCATGTCTGTTGATCAACGCCCTGAAAATACCAATTTCATGAAACATATTTTTAGGGTTTTTTTGTTAAATTAAATGGATATTTATCAATAATCTAGCAATACGAGTATGTTCATTATTTTTAATAGTGTGATAAATATATTTTCATCTTCTATTTGTTTATTTATAGATGAATTTATTTTGATACAATAAAACAAATTTCATATTTTTGGGTAAATTTTAAATTTAATTAAATAATTTATTTGGATGAATTATTGGATTTTTAATATAAATAATAATTTCATTTAACATTTATATTAAATTTTATTTATTAAATATAAATGATTATATATTTTTTTATTAAGTTAAACATAATGACACAAAAAGTGAAGTAATAAATACAATAAAAGGTATCCATAACAAAATATATTTTTTATCTTTAAAATAATTGGATTTTATGTTTATTTATTTATTTTATAAATGCATTATGAATCCCAAAATATCATTAATAAATTTTAGTTTTTTAAAATAAATCTTTTAAGAGTATGAGTCACTTCTATGTAACAAAGAGTAATATTTTATTTGGTTTGGCCATGTCCATTATAAAATAATTAAAACCACTCCCAATTGGGAGAAGCCTTGTGAAGGTTTTTTATTATTTAATTATAAAGAGTTTGAATCAATATTGGAGAAATGATAAACAATTCCAAAATCATTTCCTACATGAACCCACCCAAGATCCCATTTCTCTGCGCTCAAAATCCTTGGAGCACATACTTTCTCTGACCTCCTATCTCATGAAACCTCACAATTTCCCCCTAGGCTATCAATTAGTTCCTCTCATGCATTTGGAGTCACAAACTCAAGTATGGTAACTTTAACTCTCATTTTTATTCAAGAACCTCATTCCTATTTTTCCACGTAATAAATATTTGGTCTTAAATGAGGAATTATTATCTACATAACATATAATATATTCTTAAATTCAATTATATGAGACACCCTAATCTCTCTCATTATTCCCTCTCATGAACCTTTTTGGACACTTGTTACCATGCCTAAAATTATTAAGGGGTCCTTTCCTTATCTTATTTTTATATGTTTCTTTAATATTGTATGCCTTATATTTATAATACCTAAAGTTGGGATATCTCTTTTCATGTACCTATTACTATCCATTTTATTTCAAAATGATTATATAATCATTTCATTCTCATCAAACCATTTTATTAATTTTTATGTGATATCATATTGCTATCGAAATTTCATCGTCATTTTCCATGCAAAAGTAATTTTTTTAGTTAATACCATACCGATTTAATATCAATTGAATTCACCATTATGTACATAAAAATACTTTACATGGAGATTAAATTTTCTTAATCCACATGTTTTGGTCATGTAAAAAATTATTATTATGAATGAATCCATGTTTTATGATCTATGTGGCACATATAAGCAAGATAATGAAAGGAAATTGAAGGGTGAACCCATTATTATATTGTCATCCAATGAAATGGGTAATTTTTAGTCTCATGATACATCATGATGGGATATGGAGTGAACCTGATCCATTTATGGTTATTTTTTCATCATGATGTCTTAGAAGTTAGCCTTAACTTATGTATATGATGAAGTGTTTTTTCTTGTTACAACTTTTTATATGATTCCTTTATGATTATCCTTTTATATCATTTATTTTTATTATTTTTTATGATTACCACTCCATTTATTCCCCATTTATATACCTATTTTCAAACATGTGTTAACTTATTCCATTTTTTTTTCTAATACTGATCTTCATTGCTCACCTCTTTCTTAGGTATGTCCCCAGGTTATGCATTGTATTTTTATATGTCGTGGAGTTTTTAAATCAAATTAAGTAATTTTTCAAAAAATTTGTTCCATATCATGTTCATGATGTTATTTTATATACCTATAAACTTAAGACACTATAATTCTCAATCTACCATGTTGTTTAAAGTGACATATTTAAATAATATATCAATTATTTTTGTTAAATAAAGAGTTGGGTTGTTATATTATGTTTCGTAGAAATACCTACAATCTGTGATTTGATATTTTATTCATTTTAGGATATTTTAATCCCATAATATAATTTTTAGATCATGAAATTATTATATATAAGGTTATCCCATTCAGTTTTAATAATGTTGGAATATTATGAGCATGTTAGGGTCATTTTTAATAATGTTGATGTACCACCTATTTTTATGTTTTTATGTAAATTTATTAATTTCCCAAAGGCATTAGGCTTATCAATCATATAGGTTTTATTATGTGTATTCATATGTAATAAATTATTAATATATTCATAATAAATTCAAGGGTTTTCAATGTTGGTATTAGTGGGAATTATTGTTATTTATGGGTTTTTGATTTAGAAAAAACTAGAGAATGAAATACAGATAATACTAACTATGAGAAGCATCCCGAATCTTTTTTAATGTATAGTGTTAGTGGTTTATAATAGAATAAATCATTGTCTATATTCTATAAGTAAATGTTTCTCAAGAATATAGGTGCCTAGGTTTAATAATCCTAAAAAAAGGAGTATTGAGTTTGTCTTGATTATCTTGTGGAGAAGTAAAATGGACCTTCTTTCAAACCTAGTTTGGCACAATCATGGGAAAAGATTTAGTAAATTCAAAAGAACATTACGAACCTTTTTTAAGAGATCAAAAATTACTATAAAAGTATATGTTAGGAAAAAAATCATTGATAACTTATATAGATGCCTGGAATTTATAAGTTAATGAATAAATATCATTTATAAATTATCTCTTTAATGTAATTTGATACTCATTTATGTGCTTAATAGAATGAAATTAATCATCTATAATTTTCCCTTTATTCTAGAAATTGTCTTGGAATATGATAAATATAGTATGTAACCAATATGATGGGACATGTGATGATTGGACAAATTAGATGTATAATATGATGGTATCATGAGTAAGAGATCTTGTGATTATTCCAAAACAACTATTAAAAATCAATCATTACAACTAGAATATATTTTAATAACCAATGACTTCAAAGAGCAGGAGCATGATGTATTTGGATAGTTCATTTGATAATGTTTATATGGGAATGAATATCCAATTTCCATTTAGCAAAGAGTGTAAAAAGAGGCAATAAGGTAAATTCCATAAAGAAATTGGAATATGTTTTTATTTTGGAAAGGTAAAGAATAATGTAGCCAATATCGAAATAAAAATGAATAACAAGATGGATGGAAATAGAATTAAATATATGTTACCTTAAATAGTTATATCTCTTAAATGTTGGGAATTTGGTCGTTATACAAGACGATAAAATTTTTAATGGATTGACAAGTATTATGAGAGTTAGAAATATCCACAACTAAAGGAAGAGAAAACATCCTATAAATATATCGATAATGATTATTTAAGTACATGTAACCAAAACATCAAAAAACTTATATAATTTTTTATTCAAATTAATTTATTATTAGAATACATTTTATTTTTTCTAAGAGAATCATGTCACCACCTAATCTGATTTGATATCATAAGGGAAAACATCTAAAATTATCATATCAATTTTTTTAGAGAATTTAATTTTGGAATGTCTTATCATTATTTATTTAGTTGAATTATATGTTATTGTAGTTATGGAATGGGTTTCCTTTTATAAATCCAAAAAAAATTATTGGGAGTATACATTCACCTTTAATCCATGATTTACCCTTCGATTCCATACCAGTTTTAGGAGGGGGTGAATCCACATTGGTATCATCATCTTAAGAATTAATATTATTCCCAAAAAGAATGAATATCTATCTCAAATGATTGAGACTAAGGAAAAGAACATCCTTTAATACTTGACCATTTTGAGGAAATATACTGACATGTTTTATAAATAATTTACTAGAATCCATTCTAAATTAGTTATTGAATACAAATTAAACTTGTACCAAGACCAGGTGACATCCCTAGGTAATTTCATCACTACAAATAGATATCCATGAAACCCTAAAGGACAAAATCTATTGAAGGATGGTTGAGGAAAACATATGTGATATATATCCCTAGTATCCTTGTACTGAATGGCTATTATTTTCATCTTTTTTAAATAAAATCATTTTATATTAGCACTATCCCAGCTATCTTAAAAGGGATTCATGTTTTTTTGAAATAATGAATGGGAGAGAGCATCAGGTGGTTGAAAAATTGGGATATCCTTAATCTTATACTTAATGTGCACATATGTGGGGAATATTTCGTGGTATACAATGATTATTTAATGGAGGTTTTGGGATGTGTGATAATTTAGAATGAAAAATTGATAGCTGGTGCATCAAGGAAATTGAAAATTGAAGAACCTAACTACCGAACACACGATCTAGATTTTTATTTTGTAATATTCACATTAAAAATAATTAACTAGTCATGTTTTTTTGATTTGGTACATAATTTATTCCTCTATATATCTTAATGGGATAAATTCATGAGATTTGGGAAGAAGCAGAAGCTTAGTCCTTGTTAAATCGATCCATTTTATATCTGTGATCACATCAAAGCAGTAGTCAGTCGACTAGAATTACCATATAACCTATATTATGTACATGATTTGTTCCATGTATCCCAATTGAGGAAGTAAATACCATAACCCTTCCATGTTATAAATTTAATGGTGGTACAGTTGGGGAATTATCTATCATATGAGGTGCATCAGGTAAATATCATAGATAACAAAGGCAAAGATATATGAAATATGACATGCACTAGGTCAAACTGCTATGAAGAAACCAATAGATTGAATAATAAATGTGTGATAATGAGTAGGTGATGAAATATAATTACCCACAATAGTATTAATGTACTAAATCAAAATTCTGAGGGTATGATTTTTGAAGGAGATCGATTGTAATGACCTGTAATTTTTAAAATATAATTCCATTTATGATTGAATTAAATTATACATTATTGTTTTAGAAAAAATAAACTAATTTTTTTATTAATTTTGGAATATTTTATCCTATAATATTTAAAAGTCCATTAGGAAATATAAATATTGATAATATAGTCATTGAACAAGGATCATGTGATTAGTATAAATATAAGTTTTGATAAATCTAATTGACACTGAAAAAAGTAGCAATTGCCTAAACCAGTAGGATTGTAACCTATGAATTCCATTTATTGATAATTTAAAGGGAGATAGAATAATTATTATTTTACCTTGACCAAAAATAACATGATATATAACAAAAAAAACCAAAATAATACTATTTACAGTAAAATTTTAGGCTCATCAAGATCGTAACCCAAACCATGTATTCCAAAACCAACCATGAAAATTTCATCAACTAACACTATACATTTATGGAGTTTAATTAATAAAGTTATATGTATCATGTCCCTAATAATATGAATATATATTTTATTTTTATAATAATAATAGTAATATATACTTCTAAATTTTGTTAATTTGTAAATGAGGTTGACTTTTATACAAAAAAACAGAAACTATTTTTTTGTATTAGGAAATTTCAATTAAGGTCATATTTTTTATGATATATTTAATTTTAAATATGAATTTCATTTTAATAAAATAATAAAATTAAATAATGTTTCTTAAATATAAATTATAATATAATTTTTATGAAGCAATATGTGATATTTTTTAATGGTTCAAAAACTATTATTGTCAAAAAAACAATGGATTTCCCAATACTTTTTTACCCTAGATATAAATATAAAAATTAAAAATTTAGAGAATTATATGAATAAATAAAATATTATTTTTTTGAATCATCACATCAATGTTATCCAACATTTAATTTTTCATAATTTTCAGAGAAAATTCGTTTTTTCTGAACATTAAATGCATTATAAAATACAGTGTGTATTATGACATCATGAATGCCAAAAAAAGTGACGTAATTATTTATATAAAATGTATTCATGACCAAATATGTGTTTACAATTTAAAATAATTTGTTTTTTTTATTTTATTAATCTTATATATCTTTTTGAATCCATAAAAAGCATTATTATATTTTATGGATTTAAAATCATTTGTTTATAAACATGACTCACTTATAAATTACAAATTAGTCTCTTTAATTTATTTCATACCATGTAAATATTAAATAATTATATAAAATAGACTTTGTTAGAAACCATTGGAAAAAACCATGGGAAGGGTTTTGGAACTGAATACTTTATTATATAGAGTCCAAAACATATGTTTGGTAAATAATAAAGAACTCCCCTCTTTCATCCTATATAAGTATAACAAACCCCTCATTAATCATCCCCAAAAAAAAGTTTAAAATGTATTTACATCCAAATGAACTCTATAAATTAATCACAAGGTCCCTTAATTCTCTCACAAAGCTTCGCCCAATTTTTCAGATTCCCCCTTTCAAGGTAAGTGATTCCATTTTTTCTATTCCATCCATGCATGATCTTTTTTATTATGCGTTTGAATAATAATTCGATATGATTTCCTGAAATAAAAAATATAACTATACTATCCAATTTATTTACATTTATGATTGATAATGTATCCCATTTAATTATAAAATTTACCTAATCCATTATTGTGCTAATTTTTAGAAATGTAATTCCCTCTCTTCTTTTCCATTCAAGCACCTTCTTTGAAAATAGAAATTTTAATCTCAATTTAATTATTTTTCATTAGATTGTAAAGATTAAAATTCGATCTAATTGTTTAAATAAAAATTAGATATCAATAATCCCCTATAATTATAGAACTTACCTAAGCTGTTACTATGTCGAAATTTAGAAAGGGACCGTCTCTTTATCCTTTTTATTCAAGAACCATTTTTATGTAATACAATTTTCCATTTAATTCATATTTATGTGTTTTAATATTGATAATCCATGTTACTAAAATTATTTTTTCCAAGTGATTATTTACACTTTTAGATCTCATTAATCCCTCTAATGAATCATTATGTACCTTTATTATGCTGCCAAAATTATCCTATAATATTTCGATGACATGTTTTTATTCTTGAACGATCTCTGTCTTATGAAAATTAATTCCCAAATTTCCCTATTGTATTATGATATTACATATCTCCCATACATTGATTTTTTACCATGTTATTAGATAACCCTTTAAATCCCATTAAACCATTTTATGAATCATTATGTAATGTCATTTTGCTTCCAAAATGTCCCAATGATTTTCCATGCTAAACATTTATGATGTGTATTCATGTACAAATTTTAAATCATGAGTATTAATCTAGTTTTATATATATATACTTTATTAGTTCATTACAAATATTTAACCCCAATTACTATATTTTTGGATTAAATTTGGTGAAAATTATTTTATTTTGAATTACCTAGCTGATATATGTATTCATGTACATTATTTAAAAATAACGGGTGTGAGAAAAATTATATATCACTCCAATGAATTGGTTAATTCTTTTGTCACATGAGATTCCATGTATGGTGAATATGTGGATATCCTAATCACATTATGTTATGATATCTTGGTGCTTAACCTTGACCAATGTTTACTATGTCATGGTTAATGTTGTTCCTAACTTCCCAAGTTGCCTTTTATGTTATCCTGATATATCATGCCTCATTGTTTATATTTATGATCACACCCCATCTAATTTCTAATTAAAATTACAAATATCATAAATCTATCACTTCATTATTTTTATTATTTTTTTATTACATTAGTATAATTTATATCTCACCCCATTCTTATATAAGTCCCCAGGTTATCCAAATATGTTTTAAGAATGATATTTTACTAATATATTGTTAAGGAAGTTTTCAATAATTCCAATTTACCACCAAATTAAAATTTGTTATTTAATGTACAAAATTTCCCAAAAACCCTTGGATTATTGGTGTTTATGGTAGTATTGTGTGTAATCTATTGTAATAAATCATGAACTGATTGTTAATAAGGATAGGACTCGTCACAAAGACCTAATTTCATATATTTTGTCACATTTTTATTACAATATAATACAATATTTCAACAATAAAAGAACACTCAAATCAATATATCTATGAAATACAATATAATTTAAATTAAATATATATATTAGATTTATAGAAAAATAAAAAACATCTTCCAATTATACAACATCATATAAACCATATTAGACGATCTTGGCTCATATTTCAATAGGACTGATAGATGAAACAAAATATAGTACCCATTTCACAATACATGTAAATAAAACTAACAATAAACCCCTATAATAATTTTAAGCAACTCAAAAAGGCCCAAAAATTTAGGTTTTAGTTTTCCATGATTTCCCTTCATTTTTTCCCCAGTCAGGGTGATTCTAAAAGGAAAAATCAATCCCCAACCTAAAATTATAGAGGTCAATTAGTACTATATAAAAATGATATTTGTTCAGCACTGATTCATATAAAACTACTTATTATTCAACAAGACTCATCTAGTAGCTTCTTGCACAATGTTAAACTCAGTCATGTATTACTAACTAAACTGAATCCAATATATGGGAGGTCAACATAAGCTCTCATTAAAAGCCTTAAGCATTACACTATAAATATAATTCTATAATTTATTATTTTCATAACTTCCTACAAAATTTATATAATCATCTTCATAATATAAAATTTAATAAATTCGTGAATGTAACATTTTCACTAAATTTTGAATAGTGCACTTATATTTTCCATTAGTCTATGGATGATACAAAATACCCAACATCATAAGTTCCATTGATAATTATACTAAAAATTGAAATTAAATATCATATCCTAGTTGGATATAATACTACCAACCAGTCCATAAATTCTAGTAATCACAACAACAAATAATTTTAAACTCATCAATAATTTGTGTCTCTTAGGAAGGTACGAAATAAGTTGGTATCATCAACCATCAACTACCACCCATACAAAATCACCCCATTTATATAATCATGCAATAATTGTCACAAAGTAAATAAAAGAATCATCAAATTTACCCAATGAAATACGAAATAGCGTCAGTAATCACATTGGTATTTTGATATCAATCATTTCCTAATGATAAGCAATGATTCTCAAAACATGTTTAGTAATATCAATTTTCATCCCCATCCCCCAAAAATGTTATTGAAAAAAATGATACATCTTGGTAAAACTATGATGAACATCCTAATATGATTTATGAAAATTATATAAAACCACATTTTTTTGAAATTAAATAATCACTTACCACTATATTAACAATATATTGTTAATATCTAAAATTTGGTTAATTAATATTTCTAAACTATAAATATATTTTGAATGACATAGCACACATAATAAAAATTATGACTATATTACACCCACTCTATCAAGGATAATGTATTATTAAATGTTACAAAATCCAAATGGTCCATCTCTTTTAAAACATCCAAATTGAAACTAATAATAAGTGACATATTTTTAGCTATTAAACATTTGATTTATGTACAACTTACAAATAATTGTTTTCAAAGTGAATTAATGAATTTATTCACATTATACAGAGTATACACCATAAAAGAGATGAAATACTAGAGACAATACACATATCAATCCTATATGTACATGATATATCATTGTGAAAATAAACCATTTAGATCATGTGGTTAGTGTAAACCAAAAGTATTTTACCAAAGAGGTATTTTTTCTAATACATAATAGTATGTAATATGACAGTAAACTCATGATCACAAGTCATGTAATTCATCTCAAAATTATTAATATAATTCTAGGAATATGTTACAAATAATTCCATAACATCAATGAGAATCCTAATTCAACTTTAGAAGATTCATAATAATCATAATAATTTTAACCAAACTAAGGTAAAATATGAATATGTGTTGATGTGATTATATTAATTATTTCTGTAATTACAACATTATATTGATCATATCAATGAAATTTAACTCCCTAGAAGGTTAAATTCATAATTCATAATTTAATTTATAATAAATAATGAATAAAATATTGATATTATCTATGTAGCCTCTAAAACTTCTTGTCTTAAAAGATATCTTGGTTACTCCCGAAGATATCACTACAAAAATATTTTTAAGATCTATTGAAATCCCATATCATATTACCATATTTTTATGTAATTTCAAAAATCTAAATCCAAAATATGATTTTGAAACATGATTCTACAATTTATGTTCTCTCGGATACATCAACATAGCTTCCAAATGTTCACCATGCCCCTCCTGTAATCAAGAGTATAATGAATTTACATAAATAAAAAAATAAAAAATGAACTAAATTGTGTTGAAAATAAATTTACTTAAATCTATAAACAAAGGTATAGAATTAATAAAATTGAGCGAAACCTCCACGTACTTGAAATTCCCATTTCAATGTTTAAATATAGTCATTAATTCTACCTCATATTATACCCTAAACTATGGGTAACCTTATAAATGATCATTCTTAGAGAAATAATGATCTCTTATTAAGTAATTTAAAAAATTATCTAAAGTAATGGTTATAAATGTTTAATATCTATTGTATTTAACTTCTAATAATCCACAAAACACAATCTTCCATCCAACATTCATGTAAATTTAACATGGTCACTATGAAGTGAAATAAATTGTATAATAAACCCCTTCTACTTAATATATTCCAATATTCTCCTAGGAGATTTCATTCAATGATCATTATATATATATATATATATGATTCCTATCAATTGACATTTTTTTCTATAATTATATTTTTAATAATATTTTGTTTATGTGAAAAATACAATACAATTTAACTAATAAAACTTCTATACAAACTCAACAATAATTAATAAATTGATTATACATATCATGATAAATACATTTTCAAGATTTTTTTATATCCTTAACAACATACACAATATTCCATGATTCCCATATCTCATACCATAAAAAATAAACAAATCATATAAAATTTTGTGTCTGAATGTTATTATCTTTAGGGAATATCTCTGTCAATCACCCTCTTTCACTAAATCCTCATAGACTTAGTGTTATTTAACCTTATATCATATAATAAAATATATCTTATCAAACTATATACAAATAATGGATAATTAAACAACACATTTTGAAGACATGTCACTCAATTTACCATATATCATATCATATTGAATTCCTAGTGTACATCATTATAAAAAAATTTGTGTACAGTCTAAAACAATTTTAGAGAATCTCTATGTGCTTTTTAAACATTATCCCTATAAATTCAAACAAAAATTGTGATCCTTTGAAAATTTATAATATTCAAAAATATTATTTATCAAATAAAAAAATGTATGTAAATAGAATCATCATGATATGAATCTTTAGTACCCAATATACATAGCTATCAACCATGATATTCAATTAAAAACATGTCTATCTATACATGTGTCCACTAATTGTATCATACATAAGCTTGAATTTTCATATGAAACATTTTTTCAGGACATCATGAATCTATAGTATAGGGAACATGTCAATCCTTTATAGTTACTCATATGGTTTACATTTTCTAATTATTGACTAGAATTTTTAATGAATACATAATTTATCATTAATATAAGTGTATTATAATATTTCTTGTCCCTCACACAAATATATAATAAAATAAAATTTCTAATCTAAATATTGTTTTACACTCCTTTAGTCTATCTAAGTTGATGGCATAGATCCCACAATCATCAAATGAGAGGAAAAATTACATCTTAGTTAATCCTAAAATAATGATGTGTTCAGAAACATGCCCAAACACATATGATTTTCTACTCATCACACAATAGGAAATCAGGTGTTTGATGGTGGTTTTTTCGTGGGGTATTTAAAAATCGCCGCTAAATAGTTTTCAGGGCGGTATTTCGTGGTAGTTTTTTCATGGAGGTTTAAAAACCGCGGCAAAATGTGTTAATATTATTATTTTTTTAATTTTTCTGAGGATTAGGGCAATTTTTTAAAAAACCACCGCATAATAGAGGCAGTTTGGGTAAAACTGCCGCGAAATTAAAAGAAAAATATAAAACATGGGAAACCCCAAAATCACTAAAATGACCATAACTTTTGATCTGGGAATTTGTCGGAGTGCCATGACCAGTCAAATTGAAGCTCATGAAGAGATCTAGAGGCATGTATAATAAAAAACGTGAGATGGTCTGAGGTGAAAGACATATGATATTTAAAATAAAGTTGATAAATGTTTTTCAACTTCAAACAACCATAACTTTCGCTCCGGGTGTCCGTTTGTTTGTACCACATATCAAATCGAAGCCATCAAAGAGATTTGCGCACTAATATGATACAAGAAAGATTCTGTCATTTTTTTGACCAAAAAAACCCCCTCTGATGGGCTCCAAAACCATGTTTCTGTCTCCGATGTCCCGTCGAATTTTTTTTCAAATGATCTTAACTTCCGATCCCCATGTCAGTTCAAACTCCTCTTCCAGATCGTAGTTCAATCCTTGAGATTCAGTTTGACTGGTCGCGGTGCCCTCATGGACACCTGGATCATATGTTATGGCCTTTTTAGTGGGTATCAGGTTTGTTATGTTTTTCGATTCCTCATTTCTAGCACTCGTTCCACATCAGCTTTTTTTAAAATGGTCGTAACTTCCAATCCGTCGGTCTATTTGGTCACTTTCACCTATCTGGTCGAAGATCGTTTTAGGATCTTTGATTTGACTGGTCACAGATCTGGAAAGGACTCTCAGATCAAAAGTTATATCTGTTAATCTGAGTCCAATGTTTTTGTAACTTTATGACTGTTTTGACAGGTTTTAACAGTTGCTCCATTTATTACTGTTTATTTGGGTTTCCAAGACTTGTTATCTTTATCAATGGAATGTTTGGGTTAATATGATGAATATGTTAAATTCTTAAGGGGTTTTGCAGAGTTTTCATGAGTTTTCATGCGTTCTTATTCTTCTTAATGCTTCCTTCTTCATGCTTCTCCATCCGTTTTCATGTGTTTTCATGATTTTTCATCCGTAATCATGCTTTTTCATACTTTTTCTTGTGTTTCATTTAATATTTTTTTATTTATAATATACTTTAATTTATTTATTATCTATTATTGGTTAATGGTTTTTTAGTATTTATATTTATTTATTATTTATTATTTTTTATATATTATTTTTTATTATTAATTATAAAATATTAATAATAATAATAATAATATTTGTTATTGGTTTTTTATTATTTATTATGAATTATTTATATTTATTTATTATATATAATTTATTATTTAATATATATACTATTTATTATATATTATTTATTTGTTATTATTATTATTAATAATATTTTATTTATTATATATTATATATTATATATTATATATTATGTATTATGTATTATGTATCATGTATTATTATATATTTATTTAATGTTCTTTATTGTTTTTTTATTTATTATGTATTATGTATTATTTTTTATTTATTTGTATTATTATTATTTGTTATTTATTTTCTATTTTTTATTATCTATTATTAATTTTTATTTATTATTTATTATTTAATATTTATTTATTTGTAATTATTAATTATGTGTTATTTATTAATATTATTATTTATTATTTATTATTTATATATATTTATTATGTATTGTTTATTAGATTTTATTTTTTTATTTTATTTTTTATTTATTATTTATTATTTATTTACTTTTTTTATTATATTATTATTTTTTATTTATTATTATTTGTTATTTGTTATTTGTTATTTGTTATTTATTATTATTTATGGTTTATTATTTATTATTTATTACTGATTATTATTTATTAATTTTTAATTTTTATTTATTATTTAAAATATAAAATTTATTATTTGTTTATTATTATTTATTATGTATTATTTAATATTATTTATTATTTCTTATTATTTATTGTTTACTATTTCTAATTTATTATTGAATATTTATTATTTATTATTTGTTCTTTATTAGTTGCTTATTATTATTTATTATTATTTATTATTATTTATTGTTTATTGTTTATTGTTTATTTTTACTATTTATTGTTTATTGATTTCATTTATTATTTATTATTTAATATTTAATATTTAATATTTAATATTTAATATTTTTTTATTATTATTTATAATTTATTATTCTTTATTGTTTATTTTTTATTGATTATTTATTATTGATTGTTGTTTATTGTTTATTGTTTATTTTTGTTTTTTGTTTTTTATTTTTTATATTTTATTATTTAATTTTTAATTTTTATTATTTTTTTTTTTATTTGCTATTATTTATTTTTTTCTTTTTTCTTTTTTATTATTTTTTATTTATTATTTATTGTTTATTATTTATTATTTATTAGTTATTATTTATTTTTTATTTTTTATTTTTTATTGTTTACTATTTGTTTTTTATTATGTATTGTTTTATTATTATATTTTATTATTATTTTAATTTCTTAATTTTATTATTTTATTATTTTATTTTCATAATTTTATAATTTATGTAAATATTATTATAATTTATTTATTATTTATTATAATAAACTGTAAAAAATAATAAATAACTCAATAACTCAATAAGTAACTAATAAATCAATTATTATTAATTATTGATTATTGATTATTAATTATATACTCTTGCTTATTGTTTAATTATTATTGATTTTATATCTATTAGTTATGTATTATATGTTTTTTCAATTATTATATATAAGTATATTAATTTATGTTTATTAACCACATGACGAGCTTGCTGGAGTGGTAAAAGTCTTTGAAAAATATGCAAGAGGTCAGGGGTTCAAATCTCACTAAACACGGTATTTCTTTATATTGCATGGGCATGTGCATGTGCATTGGCATGTGCATGGATGGATAAAGTTGATAAAATAAGTAAAATAAATAAAAATAAATAAAAATAAATAAAATAAATAATAAATAAATACGAAATAAATAAAATAAATATGAAATAAATATGAAATTGATAAATAAAATAAATAAATAAATAATATATAAAGGCAACGCGCACCATACGCCAGCGATCCTCTTGTCCCCTCAACTCCGTGTGGAACTAGCCCAAGCCTAAGGGTTGGACACCTTGGGCCTTTCTGGGGACGTGCGGTGCACAAGTGGGCAGGCCATCTCAATACCTCGTTACCCAATAACACGTTTGAGCAGGAGAGCTCGCGAAAATGGAAAAGCTATGGTGATGCCTGAGCTGATGACTGCGAATGGATCCCCCCCTTCCTGGTGGTGGGAAGGGGGAGGACGGGTTGTCTTCACCACATCCGGGGGCACGGAGGCCCTTTGTACCATTTTCGAACCCTAGTTTCCTCCCTGATTTCTCGTCGATTTCCTTAAGTTCGAAAGCCCCAGATCATCACCTTAGGGGACCTTAACTTTCAATGACTTTCTCAGAATTCTATGCGGCTTCGAGCTTCTTGGATCTGACCACGGTTTCCCAGTTCTCGCATTGATGGCCTTCAGTTGATGACTTTGACCGTTTTGTATTTAGCAATTTGGATTTACAGGACCACGTGGTAATTTTTTTTATTGATAATCGTCACATGATGATACGATTTTCTTTAGAGGATGAATTAATCCATGCTTGGTCCAGCGCTCCTCGCAGATGCAACAGATTCAAGTTCTTTCTTCATTGATGGTCTTTCGATCTTTGCATGAACCGGGACCCTCATGTGGTAGCGACATGGGTATGTATGCCTAATCTCTCTTTTCCCTTTCAAAATCCCTCTATAATTTGTATGATAGGAAACCTTTTTGGTCGATTATTATGCTCTGACGTCCGCACATCCTCTGTGAGCCACCAGGTAAATCCACGCCTTTGTGTTGAAGTGGATGCTTCGAGGCCACCGGTCGATTGGATATGGATTGTTGTAGGTGAGGAGTTCCGATGGAGGTAGGCTGTTGTTTTTTGAGGATTGGGTTGGTTTCTGCTCGAGTTGTAGCCGCCTGGGTCATTCGGACAGTCATTGCCTTAGTGGAGCAAGGAGCAGAAGGTCAGCTCCTATGTTGAAGAGGCCTGGTAGGTCGTCTGGTCAGGGGCCAAGATGTACAGATGTTGGTAAGTTTGGAAAAGCTGCTGAGCTGGGTGGTTCAGAGTTGGGAATGCAAGTGGGGGCACACATTAATCCGTCTGTGGCTGCGGTTTTTGACAGATTGAAGCAAGATCTTCAACTGAACAATGGTGTGAATGGTCCTGGTAATGGTGTCGGAGGCAGCTCGAGAGTGTTTGACTCCTCTGGGGCTGAACTGCATCGCGTGCATCGACTGAGTCAGGATGCTGCTGGCAGGGGCAGTGGGAAATTTTTGGCTGTTGATGATCAACAGAAGGAGGGAGAGCTTCCATTGGATCCAGCCGATGATGGGCCAGTTCATGATGAAAGTACCCTCTGTCTGGCTATTCAGGAGGAGGTGCAGCCGACATCTGATGGTGTTTTTCAGATCACAATTGACACTTATAATCAATTCTTGGAGTTATCTCATGATGAACAGGAGGGGTTCTCTTCAATGAAGAATAAAATCTTGCAGGTTTCCTTGGTGGGTGGATTTGTGAAGGAAGTTGATGATGGTCATACATTTTTATATCCCCCACAATGTTTGGCTTTGATTGATAGCAATGGACTTATGAGCAGGTTCAATTTGTTTTCCAAAATGATCATGTCACTGGAAAATGGGGGGAAGTGTCAGAGAGTGAAAAATAAAACTGGAATGGTTCAGTTAAGCCCTCTTATAGTGATGTTGTCAAGGACGGGAAGAAGAATTTTGGAATGGAGGAACCTCCTCCAGTTAATAGAAGGCTGAAGAAGGATTATTCTGCTTTGCCAAAGACAGTGGCAACTAGATCCTCAGTCAAGCAGTCCTCTAAGGAATTGATATCTCTAGAGAAACTAAACCTCAGTAGGAAGTACGCGAAGATCCTCAAGCACTATGAGAGCTCGGAATGGGAATCAGTCATTGTAGAGGATTTTCATGGGTGCGGAGATGGGTATGACTTTTATGACATCTAATTGGTATCTCTTGTTTGTTTTCTTGTTCACTGGACTTATCTTTTCTTAATAAATGGTCTGAGGATTTACCTCAGACTAAGCTTTCCTGGTATATAATATATAATAAATAAATAAAATAAAATAAACTGGAAATAAATAATATAAATACGAAATAAATAAAATAAATACTAAATAAATAAAATTAATACGAAATAAATATAATAAATATAAAATAAATAAAATAAATAAAAAATAAGAAAAATAAATACGAAATAAAATAAATAAATAAATAAATAAAATAAATACGAAATAAATAAATAAAATAATATACATAGGAAATAAATTAAATAAATACGAAATAAATAAAATAAATAAAATAAATATGAAATAAATAAAATAAATTAATTAAAATAAAAAATTAAAATAAAATAAATAAATTAAATAAATAAAATAAACAAAATAAATAAATAGATAAATAAAAAATATAATATAAAAAATATAAAAATTAAAAAAAAAATTAAAAAAAATAATTCACAAAATGGCCGCTAAAAACAGCCGTGAAATGTTCTATGACGGTTTTGAAAAACACCACGAATAGTTTCCTAACGCACAATTTAGCGGCGGTTTTTCAAAACCACCGACAATCTATTTAGCAGCGGTTTAAAATACCGTTAAATACGCATTTTTCCGTAGTGTTAGAGCTTGTGTGAGAATGGTATAAATTTATAAAGGTTTTCATGAATGGTATCTTTAAATTATCAAGTATAAGTAAATCCCACTACAAAATATGTACCGATTACATACTAAATACAGAGTGCATGACAATTAACGTGTTATACTTTGGTAGTCATGCAGTGTACAAAACTCCTCATATGCACCATCATAAAACATTTTATTTTTATATGAAATACAACACACTCTAAACATAACATTTCGTTACAACGTATATGTTCAAACGTTCAAGATCAGTTAGGGATAACTTAATGTCATACATTGATAGATCTGTTATCATTTCACTTCACAAAATATATGACACCAGTGTGAAATAATAACAATGTAGAGTCTAAACTTTTTTATAACATGAAACATTTAATATTCATACATTCCAATAATTATATTAAAAATTCCATGCATAAGAACATAATTAATGATATCACATATCATAGACAACTAAATAAGCCGTTTGTTCTCCTTATATTGATGTTTTTTTAAATAGTTACATTTAAATGTAATTCCATCCACATACCTAAGTGTCCATCTAATAAATACCAGAGTCTAAACACTTTTATTGTGTATAATCTATGAAAAAATATTTTTCAAAAAAATTATGAGACTGTGGAATCATATTAATTATTCTCAACTCTTTGAACAAGGTATTTAAATTCATTTACTTCCAAACATCAATTTTGATGATGTTAGTTAATTCTAGTGTCTAATTTGTATTCTATTTATGTTCATCATCATCATAATTTTCATAACTCCTCCATAAAAATATATCATTCACATCATTTTGGTCATAAAACAAAAATCTTTATATTATTCTTTACCAAAATATCATAAACTCTTTTAAGATATAATGTGTTTTTCACCTAATTATGGTATCCATATATGACTATTTCAATTTAAATCAACAAATATACTATAAACTCTATTAGGATGTTATAAAAGAATCCCATTTAATTTTTTTTATAATATTTAATTTATTAGAATTTCATATTCTATAAGTAAAAATATACTTCCATATTGCTCTTTGAATGTGTATTCTATTTCAAATATCATCCTATGATAAATAATATATTTTTTGACGGGAAATAATAGTAATTTCTTTAAATGAAAATATTTAAGATATAAATTAGTTTATCCATATTATATAAATGGAGTTCTCTTATTTAGGATAGTTTACTAAAAATAATATTTTATTTTTTAAAATATAAAACCACTGGGTAATGGAATATATCTATATCAAAGTATAATAAGTATATAAGATAAACTCTTTATCTTGGATAAAAATCCCTATATCCTTACCTTTTATCAATTGTATAATAGAATCCTATTAATCATAACCCATTTGTATTAAATTATATTGTGCATAATGAATCCTTGATTACAAATAACTTCTCTTATCATATAATTAAAATAAAATAATTGTTATCATAATTAATTTACATTATTTTAATATTGAAACATTACATTGCATAAAATATATGATTGGGAGACCATTTACATCATAAATTTCATATAAAATAATATGTTGGTAAATTAATTTTTAAAATCCTTTATATTTATATAATTTATAAAATATTTATTTGTTATCTTATACACTTAAAATTTAAGAAATTATTTCTAAAACAAAAATTTTACATAAAAAATATCAATAATGTTTATTAAACCCCTTAATGTATTTAGGAAATTTTAATCCTAAACATTACCTTACCTTCCAAAAAACCCTATAATGTCTCAATGGAATATGAAAACTATTAGACCATTCAGTATTCTCTTTTAACATAAACATTATATATCTTTACATTCATCCTCGAAATAAATTATAGACATCACATTCCATACCCATATATCCTCAGTATTTTTTACAAAATTTATAAACTTATATTGAATATATCCACATTTAAAAAACATTTATAATTTATTATTTTGAACAAATTAATAAAATACACAAACCTTAGATAAGATTTTTTTTATAACTATAGGTCATTAGTATACTCAATCACATTGAATACATGAGAATAACCTAAAGATCCAAAAAATCAAATTACATATAATTACATAGAAACATTAAGTGATTTTATTAATTCTTCTTATAAGAATCGTGATTCACTTTTTATACAATTTTAACATTTAGATACTCATTATAGGCTTACTCTATCACATTGAATTTTTTATTTCTTTACTTGAAAACAAGTCTTATGTTATAAACAAATCTAATATTTTTATTACATTGAGATCCACCATGATATAGGATTCATCTCAATGCAATGTTTCATTATGATGATGAATTTTATAAATAATATAAGTTTTTATAAGATGAATATAATTTACATTCATTTGTTAAGGGTTTTTTTAAATGTCCCCCCTAATATGATGACCACACTTAAAAATTTAAAAACATATACATAATTGGGATAAGATCCATATTCCATTAAAAAATAATTCTATCATAGTTCACATACTATCAATTGTTTATTTAACTAGTCTGTTGTGACACTCATTTCATATGTATCACTTTGATGCTTGAGTGAACAACTCATTTTCTAATCCATCATCTATATAAAATCAACACAACTCCACTTGAATCATATCTTATAGGATTTTATGGATACATTTATTTAAAATAAAATGGAAAAATTAAAGCACATTACTCTTAGAGCCACCTAATTATATTCTATCCTGTACAAGATAATATAAGGGAACCCAAACATATCCAAAATGTACTCTATTGAATGATTGTGGTCCTGAAAAGTTATAGCATTTGAATAAATCTATTATTTATTATTTTAAGGGAATTTAGACTCACCATTTTATCTGATGTTATTTTCTTTTATGTATCCATGATTCTCATAGTTTTCATTATATATCTTACATTTAACACATTAAATGTGTTTATTACAATTCAAACGACCAATTTAACAATTTCTAATAAATCATGCATATATTTTTAATATTAAAATTAAATCGAAGATGAAAACAAGGAAAAAACAAAATAAATAAGAAATTGATATATTTAAACACAAGATAAAAATTTATTAAAAATTAAAAGATTAATCAATTAAAAACACATTATAATTTAATTATATGTTATTGACATTGCATAAAAATTATATATAAACACATTATATTTACTTATAATATGAACCCCTTTTCATTATCCTTTATATTGAATTTTACATTAATATAGGATAACTAAAACATAAATATTAAATAGATTAACTATTAATATGTCATATAGATATTCATAATATTATATATTTAATGAAACTTAATCACTGAACATATCAATTAGAAATTATCCTTTTCATATGGTTCCAATAATTTCTAAAGTATGTAATTTTAATTTGAACATTTCAATTTAATTAAAGATAAATTTGTAAAGATTCTTATTTATTGGATTTTCCAATTGGATAACGCTTTATATATCTCTATATTTACCATCATAGTTGATGTAATGCCCCAACCCTATCTACCCAGAGTCGGTGCATTACTTCGTAACATTGTCATGATCACAAAAGATCAAGTCTCGAAAGACCGATTAGTTTAGTAGCCTTGGCCACACTAGATACATTCATAAGTCTTACATTACATCATAAAGTTAAACAAAACTACATCTTCTTCTCTTCATATCCCCTTATATTATCCCTGCAGGTCATTCATAATATACTTCTTCACATCCTGGAAAAATTAAAACATTGAAAGGGGTGAGCTCACATGCTCAGTAAGGGTAACAATATAGCGGAAGCTCTCATAAATAAACATAAACATTTAAGGCAATGTACGACTAAAACAAAATCCTTTTAAACTTGAACTTCAACATAATATGGCAAAAGTAAAATGAGATAATGCCATTTACTTATTCACATGGATATTCTACTGGTCGAATAATCACATGCAATATCAATAACCACTTTCATAATGATGGAATGCATATTTCCAGGCTATCATAACCACGTAGCCAAGGTCTCGTGCCAAGACTACAAATAATATTTTATCAAGGCCTCATTCCAAGACACTAGTTTGTCTCATGATACCTACCGATTCATCGAGGAGCTATAGCGGGCTCCGCCCGTCACTTATTAAGTCCAATTCATTCCTCATATGAATAGGTTTAAACATATCATAAAGCATAACATAATCGTATCACATAAAACATGAATAAATGAAACATAACATTTCCACATTTCAATCACAAGATATCAATACAACACATTGATATAATAAAAACACTTTCAAAACCATTTTCAATACCAAAATAAAAGAAAGTTAAAACTTTGTTTTTATTTTTCATTAAATAAAGTTATGGCTTGTAGAGGAAGCTGAAACTAAAATAATGGTCACGGCGGCAGATAAGTCATTGTCGCCACATACGTATGACAAAAACATTCCCTTTTGTCATTTAGTAAACTCTTCTTATAAAAAATATTCCTTTTGAATAAATGTAAAAGTCAAAGGGGTTTATACACCGTATAAAAGAAGGTTATGTATAAAACCAAATATGTCTCAATGAAAGGAGATTGAGATGAAGTCCTTATGAAGATCATTTTTTTTAATTAAAATAGATCTATTATTTGTATTTAATATAAGTAAACATAAAGAAAGTACAAATACAAGATTGGACATAATAATATCATAACATAATTGGATAGTAGGAGATTAACCCAAAGAATGGAAATTGGGTTAAGAAATTCCCTTACCTCGTGTTCGACGTGACTTGATCATTCTTTAACCTCCTGAATAATAAACTAGAGTTATTTTCAATTTACTTAAGAACCTTTTTAATCTTCATTATTTCTTTTATATCACTTATTACCATGTCATGAACATTATGTAATTATTTAAGTTTATAACGGTCGTTTTGTCGATCTTAGGTACTTGAGTCAAAAATAAACTTCTTATAATTACAAGTTGTTCATGTGGTGAAATATACATTATATACAGAATTATATTAATGATGTAGACATCATATAAATCATATATATCCAGTATATGCATTCATTTATAATATTACATAACATTTAGAGGTAAGAAAAGAAATGCACCGTTCATGGAGACGGTAAGCCGTACGTACGCATGAACGCTACTTTCATTTCCATTTCATATTTAATGGATTGAAGATGTAATTATATAAAGGTATAATATAATTCCAATATAATATAATGTATAATACCATTTACTCCATCCTTTATACATCCCACATATGGAATTAACGATTCAAATCACTTTGAGGGGGCGGTAGTCCGCACATCCTAAAATGAAATTATCGCGTTTAACCAAAATGGAAATCATAAAAGTATGCCATAAATGAAAAATACTGAAGCTTAAGTAGAACATAAACATATTATATATCATATATAAATATAGTGACATCTTAATGGCCACCTTTGAAGGTGTTATATGAGTGTTGAACAATCATCGTTTCGTGAGGCAGAAATTCGCCATCCACAGAAAGCGTATGTTCTTTAACCATTAGATGTAGGTGTGTGTAAGTGTAGCTCGAATACTAATTATAAAAACATACCAGTATATTGAGGATACTGGTTTTGTTACAAAATAAAGGAATAAATTGATTTTAAGGGGTTTGATAAGCAATATAAAACAAAACAACATTAGAGAAGACATTACCTTAAAATCGGGTAACTCTTTTTGATTTGAGCCAAAGGCTTCCTTGGGAAGACTTCTGCCCAAGGTGCGGATTCTAGGATTAAGGGAGGGAAGTTGGGAGAGTATTAGGGAAGAGTTTGGCCAAGCCAAAAGGCTTTCAAAGTGTGAGTAAGGTGGTAGTGGTGGGGGCCTTTTATAAGAGGAGAGAAGGGGCACTCTTGGAAAGATTGAAATGTAACGTTATTATGAAATGATTTTTCGGATTATAAAGGTCCCACACATATATATTTCAAGGATAATGTGATAAGGGTTCGAAATATTCTCATCCAATATTCTTTGGACAAGTGTAATACTTAGATTTTACATTATCCTTCCATTTTATTAAAATTGATAATTAATGAGGTAATCGCTGCATCATCACGGTGTCATAAATAATTTAACTTATTTAATGTCTAAAAATTATAAGAAAAATATGATGATGTAGGAAATATTATTATATTTCTAATTAATATTTATAGTCAAAAATATGACTTGTATAACCCAATTTAAAAATTGTTTTAGTAAAACAACTCTGGCTTGTGACCTTTTTATTTTAACATTAAATAAAAGGTTTTTAATGTCATTGTCCAACCAAAGTGGCTCCATGGGGTCCCATAGTTGACCCATGGATTTTCTTGGTCAGCCATGACACATAAAATAGTGGTTGGACAAGTGTAAAGGTTATTCCATATTTTCATAATACTATTTTTACCTTAAATTTCACTAATTACCTTTAATCGCTTAAAAGTTACTATTCAACAAAAAATTATTTTAATCCATTGAACCACATTTTACTTCCTAATGAAAAACATGTATGTTAGATTATTTAAAATGAAATCACAGATGTGGTAAGTTTTCATTTTATCGAAAAATCTGTTTTTTTAACTTCCACTTAGTGGTTTCACTATTCATCAAAAATTGATGTTTTTCAGAACAATGCCAAAATTTCACCCTAAGCTATAATTGATATTCCAAATCCAAAAATGTTGTCTCTTTTAAAAAATTCCAAACCTATAAGTTGCATTAATTAATTTTATAATTAATTCCCGCTGTCACAACAAATAGCGTGTTTTGAAGACACAATATATATCAAAAGATGGACAATTGTTTATGTCCAATTTCAAAGTGAAATTAATTCTAATGACCACCATTGGATAAAATAGTAAAAATATATTATAATTATAAATTAAAAAGCACTCAATAGTATAATTCATCACTATAACATACTTTGATAAAAAATTTGTTTTTAAATATTTTTCCATATTCATAAAAAATTGGAAGTTCTCAGAAAATTACAAAAAATTCAACTTTGGATAATTTCGATATTACGAATACAAAAATGAAGTCCATTTTGAAATATAAAATTTCTATAATTTTAAAAAGTGGGTATTACTATTCATAACGGCTACATTGATTAGTTGTGGCATGTGTTAGAACTCGAAGTTGCGTACAACACGTGCTACTGTATTATTCAATGAGAAGTGTACCGTGGAAGCTTGGGGTGTTACATTCTCCCCTCCATTAAATAATTTTGTCCTCGAAATTTCATATAATATCACTGTTTAAAAAGACTCGGGTGATTCTTCATCATAAGTTCCTTGGGTTCCCACGTTGCCTCCTCCATCTTATGGTTTCTCCATAGATTTTTTACCAGACGAGTCATCCGGTTTCTCAGCACTTGTTCTCTTGTATCAAGAATCCTGACGGGATCTTTACAATAAGACAGATCGGGTTCTAGTTCTTATTCCTCATAGTTGAGTACATGCGTTGGGTCGGGCAGGTATTTTCTCAATAGTGATACTTGGAATACATCATGAACTTTGGAGAGACTTGGTGGCATTTCCAAACGGTAAGCTACAGTCCCAATTCGTTCTAGAATTTCGAAGGGTCCGATGTACTTGGGACTCAATTTACCCTTCTTACCGAAACGTATAACTCCCTTCCATGGTGATACCTTCAAGAAAACATGATCTCCTACCTGAAACTCCAAATCCTTCCTTCGATTGTCAGCATAGCTCTTATGCCTACTTTGAGCTGCTTTGATGTGGTTTTGGATTACCTTCACCTTTTCCATCGTTTCCTCCACCAGTTCTGGGCCTACATGTTTTCTTTCACCAACATCATCCCAACAGGTTGGTGTGCACATCTCTTTCCGTATAACGCTTCATATGGTGCAATCCGAATACTTGAATGGAATCTATTGTTATAGGAAAATTATACCAGAGGTAAATATTGATCCCACATTCCTTGAAAGTCAAGTGAGCATGATCTCAACATGTCCTCTAAGGTTTGAATAGTTCTTTCTGATTGTCCGTCTGTTTGAGGGTCGTAAGCAGTGCTGAAATGAAGTTCAGTATCCAAGGCCTTCTGAAGACTTTTCCAAAATATTGATGTAAAGTGGGGATCATGATCCAAGACAATCGACAGGGGTACTCCATGAAGTCTCACAACTTCGTTAATATATAGTCTTGATAGACGTTCAAGTGGAATATCTTCCCTTATAGCAAGAAAATGTGATGACTTGGTGAGATGATCAACAATGACCCATATTACATCATTCCTTCTAGGGGTATTTGGTAGTCCCATGAAAAAGTCCATCGTAATATTATCCCATTTCCACTCAGGTATGGGAAGAGGTTGCAATACTCTACCCGGATGTTGCCTTCCATCTTTCACTTATTGGCAAACCATACAACTTGACACAAAATCGGCAATCTCCATTTTCATGTTGTCCCACCAAAATTTCCCTTTAAATATCTATACATTTTAGTGATCCCAGGGTGTATAGAGAAATTGGAACTATGAGCATCATCCAACAATTCCCTCTTTAAATCAGGTATATCGGGAACACAAAGTCTCCTCCCAAATTTCAAAATTCCATCTTCATAAACATACTCACTCAACCGCCCATCATTCACAGCATTAATCATCTTTTTCAACAATACATCATCGGACTGAGAACTATTAATCCTTTCTAGTAAAGATGGTTTGGCAACCATTTGAAAAAGTTTTGATGTTTCACCCTCCATGGAGATTCCCATATCCATCTTTTCTAGATCCATGAAAATAGGACCCCTTTCCACTCTCATCGTGTTCAAAACTCCATGATCTTTTCTACTCAAAGCATCTGCAACCTTATTTTCCTTCCCTGGGTGGTAGTGTATTGTGCAATCATAATCCTTGAGTAGTTCAAGCCATCATCTTTGCCTCATGTTGAGTTCTTTTTGTGAGAAAATGTATTTCAAACTCTTGTGATCAGTATATATCTCACATTTTTCACCATAGAGATAATGTCTCCATATCTTCAGGGAAAAGATTACAGCAGCTAACTCGAGATCATGAGTAGTATAGTTCTTGTCATGAATTATTAGCTGTCGTGATGTATATGAAATAACCCAATCATTCTGCATTAGGACACAACCAAGTCCTTTCATTGATGCATTACTATAAATAACGAACCCATCATTCCCTGATGGTAGAGTCAATATAAAAGCATTGAATAATCTTCTCTTCATTTATTCAAAAAATTCTTCACACTCTTTTTTCCAGACAAATTTAACCCCTTTACGTGTGAGCTTCATCAATGGGTTAGCCAATCGGGCAAAATTCTGGACAAAACGTCGATAATAACCTGCCAAACCAATAAAGCTGCGTACCTCAGTTATACTCGTCGGTGCTGGACATTCTTGGATTGCCTTGGTCTTAGAAGGATCAATAGATATTCCTCCATACAGACAATGTGTCCAAGAAAAGAAATCTCCTGAAGGCAGAATTCACACTTGCTAAACATCCCATATAATTCATGCCTTCTAAGAGTCTTCAAGATAATGCGCAAGTGATTTTATTGATCTTCGTAGCTTTTGAAGTACACCAAGATGTCATCAATAAATACCACCAAAAAGTCATCTAGATATTCCTTGAAAACTATATTCATTAGATCCATGAATACAGAAGGTGCATTAGTCAATCCAAAAGGCATTACTGTAAACTCGTAATGCCCATACCTTGTTCGAAATGCTGTCTTCGGAATGTCTTCCTTCTTCACACACAACGGATGGTATCCAGATCGAAGGTCAATCTTTTAAAAGTACTGAGCTCCATGCAATTGGTCAAATAAATCATCAATGTGAGGTAGGGGATACTTGTTCTTTATTGTTATAGCATTGATCTCCCAATAGTCAACGCACAACCTCATAGATCCATCTTTCTTCTTAACAAAAAGGACAGTGGCTCCCCATGGAGAAACACTAGGGAGAATAAATCCTTTATTACTCAATTCCTCTAGTTGTGTCTTTATTTCAACTAATTCCATGGTGGCCATCCTATAAGGGGTCTTCGATATAAGACATGATCCAGGAATTAAATCAATGGAAAACTCAACTTCTCGTTCTAGAGGATGTCCAGGTAAATCTTCAGGAAACACATCTTCATATTCTTTCACAATAGGTACATCCTTTATTTGAACATTAATTCCCTCGCCCTCGGTTATTTCATTATCTTCCTCCCCAATAATTGAATTTAGTTGAGCTACTGGGGGTGGATCTAAATAAGAATTAGGTGGTGACGATTCTGCTCTAAAATTAATGTGTTCTTTATCATCATCATCAAAAATCGTAACATCCTTCTTCTTACAATAAATCATTGCATCATAGTACGAAATCTAATCCATACCGAGGAATATATGAAACTCAATCATAGGTATGACAATGAGATCAGCGGAAAATGAACAGTTATGTGCTCTAATGGGGACTGATTCACAAAACGTTGTTGCAATAATAATTCCCTTAGGAGTTTTGACTGACAATTCTCTTGTTAAATCAAATTGGAAATATCTAATTTTCTTAGAAAACTGGTAAGATATGAAACAATGTGATGATCCAGAATCAAATAATGAATTTTCTAAACTTGAGTAAATCATTATATTACCGGCCACCATGTCTTTCGGAGCTTCAACCTCAGTAGTAGTGATAGCATAAGCTTGGCCTTGATCCCTTGGCCTCTTCTGAGGTAAGTTCCCCTGAGGCTTAGGACATTCATTTGCATAATGTTCCATCTCTATACAATTATAGCATTCCACATTGACATCAACTTTCTTTCCCTTGCAATCATGAGCTTGGTGGCCTTTTTCACCACACTTGTAACAGACTCTCATTCCCTTCAAGCAAGTACCGGGGTGTTTCTTTCCACATTTACTGCAGGATTGATATTCAACTATTCTCTTCTTACCCTTATTTCCATTTCCAGATTTATCAGAAGATCTCTTCTTTGCTTTCTTTGATTTAATGTCATAAGACTTAGAGAATTCCTTTTCCGTCTTGATAGCACACGAGACAATATATTCGTATGACGAGAAGGTTTGTGAGACTAATGCTCGATGGAGAAATGGTTTTAACCCATCAAATAAACGATCAATCTTACTTCTTGTGTTACGTATATAATCTGCAGCATGTCTCACTAACCTTGTAAAGTTGGCCTCATACTTTTCGATATTCTCATCCTCCTTCTGCCTCAGACTCAGAAATTGTCTTTCCATATCTGATCAATGGTCATGAGGAAAGTATTTTTCTCTGAAAATCTCTTTGAACTCCCTCCATTCCATATTCGATACATCATCATCATTCTTTGTGTTTTGAATCAATGACCACCATTGATCAGCATCTCCAGTGAGGCGGTAAACTGCCATGATAACCTTTTCCCTTTCACTACTCCCCAAGGCGTGCAATATTTTCTCTATGAAGTTTATCCATTGCTCGGCTACTAATGGATTTGTACCCCCATTAAATGTTGGTGGTTGTTGCCTCATGAAGCGGTCTAACATTGATCCTCCACGTTGCGGATCAGGGTGCTCCATAAGAGTAAGGTTATTATTCATAACCTGAGTGAGTTGTCCCAGTATGGTAATAAGTTGATCAGCACCAGTTGTATCTCCAGATCCAAAATAATTATCTTGAGAAGGAGGGAAATCCCTACACGGAGTGCGTGTATTGATATAGTTTCCTTTCCTTCCCCTAGGCGCCATTTCTAAACAATGGCATAAACTTGATTAGTTTATGAATCAAAATACATAATTCCATACTTGTAAAATACTTAACATAAATTGAACTATTTATGGATATAATCCATTATCATGAAAAGGTTTTTTTAGGAAGTATATACTCATAACCCTTCATATTGGTTTGTAACGAAAATGAGAATTATCCTAAGAATATCCCCTGGGAGTGTCGTAACCAAGAGTGCAGCAAGGCTCGTTGTCGTGCACCAGTTCCCATTCGAGTCTAGCTCAAAGTGGTGTTTTCGGGTTTTACCCCTAGGTACATCTGTTCCAGAGCCATCTCTACCTGCTCGTATCCAGACAGAGATGTATTGCTCGGAAATCTCACAAAATCTCTATAATACCAAAATTCTAGGAAGTTCTTCTATACTAATCCTCAAAGTCTATCTTTGGTCTATGTCCTCTAATCAGATTTTATATAAATCTAGCTTCCAAGGTTTGTACTAAACTGCCTCTAATACAAACTGTAACGCCCCAACCCCAGCTACCCAGAGTCGGTTCATTACTTCGTAACATTGGCATGATCACAAAAGATCAAGTCTCTAAAGGACAATTAGTTTAGTATCCTTGGACACACTAGATACATTCATAAGTCTTACATTACATCATAAAGTAAAACAAAACTACAAAATCTTCTCTTCATATCCCTTTATATTATCCCTGCAGGTCATTCATAATATACTTCTTCACATCCAAGAAAAATTAAAACATTGAAAGGGGTGAGCTCAGATGCTCAGTAAGGATAACAATATAGCGGAAGCTTTCATAAATAAACATAAACATTTAAGGTAATGTACGACTAAAACAAAAGCCTTTTAAACTTGAACTTCAACATAATATGGAAAAATTAAAATGATATAATGCCATTTACTTATTCACATGGATATTCTACTGGTCAAATAATCACATTCAATATCAATAACCACTTTCATAATGATGGAATGCATAATGCCAGACTATCATAACCATGTATCCAAGGCCTCGTGTCAAGACTACAAATAATATTTTGTCAAGGCCTCGTTCCAAGACACTAGTTTTTCTCATGAGACCTACCGAAACATCGAGGATCTATAGCGGGCTCCACCCGTCACCTATTATGTCCAATGCATTCCTCATATGAATAGGTTTAAACATATCATAAACCATAACATATTCGTATAACATAAAACATGCATAAAGGAAACATAACATTTCCACATTTCAATCAAAATATATCACTACAACACATTTATATAATAAAAAAACTTTCAAAACCATTTTCAATACCAAAATAAAAGAAAGTTAAAAGTTTGTTTTTATTTTTCATTAAAAAAAGTTATGGCTTGTAGAGGAAGCCAAAACTCAAATAATGGTCACGACGGCGGATAAGTCGTTGTCGGCGCATACGTACGACAAAAACATTCCCTTTTGTTGTTTAGTAAAGGCTTAGTATAAAAATGATTCCTTTTGAATAAATGTAAAAGTCAAAGGGGTTTATACACCGTATAAAAGAAGGTTGTGTATAAAACCAAATATGCCTCAATGAAAGGAGATTGAGATGAAGTCCTTACCAAGATCATTTTTTTAAATAAAATTGATCTATTATGTGTATTCAATATAAGTAAACATAAATAAAGTACAAATACAATATTGGACATAATAATATCATAACATAATTTGAAAGTAGGATATTAACCCAAAGAATGTAAATTGGGTTAAGAAATTCCCTTACCTCGTGTCCGACTTGACTTGATCGTTCTTTAACCTCCTGAATAATAAACTAGAGTTAATTTCTATTTACTTAAGAACTTTTTTCATGTTCATTATTCCTTTTATATCACTTATTACCATGTCATGAACATTATGTAATTATTTAAGTTTATAACAGTGGTTTTGTCGATCTTAGGTACTTGAGTCAAAAATAAACTTCTTATAATTACAAGTTGTTCATGTGGTGAAATATACATTATATCCCGAATTATATTCATGATTTAGACATCATATAAATCATATATATTCATTATATACATTCATTTATAATATTACATAACATTTAGAGGTAAGAAATGAAATGCACCGTTCATGGAGACAGTAAGCCGTACGTACGCATAACGCTAATTTCATTTCCATTTCATATTTAATGGAATGAAGTCATAATTATATAAAGGTATAATATAATTCCAGTATAATATAATGTATAATAACATTTACTCCATCCTTTATACATCCCTCATATGGCATTAACGATTCAAATCACTTTGAAGGGGCGGTAGTCCGCACTTCCTATATTGAAATTATCGCGTTTACCCATAATGGAAATCATAAAAGTATGCCATAAATGAAAAATACAGAAGCTTAATTAGAACATAAACATATTATATATCATATATAAATATAGTGACATCTTAATGTCCACCTTTGAAGGTGTTATATGAGTGTTGAACAATCATCGTTTCGTGAGGAAGAAATTCTCCATCCACAGAAACCGTATGTTCTTTAACCATTAAGTGTAGGTGAGTGTAAGTGTAGCTCGAATAATAATTATAACAACATCCTAGTATATTGAGGATACTGGTGTTGTTACAAAATAAAGGAATAAAAATATTTTAATGGGTTGGAGAAGCAAAATAAAACAAAACAACATTAGAGAAGACATTACCTTAAAATCGGGTAACTCTTTTTGATTTGAGCCAAAGGCTTCCTTGGGAAGACTTCTGCCAAAGTTGAGGATTATAGGAGTAAGGGAGGGAAGTTGGGAGAGTATTTGGTCAGAGGTTTGCTGAGCCAAAAGTCTTTCAAAGTGTGAGTAAGGTGGTAGTGGTGGGGGCCTTTTATAAGAGGAGAGACGGGGAACTCTTGGAAAGATTGAAATGTTACATTATTATGAAATGCTTTTTCGAATTATAAAGGTCCCACACTTATATATTTAGAGGATAAGGTGATAAGGGTTTGAAATATTCTCATACAATATGCTTTGGACAAGTGTAATACTTATATTTTACATTATCCTTCCATTTTATTAAAATTGTTAATTAATGAGGTAATAACTGCATCATCACGGTGTCATAAATAATTTAATTTATTTAATGACTAAAAATTATAAGAAAAATATCATGATGTAGGAAATAATTTTAGCTTTCTAAATAATATTTACTGTCAAAAATATCACTTGTATAACCCCATTTAAAAATTGTTTTAGTAAAATAACTCTTGTTTGTGACCTTTTTATTTTAACATTAAAAAAAAGGTTTTAATGTCATTTTCCAAACAAGTGGATCCATGGGGTCCCCAAGTTGACCCATGGATTGTCTTGGTCGGACATGACACATCCAATAGTGGTTGGACAAGTGTAAAGGTCATTCCATGTTTTTATAATACTATTTTTACCTTTAATTTCACTAATTACCTTTAATCGCTTAAAGTTACTAATCACCAAAAAATTATTTTAATCCATTGAACAAAATTTTACTTCCTAATGAAAACCATGTATGTCGGATTTATGAAAATCAAATCACAAAAGTGGTAATGTTTCATTTAATCGAAAAATCAGTTTTTTTAACTTCCACTTAGTGGTTTCACTATTCATCAAAAATTGATGTTTTTTAGAACAATGCCAAAATTTCACCCTAAGCTATAATTGATATTCCGAATCCAAAAATGATGTCTATTTTAAAAAATTCCAAACATATAAGTTGCATTAATTAATTTTATAATTAATTCCCGTTGTCACAACAAATAGAGTGTTTTTAAAAAAACAATATATATCAAAAGATTGACAATTGTTTATGTCCAATTTCAAAGTGAAATTAATTCTAATGACCACCATTGGATAAAATAGTAAAAATATATTATAATTATACATTAAAACCACTCATTATTATAATTTATCACTATAAAATACTTTTATTAAAAAAGTTGTTTTTAAGTATTTTTCCCTATTCATAAAAAATTGGAAGTTCTCAGAAAATTACAAAAAATTCATCTTTGGATAATTTCGATATTACGAATACAAAAATGAAGTCCATTTTGAAATATAAAATTATATAATTTTAAAAAGTGGGTATTAATATTCATAACGGCTACATTGATTAGTTGTGGTGTGTGTTATAACTCGAAGTTGCGTACAACACACGCTACTATATTATTCAAAGAGAAGTGTACTGTGGAAGCTTGGAGTGTTACAGTTAATGTTGTATTCTGTGTGTCTATGAACCCCTAAATTAATATATTAATGATATTAATATAATTTTATGCACACACACATGAATAATTTTAGAGTATATCTATTTCCCATTATTATGGAACAAAAATGGAAAATAAGAAACTCGGGTTGATTTTAAAATTTAGTTTTTCCCATAAGAGTGACCTATAGTTGGTCAATGTTGAATGTTTTGATTAAAACATCCAAGAAGGTGAAATAAATAATTTTTTTCATATTTTATTTTAAATGAGCACAACCTAAATTCATAATTATACAAACTGTTAAAAAATATCTTCAGGTTTAGTTTCATTACCTTGGGAGTATTTGAGAGGTTGAAATTGTTGTTCTTCTTGGGGGGATCAGATCTTAGAATGATGAGCGATAGAATCAACGTAGATTGAGTAGAATAAAACATAGTGGGTATTCATTAATTCTTTATAATTCATTTACAACCCATGATCAATCCTTTTAAATATTGGAAACATTATTTTCTTCATCTATTTGATTAAAATATTGGGCGTGGATTTAATTATATTTTTATTGATATGTGATTTTACACCCTTCACATGAGCCCTTCTAGATAAATTTTGTTGTTTCAATAAATTTAGATTTGTTTTCCATTTCTAATACACATGGTTTCCCTGATTATATGATTATTGGATGAAAAATATTGGAAAACAATGGTTATACCTTTTTTTGTGAGTTTCACTCAATTGTTATTCATGTTATTTTTTATTGTCCCACGAGGTTGCGAGTTGAAATTGTTAGGTATTTTTGAGTGTGATTGAACCCACATATTCATGGTTCATTATAGGATGATTATCATCATGGGGATTTTGGTATGGATCAAGATGATTTTTGTGTGATTTATTCTGTATATAGGGTCTAAAATGGCAATGATGATAGGAGGGATTATGGGATGAGTGGTAGTTCCTTGACGAATGCATGAGTTCCATGTTTCAACTACCAAGGGATGATAATTTATGTCTAGAGGCATTACCCTTCGATTTATTTTTTTTAAAATTATAATATTTATGTAAGAAAAGGTAGATCATAAAAAATGGAGGATCTGATGATTCTTTGAAAATGACACTATGTGTCGTGAATTGCGAAGAATAGATGTCGTGTTCTTAGATTTCCATGGTAGATAGGGTTTTTATCCATGTTATAGATCACAAATTTTGTGGATGATCTCATACACCATTTGACCTGACCTTGTAATCCAAGATGTGTGCCACTTATTCCCACCCTAGGTCCTTGGGTAGACATACATTTCATGATTCTTTACGAACATGTTGTGTGGATATACTTTTCCAATCAAGATGTGTACTAGGTGTATATACCCAATACCTTGAGAGAAGATACATTTTATGTCCCATGTGGATAAACCATGTTTTATGACATTGATTTCTAAGTGAGGTCTAGGGAATAACATGTCCATGAAGTTAGGAAAGGTCACACACCATGTGGACCATTATACAAATTGTGTATTCCTCAATAAACATCTTCTTATCGTATTTCACACATTAAGACTCATATTTTGGATTGAGAGAATCCTATCATGAGTTTTTTCCACATAGAACACAATGGTGTACTTTTTTGGGGAATAAAAGAAATAAAGTGATGTATTTCGATCATCATGATCATTCTGCGATTGCTCAATGATGGTAGTGTAAAAGGAAGGACCATATGAGGGATGTTATTATTGGGATCCCACTATATTGAAATAAGAAATAGTTCCTCCATATTCCATTTTATTTTACAATGATATACCCCTTGATGGACCAAGATCCTAGCCCACTACCAACCGATTGGCACCCCATTATCTTACTAAGGTGAGGTTCCTCAATGTAGCTATCAACTGAGTGGTACCCCCAATCGATCTAGGTTGTGGGTCCTCTTTCAATTTTTTAGAACTCCCTTATCATATTGAGTAATGGTTCCTCTATGAGAGATATCTCCCCCTCATTTTATGGATTAGTAGCATGGTGTGGGACCTCCACATGGCTTTCTCGAATAGTCAAATGAGATGAATTTCATCGATTGTTGTCCTTCTGGAGCTGTAGGTATACTCGTCATCATAGGATGGTCTATGGATATAGAGATCTTATTTCTCACTTTTTGGGTTTCTTTTATATGGTATATTTATATATATACATATAAAAATTCATGTCACTCTTACTTTTGGTTTAGCTGGCCATATTCATATCATTCTATTTATTACATTGTGCTTTTTGAGGTAGAATATAGGGCATATATATAATCACCCTAGTGTGGGGTTTTCTAGGAAATATCATTTCCCAAAAAAATATGCAACATTTATTGTGACATTGGTGTATCATATTGATACATGGTACATTAACCACGTACAATAGTCAAGAATTGATATCAGAATCAATGCTCTCTTAGTTCTTATTTATTTATGATATTGTCAAACTGTAACCTTATTTTTGGATGGGCATGTATTTTCCCAATTAATTATTCATTTTATACCTGTACACTCATATTTAATCCCCAGGGTTTTCAAAATCACGGTTTTAGTCAAAATTTTACAGTATATTTTTTTTATTCTTTTCCACTAGTTCAAAGAGTCTATTGGGTGTGTTCATAAATATACATTATGAAAAGTTCATTCATTTCATATATTCCTTCTCAATAGTTATTTCTACCCCTTTTCTATTGGAGTTTATCTTGGGGTTGTGACGGGTTGGATTCCCCCAATACACGTTGACCCTAGTGGGAAAATTCATTGTAGATTGGTTTCAGAGATGTTCATTCCTTATAACAATAGTTGGAGTTTTCCAATTAGGAATAATTGGTTGGAAATTAGTTTAATGGTTTTTATATATATCAGGTTTGGAATTATTTCTATTGAATCCAAGGTTGATAAAGAGCCTAATGTATATATACTCTAAGTATCATATTACCTTCTTGTCGACTAAGCAGTCCAAGACATTGGTTAAAGGAATGAGTGGTTCATACATCATAAATGATGGAGTCCATTATCTCTCATTCATGAGTCCTCACCCCGTATATATATGCACATATAAGCGTGGTGTATCATGATCACATTTTGGATGCATCTGTGAAGACAACCATTGTGGTTACTAATAGATGAACTTTATCATGATCCTTTATGTTATGAGGCCTTACTTCTAGGGTAATATCATGTGGGTTTTCTAACAAGTGAGTTATGATCATCTCCCCCACTTATTTAGAATATAATAGTACTAGTAATTCTTGCTCAAAATTGGAATATACTTGACATGTAATGTCAGTAATATCATTAGAGACCGTTGAGGTTCTATGTGGATCCATATCTGTGGTCAGAAGAGGATTAGATTTAATTAGTGATCTGAGACATCATGACTATATGGAAGCCAACTAATAAAATGGATTCACTAACATCTAGAATTTTACATAGATATATATAGTTATAGTGGATTCTATTATGGTAGATTTAATATGAAATGATCATTTCTTGTTCCGACATCAAAAATCTATTTTATGAGGAGTTTTACCCCCTTTATATATACTAGGATTGGATCCCAGATCCTAATGTGCTGTATCACGGTATTATAATTGTTTATGTGTATGTCTTGAGGTTAATGTACCTTATGAAATACACCCTCGACATTGTGGGAGATAGTTACATCATGGTTTGGACTCATTGGTAGATTATCCATAGAGACATTGATTAAAATGTGGCCCCTTATTCATTATCACATATACTGTAGTGCTAGAGTGGGCTTTAGTAAATGTGAGATTCCTATTAGTGGGAATAAAGGTAGCTGTATATGGAAGTGGTTATCATGGGACTGATTCATTTGGTCCAGATAGCATTTTTCTATTGGTGGTTTTTTTTGAAAAAGAGACCTTTTCATGGATAGACTCAGTCACATGGAAATGCGGTGTAGGGTTCGAATAGTATCCATAGGTATCATGGATATGACTGATTTTAATATTTTTACGAGATTGTTTACATGGATCCTGATTTCCCAACCCAAAAATGTTGAGGAGGGGAGACTGTAAGGGTTGGACCTCCACAAAAAGGCATCATCGTGATCACGGATCTCCCAGTTATGGACATGGAAGTTACCGAAGAGTTGGTTCAGGACAAGGAGGATATATAGAATTGGATGGAGGAGTTTATGGTTGGGGATGACCCCTTTAAATACTACCACCACCACCAGTAGTTATCCCAGATTAGGCTCAAGGAGCTAGTGGGTGGGGCCTCTTTAGTTTCTCTCCAATAGGGACTATGAACAAGATAAATAAAGATAATATGAGGTATGCTTTGTGTTTATTATACTCTTATTCTAGTATTTGTAAATAGTATTGTGAGGCATTCCTTCATTTCAATATACCGTGTGTGATATCTAGGGATTCTAGATCAATTTTTATCCCAACAACATTATCTATAGGTTTGTAAAGGGAACACTTCATTACAATCAGTTATCATCTAGTTGTGTGAGGTGGTGCTTAAAGGAGTGAGTTTCTCATAGGGCCTTGTAGTCATCATGATGAAATATAATAATGTCAACATGGTTATGGATTCATTTCTCATGTTTTAGACTTATATTGACGTTCATTATAGGTCATTTAGAATGCTTCTAGTTGAATGGATGAGATTCCCCTTCTCATGTGAGAGAGATATCACGGTTGAGTGAGTGGGTGTTGTGGGGAAGAACATGCAACTCATCACCCTTCAATTTGGGAGCTTGGACCATGGTGTAGAATGATTTTAAAGGATCTAGATTCCTTAATTGGTGGATGATAATATAGACATCATCTTTGTGGATTTTTGAGGACTCTATATTTACATGCACCCTAGATCTACATTGATATCTTATGTTAAATTGTGGTGGACCACACTATTATCTGAGAGCTATGAGTGCATTTGGATGACCTTTGATAGAAGGTATTTATCATACCTAGTATTTACCTCATGGCATATCTTCTTTTGTTTATGAAATAGGGATTCGAGATATAAATTCATTTTATTGATTATCATCATGTGAACAAGGTATCTATAGAGAAAATGTACCCCTTTCAGATGGTATACAACCTCTTATGTGAGTTCAATGGTGTTATTTAGTTCTCGATGAATTATATCATGTCTAACTACCACCATTTGAGTGTTCGTGAGGCTCATATTACAAAAATAAAATCATGATATTATACAACCATTATGAGTTCCATGTGATGCCTTTCAGGGTAGAAACTATAACGGAGTGTTTTTTGATCTGATGAACGGGGTGATTTAACCATACTTCGTTCAATATGTTGTTGTATTCATTACTGACATACTCATTTACTCTGGGATAGTGGAGAAACACACATAGATTTTCCTATTGGTCATAGACATACACTGGGAGAACCATCTTTATTGTAATATCTCAAATTGTTAGTTTCGAATCCATGAGGTTTTCATTTTAGGGAATGTAATTTTTTTATCATGTTTTCACTATGGACCAAAAGAATACTGATATAGTAATTTCTGGGAATCCATCCATGATTGTATCAGAGGTGTATATTTTCTATGGATTGGGGTTATTATCAGAGGATTTTGGTTGAATTTTCTAGGAATGATTCACATATGAAGGATGAAATATAGAAATATAATCCATTTACCTAGACCTATATATGTTAGATAAACATCTAGGAGTTGAGGCAGTTCCTTCACAATTCACCACTATTGAGAATATTGGAAGAGGGTGTGGATTATGTACTATTTTACGATGTATCTAGTACTAGACTCAGTTATGTTTTGCTTCATTGGATGGATGTAATCTCATTTGGATTTATTTTGATCAATACTTATAGATAAAACTGCTTTAGTCATGACCTAGAGTTCATAGTGGTAGCATTTTCATTGGAGGTATGGAGGAAATGTCTTCTAGAAGAGTGTTTTTTTTGTATACTCAGAAAATCAGAGTCCTGTGTATATCTTAACACATAGAGATTGAGATAGAGGAGTTAGATTGAGTTCATATGGAACTATTTCTTTTAGATATTTTATACTCCAAGAAGGAAAACATTATTGAAGATTCCCTTAGAAGGAAGTCTAATTATCCTTTGTGGAGGAGGCATCTAGGAAGTTTTCTTCAATATAACCAACCCTGACAGAAGAGAATAGCGGTATTTTTATTTTGTGAATCCACTGGAATCCTTCTATTATTCACCTTGTGAGAGGGAGTCTGTTGGGATACATTAACTGAGAGGTTCTTTGGAAAGATATATCCTTAAGAGATTCTTCAGATTGATTCTCTAAAAGATGGGAGAACAATATCCTTTTCCATGGATGGACAGGGGTTCCTGTCACATTGTGAGAGTAAGTTATGTAAATGTTTCAAACATCCCCCTTGGTTGTACATCTAGTTGATACATGATAGGTTGATGTCATCTTGGTCGGACTTCATCTAACTATGTAAGGATCACATTCCATTGGTATATTTTAAAAATAATAGCATTTATCACTCTAATATCAACATTAAACCTTTTGAATCCCTACATGTCATTTTTATGTGGTATTATTATAGTTGATACATCTATAGTTGGGTTTGATATGGTGCATACAGTGAGAAAGATGATTCCTGTGATCTCCAAGAATATTAAGATAGCCCAAGTAAACGATAAATCTTACGGTGATCAACTTCACAGCCCTTGCAGATTGATTACGGATACCATGTTTTTCTAAAATACTCCCCATTATGATCATTTCATATGTATGGTTTCAGAGGCTAGTAATACCCAAGGTTTTTTGGTCCCTTCAATATCTTATAAAGGGTTCTAATTAATCTCACGCCTTGCCTTACCACTATAGTTGGATTTTGTAAATGAAATATTCCATATTTCATATCTAATGAGATATGTGCACCACCATACACACATTAATGACAATGTTTTGATGGAAATAAATAATGGATCCACCATCATGGAATACCTTGTGGAAATATTGAATGGGTATTATAAGATCATTTGTGGATTAATTACTCCCTTGGTTTTTGTTGTCGGGGAGGAATACTCAAGAGGGGGTGAATTTAGTTCCTATTAAAAAATTTGGATTTAATTGATTTCTATTAAAATCCCCCAAATTAAATAACAAGATAAACTGTATTGAATTTGTAATACAATAACATTTTAGTTAAGTTGTCAAGAGATCGATTAGTTCTCAGTTAATCTAATTTGATGATTAGACCAGCTTTTGAAAATGATGTAGTGGTTTACAATAAATAAAAACACTTTCTATTATAAATATCAGAGTAACATTAAAATAGATTTATATTTAATGTAGTTAGCATCAGAATATTCAAAATAGTTTTAACAAAAATAAAAATTCACAATAGTTTTAAACAATAGGTTCAGTCTCATGTAGAGACTTAGTCCTCTCAAACTATTTTATATAAACTATGATCCACACCCTGGATCTGGGTTTTATAACAGTGCACAGACAGTCCAGGTCCTCAGACCACTACCACAGTTCTACATTGGAAAACTAAAAAATAGAACATAGGTTTTCTAGGTCACACTTGAACTCTACCACTATCCATAGTTGGATACAGTAGTGTGCGAGAAATATTGAGTGAGGATTTAGAAATCCTCCTGTTTAGTACGGGAGATAGTGTGTGCTTAAAATATAGAGCACACACATTGCTCAAAATGTATATAAATGAAACACAATAGAGCTAAACAAATAGAGAAGAGTTTACAATGCTCTATTTGTTTTTTAGTGATGCTCTGGACTCCTTGGATTGATCAGAATTTTCTTTGAGTTCATCTCTGCTTTTTGTCAATAAAACAGAGTGTCGTTTTTTCCATGACATCCAGCTCCAGCTTGATCAGCTTGATCAGTTTGAGTGTAGGTGTGTTCATTGAAGCTCTTCACTCCATGAGTGTTCAGGTTCTACTGGTTTAGCATGTGTTCTTCCTTATTATTCTATGTAAGTATGTCCTCGTGTATATCTACAAACTTGTTTCGTATGTTCATTGAAATACTTGTTCTCTAGTAGCTCGAGGATCCCTTTTATATTCCTTGACCTCCAGAAATAGGAATGATTTGTACGAGGTACAATTCTTGATATTCCAAAATCAATCATTAATTAATAGCAGATGCATTAAATTAGCCAAATATTACCATTGCTTTTAATAAACAATGTTTAAGAAATTACAATTTGTCAAGTGTCTAGTGGTCACTATAACGACAGTTGTAAATAGTTGTACCTCCTTCTAGTGGTAGCTCCAAGTACCAGTGACTATATGTAGGGGTGACTTCCTTCAGCCGTTTCTCTTTACCGCGGTAGACTTATGTACCAGTGACCCATATCGGTGAGCTTGTAATGGTAGACTTCATAATAGTGGATGTCACTCTGTATCGGTCTACTTGTGCATACAAGTAGACATACTCTGTCGCTAGCTTAGGTGTAACGGTAACCGTCTGTATACCTGTGACCTTTCTGTAGAGGTATCTCATCTGCATACCGTTGACCTTTTTGTTTTGGTAGATGTTTTTATGTCTATGAAAACTATCCACAGATTAAGTTAGGATAAAACATTACAATGAAAATGAAAATATGATTAACCGAATGTTCTTGAATGAACGATATATCATTTGAACATATTCAACAATATTTATATATTGAAATTAATCACTTAAACAGTAACTAAAGTAATGAAATGTTTAATAAATAAACGTCATTCGGGAATATCAAAACATAAATAATCATAATTGAGATTATCAAAATGTAATTAAACATAATTGAGATTATTAAAACAGGTGAGTCCAACAATATCCCCTTTTTGATAATCACAAATTATGGAAGGTAATCCAAATGTATTAGACTAAAATAAAATTTCTCTTTTATCTCAATGTTTTACAACCCAGGTAAAATTTGTTTCAGAGGTAAATTGAAATTCTCAAGTTCAAATGTATCAGAGAAAATTTATTTTGAAAAAAAAACAGAAATAAAATATTAATATACATGTCTGACATATGTCCCTATTTTAATAAATAATCCCCCCTTATCATTTCTCCCACTTGGGAAATATTCCCCCCCAATGGGATAGTAAAAAGAAGTGGGGTATACGATAAGGATGTAAGGAATTTATCAGAGAACTGAAATGATGGGGAAAAAGAGTTAAGAGATAAGAGATAAAGTTTTTATCAAAGTGAAATTAGACAATACAAGTATGGACTAGAGGTAAAAACAAAAGTTTAAAAGTAAAGGAGAAATAAATTAATTAGGCAGTATAGGTAAAAACTGAGACAAAAAGATTAAAAAATAGGTATATATTAAGTAGTCAAAAGTACATAAGGATTACAAAACAGTATACATGCTACAGATGATCCCTATAAAATTCATCTAGACCCACTCAATAAACTTCTTGAATCTCCACTTTGGATTTTACTTTGGGATCTGAGGTATAATCAGGCTGGGTAGCTTCAGTTGAAGGCTTGGGAACTCCAGAAATGACCACTAGAGGTTGAGCAACTAAAACTATTCCTTGTCTATAGTGGGTAATCCTCTGAGTAATCATTGGTGTCAAGCTTCTGATAGCTTGAGTGTGGGTCATCTGAAAAGAAGAAGTAGTAGAGATAGATGCAGGTAAAGCTAGAGGAATAATCATTTTCTGAGCATCAACATGCAAAAAAGGGCATAAAGATATTTCTGAAATCCATGATAATCCATCCTCCTCTCTCTATAGTAGAAATGAATTCATCCATGATTTCTAGGAATTTTTCAAAAGTTGGAGTTAGCTTATAGAGCTTACACACTTTCTCTATGAAGGATTGAGTCAAAGGAGGTAATTTAAAATTTTCTAACCAATGTTTGAAGTGATTGTTCAATTGATGTTTAGTTTAGATCCTTTGGAAATAGTAATCCACCTTGTCCTTTATTTATTTCTAAGAAGGAGTGGCCTCCCTCATAAAATCTTGAACACGTTTTCTTATATCCCTAGTGGTAGTCACCACTTGGGTTAAGGAAGAAGAGTCTACATAGCCACTGGTGGAAGACTGTCCAATCTATTCTCTCATCATGGATCTAATATAATAAACATGTAATGAAGGACTGGGAGCACTCATTGGTGAAACATTAAAAGATATTGTTTCCTTACATGATTTAGTCATCCCACTAATGAGATTTTTCACAACAAGGTCATGTGTGCTGACATGTTACTTCATGTAATTCTTAAATTCCTCAAAAACTAATACCATCTGGACAACTATACATTTAACAAATGTCAAATCCTTATCTTCTTGAGATATAGAACTCATATAAGAATCCTTAGAAAACTGATTTCGTTAGATATTCAACATCCTCTGCCCGCCATGAAACTTGAATATGGCAGGTCATGACTTCATCCAAAATATTAGATACAGATTCAGTCATAACAGATTGAATGGATGATATTAAAGTAGTTTCCATTCTTCTCTTTTCTTCTAGAAAGCATGTCTTGATATTAGAGTTCAACTGGTCTAGGCCATCGTTTCTTACTAAATCCTTAGGTAATGTCTCAGAAATTATATTATAACTGAAATGTGGTCTTCTAATGGGTGTCTCATCTTCAGAATCAGGATAGTCCAACCAAAAAACTAAAAAACCTAGGTCTTCTACCCAGTCTTCAATCTCATGATCTACTGATACAGTACCATGTCTGGTGGGATTCTCCCCCTCAATTTGTGTATTCTTCAATACGTGTACATCTATAGAAGCCTTAACATGCAGGTCTTCCTCAGAAGAATCCTCAGCAACCATTTCCATTTCAAAAATAGGTGTCTCATCAGGGATAGGTGAAGGTTCTTTCATCTCAACCAAAATATCCACTACATGCATAGTAGATCTCCCAATTACTAGACTCAAACTCAAAGTACTCTCATCTGAGCTATCAGAATTAGATTATCTTCTAGGTAATGTAGCTGGAGGACAATCCTCTCCATAAGAAATACTTTGATGTATAGGGAGAGGAGTCAGACTTGGGTCTCCACCTTCTTCCATTGAAGTCTCTTCATCCTCATCATCAATAGCATCCTCATCATCTCTATAAGAAGGTTCATCTTCATCAGGTCCTAGACCTGGATCCCTCTCATCCTTAGGCCTAGTGGGATGGTCCACGGGAATAAATTTATCATACAATTTATCATCATCGTTCACCCATTGATTCTTCCATGGGTTCCATCTTACATTCATATACATTCACATAGTCTTAGTAATGTAGAAATTTTCTTTCACAATAATATTTTCATCCCCATATTAAAAAAAAACATTGAATTTTATCATAATGGAAATAAGATTAGCAAACAACAAAGTATTTTTATTTGATTTAGGTATGGTCATATCTTTTATCTGAATCATCAACAATCTGCATAGATTAAATTTCAATCCATTCCTAAACAAGTATATCAAATTTATTTCCCGAAACATCAGGGTAGAAAAATCACATCTCTCAGGACTAATCACATTTTGAATGAACATAAACAAAAATCTGTTTTCTCCATCCATTTCAGCAGCATTCACTTTTCTAGGTGATACATTCCCAATTAACTCATGAAAATCCGCCTCATACTCAAAATGGTCACTAGCTGTAGGTACTTATTTAGATGAAAAACCATACTCTTCTTAATGAGGTACTTTCAGACATTCAGCCCATTCCGCAGATGGAAATGATATCTCCTTATCATTTACCATAGAAATCATCATATTCTCATCTTCATTCATTTCAAATCTAAAAAATCACAAAATTCTTTAAATAGATTTGGGTAATAAGGCCCATTTTTTTTTCAAAACAATCTGGCCATCATCTGTCTTCTAAAATCCTAAAAATTAGAGATTTTCTTGACATCAACCACTCAACAAAAAGATCCTTCTCAATCACTATTTCCCTATTCGATAAATGTGGATTCTTAGAATTTATCTTCTCTTTACAAGTAATACTACTACATACAGTGGCTCCAGAACCGACATTTTTTCACTTCTCACTCGACTCATTACCTTCATCAATCATTGGTCGCTTAACTCGGGCCATTTCCATATTGAGAAACTTAGGGCATGCAAGATTTCAGATGCTTGGGTATGTGAGGACTTATAAGGGTGGAGTTCGCGGTGGATTCAATGTGATTTAGACTCAACTTATATCATTTAGGAATCGAAACATAATAAAAAAAATATACATTATAATGATAAAATGTCTCGTCTTAAAAAATAGAGTGATATATCGGTAACCATTATATCGATGAGGATTATAATGGTATGAACTACCGGTGAGGTATCCTAACGGTGAGGTGTGTCTAACAGTGCAGTTTTTCTAATGATGAGGTGTATCTAAAGGTGAGGGTTGTCTAACGGTGAGGTGTTTCTAACAGTGAGGTTTGTCTAATGGTGAGGTGTGTCTAACAGTGAGGTGTGTCTAACGGTGAGGTTTGTCTAACAGTGAGGTTTGTCTAACAGTGAGGTTTGTCTAATGCTGAGGTGTGTCTAACAGTGAGGTTTAATGGTACTTTATCATTCCAAATTCATGTCTAATGTAACTTAATATCTCAGAACATGAAGTCTTTGTAAATATATCAGCTAGTTGACGTTCATTTCCCTTATATTCAAGAGTTATATCACCCTTTTGATAGTGATCTACTATAAAGTGGTGCCTTACATCAATGTGATTAGTTCTAGAGTGAGATACACTGTTCTTAGAGATATTTATTCAACTATTGTTATCACAATTAATAGAAACACGTCTAAAATCATATCTATGGTTCAACAATGTGTGTTTGATCCACATAATCTGTGCACAAAAAATACCAGCAGTTATATATTCTGCTTCAGCAGTAGACAATGAAACTGAATTCTGTTTCTGACTACACAAAGATACTAAGGATTTTCCCAATAAATGACACGTTCCAAATGTTATTTTTATATCTAACTATCAACCATCAAAGTCTACATATGAATAACTTATTAAATCAAAAGATTGTCCTTTTGGGTAAAATAAACCTAAATTAGTAGTATGTTTAAGATATTTGAAAATATTTCTTACAGTATGTAACTATAATTATTTTGGATTAGCATGAAATCTTGCACATAAACATACACTAAACATAATATCAGGTTGACTGGCAGTAAGGTAATGTAAGCTTCCAAACATACCTCTACTATTGGTTTGATTTATTAGTTTCCCAGATTCATCAATATCCAATTTATAAGTGGTACTCATAGGTGTATCACTTCACCAAAACGTTTTAATAAATCCTCTATGTATTTTCTTTGATTTAGAATAATACCATCCCTTTTTTGAAAAATTTGAAATCCACTAAAATATATGGGTTCCCCCATCAAACTAATTTCAAATTAATTTTTCATAATCATTTAAAAATATGTACATAATTAATTTTTAGAAGATCCAAAAAATAATGTCATCAACATATATTTGTACTATCAAAATATATTTTGAAATATTTTTGGTAAAAATAGTGGGATCAACAATTCCTTTAGAAAAACATTTTGAAATAATAAAATTAGTAAGTCTATCATACAAAGCTCTTGGAGCTTGTTTTAAACCATATAAATCATTAGAATTTTTAAAAACATGATTTTGAAAATGGGGATTTGAAAATCCAGGGGGTTGTTCAAAAAAAATCTTATATTATATAAAAATTTAGAAAATCACTTTTAACATCCATTTGATATAACGTGAAATTCAGATAAGATGTATAATAAAGTAAGATCATAATGGATTCTAATCTAGCTATGGGTGCAAAAATTTCTTTATAATCAATTCCTTCTTCTTGAATGTAACCTTGTGCAACTAACCTAGCATTGTTTCTAATGATGTTTCATGACTCATCAACCTTATTTCGAAACACCCATTTTGTGTCTATGGTCAAGGTGTCCTTAGATCTTTCTACTAATTCCCATAATTTTTTTCTTTCAAATTGAATTAACTCTTCTTTCATATCCATTTCCCAAAATTCATCATTGATAGAATTATTGATATTTTTAGGTTTTTACTGTGAAAGAAATGCTTGATGTTCAACCTGGTTTCTTAGAGAAGCTCAGGTCTGTGTACCTTTATCATGATTACCTACAACAACATCTAAAGGATGATTCATTAGAATCCTAGATGATGTAGTAATGGAAGGACTAAAAATTTTAGTTTATTCTCTAGGTTCAGGTTCACCAGTAGTAGATTCTGAAATATTTCCAGAACTAGTTGTCTTTACAATAGATTCACTGATATTATCATTAAGGATTAGGAATAGATATATATTATTCATTATTTTCAAGAGAACATTTAGGTTCATGTGGATTAGTTTCATCAAATTAGATGTGAATAGATTCTTTCACACATTTGGTTCTTTAATTAAAAACACTATAGGATTTGTTAGTTAAAGAATGACCATGAAAAATTCCTTCATCACTTTGAGATGAAAATTTATCCAGATTGTCATTAGTATACAAAAAAACATTACAACCAAAAACATTCAAATAACTAATAATAGGTTTTCTATTATTCCATAATTCATAAAGGGTCTTCTTAAGTACTGGTCCAATCAAAACACTATTTATAATTTAAAAAGATGTATTTACAGCTTCATCCCACAAATAAATAGGTAAATCATATTCATTAATCATAGTTAGTGCAATTTCCTAAAGAGTTCTATTTCTTCTTTCTACTACACCATTATACTGAGGTGCCCTAGTGGAAAAGAAGTTGTGATTGTAGCCATTCTTTGAGATGTATGATTCAAATTCATGATTTTCAAACTCATGACCATGATAACTTCTCAAGGTTTTAATCTTAAGTCCACTATGGTTTTCTACATACATGGAGTATTTAATAAAGTAAGATCAAGATTCACTTTTGTGAGCTAGAAAATATACCCAAGTATATCTAGAAAAGTCATCTACAAGGACATAGGCATAGTGCTTCCCATTTAATCTAGAAAATCTGGATGGTTCAAACAAATCGATGTAAACCAACTCTAGTGGTTGAGAAGTTGAAACATCATTCATTGATTTAAAAGAAAATGTATGTTGCATTCCATTTTGATAGGGACTACAATCTTTGATAGCTAGGAATTCAAGTTCAGTTAGGTATCTAACTAAGTTCTTCCAAGTTAGTTTTATAGGTGAGTGTATATTTCAGTGTCCTAATATTATGCGTCAAATCCAAGATTCTTTATGAAAAGCATTTAAACAGATAATATTTTTTCTAGATAATGAATTCAAATCTACAGCACAAACATTTTCATTTCTTAATGAAGAAAATACCAAAATATTTTTAAAATAAAAAAAATTACATGAATCGTTTTCAAACATAACATTAAATCCATCATCACACAACTGAGAAATTCTTAACAAATTATAATTTAGTCCATCAATTAATAAAGCTTTAGAATTTAAAATTGTATCAGTGTTACCAATCTAGCTTAAGCCGATGATCTTTCATTATGAGTTATCCCCAAAGGTGACATATTGTAGAGACCCAAAGCTTGATGTACATGGAAATTTCATTACTTTTGAGGAATAATTAATACATAATAAGAACCAACACTCAAGGACCGTAATATTTTAGGGTCTTTGGAAACATGGAATATAAATTTCTAATCATGTTGAAAGATCTTCAACAACTCCCATAACGATCATCCCCATTTTGTTTCCTTACCTAAAACCTTTAATTATTTCCCGAGGAAAATAAAACATAAAAAGGGTGAGCTCAAATGCTCAGTAAGGGCAATCATAAGGAACATTAAACAATCCATAAACATTTTAAAGTAGAAACTTGAACATGAAATATAAATATCAAAATATTAACCAAAGACATAAATCGTTGAAGTACGTAAGGAATATATAATAATGGAACATCAACCATGATAAAATATAATGGGAATAAAACATGTAATTGTGGAAACCATTCAGCACATGTTATGATTTCCATAGTAGCCATGGCATTGCTGCCAAGACCATCTTAGTGGACAATGTCCCTTTCGGAATCGAGTTTACTCCTCATTTCAGCCCTTTAACACTGAACCGGATTAACTTTCCATTCCAGCCATGTATATCTAATGATATATAAATCTTTACCCAATTAATTGGAGGGATATATAGGTCCCACCCATCCCATAATGAAATCATTCTTACTTGTGCCACAAAATAAACATAAATCATTCATCATAACCCAGAGAATAAAATGGGTTTCATAAACATTATCCCATCATCACATAATCCATATAAAAAATGGATATTTCATCATAAGAAAAGTGAAACCATGAAAATCATAGAGACATTATACATGAAACATACACATATTAAATAATGCCATCTTATATGGAAAATGGTTTTGATAAAACACTTGAAATGAATTCTTGAGGAAAATATCCTCTCTTCTTCAAAATCATTTTCTTTTCACAAAATTCCATGCAATTTTAAAAGAAATTTATTTTTTTGAAAATAGTCATAATATTTTGTAGAGTAAGCATCATGAAAATGAGTCGTTATGAAACTATAAAAATCCGTTCACACCGTATAAGTTAAAAATAACATTTTTCTCATACCTTTGTCGGAAAAGTCAAAATGTACCTCGTATGGAAAACAAAAGAAATATTCCTTCCATACGATGTGGTAAAAGTAAAAAAAGGTAAGAATGACTTTAAAAATACATGGAAGAAAAGTAAAAATTTTATGAAAACATTTTGTGAACATATGGATATGGATAATAAACATAACCCCAGTAAATACTTACAAATAAACAATCTCGCATAAGAATGAGATTGGAATAATTATCCCTTACCTTAGATCCGATAGGATTCGTACGTATCTGAACATTTTTTATAATGATTTAAATAATGTCATTGTATTATTAAATAATCATATTCATTGTTATGATATCATATATGTTTCACTTATGACTTTATATTACCCGTTCATTTGTAAATTCCAGGCTAAAGAAGTGTTTTGGGTAAAATCATTTCATTTATTGTATGTGTTTCAACTTGTAATTCTTGATATTATTACTTATATCCTGATTTACATAATTTTAGAATGTAAAACATGATTTATATATAATATATATTCATCATGTACATATATATTATAGATCGATAAAAGGAATGAAATACACCGTTCATGGAGATGGTAGGCCGTACGTATGCATCAACACTGTTTTTATTTCCTTATTGAATTGAATGAAACTAAATAGACGATGTAACACCCCGAGCTTCCACGATACGCTTCTCATTCAATAATGCAATAGCTTGCATTGTACGCAAGTTCGAGTTCTAACACACCGCAACTAATCAAAATAGCCGTTATGAATAGTAATAACCACTTTTTTAAAATTATATAAATTTTATATTTCAAAATGGACTTCATTTTTGTATTCCTAATATTGAAATTAGCCTATGTTGAATTTTTTGTAATTTTCTGAGAACTTCAAAATTTTTATGAATAGTGAAAAATACTTAAAACAACTTTTTTAATCAAAATAATTCATAGTGATAAATTATACTATTGAGGGGTTTTAGAGTATAATTAGAATATATTTTTACCATTTTATCCAATGGTGGTCATTAGAATTAATTTAACATTGAAATTGGACATAAACAATTGCCAATCTTTTGATATAAATTGTTTCTTAAAAACACGCTATTTGTTGTGACAGCGGGAATTAATTATAAAATTAATTAATGCAACTAATATGTTTGGAATTTTATAAAATAGACATCATTTTTGAATTCGTAATATCAATTATAGCTTAGGGTGAAATTTTGGCCTTATTCTGAAAAACTTCAATTTTTGATGAATAGTGAAACCACTAAGTGGTAGTTAAATAACTGATTTTTCGTTTAAATGAAATATTACCACTTCTGTGATTTGATTTTCAAAAATCCGACATACATGGTTGTCATTAAGAAGTAAAATGTGGTTCAATGAGATCAAAATAATTTTTTGGTGAATAGTAACTTTTAAGTTCTTAATCGCGATTAGAGGTAATTAGTGTAGTTTAAGGTAAAAACAATGTTTTATTAATATGATATGAGCTTGACACTTGTCCTACTCCTATTGTATGAGTCATGGCCGACCAAGACAACCCATGGGTCAACTTGGGGACCCCATGGAGCCACTTTAGTTGGAAAATGACATTAATATATATTTATTTAATGTTGAAATTAAATTGACACAAACATGAGTTGTTTTACTAAAACAGTTTTTAAGTGGGGTTACACAAGTCCAAATTTTGATTATAAATATTCATTAGAAAGCTAAAAAGATTTCCTACATCATAGTATTTTTTTATAATTTGTAGACATTAAATAAATTAAATTATTTATGACATCATGATGATGTAGTGATGACCTCATTATTTAACGATTTAAATAAAATGAGAAGATAATTCAAAATCCAAGGCTTAAACTTGTCCAAATCCTATTGGATGAGGAGATTTCGAAACCTTATCACCTTAGCCTCGAATTATATAAGTGTGGGACCTTTAGAATCCGAAAAGCATTTTGAAATAATGTAACATTTCAATCTTTCCAAAAGTGCCCCTCCTCTCCACTTATAAAAGGCCCCCACCTCTCCCACTTCATTTACACTTTCAAGCCATTTGGCTCGGCCAACCTCTGCCCAAATACTCTCCCAACATTCCTCCCTTACTCCTAGAAGCCTCACTTTGTGCAGAACTCTTCCCAAGGAAGCCTTTGGCTCAAATCAAAAAGAGTTACCCGATTTTGAGGTAATGTCTTTTCTAATGTTGTTTTGTTTTATTTTTCTTCTCCAACCCCCTAAACTCTTTTTATTCATTTCTTTTGTAACAACACCAGTATCCTCAATATACTAGGATGTTGTTATAAGAAGGATTCGAGCTACACTTACACACACCTACATCTAATGGTTAAAGAACATACGGTTTCTGTGGATGGCGAATTTCTGCCTCACGAAACGATGATTGTTCAACACTCATATAACACCTTCAAAGGTGGCCATTAAGATGTCACTATATTTATATATGATATATAATGTGTTTATGTTTTACTTATACTTCTGTATTTCTCATTTATGGCTTACTTTATGATTTCCATTATGGGTAAAACGCGATAATTTCATTTTAGGAAGTGCGGACTACCGCCCCCTCAAAGTGATTTGAATCGTAAATGCCATATGTGGGATGTATAAAGGATGTAGTAAATGGTATTATACACTATATTATACTGGAATTATATTATACATTTATATCATTATTATTTAGTTCCATTAAATATTAAATTGAAATGAAAGTAGCGTTCATGCGTACGTACGGCTTACCGTCTCCATTAACGGTGCATTTCATTTCTTACCTCTAAATGTTACGTGACATTATGAATGAATGTATATACTGTATATATGATATATATGATATCTACATCATGAATATAATTCCGGATATAATGGATATTTCACCACATGAACAACTTGTAATTATAAGAAGCTTATTGTTGACTCAAGTACCAAAGATCGACAAAACGACCGTTATTAACTTAAATAATTACATAATGTTCATATCATTGTAATAAGTGATATAATAAGGATAATGAAATTAAAAATGGTTCTTAATAAGGTATATATTAACTCTAGTTTATTATTCAGGAGGTTAAAGAACGGTTGAGTCAAGTCAGACACGAGGTAAGGAAACTTCTTAACCCAATTTCTATTCTTTGGGTTAATCTCCTACTTTCAAATTATGTCATGATATTGTTGTGTCATATCTTGTATTTGTAATTTCATTATGTGTAATTATAGTGAATACACATAATAGATATATTTTATTTAAATGATATTTGTAAGGGAATTTCTTAACCCAACTTCCATTCTTTGGGTTAATCTCCTACTTTCAAATTATGTCATGATGTTATTATGTCCTATTTTGTATTTTTACTTTCTTTATGTGTACCTATAGTGAATACACATAATAGATCTATTCTATTTTAAAAATGATCTTTTTAAGGACTTCGTCTCAATCTCCTTTCATTGAGGCATATTTGGTTTTATACACAACCTTCTTTTATACGATGTATAAACCCCTTTGACTTTTACATTTATTCAAAAGGAATCTTTTTTTATACGAAGCGTTTTGCTAAACGACAAAAGGGAATGTTTTTCTTTCCGTACTTATGCGGCGACAACGACTTCTCCGCCGCCGTGACCATTATTTGAGTTTCGGCTTCCTCTACAAGCCATCATTTTCTTTTTTAATGAAAAATAAATACAAAGTTTTAACATTCTTTTATTTTGGTATTGAAAATGGTTTTGAAAGCGTTTTTATTATATCAATGTGTTGTATTGATATCTTGTGATTGAAATGTGGAAATGTTATGTTTCCTTTATGCATGTTTTATGTGATATGATTATGTTATGGTTTATGATATGTTTAAACCTATTCATATGAGGAATGTATTGGACTTAATGAGTGACGGGTGGAGCCCGCTATAGCTCCTCGATGCATCGGTAGGTCTCATGAGACAACTAGACGTGGAATTGGCCGAGGCCCTTTCCCAATTTGATTTATGGTTTTGGCCGAGGCCTTAATCATTTTAGATGTCTTGGCCGAGGCCTTGACAAAATGTTTCAGAATGTCCGGCATTATACATTCCCTCATTATGAAAGTGGTTATTGATATTGCATGTGATTATTCGACCAGTAGAATATCCATGTGAAGAAGTAAATGGCATTATCTCATTTTTCTTTTGCCATATTATGTTGATGTTCAAGTTTAAAAAGGCTTTTGTTTTAGTTATACATTGCCTTAAATGTTTATGTTTATTTATGAAAGCTTCTGCAATATTGTTATCCTTACTGAGCATCTGAGCTCACCCCTTTCAATGTTTTAATATTTTCCAGGATGTGAAGAAGTATTTATGAATGACCTGCAGGGATAGTCTGAGGGGATATGAAGACAATATGTTGTTGTTGTTTTGGTTTACTTTATGATGTAATGTAACGTTTAAAAATGTATCTAGTGTTTCCAAGGCTACTAAACTAATCGGTCTTTCGAGACTTGATCTTTTGTGATCATGCCAATGTTACGAAGTAGCGCACCGGCTCTGGGTAGCTGGGGTCGGGGCGTTACAGTTGGTATCAGAGGTAGTTTAGTACTAACCTTGGAAGCTAGATTTAGATAAACTCTGATTAGAGCACATAGCCCAAAGATAGACTTTGAGGATTAGTATAGAAGAACTTTATAGAATTTTGTTATTGAAGAGATTTTGTGAGTTTTCCGAGTAATACATCCCTGTCTGGATACGAGCAGGTAGAGGCGGCTCTGGCACAGATGTACCTAGGGGTAAAACCCGAAAACACCGCTTTGAGCTAGACTCGAACGGGAACTGGTGCACGACAACGGGCCTTGCTGCACTCTTGGTTACGACACTCCCGGGGGATATGCTTAGGATAATTCTCATTTTCTTTACAAACCACTATGAAGGGTTATGAGTATATACTTCCTCAAAGAAAACATTTCTTTTTATGATTATGGATTATATCCATAAATAGTTCAATTTATGTAAAGTGTTTTACAAGTATGGAATTATGTATTTTGATTCATAAACTAATCTAGTTTATGCCATTGTTTAGAAATGGCGCCTAGTGGAAGGAATGGAAACCGTATCAATGCACGAACTCCGTGTAGGGATTGCCCTCCTGATCAAGATAATTATTGTGGATCTGGAGATACATCTGGTGCTGATCAACTTATTACCATACTGGGACAACTCACTCAGGTTATGAATAATAACCTTACTCGTATGGAGCACCCTGATCCGCAACGTGGAGGATCAATGCTAGACCGTTTCATGAGGCAACAACCACCAACCTTTAATGGGAGTACAAATCCTATAGTAGATGAGCAATGGATAAATTCCTTAGAAAAAATATTCCATGCCTTGGGGAGTAGTGAAAGGGAGAAGGTTGTCATGGCAGTTTACCGCCTCACTGGAGATGCCGATCAGTGGTGGTCGCTGATTCAAAACACAAAGGAAGATGATGACGTATCGAATATGGAATGGAGGGAGTTCAAAGATCTTTTCTTAGAAAAATACTTTCCTCGTGACCATCGAGCAGATATGGAAAGGAAATTTCTGAGTCTGAGGAAGAAGGAGGATGAGAATGTCGCAAAGTATGAGGCTAACTTTACAAGGTTAGCGAGGCATGCTGCCGATTACATACGTAACCCAAGGAGTAAGATTGATCGTTTCTTTGATGGGTTAAAACCATTTCTCCGTCGAGCTTTGGTATCACAATCCTTCTCATCATACGAAGATATTGTCTCGTGTGCTATCAAGACAGAAAAGGAATTCTCTAAGTCTTATGACAACAAAGTAAAGCAAGAGAAGAATAGAATGGTGGAACAAGAGACAGATAAAGGGAAAAAGGGAAAGAAGGATTTTCCGTTATATGATAATTGTGGGAAGAATCACCCTGGTACTTGCCTAAAAGGAATGGGAGTTTGTTATAAATGTGGAGAAAAGGGTCACCAGGCTCGTGATTGCAAGGGAATGAAAGAGGCTGTCAAATTTGAATGCTACAATTGTAGAGAAATGGGTCATTATGCAAATGAATGTCCTAAGCGTCAGGGAAACTTACCTCAGAAAAGGCCAAGGGATCAAGGACAATCTTATGCTGTTACTACAGTTGAAGCAGAATAACTAATGTATTGGTGCTTTTGGACTCAAGGATTATATTCTGGTTATAAGAATAATGTAATATATATATATGGATTGTACTGCAGTACTTTTTGATTTCAGTAAGGTTTTAATATGATTAAGGTAATCATATTTTTAGTATGTGATAATAAGAGAAACTTTTCTTTGTTTGGGTAATCTGATGTTACAATTGATTTTGGAATTTAGAGACCTTTTAGAGAAAGTCTGGATGAAGGTATTTTGGATAACTATAAAGGTTGGAGTGGATTAAGTTGAACTTTGGATAGTATTGTTTAAGGTTAAAACATTTATGAAGATTATTTTTGGAATAGTATGGTACTATATTTTTAGGAAAAGGACAACCTGCAGGGTGGGGCATAACCCGTCGCGTCGGACAAAGCTGCAGGAATCGAACCCACAACCATAGTGCGACAGGCCTTTATTTCCTACCACTAGCCTACAGGAAGTCCCTGGTTATTACAAAATAGTTTTACTAATCTAAATGGTATGTGTTAACATTTTGAACCTTATACAATTAGGATAAATAGAATATTTTTGAGTTCCGTTACCATTTGGAGTAAAAGTTGGGTTTGTGGTAAAAATTTATTAACGAATGAAAGTATACATAACAAGTATGTATATTCCCTTACGTTCTTAGTAAATCTCATAAATAAATTCCTCAACATTATAAAAGGTAACTTAAAACAAAAATGTTGTCGGTTAACTTTTCCAACTGGGGATTCAATGACCGTTTAACCAATCACAAGTTTGTGATTTTCTTATGGTTAAACATTCTCCTAATCCTGTTTTCTATAACTCTCCATCAGACCTTGATGGTTTGTTTTTCTTCCATATCCATATTATCATAGAATCCTAGAATGGGCTATATCGGGTGACCTTTGTACTTATCCTGCTTTCTTTTAATGTTATATATTTATTAACCTTATTTCCGATGTGGGTTTTCCACAAAGGTATTTTCTATTTTCAGCCTTTTATTATCAAATAAAAATTTCAAATTTCGAGGACGCAATTTATTGAAGGAGGGGAGAATGTAACACCCCGAGCTTCCACGATACGCTTCTCATTCAATAATGCAATAGCTTGCATTGTACGCAAGTTCGAGTTCTAACACACCGCAACTAATCAAAATAGCCGTTATGAATAGTAATAACCACTTTTTTAAAATTATATAAATTTTATATTTCAAAATGGACTTCATTTTTGTATTCCTAATATTTAAATTAGCCTATGTTGAATTTTTTGTAATTTTCTGAGAACTTCAAAATTTTTATGAATAGTGAAAAATACTTAAAACAACTTTTTTAATCAAAATAATTCATAGTGATAAATTATACTATTGAGGGGTTTTAGAGTATAATTAGAATATATTTTTACCATTTTATCCAATGGTGGTCATTAGAATTAATTTAACATTGAAATTGGACATAAACAATTGCCAATCTTTTGATATAAATTGTTTCTTAAAAACACGCTATTTGTTGTGACAGCGGGAATTAATTATAAAATTAATTAATGCAACTAATATGTTTGGAATTTTGTAAAATAGAAATCATTTTTTAATTCTTAATATCAATTATAGCTTAGGGTGAAATTTTGGCCTTATTCTGAAAAACTTCAATTTTTGATGAATAGTGAAACCACTAAGTGGTAGTTAAATAACTGATTTTTCGTTTAAATGAAATATTACCACTTCTGTGATTTGATTTTCAAAAATACGACATACATGGTTTTCATTAAGAAGTAAAATGTGGTTCAATGAGATCAAAATAATTTTTTGGTGAATAGTAACTTTTAAGTTCTTAATCGCGATTAGAGGTAATTAGTGTAGTTTAAGGTAAAAACAATGTTTTTATTAATATGATATGAGCTTGACACTTTTCCTACTACTATTGGATGAGTCATGGCCGACCAAGACAACCCATGGGTCAACTTGGGGACCCCATGGAGCCACTTTAGTTGGAAAATGACATTAATATATATTTATTTAATGTTGAAATTAAATTGACACAAACATGAGTTGTTTTACTAAAACAGTTTTTAAGTGGGGTTACACAAGTCCAAATTTTGATTATAAATATTCATTAGAAATCTAAAAAGATTTCCTACATCATAGTATTTTTTTATAATTTGTAGACATTAAATAAATTAAATTATTTATGACATCATGATGATGTAGTGATGACCTCATTATTTAACGATTTAAATAAAATGAGAAGATAATGCAAAATCCAAGGCTTAAACTTGTCCAAATCCTATTGGATGAGGATATTTCGAAACCTTATCACCTTAGCCTCGAATTATATAAGTGTGGGACCTTTAGAATCCGAAAATCATTTTGAAATAATGTAACATTTCAATCTTTCCAAAAGTGCCCCTCCTCTCCACTTATAAAAGGCCCCCACCTCTCCCACTTCATTTACACTTTCAAGCCATTTGGCTCGGCCAACCTCTGCCCAAATACTCTCCCAACATTCCTCCCTTACTCCTAGAAGCCTCCCTTTGTGCAGAACTCTTCCCAAGGAAGCCTTTGGCTCAAATCAAAAAGAGTTACCCGATTTTGAGGTAATGTCTTTTCTAATGTTGTTTTGTTTTATTTTTCTTCTCCAACCCCCTAAACTCTTTTTATTCATTTCTTTTGTAACAACACCAGTATCCTCAATATACTAGGATGTTGTTATAAGAAGTATTCGAGCTACACTTACACACACCTACATCTAATGGTTAAAGAACATACGGTTTCTGTGGATGGCGAATTTCTGCCTCACGAAACGATGATTGTTCAACACTCATATAACACCTTCAAAGGTGGCCATTAAGATGTAACTATATTTATATATGATATATAATGTGTTTATGTTTTACTTATGCTTCTGTATTTCTCATTTATGGCTTACTTTATGATTTCCATTATGGGTAAAACGCGATAATTTCATTTTAGGAAGTGCGGACTACCGCCCCCTCAAAGTGATTTGAATCGTAAATGCCATATGTGGGATGTATAAAGGATGGAGTAAATGGTATTATACACTATATTATACTGGAATTATATTATACATTTATATCATTATGATTTAGTTCCATTAAATATGAAATTGAAATGAAAGTAGCGTTCATGCGTACGTACGGCTTACTGTCTCCATGAACGTTGCATTTCATTTCTTACCTCTAAATGTTACGTGACATTATGAATGAATGTATATACTGTATATATGATATATATGATATCTACATCATGAATATAATTCCGGATATAATGGATATTTCACCACATGAACAACTTGTAATTATAAGAAGCTTATTGTTGACTCAAGTACCAAAGATCAACAAAACGACCGTTATTAACTTAAATAATTACATAATGTTCATATCATTGTAATAAGTGATATAATAAGGATAATAAAATTAAAAATGGTTCTTAATAAGGTATATATTAACTCTAGTTTATTATTCAGGAGGTTAAAGAACGGTTGAGTCAAGTCAGACACGAGGTAAGGAAACTTCTTTACCCAATTTCTATTCTTTGGGTTAATCTCCTACTTTCAAATTATGTCATGATATTGTTGTGTCATATCTTGTATTTGTACTTTCTTTATGTGTAATTATAGTGAATACACATAATAGATATATTTTATTTAAATGATATTTGTAAGGGAATTTCTTAACCCAACTTCCATTCTTTGGGTTAATCTCCTACTTTCAAATTATGTCATGATGTTATTATGTCCTATTTTGTATTTTTACTTTCTTTATGTGTACCTATAGTGAATACACATAATAGATCTATTCTATTTTAAAAATGATCTTTTTAAGGACTTCGTCTGAATCTCCTTTCATTGAGGCATATTTGGTTTTATACACAACCTTCTTTTATACGATGTATAAACCCCTTTGACTTTTACATTTATTCAAAAGGAATCTTTTTTTATACGAAGCGTTTTGCTAAACGACAAAAGGGAATGTTTTTCTTTCCGTACTTATGCGGCGACAACGACTTCTCCGCCGCCGTGACCATTATTTGAGTTTCGGCTTCCTCTACAAGCCATCATTTTCTTTTTTAATGAAAAATAAATACAAAGTTTTAACATTCTTTTATTTTGGTATTGAAAATGGTTTTGAAAGCGTTTTTATTATATCAATGTGTTGTATTGATATCTTGTGATTGAAATATGGAAATGTTATGTTTCCTTTATGCATGTTTTATGTGATATGATTATGTTATGGTTTATGATATGTTTAAACCTATTCATATGAGGAATGTATTGGACTTAATAAGTGACGGGTGGAGCCCGCTATAGCTCCTCGATGCATCGGTAGGTCTCATGAGACAACTAGACGTGGAATTGGCCGAGGCCCTTTCCCAATTTGATTTATGGTTTTGGCCGAGGCCTTAATCATTTTAGATGTCTTGGCCGAGGCCTTGACAAAATGTTTCAGAATGTCCGGCATTATACATTCCCTCATTATGAAAGTGGTTATTGATATTGCATGTGATTATTCGACCAGTAGAATATCCATGTGAAGAAGTAAATGGCATTATCTCATTTTACTTTTGCCATATTATGTTGATGTTCAAGTTTAAAAAGGCTTTTGTTTTAGTTATACATTGCCTTAAATGTTTATGTTTATTTATGAAAGCTTCTGCAATATTGTTATCCTTACTGAGCATCTGAGCTCACCCCTTTCAATGTTTTAATATTTTCCAGGATGTGAAGAAGTATTTATGAATGACCTGCAGGGATAGTCTGAGGGGATATGAAGACAATATGTTGTTATTGTTTTTGTTTACTTTATGATGTAATGTAACGTTTACAAATGTATCTAGTGTTTCCAAGGCTACTAAACTAATCGGTCTTTCGAGACTTGATCTTTTGTGATCATGCCAATGTTACGAAGTAACGCACCGGCTCTGGGTAGCTGGGGTCGGGGCGTTACAGAAGACATAAATATATATATATAAATAAATAAAGTAGAATTATTATTTCATATATTTCATTATTATTCATTATATAATCTTTAGGATCATTCATGTATGGTTAACATTGATAATGAATCTCATCGCGTCGTGGAAACGGTAGTCCGTAGGTACACAGGAGCGATGATATCGTTCCCATAATTATTGAATAGGATTGGAGTCGATGGTATAATATATCAGAATCAGTATGATGTTATAATTACCATATATAGTTATTCATTACACCATTATACCCATCCATGTGAGGTGTTGGTGGAAAAACAGATTACACCACGGCGTGGAGATGGTATTCCGTACGTACGCACACACGGTGATTTTGTTTTCTGTAGGATGGATAGAAGGTGAAATAGGGTTGTTTAATATTTATAATGAAATATCAGTATATGAGGGATACTGATGTTATTACATCATAATAAAAAAACAAAAGAAGAGGGAGTAGAAGAAGAATGGAACTTGAAGAAAACAGTAGCAGGTATTACCCTTTTCTCAAAGTGCCTCTTTTAAACATTCTATTAGGGCACTAGAGTTGGACTTTTGAGAAGACCAGTACCTCTAGTAGGTTTCTAAGGAAGTGGGGAAGTGAAATGGGTTGATTTTGGCCGATCTTAAAGGCACAAAATGGTGTGGGGAAGATAGGGATGAGGTTCCCTTTTATAAGGGAGGAGAGGGGCACCTTTAGAAATATAAGAAATATTAGTTTATATTAAATCCCAACCCCACATAAAAACTTCCAAAATGACTCATATCCGAATATTAGATTATATAGGGTTGTAATATCATCAACCAATAAAATTTAGACATTCGATGAAATTTATTTTAAACATTATCAACTTGATTTATCATTATTTATCAATTTTATTTTATTTGTGGTAATAATTTTCTAAATTTTAAATTATTATAAGTAATTACATATGTGTTTTTAATTTTCCATAATTTTACACTTCATGACATTTTCGACCATATAAATATAAATTTGTAATTTTTAAATATTTTTGTGATTTTTAGACAATTTTATAATATGTTATTTTTATAAAATAACAATAGTGTCAATTTTGACACTATTCATTTATTTGGATTTAAATAAACAATATACAGAAGATATGTTCAAAATAAAAGATTTAATAGATTAATAACATGTCATATTTATCTATAAAATTAGTGGAGAACATTAAATAGTTAATATACTATTTATTTTAATATTTCTGAAACCATTTATTTGATATTTCTCTTAATAAAATAATTTCAACATCACTATTATGTCACCTTTAATTATAATTATATAATCCCTAAAAATTATAAATAAATTCATATGATGTAGATAATTTTATTAGATTTCTGGAGACTATTTATATCCAAAGTTTCATGAAGTTTATCACTGAACTAACATTATTATACTTATTTTATTTAAGAAAGTGACATGTTGTCACTTTCTTTGGTTTAAATAATAATTAAATTAGTTTCATGGAAAAAAGTCCATTAAATGAATCTAATCCGACCTTTAGGTGATATGGGTAGACCTTTATTCATCCAATAGTATTTTGGCAGGTGTTACGGTAATTTTAAAATCTTATATTTACCCTTAATTACCTGATTTACCTTTAACTATGGTAAACAAAATTTTCCCTAGTTACTATTCATAATGCCCAAAAATAAAACATAGCTTATTAACATAATTTAGGCCCACTGATTCCAAATATGGAATCCATTTTTCCAAATTCAATACACAAAAGTTGCAGAAGTTAAATTAAAATTAATCACATTGTCGAGAGAAAACGGGTTTTTGTTTAAAACATTGCAAAAGATTGAATTTATTTAACCTACGAATTCAATGTAAAATCAATTCTAATGACATAAATTATATTAGATGGTAAAATTATATTCTATTTATACTTTCAAACCATTAAATATTATAATTTTACCATATAAATTATTACGATGAAAAAAGTTGTTTTTAATTAAAATATAGCGTGTTTTTCCTATTCATTAAAATATGAAAGTTATCAGAAAAATATCAAAACTTTATCCAATGTATGTTTGTATATCCTGATTCAAAAGGAGAAGTTTATTTTGTAAAATTTAAATTATAAACATGTCAAAAACATGATTTAAGGTGGGTACGCCATCAAAAGGCGGAAAAACTGCATTTTTTTAAAATACTTATTTTATCTGAAAAATTTATTTTGTTCACATACCATGTTATAGAAAATATTTAAGATGAATAATAATGTTATAAAATTCAAAATGTTGTTAATAATATCCATAACGGCTAGTTTGTGATAATATTATTACCATGTATCATTTTTTAGTGGAACCTGGTATTGCATACAACACACGCTATCGAGAAAAGTCGTGATTGCGTGTAATGCAAACCAAGTCAGGGTTGCGTGTTGTGTAATACTACTTCGTTATTTCGTATAACAGAATCCAACCATATTTCATTTATATATTTAATATATATATATATATACTCAATGTTGCATAGAATGACTATTATAAAACGAACATGAAATTATGTGTAACACAATCAAAGAATAGTGTTGTGTATACTTCAAGCTAATAAAGTGAGGCATATAGCACAAGATAATACTGTTGCAGCATAAAACCCATGACATAAAATAAATTAAAAAGAATACTTATCATAAAATATTGGGTTGTTTCATTCTACCCCCCTTAAAATTAATTTCGCCCTCGAAATTCGATGGGGTTATAAATCATTTACTATTCATACAAACCCAAATTGTAAAAAGGAATACTAAAACTTAATTTTAAAAAATAATGTATGAAATGTAACGATTACCCAATGTAACTCATCATTGGGTTTCCATATAGGAGAACATAGTTGAAAATATGGATATAAAAGATAAATCTAAACATTATGTTCTGATGGAGAGTGGTAGAGAACATGGCTATGAAAAAGCCAACAATCACAAAGAAAATAAATTGTGATGATCTAAGGTACCATCTGATTCATCGGATATAAGGACACTAGGACAACATTTCTTTTATTCATGATAATTTCCCTAAAGATGAAGAAATTGGAATTAGAAGAAATACATTCTTGATTTTGGTACAATCTCCCCGTTGGATGTTCCTTAGACAATTTCCACTTCATCTCTGAAAGAAATGAAGTTGATTTTTTCATTCGTGAACTGTTAGCAGATTATATGATAGAATTACAGGTCAATCCATCTGTCTCCAACAAAATGTTTGCAAAAGTTATCAAATATACATAAGTCCATCTATAGTGATATTAATCATATATGATTCCGAAAATGGACTTATACATCATCTATAATACTGCTTAATAAAATAAAACTAGTTTCTACTAACCAGCGACTTCCTATAGGCCAGTGGTAGGTGATAAAGCCCAGTCACACTTCGGTTGTTGGTTAGATTCCTATAGCCTTGTCCGACGCGATGGGTTGTCGCTCATCCTGCATGTTTTCCTTTTTTCTCTAAAAATACTTTATTATAAATTTCCATCAATAATATCGAAAGAGTCGTATCCTTAGACAATACTAACTTATGACCGACATAATCCATTCTAATCTTTAGGCTTATCCAAAATACTGTTGTATAATCTCATATTATAGTGAAAACGATTACAAAAGAGTTCATATAACAAGCATGTCAATACCATCATTGATCCCCATATATAATAAGATATGTCTTGTTGGTCACATTCCAAACATTCGAAGGCCTTAATCATGTATTCTCTTGAAAAAAAATGAATACCCATTGAACCTAAGTGAAAAAATTAATGTAGATAAAAGTTAACATTTTCCACATACCAAAATCCTCAAATTTCTATATACTCAAACCATGATATCACTTAGTCCTTATATCAATCATGAGCTCATGAATACTATAAAACATTTAATTTTCTCCTTATCCTTTCATTATGCACATATCATCTGCTTTCCAAAATATTTGAATCACTTTTCATTGTTATCGGTACCATAAAATTATTGAAAACAACAATAGACTAATAAAAAAATGTTCTAATACACCATAAAAGTACCTCAACAACATTATTATTGAATACCAATACATAAACACTTCAATCCATCATCTTCAATGATTGTCATGGAATAAGTTCTTCCATGATTTAGAAGTAACTTTTTATGTCAGGGCATTGAGTTGGGTAATGCCCATGTTCTCCAAAAATAAGACATTGAACTCCATAACAGTCCATCACTCTATGACCATTTTCTCCACACATATAACATATGTCCCTCCATTTGAGGTATTCCTCAAGGTTCTTCTTCCCTTCTTTAGAAATCTCAATATTCTTTTCCTTATGCTCCTCAACATGCGAACATGCATAAAAGTCTATCTTCCTCTTATTTGATTAATTAGGCATACCACTAAATTTCACCTTGTTAATCATATATCGCAATGACTGATTCTTCATAATCACAATATCTTTATCTCTAGGAATTACACAATTTTTTTGCTCATAGTCACCAATTTTTCCATTGGATTCAATGTTAACCGAATTCCTTCTCTTTCCCTTCATTGACTAAAACACAAAAAGAATTCTGTGAGAGGAAAAACATCATACAAGGAAAATATCATAATCAAGGGGGTGTACTTTAAACATCTAACATACTAGGTTTAATTTTAATATAGTTACCATAATTCTAGGAGTATAACCTATATTATACATAACCTTAGGTACATCCCTAGACATACCTTAGAAATATCTCTTGGGATCTCACTGTATTTTTCGCATCCTAGTTTCCAAAGGTTGACTAAACCTTTCCTCTGATACCAACTGTAGAGACCCAAATCATGACATAAATAGAAATTACATTACTTTTTCGGAATGCTTAGTACATAATAAGAACCAACACTCAAGGACCGTAATAGTTTAGTTTCTTTGGAAACTTGGAATATAAACTTCTAATCATGTTGAAAGATCTTCAAAAACTCCCATAACGATCATCCACTTTTTGTTTCCTTACCTAAAACCTTTCTTTATTTCCTGAGGAAAATAAAACATAAAAAGGGTGAGCTCAAATGCCCAGTAAGGGAAAACATAGAGAACATAAAACAATCCATAAACATTTGAAAGCAAAAACTTGAACATGAAATTTAAAAATCAAAATCATGAGCAAAGACATAAATTGTGGAAGTACGTAAGGAATATATCATAATGTAACATCAACCATGATAAAATATAATTGGAATAAAACATGTAATTGTGCCAACCATTCAGCACGTGTTATGATTTCCATAGTAGCCAAGGCATTGCTGCCAAGACCATCTTAGTGGACAAAGTCCCTTTCTAAATCGAGTTCACTCCTCCTTTCAGTCCTGTAACACTGAACTAGATTAACTTACCATTCCAGCCATGTCTATATCATGAGATATAAATCAATACCCAATGAATTGATGGGAGATATTGGTCCCACCCATCTCATAATGAAATCATTCTTACTTGTTCCAAAAAATAAACTTAAAACATTCATCATAACCCAAAGAATAAAATGGGTTTCATAAACATCATCCCATCATCACATAATCCATATAAAACAAATGGATATTTCATCATAAGAAGATTCAGTGAGTGCAAATAATAGAGACATTATACATGAAACATACACATATTAAATAATGTCATCTTAGATGGAAAATGGTTCTGATAAAACACTTGAAATGAATTCTGGAGGAAAATATCCTTTCTTCTTCAAAATCATTTTCTTTTCGCAAAATTCCATGAAATTTTAAAAGAAAAGTATTTGGTTGAAAATAGTCATAAAATTTTGTAGAGTAAGATTCATGAAAATGAGGTGTTATGAAACCGTAAATATCTGTTCACGCCGTATAAGTTAAAAATCACATTCTTCTAGTAGTTTTGTTGGAAAAGTAAAAAAGTACCTCATATGGTAAAAAAAGAAAGATTCCTTCCATCCCCCAATGGAAGGAACACTCAAGATCAATGTGGACGCATCGCTTCCAAAAGATGGGCTTGTTTCCCTCGCCCTCCTTGCCCGAAATCATCTGGGGCAAATCCTCAATGCTAAGTAAGAACCACATCGGACATTCTGGGAACCAGTGGTCGCCGAATCCAAGGCCATCCTTGCTCGTATGATGCTCGTGATTGAATTTGGATAGGGAGACATCATCATTGAGTCTGACTATCTTTCCGTTATCGACGATATCAATCACAACGACGGCGGACTCCTGTCGTTTGGCACCATTGTCAAGAGAATTATCTCACACAGCCAACGCTTCACATTGTGAACCTTCTCATTTAACAAAAGGGACGGGAACAACATGTCCCATCAGCTAGAGTCCTCAGTCCCTTTCGTCACTAACCAGCTCTAGCTAGACAATTTCCCTTCATGGCTTCGTGCATGCACTTCTGCTGATCTTTGTCATTAATGATATATGCTTTTCAAAAAAAATATTCCTTCCATATGATGTGGTAAAAGTAAAAAAAGGGTAAAAATGACTTTAAAATTACATGGAAGAAAAGTAAAAATTTTACGAAAACATTTTGAGAACATATGGACATGGATAATAAACATAACCCCAGCCAATACTTATGAATAAACAATCTCGGATAAGAATGAGATTGGAATAATTATCCCTTACCTTAGATCTGATATGCTTCATACATATCCGAACCTCCTGTATAATGATTTAAATAATTTTATTGAATTATTACATAATCATATTCATTGTTATGATATCACATATGTTTCACTTATGACTTTATATTACTTGTTATTTTGTAAATTCCATGTTAAAGCAGCGTTTTGGGTAAAATCATTTCATTTATCGTATGTGTTTTGACTTGTCGTTCTTGGTATTATTACTTATATCCTGATTTACATAATTCCAGAATGTAAAACACTATTTATATATAATATATATTCATCATATACATATATATTATAGATCGATAAAAGGAATGAAATACATCATTCATGGAGATGGTAGGTCGTACGTACGCATGAACATTGTTTTCGTTTTCTTATTGAATTGAATGAAACTAAATAGATTACATACACATATATATATATATATAAATAAATCCAGTAGAATTATTATTTCATATATATCATTATTATTCATTACATAAACATTAGGATCATTCATGTATGGTTAACATGGAGAATGAATCTCATCGCGTCGTGGAGACGGTAGTCCATACGTACACATGAGCGATGATATCATTCCAATAATTATTGAATATAATTGGAGTGGATGGTGTAATATATCAGAATCAGTATGATGTTATTATAAACATATATAGTTATTCATTACACCATAATACTCATCAATGTAAGGTGTTGGTGGAAAAACAGATTACACCACGACGTGGAGACGGTATTCTGTACGTACGCACGCGCGGTGATTTTGTTTTCCTTAGGACGGATAGAAGGTGAAATAGGATTGTTTCATATTTATAAAAACATATCAGTATATCAGGGATACTTATGTTATTATTTCATAATGAAATAACTAAATAAGATGGAGTAGATAAGAATGAAACTTGAAGAAAATGGTAGAAGGTATTACCTCTTTCTCGAAGTGCCTCCTTTAAAATTTCTCTTAGGGCACTACATTTGGTCTTTTGAGAAGACCAATACCTCTAGTAGGTTTATAAGGAAGTGGATAAGTAAAATGGAAAGAGTTTGGACGAGCATCATGGCTCAAAGTGCTGTGAGGAAGAGAGGGAGGAGGAGCCCTTTTATAAGGGAGGAGAGGGGCACCTTTGGAAATATTAGAAATATTAGTTTATATTAAATCCCAAACCCACATAAAAACTTCAAAAATGACTAATATCTGATTATTAGATGATATAAGGTGGTAATATCATCAAACAATAAAATTTAGAAATGTTAGGAATTTATTTTAATCAATATCAACTTGATTTATCCTTATTTATCAATTTCATTTTATTTGTGGCAATAATATTCTAAATTTTAAATTATTGTAAATAATTACATATGTGTTGTGAATTTTCCATAACATGAAACTTTATGACATTTTGGACCATATAAATTTAAATTTATAATTTTTAAATATTTTTGTGATTTTTAAACAATTTTATAATATGTTATTTTTATAAAATAACAATAGTGTCAATTTTGACACTATTAATTTATTTGAATTTAAATAAACAATATACAGAATATATGTTCGAAATAAAAGATTTATTTGATTTATAACATGTCATATTTATCTAGAAATTTAGTGGAGAACATTAAATAATTCATATAATATTTATTTTAATATTTTTAAATCCATTTATTTGATATTTCTCTTAATAAAATAATTGCAACATCACTATTATGTCACCATTAATGATAATTATTTAATCCCTAAAAATTATAAATGAATTCATATGATGTAGATACATTTATTATCTTTCTGAAGACTATTTATATCCGAAGTTTCATGACGTTTATCACTAAACTAAAATTATTATACTTATAATATATAAGAATGTGACATGTTGTCACTTTCTTTGGTTTTAATAATAATTAAATTATTTTCATGGAATAAAGTCCATTAAATGAATCTAATCCGACCCTTATGTGATATGGGTCGACTTTTAATCATCCAATAGGATTTTTTCAGGTGTTAGGGCAATTTTATAATCTTATATTTACCCTTAATTACGCGATTTACCTTTAACTATGGTAAATAAAATTTACCGTAGTTAATATTCATAATTCCCAAAAATAAAAACTAGCTTATTAACATAATTTGGACCCACTGATTCCAAATATTTAAACAATTTTTCCAAATTCGATACACAAAAGTTGCAGAAATTAAATTAAAATTAATCTCGTTGTCGAAAGAAAACGGGTTCTTGTTTAAAACATTGCAAAAGATTGAATTTATTTAACCTACAAATTCTATGTAAAATCAATGATAATGACATAAATTATATTAAATTTTAAAATATATTTTATTTGTACTTTAAACCCATTCAATATTATAATTTAACCATATAAATTATTACGATGAAAAATGCTGTTTTTAATTAAAATATAGCGTGTTTTTAATATTCATTAAAATATGAAAGTTATCAGAAAAATATCAAAACATTATCCATTGTAAATTTTTATATCCTGATTCAAAAGAAGAAGTTAATTTTATAAAATTTAACTTATAAACATGTCAAAAACATGATTTAAGGTGGGTGTGCCATCAAAAGGCAGCAAAACTGCATTTTTTTAAAAATACTTATTTTATCTGAAAAATTTATTTTGATCACCTACCATGTTCTATAACATATGTAAGATGAATAATAATGTTATAAAATTCAGAATTTAGTTAATACTATTCATAAGGGCTAGTTCGTGATAATATTATAATCATATATCGTTGTTTAGTGAAACCTGGTATTGAGTACAACACACGCTATCGAGGATGGTCGTGATTGTGTGCCATGAAAGCCAAGTTAGGGTTGAGTGTTGTGTATGACTCCTTTGTTGTTTCGTATAACAGAATCCAACCATATTTTATTTATAAATTTAATATATATATATATATATACACTCAATGTTGCGTAGAATGACTATTATAAAACGAACTTGAAATTGTGTGTAACACAATCTTAGAATAGTGTTGCGTATACTTAAAGCTAATACAGTGTGGCATATAGCACAAGATAATATTGTTGTATCATAAAACACATGAGATCAAATAAATTAAAAATAATACTTATCATGAAATATCGGGTTGTTACATTCTACCCCCCTTAAAATGAATTTCGCCCTTGAAATTTACCGGGGTTATAAATAATTTACTATTTATAGAAACCCACATTGTAAAAAGGAATACTAAAACTTAATTTTAAAACTAAATAATAAAACTTAACGATTACCCAAAGTAACTCATCATTGGGTTTCCATATAAGAGAACATATGTGAAAATATGGAAATGGAAGAGAAATATAAACATTAAGTTCTGATGGAGTGTGGTAGAGAACATGGCTATGAAAAATCCAACAATCACAAAGCAAAAAATTTGTGATGATCTAAGGTACCATATGATTCATTGGATATAAGGACACTAGGACAACATTTGTTTTTTATTCAAGATCATTTCCCTAATGTTGAAGAAATTGGAATGAGAAGAAATACGTTCTTGATTTTGGTACAATCATACCGTTGGACGTTCCATGGACAATTTCCACTTCATCTATTAAAGAAAGGATGTTGAGTTTTTCATTTCTGAAGTGTTAGCAGATCATATGATAGAATGACAAGTCATTCCATCTGTCTCCAACAAATAGTTTGCAATAGTTATCAAATATACATAAGTCCATCTATAGAGAGATTAGTCGTATATGATTCGAAAAATGGACTTATACTTCATCTATCATACCCCTTAAAAAATAAAACTAGTTTCTACTATCCAGGGACTTCCTGTAGTCCTGTGGTAGGTGATAAAGGCCAGTCGCACTTCGGTTGTGGGTTCGATTCCCACAGCCTTGTCCAACGCAATGGGTTGTCGCTCGTCCTGCAGGTTGTCTTTTTTTTCTCTAAAAATACATTATTATAACTTTCCATCAATAATATAAAAAAAGTTCTAGCCTTAAACAATACTAACTTATGTCGAACATAATCCATTCCAATCATTAGGCTTATCCAAAATACTATTGTCCAATCTAATATTATAGTGAAAACGATTACCAAAGAGTTCATATAACAAGCATGTTAATACCATCGTTGATCCCCATATATCATAAGATATGTCTTTTTGGTCACATTCCAAACATTCGAAGGCCTTAATCATGTATTCTCTTGAAAAAAATGAATAACCATTGAACCTTAGTGAAAAAACGAATGTAGTTAAAAGTTAACACTTTCCACATACCAAAATCCTCAAAATTATAAATACTCAAACCATGATATCACTTAGTCCTTATATCAATCATGAGCTCATGAATACTATCAAACATTTCATTTTCTCTTTATCCCTTCATTATGCGCATATCATCTGTTTTCCAAAATATTTGAATCACTTTTCATTGTTACCAGTATCATAATATTTTTGAAAACCACAATAGAACAATACAAAAATATTCTAATACACCATAAAAGTACCTCAACAACATTATTCATGAATACCAATACATAAACACATCAATACATCCTCTTAAATGATTGTCCTGGAATTAGTCCTTCCATGATTTAGAAGTAACTTTTTATGTCAGGGCATTGACTTTGTTAATGCCCATGTTCTCCATAACAGTCCATCACTCAATGACCCATTTCTCCACACAGATAACATATGTCCCTCCATTTGAGTAATTCTTCAAGGTTCTTCTTCCCTTCTTTGTAAATCTCAATCTTCCTTTATTTATGCTCCTCAACATGCGAACATGCATAAAATTCTATCTTCCTTTTATTTGATTAATTAGGCATACCACTAAATTTCACCTTTTTAATCATATATCGCGATGACTGATTCAGCATAATCACAATATCTTTATCTCTAGGAATTACACAATTTTGTTTCTCATAGTCACCAATTTGTCCATTGGATTCAATGTTAACCTAATTCCTTCTGGTTCCCTCCATGGACTAAAACACAAAAAGAATTCTTTGAGAGGAAAAAAATACAAGGAAAATAACATAATCAAGGGGGAGTACCTTCGACATCTAACATCTTAGGTTTAATTTTAATATCGTTACCGTAATTCAAGGACTATTACCTATAATTATACTTAACCTTAGGGACATCCCTAGACATACCTTAGAAATATCTCTACGGATCTCACTATAGTTTTCACATCCTAGTTTCCGAAGGTTGACTAAACATTTTTCTCTGATACCAAATGTAGAGACCCAAAGCTTGACATACATGGACATTACATTAATTTTGCGGAATACATAATACATAATAAGAATCAACACTCAAGGACCGTAGTATTTTAGTTTCTTTGGAATCATTGAATATAAACTTTTAATCATGTTGAGAGATCTTCAACAACTCACATAAAGATCTTCCCCTTTTTGTTTCCTTAACTAAAACCATTCTTTATTTCCTGAGAAAAAAAAACATAAAAAGGGTGAGATCAAATGCTATGTAAGGGAAACATATAGAACATAAAACAGTCCATAAACATTTTAAAGAAAAAACATGAACATGAAATTTAAACATCAAAATCTTGAGAAAAGTCATAAATCGTGGAAGTACGTAAGGAATATATCATAATGGAACATCACCCATGATAATATATAATGGGAATAAAACATGTAATTTTGGAAACCATTCATCACGTGTTATGATTTCCATAGTATCCAAGGCATTGCTGCCAAGACCATCTTAGTGGACAAAGTCCCTTTCTGAATCAAGTTCACTCCTCATTTGAGTCATGTAACACTGAACCGGATTAACTTACCATTCCAGCCATGTCTATCTCATGAGATATAAATAATTACCCAATGCATTGGAGGGTGATATAGGTCCCACCAATCTCATAATGAAATCATTCTTACTTGTGCCACAAAATAAACTTAAAACATTCATCATAACCCCAAGAATAAAATGGGTTTCATAAACATCATCCCATCATCACATAATCCATATAAAACAAATGGATATTTCATCATAAGAAAAGTGAAACCATGAAAATCATAGATACATTATACATGAAACATACACATATGAAATAATGTCATCTTAGATGGAAAATGGTTTTGATAAAACCCTTGAAATGAATTCTTGAGGAAAATATCCTTTTTTCTTCAAAGTCATTTTCTTTTCACAAAATTCCAATCAATTTTAAAAGAAAAGTATTTTGTTGAAAATAGTCATAAAATATTGTAGAGTAATATTCATGAAAATGTGGTGTTATGAAACCGTAAAAATCCGTTCATTCCATATAATTTAAAAATAACATTCTTCTCGTACTTTTGTAAGAAAAGTCAGAAAGTACCTCGTATGGTAAACAGAAGAAATATTCCTTCCATATGACGTGGTAAAAGTAAAAAAAGGTTAATAATGATTTCAAAAATACATGGAAGAAAAGAAAAAATTTTATGAAAACATTTTGAGAGCATATGGTCATGGATAATAAATATAACCCCATTAAATACTTACGAATAAACAATCTCGGATAAGAATGAGATTGGAATAATTATCCCTTACCTTAGATATGATATGCTTTGTACGTATATGAACCACCTGTATAATGATTTAAATAATGTCATTAACATATTAAATAATCATATTCATTGTTATTATATCATATATGTTCACTTATGACTTTATATTACCCGTTCTTTTGTAAATTCCATGTTAAAGCAACGTTTTGGGTAAAATAATTTCATTTATCGTATGTGTTTCGACTTGTCGTTCTTGATATTATTACTTATATCCTGATTTAAATAATTCTAGAATGTAAAACATGATTTATATATAATATCTATTCATCATATAAATATATATTATATATCGATAAAAGGAATGAAACACACTGTTTATGGAGATGGTAGGTCGTACGTATGCATGAACGTTGTTTTCGTTTCCTTATTTAATTGAATGAAACTAAATAGATGACATACATATATATATATATATACATAAATCCATTAGCATTATTATTTCATATATTTCATTATTATTCATTATATAAACATTATGATCATTCATGTATGGTTAACATGGAGAATGTATCTCATCGTGTCGTGGAGACGGTACTCCGTACGTACGCACGAGCGATGATATTGTTCCCATAATTATTGAATAGAATTTGAGTGGATGGTATAATATATCAGAATCAGTATTATGTATTAATAACCATATATAGTTATTCTTTACACCATTATAGCCATCCATGTAAGGTGTTGGTGGAAAAACAGATTACACCACGGAGTGGAGACGATATTCCGTATGTACGCACGCGTGGTGATTTTGTTTTCCGTAGGATGGATAGAAGGTGAAATAGGGTTGTTTCATATTTATAATAACATATCAGTATATGAGGGATACTTATGTTATTACTTCATAATGAAACAACTAAAGAAGAGGGAGAAGAAGAAGAATGGAACATGAAGAAAACGGTAGAAGGTATTACCTCTCTCTCGAAGTGACTTCTTTAAACATTCTCTTAGGGAACTAGAGTTGGTATTTTGAGAAGAACAGTACCTCTAGTAGGTTTCTAAGAAAGTGGGTAAGTGAAATGGGCCGAGTTTGGCCGAGCTTCAACGCTCAAAATGGTGCGAGGAAGAGAGGGAGGAGGTGCCCTTTTATAAGGGAGGAGAGGGGCACCTTTAGAAATATAAGAAATATTAGTTTATATTAAATCCCAACCCCACATAAAAACATCCAAAATGAATCATATTTAAATATTATATGGGATAGGGTTGTAATCTCATCAAACAATAAAATTTAGTCATGTTAGGAATTTATTTTAAACATTATCAAATTGATTTATCCTTATTTAACAATTTAATTTTATTTGTGGTAATAATATTATAAATTTTAAATTATTATAAATAATTACATATGTGTTCTTATTTTTCCATAATTTTACACATTATGACATTTTCGACAATATACAATTAAATTTATATTTTTTATATATTTTTGTGATTTTTAAACAATTTTATAATATGTTCTTTTTATAAAATAACAATAGTGTCTATTTTGAAACTATTAATTTATTTGAATTTAAATAAACTATATACAGAAGTTATGTTTGAAATAAAAGCTTTAATAAATTCATAACATTTCATATGTATCTAGAAAATTAGTGTAGAACATTAAATAGTTTATATAATATTAATTTTAGTATTTTTAAAACCATTTATTTGATATTTCTCTTAATAAAATAATTTCAACATCACTATTATGTCACCATTAATGATAATTATTTAATCCCTAAAAATTATAAATGAATTCATATGATATAGATAATTTTATTAGATTTTTGGAGACTATTTATATCAGAAGCTTCATTTTGTTTATCACTAAACTAAAATTATTATACTTATAATATTTAAGAAAGTGACATGTTGTCACTTTCTTTGGTTTTAATAATAATTAAATTATTTTCATGGAAATAATTCCATTAAATGAATCAAATCCGACCCTTAGGTGATATGGGTCTACTTTTAGTCATCCAATATGATTTTGGTTGGTGTTAGTTTAATTTTATAATCTTATATTTACCCTTAATTACCTGACTTACCTTTAACTATGGTAAATAAAATTTACCGTAGTTACTATTCATAATGCCCAAAAATAAAAAGCAACTTATTAACATAATTTGGACCCACTGATTCCAAATATGGAATACATTTTTCCAATTTCAATACACAAAATTTTCAGAAATTAAATTAAATATAATCTCGTTGTCGAAAGAAAATGGGTTTTTGTTTAAAACATTGCAAAAGATTGAATTTATTTAACCTGCAAATTCAATGTCAAATCAATGATAATGACATATATTATATTAAATGGTAAAAATATATTCTATTTATACTTTAAAACCATTCAATATTATAATTTAACCATAAAAATTATTACGATGAAAAAAGTTGTTTTTAATTAAAATATATCGTGTTTTTACTATTCATTAAAACATGAAAGTTATCAGAAAAATATAAAAACTTTATCCAATGTAAATTTTTATATCCTGATTCAAAAGAAGAAGATAATTTTGTAAAATTGAACTTATAAACGTGTCAAAAACAGTATTTAAGGTGAGTGCGCCATCAAAAGGATGCAAACCTGCATTTTTTTGAAAAATACTTATTTTATCCAAAATATTTATTTTGTTCACATACCATATTGTATAAAATATGTAAGATGAATAATAATTTTATAAAATTAAAAATGTAGTTAATAATATTCATAATGTCTAGTTCATGATAATATTGTAACCATATATCATTGTTCAGTGAAAGTTGGTATTGCGTACAACACACGCTATCGAGGACGGTCGCGATTGCGTGCAATGCAAGCCAAGTCAGGGTTGCGTGTTGTGTAAGACTCCTTCATTGTTTCGTATAAAATAATACAACTATATTTCATTTATACATTGAATATATATATATATATATATACACTCAATGATGCGTAGAATGACTATTATAAAATGATCTAGAAATTGTGCGTAACACAATATAAGAATAGTGTTGTGTATACTTCAAGCTAATACAGTGTGGCGTATAGCACAAGATAATATTGTTGTAGCATAAAACACATGACATCAAATAAATTAAAATGAATAATTATCATAAAATATCAGGTTGTTACATTCTATCCCCCTTAAAATGAATTTCGCCTTCAAAATTCGTCAGGGTTATAAATCATTTACTATTCATAGAAACCCACATCGTAAACAGGAATACTAAAATATAATTTTAAAAACTGAGTATGAAACGTAACGATTACCCAAATTAACTCATCATTGGGTTTCCATATAGGAGAACATAGGTGAAAATATTGACATGGAAGAGAAATCTAAACATTAAGTTCTGATGGAGAGTGTTAGAGAACATGGCTATGAAAAATCCAACAATCACAAAGAAAAAAATTTGTGGTGATCTAAGGTACCATTTGATTCATCGGATATAAGGACACTAGGATAACATTTTTTTTATTCAAGATCATTTCCCTAAATTTGATGAAATTTTAATTAGAAGAAATACGTTCTTGATTTTGGTACAATCGTTCTGTTGGACGTTCCATGGACAATTTCCACTTCATCTCTTAAAGAAATGAAGTTGAATTTTTCATTTGTGAAGTTTTAGCAGATCATATGATAGAATGACAGGTCATTCCATCTGTCTCCAACAAAAGGTTTTCAAAATTTATCAAATATACATAAGTCCATCTATAGTGATATTAATCGTATATGATTCCAAAAATGGACTTATACTTCATCTATCATACCGCTTAATAAAATAAAAGTAGTTTCTACTAACCAGAGACTTCTTGTAGGCCAGTGGTGGTTGATAAAGGCTAGTCGCACTTTGGTTGTGGGTTCGATTCCCACAGCCTTGTCTGACGCGATGGGATGTTGCTCATCCTGCAGGTTATCCTTTTTTTTCTAAAAATACATTATTATAACTTTCCACCAATAATATTGAAAAAGTTCTAGCCTTAAAAAATACTAACTTATGTCCAACATAATCCATTCCAATCTTTAGGCTTATCCAAAATATTGTTATCCAATCTCATATTATAGTGAAAACAATTACCAAAGAGTTCATATAATAAGCATGATAATACCATCGTTGATCCCCATATATCATAAGATATGTCTTTTTGGTCACATTCCAAACATTCTAAGGCCTTAATCATGTATTCTCTTGAAAAAAAATGAATACCCATTAAACCTTTGTGAAAAAATTAATGCAGATAAAAGTAAACATTTTCCACATACCAAAATCCTCAAAATTCTATATACTCAAACCAGGATATCACTTAGTCCATATATCAATCATGAGCTCATGAATACTATCAAACATTTCATTTTCTCCTTATCCCTTCATTATGTGTATATCATCTGCTTTCTAAAATATTTGAATCTCTTTTCATGGTTACCGGTACCATAAAATTATTGAAAAAAATAGACTAATGCAAAAATATTCTAATACACAATAGAAGTACCTCAACAACATTATTCTTGAATACCAATACATAAACACTTCAATCAATCCTCTTTAATGATTTTTCTAGAATAAGTCCTTCCATGATTTAGAAGTAAATTTTTAGGTCAGGGCATTGAGTTGGGTAATGCCCAAGTTCTCCACAAATAAGACATTGAAATCCATAACAGTCTGTCACTCTATAATTCTTTTCTCTACACAGATAACATCTATCCCTCTATTTTAGGTATTCCTCAAGGTTCTTATTCCCTTCTTTAGAAATCTCAATCTTCCTTTCTTTATGCTCCTCAACATGTGAACAGGCATAAATGTTTATCTTCCTCTAATTTTATGACTAAGGCATACCACTAAATTTCACCTTGTTAATCATATATCATGATGACTGATTCGGTATAATCACAATATCATTCTCTCTAGGAATTACACAATTTTTTTTCTCATAGTCACCAATTTTTCCATTGGATTCAATGTTAATCAAATTCCTTTTGGTTCCCTCCATGGACTAAAACACAAAAATAATTCTGTGAGAGGCAAAAAATCATACAAGGAAAATAACACAATCAATGGGGAGTACCTTCTACATCTAAAATCTTAGGTTTAATTTTAATATTGTTACCGTAATTCTTGGACTATAGCCTATACTTATACTTAACCTTAGGGACATCCCAAGACATACCTTAGAAATATCTCTACGGATCTCACTATAGTTTTCGCATCCTAGTTTCCAAAGGTTGACTAAACCTTTCCTCTGATACCAACTGTAGAGACCCAAAGCTTGACGTACATGGACATTACATTACTTTTGAGGAATACATAATACATAATAAGAACCAACACTCAAGGATCGTAATAGTTTAGTGTCTTTGGAAACTTGGAATATAAACTTCTAATCATGTTGAAAGATCTTCAAAAACTCCCATAACGATCTACCCCTTTTTGTTTCCTTACCTAAAAACATTCTATACTTCCTGAGGAAAATAAAACATAAAAAGGGTGAGATCAAATTCTCAGTAAGGGCAATCATAGAGAACATAAAAAAATCCATAAACATTTGAAAGAAAAAACTTGAACATGAAATTTAAACATCAAAATCTTGAGCAAAGACATAAATCGAGGAAGTACGTAAGGCATCTATCATAATGGAACATCAACCATGATAAAATATAATGGGAATAAAACATGTAATTTTGGAAACCATTCAGCACTTGTTATTATTTCTATAGTAGCCAAGGAATTTCTGCCAAGACCATCTTAGTGGACAAATTCCCTTTTTAATGGAGTTCGCTCCCCGTTTTAGTCCTGTAACACTGAACCAGATTAAATTACCATTCTAGCCTTGTCTATCTCATGAGATATAAATATTTACCCAATGAATAGGAGGGAGATATAGGTCCCACCCATCTCATAGTGAAATCATTCTTATTTTTTCTACAAAATAAACTTAAAACATTCATCATAACCAAAACAATAAAATGGGTTTCATCAACAACATCCCATCATCACATAATCCATATAAAAAAATGGATATTTCATCATAAGAAAAGTGAGACCATTCAAATCATAGAGAAATTATACATGAAACATACACATATGAAATAATTTCATCTTAGATGGAAAATGGTTTTGATAAAACACTTGAAATGAATTTTTGAGGAAAATATCCTTTCTTCTTCTAAATCATTTTCTTTTCACAAAATTCCATGCAATTTTTACAGAAAAGTATTTTTTTGAAAATAGTCATAAAATATTATAGAGTAAGATTCATGAAAATGAGGAGTTATGAAACCATAAAAATCCGTTCACACCGTATAAGTTAAAAATAACATTATTCTCGTACTTTTGTCAGAAAAGTCAAAAAGTACCTCGTATGGTAAACAAAAGAAAGATTCCTTCCTTACAATGTGGTAAAAGTAAAGAAAAGGTAATAATGAATTTAAAAATACATGGAAGAAAATTAAACATTTAATGAAAAAATTTTGAGAACATATGGACATGGATAATAAACATAACCCTAGAAAATACTTATGAATAAACAATCTCGGATAAGAATGAGATTGGAATAATTATCCCTTACCTTTGATTTGATATGCTTCATACATATCCGAACCTCCTGTATAATGATTTAAATAATGTCATTGAATTATTACATAATCATATTCATTGTTATGATATCATATATGTTTCACTTATGACTTTATATCACCCATTCTTTTGTAAATTCCATGTTAAAGCAGCTTTTTGGGTAAAATCACTTCATTTATCGTATGTGTTTAGACGTGACGTTCTTGATATTATTACTTATATCCTGATTTACATAATTCCAGAATGTAAATCATGATTTATATATAATATATATTCATCATATACATATATATTATAGATCGATAAAAGGAATGAAATACACCGTTCATGGAGACGGTAGAGCGTTTGTACGCATGAACGCTTTTTTTGTTTCCTTATTGAATTGAATGAATCTAAATAGATGAAATAAATAAATATATACATAAATCAAGTACCATTATTACTTAATATATTTAATTATTATTAATTATAGAAACTTTATGAACATTCATGTATGGTTAACATGGAGAATGAATCTCATCGCGTCGTGGAGATGGTAGTCTGTACGTACGCACGAGCGATGATATCGTTCCCATAATTATTGAATTGAATTGGATTAGATGGTATATAATATATCAGAATAATTATGATGTTATAATAACTATATATAGTTATTATTAACAACATTATACCCATCCATGTAAGGTCTTGGTGTAAAAACGATTACACCACGGCGTGGAGATGATATTCTGTACGTACGCACGCGTAGTGATTTTGTTTTCCGTAGGATGGATAGAAGGTGAAATAGAGTTTTTTCATATTTATAATAACATATCAGTATATGAGGGATACTTATGGTATTACATCATAATGAAACAACTAAAGAAGAGGGAGTAGAAGAAGAATGAATCTTGAAGAAAACGGTATAAGGTATTACCTCTTTCTCGAAGTGCCTCCATTGAACATTCTCTTAGGGCACTAGAGTTTGTCTTTCGAGAAAACCAGTACCTCTAGTAGGTTTCTATGGAAGTGGGTAACTGAAATGAGCAGAGTTTGGCTGAGCATCAAGGCTCAAAATGGTGTGAGGAAGAGAGGTAGGAGGTGCTCTTTTATAAGGGAGGAGAGGGGCACCTTTGGAAATATAAGAAATATTAGTTTATATTAAATCCCAACCCCACATAAAAACTTCCAAAATGACTCATATCCGAAGCTTAGATGAGATAGGGTTGTAATATCATCAAAAAATAATATTTAAACATGTTAGGAATTTATTTTAAACATTACCAACTTGATTTATCCTTATTTATCAATTTAATTTTATTTTTGGTAATAATATTCTAACATTTAAATGATTATAAATTATTAAATATGTGTTGTGAATTTTCCATAATTTGACACTTTATGACATTGTCGACCATATAAATTTAAATTTATAATTTTTAAATATTTTTGTGATTTTTAAACAATTTTATAATATGTTATTTTTATAAAATAACAATAGTGTCAATTTCGACACTATTCATTTATTTGAATTTAAATAAACAATATACAAAAGAGATGTTCAAACTAAAAGTTTTAATAGATTCATAACATGTCATATGTATATATAAAATTAGTGGAGCACATTAAATAGTTCATATAATATTTATTTTAATATTTTTAAAACAATTTATTTGATATTTCTCTTAATTAAATAATTTCAACATCACTATTATGTCACATTTAATGATAATTATTTAATCCCTAAAAATTCTAAATAAATTTATATGATGTAGATAATATTAGTATGTTTCTGGAGACTATTTATATCCAATGTTTCATGAAGTTTATCTCTAAACTAAAGTTATTATACTTATACGATTTAAAAAAGTGACATGTTGTCACTTTCTTTGGTTTTAATAATAATTAAATTATTTTCATGGAAACAAGTCCATTAAATGAATCTAATCCGACCCTTAGGTGATATGAGTCTACTTTTAGTCATCCAATATGATTTTTCATGTGTTAGAGTAATTTTAAAATCTTATATTTACCCTTAATTACCCGATTTACCTTTAACTATGGTAAATAAAATTTACCGTAGTTACTATTCATAATGCCCAAAAATAAAAAGTAGCATACTAAAATAATTTGGACCCAATGATTACAAATATGGATTCCATTTTTCCAAATTAAATACACAAAAGTTTCAGAAATTAAATTAAAATTAATCATGTTGTTGAAAGAAAACGGGTTTTTGTTTAAAACATTGCAAAAGATTGAATTTATTTAACATACAAATTCAATATAATATCAATGATAATTACATACATTATATTAAATGGTAAAAATGTATTCTATTTATACTTTAAAAATATTAAATATTATAATTTTCCCATATAAATTATTACGTTGAAAAAAGTTTTTAATTAAAATATAGCATGTTTTTACTATTCATTAAAATATGAATGTTATCGGAAAAATATCAAAACCGTATCCAATGTAAATTTCTATATCCTGATTCAAAAGAAGAAGTTTATTTTGTAAAATTTCACTTATAAACATGTCAAAAACAAGATTTAAGGTGGGTGCACCATCAAATGGCGGCAAAACTGCATTTTTTAAATATTCTTATTTTATCCGAAAAATTTATTTTTTTCACATACCATGTTATAGAAAATATGTAAGATGAATAATAATGGTATAAAATTAAAAATTTAGTTAATACTATTTATAACAACTAGTTTGTGATAATATTATAAACATATATCGTTGTTTAGTGAAACCTGGTATTGCGTACAACACACGCTATCGAGGAAGGTCGTGATTGCGTGTAATGCAAGCCAAGTCATGGTTGTGTGTTTTGTAAGACTCCTTCGTTGTTTCGTATAATAGAATCCAACCATATTTAATTTATACATTGAATATATATATATATATAAGTATATGTATATACACTCAACGTTGTGTAGAATGACTATTATTAAACGAACATGAAATTGTCTGTAACACAATCTAATAATAGTGTTGTGTATACTTCTAGCTAATACAGTGTGGCGAATAGCACAAGATAATCTTGTTGTAGCATAAAACACATGGCATCAAATAAATTAAAAAGAATACTTATCATAAAATATCAGGTTGTTACACATATCCTCCATCAACATTCACTAATCTTTTAAAACATGAACTGTCTCATGTCATATGTCTTGAACATCCATTGTCCATGTACCATGTCTTCCTATAAGATCTTTTTAAGCAGGATTCCTACAACCAATTTTAGATAGAAACTGAATTTGGTACCCAGATTTTCATGGGTCCAGACAGTTTAGCATGCAGATATTTTGGTACCTAGATTCGTCTAATGGGTTTCGTATAATCAATAGATCTAAAATATTTTGAAATATAAACATTGTTTGATCTATATATATGTGAGTATCTAGTTGAGATATAAGAATTTCCAGAACTATAACTAGCGGCATACTATCCAGATTTAACAATAAATCTATTATTTGTAATCTGTCTATGTCCACGATGATAACCTAAACCAGTAGTATACATTGGTGATACATATTTTCCTAGAATTTTTGTAACAGTTTCCTTTCCATTAGAAAATTTTTCTAAATCTATCCTGAGATTCTAATTAGAAAATTTCAGTTCAATATTCTATTTGAGTAGTTATGAATTATTTTCATTTACTACTTCTAGTGCAGATTTGATAGTGCTAGTTAAGGCATGTTGTTTCTTTAAGTATTTATACAAGTCTTTTAGCTCATTGTAGGTATCCTCTAGCATGTTATAATATTCAAATAATTATTCAGAAGAAATGTTTTCAGAATCAGAATCAGAATCATCCCCAGAATAATTAGAGTTTAAAGAAGGAGTATCCAATGTTACCTCAGATGTGTTCGTCATGAAACAAATATCATCTTTTTGAGATTTTTTATCCTAAGTGGAATAAGAATCACTTGAACTGTATTCTAAAGCACTCCAGGTTGTTTTCATAGCATTCTTATATTTTTTCCTTGTAATCATATTTCTTCTTTTACTTTAACTTCGTATAGTTAGCTTTCACATGTCATTTCCTCTTGCATGCTTAGCAGACTATGTCATCACTTTTATCAGTCCTTTTCCAATCATTCTTCCAATAACCATTATTGTCATACTTTCTGTTGTAATTGGATTTTCTGAAAAACATATTGTTTTTATAAAACATCATAAATCATCTGGAAATATGAGCCATTTCATCATCACTATTAGATGCACTCTCTTCACTACTTGAACTATCACATGTAGCTTCAATTCTCTCTTTGTCTTTTATTTTTTAAGAAGAGGTATTGAAGGATACTAATTTCATTCTTGGTTCATCGCCTTCCTCTTTATTTACCTTCATCTCTTCTTCATAGATCATCAACATACTAATCATCTCTTTAACAGGTCTTGAACATATGTCACACGATTCTCTTATTGTAACTTATGTGCCTCTCCATCTTTCTGGAAGACATCTGAGTATTCTCATGATTTTATCTTCTTCTGGAACAACTTGTATCAGTGATCCCAGAGTGTTAACAATTTCATTGAGCCTGTGATACATGTTAAAAAATATGTTCATCAGTACTCAATTTAATATTATAGTATTAATTAGTTTAAGTGTTTAATATCATCTCTTTCACATTGTTTGTTCCTTCATGAGAAACAGCCAACGTATACCAGATTTCATAAGTAGTCTTACAAGAAGATATTAGATTTAATTATTCATCTCCTAAATAATAATATAGGGAATTCATTGCATTACAATTATTATTTTATGCAGCTTTCGTAGGTTCATCCCAAGTAGTTATAACAGTTTCTGGAATCTTATGTTGAGTCTCTATAACAGTCCAGATGTCAAATCCCATACATTCAAAATGAATTTTTATTTTTATTTTACATTGGGAATTATTTACACCATTAAAGAAAGGTGTCATGTTGGTAGCTGCACATTCAAATTTTTTATCCACAAGTAGATTTTATCAATGGTATTTAAAGAGACAAAAATTTAAAAATAACATAAATTTAAGATCATTAAGATACAACTAGAATCATAGTTAAAAACAGAGTGTTTTGAAAAACTCTTATCCAATCCTCTGATACAAAATGTTAAAGGAGATCAATACTCAAGAGGGGGGTGAATTGAGTTCCTATAAAAAAATTCTAATTTAAATGATTTCTATTAAAATCCCCCAAATTAAATAACAAGCTTAACTGTAGTGAATTTTTCATACAGTAACTCTTCAGTTAGGTTTTCAAGAGATTGATTAGTTCTCAGTTAATCTAATATGAAGATTAGACTAAAATTTGAAACTAACATACTGGTTTACAATAAATACAAACACTTACTATTTTATATATAATAGTAACTTTGAAATATATTTATATTTAATGTACATAGCAGCGTAATATTCAAAATAGTTTTTACTGAAATAAAAATCCACAGATGTTTTAAAAAAGTGGTTCAGTCTCATGCAAGGACTTAGTACTCTCAAAACAATTTATATAAACTATGATCCACACCCTGGATTTGGGTTTTACAACAGTGAACAGACTTTCCAGGTCCTCAGACCCCTACAACAGTTCTACGTGGGAAAACTAAACCACAGCACACAGGTTGTCCAAGTCACACTTAACCTCTACCACTATCCACAGGGGGATACAAGAGTGTAAGGGAAATATTGAGTGGGGATTTAATAATCCTATAGTTCAGCACAAGAGACAGTTTGTCCTTAAAATACCGAGCACACACACTGCTCAAAATGTAAATAAATAATACAAAATAGAGCTAAACAAATAGAGAAGAGTTTAGAATTATCTATGTGTTTTTTAAGTGAAGCTCTGGACTCCATGGATTGATCAGATTTTTCTTTGAGTACATCTCATGTTTTTTTCAAAAAAATAGAGTGTCATTTTTTCCTTGCCTTCCAGGTCCATCTTGATCATCTTGATCAGCTTGAGTTTAGGTTTTTTTGTTGAAGCTCTTCACACCTTCAGTGTACAGGTTCCACAGGTTTAGAATATGTTCTTCCTTCTTATTTTATGTATGTATGTCCTCGTGTATTTCCAGAAACGTGTTTCGTATGTGCGTTGAAAGACTTGTTCTTCAATACTTCAATGTTACCTTTTATATTCCTTGACCTCTGGAAATATGAATTATTTGTATGAGGTACGGTTCCTAATATGCCAACAACTATCATTAATTAATAGTAGATGCATCAAATTTTCCAAATCTGGCTGTTTCTTATAATAAACATAGTTAATGAAATGACATAGTGTCGGGTGTCTGGTGGTCTGTGTAACAGTAGATGTATATAGTGGTATCTCTTTCTAGAAGTAGCTCTAAGTACGAGTGAAAATTTGTTGTGGTGACTTCTATTAGTTGTAGCTCTCTGTATTGGTAGACTTATGTACCAGTGACCCATACTGGTGATCTTGTAATGATAGACTTCATAACAGTAGTTGTCACTCTGTATCGGTCGTCTTGTGCATACAGGTAGCCTTACTCTATAGGTAGCTCAGATGTAATGGTAACTGTGTACATACCAGTGACCTTTCTGTATCGGTAGCTCATTTATATATCAGTTTCATTTTTGTATCGGTATCTGTTTTTATATCTATTTAAACTATCCACAGATTAAGTTAGGATAAAACATTAAAATTAAAATGAACATTTCATTAACTTAATGTTCTTGAATGAAATATATATCTTTTGAACGTAGTCAACGGAATTTATATTTTTAAATTAAACAGTTAAACAGTAACTAATGTAATGAAATTTTTAATCAATAATCATCTTTTGGGAATATCAAAACATAATTAATCATAATTGATATTATCAAAACATAATTAATCATAATTGAGATTATTAAAACAGGTGAGTTCAACATTTTTTTTGCATTGGAAACATATGAGTGTACAAGAGTGGTCCAGGGACTGTTAGATCTAAATGTAGGATTTTTCTGCCCACCTATTCGTTATCTTGTTCCTTTTAGTGTGAATGTTCATGTGGTGTATGAATGAAAAATCTCTAGTTTTATTGGATTTTTGTTGTCTTCAATGCCTGAAGTAATTATATTAAAAATATTAACATATTTTAATCCACATTGTTTCATCATTTCATGCTTTACTATTTTTCCATAGTATTCGGAAACATATGTAAAATCTAAGACCATGGTTGATTCTAGAAAATGGGGTCTACCCTTAGTGAGACCTATGTTTGGTCGGCCTTAGATGTTCTAATGAAATAAGTCGACTATGTGCATTTAATTAAAATAAATAATTATTTATTTATTGTTTTTTCAACGACCGGGACCAAAATTCCTATTTGAATAGCCAATTAAGAAAAATCACTAGGGTATTCCACATAACCCTATTAGAATATGAGAGGATAAAAATTAGAGTTCTTCATTTGAAGATTGTAATGGATAATGAAAAATTATTTAATCAAGGATGATCATATGTTTGAAAACACATTGAGTCTTGTGCATAACTAGTGAACATTTTCATCACCAATGATCTATCCTTTTCATGGAATAACTCATCATTTTTTCCTTTCACCATTTTAATAAAAACTTTTTTCATTGGATTAACTAAATTATTCATGATTAATGATTTCAGACAATTTTCAATATCCCTTTAGATAAATAATTTTGTTTAAATTAATTAATATATTTTCCCTTTATAACACCGATAGTTATCCATATTATATGATCATTGGATATGAACCCTTATTCAATCATTACTATAACTTTTTATGTGTATTTCGCCCCACTTGTCTTCATTTTCATCATCATTGACCAATAGGTTCATGAATTGTCATTGTTGTCATTTTTTGAGGTCTATTGAACCCATAAATTAATATTTGTTTTGAAAATCTATATTGGGATAGAGGTTTTTGATGAATTGAGATTCATTATGTGTGATGCTTCTTAGACATTAGATATCATGTGGAAATGACAATAGGTGGTGTGATGGGACACGTGGAGTTCAACAATGGTTGACTGGAATCAGATTTTTCGCAACTAGGGGGCCATGAATAAATGTCTAGAAGAATTAATCTATTATTTTTGTTAGTAAAATGGATGAATTCAAGGTGGATAAGGAGGAATTTTAAATTTCAAGGAGGATGTCATTGTTCACTAAAAACAAGACTTCACAACATGTAGTGTAGAATAACATACACCATTTTCATTAGTTTATATTGGGACTAGGGTTTTCATTCAAGATAGGTATCACACATCATTTGGATGATCCCACATGTTGTGAATAATTACCAGAATATACAATCAGTGTGATTGCTGTACAAACCCCGAGACCCTAAGCATACATACACAACATGTTGCTTTTCTGACATGTCATGTTGCTATAGTTATCCATTTGTGTTGTATGCTAGGTGTACGTGTCGAGGTCCTTTGGTGGGCATACACATGATGTTCCAAGGGGACACACTATGTGGTATGATAGGGAATTATAATCTAGGTCCGAAGAAAAACACTAATATTTAGAGAGGTGAGCACACACACTATGTGGACCCCCCAAACATGTTGTACATTACACTAGATACTTATTCCTATCATATATATTTATTAGAGACACAAATTTTGGAACCAAAGTATCCCATCCCATGTTTTTTCCATAGATAAGGTAGAAATATTCTGGTTCAAAAATAAAAATAGGTTTATGTCTAAATATGAATGTATAAATGGAAAAAAGAAGACATGTCGTTCTTGAAGGTGAAAAATTAACACCCCACAAACAATGTTTCCGTTCATAAAATAAAAAGAATATGAGAAAGGGTTTGGATGATTTATTATTCCATTAGATTCATAAAATTAAATAACATTTGATATACTAGAGTTTCAATACAATGGGAATGAATATAGGTGGGGATATATTAATAATAGAACCTGAAATTGAAAGGAAATCAATGGAAATGGGGGATATAAATTTCCTCTTGAATCCTCATCTTGAGATCCTCTTTAAGTGACCTAGGCTTCGTCTTTTGATGAGACCAAAAACTCGTGGATGTGAGGTGGGGGCCATAAAAGTTTTTTGGGAATATTTTAGACAAGTATTGAAGCTTTAGAGGTGTGAGGAAATGAGGGTGTGCTGGGTGGTATTTCTAGTGGAGGGGAGATGGGATTTATCAATATTATATTCATTAATTTATTATTTCCCCAGATGACATGGAATAGGGAGTCTTCCCTGACCACGATATTTAAATTTATCATGTTAATATGAACCAATTGGGCATACATTAGTATAACATCTTCCACGACTCTATAATTAGTGTATTTATCTTATTTTGTAAATTATGGTATTTCACTATTCATCAAAATATAAGTATTTCATAAAATCCCAAAAATTCACCCTAACCATTTTTCAAAAATAATTTTGTAAATATGATTAGTTTGATATTTAAATAAAAATGTATTTTATTATTAAAAAACCAGTTTTAAAATATTCATTTACTTATTCTAAAATATAGGAACATCATACATTCACAGAAATATTATTTTTATACAATCATATCTAAGGATACTATTCATTAGGGTAAATTTCTATTCATAAGGGTATGTCTCTATTCACTAAAAAATTATGTTTTTCTTGTCAGACACTAAATAACTTACTGATCGCAACCTTGTATGTTATATTTTCGAAATTCCAAGCACAAAAGTGACAAAATTATGTTTAATGGGAACATAGAACTTTACAAATCATTATTTGGTAATTTCATGGGATTATATAAAATATTTACAAGAAATAAATTTCCATTTAGAAAATATTTGGTTTTTACACATGGGCACCATGAACATTTTGTTATAATTTATAACGGGTTGTCATATTTAAGAAAAAATAGAATATTATTGGCCTACCAGTGATATTCAGGTCATTATTCCCATCACATTGGTCCAAAAAAACTGACATGAAAATGTGTGGAAACCTTTAGGGTATTAGTCCCATACAACATATTCCCAAAAAAACATTGGTTCTATAAACACTAATATAATTATCACGGTGTTTGAAATCTTCTTGAACAATCCTTTCCCTATAAACCTACTCCATGACACAAGTATTTAAATCCATGAAAACCTTTCATGACTTTTAGTGAAAAGACGTTCAGACTCCAAAGGAAACATGTTCTTGAATATGAATATTATTCCCAAGAAAAGTAATAATATATAAACTCTTATTATGGACCATTAAATAATTTCCTCTATGTCTTGAGATAAATTTTTATTAAACCATGTATTCATTGACAAAATTGTAGCTGAACATGTCTTTATAAATGGTCCACAATCATCCACGAAATACATTCACCACTCAATCAACATGGATTCAAAATTCATATGTTCTAATTTACCTAATATACACCCTAAATTTTTTAGTATATTTAGTACACATTATTTTAGACACATGTGTATTGTAGCCATTTACAAGATATAAATCTAATGTTTCGTATGATTAATTTTATAAGTCATCATCATGTGACCTAAAATCATATATAATAATGGTCAGATAATCATGACCAAAATCTTAATAACACATCCTATATCATTTATTATTTAGAATTCATGTATGCTACCTAATTATTCTAAGTTTTCAACCTTAAACATTTACTATATTGGTATGGCTTATACATCCTAAAACTACCCAAGGAAAGAGGCATGGTACTCGCCTGAATGAAAAATCACATGTGGAATTAAAAAAACAAGAAAAGTCTCTTCTCCCTTGAAATAAACATTTAATGGTTTAAGGAAAATTGAAAACATAAAATTAAAATTTAATGAAACTTGTTACGTCCAAAACATGAAAAGACAAGCCTAAGAAAAATCCATGTTCTTCCTGTTATGTATTCATTTGAGATGATTAGGTAGAAGTAAGGGTGATAATATAAAACACGAAACATTTATAGAGATCAATATGAATCACTACAAAAATTCAAAATTATAGTTGATTGGTACCATATCCTAAAAAAGATAAACCATTATTTTGTTACTAATATATTATTCTCTTATTTTTTCTATAACAATTGAAAAAAAGTGTGATTTCAAATCATCCATAAATGCATATAAAAACTGGTAATATAATGTTCAAATATTATACATATACCAATCCATGAACCATTACTAAAAGAATATCAATATTAATAAATATTTCATGAATTATGGATTATATTGTAATTCAGGTTTTAGTAGATAGATGACCTAGGATATATTGATTTTACTTTACAACACATTGTGAGTTGTTATGAAATGGATATCAATATGAGTCTAGAGATAAAAAACAGATAATTTTTTTTCCTTTTATTATTTAATATATGTCTGAGTATAGAATACATAACATATATTCCCCCCATATAAGTAAAATATTATTATAATTAAGAATGCTTGGTGAATTTTTGATATATAAATTTTTCTTTATCAAAATCTTTCATAACATAGAATTGATCAATCAAATTTATAATTTCTATTTCTATATTAGTCTATATTTATTCTACCCTCTAAGTGGTATCCTACCATGACACCTCTACCACCACTATTATTCATTTTACATTTATATAAACCACTTCAATGTTTTCCAATAATTGGTTGATATAATCCAAAACCTATAGAAACAATTATGAGTCCTTATTTTTATATAGTTATTCCTTTTGGTAAAATCAGATTAGTTCACCCTTGGTAATTTGGTATTTATGACGCTTGAATCCTTGAAGAATTATCTACTATAATTGTATTTATATGAATGAGATTCAATATATTTGTATCTAGTTTCTATTTTCCTTCACTTGTATCAGCCCTCTCATAACACCCCCCCAATAAGTATAGAGGTCATTTTATCCAAGAGAGGTTAATTTTGAGGATCCTCCATTTCAATATTGTCTTCTAAAATCCATGGATCCAAGGTTATCTATATAGTTAGATCCTTATTCTATCCTCAAATACCCAAAAATTCTCTCATCATTTCATCAAACTCTAAAATGTAAGTTGTCGAACGCCCTTGGATAAATTTTACTATTGAGTATATGAAACGTTTTTCAATATCTACACATGAAAACAAATTATAAAGAGATCACAAATATATTTTGAATTCTGGGTGAAAATATGTATTATCTGCCTTCTATTCATGACCACATATTTATCGTTATATTCTTCACCTACATTCACCTCTTATTCTCTAATAATTAAAGTCTCATGGGAGTGATAATTTTGGTTGTTGGTGGGTGTAAATGCCTCCTGAGTATCAGTAAATACCTAATATATATGATCTACTATTCTAGGAGAGATATATTATGCATCACTTTTATTAGGATGAACATCCACTCCATTGGTTGTTACCCCTTGGGTATATTACAGTGAAATAATAGGTTATTACTTGCCTCCAAGCTGCTATTAAAATCCAAAAAATGAGTTGAGAATGAAAATAATAGTTAAATAGAAAATTTTAATGAGAAATCAATCTAACACATTCTCAATGTTAGTTTCTTAATCAATTTTTATCATCTCTTGTACATGATCTAAGTGATAAACTATACCTTTAAAAATTTATATCAAATTGTCTATATCTTCAATAAGGGTACAAAATTCCTTATTTTCTCTTTAAAAGAAATGTTCTAAAGAGTAGCGATAATCCCAATGCATAGTAAATTAATATCCTCCTCATGATGTACTTTGAAAACATAGTTGGTAGATAAAGTTAGTCACCATGTATCCTTTCCCATTGAGTCCACTTAAAATTCCTCCATGACAATAATCAATAATCTAAATGGATCCACCTTGCTAAAGTAGTGGAATAAAAATACATCACCAATTTTTGAGGAATATTCGATACTTAAGTATTCCTCACAGAATTAAAATTATGAGAACACAATTTTTTTGTGGAAGGAATATCCCCATGTTCACTTATAATTGGTTAATCTTCCTCATTTGTGTGTTTCATTTTAAGAGAAAGGTCTTGTTACTAACATCAATAAAATATCACAAAGCCATGATGATTGAAACCATCTCACCACTTATTAGGAATAATTTCCACATCCTTATCCTTATTCTCTCTCACTCATGTATAGACTAAATTTTTCATGTATTCAACTGGAATATATATATATATATATATATATATATAATTTTAAGTGAGTCGTTAAAGGCATGAATGTCAAGGGTATAAAATTATATGATATGGAGATGATACTGATAATAAATTAATTTAAGAGTATATATTCACCCATATATAACTCGTATGAGATCCTTAAATGTATAATAACATCATTCATTTTTAATTAGAATAGATCCCTTCTAATAATACCACTACCTATATTCCATTGGATATATAGACATAGTATGAATATATGGTTTAAGAGGTACCTATTTAGTATGGAGAGTAGAACCAGTAGTGTGGGAAATGGATCTGAGAACCAATAACCCTTTTGTTGACATATCATATATCATAGGTTTTTTCGGTGAAATTTATTTTCATAGCATAACTAAATCGGTTGTCTACCTCCCATCCTCCTCCATTCTTGTCCTCATTGAACCCTAAAATATGGGTTCTAATTCACCCTTCTATCCATTTGGAAATGAATGAATAAAATCTTATAACACTCGGAGTTTTTACGGACCTTTTATTCTCTAATGAATGATCTTCTATTTATTTTTTTCATTTAACTTGTTTAGGAATTCATTTCACATGGAAAAAATTGGTTTAAATTACACACAATACAGACCTGGTCTGTATTTCCTGAAACACTGAGTTTCTATGGGACATAATTTTATTATTATGTTTATATAAATGAGGTGTTTATAATTTTTTTTAAAAATGTTAATATAAATAGTAATAAAAACCTCATAAATTTATTTAAATTTTTTATATATAAATACAACATTATTATAATTTAAAATATGATTTTTGGAAAATTCATTATATTTGTTAACATACTATTTTCACAATTGAATAGTTTTCCCTACCCTTATTTGAAAAATAGAAAAATTAATGTTATAAATATATATGAATTTAATTTTATAGAAGAAAAATTCAGTTTTTATTTATAATATCAAAATTATCTTATGGTGAATCTTATTTATTTTTATGAGAAACACTATTTTTTTAATGAACAGTGAAACATACTGGATTTTAATTCAAACTATTTATTCAAATAATTTATTTTTATTGCTAAATTATACATTAATTTCGTTTTAATGTATAAGTAGATCATATATACAGAAATTTAAATAAATTACATCATTTAAACCAATTTTAAATTGATATTGGACTTAAAAACTTAGCAAGCATTTGATCATTTTTACATTAGAAACATGTAGTTACATCATGTCTGTGGGATTAATATTATATTAATTTCTACAACTTAGGTGATTTTAAATTGGAATAATGGAATCAATATTTTTAATCAGTATAAATTATAATTTCTAATAATTTCAACATTGTTTTTGAACAAAAATATTAGTAAAGGTGATGGAGATTAATTATCGATATTAATAGAAAAATTAGCTTCACAATGAACTAACCACTAAACATAATGCCTAAAAACCTAAAAACATGTAAAAATTCCATTTTATGAAAACAAATTAGACCTTATAATCCCTTTTATTCACATTGGTATATTATTAGATCTACATTAAATGGTAAAAACGTTGGTGGAATTCCCATTTTCCAAAAGGTAAAAGAGTGCCCCTCCTCGTCCACTATCCAAATGCCTCCTCTCCAACCACTTACTGAAACCTCTCAATACACTTTGGACAAGACAATATCTACCCAAGTAGCTTGACAAAATCCCTCCAATAATCGTAGAATAAAATCTATGGGAATAAATCAATCCATCAAATCCTTTTACTCCATACTAAAATGAGTTACTAAAATAAGATGCAACGTCTCTCCTCAAGTTCTTTAGTATTATTTCAATTATACACCTCTCTTGATTAATATTGCTCCATGAATATAGAAAAGAAAAAGTATTATAAATATATTAAGATGTTTGGATGCTAACGTTTCAACCTAAAATTACAAAACCCTCTATATAATGGGTATAAACATATTATTTATGTGTACAAAAAACTACAGCCTCATGAAGTAATGACTGTTTTTTTCCTTTTCCATCATTCATGGTTATAAATTATGATAAAAAATAAATTTATATATGATATATATTATATTTAATAAATATTTATTATTATGTAATAATTTTCTTACAAATAATTTTTTAATATCTATCTTGTGTAAATATGATAAATTGTTTGTGGTCATGTGTACTACCGCCTCTTCAAATTGAGGTGATTCGTTCACACTTTATATAGAATATGTTAATGATGGTTTAAAAAACTATTTGATATATGTAACATAATAGTGGTATTATAATGTTATTATACACATATATACATGTATGTCTTGTACATAAATTTGTTCAATACAACAAAAAAAAGATATTGTGTTTATGTGTATATACAACCTACCGTCTTCATGAACAATGTATTCTATTTCATATTTCCATATTTTTTATAATACTATAAATAAATATATAATGAATATATAATAAATTTATATATTTTTATATATTTTTTAATGAAATAAATAATTATGTAAGTAATATGATCATGGATAATAATTCAGAACATGTACAAAGAAGAAAAAGGATATTACCCGAAGTGAATCCTTGACAAAGAATTGACAATATGAAGACAATAGAAAGTCGCAATCAAATAATATGTGGTATTAGATATATTAATATACTTATTTTAAATATTTATAATAGAATAATATTTATTATATAGGATATTTCTATGAGTACAACAAGAGTCAAGACACAAGGTAAGGGGATTTAATTTCACTATTTATTTTTGTGAGATACCTACCTTAATCAACATTCATTTCATTTTTCTGATGTATGTAAAACTAATGAATTTATTCAATGATTATTTTAATTACATTTATGGTTATTTAAATATCAATTTTATGATATTTATTTCATGGTTTTTATTGTTTAAAATATACTAAATCGGTAATGTAATTTTTTTCGGAATTTTCCGTCTTAGATATACATGTTTTGTTATGAAACTATATTATTTAAAAAGGTGTATATACTTCCAATTTAAATGTTATATAATATATATTCCTATTTATTATGTTATTAGTCTCTTTTTAATTTTTTTTTCATACATGGGGTGTACGATTCAGTGTTACAATGTTTTAAATGCTTATTAAAAAAATATCATCATTTTTCGAGATTATATTTTTTTTATTCATTAATGATGGAAATATAATGATCCATATTTCAAGAAACCTCAATAATTTTATTAAACTATATATATAAATGTTATATCCATGTAATGGTAACATTTTCCATACTTTGGTACTTAAGATAATTAGGAAAAATATTTTATGAAAATGATTCTATATCATTCCTTTTGGTTGAAAATCCAAGTTTTTTCATAATCGTGTTTTATAAAAATATTTAAAAAATGTTATACAATTATACTATTATATTAAAATGAAAATTTTAACCATGTTTTAAAGTTTAATAAAATGGTTTCAAAAGGATTATTCTTGTTTGTTCAGGTCGAGTGACTTTTCGAAACTTTTATGGAGAAACAGGAATGTTTTGTATGTAAAAACATACCCACCGTTATAACGATTATTTACATGAAGTAATATTTGAAATTTTACAAGGTTATTTTTTATTTAAATTATATTCCTAATATTTTGGAAGTCTATTAAATTTAATGTGGTTTTTAAAAAAAATATTTCAAAAAAAATTATGTTCCGAAAATGATATAATTTATTTTCAAGGCTTCCATTATATGATTTAAAAAGGTTATTTTCAAGGAAATATATTTTAATAATTTCAAGAAATATATATATATTTTTAAATATTTTTTCATAAAAGGGTTTTTATAATTTTTTAGTATGTCATTATAAGTTTTCAATGTTTTCTCAAAGAAAAGGATCTCAATTGTTTTCAACATTAATTTATAATATTTTATGGGAAAACGTTTTAAAATACTATCTAGACTCTTTTATAGGATTTCATGTTTATTTTAAAATAATTTTTTGTCCAAATTTTTTATGTTTTAAAAATAATTTTACCAGGAATAAAGGTTATTTTCCCCAGAAATTATTTTAAAGGATCTTTCAAAATTATTTTCCAATTAAGACGACATCTTTTGATGTTACTAATTCCTTTATGGGAAGTGATACAAAGTTTCCAATCATATTATTTCCCTAAATAGTATATATATTATGGAAAAATCTTTACAAAATCAACTCTCTTTCACGGGTTATTTGTTTAAAAAATCTATTTCTCTTTTTGGAGATATATGTTAATGAAACCCTACTCTCTTCCTGGGTTATGAATTCATGAAATGATTATTAATCCTTTCATTTTCAATATTTTTTCATATGATTAGATTTTTATGATTCCCATTTAATTTCAATAGTTATGATATGATTATTTATGATCCTTTGGAACATGTATCTATGTTTTTTATTATGATAATTGTGAGACCTATATCTCCCTCTAATATAAGGGGCACTTGATTGTATCTCATTAAAAATACTAAGATGGTATTGGGACTGTACCTTTAATACTAAGATGTCCATCATAATGAACCATGACTACCAAGATTGTTTTGGGAATGAACCCATACTACTAAGATGACCTTAGAAAAAAATTATGTGACTAGTATGAAAATAATTACACATGATTATGTGTTTACGAAAATTCCACATATTATTACTACATTATGCTTTCAATGGATTATGTTATTTACTTATTTATGATTAATTTCTTATGATCTTGTATACATCATGCCATCATTCATGTTAATGATCTTATGATACGAAATTTAATGATCACATTCACAAAACACTATGATCATGTTTATGCTTACATGTCTCTCTTTTTTACCCTTATTGAGGATCTTTGATCACCCCTTTTTTGTATACATTCCCATGTTATATAGATATGTACTATATATGATGTTTCTAAGAGGGGTCATTTTCATGAAGAGCCTAATGTGAGATAATGAAGTTCAATTATGTACTAGAGTTTATGTTTCAATGTTTTTAGACACAATATACTAATACGGTCTTTGAGAGTATGTTCTTTATAGTTTTTTATATACTCCACAAAAGATAAGTAATGTTAATGTATAAAAAGTGAGGGTCAAAATATTTAGTACGAGACTAAAATTTTATTTATCCTTTGGAATATAGAATGGGAAAACCTTAGTGAGAACTCTATGTACTTGTCTACGGATATGAAAAAGTATATGAAAGTGTATTGGAAATTCGACGAAGGATAGAGTGAGTTGTGTTCCATATATACATCCCTGTCTAGATACTACAAATGGATGTTCCACTATCAAAAATTATCCTAGGATTAACTACTTTGACAAGGTGTTTCAGACATGACTTGGTGTAAAACGGTTAATGAAAACAGGCCTTTCTACACACATGGTTTGAAACCCCCAAGGGATATTATTTTGGAATTCCAAAACTCATCACAAACCATCATGAAGTTTTTGAATATACATTGGTTATGAATAACCTAGGATAAACATTGGGTGTCATAGATTATGAAAGGTTTCATAATTTAGACACCTATAAGACAAGTTTCTTGATTATGTGGTTCCTCGTTATGATAACTATTTCTTACTCTATGATTTTGGATCAACTAAATGGTTGGAACCCAAAGGAACAACATTAATAGTGATTATGATATAAAATTAAATGATTTCCCTACTGAATAACAAAATTCTATGAGATCTCAAATGAAAAATCGTATTTATATGATTACGTGGATTTCTCAATCTATGAATCATAGTGTGCTTCAAAATGAGAAAAGGTGGGAACAATATTTTGATGATTCCTTCATGAGGAAACATACACCATCTTTCATAGGAAAATTTTTTCACTTGTTATGGAAAATGGATTTTTACTATTGAAATGATATTATCCATCCTCTAATGTTTGGAGTATGAGAAATTATATATGGATATTTATCAATTAGAATTTGAAGTCGAACAGTGGTGGACTATAATGATGAATATTTGGTAGTAATATGAAATATATTACATGGACCTTTATGAGTTCAATAAATTACTTTTCAATAAGAAATTTCCTCATATTCGGTACACCGTGATGGAGAAAGAGTTACATGATTCAGTGAAAAGTGATGATAAATCATTTGATTCATATGAGGAAAATTTCACAGGACTATAAAGGAATGCTTCCGGAATTATCATCCAACTACAAAGTAAGCTTGATCGATTCTTCACTTCTATAATGACATGTCTCATATATGTGTTGGCAATAAATTAATTTTGTAGCTATTAATAGATTGAAATTTGGGAATGAAAGGTTGAAATGGAGGCTAGAGTCACATATATATCCAATCATTTTAACAAGAAAAAGAATAAACACATTAAATAAATATGAAAACCATTAAGAGAAGAAGATGAAATTTAATTTATTATCTATGTGTTGGATGAATCATGGATAAAATTTCCTTAAGGGGTCAAATAAATGTTTTAAATATAGAAGGGATGCCTATTGGGAATTTGAATGTAGATTTAATTGGAAGAAGTTAGATAATGGTATGAATGGAGAACAAATGCCACAAAATGTAACTCTCGCACATTACATACAATAGTGTATATATAATAGGTGATATTCTAAATAGTTTCCAAACCCAAGGGCTGGTATTGATGATAGATGTTAACACCCTGTTAATATGATGGAAAAGGGGAAATCTCAACAAATCACTATTTCTAATGAGGGGGTGATAATTACGTGGTAAATGTTTCACTATGCATCAACTTTAGAGCTACTAATGTATTATTTTACTCTGTATCATTCCACTCATTAATATTTACAAAATTTTATAAGGGTATTAAGATTCCACCAACATGAGTAGATGTGGAATCAGCAGTGAATCCTCTAATGGTATGATGAATTCATCTCATGTCTACTATTCATCTCTGGTTGATGTTTCAGGTAATGTTCTTCATGAAAATATTTTCATTATTCAATTGATTTAATTTGATGTCATTTTAGGCGTGGGTTCTCTTTATATTAATTAATTCCAAAGCAATTGTCGAGGAAGGGATGCTACATTTGTTATTTCAAACCCTATTATGATTATCCATCAATGTGATGATAACTATGAACTTCCTGTTGATATTACATCCAGTGTATGTATCTTACATCCCATTCATATGTCTTATTTATCTAAAATTGTTTGTGATAAATTGGACATAAATTATATTCCTTTAGTTCAAAAATTTATAGATTTATCATAATAGTTCCCTAGATTACCTCCAAAATGTGAAGTTGAGTTTTTAATATAAATCATACCATATTTCACAAAAAAATTGATGACTCTCTATATAATAGCCTCGATTGAGTTGCAGGAAATGAAGAATAAAATCTATGAAAACATTAATAAGGGATTCATTCAGCCATTTTTATCACTTTGGAGTTCACCTATTCTTTTTTGAGTAATAATTATGGATCGATGAAACTATGCATTGATTATTGAGATATTAACAAGATCACTATCAATAAGAAGTTTCATCTTCCCCTTATTAATGACTTGTTTGATCTACTTTGTAGAGATCTATTGTTTTCCAAGATTGACCATCATTCTAGATATCATAAAATGATGGCCAAGAAGAAGGATATAACCAATACAACATTCAATAAAAGGTATGAACACTCTTAATATAAAATAATTCATTTTTGCCTTAATAATTCCCTACTATCATTATATATTTAATCAATATAGTCTTTAGATATTACCTCGATTGGTTTTTGGAATTCATTATAGAATATATTGTTATCTATTCATATAGAATGTAAGAGCATTAAAATTTATTGAGAAATGTACTAAAGATCCTAAGGAAGGATAAAATATATTAATTTTTTTTAATGTTTGATGTTTTGATTCAATGGGATTCATTCATGTGTCATATAATATCAAGAGGTGGTATAGTAGTAGATTCCTTAATGAAGGAGACTATTGTATGTGGGTGAAGACCATCCAGGGTGCCTGAGATATGTAGCCTTCTTTGTGAAGGTGGATATTAAAATTAGTTTATAGATAATTTCTCATCACTATATAATCCTCTAACAATATTAACGATGAAAGGTGTCAAGTTTATTTGGACAGACGATTGTGAAAAAAATTTCAAGTAACTGAAGAGAAAGATAGTCAACATACATGTGCTTACATTACCATGTACTGGAGAATGGTTTTTAATCAATAGTTATCTATCAAAAAAGGGATTGTGATTTGATTTTATGTAGCATAAAATGGTTATTTATTGTGCCTTATAGAAGTTGAATATACCTGAAAAAATTCCCCAACTCGTGATTTAGAGTTAGCAACGGTAAATTTTTCATTAAATATATAGAGGATTTATATTTATAGAGAAAGTTGTGATATATATATAGAACATATAATTTTAAAATATATAATAAAAAAGAATGAGTTGATCATCCACCATAAAAGATGGTCAGATTTGATAACGGATTATGACTTCTCAATACATTACCATCCTGGGAAAGTGAACTAGGTGGTCAATTCATTGAGTCAAAAGGATTGTTATAAATTATCTATGATGAGGATTAAAAATTTCCAAAATTTCTTGATTTGAAATGGATGGGTCTATAAATCCTGATAGAATGTGAAAATATGATCTTTATAAAATTAATGTTCAAACCTCAAACGAATTGAAGATTAAAAGGGTAAAGAAGGAATATCTAGAGATGAAAAGTAAAATTAGAAATGTTCATGCATTTAACCTTTCTTAGGATGAAAAAATATGTTTAGAAACTATGTATGTGTTACAAACTTGCATGATTTGAAGATCACGCTATTAGAGGAAGCTCAAAGTTCTTCATTCTCAATTCATCATGTTTGTATGAAGATATATATTGACTTGAAATAATAATACTAGTGGGATGGAAAGAAGTGATATATAATAGAGTTTGTATCTTCAATCATGTTATAAAATAATGTTAAAAGAAAGAAAGAAAAAATTTAAAGGGATGTTGCATCCATTATACATAAATGAATGGAAATGGGAGAGTATCACTTTGGATTTTGTCCTTGGACTCCCCAAATCCACTGATGGGTTTAATGTTCTATGTGTAGTAATTGATTGACTGACAATGTTTGTAAATGTAATCCCTATCAGAGAATACTTCTCTCTAGATCATCTTTACATGATAAAAATTAAGAATTTGAAAGGTTGCATGGATTACCACATTCCATTATATCATATCAGGATCTAAGGTTTACCTCTTTATTCTACTGAATTATTTATAAATCACTTGACAAAAAGTTTATTTTTATCACTTTTTATCATCCTCAGAAATATGATCCATAATTATGTGAAATTAATACCCTTGAGGATATATTTCTATATTTTTTGTTACATTTCAAAGGTAATTGGTATCAACGCCCTCCTCAAGTTGAGTTTTCTTACACAAATACCTTTCACTCAATTATTCATATGGAAACTTCTATATCCATTTATGTGATGAAATTTAAAGATCCAACATTCTTGGATAAATTTGGAGAATGAAATGTATTGATACTCGAGATCGTTGAAGAAAAGGCTCATAACATTAGTGAAATTCAGCAGCATATCAAGGAATCTCAATATAGGAAAAAATAATTCTAATAACTATAAGTGTGGTCTAAATTATAAATTTGATGATAATGTTTTTATATTAATATCTCTCTAGAATAAGGTTATGAGGTTTGGAATGAAAGGGAAACTATTCCCAAGTTATATCTATCCCTTTGAATTTTTTGATCATACTAATATTACTACCTATCACTTGAGACTTCCTCCAAATCCATCTCAAGTCTAAGCATTTTTCCATGTATATCTCCTAATAATGTATATACTTGACCCTTCACATGTACTAAACATAGAGGTCATATGGATGGAGAAGGTTCTATATTATTAGGAACAATGAGATGAAATTATGTATTATAAATAATATGTTCTACAAAACCAAATCAGCAACCTGATATTGTTTTGTGGAGAAACCACCAATTATAGGAATTTATTTGTGAACATGAGGATATTAGGAAGTATAATTATCCTATTTTTTCCCAAATGATGAATTTTGTGGACTAAATTCAATTTATTGGGGTGATGAATGTATTACCTGGAGTTTTAATGAATCTTTTTTGTTCAATGCATTAATTTTAATTGATTTCATGCATTTCCCTATGTAAAAAAATTTCATTCAAATAGAATTGAAATGATTTTTTCTTCATTCAACACTTAATTGGATTGTGTTACATGAACCAATGTGTTTCTACAAAACATCATTTCATTGTTAAAATTTATTAATCATTATATTTATAACCCTAATGTTAAACATTGTAATATGAATATTAATAAATACTTTTAAAAATTTTCTTAATAATGGTTGTATTTAAATAAAACATAATAATAATTAAAAAAATTATTCTTTTTAATGTCATTATATGTCTTAAAATAATTTTTTCTCAAATAAACTTCTTTTCAAGTCATTTTATAAAAAACAATAAAATTAATTTTAGACACATTAAGAAATTTAATTTTATAAAATAAAAATTATTTTCTAAATTATAAAGTAAAAATTATCTTAGGGATATTATTTGGATTATTTTATGAAACTTCATTTTTGTATGAATAGTGAAGCATAATGAATTTTAATTAAAAATATTTTTCTCAAAAAAAATTATGCATATAGATAAAATATATTTTAATTATTTTTTAGGATATAACAAGATCAAATATACTTCATTTAATTCAATATATTTAATTTTAACCAATTTAAAATTGAAATTGGATATACAATCATAGCAAAATTTGGATCATTTATACATTAATAACCTACAATGTCCTCCTTCCTTGGGATCAAGTTTAAATGAATTTCTACCACATAATTGATTTTAATATCAAAAAATGGATTCAATAATTTGAATAATCATTATTTATATTGTATAATAAGGCCATATTATTTTTTGACCAAAGTTTTTGTTGAAGTTAATAAAAATTAATTATAGCATTTAAAAGGAAAATTAGCTATAATAAAGAACTAAATCCAAATCATAATGCATAAAACGACCTAGAAACTTTTCCAAAATCCATTTTTTAGCCATATTTCGACCCTATCCACCCTTATTTCTAATTTTTTTTAATTTTCATATTGACATTCAACAAGAAAAACATTGGTGGAACTCAATTGTCCAAAATATACTACAGTGTCACTCCACCTCCACTATAAAAAGAATTCATGTCCATGTACTTTCTAACAGCTCTCAATCCACAGTGTATCAACCAATATCTTCCTAAATAGATCATAAAAATATGATTTCACATAAATCCATTCAATTAATCTATTTTTTGATAACCAAATGTTTTAACCTAATGAAGAGGTAACATCTTTCTTCAAGCTCTTTAGTTTTATTTTGATTATACACCAAATAAATAATTATTATTCCATTATTATAGAAAAACACGGCTACAATAAATATACAGAGATGTTCTGATTATATAGATTTTAGATAAACTTACAAAAATATCCATTTAACAGTTATGAACATATTGCTTATTTGTACAGTGAACTACCACCTCACAAAATGATGATTATTCATTTTTCCTTCACCACCTTTCATGGTTTAGAATTTTGATGGACATTATTTTTATATATGATATATATTTTATTTATTGTGTATTTGTGATTATATAATTTTTTTATAACACACACCTCTATAAATTCAATCTTGGGTACATATTATAACATCATTTGTGGACGTGTGGACTATCGTCTCCCCAAAGTGATGTGATTCATCCACACATTACATACACCATGTTAATGATGGTTTTAGTAATAATAGATTCTATATATTACCTAATAATTTTTCTTTAATTATATTATATACATATGTACATATATTTTATTTACTTACATTCCATTAATAAGACAATAAAATGAAAACAACGTTCATACATATGTATGACCTACCATCTCTAAGAACGATGTATTCCATTTCATATTTAAATATTTTATATATAATTATACATTAATATATAATGAATCTATATTATATATATATAATTTTTTACAATTTGGATGTAATTAAATTATGATCTATGCACCAAGATTAATAATATTAATTAAAAACATATACAAAGAACAAATCAGATATTTCTCTATGTGAAAACATAATATAGAATTCATAATAAGCAGGTAATATAAAATCATGATCAAATAATGAATGTCAATAGATATTATAATATGATTCTTTTAAATATTTATAATAAACTAATATTTATTACATATAATGTTTGTACGAGTACGATGAGAGTTAAGATACAAGGTAAGGGCATTTTATCTCAATTTTTATTTCTATGAGATACATGCCTTATTCAATACATATTTTTTTGTATATATATACATCCCATGAATGTATTATATTATTATTATACCTAAAATTATTTTCATTTACATATACATTTTATGATCTTTCCTTCATGGAATTTATTGTTCTAAGGATAAAAATTCAGTAATGTAATTTTGTCCCAATTTTTCTTCATTGAGACACATGTTTGATTATGAAACTATGTTGTTTAACATGGTGTATATGATTCCATTTTCCATTTTATAACATGAATCACCTTATTTTTCATGATATTTAACATTTTATTTAATCTTCTTACATGGGTATTATGATACAAAGTTATATAGATTGATGAGTTTATTGAAATAATTTAATCGTTTATCGAGATTATTTATGATTAAGATTTATTTAATGAAATATTATGATCCATATCTCAAGAACTCTTAAAAAATTTATTACCCTATATATATGCATGTTATATCCATGTAATTATATCATTTTTTCAATCATCGGTACACAAGATAATTAAGGAAATGTTTTTATGAAAATATGTCTATATCAATCCTTTCAGTCGGAAATCTTTGTTCTTTCATTACCATGTTTTCTAAAAGGTTTTAAGAAATGTTTTACAGTTCTACATATATATTGAATTTAAAATTTTACCCATGATTTATCATTTTTTTTAAACAAAATAAAGGAATATTCGTATAGGTTTCTGGTTGAGGTTGGTTTTTAAACATTTATGGTGAAACATTTACATTCGGCATGTACATGCGTGTCCCCCATCAATATTGTAATTTCCATGATTCTTCCTTCATATGTTTAGAATGTAATTTATTATGATATGACTTTATTAATATTATATTTTTTTAAATTTAATGTGTTTACCAATAAATAGGTTGTAAAAAAATTAGTTCATATTTGTTTTAAGTCCAAAATAATTTTTCAGTGATTTTAAAATCATCCCATATATGTCTCTAAAAATATATTTTAATAAAATATGATTTTAATGATTTATAAATTTCCGTATATTTTTTGAAATATATTTTCAAAAAAATAGACTATAAAATTTTCCTATATTCATTTATATTTTTTTCAAATTGTTTAAAAATAGGATTTCAGAAATGTATTCAATCTTCTATTTATAATATTTTAAAAAAAATGTTTTCAATTGTTTTCTAGACTCATCTATTTATTTTAAATTTCATATATACAAAAATTGTCTTTCAATCGTTTTTATTTTATATAAATCAATTCTCAAAGACGAAATGATATTTTCATCAAAATATTATTTTAAATGATATTTCAAAATTATTTTACATCTAATATAACATCCATTGATGGTACTCATGACTTTATGGGAAATGATATAATGGTTCCCTTAATATAATTTCTCTGAGTGGTTTACCCATTATTTAATGATTTTTATGAAATATATTCTAGTTTATGGGTTATAGGTTAGTGAAATCTATTTCTATTTCGAGGGATATATATGTATTACACATACTTTTTTTCATCGTATATTCTTTGATGAAATGATAATGAAACATATATTTTTACACACGTTAGGATATGGTTACAAGTTCATGATAACCATTTCATTTCATGGGTTATGAGATGATTTTTTATGATCTTGTGAAACATTTATTTATTATTTCATTATGAGATAGGTGGGTCCGTTTTCTACCTCTAATGCATTGGGTAATGATTTATATCTCATGAGATAGATTAAGATGGTCATGGGAGTGAACCTTAACTACTGATATGGCCATAGGAGAGAACCATGACTACCAAGATGGTTTGGGGAGTGAAGGCAGCCTGCTAATATGAACTTGGCAGTAATTCCTTTAATACTATGGAAAACATTTTGTATGCTTATTTTTCTGCCACAGTTCCCTATATTATTCAATTATTATGCCTCCATGGCTTATGTTCATATTAACTTATGATTCATATAACATGAACATCCATGATTTATTTCATGATTCATATTTATTATCTTATGATATTAAAGGTATGATCTTCTAATGTTATAAACACATTTGCATACCCCTATTCTCATGTGTACGCTTTCATTTCTCCCCTGTTTACCCATAATGATCATCACATCTTACCCCTTTTTATGAATCCATTCACTGGTTATGTATATATATAATTGGAATGTTGTGTCTAAAAAGGATGTTATTCATCAATATTATAGTGGGAGAAAATATAGTTCACTAATGTACCAATGATTATGTTTCTATGATTCTAAAGGAACTATACTAATATAATATTTGGGTGTCTGTTTGAATAATGTTTTGTGTTTTCTATAAAATTTCGTTAATATTAACGTTTGTAGAGTGAGGGTCAATATAAATACAACATATAAGTCTTCAAAAGACTAGGAATTAAGCTATAGAGAATATTAATTATCTTATTTTAATTTTCCTCTAATGAAAATATGTCCAAATTTTGAAATGGGATAATGAGTTGTTTTTTCATTGGTACACTACTCAGATATGTGGTAAACCCTTTCTATTTGTAATTGAATTTCCTCCCAAACCTACATAGAGAATATCCTACAAAAAATTAGCTTCACATAAATCCATTCAAAAAAACATACTCCCTCACTAAAATAAGGTTCCCCTATCTTGAATGGACACCAGATACATCATTCACCAGGGTACCGGTAAGAGGTGTGTTAGGAGAATAGAAAAAATGATACTAATGGTTGATCATACCCACTACATTGTTCAGTTACAACTTAAATTGGTTAACCCCAATAATTGAAAATAAATATTTAAAAAAATCTTTATGGTTTTTTTCATTAACATAATCATATCCCCATATGTGATCCACTATCCAACTACAAAAAACAAAAAATGGTTAAAAATGTTAGTCAATTGAATTATCCACGTGATTCATCACAGTTTATGGTACAATTTCAATAGCACTAGGATTTCAATATTAATATGCTTCCTGGTTTCCAACTATATTTACAAAGAGATTGTAGTGGATGTGACCTAGTATTTGATTCACACACTGATAATAACTAACCACTTATGAAAATGAATAAGAAGGAAACCAGTCATATTATCTGATCATCACTCGATGTCACATGACAACACCACAAATTATTGTTTCATTCATACAATATTCATCGGTGTCCCAATGAATTAAGTGGGTAAGGAGATTATTGGGACTCATTTTGTGTGGTTCATGATTGGTCGATGTACCAAATATATAAATCCAATTAGAGAAATGATCTTCTAAACTAAGACAAGTATCTACTTTCAATAGATTCTCTACATTGGTAAACTGATTTTCTTGGTGGAGGTGTCCTCTCAACATAATCCTATGCCAATGAAGGTGGGATGAACTAATCATACATGTTTCATATGAATAGTTCCCTTATGATCATTCAGAAATTCTAAATTATTATCTCAACCTATCCATGTTCCAAATGGAAAATTTTAGTATCTAGAATCCATATACAATGTTATTTTGGGAGAATATACCATTTTTTATGAATGACTGTTTGTTATTCCAAGATAGATTTTTTAATCCATATATATTATAGATTTTTTTAAATAATCACAACATTAGAAGACCAAAAAAGGGCCACCCAATATGAGGGTAAAACAATCCTATCAGATAAAGATCCAATTTTGGTGGTCATCCATGATTATCATTGGTCATAGCTCATCTCATAATTGATGATAAGTAATGGATTTTTAACTAAGGTTCCCACAGTTCATCTACTAGTTAAATTTGATTGTAATAAAAAAATATTTTGGATTGGTCATCATGGATATATGTCCCCTTTAATGAGAAATTTGATTAAGGTGAATGATTATAACTATTTATCTAGTTGATGGGTCAATTTATTGGACATAGTACATGAATGCTAACAAAAGATAATATTTAGAATAAATATATTAGTAGCCAATTTCAGATGGGATAACCATGGATTATTTCACCCATATTCTCTTACAAAAACATTTTTAGAGGAATAATTCATTTCTAGTAATTTTCAGCACTCTAGATTATTTAATTAATCCTCTAATTATTAGAATTATTAATATGAATTAAATTCATTTTTTATAGGAAAATAGGGTCAGTCAAATGATAAGATATTTAGATATAAAATTTTATATACTCAATTATTTCTCAAAGTGTAATAGGTGAAATGTGAACAGAATAGATTACCAAAATACTCAAGAACTACTTGGAACCCACGATATGAGATATGAATTTGTTATATAAAATAAAATTCAACTAAAAATTATCAATGATGGTTTTGGGGACCACATGTGTGAAAATATATTTTTATTTGAGAAGGTTATTGACCATAATTGGATGACACTATGTGAAATGAACCCTTGATCACAAGCTCAAATCACTTTTTAATGGAGACATCTCAAAATATTCCACATGATACCCCAAGATACACTTTATATAACGGTCACCTCTTGGATATCCATTATCCCATAAAAATTGTACAATTTACAATAGCCATCTTTGAGTATAACTTCTTTTTCTTCTACATGGATACTATTTTTAGGATGGGATTTTTGAGACAATGTTAATTGAAGGAATATGAAATTTATTTTTAATAGATATTAGACCATAAATGAACATCACTTATATAAAAATAAGGGAATAGTTTTGAAATGGTGAAGATTATTTTATATAAAGAGGTTATTTTAAAATTCAATAAGATGTCATGTGAAACATATTGATTTTAAAAAATATCAAAGGGCTTTGAAAATCAACCTTATATCCATCAATTATTGTTTGTGGAAATGTTATTAATTTCCCAACCTCTAAAAATTTATTTCATTGGCAGAGAATGGAAATTATATTTGACACCACCATTGCATATCATGTCTTTCGTAGTTAGACATTTTAGGAAATATGATTCATTTTTACATAGTATAAATACCCAATTACATCTGTAATTAGGGTATAGAGAAATGAAAAATAAGAAATACTAAGAGGGATATTCAAAGGGAAAAAAATTCAGTCATGGAGAAGCACAATAATTTAATCTTACCACAAATCATAGGTAATGAGTTCATTAAAAACAAAGAGAAAGTCCACACAATGATGTCTTTCATGAAAGTAGACATTCAGAAATGAAACCCTTTATTTATGTAGACGATTTCCTAGGTTTCTAATAAGTAGTAATTTTACTTTTTCAATGAAACAATTCATGAAGGAGCCCCTTTACGATTCCCCCAGTTCTTGTGGAATGCCCATATGCATGATGTAAAACACTATGGTGTGTTAATCCACATTATCAATACTCTACTACTATAAAGAGTTTGAATTTATATTATCCAATTAATTTAGTTTCTAAATGGTCCCCACAATATAATTAAAAAATCCCAGGAAACCCATCTAGGGCATCCACCATAGCCACCAGACATGCATTATCAGGGTATTAGGCACATCAGTCGCTTCCCAAAATTTTGATCATGAAATCTCTGGGTAATGGTTATCCATAACATTTCCTCCTAAATTATGTAGGTCACTAGTTTTTTTATGATCATGCATACCCCTAGTAATGAGTTCCCCGATCTTAAAGGTAGTGGTGGGAATATTTTTTGATTTGGTAGTGGGAATTACTTTATTCCGACATCCTAAAGAATGTATTGATATTTGAAGTATTCAAAAATTCTATTTTCCAATTATTGGATGGGTAAGAATCAATCCATGGTTTTGAAATATGTAGGAAGATAAAATAGGGAATGCCTCATGTTGTAAGCCCATATACTATTATATGGGTTTTTATATCCTTTCTTCCAACATTACTCCTCCTTCATCATCAATTTATTTAGAAATAACTTATCCCAGGAAACTCTAATTCATAATCCCCATTAAAATCCCATTATGAACTTATTTTATGTGATTGATTTTCAAATGTAACTTATTTCTCAAAAAGTGTATGAATCATGTGGGTTTAGGGACTCAAGATGGTCATTCCACTAGAATTATCGAAATTCCCTTTCCATGGGTCTCCGTTAAATGTGTAATCCTCGTCCATATTTTCACATTGTTAAAAGGAAAATTCCATATGATATATTCCATCAGAGGTTTATATTCCCGATATATAATCATAGGTAAGTATCATATATTTAGTCCCTTTTTTATTATTAGTTTTATGCATTTAAAATTAAGGACATACTAGTCACATAACATTTATTTATACTACAAAATACAATACATGTGATGTTTAAAAGGATGGATCAATCATGTCACAATACCATAAAATATGACACTATAACTACGTGGAATTTGATTCCTTTTTCGGTGGGATGAAAAGGATAACTCTTTGAGGTTCAAAACACAACATTACAACTATTTTACCCACAAATATGAAGGATTAATTTTCGATGGATCATCTCTCAACAAAGACATACTCTTTACAAAATCTCACCCCACCAAAGGGCAATATAACTTTCAGATCATCTAATCTCATCTTTATGGAGTCATAATCCCAACAGAAGAAATATTCATGGGACTATATCAACTGTAATACCCTACAAATATCATTGGTCCATATACCCTATAAGATTAAACAAAAAGAGACTCTCATGTTCATTTTAATAATAACCATTATAGGAACCTTCAGTCTAGTATTTCTAACCCCATGATGTCAAACTACATGGATTGGAAATTTTTAGAAAGACATAAATTATTTCATAGGTCCCATTCATTGGTACCAAAAAATATGGGTACTAATTCCTTTTGCAAGAATATGTACTAAGCCCTATCACAAGCCTTATACTATCATTGAAACAATCACCTCCTTCTAGGTTGACTATAAACTCTAATGTTCTCAGTTTTGTGGATTTAAACCACAGTGTCCTATTAATCATCATTATCAAGTAGTAATAAGATACATATGGAGAGCCTATGATACATATAAATGGTTTCATTGATGGATAACAATTGATACATTCAGATGTTCAAATCAATCGAATACTATTGATATATTATAATTTACATTAATATATTATAATAATTTATTCCTAACATAGAAAAGAGAACAGTTTCATACAATTATAATTATAATAATTCGTTATTATGTCTTAAATATATAAGGAAGTCCCTAAGTATGACATAATTTAAACAAAAATGCTTCCACGATCCAAACTTCCCATCCACATAACTAATGTGAGTCCTTAATTTTCATTGATATGAAATCCAAATGATCACTTGCCTTTGGAACATAGGTATTAAGCTTGTTATGGGTGTAAGAGTTATGAGGTGTTTCTGGTTACAAAAATAAGCCCCATTGAAAACAATCTAAAATGTGAATAATTTAATATACATGAAAAACCAAATATTCAAGTTAATATAATTAATTATATGATTAAATAAAATAAATCCTACTTCTAATATGAATGAAATTCAATTAATTTACCTAAATATACTAATAAGATCATTTATTGTTTGGAAATGTATTTTTTTCTTAATTTCCATTCAAACTGATTTGATGATCTATTTCACAAAACATATTATTAATGATTGTAAATTTTTTTGTATAATATTAATTTTTAACACCAATTATGTTGGTAAATGATATGAAATATGAAAAATAATATTTAATTTTAAAAAAATTAAGTTTCCCATGAAAATAGTTTTTCATTATATTTTATGATTTTAGTAAAAAATTGGATTAATTAAATTTCGAATTTGATTTTCAAAATATGAAAATATATTATTAATTTATAAAAACAATATTATCATACTATAACAGTTTTGTGTTTTTTTGAAATAAATTTTTTTAGGTGGATAACAAAAAATTACAATTCATTATAAAAAAATGGCACTTTTATGACATTATAATATTTCAAGAATTATGTATATTTTTTTCAAACATTTTTATATAATATATATATATATAAGTAAAATAAATAATTTAAAATTTCTATGTTGTTTTAATAAAACCTATGTATATCATTTTGGGAACATAAGTAATATTTTACACTAAAAAATATTTTTACACATTATTTGCATTTATATTAAAAATAAATTTTCTAGACCATAGAATTTTTTTGATATATTTTTTTGGATTAAATTTATAACATTATTTAATTAGTCTAAACATACATGTGATAATTTAAAATAAGGAACACTGTTTCCCTTGGAATTTGGGTAAGACCTACTTGACTGGAGGTTCAAACATTCCAATCGGTTTCTAACGGGTTTGGTCATAGAACTGGAAACATCCAATGATTCCACATCCATTTGGACCTACTTTCCAAAGGTAGGCGCTCATTAGTTTGTGGACTGATGAGGCTTAGGAATTTTCATTGGTCAAGAGGATGGGAGTTCGGACTCATCACACCTTTTTTAGGGTAATTATTGTCTACTCCGGGACTCTCATTATAGATTTATGCTATGTTCATGAATCCTTATTGGATTACCAAGTATAAAATGAGCTTTCCTTCAGATCTGACAATAAATGATTAAATATGTAGGAAATTTAGAGAATCTTTTATATGTATTCGAGGTTCTTCATTGATGGATAATCGTTTGTATTTATTAGAGATTCTTTGTCAATGTTATCCTTCGACACATTTATATTGAATTCTCTTGGTCATTATGATGACCATGCTGGTTTTAAAGCCACTCAGTGGGGAACTTGAAGTTTATTGTCATTTTGAAGGACATATATTATTTCAGAGTTGCGATCGAACCTGCAGATGGGCTACCTACGTATCTTTTGTTTAGAAAAGGAATCAGAACCCACGTAATTTGATTAAGGGAGTATTATGTTTATGATTGATGGCTCAAAGAAGGATGTCATAATTACTTTTACACTCTAAGCTCACGTGAGTCATGATCGGTGTGAGAAACAAGAGGTATTGGTAAAAATCAGACAATTGTACCATGAAAAATGCAATCAGAAGAAATAATGTGGGACTTATGTTTGTATGACTTCCCAAATAAATGATGATCAGGATTTACTTCAGGGATGAAAACCAGGAACAGGGTCCATAAAGGTATATGTGCTTCATGGAGATTTTGAATACTCTAACATGGGTCTTACTCCTGAAAAGGAAGCCCAAATTAGGAGAGGACTTATGATTGGGTTTTACTCTTGAGATGGAATCCAAGATCAAAGGTAAATTAGGACTGGTTAAGATAAATTAAGACTAGGGCTTACTCTTGGAAAGGAGTCCCAGGTTAAGAGACTTGAAAAATTAAGGGGCTTGAGGATTACTACTGAAGAGGATGCCCATATTTGAGACTACGGCTTATTCCTGAAAAGGAGGACCAGGTTAATAGAATTATGGTTGGGGCTTACTCCTGAGGAGGATGCCCAAATTAGGGGATTGGTGATTATTCCTGAAAAGGAGGCCCAGGTTAATGAGGACTTGGGGCTTACTCGTATGGAGGATGCCAATATTTGGAAATTAGGAATGGGGCTTACTCCGGAAAAGGAGGCCGAGGTTAATGAGAACATGGGGCTTACTCCTAAGGAGGATTCCCATAGTTGGAAATTATGACCGAGGCTTACTCGTAAGGAGGATGCCCATATTTTGAAATTATGATTGGGGCTTACTCTTGAAATGGGGCCCAAGTTAATGAGGAATTGGGGCTTACTCCTAAGGAGGATGCCCATATTTTGAAATTATGAATGGGGATTACTCTTGAAAAGGAGGCCCAGGTCAATGAGTTCTCTCATCATAAAGGATGAGGTTGAATGAATGAAATATCAATCTTTAGTGATATAAAGATGTGTAAAAAACTAGGTTTTGAGAGATATTCCAAAAAATTCCTTTCAGATAAGGAAGAAAAATCAAGAAATCATGCCATAAATGCCTTTTAAGAGTGTCCTGAAGACTGAATCTTGAATAGGATAGGTGGAATGGTTTTAAAGGGGTGAAATGGAGAAGAAGGGAACCCAAAAAGGCAGGGGCCCACAAGTCCTAGCAGACACGCAAGTACTGCGTGGGCATGCAAGTCCTGGTCGCATAGGAATACCTATGCGACACATGGTCACTTCCGCGACGGTTAACCAGTAGGGTAATACTTGACCGACTCTTGGTTAAATCCTTTAGAATCATCTTGACGTTCTTCCAGATGAGTGGCGCGCAAGTTCTATTGAAGGAGTTAGGCAGCGCACAAGTGTGGCTATTTCCCTTATAGGCTGGACAGTCATGCACGCAAGTGTTGATGATTTTCAACACTTAGGACATCCTCCCCCTGTTTAGATCTTCCGTTCTAGGTAATAAATTACCTTAGAAGTGTTTCGGAAGCTTTGAGAAGAGACTAGGGTGTCAGGAGCTCAAATCTGAGTTTCTGGAAAAATTCTTTTCTGAAATGGGGGCCCCACAGGGTGTATTTATAGGCTGGAGAAGACCCTCGGTGGTTATCCTTTGGGGCGTGCAAGTCACTTGTGCGACCATTAGGTGTCGTGCATGTGGACTTGCACGGAAGTGATGGAACTTGCGCGTCACATGTGCTTTTGAAGCATTGTTCCTGCCTTTGTTGATTTTTTGATGTTTTCTTCAAAGGATGCATCAATTTGTGCTAAGTCATTTCTCTTTCCTTTATTTTAGACATTGTGACAAAAAAGAAGCGTAAACAAAATTCCCCCCCCCCCTCAGAGTTGGATCCAAAAGAAATGAGGATGTGACTCTGTGGAAAAGAAGAAAACCAAAGGGAAGGCGGCGTGCAAGTGTTGAGGGCACAACTATCATCGTGCAGGTGCGCGTCGCACAGGGCCTGGCACGCAGGGGTACGACCTTTAGTCACGCAGGGCACGACGCACAGGGTTATGTCCGCGTCTATAAATAGAGGGCCTCACTTCCATACAAAGCACATGGATCTTGAATATTTCGAGCTCTCGCCGCACAAGTTTCATTTTCCGGGAAAGTTGCTTTGTTCCCCGCTGCTTCTTTGATGATGCGCTGCTGTAAATGTATCTGGACCTGCGTGGTGATACATGCATTCCAAATACTTGTGAGGCACGTCCATTCTTGCGCGCCAACTTTTAGACTTGCACGCCTTAATTACTTTTCCATTTTTCCTGAAATACCCTCTCAAATTTTATGAAAAATCAACTTATTTAAATGTTAATTTACTCAACTTTTGTGCAGAATCAATGGCTCTTAGAACCAGAACGGCTGATGAACTTTCTTACAAGCGGATTGATGACATGATGAACATTGTTTTCCATGATTACTATGATATCTGTGAGAGCACTCTCCCATATTTGGATAATTACTTAAAGAAATATCATCTTAATTTCCCACAGAGCATCTACCTGTATCTATATATTCATGGTCTTCTACAAGGAGTCAATGTTCTAAATGCAAAGAATTATATGCCTGAGATGCATCTGCACTGCTACTCCTCTATTTCGGTTATGTTGTGCATTAAGAGAAACAAAAATGGTGTGAACTTCCAAATACTTCCTCCATGTCATTTCCATGCAGATATGAAAATGGAAAACCCATGGGCTGAAATGTTTTCGGCTGCCGGTTGGTGGAGAAAAGACAAACATGGCATTAGAGAAATATTTGAAAAGAGTACTCTCTCCAAATGGATATTTACTTCCAATGTTCAATTCTCAAATCCATGTATCCATCTTCCAAGTCTCTTGGACAGAAACAGATTCACTATTTTATTAGTAGAATATTTTCTCAAACTGCACTCAAGAACATTCTTTTACAGCTGTTCCAAGAAGATCCGGTATCACAACATCTCTTATGGTATCCAGTTGAATTAATGAATTCCAGGTGGTTGCGAATGAAGCTCGGGATGTCGTAAATAAAATGAAGATTTATTTTTGAAAGTCTTTTGTAATTCATGAAAAAAGAGAAGATACTTCAGTATGTGGATGTCCTTATAATTCTTGTGCATCAATGAAAAACACTTTCATCTTCAATCATTTGTTCACGCATTTTCCCGCTACCTACTTTAGATTTTACCTAATCCCATGGGCCTAGTAAGCATAGTTTGATTTTTACTAGGATTAATGTAAATAACCCTAAAAACTTTGTATCTTTTAATTTCTCAATATTACCAAAATCATACAAAATGTATTTTTAGTGAGCTGGAACTTGAATTTTATTCTAGTTCGATTGTCTTTTGTGAGAAGTTTAAATTCATGCTCGTCGGACATAAAAAGGATAATGTTTAAGGTCAAAATAGCTTTGACCAAAATGGATTAAAATTGACTCAATTCCTTGAAATTTTATCTGAAAACATATTACCATACTCAAGTATGAGGGAAAATATGTAATCTATGACATAAGAATATTTGGATCTGAGGAATGATATGAAAAAGAGCTAAAAGGAATTTGAAGAAGTAGTTCCCAAGAATGAAGTTAACTATTATTTAACAAACCCGTTAGGGGGTTGAATTATGTAGGGCCACCTAAGGGCATTGGCTGAATAGTCAAATAAATTGTATCTTTTGGCTAACAAGTCTGTTATGTAGACTGTTTATGCAAAGCCGCCTATGGGAACGTGCTGCATAGTCAGGCAAAAGAACACTCAAAAATTTACTTTCCTAGTGCTAAAATCCAGGGAAAGTTTATGTGGATTAAAATTTTCCAAATTATAGAGTTTTCTGTATGGAAAGAGTTACTTGAATATGGAGAAGATATTTCCAAAAAATATTATTGAAGAACTGGATGGATACTACTCCTATGATGGTCTGACCCAAATTTAGGGAAGGAGAATATAAACCATAGACTTGAATACTTTCAGATCATGAAAAAGGATATTGGACAAATATGTTAAGGATGGATACTTTTGCGGATCCTTACATATTGTCATTTAAGACCAACAAGGACAAACGAGGCTTTCTTCCCGAGAATGAAGTTACCAGTATTTAACAAACCCGTTAGGGGGTTGAATTATGCAGGGCCACCTATGGGCATTGGCTGCATTGTCAAATAATAGTATCTTTTGGCTGACAAATCTGTTATGGAGACTGTTTATGTAGGGCCGCCTAAGGGAACGTACTGCATAGTCAGGAAAAACAACTCTCATAAGTTTGACATTTTTTTGACTAGTAGTCATGAAAAGGATTATGGAGATCCTAAAATATTTAAAGATAGGATTATGACACAAAAGAAGGGTATTTTCCAATGTATACAGAGATACACAGATCAATGCTAACCACAATCATGTTGTGCTTGGGTCCTGAATTGAAATGTTGGACTTCACTACATATCCCATAAGGATGGGAATCAAGCCATACGTAGTTCTGGAACTATAGTTTAACGTCGTTTGGGACAAAAGGATTTGAGATCTTAGTTTATGGTCATAGAGCTTGGACCATTGTAAGAAATACACAGTGTGTGTTTTCATGGGGGCTTTTCAGCCAGGGGACTGAAAGTGGAATTTGGGGTTAGTCCCAAAGACGTGGGGCTAGATTCGAGGGACACTCGAACGTTCCTATGTATCCCATAAGAATGGGAATCAAGACCACACAGTTCTAGAAATACCCTTTGTACAAATTTGGTTTGTACATGTGAATGGTGAAAGGGGACTTTAGTGCAATGATGATTTAACCCAATATAAAAGGTTTGGTCATTGCCATGTATGCACGTAGTCTTTGAAATGAAACATGATAGAAAAATCAATTTAAATAATGGTTCCATCTCAGGTGAGGGTATCAAAGAATATGGTATTTCATTGTCATACTGGACAAAATTGTTTTTATATTCTAACGTCGTATAACAAGGATGAAAGTGAACCAATATAATGATATTGATTCTAGGGGTGGTTTCACGAATCAACGTCATATGAGATGGAGGTGAACCGATGTGAAGAGATTGGTTTTGGGCTTGAACCTTGGGAGGTTGCCTACGTACCCAGCCTAGAAGGAAATGATCAAAGTCTGCGTAGTTCAATTAAACAATGAATTAGTGATCAAGTTGTTCTTGGGGACAACGACCAAAAAAATAATATTGGGACTTACACATGGTTAGTATCCCAGAGAGACTATTATGGTTGAGGTTTGATCTAAGCTCACATGAGTCATACTCGGTGTGACAAACAAGAGGTAACAACAACCTTAACGATGCACAATTTAATGTCATGTAGGACATATAAAGGGACTATGTAGTTTAAAGTCTTGTAGTTAGAACTATTGGTGCTGCACAGTTTAGTGTCATGTAGAAGGGACAAAATACAGTTTAATGTCATGTATGACATATTAAAGGACTTTCTGTACAGTTTAGCATCATGTAGTTAGGACGACGGGGACAACATGGTCTAATGTTATGTTTGGACAAAAGGGGAATTGTGCAGTTTAATGTCATGCAGTGAGGACAAAAGAGTGCAGCATTTAACATCATGTTTGACGTATTAGGGACTTTTTCATAGTTTAACGTCATATTGGACGAAAAGGGGACGATACAGTTTAACGTCATGTTGGACGTAAGTGCGAATATTTGGAGGTCATATGCATGGAAAATTGGTTATACAGTTTTACGTCTTGCTGGACGTAAGGGACTTCTATATAGTTTATCGTCATATAGCAAGTACGGTGAAGGGGGACGCAGTTTAACGTCTTGATAGACGTAATGAGCATTTTTAATGTCATGAAGGACAGTGGTGTAGTTTAAGGTCATACCGGACTGTGGTGCAGTTTAAGTTTATACTGGACCATGGATGATATATTCTGATTTTATACAAAATTCTTCTTCAAAAATATTGCATTGGTTGGAGTAGTGATGAGTTCTCCATCCATCGTGATTAATGAATAAGCTCCATTGGAGTAGACCCTATGTATTGAGTAAGGTCCATCCCATTTTGGATCATATTTGGGAGGTTTCTTTCCTGGTATAATTGGAGTTCTGAGAACTAATACCAATTCTCCCTGGGTGAATGAACGAAGATGAACTTTTTTGTTAAAAGCTTGTGCTATTCGATTCTGATAGACTTCGAAGTGGTGCAAAGTTCACAATCTTTTCTCAACTAACCGTTCCAATTCATTCAATCACTTTTGAGATTGATCATCTGTAGATGATAGATCACAAATTGAAACTCTAAGCGAGGGTAGTTGAACTTCAATTGGCAGGATTACTTTCGTTCCATATACCAATGAATATGGAGTTGACCGCGTTGCAGTGCGGGTTGTCGTCCGATAAGCCCATAAAGCATGAAAGAGTTTATCAGGCCATGACTTCTTATCTCTATCCACAATCATATGAAGTATATTTGAAAGATTCTTATTGATGTATTCTATCTGGACATTGGCCGCTGCATGAAACTGAGATGAATTTTTGGATTTGATGTTGTATACTTGATACAACTTCTTCACCTCGGATGAACAGAAGTTGGTGCCATTTTCCGTCAATATAGTATGAGGGACACCAAATCTGGTAATGATGTTAGACTTGATGAAGCTAACAAAGCATTTAGAACTGACTTCCTTGATAGGTATTGTCTCTGCCCATTTGGAAAATAAGTCAGTAGTAGTAATAATGTACTTAAACTGCTCGGCCGTAGCCGAATGGTAAGGTCCAACCACATCCATTCCCCATGAGGAAAATGGCCATGAGTATTTAGCTATATGAAGAAACTCTGGAGGTTGATGAATGAAGTTGGAATGTACATGGCATGAATGACACTCCTTTGTGAAATCAACACAATCATGTATCATTGAAAGACAAAATTATCCAAGCCTTCGAATCTGATCAGATATTCTATGTCCAGACTGGTGGGCACCACAGACTCCTGCATTCACTTCTTTCATGACAGCCATTGTCTCTTCACCGTCAATGCATCTGAAGAGAACTCCATCAAAACCACGTTTGTAGAGAATTTTATCTAGGTGGTCTAGGCTATCATAATAAGTAAAATTGACCACACGTCACCAAATTTGTTCTTTCTCGGCTCTATCAGGTGGAAGTGATCCATTTTGAAGGTATTCCCTGATAGGTGACATCCATCCTGTAGTATGACAATACGATTCCAGAATGAGACTAATTTCCTTAATTTTGTCTATTCTGATTCGAACATAATGTGAAATTGCACGACGGTGGGAAATACTACTGGTTGTCTCATCCTGATTTGGAGCTGCCAGAGCTGTGGCTATATTAGACAGTGCATTAGCATAAGTATTTTTTGATCTTGGGACATAAGAAAATGTCGGTTCCAAAGGGAATTTCACCATTAACTCTCTGACGTAATCATACAATGGGATTAGTTCTTCTTTTCTGATGGAATAATCCCCATTGATTTGTTTGATTACCAAGTCTGAATCACCTTTCACCTTTAAGTGATTCACTTTTTCTTGAAGCGCTAATTCCAAGCCTGCGATGAGAGCTTGGTATTATGCATCATTATTGGTACCACCTTCCCACAATAAGAAGGAATAAGGTAACACTAACTTTTCTGGATAAATGAGCACAATTCCTAAACCAACTTTTATGAATTTAGGATTTTCCATATTCCTCCCTGTTGGACTTCTAGAAGCAACATCAAAATACATTTCTCATGTCTGAGGAATTTCTTGAATAGATAAGACTTACTCATCAGGGAGATCAATATATGGATATGTGTCTTCCACTAAAGGGTGTTCAGCCAGGAAATCAGCCAGAGCTTGGCCCTTTATCACCTTTGGAGACATATACTGAATGTCAAATTGCGGCAAAATAACTGCCCACCTTTCCAGATGTCCTATAAGCATTGGATGACTAAGGATGAATTTGAGCGGGTTATTGCGAGATACCAATTGGACCTCGTGATGTTGCAGGTAATGTCTCAACTTCTAAACTGCAAAGATTAATACTAGGTATCACATATCAATAATTGAATACCGTGTTTCTGCTTTAGAATAGTCTGATTTAGGTAGTATAGGTTGTTTTCATTCCCATCATCACCCTTTTGAGCAAGAAAGGCACCCAATGACCACTCTAGAGTTTTCACGTAGAGGATAAGTGGACTTCCCTCAACAGGTGGCATGATTACCGGTGGACTCAAGAGGTATTTCATGAGAATATTGAATGCTTCTTGACATTCTTCAGTCCACTGGTAAGTGACTCCCTTCTTCATCAATTTGGTGAATGGTAAACATTTTCCTTCCAAATTGCCGATGAAACTCCGAATATAGGCTAAGTGTCCTTGAAGTCCTCTTAATTCTTTCAAATTTTGAGGAAGTCACATACCAAGAATTGACTTTGTCTTCTCATGATCGACTTCAATACCACGATGTTGTACAACAAAGCCGAGAAATATTCTTGAGGTTACCCCAAAAGCACATTTTAAGGGGTTCATCTTCAAATTATGTTGTCGAACCTTGCAGAATATGACTTCTAAATCAGTCAAGTGATTAGAACATTGTTTGGATTTAACCACCAAATTGTCTACATAGACTTCAAAAAACATCCCTAAGAAGGGTTTGAAGATACGATTCATGGCACACTGATATGTTGCACTTGCATTCTTTAAGCCAAAGGGAATTACCCGGTAGAAAAACACACCCTAAGGGGCTCTGAAGGCTTTGGATTCCTCATCTTATGGGGTCATTCGGATCGGATTATATCCGGAATATCCATCCATGAAGGGAAGTGCTTCATATCCAGCTGTTGCATCAATTAAATGTTCTGTAATCAGAACTGGGAAATCATCCTTAGGACAATGCTGATGAAGATCTCTGAAATCAATGCAAACTCTAATTTTTCTGTTCTTCTTCTTTACAGGGAAAATATTATACAACAACATGGGATATTGAAATTCTCTGATGAAGTTAACTTTGATAAGCTTATCCACTTCAGCTTCAATTTTGGAAGCATAAGTTGGGTGTGTTCTTCTCGTGGCTTGCTTAAATCCTCGATGTTCTTCTGGTAAACCCAAATCATGAGTAGCAACATCAGGATCAATCCCAGGCATTTCTTTATAGTTCCAAGAAAATATATCTCTATTTTGATTTATAAAAGAAATATACATATCTTTCTCTTCAAGTGTCATGGCCGCACTGATTAAAGTGGGGCGTGGATCTTCTTTTGTACCCATATTTATTTCTCTGAGTTCATCCACAGTGGTAGAGATAACCTCTTCAAATGCTGGAGGAGCATCTCTAAGATCTTCCTCTTCTTCTTCATCATGTGTTATTTATTTCGTTTCTACTTTCATAGTAGATGATAAATCAGAATTTTCATGATCAGATGAGATGCCAAAATTTGCATATCTTGGAGAAGAAGCTTACATTTCCGACCCGATTGATGATGAAGGGTCTTCATTGGGTAATAAAGAGGAGATGATGGATTGAGAATCGACATTATTGTTCACCTCTGATGTTTTTATAACTTCTTCTGGACTAATTGGAGAAGTATATACTTATTGGATTTCAGTAGATGAAATGAAGACGTCACTATTTGGGCTTTCATCACTGCTTTGTGGGTTACCAATTTCTCCCATGTTGTCTGGATCGATTACCGTAATTGACATTATGGATCTTTCCATAAGAGTATTTTGATTTGGGTATATCTTTTCAAATTTACTGACAGGCAACACATAATCTGTACTCACGTGTGTAAATGGTTTTACAGGAATTTTCTCCAAACCATATGGAACATTAACTTTGGTAATATCCTTTATTGTGGATTTCTCCCTTCCCTTCATGTGATAGAATTCCGCCTCAATGTATTGAGACTCACATGTCTTCAATGAGGCCTTATCACCATAAAATATCCTAACTTGACCATCAAAACAATATTTGAGACATTGATGGTTTGATGAATGGATAACCGCGTGTTGATGTAGCCAAGGTCTTCCAAGCAAGATGTTGAAAGTTGAGTCTTGATCAACAACAATGAAATCTGAATTGGATACAATATCTCCAAACTGAGTTCTGAGTGTAACTTCACCTAGGGGTTCTTGATCATTTTTATCATATGCTTGTAACATCAGGGTAGAAGGAGATAAATCAGATTCTGTGATGCCCAGTCGACAGAGTGTATGAATGGGCATGAGGTTGAATCCTGAACCATTGTCAATGAAACCTCTTCGGACGTCTACGCCATTGACCTTTCTAGATAAGTACAAATTCCTAATATGCCCATGCAAAACATCATCTTCATATTTATCAGTAAAAGATATTATTGCATGAAATTCTGCAGGATTATTCTCTATCTGATAGACTTCTGCTGCAGCAATTTTTGTTTCAAACTCCTAAGGACTCGACAAATCCTCAATGAGTGCTTCTGGAAGATCATTTGATAGATTCATAGAATCCAGAATTGATAACTTGGTTGGTACTTGGTCCACGTGTTTCAATACATCATACTTTTGATCCATAGTTCTGCGTTTCCCAATAGGAATATGTGGTTTAGCAGGTACCTTTGATGCAGATTAGTTGGAAGTTGATGCATCTTGTATTGGGATAGGATTTGGTAATATTCTTGGTTTTGGAAGATTAGACCGATTAGATCCATTTAATTGCTGAGAGGCATAATATGGGACCTTAAACCGGTCTTCCAAAATAATTGTTCCAGGACTGAATTTGCTATTGGTAGAAGAACTTTCTTGTTCTTGATGAGCTCGCTGAAGGGCTCTACCACGATTTTCTACTGCGTAAACAGTTCTAGTAGAGGTAGAATTGGAATAATGGTTTCTGAAAGATCCACATCTTCCCCTGTATCCTGAGACTCTTGAACATCCTCTGATTCCCCAGTTTGATACAAGGAATTCAGGATCATCGAAATTGAAACTGCAACTGGAATATGGATCTGTTAATTGAATCATATTAACAGAACCGAAGATTAACTCTTCGTCTGATGAAGACTCCGCCTGATTAGCCTGTTTAGGCTGTGTTTTTTGGTGGGGCGGTGCCCGTGGCTTTGAAGTAGATGGCATGAAGTCTGCCAAAGTCAAAGACAACTTAGGCTTTGACACATACTCATCTTCTTATGATTCTTTTTCTTTCTTTGAATCATGACGTTTCTTTGAGGACTTTCCCTCTGACGAAGAGGGTCTTGCGACAATATTCAGGGAAGAAGACACAATTGGTTTCTTTAATTGTGTTCACAAAATAGCATGAGTTTGGTTGATTTTTTTCCTGACCATCCAATCATCATACTTCTGTGCATTTTTTCTTTTGACCTCTTACCATTCGTTGTCCTCCTCTGGAACTGTAGCAGTAACACATGATACCTGAGCTGAATAACCTTTCAGTTTGACCTGTCCCGAGTCGACCATATTTTCCAGGAGGTCTTTGAAGAAAAAACACTCCTGGATGGGATGCCCCATCATTTTAAGAAATGGGAAACAATTGGTACGGTCTTCATCTCATTTCTTGTTGGCCTCTTGGGCATTGGCAATTGAACCAAATTATTTTCCAGAGCCGAAATGAAGTAACCAGGAACTTGTTCATTTCGGAAAGAGTATGTTTTTCTCTTCAGATCCTCAAATTGTTTTCTTCCTTGATCTCTTTGATCATCTGGACTAAACATGTTTTGTTGATGGCGCTCAGGAGGTGGAGCCCTTCGAGAAGATAAAGGTTTGGAAGTAGAAACAGGTACATGTGCTTTTTTAAGCATAACTGTAGCAGTTTCTGCTATACCAATTCTCCTTCCTGGAGTTGATGGAATTACACGAGATTTATCCTTAGCCTGTATAAGGGAATCCTCAATCTGTTGAGTGATTGAAGTAAGGTCTTGAAACCCTCCTGTGTATTTCATAGGGATCAATGGCGTGCGTAATTCGTCACACAGATTCGCCACACAGATTGGCAACAGTTTCTCTTGAGGGAGTGCTAGGCTCAGGGAATATGTTAACCCCTTCCAGCGAGCAATGAAATCATAGACCCTTTCATTTTCGCTTTTCTTACAGTTTTTAAGATAAAAAACTGTTGTCTTTGGAAATGTTCAGCTGAATTGAAGAAGAAATCGTTGACGGAGATCTTCCCATCAGATAATTGACTGGGATTTAAAGCTTGTATACTAGACAAAAGCCAGTCCTTGCAAGGTTCGCACGAAGAATCTGAGTTTCCCTGCTTCATGCTGCTCCGAAGTTCCCATCATAGGATCACAACAAGACACATAATGCGTCAAATTCAGTTCAGGATCGCCTGATCCATTGAAAATAGCAAATATAGGGTTCCCAAAATGTGACGGGGGAGAGATTGAATCTACCCATTCAGGGTAAGCTTTCTTTTTCGGTTGAACCATCGCATGTTTCCCTTCCATATTTTCTAACCGAGCTGTTAATGACTCAATGGTATTTATTAACTTTTGAAAAACATCCGGTTGAACTTGGACTTGGGTAGGTGCAATGACTGGAGCTTGGACAGATGTGGTGGCTGGTACTACAACTGTAACACCCTGAGATTTTATGAAAAGTATTATTTTTAATTAATGTCTTGTGTTGTACGCTACAACAAAAGGATCTTGCACAACACGCATCCCTGACATTCCTTGAATTACACGCAATCGCGACCTTCCTCGATAGCGTATGTAGTAAGCAATACCGAGTTTCACTAAATGAGATATTATTATAATATTATTATGAACTAGCCGTTATGAATAGTAATACCCACTTTTTAAAATTTTATAAATTTTATCTTTCAAAATGGACTTCATTTTTGGATTCGGAATATCGAAATTAACTTAGGGTGAAATTTTGGTACTTTTTGGATAACTTTCACATTCTGATGAATAGTGAAAATAAATAAATTTTAATTAAAAACAACTTTTTTAATAGAAATAATTAATAGTGATAAATTATTAATTTTAGTGGTTTTAAATTATATTTAGAATATATTTTTACAATTTAATACAATGTTAGTCATTGTATGTAATTTAACATTTAAACTAGACATAAACAAGTGTCAATCTTTTGATAGTTATTATCTCTTAAAAACACGCTATTTGTTTTGACGACGGGAATTAATTTTTAAATTATTTAATGTAACTGATATGTTTTGAATCTGGTAAAATAAAAATCATTTTTGAATTCATAATATCCAATATAGCTTAGGCCTAATTTTTTTATTTTTTTGGAAACTTTCATTTTTTGATTAATAGTGAAACCACTAAGTGGTAGTTAGAAAAACTGAATTTTTCATAAAACTTAATTTTACCGCTTCTGTGAGTGGATTTTTGAAAATCCGAGAGACATGGTTATTATCAAGGACTAAAATTTGGTTCAATAAGATGAAAATAATTTTTGGTGAATAGTAACATTTTACTTTTTTTACCACGGTTAAAAGTAAATAGGGTAATTAAGGGTACAAATGATATTATTATTACCCTAACACATGTCCTAACTCTATTGTATAAGTGTAATTCGACCAAAAACAACCTTAGGAATATAATATGACCATTTAGGCCCACTTGGATTAGATTAGGACATTTAATATTAATTTATTAAAAGGGTTAAAATAGTTAAAATCAAAGTTTAATAAGTAAATAATTTTTAATATAGGTTTAAACATAAGATAAATTAGACTATAAATATTAATTAGAAAGCTAAAAAGATTTCTTACATAATTATATTATATTTTTAATTTTTAGACTTTAAATAATTTAATTTAATTATGATACAATGATGATGCAGTAATTATCTTATTAATGAAATATTGACATAATTGATGTTATAAATACACAAATAAATGTAATTTGAGACTTTTTATGAATTACAATAATTTTATATGTTAATATGACATGTTAGTATTTATTTAATTAATTTATTTCGAACTAAACATTCTTTTATGATTTACACAAAAATAAATTGCCAAATATAGTCAAAATTGACATAAAATAGTTTTTAAAACAAATATTATATTATTATTTGTTATTATATTACTAAAAATATAATATTCTGCCAAATGAATTAGATAAGGTTATATATATTAATATTAAACAACTTGGGGTTAGTTTTGATTGTTATAGTATGTTTATTAACCTTATAGTGTAAGAACACAAAAAGACACGGTAAAAGTAAAATTATCTAACTTAAAGTTAAACTTAAATGATAATGTTAAAATAGTAAACTAAACATGTCCAAATTCTATTGGATGAGATTATTTCTACCAATACCCACCTTAGCTTCGAAATAAATCAATTTTGGATCAATTTAGAACCGAATATGACTTTATAATAAAATAATATTTTTAGTTTTTCCAAAGGTGCCCCTCTCCTCCCTTATATAAGGGCACCTCTTCCCTCTCTTCCTCACACCACTTTGAGCCTTCAAGCTCGGACAACCTCTGCCAAATGTTCTTCTCCACTTCCCTATAAACATCCTAGAGTTCCTGGTCTTCTTCAAAGACAAATTTTAGTACCCTAAGAGGATGTCTCAAAGAGGCGCTTCAAAGAAGAGGTAATGTCTGTTACAGATTCTTTCAACTTTATTTCTTCTTCCACTTCTTCTTTTTTAGTTGTTTCATTATGAGGTAATAAAATCAGTATCACTAATATACTGATATTTTATTATATGTATGAAACAACCATATTTCACCATCTATCCATCCTACGGAAAACGAAATCACCGCGTGTGCGTATGTACGGAATACCGTCTCCACGCCGTGGTGTAATCTAATTTCCACCACCACCTTACATGGATGTGTATAATGGTGAAAGTAATGAATATATATGATTATTTTAAACTGATATTGATTCTTTAATATTATACATACACTTTAATACAATTCCACGATCATGGGAATGATATCATCACTCGTGCGTACGTACGGAATACCGTCTCCACGATGCGATGAGATTCACTCTCCATGATAACCATTCAAGAATGATTATAAAGTATATATAATAAGTAATAATGAAATATATGACATAATAATGCTACTATATTGATGTATATATATATTTATGTCATCTACTTAATTCCATTCAATTCAACAAGGAAACGAAAACAACGTTCATGTTTACGTACGGCCTACCGTCTCCATGAACGGTGTATTTATTTGCATTTATCGATCCATTATATATATATATATATTCTGAATATATATTATATATAAATCATGTTTTACATTATGGATTTAAGTAATCATGATATAAGTAATCATATGAATAATTACAAGTTAAAACACGAATGACAAATGAAACAATTTTACCCAAAACGCTACTTTAACATGAATTTACAAAAGAACAGGTAATATAAAGTCATAAGTGAACCATATATGATATAATAACAATGAATATGATTCTGTAATAAGTAAATTACATTATTTAAATCATTATACAAGAGTTTTGGATACGTACGAAGCATATCAGACCTAAGGTAAAGGATAATTTTGCATATCTCATTTTTATCCGAGATTGCTTATTCGTCAGTATTTACTGGGGTTATTTCTATCATCCATGTCCATGTTTTATAAAATTGTTTTCATGTATTTTTAAAGTCCTTTTTACCCATTTTTGACTTTTACTACATGGTATTTAAGTAATCTTTCTTTTGTTTTTCATTACGAGGTACTTTTTTTGACTTTTCCGGAAAAAGTACGAGAAGAATGTTTTTTTAACTTATACAGCATGAACGGATTTTTTACAGTTTTATAAAGACTTATTTTCATGAAGCTTCCTCCAAAATATTTCATGACTATTTTCAACAAAATATCTTTCTTTTAAAATATCATGACATTTTGTGAAAAAAAAATTGATTTTGAAGAAGAAAGGATATTTTTCATCATGAATTCATTTCAAGTGTTTTATCAAAACCTTTTTCCATATAAGATGACAATATTTCATATGTGTATGTTTCAAGTATAAAGTCTCTATGATTTACATGGTTTCACTTTTCTTATTATGAAATGATATCCATTTCTTTTATATGGATTATGTGATTATGGGATGATGTTTATGAAACCCATTTTATTTATTGGGTTATTATGAATGATGTATGTTTATTTTGTGGCACAAGTAAGAATGATTTCATTATGAGATGGGTGGGACCTATATCTCCCCCCAATGCATTTGGTAGAGATTTATATCTCATGAGATAGACATGGCTGGAACAGTAAGTTAATCCGATTCAGTGTTACAGGACTGAAACGAGGAGTGAACTCGATTCAGAAAGGGACTTTGTCCACTAAGATGGTCTTGGCAGCAATGCCTTAGCTACTAGGGAAATCATTACATGTGCTTAATGGATTCCAAAATTAAATGTTTTATTCCAATGCTATTTTATCATTCTTAATGTTTCTTTATGATCTATGCCTTACTTACTTCCATGTTTTATGTCATTTCTCATGCTTTTGATGTTTAAACATTATGTTCATGTTTTTAAGTTCAAATGTATATGGTATGTTTTATCCATGCTTACCATTACTGAGTATTTGAGCTCACCATTTTTATGTTTCATTTTCCCCCATGATTAAAAGAAAGGTTTTAGGTAAGGAAAGAAAAAGTGGAAGATCTTTATGGGATATGTTGAACATCTTTCACCATGATTAGAAGATTACGTTCCATGTTTCCAAAGACACTAAACTATTACGGTCCTTCTGTGCATGTTTTTGTTATGTATTAAGTATTACACAAAAGTAATGTAATATCAATGTTCATCAAGCTTCAGGTCTCTACAATTGGTATCATAGGAAAGGTTTAGTGAACCTTTGGAAACTAGGATGCAAAAACTTTAGTGAAATCCCTAGAGATATTTCTAAGGTATGTCTAGGGATGTCCCTAAGGATTAGTATACGTATAGGTTATAGTCCTAGAGTTATGGTAACGATCTTAGAATTAAACCTAAGATGTTAGATATTGAAGGTAATCCCCCTTTATTATGTTGTTTTCCCTAGCATGATTTTTACCTCTCACACTATTCTTTTTGGGTTTTAGACGATGGCTGGAACCCGAAGGAACCATTTTGATCAATGCAATGGACAATGTAATGATTGTCCTCATTAACAAACAAATGTTATGGGAGATGGACTGAAAAATCTTATTGCTATACTTACACAAGCTATGAATCATTCTGGACTTCCAAATGAGCAGAGAAGGGAACAATATTCTATTGAGTCTTTCATGAGGCAACGTCCACCTTCTTTCAGTGGGTCTTCTGATCCACTTGTTGTTGAACTATGGATCAGTACCAGTGAAAATATATTTTCAGTTCTTCAATGTTCTGAACATGATAAAGTCATCTTAGCAGTATATCGTTTGGAAGGTGAAGCTGATCAATGGTGGAATCTTATCAAGAATACGAGGCCAAGAGATGAAATTGAGTCTATGGAATGGGACGGGTTCAAGAACATATTTTTCAATAAGTACTTCCCTTGTATTATTCAAACAAAGATGGAGAAGGAGTTTCTTGAACTAAAGAAAAAGGATGTTGAATCTCTTGGTATATATGAAGCGAATTTTACAAGGCTTGCAAGGTATGCATCTGGCTTTATCGTCCAACCTAAAAGTAAAGTTGATCGATTCTTCAATGGCTTAAAACCAAATCTTCGAAGGGAATTAGATATAAGAGACTTGAGTAGCTATGAAGAAATTGTGTGTTGTGCTTTTAAGGTAGGAATGGAATTTGGTGTTAAATATCCATCTAATGGTTCTGACAAGAAACGAAAGATGGAGTTCAAGGAGAAATCTCAGAATAATGATGAAAATAGGATGAATGTTTCCTTATGCTCAATGTGTGGAAAGAAGCATGGTGGATATTGTCTTAAAGGGACTAGAAAATGTTTTAAGTGTGGAAAAGAAGGTCATCGAGCATCTGAGTGTCGAAGTAATGAAAAAAGGGTTTCTAATGTTGTGAATAAAGAAATGACTGCAGAGAATGCACCACCAACACTTCAATTCTTCAAGTGCAAGTAAATGGAGCATTATGCTAATAAATTCCCTAATCCAAGGGTTAGTGATGATCGACATGAGAAACCACTTAAGGCAAAGGACAAAGAGAAGTCACATACGATCACTATTGGCGATTTTTACTATGAAAACGTTGTGGTGGAATGATTAAGTTTTTATGTAATGGGATTCCAAAATAATGTTGTATATAGTATCGTGGAATATTGGAATATTTATGTATTGGTCTATTGTGGTTTTCAATAATTTTATGGTACCGGTAACCATGGAAAGTGATTGAGATATTTTTGGAAAAAATTTGATATGCACATAATGAAGGGAGAACGAGAAAATGAAATGTTTGACAGTATTCATGAGCTCTTGACTGATATAAGGAAATAGTTATATCATGATTCGAGGTTTTGGTATGGGAAAAGAGTTAACTTTTGACAGCACTCATGTTTTCACTATGATTCAATGGGTATTCATTTTTTCAAGAGAATACATGATTAAGGCCTTCAAATGTTTGGAATGTGACCAACGAGACATATCTCATGATATATGGGGATCAACGATGGTATTAACATGCTAGTTGTATCAACTCTTTGGTAATCGTTTTCACTATAATATGAGATTGGACGACAGTATTTTGGATAAGCCTAAAGATTGGAATGGATTATTTTGGACATAAGTTAGTATTGTTTAAGGATATAAGTTTTTTCGATATTATTTGTGGGATGTTATAGTAATGTAGTTATAGAAAAAGGATAACCTGCAGGATGGGCGACAACCTATCCAGTCGGACATGGCTGTGGGAATCGAACCCACAACCGAAGTGCGACTGGCCTTTATCGCCTACCACTGGCCTACAGGAAGTCCCTGTTTAGTAGAAACTAGTTTTATTATATTAATAAGTATGATATATGAAGTATAAGTCCATTTTAGGAACCATGTATGATTAATCTCACTATTGATGGACTTATGTATTTTTTGATAACTTTTCTAAACATTTGTTTGAGACAGATGGAATGACCCATCATTCTATCACATGATCTGCTAAAACATCACGAATGAAAAATTCAACTTCATTTATTTAAGAGATGAAGTCAAAATTTTCCAAAGAACAACCAACAGTGAGAATGTACCAAAATCACGAAAGTATTTCTTCTAATTCCAATTTCATCAACTTTAGGGAAATGATCTTGAATGCCAAAAATGTTGTCCTAGTTCCATTATATCCGATGAATCAGATGGTACCTTAGATCATCCCAAATTAATGGCTTTGTGATTGAATGATTTTTCATATCCATGTTCTCTACCACTCTCCATGAGAACTTGATGGTCAGATTTTTCTTCCATATCCATATTTTCACATATGTTCTCCTATGTGGAAACCCAATGATGAGTTAATTTGGGTAACCGTTACATTTCAGAATTTAGTTTTTAAATCCAAGTATTGGTATTCCTTTTTACGATGTGGGTTTCTATTAAAGAATCTTTCGAGTAGTAAACCATTTATAAATCTGACGAATTTCGAGAGCGAAATTCATTTTAAGGGGGGTAGAATGTAACACCCTGAGATTTTATGAAAAGTATTCTTTTTAATTAAAGTCTTGTGTTGTACGCTACACCAAAAGGAGCTTGCAGAACATGCATCCTTTACATGACTTTCATTACACGCAATCGCGACCTTCCTCGATAGCATGTGTAGTACGCAATATCGAGTTTCACTAAATGAGATATTATTATAATATTATTATGAACTAGCTGTTATGAATAGTAATACCCACTTTTTGAAATTTTATAAATTTTATCGTTCAAAATGGACTTCATTTTTGGATTGGGAATATTGAAATTAGCTTAGGGTGAAATTTTGGTACTTTTTGATAACTTTCATATTCAGATGAATAGTGAAAATTACTAAATTTTAATTAAAAACAACTTTTTTAATCGAAATAATTAATAGTGAAATATTATTAATTTGAGTGGTTTTAAAGTATATTTAGAATAAATTTATACAATTTAATACAATGTTGGTCATTGTATATAATTTCACATTTAAACCAGACATAAACAAGTGTCAATCTTTTGATAGTTATTATCTCTTAAAAACACGCTATTTGTTTTGACGATGGAAATTAATTTTTAAATTAGTTAATATAACTGATATGTTTTGAATCTGGTAAAGTAGATATCATTTTTGAATTCATAATATCAAATATATCTTAGGCCAATTTTTTTTTTAATTTTTTGGAAACTTTCATTTTTTGATGAATAGTGAAACCACTAAGTGGTAGTTAAAAAAACTGAATTTTTCATAAAACATAATTTTACCGCTTCTGTGAGTGGACTTTTGAAAATCCGAGAGATATGGATAATATCAAGGAATAAAATGTGGTTAAATAAGATGAAAATAATTTTTGGTGAATAGTAACTTTTAAATTTTTTTACCACGGTTAAAAGTAAATAGGTTAATTAAGGGTAAAAATGATATTATTATTACCCTAAAACATGTCCTAACTCTATTGGATAAGTGATATTCGACCAAAAACAACCTTAGTAATACATATGACCATTTAGGCCCACTTGGATTAGATTAGGACATTTAATATTAATTTATTCAAAAAAGGGTTAAATAGTTAAAATCAAAGTTTAATAAGTTAATCATTGTTAATATAGGGTTATACATAAGATAAATTAGACTATAAATATTCATTAGAAAGATAAAACTATTTCCTAAATAATTATAATATTTTTTTAATGTTTAGACTTTATATAATTTAATTTAATTATGATACAATGATGATGTCGTAATTATCTTATTAATGAAATATTGACATAATTGATGTTATAAACACCCAAATAAATGTAATTTGAGACATTTTATTAATTAATATACTTTTATATGTTAATATGTCATGTTAGTGTTGATTTAATTAATTTAGTTCGAACTAATAATTCTTTTATGATTTACACAAAAATAAATTACCAAATATTGTCAAAATTGACATAAAATAGATTTTACAACAAATATTATATTATTAATTGTTATTATATTACTAAAAATCTAAGGTTGGACCAAATGACTTAGATATGGTTATATATATTAATATTAAACAACTTGGGGATCTTTTGGATTGTTATAGTATGTTTATTAACCTTATAGTGTACGAACACAAAAAGACACGGTAAAAGTAAAATTATCTAACTTAAAGTTAAATCTAAATGATAAGGTTAAAATAGTAATCTAAACTTGTACAAATTCTATTGGATGAGAGGCTTGCGACCCATCCCCACCTTAGCTTCGAAATAAATCAATTTGGTGCTATTTATAACCGAATATGAATTTATAATAAAATAATATTTTTAGTTTTTCCAAAGAGCCCCTCTCCTCCCTTATAAAAGGGAACCTCCTCCCTCTCTTCCTCACACCAATTTGAGCATTCAAGCTCTGGAAACCCCTGCCAAATTTTCTTCTCCACTTCCCTAGAAACATACTAGAGGTCTTGGTATTCTTCAAAGACCAATTTTAGTACCCTAAGTGGAGGTCTCAAAGAGGTGCTTCAAAGAAGAGGTAATGTCTGTTACCGATTCTTTCAACTTTATTTCTTCTTCCACTTCTTCTTTTTTAGTTGTTTCATTATGAGGTAATATCTTCAGTATCACTAATATATTGATATTTTATTATAAGTATTAAACAACCATATTTCACCATCTATCTATCCTACGGAAAATGAAATCACCGCGTGTGCGTACGTACGGAATACCATCCCTACGTCGGTGTGTAATCTAATTTCCACCACCACCTTACATGGATGGGTATAATGGTGAAAGTAATGAATATATATGATTATTTTAAAGTGATATTGATTCTGTAATATTATACATACACATTAATACAATTCCACGATCTTGGGAATGATATCATCGCCCGTGCGTACGTATGGAATACCGTCTCCACGATGCGATGAGATTCACTCTCCATGATAACCATTCAAGAATGATTATAAAGTATATATAATAAGTAATAATGAAATATATAACATAATAATTCTACTATATTGATATGTATATATATTTATTTCATCTACTTAATTCCATTCAATTCAATAAGGAAACGAAAACAGTGTTCATGCGTACGTACGGCCTACCGTCTCCATGAACGGTGTATTTCTTTCCATTTATCGATCCATTATATATATATTATATATATATATTATATATAAATCATGTTTTACATTCTGGATTTTAGTAATCATGATCTATGTAATCATATGAATAATTACAAGTTAAAACATGAACGACAAATGAAACGATTTTACCCAAAACGCTACTTTAACATGAATTTACAAAAGAACGGGTAATATAAAGTCATAAGTGAACCATATATGATATAATAACAATAAATATGATTCTTTAATAAGTCAATATCATTATTTAATTCATTATACAAGAGATTTGTAAACATACTAAGCATATCGGGCCTAAGGTAAGGGACAATTTTTCAAATCTCATTTTTATCCGAGATTGCTTATTCATCAGTATTTACTGGTGTTATTTCTATCATCCATTTCCATGGTTTATAAAAGTGTTTTCATGTATGTTTAAAGTCATTTTACCCATTTTTGACTTTTAATACATGGTATGTAAGGAATCTTTCTTTTGTTTTACGTTACGAGGTACTTTTTTTGACTTGTCCGGCAAAAGTGCGAGAAGAATGTTTTTTTAACTTATATAGCACGAAGGGATTTTTTACAGTTTTATAAGGCCTTATTTTCATGAAGCTTCCTCCAAAAGATTTCATGACTATTTTCAACAAATTAGCTTTATTTTAAAATAGCATGAGGTTTTGTGAAATGAAATTCATTTTGAAGAAGAAAGGATATTTTCCTCAAGAATAAATTTGAAGTGTTTTATCAAAACCTTTTTCCATCTAAGATGACATTATTTCATATGTGTATGTTTCATGTATAAAGTCTCTATGATTTACATGGTTTAAGTTTTCTTATTATGAAATGAAATCCATTTATTTTATATGGATTATGTGATTATGGGATGATGTTTATGAAACCCATTTTATTTATTGGGTTATTATGAATGATGTATGTTTATTTTGTGGCACAAGTAAGAATGATTTAATTATGAGATGGGTGGGACCTATATATCCCTCCAATTCATTGGGTAATGATTTATATCTCATGAGATGTACATGGCTGGAATGGTAAGTTAATCCGGTTCAGTGTTACAGGATTGAAACGAGGAGTGAACTCGATTCAGAAAGGGACTTTGTCCACTAAGATGGTCTTGGAAGCAATGCCTTGGCTACTATGGAAATCAATACATGTGATTAATGGATTCCATAATTAAATGTTTTATTCCCATTCTATTTTATCATTCTTAATGTTTCTTTATGATCTATGACTTACGTACTTCCATGTCTTATGTCATTTCTCATGCTTTTGATGTTTAAAAATTATGTTCATGTTTTTAAGTTCAAATGTATATGGTATGTTTTATCCATGCTTACCCTTACTGGGCATTTGAGCTCACCCTTTTTATGTTTTATTTTCCCCCAGGATTAAAAGATAGGTTTTAGGTAAGGAAACAAAATGTGGAAGATCTTTATGGGATATGTTGAAGATCTTTCACCACGATTAGAAGATTACGTTCCATATTTCCAAAGACACTAAACTATTACGGTCCTTGTGTGTCTGTTTTTGTTATGTATTAAGTATTCTGCAAAGGCAATGTAATATCTATGTATGTCAAGATTCGAGTCTCTACAACAACCGATGGTAGCACTGCCAACTGTTGTTGCACTTGACCCAAAGGATTAGACCTATAAGGGTGTATAGATAAAGGAGGATATTCTTGCTCCATCTCAGTAGCTGCAACAAAATCCCTTGGCTGACTGACTCCAGTATGCTTAGGAGGAAGACTACCCTAAAGTAAATCTGTGTTCATCCTCCTCGATTCCTTCAGTTCTTCCTCCTGTTGCGCAAACCTTTTCTCTAGTGAGAGTGATTGTCCTTATCCAGAGGAAGGATATGTAACCTGATTCTTTCCCCTCCCTTTGTTGGATACTTTTCAGAGAGGGGGAAGTGGTTTACTGGAAGGTTTACATAGGTTTTGAGTAACCCTTTGATTTTGTGCACGCACACCTTCTTCATTTGTGTCGGTGCATACATCTTCTTGAGTAGGAAACTCTTCATCTAAGTCCCCTGAGTGAGCCTCATCTGGTGGATCAGAAACAACAGTATTGATGACATTGACTGATGCATAACACATCACATCCTTTCTATCATCATTTCTGTGATATTGTCTCCTTCCATATCTTTGATGAGACATTGCCTTTTGTTGATTCGATCCCTCATGAACTTCTTGATGAACCGTAATTTGGAATAAATATTCTGATAATTTGGATCTTCATTCCTATTGATGCATCTTCCCCATTCGATAAAAGACTGAATTTCATTGAGGAGGGTATTGATGATTTGAAAAAGTCCCCAGTCCGATGGACTGGGGCTGTTCCTGCTGTTCCCGCTCAACTCCTTGAATCCTATTTGTTGATTCTGAGGGTTGGTTTAAAAGAGTACCCAGTCTGGCAAGCTGGGGTGGATCTTGACATGGTATGTCTGAGACTTTCTTAAAATCTCTCCTGATCTTGGGAATCTTAGTCCGAAATTAGCTGTATGCATTAACATGTATCCACTTTTATAACCAGGTTCAAAAGACCGTTGAATGATTTCCGACACATATGTCTCTTGATGATGTGATTTCTCCATACAAGAGGCATGTTCAATATTCTTGTTTGCCTGATGCAGGAGTAAATCAACAACTTGTTTTATGTATTCTTGATTTTGAGAGGAACCGGTTGAGGCTTGTTCTTGGGAAAGATTTTGATTTAAAACAAATCCCATTGACTGTTTCCGGCCATGGCCAATAACATTTCATGAGACCATTTTCGGCGGGGTTTGCTGACTGGAGAGCACTGTGAAATGTAGTGTTCCATGAACACCCTTTCCTCTGACATGAATACTAGATGGGTCATTGGAAATTAACAGATGCAATCTTCTTAGTGCGCAATGGAATGAACTTTGAAGGGATCTCTACTACTTTTCAGCCTTCAGATATCGAGAGACTGATAGAGATGCCAAATAAATCTGATGTTGTAACCCTTCTATTATTATAAGATGACTTTCATATTCATCATAGGATAATATATTCTTTTTCAACTGACAAAGAGTTTTCCATATGTTGAGACGAATATCATGAATTCCATCTTCCGTCAACATTTCTGGAATGTCATACTGAGAGTCAGCCAGAGGCCAAAACATGACTCACACTTCACCTTTCTCGAGTTGTTTTCTCATGTTCGACATTTCGTATTTATCATTCAATGAAGATTCTTATGCCTATTATGACCTGAGTTGTTGTTTCCTTGTTTCTTCATCGGGTTCAACAAGATTGGTAGAGAAATAAATGATAAAACTAAAAGATGCATGACGTAGGGGTGGTTCGGAGAATTACATACACCCTAGGATATCTTCTGATTGATAATTTATTTCACCTCCTAGCGATGAAGCATCAGACATGACTGGTTTTGCATTTGAAAGTTCCTCAAGATAAGAGGGATTTCTTGGAACTACATTTTCCACTAAATCATTTTCTGGGCAATGTGCAACACTACTGCGGAGAAGAAATTCGCAGCGAAATATATCACCATGGGGAGGACCACCATAATGGGTTACAACAAAAGATGAGATCTCTTGCTCCATGGTCTTCCGACCACACAGAGGGTTCCTTTGTCTCTCATCTGAAGATGAAACTTCGAGATCGACCAAATTTTCATGAAGCAAGCCTTCATAAGGAAGTCTCTGTTGATGACCTTCGAAATTAATGTTCCCACTATTGAGAAATGAGGGGGTATAATATTGAATTCCAACAGATAACTGTCTGAGGGCTTCATGAACTCCAACATAGAGAAAGGACTTGTTACATATTGTCTCTTGATCTCCTGACTATGCTGGGCGGGTCTTTTTCTTGGATTCCTTCTTACTAGCTTTGCAAACCACTTGTTGAAGAATGTGGCTGCTTTGAGCAGGTGTATGTGCCTGATCAGGAAAGATGTCCAGGTTAGGCTGACGATCTCCACTCAAATCAGGTGTCTGTGCCTGACTTGGTTGTCCGTATGATATGAGGGAGTATGCCCGACAACCCTCCTGGACTGGAACAAATGTGTGTGTCAGTTTCAGAGCGAACTGTTGATGTGTCACTCCACTGGTAGGGATAGATTTATGTGTCTTTCCCGGATATGCTGCTGAAGTTGTTATAATATCCTGACATGCATCCAGAATATGAGCAGGGATTTTCTTCTGCTCTTTCACCATTGATAGAATATGCTTGGTGACTTCAGCTATCGGCACGGGGATATACGTCCATTCCGTGCTTGGAGTAGGTGTGTGTGCCTGCTCCTGTCCTCCTTTTCCTATCAGTGAATCCTGATAGTACTCAAGTGTGGGGGCAGAGAGTTGAGTCTGCCTCAATTTTTTGTCGGGGCTTTCTGACTAACTTCTCCGAATGCTACCAAGTGATACTATTGGTAGACTTGATTAATACTAGCAGGTGTATATGCATGTTGATTTCACTTCGTCGAACGTGGTTGACGAGATCCATCATATGTAGTCAGATGAGCCTGCTGACTAATTGATGACGTATAAACAGGTGTATGTTCTGGCCTATAGTACTCCGCCGGAATTGCCTGGCGGGATTGGCGTGATGCTGCTAGACGAGTCTGTTGGATATCAGAATTAAAACGGGCAGGTGTGTGTGCCTGGTCATTTCTTGCCACCGTGTTAGGTTGGTGGACTTCTCCGTATATGGAAGAGATGAGAAACCTTCTCACTATTGACTGGATTCCACCTCTAGTGGTTCGTCTTTCCAGCTTGGGTTCGAGGAACCTGAGCCAAATTCCTGGATTCGGTACCCTCATCATGTTGATGGCGCACTACCGCACGATTCTGGTGGTGATTATTGATAGGAGCCCTTAGGAAGGACTCCTTCTTCGTTGAAATAAGGCCATGAGGGACCTTCTCGTTCTCCTCCCCAGAATATGGGAGTGAATGGTGATTGAGTTCCGGGGATAATGACCTGAAATGTTTGGAGATGGTAGTTAGCATCGCCTGCTTCTTGATCACTAGTCATCGTTATCTGGACGACCAGTGTGAGTTGTTCACTTGGAGGTCTTGTCAGGTAGCCTCCAGAGTTGGTATGTTACCGTGTTTATGGTACTCCTTAACTAGCGCATTTGATTCCCAGCATTGAAGACGCTGAGTAGGTGATGTCATCCTCAAAGCGGATGACGATCTAGCAGTAGTAGCAGCAGTGGCATTTTTAGCAGCAGTATTGACAGGAGTGAACTTGAGAGCAGCCATTCTGGAAATGCTGAAGATCATGGAAAAGAGTTCCTATTTGATATAACAGACGTAATCAAGATAAATTCAGCCACTACATCTTTTGGATGAGCACATATGTCAATGATTGTTCTTGTTGGCCCTCTAATTGAGTTTTAAATAGGGGCCTAACAAATAGGTAAAACATCCTTTTAACTTGGGTAAGGATTTACGTCAGGTTCACCATTTTTTTCCCTCAGAATTTGGGGATGACCTCCTTGATTTGAGGTTCAAACATTACAATCGGTTTCTAACGGGTTTGTTCATAGAACTGGAAACATCCAACGATTCGGCATCCATTTGGACCTACTTTCCAAAGGTAGGAACTCATTAAATTGTAGACTGATGAGGCTTAAGAATTTGCATTGGTCGAGAGGATGGGAGGTTAGACTCATTACACCTTTTTTAGGGGAATTATTGACTACTCTGGGACTCTCTTTATAAATTTAAGTTATGTTTGTGAATCCTTATTACATTACCATGTATAAAATGAGATTTCCTTCAGATCTGACAATCAATGATTAAATATATAGGAAATATAGAGATTCTTTAATATGTATTCGAGGTTATTCGTCGATAGAGAATCATCTGTATTTATTATAGATTCTTGTTCAATGGTATCCTTCGACACATTTATATAGAATTCTCTTGGTCATTATGATGACCATGCTGGTTTTAAATACACTTAGTGGGGCACTTGAATTTTATTGTCATTCAAAAGGAGATGTATTATTTCAGAGTTGGGATCAAACCCACAGATGGGCTACCTACATATCCTTTGTTTAGAAAAGGAATCAGAACCCACATAGTTCGAGTAAGGGAGTATGATGTTTATGATTGATGGCTCAAATAAGTATTTCATAATTACTTTTACACTCTAAGCTTAGGTTTGTCATGATCGGTGTGAGAAACAAGAGGTATTGGTAAAAATCAGACAATTGTGCCTTGAAAGATGCAATCATAAGAAATAATGTGCGACTTATGTATGTATGACTGCCCAAATAAATGAATATTAGGATTTATTTCAGGGAAGAAATCCAAGAACAGGGTCCATAAAGGTATATGTGCTTCATGGAGATTTTGAATACTCTAACTTGGGGCATACTCCAGAAAAGGAGGCCCAAATTAGGAGAGAACTTATGATTGGGTTTTACTCATGATAAGGAATCACAGATCAAAGGTAAATTAGGACTTGTTAATAGAAATTAAGACTGGGACTTACTGTTGAAAAGGATGCCCAGGTTAAGAGACTGGAAAAATTAAGGGGCTTGCGGCTTACTCCTGAAGAGGATTCCCATATTTGAGACTGGGGATTATTCCTGAAATGGAGGCCCAAGTTAAGAGAATTATGGTTGGGGATTACTCTTGAGGAGGATATCCAAATTAGGGGATTGGGTCTTACTCCTAAAAAGGAATCCCAGGTTAATGAGGACTTGGGGCTTACTCCTATGGAGGATGCCCATATTTGGAAATTATGACTGGGGATTACTCCTGAAAAGGAGGCACAAGTTAATGAGGACATTGGGGCTTAATCCCAAGGAGAATGCCCATATATGGAAATTATGACTGGGGCATACTCCAAATGAGGATGCCCATATTTGGAAATTATGATTGGGGCTTACTCCTGAAAAGGAGGCCCAGGTTAATGAGGACTTGGGGCTTACTCCTAAGGAGGATGCCCATATTTGGAAATTATGACTGGGGCTTACTCTTGAAAAGGTGGCCCAGGTTAACGAGTTCTCTCATCTTAAAGGATGAGGTTGAATGAATGAAATCTCAATCTTTAGTGACATAAAGATGTGTAAATAACTAGGTTTTGAGGGATATTCCGCAGAATTCCTTTCAGATAATGAATTCAAATCAATAAATCATGCCATAAATGGATTTGAAGAGTGTCTTGAAGACTGAATCCTGAATAAGAGAGGTGGAATGGCTTAAGAGGGATGAAATGGACCAGAAGGGCACCCCAAAAGGTAGGGGCGCACAAGTCCTGGCAGGCGCGCAGGTACTGCGTGGGCGCGCAAGTCCTATTCGCGTAGGTATACCTACCCGACACATGGTTACTTGTGCGATGGTTAACCTGTAAGGTAATACTTGGGCGACTCTTGGTTAAAGCCTTTAGAATCATCTTTAGGTTCTTCCAAAAGAGTGGCACACATGTTCTATTGAAAGAGTTAGGCGGTGCACAAGTGTGGCTATTTCACTTAAGGGCTGGCCACTCAGGCATGCAATTGTTGATGAGTTTCAACACATAGGCCTTCCTCCCCCTCTTTAGATCTTCTTTTCTATGTAATAAATTACCTTATAAGTGTTTTAGAAGCTTTGAGAAGAGACTAGGGCGCCGGGAGCTCAAAACTGAGTTTCTGGAAAAATTTCTCTCCGAAATGGGGGGGCGCACATAGTCTATTTATAGGCTAGAGAAGACACTGGGCAGTTATCCTTTAGGGCGCGCATGTCACTTGCGCGACCATTAGGTGCCACGCAAGTGGAATTGCGTGACAGTGATGGAACTTTCTCGACACATGTGCTTTTGAATCATTGTTCATGCCTTTGTCGAATTTTTTATGTTTTCTTCAAAGGATGCATCAATTTGTGCTAAGTCATTTACCTTTCCATTCTTTTAGACAATGTGATGAAAAAGGAGCATCAACAAACACTAGTAAAAGGAAAACATACATAGGTGACAATACTCATGGGAAAAGCGAATAGTAAAGGGAATGTTCCTTACATCTCACAAATTTTTCTCCAAATGGGATGTTTGATATTTTTTTCATTACCATGTTCCAAACTCTATTATTTCTAAATTTTGGAGTGATTGTCTATAAATTGTGAAAATGAATAATTGGAAAGTAATTTTTTCTTCTAAAACTACCCATCAATCACTTATAAATGGGGATTACATTCACCCATTAATTATATGCCATTAATTTTGAAATTATTCCTATAACAATATCCTTTATTCCTACTACGAAACTATCCCATGAAAACAATCCCTTGACCATAGTTATTTATCTTAATCCCTCCATTTCCTGTAATAATTCCAAGGGAAACCAAAATTTCTATAATGTTGATTTATTTACATTCCTCTTTGTATTTATTTTAATATTATTATTCCAAATATTCACTAAAACTATTAATAAAATTACATCAGTATCATTATTTTAATAAAATTTAATTTCATTAATTTTTAGAAACATTATTCATCACTTTCCAGCCACTAAGAGAGACCAAAATATTGATCGTTCATATGTGCAAACTATAACCTTCATGACCTGAGGTGATTCATTTTTTATAAATTATTCTCATGAACATTATAAATTATATATTTTATGAATAAATATTTTTTAAATAGAATATATAAATTTCATAAATATCAATTTTTCATAGACCATCATTATATCAATTAATTGGGAAATGGGATCGGTAAATGTGGATACGTGCAGACTACCACTTCCATGAATGAGAAATTTCAATTTTCATAACCACCTATCATTGATGGATCATATAATGGATTTAATGGGTATATATTATTTATATTACATGTTTTTGTTTTGTTATATTTCACATTATCATTATCTAAATACATATCCTTACTCATTAAATCTTTATAACACATTTCCATTTTGGTCGATTTAACCATTTATGTAAATGATGTTATAATGAGTATATAATAATTGATTATAGGATTTTATATAATGGTTATATAATTTAATAATTTTATATTAAATATTTTTTAATTATTCATGTATTGTTTTTTAATATATAAAATAATTATTAATATATCACTTTTTTATTGTTAAACATGTCGAAAACAAGTTCATCAAGATTTCCATTTTCACAAGTAGTATAAGTTTCATTATCCTAATGGGATTTATATATCAGTATTTATTTTTAAAAGAATATTATTATATCCTAAATGATCTATTAATAATGAAAATTTAACCACTTAGTAAGAATCTCTCTAGTCTTCATAATTTTTTTACAAAATAAGGAACAGTGGTTTTCTACAACCAAAAATGAAAATTAAATATAAAAGATAAATATATTTGTAATATATGGTTATAAAATAATTATAAAAAGGGTATAACATTTATATTATGGTTATAATATAATTTTGTTAATACATTTGAGTTCATTATATTGTATTTTAGAGTGTATTCGACAACGAAGGAATAATATTGAGGGTTTTTGTCATAGATTCCTCAATTTGATACATGTTTTCTATTATACACAAAATTTCATTTATGAGGTTAATATAATTCCAATTTTTGATATCATTTCATTAATTATGTTTTAATTATTTTATTTTAATTTCAGTTTCACGGCTTCTCTTCATTGAAAATTGATTAAAACATTACTGAAAATCCAAGGGTTCTTTGTATCAAACATTAATTCCTTGAAACATGTTTATGTATACGTCGTGTTTTCTTTTATACTAGTATATTCCCTACCCATGTATGTATATTTATCATTAATTTTTATTATTCATGGTAAATACATCCAAATTAGTTACTTTTCATAAAATTAATTTTTACATTGTTGTTACCCTAGTAGTATGGTGTTTTAGTAACACAATTTTCATTCATTGGGTTATTGTCACTTATCTTATACACGTTTCATATAAGATGGGTATATTATACCCTTTGATTATATTATGTGTTATTTTCATTATTCACATTAATAAAATTTAGACCCCACAGTTGAAAATATTTTATACTTCAATGAATATATTACTCACAAGGTATATTGATAAGCCAAATCTAATTACACTAGGTTAATGTTGTTTCTTAATGAACATTGTTATTTAATGATTTGGTTATTCACCCATTAAGTTTTAATAATATGGATATTTCTCTACCTATATGGGGAAATAAATTTTTTTATACAAATTAATTATTTTTTACACATCTAATAATACGAGTCTTGAAAAGGTATTTTGAAAATAATAAAAAGTGTTTTTACTTTAATATTAACATGATTCATGTTACTCTTATCATTATATCAACATTATGATTATGTATTTTTTAACATACATTATTAGATATTTTTTTTAAATTTAATGGTTTTAAAAAAATTATTGATATAATTTAAAAGATTTCATTGAAAGAATATGAATTTTTTTATTTTACATCAATGATATCAGTTTATTATAAAATATCATCTAGGTCATTACTCCCATTTGACTTGTAATTGTTAAAATAATTTACCCTAATAAAGTTTTTATCTCATGATTTGCACTCTAATGTATATTTTAAGTTTGAGGGACTGATCACATGGTTGGAAAAAATTTGATTCATGATCCCTTCTTATGTGGTGTGGTTTGAAGAATTATTTTTGTAAGGGTGATTTTAATTTATGTAAAAAACCCTATATGTTTCCTCTATTTAAATAAGGGTATGTTAATTTGAACCTACCCACCTTATTAGTCTAGATTTGTAATAATCATGTTATTCCAACATTGAAATGACCATATACTTGTTTCCCTATATAGTGTGAAAATATAACATTAAAAAGTTTAGTTTATAGGATATTCACCTAGAAGAATATTCATGTATTGTATAGGGATGTATTGAAATTATTAATTATTAATGACTATTAAAAAAGGATTATTATGTATTTTAGTTCTATAATTTTTATTATATAGATAAACGTGTTTTTATGTATCTATTGGTTCCATTGGAAGTGATAAGAAATATATTGTTGAATCTTATAGTTAATTGATTAGGCTTAAACAAGTGATTAGTGTGGACTAAAATTAAAATACCCTCAATTAATTGATGGGTTTCTTGATACAATAAATCATGGATTTTGGTGTATGCCTCTCCCCATAGCTGTATAGTTTCTTACGACATGCCATGATATCATTTTCTAATGTCCAACATTATATATTCACTCAGTATGACACCCATTACTATTATTATCCATGTTTTAATTTATAGTCATGAAAATAGAATGCTCTATATTTTAGTTGATTAATGAATTATTCATATTATTTATACCTATCCTATTATGTATTTAATGATTCTGCTTTAAATATATTAAGATATATGTTTCCATTACAGAGCGTTTTGTTTTCCCCTACTTATTTTTCGACATTCCCAAGTTATGAACGTTATATTACACATGATATGTCTAACATGAGAGGTTTTATAGTGAATTTGAGGGATATTTTGAAAACAATTTATTTATTAAGTAGTTTTATATAGTGAGAAACATCCATTTATATAAGAAAGACATAGGATTTAATAGTTTATATTTTTCAATATTTCTTTAAATCTATAAACATAAAATCTATTAGGAATGTATGTAAAAAAATATTTTTATTATGTAAATTAATTAGGGGATATTTATTTATAGAAATCTATAGTTGGTATTAAATCTAGTATGTAAGTATTTTATTTAGGTACTAAATCCAATAGTTTCATTATACTGAATAAAAGTTGGTATCAGATTTGGTTTTAGATATCATTAGAGGTTATGGTGTTTTTTAGGATAATTTAATGGCTAATTTTTTAAGGATGATCATAATTTCAAATATATAGAGAATCCTTTGAGATGATTTTTGATCTAAAATTGTGGTAATAATTAAATTTTTATTTGTGGATTTGGTTAAGAGAACAATTGTGAAAAACCAAGGGATATTTCTATGAGATAATTAGAATTATATAATAAAATCCTATTTTATTTACAATGTAAAAATTTTAGGGTTATACTAGAAATTAAATCATTGTACAAATAGTAAAAATGGATGCAGTCTATGACACAGAAGTATATATGAGTAAAAGTCAAATACGGATATGTTATCTATTAAATATATAATCCCTTTGTGCATGAAAAATGAACTAACTAAACACTAGGGTTGATACTCATGTGGGATATTTGTTGGTTAATTCAAATTAACTTTTTGAACCATTAGAAGGTATTTGAATATGTTTAGGTTAGATATCCAAATAGAAAAAAGGCCATTGATAAAAAATATTGAAACATATTAATTAATATTATCTTTCATGGATAAAGGGTAGGATTGATTTTGAGTAAATATATTTCAATGTTTTTTATGTTTAAAATATTATAATTATATTTATGGCAATTTTTTAACTCAATTTTGAGGATAAAGTAAATAAATATGATAGAATACAACCTAAAGAAACATGGATTGAATATAAATTAATTGATGTTGACTGGAAGTATAATTTCAAATTGTTTGACATTCTAAGGATGGATTTAAGAACTTAAAATAATTTTATTATTTTTCAAAATCACATTAAATACTTTTAGTTTATATAATGGTTGATTATTGAAGGACCCTTTTTAATAGTAGGTGTCATAGAAACTGTAGAGATTGACCCAACAAGAAAAATAAAGTTAAAATGTTCAATATTCAAATACCATAATTTATATAAAACCAATTATAATGCATTATTCTTAACTAAGTGAACATCTTTCAAATCTGAAACACACCAAAGAATAGAACATTTGAATCTCATAGGAACTCAGGTGGGAAAAATGGTGTAGGAATGAATATTCAATTTCAAGCATTTAATAAATTTGGATACAAAAATTGGGGAATATCCTAAAAAAGAATTATATATTATATATGTGTGGATACGAAGGTTATAAGACTCACAAGTGTAAGATAAAGTGAAAAGATAAAAAATTCACTACGTTAATTGCAAGAGAGTGGGGAATTATACGACTCAATGCCCAAATCTAAGGGAAAATGAGAGAAATAGTCCCCAACAACCACATGAATAAGGAAAATAATATCAATATACTTTTAATGTAGTGGATAGTGAGTTTTCATTGAATATTTTATTGTTTCTTATATCATGTAAGTTTTATCCAAATACTAAATGTTTATTTAAAAATAAAATCCTCGAGTGGTATGACTATCAAATAAGTCATTTTTATTTTTTATGGGGATTTATTATTTATGAATACAGATATTCTTCACCAATTATAATTCAATGTGAAAATAGAGAATGGTTATCTCCCATTAAAAAGTTATTATAATAATATTTTGACATTGAAAATCCTAATTTTGCATCCTAAATAAACCAATGATCATATAAAAGTGTATGGTTAACTTTGAGTTCCAAATTGAAATTAATATAATTATATGAGTCAAATTTTTAGGACTCAATATATTTTATCGAAAAAATTTAACACACATTGAATTTAAAATAAAACATATTTTAAATTAACTAAAAAAATTTGATTGATTTCTCTGTATGAAACAATGAACTTAAACGAAACTACGATATATTTATATTAAATATAAATATTGTAGTATTATTACTAAAAGCTATTTATTAAATTATAAAGAATGAATTTGAGTATCTGATTTACAATACACACAAAAACACACACACACACATACATGTAATAAATTATAATTTTTGTGAAAATGAAATAAAATTAGTTTTCCAAAAATTAATAATAAGATCATTTATTATTTATTAAAGTAAATTTCAAAAAAAATATCTTTTTTGAAATATGAATGCCTATTTCAAGAAACATGTAATTAATTTTGATAAATTGTGTTTTAAATTAATAATTTGATATCTCAAATGTAGTAGTTAAATACTATGAAATTATAGTAAAAAAATTAATACTTTAAAAAATCAATTTCCAATAAAAACCGGTTTTCATTAGATTTTATGATTTTATTAAAAATTGATTTTTAAAATCTAATAATTTTAGATTTGGAAAATTAACATAATATTTTTATTTATAATAATAATATTATTTCAATATTATTTGTTATTATTTTTTTGAAATAATTATTTTAGGTGAATAGTGAGATTACTAATTTTGAAAAAAGTTGTAACTTTTAGGACATTATCGTATTATAATAATGAATTAAATGTTTTGGAATTTTTATTAAAAATTTATATAGATTTATAATGAATATATATCATTTAACGAACTATTTATTTTTAATAAAACTTATGTATATTAGTTCGGAAACATATGTAATATTTAACTCTAAAACCTATTTTTATGCAATATGTGCATTTATTTTGAAAGTAAAATTTATCAAGGATATAAATTTTAATTGATAACATTATTTTTGTTTTTTTTTTATTAAAATTATCCAATTTTGAAATGTTTGTAAATTTAATTATGGTAATTTTTATTAATTTCCTTGTGTGAAAATAAAATTTACTAAGGTAAAATTGCACTTTTAAAAACAGAATAGTAACGGGTAAAATCCATAAATCACTCAAATTTGATTCCAAAAAAGACTTGATGAAATTTTTTTCAAACTTTAATATTTTAAAATTAATTAATTTCAATTATTTGATGTTATTTACCATGAATAGTGAGTTATAACATTCCTATAATCAATCTATTTCTACGAAGATTTCATACGAAAAATATAAGTTCTCAACATGACATTTAATTTATTATTAGAATTTCATTAAATTTTAGATTCATAGTCATTATAATAATTATTAAAATAAAAAAACATAGGGACATTATTATTATTAAATTTCATTATATTAATAGGAAAATATTTAATCATTACTTTTTATTCACTAAGAGAGACCAAAATATAGTGTGTGTATGTGCGGTCTACAACCTCCATGATGCAAGGGGTTCGTTGTTCATAAACATATATCGTGGATTATATAAATTATAGATTTTATTAATAAATATGACTTATATGTCACAAATAAACTTATGAAATTATCATTTTAATATACATTCATTATATCCATTCATTGAGAAATGGGATCGTTAACCGTGGAAACGTACAGAATGCAGCATCCACAGATGATGAATTACATTTTTCATCACCACCAATCATCGATAGTTCCGAGAATATATTTAATGTTGATAAATTATTTTTATTACATTTTTTTAATATGTATATGTCACATTCTCAATATCAAAATATCTCTTGGTACACATAAAATCATTATAAAATGTTACCATTTAGATCGACTTAACCGTCAATGTAAAATATTTTATAATCATTTTGGGATGTCATGTAATGTAAAAATATTATAATAGTGATATATTTAATATTTTTTAATTGTTCTATAATTTATTTTGTTGATATTAAATATATATTAATATAACACTATTTTTTCATTAAATGCATAAAAACTAGTTCATCATTATTTCACATTCAAAATTCATATTTAGGTAATTTACCAAAAGAAAATAAGAATTATTTAGTCATTTATGAAAATAATTATTATATATTTAATTACCTAGGTATTATTAACAATAATCCCTTTTTTGATAATTTATCATGTCTTTATGATGTTTGTATGAAACTTACAACAAAAATTTATGATACATAATAATGAATGTAAAATATAATTATTTAGTAGTGATATAGACATTGAGTACAAAAGAATGACCATTTTATATAGTGAATGTATAGATGTTCGGAATTCATTTGAGTTATGTCAAAAAAAAATCCTATGAGAGATATGGGATGAAGGTACATCCAGTTATTCTCTATATAAGGAAACCATAGAGGAATGATTTAGCTTTTTCAAAGCCACCAATACCCACCAAAGCTGATTCATTGGCTTATGAAACTTTTGACTCTTAGTTGTATTACATGAAGGATAATCCCCCAATGAGTGTGAATAATGGTCCTTATAAATATATGGTAGATTTTATTATGGAGTTTAAAAATGGTGATCCCACTATAATTGGTTTAGTTGATATTGGAACTCTAGCTACTAGACACACCGTTGTTTGGACTCCAGTTTCCACTAACCCTACAAATCCACAAATAAACGCTAACCATGTTGTTGCCTCGTAATGTGATGGGTCTACTAAACAAACTCATATTATGGAGGGACACAATAAGGCTCCTCAAAATATTTACTATCATCAATATATTCATAAAAAGTTTAGCACCTCAATATTATCTAAGAAGTGGGGTAACATCTCCCATGAGGAAGGGAAGGATGATTGTTCCCCATAAAGGAAATGAGTAGTGATTGTGATTATTCTATAAAATATACATTGTTAACTATAAAATGGAATGTGGTTGACCGTTAGGGATTCAAACATTATCATTTTAATAGAAAGACAACTAACTATTGCTCTAACACATCTCAGACAATGTCTACCAGGTCCTCTTCTAAGTTTTCTGATACGTTCAATATATATATTCTTAATATAATCAACATAGGAAAGTCCCAATCTGAGTGGGACACTGTATATGACTCTGATTATAAAAATTGCATGTATTATTATGATTTATGATTTATTTTTTGAATGACTAGGGAATGCCTATGTGTTTGACCCATCGTGTCTCCCATGTACTTTCGTTTTTTCATTCATAATATCTGGCTACAATCTTTTCTTATGGCTGAACATATCTAGTATGATTAATTTGTGAATTTTTAAAATAAAGTTATAAACTAATTTCAAAAAGGTTATTAATTGATATTTTTGATAAAATATAATTAATTAATATATTTATCTTCATTATATATGAGGTTAGAGTATATTTGAATAATGAGAAATAACGGTAATTGTTTTCATCTCAAATTCCTCTCTCTGATACAGGTTTTCTATTATGAAAAAAATTTAATAAAATGGGGGTTTTAATACCTATTTGAGATATCATATCTGGAATTATACCTTAATAATTTAATTTTATGATCAATTAAAATGCCACTCTTCTAGGGGTTTTGATAAAAATGTTACTCAAGATGAATAGGATCGTGCCCTCATGGTTTCATTCCATAAAGAATGTTTATGTTATTAAACATATTTTAATTTTATTATATTATTCACAACATATATATGTATCATTATCATATAATATATTCTTTATGGAAATAATAAAAAAAAGTTACTTTTCATCAAATTTCTTTTGACCCAACTATTACGTAAGATACAAGGCTTTTTGGTAACTCAACTTTTATTTATTGAGTTACAATTATTTCTATATTAAATTTTCCATATAATTTTGGTAAATTATACCCTTTAAAAATATTAGGTGTAATTTAAATTATTTTCCTTAAAACCACATAAATCCACATATTTCATATATTTATTACTCCATGGTTTATATTGCATGTAAATGACATTAATAACTCAAGTATACTTTCCTTGAGTAATTTTTTTCATCATAAATGTTATTATCCATGATTAAAAACTTACACCATTATATTTTATTGTATGTTAATTTCTTTACCTATATTTTTAATCAATATATTTTTATACAATTAATTATTTTTTACTCTTCGAACAATTTGAGTTCTAAAAAACTATTTTTAATATAATAAAAAGTGTCCTCCATTAACATTTATATGTTGTATCTTCCTATTAACATTTCAAAAATATATTAATCAATTATATTCACGGATTTATTTTTTTATATAAATTTCAAAATTAATGGTTCTTAAAAAAACAACAACATAATATTATAAAAACATTCCCTTGAAAAAGATTTGTAAATTTGTATTTTATGTCAATATAAAAAAAATCTAAAATATTTTTTGTGTTTTAGTTTCCAATTAAAATATTATTTTCAATATGATTTACCATCATGGTTTTATGTTTCATGAAATATACTCTAATATATATTTATCATTTTGGGTATTGAACCTCTGGTATCAAACAATTCATTTATTGATATCTTATTTTGTGAAAATGTTTGAAGCATTGGGTAAATGGGTGTTTTTTGTTTTTTATAACCATTATATTTTTACTTTATTACACTGGGGATATAATATTTTTTCGCTGTCCATTTTAATTATCTATATTGTTTATGATCATTTAATTCCAGTATTTACATGACCATATACACATTACCCTATGTGATGTGAACATATCATTTTAAAAAAATCAAATTTGATGGTAATAACCTTGAAAAAAAATTTATAAATTGGATTGGGAAGTATTTAAATTATTAATGATATTAATTTCTAACATTTATTGATTACCAAATGAAATTTAATATATTTAATTCAATAGATAAAAATGTTTTAATCTGGCCAAATGTTCCTTATGTAATGTAATGAAAGTTTCTATTTATTCTTATGGTGAATGCATATGAATTAAACAATTAATAGGATGCATATAGCATTATATTGACTCCAAATTCCATTATATGTCTCAGGTGTCAAAATAGATTTGGTTTTTGGTTTATACCTCTCCACCATATTAGCATAGTGTCTTCTCACAAAGTATTGACATCATCTTATGATGTTTGGAATTATTAATTCAATCATTATGAGTTTAGTAGTTATTTCTATCTATATATTCATTTTTTATATTGGATATATAATACTTTCATATTTAGTTTATTAAAGAATTATTCATATTCTTTATTCTATTCTTACTTTTTATTCCATTATACTATTTTTAGCAGCATTAGTAATAAGATACCCTTTTTTTGCTTTTGAGATCACCCATTATTATGTTTCTAATTCACTATGTTATTAAGAAACTTCTTAAATATGATATGTATAATATGGTATTTTTGTTGAATATGGGTGAGATGATTAGGAATTGTTATGGATTAATTAGTTTCTTATTGTGTAAAAATATTCCATTAGTTGAGAAATACATGGGCTTTATTTGTTTAGAATTTGTCCAATTTATATAAAGATATAAATCTAAATTGTGTGGGTAATGTATGTAATATGATATTTTCATTAAGTTATTTAATTATTGGATTTTTATGCCTAAAATTCAATATTTTTTTGAAGGTAGTATGTAATTTATGTGATTTTGGAATTGGATTTGAGAGTGGGGAATGGGTCATCATACATTTAACATTACATATATCATTAGATTGAGGGAAGATCTAGAATTTCTTGGTATGTGGAATTTATAATCTGGTGGTGTTATCCCATGCTTTCATGGGGTTGTGATGAATACTGATGACTGATGGGTTCTTCAAACAACATGGGATCACCATGGTTGTTATGGATTATGTATACACCCATCCTTAATAATTTCAAAATATGGTGTCTTTACACTATAATTCACTTTCTTTCATTACCTAAGATATTTTAGGGTTATAGTTTTAGATAATAATACAAAAACTAACGTAAAAAACATTCAAATTACAAATTAGACATTTATAATCCACATCCATTTTTCAAAAAACATAAACCATTTACAATAAAACATGTTTTATTAAAATGACTATTATTCATGAAATTAATCAGGGCTTCTTTTTTTCTTATCCATTTTTGAACCATGTGAAAAACATTTAAAATTGTGCGATGAGAACAATATCTAAATAAAGAACCTATACAAAGAATTAGAGGTCAATTTTTATTCATGATTTCTTATAAAATATTTTTTTTTTGAAATTTAACTATGGGCTATGAAAAAACAATTTAACACCTATGAAATCAACATTTTAAAGGTTATAGTGTATTTGAAGGGCATAATGGGGCAATACTAACTCAAAATTTTGAAATTATTGATAATTAATCAATGATTTACTTGATGATAAACACCATGGACAATGTAATTAAATAAAAGATTAATTGCTAATATAATACAACAACCATGTTTTAGGATTAACAAATATTATTTATAATTAATTTAAGTAATTAACGAATTACTTAGTGATGAATTCATTAATTTTTTACAGACTTAAAAACATCACTACATTATACCATATTTAAGTTATAGTAATCAATATCATATTTCCTCATGAAGTGACCCACATGTGTTTAGGGACCCTATAAAAATTACTATAGTAATATATTGAAGCAAGGTTGGTACATCCTAATTCCCTCATTTATCTTCTTTGAATTCATAATGATTATCTTCCTGGTAGTGTTCTCATAGATATATCTAGACATTAGAGTGGTGGTGAAGGAGGATTTCTCATCATTATTGATAGTGTTCTTGGATGAGTATCTATATAAGTCTTTGATAGGATTCTCTTTAAATGATGTTTTTTCGTACAAAACATATATTAATGAACGCTTGTGAAATTATATAATTGGAGTTAAATACTATTCATGAATGAAAGAATAATATTTATATGTTACTTGTTGTATTTCTTCATTCTTCAAAAAAACCATGTTTGTACTATTAATATTATATTTATTTCTTGACATTCTCAAAACTCAAAAATTAAATTAAATTTGATTTTATTCAAATAATATTCAATTTAAGTTATTTTTTTAGAACCATTAAACTATTTCTTTCATTACTATAAAGTATTTATTGAACCTTGAGTAATGAAAATTTATTTATTAAATAAATAGCTCTTAACTATTCATTCATAAATAAATAAATAAATATTATATTAACTAAAAAGAAAATATATATTTATTAAATATTCTACACCCAAAATAATCTCTCAAATAACATTTGTTGGAACATATTCATTCAATTAAACATGAATAATTATTAAACAAAATGAGGGGATACTATTTATTCGACTTGTTAAATCATAAAGAATATTTTTATTTCACAAAATATTTAGATACACATAGTGTACGAACCTCTATGCTTATTTAATAGAAGCATTAGGTGATGTTCCCAAATTCCAACATTGGATTATCAAACACTTCTAGCCACCTAGATAGAAGGGTGTTAATGTCTTAATGAAAACATTCATCATGAAAATACATATAATATAGTATAATCCATTTATAATGATATCTCTAATAAATAAAGTTGTATTCTTGTTCCCTCAACCTATGTTCTTAATGTATCATTAATTGAATTTAAATAAGTTGAAATTTCATATAGAACATTATAGACATATATTTATATATGCTATATCATTTCCATAAAAGAAACTAGGATATGAAATTATTATAAATAATGTAAACGTAAAAATACTTTTTCACATTTTTCATTAATAATAAATTATTCAATAAACAACCAGTATATCATACTTTTCCACAAACATATATATTTTTTATTTTCATCAATACAAAAAACTACATGACTCTTAAAATCCATTAATACTATTATTAATGTTTAATGACCAATAAACACATCTGTAGATAAGATCATCTAATAACTCATGGAAACATATATTTTATACTAATGTGTCTAATTTTCATAATCTTCTACACTGAAATTACCAAGTGTGTACAACATTATATGATGACTCAAATTCATATAATTCTACAACCTTGATATATTTTGTCATTTGTGTCAGTAAAATAAATTTTTTGGGCAATTTAACATATTTTTATGAAAGATATTTTGGAACTTCTCAGTTCTCAACATATTGGTGAACTGCTAGGACCATTTACTATGATTGATAATCTTAGAACATTATGACATGTTTTGATACTAAGAATAAAAATCAAGATTCTATAATAATTATATTAAGAATAAAAAATATGTATATAGAAACTCATAGTGTACACCTAAGTTTGTTATCTATCACCATATCCAACAGTCTCCCACTTACACTAGATCCAAGTCCTAAAAACCTTCAGTATGATATCCCTTACATGATACACACTCTTCTATTAATATAGTGTTTTTTCAAAGAGTCCCCCATGTATTATTTTATGGAAATTCTTCTTACTACAACTTCAACCCTCTAAAATATAACAAGGGATGATACTTTCAATGAATGTTATTTTTTTTTGTGACCCTGTATGTTTTGAAAGATCTACCGTTATAGTATTATCTATATACAGTGTGATATAGTCTTTAATAAAATGTAGCATATTTTTCTCCTTGAAAATGTTTCAAAACTAAATGACATATTTGGATACATAAAAAATAGCTATATACCCTAAATCCACTATAGAATTGGGGAAAACTGGAAAATTTTGTGTCTTCATGCTCATGGACCCACTATTGGGACTAAAACATATATTGATTGTAAATTATGATCATTACAATATGTTTGAAAACTGGAATCTATATAACCGTTAATAACTAGTTCTTTATTTCCTCCATTCACAGAGAACCTAGCTACCGTTCTTCTTGGATACAAAATGATTTCCTTAATAGCAGACCAATGATGTCTACATAGATCAACATGATATATTCCTACCATGCTCAATGTGTAGGTAACTTCAAATCCAGTATATGACATGAAATACATGATTGATCTTATCATCAAATTATATGAGTCCAACAAATTCTATATTTCTCATGTTGTGTCTAAGGACCAATTTTCCAATAAATATATATACTATGTGATATTGAATCGAATCACCTCTTGGATTTTTCTAAAATAAATTTCTTTATAATATAATCAATGTATATACCCTGAATTAGTCTAAGAAGCCTATTGGATATATCATGAATGATCTAGAATCTTAGAATACATACTTTTTTCCTATGTTTGTAATATAAAAATGATTGTTTAATGAATACATAACAAACTGTAAAATGTTTGTTTCAGTTCTATTTAGTACTATGTCATCAAAATTTAATACTAAGATAATCTCCACTTTCATATTAAATCAATTATAAACACATTGATCACATTAAATATTAATGAAACAAAATTATCTTATTGATTCATTAAGATGAATGTTCTATTAAATAGATTCTTATGTTATTCCATAAATGGTTCTCTACAACATTCATATTATCTTGAAATCACATAGAATCCCAAACCTTCAGGTTGTATTGATATAGAAATATTCATGAAGTTTCCCATTAGGGAAATATTTTTTGGAATCCATATTTTATAATTAAATGATATGGTATTTAGTTCTCAACATTATATTTCTAATGGATTTAAAAATTGAAAATATATAAAAGGTTTCGTCTTAGTCAATTCCTTAGAATTTTAAAACTTTTTCTGCCAGACATGCTTTATTGGTTCTTAACTTTCCCATAATATCCAATTTTATCTTCAATACATAATATCACTCAATTTAATTTACATCAACTAGTGGATCGATTAAAACCAAAATATGGTTTGATACATGTAATACATGTAATAATTCATTCATTCTTTCCACCTTACATATTCTATGATTTTATAATACTTATTTATAGGATATAGGTTCATTAATTTCAACAAATCTTAAGTCAGCATATTTGGTGTTTAGAAACTCATATATCTCTAGTCCTCGTAACTCTATAGTGGTCCCACATAGTACATGTGTTTCAGGAATAACTTATTCCATGGGGACATGTGGAATTATCTCTGTTACGAACTATTATGTATTTTGAGCATTAACATCATCGAAGTCAATTTAATTCCGCTATGCTCCTTTGGGTTGTGCTCTATATCATTGAAGAAATATTTTAGGGGAACATTCACTTTAATATGATGAGTTTTATAGGTATTATCCCATTATTTCCTTAGGATACCATATAATGATAAACTATTTGACGTGTTTTTGTAGTCTATTTCTGGATCTGGCCATAAAACTTTCCACACAACCCAATACATTTGAATACAAAAAGGGGGTTTCCTTCTACTCTATATATCAATGTTCTTTTTATTTTCCCCATTATTCCATATTCAGTTTATTTTATATTTCATATTATGTGATTCGTATCCCGAAATTATAATGGTATATCTACATGACTCATCATCAATCATACCAAGCATAGTAAGGTACAGTTCATCCATTTTTAAAAAACATTCCACTATGGTGTGTAAGGTGGAGTGGGTTGAGTTAGAATCCATAAACTTCTGTAGAAAGATGATAAAATTTTGGTTATAAAATTCACCACCTCGATCCATTAAAAAAATATTTATCTTCAATTCAAGTTAATTATGTAATTCATTCTTGAATTATTTGAACTTATCAATTGATTTATACTACTACCTCAACAAGTAGATATATCCATATCTACTCAAGACATCAATAAAAGTTGTGAAAAATGAATAACCACCGCTAGATCTTATTTTTAATGGTCCACCAACATTATTTTTTAAAAATCCTATATGATATATATCCCTATAATAATGTCCGCTAAATGGAGGTATGGTAAATATTCCTTGTAAACAATAACAAAATATTTCAAGTGGTTTTATATTTAAAGTGTCTAAATAACCATCTTGATATATCTTTGTCAAACACATCTCATTTAGAAGAACAAGATGGTTATTCCAATTCTAGTTGTAATATGATTATTAAAAACAATATTTATTAAAAAAAATTAATGTGTGTTTTTCATAATTTAATAAATAAATACCATTAATTATATATCATCCAAGGATTTTCATACATATATATTACATCATTTTTTGATGATTATTAATTATATTACATGAACACATGCTTGGGGACCCTAATAGTTTAATGGTTTCGGAAACATGGAAGCATTAACATTGTTTTATAAATGAGAAACATCATCTATCAATACGGTTTTCACATCTTTCACCCTTCTAAGAAATTTGATACATAATACATATCTTCATACCTAGGGGAAGTAAAATAAGAAAGCGTGAGCTCAGATGATCAATAAGAGTAAATAAGTGAGATACATAATCATAACATGGGAATTAGGGTTTGGAAACATTAGAATATCATTTGAAAATAAACCCATTCATATAATATATTATAATCTTGAAATCATGGAAGAATTATTAGATGTTCATATGAGTCATAATGAAGTTAAATAACATGACCATGTGATCATAACATTGGAATAAGACATGGAATTTCTACTATACACATATATATAGATAATCATTTCTATATTAGTTGAGGAACACAACAAAGAAAATCATAGTGAAAAATTGTTTTATTGAACATGGTTCACTCCCTATTCTAGGATAGTCTTATTCCACTCGGTTCACTCCTGGTTCTAGTCCTATTATAATGAACATGATTCACTCCTCATTCCAATCTTACCTATCTCATGAGATATAAATCCTTATTTGTGGTAGTATAATGATATATAGGTCTTAGCTGTCATACAATGAATTCATACATATGTTTTCCACAATTAAATAAATATTAATCAAATAATAACACATAAAATGAAATATGTTTTAGAAACATTATTACATTTCCTCACTTATCAAAAATAAATAGGTTTCATAATCATTTTTTTATAGAATAACTCATGAAGAGGAATCAGACTTCATAAGAGTTTCTTTATTTAGTTACCTCTGCAACAGAAAAGGGTTTGATAAACATCATTAAATCATAACATAAGCCCTTAAAAGAAATATTATTAATGTTTTCCTTAGATCATATACCTATTAAGCCATAGGAAACACCAACAGATGTCACTATTGATGGAAAATGGTCTTGAAAGATCTTTTAAAACATTTCTTGAGAAAAAAACCTTTTGTATATGAAAATCACTTTTTAAAACATTATACATTATGAAAACCATTTTCATTAATGATAGAAATAATGTCATATAAAGGAGTATTTTAATAAATGTTTTATCATGATTTTGTAAAATATTATTCATATTGTACATGTAAAAATGAACATTCCTTTAACGTTTTTAGTAAAATAAAAATATGAATTAATTAAAAAATGATATAAAGATTGCATTAAAACATTCATTAAAAAATAAAACGTGTGTGAAAATTTCATTGAAAAACATAACAGAGTTATAAAATATTTTTTGAAAACATGGTTTTGAACAAAAAATATGAATAAATAGAGAAATATTGTCATGATTTCTTAAAAATATTTTTCCTAATAATTTCAACAACCAAAGAGTGGGAAAATAAATTCATTAATTGAATATATCATGTATAACCAGAGGATAATAATAGTAATGAAAATTTTTGATATTTAGTTAATGATATATCAACATGGGTCACACAATCATAACAAATCCAAATAAATTATGAGATCACAACATAAAATATGCACCACTTTGGAAACATTGAATCATATGCCCCATGACGGAATAACATAACCTGAAACAACAATTATCATGATGATTAATTTTTTTTCTTGATATTAAATTTAAATATATGATGCATATACACCCTATGAAATAATATAGGTGCATAACAAAATGTAAATCTCAATGAACGAAAAATTAGAAAAAAACCTTAACTTAAGACTTGGCATCTATCCTAATTATTAAAACCTTCTATATAATAAATATATGTTTAATTTAAATATATTTAATGACCATATTCAAACATATAATAAAACATATTCGTCTATAATGACCTTTATTACCCATTTATTAACAATTCCATATTAATGTTATGTTTCAATTAATAACCTCATTGTTTTTCATATATGTCATGACTTGTTATTTTTTCTATTAATTATATCATGATTTCATCATCATTATAATGTAAACCATGAAATAAATATCTTTTATATTACTTATATATTTATTTATAGTAATCCACACATTTTAATGATATAAAATTAAGTACACAATTAATTGAGATGATAGGTTGTACGTACACAAGAACTCTATTTCAATATTCTTTTGGATTGAAATAAAGAGGATTAAATGATATATAATCAATAAAAATCATTTTTATTTCAAATATATCACATATATTCATCAAGACTATCTTTAATACATTCTATGTAATTTGTGAATGAATCACATTGCCCCTTGTGACATTATTCTTTCGTATATACAAATGACGTTATCATATTTCTAAAAAAATGGGAAGTATGGAGTTATCCGTAATATAATAATTCCAGAGTCATAATAAAATCATAAATATAATAAATATATGTTATAAATTATAAATATTTATTTATTTCCATATTTTAGTATTGGTAATGGATAAGTGAAAGATATCGGTTCGTGAGGCGGTAGTCCACCATCAACACGAACAATGATTTCATAACCCATACGATGAATGTGTAGATGATATAAGTTTAATAAATTCTTTTAATAACATCTGTGTATATTTACGATAGAGAGGTTATTAAATAATAATTTTATAATAAAAATTTAATGGGGTTTATGATTAAATAAAAAAATGTGATCGTTGATGAACATTTCCTCTTCTTCAGCTATTTACCTTAGGGTTACAATAAATGACTTCCCGAGATAGATTTCTACCCAATATATTGCTTCCAGAATGAACGGGGTAGGGTTGGGAAATTATTTGGATAGATATTGGGGGAAAAGTATTTTTTAAAGTGGGAAGAAGATATTAGTGGGTTAGACTTTTATAAGCGGAGGATAAGACACACATGGAATTTTTAAAAACAATTAAATTCTACCATGTTATTTACATAGATAAAGGTTCCATAATGGATAATATTATATCCAAAAAGATGATAATTTAGAAAAATTGAATTAATTTATTTTTTAAAGGCTTTTTAGGTAATTATGATACTTCTCATTTTATTTTAACCACCGGTAAACCAATTTATACCTTATCTTTGGTGATTAATTATTTTGTATTCACTATTTTTTTGGTAGAGAAAATATGTTTACCTTATTATAAATTATAAATTATATTTGTTTCAAATTATGTAATAAATTATTCCATATTAAATTTGAATAACATGAAAAAATTACATTAAAATAAATCCCATATTCGTGTCGAGAGAGATGTGTTTAAAAGAAAAATGATCAAATGTTTACGAAGATTGTATATATAAATTTAAAAAATTGATTAAAATAACCTAAATTGGATTAATCTAAATATAAATTAACAAACTATAATTTAAAATCAGTTTAAAATGATATTTTTTTTCTAAATAATTTATCTTAATAGTTATTTTTATTTGAAATTCAGTATTTTTTACTAATCATCCAAAAATGAAACATTTCAGAAAAATATAAATATAATCACACTATGATAATTTTGGAATTTTTAATTCAGAATATAATTGTATTTTATCAAATATATTTTCAAAATTGTTAAAAATTATTTTTTTATTGTCTACAAAAAGGCATAAAAATATTTTTTGAGAAAATAGTACTATTTTAACCATATAAAGGCCTCACCAAAAATTAGGTATTTTATTATCAATGTTTATTAATTATATAAAACTTTTATACAAAATAATTCAAATTTATTTATTATTATTCATATTTCTATATTTAACAATTAGGTTATAATGGTCTATTTTAAATAACAGTATAAATAATATATCATGGTTTTGGTAAAACACAATTTTTTGTGAAATGAAATATATGCTAATGTTGGGTATAGTGAAATTTTATCATGATGTTGTGTATTAAATAATATTGACTGGGTTTTTGTATAATTAAATCCATCAAAAAAATTAATGTATCAAAAAATTTATAAAAACACAGGGTTTATATTCTAACCCCTTAAAATGAATTTTTCCCTCAAAATTTTTCATTATAATAAAAACAATTGAAGACAATTATAACTCATATTATTCTAAATTTCTCATGTTTCTTCTTCAAATTGGATGTCTCACAACAAAAAATTGAATAGGTGATTAGTAATGTTTTTAGAACGTTATCTATATGATCTTTCATTTCCATCAATGGTTTCACATAAGAAATCACTTTCTACAATAGTATGACCTTTGAGTTTAGTAAATTTTATGGTTCATGTATGTACTTCCTCAATATAGATACTCGGAACACGTTATGGAATTAGGAGAGGTTCACTGTAAGTGGGAATCAATGGGATACCATCCAGATATGATCAATATTTTAAGACATAATGACATACCTAGGTCTTAGTTTACATTTCTTCATGAATCTCATAACCTTATTCAAAAGTCTAATTCTTAGAAACTCATTATCACACAATTAACATTTTATATTACATGGGTGATTGTCAGTAAAAACCCATTTTTGACACCGAGATGCCTTGATATGTTGCTGAATAGATCTAAACTTGTTTTCTATTTCCTGGGCTATCTCAGTTCGTAATAACATTATTTTTCCAAATTTATTCCCTCACATTGGAGCACTGTATTTATTTCTGTAAAATAAGGATCAATATGAACAATTTAGTGAAAGATATTTTTGTAATAAAAATCAACTATAAGAATCTATTGATCCCAAACATCTGTTAAATTTAATAACTATGATCTAAAAATATCCTCTACGGTTTGAATTGATATTTTAAACTGACCATATTTTTGGTGATGATACATAGTTCCAGAAGTCAATTTTATATAAAGATCTTGAAAAATATTTTTATAGAATTTTGAGGTATCCCTAAGATCATGATCTGATAAAATGGAATATGGGTCTCCATGATACATTACAACATCCATAATGCATACCCTTGCAACATTATACAAATAAAAGTCTTCTATGATATAGATAAATTGTTGTGATATAGTAAGTTGATCGACTAGGACTTATATATCACTATGAACCTTAGATATTTTGTGGAGTCTAATGACAAAAATCATAGAGATGGTATGCCATTTCCCTTCATGAATATGCAATGCATGTAACATCTCATTATATTTTTTTATGTCATTCTTAATGTACTGGCATACCAAACAAAAAGATACAAAATCCATAATATCTCTATTTTTCCTTCCCTCTAAAATTATTCATTAAAATATTTATAAATATTCGTACATTCTGGATCAATAGATGTGGATGAAATATGTTATTCCTCTAAAACTTTCTTCTAAAAGTTTTGTATAGATGAAACACATACATGGTTCTTGAACCTTGTCACTCCAACATTATCTAGGTTATGCACAACAACATTTATAACCATCATTTTTAGATCTTCATCTTCCTTCTGGGCCTATTTATTCATCACTTGGATATATGTTTTTGCATTCAATTGAACTAGATTGAGTTTTCCCCTTTTTCAAGATTTCCAAATCCATCCCCTAAAAATATATACATATTTGTTTATTTAGGATACTCATCATTTATAAAATAATATGTTCATTTTGACTCAAAGCATCGACCACCATGTTTGATTTCCCATGGTGGTAAGGTATTTACCAGTCATAATATTCAGTTTGGTTAAACCATCTTTTTTAGAGCATATTCTACTCCTTCAATGAGAATATATACTTTAAACGTTTTTATCGATATATATAGATAACACTTTTCTCTGAAAAGATAATTCCCCTATATCGCTAATGAAACAATTTCCACATCTAACTCCACATCTTGGGTTGTGTAATTTATCTCATGAACCATCAATTTTCATGATGTATGTTATATAACCATTACTTTCCATATAAGTTCAGACGTCAATCACTTGTTGGATGTATCACAATACATTACTAACCCTTCTCTACTACTGGTTAATGTAATCATATGTGGGATTACTAATATTCTCTTTGGTCCCTTGAAATTTTCCGCACATTAATCTATCCATAGGAACATGGATCCTTTCTGAATTTACATGGTCATATGATTGGATAGTCATGATATATACTCAACCAATCATCTATTATATCAATCTAACCAAAGAAAACTATGAGTATCATGCATTATAGTTGGTTTGGTACAACATTTAATAGCCTCTATCTTTGATGGTTCTTTTGATATATCATATCTTGAGATTATGTGACACAAAAATTAAAACTTGTCTTTCCAAAATTCAAATATTTTAATTTTTTTCATGTATATTCTCATACCTTAGAATTTTTAGTAAATTTATCTAGTAGTATTCATTCTCTTCCATTCTATTTGAGTATATAATAAATAATTCATAAGTGCTACCAAAAATAGATGAAGGTAATCTCTAAAGAGTATGGTAATTAAATATAAAAATATATTGGGGGATTTTTTGAGACATAATGGGATTATAATTTATTTATAGTACCCATACCATGTAATGAATTTCATCATTCATATTTCCTCATTATTCTCCATTAATTGATCATATCCAGAACAATGGTCAATCTTAGAAAAGTTGTGAGATTCTTACAGTTGAAATGACAAGTCATCAATATGGGTAAGGGGATATTTGTTCTTAATAGTGATCTTGTTCAGATTCTAATTTTCAATGCAGAGTCGCATCAATAACCCATTCTTTTTTCTAAAAAAAGAACAGGTCCCCCCAAGGTTACACCCTTTTCCAAATGAATTACTTGTAATATTTTTCTTATATATTCTTCTTCAATTATAGTAACTCAATTATGGTCAGTTTATATGGAGTCATTGAAACTGATGTGTCACTAAGTGTGTATTCAATTGAGAACATGATTTCCTATTTTTTTTGTATGTTTAGGAAACAATTAATGAAATACATCAATAAATTCATTCAAAATAGACATAACATTGGTGGTGAACTTCTCCCAAACCATTCTAAATATATACCCATTGAAAATTTTAATTAAGTCTCATACTATGAATGTGATCTCCTTTATATGTTTGTACTTGTCATCACATTGATAAAAATTCATATCTTTGTTTTTAATATCAAACATGAATTCCCTTCCATGGAAAATGATGTGGGATTTGTGCATATAAATTCAATCAATGCTTAAGATGTCATCAAATTCTACAATAGGAAAAATGAAAATATTCATAGAAATCACTTTCCCACCCACATCAACAAGAGAGTAATCATAGCCCTAATATGAGATAATCATACCGATATGGGAATTCAGTTAAAATTCTACATCTAATAGTTTAGGGGGAATCATGATACCCTTATAAAAATATTCATATATAAATTTATTTTTATGTTAAAAACCAAATAATATATTATAAATTATATAGTTGATGGTATATGTAATTTCCACAATGCCGTTATCTTGCTGCTCATTATAAATTGTTACATAATGATATTTCAATTTTTTTCCTTAGCATAAAAGGTTACTAAGTTCAATCATCATCATTATTCATCGAGTATCGTAGTAGGTTATCATAATATCTATTATCCTAAAAAATGAAGCACTATATTGCCTCTAGTCAATTAGGGGTAGCTTTCACTCTGTTTTCATCATTCACTAATTTCATACTATCAATTCATAAATCAATTTCCTTATATCCATCCCTTCCACAATTACACCATTTAGTAGTCCCCCTATGAATATTTCATCTCTGATTCTTACCACACATTGAGAATTAAGGAAATCATATATTTTCCTCTCAGTATTTTCTAGATTTTATGTTGAACACTATATTCTTTTTTAGTCAAAACAATGATATTTACACATCACTCCAACCTCCATTACCTCCTTAATATCACATCAAACAATTTTTTCATAGCTACGAAAGCCTCTTATGTATAACTCCCCTCCGAAAAAGGCCTTTATGGCACTAAATAAACAATCAGTCGTGTTTTTAGAATGGATTATAATACCTAAAGCATAACTCATAATTTATGTATAATTTTCATTATATTTACTTATGGAATCATAATCCTTTTTCATTATCTAAAGGAACTCATTCTCCATCTTCATATAATGAATGTGAGGAAAGTAATCATTGAAAATTATGTAATTTAACTCTTCCTAATCTATAGAGTTAATTTCATTCTACTGCAATATATTACTGATAATTTTCCACCAGTGATCCACATCACCTTTAAAATGATATATATAATGAATGAATTTTTCTTTTTACGTAGTTTGGGGAATGGAAAATATATTTTCATTGAAATTTATTCATTGTTCAGAAACTAGTGGATCAAATTACCCATTGATATTACTGGGATGTTGCCTAATGAAGGAAACAACAGAACGTTATTCTCTCTTTTGTTCATTTGGATATCCAACATGATTCATATTTTGAGAATGTTCTGGGATAATAGCAATGAGATTTTTCAATCCATCACCAATTACAACTGTATTCTTAGGAGGAAAATCATTTCTTTTTCCATCACAGTCACCATTAACTTGGTTCCTTCATGTTACAGCCTTTGGGTAAGACCAAAAATCATAGATTATGAAACACTAATCACTCTAAGGAACAACATGCTCGTGAAAATCACTTTTAATATGTCCAAATAATTAAAAATTCTTCTCTAATATATGATACCTTATGTTTATCCTAGTTCATTCGTAGTAATATTATATTTAAATTCTTTAGGATGGTTCGTAATATTGTTTTGAATTTCCAAATAATATCCACAGGGAATTTAAAATGAGGTGTGAATAAAGGATCATTGTTGTTAACTAGTTCTTTATAAACTCCAGCTCAATATAGTGTTTCTAGGGTCAGTCGACCAAGTTACATATATAGTAACATCCTTATATTATAAGTAATATCTTCTTTCAAATAAATTAAAATTCATTGATAGCATCAATTATACACAGTGATAAGTTTATATTGTGTTTTAAAAAACACCTAATTTATCTTAAGTTTCTCATAATATTGAGTTTCTTCAATAACTTGTGTTACAAGCACGGAAAAGGTTTTCTATAAAATAATATATTATTAATATTATTTATTTAACATAATAGTTATCACCTATCCTTTTGAATTACAATAATGAATATGATTAAATAGATTAGGAATATATAGTTTTCATATGTTTATATAATGAATCCCTTAGAGAATAATTAATTATAAATTCATATAAAATCCAACTGAATATAATGGATACATTTTTAAGAAAACAATTTTTATTCCATCCAAGGTATTTTTCATAATGAATTAAATTAATCACTATTATTGAATGGACATAATAAAGTTTTTATGTTATATATTCAAACAGTTGTTATGAAATTCATACAATATATGTTATGGTCAAAATATAATAATAAATAAAATTTTAATCATAAAAGAACTATTTTTCTAAAATGTCATTTTATCACCTCTTAATCGAATACTTCTCTTAAAATTATGTTCTGAAAAATTTTGTTGGGCGAAGTGGAATCTTGAGATAGGGGTGAATTGAGATCATACTTAAAAATTCAGAAAGAACATTATTAGAATGATCCCCCATATTTTGGAAAGACCATGTTAATTAAGGTCTTAGAGATGTAAATGTATAGTTGATTTACATGTTTCTCAAAGGGTTATTAGGCCTCAATTGAATTAGTGTGAAACACGTCTTTAAAATTTAAAACACATTTATTGAATTAACCATATACACACACTAACCAAAAATCACTATCAAAGTGAATGCAAAATAGTTTAATGTTTTAGAAATTATAAGCACTATAAAAAAGATAAAAAAGAGTATAACAAAATATACTGCATAGAAAAGTTAAAAAAGAGGTTTAGTCTCAAGCCTAGACTTAGTCCATTCCACTTGGTGATCACATTCCACCAAGTAGTTTATAATAACAATAAACATGGTACATAGCCTGTATTGAGTTTCTCAATAGTTTTTACAAACTGTTCAGTATTCACACCATCTACCACAATTCTTCATAATAATGATAAACAACATAGACCACACACAGTCTCTTCCACAGTTATATGTGGGAATACATTGTGTAAGGGATGTTTTAAGTGAGGATTTTTATCTCCTCCAGTTTCAGCACAGGAGACTTTGCATATGACACAAACACACAATTCTCAGAAATATACTATAAAAGACCTAATTAGAGAAAATATGATTAGATTGAGTTTAGAAGGATCTACATGTTTTTAGTTCAACTCTTCAATCCATGAATTGATGAATTTGATGTTCAAGTCTCTCTTTGAATGTTGTCTCCAAAATAGAGTGTCACAACTTCATGTTCTAGATTTTATGAACTGAGTGTTCTACTTCTTGTGTTGATCGAGAGTTGAAGAAGCATAGAAGGAAGAAGTGAGTTTGTCCCAAATGATCTTCATGAAGCTTGTGGGTTCCAAATGTATGTTATGAATGGTTCGTCTTTGATTTAGTGAGTATGTTTCTTCATATGCTTAGACGCGCTTCCCATCTCATCAACATTCACACCTCTTTTCTTCTTTGGTATTCTTTTATATACTCGAGTTTTGACAATAGTAATAAGTACATCACGTGAAATATTTCTTGTACCTCATACTATCCCTAGATATGGTCTCTTGATATGTCGATAATCAATATTAATTAATGATGGAAGCATTAATGTTATCAAATATGACCACTAGAATAATCCTAAAAATTTGACAAAGTATGGAGTAGAAGAGTATGGTAGACTAGTAACGGTAGCCTTCACAATGATAGACTTCAACAGTAAGTGCACATTGGCAACACTCATTGGTAACCTTACTAATGGCATCCTTACATCGATAACTCTTCATAATAATCCTTCCATCAATAAATATCCATCAGAATCCTTTCATTGATAACTCTCCATCAGAATCCTTTCATCGATAACTCTCCATCGGAATCCTTTCGTTAATAAATTTACATTGGTAACCTTCCCAATAGTAGCCTTGTATCGATGACCATGCATCAGTAACCTTTCTCAGTGACCTTGCAATGATGACCTTGCATCAGTGAACTAGCATCGGTGACCTTGCATCGGTGACCTTTGCATCAGTGACCCTTGCATCGGTGACCTTTGCGTCGATGAACTTTTCATCGGTAGCCTTTGCATCAGTGACCTTGCATCGGTGACCTTTGAATCAGGGACATTTTCATATGTGAACTTTTCATTAGTGTCCTTTATATCAATGACATTTTCATCGGTGAACATTACATTGGTGACCTTTTTTACATAGAGAAAGTTTTCACTGAGATCTTTAAACAAGAGAGCAGGGAGATTAAACGTAAATAGTTATCACTTTGATATAAACATGAATTTCACAGAATTTTTTTTTGTAATATCAACATAATTTTTAGTTAAATAAAATATGATTTGGGATTATCATAACATAATTTGGGATTATCAAAGTAGGGGAGTCCGACTATCTTCCCCTTTTTAATAATAAAATATTATGCCAATATTTTCGGAATTAGGGTTATGGACATTTACTAATATACTCAGAGGTTTGTATAAGAACATTTGAAGCATGTTTATTATGGGAAAAAATATGGATAGTATATATATGCAAATATTTCAGTCAACTTCAAATAAATGTATCCTTCCTTAAGCATAGGAATCTTAAAACTTAAACCTGGCGTGTTTCTCCCCCTTTACGATTAACAAAAATAATGGAAAATTAAAAGAGATAGAATAGGATTTTCCATTAATAAATCAAAAGGATGATATAGAAAAATTGGTAAAAATATCCCTATCATCTAATACATCCCACATTCAGTGCACATCACAATGTTCAACAGAGATTTTTCATTGGAAGTGAAGGAAGTAGGTTCTAAAAATAGAGGGATAGGCTTAGGGATGGAAGTCATCAGGATAGGAGGAGCTGCAACAGAAGCATCGGTAGACCTGTAGTGAGTATATATTTGAGGAATGGTGGGAGTCATGCTTCTGTTGTACTGTGTAGCAGTCATCAATGGAGCTGCAATGGCAGATCATGAGGCACCTGAGGTAGATTCCAAGGATGGAGGAACAATGATGTGAGTGTAGTCCACATGGAGGAATGAAAAAAAGATATATGAAATCCCTCTTAATACTTCATCCTCACTCCATAGATGAATGAAAATAATCATTATTATCCATAAATTTCTCCATGGTAGGATTCAACTCTCTAATACTGCTAACATAATCCTTAAATGCTTGAGTGACTAGTGGAATCCTTATGTTCTCCAAAAACAACTTGAAGTACCCATCCATCTGATGCTTAGTTTATAACCATTTGTAGTAGAAATAAACTTGTTCATTAATGGAAATGTGATCTTGAGTAACATCCCTTAAATAATTTCCCACATGATTATGAATTTCTCTGGTAGTGGAAATAACATGAGTCATAGACTGAAGATCTAAGGTACTCCTCCTCGAGAGTTTATCAAATTCTTCTCTAACAACCATCTTGACGGCTTCTAGATCAATAGGGGAGAGGCTGAAGATGAATCATACACACACAGATGAGCCATAGTAAAATCCATTGTATCCTTAAAATATATAGTCATCACACTGATTAGTATATTCACATCATCATCATGGCCACTCACATGTGTATCTATGGACTTCTTAATGTCCTCAAAGATGATGACCATTTTCTAAACCACACTTTTAACAGATCCAAGAACATTTTCCACCTGAACTCTTGAAACCCTATAAAAATCTAATCTTGAAACAATCTTCTTCATAGATTCCATAGAATCTACTAATGTTCTGATTTAATTTTTATATTCCGTTTAATAATTCAGCAGGATGGAGTGATAGGCAGAAACTAGCCTTTCCACTCTAGAAATGAAAACTTCATGATTTTGATTCATAGACCTCTATAACCCAACTAATATCCCATCAATGTGGCTCTATAGATCTGATTTCATTGATTCCAAATCATCCTTCTTCACATAGTCACGAGGCAAAAGAACCGCTGGTTGTAAAATTGTGGTTTCTGAAATAGTATGAATTTGAGGACTTCTGATAGGCTGGTCATCATTAGAGTCTCCATAATATAATTCTAAGACCAAAAATCCATGGTGGTTGCGCCCAAATTTACCCTACTACAAAAACCGGTCTTTGAAGTACAAGTAGGGATCGAATCCACAGGGACCGAAGAAGAATCCATAAGACACTAAGATTGAATGCGATATTGGCTATAAAGTGTCCAACTATGGTGTTGATTGAATTGAAGAACATTTTGATTTTATTTAAATAAAAAAATAAACAATATTACTATAATTAAAATGATTAATTATTGTGAGTTTATCCTAGGTTGTCTCTAGTTCTTGATTTGAATTATTTGTTTTTTGTTGGATTTTCTATTCATCGGTTCAAGAGGTATCTATTAAATGAAATAATTCCTCAATATCATTATTTTATTTAATCACTACAAAATTTCAAGTCTAATAACTAATTCACCTATAGGGTCAATTAAAATATCACTCCATGTAATTGGATCGTACTAGCACTCAAAATGTGTTTTCGTTAATGTCGGTGAAAACAAAAAAGATAAATCAATGTAAGGAATTATTAAAATGAAGAACAAATTTAAGAATTTAAAAACATAAAACAACATTTAATTCAACCCATGTAGCTCCCTTTAATAAACCCATAAAAGGTTATCCCTTAATTAATATTATACTTTCAATGGTGGTTGGAATATGGCTAACAGGAATTTGATTGATGAAATTAAAACTGTGTAAATTACGAGCACTCCTCCGTGCGTGTGAATGAAATTCACACCTACATGTGAACTAATTAACAACAACACAGAGATATCATTGTGAATTGTGATAATGACGTTTTAATAAAATAAATGGAAAATAAAGAAGATAAATAAGTTGATTAATAACATAAATATACAAAAAAGAAACTTACCTGGAAATGGAAAACATTACAAAGGAAATTTGGAAGCATAACCTTACAATGAAACAAGAAACACGAGATGATAAGAAAAATATGAGATGCTTATTCCCTTCACCACTAGCTACTTTTATAGGCATATTAGGAGCCTTAGTTCCACGTTCCAACAATAAATTCACCCCTTACAAGTAATAGAGTCAAAATGAGGGTGAAGAATCAAAAGAAAATTTACATTACAAAGTTGACCATAGAACCAGACAGATTCGTCCACCGTATTGATGTTTTAATTTTTAATTTCATAAGGCTGAATACGGAGGGGTTGTAGTATATAAATATAGTATTCCATCTGTTTTCTATGATCTGTAAAAAATTTAGAAAATTTGGCGAAGCCGTTTGGATGCTATGGTTGAAATGGTGGGATGACTTTGTGTTCATTCATGTCAGGCCCACCATTTAAATCTCAACTTCAGATGCATATATCATCATGAAAAATTCATAATTAGCTCTGACCACAGTTTAATAAAATTATCCTCATAATTTTATCTTTCTAATGTAAAACATTTAGCTTCATTGGGTCTGGTTTGTGGGCCCCATATCTGTTTGATGGGGCTTAGGCCCATTATGCTCTTTCTAGTAAATCTCTGCATTCACCTGCAAAAATCAACATCTTCCATTAGGATTCATCCATATAAACTGAATGATAAAATGTTCCAAATTAATTGATGAATCATATACCAAAATATCAAATTAAGTTGATGAACAATGTATTTTTCACATTAAATTTATTGAGTGGGCCCAAATTGACACTTTAATCATGAATTGCACAATGATGGGAAATGAAGTTCAATTTCTGAATTGGACTAAAATTGGTGTTTATGCACTTTGAAACACATTAATATTAAGATATTAAAAATGAATAATATCCACTTTCAGTGACTAATCACCCCCCCCCCCAACTTGAGTTTTGTTAGTCCCGAGAAAAATATATTACAAATATTAAATTCGAATCCCCTTTCCAGAAACATTTAATACACATTGCTCACCCAAATACCTCATACAAAAAAAATTATGAAACCCAAATAACAAACATTAAATAAGCTAGGTCCATAAGAATATCCCAATCCCAAGCCCATTCTTTTAGTCAAATTCATCGCCACATTTCATCCAATTTCAATTAAGCATGATAAAGTGTTGTGCATCACAAAAGATATGGTGCCCATTTTATTGTTCAATGGAAAAAAATGGAAGATCTGGGTGGGAATGGCATTAAACATTAAGATGAGTATCCAATTTTTTTTTATTTTTTTGTTTGTTTGTTTGTTTGTTTTTATTTTTTTAACCACAATAGATATGAAAAGACTAACTCTTGGCAAGAAAACTATGGATTCATGATCCCAAAGTGTCGGACACTACACATATTGTCAATTCCATGCTCTACAATAGAGATATAAATCCTAACTCTTGGCAATACAACTATGGAGTCATGATCGCCAAGTGCCAGAAGCCACACATTTGGAAAAAACATTTCTCTACGTGGTCAAAATATTTTTGTTTTGTTTTTTTTTTGGATACTAAAATTAAACAAAAAGTGACCCCAGAATCCTATGCTATAATGGAAGGGACCCAATAACATAAATTTACACCCACGATCTAGTAGACATGCATTGTGGAATTTTTATTAAGATGATGAGAATGTAAACATTGAAAAATCACATTGGACAACCGCGCTTTCCAAAAACAATGCTCATGAACTTAAACATGCATTAAATTCAGAATCAAGGCATAAAAAATGATTTGATATCCATTTTTAGTGTTTGAAAGGTGTGTTCTCCTTTTCAAGGTTAATGGAATTTTTTTGTCAATGCATGTTCTTATTAAAAAATCATTTTTTATTTCATCTCCCCCAACATAGAAAAATAATGTCCCTAGTGTTTAAAGAAATCATAGAAGGGGGTATGGGAGAGGTGTTCAAAGAGGAAATTTAAAATTATAATAATGCAATGAATTCACCTGGTGGTTGATGATGAAAGTGTGTGCCACAGTCTCCCTTCAATCCGGGATTTGAGTCTCAGCGACTTTGATGGTTTTGATGGGCTTTTCCACACGACCAACAACAATTTTTTTACCTATAAATAAAACAATATAAACTGAAAATACATTGTCTTCTTTTTAAATTTCTGGGTAAGTTATTACTCAGAGATCACGCCACGTGACATGGATTAATATGGTGCTCCCCTTTCATACCCATCAATACTCATAATAGAAGAACAGGTCAACTGTCTAAGGTACTATCATATTAAGAGTTAGAATTTTTTTATTTTTTATATATCAAAATGATTTATTAATCCTATTTGAAAAATAAATATGATTCATAAGGAATGGAAACATGAAAACACACAAAAACACACAAAATGAAATAGAAATGGCAGAAGCCGGGCTGCCTCCCGGAAAGCGCTTAATTTAAAGTCTTTCGCTCGACTTGAACTCCCCAACTTATCCAATACCAACTTTCAACAATTTAACTAACCCATATTTCTCCACTTCAACAAGATTGATATTGATTGTTTTATTTGATTTTTCTTCATGTAAAAACCCATGTTCAACAAGGAGTGTGAAATTCCAATGAATTTCAGTAATGGTTGATCCGGTTTCTTCTACAGTCATTCCTAATATTTAAAGGGTTAACCCCCCTCTATGGGTTTCATGAGATGAATGAATGACTAACGCTAGGTCATGTTTATCACCTATAATGGGATTACTGAGTGTGGAAGTAAGGAAATTGATTTTGAGATCATCTTGGATAGGACATTAAAACACAGATATGGAATTAGAATCAAAATAAATTTCATTTTCAAAATTTCCCAACACAATTGGTTCCCATTGAATTGAAGATTCAACCCCAAAATTTTATTAATGAGTTTTATGACTGGTTATGGATTTGATGTTTGTGATTTCTCCTAATGATTCAGTGATTGGTGTTTCTAAAAAAAATCATCATTTGAGAAATATTCTAGACATTCAATCCATGATGAAAAATTTCCCTCTTGTGAATTCATGAAATCTATTTCATCCTGATTTAAACTCTCATTAACAATTATCTTATGTTCTTTTTATTGACTTTAAAAATTACATATTCAATTATTTTCATTATACAACTCTGTTTTCCAAGATTCTAATGTGGTTTCTTCACAAAATATGAATGAGTTCTGTGGTTAACAAGATTCTTCTTTAAGTGATGTAGAAGGGAGAACCTGAGTTGGAGTGGGTTCCAAAAATGATTCAATGAATTGTTGTTCTACTCAAATGGATGAAACCATGGAAGTCATTATCTCCATTTTTTGACATAATTGATCAATAATTTGTTGATCAAGTTGGACAAGGGGTTGAGGAAGATGGTCTAATCCAGGAGGATAATTAAGTAGTTGGAATTCCCCAAGGGGACATTCAGATTGGCCTTGTTGGGATTGAAACTCATTATAGGTTTGAATGTTTTGTGGAGAATAAGAGTTTAAACATTATATATCAATTTTTTCTGATTTTCCAACCAATATAAACTACAATGGTCATTTTAGATCACAATTGGGGTGGGGTATTCAATATTGGGAGAGGTGCCCCATATTTGTCTTTTTTCAAAATGGCTTCCCATTGAAGTGAAATCATGGGGGAGAAAAGAGAATTGAGGTGAGAAAAAGATGTTCTAATGTGACTTACATGGTCCCCGACAATGGCGCCAAAATTTGGTTGCACCCAAATCTACCCTACTATTAAAATAGGTTGTTGAAGTACAAGTAGGGATCAAATCCACAGGGACCGAAGAAGAAACCTTGAGACACTATGATTGGATGTGAGATTGGATATAAAGTGGCCAACTATGGTGTTAACTGAATTGATGAAAATTGTGTTTTTTTAAAGGACAAAAAAAACATAACCGGAATTAAAATGATTAATTAAGGTAAGTCGATCCTAGGTTGTCTCTAGTTCTTCATTGGATGTATTTGTTTTATGGTTGGATTTTCTATTCATTGGTTCAAGAGGTATCCATTAAATGAAATAATTACTCAATATCATTCTCCGATTTAATCCATACACAATTTCAAGTCTAATAACCAATTCACTTATAGGGTTAATTAAATAAAAACTCCAAGGAATTGGATCGTACTTGTAAAGACCCGTAAATTTCAAGGAAATTTTTTTCTTAATTTTCTTTGGAATTTTAAAAGAACGCAGTTTCTGACGGCGCCTGATTCCGAGGCCCGGTGTGCCCGGAATCATTTTCTGAAGTTTGGCTCGGGTACGTTCAGTGAACGGACGAGCGGGTTTTTCTAACTTTTGAACCGGTGCCCGAAATCGAATTTTGAGGGCACCGATGAAATCACAGCGCCGGTATTCGCTTAGAAACACCTCTTCTGGACTTGCGTTTGCTCGGGTGTGGTCTTTAATTTTCGGGCTTAAAGTTAAGAAATAAAATAATTTTGCGACAACTTTATTTTATTTCACTTAAGCGACTTGGAAGCCACTTGAAGCCACTTAAAGGAGGCTTGAACTGAGTTGAACTGGATAGGATGCTATCCAGAAATATCCTACCCCCTTGGTAGGACATTTGTGAGGTGGGGCCAGCACGAGCCCCGCCGTTTCTTTCCGCTAAGAAACGCACCCGTGAAAACCCGTCTTAATGAAAGTCAACCGACGCGTTTTCTAAATTCTTAACAGACCATTTAATTGGGCGGTTTATTTCGTGAATTAAATGGGCTGTTTCTTTCGTGAATTAAATGGGTCGTTTCTTTCGTTGAATTAATTCAACGAATTGATGGATCGTTTCTTAACCAGTTTTTCAAATTCGTTGGCGTAATAATAAAATAAGACCAACGCTTAACCTCTGGTTATTTGCGCTTGAGAAGATTTGGGAGAACCCTTGGAACTTCTTCTCCCTCGCGAAGAACGCGAAGAACGCGAAGAACGCGAAGAATGCGAAGAACGCCGAACCCGGAAATCGACGACGTCTTCGCCCGAGACGCTCTTCCGATCTCTGATCTCCGATCTCCGATCACCGACCATTCGAGGTGAGTGCTTTCGGATTTCCTCTCAAGTTCTTTTCTTTGGTTTTAAACGAAACACAGATTTAAATATTAATAATTTAAATCTGTTGTTCTTGATTCGTTGAGCTCGCCGACTCAACGCCAGAATCCGCGACGATGCGACGCCTCCCCGCGACGACGCGACGATCGATCTCTTCCGCGACGGTCTCTTCCGCGAAGAACGCCCGCGCACGACGATCATCAAGGTAGGGATTCATTTTGGAAAATTACCCCTTTTTAATTTTCTCATGAACGTTCTTGAAAATTAAAAAATCCGGTTTTCATTGAACAATTTTATTTTAATTAAAATTGTTGGATCATGTGTTGATCGTTTTTCTCCCGGTTGTTTATCTCTAACGCGGAGGGTACGGGCCGAACGAACACGGCCCAACGACCCTCCGCCGTTCTTCGTTTTGTGCGGATTTGACGGTCGACGACGGAATGTGCCGCAGCGGACGGTTGACGATCCTGCAGTAAAGAACGGATCCCGGGAGGAGCAACGGCGCAGACGGGAAGGAAAATGGGCCACCGGAGCGACGCCGGCGGCCCGCGGAAGTTGCCGGCGGTGCGGGTCACCGGCGCGGCGGCGCTGGCGGCCGGAGGCGGCGGCGCCCCGGCGCGCCGCCGGACGAAATCCGCCGCGGCTGAAGCCACGGTGGCGGCGGCCAAAGGGACCCGCGGTGCGCGGGTCCGGTTCATCCGGGCGGACGCGGCTCAGTGCGTCCGCGGCTCGCCAGTGCGGCCCGCACGCGGGCCGCGGTCCTTCCTCAAGCCGTGGGTCAGCGCCCGCGGCTTCCACCCGCGTGGCTCGGCTAAGCCGAGCCGGCCGAGCCGGACCGGCCCTGGCCGGGCCGGGCCGGGCCAGCCGGGTCAAACCCGGGTCGGGTCGACCCGTTTCGGGTCGACCCGGTTCGGGCCGACCCAGGGGGGTCGGGTCGGGTCGGCCCGGGCCCGTACCCCCCATCTTCGGACGTTTTCGTTCAAACGCCCGTATCTTGAGCTTCGTGCCTCCAAACGACCCGCCGTCAGCGGCAACGCGATCCTTGGATCGAGATGGTCGTTTCGGTATATCGCACTCAAGGTTTCGGAATACTTTGAGTTCGGTCGGGTTGGTTCGTACACGAGACCAACCGGGCCCTCGGAGCGGAAACGCTCATATCTTGAGCTACGGACGTCCGATTGACGTGCCGTCAGCTTTGTTGAATTCCTCTAAGTGAGACGGATCTTTTGACATACTCCGCCCGAGGTTTGGACGCAGGTGGAGTGCGGTCGGGTTGGTTTTGTCTTAAAAACCAACCGGGCCCCTGGGACGAAAATGCCAATATCTCTCAGACCGGGCGTCCGATTGACGCGCCGTCTGCGACGTTGAGTTCCGGTTGACGATACGGAACTTTTGGATACATCAACTTCGGACTTCGTGTCAGTTGATGTATCAGCCTCTCGGCTCGTGGAGCGGACCTTCCCGAACGAGCTTGCTTTGTGCGGGAACCCTAGTGCTGGCTGCGACTGCTACTTCGACAGCGACGACCGTGCAGAGATCCTCAGTGGACTGCGGTGACGACTGTGCAGAGATCCTCCGTGGACTCTGATGATGACCGTGCAGAGATCCTCAGTGGACTGCGGCGACGACGGTGCAGAGATCCTCAGCGGACTGCGACGACTACTGCACTCAGCGATCCTACGTGGATCAGTGCTACCGGTCCTGTGTGGGCCCGATCCTGTGTGGGTCCGATCCTGCGTGGGTCAGCGCTCAGCGGTTCTGTGTGAGCCAGCGCCTACAGGTCCTGCGTGGGCCCGGTCCTGTGTGGGCCCGATCCTGTGTGGGTCATCTCTCAGCGGTTCTGTGTGAGCCAACTTCTACAGGTCCTGCGTGGGCCCGATCCTGTGTGGGTCACTGCAAGGTTAGTACCTATCGATCCTTCGTGGGTCCGACGACTTAGATGGTTCAATGATCATCTTTATCGTCATCCGAAGAAGTATACCTGTGTGAGCGGAATCTTGTGTTACTCTCCTTTGTGGATTGTGTTGCTCTATTCTGCGTGGGTATACGTTTTGCTTTCCTGTGTGGACTGGGTTGTCCTTGGGCTCGGACGTTGGAGCCGAACGGGAATTGAAGACTTAGGTATATGTATGGGAATATACCTAAGCCGTGTCAGATGTTACTTCGTGATTGTATCTTTCCTTTGTGGATTATCCTTTGTGGATTTCGGGAGACCTTCGGGGGTCTCGGGGTCCCTACTGAGTAGCTTATACTCACCCCTGCACGGGATATGCCCGCACTTCGTGGTGTTGGTTGCAGACGACGGACAGCGCTGATCGTGGAGGAGGCGTGCGGAGCAGGACAGTACCTGGAGGTGGACAACTGGGCGGGACGTACTCGGAGCGGTTAGGTGGACCCGAGGAGCAGTGGAGGCTATCTGTACCCACCCTTCAGGTGGGACTTCCGGAGGACGGCTCGACGCTGCAGTTTTCCCTTTTCAGTTGCTGTTTTCCCTTTCAGTTGTACTTTACAGTTGGGCTTGTATTTCCGGCCCCTTTTTACTTCAGCACAGCTTGTACAGTTTTACTTAGTGTTTACTTTTCCACTTGCTTGCTCTGTGGTGCTTGTTTACTTTTCAAAGGCAATGCCTTCCCTTTTTGTTGGGATTTACGCCTTGGTGCTAGTCGCCAGCCCCTGGCCTATGGAAGGCAGGCTTGGGGTAGTCACGACACGGGCCCGAGGACGGGTCGTGACAAATTGGTATCAGAGGTGGTCGGTTCTACCGTAGACTCTGATCTTTCTTCTATGTGATGCAAAAGTGTTTAGTGTATTGAGTGTGGTTATCAGTCCAGGGAGTCCAGTGTTGGTGCGGCAGCCGACGTATCCATACACCAGGATCCTGACTTCTGATTCCTTACTTAATGTATGAAAACATTGTTTGCATGTGTGTTTCAAGTTTTCTTTGTGATTACTTGTGTCAGCTCACCAGGTATACTGTTCTGACCGTGGCATAGTTGTTTCCTTTTCAGGATGGCACGACGACAGCAGCCAGCTAGGGTTCCCAGAGTAGGGCGCGACGACAGCCCTCCGAGCGACGAGACCTCGGTACAGGGCCCGTTGACAGCAGAGGCACCGGCGGTACCTTTACCAGCCGAGCCCCCGATGCTTCCAGCACTGGAAGCTGATGATGCACGATGCCTCGGAGCTCTGCACGAGTTCCAGCGCCAGCGACCACCCAGGTTCCATGGGGAGTCGGACCCCCAGGCAGCCGAGGACTGGCTGGAGGCGGTCGTCCGAGTTTTCAGGCTAGTGAGGACGCCAGCAGACCTCATGGTGATCCTCGCGGCGAGCTTACTGCACGCAGCAGCCGGACGCTGGTGGAGCCTGATGCTCCAGGTACACGATGAGGCCTCCCTCATCTGGACGGACTTCGAGAGCCTCTTCCGCTCAGAGTTCATCCTGGCCACCCTCCGAGCGGTGCGCATCCAGGAGCTTCTTCAGCTGCGGCAGGGCAGCTTGACGGTCGCTCAGTACGCGACGAGGTTCACCGACCATTCTCGGTACTCGACAGACATGGTACGGGACCCCTTCTTCCGGGCCCGGACCTTCGAGCAGGGTTTGAGACATGAGATCAGGGCATCGCTGATCTCCCTCAGCATCCCGACCCACGCAGGAGTACTGGAGCGAGCCCTCCTGATCGAGAGCTTCCTGGCTGAGTCCACAGCGAGACCCACCGCAGGGCGGCAGATAGCGGAGTCTTCGGCAGCTGGTAGCCGGCGGATGACTCAGGGTTCCAGGCGGACCAGACCTTCCGGCAGGCGTCCTCGGGACTCTGGCTCAGCAGTGCAGGGCACCCGGCCCGGAGCCAGCCTTCCAAGAGGCAGACAGTGCTACGAGTGCGGCGGGTAGGGCCACATGGCTCGTGACTGCCCGACCCGTCGTACCGAGGGGCAGTAGACGGTGGAGGGGCCACACAGGAAGAGGCAGAGGGTCGACCGTGGCGGTCCGCAGGGAGGAGGCGGACAAGGCAGAGGAGCTGGCCGAGCAGCAGGTGGTGGGCGACGCTTTGAGGCTCTGCCACCACCACCACCAGGAGGCCCGCCCCGACCACAGGGAGGTGGCGGGCAGAGACAGGGTCAGCTCCAGGCAGCAGAGGCCTACGACCACGGCGCGCCAGAGATGATTCGAGGTACGATCTGTGTCTATTCCACCCTTGCTGCAGTTCTGATAGACACAGGAGCGAGTCACTCTTTCATAGCCACTGCCCTTGTTCGGAGCTCGGAGATTCCGACAGAGCCGTTGGCTCGATCCTTGCGGCTAGAGACTCCTACGGGAGCAGACTCGACGATTACGCACTGGTGTCGACAGTGTGAGCTTACTCTAGGAGGCGAGAGCTTCGGCTGGGATCTTCTTGTAGCAGCGTCGAGGCCTTACGACGTCATTTTGGGCATGGATTGGTTATCTACGGTCCATGCTCAGATTGACTTCTTTAGGCGCAAGGTGCGATGTGTGCGCACCGACGGGAGCAGGTTCACCTTCACCGGCGAGAAGGGAGCCTTAGCAGCACAGGATGGACTCACGCAGAGGAGAGGTCAGCCCATCACTCATCAGTTGGCTAGCCTCATCCTGGGAGCAGTTGACGTGCGGAGTCCCAGTTTCCCTGTAGTGGTGGATCAGTACGCGGACGTCTTTCCCGACGACATTCCAGGACTACCTCCTCGTAGAGAGGTAGACTTTTATATTGACCTGTACCCCGGGACAGCCCCGATATCCACTCCAGCATATCGGATGGCCCCCGCTGAGCTTCGAGAGCTGCGAGTACAGTTGGAGGACTTGCAGGGCAAGGGGTTCATCCGACCCAGTGTTTCGCCCTGGGCTTCCCCGATTTTGTTCGCCAAGAAGGCGGACGGGAGCTTGCGACTGTGTGTCGATTATCGTTGCCTGAATCAGGTGACAGTGAGGAACATGTATCCGCTACCCAGGATTGATGATCTCTTCGACCAGCTCAAGGGAGCACGGTGGTTCTCGAAGATAGACCTCAGGTCAGGCTATCATCAGCTTAGAGTTAGAGACGAGGATGTGCAGAAGACGACCTTCAGGTGTCGGTATGGCCACTTCGAGTTCTTGGTTATGCCTTTTGGCGTGACCAACGCTCCAGAAGTGTTCATGAGCCTCATGAACAGGATCTTCCAGCCATACCTCGATCGATTTGTCGTGGTCTTCATCGACGACATTTTGGTGTACTCGACGACGGAGGAGGAGCACGCCTACCACCTGCGTGTTGTACTAGACACACTCCGAGAGCACCAGCTTTATGGAAAGCTCTCTAAGTGTCAGTTCTGGTTACGTGAGGTCCACTTCTTGGGGCACGTCATTTTTGAGGCGGGAGTTTCAGTGGATCCCGCGAAGATCGAGGCAGTGCTAGCTTGGGAGCCACCCAAGAGCGTGACAGAGGTGCGGAGTTTCTTGGGCCTAGCCGGATACTATTGGAGATTTGTGCCGGACTTCTCCAGAGTTGCGGCCCCACTCTCAGCATTGACGAAGAAGGGGAAACCTTTCGTGTGGTCAGACAGATGTCAGCAGAGCTTCCAAGAGCTGTGGCAGAGGTTGACCAGCGCACCTATCTTGAGGTTGCCTGAGGAGGAAGTTGGTTACGTCGTCTACTGCGATGCATCAGGGACCGGACTCGGGTGTGTCCTGATGCAGGAGCGGGCCGTGATTGCCTACGGATCACGTCAGTTAAGGCCTCATGAGCAGAACTACGCTACCCATGACTTGGAGTTGGCAGCAGTAGTCTTTGCCCTGAAGACATGGAGACACTATCTGATGGGTGAGCGCTTCACAGTCTTTTCTGACCACCAGAGTCTCAGGTACATCTTCTCTCAGAAGGACCTGAACCTGAGACAGTGGCGATGGCTCGAGTTCCTCCAGGACTATGACTTTGAAATAGTCTATACTCCTGGGAAGGGGAACGTGGTGGCTGATGCCCTCAGCAGGAGGACGGGCATCCAGCTACTTGAGGAGGCGACAGAGCAGCTAGCCGCTTTGCAGATATCCTTCGTGGATAGAGACGGAGCAGCCTTCCTTCAGTCTCTCACAGTCTCTCCTCCACTTCATCAGTGGGTTAGAGAGGCACAGCATGAGGATGTTGACTGTGAGACACGGCGTGCACAGATATCCTCGGGACTGGAACCTGATGGTTTCTCCCTTGGAGCAGAGCATGATGTCCTTTTCAGAGGACGTACCTTGGTACCAGTCGCCTTACGAGAGTAGGTGCTGAGAGAGTTTCACACTTCTCCGTTGGCGGTACATCCTGGAGTGGCGAAGATGTACCAGGATCTCGGGCGACAGCACTGGTGGCCGGGCATGAAGAAGGCTGTGGCAGAGTTCGTTTCACGGTGCCTCACCTGCCAGCAGGTGAAGGCAGAGCATCAGGTACCAGCAGGCTTGGTACAGCCCTTGGAGGTCCCGGAGTGGAAGTGGGAAGGGATATCTATGGACTTTGTGACTGGACTTCCACGCACTTCCAGAGGTCACGATTCCATATGGGTGATTGTTGACCGACTCACCATGTCAGCACACTTATTACCCATCCGAGAGCAGGGCATAGTGGAGAGCTTGGGGCGTCTCTACGTTCAGGAGATTGTACGACTTCACGGTGTGCCATCGACCATCGTCTCCGATTGGGACGCTCGTTTTACTTCCCGGCTTTGGAAGGGGTTACAGGAGGCGTTCGGGACGCGACTACATCTGAGCACCGCCTTTCACCCTCAGACGGATGGTCAGACGGAGAGGACCATTCAGACTCTCGAGGACATGCTCCGTGCATGTGTCCTCGACTTTGGTCGCAGCTGGGAGGACCACCTACCCTTGGTGGAATTCGCGTACAACAACAGTGACGCACGCCTGTCGTAGGGCTTGGCAAAACAATTATTTCCTAAGTTAAAATGTAGTAATTTGGTTGACCTAGGATGTCTCCCGAAGAGGAGTGCACACAAAATGGGTTGTCACTTTAAAACGGGGGTAAAAATGTTGTGAACGGAAATTTGAAATTCAAATGATTGAAAAACAATGAAATTTAAAAAGGGTGATTAGTTCGGGGTCGGTTTCCTAATTATAATGCTATCCTTGTTCAATTTAATTCAAACCTCTTCTTCTTAGTTGATTAAAGTGAGTTTCCACAATCGTTTCCTCTCACTTCCTTGGTGAAATTATTATTGTGAGAGAAAACCTTACCAAGATCTTGGTTTGGTCAACTCTCCTTCCATATGTAAAATAGTTGTATTGAATATCCTTAATTGAAATGGTCAATTCCCGATCGGGTTTTGTTTATCCCAAACAAACAAGAATATTCACTACACCTTTTACACGTACTGACGATCGTCGAGTACTTCACCACTAATTCCTAGTTTATTCCATCGTATATAAACCAGAAATTAGTGGAGGGAGATATTGATTATTTTACCAAGGCAAAAATAAATAACGGAATTAATATTCAAGAACGATCGCACTTGATTATAAAATCCGCTATAAGAAATTGAAAACAACTTTGAAGAAGAATGAAATTTATTCAATTGCGTTCAAGAACTCAATCATTACAATGTAGAAAACCAACCCTTCCCCAATCACTCCAAAAGTTTACCCCACCATGGTAAGGGTAATCGAGTTGAATGGGGAAGAAGAAGGCATTAAAAAACAATGAAAAAGAAAATAAATAAAAGAGAAAGCTGAAAAGTTCTCCTTCTTGGTGTCCCAGAAGGAATGGGATGGAGAATGGATGCTTTGAGAGGGTGGAGCTCTCCTCCTTTTATAGCCAGAATTCTTCCCCCGAAAGTCGACGCGTTGTAGCCCCATTAAATGAAATATTAACGCGTTGAGCCCTTCATGAATGTTGTTCATAATTCCCTTGGCCGTGTCCCCTCAAAATTACATCGGATTTGGACATGTATTCCGAGAGTTATGGCCATTTTACTATGAGAATGTATTCTGTCCAGTCAGACTCTCAAAAACGAACTCCGCCGGATTAGGGTGCCTTAATGGCCCCATAAACGGCCAATTAACTCGGTGCTTCCTTCATAAAAGATGATCCAAAACCCCTTTCGCGTCCACCCACCGAATTTAATAAGCTTTGGGCTCACAGTGGATGATTTATAGATCCCACATCAAAACTAGGCAGAACTGAAAACAGTTTTCTTGAGCCAACTTGTAAGCTTCTTTTGAGCTTCCATATGGCCGAGTCAGATTTTGGTCCAAATATATTAAATGAAGACATGGCTGTTTAGAATCTGAAAAAGAAAGAATTTCGCAATTTGGATCAGTGTAGATAATGTTATGTCCAATCTACCGAAATAATTTAAAACTGTTAAAAAATCCAAAATGGCCAATTTTTACAATTCAGCTCAAAATAACACCATTATCATAAAAATGAAACAATTCATCTTAGAAGAACAATTTTGTGGGTTTAAAACAATGATATTCAATATAAATTAATTGAAAATATTTGCTCTATCAATTCCCCCACACTTAGCACTTGGACTCCTGGACAAATAAAAATCAAATCAAATCAAAATCAAAACACATATCAATGAGATCAATCAAATCAATTTGAAGAAACAAAAAGATATCATGCCTCATCAAAAACTGTTATTTCAAGTTCTCCATTTAATATTTTAATATATTTCCACTTCATTTCTTATCCCATGCACACAAAACACCTACCTCACATGAATTTTCTCTCATCTCACAAATGTAAAGGCTGAACAAGGTTTTTCTCATCCAAACTCACACAAGAGTCACCATAGGTTTGATAAATTCCAACTTCTCCACCCGATGTGAGTCAAGAACATGTGTTTCTCATGAGGACTTTTCAGGGTTGTTCTGTGGCTTCCGGTTGGTAGGATTTAGATGTTAAAAGTTCTGAGGCCGAAAAAGGAAGGCTTGGCTCTTATTGAAGCAAAATTGCAAGATTCTAGTTTTCACTCAAATATGGTCTCCTTCACTTCCCCTTTGTTGAAAATAGGATCCATCATCATTCAATCAGATCAGCAGCAAACATTTCAATCTTTTCAAACATGATTTTTTTTTAAATCTCCAGATAGGCACAGCTTTCTTTTTACATTGGAAGCTCCAGAAAGGCACTGCTTCTCTTTTTACATTGGAAGCTCCAGAAAGGCACAGCTTCTCTTTTTACATAAAAGCTCCAGAAAAGGCACAGCTTTCAACAGAATAATTTTTCAGCATCACACACATCTCTTCCACAATTTATTTTCCACCCAAAGTATAACCAAATGAGGTAGTACATCACAAGACATCTTCCCCCACACTTAAGTTCAACAAGATCATGCAATTTTACATCAAGAGCAGGTATGATAGGGAAAATTGGCTTGTAATGTGGCTAACCTAACAGGCAATTCATGGATACTAGGGGCTATAATGAAGGATAAATGTAAAGGTGGGCCGTAATGAAAAGGATTATTTTGAAAAGGGGGCTTTAAACAAAATAAATGCTTCAATCATTTAAAACACAAGTACCCCAACCCTCAAGTTTTGAAAGGAATAAATCAAATTCTGGTTAAAGCAAGCATGGTCTGGTTTTCTCAAGAAATGAGGTGAATGAAAAGAATATGACAAAAATGGTTCATAAGCCTCACAGGAAAGTTATTTCAATGATATAGACAGTGAAATATGGCATGGGTTTCAAAAATCAGTGTACTTTTCATGAATTTACAAAAGATTTGAACTTGAAACAAAGTTATTTCAGCATTCATTTAAGATCAGTTTCATGAAATAGATTGGTTCAATCATTGACATGGGTTTCAAAAATGGTATTGATAATCATTTCAGCTCAAAAATTTCATAAACACAAAAAAATAAACACACAAAAATTTGAAAACACACATTTTTTTTAATTTATTTTTTATTTTTGAAAACAAACATTTTTATTTTTGAAAACAAACATCAAATAAAAATCCTATACTAAAAAGGTTCCCTCCCCCACACTTAAATGATGCAGTGTCCTCGATGCATTTAAGTGGATTTAACATGTAAGCCAATTTTCAAATTAATCACAACATCAAGAAAGTGTGAAAGAGAGGTACAACCTGATTTATTCGTAGTGCAACAATGAGTTAAGCTTCCAAGTGTTGCACTCTGAAAACCTATAAATAAAAGAACAAAAGAAAACATAAGATATTTATTGAATGAAATAAAAATAGAAATAGGATGAGAATAGAAGGATAAAACTTGGTTTAATCCCCCAAGTGGGCCCTTGGTTTTGACTGCCTCCAGAGGGGCAGTTGTAATTGATTATCCCCAATCTGATGGTGGATGAGGTTTCTTTGATTTGAACCACCACATGTGGCTCTTCCCAGCTTTCATTTCATTGTTCTTATTGAGGAGGACTCCATAGATAGAGTACACCAGATCCACCCCCTTCTCAATGTGGTACACCGTGCATGGTGGGGGTAGGATGAAGTACAGAGCCTCCTCCTTCTTGGGTTCTGCATGAACAACATCATCTTTAATCTCTAGTGGTTGATGAAGGTATGATACATCTGGGGAAAAATCAAAGGGAATGTCAGAGTTTAATTCTATTTGAAAAAAATTAAAGCATGAAGAATCAATATCAAATTCTTCCCTTTCAAAGTAAGTATCTTGTGTCTCATTTTCCACCAGAAAATCCACTTTTATCTTCTCTTGTACTCCCTCCATTAAATTTTCAACAGGTTTGGGGAGCTCTAGATGTTCCTCTTCAGATGCATATTCTCCCTCCAAGGAAATACAAGTGTTGGATGAATCTGAAAAATTAAAACAAGGGGAGGTAATACTCAATTTAGTTTCAACAAAATCAAAAGATAATGAGTTTATGAAAAGATTAACTCCCTGATCTTGTTTGGCTTCAATTGGTTCTTCAATGGGAGGTGGCTCTTGAAGTTGAATTTCCGTAGATAGAGGTAGGTAGTCAGACTCCTCTATCTTCTCTTCAAATTCCACTGATTGGTTGGTTTCTTCCTTCAATGTTGCTGAATCATCTACATTATGAGGAATAGTTGGCTCAAGAAGTTCCTCGCACTCATTCCAGAAGTTATCCAGATCGTTTTGATCTCCCATATGTATTTCAATTGCTAAATCTTCTTTGTCAATCTTATCCAACATTGATTGAGATGGGCTCAATGGATCTTCTTTTAATTTCATCAAGGCCTCCATGGGTTCTTCAACTTGAAGGATTTGTGAGGATAATTCTTCCATCAATTGTTCTGGTTCTGGTTCTGGTTCTTGTTCTGGCTCCAGTTGTGGATCCTGGGATGCATGTACTTGTTCCGTTATCCACTGTATTGAGGTCTCTAGGTTTTGAACTTTTTGACTAATTCATTCAAATTGGGATTCAATATCCTTGTGAACTTCTTCTTCTTGGTGTTGTACATTGATCATTTCTGGATAAAAATCTGGAAAATACTCCTGAAGTTCAATTAATTCTTTTGCCAAACCCTCCAACACTGGGTATTCGAGGTTCTCTTTAAGGTTTTCAATGAGATCCTTGAATTATTCCTCTATGATGATTTTGATTCGAGCTCCTCGAATTTGTCTGGCCAAGAAAGAAACTTTATAATCTATAGACCAAGGTGACTCAATAATTGGTTCTCGCACTGGTGGGTAATTGTTCCATGAATTAAAGAAATAATCGTTTGAAAACAACATGGTAAAAGTTTTTTTTTTAATTGAAAAAGTAAAATATTAACAATTATTTTGTGGCACTACCTCCCCGGCAACGGCGCCAAGTTTGACGCACGCCTGTCGTAGGGCGTGGCAAAACAATTATTTCCTAAGTTAAAATGTAGTAATGTGGTTGACCTAGGATGTCTCCCGAAGAGGAGTGCACACAAAATGGGTTGTCACTTTAAAACGGGGGTAAAAATGTTGTGAACGGAAATTTGAAATTCAAATGATTGAAAAACAATGAAATTTAAAAAGGGTGATTAGTTCGGGGTCGGTTTCCTAATTATAATGCTATCCTTGTTCAATTTAATTCAAACCTCTTCTTCTTAGTTGATTAAAGTGAGTTTCCACAATCGTTTCCTCTCACTTCCTTGGTGAAATTATTATTGTGAGAGAAAACCTTACCAAGATCTTGGTTTGGTCAACTCTCCTTCCATATGTAAAATAGTTGTATTGAATATCCTTAATTGAAATGGGAAATTCCCGATCGGGTTTTGTTTATCCCAAACAAACAAGAATATTCACTACACCTTTTACACGTACTGACGATCGTCGAGTACTTCACCACTAATTCCTAGTTTATTCCATCGTATATAAACCAGAAATTAGTGGAGGGAGATATTGATTATTTTAACAAGGAAAAAATAAATAATGGAATTAATATTCAAGAACGATCGCACGTGATTATAAAATCCGCTATAAGAAATTGAAAACAACTTTGAAGAAGAATGAAATTTATTCAATTGCGTTCAAGAACTCAAGCATTACAATGTAGAAAACCAACCCTTCCCCAATCACTCCAAAAGTTTACCCCACCATGGTAAGGGTAATCGAGTTGAATGGGGAAGAAGAAGGCATTACAAAACAATGAAAAAGAAAATAAATAAAAGAGAAAGCTGAAAAGTTCTCCTTCTTGGTGTCCCAGAAGGAATGGGATGGAGAATGGATGCTTTGAGAGGGTGGAGCTCTCCTCCTTTTATAGCCAGAATTCTTCCCCCGAAAGTCGACGCATTGTAGCCCCATTAAATTAAATCTTCACACGTTGAGCCCTTCATTAATGTTGTTCATAATTCCCTTGGCCGTGTCCCCTCAATATTTCATTGGATTTGGACATGTATTCCGAGAGTTATGGCCGTTTTACTATGAGAATTTATTCTATCCAGTCAGACTCTCAAAAACGAACTCCTCCGGATTAGGGTGCCTTAATGGCCCCATAAACGGCCAATTCACTCGGTGATTACTTCATAAAAGATGCTCCAAAACCCCTTGCGCGTCCACCCACCGAATGTCATAAGCTTTGGGCTCACAGTGGATGATTTATGGATCCCACATCAAAACTAGGCAGAACTGAAAACAGTTTTCTTGAGCCAACTTGTAAGCTTCTTTTGAGCTTCCATATGGCCGATTCAGATTTTGGTCCAAATATATTAAATGAAGCCCTGGATGGTTAGAATCTGAAAAAGAAAGAATTTCGCAATTTGGATCAGTGTAGATAATGTTATGGCCAATCTACCGAAATAATTTAAAACTTTTAAAAAATCCAAAATGGCCAATTTTTACAATTCAGCTCAAAATAACACCATTATCATAAAAATGAAACAATTCATCTTAGAAGAACAATTTTGTGGGTTTAAAACAATTATATTCAATAAAAATTAATTGAAAATATTTGCTCTATCAAACAGCTACCACTCCACCATCAGGATGGCACCCTACGAGGCATTGTACGGCAGGCCTTGCCGATCTCCTTTGTGCTGGACAGACCCTGGAGAGTCAGCACTTGTGGGACCAGAGATGGTCCGGGCCACGACATAGAAGGTCCAGCTCATCCAGGAGCGGATGAGGACAGCACAGAGCTGGCAGAAGTCATATGCTGACAGGAGGCGGAGGCCACTAGAGTTCGAGGATGGTGACCACGTCTTCTTGCGGGTCTCACCTCGACGTGGTTTGAGGAGATTTGGCTGAGGCGGCAAGTTGTCTCCACGCTTCATCGGGCCTTTCTAGGTCCTCAGCAGGACTGGCGAGGTGGCTTATCGCCTGGCTCTGCCACCTCAGTTGCATCGGGTGCACGATGTCTTCCACGTATCCCAGCTGAGGAGATACGTGCACGACCCGACGCACATCATTGACTATGGGGAGCTAGACGTGGATGATGGAACGACTTTTACGGAGGTCTCAGTGGAGATAGAGGATCGAAAGGAGCGGGTCCTACGTGGGCGATCGATTCCTCTTGTGCGCATCAGATGGCAGCACGGGAACCTCCAGGAGAGCACTTGGGAGCGGGAGGCTCAGATGCGTGCTCAGTACCCACATTTGTTTCCCTAGTTTTTGATGTATCTTTACGGGGACGTAAAGTCCTGAGGTGGGAGTAATGTAAAGACCCGTAAATTTCAAGGAAATTTTTTCTTAATTTTCTTTGGAATTTTAAAAGAACGCAGTTTCTGACGGCGCCTGATTCCGAGGCCCGGTGTGCCCGGAATCATTTTCTGAAGTTTGGCTCGGGTACGTTCAGTGAACGGACGAGCGGGTTTTTCTAACTTTTGAACCGGTGCCCGGAATCGAATTCTGAGGGCACCGATGAAATCGCAGCGCCGGTATTCACTTAGAAACGCCTCTTCCGGAGTTGCGTTTGCTCGGGTGTGGTTTTTAATTTTCGGGCTTAAAGTTAAGAAATAAAATAATTTTGCGACAGCTTTATTTTATTTCACTTAAGCCACTTGGAAGCCACTTGAAGCCACTTAAAGGAGGCTTGAACTGAGTTGAACTGGATAGGATGCTATCCAGAAATATCCTACCCCCTTGGTAGGATATTTGTGAGGTGGGGCCCGCACGAGCCCCGCCGTTTCTTTCCGCTAAGAAACGCACCCGTGAAAACCCGTCTTAATGAAAGTCAACCGACGCGTTTTCTAAATTCTTAACAGACCATTTAATTGGGCGGTTTATTTCGTGAATTAAATGGGCTGTTTCTTTCATGAATTAAATGGGTCGTTTCTTTCGTTGAATTAATTCAACGAATTGATGGATCGTTTCTTAACCAGTTTTTCAAATTCGTTGGCGTAATAATAAAATAAGACCAACGCTTAACCTCTGGTTATTTGCGCTTGAGAAGATTTGGGAGAACCCTCGCAACTTCTTCTCCCTCACGAAGAACGCGAAGAACGCGAAGAACGCGAAGAACGCCAAACCCGGAAATCGACGACGCCTTCGCCCGAGACGCTCTTCCGATCTCCGATCTCCGATCTCCGATCACCAACCATTCGAGGTGACTGCTTTCGGATTTCCTCTCAAGTTCTTTTCTTTGGTTTTAAACGAAACACAGATTTAAATATTAATAATTTAAATCTGTTGTTCTTGATTCGTTGAGCTCGCCGACTCAATGCCAGAATCCGCGACGACGCGATGCCTCCCCGCGACGACGCGACGATCGATCTCTTCCGCGACGGTCTCTTCCGCGAAGAACGCCCGCGCACGACGATCATCAAGGTAGGGATTCATTTTGGAAAATTACCCCTTTTTAATTTTCTCATGAACGTTCTTGAAAATTAAAAAAGCCGGTTTTCAAGGAACAGTTTTATTTTAATTAAAATTGTTGGATCATGTGTTGATCGTTTTTCTCCCGGTTGTTTATCTCTAACGCGGAGGGTGCGGGTCGAACGAACACGGCCCGACGACCCTCTGTCGTTCTTCGTTTTGTGCGGATTTGACGGTCGACGACGGAACGTGCCGCATCAGACGGTTGACGATCCCGCAGTAAAGAACGGATCCCGGGAGGAGCAACGGCGCAGACGGGAAGAAAAACGGGCCACCGGAGCGACGCCGGCGGCCCGCGGAAGTTGCCGGCGGCGCAGGTCACCGGCGCGGCGGCGCCCGGACGCGCCGCCGGACGAAATCCGCCGCGGCGGTGGCGGCCAAACGGACCCGCGGCGTGCGGGTCCGGTTCATCCGGGCGGACGCGGCTCAGCGCGTCCGCGGCTCGCCAGCGCGGCCCGCACGCGGGCCGCGGTCCTTCCTCAAGCCGCGGGTCAGCGCCCGCGGCTTCCACCCGCGCGGCTCGGCTAAGCCGAGCCGGCCGAGCCGGACCGGCCCTGGCCGGGCCGGGCCGGGCCAGCCGGGTCAAACCCGGGTCGGGTCGACCCGGTTCGGGCCGACCCGGGGGGGTCGGGCCGGGTCGGCCCGGGCCCGTACCCCCCATCTTTGAACATTTTCGTTCAAACGCCCGTATCTTGAGCTTCGTGCCTCCAAATGACCCGCCGTCAGCGGCAACGCGATCCTTGGATCGAGACGGTCGTTTCGGTATATCGCACTCAAGGTTTAGGAATACTTTGAGTTCGGCCGGGTTGGTTCGTACACGAGACCAACCGGGCCCTCGGAGCGGAAACACTCATATCTTGAGCTACGGACGTCCGATTGACGTGTCGTCAGCTTTGTTGAATTCCTCTAAGTGAGACGGATCTTTTGGCATACTCCGCCCGAGGTTTGGACGCAGGTGGAGTGCGTTCGGGTTGGTTTTGTCTTAAAAACCAACCGGGCCCCTGGGACGAAAATGCCAATATCTCTCAGACCGGGCGTCCGATTGACGCGTCGTCTGCGACGTTGAGTTCCTGTTGACGATACGGAACTTTTGGATACATCAACTTCGGACTTCGTGTCAGTTGATGTATCAGCCTCTCGGCTCGTGGAGCGGACCTTCCCGAACGAGCTTGCTGTGTGCGGGAACCCTAGTGCTGGCTGCGACTGCTACTTCGACAGCGACGACCGTGCAGAGATCCTCAGTGGACTGCGGCGACCACTGTGCAGAGATCCTCCGTGGACTCTGACGACGACCGTGCAGAGATCCTCAGTGGACTGCGGTGACGACTGTGCAGAGATCCTCAGCGGACTGCGACGACTACTGCACTCAGCGATCCTACGTGGATCAGTGCTACAGGTCCTGTGTGGGCCCGATCCTGTGTGGGTCCGATCCTGCGTGGGTCAGCGCTCAGCGGTTCTGTGTGAGCCAGCGCCTACAGGTCCTGCGTGGGCCCGGTCCTGTGTGGGCCCGATCCTGTGTGGGTCATCTCTCAGCGGTTCTGTGTGAGCCAACTTCTACAGGTCCTGCGTGGGCCCGATCCTGTGTGGGTCACTGCAAGGTTAGTACCTATCGATCCTTCCAGGGTCCGACGACTTAGATGGTTCAATGATCATCTTTATCGTCATCCGAAGAAGTATACCTGTGTGAGTTGAATCTTGTGTTACTCTCCTTTGTGGATTGTGTTGCTCTATCCTGCGTGGGTATACGTTTTGCATTCCTGTGTGGACTGGGTTGTGCTTGGGCTTGGACGTTTGAGCCGAACGGGAATTGAAGACTTAGGTATATGTATGGGCATATACCTAAGCCGTGTCAGATGTTACTTCGTGATTGTATCTTTCCTTTGTGGATTATCCTTTGTGGATTTCAGGAGACCTTCGGGGGTCTCGGGGTCCCTACTGAGTAGCTTATACTCACCCCTGCACGGGATATGCCCGCACTTCGTGGTGTTGGTTGCAGACGACGGACAGCGCTGATCGTGGAGGAGGCGTGCGGAGCAGGACAGTACCTGGAGGTGGACCACTGGGCGGGACGTACTCGGAGCGGTTAGGTGGACCCAAGGAGCAGTGGAGGCTATCTGTACCCACCCTTCAGGTGGGACTTCCGGAGGACGGCTCGACGCTGCAGTTTTCCCTTTTCAGTTGCTGTTTTCCCTTTCAGTTGTACTTTACAGTTGGGCTTGTATTTCCGGCCCCTTTTTACTTCAGCACAGCTTGTACAGTTTTACTTAGTGTTTACTTTTCCGCTTGCTTGCTCTGTGGTGCTTGTTTACTTTTCAAAGGCAATGCCTTCCCTTTTTGTTGGGATTTACGCCTTGGTGCTAGTCGCCAGCCCCTGGCCTATGGAAGGCGGGCTTGGGGTAGTCACGACACGGGCCCGAGGACGGGTCGTGACAGTACTAGCACTCAAAATGGGTTTTCGTTAATGTCGGTGAAAACAAAAAAGATAAATCAAAGAAAGGAACTCTTAAAATGAAGAACAAATTTAAAAATTTAAGAATATAAAATAACATTCAATTCACCCAATGTGACTCCCTCGGATCAATCCATGAAAGAATATCCCTCCATTAATGGTTTACTCTCAACGGTGGGCAGAATATGGCTAACTAGAATTGGATTGAAGAAATTAAAACTGTGGAAATAACGGGCAGTCCTCCACGTGTGTGAATAAAATTCACACCTATGTGTGAACTAATTCACAACAACACAGATATATCACTATGCTTTGTGATAATGAAGTTTTAATAAAATAAATGGAAAATATAGAAGATAAATTAGTTGATTATGAACATAATGTTAAAAAAACATACATGAAAATGGAAAACATTACAAAGGAAATTTGGATGCATAACCTTACAATGAAACAAGCAAGACAAGATGATATGAAAAATATGAGATGCTTATTCCCTTCACCACCAGCTCCTTATATAGACATATTAAGAGCCTTCAGTCCAGTCCCCAATAATAAATTCACCCCAAAAATTAAGAGAGTCAAAAGGAGGGTGAAGAATCAAAAGGAAATTGACGTTACAAAGTTGACCACAAAACCAGCCAGATTAATCCACCGTTTCGATGCATGAATTTGTAATTGAATAAGGCCTAATTCGGAGGGGTCATAGAAGTTAAATATACTAGTACATATTTCCTCTATGATCTATAATAATTTAGGAAATTTGGTGCAACTTTTTGGATTTTATGGTCCAAATGGTGGGACGAATTTATGTGCATTCATGTCGGGCCCACCATTTAAATCTCAACTTCATATCCCTTTATCATCATGAAAAATTCAGAATTAGCTCTAGCCAGAGTTCAATAAAATTATCCTCATATTTTTATCTTTCTACTGTATATATTTGAGCTTTATTGGGTCTGTTTTGTGGCCCCCACATTTATTTGAAGGGCCTTAGGCCCATTATGCTTTTTCATGCAAATTTCTACATTCAGGAGCAAAAAATCTCTATCTTCCATTGGGATTCATCCATTAGACCTAAAAGATAAAATGTTCCAAATTATGTGATGAATCGTATACCAACATATCAAATTAAAATGATGAAAAATTTATTTCTCACAAGCAATTTATTGAGTGGGACCAAATTGACACTTTAAGCATGAATTTCACAAAATTGGGTAATGAAGTTTAATTTCTGAATTGGACTAAAATTGATGTTTATGAACTTTGAAACACATTAATATTAAGATATTAAAAATGAATATTAGACACTTTCAATGTCTAAACACATGGTCTTATGACCAATACTCTATTCTAAGAGCTACAACAACTGAACTTGTGGTAACATGTTCTTCCCCATCACATGGAGAATTCTCATGATCAACCATATTCATCTCTACCATACATCCTTGAGCAAATTAATCAATAAGAGGATCCAATTACACTTCTTCTACTGAATCCTAAACTACTTCATAAGCAATTACACCTTCCACTAAGTCAGAAACCTCTTCATCTATCTATTATACTGTAACAGCCCGAGATTTTATGAAAAATATTCTTTTTTATTATACTAATGTCTTTTGTTATACGCTACACCAAAAGGAGCTTGCACAACACACATCCTTGACTTGCCTTGCATTACACGCAATCGCAACCTTCCTCGATAGCGTGTGTGGTACGTAATCCTAAGTTTCACGAAACAATGATATGCTATTAAAATATTATTAAAACTAGCCGTTATGAATAGTAATAACCACTTTTTAAATTTTAGAAATTTTAAGTCTCAAAATGGACTTCATTTTTGGATTCGGAGTATCGAATTTAGCCTAAGGTGAAATTTTGGTACTTTTCGGATAACTTTCATATTCTGATGAATAGTGAAAATTACTAAATTATAATTAAAAACAACTTTTTTAATCGAAATAATTAATAGTGATAAATCATTAATTTGAGTGGTTTTAAAGTATATTTAGAATATATTTTTACAATTTAATACAATGTTGGTCATTGGATGTAATTTCACATTTAAACTAGACATAAACAAGTGTCAATCTTTTGATAGATATTGTTTCTTAAAAACACGCTATTTGTTTTAACAGCGGGATTTAATTATAAAATTAATTAATGCAACTTTTATGTAATGAATTTGGTAAAATAGTCTTCATTTTTGAATTCGGAATATGAAATATAGGTTGGGATGAAATTTTGGCATTGTTCTGAAAAACATCAATTTTTGATGAATAGTGAAACTACTAAGTGGTAGGTTAAAAACTGAATTTTGCATAAAACATAATTTTACCGCTTCTGTGAATGGAATTTCGAAAATCCGAGAGACACGGTTAATATCAAGGACTAAAATGTGGTTCAATGAGATGAAAATAATTTTTTGGTGAATAGTAACTTTTTACTTTTTTTTACCACGGTTAATAGTAAATAGGGTAACTAAGGGTAAATATGATATTAATATTACCCTAACACATGTCCTAATTCTATTGGGAAAGTGTAATTCGACCAAAAACAAACTTAGGAATAAAATATGACCATTTAGGCCCACTTGGATTAGATTAGGACATTTATTATTAATTTATTTAAAGAAGGGTTAAAATTGTTAAAATCAAAGTTTAATAAGTAAATCATTTTTAATATGGGGTAATACATAAGATAAATTCGACTATAAATATTCATTAGAAAGCTAAAAAGATTTCCTAAATGATGGTATTTTATTTGTAATTTTTAGACATCAAATAATATAATTTATTTATGACACAAAGATGATGCAGTAATTATCTTATTAATGAAATATTGACATAATTGATAATATAAATACAAAAATAAATGTAATTTAAGACTTTTTATGAATTCCACTAATTTTCTAGGTTACTATGATATATTAGTGTTGATTTAATCAACTTGGTTTGAACATATAATTCTGTTATGACTTTCACAAAAATCATATATCAAATAGTGTCAAAATTGACACAAAATAGTTTTTAAATCAAATATTATATTATTAATTGTTATGTTATTCCTAAAATCTAAGGTTCGGCCAAATTACTTAGGTAAGGATATATATATTAATAATAAACAATTTGGGGTTCGTTTGGCATGTTATAGTATGTGTATTAACCATATAGTGAAAGAAAACAAAAAGACATGGTAAAAGTTAAATTATTTAACTTAGAGTTAAATCTAATTGATAAGGTTAAAATAATACCCTAGACTTTTCTAAATCCTATTGGTTGACAGGATTTCGACCCTTCCCCACTTTATCTTCGAAATAAGACCCTTTGGAACCATTATAAACCGATTTTGACTTTAATATAAAATAATATTTTGAGATATTCCTAAGGTGCCCCTCTCCTCCCTTATAAAAGGACACCTCCTCCCCCTCCTCCTCACACAAATTTGAGCACTCAAGCTCGACCAACCCCTGCCAAAATCTCTTCTCCACTTCCCTAGAAACATCCCAGAGGTTCTGGTCTTCCTCAAAGACCAATTTTAGTGCCCTAAGAGGAGGTCTCAAAGAGGCTCTTTAAAGAAGAGGTAATTACCGTTACCAATTCTTTCATCTTTATTTCTTCTTCCACTTCTTCTTCTTAGGTTGTTTCATTATGAAGTAGTAACATCAGTATCACTCATATTCTGATATGTTATTATAAGTATGAAACAACCCTATTTCACCATCTATCCATCCTACGGAAAAAGAAATCACCGCGCGTACGTACGGAATACCGTCTCCACGCCGTGGTGTAATCTATTTTCCACCACCACCTTACATGGATGGGTATAATGGTGTAAAGAATAACTATACAAAGTTATTACAACATCATATTGATTCTGATATATTGTATAATCCACTCCAATTCAATTCAATATTTATAGAAATGATATCATCGCTCGTGCGTACGTACGGAACACCGTCTCCACGACGCGATGAGATTCATTCTCCATGTTAACCATTTAAGAATGATTATAAAGTATATATAAGAAATAATAATGAAATATATGACTTTATAAAGCTACTGGATTTATGTATATATATACATATTTATGTCATCTACTTACTTCCATTTCAAGACAATAAGGAAAGGAAAACAGCGTTCATGTGTACGTACGGACTACCGTCTCCATGAACGGTGTTTTTCATTTTATTTATCTACCTATTATATATATATATATACTGAATATATATGATATATAAATCATATTTTATATTCTGGAAGTAAGTAAATCATGATATAAGTAATAATCATGTCAAGAACAACAAGTCAAAACACCTACGATAAATGAAACGATTTTACCCAAAACGCTTCTTTAACATGGAATTTACAAAAGAACGGGTAATATAATGTCATAAGTGAACCATATATGATATAATAACAATGAATATGATTCTGTAATAAGTCAATAACATGATTTAAATCATTATACAGGAGGTTCGGACACTTACAAAGCAAGTCGGACCTAAGGTAAGGGAAATATCACAATCTCATTTTTATCCGAGATTGTTTATTCGTAAGTATTTAATGTGGTGTATTTTATCATCCACATCCATGTTTCATCAATATGTAATATTATTTCCATCCACCTACAATTTTTTAAATCCATTTTTACCCTTAGATGAGTTTTTAGTAAAGAATATGAAAGGAATCTTTTGTCGTTTTTCCGTACGAGGTACTTTTTGAATTTTCTGAAAAAAGTACGAAGAATGTTTTTTTTAACTTATACGGCATGAATGGATTTCTAAAACATTATTTCCAAGAAGTTTCCTTTACATGTTTTTAAGTTTATTTTAAATCAACTTCTTTTATTTTATAATTGTACGACATGTTAAGAAAGGAAAAGTATTTTTGAAGCAGAAAGGATATTTTCCTCAAGAATGAAGTTCAAGTATTTTATCAAAATTATTTTCCATCTAAGATAATAAAAGGGTTCTGTTTTTATCCCTATTATTACATTGGTTTGATTATGTTGTGATGGAAATATTTTTTTATGAATTCCATTATCTTATATGAATTGATTTATGATGTCATGATGTTTCAAGAATCCCATTTTTGTTACATGTGTTATGCGATGATGTATGATTATGTGGCACACATAAGAAAGGATTCATTATAAGATGGGTGGGACCTATATCTCCCTCCAATGCATTGGGTAAAGATTTTATATCTCATGAGATAGACATGGATGAAATGGTAGGTTATACCAGTTCAGTAAAACAGGACTGAAATGAGGGTTACTCGATTCAGAAAGGAACTTTGTCCACTAAGATAGTCTTGGCAATTAGTCTTGACTAACAAGAAATGATTCTCTATGATTATGTGTGTATGCCACAAAGTTTCATGTTTTAAGTTATGATTATTGGGATTACTTTTTCACTGCCATGATTTATCCCATGAATATGAAATTATGCTCTCTTTTGCAGGTTATGATTTCCAAAATGTTATGTTCTTATGAATATGATGTGATTGATATTTATTTTGTTTACCCTTACTGAGCATTTGAGATCACCCTTTTATGTTTTCTTTTCCCCAGGATATAAAGAAAGGTTTTAGGTAAAAAAAAGGGAAGATCTTTATGGGAGATTTTGAAGATCTTTCACCACGATTAGAAGATTATAGTCCGAGTTTCCAAAGACACTAAACTATTACGGTCCTTGTGTGTGTGTTTTTTTAATGTACTAAGTATTCCGCAAAAGTAATGTAATGTCAATGTACGTCAGGCTTCGGGTCTCTACAGTTGGTATCAGAGGAAAGGTTTAGTCAACCTTTGGAAACTTGGATGCGAAAACGTTAGTGAGATCCCTAGAGATATTTCTAAGGTATGTCTAGGGATGTCTCTAAGGTTAAGTATACGTATAGGTTATAGTCCTAGAATTTCTCTAACGATCTTAGAATTTAACCTAAGATGTTAGATATTGAGGGTACTACCCCTTTATTATGTTTTTTCCCTATCATGATTTTTTCCTCTCACACTATTCTTTTGGGGGTTTTAGACGATGGCTGGAACCCGAAGGAACCGTGTTGATCAATGCAATGGACAATGCAATGATTGTCCCCCGGAGCAACCAAACGATATGGAAGCTGGAATGAAAAATCTTGTAGCCATGCTCACATAACTTTCTCAAGCTATGAATCATGCAGGACTTCCAAACGAGCAAAGGAAGGAGCAACATTCTGTTGAATCCTTCATGAGGCAGCGTCCGCCTTCTTTCAGTGGGTCTACTGATCCATTAGTTGCTGAACAATGGATTAGTACTACTGAAAAGATATTTTCAGTTCTTCAATGTTCTGAACATGATAAAGTCATCTTAGCAGTATATCGTTTGGAAGGTGAAGCTGATCAATGGTGGAATCTTATTAAGAATACGAGGCAAAGAGATGAAATTGATTCCATGGAATGGGATGAGTTCAAGAACTTTTTTTTCAGTAAGTACTTCCCTCGTATTATTCGAATGAAGTTGGAGAAGGAGTTTCTTGAACTAAAGCAAAAGGATGATGAATCTGTTGGTATATACGAAGCGAATTTTACAAGACTTGCAAGGTATGCATCTGGCATTATCATCCAACCTGAAAGTAAAGTTGATCGATTTTTCAGTGGCTTAAAACCAAGTCTTCGAAGGGCATTAGCTATAAGAGATTTCAGTAGCTATGAAGAAATTGTGCGTTTTGCTATCAAGGTAGAAATGGAAGTTGGTGTTACATATCCCTCTCATGGTTTTGACAAGAAACGAAAGATGGAGTTCAAGGAGAAATCTCAGAATAATGGTGAAAAGAAGATGAATGTTTTCTTATGCACAAAGTGTGGAAAGAAGCATGGTGGAGATTGTCTTAAAGGGACTAGAAAATGTTTTAAGTGTCGAAAAGAAGGTCATCGAGCAGCTGAGTGTCGAAGTAATGGAAAAAGGGATTCTAATGAAGTGAATAAAGCAAACACTGCAGAGAACGCACAACCAACACTTCAATGCTTCAAGTGCAAGGAGATGGGACAATATGCCAATAAATGCCCTAATCCAAGGGTTAGTGATGATCGACATGAGCAACCTCTTAAGGCAAAGGACAAAGGGAAGTCACATGCGATCACTATTGGCAATGTTGAATATGACAACGATGTGGTTGAATGATTAAGTTTTTATGTAATGGGATTCCAAAATAATGTTGTATCATGGAATATTGGAATATTTATGTATTGGTCTAATGTGGTATTCAAAGTGATTGAGATATTATGCGCATAATGAAGGGAAAACGAGAAAATGAAATGTTTAACAGTATTCATGAGCTCATGATTGATATAAGGACTAAGTGATATCATGGTTTGAGTATATAGAATTTTGAGGATTTTGGTATGTGGAAAGTGTTAACTTTTCACTGCATTCAAGTTTTCACTAAGGTTCAATGGGTATTCAAGAGAGTACAAGATTAAGGCCTTTGAATGTTTGGAATGTGTCCAACAAGATATATCTTATGATATATGGGGATCAACGATGGTATTAAATCTCTGGTAATCGTTTTCACTATGTTATGAGAATGGACTGCAGTATTATGGATATGACTAAAGATTGGAATGGATTATGTTGAACATAAGTTAGTATTGTTTAAGGATAGAAGTTTTTTCGATATTATTTATGGGATGTTATAGTAATATAGTTTTAGAAAAAGGACAACCTGCAGGATGGGCGACAACCCATCGCTTCGGACAAGGCTGTGGGAATCGAACCCACAACCGAAGTGCGACTGGCCTTTATCGCCTACCACTGGCCTACAAGATGTCCCTGTTTAGTAGAAACTAGTTTTATTATATTAAGAAGTATGATATATGAAGTATAAGTCCATTTTAGGAACTATATATGATTAATCTCACTATAGATCGACTTATGTATATAATTTTTGCTAACCTTTTGTTTGAGACAGATGGAATGACCCGTCATTCTATCACATGATCTGCTAACACTTCACGAATAACAAATTCAACTTCATTTATTTAAGAGATGAAGTGGAAATTGTTCTAGGCACGAACAATAATGAGATTGTATCAAAATAAAGAAAGTATTTATTCCAATTCAAATTTTCAACTTTAGAGAAATGATCTTGAAAACCAAAAAAATGTTGTCCTAGTGATCTTATACCTGATGAATCGGATGGTACCTTAGATCGTCGCAAATTTATGGATTTGTGATTATTGGCTTTTCCATATCCATGTTCTCTACCACTCTTCATCAGAACATGATGGTTAGATTTCTCTTCCATATCCATATTTTCACCTATGTGGAAACCCAGTGATTAGTTTATTTGGGTAATCGTTACATTTCATACATTAGTTTTTAAAGCCAAGTTTTGGTATTCCCTTTTACGATGTGGGTTTCTATTAAAGAAACTTTCTAATAGTAAACCATTTATAACCCCGACGAATTTCGAGGGCGAAATTCATTTTAAGGGGGGTAGAATGTAACAGCCCGAGATTTTATGAAAAATATTCTTTTTTATTTTACTAATGTCTTCCGTTATACGCTACACCAAAAGGAGCTTGCACAACACGCATCCTTGACTTGCCTTGCATTACACGCAATCGCAACCTTCCTCGATAGCGTGTGTGGTACGTAATCCTACGTTTCACGAAACAATGATATGCTATTAAAATATTATTAAAACTAGCCGTTATGAATAGTAATAACCACTTTTTAAATTTTAGAAATTTTAACTCTCAAAATGGACTTCATTTTTGGATTCGGAGTATCGAATTTAGCCTAAGGTGAAATTTTGGTACTTTTCGGATAACTTTCATATTCTGATGAATAGTGAAAATTACTAAATTATAATTAAAAACAACTTTTTTAATCGAAATAATTAATAGTGATAAATCATTAATTTGAGTGGTTTTAAAGTATATTTAGAATATATTTTTACAATTTAATACAATGTTGGTCATTGGATGTAATTTCACATTTAAACTAGACATAAACAAGTGTCAATCTTTTGATAGATATTGTTTCTTAAAAACACGCTATTTGTTTTAACAGCGGGATTTAATTATAAAATTAATTAATGCAACTTTTATGTAATGAATTTGGTAAAATAGACTTCATTTTTGAATTCGGAATATGAAATATAGGTTGGGATGAAATTTTGGCATTGTTCTGAAAAACATCAATTTTTGATGAATAATGAAACTACTAAGTGGTAGGTTAAAAACTGAATTTTGCATAAAACATAATTTTACCGCTTCTGTGAATGGAATTTCGAAAATCCGAGAGACACGGTTAATATCAAGGACTAAAATGTGGTTCAATGAGATGAAAATAATTTTTTGGTGAATAGTAACTTTTTACTTTTTTTTACCACGGTTAATAGTAAATAGGGTAACTAAGGGTAAATATGATATTAATATTACCCTAACACATGTCCTAATTCTATTGGACAAGTGTAATTCGACCAAAAACAAACTTAGGAATAAAATATGACCATTTAGGCCCACTTGGATTAGATTAGGACATTTATTATTAATTTATTTAAAGAAGGGTTAAAATAGTTAAAATCAAAGTTTAATAATTAAATCATTTTTAATATGGGGTTATACATAAGATAAATTAGACTATAAATATTCATTAGAAAGATAAAAAGATTTCCTAAATGATGGTATTTTATTTGTAATTTTTAGACATCAAATAATATAATTTATTTATGACACAAAGATGATGCAGTAATTATCTTATTAATGAAATATTGACATAATTGATAATATAAATACCAAAATAAATGTAATTTAAGACTTTTTATGAATTCCACTACTTTTCTAGGTTACTATGATATATTAGTGTTGATTTAATCAACTTGGTTTGAACATATAATTCTGTTATGACTTTCACAAAAATCATATATCAAATAGTGTCAAAATTGACACAAAATAGTTTTTAAATCAAATATTATATTATTAATTGTTATTTTATTCCTAAAATCTAAGGTTCGGCCAAATTACTTAGATAAGGATATATATATTAATAATAAACAATTTGGGGTTCGTTTGGCATGTTATAGTAAGTGTATTAACCATATAGTGAAAGAAAACAAAAAGACATGGTAAAAGTTAAATTATTTAACTTAGAGTTAAATCTAATTGATAAGGTTAAAATAATACCCTAGACTTGTCTAAATCCTATTGGTTGATAGGATTTCGACCCTTCCCCACTTTATCTTCGAAATAAGACCCTTTGGAACCATTATAAACCGATTTTGACTTTAATATAAAATAATATTTTGAGATATTCCTAAGGTGCCCCTCTCCTCCCTTATAAAAGGACACCTCCTCCCCCTCCTCCTCACACCAATTTGAGCACTCATGCTCGACCAACCCCTGCCAAAATCACTTCTCCACTTCCCTAGAAACATCCTAGAGGTTCTGGTCTTCCTCAAAGACCAATTTTAGTTCCCTAAGTGGAGGTCTCAAAGAGGCGCTTCAAAGAAGAGGTAATTACCGTTACCAATTCGTTCATCTTTATTTCTTCTTCCACTTCTTCTTCTTAGGTTGTTTAATTATGAAGTAATAAAATCAGTATCACTCATATTCTGATATGTTATTATAAGTATGAAACAACCCTATTTCACCATCTATCCATCCTACGGAAAAAGAAATCACCGCGCATGCGTACGTACGGAATACCGTCTCCACGCCGTGGTGTAATCTATTTTCCACCACCACCTTACATGGATGGGTATAATGGTGTAAAGAATAACTATACAAAGTTATTACAACATCATATTGATTCTGATATATTGTATAATCCACTCCAATTCAATTCAATATTTATAGAAATGATATCATCGCTCGTGCGTACGTACGGAACACCGTCTCCACGACGCGATGAGATTCATTCTCCATGTTAACCATTTAAGAATGATTATAAAGTATATATAAGAAATAATAATGAAATATATGACATTATAAAGCTACTGGATTTATGTATATATATACATATGTATGTCATCTACTTACTTCCATTTCAAGACAATAAGGAATGGAAAACAACGTTCATGCGTACGTACGGACTACCGTCTCCATGAACGGTGTTTTTCATTTTATTTATCTACCTATTATATATATATATACTGAATATATATGATATATAAATCATATTTTATATTCTGGAAGTAAGTAAATCATGATATAAGTAATAATCATGTCAAGAACAACAAGTCAAAACACCTACGATAAATGAAACGATTTTACCCAAAACGCTTCTTTAACATGGAATTTACAAAAGAACGGGTAATATAATGTCATAAGTGAACCATATATGATATCATAACAATGAATATGATTCTGTAATAAGTCAATAACATGATTTAAATCATTATACAGGAGGTTCGAACACTTACAAAGCAAGTCGGACCTAAGGTAAGGGAAATATCACCATCTCATTTTTATCCGAGATTGTTTATTCGTAAGTATTTAATGGGGTGTATTTTATCATCCAAATCCATGTTTAATCAATATGTAATATTATTTCCATCCACCTACAATTGTTTAAATCCATTTTTACCCTTAGGTGAGTTTTTAGTAAAGAATATGAAAGGAATCTTTTGTCGTTTTTCCGTACGAGGTACTTTTTGAATTTTCCGAAAAAAGTACGAAGAATGTTTTTTTTAACTTATACGGCATGAATGGATTTCTAAAACATTATTTCCAAGAAGTTTCCTTTACATGTTTTTAAGTTTATTTTAAATCAACTTCTTTTATTTTATAATTGTACGACATGTTAAGAAAGGAAAAGTATTTTTGAAGCAGAAAGGATATTTTCCTCAAGAATGAAGTTCAAGTATTTTATCAAAATTATTTTCCATCTAAGATAATAAAAGGGTTCTGTTTTTATCCCTATTATTACATTGGTTTGATTATGTTGTGATGGAAATATTTTTTTATGAATTCCATTATCTTATATGAATTGATTTATGATGTCATGATGTTTCAAGAATCCCATTTTTGTTACATGTGTTATGCGATGATGTATGATTATGTGGCACACATAATAAAGGATTCATTATAAGATGGGTGGGACCTATATCTCCCTCCAATGCATTGGGTAAAGATTTTATATCTCATGAGATAGACATGGATGAAATGGTAGGTTATACCGGTTCAGTAAAACAGGACTGAAACGAGGGTTACTCGATTCAGAAAGGGACTTTGTCCACTAAGATAGTCTTGGCAATTAGTCTTGACTAACAAGAAATGATTCTCTATGATTATGTGTGTATGCCACAAAGTTTCATGTTTTAAGTTATGATTATTGGGATTACTTTTTCACTGCCATGATTTATCCCATGAATATGAAATTATGCTCTCTTTTGCAGGTTATGATTTCCAAAATGTTATGTTCTTATGAATATGATGTGATTGATATTTATTTTGTTTACCCTTACTGAGCATTTGAGCTCACCCTTTTATGTTTTCTTTTCCCCAGGATATAAAGAAAGGTTTTAGGTAAAAAAAAGGGAAGATCTTTATGGGAGATTTTGAAGATCTTTCACCACGATTAGAAGATTATAGTCCGAGTTTCCAAAGACACTAAACTATTACGGTCCTTGTGTGTGTGTTTTTGTAATGTACTAAGTATTCCGCAAAAGTAATGTAATGTCAATGTACGTCAGGCTTCGAGTCTCTACATATACCGTTTCTGTATGTCCGATCAGAGGACTGAGACTCAGACATTCTTTATCACTCACATTAGGAGCAGTCTCGCATTCAACATGACTAGATCAGCATTCTCATCCTAATAAGAGGTCCATTTAATGTCTCTTAAGACATTTTATTCCCCTTATTCCTCACTGGTATCTTCATCATAATGGTACCATAGGATTTTCTCCCTTCTAGGTAATCTCGTTTGTGGGATAGGCTCACCAATGGAAACTGTACTAGCACAAGTATTGAAGGGATGTTCTGGATAACTCCTATCATCTATAAGAGAATCCACTCTTTCTAGTACAACAACAGCTTCTCCTTCTTCATCTGAATATACAGGCTCTACATCACCAAGCATTAGATGAGGATCTCTCTTATCCTTAGACCTAGTAGGATTATTGACAGGGTTGAATTAATCATATAGCTTAGCCTCATCATGTACCCATCATCTTTTCCAGGGGTTCCAATTTCTCTTCATCAACTTGCAAATTGCATTGGTAATGCAGAAATTGTCCCATACTACAACTGTTTCTTCATTTTCTCTTGAAACTCCTTTAATATTCAGCATCATGGATGTCAATATAGCATTAAATAAGGAATTGGATTTTGAACTGGGCTTTGTCATATATTATAATTGAATCATGAGAAGCCTACATAAATTTATCTTCTGCCCATAATTCAACAAATTCAAAAGAAATACATCCTGGAATTTCAATGTAGAAATTTCCCCTCTCATGGGACTCAAGACAAGCAATAAAAACTGAAATAGCATCTTGTAATATTCTTCTATTTAAGGAGAAGTAACATTCCTTGGGATCCCATCCCTTTTCAGTTCAGCTAAGGAATCTTAAAAATAGAAGAACTCAGTAGTGGGAGGCACTACTCCTACATAGTAATCATATATCCCTTCATGTGGTACTCTCAGACACTCATCCCATTCAATAGAGGAGAAGCTTAAGCTTACTCCATTTACCCTTCAAGACATTATGTTCTCATCCTTAGTCTATTTGAATTTCAGAAACTCATAAAACTCCTTCACTAACATCGGGTAATAGGGTATGTTGTTGTTTGTAATGCATTCAACCCAACATTGTGCATCAAGTACCATCAACACTAAATATTTTCTCATCAGCAACCATTTGAAACTGAGCTCTTTTTTAACTACGATTTCACTTTTTGAGAAATGAGATTTGATCAGCATTGTCACTAGATAGCTTCCTCTACCCAAATCAACTCACGGTCTGGTTGGATTTGGAACATCCCTTTCATCACAGACCAATGCTATATTTACTCATTCCATGCGATCTGAAGTGGTTAGAGGGTTTCAGAAGAGGGTTAGGTTCTGATGTTTGGGATCAAAGAGATTCATGAGAGAATTTGAGGAGGATCTAAATGTGGTATCATATTTTAATTTTATAATTTAGGTATCAAAAAAATCATGTAAAAGAAATAAGTAAAATAAAAAAATGATTCAACATCCGACAGACAGAAAATGTGATGTCCTGGAAAACATCAACTATAGGTATGATTCCAAGGGTGAGGTTATAATGGTGAGGTCCCAATAGTGAGGTTTCTAAAAATGAGGTTTCTAATAATGAGGATTCAATAGTGATGTCTAATGGTGAGGTTCCTATCGATGAGGTTCCTAATGGTGAGGTTTATAATGGCAAGGTTTCAATGGTGAGGTCCAATGGTGAGGTCCAATCTTGAGGTTCCTAACGGTGAGGTTCCTAACAACGAGGTTCCTAACGGCGAGGCTCCTATCTGTGAGGTTCCAAACGGTGAGGTTTCAATGGTGAGGTACAACTATGAGGTTCCTAATGGTGAGGTCCCTATCGGTGAGGTTCATAATGGAGAGGTTTCAATAATGAGGTCCAACAGTGAGGTTCCAAATAGTGAGGTTCCTATCGGTGAGGTTCCTAGCAGTGAGGTTTCAATGTTGAGGTCCAACGGTGAGGTTCTTAATGGTGAGGTTCTTATCAGTGAGGTTCCTAATGGTGAGGTTTCAATTGTGTGGTCCAACGAATAGGTTCCTAACGATGAGGTTCTGATCGGTGAGGTTCTTAATGGTGAGGTTTCAATGGTGAGGTCCAACGGTGAGATTCTTATTGGTGAGGTTTCTAATGGGTAACATTTTATCATACCTAACTCATGTTTTATGTATTTTAACCTCTCAGAATTCAAATGATTTGCAAATATATCAGCCAATTGGTATTCAGTACTAATGAATTCAAGAGTGATATCACATCATTGATAATGATCTATCAAGAAGTGATGCCTCACTTCAATGTGCTTTTCCAAGCATGAGATACTGGATTTTTAGAGATGTTAATTGCACTTGTATTATCACACTATATAGAGACATGTTTGAAATGATATCTATAGTCTATTAAAGTGTGCTTTATCCATAGAATTTGAGCACAACAACTCCCAGAGGCTATATATTCAGCTTCAGTAGTATATAATGCAACAAAATTTTATTTCGTATTGTAACATGATACAATTGACTTTCCCAAAATGTGGCATGTTCTAGAGGATATGTTACTATATAACTTGAAACCAGGAAAATAGGAATCTAAATAACTTATTAAATCAAATTATTTTCCTCTTGGGTAAAACATTTATATGTTTGTAGAATATTTGAGATATTTAAAAATCCTTTTAACATTAGTTAACTGCCACTCTTTAGGATTGGATTGAAAGTGATCACACATGCATACACTGAACATATTATCAGGTCTACTAGAATTACGATAGTGTAGACTTCCAATAATACCTCTGTAATTGGTTTGATCCACTAGTTTATCGGTTTCAGGAGCATCCAACTTACAGGTGGTTCTAATAGGTGTATCACTACCTTTATTGGAGTCCAAACCAAAATGAGGATCCAAAAATAATTTTTTGAGGATCCAAAAATAATTTCATCTACATAAATCTGTACCATTAAAATATCTTTGGAAATCCTTATAATAAAAAGTAGTATCCACTTTTCATTTAGTAAAAACATGTGAAATAAGAAAATAACTATAAATATCATACCAAGATCATGGAGCTTGTTTTAAACCATTTGAAGCTTTTGAAAGTATTAACACATGATTTATAAAATGGGGATTTGTAAAACCAGGGGGGTTTTCAAATAATACATCTTCAACAATGTACCTATTTAAAAATGCACTTTTGAAATCTATTTGATAATGTTTGAAATTTGGATAAGCTGCATAAGAAAGTAGTATCCTAATGGATTCTATTATATCTATTGGTAAAAAAGTTTCCTCATATTCTATTACTTCTTCTTGAATATATCATTGGGAAACTAGTCTAGCCTTATTTCTAACTACGTTTCCATATTCATCATCTTTATTTATAAACCCCCATTTAGTACCTATGGTCAATGTGTCTTTAGGTCTTTCTACTATTTCCCCAACATTATTTCTTTCAAACATGTTTAATTCTTCTTGCATAGCTATCACCCAAAATTAATCACTGATTGCATCATCAATATTTTTATGTTCAAGATGTGAAATAAAGGCTTGATGTTTAACTTGGTTTCTCAGAGATGCTCTAGTTTGTGTTCCTCTATTTAAATCACCTACCATAACATCTGGAGGATTATTCATTATAGTTTTAATACCTTTAGAAAGAGTGGAACTAGACTTCTCATGAATTTATAAATGTCCAGATTCACCATGCATAGATTCTGGATAATTTCCAGAACTTGTTGTTGTCACTAAGGGCTCATTGTCTATATCATTAAGGCCCAGAATTTACTTATCTTCCTCAATGAGTTCAATAGAGGTTTTGGGATCATGTGGATCAGTCTCATCATATTTTACATGAACTAATTCTTCCACACATTTGGATCTCTTATTAAATATTCAATATGTTTTACTAGTGATTGAGTATCCTAGGAAAATTCCTTCATCACTTTTGGAAGTGAGCTTGTTATGATTGTCCTTAGTGTTAAGGATGAATATTTGTCAACCAATAACTCTAATGTAATTAACCTTAGTCATCCTGTTATTCCAGAGTTCATAAGGGGTCTTCTAAATAACAGGTAAAATCAATACTCTATTGATAATGTAACAAGCTGTATTAACATATTTAGCCCCAAAAATTGATAGGTAGATTATACTCATTAAGCATAGTTTGGAAAATCAATTGAAATGTCCTATTTCTTCTTTCAAAAACACCATTTTGTTGGGGTCTTCTAGGATCCGAGTTATTTTGAGTATAGCCATTATATGAGAAAAATGATTCAAATTCCTAATTTTCAAACTCATGACCTTGATCACTTCTCAATGTCTCAATTTTAGGTCTAATAAGATATTCTACAGACTTGGAATATTTGATGAAGTAAGAACATGCTTCACTTTTGTGGGATAAATAGTATACCCATGTATATCTAGAAAAATCATCTATAGGAACATAAATATTTTTCATCCCATTTAAAAATGAAACTCTAGATGTTCCAAACAAATCCATGTGAACCAACTCAAGTAGTTGAGATGTAGAAACTTCTTTCTTTGTGTTGAAAGAAACAGTGTGTTTTTTTATCTTTTGACAAGGATTAAAAACTTTTTTATGTGGGGATTCTAATTTTTTTAGTCTCTAACTAAACATTTCTTAGTTAGTTTCCTATGTGAGGTCACATTTCACTCACCTAATGTTATGTTCCATAACAAGGATTCCTTATGAATATCATTTAAAAATAAAACATTTTTCTTAGAAAATAATTTAAATCAACAATATATACATTTTAATTTAAAAGAGTAGTTAATATTAAATCATTTTTATAATTAACAACTTTGCATGAATCATTTTCAAATATAAAATTAAAACCACCAACACATAACTCAGAGATACTTACTAAATTGTACATTAACCCATCAACAAAAATTACTTTTGAAATTAATACAGTATTAGGGTTACCAATTTGTCCTTAGCCGACAATATTCCCTTTTTCATTCTCTCCAAACGTAAAATGTCCACCATCAAAATTAAATAGGTTAATTAAGCATGATTATTATCCTATCATGTGTCATGAACATCCACTATCCATGTACCATAGAGTTTTATAGGATCTCTTTAAATGACTTTTCTGTAAAACAGATTACGTGTAGGGTAACATTGGAATCCTTATTTTATTGGATCTATAGAGGTTAGAACGTAAAACATTGGGAGCCCATAATTATATCACAGGTTTCCAATAATCAAAATATATATTTTGAGACATGAACACCTTTTTAGGACCTTTAGAGAACTGTTTTTCAAAAGATCGTCCAGAACATGAACTAGGTTTGAACTGTCGAGGTTTTGGAATAAATTTATTCTTAATAATTTTTCTCTTTCCTGGCTGGTATCCTAGACTAGTTGTGTATTTTGAAGCATTTTTTTCCCTGGTAACTGAGTTAAGTAATCTATACCAGCATTAAACTTATCATGATCCATTTATAATTCCTCATTTGAAAATTTAAGTTCAGTATTTTATTTTAACAGCTAACCACATTCTTCTTTTTCAATATCAAGATAAGACTAATAATTTTCATTTAAATCATGTTATATTTTCAATAATTTATATTTATCCTTTTGTTCATTAATGGTGTCCTCAAGAATTCTATATTATTCAAATATTTCATCCTTATTCATATTTTCATCATTGTTTGATTGAAAATAATTCCCAAAATAGTAAGCATTATGTACAAGAGAATTGGGACTTACCTCGGATGTTTTTGTCTTCAAACACAAGTTTTCATGTTTGTTCTTTTCAATATCAGTAGTGTCAGATCAACTTGAGCTATCATCTGAGGAACTAAAAGTATCTTTCCTAGCATTTTTATATCCCTTTCCTTTGTCTTCATACTTATTCTTATATTTCAACTTGGGTAAATCATCTTTCACATGAACTTTTCATTTACACTCATAAAATACAATCTCATTTATGTTATCGTTCCATTTTTTTATTCCTTTTTCCACTGTCATATATTATCATACCTTAATTTATAGTTGGACTATCTAAATAACTTCTTCTTCTAGTATAACTTCTTGAATCTCAAAGCATGTTGAGCCATCTCATCATCACTATAACAGTCTATGTCTTAACTAGTGGACGTATCTATAGGAGGTTGAACTTTTTCATTGTCCTTGTTCATTGAGGTAGTATTCTTGAATGATATAGACATTTTTCTGGGTTATTCATCTACTTATTTATTTACCTTGATCTCTTCATCATACATCATATGATTTTCAATTATTTCCTTCACTAGAAACTTTCCAACGTCATAGGATTCTCGGATAGAAACATATGTTCCTCTCCATCTGTCAGGTAGGCATCGAAGCAATCTCATAATCTAATCCTTTCATTCCACTGTTTTTCCATGTAGACTCATGGTATTTACTATTTCATTGATCCTAAGAAACATTTCAGATATAATTGCATCAATCTTCATCTTAATATTATCATATTTAACAGTATAAGTATTTAATCTCATTTCTTTAAGAATGGTTGTTCCCTCATGAGAAAATGCTAAAGTATTTCCAATTTCATATGCAGTTATGCAAGAATATATTATATTGAATTCTTCATCACCTAGACTAAAGAAAAAAGTATTATTTTCTTTATAGTTATTATTATATGAAGCTTTATTCATCCAAGACCATGTGTCCCTAGCAGTAATAGGTAATAAATGTTTTTCTACAATTGTGTCCCAGATTTCAGGTCCCATACCCTCTAGATACATTTCCATTTTTAATTACCACTGAGCATAGTTATTTCTATTAAAGAAAGGAGGATTGCTAGTAGAAACACCCTCAACATGGTTATCCATTATTAATTAGAATTATAAATAATTGGAAATTTAGATATGACAGAAATTTTTAGATATTTAAGATACAACAAAAATCACATTTAATGAATTTCAATAATTAAACATCATTTCATGTAGAAGTAACCCAAACTAAACAATACCCTTCGATACCAAATTTTGGTCAGAGTGGAATCTGAACAGGGTGGGGTGAATTGAGTTCCTAATTAAAATTTATGTTAAAAAAACTATTCTAAAGATCCACAAATTTTTGAAATGGCCTTGTTATTTAAGGAAGTAGAGATGTAAATTTATAGTTGTTCAATCTGTTTCTCAAAAGGTGATTAGGCCTCCGATGAATTAGTGTGAAACAATTCTTTAACTTTTGAATATTTTTTACTAAATTAATCATATACACATAATAAACAATACTAACTTTCAATTTTAATGAAGAACATTTTAATGTTTTAGCTATTATAAGCAGCAAAAAATAGATAAAATAGATTATAAAAAAATATAGTGCACATAAAAGTTAAATAAGAGGTTCAGTCACAATCTGAGACTTAGTACTCCCCGCATAGTGAACACCTACCACCATACATTTTATATTACCAATAACCTTGATATATATCCTGTATTGGTCTTATCAACAGTTTATTCAAACTGTCCAGGGTTCATACACTCTACCATAGTTCTTTGTGGGAATTATAAGCAACACAGACCAGACATGGTCTCTTCCACAGTTATACGTGGGAAAACATAGTGTAAGAGTATTTTTATTTGAGGATTTTTATATCCTCTAGTTTAATCATAGGAGACAGCGTGTATGATGCAAAAACACCATTCTCTCAGAAATGTAGAATAAAAGAACAAAGTAGAGAGAATATGATGAGATTGAGTTTAGAAGGCTCTATGTGTTTACAATTCATCTCTTTACTCCGTGAAGTGAAAAATTTGATGATCGAGTCTTTCTATAAATTATTTTTTCAAAACATAGAGTCACAACTTTAGGTTCTAGATTTTATGAACTGAGAGTTCTGCTTTTTATGATGATCGAGAGTTGATAAAGCATCGAAGGCTGAAGTGAGTACATCCCAACTGATCTTCATGATGCTTGTGGGTTCATAGTGTTAGTGTTGACTGGTTCAACTTTGATTTACCGAGTATGTTTCATCATATACTCATATGTGCTTCTCATATCATCAAAATTCACACCACTTTTCTTATTTGGTCTTCTATTTTATACTCGAGGTCTAAAAATAGTAATAAGAACATCACATGTGATCTTTCTGATTCCTCATACTGTCCCCAGATACGGTCTCTCGATATGTCTACAATCAGCATTAATTAATATTAGAAGCATTGACGGTAGAAAATATGTCCATTAAAATAATCATAATAATTTGAAAAAATGTGGAGTAGAAGATTATGGAAGACTAGTAATGGTAGCCTTCACAAAGGTAGGCTTCAACAGTAAGTGCACATCACATCATTCATCAGCAACCTTCCCAGTGAAACTTTCCATCGATTACTCTCTATAGGAATCCTTCAATCGATAACTCTCCAATGGAATCCTTTCATGGATAACTATCCATTGGAATACTTTCATCGATAACTCTCCATTATAATCCTTTCACCAATTACACTACATTGGTAACCTTACCAACTGTAGCCTTGCATCGGTGACCTTGCATCTATGAGCTTTCATCGGTGACCTTGCAACAGTGACCTTGAATCGGTGACCTTAAATAGGTGACCTTAAATAAGTGACCTTGCATTGGTAACCTTTTCATCGGTGACCTTTGCATCAGATACCTTTGCATCGGTGAACTTTTCATCAGTGACCATGTATCAATGACCTGTTCATGGGTGACCTTTGCATCAGTGACATTTCCATCGTTGACCTTTTCATTGGCGACCTTTGCATCGATGACCTTTTTACATGGAGAAATGTTTCACTGAGATCTATAAACAACATATTAGTGAGATTAAACATACATAGTAATCACTTTGAAATAAACAAGAATATCACATAAATGGTTTTCTTGTAATAGAATCATAATTATCACATAAATAAAACATGATTTGCGATTATCAAAACATGATTTGGGATTATCAAAATATGTGAGTCCATCAAATTTTATAATTTAATATGAAAAAAATAATCTTCATTTTTTAAATCATAATTTAAATATTTACATTATGTTAGTTTATTATATTTTCCTGATATGTTTTGTGTTTTGATTAATAATTAAAAATATTGGATTTTAAATGAAAATATTTTTTGTCTAAATAATTAATTGTGGTAAATTATATTTTGAGTTAGAGTAAAAATATAATTATAAAAACAATAATATAATTTAAACTAATTTTAGTCATTTTAATTAATTTTATAATTAAATTTCATTTAAAAACATTTTAAACATTTGAAATTGTTACATTAAAATCATATTTTTTCTCATTCCATCTGCATGATTAATTATAAACTAAATTATACCACATCATTGGTTTGACTTTTAAAAAAATAGATTCTATATTTCTAATAATAATAATTTATAAATTATATTATGTTTCAATTTTTTACATAAATTATTAGGGAAATTAATTAAAATTAATTCTAAGTGATTCAAGTAAAAATAAGTTAAATTGGTGGTTAAGATTTAATATTAATGGTCCAAATGAACTAAACACTTGTGAAACCCCTATTTTATGGACATATTTAAACAATTTAACATCTATAATTGAATTGTTTATGTTATCAAAACCACTTTCTTGGTAAAAACGTGGCTACACCTAAATTTCATTTAAAAAGTATATAGTGTGTCCTCTCACTCACTTTAAAAAGGCTAATGACTCTCCCACTATTTTAACAACTCTAAATGAAATATTAATTTAAAAACACTACCCAAATAAACCCCCAATTTCCCTTATCTCATCCTAGAATCCTCAAATTATGATAAAGAAAACAAAGTATTTATTTTGGTGTAAACAAAAAAATTTTACCTGAAGAATATGTAACATTATCCAATAAGAACTTTTGATTTATTTCATCGTCCATCCACAAAGTCCTTATTATTACATGATTATATAATAAAATTTTAATAATAAATAGACCTAGATCTTCATTTTTTAATATTTTGACCTACATTTACACACACTTCCATTAATTGTGCCACTAAATCATATTTTGTGTGTACGCTGAACTACCAACATGCAAAACGATTTCCTTCATTTTTAATTTACAAACTACTATGATGGGAAATTATAATGGAAATTTTATTTTTATATTGATAATATTATATATATATATATATAATCTATTCATACTTATATAACTATTATATTACACATACATTCATGCTTTCCATTTTGGGGGAATGCGATAACATTTTCTGTGGACATGTGGACTACTACCTCCTCAAATGGAGGTGTTATATTCTCAATTTTCAGGGAATGTATAAAATATTGGTTAAAATATGTATTTCATAAATTGGATAATTATTATATTCATTTCAATATTATCTATCTTGGCATATAACATATCATTTATTTCTTTCCATTTCACTTATTGAAAAAGTGAAATTATCATCCATGGACATGTGGACTACTACATCCTCAAAACGATGTGATTCTTCCATTTTCATCCCCATATCACAAGATATATATATATAAATCTATATAATAAAAAAATATTATGTATAATATAATAGTAATTATTTTAAGGTAAATGTAACTAACCTTTTTTCAATAATTATCATTGAAAAATGGGAATGTTGCTCATGTGTATGTATGGCCTACCATCTCCACAATCTTAGTGCTGGTTCATTTATCATAATAATATTTATTATTTCATTTTAAAATTATAATTCAAGTAAAAATGTGATAATTAATTAATTATTATAATTCTATATATGATTAAGTAATTAACTAATCGAACTTAGTCTATCTATCATTGTCATTTTTGACAAATAAGTCGTATTTGATCATAACATATGAATCAAACATATTTTATTAATTAATTGAATATACACTATATATAAATAAAACACAAATAATTATAAAAATATAATATATTTAAAATAATGTAAATGATTAACATATGTATATTATTAATAAATATAGAGGACATGTTTGAATAATTGAACTCAGGATTAGGGTCTTTTGTATTACTTTTTTCAACTATCATATAATTGTATTCATAATCTTTTAAATTAGTTGTGAAATGTATATAGTACCCATGAATATCTTTTATGATTATTATAAATGAATTACTCAGTATATACATATCCATTATATGGTCTCACATTCATGGGGTTTAAGGTTTTAGTGTTACCAAAGTAGTAATGGATTGTTTTTCAGAATTTCATTTCTGTAAGATGTTTGTTATGTTATAAACTATATTATTTTATGAGTTCATTGTACTAATGATTTGACATGATATATCATGAATATACGTAATCTCATGATATTCTATGTTTCATTTATTTTTATTCAATTCCCTGGGATTTTGATTCTAAGAATTCAGTGTTTTTTGAGACACTTTTAATATTTAATGATTATTTTCATCAAGAAATTTTCTAATGATAATTTAATATAATTTCAATGTTTGTGTAAAAACAACTTGATGTTAATTATCATCCACTAGGTATATTTTTATTCAAATGGTCATCATTATTTATTTTGTGTTATTAATGTTGTTTCAATGATATTGTTAAGGAACCTTCTTGGTTTTCACAGGTAAATCATGTTTCCAAGAGATTTTAATTGAACCCATTAATTTTATATTGATTAGTCATGTTTCAAAGATGTCGTTATGAATACCATTTATTTTACATGGGAGAACCATGTTGAAAATATATATTTATTGAATCCATTTATTTTACACTTTTTAATCATGTTTTAATGATATAGTCATGAAACAATATTCTTTTCCACAAGTTAATCATTTTTAAAAGATATTATTATTTAACCCATTAATTTTTTCACAATTTAATAATGGTTCAAAGATATTTTTTTGGAACCAATTTCTTTTTTATGGATTACCCAGGTTTCATAGTGATTATTATGGAACCCATTTTTTAATGGTTAAATATTGTTTCAATGAAATTATTATGGAACCCATTTATTTTCAACAGGTTAATAATGTTTCAAAGATATTTTTATGCAATAAATTTCCATTCCATGGTTTAATCATGATTCAAATAGATATTTATATGAAATTTTCATTATACTTGGTTTAATCAAGTTATAAAAGGTATAATGGTAATTCCTATAAGTTTAGGTTGAAATTCAATCCTTAATGTGTAATTAAAATGTAATGGTACTTGGATATTTTATGGGTTGTTACGTGTTAAACCAATGAAGGGTTGTTTCTTTAAAATACAATGATGAGTGTTTACGTGAAAAACCAATGATGGGTGGGTCTATGATATCCCGCTACGACATTTTTGTGAAATTATAAATTATGGTTATTCCATTTCTAATTGTGAATATAAGAGTGAAATCAAAATATTTTACCATGTATATTCATGTTTTCTTTAAGAATAATACAGTTTTATAATGTTTTTAATGATCGATATTGATATCAAATGGATCAGGATTATTGATTCTGATGACACTTTCTATTGCCATGTTTTCTTATTTTATGATATATTTATTGATGGGTGTGAATGCTTTTATGATTTTTTCATTCACATTGATTATGTTTTCCTACCCTTATGAAATATTTTTCTTATTTATGAAATTAAATTATTAATACTTATTTTTACCCTTACTGATCATTTGATCTCACCTTTGTTATATTTCCTTTTCCCAAGGATATAATGAAAGAGTTTGAATATTTTATGTATATAAAGGATTACGTAAGGATAATTTTGATTAAATAATATGAAATAAAAAAATATTGTTATTACCGAATATGAAGTTCAAATTTACAAACCAATTGTATTTGATTCCAAGTTGATATGAGTTTTTTAGGAATGATTTTTCTCAAAATTATCTAATACTATAAACCTAAAATTACCTTTAGTTTTTAAGTGATCCATGTTTTTATTTTTTTGTTTTTTGGTTTAGATGAAAAATTTGGGTCACAATTATTTTCATATAGTCCATAAATGTAATTTTATGGATTTAACATAGGATCTGAGAGTGTTGGTCCTGCGTTGTTGTAGTTATTATCAATGTTTTTTTACATAACATTATAAATTTTGATTTCAGATAATGTTGTTATCTTAAGAGTTATGGATACCATCAGAGATATATAATATTAAGGATGATCATAAATTAAATTTTATAAAAACCCCATTGAGGTTTTTAGAAATGCAATCATATAGTGATTAATGGAATTTTTTGATATTTTTTATTGGGTTTATGTATTTGTAACCCATATGATAAATATAAATAATTATCTTCGTAAGTTTTATTTTTCATAATTAAAGGAAAAAATATGGTCAAACCATATGATGTTTGAAAACTTGTCATCTTAAAAATATGGTCAAACCATATGGAGCTTAATCATATGATCTAAGGATAAAAAGGGTTTCACACCTATGACTAGACTACGTGATGTCAATGTTTGTATGAAATTCATGTATGTTAGTATTATTATTTTTAAACATGTTGGAATTTATTTTAAGAATGATTGTTGATTTATCATGGAATAATAAGTTATCAAATCCTTCTAATATTCGGGTTTATCAATTAGTCAGGAAATATTCTAAGAATATTGTGAATAGTTACTTATGTATTTGTTTTTTCGGAACATTGAGTATTACATATGAATATTAATGTATCATAGGAAAGCTATTTAATTTTGAAAATTATGTAACCATTTGATAAAATTTTCGGATTATGGTTAACGTTTAAAGATAATAGGAATGCATTTTGATCCATTTCTTGGTTATGTGGCCTTTTAAATGTGATTTTTATGCTTTAGATTTGAAACATTAATATTGAATACTCCTCATATAGAGAAAATTACTATTATGTGGTAAATGATTAAATTCACTTTTTTGGTAGGTATATATAATTATATTTTCAATATAAATTGTGAATTAAATCTTTTGATATTAGGGAAAGGGTCTGATTATATTTTTTTCCATATTATCATATATACATATGATATAAACAACCTTTTCAACACCTATTTGGAATTTTTTTTCATTGATTTAATATTGACCATGTTCTCTATCGATCTATATTAATCCATGGGAATTAGTTATTCAATCCAAATCAACCTTTTTAATTTTCCAAAAACATTCTCCCTCTGTTAAATCCTAGTTATACATTTCTCCAGGTGACCTTTATATTTCCCACATTCCATTATTATGAATATTTTTTATTAACCCTTTATACAATTAAATTTTTAGTAATTTAATTATAATTAAAAAAATGATAACCAAGATGAATTTTGATGGAAACAATCATTTTAATGTCATAGGATGTAACATCCTATGGTTTTATGGAATATATTCTTTAAATTTAATGTAAATGTTTTGTTATATTATCTTAAACATAAAGAAAATTTTAAAATTTCATATATGAAATAAAAAATTTATCTTATGTTTTGGTAGTGTGGTGTTTCTTCGAGATCTTTTTTACACACATGGTTGAGTCTCATCGGAAAACAATATACTATTAACATTATTTATTTAAAATAATAGTTATCACCTTGCAATTGGAATGGAGGGAATTAATATAATTATAAATATTGAGAATATGTTATTTAAACATGTTTATATACAGAATCCTTTGGCTACCTATTAAATTGAAATGAATATAAAAAGTAATTGAATATAAACGATGTGTTTTTATGGAATATTAATGTATACCCATAAAGGGGTTTTTATGTAAATAAATTAAATTAATCATTATTTTCAAATTGTCATAATTAAATTTATATGTAATATATTCAATTAATGGTTTTACATTAATCCAATATATATGATAGGAACAAGATAATAATAAATCCAATTTTAATCATAAAAATATCAATTTTTCTAAAAGGCGGATTTACATCCATTGAATGGAATTATTTTATAAATTAAATTTTGACACATTTATAAAAATTATATGAAAAAATAAACTCATTTTAGAATTTATAATATCAAAATTTACTTTTAGTGACGTTTTGGTATTTTTTTAAAGAAGATTCATGTTTTGATGAATCACAAAAAATAATAGATTTGAATTGAAAACCGATTTTATTCCTAAATTATTTATAGAGATACATTATATTTTTAATTTGTTTCAAAGTATAATTATATCAATTTTAATTCATTTAATATAAGATACTTCATTGTAATCAATTTTACAATGAAATGTGATAAAAAACATTTAATTTTTTTTATCTTTTTACTTTAAAAACATTAGATTAATCAATATAATTAGATTTTTTATGTTAATGTTTGAATCCAACCCATCACACACATCTATAAAATGGTCAAAAATCATCTTTCGTGTGTACGACGAACTAACTCTTCATGAAATGATGTTGTTCATTTTTCCTATACCACATATTATGGTTGGGAATTGTGATGTATATTCTATTTCGATATGATATTTATAATATATATATATTTATATATATGATATTTATAAAATATTAATACTTTTGAAATTATTATACAACACATAACATTAAGCTTTCAATTTTTTGGGAATACGATAACATCATTTGTGGGGGTGTAAACTACTGCCTCCTTAAAGTATTGATATACGTTCACAAATTTCAATGAATACAGTAAAGACATGTTTATAATAATATGATATAAATTATATATTTATTATAATAATAACATAATTATATATCTATAAATATACCATATCATTTTCTTTTTTACATTTCATACACTAAAAAATTCATAACATCATTCATTGATGTGTGTACTATCACCTCCTTGAAGTGATGTAATTATTATTTTTTCACAACCACATCTAAAGAATGATATATATAATTATATATATTTAAATAATATTTAATATATGATATAATGGTCATTCTGGAATGAAAATTGTTACTTAAATTCTTCCCAAAATGATCCTTTAAAAATTAAAACATTACTTATGCATATGTACGACCTACTGTCCCCATGGTCATAATGTTGGTACATTTTGCATAACAATATTTCCATTTCTATTTTAATATTATGATTTATTTTAAAAATGTGACAATTATTTCATAGTTATTATTATGGAGATTTTTAAAAAAATTATATCATCGACCATAGTCGGCCTAACAAAGATAGTTTTGATGTATAAGATGAATATGTTCAGAACAACTAACTTATAATTTATTTATTTTGTAATTGAATATAACTTAATTATAAGTGAAATATGTTTTGTAATAAACATTTAAAATTTTCTCATGGAAGTAAATAATTAACATATTTTAATTATCTGGTAATATAGAGAACAACCACGATAAATCGGACACAAGCTAAGGGATTTTCATTTCACATTTTAAAACTATGAGATAAATGTCTTATTCAAAAATTATTTTTGTTTGGTGTTTTATATACTACCCATGAATTATTTTTTGATTCATATAATTGAATTTATGATTATTTTAATAGAAATTTTTTGGTCTCTATTTTATGGGGTTCATTGTTTCTTATTTACCAAAGTGCTAATGTATGTTTATCACAATATTCATTCTTTGAGACATTTTTTATGATATGTAAAGACTCAGAAATTTCCATGTAATTTTTTTCTATTATATGGGAATTTTAAGAGTCCTAGAAAATTAACGGTGTGTGATTCTAAAGCCCGATGTGACCAAAATTAATTTCTTAACTTTTTTTAGGCACATTCAGTAAACGTGCGAGCGGGTTTTTGTAACTTTTTAACCAGTGCTCGGAATTGAAATCTGAGGGCACCGTTAAAATCACAGTGTCGATATTCACTTAATGATATGTCCACCTCATCCACAGTAGGATGAGGGTGAAAGTTAGTTTTCATGTTTTCTATGTAAATAAAAAAATACAATAAAGATCATAATTTTATTTTATTTTTGAGACCACACTTTTAGAGTTATGGAGGTGGGGACCACCCGGGCTAGAAAACCCCCATTTTCAATCATGGTGGTGGGGACCACCCAATCCCCTAGTAATGTGGGGAAGCCTTTCTATTTTCTATTTTATTAATTGAGCCATGTAAAATTAATTAAATGTTTCTGCTTTAATTTTTCCAACATGGAATTAAATTGATAAACCAATTTTTTTTTATTGGATCCTATTTACTTTTGAGAGGATTGGTTGGAAAATGATAATTGGGAAGGGCCTTGGAGAACATTGGAGAAACTTTTCCTCCCAACGATGGATTCCTTCTCAAACGAGGAACATGCTCTACAATCGAAGAATGAGGATGATGCTTGAGCCCAGATCGAAGCATCTTGTGGAAGCGACAAATGCTGAAATCACCATCCCCAATGACGTCCTCCTCTTCCTCGTGACATCATAGAAACAGGCAATCAAGGTAGGGTTTATTTCCCTTTTTAGCACCCCTTACACATCCTTGATGTTCCTCATGATTCAAGTACAAATAATCTTTTATCTATTGTTCTAACGTGGAGGGTTCGGGCCAAACGGAAACAACCAGACCTCTTGGCAACCATTGTGTTTTGTGGTGGTTTTAAATCAATAGCGACATCTCGAGACGAGTGCAAATGTCTACAGAATGAACTTGGAGAGACCGGGGTGTGCCTGGTGACACGAAAAACATTTTCAGTGACCGTGTCGTTGACCGACATCAGTGGGGCTCAAGAATGGTGAATGACACTCTGGCCTGCCGTGATGATAGCGGTGGCACGACTGCGCCTCCAGATTAAGGTCATGGCCCATCGGCTATGGCGAAGCAAAGGCAGAAGTCATCCCACGATCGACTACACGATGGGAAGGCGGTGGCACCTGTCCTCTCCCTGGGGTGTGCGGGAGGCACGGTAGAAGGCCATGGTGGCGAAGGCAGGGCAACTAGCTCACTATCGGCAGCCTATGATGGAGTAACGCAGGACCGCGCTGTACTGAGGAGGGTTGTCCTTTCGGTCGACCGTGTACAAGCTGGTTGCCCAGGGTGGGCCGCCCAGCACGGGCTGCACCGTGGGCCTCCCTAATGGGATGGGCCACGCTGCTAGGTCGGGCTGGACCCAGCATGTCGGGCCGACCCGTACCGGGGATGGTTGGGCTGGGTCAGGTCAGGCAGGGTCGGTCTGACCTAGTAGGATGGTACCCGGACTATCTTCGACCCCTTTTCACTCATTCAGCCATAACATGAGCTATCGACATCCATTTGATTAACCTTCCATGGTTCGAGAAACCTTGGACCGAGACAGTCCTTTTGGTATTCCCCACATCAGTTTTGGATAAATTTGGGGAACAGCTGGGTTGGATCGAACACGAATCCAACAATGCCCTCGGGACTAAAATTCCAATAACATACAGACCCGGTGTCTGATTGACACACTTTATGTTGCGTTAAGACCCCTATTACGTGGCGGTACTTTGGCATACAATGTTTTGGGTCATCATTGTAGTTGGAGTATCTACATGTGGCTTGAGAAGTGGACCCTCCTGGAATCAAGCAAGCTTAGTGCGGGAACCCTGAAGCTGGCGGTAACATGTGATATGGATTCTATATGGGTCTATGCTTTGGGATCTTATATGGGATTGTGTTCGAGAGTTCCACTTGGATCCACTCTAGGAATCTACATGGACTACCCTTGGATCATATGTGGTTCTGCTATACTAGTATCCTACGTGGGTCTTCTGTATTTGGATCCTACGTGGGTATGATGATTTAGAATCCTACACGAGTCTGCATCTTAAAAGACTAATATGATTTAGTAGTTACATCTAATCATCTATTATACCGTACCATAGTTATACATGGTTTGAGCTATGGCCATACCTTCGTGGTGATACCTTTGTGGTATTCTTCTGTGTGGTATTACATTTGTGGTATATACCTTCATGGTTATACCTTTGTGGTATTCTTCTGTGTGGTGTACCTTTGTGGTACTTACCTTCATGGTGATACCATTGTGGTATTCTTATGTGTGGAGTTACATTTGTGGTACTTAACTTTGTGGTGTTGCCTTTGTGGTATTTCTTCCTTTGTGGGACAGTTGAGCTTTGGGATTTTGTGTTGGGCCTTGTGTTTCCTCATGAATGAGATGGTTGTACTTGATAACATAGGAATATGTATGGAAATATACCTATGTAGGGTTAACTAATTTTTCCATGCTTTCTGGTCTATACTTTGTGGATTTTGTGAGACCATTAGGGGTCTCGGGGTCGAAACTGAGTATTGTTATACTCACACCTGCACTGGCTATGCCCGAACCTTGTTGTCTTTGGGGCAGAAAATGGACAGTGCTGACAAATAATGAGAGTAATCGGACTAGAGGTAGCTCGGAGGTGGACATTAGATGAGGCGTACCATAGAGATGACCATTCAAGAGCTGTAACTCCCATTCAGGTAGGATCCTTGGCAGGTGTTCACCGGATCTGTTTGAGTTTACTTATACTTTTCAGTTTTCTTGTACTTTCCAGTTGGGATTATATTATGTCACCTTTTTATTACTGTATACAATCATTTTACTATACAGTTTACTTGTGTTCATATCTTTTTTTGGGCTTGGTTGTGTATGTGTACGGGTTATAATGGCAATGCCTTCACGGATTTTGGGAATACACCTTTCGGTTCTAGTCGCATCCCCTGACCTATTGTTGGGGGGCATGGGGTAGTCACGGCACGGGCCTCGGGGGACGGGTTGTGAAAATTTCGTATCAAAGGAGTCTGTTCTACCATAGAACAATGTACTCTGATCTTATAATGGCAATAATGTTTATTGTAGTGAGTTTGGTTATCAGTTTAGGGAATCCATTGTTGGTACAACAGCCGACGTATCCATACACCAGGACCCAGACATCTAATTTCTGACTCAGTGCACAAAAACACTGATTTTGTGTGTGTTTTGAAAAGTTTTCTTTGTGATCATTTATAGATAGGTCATCAAGTATAACGTATTAACCTTGGCGCACCGATTTTCTTTTAGTATTCCTCCACACAGAGAGCCAGCTATGGTTCTGGGTAGAGTATGCGATGACAGCAGATCTAGCAACGAGGCATTGGTGGGGGGGGGGGGCTCTCTTTCATTAGAGGCACCAGCGGAGGCACCAACAGTACCATTACACATTGCTCCACCGATGCCACCAACCCTAGTAGTAGAGAGTGCACGCTGCATGAGCGCATTTCATGAGTTCTATCGCCAGAGGCCACCCAGGTTCAGGGGTCCAATGAACTCACATGCGATTGAGGATTGGTTGGAGGCTGTGGTGACTGTCTCCGGACCAGTAGGAACACTAACTTATCTCATTGTGATCCTTGCCTCCAGTCTACTATAGGCAGCATCAAGAAGACGGTGGGGATTGATGCTCCAGTTTCTAGATGAGGTGAAACTTCTCTGGGAAGACTTTGAGAGCCTATTTCAGGAAGAGTTTGTCCCAACGACCCTTCACATTGTGCGCATAGAGGAGATTCTTCATCCGTAGTAGGGCAGCATTACTGTGGCCCGGTACATAGCGAGGCTCACTAACCTCTCACAATACTCCACTGATATGGTGAATAACTCATTCTTCACGGCCCAGACCTTCGATCAGGGTCTCGGGCGGGAGATCAGGGCTTCTGTGATTTCTCTTAGCATCCCGACGTATGAAATTGTATTAGAGTGAGACCTATTTGTAGAGATTTTTCTTGCTGAGCAGTCATCAGTAGTGAGACACACCACCGGGAATCATACATCGGATTATTCCATAGCTGGCAGCAGTCAGATGTCACAGAGGACCATGGATACCAGACCTACAGGTGAACGACTTCCGGATTAAGGGATAGTTGTACGGGGCACCGGAGACAGAGCTAGTCATGTGAGGAGTAGGCAATGTTACGCATGCAGACGGTAGGGTCACATGGTTCATTACTATCCGACCTTCCATACAGATGATCAGTAGACGGTAGAAGGACTACCCAGGTAGAGACAGTGGTTTGATCGAGGTGGTTTACAGGGAGCAGGCAGACGTGGCAGAGGAGATGGTCATGCAGCTGGCAGTGGATGATGATTCAAGATGTTACTGAAACCACCACCAAGTGGACCACCCCGAACATAGGGAGCTGGTGGACAAGGGTGAGCTAATCTCTCAGCAGTTGAGGCCTATGATCATGGTGCTCTGAAGATGATATGAGTTACAATCTATGTCTACTCCAACTTAGTTTCAGTACTTATAGACAAAGGTTCTAGTCATACTGTCATTTTCACTCCCCTCGTTCAGATCTCAGAGATTCTGGTGGAGCCGTTGTCTTGATCCATACAGCAAGGGACTCCTATATGATAGGATTCAATGATTACACACTAGTTCTGGCAGTTTGAGCTTACTCTAGGAGGCAAGATCTTTGGTGAGGATCTTATAGTTGTGGTGTCGAGTCCTTACGACGTCATCTTGGATATGGACTTGTTATCTATAGTCCATGGATAGGTTGAATTTATTAGGAAAAAATTGGGGTGTATCTGCAAGTATAGGACTAGGTTTTCCTTCACCTATGAGAAGGGAGCCTTTGTAACATAGGATGGACTTACTTGGAGGAGAGTACAATCGATCACTCATCCGTTAGCTGGCCTAACCCTCTGATCGTTTGATGTGGAGAGTATGCGTTATCCAGTAGTGGTGGACCAATACATGAATTTATTCCTTAATAATGTTCTGGGTCAAACTCCTTGTAGAGATTTGGAATTTTACATTGACTTGTACCCAGGGACGGAACCCATATATAGACCAGCATATCGGTTAGATCCTGCATAGTGTTGGGAACTACAGGTACAACTATAGAACTTTCATGGAAAGGGGTACATCTGGCCTAGTGATTCTTCTTGTGAAACCTAGAATATGTTCACCAAGAATGCGGATGTGAGCTTGAGACCTTGTAGTAACTATCGTCACCTAAACCAGGTGATCATCAAGAACAAATACCCACTCCTGAGGATTAACGATATCTTTGTTCAGCTGAAGGGATCACGGTGGTTCTTGAAGATAGACCTTAGATCCGGAGATCACCAGCATAGAGTATGAGATGAGGATGTGCAGAAGACAGCTTTCAGATTTTGGTATGTACATTAAGGGTTGTTGGTTATGCCATTCGGCGTGACCAATGCTCCATCAGTTTTCATTGGACTTATGAACAAGATTTTCATATATACCTTGATCACTTTGTAATAGTCTTCATCGATGACATTCTAATCTACTCAGCTACTGAGGAGGAGAATGCCTATCATTTGCAGATAGTTATGGGTACACTCTGAGAGCACCATATTTATGGTAATCTCTCGAAGTTGTAGTTCTAGATCCGAAATATTCACATTCCAGGACATGTCATATCGGAGGATGGAGTTGTGGTGGATCTAGCAAAGATTGAGGAGGTACTTTCTTGGGATCCACCTAGGAGTGTGATGGGGGTACAGAGTTTCATGGGTTTGTCCAAATACTACCAGTGAAATTTTCATGATTTCTCCAGATTTTCAACTCCTTTATCAACATTGGAAAAAAATGGGAAACACTTCAGGTGGTCGGAGAGATGCCAGTAGAGGTTTTTAGAGCTGAGGCATATGTTATCCAGTGCTGTAAAGACCCGTAAAATTCAAGGGAAGTTTTTTTTCTTAATTTTCTTTGGAATTTTAAAAGAATGTGGTTTCTGACGGCACCTGATTCCGAGGCCCGGAGTGCCCGGAATCAATTTCCGAAGTTTGGCTCGGGTACGTTCAGTGAACGAACGAGCGGGAATTTCTAACTTTTGAACCGGTGCCCAGAATCAAATTCTGATGGCACCGATGAACTCGCTGCGCCGATATTCACTTAAGGAGACCTTTTCCGAGGTTGCGTTTTATGTGGGATGAAAGTTAGTTTTGGGAAAAATTAAAAGAAGTTAAATAAAAATGTGGAAACACTTTTTATTTTTAACTTGTTAGTTATATTCTCCCAAAGGGAGTTAGAGGTGGGACCCACATCCACTTAACCTCCCTTGGGAGGATTAATTGTGGTGGGGCCCACACGAAGCATAACTCCTCACCTTCTTTTTTTTAAACTCCCTTAAACTCCTCTTTTAATGAACATGACAACTTTGGTTATTAAATGGGTGGAGTTGTTTAATTTCAAACCTTTGAATTTAAAAATGTTTTGGTTGAGTAAATAAAATAAGACTTTAGCTTATTTTATTTGGTTAGAAATCTCTAGCCACCTTGAGAGAATTTGGAGCATTCTTCTTCTTCTTAAAACATTGACGAAGAACGCGAAGAACCTTCGAACATCAACGAAGAACGCCACGTTCTCGGGAATCGTCTTCCGCGACGCCATACACGCGACATCGACGACGTCTTCTTCCGCGTCATCTCTTCCGCGACGATTTCCCGCGACGAAATCGTCGTCAAAGAACTTCTAATCCTCTCTTCACGACATCGACGTCCTTCTTCCGTGACGCCGACCACCGCGACGCGTCTTCCGCGGGTCGTTGACGATCATTATTCTTGAAACCGAAGTAGGGGTTTGTTGTTGATTATTTATTTATTCTCGTTCTTGGTTCTAGCATGAAAAACTTGAGGATAAATGTTTATGTGTTATCTTCTAACGAGAGGGTGGCCGGACCGCACAAACACGGCCGAACCCCCCCTCCTTTGTTCTTGAATTTTATTATTTTCTTGTGGATGAATGAGATGGCGTGGTGCCGTCGCACCACACGGGAATCACACGACAAGTATTGCGTGGCGCCGTGGAAAGATTATCATGAAAGAAACGCCGTTGCACCACGTCGAAGGAAACCAAAGGCGTCGCGGCCGGAGCGGGGCCGCGGCGGAGGGGCGCGGTGTCGTCGCACCGCGCCGGACGACGAAGGCCGTAACGAAACGAGAAGACCGGCGGCTGGCCGGGCCGCCGGTGTCGAAAGCCGGAAAGGGGACCGGCCTTGCCGGTCCCGTTGAGGAAGGACCGGCCGGCCAGGTCGGGCCGGCCGAAAGGGAGAAGAACCGGGGGAATTAATTCCCCCGGCTGGCCAAAACCAGCCCCCCATAATGGGGGGGGGGGTTACACCAAGGGGGGGCAGCCCCCCCCCCCCTGTTTTTCTCAAAGGCAGACCCCCACGTGAGGCGGGCCGTTTGATCAGAGGCGCGGCATCTAGCCGCGCCACCAGCAGGGAAAGGCGGGGGCTTTGCCCCCCGCGCGTGGCACCCGAGCGGCGCCCCGGCCGCGCCGCCACGCCGGACCGCGCCGCCGTGCCGGACCGCGCCGCTGTGCCGCGCCGCGCCGCCAGGCGGGACCACGTCATCGGCTAGGCTGAGTCGGACACGGGTCGGGTCGACCCGGTTCGGGCCGACCCAGGGGGGGTCGGGCCGGGTCGACCCGAACCCGGACCCCCCGTTTTCGAATCGACTTCGGTCTTTTGCCCATAACTTGAGCTACGGACCTCCGTTTGACAAACCGTCAGCGGAGATGCGATCCTTGGATCGAGACAGTCGATTCGGTATATCGCAATCAAAGTTTTGGAATATTTGAGTTCGGCCGGGTTGGTTCGTACACGAAACCAACCGGGCCTTCGGAGCGGAAACGCTCATATCTTGAACTACGGACGTCCGATTGACGTGCCGTCAGCTTTGTTGTGTTCCTCTTAGTGAGACGGATCTTTTTGCATACTCCGCCCGAGGCTTGGATGCAGGTGGAGTACGGTCGGGTTGGTTTTCCCTTCAAAACCAACCGGGCCCCTGGGATGAAAAAGCCAATAACTCTCAGACCGACCCTCCGATCGACGCGCCGTATGTTGCGTTGAGTTCCTGTTGGGGATACAGAACTTTTGGATACATCAACTCTGGACTTTGTGACAGTTGATGTATCACCCTCTCGGCTCATGGAGCTGACCCTCCCGAACGAGCTTGTTGTGTGCGGGAACCCTAGTGCTGGCTGCGACTGTGACTGCTACTGCTACTGCTACTACTACTGTGACTGCGACGACGACAGTACAGAGATCCTTGGTGGATTCGATGACGACTATAGCACTCAGAAATCCTACGTGGATCAGTGCTACATGTCCTGTGTGGGCCCGATCCTATATGGGTCTGATCCTGTGTGGGTCATTGCGCTCAGCGGTCCTGTGTGAACCAGCGCCTACAGGTCCTGTGTGGGCCCGATCTTGTGTGGGTCTTTGCGGGGGGTTAGTTATCTATCGATTCTTCATGGGTCTGATGACATAGATGGATCAGAGATCATCTTTATCGTCCTTAAAAGAAGTATACCTGTGTGAGCTGAATCATGTTGCTTTCCTGTGTGGATTGTGTTGTGCTATCCCGTGTGGATTTTGTTTTTCTTTCCTGTGTGGAATACGTATACTTTCCTGTGTGGACTGAGTTGTACTTGGGCTCGGAGGTTGAAGCATATTGGAATTGATGACTTAGGTATATGTATAGGCATATACCCAAGAAGTGTCGGTTGTTACTTCGTGATTGTATCTTTCCTTTGTGGTTTTTCCTTTGTGGATTTTGGGAGACCATCAAGGGTCTCGGGGTCCCTAATGAGTAGTTTATACTCACCCCTACACGGGATTTTCCCGCACTACGTTGTGTTGGTTGCAGATGATGGACAACATTGATCGTAGTTGAGGCTTGCTGAACAGGATGGTACCTGGAGGTGGACCACTGGGCGGGATGTGTTCGGAGCGGACAGCGGGCCCCGAGGAGAAGTGGAGCTATCTGTACCCACCCTTCGGGTGGGATTTCCAGTGGACAGCTCGGTGTAGCGGCTTTTACTTTACAGTTGTTGTTTTCCCTTTCGAGTTGTACTTTACCTTCAGTTTGGGTTTGTATACTGGCCCATTTACTTTTCCTCACTTCAGTTGTACTATGTTTTTACTTAGTGTTTACTTTTCTGCTTTCTTACTCTGTGGTGCTTGTTTACTTTACAAAGGCAAAGCCTTCACTTTTTACCGGTATTTACACCCAGGTGCTAGTCTCCAGCCCCTGGCCTTTGGAATGCGGGCTTGGGGTAGTCACGGCACGGGCCCCGAGGGCGGGTCGTGACAAATTGGTATCAGAGGAGTTCGGTTCTACCGCGAACTCTGATCTTTTCTATGTTAAGCAATAATGTTTAGCGTATTGAGTGTGGTTATCAGTCCAGGGAGTCCATTGTTGGTGCGGCGGCCGACGTATCCATACACCAGGACCCTAACAACTAATTTCCGACTTAATGCACGAAAACATTGATTGCGTGTGTGTTTCAAAGTTTTCTTTGTGATTACTTTATATATATCATCTCACCAGGTATACTGTTCTGACCGTGGCGCACCTCTTTCCTTTTCAGGATGGCCCCACGACGGCATCCATCTAGGGTTCCGAGAGTCGAGCGTGACGACAGCCCACCGAGTGACGAGGCCTCGGTGCAGGGCCCATTGTCAGCAGTGGCACCGGCGGTAGCTCTACCCGCCGAGCAACCGATGCTTCCAGCCGCTGACGATGCACGTTGCCTTAGAGCTCTGCACGAGTTCCAGCTCCAGCGACCACCTAGGTTCCGTGGGGAGATGGACCCCCAGGCAGCAGAGGACTGGCTGGAGGCAGTGGTACGAGTTTTTAGGCTAGTGTGGACACCTGCAGACCTCATGGTGATCCTCGCGGCGAGCCTACTATACGCAGCAGCAGGACGATGGTGGAGCTTGATTCTCCAGGTGCATGATGTGGCATCTCTGCTTTGGATGGACTTTGAGATCCTCTTCCGCTCGTAGTTCTTCCCAGCCACCCTTCGTGCGGTGCATATCCAGGAGCATCTTCAGCTGCGATAGGGAAGCATTACGGTCACTCAGTACTCGGTGAGATTTACTGATCTCTCGCGCTACTCGACTGACTTGGTACGGGACCCATTCTTCTGGGCCCGGACCTTCGAGCAGGGTTTGAGACACGAGATTAGAGCATCGCTGATCTCCCTCAGCATACCGACTCATACGGGAGTGCTGGAGCTGGCCCTTTTGATCGAGAGATTCCTTGCAGAGTCTACACCAGCGTCGCGACCCACAGCAGGGCGGCACATGGCAGAGTCTTCTGCAGCTGGCAGTCGACGGATGACTTAGGGGTCCAGACAGACCATACCTTTAGGCAGACGACCTCAGGACACTGGCTTAGCAGTGCGGGGCACACAGCGAGGAGGCAGTCTTTCGAGAGGCAGGCAGTGCTACTCGTGCGGCGGGCAGGGCCACATGGCTCGTGACTGCCCGACCCGCCGTGCCGAGGAGCAACAGACGGTTGAGGGACCACCGAGGTAGAGGCAGAGGGTCGGCTGTGGCGGTCCGTAGGGAGGAGGCGGACGAGGCAGAGGAGCTGGCCGAGAAGCAGGTGGTGGGCGACGCTTTGAGACTCTACCACCACCACCACCAGGAGGTCCACCCCGACCATAGGGAGCTGGCGGGCAGAGACAGGCACAGCTCCAGGCAGTAGAGGCCTACGACCACGGCGCACCCGATATGATTCGAGGTACTATCTGTGTCTATTCCACCCTTGCTACAGTACTTATAGACATAGGAGCGAGTCACTCTTTCATATTCGCTGCCCTTGTTCGGAGCACGGAGATTCTGACAAAGCCGTTGGCTCGATCCTTACGGCTAGAGACTCCTACGGGAGCAGACTCGACGATTATGCACTGGTGCCGGCAGTGTGAGCTTACTCTAGGAGGCGAGAGCTTCGGCTGGGATCTTCTTGTAGCATCGTCGAGGCCTTACGACGTCATCTTGGGCATGGATTGGTTATCTATGGTCCATGCACAAATTGACTGTTTTAGGCGCAAGGTGAGATGTGTACGCACCGACGGGAGCAGGTTCACCTTCACCGGCGAGAAGGGATCCTTTGCAGCACAGGATAGACTTCCGTGGAGGAGAGGACAGTCCATCACTCATCAGTTTTCTAGCCTCATCCTTGGAGCAGTTGACGTGCGGAGTCCTGGTTTTCCTACAGTGGTGGATCAGTTTGCGGACGTTTTCCCCGACGACATTCCAGGGTTACCTCCTCGCAGAGAGGTAGACTTTTATATTGACCTGTACCCCGGGACAGCCCCGATATCGACTCCAGCATATCGGATGGCCCCCGCCGACCTTCTAGAGCTACGGGTACAGTTGGAGGACTTGCATGGCAAGGGGTTCATCTGACCAAGTGTTTCACCCTGGGCTTCCCCGATATTGTTCGCCAAGAAGGCGGACGAAAGCTTACGACTTTGTGTTGACTATCGTCGCCTGAACCAGGTGACAGTGAGGAACAAGTATCCGCTACCGTGGATTGATGACCTGTAACACCCTGAGCTTCCATGGTACGCTTCTCATTCAATAATGTAATAGCTTGCATTGTACGCAACATCGAGTTCTAACACACTGCAACTAATAAAAGTAGCTGTTATGAATAGTAATAACCACTTTTTAAATTTATAGAAATTTTATATTTCAAAATGGACTTCATTTTTGTATTCCTAATATTGAAATTAGCCTATGTTGAATTTTTTGTAATTTTCTGAGAACTTCAAAATTTTTATGAATAGTGAAAAATACTTAAAACAAATTTTTTAATAAAAATAATTTATAGTGATAAGTTATACTATTGAGTAGTTTTAAAGTAAAATTAGAATATATTTTTACCATTTTATCCAATGGTGGTCATTAGAATTAATTTCACTTTGAAATTGGACATAAACAATTGTCAATCTTTTGATATAAATTGTTTCTTAAAAACACGCTATTTGTTGTGACAGCGGGAATTAATTGTAAAATTAATTAATGAAAATTATATGTTTGGAATTTCATAAAATAGATATCATTTTTGAATTCGGAATATCAATTATAGCTTAGGGTGAAATTTTGGCATTGTTCTGAAAAACTTCATTTTTTGATGAATAGTGAAACCACTAAGTGGTAGTTAAATAACTGATTTTTTGTGTAAATGAAATATTACCACTTCTGTGATTTGGTTTTCAAAAATCCTACATACATGGTTGTCATTAAGAAGTAAAATGTGGTTCAATGAGATTAAAATAATTTTTTGGTGAATAGTAACTTTTAAGTTCTTAATCGCGATTAGAGGTAATTAGTGTAGTTTAAGGTAAAAATAATGTTTTAATAATATTAGATGAGCTTGACACATGTCCTACCCTCATTGGATGTTCCATGGCCGACCAAGACAATCCATGGGTCAACTTGGGGACCTTTTATTTAATGTTAAAGTAAAAAATGACACAAACATGAAATGTTTTACTAAAACAATTTTTACATGGGGTTATACAAGTCATATATTTGATTATAAATAGTCATTGGAAAGCTAAAAAGATTTCCTACATCATAGTATTTTTTTTATAATTTTTATACATTAATGAAATTAAATTATATATGACATCATGATGATGCAGCGATGACCTCGTTATTTAATGATTTAAATAAAATGAGAAGATAATGTAAAATACAAGGCTTACACTTGTCCAAAGCCTATTGGATGAGGGGATTTCTAACCCTTATCACCGTAGCCTTGAATTAGACAAGTGTGAGAACTTTATAATCCGAAAATCATTGTATAATAGAATAACATTTCATTACTTTCCAAAAGTGCCCCTCCTCTCCACTTATAAAAGGCCCCCACCACTCCCACCTTATTCACACCTTCAAGCCATTTTTCTCGGCCAAACTCCACCCAAATACTCTCCCAAAATCCCTCACTTACTCCTAGAAGCCTCACTTTTGGTATAATTCTCCCAAGGAAGCCTTTGTCTCAAATCAAAAAGAGTTACCCGATTTTTTAGGTAATGTCTTCTCTAATGTGGTTTTGTTTTATTTTGCTTCTCCAACCCCATAAACTCTTTTCATTCCTTTATTTTGTAACAACACCAGTATATAAAATATAATAGGATGTTTTTATGACAAGGATTTGGTTTACACTTACACACACCTTCGTCTAATGGTTAAAGAACATACTGTTTCTGTGGGTGGCGAAATACTGCCTCACGAAACGATGATTGTTCAAATTCTTTTAACACCTATAATGGTGGCCATTTTGATGAAACTATTTTCATATATGATATATATATTATGTTTATGTTTGCCTTATGCTTCTTTATTTCTCATTTATGGCATACTTTATGATTTCCATTATGGGTAAACGCGATAATTTCATTTTAGGAAGTGCGGACTACCGCCCCCTCAAAGTGATGTGAATCGTTAATGCCATATGTGGGATGTATAAAGGATGGAGTAAATGATATTATATATGATATTATACTGGAACTAAATTATACGTTTATATAATTATGATTTCATTCCATTAAATACGAAATAGAAATGAAAGTAGAGTTCATGCGTACGTACGGCTTACCGTCTCTATGAACGATGCATTTCATTTCTTACCTCTAAATGTTACGTAATATTATGAATGAATTTATATACTGGATATATATGATATATATGACATCTAAATCATGAATATAATTCTGGAGATAATGGATATTCTACCACATAAACAACTTGTAATTATAAGAAGTTTATTGTTGACTCAAGTACCAAAGATCGACAAAACGACCGTTATTAACTTAAATAATTACATAATGTTCATAACATGGTAATAAGTGATATAAAAGTAATAATGAACATAAAAAAGGTTCTTATGTAAATAGAAATTAACTCTAGCTTATTATTCAGGAGGTTAAAGAACGGTCGAGTCAGGACAAGACGCAAGGTAAGGGAATTTCTTAACCCAACTTCCATTCTTTGGGTTAATCTCCTACTTTCAAATTATGTCATGATATTATTATGTCTTATTTTGTATTTTTACTTTCTTTATGTGTACCTATAGTGAATACACATAATAGATCTATTTTATTTTAAAAATTTTCTTTTTAAGGGCTTCGTCTCAATCTCTTTTCATTGAGGCATATTTTGTTTTATACACAACTTTCTTTTATACGGTGTATAAACCCCTTTGACTTTTACGTTTATTCAAAAGGAAAATTTTTTATACGAAGCGTTTTAGTAAACGAAAAAAAGGGAATGTTTTTTCTTTCCGTACATATGCGGCGACAATGACTTCTCCACCGCCGTGACCATTATTTGAGTTTCGGCTTCCTCTACAAGCCATAACTTTTTTTTAATGAAAAATAAATACAAAGTTTTAAATTTCTTTTATTTTGGTATTGAAAATGTGTTTGAAAGTGTTTTTTTATTATATCAATGTGTTGTATTGATATCTGGTGATTGAAATGTGGAAATGTTATGTTTTCTTTATGCATGTTTTATGTGATACGATTATGTTATGGTTTATGATATGTTTAAACCTATTCATATGAGGAATGTATTGGACTTAATAAGTGAAGGGTGGAGCCCACTATAGCTCCTCGATGCATCGGTAGGTCTCATGAGACAACTTGACGTGGAATTTTCTGAGGCCCTTTCCCAATTTGATTTAGGGTTTTGGCCGAGGCCTTAATCATTTTAGACGTCCTGGCCGAGGCCTTGACCAAAAGTTTCAAAATGTATGGCATTATACATTCCCTCATTATGAAAGTGGTTATTGATATTGCATGTGATTATTCGACCAGTAGAATATCCATGTGAAGAAGTAAATGGCATTATCTCATTTTACTTTTGCCATATTATGTTGATGTTCATGTTTAAAAGGCTTTTGTTTTAGTTATACATTTCCATAAATGTTTATGTTTATTTATGAAAGCTTCCGCAATATTATTATCCTTACCGAGCATCTGAGCTCACCCGTTTCAATGTTTTAATATTTTCCAGGATGTGAAGAAGTATTTTATGAATGACCTGCAGGGATAGTCAGAAGAAGATATGAGTGTGGACTATGAAGACTTTGTTATTAGTTTTTTAATTTATGATGTAATGTAACATTTATGAATGTATCTAGTGTTTCCAAGGCTACTAAACTAATCGGTATTTTGAGACTTGATCTTTTGTGATCATGCCAATGTTACGAAGTAATGCACCGACTCTGGGTAACTGGGGTCGGGGCGTTACAGTTGGTATCCGAGGCAGTTTAGTACTAACCTTGGAAGCTAGATTTAGATAAACTCCGATTAGAGGACATAGCCCGAAGATAGATTTTAAGGATTAATATAGAAGAACTTCCTATAATTTTGGTATTATAGAGATGTTGTGAGTTTTTCGAGAAATACGTCCCTGTCTGGATACGAGCAAGTAGAGGCGGCTCTGGAAAAGTTGTACCTAGGGGTAAAACCCGAAAACACCACTTTGAGCTAGACTCGAACGGGAACTGGTGCACGACAACGGGCCTTGCTGCACTCTTGGTTACGACACTCTCGGGGGATATGCTTTGGATAATTCTCATTTTCTTTATAAACCACTATGAAGGGTTATGAGTATATACTTCCTCAAAGAAAACATTTTTATGGATTATATCCATAAATAGTTCAATCTATGATAAGTATCTTACAAGTATGGAATTATGTATTTTGATTTATAAACTAATATATTTTATGCCATTGTTTAGAAATGGCGCCTAGTGGAAAGAATGGAAACCGTATCAATGCACGCACTCCGTGTAGGGATTTCCCTCCTGCTCAAGATAATTATTGTGGAGCTGGAGATACAACTGGTGCTGATCAACTTATTACCATACTGGGACAACTCACTCAGGTTATGAATAATAACCATACTCGTATGGAGCACCCTGATCTGCAACATGGAGGATCAATGTTAGACTGCTTCATGAGGAAACAACCACCAACATTTAATGGGGGTACATATCCATTAGTAGCTGAGCAATGGATAAACTCCTTAGAGAAAATATTCCACGCCTTGGGGAGTAGGGAAAGGGAAAAGTTTATCAGGGCAGTTTACCGCCTCACTAGAGATGCTGATCAATGGTGGTCATTGATTCAAAACAAAAAGGAATATGATGACATATCGAATATAGAATGGAGGGAGTTCAAAGATCTTTTCTTAGAAAAGTACTTTCCTCATGACCATAGAGGAGATATGGAAAGGCAATGTTTGAGTCTGAATCAAAAGGAGGATGAGAATGTCGCAAAGTATGAGGCCAACTTTACAAGGTTAGCGAGGTATGATGCAGATTATATACATAACCCAAGAGGTAAGATTGATCGTTTATTTGATGGGTTAAAACCATTTCTCCGTTGATCTTTAGTATCACAATCGTTCTCAACATACTAAGATATTGTCTCATGTGCTATCAAGATAGAAAAGGAATTCTCTAAGTCTTATGACAACAAAGTAAAGCAGGAGAAGAAGAGAACGGTGGAACAAGAGACAGATAAAGGGAAAAAGGGAATGAAGGATTTTCCAATATGTGATAATTGTGGGAAGAATCACCCGGGTACTTGTCTAAAAGGAATGGGAGTTTGTTATAAACGTGGGGAAAAAGGTCACCAGGCGCGTGATTGCAAGGGAAAGAAAGAGGATATCAATGTTGAATGCTACAATTGTAGGGAAATGGGGCATTATGCAAATGAATGCCCTAAGCGTCAGGGAAACTTACCTCGGAAAAGGCCAATGGATCAAGGACAATCTTAGGCTGTTACTACAGTTGATGCAAAATAATTAATGTATTGGTGCCTCTGGACTCATGGATTACATTCTGGTTATTAGAATAATGTGATATATATATATATATAAGGATTGTACTGTAGTACTTGTTGATTTCAGTAAGGTTTTAATATGATGAAGTTAATTATATTTTTAGTATGTGACAATAAGAGAAACTTTACTTTGTTTGGGGAATCTAATAAATTGATTTTGGAATTAGGAGACCTTTTAGAGAAAGTCTGGACAGAGGTATTTTGGATAACTATAAAGGTTGGAGTGGATTAAGTTGATCTTTGGATAGTATTGTTTAAGGTTAAAAATTTATGAAGATTATTTTTGAATATTATAATACTATAGTTTTAGGAAAAGGACAACCTACAGGGTGGGGCATAACCTGTCGCGTCGGACAAAGCTGCAGGAATCGAACCCACAATCATAGTGAGACAGGCCTTTATTTTCTACCACTAGCCTACAGGAAGTCCCTAGTTATTACAAAATAATTTTACTAATCTAAATGGTATGTGTTTACATTTGGAACCTTATACAATTAGGATAAGCATAATATTCTTGACTTCTATTATCTTTTTGAGTGAAAGATGAGTTGAAGGTTGAAACTCTAATTGTCAAGCATAAATATATATATACCTATCTCTTATTCAATGAATAAATTAATTCTTAAACTTTAGTAAAGGGATATTAAAACAAAAAAAAATGTGTTATCCTAATACCTTATGTCTTGTTGAACTGATGATATTTTAAATCAACATAGATTGAAGTCTTTGAGGCCCTCAATTTGACAGTTGATTGTGATTGATGACCTCAATCACTCCCTACAAATATTTATGTTTTTCCTCCAATTATATGTCTTTAATTTCCACCAATGTTCTCCTAATCGAGATCATAATTAGGTGGTGACTTTTTCATTTCCCTTTCCCTCTTATTAAGGCTAAATTTTATTAATCTTATTTCCGATGTGGGTTTTCCACAAAGGTATTTTCTCATTTCAACCTTTTTTTACAAAGAAAAATTTCAAATTGCGAGGACGCAATTTATTGAAGGAGGGGAGAATGTAACACCCCGAGCTTCCATGATACGCTTCTCATTCAATAATGTAATAGCTTGCATTGTACGCAACATCGAGTTCTAACACACTGCAACTAATCAATGTAGCCGTTATGAATAATAATAACCACTTTTTAAATTTATAGAAATTTTATATTTCAAAATGGACTTCATTTTTTTATTCCTAATATTGAAATTAGCCTATGTTGAATTTTTTGTAATTTTCTGAGAACTTCAAAATTTTTATGAATAGTGAAAAATACTTAAAACAACATTTTTAATAAAAATAATTTATAGTGATAAGATATACTATTGAGTAATTTTAAAGTATAATTAGAATATATTTTTACCATTTTATCCAATGGTGGTCATTAGAATTAATTTCACTTTGAAATTGGACATAAACAATTGCCAATCTTTTGATATAAATTGTTTCTTAAAAACACGCTATTTGTTGTGACAGCGGGAATTAATTGTAAAATTAATTAATGAAAATTATATGTTTAGAATTTCATAAAATAGATATCATTTTTGAATTCGGAATATCAATTATATCTTAGGGTGAAATTTTGGCATTGTTCTGAAAAACTTCAATTTTTGATGAATAGTGAAACCACTAAGTGGTAGTTAAATAACTGATTTTTCGTTTAAATGAAATATTACCACTTCTGTGATTTTATTTTCAAAAATCCGAAATACATGGTTGTCATTAAGAATTAAAATTTGGTTCAATGAGATTAATATAATTTTTTGGTGAATAGTAACTTTTAAGTTCTTAATCACGATTAGAGGTAATTAGTGTAGTTTAAGGTAAAAATATTTTTTTAATAATATGAGATGAGCTTTACACATGTTATAACCTCATTGGATGTTCCATGGCCGACCAAGACAATCCATGGGTCAACTTGGGGACCCCATGGAGCCTCTTTAGTTGGAAAATGACATAAATACCTTTTATTTAATGTTAAAGTAAAAAATGACACAAACGTGAAATGTTTTACTAAAACAATTTTTACATGGGGTTATACAAGTCATATTTTTTATTATAAATATTCATTGGAAAGATAAAAATATTTCCTACATCATAGTGTTTTTTTTATAATTTTTATACATTAAAGAAATTGAATTATTTATGACATCATGATGATCCAGGGATGACCTCATTATTTAACGATTTAAATAAAATGAGAAGATAATATAAAATACAAGGCTTACACTTGTCCAAAGCCTATAGGATGAGGATATTTCGAACCCTTATCACCTTAGCCTCGAATTAGACAAGTGTGGGACCTTTAGAATCCGAAAAGCATTTTATAATAGAATAACATTTCATTACTTTCCAAAAGTGCCCCTCCTCTCCACTTATAAAAGGCCCCCACCACTCCCACCTTATTCACACCTTCAAGCCATTTGGCTCGGCCAACCTCTGCCCAAATACTCTCCCAACATCCCTCAATTACTCCTAGAAGCCTCACTTTGGGCAGAATTCTTCGCAAGGAATCCTTTGTCTCAAATCAAAAAGAGTTACCCGATTTTTTAGGTAATGTCTTCTCTAATGTTGTTTTGTTTTATTTTGCTTCTTCAACCCCATAAACTCTTTTCATTCCTTTCTTTTGTAACAACACCAGTATCTAAAATATACTAGGATGTTGTTATGATAAGTATTTGGTTTACACTTACACACACCTTTGTCTAATGGTTAAAGAACATACTGTTTCTGTGGGTGGTGAAATACTGCCTCACGAAACGATGATTGTTCAAATTCTTTTAACACCTATAATGGTGGCCATTTTGATGACACTATTTTCATATATGATATGTATATTATGTTTCTGTTTTCCTTATGCTTCTTTATTTCTCATTTATGGCATACTTTATGATTTCCATTATGGGTAAACGCGATAATTTCATTTTAGGAAGTGCGGACTATCGCCCCCTCAAAGTGATGTGAATCGTTAATGCCATATGTGGGATGTATAAAGGATGGAGTAAATGATATTATATATGATATTATACTGGAACTAAATTATACCTTTATATAATTATGATTTCATTACATTAAATACGAAATAGAAATGAAAGTAGCGTTCATGCGTACGTACGACTTACCGTCTCATGGACGGTGCATTTCATTTCTTACCTCTAAATGTTATGTAATATTATGAATGAATTTATATACTGGATATATATGATATATATGACATATAAATCATGAATATAATTCTGGAGATAATGGATATTCTACCACATAAACAACTTGTAATTATAAGAAGTTTATTGTTGACTCAAGTACCAAAGATCGACAAAACGACCGTTATTAACTTAAATAATTAAATAATGTTCATAACATGGTAATAAGTGATATAAAAGGAATAATGAACATAAAAAAGGTTCTTAAGTAAATAGAAATTAACTCTACTTTATTATTCAGGAGGTTAAAGAATGGTCGAGTCAGGACAAGACGCAAGGTAAGGGAATTTCTTAACCCAACTTCCATTCTTTGGGTTAATCACCTACTTTCAAATTATGTCATGATATTATTATGTCTTATTTTGTATTTTTACTTTCTTTATGTGTACCTATAGTGAATACACATAATAGATCTATTTTATTTTAAAAATTATCTTTTTAAGTACATCGTCTCAATCTCCTTTCATTGAGGCATATTTTGTTTTATACACAACTTTCTTTTATACGGTGTATAAACCCCTTTGACTTTTACATTTATTCAAAAGGAATATTTTTTATACGAAGAGTTTTACTAAACGAAAAAAAGGGAATGTTTTTTCTTGCCATACATATGCGGCGACAACGACTTCTCCACCTCCGTGACCATTATTTGAGTTTCGGCTTCCTCTACACGCCATAACATTTTTTAATGAAAAATAAATACAAAGTTTTAAATTTATTTTATTTTGGTATTGAAAATGGGTTTGAAAGTGTTTTTATTATTATATCAATGTGTTGTATTGATATCTTGTGATTGAAATGTGGAAATGTTATGTTTCCTTTATGCATGTTTTATGTGATACGATTATGTTATGGTTTATGATATGTTTAAACCTATTCATATGAGGAATGTATTGGACTTAATAAGTGAAGGGTGGAGCCCGCTATAGCTCCTTGATGCATCAGTAGGTATCATGAGACAACTAGACGTGGAATTTTCCGAGGCCCTTTCCCAATTTGATTTATGGTTTTGGCCGAGGCCTTAATCATATTAAACGTCTTGGATGAGACCTTGACAAAAAGTTTCAAAATGTCTGGCATTATACATTCCCTCATTATGAAAGTGGTTATTGATATTGCATGTGATTATTCGACCAGTAGAATATCCATATGAATAAGTAAATGGCATTATCTCATTTTACTTTTTCCATATTATGTTGATGTTCATGTTTAAAAGGCTATTGTTTTAGTTATACATTGCCTTAAATGTTTATGTTTATTTATGAAAGCTTCCGCAATATTATTATCCATACTGAGCATCTGAGCTCACCCCTTTCAATGTTTTAATATTTTCCAGGATGTGAAGAAGTATTTTATGAATGACCTGCAGGGATAGTCAGAAGAGGATATGAGTGTGGACTGTGAAGACTTTGTTATTAGTTTTTCACTTTATGATGTAATGTATCATTTTTGAATGTATCTAGTGTTTCCAAGGATACTAAACTAATAGGTCTTTCGAGACTTGATCTTTTGTGATCATGAAAATGTTACGAAGTAATGCACCGACTCTGGGTAGCTGGGGTCAGGGCGTTACATGACCTCTTTGATCAGCTCAAGGGAGCACAGTGGTTCTCGAAGATAGACCTCAGGTCAGGCTATCACCAGCTCAGAGTTCGAGACGAGGACATACAGAAGACGGCCTTCAGATGTCGGTATGGCCACTATGAGTTCATGGTTCTGCCTTTCGGTGTAACCAATGCTCCAGTAGTGTTAATGGACCTCGTGAACATGATCTTTCAGCCATACCTCGATCGATTTGTCATGGTCTTCATCGACGACATTTTGATTTACTCGACGACTGAGGAGGAGCACGCCTACCACATGCGAGTTGTACTAGACACACTCCGAGAGCACCAGCTTTATGGTAAGCTCTCGAAGTGCCAGTTCTGGATATGTGAGGTCCACTTCTTGGGACACGTTATCTCTGAGGCGGGAGTTGTAGTGGATCCTCCGACGATTGAGGTTGTGTTAGCATGGGAGCCACCCAGGAGCATGACGGAGGTTCGGAGTTTCTTGGGACTAGCTGGATACTATCGGAGATTTGTGCTAGACTTCTCTAGAGTTGCGGCACCACTCACACCTTTTACGATGAAGGGGAAACCCTTCATGTGGTCAGACAGTTTTCAGCAGAGCTTCCAGGAGCTGAGACAGATATTGACCAATGCACCTATCTTGAGGTTTCCTGAGGAGGGAGTAGGGTACGCAGTCTACTGCGATGTATCAGGGACCGGACTCGGATGTGTTCTGATGCAGGAGCGGGAATTGATCTCCTATGGATCACGTCAGTTGAGGCCTCATGAGTAGAACTATGCTACCCATGACCTGGAGTTAGCAGCAGTGGTCTTTGCCCTGAAGACTTGGCGACACTATCTGATGGGCGAGCCCTTTACAGTCTTTTCTGATCATCAGAGTCTCAGGTGTATCTTATCGCAGAAGGACCTGAACCTGAGACAGCGGCGATGGCTCGAGTTCCTCCAGGACTATGACTTTGAGATAGTCTATACTCCTGGGAAGGGGAACGTAGTAGCCGATGCCCTCAGCAGGAGGACGGGCATTCAGATACTTGAGGAGGCGACAGAGCAACTAGCCTCTTTGCAGATATCCTTCATGGATAGAGATGGAGCAGCCTTCCTTTAGTCTCTCACAGTCACCACTCCACTACTGCAGCGGGTCAGAGAGGCACAGCGTGAGGACGCTGACTATGAGACACGGCGTGCACAGATATCATCAGGACAGGCACCTGATGGATTCTCCCTTGGAGCAAAGCATGACATCCTTTTCAGAGGACGTACCATGGAACTAGTCACTTTGCAAGAGGAGGTACTAAGAGATTTTCACACTTCTCCTTTGGCGGTATATCCTAGAGTGGCGAAGATGTACCAGGATCTCAGACGACAGCACTCGTGGCCAGGTATAAAGAAGGCTGTAGCAGAGATCGTTTCTCGATGCCTCGCCTGCCAGCAGGTGAAGGCAGAGCATCAGGTACTAGCAGGCTTGGTAAAGCCCTTGGAGGTTCCGGAGTGGAAGTGGGATGGCATATCTATGGACTTCGTGACTGGACTTCCACGCACTTCCAGAGGTCACGACTCCATCTGGGTGATTGTTGACCGACTCACCAAGTCGGCACAGTTCTTACCCATCAGAGAGCAGGGCTCAATGGAGAGCATGAGACGTCTCTACGTTCAGGAGATTGTGCGGCTCCACAGCATTCCATCATCCATCGTCTCCAATCGAGATGCTCTCTTTACTTCCTGTCTTTGGAAGGGGTTTTAGGAGGCGTTCGGTACGCAACTACGTATGAGCACAGCCTTTCACCCTCAGACGGATGGTCAGATGGAGAGGACCATTCAGACTCTCGAGGACATGCTCCGCGCATGTGTCCTCGACTCTGGTCGTAGCTGGGAGGACCACCTACCCTTGGTGGAGTTTTCGTACAACAACAACTACCACTCCACCATCGGGATGGCACCGTACGAGGTGTTGTACGGCCGACCTTGTAGATCTCCTTTGTGCTGGACAGACCCTGGGGAGTCAGCACTTGTGGGACCGGAGATGGTCCATGCCACGTCAGAGAAGGTCCAGGTCATCCAGGAGCGGATGAGGACAGCTCAGAGCCGGCAGAAGTCATACGCTGACAGGAGGCGGAGGCCACTAGAGTTCGAGGATGGCGACCACGTCTTCTTGCGGGTCTCACCTCGATGTGGTATACGGAGATTTGGCCTAGGCGGCAAGTTATCTCCACGCTTCATCGGACCCTTCCAGGTCCTCAGCAGGATTGGCGAGGTGGCTTATCCCCTGGATCTACCACCTTAGTTGCACCGGGTGCACGACGACTTCCACGTATCTCAGCTGAGAAGATACGTGCACGACCCGAAACACATCATTGACCATGGGGAGCTTGAGGTTAACGATGGGGCGACTTTTACAGAGGTCCCGGTGGAGATAGAGGATCGACAGGAGCAGGTCCTATGTGGGCGATCGATTCCTCTTGTACGCATCAGATGGCAGCCCGGGAACCTCCAGGAGAGCACATGGGAGAGGGAGGCTCAGATGCGTGCTCAGTACCCTCATTTGTTTCCCTAGTTTTTGATGTATCGTTACGGGGATGTAAAGCACTGAGGTGGGAGTATTGTAAATACCCGTAAAATTAAAGGGATTTTTTTTTCTTAATTTTCTTTGGAATTTTACAAGAACGCGGTTTCTGACGGCACCTGATTCCGAGGCCCGGAGTGCCCAGAATCAATTTCCGAAGTTTGGCTAGGGTACGTTCAGTGAACGAATGAGCGGGAATTTCAAACTTTTGAACCGGTACCCGGAATCAAATTCTGAGGGCACCGATGAACTCGTAGCGCCGATATTCACTTAAGGAGACCTTTTCCGAGGTTGCGTTTTATGCGGGATGAAAGTTAGTTTTGGGAAAAATTAAAAGAAGTTAAATAAAAATGTGGAGACACTTTTTATTTTTATCTTGTTGGTTATTTTCTCCCAAAGGGAGTTAGAGGTGGGACCCACATCCACTTAACCTCCCTTGGGAGGATTAAGTGTGGTGGGGCCCACATGAAGCATAACTCTTCACCTTATTTTTTTTTCAAACTCCCTTAAACTCCTCTTTTAATGAACATGACAACTTTGGTTATTAAATGGGTGGAGTTGTTTAATTTCAAACCTTTGAATTTCAAAATGTTTTGGTTGAGTAAATAAAATAAGAAGTTAGCTTATTTTATTTGGTTAGAATTCTCTAGCAACCTTGAGAGAATTTGGAGCTTTCTTCTTCTTCTTCAAACATTGACGAAGAACGCGAAGAACCTTCGAATATCAACGAAGAATGCCACGTTCTCGGGAATCGTCTTCCGCGACCCCATACCCGCGACACTGAAGACGTCTTCTTCCGCGACGATTTCCCGTGACGAAATCGTCGTCAAAGAACTTCGAATCCTCGCTTCACGACATTGACGTCCTTCTTCCGTGACGCCGACCACCGTGACGCGTCTTCCACCGGTCGTTGACGATCATCGTTCATGAAACCGAAGTAGGGGTTTGTTGTTGATTATTTATTTATTCTCGTTCTTGGTTCTAGCATGACAAACTTGAGGATAAATGTTTATGTGTTATCGTCTAACGAGAGGGGGGACGGACCGCACAAACACGGCCGAACCCCCCCTCCTTTGTTCTTCAATTTTATTATTTTCTTGTGGATGAACGAGATGGCGTGGTGCCGTCGAACCAAGCGGGAATCACACAGAAAATATTGCGCGGCGCCGTCGCGCCGCGCTGTCGAAAGATTATCATCAACGCGACGCCGTCACGCCACATCAATGGAAACCAAAGGCACCGCGGCCGGAGCAGGGCCGCAGCGGAGGGGCGCGGTGCCGTCGCACCGCATCGGACAACGAAGGCCACGACCGGTTCCAGGCCGCGGCGGAACGAGAAGACCGGCGGCTGGCCGGGCCGCCGGTGTCGGAAGACGGAAAGGGGACCGGCCTTGCCGGTCCCGTTGAGGAAGGACCGGTCGGCCAGGTCGGGCCGGCCGGAAGGGAGAAGAACTGGGGGAATTAATTCCCCCGTCTGGCCAAAACTGGCCCCCCATAATGGAGGGGGGTGGGGGCAGCGCCCCCCCTGTTTTTCTCAAAGACAGGCCCCCACGTGAGGGGGGCCGTTTGATCCAAGGCGCGGCATCCAGCAGCGCCGCTAGTAGGGAAAGGCGGGGGCTTTGCCCCCCGCGCGTGGCACCCGAGCGGTGCCCCGGCCGCGCCGCCACGCCGGACCGCGCCGTCGGCCGGGCCGAGTCGGACCGGGGTCGGGTCGACCCGGTTCGGGCCGACCCAGGGTGGGTCGGGCCAGGTCGACCCGCACCTGGACCCCCCGTTTTCGAATCGACTTCGGTCTTTTGCCCATAACATGAGCTACGGACCTCCGTTTGATGAACCGTCAGCGGCGATGCGATCCTTGGATCGAGACGGTCGATTCGGTATATCGCACTCAAAGTTTCAGAATATTTTGAGTTTGGCCGGGTTGGTTCGTACACGAAACCAACCGGGCCTTCGGAGCGGAAACACTCATATCTTGAACTATGGACGTCTGATTGATGTGCCGTTAGCTTTGTTGTGTTCCTCTTAGTGAGACGGATCTTTTGGCATACTCCGCCCAAGGCTTGGACGCAGGTGGAGTATGGTCGGGTTGGTTTTTCCTTAAAAACCAACCGGGCCCCTAGGACAAAAAAGCCAATAACTCTCAGACCGGGCGTCCGATCGACGCGCCGTCTGTTGCGTTGAGTTCCTGTTGGCGATACTGAACTTTTGTATACATCAACTCTGGACTTTGTGATAGTTGATGTATCAGACTCTCGGCTCGTGGAGCGGACCCTCCCGAACGAGCTTGCTGTGTGCGAGAACCCTAGTGCTGACTGCGACTATGACTGCTACTGCTACTGCTACTACTACTGTGACTACGAAGACGACAGTACAGAGATCCTTGGTGGATTCGACGACGACTACAGCACTCAGCAATCCTACGTGGATCAGTGCTACAGGTTCTGTGTGGGTCTGATCCTGTGTGGGTCCGATCCTGTGTGGGTCATTGCGCTCAGCGGTCCTATGTGAACCAGCGCCTACAGGTCCTGTGTGGGCCCGATCCTGTGTGGGTCTTTGCGGGGGTTAGTTACCAATCGATCCTTCGTGGGTCCGACGACTTAGATGGATCAGAGATTGTCTTTATCGTCCTTTGAAGAAGTATACCTGTGTGAGATGAATCCTGTTGCTTTCCTGTGTGGATTGTGTTGTGCTACCCTGTGTGGATTTCGTTTTTCTTTCCTGTGTGGAATACGTATACTTTCCTGTATGGACTGAGTTGTACTTGGGCTCGGAGGTTGAAGCGTATTGGAATTTATGACTTAGGTATATGTATGGGCATATAACCAAGCAGTTTCGGTTGTTACTTCGTGATTGTATCATTCCTTTGTGGTTTATCCTTTGTGGATTTTGGGAGACCATCAAGGGTCTCGGGGTCCCTACTGAGTAGTTTATACTCACCCATGCATGGGCTTTGTCCGCACTACGTTGTGTTAGTTGCAGACGACGGACAGTGTTGATCGTAGTTGAGGATTGCTGAGTAGGACGGTACCTGGAGGTGGACCACTGGGCGGGACGTGTTCGGAGCAGACGGCGGGACCCGAGGAGCAGTGGAGCTATCTGTACCCACCCTTCAGGTGGGATTTCCAGTGGACAGCTCGGTGTAGCGGCTTTTACTTTCCAGTTTTTGTTTTCCCTTTCGATTTGTACTTTACTTTCAGTTTGGGTTTGTATATTGGCCCATTCACTTTTCCGCACATCAGTTGTACTCTGTTTTTACTTAGTGTTTACTTTTCCGCTTGCTTACTCTGTGGTGCTTGTTTACTTTACAAAGGCAATGCCTTCCCTTTTTACTGGGATTTACGCCTTGGTGCTAGTCGCCAGCCCCTGGCCTATGGAAGGTGGGCTTGGGGTAGTCACGACACGGGCCCTGAGGGAGGGTCTTGACAAGTGCCCCCATCTTGAGGCTTTTGGAGGAGGTCATTGGGTACGCACTCTAGTACGACACGTCAGTGACCGGGCTCGAATGTGTTCTAATGTATGAGAAAGTAGTTATCGCATATGGTTTACATAAGCAGCGACAACTTGAGCAGAACTACACTACCCGTGAACTGGAGTTAGCAGCAGTGGACTTATCCTTGAAGAATTGGTGACATTATTTGATGGGCGAGCATTTTATGATTTACTCTGATCAGAAGAGTCTCATATATATCTTATCTCAGAAGGACCTAAACATGAGGCAACAACATTGGCTTGAGTTCCTCTAGTACTATGACTTCGAGATAGTATATACACCTAGAAAGGGGAACGTTGTAGTAGATTCACTCAGCAAGATATCTGGTATACAGCTACTAGGTGAGCGATGGAGCAGTTGGCCACTTTATGAATGTCATTTAAGGAATGAGATGGAAAAATTTTTATTTGGTCTCTTTAAGTTACTCCCTCACTTCTTCAGCGAGTTAGGGAGGGAAATCTCGTGGACACTGAATGCGAGTCTCGACCTGCTCAGATTTCCACAAGATAGGAACCTGATTGATTTTTTAAAGGTGGGGAGCATGTCATCTTCATCGGAGGATGTACCATGGTACCATTGTCACATCAGGAGGAAATATTGAGGGAGTTCCCCACATCCCCTCTAGAAGTACATCCTGGAGTGGCAAAGATGTACCAGGACCTCTGATGATAGCACTGGTGGCCGGGAATGAAGAAAGCTGTAACAGAGTTATGTCTCTCGATGCCACACTTATTAGAAAGTGAAGGTGAAGCATCTGGTACCAGTAGTAATAGTTAATCCTTTAGAGGTTCCAGAGTGGAAGTGGGATGGAATATCCATGGACTTCGTGACATGACTTCCATATACATCCCAGGGTCAGGATTCTATCCGGGTGATCGTCGCATCACTCACCATGTCGGCCCACATCCAACCGATCCGAGTGTAGGGTTCAGTAGAGATCATGTGATGCCTCTATGTTCAAGAGATTGTGCAGGTACATGGATTAATCTCGACGATTGTCTCAGATCATGATGCACTTTTCAATTCCTGGCTATAGAGGGGGTTTTAGGAGGATTTCAAGAGAAAACATTGTTTGAGCACCACCTTCTATTTCAGACGGATGGCCAGACTGAGCGGACCATTTAGACCCTCGAGGACATGTTGTGTGCTTGCGTCATCGACTTTGGTCGTAGCATGGTGGATCACATTACCTTGGTGGATATTTCCTATAACAAAAGATATCACTCTACCATTGGGATATACCCTTCCGGGGCTTTGTATGACCGACCTTTCAGATCACCTTTGTGATGGACTGACCAAGGGGAGTCAGTACTCATGGGACCAGAAATGGTATGGGCTACCAGTGAAAAGGTGAATATCATCCAAGAGTGGATGAAGAGTACACAGAGTAGGAATAAAACCATTGCTGACAGGAGACAGAGACATCTTGAGTTTGAGGGTGGTGACCATGTCTTTCTACAGGTCTCACCCCAACGAGGTTTGCAGAGATTTGGCCGGGGTGGCAAGTTATCTACAAGGTTTATCATAACCTTTCAGGTCCTCAACAATGTTGGGGAGGTGGATTAATTCAAATCCCTTCCTCCTCAGTTGCACCAGGTGAAAAATGTTTTTCACGTATCCTATTTGAGGAGATACTTGAACGATCAAACTTACGTCATTGACCACGGCGAGCTAGACATCGACAATGGGGCGACGTTTACAGAGGATCTATTTGAGATTGAGGATCAACTAGAGTGGGTCCTTTATGGGCCATTTATACCTTTAGTGTGTGTAAGTTGGAAGCCCGGGAACCTCCCAGAAAGCACATGGGAGCAGGAGGCTCTGATTCGTACTTAGTACCTACACTTGCTTTCATAGTTTTTGTGATGTGGCATTCATGGACAGAAATCCAAGAGGTGGGGAGAATGTAAAGACCCATAAATTTCTATTTAATTTTTTTAATTATATGAGAATTTAAATAGTCCTTGATAATTAACGGTGCATGATTACGAGGCCCGGTGTTCCTGGAATAAATTTCTGATCATGTTTTAGTGACATCCATTAAATATGTGCTCGGGTTTTTGTAACATTTGAAGTACTGTTTGGAAATGGAATCTGAGAGCACCATTGAACTCCCAACGTCGATATTCATTTAAGGAGACTTTCACCTCAACCGTAGTAGGATGATGGAGAAATTTAATTTTTGTGATTTTTGTGTAAAAAAAATGAATTAAAGTTCACACTTTTATTTTACTTTTGAAACATCTCTTTTAGAGTTATGGAAAGGGGGATCACCCGGGCTAGAAAAGAACCATTTTGAATCATGGCGGTGGGGACCACCCGAACCCGTCTTAAGGGGGGAAAATCTTTCATCTCACCATTTAATTAATTGAGCCAACTACTATTAATTAAATGTGTCAATTTTGTTTGTGCCAACGTTGAATTAAATTGATAAAATTATTTTTTAGTTCATATTGATTTATCATTACTTTTGAGAGGATGGGTTGGAAAATAAGATTTGGGAGAGATCCTTGGAAAACATTGGATAAAAACTTCCTCCAAATGAAGCATGTACTCTCCAATGAAGAACATACTCCAGAATCGAAGAACAAGGATGACGCTTGAGCCAAGATCGGAAGCATCTTGCGGAAGCGACGAACGCCGATGTCACCATCCCCAATGACATCTTCTTCTTCCTCAAGACATCTTCCAATGAGAAATCAAGGTAGGGTTTATTGTTTTATTGAGTACCCCTTACCCGTACATGACATTCTTCCTGATTAGAGAACAAATAAGATGCTTTCTAACTTTCTAACATGGAGGGTTCGGGCCAAATGAACATGACCCGACCTCTCTGCAACCATTGTTGATTGTGGTGGTTTTAAATAAATGGAGACGTCTTGAGATGAGTGTGGATGACTACAGAATGAAGAACGAGCCAACAGGGAGCACCTAGTGACCCAAAAAATGTTGTCAGCGACCGTGTTGATGACTGACAACGGTGGGGATCGGGAATGGCGGCCTACACTCTTGCTGGCCGCGAAAACAGTGTAAAAACGACCAGGAAACCAAAAAAGGGTTGTGACCTGTCAACTGGGGTAGAGTAGAGGTAGCAGCCGGTGCAACACCGATCACACGATTGGGAGGCGACGGTGCACGACCGTGCCTCCGGGCGTGCGGAAGTCATGGTGCAAGGCTGCGGCAGCGAAGGCTGGGAGACTGGCTCGCTGCCAGCTGCTGGTGATAAAGTAGCATGTGACCACGTTGCACAGAGGAGGGATGGTTGTCCGGACGACCGCGGACATGTGGGCTGCATACCACGGGCCACCCAGCAGGCCTCCCAGTTCAGGAAGCCCCTCAGGTCGGGCAACCCAGTCGAGCTGGGTCGCGCCTCCGGACCATGCCACACCGCTGGGCTTGGCCGCTCCGTGCCACCGGTTCACACTGCCCCACTGGGAGGGGCCGGACGGTGTGGGCCTGGTCCACCCAAACATGGTCGGGTCGACCCAAACCGGGTGGATTTGGACCATGCTGGGTCGGGTCGCCCGAACCAGGTCGGGTCGGCCCATGCTGGGTCAGGTCGACCCAAACCGGGTCCAGTCATCCCCTGTCAGGTCTGACCGGACCTAAACCAAGTTTGACCCATTTTCACTCTTTCATCCATAAGTTGAGCTACGAGCATCTGTTTGATGAACCGTCTACGTCACCGAAAACCATGGATCGAGACGGTCATTTTCGTATACCCCACTAGAGTTTTTGGTAATGATTGTGTATGGCCATGTTTGATGGAACACGAATGCGACTTGGCCCTAGGGACTAAAAAGCCAATAACTTACCGAACGAATGTCTGATTGACACACCCTCTATTGCGTTGAGACCCCTATTACATAGAGGTCCTTAGGGATTTTTCTTCGTCCGACTTCGAGGAAGTTAGATTATTGACTTATGGCATGATAAGTGGACCCACCTCGAATCATGTGAACATAGTACGTGAACCCTGTAATTGGTTGTAACATGAGATAGGGATCCTATGTGGGTATGTGATTTGGGATCCAACATTGGGTATTTGTTTGAGAGTTCCACTTGGATACTCTCTAGGAATCCATGAGGACTACTCTAGGATCTTAAGTGGGTTTTCTATACATGGACCCTATGTGGGTTTTTTGTACTAGGATCCAACGTGGGTATAATGATTTAGGATCCTACGTGGGTCTGCCTCTTAAAAGAGTAAGTTGATTCAGTAGTTAAATTTAATCATCTTTGCTACCATACCAAAGTTAGACTTGGTGTGATCTACATCCTTACCTTCATGGAGATACCTTTGTGGTATTATTCTGTGTGGTGTTACCTTTGTGGTACTTACTTTCGTGGTGATACCATTGTGGTATTCTTCTATGTGGTGTACCCTTGTGGTACATACCATTGTGGTGATACCTTTGGGGTATTCTTCTGTGTGGAATTAACATCGTGGTACTTATATTTTTTGTATTACCTTTTTTGTATTCCTTCCTTTGTGGAACTGTTGAGATTTTGGCTTTTGAGTTGTGCCTTGTGTTTCCTCTTGAATGATATGGGTATACTTGATAACATTGGTATATGTATGGGCATATACCTAAGTAGGGTTGACTGTTGTTTCTATGCTTTGTGGTTTATCCATTGTTGATTTTGTGATACCATTGAGGATCTCGGGGTACCTACTGAGTATCTTTATACTCACCCCTGCACGGGATATGCCTACACCTTGTTGTGATTGGTGGAGATGACGGACAATGCTGATTGAGGATGATAGTACCAGGACTAGAGGTAGCTCTAAGGTGGACATTATATGAGGAGTAATATAGAGATGACCATTCGAGAGTTGTACCTACCATTCAGGTAGGATCCTTCGCAGGTGGTCATTTGAGCTATTTCAGTTTACTTGTACATTTTATTTTTCTTGTACTTTTCTGTTGGGATTGCATTATGGCCCCTTTTTTTACTTTATACAATCTTTTTACTATACAGTTTACTTGTGTTATTATCTTATTGTGTTCTTGGTTGTGTGTGTTTACATGTTATAAAGTCAATTCATTCCGAGATTTAGGGAATACGCCTTTCGTTTCTAGTCGATAGTTGTTGACATATGGAAGGCGGGCTTGGGGTAGACATGACACGGGCCCCGGGGGACGGGCCGTGGCATGATATACACCTCTATTCTTGTATAAGGTTTATATAAAATTCTATTAATGTGATATATCATGAATATCCTAATATTCATGAAATTATTATTTTTATTTATTGCTATTATATTCATGGGGATTGTGATTGGAACATTTAATTGTGGAATCAGACACATTGAATGATTAAATATTATTTTCCTCAATTTTTTTAATGATCATTAAAGGTAATTTCTATTCATCAGTATCAAAAACCATATTTGTTACTTATCATCCAATTGGGATGTTTTTTATTAATGCCATAATCATTCAATCATTGGATTCATTATGATTTATCAATGATATTTTTATGTAACAAAATTATTTTTCATAGGTTAATGATGTTTCAAAGAGATTGTTATGGAAACCATTTCTATTCCAAGGGGTAGTCATTTTTCAATGAGATTATTAGAGAAACCATTTATTTTACACAGGATATCCAAGTTTCAAAAATATTTTTATGGAACCTATTTCTTTTCCACTTGTCAATAATGTTTCGATGATATTTTTGTAGAACCCATTTCATATCCCCTAGTTAATCATATTTCAAAGTGAATGTTATGGAACCCCTTTCTTTTTTAAGAGTTAATCGTGTTTCAAATTGATTTTTTTGAAACATATTTATTTCCCATGAGTTACTCATGTTTTAAAAAGACTTTTACATAACCCATTTCCTTTCCATGGGTTAAAAATGGTTCAATGGTAATTTTATGAAACGCATTTCCTTTGCATGAGATAATAATTTTTTAAAAATATTTTTATGGAACCCATAACTTTCTTATGTGTTATTCATATTTAAATGAGATTATTATATAACCCATTTATTTTACATGTTTCAGTAATGTTATAAAAGAGATAATTTTGTAACTTTTGATTATTTGATGCACTGGAAACATTAATATATTATGATTATGTAATTGTACATAGACATTTTAATGGTGGTAACATGATAAAAAAAATCATAGGTGGATCAATGATATACCAATGATTGGTGGATCTCTGATAAGCCAAGGTGGGGTGGTTCTATGATATTACCCCAATACATTTTTTATGGAATTCAACCATATAGTTATTTCATTTGTAATTGTAAATTTAAAAGTAATGAGAAAATGATGTCCCAAGAGTAATAGCTTCTTATCCATTTCATGGTTATGTGCGTTAAAAATGATGATTTCAGTAAATTAGTAGTGAAAAATTCATCGTAAATACTTATAAAATATAGAAAAATATGAGTATATGGTAAAGTATAAAATTAAATTTTTATGTAAGAATATTTATCTATTTTTTAGGTTTTATGGTGAGTTAATCTTTCAAAAATTTGAAAAGGATCTCGACGTATAATTTTTTCCAATTATTATATTTTTTGAGGATATCAACAACAATTTACGCACATATTTTGATTGTGTTGTTGTTTTAATTTACCTCCAATTTAACACATTCACTATCACTTTGTATTATACCATGGTAATAAGTTTTTTCTTCCAAATAAATCATTTTATTTCCCATAAATTTTCTCCCTATGTGGAATACTAGATATTTTTATCTTCAGTTGATGTTTATATTTTCCACATTTCCTTTTTATGTGGATGTTTTATTTACCCTTTCTATGATGTGGTATTCAATAATTAAATTATTAAAAAAAAAACCTTTGATAACCAAGATGAATTTCAAGGGTGGAATTTATTTTAATGGGGGTAAGATGTAACAAATATTTATTTTATGGAATATGATTTTTAAATTAAATTAAATTACATTATAGATTTTAAAACATTCAATGAGTAGATTATATTTTGTAATAATCAAAACCATGTTTATCTAAAGTTGCAAGTAATATCGAGTTTCTTCGATATCGTTCATTACACGCATAGTCGATTCTTACCAGATAATAATAACCTATTAATATTATATATTCGACATAATATTTATCACATAGCTATTGGAATTGTGGAAATTAATATGGGTAACTAGATTAAAAATATATGGTTTTCAAATTTTTATAGGTTGAATCCTTTTGATACCAATTAATTATAAATGAAACTAGAAACCAACTCAATATAATGGATGTGTTTTTATGAAAAAACTATTTATGTCCATAAAGGTGTTTTATCTTAATTAATTAAACTAATCACTATTATTGACATAAAATAAATAAATTTACATGTTCTATATTTATTAATTTTTTACAACAATAGAATTTATTTTTTATGTATTAGATAAGAATATATCCAATTTTAAGCATAAAAAATATATTTTTCAAAAATGTAGTAGTACTCCCTTTTAATGGAAGACAAGTATTAAAACGAAATTTTCACACTTTTATTAATTTTATATGACAAAATAAACATAAATTTTCAAATATGGATATAAAAATATACTTTGGGTGTATTTTTATTTCGAAGAAGATTCACGTTTTGATGAATAGTGAAACATATTGGATTTTAATTTAAATACAGCTTTCATATAAATAATTTATTCTTTTAAATTATATATATAATTGGTTTAAATGTATAATTATATCAATATTATATATTTTAATCCAATTTGATTCATTGGAATCAATTTTACTGTGAATTTGGAAATAAAAACTATTCAAACATTTAAACTTTTTTACTTTTAAAATCCACATTCTCCTTCCATCTGCAGGATTAATCTTAATATAAATTATTCAACTTATATAATTGGAATTTGTAAAAATAGATTCCATATTTGGAATAATAATAATTTTTAATATATATTAGTTTCAATTTATTGTTTGAAAAAAAATATTTGTGAAATCTATTAAAATTAATTACAGTGATTAAAGCAAAATGAGGATACTTATTGATTAAAAATTAATATTATGGGTCCAAGTGACCATGAAACATGTCCAAAACCCATTATATGGTGTTATGTTGACTGTTAAACCACAATTATTTATTTTTTTGTGTTATTGAATCCTTTTTTAAAGAAACCTGGTAACACATAAATTTCTTATCAAAAATACAATATGTGTCCTCTCCCTCACTTACAAAATTCCACAGTATCTTTCCCTCTATTCACATAAATAATGAATTTTTCCTCTCCAAAAACATAAAAAACATTAATCCCCAAATCTAACAAATAATTATACAATCCAGTCCCTGAGAATAAATAATCCAAGGGTGTTGTTTTGTGAATACTAGAGGAGTTTATTGAAGAAGAGATAACATTCTCCAATAAGAAAATTTCATTTATTTATTTCTCAAACACTTAAATTATTCTTATTATGTGATTATATAATAAAAGAAGTATAAAAAATATAATAAGAATATTTTACATTATAATTTCTTTGTACATATAACCAAACATCCATTAAATGGGTAATGAAATCATTGATCATGGGTACGGTGAACTATCACCTCGCAAACTGATGTCATTAATTTTTTCCTTTACCGCCTATTATTGTTTTGAATTTTTATGGAAATAATATATTTGTTTGATATATATTATGTTTATAATGTCTTAATACCTCAATAATTATTACATAACACATAAAATCATTCTTTCCATTTTGTGGGTATATGATGACATCCATTCTGGATGTTTGGACTACTACCTCCTCAAAGCGATGTCATACATTCACACTTTACATAGAATGTATGACGAATGGGATAAAAAACAATATATGATATAAATGGAATATTTATGATATTAAAGAAATAATTATATATTTGGACATATAATAGACCATTTTACTATTCCATTTCATACATAGAAAAAGTGGTAACACTGTCTGTGGACATGTATACTACAGCCTCCTAAAAGCGATGTGATTGCTCATTTTTAATCACCAAATAACATCAATGATATATATATAATTAAATAATTTTTAATTTATTATATAAATTTCATTTTTCAATGATAAACTACACTTACCTTCATTACATAATTATCATTGAAAAATGGGAATGTTACTCGTGCATATATACGACCTACCATCTCCATGAACGTAACATTGGTTCATCATTCATAACAATAATTTCTATGTGATTTTAAAATTAAATTTGATTTAAAAATTTGATAACTATATAATTATTATTATTTTATATATATTTAAATAACGACCTCATTAACATTAGTTGACCTTTTAATGTTGGCATTGACACATAAATAGAATATGATCAAAATATCCGACATAAAATTAATTGATTAGGTAATTTTATATAAATTCCTTATAAGTGAACTAAAATTAGTAATAAATATGTATAATTATAAAATGAAATTTAATAATTAACATTATTCTATTATTCATGAATATATGGGATAATAATGACACATAAGACGTCAGTTAGTGGATTTTCATCTAAAATTTTATATTTGTAAGATAAATGTATTATTCACCACATAACATTGTTGTGTAGTGTACGTACCTACCATGAAAATATATTATGATTCTAATAAATTATTTTAATATTATTTACATATCCATTTTATGCTATGTCTATCATGGGGGATACAGTTTCAATGTTATCAAAGATGTAATGGATTTTGGTTCAAATTTTCCTTATTTGAGTTGTTTAATAGGATATACACCTATATTATTTTATGAGTTCTATATACTACTCAATAGACATTACATATCATGAATCTCAATATTATCATGATATTATATATTTCATTTATTCTTATTCCAATCATGGGGGTTTTTATTCAAACATTTCAAAGGGTTATGGGACAGTTTGAATGTTTAATGATTATTTTCCTCAAGAATTATTTTTATTATATTTTAAGTAAATTTCCATTAATCAACATCAAAATCCATTTTTTTAATTATCTGAAACTAGGAATATTTTTTGTTTATACCATCCTTATTTTTTAATTAAAAGTATTATAATTATTTTAAAGACATCGAAAAGGAACCCGTTTCTTTTCCAGAAGTTGTTCATGTTTTAATGAGATTTTTGTTAAACACATTTATTTCCTAGGGGTTAATAATGTTTCAATGATATGTTTATGGAAACCAATTATTTTAAAGAGGATAACTATTTTTTAGTTATTTTTTATAAAACCCATGTTTTTCATGGGAAAATAATGTTTGAATTATATTGTTATGGGACCATTTTTTCAATTAGTTTATCATTTTTTAAAGACAATGTTATGGTACCCCATTATTATTCATAGTTTAATCATGTTTCAATGATATTTTAATAGATCCAATTTATTTTCCATAAGTTAATAATGATTCAAATATATATTTATGGAACCCATTCTTTATACACGTGTTAATATTATTTCAAAGTTATTGTTATAGAGACCATTTCTTTTCAATGGGTTAATCATGTTTCAAAGAAATTGTTATGGAGCCAATTTATTTTTAATGGTTTTATCATGTTTCAAAGATATTTTTATCGAACCAATTTATTTTCGATGGGTTAGTCAAGTTATTAAAGGTATTATTTTTTATGATAATTTTATAATGAAATGGAATCTTTTATTTTTTATGATTATGTAATTGTACATGGATTTTTTATGTGACGTTATATAATAATCTATTGATGGTTGGTTACATGATAAAACAATGATTGTCTGTTCTATTATAATTAAAATAATGTTATATCCATGATATCCCTCCAATTTATTAGGTATTGAATTCAACCATACAGTATTCCCATTTATAATGGTTAATGTAAGAGTTATGTTGAAATGATATCCCAAGTAATTTTTTGTTTACATTATGATTTATATGGATTTATAATGTTTCAGGTGACAAATATTGATATCAAATGGTTCATTATTGTTTTTCTGATGACTCTTCCCAAGGCTGTGTTTTCATATTTCATGATCTATGTATTAATGTGTATGAGTTCTTTTATGATTTTCACATCAATTTTGATTATGTTATCATTCCATTATGCACTATTATGCTCATTGATGTTATTAAATTGATTGTTATTATGTTTTCACTTTATGATCATTTGAGATCAACCATCCTATGTTTCCTTTTTCCCAGGTTATAGTGAGTGATATTAAATGATTTATCTCTTTAAATAATTTCACAATGATGGTGTTCATTACATAATGCGAAATAAGAAATGGTCGGTATAATGGGGAATGATGTCAAAATTTACATACTATTTTATATATCCCAATATGATATGAGGTATATATATAAGATTTTTCATAATTATATAAAACTCAAATATTAAATGTACGCCATGGTTGTATGTGATCCGTGTTTTCCTTTTGATTTTTTAAGGTTATAATGAAAAATTAGTGTCCAAATTATCAGCATAAAATCCATAAATGTAATGTTATGGATTTATGAACAAGATCTCATAATATAGTTTCTAGGTTGTTATATCTATACCAGATCCATATCCACTTATATTATCTAGATAGATATTTATTTCATGGAATACACTCATTCCACCATTAACTGAAAATCTATTTTGTTTTCTTATAATTTTTCTCATTCTTAAACTTACCTTATACATTTCCCTATGGATCAAACTAATATTTTCTCATCCTAGTTTTAAAAGTTTAGTTAAAGATCTTCTGTCATTGAAAAAATAACCATCAATGATAATAATTCATAGATATTACATATATTTTTATGATTATTAATTTTTCTATATAAACACATTCCTAAGGATTCTACTATTTTAGTTCCTATATAAACTTGGAATAAAATGTAATGGTGTATAAGTGATCTATATCATCTCCCACTCTATTTTTAAAAAATATCACCTTTCTAACATATATCTTATATAATACTTATATTTATAAGCAAGATAAAGTAGTAATAATAAATGGTGAACATAGATAATCCGTAAGGTATAACAATCTAGATATGTAAGAATAACCTGAGAAAAAGGTTATGAGAACTTGCGTATATCATTTTAAGAGAAAAATATACTTAAAAAATGTTATAATCTTGATATCATGGATTGAAGATTGGTAGTTCCTATGAATCATATGAAAATCATTTAACATGACAATTGGAGATTAACATTTTCATAATAAATGGAATTTTTGGAATACACATTAGAAAATATTATAATTTCTATATTATTGAAGGATCACATCCAAGACCATAATAGTATAAAAGTTACATTACATGATCATGTTCACTCCCCATTTGAGTCCTATCTTAGTAAAATAGTTTCACTACTTGTTCTGTCCCTAAATGAGTTCACACTCCATTTTATTCAAGTCTAAATCATGATATATAAATATTTACCCAATTCATTAGAGATATATATATGTCCAACCCATAACATAATGAAATAATATATATGTGTTTAAAAATATCAAAGACAATAATCATATCATAACCCATGAAATGAAATAGGTGTCATAAACATTTCATCATATCATAACCTATGGAAAAGAAACATTTTTCGTAATCAATTAATCATACAATAACTCATCAAGAGAAGAAGTTTTCATAATCATTTTCTCATGGTGTAACATGTGGAAGAGAAATAGGTATCAAAAACATCATACCATAGAAATCGATTTATCAAATTAATAGGAATTGTATCCATAGATCATATACCTTGTAAGGTATAGGTAAAACCAACAGATTTCATCTTATATTGAAAATAATTTCTAGACAACATTCAAAATATTTCTTAAGGAAAATAACTTTTCTGATTTGAAAAGATATTTATTAAACCTAATATTTTTCTAAAACCAATTTTTTAAATATATTCTTGAATCAATATAAGCTATTATTTGAAATAGTGATTGATAATGATGTTGCAAAATTCTATTAATACTGTACATCTTAAAATTAAGATTTCTATCACATTTTTTCTAAAAGAATAAAGGGAAGTGTTTGGAAAATTAAATGAACATTACATTAAAAAAATTGTAAAAAAATGGGTAAAATTATATTTTAAAAACTATAAGAGAGTAATAAAAAAGTGAAATTGTTTTTAGAAAACATTGTTTTGGAAGAAAATTGATTTATAGCCCAATGGATAAATAATGTAAGATTTTATAAAAAAAATACTTTCATTATAATCATAAGTTCCAATGGTTAGAAAAATGGCATCGTTACAACAATATATCAGAAATAACCATATTATAATAAAACTCATGACAATTCTTGATATCTAGAACCTGCTAATTACACATTAGAGACTTAATCATTAATAATCCCAATAAATCCTGAGATTGTAACCTAAAATCATTACACTTTGGTAATATTGAATCATAAGCCCTATGAATGAATAACAAAAAGTGAAACAAATTTTATCAGTATTATGAATAATTTCATGATATTAATTGTAAAAAAGGTGCTCTATTTAAACTTCATGAAATAATATAGGTTCATAACGTAACATATGTCTCTATAAAGGAAAACTAAGACAAGAAATCCACCCCATTAGTTTTAACATCCATCATAATTGTTAAAAAATAATGTATATAAAATATATGTTAATTATACATCTATTATTGTTCCATATTTTGATATATCACATAATATATGATTATATTATGACAATTTATTTCCATTTTATTACTAATTCCATTTGAATAAGATATTTTGTGTAATAACCACTTTGTTTTTCATATATTTAATGACTTTTTAATTTTTTCCCCCTTACATCGATCATGATTTTTTTATCTCCATAATGTAAATGATGATATTAATATAAAATATGTTGAATATACTTATTTATCATAATCCATAATATTTAGCAATGAGAAATGAAATACACCATTCATGGAGATAGTATGTCATATGTACACATAATTGCTATTAAAATTTTGTTTTTTTGATTAAAAATAATGAAAATTAATTTAAATATTATCCATATTGACTAGGTTTTATGTAAAATGTATCACATGTTTTCATTAGACTCATCCTTAATACATTTCTTTGTAAATCATGAAGGAATCACATTCATTCACAACATAGTAGTAAGCCATATAGATGGACGAAATTATAACATTCCCATAAAATGGAGAGTAAGAATGTATGTGTGGTATAATAATTACATAATCATAATAGCATCATAAATATTATTTATATCATATATACACTATAAATCAATAATTATGCTCAACTGCGAGATGTGGTAATGGAAAATGAATGACATCCGTTCGTAGGGTGGTAGTCGATTGTACGCACAAAATATAATTTTCTAACTCATTAGATTGAAGTAAAGATAGTTTTAGTTCATTATCCTTGTCACGAACCGTCCCCAAGGGCTCGTGTCGTGATGCCCCTAAGCTAGATTTATATAGAGAAGGGGCTAGTGACTAGAACTGGATAGGCATATCCTTAAAAGGGAAGGCATTGACATTAATCTTGCACACACACACGCCCAACCACATCCATGCCCACTGAAAGGGGGAAACAAGTATAAAACTAAAACAAATATGAGTGCAAGTAAAAGTGAATATAAGTGGGATAGAAAACAAACCCAATAAGAAAATAAAAACAGTAATGTAGAAAAAGGTATCTTTGATGGCCATCCACGAAAAACACCACCTGAAAGTGAGAGTAGTTAATCTACTCGATGCTGAAGGAGTATTTCATGCTCGCCTGGACCTACTAGGCCCCACATAGTACTAGGATACCAATTCCACCATCATAGTGTCATTCACTCTCTTCCCCTTGAGTCCCTCTGTGAAAATGTCAATCACCTGCACCATACACAACACGTTCAGGGGAAGCCCATGCATGGATGAGTATAATAATACTCAGTATGGACCCCAAGACCCACGAAGGTCTCTTAGTAATATACAAAGGAAGACTCCACACAAAAAACACCACATAGGTAATACCACCAATAAAGAAATAAATCAAATAGCATAAAGTAAATGATGCATCACACACCAGTAATAATGTCTGTGTAGTACAAATGATGATTAGTCTCAAAACTAGATCATATTATTGTGTCGAGGGGCTCTACTACTGATTCTCATAGGGCCCCTAGGTGTTTACCCCTTGTTTATAACTAGATTCTGAACTATATAGAATTTCTTAGTGATGACCCAAGAAAGGATCACTTGGTGCTGACCCACAGAGTATCGCTTTATGCTGACAAACATAGTATCTCTAGGTGCGGAACCATAGATGATCGCTAGGTGCTGACCCACACATGATCGTTATTCATTCATCGCATCACATCCAGACATTATATTCCCACACATAGAACCCTTGATTTCTATAGGATCCACTCTAAAATACATTGGCCTTACCTCTTCCACCATTAATTCCAACATAGAGTAAGCCCAAAGTACAATCTCATCATAAGTTTCCCAACGCAATAGACATCACCTCGATCGGATATCTAACTTGTAATTTATATCATTTTAAGTAAAAACAATCCGATTGGATTTTAGTATAAACCATCCTAGTCATAATACAACATCCACCAAAACTCATCTGGAGTATCTAAAAAGGAACACCATGTTTTAAGGCTCCACATTCCATAGTCGGTGCATTAATCAGACGCCCGATCTGAAAGATATTATCGTTTCAATGAAACAGGGTCGGTCGGGACCAAGTTTGGTCCAACCCGGTCTGACCGACCCAACCCGACCCTATTCTGGGGTCCCATGTGGGTCTTTCATAGTCCGTCAAATTGGGCTCGTGGGTCCGTCTTGGTAGGAAGGGTCTGGCCCGGAGGCGTGTCATGCCAGGTGTCGTGGGTCCGGCCCAGCGATGTGGGTCTGTCTGGCTGAGTCACATACAGCCTCCCTCCCACCCCACAGTCGATATATGGTGGGCTCCTCACCATGGTGAATCTACTGCGGTGGCCTCACACATCCATCTAGGCTGGCCATCCATTTTTCATGCACATGGAATGGGTTTTCATCCCTCTAGCGTGCCAAGCGGCTCGAGCAGGCTGCTCCTCCACCAGGCGCTGATGGTCGTCATGCCACCTCGCCACTGCAGTTGTTCGGTTGAGGCTTCCTGCTACCGTAAATCACCGATGGATATGGTGCCATCCTTTATAACTTACTGACCATATTTACCCAGAGTCGGTGCATTATTATATAACATTGGAATGATCACAATGTATCAAAATCCCGAAAGACCGATCGGTTTAGTAGCCTTTGAAGTACTAGATACATTCATAAGTTTTACATTACATTATAAAATGAAAAACAAAAACAAAATTTTCTCCATTGACCACATTCATCCCTTACACTATCCCTGTCGGTCAGTCATAATATTATTCTTCCCATCCGGGAAAAAATAAAACATAGAAAGGGATGAGGTGAGATTGTAACACCCGAGACTTTTATGAGAAATATTTTGTTTTTATATTATATAAATCATCAAAGTAATCTTTCACTACACAAAATACTATCTTGGTTTTCTTTACATGCAACCGCGGCCTTCCTCAATAGCTTGCACCATACGCAATACCGAGTTTCACTAAACAACGATATGTTATTAAATATTATTAAAACTAGGCGTTATGAATAGTAATAACCACTTTTTGAACTTTTTTAAATTTTATTTTTCAAAATGGACTTCATTTTTGGATTCGGAATATTGAAATTTTCCTAGGATGAAATTTTGGTACTTTTCAGATAACTTTCATATTCTGATAAATAGTGAAAATTACTAAATATTAATTAAAAACAACTTTTTTAATCGAAATAATTAATTGTGATAAATTATTAATTTGAGTGGTTTTAAAGTATATTTAGAATATATTTTTACAATTTAATACAATGTTTTTCATTGGATTTAATTTCACATTTAAACCAGACATAAATAAGTGTCAACCTTTTGATAGTTATTATCTCTTAAAAACACGCTATATTTTAATTAAAAACAATTTTTTTTCATCGCAATACTTTATATGGTTAAATTATAATATTTATTGTTTTTAATGTATAAATAGAATATATTTTTTCCATTTAATATAATGTACGTCATTAGCATTAAATTTACATAGAATTCATTGGTAAAAACATTTTAATCTTTGGCAATGTTTTAACTTTTAAAACCCGTTTTCTTAACAACGGGATTAATTTTAAATTAATTACTGCAACTTCTCTGTTTTGAATTTCAAAAAATGGATTCCAAATTTGGAATTAGTGGGTCCAAATTATGTTAATAGGTTACTTTTATTTTTTTCTATTATGAATAGTAACTACGGTAATTTTTTTTATTTACTACAGTTAAAAGTAAATAGGGTAATTCAACGTTAAAAGAATAATATAATAATTCAAAATTACCTTGAAACTTGTCCTACCCTTATTGGATGAGTATTGGACGACCATGGGCATCCTTGGGTCAATTTTGGGACCCCATTGAGCCACTTCGGAGTGACAATGACAATATGGATTAATTAATTTAATGTAAAGACAAAATTGACATTAACAAATATATTTTAGTAATTAATTTTTATAAGGGGTTATATAAGTTATATTTTCTACTATAAATATTCATTAGAAAGATAAAAAGATTTCCTACATAAATATATTTTATTTATAATTTTTTTTATACACCAAATAAATTATATTATTTATGACACAATAATGATGAAATATTTACCTCAATAATAAATGATTTAAATAAATAAGATTAAGATGATTAAAATATTTTCCAGAAAATGTCCAATTCTGATTGGATGATTTTATTTCGACCATGAGTCATCTTATCTTCATCTTTAATGATTTTTGGACCTTTTGAAACAAAAGATAAGTTTATAATAAAATAATATTTCCACACTTTCGAAAGGTGCCCCTCTCCTCCCTTATAAAAGGGTACCTCCTCCCTCTCTTCCTCACACCAATTTGAGCCTTAAAGCTCGGCCACCCCTGCCCATTTCACTTCCCCACTTCCTTAGAAACCTCCTAGAGGTACTGGTCTTATCAAAAGACCAACTCTAGTGCCATAAGAGAAGTTTTAAATGAGACACTTCGAGAAAGAGGTAATACCTTCTACCATTTTCTTCAAGTTCCATTCTTCTTCTACTCCCTCTTCTTTATTTGTGTCATTATGAGGTAATAAAATCAGTATCACTCATATACGGATATGTAATTATAAATATGAAACAACCCTAATTCACCTCTTATCCATCCTACGGAAAACGAAATCATCGTGCGTGCGTACGTACGGAATACCATCTCCACGCCGTGGTGTAATCTATTTTCCAACACCACCTTACATGGATGGGTATAAGGGTGAAAGTAATGAATATATATGATTATTGTAAAGTGTTATTGATTCTGAAATAGTATACAAACACTCTAATACAATTCCATGATCAAGGGAACGATATCATCGCTCGTGCGTACGTACGGAATACTGTCTCCTCGATGTGATGTGATTCGTTCTATATGATCTTCATTGCATAATGATTATATAAATGAATTGAATGAATTAATATGATATATATTACACTAATACCATTCTGTAAATGAGGTATCTATAACATAAAGTGAAGAATAATAATTTATTCGACAAAACACGCATAAGAACAAAAAGTAATAAACACCCGAATAACAAGTAGTAATGAAATATTACTAATAAGAAGATAAGAATATTACCATATATGATATCATAACAATAATTATGATTCTTTAATAAGTCAATAACATTATTTAAATCATTATACAGGAGGTTCGGACACTTACGAAGCAAATCGGACCTAAGGTAAGGGAAAATATCACAATCTCATTTTTATCCGAGATTGTTTATACTTTGGTATTTACTAGGGTGTATTTTATCATCCACATCCATGTTTCCTCAATATGTAACATTATTTACATCAACCTACAATTGTTTAAATACAATTTTACCCTTCGGTGTGTTTTTAGTAAAAGATATGAACGAAATCTTTTGTCGTTTTTCGTACGAGGTAATTTTTGACTTTTCCGAAAAAAGTACGAGAAGAATGTTTTTTTAACTTATACGGAATGAATGGATTTTTAAAACATTATATCCAAGAAGCTTACTTTACAAGTTTTCATGTTTATTTTTAATCAACTTCTTTTATTTTAGAATTTTATGACATGTTAAGAATGGAAAAGTGTTTTTGAAGTAGAAATGATATTTTACTCAAGAATGGAGTTCAAGTGTTTTATCAAAATTATTTTCCATCTAAGATAAAAAAGGTTTCTGTTTATATACCTATTATTAAATTGATTTGATTATGTTGTGATGGAATTATTTATATGAATTCCTTTATCTTATATGAATTGTTTTATGATGTCACGATGTTTAAGAATCCCATTTTTATTAAATGGGTTATGCTATGATGTGTGGTTTATGATTTTGTGGCACACATAAGAATGGTATCATTATGAGATTGGTGGGACCTATATCTCCCTCCAATGCATTGGGTAAAGATTTTATATCTCATGAGATAGACATGGCTGGAATGGAAGGTTAAACTGGTTTAGTGAAATAGGACTAAAACGATGAGTGAACTCAGTTCAGAAATGGACTTTGTCCACTAAGATAGTCTTGGAAATGAGTCTTGACTAATAGGAAATGATTATCTATGATTATGTGTGTATGCCAGAAAGTTTCATGTTTTATGTTATGATTATTGAGATTTCATTTCACTACTATGATTTTGTTGACGCTCCTTTCGTCACAGAATCTAAAGGTCGGAAAAGGGAATATCTCAGCTGAAAGTGATTCATCCTTTGAAGAAAACATCAAAAATCGACAAAGGCATGAACAAAGGATCAACAGCAAATCCACCGCGCAAGTGATACCACTGCCGCGCAAGTATACTTGCGCGGCTACCTTGGTCGCGCAGGTGACTTGCGCGACCTAATTGGTAACCGCCCGGTAACCGCCCTGGGTCTTCTTTTGCCTATAAATAGACCCTGTGGGCCCCCCATTCGAGAGGATCTTTTTCCAGAAACTCGGATTGAAGCTCCCGACGCCCAAGTCTCTTCTCAAAGCTTCCGGAACACTTCTAAGGTAATTTCTTACCTAGAACGGAAGATCTAAAGAGAAGAAGGAAGGCCTAAGTGTTGAAACTTATCAAACACTTGCGCGCCGACTTAATTCCTTCAATATAACTTGCGCGTCCCTTCTCTGGAAGAACCTCAATAGGATTGTAAAGGGTTTTCTAAAGAGTCTCTCAAGCATTTCAATGCTGGTTAAAAATCGTGCAAGTACCACTCATGTCGCGCAAGTATACTTGCGCGACCAATACTTACGCGCCGCCGCAGGACTTTCGCGCCTTTAAAGACTTGCGCGCCCCTATCTTTTTGGGTGCCCATCTTGCCCATTTTACCCCTCTTAAGCCATTTCACCTTTCCTATTCAAGATTCAGTCTTCAAAATACTCTTCAAAGCCATTTATGGCATGATTTCTTGATTTGACATCCTTGTCTGAAAGGAATTCTGTGAAATATCTCTCAAAGTCTAGTGATTTAAATATCTTTATGTCACCAAAGATTGAGAGTTCATTCATTCAACCTCATCCTTTAAAATGAGAGAATCCTTAACCTGGGTCTCCTTTTCAGGAATAATCCCCAGTTATAAAACCTTTGATCTGGGCATCCTCCTCAGGAGTAAGCCCCAAATCTTAATCCTTAACCTGGGTTTCCTTTTCAGGAATAAGACTCAGTCATAACCTTGGGCTTCCTTTTTAGGAATAAGCCCCAAGTCCCCTTAAAACTTCTCCTAACCAGTCATAAATTACCTTTTTGATTTGGGTTTCCTTTTCAGGAATAAAACCCAATCATAAGTCCCCTCCTAACTTGGGCATCCTCCTTAGGAGTAAGCCCCAAAGATTAGAGTATTCAAATCTCCATGAAGCACATATAACTTTGTGGACCCTGTTCATGGATTTTCTCCCTAAAAGTAAATCCTAAACCTTCGTCTATCTGGGCAATCATCTATACATAAGCCCCAAAACAAATTCTTATGATTGCATATTTTATGGAACAATTGTCTAAATTTTACCAATACCTCTTGTTTCTCACACTGAGCATGACTCACGTGAGCTTAGAGTGTAAAAGTAATTATGACATTCATCTTTGAGCCATCAATCATAAACAACATATCCCATTCCTCGAACTACGTGGGTTCTGATTCCTTTTCAAAAAGAAAGGATACGTAGGTAGCCCATTTATGGGTTCGATCCCAACTTTGAAATAATCTCTGTCCTTCTGAATGACAATAAACTTCAAGTGCCCCACTGAGTGGCTTTAAAACCAGCCTGGTCATCATAAATGACCAAGAGACTTTTATATAAATGTTTTGAAGGATACCATTGACCAAGAATCTCTAAACAAATATAGATGATTCTACATTGATGAAGAACCTCGAATACATATAAAAGATTCTCTAAATTTCTTGCATATTTAATCATTGATTGTTAAAACTAAAGGAAAGTTCATTTTATACATGGTAATGTAATAAGGATTCACGAACTTAACTTAAATCTATAAAGAGAGTCCCGGAGTAGACAATAATTCCCCTCAAAAAGGTGTGATGAGTCCGACCTCCCATCCTCTCGACCAATGCAAATTCCCAAGCCTCATTAGTCCACAAACTAATGAGCGCCTGCCTTTAGAAAGTAGGTCCAGACGGATGTGGAATCATTGGATGTTTCCGGTTCTATGAACAAACCCGTTAGAAACCGATCGGAACGTTTGAATCTCCCGTCCAGGAGGTCATCCCCAGATTCTGCGCGAAACAAAAATGGTGAACCCGACGTGAATCCTTAACCAAGTGAAAGTGATGTTCTTCTTATTTATTAGGCCCCTTGGGCCAACAAAGCAATCATTAACATATGCTCATCCAAAAAATGCAGTGGTTGGATTCATCTTGATTATGTCTGTTACATGGAACAGGCACTCTTTTTTCAAGATCTTCTACAAAAATGGCTTTCCTTAAATTCACCCCTGTGAATACTGCTGTTGTAAACACCTCTACTGTGAGGTCTGCTGCTGTGAAAACCAATGCTGCTACTCCTGCTGGAACGTCATCTGCTTTGAGGATGACATCACCAACTCAGCGTCTTCAACGCTGTGTTTCTAATGCACTGGTTAAGGAGTACCGTCGCAACGGTACTATCCCAACTCTGGAGGCCGCTCGTCAAGCCCTCCAAGTTAACAATTCTACCTGGTCGTCCGGACAACGGCGACCAGCAATCAAGAAGCAGGCGGTGCTGACTACCGTCTCGAACCGTTTCGGGTCGTTATCCCCGGAACGCAATTTCCATTTACTCCCTTACTCCGAGGAAGTGAATGAGAAGGTCCCTCGGGGCCTTAATTCAAAAAGACAGGAGTCCTTCCCGAGGGCTCCCATCAACAATCGCCGCCAGACTCGTGCGGTAGTGTGCCCTCAACATGATGAGGGTACCGACTCCAGGCATTCAGCTCAGGTTCCTCGAACCCGAGCAGGCAAGATGAACCGCCAGAGACGGAATCCGGTTAACAATAGGCAGGTTTTCATCCCTGCCATCTCCGGAGAAGTCCACCAACCTAACTTGGTGGCAAACAACGAGCAGGCACACACACCTGCCCGTTTTAATTCAGCTGTCCAGCAGACTCGTCTGACAGCATCAAGCCGATCCCGCCAGGCAATTCCGGCGGAGTACCATAGGCAAGAACATACACCTGCTTATACATCATTAGTTAGTCAGCAGGCTCGTCTGACTACATATGATGGATCTCATCAACCGCGTTTGGCGAAGTGTAATCAGCAGGCACATACACCTGCTAATACTAATTAGGCCTACCAACAGTCTCGCTTGGTAGCGCACGGAGAAGTCAGTCGGAAAGTCCCGACGACAAACAGGGGGCAGACTAAACTCTCTGCCTCCACACTTGAGTACTGTCAGGATTCACTGACAGGAAAAGGAGGACAGGAGCAGGCACATACACCTACTCCAATCCCGGAATGGATGTATATCCCTGTTCCGGCGGCTGAAGTCACCAAACATATTTTGTCAATGGTGAAAGAGCAGAAGAAAATTCCTGCTCATATTCTGGATGCTTGCCAGGATATCATAACAACTTCAGCATCATCTTAGGGACAGACACATAAATCTATCCCTAGCAATGGAGTTACACATCAACGATTCACTCTGGAACAGACACACACATCTGTTCCAGTCCAAGAGGGTTATGGGGCATACTCCCCCATATCATATGGACAACCAAGTCAGGCACATACACCTAATTTGAGCGATGATCGTCAGCCTAACCTGACCATATTTCCTGATCAGGCACATACACCTGCTCAGAGCAATCACTTTCGTCATCAAGTGGTTTCTAAAGAGAGTAAGAAGGCATCTAAGAAAAAGATCCGCCCAACACAGTCAGGAGATCAAAGGCCAATCTGCAACCAAGCCTTGCTCGATGCTGGAGTTCTTGAAGCCCTCAGACATTTATCTGTCGGAATTCAAGATTCTACTCCCTCAGTTCCCAATAACAGGAACATTAATTTTGAAGGTCTTCAACAGACACTTCCTCATGAAGACTTGCTTCATGAAAATTCGGTCAATATTGAAGTTTCTTCTTCAGATGAGAACCACAGGAACCCTCTGTGTGGTCAGAAGGCCAAGGAGCAAGAGATTTCATCTTTTGCTGTAACCCATCATGACGGTCCTCCTCATGGTGATGAACTTCGCTGCGAAAGTCCTCTCCGCAGTAGTGATTCACGTTGTCTCGAAAATTCTTCAGAAGGCAATGTAGTGACGAGAAAGCCCTCCTATCTCGAGGCACTTGCAAACGTAAAACCAGTCATGTCTGATGCTTTACTATCGGCAGGTGAAACTCTTTCTCCATCAGAAGATAGCCTGGGGTTCAGGTTATTCTCCGAACCTTCCCTGGGTCATTCATCTTCCAGCATGAATAGTGATTCCTCTACCAATCTTGTTGAATCCGATGAAGCAACAAGGAAACACCAACTCTGGTCCAAACAGGTAGAAGAATCTTCATTTAATGATAAAGAGGAAATGCTGAACATGAGGAAAAAACTGGCAAAAGGTGAAGTACCAGTCATGTTTTGGCCTTTGGTTGATTCCCAGTACGACATTCCAAAGATGTTGACGGATAATGGAATCCATGATATTCGTCTCAACATATGGAAAAGTCTTTGTCAATTAAAGAAGAAGGTATTATCTTACGATTAATATGAAAATCATCTTAAGATAATAGAAGGGTTACAACGCCAGATTGATTTGGCATCTCTATCAGTCTCTCGGTATCCGAAGGCTGAAAAGCAACAGAGAACCCTTCAACGTTCATGCCTTGGCGCACTAAGAAGATTGCATCAGTTAATTTCCAATGCTCCATCTAATGTTCATATCAGAGGATGGGGTGTTCACAGAGCACTACATTTCACAGTGCTTTCCGGTCAGCAAAGCCCGTAGAAAATGGTCTTATGCAATGTTATTGCCCATGGCCGGACACAGTCAATGGGCTTTGTTTATAATCAAAAGCTTGCTCGAGATCAAGCTTCAACTAGTTCCTCTCAAAATCAAGTATATAGAGAACAGGTTGTTGAATTGCTCCTACATCAAGAAGGCGAGAATATTGCACAAGCCTCTCGTCTGGAGCAAACACGTCATCAAATGACCGATGTTTCGAAAATCATCCAACGGTCTGTTGAACCAGGTGATAAAAGTGGATACAGGTTAATGCATCCAGCTAATTTCCGAACTAAGATTCGCAAGATCAAGAGAGATTTCAAAAAGATCTCAGACATAGCATGTCAAGAGACACCCTATCTTGCCAGACTAGGGACTTCTCTAACCCAACCCTTAGAATCAACGAATGGGATTCGAGGAGTTGAGCGGAAGCAACAGGAACACCCCCAGTCCACCGGATTGGGGACTTTTTCAAATCTTCAATCCCTCCCTCAGAGAATGTCAGTATTCTCTCGATTAGGGAATAAGCCTCAAGAGGAACGAAGAGCCAAGCTGTCAGGAGATTCTCTCCAAGTGACGGTTCTCCAAGAAATTCCTGAGGGATCAAATCAACGGAATTCCATGTCTTATCATGGACATAGAAGGAGACAATATCACAGAGATGCTGATATAAAGGATTCCATGCAATATGCATCCATTAATGTCATCAATGCCGTTGCTGCTGATTCACCAGATGAGGCTCAATCAGAGGGATCAGACGAAGAGGTTCCTACTCAAGAAGTCGCGCACACAGACCTAAATGAAGAAGGTGTGCGCACACGTAATCAAAGGCTTACCCAAAATCTGGGTATTCCTTTATGTAACCCACTTCCCCCTCTCCGAAAAGGATCCAATAAGGGGAAAGGTAAGAATCAGGTTACTTCTCACCCTTCCTCTGAAGGAGGTCAATCGCTCTCATTAGAGCAAAGGTTTGCACAATAGGAGGAAGAAATGAAAGAATTAAGAAGGTTGAATGCAGAACTACTTCAGAGTAGTCTTCTTCTTAAGAATGCTGAAGTCCGACAGCCGAAGGAATTTGTTGTAACTACTGAGATGGATCAAGAATATCCTCCTTTGTCAGTACACCCACAGAGGTCTAATCCTATGGGTCAAACGCAACAACGGTTGGTAGCACTACCATCAGTTGTAGCACCAACCACCACGTCTGTCCAAGCTCCATTCATTGCACCTACCCAAAACCAAGTTCAACCTGACGTTTCTCAAAAGTTAATAACTACTATTGAGTCATTAACAGCTCGGTTAGAAACTATGGAAGGGAAACGGGCGCAAGTTCAACCTGAAAAGAAAGTTTACCCTGAATGGGTAGATTCAATTTCTCCTCCATCCAGTTTTGGAAACCCTATTTTCCCTACTTTCAATGGATCAGGCGACCCTGAACAACATTTGACGCATTACGTATCTTGTTGTGATCCTATGATGGGAACTCCAGAGCAGCAAGAAGCAGTGAAACTCAGATGCTTCGTGCGAACCTTGCAAGGACCAGCTTTTGTCTGGTATACAAGCTTGAAATCCCGGTCAGTCATCGGATGGGAGGATCTTCGTCAAAAATTCCTTCTTCAGTTTAGCTCAACTTTGCCAAAAATGACAGTTTTCGATCTTACAAACTGCAAGCAAAGGGAGAATCAAAGAGTCTCTGATTTCATTGCTCGTTGGAAGGGATTAACGTATTCCTTGAGTTTATCACTCCCTCAGGAGGAATTGTTGCCAATCTGTGTGGCAAATTTGCGTGACGAATTACGCACGCCATTGATCCCTGTGAAATACACAGGAGGGTTTCGAGACCTTACTTCTATCTCTCAACAGATTGAAGATTCCCTTATACAGGCTAAGGTTAAATCTCGTGTAATTCCATCAGCTCCAGGAAGAAGAATGGGTAAAGCAGAAACTGCTACAATTATGCTTAAACAGGCACCTGTACCTATTTCTACTTCAAAACCTTCATCTTCTCGAAGGGCTCCACCTCCTGAACGCCAACAAAAAGGCTGTTTCGTCCAAATGATCAAAAAGATCAACGACGAAAACAATTTGAGGATATGAAGAGTAAAACATACTCTTTCCGAAGTGAGCAAGTTCCTGGTTACTTCATTTCAGCTCTGGAAAATAATTTGGTTCAATTACCAGTGCCCAAGAGGCCAAACAAGGAAGGAGATGAAGACCGTCCCAATTATTGTCCCTTTCATCAAATGTTGGGGCATCCCATCCAGGAGTGTTTTGTCTTTAAAGACCTCCTGTAAAATATGGTCGACTTGGGACAAGTCAAATTGAAGGGTTCTTCAGCTCATGTAGCGTGTATTACCGCTACAGATCCAGAAGAAGGAGGCGAGTGGCAGGAAGTCAAAAGCAAAACTGCGAAAAAATATGATGATTGGATGGTCAGAAAGACAATCAATCGGACCCATTCCATTTTGCGAACACAATTGAAGAAGCCAATTGTGTCTCCTACAAAAGCTGCAGTAAAGCCTCCATCAAAGGACAAATCCTCAAAAGAGCAGCACAATTCAAAGAAGAAAGAGGAATCAGGAGAAGATGAGTATGCATCAAAGCCTAAATTGTCTTTGACTCTGGCAGATTTCATGCCATCTACTTCAAAGCAACGGGCACCGTCCCACCAAACGGCACAGCCTAAACAGGCTAACCAGGCAAAGTCTTTATCAGACGAAGAGTTAATCTTTGGTTCTGTTAATATGATTCAATTAACAGATTCATATTCCAGTCTTGATGAGCCTGAATTCCCTGTATCAAATAAGGGAACCCGAGGAAGTTCTAGAGGTTCATGATATAGGGGAAGACGTGGATCTTTCCGAAGCCACTACTCTAATTCTACCCCTGCTAGCACTATATATGCAGCAGAAACTCGTGGTAGAGCCCTTCAGCGAGCTCAAAAAGAACAAGCAAGTTCTTCTGCCAATGGCCAATTCAGCTTCGGAACAGTTATTTTGGAAGACCGATTAAAGGTTCCATCTTCTTTATCTCAACAAGTAAATGGATCTAATCAGTCTAATTTTCCAAAACCAAAGATGTTGCCAACTTCAATACAGGATGCATCAGCTTCCAAAGCATCTGCTTCCAAGGTACCTGCTAAACCGCATATTCCTATTGGGAAACGCAGGCCTCTAGATCAAAAGTATGATATATTGAAACACTTGGCCCATGTACCAGCCAAATTATCAATTTTGGATGCTTTGAATCTATCAAGAGATCTTCGGGAAGCACTCATCGAAGCTTTGTCAAGTCCTCAGGAGTTTGAAGCTGAAATTGCTGCAGCTGAAATTTATCACATAGAGAATAATCCTGCAGAATGTCATGCAGTGATATCTTTTACTGATAAAGATGAAGTTGATGTTGTGCATGGGCACATAAAACCTTTGTACTTATCTGGCAAAGTCAATGGTATAGATGTTCGAAGAGCTTTTATTGACAATGGTTCAGGAGTCAACCTCATGCCCATTCGTACACTTCGTCGATTGGGCCTCACAGAATCTGATTTATCTCCTTCTACCATGATGTTGCAAGGATATGATAAAAATGAACAAGAACCACTGGGAGAAGTTACACTCAGAACTCAGTTTGGAGATCTTGTTTCCAATTCGGATTTTATGATTGTTGATCAGGACTCAGCTTTTAATATCTTGCTTGGAAGACCCTGGCTACATCAGCATGCAGCTATTCCGTCATCATACCATCAATGTCTCAAATACTGTTTCGATGGTCAAGTTGGAACATTTTATGGTGATAAGGCCCCGTTCAAGACATGTGAGTCTCAATACATTGAGGCAGAATTTTATCACATGAAGGGAAGATAAAAATCTACAATGAAGGAAATTACCAAAGTTAATGCTCCATATGGTTTGGAAAAAATTCCAATAAATCCATTTTCACATGTGAGTACAGATTATGTGTTACCTATCAGTCAAATTGACAAAATAGGCCCAAATCAAAATACTCTTATGGAATGATCCATAATGTCAATTACGGCAATCGAGCCAGACAACATGGGAGAAATTGGTAACTTACCAAGCAGTGATGAAAGCATAAGTGGTGACGTTTTCATTTCGTCTGCTGAAATCCAACTAGTCTATACTTCGCTAATCAGGCCCAAAGAAGTTATAGCAACACCAGAGGTGAATATTGATGTCGATTCTCAATCCATAATCTCCTCTTTATTTCCCAAAGAAGACCCTTTATCATCAATAGGGTCGGAAATAGAAGCTTCTTCTTCAAAATGTGAAAATTTTGACATCTCGTATGATCATGAGAATTTCGTTTTTTCATCTACTTTGCAAGTAGAAACGGAAGAAATAACACATGATGAAGAGGAAGAGGAAGATCTTAGAGATGCTCCTCCAGCGTTTGAAGAGGGTATCTCTACCACTGTGGATGAACTCAGAGAAGTAAATCTGGGTACAGAGAAAGATCCACGCCCCACTTTAATTAGTGCGGCCATGACCCTTGAAGAACAAGAGATGTATATTTCTTTTCTAAAGCAAAATAAATATATTTTTGCTTGTAATTATACAGATATGCCTGGCCTTGATCCTGATGTTGCCACCCATCATTTGGGTTTGCCAAAAGAACATCGAGGATTCAAGCAAGCTGCGAGAAGAACACACCCAACCTATGCTGCCAAAATCGAGGCTGAAGTGGATAATCTTATCAAAGCTAACTTCGTCAGAGAAGTTCAATATCCCAAGTGGTTGGCTAATATTGTCCCTGTAAAGAATAAGAACGGACAAATTAGGGTTTTCATCGATTTCAGAGATCTTAATCGGTATTGTCCCAAAGATGATTTTCCAGTTCCGATTACAGAACTCTTAATTGATGCGACGGATGGCTATGAAGTACTTTCTTTCATGGATGGATATTCTGGATATAATCAGATCCGAATGGCCCCATAAGATGAGGAATATACAGCCTTCAGAGCTCCTCAAGGTGTGTTTAGTTACCGGGTGATGCCCTTTGGTTTAAAGAATGCAGGTGCAACATATCAACGCGCCATGCATTGTATATTCAAACCTTTTCTAGGGAAATTTGTTGAATGCTATGTAGATGATTTGGTGGTTAAATCCAAACAACGTTTTGATCACTTGGCTGATTTGGAAGTCATATTCCACAAGCTTCGACAACATAATTTGAAGATGAACCCCTTAAAATGTGCTTTTGGGGTAACCTCAGGAAAATTCCTCGGCTTTGTTGTACGCCATCGTGGTATTGAAGTCGATCCTGAGAAGACCAAATCAATCCTTGGTATGTCACCTCCTCAGAATTTGAAAAAATTAAGAGGACTTCAAGGACACTTAGCCTATATTCGGCGTTTCATCGCCAATTTGGCAGGCAAAAGTTTACCTTTTACCAAATTATTGAAGAAAGGAGTCACTTACCAGTGGACTAAAGAATGTCAAGAACCATTTGATGTTCTCAAGAAATACCTCTTGAGTCCACCAGTACTCATGCCACCTGTTGAGGGTAGGCCTCTTATCCTCTATGTGACAGCTTTAGAGCGATCATTGGGTGCCTTTCTCGCTCAAAAGAATGATGCTGGGAATGAAAATAGTCTCTACTATCTCAGTAGAACTATGCTTGAAGCAGAAACCCGGTATTCGAGTATTGAAAAGTGCTTCCTAGCATTAATCTTTGCAGTTCAGAAACTGAGACACTACCTGCAACATCACGAGGTCCAATTGGTATCTCGTAATAATCCACTCAAATTCATCCTTAGTCGTCCAATGCTTACAGGACGTCTGGCAAGGTGGGCGGTTATTCTACAGCAGTTCGACATCCAGTATGTGTCTCAAAAGGCAATTAAGGGCCAAGCTCTGGCTGATTTCCTGGCTGAACATCCTTCAGTGGAAAACACGTATTCAGATATCGAACTCCCTGATGAAGAAATTTTCTCTATTCAAGAGAGTCCTCAAACATGGGAAATGTATTTTGATGGTGCTTCTAGAAGTCCAACAGGGAAGAAAATGGAAAATCCTAAATTCAACAAAGTTGGTTTAGGAATTGTGCTCATTTCTCCAGATAAGGCAGTGTTACCTTATTCCTTTTTGTTGTGGGGAGGTGGTACCAATAATGAAGCTGAATACCAAGCTCTCATTACAGGCTTGGAGTTAGCGCTTCAAGCACAAGTGAATCACTTAAAGGTGAAAGGTGATTCAGACCTGGTAATCAAACAAATCAATGGGGATTATGCCATCAGAAAAGAAGAATTAATCCCTTTGTATGATTACGTCAGAGAGTTAATGTCGGAATTCCCTTCAGAACCGAAATTTTCTTATGTCCCAAGATCACAAAATGCTCAAGCTGATGCACTGGCTAATATAGCCACAGCTTTAGCAGATCCAAATCGGGACGAGACAACCATCGGTATTGCCCACCGTCGTGCAATTTCACCTTATGTTCAAGTCAGAACAGAGGAAAATAATGAAATTAGTCCCATTCCTTAACTGTATGGTCATACTACAGGATGGATGTCACCTATCAAGGAATACCTTCAAAATGGAACACTTCCACCTGATAGAGCCGAGAAAGAACAAATTCGGCGACGTGTGGTCAATTTTACTCTTTATGATGGTCCAAACCACCTCGATAAAATTATCTACAAACGTGGTTTTGATGGAGTTCTCTTCAGATGTATTGATGGTGAAGAGACAATGGCTGTCATAAAAGAAGTGCATGCAGGAGTCTGTGGTGCCCACCAGTCTGGACATAGATTGTCTGATCAAATTCGAAGGCTTGGATACTTCTGGCCATCAATGATACAAGATTGTGTTAATTTCACAAAGAAGTGTCATTCATGCCAAGTATATGCCAACTTCATTCATCAACCTCCAGAGTTGCTTCATACAGCTAAATACTCATGGCCATTTTCCACATGGGGAATGGATGTGGTGGGACCTTACCCTTCAGCTACGGCCAAGCAGTTTAAGTACATTCTTACTGCTACTGATTTCTTTTCCAAATGGGCAGAGGCACTACCTCTCAAAGAAGTCAGTTCTAAATGCATAGTTAGCTTCATCAAGTCTAACATCATTTCTAGATTTGGTGTCCCTCATACCATATTGACGGACAACAGCACCAACTTCTGTTCTTATGAGGTAAAGAAATTGTATCAAGAATACAACATTAAGTCCAACCATTCATCTCGATATCATGCAGCAGCTAATGGCCAGATAGAGGCCTTCAACAAAACTCTTTCAAATATACTGCAAAAGATTGTAGATAAAGATAAGAGGTTATGGCCTGATAAACTCTATCATGCTTTATGGGCTTATCGGACTACCACTCGCAATGCAACGCGGTCTACTCCATATTCATTGGTATATGGAACAGAAGCAGTCTTGCCAATTGAAGTTCAATTCCCCTCACTCAGAATAGCCATTTGTGATCAGTTATCAACAGATGAGCAATCCCAAAAGTGGTTGAATGAATTGGAACAGTTAGATGAGAAAAGATTGTGCACTTTGCACCACTTGGAAATCTATCAGAATCGGATAGCACGAGCTTTTAACAAAAAAGTTCGCCTTCGTTCATTCATTCAGGGAGAATTGGTATTAGTTCTCAGAGCACCAATGATACCAGGAAAGAAGCCTCCCAAGCTTGAACCAAAATGGGAAGGACCTTATTCAATACATAAGGTCTACTCCAATGGAGTGTATTCTCTGATTTCAATAGATGGAGAACACATCACGACTCCAACTAATGCCAGATTTCTGAAGAAGTATTTTGTATAAACACAAAATATTGTTCCCAGAACCAAGACTCTTACATTTGGTTCATACAGAAATGGTCCAGTATGACCTTAAACTGCAACTTCGTCCAACATGACATTAAACTGTGTCACCTTCAATGTCAGAGATGACATTAAACTATATTTTGTCCGAGATGACATTAAACTATATTGTGTCCTAGCAACATGACATTAAACTGTGAGGCACTTTCATCGTCCAGCATGACGTTAAACTGTAAAAAGTCCCCAGAACTGATATCCTCATATTTGTTCACCTTAGTCCTAGCTACATGACTTTAAACTGTACAGCACCAGTTCGTCCTTTCTATATGACGTTAAACTATACAGCGATGGTCCAGTATGACTTTAAACTGCATCTTCGTCCCACACGACATTAAACTGTGAAAAAGTTCCCTAAACCGTCCAGTATGACCTTAAATTGCATCATCCCTGGTCCAAGTATATGACAATAAACTATTTGCAAATCCCTTATGTCCAGCAAGACGTTAAACTGTGACGTCCTAAATTACATGACGCTAAACTGTATAAAAGTCCCTCACGTCCGGAAAGACGTTAAACTATATAATCTCAAAGGTCCAACATGACATTAAACTGCACCATCCACGGTCCATGCATATGACCTTAAACTATTCGCACTTTCGTCCGACATGACGTTAAAATGGTACACTCTTTTGTCCTTACTGCATGACATTAAACTGCACAGTCCCCCTTTTCGTCCAATATGACGTTAAACTATATTGTCCCCATCGTCTTAACTACATGATGCTAAACTGTACAGAAAATCCTTGATAGGTCCTACATGACATTAAACTGTATTTTGTCCCTGCTACATGACACTAAACTGTGCAGCACCAATAGTCCTAACTGCAAGACTTTAAACTGCATAGTCCCCTTTTTTATGTCCTACATGACATTAAACTGTACATCGTTAAGGTTGTTATTACCTCTTGTTTCTCACACCGAGTATGACTCACGTGAGCTTAGAGAGAACATCAACCATAACACTCCCTTTGGGCCACTAACCATGTGTAAGTCCCAACAATATTTTTTATTAGATCATTGTCCACAAGAACAACTTGATCATTGATTCATTCTTTAATTGAACTACACGGACTTTGATCCTTGCCCTCCAGGCTGGGTATGTAGGCAACCTCCCAAGGTTCAAGCCCAAAAACAATCTCTTCACATCGGTTCACCACCATCTCATATGATGATGATTTGTGAAACCACCCCTGGAATCAATATCTTTACATTTGATTCACTTTCGTCCTTGTTATATGACGTTAAACTATACAACACTTTTGTCCGGTACGACAATAAACTACAATATTCTTTGATTTCCTCATTTGAGAAGGAACCATTATTAACATTGATTTTTTTTCAATCATGGTTTTCATTTTCAAAAGACTACGTGCATACATGGTAATGCCTAAACTTTTTATCTCAGGTTAAACCATCATTGCACTAAAGTCCCCTTTCACCCTTCACATGTACAAACCAAATTTGTACAAAGGGTAGTTCTAGAACTACGTGGACTTGATTCCCATCCTTATGGGATACGTAGGAACATTCGAGTGTCCCTCGAATCCAGTCCCAAGTCTTTTGGGCCTAACCCCAAATTTCACTTTTAGTCCCTTGGCTGAAAAGTCTTCATGAAAACACACACTGTGTATTCATTATTATGGTCCGAATTCTATGACCCTAAACTAAGATCACTCATACTTTCGTCCTGCACGACATTAAACTGCATTTCAAGAACTACGTATGGCTTGATTCTCATTCTTATGAGATACGTAGTGAAGTCCAAAATTTCAATTTAGGACCCAGCCACAACATGATTATGGTTTTCATTGACCTATGTATCTCTATATACATTGGACAATACCCATCATTATGTGTTATAATCCTAACCTTAAATATTTTCAGATCTTCATAACCCTTTTCATGACTTCTAGTCACAAAAATGTCAAACTTCTGAGAATTCTTTTGCCTGACTATGCAGCACGTGCCCATAGGTGGCCTTGCATAAACAGTCCACATAACAGACTTGTCATCCAAAAGATGCTATTTTATTTAACTATGCAGCCAATGCCCATAGGTGGCCCTGCATATTTCAACCCCCTAACGGGTTTTGTTAAATAATAGTAACTTCATTCTTGGGAAGAATGCCTCTTTTGTCCTTATTTGTCTTAAACGACAGTATGTAGGGATCCGAAAAAATAGCCATCCTTAACATATTTGTCCCATATCCTTTTTCATGATCTGAAAGTATTCAAGTCTATGGTTTATTCTTCTTCCCTACATTTGGGTCAGACCTTCGTAGGAGTGATATTCATCCAGTTCTTTGATATTCTTGTTTGGAAATATCTTCTCCATATTCAAGTACCTCTTTCCATACAACAAACTCTATGCTTTAGAAAATTTGAATCTCCATAAACTTTCACTGGCTTTTAGCACTAGGAAAGTAAATTTCTGGGAGTTCTTTTGCCTGACTATGCAGCACGTGCCCATAGGTGGCCTTGCATAAACAGTCCACATAACAGACTTGTCAGCCAAAAGATTCTATTTTATTTGACTATGCAGCCAATGCCCATAAGTGGCCCTGCATATTTCAACCCCCTAACGGGTTTTGTTAAATAATAGTAACTTCATTCTTGGAAACTACTTCTTCTAATGCATTTTAGCTCTTTTTTCATATCATTCCTCAGATTCAAATATTCTTAAGCCATAGTTTACATTTTTTCCCTCATACGTGAGTATGGTAAATATGTTTTCAGATAAATTGTCAAGGAATTGAATCCATTTTAATCCATTTTCGGTCAAAGTTATTTCGACCTTAAACATTAGCCACTTTATGTCCGGCGTGCATGACTTTAAACTGCCCACACAAAAGACAAAGGAACTCTGAATAAAAGTCAAGTTCCAGCTCACTAAATATACATTTTTTGTATGATTTAGGTAATATTGAGCAGTTAAAAGGTTCAAAGTTTGTAGGGTTATTTGTAATAATCCTAGTAAAAATAAAATTATGCTTACTAAGCCCATTGGCTTAAGTAAATTTGAAGCAGGTAATGGAAGAATGCAAGTACAAATGATTGAAGACAAAAGTGTTTTTCATTGATACACAAGAGTTAGAAGGACATCCACATACTGGAATCTCTTCTCTTTTTCAAGAATTACAGAAGATTGTCAACATAAGTCTTCATTTTATGTATAGCATCCTGAGCCTTATCAACAGTTACTTGAAGCTCGTGCACTTGACCAGCTTCACTCTTTTCAGCTTGCTGAAGTGCCTTCTTAGCATCTGCAATGGCTTTCATGCCATTCATATGAGTTTCATCCAATGATTTATTAAGCTGATCAAGTTCCCCAGTAACAACATATAACTGTTGCTGGAGTTGCACCTGCTGGACGACCTTTTCTTTGATTTTTTGCTTCAGATCCTTCATCTTGACAGCATAATCAGCTTCAGCCTGGGATATCGCAGCCTCAAATTCGCCTATGTTGACTGACAATTTCACTCTGGTCAAATCTTCGCAACTTATCTGCATTTGCTCCCTCCTGAAAATGATCTGTTTCACCACAGCATGGATCTTTTCATACCCAAAACCACCAAGTCCCATTATAACAAATTGGGATGACAATCGGGAAATTTTTGATGGTAGCTCTTCTAAAGGCACCCCCGATATGATGTTCCATATGTTATTCCATGCCTTACGTCGTGAAAAGCTGAATGCTTTAATCATATCTGGATCTGATTCAATATCATCGTCAGAAGAGGGTATGTAATCTGGAATTAGCGCGCTTAGGGAGGTGCCTTGTCCTGCTCTTTCCCCCCTGACTTGTGCTTCTTCACTTTCAATTCCCATTGGGACAGAGGCTGAGGCCTCATCTTCGGGTCTAGTCATTGCAGTTGATGGTCCTGTATGATTAATTGAAAGGTTTAGTCAGCTTCAAAGGATAACAAAAGAATGGATTGTCTTGCGAATAAAGTACAATCACAAATATTGTTATCCATTACCCAATGGTGGTTCAGCAACCTGAGAAGACTTCTCCTTATCTTTCCCAGTTTCAACAGGATTTTCAAGATGGGTATCAGGAGAGTTTATTGGATTTAGCTCTACTTGAGCTAATGTTTCTGCAATGATAGGGTTGACATCAGTGTCCACACCCTCTTCGGGCATTGGCAGTTCAGCGGCTTCTACGGAAGAAACTGCATATTATTTTACACCATGGTTAGAAGTATTTTTTTAAGAAAAAATTTGGGCGAAGGGTAACACTCACGCCCAAGGTCTTCTAAATCACATGACAACTCAGCATGATTATAAAATTCTTCAAAAGTCATTCCTTGATTCATCATTTCATCCAATGATACTTCAGAATCTTGATTAGTCTCACCAGTGGGAGCATTTGCTACGTCTTCTTGCCGACTTATGTCCTGCAACCCCTGACCCTGGACATCATCTTCAGTAATAGGAGGGATACTGGGAATGGATGGTAGCTCTTCTCCAGGAGCAACCAAGTCAGCCTGAGTCTGTGATTGTTCTACAGCACCCTCCACGACCTTTGAAGAAGGATCCGTCCCTTCCCTCAAGGGAGAAATTGAAGAAGCCCCTGCAATCCTCGAAAATATGAGTAACCATATGATTATGGGTATAAACTCATGATTGTCCGAAGGACTTACCACTGCTAATGATACGTTTAGCTAGGGATTTCCTCCTTCGTTGCCTTGGCTTCTTTTGTTTTTTCGGAGTATCAGTAGTCTCCCTTATTGTCACTTGGATTGGCAAATGAAAGGCTATGTCCAGTGCCTCATTCATGGCCTGCTGGCCTAGAGATATCTCACCTGGTTCGCGAGGAGAATCAGCAGTAGCCCCGATAGCGGTACCACCAGGGATATATTGTGGCGAAGGAACCCCGGTTCCTTTCTTTGCAAGCTGCAAGATGAAGAAAATAACTTCCTTAAGTAACAAAGCTTCAACTAAAATCAAGTTGCAAAGAAAATAAGGAAGGAAAACTTACATCTTCAGGAGCCACGTACTCTTTCCATTCCTCATCTCCAGAACCACCAGCCCCCTCAGTGGTGCCACGATCAATCATTTCCTTCACCCGCCTGGTGATAGGAACCGAATTATCGGTGGCATATATGAGCATTTCCAGCTCTCTGATGTAAGCTCGCACTTCATTGGGGTTATCTCCGTATTGAAGGTCTTTAGAAGCTAGAAGATATCCTATCCCAGGAAGTTGTAGGCCCTCACACAAATCCAGCCAGGCGGTCTCAGTATCACAGTATAAGCTCTGCCATAGCTGAACAGCCTCTGGTCTTAGATATAAAGGCTGTGAGGAAGGTCCTACAATTTTTTATTTTAATTTCTTCCCGACTCCTGCAACTACAGATAGAGAATAAGAAAGTGAGACTTATTACTTTATAAAGTAGCAGTGATTGAAGTTATTACAATCAAATAACTCACCAGGAGCTGATGGAGTGGGTCTTTTAACTCTGGTCGGAGGATTATATCGAGCACGAAACCTCTTTGCTACCGGTTGTGCCTCATCATCCCCATCGTGATAATCCGATGAATCAGTTCTAGAAGAGGAGTCTGTTGAACCTATTTCAGGTGGAGAAGCGTCACCTTCATGAGGAAAAGTTTCTTTCTCTACAGTCCTCTTCCTCTTCCCCACTTGATATACTGGGTGATTCAATATCCCTTTAGGGTATGATGCTATCCAGTGTTCGGCATAAAATGTAGTCAGATAATGTGCCGCTTTTTCAACTGGTAGATCAAATACTGCCCCAGTCTTCTCTCTTGATGTCAGCAACCATAGTTGTCGAGCAACCATCGGATGTTGCTCTAACCTGACATGTACTGGAGGGGATACAACAATCTGTTGCAAACATTTGAATTGGCGTGCAAATCTATATGGAGTATAGGCCTCGCATATGATTTCTCCATCAATCCTGGCTACTAACACGCCATCCCTGCAAGCTAGCATGTATGCCCTCAAATCCAAATGGGCTTTCCCATCATCAACAAACCGCCCAGATGGCGGACTTCCATAAGGAAAGAAGTTGAATTCCTTATACATGCTTAGTCTTACTTTCATGTCATAACCATTAACATCTAATGGAGCAATTCCAGAGAATGCTTGCACTGACGGTCTGAAAGAGCTTCCAGGAATTTGTAATCCATTCTGTACATTGTAAGTCTTGAAGTGAGTGGCGATCCATCCCCACAAAACCTGGAATGGTCCCACTATTCTTAAAGGAGATTTACCCTGGAAGACGTGAAGTAAACTCCTGTGAATCTTTGCTAAAATGGGGGTAGCTAACCCAACCATTTTTCCCTCAGCCAACTTGGCCGCAATAACGAAGGTCCCTGGCCTAACGCCTCCCTTCGAATCCCTAACCGGCAAGAGATAAACACTGAGCCACATTGCCAAGAAACCTGCCAGATGAGTTTTCTTTGGAATTCTTTGATTCACTTCATAGCCCCATTTTTCAAACTCTCCTGCTTCTAGAGTTGGCCAGAATGTGCCAGGATCTCCTCTCTTCTCAGGTTTTGGACAAGTGGTAGGACGTCTGGGCTGGGTATCCTTCGATTTCTTCTTCTTGGATCCTTTTTCTTTTGGCTCCATCCCTTTCTTCTCAGTTAGAAACACATTCATCCATTCTTCCGGATGGATATCTTTTCTAAAATGAGTTAATGAGGTCTCTGAACTCTTGAGCCTGTGAAAGATTTTAAATAATTCTCGAGCCAAAGCAGGAGTCTTCTCTGGATCATTCCAAGTCACCTTGGGAGGAATGAATTCATCATACATATCACCCAAGATTGGAGCCCCTGAGATCTTGTGGACATCCCACAAACTGATACCTACTTCTCCATGAGTCAAATGGAAAGAATTAGTCACTGGGCTCCAATGGATGAGTATCTCTGGCATGAAGTTATCATGTCTGTAAATATATGTTTGCCCAACCCAAACAGCCTCATATATTACAGCTCTCTTCAGATCCTCAATAAACTCTGCGCAAGTCTGTCGCACCCAGTAAACCCACATCCAAGTTGGCTTCACACCTCCCCCAGGATGGAAATCCCAACTTTTCTTCCAGCCTTTGGATTGATCCATCTGAGCATTTCGGAAGATTTGAAGGATGACAATGTGGTTGAAGCTCAGGTGTATGTTTTTTCAGATCTGGTGTGCAAGGGCTATGATGCATCACATAAGCCTTCTCCACTGTTCCAGCAGTTTGAAATACTCCTCCGCCTGAGATATTTGCTGAAGCAAAATTGGTATAATTCTGAAACCAAGAAAATGGAAGATAATTCTTTACTTCTGGAATAATGACTTCTTGCAGATGACCATGACCATACAAAGGTAGATAAGTGCAGTGAGGAAAGTCGCGATGATATTTCTTCAGATACTTAGCCAAATCTGGAAGAGTACTGTTTTTGACAGTATAGTAATCAGGGCCAATGATATTCATCATATCATCTATCCGCTTGCTAGCCAGTTCATCAATTAATCTAGGTCTAAGAGCCATTGAATCTGCACAGGAGTTGAATAAATTAAACTCTTAAGTGGGTTTATTTTTTTCATAAAATTTGTGAAAGAATTTGAAAAAAATGGCTAAGGCATTAAGGCGCGCAAGTATGGAGATGTCGCGCAAGTGGTACATGTGCCGCGCAAGTTTATGTCGCGCAAGTATTACCGCGCAAGCCCTATTACCTTGAGAGTAGCGCGGCAGCGAGGAAATAGTGAAAACAAGAGACTTGCGCGGCGACTAAGACTTGCGCGGCGAGAGCTCGAGAAATCCGGAAATCCAGATGCATGTAACGGAGATGAGGTCGGGTATTTATAGGCTCGGAAGCCTACCTGCGCGCCGTACCCAGAGCGTTTTAAGGCCTGCACGACGCAGACTTGCACGCCGACCTCTGCGCACTGAAAAACTTGCGAACCTCCCTTCTCCTTTGGAAGGATTCGATTTCCTCAGAGTCAAATCCTCATTTCTCTCCGGATCCAACTCTGAGGGGGGACTTTTGTTGACGCTCTTATCGTCACAGAATCTAAAGGTCAGAAAAGGGAATATCTCAGCTGAAAGTGATTCATCCTTTGAAGAAAACATCAAAAATCGACAAAGGCATGAACAAAGGATCAACAGCAAATCCACCGCGCAAGTGATCCCACTGCCACGCAAGTATACTTGCGCGGCTACCTTGGTCGCGCAGATGACTTGCGCGACCTAATTGGTAACCGCCCAGTAACCGCGCTAGGTCTTCTTTTGCCTATAAATAGACCCTGTGGGCCCCCCATTTGGGAGGATCTTTTTCCAGAAACTCGGATTGAAGCTCCCGACGCCCAAGTCTCTTCTCAAAGCTTCCCGAACACTTCTAAGGTAATTTCTTACCTAGAACGGAAGATCTAAAGAGAAGAAGGAAGGCCTAAGTGTTGAAACTTATCAAACACTTGCGCGCCGACTTAATTCCTTCAATATAACTTGCGCGTCCCTTCTCTGGAAGAACCTCAAGAGGATTGTAAAGGGTTTTCTAAAGAGTCGCTCAAGCATTTCAATGCTGGTTGAAAATCGCGCAAGTACCACTCATGTCGCGCAAATATACTTGCGCGACCAATACTTGCGCGCCGCCGCAGGACTTGCGCGCCTTTAAAGACTTGCGCGCCCCTATCTTTTTGGGTGCCCATCTTGCCCATTTTACCCCTCTTAAGCCATTTCACCTTTCCTATTCAAGATTCAGTCTTCAAGATACTCTTCAAAGCCATTTATGGCATGATTTCTTGATTTGACATCCTTCTCTGAAAGGAATTCTGTGAAATATCTCTCAAAGTCTAGTGATTTAAATATCTTTATGTCACCAAAGATTAAGAGTTCATTCATTCAACCTCATCCTTTAAAAATGAGAGAATCCTTAACCTGGGTCTCCTTTTCAGGAATAATCCCCAGTTATAAAACCTTTGATCTCGGCATCCTCCTCAGGAGTAAGCCCCAAATCTTAATCCTTAACCTGGGTTTCCTTTTCAGGAATAAGACTCAGTCATAACCTTGGGCTTCCTTTTCAGGAATAAGCCCCAAGTCCCCTTAAACTTCTCTTAACCAGTCATAAATTACCTTTGATTTGGGTTTCCTTTTCAGGAATAAAACCCAATCATAAGTCCCCTCCTAACTTGGGCATCCTCCTTAGGAGTAAGCCCCAAGATTAGAGTATTCAAATCTCCATGAAGCACATATAACTTTGTGGACCCTGTTCATGGATTTTCTCCCTAAAAGTAAATCCTAAACCTTCGTCTATCTGGGCAATCATCTATACATAAGCCCCAAAACAAATTCTTATGATTGCATCTTTTATGGCACAATTGTCTAAATTTTACCAATACCTCTTGTTTCTCACACCGAGCATGACTCACGTGAGCTTAGAGTGTAAAAGTAATTATGACATTCATCTTTGAGCCATCAATCATAAACATCATATCCCATTCCTCGAACTACGTGGGTTCTGATTCCTTTTTTCAAAAGAAAGGATACGTAGGTAGCCCATTCATGGGTTCGATCCCAAATTTGAAATAATCTATGTCCTTCTGAATGAAGATAAACTTCAAGTGCCCCACTGAGTGGCTTTAAAACCAGCCTGGTCATCAAAATGACCAAGAGACTTTTATATAAATGTTTTTTGAAGGATGCCATTGACCAAGAATCTCTAAACAAATATAGATGATTCTATATTGATGAAGAACCTCGAATACATATAAAATATTCTCTAAATTTCTTGCATATTTAATCATTGATTGTTAAAACTAAAGGAAAGCTCATTTTATACTTGGTAATGTAATAAGGATTCACGAACATAACTTAAATCTATAAAGAGAGTCCCAGAGTAGACAATAATTCCCCTCAAAAAGGTGTGATGAGTCCGACCTCCCATCCTCTCGACCAATGAAAATTCCCAAGCCTCATTAGTCCACAAACTAATGAGCGCCTGCCTTTGGAAAGTAGGTCCAGACGGATGTGGAATCATTGGATGTTTCTGGTTCTACGAACAAACCCGTTAGAAACCGATCGGAACGTTTGAATCTCCCGTCCAGGAGGTCAACCCCGGTTTCCGCGCGAAACAGATTTATCCCATGTTTTGAAATTATGCTCACCTTTCCAAGTTAAGATATCCAAAATGTTATGTTCTTATGAATTTGATGTGATTGATATTTATTTTGTTAACCCTTACTGAGCATTTGAGCTCACCCTTTTGTATGTTTTCTTTCCCCTGGTCAGGAATAAGGTTATTAAGTAAGATATGCCAAAAGGGACTATAGATATGATGAAATAAATGGGAGACAGTGTAGACGCTTTATGAACTAGTTGTTTATGTTTCCTAGTTTCTAAAGACACTATACCTATACGGTCCTTTCATGGTTTTGTTATATGTTGTAATAAGTATGCTCCAATTTTGAAGTAATAACAATGTATGTAATGTATGGGTCGTTTTAGTTGGTATGAGAGGAAAGGTATAGTCAACCTTTGGAAACTAGGATTTGAAATCCTTAGTAAGAATCCTAAGGATATATCTATGTATAGAACACAATCTTAGTGTATTAGAAATGACCATGAATAACATAGGATAAGACCTTAAGTGTGAAATTTTATTCTTCATTATGTGGTTTTCCTATTATAATTAGTTTTTCTCACACTATTCTTCCTGGTTTTAGTCAATGGATGGAACCTGAAGGAACCGTGTTAATGAGGAATGCGACGGGCAATGCAAGGATTTTCCCCCTATGCAACCAATTGTTATGGGAGCTGGAATGAAAAATCTTGTAGCCATGCTCACACAACTTTTTCAAGCTATGAATCATGCAGGACTTCCAAACGAGCAAAGCAAGGAGAAACATTATGTTGAATCCTTGATGAGGCAGTGTCCACCTTCATTCAGCGGGTCTACTGATCCATTAGTTGCTGAATAATGGATTAGTACTACTTAAAAGATATTTTTAGTTCTTCAATGTTATGAACATGATAAAGTCATCCTAGCATTGTATCGTTTGGAAGGAGATGCTGATCAATGGTGGAATCTTATTAAGAATACGAGGCAAAGGGATGAAATTGAGTCCATGGAATGGGAGGAGTTCAAGAACTTATTTTTCAATAATTACTTCCCTCGTATTCTCTGAACAAAGATGGTGAAAGAGTTTCTTGAACTGAAGCAACAGGATGATGAATCTGTTGGTACCTATGAAGCAAATTTTACAAGACTTGCAAGGTACGCTTCTGGTATTATTATCCAACCTGAGAGTAATATCGATCGATTCTTTAGTGGCTTAAAGCCAAGTCTTCGAAGGGACTTAGCCATAAGGGACTTCAATAGCTACGAGGAAATCATTAGATGTGATCTCAAAGTGGAGATGGAGATTGGAGTAACCCATCAGTCATATGGGTTTGATAAGAAGAGGAAAATGGAATTCAAAGGAAAATCTAAAGAGCACACTGAAAAGAAGATGAGCTTTCCCTTATGCTCAATGTGTGGAAATAAACATGGAGGGAGTTGTCTTAAAGGGACAAGTAAATGTTTCAAATGTGTAAAGGAAGGTCATCGGGTATTTGAATGCCGCAATGATGGGAAGAAGATGTCTAATGATGAAAACAAAGGAAAGGACACACAGAATGAACTTGCTACACTTCAATGTTTCAAGTGAAAGGAGATGGGGAATTATGCCAATCAATGGCCAAATCCAAGTGTTGATGATGATGGTCGACGTCTACAAACTCTTAAGGCTAAAGACAAAGGAAAGCCACATGCAATTTCTATCAGTGATGTGGAGTATGATAACGATGTGGTGAAAGGTACACTTACCATCCACTATAAAGTAGAAAATGTTTTATTTGATTCTGGATCCACCCACTATTTTATTTCTGAAGAATTTTCTAAGGGTATCACCGTATTACCTCAACAATTAGATGTTGAGTTGGCTGTGACAAGTCCCAATGGAACATCTGTTGCATCAAAAGTTTATAATTCTTCCCCGATTGAAGTTTGTAGGAAAGTTCTTCATAAAAATCTTGTGATCCTTCCTATAGTGGAATTTGATGTGATTCTTGTCATGGATTGGCTTTCTTTATATGGATCTCATATCAATTTCCAAAGAAGGGAAGTCACATATCATATTCTAGATCAATCTATGAACGTCTATCGATGCAAGGATGAACATAACCTTCCAGAGGAAATTTCTTCCATCTCATGGGTATTGATTCCACTAAATGAAGGTTATTTATCTCAAATGGTTGGTGAGAAACTCACGATTAAGAATATTCCCATTGTACGAGAGTTTTATGATGTCTTTCCGGAGGAATTGCCGGGTCTTCCACCAAATCGTAAAGTTGAGTTTTCAATAGAACTCGTACCAGGTGCTTTACCTATTTCAAAGACACATTATAGAATGTCCCCAATTGAGTTGCAGGAATTGAAGAAGAAACTCCAAGAGAATCTTGATAAAGGATTCATACGCCCTAGTGCATCACCTTGGGGAGCACCTGTTCTGTTTGTTAAGAAGAAGGATGGATCTATGAGACTCTGCATTGATTATCGAGAAATTAACAAGATCACTATCAAGAACAAATATCCTCGCCCACACATTGATGAATTATTTGACCAACTACATGGAGCTCTATACTTTTCCAAGAATTATCTTCGTTCAGGGTATCATAAATTAAGGGTCAAAAGGGAGGATATACCAAAGACGGATTTCCGTACATGGTATGGACACTATGAATTTATAGTGATTCCATTTGGTCTTACTAATGCCCCTGCTATCTTCATGGATCTGATGAATAGAGTCTTTAGAGTGTTTCTTGATCAATTTGTGGTATTCGTTATAGACGATATTCTTGTGTATTCGAAGAGCAAGGAAGAACATGAAGATCACTTGAGAATTATATTGAAGACCCTGAGAAAGGAGAAGCTTTATGCCAAATTTACCAAGTGCAAATTTTGGCTTCAAAAGTTTTCATTTTTGGGTCACATAATCTTAAAAGAGGGGATATCTGTGGATCCAGCAAAAACAGAGGTTATCGAAAGATGGTCGAGACCAACAACAGTAACTGAGATCTGAAATTTTCATGGTTTGGATGGATATTATAGAAATTTCGTGAAAGATTTTTCACGAATATCTAATCCACTCACCAAGTTGACTCGGAAAGGAATTAAGTTTGTTTGGACAGAGGAATGTGAAAAGAATTTCAAGGAGATGAAAAGAAGGTTATCCAGTGCACCTGTGCTCACACTGCCTTGTAGTGGAGAAAGGTTTGTGATCTACAGTGATGAATCCAAGAAGGGGCTGGGGTGTGTTATTATGAAAAATGATATGGTGATAGGTTAAGCCTCGTGACAGTTGAAAATCCATGAGAAAAATTACCCAACACATGATTTGGAGTTAGCTGCGGTAATCTTTTCATTAATGATTCGGAGGCATTATATTTATGGAGAAAGGTGTGACATTTATACTGATCATAAAAGCTTAAAGTATATTTTCACATAAAAGGAACTGAATATGCGCCAAATAATATGGTTGGAGCTGATTAAGGATTACGACTACTCAATTCATTACCACCCTGGGAAAGCAAACAAGGTGGCAGATGCATTAAGTCGACAAGACCATGCCAGTTTATCCGTGATGAGGATGACAAAAGATCCAATATTTATGGATTTACAAAGGATGGATCTTGGAATTATAATGGAAGGGGGAAAATCGTATCTTTCTCAAATGAATGTTAAACTATTTATACTTGTAAAGATTAAAGAGGCGTAGAAATAAGATGTTGAGTTACAAAAGAAGGTGAGAAATATTCCTGAATTCAACCTTGATTGTGATAGGATAATGAAGTTTAGGAATCAGGTTTGTGTTCCTCCCATCCCCGAATTAAAGAAGGAGCTACTGGATGAGGCTCGTAGTAATTCATTCTCTATTCATCCTGGATGCACGAAGATGTATAGGGACCTGAATGATTACTTCTGGTGGGATGGCGTGAAAAGAGATGTTGTTGAATATGTCTCTCGATGCTTGGTTTGTCAGCAAGTTAAAGCTGAGAGACAGAAGTCTAAGGGGATGTTACAACCATTAATCATATCCGAATGGAAATGGGAAAACATCACTATGGACTTTGTCACAGTACTTCCTAAAACATACAAAGGCAATAATGCTATCTGGGTCATAGTTGATCATCTTACAAAGTCTGCACACTTCATTGTTATTAGAGAAGATTTTTCTCTAGATCAGCTTGCCAGGATATATGTAAAGGAAGTGGTAAGATTTCATGGAGTACCACTTTCTATTATATCTGATCAGGATCCGAGATTTACCTAGAAGTTTTGGCGAAGTCTTCAGCATACACTGGATACATAGTTGAGTTTTAGCACTGCTTATCATCCGAAGACAGACGGTCAGTCTGAGAGAACAATTCAAACTCTATAAGATATGTTGAGAGCTTTCTCTATGGATTTCAATGGTGGTTGGGATCAACACCTACCTTTGGTGGAATTTTCTTATAATAATAGCTTTCACTCCAGTATTCAGATGGCTCCTTATGAATCTCTCTATGGAAAGAAATGCCGGACTCCAACTTGCTGGGATGAAGTTGGGGAAACAAGGCTATTAGGACCTGATCTTGTTGATGAGATGGCAGAAAAGGTCCGATCTATTCAACAACACATAAGAACAGCTCAGAGTCGACAGAAAAGCTATGCCGACAACCGAAGAAAAGACCTAGAGTTTGAAGTGGGTGATAAAGTGTTCTTACGAATATCCCCCTGGAAGAGGGTCATGAGATTTGGAAAGAAGGGAAAGCTGAGCCCTAGGTATATCGGTCCATTCGAAATACTGGATCGTGTTGGGAAGGTAGCTTACCGATTGGCGCTTCCACCAAATCTCTCTCAAGTTCACGATGTGTTCCATGTATCTCTCCTGAGAAAGTACATACCTGATCCTTCACATGTACTCAACTCAGATGTTATACCGCTTGAGCAAGATCTTTCTTATGAAGAACAACCGATAGAGATTCTGGATCGTAGCGAAAAAGTCCTAAGGAACAAGACCACTCTCTTGGTGAATGTTTTATGGAGGAAGAATCAATTAGAAGAAGCTATGTGGGAGCACGAGGATATGATGAGGGAGAGGTATCCTCATCTTTTTGTTACAAAGTGACGAATTTTGAGGGCGAAATTCATTTTAAGGGGGGTAGAATGTAACACCCAAGACTTTTATGAGAAATATTTTGTTTTTATATTATATAAATCATCAAAGTAATCTTTCACTACACACAACACTAGCTTGGTTTGATTTACATGCAACTGCGGCCTTCCTTGATAGCTTGCGTCGTACGTAATACCGAGTTTCACTAAACAAAGATATGCTATTAAATATTATTAAAACTAGCCGTTATAAATAGTAATAACCACTTTTTGAAATTTTTTAAATTTTATTTTTCAAAATGGACTTCATTTTTGGATTCGGAATATCTAAATTATCTTAGGATGATATTTTGGTACTTTTTGGATAACTTTCATATTCTGATGAATAGTGAAAATTACTAAATTTTAATTAAAAACAACTTTTTTAATCGAAATAATTAATTGTGATAAATTATTAATTTGAGTGGTTTTAAAGTATATTTAGAATATATTTTTACAATTTAATGCAATGTTGTTCATTGGATGTAATTTCACATTTAAACCAGACATAAACAAGTGTCAATCTTTTGATAGTTATTATCTCTTAAAAACACGATATATTTTAATTAAAAACAATTTTTTTTCCATCGCAATACATTATATGGTTAAATTATAATATTGATTATTTTTAATGTATAAATAGAATATATTTTTACCATTTAATATAATTTATGTCATTAGCATTAATTTTACATAGAATTCATAGGTAAAAACATTTCAATCTTTGGTAATGTTTTAACTTTTAAAACCCGTTTACTTAACAACGGGATTAATTTTAAATTAATTACTGAAACTTCTATGTTTTGAATTTTGAAAAATTGATTCCATATTTGGGATTAGTGGGTCCAAATTATGTTAATAGGTTACTTTTATTTTTTTATATTATGAATAGTAACTACAATACTTTTTTTATTTACTACGGTTAAAGGTAAATAGGGTAATTCAAGGTTAAAAGAATAATATAATAATTCAAAATTACCTTGAAACTTGTCCTAACCTTATTGGATTAGTATTATCCGACCATGGTCATCCTTGGGTCTATTTTGGGACCCCATTGAGCCACTTGGTAGTGACAATGACAATTTGGATTAATTAATTTAATGTAAAGACAAAATTGACATTAACAAAAATCTTTTAGTAATTAATTTTTATAAGGGGTTATATAAGTTTTAATTTATACTATAAATATTCATTAGAAAGATAAAGTGATTTCCTACATAATGATATTTTTTAATAATTTTTTTAGACACCAAATAAATTAAATTATTTATGACACAATAATGATGAAATATTTACCTCATTAATAAATTATTTAAATAAATAAGATTATAATGATTAAAATATTTTCAAAAACATGTCCAATTCTGATTGGATGATTTCATTTCCACCATGAGTCATCTTATCTTCATCTTTAATGATTTGGGGACCTTTTGAAACCAAAGATAAGTTTATAATAAAATAATATTTCCACACTTTCCAAAGGTGCCTCTCTCCTCCCTTATAAAGGGAACCTCCTCCCTCTCTTCCTCACACCATTTTCAGACTTAAAGCTTGGCCAAACCCTACCCATTTCACGTCCCCACTTCCTTATAAACCTTCTAGAGGTACTGGTCTTATCAAAAGAAAAACTCTAGTGCCTTAACAGAATGTTTAAAGGAGACAATTCGAGAAAGAGGTAATACCTTCTACCGTTTTCTTCAAGTTCCATTCTTTTTCTACTCCCTCTTATTTAGTTGTTTCATTATGAGGTAATAACATTAGTATCACTCATATAATAAATGTTATTATAAATATGAAACAAACCTAATTCACCTCTTATCCTTCCTACGGAAAATGAAATCACCGCGCGTGCGTATGTACGGAATACCGTCTCCACGCCGTGGTGTAATCTATTTTCCACCACCACCTTACTTGGATGGGTATAAGGGTGAAAGTATTGAATATATATGATTATTGTAAAGTGTTATTTATTCTGAAATAGTATAAATACACTCCAATACAATTCCACGATCATGGGAACGATATCATCGCTCGTGCGTACGTACGAAATACCGTCTCCACGATGTGATGTGATTCATTCTACATGATCTTCATTGAATAATGATTATATAAATGAATTGAATGAATTAATATGATATATATTACACTAATACCATTCTGTAAATGAGTTATCTATAACATAAAGAGATGAATAAGAATTTATTCGACAAAACACGCATAAGAACAAAAAGTAATAAACACCCGAATAACAAGTAGTAATGAAATATTACTAATAAGAATCTAGAAATATGACCATATATGATATCATAACAATAAGTATGATTCTGGAATAAGTCAATAACATTATTTAAATCATTATACAGGAGGTTCAGACACTTACAAAGAAAATCAGACCTAAGGTAAGGGTAAATATCACAATCTCATTTTTATCCGAGATTGTTTATACTTTCGTATTTACTAGGTTGTATTTTATCATCCACATCCATGTTTCCTCAATATGTAACATTATTTCCATCCACCTAAAATTTTTTAAATACAATTTTTCCCTTTGGTGTGTTTTTAGTAAAAGATATGAAGGGAATCTTTTGTCGTTTTTCGTACGAGGTACTTTTTGAATTTTCTATCAAAAGTACGAGAAGAATGTTTTTTTAACTTATACGGAATGAATGGATTTTCAAAACATTATTTCCAAGAAGCTTCCTTTACAAGTTTTCAAGTTTATTTTTAATAAAAATCTTTTAGTTTAGAATTGTATGACATGTTAATAAAGGAAAATTGTTTTTGAAGTAGAAAGGATATTTTCCTCAAGAATGGAGTTCAAGTGTTTTATCAAAATTATTTTGCATATAAGATAATAAAGGGTTCTGTTTCTATCCCTATTATTACATTGATTTGATAATGTTGTGATGGAATTATTTATATGAATTCCTTTATCTTATATGAATTGTTTTATGATGTCACGATGTTTAAGAATCCCATTTTTATTACATGGGTTATGCTATGATGTATGGTTTATGATTTTGTGGCCCACATAAGAATGGTATCATTATGAGATGGGTGGGACCTATATATCCCTCCAATGCATTGGGTAAAGATTTTATATATCATGAGATAGACATGGCTAGAACGGCTGGTTAAACCGGTTCAGTGAAATAGGACTGAAACGAGGAGTGAACTGTGTTCAGAAATGGACTTTTTTTTACTAAGATAGTCTTGGAAATGAGTCTTGACTAATAGGAAATTATTCTCTATGATTATGTGTGTATGCCACAAAGATTCATGTTTTATGTTATGATTATTGGGATTTCATTTCACTACTATGATTTATCCCAGGTTATGAAATTATGCTCACTTTTGCAGGTTAAGATTTCCAAAATGTTATGTTCTTATGAATATGATGTGATTGATATTTATTTTTTTTACCCTTACTTAGAATTTGAGATCAACCTTTTGTATGTTTTCTTTGCCCAGGTCAGGAAGAAGGTTTTTAAGTAAGATATGCCAAAATGGACTATAGATATGATGAAATAAATGGGAGACAGTGTAGACGCTTTATGAACCAGTTGTTTATGTTTCCCAGTTTCTAAAGACACTATACCTATAGGGTCCTTTCATGGTTTAGTTATATGTTGTAATAAGTATGCTTCAATTTTGAAGTAATAACAATTTATGTAATGTATGGGTTTTTATAGAGATGCTTAGTAAGGATAACAATATAGCGGAAACTTTCATGAATAATAATAAACATTTTAAGAAATTTATAAGACTAATACTCATGCATTTTAAACTTAAAATTCATCATAATATGGAAAATATAAATCAAATAATTCATTTACTTATTCACATGGATATTATACTAGTGTAATAATCACATATAATATAAATATTCAATTTTATAATGTAGGAATGCATAATTTAAGACTTCATAAAAACATAGTCAAGGCCTTGTGCCAAGAATAGAAATAAAATTTTATCATTTCCTTGTTCCAAGACACCATTTTGTCTTGTGAGACATAGCGATGCATCGAGGAGCTGTAGCGGGCTCCACCTGTCACTTACTAAGTCCAATGCATTCGTCATATGAAAATGTTTAAACATAACTTAAACATTCATATTAATACTAGCATATGAAATTTCAACAATTTATCCATAAACCATGAATGGAGTAAAAATAACAAATCTGCAGTCAAGCATATCACAAAACATTCCATACAATATAGAATATTTGTATCATAATAATCATCTTCAAACAAGCTTAAAATCCATCAAGGGATGTTGACAAAGATGAAATCAAAATTTTTGTAGAGAAATATCTATTTTTATTTTGAAATCATTTAAAAGCCATATAATTATAAAATAAAACATTTATTTTGAAAATATTATTATAATATTGTATGTGAAGTTTCGACTATGCTATAATGGTGGAAAATTGTTGCACCCACCGTATAAGTTAAAAATGACATTCTTACCTTAATTTTGTCGAGAAGGTCATAAAGTACCTTGTTTGGAAAATGATGGAAAAAATCATTTCAAAACATATGTGGTCAAATAAGGGTGTAGATTACTTTAACCTATAGTCTAGTAAATAGTAAAAATGTTTTGAATTACATTATTAAGAAAACATGGATGTGGATCATAAATAGGTCCCAGTAGATGCTTAGGTATAAGTAATCTTGGATGAGTAGTGATATTGTAGAATTAACCCTTACCTTGAACCTTTCCTTAAAATAGTGTACATTATCCTCCTGTTTAATAGTTAGGTAATTTTTATTAAATTATACAATAATCATATAAATAAATATGATATCATATATGATCTTCTAATATTTCATTGTTAATAATATTTTAGTAGCATCATCATTTCGGGTGTTAACTGATTCATTTTTTCTATGTTTGGTTAAGTTATCCATGTTTGTCATGGATATGATGTATTTTATTGATACAAAGAATTATATTATGTTAATTAACATTATTTTTATCATAAAATGAAAATTATTCTTGAATGATTATGATGGGGAAAGAATCACATCATGTTCGTGGAGACGGTAATTCGTACGTATGCATGAGTGACAACATCATTTTATTGATGGTGAAATAATATGTAATTGGATGTTATGTAATATATGAAGAATAATTAACATGTTATATTTATTATTTACAATAGTTATATTCAGTATTATACCCATCCAAATAATGTAGTGTTTTAATAACAAACTACACCACGACGTGGCGGCGGTAAGCCGTATGTACACACGTATAGTGACTTTCTCATTTATAGGATGGATAGAATAATGAATATGGTAGTACCATATTTAAAATAACATCACATTATGTTGATGCTACTAGAGGTATTATTTTGTTATAAAAAAACAATGAAAGAGGAGGTGGAAGAGGAAAAGGACTTGAAGGAGGGTGGGGAAAATTTTACCTCTTATTCGGGTGTCTCCTTTTAAGTTGATCAAAAGGGATCCTTAGGATGGATTTATGATCAAAGTAAGCCTATAATTTAAATTGAAGATAGTTGATAGGATATTTGGGTAGGGGTGGGTAGAGCCAAATTTCTTTGGAGGTGTGAAATTAAGAGAAGTGGAAGTAACTTTTTTTAATAGAGCTGAGGGTCACTTTAGGAAAATCTTGAAATATTATTTTATAATAAAATCTTATTCAGTTTCTACGAGATTAAAAATTATTTACTTCGAGGCTAAGGTGAGTATGGGTCAAAAACCACTCAACCAATAGGTTTTAGATAGGTTTAGGTAAACACATTAACCTTATATTTTAGATTTATCTCTTTGTAAAATAGTTTTACATTTACCATGTCTCTTTGTATTTGTATAATATATGGTTAATAAACTTACTATAACAAGCCATGTGAACCCCAAGTGGTTCAGTATTAATATATATAACCTTAGATAAGTCTTTTGGCCGATCCTAATATTTTCTGTAATATTATATCAATTAATAATACAATATTTGTTTTAGAAACTCAATTATGTTAATTTTAACACAATTTAGTATTTGATTTGTTTAAAATCCATAAAAACTTTATCACTTCGAATTGAATTTATTCAATCAACCCTACCATGTCATATTAACCTAAAAAATTAGTATAACTATTGGGAAGTCTCAATTTTAATTTATTTGGATATTTATAATATAAATTATTTTAATATTTCATTATTAAGTTAATTACTCTATCATCATTGTTTAATAAAATTAATTAATTAATTAATTTCTATAAATTATCAATAAAATACCATTATTTAGGAAAATATTTAAATTTCTAATGAATATTTTTAGTTTAATTTATTTTGTGTGTATCCAAATATTAGAAATGGTTTAGTTATTAAACATTGAATTTAACTCTCTTAACTCTTCATTAAATAAAATGATAATAAATGTCCTAATCTAATCTAGGTAGACCAAAGAGAATCATATTTTTTTCCTATGTTTTTTTTGGTCGAATTAAATTTATCCAATAGAATTAGGACATGTGTTAGGGTAATTATAATATCATATTTACCCTTAATTACCCTATTTACGTTTAACCGTGGTAAATAAAAGTCAAATGTTACTATTCACCACAAAAATATTTTCATCTTATTGAAGAAAAATTTACATACTGAGGTCAACCATGTCTCTTGGATTTTTTAAATTCAACTCATAGAAGAGATAATGTTATGTTTTATGCAAATTTGCAAGTGATCCTATAAGGTGGGTAAAAGACAGTAAAATGTTCAATAAAATTTTATATATCCAAACTTATTATAAAATGACTCCAATGAATTAAATTGAACATATATAGGTATTATGTATCTATTTTGACCTAAAATAAATTAAAATTAAATAACTAATTACTTAAATAAAAATTCGGTTTTAAAAAATAACGAAGTGTTTTTTACTATTTATCAAAAATTGAATGTTTTCAAAAAAATACCAAATATTCACTCTAATCTAATTTAAATATTCCTAATTCAAAAATGAAGTTCATTTTAAAAAATAAAATTTATATAATTTCAAAAATTGGGTATTACTATTCATAACAGCTCGTTTTATTGGTCGTGGTGTGTTAATACTATATGTTGCGTACAATGCATGCTACTACATTATTCAAAGGGAAGCGTACCATAGAAGCTTGGGGTGTTGAAGTATCCCCTCCTTAAATTAATTTCATCCTTGAAATTTCTTAAATATTAGTACATAAAATTATTTGGGTGGTTCTTCATCATAAGTTCCTCAGGTTCCCCTGTTGCCTCTTCCATTTTATGGTTTCTCCGTAGAACATTTACCAGATCAGATGTTCGGTTTTTCCACACTTTTTTTCTGGTATCAAGATTCTTGATAGGATCTTCACAAGATGACACATCATGTTCCAGTTCAATTTCCTCATAGGTGAGTAAATGCGTTGGGTCAGGCATATATTTACTCAACAGAGATACGTGGAACACATCATGAACATTGGAGAGACTTGGAGGCATTTCCAAATGATAAGCCACAACTCCAATTCATTGTATAATTTTGAAAGGTCCGATATACATGGGACTCAATTTACACTTCTTACTGAATCGTATAACAACCTTCCATTGAGATAACATAAAAAAACATTATCTCCAAATTGAAATTCTAAATCCTTCCTCTGATTATCAGCATAACTCTTTTCCCTACTTTGAGCTACTTTGATGTGGGTTTCAATAATATTCACCTTTTTTATTTTTCCCTCAACATTTTCTGGGCCTATGAGTTTTCATTCACCAACATCATCCCAACAAGATTGTGTGTGTAATTTCTTTTCATATAACTCTTCATATGTTGTCATCTAAATACTTGAATGGAATCTTTTATTATTGGGAAATTCTAACATAGGTAATGAATGATCCCATATACCTTGAAAGTCAAGTGGGAAAGATCTCAACATGTTTTATAAGCCTTTAATAGTCTGTTCTGATAGTCTATCGGTTTGAGGGTGGTTGGTAGTGCACAAATGAAGTTCAGTGTCCAAAGCCTTATGAAGACTTTTCCAAAATCATGATGTAAAAAGGGGATCATAATTAGAAACAATCGATTGGGGTACACCATGGACTCTTAAAATTTAATTAATATATAGTCTTTCTATAAGTTCAAGTATTAAATATTCTCTTATATAGTGAAAATTAGTTGTCTTGGTAAGACAATCCACAATGAACCATATTTCATCATTCCTTCTCGGAGTCTTTGGTACCCCCATGACAAAGTCCATCGCAATATTATCCCATTTTCACACCGGTATGGGAAGAGAGTGCCTGACTCCTCCATGTCATTGCCTTCCTGCTTTCACTTGTTGAAAAACCATACATCCTGACACAAAATCAGCAATCTCCCTCTTCATGTTGTCCAACCAAAAATGTTCTTTTAAATATCTATACTTCTTGGTGCTCTCAGGGTGTTTAAAAAAATTGGAGCTATGACCATAAACCAATAATTCCATTTTTTAGATCAGGTATATTGGGAACCCGATGTCTCGTCAGAAATTTCAAAATTCCATCATCTTTTATGAAGTCACTCAATTTCCCATCATTTATAGCTTCAATCATCATTTGAAACACTTCATCATTAGTCTGATAAATTTTTATCCTTTATAAAAAAGATTTTTTGGAAACCATTTGAAAAAATATTGATGTTTCACCATCCATGGTTATTCCCATTTCCATATTTACTAGATCCATGAAAATAGGATCCCTTGCAACTCTAATATTGTTCAAAACTCAATTATCCTTTCTCCTTAAAGCATCTGACCCCTTATTTGACTTCCCCAGGTGGCAGCGTATTGTGAAATCGTAATCCTTGAGTAGTTCCATCCATCTCATTTGCCTCATGTTGAGTTATTTTTGTGAGAAAATATATTTCAAACTCTTGTGATAAGTATAAATATCACATTTTTCACTAAAGAGATAGTGTCTCCATATCTCCAGAGCAAAGATTATAGCTGCTAACTCAAGATTAGGAGTGGGATGGATTTTCTCATGAATTATTAGCTGTAATGATTTTTAGGCAATAATTCTATCATTCTGCAAAAGGAGACAACCAAGCCTTTTCTGTGAGGCATCACTATAAATAAAAAACCCACTTTTCCCTAATGGATGAGTCAAAATACGGGGATTGACTAATATTCTTTTCAGTTCTTCAAAACATTCTTCACAATCTTTTCTCCATAAAAATTTAACCCCGTTACGTGTGAGATTGGTTAATGGGTTAGACAACTGAGAAAAATTCTAGACAAAACGTCGATAATAAACTGTTAAACCAATAAAATTGAGTACCTCAGTAAAACTCATCGGTGCTGTCCATTTTTGGATTGCCTTAGACATTGAAGGATCAAAAGAGATTTCATCTTTAGAAAAAATATGTCCAAGAAAAGAAATCTCTTGAAGCCAGAATTCACACTTTCTAAACATACAATATAATTCATTTCTTCTAAGGATTTTCAAAATAGTGCATAAGTGATTTTTAGGATCTTTGTAGATTTTTGAGTATACCGAGATATTATCAATAAATACCACTACAAAGTAAACAAGATATTCCTTGAAAACTCTATTCATTAAATCCATGAATATAGAGGTTTCATTAGTCAATCCAAAAGGCATTACTGTAAACTCATAATGCTCGTACCTGGTTCGAAATGCTGTTTTTGGAATATCTTCCATCTTCACACACAACTGATGATATATATGTCGACGGTAAATCTTTAAAAAATAGAGAGCTCCATGATTTTGGTTCAATAAATCATTAATCCGAGGTGTGGGATACTTGTTCTTTATATTTATAGAATCGATCTCCTAGTAGTCAATGCACAACCTTGTAGATCTGTCATTCTTTTTAACAAAAAGGAAAGGGGCTCCCCATGGAGAAACAATAGGGAAAATAAATCCCTTGTTACCCAATTCCTCAAGTTTTTTCTTTAGTTCCACTAATTACACAATGGTCATTCTATAAGGGGTTTTCGATATGGGCCTTGAACCAAGAATTAAATATATGGAAAACTCAATTTCTCATTCTGGAGGATGTCCAGGTAAATCCTCTGGAAACACATCAACATATTCTTTGACAAATAGGTATGTATTCTATTCAAACTTTCTTTTCCTCACCCATATTTATTTCATTCTCTTCCTCCCTAATAATTGAATTTTGTATACCTACTGGGGGTGGATCTAGATAAGAATCAAGTGGTGACGTTTCGGCTCTAAAGATAAGGTACTCTTTATCATCATCGTAAATTGTATTCTCCTTCTCCATACAATAAATTTTCGCATCATGTTTCGAAATCCAATTCATTCCATGGATTATATCTAATTCAATCATGGGTATGATGATGAGATTAGAAGATAAATAACACTTATATTCCCAAGTTGGAACTGATTCACAAAACCTTTTAGTGATGATACTTCCCTTAAAAGTTTTGACTGACAACCCCCTTGTTTTGTCAAATTGAAAATATCTAATTTTCTTATAAAACTGGGAAGATATGCAACAATATGATGATACAAAATCAAATAAATCATTGGATAAACTTGATGAAACCATTAAATTACCTTCCACCACATCTTTTAGAGCTTCAAACTCAGTATTAGTAATCGCATAAGATTTCCCTTTTTCCCTTAGACTTTTTTGAGGTAGGTTCCCTTAGAGTATATGAAATTAATTTGAATAATATAACTTTTCTATAAATTGGTAGAAATCATCATTGACAAACTCTTTCTTTCCCTTTCAATCGCGATCTTGGTGTCCTTTTTCACCATAATTGTAACAGACTCACAGTCCCTTTAGGCAAGTACCTAGGTGTTTCTTCGAAAATTTTCCACAGGATGGATATTCCACTTTTCCCTACTTCCCCTTATTTCCATTACCATAGTTATCAGCAGATAAATTCTTATCTTTCATTAATTTGAAGTCATAATACTTAGAGATTTCATTTTCTGTCTTGATATCGCATAAGAGAATATCTTTGTACAATGAGATGGATTGTGAGAATAATACTTGATGGAAAATGGTTTTTACTCACCAAATAATCGATCAATCTTATTCGTTGGGTTATGTATATAATCTGATGCATGTCTTGCTAACCCTGTAATGTTAGCCTCATACTTTGCGACATTATCATCCTTCTTTTGTTGCAGACTCTAAAATTGTCTTTCTATATCCACTCGATGGTCACGAGGAATGTTTTATTCTAAGGAAATCTCGTTAAACATTCTACATTCCATTTTAGATAATTATTCATCTTCCTTTGTGTTTTTATTTAGTGACCACAATTGATCTTCAACATAGGTGAGGCGATAAATTTCAAGGAAAATCATTTCCTTTTCGCTAATCCCCAAAGCATGAAATATTTTCTATAAGGAACTTATCCATTCCTCAGCTACTAATGTATTTGTACTCCAATTTAATGTTGGTGGTTGTTTCCTCAGGAAGTTGTCTAATGTTGATCCTCTACGTTGTGTATCCGGGTTCTCCATATGGGTAAGGTTATTATTCATAACCTGAGTGAGTTGTTACAGTATGGTGATAAGCCGATCAGCACAAGTTGCATCACCAGCTCCACAATAATTATCTTGATTATAAGCTAAATCCCTGCATGGATTAGGTGAAATGATTTGGTTTCTATTCCTTCCTCTAGGAGCCATTTCTAAACAATGTCATACAATAGATTAGTTTATGAATCGTAATACATAATTACCAACTTATAAAAAACTTAAAAAAATTGAAAAATTTATGGATATAATCCATAACCATAAAAAAATTTATTTGAGGAGGAATATATCATAAATCCTTCATAATGGTTTGTAAATAAAATGTGATTTATCCTAATAATATCCCTCATGAGTGTCGTAACCAAGAGTGAAACAAGGCCCATTGTCGTGTACGGGGATACCCTAGGTCAAGACCGAAACTGTTTGTCATAGTTTTCAATCCTAGGTACATCTGTGCCAGAGCCCCCTCTACACTGTCATATCTAGACAAGGATATATTTCTTGAAAATACGCAATATATCTATATTACCAAAATTCTGGGAAGTTCTATACAAATCATCAAAGTCTATCTTATGGTAATGTGCTCTAATCAGAGTTTATCTAAATCTATTTTCCATGGTTTGTACTAAAATTACTCGGATACAACCTATAACGCCCTGACCCTAGTTACCCATTGTCCGTACATTTTTAAATAAAATCATCACAATCACATGGGATCAATATCCAGAAAGACCGATCAGTATAGTAGCCTTGGATGTACTAGATAGATTCATATGTTTTGAATTATATTATAAAATGAAAAAACAACAACAATATTGTCTCCATTGACCACATTCAACCCTTAGACTATCCTTGCATGTAAGCCATAATATACATCTTTGAATCTTGGAAAAAATTAAACATAGAAAGGGGTGAGCTCAGATTCTCAGTAAGGATAACAATATAGCGAAAACATTCAAGAATAAGCATTAACATTTATGGAAATGTATAAGAATAAAACAAAATAATTTTATAATTAAAATTCATCATTATACAGCACAGATAAATCAAATATTTCCATTTACTTATTCACATGGACATTCTACTGGTTGAATAATCACATGTAATATAAATAGCCAATTTCCTAATGTTGGAATGCATAGTTCAAGACTTCATAACCACATAGTCAAGGCCTTGTGATAAGACTACAAATAAGAACTTTTCAAGGCCTTTTTCTAAGACACTATTTTGTCTCATGAGACCTACTAATGCATCTAGGAGATATAGTGGGCTCCACCCATCACCTACTACGTCTAATTCATTCCTCATATGAAAAGGATTAAATATAACATAAAAATTCTTATTAAAACTATCATAAAAAATGTCAATAAATTATCCAGAAACCATGAATGGTGTAAAAATAACACATACACAGTCAAACATATCAAACAACCTTTAATAAAATATATAAGATTTGTATCATAATAATCAACTTCAAACCATCTTAAAATCCATCAAAGGATGTTGATATAGATGAAATCAAAACTTTTTGTAGAGAAATATATCTTTCTATTTTTAAATCATTTGAGAGTCATATAATTATAAAAAAATACATTTATTTTGAAAATATTCTTATAAACATGTATGGGATGCGTCGACGATGCTATAACGGCGTAAAATTGTTGCACCCTCCGTATAAGTTAAAAATACATTCTTACCTTAATTTTGTTGAGAAGTTCATAATGTACCTTGTGTGGAAAAAGATGGAAATAATTATTTCAAAACATATGTGGTCAAATAAGGGTATAAATTACATAAAACCATAGTCTTGTAAGTAGTAAAATTTCTTTTAATTACATTTTTAAGAAAACATAGATGTGGATGATTATGAGATCCCAGTAGATAGTTACGTATTAACAACCTCTGATAAGTAATGAGATTATAGAATTAACCCTTACCTTGTACTTTTCCTTATTCTAGGGTATTTTAACCACCAGTATAGTAGTTAAATAATTGTTATTAAATTATACAAGAATCATATACATAATATTTATATCATATAGATCTTATAATATTTCTTTATTAATAATATTTTAGTAGTATCATCGTTTTGGGTGTTAACTAATTTGTTTTCCTTTATATTATGGGTTAAGTAATCCATGATTGTTTTGGAAATGATGAATTTTATTCATATACATAATGATTTTATGTTCATAAACATTATTTTTAAACTTAAAATTAAAATTATTCTTGAATGATTACGATGGGTAATGAATCTAATCGTGTTCGTTAAGATGGTAATCCGTACGTATGCCAGAGCGACAATATCATTATATTGATGGTGAAATTGTATGTAAATCAATGGTATATCATATATACTGAATCATTAAATTTTTATATTTATTATTTACAATATTTTTCCTCATTATTATACCAATCCAAATAATGAATTGTTTGAATAACAAACTACACCACGACATGGAGATAGTAAGCCGTACGTATGCACGTATACTGACTTTGTCATTTATTGGAAGGATAGAATAAAGGATATGGATGTAAAATATTTATAATAAAATCACAGTATGTAGAAGGGACTAAAGTAATTATTTTTTGGTATGGGAAAAACATGAAAATTGGAAGTGGAAGATCAAAAGAACTTGAATGACGGTGGTGAAGTTATTACCTCTTCTTCGGGTGTTTATTTTTGAGTTGATCAAAAGGGCTCTGTAGGTTGGCTTTATGATCAATGTAATGCCTCTAGATTTAAGGGTGAATATTTTATAGTATATTTGGTAGGGTATTTCAGATAAAAATGGCTTTGGAGGTGTGAAATTAAGAGAAGGAGAAGTACCCTTTATATGAGAGGTGAGGGTCAGTTTTGGAAAAGGCTTAAATATTATTTTACAATAAAATCATTTTTAGTTTATAATGCCTCCAAAATGATTTATTTATAGGATAATGTGTGGATGGTTCGATGAATACACAACTAATAGGTTTTATATTGGTTTATGTCACCATATTAACCATATCTCATAGATTTAACTCTTAGTTAAATAGTTTGACATTTACAATGTCCCTTTATGTTTTTTAATTATATGGTTGATAAACATATTATATCAAGAAAAGAGAACCCCAAGTGGTTCAGTAAAAATATATATAACCTTATCTATGTACTTTCTCAGAAAATTAGATTTTTAGAAATATTATATCAATTAATAATATAGTATTTGTTTTAAAAACTCAATTCTGTCAATTTTAACACTATTTATTATTTGATTTCTTCGAAAGCCATAAAAACATTATCACTTCAAATAAAATTTATTTATATAACCCTAACATTATATATTAACCTATTCAATTTTTTTAATTCATCATAACTCTCAATTTAAATTTATTTGTATATTTATAATATCAATTAATTTAATAATTCATTATTAAGGCAACTACTGATCATCATTGTGTCATAAATATATTAAATTATTTAATGTCTAAAAATTATAAATAAAATTCTTTTATATAGGAAATAATTTTATATTAATAATGAATATTTATAGTTGAATTTATATTGTGTGTTACCCTACATTAAAAATTATTTAGTTATTAAACTTTGAATTTAACTCTTTTAACTCTTCTTTAAATAAAATAATAATAAATGTCTTAATCTAATACAGTTGGACCAAATAAGATCATATTCTATTTTAAGGTTTTTTTGGTCAAATAAAACTTATCAAATATAATTAAGACATATATTAGGGTAATTATAATATCATTTTTACCATTAATTGCCCTATTTAATTTTAACCCTGGTAAATAAATGTCATAATTTACTATTCACCAAAAATTATTTTCATCATATTGAACCAAATTTTACATAATTATTTTAACTGTGTCACTCGGAGTTTTGAAATTCAACTCACAGAAGGTGTAAAATTAATTTTTATATTAATTTGCAAATGCTCCTTGACGGTGGTTAAAAGACCGTAAAAGTTCAATAAAATTTTATATATCTAAACTTATTATAAAATTAATCTAATGAACTACATTGACCATATATAGGTATTATGTATATATTTTGACCTAAAATAAATTAATATAAAATACCTAATTACTTAAATAAAAATTCAGTTTTAAACAATAACACAATGTTTTTTCACTATTCATCAAAAATTGAAAGTTTTCAGAAAAATACCAAAGATTCACCCTAATCTAATTTTGATATTCCGAATTCAAAAATTAAATCCATTTTTAAAAATAAAATTTATGGAATTCCAAAAGGTGGGTATTACTATTCATAATGGCTAGTTTGATTGGTCTTGGTGTGTTAAAACTCCATGTTGCGTACCACGCAAGCTACTGCATTATTAAAAGGGAAATGTACCATGAGAGCTTGTGGTGTTACATCCTATGCCTACGGATGCCACCGTGGTCCACTGACGGACGTCGCCTTATGTGTCAGTGCGCCAGCTGTGCCTTCGACGGGCCACCCGAGTCGTTTTGATGGTCTGTTTTTTGAGCCGTTTTTATTTACAATATTTTAAGGTCGTCTCCTTCCCTTCAACGACCTCAAACTCACTTTTCTACCTTTTGAGAAATTATCTATGAATAACACACAATAAAAAACCATAGAGGAGGGTCTGTGTCTTGTTTGAGTTGTCACACAATTTTTTCATTGGATTTTAATCTTGGGGGTAACATTAGGATAATCACATTACTTGAAAAAATCCCAAATCAAACCGTGCATAATATCCACTCGCAAGAATGAGTGATTTGCGGACAAAATCGTTAGTCAGTTGATCATGGTTCATCATTAATTTTCAAGAATTAGGAAGAAATAATCACATACATAGAATTCATAAACCCCTACATTGTTGATGTTCGATGTTGAAGCATTCCTCCCCGAGGTTTCATGATATCAACATCACTTTCAGCTCTATTATTTGACCCACATCAAAGATGATGAAGTCTTATCAACGATCATTAATCTTTGTAGGATAGGAAAACTATTATTGTTTCATTAGAGAATCCCTTAAATTTAATTCCCTAGTCTCCCTCATGTTTGTTTAATAAAAAGAATCACATTGCAACAATTCTTTTACACTATAACGTTTCATCATTATGTTGTTTCGTTTATGAAACAACATCACTCTTACTCTTACTTTATTGCATCGTTATGATGCATGATACAACCCATTAATGGGCCTCAATAATGTTCCTCATCACCACCTAGTCACAGAACTGCCACATCGTCGTCTGGAACCCAACATTGAGTAATGAAATAAAAAATTATCTTTTCATTTATATTCGTAAATTTCTTGAAAAGTATGAAAAATAAATATTATTATTGGCCCATTACGGCCAAAGATAATTTATTTATAGGAAAATCCTACTGTTATGAGTTCATTGGTGCCCTCAGATTTATGATCCATGCACCGGTTAAAAATATAGAAAATCCCGCTCACAAGTTTACTAAATGTACCATAAAAAATGTTCAAAATTCTATTCTGGGCTCACCAGGCTTCAGAATCATGTGTCATCAGAGTGTGTGGCCTCCAAATAATTCCATATAATTAGAAACAAATACATGTCAATTCTAAGATGTTGCATTCTCCCCTCTTTAGGTATGTACATCTCCAAAATCTAAAATAATAACTAAAAAATAGATAGGGGTATTGAGCATGAATCTGAGCCTCCCACTCCCATGGGCTCTCTTGGAGGTTCTCGTACATCCACCGAATGCATACCAGAGGAATTGACAGCCCACAAAAGACATGCTCCTGTTGATCCCTTATCTTTATCGAGAAATCCAAAAATGTCACCCCATTTTCAATTTCCAACTCTGCCCAGTCGATGACATGTGGTGGATCACACATGTACCTCCTCAGTTGAGATAATTGAAAAACATCATGTACTTGGGGAATCTATGTGGAAGTTCTAGGTGGTATTCCACCTCATGAACTTTTCCCATTATTTGAAAAGTCATGGTTAACCTTAAAGACATCTTCCCTCCCTATCAAAATCGCTACAATCCTCTTCTAGGTGAGACCCGAAGGAATACATGATCACCCTACTAAAACTCCAAGGATCTCTGTCTCCTGTCAGCATAATACTTATGTTGGATTTTTCCATTTCTCATCAGCTTATAGATGATATGAACCTTCTCAGTGGTAGCCCGTACCAGCTCTGGACTCATGAGTGCTGACTTCCCTAGGTCTGTCCAACCTAGGTGTGATCTGCAAGGCTACACGTACAAGGCCTCAAATGGTGCCATTCCAATGGTGGAATGGTATATGTTGTTGTATGAAAACTCTAGCAGTGTCAGGTTGTCCTCCAAACTATGAAAAAATTCTATGATGAAAGCATGTATCTTTTCCTCCAGGTTCTTTATTGTTTGTTCGGTCGAACCATCAGTCTGGGGATGAAATGTTGTGCTCAAACATAACTAAGTCACAAATACCTCCTATAATCCCCTACACTTCTTGTATGTAATGCGAGACACATGATCTGAGATGATAATCGAAGGTACCCTTTGGAGCCACAATATCTCCTAGATATAGATGTGTTATGATCCCTCTATCGTTCTTTTCTCACAGATGGGTATAAAGTGAGCGGACATTGTGAGTTCCTCAAAGATCACCCAGATGCAATCATGGCCCCTTGATGTTCATGTTAACCCCATCACAAGGTCTATTAAGATACCATTCAATTTACACTCTGCTACCTCAAGTGGCTGGGAAAATCCTGGTGGAAACTGATGCTCAGCCTTCACTTGCTAACAAGTGGGGCATTGAAAAACAAACTCGACCACCGCTCTCTTTATCCTTGTCCACCAATAATGACGTCATAGGACCTGGTACATCTTCACCACTACTAGATTTACCACCAAAGCGGATGTTTGGGACTCCCACAACACCTCCCCCCATAATGTAACTAGTACAACAGTGCACCCCATGAAAAGGATGACGTGCTCCCCACCAATCAAAAATCTATCAGGATCCCGTCCTTAAGAAAACCAAGAAATTTGGGCCTTGTAGTCATCATTAACAAGTTGAACCTCCCTAACTTGTTTTAATAGTGGGGATTAACAGTTATATAATGGAGGTATGATTCTTCATCCCTATCCACAAATGATATTTGCATCGTGGCTAGATGCTTTGTCGCCTCACTCAGCATTTGTAAACCAAACTGCTTGTTGAGTGTTTCGGCTATAATCTTCCCCTTCACATGATTATAGACAATATCAAAGTCATAGTCTTGGAAGAACTCTTTCCAGTTCTTCTATCTCATGTTTAATTCTTTTGTGAGAGGATATACATAAGAATCTTTTCGAATAAGTAGATGTTAAACTATTCATACATCAAGTAGTGTTGCCACATCTTAAAGGAATAGACCACTGCTGCTAACTCATGGTCATGGGTCACATTGTTCAACTCATGATGAATCATCTACCATGAGCCAAATGTGATCACTTCTCGCTCTTACAAAAGACACAACCCATTTCGGTCCTTGATTCATCATATTAGACTATATACCCAAATCCCTCTACTGGTATTCTAGGATGGGGGAACTCATTAGTCTCCGCCTATGCTCTTAAAAACAATACTGGTATCTCTCCATCTATAGAATGGATTTTCCCTTTTTCATTGAAGCTGATAAAGGTTCTTCTACTCTAGAAAAATCATGTATAAATATCTATTAGTACACATCCAACACCAGGAAACTCCGCACCTCGGTCACACTCCAGGGTGGCTCCCAAGAAATAACTGTCTCAATATTTTGAAGATCCACAACAACTCCATCCTATGAGATGACATGTCACATAAATTGGACCTCCTGAATCCAGAACTGGCACTTAAAGAGAATACCGTAATTCTTGTTCTCTCGGAGTATGTCTAGGACGATCTATTGGTGTGTAGCGTGATCCTCCTCTGATGCTGATTACACTAAGATGTCATCAATTAAGACCAGTATGAAATGATAGAGGTAAGGATGGATGATATTTTTCATGAGTCCAATGAACACTTCTGGGGCATTGGTCATGCCAAAAGAAATCACCAGGAACTCGTAGTGTTTGTAAATGAACCTAAAGGCTTCCTTCGATACATCTGCATCTCGTACCTGAAGCTGGTGATAGCCAGATCTGAGGTATATCATTGAGAACCACCTTTATCACTTAAGTTGGTCAATGTGGATGTCAGTCCTCTACAGTGGATACTCGTTCATCACAGTTACCTTGTTCAGACACTAGAATTCCCCAGATAGCCTCATGCCCCTGTCTAACTTCATAGAAAACATCATCGAGGATACCCATAGAGAAACACTGGGCCTTATAATCCCCTTCCTCTAAAAGTCCTCTAGTATTACACCAGCTCATGAAGATCAGTGGGAGCCATTCGATACGTAGGTTTAGATATTAGTGTCATCTATGGGTACAAGTCATTATAGAAGTGTACCTCTATGAGAGAAGGTAGTCCTTGGAATTATTCTAGAATGACATCAACAAATATTTAAACCACAATAGGAAAGATATAACTACCCTCATCCAAATCACTGAGGGTGAGGCTATCCAATTGGTGATAGGTCATTTTTACCCTTCATTGAGAAATTCAATATTATTATGAAAAGGTTCCCTTATTGTTGGTGAAGGAAAACCCTGACCCATGTTAATGGACACACCGCACATTGCGCCTAAAACAGTCAATCTGGGAATGGACTATGGATAACTAGTCCATACCAAAGATGAAGTTATATGGAAATGACCCTACTAATAAGAAATACCAGCCAAAGATATCACCTCTTATAGTAAGATCACACTACCTGCACCAGTGTGTTATCATTCAATACACTCCCGTATGAGTCTCTAGTCATAAGGATTGAGCCAATGGCTCCACCATAATCTCTGAGCTACAATGAGAGTTGTGGAAATGAAGGAGTTAACAGAACCTATGCATATTAGAACTACACCTAAGGGGTATTATACACATATTGTGCCTATAATCATATCAGGAGAGTAGTGGTCATTGGTCTCTCTTTCCTGAAGCTGGCCTCGTCCCTGTACTCATACTCCCAGAGCTCATGGTGGACCTCATGTGGGTAGTGGTTGTAGTACCTAGAACTATCATCCACTATATACCAATCAACTTTTCCCCTTCCATGTCTGCCACCCTACAGACCCCCTTGTTCGAACCTCTGTTGTTGTCTCAGTGGTCCCTATACTACCTTTTGGTCATCGGTGCGGGGAGACAAATTTTCACGAGCTATGTTCCCCTATCTGCTGCAAGAGTAATAGAATCTATTCCCCAGATGACCTCCTATACCTCACAAACTCTTCACCTCTTACCCTACATCCTGGGGACTTTTCCGGATGGTCTATCCCATTTGGACCTCTAGGTTATCTACCTACTGCTTGCTGCAATTGCCTCTTCCACCTGTCGTACGGTGGTGGTTCTCATCGTTGGTGCATACATGGCAAGGAACCTCTCCACCAGTAGGGCTCACTCTAGCACTGCAGCCTGCGTTTGGATGCTGAGTGAAACCATCGACACCCTGATCTCCCGTAGGATTCCCTACTCAATGGTCATATCCCTAAAGAAAGGCATGTATCATGTCGGTTGAGCTATGAGAGATGTATGTAAACCCTGCTAAGTATAGGGCCACAATCAGGATGACCTACTGCAGGTTTTATAGCACATGAATACACATTGAGCATAGTGTCGCTGGTATGAACGCCTTCCTAAAGAGGCTCTTGACGATCATCTATACATGTGTCTCTTCCTCGTGTGTCTATTGTGTCAGCCTCCCTGACCTCCCCATTATGCCATAAAAAAGGCTATAGACTAGAACTACCATATGGTCATTCGGTGTCTCTACTAGGTGAAAACCTAGGGTATCAGCCTCCATAAAATCCTCAGTGCATGAGGATCTATCTCAACTCAAAGCCTTATATGCATCTGTCTGTTTATCTCGTGAAGCTGCTCAGTCACCATGCACTATCTGCTAGTGGGGTTGGTAGAAACCGTTGCACTCAAGGTGGTGGTGCTGCTGGTACACCACCCGAAGGCACTATCACTTTAAACTTTCCTTGTACTGATGCCTCACCAATCGGTGGACCATCGTTGTGATCTCTCACTAGAATCCAAGCTGGCCATCTTCGTGGAGGCATCATGTACAGAAAACTTTGTTCCACTTTCAATATATTATACCTCGTGAACTAATTCAAAAGAGATCAAGATATAAACATTTCCAAAACACATTTAAATAGTGTTTTTGTTTACCGAGTCAGAAACCAGAATTCAGGGTACTAGTGTATGGACACGTCAACGGAAATCTGAACACAAGACACATAAAAATATTTCCCCCATTGAAAATGTAGACTCATAGTTTTTATGGGAGAAATCATATCCATCTGATACCACTTTTTGATGAACCATCCCCTGGGGCCCTTTTTGTGAGTAACCAAAGCCCACCTTCTTATAGGTCAATTTCTGGTGACTTGCATTGGAAAGGAATATCCCAAAAAGGGAAGGCGTTGACTTTAATCCTATACACACACACACACCCAACCAGATCCATCCAATGGCCCAATGGACTTTATATTTTTATTGTTTTTCGATAATCCACCTTTCAAGGGGTGAGGTGGAACAATTATAAGGACTGTAGGAAAAAGTAATACATGGACCACAGGCCTTAGAGGAATTAATTTCTCGTAGTATTCAAACATTACATACAACCTAGACTAACTACCCAGAACTTCCCCTCCCTAGCATCTTCATCTTGAAATCAGATCTCCACCTTTGCATGGATGTTCGGCTAGGCTATCCCATGCATGCACAAGCTTGTCCTGGTTGAAGGTGTCATACCCTCTCATTATTGTAATTCGTGTAGATTTTTCTTTGGTTAAATCTCTTTGCTCATCCTCGTTATAGAGCTTGTTCCTTGTAGGTTGTCTGGTTTTCGTCTGCACTTAAGGTGACCTGAAGGCCTTGAGGTGGCCCGAAGACCTTATTGGCCTGATGGCTTGGGTGGACCAAAGGCTTTATTGAACATGAGGACCAAATCAGTTGCATGAAAGCCTGAACAGGGGAAAATTATTGGCTGCTACATTTCTAAACAATGCCTGCTACAGTCCCGATACAGTACCTACTACAGTACTACACAGTTCTCAATACAGTACCTGCAACAGTATCATGTAAATTGTGCCTCCACCTGGTGTTGATCCCGGGTCGCCTGGATGCACTTACGAGTCCTCACCAACTAGGCTGAGGGCCATGTGCCCCAACCACATCCCAAAACACTGAAAGGGGAAAAAAGGTATACCACTATAAAAATGTTGAGTGAAAGTACAATTGAAAGTATGTGGGATAAAATAAAAACCTATCATGAAACTAAAAAAAGTTAATTACAAAAAGAAAACTATGATGGCCATCTGCAGAATACCCCACCTGATCATGAGAGTAGTGAAGATACTAAAATCCTAATTAGCATGTCATGCCAGCCTGGTCCTACTGGGACCCACCTGGTCATAGGCAACAAATTCCACCATCACCGCATCCATCAATCCCATCCCCCTAAGCACATAAATTGAAACACCGGGTTTATTCACCCGGAATAACACGTGCGGGCGAAGCCTGTGAAATGGTGAGTATAACAGTACTCAGTATGGACCGCAAGACCACCGAAGGAGTCTCAGTAATCCACAAAGGGAGATACAAAAAATAATATTTCACAGAGGTAATACCACCAAGAATGACCTCAACCACATAGCACAAAGTAAAAGACACGTCTTTAATCAGGTATAACATTAGTACTGAAGAAAATATGATTAGTCGTAAAGTTAAATCATCTTAATCTGTTGAGAGACTCCGCCGCTAATTCACACAGGGTTACTAGGTGCTAGCCCATAGAGGATCAATGGATTATGACCCACATAATATCACTAGGTGTTGAACCATAGATTATCACTAGGTGCTTACCCACATAGGATCTTTAGGTGCTGACCCCCACATGATCACTATTCTTTCTCATGTCACAGCCAGCTAGAGTATTGCCATAGTTAGCATGCCTGATTTCAGTAGGATCCTATCCATAATCCATCATCCATTTGTCAATGTCCACTAAGTCCAATAAATATTATCCCCAAAGTAAAATCTCGTCCTAAGGGTCCGAATATAATAAACAGAACGCTGATTGGACACACGGTCTATATGTTATGGGCTTTTTAGTAAAAAGGGCCAAGTTAGATTCGAGCCTGATCCCAACTAGCCAAACGCTATTTCTGCTAAAACTCATGTGGGGTATCTCAAATGGACAACCTAGTCCCAAGGGTTCTCACATTTATACACTTTTTTAATCAGACATCGGCTCTATAAGAATTGTTGTTTTAGTGAAATGGCGCTAGTCGGTTCCACATCCGGTCAGACCCAACCCGACCCTATTCGGGGGACCAGTGTGGGTCCCACTTGGCTACAACCTGGAGGTGTAGGTTCGACCCTCTAGTATACCTAGTTTTCTATAGGCGGACTGGTCTTCCTAACTAGGACGTGGCAGATAACCATGTTTGGCCTCCCTCCAACCCCGAGGTCGACACAGGGCGACGATCGCGGCTGCTTCACATGCCCGGCCAGCCTCGCCAGCCAGTTCGCATGCACGTGAACTTGGTCTGTGTGCCTCCAATGCGCTTGAGTGGGCTGCTCCTCCACGAGGCATTGACGAGCACCATGCCACCTCGCTGCCACGACTGTTTATCCATGGTTTGTTGCCATCACGGCACGTTGCCATCCGCCACCAGCAGCTGCCGTTGTGGGCACCGGAGTCCCTCTTATGGTCCGTTTCTTAAGATGATTGCTTCTAAGGAATTTATAGGACTTCACCTTCCCTAATACCACCTCAGTATTTCTGTACCACCATTTTGAGAAATCATCCATGAAGCACATGCAATAAACAACCACGAGAGAGGGTCCGGGCATTGTTCGGGTCGGCCCACACCCTCTGTGTTAGATGTTTATCATGGGTATAACATGAGGATAATCATATATCTTGAAAGACCCAAAATCAAACCCAACATAATATCAACCTGAAATAACAATTGATTCGGGGATTAACCTTTTAGTTAGTTGATCCGCGTTTGTTGTTAATTTTTAAGAATGAGGAAAATCATCACATACATAGAATGCATAAACCCCTACATTTTGATGTTGGATTCCGAAGAGTTCACCCTCATTGTTTCATGATTTCCATGTCACTCATGGCTCTGTTCGTTGAGGAATGATGAAAATTATGAAGTCTTTTCGACATTCTTCATTCTTCATTAGAGAAGAAAATTGTTGGCGATTCATTATATAATCCCCGCATTTTAATTACCTGTTGTCCTATATTTTGGTTTAATAGAAAGAATCATGTCACATCATTTCTATTAATATGAGACATTACATTGTTACACTGATTCATTTATGAAATAGATTCACGGTTACGCTTAAATTGTTGCATCGTTACACTATGAGATATAGGCCATTAATGAGCCTCATTAATGTGCCTTATTGTCTCCTAGTCGTTGCACTACAGTGTCGCCATCTACCACCCAACGACAAGTAATAAAATTAAATAAGATGTTTAAATTATTTTATTAATTTTCTCTAATATTCCAAAAAATAACATTTCTGCTTGGCCCTTGCCAGTTGATGTTACGCTATTTCAAGGAGAATCCTAGCATTCTGAGTTCAATGGTTCCCTCATATTTATAATTCGAGTACTGGTTCAAAAGATTGAAAATACCACTTTCTCATTTAATAAATATACCTAAAAAAGTTCAAAAACATGTTTTGGGATCACGGGGATTTGGAATCACGTGATGTCAGAATGTGTGGTCTCGAAATAATTCCATTTAATTAAAAAAATTACATATAATTTCTGAGACATTAAAACCCTTTCAAACAAACATATAATTATATTTAGTAAAAAAATTATTATATAATTATGATATAATAAAAATTTAAGTGGTTAGAGGATAAAATAAAACAAAGACACTCATTGATCAATGTTTCCTCTTTTATATGTATTCTCTTTTGGTTTACACTGATGCCTTCCTAGGATGGGTTTATACCAAAAAGGCTTATAGGATAAGGGAGAGGAATTTGGGAAGTGATATGGATAAGTCTTGGACAATCCAAATAGGTTTGAAGGTGTGAAAAATATAGGAGTGGGTGGCTTTTTATAATAGAGGGAGAGGACATAGTTTTCATTTTTGAAAATAAATGAGTGCACCCACATTTTACATAGGAAACAATGGTCCAAAATGGATTGAATTACAACCTTATAGGTGACATGGCCAAAATATGGACATAAAATGTTTTTAGGAATGTTCATATGTTCATTTTTCCGTAGTCATTTTAGTTTAACCCCTAATAAACTCATTTTTACTTTAAATGTGTAAATTATTTATTACTACTGTAAATATTAATTGTGGAAACAAGTGAGTCGACCTTTTTATAAATTGTAAATTTTTATTATCAAAAATAGTGAATCCATTTTTAGAAATTCTATTCCTATAAGATTTAATGACTAATTTAATACTAATGTTGGGGGAAGTGTCAAGAAGGTAGGTTTTTAAAGTGAAAATGGTCAGAAGTTTAAAATGTTTTTATATATAATTTAATTATAAAATATATTTAAATAACCTAAATTGGATAAATTGATTTATAATCGAACTAAATTTTCTTTAAACCCAATTTTTAATATATTTTATTTTATTAGATAATTAAGGTGTAGTGGTAGTTTTAAATTTACATTCAGTATTATTAACTATTCATTAAAAACTAAAATATTTTAGAAAAATCCCAAAAACTCACAATAAGATAATTTTGAAATTCGGTATATAAAAATGAAATTAATTTTGTAAATTTAATTTCATGGTAGATTCCAAATTTAATTTTATTATTTTTTATACTAATATAAAATAATTTTTTTTTGAGAAAACGGTATTTTTGAATCATATAATGACTTTACTAAAAATTATGTAGTTTATTACCAATATGTTTTCTTTAGATAAAACTATTAGATATAAAATTTAAAAATATTTATTATAGTTTATATTTCTATGTTAAATTTCTAGTTTATAATGATCATTCTAAAATAACCGTATAAATAATATTCCAAGGATTTACTTAAACTTGGTGTTCTGTAAAACACACACTATGTTAGTTTTCCATGTAGCTCAAGATTAGCTTCGTGTTGCATATAACACCTGATGAACTTTTTGTTTGATGTAATGCAATACATCAATGAAATAAGTTTTATTTCAAGAAAATCATATAAAATATCAGGTGTTACAATTTAATTATTCCATACCATAGAATATTTTCTCACTATAAATAAAGAAAATTATATTTACAATTCTTAAAATAAAACCATCAATATCTAAGAAGGATACAAAAAATTATTTTTGTTGTAATAGTGTGTACATAAAAACAATATCAAAAAACAAATATCATTCACTTTTGTAATAAATCGTGGTTGTCTATAATTGCTACAATATCTATCCTTGCACCATTGGTAGCTCATAAATCCACCTCTCTTCTAAAAATATTTTGGAATCTAGTTAGTTCCTTAATTTTGATAAATATCTGAGCAACATAAGGAGTTCAGAATACACAATGTTTAGATACTTAAATATTACATTAAATAAGGGAGTCACATTTTTCATCTCACTAATTATAGAAAAAGATCCACTTCAAATGGACTTATATACAACCTATAAAACATACCCATACCATTTACATTCCATGCCTCATAATCATCCTCTTCCTAGATTGAAGGTGTTGCAGGGTAATAAATTTTTTTTAGTCTTGGGACCTTTTTCCTTTTTATTCCTTTCATATTCACCAAAATCACTTCAAGTATTTAATGCCACATGTCATTTTCTACATGTAGAGTCATATTAATAATATTTGAAATAAACATCTCATTATTGATCATGTAATAATTAACAAAAAAACTAGATAATGAATTTGTAGTGAGGAAATTATGATATCGGTGCACAACTCATCGTGTTATTTAATACCTTATAGGTTTATCTTGTTAACGTATCCAATAATCATGAATACATGATTCCCAACAATTGCTGACTCTGCTAGTGTGGTTGTAAATAGATTATTGGAGATCTCAAATCTGTATATCCTCACATTCCCTTGATCAAGATCACAATGGCGATAAATCATGTTAAACCTATCCATTTCCTTATGTTACATTAGAATCTCATTGGCCTTGGATGGAAACATGAAACATTTGGAATTTGTGGCATCGTTCAAATATTTATCATAGTGATACAACTCTAACTCACTAGACTATTTACTACAAGATTTAGTGATAAGTTCTTTCAGTATGTAAAATTTCATTCCATGGAATAGGATAATTTGTAGACATCTTTTCCACTAATGTAGTTTTGTTACGGTGATATTTTTATCCTTGTCAAGCATTGATCATAGTTATTTGTTTGAATTCATGTTTTTTCATTTTTACATATAAAAAGTGAATAATTATAGTAATTTATCTAATTAATGGTGGATATAAAAATATTTAATTATATTCATTGATCAAATACGATTTTATCAAAACCTAATATCCCCCACCATTGGTATAGTTTATCCTATTACTTGAAAATTTCTATATCACGAATCCATATTCCCATTCTCACTGCAATAAAAAATTTTCAGTCAATAAAATTGAAGGGTTTTAGGTTGGACATCAAAATTCAAACTACATTAACTAATAGATACTTGATCTATTGAGTGTAATCCCCAATCCTAAAATCCTAAAAATCGATTTCCCAACATTTTACTCTTTTTTATAGTAAGACCTATATCGGAAGTCAACCCTCGAGGTAATATAATTTAATTCAATCCTATAATTCATGTAGCAATTCCCCAAAAATTTCAAAGCACCATGACTTTGGCTGGTCAAACAATTTGGGCTATCGTTATTTTTTATCTTAAGTAGGGTAAGACTATATCGAATTAATATACATTATTGATGTATTTTTATCTTTATGTGTAATTATCACATATTTAACTTTTTCATATGATTGTTATTATTATTGTGGTTTAAATAAGTGCTTAACCATGTCTTCAATAATTTATATGAATAATCCAATTATTTTAGTTCTATCGTGAATGATAATTAATTCACGAATGCAAGTGATAATGACTAGACATAAATAGTGAAATTAAACATGAACATGATAGAAATAAAATGTTAAAGTTGTTTGATCCTGATGTTTTACTAAAGGTTGGTTTATCATGCATTTATTAAATTAATTATCCACATAAGGGAAAAACAACATAACCATGAAATGGTTCATATCATAGCCTTCCAACATCCAACCTATGTATCACTCTTGGATTTATTTCTCCTCAACTACTTACATGAACAACAATTGATAGATTAGAGGATCTATAAATTAAAAAAAAAAATTACTCACTCAAATGTGAGAGGAACCAAATTAATGGAAATTGGGTTTCCATAAAAATGTTATGGGATCACAGACCATTACATATTTAGAGGGTTGATGAAAATTATTCCATCTATTTAATTTATTAAAAAAATTTAAATAAACTAATCATATTCAAATGACTAGTCTATGTTCATGATAATTCATATATATAAAATGAATTTAACATTTACTAAAATGACATTATATTATAATCATTCTTATTCAAGATAAATTATACTTGAATCAATTAGTTATCATCAATATTTAGTCAACTCTTTGATCTTAATTCTCATCCAAATTATCTTGATATTTTCATGTATCATAATTTTAAAAAAATGAATAAATTTATTTAAAATTAAATTGGTACAAAAATATTACTTTGAGGTAACACAGTGAATACCTATAAAAACTACCCAATGTGTATTATATTTATATACATTTTACAGAGGCAAAAAATGGCATGCTATAATTAACACATAATTCCATTAGTCTAATATCAACATACCAACCACACATAAATCATGGAATTTAAATATCATGTTACGTTTCAATTCATGTACAGTAATAATAGTACTATAAATTATAGCATCTATGCAGTTTTCAATATGATTTTAACATTAATTTGACATTTAATATATATATATATATGTATACAACAAATTATAAGGTATGTAATACCTAATTAATGACCACATGGAACTTATGTGGATACAGTTTTAGAAACACAATAAATTTATTTTGTATTCTTAATAATTTAGAATTATGTAGTGTGTGTACAATCAATCTAGAAGACTAATATATTTATCAACAACTATCCATGAAACACAACTAGGGACTCGATGTGTAATCTTACCAAGATCATAATAGAATACATGATATATACATGAGATATATGGTCGGTGGTGTCTAAGTTACACGGTCAATAATAATGTAAGTACTGTATGAGAAAACATAGCCCATCTTTGGCTAATGGACTACATGTCCTGTATAAATGTTAAACACTACGTAGCCTGGCTAACCATGCACTTGCCTAGCCCAGTCAAATTGATGTGTATTTAAATAATAAATACTAGAAATAAATTAACATTTATCTAATTAATTCCATATTAATTATGATTTAACTAAACATGGGGACCTGATGTGTGCTGGAAGGTCACATGACATGTACTATTTTTTTAACAGGTCAGAACTTTTAGCACCATTGAATTAGTTCATTGAATGTATTACATTAAAATAATTAATTAGTTTGATTATATTTGTGATAATAAAGATGAATAAAAGAATATCTCCTTATTCATATTAAATATTTAATAAATGGAGGATGAAAACAAATAATAAAATTCATAAATATATCAATGATATCTAATAATTTTATGTAATTATTTGATCTCTATGATACAAAATAATGGTCATACATGCTGTAGATGTTCCACATGGGTCGTTCCCAACTCATATTGTATCAAAATGGAAGAATAATTTTTGATTTACCTACTGATAAACACAATGATCAATTGAATTGAATCAAATATAAATTGAATATTATGTTCTGGATCCAAGATATAAGATCATTTCATATTATTTATAATTAATTTATAAAATTATATAATTATCCAAAAATTATTTTTTTATTAATTTGTCGATAAAAAAATGTCCCAATGTTATAAGGTCAATGAATTGTCCAAATAAATATTATATTCCATCCCGTAGTGATCCATATGCATTCCAAGAACCTCCAAACATTTTCATAGGAATATCTAGGTGCTAGCCTACTAGAACCTGATGCTCATGTCATTGGCCTTTTAATTCCCCAATAATATCGTCAAGGAAGGGTTCTCTTTAATCACTCAATATTGGAGATTGGTGGTGGAGGGGGATATCCCTCTATTCTTGATAACATTATTTTAGAGTAATCTCTCTATGGATTCAAGATATTTCTCTCTAGATGTCATTCTACACTATAAAAAATGGTAAAAAACCTTGAGAAATAACATAATTGGGTAAACTAATGCTTTGGTTAGAAAATAAAAACTATATATGAACCCTAATTATTTATATTAATTATCATAGAACCACATGTATGTAGTAATAATATAGTTATTATTTTGTAAAATAGGAAAAACAGAAAATATAAATCATATATTTTATTATTAAACTAGTTTTAAATATATATTATTTCTTTTAAAATTATTAAAATTGGTCATCATTCCTACAAAATATTTATAGGGCATTGAATAATGAATATTTATTTATTAAATATATTTCATTTCATTATTATACAATTAATAAATAAATATTTTATTTATTAATTGGAAAATAAATAATTATTAAATATTCTACACAGAAAATACTATCTCAAACAACAAGTGATGAAATATATGAAATCAAGGAAAAAGAACTATTATTATTCGATGTGATAGTGTAATATTTATTTTACATGTTAAATAATAAATAATATTTTTATTTTAGATATTTTCTTGATACACTTGGTTTGTGACCCTCGAAGCCTCATTTTTTGTAGTGTTATTATAATTTTCCAAAATTCCAATCTTAAAATCTATAAACATTCCAAGACAAACATATATAGGTATTTTAATGTCTTAAATATATAAAAAAAATAAATGAAATATTACTATTTAATATAGTGTCTTTATCATGATAACTTAATCAAGTAGGTTGCATGGTGGTGCTATGAATCTATCTCCTTGATGTATTTTTATTTGAATTTCTAGAAAATGAACTTTCATATAGAGAACTTGGACCATATATTTATTTTAGAAATATCATTTCCTTCATGGTATTAAGATATCAACTTCTTTGGAAAAAATTAGGGACAACTCAATTTTTATTATTATTCATTGATGGAGTATAATTCATGATACACCTAATGTATCCTACTTTTCCATAAAAATATATCTTCATCGGTCTCGTAAATTCATCAAAGTATGTTACTTGAAAAATATATTAATAATAATCTTCAATTCTCAACACCAATACACACATCCATAGATAGAAATAGCTGATGATAGAAATTACTGTTTTATTCCTTCTAGCGGGTCTCAATCTCATAATCTTCTCCACTAAAAATTACTATGGGTGTCCAACCTGAGACTATTCCTCCAAGTCCAATGAGTCTCCACCTATGATAACCTAAATCACTTTTCTTATCAAATTATTTCTTCTTTATATAGAAAATATATCTCAAAATATTATCATCTAACCTCTGGGTTATCATCATAGTAGGAAACTGTTATGACCTTTTAGTTTGATAGCTAATCTTAGGACATTATCACATGATATGTTACCAAAAAGAGAAATCATGATGTGATAATTATTTTATTAATATTAAAAACTAATAATACATATATTCATAAATTACACATTAATTGGTTATACGGAAAATATCCAATAAATTTATACCCAAATAATTTTCATAAAATATATCATAAAAAATATTAATGGAAACTTAAAACTAATAAAGGTTCCCTTCATATCAATAATAACTTTTGAAGTATTTTTTGAAAATTTTATAAATTTAACTCATAAAAAGTTTCAAAAATCCTCATTTATACATAATATCAGTAGTAATCACATTGGATCATAACATACAAATGTATTATCAAAAGATCGTGAAAAATTAGAAACATGTGATCACCACAAAGCATGGCATAAGAATATGTTCAGGATGATTTCAAAGAAAATATCACTTGTTTTAAATATTCCCATAGTGGATTAGGTTTAATCCCTAATCCCATGAAAAATGTCTCATGAGACAAAAAAATTACCCAATGAATTAGTGAATTATCTATGTGAACCAATCATAACATTTTCATGATTATATGTTCAAAAAAAATATAATCAATAACAGGGACTAAAAAATAAAAAAAGAAAAGAAGGAAAATGGGATACATAATATTTCCTCTTATAAATATAGAAATATATTTTTTTGATTTCATTTTAGATAGGATCATAAGTCTTGCATCCTCATCAAAGGAAGGGACAATAAGATTTCTATATATATGGGGGTCATATAAATATATATATATATATAATTTATAATAATTTATATATTTAAAGATAAAGATAATGTGAGATATAATTATAATGGTTGTATCTTAAAAACTAGGTTGGTTTAGAGACATATCATACACCCACAAGTAACACATATCCATATATCAAAGTATTTATTCTGATTAAAAAACTAGTTTTAAAATAAATAGAATGAGGGATATAAGATTCTTTATTAATGAAAACACAAAATATTATAACGTAATCCAAACATCCTATAACGGTTATGGTGGAATGAAAAAAATATATTGATCTCATATACATTAAAAATTAACTATGTATTAATAAAAACCAAATGTTTCATATAAAATATGTAAAATTATTCCTTTTGAAAAAAAGTAAAATAAATTTAAATGGTACATAAAATATTATTTATACATAATTTATGTGTACATGAATACATGAATAAAATAATATAAAAAATACACATAGGGATGAGAATTATTCAGAAAACAAATCTTTATAACATTTAAAATAATGTTTTTAAAGTACATAGTTTCATACATAATACCATAAAAAATAAGTTTTCTAAAACATTGAAAATAAATATTAATATTTTCAAAATATAATTTTCCAGTAAATTTACTGATATATAATAATTTTCTCGATTTATTTATAAGAACATAAACATGGGAAAAAGAGTTGGAAGAGAAACATTAAAGGATGATTTTTTTAGAAAGTCCATTAAATTGAATATGAATAATCCCACAATTTATTTATCCTTATGAATAATAAAAATATATTAATTATTTAATTTCTTAAGATCTTTTCCATGTTAATTATTCTTGTATATTTTTTATTTCCATGTTACATACTATTAAATAAGTACTATTTGGATGTTTTGACAATATTCAACTTATGTATCCAAAATGTCTTTAGTTGGTTGAATATGGTGAATGAGATCAATAATACATAATCTGTATAATAATAATCACTAAATAATTATTATTTTTTACATCAATTATAATTTTGAAACCACCCCAGAATGATGGTTATGAAGAACTAATTGGGTTATAATCATAGAGATTGTAGGCCGTACATATTCATTTTTAATGTTTTCAAATTTCCGTGATCATTTTGGAAAGATGGTGAGTATAATTTTTTTCATTCTAAAATAATAATTATAACATAAATATCACATTAATAAATTAAATACTTCATCAATATTATTTTTTTATTGAAAAACTAAACACATCACATTGTGGAGGTTTTAATCCACACGTGTACACAAATGACGTTAAAATGTTTCAACAAATGGAAAAGTAATAAAATATATTATATAATAATTTCACTTAATTATAAATATGTTATTAATATAGAATATATATATATATTAAATACATCAGTTTATTTATCTATGAGAGACGGTGACTAAAAAGGAATTGCATCGGTTCATGAGGTCGTTGTTCTTCGTACACATAAACATTTGTTTTGTTTCCCATTTGATGGTAGATGATATGGATGTAGGTTGTAAATGTAACAAAATAATATATAATTAAAAGGGAGATAAATATTTTTTAAAATAATTATGAGTGAATAATAATTGAATGATTTAAAAGATGGTGTAAAAAACACTCAGTTAATAATGATACCTCTTCTTCAGACAACATCATTGGGATTACTCCCAAATCCTTCTTACATTGGTTTTAAAATAAAAAAATAACTATATAAATTAGGTATAGAAGTTAGGGATTTATTTTTGCATGGTATTTATGACAAAAAAGTGTTTTTAAATTTTTAATAAATGTGGACAGGAATATCCCACATATATGTAATATAAGTGGAACATTTTGAATTTATTAAAAGACTAAAATATAAAATTTTCATTATATATCCAAATTAATTAAAATAGAAATATTTTTGGGGATATGGTATTATGTGCTTTATATCTCATCAAATGATAATTTTTTACATGTTTATGTGGTGTTTTAAACCATATCTTTTATCTTAAACCTTTAGTTAACTTGGTTTAACCTTTCCCACGGTAACTTTTATTTCACTCTTAAATCGTTTTTATTTTAATTATAAGTTGAAAATTAGGCCATAAATAGAAAAAATATGAACTTTTAAACCATATAATTATTAAATTTTCTACTTTCAATATTTATTTTGACATTTAACTAATTCAATAAAATAATATTTTCAAAAAATATCAATAATGTCAATTTTTACAATATTATTTTAATATGTCCTTAAATACAAAAATATAAATATTAATTTAAAATAATATTTCGAAACACCTATAATATATCACATAAATCTATATTATTCATGGAACAAATTAATTCAGTCAAACTATATTACTTTTAATATTTTTAATATCATTTATTTTAGTTTATTTACTAAATGAATATATATTGTGTTGATGATGCATAAGAATTGAATGTAATTATTTAATCAAAAAAACCAGAAAATAGTCTCCATCATTAAAATAACTTCATTATCATCAAAACAACCATTTAGATTCATTCATTTCTTTTTTCCCCTATGTTAACAGAAAAAGATAGTTAAAAGTGAGGGAGTGACATATTATATCTTCCATTACTTGTTTAATTTTCATATAAATATGGGACATAAATAATTTAATTTCAATACTAAAGAGACAATGGTATAAATAAAATAAATCAATGAGAAATAATCTAAAAAACATTTCCATTATCACTTAGTATTGACATAAGTTACCCTGATTTTGCCTTTTATTATAGTGAGACTATTTCCCTAATTTTTCTGTTCATTATTAATAAAAATTAAGTTGACCTTATTAAATAATATAAATTATTCCAATTCAAAATATAAAACGATTTTATCAAAATATAGCAACTATATGTTGAATATTTTCATTTTACAACAATTCCGTAAAATGGGACGAAAATTAGTTTTTCCAGAAAAATGTTTTTTCAAGAAATATATGTTCTTATACAAAATCGATGAATAGTAATCATCATTATAATTATTATATTTCATATAAAAAAATATATAACCTAGATATTTCTTTCAAATAATTCATTATTATGGGATATCAAAATTAATTAAAATACACTGTTTTCATTTAAAAATAGTTTTCAGTAAACTATGTTTCTCATTATTTAAAATAAACTTATACAAAAATCCTAACAAAATTTATATTCAAAATAAATGAATTAGATTATTATAAAATAAATGTTTTATACTTTATTTTAATATAGAATAAAAAATATAACAAAACATTTATATTAGTTTATATAATTAAAAGACATTACAGTATTTAAGAATCTGGTATTTTCACCATTCAATGAAAATAAATCATTTCAAAAGAAATCCAAAAAATCCACCCTAATATATATCTGAAATTATTATTTCAAAAAATGATATCTTTTTTATAAGATACCATTACTACAAAATCAATAAAAATAATTATTCATTAAAATTTATTTTGGAAGCACAGAATTACGTTATTTAAAATTGAGTAATTCTTTGTTATACAATAATAAATACCTTTATATTATATAAAACTTCTAGATATATTTTTAATAATATGTTAATTCCTATTTGTACCGCCAAATTTTTTGTTTATGTTTAAATAATAATATATTAATAGTGTAGTGTCACTTTTTTAATGTCCATGTTTCATTTCTTATAGGATGCCAAACATAATGTTCTTCTTTTAAAATCTAGGGGCGTTACATTCTACCCCCAATATTAACAAACTTCAACCTAAATTGTTTTACTTCAGATTGGTGATTATTGTTTACACATTTAAAAATACCTTTTAAAAATCTCATATCCTTAAAAGGGTTAATGATACTTCCTATTGAAAATAGAACAAAGTGAAGTATGCAGGTTATTTGGAATGACACATAAATATTTTTACGAATAGTAATAAACTAATCACAAGTGTAAATATACATATTTAGGTTAAAATTAACAACAAATAACTAATATTAAATGTTATATATTATGGTCATGAAAAATTTAATGACCACAAATCCATAAATATATGATGGGGGAAAAGACCATTAGTTCATTAGAATTGACAGAAAAATTATAATATTTTTATTTCAAGATAATTTTCATAAATTTATGGTATTATTTTAATAACAAGATAGAGAAAAATAGAAAATTTATTTACTTGATATATTTTTAATTCCAAAGAACAATTTCATCATTTGGTTATGCTTCGATCGATTTCCACTTTATTTCTTGCTTTATGAAATAAATATCCACGATGGATTTCTATGCATGAACCACTAAAATCCACATCTAATAGATAACATAATACAGTAAAGGATAAAAATAACATCCTCTTGTCATTATAAATTATCCTAAACCAATATATTTTTCATAATATAATTATCAAAATGAATAAACCTTCTTATTAATTTTTACAGACTCAATAACAACTCCCACATATAAAATTATCCTATTTGATAAATTACTAACCTCAAAATTTTTCAAATTTTCTCGACGTAGTATGAATCCAAAAAAACATACAGATTTGATAATAAATTCATCTGAGTTTTATTTAACATTTTTTCTAATAACCATTGATCACTTATAAGGTCATATACTTTAAAATGTTATGCCTCAATAATATAATCCCCAATACATTCAAACCATTTACATAAATAATCTAAATTACTATTAAACCTCATTAAAATATTATATTCTTCAAAAATATAATTCAAAAATTATTCCAAAAATAAAATACCATATTATGAAAAAAAATTACATTGGCCTTAATAATATTACGTTCCAAAAATAGTGATCTTCTTCTAAAAAAACATTAATAACTTTATAACCATATCAACTTTCAATATCATAGACATCTACATGATAAATAATGTACTACAAAAATAAACATAATTAAATAGTTTATATAAGACAAAAAATATTTTCATACTGACTAGGACCTCAGATAGGCCAGTGGTAGACATTGTTCTTTCATATACCGTTATTCGCGGGTTCAACCATTGCAATGTTTCTGGATATGATGAGTTGTCACGGGAATTGTGGCTTAACATTTTTAATAAAATAGTATTAATATAATTCCTAAAATGTTCCCCAAATTTGATTAACAACCTTAAAAATAACCTTAGTAAAGTAAACATTCATGAGTTTTTTGACATCCCTTGTTTTCTCATACATTTCATATTAAATCTAAAATAATGAAATATAATTCTTCTAAAATAATAAATTATTTTAAATTGATGTATTACAAATAACCCAGTCCAATAAATCATCTCTCAAAATTTCTCTAATCACCTATCAATCCTATTATAGAAAATATAAAAATTGGTATTGATGCATGCCTTTCATAGGGAATTAAAAATAATATTTATTTTAGTAATATAGAAAAAAGGATGACCATTCTCATCTCACATGATTATATTTCTTAGTTGTTCCCTTAATTAATACAATTCACTTAAACTACATTCTATTTTGTTTTTATTTATTCACTGATGAGAATATAATTTTAGAATATAAATGAATTTCTAAAAAAATTTCTAACATAAAATCATAGAATTTGATTTAAAAATAAATAACATAGATTTGAGCATTGGGTTTTAGGTTCCATTATTCTCCTTGTTGGTGTTCAAATTTATGTTCATAATTCAATTCTAAGATCTTATGCATTAATTACCACTATTTTATTTAATGGTGTGAATTCTAAAATTCATTTATCATTCTTAATTCTACCACCTATAATAATCGAGGTGGATGACACTCTTTAATAAAAAATATGACACCTTCCATGACCTATCTTTATACTATTGCATTGTATCAAATAGATAGATCAAATCCATTATATGAAGATCTTTTATCCAGTTGATGAGAGGGCATATAATTATTAAAAGTTTAGAAATGGTATTGAGTATAATATCATGGTTGGAAATTTCAAAACTAGTTCTCTATAATATTTCTTACCAAAAATAGAATAAAATTTATTCATTTATGTGATGAATTAATGGAATCATGACATACCTCCCCTAGTCCAATTGTCTTACTAGCCCTATAATTTGTTAGGGTAAGATGTCGCACTGCAAGGCAAAAATATTATAGAACAAAATGAGGAAATAAAAAATCATATAAAATGAGGTTTAGATAAAAGAAATTTAAATACATAAAATAATAAAGTAAAAACTAAGGAATAATAAAAAGTGAAAGGTAGTAATAATAAAAATTAAAATAACTAATAAACTAAAATAAAAAAATAATGTTAAATTTGGAAGAAGAATACGATGAGGAGAATAAGAAGAAGATAAATTTGGTTTTGGAAAATAAATTAATAAAATATACATGAACAAATTATTTTATATATTAGAAATTAAATTTAAATTATAAAACATATAAACTATAGGTAAAATAAAACCTAGAAGTAATGGTGATGTAGTATCAGCTATTAGTAGTCTCTCCCTCTGTTATTTCCAACTCTCACTGTGGTTCTTCCTTGGCAACTTTTATAAGTAGTGAGAAGTAACCTTTGGACACAATACGATATTCAAATAATCTATGAAGTCTCAATGTGTCTTCAAGTTACACTTGAGGATCTCAGGAGTATCCTTCATTGGTGTGGAAAAATCCAAGAAGGGATGATTTGTGGATCTACCATCAAGATCTATGATATTCAGGTATCATGTCGGGCATAGAGGTGGTTGATGTGGTAGTGGATGTGGTGTAATGGCAGTGGAGGTATCTCTTTCCCCTCAAGCCTTTAATGTGGTCAGAGGGAGCTTGAAATGATCTCATGGGGTTTGATCGAGGTTGAGAGTGGTGATATGATGTGTCAATAGTGTAGATGAGTTTGATGCCAATATCACTATCATGACAATGGTTCTTCATAGGATGAAGCAGCGACGACCGAAAATGTTAAGCGGTAGAGTTGTGGTAGTTTAAGGAGGTGTGGGGTGTCTGAATAGAGGCATGCAAAAATAAAAGAGGATAGATTACTTATACTTAAAATTTGAATAGTACCGAAAAAAATTGTTCAATATTTAATATTTAGGTGGATTGCATGATTGTTTATAATGGAAATCATGGGATTACCATCTAAAATGCATTAGGTAAGGGTTCCTGTAGGGCACTTCAAACACATAAATATGGGAGACACACACATACGACTCGTGTTGGACTTCGATCCAACTATTCTTCCCTATGTGTTACTGCACATTCTTGATGTATGTGAGCTATAATGTATTAATTATGCCCTATAATATCTAGCATATCCTCTACCCCTTATGGGATAACTTGGGTTAGGCCAATATTTTGTTACGTAAAAAATATGAAACACTCTAAAAAATATTCCAAATCATAGAAAATTCCTTAATTTCAAATCATTTAATAACATTTGAATATTCTAAACCAATTTCTAAATATGATAACCCATTAAAATCTTCTATTTTAATCCATTTTAAATATTTCATTTAAATTTTTAATATTATTATAAATCATTTCATTTCTTGGTTTTAATTATTTAAATCCAACGGAAATTTAATCAATTATTATTGAAAATATGTATCAAATTTTATTCTCTCAAATACCCCCACATATAGACTATTGGTTCACGCCCAAATTTACCCAAGAGAAGAAGGGTAGAACGGTCCTTGTAGTGTAGCTTGTGTTGTCGATTCCACAGAGACCTAAGAAGATACCTAAGATACACAACCTAAGGGATGGATTTTTGGCTATGAAGTGGCCAACTTGGATTGATTTTGGATGGGTTTTAAAGATATCTAATAGATTTAAGTGGATTTAATTTAAAAGAATGAGTTGATCCTTGGTTATCGCTCGGGGTGGATTGGACGTATTTTCTTTTTAATGATTTCAATTTCTTAAATTTGAGATGGGTTTATTTAAGGAGATAAAAAAATATCATCACTTGCTCGTTTAATGCCTACACCCTCTAATACTAATCACCTATACACATGAAGGATCAATGTTTTGAGAACTTCAAGGTAAAGGATCGTATTAGTACTTGATGTGTGTGGCCTTAAATTCAACAAGGACGATGAAGTTTAAAAATCATCAAATAAAAATCCCAATTAAAGAAGTGATTATACATTAATTAGGTGATAAATAACATCCAATCCAGCCCCTTGCTACTCCCTTGGATCAACCCATAAGTGGGTTAGCCCTCCATTGATCCCATGGTTTCAATGGAAGCGGAAAGTAGACTCATGAGGGAGGAAATGGAGAAGTAAAGAAAACAACAAAAATAAAATGATCACTCCACCGTTGTGTGAATAATTTCACAAGGGTTGGTGTGAATAAATTCACACATTGATCCAACGGTATCAAATTGATATTAAGAACAACAGAATAAGAGTATAAGAATAACTTTTATTAAGAAACTAAGGTGAATTGAACAACTTACTTGTGAAAAACAAAATTGAGGCAACAAAAATGCAGCATAACATTACAATTGAACAAAGCATCCAAGATTCTCAACTCCTTCACCACCACTGCCTTAAATAGGCATTTTGGGAGCCTTGGGTCGAACCACCAACAGTACAAAGCATCTTAATTATTTTTTCTAGGCTATAGGTGGTGGAAAGCTTGTGGAATTTGGACTTTTCCACGCTTGACCCGAGGTGGCAGCCAACTTTCCTTCACCGAACAGACGCGTCTAGAAGACCTTCTAGACGGCCGCATCAGGGTGGGCCATAGAAGAAACAAAATAGAGCTCTGGATGTCTTCTAACCTCCTGTAAAATTTGGGCCCATTTGGAGTTGTGGATTCCGAAATATGATTAAATTAGTGGGCTGTTTTTCTGGGCCGCAGAATCTGGCCCAGAATTGTATCTCTAACTTGGGCCGCCTAAATGACCACCATGGAGGCCGAATTAGCATTAACTCCTGAAGAGGGATTTTTTCCTATACATTTCTTCTAGCATCCCAAGAAATTTTGGATTAATTGGGCCTTTATGTTGGGCCCCACAGTCTCATCAGTGGGCTGGTGTCCAATCTGCCTTCTCCAGAATTGCTTCATTTCATTGCCAAATATCTCCATCATCCTCCATGAATTCTCCATTGATCCCTGAATGAAACATGTTCATATTAGAGTGTATATCAATTATAAAATTAAAATATGTATAATAAGATGAATCATTTGGTACTTTAAATGATGTTCAAAAATGTACCACATAATAGTGCATTTTACGAAGGTATTACAATCATAATGTGAAATGATGTTCAAAGTGTAAAATGCACTAAAATGGTGTTTATGAATAATAATGAACATGAATATTATATATATTACCAATGAATATTAGCCTCATTTAGTGGCTAATCACACCTCCAACTTGAGTTTTTCTAGTCCCGAGCAAAATATATCTCCTCAAAAATGAAAGTCGAATTCCCTTTTCTAAAAACATTTTAATACACAATGATCACCAAAAAACCTTATACCAAACAATCATGAAACCCATCAAAATATTTTAATACAAGATATTTTCATAAGCAGATCCCAATCCCAAGCCCATTCCTTTGATCAAATCCATCATCATACTTCATTCAACTCAATTAGGTGTAATGATGTGTTGTGAATCACAATAGATATGGGGGTTCATTTTCATTCAAGGGGGAAATCATGGAAGCGCTAGGTGGAATCACATTTAATCCTAATATGATTATTATTAATCCCTCTTTTTTTTTGATTTTTTTTTGCAATATTGCTATAGTAATTGAGATTGAAATTAATCAAATTAACCCATGTAGCAAGACTTTGCCGATGACTCCCAGACTCAAAGGCCTTAGGGCATCGTGAAGCCCACATACTCGGGCATCGTCTCGAGTTAACTTAATCAAAACAAAGTCATATTACCATAAATAGAGATAGATTGAAAAACTCAGGGCTAGACAACTCTGGAGTCACGATCCCCAAGTGCCGAAAGCCTCGCATTTTATCAATCCATTGCTCTACACGCAAATTTTTTTTTATTTTTATTTTTTTATTTTTTAATAATTTTTTTTAATTTTTTTTTGAATAATCATATTATTCATGAAAATAAAACCATCCTATGCTATTTATTATGGGACCCCAAAAATTCAAATTAGTACCCCACAGTCTAGAGGACGTGAATTGGGGCATTTTTTTTATTTGGATGAAAATATAAACGATGAAATATCACATTGGACAGCCACACTTTCCAAAATCTATGCTCATGAAATTATACAAGGATTAAAATCAGAATCAGGGCATGCTAAATTATTTTATATTCAGTTTCAAAGAGTGCAATGTGTATTACCATGTTCAATGTTAAAGGAATTTTTCCTTCCATTTACCTTTTTTTTTCAAATCATTCAATTTTTGTTTTTGACACAAAAGCAATTTTTTATTTTATCTCTCTCCCAACTTAACACAACACTGTCCCCAGTGTTTGAAGAAATGAAAAATTAGGAGTAGAGGAAGGGAATAAAAATTTAAAAAGGAAATTGAAAATGAGGATTATGGAATGAAGTCACCTGGTGGTTGAAGTTTGAATTTCTTGCCGCTCAAATTTATTCCTTTGATATACATGTCGCTTGCAAAGTTCCCTAGTGGAAAAAGGAAAAAACAAAACAAACAAAACAAACAAAAACAAACAAACAATATATATATTTATATAATAAAGGAAGTAAAATATATGAATATATATAAAAATTATAGAATAAGGTAGCACAAGAAGCCGCAGGTCAGTGGTAAGCGCGCACCCCTGTCTCCCTTCGGTCCCGGGTTCGAGTCCCCGCGGCTTCGCCGGTTGTGACGGGGTTTGCCCCACGGCCTATGGCGTGGACTTTTTTTTTGTATTATTATATTTTTTTTCTTAACCTATTGAATAATAAAAACAAAATAAACTGATGATACATTGTCTTCTTTTTAAACTTCTGGGTAAGGTATTACTCAAGGATCACACCACGTGACATGGATGAATATGGTGCTCCTCTTTCGTACCCATCCATACTCATAATAGAAGAACATGTCAAAAGTCTATTTTTTTATTTTTAAATATAAAAATGATTAAGTAATCTTATTTGAAAAATAAGGATGATTCAGAAAGATTAGAAACATAAAAACCACAGGTTGCCTCCCGTGCAGCGCTTTGTTTAACGTTGTTAGCCCGACATAGATCCCAAATTTATCAATTTTTTTTCCTGGTTCATAGATTGGATCAATTAACTCAACATCTATTTCCTGTTTATTGAATGATTCAACGAATGTTTTTAACCTTTGACCATTGACCTTGAAAATGTGACCACTTGTGGGATCTTGAATCTCTACTTCCCCATGGGGGAATACATGATGCACTATGAAAGGTCCTGACCATCTAGACCTTAACTTTCCCGTATGTAAATGAAGTTTTGAACTATACAAGAGCACAAGTTTTCTCGGTTCAAAATGTTTGACCTTGATATTCCTAGATTGGTAGGCTTGAACTCTAGCTTTACTGATCCTTGAATTTTCATAAGCCTCCATCCTTAGTTCCTCTAGTTCATTGAGATCTAATTTCCTTTTTGTTCCGGCCAATGAGAGGTCATAATCCATTTTCTTAATTGCCCAAAAGGCCTTATGTTCAATCTCCACTGGCAAATGGCATGCTTTTCCATAAACCAACCTATATGGGGACATTCCTAAAATGGTTTTATATGCAGTTCTATAGGCCCAAAGAGCATCTAAGAGTTTCTCAGACCAATTTTTCCTAGATGGGTTGACAGTTTTTCAAGAATTTGCTTAATTTCACGATTGGCTAACTCAGCATGACCATTGGTCTGTGGGTGGTAAGCAGTGGACACTTTGTGAGAAATTCCATATTTTTTCATGAGTGATGAGAATGGACGATTGAAAAAATGAGTTCCACGATCACTTATGAAAGCCCTAGGAATTCCAAATCTAGAGAATATGTTTTCTTTTAGGAATCTAATCACAGTTTGATGATCATTGGATTTTGTGGGAATGGCCTCAACCCATTTTGAGACATAATCAACAGCTAAGAGTATGTAGAGGTATCCCCGGGAGTTTGGGAAGGGACCCATGAAATCAATTCCCCAACAGTCAAAGATTTCAACCACTAATATGGGAGTGAGTGACATTTGATTCTTTTTTGTGATGAACCCTACTTCTTGACACCTAGGATAGCTTTGAAAAAATGTGTAGGAGTCCCTTGAAAGGGTGGGCCAGAAAAGACCACATTGAAGAATCTTAGCAGATGTTTTCTTAGAGGAAAAGTGACCTCCACATGCCTTAGTGTGATAGAATTTAAGGATGGACTCTTGTTCAGATTCTGGAACACACCTCCTAATGACTTGGTCAGGGCAGAACTTATAGAGGTAAGGATCATCAAACACATAGTGTCTAACATCAGAAAGAAATTTCCTTCGAGCTTGAGTCCCTAAGAATTTTGGAATGACTCCTGTCACGAAGAAATTTGCTAGGTCAGCATACCAAGGGCAGTCACTCATAGAGTATAGGTGTTCATCAAGAAACGAATCAGACACAGAGAGGTGATTTGAGTTGTCTTTGAATTCCATCCTAGAGAGGTGATCAGCTACAACATTTTCAACTCCCTTTTTATCCTTGATTGTGAGGTCAAATTCTTGTAAGAGAAGGACCCACCTAATCAGTCTAGCCTTAGCATCTTGTTTTTGGAAGAGGTATTTTAGTGCAGAATGGTCTGTGAACACAGTGATGGGTGATCCTAAGAGGTAGGACCTAAACTTCTCTAAGGCAAACACAATAGCAAGTAACTCCTTTTCAGTGGTTGTGTAGTTGATTTGGGCATCATTTAAGGATTTTCTTGCATAAGCAATGACATAAGGAGTTTTATCACAACGTTGTCCTAACACAGCTCCAACAGTAAAGACACTTTCACACACATAAGTTCAAAAGGAAGGTTCCAATTTGGAGATTTCATAATGGGAGGAGAGGTGAGAGAGGATTTGAGGGTTGAGAATGAACCCTCACAGCTTTCTATCCAATCAAATGGAGCATCCTTTACTAAGAGGGCACAAAGGGGACGGGATATTGAACTAAAGTCCTTGATGAATCTTCTATAGAAACCAGCATGTCCTAAGAAAGACCTCACTTCCTTGACAGTTTTGGGTGATGGAAGGTGACGAACGATGTCAACCTTTGCTTTATCAACTTCAATCCCCCTACTCGAGACCAGATGGCCTAGAACAAGTCCCTATTTAACCATGAAATGTAATTTTTGCCAGTTTAGGACCAGATTTTTTTCTTCACATCTTGACAAGACTCTCTCCACATTCTGCAAACATCCCTCAAAAGTATCCCCAAACACAGAGAAGTCATCCATGAAGACCTCAAGAAAATCCCCTACCATGTCTGAGAAGATTCCCATCATGCACCGCTGGAAGGTTCCAGGGGCATTGCATAACCCAAAGGGCATGCGTTTGAAGGCAAAGGTACCGAAAGGACATGTGAATGTATTCTTCCCTTGATCCTCTAGGGAGACCTCAATTTGATTGTACCCCGAGTACCCATCTAAGAAACAGTAGAAGGCATGACCTGCCACTCTCTCAAGGACTTGGTCAATGAATGGTAAGGGGAAATGGCCCTTATTGGTGAATGAGTTTAGTTTCCTATATTCAATGCAGACCCTCCATCCACTACTCACCCTTATTGGAAGAATCTCTCCATCCTCATTGGTTATCACTGTGATTCCAGCCTTTTTTGGAACCACTTGGATTGGGCTCACCCATTCACTCTCAGCTATGGGATATATGATACCAGCTTTCAACAATTTCAGAAGTTCATTCCTTACTACCTCCATGAGATTAGGATTGATTCGCCATTGAGGTTGACGACGTGGCTTTGAATCAGATTCGAGAACAATCCCATGAGTCCTGATAAGTGGGCTAATCCCAGGAATATCAGAAAGGGTCCAACCAATGGCTTTCTTATGCTTCCTAAGGACATCTAGAAGCATTCTCTCATGATTGGCTTCAAGAGAAGAAGAAATGACAATAGGATGTGTTTGATTTTCCCATAGGAAGTCATACTTTAGTGCAGCAAGAAGTTCCTTCAATTCAAGATCAGGTTGGTTCAGAATTTCAGCAGAAGTTTGGGACATTGGATCAAGATCAATTTCTTTTTTTAGAGGTTCAGATAGGATTGATTCCTCACATGTAGAAGTTTCAGCAACTAGATTGGCTTGATCAGATTTAGGGAAGGAATTTAGAGGGGTCTCTATGAAATTCGTTTCTTGAAAGGTTTCACTGATTGTTGGACCTAAGACTTCATCATAAGAGCAATTTGAAAATGATTCATGCCAAGGAGATAAACTTCATTCATATGAACAAAGGAAATCAATCTCATTCTGACTTAAACATTCATCAAATATTCCTTGATGTTCCATGGATTCATTATCAATGCTTCCTATCATCTTTACTTCATGAATATCCTCGTCATCCCCTATTTGTGAGCTTGCATTATAGATGTTCAAGTCTAGACTCATGTTACCAAAGTTGATGGTCATGTTCCCATTTCGGACTCGGATAATAGAGTTGATTATTGAAAGGAAAGGACAACCAAGGATGATTGGGGTTTGTTCCTTATTTCCTAAATTTGGTTGGTTGTCAAGGACAATGAAATCAGCAGGGTAGATGAAGTTTTCAACCTTTACCAGAACGTCCTTTATACTCCCTTTTGGAACCCTAATGCTACGATCAGCAAGATGAAGTGTGACAGATGTGGGTTAGAGCTCTTCCAGGCCTAACTGGCAGTACACAACATATGGGATGAGATTGACACTAGCACCTAGGTCACACAAGGCCTTGACAACTTTGCTTTCTCCTAGTTCAACATTGATGTAAGGGAAACCTGGGTCTTTCAACTTAGGAGGAATGGTCCCTTGAATGGTGGTACTCACATTAGCATCCAAAAGGACTTGGTTTTTATGTGAAATTTCTCTTTTAAAAGTGCACAAGTCCTTAAGGTACTTTGAGTAGGAAGGTATAGTTTGGATGGCATCGAGAAGGGGTATGTTCAACTTGACTTGTGAAAATATTTCCCTCAACGTTTCACTCAGTTCATCTTGGATTTCCCCCTCATGCATTGGGGAAATGGTGCAGGTTGTGGGGTTGTTTGTTGAAGAGTTTTTTCTTTCACATTGTTATCAGTTTCCTCAGTTTGATCTTGTGGTTCATTTAAATTTTCATCCAATTTTGAATCTTCAGGTGGGTTCTGAATTAGTTGTTCAAGTTTCTCAATTGATTTCCCACTTCATCAAACAGTCACAACCAATAGTTGTTCATGAGTTGTTTGAGCACAACTTGACTCTCCCCTTGAAGTTGAGGATGGCATCTCCTGAGTAGGCATGGGTTCCTTTCCTGTTTTGATGGTTTGAAGTTCTTGTTTTAGGTAAGAGACTTCTGAGTTCATCCTCTCCATTTGTTTTCATAGTTGTTCTAGTAGGCTTTGTGGAACAGTTTGGGTTGGTGCTTGAGTAGGTTGGTTTATCCCAGGGAGATATTTTGGAGGTGGGATGGTTTGTTGAAAATGGACCGGTGGCTGTTGGTATTGGATAGGTTGGGTTTGGAACTGGTTATGGGTTTGGTATTTCTGATGGGGGTAAGGATTTTGTCCTTGTGGTTGGCTATGTTGTTGGTTATCCTTCCATCGGAAGCTTGGGTGGTCATTGTACCTTGGATTGAATGTGTTTTGGTATTGGGGCTTTTGAAAGTTTAGGGCATTGACTTCCGCTGGGGGTCCTCCTAGAAGAACATCCTTGATGGATGGAATGGTTGGGCAGTTGTCTGTTTTATGGTCATTTTTGTCACAAATTGTGCAAACAAGGACTACATTTTGGATTTCATGGACTTTCCTAAGGTCTATCTCTTCATCCTTCCTAGAGAGTGCTGCGAGTTTAGCCCTAAGGCTTTCCTCTTCTCTAAGTGTATTAATTCCAGTGGTTCTTTGTGGATTTTCAGAATAAGGTGAAGTTCCCCAAGTTTGGTTTTGTTCAGCCAGACTTTCGAGATACACGTAAGCATTATTTGGGGCCTTGTTTTTAAAGGTTCCATTACACATCATGTCAATGAATTGTTTATTACCCGGACCCGACCCTTCATAGAAAATTCTCACTTGTTCAGGTATGGAAAACCCATGGTGTGGAACCATGTTTAGGGTGTCTTTGAACCTCTCCAATGTTTCATAAAATGACTCTCCCTCTTTTTCAAAAAAATTTTGGATGCTCTTTTAAAGTGCAATTGTTTTGTGATAAGGGAAGTATTTTTTTGTAGAATTCTCTTTGCAGTTGGTCCCAAGAGTGGATTGATGAAAGTCTCAAGTTGTTTAGCCAATTTTTAGCTTGATCCTTTAATGAAAAGGGAAAGAGCCTCATCTTAGCGGATTCTAGTTGATGTGGGGGACACATGGTTTCAACAATGTCGTTGAACTCTTTGACATGAAGGTATGGCATTTCTGACTCCATCCCATGAACGTTTGGAAGGTGGTTTAGGACATGGGGTTTGAATATGTAGTTGGTGTCTCCTATGGAATTGTGTCTAATGCATGAGGGGGCATTGGTCCAAGCTGGAGTGAGGTAGTCGTTCATGGTTTGATCAACTACATTCCCTAAGTTTGGAGCTTCTTGGTTTTGGTTTCCCATTTGATTCCCCCAGGGTTTACAATTTGATTTTGTGGATGACCCTCCATTGGACTTGTTTCATGTTATGACTTTGGGGTTTCAAGTATATTTGAATCTGATTTAAACAATCCCCTAGGTGCACTTGACTCCCCTATCCTAGGACATTCCACCCTAACTAGTCTGTTCTAGAAATCGCGGGTGTAGGCGGACATGCGCCTAAAAAACGAGAAAGGGACAAGATAAGAGATCTTGGGTGAGAGTAGAAGAATGGAGGTGAGTGAAGAAGGTTTTTTTTTGAATCTAAGGTACTTACTTGGTCCTCGGCAATGGCGCCAAAATTTGGTTCACACCCAAATTTACCCAAGAGAAGAAGGGTAGAACGGTCCTTGTAGTGTATCTTGGGTTGTCGATTCCACAGAGACCTAAGAAGATACCTAAGATACACAACCTAAGGGATGGATTTTTGGCTATGAAGTGGCCAACTTGGATTGATTTTGGATGGGTTTTAAAGAAATCTAATAGATTTAAGTGGATTCAATTTAAAAGAATGAGTTGATCCTAGGTTATCGCTCGGGGTGGATTGGACGTATTTTCTTTTTAATGATTTCAATTTCTTAAATTTGAGATGGGTTTATTTAAGGAGATAAAACAACATCATCACATGCTAGTTTAATGCCTACACCCTCTAATACTAATCACCTATACACTTGAAGGATCAATGTTTTGAGAACATCAAGGTAAAGGATCGTATTAGTACTTGATGTGTGTGGCCTTAAATTCAACAAGGACGATGATGTTTAAAAATCATCAAATAAAAATCCCAATTAAAAAAGTGATTATTAATTAATTAGGTGATAAATAACATCCAATACATCCCCTTGCTACTCCCTTGGATCAACCCATAAGTGGGTTAGCCCTCCATTGATCCCATGGTTTCAATGGAAGCGGAAAGTAGACTCATGAGGGAGGAAATGGAGAAGTAAAGAAAACAACAAAAATAAAATGATCACTCCACCGGTGTGTGAATAATTTCACAAGGGTTGGTATGAATAAATTCACACCTTGATCCAACGGTATCAAAGTGATATTAAGAACAACAGAATAAGAGTAGAAGATGAACTTTTATTAAGAAACTAAATTGAATTGAACAACTTACATGTGAAAGACAAAATTGAGGCAACAAAAATGCAGCATAACATTACAATTGAACAAAGCATCCAAGATTCTCAACTCCTTCACCACCACTACCTTAAATAGGCATTTTTGGAGCCTTGGGTCGAACCGCCAACAATACAAAGCATTTTAATTATTTTTTCTAGGCTATAGGTGGTGGAAGGCTTGTGGAATTTGGACTTTTCCACGTTTGACCCGAGGTGGCAGCCAGCTTTCCTTCACCGAACAGAAGCGTCTGGAAGGCCTTCTAGACGGCCGAATCAGGGTGGGCCATAGAAGAAGAAAATGGAGCGCCGGATGTCTTCTAACCGCCTGTACCATTTGGGCCCATTTGGAGATGTGGATTCCGAAATATGATCAAATTAGTGGGCTGTTTTTCTAGGCCGCAGAATCTGGCCCAGAATTGTATCTCTAACTTGGGCCGCCTAAATGACCACCCTGGAGGCCGAATTAGCATTAACTCCTGAAGAGTGATTTGTTCCTATACATGTCTTCTAGAATCCCACGAAATTGGGGATTAATTGAGCCTGTATGTTGGGCCCCACAGTCTCATCAGTGGGATGGTGTCCAATCTGCCTTCTCCAGAATTGTTTCCTTTCATTGCCAAATATCTCCATCATCCTCCATGAATTCTCCATTGATCCCTGAATGAAACATGTTCATATTGGACTGTAGATAAATTATCAAATTAAAATATGTATAATAATATGAATCATTTGGTACTTTAAATGATGTTCAAAAATGTACCACATAATAGTGCATTTTAAGAAGGTATTACAATCATAATGTGAAATGATGTTCAAAGTGTAAAATGCACTAAAATGGTGTTTATGAATAATAAATAACATGAATATTATATATATTACCAATTAATATTAGCCTAATTTAGTGGCTAATCAACTATACATGTCCTCAAGCATAAAATCTCAACATTGAAAATAATAGGGCACCAATATTACCATTTTTCAAATCTCAACGATATAAAATAAAACAATTTTCAATGTTAATTCATGATTTCAAAAATACCCATAAAATATCAATTTAATTTATTAAATTTTGAAGAAACAATCAAATCATGTATTTTATTTTATCTGTTTTGAATAATAATGGAACTTATCATCTCAATCATTCATGTTTCTCAATTTATTCTTATCATACATTATAAATCTTGATTTACGTCACTTTGAATCTTTCGGCCCATCTATCAGGATGTAATTCATGTAGAGTTATTCTCATGTCATTAGAAAAGATTTTTTATCCACAGCTAGGTAAAGGAACACTTTATCCACATTTTAAACACAAAATAAACATAAAATCATGAGGAATTGTAATAAATTTTCATATCCCTCTGAAAGTTAAGGTTTATAGGAATTGATATTCTAAAAATTAAGGCTCAAAGAGGAGGTTTCTCTCTTAAAGAATACTGAAGGATATCATACGTAAAAGAGTAATTAAATTATTACCTTTAAATTGAAATAGCTCCCAAATTCCTAAAACTCAATGTAATGATCATGATAAAAATAAATCCTATTGAATTATTTGTGAATCCTCTTGAATTTTTCACTATTTTTAAATTTTTTCCTTTAAAATGATTATTTAGATTTTTTTGTTTTATAAATTTATACAGAAACGTAACATCACATATACCACCTAAAATCATATGATAAAAATCATTAGTCTATTTATGGTTATTTTTTATTAGTCTACGTTATAACTCATTCCTATATTTTTTAGTTTTTTTTCTAAAAGGGTAAACAATTATGCATATTGAATGAATCAGAATATTTTTCTATCAACAAAAATTTAAACCCATACACTTTTTCCTCACAATGTATTTCGTCCCTTTTATCATTATACATTCACCCACACACATAATACTTCAAATATCAAGAAAATAATAATAAGTGGGAAGGAATGGATAAAAACAGCCTAAAACATGGCTCATCCTGAAGGAGTAATGTTATTGTTTCGATGGGATAAGAAATGAGTAATGTTAAGTTATAATTAAAGGATAATATATTTTCAAAAGATGAGCCAATTATTTTTAATGTCAATTTTTACATTAATATCTTTTACAAGTTCAAATAAAATTTTCGTATGGTTCATTTCCCAAGATCACTAATAAAATATGATTAAGAAAAAATATGATGTGATTGGACTATAAATTCTCCCTATAATGGAACATTTGGATTCGGAAAATTACTCTTAGAATGGGTAATAATAAAAAATCTGTTAAAATGATTTTAAAAAATGCATAACATGAAAAATTTCAGAGAAGTTTCATTTAAATGAGTCAACTAATTTCCTTACATCAAAATTCATTATTTTAATTTCAATGATTCTCCCTAACAATTAAATTATCCATTTTAATAATTAAATATTTTTATCATTGAAATGTAATAAATGGAATAATATGATTTTTAGGAAACTCATATCTCATATATAATTCATGTAATGAAAAAATTCATATGTGGGCCTAAAATTTCCCAGCATAATGCTCAAAACATGTTTTCAGACAAAATAATAGAGAGTTAAAAAGATAAACATAAAATTTAAGACCATTTATGATGAAGCATAGAATTCTTCCTTCATTTGTTTGGGTGAAACCCCATTCCATAATTAACCTATAAAATAAAATTACTCATTTATAAAAATGGTCATTCCATATACGCTCAAAATGATAGATGCATTGGGGATACATGCTTGAATACTCTTAAGAATGAAATTTATATCTAAATTACATTATAGAAAATAAAAGTAAAAGTCTTGATATGATACCCAAAGTGGGCCCTAAATTTTTACAACCTCCAGAGGGTAGTGCTAGCTATTATTAATTGTTTAGTGACTTTTGCTGTTTCATGGATTTGAACCACCATATTTGGCATTTATAATCTTGTGTTTCACCTTTCATGGTGAGGAATCATTCAAATTTTGATTATATCATATCCTCCCCCATCATAATTTAGGAAATATTGAATGGTTGGGGGGCGATGAATTGTGGACAATCTTCTTCCATTGATACTACTTGTGAAACCTCATCATTCTTGTCCAGTACTAGATAAAATCGATCATAATGAAATAAATGATCAAATGAAATGTATGAAGGTATTTATACAAGAATAAAACTTAATTTTAAATTGTTAATAAAAAACTCACTTTCTACATGAACATCATATTTCTTTATTTCATCCAGATTAGCTACTTGGACTTCTTTATGGGCCTCCTCAAATGCATGTTCACTAAAATTAGGGAGCTCCGTGTTTTCCTTAGTATGTGCTTGTGTTGTTTCATTATCATTCTCTACAGCATGTAGATATTGAAAAAATATGAAAATTCAGAAATATATGGAGTGATACTAAAATATGATAGAATAAAATAAAATAAAAGAAATCAGTTGTCAGAAACCAATTTTTTCTATAAAATACATTGGAATATTCTTGATGTTATTCCAGAGTAGCGCCTTTAGACGGCGTGTGATTCCAAGCCCCGGTTTGGTCAGAATTAAATTTTAAGTGCATTCACACTAGGCACACCAAATAAATGGGATAAATCCTAAACGTCAATTCGGATAATAAATCTGAGAGTACATATGGGTCTGATATGGGGTATTTACCCCAGTAACGACAAAAAACATGTTGGTGCGGGGACCTGGGTGACCTGGGTGACCAGCGGGGGAAACAAGACCTGCGTGGTGCGGGTCTGGTGTTTGACGGCAGGAAAGAGAAGTTTGGTTTTGATTGGGGAGAGAAGAAAAAAATAATGAGAATAAAGAATAAAAAAAGAATAAAATATGGAATGTGGGGGGTGCCACTCGTGTGGAACAAACAATGAGGAGGGAGATTTGTGAGAGAGTAATAAAAAAAGAATAAAATATAGAAAAAAGGGAGAAGGAAATAGTGGGGTGTGACCCACCTTTGTAACTTTAGGCACATAGGGGAAGGGGGAGGAGTGACCCACCTTTTTTATGTATTTATGATTAAAATAATAATATAAAATATTATTATTGATTTTATTTGAAAATTATCTTACCGGTTATATCTTTTAAGAGAGGCATCTATTTGAAATGTCATTTGCAACAGCGTGATCCTGACCTTGAGACGGTCTTTTTGAGTCCAATATCAGATACATGATTCAGGGCCGAGGAGTGGGCCCCATGGGCCATCGTTTGAGCAGGTTGAAACTTTTTATAACTTTTTAATCGAACGTCCGTTCGGGGTGAATGGGTAGTTGATTTGGGGAGTTTTTCTGAGGGCATTTCGATAGCACAACCCACCAGTGTTAATTCACCACGGTGGAGTGGGCCCCACGGGGGCCGTTTTGGGCATTGATGGTGAATTTAAGCTACTTCACTGGGTGTCCATTTAAGACAAGAGAATTGTCGACCATGTGTGCTTTTTTGAGAGGATCGCAATGGTATGATCTGTTTGTAGTGCTTCAGGATCGTGATGTGAGTTCCAAATTGTACTGCTCGTGTGTGGTGCGGAGAAATGCATCTTCATCACTGGGTATCTATTCCAAGGGAGCGAGTAGTCAATTTGACATGTTTTTTCTAGGGGATCGCAATTGAGTCATGATCCCTACTATTTTTAGGACCGAGACGCGGGCCCAAGAGATGTCGTTCGGACATAAAGCGATATTGGGTAACTTTTCTATAAGATATCCATTTGGGGAAAGTAAATAGTCTATTTCGCGTGTTTTAAAAAAAGGATTAAAACGGTGCAATTCTTTTGGATGTGCAGAGTCTCATTCAAGATCTCATTAAATGTCGAAGCATGGAAGATGTACCGGTGGTGGTTCTTCCTGTGGTGTTTGTAAGGAACCTTTGGCGTGCAATCTTGGTCACTCCCGTGTGAGTGATGTATATGTTTAATGGGATGTGGTTGGTCGTTCTAGGGTCATGGAGGAAGCAGGTTTGAGACGTTATATTTACACCCTTCGCATTGACGTTGGTTGTTGTGTGCACAATAGCCTTTACACTGGAAATGTGGTATACTCTGGGAGTATACGAGAATTCCTAGAGGCGCATGTTTTGGTTTGTACCCAAGTACATTTGTGCTTGGTTTGGAGATGATTTGGGGCCACACGTCGTGAGGTCCCCATATCCGCATTGTGTTATTATTTACATACATTTGATATCTCACAACGTACATGGTGACTCTGTTCATGACGGTTTAGACCAACAGGGTTGGGTGGTTTCCCCTAGTTCTGTTCTTGATGGTGTGATCGACGGAGTTGTTTGGGTTCCCCTTTTTTCCTTTAGCCATGTGGGATTTCAGTGTCACTTCCCTCTATGTTCCCTGTTAGAGTTTTTGATCATTCGGTGTGACTAATACTTCACACGGGCACCGATCCCCTACCGTGGAGGTTGTTTCTAGTAAGGATGGCCAGAGCAGTTCCGGGTTTACCCTCCAGTGGGGCTGTGCAGTGGGTTGCTCATCGACTTCTTTGGGTTTACCCTCCAGTGGGGCTGGGCAGTGTGTTGTTTTTTGACTTCTTACGGTTTACCATCCAGTAGAGACTAGGCAGTGGGTTACTCAATGAACTGTTATGGTTTACCCTCCAACAGAGACTGGGCAGTGGGTTACCCAACGTCCTATTTGGGATTACCCTCTAGCAGAGACTGGGTAGTGGGTTACCTGACGACCGCTTAGGGTTTACCCTCCAGCAACGATTGGGAAGTGGGTTTCTCATCGACTTCTTCAGGTTTACCCTCCAGCGGGGCTAGGTAGTGGGTTGATCATTGACTTCTTAGGGTATACCCTCCAACAGATACTGGGAAGTGGGATCCCCGATGACCCTTTAGGGTTTACCCTCCAGCAGAGACTGGGCAGTGGGTTATCCGACGACCTCTTACTGTTTACCCTCCAGCAGAGACTGGGCAGTGGGTTACCCGACGACCACTTAGGGTTTACCCTTCCAGCAGATACTAGGTAGTAGATTACCTGATGACCTCTAAGGGTTTACCCTTCAGCAGAGACTGGGGAGTGGGTTACCTGATGACCTCTTATTATTTACCCTCCAACAAAGACTGGGCAGTGGGTTACTCGACGACTTCATAGGGTTTACCCTCCAGTGGGGTTGAGCAGTGGGTTACCCGTTGATTTCTTTTATCCTCAGTGCATTCTATTAGGCTAGTCTATGGATTTTCTCCGTGACTACCAGAGTGGGACCCTCGGTTGTATGGGTTAGTGATATGACAACTTTGACTTTGATCAGACCTCTCGACTGTGTGATAGTGATGAGGTGTGGTTTGACTTTCCCCAGAACTCTCAAGTATCATGGGTTCTTTCCCCACCAATACGCATCCTTGATACACGACTTAAAACCGTGCGAGTGAGTCAGTGCCACCCAAAGAGGATAGTGTCATGGTGCTGTGATTTGAGCCCTTTGACTTATAGTTCGGGGCAGACGGGTGGGATCATGGGCATCGATGGTGTTTACTTCTGGGACTGTTGGAGAATCACTTTCTTGGGCTGAGCTACAGGATGGAGAACCCCTAATGATCATGTTCAGGTTTCTTGACAGATCATATGTATATGTATACCTTCTTCCAGTACCCACTCCTTGAGTTTTGGTTACTCTCCTTCTAGGAGAGTAAAAGATGTGTGGGGCATGCCACATGATTTCCATGTATATATTCTCGTGGTTGGACGAGTCTACTCTCCTGCTATAGGTAGAGGAGACACGACAAGAAGTTCATCTTCTCACCATTTCTAGCTCCTTGTGTTTGGACAAGTCTACTTCCTTCCTCGTTTTGGGTTGACTTGTACTCTTTACTGCACTCTCTATTATACTTCTTTACAATTCCTTGTTCGATCTACTAATCACTCTTTGATACCTCCATTGTTGATCCCTCGAGCCTTCGGGGTATCCTATTGAACATTTTTATACTCACCCATACTTGGGCTTTGCCAGCACTTGGTGTGCCCTTGCAGACGATGGATAGGTTTCTCGTGACTACAGAGGAGCGTAGGAGTTCGAGAGCTTGGACTGCGTGCGGTGTTCTTAGTCAGGTTCCAGGTGTGGGACTCTCCCAGTTGTTTCACTATTTTTTACCTGTTACCAGGTTGTGGAACTTCTCTGGTTGGGTGAATTTTTTGACATTTTTTCAGTTTACCTTCGACACATGCTTTGTATCGTTTAGAGGTTGATGCACTTTTTTTGGTTGTTTATAGAAGTTGGTAATTTACTTTCTCTTTTACTCGGATATATTGCACTGAGTGGGATGCGTGTATGTGTTTAGGTATATATCCCAATGCCTCCCCGAGTTGTTTAGCCTTCAGCGCTTGTCGCCAACCCCTGGTCTATGGAGGCGGTCTTGGGGTAGTTGCGGCTCAAGCCCGGGTTGGGTCGGGTCGTGACATCAATATATGTTCATCTTCTTGATTTGGTTTTGGTTCAATAACCTTCTTAATAACGAGTTCTTCTTTATGTAGGATCTTAGTGAATGGAATAAGGTAGTAGTGATCCTCCATCGTTTCATCAAATTCCACCACTTAGGTGGTTTATTCTACTTACATGGATATAAATAAGTATATAGGTGACATTTCTTCAATCATCTATATGGGAATAGATTATTGAATTTCATCTTATTCCTAGTGACACAAAACTGATCTGAATATTTTCTAATATTCCTATTATCACATCAGTCTTCAAATTCAATCACTCTATCTCTATTTATAGAACCCCTTAATCTAGTTCTTAAAAGGGTTTGGTTGTTGATATTCATTAAATTTTGCATCAATATTTTCTATTTATTCAGTGAAATTAGGCTATTTATATGGAACATCATTCTTGTACTCTAGTGGTTGATAATCAAATTTTATGTTATCAACTATATCATCTAGATCTTGAAATAAAAGTCTTATGTCATTACCATTCAACATATACTTTTCCAGATCAATGAGAACATCATGATTTTGTAAGAAGGAAATATTAGCATGGTATAGAGCCTTCTTTTGATTATTCACCCCTGTGTAATTGTTTAATGTATTTAAAACAATGATCATATGAAAAACAATGGAAAAATAATATTTTTATTTTTTCCAAAAATATGAAAATATATCTACAATTTGAAAATAAAAAAAAATATTTGGAAACACTGATACGAATCCTAGAAAATGGTGAGAGTTTTGACACACACCTATTATAGGTCATGTAAAATGAACATTATATTTTCCTAGTGTTGCATACAGGCTAACCGTGGTCATCTCACTTGATTGTATTTATTATTTTTTCAATTAATTAATCTAATTAAATTAAATACTTCTTTCATATTGTTTTTATTTATTCTCTGAATGAAATGGTATTCAAGAAGATAAATGAAATGAAAAAATCTATTTTGACATATAACAAATGAAATTAATTATAAAATAAAAAACATGGCATATTTAGTTTGGTTTTTGAGTCCCATCATTCTCTCTGTTTGTATTTAAATTTAGTATGATAATTAAATAGTGAAAACTCTCAAATGAATTACTATTATTTTATTCAGTGGTGTTAAATATTTAATTCCTTTAGTAATTATAATTCCACAACCTCATGTAATCAAATATGATGACACATATCAATCGAGAATGTGAAACCATTCAGGACATGGATCCATCATATTCCATTTCATCCACTTTTTGGCTCAACCACGTCATATGACTAAATTTTATCTAGTAGGTGGGGAAGATATTTAAGAAAGGAATATAAAAGAGTTTGAGTTCCTTTCTATGGTGGGAAATCGCCACACTGATGCACTTCAGACTTTATCCCCATAAAGTTATTAAAACATAATAATTTTCATGTACAATGATTAGAAACACCAAATACCTCCCCCAGGAAAATCCTTGAGTTAGCCATTATTTTTTCGACTAAGAGTTCATGGTGGTAAGATAAGAAAGATGAGAATAAAACAAGGAATCAAAATTAAAATAAAATACTATGATGATGAGAGAAAGTAAATTTTAGCGCAAAAAGAATTTAAAAATTGGAAGTTGTTAAAAAAACAAAAAATAATGAAAATAAAAAATAAATTACAAAAATAATAATGTGTTATTGGTATAAAAATAATACAAGAATATGGTTATACAATATATGATGGTCTAAAAAACTTTAATAAAATAAAAATACATGAATTATCTATATAAAATAAATTAATTCAAAAATAATTAGAATATAATGTATGGAAAAAATTTAACAATATATATATATATATAACAGAGAAGAAATTGTTCTGAATTCTTGGCCTTCTCTAGCCACTCCATCGGAAGAGTCCCAGTCTCTATGTGGGTCTACCATTACTATTTTTATAGGATGGGAGGAGAAAGCATTGGCAACAAAATGATCTTCAAATGATCCTCGAAGACCTGTAGGGCCCTCAAATTACACTTGAGGATATCGAGTGTATCCTTATTTAGATTTTAATATATCTAGATGTGGTATTAGTGTGGATCTCCATTTGATGAGCATGTGATGTGTGCCTCATGCAATTTATGGAGGCATGTGTCATAGAATTTGATGTGGTGGAATGGATAAGGAAGTTTCCTCTTCCCCTCTGCCATTCTAAGTGGTTGTTGGGAGCTCAAATGAGATCATTGGTTTTTTCCAAGGGTGTCATTGGTGATGTAAGGTGGAGGCAGTGGAGGATATCTCGATATCAAGATCTCTGACATTGAAATGGGGGTTCTCAAGATGATGAAGTGGTGGTCAGTGACATCATGTGGTGGAGCCATGGTGGTGCGAGTTTGATAGTGGGGTTTGATAAAACGTAGGAATGAATATTGTAGGACGACGTCGTTCTGTATATTTTGTGAATAGTACCCAAAATACATCGTCCCACTTTGAAAATTCAGGTGGATGTCGTTAGTGTTTATAATGAAATCTATAGTGTCATTATCCAAACAACATCAGCGATAGGATCCCATATGACACATCAACAACTTAAATATGGTCCATACACATGTGGCATGTGTGGGCTTTCGAGCCCTCCATGCTCCCCCACGTTCTTGAATCCCCATGGTCCACTACAAGAATTCATTCACTCATGCTATGGTGGCTTGAGAAGGTCCTCCCTTTGATCATATGGCTAGACTATCCCCTTGTCAGATAGATAAATGTTGGGCGTGCCTTGGATACTGGGGTAGCATGAGTATGGATAATTTTTTTGGTATTTCAAAAATATGAAACACTCGTAATACAATTTGAAATAATAACAAATTCATTAATTTCTAATTTTTTTAATAACATTCAAAACTTATAAACATTTTCTCAATTAAGAAAACCTATTAAAATCTATCATTTTAATCGATTTTAATTTTTTAATTAAATTTTAAAATATTATTGTAAAGAATTAAATTTCAGATTAGAATTCATTAAAATTCATCAAAAAATAATTTAATTATTTTTAAAAATATGCATTAAATATAAGTTCATAAAATACACCCACAGATAAATCATGCTTGTTTTCAGGTATGAAATATAAAAAATAAAAATAAGTGGGCTCCAATGTTACTAATGTTCGAATGTCAAAGTAGTAAAATATAAAAATTATCAATATTAAATAAAAATTTCAAAAATAAACCAAATATATCAATTTAATTTCCAAATTTTTGAAGAAAAAATAAAATCAAGTACTTTAAACTAACAATTTTAAAAAAAATGGTACTTATATTCTCATTCATTCAAGTTAATCAATTTATAATTACAAAGCATGCTAAATAATGATTTAACTCACTTTGAATCATTCCACTCATCTCTGATTATGTAATTCCAAAATATTTATTATCATATCATGTGAAGACTCTACAAATTCATATACTTGTATAAGAATTCTTTCTTTACATTGTAATTAAAATGCACACATAAAATCATGAGGACAAGTAATTAAGGTTTATATGTTTTTAAGGTTATGGTAGGTAGGAATGGATATTTTAAAACCTAAATCTCAAATAGAAGGTTTCTCTCTTAAAGAATAAATCAAGATACGGGAAGTAAAAGTGTGATGACTTTTTTCCCCATAAAATAGAAACAATTCCCACTTTCCCAAAACACAATCTAATGATAAACATCAAAATAAATCATATATATTGATTTGTGAATGCTCTTGAGTTTTTCTCTATATTTATACTATTTTTATTTTTAAACTTAATTTTTCATTTATCTATTTTTATAATGTTTATAATAAACGTAACTTTCCCCACCTAACCACAAATGATAATAATCATTAGCCTAGTGATGGTGGGATTTTATTATAATATTTCCCAAAAATTTTCTATCTTCGACGTGTTTTTCATGATGGGTATAAATAGTGTATAGTGAATGAATCCACAACATTTATCAACACCCTTAATTCAAACCCCTCACTTTTTATTAGAATGTATTTTAATACTATTATCATGACTCTATTCATCCAAAAACATCAACATTATGATATCATGTAAATACTAATAGGTGGGTAAGAATGGATAAAAATGGATTAAAAATGGCTCGTCTTTAATAGGGTCATTAAATGATTATATGGGTGAAAATAGAATTAATGGAAAGTTTTTATTCAAGGATAAGGGCCTTTAAAAATATTGCTTAATTGTTTTAAATGTGTTTCTAGCTAGTTATAGATTTGATAAATCTAAATGAATGTTTTAGGTGAATGCACCTCCCAAGATCAGTCAGGTAATATACTCAAGATATAATAGGATTAGCATGGTCTTGAAATCCTTGTGGGAATTGAACATTTGATTTGGTATAAATACTCTTGGCCTGACTAATAATAAAAAATCAATTCACAAAATTTTATTAAATTAAAATCATGATAAATATTATGGAAACATCATTTACATGAATCAACTATTTTCCTTAAATCATGAGTAATCATTATTAGTATCCTTGATTCACTCTAGACATTAAATTCTCTATTTTACTCATTAAATATCACTATCTTGGAATTGTAAGAGCATGTATCATTAGATTTATAAGAAACTCATGTCTCATAGATAAGTCAAGTAAATCAAAAATTCTAATGTTTGAATACAATTTCCCAATTTAAAGCACCAAATGTGTTTTTAGAAAAACAAATATAGGGAGTTTAAAATATAATAAAAAATTTGATATTTAATTACCATGAAATGTGGAATTTTATTACTTATTATTTTTGATACATGTTCCATCATGAACTTATAAAATAAAATTACTCAATTAAGCACAAGTATCATTTCATTTAATACCAAAAATGAAAACGGGTGTGGGGATGCATGTTTGAATAATCCTATGAATGAAATTTAAATCTATGTTCCTAGGAATAAAATTAAAAAATAAGTCTTGGTATGATCCCCCAATTTGGGCCAAAATTTTTATTTCCTCTAGATGGTAATACCATCTATTATCCATATTTAAATGGTGTTTAGGGATTCCTGGATTTGAACCACCGCATGTGGCTTTCCTAAGATTGTCTTTCTTCTTTCGTTATTAATAATGATAAATGGGTAGAGTATTCCTGATCATCAAACTTCAATATTATGTACAAAATTCATGGTATGGTTAGGATGATGTATGTATATTCCTCCTCCTTGGTTTCTACTTGTGAAACCTCCTAATTCATGTCCACTTCTTGATCAATATGGGTTACATGAATTAAATGATCTAAGGGATAGTAATAATGTATTTTTACGTGAATAAAAATTGTATTTGAATTATTTTTAGTTAATTTATATCTTCCAATTGGATATGTATCTATATTTTTTTCTTGGGATTAGCTACTTTTACAAACTCATGGGCCTCCTCAAATAAATGGTCATCAAAACCAATGATCTCAATGTGTTCCTCAATGTGGGAATTTCATTCTTATTCATCTTCCTATAAGGCTTGGAATGATCTAACCAAATCTAAAAGTTCAAAAAATAAGGATTACAAAGGAATATATTGAATAAATTCATATAATAAAGAGTTAGAAATAAAATTATATCTCTGAGTTCATTTTATTTCTATCTCTATCTTAATGATGGTTACCTCTTAAAGTTCAATCAATATGGATAGATGTAGGTAGTTGGGATCCCCCTTATTTTTTTCAAATTCTCCAAAATGGGTGGTGTATTCTTCTTCCATATATTGAAATAGTCTTCCAGGTTATCATTCATTGATCAAATAGAATGGATGATCTCATTACATTTCATCTTCATCAAAATTACTCCAAAAATGATCAAAATCATTTTCCAGATTCCTATAAACATGTGTGTCTTCATCTTCAATCTCAAGATATTTATGGTGATCCTTAATCTAGTTCTTAAAAAGCATGGGTTGTGTATATTCTATGAATTGTACATCATCCTCGTTGATTTCATCAGTGAAATTAGGAAAATATCACGGAACTTCCTTCTTGGTCTTCAAAATTTTATAAAAAACATTCACTTTATCAACCATATCCTCCAAATCCTGATATAAAAGTAATTTATCATGCCCATTAATCATATAATTGTTTGGGTTATTAATTTCATTTATATTTTGTAGGAGGGACTCTAGAGTATTGTGTAGAACATTCTTTTGGTCTTTCACCCCTGATTAGTTTTTCAATTAATTGAAAAAATTAATGATTAAACAATCATGGAAATAAAATTTTTTAGGTTTTATTTTACGGATAAATATTAAAATATATATAAAATTTTAAAATAGAAAAAATACATTAAAAAACAGATTTTATTCCTCACCAATGGTTCCAGTTTTGATGCACGCTTATCATAGGGTGTTAAAAAAAGAAATTTATTTAAATAATGTAGTACAGAGGCTAACCATGGTCATCACCTTTGAGGAAAATTTTTATTTGTTCACTCAATTAATCTAATTAACCTAAACTACCTATTTTTTTTATTTTTATTTATTCTATGATATCAATATCATTTGAGAAGCCTAATAAAATTATAAAATTTATACCAACATGATATTAAAGAATGTTATTACAAACAAAACATCATTGTCTTTGTGGTTTAGTTTATGGCTTCCATCATTATCCTTATTAATGTTTAAATTTATATTTATTATTCCTTTCTTTTATTTCATGCATGAATTACTATTTATTTATTTAGTTTTGTGAAATATCAAATGCAATTAGCGATATTAATTCTCACTCCTCTTGTAATCAATGTTGATGACACACCACATGTGTGAATGTGACACCTTCCAGGACATGGAACCATCATATTTATTTTCATCCATTGGATGGATCAACTCCATAATATGAAGATATTATATCTAGTAGATGATATAGAAATTAATTAATTGAAGTATAGAAATTATTTTGAGATCGATATCATGGTGGGTGATCACCACACCCATGAAGTTCACTATTCCCCAACACAGACCTAATAAAACATATGAATTTACCTGATGAATGGATGTAAGCACCATATATATCCTTCAAGACAAGCCTCATGTTTTCCCCACATTTTTTAGGGTAAGAGGTCATGGTGGTATGAAAAGAAATAGGAGAGGAAGGGAACAAAGTAAAATATAAATTAAATAGAATGAGGATGAGAGAAATAAACGTTAAACACATTAAATATTAGAAAAATATAATAAGAAGAAGAATAAAAATAAAAATAAAAAAAAGATAAATTATGTTATGAAAGAAATTAAAAAAAATAACGGATGATAACGTTTTAATATGATGATGATGATAAGGACAAACAGAAAAAATATGTGGTGGAAAAACATTATGAAAATAAATGTGGATGAATTATTTTATAATAATTAAATTAATTAAAAATTATAGAAAATATAAACTAAAGATAAAAATAATAATACAGAGAAGAAATGGTGTAGTAGTCTCATCCTTCAGAAGCCTCTCCCTCTATGGTGTCCAACTCTAATAATGGGTTTTCCTTAGAGCATTTCATAAGTATGAAGGAGGATATATTGGCCTCAGTAAGATATTAATATTATCCTTGAATACATAGAGTTTATACAAATTATAATAATGGATATGTGGTGTTTCTTTCTTTTTCGTGGAAGAAATCCATGCAGGGAAGTAGTGAGGATCTAATTCGAATGTGTACTATTTTTTAGTTCATTTCATGCATGGAGGAAAGTGATATGGTAGTGGATGCGGTGGAATGGAATTTGGGGTCTCCTCTTCCCCTCCAATCATCGAGATGGTATGAGGGAGCTCGAAAAGATATCAGTGGGATTATTCGAGGGTACTAGTGCTGATCTTGGGTGGAAAAAGTGGATGTGATCTCAATATCAAGCTCTCTAGTTGGTCAATTTTTGTTCCAAGGATGAAGCGGTCGTGGCAGGTAATGTCTGGTGGTAGAGCGGCGACGACATGAGGTGGAGGTGGGTATCTGAGAAGATGTTCACACGAATAGCATGGGATGATGTTTTCCTGTTTAAAATGGGAATAGTACCTAGAAATATCATCCCACATTGAGAATTTATTTAGATTTCATGAGATATTATAATGAATTTCATGAGATTAAATTCTACACCATAGCATGGACATGATCCCACAATACATTTCACGAACATGAATACAGGTTACACAAACAGGTGCACAATAAGGTCATTCATGCCTACTATGCTCCCCCATGAGATTGAATCCCTAGGATTCAATAAACATTTTTGATGTCCACATTATATGATAACTTGGGTAGTCCATCTCATGGATGGACCCACCATTTTACCCCTTGATTGGTGTAAAAATAGTCGAATTTCCTTCATTGGTGTGCTATCTTGGGTATGGCTAATTTATTTGGTACCTATGAAATATAAAACTCTATTCATAAAATTTCAAATCATAAAAAATTCATTCATTTAAAGTCATTTAATAAAATTAAAAATTTATCCACATGTTCTTAATTAAGAAAAAACATCAAAATCTCCTAATTTAATTTATTTTATTTTTTTACTTCAAATTGTCAATATTCATAAAAATATAACATTTCATGGTATTTTTCATTTAAATACATCAAAAAATATTTCATTTATATTTGAAAATATGCATGAAAAATGTTTTCTATCAGGTTTTTTGGAGAATTTGAACTTATAATCGACCATAAAATCATATACCCATGATGTTGTTCATAACACTTATGATACCCTCTCAGTAAAAAATATAGATATCCGAGTTCCAAAAAACATGGTTCTAACACCAACTGAAAGGAACCAATCATAGATATTACATAATCTGGATTCTTTAGAATATAATTTTCTTTTATGTATTCAAAATAATCTATTAAGATTATAGTTTTTGTGAACTACAAATAAATATTACATAAATAACTCATAAATTTCAAATTGTACAATTTTACTCAACATAAATCGTTCCTAAAATATAATTATTATAAAATAAAACATTTTTTATCATCAAAAAAATTTATAAATCCCATAATGAATTATTCATTGTTAATATCCAAGGTTATGACGTTAAAAAAACAATGAAAACATGGGATATACCTAAAAGATCATCAAGGAACAAATTAAATGAAAGAAAGAAACATGTCACTTCTTAAATACCTATACAAGGTTTGTGTTTTCAAAATTAAACATTGAGCTCCAAATAAAACATGTATCACCCATGAGAGAAACTTTTCAAAAAATTTATTTTTTTAAAAAAAAAATCATATGAAATCATAAAGCTGTAATATATATCATAAATTTTAATTTTCAATCATGATAAAAAAATATAATTTTTTTTGAACAAGTTTTGCATTACTCCTAAAAATTATTATTTACATTTACTTATACAAAAATGAAAGAGTAATTTTTTTCCTCGAAGAAGTGTTTTGGTAAGGAAAAATGTGTTCTAGTGGGGACTAAGAAATATATCACATTTATCATGTTGAGGATGCCAAATATTTATGAAATTCATGCCATTTTTATTTTGTTTCAGATGATAATTGATTTCACCTAAGCAGTTAATTGTATGGGTTGAACATTTTTCAATTACTAATATCCTGTTAAACATCATTGAATGGTTTCAAATGAGTTTGTTTGTGGAGACACCAAATTCCCAATGTATATCACATCCATGATTCATTGAATTACATTACAAAGGTTGGTGCTTATTTCATAAATTTTCCAATAATACATAAGAACTCACATTGTTCTAGATTACGGGATTTTCTGCTAATCAAACCCTATTGGGAGGATTTATTGCCTATTTGGGGACACTATTTTTGATTTAAGATATGTTCAAAAATACTTGGGTTATTCCCAAGTATGAATGCACTGATTACACCAAGAGAATTATTCATCCTAAATAAACATGTGTTGAAGATAATTAGTTTGTATTAAAGGTTCTCCAACAATCATACATTTCTACAGGGATGGATTTTAGATTATTTGGAAATTTATTTGGACGGAATATATTTTAAGCCATGTGGTGGGGCACTCTAAAGTATACCATTATCCAGGGAAAAAATGTTTTTTGATGTCTGGATCAATCTCATGATATGGGTTTCCTATATACAATCGTGAGAGGAATCATAAACCATGTAGTTATGTGACACTTAATGGGTCACATCACCTTTTAAGGTCGTGTGAAAAGGTTGAAACCATACATTTTAACATCATGTGGAGAATATATCTAGGTGAAAGGTACCTATTCAAAGATGGTGTGGGAATTACCCAAAGGTTTATCAAGGTGCCCGGTTGAGATATAGTCTCATCGTAAAAATTTTCCCTACCAGGGATGTGGCTTGGTGAATGTTAGGATGGATATGGGTATGAGTTTGGACTTTCAAGAGGCTTCTTACATATCCTAGTTAGTTGGGAATCAAATCCCACATTGTTTGATTTGTCGGTTCTAACACACTGATGACTTTCAATTGGTGATACTTTATTGGGAATATGTCCTTTAAAATGTTATGTCATGGTTGGGGATTGTAATATATATGATTTTTAATTTTTTTTGGAGTTGGGGCTTAAATAAATGGAGATTACAAGTTTAAGGGTGTATTATAGGGATTTATATCATATAGGAGGCTCATTTGGGGTTTGAAGCTAAAGCATACATCTATAGATAAGATCCATTTCAGAATATGTGATTGGGTCTTACACCATATTGGAGGCCCGTTTGGAATCTTAAGTAGGGGATTACATCTACAGATGACACCCATTTAGGGATTTTAATCATGTGGATGACATGATCACCACTAACCTCTAATCCCATGTGATTCATGTTTGATGGGAGAAATAAGAAGAAGCAATATATATGAAGATCTTATGACCCATAAAATCCATTGATTGATGGTGATGGATCCAAAGTGGAGGGGGACATGGATTTGATTATGTCATCATCCCATTTTGTTTTGATATCATGGATAGTCACAGTTGGTGATCAATTAGGAAACGTATTAGTCAAAGGTGAATAGGAGAAATAATATCAAATAGCATAAGAAAGGCTACGGGATTACCTCAGGAGGAGGGCCGTAAAATTGGTTGGGGGTCTCACTCACTATCAAATGGAATGAAAATCGTCATCCTTACCCATCACCCTTGGAATGGGAAGGTTCACATAGGAACACCAAGGTTGGAACCTAGGATACCATGGGAATGTAAACCTGAGTATATTCCGCGGGCCCATCTTTCTACAGAGATTACCCCTATGACTCTACATTCCACGGGTATGTAATCCTGATTGGACATGCTGACATGCCCAATGATTTGTTCACACTTTTCAGGTGGCTTCAGGAGGGGTCTAGGCTTGATTCTATTAGACTGGATTCTGGAATATACAACATGGGTTGATGACATGATAGAAGGGAGTGATGGGATCTAGATAGTGAAATTCCCTAGGATGTCCCATTCCATATAAAAGGTTCTTATGCAAGACACAGTTCCCTCAATGCAGCATGGTGCTATGATGGTGAGGGGACCGTCAACATAGCATTGTGCTATGAAGACCAATGTTCTACTCATGTAGTGTGATGCTTCACAGGTCTTGGATATACCCATATAGAGTTTTGCAATGTGTGTCCGAGTTCCTCCCGAGAAGTATTTTTCTACATAGGGAAGGGTTTTTCCCACATAGATTGTATTCTACGTGGGGTGATTATCCATAAATGGGACCATTTGTTTTTCCACCTAGGATAGTACAAAAAGGGATTTCATCTTCATTGGTGTTGATTGAATTATTATTCCATTCATCAATTTATGTAGTTCATTTGTTTACCTATCTGGAATCGTTTAAAGGGATCTCAGTCTCTTGGTTGCGCATTTTCTTCAGATAATGTTGTTTTTATTATTATTTATGTTTTTCCCTTCCTCATTTTTGGTACCCCATCTAGTTATATTTATAGAAGGTTGGAGAGAATAGGTACTAGCATGGTCGGTGTAACGCCCTGAACCTAGTTACCTAGAGTTGGTGCATTATTACCTAAAAATGGAATGAACATAAGGAAATCTTATCCCGAAAGACCGATCCGTTTAGTATTATTGGAAACAGGATTCATACATATGTTCAACATTACAACTTGAGAAGAAATACAACACTAATTGTTTCCATTAGAAACATCCAGGCCTCCATGATTATTCCTGCAAGTCACTTATAACTTACTTATTCATATACTGGGAAAATGAAACATAAGAAAGGGGTGAGGTAAAATGCTCAGTAAGGGTATGCAATACAGTGGAAGATAACATAAATATTAAGCATGGTGAATAATATACAACATGTGCCTTTACAAATAATAAACATGAACACTTTTATGGCAGGAATATGAGCTGAGTAAACAAATCCATAATAAAACATAATCATGGGTATTCTACTAGTTGATGACAACATGAACCATAAATATTACTTTTATAATGAGAGAATATATAATTCCTGGAATTCTGAATCATTTTGTCAGCACTTCGGCCAAGATGTCTAAAATTTATTTAGGCCCCAGCCAAAACTATATATCAAATTGGGAAAGGTCTCGGCCAATTCCACGTCAAGTTGTCTCATGAGACCTACCGATGCACTAAGGAGCTATAGCAGGCTCCACCCATCACATACTAAGTCCAAAACATTCCTCATTTGAAAAGGATTGAATATAGCATAAAAATTTTGTATTGAAACTAGCATAAAAAATGTCAATACTTTATACATAAATCATGAATGGTATAAAAATAACACATCCACAATCAAACATATCGCAAAACCTTTAATACAATATTGAAGATTTGTATCATAATAAATCAACTTCAAACAAGCTTAAAATCCATCAAAGGATGTTGACATATATGAAATCAAAACTTTTTTTTTGAGAAATATCTCATTCTATTTTGAAATCATTTAAAAGTCATAAAATTATAAAACAAAACATTTAATTTGAAAATATTCTTATAAGTTAGTAAGGGATGCTTCAAAGATGTTATAACGGCAAAAAATAGCCGCAACTGCTGTATAAGTTAAAAAAACATTCATAACATAATTTTTTCAAATATGTCATAAATTACTTCTTTTTGGAAAATGACAGAAATATTCCTTCAAAAACATATAAGGTCAAATAAGGGTAAAAATGACTTAAAAAAAATTTTTAGTCAATTTAGACACTATTTTCAATTTTGATTTTGTTGAATTCATAACAGCATTATTACTTCGAAACAAATTCATTTAATATACCCTAACATGTCATATTAACATAGAAAGTGAGTGGAATTCATAAAAAGTCTCAAATTACATTTATTTTGATATTTATAATATCAATTATTTTAATATTTCATTAATAAGGTAATTACTACATCATCATTGTGTTATAAATAAATTAAATTATTTAATGTCTAAAAATTGTAAATAAAATGTCATTAGGTATTAAATCTTTTTTTCTTTCGAATTAATCTTTATATTCGAATTTATCTTATGTGTAACCCTATAATAAAAATGGTTTAATTATTGAACGTTGAATTTAACACTTTTAACTCTTCATTGAATTAAATAATAATAAATTTCCTAATCTAACCAAAGTGGACCTAAAGTATAATATTTTATTACTATTCTGTTTTTGGTTGAATTACTCTTATCCAATATAATTAAGACATGTTTTAGGGTAATAATAATATCACTTTTACCTTTAATTACCCTATTTATTTTTAACTGTGGTAAATAAAAGTCAAAACTTACTATTCACCAAAAATTATTTCCATCTCATTGAACCACATATTACTTACTGATATCAACTGTGTATCTCAGATTTTTGAAATTCAATTCACAGAAATGGTACAATTATGTTTTATTAAAATTTTCAAATGCTCCTAGGAGGTGGGTAAAAGACAGTAAAAAGTTCGATAAATTTTTTATATATCTAAAATTATTATAAATTGACTCCAATGAATTAAATTGAACTCATATAGGTATTATGTATATATTTTGACCTAAAATAAATCTAAATAAAATATATAATTATTTAAATAAAAAGTCTGTTTTAAACAATAACATAGTGTTTTCACTATTCCTCAAAAATTAAAACTCTTCAGAAAAATACCAAAAATTCACCCTAGGCTAATTTCGATATTCCGAATCCAAAAATCAAGTCCATTTTGAAAGATAAAAATAAATAAGATTTTAAAAAGTTGTTATTACTATTCATAACGGCTAATTCGATTGGTTGTGGTGTGTTTGAACTCAAATTTGCATACAACACAAGCTACTGTGTTATTTATAGGGAAATATTTCATGGAATCTTGGGGTGTTACATTCTCACCTCCTTAAATTAATTTTATTCTCTAAATTTCTAGAATATTACTACATAAAAATATTCACGTGGTTCTTGATCATAAGTTCCTCAGGTTCCCACATTGCCTCTTCCATTTTATGGATTCTCCATATATATTTTACAAGATGATTCATCCAGTTTATCAACACTTTTTCTCTTGTATCAAGAATCTTGACAGGCTCTTCGCAATAATAGAGATCGCGTTCTAGTTCTAATTCTTCCTAGGTTAGCACATGCATTGGGTCAGGAATGTATTTTCTCAAGAGTGATACGTGGAACACATCATGAACTTTTGAGATACATGGCTCCATTTCCAAATGGTAAGCTACAACCCTGATTCGTTCTAGAATTTCAAAAGGTCCAATGTACCTGAGACTTAATTTACCCTTTTTACTGAATCATATATGTCCCTTCCCTAGAAATACATTCAAGAAAACATGATCTCCTACCTGAAATTCCAAATCCTTCCTTCAGTTATCGGCATAGATCTACTGCCTACATTGGGATGCTTTGATATGGGTTTGGATAACATTCACCTTCTCCATCGCATCCTCAAAAAGTTTTGGGCCTAGAAGTTTTATTTCGCCATTATCATCCCAATAGGTTGGTGTGCGTCATCTCTTTCCGTGTAATGCTTCATATGGTGCAATCTGAATACTTGAATGGAAGCTATTGTTATAGGAAAATTCTACCTGAGGTAAATATTGATCCCACATACCCGGAATCTCTAGTGAGAAAGACATCAACATGTCTTCTAATGTTTGAATAATCCATTATGACTGTCCATCATTTGGATGGTGGTATGTAGTGGTCAAACAAAGTTCATTATCCAAGGCTTTCTGAAGACTTTTCTAGAATCTTGATGTAAAATAGGGATCACGATCAGAAACACTCGATAGGGGTACTCCATGAAGTCATACAACTTCATTAATATATAGTCTTTCAAGACGTTCATGTGGTAAATCTTCTCTTATATCAATAAAATGGGCTATCTTGGTAGGACGATCAGAAATGACCCATACTACATCGTTCCTTCTAGGATTCATTGCTAGTCCCATAACAATGTCCCTTGTAATATTATTCCATTTCCACTTAGGTATGAGAAGAGGTTGCATGAATCCTCCAGGATGTTTCCTTCTAACATTCACTTATTTACAAACCATACATCTTGACACAAAATCAGCAATCTCCCTCTTCATATTGTCTGACAAAAAATGTTCCATCAAATCTCTATACATCTTAGTGCTACTAGTGTGTATAGAGAAATTGGATCTATGAGAATCATCTAAAAATTTATTTTTTCAGATCAGGTATATCAGGAACACAAAGTCCCTTCCCAAATTTCAAAATCTCGTCTTCTTATATGAAGTCACTCAATCTCCCAACATTCGCATCATTAATTTTCTTTTGAGACTCCTCAACAATAGTTTGAGAACTCTTTATCGTTTCTAGTAAAGATGGTTTGGAAAAAATTTGAAAAAGAATTGATGTTTCACCTTCCATATTATTCACATACCCATATTTTCTAGATCCATGTATGTAGGATTATTTTAAAATCTCATCAATTTCAAAACTCAATTAACCATTCTACTCAAAGCATCTGCCACCTTATTTGCCTTCCCCGGGTGGTAGTGTATAGAGCAATCATAATCCTTGAGTAGTTCAACCCATCACCTTTGCCTCACAGTGAGTTATTTTTTTTGAGAAAATATACTTCAAACTCTTTCGATGAGTATAAATCGCACATTTTCACCATATATATATTGAACATATATCTTCAAAGTAGTGATTATAGTTGGTAACTCAATTTCATGATAAGGATAATTTTTTTCACGAATATTCAGCTGTCATGATGAAAAGTCAATAAATCTATCATTCTTCATAATGACACAACCAAGTCCTTTCTTTGAGGCATCACTATAAATAACAAACCCGTCGTTACCCGATAGTATATTAAATATAGTATCATTGAATAATCTTATATTCAGTTCTACGAAACAATCTTAACACACTTTTGTCAAAACAAATTTATCCCCTTTACGTGTGAGCTTCGTTAATGGGTTAGCCAATCAGGAAAAATTATGGACGAAACAACAATAATAACCCGATAAATGAATAAAACTGTGTACCTTAGTTATACTTGTTGGTGATTTCCATTCTTGGATTTCCTTGTCCATTGAAGGATCAACAAAGATTCCATCCATAGATACAATATGGCCAAAAAAAGAAATCTCCTGAAGCAAGAATTTGTACTTGCTAAATTTCCCTTATAATTCATTTCTTATATGAGTCTTCAGAATAATGTGCAAGTTATTTTCATTATCTTCCTAGATTTTGGAGTATATCAAGATATCATGAATAAATACCACTAAAAATTCATCAAAATATTCCTTGAAAACTCTATTCATTAGATCCATGAAAACAAAGGGTGCATTAGTCAATCCAAAATGCATTACTGTAAACTCGTAATGCTTATACCTAGTTCGATATACTATTTTCGAAATGTATTTCTATTTAACACACAATAGATGATATCCCGATAAAAGGTCACTCTTTGAAAAATATTGATCCCCATGAAGTTGGTCAAAAAAATCATCATTGTGGGGTAGGAGATACTTGTTCATTATTATTATAGAATTGATCTCCCTATAGTCAATGCACAACCCCATAGATCCATCTTTCTTCTTAACAAAAAGAACAGGGGATCCCCCTTGAAAAACACTAGGGAGAATAAATCCCTTGCTACTCAATTCCTATATTGGTTTCTTTAGTTCCACTAATTTCACAGTGGGAATTCTATAAGGTGTCTTCGATATGGGCCTTAAAACTAGGAAATAAATCAATGTAAAAATCAATTTCTTGTTCTAGAGGATGTCTAGGTAAATCTTCTGGAAACACATCAACATATTCATACACAATAGGTACTTCTTCTATTGGAATATTCCTTTCCTCACCCACGGTTATTTCATTCTCTTCCTCCCTAATAATTTAATTTAGTTGAACTACTGGGGGTGGATATACATAAGAATCAGGTAAAGTTAAGGTACTCCTTCTCATCATCGAAAATTGTAACCACCATCTTCTTACAATAAATTTTCATATTATGGTCTGAAAGAAAATCTATTCCATGGATTATATCAAATTAAATCATGGGTATGGTGATACTATTAGGAGATAAAGAGCATTTATATACCCTAATGGGAACTAATTCACAAAACATTATTGCAATGATACTTCCCTAAAGTGTTTATACTGACAAATCCCATGTTAAATCAAATTGGAAATATCTGATTTTCTTATCAAAATGGGAAGATATGATACAATGTGATGATCCAGAATCAAATAAGGAACTGTCTAAACCTCAGGAAACCATCATATTACCTGCCATCGTGTCTTTTGAAGCTCCAACCTCAGTAGTAGTGATCGCATAATCATGGGATTGATCCCTTGTCCTTTTCTGAGATATGTTTCCTTGGTTCCTCGGACATTCAATTACATAATGTCCCATCTCCATGTAATTTTAGCATTTAAAAATGGTATCTTCTTTCATTCACTTAAAATCACTAGAAAGATGACCTTTCTTGTCCACATTTGTAGCATACTCCATTTCCTTTTAGATAGGAACAAGGGTGTTTCCTTCCACAATTATCACAGACCGGAAATTCAATTCTTCCCTATTTTCTTATTTCATTTCTTAGAGTGTTAAACATATCTCTTCTTCTCTTTCTTTTCTTTAAAGTAGTAAGACTTAGATAATTCCTTTTCTATCTTGATAACACATGATAAAATATCTTTGTACGATGAGAAGGATTGTGATACTAATGCTCAACAAAGAAATGGTTTTAACCCATCAAGGAAATGGTCAATCTTACTTCATGGGTTACGTATGTAATTTGCATCATGCCTTTCTAACCTTATAAAGTTATCTTCATATTTTGCGACATTTTTATCCTCTTTTTTCCTATGACTCAAAAATCGTCTTTCCATATCTGCTCGATGGTGACGTTGAATGTATTATTCAACGAAATATTCTTTAAACTCCTTCTATTCCATACTGGAAACTTCTTCATATTTTTTTGTGTTTTGAATCAATGACCTCCCTTGATCAACATTTTGAGAGAGGCGATAAACTTCCATGACACTTTTTCACTTTTGCTACTGCCCAATGTGTGAAATATTTTCTATAAAGAATTTATCCAATGCTTAGCCACTAATGGATTTCTACTCCCATTGAATTTTGGTGGTTGTTTCCTCATTAAGAAATATAACCTTGATCCTCCAAATTGTGGATCAGGGTGCTCTATATGTGTAAGGTTATTATTCATAACCTAAGTGAGTTGTCCCAGTATGGTGATAAGCTGATCAGCACCAGTTTCACCACCATCTATACTATAATTATCTTGAGTTGGAGGGAAATACCTACATGGATTATATCCATTGATATGGTTTTTATTCCTTCCACATGGTGCCATTTATAAACAATGGCATAAACTAGATTAGTTTATGATTCCAAATTCATAATTCCATATATGTAAAACACTTAACATAAATTGAACAGTTTAGGGATATAATCCATAATCATAAAAATGTTTTCTTTGAGGAAGCATATACTCATAAAACCTTGATAATTATTTTCTAAAAAATTATAATTATCCTATGAATATCTCCGGGAGTGTCATAACAAAGAGTACAGCAAATCCCACTATCATGCACTAGTTCCTATTTGAGTATAGCATAAAGTGGTGTCATCGGGGTTTACCCCTAGGTATATATATACCTGATCCAACTCTACCTTCTCGTATCCAGACAAGGATGTATTGTTTTGGAAAAACCCAAAATCTCTACAATAAAAATTTTTAAGGATGTTATTCTATACTAATCCTTAAAGTCTATCTTAGTATAATTTTCTCTAATTAGAGTATATCTGAATCTAGTTTCCAATATTTGTACTAAGATTCCTATAATACCAACTGTAATTCCACGACACCAGTTACCTAGATTCAGTAAATTATTACATAACATTGTAATGATCACAAGGAAATCATGTCCCAAAAGACTGATCAGTTTAGTATAACTGGAAACAAGATTCATACATAAGTTAAACTCCACAACTTCAAAAGAAATACAAAACTAATTTATTCCATTTGAAATATCCAAGCCTCAAAGATTATTCATGCAAATCACTCATAACTAACTTCTTAATATCCTAGGAAAATGAAATATAATAAAGGGGTGAGCTCAAACACTCAGTAAGGGTAAGAAATATAGTGGAAGATAATATAAATATTAATCATGTTGAATAATTGAGAACACATGCATTTACAAATAATAAACATGAACACTTTTATGGAAGGAATATGAGCTGATTAGAGAATTACATAATAAAACATAATCATGGGTATTCTTCTAGTCGAATGACCACATGAACCATCAATATTATTTTCATAATAAGGGAATGTATAATGTCAGACATTTTGAAACATTTTGTCAAGGCCTCGACCAAGATGTCTAAAAATGATTTAGGCCTTGGCCAAAACCATATGTCAAATTGGAAAAGGCCTCTTCCAATTCCATGTCAAGTTTTTCATGAGACCTAATGATACACCAAGGAGCTATAGTGGGATCCACCAGTCACTTAATGAGTTTAATAAATTCGTCATATGAAAAGGATTAAACATAATATAAAAATTCATTTTAAAACTATCATATGAAATTTCAATAATTTATCCATAAACCATGAATAGTATAAAAATAACATATCCACATTTAAACATATAACAAAACCTCCAATACAATATGGAATATTTTTATCATAATAAATCAACATGAAACAAGCTTAAAATCCATCAAATGATGCTGAGATAGATGAAATAAAAACTTTTTTTGAGAAATAACTCTTTCTATTTTGAAATAATTTAAAAGTAATATAAATATAAAAGAGAACATTTATTTTGAAAATATTCTTATATTCTTGTAAGGGTAGTATCGATGATGTTATAACGGCGGAAAACAGGTACACCTTCTGTATAATTTAAAATAATCATTCTTACATTAATTTTGTTGAAAAAGTCATAAAGTATCTATTTTGGAAAACAACAGAATGATTTCTTCCAAAACATATAAGGTAAAATAAGGGAATAAATTAATTTAAACCATTTTCAATTAAATAGTAAACTTTTTTTTGAATACATTTTTATGAAATATGGATGTGGATGATAAAGAGGTCCTAGTAGATAATTGCGTATAAACAATCTTAGATAAGGAAGAGATTGTGAAATTAACCCTTCACTTGTACTTTTCCATGGTTTAGGGTAGGTTATAATCCTATATAATGGTGAAATAATTTTTATTTAATTATAAAAGAACCATATATATTAATATGATATCATATATGATCTTCTAATATTGCTTTGTTAATAATATTTTAGTATTATCATCCTTTCTAGAGATAACTGATTCATTTTCCTTTATATGCTTTGTTATGTAAGTAATGTTCGTTATGGATAGGATTTATCTTATTCATCATCAAAATGATCTTAAGTCTTTAAATATTATTTTTAATCTTCAATTAAAGACTACCCTTGAATGGATATGATGGGGAATGAATCTCATTGTGTTTGTTGAGAGGGTAATCCATACGTACGCACGAGCGACAATGTCATTCTTTTGATATTAAAATCATATATAATTGGATGGTATATCATATATATAGAATCATTATCTTGTTATATTTATTATTTAAAACAATTATACATCATTATTATACCCATTAAGGGAATAATGTATTTTAATAACAACAACACCGCGGTGTGGAGACGTTAAGTCGTACGTATGCACGTATGGTGACATGTCATTCAAAGGATGGATAAAATAATGAATATAGTTATACCATATTTTAATAACATCATAGTATATAGAAGATATGTGATTTATTATTCTATAATGGAAAGAACAAGGACAGAAGATGTGGAAGAAGAAAAAACATGAATGAGGTGATGAAATATTTACTTTTTCTTCACATTATTCCTTTTGATTTGATCAAAAGGGCTTCATAGGATGGATTTCCGACTGAAGGAAGGCCTCTAGGATAAATGGAGGAAATTTGGAAGGATATTTGGGAAGGTTTTGTCCAAGATAAATGGAATTTAATTCTTGAATATGAGAGAAGGGGAAGTTCCCTTTTAAAAGAGGAGTGAGGGGCATCTTAGGAAAAGATTGACATATTATTTTATAATAAAACCATTTTCGTTTTCTAATGGATCCAAATTTATTAAATTTGAGGATAAGGTATGTATGGGCTGAAAACAACTCAACCAATACATTTTATACAGGTTTGGGACACTAGATTAACCTTATCATTAAGATTTAACTCTTAGTTAATTAGTTTGACATTTACCATGTCTCTTGAAATTTTTATATTATATGGTTAATAAACAGACTATAAACATAAAAGAGAACCTATAGTGGTTCATTAATGAAATATATAATATTATTTAAGTCCTTTGTCCAGACATTATATTTTTAGGAACAGACTATCAATTAATAATACAATATTTGTTTTAAAAACTCTTCTATGTCAATTTTGACACTATTTGCAATTTTGTTATTGTTTAATTTATTACATTTTTATTAATTCTAAATAAAATATTTTAATCAACCCCAACATGTTATATTAACCTAGAAAATTTGTTTAATTCACTAAAAGTCTCAAATTACATTTATTTGGATATTTATAATATCAATTATTTTAATATTTCATTAATAATGTTATTACTACATCATCGTTGTGTCATAAGAAAATTAAATTAAATAATTTCTAAAACTTATAACTAAAATACCATTATGTATGAAATATTTTTATCTTTATAATTAATATTTATAGTCAAATTTATATTATGTGTAACCCTATATTATAAACAGTTTAGTTATTAAACTGTGAATTTAACACTTCTAACTCTTCTTTGAATTAAATAATAATAAATGTCGTAATCTAATCCACGTGGAAATAATGGGTAATATTTTATTCCTAATTTATTTTTTGGTCAAATTTCACTTAAAAAATAATTAGGACATTCGTTAGGGTAATAATAATATCATTTTTACCTTTATTTACCCTATTTAATTTTAATTGTGGTAAATAAAAGTCAAAAGTTACTATTCACAAAAAATTATTTTCAACTCATTGAACCACATTTTACATACTGATATCAACCGTGTAATTCGGATTTTTGAAATTCAATTCAATGAAGCGGTAAAATTATGTTATATGCAAATTTGTGAATGCTCCTAGGAGGTGGGTAAAGGACGATAAAAAGTTTGATATAATTTTTATATATCTAAAATTATTATAAACTGAATCCAATGAATTACATTTAACTTATATAAGTATTATGTATCTATTTTGACCTAAAATAAATTTAAATAAAATAAATAATTATTTAAATAAAATTTCGGGTTTAAACAATAACTCTGTGTTTTCACTACTCATCAAAAATTGAATGTTTTCATAAAAATACCAAAAATTTACCCTAAGCTAATTTCGATATTCAGAATCCAAAAATGAAGTACATTTTGAAAGATAAAATTTATAAAAATTTAAAAAGTGGGTATTACTATTCATGATGGTTAGTTTGATTGGTTGTGGTGTGTTTGAACTTGAAGTTTCGTACAACACAAGCTACTGTATTATTCAAAGGGAAAATTATCGTGGAAGTATAGGGTGTTACATTTTGTCATCTATGGAAATACTCGAGGGATTCCAATTTGGGAGCCCACAGATTTTTCTTGAGGACGTGAATTTCTTATTCCTAATGATTAGGCATTCATGGGGATGGAAATAACCATCTCGATCCCATAAACACCTTCATTTTGTTTTTTGGAGTTGATAGTATTTCATCGTATGAGGAAGTATTATTTAATGGGGGATACTTTTTTACAGTAGTTTATGTCATCGCCTTAGTTCCGCAAATTAATTCATTCAATTTGAGGTGCCAACAACACCATATCCATTAGTGAAATATTGAATTCTCATATTATTTACGACATGGTGCAATACCATGAAGAGTGGTGTTCGATGAAACAAGTTGTGCTTTGCAATATCATGGCATGAAATATTTTCATTAGTTTTATTCTTAATTTTATATATACCCCTTTTTAAATCTAGATATAATTATAATATTTTTTAATTCATTATTTTTAGGACCCACAAAAATTTTCCCATTGGAATGGATTCTGATCAGGATGAAAAGGAGGTTATTCTGAAGTATAAAGAAGACTTGTATTCAACTGGTTTTTGGCACGCTGGTGGACCCACAAAATGAGACTATTCCTATAAATATAGGGTTCATCTCATTTTTCATTTACGAGATTTCATGGTTAACATGGAACTCCAAAAACTATCTCTATCTCATACAACTTCTATGAACTATCTCATTTGTGGACGTTTCATTCATGAAGTTATATTCTTCATTTATGAATTAAACTATTTAACCTTAAATGTCACTTCATGATTTTCCACGTAATGGCTAGACTATTCTTAGAAGAATTTCTCTATGGACCTTCACATAACTTTATATCACTTCATGGGCCATCGTCTTTGTGAGCTGACAGTTTGTGGAAAATGCATTGATGATAAAATGTTATATGTGTCATTCTATAAACTGTTGGTCTTCTAGACTATGCCTCATCTTTAAAACAATAATTTGAATTTATTCCTATCCTTATGACATGGATAAAATTTCTTTTTTTGTCAAAAAATTCAACTAAGAGTTTCAATTCCATGGATATGGATATTAAAAAGATCCTTAGATGTCATATCATTTTGGTGGAGACTGTTCCGAAGAATCCTCTTTTCTATAACTTCTATCCAACCCACTATCAAACCTACTACCACTTTATAAAAATAGACATTACAATGATGATCCCCTTCCACCAAATTACTTGTCTCCCCTATCTGCCTTGTCTGAGGTGTCTCATGAGCATTTCCATTTGAACTAATCTTCCATAGGGAAGATCATTTCTAGTTCAGGTATATAAAATTCCTTTTTTATGAATGGATCTATTGGTATGAAATGAAATAGAATCAACAGTGATATATCCTTGAAATAATCAATTAAAGACTATCCATAAATTTCTATCCTCTCGAGAATTAATCCATATGAGGGTTGATCTCCATGTGGGATTTTCGGTCTAGAGGGATCTTCTCATATAAATGGGTTTGGTCCTTCTGGGTGAAACATGAAAACATGAAATTCCCATAACTATTAGATGGTGTTAGCTTATGCATGGAAATGTGGGTCACATAATTCACATTTTATTCCCCAAACAATGTTCTTCCCATATTTATCCGACATTGGCGCTTGAGAACCAACACTTTACATATCTCACACGATAAAGTCCCGATCATCATAAGGGATTTCTATTAGTTGTGGGGAATCCATGTTATTGGAAACATGTATGAAAATTTCCAACCACTAGCCACTAAATGTGAATACATCCAGAATGTGTCTTCGTTTTCAAGGGATCTGGTGATCATAGAAGATAAATTACTTGGTCAACCTCTCCACACCAACTCAATCATTCCATTTTATGGTCTGATAATGTTTCTTATTGACTGTTAGTCATATGAAGCTAAACGTACACAATAGAAAGAATCACTGACCATAATAGACATGAATAATTCAGGGTTTATACTAGGATACTCTCAATGTGGTCCAGTATACCACATGGGGATAATGAATATGTCCATTCATATATCCTAAATATATTTTGGAAAGTTTTTTCCCTATTTCTGAATAGATGGTTCTTCCAATATAGGGATTTTTATAATGGTGTTAGGTTATGTACCATAATTATGGCAGCCAATATAGATAGGGGAAACCCATTAAACCTAGTTATGCCCACCCTTTATCAGATATCCAAATTATTGGGTAAAATTCAAGAAGGCATCTCTCTACATCATCTTTATCGGTCGTTCCATTTATTATATGATTTAGTTGCAGATCACTATCGATGATATTAATATTTGTATACCAAGACCATTCCAGATTCTACCTTCCTCCCTGTATTTCTTAATATTGTTTGTATTCACCTATTATCAATAGGTATAATTGGAGAAATTGAACATTAGAGAAATCTATCCCACATTAAATTCATCCCTTACCAAAATCCATTAAGCATGGTGGTTTATAATTGTGAAAGAGGTTCAAAGTAGTGTTTTTACATCATCTATATACAAGATGTTAATATAGCTTAATGGGTGTATATGGTAACAATCCCTAAATTATATACTCTTTACTCATTTCCTACTAATTGAGATGCATGAAACCAGTTTCCATTTTTCCCTTTCCTCAAATTCAGGCATCGCACAAAGTTATTCTTCGCCAGTAGTGGCTGATGACAATTCCAAAATATTCCAAAAAGAAAATTCTCTTGTCTAATGTTGAAACACAGGTTAATCTACCCCATGATTATGAAAGTGTGTGGATAGATAAATATCCCGATGTGATATTTGGGAATACAGTTCAATGGGTTCCCAAGCTGCTGGCTTCTACTATTAATGTTCCTAATACACCCTTATAATTAGTTTCATAGGAAGAGAGAATCCAATCTCAACAATCTCGTCCTCTTAGAGGATATTAAACCTCAACCCCCTGCTTACATAAATTAATGAGGATCTGTGTCTTTTAACTAATACTGATGATATCTGTATTGATGCTGGTCCTAGTGGGATAGCCAGGGGATCCCTGAAAATTAATGTTGAGCCTTTCAGTGTGGTCCAAAAAGATGGTCAAGAGGTAGGGGTATAATATTTTACCACTTTTCATTCATTCTATAATAAGAACATGTCCGATGTGGTTTCACTACAAAATTATATATATGAGGCAGTGATCAATTAGAATTAGGATTCCTACCTAATCCATGAACACCAAACTATAAAATATGAGAATGGAACCACATCTAAACCATTATATCAATGGATACACTAGAATAGATTGTCGATATGTTTTATAGAATTCTCAAGATTTTCCCTGTCATGGGATTAGGTGGGTTCAATTACAACACCTGCATATCCTAATACCAATGATTTCCACAGCTTCGGGATACTTAGTTTCTTACAAAAACAACCTCCCCCATTTTAATGATACAAATCATCAAACTAGAGCCTTACGTGATATCACAATATAGAGGCACCACTAGGTTGTTAATGAAGAAAGTTCATATGATCATTTGGTTTCATATACTGAGAAGATGTGAGAATAAAAGGATTTTCTTATAAGGTTAAAGGCATAAAAATCATTGAAATATAAAAAATACGCATTTATAAAGATGAAAGATCAAGATATAAAGTCCATCATTAATAAGATTCACCCAATAGATGTAATTTATTCCAATCAAAGTAAAACAAAATAATGGACACTTAATGGTGTGATTTAGGTGGATGTAAATATTTTGATCAAGGCATGAAAGGATTCATTATAACCATTTTGAATATTCTTTGTCTCTTCTACTTTTGTTTCTAAAATAATCAGGGAGATACTTATGTATGTGTATTCTCTTCAATTCCAATTTATGGAATGAAATAAGTTATATCTATTGTATGTCTTTTTTCTTTTCCAGAAATGTTAACAAATCACAACATGTAACGTGTTTTGAAATATAATATATTTTATGACTTTAATAATTTAGTCGCTTCATATCACTTTTATTCACAATCTGGGATAACCAATTTGAATTTCACATGTAATTATCTAATCTTTTCTTAATTTGTAGGACTCAGTGAATGTGGTTTTGAGTATTGATAGGGATACAAGAAAACCCCCAATAAAAGTGTTTCTTTTCTATTACTACACAAATTTTTTCCATTGTATAGTCTGATGTAGACCCTGAGGGAATAACTAGAATTTTTATTATGCCACCCTTTTGGGTTTTCAACCTAATTTTTTTTTTCTTTTTAACATTTTTTATTTCTCTATTTTGTCCAAAACCATGATAATAATTGGTCTAGTGAGTTTATACTCGACTTTTAACTAGGGTTCACATTGAGGGGTTTCAGCATAGAAATTATTCTCTCTCTTTTCATAGGTAGTTTAGAGTCATGAAAAATATACTATTAGCTTTGATGCTTTAGGTATAATAACATTGACCATGAATAATGATGTGAGGGCCCCAATATGGTGTATTTTCTGAGAATGTCTCAATAATTTTCAATCACAGATGAGGAATTTTTCATTACCGTCGGTTTATGATTTCTAGATTTGAGATATGATATGGGGTAAGTATGTGAGAAGTAACTCAATTAATGGTTTCTAATATGATGTTTTTGGGGCATACAGATTTATGACAATCCTCTCTTATGAATAATTTTTCCATTGGATGATGGGAATTTTTTTGGGAATTATGAAGAGATAACTCAGGAATATTATGCACATTCAAACAAAGGTTTCCTGAAAAACAGAACCACCATTTCCCATGGCCAAATAATTTTATTGAAATTCATATTTCCCAAGAACATGAAGGGTAGATTGTCTGGGTATTGAAGTATGAAAATGATGAGGTAACATGTATCATATTTTTCTATGAATGATAATCCACTCCTAAAAATATTTGGATTCTATAAATGAGGGTTGAAGAATGTTATGGTTTAATGTTATGAAACTAAGATATGGATGGTAAAATATAATATGTGTGGTTTTTAAATCCATGGAGTGATGTGGAAAAAACACATCATTTGTTTTGTATAGGGGTTGGAAGAGCCTCTTTTGGGGATGAATTTTACTTTGGTAGACAATCTTTTCTATGGGAAACATAGGCAGAGCTGACTAGGTTATATTATTAATAGACAATTAAAGGTGTCCCTATGACACTAGACCTCTACTTTTGATGTATAAGGAGTTTTATGGGGATCTGGACCATTCAAAAAACATATTATGGTTTGTGATAAGAGGATTCATTTATATAATAGGGCTGTTCCAAGTCAAAAATTCTAAGAAATATGTAGAGATGATTCAATTATGTTGGTTTGATAGAAATTTGTATATATATATATATATTTCTGTGAGATTATATATGTGGATGGGCCCAAAACATGAAGCATTTAAATCATTGTGTATCTCGTTGAAATGATAATGAAGACATGTGTAGTTTTGGAGAGCTTCCTCATGGTGGTGAGACCCATACACTGGAAAATGGGGACATTATTTCCTCATGGATAGACCTAAGATACATGGTGTACCCATCACTATGTATCCTATTTTGATTGGAATAAAGACAGATCTAATTCATTTATGTTTCCATGAGAGGATCTACCTCGTTCAAAGGGGAGGGGGATTTGTAATTTATTCAGTGGATGGACCCAAGATTGAACATTTGGTTTTCACTACATATCCTATGATAATAGTAATCATGCCACATGTAATTCCTAATATCATATAGTTTAGTTTCATGTGACTAAGAAATATTTCATTTCGTTTAACATAGTGTGTTGAGGATGACATCGAGTCCAATATTTTATATTCATATTTCTAGGACAATTTTTGATAACCCTCTTGAATAACTGGTGGCTAATCGGACATTGAGATTCTGACATGCCTCGAAAGTAGGGGGTAAGGTGTCAACTATGATATCTTGAATTCATGTGTCAGGTAAAATTATTGGGGAATAGAATCTATTTGGGCTTATAGAGATAGATGTGGCCTCTCATGAGGATGAATTTTCCTTTGGTGGATAAGAGTGTTTTATGGGCGACCTATGTAGATCTAATTGGTGCATATTATTCATGGTCAAACAAACGTGTCCCCAGGACTCAGACCCTAAATTTCTAATGGTCAAAATAAGATTTTTTTTGATTTGAAATTGATCGGGGAATAAGTATTTATAAAAGTATTGAACATTTCTAATCATACAATAAAAATTCAGTCCATGATGAGACATGAAGTGTGAAATTCCCTTTATATATCTAACTCATACATAGAAGGTCACTTATATTTCCTTGATTAATATCTAAATGTGGTACCCAAGCATGAGATCCCCTATATATATCTCTATTTTAATAAAGGATATGTGACCATTTTTATATTTATATTATCTATGTATGGGATTAAGTGACATGTCCTAGGAGTCACTATATATCTCTTCGAAATGATAGTCAATCCATCCTTCATTCTTCGGGCACCATCCAGTTTGATGTCATACGAAAAGGAAAAAGGATTCCAAATGTGAAGAGTAAATATTATAGATGGGCTTGATATTATTGATCTAGGCATCACAACATTTATCACGATGATATAAATCATGCCACATGTTGTACTTGAAAACCCATAAAGTTTAACATCATCTGGTAATGAAAATATCTGACTGATGTTAATGAAGATGAACATCATGGATCAATGCAGTTTAACATCTTATGGTGAGGATAATTGATATGACTTTTATGGTCTTTTTACCAGGAACATAGAACCCCTGATATTTATTGATATTCCTTGTTCTTATCAGGAATCCCTTATTGGACCTCCAAAGCCCACGTGAGATGTGATCGGTGTGAGAAACAAGGGGTGGGAAAGTATTACTACACCACACAAAGGTAATAAAATGATATAATATAATTTTTTTAATTTTTTTTACTAAACTGAGATGTAGAATCTAGGATTCAATATATATCCCACATGGAAAGAAAATAATCCATATATAGTACTTAAAAAGGGTTCGCTATAAAAATCAGAATTGTACATAAGGAAGAGGAAATTTTTCCCCATTTTTGTGGATGGACCTGGGACTAGAGAACTTGGTCTCACTGCCTATACTATATAAACAAGAATCAATCCACATGCAGTTCTTATTGCACATCCCCACACAGATCTGACTCATGTATGAAGAGAGGGATTTTTTCTTGGAATGGTCTTATAGACAGGTTCTATTCTGGAGTCCCTTATATTGATTTAGTTTTCCTACAAGGGATGGTTCATTTTTTATAATTCATGGCTGGACCTAATAAGATTTTATTTTTCATCAATATGTATCTCATTATTTTGAGAATCAAGACTTACATTGTTCTTGATGAAAATACCCATATTCAACTGAGGCCCACACACAAGAAGGGGGTAATTTGTTTTCCTTGAGGTGGCTGGACATGGAAGAAAATTCTAGGAATCACTACATATATCATAGAATGGTAATCAAGTCATACGTAGTTTGTGAATATGGAATTGGTGGAAACTAATATCGAGGGAAATGTTCTCTTGGGTGAGCATTACAGTGCTATGTAGTTTGAAATCCTACAACGATGACATTGGTGTTATGTAGTTTATTTTCATGTGAAATCAACATTGTACCATGCAATTTAATGGCATATAATTAGGACAATAATCTTGTAGTTATGGGAAGGATTATTTTTTTGACTAGCAAGACACTCAATCCTGACATGAAAGGAGGCTCTCAGGACAAAGTCTAGTAACAGAATCAAAAAATGGGTGGAGGAAAATTGTCGGTTTCTCTTGATATTAATTTTTTAGGAATCAATATGTATCCGTTAAAAGATATAATCAAGCCACACCTAGTTTAGGAGAATGAGACTCTCTATGTGGATCGAGCATTCATGTAGTGGTAAGATATTTTTTCCTCTCTCCCATAGAGATAAAACTAATATGCAACAAATAGTTTATTGATTTCATGATTCCCATGCAGTTTAGTGTAATGTGTTGAGAATGATATCATCGATTATTTTCTCATCATGTGGTCAGGATGATTTGACTTTTGATTAGATGGAATATTTCTTCCATAACCTTTTATTGTTGGGGGTATTGGTGTGTTTTCCATCCAATAAAATTAGTGAATGAGCTCTATTGGTCTAAAACATATGTATTTTGGAAATTCCCTCCCATGATGGTTCCAAAAATGGGGTTTGCATTCCAATTATCATCAGATTTTAGAGGACCAATACCATCACCCCTTCAAGGAATTATTAGAGGAAAACCTTTTCGTTAAAAGATCATGCAATACGGTTTTGGTGGTATTCCAGATGATGCAAGGTATAGAATATTTTTTCATCCAGTCACTATGATTCATCCAACCCCTTATATAATTTCTCATCCAAGGATAATTGATTTCATATGGCCATGTGTAGTGAGGAAAATTAAACATCATTTGGTAGCACCATGTCTATCACACACACTAATGTGTATGGGGTCACCTTTGTGGCATTGTGGGTTGTGGTCCAATAATTCCGAAAGTCATTTAGGATTTTTCCCATCTTGAAATTTTTATCCTTATCTACCATCTTGAGGAGTATATTAAATAGGTTTGTGATGAGGGCCTCTGTCATTTTATTAACTGTTTCATGGTATAAGGATGAATGGTTGTATTTGTTATCATACTTCTAATATTACTTTCCCAAATCAACCAAAGTGAATTTGGGGATTCTTTCTATCAGTATTGTATGAGGGACATGAAATATGGTAAAGATGTTGTCTTCAAAAAACCTAACAATGGTCATTTCCCGGACTTCATTAATCGGTATGGATTTGGAAAAAATGTAGAAAATGTCATTTTCAATAAGAATGTACTTAAAATACATTTCTATAGTTATAGGATATGGTCCCATGATATCTAACAATCATATGGAAAATGTCCTAGAGTAAATGGATGTGTGCATCAACTCCTCAGGTTGGTGAATGAAATTGGCATGGACTTTGCTGGAATGTAACATTTAGAGAATTTAGTGTAGTCCTATGTTAGTGTGGGTTAGGAGTATACAATCCTTAAATTTTTTTGGAAATATTGAGTCATAACTGGTGGACACCACAGGCTCAGACATACAATTCATTCATGACTACAATAGTCTCTACTTCATCAATGAACTTAAAAAAGGACCCCACCATGGATCTATTATTCAAGTACTCTTGAATGAATTGTTCCATCATATAGAACAAAGTTAATCAATATTCATAGGATCTTATCTCTCTTAGCACTATCAGGTGTGAGTTCTCCACATTTTTTTAGTCCAATATTGATGTCATTCAGCCAATGGTTGAATCTTGCAGTTCATGGATGTGACTAATCTCTTCGATCTATTCTATATTTTTTGAATGAAGTGTGAGACCATATGGTAGTGAGAAATGATGATGACTATTTTATACCTCACAATATCTTCTAGAGTTGTGGATATTCTTCCTCAGGCATCGTCTTAGGCATTCTATGGCCTTGGAACCCAAATCAACGTCATCTCTGATAATCATTCCACCATTATTCCTCTCATGTGATTACGAAATAGGATTAACTCTTCATTTTTAATAACATAATCATCATTATCCAGATTTATGACCATTTTTGAATCGCCTTTTTCATATTTTTTACTTATACTTGAAGTTACAAATCAATCCCTATAATGGGAGCCTGATATTACACTGTATTGTTTGTGAACCCCTTCGATGCGAGGAAGTAGTAAAGAATGACTGCCTTTAATGAGGATATGAGTACGACTCCATGCTCTACTTTTTGGATCCTAGGGTCTTCCAATCTATTCCATGTTAGTCTTCTAGAAACACCATCATAATTAATCTCCCATATATAGGGGTCCTATTTAACATGAAAAACTCATCATTAGTTTATTTATTTACAAATGAAATCATTTTTTCCATGGGGAAATCAGCTAGAAAATTAAATAATGTTTGGGATTTGATTTATTTTTGAGGCACGAACTGGATGTCAAACAAATATAGGATGACCACCCACCATGGTACATTCTCGGTCAACAATGGATGGTTGAGGATATATTTAATTGTTTTACTATGGGAGACCAAATGTACCTCAATGTTCTATAGATATCGTCTCAGTTTTAGGACACCAATGATTAGTGTTATATAGCTCTTCTCGATATCTTAATACCACGTATCATAATCAATAATTTTTTAACTGATATAAAATATTTTATTTTGAACTGGTGTCATTATTATTTTTTCAAATAAGGCAGCCATTTATTTCTCCAAGGCATTAACATCATGAATTAGTGGTATTCCTTCAATAGGAGGAATTAGAACTCGATGACTCAAGAGGTATTTTGTGGTACAGTTGAACACTTCTAGACAATATCAGTGCATTGGTATGTAACTTTTATTTCATCATACTGGTGAAGGGAAAACATTTGACTGTATGGTTGGCTATGAAGCCTCGGATGTTGGTTATGTTCCCTTAATGTCCTATTAACTCTGTGAGGTTTTGAGGAAGTGAAATTTAAAGGATATCATTTTTCTCTTAGGGTTTGACTTTTATTCTATGATGGAATATGAAAGAGAAAATAAATCCCTCCAAATTTAAGTAAAAAACACATTTTAAGTGGATCAATATGAGGTTTTGTTGTCGTATTTTTTCAAATATTGTTTCAAGATCTTGCAGGTGGTCTTCTATTTTTCAATATTTAACCACCCTGTCATCAACATAGCATTTGGTGAATATTAATAAGAAGGGTTTAAAGATGTGATGCATAGAGAATTAGAATATAGGGATGAAATTATTATAGAAAAAAATGGAGTTACCTGATAGAAAAAAATACGTCATTAGGCCTTAAAGGTAGTGGATTCTTCATCTTCTTAGGCTATTCGGCTTTGGTTGTATCACTAATAGTCATCCATTAAGGATAAATCCTGGTATTTAGTTGTTTCATAGATAAACGGTTCAATAATTGGGATTGGGAAATCATCGTTCAGGTGGTGCCTATTACAGCATAATATTCCATGATACAATTTTGTTTAAATAAATTCAACAGCTTGCAAAAGACGCAAAACCGAGTACATGCACACCAAAATATTCCAAAACTAGACATTTAAAAATATGTAATGAATATTATTAAACACATTATAATATTTATGAATTTAATTTTATTTTAAATAGTATTCATTTTATAATCCACAACATTAAAATTATCTTATATTTATTTTTTTGTATTTTTTTAAAAAGATTAAATTTTAGATGAATAGTGAAAAAATACCGTGTTCTAGTTAAGAACATGATTTTTCATATAAATAATTATAATACATTAATTTAATTTCAAATAAAAAATATTTAAATAATATATATATATTAATCCAATTATGATTATTTTAATTAATCTTATATAGATATTAGTTATAAAAATTCATTGCACTTTTGAACAACCCTTTTACCCGCCTTCTCTCCACGTGTGCATGACTTACATTAAAATTAATTTTTTCCATTTCTATGATTAGAATTTTGATAAATGTTATTTTTTTAATATTAGAAAGATTTTTTGGATCTAATATTATCAACATGATTTTTTTGTGAAAATTATCATTAGTAAACTTTTATTTATTTGCAATGGTACTAGGTAAATCATGTAATTAAAGGTAAAAATAATATTATAATATTTATAATTTACCCTAAAACATGTTCTAATTTAATTGGATAAGTGAGTATCAACCAAATTCATCCTTAGGAAAAAATTATGATATTTTAAGCCACTATTGTAAGAATAATACTTTTATTATTTTTTATTTAAAGATATTTAAAAATGTCATTCTTTTAATTTTAATATCTAAATATTTTTTAATATAGGGATATACATAAGATAAATTATAATATTAAAAATAATTTTAAACTTAATAAATTCATGTTCATTGTTATAATTTATTTGTAATTTTTATATAATAAATAATTTAATTAATGGCTTTCAAATGAAAATGTAGTAATAGTTTAATTAAAAGAAATATCAAATAAATGATATTGAAAATATTATGATAAATATAATTTGAAATATTTGATATCATACAAGAATGTTTTGGATTAAATTACTTTTTATGGATTATTTAATGTAATTTTTTCCGAAGCTATCAAGTTTTCATGCATTTTTAAAAAGTCAAGTAATAAATAGTGTCAAAATAGACATAAATGAGATTTGAAAATAAATAATATATTATTAAATGATATAAAATTCATTAAAATATATATTTTATAAAACAAACAATTATAATGTTAAATATTTCATAAATAATCCAATTGGGGTTATTTTGATATTTTATAGTAACTGTATTGACACACAAATAGAAAAAATAAATGTTGTCACGGTAAGAGTTAAATTGTTTAACTGAGCGTTAAAGACAAAATGTTGTGTTACATTAGGGACTTAAAAATGAATAAAATGAATTGGTTTAGATTATTTCGACCCATACTCATCATATATTCTAAATAACTCAATTTTGATATATTTTAAATAAAAAATAAAAATATATTAAATTAATATTTTGGGAGTTTCCGAATGTGCTCATCCCCTCTCTTATAAAATAAGACATATACTTATCCTTTATTCACACCTCTAATCCCCTTTGGCTTAACCAAACCCAGAATATTTAACCACTCAACGTAATTATCTTTATCATAGATGAGATACATTGGACATAAATCCATCCTAAGTAGTACTTTTGTGAAAATCAAAAGGAGACACCCAAAGAAGAGGTAATTAATTTAAAAAAAAATTATTATCATTTCTTTTTCAACATCATATACCTATATTTTTTCAATATTAATGTAAATAATATAGTATCATCTATATTATTAAAATTAATTTTGATTATAGTGAAACTGTATTCCAACGTTTACCTATCCTATAAAAACAATATCACCAAGCGTTCCTACATACGTCTTATCGTCTCCACGATGTGTTGTAATTTGTTTTTCATAAATACTATATTTGGATGGCTATAATAATGGTTAAAAAGGTTAAATTAAAATTATTACATGATATTTATTATTTATAATTAATATACCATCCAATTATTTACCATTTCACTATTAAGGTAATGATTATATCACTTGTGTGTATGAATGGCCTACTGTCTCCATGACGCATTGAGATTAATTCCCCATGTTAATTGTACAAGAATGGTTATAAAATTTTTATGATGATTAAATGTACTATTTATTAATTTAATATCATTCTATATATAAATAAAATACATCTTATTAATACAAAAATTAATTACCTGAAAAAACATGCAAAGGTAAATGAAGTAGTTAACACCCAAAATAATGGCCATACATGGCAGGGACCCCTTCTTCGGGTGGGGGGTTACCATGTGTGGAGGGTTCGAAAAGGACACACATGGGAATTACCTTTTTAAGAGATAAAATGATATAATATGATCATAAAAGGTGTTATAAATACATATATAGTTCTGTAATAAATTAATAACACTCTTTAAACCATTATACATGAGTTTTGAAAAAATTTGAAAAATGTTGAACCGTAGGTAAATGACTTCATCTCAATTTCCATTTCATTGAGACTTACATGGAAATATGAACCTATTTATTATTTTTTATTTTATATACCTAACATTTGAAAAAACTCTTCATTTCAAATTATATTTCAATTAAATAAAAATATTCTTTTATCATGGATATGATTAGTTTTTATGTTTTATTTCATTTTACATGTGTACTTTATTTTGAATGTTGTTTTAACTCTGGAAATATTGATTAATCTATATATTATACACAATATATATAAGTATTCATGAATCTACATCCTCTACTCAATAAGGATATTGAAAATTAAAATTTTTATTGAATTAAATCTATTTATAAAAAATTATTTCGATATTTAGTGATGGGTGGGGATATTATATCCCTTTCATGCATTGACAGGGCTCATGAGAAAAACCATTTGCCAGAAAACCTCTCATATTAATTTCCAAACAGAATGATATGGGCATATAACAATATAATTAAACCATATTTATTATATTATTTTTCATGTTCTAGATACATTACATCCAAATTATAAGAATTTTCTTTATTTAATATTCAGTTATTACATTCCTTGAGGATTTATCTATGACAAAATCTATCTATGTATTTTCATTTCTAGTTTATTTATATTGTGTGTTTTTCATTTATTAACCATTGAATATTGATTCTGTTTAATTTTTTGTCATTAAATTTTTATTGATTGAAGCTTCTTGTATTATAACCCTTAGTGATAGTTTGAACTCTCCTTTTTATTTGATTTTTTATATTATGTTTTGATGGGATATTTAAATAAGTGGAAAGAAGTAATTTATTTTGTTTTGTTATGTAATATATTTATTTAATAGTGTAATAAGGGAAAATGTACGTATATAGTATCTTAAATATGACTAAAATGATACTTCCTTGGTAATGTGGTCTCATGTATGTATTATATTATAATAAAATCACCACTGACTCTGGGATACTAGGGTTTGGGTTATTGTAATTGGTATTAGATAAATTCTAGTAGAAAATATCAGAACTAAATATAAAATCTTGTTTTAGGAACATAACCCGAAAATAAACATTGAGTATAATAATAGAGTGATGTCGTATAATTATGTTAAGATAGATATTACGTGGGTATTTCTTAATAATACATCCCTATTTGGATACTACAATTTAATATAATTTTTCAATATATGTACCTAGGGGTCACAACTCTTGTAAGTTGTCCCAAACCTATCTCGAGGTAACCCAATACATGAAAATGGGACTTATTTTGTACTTATTATGACACTCCTAGTTCATATTCTTAGTATAATGAACATTTTATTTAAAAACCATTATGAATTATTTACAATTAAATGTGTCCCCATAAAAACATGTTTACAAGATTAAATATACATAAATTTTCAATTTATGTTAAGTGTTTTTATAGTTAGAAATTATACATTATTATTGGTAACATAATTTACTGTATTCCAATTATTTATAAATGGTGCCAAATAGAAATAAAGAAATCAATACCCATGGACAATGTAGTGATTCCTCCATTGAGAAATTCATCACAGTTAGTGCTTGAGATGAGAAGATCCTGCCCATATTAGGATAACTTACTTGGGTTATGATGAAAATTCTTTCTATACATATGATGTATTGTTTCATGTTAAAAAATAACACATCCTTTAGTGTTACTACTAACACAGTGGTGGATGAGTAGTGGATTAAGTCCATTTGAATGATATTTTTTGCATTTAGATGCATAAAAAATGAAATGTTTTTACTACCAGTATATAGTCTCAATGGTGATGCTGATCAATTGTGGTATTTGAACCAAAATACCGAGGAAAAGTCTGAAATAAATAACATGGAATTGAGAACTTTTACGGAATCATTCTTCAACAAATACGTCCCTCCTGATCAATTAACTGAATTGAATAGAAATTTTTTTATCTTAAATAAAAGGGAATATGAGAGTGGTACAAAGTATTGTGATACCATTATAACACTAAACATGTATTCCATAGATTAAAAACATGATTCTGAAAATGATATTTATCATTTAATTGAATGTATTAAGCCATATCTCTTTTGAAAACACTCTTTGAAAACATTTTCATTGTTTGGTGAAATAGTATTAGGTTCAATGAAAATAGAGAAAGAATTTACTCAATATAATTGTTTCAAGGGAAATCAAGGTAAGAAGTGGATTTCTAATAACCGTTAAAAAGGTGAAGCATCAGAAAAGAATAATAGAATAATGAAATTTTTATTATGTGAAAATTGTAGAAATAATCATCCTGAGAAATACTTGAAATGCATGGGAGAATTCTATAAGTGAAGAGAAGAGGATCATTGGGATAATGAATGAAATGATAAGAATCAATTGAATGATGTTCAACGCATCAACTGTAATGAAATGGGACATTATTCAAATCAATGTTCCTAGATTAAAGGTAATATATATTTAAATATTCCAATGGGTTATGACCTTGATTATATGGCCAAAATTGTGGAATTTGATGTTTTTAATGATCTGGTAGCTGGTAATTTAAAATTTTCATCAATATTATCCAATGATTTATTTGATTCTGGGTCATCTTATTCATTAATATCTTCTTATTTTTCCATGAAGATTTTAAATTTCTATTATTTAGGAATAAAGGAGTTCTTAGTGAAATATATTATGGGAAGTATCATTAAAACAAAGTTGTCTTGTTTGTTCCCCATTATAACACATAAACATTCTTCAGTTGCAAACCTTATCATCATATCTATGATTAAATTGTATTTAATCTTTGTTATAAACTATAATACAAAATATATGGAAACAAATATTGAAAAAATAATGATATTAGAATTTTTGAGGAAGATGTAGGATCTGATAACTTTATAGGAGAAACATTATCATCTTGTTCTTATCCAGTTCTACCTCCTCTAGCTCTATTAAATGAAATTCTGGGGTGGAAGAGAAAACAACATCTTGGGATGGAGAAATTAATATTAAAATAGAGTATCTACCAACTATGTTGTATTATATTTATGTATTTCTAGAGGATTTAAATTGGAATCCTGTACAGAAGGATGTCAAGTTCCCTATTGATTTAATTCCTAGTGCAAGAACTTTATCAATGTCACCCTATATAATGGACACTATGTAAGTAGTTATTTTGAAGAAATAACTATAGGAATTGAGTGAAAATGGAATTATTCTCCCAAGAGTTTCTCCATGGGGAGCCCCTATTATCTATTTCAATAAGAAAGATGGATCCATGAGGGTGTGAAATGATTATAGAGAAATTAATGCTATTATAAAAAATAAAAAGCATCCCCTTCCTCAAATTGATGATCTAATTGATCAAATTTATGGAGGTCAATATTTATTAATGATTGACCTTCGATAGGGCTGTCATTAATGGCAAGTGGGAATGAAGATATTCTGAAGACATCATTTAGAACCAGGTATGGACATTATGAGTTTAAATTAATTCCATTTGGATAACTAATACACCCGTTATTTTCATGGATCTTATGAACAATGTTTTCGTGGAATATCATCATGATTTTGTGTTGGTATTTATTGATTATATATTGATATATTCCAAAATATACAATGACCATGATAACCACATGTAGGTTTTTCTAGAGACTCTTGGAAGAAAAGAGTTATATGGTATGTTTAGTTATAGAGAATTTTTCCTTCAAACAGTTTCTTTTATTATCCATATAGTCTCTAAGTATGTAATCATAGTCGATCATATGAAGGAAAAGGCAATCAAATAATGTCTTATACCAACTAACATGACCGAGGTATGTAGTTTTATTGGCTTCGCAGGTTACAATTAGTGTTTTGTATAAAATATTTACTAATTTTCTAACCTTCTAACAAAGATCACAAGTAACCGGGATAAGTTCATATGGACAAAATAATATAAATAATGTTTTTGAGTAATTGAATAGTAGATTAGTTAATGCTATAATTTTTAATCTTCTATATGGAAATGATGGATATGTGATATTTACTGATGCATCGATGAAGGTAATGGGTTGTTTCATTATATAAAATGATAATGTTATTTCTAATGCATCAACGTAGTTCAATAAATATGAATGAAATTATCCATTTCTTGATCTTGATTTAGAATCCATAATATTTTCCCTTAAAATATGGAGAGATTATCTCTATGGTGAAATATGAGAGATATATACAGATCAAAAAAGTTTTAAATGCAATTATACACATAATGAACTCAACATGTGATAAAGGAGATGTCTAGATTTACTCGTTCAATACACTACAAGCTATGAAATAAAAATAAGGAATAAGATTGATTAAATAGAAAATATAATATACTGATAACCCAAATTAAGGTTGAGAATTATAATGTGTTCCTGAATCAAGTAGTCATCGATATGTGAATTTTTAATAAGAGAAAACATCACATTTTTTTAAATTACTGTTAAACCATATTTGCAAGATAAGATAAAAATCACTCATTTTGATGATAAGAATATTGAAATGAATATAAAATTCATTAAGGATAGGGGATTGGAAGACTTTTTATATGAGGGGGGAGTTATGAATGTTTCAAATAGTTTATGTGTTCAATCAATACTTCATCTAAAAAGAATACTATTTGATGATTCACATAGATAAAATTTTCCAATACACCCTAGTATCACCCTGATTCGTAGATATTTGAAGGAAAAAATTTGGCAGGACAACATGAAGAGGGATATTGCTAATTATGTGTCCAAATGTTTGCATTGTCAATTGTTGTTGGTTTGAAGACAACATTTTAGAGGATTCATGAATCATCTACCAATTCTTATGTTGCATTGGGATGATATTATGAGGGTCTTTATCATAGGGTAACCAAGTAATCTAAGTAGAAATGATGAAATATGGGTTGTTGTTGATTATATTACCAAATTATCACATTTTCTCTCTATAAGAGGTGATTTAACACATGAATTATATATTCCCAAGCTTAATGTAAAATAAAATTACATCATGTCTGTGGAAAAGTTAATGCATGACAGAAATAGAAACCGAAATATAGTATTGGTTTAGTGCCTTTGGTAACATGGAACATGTTCTTCTATTTGGTGAAATATCTTCAACATATCCCATTTATAACATAAGCATTAGTTTTCCTACCTAAAACCATTGATTATATTCTTGGGGAAAGTAAAAATATAAAAAAGGTGATCTCAAATACCCAATAAGGGTATACATGGAAAATTTCAAAGAAAACATGAACATATTAATGTAAAAAATATGAATGTAACATTTTGAAGTCAAACCATGTATAAAAAATATAAAAATCGTGAGTCATTAAATAAACCATGGTATATCATAAGGAATAAATAATAAATGAATAATGAACCATGAAAAAGTAGAATTCTCATAAAAATGGAATTGTGGAAAACACATAACCAATGAAAATCATTTCCATATTAGCCAAGGATCATTTACAATACCATCATAGCTGACTAAGTCCCTTACTAAATAGAGTTCAATCACCATTCCATCCATCTATTACTAAACTAAATTTACTACTACTCTATACATGTATTACTAAACCAAATTTACTACTATTCCAGCCTAATATTATTGAACTAGATATATTTGTCATTCTATCCATGTATTACTGAACCAAATTTACTTGTTGTTCCAGTCCTATATATCTTATGTAAAATAATGTTTTACCAAATGTCTTAGAAGAAATTATAGGTCTCACCCATCACATAATTAAATCATTCATATGTTCTCCACAAAAATATAAATCATTCATTATTGCATAACCCAATGTATAAAATCGGTTTCATAAGCATAATTCCATCCTAACATTATCCGTTTAGGAAAATAGATTTCATAAAAAATATTCCATCATAAACAAAATAAAACCACAGAAATAATAGGGATATTATAATTGAAACATAACCATATTAAAAAATACATATTATATGGAAAATAATATTTATAAAATACTTCAAATTAATTATTGATAAAAAAATCCATTCTTATTAAAAAATGATGTATTTTCTCAAAATGTAGCATAATTTTAAAAGAAACAGATTTATTTTATATTAACTTTTAAAGAATATAACGGATGATTTATGAAAATAAGGAATCATGATAAATGTAAAAATACAATATTTCCATATAAGTTAAAATAAAACATCATGCCCCTACTATTGTCGTAAAGTCAAAAACTACCTCATATGGAAAACGACAAAATATTCATTTCATACCGATCAAAAAACATTCATCAATGTGTAAAAATAACTTCAAAAAAGTTTATAAGGATATAAATAATATTTTATAAAACATATGTATAAATGATAGACATGGATAATAAATATACCCCAATAAATACTTACGTATAAACAATTTCTGATAAAAATGAGATTATAAAATTATCACATACCTTAGGTTTGATATCCATTGTATGTATTTGAACCTCCTGTATAATGAGTTAATTGATATTATTGAATTATTCCCAAATAATAGTAATTTTTATGATATCATATATGATCATGTTGTCATATGTTTGTTAATAACATTTCATTGTTTCACGTTATTATGATATTAACTGATTTATGATCATATGAATGTTTTGTCGAAAAAGTTATACTTTTCCTTATTATGTCTTATTTATATAAATGAAAAATGATATTATATTAATATATATATATATATATCATATTAATTCATTATTTACATTTACATAATCCTTTTTAATGGATATCATGTAGAATGAATCACATCACATCATGAAGATAGTGGGTCTCAGGTATGCATGAGTGATGTTATCATTCTGATAATTTTTAAATGGTGTTTTAGTGAATGGTAAAAGTTTATAATGAATCTATATCAGGTTATAATAATAATATATAGTTATTATTTCAATCATTATATCCATCCAAGGAAGGTTGTGAGAAACTATTTACACCATGACGTGGCGACAGTAGGTTGTATGTATGCATGTGTAGTGATTTGGATTATTTTAGGATGGGTTAAAGGTTGAATATGGTTAATATATGACCATAATAAAATTATATAATATAATATATTTTGATTTTATAAATTTAAAAAATAAATAACTCATAAAGAGGAAGTTTAATTACTAATAATTTGAAAAAATCAGTATAAGAGATTACGCTTCTTTGACCTTATGTTAGACTTTTTAGAAGACTAGAACCTATAGAATGTAACTATCAGTGTTATTAAGGGAAATGGGTAGGGTATGGAATATCATTAAGTAAAAAAGTGAAGTAAATAGGTGAGGGAGGATGTTCCCATTTTTAATTGAAGACAGGGGCACATTTGGAATCTCCAAAAATATTAATTTCTAATAAAATGAAACCACATAGAAAAACCTCCATAGTGTCATAGTTTCTATGAGTATATGAGATAGGGTTTTAATATCATGAATAAATATATTTTGGGAAATTTTTATGTCAATTTTATCATTATCGGTTTAATTTAACACTTAGTTATTATAATTCATTATAACTAGGTGAACTATAACTTCCTTCTTTAAATGGTAAAACATTTACTTATTTAACGAAAATTAATCCATAAATAAATAATATAAATCATTTTATAATATATAATAATTATTATATATTTTTTAAAAACAATATGATTTAAAAATAATTTAATAAAACATTGTTTTGACAAAACAACAATAGTGCCAATTTTCTCACTATTCAATTTGTAGTATTATAAAAATATCAATATAAGCTTTTATCCAAAAACAAAATATTTAACTATATCTCTATTGGGTCTATGTAATATATAAAATTCATTGGATATTTTAATTATATAAAATTATATTTATTTTAATATTTTTAGAACATTATTTTGATATTTCCATTAATAAAATAATTACAACATCAGTTTTGTGTAATTATTTAATATACACAATTTTTTGGGAAAATTAATAATATAATAAGATGTTGAAGATAAATCTACTATATTTCTTATGAATACTTATAGTCGAATATATAATCTCAAGAATCCTACATTAAAAATATTATATTTATTAAAATATGAATGTGACATCTTTAACTTCAACGTAAATAAAATATTATAAGTTTCATACTCATTTATATATGAATCCAAATGGTAAATAACTCGATATTTTGATTAATATGTTCGATATAGGCTTGGAAAATAAAATTTAGTCATGTTTTTTGGTATTTTATTTGTTTTTATCATTTTATTAAAAATTATTCTATTTATTTTTCATTAATTAAACAATTTAAGAATCATTAAGGTATAATCCATTAAAGTAATTATTTACTTAATAAAAATAACAATTAAGTTACCATGATGAATAAAAACATTTTATCATTAAAATTATAACTTAAAGAGACATTTTTATTTTGCAAAACATAATTTAAAAAATTATTAAGCAGGAAAAATTTGAGTAAGACATATTTAACTTTTCTTTAAATAAAATATATTAATTGTACTAATCTCATAAAAGTGGATTCCAAAGGGTATAATTTCTACACAAGGATGGTTTAGTATCAAATTTAATCAAAGAATAATATTATTACAAGTTTTATGGTAATTTTAAAATATTATATTTACCCTTAATTACCTGATTTATCTCTTTAATATATTAATAAACAATATTGAGGTTATTATTAATAATGCCAAAAAATAAAAGAGTTCTATTTACAATGAAGAAGTTTATTTTGTTAAATATAATATATAAAAGTGCTAATAAATATATTTAAAATGGATGTGACATCAAAAGGTGGTAAAACAACATTTCTTAAAGGAATATTCATTTATCCAAAAAATTATGTTTTTTTTATATCATGTCTAAAAAACATATAAGATAAATTTTTTACATTATATTGAGTATAAAAAATATATTTTTAATTAATAAAATCAATAAAGAGTTATTTTATTACTTTATAGACTCTCTTGTTTTCATTTTAATAGTTTTTTAGAAGAAAGTTAGTACTATTCATACTCGCCATTAAAATTACTAGGTTATAATATTTAGTTGTACACTTATACTCGGTCCTGAGTGAAATTAATTATATCAAAATTACATGACATATTTTGTAATAAAATCCCATCATATTGTTGGGTATACCTCATTCTATGCTAGTGTATTTTGTAGCACAATCTTATCTTGGTGTAGCATAAAACACATGGCATCAAAAAACCTATCTCATAAAAATATCGAGGTGTTACATTCTACCCCCTAAAAAAATTTCCCCCTAAAAATTCAACTTTGTTATAAATCGATTAATAATTGGATGTTTCTTTAATAGAAACTCACGTCTTAAAAACTATTACAAAAAAATCCTTTTAGAAATGAATTCTAATAAAATAATAGTTACACAAAATAAATCATAACTAGCTATCTATGTATGAGACATAGGTGATGATTGGGCTTGGAGGAAAATAAAAAGAATTCATGGATATTGATAAATATCACTTTTTATGAGAATTTTTGTGATCTAGTTAAATTTGAAAATAACAAAATTATAAACAAAATAAGTAGGAAATAAGTCATCGATATCATAAAAATGATAATAATAAGAGAACCTTTTACATCACAATCCTTTTTCCAAATGTTAAATAAATTTCAAGAGAAATTATAGTTAATTTTTTCATTACAATCCCATCGTTGGTCATACCATGATCATTTTTACACTGCATCTCATATTCAAAGTAATGAAGTTTAATTTTTCATTCCGGAAGCATTAACTGATAATGTGATCCATATATTGAATTAAAATTTATTCCATAATTATTTATCAAACCAAAAAGTTATTATAATATATAAAATATATTTTATTCCACTAATAGTGAGATAATACTATATTCATTAAAATATTATCTAAAGTTTAAATAAAAATTTCGATTAATGTATAACCTTACAATCTTATAAATGCTTAAAATTTAAAATATTAGAAAGAGGTTCACTTACTTGGAATAACATTTATCCCCCATAAATCATAAGGTATCTCTTGTTGGTCGCATTTCAAACATGTCATTGACATAATCATGTATTATCATAGATCATGGTAATAAACTAAATTTCCAAATATCCTTATTGAAATCATATATGTTTCCACTTTACAAAACCTATTGGATGTATTCTTTAAGTCCAAAAAATATTTACACTTCATCCAGTACAACATAACCCACATGTAAACAAATTATTAACCAATTCAAATGTAAATAATATTTCCCAATTTACTTATTGATAACCAACCTATATGTATCCATATTTCAATACCTCAACACCATCATAATATTAAGGTTTATCCTTCCCTTTATCATGTGTTTTACAAAGACATCCCCTCATTACCTCATTCATTTTTTATGGTTATCAATAACACTTAGCATAAACATTCAAATACATGTGGATGACAATAGTGGAATACTCCATATATTTCTCATTATTCCATAATTCCATAAAATTACTTTTACAACATTATTCCGCAATCCAATTAAATAAATAGTTAATCATTCAACAACATGGTTTTTTTACTCCACATTAAAAATTGTGATCACATGAGATTTCCTGTTTCCTTTCTCATTAAGATATTTTTGACATCGATAATCAACAATAACCCCTAGATTAGGTCATTAGTTATCATAATTCCTCATTTTCATGCACTAGAAACATGGATTTTTTGGAGGTGCACTCTTTCGAGATTTTTGATTATTCCCAATACATCAATTGAGTAATGCCGGATGAAATTCTCTCCAACAAATAGAAAATTTATCAATCACCTTAATACAATTTCTTTCCTATTTCCATCCACACATTGAGAATAAATAAAATATAAACTTATTCTCTCCATAAATTTTAGATTATCCTTTTAGTTATATCTTTACATTATTATCCTAACCATGAGATATTTAAGAAAATGAAATCTCACTTTTTGTAAGAAGAATATGAGGAAATTACATAAGGAAAAATAAGTTAATGAACTCATCCAAATCCATAGATTCAATATTATCTTTACCGCACATAATCTATATAATATTCAACCATTTATTATCTTAATCATTCAAGAGATACCTTCCCAAATTAAATTTTTTAAATTCTGAATAGCAGTAAATGAAAAAAATCATTTCAATGGTCGAAATCCATTTCTAAACAACTAGTGTATTGGTCATTCCACTAAAATAAGCTATATCTTTTCTTAATAAAGATGAAAGAGAACATTTTTCCCTCATTTAGTCAGTTGTAAGCCTAGTAGTATTCATGAATTTATAATTTTTTGGTGACATAGAAACAAGATTCTTTATTCCAGCACCCATAACATTGTGTTTCTCGTAATGGAATTCATTTCACTTCCCATTACATTAATAATTAAGACTGTTTGTTTTGGGTACAAAACATTATATAAAACCATAAAATAATTATTTAAGAGGAAACAATAATACATAGAAAACAACATAATCATAGTTTATTACATTTAATATATAATATCTTAGGTTTAATCATAGGTTATTCATCATCATTACCAAAATTATATTGTTTTATCTTATAATTAGACTAAACAATAGGAAATCCGAAGACATTTACGTAGAAATATCTCAAGGAATCTAACTAATGTTTTCAAATTCTAGTTTTCCAAGGATGACTAATCCATCACTCGAATACCAACTATAATTCCCTAAGCATCATGTATATAGAAATTACATTACTTTTGAATAATACTAAATATAGGAAATAAACAGACACCCAAAGACTGTATTGGTTTAGTGCCTTTGGAAACATGGAACACATTATTCACAGTAGTGAATGATCTTTCAAAATATCCAATAATGATCTTACACTTTTTTTCCTACCTAAAACAATTCTCTATATCCTAGGGAAAATAAATCATACGAAAATGGTGAGATCAAATGCTAAGAAAGGGTAAACATGGAAAATGTCAAAAAAACATTAACATAATAATGTAATAATGTAAAAATAAATTTTAAAAATCATACCATATATACAAATAATCAAAATAATCAGTTATGAAATAATCCTTGGTAGTTCATAAGGCATAAATAATAAAGGAATCATGAACCATGAGAAAGTAGCATTGGCATAAAACATGGAATTGTGGAAAACACATAAGCATAGAAAATAATTTTCATATTATCCAAGGCTCATTTCCAAGACCAAAATAGATGGAAAAGTCCATTACTAAGCAAATTTCACTCCTCATTCCATCCCTATATTAATAAACCATATTTACATGATGTTCCAGCCTTATATTTCTGAATGATATATACTTGGAATTCCAACCCTGTATTTCTGAACAAGATTTACATTCCATTCGAGTCTTGTATATCTCATGGGATATAAATATTTACCTAATTCATTGGAGGGAGATATAGTTCACATCCATATCATAATTAAATATTTATTACTTGTGTTAGAAAAACATAAATAATTAATCTTAGTAGAACACAAAGAATAAAATGGGTTTCATAAACATCGGTCCATCATAACAAAATCTATATAAAAATTGATTTCATAAATAACATTACATAATAACATATTCAACATAGAGAAATAATAAGGACAGTGTACTTGAAACATACCCCTATTAAATAATTTCATCTTATATGGAAGATAATTTTGATAAAACACTTGGAATTAATTCTTAAGAAGAATATCATTTCTTTTAAAAAATTGTTTTCTATTTTTCAAATGTCGTGCCTTTATAAAAGAAAACAATTTTTTTTGAAAATAAACATGAAATCATATAAATGATCCTTTATGAAAATAATTCATTATTAAAATTTAAAAATCCATTAATACTATATAAGATAAAATAAAACATTCTTCTCGTACTTTTATCGGAATGTCAAAAATTACTTAATACGAAAAATGATAAAAGATTATTTTCATATTATTTAATACAAATTCAGCAATGAGTAAAACTTATTTTAACTAATTTTAGAAGGATATTAATAATATTTTATAATTCATATATTTAAAACATGTTCATAGATGATAAATATACCCTAATAAATACTTACATATAAACAATCTCAGATAAAAATGAGATTCTGAAATTATCCCATACCATAGTTCCAATATCTATTGTATATATCTGGACCTGCTATATATTGATTTAAAATTTTTAATTGAATTATTCAAGAATAATAGTAATTTTTATTATATCATATATGATCATATTATCATCCATTTGTTAATAACATTTCATTGTTACTTGATATTTGGATACTAGCTACTTTATCTTCTTATGCATGTTTTGCCAAATAAGTTCTGGTTATCCTTCTTAAGTAAAATAAAATTCATTAAATAATTATATTACCATATTATATATAACATATTCATAAATTCATTGCATTTATATAATCATCTATTAATTGATATAATTTATAACGAATCACATCGCATCGTGGAGACCATAGGTCGTACGTACGCATGAGTGACAATATCATTCTAAAAATTTTGAAACGTTAATGAAGTAGATGGTATATAAGTTATTTCAGAATCCATATAATGTTATAATAATCATATATAGTTATTATTTCCATCACTCTATCCGTCCATGTATGGTGGTGTAAAACAACTGACACCACAATATGTTAATGGTATGTTGTATGTCCGCACGTGTGGTGATTTCGTTTTTCATAGGATGGATAGAAGGTGGAATTTGGTTGTTAAATAATTGTATTAAAATATCAAAATATAATTTATACTATATTTGTTAATTTATAATTGAAAAAAATCATGAATATTAAGTAGAAAATTAAATAATTTGATTGAATCGGTAGAGGAGATTGCCTCTTCTTCGACATGGTCTCTCTAAATATCCGTTTAAAAGAATTAGATATTGGGAATTTGAGAAAACCATAACCACTATAATGTAACTAAGGAATTTTATAAGGGATATTTTCAAGGTATGGTTGAACGTGGTGGCCTAATGTGTATTGAGGTGGTGATATAGGAGGTTCCCTTTTCTAATTGAGTTGAGGGGAACATTTGGAATCACAACAAAAATATTAATTTATTATAAAGTCAAAACACTTTTAAAAACCTCAAAAATTAAAATTTTTTGAACATGAGATGAGGTAAGATTATAATATCATCTACCAAAGAAATTTTGTTATGTTTTTATGTAAATTTTAACCATATCTTTTTAATTTAACACTAAGTTATTCTATTTTATTATAACTAGGATAACAATTTTTTCAATATTAAAAGGATAACAAGTTTATATATTTTATGTAATTTAAACCATAAATAAATAATTATAATCATTTAAAAAATAATAATTATTTTATATTTTTTAAATAAAATTTATTTTTCAGAAATTTAATAATACATTGTTTTCAAACAACTACAATAGTGTCAATTTTGACACGATTAAATTCATGGAATATTAAAAATTTATAGATAATATTTTATCCTGGAATAAAATATTTTATTATATCCATATTTGGTCCAGGTAATATATAAAATTACTGGGATATATTAATCATATCAAATTATATTTATTTTAATATTTTTATTAACATTAATTTGATATTTAGATTAATAAAATAATTACTACATTTGTTTTGTGTAATTATTATAATATATAATTGTTGGGTAAAATTATAAATAAAATAATATGATAAAAATATATATTCTTGATTTAATTAGAATACGTATAGTTGAATATATATTATGTATATTCCTACATTAAAAATGTTATATTTATTGAAACATTAATGTGCAACTTTAACATCACTTTTAGTAAAATATTATAAGTGTGATAATCATTTCCATAAGGATCCTAATGGTAAATAACTCAACCCATGGATGATTATGGTAGATATATACATTATCAATAGGATTTACTCAATTTTTGGGTCTTTTAATAGTTATTATCATTTCAATAAAAATTATTCTATTGATTTCTCATGAATTAAATAATTTATACATCATCAATGTATAATAATTTAATGTAATTATTTATTTCCTAAAAAATTCAAATAAATTACAATGACAAATAAAAAAATTCATATTACAAATTAGTACTTATAGTAGAATTAATATTTTTTATAACCTTGTTTAAAAAATTATTAAGGAGTTAAACTTCGAGTAAAACATATTTATCATTTCTTTAAATAATATATATTTAATGTCTTAATCACATCCAAGTGGCTACCACAGGTTATAATTTTGACCCATGGATGGTTTTAGTTACAAATCACTCATCCAATACTATTAGAAAATGTTTTAGAGTAATTTTAAAATATAATATTTACCTTTATTAACAGAATTTACCCTTTTACCATATTAATAAAAGTCACTAAAATTACTATTCATAATGCCCAAAAATAAAAAATGTTATTTACAATAAAATTTACCCACTAATTCCAATTATTGAATACAATTTTAAAATTTCAAAACAATTTTTTTTAGTATTTAATTTGGAATTAATATCATTTTCAGAATGAAGAATGGGTTTTTAAAAGATAAGTCATTGGAAAAGATAGAAATGTTTCTACTTCAAAATTCATGAGGAAATTAATGAAAATGACCAACATTATATTAACTATTGAAAATATATTAATTTTTCTACTTTAAATATGCTCAATAATATAATATATCCTAATAAAGTTTTTTTATGAAAACTTTTTTTTATATTTGAATTTAATAAATTTTTACTATTCATCAAAACATACAACTTATCAAGAAAATATCAAAAAATTTGCAAAGTAAATTTTTATATCCGTCTTCCAAAGAAGATGTTTATTTATTAATATTGGATATATAAATGTTCAAAAAACAAGATTTAAAATGGGTTTTCCAACAAAAGGTGTTAAAACTATATTTTTTGAAAGTATTTCTTCTATCTAAAAAATTGAATTTGTTCCTATATCATGTCGAGAAAAAAAATAAGATGAATTTTAAAAATTATGTCGAATTTTAAACATATATTTTTCATTAATGAAATCTATTAAGAGTGATTTTATTATTTTATAGAATCTATTTTTTCATTAATTTTTTTAAAGAATGTTAATATTATTCATACTTATCGTTTTAATAATTGGGATATAATATTTTGTTTTCACATATACTCAGTATTTAGTGAAATGAATTATATTAAAATAACATCATGTTTTTAACCCAATGCAATCATAGTGTTCTTTATACCACTAGCTAAGTAGGTTTTGCGTGTAGCACAATCTTATATTGGTGTATCAAACAACACAAGACATCAAAAAAATTATCTCATAAAAATATATGGGTGTTACATGAACATTTTTTAAGAATTTAAATTAATGATTTTTTAAAACATCATCGTGTACCCCTTTATCGTGATCAGGATTTTACATAAAAATTCACGGAAAGTCTTCAAAAGGCCATATACATCGATCTTCATTTTAGCACATCCTACAATCATCTGAATGATGGAAATTCAGAAAAAAAAAATCATGATTTAGAAGACATGTTTAGGTCATGCTCACTTGACTTTCAAGGTATGTTGGATCATTATTTACTACTAGTAGAATTTCCCTTTAATTATAGCATTCAATCATGTATTAATATGGAACCATATGAAGAGTTATATAGAAATAGATGTTGTACCCCAACTTTTCAGGATAATATTGGTGAAATAAAAGTCATAGATCGAGAAATTATTATGGAAATAATGGAAAAGGTGTAAATTATTCAAACCCATATCAAAGAAACTCAATGTGAGAAATAGTGTTATGCCGATAAAAGATGGAAGAATTTCTATTTTCAAGTGCGAGATCATGTTTTCATGAAGATATCTCCATGTTTAGGTATTATTAGATTCTGTAATAAAGTTAAATTAAGTCCTAAGTATAATGGAACTTTTGATATTATGAAACTTATTGGGTAAATAGCGTACCATTTAAAAATTCCATTATGTCTCTCCAAAATTTATGATATGTTCCACGTATCACTGTTAAAGAAATACAGGTGATACCCAAGACATGTACTCACATTTGAATAACTAAAACTGGAAAATGATATATCTTTTTCTTAGGAAAATATCAATATTATTGATAAAAGGGAACAAGTGTTGAGGAATCAGAAGACTTGATGCGTAATGGTTATTCGGAGAAACCATACAATGGAATAGGAGACAATGGAACCCTGAAAATTTATGGTGAAATCCAACAAGAATATTTTTATGAGGTGATATTCTTGAAATTTCTATGATGCAATTTTTAATGGAGGGAAGAATGTAACAACCCAAGATTCCATCGTATATTTATTTTTAAAGAAATTTAATAGCTTCCACTGCACACAACAGCAAGTTTGAGCGCACCATGATCTATCAAACTGCTCGATTAAAAAAGAAGTTATGAATAGTATTAACAACCTAATGAATATATAATTTTTTTGAAATAGAATTCAATTTTTAATCTAGAATATAAAAATTATATTACATGGAATTTTTAGTATTTTTCTGAAAAGATTAACTATTTGACGAATAGTGAAAAATACTACATTATAGTTAAAAAACAATCCTTTTGTATAACTAATTGTTATAAATTATATTAAATTTAATGTCATAATAGATAAATAATGAATATATTAATCCAATTTAGAATATTGGAAACACTTTTATATTTAAATTAAATATAAAAATTTATTGATCTTTTGAACGTCACTTTTACCTACATTCTAACCACGCTTACAGGATTAACATTAAAATTATATTTTACAATTTATGTAAATTTAAATTTGAAAAAAAATGACATACATTGTTTTAATTTGTACTAATTTTTTTGCCTAATAATATCAACTAAATTTTTTATTGAATATTACCTTTAGTTAACATTTATTTATTTATCATGGTTAATTGCAAATTGGGAAATTAAAGATAAAAAATATTATAATATTTAATAATTTTCCTAAAACTTATCCTTATTTTATTGGATAAGTGGTTTTAAAATTAAATCAACCATAGAGTAAAATCTATTATCGTTTTAACCCACTTGGGTAAGAATAAGAATTTTATTATATTTTATTTATAGGTAGGTAAAAATTTTTATTCTCATAATTTTAATAACCAAAACTATTTTAATATAGGGTTATACATAAGGTAAATTAGACTATAAATAGTAATTTTAAATATAAAAAATTTATCTTCATCATGATAATTAATTTGTAATATTTAGAGAAGATGTAATTTAATTAATGGATTTCACAATGATGATGTAGTAATTTTTTAATTAAATTCAATATTAATTAAATAAAATTGATAATATTAAGATAAATATAATTTAACATATTTGATATCAATGAATAATTTTTTGGATGACATTTACATGTTAGGGATTATTTAATGTGATGTTTTTTAGTAATTAAGAACTTAAGAGTTTTTAAAAAGTCAAATAATAAATATGTCTAAATTGACATAAATGATATTTTAAAATAAATAATATCTTATTAAATGAAATAAAATTCATAAAAATGTATTTATTTTCTAAATGACTATGATAATGTTAAATATGTCATAAATTATCTAATCGGGGTTTATTGTAATTTTATAGTAAATATATTAACCCAATAGTGTAAAAACACAGGTTCTCACGGTAAGAGTTATATTGTTTAGCTAATTGTTAATGACAAAGGATAATGTTGATTTTGTGACCTATACATGTCTTAAAATAATTTTTTGATATTATTTTAACCCATACACCGCATATCTTCTCTATAACTCACTTTTGTGATATTTGAAATCAAAATTTGATTTATATTAAATTAATGGTTATGGAGTTTTCTAAAGTGCCACTCCTCTCCCTTATACAAGGGAACCCTTCATTATCTTTTATTGACACCTCTAAAACCCATTTTATTTATCAAACATTGAAAATTTCTCCTCCAAAATTTACTCACATCATCTTATATGTCATACTTTGGGAAAAACCAGCCTAAGAAGTCCTTCTGTACAAATCAAAAAAAGATACCCGAGGAAGAGGTAATTATATTAAAAACTCATTTAACTTATTTTATTCTTCTATTTCTTATTCATAAGTTGGTTTTATATTAATGTAATAAATCTAGTATCATATATATTCTTATAATTTATTACAATTATTGGGAAACCAAAATCCTCTTTTAATCCATCCAATGAAAAACAACATCACCAAACGTTAATACGTACGACATACTGTGTCCACCATATGGTGTAATTGTTTTTCATCACATATTTATTTGGATAGGTAAAATGATGGATATAATGGGTAAAATTATAATTATTTCATGATATTGATTTTTTATAATTAATATACTATCCAATTATTAATCATTTCATAGTGAAGGGAATGATACCATCGCTCGTGCGTATATACTATCTATCATCTCTACAATGAGATAAGATACATTCTCCATATTAACTATTAAATATATATTATAAAACTCATATGATGGGTAAATATATTATTTATGAATTTAATGTCGTTTTTGATATGAATAAAATATATCTTATGTATACGAAACATGAATTACATGAAAAACATGCCTAAGAAAACTAAGCAGTTAACACCCGAAACAGTTGAAATATTGAAATATTTATAACAAAAAAAAATTATAATATCATTTATGGTATTATAAATATAAGTATATATAGTTCTATAAGAAATTAACATCATTCTTTAAACAATTATATATGATTATTGAACACATTTAGGGGGTAATGCCTCCCATTTGTGTGTTTACTATACCCTCAATTCTAATCAACAAACCAGGGACTACTTGAGGTGGGAATCGATGGTCACTATCTACCTTCTCACATTGCTGGACCATGAGGGGTCCACCTTGTGGGGAGGGGCTCCAGAAAAAGTTATATCAGAGGTCTGGTTTAGGGATATGATGTAGTTTGGTGTTAGGCATATGTGAGGTTGCATGGGTTGGTAGGGAAACAGAGTCAGACATGTTTAGTAAGAAATGTTTACACTAGAGACTAACTGAGAGATATGCGTTTAGGTCCCATAGTGATTTTATTCACATACCATAAATTTTACCGTGGCTAATAAAGGAGGTAATATTGGTTTTTAGGTAGATACCTAGGAAAGGATCATGCATCATTATTCTATGATCTTGTGTTTGAATAGGTAAACCTTGGGATAAGTTAACATAAAATGAATATGAGAAATTAGTTAATTAATTAATGTTGAGTCTTCCATATTCTAGGTCTAGAATATCTAATTATGTTTTATTTTGTAGGTATGGCTCTAGGTCGAAAACCTCATCAGGTTCATATAAAAGAAGCCTAGAAGATTTCACCATCATATTTCCGTAGGGTAGAGGCTGAATATGACAACACATGGAGGAGGATACTCCAAGAGTTTTATCTCCAAAGTTTGTATAAGTACAAGGGATTCATTTTATATGAATTCATTAAATATTGGTTAGAGAAGGGTGATATGGACTTCAGTTTGAAATGTTCTTGGAAATAACATTGTGTGTCTTTGGTTGTGACGATGATGTGTGGGGCAGGGAGGTAGTGGTGGTTCTTATTCCTCAGGGATTGCGAGGACTCATCGATCTCATGGGAGGAGTTCCGAGAAATGTTTAGATTTAAGTTTCATTATTAGATCAAGAATGTGTCCAGTATCTATGAGTTTCTTACCCTTTGATAGTGGATCTCTAGTCTATTAGAGTTTACTATCCATTTCATGAACCATTCATGATATTCTTAGAACCTGTTTATAGATGATGTGGCTAGGGAGATGAATTTCTAGGAGGCTTTCCATCCAGAGATCCAACATGAGGTAACCCAATTTATGCTAAATACATATCTTGATGTACTAGTGATGGAAAAGGTCATCGAGAGGACAATGTCAAAAAAACAGATCATCATAAGAGGGGAGTTTTCCTGATTCCCCACAAATCACAGATGTTGTCTACGGTTCATGTTTTTCAGGGCATAAGTGTATTCGTTCGGCCAGGGGAAGGTCACATCCCTTAGTATCATGTTTCTCTATGAAAGGCGGTTATTAGGCCTTTTCCATGGAATCAAACACCTTTTTTTTCTTTTGGAGGCTGAGTTCGTCAGCAGAAAGTGTTCCCAACCAATCATAGAAGTCATCCTTCACCAGGTATTCTGCTCCAGGTTCCTCTATTGTGGCAGTTCTTGCGGATTCAGCAGAATCAGGATGCACCAACCTAGTATTAGTAGATAGTTTATTGGGCAGGCATATGGAAATAGGTGACAATCTCCATCTTCAGAGAGTAATGTATGGCCATGGTGCTGGTCATCATCAGGTTTAGAGAGGCCATGGAGCAAGTCTTATCCATCTTTAGGCTTTATCATTTCCAGCACCATGTGATCCAGACATCATTAAAAGTTCCATCTTATTGTCTTTACATGGTTGTATGCCTTTTTTGATTCAGGAGTGACACAATCCTTTATATCACCATCCCTTTCTTATTTGTTGGGACTTGTGGTATAGAGTCTTCCAGTTCCCTTGGCGTTCACTATGCCAGTTGGAGGCCAATGTGACTTGTTTGAAGTACGTAGAGATGGTAACCTAGTACTGGGGCATCACCACTCTTGGGGATATCTCCTATGTTTACAGATACAAACATATGATGTCATCATTGGAATTGATCGGTTTTATTCACTTTAGGGGATCATATATTTCTTCTGGTGGAAAGTGGTGTTCTTATACACTGATAGAGAGTCATTGGTGTTTGTGTGTGATTGAGACTCTTAGATGGGTCAAAGGTGTGTTCCATCCTTGTCATCCTTGATGGTTGAGCTAATGATGAGTTATTCAGCAGTTCAACAGTTGTAATTTCCAAGGATCATATAAGAATACCATTATGTTCTTCTAGAATAGGTTGTAGCATTACCCCATCGACGAGAGATCATGTTTCGGATCGAGTTACAATCAGGAGAGTCTCATATATCTATTTCTCCATCTAGGATATACCATTATGATTTATGGGAGCTATTTATACAACTTGATATTCTGTTACAGTGTGATTTTTTTCAGCTGAGTGTGTCATTGTGGGGCGCCCCAGTTTTCTTCATGAAGAAGGTTGGTTGCATTTTGTAGTTTTATATCGATTATCGTCACTTAAACAAAGTGATAGTGAAGAATCACTACCATATTCAAAAGATTGATGATTTATTCGATCTATTTAAGGTTTCAAGTAGGTTCTCAATGATTGAAATGTGGTCATTATATCATCATATTCATGTTAAGGATAAGGATATCTTGAAGACTGATTTTCATTGTCATTAGAGGAATTAAAATTTAATTTTAATGTTGTTTGGTGTGACGATTGCTCCAGCTATGTTCATGGGGTTGATGAAAATTGTGTTCCATGAGTTCTTATATATGTTCAAGGTGGTATTCATCAACTACATCCTTGGGTACTCCGCATCTAAGGAGGAGCATGCAGAGAATCTACACGCTGTTTGGCGAGTTTTTCATCAACAACATATTTTTTGAATGTTGTGGAAGTGTTAGTTTTGGGATCTAGAGTTTGTTTCATGGGAAATGTGGTTTCCTAGAACAGAATAGATATATATGCATCGAAGATAAAAGTTGTTGAGTCTTGGGCACCCCTAATATAGTGGAATAGGTGTGTCATTTTCTGGGACTCGTAGAATACTACATGAGGTTCATAGATGATAGCTCTTTGGTTGGTGCTCCACTAACAACATTGAACAAGAAGGATGAAATGTTTGTGTCAATTTATTAGTTATAGGAAACAATTGAGTATCTAGAAGAGAAGTTGGTAAGTGCTGCAGTTCTTTGTCTTTCGATAGAGGGAGTTCAATTTGATGTTTTCTATCATGCTTCGCATCTGGGGTTAGGTTGTGTTCAAATGTAGTAGACATTAGTTGTTTCTTATGGGTATCAGCAGTTTCATACCCATGAACATAACTATTCCAACCATGATATTGAGTTAGTGGTAGTGGTTCTTTCTCCGAAGTTGTGGATACACTACCTCATTGGAGATCACTTTTGGGTTTTTACCGATCATAAAAGCCTGAGGTATGTTGTTTCCCAGTTTTACTTGAACTTGCGGCAACGTCTGTGGATGGTGTAATTATAGGAATACTACGTCAAAATATCATATACATGTGGAAAGGGGAATGTTGTAGCTCATGTGTTGAGTAGGATGTGACATAGTGATGCAGAGTGTGAATATGGTGATTCCTAGAGAGTGATGGAAGAACATTTATCATTACACATCATTATGGGAGATGTTGGGGGAATATGTTGTCTTTTTTAGATGATGATTCAATCATATCTAGTACAGTAGGTGAAAGGTCCCTAGCTGGGTGATCTAGAGGTTGAGGTCTCGACAAACCTTGATGTTTGTGGCAAGGCCCCCGATGGTTGGTCTGAGGACGAACAACACCAAGTGTTATATCAAGGAAGGATTTTCATTCCTTTGGTGATATATGAGACTATTCTCAAAGGGCTCCATTGTTTACCATTAGCGGTGCATCATATAATAAAAAATATGTACCGAGCCTTGAGGAGTCAGTTTTGGTCTCCTGGGTTGAAATGTGTAGTTGTAGAGTCTGTGTCTCGATGTTTTGTCTTCCAGAAGGTGAAGGTCGAGCACCATGTTCCCGGTGGTTTTCTCTTGACGTTATATGTTCCTCAATTGTAGTGGGAGGAAATATAAATGGACGTTGTGACTATTTTACCTTGAGATCATGGAAATTATGATGATATATGGGTGCCAGTGGATCGTTTGATGAAATCAACCCACTTCATAGAAGTAAATGAATTGATCTCGGTATAGGTTTTATCAAGGATGTATTTGGAGGTGGTGGTGAGACTCCACAGAATCACAAGGATGATCAATTCCATTCAAGATCCTCATTTTACCTCTAGGTTATGGAAAGGTCTCCATATTTCTTTTGGTTCTCACCTATGCCTTAGGAATAATTTTCATCCACAAATGGACAGTCAGACAGAACAGACCATCCAGACTCCTGAAGACATGTTGTGTGCTTGTGTCCTATATTTTGGAGGTTCGTGGATGAAGATATAACCCTTGTTGGAGTTGACATACAAAAATAGTGTTCACTCCACCATCGGTATGGTGACATTTGAAGCCATGTTTGGACAACCTTTCCATTCTTCACTGTGCTAGACTAGGGTAGGAGAGTAAACAATTCTTAGGCCGAAACTAGTGTATAATACAAAATTTATGGTTACAGTGATTCATGAGGGGATGAAGACATCGCAAGATCGTAAGAAATCATATGTCGATGAAAGGATGAGACCTTTGGAGTTTAATGTTGTAGATCACTTATTTCTGAAGGTGACCCCCCCCCCCCGTCATGGGTAGAAAAGGATCGATTGTGGGAGTAAGGTTTCTCCCCTATTTATTGTTCCCTCTAAGGTGTTGTATCATGTTTTATTTTCAACATATCAGGTATCACTTCCCCCATAGATGATCAACGTACATGATGATTTTCACGTCTCATAGATTCGTCGTTATCTTCATGATGACACTGAAGTCAACGAGTGGGGAGAGATCATCATTGTAAATGATGTGACCTTTGAGGAGCATCCTGTAGAGATCCAAGACCGCACGGACAAGGTGTTTCATTGGTGTGATATCCCCTGGGGTTGTGTCTTGTTCTGACACTATGTGTTGTTGGAGAGTACATGGGAATATGAGTCACAGATACGTTCTCTGTATTCTATGATATTTTATTTTTATATATTTCCTTGTAACTATGTTTGTTTGGTGTTTGCAGACCTTTATTATCAATGAAATGGATTTCATTTGTTTCTTGTTGTGGATTTCTCTCACTGAGATGTATCTCCCCTAGGAGACACTTTAATAGCTAGTTGTAGATGTATCAAACTGTCATGTTTCTATTTTAATGTGGTTGAGTTCTTGTACTGATGAGATCCTTGAGTGGTATCTCATGGGGTAGTTTTTTAGACATCCCCTTTTTTATTTTTTCTTTAGGTTGGTTTTGGAATCATGAGGATAAGAATGTTTTGAATGGTATCTGATGTAAGAGACTAGATACATGTGGATAAACCGTTTGTGTGCTTTCTATGACTGAGGTGAATAGAGAAGGCTTTGAGTAAGTTTGGAGGAGTTAAAATTTGAGAAGCTAGAAGAAGGGGGATACACGACATGACTAAGGAGGACATGATGTGTACTATTTGGGTTTTAGAAAATTTAAACAGATCTCCAATGCGATGCATTTTTTGGTGTACTACCTCGTCGTTTGCTATTTTAAAGACACCCAATGACTTGTATTTTTCAAACGCTATGTCTTGAGAACTCCCCCTCTTTACCCTAGATGTATGGACAACTCTACCTTCAATTCTTGGGGATTCCTTCGTCCTAGATCAGTTCCCCACTTCCTTCTTCGATCCTTTTTCTATCTGAGGTAAGGTATACCTTTGTTCTTGGTTTTTTTCGATCTTTCTTCTCTCATTTCTATTTTCTATGAATTTGTGTTTGATATCTATGGTTCTAAGGGAGTTTATTTTTGGTTTTTTTATTTAGTTGTAATGCGAAATCCTCTAGTGGATGCAGTTGTTTCGGGGAAGGAAATCGGGATCCATTGCATTGATAAGTTCTTGAGAAAAGAACGTTTAATACTTTTTGAGGTAGGGGATTTGTTTCTTGTTTATTGTTTTACGTAAAATTGTAGAGTTTTCATGTTTTATCCTTTTGTATCCCATTGTAATTGATCTTATTTAATACTTGAACTACATTAAAAGAATTGGTTTGATCGCATGTTGTTGCTTTGCACCTTGACATTTGGTTTCCTCTTGATTTTCCAGATAATGTGATATCTATTATTTTTTTGTTAGTTTGTTTTTCATGGTGAAATTGCTAAACTACGTAAATACAGAATTAATTGATAATTATTTGGATAATGATAAAGGGGAATGTAAATGAATCAGGTTAATTTTTTAATTTTATGTTCATCAATTTGATGCAGTAAGCATGTTTAATTATTTTTGATAGTTGTGATAGCTTTCGGTTTAGGTTTCCTATAGTTGGAACCTAGTAACAATGAATCAGTTACTTCAATAAGGATTGTAGAACTGGTTGTTTGAAAAAACATAATGCCTAGTATGGTCCTGAGTTACTATCCAGCTTGTAATGGCTGAGGCGTTATGTATGGAGCTATAAGAGCTCAATGATTGTGAAGGTAGAATGCGTTGTTTAATAGCTAAGATCCCAGTTGATATGATGTTTGTTTCCTGCTTCTTGTGTAGTGATGTTATCTGACATGGATATTGTGATATGTGGGGGGCAGAGATGCCCATTGGTTGTGGTATCAGTTGATGCCTATAGTGGCAAGATGCATCGTTTTATCCAAGTGGGTTTCATAGAGGACACCATAGGTAATGAAATAGGTTTGATATGAATGATGGATTTTTTTTTAATGTTGTTGGATGTTTATCTTATTTACTTTTCCCACTACATGAGGCAGCTGGTTTTTATACTATCATCCCAAAAATAGGTGGTGACATGTGTGGTAAGACACATGATTTTTGTGTTCAAATTTTAAAAGGAGGATGGGAATACACTATTTCTATAGGTGGAAAAGACTATAAAGTTAGTTCATAAACAAACCATGTTGAGCTCCCTATGTTTGGAAGATTATAATGTTTTCTATAATTCCTAGGAATATGGTATTGTAATAATTCACTAAATAAATGATTGAATGAATGATGATTAACCCATGAGGTTGGAGCATACTGGGACGCAATGTTGAGGTTGAAATTTAATGGAACAATGGACTTTGGGTGTGAAATTAATTAAATATAATGTGTAATTATTAATGGTTGATTAATGTTTAATGATCTAATTAATGTAATGTGCAACTGATAAAAAGGGAAGTAGTAAAATAAATAGGAAAACCATTGAGGATGTAGTAGATGGGTACCCTTGATATTCATTAATATATTATATACTCTTTTTTTAAATACTTGGTGAGAGTATCTTTAGTGAGGCTAGGAACATAGTAGAGTTCTTTAGGTGATGAGTTAGTTTCACTTATTGTTCATTGTGCTTTAGCAAGCATTCATTTCATTTTCATGAGAGGTTCTATAGAGGATCCAACTGAGTATACTGTTATACTCACCCTACATATATACGCCCTATTTTTTTAGGTCACTCGGAGAATGTGGTAAAGAAGACTGGTTACTACTAGCTTAGGGTTGTAGTATTTGTTTGGGCCTTGTGGTTTCTATCATTTTTTTCTTTATTTTGGTACTTTCTATTTTCTTTTCTAGTTATATATGATTTCCATGACATTACATATGTGTACCTGGGATTTATTTTATATTGTAGTCTGAGTTGGAGAGGGTTGGTGTATGTCGTATGTCTCTCTTCCTCATGTTTTCTCTTATAGGGTAGTTCCTTTTATTTACTTGTTTATTATACCCTCTGTTATACATTCCATCTCAGGGCCTACTAATGGTGGGACTCGAGGGTTACTATCTCCCTTCTCAAATTGTAGGAATATGAGGGTTACACCTTGTGGGGAGGCGTCATGACATTCTCTCATCGTAAAAGATTTTTCTGAAGGACTATTTGCAACATGATATTTTCCCATTTCTATATCATCATTTTCTTATAGTGTAATATATAAAAATAAATAGACCATGTTCTGATACCAACTATAACAACCCTTATTTTTCATAAATTTCAATTACATAATATTAATCATAATAAAGAAAATATTATTGGAAATCTAGGATAAATAGGTTTAGTGCCTTGGGAGATTATCCTTATACCCAACATTTATAGAATAAAATCTAAACATTATTTAACTCCTTGTTCTCTATCTTCTTAGTGGCCCACACATTCTCTTTTATACAATTAATCACCTAAGGAAATACATTAAGGAAATGGGTGAGATAAAATCCCATTAATAGGAGAGATAAGAACATGAATCAATAGAACATGGGTGAGAATATTCATCATCATTGTAAAATAAGAATGGGAGCATCATCATAATCATGAGAGGTAACAATTGATAAAGTACTTTAATGTGGCTATAAATAAAAATGAAACATCATGACTTAGTTGTCAACTACCACACATATTTCACTTTATCCCATGAGATAAATCACATTAGAAAATATATTAGAGTTATATATAATTTCTAACACATCTATCATATCATAACATTAATATGTACTATATAATTTCAAACATACCTATGACATCATAAAATTTACATTATCTTGATTGCGACATAGAATGTATATCAATATAGGACATAAAGTAATCCATTGAAATGAATGTCTTTATTTTCATAAATCATACATTCATGAATAAACATTGAGTTTCCCAATATAAATATTGAATAAAAACATGATAAAAGAAAAATAAATATTCACTATAGAAGAAACAATCTCACAAGAAGTAAAATATTCATTTTTGGAAAGAAGGGTTATTTTGGAATTTTTTTTGCATTTGTTATAAAAACAGATTGGAAAATTTTATAAACTAAAAAATTAAAGGGAATAAAAAAATATATGAAATTTAAGGAACATTATAGTAAAATCCATACTGAAAATGTGGTGAAATATGGAAACCCCAAATAAAAATAGATGGCTTAAATCCCCTAATTATATGTATGAATTCATTATTCACTTTAATATCATGATTAATAAAATTAAATTCATTAATTTAAAAAATAAATAACCTTTAATAAATTAATTTTATTTATTATTGTTTTATCATGTTCATATATGGTCTTTTGGGTGAGTTATATTATTTAATTACATTGTTCTATAGTGTTAGTTTTCCAGGTTTCATTGATTGGTTCTATTGTATATGAGTATAGAAGTTCATGTAAAATTTGTATAGCTATCTATAATTCCAATAATATTTTATTGATGAATATTAAGAATATTAAACTATCTTATATATCATTTTTATATATGGTATTAGGATAAATCATAAAATTAATATTTAATGATAATTATTTAATCTATCTGGAAGATTTTACAACCATCACAAAATCATATAAATTTATATAATATCATGTTAATATATTGATTAAGTAGCATTATATAAATTAAAATTGTATAATAAAATAATATTTAACCATAATGATGGTTTTATGACCATTCATGAAGGAGGTAGTGAAAAATAAAAATTCATTGTCCACGGTTGTGGTAAATCGATACACCACAAATGATATTATCATTTTTAGAATTTAAGGAAAATGGAAGATACTTGAAGATGAATTATTCTATTAAAATAATAAAATTCAGGTATATAAAGGATACTAAATTTATCATGACACTTGGTGATGTTCATGTTAATAAAGGAAATAAAATTGATGATAAATTAAAAGAAAAAGAATGAGAAATTATTCTCTTGAATTTCTCTGCCATGATGACCTTCTTAGGGAAAAGGGTTTGGTATTTTGATGAGACCCATAGTTTATCGATGTTGGGGGGAGGTTCTTTGGAAGAGTATTTGGTAGAGATTAGATATGCTTCAATGTTTAGATTGTGTGAGGATAAGAGGTGGTGCGTGGGGGTTTTAAGAAAAGAGAGAGAGGTGTTTTCACATTATTTTATTCATTAGTTTATTATTTTTGCTCAAGACTATGAATTGATTAAACATTATAAATGAAAATATTTTAATAATTAAGTATATTTTGATATTATTTTTATTACATCAGAAATTACTCAAGTAATATTTCATTTATCATATAATTTATATGTACCATAAATTAGAGTATTTTACTATTCACTATAAATTCATGTATTTTAGAAAAATCCCAAAAACTCAAAATAAAATTTTATATATTTGTAGAATTTAAAAATGAACTCCATTTTATGAAAATAAGTTTCAAAATAATAGAAATTTAATTTTTATTTAAAATCATCATTTACTTGGACAATATTTATTTTACAATTATAAATGTTTTTATAAAACATTGAAAAAATAATCATGGTATCATAATATTATTTTATAATAGTAATCCAGTAGAATTTTAATTTATAAATATATGTTATTAATAGAAAATATATTTTAAATATTTATATTAATTATAAAAATATAAATAAAAATTTAGGTTTAATAAAATACCAAAACATAATTTGTTGACAAAAGAAATTCCATGGTGGCAAACAAACGACCTACAAATCACAGAGAAGAAGTGTTTTTGAGGTGATTGTTCTTATTGACAAAGTAAGTAAACGACCTACAAATTTGCTGAGAAAAGAAATTCCATGGTGGCATGTCATGTTCAAGGGTTGTGGTTAATGATCCATGTTTTATTCAAGAATGAAAACAAAGGAATGGATGATCTGGAGGCGGTAAAAAATAGAAGATACAAGGTCGCGCCGTTTCCGAGTGTTCGCCAAATTTTTGGGCCTGAAAATCTTACAATGGAAAAAAGTGGTTTTCGCAAAGAGACTTGCGCGCCGTGTACTTGAAGAAGAGGAAACTTGTGCACCTAGTATTTTTCAAGATCAGAACATGGAAAAATGGGAAAGGGAAGTGGGTCACGCAAGTGTTGGGTTGGTCGCGCAAGTGACCTGCGCGCCGTGAAGAGACTTGCACGCCAATTCCTAGAAGGATTGGAAACTTGCGTGCCTATTGTTTTTCAAAATCAAAACATCAAAATTTGGCAATGGAAAGAAGGATGTGCAAGTATTAGTTGGGTCGAGCAAGTGAATTGCGTGACAGAGGTAATGGGAGATGATCTGTGCACCGAGACTTGCACGCCGAGGTGTGACTTGCGCGCCGCCGCGCAGGTTGACCAGTTTTCCTATAAATAGAGGACCACCCCTCCTCATTTCCCACGGAGTTCAAGACATAGAGACTGTTCGAGCTCTCTTTGCGCAAGTGGTTGAGCCGTGAAAGTGGTGAGTGGTCGCGCAAGTGGTTTGGAGAGACGTGCAAGCCAGCTCTTAGAAGTTGTGTGCCGATTGATGGTTGCGCGCCCAAGGTGATTTGGGAGAGAAAGGAAGTGAGTCGCGTAGTTTTGAAGATCCATAAGGCAGTGTCATGTAGGTGCTTTGGTGACATGTGTGCACCAGTTTGGACTTGTGCGCCCTATTGGGACTTGCATTCCATGTTGGTACTTGCACGTCGGGCTTTGAGGTGACTACCAGATATTGTTGAAGCATGCCCGTCTTTCTGGAGCTGCATGAAAGATGGAAGATTTCCTAATAACTTTCGGTGCAAAGTGAGATTAAAGAGGAAATCTAAATGATACATGCATGATCTCATGCATACATGGATAACTGATTCTGATGATGCCAATTAAACTGAGCTTCACTTATTGAGTAATCACATCAGTTGTTGTGATTCAGAAAAAAAATACAAGAGGATCTAGTGCATAAGTCAATACAATAAAGAAGAAGGCTTGAACTGAAAAGAGCATCATCTCTGAACCCTGATGCAAAAAAATTCTCATGTTGAATAGGAGACAAAGACTTCAGTGCAAATCTATTGAAGAGTCCTTCACGTCTATAATCTGATTGGGACTTCACCAACGGCAGTGACCTAGGGGGAGTCAACAGGAGTGACCCGAGGGACACAGTGAGCTATCCCTAAACTTTTGTAAAGGTAGTGAGCCTGGGACAATGTGACTATTCCCGAACCATTGTATTCCTCAACTAGTAAAGATTAATGGAATTTGGTATGACCGACAACTTTTCGGCGTATGCTCCTTGGAAGTATCCCTTAGTGGTGAACCAAGTAAAAATTGTTGTGTCATCTCTTTGCATGTGAATGTATCATTGCTGATCATATCCATCATATAGGTTTAAGTAGTTCCTACCAATGTGGGAACAAGATCCACAACTTTAAGAAAAAAAGTTGACACCCTAATTCACCCCTCCCCTCTCAGGGTGTCCTGGGGTCCTACGAGTGGTATCAGAGGGAAAGGTTAACATATGTTGGATACTCCACAGTAATTATATTCATAATAGGATTTGAGTTTCTTTCCTAATGTAAACAATGAAGAGCAGTTTTGATGAAGATTCAGTCATTTCTGAGCAAAAGTCTACATCTAGGAAGACCATGAAAAATAGGAAAAAGAATGAAAAGAAGCAGATGAAGAAGTCCCTCATATCCAACGAAGATGTAGTGTCTGGTTCTCCATGCCATTCCAATAATGTAGAAACATCAGGCTTGGAAAGTATCGAGCAGGTGGCTCAGGATTCTTCCAGAGTAAAGGATTACATCCCCAATTCAAGCTTTAATGAAAAAACTCAAAACATATCTGCATGATATTCCTGAAGAAAGGGTTGCTGTTATTTGTAGCCTATTCCAATCTATGTAGGTTGAGATCACTCTATTAGAAAGGGAATCTGACAATATGGAAAAGGGATTGGAAGGAAATTTTCTGGAAAGTATGAAGCTCACCAAAAAAATTAAAGTCTTTGAATAAAATGAGTAAGTCAATAAGACTCTAAAAGAAAAGATCCATGCTCTTGAAGCTGAGCTGAAAAAGAGCACTGAAGTCAAGAGTTTTTGTTTGGAAGAAACATCCATGAAATTCAGGGACCTTGACTCATTCTTACAAAACAAAGTTAAGATGCATGAAGATGAGGTTGAAAGATTGAAGAAGACTTGTGAAGAGAAGATGATCATGATTGAAGATCAGAAGATCATCCTCAATATTGAGGGTCAAAAATTGGAAGCCCAGTTGACTAAGATTGAGAATACACTTATTGAGACTTCACAAAAGAAAGAAATGAGTGATACATATACTCAATGTTTTTTGGAGGAATCTAAAGATAAAATACCTCCAACAAGTAACAAGAAGATTATGACAACTCTTGATTAACCACATAATGGATTAGTTGATGTTGGTAATCAATCCTCACTGGAGGATTATATTGTCAAAAGACCTCCAACATGTGATAATAAGATCATTAATTCACTCATTGATCTATCACAAGCAACTGAGAAAGTGAAGGTTCCATCCAAACCATCTTGTACTCATGTTTCTAAACACGTTCCCACAATCAGTGCAGGCTGGAAGAAAAAGTCTAAACAAGTATGGATGAGGAAAGGTGAGAAGAAGAAACCTACTACCATGGCTAGGGTGGATGTGAAGAAAAAGGAGGAAGCTGGTTCCTCGAATGGAGCACAAAAACATAAGAAGAAGGCCCAACAACCTCATACAGAAGATACAAAGAAGAAAAGATTGGTGGGTCAATGTTGGTGCTACAATAGATTTGGGCATTGTGCATTGGATTGTTGGTACAATCCCTTTAATGGAAAATCACAATGAAAGCCTGTATCAAAGGGAAGAATCCAGAGAAGAAGAAGAAACATCCACAGGTCCAGAAGCATCTGTTTACAACAAACAGATTTGGAATGCTTGATAACATCTGTGATGTATGCAATGGCAGTGGTCACTAGAATGGTGCATGCCTATGTCAACAGATATCCAGAGCTGATCAATACAGAAGACCACACAATCCATCTAAGAAGGAAGAATATTCCTTGGCAAGAAATCAAAAGAATATTCTGAACACACATTTCCCCAAGAAGATCTCAAGTAGGGAAGCTAAGAAGACCCAGGATTTTAGATCCATGAAATTGAAGGGTCATTCATCCAAAGAAAAACTAAGTGGGATGAAACTCAGATGAACCCATGTGGAAGATCCAAAACTGCCAGAAATGTTCCAAATGAAATATTGGCCATCTGGCTAGACGATTTGAAAAGAATGAGGAAACATTAAGATGAAAAGGCCAAGAATGGTGACAAAGGAAACAAAAAAACTTTCATGTGATGAAGATAGAGTGCAGGAGAGATTGTAAACCAATAGAAACACATGTGTCAAAGAATTTCTGTGTGAGAGATGCAAGAAATCTGGTCACATTGCTAAAGGTTGTCTAACCATAATAGCAGCGCAAGAAGCAGTCCTTAAGAGGAGTAAGAATGTATATTTCATGATGGTTTTCATGTAGAACAATTCCCCACACAAATTAGAAGAGAATGTGAAGAATTCCATGCCACACCAATAGATGTCAGAACATATGTTCAAATGTGTAGGCATGAAGACTAGAGTGAATAGAGTAACTTTGTTGAGAAAATAACATCAACCATGCAACTCAAGTTGATGAATCAAGGAGGAACCACCTTATTCCCGTAATCATTTGTGTATTGTATTTGTGCTAATAATGCAGGGAATTAAAGGTGATGCATGCTCTCAGGGGGAGAACCTGAGATGTAGTGAATGCTATCAAATCTTGATAGCCAAGTTGAAGATGTTTCTGACCTTGGTAGATTCTTCTATTTATATTCAAAGATTAAAATGATGAAGGATCAGTCTTGATGAAGATAAGGAGCAGTGTTATCCTTGAGGAGGGAAAAATGAAGAAATATCCAAAATCATTGTTTCAATCAATAACAACTCTAGCTGGACTCAAATGCAGTTACTCTGTGAATTTCTTGAAGAACATGTCAACGGAGAAGGTATGTCATTTCTCAATCTCAACCTTGGTTACTCAGAACAAAGGTCATTCTACAAAGGTGGAGTAACTGAATTGATCAGTGACATAAGATGAATGGAAGTGCTCTAAGGCAACTTGTCCTGAAAATTACACTTGAATGTTTTTTATCTATTTGATGATGTGAGTGCAGGAGTTTCGGGTTGATTATTCCTAATCACATTTGATTTATTTAACCCGAAATGAAAGTGGAAAACCCTTGAAGATAATGTACATGAGTTCTCATATCATGTGGTATCATGACCAGTGAATAATGGAAAACCTTGTTGTCTAAATCAAGTCCTCTTGTTTTCTACAATGAGCATTTATTAAGTAGACTTAGAGTGAAATGATTGAGGACACATTGCATAAATATTGGCTGATACCCTCTCTACCAGGTGATTTGTATTTCTTGTCAATATGGGGGAGAGAAATTGAAATTAAATATTGAAAATAATAGTTGATTGAAGTGAAGATTCTCATTTTGACATTGACAAATTCATTTCAGAAGATATTTAAGGTATTGACAACAAAATACAAAGGGGGAGATTGTTGGAACCACTTTGTGTATGAGGTTGTATTTTTTGTCAATAGTTGTCAATGAAGATCAAAATGAATGAGATCAAGAAGTACTCTAATGAAGTGGAGGAATGGAAATTTAGATGATTTTTGAACTGATCATAAGTTCAAAGAACATGTGTCAAAGGTGAAACATTGTTTACAACAATGAATAATGTGAGGTGTAATCCATATGAGGATGATTAAAGAAGAATGGGTTTTTGATGAAGACCACACAATTCATCATTATTTCATGAGAACCATGTGTTTTGATGAATACCATGCAATTCCTCATTATTTCATGAGAACCATGGGTTTTGATGAAGACCATGAAATTCAACATGATTGCATGAGAACCATGCAAGAGACTTCTTGAAAAATGGAATCATATGTTTTGCATGAAGTAGATCATGACGGCTGAAGAAGAAGACAATGTGCAAGTGATTGGATCACTGAGATGGCCATGCACATCACATTGTCATAGAAGATGATGATGTTAAAGTTGTTCCTTCAAAGAATACATATCACGATAGTGGATTTTGTGATGAAAGAAGAAGAGTTGTTGAAGGATACAAATCACCGAGAAGAAGTGTTTTTGAGGTGATTGTTCTTGTTGAAAAATCAAACAAACGACCAACAAATTTTATGACAAAAGAGATTCCATGGTGGCAGGTCGAGTTCAAGGGTTGTGGTTAATGATCCATGTTTTATTCAAGAATGAAAACAAAGGAATGGATGATCTAGAGGAGGTAAAAAATAGCAGATACAAGGTCACGCCGTTTCCAAGTGTTCGCCAAATTTTTGGTCCCGAAAATCGACAAATGGATAAAAGTGATTTTGGCAAAGAGACTTGTGCGCCGTGTACTGGAAGAAGAGGAAAATTGCACGCCTAGTGTTTTTCATGATAAGAACATGGAAAAATGGCAAAGGGAAGAGGGTCGCGCAAGTGCTGGGTTGGTCTCGCAAGTGACATGCGCGTCGTGAAGAGACTTGCGTGCCAATTCCAAGAAGGATTGGAAACTTGCGAGCCTATTGTTTTTCAAGATCAAAACTTCAAAATATGGAAAATGAAAGAAGGCCGAGCAATTATTAGTTGGGTTGAGCAAGTGAATTGCATGAAAGAGGCAAGGGGAGATGTGTTGTGCACCGAGATTTGCACGTCGATGTATGACATGCGCACCGCCGCGCAGGTTGGCTAGTTTGCCTATAAATAGAGGACCAACCCTCTACATTTCCCATAGAGTTCAAGACATATAGACTGTTCGATCTCTCGTCGCACAGGTGGTTGAGCCGCGCAAGTGGTGAGTGGTCATGCCAGTGGTTTGGAGAGACTTGTGAGCCAGCTCTTAGAAGTTGCGCGTCGATTGATGGTTGAGCGCCCAAGGTTATTTGGGCGAGAAAGGAAGTGAGTCACGTAGGTTTGAAGTTCCATAAGGCAGTGTCGCGCAGGAGCTTTGGTGACACTTGCACGCCAGTTTGGACTTGCGCGCCGTATTGGGACTTTCACGCCATGTTGGGACTTGCACGCCGTGTTGGGACTTGCACGTCGAGATTTGAGGAGACTGCTAGATATTGTTGAAGCACGCCCTCTTTCTGGAGCTTCACGAAATCTAGAAGTTTGCCTGATACATTTCGGTGAAAAGTGAGATTAAAGAGGAAATCTAAATGATAAATGCATGATCTCATGCATACATGGAGAACTGATTCTGACGATGCCAAGTAAACTAAGCTTCACTTATTGAGTAATCACATCAGTGGTTGTGATTCAGGCAAACGAAGACAAAAGGATCTAGTTCATTAATCATTTCACTAAAGAAGAAGGTTTGAATTGAAAAGAGCATCAACTCTGAACCCTAATGCAAGTAAAGTCTCATGTTGAACATGAGACAAAGACTTCAATGCAAATCTATTGAAGATACCATCACGTCTATAAACTGAGTGGGACTTCACCAACGTTAGGGAGCCAAGGGGAGTCAACGGGAGTGACCTAAGGGACGCAGTGAGCTATCCCTGAACTTTTGTAATGGAAGTGAGCTGGGGACAGAGTGACTGTTCCCGAACCATTGTAATCCACAACTAGTGAAGATTAGTGGAATTTGGTACGACCCGAAACTTGTCGGTGTATGCTCCTTGGACGTAGCCCTTAGTGGTGAACCAAGTAAAAATTGTTGTGTAATCTCTTTGAATATGAATGTATAATTGTTGATCATATCCATCATACAGGTTTAAGTAGTTCCTACCAACATGGTAACAAGATCCACAACTTTAAGAAGAAAAAGTTGACACCCTGATTCACCCCTCCCCTCTCAGGGTGTCCCGGGGTCCTACAATATTATCATAAAAAATAAAATTAATTACAATTATTGAATTATATTAATAAAATATAGTTATTATATAATTAATAAGATATTTTTACAATTATACAACATATTATTTATGCATATTATAAGGATAATTAAAATTTCATACAGAAAAAAGATTTATTTTCTAAAAGGTGGTGTTATCGCATTTTAGTTGAACATATGTTTAAAAACTAACTTTTGAAACTTTTCAAAATTTTATTTGACAAAAGAAATATCATTTTTTGAAATATGAATGTAAAATTTTTCATACGGTTATTTATTTGTACTTTTCTAGAAATTTTAATTTTTTTATGAATAGTGATAAATATTTTATTTTAATTAAAAACTAATTTTTCATCTAAATAATTTAAAATTATTAATTATATTAATTATTGGTTGTAAAGTTTCAAAATTTCATTAATATATTTAAAAATATAATTAAGTTCATTGTAATCAATTTAACATTGAAATTGGATATAAAAAGATTTTAAATTTTGTACATTTTCATTTTAAAAAGTAATTTTCTCATCCAATGTGAGGGATTGATTTTAATTAATTCATTCCACTTCAATAATTCAATTTTTAAATATGGTGTTCACATTTGGAATCAAAATATTTTATAATTTCTCATATTTTAAATATAATTTTTTGAACAAAATTATTAGGGAAAACAGTTAAAATTAATTAATGTAATTAAGGTAAAAATGATTTGCTTTAATGATTAATCATATATTATTAGGTGTAAGAAGGAATGAAAACTTTTAAGAACCCAACATTTATTGGAAATATATTCACAATTCCACATCATTGATCTTATTTTGTGTGTTTTGGAAGCCTTTGGTTAGGTAAAAACGTGGGCACACCGAATATTCTTTTCAAAAATGCCAACTGCGTCCTCTCCCCCACTTATTAATGGCAACCACCTCTCCACCTCTATTGAAACCTATAAATTCCATTTTCTTAGAAAATAAATATCTATGTATCTCCACAACATTCATACCCTAATCCTATAATACCTAAATTTGGAGGAAATCTAACCAAGAATGTCCTTTGGTTGAATCCAAATAGAGATACCTGAAGAAGAGGTAAAAGTCATCAACAAACATTTTGTTTTATTTTTTTACTAAACAAATTTAATAACATTAATATCAGGATTATAAAATAACCTAAAAATAATAAATAATCTTATATGTTTTTAGGTTTAGGTTATGATTATAACTTTACACACATCAATAAAATGGGATATACAATCGTTGTTTGTGTGTATTACCGAATATCGCCTCACAAACTGATGACATTTATTCTTCCATTACCACCTATAAAGAAAGATAATAATGATTTAAATACTATTTTTTATGAAATATATCTTATTTATTATGTATTTATTAATCTTTGGTTTTTATATAACATATACATTCATTCTTTCCAATAATTGGGAATATGATAACATCGTTTGTGTACATGTGGACAACCGCGTCCTCAAAATGATGTGATTCCTTCATTTATTACATGGGATCAATTAAGCGTGTATTTAATAAAAATATGTGATATTAATGAAATATAATGTATATTAATGAAATAATTATATTTATGTAAAAATAATATCACTTTCATTATTACCATTTCACACAATGAAATAGTGATAACATCAATTGTAGACTTGTGGATTACTTCTACCTCAAAGTGATGTGATTATTCTTTATTCATCACCATATCGACAAGAATTATATAAATAAGTATAATTAAATATGTAATATTATAATTATTTCATGATTATTAATATTTATATGATTATATAATGACCACTTTGACAACAGTGAACCTACCAAAGTCATTTTGACAAATAAACTAAATATGGTGAAAACAACTGGCATAGACATAATTAATTCATTAACTGTATATAACATGAAAATAAGTGAAATAAATGTAATAATAAACATTATAATGGTTCTCACGAATTTGAATAATTAAGATAAATATATTATTTATGAAGATAATGAGAAATCATTAAAAATTAGAATCAAGATAACAGTTTTATATATCTAACTTTTATTTCTGTGAGACATATTACATATTCACCACTAATTTTTATTTTTTGGTGTATATAATTATAATGATTTTATTTTATTATTATTATATATAAATTTATATTGATTTTTATATCCATTTTATGATCAATATTTCTTGGGTATTTTTATGTTACTAAACCAGTAATAGGTTTTTTCACAAGTTTCCTTATTTGATACTTATGTCTTATTGTGCACCTATCTTTTTTTATAAGGTGTGTATACTACCAAATTAACATGTTATATCATGTATATACTTATTTTCATGATATTATATGTTTTAATTACTTTTCTTCTATTATGGGGATTATGATTCAATTTTACTAAACTTGTAAGAGTCTTTTGTTACAATCCCATCGTTTATTAGAATTTTGTATGATTAAGTATCCCATATTTCATACTTATAATTCTCATGAAATATATTCTCCTACCGTTATTCATGATACTAAAAATAAATTTTACCATTTTCCACACATTTTTAATTATATTTTTTGATAATGTGTTATTATGAATATCTGACATCATTTCGTGAATTGATAAGAAATTGTGTTATTTAAAAAAATGGATTTAAAAAAATGTTTTCAAAAAGTTTTCAAATGATCATTTAATCTAATTTTTTATGAATAATTTGTTTTATGTTTAAAACATAGTTTTAAATTAATTTTAAAACATAAATTAAATGTTTTCAAGGTTGTTTTAAAAGAAAATGACTTTCAAATTGTCATATGATTAAAAATAAGTCTTTAAAAATGAAAATTATATTTTCTCTAAGAATATATTTAATGATATTTTAATAGTTTTTAAATACTTCAATGATAAAACCCTTTGTTTTTAATTATCATACATTTATGATATTTTGTATTGATTCCATCATCTCTCTTTTCCAGAAGGATTAATATTGTGTCAAATAGATTGATATGGAACACGTTTATTTTCCATGGGTCAACCTATTTTAAAGAGCTTGTTATAGATCAAATTTTATTTCCATGGTTTAATCGTGTTTCACAGATAATTTTATAGAATCTATTTCTTTTTAATGGTTTAATTATTTTATTAATTAAATAATATTTGTTCTTATGAGTTTATGAAAAAATAAAGATTTTATGTGTTATGATTTTAATGGTACTAGAACATTTTTTTGGTGGTTAAGTTATAAACCAATGACTTGTAGTTCTGTGATAAAACTAGGAAAGGAGGTTTAGTGATATCCCTCCAATTAATTTTTTATATAAGTCAACCATATGTTTATTCTCTTTTTAGGTGTGATTATAAGAGTGATGGGAAAATGTTGTACCATGTTATGTACGAATTTTCTTTAGTATTTTAATGGGTTTATGATGCTTTTTCATGAATGAGATTCAATTAACTTGGCTAATGATTATTGATTCTAATGAGTTTTTACTATCTATGTTTTCATATTTTTTGATCTATGTGTTCATGGGTATGAGTTATTTTATTTTTCTCTCATGCAAATTTATTATGTCATAATACTCTTATGCGCTCTTATGCTCATTTATGTCATTAAATTTTTAATGGAAAGGTTTATTGTTACTGATTATTTTATATCTCCTTTATTATTATTCAATTCCCCCATGTTATAAATAATTATAATGAATGATTTGTGTCTATAACGGAGTTCACAATAATGGTTTTTATGACCTAATGTGAAAAATGAAAATGGGTTAAATGGGAGATGATTTTCATCTTTTTGAACCAATTGTATATTTATCCATGTTGATATCTGATTTTCCTATTTCTCTAAAATAAAAATCTTAAAAGGTATATGAGGTTATAAGTTATCCAAATTTTCCTTTGTAGGATATAAAGTTTTGATGAAGTATTTGGGTCAAAAAATTTAGTATCAAAGGTGAAAATGTAATGTTATGGATTTTAGTACAAGATACAAGAGTGGGGGTAATAGAATGTTATATATAAGTTTTTATTATACAAGGAATGTGGATCCAAAGTAGATAAAAATTATATATGTGTTAGGAATCCCCTTATACCTATAATTTATATATAATATTAGAGATATATTATGAATTTCTACCCTTAATTTTACCCTTTAACCATATTTAACATTTATGAATGTAATTTAATTTTTACGAGAGTAACTTGTTTTTTATTTGAAAATTAAATAGAACCTCATAAATAATTTCATTTCCCTAATTCCAAAAATTAAATCCATTGTATTAAATTAAATTTCTAATATTTCTTAAAATTAATTTTAATAAGAAATGAAAAAATATAAAAAATATTTTTAGAAAAGGTTATTTAAAGCATAAAATGAACATTATTCATATTCCCTGGGTAATATTAATTTGATGAATGTTTATTTAATTATTTAAATAAATTAGAAAAAAAATCATTAAATTTTATACTCAAAATTTTAAAAATCTATCTTTGGAATTAAAATATATGATATATAATGAATATAATATTTTAAATGAAAAAAATTTCCTTTAAAAATGATATATAACATTATTTTCCTTAAAACTATATATTTTTTTTATATCACTTATATTACTAATCATTCATTGAATGTTATAAATCTTTATCTGTTAAAACTATTATTTAAGGGCAATAAATTTTATTAAAAATATATTAAGTAGAAAAAAATCTAAAAAAATAATATATATTTAAAAAAATTAATATCTATTTTAAATTATTTACATGTAAAATATTTTATTTCTGTTGGGGATCTCAAGATATTATGAATTTAGTGAAAGTATTATCAATAGTACATGGAAAAAAAATGGGATCAACTTGATGAAAATTTTATTAGATTTTTGGAATAAGAGAAAAATACAAATGGTATCTATGAAATTTATAATAGCAACCACAATTATATAAAAAACCCTTTCATCACATACCACTGAAGGGACTTGAAAATTGAACTGTCTAGACTCATTAAATGATATTTTTTTACAAATCATGGTGTTGTACTTCCACCCTCCAGAATCAATATTTGTTTTTTGAGAAATGTGGTTCTCTCTTACCACTGAATAACATAAAATATGATTGACTATAAAAAATTTTGTGAAACTTTTACTCCTGAAATTTAATTAAATTATCAAATTACTTCCCAATGTAGTGGGAGAAAGAGAAAAAAATCTATATACTAAATAAATGGTCGATAAAATTATATTTTTGGAGAATCTCAAGAATTTGATCTTAACAAAAATCACATGTAATCATATCATTTTAAAAGAAAATATTATCCTCAAAAAAGATTATATCCAAAAAATAGTTATTCTATAATTGAATCCTTTTTGGAAGATATTTTTTTCATATTTTTTCATAGGAGGTATTCCCATTTATGAATGATGATTTTTATAATTGAATAATTTTCAAAAAGAACCCCCATTGTGGTTCCCCAATTTAAAAGATCATTAACCCTATGTGGGATGGGTTAACTAGGGTGTTTATCTCCCAATTATAAATTCTCTCCGAACGTTTTTCATTTTGAATCATCTAATCCCCACTATAATGAGATAAAACAATCCTTTACCATTAATGCCAAATTCACATAAAGAATAATATAGAGCCCCCTCCAAAGCCACCATATGAACATATGTTAGATACACACATGAGTGTTAACATTATCTTTTGATCAATCATACCCTTTGGAAAAGAGGACTGACATTCAATATTTAAATTATTGTGTGTACCATTGGGTTATAATCAAACACTTTTTAGTAATAGAAACTGAGACCATAAGGATGTCAGTGGAAGAAGTTCATTCTCAATGAAATATTTCTCCTCTTCTTTGATCCAAGACAATAATAATAAATTAATCTTGGAGTTATCCTATGTTATATTTTGTATAATGTTCTTTGTATACCTCTCATAGGATTATAATTAAGAGGGGAGATATGGGATGGGTATCCTCATGAAATCCTCATGTGTATAACCCAAGAGGGTTCATATTGACCCAATAAGCCTCAATGTATAAGTACCATTTAATAATTGTTCACTTTTTTAATCTGAATTATCAAAATATCATCTTAGTATTCAAATACTATGAATTAATCACAAGATCTTATAGATTGGTTTTTTTGGTGTCTTTTGTGTAATTCCCCAAAATATGCCACTCATTATAAATATAAGCCCCAATTTATCTATGAATTGTCTTATTTATCTTATAAGGTTATAAATCACAGGGTGGGACCAATACATTAGTGCGATTAAAATGAAATTATTGTTTTCATAATTTTTTCCAATTATCTAATGTTCCTTAATTATTCCATTGAGTATAAATCTTGAGGTCTTAGGGAATCGAGTTTTTTGTTCCACAAGTATAATAAAAATGTTTCTTAATGGGCCTCCTTAGTAGTTGTAATGCCTATGATACATTAAAAAAGGTAGCATAAACATATAATACCCACCATATTTAATGTTTTCATACCATTATTGAAACAAACATCCCGACCACATGACTTTAAAAAACATGACAGTATCATTACTACATAATGATTAACAGCATGATGTATTACATTTTCACAACCTCAAATTATTTCACTCAAACTAAATGGAATTTGATTATTATCTCATTGTTATATGAAGGAATCCTCCCTATGGTTTAAAAACAACCTAAACAACCACCCCCACCCCATTACCATCCTTATTGGGACATATCCCCCCTAAGAACATGTCTTTCATTCCATTTTCTATACATACTCCTGTGAGGTTGTACATTTGTTCAATTAGGGCCATATTCCATATTGTCTATTCCCTCACTCTGACATATTCTTGATATTATTATTTACCCCACCTAGAAAACTATATTTCATCCAAGTCATTTCATCTCAACCTAATTATATCGTACTCCCCATGGGATCCATCTCTAAAGGTCCAAATTACATGTAATACCAACCCAATTTCATTGATCCACATTCCCTAATAGATCAACCAAAAATGGTCATTCATGAAAAAGTTCATCCCCAACCATTTCATGGATTCTTTTTAAAAAAATTCCTTATTATATGATGATAAATTTTTTAGATATATACTTTTTAATGGAACATAAAATTTATTTAATTTTCTGTTATGTTGAACATAGTTACAATTGTTTTGATTCCATTTTCATGGATACATTGGAATCTCCATCATGGGCTTAATCAGAAAATAGAAACTATCACTGCCTCCCATGAAGTTGATAAACTCAAAAGTTCATATATTTATGTATTTAAAAAATAGTTACTTATAAATCACAATCATTAAGTAACTTTAAACTAATGTAGTATAATAATTGGTATATACATATGGTTTCATTAATGAAGAACCTATGCTAAATAAAAAAGTTCGTTTGATTTAATACATCTTATATGTCTGAAAATTCAAATCAACATGTACTAATAAACAATTTATGACAAAAAAAAAACTTTTCCCAGACATGGTTCTCAAAAATGATACATGCATATGCATTAAGTCTATAAGAGTCCCAAAGTGTTTAATAACTCCTAATAACACGGTATGAAAAGATTGACCACCTATTTTCTAAAACCAATGCGAGTTCTTAAGAATCACTTAACCCCAATGACCACCATCCATTGGAAAGAATATCTATATATTTTCATTGATGTGGGACTCATTGGGTTTTTTAATTCCACGAATAAATCATATTTTAATCCATCCATAATGTTAATAAATCTTGACACATGTGAAAAAAATCATTCATATTAAAACAAAAATGGTGAACACAAAGTGAATCTTTTAAACACAAAAGTAGTTAGTCATGCTTGATTTTTATTAAATATAATATTTCATTCATTATTTTTCTTTTTTCTCAATAAAAATACCAAAAATATTATAATTACAAATGGAATCCTAAAAAAATGGTGTATTTTGACATTAACAGCAATGTAAGATGGCTGGTCGTCGAATCTGAGGATGTTTTTGCCCACCCAGATCCTTCAACACTTGGTGGTTAATAGAGTAATATAGCAGTATCACCTAAATGATACTATCTAAATACTATAGGTTGAGTGTAGATCCCTCTGACATAAGAAACTCTACTAATCGTCTTCCTAATGATGAGTGGTGGGATAAAAAGAAAATTAAACCTATAATAGTTTTGAAATATTTCATAATCCTCTCCTTGTAAGGTAGCAGTAAATACCTCCCATGTCATAGGAAGGTGGATCCTGAGGTTAACATACTCAATACCAAACTAATTTAGTCACCATATATGGATCCTTCTAATAATATTTACCACCAATACAAGAGGAATTAATTACTTAATTACACACTGAGGACGCCACCTCACGGGTCCTAGCTTAGGTCACTTAGAACCACGAACCGATGAAATATATTCTATGTTTGTAGAATATCAATAATAATGAGATGAACCATATTCCCTATTTCATAATGAAATCCTTCATGTATGCTTCATTGGTCAATATCTAGTAACTTCACATTAAATCCCACACATGACATGTTTTCAAAAATACACTAGTTGTATATGGAGATGTTCGTTCAGATATTCCAAAAATGAATAGGGGTAAGCACACACTCTCACTAATGACGGAAAAGAGAATAGGGGTATGCATACATGAATATTTTTGGAATATTTTTTCATAAATTTTATGATAAGATAATCCAAAAATTCTCACTCTATCCATGTAAGGGAAACATATTCACATTTAATCTGTAGAACCTAGTCATCACACCCCCATTAAAAATAAAGGGTAAGCATAACATCCATATCAACATTTTACAAAGATATCAAAATATATTGGTAGAAAATGAAGTCAGGGTAAAACTACATATAACCGCAGCCAATACTAATGTATATCATCACAAAACTTTTAGTGTTACTAAGGAAAAAAGAACACACACTTGTACTTTCATTCATGAGGGTCGTTAGTAGACCCAAATAATAAATTGAAAATAGGATCAAACAGATGTTATCATAAAAACAGAATATCCCCACCCTATTCCAAAGGCCACTTTAAGGAATACAGATATTCCCTCAAAAAAAATATAAACATTTAACATTTTATTTAAACTGCACATGTTTCGCTCATGTAGGCCTCAGTAAATGGAAATTGTTTTTCAAAACACATGACTCAAGCTTCCTAATAGATAACATCATTGAAGAATTCTCACCCAGGGAAATCTAATGTCAAGAAGTATGATGAAATTATTTCTCTACTAAATTGAAGTATTCTAGAGGACCTCAAACAACATCTAATGGCATCCTAGGATCCTATTAATTTTTCATCAAATGAATGATGCAGTTGAAATTGTGTAGGTCCTCCCTTTGATTTTTCTACTTATAGATTTTATGATCCCCCCCCCCAGAGTGTGTATAATAATGTTCATATTTTCTTCCATTTCAAGATCGGTTAAGGGAAAATTATTATGATGATAACTTTGGAATGTCTCCCCAATTTCAAAAGATTAAATGAAAAAAATGACCTCTTATTACCATTTTACACACTAAAGGTCCTCCCCATGAAATATTTTATATGATTCCTCCCTATGGCCAGAAAATGATCTTTTATGGTAGTTCTCCATATTATGTTACTCACTACAGTTATCCATACCATAGTGACATTTCATTTCAACATTAATGTCCTCCCCATTCCAAATTAACAATATAAAAACCTTCATATAATAAGAAACACAAAATAATGAGACTAACTAAACCTGACACCTTACCATTGAAAGGAAATAAAAATTATCATATAGAAGGCAGCCTAAGGTAATGTTTATTCTATGAAGCACCCTCAAATCACATATCATTTAGACAAAAAAATATTTATGGTTCTAATCAACCTTTTCCTCTATAGTAATGCACCTGGAAAATAACCACTTATGTTGGAATATCTGAAAATAACCCTCATAGAAGATAAAGAAAATTTATTAACTATAACAAAATGATTTGATGAATAAAGTATACTAGTCATGTTCTATCCTATTTTGATGTGATATTTTTATTTCATGTAAATTTTTTTGGGTGTTTTAATGCACTCATTCATGTAATTTAATTGATACTCCTACCAACACATGGATTTTTTAAATTATTTCCTATTTTATGACAACATATGACCAAATTTGGGAAATGTGACTAAAAGAGATGAATATATGAGATATAAGATACTTCGGGTGGAAAAGCAAAGAATCACAACATGACAAAATATTATTAAGTCCTTAAGCCAACATCATCTAGAGTAGAAGCAGACCTAATATCTCGAAGGAAGACATTTTCACTCTTCACATACAATACATTATGTTCTAGTATTAGGTGAAGCATTTCCATATGAAATGGATATTCAGGGAATGGGATAATACATAGATTTAACTTTATTCTCATTCTAGGAATTTTAAGACATAGTTTTTTTTCAAAACCCACCAAAGGCAAATATTACATGGCATGTAATGGATACATGATTTGATCCAATGTTCATTGTATCCCTTCCTAAATATAAAACTCCATACATTGTATGTATTAGATTATGGGATGAACATTGATAATTTCCTTCCACCTCTCTCTCCAAACATCAAATCATATAAAAAAGTCACATCCAATAGTGTCATTACTTCATGCATCTCTCGTAATCATACTCTATATAAGATATATGGTTCACTCAATAATGATATCATATAACCAAATCTCAAAATACATTAACAATGATGGGGTGATCCCTCAAAAATCTCTTGCATCAATCATCTAAAAATATTTAGCAAGCCTCTTATTTGAGAAAATCCAAACTGTAAGTAGTATTGTTCCCTCTGGTGGAAACCAAATTGCACTAATAAAATGCATTATGTACAAATCATAATCCAGAAAAATTCACAATATTAAGAGGGTATTAGTGATGTTTCTTTAAGAATTAATCTTGGAGTATCCCCAGCCTTTAGGGCTTGGGTTCTTATTCCTAAGCCTCCTCACACCCCATGGAATTCGTTCTTTTACTGATTGGAAGGTTCACCACATGATAAGTCTCCATGGTTTTTCTCATCCCCTGACCTATTTATTCCTATGGGAAAATTTATGACATTTTTATGTGTAATCCCTCTTTACTACCCATTATAATGTCTTATAGGTGATTCCATGATGTAAAAGATGAAACCCCTTTGTGGTTGAATGTCAATGAAACCATTCTAGTGGAATACTTCTTTAAAGGATTGTATCTTATCCCTCTCTAAATAACCAAAATGGGACTTATCCCAATATCCATAGGATGACAATATAATACCATAATAGCACTATGAATCATTAAACCCCATCAAAACTATCCCTACAGAAGATGTAGATCATGATTCTAGGATATGGGAATAATAGTAGGATGTTTCTATTTCATGTATAGATGACACTACAATAATAGAATAATTGGTGTTCACATGACACTATATGGAATGAAAAACATTATAGTTATATGAAATTATCAACTATGGCCTCTTTAGAGGGATTCAAAAAAAGAAAAGGGAAAGGGAAGGGATATGAACCACCTGCCATGTACTGTTTTTGAACCCCTTATAGTTGATAATAGATTCACTCAATATGATAAATTTTTAAAGGAGTTTAGAAGAATCAATGTTTTATTACCCATGGAAAACATTCCAACAAGTTATATTCTTTAGAAACAACCTCCCAATTATATCGTAAAAAATAACCCTCAATAAGAATATTCTTCCACACTGGAAAGAGAAGAGCCAAGTCATACAACAAATGTGGTATCTATAAAACCAATTAATCACTATCAAGTGGATATTGAATGTAATTAATTCCCTATATTAGGGTTAATGTGGGGACTATGTCTAGAATGCTACCATAGGAAAACCCATATGGGTTTCAAGAACATAGGAATTCCCACCAAGTTAGGTAATTCCAATTATATCCCATACTCAATTAATTTCCCAATCTTTTTTTACATCAGAACCGATAATTACTATTGATTCATTAATATAATAATTAAGGGATGTAAAATAAAATCCTCTACCAACACAGCTAAAGAGATATCATTCCCCTAAATAGATTTATATAACCATTACCCCACCCAAATTTTGTAATATTACATTCCCTAAGTTCAATGGATATGGGGACAAAAATCATCACCTATTTCATTTTAGGTCTTGATGTGGTCCCATGATGGGAACTCATGAGTATAAAGAAGTTTCGAAACAAAATTTTTTCAAACATATGTTGAATGGACATGATATTTTATAGTATACCTATGTTTTAATAAGGTAAGTCGAAAAATGAATGTAACTTTATTGGAATATCCATTATTAATCATCCTCTAAATTATGAATGAAAACAACCCTTGATCTATAAAATTAAAAATAATTAGTGAATGATAGAGTCTCAGACTTCATTATTTTGTTAAAGGGTTTTACCTAATCCCTAAACCGGAAAATCTACCAAGGATATTTTTTTAGCCTTTGTATAGAGAATAACTATGAAGAGCTATAAAAACCTCCCATGATATTGAAATAATTAGTTTTATTCCATGAATTTCCTTCAGTTGCAAAAATATTAGAATAATCTATTTGAAAAACTAAATCCAATATTTACAAATATCAAAATCCCATGTAAATAATAATAGGAAAAGTGAAATTTGTTATAGTTACCCTTATTGCTACATTGAAACTATCTATAGAACTTCATATCTAGAAATATCTCACATAAACTTCTCCAAATAAGAAAAAAAGAAAAAAACATCCCCATCAATATGGGAGGAATGAGAGTAAGAACCCATATTATGAGGATTTAATGTGTATTATTTCTTATTCTTGAGATGAGAAGGTCCCTTGTTACATCATTACAGATATGGATAATGATTTAATGAGGTTTTTAAATACTATAGGTCCTAATAATGTTTTACTTGCTGTTTACATGATTTGAATCCCGTTACACCAAAAATTTGGTTAAACCATCCAAGATTGATTTTTTTAATAACATACTTATGAAGATGGTTGATTTTGGAACACTGAAATTAGTAAATCCAACAGTACAGGTTTCATGTGTTTCTTCCACGGAATGAGAAAAAATTGAAAGACTATATGTTAAATTCAAGGGTTCACAAAATACTTATCACTACAAGATTATATATACTGTGAATTAAGACTGTGTTATTCTAAGGATGCATTTGGATCAACCAGCTGCGACTGTAACTATCTATGTAAATGATAAAACAACTTCTTCAACATCCTGGTCTCATAATAATCATCATCTAAATAATTGAGAAATTTATGTGGTGTGGATAAATAATAAAAATATTAAATTGTTTTGATGTCTATGTTATTTCAACCATTCTCATATTTTATTCCCCATGCATTGGTTGGATGGGAAACATAACAATAAATCGAACCCCCATTAGATGAATAATTTTTTTAAATCTTTGATATTGTGATTCATATGATGAATCCTTTCTCTAAAAAATAAAATTATTCCAAAAAATCTTAGTTTTTGCCTCAAATCATAGAACAAAGGAGAGGGTTCTATAGGGTGATTGTGTCGATGATGGAATTTTTGGTAAAAATATAAACATTTTGACAATATCCATGATGAAAAAATATATTATATTGAATCCTAATGATGGGAAATTTACATGCTCAATAATAACATTAGTCTATATCTATGCCATCTAGAGATCAATACTATTTACTCAATTTTTTTTTACTGGAAAATAAATTCCAAGAAAACATTTGAACATAGGGAGGAAGGGTAAATATTACTCAAATGTGATGGAAATATCCCAAAAATATACTCATATAAAATATCTAAAATCATAGAAACCATCTCATCCTAATCATTAAGACATGTAGTAGCGTTAGGGTGGGATTTGAAAATCTATGACACAAAAATATGACATCATGAAATAGTTGGTTTGGATTCAACCATGATTAAATCATAGATACAATTAATTTTCAAAAAAAATATCCAGGAAGCACTAGTGGGGGAATTTTAAATTCCCTAGGATTTGGATGTTTTGTTCATAACCATTGAATTGTATCATGTAGTGACCAATCCTATAGAATGTAACCCAGTTATCTCCTTTATAGAGAATAATTGGCAATGTATTGTATGAGGACACATTAGACCCTTTTATATATCTAGAAAACTCAATGACATTGGAATATAACAATCATTTATAGATAATGCATCATCATTCAACCTAATTCCATTATATATTCAACATTATTTGGTTTTTAGAAAATTTGACTTTCCCCCACTTCTTTAAAAATACAGAGTTATGAAAAATGTAAATAGAATCCTCTTGGATGAATCTTTCTCAAGGATAAATCTGGATAACTCATCTCTACCACTAAATTCTTATTTGTTTATAGGACACAACATTAAATGTCGGGTTAATAATTCCTTATCTTAATCAGTATGTGGTAGTTCCCTCATCATACCCTCAATATTTCGAATACTATTTTGAAATAAAAATTGGGATATTTCATGATGATAGTGATCCATTTGAGACCCTGAAGTCTCAAAACGTTGAGGCATGATTCTACAAAATAGAAGGAGAACATTCCATGATTGATGATACCACCCTGATTATTACTAAAAATTGTTTGAAAATGACCACAATCAACCCATTTAACTATATTGAAATAGATATGTATTTTCCATCAATCCAATTGAAGAAGGAAGTTTATATTTTGGAATTAATTGAGTGGGGTTCATGATATTGTTCACACCAGCTGAACCAAATAACATAGGATAACTGTCTAGTCCTAAAAATGAAAAAGTATCCCTTGGTGAAATTTTCATTTCATTATTCCTTGTGTCTCAAAATACACGTACAACAATAGCTATATAAGGAGTTACTCTCATATCACCAATTGTTTGTAATAATCATTCCACTTTCTCTTTAGAATTTTAGAATGTTGATACCTCTTCTAAACCTAATGAAATTGAAAAGAATAGATAATTAGAGTTTACCCAGAATCCCATTGTTAAATAAACATTAATAGTGGCACACTTCATATTTAAGGAATCCCCCTTAAAATACATAAGAAAAATTTTCTTCTCCTTATCTTATAGTTTTGATGATTCCCTTATTACACCCACTTCTACTAACATTGAGGATGATAAAGAATAAGAATAGGATCTCATAGGTACCCCTCCAGTGTTTTAATGAGTTCTCTCTACAACTATTAATGATCTTAGGGAAAAAAATATTGGCACATTGGAAGATACACATCCCACATGGATTAATGATTCCATGTATTCCAAATAATATGTTCTATATACTTATTTTCCAAACCATCACTGAACATATCATTGATTTGTTAACTCCCAGAAATCATATACATAAAAATTCTAAAAGTAAATTTCATTTTAATACGATGAGTGTATAATTACACAAGAAATTTTTTCCCATTACTAAATTTATGAATAAGGGAGTCACATATTGACGAAATTATGATTTTCATGATCCTTTGATAGTATAAATTATTACAATTTGATCCCACTAGTAATAATTCTCCCATTATTGGAAAAACACTCATTTAGAAGTGTTAGACATAGAGAAATCACTAAGTTCCTTTCGTGAATAAAATAAAAACAAAGGGAATGAAAATAATTATTATTATCATAGTAGAATGATGGTCAATAATATAAATCAATATTCAAATATAATAAAACTCATGAATTAAAATTCACAGAAATGAAGTTGAGGAACTACCTAATGTACCCATGGATCCAATTTATCTCTCATAATGACCGGCCCCAATAAATCCTTAGTACTCACATGTAAACTGAGTATTTTTAATGGTTGGGATCATCTTAAAATATATTTACCTTTTATTTATACCAGAAGAGGCCATAAAGGGACCTGAATTAGTATATTAAATTTTGGATTATTCTTCTATAGAAAACAAAACATTTTGGAATTGATTTTCCTAATGAAGAAGTCTTTACAAATAAATAATTCTATCAAAAAATTGATATATAAATTTATTAAACTTAATGAAGAAAACGATGAAAATAATGAAATATCCCAATCGTCACATAGTTGGTTTATGTGTAATAATTATCCCTCCATCCAATTTTATTTTCACTTATTATTTATAATGGTAAAAATAAAGAACCAACAGTGAGGAATTATACTAATCCTTCATTGTAGTCTTGTAATTATCCATATATATAATAGTATCCCACTCATGAATAAAATGAGATATTGAGTTCATAATGAAGAAGATTAATGGTGAGAATTTCACAAAAAAGAAGAGTATATTATCATTCATGAGAATGCATGCGGGTCGATGGCATGTTTACCCTCATATCCAATAATAACATATATCTTAGTTTCATAGAATGTACGAGAAAATGAATTGGAAAAAGGGGATATATCCATGGAAGATCATAACATAGATGAAATAGAAATCAAATTTTCAAATCACAGGGTGCTGTCACCATTAATTTGAAACATTGTACATTAGTAAGGTCAACACCACCATAAAACAGTATAATTGTTTTGAACTATTGAATGCCCCATGTATTATACTACCTCCATAAAAGTATGATTCTATCATAAAGTATAAATAACATAAATTCCAATGATTTAAAGTTAACCTTTCCCTTTGTGATGGCACGTTTTCTCAAAAAGTCCTCTATAAATAATTCTTTGATGGGGTTAGCCTCAGATACATTGATGTAAGGTAAACATTATAGCAACTATTATCTTTATTAAAAATTAAGTCATTATTTATTAAAAAATAATAAACATAATAAAATGTGGAAGATAAATAATTGTACTGTGATTCATAATTAGGTACATATCATAACAATTTTAAACAGGAAATAAATCATCTTTTTTGAAAAACTTCTTAAACATTCCCACACTTAAAACTACATGGGATATCCTATTGAAATAAATAATATAAGTGTGAGATATAAATCCTATTATGGGAATAAACATTTCATAACATGAATTTAATGAAACATTTTAACAAGGAAAGTCAATTGGTCATAAAAGTTACATGAATAATAAGTCATGATATCACATGTTAATCATAACAGGGGAAATGTGGCGAAAACTAAAAACACTACATCATAAACATAGTTCATGGATATTACCAAGAAATCATAATTTTCAAAGTCCCATATAGGAAACAGGTTCAATCCCTATCCCTAAAATACATCTAATGAGACTATATGCTACCCAGTTCATTGGAGTTCTATATAATTCTGGGCACACCAATCACTTTCATTTCATTCTCATGCTTAACTGTTAAACATAAATCATACAACATGGATTCATTCAACAATATATTTTATTAAATGATAAATTATTGTGGAATATAAAAATATAAGTCCCTATACAATGAATTTTAACTATATAAAGGTGAACACCCTCGATAGGAAATGGATATGGTATTCACTAGACAATTGATTCGGCATGGAAAATCATGGTGGAATCTTGGAAGCATAATGAGGTCACATAAAAAATCATATTATGGGTTCATGAGAGATAAATGTTTTTCTCAATATTTGTCCATAAAATTTAGAGTATTAGTTACAAGGAAATGCATATCACAATAGTTTGAATTGGAAATAGAAGGAAAAAGTTAATAAAGAAACTTGAATAAAGAATAGAATGATAGTATCACTTAAATTTTTTTGTGACTCCAAATGCTTGGTAAGATCTTATTGTGAGCATGGGGAAGCATTTTGAGGAATAGAGATATTGGAGGGAAGATAAAATACATTATAAAATGTGTTTTTGTGAAGAGAAACGGGATCCTGTGTCGGTTCGTATAGGAAAATAGTGGGGATTTCATTATTATTTCGGAAACTTATATTTTCGAATATTTATAATAAAATAACCAAAGGAACAAACCATCCCATGATTTTTCCAATTTTTTCTTCCCAATGGGTGTGATTTTTATTATTTTATAAGAAAAATGGATGGACATAATAAAATAAATCCATTGATTATGTGTAGATGAGTCATACTCACAATGAAATTGTTTTAAAACAATAAAATATATTAATGGTTTTAGAATATTCTTAATGGACATATAAATAAATAAAATAAAGAATAAAATCAAATTAAATTAAGAGTAAGACATCTATTTATATGTTTATGTGATTTATTGTATTTTTACAATAATTTTGGGTCATTATGATGTAATAATACACAATGTATTTTAATACAGAATTTAAATTTACCTGAAAATTCGATTTCCTAAGGAAATTTTGAAAAATAAACCATTAGATAAATTTAACATTATGATTCAAAAAATATTTATTTTATATAAATAATTTTTTAAATATAAAAATTATTATTTTAAAAATAACATCTTCATTTTATATGAAATGCTAGGTTTTTTACAAAAATAATTTACAAACCATTATAAAATTAAGTTTCACTTCATATTAATTGTATGATCATTTATATTAAAATTATATTTTATAAAAATTATATTTTATAAAAAAAATTAATTTCCAAAATCACTTAATCCATCAAAATTAGTTATATAATTGAATTTGAAGATTCAAAAAAAATATTATTTCTACTGTGTTGTATCAAAATAAGAATTATTTATAAAGTATCAATAATAAGACAAGAATGTGTTCATTATTTTATATTAAAATAATTTACATAATCATATCCATATGTTGTTGATGCATATCCCTTTAATATATCATAAAAATCACTAAGAGTAAGGTATGTGATGGTGAGACTATCATGGGGCTGTTTGATTCACATGGTATGGGACCTGATCTTGATGAGCTTGAACTTATCCCATAAATGGTTTCTCTAATCATTATGTTGTAGGATCTATAATTGGGGTTGGTCATGTTCAATATCTAGTGATTAAACTATAAAAGTTGAGGGCTAACACCTTTATTAGAAAGAAAAGAAAACACAAACCCTTTTAAGGGAAATGGGGAACCTGAAATCCCATAGCAAACTCGTAGGTTTGGAACAAGGACTACAAATACAGTGGCTCAAAAGCCCAGTGGGACATAACCCATTACACAACCAAATTCTGATCCCAAATCAAATTCTATGCAAAAAAGCCACGAAAACATAAAACAGTCCAAAGTCAATATCACCCCTAGCGACCACCAAAGGCTCTCGTTCAACATCGTGGCATGATCGTTGATCCGCCGCCACCACATCACCTTGTCGCACTGAAGCGACGCAACATCAAGATCTGTCGAAGCTAGATCAAAACAGAAAGCCATGATGAATCCCACCCCAACGCCACTGTACACATACAAAGGCAGCAGAACACCAAAGATGCTGCAATAGATGCAGAGGAATCACATGGATTATAACTCTATATCCCGAGAACCTTCCACCGAAGCGGAGAAGAGATCGGAGACCTCCCCCCTCTGAAGTGAAACAGATCTGACCCTAAGTTGTGCCAGAAACAGTGGAAGTAAACCCTCATCCCGCTATACAATCAGAAATCCAAGCAGCCGGCCATGCGAAAGAGGGAAGAACCCTGGTCACGCCAGACAGCCAAGAGCCCAGCCCTTTCCATCGCCTATGCACGTTGGACGATCCGACCACCCGAAACAAGAATGGGCCACCCCAATCCTCAATGCTGTCGGAAGGAGAACAACTAAGTTGACCACCAAAGATCCACTGAGAGGAAGAGATGCCAAAACATCATCGTCATCGCCAGATGAACCGAGTCGAGCCAACCGCCGAACCTCCTCCTAGAAGGGACACTGTCTTCCAGCAATGAAGCCCACTCCGAGTCGAAACCACCGATGCCGTGAGAAAACCCCGGCCCAAGGGGGGAAGGAAGATAGAAATGGGAGAAAATCCCAAGTTCTGCTCGGAGAGTTCTTTTGCCTCTCTAAGGCCCTCTCTATTGGTTATACCTACCTTGGATACTCGGATTAATTGTCTTCCAAGGGTATTATCTAACTTATTGAGGATATAACATCTTTTTTCTGTGTCAATTGGTTTTTTTGATAAGAAATATTTATACTAACCATTTAATCATTTTTTCATAGATATATTATCAATAGTAATTTTTCATTAATTTTATTTTTAAAACTAATATAAGAAAATAAATCCAAATAAGTTCACATGTTTTCAAAAACAATGTTACATTATAATATGTCTAATTAAATTGTAAAGGGGATTTTAATTATAGAAATTCTTTTTGTTAGAATAATTCCCCCTAAAGAAATTTCCACCTACAAATTATCATTTCCCAAACTAAAATAGATTAGGATAAAAAAAAATTCATCACATTCCTGATGTTCCCATTTTTCTTATTCAAACATTTGGTTTCTCCGCAACACATTAACAAGGTGCATTGTCTTATTAGATAGATCATTGTCTCTATAAACTACTATTTTCACTGGATACTCCTTATAGGAAAGGTAATTATGAAATGGTACAACCTAAGGAGGGAGTATATATGAGGGGTCTAGTATTTACTTTATGATGAGGGATACATGGAATGCATCATGTACTTGAGATTTGTTAGGTTGGAGTGAATGATTGTATACCATCACTCTAATGTGATCAAAGATATCAAAGTAGACAATATATATTGAAATAAGATTTACCTTCTTACCATATCTCATCACATTCATCCATTGATATATAGAGATGAATACCATGTCTCCATCATCAAACTCTAGGAATTGTCAATAATTAACAACATGGCTCTTCCTCCAACATTGAGAATTCATAATGTGATACAAAATGGTTTTAACCTTTCCACCATTTCCTGGATGATTTTAGGACCTAAGGGTATGCATTACCCAAGTTTATTCCTTCATTAATGTGTTCTTTACATCTTCCCATAATAGGCTTCATGATGAGCCATTTGGATTCCCAATTAGAAAATGCTATTGTCAGATAAAAAGACTCTAGGAATATGTTAATCTCATCATCCTATGAAATCAATTGAGAATTATTTTAAAAAAATCAACAAGTGTATGGATAGTCTACTTAAATAGAGCATAATTTTGGGGGTGATAATCTGTTATAATGGTCAACACAGTTTTTAAATATTTTTTTAGAATTTTAAAAAACATTTAGGTGAATCTCATATCTCGATCAGAGACAATTAATAGTGGTACACTATGCAGACTTACTACTTCTCTATTTTATATCATTAAAAATTGATCCATCGATAATTCCCCTTTAATTTATATAATTTGATTTGTCTTTATTTGATGATCGATAAAAATACATATAACATTGTTTCCCCTAGATGTATTGGTATGTCTAGTGATGAACTCGTGGTGATTTTATCCCATTTCAATGTTGGTATGGGTAATGGTTTCATCATCCAAAAAGGCATATTACTTTAACCCTTCACTTGAGGACATACCAATCCATTTTATTTATATTCAATGATCTCCTTCTTCATAATATACCACCAATATTACTTAGTTATCTCTCAATATGTCTTTGAGATTCCTGGATGATTGGAGAAATTCAAACTATGTGAATAATCCAATAGTTATTTCATTAACATAGGATTTTATAGAACATTTAATCTTTACCATAATCTCTCAATTCCTTCATCATTAATATTGAACTTCAAGGATTTATGTTTCCTTATATTTTTTTGTATTCTTTTGAATTCCAACATCATTTCACTGACCATATATTACCCTCTCCAAAATAGATGGATGTGTAATAATTTGCAAGAGGATTGATTATGTTCTTTAATATGTGATTCCCATATCCAACCTTTGAAAATCTAATAATATTGGATCCATCTCAATTTTTATCCATGTTATAATTGATCAATCCTTTCTTAGAATATATTAAGCTCTTACTATGTGAATATTACTTGATGGTTTTGTGATCTATATATATTTCACACTTCTCCCCAAATAGATAATGCCGCCATATCTTCAAAGCGATGATCACTGCAGTGAACTATAAGTCATGTGTTGGGTAGTTCTTTTTTTTTGAAATATCAACTACTTTGATGCATATAATATGATTTTTCATTTGTATTAACACTAAACCCAATCCATTATTTGAAAAATCACTGAATATTAATAAAATTATTCCAATTGTGGGTAGTGTTAGTACAGGGGTAGTGATAAGCCTCTTTTTTATCTCCTTGATGATATCTTCATATTCATCATTATAAACAAACATTACCCTCAAACAATTGATCTTGGTATTAGGGTTTGATAATCATGAAACATTTATCATAAACCTCCGATAATACCTAGATACCCTAAGGAAACTACATATATCATTCATAGATTTCTGCCTTGCCCACCGTGCAATTGGTTATGCCTTTGAAGGATCTACAGATATCCTGGTGCTTGTGATGATATTCATCAATAATGAGACATCCTTTACTTGAACTAAAATATATTATACTTTGGATAAACCTTATCATTTTTCAAGTCCTTTTGAATAGTACTTAGATACACCTCCTTTATTTTATAGTTTATTGGAATACAATATTTAAAGACTAATACAAACATATCAAGGTAATTTCTAAATTCTCAATTTATCAAGTCTATAATGATTTCTAAGACATTAGTGAGTTATTATGGCACTACTATGAACTTGTAGTTGTTGTAAATTTTTCAAAAAGTAGTCTTGGGGACATCCCCCTCCTTCAACCTAACTTGGTAATATCCAAATTATAGATCCAACTTGGATAATTATTGTTCTCCATAGACACTACTACAAATAGGGCTTTAGGAGAACTAAAAACATCATTTAACAGCACTACAAAAGTATAGATAATATCGGTGAAGATAAAGGTGTTCCCCTTTATCAGTTATCTTTTGGGCACTGATATATGTATAAGATATCAGCGCTAAAAATATCTTGGGTAATGACCCCCCCCCCCCACCTTATCAGTTCCATTTTTAGAATATATATATTACACCTCTATTAGCACTGATAAGTATCACGTTGCCGGAGAAAACCAAGCACCTTCACAACACCTGCACACCTATACATCACCTACACACACATCACAAACAACGCCTACACCCAAACAAAGCATATAAGGACAAAACAACATGCACAAGAGTTTCCCAAAAAATTATATATACATTGAATTGAAATCATTAAATTTAATAACAAAACACTACTATATACATTTCAAACACCTTTTAATATGGTTATAATTTCAATTATCCAACAAATAGTTAAAAACATTAATGTTTCATCCTTTTTACGTATGTGATTCCCTATACAAAATTATCATCCATGGTATTAGTTACTGAATAAAGAATTCAAAAAAAGGAAAAAAATTCACCTTTTTAAGAAAACATATATTATGTTAGTAATACAATAATGAAATAAATTAAACAATAATATGAAATAATACATTAATAAAATGACAATTGTTACCTATTACAACCTTTACATGTCCATATTTTCTTGTATTGAATTAATATTTTATTAAAGGGTCAGCATGATCCATAGATATAAATATTATTTTGTTATGATTACATGGTTTAGGAAATAAGATGAAGAAATGTCAAAAAGAATATGGAATCCAAAAGGATTCATTTATTTACAATAAAAAAGGGAGATAACTCCACAGGTTATACAATTTGACACATACATGATGTTGTGTTCAATTTCATAGGAGTATTAAATTTTAGAATAAATAATAACATTTTCCTAGTGATACCACCATCCTAGATAGGTTATATAAATAATAGATACGTATATTAGGAGCCTCTAAGAGTGTACTCTCCAATGCCAGGTCAAAGGGAATGAGTTCTAGCACATTTGCATCAGTCATCGAATCCAACACTGATTGGACCCTAACAACTTATGCCTCTCCAAGGACACTATAAAATATCTATGGTCTTGTTGAAGGTATGTAGGGAATGTATTTCTCGGTTTTATATAGGTCCTGATGAGAACCTACATAATTATATAGGCCATGATCATACCTGTTCACATTTATCTTGATCTATTATTTCATTACTATGTTTAGCCAGACCCCCTCCCTCCCCTCCGTGATACATCCCCTCGGACATCCCCCTCCCAACCCCTGGACACCCCCACCACTAAACCTTCATCCCCCCTCCCTCCTCCTAGACAACCCCCACCCCCTCCCTCCCACTGTAACACCCCTCCCTTTCTCTAGATAGCCCCCTTCCCATACCCTTGACATCCCCGCCCCTATTAGACAACCCACTCCTAGAAACCCCCCCCCCCACTCCTAGACACCCCATCCCTCTTGGACACCCCTCCTTCCTAGACAACCCCCACCCAACATATCACCTCGACACCCCCTTCCTCATAGACACCCCCTCCCACCTAGTTCTCTAGTGTGATTATCTAGTCCCACCTCACTCCCCTCCCTGAGACAGCCCCCTAGACAACCACCTCCTTACGCCTGGAAAGCACCCCCTCCCTTCCCCCGTAGCCCCCTCCCTTCCCTAGACACCCCCACCCACAACCACCACCCCCCTGTAGCCCCCCTCCCTTTCCCTGGACAACCCACTCCCCCTCCCACCCCTTGTAAATAAAGTATCGTACAATTAAAATAAAGTATCAGACAATCCTGAAATGATGTTAGTATGAATGGGATGAATCCAGTGTATACCCATTAATAACCCTCTTTATACAAATATATTTTAATAATATTTTTGTTAATGGAATGAATATTATTTATTCACCATCATTCATTAATATGAATTATAAAATAATATATAAATTTAAAAATATCCTAAGTGTACTAAATAGCAAATCTTACATGGTTTTGAATATTGATCAATCCATAATAATAGATAAATTTTCAAACTCCACCCAACTCCAACATATTTTTATCATGTACCTAAATATTTCATTGCATTAGGTATAATAAGATCTTGAAGAAGGGGTAGATAATGGATTTTCTGATGCTGTAAAGAGACAAGAAATCATTATATAAATTTATTGGTCTCCAAAACAAACATGAATAAACATTGTTTCCTCCTCTCAACTGAATTATATTTTCAAAATTAAAAATAGTTATAAGAGTACTTAGTGTCCTCCCCAAGGAATATAGGATCTAGGATTAGTACTCCAATTTTCGTGATTTTTGAAGATACACCGTTCAACAAATCATGAAAAAACACCAAAAATATAATAAATTGGAGGAATATGAACGAAATTTCACATAACATTAACAAAAATATAATTTAAAAATACATAAAGTAGAAAAAAATATATTTTATGACACAACCAGAAGACACCAATCTTATAGAAAGTGGGATAAGGGATATATATATATAAGTAGTGATGATATATCTTCTGGAATTCAGTTTCTGGTAAAAAAACATCTCATTCAATATATTTCATCCACATGAAAGGACTGAGGGCCAAAATTTATTTAGTTGAGAGTGTCCTCACAACTCTTCTAGATCAGAAATTATTCCTTCCATCATAATCATATATCATCATTAATTTTTTCAGTACATGTATTCTACTGCAATGTTAGTGTATATAAAAAATGTGTTTCTCAGAAATATAATTCGATAAAGGTAAATGATTAATATGTTGGGTATTTATGACATTAAATATGATATATTGGCCCTCAAATTGAACTAGAATATAATTCTTGGGCCTTTACAAGGGTTAGAAAATTGTTTGGTTGGTTGGAACATATGATGCCTCACTATAAACCCAATTCAGGCTCCACTATAAGGGATCTACCCATTGTATATTATCACTATTGAATGGAATTGAAAGAATCTTTACCTGGACACACCTTCCTCCTATACACCCCCTCCCTTTGGGACACACACCCATTCACCCCTCTTGGACACCCCACTCATGGACACCCCCTCCCTTTTGGACACCACCCCACTCCTAGATACCCCCTGGACATCCCCTCCCTCTTGGAAATCCCCTCCTTCCAAGACACCCCACCCACCTATATACCCCCCTCCACCTGAAGACCACCCCTCCCTCTTGGACACCCCCTTCCTCTTGGACACCTCCCTTTCCTCCTGGACACCCCCTCACTCCTTGACACCCCCACCCACCTTCATACCTAGAAATCCCCTCCCACCTGGACACCCCCTCCCTTCTAGACACACCCCTCCCTCCCCTCCTAGAAACCCCGCTCATGGAGACCTCCCTGGACACCCCCTCCCTTTTGGACACCCTTTGGACACCCCTTCCATTTTGGAAACCCCCATCCTTCCATGACACCACCACCCACCTAGAGACCCCCTCCCTCTTAGACTCCCCCCACCACTTGGACACCTTCCTCCCCGCCTAAACACCCCCACCCCCACCCCCACCCACTCATGGACACCCCCACCCACCCTCACACCCAGACACCCCTCCCTCCTGGACACCCCATCACTTATGGAAACACCCCCTCCCTCCCCTCCTGGACATGCTTCTCATGGACACCTCCCTAGACAACCCATCCCTTTTGGAAACCCCCGCTCTCCTTAACACCCCCTGGACACCACCTCCCTCTTAAACTCCCCCCTTCTTCCTAGACACCCCCCTGCCCACCCCCCTCCCATCTGGAGACCCCCTCCCTCATGGACACCCCCTACCCACCCTCCCATTTAGAGACCCCCTCCCTCTTGGACACCCCCTCACTTTTGGACACCTCCCTCACCCCTAGAAACCCTCCTACTCTTGGACACCCCTCCCTCTTGGACACCCATTCCCAAATACAAGGGAAACTAAATTAAAAAATGAAAATACAAGATATTGATCCCATTATTATTTTAAGATGATCGTGAGTGGACAGAATGACTATACATTTGTCGAATTCCACACTATCGACCATTGTTGTCCAATGAACTATAACCTCACCAACATAAATTCATGAATTCATTTGCATAATAATAAAGAGAAAATTTCTATTAATTATGAAAATGGAGGATTTTGGGTTAAAAATGTACTTCAGTAAGAAAGGGGATGTGACTAATTGGAAATATCATATTAAGGGAATGACTTTTTTAAAGTCACGTGATCACATAACCATAATAGGATCATGTGATCAAATGAACATGGGAGATTTATTCGATTACATGACCCTTGAAGAATTATTTGATCATGTAAATAAGACAATAATACACAAATCATAGTTCATGTGAATTACCTTAATTGATTATGTGATTTTTTTTGTAATTTGATTAAGTGATGAGATCACATGATTAGTTCACATGTAGTATTCATACAATGGTGATGTGAGGACTAATGGGTCCAAGGTTTTTTCATGGGGAAATACCTTAAAATAGGATTTATATATACCCTTTTAAAAAATATGAAATGTATTTAGTCATAATTATCATAGTATATCATCATTTATAAAATCAAATAATGAAAACATACATCATGTATATATTTATAACTGAGGAACCCAGACATTCATTCTTGAGGTTTTCATTTACATTTTCATCCCTAATGAAATCTGATTTTTCCAATTGTTATATATTTTTTTTCAAAATCAACTGCGTGAGTTTTTCCATCTATCAAATTTTTGTCCACATGAGCCTGAAATGATATTATGTGTGGATATAGAATGGGTGGGGTGAAGGTGCTCTTAGTAGACCATTTCAATCAGTTGGTTGATCCTTGAGATAGTTTTGAGATGATATTTCATCTCACCCAAATCTCCTTGTAATTCTATAAAAACATTCATCAGTTAAGACCTTTTTTCATTAAATAGTAAAGGTCAAACTGTAAAAATAAATTGGAAATTAATACCTCTTTGTCAAAAAGTTTTCTTACAAGAATTAGCAGCTATGTGATGAATGTTCAAAAATCTTGGTCAACCATATGAATGTCATTGTCATTATTTGGAACAGGTAGCTTGGCACTCGGCTCATTAGATATGTTAATTGGCGCTCTGACATGATCAATTTCATGTTGTCTATTGTGTATCATGTCGGTATATATATTGAACATTGTTTCCCTCACTACAAGGTGATATGTGGGAGTTTATAGATATAGATCACATTCATTTTCATCTTGTAGAATATTAGTACAGGAAATGTATCAGTGTCTATGTGATTCACATTTCATAGAAACAATTATTATAACATTGATTACCTCAGCTAAGTCATGTTTTTAGGGGAATGGCTCATCTCAAAACTGGTGGGGGTGGACGGGATCATCATGCACTTGTTGTTGTTTACTTTTTTCTTATCTTGGCCTTTCCCCCACCAAACATTCCATCTTCTCTCTATGGAATTGTAATTATTTTAAAAATAGATAATTTTTCATTCATATTTTTTATTTCATAGTTTGTTCATATGATTGTTTTTTTTTCTGAAAATATGTTCAGTGTGTCACCCCAAAACCCTCACCTCTGACACTACCATACTATTCTGTCTGCATCAAGGCCGCTAAAATTATGTGTGCATCTGGTGTGAGTGTTGTTCATTCCTGTGACAATGTTAGATAGAAAATATAGGAAAATAAGTATCCATCATTATTTAATATATATTTAAAGAAAATATAATTTATATAATGTCATACTTACACTTGTTTCCCTCATTTTTGTGATTTTTCATATATCAGTATCTCCTCTTTATTTTCAGGATCCTCCTTCTATAGCACATGGCGTTGTATGGATATGGATTTCGATTTCGATTCATCAATCTGCATGTAAACAAAGAAACATGGTTATGGAGTTGTTTTATGTCGCATAAAAGTATTACGATAGATATAAAAGACGTACCAATTTTTTCCCAAGTGAAGCATACCCCATCCTTGCTTTAGGGTAGGGTTACACTGATTTTGTTTCACATTCATTATTTTTATCAACCAGTTGATGTTTCATAAATAAAATACTATCAATCATAGTGATGAATACAGGAAACATCAAACAATGTATTACCACACACAATGTACCTGAAAAGTATTCATCGCATGATAGTTAGTAATCAGATTCCACACTCCTTGGGATATTAATTGTGCATAAAGAGGAGGTGGGTGCAGCTTTATTTTCCCTTCTGCACCTTTATGATGATATTTTGTAAAAATTATGTGAAAGCCTCTATGAATCCTTCCTACAACTCTTAACACAGATTCCTTGTGTGAGGCATCTACTATAAATGCAATCTGAAATTGATGATGAAGAATATGTCAATGTTATAGTATTTTATTTTATTTTAATAAAATAAAATAATTGTATCATAATGTTACTGTAATCTCTTCTCACATTAGTGACTTAGTCCCAGTGACAACATTGTTCCACGACATTACATCAATAGGAATTAATTATCGAGTGATGATTCCAATATAGCTACTAAAGACGGATTTTTTGTGGTCAATATGTGGGCCTTGCTTATTCCATCCCAACTGAAATTTGATGCCTTTTTCTTTTTCCTTAAGGAATTGGATAACACTTTCAAAATATAGTGCTCTTGTTTTTTTTCAATGTGAGGGTTTCATTTACTCCCATTTCCTTAGAACCATCATCATTATGTTCCTCCAAATAACTAGCATTGGTACTAGAACCAGCAGAAACAGGTTAAGAAACTAGTTGTACTTCAGCATTGGGACAAGAAAAAATAGGTTGATAAACACGTTGTTGCTTTGCATTGGGACCACCAGCAGTAGGTTTAGGGACCTATTGTGCCTCAGGATTGGGCGCATCAGCAAGTACAGAAGTCATTATCTACAGAAGTGGTTTAACATTTAATTTATATTACATAAAAGTACCAAAAATAGATAATAACATAATGTAACACAATGTATATTGCAATAAACAGATAACATGATTATTGAACTCTTTTTTTAAGTATGAAGAGATTTGACCCCTCTTTCGACAATGTAAATCCATTCATTGTGGTCTCCTCTAACATAAAAAATTCGGTCCACATTGGGACTGATGTGAAATTATTAAATTGTCCCGATAAAAGGGTCATCCTCCATTGAACATTCATATGACCCTTCATTTTTTTGGTCGATAATAGAAAAATTGGCCGGTTTTAGTTTCCGGGTTTTGGAACATAAAATACTTGCACTACTTGTGATTCCTTTATAAATGGTTTTCCTTTCTCCCCTTCCTAAAGGAAATCAACTTTCACGAACCCCAATTCAACTATATTAACTAAAATCCTTTTATCATCCCACTTTCATTGAAAAATCGGCAGTTGTAATTTTGTTTAATCCAACTCCCATTTTGTTTGATGATGAAAAAGTGAAGAATATTTACATAAATTGAATTTCTATCCTTAGAACTAAAAACATGCATCGCTTCAGCCAAATGTTTACCCCTACTATTCTACATGGTACCGTCTTCATCATGTTCATTAGTATAGAATATATAACCCTTGACTGTCTAAGCATTGTAAGATAATACATACTCACATTCTCCTTAGGCTAGCCATTGAATTCATTCTAAAATTGAGTCTGTATTTTCATCTATCTTCTTAAACATATGTTCCTGAACCCATCCTATTAACTATTGATTATGTTTATCTGATATCCATTTTTCTTCCCTAGATGGATTCAAATGCCTAAGAATTTCATTGTGGGTTTGAACATATGGATCAACGTCGAATCTGTTACGCCAAATGTAAAGGTGGGCCTACTCCCAATCTATAATATTGATTGTGACAACCTATCATCCAAAAATTCTTTCACCCTCATGCCAACCAGTGTGACAAGATTTCTCTAGGCCAACGTTTTCCACACGATATGGGTATTTAGTAAAGAATTCAATGGATTCCTTGTCTTTATATTTCTATGTAATAAAACCCTCTAGCCGACTTCAATTTTTGATATACCCTTTCAAAATATTCATATACCATTCAATGGGGTCCATCCATCTATAATGTATAGGATCACATAGTTGAATCTCTCACACCAAATGAACCATCAAATGAGCCATCATATCGAGTATTTTCAGCAAGAAGAACATTTCCAGTTCACATAATATGAAGGATTTTTCTATTTCCATTTTGGGAAATTTCGTCGGGTATATAACATTGCTGCATATAGTATTGAAGAAGAAATGGAGCTTCCTTAATGTATATTGAACATTCTTGTAAAAAATGCAATGTAAAAGTATAATAATTATATATTGTATAAAAACATGGATGTTTTTTGATTTCAGACCCATTAATTTTAAATCTATCATTGACATGATGTTCTTGATATTTGATGAATAGCACTCTAGAACCTTTACATCATTAAATAATATGAAAACCTGATATCTCTTCTACCTGGATAAATTTTATGCAGCGGGAGAAAGAAATGTTAATTTTTCACCCTTCCCTGGTGCCAACTCTTCTTGTATTCCCATCTCAACTATTTACACTATATCCTTAATTACATCCTTGGTTTCGTCAGGTGAAATTATCAACATGCCTATGACACTATCAAATAAGTTTTATTTCAACAAGCATAACATTAAAAAAATTTCTTTCATATAGATAATTCTAGTATGGTAATTAAAAAATACGATCTCTTTGTCTACCTGGTTTTTTAATGGTTTTTTGAAAAAGGTTTACCAAAAGTAGTTTCCATATATATTACTTTCTCAATCAATTGATCAAAAAATATTGGAGATGGTGTTGTATGTTCTTTTGATCTTCGGTCGAATGATGTCATCCAAGATCGTTACATATGTCATTGGGGTAGAAATATATGATGTCCTAGAAACACGGTTTTCAATGAATGTTTCATCCTAATTGATTGTGTACCTTGTTTGGAAATGGGACACCGTTGAGTTTCTTTAATTCTATATCTTGAAAAAAATTATAATTAGGAAAGTCATTTATCGTCCTGTACAACATGCCTTTCAAAGTGAAATCTTTATTTTTAAGCATCTTACAACGTAACAACTGAATCCGATAATAATTTAAAATCCTTCATCAACGGGGAAAAATAAACATCAATATCATTACCCAGTTGTTTTTTCCAGATATAAAAATAGATAACATGATGTATTTTCTTTTTATGCATATCCATGGTGGTAAGTTATAATTTACCGACATAACCGACCATGTACTGTGACTACTGATTTGAAAACCCAAAGGATTCACCCCATATATTGATAACGCAAGGAAAAGGTTTCTCGGATCATTTCCAAATTTAGGATACTCATGATCAAATCTCTTCCATATAGGAGAGTCATCTGGGTAACATAGTTTCCCATATTTAATTATTGTATTTGAATTATATGTCAATTTTCTTGCAGTATTGTCACGTCCATATAGGTTCATAAACCATGTAATGATTGGAAAGCACCATAAAACTTTCATATGACTGGAATAATATTTCTTGTATTGAGAATCACCACATTTTGGGAATTCTTTAATTGATTTGTGGTCCTTTCAAAAAAATATACAGTCATTCAGGTAGGCGTGTATTCTATCAAATATCATACCCATCGAGCGTAGAATTTGTTTGGCATCATATTTTCAGCTCAAGAGCTCAATATATTCTAGGATCATGTCATTAATGAGATCATTTAGTTTAATAAAACTGGAATCACTCCACCCATTACCTACATTCAGTTTATACAGCTTCAATACAGCTGAAAGTGCTATTTATTTAGTGCAGCCATCATACAGTGCCGTTTTGCACAAATCTTTAACATCTCAAACAATTTTGGGAAATCATGAAGTTCATCTTCCACTGTCTTTATCATTTCAACAATTCAATCATCATCATCATTCACATGAGTAATCACATCCTCCATACGATCATCTTTACACTAGTGAAAAAACAAGTTTTTTTCGACAGTTATTTTTTAGTTTTTATGTCGGTTTTTAGATGAAGTTATTACATGCGACATTATAAATATTTTTTTATGACAGTTATTTTAAAATTGACGTAAAACCCAAATTCCTGAAGTGTTTTTCCCACCAGTTACTCACAAACATATGTGGAAAATGCTTCAGAGTCGTGATGTATTACGTCAGTTATTTAAAAACTGTCGTTGTATATACTTTATCACATTAGTTATTATATAACTAATGTCCTAAATCACTCTTCTGAAGCATTTGTCACATCAGTTATGAAAATAAACGACGTGATAAGGCAGTCTGCCAAGTAGTTTTCCACATCGATTAAACAATAACTGACATGAGAACATATCTACTACGATGGATATAAAATAACCGACATAAAAAACTATTCCTTTCCATTTATTACATCAATTGTTTCATAACCGACGTAAAAAACAATTTTTTTTAATTAAACCGTTCAACCACCATTATGGTCAGACAAATGAATACCTGAAATAGGATAAAAACATACCAAAACCCCACCACCCCACCTGGAAAGCACCCCCCCACCCCTGGAAACCCCCCACCCCACTGGACACCCCCCACACCCCTAGACCACACCCCAACCTTCCTAGACATCCCCCACACCCCTGGACACCCCCCACAACTATGCCCAACCAAAAGAATACTTGAAAAGGCCTAAAAACAGACCAAAACCCACCAACCCACCAGGACACCCCCCCCCACACACACTCCCCAAGAAATCCACCCCACCACCCACTAGAAACCCCCACCCCTGGACATCCCCCACCATCTTAGACAGCCCCCATACCCCTAGAAACCCCCAGAACCATGACAAGCCAAAAGAATACATGAACCAGAACAAAAATAAACCAAAACACCCCCACCCCACCTTTATAGCACCCCCACACCCCTGGAACCCCCCCCCCCCCCCACCCCACTGGACACCCCCCACCCCCACCCCCACACTGTTGGACTGTCCCCCACCCTCCTAGATAGCCCCCGATACCCCTGGACACCCCCCACACACACAACTATGCCCAGCCAAAAGAATACCTGAAACAGAACAAACACAAACCAAAACCCACCACCCCACTAAGCAGACCTCCATCACCCCCTGGATGGCACTCCGACACCCTTTACCCCCCCCCCCCACCACCACCACCAACACCACTAAATAACCTTCCCACAACCCTAGAATACCCAACCCTCCTGGACATCCCCCACCCCCTGGATAGCCCTCCCACCATCATAGACACCTGCACCCACATGGACCCCCTGAAAACCCCCACACACCCCTGAACACCCCTCCCACACCCATGGACACCCCTGGACTTCCCCCAAACTCATGGAAACCCTGGACACCCCCAACCCATAGGACAACCCTCCTACACCCCTAGAAAGCCCCCACCCCATTGGACTACACTCTCCACACCATTGGACATCCCTCCCACACCCCTAGAACACCCCCCTAGACAACCCATAAACAGCCCTGCCATGCTCCTGGACACCCATGCTCTGACCCCCCACTAGATAGCCCTCCCACACCCCTAGAACCCCCCCCCCCCCCACTAAACAGCCTCCCCACAACCTTGGACACCCCTACCCTCTTAGATAGCCCCACCCCCTGGACAGCCCTCCCACCCTCCTGGACACCCCCACCCCAATGAACACCCTAACCCCCCCACCCCTAGAAACCACTTGAAATACTCCCACCCTCATGGACACCCTGGACACCCCCACCCTCACTTGACATCCCTCCCACACCCCTAGAAAGCCCCCACCCCACTGGAAATCCCTCCCCACACCCCTAGACAGCCCTCCCACACCCCTAGAACCCCCCCCCCCCCCACCCCACACACACCCCTGGACACCCCCGGGACAACCCTCACACACCCTGGACACCCCCAACCTACTGGAAAGCCCTCCCCCACCCCCTGGATAGCCCTCCCACACCCCTATAAACCCCCTCACCACACTAAACAGCATGCCCACAACCCTGGACACCCCCACCCTCTTGGACTTTCCCCAACCCTCTTGGACAACCCTCCCACCCTCCTGGACAACCCCGCCCACATGGACACCATGGAGACTCCCTGGACACCCCTCACACACCCCTAGAAACCCCCCACACACCCCTAGACACCCCCTGGACTGCCCCTACCCCCTTGGAAACCCTGGACACCCCCCCCACTGGACAACCCTCCCCCACCCCTGGAAAGCCCCCCCTACTCTTGGGCAGCCCTCCCCACACTCGTAGACAGCCTTCCCACACCCCTAGAACCCCCCCACACCACCCACCCAAACACTCACTCACACCCATGGACACCCCCTGGACTTCCCCCCACCCTCATGAACACCCTGGACATCCCCTCCATTTGAAAATCCCTCCCACACCCCTGGAAATCACCATAACCCCATTGGGAACCCCTTCCCCCCACACACACACCCCTGGACACCCCCTGGATTGCCCTCCCACACTCCTGAACACCCCCCCACTAAACTTGATAGTCCTCCCACACCCCTAAACCCCCCACCCCACCCCACTGGACTCCTCCCCACACCCCTGGACCCCCCCCCCCCCCAGACCAGAATCCATACCAGCAAAAACCATCAGAACTAGACCAAAACAATACGTAGTGCAAAATTAAACAGTCTCATATATATCATTTATAACATAAAATGTCCACACAAAAACTCTAAATCAAACCTAAACGACTTCCAAATACACAATTATAATGGGAATATTCAAAATTCCATTTTACACTACAAACAAACTAAAATCCAATCAAACCCGTAAAATAATTTGACCATTCCACATGTAAGTGTTTGACTTCTTCAGCACTATAGGGTTAAGGGTCATCAAATAGATAAAAATAAAAAGGATATTATTTCAGATGGATAATGTGTAAATAAAATGAAATATTATGGAAATGTTTTAAAGGAAATATTACAATGTAAATTTTTAAAAAGAAAATCTTACCATGTTGAAGTTCAAAAGAGTTCAAGTTGTAATTATTTCATACATAAATCATCACATGTAATACTCGCATTCAACGACTCCTTGTTGTTCATAAAAATTCTATTTTAATGAGTGTAAATTCAAAATATTATTTTTATGTAAATCATCAAAAAGTACAAATTATAAATTGATATTTACCTTCACTTCAACATTTTTGATCTTGGAACTCCTTTTCATTGTGTTTTTTCAAACGTAGACCCTTCCACTATTAAAAAATAATAAAAATAAAATAAATTTATAATTAGTTATAATATATACAAATATTATAAATTTATTCTTACTTTTCCAACATATTCATAAAACATTCACGCACATCGCCATGGATAGAGCATATCCAATAAAGTGTTTTCTCCATTGGAAAAAGAACACCGAACATCCAATGATCACTGATAAAAAGTTAATTTAAGGTTAGTGGTTTTTTATGTTAAATGATAATGAACTCTTTTTCAGAGATATGTTTCATACCTCTCACAAAAAGGCATCATCCATCACTTTTTGATTATATTCTATTCAAATATTTCACAAATATAAAGCATTCATTGTTCCTCATCTGATGCATGTGCTTCAGGGGAAATTAAATGTGGGTCCATGAATCCATGTACATCTTTCCGCTCATTCTTCCCACACATGTTATAAATATACCTAATACAAAACAGAGATAAGTATACATTTTTAAAAAATATAACGTAGGAAAAAGGTGTTAATACTTACATGGAAAAAAATTCACCATATTGATGCCCAACTTATCTCCAGTAACAAGCAACATGATATCAGTTTTCACAATCCCCATATTTATTTCACGTCCACAAACATTAGATTCTATTGGAAACTAATAATGATCCCACAAAACAATTGAATATCTTGAAAATCTGTCAAGACTACCAGAATATGTATATGTGGTCATAGTCAATTTTATTTGTTGTTGGATATACAGTATTTCTTTACCTTTTAAGTATTTCTATAAAAATAAATAGAAAATATATATTAGTTTTCAAATGTTAAAAAAAACAATAATAAAAAAATAAAATAGAAGATATAACATACATACCTATATGGTAATGAGTCTCCGAAGTCTGGATGCCAAATTAAAAAATGGCTGACACCATGTCCAACTGTCGTCACCTTATCTCTCGGTAATTGTACATGAGATGATCAATCTATAATATCTTCTACAAGGACCCTATGATGATCTACCTCTATATATTGATGATGAACTATATCTACTATACAATATACCATCCCATATGCAACTATATGATGTTGAGGATCATCAACATACAACTCGCAATAAGTAAGAAGTTTTGGAAGAGGTGTAGGATAATAAATGGGGTCTGCAGGCTGAGGTGGGGGAGTGGGATCTACTAGATGAGATGGAGGGTAGATAATGGGGTTTGTAGGGGGAGGTGGAGGAGTGGGAGATACAGTCTAAAATTTTCTTTTCATGTCTTTAAACATAGACTGTACTAACACTCTAATCTTTTTCTCTATCGTCGCATTAATATTATGAACTTCAGCATCCAAGGATTCTATTTTTTTATGAACACCCTTAATGGAAGAAGTAGAAGAACGTGGAAACACTTTTCTTATTGATACACCCATCGGATATCCTATTACACAGCCAGGATGTTCGGGCTTTCCCAATACTACAGAAAAAATAACCCGCCTCCCAGTAGTTGTAAATACTCCTTGTGAGCTCTTCTCCTGATGAAAATAATTTATTAGTAAATTGAACATTTCTGTAATGATTCAAATTATATGAAGAATACAGTTAACTTAAATAAATAAAATAAATTTCTTACAATCCTCTTAGCTACGAATCACGAATCATTCAAAAGGTATTTCCAGTTTTTCCCGATCCGAGATCTCTTCCATTTTTCATGTCTAGATGGAGGGGATGGAGGGGAAACCTCTCTAGAGCATGAAGATTCAACACTCAGGTTTTGTAATTTTTCTGCCATCATTTGTTCTTCCAATAATGTATACCCTTCCTAAGATAATATATGAGGGTATACATTTTTAGATTGGATCTTCTGATGATATTGCCTTGTTTTCTATAAAATCTGAATAAGAAATCATTTACAAAACATTAATATGATCATTTATATATGAAATCTTATAAAATTTTAAATTTCCCTTACCAAAAATGAATCTTTTCTTCTAGGTTCAACAAACTATCTCCATGTGTCATAATCTATGAAAGGATATATATTAAATGGATTTTCATGACTCCTATGACCAAAAATGAAATCAGATGTGATGGTTGATTTAAAATCCCTCTATCTACAAGAATCTATCGATAATAATTTCTTCCCGACTTCTCTAGTGTTAGGAATATCAAATGTCATCTGATATAGAAGAGTTAAAACATATTATACTAGAAACATTTAATGAATAGGCACACAAATGCAACAAAAAATACCAAAACGTTCTCCCACAACTGAGATATTATCACTTTGTCCACACTTCTCCAATCGTCATACAAAATGCTTACTTTGATCTTACCCTGATTTGATACAAAACTCTTAAAATATTTTGAATTTGGACTTCCAGGAGTATCATTCTCTTCAAACTCAATAAGTATCCTCTGGTCCTACATACATGCAAGTGATAATTTTGGTAAACGTGTGCACCAATGTTTACCAACTCTTGACCTCTTTTTCATTATGGGAGTGCGTGAGGACGATTAGGGAACATCAAGAGAAGTATATGAATGTTCCTCCCCGGAGGTATGATCATTATGCTCATCTCCAGAATCATGTGGTTGATCAAATGTTGGATCTATCATTATCCTTCATTTAAAAAAACAAAAATTTGTTCACAAATACACAATTTCAAATATTACAATACTAATGTAAACAGAAAATGTAAAATTGAACTATGTTATTTAATATTAAATATTGTTAATATGGTTAATATGTTAAACAATATTAAAGATATTAAACGTGGTAAAAACGTAGTTTAATTGTCATTAAACAAAAATGATAAATAAATAAATTATGTAATGGTAAACTAGGGTAAACAATGGTAAAATATGGTAAACAAGGTAAACTAAACTCAATAAAATTAAAATAAACAAAAACATCTACTTATTTGTTTTAATATGCATTATAATAAATAAAAAAAATTAAAATATATAACATTTTATAAAAATAATAAATGTAAACAAGAAATAAACATATGTTACCTGTAATATTAGGAATGTAGAAATGGATTATTTTCTTAATTCCTTTGTTATAATCATTCCATATGGCACAAACCATGTCTTTAACATGATCATCATTATGTTCTGCAAATCTTTCCATGGAAGTAGGGATCTCATATAAATCAGCATCTTAATCAAGTTGATCATCCCCATCATATTGTTTTTTACCTTGTACAACAACAGACCACTACATATCTGATTGATCTACTACATAAAAATATGTTTTTCATGTGTTTCCATTATGAAAGAATCAGTTGTGTCTTCCAATCTATTCAGATTTAAAACATTCATTCCAAATACAACATGTCTGACATTGTTGTTATCGATAATACATTTATATATACAAATAGGAACATTAATTTTAAATTAATCAACCTCCAATATTTATTCAATATCTCCATAATATGCACCTGATGTAGAAATTGGGTTTTTGTCTTTAGAACTTGAAAAATGCATTTCTTCTGCAAACACCAATACACCACTATTCAGAAACTGCACATTTGTTGTAATGAGCTTTCGTATAAAATGTATAGCCACTAATGTCATAACCGGACCATGTTATCACATTTAAACATGGACCACCCACTATCCATCTTAATGTCTTTGAAACATCAGATCTACCATTCAAGTTATTTTTAATCCATGACAAAAATGTTTTGTTGTGGTCATTCAAAATCCACATTTATTACTTTTTGGATGACATTGTATCAACTCATTAATATTCACTATGATATACGGTCGATCATTAGCTATGTTATTGAATATGTATAATTCTAACTTCATTATTTGTTCAGCTGACAACTATTTGACTTTCAACCCAAGAATCCCTATTCCCTCATTATTAACTAGTTCATGGAGAGATAGTGGAAAACCTATCTGCTCCTCCACAGCTAAGTAGCTCGTACAATACCCTTGAACCTCCTCAGAAATATACTTTTAAATAATGGAGGATTCAGGACGATATAGATTCTTAACATACCCCTATTTTCATATGATGTATTTTTCCATCACATATCTGCTCATCTGCATTATATCTTAACCTTTTTTCACCATCTGAATTAGAAAATAAATGTTTCAAATGATGAATTATTGAAAGATACCAAAATACATTGAAAGGTATCTTTGTAATCTTTACATCAGCTTGTGATTTTTCTTTCATCTTATACCGTGATGTCCCACATTTTGGTCACTCTGATAAGAATTCATATTTCTTCCTATATATCATACAGTCAATCAGATAGGCGTTTATTTTCTTGTATCCCATTCCCATTGGGAATAATATTTTCATGGCCTTATAATTTGAATAGGGAAGATCATTATATTTTGGAAGAATGTCTTTCATCAATTGTAGAAACTCTATAAAACTTTTTTCACTCCATCGATGTTTCATCTTTAGGTTAATAAATCTTAGCACTGCCGAAAAAACCATAAAATCTGTACAACCATGATACAATGGTTTTTTAGCATCACCATATAGATGCACAACTATCGGTTCTATCTGAATTTGTTCTGTTGTAATATAACAAATAATTTCTTCAATTCCATTGGATTTACCATATTCCTAATCATCATCATCAGTAGATCTAACATTCTATCTAGTTTCACCATACCAAATCCAAGGGAGGGAAATTAGATTAAAACCATGACAAATCAGATGATCTTTGATTTCTATTCTTTTCAGCTTCTTCATATTCAAACATTTCAGGCATGGACAGAAAAAGATGTCACTGCTTGGAACATTTCATTTAGAAAATTCCTAAAATTCATGAACACCATCTTCTTATCCATTACTCATTCGGTGTTATGTAATCCATCTTTGACTCATTATTAAACTATAACAAATATCAAAATCATACATCATGATAAGATAAGATAAATATATTTTTATATGAAAAATATCATAATTTAAATGTAAAATCAATTTTCAAATATAAAACAAATCTATGAGTATTTGAAAAAAATATACATGAAAATCATTTTAAAAAGAAAATATAGTTAGATATAACAGTTTTAAATTAATCTTGGATCCTTTCATATTAAGGAACACAAAGAATACATCGTGATGAAACTAGATACCAAATTCACCATTACATAAAAAATAAATAAGAAATATAAATATTAAAATATGTATACAGTCAACTAATAAAAATTACACAGATCCTAATGATTTGAAACTATTGGGATAACCCCATAAACTGTTGGGGTACCCAACGGTTTTACACATCGTTGGTGTGATGGTCATTACAACAGCCCTATACCAACGATTCTATAGGAACCGTTGTTATAGACTACCTGAAGATAAAATATTCTAACAGTTTCAATGAAACCGTTGGGATATATATGTATATATATACACCAAGAGGGTTTCCATGGGGGTTGGGGCTGTTCTGGGGGGGAGGCTGTCCACTGGGGTAGGGGTTGTCCAGGGTGTCCTAGGGGTGGGGCCTATCTAGGGGGTGGGGGTTGTCCATGGGGATGGGTAGTGTCCAGGGGATGGGAGAGTGGTGTCCATGGGGGATGGGGCTATCCAACCCTCTACCCCATTGGACACCAACCCCGCCCCCTTGGACTCCACCTAGACACCACCACCACCCTAGACAATCCCCGCATCCCCCTAAACAGCACCCCCACCGCTTTGGACAGCCCTCACCACCCTCTGGACATCCCCACCCCCATTGATAGCCCACTCACCCCCCAAGACACCACCCCCATCCCACTAGACACCCCTACCACCTTGGACAACCCCCTCACCCCTAGACACCCCCACCCCTTGGACACCCCAACCCCCTTAAATTTCCCATGCACCCCCACCCCTTCGAAAATGTCCTCAACCTCCTTAACACCCCTAGACACCCCCACCCCTCTGGACAGCCCCCCCTCCCTCCGAACACAGCCCCCACACCTCTAGACAGCCCCGCCACCTAGACACCCCCACCCCCTTGGACAGCCCCTTCACCCCCTTGACAACACCACCACCCCCATTTGACACCACTGGACACCCCACCCATCTAGATAGCCCCCCTTGGATAGCCCCACCCCTCTAGATAGACCCCACCCTTGGACACCCCCTCCCACTAGACACCCCCAACCCCCTTGGACAGCCCACTCGCCCTTGGACACCACCCCCACCCCCTAGACACCCTTACCCCCTTGGATTGCCCCCTCAGCCCCTATCCACCACCCCCACCCCCTTAGACACCACAACCCCCTTGGACACCCCCACCCCCTGGACACCAACCCCACCCCTAGACACTCTATCTCATTGGACATCCCCCTCACACCCAGGACACCCCCACCCTACCCCCTTAGACACCCCAGCCCCCTTGGACTACCCCCACACCCCCTAGACACCACCCCCACCCCTTCGACACCCCCTGGACACCCCCAACCCTTTGGACATCCCCCAACCACTGGAAAACCCCCTCCCCTCTGGACATCCCCCCACCCCCCTAGACACCCACACCCCTAGACACCCATACCCCCTTTGACATCCCACTCACCCCCGGGTTACCACCCTCACCCCCCTGGACAGCCCCCCACCCCACTAGACAACCTCCACCCCTGGAAACCCGCCACCCCAGGACTCCCCTACCCCCTTGGACAACCCACTCACCCCTTGGACACCACTCCCCCCAAAGACACCCCACCCCCTTGGACAACCCCTCACCCCCTGGACACCACCCCCACCCACTTGGACACCCCAACCCCCTTGGATAGCCCCCACACCCCCTGGACACCACCCAACCCCCTTTGACACCCCCTGAACACCCTCACCCCTCTGGATAGCCCCACACCACCAGGATAGCCCCCACCCCTCAAGACATCCCCCACCCACTCTAGACACCCCCACCCCCTGGACACCCACTGCTCCCTTGGACAGCCCACTCACCCCCCTGTATACCCCCTTGACACCCCAACCCCCTTGGAGAGCCCCCTCACCCCCTGGACACCACCCACACACCCTTGGACACTTCAACCCCCTTGGAAAGCCCCCACACCCCACTGGACACCACCCACAACCCCATTTGAAACCCCCTAGACACCCTCAACCCTTGGACATCCCCCACCCCTCTAGAAAGCCCCCCCCCCCCCCGACACCCCATGTTCGTGCACACAGACACGATGGAACAAAAGAAAACAATAAAGTTGTATGATATCACTTCCATGGATTCTTTTTCTAGAAAAAAACATATCACAGTATAAATGAACACTATGAAACTTACCATGATAGAAATAAAAATTATATTAAAATAACATCTCAAAAAAAAATTAGTACATTACAAAAAAGAAAATCTAAAATCTATCCATTTGAAGATTACTTGAGTGTTATGAGTCGACCTGATAGATCTGGTGACAATAAAGATGATGAAAGATGTTAGAAAAAGGAGGATAGAGGTCATGACATTGAATAATCCTTTCTAGGTTTTCCGTGTGGGAGAGACGAGTCGCAGGTTTCCAAATCAAAGAAAACAGATTGACTGAATGTATGGAATGATAAATCATTGAAAAGGTTCCACACGTTAGTTATTTTTTATCCAACATGATAAACTATTTTTTATGTTTATAACTGTGGTTATTTAATAACTGACTTAGAAAAGAATTTATCATCTTAGTTATTTTAAAACAGACTTGATAAATGGAACTTTATTACGTCAGTTCATTTAATTACCGACATGATAAATTTCTGAGATTTCCATTATGACGTCGGTTATTTGATAGCATACATTATACAGTTCCCAGATTGGATTTTCATAGTGGTTATAAAAAACCAACTTGATTAAGCTAATCTCGTTATTTATTACATTGGTTATTTTATAACCACCAAAAAAAATGGAATCATATCGATTTATCAAGTCATTTATTTAATAACCGACGTGATAAATTGATTTTTACCAATTTTCACATCATTTATATAGAACCGACATGAAAAAATGCCGACGTGTTAAATGTTTTTTCCACTAGTGTCAATGTTCATTCTTGTAATCATATCAGATGATCCATTAATTTTCATGTTATATGAGACATTAACTACATTAATTTTCCCATATTTATTCCAACATGTATAACATAGATCTATTATGTGATAGATCAAGTGTTCTTCCAATTCCATTGGACTAATTTTTCTTGAATAACAACAGCTTAAACATGAACAAAGGATTTGAGATGGGTCACATGCATGATCTTTAGCAAAATTGATAAACTCTTTCACGCCATCTTCATTCTCTTTTATCAAATGAATGCATCCATCCATTCTTTATTCAAATTCATCTTATTTGATACGGTAATATTAATTTTTTTTAAAATAATTACACAAAGGATGTTCAATAATATATGAGAATCCCTTGCACTAGAATGTTTTTGTATCCCACATGTGATTTATATGCATTATTGTAAACCAGTTTTTTAGGGTTTCTCTTGAAACATTATGTATCTAGTAAAGAACTATGGAACTAAACTAATAGATGGTATTATTTTCAATAGAGTGATTATGGGTGGAAGGATTCATTACATGTGTTTTTATGGTTATTTGACTAGGGTTTCTATAAATTGTCTCATAGAGTCCTCTAATGAAGTGGTTTTCTAGGAATTAGTGGAATTGCACTAGTAACAAAGTGGTGATTCTATTGAAATGGTTAATGTTTGTATTGATATTCAATTGTGGAAGAACTAAAGCATTGAAAAAAAATTCATACCAATCATGCCAAAAACTGAAACACCATACAGACACAATCGTTCTCACAATCGCAACACCATACAAACCAAACAATAAAAAGTTTATATTTTACAAAGCATACCTTTTTAAATTCTGTTTGTTAATTCAGGGGTTATCAAAGAAGTTTTATAATTTTGGGGTCTTCATTCATTAGTCATGTATACATAAATTACCAATTTTTATATTCAAATGTTCAACAGGAACCAACTAACATGCAATTCATTTAGTGAGAAAACAAGGACCACTAACGTCCATGATTTTAAGTGGGGAATTTAGCCCATACATTTATCATTATAACCATAAATATCAAATAATAATAACATGTGAATAATAGGAATCCAAAGAGTAATATGAGATAATTCACTGCGAAGTTGTATTTTAGTGCGCAACAGAGGTGCATTCATGGTAGAGGGGAGGCGTGCGGCAAAAACGATTTCCACCAAAAAATAAAACGTAAAATGAGAACTTATATTTTATACCTATACAAAATAAGTCCAATGAGATTTAGGAATGGTACATGTATTATTAAAAAAAATTATTGGTCAATAGTGGGATTTTATTTTCCTTCTATCATATCTTCTTCTTGTTTTTTTTTGTATCTACTGTTTTCCTAGATGTTGAACTTTTGAATGTGACATGTATGATTTTCATGATATTGATCACTTTAAATTTACTCAAATTTAGGGGTAAAATAGTTCACATTAATTATATCGTTTTTTCTGGGGATCGTTGTTATCCCGTAGGGGTCATGAATGCCTCTTAGTATAGTGGAATGTCGGCTTAGTTGTTGGTTATGATACCATCCTGGGTCATATCATTTCATTTCCAATTGTAATTGACCCATATCTAATTTAATATAGCATTGGGGTGGGGGGGGGGGAAGAAACTAAAATATAGAAGGATTAAGAGAGGTAAAAATTATCCTAGTCTCTTCAATACAAGTGATGAAAGATAAAACATACACAGGGTGTGGGAGAAACACCCAAGAGTAGAGTAAGGGGACGGTGGCATAGAGTGGATGGGTTCTCAACAAGAAAAGGGGAAAAATCCAGTAATACATAAAATGTTCAAAGGGGAAGGGTGTGGACTGTCTGGGGGGTAGGGGGCTGCTGGGGTGTGGGGAGGGGGTGTGGGTTGTCCAGGGACGGGGGGGGGGGGGCTGCCCATGTGGGGTGGGGTGGGGGGTACATGAGTGTGGGGGAGAGGGTGTGGGTTGTGTCGGGGTGGGATATCCACTATGAAACGACCATTATGGATCCTAAAGTGTTAATTCTGAGAAGGGAAAATTTTGGGGAAGAGGGATTTGGTTGATTGGGTCGAGTGGAAAATAAGGAATAGGGGAATCTCATTAAAAATTCTAAAATATTTCTTTTCATTTCCAGAATAGGGTACATTACGGTGTAGCCTAAGGGTCAATTGCATAGTGCACCCTATTATGACACATTGTTGAATTACCGCAAAGTATACACTATAATAGTTATCCATGGGGAAAAACCATTTAATCTTGATCATGAATTGTGATCTGACTATATGGATCATGGAATAAAATCTACCCCTCCAAAAAACAGTATGGATGGAATAACATTGTTAACCTCTCACATGATCCAAACCATTAACATAAGGCGGGTCCCATGGAAAAACTCACATACAAAATGTAGAAACTAAAGTGGAATAACCAATCTAACTTTTAACACAATATGAACCACTAAAATATTTTATGTCTTGAGGAAAACCAAATATACCCCAGGATGTATAGCCAAACATAAACTTTAATAAATTTGAAAGATTTTTTACCTTGGTGGATTATCTCTACATTGCAGTCCCAAGGTCTCTAGGCATCATCCTCGTCAAAGATATGTAATAAAAATTAAGAGATAATGAACAAGTATAGAATATAAGCCTCATCCTAGATTTTTCTAGCCAATGATTGATACCTAGCATCAAGCAAGTGGATATCACATAAGAAGCTCAAACATGACACATCCTAAGAAGCCTTACTAGACGTATCCATCACTAGAAAATCCTATTATTACAAAATATATCATGATGATCCCAAGAACTATAGGTAATAATATATCAACAAGAAATATCTTTATTCATATATAGTTACCAACCTACACCACCCCATGTGTGGATTTCCATACCCTTAACATCATAAAGAATCCACATTATCATTCCCACTAACATCATAATCAACCCCACTCCCTATACTATTCATATAAGGGTTCTAAAGGACATGTCACAATTTCATATATCCATGATAAATTTTTTATATGGGATAATCAATACAAAACATGTACTCAAAATGATATAAGATTTAAAATAATCCATGATATATCTCATATAACAACCTACCCACTGGTTATTCCATAACTAGTACCCACCAAAAAATCCCCCCAATCGAATTGTCGAGGGATAAATATCTTAAGAGAATATAAAAACTATGGGACATAAGATTATATATCCTTACCTTAAATGATATAATGATCTCTCTCTAATCTATTATCTCACTCAGTCTAGTGGGACTCCATCCAAATATTATAGACATGTTGTAGAATGGTTTACACATATTCAGATCAATACCTAGTCTCCTAAGAGTCCTTACAGATCAAACAAGGTGGTTAGAAATAAATAAATTCAATGCATCAAGAGTCATAAAAATTGAATACATTTATAAATAAATGATCACCCAATCTCAAATTCCCTAGAATGAAACATCACCTTTCTCTATAAAAAGAACATGACATGTATAGAGAACCATCCATTAGTTAGAACAAAACAAAAATGGGAATAATTATATCATAAGGATTTTATAAAAAAACTTTTTACATAATTGGGAAAAAACATTTTATGTGTGAGAATCCAAATAAAATAATTTAAAATATCTTCCAAATCAACTCTTAAGACCTATATTATGAATATAATTTTATAAAAACAAATAGGATCCAAATATCCAAAATAATAAAATTTTTAATTCTGAAAGTCGATAAAAATGTTTACAATATAACTCACATGGGTTAACACACCCTTGTAAAATCTAACCACCCCATTACGACACTTCAAGAACATTTCACACCCAAAACATATTATTTAGAAATCAATAGGTGTAAATATCCCATCTAAAAACATTTATATAGAACTGAATTTGAATTTTCAAAATATTTTTGAGCTTTGAAGGCCACTTGGGAATTTTTCTATACAATTGGTACTTAACCTATTCCATAATAAGGCTTAAAAACCTCATAGAAATCAAAATTATTCTATCATAGACACCATATATATAAACACGTTGTATGATTCTTCCTTCCCTGAAAACTAGTAAACCAAGACAAACTACTTTCAAATAAACCATTAAGTGTTTCCAAGAAGGCGGGATCACAGTGCAGGAGGGATCACTATGGAGGAGGGATCACTACAGAGGCAGAAACGACATAGGCAATGGCAGTGGAAGCACTGGAGGTAGAGGCAGAAACGCCAAAGGAGGAGGAGGACGGTCGCAGTGGAGGAGGAGGAAAAGTCTGCCAAGGTGGCGGAGGAGGAGGAGGGGGAGGGGGGAGGGGTCACGGCAGAGGAGGGGTCAACTTCAGCTTCTCTAAAGTCTTGAATGGGTACGAGAGAGTTGGGGCATGTTAGGGTTCTTTTATAAAAATTGTTGGAACCTCTATCAGTGATATTTAAAAGTGATGATAAAGTTATGTTTTATCAGAACTAAAAGAAGCGTGGATAAAACATACATTTATCAGTGATTTTTAGAGCAGAATAAGATAGACCTTTATCATTGCTAAAAAGCACTGATAAAGTACATATTTATCATCACTGAAATTATAGCACTGATAAATAATTGTTTTATTGGAATTTTTTTAGCGCTGATAATGATAGACCTTTATAAATGCTAAAAAAATCACTAATAAAACATCTATTTATCAGTGCAAAAATTATAGCACTGATAAATACTTATTTTATAAAATTATAATTTTAATAATTTATTTACATTTATATTTATTTATTTTAAATGATATATAAGATAAATAAATATATATTTATTAATAATTATAATGATCAATAGTATATATTTATAAATATTGGTATATAATTGTTAATATATATTAATAAAATTATAATTAAAACTGTATTTGAAAATTATTATTATATACCATTAAAATATAATAAAATATATTTATTATTTAAATATATTTAATCTATTTTTATAAGTAGATTTTTTAGAACATGTGTAGTTCATATGGGTAATAGTGTGAACTAATCAATATATACCACATCAAGTAACATACAAATGAATATTCATACACACATAACATATATGAATATATCCGTTGACCAAATTCATTGGAAAAAAAATATATATCAAATAATTTTAATTATAAATATATATATTATAAATTATTATATATTTTTAAATAAAATAAATAAAATAAATATATTAAATATATTAAATATATTAAATATATTAAATATATTAAATATAATAAATATAATAAATACAATGAGTTAATTTAATAAATCCTTAATTAATATAATAAATCTAATAAATGTAAAAATTATATTCGATATTTAATATAATTTATTATAATATTGTAATTATTTAATTATATATATATAGATATAATTATATATATATATAATTATATATATATAATTATATTCTCAGAGAAACATTTTCAATTAAAACATTATATATATTTATTTCAATTATTAAAAAATATGTATTAAATAATAACAAATTTTTTTTATTTAATTTATACAAATAAACATTTTTTTGAATATAAATATATTAATTTTATATAAATTAATAATAAAAAAATTTATCAGTGCTATTAATAGGGCTGAAAATGAACCCTTTATTAGGGCTTTTAGCTAGCACTGATAAATTCAGACCCTTTATCATCGCTTTCTATTTAGTGTTGATAAAGGGTAGTAGTTTCCTTGACATGGTTTATGGTAGTGAGAGTTGATCAAATAAGTCACCAATATTTGGAAGAGGATATTTTATTTTTATCTTGATCTTGTTGTGATCTTTATAATCTATGTAAAGGGGAATTAAACCATCCTTATATATGACTAAGAGGACTGGTGCACCCCATGCTGAATAACATGTGTGTACGAAACCTTTATATAGATTCTCCTGTAGTTTTTTATTCATCTATACAAATTGGACAAAAGCCATTATATTTAGAGACTTGGATAATGGTAACACCTCATGTATAAGATCGAATTAAAATTTAAGCTTCATCATGGAGGGAGCTATGAAATTCCTTGGGAATCACATTAGTGTATTCTCTCATTATAGGAATGTCATCAAGGATGATTTTTTCCTTAGACTCAATCATTTGATCTATATAAACTTGTTCATTGGTACATAATATCCACTCTTAAGATGTTAGTGATAAATAAGATATATCCTCATCCTTGCACTTGTATATAATCGGGGGTTGATTCACAATATGATGAGTGATTTACTTATCAAAGAACATTATGTTGTCTCTATATTTATTTGTACCCATAATTGAATATGATTCCACCAAAAGAAGTATGACAATGATAAATGGGTTATTCATCCCTCAAATTGTGATATAAGAGAATTTATATACTTTGGATACAATAATTTCCCCACTTTCCATATTCACTAATAACTATGATTTAATGATTTTTTGTGGTGTTTGTATAGTTATAATAAACATTAATAATATGAAGGAATACATTGAAACAGAGTCAACTATTATATTTTCTATCCTTGAATGAATAACTTCTGTATATGTCACCACTTCATTTTTTGGATCCACCTCTATAGTTGTGGAGGAAAAATATCTCCATTGAAATCTTACTGTTTGTTTGTTGTCTCTGAAAACCATTAGATGAGAGAATTGATTTTCAAAGTGTACTTGTAAAATCCCAAGTAAGTAAGGAATAATATATATATTTATCTATGTCTATTAATGAATTAGATAGTGTTTTAGAGGCTTAAAATGAAAATAAATCCAATCTTAAGCATGGAATACACTAATATTTTCAAAAGATTGTTTTAATGCCTTTTGATGGAAAACCATTTTTGAATAATTCTTTTGGCAATTTTATAAACTATTTTTGTCAAAATAAACTTATTCTTTATGATTGGGACATCAAAATTTACTTTGTGTGAATTTTTGGTATTTTTCTGACAATGTTAATTTTTTTTAATGAATAGTGAAAATACTGCATTTTACATCAAAACTGATTTTTAATCTAAATTATTTATATGATTAGATTATGTTTTGAATTGTTTTTGAAGTGAAATTAGAATATATTTTTACCATTTAATACAATTTTGTTCATTGGAATCAATTTCACTTTGAAATTGGACTTAAACTGGTGTCAATCTTTTGATACTTATTGTTTCATAAAACACGCTATTTGCTCTGACAACGGGAATTAATTATTAAATTAATTAATGTGACTTATATGTTTTTAATTTTTTAAAATAGACTTCATTTTTGAATTCAGAATATCAAATATAGCTTAGGGTGAATTTTTGGTATTTTTCTGAAAAACTTCAATTTTTGATGAATAGTGAAACCACTAAGTGGTACTTATAAAAACTGATTTTTCGTTTAAATGAAATTTTACCACTTCTATGTTTTGAATTTCAAAAATCCGAAATACATGGTTTTCATTAAGAAGCAAAATGTGGTTTAATGAGATTAAAATAATTTTTTGGTGAATAGTAACTTATTAAGTTTTTAATCGCGATTAGTGGTAATTAGTGTAGTTTAAGGTAAAAATAATGCTTTAATAATATAAAATGACCTAGACACATGTCCTAACCTTATTGTATGTGTCATGGCCGACTAAGAAAAGCCATGGGTCAACTTGGGGACCCCATGGAGCCACTTTGGTTGGGAAATGACATAAATAACTTTTTATTTAATGTTAAAGTATAAATGACACAAACATAATATGTTTTACAAAAACAATTTTTAAATGGGGTTATACAAGTCAGATTTTTTACTATAAATATTAATTGGAAAGATAAAACGATTTCCTACATCATAGTATTTTTTTTATAATTTTTTGACATTAGATAAAAAAAATTATTTATGACATCATGATGATGCAGTGATGACCTCATTATTTAACGATTTAAATAAAATGGAAAGATAATGTAATATCTAAGACCTACACATGTCCAAAACCTATTGGATGGGTGGATTTAGAACCCTTATAACCTTATACTCGAATTATATCAATGTGGGACCTTTTTAATCCGATACTCATTTTTAAATAAAGTAACTTATCTTTACTTTCCAAGAGTGCCCCTCCTCTCCTCTTATAAAAGGCCCACACCTCTACCTATTTTTCCACACTCCCAAAGCCTTTGGCTCGGCCAACCCCTGCCCATTATGTCTCTCCACTTCCCTCTCTTACTCCTTGAGGTCTCACTTGGGGCATAAGCCTTCCCAAGGAAGCCTTTGAGCTCAAACCAAAGGGAGTTACCCGATTTTAAGGTAATGTCTTCTTTTGAGTCCTTTTGTTTTATTTTGCATCTCCAACCCCCTAAACTCTTTTTATTCTTTTCTTTTGTAACAACTCCATTATCCTCAATATACTAGGATGTTGTTATAATATGGATTCTAGATACACTTACACACTCCTACATTTAATGGTTAACGATCATACTGTTTCTGTGGATGGTGAATTTATGCCTCCCGAAACGATGATTGTTCAACATTCTTTTAACACCTTCAAAGGTGGCCATTAAGCTGTAACTATATATATATATGATATATAATATGTTTATGCTTTCCTTAAGCTTCTGTTTTTTTCTTTTTGGTCATACCTTTATGGTTTCTATTATGGGTAAACGCAATATCTTCATTTAAGGAAGTGTGGACTACCGCCCCCTCAAAGTGATTTGATTCGTTAAATACCATATGTGCGACGTATAAAGGATGGAACTATGATATTATATATTATATCATACTGTAATTATAATATACCTTTATATCATTATGATTCCATTCTATAAAATACTAAATAGAAATGAAAGTAGTGTTCATGCGTACGTACGACTTACCGTCTCCATGAACGGTGCATTTCATTTCGTACCTCTAAATGATTATGTAATATTATAAATGCATTCATGTACTGGATATATATGACATATATGATATCTACATCATGAATACCATTCTGGATATAATGGATACATGAACAACTTGTAATTATAAAGGGTTTATTTTTTACTCAAGTACCAATGATCGTTAAAATGACCGTTATTAACATAAATAATTACATAGTGTTCATGACATGGTAATAAGTGTTATAAAAGGAATAATGAACCTGAAAAGGGTTATTAAGCAAGTAGAAATTAACTCAAGTTTATTATTCAGGACATTAAAGAATGATCGAGTCAAGTTGGACCCGAGGTATGGGACTTCGTCTCAATCTCCTTTCATTGAGGCATATTTTGTTTTATACACAACCTTCTTTTATACGGTGTATAAACCCATTTGACTTTTACGTTTATCCAAAATGAATCTTTTTTTATAAGAATCATTTTACAAAATGAAAAATGGAATGTTTTTGTCGTACGTATGCGGCGACAACGACTTCTCCGCCGCCTTGACCATTATTTGAGTTTCGGCTTCCTCTACAAGCCATACCTTCAATTTAAAAGAAAAATAAATACCATGTTTTACTTTTCATTAATTTTTGTATTGAAAATGGTTTTCATAATGATTTTATATCAATGTGTTGTATTGATATCTTGTGATTGAATGGTGGAAATGTTATGTTTCCTTTATGCATGTTTTATGTGATACGATTATGTTGAGGTTCTTGGGCATTATTATGAAGATGGGTGATTCCGTGATAAACTAAGGGCGGGTGAGCCCGATATAGCTCTCCAATGCATTGGGTAATGCGAAGGAGTGAAACGTTAAGGTTTCTCCGAAGATATTTATGGAATATACTGTGATGGGTATTCCAAACGTAATCAAGAGGGTTACTCCCTACGTAAGAATGTTATGAATGCCTCAAGTTACCTTTATGTCTTATGATTTCTATGATTTATTCATGATTTGATGAGGTATGTTAAAGTGCTTATGTTTTATGGGTAAAGTATGATCTCATCCTTATGTATATATGTACCCATGTTTCCTTTCCATATTTTTATATCCCTTACTGAGCTTTTTATGCTCATCCCATGTTTTTTTGAAATGTTTTTCACAGGTCAAGGGAAAGGTACATGATATGATGATAGTGTCAAGGAAGTGTCAAGAAAGAATCCATGTTTTTTTTAAATATTTTTTCCATTTATGGGAATGAAGAATACTATCTTTATGTAACCACTTTGTTTATATATGGAACGTAATGCAAGTTTTATGATCTAATTCTCTAAAACTCTAAACCCGAAAAGATCCTCAATGTGTAATCTTGTAATAACTCAAGATTAAGTAAGGTTAATGGCTGGGTCCTTATAGTTGGTATCAAAGGTCGGTTTAGATAACTTTTGGAGTTAAAATTCTATTAAATGATTATCCAAATTTGTTTTGAAATGATATAGCATTTTAAGATTACCATGTTGCTTCACCTATGGTGTTTCATTGTTAATAATGGTTTTTTGTAGAGGAAACAGAGAAGATTTTTTGGGAAGGCATACTGAGGGAAATGAAATTCCAAATCAGCATACTGAGATGGTCAGAATCAGAATTGAGCAGTTTACTGCAGTGATGGCTCAGTTGAATCAGGTGATAAATGGTGGTTGTGTTATTGATGATATTTTGGTGTTTTCTAAAAGTAAAGAAGAGCATGAAATCCATTAAGGATTATCATGAAAACCTTAAAAGAAAAGAAATTGTATGGTAAATTCAGCAAGTGTGAGTTTCGGTTGCAATAAATTTCTTTCTTTGGTCACTTTGTTTCTAAAGATGGGATAACTGTTGATCCTGCAGAAACAAAAGTTGTGGAAGACTGGCCAAGACCCATAAATGTAACTGAGATTCGTAGCTTCCTTGGTTTGGCAGGATATTCCTGAAGGTTTGTTAGAAATTTTTCACAGTTATCTAGTCCAATGACTAAGCTAACTCAGAAGGGTGTTAAGTTTATCTGGACAAAAGAATGTGATGATTGTTTTCAAGAATTGAAAAGAAGATTGGTGAATGCTCCAGTTTTGGAACTACCTTCCAGGAATGGTGAGTTTGTTATCTACAGTGATGCTTCATTGAAAGGACTTGGTTGCGTCCTAATGCAGAAAGATCAGGTAATTTCTTATGCTTCACGACAGTTGAAAACTCATGAGGTAAATTACCCTACACATGATTTGGAATTAGCTGCTGTTGTTTTTGCTTTAAAAATTTGGAGGCATCATTTGTATGGAGTGAAGTGTGAAATATATACCGATCACAAAAGTTTAAAGTATATATTCACTTAGAATGAGTTAAACATGAGACAGAGGAGATGGCTGGAATTAATGAAGGATTATGATTGTACAATTCATTACCATCCGGGAAAAGCAAATAAAGTGGCTGATGCTTTGAGTCGAAAAAGTAATGCTTCATTAACAATGTCGCGTTTGGAACGTGATCCTTTGGTTAAGGATTTGATGAACTTTGGAATATAAGTTGTTGGTGCAAGAAGTTCTTCTGTTTTGTTTCAGGTATCAATGAGATCATCTCTATCAGATAGAATTAAGAAAGCACAGAAGCAAGACAGTGAGTTACAGAAAAAGGTAGAGCTGGTTCAGAAAGGTAAGTTGCCTGAATTCAACCTTGATAATGATTGAGTTTTGAGATTTGGGAAGAGATTTTGTGTGCCTTGTGATTCACAATTGAAGAGAGAGTTGTTATGTGAAGCTCATAGTTCTCCGTTTTCAGTTCATCCAGGCAGTACTAAGATGTATAGAGATCTGCGGGAGTATTACTGGTGGGATGGAATGAAAAGAGATATTGCTGACTTTACTGTGAAGTGTTTGACTTGTCAACAGGTTAAAGCAGAGCGGCAGTTACCGAAAGGGATTCTTCAGCCATTACCAGTGCAATAGTGGAAATGGGAGAATATAACCATGGACTTTGTTGTGGGATTACCGAAGACATCTCGAGGTAATAATGCAATCTGGGTTATTGTTGATTGCTTGACCAAGTCTGCTCATTTCCTTGCTATACGAGATACTTTTTCCCTGGATCAACTTTCCCGTTTGTATCTTAAAAAGATAGTCAGCTTACATGGAGTTTCTCTCTCCATTGTATCTGACTGTGATCCCAGGTTCACTTCTAACTTTTGGAAAGACCTTCAGAATTCGTTGGGTACTGAATTAAATTTTAGTACAGCTTTTCATCCTCAATCAGATGGACAGTCAGAATGAACAATTCAGACATTGGAGGATATGCTACGTTCTTTCTCTATGGATTATCAGGGAAGTTGGGACCAACATCTTTCGTTGGTTGAATTTTCATATAATAACAATTTTCATTCTAGTATACAGATGGCACCATTTCACGCATTATATGGGAAGCAGTGTCGAACTCCAGCTTTTTGGGATGAAGTGGGTGAAAGGAAGTTGATGGGACCAGAATTGGTAGAAGAGATGGCAGAACAAGTTCAGCAGATTCAGAAGCACATGAGAACAGCTCAGAGCAGGCAGAAGAGTTATGCGGATAACCGGAGGAAGGATCTATCTTTTGAGGTAGGTGATCATGTTTTTCTCAAAGTCTCACCATGGAAAAGTGTGATGAGATTTGGTAAGAAAGGAAAGCTGGGTCCAAGGTTTATTAGACCATATGAAATTCTAGAGAGAGTTGGGTCAGTTGCTTACTGAGTGGCTTTACCTCCGAGTTTATCTCAGGTACACAATGTTTTTCATGTTTCAATGTTAAGAAAGTACATGCCAGATCCATCTCATGTTTTGAGTCCAGAGGTAGTTAAAATGGAAGAGAACCTATCTTATGAGGAACAACCAGTCCAGATTCTTGACCACAGGGAGCAAGTGTTACGAAATAAGGTGGTTCACCAGGTAAAGGTTTTGTGAAAATACCACATGATGTAAGATGCAACATGGGAATCTGAAAATGCAATGAGGGATAAGTACCCCCATTTATTCGAGAAGTAAATAATTTGCGGGGACACAATTTTCTAAAGGGGGGAAGGATGTAACATCCCAAGTAAGTGATGAATAATAGATATTTTTATCTACGTCTATTAATGAATTAGATAGTTTTTTAGAGGCATAAAATGAAAATAAATCCAATCTTAAGCATGGAATACCCTAATATTTTTAAAAGATTGTTTTACTGCCTTTTGATGGAAAACCATTTTTGAATCTATCTTTTGACAATTTTATAAACTATTTTTGTCAAAATTAACTTATTCTTTATTATTGGGACATCAAAATTTACTTTGTGTGAATTTTTGGTATTTTTCTGACAATGTTCATTTTTTTAATGAACAGTAAAAAATACTGCATTTTACATCAAAATTGCTTTTTAATCTAAATTATTTATATTATTAGATTATGTTTTGAATTAGTTTTGAAGTTAAATTAGAATATATTTTTACCATTTAATCCAATGGTGGTCATTGGAATCAATTTCACTTTGAAATTGGACTTAAACTGGTGTCAATCTTTTGATACTTATTGTTTCATAAAACACGCTATTTGCTCTGACAACGGGAATTAATTATTAAATTAATTAATGTGACTTATATGTTTTTAGTTTTTGTAAAATAGACTTCATTTTTGAATTCAGAATATCAAATATAGCTTAGGGTGAATTTTTGGTATTTTTCTGAAAAACTTCAATTTATGATGAATAGTGAAACCACTAAATGCTACTTATAAAAACTGTTTTTTCGTTTAAATGAAATTTTACCACTTCTGTGTTTTGAATTTCAAAAAATCCAACATAAATGGTTTTCATTAAGAATTAAAATGTGGTTTAATAAGATTAAAATAATTTTTTGGTGAATAGTTACTTATTTAGTTTTTAATCGCGATTAGTGGTAATTAGTGTAGTTTAAGGTAAAAATAATTCTTTAATAATATGAAATGACCTAGAAACATGTCTTAAACTTATTTTATGTGTCATGGACGACCAATAAAAGCCATGGGTCAACTTTGGGACCCCATGGAGCCACTTTGGTTGGGAAATGACATAAATAACTTTTTATTTAATGTTAAAGTAAAAATGACACAAACATAATATGTTTTACGAAAACAATTTTTATATGGGGTTATACAGGTCATATTTTTTACTATAAATATTCATTGGAAAGATAAAAAGATTTCCTACATCATAGTATTTTTTTATAATTCTTTAACATTAAATAAATAAATGTATTTATGACATCATGATGATGCAGCGATGACCTCGTTATTTAACGATTTAAATAAAATGGAAAGATAATGTAATATCTAAGACCTACACATGTCCAAAACCTATTGTATGGGTGGATTTATAACCCTTATAACCTTATCCTAGAATTATATAAATGTGGGACCTTTTTAATCCGAAACTCATTTTAAAATAAAGTAACCTATCTTTACTTTCCAAGAGTGCCCCTCCTCTCCTCTTATAAAAGGCCCCCACCTCTATCTCTATTCCCACACTCCCAAAGCCTTTTGCTCGGCCAAACCCTGCCCATTATGTCTCTCAACTTCCCTCTATTACTCCTTGAAGCCTCACATTGGGAAGAAGTCTTCCCAAGGAAGCCTTTTTTCTCAAACCAAAGGGAGTTACCCGATTTTAAGGTAATGTCTTCTTTTGAGTCCTTTTGTTTTATTTTGCTTCTCCAACCCCCTAAACTCTTTTTATTCTTTTATTTTGTAAAAAATAAAGTATCCTCCATATACTAGGATGTTGTTATAATATGGATTCGAGCTACACTTACACACACCTACATCTAATGGTTAACGAACATATTGTTTCCGTGGATGGTGAATTTATGCCTCCCGAAAGGATGATTGTTCAAAATTATTTTAACACCTTCAATGGTGGCCATTAAGATGTCACTATATTTATATATGATATATAATATGTTTATGTTTTCCTTAAGCTTCTGTTTTTTTTGGTCATACCTTTATGGTTTCCATTATGGGTAAACGAAATATCTTCATTTAAGGAAGTGCGGACTACCGCCCCCTCAAAGTGATTTGATTCCTTAAATACCATATGTGGGACGTATAAAGGATGGAACTATGATACTATATATGATATTATACTGGAATTATAATATACCTTTATATCATTATGATTACATTCTATAAAATATGAAATAGAAATGAATGTAGCGTTCATGCGTACGTACGGCTTACCGTCTCCATGAACGGTGCATTTCAGTTCTTACCTCTAAATGATTATGTAATATTATAAATGAATAAATGTACTCGATATATATTACATATATGATATCTACATCATGAATACCATTCTGGATATAATGGATACATTAACAACTTGTAATTATAAAGGGTTTATTTTTGACTGAAGTACCAATGATCGTTAAAATGACCGTTATTAACTTAAATAATTACATAGTGTTCATGACATGGTAATAAGTGATATAAAAGTAATAATGAACTTGAAAAATGTTCTTAAGCAAGTAGAAATTAACTTAAGTTTATTATTCAGGACATTAAATAACGATCGAGTCAAGTCGGACCCGAGGTATGGGACTTCGTCTCAATCTCATTTCATTGAGGCATATTTTGTTTTATACACAACCTTCTTTTATACGGTGTATAAACCCCTTTGAATTTTACGTTTATCCAAAATGAATCTTTTTTTATACGAAGCGTTTTACAAAACGAAAAAGAGAATGTTTTAGTCGTACGTATGCGGTGACAACGACTTCTCCGCCGCCTTGACCATTATTTGAGTTTCGGCTTCCTCTACAAGCCATACCTTCTTTTTAAAAGAAAAATAAATACCATGTTTTACTTTTCTTTTATTTTTGTATTGAAAATGGTTTTCATAATGATTTTATATCAATGTGTTGTATTGATATCTTGTGATTGAAAGGTGGAAATGTTATGTTTCCTTTAAGCATGTTTTATGTGATATGATTATGTTGAGGTTCTTGGGCATTATTATGAAGACGGGTGGTTCCGTGATAAACTAAGGGCGGGTGAGCCAGATATAGCTCTCCAATGCATTAGGTAACACGAAGGAGTGAACCTTTAAGGTTTCTCCTAAGAGATTTAGGGAATATACTGTTATTGGTATTCCAAACGTAACCAAGAGGGTTACTCCCTACGTAAGAATGTTATGAATGCCTCAAGTTACCTTTATGTCTTATGATTTCTATGATTTCTTCATGATTTGATGAGGTATGTTAAAGTGCTTATGTTTTATGGGTAAAGTATGATCTCATCCTTATGTATATATGTACCCATGTTTCCTTTCCATATTTTTATATCCCTTACTGAGCTTTTTATGCTCATCCCAAGTTTTTTTGAAATGTTTTTCACAGGTCAAGGGAAAGGTACATGATATGATGATAGTGTCAAGGAAGTGGCAAGAAAGAATCCATGTTTTGTTTTAAATATGTTTCCATTGATGGGAATGAAGAATACTATCTTTATGTAACCACTTTGTTTATATGTGGAATGTAATGAAAGTTTTATGATCTAATTCTCTGAAACTCTAAACCCGAAAAGATCCTCAATGTGTAATCTTGTAATAACTCAAGATTAAGTAAGGTTTAAGGCTGGGGCCTTATAGTACTAGTTCCTTGTAATTGAAGTAATAATCAATGTGTTGAGGGATGACCAAATCATTCGTTTCCTCCCTCACATTAGTGGGTTTCGCATGTCGGTAATCATTGTTATGTTTCTATACTTTATGCAATTAATGAAAGTACTTGTCCCCTAAATTAAAATTTCAGGGTTCCTTTTTCCACATATTTGACAAGTGAGATGTTGATGTTTTGTGGAACAGTTAGATATGTCCATTGGACCATCAGCATTAAAATCCACTTTCCACTGCATATACCCATGACACCCTTATGATTCACAAATCTCAATTTCTTATTTGAGGGAACATCTGATAATATTCTCATAGCTATTAATTTCATCAATTTTAAATGCATTTCATACAAATGGTTTTAACCCACCAAATAAGCGTTCAACCTTACATTCAGGTGTATTTACAAAGTTGGAGGCATATCGTTCATGTGTTTTGATGTTTTAATCTAACAACCAGATAGATTTGTCATATTTTTTTCATGACGGAAATAAAATCCATTTCCATTTTACATCAGAGTGTTCGAGGAAAATATTTATTTAAAAAAATTTCATAATTTCATTCACCCCATTACCTTAAATTTTTTATCAAGATTCGTATTATTGTTCAATGTCCACCACTGATCAGATTATCTCTCTATATGATAAATAGCTAGTATATCCTTCTGTTCTCTGTAACAATAAATTATAGAGAATATCTTCTCAATAGTTTTGATACATTGTTTCGTGATTAAGATATTAGACGATCTATTGAAATTCAGAGGCCTTTTTTCACATAAGGTTATCAATTTCATCTTGTTCACTCTTTGGTGGAGTTGGGTGCTCCTCATGATCTAGGATTCTATTTAGAACATGAGTCATCTAAGAGAGTATTGTAACAAATTTTTTGATTCCCAATCCCACTGGGTTAGTCATCTCATTGGGGAAGTCCCAATTTATTTTCCAATTTATTTTTTACCTAATTTTCCAAATTTCCTACCGTAGTCTAGATTAAAAGGAGTATTTGGGATGAGTACATTTAAACTATTAACCACATTAAATAAAATCCAAGGACTTTAAAAAGGTATCTTATAAATTACTTGTATTTATTTAACATATGATTTTCCAGGTTTCAATCTATGTTATCCAGGAACAATTTACCTAAATATATATGTATGGATAGTTTTTTCCCTTAATAATGGTTATTAATGAAATTTTGAATATACTAACGCATTTCCCATTGGAACATCAAACTAGGTGCACTATAAGGCCCATTATCGTGTACTATGTTACAACGAGTCAGGCCCAATAGACCATGATGGTGTTGTTACCCCTAGGCCATCTGATCCAGAACCACATTCACTTGTATTATCCATACATGGATAAATATTATTTTTAACCCACATATTATATACCTAAAAAACTTGCAGGTGTTTTTCATTATACTTATTATTATCTATAAGGATTTCTCTACAGTTTTCTAATCATAATCCCAAAATAAGTAAACATTTCCTTTGATACCAACTGTAATAACCCTAATCTATATTATACATTAATTTATGATTTTTTACATAAGATTACACATAATACAACCATGAATGAAAATAATTCTATTTCTTTTGTAAATAGGTACATAGTATAGAAATTTAAAATAGGAAACACAATATCATTATTGAAAACCTCTTTAACATTATTGCACTTAAAACCTCATGGGATAAAATGTGGAATTTTAAAAGAAATGGGATGATATATGAAGACTATCGTGGGACTAAACGATAAATAAAATTAAGAGGAAAATAGATATTTGACTAGTACAATCAATGGGCATAAAAGGAACATGAGTAATAAGGAATGATATAAAATGACAATCATAAAATTAGAAATGTGGAAACAACTGACCACATTGCATCATAAACAAAGGTCAAGTCTACTTCCGTGATATCCTGATAAAAAGAATACCATAAAGGAATAAGTTTTACTCCCTATCATAACCTGATGTCTTATGAGACTAAACAATACCCACTGCATTGGAGTGTTATATAATTCTGGGATCACCAATCACTTTCATTTCATTCTCAGGCTTACTTGATCCACAAAGATCATACACAATGGACACAATCATCATCATATTTTATTCCATGATCATGGATTGTAAAATGTAGACATGTAAGTACCATGTCAATGAATTATATATATATAAAGATGAACATTATTTTTAGAAAATTGGTATGGTATTCACTCCAGAATTGTTTTGGCATGGAAAATTGGGGTGAAATTCTGGGAGAATAACGACATCACATAACAATTCATGAAATGGGTTGATGAGAGAAAAAAGGGATATATCATAATTTGAAAATAAATTGGATAGTATTAGTGACATGGATATATATATCCTAATAATAGGATTTGGAAATAGACGGCATCATAAAATTACAAAACTTGAATAAAGAAGAGAATGAGAGAATCCCATACTTGAGTTCATCACTCCAAAAGCTTGGGGAGCTTCTTGAGAGTTTGGGAGTACATTGGAGGACTCTATATAGGGGAATTCCATTAATGTATATTTGAAAAATATTTTTAGTGATGATTAATGGATTCTTTGGTGGGTTTATATAAGAAAATAGTGGGTATTTCATTACTATTTGTCAGACATAGGTTTTGGCATCTATATAATAAAATAACAAAAATTAAAATCCATATGATGGTTTTTCCCATTATTTATACCACATAGGAGTGGTTTTAATTATTTTATAATGAAATGGGACTAAATTAATATAATAATTCCATTTATAGTGTTTAGGTGATTCATACTTTTAATGAAATTATTTTCAAACCTTAAAATATATTAATGGTTTTGGGGGATTCATAATGGATTTAGAAAATAAATAAAATCACATTAAAATCACATTACATCAAAGGGAAAACAATGATGTGGTTGTGGATACACATTTTAGTATTTACTACATCATTTTCGAGTCATTATGATGACATAATACAAAAAATTATATTTATATGATATTTAATGTTTACCCGAAATTTGATTGTCTCAAAAAATTATGATAAATTAACAATGGTATAATTTTAATGCTCTATTTCCAAAGATATTATTCATTTTCTCTAATAATTTTAAACCTATTTCAACGTTTACTTTAAAAGTAAAATCAACATTTATTAATAAATGTTTGGTTTTTTGGTAATAAATGTTTTCAAACAATTTTGAAAATTACTGTCGACATTATAAAAAATTTATAATCATTTATATATAATAAAAATTATATAATAATAATTTTTTATTCAAATATTTTTTATATTAAAAAACAAATAATTCATCAAAATACTTTCCTTAATTGAATTTTAATATAAAAAAAATACAATTTGATTTTTATTATAGAAAAATAAAAAATAAATATAAAGTAACAAAAAAATTGAAGGAAAATTTGTTCATTATTCTCTAAATAGTAATGTACATACTTATATGACTAGGTTATTGATAAATATCCCTTTAAAACACCAAAGAACTCCATAATTGTATGGTGTTCAATGGTGATACTATCATGGGGTGGTTCGGCATTCATGGGTTTTCTTGTGAACTCGATGAGCCTAAACTTCTCCCATAAACAGTATCGCTCATGCTTATGTTGTAAGAAATCAATGTGGGTTTGGTCAAGGGAAATTCACAATGATTCTGTCACCCTCATAATATCTAATAAAATGTATTCAAATGGTACAATACTACTATTCAAGTTCATCAGTTCCTTTGTTTGTGTCAGTTATATTTGTTAATACCCTAAATTTAGACTAACTATGTGATCACTATTCAACGACTATGTTATCAATAGTAATGATACATTAACAGTATTTCTAAATCTGATGTAATATAATAAATAAAAAAAATTCATGAGTTTTATATAACAATGTTACATAATAACACCTCAAATTATATTTCATGGTGATTTTTAGTCATAAAAGTTTGTGTCCTCATAAACTCTCACTATGATGCAAGTTGTTAATGTGTGTTCATGTGGTTGTCATTAATTTGGGATTAATATTTCCCATCAGATCAAGAGGCTTGGATATTTATAGTCATTAATGACACATGATTGTATTGAGATCTCCATGATATTTTACTCACGTTAGATAAATTTAAGCTTGATTCATTGATCCCCATAATTATTTCATATAGATAAATATTGATGGATGCTTGTTGTTTTGGAAATAGATGTCATCGGGCCATATCCCCCATTAATATCCAGGAAAATAAAGTGAATAATTTCTTTCAAAAACATCTTCTCCATGTATTCCATGGATATATCACTCAAATATGTTGGGGAAAAGGATATAATTAGTTTTTTTTAAGAAAAAAATTATTTTCACATTTGGTGTCCCTCACAAAATATTAATGGGAAATTGATGCAGAATCGTCTATTTTGAACTAAAAATGATGTATCAGTAATATGGAATTTTTGTACAACAACTCATAACGAAAACATTCATTATAAAATGGACACATAGAGGCTTCCATCAAGTTTATATTTAGTATACCCCATAATATGGTGGAAAAAGACAAGAAATTTTGGCCTAAACATATTATGAATAATTTGCAGGATTATCACACCAAAACACATACAACAACACAAGAAAACCTTTATTCAATTGTATAAGGGATATAAGTTCTTATACCATTTTTGTCCCAATTACCTACACTCTACAACTCCATTTTCTACCAGTTTTCTATGGATGAGAAATCTCAGAAGCCATGAGATGAGTTGGAACAACTGAATGTGAAAAGGTTATATACCCACAATAACATGGAAGTTCATAAAAACTACGTAGCACAATCCATCTATAAAATTATTTAACTCTATTCATTCCTCCATGGGGAGTTGTTATTTGTTATCAAATACATAATGATACCATGGAATAAACCTCCAAACCATAAACTAATATTGGAAGGCCATTATGCAATACACAAGGTCTACTAAAAGAAATCATATTAATTCATCAAAATGTATGGAGATAATTCCATTATAGTCACCAAAGGAATATTTATTAGTAAATAATTTTCATAATTTTAATACCTTTAGTGTGAGTTCCAAGAATTTCAACAGGCTGGCATACATCTGAGTTTAATGACATTAAACATCATGAATATTTCTATATCACATATCATTAAATAGCATGGTCATTTCTCTTAAATTATTCCAAAAAACTATTTGGTGTATATTTCATAATACAATGAAATTTAGCTATAGGGAAACATCCCCACCACAAAATGACCAATCATATGGTGTCTATCAGATGTATCGCTGACAAGAATCTTTTTTTGATTTGGGAAGTCTTATAATTACATCAGATTTCTCAACCTGAGCATGAATCATGTGATATTCTTTGTTCAATATGATTACTAAATCTAGCATAATTCATCTATAATACGTCAAAAATTAAAGAATAATTTATCCATCCTACATGACCTTAAATGTCTTTTAACAACCAATCGCGTGTATCTTATTTCTTCTACACAAGATCCAGATCAATGTAAGGATTGTTGGAATAAAATTATCTTGTTTCCAAGAACATAAAACCTATTAACCATTATATAAGATATTAATCTATATAAGTTATTTTTTATTATAAAAATATTTTCCATGATTCTCGTTTTAATGAGATATATAGTGGTACTAAGTTATCCTATACTAGGCCTAGATACAAATACAATCAAATACACTCATCCCTACATTTGAGCTTGAAATATTCTTAATGTTTATTATGAAAAAATACATGTGTCTTGATTCGAATTTCTATTGGGATAGGTATTGAAACCTAGAACCCATATCCTATACATAACCATAAATTATATAAAATAAATCTCACAGATAATTAAGAGATAGATCTATGTGTGGAACATTATCATACCTTTATATAGATTGATTCCCATTCTATAAATATATGTATTAAAGTTGGTATTTTATATGTTAGTCATAGCCACATATTCCAAATAATAAATCTTCAGTTTCATATGGCCATGATCTATGAATGAAATTTCCTCAGAATTACTTGTCTCATATTCCCATTTTTATTGAAAAATGTAGTGAGGCCAAGATCAATTATATTAAACTGAATGGTAAACTTCAATAGAGCTAATTACCACTTTTATTTTGATGTCTTAGTGTCTTTTTTCATACATAATTCCTTATATCAAGTCAAAGTCAGCATAGTTTTGAATTTGACATAAAGAAAATGAATATCCCTAGTGAATGGTAGTGCATTTGTGCACTAATAATAATATACTAAGATAAAATTTCTTCATATCTAATCAATTTTATATTATAATAATTTGATCCATGATTGGGAGTCTGACATGGGTGTTTCTATACAAGATAAAGTATTATTTTTTCGTCAAACTGGTATCTGATGATTTCAATAATGATTTAGAATGAAATGTTTTCTAGATATATGATAGAGTAAAATATTTAAAACAACTTAGAATATCCATAAAATTTTATTCATCTCCATAATTTAAAAATATCAGTTTTCCTCAAAAGAACGATAGATCTATTTTCATGAATCCATCCCTCTAAATATACTATAATCAAGGAACTGGAATAATAAACATTTAGTATTGCCTCATGTAGGCCCTAGTATGGTCACATGAAACAAGGCTATAAAAATATCACATATATCTGATGCATTACCCTCTATAATATAAAATAGGATTGGAAGATATGATAAAAAACACCAAAAATTTTCATTAGATATAATTAATGAAAACAAAAAATCAACCTACAGTGTATGAAAAACATAAAACTAATTTATATAAAATTCTCTTCTATATACTATAAAGTGAATTCTACAAAAGTTACTCAACAACAAATCTAATATATCTTGTTATGTCAAGAATTTTCCCCCAAATTCCCCATGAAATACTAACAAACATTTTATATATGTATGGTGAGCATAATAAGTGTACTCAGTAGGGACATAAACAATGTCTCCAATGTACATGTCCAAAACAATTCTAACATACCAGGGAAAAACCAAAATAACCAAAAAGAACCTAAAAATTTCAACTAACCATCCCCAGTCTCACCATAGCCTTATTTACAAATTTCACATCTAATATAATAATATTGCATCAAGATCCTAAAAAATAAAGGTTCTCGGATGTTTCTTCCCTACTAATTATATACTCTCATGCACCAATGGCAACTGTCTGGTGCTCCCATACCGTCAATAAATATAACATCACATCACATCCTCATTGCATATCACCTCACCCGAAAGAAGATGGTTCATCACTACACATTTATCCAAAAGACACCTCAAAAATCACACATCACCACATCATATAATCATATTAGTATGGTATCATAAATTTAAAGTACATAAACATCACTCCCTTATCCTTCCATGAATTAACCCATTGTATATCGCATCACATCACTGCCTCATCGCATCTCACCTCACCGGAAAACACCCAGGTCATCACTGAAATTATCATTCAAAGACACATATTCCATCACTACTAAAAGAAGAGTGGGGAAGAGGGTATAACCATATGTATCTATCAACACCATAATAGATGTTTTTGAAAACAACCTGAACCCCAAAACTCTATGAATATGTATATTTATCCAACATGGGTGTTCCCTGTATAGAAATAACATAAAGATACATTATGTATATATATATATCAAATACCACCCATCTAAGGGGTTTTCATCAATTTTACTATCTTGCACCACATCACCACCACCATACCAATTATCAACTATCACAACTATTACCACCACAATATGCAACACATTCTGAAACTTCCACACAATCCAGACAACATTTCCACTTTCAGTTACAGGTTTGAACACTTTTACTCATTAAGCCATTCCATTTCAAAATACACAATGTGTTCATTTAATTTTTAAATCATTTAATCCATTTTTTACCACACATCTATTTATTACCCATCTCATCTATTTACCATCCTACTTCATTTCGTTTTATAATCAGAATTTATTCCATATATAATTGTTCAACTAATACAAACATTCCATTTTACAACTTGAACGTCTCACATAACCATCACCATAACACCTTCAAACTACAATGGTCATTGAAACAGACCCACTATACCGATTCACCATAGTAACACACATTGAATATCCATACCAAATCTCCAAACACAACCACCTCATGCAGAAACCACACATTACCACCACATGTTACCCCAAATATGCACCACAACTTCTATGAACCACATTTCCAAACATCCCACAACACATCCACTTTGTACTACACCGCACAACTTCCCACACCACACCAATTTTAACCCACATCACACAACATTACATATCACATCCATACAAACCAACCTTGTCGCATCACAACCATTATCATAAAAAATGCCATCTGATCATCATCACTACCTCACAAAAAACCACAAAGCGAAACACAAAAAGAACACGTACACATCAAAAAAACATATAATGGATTCCATAATTTATTCATTGGAGTTCATTTAATTTTTAATATATTTATCATCGGTAATATCACACAAAATTTCTTTCCATGGGAACCAGATTTATTAGAAACATTTAAATTATTTATAATTTTATTCATGGTGTGATCAAACATAAACACAGTAAGGGTACTAGTATATATAATTTGCAGAACATAAAGTCTTCCAATAGTGTTTATTTTTAGTATTATCATCAAGAATGAACAATATCATCACAAAATTATATCAATGTAGTAAAACATGTGATATCTCTCCATAACTCTGAATTTAAGTTATGTAAATTAATTATATTTTATATGAAAACCATTAGTGTCCACTAAAAGGATAGAAAACGAATGAAAATCCCATTCATATCACTTAAACATTTGAGAGGATGATCCCATTTCTAAAAAAAGCTTTATGAACATGCTGCACACCATAGGGAAAACAAGAAAAAGTTATCAAAACCCAACTAGACAAGAAAACCATGGATCAACCTAAATTACATCAAAGTGTTAAAAAACACGAACCAACACACCTCAAACCAAATAATAAACAACACCATGAATCCCTAAAAAATAATAAGGAAAAACAAGGGGAATGGGTTGGATAACTCATCACAGATCTCCGATCATTAATAACCACAAATAATAGTATGGGGAATGGGATTGGATGATATCTACAAATATCCTAGGGTTCACCCAAAATTAGAGAGATATATGGTTGAATAATAAACTAATATTATAAAAATATATATAAAAAGGTTTTACATTACGTGATTAAAGTCAAAAAAACCACTTTTAAGGTGTAAAATCCAACTCCCAAAAAAATATTGTGAAACTAGAAATTAGGACATAAACGCTTTAAAACATAAAGCTATATCGAAAAAATGGGGTCAGGTGCATAAATAAAATACATCATAAGACAACACTTTATAGCGTAAACCCATTTTATTCTCTTTAACTCAACAACTCACAAGCCCTAAATCATCTTCCAAAAAAGTTTTCAACCACTATATTTTATTATAAACTACTCTATTATTATGTAAAAACATTACTTTTTTTCTATTATAGGTCCAAATACAATGAACTTCATGCATCCTCTATTGAACACCTCTAACTACATACAATTAGAGAATTATGTGTCCACGAAATAATGGAGCAATACATTAGATACCACTCGAACAATTATCCTCCCTGTAAATCAAAAAAAAATCCATTGAAAAGGAAGGGGTTTGTAAAACCACCACAAAAGATAACTATCAGGTTCTCGTTGAACATCAAACTCTACCACCATCCAAAAAATATAAAGATAAATTCACACAAACCCACTCATCAACCACATAACCACCCAACCATATCACACCCTCACATCAGAAACATTGCCACTCATATGATAATATCTACAAGCCACAAAATTCCACATAGAAATATTTATTAGCATATAAACCTTTGTATAGCCTAATCCAAAAACTTCCACAACCAACAAACACCACTTCATTGATCGATCACATCAATCAAGGAATTCAATATTCCTTGTCATGAACTTATCTCTATTGGGAAGAACTGAATCTCCCTAATGGTTTTAATCATGTCAAATTATAATGAATCCTAGTGAGGATTTTGGTCTTCCCCTATTCATATGTTTGAGTATTTATCACACATCACTCTTAACATGTAACATATGACACATCAATATGAAAAAATACACATAATAAAATAGAGGGATTCAAATATCATGTCCTCTAGGGAAACCAAATAACTTCAGAAAACACTCAAAATAGATTTTGGTTGTGGGTACACATATGGACCTCTATCTCCCAATTACTCTACTTCATGATACTCAGCCACCAAAATAAGTGATCCAATGGAATGTTTTTTATATGAAACAATTTCTCATTATGATCTAGGATCTCTACTAGTCATTCCATTAATTTTATGTCATCATCAATATCCAACTCTCCTTAGTTGATGATGTGGGAGTCTTATGATGATACTACTGAAGCTAATAAACTTGGAAGACATGGTAGATCCCATCCAACCATAGTGAAAGCACCATCCAATATTACACCTCTCCATCATGCCGCAACACCTAAAATATCATAATATACTAGGGAGAAAGATGTGTCCCCCTCCCATACAATTGTGTTCCTCATTGAGGGGAGACTATCAAGAACACAAGGTCTCTATCTTCAAACACCATTAGGCCTCCACCTAAGATTACCATAATACTTATGATGGTCATGTTCCACCATTATAACTCATGATCCATCTATATCAGCTTTATCATGATGCACACCAAATAATAACCTTGAACTTCTAACTCCCAAACCATTTTCCAACATAATAAAGAATTTAAAGGCCACCTATACAACACCTCAAATGGGGATATGTTAGTAGATGAGTGTTGGCTATTTTTAATGAAAATTCAACTAAATCCATATGCCTTAACAATGTTCCACAAAATACCAAGACAAAATCCTTCAACATATCCTTTATTTTCTGGATGGTCTCCTCCATTTTCCCATCTATCGAAGGGTGAAAAGTAGTGATAAGGTGAAACTTTGAACCAAAATCATGTTTCAATGCCATTCATTCCCACTTGGTAAAATGAGTATCCTGATCATAGATGATGTTCCTTATTACCCCATGAAGCCCAAAAACATTATCCACAAACTGAATCACCAAATAATCCATGGTACTCCCCTCACAGATCTCTAGAAAGTGAGATGATTTTTTCATATTTCCCAATACCAACCTAGACTATGTCAGACCCTCCATGAGATCGGGGTAACCATAGAATAAAATCCATCATAATTTATTCCCCCAAACACTCATTAACTCTCAAATACTTAAATAAACTACCCAGAACACAATGATCCACTTTTTACATCGTAAAAAAGGCACCTCATCCTAAACTCTTCCACGTACTGGTTAATATCCAACTACCAAAGAATTATCTTAAAGTCATGATGCATATTTTTTACAGTATGATTCATTAGTAAAGGTGAGATATAAGAATCATGGATATCTTTCTCACGTGTTTTTTTGGAACAAAAAACATCTCTTTGAACAACTTTCGATTTCTACTATCCTCTGACCAACAATCTAGATCATCACAACGGCCAACACGGTCACACATCACCTCTACCTCTAGTTTCACCATTGAGACTCCACCATATGAGGAAAAAATTATGACTCCACAGTCATATTAAAAGACATCCCAATCAACTAATATATCTTACATTGAGATGAAACATTTAAATCTCCTCCATTACTTTCCAAACATCTACACACTATTAAACCACAACCCCTTGGGACATACAACTTTTTGTATTAGAAACCATATTCCCCATTCCTCGGGAATATTATATCCCAAAAGATTAATTTTTTATAAAATCCATTCAACTACATTATAATAGATTCATATCTAACTGGTAGAAGACATATTTCATTTTCTTGTGGCATTTTAATACTACCTAGTGCTCACCGATGAGGTAGTGAGTCCATAACATTAATGAAAACACAACATACAACAACTCAATATCATGGCTTCCACAGTTACACTATTTTGGATGTAACTACCTACACCCATGTGATATTACCACTATTTTTTACATCAAAATGAATCCCATGACTATATGGGATGCATCACAGAAAACCTCATGCAACACAACCTCCCGAGGAAACTGAACAATTGGATAACTAATCAACTTCTATTTTACATAACTATACATTGATAGAAACTCCTGGGTACACAAAAAATCATTTTCCTTCTTGGTCATTGATGTCATTGGGGATGTGAAATGATAGAAATTGGGCTCAAGCCTCTGATATTAGTCTACGAGACAAAGGTAAAAGTGAAACTCTACCAAATTATTTTGTGTTTCCCGATAAAAAAATTCCTATACCTTTGATGGGTCCACAACCACTCCCTTTTGGGACACCACATGTATAAAAAATGCACCTCTCATGTCCAAAACTCATAATTATACAACATTCCCTAATGATGGTTGTGTTAATGGATATAAAAATTGAATTTTAGATACTCAACATGCCTCTCCTATAACATCAGTTAGATCACTATATCATTCATGAATCTAATGAAGAACTTGTCCAGGAACTCATGGAACATATAGTGCATAATCCCTATAAGAATCATTAGTGCATTTATAAAACTGAATGAGATAACTAAAACTCAAATTCCGTATACCTATATATGAAGGAAGTATTGTGTATATCATTATTATTCACCCTAAGTTGGTGGCATCATGATCATATATCAACCATAGAAAACCAGCATGACCCTCTCAACTAGTCGAGCATATCATCGTTTCTATAAAGGGGGAAATGGTTCTTAACTATTATCTGATTCTACCTCCAGTAGTCGATTCACAACCCACGACTAATATCCTCATTCTTGGTTAACAACACTATAGCACCCATGGAAAACACATTGGGATGGATGAAGCCCTTCTCCATCAGATCATCCACATGTGACCTAAACCCACAAAACATTCTAAGCATCATCCAATAGTTGGAAATCAAAAACAAAGATTATTTATGATAAATCATTTTCCCCAACTAAATATCCCATTTATGGGGGTAGTCCCTTAATCTCCATTGAAAAAATATCCATGAACTTCTCCCCAATACTAGGAACATACTCAACATGGGCTTCCACCACCAGCTATGAGAAAATAGAATCGATTGGCCTATCACCCACATGAAAACATCCCTCACCAAAGAACTCCCCATGCTATCCACTCTCTCGATGCTCAACTCCCATGGATCGAATTAAATTGATAACCTCATCAATTTTCTACACATCAAGGTTCTTCTACAACATAATTTTTGTGACCACATACCTAATCATAGGGAAAAATCCTCCTATAAATGTTGCACTCTATTCTCCTCATTAACAAAAATATCTAGGGAGAACACAAAAGGTCATTGAACCAGAACCCAAGATCTAGCACACTCAAGATCACCTAAAAAGGAGATATAAAATCTTGATGATATAATAAATTAGGAATCAATTTATGGAATTATAAATTAAAATACCACTGAAATTATCTCCCCAACACATTTCTCTTCTTAATGTAATCGAGAAACTATATCCACTACTAACACACAAATCCTCAAATTTAACTGACTATCAATGGAACCCAAACTGATCCCATGCATGGATTAGATCAAAAGTAATATCGAGAACCTCTAGTCGGCTATTGGTCCCCAAATACGAGACACACCCCCCATACTTTCTGAAACTCTAAAATATAATGGAATTAATGGATCTCTACAAAATATCATCCCTCTCTTCGATGTAAATCCTATGATGATCAATCAGATCAGACTATTGAAGCATGACTACTAGTGATTCTTAAAGTTGAAAGACATGATATATTCATGAAAATAATGATAATCATCTAAATCATTATGGTATGTAATTTTGTCGAATATTATTTATTTAATTCATTTTATTTTCAAAAAACATTCAAATTAAGAAAAAAAGACAATCAATCATGATTCATGTACCTATGCTAGGTCTATACTCTAAAAATAGGTCCACCACATTTTTTTCATTCAATAAGATTTGATTTTGTGCACTCTATCACGGGTTGGGGGGTCTCAAGTCATATCCAATATCCTTACACAATGTCAAAAATCATGATCAACATGAACCATGTCACTAACAACCCATGAAAAACTCATAGTGCCTAGCTAAAAATGGCATTCTATCTCTCAATGAAATCCTATAATAAAACCTTTTCATTACACCCTCCAACCTATAAAACCATAATAAAGGATGAGAAATAATTACCCCTCTGTAATGGCCCGGACCTCTCCGGCCCATTCCTTTGTCAAAAAGAAGGTCATGAAGTGTTCTGGAGGGTAGAATGGACTTTTCCAACACTTTTCCGATTTTTTTTGTAACTACACGCTATGTAGTCTGAGTACAAGTCGTGTACCACCTTGCCGGGTATACCCCATGTTGAAGTCGTGTCCTTGCCACATGAAATAAATTAGTACACGTCGTTTATCACATACTATGCATCGTCTAGTTCCTCCACACGTACGCGTTACCCTCAAACCGTGTGTTGACTAGTCAACGGATGTGTGTTGTGTTGAAGCCGTGTCCTTGCCACGTGAAATGAATGAGTACACACCGTGTAGTTCCTCCCCACGTACGTGTTACCCTCAAACCGTGTGTTGACCAGTCAATGGTCATGTGCCGCATTGTATGTTGTGTTGGAAGTTGTGTGGTGACCATGTGAAATGGCCTTGTACACACCGTGTACTTTAGTTTTTCTCGCTTATAAAAGGAGGGGGCCTCTCCTCCTTTTCAAATCATTCCTCTCCTCCCCATTCCATTAAGCAGAGCTCTCCCGAGAGAATCCAATGCTCCTTTCTTCCATTACTTCTTCGTCCGAGCTCTGATTTACGATCCGTCAGTGGCCACGAGATTTTAACGATGAGGCGGAACTTCTGAGCTTGGATCTGTTGCTTTCCCTTCGGCATTTCCTTCCCAGCTTCCACCAGAGGAGGTTTTTGCAGGGTTTTGGCTGAAGCGACGGATGTCGATGGATGTCTTCTAAGTTGATCTGGGGGAGCGTTGTGATCAGAACATGTTGAGGTAGGGATTTTACTTTCGTCTCTCTAATTTTTGCATCATGCGGTATGGGTGTCCTCATTCTTTCATGAGACATAGTTGAAACAGTTTAATGAAGATAATAACTGGCTTAAAGAACGAGGATGGTGAAGTTGTTATGTTTATCTTTTTTGATCATATTGTCATGTTGTGAATTGAATAGGCTTATTCCTACTAGAAATCACAGTTGTTGGGGGCCTATTCTTTTTTTGACAAAGAAGGCGGATCCATTAATGATGGAGATCAGCAGAAATACAGGAGCATAACCACGATGGAAAATGATTGAACCAGAGCAAATCCTCATAGGGAGGGCCAATGCCTGCCATCTTGTGAGCGGCTTCGTTCGCTTCCCTTTTAATAAATGAGAAATTGCAGGAATTGAAGCCTTGTCTCCGCGAGTGAATACACCGGATAATGGGACCGAAAGGTTGAAGCCCGCCGTCAGTGAGATTGATGGCATTGATTACGGTGAGACAGTCGGATTCGATGTGAATGGAGTCCCAACCGCAATCTTTTGCGAAGTTTAATCCAGCAAGGATGGCGGCGGCTTCCGCGACTGAGGGCTCCCAAAGTGCATAACGTGCTTCGTATTTGGCAGCGATAAGATTTCCCAGGTTGTCCCGGGCCAGTAATCCTAGTCCAACTGGGCCATCCTTAGGGAGAGAGGCATCCACATTGATCTTAATAATCCCTTCCGGTGGGGGGCACCAATGTTGGGGAAGAGGAGGGTGGGTGGAAAGTCTTTGTTGTTCAGGGTGGTTCTGCCAAACCGCAATCCATGACAATGCCCGGTCAATCCAAAACCTGGGGGGCCTCCGGAAATGATTGAAAATAGCCTCGTTCCGCCTATTCCACATAATCCAAGCCAAAATGCACAGGGCGCCTGCGTTAGCCGGCGAAAAGGAGGAGCACCATCGCATCAGGAGAGCTGTGAGATCTGAGGCGGGGTCCGGGAACAGCTCTAAAGTTGATCCCCAGCCATTCCAAATCTCCTGAGCCCCGGGACATTGAACAAGGGCATGGAAAGGGGATTCAGTCAGAGAAGGGCAGAAAGGGCAAGAGTTGTCGTCTGAAAAGTGTCTGTAGACAAGGAGGCTCTTAGTTGGGAGGATACCAGTACACACCTGCCACCAGAAAAAGCTAACTTTAGGGGGAACATTAAGCTTCCAAATTGATGTCCAGGGCCTCGCATCTCCTTCTGAAATCTGAGCAGAAAGAGCTCGCCGGTAGCCGGCTTTCACTGTATACTCACCTGAGCTGTCGTTTGTCCAGTAGAGATGATCTGGCCCTGCGTCTGACACACAGGGAATACTCAGAATAAGTCTCCTTGTTGGGGGCCTATTCTTGAGCAATTAAATGTTTCCCTATTTTTCTAGACTGTTTTGTGGATGGAAACTTTGTGGAATGTGGAAATTGGATAATCACATAATGTTGGCTGATTGAAATCCGAAACCATTGTGTGATCACCCTGGTTGAAAAAATGGAATAATGAACATGTGTGAGTTGGTTTGGTTATGTGGTGTGTGAAAAGGGTGGATTAATCCTGGGTAATTACAAATAAGATGGGCTGCAGGGCTGTGGTAAATGATATTAAAGGGAAAATGATGGAGCACGAGCCTTGTTTTGTGATGCGGTTGTGGAGATATGGTTATAGTGATGGTAGGGTTATAGTAATAAGTTGCGATATTAAAAGAAAGTGTAAATTTGATAAATGAAATGCGGGGAATGATAATTAATTAAATGAGAAAAAGGTTGGTTTTGTGTTGCTTGTGTTTTATCTAACTTGATTTGCGGTTGGTAGGGTTTTGTTCTACGAAACGCTTGATTTGGAATGATAGTTTCCTAGTAGTTAAGGAACTAATAAACTAATACTATTGAAACATGAAAACCTAAATGGGGTTGGGATTGTTTGTTGTATGCATTCTTCGTAATAGCAGTGCCGAGGCACGTGCGCAGTTTCTCTGTTTAGAAGCCATAGGTTGGGATGTGTGTTTGGTATACATATATGTATCTGTATCTTTGGCTTTTGTCGCACCCCACCCATGTTGAGAACTTAGTGCCAAACAATCCCATTTCACGGGATAGGTTGTTTTCCCCTAAGTTACTAGCTTTTTTCTGCTCCTTCTTCCATAGTGTGTGATGTATTGAGGCGACCTTACACCCAAGACTCTACGTGCAGGTTTCGATTGGGGTTGTTTTGGCCCAAGACTCTTCGGGTAGGTTTACTGTTCCCAATAATCTTCGGGATGAGGCCCAGGTGTGTTCGGGCGGGGATGTGATTGTGGTTTGTGAGGCCTAGGTGTGTGTGGGTGGGATATATGGTAGTGAGGTCCAGTAGTGTAGGGGTAGGATATGTGGTTCTTGAGGCCCAAGTGTGTGCAGGCAGGAAGATTTTGGTAGCGCTAGGATGTTCGCCATTAGAAAGATCAGCTGACTAGTGGGAAATCTTGCAGGGTACCCAAAACTATTGTTCTTATATACTACTACCTATTGTTTTGTTTTTTGGTGAGCATGGCCGGTAAGGTTGGGTGGATAGATTTCCTTTCTAGGTTTTGGATTGTTCTTTTGTTCTCACTGGACATTAATATGTCTCCCCACCTATGCACGAGAGAATTAGGTTTCCCAACTGATTATACTTGTATGCTCACCCTATGTTTACTTTCAGGTTTCCAAGAGGACTAACAGGGCCGGGCGGGACTCTACTAGTCGGGAAAGTTGGAGTTTTTTCAGTTTTCCATACTCTTGTTTCTTGGGTATCATACTTTTGAGATTTCTTGTACTTGTACTTTTGTTCAAAATTTGTTTAAACATGCATGTGGGATTAGATTGGGTTTATTTTCATATACTTGTTGTTTTTTTCTATTGGTGTTTAACCCATCCAATTTCCTGATCTTAAATAATAAAAATGGTAATGCCTCCCATATTTTTGAACTCATACCCTTGGTGCTAGTCGCCACTCTGGGGCCTACTGGAGGCGGGACTCGGGGGGTCATTATCTCCCTCTCACCATTTCCAGCTCAAGAGGGGCATCTTTGGTGGGAGGGGTCATGACAGAATGGTATCAAAGGGCATGTTGAGAGATAGGATGGAGTCTGGAGTTAGGTACAGTGGGGATTTCATTGGATGGTAGGGCGACAGTGTTGGCTAATCTTGGTGTGTGACATAGGCCAGGGAAGACCAGCTAGGACATGAGATTTTAGACCCCCCCGGGATCCAATGCAAGGACTCTGAGCCTATCGAAAGACCAAGTGAGACTATATTGATTGTAGGGTAGAGACCCTAGGGAAGGCACATGTATCATCATGACTGTGTTTTACTTGATTTGTGTGCTCTTCAGAAAGAAATTGAAATAAAGTGATAAAATTAATCCTTGAGAAATTTCCTTGCTACTTCGGCTTAGGTGATTTTTTTTGTTTACCGTGCAGCTACGACACCTGGACGTCGTCCTCGAGTGACTTAGATAGTCGTGGCTGGGAAGATTCAGTCGGTCAATCAGTTGAGGATTGATCAAGAGACGGAAGATGGTCAGTGGTAGAAGACTCTCCGTTCTTTCTAGCGACAAAACCTCAAGAAGTACGAGGGTTGTACTTCTGATATGGAGATGGAGTGGTGTCTTAAGGAGCTAGGGATCACTTTTACTTTTATCCATGCTCTGAGGGAGTACTGGGTTCCCCTAGCAATCAGTTAGCTGATAGGTGCAGCGCTTCAGTGGTCGACGCTCTACCCCGGGGAGAGGTTAGAGGCAGAGGTTCAGTGGGATGACTTTTAGAAGGAGTTCCGAGAGGAATTCCTTTATTCCATGATCAATGCGGAGAAGCAGCAGGAGTTAGTCTCCATCTAGTAGGGGGAGAATGTCAGTACGAGAGTTGGGGATTAAGTTCAAAGGTCTCATTTGCTTGTTTCCATATCTCATTCCGGATGAGGAGTCTCGAGCAATATGTTTGGAAGAGGCGCTTCGTCCTTCGCTCTAGTATTTTGTCACCCCCTTCACCCATCCGACGTACTTGGCAGTACAGAAGAAGGCAGAGGTTGTAGAGAGGATGCACTCATAGGGAGGTGTACCACGAGAGGGGATCCAGCCAGGATCGTCGAAGGGGAAGGCAGTCAGCAGCAGGTCTCCTACGATAGGTCCTTACAAATTAAGGCCAGTAGGGAGCAGGCCCCAGCAGTTCCAGTTTAGATCTTCGGGTCCTCGTCCTTTTTTCATGAGCCCAGGACCGAAGTGTTTCTGTTGTGGAGGTTTTGGGCACATTCAGAGTTGGTTCCCGACCCAAGATCAGTACGTTGGAGGTGGGCATGTTCAAGGACCGCCTCAGTAGAACGAGTTGCCGGGGACGCCCTTCCAGCAACAGCAGGACCATGCTCCTCCGAGGGCAGACTTTGTAGGAGGAGGCCGACCTCAGGGTTCTCCTCAGGGACCTCGACCAGGGCATGGTCGTGGATGTGGTCGACATCAGAGAGGCATAGGAGCTTGGCATGGATAGTTGAACACAGCAGAGTTGGCAGCTGCAGCAGGACCAGAGGTGGTCTGAGGTACGATTTGTTTGTTCATCACTATTGTTTCTGATTTGTTTGATTCGGGAGCTTCGCACTCCTTTGTTGCACCCGGTCTAACCCATGCTTTGGGTCTAAACGTAGAGAGACTTTCTATACCCCTGGTGCTGAGTACACCGATTGGAGGTCAGACCAGCATATCTTGTGTTTTCCAGGGATGTGGGCTGACGTTGGGACTGTATCGATCTAGTGGGGATCTTTTATTGCTACAGATGCATCCATACGATGTCATCCTAGGCATCGACTGGCTATTTTATGTTAGTGCCGTTATCGACTGCTTCCAAAGAAGAGTCATGTTCTCCAACAGGGATGGGCAGCTGTAGCTTTTGTTGACGAGAGGAGCTATCAGGTGGGAAGCTGGCATGTGAAGCCTCTCATTTCCTTGTTAGGCGATTTATCAGTGGTTTCCGCTGATACAGAGATGATGGATGTTCCAGAGGTTTTTGAAGAGTTCGTCAAAGTTTTTCCCAAGGAGATTGTGACTCTACCCCCCCCCCCCCCCCCGACGTGACGTTGAGTTTGGGATAGATATACAGCCTGGTGACCGTCCGATTTTGATTGCCCCTTATCGGATGGATCCGTCAGAGTTGCGGGAGTTGCAGATTTAGATTGACGATTTGATGGAGAAGGGTTTTGTTGGACCTAGCATGTCATCATAGGGTGCTCTAGTTTTTTTCGTGAAGAAGGCAGATGGTGGTCTCAGGCTTTGCATAGACTACCGAAGGCTGAATCAGGTAACAGTGAAGAACCGTTACCCCCTTCCAAGGATAGATGATCTCTTCGACCAGTTAAGGGGAGAACATTGGTTTTCTAAGATTGATCTACGATCTGGATATCATAAGATACCGGTAAATGAAACTGACATCTCGAAGACGACTTTCAGGTGAAGGTATGGGCACTTCGAGTTTGCAGTGATGTTGTTGAGAGTTACGAATGAACAATGTGTGTTCATGGGACTTATGAACTTGTCTTATGAGATTTTCTGGACCGGTTAGTCATTGTGTTCATCGATGACATCCTGATCTACTCAATATCATAGGAGGATCACATTTAGCATCTTAGGGTAGTCTTGGATGTCCTTCTTCACCACCAGCTTTATGGGGAATTCACGAAGTGTATGTTCTTGATGCAAGAAGTACACTTCCTTGGGCATGTGGTGTCTCAACATGGAGTGTCAGTGGACCCATCGAAGGTGGAGGTAGTTGTTTCTTGGGAAGCACCCAAGAGCATGGTAGATGTTCGTAGTTTCCTGGGATTGGCATGTTATTATTGGAGATTCATTTTGGACTTCTCTCAAGTTACTACTCCATTGACAGCTTTGACTAGGAAGAACCGAGTCTTCTTATGGAGTGACGAGTGCTTAAAATATTTCAACTACCTAAAAGAGATTTTGGTCGATATTCCAGTACTCTGTTTTCCGGAGGAAGGGTTGTTGTATGAGGTGTTTTGTGATGCTTCTGGCCTTGGATTGGGGTGCATACTAATGTAGAAGAAGGGTGTGATCTGTTATGGGTCTTGGCAGTTGCACCCTCATGAGTGTAACTATGCCACCCATGACCTAGAGCTTGTAGTAGTAGTGTTCGCACTAAAGTTTTGGTGACACTACCTCTTTGGGGAGTGATTTTTAGTCTTCTCAGATTACAAGATCTTACGTTATATCTTCTCCCAGCGTGACCTGAACATACAGTAGCGGAGATGGGTTGAGTTTCTCTAAGACTATGACTTCAAGATCTCTTACACTGAAGGTAAGGGCAACGTTGTGGCTGATACCCTAAGAAGGAAGTCACATAAGGAAGTGGTTCGGGAATCCACTGATTCTTGGAAAGCGATGGGAGAGATGGCTGCCTTGCACATGGATGCAAGGGTAGAGGGTGTTAGAGGCTGTTTTTTTCAGATGACAGTGCAGTCCTCTTTGTTGAAGCAGGTAGAAGAGTCTCAGTGGGGAGACTCTGAGGCGAAAGTAATGTGGGATCATATCGATCAGGGGAAAACTCCAGAAGGATGGTCAGAGGACAGCCGACATCAGATGCTTTTTCATGGAAGGTTGATTGTTCCAAAGGATATGTGTGAGGAAGTTCACCGTGAGTTCCATTTCTCAGCCTTGGTGGTGAATCTGGGAGTTTCAAAAATGTACCGAGGCTTCAGGGAACAGTTTTGCTGGCCCGGGGTGAAACGGGCAGTGGTGGAGTTTGTGGATAAGTGCCTAGTGTGTCAGCAAGTAAAGGCTGAACACAGTGTTCCCAATGGTTTTCTGCATCCTTCAGATGTCCCCGAGTGGAAATGGGATGAAATATCAATGGACTTCATCATAGGACTACCTAGAGCTCAGGGAGGTTATGATGCTATTTGGGAAGTGGTGGATCAGCTGACGAAATCAGCTCACTTCATAGCAATTAATGAGTCGGGCCTGGTGAGTACCTTAGCACAGAGTTACATAGACGAGGCGTTGTGTTTTCATGGAGTTCCAAATACTATCATATCAGATCAGGATACTCGGTTTACCTCATGAGTCTGGAGGGGGTTACAACATTCTGTTGGCACCCAGCTACGCCTTAGCACTGCTTTCCACCCCTAGATTGATTGGAAGATAGAGCAGACTATCTAGACGTTGGAGGACATTCTGCAAGCATGCATTCTAGATTTCAGAGGATCATGGGTGCGACACTTGCCTTTAGTAGAGTTTTCCTACAACTACAGCTTCCACTATCTTATTTGCATGGCAGTTTTTGAGGATCTGTATGGAAGACCATGTCTTTCACCAATTTTCTGGGTAGAGGTTGGTGAGACAGGTGCTCCTGTGCCAGAGGTAGTACAGAGCACCACATAGAAAGTTCAGCTTGTGTATGGGAGGATGAAAGTAGCTCAAGACTGAAAGAAGTCTTATGATGATCATCAAAGGAGGCCCTTGAAATTTGAGGTGGGAGATCATGTGTTCTTGAAGGTTTACCCTTGACGGGGTAAGCAGAGGTTTGGGAAGGGGAGTAAGATCTCCCCTAGGTTCATCGGACATTTCGAGCTTCTGAGGCGAGTCGGCGAGGAGGAATATCATCTGGCCCTACCACCTTACTTGGAGAAGGTTCATGACGTCTTCCATGTCTCCCAGCTTTCTTGGTACTTACATGATGACTCTCATGTTATCTACTGGGGAGAGTAAGATATGGGAGACGACGCAACCTTCTAGGAATGACCAATAAGAGTCGAGGATCGTAAAGATAAGGTGCTCTTTGGATGAACCATCGCTTTGGTTCGTGTGTTGTGGAGGCATGGTAGCCTCGAGGAGAGCACTTGGGAGTCGGAGGCCCATATGCACACTCAGTACCCGAAGCTATTTTGACTTTTGTTTTGCTTTGTCCTTCTGAGATTTGAATTGATGTTGTGCTCTGTACCTTTGATTTATGGAATGCTTGGCTTGTTGGTTGTGAGACATTTTGTTTCCTTGTTCTTTGGAAGTGTGTAATGTGTCCGGATGTGTGGGGAAAGAGAAAAACTAGATCCTTAATCGAGACGCATTAATGATGATGTGATTGAACTAGTGTGGGCGATTTAGTGCCACCTAAAGCGGATAATATCTCAACATGGGAGAAGGGATTCCCTAAACCATGTGTTCAGATAGTGTGTTGGTTGTACGGGGTTGGGGGAAGAGTATGTTGAAACAAATCCTAATATATGGAAATGGGAAGACCCAATTCTTAATCGAGACGCATTAATGCAGATGTGATTAAACACGTGTAGGTGAGTCAGTGCTGCCTAAAGCGGATAATATCTCGACATAGGAGATGGAATTCCAAACACATATGATTAGGGTTGCTGGTTGGGTTCCTGTTATAACGAGAGCCCTAAGAGGTATCTTTTTGGGTTCCTCTAGGTTGGTTTTTGATTTCTCAGGTATGAGAATGTTTTAAGAGGTATCTGATGTAATGACCCGGACCTCTCCGGGCCATTCCTTTGTCAAAAAGAAGGCCATGAAGTGTTCTGGAGGGCAGAATGGACTTTTCCCACACTTTTCAGATTTTTTTAACTACACGCCGTGCATGACCTTGTCGAGTATACCCCGTGTTAAAGCAGTGTCCTTGCCATGTGAAATAAATGAGTACACACCGTGTAGCCCATACTACACACCGTGTAGCCCATACTACACACCGTGTAGTTCCTCCCCGCGTACGCGTTACCCTCAAACTGTGTGTTGACCAGTAAATAGTCGTGTGTTGTGTTGAAGTCGTGTCCTTGCCGTGTGAAATAAATGAGTACACGCCGTGTATCCCATACTACATGCCGTGTAGTTCCTCCCCGCGTAAACGTTACCCTCAAACCGTGTGTTGACAAGTCAACGGTCATGTGACGCGTTGTATGCCGTGTTGGATGCCGCATAGAAACCGTGTGAAATGGCCTAGTACAAGACATATACTAGGAATTACACGCCGTGTACTTTAGTTTTTCTCTCCTATAAAAGTAGGGGGCCTCTCCTCCTTTTCAAATCATTCCCCTCCTCCCCATTCCTTCGAGCAGAGCTCTCTCGAGAGACACCAAATCTCCTTTCTTCCATAACATCTTCGTCCGAGCTCCGATTTACGATCCGTCAGTGGCCATGAGATCGTAATGGCGAGGAATAACTTCTCATCTTGGATATATTTCTTTCTCTTCAGTCATTCCTTCCTATATTCCACCCATGGAGGTTTTTTATGGGTTTCTTCATAAACGACAGACGTCGACGGACGTCTTCTAAGTTGATCCGGGGGATCGTTGGGATCAGAACCAGTTGAGGTAGGGATTTTAGCTTCGTCTCTCTAATTTGTGCATCATGCGGGATGGGTGTCCTCTTGCTATCACGAGACATAGTTGAACCAGTTTAATGAATATAATAACTGGCTTAAAGAACGGGGATGGAGAAGTTGTTATGTTTATCTTTGTTTATCATATTGTCATGTTGTGAATTGAATACACATATGCCTACTAAAAATCACAGCCATTGGGGTCCTTTTCTTGCGTAATTAAATGTTTCCCTATCTTTTTAGACTGTTTTGTGGATTGAAACTTTCTGGAATGTGGAAATTGGTTAATCATGTAATGTTGGCTGATTAAAATATGGAACCCTTGTGTGATCACCCTGGTTGAACAAAATGGAATAAAGAACATGTGGGTGTTGGTTTGGTTACATGGTGTGTGAAAAGGGTGGGTGAATCCTGGGTTATTACAAATAGGATGGGAAGGGGGCTACGGTAAATGATATTAAAGGAGAAATGATGTGGCACACACATTGTTTTGTGATTCTGTTGTGGAGATGTGGTTATAGTGACAGCAGGGCTGCAGTAATGAGTTGAGATATTAAAAGAAAGTGGAAAGTTGATAAATGAACTGCGGGGAACGACAATGAATTAAACCCGAAAAAGGTTGGTTTTGTGTTGCTTGTGTTTTATCTAAATTCAATTATGGTGGGCAGTGGTTTCTTCTATGAAACGCTTGATCTGGTTTGATAGTTTCCCAGTAGTTATGGAACTAATAAACTAATACTGTTGAAACTTGAAAACCTAAATGGGGTTGGGATTTTTTGTTGCATGCATGCTTCGTAATAGAAGTGCCAGGGAAAGTGCTTAGTTTCTCTTTTTAGAAGCCATAGGTTGGTCTGTGTGTTTGGTATACATATATGTATTTGTATCTTTGTGTTTTGTCGCACCACACCCATGTTGAGCACTTAGTGCTGAACACTCCCATTTCAGGGGAGATGGTGTATTCCCCTTAGTTACTATCTCCTTCCTGCTTCTTCATCCATAGGTTATGATGGCTTGAGGCGGCCTTACACCCAAGAATCTACGGGTAGGTTTTGATTGGGGTGGTTTTGGCCCAAGACTCTAAGGGAAGGTTTACTGTTCCCAATAATCATCGGGATGAGGCACAAGTGTGTTCGGGCGGGATATGTGGTTGTGAGGCCCATGTGTGTATGGGTGGGATATGTGGTTCTTGAGGCCCAGGTGTGTGCAGGGGGGAAGAGTGTGGTAGCGCCAGGAAATTCTCCATTAGGAAGAGCAGCTAACTAGTGGGAAATGGTGTGGGGTACCCAATACTTTTGTTCTTATATAATACGACCTATTTTTTTGTGTTTTGGTGAGCATGGCTGGTGAGGTTTGGTGGATAGATCTCCTTTATAGGTTTTGGTTTCTTCTGTTATTCTCATGGGACATTAGGATGTCTACCCACCTGTGCATGGGAGCTTTAGGTTTCCCTACTGAGTATATTTGTATGCTCACCCAACGTTTACTTTCAAGTTTCCAGGAGGACTACCAGGGCTGTTCAGGACCCTACTAGTCGGGAAAGTTTGAGTTTTTGTAGTTTTCCATTCTCTTGTTTCTTGGGTATTGTACTTTTGAGTATTCTTGTACTTGTACTTTGTTTTAGAATTGTTTAAACATGCATGTGGTATTGGTTTGGGTTCATTTTCATTTACTTGTTCTCTTTTCTTTTGGTGTTTGACTCTTCTTATTTCCCTATCTTAAATAATAAAAAGAGTAATGCCTCCTATATTTGTGAACTCATACCCTTTGTGCAAGTCACCACTCTGGGGCCTACTGGAGGTGGGACTCGGGGGTCATTATCTCCATGTCACCATTGCAAGCTCAGGAGGGGCATCTTTGGTGGGAGTGGGTCGTGACACCCCCCCCCCCCCCCCATGATTCCAATCACTACAGGGCCCCTTGTTCGAGACTAGCAAAAAGAGTATAAAAAATATAACATATATCAGATGCATTAACCACGATAATGTAGAACCGTATTGGAATATAGGATACAAAATAACCAAAAAATCTAGATGATAAAATAAAGTAAAAACATAAAAACATCCCAAAAAGCATGAACAAATATATTATATACATGAAAAAGTATCCAATATATACAAAAATAACAAATCTACCCCAATAAATAAACAATTACATTAAGTCATCTATTAATGTCCATAATGGGCCCCAGTTTCCTCCTAAAATCATGAAAAAAATTATATTAGTATGGTGAGAAAAACCGATATACTCAGTAGGGACATAACTAAGGTCCCATGTATAAATGTGAAAAGATAATATTAATGCAATAGAAATTAAATAGTAGAACCAAAAAGTATCTAACTAGGTTAACTAAAAAACTCATCCCTACCATGGATCACTCACCAAATAAAAATTGAAATATAATAATATAGCATTGATAAAATGTCAATTAAAGTATTCCCATTACCTATTCCGCACTGATTTACTACTCTTATTCCTGAATGTCAAATTTACTATAATCACATTCATTCCATAAATATCACATCACATAACTACCATATTACATCTCACCTCACCAAAATAACACATGGGTTAAAAATGAAAATCTCACCTGAATACACATGGGCCATTTCACAAAGCCACATTATATAATGAGAGAAGTAGGGTATCATGAACCTAAAGAAGTCAACCTCGTTCCCTCCTCTCACTATGAATGAATCCCACCATATAACATATCACATAAAATCCTCATTAAATTTAAGAAAATTTATTTATATCACATAACAACTCACTCAATGACACATGGTCCATCACTAATGAAGAGAGTTCAAGGAATTGCGGTAGCCGACCATCTATTTCACCAACATACTGAATATTGGGGAGAACATTTGAAACCTAAAACCTCTAAGTGTTGGTATGCTTATCTAAATCGAGTGGTGTGAATATGTAAATAACTGAAAGATTCAAGATATATATATCCCACAACACCTAACCTATCGATTCTCATCAACTACACTAGTGCATGCCATATTACCACCACCATAAAACACATCCACTACCACTACCACTTTCAAGACAACATGATACACATCATACAACTTCCACAAAATCCATAAACCATTTCCACTTTCAGATATAGGTTTTACTAATATCATTCATTTAGCCATTGCATTTAACATTACAAAAACCTTCTCAATTATCATTTAATTCATTTAATCCATTTTTACCACACATAATGTTACATCCCATATCATTTATTTATTAAAATATTTCATTTCATTTTATCATCACAACATATTCCATAGATTATGTGGAAACTAAAAAACCATGCCACACTTCCACTGGACCACCTCACACAACCATAACCACAACAACTCACATCCATCATCATCATCACACATCATAGGACAAACCAACTCACCTGAGGAACCACACATTAGACATATCAATCAAATCTCATAGAAAACCACCACACACAACAATCACACATCACCCCCACATTTCAACACCACTTCACAATACAAAATCTTTGCACCACATCACAAAATTAACCCCATTACATCCTATGAAAACCATATCACACAACTTCCCACATCACATCCATAGTACACCACATTAGACAACTTATCATAAAACATAAATTCTAACAAACCATTTCACATAATGACCATTCATACTAAAAATCCCATCTAGTAATCACCACCACCTCACAACAAACCAAACCTTAATGGAAAACTCAACCTGACCAAACACACACAAAATAATGTATCCCATCATCTATAATTTATTCCATTGATTTCATTTCATTACATATTTATTTAGAATCTATATTATTAAAATAGACCAATTTCTATTGGAAACTAAAATATTATAAAAATAAAAATTCTTTTTCCTTTTATTCATGTGTAACTGCACAACAACATAAAAACGGTCTCACTGTATATCTTCTACATTGAAAACAAGGCTCCCAACAACCTTTATTTTATGCATTAAAAACAAGAATGTAAAATAACATCAACAACATATATGAAAGGGGAAAAGCATGTGATATATGCACATACCCATCAATTTCATTTTATATCAATTAATTATCTTTATTTTGATGACCCTTAAAATCCACCCAAAAAAAAAGAAAAATCAAGTAAATATCTCACATAACATGTAAGTAGTTGATAATGAGGATACCCTACCACAAAGAATATTTATGGTTGTGCAATAAATCACATGGAAATGAAGAAACAACCCACATTCAACAACATCACAAGAAAACCATGGATCAAACTACACCGCATTAATGGGTTTGCAAAAACACATCACAACCGATCTAAAAAACCAAAAACAACACATTGAAATTTTGAGAGAAGAACAAGGGAACATAAGTGGATATGTGAGAAGAACTCACCATTAATTGTTCCAACTAGATAACCAAAACCCAAATATTAAAGTAGGAGGAATGTATATGGAATATATATAAAACTACATAGGGATCAAACAAAATGAGAGGGAGGGATAAAGAGGAGATAACAATAAATTATAAACGAATCAATCAAATAAGAGATACAAACATGTTTTATGTGGCCTAATTTATGGTGTAAACTCACTATTTATTGTGTTTAATGAAAATATCTAAAAACTTATTCCAAAAAACAAACCTTTAATACAAAAAACCTTCAAAACATTATCTTCTTATGAAAACATGGTGTATATGGTTTCATTAAATTATAGAGTGATTCCATTTCCTATGGAGTAAACCCATCTTAAATTCTTCACCTAAAATTCCCACATGTCATAAACCATAAATTTATTACATAAACCTCTTTTTTAATTCATAAAATGATTTTCGTAGTTCTTCTATTACTCCATCCCCCCCGAAAATCCTCTAGTATCATCCAAAAACACTAGAATGCATCAAACAGTAAATTCCACTGGATAAGAATGCATTGAATATTAATTCTATAATTGTGATTCCTTTTGAGATCTAAATAGGGTTTTAGTGCCTACCTCTTGATTAGATCACAACCAATCAATCCATAAAATTTCATTTCTATATGCCTCCAATACTCTTTCTGAACATCCCTTTTTTGGTAAACCACACATTGTGTCATGGGAAAATAATACTATCATAAAAATTATATGTCTATCTATGAATTTAATATTTAAATCTGAAGGACAATTTTTCTTGACTACGCATACTATTCTGTTTGTATGGATCTATATATATATATACCCCTAATATAGAATGTTAGTTAAAAGTATCATCATCCTAAGGAGAATTTCCTCTATCTCTTGTATACCTCGAAAATATCACCATGGAATCAAATTTTAAAAATTCTTTTGTGGTTATTCCTTATATAACTATGCCATACCACCTTTTACGGACGTAAAAACATCATGTAATAATTTATGATGTTTTCATTTCATGTCTATTATATTTTCGAACATTCCAAAACATGAACCCAATATAGTCCATCATTTTGAAAATTTTCCATGCTCCATGACCATAAAATATGTTCACACCCTCATTGAAATAATATCATACAATATCTTCCAACCATGAATATGCGTTCCACACAAGGTGATATAATTACCAAGGTTTTTTAATCATTCTTAAATATTGATTTCTCTAGAAACTAGTTCATGATACAAGTTATTAAATCCTCTATAACCTTTTATTGGTAACGATGAATAGATAATTAGACACAAAAGAACACATCTGGTTGACTCTGCATAATATTAAATGGATATGGATCTAGTTATAGGCCCTTGATATGGAACGTCGACTAGTATATGTCATGAGGAGAAGGTCCTCTAATCCATATACTCCCTAACACTTTAGTAGTCTAATCTATCTTTCGAACATGGTTTGTTTCCATTCCAGGTATACATGTCTCACTCCATCTATCCTAATTTAATCTATATGAGATATGAATTACATAATTCCTAATAAAACTAATCCATTAGTTGTAGAACCCTCATTGTTACACACTTGTGTATCACACCCATTTATAGGACAGAGATCAGATGTTCCATATGAGAAATTTATATAGTCCTCATCATGTGAGTTTAAACCATATAATAAAATTTTCTAAGATCCATGAAAATATATTTAATTCTATTCTCTAATTCATAGAAAATATGTTGATTATTTATTACACCTGAGTTCAAATATTCAAGATCAATAACACTATTGGTAAATGTATGTTCTTCATCCTTAAAGGTGAGGGATAATATTATTGGGAATCATGCCTATGAAATATGTATACCTATATTTTAGGTTTCTTACATCATTAATATCACACTTTGGCAATTCACATTAGGTCTACTTTATATGTTCTATTAAATAATTCAACATAAATTGTTAATCAAATCTATATAACCTTAAACTATAGTAAAATTTTTAATGTTGTTAGAAATTAAACATAAACTATAATGATGTAAATTTAATTTACATAAAAATCCTAAAGAAACAGATATTGCACTCAGAATAATGAAAAACTACAATGGGGATTTTGAAAAAAATTGTCACTGATTACTAGACATGTTCTTTTTATAGTCTAGGAAAAATTGATCAATTTAAAATAAAGAATAAAATACTTGTTGTATCAAAAAACTATAAAAAGAAACGTAATAAAATGTATGTTGTGTCAAACAATTTTTTTATTAGGTTTAGTAAAAAGTTTGGCTAATGGCCGAAAATACACAAAATTTATAGGGACTACTATATAGCCTTATAAAATGTAAAAAGTTTGTTTGTTAGGTAATTTGGTGAGAATTAGTCCATTACAAACATATTGGTTCTAATAATTCCATAATATCTTGAAAAATAAAAATAGTAGATCATCCATCTAAATGAACAACTCATGTGTTTCTGTGATATAATATTATACATTTAAATGTTTATGAGCTGCACCAAGGAAGAGTTCATTTTGACTCAAGTATTTATCAATTTTAAATAGAATTTTTTTTTATAATTTAGTGGTTAGATGATCCATGATATAGTGATATTGGTTTTTAATGCAATAGAAGTTATTATGAAATAATGATCAGGATGAGATAAGTGGTAAATTACTATGAATAAAATATGTTTTAATTTATTCATTAAAATATGACTGAGACGAACATCCAAATTATATATTCTCTCCAACATAAAAAATATTTATTTAATAGAGAAAACTCAAAGGATTCTTGTCGTTGAATAATTTCTTGATTAGAATATAATATGATTTGGAATATCATGGTTAATGTTGGGAATTAGTTTTCCACATCATTCTGTAGTGTATATTCCCACTCAATGGAATACAAACATTCCTTATAAACCTTCCCTACTAATTTTTACACCTCATCAACCACAAATTCATTGTTGGTCAATTCTAAAATGATATGATCTAACTCCTAGAAAATCCATTCTGACACTTGATAAAACCATTCCCCTAGGGGAACTTTTATGGAAGTCGACCCTATCATCCTATGGGCACCGAATAAATTTTAGGGGCTTCACTATAAGGGATATATTTTTCTATAATAAAATGTCTCATGGAATCTAGAGTATCAAGATTTTATTAAAGAATTATCACATTCTCTTGTGCAGTAATCACATCATTTCCCTTAGTAAATATGAAAAGGGAGTTAAAACCTCTATGTTCAAGCAATGAGATTATATGATGGAACATAAGAAATTTCATCGGTAATCATGGAAGGAGTTGTGAGAGATCGATTTCTATGTACCCCTCTATATAGTTCACTAAGAAATATTCAATTTTTTGAGATTTTCTATATTAGATTCATAACCACTCTGGATGGATGACATGTTTAGGTAATAGCTTGACTAGAGATGATCTAGTCTCAAATCTTTTAGAATAATATTTTTATACAACTATGTCCTTGAAATATCTACAAATTGGAATGTTGAGAAAATAACTTAAACTTTATTTTATTGATTCATTATTCTCATTAATGATGTTAAGAGTAATTAGTGACAAACAGATAAATAAATTTTAAAAAAATTGATTAAAAATTCTCACATAAAGCAGCAAATGTACTAACTTCTATAATTTTTAGCACCAGTTTGGTAGACATAGTGAGTGCTCTATACTCCACTAGAATGAAAATCTACAAAGGCATCCTTAATTCAATAATTGAAAATTTATTTCTATCAAAATCTAAAAAATAGAATTTACCCTGATCATCAAAAAAATCATGGGGATTCCCAAGGTAACTGGCCTTAATAAACAAATGCACACATAAAATTATAATTACTAGTTTATCATTTTTCTAAATCTGTGACCTATAATAGGTTACATATTGGCCCTGATCCTAAAATAATGATAACTAATGAACATGAATAAATATTTAAATATAACATTCCCTGTCCTTTGGTCATATATTTCATGACATTGTTCATTCTTGTAGATTGGGATCAACTCTACCCGACGAAGTTGTTTGTGCCAATTATTGAACAATGTAATGATTATTTTAAAAAATTATTCTTATAAGAGAGATATTTTCTATAGTTTAATCTAGATACTTTTTCCCTTCACATGTATCAACCCTCTCAGAACATCATTATGGTTGTGCAGAGGACATTTGATCTTGGTATTTTAGAACCTCTATATTTGGATCCCTCGTCACATTATATTTTGTTCATACTAATGATTGCATTTGTTGTTAATGACATGAAAATTTTTGCTTAATGAGTTCGGGATTGATGTAATACTGATTAGAGTGTCCTCAAATCAGTTGTTTGATTGAACTGGTCCTATGTATCTAGACATGTGTCACTAGATGAAAATTTATTACACAATTTGAAGATGACCATGGAGTAGATGATTTCATGATTCTTTTGGAAGAGCCATCCATTGGTTTATATCCAGATGATGTGTTTAAGAAAATTAATCTTGTCCTAAATACATGATAAGTGTTCCAATGAACAAAGGAGAAGAAGAAGGCTACTAGTTTAGGTTTTACCAAAGTATTTGTGAATGGGGGTTTTATATAATAAATTTATGTACTATGGATCGCTAGCCAACCAGCCCCGCCAGGGAATCAACTTTAACAAAATAGTGGGAGGATGATATTAACCCCATCCAACCATTCCAGAATGGCTAACCACATCCATGCATGGGGAACATAAGAGAGAACGCCCACAGGGGCACACATGGGAGATCCAGTGGACAGACCATCTTGTAGGGCGGCACGACAGCATAGTTGGTGCAAAGAGATCGGTTTCGTGAACCGGTGTGGGTGGAACTGAACGGGGGAGATGAGTAATCTGGTGAAGATCATACACCTCCTAATACATAATCTGCAAGTAACCCTTGCATAGGTTTTGATGTGGATGGTTATAAAAACAAAAGAATAAATATTTGTCGTTGATCTCATTATGGAATCAATTTTCACCATCTATTCATCATGTGGTAGATCTATCACATCTGGGCGGAACATTTCATCATTCCATGAGGATGTAATTACAGTTCTCCAATACTCTACTGTGGATATATTCAACATCCTGAAACTGGAGCTTCTCTAGCGAACCAGGGCTCGAACCGAAACACCCAACTCACCACTATGGCCACCGTTTGATTCACTGTGTAGCTTTTCTAGATCATCTTAGCATAACGAAGCCCATTCATGCAATTAAATTTGGATGAATACATCAAACAGAAAATCACCAAGGAGGGAGAGGGAACATGAAGCTACCAATGCCACCAATGTGATCCACATTTGAGCCTGCATGAATGGTGGTTTAACACTTGTCACATGAATGTGATTTTCTCACCACACAGAAGAAAAGGTCATGTATGCAATCAACCCATGACATAAGTCTTGAGGAAATCATGTGGGATTGATTATTTTAAAATATGAGGACTTTGTCTATTCAATAGTATGAGATACATGTAATCATAATCACATGGACGTGATTTACTCCTTGTGAATGAGGAGCCCACATTGCAATGATTCATACCGAGAAAACCAAACCATGACTATCTGTAGTTTTCACGAATAAGAAGAACCCATGAAACCCTTTTTTAAAAATTAAAAGAAGGATATTGCCTAATGAATAGTGTACACACATATTTCCCTTGAATAAGAAGAATAACTCACGCACCCACCAAGTATATACCCACTCGGGTTGTGTGTGCAATAAAGAGAACATGTTTTAAAGCCTATACTCATTCATGTTTGAATAAGACCATTTATAAAATAAGTAGTGTTTCTATACTCGAGCACAGAAATAAAGAGGGGGCCGTTTGTTTTCAGGCACTATAAAGTCACAACCAAGATCATATATAAAATTGTGCATTCCCATGAACATGTGGACAAAGAATTGAGTGTGCACCTCTTTCACACGTCGTAGTGAGGCCATGAAATTAGTCATAAGAAATAATTATCTTCCTGAACAATTGATGAGTTGAGAAAACTGATCATTACTAATGAACATAATAAATGAAAAAGACAGATAGATTAAATAATAGTTTTTTATGTTACTTTAATAGGTACACGAGCTAGTTGTGAACTATAAACTCATGGAGGAATATTAGCATATCATCCTATAGTGGATCAAACCATGTAAAGTGAAAACTTAAAGCTAGATGGAATAATCAGTTTCTAGAAGATGGAGGAGGTGTAGTGAAGTTGGTGGGTTTATCCAACATGTAATTGGGGGGTTAAACCAATTACTATTTGTAATCATATTCTGAGAAAGTAAAGAATCTGTATTTGGGTGAATGACGAACATGACAAAGAGTATGAAATTTTACCAAAACTTGTAAATAAATGTGTTATGTGCTTTTGTTTTTCAAAATGATTTTAAGAGTTGATCATGGCCCTATCCATCTATAGAGGTTGAATTGAAACGGAGGAAATCCATAACAAATAAAAATAACAAGGGATCACTGATTCTCTCATCCCCTCTATAAGGACCTGTCTTTATATATTACATAAACATGAATTAAATGGATAATTCACATTGAGTATGTTTTCAGGATTAGAGTTTTAGAGATTTGGGTCATAACATTTACATAACAACATGAATATTACATAGAGACAATTCTACTCAGTATCCATTTTTTTCATAAAATAATAACTCCTGAAAAATAGAGTCATGTCTAGTTCCATGTTTTAAACAGATTGAATTTTACTTGATCCCATACTTGACCCTTATTCATCTTTAAGTCCTATGGAAAAAATTTCAAAAATTTGGTAAGGGAATAAAAATATCAGTAAGTGATATAAAATAATGAATGAAAACATTGTCCCATCAATATATACAAAACAATGAAACCATACTTTTCAATCCTATCATACCATAAGAAATCATATGATTTATAGAGGGAGTCACATTTGAAATACTCATCACAATATATTCCCTTAATCTCTTATGATAAACATTAATGTTTATCTTCGTCACGTTACCCAATGCATTGGAGAGCTACATTGAGCTCACCCTCCCTAGGTTTATCATGGAACCACCTGTATATGTAAATAATTCCCAATAGACATAACATATTCATAACCCATAAATCAAACATAATGGAATGATAACATTTCCACATTGAAATCACGATATATCATTTCAAAATATTGACAAAATCAAATCTTTTATCAAACCATTTTCAATATCATTTAAAATATTAAATAAATAGATTTTTGAATCAAAGTGTCCCATACCACTTTGAACATTTTGAAAGAAATTTCAGTTTCAAAAAATTCATCTCCATATTAATAAATCGTTAAAACTATTTTAAAAACATGGACATTAATTTGAATGATGTAGAAGAATTATCCTTTAAAACACTTAAAATGATATTTTAGTTAAAGATTTCTTAACAAAATGTGAGACCCTAGAATAGAAATAATTGAGGAATAACATTTAATAAGAACATAATAATATCATGAGAATAATGGTATTAATGATATAATATGCCAAAGGTCAGTATATACCCCATATAAGAGTGAATTTGTGCATATCAACAATGAAGTATCAATGTAAATGTAAATTGAGATAAAATACATTATAAAAATGGTATCCTTAGATTAAGGATAAATAAATTACATAATTATGTGTGAAAAATATAAATACACCCAATTTAATTGGATATTATGTGTAAAACAATAATATGTTATTCAAACATATTCATAGCATGACATAATCCAGAAGTAGATGTTTAACCCAAAAACTGAAATTCGGTTAATAAGTTTTCTTACTGAAATTCGACAGCCTATCGACGTCACATTAAAATTCAGAAAATAAGTTGATGAGATATAAAAGGATATCTCATCACATTTATATAAAATTTAAATCATTAAGGATTCAGACAAACATTTCCCAAATTAATAATATGTAAATTAAAAGACAGAACAAAAAATGTCTTTTAAAAAGAGGAGGGTGAAAGGTTCCGTAACCAATTTGGTAACATATGAAACATAAAACCCATGAAATAAAGATAACAAAATGAATATGTAAATACCCATGAATTAAAGTATATTACACAAATAATACAATCATGGGTAGTATATCCACCACACAAAAGGAAATACTGGCTAATATAGCATGAATCTCACGAGAATAAAAAGTGAGATGCAAAACCATACCACGTTGTAATCAATTGAGTCATATGAGAAAAAGATAATAACCACTATATGAATAAAATAATACCATGAATATAAATATAATCATGATAATATATACCAAATGGAAGTACACAATACAACACATTCAATAAATAAGTGGTGAACAGTGAAAATATCACGGAATTAAAAGTGAGATAAGAAATCACTTACCTAGTATCGAACTTGACTCGTATGTTCCTTGTTCTTCCTGAATAATAAACGTAAGTTAATTTAATCTTGATTAATATCCTTTTTAATTTTTATTATTACTATTTTATCACTTGTTACCTTACAATAATAGTTAGTAAATTATTTGAGTTCATATCATACATTTTGTCGATGTTCGGAATTTGAGATAAAAATGAACTAGTTATAATTACAATTTGTCCATGTGGTCAAAATTATATTATCTCCATATTGATATTAATGATAAATATATCATATAAATCATATATATCAAATATGTATATGTATTTATAACTGTACATAACATTTAGAGATAAGAAATGAAATGCACCGTTCATGGAGACGGTAAGTTGTACGTACGCATGAACGCTGCTTTCATTTATATTTCGTACTTTCATGGAATTAAAACATAATTATACATAGTTATATTATAATTATATTATAATTTCATATATAATATCATTAACTACATCTTTTCTACATCCCACATAAGGCATTAACCAGTCATATCACTTTGAGGGGGTGGTAGTCTGCACTTCCTAAAATGAAACTATCGCGTTTACCCATTATGGAAACCATAAAGGTATTGTATAAATGAAAAATACAGAAGCATAAAAAAACATAAATATAATATATATCGTATATAAATACAGCTCCATCATAATGTCCACTATTATAGGCGGTAGTAGATAATTGAACAATCATTGCATCGTGAGGCGTTAGTTTGCCATCCACAGAAAAAGTATGTTCTTCACCCATTAGATAGAGGTGTGTGTATGTGTAGTTACAATAAGTCTCATAAAAAACTATTATATTATGGATATTTTTTTTATTATAAAATAAATTAATCAAAAGGTTTTAGGGGGTTGGAGAGGAAAAATAAAACAAAAGAAGTTAACAGAAGATGTTACCTTTAAATCGGGTAACACCCATTGGTTTGAACCAAAAGGGATTCTTGATGTGTTTTCTACCAAATGTAAGGCTTATAGGTTGAAGAGAGGGATCTTGGAAGAGTATTGGAGCAGATTGTGAATGATATAATGGCTTGAGAAGTGTGTGTAATGAGTTATAAGTGAGGTATTTTTATAAGGAAGAGGAGAGGCTCTTTAGAAATGTTTGAAACAATTATTTTATTTTAAACACTTCTTCGGTTTCAAAAGATCAACGTATCTTTATGATCAAGGATAAGATGAATCATGGTATAAATAAAATAATCAAATAATAATTGTACTGGTTTTGGATATTTTCTTAATATTTATAATCTTATTTATTTAAATCGTTCATTAATGAGGTAAATATTGTATCATTATTGTGTCATAAATAATTTAATTTATTTTTCGTCCAATAATAATAATAAAAACATGATGCAAGAAATATTTTTATCTTTCCAAATAATTTTTATAGTAGAAATGAAAACTTATATAAACCCATGTAAAATTTTATTTACTAAGCAATATTTGTTTATGTAATTTTTGTCTTTAGTTTAAATTTATTAATATAAAGTGTCATTGTTAATCCAATGTGGATCCATGGGGTCACATATTTGACCCAACGATGCACATGGTTGGATATGTATCATCCAATAGGTTTGGGAAACATTTTAGGGTAATTTAATATTATTATAATATTGTATTTTACACTTATTTATTATATTTACCCTTTAATCATGGTAAATAATATATTTACTAATGTGAAATATTTAAAATGTATAAAAATAAAATATACATATTTACACCATTTGGAACTAAGGAATAAAAATATGGAATCCATTTTTTAAAATTAATTATACATAAGTTTCATAAATTAATTTAAATGTAATTCATGCTGTTAAAACAAATAGCGTGTTTTTAAGAAATAATAACTATCAAAAGATTGACAATTATTTATGTCCAATTTCAAAATTAAATTACTTAAAATGACCAAAATTATATTAAATGTTAAAAATATATTCTAATTTAACTTTAAAACCAGTTAAACAGATAATATAACCATATAAATAAAATATATTAAAAGGCACTTTCAAATTAAAATGCTATTTTCTCACAATCCATTAAAAAAGAACTTTTTCAGAAAAATACCAAAAAATTACCCAAAGTAAATTTCGATATCCCAATTCTAAAGAAGAATTTTATTTATTAAAATAGAACATATAAAAGTGACAAAAACTATTTTTAAAGAGGGTTCACTATTAAAAGAACTAAATCGACCTTTTAGTGAATATTAGAGTATTTATTCTTAAAATCAAATTCTTTACTTATTTTATGCCTCAAAATTTTATTGGATAAATGTAAAAATATTCACCAAACACGTATATTAATATTTTATATAGTTCTATTGATTACCTCTAATACAATGTCTAGGAATTAACTACCATTTAAAATAAAAATATAATATTATTAGTGTGCAACGTATGATTTCAAAGAAAACCCATTGTTGTGTATCGTGTAAGCCATCGAACATAGAGTCCCCTTTAAATTAGAATTATTATTTGACTCACAAATATTAATAATTATTTAAAATTTCATGTTTTTTATTTACCTGGGATGTTATATCCTTCCCCCCTTTTGGGAATTGCATCCTAGCAATTTTTAATCTGGGATTGAAAATTTCATTTAAAGTCCCACATCAGAAAAGAGTCAGAAAAACTATCACTTTAATAGAATTAAAGAGAAGTATAAAACGTCACCCGAGATAACCCATACTCGGATTTTATATAGTAAAACATGGATATTGAAGAGAGAAAAAACGGTCAAGTTCTGATGGAGAGTGGTAGAAAACTTGATTAGGAGAAAGTTAACCACCAGAAATTCAAAAACATATGATGTGTTAAACGGTCGTTGATTTCCCAGTAGGAAACATAACCCATCAATGGTTTTTATCTTCCTTTTCATAATTTTGAGGAATTCATTTACTACAGAGAATAAGAACATAATTTAATATACTTACCTTCAAGTATAGTTTCATCATTTAATATGTTTCTACCAAAGACTAATCCTTTCTCCAAACAATGAGCATTAAAAAATACTTGGTCACATCAAAAGCACAATAATAATATTCTAGAGAATCACATAATCCACAAAATAAGAACTATATATTTTTCTTTGTCTTTAAACATAAACTAAAATCAAAATGGTTTGTACGAGATCATATAATCCCCCAAAAAGGATAATCCTTTATAAAAAAATTACTACGCATACTCTCTAAAATTATAAAAAGTACCCAAAGTTCAAGAAATACCATTCAATACATAATTTCCCATAAAATTATTGAAAATAATCCAAACTATGATTGAAACCCAAAACTCAGAAGGATTTAATCTCTTTGTCCTCCATAGTAACATTTATCTCCAAAAAGCATTGACCACTCTTATCATCTAATGCTAAAGTGAAATTAACCTCATCACATATTCTCTATTATAGGTTATTCATTACCAGAAATAACCTAGATGTCCATATTTCCAATATAAAACATAAATTCTTCCAAAAATAATATTTCAACCATTACCTCACAATTTAAATATCGTTGTATTCCATTTTCTGAAGGTACATATTTTTCCCCAAATGAGAGAATATCTTCAAAAATTACTTTTATCACTTAATCACCAAATCATTTTATTATACTAAGGATATCCTTTTGATAAAACATAAGAACCCAAATATACTTATTCTTGATCAATAAAATCACTTAACAAAAAAGAACAAGTCATACTAACCGGAGACTTCATGTAGTATAGTTTTGGGTGATAAATTCCAATCGCACTTTGGTTGTGGGTTCGATTCCCGCAGTTTTTTCTGATGTGACGGGTTGTCACACGGTTTGCGTGTTGTCCTTTATATAAAACTCAAAATAACCTTTACATGTTTTAACCTCAATAGTTTCCTTATAACTCTCATTTTCATCCCAAATCATTATGATATCCACATTTTAATTCTTGATGTCATATATATATTGTCATTTTTGAAATTTCACCACCATATGATAAAATGAAATGATCCCCAAAAATAAATAACATCATACCTTGATCATGGGGTCCACTTGGTTTCATCGTTATCTTGTTCATGTAGGTAGAAGGTCCATGCATTTCACTAATGATTGAGAGATCCTTAAAAATCGTTTGCTTCCATCATACAAATTAACCATTTATAACTTGGGTCATATGGGTGTTCATAGAAAAATAGTTTGGAAAATAATCATGTATGACTTATAATTTCAAAACTTCTGGTAAAACATGATTTCTATAAAATAGTTGGACCAAATTTGAGTGGAAACATTCAATTAACGGTCCTTTAAAAATAACACAAGTATGTGCTGAGAGACTATATTATAAAATCAAATATAAATAGGTTGCACAAGGGACTCCTTCTCTATCACCTTTTTCAAAATAATAATATGCTTCATGATCTTGTGATAAGGTAAAATATTTAAAAATTCCTTGAAAATATTTACAGTTCTTGAAAATATGAAAATATTGTGAAAATAGGATTTGATTAAATACAACCGATGATATACGATGATATCAGGGTATAGTTGAAGTGTTTGATATCTCAATCAATTGATTACAAGTGATTAGTATGTTATAAAAGTTTCACAGTCATCCGAACACGACTTTGAAATAATTATCACAAGCAAGTCATCGGGAAGAGATAAGAATGTCATTTGAGATCTTCCTCCATCCATTTGTAACATACATTCCTTGATCGGAAAAATGTTATAAAACATGGATTTAACTGAAATAAAATACATATGTATTAATCATTTTAACGAAAACTCTTAATCCATAAATTTGTATAAACCTCCCTCTGATACCAACTATAAGGAACCATCCTTATACATTACATAATCGCATATTAATAGGATAATTCAAATTGTTGACTTTTCAGGTTTAGAGTCTTAAGGAATTAAGTCATAACATTTACATAACAACATGACTATTACATGTAGACAATTCTACCCAGTATCCATTTTTTCATAAAATAAAAACTCTTGAAACAAAATATTCATGTCTACTTCCATGTTTTATACAACATGACTTTTCCTTTATCCCATCCTTGACCCTTATTCATCATTAAGACCTATAGAAAACATTTAAAAAACTTTGGATGAGCATAAAATGCACAGTAAGGGATATAAAATAATGAATGAAAACATTAGACCATCAATAAATACAAAACACTGAAACCATACTATTCAATCATAAAATACCTCATAAAATCATAAGATTTATGAACAACATATAGAAATCATAAATCATACAGGTAAATTACGGCCTAAATAGAATACTTACATTTTATCTATCACAGCTACAAAGAGAGTCACATTTGGAATACCCATCACAGTATATTCCCTAAATCTTTTAGGAGAAACATTAACGTTTTCCTCCGTCACGTTACCCAATGAATTGGAGAGCTATCTCGGGCTCACCCAGCCAAGGTTTATCACGGTACCTCCAGTATACGTAAATAATTTCCAACAACCATAACATATCCATAACCCATAAAACAAACATAATGGAAAGATAACATTTCCATATTTCAATCACAATATATAATTTCAAAATATTGATAAAATCAATCTTTTATCAAACCATTTTCAATACCATTTAAAATTTTAAACAATGATATTTTTGATTCAATGTGTCCAATAACGATTTAAAGATTTTGAAAGAAATTTAAATTTCAAATCATTCATATCCATATGAATAAATCCTTAAAACCATTTTTAAAACATGGACATTAATGTGAAACATTTATAAGAATAAACCATTAAAACATTTAAAACTATAATTTAGTTAAAGAGTTTTTAACATAATGAGAGACCCTTGAATACAAATAATTGAGGAATAACATTTATTCAAAACATAATAATATCATCAGAATTAAGGTATTCATGATATAATATTACAAAGGATAGTAGATACACCATATAAGAGTTAATTGATTCATATCAACAATGAAGTCTCAATGGAAATGTAAATTGAGATGAGATCCCTTATAAAAATGGTATCCTTAGATTAAGGATAAATCAATTACAAAATTATGTGTGAAAAATATGAATACACCCAATATAAGTGGATATTAAGTGTAAAACAATCAGATGTTATTCACACATATTCAGAGCATGACATAATCAAGAAGTAGATGTTTCACCCAAAAATTAAAATTGGGTTTAGAAGTTTTCTTACATAAATTCTACTACCTAAAAGTGTCACTTTATAATTAAGAAAATAAGCTGATGAGATAGAAAATGATATCTCAACACGTGGACCTAAAATTTACATCAACAAGGATATAGTTGAACAAATCCCAATATAATAACATGTAAATTAAAGGACATAACAAAAAATCCATTTAAAAAGAGGAGGGAGAAAGGTTCCCTTACCGATGTGGTAACATACGAAACATACACCCCATGAAAGAATGCTCAAAAAATTAATATGTAAATACCCATGAATTAATGTATATTACACAAATAATTCAATCATGGGTAGTAAACCCACCACACAAATGGAAATATTGGATAATATAGCATGAATCTCACGGGAATAAAAAGTGAGATGAAAAACCTTACCACATTGTAATCAATCGAGTCATATGAGAAAAACTTAATAACCACCAAATGAATCAAAAAATACCATGAATATAAATATAATCATGATAATATATACCAAATGGAAGTACACAATACACCACATGCAATAAATAAGTAGTGAACAGTGGAAATCTCATGGAATTAAATGTTAGATAGGGAATCACTTACCTAGTGTCCAAATTGACATGTATATTCCTTTTTCTTACTAAATATTAAACTTAAGTTAATTTATAATTCATTCATAACCTTTTTAATGTTTATTATTACTATTATATAACTTATTAACTTGAAATAATAGTTAGTTAGTTATTTGAGTTCATACCGGACAGATTGTCGATGTTAGGAATTTGAGTTAAAAATGAACTTCTTATAATTAAAATTTGTCCTTGTGGTCAATACTCTATTATCTCAAGATTGATATTAATGACTTATATATCATAAAAATCATATATATCTAGTATATATATATATTTATAATAGTACATAGCATTTGGAGATAAGAAATGAAATGCACAGTTCATGGAGACGGTAAGCCGTACGAATGCATGAACGCTACTTTCATTTCTATTTCGTACATTAATGGAATTAAAACATAATTATACATAGGTATATTATAATTAAAATATAATATCATATATCATATCATTAAATCCATCCTTTATACATCCCACACAAGTGATTAAAGAGTCATATAACTTTGAGGCGGCGATAGTCTGCACTTCCTAAAATGAAATTATCTCCTTTACCCATTATAGAAACCATAATTATATGGTATAAATGAAAAATACAGAACCATAAAAAAAATAAACATAATATATATCATATATAAATATATTTCAGTCATAATGGCCACCATGAGATGTGGTAGGAGATAATTGATCAATCCTCACTTCGTGAGGTGTTAGTTTTCCATCCACAGAAATAGTATGTTCTTCACCCATTAGATGTATGTGTGTGTAAGTGTAGTTCAAATACATCTCATAACAACATCATAGTATATTGAAGATACTATTTTTTATATAAAATAAAGTAATAAAAAGTGTTTAGGGGGTTGGTAAAGTAAAATAAAACAAAAGAACTTAAGAGAAGACTTTACCTTTAAATCAGGTAGCTCTCTTTGGTTTGAACCAAAAGGGTTTCTTGAAGTGTTTTCTGCCTATGGTACGGCTTCTAGGTTGATGAGATGGATATTGGGAGGTTATTGGCGGAGATTTTTCATGATCCAAAGGCTTGATAAGTGTGCAGAATGCGTTATAAGTGAGGGATTTTTATATGGGAGAGGAGGGGCTCTTTATGAATGTTTGAAACAATTATTTTATTTTAAACACATATTCAGTTTCAAAATGTCAACTAATCATTAAGATCAATTTTATGATGACTCATGGTAAAAATAAATTAATCAAATAATAATTGGACAGGTTTTGGATATTTTTTTAATATTTATAATCTTATTTATTTAAATCATTTATTAATGGGGTAAATATTGTATCATTATTGTGTCATAAAAAATTTAATTTATTTGATATCCAATATTTATAAAAAATACCATGATATAGGAAATCTTTTTATCCTTCCAAAAAATATTTATAGTCAAAAATATAACTTATATAACCCCATGTAAAATTTTATTTACTAAAATATATTTTTTTATGTCATATTTGTCTTTACATTAAATTAATTAATATAATGTTTCATTATTACTCCCGTGTCATGAACCAACCCGGGTCGACCCTGAATCGGTCACCTGAGTCGGCCTGCGACATGGCCCGAGGGGTGTTATCGATCCCCATAGGCTGTAAACTAGTGTCGGGCATCAAAATCTTACAGATGGGAATGATTTGGCCCAAAAGTAAATAAACTAAGCAGCGGGAAAAAAACTAAACATACCTCCATGTGACCTTCCAGGTCACCTCCCGACCAAAGGTCGACTTTTCTCCAACAACGAGAAACTCATCCAAGAAAATTTGAGCAAAGAAACCTGCAAATGAAATGATAATATAGGAGTGATCATTAAAGATTATCAATATGAATTCCAAGCATAAGCCACTGAATCAAAGTCCTCCTTTCCCAAAACAATCCATTAACGCAAGTTTTAAATACAATTATAATAGTATGGTTTTTTACATTTGAAAATAAGCAACACATTTTTTCGATTTAAAAACCCAACACACGCTACATGCCATTTTCCAAAATCATTTGTCATTTTATAAACAAAATCCAAAACAGAATATACCAACGTTGTGCTAGGGTAAAATGAGTAAGAGTGAAAATTGAAAATAAACTAGCGCACAGAAAGTAAACAAGACCACTGCATGAAAAATAAAAAAGCAATGAAAGTAATCCAGTAACCATGGGTGATACTAAACATCTCTAGAAGACCCCTAGACACACTCGGTTTCGGAACCACCTGCTGGCGTATGGTGAAGATCCTAAGTCTATAACCAACTGGCCGCCCTAACTGACCAATCTAGTGGAAATGCCCGCCGGGCCTAACAAAAAATCCAGGGGGTACCAACCCATCTAATCGGGGTTGCTCAGCAATCATCACTCGATCTCTAAAAGACGCCCAAGAACCCAAGGTGGTTACTATAATACTGTGTTTGTAGGAGGCCCTTTCACGCGTTACTCATCTCACCGCACTTGCCTACCCCAAACACAGACACTCCATACAATAACCCATAAGGGATATCCCCCAATAGAGGTGCCCCAATATATATATATATATATATATATATATATATATATACATATAAGTATATCATATCATTAAAGGTGCCAACTAGGTCGTCAAATCATTCGGTTTATCAAAACCACTTTATTAAATGCTTGAAGTTATAAACCAAACCTCTAGTTTTACATAACCAAACGCCTTTATAAAAACATTGCACAAGCTCTTCTAAAACAACCCTAAACACCACTTTTGTATTTAAAAATCCAAACAGGCCCTTAGGTTCCAACACGCACACCAAATCATTTTACTACAACCAAACGAGCCTTTGAAATTTTCAAACTCACGTCAAAACACATCTTAAAACCACTCTAAGTACCCCTTCAAGATTCAATGTTGACATACACCCCAAAACCCTCTTGAAAAAAACTACTCTTTCACCTTTTTAAAACATAACCCATACCATGCACACAACCCAAAACACTTTTTCAAGAAAAATGGAAAACATCATGAAAAACAGTTAAACTCCCCCATGAAAATTCATAATGAAAAAAACAATTAATTAAAAATATTCATGAACAATTGAGACAATTCATGAAAAATTTAATTAACAGACTGAATATTTTATAAACATTTATATAGATAACTCAACCAATTTACCAACACTTATATAAACAAGTAACCAGTTTCTAAAAATTTCCATAAAGAGGCCAAATAAAGTATAAACAATTTCAAAAACAAATCAATTACTTTGCAATGGTGAAAATCAAGTAAGAGAATAAATTAAAACATGCAGTCACTAAATGAACATATTTGGAATGAAGAGATATGGATTCGCCTACGTCAAAGTCGATCACGGACACAACGACGCATCCGTGGAAAGACGAACAACATCTAGCAAACCATTTGCACGCTCTAAACAATGACAAAAACACGAAAAACACCAATCGAAGTATTATTATTAATCCATAACAAATAGAAAACACCAAAAGTGAAATGTGGAATAATTAAATAAATAAATAAATACCTAAATAATTAATTATACCAGAGCAGGGATTTTTCGGGCTGCCTTTGAATGGAAATGGCGAGGGGGTCACGAGCAGGGGTGTGCGCCGGAAAGGGAGACCACCGGGGGGTCACGCACCAATTCGAGTGCGCTGATGGTCGGTTAGGTGGTGGGTTCACGCAGGGGCGAGTCGGGAAAAAGGTTGGCTAGTGGGATGGTGGCTAGGACGGCAGTGGTTGGAAATAGGAGCGGGTCGAGCCAAGGGATTGGAGCAACTACGGAGAGCCGCTGGGGTTTGAGGGTGTTGGCATGACACCGAGGAAGTCGGAGAATGGAAGGAGCAGGGAAGGGGGTGTGGGTCATTGCTGTCGGAGGGGGGAGGTCCCCTTGCGGGTGGAGGCGCAACAGAGTTGGAGGGAGCCTGGCTGTCCGCGGGTGGCCGGAGGCCGGAGCAGAAGGCTGGTCAGGGTGCTGAGGGGCATGGGGTGTGGAAAGCATGCAGGGAAGGAGTCTAGTAGGGGGGCCGAGGTGGAGGTCGGTCGGGGCGTTGAGGGCAGTGGCTAGCACGGAAAGGAAGGGTAGCAGGGGCTGGGGTGTCGGGTGCAGCGTAGAGCTGAGTGGAGTTCGAGGGCCTTCGGAAAGAGGAGGCGGCGAGCGGTGCTGGGATCAGAGGCTGGGGCGGGAGCAGGAGAACCAGAGAAGGGGGGGGGCTGCGGCTGCGGCACTGCGCGCAGGAGAAGGAAAGGGGAGGGGTGCAGGCCGAGGCACAAACAGAAAGGGGGAGGGATTATGGTTATGAAAAAAATCATTTTATGATATATTAATAATAATAATAATAATAGTGATAATCATAATAATAATAATCAAAATCATAATAATATAATTAATAATTATAACAATATAAATATAAATAATATAAAACCAAAATAAAAAAAATAAATAACAATAATAAAAATAAAAGAAAAATAATAATAATAATAATAATAACACCTCATTAATAATAAACTTATCAAATTCATAATAATAATAATATTATTAAAATTTAAACATTTAACCCAATTTATTTACATGAAATCATATTTTTTTTATCTTTAGACAGTTGCGCAGCACCCAAGCTGACCATGCGCCTACCGCCCACCGTGAGGTGACCGGTCGGGGTCCGAAACTCACCAAAAATATCAAACGATGAAGATTTTTCACCGGGACCCAGCCTGATCCTCGACGCGAGAACGCAGAACCCATAAATAATAAAAATAAAAATAAATTAAAACATCAGGGTGTGAAAATTCTCTCCACCAGCGACACTTTCTTCCCCCAGAATGTCACCCAGCTAAATGATAGAAAAAAACCATAATCCATGCCCGATTGATACCGAAAGAAACAACAATACCAGAGAACAGGAGAACATGAGAGGGTTCTCCCCACCACAAGAGCTCAACTAATGCACAAATTTTAACATCCAACCATACCACCCTGGGAAGGGGGTCGACGCGGTAACTCCCACCTAACCCAAACTACCCTCTATAGAATGAGCGAAACGACACCTCCACAAAAACCTAGAACTCTCGACTCAGACCAAAGAAATCCCAAACACAAGAGAAAAACCTCCGAACAGAACTTAACCCATGATGTAAAATCGAGCATTACTAAAAATTTTGATCCTTCCATAGGCACTTACACCTCCAAACAAACACAGTCAAAATGAAATTAACCCATACAAGGTTTAGACACACTTCTAAAGAAAAATGTACGATTTAGAGATTCATAATTCAGATAAACCAGACTGTTTTGATTACAACGAACACTTCCATCCCAACTTCAAGACGAAAAAATAGACCTACAACAATGCCCAAAACGTTAACAGTAGAAGAACGATAACAGAAGGACTTTAAATGTATCTTTGGCAACACGGAACACCAAAACCCAAACTGTGGTTTCACACCACCAACAACTCTTGACTACGCGCAAGCTTAACCCCAAGACCTATGGCTGGGGCTCTGATGGTTGAAGAATATCCTGCCTCACAGTCAGGCATTGTAACCTTCTGGTCAGAGTGTCTTCTTCAGACGACGCTTCCTACAAAACTTATCTAGATGACCTAAACACCTACAATGATGGCACATCCTTGGCAGGGTGTGACATGAAGGCTTTGCATGCCCTAAACATCCCCACTGACGAAACACCATTGCAAAATCCATCTAAGTGGGAACCAGAGTCACTACAGAGGACTCTATAGACATAGATCCACCTAACCCACTATGCTCGCCAGATGGGGGACCTTGACGACCAACTAAATATGATGGATTGTCAACCGTCTGCACTCCGGAGACCAACTCAACTAAAAACACCTCATTTACCAGCTTCTCAAAATGATGGCCCCAAAAGGGAGGACCAACTCTTTGATCTCTATACAAAGACCCCTAATGAAGGGACGAGTCTTCCTCAAATCTTGTGATGCTACCTCCAGAGAAAGACACAAGTTCCTTGAAATTTTAAACATATGCTTCCACCATCTGTTGGCCCTGTTGAATACGCATGAGCTCTTCCACTTTCTTCGTCTTCCCCTATTCAAGTATAAACCATCAGATGAAGATGACTTTAATGAAATCCCACTTTATCACAACTTTCAGGGATGGCAAGGAGAATAACTCATACTCGTCTAGAGCTGGACCTTCGAACAGACTCAAAACAGCAAGCACTCTAACATATTTTGTAGTTCCCAAAATCCTGAAGACGCGCTCGACCTCTTCAAGCCATTGCACTGACTCTAATAGACTATAATCACCATGAAGGATAGACAACATTCGAGAAGGACCAAAAACTGGGCATGACTTATCAGAATCTCTGGGGACCATTCTGGGTAGCATTTTCTGAACAATGTATAAAACACTAAACCAAAACCGATATCAAATCAAATCCATATCATTGAAAGCACCATCATCCAAAAACTACAACCTCAAAAACCAAACAACCACAATCAAAACCCAAAATTCTCTGTCCAAAATTGCCATTCCATTTTAGATTCCAAAACCACCCCTTTTTTTCAAAACTACCTTCTTCCAAGACCACTCTCCAAATACCAAATCCACTTTTCAAACCAAAATCACTTTCCAAAACCACATTCCTCTTTAAAGGCAAATTTAGAAAACAGGGTCAAGCCTTTAATTTCAAACACACCTAGGTAATCCCTTGAACTGTTGCAGATGTCATCATCCACGTTCATTCATACGCACCAACACGCACTTTCCACGCATCCTCACACATATGCAAATGTTCATAAGGAGTACCTGAGGATTCACCCCAAACCATTCTCGACCAATTTCCTAGAAAACAGCAGTTTTCCAAACTAAAAGCTTTCAGTTTTAAAACCCATTTCATAAATTTAAAGTCATTTAAATGAAAGAATTCCCATTTTCAAAACCCCTTTTTAACTTCCAAAAATGCACTTGCCCTAACCAGAACGAAAACGACACTCAACTTGCATCAAACCACCAGAGGGACTAGTGGCCACACTTAACCTGGCGACATGGTAGTGGGTCATGCCCCAAGTAAGCGTCAACAACTAGGAGGAATTCAAGTCGTGTACACAAACTCCACATGGGTCAATACTCCATGTGAGATCACGATGAAACATCTGTTTACCTCCATTGTCATCCCTCAAAACAAAACAAACCAGAACGAAACATAGACGTAATTCTCGAACTATCCCCGGCGACTCGAGGTGCGGAACATGCGAGGGTTCATGACATCGTTCCTGTACCAACCTCTTGAATCCAAAAAATCCTAATCCCTACCTACCAGACATCCCAAATAATACGAACCTCCCCTATGATACCATTTTGTCACGAACCAACCTGGGTCGACCCTGAACCGGTCACCCGAGCCAGCACGCGACATCGCCTGAGGGGCGTTCCCGATCCCCACGGGTTGGAAACTAGTGTCGGGCATCAAAATTTAACCGGTGGGAATGGTTTGGCCTAATTGAAAATAAACTAAGAAGTGGAAAATAAAAAAAACTAATCATACCTCCACGTGACCTTCCAGGTCACCTCTCGACCAAAGGCCGACTTTGCTCCAACAATGAGCAACTCGGCCAAGAAATCTGGAGCAAGGAAACCTGAAACTGAAATGATAATATAGGTGTGATCATTAAAAATTCTCAATAGGAATTCTAATAGTAAACCACTTAATCCAAGTCCTTCCTTTCCTGAAACAATCCATTAACGCAAGTTTGAAATTCAATTAAAAAATTATGGTTTTCACATTTGAAAATAACCAACACGTTTTTCCGATTTAAAAACCCAACACACGCAACATGCCATTTTCCAAAATAATTTGTCATTTTATAAACAAAATCCAAAACCAAATATACCAATTCTCTGCTAGAGTAAAATGAGTAAGAGTGAAAATTGAAAATAAAATAGTGCACAGAAAGTAAACAAGACCAGTGCACGAAATGTGAACAAGAAATGAATATTATTCTGTAACCACGGGTGATCCTAATCATCTCTAGAAGACCCCTGGACATAATCGGTTTCGGAACCACCTGTCGGCGTATGGTGAAGCTTCTAAGTCTATAACCAACCGTCCGCCCTAACTGACCAATCCAGTGGCAAAGTCTGCCTGGCCTAACAACAAATCCAGGGGTACCAACCCGTCTAATCAGGGTTGGTCAGAAACCGTCACTCGATCTCTAAAAGATGCACAGGAACCCATGGTGGTTACTATAATACTGTGTGTGTAGGAGGCCCTCACACGTGTGACTCATCTCACCGCACTTGCCTATCCCAAACACAGACACTCCATACGATAACCCATAAGGGATATCCTCCTACAGAGGTTCCCCAATATATATATATATATACATATAAGTATATCATATCATTAAAGGTGCCAAACAGGTCGTCAAATCATTTGGTTTATCAAAACCACTTTATTAAACCCTTGAAGTTATAAACCAAGACTCTAGTTTTACATAACCAAATGCCTTTATAAAAACATTGCACAAGCTCTTCTAAAACAACCCTAAACACGAATTTTGTATTTTAAAAGCCAAATGGACCCTTAGGTTCCAACATGCACACCAAATCATTTTACTATAACCAAACGAGCCTTTTCCATTATCAAACTCACGTCAAAACACATTTCAAAACCACACTATGTACCCCTTCAAGCTTCAATGTTGACACACACCCCAAAACCCTCTTGAAAAAAAAATTCTCTTTCACCTTTTTAAAACATAACCCATACCACGCACATAACCAAAAACACATTTTCAAGACAAACAGACCATGACTTCAAGAAAAATAGTTAAACTCCCCCTTTGAAAATTCATAATGAACCTAACAATTAATTAAAAATATTAATGAACAATCGAGACAATTCATGAACAATTTAATTAACAGACTGAATAATTTATAAACATTTATACAGATAACTCAACCAGTTTACCAACACTTATATAAACAAGTAAGCAGTTTCTAAACATTTCCATAAACAGGCCAAATAAAGTATAAATAATTTCATAAACAAATCAATTACATTGCAAGGGTGAAAATCAAGTAAAAGAAAAAATTAAAACACGCAGGTATTAAATGAATTTATTTGAAAAGAAGAGATACAGATTTTCCTACCTCAAAGTCGAGCACGGATACAAAGACGCATTCGTGGAAAGACGAACAAAATCATGTGGACCATTTGCACGCTCGAAACAACGAGCAGAATGCGAAAAACACCAATTTAAGTATTATGATTCATCCAGAACAAATAGAAAATACCAAAAGTGAAATGAGGAATAAATAAATAAATACCTAAATAATTAATTATACTAGAGCAGGGGGTTTTCAGGCTGCCATTGAATAGAAATGGTGAGGGGGTCGCGAGCAGGGGTGTGCAGCGGCAAGGGAGACCACCGGGGGGTCGCGCGCCAATTCTAGTGCGCTGCTGGTCAGATGGGTGGCGGTTTCACGCAGGGGCGAGGCAGGCACAAGGCTATCTGGTAGTATGGTGGCTAGGATGGGAGAGGATGGAAATAGGAGTGGGGCGAGCTGAGGGATTGGAGAAACTGTGGAGAGCCTCTGGGGTTTGAGGGCATTGACATGATGCCGAGGAAGCCGGAGCACGGAAGGAGATGGGAAGGGGGTGCGGGTCGTCACTGCCGGAGGGGGAGGTCGCCTAGCGGGTGGAGGCGCAACAGAGGTGGAGGGAGCCTGGCTGTCCGCGAGTGGCCGGAGGCTGGAGCAGAAAGCCGGTCGGGGTGATGAGGGGTGTGGGGTGCGGACAGCACGCAGTGAAGGAGTCCAGTAGGGAGTGCCGAGGTGGAGGCTGGTCGGGGCGTTGAGGGCGGTGGCTAGCACGGAGAGGAAGGGTAGCAGGGGCTGGGGTGTCGAGTGCAGTGCAGAGTGGAGTGGATGTTGAGGGCCTGTGGTGAGAGGCGGCGGCGAGCAGTTCTGGGAGTGGAGGATGGGGCGTGAGTAGGAGAACGAGGGAGGGAGGGGGGCCGTGGCTGCGGCACTGCGTGTAGGAGAAGGAAAGGGGATGGGGGTGCGAGCAGCGGCTCAAACAGGAAGGGGGGATTAGGGTTAGGGAAAAAATCATTTTATGATATAATAATAATAATAATAATAATAATAATAGTGATAATAATAACAATCATCATCATAATAATATAATAAATAATTATAACAATATAAATAAAAATAATATAAAACCAAAATAATAATAATAAATAATAACAATAATAAAAATAAAAGAAAAAATATAGAAAAAACTAAAAATAACACCTCATGAATAATAAAATTATCAATTACATAATAATAATAATAATATTACAATTTAAACATTTAACCCAATTTATTTACATAAAATCCTATTTATTTTTATCATTAGACGGTTACGCGACACCCAAGCTGACCACACGGCTATCACCCACCGTGCGGTGACTACGCACGGTCCAAAACTCACCAAAAATATCAAATGATGAAATTTTTCACCAGGACCCAGCCCGATCCGAGACGCGAGAACGCGGAGCCCAGAAATAATAAAATAAAAATAAATTAAAACATCAGGGTGTGACAACCCATGTGTCTCCATATGGTCCCAAATTCTACCCAAGGATTACAATGGTCTGATTTTTATCATCCAATAGGATTAGGATACATCTTAGGGTAATTTAATTTTATTATAATATTATATTTTACCCTTATTTATTATATTTACCCTTAAATCATTATAAATAAAATATTTACTAAACTAAATATTTAAAATGCCTAAATATAAAAGTTACACATTTACACAATTTGGACTTAATAATTCCACATATTGAATCATTTTTTCCAAATTATAAAATTTTGAAGTGGCAGAAATTAATTTAAAATTAATTCCCGTTGTTAAAACAAATATCGTGTTTTTAAGAAACAATAACTATCAAAAGATTGACACTTGTTTATGTACAATTTCAAAACTAAATTACTTAAAATGACCAAAATTAGATTAAATGGTAAATTTATATTCTAATTTCACTTGAAAAAAAATTAAAAAGATAATATAACCATATAAATAAATTAGATTAAAAGGCACTTTTTAATTAAAATACAGTATTTTTCACTATTCATTAAAAAAAGAACTTTATCAAAAAAACCAAAAAATTACCCAATTTAAATTTTGTTGTCTCGAATATAATGAAGAACTTTATTTTTTCAAATAGAACATATAATAGTGAAAAAAATCAGATTGAAAAAGTGTTTTTCATTAAAAGGTGGTAAATCTACCTTTTACTGAATATTAGAGTATTTATGCTTAAAATCGAATTTGTTACTTATTTTAAGCCTCTAAATTTTATTGGATAAATGTAAAAAAATTCCTTCAAAATGTATAATAATATTTTAGTTAGTTCTTTTGTTTCTTATCAATACAACACCTAGGCATTAACTACCATTTAAAATAATAACATTTTATTATTAGTGTGAAATGTAAGAATTCAAAGAAAACCAATTGTTGCGTATCGGGAATTCCATTGAACATAGTGTCCCCTTTAAAGTATAATTAATATTTAATTCAAAAATATTAATACATATGAACATTTTCATGTTCTTTATTTACCTTAGATGTTACACCCTCTCAGTGATCTTGAACTATTTTGGGTATTTCAATTGGGATGAGAGATAGGAATCCTCTTTAAGGATCTACTACATTGATAAAATTGATAATTTAAATACTAGAAATAGCAGGGGTTCTCCTACATTCAATGTAAATAAATATCATCATTGGATGAATATGATGTTACCTTTTCTTATATCTCTTGGCCTTAAAGATAGATAAGAAACCACTTTTGGATTCCCTCATATTTCTGATGAATCTGTTATGACTTTCACTGAGAAAAGAAATAGGGAAGTCCATGGAAAATATCAAAATTCCATTTTGATGTCTCTTTCAAGGAATTTGTACACAATGGTTATAATAAATCTAGAAAAAATTGGAATATATCTATAAAGGCAATGTAAAAGTTATGGAATCCAAATTTCAAATAGAGAGAAGAAAATTTAAAGATACCATGATTGGTGAAGAATAAAGCATTGATGATTATTTCACAAGAGTTAATGAGATTGTCAGTAATATTTGGGGCTTTGGAGAAATTTTGGCTGATTCAACTATTTTCAAAAAACTAATGAATATTTTTTCTGACAGGTTTGATCCCAAAGTATCATATTTTAAAGATAGAGATGATATTTTTTTTGATTAATTACATTACATTTTCATTGCATATAAAATGCAAAATATTACATTTTTCAAGAAGATGATCAATAATGATATGTCTTTTGAGACCAAGAGAAAACTCAAAAGTAGATATTTTTATGTTTTATAATCAAGTGAATATGATGATGAGGATAAATTTGAATAATACAACATAATCATTACGCTTATATCGAAGTGATTCATGAAAGGATTGTTTAAGGGTATTGTAAAAGCACAACTAAGATGCTACAACTACAATGAAATTGGACACATTGCTATAAATTTCCCTAAAAATATGATTGTTACACCAAAGACCGATGAAGAGAAACAACATAAAATTAAATGGTGAAGAAGATCAAACGATTTAATCAAATTTGGTGGAATAAAGAAAAATTTCTTTTTCGGTGAAAGAAAAAGCTATGTGGGAAAAGAATATGATTTAGACTCTACATCAGGCATCCAAACAGAAGATGAAACTAAATTCAAGTATCATGTGGAAAATGGGTTTGATAATTCTAGCATAGAAGATGAATAAAGTAAATTGATAGATCTAGAACACATGCTAAAGAAGGAATTAGAAGCTTTTATTAGGAAAACAGAAAGCTCAAGAAATATGAGAGATTTTTATTGAAATACACATATAATACAACTGAAGAAGACGAAGAATGTACAAAGAAATAATTCTATTATATTGATGAAATCAAATAAAACAAAGTTATGGTGGTTGAAATGGAAAATATGGTAAAATATATTAAGGAAAAGATTCATCTCAATGAAGAAGAATTGTCAGTGACTTAGTCTAAATTCCTTGAACCACATAATATCATGAAGAAGATGATAGAGGATTTTTATCATGGTTGTTAAGGTCAAGGCATAATCATCACACACTGGGGAAATAATGGGATCAAAGAATCATGTCAATTAAACAGTCATCAAATCTCAAGATACATTTGTTATTTGTAATAATGTTGGTTGAAAACAAATTTGAGACGATTTTGGAGCACAAAGGCTATTGAGAAAAACCCCTTCTAATATAAATGAAGAGGGATATTATCTAATAATATTTATTCCCCCAAAACAAAGACAAACATAGTCTTTGGAAAGAAAACAACAACAATCATCAAGTTAAGGTTTGTATATGTGGCAAAGATCGAGGTTTAGAGGATAGTTCTGGGGTTATGGAGAGTTTGGCCACCATGTATATTTGGGTTGGTATAACATGTGCCTTCTAGAAATGAGGGATGAACCAAGGGGGTTCAATTTTGAAAATAGAAAATAAATACAAAATATGAATGAAATATTAATAAATTAATTTTACCTTTGAAATCAAAAAAAAATAACTACATAGAGGATGTATGTGGAAGATGTGATCAACAAGACCATAGTGATGAAAATTGCATTAGTATTCTTCCAGAACAAACACTCATTTTCCATAATGGATAGTGAATTCATAAAATAAATGAATAAAACTCATGTTTTTGAAAATTTTAATTGAATTCTAGTAGTAAAACCATGACATGGATTCATGATAGAGGATTTTTATCACACATGACTTGTGATACAAAATTTTTAAGAAACATAGAAAATCATGAAGGAGGAGTTGTGATCTTTCGAAATGATTGTTCTCAGAAAATAAATGGAATTGGAAATGCAATGATTTAATATAAAAATATGAATTCCAAGGATGTGTTATTTTTTGAAGGATTAAAGCACAATTTTCATAGTGTGATCCATCTTTGGGATACTGGACATGAGGTGTTGTTCAAAAGGGATTCATGTGTCTTCAAGAGTGAAAATGATGGAAAAATTATCACCTAATGAAAGAGGAAAATTATAAATCTATTTTAAATTATTGATTCTATTTATATCTATTATTTTATTAGAAAGGACTAAAACAACCTCTGGCACAGAAGACGTGTCTACCATGGTCCAATAAGTATCTAAAAATCATGAAGTATGATTTTGTGAGAGATCTTACCAAATTGAAAAGGGAAATCATTGAAATTTTTGAAACATGACAGAAAGGAAAATTGACCCAGAGCTCACACTAGGGAGTGGGTTTTCTGGAAAAGGAGTTACCCTATTATCATGGTTCAGGAAGGCAACCAATTTATCACCACCAAGGTGACAAACGGTGAAATATCATTCTTCATGACCTTTGTTTACGGGAGATGTGAATCCCTATAAAGGGAGACATTATGGAGTGACCTCAATGGTTTGGACCCTGGAATCCTACCATGGGTGGTCGATGGGTACCTTAATGTTATTTCTAACCCAAATGAAAGGAATGACATGGGTCCCATTCAGAGGAAAGAAAGTATGGATTTTGCACAGTTCATGGCTGGGAAAGGCCTCATTGACCTTTGCTTTTTAAGGGATAATTTCACAAGGTGAAACAACCAAAGGGTGACCCGTCATTCATTATTACATCCCAAGTAAGTAATGAATAATATATATCTTTATCTATTTCTATTAATGAATTAGATATTGTTTTAGAGGCTTAAAATGAAAATAAATCCAATCTTAAGCATGGAATACACTAATATTTTTTAAAAGATTGTTTTAATGCCTTTTGATGGAAAACCATTTTTAAATCTATCTTTTGACAATTTTATAATCTATGTTTGTCAAAATAAACTTATTCTTTATGATTGGGACATCAAAATTTACTTTGTGTGAATTTTTGGTATTTTTCTGACAATGTTCATTTTTTAATGAATAGTGAAAATACTGCATGTTACATAAAAACTTCTTTTTCATTTAATTTAATTATATGGTTATATTATATTTTTAATTGGTCTTAAAGTTTAATCTGAATATAGTTTTACCATTTAATCCAATGGTGGTAATTAGGATTAATTTCACTTTGAAATTGGTCATAAACTAATGCCAATCTTTTCATAGATATTGTTTCAAAAAAACCCGCTATTTGTTTTGACAACGGGAATTATTTTTAAACCAATTATTGCAATTTATGTGTTTGGAATTTGGTAAAATTTATTACATATTTGGAATTATAAGGTCCAAATTATGTAATTAAGACTCTTTTGTTTTTGGACATTATGAATAGTAATGATGGTAATTATCTTTAATTATCTTGATTAATGAGTAATCGGGTAATTAAGGATAATAAAATAATATCGTAATAATAACAAATGACACCAAAATGTGTCCTAAGGCAACTGGTTGTCTCATGGCCGACCATGGGATGCCTTGTGCAAAACTTGGGGGCCCCATGAAATCACTTTTGTGAGAAAGTGACTTTTTATCTTTTTATTTTTTAAAGAATGTTAAATTTAACGAAGAATATATCACCTAATTAAAATATTTTTAATTTTGTATACATAAATTATCATTTGAACTATAAATAGTAATTTGAAAGATAAAATGCTTTTCTACATCATAGTATTTTTTTAAAATTTTATACATTAAATAGATTAAATTATTTATGACATCATAATGATGCAGCGATGACCTCATTATTTGACGATTTAAATAAAATGGAAAGATAATGTAAACTCTAAGACCTAAACATGTCCAAAACCGATTGGGTGGGTATATTTAGAACCCTTATCACCTTATCCTCTAATTATATCAATGTGGGACCTTTAAAATCCGAAACCCATTTGAAAATAAAGTAACATTTCTTTACTTTCCAAGAGTGCCCCTCCACTCCACTTATAAAAGGTCCCCACCTCTACCTCCTTACGCACACTTCCAAAGCCTTTGGCTCAGACAACCCCTGCCCATTTTGTCTCTCCACATCCCTATATTACTCCTTGAAGCCTCTCTTTTGGCATAAGTCTTCCCAAGGAATCCTTTGAGCTCAAACCAAAGGGAGTTACTCGATTTTAAGGTAATGTCTTCACTTGAGTCCTTTTGTTTTATTTTGCTTCTCCAACCCCCTAAAATCTTTTTATTCATTTTTTTTGCAACAAATCCAGTATTGTCAATATACTAGGATGTTGTTATAAGATTTATTCGAGCTACAATTACACACACCTACATATAATGGTTAAAGAACATACTGTCTCCGTGGATGGAGAATTTCTGCATCCCGAAACGATGATTGTTCAACATTCTTTTAACACCTTCAAAGGTCACCATTAAGATGCCACTATATTTATATATGATATATAATATGTTTATGTTTTCCTTAATCTTATGTACTTTTCATTTTGGGCATACCTTTATGGTTCCCATTATGGGTAAACGTGATATCTTCATTTAAGGAAGTGCGGACTACCGCCCCCTCAAAGTGATTTGATTCGTTAAATACCATATGTGGGATGTATAAAGAATGGAACTATGATATTATATATGATATTATACTGGAATTATAATATACCTTTATATCATTATGATTCCATTCTATAAAATATGAAATATAAATTAAAGTAGCGTTCATGCGTACGTATGGCTTACCGTCTCCATGAACAGTGCATTTCATTTCTTACCTCTAAATGATTATGTAATATTATAAATGCATGTATATACTGGATATATATGATACATACATCATGATTATAATTCTGGATATAATGGATACATGAACAACATGTAATTATAAAGGGTTTATTTTTTACTCAAGTACCAATGATCGTTAAAACGACGTTATTAACGTAAATAATTACATAGTGTTCATGAAATGGAAGTAAGTGATATAAAAGGAATAATGAGCTTTGAAAAAGGATCTTAAGCAAGTAGAAATTAACTCAAGTTTATTATTCAGGACATTAAAGAACGATCGATTCAAGTCGAACAAGAGGTATGGGACTTCGTCTCAATCTCCTTTCATTGAGGCATATTTTGTTTTATACACAACCTTCTTTTATACGGTGTAGAAACCCCTTTGAATTTTATGTTTATTCAAAAGGAATATGTTCTATACGAAGCGTTTACTAAACGAAAAAAGGGAATGTTTTTGTCGTACGTATGCGGCGACAATGACTTCTCTGCCGCTGTGACCATTATTTGAGTTTCGGCCTCCACTACAAGCCATACCTTTTTAAAAAAAGAAAAATAAATACCATGTTTTACTTTTCTTTTATTTTGGAATTGAAAATTGTTTTCATAATGTTTTTATATCAATGTGTTCTATTGATATCTTGTGATTGAAAGGTGGAAATTTTATGTTTCCTTTGTGCATGTTTTATGTGATACAATTATGTTATGGTTCTTGGGCATTATTTTGAAGATGGGTGGTTCCGTGATAAACTAAGGGTGGGTGAGCTCGATATATCTCTCCAATGCATTGGGTAACACGAAGGAGTGAAACATTAAGGTTTCTCCGAAGAGATTTAGGGAATATACGGTGATGGGTATTCCAAATGTAACTAAGAGGGTTACTCCCTACATAAGAATGTTATGAATGCCTCAAGTTACCTTTATGTCTTATGATTTATATGATTTATTCATGATTTTATGAGGTATGATAAAGTGCTTATGTTTCATGGGTAAAGTATGATTTCATTCTTATGTATATATGAACTCATGTTTCCTTTCCATATTTTTTTTATATAACCCATACTAAGATTTTTATTCTCATCCCAAGTTTTTTTTGAAATGTTTTTCATAGGTCAAGGGAAAGGTACAAGATATGATGATAGTGTCAAGGAAGTGTCAAGAAAGAATCCATGTTTTATTTTACATATGTTTCCATTGATGGGAATGAATAATACTATCTTTATGTAACCACTTTGTTTATATGTGGAATGTAATACATGTTTTATGATCTAATTCCCTAAAACTCTAAACCCCAAAAGATCCTCAATGTGTAATCTTGTAATAACTCAAGATTAAGTAAGGTTTAAGGCTGGGGCCTTATAGTTGGTATCAAAGGTCAGTTTAGATAACTTTAGGAGTTATAATTCTATTAAATGATTATCCAAAAATATTTTTTTTGAAATGATATAGCATTTGAATATTACCATATTGCTTCATCTAAGACATGTTTGTTCAGAATAGTTTTCTGCAGAGGAAACAGGGAAGCAGTGCTAGGAAGGCATACAGAAGGAAATAACCTTCCGAATCAGCATCCGGAGATGGTCGGAATTGGAACTGAACAGTTTGTTGCAGTAATGGCGCAGTTGACTCAAGCGATAAATGGTGGTGGTATCTATGCACGAGATCAGCCAGATCAACCGCAAAGGAACATGTCAGTGGTGGAACATTTCATGAGGCAACATCCCCCATCATTCAGTGGATCATCTGACCCTGTGTTAGCTGAAGGGTGTATTAAAGCACTGGAGAAGATTTTTGATGTCATGGGGAATTCAGACAATCAAAAGGTTAGTCTTGCTATTTACCGTTTGAAGGGTGAGGCAGATCAGTGGTGATCTATGGTTCAAAATATCAGGGACGCCGATGAGATTGATGCTCTTGACTGGGATGAATTCAAATGTATGTTTCTTGAGAATTATTTTCCTAAGGCTGTACGACTTAGGATGGAAAAGCAATTCTTGGAATTGAGGCAAGAGGAAGACTCAGTGGCTGCCTATGAAGAAAGGTTCACTCGATTGGCAAGGTATGCTCCAAATTTTATCCGAGACCTTAATAGTAAAATCAAAATTTTTTACTCAGGATTAATGCCAAAATATCGAAGGGAATTAGATTCTCGTGAGTTTAAAAGTTATGAAAAGCTTGTTCGATGTGTTGAGAAGGTGGAAATGGAGTTTTCCGATGATCAAGTGTTCTATAACAACCAGGAGAAGAAGAGACCGAGGTGGTAGGAGAAAGGTAAGAATTCTTCAAAAAAGTATGATGGTAAGAAAACTAAGTTTCCAGTTTGTTATAAATTTTGCAAAAGGCATGCTGGGGAATGTCTTTTCAATTCTGGAAAGTGATACCGATGTTCTAAGATGGGACATAATGCTCGTGATTACGCTGAAAAAGATCAAGGTGAAGGTAAGACCAAATTTGATTTACAGTTAGTGAAATGTTTTAAGTGAAATGGGATGGGTCACTATGCAAATGAGTGTCCAACAAAGAGATTGAGTGATGGGAAGCAGTTAGACTACAAGTAGAAAGGGGTGGTGAAATTCTTTGCAACTACTTCAGTAGATGTCGGGCCATCAAATGAAGTTGTATTAGGTACTTTGTTTGTTTTTTCAGTTTATGCCAGTGTGTTGTTTCATTCGGGGTCTACACATTAATTCATTTTTGAAAACTTTTCTAGTAAAATGGGAATACCATCTTAAGAAATGACTCCTGAACTTGTGGTAAAAACACCTGGGGGAAATGTTGAGGAAAAAATAATTTATAAGAATCTTTCTATCCTTATTTGTGGAAAGAACCTACTTGAAAACCTTATTGTTCTACCTCTAGTAGAGTTTGATGTTATCCTGGGTATGGATTGGATCTCTATTTACCATGCTAAGATTGACTGTAGAGATAACGAAGTTTCTTTTCAGAAATACTTTTAGTTTGTGTATAAGAATGAACCCTTACTGTTGATAACTTATCCAGAGGCCAAGAAACATGTAAAAGATGGAAATGAATGTTACATTGCACACATCGTTGAAAATAAAGGAACTGTTCAGATTAATAATGTTCTAGTGGTAAATGAGTATCCTGTTGTTTTTCCTGATGAGTTGCCTGGAATAATACCAGATCGGGAAGTTGAATTTACTATTGACTTAGTTCCTGATGCTAAGCCAATTTCAAAACCCCCTTAACGAATGGCTCAAGTTGAACTTTTAGAGTTAAAGAAACAATTGTAGGAGTTATTAGATAAAGGTTTCATTCGACCTAGCACATCACCATGGGGTGCTCCTATCTTGTTTGTTAAAAAGAAAGATGGTTCAATGAGACTTTTCATTGAATATAGGGCCTTGAATAACATCACTGTTAAGAAAAAATATCCTTTTCCTCATATCGATGATTTGTTTGATCAGCTCTAGGGAGCTCAGTATTTTTCAAAGATTGACTTGAGATCGGGGTACCATCAGCTAAAGGTAAAGGAAACAGATGTTCCGAAGACCGCGTTCCGTACAAGATATGGCCATTATGAATTTGTAGTAATGCCTTTTGGGCTAACCAATGCACCTGCTGTATTCATGGACTTAGTGAATATAATTTTCCATGAGTTCTTGGATAAGTTTGTGGTGGTTTTCATTGATGATATTTTTGTGTTTTCTAAAAGTAAAGAAGAGCATGAAAGACATTTAAGGGTTATCTTGCAAACCTTAAATGAAAAGAAACTACATGGAAAATTCATCAAGTGTGAGTTTTGGTTGCAACAAATTTCTTTCCTTGGTCACATTGTTTCTAAAGATGGGATAACCGTTGATCCTGCAAAAACAAATGTTGTTCAAGAATGGCCAAGACCCACAAATGTAATAGAGATTCGTAGTTTCCTTGGTTTGGAAGGATATTACCGAATGTTTGTTAGATATTTTTCATAGTTATCTAGTCCAATGACTAAGCTAACTCGGAAGGGTGTTAAGTTTATCTGGACAGAAGAATGTGATGATTGTTTTCAGGAATTGAAAAGAAGATTGGTGAATGCTCCAATTTTGGCACTACCTTCCAGTAATGGTGAGTTTGTTATATACAATAATGCTTCATTGAAAGGACTTGGTTGCGTTCTAATGCAGAATGATTAGGTAATTGCTTATTCTTCACGTCAGTTGAAAACTCATGAGGTAAATTACCCTACACATGAATTGGAATTAGCTGCTGTTGTTTTTTCTTTAAAAATTTGGAGGCATCATTTGTATGGAGTAAAGTGTGAAATATATACCGATCACAAAAGTTTAAAGTATATATTCACTCAGAAAGAATTGAACATGAGACAAAGGAGATGGCTAGAATTAATCAAGGATTATGATTGTACAATTCATTACCATCCAATAAAAGAAAATAAAGTGGTTGATGCTTTGAGTCGAAAAATTAATGCTTCATTAGAAATGTTGCATTTGGAACGTGATCCTTTGGTTAAGGATTTGATGAACATTGGCATAGAAGTTGTTGGTGCAGGAATTTCTTCTATTTTATTTCAGGTATCAGTGAAATATTCTCTGTCAGACAGAATCAAGCAAGCACAAAAGCAAGACAGTGAGTTGCAGAAAAAGGTAGAGTTGGTTCAGAAAGGTATGTTGCCTGAATTCAACATTGATAATGATTGCATTTTGAGATTTGGTAAGATATTGTGTGTGCATTGTGATTCACAGTTGAAGAGAGAGTTGTTATGTGAAGCTCATAGTTCTCCATTTTCAGTTCATCCTGGCAGTACTAAGATGTATATAGATCTTCGTGAGTATTACTGGTGGGATGGAATGAAAAGAGATATTGCCGATTTTATTGTGAAGTGTTTGACTTGTCAGCAGGTTAAAGCAGAGCGACAGTTACCGAAAGGGATGCTTCCGCCTTTACCAGTTCCAGAGTGGAAATGGGATAATATATCCATGGACTTTGTTATGGGATTACCGAAGACATCTCGAGGTAATAATGCAATCTGGGATATTGTTGATCGCTTGACCAAATCTGCTCATTTCCTTGCTATACGAGATACTTTTTCCCGAGATTATCTTTCCCGTTTTTATCTTAAAGAGATAGTTAAGTTACATGGAGTTCCTCTCTCCATTGTATCTTATCATGATCCCAGGTTCACTTCTATATTTTGGAAAGGCCTTCAGAAGTCGTTGGGTACTGAATTAAATTTTAGTACAACATTTCATCCTCAATTAGATAGGCAGTCGGAACGAACAATTCAGACCTTGGAAGATATGCTACGAGCTTGTTTGATGGATTATCGAGGAAGTTGGGACACACATATTTCTTTGGTTGAATTTTCATATAATAACAGTTTTCATTCTAGTATACAGATGGAACCATTTCAGGCATTATATGGGAAGCGGTGTCGAACTCCAGCTTTCTGGGATGAAGTGGGTGAAAGGAAGTTGATGGGACCAGAATTGGTAGAAGTGTTGGCAGAAAAAGTTCAGCTGATACAGAAACACATGAGAACAGCTCAGAGCAGGAAGAAGAGTTATGTGGATAACCGGAGGAAGGATCTATCTTTCGAGGTAGGTGATCATGTTTTTCTCAAGGTTTCTCCTTGGAAAAGTGTGATGAGATTTGGTACGAAAGGAAAGCTAAGTCCAAGGTTTATTGGACCACATGAAATTCTGGAGAAATTTGGATCAGTTTCTTTCTGAGTGGCTTTACTTCCGAGTTTATCTCAGGTACACAATGTTTTTCACGTTTCGATGTTGAGAATGTATATGCTAGATCCATCTCATGTTTTGAGTCTAGAGGTAGTTCAGCTGGAAGAGAACCTATCTTATGAGGAACAACCAGTCCAGATTCGTGATCACAGGGAGCAAGTGATATGAAATAAGGTGATTAATCAGGTAAAGGTTTTGTGGAAATACCACATGATGGAAGAGGCAACATGGGAATCTGAAAATGCAATGAGGGATAAGTACCCCCATTTGTTCGATAAGTAAATAAATTGCGGGGACGAAATTTTCAAAAGGGGGGAAGGATGTAACATCCCAAGTAAGTAATGAATAATTGATATTTTTATCTATTTCTATTAATTAATTAAATAGTGTTTTAGAGGCTTAAAATGAAAATAAATCTAATCTTAAGCATGGAATACACTAATATTTTTTAAAAGATTGTTTTACTGCCTTTTGATGGAAAACCATTTTTAAATCTATCTTTTGACAAATTTATAATCTATGTTTGTCAAAATAAACTTATTCTTTATGATTGGGACATAAAAATTTACTTTGTGTGAATTTTTGGTATTTTTCTGACAATGTTCATTTTTTAATGAATAGTGAAAAATACTGCATTTTACATCAAAACTGATTTTTCATTTAATTTAATTATATGGTTAGATTATATTTTTAATTGGTCTTAAAGTGTAATCTGAATATATTTTTACCATTTAATCTGATTTTGTTCATTAGGATTAATTTCACTTTGAAATTGGTCATAAACTAATGCCAAACTTTTCATAGATATTGTTTCAAAAAAACCCGCTATTTGTTTTGACAATGGGAATTATTTTTAAATAAATTATTTCAATTTATGTGTTTGGAATTTGGTAAAATGGATTACATATTTGGAATCAGATGGTCCAAATTATGTAATTAATACTCTTTTGTTTTTGGACATTATGAATAGTATCGACGGTAATTATCTTTAATTATCTTGATTAATGAGTAATCTGGTAATTAAGGATAATAAAATAATATCATAATAATAATAAAATGACACCAAAATGTGTCCTAAGGATACTGGTTGTCTCATGGCCGACCATGGGATGCCTTGTGCGAAACTCGGGGGCCCCATGAAATCACTTTTGTGAGAAAGTGACTTTTTATCTTTTTATTTTTTAAAGAATGTTAAATGTAACGAAGAATGTATCACCTAAGTAAAATATTTTTAATTTTGTCTACATAAATGATCATTTGGAATATAAAAAGTCGTGGAAAGCTAAAAAGATTTTCTAAATCATAGTGGATTTTTTAATGTTTAGACATTAAATAAATTAAATTATTTATGACCTCATAATGATGCAGCGATGACCTCATTATTTGACGATTTAAATAAAATGGAAAGATAATGTAAAATCTAGGACCTACACATGTCCAAAACCTATTTGGTGGGTATATATAGAACCCTTATCACCTTATACTCGAATTATATCAATGTGGGACCTTTAAAATCGTAAACCCATTTGAAAATAAAGTAACATTTCTTTACTTTCAAAGAGTTCCCCTCCTCTCCTCTTATAAAAGGCCCCCACCTCTTCCTCCTTACCCACACATCCAAAGCCTTTGGCTTGGCCAACCTCTGCCCATTTTGTCTCTAAACTTCCCTCTATTACTCCTTGAATCCTCACTTTGGGCAGAAGTCTTCCCAAGGAAGCCTTTGAGCTCAAAGCAAAGGGAGTTACTCGATTTTAAGGTAATGTCTTCACTTGAGTCCTTTTGTTTTATTTTGCTTCTCCAACCCTCTAAACTCTTTTTATTCATTTTTTTTGTAACAAATACTGTATATTCAATATACTATGATGTTTATATAAGAAGGATTATAGGTACACTTACACACACCTACATCTAATGGTTAAAGAACATACTGTTTCCGTGGATGGAGAATTTCTGCCTCCTGAAACGATGATTGTTCAACATTCTTTTAACACCTTAAAAGGTGGCCATTAAGATGCAAATATATTTATATATGATATATAATATGTTTATGTTTTCCTTAATCTTCTGTATTTTTCATTTTGGGCATAACTTTATGGTTCCCATTATGGGTAAACGCGATATCTTCATTTAAGGAAGTGCAGACTACCGCCCCCTCAAGGTGATTTGATTTGTTAAATACCATATTTGGGATATATAAAGGATGGAACTATGATATTATATATGATATTATAATCGAATTATAATATAACTTTATATCATTATGATTACATTCTATAAAATACGAAATATAAATGAAAGTAGCGTTCATGCGTACGTATGGCTTACCGTCTCCATGAACGGTGCATTTCATTTCTTACCTCTAAATGATTATGTAATATTATAAATGCATGTATATACTGGAGATATATGATATATAAATCAGGATTATAATTCTGGATATAATGGATACATGAACAACTTGTAATTATTAAGGGATTATTTTTTTACTCAAGTACCAATGATTGTTAAAACGACCGTTATTAACTTAAATAATTACATAGTGTTCATGACATGGAAGTAAGTGATATAAAAGGAATAATGAACTTGAAAAAGGTTCTTAAGCAAGTAGAAATTAACTCAAGTTTATTATTCAGGACATTAAAGAACGATCGTGTCAAGTCGGACCCGAGGTATGGGACATCGTATCATTCTCCTTTCATTGAGGCATATTTTGTTTTATACACAACCTTCTTTTATACGGTGTATAAACCCCTTTTACTTTTACGTTTATTCAAATGGAATCTCTTTTATACAAAGCGTTTACTAAACGAAAAAAGGGAATGTTTTTGTCGTACTTATGCAGCGACAACGACTTCTCCGCCGGCGTGACCATTATTTGAGTTTCGGCTTCCTCTACAAGCCATACCTTTTTTTAAAAGAAAAATAAATACCATGTTTTACTTTTATTTTATTTTGGTATTGAAAATTGTTTTCATAATGTTTTTATATCAATGTGTTGTATTGATATCTTGTGATTGAAAGGTGGAAATGTTATGTTTCCTTTGTGCATGTATTATGTGATACGATTATGTTATGGTTCTTGGAAATTATTATGAAGACGGGTGGTTCCGTGATAAACTAAGGGAGGGTGAGCCCGATATAGCTCTCCAATGCATTGGGTAACGCGAAGGAGTGAAACGTTAAGGTTTCTCCGAAGAGATTTAGGGAATATACTGTGATGGGTATTCCAAACGTAACCAAGAGGGTTACTCCCTATGTAAGAATGTTATGAATGCCTCAAGTTACCTTTATGTCTTATGATTTCTATGATTTATTCATGATTTGATGAGGCGTAAAAGTGCTTATGTTTTTTGGGTAAAGTATGATTTAATTCTTATGTATATATGAACTCATGTTTCCTTTCCATATTTTTTTAATATAACCCATACTGAGCTTTTTATGCTCATCCCAAGTTTTTTTTGAAATGTTTTTCACAAGTTAAGGGAAAGGTACATGATATGATGATAGTGTCAGGGAAGTGTCAAGAAAGAATCCATGTTTTATTTTAAATATGTTTCCATTGATGGGAATGAATAATACTATCTTTATGTAACCACTTTGATTATATGTGGAATGTAATGCAAGTTTTATGATCTAATTTTCTTAAACTCTAAACCCAAAAAGATCCTCAATGTGTAATCTTGTAATAACTCAAGATTAAGTAAGGTTTAAGGCTGGGGCCTTATATTCATGGAGTCTCTTGGATAGGTGTTTGGCAAATATGCAGGCCACTACTATGCTCTCAAATTCTATTGTGTGTCCCTTAGTTCGAGTTTTATCAGACCATTCTCCACTTCTGCTCTCTTTATCTTCTGGACAAGATCTATAAGGGAGATTCCGATATTACCACCAGTGGTTGGAAATACCATGCTATCATGACTTGGAAAGTGAAATGTGGAACGAACCCTCTCAGGGGCACTCGTGGGTTGCGATCCACAATAAACTCAGGGGTCTCAAGTATCGACTACCGGAGTGGGGTAAAGTTATGCGAAACATGGATAATGACATTAAAGGCGCCATGCAAGACGTTTGATCACCTTGAGCAGAGGTTGGATGAGGAGTGGGATAATTATCCTCTTAAGGGGTTATCTACTAGGAAGGTACATTTGGAATAACTTCTCCTAAAATAGGAATGATTGGAAAGATAGGAAGTGAGGATCAAGTGGCTCAGGGAGGGAGATATGAATACTGTGTTTTTTTATGCATGCATCACAGAGAGAAAGCACCCAAGTAAACCTAATATCCTCTTGGTTGATGGTACCTACACGGATGATAGGGATATGGTGGGGCACCTGGCACACACCTACTTCAAGGACCTTCTCACAGGCACCATCCCTAGGAGGCCCAATGGGTATCCGAGAGAAAAAGTAGGGATTTTCAATGTGATTCCTAACCTCTTTTCAGAGCTAGAAAATGAGATGCTTTGTTAAATACCCAATGAAATGAAGATTCCTGCAGCTATGATCAGCCTCAATCCGGATAGTGCCCCAGGACCAGATAGTTTCCCAGGGTCTTTATACAGGGCCTCATGGGAAGTGGTGAAGGAGGAAATCATCTTGGAAATCCAAGATATCTCACGAGGGGGATCCTACCGCAGATTTCTTGTGCCACCACCATGGTGCTTCTTCCTTAAACGAAGAACCCTTCCTCCATATTGCATTATAGACTGATAAGTTTTTGTAACTTTCCCAACAAAATTCTGTCCAGCATCCTCAATACAAGATTTTCCCTTCATATTACTTGGTGGGTCTCCATGGATAAACATGGGTTTGTGAAGGGGAATAAAATCCAAGGTGCAATGGCTCTTGCACAAGATATTATCACTGATATTAATTGTAATACATGTGGGTATAACATGTCCATTAAGTTAGAAATGAACAAATATTATGACCATATTGAGAAAGGATTCAATAATAACGTGCTCGCAAGTATGGACCTCTCAACTTGGAATGTTGATCTCATCTCTAGATTTTTCATCTCCCCGGTTGAGTCAATAAGGTTCTCCTTATGACTTTTCCATTCCTTCTTGTTTTGAAAATCACAAACACCTTATCTTTAAGAAAATTGCTTTCTTAAGGAAATTTGATTTTATAAGGAAAATTGCTTTTATAAGGAAAATTGCTTTCTTAAGGAAAATCACTTTTATAAGAAAAATTATCCTTATCACATTTTCATCCATATTTTTCTTAAGTATGAGATTCGAATTCATTTTCTCGGAATCATTGAAACTTTGATATAAAGCATTCAGTTTTAGGGTTCGGATTGTGGATAAGAACTATAAGGATGTTTCATTCCGAATTCTGGATACGAACTCTGACTAAGTTCTATTCCAGATTCAGGATACGAATTCTGAAGAAGAATTCTCATTACGAATTCCAATGAAGAATTACCATTATGAACTCTAATGAATAATTCTCATTACGAATTATCATTACGAATTCTGATGAAGAATTCCCATTATGAATTCTGATGAAGAATTCTCATTATGAATTCTGATGACAAATTCTCATTACAAATTCTAATGAAGAAATCTCATTCTGAATTCCCATTACGAATTCTGATGAAGAATTCTCATTACGATATCTGATGACGAATTCCTATTCTGAATTCTCATTCAAAATTCACCTATTAAACAGAATTTGAGTATCTTTGTTTTATACACTCTGAATTAATTTAGACTCCAAAAAATATCTTTGTTTGACTCCGAACTTTTATATTGCTTACACTTCTAAAATTTTTCTACTCTTTACTATTGTTCTTTACACTCCGAACATTCACTCTGATGTTTTCATTCTGAACCTTTATGTTAGAGTTTAAAACGATGTCGTACATTCTGTTACATTTGTTTTTTTATAAAACGATGTCGTCTGTTTTGTTATAAACTAACCGTTGTTTAGGTGACACGTGTACAGGTCCCTCCGATCTTTAAGGAAAATATGACCATTGGAGAAGGATCCAACATTACCTATAAATAGGAGCTCATTTGAAAGAGCTCGTAGCGACTGATGACAGATGAACAATTTGGTTTTTGTGCATACATGTTGTTGAAGTGATTTCTAGAGAGAGAGACTCTTATTAACTCTCAAAGCCTCGTGCGACTCCGAATGTTGGTGATTACATTCGAGGGCTTCCGGGGATAGGAAGACAGAGGTGCCGAATACCTTAAAGTTCGAGGGCTTCCATGCCGAGGAAGACAGAGGTTGCCAACTACCTTAAAGTTGAAGGCTTGCGGGGATAGAAAAACATAGACTCCGATCTTCATATCGAGGGCTTACCTGGTGTGGGTAAGACAGACTTACTTGAAAGTATAAATCAAGGGACCTTTATCCAAGGTTGTTGGATACCCTTCTCTTTGGGTTAAAAGACTTATATCTTGTTTCTAGTAGTTTTACTACTTGTTTTTATTCCGCTGCATTTTGTATCATAAGGAAAGTATAACTTTCCTATACTTTCTTATTTGTACTCTGATTCATTTAGATTCTATACGCTTTAAGGTAGAATCTCATATTGTAATTGTTTGTTAAGTTTCAATCTCTGGAACCATATTTCCGGAACCTACTTTCGGAATCTCTTTCCTGGTTTACTTTCGGTGTTAGTGGTGTTGTGAATTTACTTAGTTTAACTTTTTTAAACATAGCCTTTTCCTTTGGTTAAGGAAAACATAGTTATTATTAACTAACTTTAAAGGTTCTAAAGGAATTTTTAATGTATACAATTCACCCCCCCCCCTCTTGTATATTGAGCATCTCATACTATATTTCGATCCTACAATTGGTATCAGAGGTTGAAAACCTCTTACTCTATACCAATCTTACATTTGGTATTAGAGGAGGTATCTGAAATACTTTTACTCACATACAAGTTTTTCTTTCTCACTTTATCCTTCCGAACATTGTCATTCCGAATTTGTCCATTCCAGACTTTCTCATTCCGAACTTTGTGATTACGATTCTTTGCTACTATCAAGTTTGTGTGCAAAGTTATTTCTAGTATGGCAGTAATTAATGTTGGATCTATTGACAATCTAAATCCGACAAGACCACCTATATTTGATGGTAATGACTATGAATACTGGATAGATCGTATGAAGACATTTGTTATCAATACTGGAGTAGACAACATTGTTATGCTTACTGGTGATTATAAAATTCCTGACAAGGAAGTCAGAACCTTTACTAACCAGGAAAAGCAAGAATATCAACTAAACTATAAGGTACGCAACAATTTACTTTGTTCAATGACTAGAAATATATATAGCCAAATTTCTTCTTGTGAAGCAGCTAATTGTATATGGAAGAAGTTAGAGGTTACACACTTTGGGACTTCTAAAGTGATTGAGACTAGAAGAGCTATGCTTAGAGGTGAATATCATGGCTTCAATTTTCCTTATGGAGAACCTATCTGTAAAGTTCAACAAAGATTTATGACCATTGTCAACAGTTTACAATCTATGGGAGAAAAAACCTTAGACGATGAAGCTCTTGTGGACAAGATAATTGAAATTATGCCCAATGAGTGGGAATCCAAGAGAACAACTATTGATGAAAACAGGAAGGTCACTCAAATTACACTTGATGAATTATTTGGAACACTTCTACAACATGAAACAAGAATGAAGAGAGATGCTGACAACATCAAGAAGAAGAATGGAAATGGTACTGTAGCTTTTACTACAACTTCAAATCAGATGAAAGCTAAGACTCCTGAGAGAGTTACTAGATCCAAGTCTAAGAAAGTCATTTTCCAATCCGAATCTAGTGAGAGTGAAGTTTCAGAAAATGAATTAGCCAATCTTGCTCGAAGGATGAACAAGATAGCTGGACAGAGAAACTTTCAATCTATGTATAAGAAGAAGGACAGGAAATATAAGAAAGATGGAGAAGTTACTTGTTATGAATGTAAAAGAGCTGGACATATTAGACCAGATTGCCCTATGCTCAAAAAGAAAGAAAGGAAGGAAAGACATTCAGACAGGAATAGAAAGAAGTATTATAAAGCTAAATCTAAGAACGTTCTGAAAGCTAATGACACCTAGAGTGCCAGTGGTGGTGACACTTCAGATGAATCTTCTGATTATGAATCATCAGGACAGAAGAATCTTGGTCTTATAGCTAGATTGCCTATTGATAATCATTGTCTTATGGCTAAGGTACGAAATGCTGAATCATTGACCAATGTTTCTTTAAATTCTAATGATAGTAAGTATTATAACTCTTCTGATGAAGAATCATCTTCTGATGAAGAAAATACTTTACCTACTTATGAAGAAGTCTCTAGGTTTTCTGAACTTCTTGAGATTGAGAATTCCAAACTCAATAAGAAACTTGATAAGGGGAACTCTTGGAATTCTATTCTTACAAAAGATATATCAGATCTTTCTAAAGATCTTAATAAGAAAAATTCTGATTTTGAAAGTATTTCAAAAAATCTTGAGGAAGTAAGTTCTGAAAAGAACAAACTTTCTAAAGAATTAGAAAAAGAAATTATAATAAAAATGTTTTCGAGCCTACCTCTAGTTCTAAAACTAATGATATTGAGGATAAAAACTTGGTTGTAAAACTCAAGTCCGAAATTTTTTCCTTAAATAAGTGTTTATCAAACTTTACCCATGGTAAGGAAAATTTTGATATGATGTTTTCCTAAATACGACCTTTAAGAAATAAATCCGGATTTGGTTATACCCATACAAAACCAGTTTTCAGTAACAATTATTTTGTTCCTCAAAGTGCTCCATTCTGTACCAAGTGTCAATGTGGTGGTCACTGGGCAAATAATTTTTCCTTAAACAAAACCCAATCTCTAGGATTTCACAAAGCTTACTTTTCTAATAAAATGTGGGTTCCTAAATTTTTATTGTCTGGAAATCTCGGATCCAAACAAGTTTGGATTCCGAAAGTCTAATTTTCTTCTTGATTTCAGGAAAATAAAGAATGTACCAGCAACAATACATGGTACATGGATAGTGGCTGTTCCCGGAACATGACTGGTAACAAAAGCATTTTTGAAAAGATTATCAAAACGAAAGGAGGAAACGTAACATTCAGAGATACTGTTAAGGGAGAGATTGTTGGTATTGGTAATATTGTTTTTCTTGGTAAAACCTTTATTTCAAATGTTCTTTTTGTTAAAGGTCTTAAGAACAACCTCATTAGCATAAGTCAGTTATGTGATGAAGGTTACCTTGTGAATTTTAGGAATGATAAGTGTTGTGGATGCAACACACACTCAGAGACTATGGCTTGAGTTTTACTAAAACTCAAATTTTGTGTGATAACACAAGTGCCATTGACCTAAGTAAGAACCCTGCACATCACTCTCGTGCAAAACACATAGATATTAGGCATCACTTTCTTAGGGATCACACACTTAAATGAGATATTATTCTTCAGTTTATCGGAATGCAAGATCAACTTGCTGATATTTTCACAAAATCTTTTCCTTTTGATAGATTTGAATATATTAAACAGAAGTTAGGAATGATAACCGTAAGGTAATCTTTCTTAATTAACTTTCTGTTAAAAAAAATCTTTCCTTACAGTAATAATCTCCTTCTTATAGGGGGAGTACATTTGATTGTTTATTTAACAAAGTTTTTCAAAATTTGTTTTCAAACTTTTCGGAACGAAGATTTCCGGAATGGAACCTCCGGAACTAAATTTTTTGATTGAACAGTTTCGTAAAGAATACTTCTGGAATGGGAGTTTTCTTATTGAAAATTTCCGGAATGACCATTTACGTAATGGCAGTTTCATAACGAGGTTTTTGTATCGATGTTTTTACTCATAATGAATTTTTCGTAATATGTTTTTCGTACTAAGTTTATTTTTCATAGTAAAATTTTTTAGAAATCAGCCATTACGAATAATTCCCTAAGCCAATCCGAAAGGTATGATTTCCTTCCTCATGTTTTCGTAGTCATATTTTATTTGCTGGAATTTTCTTGTACTAAGATTTCGGATTATAGTTTTCTTAAATCTTTGTTTTAATAAAAACCTCAATAAGATCGGATTCAAGTTTTCAACCGTCAGATCTGATCGCAGCTCTTTCCAACCGTTAGATAAACTGTGGAATGTGAACTGTCATCTTGTCACCTATATAAAGGGGACCCAAATTTCTTGTCCCACATCGGTTTCAAGCTCTTGCGTCCTGAAGCTCTGACTCTCTGATTTAAGGCCATTCCGAACTACAGTTGTCTCCGTTCCGAACTTCTCAGAGAACTTCAGATCCGAATGTCTGCGGAGTTAGCATCTCAAGAAATGTCATCCACTAAGCCTATTTCTCAGTGGTTATTTTACAGAGAAAGGTTAGTCCATCCGGTTTTCTTCAGCAACTACGATTCTATCATTTCAAAGAATATTAAGTTGAATGGCTGGGAAGATGTTGTGGTATCAAAAACCGGGAACCAAGATGAAGTATATTCAGATTTACTTGTCGAGTTTTATGAGTCAGTTTCTTTCTTCAAGGAAGATAATAGGGAGAAGTTCTCTTTTAAGTCTTATGGCAAGATTTACAAGCTTTCTCACACCAAGGCTGCAAGCATGGTAGGGCTGTCTTATGAAGGAGAAGCCAGGTTTATTTCGCATGTGTTGCCAGACTCTAAGGGTAGCTTCAACAAGGAAAAAGCCTTAGAAACTCTCGGACTGGCTGATGACAAGGCTCCGAAGATTGCAAGTCTATCTACAAATTTCCAGATTCTGGATTTATGGGTTCAAGGACTTATCGTACCGAGGAAAGGTGATAAAGATAGCTTGATGAAAAGTGAGATCTATATCTTAGATTTCCTGATAAATCTAAGGAAGTTCAACTTGATGAAGCATATTCTTCTTACTATTGAAAATTTGAAGAAGGGGAATCTGAGAGCTCAGATTATTATGTATCCAGCAATCCTCTCCAAGTTGATTGTTCGGTGCCTTGAGTCTTTCAAGGAGGCTTGCAAATCTAAGCCAAGAGTTTGCAAGATCATGCTGGTCAGCGATGGTACTCTGAAAAGGATGACTGTGGCTTTCAACAAGGAAACTGGTGAGTTCTTCGATTTGCCAAGTCAAGATGAAGCGGCTCCGAAAGCTGCTGAACCGGAATCATCTAAGCCAGTAAGGAAGAGAAAGCTGAAAGAAGTAGAAGTACAAACAGAGAATCCTATGTCTAAGGAAGTCCATTCCGCACCTCCAAATCCTAAGAAGAAGAAAGCCTATCCTGATGAGGTTGTTACAAAGTGGAGAGATGATAAAGAGAAAAGGAAAGAAGGGGATCTGCAGTTCGGATTGGACCCTGCGGAGGCTAAGGCCTTGAAGGAGAAAACTGCTGATGAGCTTGAAACACAAGAAAAGCAAAAGAAGCTCAAGAAGAAGATGTTCGAGGCTGATGTAGCTCAGGACTTGTTAAAATTCAATGAAATGGTTTCAGCAACTATTCCAGTTCCGAGATCTTTCTCCCTGGAATCTCTATCTGAGACTCCAGGAAGGAATTTCGCTGCTCCGGAAGAGGCTGTTGCTAAAAATTCTGAGGAAGTTGAGCAAGTGGAACAAATAGAAGAGTGTGCTGAAGGAAGTGGTGAAACCGGAGATGTGCTGAAACACGTAGATGATTACAAGGGAACACCTTCAGAACACTTATCGCTCCGAACATCAGAAGCTGAATCCTCGAAACTAGTTACTCCAGAAATGGAAGAAGAGAAAGGAGAAGAAGAAGTTGCCTATCATGGATAAGAAGAACAACTTTTACATGATATTGCTCAGATGAAAAACGTAGAGGTTGGTGTTCAGGAAGTTGCTGATGAGGAAGATTTTCTTGTTCAAGTTTCTGATAGTGAGAAGAAAACTCCGGAACATGATTCTATTCTGAAAAAAAGATAAGGGGAAACAAATTCTTGTTGATACTCCGAGTTCAGAAAAGAGGATGAGAAAGGAAGCTGGTAGTTCTTCAAAGAGAAAGTTGGAGCTTATTGAGGAAGAAAATTCTCCAAGCAAGATTTCAGATTCAGAGTCATCCTCGTTGGGGCATGACTTTGTTGTTCAGTCCCTAAAGAAGTTGGTGGGAACCATTCCGACCTTCTCAAGTATTGACTCAAGATGCCAAATGCTCCAACATGCGTTGAATCAGAAAACCGACTCTGTATCTATGGTTATGGATAAGTGCGTTGAGATTGAGGCTCAGTTCAAAACATTCTTTGTTGGTTACGAAGCTCATAAAAGATCTTGGAAGAGGATGACAAGCTGGTCGAAGAAGACTGTGGAAGAGATGAGGTTGCTTGATGAGTTTCAAGACAATGTTAAAGATGCCTTTGAGACCGAGGACAAGAAGATAAACGAGCTGAATTCCTCCTTTGAAGAAAAGCTGACTGAAGAAAAGAACTTCCGGATTCAAGAAGTCAGCGATCTGAATGGGAAACTGAATTCTGTTTCTCAGAACTGGAAATTTGAAAGGGATCATCAGATCGATTTTGAAGAAAGGATGAATGCTCAAGAAGAAAAGATCCATGCTCAGGAAGAAAAGCTAAAAGCCCAGGAAGAAAAGATTGAAGCTCAATCCGCAAGAATAGTGGTCATAGAGAATCAAGCTGAAGAAGATCATAAAGACCTAAAGAAGATCAAGACTATTCTTAAGGGGCTCATGTCGAAAGAAAAAGATCCGAAATAACCAAATCCGATCTTTTTGTTGTATTCTTTTTGTTACTGACATTCCAAATCTAATGAAAATTGTGTATCTCGTTTCCATTGTTGTCATTACTAATCTTTCATGTACTTTGTTATTTTTTTTCCATTCCCTCCAATTCATTTTGAAAATCACAAAGGGGGAGAAGGAAAAGATCCTTAAGAAAAATAGGAACTCTAATAAGAGTTTATCAAAGGGGGAGAAAGAGAAAATAACCATGGAAAAGGAACTCTAATAAGAGTTTGTTTAAGGGGGGGTTTTTTCTTAAAGAAGACCTTCTTATGAAATATCACTCTGGAAATATGAATACGATCCTTAGAGTTTCAAAGCCTAAGGGGGAGTTAGTCGTATTCATCTATATCCTTAAAACAAGGGAGATAAGCATTAATATGTTTCTTTCTTCTTAGATTTTTTTTCATAAGGATGTTTGTGCTTTCCAAAAAGGGGGAGATTGTTGAGTCAATAAGGTTTTCCTTATGGCTTTTCCATTCCTTCTTATTTTGAAAATCAGAAACACCTTATCTTTAAGAAAATTTCTTTCTTAAGGAAATTTTCTTTTATAAGGAAAATTGCTTTCGTAAGGAAAATTGCTTTTATAAGGAAAATTGTTTTCTTAAGGAAAATTGCTTTTATAAGGAAAATTGATTTCTTAAGGAAAATCGCTTTTATAAGAAAAATTATCCTTATCACATTTTCATCCATATTTTTCTTAAGTATGAGATTCAGATTCATTTTCTCGGAATCATTGAAACTTTGATATAAAGCATTCTGTTTTAGGGTTCAGATTCTTGATAAGAACTATAAGGAAGTTTCATTCTGAATTCTGGATATGAACTCTGACTAAGTTCTATTCCAAATTCAGGATACGAATTCTGAAGAAGAATTCTCATTACGAATTCCAATGAAGAATTCCCATTACGAACTCTAATGAAGAATTCTCATTACGAATTCTCATTACGAATCTTGATAAAGAATTCCCATTACAAATTCTGATGAAGAATTCTCATTACGAATTCTGATGACAAATTCTCATTACGAATTCTAATGAAGAAATCTCATTCCGAATTCCCATTATGAATTCTGATGAAGAATTCTCATTACGATTTCTGATGACGAATTCCTATTCCGAATTCTCATTCTGAAATCACCTATTAAACAGAATTTGAGTATCTTTGTTTTATACACTTTGAATTAATTTAGACTCTGAAAAATATCTTTGTTTGACTCCGAACATTTATATTGCTTACACTTCTAAAATTTGTCTACTCTTTACTATTGTTCTTTACACTCCGAACTTTCACTCCGAAGTTTTCATTCCGAACCTTTATGTTAGAGTTTAAAACGATGTCGTACATTCTGTTACATTTGTTTTGTTATAAAACGATGTCGTATGTTTTGTTATAAACTAACCGTTTTCTAAGTGACACGTGTACAGGTCCCTCCGATCTTTAAGGAAAATATGACCGTTGGAGAAGGATCCAACCTTACCTATAAATAGGATCTCATTTGAGAGAGCTCGTAGCGACTGATGACAGATGAACAATTTGGTTTTTGTGCATACATGCTGTTGAAGTGATTTCTAGAGAGAGAGACTCTTATTAACTCTCAAAGCCTCGTGCGACTCCGAATGTTGGTGATTACATTCGAGGGATTCCGGGGATAGGAAGACAGAGGTGCCGACTACCTTAAAGTTCAAGGGCTTCCTTGATGAGGAAGACAGAGGTTGCCAACTACCTTGAAGTTGAGGGCTTGCGGGGATAGCAAGACAGAGACTCCGATCTTCGTATCGAGGGCTTACCCTGGTGGGGGTAAGACAGACTTACTTGAAAGTATAAATCAAGGGACCTTTATCCATGGTTGTTGGATACCCTTCTCTTTGGGTTAAAAGACTTATATATTGTTACTAGTAGTTTTACTACTTGTTTTTATTCCGCTGCATTTTGTATCATAAGGAAAGTATAACTTTCTTATACTTTCTTATTTGAACTCTGATTCATTTAGATTCTATACGCTTTAAGGTAGAATCTCATATTGTAATTGTTTGTTAAGTTTCAATCTCTGGAACCATATTTCCAGAACCTACTTTCGGAATCTCTTTCTTAGTTTACTTTCGGTGTTAGAGGTGTTGTGAATTTACTTAGTTTAACTTTGTTAAACTTAGCCTTTTCCTTTGCTTAAGGAAAACGTAGTTATTCTTAACTAACTTTAAAGGTTCTAAAGGAATTTTCAAAGTATACAATTCACCCCCCCTCTTGTATATTGAGCATCTCATACTATATCTCGATCCTACATCCCCATGGTTGGCAGTTTCGATTATGCGGAAGTCCTATGGTTTCTTCAATGCCATTTGGGGTCTAAGACATGGTGTCCCAATTTATCCAATCATTTTTATCCACTCACAGGATATCCTCAGACACCTACTAGAAAAGAGAATCAATAATGTTTAAATTTTTCCTTTTCGAAGGAGTATGAGACCTCAATCCATATCTCACTTGATGTTCGCCGATGATACCCTCATATTCATGAATGCTGGAAGAGGATCGATCAGGGGTATGAACATGGTAGTGGAAGAAAACTGCCAATGGAGTGGTTAGGTAATCATCAAAGATATGAGCTATTTCTACCTTTCTAATCATTGTATAACTAGCAGGATATCAGAAATTCATCTCAAACTCAACATTAAAATAGATGCCTTTCCCATGGAGTACCTCGAGGCCCCCATTTCTCTGCGCAAACTACGCATATGTGATTTTGACATCCTCATCTGCAATATTAAAGACATAATCCTCAACTAGAAAAATAAAGACCTCTCTTTTAGTGTCTGCATAGCTCTTATTAACAGTGTTTTATTGGATACCCTCTTCCATGATTTATCTTATATCAAAAACACCAAAGGGAGTTATCCGAAACATTGACAAGGTTCTATCTAGATTTATTTGGGACCCAATGCTAGCAGGGAAATGACGATGGGTCTCCAGGAGGAGAATGGCCATGCTTTCTTGGGAGGGTTGTATCATCATCCGCAGCCTAGAAGACACCCATCTCTCCATGGACTCCATGTTGGCATTGGAAGTCCTTGAGTAGCGTACCCTTCGGGGAAAAACCATGCACAGGTCTCAACATGGGTATTCGAACAGAACAGTGTGGCAAAACTCTATGTTTTGGTCTAACATCGCTCCTATGATCTCCGAACATCAACCGAAAGTGTGTTGGATCATCAAGAGGGGTGATTTATCTTTCTAGTATCATAATTGGGCTAGAGAGGGCACTGATTTTCCTAGTTTTCCTGCTCCTAGAATTTCTTTATTGGATGCCAGCCTTTACCCATTATTCATTAATTAAGTGCTTGAGGAAAATCAGTAGGCCTCCTTCAACAGTATTGAACTATCCCCCGACCTCAATAAATGTGTTCACGCTCCTTCTTCCTCGGGTGCCTTCACCTCTAGGGACTTCCGTCGCACCCATGTGCTACAGGATGGTGCTGACAATTGGATCGAAAACCTGTTGGCCAATGTCATTCCATTGAAATACAACTTCCTGCCTTGGAGAATTAGAAACAAAGCAGTCCCGACCGATGAAAACCTTAAACAATGTGGCGTTTCATTATTGTCGCATTCCTACTGCTGTAAAAATCCTAAAGAGGAGATTGAAGATAATTTATTTTTCAAGAGTCATTAGGAAGCTGTAGTGTGGAGGGCCTTTGGTTATTTTACTGCAATCCATGACCTCAACCAGGAAACCCTACCGTTTCTGGGTAGGTGGTATCATGGTGTGGGTGACAGGGGCCCTGAGAAGTTGGCACTTACTGTAATTTTACATGTAGGGTGATGGTGTATCTATCAGGCCAGGAATAAGTAGAGGCATGATGGGGTCCTCTCCTCTGGTATATTGATCATCATCAAGACCGGAAATCTTCTTCTTGACATGGCTAGGCTCATTAACAACTCGCGGGAAGCCCCCTTCTTTGGGTGCCTTCAAGGGAGATCCTCCTCATTCCAGATGAATGCCTGTAACTCCAGCTTCCATTGGGTAAGATGAAATCTTCCCTTAAAAGTCCTTAAGAATAACAAGTATGGGTCATGCAGTATGGGGGTGATCCAAGGAGGTGGGTATTTTCATGACTCACATGGTTTAGTTATTTTGGATTTTTTCCTCCCATATCGGACACAGTTCCTCTCTACAGGCTTGGGTGAAGGCCATGCTTCTGGGTCTAAACCTACGCCTACAAAAAAAACATTCCACTAGAGGAAGTTGAAACTGACTCAAATATCATTTATGATGCAAAGAACAGCCCGTGCACCCCCTTGGTTGTTTACCTACATCATTCAAAAGTGTAGAGGTTCCCTCAATAACAACACCAAAGTGAAGCACTCATGGCGGGAGGGAAATAAATTTCTGGATTGTCTTACGTCTCTGGATGTTCTCAACTCTGAACCTATTTACATCCACAATGTGAAAACCTTGAAACTTGAGGGGGTGGATTTGGTTAGATGGGATGACCTCAGCCTTCATTTTTTTCGGCCTCCATAGTTGAGTTGTTGAGGATGATGATATTTTTTGTTGTTTTCTCTTTTTAAATAATAAAAATCTAATGTTGGATGGATGGACTAATGTCATGTTTATCAAATTTAAGTCTAAGGCAACCACAATGTTCAAAAAATTTATAAGGAATGATGAAAAAGTGATGGGTCAATTAGAAAAGAAAGTGAGATCAGATAATGGTAAAAAGTATACTTATGATGATTTTAAAATCTATATTTGGAAACATGGAATCCAGCATCAATACAACACACCATATACTCCACAACAAAATAGAGTATCTGAAAGAAATAATGTAAGCATAGTTGAAATGGGCAGAACTATGTTTTTTGAACACAACATCTTGATGTTTTTCTAGAGATATGTTTTATGTACTACTGTACATATACAAAACAAATGACTAATGAGACCATAAACAGAAATGACATCTTATGAAATGTGGTATAATAGAAAACCAACATTTAAATAATTCAGTTTTTTTGGAAGTCCCTACATCATAACGATTGAAAACATTAATCTGAGAAAATTTGAAGAAAAATAAGAGAAAGGAATATTTATGTGATACCTACTTGATGGTAAAGGCAGCATATGTTGGATCAAAAGAATTAACATGCCAGTTGACTGTAGTGATGTTAGAATTACTGAAAATAATATCAAATCAGATATTACTGATCATTATGATTCAGAAAATTTGGTAGCAAATGGCCTGATTATGGAACAAAAGAATGATAAATTTACTGAGATAGAACAAAACAATGTAAATATCAATTCTGAACATACCAATGATGATGATTAAGCTGATTAAAACAAAATTAAATGGTACAACAAATTAAAGAAACATGTTGACATATAAAACATCATTGGTAATCAATATTCTCCATTGTAAACAAGAAGAAGATTGAGAATTAAAGATCAAACTGTAGTTGTTTCTCAAGTTGAACCTCATTTAGTGACTGATGTAGTTGAGCATGAGGAATGGATATAAGTTATGCATAAGGATCTTGATCAAATTTAAAATAATTTTACATGGGATCATCTATCAAGAATCAAGAATAAAAATGTTATTGGAACCATGTGAGGTTTCATAAATATATTAAATGAGATAGAGGAAGTTTCTATAAATAAGTCCAGACTTGTTTACAAAGGATATTCACAAATGTAAGGAATTGACTTTAAAGGAAAATTTCCACCCTTAGCAAGACTAGAAACCATTATAATGTTCTTGGAAGCTAGAGAACACAAAAATTACAAGGTTTATCAAATGGATGTAAAATTTACATTTTTAAATGGGGATCTTGATGAAGAGCTATATATATCAAACAACTAGATGGTTTTGTTCTAGAAAAAGATGGCAGTGTGGTCTACAAGTTGAGAAGAGCTCTGTATGGTTTAAAATAGGCCCCTAGAGCCTGATACTCCAAATTAGAAAGTTTTCTAAGGGATATGATGTTTTTCAAGAGTAAATTTGATAATAACCGTTATGTTAGGGAAATTTCCACTAGAACTCTCATGGTCATTATATATGTGGATGACATCATTTTTGTTGGTGAAAAAGAAGTTCAATGTAGAGAATATATTGAGAAAATGAAAACAAACATTGAAATTACCATGCTTGGTCAGATGGCATATTTTCTTGGATTTAAGGCTGTCCGAAAACCAAATACCATATTATTATCATAGGAGAAGTATGCAAGAGAAATGAGGAAAAAATCAGAATGGAAAATGAAAAGAGGCATTGACACCCATTTCAGTGGGAACAAAAATATATAAGGATGAAATTGGAAAAAATGTTGATAATAAATATTTCAGAACAATCATTGGAATCCTAGTTTATCTCAAAGCATCAAGTCCAGACATCACTTATTGATGACTCTATGTGACAGATTTTAGAATGATACAAAAGAGTCTCACTTATTAGTAGCTAATGGAACTTTATGATATATGAAATGAAATATGAACAATTTTATTTTTATACAATCACAGTGAAGACATGAATATGTTGCGGTTTACATATAATGATCGGGCTGGTGATTGTAAAAACATGAGATATAACTCTAGTGGAAACTAATTTTTGGTAGAATGATGTGTCAGTATGTATAGAATGATGTGTAATTCTGTAACATTGAGTAAAAATTAAGAATAGTATGTGGTAGCTACACATGAATGTACACAAATGATTTGGATACCAGTGAAGCAAGTAAATTTGAAAGTTGAAACTGAGAAACCACAAACGATTTTATGTGATAATCAATGTGACATTAGATTATCTAAAAATAATATAAAATATAAAAGATCCAAGAATATTGGTATCAAATATCATTTTATAAATTAAATGGTGTTGTCTGGTGATATCAAGTTAGAAGACATTTCTACTAAACGTCAAGTTGTAGATATTTTCACCAAAGCAATGCCAGTAGAGAGGTTTGTTGAGCTAAGGAAGAAACATCATGTTCAACCTTCTCCTATCACTTGAACAACAAGAAAATGTTCCTCCTTATTCCCTAATTATTTACACATTATATTGTAATAATTTTCAGGTGATTGAAGGAGATGAATGCATCCCTTGTTGGGGAGATTTTTCTAATGCTTATGCAGTATTATTGTACTTCAGTGGGGAATTTTTCTACTTCCATCCCCTTTGTATTTGATTACCAATAAGGGGGATAAAACATCTTGTAACACATATTGACTCTATCATAGCGTTCTTAGGAGATATCAACAAAACAATTTAGAGTGTGACTAGGATATATTGACAATAAAATTCAAAGGGGGAGATTGTAGAGCCTAGTGATTGAATTTGTTGTCAATGACATGTCAATATGTGCTTAATGAGTGTATGGTTGATGTAATGTTTATTTAAGTGTATTAAATTCAGGTGTTTGATTAAACATGTCCTATGTTCCAAGTCATGTTTCACCAAATGACACTTTGTTACACCATTTGATGAATACCATGCAATAGTTGATAGCATGATTAATTTGGAAGAGCCATCAATTGGTTTCTAAAGAGATGAAGTGTTTAAGATAAGTGAGGTGGTCTTAAATATTGAAGATGTGTGCCAATGAACAAAGATAAAGAAAAAGGATATTGGTTGAGGTTTTACCAAATTATTTGTACATGGGGGTTTTATATAAAAAAAATATGTGGACTATGGATATCAAGCTAGCCAACCCCACTAGGGAAGCATATCACACCACTTAGTGGGTGGAAGATCTTAACCCCATCCAGCCATGCTAGAATGGATAACCACAACCATGCATGGGGAACACATGATAGCACACCTAAAGGGGCTCATATGGGAGAGCCAGCAAATGCACTACCATGTGGGGCGGCATGATGACATTGTGGGAACAGAGAGCACTACCTCAAGAATCGGTGTAGTTAAACATCGAAGGGGGAGTGGAGTAATATGGAAATGACAAGCTGCCTCTTGATACTTAAACTGTAAGAAACCCATGTTTTGGATTCAATGAGGGATGGGTATAAAAACTCAAGAAGAAATATGTGACATTGATCTCATTCCAGAATTGTGTTTCATTATCTGATCATCACGAGATCGATCTAGTGCATCTGGGCCGTACATCTTATCAAACCTCATAGATTTAATTATTTTCATCCAATAATCTACTAAGGTTATCTTCATCCTCCATTCACCCAATATTCTCCCACAAACAGATCTCGAACCAGAACACCTAACTCACTAATCCGACTGCATTTGAGCCACTGAGGAGCTCGTTTGGATTGTCTGAGCATAATAAATCCCATGAATTGAATTCCATTTTCATGTATGCATGAATTCAAAGATCTCCAAGGAGGCTGAGAGAACACGAAGTTGTCAAGGCCACCAATGCGATTCACTTTTAATCCTGCATGAATGGTGGTTTAATTCTAATCACATAAACGTGATTTTATCACTACACAAAAGAAAAATACATTTGAGAAATAAACCGAAGTCTTATGTTTTGAGGAAATCACATGGGGTTGAAGATTTTAAAAGTTGAGTACATTGGCTATTCAATAGGATTAGTTTCATGAAATCGTAATCTCATGCACGTGATTTCCTACAAGTAAATGTGGAGGTTGTGTCAAAGAGATTCCAACTAAGATATGGATATCTCAATCCCACATTAAAATATGTAAAATATGAGATACTTGTCTAACCAAAGGGGAGACTTCAAAAAAAATCTCTCAAGGGATTTGAACATAGATCATTTTCAATCCTCACCTATAAATAAGAGATCCCACAACCAAGGCTAGGTTTTCGAATATCTTGAGGGAAACCTCTTTTTCTTGAAATAATACTGCATCGTGGAAAAGCATTGCGTGAAACCCTTTCTTCTATGAAGAATTAATACCTCCTCAAGATAATCCTACGCGAAGGATAACATATCCATGGGAACTCAATATGTTCTTTCCACTCTTGAGCTATTTAGTAAATAATATGGTACGATATGCCTAAACGGGGTAGTTCATTGCACCTCCCATGTTTATGTGAACACATATAGAACCACAATGCCACTATATTTTGTAAGTTTTTGTTTGAGAAATCCTTGAGACATCCAAACTGCGAACATATTTACTTTTCATGAAGAAGAAGAACCCGGGATCCCCCTTGGGTTCACAAATAGAAGAATGAGATTGCATAAAGGACAATGTACACAAACACTGCCCTTGAAGAATAATAAAAACTCATGAACCCACTGAGAATATAACCATTCAGGTTGTGTGTGCAAGAAAGAGAACCTATTTAATGCCTATAATCATTAATGTTTGAATAAGACTAGATATAAATTGAATAGTGTGTGTGTACTCAAGTAGATAAATAAGGGGAAGAAAAGGAGTGGACAGTTATTGTTCGGGAACCATAATATCATAACAATTATGACATATAAACTTGTCCATGGCCATGAACATGTGGAGAAATAATTGAGTGTGCACCACTTGCACACATTGTAGTGAGGCCAGGACATCAGTCATAAGAAATAATTATTAGCATTTTCATTTGATGAATTGATATAATTGATTGCTACTAATGATAAAAATAACTAATCAAGACCAATAGATTCAATCAGAGTTTTTTAATGTTACATGAAAAAGTACACTAGAAAGTTAGATCCTACACGTTATTGGAGGAAGACTGTCATATAATCCTGTAGTGGATCAATCCATCTAAAGAGAAAATTTGAAGTGGGGGGGCATAACTAGTTTCTGGAAGAAGGAGAAGGTGCAGTGAAGTTGGTGGTTCAACCAACTTGTAACTGGGGGGGGGGGGTTTAACCAATTACTGTTTGTAATCATCTTCTAAGAATGTAATGATTCTATGTTGGGGATATTTAACAACAAAGTAAGAAGTAGGTCTTTGTACCGAACCTTGTAAATACATGTATTCTATGATTTTATTTTACAACATCATTTGAATAGTGGATCAAGGCCTCAACCATCCACAGATGTTGAATTGAAAAAGGATGAAATTCATAGAAAGGTAAAATAATATGGGATCAATGACTCACCCCTCCTGTCTTAGTGATCTTTCACTATTCTTAGTATATAATTTTCCAATTTCTTCTTGGTTTAGACAATTATTGATACAATTGACTTGACTTCCTTTGGTTATCTGTCACCATTACTTACAAATATGTTCCAGCAAGTAGAGAAAGCAATATGATTCATAGGTGTGCAGACATCTTGGGATCTTTTATCTATATAGTCTCATTATTCAATCTCAAATATATGGGAGGATTGGTCGATATATCTAGATCAACATTCAATCCAAAACAAAATGTAATTTATACCATAATTTCATGATTTTTTAATACAAAATGAGTTTCACACCCTCAAATAATAAGTAGTAATTATTATGTATAATTCATTCCCATATCCAAGCAGTCTAAATCATTAGTAAGATACCAAAAAAATAATTTTAAATTTTTGTGGGGAGGTATAAAACAATGTTGTTATTCCTGATGAACTGAATATGAATGGATTCATCACTAAACTCTTCCTCATGGTCTCCTATTATGATATTCTCATATGAGAAACAAGTGGTGGCGTTAGAGGTGGTAACTCTACCACATGATTCTTAAGAATTTTCCTGTATATACTCTATTATTTTGAGAGAGACATCATCCAAAACCCTTTCATCAGAAGGAAAAAACCACTATAATCTGTATTCCCCCTTCTGTATGTTATAGGGAAAGAATAAGTGATTATTTGTTTTTAACCTCTTGAAAATCCCAACAAATGGTGAACAATCACAATAACAATGAAATAGAAAAATTGAAATTAAAACTTATGTCACCTCTTCCTCAGATTTAGTTTCTTCTAATCATAATGTTATCATCTATTTTACCTGATCAGATCTATAAATTCAATAATTGAAAGAGTGGATCAATGATTTTACCCCCTCAATATAAGCACCAACTTACTCAGGTTTTTATTAAAAATAAATATTATTGAAATTTTTGAAAATCCAAAATCATGGAAAATCAATCTCTTCCACTTGATGTATATCCTGAAATTTTTAAATAGATACATTCCTTCTCTAACTATACAACTCTTTCTAGGACACAATAAACATTGATATGATGGGAATAAATAATGTTGATCATTACACTCTCAATGGAGGAGAAGAATCTAATTTCACCACATTTTTCTTTAGCATCTATGATAATATAGTTTTCCTAAAATTAGAACCTTTATGAGGTCCCACCAATGGAGGTCAAGGTACATCGCTTGGATTATTTATATTTTTGGAATATTCCGCACTGGTCAACTAAATATGAAGAGAAGTGTTGAGTTAATCCCATAATATATATATATATATATATATATATATATAATGGGGATATAAATAAGGAAATCTTCTCACCTATACTTGGTGATCATTTCCATTAACTTCTATTTCCTTCACACTCATGAAAGGCATCAAAATTTCTTGTTCTGGTCATGAATATATGTTTTTTATATGATGATAGTCGATGTAGGCCTCAGGGTCATAGATATAAACATCCCCCATCTTTTTATGATCATTATAAGAAAAAAAAATTTAGTAGAAAATATTCTCTTTTATATGGTCTGGAGGATATCCTTCCATTAAAGAAGTCACCACTTACCCTTGATAAGAATATAGCCCTTTTAAGAATATCACTCCCTCTAAGAGATTATGTATTTATCCTTAGTAGGGATTGATTTCTGGGGTGGTGATTCATTGGACTAGGGAGCAGAACTAGTAGTTTTGGAGTAGAACACTAAATCATTAACCACTTTTTTGACATCTTATAAATTTTTTATTTTCATGGTATAATTAAATTTCCAACCCTAACACACCCAGTTTTCACCATTTTGTTCTTCATTATAGTCACCAATGGATCCTCAAATATGATTACCAATTTTAGCAATCTAACCATTTGTATATGATTTAATCTTGTCCATAGTATAAGTCTTCAAAATCCTATTCATGGATCTATATGACGTAAGTCCAATATAAAGGCCCATATAATCCAATGAAAAAACAATCCAAATTTGATAATCTATTATAAATTTTTATAATTTCTCACATTATTCATAGATTTGGAATAACTTTAATAAATGCAGTGGAATTATTTCCCAAAACAACCAAGATAATATCCTTCAAAAACTAGCTTCTGGTTGATTTGTACATCCAAAACACCATCCAAAAAATAAATAATGTACCCTCTTCTTACATGTCTAACAAATGGATTATTCACCAAGGTACTAGTTTGAGGTGAATAACGAGTGTAGGTGAAATTATATTAATGGTTGATAATAACCTTTACATATTTTATCACAAAAAATAACGGTATAACTCTAAAAATAAACTATTAAAATGGCTTAAATCAAGCCACGATGATAGATTGGTCATTAAAAAATGCATAGCCACCATTGAGCCACTATCCAACCATAATGAACCATAATTGGGATTGAAATTTAATAAGGGGAATTCTCCGTTCTAATTCAACTTAGTTGATATAATTTTTTCTCTAGTATTGGGATAACCATTTTAACATTACTCATAATTTCCAACTGGTCTTCTATATTGAGAGTTCTAACATTGGCTCGGTATGTGAATCGCACACTAGTAATGAATAGTCACTAAATAACATGTCCAATAAGTATTCTAGTTGTACCATTCAATCAAACCCATATATATCTTTCCAACCCCAAATCAGTAATGTTTCACTCCAAAGTTTTATAATATGCACAGATGGGCCTTCCAATTTTGGGGGTGAGGAAATTATTTAATCTGCTAGTGCATTGCTCATAACAATTCAGGGTGAACAATATATCGATCCAATGACGAAAAAGAAAATATATCCTAGGATGAGAATCAAATTCCAATAGATTATATTCCATGGAAATAATCTCCTTCATTGGTGGAGGCATCCTCTAAGGATCATGCAATATAGAGAAAGGAGTGATGAATTAATCAAACTTGTCTCCCATGATCAGTTCTCCAATGATCATTCGAACATTCTAAATGAATATATCAAATTATACATAAATCAATTGGAATATGTTAGTATTGAATATCTATATTCTATGAAATTTATAAATAAAAAACTTGTTATGTTGAGATAAAGTTAGTAATATGAAAGAGGATTTGTAAATCCACACATCATTAAAATACTTTTAAAATTCAACTAAGCTTTGAGGGATCCGTAAGGGTCACTCCTAATCTAGGATGAGTGAACATAGAGGAATAAGATCCCAATTTAGTGACTACCCCATATACATTTAAAACATATATTTTATTATAATGTATTGATATAAATGGTTGTAAAAATATTGTTCTCTCGGTTCTAATACTAATGAAAAAATGGGGTAACCCAAAATGATTCCTTCTGAAGAGTATTTTCTTATATATTTCCCTTTTGTTTAGGTGATTTCTCATTGTATGTCATTATTAATATTTTTTATGGTGAGGGGATTATTTTTTCCATGTGGAGTGGGAATGGGAGCATCCTAAAAAAATATAAATACATTAATATGTATCCTTTCGAGAGAATCTAATATTAGTGTCTCGTGCCCATGATATTTAATAGAAACTAATGTTTTGGGGGATCACTATTCTTCTCATCATCCTCATCACTCTCAATTACGGAATTCCTCTTCTAAGCGGTAGTACTAATTGAATGGGAAGGAGCAATTTTATATACGAAAAATATTTTATGCAAGATTTTAAGATATTTTTATATAAAATTTGAATCACTCAATGATTTTTAATATTACAATAAAGGTTAGGTAAACTGCATCGAAACTACATCTTTATATAAACTATGTAGTTCAAATGCAGTAGAATAATTCCCTCATACATCGTCACAATCATCATAAAAAATACCATAATGAAAGATGAAAATTTTAAATTGTGAAAGAGTTCGACAAAAATGGGAGGTTTCATTATGGAATCAACCATTGATCATAATCTTAGAGCTGATAACAATGTGTCTCAATCCAAAAAGTAAAAACAAATTATCATAAAACTTTTATATAAGGACATTACTTCCACTTATTAGGTCAATTCTCCTCAGTATACTCAAGAAGGATATGATTATTATATTGAATTGAAACCTATTTTCGTCTATTTGATCACACTATGAGGGAGGAAATTTTTGTTGAACACGCAGTTACATGAATATGAAAAGGTATTTATAATAGTTCATGAACCAAAAATGGGTTCATTCAGATGAAAATAAGAGAATCTCTAGGAATAATAGTGAAATATGTATATAATCTGTGGTATTCAACATAGACACAAAAATATTATGTCAAACCCTTTCATCATACAACGCCTAAAGGGAATTAAAAAAATCACCTTCTGCCCTCCACAAATGAAATTAATTTGATAATCAAGAAGGTTTACCCCCTTCTATAAATGAAATTCATTTATGGAGTGACGTGGTGTTCCACATCAATCCCAAAATTATATTATTTGGTGGATTTTTTTAGTGTAATTTCGTCCTTGAAAATGATATTTTCTTGCAAAGTTAGGAACTTCCCCTCTTCCCACCTCATTGAATTGAATCTGATACATGGTTTTTTATTTCATTGAATATGTATTCCCAAATCCACATATAAAGACACAATTACATTCTGATGTGGGTAGATATATACAAAAATAAATGTTAATTATAGATATTAAGATGAATAAATTTATATTTTTTTGAAACTCAAGACATTAATCTGACATTAATCTTACTAAAAATCATAGGAAATAAACAAAACATAAAGGAAGAGACACTTCTTATAATAATGTCCCTCACTATGGGATCCTATTTCTATTTAAATCATTTGTGATATGAGAATATTTCATATATGTTCTCAAAGGAGGTATTCTTCTTTGAAAAAAAATTCATCATGATTGGGAACTTTTCTTGATTGGAGCCGTTTGTGGTTTCCCCATTTAGCATGGAAAAAACTCTATGTGTAATGGGTTACCCTAGGGTGTTTATCACCACTACTCTCAATTATATCCTCCTATATTGCATTTTTATTAGTCTTTCCCCTCTAAAATGTTTCCAAGTGGTTCTGAATTGTCGATTCCAAAATCCAAGGAAGCCTAAATGAGGGCCCCCTCCAAAGACACCAAATTCACAAAATTGGATGTGCTCACTAGTGTGTACTTTCTCATTCTATGAGGAATATACATAGTAAAATCCATCTCATATAAATCCTTTTAATGGGAATGGGTCCCAGGGGTTTCCTATCATACACCACTTAGTAATTAGAACATTCATCATTTGGATAATATTAGAAGTGGCCCAGGCTCAATGAAATATTTCTTATCTTCATTGACTCAATCCTGCCATTGAATATTCCTCTTAGATCTAGCCCCTAGTATTTCTAGAAAGATATTGTCTCTACAATATAACTTAATTTAGAAACAACTTGAAAGAAAATATAATGGGTTTTCTAATAACATCATCAATATTCAAAAAAAAGAGGGCTCCAATTGAATAGGGCAGCCTCAATGTGTAATTCCTATTAAAAAATTGGTCACTTGTGTAATGTTACATATTAAAATACCATCACTTTCTTCTCACAATGATCATGAATTGAATGAACATAGTGATATGGACTGATTTTTACATTAGTATAATTAATTTAAGTTGTCCACAATTATATTTATAATCCATAATTTATCTATGAATTAACTTAGTTCCATATTGGGTTAGGCATCTAAGGGTTATTCCAATGCATAAGCTCTATTAAAATCCAATTATTCATTTTTCAATGTGGATAATTTTCTAATGTTAATTGTCTTTCACACTGAGTGTGGATGACATGGACTTAGTGACTCGTTTTTGTTATTCCACTATCATAATAAAAATTCTTCTTAGTGGTTTTTCTCTTTTATTATAACCCCTCTAGTCTATTCTAAAGGGAATATTCAATGCATAAATCCCACTATATTCTCTATTGTTTTACATTTCATGAAAACATTGTCTATGATTAACAACATTAAATTGAATGAAACTTTACTAAACTTATGGTGATTAATAGTATAATATAGTCCTTTCACACAAAATTTACCCTTTTCACATGAAATATGTGAGATTTTATTCTTGTCTCTGCAGGGAACACAGGATGCCTCTTTGAGGTTCAAACCCAACATCGTCAACACCCACCCCCATTTACATCTTAATTAGACAATATCCATCATACGATAATTCATGTATCTCCCTTTCCAATACATACTCATGAAAGTTTCTACATCACATCCATTTGGGATATATTCCCTAGTGAATATCCTCTCACCATGCCATATTAAATATAGAATCATTCATGCCACCAACAGGTTTATATTCCTTATGGGTCCTATCATCTCATCCTTATTGGACCATAATACCAATGAGATAATTCTTCATAGGTCCATAATTAATAGGATCCACACCAATCTCATTAGAAAATATATTCTATGAGACCAAATAAAAATGGCCACTCTTGTATAACTCCTATACCAACCATTAGTAGGAAAAATTTCCCCTGTCTTCTTTACTATATTTCATTAAAATTCATGGATAAATCCTTTTCACAAGTCCTTAAAAGTTATGACATGTACCATTAAGTTTCACTGACCTATGTGAAATATTATTCCTTTCAAAATGATATGTATGAAGCCCCATAATAATCGTGATCACAATTTCAACAAATATGTAAATTCTTAGATGATGATAAAATCCATAGTTACCATATTTCTTGTTTTAAACGATAGTGACCAATAAATCAAAATCATTAAGTAAATAAATGATAAATATGGTTTATAGATGATACATTCCAATGGTTTTATTTATGAAGTTCCATATATATATATATATGTGTGTGTGTGTGTGTGTGTGTTTTCATCGATGGAATATCTATGATATGTATAGATTTTCATACCAATATATGATAATAATCAATTTCTAATATATAAAAGAAACCAAACCCATATTAGGATCTTAATAAGGATTAAAATATACATCTTAAATATATAAGTGTTAGGAAGTGACCAATCCACCCCCCCACAGGATGCAATGAGCCTAACCACCCATCCTCTCAAATAATTTAAGTTTGGAAGTGTCATTGGTAAGAAATAAAATGAGAATTAGCCTTAGGAAAGTAGGTAAGTATCTTTTCATATATATTGTAGTCATTAGGTGCTTCTCGATAACTAAATAATCATCTTTTTAAATCATATAAAATGATAATAATTACGTATACATGAGTAAATAAATATATGGATCAAAAAAATGTATATCCCATTTTTTCATCTAATAATAATATATTCAATATTACCATTGAATACATGTATACCCAATGGATAGATATCTAATTATGAAATATCCAATGATAATATATATATGATTCATATTACATTCATATATATAGCCTTTAACGCTTCACTAAAATTCATTTATCATATTCGTTTATTTCTATCAAAAACATTATATCATATGTCAAATTTTTTTCATTATTTTCATTGTTATAATTGGTGGAATTATCTTCCATTAAATTAATGTGGGTGTTTATTTCATGTTGTTGATATTTTTATTTACTTTTGGTATTATTACTCTTGTAGTTTTATTAATTATGATTCATATTTTAATCCCATAATGAATTAAATCATATCTTTAATTAAAATATTTAATTATGATAAAATTATAATAGTTTAATTTATTTAATTTTTTCATGAAAAATATGTTATTCTACATAATAAAAGAAATAAATGTGGGGTGTTACATTGTGTGTGATATTTAGTAGTTACAGGCACATCATAATCACTATTTTGTTCTTATTTTGTGGTTCTAAATTTTTTCCCCACCTATGTATCTTTCAAAGGATAACTTTTGGTGGGGAGGTTCCAACCCCAAAAACATATATCATATATTATTTTGAGTTTTTAATATGTATAAACTCTGGAAAAAAAAGTTTAATAGCTTGATTTAGTATCATCATTCATCCCTAGGATTTGTAAGATAATTATAGTAAGTTATCTCTAAAACCACTTAAATGAAATATGTTAAGTGGGAGTTCATTGATTTCATTAGAAATGGTGTTTCTTGAGGTAATGTCTAATGTGGATAATTTTGATATGATGGATTTTGGATTATAAATGATGGAAAATAGGGTGTAAAATATAAAATTTTCATGGTCTTCTATTTACTACAACCAAAACCAATATAAATGAATAATGAAGAATAAAAATGATTATATAATAAATCATTATGGTTGATCTGGATGTCACTGGGAAAGAATGTGGCCTATAACAATCATGAAGTGAAAAGGAATTTAGAACATAGGGAGACTATTTTTGATATATATGATAGTCTAGATATAATGAACAAATTATTTCTATTATAGAGGATATTAATTATGAGAATATTGGAGTTAATATTGGTTTATAGTCATTCCGTTGACATTAACATGATTTTGAATGATATTAAATTATATAAGGTACTTTTTTTGGATCTAGAGTGGGAATTACTAATACATTCATCAATCTTAGAATCATTGGATGTTATGGTTATGATAGTAAGGAAAACAATTCACAAAATGATTTTGTTTTCATATATTAGGGATGTAATTTTTAATTTGGATATTTAGTGAAATTTTATCCAATAATCTATTGAAGATATTTATAGATAAAAATGTATGGGACATTCCTCGGTATAATAGTAAGATGAATGGAAAAGGAAAAAATAAGGATTATCCAATGTAGATCTAATAAAGTTGGTATTATATGTTGTAATTGTGAAATGAAAGGCCATATGGATAGAAATTATAGCCAGTGGAGAGTTAATTTTAGATAATATTATTGTATAAGTGAATCCATGAATCCAACCTCAAAAGATACCTGATATATTTTGTTCAGTGTTGAAAATCCACTTGATTTGCAAATTAATGACATTGGGGATACATTTCACTCTACATCTGTGACATTAAGTGTGAAAAATATACTTCTATATAGTATGTAAAGTGGTATCTTAATGATCATGAAACAATATATATTGTGTTCAAGGGTGATATTCCCTTCTTCACAAATAATGGAAGACTATTAAAAATTCAAGGAGTGTAGCACATATCAAAACTAATGATGAACATGGGTTTCTAATAATAACTAGATGATTTATATTTATATAAAAACATTGTGAGTTGTTTATAGAAAATCCAAAAAAAATTTATGTGTTTTTCAAATGAGATAAATATTGAGAATTATTCCAAATGGTAGCCTCGTAATTATAAATTCATGTTATTAAAAAAATTCAATATTATCGCATAAACATCTTGATCAAAAATTTGAGAAGTGTATAAAATTACCTAGATCTAAATGGGTAATAAAAATAAAAATATTGGGGTGAAGAACACATGAAGATTACATCCTTGGAATTTAGTATAATTTTTTATTTCAAGGAAAATGTAAAACTCAATATAATGAAAAGTTAGATGTAGTTTATATGGACATATAGTAGAAATATCTAGTCCATTATCATGGAGTTTCATTATAATATGTTACCATCAGTAATGAATTTAAATTATTGGTATGTATGTTTTTTATCAAGAAGATGTTTGAAATTTTCCAAACCATCATTAGATATAAATATTTTTAAAAATGGATATTAGAAGTAAAATGAAATGAGTGTGGTCTGACATTGGTGGGGAATATAGAAGTAGGGAAATATATAGGTTTTACTGATGGAAAATAATATTATTCAAGAAGAACATCCAAGGAAATTTAGAATAAAATGGATTCATAGAGGTGATTAATTAAAATATATTAGAAAAATTATGTGGTATGAATATACCTGATTCGTTTCCCAACTCATTTTTAGTGGGAACCATGAATTATGTTTCCTACTTGGTAACTCTAATTTCATTATATTTTTTGAAGAAGGAATATCTAGAAGCACATTTTTCTATAAAGTATATTGAATGTGATAATCTAAATTCCTTATTTCACTCACGTATATTCACATTGATGATAAAGAAAGGGAAAAGATATATTTTATTCCATGATATTGTTTCTTTATAGAGTTGGATGAATAATACATTAGATTCCAACTATGGGATAAAGATTTATTAAATGTTTTAAAAAATCAAAATGTTGTATTCAATAAGGAGATGTTGGGTAAATATTATATCCATGTAGAATATAAAGATGAGATAAAAAAATTATCACAATTTGAGGTTCATAAGAATGGAAATTCAAAATCAATGCATGTTTTGAAATATTTTGGGACTATAACATTTACAGAAACATGAGACTATAAAAAAGATATAAATCATATTTTTATATAGTTTCTAAGGCTATAATTATAGGATATCTTAAAAATCTGTAATATTAGGGGAGATCTTTAGAAGCTAGAGTTATAAAAGTAGTGGTTCTGAAATAAGATGACTGACAGAGATTTCTTCCATAGTCTACTCATATTTTGTTTCATTTAAAGTGTTATGGATGGAATCTATATTATTTTATTCTCATAGAAAATAAAAATCTAAGAATTATTTAAGAGGTATAAATTCTATTTTACTTGATTCATATGTAATTTGAGATGAGGTTTGATGTGGATTTAATTCCTTTTTTTTTATATGAAAACTACTAAATGACCTTCTTTGAGGATTTTACTTCCTAAAAACAGGGTTCAGAATATGATGTGTAACATGAATAGTACAAATAAGTATAATACAAGTTTTTTTAAGTAAATTCAATAAATGGATGTTTTATATTTTTCTAATATCATTTCCCTAGTTGTTAGGAAAACTAATATTTGGATGGTACTCATAATAGCTTCGATATAAGGGTTACATATAGAAAAGTTAGATGTTAAAATATTATTTAATTATAGAGATATAGATGGCTATATTTTTATGGAAAATCTAAACAGTTTCATGGATAAATATAAAATTGTTCTTATATATAATCTTAAGAATTTACTTCATTGTTTGATGAAAGACCCAAGGTATTGGAACTATTATACCAATGAATTTACGGTATACTATTTATTTATATAGAAAAATACTGAACATTACTATTAATAGATTATGTATGATGATGAAAGCTTCATAATTTTACTTATCAATATTTATGACATGATTATGTATGGACCAAGAAAGGAAATGATTGATGAACAAAAGTAAATGTTGTTATGATCCTTTGATATGAAAGATATCAATCTAGAAACATTAATCTTTGGGTTATTGATTTTCAAGAACATAATGTCGATAACTTCATTCAAAAATCATTACGACGACATGTGTATGTTTCTTCAATTTTTTATAATGATCAAAGAAAAATTATTTACCACTCCCCTATAAAAACATGTTATGATATGTAAGGATAAGGTTTCTATAATGGAAGATGTAGTTCAGTTCATTGAAAGGGTTCTGGTTTTATCGGTTGTTAGAATATTGATACATTCAATGGTTTGTATGTGGTTGGACATATCACATTTAGTGGGAGTTATGTGTAGGGTCATGGAAAATAATTAAGGAGAATATTAGGAAGTGGAAAAGTATATCCCATAGTATCTGAAAGGTTCAAAGATATTGTTTCCATATTTTAGAATAGATGAATTGTTTAATGGGTTTACAGATTATTATTTCAAGGTAGATACAAACATTCATTTGAGAACCACTACCTATGTATTTATATTTGCAAGTACAACTATAATATAGATACTAAAACTATATCCATAAGTTTTAATTTCAATATTGGTGGTATAGCAAATTAAAAATAAATATTTTATAAATGAGTTTATATATTCATAGAGGATACTAGAATATCATATATGATATAAATATGTTTCAATGTTTTCCTATTATTCATAATGTTTGGTTCACTTAACAAAAAATCCATTGTTTCATTCTAAGAAGAAAAATTTTCATCTCAAAAGTCACCTCATCAAAAATATTTCTGAGTAAAATGTTTAAGATCTATAAAATATGGATGAATTTATGAATCTTGAAGGTATACAAAAAAATATTTTAGTGGGGAATATGCTATCTTGATATTATGCCTCATTTGGGTTGGGGTGGCCAGAATCTTATTGCGAGAAAAACTCTGATACAATGGAATATTGATAATAGAATTGATTTTTTTTATACATATTATGAAGTTGGTGGTGGATCCTAACATGATTATCAATAGGATTATTTTTTTAGTTTGGAAAGGATAAAAACTTTCTACAATAGGTGTTGAATCTTTCAAGATAAATAATTCAAAAAAATATATGATTTATGAAACAGGATAAAGCTGGTGGTGTTTCATAAACAAAATTCATAAGTATGAATGTTAGAATACTAGAAGCAGAGAATTAAAAAGTATAGAAATTGTAGTGAAAAGGATGTGTCTATATTGAGAAAGATTAGAGATGAAAATTAATTGTGTCAATGTCAATTATGATTTCACCTATGGTTTTATCATATTTTATAAGGATTGAAAAAGGGTTATTTACATGTAAATTAATGGAGAACTTGTATAGTTTTTTAGAATAAAAAAATGTTCACCAGAAAGGGGAATTATGATAATGAATGAATATGGAAATGTGACGATATTATAATGAAGATCAGGTCCAAAGTGTGTTCTCATTATAAATATAGAAAGGGAATGTTATTGATTACAACTATTGGGCCATAGTATTTATAATTAGAATTATATCATTTATATGATGATTTTTTTATATTCATATTTTTCTTTTATAATAATGAATTTGAAACATTCCACCTGTGGATTATGACCTCATCAAAATTTTGTAAATAATTTTTTTTGAACATTTATTTTATTTATTTATATTGATATATTTCAAATGTTTTTTAATGGGTTGTGTATCTATATTGTAGTTTGTGGTTATGGTGTGTTTTCTTCATAGTTTTGGACATATATTAATATTATGGTCCTTATAATTCAATGTTTTTTGTACTTTTTTTCATCCTCTGTATGTTCATAGAGGATAACTTCTAGTTGATATGTTTTAAAAAAAATATATTTCCTCCTTATATATGTATCGAGATAATCCTTAGTCCTCCATGGAATTTAATAAATCATTTATTAATTATGAGAAAATGGATTGTAGTTATATCCTCTTGAAATACCCATCGGATTAAATTATCCCATTCATTTCATTTATTCAATTATTGTCATATATTGATGATCCATAAATATTAAAATTTAACATTTTAATACCAATGTTAATTATAAAGTGTTCATTTAAATCATATAAAACGATTCTATTAAAAAGATTTTCATACGAAATATCCCAATCATATATTATTTTTTTTCTCGGAAATTTCCTGATATGTGCATATTCATTATTAAAAATATACCCATAATAAGGTATATGATATTCCATGTTTACCATATATCATACAATATGACATATACATATCATATAAAATTATATTATTAAAAATTCATAACCTTTATATTGGATTTAGGGAATATTTATAATAAATTGTTACTCTCCTGAAAATTTCTTAACCAATTCATACCCAATTTCACCATAAAATTTAATATATTTAACGTTTAAGAATTTAAATATTTTTAGACCTATTAATAATAATGTTACATTATAAACTTGTCATTATAGTCCCTCTATTATTTTCCAGTGAAGTATCAAATTTTTTCACACCATGATATAACAAAAAATTAAATAACAAATCAAAAATAATTTGAGAAGAAGATAAGGGATATGATGACTTTGAATCAAATAAAATAAAATAAAAGTAAAATTGATAAGTTTCATACATTGGACTTTTAAAAATCCCTCGCTGACATTCATTTCAACCTGATCCACTATAAATAAGTAAACAATGCTAGATCGATGGTTCTGAACCCAAGCTACATTACTACCTTGATCCTCACCACCTTAATGAGGATATCTATATAAATATTTCCACCATTTTAAGTAGATCTCCCATAAGAATACCATCTTCCACTTTATTGGAATAATTCTAACTACAAAAAAGTTTTATGAGTAGACTTAGAACCTCATCCACTAATCCTATAAGCTCCTCTCAAAAATATGTTAAAATACTCACTAGTTAACCATATGATTTTCAATCCTTAATTTAAAAAGGATGAACATATAAAGTATATCATACATGAATGAACTAGTATAAATGAAAATAAGTCATTCCTTGAAATTTTTTTAAAGAAAATTCATTTTTATAACTACTTAATTATTCATTGACCTATAAAAATGCATGAAACATCCATGTTTTTCACCCATTAGTCAACTTATTCCCATAATAACCCTCATAATAACCACTACAATATTTATTCAATATGAGATATTTATTTAACACCTCTTTATAAATAGGTAGAAACAACATTACAAAATATTAAATTTATTGTAGTAATATATTTAAAAATCCCTATGAAATACCAGTCTCATTAACCCCCGCCCATAGTCTGAGAAAAGTGGATTAGAATAAATAATTTTTTAATATATTTTGAAAACTATATCTCCCCTAATTAAATTTAATGAAATAATGTTCCTTATACAACCTTACGATCTCCAGATATAATTTCTCATAAACAAGGCCTAAAATTCATCCAAATTCAGAACCTCGATGCTATTTCATTATAAAATAACATCTCAATGTTATCATGTTGAACCTTCTAGAATTAATACCACATGGTTACCTTTTATAATCATAAGATAATCAATCATCTTGAAGATCACGTTAATTCTCACAAACCATTACCTAGAACCATATACCCAACATATTTTCTAAATGTTAAGGATTTGTATACTTAATAATTTTGTGTGATATCCTTCATTAACTTATATATTTATCTAATCAAATCAATCTATAAATGTGACAGTACTTAAGGAAAACTTCTCATAAATTACATATTCATATACGATTCATCTATTTTTATAGGCAGAGTATAGTTTTCATCTAACACAGGAATCATTTCATTTTAGGACTCCTTATTAACCTCATCCTATTAATTTCCTAGATAACACCACTTAGTGTCATATCATTTAAAAATAAGACATTAATTACAGACAGGTCAATTATCATTACCATATTTAATTTTATAAATCCTCTTCTCTAGTATATATCCTTAAAATAGTTAACAATTAAAATTAATAATTCAATAATACACATAAAATTTATTTTATTCAATAAAATTATCATTAATATTATATACATGGAGACACTAATTAATTTATAAATGATTACCTTATTTAAAGAAATTTAATTTATTATATCTATTTAAAATAAGAGGGAAATTTCATGCATTCACACATTTTATATGTTCATATATACATAAAATTATGAATAAATATCCACTAATATCAATCATAAGTAAATCATTCACTCCTAAAAATTCATTCCAAAAATATCACTAAACAAAAAACCATCAAGACCAATTCCCAGATGTCTTACTTAAATTATACCTTATACATTGATGAATGTTTTGGTTAGGCGCATACTCATAAATGTTATGTCATTATCCAATAAATAGTCTTATTTATACCATTTCCAAAATATCAAAATACTAACAATAGAAATAAACCTACACTAATAATATTTTGAATAAGTTCACCCTATCATAAATTTATGGTTGATATAGAATGATAGAATGACTTAAGTACACTCCATGATCCCTATAAGTTCACTAAAATCATTGAGGATCAAAATATATTTTCTAGGGAGGGATTTACACACTAATGGATCATCTTAAATATAATAGTTATATAATACTAGGAATATCTACGCCTAAAAAACGACACCAAATAAAACACCAAATAATTTTAATAATGTACATAATGTAATACAACTACACAATTTATAATCCAAAAACCCAAGTACATGTATTAATATTAAATACATTTCATTTAACCATGATAAAGTAGAGAAAATATCCCTACTAACTAACCTATAATCCCACTTCAAATCCTTAAAATGATCTCTACCAAAAAGTCTATAATACAAAAGGTCACTACCCTTACCTATATGACGATGTGTGAAATTTTTAGATAAAAAATATAGTTACATATTTGTTGTGACAAAAAAACTCTATGGGATTTCACTATAGAACACGAACCACCTATACAGCTTAACATGTTTGATTTTTTATCAAGTAGTATCATATGATAAATTTGATATTTGAATATATTGAACATAAAATATAGTTGATTTATTCCCAAGACATATTGACAACTTATTTACATGATTTTGACACACACACGTACATCCCAGGTATTTTTTTCAAACTCCATCATATTTAAACACATAAATTATCATGTAACATAGAAAACACATGGATTTCATTCATTATATCCAAATATATAGATTTGTAGAACAGATGGATTATTTAGCATCATATATGAACTCATGTATTAAAAAAACACATGGATTATTATTGATCATATCTAAACTCAAGGATTGCGTTCTATTATAATCTAATAAATTTCCCTTAGAGACATCGATTAGCTTATAAAAACAATGCATGATCAAAAAAATTATTACATCTAACCAAAAAATTATTTATAATTTATTATCATATTTTTTAATAGATGAAAACCATTCAAAAATCCATTTATATTTGTGGAAAAAACTCTAAAAAAATCATTTTATATAAAAAAACATTTATTGTAAATGAAATTATTATAAATATTTAATTTAATTATCCTTAACAAATTGTATCAATTATTTTAATATCTTATAAATATTCAAGTAAATCTTAAATAATAATCAAAATTGTTTCCATCACATATAGAAAGAAGTTTATATTTGATAAATAAATTACATGTTACAATAAATTAAAAATGAATCCACACATCACCAATATAAGTCAAACGATTTCAAATAACTCAAAAACATCCATATATCATAAAATTGTATATTTTAACACATTGGTCAAAAAATTAAGTTTAATTACAATTTCCAAAATATCAATTTAGAATTTAATCTCTCTTAATAATTTTTAATTATAGAAAAATCTTTATTAAAATTTTATTTTCATCAATTAATAATCGATGGAATACTACTTTATATCATAATAATTAATTCAAAAAATTTCAATTTATATTTAATTATATTTCTAGGTTCTCTGGATATTATGTACGTAAAATCCTACATAAAAATATATAAATTCACATTAAATAGTCAATTAGATTAAATAAAAGTTTTTATTTCACCTATGAATTATCGAATCAATATTCTAAAAAAACAAATTCATCTCCAATCATCAAATATCAACAAACCCTGCCGACTAAATATAAATTTAGAAAATTATATTATGTTATAAAAAAGAAATTAATCAATTAGAAAATGATGATTATTTTTTAAAACATATATTTATAATAAAAAATTATTTTACATGTCATGATATCATTAATAAATGAGAAGTATAAAACTAAAATAATATCTAAAGGGTATAGAGGATTTATGAGAAACTATCATTCCGAATATTTTTCATCTAAAGGAATGAAAACAAATTTAAAACAGAAAATATAATTAAAAAATATAGGTAATATCCCCCATTAAAATTGGGATTGGGATGACCTAACAATATCCCAGTAGAGACCACTATGTTCCTAGTGACTCGTTAGGTTTTGGATTCTCACCACCATGCATCCAGTGGTTCGTAGAAACATACAATGTATCTAGTTATCTTAGAGCACTTCAACTATTACCCTCTAGGTTCTCAATGGATTCCATAATCCCCCACTAAACTAGGTATAATAACCATAAAATTATGGAATTTTTGTAACACATTCTCTTTAAAGAACACTAATGTACGATCTCATATTAGAATTACTACATTGAGTTTGATTTTATAGAATCCATGATTCTTATTTAATATTTCTTATGTGTTATTAATTCCAATTAAAATTTAATGGATATAGATGTGGATCAAATTATTTATTATGAAATAATTATAGTTTAGTTTTATCTAGGATCCTATTTAATTAGAATATTTTTTTACTATTGAATAAGGAATTTTTCAAAAGTTTATTATATGAATATATTTTAATTTTGTGTTTCTTGTAAAACCATTGGGAACATGAAAGAGAAATTATATAGGGAATAATGGTTCTCAGTTTTCTCTATAAAATGGAGTTATAAAAAGAATTTCCAAACTCTAATAAAGAGGAATTTGTAGGGGAGATTAAATTTCAGCTTCAAATTTTGATGAGTAGGGGTAAAGTCGTTATGTTCAATTCCTATAAGGAATTATCCAAAATTGTAATTAATATACAATGGATAATGCTTTTCTGAATAAGAATGATTATATTCAAAATAATTAATGACCATTGTGGATTTTAGATAATTCTAATAAATAGTTATTAGAGGATTCAAAAATAAATGTGGAATATGAAATGTTATAAAGGAATATAGAAGAGGAACATATGAAAAATAACCAATGTTTGTAGGTTCCTGAAGGGTTTCATCAATAATAGAGATAGGATATAGGATATGGTTTTTTTACTGAATGGAAGAATGAATAGAAGATTAATCAGGGGGAGGTAGTAGGGTTTTCTTTATAATTGGGGAAACCAAATGTGATGGATGATTGGATTTTATTAGGATATTCTATATCTATGAGTTAAATAATGAAAAACAAGTTCATATGGATCTGGAATCATTAGACAATTTTGGTCAAGATTTTAAGGATTCTCAATTTTATGAGGAGATAAATAGTTTTATAATTCTTGATAAATTTTTTTGGAATTTAGTTAGATGTGGAGGATGATAATCCACATCCAAGGAATTCATCCTAAAAGGATGCTCTAAAAAGTGTGAAAAATCCCTTTGTCGTTGAATAGGGAATTTAGGAAAATTCCTCTAACGAAATTAAGGTGGTGGAAGGATCAATATCATATTTATAGAAAAATGGAAATTAGACTTTGAGGGTCTTATTTTTTTTAATTATAATTTGAATGATGATTTTAAAAAACAATTATTGTATTTGAATATTCATATAGATATCCAATTGAACCATCTGATCTATTTTTTACTATATTAAGAGTATTTTTTCTTATCGGATCCCATATTTAAATTGTTTCCTTTAGTTTCATTAATAAATTGAGATAAGGGCCTTTTGGTTCTATACGCTATTAGTTTTAAAAATCTATAATAATATTTTATTTTCTTAATCATTAATGAATTATGAATCAATATTAATTGTTTATTATTCTTTATATTCTTCATCATGATCTTTTAAATAATTTTTATATTATCAAGAGTTTTTTTCTCATTTATATTATAATGAAAGAAACATACTATTTTTTAAAAAATGTGGTAACAAGAATTGGTATCCCAATTCATTCCCCAAATTAAATTATTAACAGAAATGGAAAAAATACATAAACAATATGTAAATGACTTACACCATCATGGGATTGAGGGGATTACAATCTAGTATTTCAGGAAAAACAAACAAACGTTCATATTTTAAAATGCATGTTCAATAAGTTTTGACCACAAGTAGAGATGACCTTTGTGAAGGGAAATGGATGCACGTAAGTCTTGAAGCAATTTTCATAAAAGGACACTAGATGAGACTCCAGTTGTAGAAATATTATGATATCCTAGCTTTGATCCCCAAAAACTCATAATATCGTACTAAAAACATGGTTTCAAAATCCAGTACAACATGATCGAAAATCCAGCTGCCAACTTTCCTCATCAACATTTTTTTCATTGAATGCACCAATATGCTGATTTTTTATAGTGTAAAACTCTCATATAGTGTCATAGAGTCTTCAAAAACTATCATTTTTATGAAAAGTTTAAAGGATTGGCATTAAGGTCCCTAAAATGATGATAAATGGGTGTTATTTGGTGTAACAATTTCGAAAAGAATCATATTTTAATCCTTCTTTAATTGTCCCAAAAGAAGTCCTCATCAGAATGTTTTATTATCTGGACTAAAGTATGCTCGGATATTTTACTTCATTCTTTCCTTCGTCATAAGGGTAGAATCTCCAATAAAAGACAATAATAATCCAACATCCCCTTGAAAAATAGTACCAAAAGGAAATTGAGAGGAACCAACCGCATGAAAATAAATATTCTTGGATTCTATATGAATTTTAAAAAAAATATAAGCAACACCAAACAACAAAGAAGAAATCCAAGCTTCTAGAAAGGTATGGAAAAACATTATTTAAAAATGATGGAGATTGTCTCCAATAGAGTTCATAAAAACTAGAATCCATAACTAATTTCCAAGTAATATCTTTTAATTTTATGTTTGGGTCCTTCTTAAGTTCCTTAAAAACATTAATAAACATCCTTTTTATGATATCAAGATAAACATCAATAGTCATGTCACCATTTTTATTATTTCCAAAGGTAGTTGTTTCATTCTCCACCATCCAAGAATCAAAATCCTTTGAGAAGTCTAATTTATCCTCTATCTCATAAGCATCCCTATAAGCTGAATCATTTTCATTATCGTCACATGAGGAGGATTCTATGTAATAATATCAAAATGAATCTATAGATTCTAGAAAATTTTCAATAGGGATGGGATATGGGTGTAAATATTTTTTTTCATTCATGGTGGTAGCTAAGGGGCGCGTGAAAATTTTCATCTCAATAATACCATTGTCCATCTGTTTCCATGTTTTTGTTGGATCCCAGAGGGATAAAGACATCAGGGCCAATCATTTATTTTTTTCCTTTTCTAGATCTAAAATTTAATATATCCTCCCCTAGTTGAGAGAATTTTTCAATGTCTTCTAGTAAATATTCATTATAATTAGATAGAATAGCCTCTTTCTCCATATGATCTTCAGGGATGGGATCCATTTTTTCTCTTTAGAGGTCATAGGGATGTGGAAAAAACTCATTATTACAGATGTTGAAAAAATGAGTATTTGAAGCCTACATGGATATGAAAATGTTAGTTTTATCATTAGGAATATCTACTTGGGTATTAGAGATCACTTTGGGAGCATCCTTTTCTTCCCAAACAGACTTGAAGTGGTGTTGGGGTGTGGGGGTGCTTTTGAATCTCACATCCTTTTATATAATGATTAGTTCATATGAATTTTTTACAAAAGGATGGAACATTTTCAAAGACATAGTATTATATAAACCAATTATCCCCATTTTGAATCCAAACCCGCGATGGAAACACTTGATAAATGTCAATTTTAGTTCATGTTCTAGAAACTGAGGGTCATGACAGGGTCAATGTAGTAGTGCCAATCTTGAGAGGATTGTTGGAGAGTCCAACAATTCATTTTTCTTGAAAATATGCAGAGGTAATCCTTGGAATCCTAGAAAGAAAGGAAGGATATGGGGTTTAGCATCAACATTGAAATTTGATGACCATTTAAAAACATTCATCTACGAAACCTTTAAAGACTGTAAACCACGAGTCCAAAATCTATAGTAATCACTCTCAGAAGAACACAAAAAAATAACATGCAAAGAATTCAATAATATGATATAGAAATTTTTTAATCTTATGCTTTCTACGGTTTTGTGAAAAAAATACTAAATAGGGTTGTCGTTTTGTAAATCTACCAACTAAAGAAAAACAAATATCCATAGAGATAATATGTACCTATTCCATTGAGAATTAAATCACTGATAAACGTCGATGGTAGTTTTTTGGGGGGTTAACGCACTCAGAGAATTTTGCATCAGTGGGACGAACAAGACACATGAAAACATCCTTTAAGGACCTTTCACCATAGTTCCCTGTTTGTTCAACGAGTCTAGGGTTTCTTCCATGGTCACCTGAGAGTGGTGACTCCCACACAAGATTCAACATCTGAGTTAAGAAACTTACTATAATTTAAATTTAAATTTTTTTAACATCAAATTAGTATAAATTTTTATTAAAATAATTATTATATCATTTTTTCCACTACAATATGATAAATGATTCATAAAATCTTTTTTATTTTCTTTCTCATCAAAATTTTTCCCATTTTATATATTCACATTTAATCCAAGAACAGATTACAAATACTCTAATGTATTTCCCATAAGTATTCTCCTCACACAATATATCAAAGTATTTTTTTAGAATTAAACTATTATATGAATTAATATTTGTGGATAAATAATATTTCAAAAGGATTTTTTAATTTTGCCTCCATAAATAATGACTCTATTTATCCTAACAAGACATATATTTTTTCATTTTAGTTACTCAATTTGTTTGAGGTATATATAGAGTAATATATATTGGTTTTACTATATGAATTATCATATTTTACTCTAAGTAATTTTATATTTATATCATTATATTATTCATCGTAGATTTATTGATATATAGATTATGATATTTTTCAACATCACTTATAAATATCTAAAACATTAATGCTTTCCCTGACTTATGTTCCCTAAAAATCAAAATTTTCATCTTAATTAATTTATTAATGAAATTAGTTAAAAGTATCTAAAATTTAGTAGAATAATGTCCCAAATTTCTAACATGTGTCTTTAAACAGAAATTCAAGGGTCCTTTTAGATTTATTTTCATGTATCTTATGAATCTTCTACACTATTTTCTCTTTATGATAAGTTTCAAAAAAATATCTTTATCAATTCAATTTATGAGGGTATATAATAGAGTCTTCTAGATAAATCATACACATGTTTATTTTTCGAATATAAAATGGCATTTTATGTCATTACATATTATCATCTTCTACACTAATATAACAATATCCCATCGAATTTTTAATTTGAAATACATTTTTACTATCTAACTCTCCTTGAAAAAAATCCTCCATTCTAGATCCTTGTGATGAAATCATTTCATATGAAAATAACTTCATTCCCATCAACTCAATAAGTTGGTATTTAATTCAATAATAAAAAAAATATTCTTGGTCTTAACTTTTTGAGGTTCAACCTCAATTATGTCAATTACTATTTTTTTAAGACTATATTATTTTCAAATATCATAAATATGTAACTCTGATGTTAAACATTATTAATTATGTTGGTGTTATCTAACATGTAATAATAGGAACCACTATCCATGACCTATGACTAATTATTTTTAATTTCATTTAATGTTATATCTATAACATAATATTTTCAACGCATTTTTTTATTGGATCATTAACATTAAAATAATTTATAATTTTTTGGAAGTATGTTGTGCATTCCTCAACACTATAAAAAAGGTGATCCTATATCCCACATTTTTTATATACATACTTTGATTCATTTATTCTATGCATGGGATGGTTTTTCTACTTTTTAGCAACATATTTCTACTTCACAATGTTATGATTTTTCATAAGTTGAATCTCCCTAACAAAAAGAATTATTTGGCTTATTGAAGATTAAGACATACTATCTCACCCCATGTATATATTTTTTCTTCTAAAAAAACAAAATTTTATAGTGGAGTGGGAACCTTACTACTTCCACTATATTAAAAACAAATAAACCATACAAAAATTAAAATGTTTTAAACATCAATGTTTTCACCAAACAAAATAAAATTCAAAAAGATTCCAAATTAGCACATTTTATCATCATTAGGGGATGTGAGACCCTCAAGGATCACAGCCTATGTAGTCAAAACCACCACCATAATCCCTATCCCATTTCCAATGAAGATCTAGAAATGTCTATGAAATCACTATGTAGAACCACGAACATACTGAAAAATCATCTACCAGAACCCACCATCACAATTCAGAGAAAACGAACTATCCTAGAGAACCCCTTCCATCAAGAATGACCGAGATCAGGCATCAAAAAATATAATGAGAGAAAAATAGTTTCATCAAACCGAGACTGATATAAACATCGTCATCTAGATCACTCTTTAGGAAAATCTCACAACATCTCAAACAACGCCATCCTGAAACCTCACCAAGAACCATTGCACATGGTAGACTAGGCTTAGAGAGAATGTATGGGAGGAAAGACAAAAGTTTGGAGTGTGCAGACCTAACCTGAGAGGGGATACCTTTGACTGAAACATGAAAAAATTTCTCAAAACTATCAATAGGAGGAAGAATACCATCAAGACAAAAAAAGAAGCAACATACAAGAGGGACTGAAGATCCACTGATGAAGACAACTACCCAGAAGAAAAACATCATCGACAAGAATCTTCAATATTAAGATAACAATAATTTACTCTATTTATGTTGTCTGGAAATCATATTATCACATTATTATTAAATATTATGTTATATATATCACAAAATATTTCTATGGAATTATTTTTTATAGAATATTGTTTTTGAATATTAAGACACACCATTAATCTCTACATAGTAGATTATTTTTTCTTAGTTATATTTGAGGATTCAACATGAAATTATTTAGATTTTTAGAAATATTCTATTAACATATTCAAGGCATTTCCTACATAAATATAAATTTATTATACCTACAGTAACTATTTATTTTTATAGAAACTTATTCATAAAATCAATATTTTATTTTATCAATATCAACTAAATTGATATTTCATATCCCAATTTCATCAATATATATGGATTCTTTTTATTGAAATGTACTTACATTACCATTTTTATTCTCAACATCCTTATTTAAAATATCAAATTCCTTTTTGTGATAGAAATTTTGATTAAAGAAATATTCAAACTCACACTTAAGAACATATTATACATAACAATATTCTTTATATTATTAATTCCATGATGAGTTTTAAACTTTCTCAACATCCTCCATGGAATTTCGTTATTTTTAAATAAAATTTTCTTCATATTATTCACTTCCATTGATTTACATTTCTTTTCCTTATTCTTCTTTCTGTATCACTATTGGTCTTTAATTCAATAACCTATAATATAAAACCCAAATCGAGATTTCATATGGTTTGAATCATGATATACTAATTTCTAGAGAAAAGAAACATTTGATGATAGTTTAAATAATATATTTATAAAACACACTATCCTTATCTATGAACTCAGAATTTAATTAAAATATGAATTGTTGAGTAAAAATTATTTATTTAACCATAATAATTCTGTAATGGGAAAATTTTGATTTAATGATCCACCTTTAAATAAAAAAACTACACTATCAAATCCCAACCAAACAAGACCCACCTAGTTGATGATAATCTGAGAGTAACACCCTAAGGCTACCTCCAATAATTAAAGGTATGAATACTAGAATTGAGTAGGAATATCACACACATGGAAGGCCGTAGGCTAATGTACTTGTACACACACACACATGTCCAAACACTTGTATAATGTGGACAAGAATAACGACACACCCTATAAATGAATGAAAGAAAACTAATTCCACATAAGAGTACACCAAAATAATAAAAAAAATAAAAGTTAAAAATATGTTCCCATAAATACTATATAAAATGTCCAACGTGGAAAAAAATAAGATAATAGTATATAGATGCAACTCTTAGAAATATTTGCAGTTCATCAAGCCTATCTATGAGCCACTATATCCTGGTCCATGGAGGACCCAATCAAAAGATTTATCAAATATAGGTTACACTAAATATTTTTTAAGATACCATATAAGGGTGAGAATAAACATACCCTATATAACAACAACAAAAACAAAAAATAAAGAATAGAGGAAAGAACCACCTCTAAATCACAATAAAGAGTTAAAATAAGATAGAATCTATATATTGTAAATGGAAGACTCCATGTCCTTAGGGAGTTTTTTCCTCACTCCCAACGAATTGGTTATCCATGATGCTCCAACAAAATTCTATTTTAAGGTAACTCACTACACTAATATCTCTAACACTATAGATGCACATAAATAAAAGATACATAGGTATATTATCACCCTCATTGCCTATTGGGGATACCTAACCCACTAGATTAGGGATCAAACGCCCTGGATGTCTATCATGGGATACCTAACTCATCCTAGGAAGAATATATATGGGATCACACTTTGGGCCAAGTGAAAGATACATGAATCATTCCTTGACCAACTCATAGAGGGTATGGATCTTTCAAAACACTGGATTAGTTTCCTCATTGTATATTCATGGGAATGAATACGAGGAAAGACAATCATGTTGAAGTGACTTGAGGGAGTGCACACTTTCTCAAATAGAACCAAAAAATTGAATAACAAGGCATGTCGACAAAATATATGGTCATGGGATACTTTCTCATCCTAAAAGTCTAAATGTCACAAGGATGGATCCACACCATTAGTGCCCAACAAAATAACACTATTTTTAAGTTTTAGTATCTAATAAAATAGATATTCCACATGTCACCACCCATGCAAATGTTTCCATTACTTCTATTTGGGTATCTCTATAAAAGACCATTGATAATATAGATCTTGTTAGATTCATCATTGTATCACATCTAAAAACAAACAATAACACAATACAACATAAAAAATAATCATAACATATACAAAACTTATATTTCTTTCCTCACTATCATTCCTTATTTTCATCAACAATCCTAACATTAGACCCGACTAAAAAATCTACAGAAAAAAAGTGTCATGTGACTTGTGAATCAGGCAATCAGGTATTGTCGAGAAACCAACCAATTGAAAATCAGAGAAAAATTTAAAATGAGTGTATAATGAAAATAAACACACAGGTAAGAATCTAGCATGTATCATGTTAATTTATAAATCATTTTAGGTTTTTGAAGAATGTGCAGGATAAACAATGAAACAATTTTAAAAGAAAGAATAAATCTAAAATTGTTAATTCCACAAAGTGTTACTGATAAATAAATAACAATAAAGATCCAAAACATAATTATCGAAATTCTAATCTATTTTTATCTCTATAAATATGAATCGATAATTAAATTAGAAGAACAAACGCCCTTCCTTTGATTAGTTCATTAAATGATATAACATTTTCAATTGTTTAATAAGAAGAACATGCTACACTTTTTATCTGCAACAAGGACCCTCAAATATATTTATCATCCGACAATAATATAAAACCTCTATCTCCATAGAATCTTTATCTATGCTAGGTTTTGAAAACAACCGTCAGTATAAAACATTATAGATTGTTATATTACCACCCATTTTTCCTAAAGTCACCTGGAAAACATCAAGATCAAAAATTCATCAAGTGAAGGTGGGATAAGTAAATTAATTGGGTTAGAAAACTAACTGAAAGTCAATAATAATCCCATATTTATGATCTATGTGTGTCCCATTTTAAAAACATGTTATCTGAGAAGATGTCCAATAGTTTCAACCTTTTCAAATTCATCTTGACTATTACCATGCCATACACCACAGTGTGACATTATGTATACTAGTTCTTGAACACACTAAAAAACAACGATCATTCATGGGTTATGGTAAGACCAAGTATATTTATCCTCACCGCATCCTCCAAAATTTTCATGTATAGTTAATCCGTCAAATAGATGACATCCCCCTCCTCCAAAAACAATGGCTTGGCCCTGACATGGCCTAGTCTTTCCCCAGTACACATATTACATTGCGACATACTAGGGACACTATAGCTTGCACCAAGACATGGTGTTTCCTTTTTATGATATAAAACATAGTGAAACCTATATATAATCATCCTAAACATTCGTATATTCTATTAAAAACAAATTTAATACAAACATTACATTGAAAAAATAATTTAAATTATTTAACAAAAAATAGTTTCATTACATTCTTCTCAAATCAATTATTTTTGTCCCTAAGAAAGATAAAACCAACTAAAAGTGTGTGTATTGGGATCCTATCTGATTCTACCAACCACATGATCTCTCTTATAGGTGATTATTCTTGAAAAAAAATATGTAACAAGATAATTTATCATCTATAACGAATATTCTCCTACTGATCCCTGATCACCACTAGGCGCTCTGAGATGTAAGAACTATCATTAATGGTTATCTATCCTTATTAAATAAGGTGTGAGATGTTGTGAATGTATATAATTATCTATGATATATAGAAGAATTAATTCTCAATATATTACTATGGTGGTACAAAAAAATAGTACTCTACCTCACCACCACTATGTAGTATTTGGAAAAGGCTAATAATCCTCTCAGATAGATATCTTTATCGACCAAATATCTACAGTCCTTGCCAAGGTGAGGCCATAGAGATCACATTGTATCTATCAAAAAACACAGAATACCTATATCATCTATTCTTATAAGACTTATGACTACTCGATTAAATTCTTGTCTACTCGTGGATGATATTCCCCTTATCTATCGTCGATTTCAATAGCTCTGGTTTTATAAGTTCTATGTATACATACTCTATCCAGAATATTTGTGACCTGTAGGGTCTCTCTTACAAGGTATAAAATTATTCTATAGTAATAGTGAAATTATAGTTAATTTTGTATGAAACCTCTACCAATGGAAGATGATCCTCCCTTCTATGGATACCTTCCAAGACGATCTCCCAAAGAATGTCATCCAAAATCAAAATAGTTTACTCTATATGGTCATCTTTCTTGGGGTGTAATATTATGATCATTCACAAATAAGACCTAAAATCTTCATTCAACCCTGTCAAAAATTATTAAATGATGTTTTATCATGGTCTAAAGTAATAATTTAGAGGACTTCCTGGATCCAAACTATCTCTTACAAGTACGTTCTTCCCAAACACTACATCGAACTATGTGCTTATATGGTAAGGAAGTGGGATGACTTGGTGAGTTTCTCTATGATCACCTATATAGCATCATGATCTCAAAATAAAGATGAAATCCTATCATGAAATATAGGTAGAAACCTCCACACATCCACTCTAGCACCGTAACTGGTTGGGGAAAACCCACTGGTGGATGATGCTCGACCTTAACCTTCTAGGTTGTGAGGTATTGAGTTATATGATCATAAATATATATATTTAACCAAAACCACCAGAACTATCACTAAAGGCCCTCATATCACTAAAAAAATTAGGATGTACTCAAAATTAAAATTTATACAACTCCCACAACACCTCCAAGTACATTGTGACTAGTACCATCATCCAACCTTGGAATAGTATGACATACTCCCCATATTTATAAAATCCATAAAAATCATATCCTTTAAGTATGTCATCACTCTAGACCCCATAGTCGATTTATCTAAGTTTTTCCCCCCCCCAATGCACAAAATAACTAGTGGGTTCACAATCATCAATTGAAGGTAACATTCTCCACAATAATTCATGAGGTCCACCTGTAATGTGACCAATTTCTCTATTTCCATTATCAACTATATCAAGTGGTTTTTCATACTAATAGAATCTTCCATCACATTACCCTTCCCAGAAGAATATATATTTTCAATACCATATTGTTATAGGAACACCATTCATCACCTTTCATTCAATTTATTGTATTTCTGACTGAAGATATACATGTGATTCTTACATTCGAAATGGATGATGAACCACTCTTACATAAGATGGTGTTTCCTAAATTTTAGGGCCAATAATAATGTTGTTAGTTCCATATCATGGGTGACATAATTGTACTCACATGGAGTCATTTTTCAGTAATCTTATTAAATCACAACTAGAATCTACATAAAAAACAACATATTTCGGATCTAAAGGCATCGTACAATACCATAAAATAAACTAACTCATTTGTAAGTCTCAAGATGGGTTTTCTAATAAATTTTTTTCAGAGCTCTTGAAATTCCTATTTTAATGTATCCATCTACACGAAAGGATGCCTATTTTCAGACAATGAATTTAAAGGTTTAAGGACTCTTTAGAAATAATTCAGGAGTATTTGATATTGTACTTCAAATCAAAGGAATCATTGGACCTCAGTCATGATCCTGGGTGTCTCCTATGCTTACACTTCCTCTATATTAGTCATGTACACCATCACTCCCTCTTATAAGAGAACATGTCCTAAATATATAAATGAAACATCAAGATATTCCCATAGTGATAATTCTCTCAATGTATGTCTAAGTCCATACTCAAATTATTTGTGTTCTCCTCCTATTAGGTAAAGTAAATAAGGATTTCATCTTTGAAATCCACTATGAACAGATCTATGAAATGTTGAATTATTCTGTTCATGAGTCCCAGGTAACCCATTGGGGTGTTTATCACATAGATGTTAAACACCAAGTACTAATAGTGTCCATAGAGGCACCCGAGTGTTACCTTTGGTATGTACTCCTCTCAGACTTAGAGCTGATGATAACCAAAATCAGAGGTCAATCACAGATAACTACACCAAACCGTTCAATTGTTTTAAGAGATCATTGATCCTTCATTGTGAATAGTTATTTTTGATAGTCTCTATCTTCAGGAGATGATAATACAAGAATATACTAAATCTCCCATCCACTATCTTAATGACCAAAATAAAGGATACACAGTTGGATACATTGATCCTAATGAAGACCTTCCTATCTGAATCCTCTAACTACACCATCAGCTCTTATAGCTATGCAGGAGGGATCTAATATGCTATAATTGATACTGAGGTAGTGCATAGTTCAATTTTCTATATAAGTTAAACCCTTGATATTGAGGTAAACCTAGAACATCCTCAAAAAATACATCCTCATATTCCACCGTCTCTGTTGGAAATTGAATGCTCACACCATCTACTACACTAAGGAATATACTATCTAACATATTAGATATCAATTGTATCCTCTTATGTACAATCCCATCATATTTTTTCTGGGATTCCTTCTTGCCAATGATAGTATATCATATCATGTATACTCAGACACACTTCATCCTCCACATATAATTGTAAATCTAATCCTAGACTACAATGATTCATTTTATACCTTGAATGACATCAGAAGGTTTCATTGTGGATATGATGGGTTAAGATACAAATATCTCTTCTCTAAGAATCATGAAACACCACCTAAAAAAGGTTGTACTCACTGAAACTCCATTAAAATGAGCCTATATGAAGAAAGGATGATCTAAAGGCTCTAATGGATTCTTCAATTCCTGAAAGAGAGATATCAAAAGAATGGTGTGTATCATTTCTATGTCTATTAAAACTTATTCTATAGTACAATAGACATAGTTCATAGATATTATAATACCCAAATATTATAGGATATATTCCTCTATTGCCTACAACTGTCCATGTACCTTACCAACCACTCTATAAACCCAGAATAGACCACCAATATGTAATGGTGGTGGAATTAAATTTATCATTTTAATCCTCCTAGAAATATCCCAAATCATATAACACATAAACCACACCACGGATCTCAATACTCCATCAACATACTATTCCTAGGTGACCCATTAACCGTCCCCCAATCTATTACATAGAGGGTTGGGAAATATCACAATATATGACCTCCCCCATGACAAGAGTATCATTTCATCATCCTTAAATGAAATGAATCTACATGAGTGCTATATTTTTTAGACCCTATATCCTAAGACTATCTCTATAAAAATCTCACATGCATGGGTCCTGGGGTCCATACTTGGTTAACATCTACTAATGTCCCAACTCTAGGGTTTCCACTATCATATCCAACAACCATTGTCTGGTCTATTAATAATATCTCCACCACAAAGACACACACTCTCACTCTAGCATAAAAAGGTATGAAATGTGATACCAATCCATCTTAGATATCAGAGTAATGTCCATGATAAAAGGTTAATGACCAAAAGTAACCATCATGATCCATATCCATGAAATTCCAGGATAATTTTTGAAATATGATATGTACTCTTTTATTTATATTTTTCGTAATTTCTGCTCTAATATCTATTGGATACATTCAACACACAACACCGATGGATAAAAATCATATTTGAATAGGTGTAAAAACTTTTCCCAAATGAGGTTATCATTATAATGTTCCTAAAACACCAAACCCCATCATCACCCACCTTTTAAATGTAGAAGGATTCCCACCAAGACCACTATATAGTTGAAAGCTGGCCCCAAAAGGTGTAAAAAATTCTCTACTATCTTGAGCTAGTCCATAACATTATAAGCTTATAGATCACATTGAATGATAATTGTAATATATATCTATAAATCGTGAAGTATTATAAGCATGTTTTCCTAATTTACCAATACAAATGAAATAATTATATTCTCTATGGCTGGAGTTAATATCAACATTCCACTTAGTTGAACCACCTCATACAAAGTTCCCCAGAATAAATAGGCATCCCTAAATGCATCATCATCACAATCCTGATAGGGATTTATATCTAGTTTTCATCAGGGAGGAATCATAATATATTCAATAAAAATCATGGTAAAAAAATAATATTGGGGGTTCTTACTAGAGAAGGAAATGGAAACCAAAAATCATTCCAATATGATGTTTGTTCCAATGTTTTATTTTTAACCAATTAGTATATGTACCGAGCCTACAAATAGGTTATTATAGTCTTACAGAATTGATACATCAAACATCAAAAAACTACTGAGGTTACCTACCTATAGATCTAAACCTGAGACACCTTAACATTATTTCCCTAGTTCCCAAACCAGTCCTCACAACAAGACTATCTTTAAACATCAGTTCTAAGACATCCTAGGCTCTAATGAAACTATATTCTCTCCCAACCCACCAGGTTCTGTCTGGCTAGTTGAAAGCTAAGAGTGAAACATCACGACCAAATCAAATAGGCTAGTTTCTGGTAATGAGTGTAGAGTATGCCTATTAAACAGATGGGTGGAATCAAATAAAATTACATGTATAGAAGTACAAATCTCCATAAAATATTATGATGTGGTAATGAATTACAGTTGACACTGTAAAAGTACGCATAAGATCCAATTCCACATCAGAGTACAAAAAAATTGTGGGAAAATTAAAAGGGATAAATACAATCCCACCAATATTGTATAACAATTAAATACTACTAAACAATAATAAACATCAACCTAGATTAAACTCCTAGAATCATATATTGTCTATCTATACAAACTATGATCCACCATGTCCCTATCCAATTAGGAATTTATTAGAAGGAATGTCCTTTGTAGACAGAACAACATGTATAGGAAAAGGCCATAGATGGGTGAGTGTAAACATACATAGTAGACCACCTTGAAAATAAAAAAAACAAATCACCAACAAGGGATATAGTAATAAATCACAATAAAGGAATTGAGATAAAATAAATATATTCCCAAGGATGTCTTTGGGTATTGGGTGATGTATATACTCACTAAAAGTTAAGGTATTTTTATGAAATTTCCAAGGAAACTCTCGTTCGATGGAACTCAATCCACAAGTCCTTCCATTATGGGAGGATCTGATGAGGCAAAAATGAAATGGTATGGGATCATGCCCAGGGATTATGAGTGATGATTTACCCCAAATGCAATATACAAGTAGGAAGAGGATCACACACCCTAGATTTCAGTAACGGGATACATAACCCATCCAAAGGGAAGTATATATAGTGGATAAAACCTTGTGTTGTGAGAATGGATTCTTGACTCTACCTTACAATAGGACTCATAAGGGATTTTTCATCCTCTTCTTGGGATGGGATGCATCATTTTACCCTCATGGGAATTAAAATGATGAAACAATATCATGTTGGAATGTTTCAAGGGAAGATACACTCACTCAAAATTAATATAGTCAGTGAGCTTTATATAAGGTATAACAAGTTCATGATCATGTTATAATTTATTATCTAAATAGGCTATTAATCTTATGAATGGTTCTATAAGACGTGTTCTATGCTAAATGACACACCATGTAGGTCTCAGTCTCATAGAATTCAATATATTACATGTATCACCACATGTACTACCATATACTCTACTTCATAATGGGCCTCACCTGAAACAACAATGGATTATGTAGTCCATGTCATATTCATCGTCATTACACATCCAGAAAGAAACAACTACATGACCCAAATCATAAAAACCACCATCACCCACACCACCAGTAGATTTTTTATTACCATCATTCCTTTATTATATCTTCGATACCAACATCAAAACCAAAAATGAAAATCTATAGAAACAAAGATCCAAGCATACCACAAAACAAGTTTCTATATAGAATCAATTCACTAAAAAATAAATCACTCGTGATACATGTTGAATAAAGAGATAAAATCAAGAAAAAATAGGGAAAATCCAATGATGGTTTTGTTAGTTTGGATATCATTGATGCAATCCAAATGATGGAGAAGATATTAAAAGAAACAAATTCAAAATAAAGAATAAATCTCAAATTTTTAATTCTATAAAGAGTACTAAATTATAATATAACAATAATAATAATCAAATAATTAATTTTAAAATAAATAATTTTTGAATGTATTAAAAACCAAGATTGGGTAATTAAATTACAAGAATTAATTCCAAACCATGGATTGGTGTGATCATAGGCAGAGATAATGTCTGATAGTATTGGACAAGAAGAACTCATTGGGATCACTATTAGTTACAAGGATCCTCAAATCATCCATCATTTAGAATAATTATCAATCATCCACCTCCATTTAATTGATCAAGAATTTATATTTATATGAACATCCCTTATATGAAATATAAATGTTGAAATTATTTTAATTTCTAGGTTCATCTGAATGATTCATGAAAAATGTCTAGATAAATGATTTGAAAATCAAATGAGATATACATCAATTAATAGGTTTAGAAAACCAATTATAATCACATCCAAGATCCCATATTTATGAACTTCATTTTTCCCTTTAAAATGGACCAAATCGTAGAAAAAATGTTTTTTGTATAAAATTTAGAAAGACCACTGTTACCCCTAAAAAAATAGCGATACCTTACCAATGGTGATTCTTGAACACACTAAGAAAGACCATCTAATATAATTTTAAGGAATGAACCAAGCCATGTTCCCCACATCCAAGCCACCAAAAAGGTAAGGGTGTGTTATCTCATGTTATATCCCATTGTAGCCTCCTCTGAAAATCAAGAATTGTAAATGTTGTTTCCCCCCATGTCTATTTTATTCTGAAGCACACATGGGCCACTATGTCTTTCAATTGGCCTTAGTGTTTCCTGTTATAGAAAAAAACTATAAATTATATATTTAAGCATCCAAAAACTTTTCTTGGGGAAAGAAAAAGATTGTAAAATTTTCAATTTATATTGAACATATCTTATAAAAATATTCCAAAATATTTAAAAAAATGGACTCATTTTATAATTCTCGTGAAAAAAAAAGAAAATAAAAGTTATTCAAAACAAATCCACAAACTAATTTTTTTATATCTTTAATGGGGAATTAAATGACACCACCAATAAAAAATGAGATCATTTCATTATTTTCAACATTACTAATCATGTTTTCTTATCCATAGAAGTAAACATGTATTTAATAAGTATGAACTATGTATGATTTTTCCAATGACTGATAAGTATACATGCAAGAAATAAATAAAATATATAATGTTAATAAACAATAAATAATCAATATTATTAACAAAAAAACTAAACTTTGGATAACCATTAAATATATATATATATATATATAATCTATGTATATGCATTTTTTTAAAGAATAATTATTTAGAAAAATAGCAATAAAAATTATGGAATTATAATTAATTTATAGACCATGTTTTTCATAAAAAAACCCTTTTATAAAAATATTTGTTTTATCTATTTCCAAATGAAAAGCATAATTTTCCAAAAAAAATCACTATAAACACATCATTTTCCATAGTCACCACTAGAAACTCTTTGATTATTTAAAATCAACTAATTATATAGGAAATAGTATGCATAATCTAATCAAATTATTTTATCTAGCATACCACCATGAGACATCAGTCACACATATAATATCAAATTATAATTTTACTAGTACCACTATGTAAACCAAATATTCACCTATTATATATCAAACCTAAAAAACAAATTTTTTACTACGATAAAGAGTGAGGTGTTACATTTTATCCTTGGTTATTCCATCCATTTCTCATCACAACAAACTCTATTTCTGTCTAAAATTTACCCCGAATAAAATTTATATGTTTCAAAAATAGATATAATAAGAAATCACACTTCAAACATTAACATTCTTATGAAATGATAAATTTCCCAAATAAATTTTAATTATGTAATTTGGTAAAAACCTAACCTTTCTTAAGGGTTTTCATGAAAAAAATATCCCCATATATTTTTATATAGTGTTATGGTTTCTAAAAAAACCCTAATAATCAAATCTTTTCCTAATAATAAGTAAATAAAAAATCATAAATGGATTTGATAATCATGTAGAAAGTATAGAATCCTCCTACAAATAAATTGATTCTCAACATACCCATAGATTCACAAATTTATGATCTTTTCAAGATGAATCATTAAGTCAGATAGTATAACTACTTTATTAATCATACATATTTAAACCAATGAATATAACCCTCTATTTAATGGTATTTGGAACAATATTTACACATTTGGAATCCCTTATGTTGAATTTATACAAATCATGACATTTTGTCATAATCCCCATGTAACATACAATATAAGAGTTCACATAATCTGTTGACTGGTATGTTCCATTTCTAACATGGAATTACCTTTATGTAACTCATTATTTCTATGGTATTGGAAAAGAATATTCATAGAGTAGAAGTACTTAATGTGTAATAGACATCATGTCAACTGGAACATCCCTATGCCAAATGAGGAAAAACTCAATTTAATGACTAAAATGTATGAATATTAAAATTGAGTTTCATGGGTCATTAACACAAAACTTGACACTTTAAATGATTCATAAATATTAAATAAAATTAAATATCCCACATACCTAAAATACTTGATCAAATTTCACCCTATGATCGCTTTTCACCAATACTTCCATTTCCAAAAAATTTACAATATTGACATATATCAAATATGATAAAATGATAAGGCACTCCAATATTTATAAACTATACTATAAATAACATTTTAAATCATTTTTTAAAACACCCATACAAAGGTTTCAATAATTTATCTCTTTACTCTATCATAATTCATCTTTCTATGTCATAATCCCATGGTCAAATATCCATTTACTATATAATAAAATAAATAGTAGACTACTATAATTACATGTAGGGTCATCCTTATTAACTAAGTCAATTTTCTATCCAATAAACTAAATACTCCTAATTAACATACATAAATTCATTGTCTATATTTCCATTCAAATTAATCTAATTAATTATCTGTATCTCATCAATATCTCATATCCCATCAATCACTTGTCAAAAAAAGTAATATTTTATAATTAAATAAAAAATTTAAAAAAATCTGGTAAATCATACTTCAATAATTAATGTTAATACTTTATCCAAATTTATTAAAAGAACACAAATACATGGGCGTTAAAATTCTCCCTACCAAAGAACATCGTATCCGTGAAAATCCACGGACTAACTTTTTTATTGAAAAGTTCCTTCCACTATTTTCATATGTTATATTTTCTTTCCCATGTATCCTCTAGGAACACCATATATTTATATAAAACTTCTACAAAAACTACACTACAATATATGTAGTTTATCTATAGTATCCAAAATGAGTAATGGTTTTTATATATATTATATATTAGTTTCTAAATGATTCAATTTCAGTTTCTTAAATTGAGTATCATCTGGTAAATACATTTTCAATCGAGAAAAATGAAAAATGTTAAGAATTTATATATAGCATTATAAAAATTCCATATTTTTCTCCACTTTACCAATACCTTCCTTGAATGAAAATGTACCCACTTACAAGGAATCAATATCCAATACCTTCCCAATCTATGGTGTAAAAAACATACAAATCCCTTAAAAATAAAAAATTATAACATCAAATCTTAAATTGTATACATAAACAATTAAAAGAAGGATTCACCTTATTATATGTTGATACCATACATTCCAAAATTAATTACACTTGTTCAATTACCTATTTCAACAAACTAGGTTCTACAAGAGTCCCTTAACTAGTATTGATCATAAATAATGAAAACTAAAATGGTTAACCTGATAAAATTTTAAATTATTCCAAGAAGATTAATGATTGATAATTATTATTATAAAAAACTATACTAATGATAAATTCTCATTACAAAACTTATGGAAATCATGAACACTTACCTTATCTATATCATCCAAAATATGAATAATTCTCTATGTTTGTCCATATTTTTAGGGTGGTAATCCATAATCATACTCAACAAATTTCCTATCTAATTTTAGAGACCCTAGAATGATCTAGATATAAATTAATTATCATTACCTAAGATTGAATACTTTATAAATCGGTGAAATATATTGGTTTTTTAATATAAATCTAACGAACATCATAAAATTAATATATTTAGATAATGAGTAAGAAATGTATTGATTTAGTATGTTAATAAACCACCACACAAACACCATTATTATTCCATGGTTATCTGGGAAACTGAATCATGAAATAAATTGAAATATAATTTTAATTCCACGTTTTAATTAGTAATGGACGAAACAACCCTTTTGGATACTTATGTTATACCTTTAATTATTGAAAAGGTAAAAATTTTAATTTGTTTTGTAATTTCCTTTATTGTATACCAGTAAAATTAGCATCAAATAACATGATACATATTGGCTCTTGGAGGATGTAACTCATAAATCAAAATTTAGAAACATCTCAAATATTAATTCCTTAATTCAATTGGAACGATCATATTTACTCTAAAATAAACCATTAAATCTTGTTAGTAGGACATATATTAGTGCTTTCTCAACTATTTTTTGTATATTTTTTCCATTTTTATTTCCCTTGAGATAACTAGTTCTCTGTCACTAAACCCAAAAAAGGAATTCCAAATTAATACAAAATATGATTATACCATCCATTATTTCCTCAAATTTTAATTTAATATTTTCCAAAATTTCCATTAACTACAACCGTTCTCCAACTCCACCCCCCATGAGTTGAAGTATTCTAAAAAATTAATTTTCTATAAAATTTCATTTTTCTATATTACACATAATCTCATGATAAAATATTAAATGACACATTACCCACCAATGTGGTCTCAGGTTGAGGTTTCATTTTTAGAAAATTTAATTCAAACTCTTATGATCTGAAAAAAATAAATCACTCACAAAAAGGTAATTCAAATGATATAATAATGAAAAATAGAGGCCAATTAATTATCATGTGTTTTGATAATTCATCTCATTGGGTGTCAACTACCTAGATCTATATATCAAAACCTTTCATCCTTTCATCGGAACACATCCTAATACAAAAATAGATGTGGAATAATTCAATTTATAATCATTTGTTATTTTATAATAAGTCTTTCTTTTTATTACTCTAATGACTTTGGGATCTATATGTTATGATAAATTTAACTCCATTTAAGATAAAGGTTTTCATAGTAGAATCTAATCTCATCTGGTTCCACGAAGAGAACACTTTGACAATAATAATACATTTGATCCATGAAATTACTTATTCAGTCCATCTAAATAATAAATTGATACATTTCATCTTAAGATAATGTAATTTGATGATATTTCTAGGATTTAAATTATAATAAAGTTGGAAGTAATCTTGAACCATACATAATTCCATTCAATCCATGGTGTATCAATTTTTATAAAATATAACAATAACTCAACCAGTAACTCAAATTGATCAATCAATCATTTCAAGATAAATAGATACATTGTTAATGTATCAAATAATATAGAATAAATCATGGAACTTTTCTAAATGGTTCCTTGAATTGTGGGGCTTCTGATATCTACCTTTACCACCTCTGATTCTAGAAAATCTAGAAAGTCATTTTCTTCAATAAATTATGGAACTATAATTACCTCTTGAAAAACCCTCACCACGCTTTGAGATTTTCTCACCTTAGTTATCAATATCCCATAAAATTACATCCTTGATCATTATACTATGATGGATATATTATTTACCATCCTTGAAAATCTCAGATAGCACTTATTTAGATATGGACGCTTTCCACACTGAAGCTCGAATGATGTGGTTCTGGATAATTTAACTCTTAATGTTCCACTACACCACATTTTAAAAACACTATTAGTCTCTTCCATAGAGATATGTAAGAAGATGAACCTATAGTATTTCCTTAAAACTCTTTCATTTCCCTCTTATGGACACTAAAATAATTTTTTCCCACCTTTCATGGGAGTAAATGTTCCTCCACACCAAATGTCTAACATATTTTCCATTTCCAAAATGACCCTACTAACCACATACATGTAATTAAGTAGAATTAATAAAATAATCATATATCATATATGTAGCTATTACCATATCTCAAACCCTATATCCTTTAGGTATTCATTAATCACAAGTATTAACACATACTAGAAAAGATCAAAAAATTGATTTATATCCCATAATAAACATATTACATACCTTAAACATCAATTAATATTGAGAAAGATTCAAAAAAACCCCATAGATAACAATAATTAATAAATTTTTTCCATAAACAAGTCGAGTACATATCTGTGTGATGTTTAACTTCAGTCTTCAATAGCGAAAAACGAGTTTCTCATGTATATTTTTTTTCAGTTTTGACAATAGTTACCTCATGATGTTATTTAAAGTGATATTATAAATAATTTTTTCTTGTTGATTACTTTTAAAAAATTTATAAGTTTTGTTTATTTAGTGGTGGATTTTCATATATTGTTTTTGAAACTGACAGGGAAAACAATTTATCATGTTGTATTTTCAAAAAAACTAAGGATATAAATACTTATCACCTCATATTTTATATAACTATCATGGTAAATCAGTTTTTAAATTTTTTCATGTCAATTATAGATCATTTTTAATGGATGTTTTAAAAAATAATTCATATAAACTAGCCTAACAATAAATAGTTTGAGGGGATTTTCGACGTTGGGTATATCAAAACAGATACAGAAAAACATTTCCCATGTTTGTTTTTTGAAAAAAAAAATATCATAAATTCATTATCACATTAGTTTTCCAATTAAATAATGATAATTAAAATTTTTAAAATTTTCAAGAATGTTATAAAATAATCAATGTGAAAAAGAATTTATTTTAATTAAAATTAATTATAAACTACCCTCCCGATTTTATAGAAGAATACCACAAAGAGAAAAACACTAGAAACACAATAATAAAATAGAATCACAAAAGAGATTTATTTTAATGTTACAATTTTAAACTTATCAATTAAAATGTATATTAAAAATGAACTAAAAGAAAATTTTAAATATGAAATACTCTACCCATTTTATTTATAATTTTCTTTGCTCAGGTTTAATATAAAAATAAGGGTAATAAAAAAGATACAATTTAATAAGAAATCATTCAACATGCATTTTTATATAATTAATGAAAAAATGAAGGAATTTTTATAATAAAATGTAACATTTTTGGAATTTTGTAACTAACATAGTTGAAATTATTTAAATCATAAATCTTAGAACATGGTATCCACATTCCTTTACAACTCCTTGAATATGGAAATTCTGTCTATTTTTTTAAATTTATATTAAAATTTTATGTACTTGCAACCACAATGTAGTAATTATAAATGAAAAGTCACCTTTTCTTTTATAATTTTTTTATTTTATACCTTATATAATGTTGTCAATCTAATGTAATCCAATTTCATATTTAAAATAATAAATATGAATTAAATTAAAATGTAATTAAGATATATACAAGTATTTAAATAATCAAAACAATGTGATAAATACATTCTTGAAATTACCTCTCACATCACCATTTAAATAGCATATAAAGTATTTTTTTTCTTCTAACACCAAAATATTTTATGACATTTTTTCATTGAATAAATTAAATTTCATTTACATAACACTTTTTAACAAATAATGATATACTATTATTATTATTATTTAAATATGACCATTATAACCTAGAAGCTAAACATGGTGGTATTATTTGGAATTTAAAAAATAAATTTAATATATTGGTTTTATAAAACTAAATCCTTCTAAAAATTACATAATTTTGGATTAAAGTATGAATTGAAAATCCAAATAAAAATCGACTTGTTACCATGGTTGTAAATAAAATGGTAAGAGTGAGTAAACCTATTGATTAACAGACATCATGTTTAAAACATGACTCAATTTTCTTGGTGTGGGAATATCTACACCATATCATCCACCCACTCTCTTATTTATCACATATGGAGGAAAATTTCATGTAAGTGACTTCCCATTGTTGAATAGTATTGGGTATTTACCAAAATTTCACTCCTCCTCAAATATAAAAGTGGGCCTCTTCCACTCACTTATCCATGCTAGATAAGCCATTTCTCTTGAAAAAACCTGAAAATATATTTCCAAAACATCCATATATATGTTTTATATCTTCTTTTCATATAAAAATACCAATCATATGATCTTTAATAAGACATTTGAATGATTTTTTCTAAGCGAAGGTAATTGTCTTCGCTAAAATATTTATTTTTAATAATTCATTTAACAACTCAATTAATTTCATAAAAATTACTACATAATAACACAAAAATATACAGTATAATAGGATTTTTGTTTCAATTTAATGACCTATATCATTCTACTCTTCCATCAAGTGGGAAGAAATGTTGTCAATCGTGCGTACGTTGGACTAGCACCTTGCAAACTTATGTAATTCTTTTCCATCACCACACCTAACAGATGTATATAATGAAATATTTAAACAATATTTATGATATTTATAACATAATTATACTTATAGAATTATAATATCACCCGAACAGTCTTACATTACATTATATTGGAATACGATGTCATTGCTCATGTGTATGGCGGCCTACCGCCTCACAAATGAAGGGATATGTTCTTCACATATGAATTAAATGGAAGTTAATAAGAATATATTTAATGAAAACAAGTGATACATATGGGATTTATTTGATTCTATAATGTTAATATTTTCTTTAACTGTCATTCATTTCATTCTCTATGAAAATAGAAATAGCATTCATTCCTACGTACGCCCTACTGTCTCCCGAAATTTTATAATACATTTTCTATCTACAAATTTAATGTATTAACCTAAATAAATATATAATTAATATATAGTATATCTATATCATGGTTATAATTATATATATTATGGAACCATAATTAATTTAAAAGGGTCGAAATTACCAAAACAAATCATACATGAAAAACGTAGAAGTTATTACCCAACAAAAAGTTTTTTATAAGGAATTATTAACAAATAGGTAAACATTTTTCATAAGTAAATCATTTATATTAATTTATATATGAGTATGTATATTTCATATATTTATAATAAACATATATATATTATAATTTAGGTTTTAATGAGTATAAAAGATGTCAATATTTACGGTATGGGCTTTGTAGTCTGTCATTTATTTCTACATGACATAGTCTGTATTAACCACTTTTTTGTGATGTGTATATAAGGAAAATTTTAAATTTTATATTAATAACATACTTGTATTAATGATATTTAAAGCTTCATTATATTTTCTTCTTTAATATTTCTTATGATTCAACAGATTACCATACAGTAAGTGATTTTCATCTCCGTTTTATTTTTGTGGGACACATGCCTTATAAAACACTTATTTATTTTTGGTTATTTATATAATACCAATGAATCTTTATTATGGTAATTCTCATGAAATAATGAGATATAAATATCCATATAATTATAAATTTTTTCATATGTATTTTGATTTGAAAGATACCGATGTGGTAAAAGAATTTATGTTACAATAAAATTGTTTCTCATGATTGTTTGTGATTATGTTTTTTATATTGATATATTATGACATATATATCAAAAAACTCAAAAAAATTATTTTCTTCAAGTTATTTTAGGAAATTTATTATTTTCCTTTCATTTTATTCTCTTTATAAACTCAATATTATAATAAAATGTTTTTAAGGGAAACTTGAATTTATTGATCTCTATGGTCAAAAATCCATTTTCACCCATTTACATGTTTTATAAAAATGATTTAAAGAATTTTTTCCAAATTTAAATTGTTATTCTAAAGAAATTTATACACATGTTTTATTTTAACCAGTTGTTTTATGAAATCATATTTTTTTCTAATATATTATTTTTCATGTTTTACCTATATTTTATGAGAATATTTTATTTATCATGTATTTATTGAGTTGAAATTTATACCATCATTAAAAATAAATTATTAAAAGATTTAATTACAAATTTTCATGTCTATTTCGAAAGAAAATCTTTTCCTTGAAATTTGCAATTAATTTAGTTATTACATAAGTGATTTCAAATTAAAAGGTTATTTTCTCCAAGAATGTTCTAATGATAATTTATGGAATATCTATTCATAAAATAAAAATAACATTATGTGTTGATTATATTTTACTTGGTATATGATCCAGTGGTACCATCCATATTCAATATTTTTATATTTAATGTTTATAATTATGATGTAAATATTTTTATGAAACCACTTCCTTTTCCATGGGTTATTGTATGATGAATTGATAAAAATTATTTGAAACTTGTTTCTTCTCCACATGTTATAATATGATGAAATAATTACAAATCCCATTTTCTTTATCATGTGTTATGACATGAGGAATGTTTTAAGATATTGTGACAGAAGAATTTATGAATTCTATGATGGTTTGACCCTATATCTCCCAATAAAACATGTTATAAATTTTTATATATGATAAGATAATGATGGGAAACAAGATAAGGTGCTTGATATTCTATGGGAGATAATTTGATTTTCTTTATCCACTATAGAAAATATGCAATGACTCATAATCTGTTAATGAATAGAAAATAGGTGATGATGAAAAATACCTTATGATTTGATGTTCTTGGATGTTAACTTGGAAAAATGAAATAGTTTATATTCATATAATGGTGCCACATGTATATGATTGGAATGTATAGTTCATTATTGATTTATGAGGATTTTTTACTCTTATGGTTCTTGTAATTTGAAATGATGAGGTTTTATTCCATGGACCATGCATATAATCCATGATATGTTGTGTATTATCTTTGAAAGTTATTTTTCAATCCTGTGCCCTTAATCTAATATTATATATTCATATGATCATTGATTTATATCTTCTATGTTTACCTTTACTGAGCATCTAATATCACCTTTTCTAATGTTTTCTTTCCTTAGGTTATGATGAAATGTTTATATAGGGTATTTATATGAAGAGTAATAAAATAGTAGTTATTTATGGGAGATTTTGAAGACATTTTATGATATAAGAAGATTTTGTAACTAGTATCCAGATATATAAACCATTATGAACTATAAGCATGAATTTTTGAAATATATTAAATATTAATCTATTATGATTTAATATATATATATGAAAATTTTGGGGAATTATAACTCTCTATTGAAAAAAAATACACAACATCCAATTTATGAAAATATATTTTATGATATTTGAATATATTTTATGATATAAGGAGATTTGTGAGTTGTTATTCAGAAAAGATATATAGCAATTTAGGAAATTTATGTTCCATAATATTAAAGATAAAGAAGAATCCAATATTTATTTGCATTATTTTAAAATCATTTATCAAAATTAACAATTATTTTTATATATCTCATTGACATCTCTATATGTGAGATAAATGTTGGGTCCATAAATCCATATATTGAGGTAATAACATGGACCCCAGATAGTGTATAAATATACCTATATGAAACAAAAAAAAGTATTTAGATATTAATAAAATAATATAACTAAAGAATATATGATAATTGTATTACATGGAAAACATATTTTCATCATGTTGATGCCTAAAAAATCTCCAATTACATGATCTAAGATATCATTCTTTAAAATCATCACATCTATTGCATGATCACAGATGTTAGTATCCATTGGATGTTAAGAAACATTTGAAAACAAAGATGAATATATTGGTAATTTTTCTTATATATAAGAAGTTTTATCTAATGTCATAATAGACAGTAATTATTGTTGGATATAAAATACATAAATTATTCAAATAAAAATAGAAAAATTTATAAATTATATTTTGTTAAAAAAATAACACTAATATGAATTTTTTTTTTAAATTTATACGTACCTCAATGGTATGTTTTTGAAAAATTATCAAAGGGTTCAAGTGAGACTTTTTCCAACTATAGTGACCATATCTATGGGAAATGGTATTCGTTCTAATCTATATATAATGTCTTCTGCAAAGACCATAAGCTAATATATCACTATTTGTTGATGATAAATAGTATCCCCAATATAAAATAAAATCCCATCTGAAATAATATGATAATGTGGATCCAAAACATATAACTCATAATAAATGGGATGTTGTGGGGGAGGAGGTGTACGATTTGTAAGAGTAGGAGGAGGTTGGGGAGTGGGATCTATAGGTGGAAGTCGAGGAGTGGGATCAGTAAAATTAAATTTTATTTTAATGTTTGAAAACATTGAATATATGAAATCTCAAATCATTTCTTATATCATCTCTTCCACATATAGACATTTTTATTTTAAATGATCTATTTATATTTTACAAACATCCTCTATTTAAGATGGTTATGAATGACCATACACTTTTTTAACTAATACACATTTCGGGTGTTCTTATACACAACATCGGTGTTCTGGATGTCCAAATGCAGTAGCTATAATTTTATAACTACCCATAGCTATGAAGGTCACATGTGTTCTCTTCTCCTTAAGGGATTCCTATATATAGTATTTGAAAAATTGATATCAAATCAAAATATATAAATATTTTATTTAACTTAAATAGCATAAATAAATTAAATAACTTTTTTACAATCCTCTCATATAAATCCCTCAACTCTTCAATAAGATATAACCCTTTTTTCAATTGGACACTATTTTAATTTCCATGTCCAGCTGTGGGAAGTAGGGTAAACCTCAATAGACACAGAATACTCAAATATCCATGTTTGGAAATATTTTTCTTTTAATTTTTATTCCATAATGATATAACCTCCATGAGATAGACAATGAGGGTATACATTTTTGGACTGGTTATCCAGATGAGATCTTCTTGTTTTCCATAAATTATGATTAAAAACCCATTAATATGATCATTAATATAAAAAACATTCAAAATAAATATTGAACTTATGAAATATGATTATTTTTTCCAACATTCAATAAAAAACTTCTATGTATCATAAAATATAAATGGACATATATCACATGGATTCTATTGTTGGTTTTTCCCAAAAAATGAAATTTTATTTGAAGGATGATTTAAAATTCAACAATCCTTTACTAGATACAGATAAAAATTTCTTCTTGAATCCTCTAGAATCAGGTATATCATATGTCATGTAATAAGAAAGGGAAAATATATATTAATATATAAATCAAGATATGTAAAATAAAAATAAATAACCTTACAAAAGTTTTCTCTCATAATTGAGATATTTTTACTTTTTCAACACTTATACCATCATAGAAAAAATTACTAACATTTCTGTGATATTTCACTATAATAAAAGAATTAAATTATTTTTTTGAATTTGAACCCCATGGAATATCATTATCACCATACTAAACTAGTATCATCTTTTCCTAGCTATAGGAAATTGATAATTCTTGTAAACATGTGATGTCAAGTTTCCTAGAACTCAAATTCATATCTTCCCTTATAGGAGTATGTATCTCTAATGTAAACGGTTTATTAATCTCCTCATCAGAAGTATGTGTACGGTCCTCCCTATAAGTATGTGTATGGTCCCCCATAAAAGCTCATAGTGAACCCTATGTTTCACATCCCATTATCCAATAAATCAAATTAACAAACATTTTGTATGAATTAATACAAATACAACAATTACATATAAAATTAATTGAAAAATAAAAAATCATCAAAGAAAACGTAAACAAAACTAAACTTATTTTTATACATATTGATTAATATAGTTAACTAAAATTAATGTAACATTAAAGATATATAAAATGATATAAATTAATGAATGATAATCCAATTATTAAATAAAAATTTGAAAATGATACAAACAAAACAAAACAATACTAAAAACAATTTTTTACCATATTTTTTAGAGTATCTCCAATGTAGTGTACCATTTTGAAGTAGAGTTACTCTAAAAAAGGTTTATGAATTAATAAATTATCCAACAGATTAAAATATTTTTTACAACATAAATAATGTTGTCTAAATATACTCTTTTAAATAAATTTTTATTTTTATTTAATATATTAAATTTATGTGAATTTCATTTTGTAAAATAACAATATAAAAAAGGCATTTCAGGGTAAAAATTAGATAAGTAATGGTAAACTGAACACAAATAAAATAATTTGAACAAAAAATTTAACGTATCAGTTATATCATGTGTTTTAATAAAAAAAATTAAAATATATATCTATTGTTTTAGAAATTTTTTAAAATAAACATGAAATAAATGTGTGTTACCTATAATATTAAGAAACTACTAAAGGAATTTTTCCCAAATTCATTCCCTATGAACTTTCTATTTGGTAGAAACTATGTCTATGATGTACAAATCAGTGTTAGTTTTTAATCTATACATGGGTTTAAATATATCACATAAATTAGTAGCTTCGCTATATTTTTCATCACCAATAAATTTCTTTTTTCCATATAAAATGATATACCACTGCATATTGGATAGATCTAGGACATTGGTTTTTGTCATTTGTTTCCAAGATAAAAGGGTTAGTTATAAATTACAATGTATTCATATTAATTTTCATCATTTCAAATTCAACATGTTTGAGGGAATTTTTATTGATAACACATATATATTGAAACTATTAATCTCAAGATTTAATGCAATCAACCTCTCATATTTATTCAATGAATCAAAAATATTCACTTGATGTTGACATTTGGGTTGTTTTTTTCACATCAAAAATGAATTTCTTCTTTAAACACCAATAAATTATAATTATTAACATCACTAATGTTATCATGATCATTCATATGAAATGTATATCCATAAATTTTACTCCCAGTCCATGTTATACAATTTATGATCAAACCACCCATAAAATATTTCAATTTTTCAAATGCATCTGATCTGCCATGTATGGTCTCTGTAAATCATCACAAAAAAGTTGTGATATTCTCATTTAGAATCGACATATATTTAGTATTTAGATTACATAATTTTAACAAATTAAATTTTCATGTTATATATGGATGATAATCATCCCTTTTATTCAATATATATAAATATATCAACTTATCTATTCACCTATAATCGATTTTACTTTACAGCCATGAATCCCCATTCCATCATAATTTATTGTTTAATTTTAATATTTATGGTAACTAATGTGCCCCAGTAAAGTCAAGTATTTCTTAAAAAACACTAATTTATTGTTTTTAATAAACATCTCAAAAATGGATTCTTCAATATGATATAGATTCTAAACATATTCTTTCAGTATCTTCATATTCCTTTCAAAATGGTTCATCTAACATAGTTATATAGGTCAAGAAATATTTATTTATCACACCAAAGGAAGTATTACATAAAAAATAGAATCAAAATAGGATAGATGAAAATACTTTAACATCGTAGGTAAATAAAGAATAAAACATTTTCATATTTATTAATACTTGTGAAATAAATATTAATTTTACTTTAAAGGGGTTTCTATGTTCGATAGCGTACCCAATACGCAACAACGAGTTTCTTTGAAATCTTACGTTGCACACTAGTAATATAACAATATTATTTTAAATGGTAGTTAACACGTAGCCATTGTATTGGCGGGAATGAATATAAATAACTAAAATATTAATATATATGTTTTTTAAATGTTTTTACATTTATCAAATAAAATATAAAGGCTTAAACTAAGAAAAGAATTCAATTTTAGGCATGGATACTCTAATATTCACTAAAAGGTAGACTTATCGGCTTTTGATGGAGAACCCTCTTTAAATAAATTTTTGGTCACTCTTATACATTTTATTGGACCAAATAAAATTCTTCTTTAGAACCGGGACATCAAAATTTACTTTGTGTAATTTTTTGGTATTTTTCCGATAAAGTTCATTTTTTAATGAATAGGGAAAAATGATGTATTTTAATTCAAACCCTCTTTTTAATCTAATTAATTTATATGATTATTTAATCTTTTTAATTGGCTTTAAAGTGAAATTATAATATATTTTTACTATTTATTCCAATATTTTTCATTGGAATTAATTTCACATTGAAATTAGACTTAAACTAGCGTCAATATTTTGATATATATTGTTTTAGAAAAATGCGCTATTTGTTCTGACAGTGGTAATTAATTATTAAATAAATTAATGGAACTTATGGGTTTTCAATTTTGTAAAATAGACATCATTTTTGAATTTGGAATATCAATAATAGCTTAGGGTGAATTTTTGGTATTTTTCTGAAAAACATCAATTTTGATGAATAGTGAAACCACTAAGTGGTAGTTAAAAAAATGATTTTTCATTTTAATGAAACTTTACCACTTCTGTGATTTGAATTTTAACAATCCAACATACATGGTTGTCATTGGGATGTAAAATGTGGTTCAATGGGAGGAAAATATTTTTTGGTGAATAGTAACTATTAAGTTTTGTTAATCGCAATTACTGTAATTTAAGGTAAAAATAATGTTATAATAATATAAAATTACCTTGACACATATCCTACCCTTATTGGATGTTTCATTACCGACCACAAAAATCCATGCTCCAACGTGTGGACCCCATGGAGCAACTTTGGTAGGAAAATGAAATTAATAACTTTTTATTTGAAGTTAAAATAAAAATGTCACAAACATGTATTGTGTTGCTAAAACAATTTTTACATGGGGTTATACAAGTCATAATTTTTACTATAAATATTCATTAGAAATCTAAAAAGATTTCCTATATCATTATATTTTTTTATAATTTTGATACATTATATAAATTAAATTATTTATGACACCATGATGATACAGCGATTACCCAATTATTTAACGATTTAAATAAAATGAAAATATAATGTAACATATAAGACTTAAACTTGTCAAAAACCAATAGTATGGGTGGATTTAGAATTATTATCACCTTATCGTCGAAATACATAATTTTGGGACCTTTAAAATCAGAAACGCATTATATAATAAGGTAACATTTTATAACTTTCCATGAGTGCCCCTCCTCTCCACTTATAAAAGGACCCCACCTCTACCACCTTACCCACACCACTCAAGCCATTGGCTCGACGATTATCTGCTCCATTAATCTCTCCACATCCCTCTCCCCAACCTAGAATCCTTACATTAGGCCGGAAGCTCTTCAAGAAACCCTTTTTGTTCAAACCAAAGGGATTTACCCGATTTAAAGGCAATGTCTTCTCTTGTGTTCTTATGTTTTATTTAGGTTCTCAAACCCCATAACCTCTCTTTATTCCATTATTTTGTAACAAAAATACTATCTGCAATATAATAGGATGTTTTTATGAGATTTATTCGAGCTACACTTACACACACCTCCATCTAATGGTTAAAAAACATAATGTTTCTGTGGTTGGCGAATTTCTGCCTCACGAAACAATGATTGTTCAATCTTATTTTAAAACCATTAATGGTGTCCATTAAGATTTCACTCTATTTATATATGATTAATATTATTTTTATGTTTTCCTTATGCTTCTTTATTTTTCATTTGTGTCATACCTTTATGGTTTCTATTATTGGTAAGCATGATAATTTCATTTTAGGAAATGCGAACTACTGCTCCCTCAAAATGATTTGATTCGTTAATGCCATATGTGGGACGTTAAAGGATGGATTTAATGATATTATATATTATATTATAATTGAATTATAATATACATTTATATCATTATGATTTCACTCCATTAAATATGAAATATAAATGAATGTAGCGTTCATGCGTACGTACGGCTAATCGTCTCCATGAACGGCGCATTTCATTTCTTACACCTAAATGTTATGTACTATTATAAATACATATATATGCTGGATATATATGATATATATGTTATCCAAATCATGAAAATCATTCTGGATATAATGAACCTTTGACCACATGGACAACATGTAATTGTAAGAATTCCATTTTTGACTTAAGTACCAAATGTCGACAAAACGAACTTTAATAACATAAATGATTACATATTGTTTATAACATGGAAATAAGTTGTATAAAAGGAATAGTAAACTTGAAAAAGGTTCTTATGCAAGTATAAATTAACACTAGTTTATTATTTATGAGATTAAAGAGCGATCGAGTCAAGTCGGACACGAGGTAAGGGACTTCGTCTCAATCTCCTTTCATTGAGACATACTTTGTTTTATACACAACTTTATTTTATACGGTGTATAAACCCCTTTGACTGTTAATTTTATTCAAAAGGAATCTTTTTCTAAGAAGCTATTTACTAAACGACAAAAAAGAATGTTTCTTTCAACGTACGCGGTGAAAACAACCTTTTCTGCCGCCGCGAGTATTATTTGGTTTTTGGCTTCCTCAACAAGCTGTAATGTTTTTAAAATGAAATAAATATCATATACTCTTTTATGTATTTTGGAATTGAAAATGGATTTTATAATGGATTTTTTTATGTCAATATATTTAAGTGATATATTGTGATCGAAATGTGGAAATGTTTTCTTTCCATTATATTTGTTTTATGTATTATGATTTTATAATGGTACATGGACATTTGACGGGTGGTTACGTAATAAAATATATGACAGGTGGTTTCGTGAATACCAGGACGGGAGGTTACGTTATAACCTCCAGTGAATTGGGTATGGAAGTCAGTCGTATGGCTATTCGATTATGTGATATGTGTGGAACTCGATGGTATGGTTATTTCATTTAAGTATGTTTATGTCCCAAGTTACCTTTATATGTTTTGTTATATATGGGTTTTATGGTAATCTTTTGGTTAAAAAAGGGTAAATAATGATATTTTATTCAATGAAGAGTATTTACTACTTCATAAAGGTGAAAATTATTACTTTGATAAAGTATTCATGTTTTACTTGTTGTTTTGAAAAACTAACAGTTTTCCTTATTTGTGTATCCCTTACTGAGCTTTTTATCCTCATCCCAAGTTTTTTTTGAAATGTTTTTCACAGGACATAATGTGGAATAGGGTCAAGGACGGAATCAAAGTAAATTAATTCTGTCTTAAACATGGAACTAGACATGACCCTTTTTTTCAAGTGATAATGTTTAGTAAAAAAAGGAAACTATGTAGAAGTAACTACTTTGTAATCGTTTGAGATGTAATAGTTATGATCTAATTCTCTAAAACAATAAACCTGAAAATATCCTCAATATGAATTACTCATTTAATTCAATATTAAGTAATGTTTAAGGCCGGGGCCTTATAGTTGGTATCAAAGGTCAGTTTAGACAACATTATGAGTTAGGAAATTGTTAAATTATAAATTAATTTATATAGCATTTAAATATTACCAGGTTGCTTCGCCTAAGATATTTCTTTGTTCAGAATGGTTTTCCGTAGAGGAAAAAAGGAAGCTATGTTGGGATGACATTAGGAGGAAGACAACCTTCCAAATCCGCAACCTAAGATGGTCGGAATTGGAACTGAACAATTTTTTACACTGATGGCACAGTTGAATTAGGCTATAAATGGTGGTGGTATCCATGCATGAGATTAGCCAGATCAACCATAGAGGAACATGTCAGTAGTGGAACATTTCATGAGGCAACACCCCCCATAATTCAGAGGATCATCTGACCCTGTGCTAGTAGAAGGGTGGATTAAAGCACTGGAAATGATTTTTGATGTCATAGGGTGTTTAAAACATCAATAGGTTTGTCTTACTATTTACCGTTTTGAAGGTGAATCTGATCAGTGGTGGTCGATGATGAAAAATATCAGGGATAGTGATGAGATTTATGATCTTCACAGGGATGAATTCAAAGGTATGTTTCTTGAGAAATATTTTCCTAAGGTGGTTCATCTTAGGATTGAAACCCCATTCCTAGAATTGAGGAATGAGGATGACTCGGTGGATGCTTATGAATCAAACTTCACTCGACTGGAAAGGTATGCTCCAAATTTCATACGAGATCCTGATAGTAAAATTAACTATTTTTACTCAGGGTTAAAGCCAATGTATCGAACAAATTTAGCTTCTCGTGAGTTCAAAATTTATGAAAATCTTGTTCGATGTGCGGAGAAGGTGGAAATGGAGTTTGCCGATGATCAAGTGTTCTTTGAAAAACAACAGAATAAGAGGTCCAGTTGGCAGGCAAAGGGGAATAATTCTTCAAATAAGTAAGGAGGTAAGAAAACCAAATATCCATCATGTGAGAAGTGTGGTAAAATGCATCCTGTTTAATGTTTATCCAAGTCTGTAAAGTACTTTCGGTGTGGTAAGTCTAGTCATATTGCTCGTAACTATATGGAAGATGATCAAGTAGGCAATGAAAAGCCAGCGGTAAGATGTTTTAAGTGTAATGAAATGGGTCATTATGCAAATGAGTGTCTAACAAAGAACTCAACTGAGAGAAATCAGCTAGATTACAAGAAGAAAGGGGTGGTGAAATCCTTTGCAACTACTTCATCAGATGTTGGGCCATCGAATGAAGTATTAGCAGGTACACTATTTGTTTGTTCAGATTATGCCAATGTGTTGTTTGATTCAGGTTCTACACATTCATTCATTTTTGAGATGTTTTCTAGTAAATTGGGAATTCCATCTCATGATATGAATCCTAAACTTATGGTAAAAACACCCGGAGGGAACGTTGAGACAAAAAGAAATTATAATAACCTTCTTATCCTTCTGTGCAGAAAGAATCTAACTAAAAACCTTATTTTTTTTCCTCTAGTAGAGTTTGATGTTATTTTTGGCATGGATTGGATTACTTTTTATCATGCTAAGATTGACTGCAGATCTAAATAGTTTTATTTTCAGAATGATTTTTAGTTTGTGTACAAGAATGAACCCTTTCTTTTGAAAACATATCAGGAAGTTGAGAAACTAGTAAAAGATGGAAATGAATGTTACCTTGCACATATTATTGAAAATAAAAGAACTGCTTAGATTAATGATTTTCTAGTGGTAAATGAGTATCTTGATATTTTTCCTGATGAGTTTCCTGGTATTATTCATGATCGGGAAGTTGAATTTACTATTGACTTAGTTCTTGATTCTAATCCAATTTCAATACCCCCTTATCAAATGGCTCAAGTTGAACTTTTAGAGTTAAAGAAGAAACTGTAGGAGTTATTAGACAAAGGTTCCATTCGACCTAGAACATCACCATGGGGTGCTCCTGTCCTTTTTGTTAAAAAGAAAGATGGTTCAATGAGACTTTCCATTGATATAGAGCCTTGAATAATGTCACTGTTAAGAACAAGTATCCTTTGCCTCATTTCAATGATTTGTTTGATCAGCTCCAGGGAGATAATTATTTTTCGATGATTGACTTGGGGTCGGGGTACCATCAGTTGAAAGTAAAAGAATCCGAAGTTCTAAAGACTGCGTTTCATACTAGATATGGCCATTATGAATTTGTAGTTATGCCTTTTGGGTTAACCAATGCACCTGCTGTATTCATGGACCTTATGAATAAAAATTCCCATGAGTTCTTGGATAAGTTTGTAGTTTTTTTCATTGATGGTATTTTGGTGTTTTCTAAAAGTAAAGAGGAGCATGAATGTCATTTAAGGGATATTTTGAAAACCTAAAAGAAAATAAAATGAATGGAAAATTCAGAAAGTGTGAGATTTGTTTAAAACAAATTTCTTTCCTTGGTCACATGGTTTCAAAAAATGGAATAACTGTTGATCCTTCTAAAACAAAAGTTGTTAATGAATGTCCAGGACCCACAAATGTACCCAAGATCCTTAGTTTTCTTGGTTTGGTAGGTTACTACCGATGGATTGTTGAATATTTTTCACGGTTATCTAGTCCAATGACTAAGCTATCTTGAAAGGGTGTTAATTTATCTGGAAAAAAGAATGTGATGATTGTTTTTAGGAGTTGAAAAGAGGATTGGTGAATGCTCCAGTTTTGGCACATCCTTCCAGGAGGGTGAGTTTGTTATCTACAGTGATGCTTCGTTGAAGGGACATGGTTGTTTCCTTATGAAGAATGATCAGGTAATTGCTTATGCTTCACGTCAGTTGAAAACTCATTAGGTAAATTACCCTACACATGATTTGGAATTAGCTGATGTTGTTCTGGATCTAAAAATTTGGAGGCATCATTTGTATGGAGTAAAGTGTGAAATATATACTGATCAAAAAAATTTAAAGTATATATTCACTGATAAATAATTGAACATGAGACATAGGAGATGGTTGGAATTAATCATGGATTATGATTGTACAATTCATTACCATCCTAGAAAACCAAATAAATTGGCTGATGGTTTGAGTCAAAAAAGTAATGCTTCATTAACCATGCTACATTTGGAATGAGATCCTTTGGATTTTGATTTGATGAACTTTGGCATAGAAGTTGGTGGTGCAGGAAGTTCTTCTGTTTTGTTTCACGTGACAGTGAGATCATCTCTATCAAACAGAATTAAGCAGGCGTAGAAAAATGACAGTGGGTTGCAGAAAAAGGTAGAGCTGGTTCAGAAGGGTAAGTTGCCTGAATTTAACATTGATAATGATTGTGTTTTGAGGTTTGGGAAGAGATTACGTGATCCTTGTGATTCATAGTTGAAGAATGAGTTGTTATGTGAGGCTCATAGTTCCCGTTTTCAGTTCATCCTGGCAGTACGAAGATGTACAGAGATCAGCAGGAGTATTTCTAGTGGGATGGAATGAAAAGAGATATTTCCGACCTTATTGTGAAGTGTTTGACTTGTCAACAGGTTAAAGCAGAGTGGTAGTTATCGAAAGGGATGATGCAGTCATTGTCGGTGCCAGAGTGGAAATGGGAAAATATTTCCATGGAATTTTTTGTGGGATTACCGAAGACACCTCGAGGTAATAATGAAATCTCGGTTATGTTGATCGATTGACTAAATCTTCTCATTTCCTTCCTATTTGAGATGCTTTGTATCTAGATAAAATTGCTTGGTTGTATGCTAAAGAGATAGTCAAGTTGCATGGAGTTCATCTCTATATTTTATCTGATCGTGATCCCAGGTTTACTTCTAACTTTTGAAAAGGCCTTCAAAAGTCATTGGGTACTAAATTAAATTTTTGTACAACTTCTCATACCCAGTCAGATTGGCAGTCAGAATGAACAATTCAGACTTTGGAGGATATGCTACGTGCTTGTTTGATGGATTATCAGGGATGTTGGGACCAACATCTTTCTTTGGTTGAATTTTTATATAATAACAGTTTTCATTCCACTATACAGATGGATTCTTTTAAAGCATTATATGGTAAACGGTGTCGAACTCCAGATTTTTTTGGATAAAGTGGGTGAAAGGAAGTTAATGGGACCAAAATTGGTGGAAGAGTTGGCAGAAAAAGGTTAGCTGATACAGAAACACATGAGAAGAGCTCAGAGCAGACAGAAAAGTTATTCGGATAACCAGAGGAAGGATCTATCTTTCGAGGTAGGTGATCATGTTTTTCTCAAAGTTTCTCCATGGAAAGTTGTGATGCGATTTGGTAAAAAGGAAAGCTGAGTACAAGGTTCATTGGAACATATGAAATTCTGGAGAGAGTTGGATCAGTTGCTTACTGAGTGGCTTTACCTACGAGTTTATCTCATGTACACAATGTTTTTCATGTTTCGATGTTGAGAAAATATATTCCAGATCCATCCCATGTTTTGAGCCCAGAGGTAGTTTAGTTGGAAGAGAATCTTTCTTTTGAAGAACAACCAGTCCAGATTCTTGACCGAAGAGAGGAAGTGTTGCGAAATAAGGTAGTTCAACAGGTTATGGTCTTGTGGAAAAACCATATGGTTGAAGAGGCAACATGGGAATCTGAAAATTCTACGAGGGATAAATACCCCCACTTATTTTGATAAGTGAATAAAATTGCGAGGATACAATTCCCAAAAGGGGGAAAGGATGTAACATCCCAGGTAAATAAAGAATAAAACATTCGCATATTTATTAATATTTGCGAATTAAATATTAATTTTACTTTAAAGAGGTTTCTATGTTCGATAGTGTACCTGATATGCAACAACGAGTTTGTTTGAAATCTTACGTTGCACACTAGTAATATATTAATATTATTTTAAATGGTAGTTGACACGTAGCCTTTTTATTGGTGGGAATAAAAATAAATAACAAAAATATGATTATATATGTTTGTTAAATGTTTTTACATTTATCCAATAAAAGATAAAGGCTTAAAATAAGAAAAGAATTCAATTTTAGGCTATGGATACTCTAATATTCACTAAAAGGTCGAATTATCGGCTTTTGATGGAGAACCCGCTTTAAATATATTTTTGGTCACTCTTATACATTTTATTGGACCGAATAAAATTCTTCTTTAGAACCGGGACATCAAAATTTACTTTGTGTAATTTTTTGGTATATTTCCGATAAAGTTCATTTTTTAATGAATAGTGAAAATGATGTATTTTAATTCAAAACCTCTTTTTAATCTAATTAATTTATATGATTATTTTATCATTTTAATTGGTTTTAAAGTGAAATTAGATTTTATTTTTACTATTTATTCCAATATTTGTCATTGGAATTAATTTCGCATTGAAATTGGACTTAAACTAGCGTCAATCTTTTGATATATATTATTTCAGAAAAACGCGCTATTTGTTCTGACAGTGGGAATTAATTATTAAATAAATTAATGGAACTTATAGGTTTTCAATTTTTTAAAATAGACATCATTTTTGAATTCGGAATATCAATAATAGCTTAGGGTGAATTTTTGGTATTTTTCTGAAAAACATCAATTTTTGATGAATAGTGAAACCACTAAGTGGTAGTTAAAAAAATGGTTTTTCATGTTAATGAAACGTTACCACTTCTGTGATTTCAATTTTAACAATCCAAAATACATGGTTGTCATTGGGATGTAAAATGTGGTTCAATGGGAGGAAAATATTTTTTGGTGAATAGTAACTATTAAGTTTTGTTAATCACAATTACTGTAATTTAAGGTAAAAATAATGTTATAATAATATGAAATTACCTTGACACATGTCCGACCCTTATTGGATGTTTCATTACCGACCAAAAAAATCCCTGCTCCGACGTGGGGACACCATGGAGCCACTTTGGTAGGAAAATGACATTAATAACTTTTTATTTGAAGTTAAAATAAAAATGTCACAAACATGTATTGTGTTTCTAAAACAATTTTTACATGGGGTTATACAAGTCATAATTTTGACTATAAATATTCATTAGAAATCTAAAAAGATTTCCTACATCATGATATTTTTTTTATAATTTTTAGACATTATATAAATTAAATTATTTATGACACCATGATGATGCAGTGATTACCCAATTATCACCTTATCCTAGAAATACAAAAATTTTGGGACCTTTAAAATCAGAAACTCATTATATAATAAGGTAACATTTTATAACATTCCAAGAGTGCCCCTCCTCTCCTCTTATAAAATGCCCCCACCTCTACCACCTTAACCACACCACTCAATCCATCGGCTCGGTGATTATCTACTCCATTAATCTCTCCACATCCCTCTCCCCAATCTAGAATCCTTACCTTAGGACGGAAGCTCTTCAAGAAACCCTTTTGGTTCAAACCAAAGGGATTTACCCGATTTAAAGACAATGTCTTCTCTTGTGTTCTTATGTTTTATTTAGGTTCTCCAACCCCATAACCTCTCTTTATTCCATTATTTTGTGACAAAAACAGTATCTGCAATATAATAGGATGTTTTTATGAGATTTATTCGAGCTACACTTACACACACCTCCATCTAATGGTTAAAAAACATAATGCTTCTGTGGTTGGTGAATTTCTGCCTCACGAAACGATGATTGTTCAATCTTATTTTAACACATTTAATGGTGTCCATTAAGATTTCACTCTATTTATATATGATATATATTATTTTTATGTTTTCCTTATGCTGCATTATTTTTCATTTGTGTCATACCGTTATGGTTTCCATTATGGGTAAGCACGATAATTTCTTTTTAGGAAATGCGGACTATTGCTCCCTCAAAATGATTTGATTCGTTAATGCCATATGTGGGACGTATAAAGGATGGATTTAATGATATTATATATTATATTATAATGTAATTATAATATACCTTTATATCATTACGATTTCACTCCATTAAATATGAAATAGAAATGAATGCAGCGTTCATGTGTACGTACGGCTTACCGTCTCCATGAACTGTGCATTTCATTTCATACCCCTAAATGTTATGTACTATTATAAATACATATATATTCTAGATATATATGATATATATGATATCCAAATCATGAAAATAATTCTGGATATAATGAACCTTTGACCACATGGACAACATGTAATTGTAAGAATTCCATTTTTGACTTAAGTACCAAATGTCAACAAAACGAACTTTAATAACATAAATGATTACATATTGTTTATAACATGGAAATAAGTTGTATAAAAGGAATAGTAAACTTGAAAAAGGTTCTTATGCAAGTATAAATTAACACTAGTTAATTATTTATGAGATTAAAGAGCGATCGAGTCAAGTCGGACCCGAGGTAAGGGACTTCATCTCAATCTCCTTTCATTGAGACATACATTGTTTTATACAAAACTTTATTTTATACGGTGTATAAACCCATTTGAATTTTATTTTTATACAAAATGAATCTTTTTCTAAGAAGCTATTTACTAAACGACAAAAAGGAATGTTTCTTTCAACGTACGCGGTGATAACAACCTTTTCCGCCGCCGCGAGTATTATTTGGTTTTTGGCTTCCTCAACAAGCTGTAATGTTTTTAAAATGAAATAAATATCATATACTCTTTTATATATTTTGGAATTAAAAATGGTTTTTATAATGGATTTTTTATGTCAATATATTTAAGTGATATATTGTGATCGAAATGTGGAAATGTTTTCTTTCCATTATATTTGTTTTATGTTTTATGATTTTATAATGTTACAAGGACATTTGACGGGTGGTTACGTAATAAAACATATGACGGGTGGTGTCGTGAATATCAGGACGGGTGGTTACGTTATAACCTCCAGTGAATTGGGTATGGAAGTCAGTCGTATGGCTATTCCATTATGTGATATGTGTGGAAGTCGACCGTATGGTTATTCCATTTAAGTATGTTTATGTCACAAGTTACCTTTATATGTTTTGTTATATATGGGTTTTATAGTAATCTTTTGGTTACAAAAGGGTAAATAATGATATTTTATTCAATGAAGAGTATTTACTACTTTATAAAGGAGAAAATTATTACTTTGAGAAAGTATTCATGTTTTACTTGTTGTTTTGAAAAACTAACAGTTTTCCTTCTTTGTGTATCCCTTACTGAGCTTTTTATCCTCATCCCAAGTTTTTTTTGAAATTTTTTTCACAGTACATAATGTGGAATAGGGTCAAGGACGGATTCAAAGTAATGTAATGTTGTCTTAAACATGGAACTAGACATGACTCTTTTTTTCAAGTGTTCATGTTTTGAGAAAAAGGAAACTATGTATAAGTAACTAATTTTTAATCGTTTGAGATGTAATAGTTATGATCTAATTCTCTAAAACAATAAACCTAAAAATATCCTCAATATGAATTATTCATTTAATTCAATATTAAGTAATGTTTAAGGCCGAGGCCTTATAGTTGGTATCAAAGGTCGGTTTAGACAACATTATGAGTTAGGAAATTGTTAAATTATAAATTAATTTATATAGCATTTAAATATTACCATGTTGCTTCGCCTAAGATATTTATTTGTTCAGAATGGTTTTCCGTAGAGGAAAAAAGGAAGCTATGTTGGGATGACATTAGGAGGAAGACAACCTTCCAAATCCGCAACCTGAGATGGTCGGAATTGGAACTGAACAATTTGTTTCACTGATGGCATAGTTGACTCAGGCTATAAATGGTGGTGGTATCCATGCATGAGATTAGCCAGATCAACCACAGAGGAACATGTCAGTAGTTGAACATTTCATGAGGAAACACCCCCCATAATTAGAGGATCATCTGACGATGTGCTAGTAGAAGGGTGGATTAAAGCACTGGAAAAGATTTTTGATGTCATAGGGTGTTTAGAAGATCAATAGGTTTGTCTTACTGTGTACCATTTTGAAGGTGAATCTGATCAGTGGTGGTCGATGATGAAAAATATCAGGGATAGTGATGAGATTTATGATGTTCACAGGGATGAATTCAAAGGTATGTTTCTTGAGAAATATTTTCCTAAGGTGGTTCATCTTAGGATTGAAAACCCATTCCTAGAATTGAGGAAGGAGGATGAATCAGTGGATGCTTATGAAGCAATGTTCACTCGACTGGAAAGGTATGCTCCAAATTTCATACGAGATCTTGATAGTAAAATTAACCATTTTTTACTCAGGGTTAAAGCCAAATTATCGAACAAATTTAGCTTCTCTTGTGTTAAAAAGTTATGAAAATCTTGTTTGATGTGCGGAGAAGGTGGAAATAGAGTTTGCCGATGATCAATTGTTCTTTGACAAACAACAGAATAAGAGGTCCAGTTGGCAGGCAAAGGAGAATAATTCTTCAAATAAGTAAGGAGGTAAGAAAACCAAATATCCATCATGTGAGAAGTGTGGTAAAATGCATCATGTTTAATGTTTATCCGAGTCTGTAAAGTACTTTTGGTATGGTAAGTCTGGTCATATTGCTCGTAACTGTAAGGAAGATGATCATGTAGGCAATGAAAATCCAGCGGTAAGATGTTTTAAGTGTAATGAAATGGGTCATTATGCAAATGAGTGTCTAAAAAAGAACTCAAATGAGAGAAAGCATCCAGATTATAAGCATAAAGGGGTGGTGAAATCCTTTGCAACTACTTCATCAGATGTTGGGCCATCGAATGAAGTATTATCAGGTATACTATTTGTTTGTTCAGATTATGCCAATGTGTTGTTTGATTCAGGTTCTACACATTCTTTCATTTTTGAGATGTTTTCTAGTAAATTGGGAATTCCATCTCATGATATGAATCTTCAACTTATGGTAAAAACACCGGGAGGGAATGTTGAGACAAAAAGAAATTATAAGAACCTTCTTATCCTTCTGTGTAGAAAGAATCTACCTGAAAACCTTATTGTTTTGCCTCTAGTAGAGTTTGTTGTTATTTTTGGAATGGATTGGATTTCTTTTTATCAGGATAATATTGACTGCAGATCTAAATAGTTTTATTTTCAGAATGATTTTTATTTTGTGTACAAGAATGAACCATTGCTTTCGAAAACATATCCGGAAGTTGAGTGTAACACCCCGATCTTCTACGATACGCCTCTCTTTCAATAATGCAATAGCTTGCATTGTACGTAAGTTCGAATTCTAACACACCGCAACTAATCAAAGTAGCCGTTATGAATAGTAATAACCACCTTTTAAAATTATAGAAATTTTATATTTCAAAATGGACTTCATTTTTGTATTCGTAATATCGAAATTATCCTAAGTTGAATTTTTTGTAACTTTCTGAGAACTTCCAATTTTTTATGAATAGTGAAAAATACTTAAAACAACTTTTTTAATCAAAATAATTAATTTTCATAAATTATACTATTTAGTGGTTTTAAAGTATAATTAGAATATATTTTTACCATTTTATCCAATGGTGGTCATTAGAATTAATTTAACATTGAAAATGGACATAAACAATTGCCAATCTTTTGATATAAATTGTTTCTTAAAAACACGCTATTTGTCGTAACAGCGGGAATTAATTGTAAAATTAATTAATGCAACTTTTATTTTTGTAATTTTGTAAAATAGACATCATTTTTGAATTCGGAATATCAATTATAGCTTAGGGTGAAATTTTGGCCTTATTCTGAAAAACTTCAATTTTTGATGAATAGTGAAACCACTAAGTGGTAATCAAGGAAACTGATTTTCAGTTAAATAAAAGTTTACCACTAATGTGTATTGAATTTTGAAAATCCGACATACATGGTTGTCATTAGTATGTAAAATGTGGTTAAATGGGGTAAAAATAATTTTTTGGTGAATAGAAACTTATTAAGTTCTTAATCGCGATTAGTGGTAATTAGGGTAGTTTAAGGTATAAATAATACTTTAATAATATTAAATGACCTAGACACATGTCCCAACATCATTGTTTGTGTCATGGCCGACCAAGACAAGCCATGGCCTAACTTGGGGACCCCATGGATCCACTTTTGTTGGGAAATAACATAAATTACTTTTTATTTAATGTTAAAGTGAAAATGACACTAACATAAATTGTTTTACTAAAACAAATTTTAAGTAGGGTTACACAAGTCCAAATTTTGACTATAAATATTCATTAGAAAGCTAAAAATATTTCCTACATCATAGTATTTGTTTTATAATTTTTAGACATTAAATAAATTAAATTATTTATGACATCATTATGATGTGGCGATGACCTCATTATTTAACGATTTAAATAAAATGAGAAGATAATGCAAACTCCAAGGCTTAAACTTGTCCAAATCCTATTGGATGAGGAGCTTTCGAAACCTTATCACCTTAGCCTCGAATTATATAAGTGTGGGACCTTTAGAATCCGAAAAGCATTTTGAAATAATGTAACATTTCAATCTTTCCAAAAGTGCCCCTCCTCTCCACTTATAAAAGGCCCCCACCTCTCCCACTTCATTTACACTTTCCAGCCATTTGGCTCGGCCAACCTCTGCCCAAATACTCTCCCAACATTCCTCCCTTACTCCTAGAAGCCTCATTTTGGGCAGAACTCTTCCCAAGGAAGCCTTTGGCTCAAATCAAAAAGAGTTACCCGGTTTTGAGGTAATGTCTTCTTTAATGTTGTTTTGTTTTGTTTTTCTTCTCCAACCCCATAAACTCTTTTTATTCATTTCTTTTGTAACAACACCAGTATCCTCAATATACTCGGATGTTGTTATAAGAAGGATTCGAGCTACACTTACACACACCTACATCTAATGGTTAAAGAACATACGGTTTCTGTGGATGGCGAATTTCTGCCTCACGAAACGATGATTGTTCAACACTCATATAACACCTTCAAAGGTGGCCATTAAGATGTCACTATTTTTATATATGATATATAATATGTTTATGTTTTACTTATGCTTCTGTATCTCTCATTTATGGCATAATTTATGATTTCCATTATGGGTAAAACGCGATAATTTCATTTTAGGAAGTGCGGACTACCGCCCCCTCAAAGTGATTTGAATCGTTAATGCCATATGTGGGATGTATAAAGGATGGAGTAAATGGTATTATACACTATATTATACTGGAATTATATTATACATTTATATCATTATGATTTCGTTCCATTAAATATGAAATTGAAATGAAAGTAGCGTTCATGCGTACGTACGGCTTACCGTCTCCATGAACGGTGCATTTCATTTCTTACCTCTAAATGTTACGTAATATTATAAATGAATGTATATACTGGATATATGAGATATATATGACATCAAAATCATGAATATAATTCTGGAGATAATGGATATTCTACCACATAAACAACTTGTAATTATAAGAATTTTATTGTTGACTCAAGTACCAAAGATCGACAAAACGACCGTTATTAACTTAAATAATTACATAATGTTCATATCATTGTAATAAGTGATATAAAAAGGATAATGAAATTGAAAATGGTTCTTAATAAGGTAGATATTAACTCTAGTTTATTATTCAGGAGGTTAAAGAATGGTTGAGTCAAGTCGGACACAAGGTAAGGGAATTTCTTAACCCAACTTCCATTCTTTGGGTTAATCTCCTACTTTCAAATTATGTCATGATATTGTTATGTCCTATTTTGTATATTTACTTTCTTTATGTGTACCTATAGTGAATACACATAATATATCTATTTTATTTTAAAAATTATCTTTGTAAGGACTTCGTCTCAATCTCCTTTCATTGAGGCATATTTGGTTTTATACACAAATTTCTTTTATACGGTGTATAAACCCCTTTGACTTTTATGTTTATTCAAAAGGAATCTTTTTTATACGAAGTGTTTTACTAAACGACAAAAAGGGAATGTTTTTCTTTCCGTACTTATGCGGCGACAATGACTTCTCCGCCGCCGTGACCATTATTTGAGTTTCGGCTTCCTCTACAAGCCATCATTTTTTTTAATGAAAAATAAATACAAAGTTTTAACTTTCTTTTATTTTGGTATTGAAAATGGTTTTGAAATCGTTTTTATTATATCAATGTGTTGTATTGATATCTTGTGATTGTAATGTGGAAATGTTATGTTTCCTTTATGCATGTTTTATGTGATACGATTATGTTATGGTTTATGATATGTTTAAACCTATTCATATGAGGAATGAATTGGACTTAATAAGTGACGGGTGGAGCCCGCTATAGCTCCTCGATGCATCGGCAGGTATCATGAGACAAACTAGTGTCTTGGCACGAGGCCTTGACAAAATCTTATTTGTGGTCTTGGCACGAGGCCTTGACTACGTGGTTATGATAGTATGGCATTATTCATTCCATCATTATGAAAGTGGTTATTGATATTGCATGTGATTATTCGGCCAGTAGAATATCCATGTGAATAAGTGAATGACATTATCTCATTTTACTTTTGCCATATTATGTTTAAGTTCATGTTTAAAAGGCTTGTGTTTTAGTTATACATTGCCTTAAATGTTAATGTTTATTTATGAAAGATTCCGCTATATTGTTAACCTTACTGAGCATCTGAGCTCACCCCTTTCAATGTTTTAATATTTTCCAGGATGTGAAGAAGTATTTTATGAATGACCTGCAGGGATAGTCAGAAGAGGATATGAGTGTGGACTATGAAGACCATGTTATTGTAGTTTGATTACTTTTTTATGTAATGAAAGACTTATGAATGTATCTAGTGTTTCCAAGGCTACTAAACTAATCGGTCTTTCGAGACTTGATCTTTTGTGATCATGCCAATGTTACGAAGTAATGCACCGACTCTGGGTAGCTGGGGTCGGGGCGTTACATTGAGAAACTAGTAAAAGATGGAAATGAATGTTACCTTGCACATATTATTGAAAATTAAAGAACTGTTTAGATTAATGATGTGCTAGTGGTAAATGAGTATCTTGATATTTTTCCTGATGAGTTGCCTGGTATTTTTCATGATCGGGAAGTTGAATTTACTATTGACTTAGTTCCTGATTCTAATCCAATTTCAATACCCCCTTATCAAATGGCTCAAGTTGAACTTTTAGAGTTAAATAAGCAATTGTAGGAGTTATTAGACAAAGGTTTCATTCGACCTAGCACATCACCATGGGGTGCTCCTGTCCGTTTTGTTAAAAAGAAAGATGGTTCAATGAGACTTTCCATTGATATAGAGCCTTGAATAATGCCACTGTTAAGAACAAGTATCCTTTGCCTCATGTTAGTGATTTGTTTGATCAGCTCCAGGGAGCTAAGTATTTTTCGATTATTGACTTGAGGTTGGGGTACCATCAGTTGAAAGTAAAAGAATCCGAAGTTCTAAAGACTGTGTTTCGTACTAGATATGGCCATTATAAATTTTTAGTTATGCCTTTTGGGTTAACCAATGCACCTACTGTATTCATGGACCTTATGAATAAAATTTTCCATGAGTTCTTGGATAAGTTTGTAGTTTTTTTCATTGATGGTATTTTGGTGTTTTCTAAAAGTAAAGAGGAGCATGAATGTCATTTAAGGGTTATTTTGAAAACCTAAAAGAAAATAAAATGTATGGAAAATTCAGCAAGTGTGAGATTTGTTTACAACAAATTTCTTTCCTTGGTCACATTTTATCAAAAAATGGCATAACTTTTGATCCTTCTAAAAAAAGTTGTTAAAGAATGTCCAGGACCCATAAATGTAACCGAGATCCATAGTTTTCTTGGTTTGGCAGGTTACTACCGAAGGATTGTTGAATATTTTTCACGGTTATCTAGTCCAATGACTAAGCTAACTTGAAAGGGTGTTAATTTATCTGGAAAAAGGAATGTGATGATTGTTTTCAGGAGTTGAAAAGAAGATTGGTGAATGCTCCAGTTTTGGCACATCCTTCCAGGAGGGTGAGTTTGTTATCTACAGTGATGCTTCATTGAAGGGACATGGTTGTGTCCTTATGAATAATGATTAGGTAATTTGTTATGCTTCACGTCAATTGAAAACTCATGAGGTAAATTACCCTACACATGATTTGGAATTAGCTGATGTTGTTTTGGATCTAAAAATTTGGAGGCATCATTTGTATGGAGTAAAGTTTGAAATATATACTGATCACAAAATTTTAAAGTATATATTCACTGATAAATAATTGAACATGAGACATAAGATATGGTTGGAATTAATCAAGGATTATGATTGTAAAATTCATTACCATCCTGGAAAACCAAATAAAGTGGATGATTGTTTGAGTCAAAAAAGTAATGCTTCATTAACCATGCTATATTTGGAATGAGTTCCTTTGGTTTTTGATTTGATGAACTTTGGCATAGATGTTTCTGGTGCAGGAAGTTCTTCTATTTTGTTTCACATGACAATGAGATCATCTCTATCAGATAGAATTAAGCAGGCGCAGAAAAATGACAGTAGGTTGCAGAAAAAGGTAGAGCTGGTTCAGAAGGGTATGTTTCCTAAATTTAACATTGATTATGATTGTGTTTTGAGGTTTGGGAAGAGATTATGTGATCCTTGTGATTCACATTTGAAGAATGAGTTGTTATGTGAGGCTCATAGTTCCCCGTTTTCAGTTCATCCTGGCAGTACGAAGATGTACAGAGATCTGCGGGAGTATTACTAGTGGGATGGAATAAAAATAGATATTTTCGACCTTACTGTGAAGTGCTTGACTTATCATCAGGTTAAGGCATAGTGGTAGTTATCGAAAGGGATGATGCAGTCATTGTCGGTGCCAGAGTGGAAATGGGAATATATTTCCATGGACTTTGTTGTGGGATTACCGAAGACACCTCGAGGTAATAATGCAATCTGGTTTATGTTGATCGATTGACTAAATCTGCTCATTTCCTTCCTATTTGAGATGCTTTGTATCTAGATAAACTTGCTTGGTTGTATGTTAAAGAGATAGTCAGGTTGCATGGAGTTCATCTCTATATTTTATCTGATCCTGATCCTAGGTTTACTTCTAACTTTTGAAAAGGCCTTCAAAATTCATTGGGTACTGAATTAAATTTTTGTACAGTTTCTCATCCACAGTCAGATGGGCAGTCAGAATGAACAATTCAGACTTTGGAAGATATGCTACGTGCTTGTTTGATGGATTATCAGGGAAGTTGGGACCAACATCTTTCATTGGTTGAATTTTTATATAATAACATTTTTCATTCCACTATACATATGGATTCTTTTAAATCAATATATGGTAAACGGTGTTGAACTCCAGATTTTTTGGATAAAGTGGGTGAATGGAAGTTAATGGGACCAAAATTGGTGGAAGAGTTGGCAAGAAAAAGTTTAGCTAATACAGAAACACATGAGAAGAGCTCAGAGCAGACAGAAAAGTTATGCGGATAAACAGAGGAAGGATCTATCTTTCGAGGTATGTGATCATGTTTTTCTCAAAGTTTCTCCATGGAAAGTTGTGATGTGATTTGGTAAAAAGGAAAGCTGAGTCCAAGGTTCATTGGACCATATGAAATTCTGGAGAGAGTTGGATCAGTTTCTTACTGAGTGGATTTACCTCCGAGTTTATCTCAGGTACACAATGTTTTTCATGTTTCGATGTTGAGAAAAATATATTCCAGACCCATCCCATGTTTTGAGCCCAGAGGTAGTTCAGTTGGAAGAGAATCTCTATTATGAAGAACAACCAGTCCAGATTCTTGACCGAAGAGAGGAAGTGTTACGAAATAAGGTAGTTCAACAGGTTAAGGTCTTGTGGAAAAACCATATGTTTGAAGAGGCAACATGGGAATCTGAAAATTCTATGAGGGATAAATATCCCCACTTATTTTGATAAGTGAATAAAATTGTGAGGATGTAATTCCCAAAAGGGGGAAAGGATGTAACATCCCAGGTAAATAAAGAATAAACCATTCTCATATTTATTAATATTTGCGAATTAAATATTAATTTTACTTTAAAGAGGTTTCTAGGTTCGATAGCGTACCTGATACACAACAACGAGTTTGTTTGAAATCTTACGTTGCACACTAGTAATATATTAATATTATTTTAAATGGTAATTGACACGTAGCCTTTTTATTGGTGGGAATGAAAATAAATAGCTAATATATGATTATATATGTTTGTTAAATGTTTTTACATTTATCCAATAAAAGATAAATGCTTAAAATAAGAAAAGAATTCAATTTTAGGCATAGATACTCTAATATTCACTAAAAGGTCGACTTATCAGCTTTTGATGGTGAAACCTCTTTAAATATAGTTTTGGTCACTCTTATAAATTTTATTAGACCAAATAAAATTCTTCTATAGAATCGGGACATCAAAATTTACATTGTGTAAATTTTTTGTATTTTTCCGATAAAGTTTATTTTTAATGAATAGTGAAAAATATTGTATTTTAATTCAAAACCTATTTTTAATCTAATTCATTTATATGATTAGATTATCTTTTGAATTGGTTTTAAAGTGAAATTAGATTAAATTTTTACAATTTAATCAAATAGTGGTCATTGAAATTAATTTTATTTTGAAATTGGACTTAAACTAGTGTCAATCTTTTGATATATATTGTTTCATAAAAACACACTATTTGTTCTGACATAGGGAATTAATTATTAAATTAATTAAAGAAACTTATATGTTTTTAATTTTGTAAAATATACATCATTTTATAATTCGGAATATCAAATATAGCTTAGGGTGAATTTTTGGAATTTTTCTAAAAAACTTCAATTTTTATGAATAGTGAAACCACTAAGTGGTAGTTAATGAACTGATTTATCGTTTTAATGAATCATTACAACATCTTTGATATGAATTTAAAAATTCTGACATACATGGTTGTCATTAGGATGTAAAATGTGGTTCAATGGGATGAAAAATATTTTTTGGTGAATAGTAACATTTAAGTTTTATTAATCGCAATTTGTGTAATTTAAGATAAAAATAGTGTTATAATAATATGCAATTATCTTAACACATGTCCTACCCATATTGGATATGTCATGGCCGACCAAAACAATCCATGGGTCAACTTGGGGACCCCATGGAGCCACTTTGGTAGGAAAATGACATTAATAACTTTTTATTTAAAGTTAAAATAAAAATTTCACAACCATGTATTATGTTTCTAAAAAAAATTACATGGGGTTATACAAGTCATAATTTTTACTATAAATATTCATTAAAATTATAAAATGATGTATATTTCGAGAATAAGGTGATAAGAGTTCGAAATCCACCCATCTATTTCTAAGACCTACACTTGTCAAAAACCTATTGGATGGGTGGATTTCGAAGTCTTATCACCTTATTCTAGAAATAAATCATTTTTTGACCTTTAATAATCGAAAATCATTATATAATAAAGTAACATTTTATAACATTCCAAGAGTGCCCCTTCTCTCCTCTTATAAAAGGCCCATACCTCTACCACCTTACCCATATCTCCCAAGCCATTGGCTCAGCCAAGCTCTGCTCCATTTATCTCGACACATCCCTCTACTCATCCTAGAAGCCTTACCTTAGGGAGGATGATCTTCAAGAATCCCTTTTGGTTCAAACCAAAGGGAGTTACCCGATTTAAAGGTAATGTCTTCTCTTGTGTTCTTATGTTTTATTTTGCTTCTCCAACCCCGTAAACTCTTTTTATTCCTTTATTTTGTAACAAAACCAGTATCTCCAATATACTATGATTTTTTTATGAGAAGTATTATATCTACACTTACACACATCTCCGTCTAATGGTTAAAGAACATAGTGTTTTTCTGGTTGGCGAATTTCTGCCTCACAAAATGATGATTGTTCAATCTTCATTTAACACCGTTCATGGTGGACATTAAGATGTAACACTATTTATATAATATATATATTATGTCTATGTTTTCCTTATGATTCTTTATTTTTCATTTGTGGCATACCTTAATGGTTTCCATTCTGGGTAAGCACGATAATTTCATTTTAGGAAGTGCAGACTACAACCCCCTCAAAGTGATTTGATTCGTTAATGCCATATGTGGGATGTATAAAGGATAGAGTTAATGATATTATATATGATATTATACTAGAATTATAATATAACTTTATATCATTATTATTTCACTCCATTAAATAAGAAATAGAAATGAAAGTAGCGTTCATGCGAACGTATGGCTTACCGTCTCCATGAATGGTGCATTTCATTTCTTACCCCTAAATGTTATGAACTATTATAAATACATGTATATGATGGATATATATGATATGTATGATATCCAAATCATGAATATCATTCTGGATATAATGAACCTTTGACCACAGGAACATCATGTAACTGTAAGAAGTCTATTTTTGACTTAAGTACCAAATGTCGACAAAACGAACTTTATTAACTTAAATGATTACATATTGTTTATAACATGGAAATAAGTTGAATAAAAGAAATAATAAACTTTAAAAAGGATCTTAAGAAAGTATAAATTAACACTAGTTTATTATTCAGGAGATTAAAGAGAGATCGAGTCAATTCAGACACGAGGTAAGGGACTTCGCCTCAATCTCCTTTCATTGATGCATACTTTGTTTTATACACAATATTCTTTTATACGGTGAATAAAACCCTTTCACTATTAATTTTATACAAAATGAATCTTTTTCTATGAAGAGTTTTACTAAATGACAAAATGGAATTTTTCTTTTAACATACGCAGTGACAACGACCTTTTTCGCCTCCGTGAGTATTATTTGGTCTTTGGCTTTCTCAACAAGCTATACTATTTTTAAAATGAAATAAATACCATATAATCTATTATGTATTTTGGTATTGAAAATGGTTTTTATAATGGACATGTTATGTCAATATATTTATGTGATATATTGTGATCTAAATGTGGAAATGTTTTCATTACATTATATTTGTTTTATGTCTTAAGATTTTATAATGGTACTTGGACATTTGATGTGTGGTTACGTGATAAACCATATGACGGGTGGTTCCTTGAATACCAGGATGGGTGGTTACGTTATAACCACTAATGCATTGGGTATGTATGTCAGCCGTATTGCTATTCCATTAAGTGATATGTGTGGAAGTCGACCATATGGTTATTCTATTTAAGTATGTTTATGTCCCAAGTTACCTTTATATGTTATGTATTCTTTATATGGGTTTTATGGTAATATTTTGGTTACAAAAGGGTAAGTAATGATCTTTTATTCAATGAAGATTATTTACTACTTCATAAAGGTGAAAATTATTACTTTGATAAAATATTCATTGTTTACTTATTGTTTTGATAAACTAACAGTTTTCCATCTTTGTGTATCCCTTACTAATCTTTTTATCCTCATCCCATGTTTTTTTGAATTGTTTTTCACAGGACATAATGTGGAATAGGTTCAAGGATGGAATCAATGAAAATTCATGTTGTCTTAAACATGTAACTAGACATGACTCTTTTTTTTCAAGAGTTTATGTTTTGTAAAAAAAAGGAAACTATATAGAAGTGACTACTTTGTAATCATTTGAGATGTAATAGTTATGATCTAATTCTCTAAAACACTAAAACTGAAAAGATCCACAATGTGAATTATTCATTTAATTCCATATTAATTAATGTTTAATTTTTGTGCCTTATAAATACATATCCATTTGAAAATCTATAGAAACTAATCATTCTACAAATTGGAAATTAATCTCAAATCAATAACATTGTTAAAAATTGATTTGAGAAAATAATATACCTTTATGATTATCATTCAGAAAAAGATGGTAAATATTGAATTTAGTGTTTTTGTAGGATTTTTTTCATCATGACATGACAATCATGATATATCATTCCTATAAACATCAAATATAATAGTGAAAAAATACTTTTTACATTTAAATAATAAACTTGTGGAACATTGATACCATGTTGGAAATAAAAAAGATAATGTTCTCTATCTTGGATAATGTATGACGGGCTAGATGTAGGTATATACAGCTTCTATTATTAGTGGTAGGTAACTCAAAACATATTCCCTTTGATAGTAAGTATAGTTTTAATTCATCCCATATTGTGTATTTCCATTAATATCTAATATTGTTCCAATCAATATATCATATATATTATTCTCCACATGAATGAAATTAATGTTATTTTTGACCTCATGATATCTTCAATATATATGTTTAAAATATAATGACATTTTATTACAATTATTTCAATAACTACCTAATTTTTTCTTCTTTATGAATGTAAAATCAATGTTTTTCACCATCTCAAATTGCACAAATTCTATTTTACTCTTTTTTCAATGGGGGTTTTTATGGCTGGAACCCAAATATAAAAGTCATTATCAAGGGGATTCCATCTCAAAAAATCCATCTTATTTAATAAAATCACAAGTATACTTATTTTTAATGGGAAATCGAAAAAATATATTTATTCAAGATAATGTATAACTCCCCTGACAAATAATCCCTAAAATTATTTTAGAAATGTAATTATAACTAACCATATAAAAAACATATTTGTCATGAATGATGGCACCCATCAAAAATAAGGTTATAATAGAATTTTAAAATGTAATTGTGATGAATTTTTTAATTCATCAAAATATCTTATAAATAAATAACAATATTTAAATTAAAAAAAATAAAACAAATATTGAAAAAAATTAGATATACTAAAAATATTCCAAACATTATAAAACCATTTCACATGAAATATGTTTTCTTTATAAAAAACATAGCATTTATAAAAATAATTGATTATCAAATGGTATCAATGGGAGGGGGATCTCCCAAACCATTAGGGGAAGGAAACTCCATACCATCATCATATGTAAGACTCGGTATATAGTCCAATATCCACTAATATATTTAACATTTCTACTCATGCTCCTCTTCCATCTCTCTCTCTCTCTGTATCTACAATATCAAATAATCTAGATCTCATCAGGTATGATATATATTTGATGATGTTTCTTGATATAATTTTATTTTTTTAACATCCACAAAGTCATTATCATCTTCATGTGATATATTTACATTAGATATTATTTTTATTAAACTCGACTAGTCATATAAATCTATCAAAACACCATATTAATTTGAATAATAAACATGATGTTCTTGATGTGCTAGTATAAATGGTTTATTTAAGTCAATAAGACTTTTATATTTCATGTTAATGACTATATTTTATGAATAAACTAACAACCGTCAATAAATATCAAACTAATGTAATTTAAACATTTTTATATAAAAGTTAACTTCACTTTCAATTTTAAAATATCCTTTAAAAAACATCACTATTCATTTCTTTAATTGATTAAATATATATGCATGTATAAAATCAAAATCCATTAACCACATACCCGTTATAATGTTTTACTAATTTTGATGGAGGATTTTTAGAACACATAATTAAATATCAATTTTACTTTCATGTTGTGTTACTATAAAACAATTAATATTTTTATTAATAGATATTATTAAAAAAATTATTTAATGTTCCATTGTAAAAAAAAATATTTTAGGTAATTAAAACCAATATGAAAAATTCTATTATCGTTGTTCTTAATGAGTAAAAGTGGTAATTTTTATAAATTGTTTTTTATATGGTATTGATATAGTATACAACAAATGTAAATATATATATATTTTAAATAAATTATTTAATAATAAAAACTAGTACATACTACATAAATTGTCTAATTCCTTCACAATTTTAAATAATATAAGTATGATATTGGTGTAGTTCATCTAAAACCAATCATTCACTATGAAAACTGAAACAGGACTAAGCTGATTAAAAAATATCATTTCATGGTTTGTGACATCATCAACATTTTCCTCATTGTGAATAATGTAATTTTTTTTAATAATATTCAGATTTAAGATTATATGTTCAGAAATTTGAAATTTCTTCTAGAAAGTATGTTTATAAAATTGATCCTTAAACTAATTCATGGTTACATTCTTTCATCCTTAATTTTTGTATACATATTTCATATGGGTATATATATATAAAAAATTTACAGAACGATCACGTTTTTCTTTATATGAATAATAAAATATTAAATGTTCTATTGATTTAAAGAAGGACCGTGGGAATATTTTCTCTAATATATATAAAATTAAAAAAATGGATTTTTATATCATACTCAATGCATCATAATCTGATGTGGTCACACACACACATATATATATATATATATATATATATCAAAACAAATGTGATATGTTGGTTATCACATCCCAGATGGATGAAATCAATGTCTCTCTAAGACCAACCCGAAATAGTATTTCCATTATCATATGGAAGTCATGTAACAAACCAAATCCATGATGTAATTATATTACTACTACTATTATTATTATAATTAGTTGTTAATAAATTTTGATAATTCAGAATAATTTATGAATTAAGAACAAAAAAATAATTAATTTTATTAATAAACCACTGATAAAAATATATATTTACAAAGTATACATCATGAATAATTTCGAAAACTCATTAAATTCCATAGAAACACCGGTGGAACATCTCACATCTATACAATCAGACCGAACATGTATCCATCTTCAATGGATCTTCTATAATAATAAAGTAAATAGAAAGAAACATATTGGAGATTCTAAGAACAAGAAAAATATATACCAGCATTATAATGCAAGAAGTGTACTTCATTGAATCTTGATCATTTACAAATGTTCGTAAACATAGTATTTATAAGTATTTTTTGTGACCGATGGAAAATTTTTTGTTATTATAGTTTTAATATCCCTTAGGTGTTTTAAAATTTTAAATAAATTAATATTATATTGTCAAATTATAATATACATAATAACAATTAATTAAAATTTTTCTTTCATTGTAATTAATACTTTTAATGTTTTCTATTATAAATTGAGAATTTTAAAAAAAGTTATTTATAAACATATAATTTTAAATAAGAATGAAAAATTAATTTTTATTAAAAAAATAGTTATGATGGTGTAATGATGGTGATGAAATTATATATTTATATCAATTTAAAAAATTTCTATTAAGAAATATTTTTTATGAAAATTTGGTTAAGTACCCACCACAAACTAAGGAATCCCACTGACAACTTCTTAGCTGGGGACTATGGCCAAGCCACAGTTTAGTGGAGGTACCCTACACAAAATCCCAACTCAAGAAACCCACAAGCCTAGGCCCATGAATAGGTCCCTAAATATTGGTCCTTGTATATGTGGGTTGAAGCCTAGGCGGGAGCCCATGTTTAATGCTCCCTATGCAGAATGTGTGCTTGTGCCATCGAACTAGGAGGATATGTTTTGTCTATTATATGTAATCACTCAAACTTCCAACCATTCTATTTGGGACATGTATTTTCAAGGGAATATGTGTTCTGAGTCATTCGATCACATAAGACTCATCCTGGTCCTCCATCCAATCACTAGATTTCCTCCCTCTAGGTGTTCATATCCTTAAATTTCCTTCCCAAAACAAGCATTTCATGCCTCTCGGTTCTTATCCATCATCTAATTCACTATTGAATCTCCACTCTCATCTATTTCATAAAAAAACAACACATATAGTTCATTGAATCCTTTAAAAATATTACATCCATGACTTTTGAAGGAATTTTATATAAATATATATTTCGTATCTTTTCTAATAATAATAATAAACTAGTAAAATCATCCTAATTATATTTGTTTTTGTTTGTTACTTGGGGTTAGTTTTTGTACCCCCTTTCCAAATTTTCAAATCCTCATCTTCATTTATAAAATATATATATGATTAAGAAATTTGGAAATTTGGGTCCAAAACCCACACCCGATTAATTAATAGGGTATACTAAAAATCACTAAAATAGTAAATAAATTTGATATAAACACTATATTCCACCCTAAAGACTCGATCATTTCCACTCAAACCATAACTTCTTTTTTTCTTGGAGTTTAAAATACAATACACCCTTTGATTCATCTTCATTCAAATAATAGTTTGATTTTCTTTTAATCTATTAATATATTTTTTATTTACAAAGATATAAATACTAAAAAATTTATGATGTAAGGATTTTTTTTAATTTTATTTTTATGGGATTTATTTTATTCTTCCAGTTTTCATGGTGGTTCAAGTGTTAAATTTTGATTTACTATGTAAATATATGTGTGTGAGTCTATATATAGATGTGCTTTCAAATTTTATAATGTAAGTATGTAACGCCCCGACCCCAGTTGCCCAGAGTCGGTGCATTAATTACATAACATTGGCATGATCACAAGAAAGATCAAATCTCGAAAGACCGATTGGTTTAGTAGCCTTGGAAACACTAGATATATTCATAAGTTTTACATTACATCATAAAATGAAAAACTACTACAACAACATAATGTTTCCACAGTCCACACTATAATCCCCTCATAATATCCCTGCAGGTCATTCATAACTTACATCTTCACTTCCTGGGAAAAATAAAACATAGAAAAGGGGTGAGCTCAAATGCCCAGTAAGGATAACAATATAGCGGAACATTCAAAATAAGCATAAACATTTAAGGCAATGCATTACTAAAACAAAAGCCTTTTAAACTTGAATTTCAACATAGTATGGAAAAAGTAAAATGAAATAATGCCATTTACTTGTTCACATGGATATTCTACTAATCGAATAATCACATGCAAAAATCAATAACCACTTTCATAATGTTGGAATGCATAATGCCAGACTATCATAACCACATAGCCAAGGCCTCGTGCCAAGACTACAAATAAGATTTTGTCAAGGCCTTGTGCCAAGACACTAGTTTGTCTCATGAGACCTACTGATGCATCGAGGAGCTATAGCGGGCTCCACCCGTCACTTATTAAGTCCAATGCATTCCCATATGAACAGGTTTAAACATAACATAAACATTTGTATTAAAACTAGCATACGAAATGTCAATAATTTCACCATAAACTATGAATGGTATAAAAATAGCACATCCATAGTCAAACATATCACAAAACCTTCAATACAATATAGAAGTTTTGTATTATAATAAATCAACTTCAAATAATCTTAAAATCCATCAAAGGATGTTGACATAGATGAAATCAAAATTCTTTTTAAAGAAATATCTCCTTTTATTTTGAAATCATTTAAGATCCATATAAAATAAAACATTTTCTTTGAAAATATTCTTATAATCTTTTAAGGAAAGCTTTGAAGATTTTATAACGGCGTAAAATAACCGCACCCGCCGTATAAGTTAAAAAAAACATTCTTACCTCAATTCTGTCGAAAAGGTTAAAAAGGACCTTGTTTTGAAAACGACGGAATGATTCCTTTATAAACCTCTTATAAAAAGTCAAACAAGGGTATAAATGACTTTAACCCATATTATTGTAAATAGTAAAAATGTTTTGAAATACATTTTTAAGAAACATGGATGTGGATGATAAAGATATCCCAGTAGATTATTACGTATAAACAACCTCGGATAATGAAGAGATTGTGAAATAACCCTTACCTTGTACTTTTCCTTGGTTGGGGTAGGTTAACCTCCTGTATAATGGTGAAATAATTGTTATTAAATTATTCAAGAATCATATTCATAAATATGATATCATATATGATCTTTTAATATTGATTTGATAATAATATCTTAGTATTATCATTATATCGGGTGTTAACTTACTTGTTTTCTTTTATATGTTTTGTTACGTAAGACATGTTTGTAAAGGATAGGTTGTTTATTATTCATATCCAGAATGATATCAAGTCCTTAAACATCATTTTTAAATCATCAAATGATAATTATACTTGAATGGATACGATGGAGAATGAATCTCATCGCGTTCGTGGAGACGGTAGTCCGTACGTACGCACGAGCGACAATATCATTCTTTTGATATTAAAATAATATATAAATGGATGGTATATCATATATACAGAATCATTAACATGTTATATTTATTATTTACATGAGTTACACATCATTATTATACCCATCCAAATAATAATATATTGAATAACAATTACACCACGACGTGGAGACGGTAAGCCGTACGTACGCACGTATGGTGACATGTTATTCAAAAGGTGGATAGAATACTCAATATGGTTGTACCATATTTATAATAACATCACAGTATATGTAAGATACTGGAGTTATTATTTTATAATGGTAAGAACAAAGAAAGAGGAAGTGGAAGAAGAAAGGAACTTAGAAAAGGGTGGTGAAATCATTACCTCTTCTTCGAGTTCTTCCTTTTGATTTGATCAAAAGGGCTCCTTAGGTTGGCTTTATGATCAAAATAAGGCCTCTAGGTTGTAGTGAGGGATTTTGGGAGAGTATTTGGGCAGAGTTTGGCCGAACCAAAAGGATTTTAAGGTGTGAAGAAATGAGAAGGAGGAGTGCCCTTTTATAAGAGGGGTGAGGGGCACCTTTGGAAAAGCTAGAAATATTAATTTATAATAAATTCATATTCGGTTTATAATGGCTCCAAAGTTGATTATTCAAAGGTTAAGGTGGGGATAGGTCGAAAAGCACTCAACCAATAGAATTTAGATAGGTTTGGGTACTTATATTAACCTTATCTTTAAGTATTAACTCTAAGTTAATTAGTTTCACTTTTACAATGTCTCTTTGTATTTTTATATAATATGGTTAATAAACTTACTATATACATCCAAGAGACCCCCAAGTAGTACATTAATGATGGACCTATCATGATATAAGTCTCTTGGCCGAACCTTAGATTTTTAGGAATTTAATATCAATTAATAATATAATATTTGTTTTAAGAACTCTTTTATGTCAATTTTGACACTATTCAATAGTTGATTTTTGTGAAACTCATAACAGATTGATTACTTCGAACAAAGTAAATTAAATCAATCCTAATATATCATATTATCCTATAAAATTAGTTTAATTCATTAATAGTTTCATATTATATTTATTTGGGTATTTATAATATCAATTATTTTAATTTTTCACTATTATAGTAATTACTGCATCATCATTGTGTCATAAATAAAATAAATTATTTAATGTCTAAAAATTATAAATAAAATATCATTATGTAGGAAATCTTTTTATATTTCTAATGAATATTTATAATCTAAAATCCAACATATATAACCCTATGTAACAATTGTTTTTCTAAAAGATATATGCTTGTGTCATTTTTGTATTTATTTTAACTTAATTAAAATAAAGTGTCATTATCACTTACAAGTGGATCCATGGGGTCCCAAAATCGACCCAAAGATGCCCATGGTCGACCATGTATCAACCAATAGGATTAAGACACGTTTTAGGGTAATTTAGTATTATTATAATATTATTTTTTATCCCTTATTTACCGGATTTACCCTTAACCATGGTAAATAAAATATTTACCGCAGTAATTATTCAAAATGTCTAAAAATAAAAGTTACCCATTTACACAATTTGAACATCCTGATTCCAAATATGGAATCCATTTTCCTAAATTCAAAACACATAAGTGGCAGAAATTAATTTAAAATTAATTCCCACTGTCAAAACAAAAAGCGTGTTTTTAAGAGATAATAACTATCAAAAGATTGACACTTGTTTATGTTCGGTTTAATTGTAAAATTATGTCCAATGTCCAACATTATATTAAATGGTAAAAATATATTCTAAATATACTTTAAAACCACTCAAATTCGTAATTTATCACTATTAATTATTTTGATTAAAAAAGTTGTTTTTAATTAAAATTTAGTAATTTTCACTATTCATCAAAATATGAAAGTTATCCGAAAAGTACCAAAATTTCACCTTAGGCTAAATTCGATATTCCGAATCCAAAAATGAAGTCCATTTCAAAATATAAAATATATATAATTTCAAAATTTAGGTATTACTATTCATAACGGCTAGTTTGATCGGTTGTGGTGTGTGTTAAAACTCGACGTTGCGTACAACACACGCTACTGTTTTATTCAAAGGAAAGCGTACCGTGGAAGCTTGGAAAGTTTCATTTTAAATTTTTTGATGTCTCCATTTAGTCAAAAAGTTTAAAATATTGTATTTAAAAAGGTTTCACTATCAAAAGTTGATAAAAGTGCAATACTGAAAATGAATCTGTTCTTGCATTATGACTAAGAAACTTATAATATGGATTCTAAAATTATAAAGTTTAAAATTTAGTTAATACTATTCATGACCTCTTTTAATGGATTTTTTTTGGTAAGTCATGGTGCAATTGAACTCAGTGTTGCGTGTAGTGAAAGTTATTAAATTATTTTGAAGAAATAACACACTATGAAATCTTGGGGTGTTACATTCTCCCCTCCTTCAATAAATTACGTCCTCGCAATTTGAAATTGTTCTTCGAAAATAAAAGGTTCAAAGTAGAAAATATATTTGTGGGAAAACCCACATCGGAAATTGGGTTACTAAAATTTAGTCTTAATATGAGGAAAAGAGAAATCAAAGGGTCACCACCAAATTATGATCTCGATTAGGAGAACATTGGTGGAAATTGGAGACATATAATCGAAGGAAAAACGTAAATATTTATAGGTAGTGATTGAGGTCATCAATCACAAACAAGTATAAAATTGAGGTCCTTAAATTCATCAATCTATGATGAATTGAAATACCATCGGTTCAACAAAACATAGGGTATTAGGATAACACATTTTTGAGGTTTCAAAATATCCTAGTTGAAATCCCACATCGAAAAATGAATTAATGAGGCCTCTATTTAAAATAAAGAGTCGAAAGTATGAAGATTACCGAAAATAACACATACTAGGGTTCCATGTAAGAAAATATGGATATGGAAGAAAAATCTAACCATCAATTATCTGATGGAGAGTGGTAGAGAACATGGCTATAAAAAGGCCAACAATCCCAAAGCCATAAATTAGTGATGATTTAAGGTACCATCTCGGAAAACATTTTTGTTCTAATTTGCTTTTCTTAATATTGAGGAATTTTTTTATGAGATTGGCTAAGATCATATAGAGATATACTTACTTTATAATTAGAGTTTTATCCATTAATAAATTTTTACCACATACTCATCTTTCACTCTAAAAGATAATAGAATGTAAAAAAATTCTATTTACACTATTCGTATAGGGTTCCAAAATAAACGAATTTATAATTCATCTAAAAGATCTTTTAATAAAAACTACATTATTTAATCCAGGACATCTCGTGGGCCAGTGGTAGGTGATACACCCTTGTCGCCCTTCGGTTGCGGGTTCAAGTCTCGCAGCCTTTCCAGACACGACGGGTTGCCGCCCGACCTCCGGGTTGTCCTTTTATGGAAATCCAAAATAATCCAAACTAGAACAATCCAAAATACTTCTATCCAAACTCACAGTCCAACATTTATAAGGAAGGTAAACATAATATAGATCCTTTTTACCCCATAATAGCATATGAATACCTTCATCATGTATTACCATATTCCTTATTGATTACATTCATGTTCCCTTATTCCATATAGAATGCTGGATATACTTCATTAATCCAAAAATGTTTTAAACCCCAACAATGATGGAATATACAAATCATTAATCAGCTTCAAGGTAGTCAATAATATCCAATATAATTTATCCAAATCAATCATGTATTATTCTAAAATCACCACCTCGGTATCTGAACCATATTATGGTTTATCTTTCTCTCAACCATATATTTTCCAAACATTTAACCTGCTACTGAGTCACTTTTCTTTGTTCCACACCATCTCAAGTCCTTAATGAAATAGTACTACAGTACAATCCTTATATACTCCATAATTATTATAACAAGTACATTGTTGATACAACACTCAATTGATATAATCAACATAATAAATCTAATCATTCCTCTTAATCTGTGGTAGTATCATAACTTGATTATTATCCAATAGCATCATTTGCGGCATAGTCTGATGACTGGGACATAGGTTCGCGTAGTGTCCAAACTCCTTGCAAATGAAGCATTGTACATTTGAAACCATTTTCTTACCCTTGCAGTCATGTACTTTGTGCCCTTTTCCTCCACACTTATAACAAACTCCCATTCCTTTCAGGCAAGTTCCAGGGTGTTTCTTTCCACAGTTACCACATATGGGAAAATTCTTCTTTTCCCTCTTCCCTTTATCCATCTTTCTCTCTTTTATCCTTTTCTTCTCTTGCTTCCCTTCAAATCCATAGGACTCAGTAAACTCTTTACTTATCTTATCAACACATGATATTATTTCTTCATATGATGATAATACATGGGAGACTATTTCTCTTATAAATTCTAGCTTAAGACCATGAAAGATATGATCATTCCTTCTCTTTGGATCATGTGCATTTCTGGAGTTCTCATTCCTTCTACTGGGCGCCATTTCTAAACAATGGAATACACTAGATCAGTTTATGAATCAAAATACATAATCCCATACTTATAAAACACTTAACATAAATTGAACTATTTATGGATATAATCCATAATAATAAAAATGTCTCATTTGAGGATGTATATACTCATAAACCCTTCATAATGGTTTGTAAAGAAAATGAGAATTATCCTAAGCATATCCCCCGAGAGTGTCGTAACCAAGAGTGCAGCAAGGCCCGTTGTCGTGCACCAGTTCCCGTTCGAGTCTAGCTCAAAGCGGTGTTTTCGGATTTTACCCCTAGGTATATCTGTGCCAGAGCCGCCTCTACCTGCTCGTATCCAGACAGGGATGTATTGCTCGGAAAACTCACAAAATCTCTACAATACCAAAATTCTAGGAAGTTCTTCTATACTAATCCTCAAAGTTCATCTTAGGTCTACGTGCTCTAATCAGAGTTTATCTAAATCTAGATTCCAAGGTTTGTACTAAACTTCCTCTGATACCAACTGTAACGCCCCGACCCCAGTTGCCCAGAGTCGGTGCATTAATTACATAACATTGGCATGATCACAAGAAAGATCAAATCTCGAAAGACCGATTGGTTTAGTAGCCTTGGAAACACTAGATATATTCATAAGTTTTACATTACATCGTAAAATGAAAAACTACTACAACAACATAATGTTTCCACAGTCCACACTATAATCCCCTCATAATATCCCTGCAGGTCATTCATAACTTACATCTTCACTTCCTGGGAAAAATAAAACATAGAAAAGGGGTGAGCTCAAATGCCCAGTAAGGATAACAATATAGCGGAACATTCAAAATAAGCATAAACATTTAAGGCAATGCATTACTAAAACAAAAGCCTTTTAAACTTTAATTTCAACATAATATGGCAAAAGTAAAATGAAATAATGCCATTTACTTGTTCACATGGATATTCTACTAATCGAATAATCACATGAAAAAATCAATAACCACTTTCATAATGTTGGAATGCATAATGCCAGACTATCATAACCACATAGCCAAGGCCTCGTGCCAAGACTACAAATAAGATTTTGTCAAGGCCTTGTGCCAAGACACTAGTTTGTCTCATGAGACCTACCGATGCATCGAGGAGCTATAGCGGGCTCCACCCGTCACTTATTAAGTCCAATGCATTCCCATATGAAAAGGTTTAAACATAACATAAACATTCGTATTAAAACTAGCATACGAAATGTCAATAATTTCACCATAAACTATGAATGGTATAAAAATAGCACATCCATAGTCAAAAATATCACAAAACCTTCAATACAATATAGAAGTTTTGTATCATAATAAATCAACTTCAAATAATCTTAAAATCCATCAAAGGATGTTGACATAGATGAAATCAAAATTCTTTTTAAAGAAATATCTCCTTTTATTTTGAAATCATTTAAGATCCATATAAAATAAAACATTTTATTTGAAAATATTCTTATAATCTTGTAATGAAAGCTTTGAAGATTTTATAACGGCGTAAAATAACCGCACCCGCCGTATAAGTTAAAAAAAACATTCTTACCTCAATTCTGTCGAAAAGGTTAAAAAGGACCTTGTTTTGAAAATGACGGAAAGATTCCTTTATAAACCTCTTATAAAAAGTAAAAAAAGGGTATAAATGACTTTAAACCATATTCTTGTAAATAGTAAAAATGTTTTGAAATACATTTTTAAGAAACATGGATGTGGATGATAAAGATATCCCAGTAGATTATTACGTATAAACAACCTCGGATAATGAAGAGATTGTGAAATAACCCTTACCTTGTACTTTTCCTTGGTTGGGGTAGGTTAACCTCCTGTATAATGGTGAAATAATTGTTATTAAATTATTCAAGAATCATATACATTAATATGATATCATATATGATCTTTTAATATTGATTTGATAATAATATCTTAGTATTATCATTATATCGGGTGTTAACTTACTTGTTTTCTTTTATATGTTTTGTTACGTAAGACATGTTTGTAAAGGATAGGTTGTATATTATTCATATCCAGAATGATATCAAGTCCTTAAACATCATTTTTAAATCATCAAATGATAATTATACTTGAATGTATACGATGTAGAATGAATCTCATCGCGTTCGTGGAGACGGTAGTCCGTACGTACGCACGAGCGACAATATCATTCTTTTGATATTAAAATAATATATAAATGGATGGTATATCATATATACAGAATCATTAACATGTTATATTTATTATTTACATGAGTTACACATCATTATTATACCCATCCAAATAATAATATATTGAATAACAATTACACCACGACGTGGAGACGGTAAGCCGTACGTACGCACGTATGGTGACATGTTATTCAAAGGGTGGATAGAGTACTCAATATGGTTGTACCATATTTATAATAACATCACAGTATATGTAAGATACTGGAGTTATTATTTTAGAATGGTAAGAACAAAGAAAGAGGAAGTGGAAGAAGAAAGGAACTTAGAAAAGGGTGGTGAAATCATTACCTCTTCTTCAAGTTCTTCCTTTTTATTTGATCAAAAGGGCTCCTTAGGTTGGCTTTATGATCAAAATAAGGCCTCTAGGTTGTCTTGAGGGATGTTGGGAGAGTATTTGGGAAGAGTTTGGCCGAACCAAAAGGCTTTGAATGTGTGAAGAAATGAGAAGGAGGAGTGCCCTTTTATAAGAGGGGTGAGGGGCACCTTTGGAAAAGCTAGAAATATTAATTTATAATAAATTCATATTCGGTTTCTAATGGCTCCAAAGTTGATTATTCAAAGATTAAGGTGGGGATAGGTCGAAAATCACTCAAGCAATAGAATTTAGACAGGTTTGGTTACTTATATTAACCTTATCTTTAAGTATTAACTCTAAGTTAATTAGTTTCACTTTTACAATGTCTCTTTGTATTTTTATATAATATGGTTAATAAACTTACTATATACATCAAAGAGACCCCCAAGTAGTACATTAATGATGAACCTATCATGATATAAGTCCCTTGGCCGAACCTTAGATTTTTAGGAATTTAATATCAATTAATAATATAATATTTGTTTTAAGAACTCTTTTATGTCAATTTTGACACTATTCAATAGTTGATTTTTGTGAAACTCATAACAGATTGATTACTTCGAAAAAAGTCAATTAAATCAATCCTAATATATCATATTATCCAATAAAATTAGTTTAATTCATTAATAGTTTCATATTATATTTATTTGGGTATTTATAATATCAATTATTTTAATTTTTCACTATTATAGTAATTACTGCATCATCATTGTGTCATAAATAAAATAAATTATTTAATGTCTAAAAATTATAAATAAAATATCATTATGTAGGAAATCTTTTTAGATTTCTAATGAATATTTATAATCTAAAATCCAACATATATAACCCTATGTAACAATTGTTTTTCTAAAAGATATATGCTTGTGTCATTTTTGTATTCATTTTAACATAATTAAAATAAAGTGTCATTATCACTTACAAGTGGATCCATGGGGTCCCAAAATCGACCCAAAGATGCCCATGGTCGACCATGTATCAACCAATAGGGTTACGACACGTTTTAGGGTAATTTAGTATTATTATAATATTATTTGTTAACCCTTATTTACCGGATTTACCCTTAACCATGGTAAATAAAATATTTACCACAGTAATTATTCAAAATGTCTAAAAATAAAAGTTACCCATTTACACAATTTGAACATCCTGATTCCAAATATGGAATCCATTTTCCTAAATTCAAAACACAGAAGTGGCAGAAATTAATTTAAAATTAATTCCCGCTGTCAAAACAAAAAGCGTGTTTTTAAGAGATAATAACTATCAAAAGATTGACACTTGTTTATGTTCGGTTTAATTGTAAAATTATGTCCAATGTCCAACATTATATTAAATGGTAAAAATATATTCTAAATATACTTTAAAACCACTCAAATTCGTAATTTATCACTGTTAATTATTTTGATTAAAAAAGTTTTTTTTAATTAAAATTTAGTAATTTTCACTATTCATCAAAATATGAAAGTTATCCGAAAAGTACCAAAATTTCACCTTAGGCTAAATTCGATATTCCGAATCCAAAAATGAAGTCCATTTCAAAATATAAAATATATATAATTTCAAAATTTAGGTATTACTATTCATAACGGCTAGTTTGATCGGTTGTGGTGTGTGTTAAAACTCGACGTTGCGTACAACACACGCTACTGTTTTATTCAAAGGAAAGCGTACCGTGGAAGCTTGGAAAGTTTCATTTTAAATTTTTTGATGTCTCCATTTAGTCAAAAAGTTTAAAATATTGTATTTAAAAAGGTTTCACTATCAAAAGTTGATAAAAGTGCAATACTGAAAATGAATCTGTTCTTGCATTATGACTAAGAAACTTATAATATGGATTCTAAAATTATAAAGTCTAAAATTTAGTTAATACTATTCATGACCTCTTTTAATGGCTTTTTTTTGGTAAGTCATGGTGCAATTGAACTCAGTGTTGCGTGTAGTGCAAGTTATTAAATTATTTTGAAGAAATATCACACTATGAAATCTTGGGGTGTTACAAAGTATGTAAGGATTTACATAAATTTAATCATGTATAGATTATGAAAAAATATTTTGTTTTAAAACATTTATTTTAAATAAATCCCTTGTAAGGATATTTTTAATTCATGCAATTCAATAATGTTTTAATTATTTATTTTATAATATAATTATAAAAAAAATTGTTTTCTTATTATTTATTTTAATTTTTAAAAAATAAAATATCCATGAGAGTAGACATAATTTTATTATTATAATTTTACTGGTACATTTAATTTACAAATCATTAATATTATCAATTTATCTGATAAATCTAAATAAATGTTATTATGTCATGTGAACAAATGTCTCTGCACCATATTTCATGTCACTAATAATATATATTGTGAATTTCTCCTAGTTATCATCGATGTTTTATTAAATTTTTATTCATGTATTCATTTATATTTATTCCATTTAAATAAGAACAGTTGTTTATAAACATGGATTTATAATAAATATGATTTCATAAATTCTCAAAAATGATTATGTCATGTGAAGAAATAATTATGATTATTTTATTTTAAATAAAATAATTTATCTATATATTATATTTAAATTTTGTTGGATTAAGATTGAGAAATTCAGGACCATTAAAATGTTTTCTTAAAATTGGCACTAAATTATTGAATGTAAAGTTATGATATAGGGAGTGAAACCATGACCTTAAGGTGTAATTTTCCAGTATGAGATAAGAATTATTGGATTTATAGATTTTATGGCATGGTGAGTATCACAATTAATCCTTCATTATTATTATTATAAATTGAGGAAATCCAAATAATTATTTTAAAATGTTATTACTTTGTAAATTTATTGTTTGGAAAATTGTATGAAAATTATTATATTTTAAATTTTTTAAAACATATTTATTTAATAAAAATAAATATTTTAAAATTATTTACAAATGATTTTAAAACCCCTTATTAGAAAAAATAATTCCTCACCCTATGTTTAAAACTTATTTTTATAGGTATTGTATATGTTTTCGATGGTGATCACTTAAAATACAATGATAGCACTCATGAAGAAATTTAGTAATTTTTTTATTTTTTTTAGATTTTATAAAATGTTATGTGTATGTATAATTCACTAAAACCTAGACCAGATAAGTTTCTGGTATGTAAGATGATATTTTTATATTTCCTTCATCTTTTATAAAAAATATACCCAACATGTTTATGTACTGAACCTAGATGAGAGGGTTTTGGGAGTTATAATTGGTATCAAAGGGATGCTTTAGATATTTTTGGAAAGTTATAAAAATTTAATAATTTAATAATGAATACCTTATAAAATTCATTTTCATTTCTATTTTTAAATGTAAGACATATGAACACAAACAAGTCTTTTATATCTTCTAGAAGAATTACTTGAGGCAATAATTTTAAAATCATGCTCGAATGATTTTGAACACTTTAAAAACTTCACAAAAAAATATAAATACCATTACAAGATATCAAACACCCCTGATATACTCCAATTATTTCTAGGATCTGGTTTTTTCTATTGTTTCATAGTGATACACAAATCCTATTATATGCATAAAATGAAAAATATTTTGAGGGTGTTTTCAAGTGATCAAAACTATCCAAATAGTTTGAATCTTTAGGGGTTTTTTTGGAAGATTTGACATAGGGTGACCTCCATGAAGCCTAAATATATCATGAATTTCATTTTAATTTATATTGAAGACATAAATACATTTAAATAATACAAGTTTATTCATTTTTCCTATTTTATATAAATAATGTACACTCATATAAATCTAATATTTACATCCCTCATGCTACTATCTAAATATCATATCACTGTGTACATGAGTATGACTATAGTTTCTTGAGATGTGATTGGGAAAAGAAAATTGAATAAATTAGAACTGTAATGAGGAAAACGTTTACTAGAAGAAACATGAATTTTTCAAATAATCAACAACATTTTAGGTTCTGGTGAAGGTATTAATAAATTTTTACAATACATTTTTTAATAAATATTAATATTTTTTGAAGCAACAACATGTTTGGAATAACAAGAAGTGTGGTTTTTGTACCAATGAATTTGGAGGGCTCAATTCATTTAGTAGGATGATAATGTAATGTCCCAAATCTGTGATATACATATATTATTGTTTATATTTTTTTTTAAAAATGTTAATAAATGTTTTTAATTCTAACAAATTTAAGAATTTAGAAAAAAACTAATAATTGTCATAATATAACACTGTAACATTACATATTTATAAACTAGAGATCATAAATAGTTTATAAAACTCATTACAATCCATATAAACACAATAAAACACCTCTCATCAACACAACATGGTCAAACATATATCCCTCTTCCCTTAGATATTCATCAATATGAAAATAAATTGAAAAAATAATAATGAAGATGCTATGAACAAGATGAATATATAGAAACATTAATAAGACGTAAATTGACATTGGTGAATCTTTTAATTTTCTGAAATTACATAAAAATAGAATTTATTATACCTTGTGACCATTGGAAAAAATCTAGTCGTTGGATTTTTAATAGCCATTATGTGTTTAAAAATTTTAAATCAATTAAACTGATAAATGTAAATAATAATATGAATATTAACATTTAATGAAAATGTTTCTTTTATTATAAGTTTCAATATTAATGGTTTATATTATAAATTGGAATTTATAAAAAATTATTTATATTCAAATATTTACATATAAGAATAACAAATTAATTCCATAAAAACGGATTAGTGGATGTACGGAATGTGATGAAAATATATATGTATATCATAGTAATTTTTTTCTATTATAAAAAACTTTTTAAAAACCTTTTGATAAATAGCCACCAAAAACTAGAGGACCCCCTGAACCACCACTTAGGTGGGAACTAAGGCCAAGCCCCTTTTCGGTGGATGTGCCCCAGGTGAAAACTCAACACAATAACCCTACGAGGTCAGCTCTATGTATAGGTCCCTGAATTTTTGTCCGTGTATAGGTGGGCCAAAGACTTGGAAAGAGACCATTTATATGGCTTACAGTGCAATATGTGTGTTTATGTCATTGAAATGGGAGGACCAACATCATATGTTATAAAGAAGTGCTCAAACTGTCCATAATTCGATGTGGGATGCATATTTTCGAGGGAAATGCGATATGATGAATCTAATCACATCAGAAGCATCATGGATATCATTCCAATTTCTAGATCACCACCCTCCTACTGATCATATCCTCCGTTTTCCTTCCCCAAACCAGTAGGTCGTCCAACTAGGTTCTTCTCTATCATCGAATTCACTCTGGACTCATGACCCTCAGCCCCGAATAGCTTTGATTTTATAAAAAAAGTCACATATAGTATACACAATACTTAACTAATCTTCCACCAATGACGTTTTTAGTAGGTTTATATTTTTCTATTATTTTCTAATAATCCCAATAAACAATTCCAACCGTCCTAATTACCAATGTTGTTGTTTTTCCACTGGTCAATGTTTTAACCCCATTTCCAAATTTTCTAAAACTAAAATTTGATTATAATATATATATATATATATATATATAATTCTCATGCTTAGCTTAGTGGATCCATAATACTTGGATGATTTATTAAAATGGGGTACTCAACATCACTGAAATAGTAAATAAATTTCATATAAACCCTCTATTCAACCCAAATGACCTAAACACTCCCACTAAAACTATATATACTTTCCTTTTCTTGGAATTTATAAGATAATAAACCTATTAATTAATTTCCATTCAATAAAGGGTTTAATTTTTTATTTTATATATCAATTTGTGTTAGATTAATATATATATATATATATATTAAGTATTTATGATGTAATGGATTTGTATTAAATTTATGTTTTCTGGTATTTAATTTATTCTTTAAAATACATGGTGCTTCTAGGGTTATATTTTAATTTAAAAAATATATATATATATATATTGAAATGCTTTCAAATGTTGTAATGTAATCATGTAAGCATTTTCATAAATATTATCATGTCTATTTTAGAAAAAAAAATTATTTTAAAAACTAGATATAAAATAAAACCCTTGTAAGGATATCTGTAATTAATGAAAATTATTAATCTATTATAGAAGTATTTAATAATATAAAGGGAATCCCATAGTAGTGGGTTTTGTGGTTACTATTAGGGACCACATATGTAATATAATTGATTGTGCTTACGGACCATGTATGTGTTTTAAATCCCAATAATCTGAAATGCTTTCACTTATTATTGTTGTGCACATAGTGTGACAACACAACTATATTTTGGTTTGGTTTGAATGTGACTCATCATCTATTGTGAAGGTGATGAGGCTGGATAACATCCATCTTTTATGGAAGCTCACTGTATGATGGTATGAGTTAATGATTAAACTATCCACTATGAACTACACTACCACTCATGTCTTCTAGGAGTCCAATGCATTTGAAGATTCTCTTTAAAATAAAAGTGTTGATAGGTATTCCTGAATTCATACTAATACTTTTCTCCTTGTACATGTTCCTAATCACAAAAAGACATTTGTAAAATCCCTTGTTTTAATCTTCTGTAACATTCTATTTATTCAATAATAAGATCCATTGTGCCCATTTTCAGAAAAAAAAACATTTCTTTCATCGATAAAATCTCTATGAGAGAAAATATCATTTTATGATTATCATTATATTTCAACCTTTTTATTTTCAAATGATTAATATTGTAACTTTATATAGTAAATCTAAATTAAAGATATTATTTTTTGTGAAAAAATATCTCTTCACCTCCCTCTATGTCACTTATAATATGGATATGGCCATCTTCTAATCTATAATCATCAATCCATGCATTTTTATTCAAGTATAAATTTATTTTATTACGAATTTATATTTAGGACTTATAAATAAGAACATTTGTTTTTAATATTGGATTTATCCTAAATATAATTTTAGAAATTATCAAAAAAATTAATGTTAAATTTTAATATGTTTGAATGATTATTTTATTTTAAATAAAATAATTTAGGTATTTATTATTTTAATATATATTTGGTTCAGATGGGAAAGGAAGGACCATTGGAATTTTTTCTTTAAATTAACAATATATTATTGAATTTTAGGTTATGTTATTGGGAGTGAACCCAAGACATTAAGGGGAAATTATCCCATATGAGATACAACCTAGAGCCCATATAGTTTTCTTATACCCTATTTAGTGTCATAATTAATCATTCATATTATTATTTTCAAATAGAAAAATCAATGTAATTATTTTAAAATGTTATTATTTTAGAAATTTATGGGTTTCAAAATTTCTTGGAAATTATTATATTTCAATTTTTTGAAAACCAATTAATTTACTAAAAAGAAATATTTTAAATGGATTTAACAATGATTTAAAAACCCCTTACATGTAAAAATAATTACACACACTGTGTTTAAAATTTATTTTTCCCTAATTCTTTAGAAATTTTCAAAGGTGTTCACTTCTCTTAAAGAGTTAACGCTCCATAAGAGATTTTTTTATTTTATTTTATTATGTTCTTCTTTGATAAACTGTAATATTCATGACTAATTATTTAAAATATAGACCAGAAAATTTCATACTATATAAAGTTATCTGTTTATTTTTCCTTTGAAATTTATAATAAAAAAATAGACTGCATCTTTATGTGATGAACCCAAAAGCTCGAGTTTTGGGAAATTATATTTCATGACATTTTAACACGATAATATGTCCATTTCTAATAAAATGAGACAAATAAAAAGTAAAATGATATGGTAGACTAAAATATCAAATCCATTTGCATAACATTAAATGAAAGTCTTTAGAAATTATATAAGTATAATTTTCCAGTCATTTAGTTGTGTGAGCTTTCATGTTAAAAAATGCATGTGGAGGGTGCCTACAAATTTGGGAAAGATATAATTGTTCCTTTATATTATCTGTTGTCTTACTAAGTGCATCCAAATGGCAAAAATTATATTGTCAACAAAATCTCAATATGAATCACATATATCTTGTGACGAAACAAAAATTCATGCCAACTTGGAAGGACCCGAAAAATAAATTTTTTTATGCCATTATGATCTCTCCCAAAACCATATATATATTTTTCATTCATAGATTATATATAATTAATAGGAGGTAATTAATATACTTTTTATTTTAAGATAATATATGAGAACACTATTGTAGGTTTGTAAATTTTAATTCTATTATACATAAAATCATTTCTATCCTCTCTAAAATGGTTATATGAAGGAATAAATCTATGATGAGAGTTGAAATAACTAGTATTTCTTTAATTTACAAAAAGAAAATCTTTTTTCTTAACCATGTAGTAAGAAAGGGATTTTAGACTATATTTACTCTATTGAAATAACATTCCATATGCCATAATGTCACAAATATTTGGCATTAATGTAACTTTTAGTGAAAAATTTCGATATGTACATATATCGTATGTATTTATATAATCATTGCATAATGAAATTATCTCATTAATTAGTGGCTTTTGATAAACATTAATGTTCAAATTCATATGTATTAGAATTAATAACAGCAAATACATATGAGGTTCCTTTATTAGCATTGAATTAGCTTATTTGTAAAGAGTTATGGAAAGGACCAACAATAATTCTAACTACCATAATAACTTAATGAAAAAAACATTAGTAAAAAAACTCTACCATATATTACATGGTTCAGGAGAAAAATATGGATTCATGAGATTAATGTGTTTTCACTAATAACCATCAAAATGATGATTTAATTCATTTTGATGGAAATAAATTATTTATTCCATGTTATCAATGGAGTTGTGTTACAAGACATGAATAGACATTTTAAGAAGGGCGTACTTATAAAATACCTCAACCGTGTCATTGGAAACCCAGAAATTCCATATTTTCCCTTTTTATTCTGTGATTCTCCACATATTGGAAAATTGACTAGTGATTCATCATTACTATAATTTAAGATTTAGTCATATATACAAGCATAAATATTATCATAACTAAGAACAAATTATTCAAAAAATTAGTAGGATTATTGAAACATGCAAGCAATATATTTCCATCAAGAAAAAATGTTTTAACTAAAGAAAATATTTGTTCGAAACCGCTATTTTATATTTGATAATAAAAATCAAGAGCCAAAATTTTTTTAATATCATTATGTTTTACAATCTAAAATCCCATAAATAAGCCCTCCTCGATGGAATTTTTTTTTTTTAAAATTGAGATAATTCAAATTAAAGATGTTGAATTTGGTTCTAATTAGTAGTTTATGGATTAAATAAGCCAACAACCTCATGATCTAAATTAAAAAATAGTGGATCACGAACCAAATTTTTGTATACTTAATTTTTTCACCATGTCGATACCAAAAAATAAAATATTTCCAAAAAAAATGAAACATATTAAGTAAAAAAATTGAACTGTTTCGAATATCTTAAGATGACATTTCCAAAATGGACATTTCATTTTTCCATCAGAAAAAAAATTCTAAATTTCATTTGGTAAATGATATAGATGTTTCAACACCCACAATGTAGTCATGATTTATACCTGATACATTTGTATTTTTGTGATAACTTATCAAATCATAATCATGTAATATAAACTGATGTCTATATCCAGAGTTTATAATAATATAATAATCAATATAATTGAGATTAATTATTACACATTATGACTAATTATAAATTATAAATAGATTTTAATTTTGGCTAAATATGACTACTCATCACAAACTCTTAAAATATTGTACAAACTATTATAAATAGTTTTTATGTTTTAGTAATTAATATAGTTATTTATTAAGTAATGATAATTATTTATTAATTATAATTGAATTTTTAATAAATATTACTAATTTTTAATATTTATTTGTATTTAATATTTTTATTAAAATTTATTAAAAATTATCATAATTTACTAATATTTAAAAAATTAATAATATTTGTTAATTAATAAAAACATTTACTAATAACTAAAAATATTGATTTATTACTTTTGACATATTAAAAAACATTTAGTTATTATTACTCATGATTTTAACTATTGTGAAATTTAACTAATAATTGTAAATTTTATATAGTAGTTAGTATTTTTTATAATCTTTTACAAGGTGTTACGCAAAATATTCTAATTATTATTATTTTCTAAATTTTTTAATTAATAAAATTATTTAATAATTAATACTAATAGTTAATTAATTTTAACACAAATGTTAATAAATATTTCTTAATTTTAATATCTATTAGTGTTTCATATATTTTATTTTACAATTTACTAAAAATCGTCACATTTTTATCAAATTTAAAAAATATTAATTATAACTAAATTTAAAAAAAAATTATATATGTATAGTGACATTTTGAAATTATATATATATATATATATATGTATCCAAATTTTAATGAAATGATATTCTAATGTTTTAAATATATGAATAAAAATAATAATAATGATTTTCATTAAAAAAATTATTCCTAAAACTTTTTGTTGATTATTTATTAATTGTTCTATATATATATATTATGCCAACAATAGAAAATACAACACACACTATTCCATGAAATAGTATTAATTTTCCCTTTTTAAGAATTCCAATTTTTACTAAAAATATAATAGTTATATATAGTTTAATATGATGGCCAAAATAAAAGAATTATCAAAATTTAACAAAAAATAATTACCATAATAATTCTATTAAAATAGTCACAATATGAAATAAAATTTGAAAATATCTTTAAATAAACTCAACTGCATTCACTATGTTGGAATTAAATAATTCATTTTATAATTAATTTTAGTACAATTTTGGTGTATTTTAAACTTATTTTTAAATTTCTTCGATCTTCTTTTTTCCATCATGAAATCTTATATTATATTCTTTTGATCCTTATTTACCACTTATTAAATTCTCAACAACTATTCCTCAAACAATAAAATTATATGGAATCCTCTTTCCATAAATTAAATGTCATAAATTATATTTCCCACAATTCCAATAATTTATTGATTAAATAGATTCATATAAAATTTTTCATCCTTTATATAAATATTAGACACCCCAATAACAAATATACCTAAAAATTATATTTCCAATAATAGCAAAAAATAAACAATTTCAAATTATTTTGATGCTACAAAAATTATCATTTCCACAATATGGTATTTCCATTAATATCCCCCACATATGTAATATTAATTTCAAAATTAATATTTAATCATCAAATGTTGAACTACTTTAATAAATCATGAATAAAATCCATCATGTTTCCATTTAAAATGATTTCCTTGTTTCGAACAATTATATATATATATACATGTAACACAAATTATATATATTTCTATATATATATATGTCTAAAAATAAGTCAGTATTTAATTATATATATATATATATATATCTTTCAATATTTTTTAATCATATATACAATTATATATATATTCTCACGTATTATATATATATATATTAAATATAATGGTTATAAATTCAAAAAAAATACCACATATCAATTCGTATCAACCTACGTGGTGCCAAAACTTGTCATAGTAGATGGTGGACAAAAAAATTAGGAAGATTAAACTTATATTACCCCTAACTATAAAATAAACCATAAATTTTTTTATGTTTATTTACCTATGGTTTGAACAAACCAATTTTAGTGAGTTGGAACACAAAATATAAAAAGGATCAAATATGATGGAATAGGATTTTGTATTTAAGGGATTAAAACCTTAATCGAAAAAAACTAATGCAAAGAAATAATTTGGTGGCAGAATGTCCAATGGGTTCATACTGGGTTGTTGTGAGAAGGATGAAGAGAAATTCATTATATTTGTGAGAAAAAAATGATTTATTGTTTTGATTATTAACATTTTTAGGATGGGGTTTCAATGATAGAGTCTCCATCACTTAAATTTGTGTGTAAGGGGGCCTTTTATGATGAATCATGATATCAATAGAAAAAAAAATTCTATAAAATCCATTAGCAATTGATAGCATAGTAATTCAATACTAATAATTTCCCAAAGGAGAAATAATGATAAAAAAATATTTCTTATATTTATTACCCATAGAAAAAATGTTCTTGAAATTAACATCGATTTATATCAAAAAAGGTATGTATTTATTCATTATTTATGGTTTTATACACTGTTTCGGTTCGGATGTGCGTCGGGTTACGCTGTTCCGCCAGGACACGTTCGCGCGTGCACCCGTCAACCCGAGGGGATGGGCGCGCGGCTTGTGGTCCCGCAGTCCCGCTTTCCAAGGGCGGGCGGCATCCGTCCCTTATTCAGGGGCGTCTGCTCCTTGATCGAAACCGGGATGATAGGACGTCGGCTCCTCCTTCCGTGGATGTCTCCTCGGAACTCGTCGCCTAATCCGGGTCTCCCTCATAGATTTAAGAATGTTCGTGAATCTCGTTCCCGGCGCCATGTCTCCATGGACACCGGTTAATTACGCTGCTTCCGCCCGGACGCTCCAAGGAGTCTGGTCGGGGCAGCAACCTACTATGAGGAGACCGGGTGGCTCTGGGTGTTGGGGGCGTGTCTTAACACTGCGCCTCTGCATGTCTGCCTTCCATCCCTAATAGGGCTTCTCGAAGGCGTGATGGCCTGAGGCATCCCGCACTGGGTGCGGGGAACTGTGTTACCTGCGGTTTTCCTCAGCTTCCCATGTTTAACACGGGGTATGCCGCGAGTTTAACGTCCATCGGGGACGGCATCGGACTGATCAACACGAGGAGTGGATCAGATGACAGAACCCCTTGCGGGGAACCTCCGACGCTGGGGCCAACACATGGGCGGCTTCCCGAGTGAAGTGGAGTGGAATGAAGTGGCATGACCCCACCGGGATGTGGCGGCCCGGGTAAGGATCAGGATGGATGATGGAGTGAAGAGCTTGGACCCCGTAGGGGCTTCCTACGTACCGTGCGTTAGCGCGGATCAAAGTCAGCGTAGTTCGGATATACAGTTTAACGTCATGTTGGACGTCGGCAAGCCAACTCACAAAGAGATCAAGGCCGCCGGGCGGAGGATTGAACTGAACCACCTCGCACAGAGGGGGATGGAACGGCCGGGTGGATCACAGTTTTACGTCATGCCGGACGTTGGCAAGCCGACTCACGAAGAGATCGAGGCGGTGGGGAAGCACAATTGAGATACACACGTGCAGTCCCCCACAGAGGCAGATTCATAGGTGAATCAACGCAAGTGTGAACCCGGGAGGGGTCCACTGATGGACGAACCGACGTAAATACGACCGGGACGACCTGGTGGTGGGCTTGAACCTCGGAGAGGCTTCCTACGTACCCTGTTTAGAAGACAGGGATCAAAGTCCACATAGTTCGTTCTGTTTGCAACACTCTACCCCCGTGGGCGAAGGCCACTCCAATCCCGACATCCCTGCAGAGACGCACGGGTGGGGGCCACATCCAGACCGGGGGGATCCTGCGTGCGAGACACGGGATCAGGTGATGCGGACGGTTTAATGTCTTGCCGGACGAAGTACAGTTTAACGTCGTGTGTTGAGGACGAAGCGGACGGTTTAACTTCTTGCCGAACGAAGTACAGTTTAACGTCGTGTGTTGGACGAATGCTGAACAGTTTAACGTCTTGTAGCTTGGACGATATGCTAGGCAGTTTAACGTCGTGCAGCTTGGATGTGTGCAGTTTAACGTCATTTGGGATGAATGCAGTTTAACGTCGTGTGGGACGTTAAAGCCGCCGATAGGTCCATGTCACTTCGCGCGAGCCTGGAGGGTCACACAGGAAGACAACGCACGGTGCGGGCACCCGGGATGAGGGTCGTCGGGCGCCACGCAGGCGGGTACCCTCAGGGGGTCAAAGGGGGCGACCCTGGCGGTTTGCGCGCAAAAGAGGAGCTTTGCGCGCAATACCGCGGGTCGGCGCGCAAATGGGCGGGCTGGCACGCGATTGGGCCAGCACTTTGCGTGCGAATGATAGAGATTGCGCGCATCGGGCTTCGGATAGCGCACGGGGGCAACAGATCATTCTCTAATGAATGACCACTTTGAAAAGGGGGGGGGGGGCGCAATCGGGCTGGATTGCGCGCACGAGAGACCTTTCGAATTCTGGAAACCTTCAAAACGTCGGGGTTCGCCTTATATTTATAGGCGACCCCTGGCGCGGAATCCGGGTCTCGGGCGCGAAATTCTCGTCGCGGGTGCGGAATTCTCGTCGCGGGCGTGGAATCGGGCCCGGCGCGCAAGAAGAGTCGCGCGGGGCATCGGGCGCGCAAAATTGCGCGCCGACACAGCGCATTGTGCGCATCCTGGGAGGTTTGCACGCCGGACTTCAACATTTCGCGCGGGTCTCCAAAATTCCGCGCAAGTCCTCACGGCCCTCCGGAACATGCTTCTGACTCCAAATATGACCTCGCTTTCCACATCCGGAGCTTTGTTTGGGAACAACGGACTTTTCCGGCGTCTACAAAAGCCCCCCCTCGGAATCTGATCGGCGAGAGGTCGCAACGATCGGGTTCCGAGGGAGACGCCGGAATGCCGAAGTCCTGGGTGGTGCGGGACGGTGGCGCGCAAAAAAAAGGGCGTCGGGCGCGAAATTTGCTGTCGCGGTCGCGCAAAGCGCTTTCCGCGCAGCGCGGACCCGGGCCTCGCCTATAAATAGGCGCCCTGGGTCCCCTGCACCGTACACTGGCCTTCCGCGCGATAAGCCTCTGAGCTCTCGTGCGCGAAATTGCCTTTTCCGGCGCGGAATTCGCCCGCTCGTCGCACAAACCTGTCCGGAATTCGGCCTGCTTTTGCGCGAACACCCGGGGTTTTACGCGACGGACTTCCCGATTACGCGCCGTCCACTAGGATTGTGCGCCAACTCTCAAACTTCTCTTCCAGCCTCGTCTGCTCCCGCACGCTTCATCCCTTTACCCGCACGACTCCCGAAACTTCTGAGATGGCCGCGAATCAAGGAAATGAGGGGGATGCCGCCACTCGCAGAGCTGAGATGGCGACGAACGAGGAGGTCTACGGAGCCAAGGAGATTGTTTCCAACAATCAATCCTTGTTCGACTTGCTGACGCCGGCCCAGAAGACATATCCACTGTCGGACAACCTGCCGCTCTGGAACTTCGACATCCTAGATGAGGTTCCGGTGCCAGTGTTCGAGGTTGATGCGCCACGGACCTGGGTGACTTAGGAGGACAAGCTTCCCCGCTATAACATCACCAACAATGGGCATCCTGCCAGGGAGACCAGACACTTAGATGTCTATGTCCTGAACCCGAGGAAGCGAACCATCGTCGGAAGTGAGCCTACTGCGGAGAACTCTCCAGCCCTCTACTCGAGCATATATCGCCAGAGTGTCACCGACGACACCAAGGGCTGGCTGAAGGACTGGGACTTGCGATCTGGGGGAAATTTCACCAGTGAGTGGGCCTGGGCGTTCTGGGTACGCCACACTTGCGATCACTTCGCGGAGGAGCTGCGGTACATCGGCCTGTTTGAGGCGGTGTGGATGTCGCAGTTCCACTTCTACCAGCAGTCCGAGCTCGGGCCGGAGCTGTTCTCCCGCTGGTCCCCGGATACCAACACCTTCCATCTTCACCATGGGGAGGTCGGCATCGGTCTCTGGGACATCCACTGCATCGGAGGTATCCCGCTGGAGGGTTACCAGTACGATGAGTTCCTGCCTCCGAAGAACACCTGGGAAGACAGGTCACGGACTCCCATTCTGACCTGGCATCTGCTTGACCTGGCTACGCAGCGGCTCGGGATCAAGGACTTCCAGAAGGACATAGCCTACAAGGAGTGGTTCGGCCAGTTCTTGGAGCATGACCCGGTGGTCAAGATTCCAGGCAGGGGGAAGCGGTGCCCGACCGCGGATCAGAGGAGCCGGAACGGGTCGTACTGGCGGGTCCTGGAGACGGGCGACTACCGCTCATGGGGGTACCGCGTCATCGAGGCCCGGGACCCAAATGTCCGGTATGCGGCGTTCCTGGCCGCCTTTCTGAGTGGGTGGCTCCTGCCAGTGCGGGACGCGAGAATGGGCGTTCGCCCGGCGACACTGGCGGTGACGGGCGCTATGGCCGCCAACAAAAGATACAACCTCGGGGTCCCAGTGTTGGCTAAGCTTTATGCCATCCTGGGACGCATCTCACGAGGGGGGTCGCCACGAAGGATCTGTGGGCCCTTTCAATTCGTCCACGGCTGGGTGGCTGCTCACCTTGGTGGGTACACGTTTCTGAACGCCATCATTCCTCCGGGCAACGACCTGCGACCCTCCCTGCTGAACATTGAGGGGGTCGCTCCGATGACCCTAAGTGAAGAGGGCGTGAGGATTCGGATTGGCAATCATGACAATTTCAACTTCAGCCCGTTCCCCACTCCTGTTGGCCAAATGATCGACAACGGGCAGGGTCCGCTGGAGCAGCACGAGTACTTCCTGAACATGCGGGGCGGGGTGCTCATGGATCGGATCGACGGGAAGGTGATCTGCGAGCCCTACGTGCCAACCCGGTTCGCCAGGCAGTTCGGGTGCCTTCAACGGATGCCGAAGAGGGTATTCACTGCTGTCCGGGAGGAGACGAACCCTGGCGTCCTTCGCCAGATGTGGCTGATGTTTGTCGCCTTTGGCTCTGGCGACGTCATCACTCTCCCTCCTACCGGGGTCGACGCAGGCTTGGCAACCGAGTACGCCGAACACTGGGCCATCGCGTACCCCGAGGGGCTTTTACGGAAGCCAGTTCGGCGGCTCGAAGTCACCTGTGCGGAGACCGGGCGTCAAGGAAGGAGGCGAGGCGCCGTTACACGGGGGAGAACGGAGGCGCTCCAAGCAGCGGAGCCGGCGCGAGCAGGGACTTCGGCGGCGGGCACATCGCAGGCTGCCGCTACGACCTCGGCGCCCAGAGAGGGGGCACGTGTGGTGGTCGAAGAGCGGCCCGGGAAGCAGGTAAGGCGTCTGCTCGAACCCTCCCACGATGCAGTCTTCCCGGCACTGTGGTCGGCCTGGATAACCCTACGGCAGTCACTGGGGACCGACGCCATCTGGCGAAAGATACTCAGAGAAGGAATCCATCTGCCAGAGGTCGGGCGCCTCCATATCGCTGACAGGGTGGACTTCAACCGGCAGTATGCGTATCTGACGGCCATGGACGAGTACGCGCGCCGACGTGGTCAGCGTGCGGAGCCATCCCTTCTGTTGAAGGTGATGCTCGGTCTAGAACCCGCTCCAGAACAGATGCCGCTAGCGGAAGATGACAGTAGCAACGACTCTGAGGAAGAGGAGGAGATGGGGGAGGACGAAGGTTCCGAGGGAAGATCCCATCAGGGGAGCCCGCGGGAGAGCGGCGAGGTGGCCGGCTCTGACAATGTTGATGTCACTGAGCTCCTCGAGGTCCGCTTCCATCCCTACTCAACCTGCTTCATCCATTCTCTTATGCGGCTTCTAACCCATTTCTCCATCTTTCTCAGGAGCACACGGATGTTGGTCAGGCGTCCTCAGCGGGAGTAGGAGAGGCGCCAGCGGGACAAGTCGGGGGCTAGACACCCATCATTGAACTGACAAGCGCTAAGGGGTCCCCTACTGCAATTGCTCCTGCGGCGGCCGGGATAGCGGAAGATGACGCTCTGAACTCCCGTAAGTCTCCTTACTTTACTGCTGGTGCTTGCCGTTGACGATCCGTGACTAACCACAGCATGCCCTGCGCAGTGATCTCAACGCTGGAGGCTCGTCGGGTTGCCGAACCCATGCCATCCACGAGTGGACCAGTGGCAGACATGCCGCCTGCTCCGGAACAGACTTCCCACACCGAGCCGGCCCCACCAACTGCTGATCAAGGGGCTACGGACGTCGGCGGTGCTGACATCGGAGAGAGGTCGGGGGCTGACGAGGGTGTCAACGCCGCTGGGGAGAGAGAAGAAGGTCGCCCAGATGTTGGGGAACCTATCCCCCATGAGGACATCCCAGGGGCGGACCCTGAAGCAGACCTGCTGGCTGCCTTCCCTGCCTACTGGCCTGCCGACCCCGAGGAGATGGACGACTCGGACGCGGAGGCGGTCGAGGAGAGCCGGATAGCGCGCCGAAGGGGGTGGAAGTGCATCCAGCGCTTCCTCAAGCGAGACCCATCAGAGTGGCTGGGGCGCATGGGATCACTCCAAACCTGGCTGCGCTTCCTGTGTGCCGGGGGAGCTGATGCTCAACGCCTCCATCTGACGGTCCGTGATTTCATGGCCGAAAAGATGCGCGAGAGCCGCCGGCGTGCCGACGTCGCACAATGTCGGGACATGTCGGAGAGCACGCGGGCGCTCCTCGTGGCGGAGCAGGAAGTCCGGCGTCTCTAAGGGCAGGCGGCAGAGAAGGAGGCCTTCGTCGCAACGTGCACTGAGCTTGTGGAGCAACTAGCAGCCCAGCTGGTTGACGCCCAGGTACAGCTGACGGAGGCGGGCCAACAGATGGTCACAATCCAAGTTGAGCGGGAGCGTGCAATGGCCAGGATCGACGAACTGCGTGCTGCGACCGCCGACGAGGAGAGGGCACGCAGAGAGCGAGAAGCAGCCCTGGAGGCCGCCAGCCAAAGGGTAGCGGCGTTAGAAAGACTTATCCAGCACGCTAATCCCTAAGGGCTTTGTTTTTGCCATTCCCAAAACATTTGCTTCCGCTACTCAATATTTCGATCCATTTGTATGAATCACCATATTTATCTGCATCTTTTGGTTTAACATGCTCGACCACAATTCATTGTCTTGCGAGAGCGTTAACCAAGCTTCAGGCATCCGCAATTGGGCCTGGATTTCTAGAGAAAGAGGGAGGTCATTCCTAGGAAAGGAGACCTCAAGCCTAATCAATGTATCATCCCCCCAACTTGTTCTGACACACGAGCGGGACAATGCTAGGGGCGTTGAGATTTTATCCGAACATAGGGAAATGAGAAAGGGTGAATCGCGCGTCCCGAATTCAGAAATCCACAACGGTTGGCCTTCCAGGAAATTCCCAAGACGGCAAGCGGATAATGGATCAATCAACCATACTACTGCGATAGACGGACCGAAGGTCATCATCCATATTGCAGGAGGCGGATCACATGTCATCATCAATGCCGCTTTGGGGGTTCCTTCAGGCACAAGGGAGGAAATCCAGATCAACAGGGCATGCGAAGCGTGGGGCGAAGTGACGATTTGTTCGGATAGAATCCAACGCTCTCAAAATTGCGCCACTGTGGGGAAAGCGTATTAGGCGGATGCACTAATCTGGCCGTGAATCACCCCAATTCTCAGACAGAACCTCTTTGACGAGGAAACCGTCGCTTCCCATCATTGCGATGGGGCATCTCGAGCTGAATTGGGGAGAATATCACAACTGCACCACTTTACCCGAAGTCAGGCCAGACGGCCGGCGACAAGGAGGGGCGGGACTTGGCGATCCCTGAGGCTGGACCCGAGTCGAAATGCCCGGGCGTTCCTACGTACTCCATCAGGATGGAGATCAAGCCATACATAGTTCTGCGAGTGCAGTTTAACGTCATGCAGGACGCAGAACCCCGTTTGGGGAGATCTTAGTTTAGGGTCGTAGAGCTCGGACCATAGGGGCATATCTTAGTTTAAGGTCTTAGAGCTCGGACCATAAGGGGAGATCTTAGTTTAAGGTCTTAGAGCTCGGACCATAAGAACCTCAAAGTACGCCGCATCGTGGTCCTATCCCCTGGATATGCGAAGATGCACTAGGGAATAGTGTCAAGAGTGTCGAGATTTTGCCTGGTCAGAATGGGAGGTGGAAAATGTGATGTGAATCATGCGGCCATTCACTCAAGGACTGGGGGCACCGGCGTACCGATATGGGAGTACTGCCAACCGTGGCGGAAGAGCAGCATCAATATCGCACTAACCGTTGATGGAATGAGGCAGCAAACGAGCATCGACCGCTCAATCGCAGGATTCATATCGATTTGCTGCCCGAGGACATTGGGGGCACCAGCCCGAGTCGGTGGGAGAGCACTGAGGCATTGTGTCCAAACCGTTCACGGGGGCTCCACCCAGGGCGTAGGTGATGGGTCCGAATGAAAGGGAGCACGAAGCCTGAAAATGGAAGGAACCTGACCAAGCTAAACCTGACCCTCCTGGCAATAAACCAGAGTACTCTTAACACCAGTGGACCACTGCAAGGGGTCGAGGGACACGCCTTGAGGGTGGGCTGAAGGCGGCGGACTCCCTAGAGAAGGGGGGAATCTTTAAGAGGTGGGGGCTGGACCCGAAGTTTCAAACATTCGGGCGTTCCTACGTATCCCATGAGGATGGGAATCAAGCCACATGTAGTTCTTGAAGTGCGGCGCAGCACAATCGGGCACCAGCGCGGGGAAGGGTGCGGGTCTGACCCTCGCACACTGAAGAAGCGGTATTTGATATTTCTTGTTTGTCCTTAAAGATGGATGGTTCTTCGTGCAGCGACATTCCTGTGATTAAGGAATCCCTGGCGTTGCCACAATAATCAAGCCATGAAAGGCATTGATGAATGGCGTGGTTATTAACCAGCGCCCAACGTGAGTGTCCCCTGAGGAGAACATCACGATGCAGTGCCGTTTCTCGTCGGGCGGCCAAGACGATCACAGTTTACGGTCGTGTGGTAGGACCAGACAACATAGTTTAAGGTCGTGTGGTTCGGACCATGGAGGAATCCTCTTATCGCGATACGGCGGACTCAGCGGAGGTGGGAACATACCCAGCCCTGCAGTCACGCACGATTCCAGGAGAACGATCCTGGGATAGGGGCCTGCGTATGTCCATCACCCGAGGGGCAGAGATTCTAGCCTCCAGATATACTGGGCCCAAAACGTGATTGTTCGGGCGACTCCTTCCTCCTTATGGGGACGAGGGACCAGCTATACACGGCCCTTAGGGAGGACATCAGCATATACCCTTGGTGCTCAGATCGTGGGAGCCTCGACAGACACCATTATCCTAGTTGGCCTGCCTAACGTGTAAAGGTGTACTGAAGGTCAGTATGAAGAGAGTGTCGAGATTCCACTACAACGCACAAAGGCGGAGTGTGATGAGGACCGTGCAACCAATGTTCGGAGCCTAAAAGAGACGACATGGCGATCAAGGATGTCACTGACCATATTCGCAACACAACATCCGATCGCGTCAGCCCAGAACTGGGCAAGCAAACGAGCATCAACCGCTCAATCGCAGGATTCATATCGATTTGCGGCCCAGGACCCGCCGGTAACTGGACCCGGAGCGGTAGGAGATCACTGAGGCATCGCACCCAAATAGGCTAACGAGGATCCCTTTGAGTGAAGGCTCGAACAAGAGGAAGCGCGCGGCCCGACAAGCAACACGGGACTTGCCGGGATTGCATCTGACACTATGGGTCATAGACCAAAGTACCCAAAACATGTTAACAGATCACCGGAAAGGGTCAGAGGACTCACCCTGAGAGCAACCAAAAGACGGTAGATCCCCGTGATCAACCAAGAGACGGGGCTGGACCTGAGACACAAGCGTCCAGGCGGTCCTACGTATCCCATAAGGATGGGAATCAAGCCGCACGTAGTTCTTGAGAGGCAGTTTAACGTCATGCAGGACGACGAGAGGTGTGAGGTAGTCCCACACACGGGGGAGGCATACGGCACGGCCAGTAGACCGACGTGAATGAGGACATAATCCCCTGCTCACGCGATACGCCTCGCACAAAAAGGAGGGGAACTTGGGCCAGAGGCCCAACGCGGGATAGAGATTACCGGGAAATGGGGCTGGGCCTGAAACATGAATGTTCAGGCGGTCCTACGTATCCCATAAGGATGGGAATCAAGTCGCACGTAGTTCTTGAAGTGCAGTTTAACGTCATGCAGGACGAAAAGAGAAAAAAGGGGGGAGCAGAAGGCATCCCCAAACGTGGGGGGCGTACAGCGTGGCGAGCAAACCGACGTGAATGAGGGCATAGCCCCACGTTCACACCATACGCCACATACCCAGAGGCAACTGGGCCAAGGGCCCGAAGTGGGATGGAAATTCCCGAAGGATGGGGCTGGGCCTGAAACATGAACGTTTAGGCGGTCCTACGTATCCCATAAGGATGGGAATCAAGCCGCACGTAGTTCTTGAGAGGCAGTTTAACGTCATGCAGGACGAATGATGAACAGTTCAACGTCTTGTAGCTCGGACGTAGTACAGTTTAACGTCGTGTTGGACGAATGCTAAATAGTTTAACGTCTTGTAGCTTGGACGAGGTACAGTTTAACGTCATGTTGGACGAAACACTTGGCAGTTTAACGTCTTGCAGCGCGGACGATATGCTAGGCAGTTTAACGTCGTCCAGCTTGGACGTATGCAGTTTAACGTCGTGAAGGACGTAGTACACTCAGAAGAAGTACTTCTTCAGGAACCTAGCGTTGGTGGGAGGAGTGACACGCTCACCATCCATAGTCGCTAGGGAGTACGCTCCATTGGGATAAACTTTGTGGACGACAAGAGGTCCCTCCCACTTGGGCTCCAACTTGGGTGGATTCCTGCCGGGGATCATTGGCGCTCTTAGGGCTAGCACTAGGTCACCCTGCAGGAAGGAGAGGAGGCGAACCTTCTTATTGAAAGCTCGAGCCATTCTGCTTTGATTCCTCTCCAAGTTGTGCAAGGCGCGAAGTCTATTCTCATCCAGTGCTTCCAACTCGACTAGACGGGCTTCAGCAGCTCTGTCCGGCGCTTTCTGGTCGTAGACCGCAGTGCGCAAGGACGGTAACTGGATCTCGATGGGCATGACGGCCTCAGCTCCATACACCAGGGAATAAGGGGTCATCTGGGTGGAATTGCGAGTCGTCGTCCGATAAGCCCAGAGGGCGTTGGGGAGCTTGTCCGGACAACTCTTCTTGTTCTGACCAACCGTCTTTTGCAGAATGTTAGAGAGGGTTTTGTTAAACGCCTCGATCTGCCCATTTGCCTGCGCATGATAGCGAGATGTATGGTTCGAGCGAATGTTGTATTTGGCATACAACTTCTTTAACTCGGCTGCTCGGAAATTGGCTCTGTTATCCGTGAGGATAGCGTGAGGCACTCCAAATCAATGAATGATGTTGGAGGTCACGAAGTCAGCGATCGAACAGGATTTGACCTCTCTGAGCGGAATCGCCTCTGCCCATTTGGAGAAGAAGTCCGTGGCGGTCAGAATGAACCGGCACTGGCGAGCCGTCGCCGGCGGGTAAGGTCCCACAACGTCCATCCCCCAGACTACAAAGGGCCAAGAATACCTGGTGGTATGGAGAGGCTCCGGCGGCCGATGCACAAAGTTTGCATGAACCTGGCATGCATGGCACCTCCTGGAATACTCGATGCAGTCATGGCTCATGGAGGGCCAGAAGTATCCCAACCTCCGAATCTGGTGGGACAGCTTCGGCCCAGTCTGATGGGCGCCGCATGAACCAGCATGAACCTCTTGCATGGCTCGCGGGATCTCAACTCTCTGAAGGCAACGGAGGATAACACCATCAAATCCGCGTCTATAGAGGATCTGCTCCAGGCCGGGACTGCTCTGGAGGACAAACTGCGATGCGCGGCGTCGAACTCGCTCGCGCTCTGCCCGATCCGGCGGGAGAATGCCATGTTGGAGGTACTCAACCAAAGGTGCCCTCCAATCAGGGGCTGGTTCGACTGCCACATCTGGGGTACTCGGGGCTCCGGGCGTAGGGGCAACCGTGGTGAGGTTACTTACCAACGGGCCGCGATCATCCTCCGGGATAACGGGAGCGATGAGTCTACGGTGCGTCACGCGGACGGTCAGGTTATCCTGTTCAGGATCCGCAAGTGACGCAGCAAGGCTAGCCAAAGCATCTGCTCGATCGTTCTGCGACCGGGGAATATGGACAATTTCTGGCCGAGAAGGGAACCGGGCCATCAGAAGGAGGGTTCACTCCAGTAATGGCACAAGTTCCAGCTTCCTGACAACACAGTCGCCATTGATCTGCTTAACAACTAGCTCGGAGTCCCCTTTCACGCACAGATGGGGCACATCGATTTCGAGAGCTAACTCGAGGTCGGTGATGAGGGCATGGTATTCCGCCTCATTGTTGGTACAGCCCTCTGAAAACAGGAAAGAGTATGGCAGTATGGCCTGCTCCGGGGTAATGAAGACGATACCCAAGCCCACTCTGTTGAGCTTAGGATTATCGAGTCTTTTACCGGTGGGGCTCCGGGAGGCACCGTCAAAGTGCATCTGCCAGCATGGACCGGCTCGATCGACCGAGAGAATGGCCTCATCAGGAAAGCCAAGATCCAGCGGCTGATCCGCGGAGGTTGGGTGAGCAGCCAGAAATTCTAGCAATGCTTTCCCTTTGATGGCCTTCTGAGACACATACCTGATGTCGAACTGCTGGAGAATCACGGCCCACTGCGCTAGACGACCAGTCAACATAGGCCGGCTCAGGATATATTTCAACGGGTCTACCCGAGAAACCAACTGTACCTCATGGTGCTTCAAGTAGTGACGTAATTTCTGTACGGCAAATACGAGCGCCAGGAAGCTCTTCTCGATAGGGGAATACCTAACTTCCGCATCGAGGAGCATGTGACTGAGGTAATAGAGGCTATTCAATGTTCCCTCGTTGTTCTTCTGGGCGAGAGGGGCACCCAGGGAACGTTCCAGGGCGGTCACATAGAGGACCAGTGGCTTCCCGGATACGGGCGGCATCATAACCGGAGGTTACAGCAGGTACTGCTTGATTTCCTCGAAAGCGGTCTGACACTCTTTATCCCATACATAGGTGGCACCTTTCTTCATGAGCCGAGAAAAGGGCTTACACTTGCCGGCCAGATTCGCGATGAATCGGCGTATATAGGCTAAGTGGCCTTGGAACCCCTGTAGTTCCCGGATGTTACCTGGGGGAGGCATCTGGCTAATCGCCCTGATCTTCTCTGGGTCGATCTCAATACCCCGGTATCTTACCACAAATCCAAGGAACTTTCCGGAGGTGACCCCGAAGGCACACTTCAACGGGTTCATCTTCAGGTAGCGAGACCGGAGGAAGCCGAACACTTTCTCAAGATCTTTGAGATGGTCCTGACGCTGGCGCGATTTGACTACCAAGTCGTCGACGTAGCATTCCACCAGTGTGCCGAGGATTGGCTTGAATATGCGGTGCATCGCCCGTTGATAGGTGGCACCTGCATTCTTCAGGCCGAAAGGCATGACCCGGTAACAAAAGGTACCTTGGGGGGCCCTGAAGGCAGTGAACTCCTCATCCTCAGGGGCCATCCGAATTTGGTTATATCCGGAGTATCCATCCGTGAAGGAGAGGGCTTGGAACCCTGCCGTGGCGTCAATCAACAGTTCTGTCACTGGAAGGGAAAAATCATCCTTCGGACAGTGGCGGTTGAGATCGCGGAAGTCGATGCAGACTCTGATCTGCCCGTTCTTCTTCCTGACCGGCACAATGTTGGCCAGCCATTTGGGGTACTGAACTTCCCTCACGAAGTTGGCTTTGATAAGCTTGTCAACTTCGGCCTCAACCATGGCACCGTGGAATGGGTGCATCTTCCTGGGAGGCTGCCTGAACCCGCGATGGTTTGCTGGGAGACCAAGGCGGTGGACGGCTACCTGAGGATCTAGCCCCGGCATCTCGTCATAGCCCCAAGCGAACACATCATGGTGCTGCCTGAGAAAGTCCACGTACTGCTGCCGCTCCTCAGATGGCATGGCGGCACTGACCAATGTGGGTCTCAGATCTGCTTCGGTTCCAAGGTTCACTTGTACTAACTCATCGACCGTGGCGGAGACGCCCTCCTCAAAGGCTGGGGGTGCATCTTCCACGTCCTCTCCACTCAGGGAGGGATCGTCCACGGGAGAGGCTGCGTTGGCAACTGCATTGGGGCTACCAGACCCTGCTGGGCCGCTGGTGCTGGCATGGGCGGTCGCGGTCATCTCATCAGGAGACTCACAAACTGTCGAGACCATGGCTACGTCCAACCGTTGAATCGGGAGGACATAAGCGTCATCCAAACTTGCCCAGGGATCACTTGCAACAGCGACAGGCTCGACCTCACCTGCCAGGATCTGCTTATCCTTGCTCTTGTAATAGTCCGCGTCCAGATAACGGGCTTCACATGAGGCAAAAGGAGAGGCATCTCCCTGAAGCACGCCTACTCGACCATTAAGGGAGTATTTGAGGCATTGGTGGTATGACTAGGGAACCGCCGCATGAAGGTGGAGCCAGGGCCTGCCCATCAATGCGTTGTACGCAGTATCTTGAGAGACTACCATGAATTCGGTCTTGGCAACCAAATCACCGAACTGGGTCTTCAAACGTATCTTGCCGACCGGGGTTTGCTCGGTGCGGTCGTACCCCTGGATCCTGAGGTCGGAGGGAATCAAGTCATCCTCAGACAACCCCAATCTCCGGAGCGTCCGAGTGGGAATCAGGTTAATCCCGGACCCCGTGTCGACAAGACAGCGCCGGACTTCAAGGCCATTGAACTGTCCGGTGACATACATCGGACGAATGTGCCCCTGTATAGGAGGGTCTTCATCCTTACCAGAAAACGAGATAACTGCCTGACATCCGGCGTCCTCAATCGTTTCGGCGTGAAAGGCCTCTGCAGCCGCAACCTCTGTCTCAAACTGGAGGGGGCTCTTCAGGGCTTCAGCGAGTGTCTCGCGCATCTCAGATGACATGCGCAGAGCCTCAAGGATGGAGAGTCTCGCTGGGATGTCGGCCAAGTGCTTCAGGACATCATACTTTTTGGCCAAGCGTGAGCCCCTGGTTGCAGGAGGTTGCTCTGCGGTTGGAAGCATGACGGGCCTTGCCGGTTGGGTCGGCGGCCGACTGGTGCTTGGCGCATCTCGATGTTCATTGGTTGAAGCCCGGGAAGTAGTCACCATACTGGGGTCAGGAGGCCGAGATGGACTCGTGGTAGGGAGGAGCTAATCGCGACGCGGCTGAGGCGGTTCTGCCTGATCCCATACCACAAACAGTGGCGGAGGCGAATCCGTCATCCCCGGATGGGGGGGCTGCGCACGCTGAGCTCGGTTTTGAGCCTGCTGCCTGGTCTCAGTGGCGTGCACGGCCTGGCTGGAGGTACCAACTGCTGCGCCCCGGCGACTCCTATTGTTGCGGCTCCTCTGACGGTGGCGACGATCGGGGACACTAGGGAGGTCCACCTGGTGTTCTTCAACGTCGGGAACCGAAAAGGGATTTACCAGCTCGACGGTATTAACCGAAGCGTACCCAATACTGTCATCGGACGAATCATTCACCACTGGGCGGATCCGAGGAGGGATCACCATCTCCGGGGGAATGAAATCACCGAGAGTGCGGGATAGTGGCGGAACTGGCGGGGCGCGCTCTTCCTTCTTGCGCCGCCGCCGTTTGCTCTTCTTGGAAGAGGCAGGCTGGGACGACGATGCCGAAGCAGCACCCGCAGATTCTGGGGGCTCAGGCTGATTCAAGCGCGCACGGATGATTCCATGGGCGCGAATGATCGTCTTGCGGGCCATCCAGTTTTTATACTTCTGGGATCCGCGGCCGGAGACCAGCTGCCATTCATCCTCATTGCCGCTATCGTCATCTGATCCCACGAACACGCCCGCCACTTGTGCCGGAGTTGGGCCCAACCTGATTACATTGTTGTTAATCTGGTCTTGGAGCCAATCCTTAAACACATAGCACCACTGGATGGTGTGCCCCAGGGACCGATGGTAGGGGCAGTAGCGGGGGTTATCCGTGAGATGTGCCTCCTCCGGCCTCCAACACTCAGGCAGTCGCACAATCCTCTGCTCCAAGGCGCTCCGGAAATAACCGGGGACCTGATCCTCGTGAAATGAGTAGGTCAGGTATCGCGGGCCCCTGGGAGCATGGTCTTGACGAGGGGCTGGAGGGGCCTGCCGAGGAGGTGGACCCTGATTATCTCGCCTGGGTTGTGGCGGTACATTACGCGGAGGGGGCGGCCGGTTCTGAGGTTGCCGCTGCTGGGCCGGGAACTGAGCCCGTGGAGGCGGATTCCTGTGAGGCTGTGGAGCGGGTCTCACCGGCAGCAGCTCCAACGGCCTGGGAGCCTCTATCTGGGTGACAGCAGCGGGCTCAGCCCTGCTGGCTCTCCTTGCAGGAATCATAGGAGGCAGCGGGTGTGCCTGGCTGGCCTGTTGCAGGGCTTCCTCAAGACGTTGAGCTTTGTCTGAGAAGTCCCTGAACCCTCCGGGGTAATTCTGAGTGATCAAGGAAGGGACCAGCTCGGTCTTGACGTTCCCGACGCACATTGTCAGCAACTGCTCCTGAGTCAATGGCATGTCAAGGGAATACGTGAGACCCTTCCATCGGGCGACGAAGTCCGCGACTCGCTCATCAGGCCTATGCTTGCACTTGATGAGGTATGCGATACTCGTCTTCCGGGTCGTGGAACTGAACTGGTAGAGGAATTGTCTACGAAGGTCCTCCCAGCTCGTTATCGACCCGACGGGGAGCTGGCTGTACCAGACAAATGCTGGCCCTTCCAGTGTCTGGACAAAGCAGCGAAGCTTAGCGGCCTCTTGCTGCGCCGGAGTCCCCAGCATAGGCCCACACCTCGAGTTGAAATGGGCCAAATGCTGTGGCGGATCTCCAGTCCCGTTGAAGGGGGAAAAAGTGGGATTCCCGAATCCCGGAGGTGCCGGCATGTCATCCACCCATGCTGGGTATGGCTTGCCGTCCGGTGGGATTGCCACTTTCCGAGTCTCCAAGGCTTCCAAGCGGGCGATGAGTGCCGCCATCGGATCGTCCGGACATGGGTTCCAGTCCTGGCGAGGATCTCTAACCACGAGCGCATTGCATGGGCCTTCAATCGGGTCGTCGACCGGGTCGTCGAACTCGGCAGCTCGTGGGATGGCGGGCGGAGCGGCCCTTGGGGCAGCGGGAGGAATCCGAGCGGGGTCTCTCAGGTAGTCACGCCGTTCAGGAGGGTGTGGTGAAACATACCGCGCCCTCTTGCCATAGGCGATGGCCTCTCTCCTGTCGGCGAACACGGCATAATCACGGTTGCCCGGGAGAGCCTCATCGAGGGGTGGTTGTTCCTGTCCCTGCTGTCCTGGCCTAGGATCACCGTAGTCAGGCCGCTGCTCTGCAGCGCGCTCGGTGAGGAGATGGTCAAATATCTTCTTCTGCTCGGCGAGCTGTTGACGTAGCATAGCCTTCTCGGGATCCTCATCTGCCCTCTGCGTGGAGGCAGATGGGTCGGCGGGCTTTATAGCCTCGACGTGCTCTTTACCTTTGCTGACGTTTCGGCTCAACGCCAGTGCTTCAGTGGGTGCGGGGAGTCCCAGGAGGTTCCTCTGATGACGAGTAACTCTCACCGATGGATCCAACAACGGCTTGTCTTTGGGGGGAGAGCCCCCGTCGAGAAGTTCCAAACTGTTCCCCTCCCCCGACAGGTCAGCCATGTTGACAGTTTCCGTCCCTGGGGATGTACCCTCAGGGCCGCCCAGTGAATCGGGCTGTCGGAGAATCGCACTGAAGCGTAGGGCAGCGTACTGCCCCCATCCACGGATATACACGTGGGGAGTGGCTTCCTCGATAACCTTGCGGAGTACTTGAAAACACTCAACGCATCGTTGTTGGAGGGCCTCGTGGTGCCCAAATGACCCGGGGTGCCGAACCGCGGGGAGCGTGGCCAGGTCAATTTGACGGCACTGCTCACCAATATCCTCCAGGTGCACTTGACTCCCGGGATATGGCATTTGTAAGCGGTGAAGACGGGAGTGAGTCTCCCGGAGAGTTCTGCGGAAGCATTCGAACTCATCCGGGGTGAGCGATTCGGGTGCATCAAAGTCCGGTCCTGCGACTGGACAAAACTTCTCAGGGAAGTGGCCCTCTGCAAGGACGGTCCAGAAACTCCACGACTCAAACTCGGGACCCAGGTCTCCTTGGTCCTCTTCAACGACTGGGAATGGACGGGGAACCGGTAGTGGTGCCGAGGTGGGCCGCCGGGCCGACGGGCTGGACGGCGGTGAATACGGCGAGCAAGCCGATTGGCCTCTATATCCCGGGCCGCCCTCTGAAGGTGGCGGTGCCCGGGCTACCACATCACGATAGGACGGGCCGGCGAGTGAACATCCTGCCGTAGCGTCGGTGCTCGCCGAGGGTGCACTAGATCGTGGTTCGACCGTCGGTCCCCAGAAAAGGTCTTCGGCTTCTCCGATCGAGGCAGAAGGCGCTTCCAGAGGGGCCGGTACCAACCGCAAGCTTGATCCTTGGGGGTCTACCAGGCCCTCGCTACTCCGGATATACCTTCGGAGAGAAGCGGGGATCATATCGATCTCGCTCTCGGGAAGTACGAGGCTGACGTGCCGCATTCCTACCCCTGCCCCTGACTGGCGGGACTGGGGGGAGGGCTCTATCGCCGAATCATACTCCGCCTCTGTATCAGAGAAACGAACCGGTCAGATCTCTGTCCGGAATTCCGTAACATTCTTCCCTCGGTGTCGACGCCTCGCCCTCCTGCCCCTGGGTGGTTCTTCGGGGCATGGCTGATCTCTATCCTGGCATCCTCCGGCCGCACTGGTGCTGGGGCCAAGAGGACTGGAAACCAAGGTGCGAGGGGCACCGGGATAGATATCAAAGGGGACGCAGGGAGAGATGATTCTGGGCAGGCCTCCGGGCCGAGATCGGAAGACGGGGTGACTCATGCCTCTTGGATCGGCCACACGGAGTAGACCCTGTTGGTGAATAGCGCTACCGCGAGGTGGTCCGCGGTGGCTATTGACTGTACCAGCAACCGGGAGAGTCAACCCAACCTGCCTTTGGGGCGGTCGGGGCCTCGATCCGGGTCGGGCATAGAAGTGCCCCTGCTCAGGATGCGCAGGGGCCTGGCGACTGGAGCCAGCAGTGGCTTGAGCCAACGTGGCTGCTGTTGCTAGGCCCTCAAGGTGGGCATCCTCTTCCGCTCGCGCCCGACAATGGCGTCGGGACATACGAGTCGGGATGAGCGGCGCGGGCAGGTGGAGAGCCCGTTCATCGACTTGAGAGGCCTGGCGGCGATGTCGCCGTGGCCTGACAGGAGCCCTCATCGCGGATCCCTGGGGAAAATCCCGGATAGGGTGGTCCCGGGCATCTTCCACCTCATCCGCATAGGGGAAGGAGTTGTCAGAGCGCTCCGAGGATAAACTCCCAAAGCGGTTGGACGTCGAGGCAGGCAGCGGTGCCTCCCTGCGCGGCCCTTGGGTGCGGCGTTGGTGGCGAGGTGCAGCTCCCTCGAGGTCTAGGCGAGCCATGTCCCTGGTGGGGATGACTCCCTCTTCCTCATATCTCCGCACCAAGTTGTTGATCACCCTTCTTTGGATGACCTCCGAGGGGGAGAGAGGGCGTGGTTGCCCAGCAGCTGCGGCTGCTGGCACGGCTGTGGAACGGGCGGGACCGCGCAGAGTAGCCGCGTCGGTGTTTCCTCTACCCCTGCGCCAGTGGGCGGGTGGCGATCGGGCACTGGATTGGGCGACCTGATTTCTGAAAGCAGGGAGAAGAACCCATTAACACTGACAGGAAAAGGAATCGACAACCAACCATTAGTGCCACGACGCCTTCTGTGGGGGGGACCCAGGCCCTCGACGTCGCGAGACGGAGTGCCCGAGTTCCCTTCCTCAGCCCCTGGCGGGTAAAACTGAATGCTCGGTCGAGCAGCATGCTGGTCTTCCAACACCTCTGAAAGCCATCGGTCTTCGTATTGAGGAGAAGAGATTCACGTCGGGTTCACCATTTTTCTGTTTCGGTGCGGATGTGCGTCGGGTTACGCTGTTCCGCCAGGACGCGTTCGCGCGTGCACCCGTCAACCCGAGGGGATGGGCGCGCGGCTTGTGGTCCCGCAGTCCAGCTTTCCAAGGGCAGGCGGCATCCGTCCCTTATTCAAGGGCGTCTGCTCCTTGATCGAAACCGGGATGATGGGACGTCGTCTCCTCCTTCCGTGGACGTCTTCTCGGAACTCGTCGCCTAATCCGGGTCTCCCTCATAGATTTAAGAATGTTCGTGAATCTCGTTCCCGGCGCCATGTCTCCATGGACACCGGTTAATTACGCTGCTTCCGCCCGGACGCTCCAAGGAGTCTGGTCGGGGCAGCAACCTACGGTGAGGATACCGGGTGGCTCTGGGTGTTGGGGGCGTGTCTTAACACTGCGCCTCTGCATGTCTGCCTTCCGTCCCTAATAGGGCTTCTCGAAGGCGTGATGGCCTGAGGCATCCCGCACTGGGTGCGGGGAACTGTGTTACCTGAGGTTTTCCTCAGCTTCCCATGTTTAACACGGGGTATGCCGCGAGTTTAACGTCCAGCGGGGACGACATCAGAATGATCAACACGAGGAGTGGATCAGATGACAGAACCCCTTACGGGGAACCTCCGACGCTGGGGCCAGCACATGGGAGGCTTCCCGAGTGAAGTGGAGTGGAATGAAGTGGCATGACCCCACCGGGATGTGGCGGCCCGGGTAAGGATCAGGATGGATGATGGAGTGAAGAGCTTGGACCCCGTAGGGGCTTCCTACGTACCGTGCATTCGCGCGGATCAAAGTCAGCGTAGTTTGGATATACAGTTTAACGTCATGTTGGACGTCGGCAAGCCGATTCACAAAGAGATCAAGGCTGCCGGGCGGAGGATTGAACCGAACCACCTCGCACAGAGGGGGATGGAACGGCCTGGTGGATCACAGTTTTACGTCATGCTGGACGTTGGCAAGCCGACTCACGAAGAGATCGAGGTGGTGGGGAAGCAAAATGGAGATACACACGTGCAGTCCCCCACAGAGGCGGATTCATAGGTGAATCAACGCAAGTGTGAACCCGGGAGGGGTCCACTGATGGACGAACCGACGTAAATACGACCGGGACGACCAGGTGGTGGGTTTGAACCTCAGAGAGGCTTCCTACGTACCCTGTTTAGAAGACAGGGATCAAAGTCCACGTAGTTCGTTCTGTTTGCAACACTCTACCCCCGTGGGCGAAGGCCACTCCAATCCCGACATCCCTGCAGAGACGCGCGGGTGGGGGCCACATCCAGACCAGGGGGATCCTGCGTGCGAGACACGGGATCAGGTGATGCGGACGGTTTAACGTATTGCCGGACGAAGTACAGTTTAACGTCGTGTGTTGGACGAATGCTGAATAGTTTAACGTCTTGTAGCTTGGACGATATGCTAGGAAGTTTAACGTCGTGCAGCTTGGACGTGTGCAGTTTAACGTCATGTGGGACGAATGCAGTTTAACGTCGTGCGGGACGTTAAAGCCGCCGATAGGTCCGTGTCACTTCGCGCGAGCCTGGAGGGTCACACGGGAAGAAAACGCACGGTGCGGGCACCCGGGATGAGGGTCGTCGGGTGCCACGCAGGCGGGTACCCTCAGGGGGTCAAAGGGGGCGACCCTGGCGGTTTGCGCGCAAAAGAGGAGCTTTGCGCGCAATACCGCGGGTCGGCGCGCAAATGGGCGGGCTGGCGCGCGATTGGGCCAGCACTTTGCGCGCGAATGATAGAGATTGCGCGCACCGGGCATCGGATAGCGCACGGGGGCAACGACTCATTCTCTAATGAATGGCCACTTTGAAAAAAGGGGGGGGGGCGCAATCGGGCTGGATTGCGCGCACCCCGGGGGAAATTGCGCGCAAGAGGCTTCTTTTGCACGCGAATGCCTTTGGGTGAATTATTTATTCAAAGGAAAGGAGCCTAAGGGATTGCACGCGAAGGCGAACCCCAAGGCTTTCTTGCGCGAAAGAAAGGAGGTTACCTGAAGATCGGCATTGCGCGCGGAAGGGGTTGGATTGCGCGCACGAGAGACCTTTCGAATTCTGGCAACCTTCAAAACGTCGGGGGTCGCCTTATATTTATAGGCGACCCCTGGCGCGGAATCCGGGTCTCGGGCGCGGAATTCTCGTCGCGGGCGCGGAATTCTCGTCGCGGGCGCGGAATCGGGCCCGGCGCGCAAGAAGAGTCGCGCGGGGCATCGGGCGCGCAAAATTGCGCGCCGACACAGCGCATTGCGCGCATCCCGGGAGGTTTGCGCGCCGGACTTCAACATTTCGCGCGGGTCTCCAAAATTCCGCGCAAGTCCTCAGGGCCCTCCGGAACATGCTTCTGACTCCAAATATGACCTCGCTTTCCACATCCGGAGCTTTGTTTGGGAACAACGGACTTTTCCGGCGTCTACATACACATTGAAAATTTCTATTTTTCTAGTATTTATAATTATCGGTGGACTTATATATCATCATCCCTCCAAAGAGGAGAATCAATAGGATAGATAATATCATGAATTCATTTCTGTGGGATGAAAATCATGTTGGAATATATCATGATACCTCAAAAAATATATGGATAATTAAAATGAAGAAGGGGGTGTCGACATTCAAAATATTGATGAAACCATGCAATCCATGAAGGATTCACATGAATGGGAAGTCATTAAATGCAATACCTTATGGCCCAGATTTATGCGGGATATAAATGGGGAAAGATGGGAGGACTAGATGGGTAGAAATAGGGTATTAAATAGTTTATCCAAATTTATGTTTAATCATAATGAATAATTTCAAGATTATTCCTGTTAGGTGGTTGGAGTGGTGATATCAATCTATAGAAAGATATAATGGCTATAGAGAGATTCTTTTTTTAGAGTGTCTAGCTCCAAGAATCTCCTTCATGGAGGCAAGCGGGAACCCTATCTTGTCGGAAGGAATTTTTAATGAAGATAAAGAGGTGCACTTTGAAAGTATATTCTTGGTTGATGTTCATATCCAATGATGTTTATAGTTTCTACCTTTGTAAGGTTTAATTTTCATGAATACATGGTCATTTTCCATAAAGATTCTAAGCTAGATGTGTGAGAATCTATGTTGCGGTGAAAATAAATACCCACTAAAATGATCTTCCTGATCTCATAGATATGAAACCAGGAAATTCGAATGGATGAAAATGTGAAACATAAAGGATTTAACATTGCCTCTATGTTATTTTGATGTCAAATTACACAAATTCAATCTATGGTGCACCTTTTTATTAAAATCGGTTTTGAAACAAGGCTATAGAATTCAATGGGGAAATGTTTTAATAGCTATAGTGATGGTTTTTCTTTTCATTACTTCCTCACAGACTGGTTTCTAGGTTTTGGGACCCACCAAATGGAAGGGAAGGTAAGAGGCCTTATATAATTGGCAGCCTATTGGATTGTTAGGGAAGTGAGAAACTTGACAATATAAGGTGAAAAAAGATCTCAAAGTTTTCTTCATGTGCAGAAAAAAGCATTCATTGTAGAGTGGTGTTGGTTTACCAGATATGGTTAGAAATATGCTACTTTGTGTAGTTTTCTTCCAAGGTCCTTGGTGATTTTAATCCCATTGCCTAATATTCAGGGTTGATGCTTTGGATGGTTTACTCCTATTGGGGTTATGATCCTTAATGATTATGGATAATACATGTATCGATAAATGATGGGAGGCAGACTAGAGAGAGTTAGTAGAGGTTCCGTTGTTTCTGGTTTTAGTTTATTTTAATGTTCCATTAATTCTATTACTACATATATTAGATCCATGTATACAGACATCTCTTTATGTGGAAGGTTCAATATTGTGGTCAATGAAATTAAATCATAAATTGAAACATTGGTTCAGATTATTCAAGGAAAGAAGTCCCTCTTGAGGAGTTTAATTATTGTGTTATGATGTGATAATTAATAATCATCTAGGGCGGTATTTTTGAAAATGTTTATATAGAAAGAAACATCATGGTTTATGGGTTAGATCATGTATCAAAGGCAGATAATGATCTCATTATTTACAATTGTGTGGGATCCTTGCCTAATAAATTCCTAATAATGATCAATGGAAAAAGTTCTTGCATCAAGTTAAAATTCATTTGAGTTATTGAATACATTTTTTAAGTCTCTAGTAAGAGGGATCTTTTATAAAAAATAACAGAAAACCCTTGTATTCTATTGTATCCATTATTCCAGTTGTCAATATAATGTGAGTTGTTCACAAATTAGACAAACATTATGCCCCTTAGCATTTTATCAAAAAAATATCCCTATAATGGAAATTCATTTATAGTGAACATAATAATTACATTTATAAAAAATGTTCCATTTCATAAAAATATTTCACTCTCATACATTCCTACCATAAATGTTTCAAATCATCTATAACTAGTGATGAGAAAACATAAATATCATTTTTAGGCTACCTTGGTCATGAAATAATTAAACTCAACATGATATATTTTTTCATCCTAAAAAATTCATGAGATATGTTTTAAATTACCATTAAAATGGACCATAGAATATTTTCAATATTATGGCTTTGATATTGATTCATTCCTTTTTTTAATATTCTATGTTTAATATTTGTAGCATGATTTATAATTGTGGAAAACTATTGTTCAAATTTCTTCCACTGTGGAAATAAAATAGATAATGTAATTTTACATTATATATATTTCCATCTAGGTTCCATATTAACCTTTTATAATCATTTAAATTTTGAAAATAAATATGTCATAGGATGAATTATAATAAGATGTCAGTTTTTTTTATAAGTTGTATCTGTAATAGATGAATTAGCCTCTGATTGTTCATCCAACATAAAATGTAATTTCTAATAGTTACAACACTCTGACAGACCTTCATAATCCTTATTTTATAGAACTCAATCATTCAAGTAGTATTTTATCTTATTATACACCAAACCAATCAAGAATGATATTTTTCCATTATAATGTGAATCAGTAAGATCATTTTCTTTAAAAATTATTTATTTCAACTGCTATAGAAACTTTGTAAAATACATGTCACTCCATCCATTTTTTTCGTTCATGTAATCAATCATAACACAATTCATCAAACCATAAATTTTTTATATATAGGATACACTACTTTTTAAGAATTTCCATATTTATTACCAATTAGTAGCTCATTACCAATTTATTCTACTTCAATATCGGGAATCATTTCTTCAATTTGATCCAAATTATCATCTTTAAAATCTTCATTATCAATAGAATAATGAAATATTACCAGTTTCACCATTCCAAATCTAGGGTTTGTAACGTGGATTAAAAATATTATAAATTAAATGATCTATGATTTCTCAAAATTTTACATTATATTTATTCATCCAAGGATAGAAAAAAAATAGTTTATTATCTCATATATTTTGTTTAGAAAGTTCTAAAAAAGCATCAATACCTTCCTCATATTCATCACTTGTTCGTAGTGTAGTGATCCAACTATGACTTATTATTACCTATAATAAATTCCCAAATTTTATATTAAGTTATTATATTTTAAATATTTCTTAAAACTTCATTTTATAATTTAAAATTAAAAAAATATCTTTAAATTTTGCACAAATAAAAATAATACAACTTATTTTATAAAAAAATTCACTTTTAACATATTTTATTAGCATTATTTCATTAAATAAATCAAAAAGTATTGTGAAATCAGCATGATCACCTAAATATATATTATAAATTATTTTTATTAGAAATCTATCATACACTATATCATAAAAATTCTCATTAACGGTATAGAAAAAACACAACAAAGACAGAAATTAATAAGTAAACTAATATTATTTGTGACGGAAATTAATCAAAAAGTAATTTAATCAAATAGAATCTAGAAATAATCATTAATCATTTGAAAAATACCATATATGTGTGAATAATATGAAGTTATAATACAAAATCTGAATAAGAGGAAAATAAATTAAATATCAAATTTAAAATATTAATTGCAACTATAAAGAAAAGTTCATTAGAAAATATATACAAACCACAAATTAATATCAAATGGGAGGTAATTGTTATAACAACACTAATGGGATAATAGTGTATAGTGATAAACTAGTGACTAGTGACAATTGAGGGTAAACTATAGTGGTCAATTCATAATGAAAGAGAGTTGAAGTGAACAGATCCTAGAATGAAGGGTTAGGGTTTTCTACGCAAGAGAAAACTAAAGGCTTCTGCAAGAATGAATGAAAAAAATGACTCATCCCGATAATTCAAAAAAACAAAAACGTTAGTTATCAAATAACTAATAATGAAAATATAATTCTCATATTTTCACATGAGTTATAAAATAATTATAGTGGAAATTTGGTTTTCATGTTAGTTAGAAAAAAACTGATGAATAAAGAAATTTCACATTAGTTATAAGTAACTAACTTCAAAAAACAATCATTTTAGATGACTTTTTACTAGTGCATTAATAATTATAATTTTTGAGTTGGACCTTCCAATAAATAATTTTTGATGTCAAAATTCATGATCTATAATGTTTGTAGAAATAAGAATATATGGTTGATCTTCTCTAAAAGTTTCCCCATCATCTCTATCACAACCTACCCCAACAGGTACCCCTCATGGGATAAAAGTTAATACTAGAGTGACCCATGAATCCTACCTATAATTGTTCAAGGATTGGAGACTAGAATATAGGGTATAAAACACAATCACAATAGAGGAATTACACTAAAAAATTCTAGGAAATGGATGATTAATTTAATAATAAACACTATAAATATAATTAATCGATCCCAATGATGTGATTTTATATGAATCTTGACTAAAAAGAGAAATACCATTGGCAACTACCACTGTAGCAACTCTAAATCACCAGTAAACCCTCTAATAACATCCAGAATCTATTATGTCCAAGCTCAATTTCCAACTCCCTCTAGTTAATCATATATATATATATATATATATGGTTAATCTCACAAGTATACTAAAAATAATCAACCCCAAAACCTCTCATCGAAATGTGAAATAATAAACTTAAATCCCCAATAAATATATTGATACGCCAACTCTTTAGCGAAAATTGGTCAACTATATTCCCATTATCACTATGTAATGTAGAAAATTCGGTAACATAATATCATAGGAATATATATAATTAGGTACCCTACTTCTATATTCACTCTAAAATAGTCATTATAAACCCTAATGTTTTACATCCTTGTACTCCCACCCCCTCCATAAGTCATAATTCACATCTTAGAAAACATTAAATCCCAATGTCACAAGTCCTAGTGATCTTATACCCTCTGTAATTCAAAATTCATATCTGTTAAAACACATCATGTACACATTCACATATTCACATACACTACTAAACATCACAATCACACACACATATTAATATATTAAAATTAAGTGGATTTATATCCATTGTAAATACACACTATATTATAATAAATTATAAACCATGTATAAGTACACATGTAATAACCATAAGACATTATGACCAAGATACATCTATGTAATAAAACATTAATACTCTACTATATATATATATTTATATCATAATGGTTAGCCACTATATTTCTATGAGTATAAATCTTATAATTGAAATCCATTATATCCTAGATATGACCAAATACTATACTAAATATAGAAGGGAGATTGGTGTATACGAAGTAGTTATCAATCTGAAACCTTGATATATTAGATGTTGGAAACACACCTAGTACCTAAGGCTATGTATGCACATCATTTAGGTTATATAACTCAGGTGGTTGAGTGTGATAAATAATAGAACATAATTAATACTATAGAACACAACCATTATAAAAGAAAATACCAAATCCCAAACATGATCTAAAACTAAAATCACACATAAAATCCCATCTATCAACACTGGGTATTAATAAGATAATAATATTTTAATAATATAAGTGTCAAGGTTTAGTGCTATCATAAATTTTTATTATTTACCAAATACTAACCATTTTAAAAAATCCCATTCCTTAATTCTAGATTAATATTTAAGTTAACAATCTAAATCCAAATTATTTTTTATTCTACATTATAAATATAGTTTTCAAATCTATAGAATTTTTCTCATTTAGAAAAAATATGGATTTTAATTATTAATATATCATTACAATTATTAATTCTTCAAGAAACATCCCCTTTAAATAAATCATGAATTATCATTATTCTTGATTATGTTCTCTAAGAAACAACTACACCAACATTAAGAAAGAATATACCCAAAATGGAATAATAAATTAGCAGAATGTAATAAAAATATGGTAACTAAATAGGGATCCTAACTTTATCCAACCATCCAAACATCATTCCTATTATCTTTCTACATTATCCATATCATCCTATAATAAATAGTTCACCACACTATATAATAAATAATATGATGCATTCAACAAGGAAATAATAATAATCACATCTGAAGCTAAGTCATCCATTTCAATTTAGTCATTTTGAATTAGTATCTTATTTACGTAAATCTCAACATTTTACCAATTGGATTCCAAAGCATGATAATCCCAAATTAACACATAATTTAATATGATAATTATCACGTCTAATACCTCAACTATTAAGCATCAATGATCACTTAACTAGAATGGAATGAAGGAGGAATAATACCAATGTGGAACCTCATAAAAAGTAAATGAATAGAAATGACATCATCCCATCATGTATCCTCTATCAATAATTGATAATGAAACCATAAACTCTATTGGATATCACTACAAATTCTTGAAAAGAGGAATGGAGGTAGAATGAATAAGAAGTAGGTATATAGTTATACATTAGATTTAAGGTAGTTGGTTCATAATGAAAAGTTATAAAAATAATCATAGAGGCATAGGTTCATCCAAAACTCCCCCATATCCATATATGTATATTTATAAGAATGATAATATAGATTGGATTTGGATGTCACCAAAAATTTATAGGTAATCATAAAAAACACTACTTTATGATTTGATATGGATTTTTCAGGATATAGTTTAACTACATAAAAATATTATGGTGTGACCTCTCCGTGAGGATCCCCTTTTCTATGAATGTCAACAATTATTTCCTCAATGGGAAAAGGGGGGGTTAAATCATATATATGTGTGACAATCCCAAATATTTAAACCAAAATATACCACTACATAATTATTAACCATATTTCTGATCTGATCAAACCCTAAGCCTATCTCTTGGCATGAACTATGAACAAGAGTGAATTGACTCCTAGAGATATAGAGCTAGGTAATAACAGCTCCATGTCTTCATGAAATGACAGACATACATCTTCTCAAAAATAGAATATCATAAAAATAAATATGGATTTTTTTTCCATAAATAACGTTTTTTAATTTTCTAATAAATATAAATTTCATATATATATATATATATATGGGAAACCAATTGACAATAATTCCATGAATGAAAAGAGCACACCATGAAAAAATTTATAACTAGAAGAAACATGACACTTAACTCTCACATCAAAAACCCCATGTTGTCACACATCCCCATTCTATGACACAACATCCCTTTTGAGAACTTATGGAATTACACATAACATCACACCCCAAAAAACCTCTTCATATTAAAACAATGACTCTAGCTGCTCCTCCCTTACCTAGACCTTGATACTACCAACCAGAACTCCCAATAATCCCATAATAATATATAAATTTAATTGAAAGGGTTTAATAAAATATAGTCCCTTTTAATCGATACCTCTCAAATGATTCTCGGCATCAAGAATCAAATACAAAACTGTAATGAAAATTGAAATAGATCTCAAATTAAACACCATATGAGATACATCTCAAACAGGGATCAAACTATAATAAGGGCATAACCAATTCATTATAAGGGTTAGGGTATAAAAATAACACATAATTTCTATAATTAATAATCCCATGTACATATACAATATCCCAAAAGAATAAATCATCATATAACATGAGATATTCTATGGTAATATATAACTTACGAAGTTAACTACATTATTTTAAGCCACTATGTAGCCACATGACATGAACCAAAGGAATAAAATTCCAATGAAACACATTCTATTAATGGTCTGGAATCTCAATGGGTGGTTCCTTGATTATATTATCATCTTCAACATCTAAATCACCACCATCAATGAAATAATACTCATTATGAATATAAAAAAGATGATGTAACTTGTGTAGAATTTCATTGATATAGTCCATATATTGAGGAAGCACTAAATAATATATATTTACACTATAAAAATCCAACATCACAAATATCCCCAAAAAATGTATAGAACTTACTCCCCTGACTTTACCACTGATTCCCATGATAAAGGTATTTATTCCACAATAAATGATGTCCAATTACATACTCTAGAGGCCTCCTTCTATGATTATTATAGGACTCCTGGAGATCCATAATTACCTTCATCTACTCATGAATCACTTATATCATCTCTATCATACTTTACACCAATTTCAGTCTAAGAAGCACCGATTATCCATCCTTTATCGAATACAATTGATATCTAAAATTTCCTCCATAAAACACATTAAAAATGGATAACTAATGCTTGAGTGATATCTATTATAATAATAAACTCTACCAAGGCATGGTACCTCACCCAAAAACCCTGAAACCCATGAATACATGCTTTCAATATGCCTTCCAAACTCTCTGTAGTTAGTTATTTATTACGATCTAGCTATGGATGAAACGTTGTGTTGAGGAATTTTTTAGAGACAAAATCATGTTAGATACCATTCCAAAATTATTAGGTAAAATAGATATCATTTTCATAGATAATAATTCATAACCCCATGGAGTCCCATAACATCCCCCAAATACTGTCTTATAGGAAATCCACTATTCTAGACTGTTTAATCCAAAATAAGTTATATGTATTCATCATACATTACATAATCACATATATATCATAATATTCACCTCGATTTCAAGGTGAACTAGTCATTAATTAAATTAATTTTTTTTCACACATCCACTGAATAACATATAATAGTGGAGGAACCCCACCAAGAACATGATGTTCAGACTACACCTTTTAGAAAACCAAACATAGGTATACCAAATATATGATAGATCTCTTCATCTTTGATCACCAAAACTAATTCCTCAGGGAACAATAAATATTAACTATATCATGAAGCCCTTCTAATGTAAAGTTATCAAACTCATAAAGAACCCCATCTCACGTCACTAAGGGTCTAAAGAACATCCACCAGAATAACACCCAATGTTTTTTATCCTCTAAATATCCTTCAAGTCCATCCTGGAAAACAATATGATCCTGCAAAAATTTTAACACATAACTTCCATAATTATAATTTCTCACCTGTTACACAAATAATAATTGTTTTTATCAATTATAGACACGCTCTACCATTAATATTATTCATATCATGGTGTATCATCATAATATCTATTATTAATATTGAATCATCATCAAAATCATGAACAACATAACAACATGACTTCTTATTTAATATACTAGAAATAGCTTTCCCATTCCCTTCTCTATATGAAAAAAATCAAATACATAATCCTATAATTAATTTATCCATCATTGTCATTGGACATTCAAATATAACTAAGAGAGATACATCTCAAAAAAAATTTATCCCTGAAGATCACAAGGAAATCACAGATGATATAGTTATTTTATAACTTTGAAGAAAACACATGTACAAAAATCATGATATTAAGAGTAGTATTATTTCACTCAAGGGGTTATAATTTTGTAGAAGCATAACAGATGAATTATATCTACTACATCAGAACACAACCCTAGGGAAAGAGTAAAGCATCATAGAAAAACTCAATCATTACTCATTACTTTAGAAAATTAAAAACAATATAACCAACCATCTTTTCCTTTAAAATTTTAAAATTATCCTAACACTTTTTATTCAATTAAAAATAATAATCTTTCCTAGTTAATAATATTTTTTGAGTTATATTATAGAAAAAAACTGAAAACAACCTCCTAAAATAGCTTGTGAGACCAAGAGAAAAATGAACCTTTACCACACACTTAAGGGATTCCAAATAATCAACCACCTTAATCATTGAATGGTCCATAGATAATATACTCTTAGAAGATAAAATCCCCATGAAATATACTTCATGACCCCATAAATTACACTTAAATATCATCCTAAATAGATAATGGCTATGAAGAACCACTAAAATTACTCATGGAATCATTGAATTCCATTCCATAGACTCATAATACACAAACATGTCATCAATGAACAATGTGAAAAATTAGTCTTAAAAATCACAAAACATAGGCTCTACTAGTCCCATAAACATTGATAGTATTTTAGAATATCCAAATGGAATTTCAATGAATTCATAGTACTCATAACAACACATGAATGAAAATTTTGAAACAACTTCTTCAATCACCCACATATGATGAAATATTTATTTTTTATAAATCATTGAGAACAAGTTACTTCCATTGAGCAGGTCAAATTGATCATCAATTGACGAACGAGATAATGGATGTTTTTATCACCTTATTATGGTAATGAAAATTTATACAAAGTCATAGACTACCATTATCCTTCTTTGCAATCAAGATAGATAGACTCTAAAACAACATGATTGGTTAGAATAAACACATCTAAAGAATATCATCATTTTGAATCCATGGCTCCCACAATTTAGAAGTCATCATCGTATATAGAGACATAGATATCATACATACTTCTTGCTATAAATCTATCCAAAAATCTATTTCCAATTGTGGTGTTAGAATTACAACCTCTCTAGGGAAAACATCAAGGTGCTCTTCTATAACCATTGTAAACCCCATTGGTTGAACATTTTCTAAACACAACAATATCTTGTTCATCATATAAGATAAAATATTTGAACCTCATAGATATATATATTTGTCATTATCACTAAAGAACATGGTATGATCACTTTTATAATTAATGAATAAAACTATACTTCTAAAGTAATCAATTATAGCCTATAAAAAATATAACCAATCCATGATTATGCTTATATTATATAGTTTTATTTGTATGAATATGAATTATCATCAATGATTATTATTCCCAAACAATAGTTAAAAATATCAAAATACATGATATAATTTAACTGAAACTCTAACTTGCGTAGTCAACGTCCAGGAAACTATATGTATCCCTAACTGAAATCTGCGATCACAGACCAAGGTGTGTGATATGAATGATTGTGTAACTCCTAATAAAAAAAATTATCATAAGGAAAAGTAGAAAATAGATATAGGGTACCTTACACAACTTATATCTCTTATGGTGCTAATAGCTCTATGGTTTACATCTAACTTCATCATGATCGATGGCATTACTAGACCTATTATCAACCACATCAATGACCACAATCTACAATGTAACCCTAAAGATGAGAGATATCGTGGGGATTTACTTTTACCACACCTTATATTATTGTATTAATAAATCTTAGACCACCCCATTGATTTTGTTTCCTAAAGGGATGATTCTACAATTACAAAATAAGAAGTTATCCACCACTCCCACACTAACAGCTGGGGAAGGTCAGGCATCAAGAATATGATGGATTTGGATTTCGTATATAAGTTAAATATAATTGGATCTCCAATTAGTTTTTAGATAAATACATAATTTTTTGAAATGAAATGATGGTAGATACATCCAAATTCTTGTGGTATAATACTTTGAATGACCAGGAATCTAAAAACACATGATCACAGATTTACTACTTGATAAGTTCTGATGTATTCATTTCCATAATGATATAGGTCATCCTAGTCTCTTATTTATATCCTCTATCTTCTATATAAATTTATGGAACATTAGAAATATAAATAATGTGAAATGGAATTATATGTTTGGATAAGATACATCCCTGAAATTACTTACTATATCTACTTAGTCTACAAAGAAATATAAATCATAATGAATGATTTTGTAAAATTAAATCCCAAAATCCTATACATTAGAACTCCCTTGGTGAACATAAATCATATCCCACCAATATATAAATATCATAGTTAATGAAATGAATTCGTTAAGAAAAATATCACAAGAATAATCTAATTAAACATCCTACTTCTTTCAATCACCAATGAATAAAACCCAATTCTAAAAAGCATCTACTCAAAACATAATAGTATCCAAATGAATACAATACTACTTTATAGAATATATAAAATGAAATAACACTCTACCTTTTCCATCCATTACTTAGTCTCTTATTTGAAAATAAAACTTACATACTTCCACATGCCCTGTTGCTGGAACTCATGAAGGATATTCCTTTAGATGTAATCTTATTTAAACTCAACTCTCTTATTATTGGATGGTTCATATAGTTTTACTTTGATGGTATGACAATAGTGGGGATATCAAATATATTCAATCACTATAAAATATATAAATTATAAGCCCTTGTGAAACCTAAATTATATATTCCTTAAGATTAATTAATTAAGATTCATTGTAATTCTAATCATCTTCCCAATTCAATCATGTGTATAGAAAATCATGATGCATTATCCCATCCTAGGTTTATACCCTAAACGTATCAACACATTTATTTTTATATTCAGAAATCATAAGATCCTTCGTTCAGATCATAGAGGCCCCTAGTCACTTATGACCTGTCTAGTCTCCCATAATTACATCACATACTATGTTTAACAAATACTACTTACCTACTAATCATAAGCTCTTTATTTCAGTTTCCGGCTAAACTAGTGACCTTAAACCTCATCTTCTCAAATATTGGTGCTCTCATTGCCTCCATAATTCATAAGAAAAATCCATGGCAACAAATCATATCCATATCAATTCAATCGCATCCATAACCACTTATCCAAATCACATCACAACTATATACCAATAATCATATAGTAAAACATGGATCTATTACCTTCTATGTAAATACACACTAAAACATGTTCGATTAGAGTATGTGTATAAGTAAACATGTAATAACCACAATTACTTAAATTAAATATGACTTTATAAAGTATAAATTTAACATTTTATATCATACATATACATGTATATCATAACTTTGATCCATTCCATCATGTAAGCATACGCATCCAATAATCGTAAGGCATTATATCTCATACCATTCCATATAATATACTATGCATGGGTGATAGAGTATGGTTATGGGAGTATTCAACCATATATAACCTTAAAATCATATATTTTTAGAAAACATGCACAACCTAAGGCTATGTTTGTAAATAAATCATGTTATTAGATATTGGTTTTGTATAATAAGAAATAATAAAAGATAATGAATATTATATCACACATCCACTATAACAAATACTATATATTCTAATACTCAATATATAACTATGATAAAATACTAAACCAAGATTCATGAACTTGAACAAAATGTAGCTACTACTCTTTTATGAAAACAAGAATCAAGGTTAAAACATGTCACTAATAATTTGTTGTTAACTAGATAAAAAATTTTTGGCATCCCTTCTTCAATTATATTTTAATATTTACAAAAAATCATCTAAATCTAATGGCTCATTTAACTTTTTTATTTACATTTTTCATAACCATTCACTTTTATCTGTTTAACTAACTCAAGGGTCCCAGTTACTAACCTAACATTATCATCATTGATTCTTCTAGAACTATCTCACATTAATTAATACATAAATTTATAGCGTCCATGATTGCAGGAACTATGATAAAACACTACAAATATTGAAAAAGGATATTATTGAAATGGAGTAATCCATAAATATAATTTAATTAGAAAATAGAGACTCAATAGGACTCCCATATTCATCCAACCATCCCAACATCATCCACAAATCATTTCCAAATCATTCATACCATTCCACCATCAATTGTATCAATATCCCACCAAAATAATCTCACAATATCTCCACACTCTCCATAACAACAAACCATACTATGTTTTAATTTAAATCATAAAAAGGTATCAATATTATTTTAATAATAATCATAAAAATAATAATTTTAGTATAATTAATTCTAATGAGTAATCAATACAACTTTAATTAATGCATTCATGGTATTGCAATCAAATATTGAACAATATTTTCCACTTGTATTAATTCCATGAATCAGTATCTTTCTTTACTAGCTTAGGTAATTCAATTCAGTATGAATAAGATTAAATAATAAATGAAATCATGTATGAAATCAACTTATTGATGTAATAATCATCTATATAATAATTTTATGAAAATTATTTTTAGGATATTAATTTCTATAATATAATTATATATTTAGTGAGTACCTAATTTATTATTCCTATTTTATAATAGTACTCAATTTATTAGATCAAATATATTATTTTTAAATGTGAAAATAAATCATTATTAAGCACAAAAATACATCATCTCACTATCCATAAAATATCATGAGGAAAACTACATGAGTAATATCATAATCACATGAGAATTTATACCATATCATTGAATTCATTGATTTTGTGTTATTATAACATTTATATCAATATTAACTGTTTAATCATTAAAATATAAACCATGATAACCCCATGACTATACATATTTAAGTTGTATTATTCTTGAATCTCATTTACTAATATAAAGAATCAACGAACACTGAACTTAAATGGGATGAATGATGAAGAACACTAACAAAAATACCTCATAATGATCCTAATTACTCTAAATAAAATAACCGATAATTAATCATTCGTCAATAATTGATAAGGATCCCATAAATTATAGAGGATATAAATTACAAAAAATCTAAATAATAATAAGATAACAATTAAATAAAATAGGTATAGATACATACCTATAATCAAAGGTAGTTATTGAACTAATAAAAGGAATAAGGAACAATTCCATAGGCCTAAATTAATCCAAAATCTTCCAACATCCATTTATTTTTTAATGGAATAAGGACGAAATAGAATGAATTGGAGAGGAACTGAGAGATTTTATATAATCATATAAAACACATCACCTTTGCATGACATGGATTTTTCTTTTAGGAACATGCTTAGATTTGAAGATTGTAGTGTGATATCCCAATGGAGATCCCCAAAGACCATTTTCTCAATTATAAAAAGGAGGTTAATCACATGGATAATTATTTTATGTTATAATGTTCAAACTCTCAGAAATCAGAGTGTGATTCCATGTCTTCTTCCATATTTGGACCATCCTCTGACCAAGCTCATGGTGTGGCCCATGCACTATAGTGCATCGACACCTATAAAGATATAAAAAAGAGAATCAACCTATAAATCCTTATGGAGTGATAGATATAATTTATTCCATTATAAAAATAGTATCAAATTCAATACCTATTATTCAATTACAGATATAAGATTTTATGCTCTTAATAAAAGAAATTCCATTTATAAGGGTAACTTGTGACCATTCATACTATTTCCAAACCAAAAAAATTGTGACCATACCTCCAACTCAAGGTGTTATGGCCTAAAAATATCATAGCTCACGCCCCAATCCTTGAAAAATCCTCACATTAAGACACAAATTTATGACCGACAACCCAAGGAACAACACAAACCATCATGTTTCAATGAACTTATTTCAGCTCCAACCTCAACCCTATAAGATATTTCTTTCCTTGACCTCTAAACTACCACAATAAACTCATATAACTATCTTGGAAGCCATTAAAATAAAATATAAGTGTAAATGAATATAAAATACCTTTTAAACTATTTAAAACATCTCCTTTAAATGATTGATGTTTTTCTTCTAAAATTTTGAGGCTCAAATGACCTTACTTGAACAATTTCGTTTAGATTCACAACCACAAACATAGATAATATAAAATTTCAAACACAAACTATAATGATACATAAGTGAAAATTACTAAACCTATTTTCCAAATCCAATATGAATTATTCTATGTGGATTAATTCTATAAGGCATAAAAGAATCCATTTAAGATCATGTTATTTCTTAATCGATCATGGTGAAATAAATTACACAACATATTACATCTATGTGGATTCCTATATTTTCCCATTAAATAATATCATTTTTCTGTCACTTTATCAAAATAATGTTAAAAAGTAACACCATTTGAAAATAATTTCATGAAAACCTAAAATCATCTGGTCACTAGAAATATATTTTTATACCTGAAAATACTCACTTTCAACCCGTGGTCAGTTGATATAATTATCACGTAGGCTATAATTATGTATATATTTCTTTTTTAACCCCATATGGGTTTAATTTTTATATATTAAAATTACCTATAATTTCATCATCAATATTAGATTTACTAAGACCTTTTGGAAACATGAGGTTCATCATAAATAGGTTAGCTATAAATTTTTGTTAGTATGTTTTCCTTTGAAACCATCCAATTATTACACATACCTAAAAGCATGAGACTCAATTTAAAAATCATAATTTGATTCCATTTTATAATATCCTGATCACACACCTCAAAAAAGAATAAATGAATATGAATACCATAAAGACTCTGGATCAAACCCTAATAAATAGATAATAAAAATTATTTCCAAGGAATAAAATAAATTTCTCATGGAAGAATTGAGCCACCAAGATAAAGTCCCAAGGTTATTAAATGATTCATGTGTATTTAAAATACATTTATTTAAAACCATTAATTTTTTATAGATTTTATTTAAATTTTCCATAAAATATTAAAAGAAAAAACTAAATTTTATATTAACATAAATGATTAATTAACTAAACCCCAAAACACCAAATCCACCAACTATATCTTCTTTTTTGATTTATAGATTTCCACTGAAAACATAAAAATTATTTTATTTATTTTTATTATGACTTGAAGTTCCCAAATCATTTTCTGTATCACTAAGAAGGGGCTTAATGAATGACTATAGATTTCTAAAACCTTTTATTCTGATGTTTTCTTTTATGATTGGTAAGAGTATCAGTTCATTCTCCATTAATTATCATCCTTGTTGATATGAAATCAATTGAAATATCATCAAGTCATATAGAAATGTTTACAAGGTTAATCCCCATTGTAAGTACTTAATCCTTGTAAGATTCGATTTGAGTTCCAATTTCAAGATATTCATTATAATTTATCATTTGAATAAAAATAAAGGATAGTGTTCTTACCTGAATCTCACAGACAATATATTCTAAGAAAATAGAATTAAGGTGTTAATAATTTATTTTTTTACAATAATAGAGGTATTTTTATGAGATTATCTTAGATCAATCTAGCCTTTATGATTCCTCTTATTATTTGATATAAAAAATATCTCCAATGTATTGTTGGATTTCTTCGAATCATATTAAAAGAACTTCATCCTATATTATGAGTTCTATGACTGCTAAAACAATAAATCTGTGTTACATGCATGTTGACCATCCACCTCAGGATCATTGAATGATTATATTTTAAATTAGATCATGAAATCACACACTAAAAATATTCATTCATAATACTGAGCCTCCAAATTATTGGAATAATATTTTCTTAATTTGACATAGATGATCAAGGAATTTTAAGTCATTCCATTATCTTTAATTTTTTTATTCGATGTTATAATTGAGTAATAGAAATCCTATATCATAACTACCTCTAATTATTTTATTTTTCCTAATAATTATTTCTTAGTCTTATCTAAAAATAATTTTTCAATTTCAATTAATGTAACATCCTTGAATTGTATACAGATAATCTCCCCCATTATTTATCATTGTTAAACAAGTTAACGACTCCCAAATAAGAACTCAATATTTGACCATAATAATTTATTTAAAATATAACTATAGTAATTTCCCAAAAATATCATTCTAAGAACCTCCACTTAAATATCTAAAAAACATTATTACAACCATGATTTATTCCATAGCCTATGATATTTTAAAATTTGATATCAAAAATAACATTATCACACTTACCTTGAAAATGTATCTTTTTCAAATTTTAAACATATCATATTTAACCAACTAAATAATTTTATACGTTATGTAATGTGATTTTATATATCACAATGTGATTAAAATTTAAATTTTATGTTTCAAGAAAAATATTCATACACATTGTATATGTTAATATATTTTTTTATCTGAACATTTGGATACCTCTTACATAAGAAGTATTCAATATTACTTATCTAAGGAATTTATAATTTCTTATTATTTCTCATGAAGTTAATTTTTCATAATGAGAAAATAACTCATAAAAAATCATTCATTGGGAAATTGTTTGGTTTTTCATTAAGTTACCTTTACATATTTAGCCTATTCTATAAGTTTCTTTCAGATATAATCCTGAAGAATTTTACATATCAATGATTGATCTATTTTTTCCCACATTATAAAACATCAAAATTTATTGATAAAATGTACAAAAAAACATATAATTTCTTCAATAACAACCATGGAATCTTCAGTGATATTGAAAAAATTCCCAATGTTTTTCAATACATCCCTGATAACATTGATGATTCTCACTCAAGGTTAAAAAATATATAGCACTTAAACAATTCGATTAGGTTCTTAAAAATCAATAAATCCACATATCCATAATAATTCACAAGTAGGGGTGATTAGAAACTCATTTGTATTTCAATAATGGTACCAATAAATATCCATGTATCAGAAATACCAAAATTAAATTTTGATAAAAAATGGTAATAAAAATTAATTACTAATAAAAAACATTAAATTATCCAAAAATTATATAAAAACAATATTTAAAATACTTGAATATCCATTTATTTCAAAAACCATGTTTTTTAGGAAGAAATATAACAAAATTATATATTTTAAAAAATTATTTAACAGATTTTGTTTTTGAAAACAACCTATAAGATACTCATTTTTTCTAATGTCAGATTAAATCACTACATTTTCAAAATAACATTACTAAAAAATCCATGTTTCCCATAGTCAACAATTAAAATCCTAATCTATAGGAAATTTACTCATTATATGGAAAATAAAAAGTACATTTCAATCAATTAAATGCTAGAAAGATACCTTTCTAGATTCATCACCCACCTAACCATAATTAAATCACAATTTATTAAATCTTAGTGCATAAACCAACTATTCACCGATTAATTTTCCAATCCCCAAATAATTGTTTTACTATAAATTGTATAAGATTATTTCACATTCACAATAGTCATTCAAATCATTTATCACTTTAATTCATTCTTTTTAAGTATTTGTTTCACCTCAAATAATTTTCTCGGGATTAAAAACGTTTCTCATTGGAAATTATTTTTCATGAACACACATTCTTCCCATAATAGAATTACTAAAAGAATTAAATCATTTAGTTAAAAGACAACCATTACCAAGGGTGTTTCTGCACAACATTTTTCAATTCATATTTATATAAAATCATTACTTCCCACAAAACCCTAACTAATTACTCATTTATAGGTAATGATAAATTAATAATATATTAATGGATTAGTCAATATCATAGAATGTATTGAAGCATCCTCCATAAGAATTATTTTATGGAGTTGACAAAAAATCTCAAATTAATGATCCTTTCAAGTTGAATCACCAAGTATTTTAATTAAAAAATTCTATAAATCAAAATCTATAATACATTGAACATAAACCCCCAAAATGTATTCTTATATGGATTTTGCACATATGGTACAATCCTTATACTATTTTTGTATGAACCTATGTACCATACTATTTACGAGTACATGATCTATAGTGATCGAGACAGTCCACTAATAACATGGAACTATCTCCATGTAACACACAATTTCTAAGGTATATGAGAAAATGTAGTTACGTTTAAAAGTAAAAAACATAGAATTACCCTTTTTTAGTTGGAGAAACCCTATTCAAAATATTATAAAATGTAATTTAAAACCAAAAATTTGAGAAAAACTTATGATTTTTAATGTATTAGTTCAACTCTGAAAAAAAATTATCATGAAATAAATAGAATAAAATATTCCACATATATTAATAATCTTACAAAAATCCAACTTATTAATACCTTCTACCAATAATTCCACTACCACAGGTAAGAAAATATAGATTAATGCCATGGATTTTAATATAATAAGGAACAAATATATTAATAAACCATTCAATTTACACCATAATTAACATACCATATAAAAAATCCATATCAAATATTAAATATTTTCCCGCTTTCCAACATAATAATTTCTCCCTTTTCCACCATAATCCCATTGTCAAATCTAAATTTCATTTATAATAAAATCTAAGGTTAACAATTTTTTTTTGTTCCATATATATTCACCCATAAAATTATATATGTAGTCCTATTTTTGAAATAACTTAAATCCATAAATTCCATGTCAATGTGTCATTTTGAAATAAAGAAATTAATTATGTGTATCTCATCAATAAACAATTCCCCATAAAATAAATGTGAACAATAATATCTAGTAACTTAATAAAAATTTGATCACATTTTAATGATAATAATTATTTGATAAATATGTTTATTTAATTATAAAAATTTATTAAATAATATAAAAAAACAAGTGTTATACTCCTGAAACATATTTTACATTTAGAAAATATGTTATTCCCCTCAAAGTATTTTTTACCCCTATTTGAATTAAAACACTTGCTAAATTTCAAAAATGATATTATTTATTTTTTATTTCCTTTATTTTTTCCATTATTAATTTTCCATGGGTAATTAATAGAAAAATGAACGGCAAAATAATTATTAATGGAATTTTAGGGTAGATTTCATTTATATCAACATCTTCATATTTTTGAAATTTTTTTAAGTCAATGATTTGATATTTTCATGTTCGTTAAATTTATCTTCTTCCTTGAATTCAGTCGATGTAACTTATTCCTTTTTATTGATATTTAATTCCCCATGGAATTAAAATCAATCTTATTTCTTATTTAATCATATTTCTTAACAATGGATACTTCTATAACAAATATATAATGAATTTATTTTTTTACAATTCAATGGTAATTTGATTAAGATCCCCTTATTCTAATATAGACACCATAGAGTCAAATATGTAATGAAATATTCTTAATAACGTATTTTCCATAATAAATTCTTCTAAATTTTCCTTAAAAACTGTAATATTTATGAAAAAAGTCATTTATTATTGTAAAAAATTCATCAATTGATTCATGATTCAATATCCAATAATATTTAGTGTTGACTCAGAAAATTATACTTTAGCATATTTGAATTAATTTTTTAATTATAAAAATTATTTAATTTATCCCAAATCTCCTTAGAGTTATTAAATCTCTACACCATGGTTAATTCATTTTCAAATGCATATGTAAGAATAAAATTCATAGATTCTCCATCAATCTCAATATTCTTCATATCTATAGAAATCATGGATACTTATTTACAATAATTTTTATGGAAATTTATTTAGCCTCAAGAACATTTATACCAAGTAACAAATGATTTAGAGTTATTATATTCTTCTATAAATTAAATTTTATTCCATTAAAAGTAGGAATATCTTAATTAATGATTGAATCAATAAATTTTTTATGTCCTAAAATACATTAAAATTTAAAATATAAGGGATTATAAAAAAATTATTTTTACATGATGGATCCATTAGAGGAGTACCCATGATGCTCTGATGAAATTTTGTTTGTGCAAAAAAGTAATGGTCAAACATTGTAAATGAGGTTAAGTTAGTAATGGAATTTATTCAAAATTACATTAAGTAAACCAATATCTCTAGTTTAGTTGATTGGATCCCCTCTATCAAATATCTACCCAACTTGAACATCTCTTCAGGTGGTAGGGAAGACAAACTTGACCCCCCAAAACACATCTTGATTATGTCAAAAATAATTAAGTAAAACATTTTGTATTGGAAACAAAAAATATAGGTGTAATTGTGATGATAATTCCTAATAATATAAAATAATAAACAACCGAATCCCTAAAATAATATAATAAACCATCATAATAAGCATTCAATGTCATAAATTTTTTAAATTTCCTAAGAGAAATTCATAATACATACTCATACAATAGAAACTCCTTGATCACCAACTAACTTTGTGAATTTTCAAGATCTACTAAAGTCCAAAACACTCACAAATCCCATATTATGGATCTAAAAAACACACACACATGAGAGCACGGAGATATATATATGGGGGTGAGCATACAGGTATAGTCGGTGGGATACTCGCTAAAACAAATCATTCAAATATATAATAAGTCTACTAAAAAGTAAAACCAACTCAATACAAATATAAGAAAACTATATTCTTATCCTCACCATGACTCACTCACATAGTATCAAATAGAAGTTTTTAATATAATATCACAATGATATATATAAATAAAGGGTATCCTATTATCACTATACTACTAAACCGTTAATGATAAACCTTAATGTCACATGATCGGGTGCCCATAACCCTTCCATATATCATTCCACCACATAACATACATCTATATATCCACATACACATAAACACATCTATAACTTTATAACATAGACACATCATCATAACATACCCATTAAAACATAATATAACCAAGAACCATCACAACTTTTTTATGTATACAATATACCTTAATCCATTACAACTAGTATATAAACACATTTCATACCTATGATACACTTTTAGGCCCCTTATATAAATGTAAATCATGATTTTGGGTCATTAATTCTCATATGAGTGTGAATCCTATAATTTTAATCCATTATATCATGGATATGTACACATAGAATATCATGTTCAGAAGAGAGAGCATGGTCAGGGGAGTGGTAAACCTTCTGTAACCTCTAAAACCTAGATGTTGGGAAGATACCTAGAGACCAAGGCCTTGTATGGGAATGAGTCATGTTATCTGAATCGAGTGGTAAAGTGTATGAAATAAAAAAACTAAAATGATTATATATATATATATATCAAACTAATTTATGTTAAAATATCTTGTACTAAATTACAGACCTATGACTAATGACACCACACAACTCAACTACAAACTCTAGCTACAAGAAGAAGAAACATTTCAATAAGAAAAAGAATCACTCGTTAATTCCATATAATAAATAATTTATATCAATTTTCAATCATCATATAACTCGATTCCAAATTTTAGATTCCTTAATTTTCACAGTTAAATCATTTTTATTTAACATTATAATCCACTTAACTAACTAAATCATTAATTCATTTATGCATTCATTTAAGACTCTTCATTAATCCATCAAAACACATTCACATTAATAAATTTTATAATCCATTACTATTCCATAATTCATGGATACTAAAACAAATCTTATTTATTAAAAAACAACAAAAACAAACCAATCCACACCAAATCATTATTAAAACATGTGAAAATCACCATAACATCATCCCCATAACTATGTAATATCATTGAATCTGCCCTCAAATCAACCACTTTAAACTTCCACCATCACAACACCACGAACAACCTAAACATTTCAATAAAAACCCAACAAAATCAAGTTTTTTATATGATAAAAGCATATAATTTTAATGAATACTATATTAGCGCAAATTATTTATGAAAAATATCCAAAATATCATATAAAAACAACATGAACAAAAAAATCTTAATAAACAAAAATCTTAATCATCAAAAAGACTATATATATAAATTTAAAATTTTTTCTCAATAGTTTTCTTTTCCTATATTTTTTATTTTATAAATTCAGAAATTTTAAACAATACTCTACCATAATATCACTACATGCATAATATACATCAATAGTAGTAAATAAACGTAATGAGATATGTTTAATCTACGTATCAACCATTTTGAATAAATTTATAAATAATTATCAATTCTATGTTCAATTTTATCTTCATTACCATCATAATTTTATTTATCCATTTCTATCATGATAATAAAAAAATTATGACTTAAAAGAATAGAACTAAAAAACCACAAAATCTACGAAATACCATATAATAAAAATCCTAAAAAATGTATAAATACATAAGCTTAAAAACCTTACCCTTCCAATTCCATTAATTGATGTTTATTATATTCTTAATAACGTGTAAAATATTTATCCATTGAAAATTAAATAATGATAATTCAATAATAATACATTATTATATAATATAAGGTTTGAACCCCTACCCTAAATCAAGATTCACCAATTTTAATGAAATATCATAAGGAGAAACCACATAACCACCACAACATATCACCATGATGAACCAATAATAACTTATGAACATCATCCATTCATAAAAACCCATTTAAATACTATCCAAAATGATAAAAAAATGTTATCTTCGTATAGAAGAAATAAAAATTTGAATAAGCATAACAAACGATGAAATGAGGAAAAGGAAATACGTTATACTGAAAGGATGATATTAAACAAAGGTGGAGCACGAAAAAATTGGGATCTTAAGATCACTAAGAAAGGATTATGTTATCTCCAAGGGTTCAAGAATATCAAGAGGAAAATAAATAAATTGGAGTGGAATCTAAAATTTGATGTTAATATCTGAATGTACTACATTAATACATGACATACAATATCATGATGTAACCATAAAAAATATTCTATTATATCACTATATAATAATAAAATTTGCAAGAATAACAGTGTAAACATCTTATGTGCTATATCCTTTTCTCATGATCAATCAACTTTTTAGTTGATCATAAAAAAGGTAATCATAGTTCATTTTTTAGCATCACGTCATTATGAAAAATCCCCTACAGTTGAAAACATAATTATTAGATTTTCCTATAAAATTTGTTGACCCTATATAAATATCATGGAAAAAATTATACACCATAAAAATACTATAAAAGGATGATCCTATGTAATTAATTCAATACGGATCCATAACGCAACACCTACAATCACAATATATCACTCCTTATGAAATATTAAATTAAAACCTCATTGATACACTTTATGCTACAATGATTAACACCGTAATGCAATGAATCACTTATAATTAACCTGTGAAACATCAGACCCCTATGGCCAAATATGAAAAACAAAACCACCTAACACAACATTTCACACTAGTCCCAACCTACATCTCACTCTACATGACAATAAAAGATAGTGGAACCCCTCATATTTCTGATATAATATCTTTTTGAAACTAAAAAATGGAAACAAAAATATCTTCCACTCCCACCATTCTATCTCCAATGACTCCCCAACACCTTCAACACCCTGAAAGGATATGAATAATCCAACCATAACATTAGATATAGATCAGGTTATTTTCATCCTTAATAATAATAATATCTGAGGAAAATAATGGAATTATCTAAAATATACATCATGGGAGATACCTCTCAAATAGGATCCTCCCCAATGTAATATCACCATAGTAATATCATTACATAAGAGGAAAACAACTAAAATTATAGAAAATATTGGTCAGCACATCGCATAATACTGTATAATTCATAAATATCATCTTAATGAAAATCATTTGTCAATAAAATAACGACACTAAGAACATTTTTTGAAACTTGTGTTCTAATGTATACTCTTATAAAGTATTATTTTTCCAAAAGGAAAGAATGAAGGGAATAGAATTCCCCCCAATACCTTCTCTTAAAAGTTGTGAATCTAAAAAATCTATTCCATGAATGTGGCATCTTCGAAAATATTAATATCATCCAAATTAATAAAATAATAATCTTCATGATGATTTCAGAAAAGTAGAGATAGGGGAAAAACACCATGGATATAATCCATCTATAAAGGAATCTCCAAACTATATAAACCCTCACTTACAAACTCTGAAAACATGAAATGCCTAATGAATCATGGGTATAGATTAATTCCTTGAAAAAAAATCCAACATCCTTGACAAGGATAAAGGTAAAAGATTACATGACCCCCACAATAAAAACCAAAGTATTACACCGTTAATCAGTATAATATATTTGAGAGTCTTAGGAATACATCATCCTACCATGAATCATATGCATACTATATTTCAAATTATACACCCTTTCCAGGATATAAATCATCCTTTATCCATCCTTATTCTACAACAATAGAGATCTAAAAGTTTATTCTTTATTCTCTTGTTAAACATCCATACAAATGAATGAGTGATAGCTGTTATTATATTAAAACACAACCAAGGGTATTTGTTTCACCCACATTCCTCCAAAATCCCTAATGTGTGCAGATGAAATGTCCTCCATAGAATCGATATCCACTATGTATTTTCAAAAATATGTGGATGAAAATTTCTGTTAAGTCATAGATTAGATCCAAAAACATGTTTAATAACCCACCATTATTAGAACGTAAAATTAGGATCATGATTAGTGATGATCATACTCATAACCCCGTGGATCCTCACAATCACTTCCAAATACAGCCTTGATATAACATTAACCACTCTAAACACTTCAAGAAATAGTATATCATGGTAATTCTAAGATTATCTTCCAAAGGTAATATATGATCATAATGAAAAATTAACTCACACACTACAAATAGAATAAAAATTCTGCCCTAAAATGTCACTCAATTCTAATTTTACTCATAATATCCCCTTGCTGAATTTCTATACATGCAATGATCCTGCCAAAACAATAACTCAAAATCTCCAAACCAAGAATCCTCTACCAATAACATCAATGTTGATTTCACTTTATTATGATAAATATAATTTTTACCATAAACATTTTCCATAAAAAGATGAATTCGTGAAAACTACACCATCAATCTCCATGCATCTCTAGGATCAAGACCAACATCTCCATAAGAAGTTCTACTAATTATATTAGCTACTATATTTCCTTTTACAATGGTATAGAAGATATCAATGTCATAATATTATTATAACTCCATCCTATATTACTAATTTAGATTCAAATCATGCTAATAGGAAATATATATTACGTTATTATAATCCAAGAAGACTACAAAGTGCTCACGAATGAGATAGTGTTGGGATAAATAAAGGGAAACACAATGGTGGAAATATTGAGGTCATGGGAAGAATATTTATATCTATTAGGTTTAAAATATCAATACCATAGAAGATAATCTCCCTCTAGTAATTTAAAACACAACATAAGACAATATAAGAAGCATCGTAGAAAATCTAAATCATTTATTCCACTTCTAGAAGATGAACAATAGGAGAACCCAAAAACTTCTCCTTAAGATATTCAAAATAAACTTAACACCATTTGACCATACAAATGATAATATTTCACAAAACATCCTATGATGAACTATGAGACTGTGGAAACGTCAAACCTTGATAACATTATTAGTTACTTCCAATAAAATAACCACCCCAATAATCACAGGATCCAAAACTACTCCTCATATATCTACATTATTTCCAAAGAAATGAACCTCCCATATAAAAACAAAAACATAGAAAAAATCATATAAATTGGGTAATACCTAATAAATTCTAAAACCACTATCAAATTCTCAACATGATCATCTTAAGTCTCTAAATACATGAGGATATTATAAATAAACAATATAATAAACTAACCTATAAATTCATTGAACTGAGATTTCATTAACCCAACCAATATGGTTGGTGTGGTGATAGATCGAAGAGGCCTGACCTTGAACTCGTTGTGCCCATAGAGACATAAAAAACAATTTGTATTGAAATCCTCATCCTTAAACTTCAATTAATGATACTGAAAATGTAAACCATCAATTAAGAACCATCATTCTCATTAAACTGGTAAAATAAATTATTAATCCTTAGGAGGGGTAGTGGTTATTCATTGTCATATTATTCAATTGATAGTGATTAATACACAGTCACAGACTGTTGTCTTATTTATTTGTAAAAAACATTGCATCGCACAAAGGTGATATAGATGGTTAGATGAAACCCTTTTAAAAAGGACAATTTATTTGACATTGTATCTCTTATAGCTCAGATTGGGGAATACTATATGGAGACATTGAAGTCTGTGTGATTTCTATATATAAATTTATCCTAAACATTATTTCATGAAATGGTGAAGTGTTAAAACATATCTGAAAAAATATTCCTCAAAATATTATATGACCCTCATAAAATCCATGCACAAACCTCATCAAAACATAACGTCAACACTATAAATCTAGAAGATGGATGTTCTTCATGATGAAAACCCATTAAATTATCTTTCTCATTGATAAACACAGTACATTCAACTTCTCCATTAAAGAAAAATACCCTCTTATAAAGGAAATAAATAATAACAGACATTAAATATATCTAATCCTTGATGATGATGAAACTCAATAATGTGATTCTCAAACATAAGAAATATGTTGATGGTCGATGCTACCCCAACACTAGTATACAATCTCTACATAAATCATAAAATATAACATGACCTCTAAATGAAATAGTCAATAACAAAGGAATGGGATGCATCTCCTCCCTATTGAATATATATTAAAGTATTTTAGTCGTGATAAAGTAGTGTATAGCTACCAATTTAAACATATCAATTGCTATTGTAAAAGATAATCATATAGTACCTTATACAATGTTGTGTTGACATGGCGGTAACAATGATATAATTTGAATTTTTATTCATAGTACATCTCTACACCACTAAACATACTAATTTCCACCACCTCAAAATACGCATCCATGTGTCCTTGAAGTTGATAAATATCACGAGGCAACCCTCTTCCTACTCAATATTCTCACAATTTACCGAAAACCAAAGCTGATTTATATTGATTCTAATTTGTTAGTGGATATTAATGTAAGGGTCCCGTGTATAGTCGAACGCCATATCCAAGTATATTAGAATTTAAATTCGAATATTTAAAATTCCAATGTAAAAAACCTCAAAAAAATATCACATTCTAAAGTTACCTCTAAATGACTGAGAATATTTATCTTCTATGAGATGAGATGAATGAAGATAAGACTGAATCCTTGCTAGATGAAAATTAAATTTGACAGAAAACTATATAACTAGGTTTATATCTCTAATAATAATAAACACATAATGAATCGCCTCCAATAAATTTCTAGTTTGAGACTATATCTTATCAATAATCTATTCCTTCAGTAACACCTTCTCAAATGTTAGAAATGTGAACTAGGGGATTGGGAATTGGATCTATGGGTGATATGTCTCCATTAAATGTTTTACTATATCCTCATATTGTATAATAAGATCTAGAGCATGAAAAATATATTCTTAAACTGAATCTTGAACTCTTTTATACTAGATATCCCCTACCAGAATAAAAAAACTCCTCCCACCATGATACTTCATAGTCAATGAAAGGGACTCGACCAAAAATGTTTTGTAAAATTTTCCCCTCAATCATTAAACTTATTATCCTCACTATGAAATTAGATCCACCACTGATAATTAGATTCACATAATAAGATAAATGTCAAAGTAATCCATTATTATTACCATATAATTATTAAAATAAAATTTATCCCCATCACTTATAATTATTTATATGTATCATGATCATAAATAGGTCCTTAAAAATTTAGTAGGCTCAAAAATTAAATATGATTCACTATCTTCCTCGAATCATCGTTTTAATCAAAATCAACCCTTATATGATCTTATAGAGTATCCTAATTCACATCATCATATTGAAAATCATGTGAATTTAAATCATAATCCATATTTAAAAGAAAACAGAATGATAGGGGCTTATAAACTCAGAAATACAAAATTCATAAAAAAAATTATTTAATTTAATCTTAATTTCTCCATTATAAAACAATATAAGTCATAATGAAAAATAATAATGATATATGTACCTAACCAAGGTCACTACCCTCCAAATAGTATCAATTTAATTAATAATTTAAGTAGACATAATGTCCATATATTGGATCTGAGGGGGCCTTGACCAACTATTTCCTAGCTTGTTTCTCATTCTTATATTACATATCAGTTTCAATTGATTCCATTTTATTACTAAACTCACATATTACTCATGAATATATGGCACTGAAATCCATCACAGAGCTCAACCAATATATTTGATACCACAATGCCATGGCCCACATTCACTAGACCCCTCTTGGGCTGGAAGTGGGGATTTGAATAACCCCCAGAATCTCACCTCCAAAATTCCTTGGTTTAGAAACTAGCATAAAATGAATAAAAATCAAATTGTAGGTGGAATTATCCTCATAACTCGCATGAATATAAAATAACGACAAACCAAATCTCGAAAATAATATAATAATCCATCCCAACAAGTACTAAATGTCATATATAACTTAATATCAAATATAGAAATTATTAATATATACGTCTACTTCAGTGAACCCTTTATCATTAACTATCTATAAAAAACCATTATATATTTATGTGACATATCAATATTTTAGGGTACTTCTCTTTTGAAATTTAATCTATTCGATAGCATACATTGCATGCAACACCCAAGTTTACTATACAGTGAAATATTATTATTGGATAGCTTTTAAATTAGATGGAATGAAAATTATTAACAAAATTATAAATTTTATATATATTAAAATTTTTACATCTAACTAGTAGATTTTATAGGCATAAGATGAGAGTAAATCAAATTGTAAGCATAAAATGATATCTTTTTCTAAAATAAATAGTTTCATTGTTTAATAAATTACTTGTTTTAAAACTAAATCTTGAAATTTTTATAAATTATATTTGAAAAAATAAATTTTTGTTTCAAAATTTAGAGTATCAAAATATAATTTGGTTGGATATTTTTTATTTTTTGGAAATGTTTCGTTTTTTTATTGATAGTAAAAAATAATTCATTTTAATTGAAAACTTATTTTTTATTGAATTTATATATTTGGTGAACTTATATATCAAATTGTTTTTAATGTATAATTAGTTAAATTATATATCATTAAATCCAATTTGGGTCATTAGAATCAATTTCACATTGAAAGTTGTTATACAAATATTTTAATCTTTTGAACATTTTTACTTTAAAAACATATTTTTTTTATCTTTTATGCTGGATTAATTTTAAATTAATTTCTGTTACTTATGAAAATTAAATTATTGAAAATAGATTCAATATTTTTAATCCTAAGGTACAAATTTATTTAATAAGTACATTTTATTTTTTGTCCAATATGATAAGTAAACCTTGTAATTTTAATTAACACGGTTTCGGGTAAATCGTGTAACTAAGGGTAAACATAATATTATAAGTATTATAAAATTACCCTGACACATGTAATAATTTTATTAGATAATTGAGTGTCGAAAAAAATTCAGAATTGGTCAGACTTTATGGGATCTTGGAGCTACATGGAGGATTGTAATCCTTTTGTAGTATTTTATTTTAATGAAAGTAAAATATATCATAATCGTGTTTTTAATAAGTATTAAATTTTTAATATGTGTTAATTCAAAATATATCATTAAATATAACTAGTAATTTTAAAGGTATGTTTTTTAACTTCATCTTTGTAATTTATTATTAATTTTTAGGAAATAAAGAATTACATTAAAGGCTTCCACAATGATGATGCCATAATTTTTTAATTAAATAAAATAACAAATAAAAGTTATTATAAATATTAAAATAAATATAAATTAAGATAATTAATGTTATAAAATTATTCATGATTAGATACATATATTATAAATGTATTAATGTTTTTTTTCAATTTTATCTTGTGTATTGATAGTTTTTGAATAGATAACGTAACGAATAGTGTCAAAATTATAATTTATTTGATTTTAAAATAAATTATATCTTATTAAAAGAAATATAAAATTTGATAAAATATAATGTATGTAACTTTTATCTAGATAAGGATGATAATTTCATTCATGATTGATTTATGGTTAGTTTTTTATTTTCTTGTAACAATGTTGACTCTCAAAGAGTAAAAAATCCATTTTGTCATGGTAAGACTCAAACAGATTAAATTAGGGTTAAAACCAAATGATAAGGGTAATAATGTGGACTAAACATGTCTAAATACTATTTTATGATCATATTTTTTCTAATAATAATCTTATATTCTAAATAAATCACTTTTCATCTATTTTTAATAGAAAATTAATTTATATTAATTTAATAATTTTGGAGTTTCTCAATGTTTTCCTCACTTTAATTATAAAAGGGAACCTCCAGCCTCACATGTTAAAAATACCTTCAGACTTCTTTATCAACTGAAACCCAGCCATTTATCCACCAAAAATAACTAAAAAATTTCTCAAGATCCTTTTCTTTAAGAAATACAAACCCTAGATCCCATAATAACATATATAAAGGATGCCCTCCGAAGAAGATGTAATCGTTTTTACTAACTCATCCAAGATCATTTCATTTTCTAAATCCTTATCATGTGTTTTCCCAGATAAAGTAATGAATATAGTATAATATATACACATTGATGTTGTTATTATTCTTATGGTAAAACCATATTCTACCTTTTATCAATCCTACATAATATTAAATCACTACGCGTGTGTACGTTTGGCTTACTATATCCATGCCATGGTGTAATTCTTTTTTCATAACCACTTTACTTGAATGGGTATAATGATGGAAATAATGGATATATATTATAAATTATACATGATATTGATTCTGGGAAATGTAATAAAGTATTCAATTCTTTTCCCATTCACCATTCAGGGACTGATACAATCACTCGTGCGGACATATGACATATGTTCTCCACGACACGATGTGATTCATTTTCCACGTTAATAATTATAGAAGGATTATAAGAATTTATATAATGTATAAATATGATATCTATGAATATAAGATCATTTTATGTGAAATAAATATATTATATTCATATGAAAATGACTTACATCGCTAAACATGCAATGGAAAATGAAGCAGTTAAAACTGTAAATAAGGGTAATAATGAAATATTTTTAGCAAAATGAAATTAGAGGATCATATATGATATCATAAACAACGGTATGGTATTGGTATCAAAAAATAGAATTATTTAAACCATTATATAGATGATTAAACTGTGTTCAACTATAGGAATGTTTATGGTAAGGTTTTATTTCACAATCTATTTATTATTTGATATTGTCTATGTTTAAGTCTGTACTAGGGACTATTTTCTTCCATGTCCATGTTTTCAAAAAATGGTTTTAAAAATATTTTCACCATTATCATATGAATGTTTAAAATATTTTTACCCATGTTTTACTTATTATAATTTTTTTAATGAATCTATTTGTTTTTCTTTGACTCCATTGTCAAACGCATCAAATTAGATGTTGAGTTTTTATTAGAATTTATGCAGTATAACAGGAACTCCTGGTCGTCTCTCATGGGATCCATAGAACATTTATTTAAGAAAAAGGATTTGATTATGAAAATAAAAGTTGAATGATATTTTTTAATACATGGGGTTAGATTATTTAAGAATCAAATAGATAAAATAATGTGATAAAACAGATTAAAAAATTACTGAATTGATTAATCATAATCAACCTAAGGAAATATCATGTTGATCATCCTTAATCGCTTCAATATATAAGGTATAAATTTTTAATACCTGGTTTGTAACATCTAGAAATATAATTATAATTATATTATACTATGGTAACACCCATGGTCTGATTCGAAACACAGAATGGTTCATTGACTTCAAAAAATGATTTGGTGATTTGTGTTTGACTTCATAACTGAAACTCAACAAAACAACACATGAAGAGAATTTTGATATATCTAGGTTTTTATATTATTTCAATTGTTTCCATTTCATGATATTAAATGGCCTTATTAGTGTTTATGATAGATCAATTGACCAATATGAACCACACAAATACAATAATTAGAAGGGGGAAGAAGAAGTGGTGAATAGTGTGTGAAACATCACATGAATGGGTAACCCCAAACATGATCATAAGAGTTGAGTATGACATACTAGTATTTAACTAAATGAAATAATAATACCACATGTAGATAATAGTATATAAACCTATAATTAAATAGATCATAAAAATATTACTAACACTAAAAACTGGATGTATATTAGGTTCCTCCCCAGGTGATCACAAGGAGTTTTAAACTCAATGGAAATGGTTGAATCAAAATAAGTTGAGGTAGAACATCCAATAGACTCTATAACTTCTATGATGATGATAGGACTCCTCTATTTCTCTGGAATGTTAGATCATTTCTTCCTATTTGTAATTAAAAATGGGGTCCTCATGGTTCCATTTTACAGGTATAGTTGAATGGGGTTTTGAGCACCGATATTTCAAGATACCACTGGGCCCATATCTTTTGGTGGACAGATAAAAATATCTTAATTTTCACAAAAAAAATCTATCCCAACCCCATGATTATCTCCACATAAAAAAGTAGTTCAATTTAAAAAATAAATCATGAGATGTTTTGGAAAAATCAAACACAACTTTTGACTTCAAGAACATTAATTTCCATAGAATATTCAGTTCTGTTGGGCCCACTGATGAATGAATTGGGATTTGGTGACTTCTAATGAGTTTTATTCCACTAAATTTAGTATAATTAAAAAAATAAACCTAACTGAATTTACATATTGTTTTTAATAAGTATTTGAGTCCACAATGTTTTTTGGACTCTTACACAATTTGGCCCATTTTTTCAATATTATTCTATACCATCTAGAACATATTAATCTATAATGAAAACATTAAAACATGTGAAATAACCCTTTTTAATAGTGATAAAAGTGACATTATTTTATCAAACATAACGTTATATTTCTTTTAATATTGTTACCTTTCAATAAAAAATCATTATAATACATTGTTTTATGGGTGTAAATGAGTAGTAAATCGCTATGTGATCACACTCCCACACATAAACATTTTCACTCATGGGAAAATTCGCATTTCCATAAAAAATTAAATAATATATATATATTCAAAACATCATGAAAATTTATCATTTAATAAAATTTTATTTCATTATACCAGTGTGATCAAATCCAAAACCACACCAACGATTCATTCCCTGTAATTTAAATGTCACCCAAGTCACTAACTCTACACATGTATTTTTGAAAACCATTTCATTCAATTATTTCCACTTTATATCAACTAGATATAGGTCTTTTTGTTTAATTCCTCGTACCATATTTTTTTCACAAAACTTTCCCTACTTCATTTGCAATCAAATAAAATGATCCACTCACATAATAATCCATGTAAGTGAAACCATAAACTCGCGACCTATATATCCCCATATTTTTCACATTTTATCACTACTCTAATTATTTATTATTATTGTTATTATTATTATTATTATTATTTTTAATAATTTTTTTAGGGCGTACAATGGTAGGATAATATGTACACATTCATATTTTAATATAGTACATTAATGAAATACATCATATTGGGAACGAACATGGGTAATAATAAATTTTATAAAGATAATAAATATTAACCTAACTTATATTTACCTTCTATTGATTAAAAAATATTCACACATCATGGTTGGGTGCATGGATGTGTGTAGATATTAGCAACACAGTTTCTTATAAACTACTCACACAAAGGGTATCATTCATCTCAAATGTTTTATAGAGAAAAATAATTTATATCATAGAAAAAAACTCATTTAATAAAAATCACACCCCAACATTAAATTCATGCACAAAATTATATTCCATAATTGAGATAAAATTTCATTAAATTTTGAAACAAAATGGAATCAAGAAATTATACATGAATTTTTAGTAATTTACATGATTTGATAATCATAAGATGGGGGTTATGGAAAAAATAATCTTTAGTAAGAGTAATAGAGATGAAAGAAAAAAGAAAATGAAAATCCTAATGAACTGAAAAAGGTGGGAAAGTTAAAAATACTTTTCAATAAGTGAATAATAACATAAAGAAAAAATACAATGATAATCATAATGAACCCTAGAATGTAACCCCACTCCACCCCCCCCTCCCCACAAACACGCAACTAGAGTCTTCACTGTCCCAACTATGATAATAGAAAATGTTGGAAGGAATGATAAAACCTAGTTGGTTTCAATGGTATATTTCTTTTTGAAGGTGGTTTTCCTCCACCAGATGCTTCTAAAAATATTAATAAAATTGTTTATGTATCTAATCCTTAATAGAAATACAATGAAAACTCCGATATTTCAAAACTTATATAAAAAAGGGTTATAATTAGTTACAAATTTAAGTACCAATCCATTAATAATGAAGCATACATAGGTGGTTATTTAGACTGGAATTCTGCATGAGGACCTTCTCACTAATTTGAAACGTGAACTAATTCAACATATCACCAGGTATAGCCTTTCTCCTCACTTTATATATTTGGGAGTTCACATATGAATCACACCTTATTTCTTTCAACTCTAGAATCAATAACTTCTTTTGTTCACCTACATCTGATAGAATCCTATTGCATTGTGTAACAACCCAATATGCATGGGTTTATACCTCCACCGAGATATGAAAAGCATTTAAAAACACAATCATGTGGGGTGACATTATGTTTGGGGTGTTAAAACAATTTCAGTGCACCCAAAGTGAATCATCCAACTGAAAACTCCAATAATTTATATTAGGTTTCAACGTTTTCCCCAAGATTAACTTAACTTTTGATTTGAGATTATTTAATGTCTTTTAGTGTGGGGTGATAAAGAGTGGATACATTATAAACAACCCCATAAAACAAATCTTGTTTTCCATGTTATGATTAAAAAATCTAAACTCTGGTCGCTAATGATGAATCATGGAAGACCATACATATTGAAAACCTGGGACTACACAAAATCAGTAACCACTCAATAGTCATTGTTAATCATATTGTTTTCATCAACCTATTTAGATATGTATACAATAACTAGAAAGATGAAAAAAAAATTAATTTTTCTAATTTACCATGATGTCAATGCAACATGAATTAATGATATCATAAAATAACATGGGTTGTTGGATAACTTCATTCCTATTAGAGATATTGCCTATGAACTGACATTAAGTAAATGAATTAAAAAATCAACGAGAATCTCTATATAATGTTTGACAATAAAATTCTGATTTAAGGATGATTAGAGCCATTTGTTGAGAGAAAAAGTGGCCCCTACAATCAAAACTATTACAGGACCAAAAAAAATTGAAGTGAACTCATGTTCAGGGACACATAGATACACAACTCTGTCACTACAAATTATCCACAAGGGTCATCCAAAATGTATAATCATTAATCATTATTAAGTATCTCGGGTTTTGAAGTGATAAAACATAAGGGGACCATACATGATTCTAAAAAAAATACAATGTATTCACACGATGGGATATGGTCTGTGACATAACACATATTATCCTAAGAGAATAATTCTCCAATGGGGATGGGTGAGTCAAAATGATAGTCCAATAGTGGTGAAATAAAACTAATGTGGTCTAGTAACACAATTTCTTCTCCTCTCTTATCTTGAATCTTAATGTAAAATTCCTATAGGAGGAGAATCCACTGAGTGAGGCATGACATAGAATCAGTTTTTATTAGAAGAAATCAAAGGCCAACATGATATGAAATAACAATTATTTTTTACCTAAGAAGATATGAATGGAATTTTTATAGGGAAAACACTGTAGAAATGAATTATCTTTTTTTTGGTTATGTAGTTTTCCTAGGTAAGATCATGGGTACTTGAGGAATATGAAATGACATGAGGATCATTTTTAACCCTTTGTGATAAAACAGCCCCAACTACATAGTTAGAGACATCACCTATATGTTTAAAGGGGATATCCCATTATGGTGGTTTAATGATAGGGGGCGATGTGAGACTTATTTTTAGATAATTCAATGCATCCTGAGAATTTTTATCAAACACAAAATCTGAATATTTTTATAATAATGGGGACATGGAAAGTGTGATCTTCCTAAAATATTTAATGAATCGGTAGTAAAAACCAGCACGACCAAAGAATGATCACGTCACACAGACACATTTTGTAAATATAATGAATGAAATAAATTTAATTTTTGATTTGTCCACTTGAATTCCATTATTTGAAATAACATTCCCAAGAACTATACCCATATCTTCCCTGAAATTGAATTTATCATAATTTAATATGAGATATTCTTTAATACAATGGTGGTGGATAAAAAATAGGGGTTCCAAATGATTATCAAATTAAGATCCATAAACAATAAAATCAGCCATAAAATTCTCATGGTAATCAAAAAAACATCAATGAAAAGTACCAGGACTATGAAAGATACTAAAATGAATCCTTATATATGAATTTTTTTTAAATATATAGGTAAATGATATTTTTTATTAATCCTCAGGGGATATATGGATTATAAAATTACCTTAATAGTCATCATGGATAAAATAATTGGACTTATCTGGTAGTATTTCTATCAACTAGTAAATGAAATGTAGAAGATAATGGCCCTTTCGTGTGGCTTGATTCAATCAACATAAGTCAATATAGACTCACCAACTATTTTTCACACATGTTGAAACCAAATTTTTTATAATTGTTGGAACAATCAATTATTCATGTTTTTTAAGAAAAATTTATACTGGGATTCCCTTTTTACAATAATATATAGGATTTATGATGCCAGTTGTAATTAATTAACTGAATTCTAATTTTACCACACTAGGGAGAGTGGTATTCAATCAATTTTGATCCTTCCTTATGGGTTTAGACTCTTCATCTAAAACTATATAGTGCATAAAAATATGGGTTAATCCTAGGAAAAATATATAATGTTCATCCAATCACCTTTATTCAATCTCTAAAAAGTTGTAGAAGATTTGATTCCTACTGTGGAGAGAGGTTTTTTACTATAATGATTGGAATTTGGTCAATCCCCCCAATATAAGAATATTTTATATTATATGTGAGTAGTTTAAGTTTAACAATAGTGATTTTGGATTGATAGAGGGGCTTAATTGGGAGTCAGTTCCATAAAATTATTAATCTAGTACTATTTATTATATAATGAAATAGAATAAATGGAAATTATGTTTTCCGAATAATTGATGGTCATTGGTACCATTGAATGAACACAATCATCAATAAAAGCACAAAATTTAATCTTTTATGAACCCACACAACACTCGAAATAGGAAAAATCTCATATCATCCATGGGTGAAGAAGAGGAAAATGAATCAAATATTTGAACGATGATAGATTTTTGTGTGTGTTTCATTAGAGAGAACATCCATAAAATAGAAAGGAAAAGTGTAGTTATCTTAACATAGTTTTTTTGTAGAATCGAAGATATAGTAACGTACCATTTCTCCTCTGAACACTATATACAGGATACCATTTGGAATGTTGATAAATGTGTGTTATATTTTTTGTAATGGATTTCCTTGTATGAGAGGAGAATTTCTTTGGGATACTTTATCTTCCATCTATTGAATGTAGAATTATATTGTGAAAATGAGATTCTTTACTCATACGAGGACATCCTCAATCACTCATGATGGGTGAGTTGTGATATGGCCACAATGTCTCACAATAATGACAATTTATTAAAGAACTCCAACCTATAGAGGAGTGTGTATATAGTAAATAATTACATTAATTGAAGAAACTAATTCTATCAATGAATCCTAAAATAAGGACTCTCCTATGGTGAAAGGTATCATGAATGTTCATGTATCCTTGCATTTGGATAGCATTTTCAGTTGTATCATAGTCATGAAATTTCATCCTAGGTTGACTCTCTTATTCCCCTTTAGTTATCAAATATGGGTGGAATGTTCATTAATATGTTTGTTTTAATAATGAATTTCATTAACTACATCCAAAATAGGACCATTAACTTGTAACTTTTTAAATTTATCCATGATTTGTTTAACAATATCATTAACAAAAAACTTTTCGTAGATTTAGAGATTATTTTTTGAAATGAAGAGGAATATTTTATTTAGTGGAATCCACAATAACAATTTTATTTCCCATTTTTTCTTTTGTTTCTTGACATGAATCTTTTGAGGGTAGGGAATGAGATTTTTCAATAGGGGAACATACATGTTGGGTAGAATCATTGGAAGAAGAAACTGTTTTACCACTACAATGTGTGATTTCACATTCATTTTCTTCTTTCCTTTGGATTAACAATGGTTTGGGATGGTATTTTTCTAGAACCTTGAATCTTTATTTCACTGATGCTGTTTTCAAAATGTTTCACTTTATTTCATAGGACTTTAATAGCCAATTGTGAGTTCTGTTGGAACTAGAGGTTATTGGATACCATTTTCATCACCATATAAATGATATCTGGTAATATTTGGAATTAGGAGGATTATATTTTGATATATTCAAGGATAATAAGGTTTTATACCATTCCCAAGTTGATAGTAGTTCTGTTTAGGGTTGCATTAGTTGCTTCCTTATCAATACAATGGTTGTACATTCCACCTGGAGTTTGAATTTTTCCTTAATGGTTCTTTCTTGAAGGATGGTGATTTTTTAATTGGAATCCCTAAAAATAAGGATGAGAAAAACTCAGATGAATCCAAATGTTTCGTGCACTATTAATAAAAATGAGTGTTATTAGAATAATTATCACAATACGATGGATTTAGAGGAGAGTGTTTGTTTCCTTGAGATTGAGAAATGTTTCTTAGAATGGTATGAATCTCACCAATCTTATTGCCTACCATCTGTTATATGGATGAATTATTTACCACAGGAACTACTTGAGTAGGTTTAATTTCACATGTACCAAATTTTTGTGTATTTTGATCCATGTTATCCATTAAGTCATGAGGAATATTATGATTTTTATCAACTTGGGAACCACCAATGCAGTATCAATCATTCCATGATCTATAAGGATATGTCCCTCATAGACATTTTGAATTATAAATTGTTCACATATTTGGTGGTGGAGGAAATTGTGCAATATTTTTGAATCTCTCGCAATATTCTTGAAGGGTATATTCTTGTGATTTTTTAAATATAGAGATTTATTTTATAATTGATTCAATTTAGTTTCTAGTTAAATATTTACTTGAAATAATTGTTTACAGTTATTCCATTCCCATATTTTGGTAGCAAGATAGTATATCGAATATTTTTCTACACCATCAAGTGAGAAAAGAATGTCTGTAATCATTATGAGGTTCTCAATAAAATTTTGGGGTTTCATTGTGGAGCACACTATGATAAAATTATTAATCTATTTGTGTGGGTATTCACTAGGAAGACCATTGAATTTTTGAAGGAGGTGGATGTGTCATGATCTTAAATCATAGTTGGATACTTCCTTGGGGTATTGGATGTACATAGTTTGGTAATCCACATCAAATGTGGTCAGTTCTTTTAATGATCAATAATTTGTAACCATGATTTCTATGTTTTCATTTGAATCAGTTTTTGATAGGTTTAGGACAACATGAGGTTCTCAAATTGGTTCCTTAATGTTACCCGACTGACCTACTTTTGATGACCTAATTTTTGAGTGAAGTGTATTTTAAATTTATGGGTCAATTTTTTGTAACAATTCTTCTCCAAATCATTTCATGCATCAAATTTGAGAAGATTTTTTTTCCATTTTAGTGTTTTTTTTTCTTTTTTTTTCTTTTTTTTCTTTTTTTTTTCTTTTTTATATTTTTTATAATAACTTGAATAAAATAAAATCAATTTTTTATAATTTAAGAGACTAAAATATTATTTATTACTATATATTTAATAGACTGAGGGAAGAAGAAACACACAGAAACAATAAAAAAATAGAAAAAGACAATAAGAATGGGGTAAAGGTTGAAATGGGTAATAAATAAAAATAAAAATAAATAATCAAAAGAAAAAAAATGAACTTAGATCCCCTGAAATGGTTCCAAATAATTATCTAATTATCAGGTGAGTCAAATGAGAAGTTTAGTTTTTTACATGAATTTATGTCATATAGGAGGAACCCTAGGTCATATCTCAATGGAGACTTAGATAATTTATTTAAGAAAATTTTATGGACTATAAAAATAAAAGGGGAATCAAATTATGGTAAACATGGTGTGTGATTATTTAAGAATTGAGTAGAAAAATGAGGGTGATAAAACATAGAAAATAATAATAAAAATGATTAATCATGATCAACATGTGGAAATATTATTATGCTCATCCTTCATTGCTTTAGGAGATAGGGTTTAGATATTTTAATACCTATTTTGAATCATCTAGGAAAATAATTTTACTGATTTTATATGAGGAAACCTCTTTGGATTTAGTCATAAACATGAAATGGTTCACCGACTACCTTATATGATTAGGAGATTACTGTTTGACCTCATAGCAGAATGTCACCATGGTAAAACACACGAACAAATCGACATACTATCCAGTTCTTTATATTAGATGAAATTGTTACCATGAAATTAATGTAAATTTCTATATTAGTGTTTATGAGTGTACAATTAAGTAATATTAACCACAAAGACACATCAATTAAATGGGGGTAGAATAATTAGTAAATAATGTGTGAAACGTCACATGAATGGGTTCCCCCAGACATGATCATGTTAATTGTGTATGAAACACCATCACATAAATAAATTTAGTAATAATAGAGTAGGTATAAAAACAAATTATAAACTTATAACTATAAATATAATTCAAATAATTCAAATAAGAATCTTGTTATTTGCATCATGTTCCTCCATGGGTGATCATAAGCAGTTTAGAACTCCATAGAAATTAATGAATCCAATGATGTTGAGATAACACTTCTTATAGACTCTATAAATTATAGGATTAGGAGATGACATTTTTGGGTCTTAAAAATGGAATATATTTTCTTTCTGGTTGAACATTCAAAAGGGGTTCACAAGGTAAAATTTTAGAGGCAATGTGGAAGGTGTTTTTGAGAACACATATTTCAAGAAACCACTTGCCCATATATATTAGTAGACATCTGGACTTATCATGTTTAAAAAAATAAAAACTTATTTCCCCACATATTGATTATCTACAATGAAAGTTTTTCATCAAATTGAAAATTAAATATTGGGATATAGATGAAATATAAAACTAAACATTAGAATTCGATAATTTTTGGTTCCTTGGACAGTTATGTTTGGTTTCCCACCTTGATGAAACAATTGGCCATGTGTATCTTTATAAGGGTTGTGTCTCATTGATTTTTTTTATCTACCCAATATATTTTAGCCTTTTGGATCTAAAAATTAGTTGAACAATGTGATTGAGTCCACATTATCTCTTAAACCCTTTCTTAGTTTGGACCAGGTTTCTCCAAATTCATCTTGGGGCCTCCAAATCACCTCTAAAGGTAATGAAAATATCAAAACTAGTGAAATTTCCCTTTTTAGATGTGATAAAAAATATATTATTTAATAAAAAGTATAGTGAATTTTTTTTATGTTTTAAATGGAAAATTGAAAACCATTTTAATACAGAGTTGTGAGGGTGAAAATGGATAGTGAATCACTACACGATCATTTTCTAAACAAGGTACATTATGAATTTTTCATCAAAAAATATGGGATGAATGTTTTTTTAAATTATATGGAAATAGTGATTTTCCCCGCCTTTATGATGCCTTAATGTTTCTAAAATTAATTTAAAGTTTTATAAGTTTGTTTTTCAAATAAAATGTTTTTTATATTTTTTTGTTATCTTAAATAAATGATTTCAAAGTAGAAAAGGTTATTTATCTTAAAAAATTATGATTTTTTTAGTTTATTTTCATCTATGCCAACACTCGTTGTTTAATACTATTCTTATTTGAGGTTGAAAGTTTATTATATCATATACCATATACTATTTAATGGTTTAGGATTACTTTGAATATGGGTAAGATATTTTGATATCATTCATGGTTTATGGTTAAAGTATCAACATTTCATATTCTGTTTTTTAATATGAATTTTTATATTTTTTATAGTACACGCATTTCATAAGAGAAATTCACTAGACATAGTAATTGATGGGAGGGTCCCTCTATATCCCCATGATGCATCGTTAGGTCTCATGATACAGACTAAAAAGGAGTCTATCGAAGGCCTTACCCATTTACTATATTATTTGTATGAAGACATGGTTACGTTATATTATTTTCATGAAGATATGAAAATATCAGATTCTTGGTAAAAAATCTTGTCGGAATATTTTAGATATTCGACATTATGAATATCATCATTATGAATTTAGTTATTGATAATCCATGTGATTATTCAATTATTTATAATATCAATGATTATGTTTCATTTTCATGTCATTATTTATATGGAATTATTTCATCATCTTTTAGTCCAGTCAAATTATGCCAAATTATTGATTAAATGGAATGTATTTTGGTTATTCACCATTCCATAATATTTATAAGTCATTTTCAATTGGATTCCACATTATGCTTAACCTTATTGAGTATTTTAGATCACCCTTTTCATATGATTTATGTTCCACTATTATTACATGAAAAATATTATGTCTAAAATAGAGGGTTATACGAAGGGGGAATAATAGAAGAATCAATGAAATTATTTGTGTATTTTATGTTTTAAAATTTCATTTTAATATCAAGTATGTATCTTGTATAACAAAACTATTAAAATATTCAGTCATTTTGAATGTTATTCCTTGTATCTTATGCTAATATAATAAAGTACCCTCTGACTCCATGGTACTAGGGTCAGGGACATTGCATTTGGTATCAATACATGATTAGTATATAATATGGGAACTAGATTAAATAAAACATATATTAGAAAATGAAACCCTATGAAAATTTTTAAAAATATATCCAAATAAACTAATCATTTGAATTATTTTTTAGTTTGACCTATATTCCTCCAAGAAGCATTACCTACGGTAGAAAGTAATTCATGAAATCATTTTGTCTCAAATCAAAGGGAGTTACACGTTTTAAGTGGTATCCTCTTCTGAAAAGTTCCTTTCCATTATTTTACTTCTTCAATAACTATTATTTTATTATTTTTTGATTAAATAAAAACACATATATATTAAATAAACTAGTATTTCTTATGATAATTATTTTAGCTACACTTACACATCCCTCTATCTAATGGATTCAAAAATATTGTTTCTGTGTACGGCGAACTACGGCCTCACAAAATGATGATTGTTCGATTTTCCCCTACCACATCTCAAGGTGGCCATTATGGTGAAAATATATTTTTATGTGATATATATTATATTTATATTTTCTATATTCTTCTGTATTTATCATTTATATAATACCTTTATGCTTTCCATAATGTATAATTATGATAATTTCATTTGAGGAAGCACGGACTAGTGCCCCCTCAAAGTGATATGACTCATTCATGCCATACAAGAAATGAATAAAGGATGGAGTCAATTAAGTTATGTAAAGTATATAACATATGGTATTATATTTTACTTATAATATACCTGTGTATAATTTTTATTTCATTACTTTATTACGAAAAAAATGAACCTAGTGTTCATGCGTACGTACGGCTAACTGTCTCCATGAACGGTGAATTTCATTTAATATATCCAAATGTTATGGAGTATTATAAATACATATATAATAGATATATATGATATTTAAATAATTAATACTATTCTAGAGATAATGGACTCTTTACCACTTGGACAGTTAGTAATTATATGATGTTCATTTTAGAATCAAGTATTGAATGTAGACAAAACGACCGATATGAACTTAAATAATTGTGTAATTTTTATAACACAGTGATAAATTATATAATATGAATAATAAACATAAAAAATTCTTAATAAATTATAAATTAACATAAGATTATTATTCAGGAATATAAAGAACTAACGAGACATGTTGGACTTGAGGTAAGGGAACCGTTTACCCTCCTCTTTTAGTCAAAGGCTACTTTTATGTTATGTCTTTCAGTTTAATTTTTCATATATTGGGATATGCTATTCTATAAACTTATTTTTTTAAATTTTATTTCCATATTATGATAAACCCTTCTCTCTTCATTAACCCATTTTATGAATTTTTATTTGATGCCTTTAGGCTGCCGAATATTCATAAGAGAATTTCTACACTCAATTTCCTATCATTGGGTTTTATGCATACATCATTGATTATATTATGCCAAGATTATGTGTGGAATAAATATTTGTTTATTTATGTTGTAATTTACAAATCCCTTTCTTTTGATATACCATTTAGTAACATAATCACCCCATTGATAAATTCTTACATCATTTATATGATCTTTGTAAGGTATTTCGTCTCAATGTATATTCCATTAAGACATATTTTTTGTTATGAACCAATTCACATTAAAATGGTTTATATAACTACCTTTGAAATATAATATAATTAATATACTTATTATTATGATATTATAATGTTTTCCTAATTTCATTAATTAATTATTTTTATTCAAGTATTCTCAAGGGTTGAGGGACTATTTTTCTAAAACATTATTTTAAATATTTTCAACATTTCTTATTCTAAATATTTATCATTAACGTCCATGTTTTCAAAATGGGTTTATGGATTTATTTATATGAATATTAATGTTTTTTATTTTTAATTCATTTTAATGTTTCAAAGTGTTATGGGAAAAATTGCTTCAAAAATCACTTTATTAAATGTTTTAAAGGGTTTTGGAAATAGATTCAATATTTCAATATCTTGAATTGATTTATTGTAATTGATGAGTAAAATTTTGATAATTTCAGTCTTTTATGTGTTATAATTATGTAATGATACTTTAAAAGTTTTTTTGGTGGTTACGTAATAAACCAAATACCGGTGGTTCCATGATAAACCTATGGTGAGTGAGCCCGAGACAGCTCTGCAATGCATTGGGTAATATGAAAGAGGTAAACCTCAATGTTTCTCCTAAGATATTTAAGGAATATACTGTGATAGGTATTTTATATGTAAAAACCTATACAGATATGAATTCTACAATCTTTTTATGTTATGGATTCCCCAAGTTACCTTTATGATTTATTATTTCTATGTGTTATTCAAAAATCATGTGATTTTGATAAGATATGTTAAAGAGATTGAGGTTTATTATTGAAAAGTATGGTTTCATTGAATTGTATATATTCATGGACTAATGTTTTATTTCCTTATTTTATATCCCATACTAAGCATGTTATGCTCATCCCATGTGTTTGAAATTTTTTCACAGGGTATATGGAATGGTAATATAAAGGAACAATTGAAGAAGATTTTTATCATGAAAAGAATTTTTGTTTTTATTAGATAAAGTAGAATTGTATTATTTGAAATTTTTTAGATGTAATTATCATAATCATGGCCTAATTGTTTAAAAATATAAACCTGAAATGATGCTCAGGGTGAATTCTTTACTTAACTTTATATTATGTAATGTTGAAGGTTGGGGCCTTATAATAACCTTTATATGATATTTTATTTTGAGGTAATTATGAGATATTAATTTTTGGGATTCCAATTAAAGGACATGCGACAAACATTGATATTAAAAGATGTTTTATTTATTTTTGAATATTTTATATTATTTTGGGAATGATATATGAAATATATAAATTTAGAAAAAGGAATACTCATAGGATGGTTGAAAACCTATCAATTAGGACAAGGTCACGGGGATCAAACCCACAACTGATGTGAGACAAGGATTTTTAACCTAACAATAGCATACATGGAGTCCCTTATTAGTATGGATTTTCCTTTTTATTACCTAGGTTGATGGACTAAGAATAATTTGAATTTGTGAACTTATGTTTTATCTAATGGATATCCTTGGTATTGAAATATGATTTTGGGATAAAGTAATAAATGTTATTTTTAAAGGCATTCAATATTTTGGGAGCCAATTATGATAATGTTAAATAGAATAATATGGAATTTTATATTGACTAATAAAGGTTGAATTCTTTTTGGAGAAAAAAATTATTAGTTATGGACTTATGGAAATTTGGGTTATTTATGGAAGTGATTAACCTCTCATAGAGTATCCGTGTTTTTATAAATTAATTTTTGGTATAATCTATTAAAATTCGTTTATGTTATTTAGAGATAAATGTTAAAATTTATCTTGGAAGAATATGTTTTCAAACCCTTTTAAATTTTTTGTTTCAAAATTAGTTTTGATTATTTTTTAATAATTACATGGACAATTATTTATTGAACTGTCTGTGTTGGATTTTGGGTTTTTTCTGTTGAATTTTGGGGATCAAAAATGCTATTTTTTCTTATAAATGATTATTTTTTGGGAATTATCTTATTTTATCCTAACCATTTAGGTTATATTGAATGTTTCAAGAAAGGAAGATTAGATTTTTAATTTTTTTGTGATTATTTTATTCCATATAATATTATTCTACTACTTCAAGCATAACTAAGTCATCATGAATACTCTATGTTTAGAGAAAATATGAGTTTGTGGTAGACATTTATAAAAGGATGAAATTATACTTCACAAGTAAGTATGATTCCTTATGTTCTTAGTCAAGCTTGTAAATAAATTCCTCAAAATTATGAAAAAGAACTTAAAACAAAAACTTTTTCCATTAACTTTTCCTATTGTGAAATCAAATAATTTTTAACCGTTCACAAAATTGTGATTTTCTGATTTTTAACATTCTCTATATCATGTTTCCTATCACTCTCCATCAGAAAAGGATGGTCATCATTTCTTCCAAATCCATGTTTTCCTATATGGAATCTTAGTATGTGTTATCTCAGGTGACATTTTTACTTCTCTTTCATTCTTTTAATGTGGTAGTTTTATTGACTCCTTTTCCGATGTGTGATTTTCAATGATGTCACCAAGACAAATTTTCAAATTGTGAGGACACATTTTCCAAAAGGGGGAAAGGATGTAACATCCTAGGTATTTATAAAATAATAAATTTTTTATCAATTAATACTTATAATTACGATATTACATTTACATTAAAGGAAAAACATTTCCTGATAGTGTACTTGATTTGCAACAACAGGTTTCTCCGAAATCTTTCGTTGCACACAACATTAAGTTGTACCAAAAAATTATACAATAATATTATTATTATTTTAAATTATTTTTATTTCATAGTATTTATATTATTACGAATAAATAGAACTAACTGAAATAATATAAAACATGTTTGTTATTTGTTTTTACATTTATCCACAAAATTTTATAGGATTAAAATGTGAATGAATCCATTTTTAAAAATAAAATACTCTAATATATTCAAAAGGTCCTCTTACTACATTTTGATAGAGAAACATATTTAAATCTAGTTTTTTTACTTATATATGTTCTATTTGAAAAAATAAACCTATTCGTTAGAAATGGGACTTTAGAATTTACATTGGATGATGTTTTTCTATTTTTATAATAAAATCCATATTTTAATGAATATTGAAAAATACTATATTTTAATTCAAAAGGCCTTTTCATTTAATTTATTTATATAGATAGATTATAATTTTAATTTTTTTTAATGTGTAATTGTATTGTTTTTTATTTTTTAATCCAATTTTGTTCATTGTAAGAAATTTCACATAGAAATTCTACATAAACACATGTTAATCTTTTTATTTTTTTTACTTCTTAAAAACCCAATTTCTAGTTTTGAAAACATAAATTGATTTTAAATTAGTTTCATCCAATTTTTTTTTTGAATTGGGAAAAGAAATTACATATTTTAATAAGAAGGTTCAAATATTATAAATACGTACCATTTATTTTTGGACATTATGTATACTAACTTTCGTAATTATTTTTATTTACTATTGTTAGAAGGTATATCAGGTAAATAAGGGTAAAAAATAATATTATTATATAAAACTACCATAACAGATTTTTTAATCATATTTAATGAGATATTTCTTACCATGATCTACTTTGGGTCCATTTTAGGTCCCCATGGAGCCACTTGGGATTGATAATGACATGTTATAATAATTAATTTAAAGTAACGAAAAATATAACAAAAAAATGTATCTTTTTCCAAAAAATAATTTTAAGGTGGGGTTATATAGTAGAAGTCATTAACTATAAATATTAATTATAAATATAATAATATTTCCTATATGATTTTATTTTATTTATAATTTTTATACATTAAATAATTAAATTTATTTATAACACAATGACGATTCAATGGAAACCTTATTAATGAAAGATTAAAATAAACGATATTATAAATATTAAAATAAATGTAATTTAAAATTTTCAATCCCATCCCAAATTTTTTTGGTTGATTTGGACATGTTATATTTTATATAACGTTGTTTTTTCTAATGAATCAAGTTGTTAGTAATTTCAAAAAAATCAATTACTAAATAGTTTCATAATTGAAATAAATGAGTTATTTAGAAAAATACTATTTTTTAAAATGATATAATAGTCAAAAAAATCTAAGATTCTTCCTAATGAATTAAGTAATATTATAAATTTCATTAATTATCCACATTATATTATATTGGAATTTTATAGTTACCATATTAACCATATAGTGTAAAAATAAATGAATAATTGGTAAGAGATAATTTATTTAACTAAGGGAGAAAGAAAACAGATAATGTTCAATTAGGGTCCTAAACATATCTAAAACTTATTGTTTGAGATTATTGTGAACCAACATCTTCGTAACCTAGAAATACGTCACTTTCAAGACATTAGTATTTGAAAAAAAATTAGAAAAAAAATAATATTTCTAGACATTTCTAAAGTGCCCCTCCTTCCTTTAATAAAGGCCTTCCACCTTTACCCAATTACTCAAACCTCTCATGCCCATTCGATCACCCAAATTCATCTCAAATAATCATAAAAAATCCATAACTTCTTTTTATAATCCTAACCTTGGGGAAAAGGAAACTCAATTAAGCCTTTTGGATCAAATCAAAAGGAGTTACTCGATTTAGAGGTAATGTATTCTCTCAAGCTCCTTTTGTATATTTTTCTTATCCAATGAACTAATCTCTCTATATATAATTATTTTATAAGAAAAATAGTATCCTAAATATATTAGTAAGTTTTTATTCTCACCATTCAACCTAATACATACACACACATCCATCTAATGGATATAGAACATATTGTTTATGTGTACGGTGAACTACTGGCTCACGAAACAATGATTGTCCGATTTTCTCCTACCACCTATCATAGTGGCCATTATGATGTAAATGTATTAATATATGATATTTATGATATTTATATTTTCTCTATTCATCTATAATCATTATTTATAACAACATTTATGGGTTTCATGTTGTGTAAATACAATTATTTCATTTGAGGAAGTTTGGACTACCGCCCCCTCAAAGCGATGTGACTCTTTCCCACTATACATAGAACGTATAAAGGATTCTTTTATAAAACATGTGAGACATAAATGATATAAATATAATACTTGTATTATAATAAAATTTATATCATTTTATTATTATTCATTTATTAAAAAAAAAATTAATGTATCATTCATGCATACATACGACCTATTGTCTCCTTGAACTGCGAACTTCATTTATTATCTCAAAATATTATGGATATTATAAATACATATATACTATATATATGTTATATTTATATCAGTAATAATATTTTTTAGATGAATTAATTTTGACTACATGGAAAATTTATATCAAAACAAGTTCATTTTCGACCCAGGTACCGAATATTGACAAAACATCTGATATGAACATAAATAATTATGTAATTTTTATAACATGGTAAAAATAGATATAAAAGAATTAATAAACATGAAATAGGTTCTCAATCATGTATAAATTAAATTATTTTTATTATTCATGAACATAACAATTTTATGTGAGGATTTAGACACAATGTAAGGGAAATCTTAACTCAATTTACATTCATTTGGTTAAATATTCATGTCATTGGTTTTGTTTTTCCAAGAATATGTGATAATGAAATCTTATTTTCTTACAGTAAATATACACTTTTATTGGTTGTTTTTATATTTTTTCCAAAAATTTAGGTAATTGAATTATCCTTAATCTAATGATACGATCTTTGTAAGGGGGTTCAACTCAATCTCCTTTCATTGACATATAATTTGATGTTATACATCGCCATATATTACATGGTGTATAATATACCCCCATTGAATTTAACTTCATTCAATGGAAATATTTTTTCTACAAAGGTTTTTACTAAATGACAAAAAGAAATTTTTTTAATATATGCAGCGATAACGAATCCTTAGTCTCCATAACAGTTATTTGATATTTGGATTCCTCTATAAACATTAACGGTTTTAAAAGGAAAAGATATATCATATTCATTTTTTAATAGAATGTTATTGAAAATGGTTTTAAAATTGGATTTAATATTTCAATATCTTGAAATTATTTCTTGTGATTGAATATGATATTTTATGGGTGAAATGTTGATAATTGAAATATTTTACATGTTATAATTATATAATGGTACTTGTGCATTTGATTGGGGGTTATCAGATAAACCAAAGAGTAGTGGTTCTATGATAAAAAAAGGATGGGAGGTAATGTTATAACCTCCAATGCATTGTTTATAGATTTTGTATGTATGTTCAATCTATTTATTGTTATTTGTGGAAGTCGACCATAAGGTTCTTCTATTTAAATATTTTTATGTCCCAAGTTACATTTATATTTTATATGTTACATTATATGGGATTTTTGGTAAAAATTTGGTTACAAAAAGGGTAAGAAATGTGCTTATATTTAGTGAAGTGTTTTTTCTACTTCTTAAAAGTGAAGAGTATTACTTTAGGAGAAAGTAATCATGGTTTAAATGTTTTCGCATGATTATGTTTTCATTCTGTATGTACCCCTTACTATGATAAATATTCCCATCGAATGTTTTGAAATATTTGTCACATGAATTAAAGAAGAATAAAGTCAAGGATGGGATGAAAAAAAAGTCTGGTCCTTTAAACATGAAATTAACTACGTTTCTTTTTAAAAAGATTTTGTTTTATGAAAAAAAAATTGATAGTGAGTAGAAGTGTCTACTTGTGATATTTAAGTTGTTATATATGAGTTATGACCTAATTATCTAAATCTATAAACCTGAAAATATCCTCAATGTGATTAAAATAAAAATTATTTAGATAACTAAAGATTTTATTATTTTTATGGGTTTGGCCTTATATCACCCAAGAAGGTTCAACTAGCCATTGAGTCCTTTTTGAGACAATGACCATAAATGTTTATTGGAATATAAAATAAACATTCCATGGAATAATGTGTTAACTCATCGGTGAAGATAATTTCTACAATCCATTACTTTGAGAAGGATAAGGTGATTACGGTCATCTATCATTTAGATAGAGAAGTTGATCAATTGTGTGTGGTGATAAAGAACACAAAACCAATAGATGAATTGAAGAGATGGAGTGGGAAGACATTAAGAAAATATTTGTTACCTGGAATTTACCTCAGACTCTTCAAACAAATATGGAGATAGAAGTTATAGAGATAAAGAAAATAGAAGGTTAATCTATAATGGATTAGGAGGAAAACGTCACAAGTCATTTACAATATACCTCAGATATTGTTTTCAATAATGATAGTAAAATAGATATATTCTTTTCTAGTTTAAAACCAAACCTTTGAAATGATCTAGAGATATGAGACATTGAGGTTTTTGACAAATTTGTATGATTCACTCTCAATATAGAGATGGATTTTATAGAATGGTCTCATGGTTATGAATATATGAAGAGTAGAATGGAGATTAAAGCTTGTGGGTCAACTAAAAAATGACGAATGAAGATCCAACAAACTACATGTAAAAAATTTCAAAGAAGCATCATGGGAAATATCTCATAGGGATGGGGAAAAACATAATGTGTGGGAGAGAAGGAAATCAATCTCATGAATTTGAAAGAGAGATAAATAATCCATCCAACATTATAGAAGTAGGGAACCTCCAAATTCACCACATGTGGTTCAATACATAAAATGTATGGACAAATGGAATTATAAATGCTAGTGCACCAAACATCGAATCTTTGAATTTAATCTGCATCAACACCCACTAAATACAAAGGATCAAGGGAATGATTATTACTTCCATACTATTGATATGGAGCATGAAAATGACCTTATTTATGGTAAAATTATTATTCACTTAGTAATATAAATAGTATTATTTGATCCTGGTTCTACACATTCCTTTTTTATCCTTCTAGTTTTCTAGAACTGTTGAATCAATGGCATGATCCCATGAAGTAGATATATCTATAGAAACACCTAGTGCTGAAATAATTATATTTGAAGTGTTGGAAGAATTTCTTATTGGAATATGTTGGAATATTATTTCAATGATTGTTATAATTGTTACCTTGGTGGAATTTGAAGCTATACTGGTCATGTATTGGCTCTCTTCATATTGCACACACATCAACAGTAAGGAAAATAAGATATCTTCGCATATTAAAAACCATCCAATGATCCTCTATAAATGAAACTATGATCATGGATCTCCTTTATAAAATCCCTAAATAGAGTGGGTGTTGATACCCTGTGAATAAGAATATCTTTCTAAAATGGTTTTTGCGAATGAAAGAATCAAACGTGAGGAAATTTATATTCCCAGGGAGTACATTGATGTATTTACTCAAGAGTCGTACATACTTTCCCAATATCGTGATGTAGTGTCCTTAATCGATCTCATACCCAGAGCTACTCCTATGTCAAAATTCCTATATAGGATGACTTGGATTGAATTTTAAGAGGTAAAGAAACATCTTCAAAATAATTTGGAAAAGGTGGGTAACACCCCAAGCATCCACAGTACGTTTCTCTTTGAATAATGCAATAGGTTGTATTTTAGGCAACTTCGAGATTCTAACACACCGTGACCAATCAAACTAGCTATTATGAATAGTAATACCCACCTTTTGAAATTTTATAAATTTTATTTTTCAAAATGGACTTCATTTTTGAATTCGGAATATCGAAATTAGCTTAGATGGAATTTTTGGTATTTTTCTGAAAACTTTCAATTATTGATGAATAGTGAAAACGCTAGATTCTTCATTAAAATTGACATTCTATTTAAAAATTTATTAATTTTAATTAAATTATTTTATGTAAAAATAGATACATAATACATATATATTTTCAATGTAATTTGTTGAAGTAATTTTATAATACGTTTAAATATATAAATAATTTATTAAACTTTTAACCGTCTTTTACCCACCTCTTATGACCATTTGAAAATTTGCATAAAACATAATTTTACCACTTTTGTGAGTGGAATTTCAAAAATCCAAGAGACCAAGTTTATATGAGTATGTAAAATTTTGTTCAATAAGATGAAAATAATTTTTGTTGAATATTAACTTTTTACTTTTATTTACCACAGTTAACAGTAAATAGGGTAACTAAGGGTAAAAATGATATCATAATTACCCTAAACATGCCCTGCTTCTATTGGATAAGTATAATTTGACCAAAAACCACCTTACGAATAAAATATGACCCCTTTTGGTACACATGGATTAGATTTTGACATTTATTATTATTTTATTTAAAGAAGAGTTAAAAGAGTTAAATTAAAAGTTTAATAACTAGACCATTTTTAATATAGGGTTACACAAAATATAAATTGGACTGTAAATATTCATTAGAAAGATAAAAATATTTCCTATATAATGGTATTTTATTTATAATTTTTAGACATTAAATAATATAATGTATTTATGACACAATGATGATGCAGTAATTACCTTATTATTGAGATATTAAAATAATTAATATTATAATTATCCGAATAAAGGTAAATCGAGACTTCTGGTGAAATAAACTAATTTTATAGGTCAATAGGACATTTTAGGGTTGGTTAAATAAATTTTATTAGATGTGATATAGTTTTAATGGCTTTCAGAAAAATCAAATACTATATAGTGTCAAAATTGACATAATTGTGTTTTAAAAACAAATACCATATTATTAATTGATAAAATATTCATAAAATTCTAAGGATTGGCCAAAAGACATAGATAAGGATATATATATTAATAAAGAACCACTTGTGTATCTATTTGTAGTTTATAGTGTGTTTATTAACTATATAATATAAAAATACAAAGAGACATGATAAATGTCAAACTATTTAACTAATAGTTAAATCTATAAGATAAGGTTAATGTGGTGACCTAAACCTGTCTAAAACATATGGGTTGAGATGTTTTCGACCCATCCCCACCTTTTCCTAGAAATGAATAATTTTTGATTTATTAGAAACAAAAATTTATTTTATTATAAAATTATATTTCAAGCTTTTCTTAAAGTGACCCCCACCTCTCTTAGAGAAGGGTACTTCCCCTTATCTTAATTCTAAACCTCCAAAGCCATTTGGCATTGCCAAACCTTGCTCTTATATTCACTCAAATATCCTATCATCAACCTAGAGGCCTTTATTAGATCATAAATCTAACCTATGGATCCCTATTGATCGACTCAAAAAGAAACACCCGAAGAAGAGGTAATAATTTCACTAGCCCCTTTCAAGTTATTTTCTTCTTCAAAATCCTCTTTATTTGTTGTTTCCATACCAAAAAAATAAATCCATTACATTCAACAAACTATTTTGTTATTATAAATATATTACAACCATATTTTGAATTCTATTCATCCTATAAATGACACATTTACCATACGTGTGTACGTACGGCTTGCCATCACCACGTCAAGGTGAGTTTGTTATTCAAACACTAAATTATTTGGATGGGTATAACAATTAGTATAACTGATGTAAATAATAAATATTACATGTTAATGATTCATTATATATGATATAACATCCAATTACATACAATGTTTCCATCAATATAATGATATTGTCGCTCGTGCGTACGTACAGATTACTGTCTCCACGAACGTGATGAGATTCATTTCCCCATCATAACCATTCAAGAATAATAATCCTTTTATGGCTAAAAATAATGTTTATGAACATAATATAATTCTATATATGAATCAAATATATTCTATCTATAAAAAACATGGCTTACATAACCAAGAATATAATGGAAAATGAATCAGTAAGCACCTGAAATGATGATACTACAGAAATATTATTAACAAAGAAATATTAGAGGATCATATATGATATCATATTTATGTATATCGTTATTATATAATTTAATAACAATTATAAATCTTATACAGGAGGTTAAAGTACCATCGACAAAAGAAAAGTACAAGGTAAGGGTTAATTTCACAATCTCTTTATTATGTGAGGTTATTTTTACAAAAGTATCTATTGGGACCACTTTATCATCCACATCCATGTTTTCATAAATATGTATTTCAAAAAAAAATTACTATTTACTAGACTATGGGTTAAATTTATTTATACCCATATTTTAAATTAAATGTTTTTAAAGGAATCTTTTGGCCATTTTCCAAACAAGGTACTTTATGACATTTTTGAAAAAATTAATTTAAGAGTGTTTTTTTAACTTATACGGTGAGTGTGGCTATTTTCTTCCATTATAACATCATCGAAGCTTCCCTTACAAGCATATAATAATATTTTCAAAATAATTTTTTTCTTTTATAATTATGTGACTCTTAAATGGTTTCAAAATATAAAGAGGTTTTTCTTTCAAATATTTTTCATTTCATCTATGTTAACATCCTTTGATAGATTTTAAACTTGTTTGAGGTTGATTTATCCTGATACAAATATTCCATATTGTATTGAATGTTTTTTGATATGTTTGACTAGAATATTTTATTTTTATACCATTCATTCTTTTTGTTTAATGTATTGACATTTCGTATGCATGTTTTAATACGAATTTTTATGTTATGTTTCAACCTTTTCATATGAAGAATGTATTGGACTTAGTATGTGATGGGTGGATCCCGCTATAGCTCCTTGGTGAATCGGTAGGTCTCATGAGATAATTAGATGTGGAATTTTCTGAGGACTTTCCCAATTTGATATATTGTTTTTCCTGAGGCCTAAATCATTTTTATACGTCTAGGCCGAGGCCTTGACAATATGTTTCAGAATGTCTGACATTATACATTCCCTCATTATGAAAATAATAATGATGGTTCAAGTGGTTATTCGACTAGTATAATACCCATGACTATGTTTTATTATGGAATTATTTACTTAGATAATATTCCTACCATAAAGTGTTCTTGTTTATTATTTGTAAAGACATGTGTTTTTTATTATTCACTATGCCTAATGTTTGTGTTATCTTCTGTTATATTTCATACCCATACTAATCATTTGAGATCACCTCATTCAAATGTTTCATTTTCCCTGGATATAAAGAAGTTACTTATGAGTGACTTTTAGGCATAATCTAAGATGATTGGATGTTTCTAATGGAATAAATTAGTGTTGTATTTCTTTTCAAGTTATAATGTTGAACTCATTTAAATATCTTGTTTCCAAGAATACTAACCTGATCGGTCCTTCGGGACATGATTCCATGTATCATTCCAATATTATTTAATAATGCACCGACTCTAGGTAACTGTGGTCGGGGAATTATAGTTTGTATCAGAGGTTGTTTAGTAAAATCCATTGAAACTAGATTTACAAAAACTCTAATTAGAGAATATTACCATAAGATAGCCTTTGAGGATTAGTATAGAAGAACATCCTATAATTTTGGTACTATAGAGATTTTGTGAGTTTTACAAGAAATAAATTCCTCTATAGATACATGAAGGTAGAGGTGGCTCTAGAACAGATGTACCTAGGGGTAAAACCCAATATCACCTCTTTGAACTAGACTCGAGTGGGAACTAGTTCACGACAAAGGGCCTTGCGGCACTCTTGGTTATGACACTACCAGGGGATATTCATAGGATAATTATTATTTTATTTACAAACCATTATCAAGGATTTATGAGTATATACTTCTTAAAATAAAACATTTTTATGATTCTGGATTATATCCATAAACTGTTCAATTTATGTTAAATTTTTTTGAGGTTCATAATTATTCATTGTGGTTCGTAAACTAATCAATTGTATTACACTATTTAAAAATGGCACCCAATGTAAATAATGAAAACTATATCAAGGCACATAATCCTTTAGGGATTTCCCTCTTAATTAAGATAATTATAGTGCAGCTGGTAATACAACTAGTGCTGATCAGCTTATCACCATACTGGGACAACTCACTCTTGTTGTGAATAATAACCTTACCCGTATGGAGCTCCCTAATCCACAATGTGGAGGATCAATGTTAGACAAATTCATGAGGCAACAACCACCAAGATTCAATGGGGGTACAAATTTGTTAGTAGTTGAGCAATTGATAAGTTCCTTAGAAAAAATATTTCATGCTTTGGGGCGTAGCGAAATGGAAAAAGATGTCATGTGTGTTTATCGCCTCATAGGAGAAGAATATCAATAGTTTATATTGATTCAAAACACAAAGTAAGATGAAAAAGTATCAAACATGGAATGGGGGGAGTTTAAAGATATTTTATTGTAATAATACTTTCCTCGTGACCATCAAGCAGATATAGAAAGACAATTTTTGAGTCTGAGGCAAAACACGGATGAGAATGTCGCAAAGTATAAGGCTAACTTTACAAGGTTATCAAGGAATGATACTAATTATATACATAACCCAAAATGTAAGATTGATCATTTCTTTGATGGGTTAAAACAATTTCTCCATTAGGAATTAGACTCACTATCCTTCACATCATATGAAGATATTGTTTCATGTGCTATAAAGACATAAAATGAATTCTCTAAGTCTTACAACATTAAAAAAATAAAGAGAAGAAGAGATGAAATGAACACTATGGGAAAAAAATAAGAAAACAGGGAAAAAGGGAAGAATTGAATTTCCAACTTATGATAATTTTAGAAGGAATCACCCTTGTTCCTGTTTAAAAGAAAAATGAGAATCCTACAAATGTGGACAGAAAGTCCATCTTGCTAGTGATTGTAAGGGGAAGAAAATCTTTACCGATGTTCAATGCTAAAATTGCAGGGATATGGGAAATTATGTAAATGAATATCCTAAGCGTCAGGGAAACTTCCCTTAGAACATTCCAAGGGATCAAGGCCATTCTTATGTGATCACTACCGTTGAGGTTGAAGCTCCAACAGATGTGGTGGCATGTAATTTAATGGTTTCCTCATGTTTAGACAATGCTTTATTTGATTATGGATCATCGCATTGTTTCATATATTCCCAGTTTCCTATGAAAATTAGATATTTACAATTTTATTTAACAAGGGGGTTATCATTCAAAACACCTAAGGGAAGTATCATTGCAACAAAGTATTGTGAATCAGTCCCCATTAAGGCATATAAATGATATTTATCTGTTCATCTAATCGTCATACCCATGATTGAATTTTATATAATCCTCGTTATGTATTGGCATTCGGACCAATATGTGAAAATATATTGTAAGAAGAAGGAGGTTACAATTCTCTATGATGATAAGTAGTGCCTTATATTTAGAGAAAAAATGTCACCATTTGATTCTTATCCAGATCCACCCCCAGTAGCTCTACTAAATTTAATTATTGGGGAGTATGAGAATGAAATAATTATGTGTGAGGAAAAGTATGTTATAATAGAGTATGTACCTATTGTGCAAGAATGTGTTGATGTGTTTCTAGAGTATTTACCTGGAAATCCTCCAGAATGATAAATTGAGTTTTCCATTGATTTAATTCTTAGTTCAAGGCCCATATCGAATACCCTGAATAAAATTTCCTTTGTTGAATTAGTGGAACTAATGAAACGACTAGAGGAATTGAGTAATAAAAGATTTATTCTCCCTAGTGTTTTTCCATGGGGTGCCCCTTCCCTTTTTGTTAAAAAGAAATACGGATATATGAGGTTGGGCATTGAATACAGGGAGATCAATGCAATAACAATAATGAACAAGTATCCTCTACCACGTATTGTTGATTTATTCGACCAACTTCATATAGCTCAATATTTTTAAAATAATTACCTTCAATATTTATATCATTATTTGTGTGGGAAGAAGGAAGACATTCTGAAAACCACATTTAGAACTAGGTATAAAAATTATGAGTTTACAGTAATGCCTTTTAGATTGACTAATGCACCCCCAATATTCATGGATCTAATGAATATAGTTTTCAATGAATATCATGATGAATTTTTAGTGGTGTTTATTGATGATATCATGGTATTCTTCAAAAGAAACTAAATCCTGAAAATCACTTGTGCATTATTCTAAATACTCTTAGAAGAAATGAATTATATGGGAAGTTTTGAATGTGTGAATTCTGGTTTCATGAGATTTCTTTTTGTGCCCATAATATCTCAATTGGATGGAATCTCGATTAGTCTTTCAATGACCAAGGAAATCCAATAATGTCCAGCAATTATGAATATAACATAGGTATGACGTTTTATTGGTTTAACATGTTATTATCGAAGTTTCATCTATAATTTTTCCAGGTTTGCTTACCCATTAACCAAGATGACACGTAAATGGGTTAAATATGTTTGGACAAAAGAGTGTGAATAATGTTTTGAATAACTGAAGAGAATTTTAGTTAATGCTCTTATCTTGACTCTACCATCGGGGAATAATGGGTTTGTTATTAATAGTGATGATTAAAAGAAATTACATTGTTGTGTCATTATGGAGAATGGTATAGTTATTTCCTATGCATCATGATAGCTAAAAATTCATTAGAAAAACTATCTCACTCATGATCTTGAGTTAGCAGTTGTAATATTCACTCTCAATATATGGAGACACTATCTCTAGGGTAAAAAATTAGAGATTTATACTGATCAGATGATTTTGAAGTATATTTTCTCAAAAAAAAGAACTAACCATAAGGAAAAGGAGAAGTCTTTAACTACTCAAGGATTATTATCGCACAACAAACTACCACCTAGGGAAGGAAAATAAGGTAGAATATTCTTTGATCATGAAGGATCATGGAGTTCTGAACATGATGAGAGTTGAAAGGGATACTATTTTAATGAAACTAGTAAAGATGGATATGAGAATAACCATGGAAGGTGAAACATCAATACGTTTTCAAAATGGTTTCCAAAACATCTTTACTAGAAAGGATTTAAATGATCCCAAACTAATGATGATGAGTTTCAAAAGAATATTAAAACTATAAATGAATGGGTTTTCAGTGACTTCGTATATGAAGATTGAATTTTGAAATTTGGGAAGGGAGTTCATGTTCTCAATATGCCTGATCTAAAAATGGAATTTTTGGAAGATTCTCACGGCTCTAATTTCATTATACACCCTGGGAGCACCACGATGTATAAGGATTTCATGGAACATTTTTGGTGGGACAACATGAAAAGGGATATTGCTTCTTGTGTGTCAAGATGTATGGTTTTCCAACAAGTGAAAGATGGAAGACAACATCCTAGAGGATTCATGAAACCTCTTCCCATACTTGAGTGGAAATGGGATGATATTATGATGAACATTTTCATGGGGGTACCAAATACTCATAGAAGGAATGATGAAATATGGGTTATTGTTGATCGTCTTACCAAATCAACACATTTTCTAGCTATAAGACAAGATTTACAACAATAATGTTTAGAATGACTATATATTAATGATGTTTTAAGACTTCATGGAGTACCCATATCGATTTCTTTTAATCGTGATCCCTGTTTTACATCAATATTCTGGAAAATTATTGAAAAATCCAAGGATACTGAACTTCGTTTGTGCACAACCTACCACCCTCAAAATGATGGACAATCAGAACGAACTATTCAAACCATAGAAGACATGTTGATACCTTCCTCACATTACTTTCAAGGTATTTGGGATCAATATTTACCTCTGGTATAATTTTCCTATAACAATAGCTTCCATTAAAATATTCAGATGGCACCATATGAAGCATTATATGGTAACAGAAGTCGAACACCAACTTGTTGGGATGATACTGGTGAAAGAAAACTTGTAGGCCTATAAATTGTTGAGGAAACTATGTAAAAGTTGAATGTTGTCCAAACCCACATTAATGCATCCCAAAGTATGAAAAAAAGATATGTTGATATTCGGGGGAAGGATTTGTAATTTCATGTAAGAGATCATGTTTTCATGAACTTATCTCCATGGAAGGTGGTTATATGATTCAATAAGAAGGGTAAATTGAGACCCAAGTACATCAGACCTTTCGAAATTCTAAAACGAATTGGGGCTATAGCATACCATTTGACAAAACTACCAAGTCCCTCTAAAGTTCACGATGTATTCCATGTATCACTATTGAAAAAATACCAGCCTGACCGAACACATGTACTCAACTATGAGGAAATTGAACTGGAACCTGATCTGTATTTTTGTGAAGAGCCTCTCAAGATTCCTAATACTAGAGAACAAGTGTTGAGAAACCAGACGACTCGTCTGGTAAAAGTTCTATAGAGAAACCATAAGATGTAAGAGGGAACATGAGAACTAGAGGAACTTATGATGAAGAACCACCCGAATCATTTTGTGTGGTAGTATTATAGAAATTTCTAGGACAAAATTATTTGAAGGAGGGAAGATTGTAACACCCCAAGCTGCGACAGTACCTTTCCCTTTGAATACTGCAATAGCATGCATTGAAGACAACTTCGAGATTCTAACACACCACAACAAATCAAACTAGATGTTATGAATAATAATACCAACTTTTAAAAAATTTACAAATTTTATTTTTCAAAATGGTCTTCATTTTTGAATTCTGAATATCCACATTATCTTATGTGGAATTTCTGGTAATTTTCTGAAAGCATTCAATTTTTTTATGAATAATGAAAACCACTGCGTTATTGGTTAAAAGTGACTTTTTATATAAATAATTGTTTATTTTATTTAAATTTATTTCAGGTCAAAATATATACACAATACCTGTATATGTTCAATGTAATTTATTAGAGTAATTTTATAATAAGTTTAGATATATTAAAAAATTTGAACTTTTTACCGTCTTTTACCCACCTCCTAGGAGCATTTACAAATTTGCATAAAACATATTTTTTACGCCTCTATGATTTGAATTTCAAAATTCAAGAGACAAGGTTAATATCAGTAAGTAAAATGTGGTTCAATGTGATAAGGATAATGTTTAGTGAATGGTAATATTTGACTTTTATTTACCATGGTTAAAAGTAAATAGGGTAATAAGGGTAAAAATGATATCATAATTACCCTAACACATGTCTTAATTCTATTGGATAATTATAGTTTGGTCAAAAAAACCATAATAATAAAATATGACCCCCTTTGGTCCACTTGGATTAGATTAGGGCATTTATTATTATTTTATTTAAAGATAAGTTATAATACTTAAATTCAATGATTAATAACTTAACCATTTTTAATATAGGGTTGAAAAAATTATGAATTCAACAATAAATATTAATTCAAAAGATAAAATGGTTTCCTCAATAATGGTATTTTATTTATAATTTTTTGAATTTAATTAATTTAATTTATTTATGACAAAATGATGATGCAGTAATTACCTTATTAATGAAATATTAAAATAATTGATATTATAAATCTAAAAATTAATGTAAATTGAAACTTATGAGGAATTACACTTACTTTATATGTTAATATTACATGGTATTGTTGGATAAATAAATATTATTCTATGTTATAATTTTTTAATGTATTTCAAAAATATCAAATACTATATTGTGTCAAAATTGACATAATTGAGGTTTTAAAACAAATACTATATTATAGATTGATATAATATTCATAATAATCAAAGGTTCAGAAAAATACATAGATAAGGTTATATATATTAATAATGATCCAATCGGGGTTATCTTGGTAGTATAGTTTGTTTATTTACCATATAATATAAATATACAAAGAGACATGGTAAATGTACGACTATTTAACTAAGAGTTAAATTTAACGATAAGGTTAATATGGTGACCTAGACTTGTCTAAAACCTATTTTTTGAGAGGTATTCAAACCAACCCCCCATTAGCCTCTAAATAAATCATTTTGGAGCCATTTGAAACTGAAAATTATTTTATTATAAAAAATATTTCATGATTTTCTTAAAGTGACCCTCACATCTATTATAAAACGGTACTTACCCTTCTCTTAATTTCACAACACCAATGCCATTTGGCTCATCCCACCCCTATCCACATATTTTCTCAACTATCCTCCCTTCAACTTAGAGGCTGTAATTTGATCATAAAGCCAACCTATGGAGCCCTTTTGATCAAATAAATAGGAAACACCTGAAGAAGAGGTAATAATTTCCCCAACCTCTTTCAAGTTCTTTTCTTCTTCCACTTCCTCTTTCATTGTTTTTTCTATACGGAAAAAAATCCATCACATTTTACATACTATGATGTTATTATAAATATGGTACAATCATATTCATTATTCTATTCATCTTATAAATGACAAAGTCACCATACGTGTGTATGTACGGCTTACCGTCTCCATGTCGTGGTATAGTTTGTTATGCAAACACTTCATTATATGGAATGGTCTAATAATGATTATTAAATATGTAAATAAACAATATAACATGTTAATGATTCTGTATATATGATTTAACATCCAATTAAAAATGATTTCACCATCAATATAATGATATTGTTGCTCGTGCATACATACGGATTACCTTCTCCACGATTGTGATGAGATTCATTTCCCCATCGTAACTATCTAAGAATAATATTCATTTGATGACTAAAAATAATATATATGAACATAATATCAATAGGTATATGAATCAAATACATCCTATCCATAACAAACATGGCTTATGTGACCAAGAATATAAAGGAAAAGGAATCTGTTAACACCCGAAACGATGATACTACTGAAATATTATTAACAAAATAATATTAGAGGATCATATATGATATCATATTTATGTATATTTTTATTTTATAATTTAATAATAATGATTTAATGATTATACCAGAGGTTAATGTATCATTTACCAAGGAAAGGTACATGGTAAAGGTTAATTTTACAATCTTTTAGTATCCAAGGATGTTTTTACATAAGTATCTACTGGGGCCTCTTTATCATCCACATACATGTTTTCTTAAAAATTCGTTTCAATTTTTTTTTAATATTTACTAGACTATGGGTTAAAGTCATTTATAACCTTATTTTAACTTATATGTTTTTAAAGGAATCTTTTTGTCATTTTCCAAACAAGGTACATTATGACCTTTTCGACAAAATTAACGTAAGAATGTTTTTTAACTTATACAGTGGGTGTTGCTATTTTACATCATTGTAACATCATCGAAGCTTCCCTTACAATATAATAAGAATATTTTCAAAATAAATGTTTTCTATTATAATTATGTGACTCTTAAATGATTTCAAAACATAAAGAGGTATTTATTTCAACTAGATTTCATTTCATCTATGTCAACATCCTTTGATTGATTTTAAACTTGAAAGAAGTTGATTTATTATGATACAAATAATCTATATTTTATGAATGTTTTTGTGATTTGTTTGACTGTGGATGTGTTATTTTTATACCATTTATGGTTTATGGTTAAAGTATTGACATTTCGTATGCTAGTTTTAATACAACTATTTATGTTATATTTCAACCTTTTCATATTAAGAATGTATTGCACTTAGTATGTGACGGGTGGATCCCACTATAGATTCTTGGTGCATTGGTAGGTCCCACGAGACAATTAGATATCAAATTGGACAAGGCATTTCCCAATTTGATATATGGTTTTGGCAGAGGCCTAAATCATTTTTAGATGTCTTCGCCGTGGCCTTGAAAAGATGTTTCAGAATGTATGGAATTATACATTCCCCATTATGAAAACAATAATAATGGTTCATGTGGTTATTATACTAGTAGAATATCCATGACTATGTTTTATTATGGCATTATTTACTCAGTTCATATTCCATCCATAAATTTTTCATGTTTATTATTTGTAAATGCATCTATTCTTAATTATTCACCATGCCTAATGTTTATGTTATCTTCTGTAGTATTTTTTACCCTTACTGAGCATTTTAGCTCACCGCTTTCTTATTATCAATTTTCCTAGGATATGATGAAGTTACTTATGAGTGACTTGTAGGAATAATCTAGGAGGCATGGATGTTTCTAATGGAATAAATTAGTGTTTTATTTCATTTCAAGTTGTAATATTGAACTCATATATGTATCTTATTTCCAAGAATACTAAATTGATTGGTCCTTCGGGATATGATTCCTTGTATCATGTCAATATTATGTAATAATGCACCAAATCTAGGTAACTAGGGTCTGGGCATTACAAAAGGTTTCATACTCCCTAGTACATCACATTGGGGTGCATCGGTGCTCCTTTTCTAGAAGAAGGATGGATCAATGTGGTTCTATATCAATTAGTGGAAGCTCAACAGGGTCACTAAAAAGAAAAAATATCATATACCAAGAAATTATGATATGTTTAATAAACTATGATGAGATCAATACTTATCGTTGGTGGATCTTTATTATAGATATCATCAACTGAAGGTGATGAAGAATGATTTTCAGAAGACAACATTTTGTACAAGGTATGTGAACTATGAGTTCATATTAATGATACTTGGACTTACTAATTCCCCTAAAATCATCATTGATTATTTAAATAGATTTTTTAGAGATAACCCTGATAATTTTTTTGTAATTTTTATTTATTATATTCTCATTTAATTCAAGATAATGTAGGATCACAAATAGATACTAAGGATTGTTTTGGTGACATTAATGAAGAATGGAATGTATAATATTTTTATCAAGTGTGAATTTTGGATGTTGAAAGTCAAATTGTATGGGAAAATGATCACAAGTTATGGAATTTCTATCGACCCTTCAATAAGAAGTAATTAGATAATGTCCCAGACCTAGTAGTGCCACAAAAATCCATAGATTATTTAGATTGTCTAGGTACTACTAATATTATATGAGGAATTTTTCATGATCTTATATCCTACTAACTATTTTTACATAGAAATGGGTAAAATATTATGGATGGAAAAATGTGAGTAAAGCTTCATGCTGTTCATGAATAGGCTAATCCCTACTCTGTTCTCACACTACCTAGATGTGGAAAATCTGTTGTGATGTACATTGATTCTTCAATGAAAATATTGGGTTATGTACTCATGAATAATGATAAAGGATAGCTTATATATAACTATTGTTTACGATCCATGAGTAGATCTTCCCAACACATGATTTGGAGTTAGTAGTTATGATCTTCTCTCTAAAAATTTGGTGGCACTACCTCTATGGGGAGAAGTGTGACATATATACTGGTCAAAATAGTCTAAAGTATATATTCACAAAGATGGAAATAAATTTGCATCAAAGAATATGGTTACAGATAATCAATGATAGTATTTGTTAACTATAATGTGGGAAATGGGAATAAGGTAGATGATGCTCAGAGAAGAATAAAACCAACCACTGTATCCATGATGGAGTTTGAGAAGAACCATATCTTTATGGAAATGAAAAGTGTGGATCTATAAATACTAATGGCATGGAATACATCGTATTTTTTTCAAAAATATTTCTCAACAATCAATCCAAGAGATGATCAAGTAGTCCTAAAGGAATGATATGGAGATACAAAAGAAGGTGAAATAAATATATTATGGGAAGCTACATGATTTATATATCGATAATGATGGTGTGATTTGGTTTGGAATGAGGCTTTGTGTGCCAACATAACCTTATATACAGAAGGTAATATTGGATAATGAACATAACTAATATTTCTCCATTGATCCTATAAATACCTTGATATATAGTGACATTTGAGAAATCATCTGCTGGGAAAACAAGAAGAAGGAGACTGTTTATTACCTCTAAAGGTGATTGGTAACTTTGAAAGTTAAATAAGAGTTATAGAAGACCATAGATTTGATGAAACCATTCCCTATACCCACATAGAAATGGGAGAATATCAAAATGGATTTTTTCACTGGTCTCATAAAAACATCAAAAAGAAACAATGTGATATGGGTTGTAGTGGATCAACCCTATAAAAACTCATTTAGAGATGCTTTTTGAATTAGCGACATTTTAAAATGTCCCTAATTCATTTACCGACATTTCCTAGAAATGTTTCCAAATGAGGTGTCACTAATTTAGTGACATTTATATGAATCGCTAAATTTGTGACATTTATAAGTGTTTCTAAATTAGCAATGTTTAAAAGAGTCTCTAAATTACTAAAATTTATAAGCATATTTATTTAGTGACATGTTATTTACTGACATTTTTAGAAAATTGTAGTAAAAAACATCACTAAATATGTGACCTTAAGCCACATTTCTAAATGTCTCTAATTTAAGTACACCTCACTAACTGAAATTTTATAGTGAAATCGATAAATGAAATCTCATTTACCGACACTTTGAAAAAGTGTCGGTAATAATTTATTGAATTTTATAATTTTTTAGGAACCATTTTTTTACAATTTTAAAAAATTTATAGCCCGTCCATTTCCTACATCAGTAGGCTTTCCCACCCTCCCTTTCCCAGTCCAGTCCCCCAACACCCCTCCCTTTCCCAACCCCACACCCCTCCTATTCACCCCACCAACTCCACTTCTATCTCTAGTAGGTCGACATGCCTCTCCCTCTATTACCTCGTCTAGTACCCCCACACCCCACCCTTTCCCAACCCTGCACCCCTCCATTTGTCCAGTACCCCCAAAACCCCTCCCTTTCCCAACCCGCACCCCACCCTTACCCTGCTCATGCTCCCTTATAACCCACTCCCCATTCTCTCCCAACCCCATCCCACCCCACCCCTCTGTAGTAGGGTTTTAAAAATTGTGCTTCTGTGAGGTGTTGAACATCTAACCCCCGCCACCCCGCCAGTGTATCAGACCAAATAACAAAATCATTTTCTTTTATTTTGATTCTATTATACTATATATATATATATCGGTTTTTAATAAATTAATATTATATATATAAATTAACATACATATATTAATATATTAATATATTAATACATTAATATATAAATATATATGTGTTTATATTCTATATTTATTTTTTATTTTTAAAACCCATATATATATATGTTTATAGTATATTTAATTTTTTTATATTTTATTTATATATATCTATGTTTATATGATTATATTTTATTTTTATTTTTATACATTATATATATGTGTTCATGTATATTATTGTAATTATAAATCGTGCACGAATGCACAGATATATACATATATAAATATATTAATATATTAATATATATATGATTATATTTTATATTTATATTTTATATGTCCAAACTCACACACACACACATATATATATATCAATTTACATTTATTTATATATATATATATATTATATTTTTAAATTTTATGTTTATATGTGTGTGTCTGTGTGTGTTTATATTATATATGTATATATATTTTTATGTTTTATATTATATATATATATATATGTTATATTTGATTTTTATTTATATTTTTATACTATGTGTGTGTGTGTAAATATATATGTGTACATATATATAATTATAATTGTAAATTTTCACACGCACGCACATAATTAGTCGCATTTTAAAACACTAATAAAAATGCCTCTAAAATAGACATGTCTTCTTAAAAATGAGACTAAATTTAAAATACATATGTTTTTTATATATAAATATATTCATATATATAAATATATGTGTATATTAATATTTATATTTTGGTGTGTGTGTTTATATATGTGTGTATGGGTGTATTTATATATGTGTATGTGTTTATAGATATTAATATATATATATATATATATATTTACATCGATGTGGGGAAATGAGTTATATATAAATATATATTTTTATATATATGTGTATTTGTTTATATATATATATATACATACATCAATATGGGTGAATGAGCTATATAAATATATATATTTTTAGTTATGTTTCCAAAAAATGTAGAAAATTTAGTGACGCTTCTAAATAAAGGTTGCTAATTTAGAAGCACTTCTGAAGAAATTTTTCTAAATTAGTGATGCTTCTGAGAAAATGTCACTAATTTAACAACTCTTCTAAGAATATGACACTAAAATAGTGATGCATTTGAGAAAACTTCACTAAATTAGTGATGCTTATGAGAAAACATCACTAATTTAGCGACGCTTCTAAGAAAACATTTCTAATTTAGCAAAGATTGTAAAAAAATCATTAAATTAGTGACGCTTCTGAGGAAAAGTCGAAAAATTAGCGATGCTTCTCAGTAAACATCACTAAATTATCGATACTTATAATAAAACATTAAAAATTTTGTGACTCTTCTGAGTGAACATTGCTAAATTAGTAACACTTCTGAGAAAACTTTTCAAATTTTACAACGCTTCTGAGAAAAAGATGAAAATTTTGTGATGCTTTTGAGAAAACATCGCTAAATTAGTGAAGATTCTGAGGAAATATCACTAAATTAGTGATGCTTCTATAAAAAAATTACTAAATTAGGGAAACTTATAGGCAAACATTGTTAATTTAGCATTTATTAAGAGAAAACATCGCTAAATTAGAGATTCTTCAAACAAATTGTCACTAATTTAGTGATGTTTCTCATGAAATATCACTAAATTAGCATTGTTTCCAGGAAACGTTATAAATTAGTGATGTTTCCTAATAAACGTCGCTAAAATTAAAAAATAACAACATTTTTAAAAACATCACGAAAAAACATCACTAAATTATAGTTTTTTGTAGTTAGACTCACTAATATTACCCACTTTATTACTATTTAAGAAGATTTCTCACATTAAAATTTTTACACCATATATGTAAAGGATGATGTGAGGTTACATGGGGTACACTTTTTATTGTCTTTGATTATGATCCTGTGTTTACCTAAATATTCTAGATAATTCCTCATATTTCATTGAGTATTAAATTGAAATTTAGCATGACCTATCACCTCCAACCTGATGTCCAATATGAAAGGACTATTAAAATATTTAAAGATAATATAAAAGTCTACTCAATGGAATTTAATGGAGGATGGAATCATAATCTACCATTGGTAGAGTATTTATATAACAACAGCTTCCACTCATTTATTGAAATTGTTCAATATAAATATTTGTATAGGAAGTAATGTAGAATTAAAACTTTTCAGAAAACAATTAGTTAAAAAATCTAACTGGACCTCACCTTCTCCAACAGATGACCGAGAAGGTTTAATCCATCCAAAAACATATAAAATATTCTCAGAGTTGGAAAATGGTGTAAGAATAAAACATTCAAAGGTATTTGGAGTTTAATAATGGAGAAAAATTTTTCCTTTGAATAAGATCATTTAAGAGATTCGTGAATTTTGAAAAGAAATGGAATAAAAGTACAAGGGACATTGTCCTCATTGTTATCCTTGATCCCATTAGTGTAGTGGATTATCATCTTCTACATCGACCAAATTTTTCTCAAGATTGTGATATTATCCACATATCTCTCCTAAGGAAGTACATTCCTAAACCCTCACATGTCTGGAATCCAAATGTCATAAAACTGTAGAATGACCTCTAATATGAGGAATAGCTAGTGAATATCTTTGATCTTGTAGACAAAGAACTACAAAAAGGATAACCCACCCCATCGAAGTGTACTGTAAGAAGCATATGTATGAAGAGGTGACTTGGGAACAGAAGGAAACCATGAAATAGAAGCACCTTCACCTATTCAAAACTAAGAATATGATTTGAAATTTCATTAGAAATTTTTTTATATGGGAGAAGAATGTAAAAACACAGTTTTTATTTGTAATATTTGTTTCTTGAATAAACTTGTGTTGTGTTATACTATATAATATTATACACATAAAAAATACAAAGAAATGAACAATGAATTTATTTCATTACTAAATAATTTCACATTAATCAGTAATGAAACCAATTACACTTCAAACAACTCAATTGAAAAAAAATATATATATATATAATTGACAAGCGAAAATGGGAAAATAGGGATGACAGTGATCTTCTAAAATCATCGTCCCCACTGTAAACAATACAGAGAAATGCGAAATATATTATTAAACCAAGAAATATTATAGAAAATAAGAACATAGAACATTACAATGAATTTAGTTAAATATTGAGAAAATAATTAAGTGGTATTTATTAGAGTTAATGTGATAATTGGAATAGTAATGTGACAATTAGAATAGTAACACGATGGTTGGGAATAGTAACCTGATGGTTGGAATAGTGACATGATTGTTAGAATAGTAAATTTTCCCATAAATAATAAATTGTGATATAAATAATATTTATCCTGATTAATTTATGTAAATATAAATTTTATAATTCCAAAAAATAAAAAACATTATTAATAACATGAATAAAATATGAACACATTTTTAATAAAATTTATTTAAAATTATTTTGTAAAAATAATAATTTTTATATTAAAAATTAAAGTTAAATATTTTAAATTTTTTTGTAGTTTTAATATCATTTTTAAATCATAATTTAAATTTATTCAAGGGTGATTCATTGTTAATTTTTTAAAATAAATCAATTTTCTTTTGAATGGTAAAAATACAGTTTTCCAGATAACTAGTGTAACTAAATTTATATCATTCTTGATGTAAAGATGAAAAAATAACTTCTAGAACAAGAAGTTCATCCATGATATATTTTATTTCCTAAATTATTCATTAGAATAATATAAAATTTATTTCAAACCTTAAAATATCTTTCCAAAACATAAATTCAAAAGTGAATCCTTAAAATGGAAATTTTTAATTCATTTCACCATCCATTTTCAAAAAAATAATTAATTATAATTTTAATAGGGATTCAAATGCTTAAACTCATTATATTATATTAATATATGATTTATATTAACAAAAATTAATTATTACTAGTTTTACCTTATATAAATTATTTTAGTCCATGTTTTATTCTAAAAAATCCCCTCTCTTCAAATATAAATAACCTCTAACCCTATCCATGAAAAAAAATCATCCAACTAATTCCAAAACTAAATATCTTTTGAAATATTCCCTCTTAATAATATTATAACTCATAAGGTAATTTTTTAGTGATCAAACTCTATATAAAAAAGGATTTTTTATTGTCCTACAAGAGAATCAACACCGAAGAAAGATTATTTTCTTCAACTCTTCACTCATTTTATTTTTTATTAGTATTTTCCCAAATTACAAAAAAAATTAGTATATTCTAAGATTTAGTTAGACACAATTTAAATATTATATTTATTATGTTAACATGCTGTTGAAATCACATTTTTAATGTATATATTTTTTATACACTTTTTCATCATATTGGGACAACGTTCTTGATAATGGTCGGTTAACTGCCAATGGGGATGTTCCTAATTATTTTCATATCACCAAACTGATTAATGGTTTAAGTAAATTATTAATTATATATAAGTGATTGAATATATTTATTTTATGCATCTATAACTTATTAATTAATTAATCAGATAAAAATACTGAAATCGATGAAAAACGGGAAAAATTTAGGAAAACCTGATATCAAAATGCTTCAATTTCATCAATGGAAATTAAGAAATATAATATAATTATTATAGATGCTAAATAGCCTTCTTAATGAATATAATTAACCTCTATATAAATTTTTTCATAAATATATGTTCATTATTTAGGAGGCACAAAAGCGATGAACTGAATCTGGAATAAAGGTTAGATAGTTATCGAGCCCAACTCTCATTCATTGGGTTCCATCTCCCTCATACCAAATTTTAGTTAGGATATTTTTTTTAACAATTCTAAAATATATTTTCTTTGTTTTAACCTCTTCTTTTAAAGTATATAAATGTTTTCAGATTTTTTTATGAAGGGTTTAAATATTTTTCCAAAAGAACACTTCTTTCCAAAAACACATCATGACTCTTCTTTGGATTATTCTTTATTCACATGGGATTGAGGATTATTATACCAAATTTGTATTACATTTTTCATTTTGGACCCCCAATATTTTTTCATGAATGTATGATTTAATAAATTCTTATAAAACCCATTCATTTATAAGGGTTCATTATGACTAGTATTGTTATATGTTCTATGATTCCTGCATGAATATGTAAATGTTATGTTGTGTTGGGTGGGATTATAATTATATAGACTACCCTAATGCATTGGGTAATGTGACGCATATCATGATATAATGTGAAATGTGTGTAAACATGATGCTAAATGGGGCCACAATGATGATTTTAGGATTATACATATACGTTATGTGTGAACATGATTCTAGCTTTTTTCACAACCATGTGTTGTATTTGAACACTAATACATTATGTTTCATTTTTATATATTTCCACATTCCATGACTTTATCCATTATTTACCTCAGGATATTGATAATAATCCTATGCTTATTTTATGATGAGTAACATTATTCTCAATCATGTTATATTGTTTTATTTCCCTTATTCATCCTCTTGATATTCTTTTAGATCACCTCTTTCATTTTTGTATATCCTCGTGTTATTACTTGTAATAAAGAGAACATGATGGCCACTAAGAATACATAGAGGATGGAATTAAATAATGTTAATGTTTTATTATGTAAAATTCATGTATAAGACAAATTTTTTCATGACATTAAACTTTTGGATCCTAGATTTGAAATTCTATTATGTTTTTTATCATTAAAAATGTATTAATAATCATGTTTGAAAAATATGGGTTGTAATAAAGTGCACTCAATAACTTCCAATAGCATCATACATCTACCTTCTAAATAATGGGAGAATGGTTATAAAATATGAAGTTAACCTTTTGATAACTACAATGTTGATTGAACCTACTATAAATCATCCGCAGATAAAAAAAATATTATATACCATTGACTCTAGTTCAACCTTGGATTACTCTCCCTATAAATTCCATGGTCCAGTAACTCATAATCATGAGTAGTAGAGTTCACAATGGAGAGAGAGAGATAGAATGATATAAACACTTTAATAAAAAATATAAACAATCAGTTACATGACAAATAAGTAATAAACTAATGAAAATCTAACTAAGCTATATCACCCTGAGATTTTGTGAATTATTATTTATGGAATTCATTTATCTTTTTCATATTTTTTATTTCTCATGACAGTAGAAATATTTCTTATATATATATATATATATTAAAAACATTATGTCAAACATTCCTTTCAAACAGCACCTATATGGACTGTGTTACACATAATATTTTCTTGGATTGTATTACCTAAAATACAGACTTGGTAGATGTTACACACAACACCGATATTTCTACAGATCAACAATTTATTGTTAAATTTATTTATTATAAATAATTAAGACCTAGATGTTAAAATTATTAATATAAATGGTAATAAAAATATTAAAATGTTTTTATAATGTATTTATATAAATAATACATATTGATAATGAAATATACAATTTTTAGTAATGTCTATATATGATCATAAAAACAATTTACTCAAATGAACTACACTTCATGTCCTTCTATGAAAAATAATAAATTTTTTTTATAAAAATATTTAAATTTAATTTCATAAAATAAAGTTCATTTTTTAATTTATAATTCTAAACATAGTCTAGGGATAATTTATGAGATTTTTCTAAAAACCCTTATTTTTTGATGAATTGTAAAAAATATTTCTTTTTAGTTTGAACCAAAATTTTTGTTTTTATAATTATTAATGTTAAATTATATTTTATTTTTTTATGGTAAAATTAGATTAAATATGAATTTTTTAATAAAATTTAGCTCATTATAATCAATTTGACATTGAAATTGAATATAGAAATTGAATAAACATTTGAACGCTTTACATAAAAAACCATCTTTCTCACCACATTTGTGGGATTTTCAATAATCATAATTTTTTGTTTATGTGAATTGAATTTATAAAAACAAAAATACACAATTTTAATCATTATAATACTTACAGTCTAATAAGGTCAACTTAATTTTTTATTGAGAACATTGGTAAAAGTGATTAAAATTATTCATACTAATTAAGGAATAATTAAGCTTAAATATGGACTAAACACTAATATTAAGGATCAAATGACCTAGCCACTTGTGAAAAATATATTTAATAGACATATTTAGACCATAAATCATCCATTCATTATTTTTTTCTGTTTTATGATTTTTTTAGGTAAGAAAATTTCTACACCTAACTTCTTTTCAAGAAATCCAAGTGAGTCCTTTTCATTACCAAGAAAAGACAACCACCTCTCCCCTTCCTCACACATCTCAAGACCCTTTAATCGACTAAAATATACAAAAATAATCTCCAAAATTCCCTCCCTTACTAATTGAGGCCTCCATTTGGGTGGAATGTCTTCCAAGAAAATCTTTTTTGTCACACATTGAATTTTAAATTTATTTTTTATTTTATTAGTTATTGGTCGGGTTCTCTCGTTGAGGTTCAGGTTGAATTCAAGGTTATACATTTTTAGGATTATTATTTTTGGTGGGTTTCAGACTAGTGTGTGGGCACCACATGGTTGGTGGAACCGTGTGGTCATCTTGAGTGACAGTGAGATTTCCCACTACTTGAAATAAATAAATCTTTATGGAAACAAAATGGGAAGAAAATAAAAGAAAAAATAAATTTGATATAAAAATTAAAAGATTATTTTAATAATAATAAAGATTTTATCATTGCTGTTATAAAATTTATTATTATGTTATATTATTATTATTACTAAGATTATTATTATTATTACTATTAGTTTAGTATTATTATTAGAAGAAATTAAAATTCTTATTATTATATTAATGGTATTATTATTATTATCATTTTATTATTATAGTTGTTGTTGTTATTTTTATTATTATAATAAAATGAGAAAAATTGAAACCCAATGTTGCACCCCTTCTTGTTGTGTGCCGCACCGAGTCCCCCCACCCCTCCCCTCACCACTCACACCCCTCTGCGCTCAGACCTCACTTCTTCTTAGCTCCTGAAAACCACCCTCACCCTCCTAGTCCCATCCTCATAGCGGTGAATGCTCTTCCATGCCCTACCAGTCTTCCCTCCTTCTGTGCCTCAGGCCAGCCCACACACCCTCCCTCTCTTTTACTCCACCCATCACGACTGACTTTGGAACCCTACCCCTCCCACTAATGTAGTGCATGAACCCTCCTCCAGTAATCCCCCCAATCCAGATCCCTATATCTAGTCAGCGCGAGTTCTCCTACCCGACGACCTCACCTCTAATGTTTTTATTTTTAACTATAGAGTTTTTTTATAATTTTCCTAAACCCTAATGGTGCAAATTGTGATTCAAACATTTTTATCATTGTTTTAGGTGTGTGATTGGTCTGTGGGGCGTTGTTCCTCCTTCCATAGAGGTTCCTCCACGTCATCTCTTACTTTAAGGTAGGTGTTTCCATTCCATTCCTTTCCAATGAAATCAATTTTTTTCTTATGTTACATAAATTATTATTTTTACATGATTCATTGCTTCATGGTATAGATAATTAGTATTTTATAGTGATGATATGTTTTTATAACCGGTAAAAAAGGCTCTTGAAGTGTTCTTTGTTTATTCTTAAGCATGCTTTAACCCATTGTGTTTGATTAAGTGTTAAATCCAAAATAATAAACTTTTTCATATGGTTATCACCCTAGTAACGAGCTTAATTAATTAATTTTGGTCTTTTCTAAATAGTATAAAAATGGTTTTTTATCTTTTATATAATTTGGAGGGTGTAATTTGATGAAAACACATCCATTGGTGCACTATGTGAAAACATTGATGTGCATTCAAGTGAAGATAAAAGTTTAGAATAATGCTCTTCTTGTACCTTATCTTCTCAAATGGAACATAAATCCTGAAAATGCTAGTGGGTGGCATGTTATTTCATTTAAAATTCATTATTTAAAACATGTTCCATTTGGAAATTAACACTTTCTTTGGTAAATGTGTGTATAAAGGACCATTGGGTACATTTCATTAGGTTTCCAGCTTCATTTAGATTCTAGAAAGGGTTTTATAAATGTATCATTATTGGGTGATCTTAAAGGCCCATTTTTCACTGGAAACATAAAAATAATATTTAATATAGATTTAGTGATTTTTTGAAAAAAAAAATTGGTAGGAACCTAGAGGCTCGTTTTCATTTTAAAAACCAAATGTGGTGTATAGAGTTTTTTTAAATGATCATGTTCATTATTGTCGTAAAGGTATTTTATTATAGAGAACTAATGGCCCAGTTGAAAACTCCATGTGTTTTATAAAGTGTTTTTGATAATGAAATGGTGAGACGGCTCAGTTAGAACTTTAAATGTTTGAAATGTGTGTATATATATATGTGTCGATCTTATCTAGGGTAACCCTTTACGGTAGAATACATAAGAAGTGTCTGTGTTTGGGGGTTGGCAAGTGTGGTGACGACCTACGAGTTGAGTCACATGTACGAGAGCCTTCTACTTACACAGTATTACAACCACCATCGGTTCTTGGGTGTCTTTTGGATGACCATGTGATGGTACCTAATCAATAGCGATTATACGGGATGGTACCCCTGGATTGATTGTTTGACCATGCATGATTCTCCATTGGATTTGATCATTTTTAGGGTTTCCAGTTGGTTATAAACTTAGGATCGTCACCATATGTCGATAGGCGGTTCCGAACCAAGTACGTCCAGCGGTCTTCTAGGGATGTTTAGGATCACCCATGGTTAATTATTTTCATTTCATGTTTACATTCCATTTTACTAGATTATTTCTAGTTTTCACTGTCTACCTTTTTTATTTTAGCATCTCTTTGGTATCACCTACTTTGGTTTTCATTTTCAAATAGAAGTTGGTTTTGGAAAATTATTTATCTTTGTGTTGAAATTTATAATGGAGAAATGATTTTTTTATTAAAATGTGAAAATTACCTTTTATTATATCAATATTCAAATTGACATTAATGGAATATTTCATAGAAGGAAAGGAATTAATTATGTGGTGTTTTCCTATAGAGAATTTAGATTATCACCCCTACATTATCTTTTCATTTTCAGTTATCATTATTACTAGATATCTCTCGAAGAGAACCTAATTCTCAGTTGGGTGGTGAACTAGAAGGTCACATAGAGGTATTTGTAGTTTTTTTCATTCCCCTAGTGGTTTTTATTTTTATCATAAACCATTATGTATATATTTATCTATTTGGTTTATTCGATCCTAGTTTGGGCCAAAAAGAATTCCTATTGGTTGTATGTTTGATTCCCAACAATGGTTTCTATCCTGGGAGGATCGGGAACACCCCTCAGGACATGTCTCTGACCATCTCGGGTGACTGATTTAGGGTTGACCATAGATTGGTTTGTGAAAAAATGGTATCAGAGGGTTCCCTTGTTATTTGGGGAATTCTATAGATGGATATTAGGATTGTTGGGACTCCGGTGGTAAGTAAGGGAAGGGAATCATGAACCCTCACTCATTCATAACCCTTAGTCACTAGGAGTAGTTCGGAGATTGAGCCCTTGTCTTGTTCGGTTTTATTAGATTGAAGGATGACAATGGAGGTGAGCTGAAGTCATTTTGCGATTTTGCAGTGTGTAGTGACCCATGTGATATCCAAGTTCCCAGTTTGAGTTCCTCATAATGTTATTTCCTAGCTAGGGACTGTCTCACTACCATGTCACCGAGTTGGGAATAGCCACTAATCCCTCTCTATAGTTTTTTGGTATATGTTGTGTTTTGGTATTGGCTATGGTTGGTGTAAGTGGGTTTTTGAAAATGAAAAATGGATTTTGGAAATGATTATGCTTTCTTTTAGATGGTTTTGTAATTTGTAAAATTGGTTTTGAAGGGAAATGTTCTGGATTAAAACTATGGTAATTTATTGAAATTGGTGAAGAAATGAAATCGATGGACACATGTGAGTCAGTTCATGTGATGCCATGGGTGTTTATTTGAAATTAAAGGCATGAACTTGTTTTCAAAGGGAGGTTTATAAAATGTATGTCTTTGTATGTGATTGTATTTTTTTGGGTTTTGAGCTGGTTGTTTTTTGATGAAGGCTCTTTCATTGATGTTACTTATACTGGATATTTGTTTTGGATCTGTGTTTTATATGTTGTTTAGAAAATTCCACCTAGAAAGGTCCCTATGGTTTCTGATACGTGATGCCCAGTTTTTTGTCCTTCTCGGACATTGCATTTCCTTCATGGGGATTGAGTTCCATTTGAGGAAGAGAATTTTCTTGAAGAGTTCGTTCATGTCTTCAGGGTATTAAGAACTCATGTAGCAGTTAGAGTGTGTGACGTTATGGGTCTGTTCGAAGGCCCAGCTCTTAAAAAATGGGATTTATTCTCCCTACCATAAATTCGTGTTGGTATTATGTGGGATTTATTTAAATATTTCTTGTCTGATGGTTCATAATTAAATAGGTGAATTTGAAGATAAGGGAAGAGAATTTTCATATTCAACAAGTTCAACAGACTTTAAAGGAATATGTCAACCATTTCAAGGAACTTGTGTCCTTTTCTCCAGAGGGAGTGTTGCATGATTTGATGAAGAATTCTCTCTTCATTGGGGTACATAATCCAGAGATCAAGGTTCGTGTACTCCCTTATATGGACCATCATTTTAAGTATCTGGTGGATGAGGAATTCTTAGCTGAATTAGTCTCTACAACACATATGGTTGGAAATCCAGCACATCCAGAATCCTATGAAGAATCCCCATCTAGAGTGCATGGTGTACCATATGAACCTGTTTCTAAAGAGTCCCCTATAGTGGTTCTGTCTTCCAATTCTGTGGATTGTTCAATTACCTGCCATCAGTGTAGACATTTAGGGAACATGAAGCCATCTTGTTCATCCCTCCAAAGACATGCCATCATTGTGGGTGCCTGGTTCATCTAGAGATGTTTTTCAAGAAGCATTAGCTGAAGAAGACATTGTGACTAGACGATTCATGTTTTTGACTATGAGACAGAAGATACTTTAGCCATCAGATCCCCAGCCACAAGCCTTTGGGTGAAGCTCACACTTAGTCAAGAGATTTCGGTGGTGTGAAGCCTTAGTATGGGTTTTGTGTTTTGTGTTGTCAGTGGCACATTTAATTTCTTTGCATTCATATTTTTCTTCTGTTAAAGTTTTACAGTCATTTTAAGTCTATCGTTTCAATGGGTGAATGTGATTAACTTGTTTTATTGTAATCCTACAGATCTGTTTTTTGGATAATGGTTTTATGAATAGTGCATTCTCTCTTAATGTATGTTTGGCCCAAATATGGTTTGATCTTGGTTTCGTTGTCCTCATTTAAAGATGTAAGATAATGTGGAAGAATAGATTCTTGTAGTTATGCTCTAGTTTACTCCTTGGGTTATGTTTTTCTTACAGGTTTTTCTGTTGTGTTTGGGGTTTCTGGCCTGGGTCGAGAGTTCCAAGTTTCAGCATCGGTGTTGTTTCTCTCATGCTATAGAAGTTAGTTTCTATCAATCGAGAGTTCCCGCGTCTCCCCCCCACCATGGGTTGTATGTTTAGGTGTAAAAGTTCAGCGCTCATTGATTTGTGGGGGGGAGAAACCTCTAGTTTTCTCATGTTCTCTTATGTTGTGGTCCCTTTCAGTTTCAATCAGGCGTGGATTCATGTTCTGTCTATTGTTCGGTTGGGTGACTTTCTGAGGGTAGAAAGTGTATGTGGTGGGAATAATTGTCACACACAAACTTTTAATTTTTTTAATTATTATTTCTTGTTCGGCTTCTCTCATCGAGGCTCAGGTTGAATTTAGGGTTTAAATGTTTGAGGATTGTTATTTTTGGTAGGTTTCAAACCAGTCTGTGGACACTGTACGACTGGTGGAACCATGTAGTTGGAATGGGTGACCGTGCATTTTCCCAGCACATGAATTAACTAAATATTCATAAAAATTAAATGGAAATAAAATAAACGAAAATAATAAAGATTAAATAAAAATTAAGATATTATTTTAATAATAATAATGATGTTATAGTAAATATTAATAAATTTAATATTATGTTACATTATTATTATTAAAAAGATTATTATTATTGTTGTTGTTTTTGTTGTTGTTAAATTATTATTATAAGAAATTAAAATTTTATTATAATAATAATGGTATTAATATTAATAATATTATTGTATTGTAATTATTATCATAATTTTTAATATTATTATTGTTGATGTTGTTGTTACTATTATTACTATTATAAAATGTAAAATATAAACCCTACACCCCCTTCTGCTATATGCCACACCCATCCCCCCCCCCACCCGGTTCCCCTCACCTCCCACACCCCACCGTGCTCGGGCCGACCATCTCCCTAGCTCCTGACTGTCGCCCTCACTTTCAAGGTCCCTTCCTCCCAGTGGCTCACGCTCTTCCCTACCCTCTTAGTCTACCCTCCTTCCACAACCTTCAGCCAACTGACACACCCTCCCTTTCCTTTACTCTATCCAGTGTGAACGACTCTGGTTCCCTCCCCTCTCTCCGACATAGCGTACAAACCTACCTCAACTTCTCTCCCCTTCTCGACACCCTCCAGCTCACTGGTGTGAGTTCTCAAGCTCAACGACCTCAACTCTGGTGTTTTCTATTTATATTTAGGGTTTTAATTTAAGTTGGCCAAACCTTAATGTTGGTAATTGAAATTCTCATGTTTTTATCATTGTTTTAGGTGTGTGATTGGTCTGTAGGTTGTTGTTCCTCCTTCCATTGAGTTTCTTCCCCATTCGCTCTTGGTTTTAGGTAGGCGTTTCCATTCCTTTCCGTTCCCAAGCAATCAGTTGGTGAAAATGATACTTCACTTACTATTTTTACTTGATTATCTACTTCATGGTATAGCTAATTAGTATTTTATGGCATTGTTAGATTTTTAGAACTGGTTAAAATAGCCCTTGAAGTGTTCCCAGTTTATGTTTAAGAATGTTTATTCCCATTGTGCTTGATTAAGTGGTCAATCATGATTAATAAATATTTTCATATGGTTTTCTCCCTTGTAACGCACTTTGTATTTTTATTCTTGTGTTTTCTCAATATTATAAATTTTAAAAATAGTTTTTGATGTAAATTTTTAATTATGCTTATGTTCATAGGTGTTGAATGTGACTTGTTAAGATTAAATTGGGTTTCGATAGTGAAATTAGATGATTTCTGTGGTTTCTTCCCTTTGAATTTTTATTTTAATATTTTTAGATTTTAATTTTTTCCTTTCTAGTAAAAATTTAATTCTATTTTTCATGGATTGTAAGTTGTTTTGTAAAGCTTCTCTAGTCTTTAAAAATCCCAATTTTCACCTTTTGGTATTATGTGAAATTGATGGGTTGGTAGAAAGATGTGTTGGTTTGAAAATAAAAATGTTTTTTGTATTTCATGAAATTTGGAGGGTTCCATTAGATGAAAACACATACATGGGTGCATTAGATTCACACATGGATGTGCATTCATGTGAAGATGGCAATTTAGAATAATTCTCTTCTTGCACCTTAGTTTCTCAAATGGCACTTAAATCAAGAAATGGCATTTGTGTGGCATGTTATGTCATTTAGAATGAATTATTTATAATGTGGTCCACTTTGAAATCGACACTTTCTTGGGTAAATGTTGATATAAATGACCTTTGGGTACATTTCACGAGGTTTCCAAATTTATTCAATTTCTGGATATGGTTTTATAAATGTATTTGTATTTGGAGATCATAAATGCAAGTTCGGCATTGGAAACATGGAAATGGTGTTTAATATAGTTTTAGTGATATTTTGAAAATGTGTTTGGTTTAGAACCTAGAGGCCCTTTTGGATTTTAAAATGAAAATTTTGTGTTTAGAGTTGTTTTAAAAGAGCTTATTCAATATTTTCATAATGTCATTTGATTATGTAAAACTAATGGCCCCGCTGACATCTCCAAGTGTTTTATAAATTAGTTTTCATAACAAAATAGGGTGACCACCCATTTGGTACTTTGTATGTTTTAAATGGGTGTGTGTGTGTGTGTGTGTCTGGGTAACTCCAATCTAGGGTAACCCTTTTTGGGTGAATTCATAAGAAGCATCCATGTTTTGGGTAGGCAAGTGTAGTGATGACATGTGAGTTGATTCACACATGTGAGGGCCTTCTACATAAAAAGTATTACTACCACCATGGGTTATTGGGAGTCTTTTAGTTGATCAAGTGATGGTTTATGATCAAACCTAATTATATGGATTGGTACCCCCTGTATTGGTTGTTAGGACCAGTAGGCTTTACCACTGTATTTGGTTAGTTTTAGGGCGGCCAGTTGTCTATAGACATAGGATCTTCACCATATTCTGGAAGGTGGTTCCATATCTAGTACGTTCAAGGGTCTTCAAGAGATGTTTAGGATCACCCATGGTTTTTTAATTATTTACTTTTTTTATTTAATTTTTGTTACACAAGTTTATTTCAAGTTTTCACTATTTACTTGTTATATTTTAGCGCAGCTTTGGTATCACATATTATGTTTTTTGTTTTAAAATGGAAATTGGTTTTATAAAATTATTTATCATTGTGTTGGAAGTTAAAATGGATAAATGATTTTTTTTTAAATGTGAAAAAACTATTTTTATATTTTTTATTCAAAATAGCATTATTGTACTATTTCATGGAAGGAAAGGTAAGTATTCTATGGTTTTTTCCTACTGAGAATTTTAGTGCTCACCCTTCTGTTATCTTTTTTTATTCAGGTTTCATTAGTGTTGTATCTCTCTTAGAGAAAACTTGATTTTGATTTCTTTGGTGACCTAGAAGGTCACATGGAGGTATGTGAAGTTTTGTTTTATTCCGACTGCTTTTTTTATTTTTATGATCAGTTTTTATTTACTTATTTATCTATGTGGCTTATTCGATCCTAATTTTGGTCTGAAATCATTCCCATTGGTATTATGATTGATTCCAGACACTGGTTACAATCTGGGGGTGTTGGGAACACCCCACGGGACATCTTGTGGACCATTTCGGTTTACCGGTTTAGGTTTGGCCAGGGATTGGTTCATTACATTTTGGCACAAACCAAAAGGAGTTACCCAATTATTAAGTAACCTCTTCTCTCAAGATCTCTAGTTTTACTTCCATTCTATACCCTCTAAAATCTGTTCTTTTACATGATTATATATCAACACAAATACCATAAATATGAAAAGATTTTTTTTGAAAATATTTTTACCTACACTTACACACACCTCCATCTAATGGGTAATAAACATATTGTTTCTATGTAAGGTGAAGTACTGCCTCATGAGAGGAGGATTATTCATTTTTCCTATACCACTTATCATGGTAGAAATTATGGGGGACACTCTATTTTTATATTTTATATATGATATTTATTGTGTTTTTAAGCTTCATTATTCCTTTTTACAACACATATATTTTTTACCTTTCATTTAGTTTTAAAACGATAATTTTGTTTGAGGAAGTGAGGACTACCGCCCCCTCAGAGTGATGTGATTCAATCAAACACTACATGGAATGTATTAAGGATAAGTTTAGTAATATTATTTGATATATATATGATATAATTATTTTACGATAATAATTATATACATACATATGTCATTTACATAATTTCATTCAATATAATAATTAAAATGGAAATAATGTCCAACCATATGTACAACTTACCATCTCATTTAACTATGTATTCCATTTCATAATTTTTAATGATATTGATTATTATAATACATATATAAATTATATAAATTATATTTATATCATTGTTACATTATGAAAACCATGATATAATTATAATGTCAAAAGTTATAAAAAATTAAGACAGGTGCAAAGAACAATTAGCTGGAGTTAAACCTTAACATAGGATCATTAACAAGAAGGTAATATATCATCATAATAAAACCATGTATGGTGTTATATTCTTGAATATTATTCTATAAAATATGTATAATTAACTAAAATTATTAAACAAGATTCTTTTCAGAGTATGAAGAGACTCAAGACACAAGGTAAGGGAATTTCATCTCACATTTTATTTCTCTGAGATACATGCTTTATTCACTACCAATTCCTTTTTTCTAGTTTTTAAAATAAATATGGATTAATTATATGATTCTTGTAAAAATATTTATTAGAATTTTTAAATCCATTCACTAATATTTTTTCATGTGTTTTAAGTTTCAAAAGTTACCAAATCGGTAAAATATTTTTGTCTAAGATTTCATTCATCGAGATTCATGTTTTGTTATGTGAAAAAAATTCTTTTGAGGTGAATATACATCTATTTTACACTTAATATAATGAATCTCCATTTATGATGATATTATATGCTTCATCTAATTTCCTTTTCTAACATAGAGGGTATTATCCCAAGACATCGAGGGTTAAAAGTTTATTGAAACAATCTCTTTACTTTTCAAGATTGTTAATATTTATGATTCTTTTTATGAAATCATATAACCCATACCTCAATGCAGTCATGAATTATCTTATCCTCTGGTTATTAATTACATACTCAGGTATACATAGCATTTTTCTATACATTTCTCCATAATATTATTAAGAAATTATTGTTTTGAAATCTCAATATTACCCTCCTTTCGGTCGGAAATATATTATTTATAAAATGGGTTACGATGAATATTACACCATTGTCCCATAACACATAAAAGAAATGTTTACCATATATTTATTTTACCAATTTCTTCAAAGGAATCTCTTTGATGCTTTCAAAAAAGAAATTTTTCAAACATTTTTACCATCGAAAAGGAATTCCCTTTTTACCTCATATGGCCTGAATGGATTTACCCATCATCATCTATTTGAAGCTTCGTTTTCATTTGTAAAAGGTTAATATTTAAGAGAATGTTTTTGAAATTAACATTCATGTAAAATTGTTTTCAAAAATTTTTCAATATTCTATTATATATTTTCAAGGAAAATTGTTCTTAAAATGTTTTAAACCCTTATTTAGAAGTTTTAAAATTATATTCAATAAAATGGTTTTCAAAATGTTTTCAATATTCTTTCATATGTTTTCAAGTAAAATGGTTTTCAACAAAATTTAAAGACTTCTTTATATGATATGAATGTGTTTTAAAGTAAAATGGTTTTTAAAATTTTTTATGCTTATTTAATAAGGTTTTAATGAAAATGGGTTTAAAAATTATTTCAAGTATTTTATATAACTTTTTAAGGAATATTCAAAGAAAATGATTTTCTAATGTTCTTATGTGTTGAAAATCTTTTCTCAAATAATGAAGGATATTTTCCTCAAGAAACTTTTAGAAAGATATTCAAAAATTATTTTCCATATAATATTAAATCTATTAATATCACACATACCTTTATATAAAATTATATAAAGGTTCCATTTATAGGATTTCATGAATGGTTAATGTTTTGATTGAGTTATTATTATGAAAATCATTTCTCTTCCCCGAGTTATATGGTTATGAATACCATTTCATTTCATGTGTTATTATTTAATGAAATGATTATCAAACCTATATATTTTCTATAGTTAATAATGCGATGAAATATTAATGATTCCCATTTCATTTCATGGGTTATGATGGTTTTCTATGAAACCCATCTACTTGTATGGGTCATGATATGATTAAAGTTTTATTATCATATATAAAATGTATATATGATTTTTTAATATGATGTGTGGGACATATATCTCCCTCTAATGCACTAGGAAATGATGGAGGTCTCATGAGTATAAATGTTATGCATGAACCAGATTACATATTTCCAATGTTTTGTATGGAACTAGTTATAGGTCCATAAGTTTATGGGAGAACTTGATTACATATTCACAAATGTTATGAGTGAACCTAATTACATGTTCACCATGTTATTCATTAACATAAGTACATGTTCACAATGTTATTCAGGGACATTTTTTCATGTCCATATGTTTATGGGTGAACCAGATTACACATTCAAAATGTTATACATGGACCATGATTCATGTTCACAAGTTGATATTGAGGCCTGATTTCATGTTCATAACCTAATGAGTGATCCAATTTCTACTTAAACATGTTAGAAACATTATAAAATAATGTGAATGCCACAAATTTTATGTCTTATTCCTATGTTTTGATTTCATGACCTATGCTCATAATTATCTAATGGTATATTTCTAATAAACTGCCAATATTGATTACGATCTCTAATATGTAGGGTATGATCTCAAAATGTTATGATCAATTTATATACCATATTTGTTCATGTTATAATCACATGTTTCTTTTACATTCCCTTAATAAGCATCTGATCTCACACATTTATTATGTTTCCTTTCTCTAGGTTATGAATAAGTGTATTAGGTATAAGTACTGAAGGTTTATATCCTTATAGGAGATGTTATCGATATTTCATCAGGATATAATATTTTATTTCCATGTTTCAAAAGATAAAAAAAATTTGGTCCTCAATCATGTATTTTCTTTAATGTACTAAATATTTATCTTAAAATGTTGAAATTTCCTTGTATGTTATTCCTCGGTCGCTAAAGTTGGTATCAAAGGAATGGTTTAGTCTGGCTTTAGAAATTATGATGGGAAAACATTAGTGAGATCACTGGAAATATTTCTAATGAAATGTATAGGGGTGTCTCTAAGGATAAGTATAAGGATGGGTTAACTTTTCATAAAATATCCTAAGTGGTGGTAAAGGATAGAGTGATTGGTTTCCTAGCAATACATCCTTGTCTGGATACTACAATTGGATGTCTCTATGGAATAGATTTACTTAGGGTTTTCAACTCCGATAAGATGTTTTCGGCCAGCCTCATGGTAATCTAGTACATAAAAATGGGCCTTATTGCACACCTGGTTTGAGACTCCCATGGAATATGATTTGGGAATTCACACACTCTTCATGAACCATCATTAAGGATTTAAATAGATGATGGTTAATAATAAAATAGGATAAACCTATGGTTTCATATATTAAATGTAGGTGTCCTGATTTAGATATCATATAAGTAATTTTTCATGATTATGTGGTTTTCTTCTAGGATATGTGTTTCTCACATTGTTCTTTCTAGTTTTATTCAATAGATATGAATATAAGTAACATTATTAACATTAAATGTTTAATATGTGGAAAATATGTGAATTATAAAAATTGACATCCCATGTGGAAATCCCATAAGCAGAATCAGGAAGGTGGTATTAGTATTGGTTATACTTCTAAAGACAAAGAAACCGCAAAAGAAATGTGAAAGGTATATGATGTTATCCAATATTTATTAAATTAATCATAAGAAACATGGTTATATTGAGTAGGAAAAACCTTAATACATGATTCTTATTTTATATTCTATGAGATAATTATTCAGGAATAAGTTGATGAAGAATGAGTAATGGTATAAGAATAAATATGGATTAATTAAGTACTTATGTTTTGGAATTCAAATATTTTTTAATATAAATCGTGAAATATATATGTATTTTCTGTATAAGTTTTTATTAGGGATTGAATATGATTTTTTTAAAGATATTGAATACATAGAAATGTTATATTTGTATTAAGGTAAGGTAACCCTTATTTCATGACTGAAGGTGAGACAATGATATTTGGATAAGGATATGATGGATATGAATAAGTTAATTGGATGGTATAGAGTACCATGTAACTAATTACTGAAATATTGTTCTATGTCATCCATGATAAAGTTTGAAACTTCTTGGATTTAAAGGATGTATCTAGAAATCATTGGAATAAAAAATCATAAATATTTTTCCAACAGTATTTATGGTAATAAAGTTTGTTACCATGTTTCAATGGAATATATGATTAAGGTACTCACATGTTAGGAATTTGTCGACCAAGTGGTACACTGTGATATATGGGGGACCAATTTTAATACAATTTCATGACATTGTTTCAAAATATTTTAATTTTAATTTTTTGGAAGGATTATAAGGTTGACCAATTATGGAATTTTATGTTAAACATATGCTGAAGTCGGTAAGATAAAAGTGTTATCTATATATATTAGGATTTATATATATTGGATAACCTATTAAAACTATACTGTTTTGAGGATAACTGATGACAAATGGGATGTCATATCATATATCTTTTTGGTTTTTTAGTAATTTATGAATGAAAAATTCTCCTTCCATTTTAGAGAAATATGTGAAGTGGATCAATGAAAAAAAAATTGATTTTTTTCACAATATCATGAATGTATATGTTTTCATGATGATTATTCCCAATTATGAAAAAGAATCTTCAAGCCAAAAATTGTGTCCTAGTATCTTCATTTTCTATGAATTAGAAGGTCCCTTAGGTCATCACAGATTTCTGGCTTTATGATTGTTAAATTTTTTCTGACCTTGTCCTCTATCACACTCCATTAGAACATGATTGTTAGATTTCTATTCCATGTCTATGTTTTCTCTTCTGGCTAGGTTCTCCTACATATTAATCTCGTTAAGGGTTACATTGGGTAACCATTATGGTTTTGACTTCCCCTTTATAAGGGAAGTTTTAGTATTCATTTTTACTATGTATGTTTCTATGAATGAAACTTTAAATTATTAACACTTTGATAACCCAAATGAATTTAGAGGGTGAAATTAATTTTAAGGGGGGTATAATTCAACACCTTGGGATTTTTTAAAATATTTTTTTTCAAATTAATTTTTATTTCTAATAATATTCATTTCATGTGACACTAGAAATAGTTCTTATATATGTATAATAAAAATACAAAGTCAAACATTTAATTCACATTAAAAATAAATTTCATGATCCACACATAATATTGATTTGGCTTTTGTAACATACAATACTGACTTAGAGTACATTGCACACAACACTGATGTTTCTACGAGAAACCATTTTATTGTGAAAATTATTTAATCGAGAAAATTATAACCTCTCCATTAAATTTTTTTATATTAATGGTAATAAAATCATATATAATATTTTCTATAATGGATTCATATAAATATAACATATTGATAATGAATGACATAATTTTTAGTAATGTCTTTATATGTTTAAAAGTATTATTTTCTCAATAGAATTATACTTTAGGTCCTTCTATGAAAAATAATAAAATTATTTTTAGGAAAATATAGAAAATTAATTTTATATAATAAAATTAATTTTTTTATTTATAATTCTGAAATTATATTAGGGTGAATTTTTGTGGTTTTGGTGAGAAACTTCATTTTTTGATGAATAATGAAAAATACTTCTTTTTAGATACAAACTGCCCTTTCATTTAAATAATTATTAATGTCAACTTATATTTTATATTTGTTTTAAGGTAAAATTAGATCATGAATAAATATTTTCATACAATTCATTTCATTAGAATCAATTTCACTTATAAATCGAATATAAAAACCTAATAAACTTTTTAACATTTTACATTAAAAACCTGCTTTTTTGTCATGTTTGTGGGGTTGACATTAATCTGAATTTTTCTTCTTTTGTGAATTTCATTTCAAAAAAAACATGACCCATTTTAATCAGTATAATATTTATATTTTAATAATATAAACTTATTTTTTGACAAAAAAATTAGTAAAAGTGATTAAAATTAATCAAAATGATTACGGTCAAATTAAGCATAATTCGGGAGTAAACCTTAATATTATGGGCCCAAATGACCTACCCACTTTTGAAAAACCTATGTTATGGAAATATTTATGCCATAAAACATCAATTAATTATTTATCTTGGTTTTTATGAAATTTGTTGGTAAGAACGTGTGTACACCTAACCTGTTTTCAAAAATTCTAAGTGGGCCGTTATCCTTCCCAATAAAAGGACACCATATATCCCCATTCCTAACAACTATCAAGACCATTGGATTTCCAAAACAATGCTAAAATAATATCCCATCTTACCTAAATTCTTCTTTTATTCCTCCCTTTTTTAAAAACTAATTCAATGAAGCCTTTTGGCACAATCCAAAAGGAGTTACCCGATTAAGAGGTAACATCTTCTCTCACGATCTCTAGTTTCATTTTCATTCTCCAACCCTAAAATAATTTATATTACATTATTATATAAAAAACCAGTATAATCAATATATTATGATGTTATTATGTAATTATTTTGACCTACACTTACAAATTCCTCAATGTAATTTGTAACAAACATATTATTTCTGTGTACGGTGAATTTGAACGATGGACTCCTCTACCCAAAACAACGCGCCTCACGCGATTGATCGTTTTCAAATTTTTCCGCCCACTGCTCCTCAGGCTGCTCGATCTCAGATGGCGGAGGCGGCGGAGACGAACATTGATCCTGGCTCGAGCCTTGGTGGAGGCGGATCTCCTCTAGCCCTGGCGCCTTCTGGATCTTCTCCATGGCCTAGACAATCTGCTATTTCCATCAAGGAGGCGCTTTGTGGCTCTCTCTGCAGATTTCAGCGTCCCTGCTTCCCGAAGGATCCCCCGGTTTTTTAGTGGCTTCGAGGGCTAGATCTGGCCTCTCATTGGATATATCGGCGGCAGACTTTGATACGGCTGTTAATGGTCTGAAATGGACTCTTGTTGCCAGGTATGGGGGAGGGATGCCCCCTTTTCCAATCTTCAAATGATGTGTGGACTCTTGGGGTTTGGAGGCTCGAGTTAGTATCTTCACGGTTCACTTTCTATCCTTCTGTCTAGTCTTCTTCTCAGAAGCTGATTTCGTCCAAGCATGGTGTAACGCCCCCTTGTGTGTGGGGTTGTGATGGTTCAGTATGGCATGGTGGTCGCTAGATTCTCACAAAGGGAAGGAGATCCCTAAAGTGGTGGTTTGGCTCAGTCTTCTAGGGCTTCCATTGTCCTTCCAGAATGGGTCCTTTTTTAAATCCATTGGAGATTCCCTGGGAGGTTTTCTCTACGTGGATGAGCGTACTAGGTGTGGATCGGATATGTCGATTGTCAGGATGTGCGTTGAGCTTGATCTGTCCAACCCCATCTCGGAGCATCTCTCTCTGAAGGTCCAGGGCTCAGAGTTGTGGAACCAAGACATTTCTTATCCGGTGTTTCCCTGGTTCTGTTCCTCTTGTTTCCTTCAAGCTCACTCGCAACAGATGTGTAGGCGGTGGCGTCATAGAACCCACGGGGGTGAGGTCGGGTCAGCACTGGGGCGCGACTCCTCTTCTCATAGATCGTCTAGTCCTTTATCCTCTATGGCTCGGGAGGGGCATTGGCTCGAAGGGTCCTCATCAGCTTCATCCCCTCCTTACTGCATCTCTGGCTGTTCGAGCGCTTTGTCCGGTTGTGGTGCACCTAGCAGAGCTCTGGTTCCCCTTGTTCGAAGGGACCCTCCTTCTTGGATGGTCAAGCTTGCTTGTTAGGCTTTTGCTCCCCACCAGATCCTCTCTTCGGGCGGGCTACTAGAACACTTGGTGCGAACCTCTGCTGGCTTTTGGAAGCCCCTGGTTTTGTTTCCCCCTGGTTATGAAGTGCCCCCTAATGAGGTCGGTATGATAGAGGTCGAAGGCAAGCCCGATGTTCCCCTTCCTCAGCCGGGAGTTGGCGGCGTCCTTGGTGTGGTTGGGCTGGATGGGTTTGCAGACTTGGGCACTCAGTCCTGTCGGGAAAAGGGTAAGCGTCCGATGGAAATATCTCCCAAGTGTTGTGAGAGGGAAGACAGTAAAGCTCCTCTCTCGACTACAATCGTCACCTTCAAACCTTCTGGACAACAGCCCAGGTGTGTGTACCCATGCGAAGTTCAAACAGAAAAAGTCACAGATTCGGGAGTGTCTCTCCCATTTTTAGCTTGATACCATGATGCATGGGGCCAAATATAGGAAAAGGTTGATCAATGATTCCCATCTTCATTTGGAACTCTCATGGCCTTGGAGAAAGGGTGAAGTCTGACTACATAGATTCAGAGATCAAGAAGAACAAAGTGCTCATTGTTGCTGTTCTGGAGCCCAAGCAGGACCCAGCCAAGCTGCAGGAGTTCACCGACAAGATCAGCATGCATGCGTCCATGAAAGCGGCACCAACTAACCGACACATATGGATCTTTTGGAGAAAAGACATATCTGTGGACTTGATACAGGTGGGGACCAGTTCATCACGATGAGGGTGACTAAGGGATCTATCACTATCTGTGTATCCTTTGTCTATGGAAGCTACGACAGTGGTAGAAGGGAGACTATATGGGAGGATATCAGTATGTTTGATCCAGGAAGTGAACCCTGGATCGTTGGTGGGTACTTCAACATCATCACGAATCCATCGGAGAAAAACGGATGTGGTGTGTTCCCGTGCTGCGTTAGCATGGACTTCATCCAGGTCATGGATTCGAAGGGTTTAATGTATTTGGGGTACACTGGCGATCGCTTCACATGGTGAAACAATCAAAACGGGGGTCGTCACTGCTGGAGCCGTCTCGACCGATGTCTTGCCAACGTTCATGCCATAAACAAGTTCGCAGACTCCAAGTTGGATCATCTGGTGCGCGGTATATCGGATCACTCACCATTGCTAGTCTCCCTGTCCTCAAGGCATATCCGTCAAGGTAGGTTCAAGTTTTATGGTCAATGGACCCAGAATCCGGAGTTTCTTTAAGTGGTGAGATATTCCTGTATGGAACCGGTACAAGGGTTTTCTCGGGTGGCCTTGCATAATAAACTATGGCATTTTAAAATCGGGTTAAACTATTGGGTAGGGAACCTTGGATCCATTGATCCGGGGATGGAGGATCTCAAACAGGAGATTGAATTCTTGGAAGCTGGTCTGGAGGAAGGCCGGAATGATGTCATTTTTGAGGATCTCTCTATCAAGAAGAATAGTCTTGAGGAATTGGTCATTAGACAAGAACGAGTGGCTCGGGAGGAATCAAGGATTAAATGGAAGCATGAGGGAGATAAGAACACTGCCTACATTCACACCTATATCCGGGAGAAAAGACGTCCAAATAAGCCCAATATCAGGATCGATTACGGGAGTCTCACGGATGATAGGGATGTCGTGGGAAGAATGGCATATTCCTTATTCAAAGACATCCTTGCAGGGCCTAACGTCAGGATGGCCAGCGGGTACCCGAGTGGTTATGTAGATCTTTGGGATGCAATTATGAACAACATATCCTCCGCAAACAATGCGCGAATGGAAGGGATCCTAGAGGATTCTGAGATTCACTAATCCACGATGAGTCTCAACTCAGAGAGAACTCCGAGACCTGACTGGTTTCCTAGCTTGTTTTATAGAGTTGCATGGGATGAGGTCAAAGGTGACATTGTTGTAGCAGTTCAGGAATTTTTCAGAGGAGGATCTCTCCCATGGGTTGCAGCTTCCATGACCTTAGAGCTCATTCTGAAGGATAAGGACCCATCCTCCCTTCTACACTACCGGCCCGTGAGCATGTGTAACTTCACCTACAAAATCATTGCGAGTATTCTTAACACGAGGCAGGCCATGCACTTACCCCACTGGATTTCCATGGAGCAACATGGTTTTGTGAGAGGGCGTTCTATTCAACGGGCTATAGCCCTGGCACATGAGATGATAAGGGACATTAATGCTAAAACTCATGGTTCCAACCTGATCATCAAATTGGATATGAGCAAGGCATACGATAGAATTGAATGGGGTTTTGTGAACAGGGACTTAGATTGCATGGGACTATCCACCAAGGCCTTAGACATCCTCTTAAAGTGCTTTAGTTCTCCATGGATGAATGTCTCATTTGTGGGGAAATCACATGGATTTTTTAAGGCCACTCGTGGCTTTCGACAAGGTGACCCGATCTCCCCTAACCTGTTCATCCTTATGCAGGACGTGCTTAGCCGTCTTCTGAACAAAGAAATCCTCACTGGTAGTATACTTCCTTATCGAAGAAAAAAGAACCTCCCTCCCATCTCACATCTGATGTTAGCAGATGATACGATTATCTTATCGAATGCAGGAAAAAGATCTGCGTGTGGCATTAAGAGGATCCTTGAAGATTACTGTTATTGGAGTGGCCAGGTGATCAACCACTCCAAGTGTAATTTATATATCTCAAACAAGTGCGGAGATGGCTGCGCGAACCTTCTTTGCAACATCATGGACATGCAGCCGGGTCACTTGCCGATGGAATACCTCGGGGCCCCCCTTTCTCCCAGTAGAATGCGTATTCGGGACTTTGATCATGTGGTGAGCTGGATTATAGGGCATATCCTCAACTAGAAGATCCACTTATTATCCTTTGGAGGGTGCATTGCACTGGTTCACAGTGTGCTTGCTATTATCCCTGTTCATGTGATGGCTTCAACTTCGGTGCCAAAGGGGGTGATCAAAGCAGTTGATAGGATCCTGGCTAATTCCTTATGGGATGCACTTGCTGAGGGTAAGAGGCATTGGGTCGCATGGGGAAGAATGGAACGTCCCATCCAGGAAGGAGGTATTAATGTTAAAAGCTTGGGGGACACAATTCATGGCATGCACTCCAATCTCTCCTGGGAGATCGTGGAGGACCGGTCCCTCTGGGGGGGGGGATCATGTCCTACATCTACAATAGTTCCATGGAAGCTGACAGCCTACAGGGATACCCCCTCTAGCATTCGGTCTGCTCTCTTATCCCAAGCCTCCAACGGCAATCCCGGTGGGTTGTGGGAGAAGGCAGTATTTCTTTCTGGACACAGAACTTGGTGGTATCAGTGCTTTAATTCCTCGGGTGTCTGGCCCCATTGATTAAATTTAAGGAGGTGAGCTCTCATCCTAGTTTCATCAAGGCGGTGCTTGACAAGGATCATCTTGACGTTTTTCATTCTATCCTCATTAACTCGCAGACAGACCGATCTGTATTCACCCCCTCTCGGTCTGCTAAGTTCAATATCAAGGATTACCGAAGGATCTCAACCCCCCAGGCTCAAAAGAATTGCTGGAATGACCTAGTCTGGTATAATAAGCTTCCAAGCAAGTACAAATTTTTGGTTTGGCGCATAAGGAATCATGGAATTTCATCGGATGAAGGAATCAATAAAATCGGAGTCAATCTAGCGTTGTGTTGTCAATGCTGTAAAAACAAGAGGGAATAAACCACGGGCCATGTATTTTTCGAAGGGGAGTGGGAGTGAGGTGTCTGGGATTCCTTCGGAGATTTCAAAGCGATTCATTCGCCTCATCATCGGGACATTCCGTTCCTGGAGAGGTGGTTTCAGGGGACTACGGATAATGTTCCCTAGAGAGCAGCGAGGTCAATCATCCTCAGTGCTGGATGCTGGTGCCTCTGGCAAGCTCAGAACAAGGCCATATTTGAGGGATCTTCCTCCACAGGACAGTCTGTTATCATGAGAACCAAGAGCTTACTTATTGATATGGTCTCTCTTGTTGATAATTGGCAAGAAGCTCCCTCCCTCTGTATCCTATAGTCTCGTTCCCCTCCGGCCAACCCTCCTATGGACAGAGCATGTGGTTGCTGGATTAAATGGCTTCTACAGACAACTGGATTTATACTTAACACTTATGGATAATGCATTGCGGGATCCATGAGAGGTGGCGGAGTGGTTCGGAATATAGAAGGGAGTATTTTCCATGCTTTCACGGTGCACTATGGTGATTGTAGTGATCTTCAGGAAGAGGCAAATAGATTTCTCACGGGGGTGAGTCTTTGAAAATAAAAGAATATTGCTCTATCTGAGGTGAAAACAGACTCAAGGATTATTCATGATTCCCTGCTGGGAAGAGGTTCCACCCCCTGGTCAGTCTTATACATCGTTAGGAAATGCAAACAGCTTCTCAACAACCATGATCGGGTCACACATACCTGGAGAGAGGGGAACAAATTTGTGGACTTCCTCGCCTCTCTTGCAGCCCCGGGATCCTCTGTCACTGTCCTTTCCAATGCAACCCCCTTAAGTCAGAGGGGGTTAACCTTATCCGAGGGGATGCCCTCGGTCTTCATTATTTCAGACCCCACTAATCTGGGGGTCCTCTGCTGTTCCTTTCCCCCTGTTTTGTACTCTTTTCCCTTTATTAAATATTTAATGATTTGTGTGTGTGTACGGTGAACTATTGTCTCAGGAAACGATGATTGTTCATTTTTCCATTACAACCTATCATGGTGTCCATTATGATGGAAAATATATTTATATATATTATATATGACATTTATTATGTTTTTAATCTTATTTATACCTTTTTACACCACATTTATTTTCTAATTTCCATTTTTTGTTAATACGATAATTTTGTTTAAGTGTGGACTACTGCCCCCTCAAAGCTATGTGAGTCATTCAAACACTACATGGAATGTATTTAGAATGGTTTTAGAGAATTTATATGATGTATAAGATATATTAATTCAATTTTAATAATTGTATATATAAATATATATACATATACATATATATATATATATCATTTTTAAATTTTCTCTCAATGTGCCAATTAAAATGGAAACAGCATTCATGCATACATACGTCTTTCGGACTCCATGAACAGTGTATTCCATTTCATACGTATTGATGATGTCGATTATTATTGTAAAGACCCGTAAAATTCAAGGGAAATTTTTTCTTAATTTTATTTGGAATTTTACAAGAGCACGGTTTCTGACGGCACCTAATTCCGAGGCCCAGTGTGCCCGGAATCAATTTCCGAAGTTTGGCTCGGGTACGTTCAGTGAACGAACGAGCTGGTTTTCCTAACTTTTGATATGGTGCTCGGAATTGAAATCCGAGGGCACCGATGAACTCACAGCGCCGATATTCGCATAAGGAGACCTTTTCCGATGTTGCGTTTATTTCGGGATGAGAGTTAGTTTTTGGGAGTTTAGAATAAGTTAAATAAAAATTGTGGATTACAAATTTTTATTTAAACTTGTTAGTTAACTTCTCTCAAAGGAAGTTAGAGGTGGGACCCAAATCCACTTAACCTCCCTCGAGAGGATTAAGTGTGGTGGGGCCCACACGAACTCTAAACTTTTCATCTTCTCCCAAACTCCCTTAACCCCTCTTTAAATGACATGACAATTGTTATTTAATTTTGGAGTTATCCTTTTTGAACTTCAAACCTTTGAAATTCATTTGTTAAGTTTGTGAATAAAATAAGTCTCAATCTTATTTTATTTGGTTAGTTTTTGTTTAGACATCTTGAGAGCTTTTGAGAGCTTTTCCTTCTTCTTCAATCTTTGACGAAGAACGCTCAAGCTTTGACGAAGAACGCTCAAGCTCCGACGAAGAACGCCGCTCCTCTCTTCTTCGTCTTCCGTGTCAACGATAGGGAACGCCGCTTCCTCCTCGGACTCCCTTCATCGACATAAGAAGATTCGCCAATGACGTACCTCTTCGGACGTACCTCTTCGTCATCGGATTTGACGAACGTTTACCGTGACGCCCGACCTCCGCGACGTTGTCTTCCGCGGGACGTTGACAAATCTTCGAACTTATACCCAAGGTAGGGGTTGTTGTTATTGTTTATTTATTTATCCTTGTTCATGGTTCTAGCATGACTAACGTGAGGATTATAAATTTGTGTTATTGTTTAACGTGAGGGGGCCGGACCGCATGAACACGGCCGAACCCCCTCCATCGTTCTTGTTGATTTATCTTGCGGGTGGAAACAAGGTGGCGTGGTGCCGTCTCACCACGCGGATAATCGTACGATTATATTGCGCGGCGCCGTCGCGCCGCGCCGTGGAAGAATCATCAAGAACGCGACGTCGTCGCGCCGCGTCAAGGGGAATCAAAGGCGCGGCAGAGGGGCGCGGTGCCATCGCACCGCGCCGAATGACGAACACCGCTGCCGGTACCGGGCTGCGGCGAGACGGGAAGACCGGCGGCAGCCGAGCCGCCGGCGCCGGAGATCAAGAAGGGTCGCGGCCCTACGGCCGCGGCGGAGCAGCCAGGGGCGGCCGGCCTTGCCGGCCGCCGGAGTTCAGATGAGCCGCGGCTATGGCCGCGGCGGAGAGGGGGAAGGCGGTCGGTTGTGCCGGCCGCCTGTTCGGTTAGAAGGCGGGACCCGCGGGTCCCGTGTGTTTATTAAAAACGGCCGGCAAAAGCCGGCCGAGATCTGAAAAAGGGGCGGTTTCACCCCCCCGCGTGCGGCGCATGCGCGGCACCCTGGCCGCGCCGCCGCTGGCCGGGCCACGCCGCCGCGCCGCCACCGTCCGGGCCGGGTCCAGCGGGCCGGGTCGGCCCGGACCCGGACCCCCCGTTTTCGAGACTATTTCGGTCTTTTGGCCATAACTTGAGCCACGGACCTCCGATTGACGAACCGTCTGCGGCAACGCGATCCTTGGATCGAGACGGTCGTTTCGGTATATCGCACTCAAGGTTTAGGAACACTTTGAGTTCGGCCGGGTTGGTTCGTTCACGAAACCAACTGGGCCTTCGGAGCAGAAACACTTATATCTTGAGCTACGGACGTCCGATTGACGTGTCGTCAGCTTTGTTGTGTTCCTCGTAGTGAGACCGTTATTTTGGCAAACACCGCCCGAGGTTTGGACGCAGGTGGAGTACGGTCGGGTTGGTTTTGCCTTAAAAACCAACCTGGCCCCGGGGACGAAAATACCAGTAACTCTCAGACCGGGCGTCCGATCGACGCGCCGTCTGTTGCGTTGAGTTCCTGTTGACGATACGGAACTTTTGGATACATCAACTCTGGACTTTGTGACAGTTGATGTATCAGCCTCTCGGCTCGTGGAGCGGACCCTCCGAACGAACTTGCTGTGTGCAAGAACCCTAGTGCTGGCTGCGCCTGTTACTATGGCTACTACTGCTACTACTGCTACTGTGACTGCGACGACGACAGAACAGAGATCCTGTGTGGATTCGACGACGATGACTTCAGCACTCAGCGATCCTACGTGGATCAGTGCTACAGGTCCTGTGTGGGCCCGATCCTGTGTGGGTCTGATCCTGTGTGGGTCTTTGCGCTCAGCGGTCCTGTGTGAACCAGCACCTACAGGTCCTATGTGGGCCCGATCCTGTGTGGGTCTTTTGCGGGGGTTAGTTACCTATCGATCCTTCATGGGTCCGACAACTTAGATGGATCAGAGATCATCTTTATCGTCCTTTGAAGATGTATACCTGTGTGAGCTGAATCCTGTTGTTTTCTTGTGTGGACTGTGTTGTGCTATCCTGTGTGGATTACGTTTTGCTTTCCTGTGTGGAATACGTTTACTTTCCTGTGTGGACTGAGTTGTACTTGGGCTCGGAGGTTGGAGCGTATTTGAATTGATGACTTAGGTATATGTATGGGCATATACCTAAGCAGTGTCGGTTGTTACTTCGTGATTGTACCTTTCTTCGTGGTTTATCCTTTATGGATTTGAGAGACCTTCAGGGGTCTCGGGGTCCTTACTGAGTATCTTATACTCACCCCTGCACGGGCTTTGCCCGCACTACGTTGTGTTGGTTGCAGACGACGGACAGCATTGATCTTAGCTGAGGCTTGCAGAGCAGGACGGTACTTGGAGGTGGACCACTGGACGAGACGTGCTCGGAGCGGACGGCGGGACCCGTGGAGCAGTGGAGCTATCTGTACCCACCCTTCAGGTGGGATTTCCAGTGGACAGCCCGGTGTAGCGGCTTTTACTTTTTAGTTGCTGTTTTCCCTTTCGAGTTGTACTTTACTTTCAGTTTGGGTTTGTATACTGGCCCATTTACCTTTCCGCACTTTCAGTTGTATTCTGCTTTTTCTTAGTGTTTACTTTCCGCTTGCTTACTCTGTGGTGTTTGTTTACTTTACAAAGGCAATGCCTTCCCTTTTTACCGGGATTTACGCCTTGGTGCTAGTCGCCAGCCCCTGGCCTATGGAAGGCGGGCTTGGGGTAGTCACGGCACGGACCCCGAGGGCGGGCTTGGGGTAGTCACAGTCACGAGCCATGTGGCCCTGCCCGCCGCACGAGTAGCACTGTCTGCCTCTCGAAAGACTGGCTCCTCGCAGAGAGGTAGACTTTTATATTGACTTGTACCCCGAGACAGCCCCGATATCCACTCCAGAATATCGGATGGCCCCCGCCGAGCTTCGAGAGCTACGGGTACAGTTGGAGGACTTGCAGGGCAAGGGGTTCATCCGACCCAGTGTTTCACCCTGGGCTTCCCCGATATTTTTCGCCAAGAAGGCGGACGGGAGCTTGCGACTTTGTGTTGACTATCGTCGCCTGAACCAGATGATAGTGAGGAACATGTATCCGCTACTGAGGATTGATGACCTCTTTGATCAGCTCAAGGGAGCACGGTTGTTCTCGAAGATAGACCTCAGGTCAGGCTATCATCAGCTCAGAGTCAGAGACAAGGATGTGCAGAAGACAGCCTTCAGATGTCGGTATGGCCACTATGAGTTCTTGATTATGCCTTTCGGTGTAACCAATGCTTTAGCAGTGTTCATGGCTCTCATGAACAGGATCTTTCAGCCATACCTCGATCGGTTTGTCGTGGTCTTCATCGACGACATTTTGATTTACTCTACGACTGAGGAGGAGCACGCCTATCACTTGCGAGTTGTTCTAGACACACTCCGAGAGCACCAGCTTTATGGTAAGCTCTCGAAGTGCCAGTTCTGGATACGTGAGGTCCAATTCTTGGGACACGTTATCTCTGAGGCGGGAGTTGAAGTGGATCCCGTGAATATTGAGGCTGTGTTAGCTTGGGAGCCACCCAGGAGCGTGACTGAGGTTCGGAGTTTCTTGGGACTAGCTGGATACTATCGGAGATTCGTGCCAGACTTCTCTAGAGTTGCGGCATCACTCACAGCTTTGACGAAGAAGGGGAAACCCTTCGTGTGGTCAGACAGATGTCAGAAGAGCTTCCAGGAGCTGAGACAGAGATTGACTAGCGCACCTATCTTGAGGTTGACCGAGGAGGGTGTAGGGTACATAGTCTACTGCGATGCATCAGGGACCGGACTCGGATGTGTTCTGATGCAGGAGCGGGCAGTGATCGCCTATGGATCACGTCAGTTGAGGCCACATGAGCAGAACTACGCTACCCAGGACCTGGAGTTAGCAGCAGTGGTCTTCGCTCTGAAGACATGGCGACACTACCTAATGGGCGAGCGCTTTACAGTATTTTCCGATCATCAGAGCCTCAGGTATATCTTCTCGCAGAAGGACCTGAACCTGAGACAATGACGATGGCTCGAGTTCCTCCAGGACTATGACTTTGAGATAGTCTATACTCCTGGGAAGGGGAACGTAGTAGCCGATGCCCTTAGCAGGAGGACGGGCATTCAGCTACTTGAGGAGGTTACGGAGCAGCTAGCCTCTTTGCAGATATCCTTCGTGGATAGAGATGGAGCAGCCTTCCTTCAGTCTCTCACAGTAACTCCTCCACTACTGCAGCGAGTCAGGGAGGCACAGCGTGGGGATGCTGACTGTGAGACACGGCGTGCACAGATATCCTCGGGACAGGCACCTGATGGTTTCTCCCTTGGAGCAGAGCACGACATCCTTTTCAGAGGACGTACCATGGTACCAGTCGCTTTGCGAGAGGAAGTGCTGAGAGAGTTTCACACTTCTCCTTTGGCGATACATCCTGGAGTGGCAAAGATGTACCAGGACCTCAGACGACAGCACTGGTGGCCAGGCATGAAGAAGGCAGTAGCAGAGTTCGTTTCTCGATGCCTCACCTGCCAGCAGGTGAAGGCAGAGCATCAAGTACCAGCAGGCTTGGTACAGCCCTTGGAGGTTCTGGAGTGGAAGTGGGATGGCATATCTATGGACTTCGTGACTGGACTTCCACGCACTTCCAGAGGTCACGACTCCATCTGGGTGATTGTTGACCGACTCACCAAGTCGGCACACTTCTTACCCATTAGAGAGCAGGGCTCAGTGGAGATTTTGGGACGTCTCTACGTTCAGGAGATTGTGCGGCTCCACGGTGTGCCATCATCTATCGTCTCCGATCGAGATGCTCGCTTTACTTCCCGGCTTTGGAAGGGGTTACAGGAGGCGTTTGGGACGTAGCTACGTCTGAGCACAGCCTTTAACCCACAGACGGATGGTCAGACGGAGAGGACCATTCAGACTCTCGAGGACATGCTCCGCGCATGTGTCCTCAACTTTGGTCGTAGCTGGGAGGACCACCTACCCTTGGTGGAGTTTGCGTACAACAACATCTACCACTCCACCATCGGAATGGCATCGTACGAGGCGTTGTACGACCGACCTTGTAGATCTCATTTTTGCTGGACAGACCCTGGGGAGTCAGCACTTGTGGGACCGGAGATGGTCCAGGCCACGACAGAGAAGGTCCAGGTCAACCAGGAGCGGATGAGGACAGCTCAGAGCCGGCAGAAGTCATATGCTGATAGGAGGCGGAGGCCACTAGAGTTCGAGGATGGTGACCACGTCTTCTTGCGGGTCTCACCTCGACGTGGTATTCGGATATTTGGCCGAGGCGGCATGTTATCTCCGTGCTTCATCAGACCCTTCCAGGTCCTCAGCAGGGTTGGCGAGGTGGCTTATCGCCTGGCTCTGCCACCTCAGTTGCACCGAGTGCACGACGTCTTCCACGTATCCCAGCTGAGGAGATACGTGCACGACCCGACGCACATCATTGACCATGGGGAGCTTGACGTTGATGATGGGGCGACTTTTACGGAGGTCCCGGTGGAGATAGAGGATCGACAGGAGCGGGTCCTGCGTGGGAGATCGATTCCTCTTGTGCGCATCAGATGGCATCACGAGAATCTCCAGGAGAGCACATGGGAGCGGGAGGCTCAGATGCGTGATCAGTACCCTCATTTGTTTCCCTAGTTTTTGATGTATCTTTACGGGGACGTAAAGCCCTGAGGTGGGAGTAATGTAAAGACCCGTAAAATTCAAGGGAAATTTTTTCTTAATTTTCTTTGTAATTTTACAAGAGCGCGGTTTCTGACGGCACCTGATTCCGAGGCCCGGTGTGCCCGGAATCAATTTCTGAAGATTGGCTCGGGTACGTTCAGTGAATGAACGAGCGGGTTTTCCTAACTTTTGATCCGGTGCTCGGAATTGAAATCCGAGGGCACCGATGAACTCGCAGCGCCGATATTCGCTTAAGAAGACCTTTTTCGAGGTTGCGTTTATTTCGGGATGAGAGTTAGTTTTTGGGAGTTTAGAATAAGTTAAATAAAAATTGTGGATTACAAATTTTTATTTAAACTTGTTAGTTAACTTATCTCAAAGGAAGTTAGGGGTGGGACCCACACCCACTTAACCTCCCTTGAGAGGATTAAGTTTGGTGGGGCCCACACGAACCCTAAACTTTTCATCTTCTCCCAAACTCCCTTAACCCCTCTTTAAATGACATGACAATTGTTATTTAATTTTGGAGTTATCCTTTTTGAATTTCAAACCTTTGAAATTCATTTGTTAAGTTTGTGAATAAAATAAGTCTCAATCTTATTTTATTTGGTTAGTTTTTGTTTAGACATCTTGAGAGCTTTTGAGAGCTTTTCCTTCTTCTTAAAGCTTTGACGAAGAACGCTCAAGCTTTGACGATGAACGCTCAAGCTCTGACGAAGAACGCCGCTCCTCTCTTCTTCATCTTCCGTGTCAACGAGAGGGAACGCCGCTTCCTCCTCGGACTCCCTTCATCGACATAAGAAGATTCGCCAACGACGTACCTCTTCGGACGTACCTCTTCGTCATCGGATTGGACGAACGTTTACCGTGACGCCCGACCTCCGCGACGTTGTCTTCCGCGGGACGTTGACAAATCTTCGAACTTATACCCAAGGTAGGGGTTGTTGTTATTGTTTATTTATTTATCCTTGTTCGTGGTTCTAGCATGACTAACGTGAGGATTATAAATTTGTGTTATTTTTTAACGTGAGGGGGCCGGACCGCATGAACATGGCCGAACCCCCTCCATCGTTCTTGTTGATTTATCTTGCGGGTGGAAACAAGGTGGCGTGGTGTCGTCGCACCATGCGGATAATCGTACGATTATATTGCGCGGCGCTGTCGCGCCGCGCCGTGGAAGAATCACCAAGAACGCGACACCGTCGCGCCGCGTCAAGGGGAATCAAAGGCGCGGCGGAGGGGCGCGGTGCCGTCGCACCGCGCCGGACGACAAACACCGCGACCGGTACCGGGCCGTGGTGAGACGGGAAGACCGGCGGCAGCCGAGCCACCGGTGCCGGAGATCAAGAAGGGCCGCGGCCCTACGCCCGCGGCGGAGCAGCCAGGGGCGGCCGGCCTCGCCAGCTGCCGGAGTTCAGATGAGCCGCAGCTATGGCCGCGGCGGAGAGGGGGAAGGCGGCCAGCAGTGCCGGCCGCCGGTTCGGTTAGAAGGCAGGACCCACGGGTCCCGTGTGTTTATTAAAAACGGCCGGCAAAAGCCGGCCAAGATCCGAAAAGGGTGGGTGGGGGGGTTTCACCCCCCGCGTGCGGCGCATGCGCGGCACCCTGGCCGCGTCGCCGCTGGCCGGGCCGCGCCGCCACCGGCCGGGCCGGGTCCAGCGGACCGGGTCGGATACGGGTCGGGTCAACCTGGTACGGGTCGACCCGGTTCGGGCCGACCTTGGGGGGTCGGGCCGGGTCGGCCCGGACCCGGACCCCCCGTTTTCGAGACTGTTTCGGTCTTTTGGCCATAACTTGAGCCACGGACCTCCGATTGACGAACCGTCTGCGGCAACGCGACACTTGGATCGAGACGGTCGTTTCGGTATATCGCACTCAAGGTTTCGAAACACTTTGAGTTCGGCCGGGTTGGTTCGTTCACGAAACCAACCGGGCCTTCGGAGCGGAAATGCTCATATCTTGAGCTACGGACGTCCGATTGACGTGTCGTCAGCTTTGTTGTGTTCCACTTAGTGAGACGGTTCTTTTGGCATACTCCGTCCAAGGTTTGGACGCAGGTGGAGTACGGTCGGGTTGGTTTTGCCTTAAAAACCAACCGGGCCCCGGGGACGAAAATGCCAATAACTCTCAGACCGGGCGTCCGATCGACGCGCCGTCTGTTGCGTTGAGTTCCTGTTGACGATACGGATCTTTTGGATACATCAACTCTGGAGTTTGTGACAGTTGATGTATCAGCCTCTCGGCTCGTGGAGCGGGCCCTCCGAACGAGCTTGCTGTGTGCGGGAACCCTAGTGCTGGCTGCGACTGTTACTATGGCTACTACTGGTACTACTGCTACTGTGACTGCGACGACGACAGTACAGAGATCCTGTGCGGATTCGACGACGACGACTTCAGCACTCAGCGATCCTACGTGGATCAGTGCTACAGGTCCTGTGTGGGTCCGATCCTGTGTGGGTCCGATCCTGTGTGGGTCTTTGCGCTCAGCGGTCCTGTGTGAACAAGAGCCTACAGGTCCTATGTGGGCCCGATCCTGTGTGGGTCTTTTGCGGGGGTTAGATACCTATCGATCCTTCGTGGGTCCGACGACTTAGATGGATCAGAGATCATCTTTATCGTCCTTTGAAGATGTATACCTGTGTGAGCTGAATCCTGTTGTTTTCCTGTGTGGATTGTGTTGTGCTATCCTGTGTGGATTACGTTTTGCTTTCCTGTGTGGAATACGTTTACTTGCCTGTGTGGAATGAGTTGTACTTGGGCTCGGAGGTTGGAGCGTATTTGAATTGATGACTTAGGTATATGTATGGGCATATACCTAAGTAGTGTCGGTTGTTACTTCGTGATTGTACCTTTCTTCGTGGGTTATCCTTTGTGGATTTGAGAGACCTTCAGGGGTCTCGGGGTCCCTACTGAGTAGCTTATACTCACCCCTGCACGGGCTTTGCCCGCACTACGTTGTGTTGGTTGCAGACGACGGACAACGTTGATCTTATCTGAGGCTTGCAGAGCAGGACGGTACCTGGAGGTGGACCACTGGACGGGACGTGCTCGGAGCGGACGGCGGGACCCGTGGAGTTGTGGAGCTATCTGTACCCACCCTTCAGGTGGGATTTCCAGTAGACAGCCCGGTGTAGCGGCTTTTACTTTTCAGTTGTTGTTTTCCCTTTCGAGTTGTACTTTACTTTCAGTTTGGGTTTGTATACTGGCCCATTTACCTTTCCGCACTTTCAGTTGTACTCTGCTTTTTCTTACTGTTTACTTTCCTCTTGCTTACTCTGTGGTGTTTGTTTACTTTACAAAGGCAATGCCTTCCCTTTTTACCAGGATTTACGCCTTGGTGCTAGTCGCCAGCCCCTGGCCTATGGAAGGCGGGCTTGGGGTAGTCACGGCACGGACCCCGAGGGCGGGTCGTGACAATTATAATACACATATACTATATATTTATGATATTTATATCATGTTTTAAATTCTGGAAATCATGATATAAGTATAAGGAGAAAATATATAACAAATTAAGACACATGCGAAGAACATAGTGAATATTACCCGATGTGAAACCTTAACCTAGGATCGTTAACAAGAGGGAAATATAAAGTCATAACTAACCCATATAAGTTATTATATATAAGAATATTCTTCTATAAAATATTTATAATAAACTTATATTTATTATACATGAAGCTTTTATCAGTACAAAGAGAGTCAAGACACGAGTAAAGAGAATTTATCTCACTTTTTTCTATGAGATACATCCTTTATTCCCCACCCATTCATTTTGTGTGGTGTGTATAATACCAATGAAAGTATTATATGATTCATATCATTAAATTTGTGGTTATTCACATGTCCATTATATGATCTTTATTTCATGGGGTTTATATTTCAAATGTTTCCAAATCAGTAAAATAGTTTTGTCTCAATTTTCCTTCATTGAGACTCACATTTTTTTATGCACCAAAATTATTTTTGAGGTGTATATACATCCATTTTAAATTATATATCATGAATCTCAATATTTTCATGATATTATAATATTCATTTAATTTATGTTTATTGCATATAGGGTATGATCCCAATTTACCATGTGATAAGTGTTTATTGAAAGAATCTCACGGCTTTTCAGGATTGTTTATATTTATGCATCCATTGCTGAAATCTTATAAACCATATCACAAAAAAATTATGACCTTTCTTAACCCCTTGTTATTCATGAAATTTTCATGTATTGGTACCATTTTTATACACTTTGGTCTTTAAGATAATTATGAATGTGTTTTTAAGAAATCCCAAATTAACCCTCCATTCAGTTAGAAATCCATGATTTATAAAAAGGGTTCCCAATATTAGTATTCAAAAATATTATAATATTTAAAATAACTTTTTCCCTTTTTTTCATTTACCAATCTATTTAAAGGATTATTATTTTCTCTTTCCAAAAATTATATTTTCGACCATTTTCACCTTGAAAAAGGAATGTTCTTATTACCTAATACGACATGTACGGATTTACCAGCCATCATCTCTTTAATTCATCCTTTTCATTATTGAATGTTTAACATTTAGGAGATATTTATTAAAATAAATATTCATTGAAAATTATTTTCAATTTTTTTTTTCAGGATTATTTTATAATTTTTCCAGGAAATATTTTTTCAAAATGTATTCAATCCTTATTTATTTGTTTTCAAAGTATTTTAAAAGAAATGGTTTTCATAAAATTTTCAATCTTTCATTATGAGTTTTCAAATTGTATTTAAATAAAATAGTTTTTAAAATATTTTGTAGCATATTTTTTATGTTTTAAAGGAATGTGTTTTTTCATATGATTTCAAGTCTTCTTTATAGTTTTTCAAGGTATTTTATGTGAAAATGATTTTCAAATTGTTTTATGTGTCAAAATCCACTTTCAAAGTAAAGGATATATTCCTAAAAAAGTATTTGTGAAATATATTTCCAAATTATATTACATATTAGATGGAATCCCCTTATGTTACTCATTCCATTATAATAAATGATCCAAAGGTTCTATTCATATGTTTTCATTAATGGATTATGTTTTTATGGAGTAATTATTTTGAAAACTATTTCTCTTCCACCGGTTGTAGGTGTTTGAATCATAATTCATTTCATGGGTAATTCTATAATGAAATGATTAGTAATCCTTCATATTTTACATAGATTATAATGTGATGAAATGTTAATCAAGCCCATTTCATTTCATGTGCTATGATTTTTGTCTATGAAACCCATATCCTTTTATGTTCAGGATATGATGCAGGTCTTACTATCCTATGGCACACGTATTATAATTTTTCTATGTGAAGGGCAAGAACTATATCTCTCTCCAATGCATTGGGTAGTGATGGATGACCCATGATGATAAATGTTATGTGTGAACCTGATTACATATTCACAATGTTATGTGTGAACCTGATTACATGTCTATAAGTTTATGTGTGAACCTGATTTCATATTCGCAATTTTATTAGTGAACCAGGTTACAAATTCACAATGTTATTCATGAACCTGATTACATGCTAACAATGTTATTAATGGTCCTAGTTTCATGTCAATAAATTTAAAAATATCATAATTACATGTTCACAATGTTATCCATGGACCTCTTTGCATGTCCACAAGTTGAAGTTAGGTTCCGATTTCATGTCCTTAACTGAATGACTAAACATGTTTATAATTATATTTTTTCACAGTGTTATAAACCAATGTTCATTACAAAAATTCCATGTCTTATTACCTTGTTATTATTTCATGGCCTATGGTCATTATTCTCTTATGATCTATGTCTTTTAAACTACCAATATTTATTATCATCTCTAATATGTAGGGTGTGATCATCAAATATTATCCCCATGTTCTATACCCTATTTCTTCATGTTATGATTACACATTTCCTATATTTACACATACATTTCATCTAAGATCACCCTTTACATATGTTTCCTTTATCCAGGTTATGATGAAATATTTACATAGAATTACTAAATGTGTATATCTGTATGGGTGATGTTGAAGATATTTTACTAGGATAGAAGATTTTTCTTCCATGTTTCCAATGAAACAAAACTATTACTGTTCCCAGGAATTTATTTTTTCCTTATAGTAAATATTCATCTAAAATGATTTAATATGCATGTATATTAGTATTGGGTCACTATATAAGTCATACCCTCCTCCCATTGGTCAATAGATGATACATCCTGTGTGGTGTGGAACCACACTATTTATTGGAAAAATATCATCCCATCACTATTTATTTATCATTCCTCGAATTATTTTTTTATGTCTCATTTTTTAACTAAATATTTGGATATCTTCATATATCCACCTAGATATCTTGAAGATATCAGTTGTTTGATATTTTCTCACAAAATTAGTCTATATCGTAGAGAATAATTTTGTGGTTCCCTTTATCATTCTTTGGATTTCCTCTATGTGGATTTTGTTTTGCTACAACATAGGGAAAGTTTGAATATCATAACCTCTATATTTTAATAAATCATCTAATTGAATTTTTGGAACCTCTACGGTGCATGAAAACCCTATTGTATACCCACTATTTTTGAAACTCGGGCTACAACAACCCACATTGCAGAAACGCATCCCATGACACAACCTTAATCCCCAATTTTAACTTCCCAATTTCTTCTATGATGTAAGGATGGACTATAGTGTATTGGGATTGAATTCCCTGGTGGATCTGGATTTCATTTTAGCTTCCATGGTTATCCTTATAGAATAAAAATGGAAAACAAATTGTAGAATTTTATCTCCAAAAACCCTTATATAATCATATTTTCCCCTTATGTATCATTTATGAAAAACAATTATACATTTATGTGGTATCTTCTTATCCTTAGAAACCCTTTATTTCATTATCATAGATATTTGTTTACCTTTACATATCCTTATTTACCTTTATATAGTGCCTGAAATCATATGGTAAACTTATGCAGTGGAAACCTTACCTTTACAAACCTCTATCCTTGCCTTTATACTATATAAGAAAAACTAAGGGTACCTTCACATCACCTTATATACTATTATATGATTCCTCAAATCAATGGTTTCCCTTACAAAATGACAAACTTAGCCTTAAAAAGCCTTTCATATCCATGGGTTACCCGGGTGTACCACCTTAAATAATTGGATTACCCTTATATAGAACTTAAAAATCTCTCTGTCATATTGGTAGAACATTTTACTCTTATGTAGATCTAGGTCCATGTGTAAGGTTAAATAAAAACAAATAAATTTTTATAATCTAAATTAAACATTCAAATTCATCATTTTCAATTGTTTTCTACAATAAATTTTATATATTCATTGTTTATGGAATATAGGTTTATTCTTACATTTCATTATCATTCCTCTGTATTTTTTTATCTTCCATAAAATAGAAATCGTCTAAAGACTTCAATAAGTGAACTGTGATTAGTGTTGCATTCTCTCACACCCTATTTTTCTATGTTTTGACATGACTTTCATAGGGTGGTTTAAATAGATTCTATTTGTAGTGATGAATAGTGTCTAACTAGGTTCGTATAACTTGAAGAGCTTCACAGCCGTTTACACAATAATCCTAGTTCACTCTTTATAATTTTTCTGGTTTTTTAATTTATGAAAACTATGGAAAAGATGTGGAGACCAAAAATTAAATACAAAAATATTTCAACATTACATCAAAAATAGAATGTTTTCATGTTATAATGAAAATTAAATTCTCTCGAGTCATTCATCAATGGAGAACCTTCATCATCCTATTTTAAATCTAAATAATGCACACACTCCGTCGTATGTGTGAAAAACATATTCTACCACAAATATGAAAGTAAATTGTAATGAATAATTTCGTGTCACACCTTAAAACCCCCTACTCAATATAGGTATAGTGGTTATAGAATAATCAGATATCATTTGGATAACCACACTAAGGATTACACCCATATAAAATCGTCCTTGGTTTGACCGGAAGAATATATAAACCATATACTCTTGTTCAACCTCAAATTACTCCACTATAATATTACATGGTTTAGTTAGTCATAATAACTAATATTAGATTCCATGGTGGAAATAGAGATAGATAGTGAGGGAAAATAATAAAAACATCAAAAAACATGAAGAATGGGTTACAAGAGAATGATAATAGAAGCTACATAAAAATATAACTAAGAATTAGCCTTCTCCCTTTGGTCAATAGATGATTCTCTTTTATGTTTTATCACGCCAATATTTATAGGAAAAATATTACCCATCTCCCCCCATTCATATTTCTTGGGTCATAAATTCTATAAACGTTTCCACTTTTAACTTCTGATTTGGATCTATGTATGTATCTACATAAATATCCCACAAATATTGGTTGTGTGATATTTCAATGAATAACCTATGTATGAAAGGACATGAATTTTTATTTGTAATTCAACCCCCATTTCTTTCCCTTTTTCAGTCTCTGTATGGCTATGATGTAGCCAATTTTCCCATGGAATAACCTCCATCGTCTTCCAGAACCTACTAGTTCCATTTTTAGCACCTGAACAGCACATGAAAAATCTATGATGTAGTCTCTTCCCTTTACAAATTGACTAAAATATGACATGTTGTGGAATTTTATCCCACAACACAACCTATATCTTAAGTTAGAACTTTGTGGTTTCATCTATTAAGTGATGATCTCATGTGTTGTTGGTGTTTTGGATTCTTTAATGGCACTAGCTTTCCTTTCAACTTTAATTTTGACCTCTATGGTGTAGTTTTTTGTGAAAAGATTTTTAAGATCTGGTTCAGAATAACTTTTGTAGAATTATTTTACCTTACATATATTTAAGAAAAATAATCCTATCTTTATGAAAAAAAGTATGGGTACCATTATGTTGAATATACCAAACCTTATATATCATTTCTTACATTTACATAGCTCATGTATTACCTTTATGAATCCTACATTACCTTCACATAGTGCTTGAGATACCTTGGTACCCTTCCATAGAAAAAAACATACATTTACACAATGGTAACCTTACCTTTATATAGATCATGAAAAATAGTGGGTACCTTTCATGCAGCCTGCTTTTCCTTTATGTTGTTCTTGAAATCAATAAGAGCCCTTACACAGTCAACATATTGCCATTACAAAGACATTGAAATAAGTAGGTTTCCATTAAACTACAATTCAAATATGTTAATTACCCTTATGTATCCCCAAAAAAACCCTCCTACATTTTGGTAGTATATTTTACCCATACACAGCTCCTGGTCTAAAAGTAAGGGTAAACAAAAACATCCAAATATTATTATTACCAATAAATATTTCAAATTCAATATTTTCTATTCCTTTCTCTAAAAATTATATCTATAATTTAAAATCACCCTAATTTTAATAAATTAGTTAATTGCATGGGTAAAATGTTTCAAAGCGTTAAAATAAACTTTAAAATGTAAATAATATTGCCTGAAAAATGACTAAGCCAAATACCCCCCACATGATATATCCTTTTCCTCATCAATTTACTCCTAATAATAAATCAAATAGGAATAACATTTTACCAATATTTAAATTTATAATCTTACAAAAATATCATTATCAATGTTAAAATGAGAATTCATGTTCTGTATAAAATATCAATTCTAATTCACATTTTTCGCATATCCAATTAACCTTTGTATTATGATTTTTCACATTGTAAATGTGAATCTTATATTTTCATTCATTCACATTTCTTAATTTATTTTTATTAAACATACCTTTTTTTATTGAACATTTAATGACACTTTTTTCATGAATTTATTTTTCAAAAAAATATGATAAAATTCTGAGAGTGTGCATTGAGACGACATGTGATTCCGAGACTCGGGGTTCCTAGAATAAATCATTGAATAATGTTATGTTTTTCATTAAAAGTTCCCAAGAGTCAAAAATTGAACTTTAATATCATTCAAATGTTTTCTGTAATTACGTATTTGAGGGAACCATTTCATTTGGAATGGTGACTTTACCTTAGTCCGGGTCTATCCTCGGTTGGCATGGGCCAAGGGTGAAAGTTATATTTTTTACATAATCATCATAAAAATATATAATAAAAATATTTTTGTTCATGCAATGAGATTTTTCTTTTAATTGGAATTTTTTTCAATATTCAAGGGTAATTTTCAAAAACCTGAAATTTCTCTAAGGTAAGGGGAAAGATCCACCTCCAAATAACTCTTACTGATTGGAAGATAGAGATCATTGCTTAGATCAAAAGAGTGGTGGACTGAAAAATGACAACGATGAAATTGATCTCCGTAAAAAATCAAACCAGATCCAAGTAGGGAAATTTATTTCAATTCCATATTTTCCCCATTCTTGGAATTGATGATGAATTTTGATCAACTAATGAACATGTTGATTTATGGATCGCTCATTCATACGAGATGGTTCCTTTTTGGGGAATTGTTTTGGGGATTTTGTATCTAATTTTTTTATCATTTGTTGTTATATTTTGAATAACCTACTAATGGTAATATACCATGATCAAAAAAGAAAATTTATCTTGGTCCATTCCTATATTTTGATTGATTCTTTTCTTTTCCCCATTCTTCATTCATTGCAGTCATTCTTCGTTTGGCCCGCGACTCGACACTTTGTGATCGATTTATCATGGCACACACGATCTTTGGTGTAATGATATGATATTCAAACTTGGGAATCCACATGACACAACATTTGTGTGATGATGACAGTGTCTGATGGATTGAAGTGTTGTGAAAGATATCATCACTTGAATAACATTAAACCGGTAAGGATCATGTCCTGGATCGACTCTCATGGAAGTAAAGATGGGGACATGAGGATCATGGAACATCTTATGGATTAGAAATCAGACCACCGGAGTGAGTGTGGTGGCCTGTCGAATAGGCCACCATTGTGCCGGTAGACCTATGTGATGTAGTGGAGATCGGCCACCTATAGCGGTGGCCATGAGAACCCGTAGTGGATTCCATGGGTGGAAAGACGTGGTGGCCCGACGAGTTGACCATAGTGGCGTTGCGTGACCAGACGCACGCGGCTATGCCACATGCGAGATTCTAGATCCACATGAGTAGACCAGATGGATGGGGGCATCAAACCCTTTTTCATTGGGCAACATGGTATGCAACTGATCTAGGTGATGGAGGGGACTAGACTTCTCAAAGTGGGACAGAATGGGAGAACTAGGCTCTGGGGAGGCGTGGTGTGCCTAACTGCCAAGGCCTAGTCATGGCGGGTCAGGCCACCAGATCAGGTCGGGACCCACCGAGGCAGTTCGGGTTGACTCGGTGGGTCGGGTCTGATCCACAGGCCTGGTCGGGACTGCAGGCCGAGTCTGGTTGATAAACCCCCAGTTCAGGTATCATTAGTTTGACCTGACTGGGCCAAAACCCCGCTGACCCCTTTCTATTAAAACCGACATAACGGCCAAACAGAGTAATCGTTTGACGATCCATCTATTTTGATCGGACCCATGGGATGATGAATTCATTTTTAGAAGATATATGGGAGTTTTTAAGAAGTTTTAATATAACCTAATTTTTTTTATTTAGAAAATTTACTCCCCTAGTAATCTTGGGTAGGGGTATTCCCTACCTCTCTACTTAGGTGGAGACAAGACTCCCCATGTCGTGGGTGTGGGTTCATTTCCATTAGGTAGTTTTTCCCCATGATGTTTATGAAGCTATAATAGGTACTACCCTATGGGACGAGGTCATGTGTCCTCCATAATTGGTGTACCAATAGAGTAGGTACTCCCGACCTGGTAGAGTTCATGTCATCTAATATAGGAGTTTTTACTACCCCGTCATTCTAGCATGTGGGTCCTCCAAACACAATGTTCTGGTACAGTCGTTACTCCCCAATCGTGCCAGGGATTAGGTCCTCTTGCCTAGGTTTTGTACTCCCCTAATGTATAAGGGTGTGGTTCCACCATACCAAACAACCTGACAAACTCTATACTCCCCTTTCATACCAGGGCATGGGTCCTGTAGTCACTGAGTAGTACTCCCCTATCAAATAGGGTGCATGTCATCATTATACGAAGTCATACTCCCCTATGGGATCAGGGTGTAGGTCCTTCGAGATTATTATCCCCTGTAGGATCAGGGTGTGGGTCCTCACTTCCGTAGTAACACTCCCCCTTCACAAGTATCTTTGAGTATCGGGTCCTCCATTGAATTTTGAGCTCCCTAAGCTATCATACATAGTTACAAGGAGTGGTCCCATCAACATGATGAGAATGATACCAAGATAGAAACTAGTGATCCCTCGATGGACTGAGGTGCGACTCACTCCTTATAGGAGCATGTTGACGCTCCTTTCCGTCACAGAGTCTAACGACTGAAAAAAAGGGAAATAGCGTAGTCTAAAGTGATTCATCCTTTGAAGAAACATCAAAAATCGACAAAGGGATGAACAAGGAGAACATTGCCCATAAGTCGCGCAAGTTCCCTAATAGTCGCGCAAGTACACTTGTGCGCCGCCTAGTGGTCATGCAAGTCTACTTGCGCGATGCCTTCTGGTCGTGCAAGTGACTTGCGCGACCTAAAGTGATAACCTCCCGGTAAACGCCAAGGGTCTTCTCCTGCATATAAATAGACCCTGTGGGCCCCCCAGTGAGAGGATCTTTTTCCAGAAACTCAGATTGAAGATCCCGATGCCCAAGTCTCTTCTCAAAGCTTCTGGAACACTTATAAGGTAATTTCTTACCTAGAACGGTAGATCTAAAGATAGGGAGGAAGACCTAAGTGTTCAAACTCATCAACACTTGTGAGCCTGAGTGACCAGTCCTTAAGGTAAATGGTCACACTTGCGCGCCGCCTTACTCCTTCGATAGAACTTGCATGTCCCTTTTCTGGAAGAACCTCAAGAGGATTATAAAGGCTTTAATAAAGAGTCGCTCAAGTATTTCAATGCTGGTTGACCATCGCGCAAGTACACCACGTGTCGCGCAGGTATACCTGCGCGACCAATACTTATGCGCCCACGCAGTACTTGCGCGTCTTCCAAGACTTGCGCGCCCCTTCCTTTTTCGGTGCCTTTCTTGCCCATTTCATCCCTATTAATCCATTATACTTCCTTTTCATGATTCAGTCTTCAAGACACTCTTCAAAGCCATTTATGGAATGATTTCTTGATTTGACTTCCTTATCTGAAAGGAATTATGTAGAATATCTCTCAAAACCTAGTGATTTAAATATCCTTATGTCACTAAATATGGAGAGTTCATTCATTCATCCTCATCCTTTAAAATGAGAGAATCCTTAACCTGGGTCTCCTTTTCAGGAATAATCCCCAGTCATAAGTCTTCTAATATGGGCATCCTCCTCAGGAGTAAGCCCGAAAACTTATTCCTTAACCTGGGTCTCCTTTTCAGAAATAAGTCCCAGTCATAATTTTGGGCTTCCTTCTCAGGAGTAAGCCCTAAGTCCCCTAACCTAGGTCTCCTTTTCATGAATAAGTCCCAGTCTTAAATCATGGGCTTCCTTTTTCAAGAATAAGCCCCATGTCCCTTAAATTCTATTTACCCAGTCCTAATTTACGTTTGATCTAGGATTCCTTCTCAGGAGTAAAACCCAGTTATCAATCCTCTCCTAATTTGGGTTTCCTTTTCAGGAATAAATCCCAAGATAGAGTATTCAAATCTCCATGAATCACATATACCATTGTGGACCCTGTTCCTAGATTTTCTCCCTAAAGTAAATCCTCTAGGCAGTCATACATACATAAGCCCCAAACCATTTCTTATGATTACATCTTTCATGGCTCAGTTGTCTATTTTATTACTAATACCTCTTGTTTCCCACACCGAGCATGACTCACGTGAGCTTAGAGGGTAAAATTAATTATGACATCCTTCTTTGAGCCATCAATCATAAACATCATACTCTTCCATTCGAACTACGTGGGTTCTGATTCCTTTTCCAAAACAAAGGATACGTAGGTAGCCCATCTATGCGTTCGATCCCAACTCTGAAATAATTCATGTCCTTCTGAATGACAATAAACTTCAAGTGCCCCACTTAGTGTCTTTATAACCAGCCTGGTCATCATAATGATCAAGAGGCTTTTATATGAATGTTTTCAAGGTTACCATTGACCAAGAATCTCTAAATAGATATAGATGATTCTATATTGATGAAGAACCTCGAATACATATAAAATATTCTCTAAATTTCTTACATATTTAATCATTGATTGTCAAAACTAAAGGAAAAGCTCATTTTATACATGGTAATGTAATAAGGATTCACGAACATAACTTAAATCTCTAAAGAGAGTCCCGGAATAGACAATAATTCCCCTCAAAAAGGTGTGATGAGTCCGACCTCCCATCCTCTCGACCAATGCAAATTCCTAAGCCTCATCAGTCCACAAGCTAATGAGCGCCTAACTTTGGAAAGTAGGTCCAAATGGATGTGGAATCATTGGATGTTTCCGGTTTCATGAAAAAACCCATTAGAAACCGATCGGAACGTTTGAATCTCCCATCCAGGAGGTCATCCCCGAATTCCGAGGGAAACAAAAAATGGTGAACCCGACGAGAATCCTTAACCAAGTTAAAATGATGTTTTACCTATTTGTTAAGCCCCTATTTAAAACTCAATAAGAGGGCTAACAAAAACAATCATTAACATGTGTGCTCATCCAAACGATGAAGTGGCTGAATTTTATCTTGATTACGTCTGTTATATCAAACATGCACTCTTTTCCAAGATCTTCTGTATTTTCATAATGGATGCTCTCAAATTCACATCTGTGAATACTGCTGCTGAAAATACCACTGCTGCTATTCCTACTGGATCATCATCTGATCTGAGGATGACATCACCTACTCAGCATCTTCAATGATGGGTATCAAATGCGCTGGTTAAGGAGTACCGTCAACATGGTACCATCCCAACGTTGGATGCTGCCCGACAGGCCCTCCAAGTGAACAACTCACATAGGTCGTCCGGACAACGACGACCAGTGATCAAGAGGCAGGCGGTGCTGACTACCGTCTCCAACCGTTTCGGGTCGTTATCCCCGGAACGCAATTTCCATTCACTCCCTTACTCTAAGGAAGTGAATGAGTAGGTACCTCAGGGCCTTAATTCAAAAAAGCAAGAGTCCTTCCTGAGGGATCCCATCAACAATTGCCGCCAGACTTGTGCGGCAGTGCGCCCTCAACATGATGAGGGTACCGACTCCAGGCATTCAGCTCAGGTTTCTCAAACCCGAGCAGGCAAGACGAACCGCCAGAGACGGAATCCGGTTAACAATGGGCAGGTTTTCATCCCTGCCATCTCTGGAGAAGTCCACCAACCTAACTTGGTGGAGAAAAACGAGCAGGAACACACACCTGTCCGTTTTAATTCTGTTGTCCAGCAGACTCGTCTGGAAGCATCACGCCAATCCCGCCAGGCAATTCCGGCGGAGTACTATAGGCAGGAACATACACCTACTTATACATCATCAGTTAGTTAGCAGGCTCTCCTGACTACATATGATGGATCTCTTCAACTGCATTTGGCGAAGTGTACTTAGCAGGAACATACACCTGCTAGTACTAATCAAGCCTACCAACAGTCTCGCTTGGTAGCACACGGAGAAGACAGTCGGAAAGCTCTGACGACAAACAGGAGGCAGACTCAACTCTCTTCCTCCACACTTGAGTACTGTCAGGATTCACTGATAGGAAAAAGAGGACAGGAGGAGGCACATACACCTACTCCAAGCCCGGAATGGACGTATATCCCCGTTCCGGCGGCTAAAGTCACCAAGCATATTTTGTCAATGGTGAAAGAGCAGAAGAAAATTCCTGCTCATATTCTGGATGCTTTCCAGGATATCATAACAGCTTCAGCATCATCTCAGGGAAAGACACATAAATCTTTCCCTAGCAGTTGAGTGACACATCAAAGATTCACTCCGGAACAGACACACACATATGTTCCAGTCCAAGAGGGTTATGGGGCATACTCCCCCATATCATACGGACAACCAAGTCAGGCACATACACCTAATTTGAGTGGAGATCGTCAGCCAAACCTGACCATCTTTCCTGATCAGGCACATACACCTGCTCAGAGTAACCACTTTCGTCAACAAGTGGTTTCCAAAGTGAGTAAGAAGGCATCTAAGAAAAAGATCCGCCGAGGACAGTCAGGAGATCAAAGGCCAACCTGTAACAAGGCCTTGCTCGATGCTGGAGTTCATGAAGCCCTCAGACATTTATCTGTTGGAATTCAAGATTCTACTCCCTCAGTTCCCAATAACGGGAACATTAATTCTGAAAGTCTTCAACAAACACATCCTCATGAAGGCTTGCTTCATGAAAATTCGGTCAATGTTGAAGTTTCTTCTTCAGATGAGAGTCACAGGAACCCTCTGTGTGGTCAGAAGACCAAGGAGCAAGAGATCTCATCTTTTGCAGTAACCCATTATGGTGGTCCTCCCCATGATGATGAATTTCGCTGTGAAAGTCCTCTCCACAGTAGTGATTCACATTTCCTGGAAAATACTCCAGTGGACAATGTAGTGCCGAGAAAGCCCTCTTATCTTGAGGCACTTGCAAATGCGAAACCAGTCATGTCTGATGCTTTATCACTAGAAAGTGAAATACTTTCTCAATCAGAAGATAGCCCAGGGTGTAGGTCATTCTCTAAACCACCCCTAAGTCATGCATCTTCTAGTTTGATCAATGATCTCTCTACCAATCTTGTTGAATCCGATGAAGCAACAAGGAAACACTAACTCTGGACAAAACAGGTAGAAGAATCTTCATTTAATGATAAAGAGGAAATGCTGAACATGAGGAAAAAACTGGCGAAAAGAGAGGTACCAGTCAATGTTTTGGCTTTTGGCTGACTCCCAGTATGATATTCCAAAGATGTTGACGGAAGATGGAGTCCATGATATTCATCTCAACATATGGAAAACTGTTTGTCAATTGAAGAAGAAGGTATTATCTTATGTTGAATATGAAAATCATCTTAAGATATTAGAAGGGCTAAAACGTCAGATTGATTTGGAATCTCTATCAGTCTCTCGGTATCTGAAGGCTGAAAAGCAACAGAGAACCCTTCAACGTTCATTCCATGGAGCACTAAGAAAATTGCGTCAGTTAATTGCCAATGCTCCATCTGGTGTTCATATCAGAGGATGAGGTGTTCACGGAGCACTACATTTTACAGTGCTTTCCAGTCAGCAAAGCCTGCTGAAAATGGTCTCATGAAATGTTATTTCCCATGGCCGGCCACAGTCAATGGGCTTTGTTCATAATCAAAAGCTTGCTCAAGAACAGGCTTCAACTAGTTCCTCTTAAAATCAATCATATAGAGAACAATATGTTGAATTGATCCTACATCAAGTAGGAGAGAATATTGCACATGCCTCTCGTATGGAGAAAACACATCATCAAATGATAGAAGTTTCGGAAATCATCCAACGGTCTGTTAAACCAGGTGATAAAAGTGGATATAGGCTAATGCATCCAGCTAATTTCCAAACTAAGATTCGCAAGATCAAGATAGATTTTAACAAGGTCTCAGACATAGTATGTCAAGAGCCACCCCAGCTTGTCAGAATGGGGACTCCTTTAACCCAACCCTCAGAGTCAACAAATGTGATTCGAGGAGTTGAGCGGAAGCAGTAGGAACATCCCCAGTTCTCGGGACTGGGGACTCTTTCAAATCATCAATCCCCTTCTCAGAGAATATCGGTCTTTTCTCGATTGGGGAAGAATCCCCAAGAGGAACGAAGAGACAAATTATCAGGAGATTCCCTCCAAGTTATAGCTCGTCAAGAAGTTCCTAAAAGATTAAATCAACAAAAGGCAATGTCTCATCAAAGACATGAAAGAAGACAATATCACAGAAATGTTGATTGAAGGGATGTGATGAATTCTACATCAATCAATGTCATCAATGCCATTATTGCTAATCCACCAGAGGAGACTCACTCAGGGGACTCAAATGAAGAGTGTCCTGCTCAAGAAAATGTATGCGCTGATACAAATGAAGAAGGTGTGCGTACACGAAGTCAAAGGATTACTCAGAACCTAGGTAATCCACTTCCATCTCTCCAAAAAGTATCCAACAAAGGGAGGGGAAAGAATCAGGTTACATATCCTTCCTCTGGATAAGGTCAATCACTCTCGTTAGAGCAAAGGTTTTCACAACAAGAGGAAGAAATGAAAGAATTAAGAAGGTTGAATGAAGAACTACTTCAGAGTGGTCTTCTTCTTAAGAATGATGAAGTCCGACAGCCGAAGGAATTTGTTGCGGTTACTGAGATGGATCAAGAATATCCTCCTTGATCAGTACACCCTCAGAGGTCTAATCCTGTGGGTCAAGCGCAACAATGGTTGGCAGTGCTACCATCAGTTGCAGCACCAACCACCATGTCTGTCCAAGATCCATTCATTGCACTTACCCAAGACCAAATTCAACCTGATGTTTCTCAAAAGTTAATAACTACTTTTGAGTCATTAACGGCTCGGTTAGAAACTATGGAAGGGAAATGGGTGCAAGTTCAACCAGAAAAGAAATTTTACCCTGAATGGGTAGATTCAATTTCACCTCCATCTAGTTTTGGAAACCCTTTTTTCCCTACATTCAATGGATCTGGCGACCCTAAACAACATTTGACGCATTACGTGTCTTGTTGTGATCCTATGATGGGAACTCCAGAGCAGCAAGAAGTAGTGAAACTCAGATGCTTCGTGCGAACCTTGCAAGGACCAGCTTTTGTTTGGTATACAAGCTTGCAATCCCGGTCAATCATCGGATGGGAGGATCTTCATCAAAAATTCCTTCTTCAGTTCAGCTCAACATTGCCAAAAATGACAGTTTTCGATCTTACAAACTTCAAGAAAAGGGAGAATGAATGAATCTCTGATTTCATTGCTTTCTAGAAGGGATTAACATATTCCCTGAGTTTAGAACTCCCTCAGGAAGAGCTATTTCCAATCTGTGTGGAAAATTTGCATGATGAATTACACACGCCATTGATCCCTGTGAAATACATAGGAGGGTTTCGAGACCTTACTTAAATTGCTCAGCAGATTGAAGATTCCCCTATACAGGGTAAGGTTAAATCTCGTGTAATTCCATCAGCTCCAGGAAGGATAATGGGTAAAGAAGAAACTGCTATAGTTATGCTTAAACAAGAACCTGTACCTATTTCTACTTCAAAACCTTCATCTTCTCGAAGGGCTCCACCTCCTGAATGCCAAAAACCAAGGTCGTTTTGTCCAAATGATCCAAGAGATCAACGATGAAAACAATTTGAGGATTTGAAGAGTAAAACATACTCCATCTGAAATGAGCAAGTTCCTGGTTACTTCATTTCAGCTCTGGAAAATAATTTGGTTCAATTACCAATGCCCAAGAGGCCAAACAAGGAAGGAGATGAAGACCGTCCCAATTATTGTCCCTTTCATCAAATGTTAGGGCATCCCATCCAGGAGTGTTTTGTCTTTAAATACCTCGTCCAAAAGATGGTCAACTTGGGACAAGTCAAGTTGAAAGGTTCTTCGACTCAGGTAGCATGTGGTACTGCTACAATTTCAGAGGAGGAAGGTGAATGGCAAGAATTCAAAAGTAGAAATGCACAGAAATATGATTATTGGATGGTCAGAAAAACAATCAATCGGACTCATGCCATTTTGCGAACACAATCAAAAAAACCAATTGTGTCTTCTTCCATGAATATTGCGGTAAAACCCTCTTTGTCAGAGGGAAAGTCCTCAAAGAAACGGTTGGATTCAAAGAAGGAAAAAGAATCAGAAGAAGATGAGTATGTGTCAAAGCCTAAATTGTCTTTGACTCTGGCAGACTTTATGCCATCTACTTCAAAACAATGGGCACCGCCCCATCAAACGGCACAACCTAAACAGGCTAGTCAGGCATAGTCTTTATTAGACGAAGAGTTAATCTTCGGTTCTGTTAATATGATTCAATTAGCAGATCCGTATTCCAGTCGTAATTTCAATTTTGATAAGTCTGAATTCCCTGTATCAAATAAGGGAATCCGAGGAAGTTCCAGAGTTTCAGGATATAGGGGAAGACGTGGATCTTTCCGAAGACACTACTCCAATTCTACCCCTGCTAGCACTATGTATGCAGTAGAAACTCATGGTAGAGCCCTTCAGCGAGCTCAAAAAGAACAAGCAAGTTCTTCTGCCAATAGTCAACTCAGTCTTGGCACAGTTATTTTGGAAGACCGATTGAAAATTCCATCTTCTTTATCTCAACAAGTAAATGGATCTAATCGGTCTAATCTTCTAAAACCAAGGATGTTGTCAACTTCTATCCCAATACAAGATGCATCAGCTTCCAAAGAATATGCTTCCAAGGTGTCTGCTAAACCGCATATTTCTGTTGGGAAACGCAGACCTCTATATAAAAAGTATGATATATTGAAACACTTAGCCCAAGTACCAGCCAAGTTATCAATTTTGGATGCTTTGAATCTGTCAAAAGATCTTCGGGAAGCAGTCATCGAAGCTTTGTCAAGTCCTCAGGAGTTTGAAGCTGAAATTGCTGCAGCTGAAGTCTATCACATAGAGAATAATCCTGCAGAATGCCATGCAGTTATATCTTTTACTGATAAAGATGAAGATGATGTTGTGCATGGGCACATAAAACCCTTGTACTTATCTGGAAAAGTCAATGGTGTAGATATCCGAAGAGAATTCATTGACAATGGTTCAGGAGTCAACCTCATGCCCATCCGTACACTTCGTCGATTGGGCCTCACGGAATCTGATTTATCTTCTTCTACCATGATGTTACAAGGTTATGATAAAAATGAACAAGAACCACTGGGCGAAGTTACACTCAGAACTCAGTTTGGAGATCTTGTATCCAATTCGGATTTCATGATTGTTGATCAAGACTCAGCTTTCAACGTCTTTCTTGGAAGACCCTGGCTACATCAGCATGCAGCTATTCCTTCATCATACCATCAATGTCTCAAATACTGTTTCAATGGTCAAGTTGGAACATTGTATGGCGATAAGACCCTGTTCAAGACATGTGAGTCTCAATACATTGAGGCAGAATTTTATCACATGAAGGGAAGAGAAAAATCTACAATGAAGGAAATTACCAAAGTTAATGCTCCATATGGTTTGGAGAAGATTCCAATAAATCCATTTACACATGTGAGTATAGATTATGTGTTACCTATCATTCAAATTGACAAAATAGGCCTAAATCAAAATACTCTTATGGAAAGATCCATAATGTCAATTACGACAATTGAGCTAGATAACATGGGAGAAATTGGTAACCTACCAAACGGTGATGAAAGCACAAGTGGTGACATCTCCATTTCATCTGCTGAAATCCAACAGGTCTATACTTTGCCAATCAGTCCAGAAGAAGTTATAGAAACATCAGAGGTGAATAATGATGTCAATTCTCAGTCCATCATCTCCTCTTTATTTCCCAAAGAAGTCCCTTTATCATCAAAAGGGTCGGGAATAGAAGCTTCTTCTTCAAAATGTGCAAATTTTGACATCTCTTCTGATCATGAAAATTTCGTTTTGTCATCTACTATGCAAGTAGAAATGGAAGAAATAGCACATGATGAAGAGGAAGGGGAAGATCTTAGAGATGCTCCTCCAGCATTTGAAGAGGGTATCTCTACCACTATGGATGAACTCAGAGAAATAAATCTGGGTACAGAGAAATATCCACGCCCCACTTTAATTAGTGAGGCCATGACCCTTGAAGAGCAAGAGATGTATATTTATTTTCTAAAGAAAAATAAAGATATTTTCGCTTGGAACTATACAGAAATTCCTGGGCTTGATCCTGATATTGCTACTCATCATTTGGTTTTACCAAAAGAACATCGAGGATTTAAGCAAGCCGCGAGAAGAACACACCCAACCTATGCTTCCAAAATTTAAGCTGAAGTGGATAAGCTGATCAAAGCTAACTTCGTCAGAGAAGTTAAGTATCCCAAGTGGTTGGCTAATATTGTCCATGTAAAGAAGAAGAACAGACAAATTAGGGTTTGCATCGATTTCAGATATCTTAATCGGTATTGTCCTAAAGATGATTTCCCAGTTCCGATTACAAAACTCTTAATTGATGCGACAGCTGGCTATGAAGTACTTTCCTTCATGGATGGATATTCTGGATATAATCAGATCCGAATGGCTCCAGAAGATGAGGAATCTATAGCCTTCAGAGCCCCTCAAGGTGTGTTTTGTTACCGGGTGATGCCCTTTGGTTTAAAGAATGCAGGTGCAACATATCAACGCGCCATGCATCGTATCTTCAAAACTTTCTTAGGGAAGTTTGTTGAATGCTATGTAGAAGATTTTGTGGTTAAATCCAAACAACGTTCTAATCACTTGGCTGATTTGGAAGTCATATTCCACAAGCTTCGACGACATAATTTGAAGATGAACCCCTTAAAATGTTCTTTTGGGGTAACCTCAGGAAAATTCCTCGGCTTTGTTATACGCCATCGTGGTATTGAAGTCGATCCTTAGAAGACCAAATCAATCCTTGGTATGTCACCTCCTCATAATTTGAATGAATTAAGAGGACTTCAAGGAAATTTAGCCTATATTCGGTGTTTCATCGCCAATTTGGTAGGCAAACGTTTACCCTTTACCAAATTATTGAAAAAAGGAGTCACTTACCAGTGGACTGAAGAATGTCAAGAAACATTTGATATTCTCAAGAAATACCTCTTGAGTCCACCAGTACTCATTCCACCTGTTGAAGGTAGACCACATATCCTCTATGTGACATCTCTAGAGCGATCATTGGGTGCCTTTCTCGCTGAAAAGAATGATGCTGGGAATGAAAATAGCCTCTACTATCTCAGTAGAACTATGCTTGAATCAGAAACCCGGTATTCAAGTATTGAGAAGTGCTTCTTGGCATTAATCTTTGCAGTTCAGAAACTGAGACACTACCTGCAACATCATGAGGTCCAATTGGTATCTCTTAATAATCCGCTCAAATTCATCCTTAGTCTTCCAATGCTTACAGGAGGTCTAGCAAGGTGGGAAATTATTTTGCAGTAGTTCGACATTCAGTATGTATCTCAAAAGGCAATAAAAGGCCAAGCTCTGGATGATTTTCTTGCTGAACATCCTTCAGTGGAAGACACGTCTTCAGATATTGAACTCCCTGATGATGAAGTTTTTTCTATTCAAGAGTGTCCTCAAACATGGGAAATGTATTTTGATGGTGCTTCCAGAAGTCCAACAGGGAAGAAAATGGAAAATCCTAAATTTAACAAAGTTGGTTTAGGAATTGTACTCGTTTCTCCAGATAAGGCATTGCTACCTTATTCCTTTTTATTGTGGGAAGGTGGTACCAATAATGAAGTCGAATACCAAGCTCTTATCACAGGCTTGGAGTTAGCGCTTCAAGCACAAGTGAATCACTTAAAGGTGAAAGGTGATTCAGACTTGGTAATCAAACAAGTCAATGGGGATTATGTCATCAGAAAAGAAGAGTTAATCCCTTTCTATGATTACGTCAGAATGTTAATGGCAGAATTGCCTTCAAAACCGACATTTTCTTATGTCCCAAGATCACAAAATGCTCAAGCTGATGCACTGGCTAATATAGCCATAGCTCTAGCAGATCCAAATCGGGACGAGACAACCATCAGTATTGCCCACCATCGTGCAATTTTACCTTATGTTCAAGCCAGAATAGAAGAAATTAATGAAATTAGTCCCATTCATGAACCGTATGGTCATACTACAGGATGGATGTCACCTATCAGGGAATACCTTCAAAATGGAACAATTCCACCTAATAGAGCCGAGAAAGAACAAATCTGGCGATGTGTGGTCAATTTTACTCTTTATGATGGCCCAAACCACCTAGATAAAATTCTCTACAAATGTGGTTTTGATGGAGTTCTCTTCAGATGCATTGATGGTGAAGAGACAATGGCTGTCATGAAAGAAGTGCATGCAAGAGTCTGTGGTGCCCACCAGTCTGGACATAGATTGTCTGATCTAATTCGAAGGCTTGGATACTTTTGGACTTCAATGATACAAGATTGTGTTGATTTCACAATGAAGTGTCATTCATGTCAAGTACATGCCAACTTCATTCATCAACCTCCAGAGTTTCTTCATTCAGCTAAATACTCATTGCCATTTTCCACATGGGGAATGGATGTGGTGGGACCTTACCCTTCAGCTACGACCAAGCAGTTTAAGTACATTCTTACTGCTACTGATTTCTTTTCCAAATGGGTAGAGGTAGTACCTCTCAAAGAAGTCAGTTCTAAATGCATTGTTAGCTTCATCAAGTCTAACATCATTACTAGATTTGGTGTCCCTCATACCATATTGACGGACAACGGCACCAACTTCTGTTCTTCTGAGGTGAAGAAATTGTATCAAGAATACAACATTAAATCCAACCATTCATCTCGGTATCATGCGGAAACCAATGGCCAAATAGAAGCCTTTAACAAGACTCTTTCAAATATACTGCAAAAGATGGTGGATAAAGATAAGAGGTCATGGCCTGATAAACTCTTTCATGCTTTATGGTCTTATCGGACTACCACCTGCAATGCAACGTGGTCAACTCCATATTCGTTGGTATATGGAACAGAAGTAGTCTTGCCAATTGATGTTCAATTTCCCTCACTCAGAGTAGCCATTTGTGATCAGTTATCTACAGATGAGAAATCCCAAAAGCTATTGATTGAATTGGAACAGTTAGATGAGAAAAGATTGTGCACTTTGCACAACTTGTAAATCTATCAGAATCGAATAGCACGAGCTTTTAACAAAAAAGTTTGTCTTCATTCATTCATTTAGGGAGAATTGTTATTAGTTCTCGGAACTCCAATGATACCCGGAAAGAAACATCCCAAGCTTGAACCAAAATGGGAAGGACCTTATTCAATACATAGGGTCTACTCCAATGGAGCTTATTCATTAATCTCGATGGATGGAGAACTCCTTACTACTCCAACTAATGCCAGATTTTTGAAGAAATATTTTGAATAAAATACAAAGTATTCATATGATGTCCCCGCAACATGACACTAAACTGTGCAGCACCAGTTCGTCCTTGCTATATGACGTTAAACTATACAGCAATGGTCCTGTATGACCTTAAACTGCAACTTCATCCCACACAACGTTAAACTGTGAAAAAGTTCCCTAAATGGTCCAGTATGACCTTAGACTGCAACTAGGTCCAGTATGACCTTAAACTACATCATCAACGGTCCATGCATATGACCTTAAATGATTTGAAAGTCCCTTACGTCCAGCAAGACGTTAAACTGTGACGTTCTAACTACATGACGCTAAACTGTATAAAAGTCCCTTACATCTAGAAAGACGTTAAACTACATAATCATCAAAGGTCCTGTATGACCTTAAACTACACCACCGTCCAGCATGACATTAAACTGCACCATCCACGGTCCATGCATATGACCTTAAACTAGTCACCCTTTCATCCAACATGACATTAAACTGTGGAAAAAAATCCCCAATGTGTCCAACATGACGTAAATGGTGTGTTATTTTGTCCTTACTGCATGACATTAAACTGCGCAGTCCCCCTTTCGTCCAACATAACGTTAAACTCTATTGTCCCCATCGTCCTAACTACATGACTCTAAACTGTACAAAAAATTCATGATACGTCCTACATGACATTAAACTATATTTTGTCTCTGCTACATGACACTAAACTGCGCAACACCAATAGTCCTAACTGCAAGACTTTAAAATGCATAGTCCCTTTATATGTCCTATATGACATTAAACTATTCATTTTTAAGGTTGTTGTTACCTCTTGTTTCTCACACCGAGTATGACTCATGTGATCTTAGAGAAAACCTCAACTGTAACACTATCTTTAGGCCGCTAACCGTGTATAAGTCCCAACAACATTTTATTATTATTATTATTATTTAGATCGTTGTCCCCAAGAATAACTTGATCATTAATTCATTCTTTAATTGAACTATAGAGACTTTGATCCTTGCCCTCCAGGCTGGGTATGTAGGCAACCTCCCAGGGTTCAATCCCAAAAACAATCTCTTCACATCGGTTCACCACCATCTCATATGATGTTTATTCGTGAAACCTCCCCTAGAATCATTATCTTTACATTGATTCACTTTCGTCCTTGTTATATGACGTTAAACTATGCAACACTTTTGTCCGGTATGACAATAAACTACAATACTCTTTGATTTCCTCATTTGAGAGAGAACTATTATTGACATTGATTTTTCAATCATGTTTCATTTCAAAAGACTACGTGCATACATGGTAATACCTAAACTTTTTATCTCAGGTTAAACCATCATTGAACTAAAGTCCCTTTTCACCCTTCACATGTACGAACCAAATTTGTACAAAGGGTAGTTCTAGAACTACGTGGGCTTGATTCCCATCCTTTTTGGATACGTAGGAACGTTCGAGTATCCCTCGAATCCAGCCACAAGTCTTTTGGGCCTAACCCCAAATTTCACTTTCAGTCCCTTGGCTGAAAAGTCCTCATGAAAAAACACACTGTGTATTCATTATTATGGTCCGAACTCTATGACCCTAAACTAAGATCTCTCATACTTTCGTCCTGCACGACGTTAAACTGCATTTCAAGAACTACGTATGGCTTGATTCTCATTCTTATGAGATGCGTAGTGAAGTCCAAAATTTCAATTCATGACCCAGCCACAATATGATTATGGTTATTATTGACCTATGTATCTCTATATACATTGGAAAATACCCATCTTTATGTGTTATAATCGTAACCTTAAATATTTTCAGATCTTCATAACCCTTTTCATGACTTTTAGTCACAAAAATGTCAAACTTCTAAGAATTCTTTTTGCCTGACTATGCAGTACGTGCCCATAGGTGGCCTTGCATAAACAGTCCGCATAACAGACTTGTTAGCCAAAAGATACTATTTATTTGACTATGCAGCCAATGCCCTTAGGTGGCCCTGCATAATTCAACCCCCTAACGTGTTTGTCAGATAGTGGTAACTTCATTCTTGGAAAGAATGCCTCTTTTTTCCTTATTTGTCTAAAACGACAGTATGTAGGGATCCGCAAAAAAATAGACATCCTTAACATATTTGTCCCATATCCTTTTTCATGATATGAAAGTATTCAAGTCTATTGTTTATTCTTCTTCCCTACGTTTTGGTCATACCTTCGTAGGAGTGATATTCATCCAGTTCTTCGACAATCTTGTCTGGAAATATTTTCTCCATATTCAAGTACCTCTTTCCATACAGCAAACTCTATACTTTAGAAAATTTGAATCTCCATAAACATTCACTGGCTTTTAGCACTAGGAAAGTAAATTTCTGAGAGTTCTTTTTGCCTGATTATGCAGCACGTGCTCATAGGTGGCCTTGCATAAACTGTCTACATAACAGACTTGTTATCCAAAAGATACTATTTTATTTAACTATGCAGCCAATTCCCTTAGGTGGCCCTGCATAATTCAACCCCCTAACGGGTTTGTTAAATAATGGTAACTTCGTTCTTGGAAACTACTTCTTCTAATGCCTTTTAGCTCTTTTTCATATCATTCCTCAGATTCAAATATTCTTAAGTCCTAGGTTACATATTTTCCCTCATACTTGAGTATGGTAATATGTTTTCAGATAAATTGTCAAGGAATTGAATCAATTTTAATCCATTTCGGTCAAAGCTATTTTGACCTTAAACATTAGCCTGTGTATGTCTGACATGCATGACTTTAAACTGCCAGATTTCTTGTTTTTATTATCACCTCAGAGTCAAATCCTCTTTTCTCCCCGGATCCAACTCTGAGGGGGGACTTTTGTTGATGCTCTCTTCCGTCACAGAGTCTAATGACTGAAAAAAAGGAAATGACTTAGTCCAAAGTGATTCATCCTTTGAAGAAACATCAAAAATCGACAAAGGGATGAACAAGGAGAAAATTTCCCATTGGTCGCGCAAGTTCCATCATGGTCGCGCAAGTACACTTGCGCGCCGCCTAGTGGTCGTGCAAGTCTACTTATGCGATGCCTTATGGTCATGCAAGTGACTTGCACGACCTAAAGTGATAACCACCCGGTAACCGCCCAGGGTCATCTCCTGCCTATAAATAGACCTTGTGGGCCCCCCATTGAGAGGATCTTTTTCCAGAAACTCGGATTGAAGCTCCCGACGCCCAAGTCTCTTCTCAAAGCTTCCGGAACACTTCTAAGGTAATTTCTTTCCTAGAACGGAAGATCTAAAGAGAGGGAGGAAGGCCTAAGTGTTGAAACTCATCAACACTTGTGCGCCTGAGTGACCATCCCTTAAGGGAAATGGTCACACTTGCGCGCCGCCTTACTCCTTCGATAGAACTTGCACGTCCCTTTTCTGGAAGAACCTAAAGAGGATTCTAAAGGCTTTAATAAAGAGTCGCTCAAGTATTTCAATGCTGGTTGACCATCACGCAAGTACACCACGTTTTGCGCAGGTATAACTGTGCGACCAATACTTGCGCGCCCACGCAGTACTTGCGCGTCTTCCAAGACTTTCACGCCCCTTCCTTTTTGGGTGCCTTTCATTCCCATTTCACCCCTCTTAAGCCATTATACTTCCTTTTCAAGATTTAGTCTTCAAGACACTCTTCAAAGCCATTTATGGCATGATTTATTGATTTGACATCCTTATCTGAAAGGAATTCTGTGGAATATCTCTCAAAACCTAGTGATTTAAATATCATTATGTCACTAAATATGGAGAGTTCATTCATTCAGCCTCATCCATTAAAATGAGAGAATCCTTAACCTGGGTCTCCTTTTCAGTAATAATCCCCAGTCATAAGTCTTCTAATATGGGCATCCTCCTTAGGAGTAAGCCCCAAACCATAATCCTTAACCTGGGTCTCCTTTTCAGAAATAAGTCCTAGTCATAATTTTTGGCTTCCTTCTCAGGAGTAAGCCCCAAGTCCCCTAACCTGGGTCTCCTTTTCAGGAATAAGTCCTAGTCCCAAATCTTGGGCTTCATTTTTCAGGAATAGGCCTGAAGTCCCTTAAACTCTCTTTAACCAGCCCTAATTTACGTTTGATCTGGGATTCCTTCTCAGGAGTAAAACCCAGTTATCAATCCTCTCCTAATTTGGGTTTCCTTTTCAAGAATAAATCCCAAGTTAGAGTATTCAAATCTCCATGAAGCACATATACCTTTATGGACCATGTTCCTGGATTTTCTCCCTAATGTAAATCCTTTGGGCAGTCATACATACATAAGCCCCAAACCATTTCTTATGATTACATCTTTCATGGCTCAATTGAGATATTATTACTAATATCTCTTGTTTCTCACACCGAGCATGACTCACTTGAGCTTAGAGGGTAAAAGTAATTATGACATCCTGCTTTGAGCCACCAATCATAAACATCATACTCTTCCATTCGAACTATGTGGGTTCTGATTCCTTTTCCAAAACAAAGGATACGTAGGGAGCCCATCTATGGGTTCGATCCCAACTCTGTAATAATTCATGTCCTTCTGAATGACAATAAACTTCAAGTGCCCCACTGAGTGGCTTTAAAACTAGACTGGTCATCATAATGATCAAGAGACTTTTATATGAATGTTTTGAAGGTTAACATTGACTAAGAATCTCTAAATAGATATAGATGATTCTCTATTGATGAAGAACCTCGAATACATATAAAAGATTCTCTAAATTTCTTACATATTTAATCATTGATTGTCAAAACTAAATGAAAAGACCATTTTATACTTGGTAATGTAATAAGGATTCACAAACATAACATAAATCTATAACGAGAGTCCCGGAATAGACAATAATTCACCTCAAAAAGGTGTGATGAGTCCGACCTCTCATCCTCTCGACCAATGCAAATTTCTAAGCCTCATCAGTCCACAAGCGAATGAGCGCCTACCTTTGGAAAGTATGTCCAAATGGATGTGTAATCATTGTATGTTTCCAATTCTACGAACAAACCCGTTAGAAACCGATCAGAACGTTTGAATCTCCCATCCATGAGGTCATCCCCGAATTTCGAGGGAAACAGAGCAGCAGAGGTGTCCCGAGATGGTTAGGAGTAGGGCTCCTTCATATATGTACAGTAGTGAGGGAGGGCCTCTCCACATGGGTTTCCATAGTCTTGTTTTGTGCACAAGACAACAATAACTGAACTTTTGGTTACGAGAATTGGATATGGACATAGTAGGATGTTTTTAATGGGTTGTACCCCTATAATAGATTTGTCTGGTGGAATGTGTTCTCCTTATTTTTTGTGTTAACTTTCAAACCTGTGATGATAATCTTTTAGGTTGCTATGAGGATGGAGCCTTATGATTCATAGTCCCTGAGAAGAGTATATCTGGATGTTCTTGATATATAAGTTGTTTACAGATACCTGTGTTGAGATCACTATATCATCTTAGTGGTGCTTCATCTATGTTCTTTTGCTTTGTGTTTCAGGGTTCCCTTCTCAGTATTGTTTTACTCACGCCCTGCACAGGTGTTTCCCACATGTGCCATTTCTTGTGTAGATGACTGATGATTTGGCAGAGTCCTAGGTAGAGCAAGACCAAGACCTAGAACAAATGGTTCCTTGTTATATCATACGAGACTAGTTGTTTTTGCGAGCTTCCTACAGTAGCTTCAGTACCCTTGTTTACAGGTAGGACTTTTCAGTTTTCATTTTCTGAGTGTTCATGTATTCTGGCTTGGTTTTTATGTTCTTTTTTACCTTATGTCATTCTCTTTTGTGGTATAATAATGGTATGATTGCATTTTCATTTCATAGTGTTTTTACTCTCCCGCCTCTATGGCTTGTATTTTAATTTTATTTTTCATGTTATTAGTAAAATGACTCCCATTTGAGGGATATGCCTACTTGGCAGTAGTCTCTAGCCCCTAACATATTGAAGGTAGGTTTGTATTAGTCACGACATGGGCCATAGGGGACGGGTTTTGATATATTTGTATCAAAGGTATGTTTGGTTCCACATTGGGACTCGGACTCTATGAGTTTGGTTTGAGATGCATAGTGACATTGTTAAGATGTTATGAGTCTGGATATCAGGCCAGAGATTCTAGTTTTGGTGTGGTAGCTGACGTATCCATTCACAAGAACTCTGATAACTAGATTATTGACTTGGTACATTAGGACACAGGTTGAAGAGAAACAAATGATACATGCATCATATAGGAATGATTTGTGTTTTCCATGTCCTTATTATGTCAGCTCTCCAAATATACTCAATTAATCATGGTTCATCTTGATCCATTTATGGAAGCCTCTATGATGAAATCATGTTTGGATTCTATATCGTGATCGAGATGATGATCCACCCCATGAGGAGGCCTCAATGGAGGACACTAGATTAGAGGTGTTTTCTCTGAGTGATCTTCCAGTGTCGCCACTACCCGTATATCAGCATGTTTCACTGGAAATTTAGGCCCAATATTCATGATGGTTGAGTTCTCTACATATGCTCCAAATGCAAAAACATTTGAGATACCAAGGGGATCCAGACCCCTAGGCATTAGATGACTGGATTGAGGCAGTCACTAATGTTTTCCGATTAGTGAGGACACCTCCTGATCAGATGGTGGTCCAAGTCATGAGCCTTTTTAAGGGATAAATGGGATGATGGTGGGGCTTGGTGATATAGTCACATAATGAGGAAACAATCACTTGGTTGGAGTTCAAGAAACTCTTCAGGGAAGACTTTTACCAAGAAACTTTCATTTCATTGCATATAAAGGAGCTTCTACAGCTTCGACAGTGAAACATAATAGTGGCAGGGTTTTTTGTGAGGTTTACAGACATGTCACGGTACTCCTTGGACATGGTGTCAGACTAGTTTTCCAAATATCATAAATTTGAACATGGATTACGCTAAGAGAGTAAGGGTCAGTGATTTGGTTAAATATTCACACCTGTACTTGAGTACTAGAGTAAGATCTGGTAGTTGAGAGTTTTCTGGTGGGTGAATAGGTGGATTTGATCCAAAGTATATGTCGCGAGTTAGGGGTATTTATAAGATCTAGAAGATGACATGTCAAGATATTGTAGCACAATATACATTCCCATGTTTGAACACATATGTGTGGGTCTGTGGGGTAGGAGCAGTATCAAGGAATAGATCTGTTGGTGGAGAGGTGATGTTACGCTTTCGACGGCTAGGGGAATCTTTCTAGAGATTGTCAAAACCAATGAGATGTTGAGGTGGAGATGGATTATTTGCTTCCCTTCCATAGACAGATCTTGGAGAAAGGATTTCAGCAAGATGGAAGGTGGGGTAGAGGATCTAGAAGAGAAAAAGGAGATGGCATGCAGTTTGTAGCATTGCCCCTACCACCCCCAGGTTGTTCGCACCAGGCTCTGGGAGCTAGAGGAGGTGGGTGACGATAGATGCATTCTCCCATGGCTTATGACCTAGAGGATACAAGAGAGATACAATGTACGGATTGTGTCTTTTCTTATTCAATGGCATTGATGGACACCAGTGATAGTCCTTATCCTTTTTCCATGAGTTTTTTGATACATTTAGGTTCCTATCAACCCATGGACTTGGCCCTCATGCTTAGAAACTCCTATTGGAGGAGACCTGATTATCACATACTAACACTGAATGTGTGACCCAACACATGGAGGCGTGAGTTGTGGTAGGAATATCTTAGAAATAGCATAGAGGAATTATGACATCATTGTTGGTATTGACTACTATCATTCACTCCTAGATTCGTTATTTTTTGAAAAGTGTGTGGTGGGTCTGCAACAATGGAACGAGGTTTCCTTTTTCAGTGAAAAGGGAAACTCGGGTAGCATAGGGGAGACTATTTTATTTGACATGCAGAGAGAGGGCCTAGTAAGACACAATGTTCACTCTTGGGCTACCATGTTTCATTCATGAATAACACCCGCATGATAATAGTCATCCGTGAATATAGGACACTTGTGGATGCTATTGTACAATTCATATACTGGTGGATGTGAGATGTGGTATTTCATTAGTATCTGCACTAGGTTAGTGTGGAGGTGAGCCGCTAGACCCCATGACAGCGCAAGGAAAGTGATTCTTGGTGATTTCCCACTTGTCATAGCTAAAGAGACATGTGCCCATTTTGGCACAGTGTTGGCCTAGTAGGAGCTGGACATGAGAGCAGTTGACCTTGGCGTTTACTCGGAGTGCGTGTTTTTAAGCAGAATAGTGACCCTTAGTGAACTCATAGGTGTGGTGGTCTATTTTATAGAGTTTAGTTTACTTTCTATGATTATAGGATTTTTCTTTTTGGTTATGAAAATCCTTATGGTGAGGAGAATTTAATGGCCCATATTTTATGGAATTTAGTTTTCGAAATTATTTGGGAAAATTCTAAAACCACGTGCTAAAATGGCATGCGATTTTGAGGCATGGTGTGCTCAGAATAAATCTTTTAGTAAAGTTTAGTATTTAATTAAAATTTTTTGGGAGGAAAACATTGAACTTTAATATCATTCAAATGGTTTCTTAGATCTTAAATCCAATGGTATCATTTAGTTTAGAACAAAAACTATATCCTAGGAGAGGAATAACCTCAACCAGCATTGGTTGAGGAGAAAATTTATGTTTTGGACTGAATCATCATAAAAATATTTAATAAAAATATTTTTGTTGACACAACATGATCTTTATTTTAATATGATTTTTTTCCAAATTCTAGGGTCATTTATATAATGCTACATATCCTCTGAGGGAAAGGTAGGGATCCACCTCCAATGAATGCTTATGTATTGGGAGATCAAGATCGGTACTTGGATCAAAAGAGCAGTGGATCTACAAATGATGATAATGCAATATCTTTCTATCAATGGTCAAACCAGATCTCGGTAGGGTGTGTTATTCTAATTCCATATTTTCCCCATTCTTGGAATTGATGACGAATGTGGATCAAGCCACCAATAGGTTGACCAGCGAATTTCTCATTCTTGTGGAAGGGTTCCTTTTTTGGGAATTGTTTTGGGGATTTCTTATCTAATTTTTTTATTCTACATTGTTGGATTTTGATTTCCCTAATAACGGAAACAAAAATTGATCGACACAAACATAAATCATGGTTCATTTCTATTTCATGATTCTTGATCATCATTCCACCATTATCCATTCATCACGGGCATTCTTCATTTGGATCATGACTCATCACTTTAGGATCAATTAATCGTTTCACAGACGATCTTTTGCGTAACGATATGATATTTAAAATCTAGGTTTGAAATGACATGATGGTGGTGTGACAAATACTCTGTCCAATGGATTTAAGTAGTGCGATAGATATCAAATCTGAAACAGGTTTATATCAGGAAGTATTGTGTCATTGATATAAGCACATAGAAGTGAAGACGGTTACCCAAGGATCTTGCAACATCTTCTGAATTGGAAATTAGGCCATCAGAGGGAGTCCATTGGCCCGCGGAAGAGGCCATCAGTGCACCAGTGCTAGTGGGGGCCATTTGTTGGTGCGGTGGATCTCCACCGTCCACATAGGCATAGATCGGCCACCCATTGTGGCGGCCAAGGGATCACTTGATGGGTGTTAAAGGTGGCGAGATGAGGCGGCCAACAACATTGACCACAATGGTGTCATGTGACTGGACACACGCGGTAGGGCCGTGTATGATATTCTCAGACCACGTGAGCAGACCCACTAGATGGGGGAGACACATTCCATTGCACCCAGTGATGTGGCATGCAGTAAAGCCACGTGCTAGAGGAGGTTGGGCTGCTCGATACGTGCTAGACCGGGTGTACCAGGCCACGGGGCGACCTGGTGGGATGACCACCCGGGCCCAGCTAGGGTGGATCAGGCCACCAGATTGCGGCCGGCCTAGCTGGGTTAGGCCTGGTCGATTTAGAGGGTTAGGTCCAACATGATGGATCAAGTAATGTCAGTCTGACCGGGTATGGCCTGACCCAGATCCCACCAGCAACATTCCAATAAAACACCTATAACTTCCAAATAATGTGTCTATTTAATGACCTGTCTATGGTGTTAGGACCCTTATGACGAAGCAGTCCTTTTAAAATGCTCTAAGTGAGTTATTGTGGAATTATGTTGAATTCCTAATTATTTGAAGATCTAATAGGCACTACCCTAATGGACTAGGTTGTGAGTATTCCAAACCTATCTACTTTTTTGGAGACGGGACTCTGCATGTCTTGGTTGTGGGTTCGTTACCTTTGCGTAGTTTTTTCACATGATGTTTATGAAGGTAGAATATGTACTCCACTTTTGGACTGGGGTGCGATTCCATCATAATTGGCATTCCAATAGATTAGGTACTCCCTTACTGGGTAGGGTGCGGTTCCTCTATTATAGGAGTCAGTAATCCCCTGTCATTCCAGTGTGTGGGTCCACTATATGCAATGTTCCGATATATTTGGTACTCTTTTTCCATTCCAGGGAGTGGGTCCTCTAGCCTGGGGTTGGTAATCCCTTAACGTACAAGGGTATGGGTCCCCTATACCAAATAAACTAACAGAGTCGGTACTCCCCTATCATACTAGGGTGTGGGTCCTCTAGTCAATGAGTTTTACTCCCTTATAGGGTAGGATACGGGTCCTCATTATACAATGTCGTACTCCCCTTGGGACCAGGTTATAGGTCCTTCATGATTCATACTCCCCTATAGGATTAGGGTGCAAATCATCACTTCTAAAGTTGCACACCCCTATCTGAAGTTGCGGTGAGGAGCGGGTCTTACCTTGGAGTTGGAGCTCCCTCGGCTGTCGGATGCAGTTACAAGGAGGGGTCCCATCCACATGAGGAGAATGATACCTAGATAGGAGCTACTTCTCCCTTGATAGACTAAGGTTTGGGTCACTTCTTATAGGAGAGAAAGAGGTCTTGCGAGATGGTTAGGAGAAGGGCTCCCTAATCAATGTACAATTGTGAGGGATGGCATCTTCACTTGGGTGTCCTTAGTTTTGCATTGGGCACAAGAAAAAATTACTAAACATCTAGTGTTTTTCACTAGATATGGACCTAGTAGGAAGTTCCTGATAGTGTGTACCCTTTAACAGGATTTATCTCATGAAATTTGTTCTATTAGTTTTTTGTGTTACATTTTGAACCTACGATGAGAATCCTATTACTATCTATGAGATTAGAACATTATTATTGTTAGTGCCAAAGAAGAGTATATATGGATGTTCTTGTTATATGTTTTGTTGAAATATACATGTGTTGAGATGACTATATGTTCTTAGTCGTGTTTGTTTTTTGGCCTTTTACTTTGTGTTTCGTGGTTCCCTTCTGTATATTGTTTTACTCATCCCATGAACTTTTGTATCCCAATTGTTTCATGTCTTGTGCCAACGACTGATGCTTTGGCGGTGACCTAGGTAGACCAGGATTGGGACCAGGAACAAACAATTCCTTTTGAGATCAAACAAGCAAAGTTGTTTCTAGAAGCATCCAATCGACGCTTTTGTTCCCTTGATTACAGGTCTGTTGACGCTCCTTTCGTCGTGGAATCTAAAAATCGGAAAAGGGGAATATCTGAGCTCAAAGTGATTCAACCTTTGAAGAAAACATCAAAAATCGACAAAGGGATGAACAAGGAAAACTTTGCCCATAGGCCGCGCAAGTTCCTTCATGGTCGCACAAGTGGACTTGCACGACGCAACTTGGCGTGCAAGTGACTTGTGCGACCTAATTGATAACCGCCCGGTAACCGCCCGGGGTCTTCTTCTGCCTATAAATAGACCATGTAGGCCCCCCATTCGAGAGGATATTTTTCCAAAAACTCGGATTAAATCTCCCGACACCCAAGTCTCTTCTCAAAGCTTCCGGAACACTTCTAAGGTAATTTCTTACCTAGAACGGAAGATCTAAAGAGAGGGAGGAAGGCCTAAGTGTTGAAACTCATCAACACATGCGCGCCTGAGTGACCATCCCTTAAGGGAAATGGTCACACTTGCACGCCACCTTACTCCTTCGATAGAACTTGCACATCCATTTTCTGGAAGAACCTCAAAGGGATTCTAAAGGCTTTAATAAAGAGTCGCTCAAGTATTTCAATACTGGTTGACCATCGCGCAAGTACACCACGTGTCGCGCAGATATACCTGCGCGACCAATACTTGTGTGCCCATGCAGTACTTGCGCTTCTTCCAAGACTTGCGCAACCCTTCCTTTTTGGGTACCTTTCTTGCCCATTTCACCCCTCTTAAGCCATTATACTTCCTTTTCAAGATTCAATCTTCATGACACTCTTCAAAGCCATTTATGGCATGATTTCTTGATTTGACTTCCTTATTTGAAAGGAATTCTGTGGAATATCTCTCAAAACCTAGTGATTTAAATATCCTTATGTCACTAAATATGGAGAGTTCATTCATTCAACCTTATCCTTTAAAATGAGAGAATCCTTAACCTGGGTCTACTTTTTAGGAATAATCCCCAGTCATAAGTCCTCTAATTTAGGCATCCTTTTCAGGGGTAAGCCCCAAACCTTAATCCTTAACCTGGGTCTCCTTTTTAGGAATAAGTCCCAGTCATAATTTTGGGATTCCTTCTTAGGAGTAATCCCCAAGTCCCCTAACCTGGGTCTGCTTTTCAGGAATAAGTCCCAGGTCCCCTAATCTTGGGCTTCCTTTTCAGGAATAAGCCCCAAGTCCCTTAAATTCTCTTTAACCAGTCCTAATTTACGTTTGATCTAGGATTACTTCTCAGGAGTAAAACCCAGTTATCAATCCCCTCCTAATTTGGGTTTCCTTTTCAGGAATAAATCCCAAGTTAGAGTATTCAAATCTCCATGAAGCACATATACCTTTATGGACCATGTTCCTGGATTTTCTCCCTAAAGTAAATCCTCTGGGAAGTCATACATACATAATCCCCAAACCATTTCTTATGATTACATCTTTCATGGCTCAATTGTCTATTTTAGTACTAATACCTCTTGTTTCTCACACCGAGCATGACTCACGTGAGCTTGGAGGGTAAAAGTAATTATGACATCCTGCTTTGAGCCGTCAATCATAAACATCATACTCTTCCATTCGAACTACGTGGGTTCTGATTCCTTTTCCAAAACAAAGGATACGTAGGTAGCCCATCTATGGGTTCGAACCCAACTCTGAAATAATTCATGTCCTTTTTAATGACAATAAACTTCAAGTGCCCCACTGTGTGGCTTTGAAACCAGCCTAGTCATCATAATGATCAAGAGACTTTTATATGAATGTTTTGAAGGTTACCATTGACCAAGAATCTCTAAATAGATATAGATGATTATCTATTGATGAATAACCTCGAATACATATAAAAGATTCTCTAAATTTCTTACATATTTAATCGTTGATTGTCAAAACTAAAGGAAAAGCTCATTTTATACTTGGTAATGTAATAAGGATTCACGAACATAACTTAAATCTATAAAGAGAGTCCCAGAATAGACAACAATTCCCCTCAAAAAGGTGTGATGAGTCCGACCTCCCATCCTCTCGACCAATGAAAATTCCTAAGCCTCATTAGTCCACAAGCTAATGAGCGCCTACCTTTGGAAAGTAGGTCCAAATGGATGTGGAATCATTGGATGTTTCCGGTTCTACGGACAAACCCGTTAGAAACCGATCAGAACGTTTGAATCTCCCATCCAGGAGGTCATCCCCGAATTTCGATGGAAACAAAAAATGGTGAACCCGACGTGAATCCTTAGCCATGTTAAAATGATGTTTTACCTATTTGTTAAGCCCCTTTTTAAAACTCAATAAGAGGGCTAACAAAAACAATCATTGACATGTGTGCTCATCCAAAGGATGAAGTGGCTGAATTTTATCTTGATTATGTCTGTTATATCAAACAGGCACTCTTTTCCAAGATCTTCTGTATTTTCATAATGGATGCTCTCAAATTCACATCTGTGAATACTGCTGCTGCAAATACCACTGCTGCTATTCCTACTGAATCATCATCCGCTCTGAGGATGACATCACCTACTCAGCATCTTCAACGTTGGGTATCAAATGCGCTGGTTAAGGAGTACCGTCAACATGGTACCATCCCAACTTTGGATGTTGCCCGACAAGCCCTCCAAGTGAACAACTCACACAGGTCGTCCGGACAACGATGACCAGTGATCAAGAGGTAAGTGGTGCTGACTACCATCTCCAACCATTTTGTGTTGTTATCCCCGGAACGTAATTTCCATTCGCTCCCTTACTCTGAGGAAGTGAATGAGCAGGTCCCTCAGGGCCATAATTTAAAAAAGCAGGAGTCCTTCCCGAGGGCTACCATCAACAATCGCCGCCAGACTCGTGTGGTAGTGAGCCCTCAACATGATGAGGGTACCGACTCCAGGCATTCAGCTCAGGTTCCTCGAACCCGAGCAGGCAAGATGAACCACCAAAGATGGAATCCGGTTAACAATGGGCAGGTTTTCATCCCTACCATCTCCGTAGAAGTCCACCAACCTAACTTGGTGGCGAAAAACGAGAATGCACACACACCTATCCGTTTTAATTCCGCTGTCCAGCAGACTCGTCTGGCAGCATCATGCCAATCCCGCTAGGCAATTCCAGTGGGGTACTATAGGCAGGAACATACACCTACTTATACATCATCAGTTAGTCAGCAGGATCTAATGACTACATATGATGGATCTCGTCAACCGCGTTTGGAGAAGTGTAATCAGCAGGCACATACACCTGCTAGTACTAATCAAGCCTACCAACAGTCTCGCTTGGTAGCGCACAGAGAAGTCAGTCGGAAAGCTCCGATGACAAACAGGAGGCAGACTCAACTCTCTGCCTCCACACTTGAGTACTATCAGGATTCACTGACAGGAAAAGGAGGACAGGAGCAGGCACATACACCTACTCCAAGCTCAGAATGGACGTATATCCCCGTTCCAGCGGCTGAAGTCACCAATCATATTTTGTCAATGGTGAAAGAGAAGAAGCAAATTCCTGCTCATATTCTGGATGCTTGCCAGGATATCATAACAGCTTCAGCATCATCTCAGGGAAAGACACATAAATCTATCCCTAGCAGTGGAGTGACACATCAACGATTCACTCCAGAACAGACACACACATCTGTTCCAGTCCAAGAGGGTTATGGGGCATACTCCCCCATATCATACGGACAACCAAGTCAGGCACATACACCTGATTAAAGTGGAGATCGTCAGCCTAACCTGACCATCTATCCCGATCAGGAACATACACCTGCTCAGAGTAACCACTTTCGTCAACAAGTGGTTTCCAAAGTGAGTAAGAAGGCATCTAAGAAAAAGATCTGCCCAGCACAGTCAGGAGATCAAAGTCCAATCTGTAACAAGGCCTTGCTCGATGCTGGAGTTCTTGAAGCCCTCAGACATTTATCTGTTGGAATTCAAGATTCTACTCCCTCAGTTCCCAATAACGGGAACATTAATTCTGAAAGTATTCAATAGACACATCCTCATGAAGTCTTGCTTCATGAAAATTCGGTCAATCATGAAGTTTCTTCTTCAGATGAGAGCTACAGGAACCCTCTATGTGGTCAGAAGACCAAGGAGCAAGATATCTCATCTTTTGCTGTAACCCATTATGGTGGTCCTCCCCATGATGATGAATTTCGCTACGAATTTCCTCTCCGCAGTAGTGATTCAAATTTCCTGGAAAATACTCCAGTGGACAATGTAGTGTCGAGAAAGACCTCTTATCTTGAGGCACTTGAAAATGCGAAACCAGTCATGTCTGATGCTTTATCGCTAGCAAGTGAAATACTTTCTCAATCAGAAGATAGCCCAGGGTGTAAGTCATTCTCCGAACCACCCCTAATTCATTCATCTTCTAGTTTGATCAATGATCTCTCTACCAATCTTTTTGAATCCGATTAAGCAACAAGTAAACACCAACTCTGTTCAAAACAGGTAGAAGAATCTTCATTTAATGATAAAGAGGAAATGCTGAACATGAGGAAAAAACTGGTGAAAAGTGAGGTACCAGTCATGTTTTGGCCTTTGGCTGACTCCCAATATGATATTCCAAAGATGTTGACGGAATATGGAGTCCATGATATTCGTCTCAATATATGGAAAACTCTTTTTCAATTGAAGAAGAAGGTATTATCTTATGATGAATATGAAAATCGTCTTAAGATAATAGAAGGGATACAACGTCAGATTGATTTGGAATCTCTATCAGTCTCTCAGTATCCGAAGACTGAAAAGAAACAGAGAACCCTTCAACGTTCATGCCATGGAGTACTAAGAAAATTGCGTCAGTTAATTGCTAGTGCTCCATCTGGTGTTCATATCAGAGGATGGGGTGTTCATGGAGCACTACATTTTACAGTTCTTTCTAGTCAGCAAAGCCCGCCAAAAATGGTCTCATGCAATGTTATTGCCCATGGCTGGCCACAGTCAATGGGATTTGTTCATAATCAAAAGCTTGCTCAAGAACATGCTTCAACTAGTTCCTCTCAAAATCAAGCATATAAAGAACAAGTTGTTGAATTGCTCCTACATCAAGTAGGCGAGAATATTGCACAAGCCTCTCGTATGGAGCAAACACATCATCAAATGACAGATGTTTCGGAAATCATCCAATGGTCTGTTTAACCAGGTGATAAAAGTGGATATAGGATAATGCATCCAGCTAATTTCCGAACTAAGATTCGCAAGATCAAGAGAGATTTTAAGAAGGTCTCAGACATACCATGTCAAGAGCCACCCCAGCTTGTCAGACTGGGGACTCCTTTAACCCAACCCTCAGAGTCAACAAATGGGATTCGAGGAGTTGAGCGGAAGCAGCAGGAACATCACCAGTTCTCGGGACTGGGGACTCTTTCAAATCATCAATCCTCTTCTCAGAGAATATCGGTCTTTTCTCGATTGGGGAAGAATCCCCAAGAGGAACGAAGAGCCAAATTATCAGGAGATTCCCTACAAGTTATATCTCGTCAAGAAGTTCCTAAAAGATTAAATCAACAAAAGGCAATGTCTCATCAAAGACATGAAAGAAGGAAAAATCACAGAAATGTTGATAGAAGGGATGCGATGCATTATACATCAGTCAATTTCATCAATGCCATTGTTGCTAATCTACCAGAGGAGACTCACTCAGGGGACTCAGATGAAGAGCGTCCTGCTCAAGAAAATGTATGCGCCGATACAAATGAAGAAGGTGTGCGTACATGAAGTCAAAGGATTACTCAGAACCTATGTAATCCACTTCCTTCTCTCCAAAAAGTATCCAACAAAGGGAGGGGAAAGAATCAGGTTACATATCCTTCCTCTGGAGAAGGTAAATCGCTCTCGTTAGAGCAAAGGTTTGCACAACAAGAGGAAGAAATGAAAGAATTATGAAGGTTGAATGCAAAACTAATTCAGAGTAGTCTTCTTCTTAAGAATGCTGAAGTCCGACAGCTGAATGAATTTGTTGCAGTTACTGAAATGGATCAATAATATCCTCCTTTATCAGTAAACCCTCATAGGTCTAATCTCGTGGGTCAAGCGCAACAACAGTTGGCAGTGCTACCATCAGTTGCAGCACCAACCACCATGTCTGTCCAAGCTCCATTCATTACACCTACCCAAGAACAAATTCAACCTGATGTTTCTCAAAAGTTAATAACTACTATTGAGTCATTAACAGCTCGGTTAGAAACTATGGAAGGGAAACGGTTGAAAGTTCAACCAGAAAAGAAAGTTTACCCTGAATGGGTAGATTCAATTTCTCCTCCATCTAGTTTTGGAAACCCTATTTTCCCTACTTTCAATGGATCAGGAGACGCTGAATAACATTTGACGCATTACGTGTCTTGTTGTGATCCTATGATGGGAACTCTAGAGCATCAAGAAGCAGGGAAACTCAGATTCTTCGTGCGAACCTTGCAAGGACCAGCTTTTGTTTGGTATACAAGCTTGCAATCCCGGTCAATCATAAGATGGGAGGATCTTCGTCAAAAATTCTTTCTTCAGTTTAACTCAACATTGCCAAAAAAGACAGTTTTCCATCATACAAACTGCAAGAAAAGGGAGAATGATAGAGTCTCTGATTTCATTGCTCGCTGGAAGGGATTAACATATTCCCTGAGTTTAGCACTCCCTCAATAAGAGCTATTTCCAATCTGTGTGGAAAATTTTCATGACGAATTACGCACGCCATTGATCCCTGTGAAATACACAGGAGGGTTTTGAGACCTTACTTCAATCGCTCAGCAGATTGAAGATTCCCTTATACAGGCTAAGGTAAAATCTCGTGTAATTCCATCAGTTCCAGGAAGGAGAATGGGTAAAGCAGAAACTGCTACAGTTATTCTTAAACAAGCACCTGTACCTATTTCTACATCAAAACCTTCATCTTCTCGAAGGGCTCCACCTCCTGAATGCCAACAACAAAGGCCGTTTCTTCCAAATGATCAAAGAGATCAACAATGAAAACAATTTGAGGATTTGAAGAGTAAAACATACTCCTTCCGAAATGAGCATGTTCCTAGTTACTTCATTTCAGCTCTGGAAAACAATTTGGTTCAATTACCAGTGCCCAAGAGGCCAAACAAGGAAGGAGATGAAGACCGTCCCAATTATTGTCCCTTTCATCAAATGTTAGGGCATCCCATCCATGAGTGTTTTGTCTTCATTGAACTCCTGCAAAAGATGGTCGACTTGGGACAATTCAAGTTGAAAGGTTCTACGACTCAGGTAGCATGTGTTACTGTTACAGTTCCAGAGGAGGAAGGTGAATGGAAAGAAGTCAAAAGTAGAAATGCACAGAAATATGATGATTGCATGGTCAGAAAAACAATCAATCGGACTCATGCCATTTTGAGAAAACAATTAAAAAAACCAATTGTGTCTTCTTCCATAAATATTACGGTAAAACCCTCTTTGTCAGAGGGAAAGTCCTCAAAGAAAATGTTGGATTCAAAGAATGAAAAATAATCAGAAAAAGATGAGTATGTGTCAAAGCCTAAATTGTCTTTGACTCTGTCAGACTTTATGCCATCTACTTCAAAACAACGTGCACCTCCCCATCAAATGGCACAGCCTAAATAGGCTAGTCAGGTAGAGTCTTTATTAGACGAAGAGTTAATCTTCGGTTCTGTTAATATGATTCAATTAGCAGATCCGTATTCCAGTCGTAATTTCAATTTTGATAAGTCTGAATTCTCTGTATCAAATAAGGGAATCCAGGAAGTTCCAGAGGTTCAGGATACAGGGGAAGACGTGGATCTTTCCGAAGCCACTACTCCACTTCTACCCCTACTAGCACTGTGTATGCAGCAGAAACTCGTGGTACAGCCCTTCAGCGAGCTCAAAAAGAACAAGGAAGTTCTTCTGCCAATAGTCAACTCAGTCTTGGCACAGTTATTTTGGAAGACCGATTGAAAATTCAATCTTCTTTATCTCAACAAGTAAATAGATCTAATCAGTCTAATATTCCAAAACCAAGGATGTTGCCAACATCTATCCCAATACAAGATGCATCAGCTTCCAAAGCATCTTCTTCCAAGGTACCTGCTAAACCGCATATTGTTGTTGGGAAACGCAGACCTCTAGATCAAAAGTATGATATATTGAAACACTTGGCCCAAGTACCAGCCAATTTATCAATTTTGGATGCTTTGAATCTGTCAAAAGATCTTCGTGAAGCACTCATCGAAGCTTTGTCAAGTCCTCAGGAGTTTGAAGCTGAAATTGTTGCAGCTGAAGTCTATCACATAGAGAATAATCCTACAGAATGCCATGCAGTGATATATTTTACTGATAAAGATGAAGATGATGTTGTTCATGGGCACATAAAACCTTTTTACTTATCTGGAAAAGTCAATGGTGTAGATATCCGAAGAGCATTCATTGACAATGGTTCAGGAGTCAACCTCATACCCATCCGTACACTTCGTCGATTGGGCCTCACAGAATCTGATTTATCTCCTTCTTCCATGATGTTACAAGGATATGATAAAAATGAACAAGAACCACTGAGCGAAGTTACACTCAGAACTAAGTTTGGAGGTCTTGTATCCAATTCGGATTTCATGATTGTTGATCAAGACTCAGCTTTCAACATCTTTCTTGGAAGACCCTGGCTACATCAGCATGCATCTATTCATTCATCATACCATAAATGTCTCAAATACTGTTTCAATGGTCAAGTTGGAACATTGTATGGCGATAAGACCCCGTTCAAGACATGTGAGGCTCAATACATTGAGGCAGAATTTTATCACATGAAGGGAAGAGAAAAATCTACAATGAAAGAAATTACCAAAGTTAATGCTCCATATGGTTTGGAGAAGATTCCAATAAATCCATTTACACATGTGAGTACAGATTATGTGTTACCTATCAGTAAAATTGATAAAATAGGCCTAAATCAAAATTCTCTTATGGAAATATCCATAATGTCAATTACGGAAATTGAGCCAGACAACATGGGAGAAATTGGTAACCTACCAAATGGTGGTGAAAGCACAAGTGGTGACATCTTCATTTCATCTGCTGAAATCCAACAGGTCTATACTTCGCCAATCAGTCCAGAAGAAGTTATAGCAACATCAGAGGTGAATAATGATGTCAATTGTCAATCCATCATCTCCTCTTTATTTCCCAAAGAAGTCCCTTTATCATCAATAGGGTCGGAAATAGAAGCTTCTTCTTAAAAATGTGCAAATTTTGACATCTCTTCTGATCATGAATTTTTTTTTTGTCATCTACTATGCAAGTAGAAACGGAAGAAATAGCACATGATGAAGAGGAAGAGGAAGATATTAGAGATGCTCCTCCAGCATTTGAAGAGGGTATCTCTACCACTGTGGATGAACTCAGAGAAATAAATCTGGGTACATAGAAAGATCCACGCCCCTACTTTAATTGGTGCGGCCATGACCCTTGAAGAGAAAGAGATGTATATTTCTTTTCTAAAAAAAATAAATATATTTTCGCTTGGAACTATACAAAAATGCCGGGGCCTGATCCTGATATTGCTACTCACCATTTGGTTTTACCAAAAGAACATCGAGGATTTAAGCAAGCCGCGAGAAGAACACACCCAACCTATGCTTCCAAAATTGAAGCTTAAGTGGATAAGCTGATCAAAGCTAACTTCATCAGAGAAGTTCAGTATCCCAAGTGTTTGGCTAATATTTTCCCTATAAAGAAGAAGAACGGAAAAATTAGGGTTTGCATCGATTTCAGAGATCTTAATCGGTATTGTCCTAAAGATGATTTCCCAGTTCGGATTACAGAACTCTTAATTGATGCGACGGCTGGCTATGAAGTACTTTCCTTCATGGATGGATATTCCGGATATAATCAGATACGAATGGCCCCAGAAGATGAGGAATCTACAACCTTTAGAGCCCCTCAATGTGTGTTTTGTTACTGGGTGATGCCCTTTGGTTTAAAGAATGCAGGTGCAACATATCAACGCGTCATGCATCGTATCTTCAATCCTTTCTTAGGGAAGTTTGTTGAATGCTATGTAGACAATTTTTTGGTTAAATCCAAACAACGTTCTAATCACTTTGATGATTTGGAAGTCATATTCCACAAGCATCGACAACATAATTTGAAGATGAACCCCTTAAAATTTTTTTTTGGGGTAACCTCAGGAAAATTCCTCAGCTTTGTTGTACGCCATAGTGGTATTGAAGTTGATCCTGAGAAGACCAAATCAATCCTTGGTATGTCACCTCCTCAGAATTTGAAATAATTAAGAGGACTTCAAGGACACTTAGCCTATATTTGGCATTTCATCGCCAATTTGGTAGGCAAAAGTTTACCCTTTACCAAATTATTTAAAAAAGGAGTCACTTACCAGTGGACTGAAGAATGTCAAGAAGCGTTTGATGTTCTCAAGAAATACCTCTTGAGTCCACCAGTACTCATTCCACCTGTTGAAGGTAGACCACTTATCCTCTATGTGACAGCTCTAGACCGATCATTGGTTGCCTTTCTCGCTCAAAAAACTGATGCTAGGAATTAAAATAGCCTCTACTATCTCAGTAGAACTATGCTTGAAGCAGAAACCCGTTATTCAAGTATTGAGAAGTGCTGCCTGGCATTAATCTTTGCAATTCAGAAACTAAGACACTACTTGAAACATCACGAGGTCCAATTGGTATCTCGCAATAATCCGCTCAAATTCATCCTTAGTCGTCCAATGCTTACAGGACGTCTAGCAAGGTGGGCAGTTATTTTGCAGCAGTTCGACATTCAGTATGTATCTCAAATGGAAATAAAGGGCCAAGCTCTGGCTGATTTCCTGGCTGAACATCCTTTAGTGGAAGACACGTCTTCAGATATTGAACTCCCTGATGAGGAAGTTTTTTCTATTCAAGAGTGTCCTCAAACATGGTAAATGTATTTTGATGGTGCTTCCAGAAGTCCAACAGGGAAGAAAATGGAATATCCTAAATTCAACAAAGTTGGTTTAGGAATTGTACTCATTTCACAAGATAAGGCATTGTTACCTTATTCATTTTTATTGTGGGAAGGTGGTACCAATAATGAAGCCGAATACCAAGCTCTTATCACAGTCTTGGAGTTAGCGCTTCAATCACAAGTGAATCACTTAAAGGTGAAAGGTGATTCAGACTTGGTAATCAAACAAGTCAATGGGGATTATGCCATCAGAAAAGAAGAGTTAATCCCTTTGTATGATTACGTCAGAAAGTTAATGGCGGAATTCCCTTCAGAACCGACATTTTCTTATGTCCCATGATCACAAAATGCTCAAGCTGATGCACTGGCTAATATAGCCACAGCTCTAGCAGATCCAAATCGGGACGAGACAACCATCAGTATTGCCCACCATTGTGAAATTTCACATTTTGTTCAAGCCAGAACAGAGGAAATTAATGAAATTAGTCCCATTCCTAAACCGTATGGTCATACTACAGGATGGATGTCACCTATCAGGGAATACCTTCAAAATGGAACACTTCCACCCAATAGAGCCGAGAAAGAACAAATCCGGCGATGTGTGGTCAATTTTACAGTTTATGATGGCCCAAACCACCTAGAGAAAATTCTCTACAATTGTGGTTTTGATGGAGTTCTATTCAGATGCATTTATGGTGAAGAGACAATGGTTGTCATGAAAGAAGTGCATGCAGGAGTCTGTGGTGCCCACCAGTCTGGACATAGATTGTCTGATCAAATTCGAAGGCTTGGATACTTTTGGCCTTCAATGATACAATATTGTGTTGATTTCAAAAAGAAGTGTCATTCATGTCAAGTACATGCCAACTTCATTCATGAACCTCCAGAGTTGCTTCATACAACTAAATACTCATGGCCATTTTCCACATGGGGAATGGATGTGGTGGGACCTTACCCTTCAGCTACGGCCAAGCAGTTTAAGTACATTCTTACTGCTATTGATTTCTTTTCCAAATGGGCAGAGGTAATACCTCTCAAGGAAGTCAGTTCTAAATTCATTGTTAGCTTCATCAAGTCTAACATCATTACTAGATTTGGTGTCCCTCATACCATATTGATGGACAACGGAACCCACTTCTATTCTTCTGAGGTGAAAAAAAATTGTATCAAGAATACAACATTAAATCCAACCATTCTTCTCGGTATCATGCGGCAGCCAATGGCCAAATAGAAGCCTTTAACAAGACTCTTTCAAATATACTGCAAAAGATGGTGGATAAAGATAAGAGGTCATGGCCTGATAAAATCTTTCATGCTTTATGGGATTATCGGACTACCACCCGCAATGCAACGCGGTCAACTCCATATTCGTTGGTATATAGAACAGAAGTAGTCTTGCCAATTGAAGTTCAATTTCCCTCACTCAGAGTAGCCATTTGTGATCAGTTATCTACAGATGAGAAATCCCAAAAGAAATTGAATGAATTGGAACAGTTAGATGAGAAAAGATTGTGCACTTTGCACCACTTGGAAATCTATCAGAATCGAATAGCACGAGCTTTTAACAAAAAAGTTCGTCTTCGTTCATTCATTTAGGGAGAATTGGTATTAGTTCTCAGAACTCCAATGATACCAGGAAAGAAACCTCCCATGATTGAGCCAAAATGGGAAGGACCTTATTCATTACTTAGGGTCTACTCCAATGGAGCTTATTCATTAATCTCGATGGATAGAGAACTCATTACTACTCCAACTAATGCCATATTTTTGAAGAAATATTTTGTATAAAATACAAAGTATTCACTCTCATGTCCCCTCAACATGACACTAAACTGTGCAGCACCAGTTCGTCCTTGCTATATGATGTTAAAACTATACAGAAATGGTCCTGTATAACCTTAAACTACAACTTCGTCCCACACGACGTTAAACTGTGAAAAAGTTCCCTAAATGGTCCAGTATGACCTTAGACTGCAACTAGGTCCTGTATGACCTTAAACCGCACCATCCACGGTCCATGCATATGACCTTAAACTATTCGCACTTTCGTCCAACATGACATTAAACTGTGACGTCCTAACTACATGACGCTAAACTGTATAAAAGTCCCTTACATCCAGCAAGATGTTAAACTGCACCATCCACGGTCCATGCATATGACCTTAAACTATTCACACTTTCGTCCAACATGACGTTAAACTGTGACGTCCTAACTACATGACGCTAAACTATATAAAAGTCCCTTACGTCCAGCAAGACGTTAAACTGCACCATCCACGGTCCATGCATATGACCTTAAACTATTCTCACTTACGTCCAACATGACGTTAAACAGTGAAAAAAATCCCCAATGCGTCCAACATGACGTAAATGGTGTGTTATTTTGTCCTTACTGCATGACATTAAACTGCGCAGTCCCCCTTTCGTCCAACATGATGTTAAACTCTATTGTCCCCATCATCCTAACTACATGACGCTAAACTATACAGAAATTCCTTGATACATCCTACATGACATTAAACTGTATTTTGTCCCTACTACATGACACTAAACTGCGCAGCACCAATAGTCCTAACTGCAAGACTTTAAACTGCATAGTCCCTTTATATGTCCTATATGACATTAAACTATGCATTCTTAAGCTTTTTGTTACCTCTTGTTTCTCACACCGAGTATGACTCACGTGATCTTAGAGAAAACATCAACCGTAACACTCTCTTTGGGCTGCTAACCGTGTATAAGTGCCAACAACATTTTTTTTATTATTTAGATCTTTGTCCCCAAGAACAAATTGATCATTAATTCATTCTTTAATTGAACTACATGGACTTTGATCCTTTCCCTCCAGGCTGGGTATGTAGGCAACCTCCCAGGGTTCAAGCCCAAAAACAATCTCTTCACATCGGTTCACCACCATCTCATATGATGTTGATTCGTGAAACCGCCCCTAGAATCAATATCTTTACATTGATTCACTTTAGTCCTTGTTATATGACGTTAAACTATGCAACACTTTTTTCCGGTACGACAATAAACTACAATACTCTTTGATTTACTCATTTGAGAGAGAACTATTATTGACATTGATTTTTCAGTCATGTTTAATTTCAAAAGACTACGTGCATACATGGTAATACCTAAACTTTTTATCTCAGGTTAAACCATCATTGCACTAAAGTCCCCTTTCACCCTTCACATGTACGAACCAAATTTGTACAAAGGGTAGTTCTATAACTATGTGGGCTTGATTCCCATCCTTATGGGATACGTAGGAACATTCGAGTATCCCTCGAATCCAGCCCCAAGTCTTTTGGGCCTAACCCCAAATTTCACTTTCAGTCCCTTGGCTGAAAAGTCCTCATGAAAACACACACTGTGTATTCATTATTATGGTCCGAACTCTATGACCCTAAACTAAGATCTCTCATACTTTCGTCCTACACGACGTTAAACTGCATTTCAAGAACTACGTATGGCTTGATTCCCATTCTTATGAGATACGTAGTGAAGTCCAAAATTTCAATTCAGGACCCAGCCACAACATGATTATGGTTATCATTGACCTATGTATCTCTATATACATTGGACAATACCCATATTTATGTGTTATAATCCTAACCTTAAATATTTTCAGATCTTCATAACCTTTTTCATGACTTTTAGTCACAAAAATGTCAAAATTATGAGAATTTGTTTGCCTGACTATGCAGCACGTGCCCATAGGTGGCCTTGCATAAACAGTCTACATAACAGAATTGTCAGCCGAAAGATGCTATTTATTTGACCATGCAGCCAATGCCCTTAGGTGGCCCTGCATAATTCAACCCCATAACGGGTTTGTTGGATAATAGTAACTTCATTCATGGGAAGAATGCCTCTTTTGTCCTCATTTGTCTTAAATGACGGTATATAGGGATCTGCAAAAGATAGCCATCCTTAACATATTTGTCCCATGTCCTTTTTCATGATCTGGAAGTATTCAAGTCTATGGTTTATACTCTCCATATTCTCGTTCCCTACGTTTGGGTCAGACCTTCGTAGGAGTGATATTTATTCAATTCTTTGATATTCTTGTTCGGAAATATCTTCTCCATATTCAAGTACCTCTTTCCATACAAAAAAATCTATAATTTAGAAAATTTGAATCTCCATAAACTTTCACTGGCTTTTAGTACTAGGAAAGTAAATTTCTGAGAGTTCTTTTGCCTGACTATGCAGCACGTGCCCATAGGTGGCCTTGCATAAACAGTCCACATAACAGACTTTTCAGCCGAAAGATGCTATTTATTTGACCATGCAGCCAATTCCCTTAGGTGGCCCTACATAATTCAACCCCTAATGGGTTTTTGTCAAATAATAGTAACTTCATTCATGGAAACTAATTCTTCTAATGCCTTTTAGCTCTTTTTCATATCATTCCTCATATTCAAATATTCATAAGCCATAGTTTACATATTTTCCCTCATACTTGTGTATGGTAATATGTTTTCAGATAAATTTTCAAGGAATTGAATCAATTTTAATCCATTTTGGTCAAATCTATTTCGACCTTAAACATTAGCCCCTTTATGTCCGGCATGCATGACTTTAAACTTCCCACAAAAGACAAAGGAACTCGGAATAAAAATCAAGTTCCAGCTCACTAAATATACATTTTTGTATGATTTAGGTAATATTGAGCAATTAAAAGGTTCAAAGTTTGTAGGGTTATTTGTAATAATCCTAGTAAAAATCAAACTATGCTTACTAAGCCCATTGGCTTAAGTAAATTTGAAGCAAGTAGTGAAAGAATGCAGGTACAAATGATTGAAAGTGAAAGTGTTTTTCATTGATGCACAAGAGTTAGAAGGACATCCACAGACTGGAGTCTCTTCTCTTTTTTAAAGAATTACAAGAGGCTTTCAATATAACTCTTCATTTGATTTACGGCATCCTGAGATTTATCAGTAGTTACTTGAAGCTCGTGCACTTGACCAGCTTCACTCTTTTCATCTTGATGAAGTGACTTCTTAGCATCTGCGATGGATTTCATGCCATTCATATGAGTTTCATCCAATGATTTATTAAGATGATCAAGTTCCCCAATAACAGCATCTAACTGTTGATGGAGTTGCACCTGCTGGACAAATTTTTCTTTAATTTTATGCTTCAGCTCCTTCATCTTGGCAGCATAATCAGCTTCATCTTGGGATACCGCAGCCTCAAATTCGCCTATGTTGACTGATAGTTTCGCTCTGATCAAATCTTCGCGACTTTTTTGAGCCTGCTCCCTCTTGAAAATGATCTGTTTCACTGTGGCGTGGATCTTTTCATATCCAAAACCACCAAGTCCTAATATAACAAATTGGGATGACAATCGAGGAATTTTCGATGGTAGCTCTTCTAAAGGCACCCCAGATATGATGTTCCATATGTTGTTCCATGCCTTACGTCATGAAAAGCTGAACGCTTTAAGCATCTATGGATCTGATTCAACATCATCGTCAGAGGGGGGCATGGAATCTGGAATTAATGCACTTAAAGAAGTGCCATGTCCTGCTTTACCCCCCCTGATTAGTGCTTCTTCACTTTCAATTCCTGTTGGGGCAGAGGCTGAGGCCTCACCTCGGGATCTAGTCATTGCAGTTGATGGTCCTGCGTGATTAATTGAAAGATTTAGTTAGCTTCAACTGATAACAAAAGAATAGATTGTCTTGCGAATAATGTACAATCACAAATATTGTTATCCCTTACCCAAGGATGGTTCAGAAACCTGAGAAGACTTCTCCCCATCTTTCCCGTTCTCAACAGGATTTTCAAGATGGGTCTCAGGAGGGTTTATTGGGTTTAGCTCTACTTGAGATAATGTTTCTGCAATGGTAGGGTTGACATCAATGTCCACACCCTCTTCAGGCATTGGCAGTTCAGCAGCTTCTACAGAAGAAACTGCATATTGTTTTCAGTCATGGTTAGAAGTGTAAATTTTTAAAAAAAATTGGGCGAAGGGTAGCACAAATGCCCAAGGTCTTATAAATCACATGACAACTTAGCATGATCATAAAATTCTTCGAAAGTCATTCCTTGATTCATCATTTCATCCAATGATATTTCAGAATCCTGGTTAGTCTCACCAGTGGAAGCATTTGCTACATCTTCTTGCCGACTTATGTCCTGCAACCCCTGACCCTGGACAGCATCTTCAGCAGTAGGAGGGATACTGGGAATGGATGATAGCTCTTCTCCAGGAGATTCCAAGTCAGCTTGGGTCTGTGATTGTTCTACAGCACCCTCCATGGCCTTTGAAGGAGGGTCAGTCCCTTCCCTCAAGGGGGAAATTGAAGAAGCCCATGAAATCCTCAGAAATATGAGTAACCATGTGATTATGAGTATAAACTCATGATTATTCTAAGGACATACCGCTACTAATGAAGCGTTTAACTGTGGATTTACTTCTTCGTTGCATTGTCTTCTTTTGTTTTTTCAGAGTATCAGTAGTCTCCCTTATTGGAACTTGGATTGGCGAATGGAAGGCTATGTCCAGCGCCTCATTCATGGCCTGCTGGCCTGGAGATATCTCGCCTGGTTCGCGAGGAGAATCAGCAGCAGCCCCGATAGCAGTACCACCAGGGCTATACTGTGGCGAAGGAACCCCAGTTCCTTTCTTTGCAAGATGCGAGATGAAGAAAATAACTTCTTTAAGTAACAAAGCTTCAACTGAAATCAAGTTGCAAAGAAAATAAGGAAAGAAAACTTACATCTTCAGGAGCCACGTACTCTTGCCATTCCTCATCTCCAGAACCACCATCCCCCTTAGTGGCGCCACGATCAATCATTTCCTTCACCCGCCTGGTGATAGGAACCGAGTCATCAGTGGCATATATGAGCATTTTCAGCTCTCTGATGTAAGCTCTCACTTCATTGGGGTTATCTTTGTATTGAAGATTTTTATAAGCTATAAGATTTCCTATTCCAAGAAGTTGTATGCCCTCACACAAATCCATCCAGGCGGTCTTAGTACCACAGTATAAGCTCTGCCATAGCTGAATAGCCTCTGGCCTTAGATATGAAAGCTGTGAGGAAGGTCCTACAATTTTTGATTTTAATTTCTTCCCAGCTCCTGCAACTACAGATAGAGAATAAGAAAGTAAGACTTATTACTTTATAAAGTAGCAGTGATTGAAATTAATACAATGAAACAACTCACCAGGAGTTGATGGAGTGGGTCTTTTAATTCTGGCCAGAGGATTATATCGGGCACGAAACCGCTTTGCTGCCGGTTGTACCTCATCATCCCCATCATGATAATCCGATGAATCAGTTCTAGAAGAGGAGTCTGTTGAACCTATTTCAGGTGGGGAAGCGTCACATTCATGAGGAAGGGTTTCTTTCTCTACAGTCCTCTTCCTCTTTCCCACTTGATATACTAGGTGATTCAATATCCCTTTGGGGTACGATGCTATCCAGTGTTCGGAATAATATGTAGTCAAATTATGTGTCGCTTTTTCAAATGGTAGATCAAATACTGCCCCAGTCTTCTCTCTTGATGTCAGCAGCCATAGTTGTCGAGCAACCATCGGATGTTGCTCTAACCTGATATGTACCGGAGGGGATACAACAATCTGTTACAGACATTTGAATTAGCGTGCAAATCTATATGGAGCATAGGCCTCACATATGATCTCTCCATCAATCCTGGATACTAACACACCATCTCTGCAAGCTAGCATGTATGCCCTCAAATCCAAATGGGTTGTCCCATCATCAACAAACCGCTCGGATGGCGGACTTCCATAGGGAAAGAAGTTGAATTCCTTAAACCTGCTCAGCCTCACTTTCATGTCATAACCATTAACATCTAATGGAGAAATTCCAGAGAATGATTGCACTGACGGTCTAAAAGAGCTTCCAGGAATTTGTAATCCATTCTGTACATTGTAATTCCTGAAGTGAGTGGCGATCCATCCCCACAAAACCTGGAATGGTCCCACTATTCTTAAAGGAGATTTACCCAGGAATACATGAAGTAAACTCCTGTGAATCTTTTCTAAAATGGGGGTAGCTAACCCAACCATTTTTCCCTCAGCCAACTCTTCCGCAATGACGAAGGTCCCTGGCCTAACACCTCCCTTCGAATCCCTGACCGGAAAGAGATAAACACTGAGCCACATTGCCAAGAAACCCGCCAGATGAATTTTCTTTGGAATTCATTGATTCACTTCATATCCCTACTTTTCAAACTCTCCCGCTTCTAGAGTTGGCCAGAATGTGCCAGGAGCTCCTCTATTCTCAGGTTTTGGACAGGTGGTAGGACGTCTGGGGCTGGTATCCTTGGATTTCATTTTTTTGGATCCTTTTTCTTTTGGCTCCATCCCTTTCTTCTCAATAAGAAACACATTCATCCATTCTTCCAGATGAATATCTTTTCTAAAATGAGTTAATGAGGTCTCTGAACTCTTGAGCCTGTGGAAGATTTTAAATAATTCTCGAGCTAAAGCAGGAGTCTTCTCTGAATCATTCCAAGTCACCTTGGGAGGAATGAATTCATCATACATATCACCCAAAATTGGATCCCCTGAGATCTTGTGGACATCCCAAAAACTGATACCTACTTCTCCATGAGTCAAATGGAAAGCATTAGTTGTTGGGCTCCAGTGGCTGAGTATCTCTGGCACGAAGTTATCATGTCTGTAAACATATGTTTGCCCAACCCAGACAACCTCATATATTGCAGCTCTCTTCAGATCCTCGATAAACTCTGCGCAGGTCTGTCGCACCCAGTATGCCCACATCCAAGTTGGCTTCACACCTCCCCCAGGACGAAAATCCCAACTTTTCTTCCAGCCATTGGATTGATCCATCTGAGCATTTCGGAAGATTGAAGGATGACAGTGTGGTTGAAGCTCAGGTGTATGTTTTTTCAGATCTGGTGTGCAAGGGCTATGATGCATCACATAGGCCTTCTCTACTATTCCAGCAGTTAGAAATACTCCTCCACCTGAGATATTTGCTGAAGCAAAGTTGGTATAATTCTGAAACCACTAAAATGGAAGATAATTATTTACTTCTGGAATAATGACTTCTTTTAGATGACCATAGCCATACAAAGGTAGATAAGTGCTTTGAGGAATGTTGAGATGATATTTCTTCAGATACTTAGCCAAATCTGGAAGACTATTATCTTTGACAGTATAATAATCATGGCCAATGATGTTCATCATATCATCTATCCGCTTGCTAGCCAGTTCATCAATTAATCCAGGTCTAAGAGCCATTAATTCTGCACAAAGAGTTGAATAAATTATTTTATAAATGAATTAATTTTTCACAAACTTTGTGAAAGAAATAAAAAAAATGGCTAAGGCATTAAGGCGCGCAAGTACGGAGATGTCACGCAAGTGTTACATATTCCGCGCATGTTTTTGTCGCGCATGTATCACCACGCAAGTCCTATTACCTTGAGATTAGCGTAGTAGCGAGGAAACAGTGGAAAAAAGAGACTTGCGCGGCGAAGATGACTTGCGCGACGAGAGCTCGAGAAATTCGGGATCATATGATATACACGACCAAAAGATGTGTATTTATAGGCCAGGAAGCCTATCTGCGTGCCCTACCCAGTGCGCTTAACGCCTGCGCGGAGAGAACTTGCACGCCGCCTCTGCGCCATGAAGACTTGCGCGCCCCCTTTTCCTTTGGATGTATTCAATTTCCTCAGAGTCAAATCCTCATTTCTCTCCGGATCCAACTCTGAGGGGGGGACTTTTGTTGACGCTCCTTTCGTCACAGAATCTAAAAATTGGAAAAGGGGAATATCTGAGCTCAAAGTGATTCAACCTTTGAAGAAAACATCAAAAATCGACAAAGGGATGAACAAGGAAAACTTTTCCCATAGGCCGCGCAAGTTCCTTCATGGTCGGACAAGTGGACTTGCGCGACGCAACTTGGCGCGCAAGTGACTTGCGTGACCTAATTGATAACCGCCCGGTAACTGCCCGGGGTCTTCTCCTGCCTATAAATAGACCCTGTAGGCCCCCCATTCGAGAGGATCTTTTTCCAGAAACTCGGATTAAAGCTCCCGACGCCCAAGTCTCTTCTCAAAGCTTCCGGAACACTTCTAAGGTAATTTCTTACCTAGAACGGAAGATCTTAAGAGAGGGAGGAAGGCCTAAGTGTTGAAACTCATCAACACTTTCACGCCTGAGTGACCAGCCCTTAAGGGAAATGGTCACACTTGTGCGCCGCCTTACTCATTCGATAGAACTTGCGCGTCCATTTTCTGAAAGAACCTCAAGAGGATTCTAAAGGCTTTAATAAAGAGTCGCTCAAGTATTTCAATGCTGGTTAACCATCACGCAAGTACACCATGTGTCGCACAAATATACATGCGCAACCAATACTTGCGTACCCACGCAGTACTTTCACGTCTTCTAAGACTTGCGCGCCCCTTCCTTTTTGGGTGCCTTTCTTGCCCATTTCACCCCTCTTAAGCCATTATACTTCCTTTTCATGATTCAGTCTTCAAGACACTCTTCAAAGCCATTTATGGCATGATTTCTTGATTTGACTTCCTTATCTAAAAGGAACTCTGTGTAATATCTCTCAAAACCTAGTGATTTAAATATCCTTATGTCACTAAATATGGAGAGTTCATTCATTCAACCTCATCCTTTAAAATGAGAGAATCCTTAACCTGGGTCTCCTTTTCAGGAATAATCCCCAGTCATAAGTCCTCTAATTTAGGAATCCTTTTCAGGAGTAATCCCCAAACCATAATCCTTAACCTGGGTCTCCTTTTCAGGAATAAGTCCCAGTCATAATTTTGGGCTTCCTTCTCAGGAGTAAGCCCCAAGTCCCCTAACCTGGGTCTCCTTTTCAAGAATAAGTCCCAGGTCCCCTAATCTTGGGCTTCCTTTTCAGGAATAAGCCCCAAGTCCCTTAAATTATATTTAACCAGTCCTAATTTATGCATGATCTGGGATTCCTTATCAGGAGTAAAACCCAGTTATCAATCCTCTTCTAATTTGGGATTCCTTTTTAGGAATAAATCCCAAGTTAGAGTATTCAAATCTCCATGAAGCACATATACCTTTACGGACCCTGTTCCTGGATTTTCTCCCTAAAGTAAATCCTCTGGGCAGTCATACATACATAAGCCCCAAACCATTTCTTATGATTACATCTTTCATGGCTCAATTTTCTATTTTATTACTAATACCTCTTGTTTCTCACATCGAGCATGACTCACGTGAGCTTAGAGGGTAAAAGTAATTATGACATCCTTCTTTGAGCCATCAATCATAAACATCATACTCTTCCATTCGAACTACGTGGGTTCTGATTCTTTTTCCAAAACAAAGGATATGTAGGTAGCCCATCTATGGGTTCGATCCCAGCTCTGAAATAATTCATGCCCTTCTGAATGACAATAAACTTCAAGTTCCCCACTGAGTGGCTTTAAAACCAGCCTGGTCATCATAATGATCAAGAGACATTTATATGAATGTTTTGAAGGTTACCATTGACCAAGAATATCTAAATAGATATAGATGATTCTCTATTGATGAAGAACCACGAATACATATAAAAGATTCTCTAAATTTATTACATATTTAATCATTGATTGTCAAAACTAAAGGAAAAGCTCATTTTATACTTTGTAATGTAATAAGGATTCACGAACATAACTTAAATCTATAAAGAGAGTCCCGGAATAGACAATAATTCCCCTCAAAAAGGTGTGATGAGTCCGACCTCCCATCCTCTCGACCAATGAAAATTCCTAAGCCTCATTAGTCCACAAGCTAATGAGCGCCTACCTTTAGAAAGTAGGTCCAAATGGATGGGGAATCATTGGATGTTTCCGGTTCTACGAACAAACCCATTAGAAACCGATCAGAACGTTTGAATCTCCCATCCAGGAGGTCATCCCTAAATTCTGAGGGAAACAAGGTCCAACTTTGATGTTGTCATTTTCTTAGTGGGATTGTATTCTGGCTTGGTTATTCTTTACAGCTTTACCTTCTGTCATACTCTCTTCTGGGGTTATAGTGGTATGCAATCATTTTCATTACATAGTTATTTCACTTGCAAGAATATGTGTATTATAGTTTCATGCACGTGTTAAGGTTGTTAGGAAAATTCCTCCCATTTGTAAGATATGACTACTCAGCACTGGAATCCAGCCCCTGGCCTATTTGAGGCAGGCATGGGGTAGTCACGACACAGAACCTAGGAGATAGGTCATGACAGACCTCACTATGAGTTATTTTCCTCCCATTTCACTTAAATGAACAGATCCTAGTAGAGTTGCACTCATACCATTAGTACATGATCTTTTATATAATCATGAAAGGGTTATAAATTATCCACTTCCTAATGATAATAATCAAATGAAATAATGGGGAAATTTCGATAAAAATATTATTACTTAAATCCTTAAAGTTGGTTGGTATTGATGTTAAAATTTAAAATCTCAAATATGAGGTTTATCTCTAAATCATAATGCACGATATCAAAAGTAACGTGTAATAGAATATCCCCTTAAAAAAGTGATGACACCATCTTCCCTTGCTCAAAGTAAAGGTCATGATCAATGGTATCAAAATGAAATACTTATAATTTCGTGAATTTTAACTTCCTATTCATTTTTTAAAAAATTCTTTTTTATATTTTTTAATTTATTGAGAATATATTATTAGAATGAATTTCACATCCACAACCAAACCCCAGATGATAAAAATAATTGGTGTGGTAATGTTGATTTTTTATTCTCTAAATTCAAAACCCCTTATTTTTCTTCTTTTCATTATTTTTTCATTTTTTCACTTTTTTCCATAACATAAAACTATACAATTAGAGTTAATGAATTATGAACCCTTACTAATATGTAAATGGGACCCCCACACTTATTCCTAAAAATATAGTGCAACTCTTCTAAAATTTAATCCTTTACCCTCATGTATCAACTTTATAGTATCATGAAATGTACCATGAGGAGAGCAGGACTAGATATATTTGTCTAATAATGTGGCTAATTCCTAAAAAGGTTATTCTCAGATTTTAGGGGATAAATAAGGATTAATTGAAAATTTTTGACTCAATGACAAGGGATAAATCAATAAAAATTCCTCAATCATATTGAATTTAACTTTTCATAAACATAGATTGGACAAGTTAGAATGCATGTTCTAGTATGTGGAATGACCAATGATATCTTAATAAATATGCCCAATGTATATTTGAAAAATTGGTTCTTTAAATCCTCACGAAAATGGATCATAAGAATTTTTACAATCACTCATGTAATGGATATTATTAACAAACCAATCCAAATGATTTTTTGAAACTCAAAGAAAGAAAAAGTAGGTAAATATCATTTTCATGAATAAACCAATTCCTTAAAATTATGTTTTATCAGATTAAAATATATTCATCACTTTAATAATTTAGTTATCTATCTTAATCATTCAATATCATTAGAATTTAAATGTATAACATGGAATTATTGGATTTTTATGAAACTCGTGCCTCCTAGATTATTCAAGTAAAGTAAAGAATTTTATGTGTGATCATGAAAATTCTATTTTAACGCTCATAAAATATTTGAATAAAGTAAAAAATATAAATAGAAAGGTGAAAAACTATGTAAATTAATCTATAGAATTCTTCTCTCTTCATTACCTTAGTTTTGGGATATTTTGTACTATCATCATGGAACTAAAAAATAAAATCACTCATTTAAGTGTAAGGACCATGTCATTAATTCTAAAAATGATAGAGGGTAATTAGGATACATCATAATATAATCCAAAAATTAATTCCTAATAAATAAGTTAAAATATAAATTCTTATAAAAATGTGAAAGATTAGTAAGATAAATCATAGTTTAACCACTCATGTGGGCCGAGGGATTTGACAACCACTAAACCAACAGTAATAGTTGTCATCCAAATTCTAATGTTGGGTGAAGATTATTTGATTTGAACCACCAACACATATTTATTATATATTAAATTACTTCTACCTTTTTCATGAGGAATCTATAGATAGATTACACCAAATCAATCCCCTTAGAAATGAGTTATATCTTGCATGATGGGGGTAAGATGATTTATGAGTTATCTTCCTTCTTGGTTATCACTTTCACACACTCTTCTTCACTCTCTAATTAATTCTTAAGGTATTTTGAGTCAATGGAATAATTCAAGGGAAATAAAAAACATATTTTTATTTTGACTAAACTACAACATGAAGAATCATTATCAAATTCATCCAATTTCAAAAAATCATCTTATATCTTTGTTTCATATAGAAAATAATGTTGGATATCATCATATATTACAACCAATAATTGTTCAAATTGTTCTATGAGCTCAATGTGTTCCTCATCATGTGTATATTCCTTTTCATAATCTTCATCTAAGTAGAAACATGAGTTAGAAGAATATGATAATTGAAAATAGTATCAGTGATACTCAATTAATTTTTAGAAAAATTAAATGAGAATGAGTACATGAAAGGTTCATATCTTAGGGATGGTTCTTCATCAATGTATTCTTCAATTGAATGTGCCTGTCAAATTAGAGTGGTAGAAGATGGAGAAGGTAGTCTAGATCCTCCATATTCTTTTAAAATTCCACAACTGGTGTGATTTTTTATTCTTCCAATTCTATATAGAGATAAATATTTGATGATGATTTTAATCTTTTAACTATGGGGAGATCATATTTATCTTTTTATTATTTTTATAAGCCTTCAAAATCTATTTTATCATCTATCATACATCAGTAGAAAAATATTTATATTTAATCACCACTCTATATTTTTGAGAGAGGTGGAATACGTCATTAATAAATTTCTTCTTATCCTCCTTGATTTTGTCAATTTAATAAATTAGTTGGGAAATTTTTTCAACTACTGGCTCAGGTTTGGGTTTATCTTGAAACAAACAATTTATTTGATCCATTTTTCATTGTATCACTTGTATGTCTTCAAAAATACATTAAAACTAATCATTTATATCATTGTTAACCATTTTTTCCTTTTTTACACTTTTGAGTAATAAATATATGTTTAATAAGGTCAGTTTGAATACATCATGGAAAAATATTTAAATATTTTTTTAAAAATAATCTATTTTAAATTGTGAATGGAAAAGTGAATGATAATCCACCTGGATCCCTAAAAATGGTGCCATTTTTTGACATAGCTATCCTTGGGATATGAAAAAACTAATATATTTTTCCTTTTATATTATAATTCCTGACTATGGTCATCTCACTGGAGGATGTTCACATTCGACCACACTATAATCGTAGTTCACATCTTGGTTTTTTTGTTTTTTCCATTTTATGAAATCACTGAAATTGAGGAGGAGAAATATGGTAAAATACAACACAACTAATATATTCCATGAAAAATAGAATGTTTTCAAGTTAGTGTAGAAAGGTAATAAGCCTAATAGATTCATCCATGGATAAACTTTATGAACCAGTTTTAAATCTACAAAATTCAAACACTCCATAGTATGTTTGAAAACCATCTTCTACCCAATTGTAAATGCACAGTGAACTCAACAATATCCAATAACATCATACATCCACCTCCTAAATTGAGGGAGAAAGGTTTCCAAATAATAAGATAATATTTATATTACCACTACAAGTAGTAAACCCACCAAAATCCATTCATCGATTAATATGATTAATATATAAACTATAGAATGTGATTAAACACTTGATTAAACCCCTATGATATTCATCAGGTTAGTTACTTATAACCATGAGTATTATAGTTCAAAGTGGTGAAATACAGAAACAGTGTGTGAGGGAGATATATATATATAGAAATGGAAACTTTTAATTGAAAAAATGTAGAATGGGTTATATAATAAATAAACAAAAAAACTATATCAATCTCTAAATAAAAAATAGACTCCTACCATTATTCAATAGATGATCCCTCTTGTGAGGTGTGGTACTATTCTACTAATAGGAAAATGACCTACCCATGTCTCCTCATTTCTATTTACTTATATATTATTTTCTATTGATGGTTATTTTTTTAACTTATTATTTTGATATCTTCATTTATCTACATATATATCATGATGATATTATGATTTTGATATGTTCTCACTGAGACTCTCTGTGGTTTGGACATTAATTTTGTAGTGCAGGACCCCCTATACTAGTTTTCCACTACATGGATCTACAAGGATATTTTGTAGCCAACTACTTAATGTAAAAACCATCATATTCATCAAAAACCCACTTCATCCATATTTAGTACCTCTATAATTCATGAAAACCCTAAGGTGAAGCGTATTTTATTCAAAATCATGCTACAACAAGCCACAGGTAAACAATTAAGCCCATAAAACATCGTTAATATCTAGTTTGAACTCCTTTGATGCTTCTATGATTTAAGGCTGGTATAATGTGTAGTGTGTGTAAATTATCTAGTGGATTTGGCTTTACTTTTATGTTCCAAGATGCTCCATACAGCTTACCATTGGTGGATTCAGTGTAGAAGTGGTGGTCTAAAAACCCTTATGTATCCATTAGAAATATAATGTTACCTTTATCAAACACATAAAAATTTGGGGGTTCTTTTATGAGGCAACTGCCTACCCTTACACAAGAATTATTACCTTTTCATATCTCTTGTATTACATTTTTTAAACCATCATTATCTTTTTATAGTGCTTGAAATACATTGGTACAACTATGAAGAAGAAATATTACATTTATGAAATAGTGAAATTATCTTTACATAGAGCACAAAAAACTGAGGGTACCATTATCTAGCCTACTTTACCATTATATAGCACTTGAATTCCATGGGTACTGTTACGCTGCCATAACCTCGCCCGTATGCAACCATTGAAATCCATGGGTTTCTCATATACGATGACTTAAATTTTTATATTATCCATATATAGAACCTAAAAACCCCTCCTTTGTATAGGTAGAACATTTAACCCTTATAAATTACCATGCCCCTATGTTTGGGTAAATAAAAGATTCCATATTTTTATAACCTAAATTAACCTTTTAAATTCATCAGTTTTAGTGCCTTTTTCTCAAAATGAGTTCTTTAACAAAAAAACCCCCAAATTTTTATTAAATCAATTAATTACGTAGTGAAAATGTTTATAAATATTAAAATTAATTCATAAAATTTCATTAATAATTCATGAAAAATAAGTGTATAAAATACATTATATTATATAGTTTTTAAAGCACTTATGTTCATGATGGATATTTTGGGGTTGTTCGTATTATAACCTCAAAATAAATTTAGTTAATTGATCATTGTTAAAAAATGTTGTGTACCATTATCTATTGACTATTAAATATTTTATAAACATCATATTTATGTATTGGATTCACTTTTTGACTAACACATCTAAAGTTATCATGAATAAAAATTACATTAATTCTAGAAGGTGGTATTCCACTTATACGCACGAATGACGTTATCATTTTAAAATGGATGGATGGCTAAGAAGTTAAGTAATATATTATATTTTAAGAGTAATAATAATTTCATATACATTTATATTCATCAATTATATCCTTATAACCGTCGAAGTTATGTGGTAATGGAAAATAAAATACAACCCTTCATAGAGATCGTAATCCACATGTACACATGAGTGAAGGTTTCATTTCCCATTGGATAGAAAAAAAGATGAAAAATGGTCATGACATCAACATAACAACGTTTTTCTATATAGAAGTTACTTATTTTATATATTATCAGAGTTAAATAATATTTTATGTACGTATAATAAGAAATAAACATAAAAATATCTGATTAAGAGTTATACCTTTTGTTTCAAAACCTCAATTGGATTACACCTTAAGACTTATAGGTTTGGTATTTTTGTGTGACCATAACCTCTAAAATGTAAAGAGGTATGTTGGTAATGCGTTTGAGTAGGTATTTATTAATCGAAAAGGCTCAGGGTATGTGAATAATGTAGGGTAAGGGGGTTCCCTTTTCTAAGTGTGGGGAGGAGCACAATTGTAATTATTCAATGTTTCAAAAAATATAAAGTCTAAATCATTTTATTGTTGATAAAAACTATAAAATTTAAAATATTTGGTGATAAGGGTCAAAATCTTTTCCCAAATAATATTTATTATAATATTGTTTGACCATATCACTTAGTTTTTACCTCAATTAACTTGTTTTCTCTTTACCACGGTAACTAATTTTTACCATAATAACTATCCAATATGAAATAAATTTAATTGAATATATTTAGAAATTTATTCATCAATATTAAAAATTTAAAATATATTTTTTTCAAGAATCTATTTTTAGAAGTGGTGTAAATTAGTTTTATTATAAGCACGAAAAATTCAATGAAAAACATTTTTTTAGAAAAATTTGTTTTTCAGATTAAAAATAAATTTATAGAAATATCAAGTATAATTATGAATAATATAGAATTAATTGGATTATTATTTATAAGATATGAAAACATTTACTATAAAACCAATCCATAATAGAGTGGGACAGTATAAATACTTGAAATAAAATCTATTTTTTTTTTAAAAAAGTGAAATTTGCATGATTCACTCACAAATCTATCCTTTAAGAAAATACAACAAAAAATAACCCTAAAAAACATTTCATATAATGATATAAAAAATTATTCTCATTTCATCAATTTAAATTTCATAATTTTACAGTTTTATCTTTTTAATAAAACTCTAAAATCTATAAAAAACAATCTAGTTAGAATAAAAATATTTCCTTTTTGATTTAAAAATTATTTAAATTTATTATAGTGAATATGAATCCATAAAATATAATAAAAAATATTATGAAGTCATAAATTTTATTTGTTCTTAATATTACCTAGTTTTACCATTATTCTCCATTAAATAAAGTACATCCTTACAATTTTATTCACTGCTTAAACAAGTGAGTGTATTTTCCATCATATTTTTTTTCTGAATCTCATGTTTCTTATTCAGTAATAAAAAACTACTATAAACCCTTAAACAGGTGAAGAAAATTATTCTATTAAAACATCTCTCAAAGATCTATAATCTGAATATGATTTTCCACATAAGATATATTTTTTAATTGTACTACTTTATGGACCAAAATATGAGATTTATTAGGTACATATTTCCTTGAAAACAAATAATGAAATATATATTTTTCCTACAATAAATTTTGGGGTAAGGACACTAAGTTTGCAACTGATCTCCATTTTTATATAATTTCATATCGACTAATAAACCATGGACTTAATTTTCTATTCATTCAAAAACACATAAAAATATTCAACATGTTACTTTAATAAAGACATGATCTCCTACCTCAAATGATAGATACATCTATAGATTATTTTCATATATTATCTATCAACTCTAAGATACCCTCACATGTTAATTAATCATATTTATCTTCTCAACCTTATATTATACCAATTTTAGTTCCGAAAAGTTCTTTTCACTGACTTCATCCCAATATGAAGGAGTTAGATATCTCTTTATATATAATGCCTCAAAAGGTTTCATATTTATACTAGAATGAAAAATATTATTATATGAAAATTTCATAAATGAAATATACTAATTTCAACTTCCCAGATAATCCAATACGTAAAGCTGAAGCATATGTTTCAAAGTATGAATTGCTCACATCAATTATCCATCATATTGTGGATGAAAAGAAGTAATGGAATTTTATTAAATATCCAATAAATTATAAATCCCTATCCAAATATTAGATATAAATATAGGATCGTGATTAGATAAAATTGGGTGAGTGACTATTGTAACAAGACTATTTTTTAATGTAAAGTCTAGAAATCTGATCCAAAGATATAGTGTCTCAAACGGGTGGAAAATGTATAGTTTTCGTTAAATGACCAAAAATAAAAAAATATCAATATGACCATTATATGTATTTGGTAATAACACTATCAAATCCATGTATATGTTCTCCAATTTCCATTCTTACACTCAAAAATATTGAAGTTTCAACTTTTGTAGTTATTGTTTAGCTTTAGCATACTCACAATCCAAACATTTCCATAGAGAATAATATGAGAAATACTTAAATATTGGAGTCAAATGTTTCTTTATCATATTATTTAAATTATGGAATCTATTCAAATTAGTGATGTACCAAATGTAAATGAATATATGGATGTATTTAATAATAATTTTTATAGTTTTATTCATGATCTATATGTTGATATTTTTATTGTCTTAGTTCTTGATGATAAGATGATATCAAAAAAACCTCATTGAATAGCTTCATTTGATTTACTAAAATTTAATAACTGGTTACATGAGTTACTTGATAGGGTTTTCATCCACCCTACCACTTCACCATGGGGTGATCCTACTTTTTTAATTAGAAAAATAATTGTTCTAGGAGAATTTTAATTTATTATATATTCCTCAATAACCTTACAATTATTAATATGTATAATTTGACTCATATCATTAAATTTTTTATCATCATTGAGGAGCATGGTATTATTCAAATATTTATCCCAGGTTCAAGTAACATATATTAATATTAAAGGAATGGGTCACTATTAATATGGAATTCAAGACTAGGAATGGCTATTATGAGTTTGTGGTTATTCCTTTTGGGTTAGAAAGTGCATCTGTTTTATTTATATATTTAATTAATAGTGTTTTCCATGAGTATTTGGATACAGTTTTTGATATATTTACAGATGATATTCTGGTATATTTTAAAATATATGAATATTATAGGAAATATATAAGGATTGACTAGAAATTTTTAATAGAAAAAATTTTTATGGAAAGGTAAGAAACTTTGTATTTTTTTCAAGAGATTTAATTCCATTGAAATATTATTTCTAATGATATAATAATAGTATATCATATTAAGACTGAAGTTGTAGAATTTTATCCAATATTAATAAAGGTCAAAGATATTTTATGTATTCTTGGATTAGAGTGTTTCTACTGATGGATTTTTGAAAACATCTCTTGATTATAAAGACCACTAGAAAAGTTAATTGGAAAAAGAGTTATGTTTATCTGGATAAAGGAATGGGATGATTGTTTTTTGTAGTTAAAAAATGATTTTTTAACTCACATGTATTATACTCTCTATATTTAAATTGGGTTTTTATTTAAATTAATTCCTCTTTTAAGGGCCTTAGTTGTATCTTTATATGTAATTATTCGGTTATCTTGTATGCATCTCGTCAATTGAAACCCCAATAGTAGAATTATCCCACACATGACCCTGGGATGGTGGTTGTAGTTTTTTCTTAAACTTTATTGAAACATAAACTATATTTGATGAAATTTGAAATATATACCTATAATAAATCATTAAATTACATATTAACTGAAATATAATTGAACATGATATAGAGAAGCTGGATAAAAATTACTATGTATTATGATTTCACAATTCACAATGATCTAGGTAAAACAAACAAATTATCAGACACCTTGAGTTGAAAATATAATGAATCATTAACTATGATATGTTTAGAACAGGTTCCATGAGTTGATGATTTAATAAATTTTACCCTTGAAAATCTTCATTTAGAAACTCCTTTTTTATCACATATTATTTTAATAATCTTTTTCATAAAAATTAAGGAGTCTTGGAAGAAAGCACATGGTTTTCAAGAAATAATATAAATGGTAAAAAAAATTAATTTCCCTGATTTTATTGTTGAAGGAGAAGCTGTTATTCAATTTTGGAAGTGTTTATGTGTTATGAGTAATTTTCAATGTAATAAGGAACTTTTATGTGAAGCTTATTATTCTCCAATTTCTTTTCATCCTAGCCACACTAAGATATAAGTAGACAATTAGGAATATTTTTAGTGTGAAGTTATAAGTAAAGATAAAGAAGATTTTACCATGAAATTTTGGAATTTTTAGTAGGCTAATACAGAACAAAAACTACTTAAGGGGATTCCTCATCCTTTCTCCATACAATAAAAGATATTAAAGAACATTTGTGTGGGTTTTATGATTATATATCCAATGAAATCTCAGTGTAATAATGAAATTTGAGTAATTTTCTATTATTTGAAAAAATATTTTCATTATCCCTACTAAAAATATAATGTATTTAGATAACCATTATTAAAATTGGAATATGTAGATAGAAAGGTTATGTTGAGTTCCATTCTCAGATGTATCTGATCTTGATTCTATATTTACATCACTTTTTTGGAAAGGAATTTAGATGTTGATGGGTACATAATTAAATCTCGGTATTGTTTTCCAACCACTATTAGATGGAAATTTTGAGTATAAAATTCATATTGTATAGAATATTCTATGATCTTTCCCATTATATGAACAAGTTATGATAAATGTCATGCTTTAATATAATTTTTTATAATAACAGTTTTTGATCCATTATTCAAATTGACACTTTTGATGAAATACATGGAAAGTGTTTTTAGGATCCATAGTTCTAATTAAGTAAGATAAAATAAATTATTGGGACAATAATTGGCAAAAGTGGTGGTTTATAAGTTAAAAATGATTCTGCACCACATGAGGGTAACACTAAGTCAGAAAAAAATAGATAACTAAAGGAAATAACATTCATTTGAGCTAGGGGGCCATGTTTTTCTTATAATATCTCCATGGATGGGTTAATGTTTATTTTAATAAAGGGTATGTTGATCACAAGGTTCATTAGACTGTATGAAATTTTATATAAATAGGTATCACTTACTTATCATGCCAAATAACCTCTAAGTTTACCTAAGTTACATGATGAGTTTCATATTTCACTACTATAGATGTTTATACAAGACTGTTTCAAGATAAAATTGATGTTCTAGAGTATTTTTTATTTGGTGAGAGTTTTTCACAAAAAAAATCATTTTAGGTTAACTATTTTCAAATGTTCTCCAATTTGTTTTGTTTATGGTGACATAAATATCCAATATTTTAATTTCTAATGCTTTTTTCGGTACACACGCCATTTGTGGGGAGACACTCCAGCTGTTTCCCAACATTCCTGCTTTCCAAAGACAGGTGGCAACCATCACCAGTTTGGTGATGTTTAATTATTTATCAAAATGGTATGATGGTATGTTGGTTTCTCCTTTAGTGGATTCCTCCTTGGAATTCATCTCCTAGTTCTGTTCTCCCTTAAAGATAATGATATTGTTCTTGAATCTCTTCCTGGTTCCATCTCTTTGTGGACATTGTCTATTTATGATGCTTTTGTCTGGCCATTCCCAAGTTTCATGTCAGGGCAGTGACCTTTGGTTAGGAATGTAGTCATGTTGAGTAATCGGTGTCATGTCTTGACCCTAGGATACTAGAAAAAAAATATTCTTCCCCATAAGAGGGATTCTCAAAGTCATAGAATCCTTAGGCTCCCCACGTCAATCATGTGGTATCTTATGCCAGATGCATGTCTCTGAGGTTTTCATCATCTTTCCATGTTTCACATGAGGAAATAAACGAGTTTAAAATCTAGAATATATGGATAAGACTGATCAGAACACTATGGAGAGTGAATTAGATGGGTACACCTCTAGAAGGGAGAAACTTTATGTTTTTTCAGTTAGATGGATCAAAATTCCCAATAAGAAGGGGCCTATGATGGAATTTCCTACAAAGGGGAATTTTTTACACTGTGAAGGCTAGTCAAGAAACCACAAAATGCAGATCAGAGGAGATGGGTCCAAAAAAAGGTGACACCAAGTGTTACCATTGGTTAGGATTGTACCTCATGGAGGCTTACTATGTACCCAAAAAAGGGATCAAAATCCACATAGTTTGAAAGGGTGATACATGCAATATGGTTTTACACAATGTAAGGATACCTAGAGATATGTTGGGGCTTATGCATGATTAATAGCCTGAGAAATGATGTAACTCCACCACACGAAGGGTGAAGTGATGGAAAAAACATCTGGGGCTTACGCATGGTTGAATGCCCATATTTGTGGAATGAGCTCACCAGGATGTGGAATCGCAGGTAATATTTGGATGGATAATGGTGGGAATTTTTAAGAATATAATTAATGGAGGTGGAACTGGTGTGAAGATGAAGGTGCAATGATTAATCCTTAGGGAGTTTTCCTACATATCCTCATGGTAGGGAATCAAATTCCATGTAGTTTTGGAATAGGGAGATAAGTCACCTAAAGAGGTGGAATGTGAGAATTGAAACTTGGATGGGGGCCTAAAGGAAGTGGAACCCCATGGTTAGGGAATGATTCCCACAAAACACAAATAATTGATGGAGAGGTCGTGTTGGGAAATGATTTATGGGATTGAACCTCTATGAGGATTCCAACGTATAGTAGTGTATTTTAATCAATGTTCACACAGTTTAGGAATAGGGTGATGATTCACCTGAGGAAGTGTCTTGACAAAATGGATACATGGATGGGGGGACAAAGGAAGTGGAACCCCCCATGTTAGGGAATGGTCCTCCTCAAACAAAAAGGATTGACTGACTTACCAATGTGGGACCTGAGTGATGGTCTTGAACCTCAATAAGGATTCTTACGTATCCCAGTTGCTATGAATCTAAGTCTATGTGGTTAAAAAATAGGAACATGAGTCTAGGAGTACACAAAGGATAGATACCTGAAGACATAGTGTGGATTATGTATGGTTAACAACCTATCTCTAGAGGGACACTCTTGGTGGGAGGAGTATTGAGTGTGGGTATTATGAATGGAAAGCTACCTGAGGGGATTAAAACACATCAAGGAGGTAGATTTGGGTAATGTGTCACCAAAATGGAAGATGTCACATCAGGATGGAACATCCCTAGAAGGGAGCACCAATGTTAACCATTAGGGTTGGGGTTGAACCTCATGGAGGCGTCCTACATATCCCAATGTATGGGAATCAAACCCCACATAGTTTGAGGTGGAATATTGTTTAATGTCCTAATGGGCATGTAGAAAAGTAATTTTAAATGAACAGAACTTATGGATTATGGGGAGAGATGAGAATGAACCTCAAGGAGGCTTCCTATATACCCAGTTTAGAGGACAATGATCAAAGTACTTATAGTTTGGTGAGGTGGGATTGGGGATTGTGTTGGGTTAGTAGACTGAAGAGGATTTTATGGCTGATTCTTACACTATGCCCATGTGATTCATGCTCGGTGTGAGAATCAAGAGGCATAAATAGACCTAATGATCATGTCACAAGAGGCGTGACCACAATATGTGGTGTGGTTCTTACACATGGTTTGAGGCCCAAATATATTTGGATTTGAACTTACTGCAAGAGGGAATCCAGAAGAGAGTGTCCGGATGTACAAGGAGGATATGACCATTGTACAGGAAGCACCCTTTCAAGGTGGTTAGAGGATACATGGATTCTTCCTAGGGCACACATTGTGACAAATACCAAAGGGAAATAGAGAGTGGGAGGGTGTTGGTTCTCATCCCCTCTCAGATCCACTCAGACCATCCAGAATGCATTGATAAAAGTATAATTTCATTTTATAATGATGTGGGTTCTTGGGAGTTTACCATCCTTCAGTCAGATGATGAGCAAACACTCCTCACCCATTGTACTTACATAACTTTCACCAACCCTCACTTAGGTAAGGGAAGGAAGAAGCAATGTCTGGTGTTAATGGGGTCGATGAGTGGACAATTTAGGGTTCTACGTTATCATATATCTATGTGAAGGATAAATATATAGTATCGTACCTATGAAAAGAATCATATGGTAGGGAAATGTAACATGAATCATCATTCTGGGAACCCTAAAATCACTTCGTATGATCCTAGAGAGCTATAAGGGGGGAAGAGTTCATGATGAATAAGGAATCACTAAGAGTGGATTCATGGAGATCAACTTTTTTGTGAATAGGGGGATATTTATGAATTAAGTTTCTTCCCAAAGCATGAAATATGGGGTCATCGCGGAGGGATGAGCTTCATGAAGCATAGAGACCCATCTGAGGCATAGAGTCTAAATGTTCTTGGAGGGTGTTTCATGAAGGTTGAATGCTTCGTGATGCCCCGAGTGCCCATATGGGACTCCTACATTCATGATAGCTATTGGGATTTCTGAAGTCCATACCCACTATAAGAACTATTGAATTGGTCAAAAGGAAAATTTAGTTCTCAGTGATCAAGTACCTTGGGTGATTCATATTCTCAATGGTTCACAGAGCAAAGGATGCTTCACGAATCAAGAGTTCATAAGGCCAAAGGTAATGGTATTGATCCTTTAGGGTGAGAGTGATCCATGTATTTATAGTCACTATGTATCATGGTGATTCAAATGCACATCGTGAAGGAAATGTTGCTTCGCGATCAGAGGTGGATCTGTCAAACTCATAGAGGATTTCGTCTTTACCAGGTAGTGGTTGTGGTGTTTTTGTACTCACAATGGATTATTTTGTTACACTACAGTGGTCATGGTGTTCATTCGACTTGCATATACTTTTTTTACTACTCCACTGTGGTTGTGGAAGAGGCAATATTTCATCTTCTCACCATTCAAGGAGGTAGAGGGCTTTGTGATGGGGTTTTGTGTGGGAAGCGCTTTGGTGATTTTTGTATTGTCCTTGATCCATTTTGTGCACAGATTTTGGCACCAACAAACCCCCCCCCCCTCAGAATGATAGATAAATAGAAAATGAGGGATATATTCAGAGGGTTGATTACCAAAAATATGTAGATCATGATGTTATCTCGCGATGAGGGAATGTGGAACATGGGTTGAGATTTCTTTGAAGCTCAGGGTAGCCAAAGGCACCACAAATCTTGTGAGGTTTTTAACTATCAATTCGGCATAAGGGACCCTCTTTTTCCTATATCATTGTCTCTAAGCTTGTTACTAAGATATCAAATTGTGAAGCTCCATCACACTCTACAAATTCTATTCTTGAAACAGGTTCCTCGAATCGGTGATCTGAAAATGTTATATAGTGAACCAGTGCATCACAATATTTTGTTTCACTATGAAACAGACTGAGTCCTTTAAGGCTATGTGATTTTGTTCTCTAAAAGGTTTTCTTTGATGACATTATTTTTAATGGTCTTTGGGAAAATAGAATAAAAAATGATAAATTCTTAGGAATAAAATGGAAACCAATAATCTACTTAGGAAGTCTTTGAGGATGATTCTCGAAGGGAAGACATGACGAACAATATGGGGCATTGAGAATTTGTGCAGTTTCATTCAGATCAAGAGTCTTTGGTGGATCTTAGGTGGGAATAAAAAATGGAATACCCCCTCTCCATTAGATTTTTTTGTATGGTTTTAGTCTGAGGGGTTATTTTTTTATCCACAAAGCAAGAAGGGATTAACCAACATAATAGTTCAAAAGCACGTCGTGCCAATATTTGTGGTTTAGATATGCTGACGTTCATACATGTAATGATTATATTATTATACCTACAATATTCCTTTCCAAACATGTAACAATATATAAATAGGAAGGATTTTCAACCATATGTGTCTCCACTACAATATCACATCATTCTAAAGGCGGGCTTAGTGAACTCAGAGAAATGGTGGATCGATAACTGGTACCTACACCCAGGTGGAAATATCTTGGATTAATGAACCAAGGCCTACTGGGTATTCAAGTCTTTTGATGATTTTGGATTACAGATGAGGTGGGTAGGACTATATTAATCTTTATGGGCCACACTATTCCACATCATCCAACTAAAACACATGATATTAGAGATGTTGAGTATGTGGTCCTAAAGGACCAAAACATTCCATCATTACCATGTGGAGGTCATCACTTGCCTATGGTGACTCCACTATATTTTAGGAATCCAAATATTGGGTTCAATGTATGATGAGCTCATCCCCTTAGAAAAAACATGGTTGGAGTTAGATCAGATTCCACGACTAGAAAAGATGTTGATGGACCTAGTGTTGGGCGATTATATGGAGTTGGTGGGTGATGTCCATTTAAATCATTGGTTTGGATGTTTTAGGAATTTCCCATTGAAGCTTCCTGCTAAGGGAGATGAGGTTCCTAGTATGTTTCCAAAAAGGATTCCCACCTATCCAAGGGGCGTTAAGTTCATAACGTAAGGTTCATATGGGTGAATCTTATTGGATTTACAATAAAATAAATTGGAGTAAAACATAAACACTAAGCACCAACCGATGGTTTTGTTGTCTAGGTTTATTTCCACACTCATTTGCAGATGGATGTTTTCAGTTCGGGATGTGCACATGGGTGCACAACCGAGAACATTTATCCTGGAATCCATTCTGATAATGGGGAAGCACATCAACCATGGCATTCCAGTTTTGGAAAAAAATGTACACAGTACTATGGAACAATAATAAGGGAAGAATCCATAATTCATATGCAGACCGCACCACTTTCTATGTGGTAAGATACCAGCACACATGAGGGTATATAAATATTTGAACCCCATTTCCCCCCTTGGTCAAACATTCGACCAGCCATTCTAAATGTGTTGCGATGTTTCCCAATAAAACTAACATCATTAATAGTGATGAATAAAATCTACAGGGTAGAATAATTCAATTTCCATACATTTTAATAGCCAATGGGATAATTCACTTATAATGGTCAAATAACTGAAGAGCATTGGTCATAACTTCATGCAATCTGAGGTGGAGTTCTTGGGGCATGGGTAGATCGCAATCCTATCTAAAATCTCTATACAAATCAATTCATTGTAAGGAAATTATGGTGCATGAATACGTTGAACCTAAAAGTCTACTTGGGTGTAATTCATTAGGATTATCCATGTGTTTTGAGGTCTATTTGGCTCATGTTTACGCAAGAGTAGAAGAATATGCAGAATGAGTTTCCTCTATCTACCACCACTTATGGGCTGGTTGAGGTGTACATGAAAAGACGACAGACAACCTACTTGGGGGAGATTTTAAAACAACATACTACCCGTATTGATTATGGGGGGACCCCTCAACCCTATGTTTAGGTTCGGACAATGGAAAGATCATGTTGTGGTGGTAAAGTTGATTCACATCACTGTAGTGGAGCTGCAGCTGTGTCATGGCTAGACATTCCAAATCCTGCACCAAGAAGAAGTGGAAGGAAAGTAGCAGCAACAAACCCATCAACCCCAACTAAGAAGACCCCCGAGGAATGAAGGCCATCGAGAAGGTTCCACATAATACATACCCAAGCACCTGGGAAGCCACTGCATTTTGTGGAAATTCCTGAAGTGCTATCAATCCAAAGTCTTGCGAAACCTAAGACATGAATAGTAAATTCTTTAGTGATTATGAGATGTGGTACCAAATTTACCATTTTAAATCAGACCTTCCAGACATCATATATGCCAAGGGAGACTTTATGGTTTCTAAGATAGAGTTGGAGAGATATATAGCAGAGTTGGAAGATTTTATGCATTCCTGGGACCCACTGTGTCCAATGAAGGATCGGGTCAATGCACTGGTAAATCGACCATATTAACCACAACTATTTTTTATTGAGCTGGGGGAGTTCATCCCTATACCTAAGTGATCATAAGAGTCCTAGAGAGGAGATTGCGATAGAGGAATCCCTTTGGAGGAAGGTGAGGTTGTAGCCTCAGTCCTTGGATAATTCGCATAAACTCTAGAGGTAAGGTCTCAACCATTCATTTTTTCAAGGATCCAATCCCTGCCATCCATGTTTTTTAACATACATTTATCCAACATAGGAGATCCTCATACAAAATACACATCCTCATATGAAAATGGATTTAGCTTCAGGACCTGTTCTTGGGATGATGGTGAGCAAAGGGTCCAGAAGGGCTGTGATGACCATGGTGGCTATTCCCAAATCTTCGGAGCTCCCAACCATATATTGTGGGTTTTGATCCTTGGATTATGATAGTATAAACTCATGGGCATGATCGACTATTTGACCTTTTTAATTCCACTTCCCTACAGAGTCATATTTTTTCCACTAGAGCCAGTCAAATGACATTGTCTTTTTGTCTAAATACTACTTAAAACAACATTTTCAATGATAGTGAGGATATATAAGTGTACTAAAGCTCTTTTCCCTAGGGGAACACTGATTAACATGGAATAGTTCACCTGAGCTAACAAGACCACGATGATAACAGCTAAGAATAGGACCACCCGTGGGGTGTAACCACAACTTATCAAGGTGGGATCCATAGAAGAAGATCCACCACATGATATGTAACACAACACCTCAAATAGGATGTTATAGGAGGATCCAGGTGCCAAACTTCTAGAGGAATTACTAGATTACAAACTTGTTGATCTGGACGAACTGGATAAGTCCTCTACTAATGTAGAGGAAAGTCGGGTGCTCCATCGCTGATCATGGAAACTGATCAAGAACTTTATCCTCGACATCCCAAAATCGGAGTGGATAAATTGGATATGATAACATTACACATATATACGCGACCTATGCGCCTGAGGTGTGAATTCATGATGTCTATATATGCTCATCTGGGATTAACTTGCTGATATAGTATGTGGAATCTACCATACCTTCAGTGTGTCCTGGAAGGAAAGGAAGTCTTTCAACATTCAAAATCTATAGGAGGTTGAACAATAGATGAATCACTTAGAAACATTGATGAATTAGTTATCTTCCTTCATCAACACCCAATAAAAAATCACATCACAATTCCGAGTTCAATTGTTAGAAGCTGAGGAGTAGCATTGGTGATCCTCTCACGGAGTGGTTGACATCCGAGCTGAGGAGGATTAAGCGTGGGGTAGGTATGGAAAACTACACCCCAATGCCAATGAAGAAAGAATGGGTCTCCAGAGGCAACAAAAAATCCTGGATGCCACAATCCAAAGAGTGGAGAATCAGGGATGCTCCATCGAAGAGGCCAATCTATAGGTGTTGTATTTCACTGAACACTCATGCATATTTTTTATTTTAACTGTGTGAATGGAAAACTTATTACATGCTTTGATTACTATTTATTGATTGTATTTGTGAAACACCTAGTGATCAATCACTAATTTTTCATGGGTCATGCCCAGTGTGAGAAAAAAGGTATGACCACATAATTTCTCATAATGGACACGATAGCATCATCCAATCATCAAACACTCAGGGTCTGACTGAACAAGCTATGTTTTCGATTTGAGTTAGGGGTTTGTGATTCGATAATAGGTTTCACAGAGAAAAAAATTTTCTTTCCCAATGTGCTCTAGTGAACAATAAGGATAACACCAAGGGAATTGGAACCAACCTGAACAAAGGGGAATGCGAAGTGTAAATTACGAAATCCGAAATTTGGAACATAGTGATGGAGGCAGGATGATGGGGATAGCTAATGACCGTATTTGAAAATCAGTATCCTTATCATATTATCCTAAGATTGTGATAAATAAACAGGGGCCAACTATTGACTATATTTGAAACATGGTGACAAATGTGATGTGTTGTCTGATACCCTTTGGATCATTGTCCCACGATAGTAGGTGAGCCATAAGTCTAATCAACATAACGACTAAGGGGTCCCTTTAGACATGATAGGGGATGATGATCCAAATAAGGGGCATGAAAATTGTGGAGATGGAGTGATGGGATGTTCAAATGGATTCCAACACTCTTGGAATTATTCCACCATGATGAAAGCACATTAGGTGAGTGCATCTGTCATAATCAAGGTCAAAACATCTTCTAGAAAGGACCTCTATAGTGAGAACCTAGAATGCCTTGCAATTTTTCATCAGGAAAAATAAAATGATAATTAGGTAGTTTAACGTCATACAGTGAAGACGATGTATGGAATAGTTTAACATTATAGGACCCGGAATTTGTACATAGTTTAAGGATATACTGTATGGACCCTGGATAACATTTTAAGACAAGTTACATGAACTATTATGTCTATACATGGATTTTTGGCCTGGAATAATGGGAATTAACCTGAATTCAGTGAGCTATTGGAGGCCTGCACACCATAAAATGTCCAAAGAACAGACGGGAAAGATGTATATGTGATGTTGTTCCATCACACCGCATATTCTTATGGGTTTTAAGATTGAGGTCATAGATTTTAGACCACAGTCACGGCCAAAGGGACTATGAGATTAATGAAACTATGGCTAGGAATGAGGTGAAATGCTCGCAAATTCTTACATATCCCACAGAGATGGGAATCAAGCTGCACGTAGTTCTTGAATCGCAGTGTGGTTAGGGACCAACACTGGTGTTGAAATCCCCATATGTGAGGAGTAGAATCATCCCATAATTATCATGGGGCATCCTATGTTCGTTCATGGTAGGTTAAATGTTTAAAGCCATGCGTTGAGAACATGGACACCCTAATGGTGAAACGTGTGATGTGGTATATAACCAGATGTGAATGAGGACAAAAAAAACCACACAACACCATGCATTCTCAAAATGGGAGACTGGGTGACAAGGGCTGAGATGGGGAGTTTACAATTCTATTTCTGGACTCAGGAATGAGAATGTCAAATTTCTCTATGTATCCTACAAGGGAAATAATGAATCCATACATAGTTCTACAATTATGTTCTATTGAATGTCGTATGGTAAGTTCAATGATGACAACTCATGTAATGGGGATGTAATGTTGTAGATAGACCCAAGATCGATGATTCAGATGTCACAATTTATCCCATAGAGATGGGAATCAATCCACACATAGTTATATGATGGTTATGCCATATAGGTCTGACCCATGCATATTGAAAGGGGGAATTTGATATATATATATTTTTCCTTTTGTTTGATACCTTTTTTAAGCGACTATCCCACCAAAATAAATTGTGTGGTCTCTCTAGGAATCAATCCATATGTAGGACTTGAAAAATTACATGGTGGATAACCAGTGCCCAATGTGGTTCCCTCTCAAATTTGAGAACACCAAAATGTTGTTCCATTTTTTTTCATGCTGCTAGGATGATGATATCGCAGCTTAAGGTCATATGACAGGACAAAAACATTCATTTTAAATTCATATTGTATGGATTCAATATTTTATTTTCTTGTGAGATGAGATAGCATAGTTCAACATCATGTAGTAAAGATGGGGGAGATCCTAGTTTAATGTCATAGAGCCCGGATCATGAGGTTTTGTAGTCATATGTGTGTGTATTAACCTACCAAAACACATAATCCCATCTGATCCATGCTCGATTCGATGAAGAAGGAGTGATGTTAGGGTTTCCCCATCACATGATAGTTCACAATAGTAGGAAGGAAATGTTAGGCGGGAAATCCGAACCATGCCAACATTCCTACACAACACATGCAGATGCACAGAGTTACAACACCAGGGGTGTTGAAGATACACACATATGGAAGGGGCATAAAAATTTGAGTCACAACTTATGCTATTTGGGACACAATGAAAGGTGTGTGATGATGAAGGATAACGTTTGACAATATTCAAGACACAACATCTATATCATGTATCCTGATATGGGAAAAACACCTAAGGGTCTGCTGATAACTGTATTCACAAGACAATCCATGTCTCCAAATTCCATTAGAACTACTCCGAGATGTTGCCCCAAGATAGTTGGCAAGCCATAAGGCCGATAATCCATACAGTTAGGGGGTCTCTTCAGATGTGGAAGATGATGGAGACCCAAATAATGGGACATATGAATCACGGAGATACCCATATAGTTTAACATCATGTTACATGGACCAATGTACGTAGGTGTACTTATAAAGTAAGTACTTAGTGTGTCTACTATTACCTAATTAGAATTAAGACCAAAAGAGGAATGGACCTTACGATGTATTTTTGGGAGAACTCAGACCAAAAGGGGACAGAATGATGAAAGTGGTTATGACTATCCCACATATAGAAATTCATGGCATTTCTAAGTATCCCATGAAGATGGGAATCATGACACCGGTTGTTCCTGAAGATGGCATGGAAGATTAACAATACCAATGTGGGTGATGTTCTCTTAAGAGAGAAAAATCACATTTTTTTGGAGTTTAATGTTACACGAACATAGAAACTATGAATCTTAGTGTAAGTTCATAGATATTAGACTGTAAGTGGTGGATAGATGTAGTGTGGCTCCATGAGATAGCCTAATGTGAATGACGATAGTAGAAGTTCACATCACACCACACCTCATTAGGGAGGAAAATTCCAGGCCCTGTAGGGGGCGTAAAGGGTTGTGACACTACAGCTAGACCTAAGGAATAGAATTCTATGTGTCACTACATATCTCACATGACTGACAATCAATCCACATGTAGTTCTTGAATATGGAATGGCATGTGACCAATTCCAAATGAAAATTCCATATTTGGTGAAGACATAAAAAGAGGATGAGACTTCCAAAGCAGGAATATGTAACACAATGTCATAAAACTACCTGACTTGAATGAGGATAAATGAAGTCCACAATACATGAAATATTCCCAATATGAATACCCACATAGAGTTTAAATTCATAAGGTTTGGAAATTTCCACCGAGTTTAACATCATATACTTGGGATGTAAACACCTGGTTTATGGTCATAATGTTTGGACCAAAGGAGAATGTGGCTCTTCCATGTGGGTATAAACCTTACCAAAATCCCTAAGACCATGTGAGCTATGCTTAGTGTGGTAAATAAGGGTGAATAGGATCTTTACAACACATGGTTGGGTAATGGTGGTGTGAAGTCAAGGATGACCCCAGGATGTTTGTTTGTCCTCTCAGTGCAAAAAAGGTGCATAGAGGGATAACACATAGGGTGTTGAAGTTCTACCCTAACATGAAGAGGTGGTAAGGGATTTTATTCACAAGATGAATACTTAAGGCACAATTAGGATGGAATAACAATGGAGGATAACTGATGACCATGTTCTTAATACTGTATCCATATCATGTGACCTAGGATGGGAACAGACAACAGATGCTCAACCATTGACCAAATTTGTAACATGGTAATTGTTTCAAATTTTCATTCAAGATAATCTAGGACATTGTTCCAGAATGGAAGGTTATCCTTAAGGCTGATAATCGGTACCATTTGGGGGTATCTTAAAATGTGAAAGAATATGGAGACCCACATAGAGAGAAGTCAACTAATCGTAGTGGGAAGAGAGAATGTCCATTCAGAATTTAAAACTATATGTCCCACACCATGGAAAATATGATCATGTTGTGGAGGAATGATAGAGTTTGAGGGATCTAGGTAAGAGAGGATGACACAAAAGGATGAGTGTAGGAAAGGGGCGCAATAGTTTGGTGAACCTAGGGCTGGACCCAATGACAAAATGTTTGGGAGTTCCTACTTATCCCATGAGGATGGAAGGGAAGCCTTACATAGATCATGAATGTCATGTATTTTGACTTCATGTAGTAAGGATTAATGGGGGGAAGTCTAAAATGGGTAATGTGTATGGTGTGGAAAATAGCCTAATGTGAGTGGGGACCAAAGAGGTCTCATGCCACAACTTTCAAAATCCCAAGAGAGAACATAGGCCAAGAGGCTGAGAAAAAGGAATTAAAGAACCAAGTGATAGACCAGAAGAAAAAAACCTTCTGGCATTCCTACAAATCCTATAAGTATGGAATCATTCCATACGTAGTTCCGTAATACCGTTCAGTTTAACATCAGGAGGTAAGGATGAAGAGGGGGAGATATTAAAAAGAGAGACACAAGGTGAAATTGTTTAAAGACCGACAAGAATTAGTGACAGTGATATCCCCACGACACCATGTGATCCCAGAAGTATCCTTAGGTTGTAAGACCAAAAGTGGAGGAACATCGGGTGGACCTGAAGACTAAATGTTAAGGAATTTCTTTGTATCCCCTATAGATGAGAATAACATCATACATAGTTATGGAATATTGTGCAGTTTAATTTCATGAAGTAAGGATGATGATAATTTTTAACATCATGTGGGATGTAAAAAAGAAGGTCATAGTTTTAATATCATCAGGACACCTGATGTCGTACAGTTTGACATCTTGTGCGATGGAAATGCTGGGCAGTTTCATTTTTTCTAGTCTAAATTGATCGGGTAGTTAAATATCATGTGACAGGGATGAAAATTCTCATGAAAAATAATTCATTTGGAATTTATCATTGGTGTGAGGATTAATATACTCTCCATCCATGGGAACCAAGGTGTAATCACTATTGGTGTAGACCTTGTGAATGATACAGGGTCATTCCCATTTGGGTTATAACTTAGGTGGCTTCCTTTTGGATATCATTTGAACCATAAGAGACAATACCATGTAACCTATAATGAAGAATAAAATATGAACATTATTATTGAAAAAGATAGATATCTTATCTTGGATCCTCTCCATATTGTGCAAGGCTCGAAGCCTACTCTCATCGTGGGATTTCAGTTCAGTTAGATGAACATCTGCTACTTGTTTTGTCATATGATGATTGTAGATGGATGTGATGATAGATGGTAATTGGATCTAAATGGGTAATACAACCTCTATCACATAAACCATGGATAATGGGGTCACATTCTTGGAATTATGAATCATTATCTGTAAATCCCATAGAGAGTTGAGGAGCTTTTCTGACCAACTTTTCTTGTTCTAACCAACAATAATCTGCAATATGTTACATAGGGTCTTGTTGAATGCCTCAATCTACCAATTCTCTTGTAGATGATAGAGAGAAGTGTGGTTAGACAAGATGTTGTACTTGGCATACATTTTCTTTAATTTAGATTCTTTAATGTTTGAGTCATTATTGAAGATAATGGTATGAGGGACTTTGAATCGATTGATGATGTTGGAACTCATGAAATTGATTGTAGAACGAGCCTTGACTACTTTTTGCGGGATCACTTATGCCTACCTGGTGAAGAAATCTGTATAAATCATGATGAAACTACATTGGTGAGATATTTCTTGTGGATATGGTCCCACAAGATCAAGGCCCCATACAGAAATGGTCTAAGAGTACATGGTAGTATGGAGAGGCTCTTGCGGTTGATGCACAAAATTATCAAGGATCTGAAATGTGGACACCTCTCTGATAAATCAATGCAATCGTGGATAATGGTTGGCTAGAAATAACTGAATCCTCAAATTTGGTGGGAGAGTTTCAAACCTACCCATTGAAACACCCAGGAATGGGCATGGAATTCCTTGATACACTAGGGAATCTCATCTCCTTGAATGCATTAGATGATGACTTCTTAGAACCCATATATGTTGAGGATCTACTCAAGACTGGGACCACTCTGAAGGATGAACTGTACTCCACACAGATTGATTCACTCGCATTCATCTTTGTCTATTTGAAGATTTCTATGTTGGAGATACTCGAAAAAAGGAGATTTCCAATCTGGGGTCTCTTCTACTATGGTGGGGGACCTATAGGTCCCAATGTGAAGGCATTGGCAGTAAGATTGATTATCTATTGGATATCTTCATTGTCCATGGTAACAGGAGTGACGACACTTAGATTCACCACATGGATCATCAAATCGTCCTATTCAGTTTCTAAGAGATAAGTGGAAAGGCTAGCCTTGGAATTTGATCGACCATTATGTGATCAAGGAACAAGAATAACCTTATGTTGATATGGGAACTGGGACATTACTCAGCAAGCAGACTCTAAAATGTGCACGATTTTTGGATTTCGGAATACATGACCACTTATAATTTTCATGATGACTAGCTCAGAGTCCCCATTCATATGTAGTTTGGGAACCGCAATCTCGGGGGCCATCTTGAAACTAGTGATAAGGGTCTGATACTTCACCCCATTATTAGCCCAACCTTTTAACAAAAATAATTAATAGGGCATGATATCCTGTACAGGTGTAATGAAAATGATACCCAGACCTACTATGTTGAGTATGTGGTTGTTGAGCCTTCTACCAGTAGGTATCCATGAGGTTTCATAAAATTACATCAACCAACATGGCACAGTTTGATCCACTAAGTGGATGGACTCATATGGGAAATCAAGATCTATAGACTACTCTTACAAGGATGGACGGGCAGCTAGGAAGTCTGGAAGTGTGAGACCCTTGACATCCTTTTGGGGGGTGAGGCAGATGTCAAAATGCCAAAGTATCACTTCCCAATGAACTAAACAGACAATCATCATAGTGTGGTTTAGAATATACTTCAGCTGATCCACATATTACAATAGTTGTGTCTTTTGATGTTGCAGGTAGTTCCTTAACATCAGCACTATAGAAACTAGTACGATGTTGCACTTATCGACAGAGAAAAATTTGGTATTTCGGTTGAGGAGCATGTGACTAGAATAATATAAATTTTTCTCTATCCATTCATTATTAGTCTGGGTGAGAAGGGAACCAATGGATCATTCATGGGTGATCACATAAAGGACCAGTGGATTTCCGATGATGGGTGGCATCAGAACCAAATGTTGTTATTGATACTACACAATCTCGTCAATAGTGGTATGTTACTCTTCATCCCATTGATAGATGGAACCTTTATTCATGAGGCTTGAAAATATTTTACACTTTCCAACCATATTCGCAATGAATCAATGAATATATACTATGTGGCCTTAAAATCCTCAGAGCACTCAGAGGATGAATAGAGGAGGAATCTAACTGATTTCCATGATCTTCTTTAGATCAATCTAGATAACTCTATTTCTATCAAAGAAGCAGAGAAAAATTCCAGGGGAAACCTCAAAGGTACACTTCAAGGGGTTCATCTTCATATTGTTGGAGTGGAGGAAGATGAACACTTTCCCAACATCTATGAGATGGTCCTGACACTAACGGTATTGGACCACCAGATCATCCACATATAATTCCACAAATGTTAGGAGGATCAATTTGAATATGCGGTGCATGGCACCCAACTAGGTGGCTCATGAATTCATCATATCGAAAATAATCACTTGATAACAAAAATTACCTTATATTTCTCTGAAGATGGTGGATTTTTCATCCTTAGGGGCCATTCAGATTTTATTTTATTTAGTATAACCATCCATAATGGAGAGGTCATAGAATCTAGTGGTGGCGTTGATCAATAGCTTTTATCAAGGGATGGGTAAAATTATCTTTTGGATAGTGGTAGTTGTGATCCTTGAAGTTGATGCAGGCCCTGATCTATCCATTCTACTACATGATGGGGATAATGTTGTTGAACCATCTAGGGTACTTGACATTCTTGATGAAGTTGGGTTTAATGAGATTATTAACCTAGGCCTCAGCCAAGGCACTGTGAGAGGGTTCCATATTCCTGGAAGGCTGATTGAACCCAAGATTTCTTTCTGGGAGACCATGATTGTGGATTGAGACCTATGGATCTAGTCATCGTATATCATCATACCTTAAGGAAAATACATCCTGATACTACTTTATGAAAAAACTCATACTATTGTTGCTCTTCTTCAGTCATTGATGCACTGATCAGTGTCGATATTTGATCTACCTTAGTAATATGATTCAGATGTACCAACTCATTTATAATGGTGGAGATACCTTCTTCAAATGTGGGAGAAGTTTCTTCCAAGTCCCCTTTATCATCCACAACGAGGGTCATTGGTAGGAGCCGATTACTCTAAGTTATCTTTCCCTTAACGAATGCTGGTGCCAGCTCGAGTGGTGGTGGAATATTCATCGATAGGCTCCTACAATATCAAAACTACGAAAACAAAATCTGACGACCTGATTCCATCAGGCCTTCACCCCAAGGGCCCACACATGATACTATCAAAGCAATAGTGATGCATCAGGTTGAGTATGTTCAACATATCCTGTTGAAATAGAGAGGTGTGGCATACTAGTTTCTCTATGGGGTGAATATCCTTGTAACTTATAGGGTTAAGAGGCTTTGTTATCACTCGGTCTTGATTCGTATAGGAGGATTAATTTCTCTTTTGGTGTTCCATGTACATAGAAACATGCTTCTCATAGCTTCCTAATACAACAAAACAATGTCCCGTATATGGGGTTGTGGCCTTCAACAAGTTTTCATGACACGTCATATTGATTGTGATTTAATTAATATTTTGTATTCTCGGTAATACCCTAGGTCGTCTCTCAAGGAGATTTGGTAAGATTAGAGTGTGTATATTTAATAAAAAATTACAAAAAATGGGGGTGGTATTGAAAACAGTTTTATGAAAATGAATTAAATTAATGATTTTAAGAGGGGATAAATAAATGGGGTGTTTTTAGAATTATGACTGAATAAAGTCATTTAATGTTAACTACACATCTTGGATAGTTATTTGATATAAAAAATACATATGGTTTTTTTAATTATTTGGTAAATGGTTGTAAATAAATTAATTCCCCTATTTCCACTCAAATTGTTGCACAATGTACCAACCCATGACACCAAAATAATGTTTTCAATGATTGGACATCATGCTTAGAGTGAGGGATACTAGAGAAATATAATAACTTATTTAATTGTGATATAGAGAGTATGCTTGTGTTACCAAATCGGAACTACCCAAGATTACCACTTGAAATTTCAACCCAATCAGCGTTTAAAAGAAAAGTGGTTCACTTAATTAAGCCCAAAAAATGAATTCAGAGTAGAATCATGTTTATATAAAACAGAAGTGAAATAATACACATAAAATTTACAAAAAATCCATTAGAGTATCATGTTTTGGAACACCCACTCAAGTATGTATAACTCCCTTGAAATGAACGTCAACAGTTTAGCTCACCCTCAAGAGGAGGAGACTCATGTGGAAATTTGCCTTCATCCATGATCACCCTTTGAAGACAGGGTCCTCTAAAACATCATAGATGATAATATTATTCCTTTGGGTCTCCAAAATACCACATCTTTTCCTCTGGGTCGAACTTTAAAATGAGGTTCCCAAGGTGTCATTTTATAGGAAAGTTGAAGGTGGTTTATAGAACGTAGACTGTGTAAAACCACATGGAACATTGATTTGGATGACCAAAAAGATTTATCTCATGTTATTGAAATCTAAATCTTTGTATCCCCACCTCTTGATTGTCTCCTCCAAAAAAATATTAACCAATTGGATATATGCACCTCAAAATATTGATAGAATATAGAATACTACTTTTGACTTTTTGTATATTTGATTCCATGGAAAGATCAGTTTGGATGGGCCTTTTAGTGGATTATATGGGTTTGGGTGTATTAAAATGAAATGTAGAACATTTGATATTTGACCAGACCAGATGATTTCAACCCATTTGGATTCACTTTGTAGTAGAAGTGTCTGCTTTAGTCCACTAGTGTGCTTGGATCCTGTCTAGTTTGGCCCATTTTTCTTGGACATCATCATGGGACTTCCAAATCACCTCCACCTAAAATGTAATTATCCAAACAAGTAATATTTACCTTTTTATAGTTTTAAACACAAAATAATTGAATAATACATGAAGGGATTTTTTTATTATTTTTATAATTTTCAATGAACAACTATTTTAGCACCGTGGTGTAAGGGTGATAATGAAACAGTGAATCACAGTGTGATCAGACACCCACACCTAAACGTTTTAACTCCTGGGAAAAGTTAAATTTCCAAAAAAAAATATGCATGGATATATTCCCTAATTTATGAATATTTTGCAATTACGGAATCTTTAATCCATGATACAAATTCGATCAAATCAAAAATCACACGGAGGAGTTATTCTCAGTGTTCATGGAAAAATGTCTCATAAATTGTATCATATTTCAATTCTAAGAGATGCATGTTACCAATATGATAAATTAATTCAAAATATAACAATTTCATTTAATCTCAATGTGTTTTTGTGACAACCATTTCATTCTATTCTATCCACTTTCTTTCCAGTAAATATAAGTAATTTTAATGTTTCTCATCTTAAATGGTTTTTTTCACCGAACATGCCTGACTTCCTTTGTAATCAAATTTCAATACGCAATCTATTATGATTTATTGGAATTCAAACATAAATCTCATGACCTAGATATAAACATATTTTTTACATTTTATAACTGCCCTCGTTTATTATTATCAATGTTTATTTTCAAAAGTTTCACATAGAATAATTATTACACTCTTCTCTCAATAATTGTATGATATTTTCATGACACTTATTTTAGTATTTATGATAAGATAAAATGTTGAGTAGGAGTAATTTTTGACCTCCCCAAGACACAAATATATTTTTTTCTATTTTTTTAGGTTGTACAGCAGTCGAATAACAGGTACACATGCATTGGTCAATCGGGTACAGTAATGAAAAATTTTAGATAATGTGAGAATGTATGGAAAACTAATTTTAGAAAATAGATAAATATTAACCTAACTTATATTTACCTTCTACTTTTGAAGAAATATTCACACTTCATGGTTGGGTGAAAAGATGTTTGATGAAATTAAGTGACACAATTTCCCATAAACCACCTAAACAAATGATACAATTATTATCAAATGTTTCAAAATGATACACCCATTTATATCTCAACAAATCAATTTTCAAGAAAAAGTCACAACTCAATCTTAAATCCATGCTAAAACACACATTAAATCATTGGATTTTTTTTTTGAAAATTTTAAAACAACATGAAATAGAGAAATTACTCATGCATATTCAATAACTTCCATGCTTCAAGGAAAATAATTTTCCATGATAAAGTGGGAATCAAAAATTAATATTCCAACACAAAATTGAGGGGTGAATACAAGGGGTAAGTGATAATACTATTAAAAAACCTAAAAATAGAAAATGAAAAAAGATGATGAAAATTCATAACTAATCTAGGAATATACCCATATTCTTGTGTGGACCCTCTCCAATAATGAACCCATAAATGTACCCATCCTTTTATAGTCTAGAAAAGATTATAAGTCATCTCCCAAATAGAATTTGTAGGTTTTGAGTGTGTAATTTTATTAAAATGTACAAAAAATGGACGTTGTTTTAGAAACATTTTTAAGAAAATGATTAAAATTAAAGACTTTAAGAGTTGATAAAATAAATGTAAAGTTGTAAGAATTATAATTGAAGGAGGTCATTTAAATTTCACTACACATCTTGGAAGGTTCATTTTTCTAAAAAATACTCATGGTTTTGTTTAATTATTTGGTTAAGTGTTGTGCATATATTGATTCCCCTCTTTCCTCTTAAATTGTTGCACAAGTTACCAACCCTTGACACAACAATTTTGTTATCAAGGATTAGACATCAATATTAGAGTTATGGATACCAAATCATACTAATATATTATTTATGTTTGAGAGGTTGATTACTCTTGTGTTCCCGAATTAGAACAACCCAAGATTCCAACTAGAAATTTTAACCCAATAAGTGTTGAAATGAAAAGTGGTTTTGTTAATTAAACCCATGAAATGAATTCATAGGTGAATAATGTTTTTATAAAACGTAAGTGAAATAATCCTAGAAAATAATTACATAATAACCAATATAGTTTCACGTTCTATAACTCTTCCGAATTATGTTTAGCTCCCTGGAAATTTACGTCCAAAATTTAGCTCATTATAGGGAAGTGGAGGAGACTCATGTGGAACTTCACCTTCATCCTTTATCCCCCTATGAGAATAGGGGCCTCAAGAAAATCTTGGATGATGATATGAATCATTTTGGTCTCCAAAATACTAGATATTTTACAATTGGTCAATCTTATAAATGATTTTCCCAAGGTGTCAATTTTAGGCAGATTGGATGGTCTTTTTGGACACACAGATTGTGTAAAACCACTTGGACCATTGATTTTTTCCTCCAGACAGTCCTATGTATCTATGAAGGAAACTAAAATTTTGTAGCCCGACCAATATACTATCTCCAAAGAATATTTGGAACTAGTTTCACAATTACATCTTGGGATATTGGTAGAATACATAACATAAATTTTGACTTTATATATATTTGATTTCGTAGACATATCAATTCAGATGGTGTTCTTAGTGGCCGAAATGGGATTGGATTCTTTCAGATGAAATCTAACCCACTAATGTTTAGATGAGAAAAAAAAATTTCAAACCATGTTTATTCATGGTGCAGTATGAATGTGTGGTTTAGTCCACTGGTGTCCCATATACTACACAGGTTGAACCATTTTTCATGGACTTCATCATGGGCCCTCTAAATCACCTCAACCTACAATGTAATTATCAAAAAATGTAAAATTTCCCTTTTAAATTGTTTTAAAAAAATTGAATAAACATGAAGTGAAATTTATTATTATTTTTATAATTTTTATTAAAAAATAGTTATTCATAGTGCTGTAAGGGGAAAAATAAAATAGTGAATTGATGTGTGATCACACCCCCACACCTAAACATTTTCACTCTTGAGAAAAAAAAACACATACAAAAATTATGAATTGAGATATTACAAAATTAAAGAATACATAAAATTTATTTAAAATTTATTTCATACTAGAAATATGATCAAATAAAACAATCACACCAAGTAATTATTCTTATTTATCATGGATAAATATGTCTCGTAAATTATATCAGGTTGAAATTTTATGAGATGGACGATACCAATTTGAGAAAATAATTCCAAAGATAACCATGCCATTAATTCTCCACATGTGTTTGTCACATCCATTTCGTGTTATTCTTTTGACTTTATATCTGGAAAATATAAGTTATTTTAATGTTTCTCTGCTCAAATAATTTTATCCCCCAAAACTACCCTATATCCTTTGAAATCAAATTTCAACACCCACTCAATTAAGCAAAATTGAATGTCAACCCTAATGCTCTTGAACTATATATCCCCATATGATTCAAATTTCGTCACTCCCCTAATTTATTATTATTATTATTTAGTGTTTTTTGAATAGTTACACACTGAAAAATTCTCACACTCTTCTCTCAACCCTTATTTGATCTCTTCCTGACAATAATTGTAATAGTTATAACAAAATAAAACATTTAAAAGGATTATTTTTTGATCTTCCCAAGATAAAACACTTATTTTTATATATATTTTTTAGTTTCTTTATGGTGTACAATAGTCGGATAACAGGTACACACACATACGTAAATCTGGTACAACAATGAAAAGAGATCAGATAAGAAATGAATGTATGGAAAAATAATTTTATAAAGATGATAAATATTAACCTAAAAAATATTTAAATCTATTAATTAATAAATATTCACACTTCATGGTTGAGTGTAATGTTGTGTGGAGAAATTAAGTGACACAATTTCATATAATATTCTCAAACAAATGATACTATTATTTTCAATGGTTTCAAAATGATCAAACAATTTATATCATCAACAAAAAACCAATTTTCAATAAAAAACCACACCTCATTGTTTAATTCATGCTAAAACAAACATTTAATCATAGATTTGTTGTGTTTTTAATGTCAAAACAACATAAAATAGGTAAATATCTCATTAATTTTAAATAATTTCAATGATTCTATAGGAATAATTTTCAATGATAATGTTTGCATCAAAAATTATCATTCCAGTATGAAAGTGAAGGGAAAAATGAGGGGGGAAATTGAAAATACTATTCAACATGAAAAAAGAGAGAATAAGATAAAAGATGATGAAAATTACTAAATATCCCATGAATGTACCCCCCCCCCCACACACACACACACTTAGAGTGTGAAGTGTCCTCACAGTAATAAAAGAGGGTATGGAAAGGAAGGATAAAAACGAGTGACTTACATTGGTAGAATACTTCTTGAATAGGGATATCCTCTATCAGGGACATTGGAATGGCTTCATGGAAGTGCTTCAGCACCTTGCAATTGACAGTGAAGGATTTATTGTTTTCTTTATTTTGAACCTGAACAAAACCAAATAGATAGACATTAGTAATGGTGTATGGTCCAAAAAAAGCTGAAACAATGATTACCTAGATAAAAATTAAGCCTTGATTTGTAGAGGATTACCTTTTAACTAATATGTAATTGAGGATGAAGGATGAGGTGGTCATTGGAAGCCTTGGTTTTCTGCTTAGAAATCATGGAGTTCTCATATGAATCTGTACACATTTCCTCCAACTCCTGAATCTATAGATTCCTTTGATCACCATTACAAGAAAGATTAGAATTTCAATGTTGAATGGCCTAGTAGGCTCTGTGCACTATCTCAACTAGGAGGTGACAATTATTTCCAAACACAAGCTGATAGGGTGAAATTATAATAAGAGTTTTAAAAGAATAATGGTAGAACCATAATGATTCATCGAGTCTAAGACTCCAATCATTTCTATAGGGTTGACCCATTTTTTATAGAATTTGTTTTACCTCTCTATTAGAGATCTCAACATGACCACTAGTTTGTGGGTGATAAGAAGTATACACTCAATTCCCAACCCCATATCGACACAAAATAAAATGCATTGTTTAGTTGCGGAAATGAGAACTCAGGTCACTGATAATTAACATAAGTAATCCAAAGCTAAAAAATTGGGTTTTCAAAAAATTTACAACATTCTGGGAATCATTAGTCCTTGTATAATGAGACTCTAACCATTTTGAGATCGAATCCACTTCCATATGAATGTAAAGGTTCCCAAACAAATTTGGGAGTGGTACCATAAACTCAATACCCCAAACCTCGAAAATGTCTTGTAAGAGAAAGGGTTTTTGTGGAATATCATTAATTTTATACACATTCCCCATTCATTGTTAGTGAGGAAAATATTTATAGAAGTCATGGGAATCCCAAAACAATGTTCCCCAAAAGAGACCAGAATCTATGACCTTGTGAGCAATCCGTTGGGGACCAATGATTCCCCCACAAGCATGCGTGTGTAAAAGCCTATAGATACACTGAAACTCACTCTTGAATACAAAGTTCCTGAGGAGTTGATCACTACATGTTCACCAAGGGTATGGTTCATCCCAAGATTACCAACTAGACTCATTTTTTAGATGGTTGGCCATGTTTTTTTTTGAAATTAGATGGAATGCAAGATGCTACCAAATAATTTATAATTTCATCATACCAAGGAATGAAATCTTGAACTTGGTAATGTTTCACATTAGGAAACATGTCAATTATGGGAATACAGGGGCATGAGTCAATGTATGAGGATGGGAGGATCATACTAATAGGGTAATCCACCACATTCAATGCTCCTTTTTTATCCAAAATTCCTAGATTGAATTTTGGAAGGTAGAGCATCCAGTGAATGAGACGTGGTTTGGTTTCTAGTTTTTTAATAAGATACTAGATGATTTTATTGTTTAATAACACGATTAATTTGGACAATAAAATGCATGACATGAATTTATCCAAGGAGAATAGAATATAAAGAATTTTTTTTAGTGGTGGTTTAGTGTTCTTTGGAAATGTCTTGTATATGTGAGGCGTAGGCAATGACATGTAGAGATCAATCAACAATTTTTTATAAGAAATCCTCAACTATATTGTTAAAGTTTTCACACATGAGATCGAGTGGTAAATCCCACTGAGGTGTTTGGATTATCGAGGGTGACATGAGACTCCATTTCAATTTATTAAAATATTCCTCAAATTATTAATCAAAAACAATTTTTTCTCTTTTTAGATCAATCAAGAGAGGGAGTTCAATCTTACTAAATTCACAAGTGAAATAATTGTAAAATCTAGAATAACATTGTATAGACCGCACATCCTAACCATTTTTGGGTAATGGTAGGAAAGAAATGATATCCACTATTGATTTATCTACTTGGATATCATCCCTATAAATGACATGTCCCAAAACTATACCTTTTTATAACATAAAATGGAATTTCTTGTAATTTAATATGATATTATTTTCAATATAGTGATATAGGACTGAACCAATATGACCCAGAAATTAATCAAAATAGGATCCATATACAGTGAAATCATCCATGAATACTTCCATACAATTTTCGAGGTATTAAGATAAAATATTATCCATGAATCACTTGAAAGTACTCGGATCATTTCACAGACCAAATGGAATCCTCCTATATGCAAATGTGCTAAAGGGTTAAGTAAAGGATTTCTTTTCCTAATCCTCATCTGAAATATGGATCTAAAATAATCCATAATACCCTTCTAGGAAATAGTAATGGGACTTCCTCGGTAGTATCTGTAGCATCAGTACACTAAATGGAAATGGGAAATGGTCCTTTCTAGTGTGTTATTTTAATTGGTGATAGTATATATTGACATGCAAACTATTCCGAACATGTGTTGGAAAAAATATATTTTTTTCATTTCTAATTACCGTAAGACCATTTTTTTAGGAACTACATTAACTGGACTGAGCCCTTTGATGTCAGAGATGGGATAAATGATTCCATAAGCCATTAATTTTGTTCCATCCTTTTTAACAAAATCTTGGAGGTTTGGGTTCAGTTGATATCATGCATGACTCACTAGTTTAGCCTAATCAATTACTTATATATGATGTGTGAAAATTGAAGGGCCAATACTAGGAATGTCAGCAAGTGTCCATCCAAATGTTTATTTATAATCCCTCAAAAGTTCAAGTAGTCGTAATTCCTGATCTAGAGGGAGTAAATTGTAAATGATGTTAAGTAGCCTTTTTTCATTCTCAACATAGGAATATTTTAAATATTAATGTAGTTTCTTAGTTCCAATTTAGAGGGATTTTTTATTAATGTTAGTGTATGTGAAAGACAGAGGGCACTTATATCATCTAACTACTGAATGGTAATATACTCGAATGAGGAATTAGCTTTTATGTGCTTATAAATATCATCGATGGTCATAGAATTCAGAGTGTGCAAAAAATTATCAATTAAAAAACATGAATGACATTTTTCTTGACTAATACAACAATGAATGCATGATTCATTTTCTATAATTTCAATCAATGATGAAAACTAAAAAATGGGGTCAAGGTAATGAGAAGAAATTTTTTAGGTTAAGGGAGTACATCTATATAGTTAACAGAGAGAGAGAGTAATTGTTTTCTGATGGGTGCTTCATAGAATCGATGATGTTGAAATGGAAAATGTCACTACCAAAATCTATAGAAAATATACCATTATGGACATTAATTAAGGTTTTTTGGGTTTTCAAGAGGGGCCTCCCCAATATAATCAATGTATGTCCATTAATCCTATCCTCTTCCACATTTAGATCCTAAACAATCAGCATGAAATATTAGAATTATCACCCTCACAAGAACATCCTCTAACACACCATATTGTTGTGTAGTACTCTGGAATTCTAGTTGTGCAATAATCCCTATGGTATTTAGTTATATATCCTACAATGTAGAGTGAATGGAGTGTGAAATCACATTTATAGAGGCACCCAAATCATGAATATAATTTTAAAATGAATACTCCCCTACGGTTCATGAAATTGAGAATATTCTAGGATCGTTTCATTTGGGGGGATGTGATGGATATATCAATGTTGATACATTCCTCCCCAATCTCCACATTTCATCTCCATGAAATCACTTTTGGTGTGTACACATATCCTTAATAAACATGGAAAATCGTGGAATTTTCATCATGACATTAATCAAGGGGCTGTTGACCACCACTTTTCTAATGTTTCCAAGATTTATTGATCAAGTTCTATATAATTATTTTCTTGGATTGGTGGGCATTTGGGGAAATGGAATAGGAATGGTAAAAACAGGTGAATCATCAATAGACACACACTTTCCTTTGAAAGGGTTTCTCTTTAGACAGGGTTTTTAAAAATTTGTACTAATTTCAACAGATCGGATTGTATATTCCTTAGGTGGGGATGACTCTAAAGGAAGGGTCATTTGGATTTTAGTTTGAGTTCCACTCTTAAGGTTGATGGGACTTACATTTCCCTTATCCTTGGGGTTAACTAGTTATTAAGATATTATTTTTCCCGACCCATGAATTTGGATTTCCCCCACTGAGTTGGATAGTTAGCCTAATTGGGATTTTAGGACTTGTATTGTATATTGGGTGGTTTCTTGGAATTTTAGATTTTTGGAATCCATTTTTTTCATCATGTGTTCTAGGATAGGATAGGGTTTTGGAAGGAGTTACTGGAAAGACATTTGTGGTTACTGAGGATTTTGGGGTGGTGGTGGTTGACTACTCTACCTTGGTTGGTTTCATGGTTGTTGATGTTGGTTTGAATACCCCCTTTCCTATTTTCTTGGTTGTATTTACACCTAGGGTTGGATGGATAGTATAGTTCAGACCTAAATTTTTTTTATAGGGTTTTCTTGGAATGATTACCTCATAACTCTCAGATGTTTCTCTTAATTGAAGACATTGGTCAGAGTAGTGGGTGTCGGAAGGACAGATACAAAAATGGATGGGAGGAGGATATTATGATTTCTATTATGAAGGTTAATTTTGTGGAATAAGGGTGATTTCCCCTTCAATAATTGTTTCCACCTTATTATCAAACTGAATACTTTTCACCTTATGGAAACTGAAAATGGTTACACTGGACCGTGAACCAAATTGTTGAGTGTTCTGTGTCATGTTCTCAATCAAGTTCCTTGCAGTAATTTGGGTTTTTCTACCTATATCACCACTTTCATCATCATCAATCATATTAAGATCAATAGTAATTAACCCATCATAAAATTACTGAATTAAATGTTGATCACTTATTTGGTGGTCTGGGAAACAAGAAAAAATCCTTTTAAATATTTCCCATTATTCATGAAGGGTTTACACTTTTGATTGTCTTATCCCAAAATTTATTTCCTGATTTTTTTAGTTTTGAGAGGTTGGGAAATATTTTTCAATAAAAATCCATTTCATGTCCCCCAGCTTCTAATTGGTTAATTGACATAGTAAATCCAATTAATTTAGTATATTCTAACGATAAAGGGAATTCACTAATCTTTACTTTTTCTTCATCAAAATTAGTAGGTTTTAATGTATAACACACATTATGAAATTATATTAAATTCCTTATGAGGTTATTCACCATCTAGTCCATGGAATCTTGGTAATAAGAGAATTAGACCATATTTTAGTTCAAAATTGGGTGCCTCTGCTTGTAATTGAATGTAAGTGGGTTGGATGTAAACTACATTTAAAGTTAGTTATTTTAGTGTTTTATTTTTTTACACCATGTTATACAATTTATGTTCATTTTTAATGTATTTTTTATAAGAAGAGTGAGGATTGAAAATATTTTCAACATTTTTGGTGTCCTCCTTCAATGGATCATTCAGTGCTTCTTGGTGTCGATTACACAAGATTCTCTCCAGATCATGTTTGAAGGGATGTAGTTCCTATAATGAAGATCACATCATTCACAAGGCCTAAAAAAGTATCGTTTTATAAATCAACTAAAAAAGTAAAGCAGTAAAATAAGAGAAATAAAAATTAAAAAATTATGAAATACTTATATAAAAAACACTCACTAAAAACAAAATAAATCCCTAGAAATGGTACAAATATTTGAACACATTTTCAGGACCTGTTAAATTTATTATGATTTAAAGAAGTTTTTGTGGTCTAGGGAAGACCATAGTCATCTCTCATGGATTTTTGGTAGGTTTGGAGTGTTTATTTTTAACAAAAAGTACCAAAAATGGGGTTGTTTTTTATAACAATTTTAAGAAAATGAAATAAATTAAATATTTTAAGAGTTTATAAATAAATGTGGTATTTTTATAATTATGATTTAAGGAGGTCATTTCATGTTCCCTATTCATCTTGTAAAATACATTTTTTTTTAAAATACACATGGTTTTGTTTAATTCATTGGTTTAGGTTTGTCAAGATCTTGATTCCCCTCTAATATCTTATATTATTGCACAATGTACAAACCCTTGAAACAATAATCATGTTGTTAAGGATTGGACCTCATGATAAGGTTTAAGTCTACCAAAAAATAGTAATATCTTATGTATGTGTTAGATAAAGAGGGGGCATGGGTTTCCCAATTGGAATAACCCAATATTCCCACATGGAATTTCAACCCAATTAGTGTTGAAATAAAATATGGTTCACTTAATTAAAAAAAACATATGAATTCCGAGAAGAATCATCTTTAGATAAAACCTAAGTTAAATAATTCATACACAAATTACACAAATTCCAATAGAGTTTCAAGTTCCAGAACACTCTCCCATGTATATGTAGCTCTCATGAAATGATTGTCCACTGTTTATCTCTCAATCGATGGGAGGAGGGGACTCATATAGAACATTTCCATCATAATCGATCCCCCCTTACGAGGATAGGGGCCTAAAAAACATCTTAGATTAAGAGGGGACAACATTGGGTCTCCAAAATACCAGATATTTTCTTCCTAATCGAACATACAAATTAGGTGCCTAAGGTATCATTTTGTAGGAAAAGTGGAAGGTGGTTTTGGGAAAATAGATTGTGTAAAACCCCTTGTAACATTCTATTTGACCTCCATACTATATTATCTCTCTTTATAGAAAACTAAAAAGGTGTATCCCCACCACATGAATATATGCACCTAAAATTCAGGACCAATTAGACAACTATATCAGGATATATTGATAGAATATAAAATTCAAATTTTAACTTTGTGTAGATTTAATTCCCTAGAAAAATCAATTCATATGGGCCTCTTAATTTCCAAAATATGCATGGTTACCTTCAGATGAAATGTATCAAATTAAATTTTGGAACATGTCAAAAAACTTCATCCCATTTTGATTCATTTTTTAGTGTTAGTGTGTTTTTTAGTCCACTAGTGTGATTGGATCTTGCGCAGTTTGGAACATTTTTCTTGGACATAATCATGGGACCTCCAAATCACCTCCACCAAAATTGTAATTATCAAAACAAGTAACCTTACTATTTATAAAAGTTTCAAGAAAAAATTAATCAAACATGAAGTGAAATTTTTTATTATATGCATAATTTTCAATACAAAACTAGTAGAGCATAATGGTGTAATGGTGAAATTGAAATAGTGAATCGCAGTGAGATCAGTACTCCAATCAGTGGATTGGGAGGATGAAATCGTAGTTCATGTTTTTTAATGGGTTGGACAATGTAGTATTGGTCTCAACCTCATTATCTTTTCTCAATGGGTTGGACATTGTAGTAGTGGGCTCAACCTCATTATCTTGAAACTTTTTTCACTGGTCTTGTAATAGTTAGAATCTATGTATCGGGCTTCACAAGAGGTGAAAGGAGATGTATCACCCTAGAGTACACCCACGCGACCCTTAAGGGAGTACTTGAGGCACTGGTGATTGAAGGATGGAACATCCACATGTAGTTCAATCCAAGTCCTACCCATCAACACAATGTAGGTGGTTTCTTATGAGAAAAACAAAATCTCACTGCTAGAAATCAAGCCATTTAATTGGGTCTTTTGGTAGAATTTTCCAAGTGGAATCTTCTCTATCCTATAATAACATTAAATATTCAACTTAGAGGTGTTCAGATAAACTTCATATAGTCCCAGTTGGCATAAAGTCTGGGTCAGGAAGATATTTATCTTAAAACTTGTGTCAATGAGACAATAACAGACTTCCATGACATTAAAATGGTGAGTGATGTATAATAGGTGAATGATCCCTTGAATGGAATAACTTTCATATTCTGTGGATAATGAAATGATGGCCTAGAATTTCTCATGATCTAATTCCTTATAATGGATGGAATCTATATCCACAACCTATGTTTGAAACTGTAGGAGGATTCTCAAAGCCTCTCCAAGGGCCTCAGAAAAATCTTCTGACAGACGGAGAGTCCCATGGATCGAGGACATTGTAAGAATGATGAATAGGTTCTTAAAGACATAATACTTTTACACTAGGGAAAAATTTATGATGGCATGGATATTTTCTATGGAAGGAGGTATGAAAGATATTTTTGGTCAAGTCAGCAGATTCTGGCACGTGTTGGGGACATTCCACTGCTCACGAGTCGAACCATGAAAAATGACAACCGGATAATGGCTAGATGACTGAGGTTCAACCACAACTGAATGTGATGGATTATAGGGTGTTCATGATGGCTCTTCCTGACTGAGGACCACCAACGGTGGTGGAATAAGACACGAAAAGTCATGAATCGATTACTTTTCTTGTTGATATATTTTCTAGACTTGTTATCTAGTCTCAGTGGCATGCACGGTTAGGCTTGAAACACTAGCTGATGCATTCTAAAAATTCACATATCCACGAATTCATTTCTATAGGAATAAACTTGAAACATTTGGATGATAATTCTAGTGCTCTTCATCATTGGTAACCATGTAGGGATCTACTACTTCAATAGTATTAACCTTGGAATACTCTTCACCATCACATGAAAAATCCAGCACTATACAAAATATTATAGTGGTGACTCCCATCTATGGGGTAATGAAGTTGCTGAGTGTGAGAGATGTATTTTCCACCTGCGAGGGTCTTTTCTTTCCCTAGCGTCTCTAGAACCTACCCTTCCATGAGGTGGAAGGGTGAGATGTGGATGCAGCCGCAACAGTCGGAGGAGGTGTGATGTCCTAAGAAGGATCGGGTCAATTCAAATAGGAACAAATGATACCATGAGTGCAGGAGACTACTCTGTGTGCCATTAAGATTTCGAAATTCTGAGTCTCATGGATAGAGACTTACTAACTTTCACCGTCACTATCGATATCTAGCTTTTCAATAACACTTTCCACCTATGTCATGGTTGGACAAAATATGACTATTTTTTTCAACTTGATCCTAGAGCTAGTGCATAAACCCATAGAAAAACTTGAGGGTATGTCCAAGGAACTGGTGATAGTGGAAATAGTTTGGGAGATCGATGAGATGAGCCTCCACAGACTTTTTGTATCCTAGTAGCCTCAGGATTCCCTGATTCGAGGCACTCTGGAAACAACTGGCGACCTTGGACTCCTTAAATGAGTAGTTATAGTTTCTCCTCTCTGGTAAAGGGACTCTAGGAGATGGACCCTTGTGAGGAGTGAGATTCTAGCAAAGAGGTGGAACCTGATTACCTCAACCTAGTGGGGGTGGTTGATAGGGTGGATCCTACCAATTCTGATGTAGGTGATGCTGAGATTGTGGATGTGGAACTCAGCGAGGTTGTAGAGGTGGCACTGTTTGCAATAATTCTAGTGGCTTGGGGGAATCTAACTATGAAACAATGGTATTCTCAATCTTATCAGCTCTTATAGCAGGAGTAGTGGGAGGTGACAAGCATGCCTTCTTGACCTAGAATAAGGCATCCTCTAGGCATTGATCCTAGTCATAGAAATCCTAGAATCCACCTAGGATGTTCTGAGTGATGAGGGAGGGAACTAGTTTGATTTCCACATTCCCCATACACATATTGGGAAACTTATCTTGACTCAGTGGCATATCGATTGAATATGTGAGGCACTTACACCAGGAGGCAATGTCTGTGATGTTCTCTTCTGGCGTTTTTAGTTGAAGTGGTATGAAATACTTGTCTTCTGAGTAGTGTAACAAAAGTGATACGGAAACTACCTATAGAGATCCTCCCAAATATCTATAGATCTTATGGGTAGCTTGTTGTATCAGACAAACAAAGGCCCTTCCAGTATATGTATAAAGCAATGGATCATGGTTTCTTCCTACTACATAGGGGTTCCCTGCATGGGTTAACACCATGTAATAACGTGGGCTTGATGATTCAGTGGCATAACCATCCCGTTGAAGAGGTTGAATGTGGGGTTCTCAAAATTTGGGGGTGCTGGAATGTTGTTTTCCCACTACGGATATGGATTTCCACTAGGTGGGATCACCACTATTCTGGTATCAAAATCCTGAAGAAGGGAAATGAGATTAGTCGTCAGATATTCTTGTTAATGGATCCAATATTGGCATAGATTCTTGACCAACAGTGTTTTGGAAGGCTCTTCAACATGATAGGAGTTGGGAAACTGGATGAATAACCTGAGAACTACTATAGGATTGACTTGTGGAGAATCAAGAGGAATAACCTGAAGATAAACCTGAGGGGATAATGGAGGAATGACTCATAGAGTTGGGTCTCAGAGAATATTCACACATAGCCTAGGTGGATTTAGTGATGTGTAACATGTAACTTTCCATAAACTCCGGCCTCCTCCTAATTGGGCTTTGTAGTGTTGTCAAGATCAATGGGTGGTACCTCTCTAAATGGGAATTGTACATGTCCCTACTACCCCGGTGGAAGAAATATTGGATCACACCGAGGATCACCATAATTTGGAAGTCACTCTATAATGCATCTAGTGAGGATCTCATCAATGATATTATTCTATGTTGCTTTCTATTAGAGAAATGTGGCCTTTTTTAGATCATCGTTTGTCTTCGATACTGAATCAGATGGGTTGGAAGGCATAATAGTTCCCACGTGGATTTTACCCTTGTTAGGGTCCCGATCGAGAGGAAATAGCGTGGAAGGTTTAGCAGGTCCAAGAAATTGTCTTTACTAGAAAGTGACCATGCTTGTAGGGTCCAACATATGTGGAATTACACTACTGGGTATGTTCTCCTTGATGATTCCTACCCTTGTTTCCTTCTATGTGAGGTGATCCATGTTTATTATGACTGTTCCTTGTAGAATTTCCTCAATATCAATGGGTGAGTCAGGTTGTCGCAGAATCGGGATGAAATGAAGGCCAACATACTTCCCCCAACCATGGATCTGCATATGTGGCGACGCATCAAAAATAATTCTATGGAGCATAGTAAAACTATAGTCACATCGTTATTGTAGGGTCCAATGATAACCAGGAAATGCAGGGTGTTGGGCCCCGAGTTGTGCAACCAACTCAACTAGGTGTCACTGATGGATGATGTCGTCGATGTGTTCCTGGATCTTGGGGTAAACCAACATCTGACCTCAAAGGTGGATATGTATTACCCAAACACTTTCTCAGAAGCACCTAACAGTATCCTCAGTGTGATAATATTAAATGTCGATGTGCGGTAGGGAAATCATCCATAACCTCTTAGTGAAGTGATACACCGTGAGAATTTCCCACAAGATTCTCTATTCAGAAGAATGATATGGAATATGGTTTCTGCATTCCTCAATTGGGGGTGTCTGGGGAACTAGAAACAACATTGATATAGACCACTCTAGTGGTAGTCTGGTCAGTGGAGAGTACGGTGTGCTAGCTGACAGGCCACTTCAAACATGACTGTCTCCCAGAAACATTATAGACTAGATAATCATGTACTTTTTAGATGGTTTACCGACCAATGCTTCCAATAAAAGGGTGGAGGTATTTGGTGGTGGTTAAGGATGGTTCTCAGTATCTAAAAACCCCAAAACAACTTTCTATGATCTCGCGTCGAGGTAGATATTGAATTTGGGGATAGTGGAGTAGACTGTATGGAAATACCCTGAAAGGGAGAAAAATATTCCTCCTCCAATATATATCTGCAGTGTGATTTGGGGATCTGGTGTATCTCTCTATGAAGAAGGACGAATGAAGAACATTGAGTTCCTATCGTGGACCCTGATACCAGGGATTGGGGTGATAGATCCATCATCGAGTAAAACTCCACATCAGAATCTAAAAAGTGTGGTGGGTTGACATTGATCTTGAGGCTCTCATGATTCTTTCTTTTGTGTCGATGATTCACCCTTATTCCCCAGGATGGTTCTTCATGAAAACATAAATCTACATCACTAGGAGGACCTCTGAATGGGTTGTTGCTAGAGTGGGGTGGACCTCCACCTGAGCTGCATGGAATATGAAGAGTGCCTTTATATTGGGTGGCAATGAAGTGGAGACGACCTCCACATTTATGATCTAGAGTGCAAGGGTCACCCAGGAATTTTTCTAACAGAACATAGGGAGGACCTTTGAGGTAGGTAGTGGTGGGGTGGGGAGTGTCTCCACTAGAAATGGTGACGATAGGGGAAGGACATCCATGCCGACGAGTGATTGAATGAGGGGGGTCTTTGATCTAATTGGAATAGTTGTGGGGTGGGACTCCACGTGAGCCTAGGAATATGTGAGGAGGATCTTCGCTCTGATTGGTACCACTATGGGGATGGGCTCCGCTTGAGATGGTGATGATGAAAGGAGGACCTTCACATTAAAAACCTGAAATATGGGGAAAAACTCCATACCCAAGATCATGGTCATGGAGAGGACCTCTATGTTGGGTGTCAACAGGGTAGGGAGGACCACTTCTAGGTATGACGATGGTGGAATTTAGAGGACCTCCTTGGTGAGCGTGGGGAAAGGGAGTTCCTCAACTAAGGCTAGAAACTAGTATAGGGGGACCTCTGTACTAAATCATTCCATCACGAGTCAGCCGGTGACAGAAAGAGTCAGACCATCCTAGTAGTGAGGTGGCTAGGTCATCAATCCCAATTGGGCATAGAAGTGACTCAGATCTATGTAATATAGAGATGATAATGTGTGTTAGTGGAGGAATGGTCCACTCAAGCAATGGAGGATGATGCCCTATAATGGGATTCCTCATAAACCTACACCCAATGTGGATGTCAGTTTAGCTGGACCATGGATGGAGGGGTAGGGATACAATACAACTATTCGTTCACCCATGATACAAGATTAAGGTGTTGACGTAGCGTGGTGGGAGCCCTCCATGGTGGTTACCCAACTGAATTCAACGTCGGTATGTCTCAAACATCGCATAAATTGTTAGAATATGGGAGTGAATCATATGATAATTATGGGGAGAGGCACCCAAAATGGTTGGATGTTGGAGTGGGGTGCAGCTACTCCCTTCACGGCCCTTGGGGCTGCAGTGAAGTTAGGGAATAGAAGAATCCAAATCTTTGTGAGCCATAAATCCTATTGGGATGACCCCCACCTATTCATATCACCGAATGAGCGTGCCAAACACCATTATCTTGATAATCTATGAGGGTGAGATGGGTTATGGGTTCCCAGTAGTCGTGGCTGTGGAAGATATCGTGGTAGAGGTGGAGCCATACCAAAATTCCACAGGGTCGTTCCTTTAGCTCCTACATCTTTGGGTAGGGGAAATAGGTTTCATATGGATAGATATTGGGTCCCATAAAGAATGAACATTTTTTTAGTAGTACAGATATTAGATAATCCATGACCAATGCCCCGGTGTCATTAAACATTCCATGGTTAGTGAGAAAGATCCATGCTAACAATGCAATAAACTAGAATGCTCAGTGATTAAATGCCCCATATTCTGTTGAGTTCCATGCTAGACCCAATATTTTCTAGGTGGTTTCCAGTTTCGGATAAATAGATTCGGTGACCCAATCATATGTTGATGTGTTAAATTATACTAGTCTCCATTTTGAGGAGAAGAATTTTTCATTGGGTTAACCATTCCTATTTCTGATGCTTTCGTCAAGGCGTGTGCCATCTAGGGGGAGAGGCACCAGTTATTTTACTTCATTCCCTCTTTCCAATGGTGGGTGTAATCAATCACCTTTCGGTAATGTTTTATCCTTGATAAAAATTGGATGATGAGATATTGGTTTCCCCTTCCATCGATTCCTCCTCAGAATTCATTATCTAGTTCGGGTCTCCCTTAAAGATTAAGACGTTGTTCGTAAAACTCTTTCAAGTGCCATATATTTTCGGATGTTGTTTAATTATGATTCTTTTGTCTAGACATTCCAAAGGGTTATGTTAGGGAAGTGATATTCGATCAGGATAGTAGTCATGATGAGGCATCTGTGGAATGAATTGACACATGAACATTAGAACACCTATATTCTACCCCATCAAAGGGCTTCTCAATAGTTTTAGAACCCATGGTTTCCTTTGTTGATCATGGGTTATCATATAATAGAGGCATGTATCTAAGGTTTTCCTTGCCTTCCCAGGTTTATCAAAAGGCATGTTGCGAGTTTAACGTCTATCTAACACCCCAATATTTCATACTACATGATTTCTTCAAAGTAATTCAATAACTTGCACTACATGCAACACCGAGTCCAAGCACACCATGACTTTCCAAACTAGCCGTTCAAAAACAGTTATGAAACGTATTAATTGAATTTTGAAGTTAATATAATCCTTATAATTTTAAAATCCATATTATGAGTTTCTTAGACATGATGTAAGAGCAAATTCATTTTTTCAGATAAAAGAAGTATTTTTCAAAAATACTATTTTATCTCCTTTTAATGGAGAACCCTTTTTAAATCCAATATTTAAAACATTAATATATTCAATTTTATAGAATAGCCTTCTTTTTTATAATCGGGACATTAGAATTTAGTTTCAATAAGTTTTTGGTGGTTTCTTGATAACTTTCATATTTTGGTGAATAGTTAAAAATACTGAAAAACAGCTTTTTAAATCAAAATAAATTATAGTGTTAAATTATAAATTTTAATGGTTTTAAAGTATAAATAGATTATATTTTTAACATTTAATCTAATTCGGGCCATTTTAAGTAATTTCACTTTGAAATTGGAAACAAACAAGTGTCATTCTTTTGATAGTTATTATTTCTTACAAACACGCTTTTCGGTTTTGACAATGAGAATTAATTTTAAAATAATTATTTAAATATTTATGTTTTGAAATTGGTAAAATAGAGTTCATTTTTGAATTCGTAATATCAAAATTAGCATAGGGTGAATTTTTGGTATTTTTCTGAAAACTTTCAATTTTTGAAGACTGGTGAAAAACATTGCGTTATTGGTTAAAACCCACTTTTTATTTTTATAATTAATTATGTTATATAAATTTATTTTAATTAAAAATATATACAGAATAAAAATATTAGTTCAATGTAATTAATTTGAATCCTTTTTATAATAAAATCATATGTATTTAATTTTATTGAACTTTTTACTGTCTTTTACACACCTTCTAGGAGCATTTAAAAATTTGTATAAAACATACTTTTACTGCTTCTATGAGTTGAATTTCAAAAATCTGAGAGACACGGTTAACCTCCGTAAGTAAAATTTGGTTCAATAAGATGAAAATAATTTTTTTTGAATAGTAACTTTGGACTTTTATTTACCACAGTTTAAAGTAAATAGGCTAATTAAGGTCCACTTGTATTATATTAGTACTTTTATTATTATTTAATTTAAAGAATAGTTAAAAGTGCTAAATTCAAGTTTTCATAACTAAAACATTTTAATATAGGGTTATACATAAGATAAATTAGACTATAAATATTTCTTATAAATATAAAAATATTTCCTAGATAATGGAATGTTTTTTATTATTTTTAGGTATTAAATAATTTAATTTATTTATGACTCTATGATGATGCAGTAATTACCTTATTAATGGATGATTTAAATAATTGATATTATAAATATCCAAATAAATGTAATTCAAGACATTTTATGAATTAGACTAATTTTCTAGGTTAACATGACATGTTATGGTTTATTAGATAATTTTTTTAGAAGTGATATGGGTTTTCTAACTTTCACAAAAACAAAATACCAAATAGTGTCAAAATTGACATAAATTAAGTTTTCAAAAAAATACTATATTATTGGTTGATTTAATATTCCTAATAATCTAAGGTTTAGCCAAAGGGATTAATTAATATTATATATGTCATTAATTAACCAATTTAGGTTTTTTGGATGTTTATAGTATGTTTATTTACCATGTAGTGTAAGAATATAAGAAGACACTGTAAAAGTTAAATTATTTAACTTAGAGTTAAATCAACATAATAATGTAAAAATGGTAACCTAAACTTTTCTAAAACCTATTGGTTGAGAGGATTTCGACCAATCCCCAATTTAGATTCGAAATAAATTAATTTGGAGCCATTATAAACCGAATATGTTTTTTGTTATGAAATGATATTTCAATATATTCCTAAGGTTCCCCTCTCCCCTCTTATAAAAGAGAACTCCCCCTTCTCTCAAATTCACTGCATCAAAGCCATTTGGATCAGCCAACCCCTTGAAAAATATCCTCTCAAATGTCCTCACTTCATCCTAGAGGCCTTCTTTTAATCAGAAATCCAACCTAAGTAGACCTTTTGATCAAATCAAAAGGAAGAACCAGAAGAAGAGGTAAATATTTCATCACCTCATTCATGTTATTTTCCTCTTCAATGTCATCTTTCCTTGTTGTTTCCATTCTAAAATAATAACTTCAGTATCTTCTATATACTATGTTGTTATTATAAATATGTTACAACCATATTCATTATTCTATCCATCCTTTGAATGACATGTCACCATATGTGCGTATGTACGGCTTACCGTCTCTACATCATGGTGTAGTTGTTATTCAATACATTATTATTTGGATGGGTATAATAATGATTTATAATTAATGTAAATAATAAATATAACATGATAATTATTCTTTATATATGATATACCATACAATTATATACGATTTTAATATCAAAAGAGTGATATTTTCACTCATGTGTACGTACGGATTACCTTCTCCATGAACGCAATGAGATTCATTCCCCATTGTAACCACTAAAGGCTAATATTCTTTTGATGATTAAAAATAATTTTTAAATACTTGATATAATTTTGGATATTAATAAGAAAAATCTCATCTATAAAAAACATGACTCACATAACAATGAATATAATGAAAAACAAATCATTTAACACCCGAAACGATGATAATACTAAAATACCAATAAGAAAACATTATTAGAAGATCATATATGATATCATAATTATGTATATGGTTTTTCTATAATTTAATAACAATGATTTAACTATTATATAGGAGGTTTACATACCCTCGACCAAGGAAAATTACAAGGTAAGGGTTAATTTGACAATCTCTTTATTATCCGAGGTTGTTTTTACGTAAGTATCTACTGGGACCTCTTTATCATCCACATCCATGTTTCTTAAAATGTTTTTCAAAACATTTTTATTATTTACTAGAAAATGGGTTAAAGAAATTTATACACTTATATAACCTTATATGTTTTCGAAAGGAATCATTCTATCATTTTCCAAAAAATGAACTTTATAACCTTTCTGAAAAAATTAAGGTAAGAATGTCTTTCTTAACTTATATGGCGGGTGCAGCTATTTTCTGCTGTTATAACATCGTCGAATCTTGCCTTACAAGCATAGATAAATATTTTTTTTAAAAAAATCTTTTTTAATTACATGAATTTTAAATGATTTCAAAATAGACAGAAATATTTCTAAAAAAAGTATTGATTTCATCTAAGTCGACATCCTTTAATGGATTTTAAGCTTATTTGAAGTAGATTTATTATGATTCATATCATCTATATTGTATTTAAGGTTCTGTTATATGTTTGACTATTTATGAGTTATTTTTAGTCCATTCATGGTTTATTGTTAATGAATTGACATTATGTATGCTAGTTTTAATACTAATGTTTTTGTTATATTTGAACCTTTTTAAGATGAATGTATTGGACTAGTATGTTTCATGTTGTGGACTAGTAAAATTGAGCCATCCGGGTTGGGGTCCTGTTACAGTAGTCCCTCTGAGTTGGATTCTAATTATAGAGGATCTCTGGGATAGAGTTCGATTATAGAGGCTCTCCGAGTTGGGGTCTGGTTACAGTTAGCCACTAGGTCCTAGCACAAGGCCTTGACACAGAAATTAAAGTCTTGTACTATACATTTCGTCATTATGAAATTAGTTATTACATGTGATTATTAGAGAAGTTGAATATCCATGTGCATGTTTACATGGTAATGTTTGGTTTACTTTTTCCTTATTATATACAAGTTTATGTTTAAAAGGAAATTGTTTTTATTACACATCTTTCCTTAAAAGTTTATAGATTCCGCTAAATTATTTACCCTTATTGAGCATCCGAGCTCACCCCTTTTTATGTTTTGTTTTACTAGGATCCCAAGAAGTGTTTTATGTATGAGATGCAGGATTATGCTAAGGGAACAATGGAATTATCAAAGAATTTTTTTCTGTTGTATGTTAGAAATTGTAATGTAACATTCATGTATGAAATATATTTTCAAAGACTATTAAACTGACCAGTCTTTTGGTACATGATTGCTTGTAATCATGAAAATTTATTAAAATAATGCACCAACTCTGGGAATCTAGGGTTGGGGCATTATAGTTGGTATCAGAGGATGTTTAGCAATAACATTGGAAACTGGATTTAGATAAACTCTAATTAGAGCACATTACCCTAAGATAAGCATTGGGGATTAGTATAAAAGAACTTCCAAGAATTTTATTAATGTAGAGATTTTGTGATTTTTCCAAGAAAATACATCCATGTCTGAATACGAGTAGGTATATGATGCTTGGGAATAGATGTACCTAGGGTTAAAACATGAAAACAGTGCTTTGAGCTAGACTGTATTGGGAATTGGTGCACAACAATGGGCCTTATTGCACTCTTGGTTACGACACTCCAAGGGGATATGCTTAGGATAATTATCTTTTTCTTTACAAATCATTATGGAGGATTTATGAGTATATACCTCCTCAAAAAAAATATTTTTATGATTATAGATTATATACATAAACTGTCACTACTGGAAAAACGGCCTATACCCACAGTTCAAAACCGTGGGTATAGCCCCCAAAACCGTGGGTATAGCCTATACCCACGGTTTTGGGAACCGTGGGCTGGAATGCCGTCGGTATAGGTCCCCAGCCTATACCCACGGTTTTGGAAAACCGTGGGTATAGGTGTCCTGCCACCGTGTCACCGAAACTTAGACAATTTCCACGGTTTCAACGACCTATACCCACGGTTTCAAAACCGTGGGTATAGGTCCTAAAAAAAATGCAGGCGCCGAGTTTTGATCCCGCAACCTCTTCGCTGTAAACACCGCGTCTAACCACTACCCTAACATCACATATATGTATATATATATATATTTAGTTAAATATAGTTATAAAAACCGTGGGTATAGAGGGAAGAACCGTGGGTATAGGGTTCCCGCCAAAAAAAAATTCCTTCCCGCGGAAAAAAAAATTTCCCGCGCACACAAAATTGACCTATACCCACGGTTTTTCATAACCGTGGGTATAGGTATTTTATCCCAGACCTATCCCCACGGTTTTCACCAAAACCGTTGGGATAGACCCCCCCTATACCCACGGTTTTGGGAAACCGTGGGTATAGGTGACTTTTCAGGACCTATCCCCACGGTTTCCCAAAACCGTGGGGATAGAGCCCCCTATACCCACAGTTTTGGCAAACCGTGGGTATAGGTCATGAAAATTCACCTATACCCACGGTTTTCCAAAACCGTGGGTATAGGGGGGGTCTATCCCCACGGTTTTGGTGAAAACCGTGGGGATAGGTACATTTTCCAGTAGTGTGTTCAATTTACGTTAGGTATTTTACAATTTTGCAATTATTCATTGTGATTCATAAAATGACCTAGTGTACTTCATTGTATTGAAATGGTGCCCAATAGAAGGAATGAGAACTCCAGAAATATGTATGATCTAAAGAGTAAGAAGAGTCATATCATTCATGGTATTAAGACAACATTTAAAAGGGAAATAGTCTCCAATGTGTTCTCAACAGCTGAAAAAATAATATCATGTGTTAATTAGATAAGTAAATAATTCTCTGAGTCCTATGGATTTGAAGGGAAGCCAAATAAGAAAAGTATGGTAGAGATAAAGATGGGTAAAGGGAAGAGGGGAAAGAAGGATTTTCCCATGTTTGATAAACGTGGGAAGAATCACCTTGGTAAATGCTTGAATGGAAAGAGAGATTGTTATATGTGTGGGGAAATAGGACACCAAGTGCCTGATTGAAAGGGTAAGAGAAAGGTCAAATGTAAAATGCTTCATCTGCAGGACGTTGGGATACTACGTGAATCAATGTCCCAGTCATCAGAGTATACCACAAATGACGATATTGGATAATAATCAAGTTATGATACTACCTCTGAAAAAGAGTAATGACTAGTGTTCTTATGTTTTTATTGTTGAATTATTTCATTTGAATGTTTTGTCAATAATATACTGGTTATATAAATTATGGAGATAAATAAAGATTATATTGTATTACAATTTTATTGAGGATTTGAGATTATATGATTCTAAGATAAATGACCAAATAGTAAGCTACACTTTTTGGAAAATTCATGGTTAAAGGAAAGGTAATAATTAATATGGTCTTCAAAATTATGTAGTGATTTTTGAATAAGAGATGGTTGATTTTTATAAATTATATTGGATATTCTTGACTTCCCTGGAACTGATTAATAGTTTGTTTATTTCATCTTTGTTGGAATATTCAAAATTTTTGGACACAAATAATATATCTAGTATTATATAAAGGATAAGGGAGCATGAATGTAATCAATAAGGTTTTATGGTAATTCAGGGTGTTACCATGTTTTAAAATAATATATGATGAAGGTGTTCACATGTTATTACTTGGAAAAAAGGATCTTAATTGTGTTTAACATCCTTATAAATTTAGGACTGTGAGTTTGGATATATTTATTTTGGATAAGTCTAATGATTTTAATGGATTATGTTTGAAATTGGATACTATTGTTAACGTTATTTTTGGATTGTTATTAAAAGGACAACACGCAGACCGTGTGACAACCCGTCGAATCAGACAAAGCTATGGGAATCAAACCCACAACCATAGCATGGTTGGGATTTATCACCTACCACCATACTATGTGAAGTCCCTAGATTGTATAATGTAGTTTATTTTTTTAAAAGGTTCTGATATGTGAATTATAAATTCCTTATTTTTTGAACCCTATAGGATTAGGATAAATAGAATATTTTTTTTAAATCTTTTGGAGTGAAAGATGAGATTGTGGTAGGAATTAGTTTAAGGATGAAACTATACTTGTCAAGTATATATATATATATATATATATATATATAATTTTTTACTCTTAATCTATGGTTAAATTAATTCTTAATCTTTAGGAAAGGGATCTTAAATCCAAAAAATGTGTTATCCTAATACCTTATGTGTTGTTGAACCGATGGTATTTTAAATCAACATAGATTGATGAATTTGAGGCCTTCAGTTTTACATTTGTTTTTGATTGATAACCTCAATCATTGCCAATAAATATTTACATTTTCCCACTAGATATTTGTCTCTAATTTCTACCAATGTTCTCATAATCGAGATCATAATTTGGTGGTGACCCTTTAATTTCCCTTTTCTTCTTATTAAGACAAGATTTTATTAACTCCATTTTCGTTATGGGTTATCCCACAAAGGTATTTTCTATTTTTTTAAATTTTTTTTTGAAGAAAAATTTCAAATTACAAGGATGAAATTTATTGAAAAATGGAATAAAGTAACACCCCAAGATTTCATAGTACATTATTTCTTCAAAATAATTCAATAACTTGCACTACTCGCAACACCGAGTTCAAGCAAACCACGACATACCAAATTAGTCATTCAAAAGTAGTCATGAATATTATTAACTGAATTTTGAACTTTATATAATCCTTATATATTTATAATCCATATTATGAGTTTCTTAGACATGATGTAAGAACAAAATCATTTTTTCAGATAAAAGAATTATTTTCCAAAAAATGAAATTTTACCACCTTTTAATGGTGAACCCTTATTAAATACAATATTTGAAACTTTTATATATTAAATTTGTCAAAATAAACTTCTTCTTAAGAATCAAGACATAAGAATTTAGTTTTAATAAAATTTTAGTGTTTTTATGATAACTTTCATATTTGGTGAATAGTAAAAGTAATGAAAACAACTTTTTTAATCAAAATTATTTATAGTGTTAAATTATATATTTTAATGGTTTGGAAGTATAAATAGATTATAGTTTTACCATTTAATCCAATTCTCATCATTGTAAGTAATTTCACTTTAAAATTGGACATAAACAAGTGTCAAACTTTTGATAGTTATTATTTCTTAAAAATATGCTTTTTGGTTTTGACAACGGGAATTAATTTTAAATTAATTAATGAAACTTATTATGCTTTGATATTGGTAAAATATAATCCATTTTTGAATTCGTATTATCAAAATTATCTTAGGGTGAATTTTTGGTATTTTTCTGAAAATTTTCAATTTTTGATGAATAGTGAAAAACACTATGTTATTGTTTAAAACCCACTTTTTATTTAAATAAATAATTGATTTATTTAAATTTATTTTATGTCAAAATTGATACATAATAAAAATATTAGTTCAATTTAATTCATTCTAATCTTTTTTATAATAAATTTAGATGTATAAAATTTTATTGAACTTTTTACCATCTTTTACCCACCTTCTAGAAGCATTTGAAAATTTGTATATAACATAATTCCACTGATTCTGTGAGTTAAACATCAAAAATATGAGAGAAATGGTTAACCTCAGTAAGTAAAATGTTGTTCAATAAGATGAAAATAATTATTTGGAATAGTAACTTTTGACTTTTATTTACCACAGTTAAAAGTAAATAGGGTAATTGAGCGTAAAAATTATATTATAATTACATTAACACATATCCTAATTCTATTGGATAAGTGTAATTTGTCCACAAACAACCTTAGGAATAAAATATGACCCTTTAGGCCCACTTGGATTAGATTAGGAAATTTATTATTATTTAATTTAAAGAAGAGTTAAAAGTTTTAAATTCAAGTTTTCATAACTAAAACATTATAATATAAGGTTATACATAAGATAAATTGAACTATAAATATTAATTAGAAAGATAAAAATATTTCCTACATAATGGTATTTTATTTATAATTTTTAAAAATTAAATAATTTAATTTATTTATGACACAATGATGATGAAGTAATTACCTTATTAATGAAATATTAAAATAATTGATATTATAAATATCCAAAAATGTAATTTGAGACTATTAATGAATTATACTAATTTTCTTGGTTAATATGACATGTCAGGGTTTATTAGATATTTTTTTCGAAGTGATAAGGTTTTTCTGACTCTCGCAAAAACAAAATAACAAATAGTGTCAAAATTGACATAAAGAAATGTTTAAAACAAATACTATATTATTGGTTGATATAATATTCCTAAAACTCTAAGGGTTAGACAAAGGGATTAAATAATACTATATATTTCATTAATGAACTACTTGAGGATTTTTTGGATGTTTATAGTTATATTATTAACCATATATTGTAAGAATTAAAGAAGACATGGTCAAAATTAAATTATTTAACTTAGAGTTAAATGTAAATGATAAGGTTAAAATGGTTACCTAAACTTTTATAAAACATATTTATTTAGATTATTTCGAACCATTACCACCATATATTAGAAATAAATTATTTTGAGCCATTATAAACCGAATATTAATTTTTTAGAAAATAATATTGGAATCTTTTCCATAGGTTCCCCTCATCCTTCTTATAAACGGGCACTCCACATTCTCTCAAATTAACACCATAAAATCCATTTGGCTTGGCCAACCCCTGCCCAAATATCCTATCAAATATCCCCCCTTCATCTTAGAGGCCTTCCTTTAGTCATAAATCCACCCTAAAGATCCCTTTTGATCAACTCAAAAGAAATAACCCAAAGAAGAGGTAAATATTTCATCACCTCTTTCAAGTTCTTTTCTTCTTCCACTTCTTCATTCCTTGTTGTTTCCATTCTAAAATAATAAATCCATTATATTCTATATACTATGATGTTATTATAAATATGTACAACCATATTCATTATTCTATCCATCCTTTGAATGACATGTCACCATACGTGCGTACGTACGCTTACCATCTACACGTCGTGGTGTAGTAGTTATTCAGTACATTATTATTTGGATGGGTATAATAATGATGTATAATTGATGTAAATAATAAATATAACATGATAATTATTCTGTATATATGATAAACCATCCAATTATATATGATTTTAATCTCAAAAATGATATTTTCACTCGTGCATACGTAAGGATTACGGTCTCCACGAACGTGATGAGATTCATTCTCCATTGTAACCATTCAAGAATAATTTCCATTTGATGATTGAAAGTAATTTTTAATGACATTATATCATTCTGAATATGAATAATAAACATCCCATCAATAACAAACATGACTCAAATAACAATTAATAAAAAGGAAAATGAATCAATTAACACCTGAAATGACGATAATACTAAAATACCATTAAAAAATCATTATTAAAAGATCATATATGATATCATAATTATGTATATGGTTTTTTTATAATTTAATAACAATGATTTTACTATTATACAAGATTTTAACGTACCCTGAACCAAGTAAATTTACAAGGTTAGGGCTAATTTCACAATCTCTTTATTATCCAAGGATGTTTTTACGTAAGTATCTACTGGGACCTCTTTATCATCCACAACCATATTTCTAAAAATTTATTTCAAACCATTTTTACTATTTACTAGACAATGGTTTAATTTAATTTATACCCTTATTTGACATTATATTTCTTTGAAAAGAATCATTCCCTTGTTTTCCAAACAAGGTACTTTATATCCTTTTCGAAAAAATTAAGGTAAGAATGACTTTTTTTAACTTATACGATGGGTGCAGCTATTTTCTTCCGTTATAACATTTTCAAAGATTCCCTTACAAGCTTATATGAATATTTAAAGAAAATAAATGTATTCTTTTATAATTACATGGATTTTAAATGATTTCAAAATATAATAAGTTATTTATCAAAAAAAAATTGATTTCCTTTAAGTCAACATCCTTTGATGGATTTTAAGGTTGTTTGAAGTTGATTTATTATGAAAAAAATATTCCATATTGTATTGAAGGTTTTGTGATATGTTTGACTATGGATGAGTTATTTTTAGGTCATTCATGGTTTATGGTTAAAGTGTTGACAATTCATATGATAGTTTTAATATGAATGTTTAGGTTATTTTTTTCAATTTTTTCTATAGATGAATGTATTGGACTAGTGTGTTCCATGTTGGGGACCCATAAAAGTAAGCCCTCCAGGTTGGGGTCTAGTTACAAAATACCCTCCGGGTTGGAGTCTAGTTATAGAGGCTCTCCATATAGGAGTTCGTTTACAGAGTCCCTCCGGGTTGGAGTCTGGTTACAGAGGCTCTTGAGGTTGGGGTCCGGTTACAGTTAGCCCCTAGGTCCTGGCATGAGGCCTTGACACAGAAATTAAAGTCTGGTATTATACATTCCCTCATTATTAAACTAGTTATTACATGTGATTATTTGACTAGTAGAATATTCATGTGCATGTTTATATGGTTATTTTTTATTTATTTTTTCAATATTATGTTCAAGTTTATGTTTAAAATGCTATTGTTTTTATTACACATCTTTCCTTAAAAGTTTATAGCTTGCACTAAATAATTTACCCTTACTGATCATCTGATCTCACCCCTTTCTTATGTTTTATTTTCCCAGGATCACAAGAAGTGCTTTATGATTGAGGTGCAGGGTTAATCTAAGGAAACAATGGTATTCTCAAAGGATTTTTTTTGTTTTATGTTAGAAAGTGTAATGTAACGTTCATGTATGTAATTTATTTTCCAAGACTGCTAAATTGATCAGTATTTCGGGACTTGATTCCTTGTAATCATGCCAATGAATAAAAATAATTAACCAACTCTGGGAATCTAGGGTCAGGTTGTTACAGTCTAGCAGAGATGGATCAGACTGATTATAAAACCGATAAGAGTGGATCAGATGGGTACATCCCTAGTAGGGATAACCTAGAAGATTTACCAAATAGATGGATCAGAATACCTGATGAGGATGTACCCTGGATGGTGTGTCCCGAAAAGGGGATGGTTTCACACAGTTAAGGCTGGTCTGGACACCATAAAGGGCATATTAGATGAGATGGGTCCCGACAAAGGGGACACTGAGGGTTACCATTGTCTAGGGGTTTACCCAAGTGAGGCTTCATATATACCTAAAGAAGGATCCAAACCCACGTAGTTCCGGAGGGTGAGGCATGGAATCATGGAGTACACAATGGAAAATGATCTAGAGACATGATTTGGCCTATGAATGGCTAGCATCTTAGGGAATTATGTGAATCAACTGCAAAAGGGTGAAGTGATGGAACAAATAGCTGGAAATTATGCATGGTTAGATTCATTTATGAGTGGAATGAGTCCATCAGGATGTGGCAGCCCAGGTAAAATTAGGATGGATGATGGAGGGTGTGTCGAAGGATGGAATGAATGACGGTAGAAATAGTGGGAATATGATGGTGACAAACATGAACCATAGGGAGGTTCCCTATGTATCCTTGTGTTAGGGAATCCATGTCCTCGTAGTTCTGGAATGGGGTGATGAGTCACTTAAGGAGGTGGATTTTTAGAATGTATGCAAGGATGGGGCCCCGAAGGAAGTGGGTCCCCTAAGGTTAGGGAATGATCCTCCCAGAAAACAAAGGCTTGAGCGAGAGAACATGATGAGAAATAAGTTATGGGATTGAACCTCACAGATGTTTCCTACATATCCAAGTGGATGGGAATAAAATTCCATGTAGTTTAGGATTGGGGCGATGAGTCATATGAGAAGGTGTCTCATGAAAATAGATGCATGGATGGGTGATTGAAAGAAGTGGAACCCCTGGGTTTGTGAATGATCCTCCCAAATGACAAAGTCTTGAGGTAGAGACCAGGATTGGGAATTAGATATGGGCTTGACCCTTAGGGAGGCTTCCTACGTATCCTTGTGGCTTGTAATCAATGTCCATGTTGTTCCAGAACGGTGTAATTATTTGTTGTTTCCACAGAGGATAGTGACCTGAAGACATGTAGGGGGTTACATATTGTTTGTATCCCATCATAATAGGGACACTCTTGGTTGGAGGAGTATGGAGTGTGGGGATTATTCATGGTTAGCTATCTAAGTGGATCATAACACCTCAGTGAAGTATATCTGGGTGATGTTTCCCAAAAATGGAAGATGCCACATTTGGAGGAAACATCCCTAGGTGGAAGCACCAAAGTTTACTATTGGGGTTGGGGGTGTACTTCGGAGTGGATTCTTACAAATCCTATTGGATAGAAATAAAAACCCACTTAGTAAAAGATATAATATAGTTTCACATCATGAGGGACTCAAAATGAACCAATGGTAAATGAACACAACAAATCGATGATGGGGAGTGATGGGCTTGAACATTAGGAAGGCATCCTACATACCCAGTTTAGAGGACATGGATCAAATTCCACATAGTTCAGGGAGGATGGGAATGTTGCATAATCATGGTTAGTGACCCTAGTAGGATTTCATTGTCAATTATTACTCTAAGACCATGTGATTCATTCTTGGTGTTAGAAACTAGAGGCAGTAGCAGACCTAACAATTGTGTCACAGGAGGTGTGGTCACGAGAGTTGGTTTTGGGATTACACCTAGTTAGTGGCTCAATGAGATTGATTTTGAGACTTAATTCATGAAGGAATCCCGAGGAGGGTTTCTAGATACATAATGAGGATATGAAAATATTATAGGGAGCACCCTATCAAGGTGGCTTGGGGATTACGTGGTGACTTCCTGAGACACACATAGAGACAAATCCCAAAGGGAAATAGTGAAAGGGAGGGTGTCAGTGCCCATACCCACTATGATCCACATAGACATTCCAGGAATGTTGTGATCACAGTTTAACTTCATGTGTTGTAAAAAAGTGGGTTCTTGGTAGTTAAATATCATGTAGTTCAGACAACGGGGACACACTCCTCATCCCTTGGACATACATAACTTGCACCAAACTTCACATGGAAAGGGAAGTCACAAAAATGACCAGTGCTAACAGGGTCGAGGAGTGGTGAATTTAAGTTTCTATGTTAGCATATATATTTTAAATGGAAATATATGTTATCATAACTAAGCAATAAATCATGATGTAGTGAAACAAAACATGAATCACCACTCGAGGAACCATAAAATCACTTCGTATGATCCCAGAGGGCTACACAATAGGATGGTTTGTGAAGTAGAATGTCTCACTAAGAGGGGATTCATGGAGCTCTGGTTCTCTTTGAATAGGAGGATCTTTGTGTAGGAAGGTTCTTCATGAAGCATGGACAAAGGGGTATTCACAAAGGGAGGTGATTCTAGAATCATAGAATACCAGCCGAAACATGGATTCTACATGTTCTTGGAGGGTTTTTGATGAAGGATGAATTCTTCACAAAGTCCCAAGTTCCCAAAAGGGACTATTAACTTTATGATTTCCATTTGTATTCATGAAGGGAAACCCCACAATAAACTGAGGTAAATTGGAGCAAAGGGAATGTTGGTTTACAGTTATCAAGTGCATTCGGTGATTCATTTTCTCGATGTTTCGTAGATAAAAGTGTGCTTCATGAATCTAGATCTTGGAAGGGGAAATGTCCTAGTATAGATCCTTTACAATGGTAATGAGCCACATATTTATAGGAATCAAGTATCAGGATGATCTTAGGGCACACCAAAAAGGAAATGGTGCTTCACGGTTATAGGCGGCTACATTAGACTCACAGAGGATTCTTTCATTACTTCACAGTGGTCGTGATGTTCATCAAACTCACAGACACTTATGTCAGCACTCTGCAGTGGTCTTTTTTTTCTTCAGACTCACATAGGATTGTATCACTACTCTTCAATAGTCATGAAATAGTTCAATTTCCAACATTGGTCCATTCATGGTGACAGAAGGATTTGCAATTAGGATTTGTGATGTAGGCACATCAGTTATTTTTGGGTCGTCCTTGATCAATTTTGTGCATGGATTTTGATTCTAACAATTTCCCTTATTCGAACATTATTTTTGAATGAAAGAGGTTGTCACAAATTGGGACAAAAATATTTATGAATTCAAATTGGTCTAGAGGATGGGAGATTAGGTTCATAATAGCCTTTTGGGTGGAATTGTTTCCAACTCCAGGACTCTCTTATAGATTTATGATATTTTAATTAATCATTCATTAATTCCCAAGAATGTTGTGGTTCAGCCTTGAATTAATAATAAAAAACTATCATTTATATAATTAAAATCATCTATATGTATCTGAGGTGCTTCATCAATGGGGATATATATATATATATATATATCTGAGTTTCTCCATAAATTTTTCCATCTTCTATACTGATTTATAGATTCTTTTCTCATATATTATTAAGATTCATATTTTCAGCTACATAGTAGGAAACTCTAGATTTTATCATCATCTAGGGATATGGGAGTTGTTTGAGGTCAAGATTAGACCCATGAATGGGATTCTTACGTATACTTAGGAAATAAATCACAACCTAAGTATTTCAATATCATGTAATGGGACATATCATATATTTTACGTTTATTTTATATAGACCAAACCATTAATATTAACATCATGTCATAGGGATGTATAGGTGAATGCTTCCAAGTCAATATTTGGTGTGTGACAGATACTGAAGTATCTCCGGAAACACAGATGGGATATGGATTATTAATATGAATAAGGATCTACTGGGAATGTTTCCAAAATATAATTAGGGTTGATTTGGGGATTCGGTTTTGACCTCAAGTAGTATTAAATCATGTCCCATTTGGATATGAATCAAATCCCACTTAGTTCGATTACGAGGATCCATGTGTATGGAGTTCCTCTAATGGTTTTTATCACATGAGAGTATAGGCCATTGAGAGGATTGGAATGGGGAATTCTCTTAAGGTGGATACCCCTTTGAGGTGAGTATTTTGGGATTACATTATATAGGAGGATTCACTAGTGATTTTGGAGTTTTTTTTGGTCTTATTCTTCTAGAGAAACCCCTATTTCGGATAATGAATTGGGTATATTTCGTGGACACCACCAACTTCTAATCCCACATGAGTCATTCTCAGTGCGAGAAACAAGAGGAATCGATAGACCTGTGAAACCACAAATTCTCCTTTTCCAACCAGTGGATGGATGTTGGAGCCAAATGGGAAAGAGAAATGTCTTTGAATGTGAATGTGTCCTCTTTTATTTTAATAATCGGGATAGTCACATCTGGTGATCTATTTAGCCATGAAACGGGCTGGTGAAGAGGTGTAATGTACTACCTCCCGAAAAAAGACTACGGGGTTATCATAGTTGGTATTCCCTTTTGATATATTGTTTTATTGGATAGGATTTAGGATTGTCCCAAATAAGAGGACATATGGTTTAATACATGAATTTTAGGGCCAACACCAATAGAGGTGCTCTGAAGGATGTAAAGAAGAAGATCCTGATAAAGATTCTCTTCTAAGACATGCATATGACTGTGTGGATGTTTAGATCATTGAAGAAAATTAAGCCGACGTGAGTCATTCTGAAATTTGTGAAACAAGATGAATTGAAAGATATAAAAGACTAAAAATCCTTCTACCATAGCTGGAAGCGGTTGGGAAGATCTAAGAAGAATAAAGGACTTTGGTCTTCACATTCCCTCCCAACACTGTACCTAGGATAGATAAATATAACAACCCATATGGATAAAACCCACATGCATGGATAATGAAGAATGAATAAATTATGAGAGGTCCTGCATGAATGGATTGGGGATTTCTCAATGAGTAATTCCCTAGATCTACTTCTGGGGGAAGAGAGGAGGATCTCATTTAACATCACAAGGGGAAAAAGTTTGATCCTCACCAAAACCTCATAGAACTGGTGTCCAGGAAATACCCTATCCCATGTGTCCAAGACCATGATATCCCTAACAATATCCTTAGGTTCAGGGTCCTCATGACCGAAGAGATTTATATTCACATAAACTCCAAGGACCCTACTTGTCAGGTATGATATGTGTGGGAAACCAATGATTGAAGGAATTCATATACAAATGGGAGACATGGTGATGTGACTCTTTCAATTGTTTTCAATTATAGAGGTTTTTATGGTGATATCACATTGGTCCCTCTCAAAATGGGGATCTAAAGAAGGAAGGACCTTATCATTGGTGTATTGAGATTGGGCTGAAGAGGTGGCTCATTTAGAGTTGAGGTTGTGAAATCCCTTGGGGTTATCGAATAGGTGGTCCTACGAGGATTGAATGGGATTCACACATATATGCATGTGTGAGATGAAGATGTTTTGGATGATAGACCACTTGGGGAACAACACTTGGTGGTGGCTTTGCTAAATTATTCAAGGGTTACCTCAGGTGTTCCTATAAGTATCTCATGTAGGTCCCATGTTTGGGATGGTGACCTCATGCCTATACATTTCAACTAAGGGTAAAGGGTTCCTCAGAGAGTTGTTTTGAATTTTAGACTTGGAAGGATTTTATGTTCACTATCCCATTTAATTACATCTTCTCTTTTGTTTTTGAGATCTACATAAAAGTTTTTCGATGTCCTATATGAAATATTATTATGAGTGTATATTTAAGGTTTCTTCAAGATTTTCCAAAATAAAAATGACGATCCCCATTTTTTTATTTATTGGATATAAATGACCCTTGTAAAAGGTGTTTTCCACATATTTCTACTACGGTTGACAATGTGTAGGTACCTTGCATGGTGTTATTGGGTGACCTGGCTATTTGGGCCCAAAAAATTCCACATGATGTACAAGTACCATGTTCACTAATTATCACAAATCTGATCTTATTTCATAATCAAACATGATTTATTACATAAATTTTCACTTAATACAACTCGTAAGATTGAGATGTCTAGTGTATTGGGTGATCTATAAAGCCCGGTAAGGGAATAATCGTGGCATAACATGAGGAAGAAAATACATGTTATAAATAGTCATATCAATGGAGAATAAAAAGTAACATGAACATAAAGGCAAGAAAAATCATGATAATCATAAAATGGAAATTTGGAAACAATAGACAATATGATATTATCATGATCCAAGGATCATTGAACATGGATTAGCATTATTAAACCCTTATTGCCCATAAATTAGAATGATTAAAATCTCATTGCACATGAATTATCATGAGTAAACCCTCATTGCACATGGCCTATCATGATACAAAAAATTATTTAATGCATTGCAGCGCTATCAGGGATAACCCTTCATAATAATTTCACTTTCATGTATAAGTGTGAAACATAGATCATATAACAAGGATTCATTAAACATTATAATTTATTCCATGGACAAGGAATGTGTAATACATACATTTATGTCCCAAATAAATAATTACATGATCATATAGGTGCATACCCATGATAGAGAGGATGGTATGGTATTCACTACATTATGATTTTGGCAAGGAAATATGTTGTGCAATTTCGGCAGCATAATGATGTCAAATAAAAATTCATAAAATTGGTTGATGAGTTAAAAATGGGTATCTCATAATTTATTCATGAAATGGAAATTATGGGAGATAGGTAAAACTATAACCCAACATAATAAAATGGTATTTAAAAGGAACATCATAATTGAGGTGCTTGATAAAAAGAGGAGAGAGAGAAATCAATTTCGGAATTTCGGTATAGTAACTGGTGTATATAAAGTATCATGGATGAATTAATGAAAGAAAAATTAAGCTATAATTATTTATACATCAAATGGATAATAAAGGGAGTGTGTTTGAACATATTAAAAAATTATAAAATTGAAATTACATGATATATCATACAAGAAGTGCTTGATAAAAGACGAGAGTGGAAGATCCCTTACGGAATTTTAGCATAGTAATGGGTGTTCTTAAAGGATCATAGGGGGATAAATGAGAGTTAAAGGAAGATATAATAATTTATAAACAAAATTTAAATTAAAGGGATCATGGAACATTATATTCTAAAATAGAAAAAAGTTAAATTAAAATACATAACAAGAAAGGAAGTCTTACTAAAATAGGATGGTGGAAAATATCTTATGGAATGTCGGCATAGTAATGGGCGTACTAAAAGGATCATAAGGAAGATTAATTAAAGTTAATGGAATATATAAAAATATATAAATAACATGTAAATTAATGGGTTCATGTAACATCACAAACCCATATATAAAAATTGAATTTAAGAGGCATAATATAAAACAAGTGCTTTAATGGAGATAAGAAGAGAGAAATTCCTTACTTGGATGTGTGACTCTAAAGGCATAAGAGAGGCTTCTTGGGAGATTGGGGAACAATGAGAGGATTTTAGGGAGTACATAGAAGTTTTTTACGAGATTTAAGGAGTTCTAATGAATATTAATGGAATCTTGTGTTGGATTATATAGGAAAGGAGGGATATTTATTTATTATTTTGGTTTTAGACACTACATAATAAAATATTGAAAACCAAAAACCATACCATGGATTTTTCCAGTTCTTTAGGGAAATGGATAGTGTCATAAATTATTTTATAAGGACAAAGGCTGAACATATTAAAATATTTCACGTGATTACGTTGATGTATATCACACTCTTAAATAAAATAATTTAATGTCTTAAAATACAATATAAGTCTAGGAGGATTCATATTGGATTTGTAAAATAAATCTAATAAATCAAATATCACATTATTTTAAAGTGATAAAAAATATTTGGTTGATTATACATTTTATAGTATTTTTTAAATCATTATCGTGCCATTATGATGTCATAAAACACACTGTATATTTAGATAGTATTTAATTTTTTATCCAAAAAATTGACTATCTCGGAAAATTTTGAAAAATTTACCATTGTATAATTTTGAAATCACGATTCCAAAAATAATATTAATTTTATCTAAATATTTTTCAAAAAATCTTAATATTCACTTTTAATTTAAAAGTCAAACTTATTTGGGAATTGACGGTTTTGACAAAAAACAATTTTCAAACCTTAATAAAAATTACATTCAACTTAATAAAAATCATATAATCATTTATATTTAATAAAATTTATTTTTTAAAAATATTTTATCAAAATATTATTTTTTAAGAAATCCATTGATTCGTCAAAATATATTTCTTAAATTGATTTTAATATTAACCAAAAATAATATTTTTTCATTAAAAATCTTTTACAAGTTAACATTAATATAATGAAAGTATATTAATTAGTCTATAAAAATAACATACATAATCATAATGATATGTTCCTGATTCATATTATTGTATTAATACATCATATTTCTTAAGAGTAAGGTGTATGATGGTGGGGATTTTTTGGGTCCATTCGGTGAACATGGTTTTGGTTGTGATCTAGATGAGCTTGAACTTTTCCTGTAAATGGTTTCTCTAATGCTTATGTTCTTGGATATCAGCTTCATCTTGGTCTGAGGAAAATCATAGAAATTATATCTCCCATAAAATATATAATAAATGTGCTTTATAGGGTATGATCCTAATGGTTAATTCCATTCTTTCCTTTGTCAATGTCAAAAGGATTTGTCAAAACCTAATATTTATACATGTCATTTAACCCTTTTTCAATATATATATTATAAATAGTAATGATAATTAATGGTAATTTGAATCCAATCTTATATAATAAAAAAAAAGAGGATATTTAATTAAAAATTAAGTGAATTTTACTCATAAATGTTCTGGTTTTTACAACCTTCCCACCTTAGGAAATTTCTCCCTCAAATTTTAATTTTCCAACATTATAACAAGTGAGGGTAATTCTTGTTTATCACTTCTTCTAGTTCCCACATTTCTTCTTCAAACTTTTGGTTTCTCCAAAACATTTTTTTTCAGAGTAATTGTCTTATTTCGTAGAAATTTTTCCCTATGATATAAGATATTCACCATATTATCCACATAGGAAAGTTAATTCTCCAATGGAACCACCTCTAGATTTAGTGCATGTGATGGGTCAAGGATATACCTCCTTAGGAGTGACATATGGAATACCTCATGTACATGATATAAATTTTTTGGGAGTACTAGTCGATATTCCAACACTCTGATGTGATCAAGGATCTCATAATGTTTCATGTACCTTGGACTAAGATTTCCCTTCTTCCCAAATCTCATTACACTCTTCCTTGTTGAATTACGGATGAATACCATGTCTCCAACATCAAACTGTAGGTCTCATAAACGATTGTCATCCTATATCTTATATCAACTCCGAGCATCATTGATGTGTCATTGGATGGAATTAAACTTCTCCATAATTTCTTTGACCATTTATAGACATAGAAGTTTTTATTCCCCAACTTCATCCCAAAATGTTGGTGTTCTACACCTCTTCCTATAAAGGGGTTTATAGGGGGCCATTTGGATGAATGATTGGAAACTACTGTTGTAAGAGAACTCCACCAAAGGAAAATGTTTTCCATATCCTCCTTTGTAGTCCATTGTGAAATATCTCAACATTTCCTTAAGTGTTTGGATACTCCACTCAAATTTTCCATCAGATTGAGGTTGATAATCTATACTGAAGATTAGCTTAGTGTTTAGAGCATGATTGAGACTTTTCCAAAATGTAGAGGTGAATCTTGGTTCTCAATAAGACATAATAGATAGTGGTACTCCATGAATCCTTAATTATTCTCTGATGTATATTTGTTTCATTTGATCGAGTGAGAAATCATATCAAATCACAATTAACTGTGTCGTCTTTATAAGATGATCCACAACAACCTAGATAATATTTTTTCCTTTGGATGTCTTTAGAAGTTGGGTGACAAATTCCCTCATATGATTTTTTTTATTTACATGTTGGTATGGGTAATAGTTTCATCATCCCCTTAGACTTCTGCCTCTTATCCTTCTCTTGCTAACATACAAGGCACATTGATGAATATTCTCTGATCCCCTTCTTCTTGTTATCCCAAAAAACGTTCTCTCAGAGATATTAATACATTATTGTGTTTATTTGGAGAATAGATAAATTTAATCTATGTGAATAATCCAAAATTTATTTTTCTAAATACGGATTTTATGGAATACATTTTCTTGACCCAAATATCACAATTCCTTCATCATTAACACTGAACTCCAAGGAATTCATTTTTTCTGATAGTTTCCTCTACCTTCTGAATTCCCACATCATCTCCTTGAGAATCTTATAACCTTACCAAAATAGATATTTGAGAAATATTTTGTGAAAGGATATATTATGTTCTCTTATTTATGATCCTCATTTCTATAATCATCAAATCTATAAAGATTGGATCCTTTTAAATTCTCATCAAGGGAATAATTGTTTCTTCCTATCAACATAGAGTGTATACCGCCTTGTTTGATTTCCTATAATAGTAGTTGATTAAGATGTTCTCATCCTTTATTAGCTCTAATTGTATTTTTTGGCTCATATTCATATCTTTCTGAGTGAATATATATTTTACGCTTTTTTTATCCGTGTATATTTAACACATCACACCAAAGAGATAATGCTACCATATTTTCAATGCAAAGATCATAGCTTCTTACTCCAAATTGTATGTGGGATAGTTTTTCTAAGGTATTTTCAACTCCCATGATCCATAGGAAATGAATTATTCGTGTTTCATCAACACACATCACAATACCTTCTTTGAAGCATCGCCAAAGTTTACAAAAATCTCCCTACTTGTGGGTAGTATGAGCACAGAGGAAGTGATAAGCATCTTCTTCAAATACATGAATCCTTATTCACCTTCATAATTCCATGAAAATTTTACAACCTTCCATGGTTTATTTGTAAGAGGGTTTTAAAATCATGGGAAATTTCTTACAAATTAGTCAAAATATCCTGGCAACCTATGGAAGCTACATATATCCATCACAGATTTGGCCTCATCCAACCCTTAATTTTATTTCTTTTAAGGGACCATGGATATCTCATTTCTTGTAATGATATTCCCTAATAATGATATATCCTTCAACTAGAAATTACACTTTCCATACATTTGATATAGATTCTCCTTTTTCAAAGAATATAGCATAGTTTTAGATTATCCTCATCCTCTTACATAGTTTTGGATTATATTACAAGGTCTTCTATAATGACTGCCTCAAATTTATCAAGGTAATATCTAAGAACTCTATTCATCATTTCCATGAATATTTCTAGAGAATTAGTTGGTCCTAATGGCATCACTATGAAATCTTAATTTTTGTGCCTTGTACGAAAATTAGTCTTGGGGATATCCACTTGATTAACCTTTAATTAGAAATATCTCAATCGCATATCCACCTTGGTGAAGTATTGTTTTCAACATAGCTGATCAAAAAAGTCATCAATTCATTTCCAAGAATACTTGTTATTTATTTTGATTTTTTGATATCAAGATAATCAATGCAATGGCGCATTGACCAATCCTTCTTCTTATGGAAGAGGACTGGTGCACCCCATGGTGAAGCACATGGGTGTATAAAGCCTTTTCCGAGATTCTCATGTACTTGTTTATTAAGCTCATCAAGATATACAATAGTTACTCTATATGTATTCTTGGATATTGGAAATTCCCAAGGTATAAGGTCGATTGAAAACTCAACATCTCTTCTTGGAGGAAGACCAGACAATTCCTCAGTTAACACATATGTGAATTCCTAAAAAACATGCATGTCTTCGATGATGGTTCTTTCCTTAGACACAATCATCTATGTAAGATAATAATTCTCATAAGGTGGTAATATCCATTATTATGATGATGTTTCTATAGAAGATTCATCCTCCTCCTTGAACATGTATATAATCGAAGTTTCATTTTCTATACGGAGAGTGATTTCATTTTCATGGAAATATAAGTAGGATCTATATTGGGAAATCTGATCCATGCCCAGAATTGCATAAAATTCCCCCAAGGAGAGTATGATAATGTTCCCTAGAAATTTTAATTCAAAAATTGTTATAGGGAAGGAGTTATATACTTGGGATGCAATAAATTTCCTATTTGAGGTTTTCACCGAAACCACTACTTCCATGCTTTGTAGTGTTGTTTAGATTGGTCTACTAACCTTTTTTGAAATAAATGAATGTGTAAAGATGGAATAAAAAATTACATTCCTAATAATTGAATGAATAACAAGCATACATATCACCAATTTGTTTTCAGGATTCACTTTGGTGGTAGTGATGTAAAAAAGTTCACCCTTTCATCCTTGGAGGTTTTTGGTTTCCTCTAATGACCCTTAACTTAGGGAAATAGAGAGAAAAGTGATCTAATTCCTTGAAGTTGTAGCAATTAACAATGAACTAAGGGTTTATTAGATCATTCCTTTCTTCTGCCACATTGAGGTTTTTCTCTTATTGGATATTATTGTCTAGGTTTCCTTCTATCCCAACCTATAGAATTTTCTCAATCCCCTTAGACAATTTTTTGGGTTCTTTTTTCCCCACCATTGAAAAGTGGGGTGCTTAAATTTCTTATCATCATTGGTTTTATCAATTGGACCTCCATAATTTAACTCCACCTTCCAATTATTATCCCTATGATACCATTGAGATTATCTTATATCCATTTCATCTTCGAGGGAGCATTGGAAAATTTCCTCATTGATCTCAAAGTCATGGATTACCAAAAAATTTCATAGACTATGATTTATCACAAAAAAGAAGTGCTCAACCTTACATTTAGGGGTGATGAAGAAAATTGGAGGTATACCATGAAAGTATTTTAATGTTTTCTTCAAACACCCCAATAGATATTTCAAAATTTTACTTTAGGGAAAGAAAATATTTTTCCATCATAATTCAATTGGTGTGAGGACAATATTTATCAAAAAATATTTTCTGGAAATCCTTCCATTCCATCACCTAAATATATTTCTTAGGATTATATTTTTTTGATCAATTTCCATCATTTACCAGCCTCACCATCCATATAATAAAAATCTAGAAGAACCTTCTCTTGTTCAGAATATTGAAGGATGGAGAAGATATTATCAATGGAGTTGATCCATTCATTGAATATTGAGGGATCAGATGATCCAATTAAATGAGGAGGCCTTTGTATCATGAATCACTTTATTGTAACTTTGTATTTCATACGGGGGCTGGACTCTTCTTTTAATAAAGTTTTCTACTCAAAAATTTATTTATTTGTTAGTGTATCATGAAAACATTTGTGATTCCCTCTCCAATCAAATTGGAAATCTCATTAGAGAAGTCCTTACATTGATCTTTGCATTGGTTGTTAGCTCGATTCCTCCTATTATCAGACACTGGCTAGAATAAATGGAAAATTATTAGTATTTATTTTATGTTGTTAAACACATAAATTGGAATAAAATTATAAAAATTGATAACATATAAATTACATTTACCTCCTTAGCTTAACAGTTTCTAGGCTTCATTTTGATTTATCAATAATCAACTTCCTAACATATATTCTAATGATATTTTTTATGTTATTTTAATAATGGTTCATAATAATATTATGAATTTACCAAATAATATCCCAAATAGTTTCAAACTATGATTTAAGCAAGGCATTTTGTCGAGCACCAGTGTGAATTTGAGTCTATCTTAAAGTAGTGTTATTGGTATTTACCCCTAGATACCTTTGTGGTAGAGCCACCTCTACTTGTTTTTATCCAAATAGGGACTTATTTTCTTGATTAACAAGTTACTCTATTCCAACAAAAATTTAGGTATTTTTTTCTTATAATTAGTCTTATCCTAAAGACTTTCACTAGATTTTTCTAATCCTAATCCAAAATATAACTAAACTTATCCTTTTATAGTAACTATTACAACCCTGGTCTTAATTTATATTTAAACATGATTCATTTCAACAATTGGAACATAATAAAACTCATAATATTGAGTGCTCTAGTTTAATGTGATAATTAAGAACATTAAATAAACAATTAAACATGAAATAAAAAATATTTATTTGAAGCTTTTTTTACATGACCACAAAATTCCTTTGTAATTAGCGTTTCATGGGATAACTTGAGGATATACATAAGAAAGGGGTGATCTATAAAGCCCGAAAATGGAATAATCATGGAATAACATGAGGAAGACAATACATGCTAGACAATAGGAATATAAATGGATGATAAATAGGAACATTAACATAAACTCATGATAATCCATGAAAATCATAACATGGAATTGTGGAAACAACATACAATATGATATTTTCATGATATAATGCTCATTTCACATGGATTAGCAAAAGTAAACCATCATTACACATGAATTAGAATGAGTAAACCCTAATTGCACATGAATTAGGATGTGTAAAACCTCATTTCAGAAGGCGTATAAGGAAACTAAACATTACCCAATGTATTGGAGAACTATTTTGGTGCACCATTCATAACCATTTTATTTCAATTTATAAGTGTTCCACATAGATCATACATCATGGAATCATTAAACATCATAATTTTTTCCAAAATAATATAATGTTGAATAGATACATGTAAGTACCCAATAATTATTTACATGATCACAAATGTGAATACCCTTGATTGAGGAATGGGTATGGTATTCACTACACAATGATTTTGGCATGGAATGTTGTGCAATTTTCGTAGCATAATAAGGACAAATAGAAATTCGTAAAATGGGTTGATGAGAGAGAAAGGGGTATCTCGTAATTTATTCATGAAATTTTATGTATGGGGGATAAATAATAATTTAAACCAACATAATCAATTGTAAATTAATGGTCATATCATAATTGAGGTGCTTGATTAAATGAGGAGAGAGAAAAATCTCTTATGAAAATTCCGCATAGTAATGGGTGTATATAAGGGATCGTGGATGGATTAATGAGAGTGAAAGTAAGATATAATTATTTATAAATTAAATGGATAGTAAAGGGTGTATTTTTTAACATATTAAAACATATTAAAATTGAAATTACAAGACATATCATAAAATGAGTGCTTGATAAAAGAGGAAAGTGGAAAATCCCTTATGACATTTTAGCATTGTAATGGGAATTCCTAAAAGATAATATGGGGGTTAATAAGAGTGCAAGGAAGCACATATAAATTATAAATAAAATTTAAAGTAAAGGTATAATGTGACATAATATTCCAACATATCAAAAAAGGAAATTAAAAGATACAACATGAAATGAATTCTTCTTAAAAGAGGAGGGTTGAAGATCCCATAAGAAATTTCAGCATAGTAACAGGTGCCCTTAAAGAATCATAAGGGGGATTAATGAGCGTAAAAGGAAGAAATAATCATCCAAAAATAAAATGGAAATTATGGGGATCATGGAACATCATAACCCAACATATAAAAATTTAAATTTAGAGGCATAATATAATAGAAGTGCTTGAATGGAGACAAGAAGAGAGAAATCCATTACATAGATGTGTGACTCCAAAGGCTTGGGAGATGCTTATTGGGATCTTGGTGGCACTGTGAGAGGACTATAGGGAGTATATATCAGTTTCATTTTTGAGATTACAGATTTTTAAGTGAAGATGAAAGGGATATTGGGTGGGATTATATATGAAAGGAGGGAGACTTTATTATTATTTTGGTTTTGCACAGTATATAATAAAATATTCAAAACCACAAATCATCCAAATTTTTTTTCCAAGGATTCTAGAAAATGGGAGTATCATAAATTATTTTATTAGATCATGGCTCTAATGTATCAAAAAAATTCTTTTGATTATGTTTAGGTGAGTCACACTCTTAAGGAAAAGAATTTAGAATCTTAAAATACATTATATGCCATAGAGGATTCACTAAAACATTGAAAAATAAATGAAATAAATATAAAATAATATTATTTCAAATATAAAACATATATTTTTACTAATATATGTTTTATAGTATTTTTACATCATTATTGGTCTATTATGATGTTATAAAAACACAGTATATTTATACGGTATTTATTTATTTACCCAAAAATCTGATTGTCTCAGAAAATTATGAGAAATTCAAGATTGAATAATTTTGATATCTTTATTCAAAAAATAATGTTAATTTTATATAAATAGTTTTCTAAATATGTGAATATTCACTATTAAAATAAAAAATGACATTTTTTGAAAATTGATGGTTTTGACAAAAACAATTTTCAACCCTTAATAAAAATTACATTTTACTTCATAAAAATTTTATGATAATTTAGATTTAATAAAATTTATTTCATAATATTATTTTATTAAAATAATACTTCTTTAAAAACTCTATTAACTCATCAAAATGAATTTCTTAATTGAATTTTAATATTTACTAAAAATTTTATTTATGCTTTAAAAATATTTGACAAGGTAACAATAATATAATGAAAGTATATTAATTATTCTATACAAAATATAATTTACATAATAAAAATTCATGGGTCTAGATACATATCCTATTATGAAACCAGCTTACACCATATGAGTAAGGAGTGTGATGGTGGGGCATTCATGGGTTCGTTCAGTGAACATGGTTTGGGACCTGATCTAGATGAGCTTAAACTTCTCCCTTAAATGGTTGCAATCATGATTATGTTTTTGGATCTTTGATTATTATTGGTGTATGGAAATGTCATGAAATGCTATCACCCTTGGATGATCTGATAAATCAGATTCATAGGGTACGATCTAACTGGTTAAAGCCATCATTTCCTTTATCTATGTCAAAAGGATTTGTTAAAACTCGATATTTATACTAGTCATGTGATAACTGTTCAATGGATATTTTATAAATGGTAATGATACTTAATGGTAATTTAAATCAAATTGGAAATTATAAAACTAAAAATATATTTAAATAAAAAAGGTGTATTTTATTCAAAACAATTCTGGTCGTTACACTAATGATGGTTTAGAGGGAACTGTGTGAAGTGTCATGGGTGAAGAGTGTGAACCTTATAATTATATTCTTCTCTTATTTTCCTCTCCCTATGGTATTTTTAATTGGTACCTTTTCATCCATGAGACAAAATGGACTATCAACAAAATCTCCCCTAGGATTGGATCTAATCGAAAGAATATGGTTTGATCTTATGGTAAATAGATGAAAAGGATTTGAGTGGTCATGCAGGTTACCTATGTGGGTTATCCACACTTACCATTTTTTTAGGTGGGACATGCACATAGGCCTCACACATGGGATCATATGTCTATAAATATAACTATTTGTCTTCGTGGATGATCCTCATGCTTTTGTACTGATGGTCTCATCATTTTTATATTCCTCACAGGCCTTTTGCTTAATCTTTTCTATTAAAGCCTCTTTCATGGAGTCCAACTACAGACCAATCTATGAAATAAGAAAATATAGGAATGATACATGCATGTGGTTTCTTGGGTGAGATAACTACTCATGTCAATTTTGCAATTACCCTTCACAGACTAAGGCCTTTTCTATGTTTTAAAGTTTTTTGAATTTTCCAGCAAACCAATATTTATTTTTAATAAAGACAATGGTATTTACATGTATTTTATATGTACACCCAAAGTAATAGAGTATCTAATGAACATGTTGTAAATTTCATTAGGGAAATGATAGACAGTATTGGCCTTGATTACTATGATGTACGAAATACTAATCTACCGGACTCGGCTGAGCATCTGAAGATTCATGATTGTGATTATCTTGGTAAAAACTATTCTCCACATTATTGAAATGTATAGATGAATGAGTTCCTTCTTCCGGAGATAAAAAATATATACTACTCTTTCCTAGTTTAAAAACTATAGTAACTTCACTACCACTAACATATCGAGCATAGAAACCAACATTAATACAGAAACATCTTCCACAACGTGTGTCTTGAATCACAATCAATGTAACCTAAATTTGAATTTTCACTTGGTTGAACTAAAGACACATTATTTATCATCTTTATTAAATGACTCCCAAACAATCAAATCAAAATTATGGAGGTAAGATTCGGACCACCGTCAAGGAGAAACTATCATACGCAAGAGGATGTGGGCATATTGCGTGTGTCTGACATGTGATGACATTGCAACCGATCTGAAGGTAGTGAGAATCTATAAATACATATTGGTATCCCAGACATATGTATACAATAATCGCAACATCATTCTCAATATATTAATCCAATGGATCCCACAAATGAAATCCTTCGACATGGTGAATAGAGATGTCAGTGTTATCATGTGTTATTTCTAAAATATTAATGGGGCTATGGTCCTTAGAGGTATGTAAGATGATTTCATACACATGAATGAAACATTTTACAAATTTTAATGGACACTAATTTTGGCTCATGAGATGTTGAAGATTGCTTGGTATATTAGGAAGGAACACTCCCTCCTGAGGGGAGATATCTATCCTAAAGCATGGATGAATGATTTTTGGGAGCCAGAGGGGAATGGACCCACCATAAAATGTCCCATAGGGTGTCCCAAGTTTTAAAATTTAGGAATTCTTAGATAATTGTGGCCAATGATGGAAAAGGGGGAGTACCACTGATTGAGGTACATGAAAAAGAAGAAAAAACTTACAAATACACGACTTGAAGGATTCTTATACATGTGACTAAGTGTTTACATATTGTATGTCTGTGTCTCTAATGGTGGTGTGAGGCCAAGGAAATTCATTTTTAAGGAAAATTTGTAAGAGAGGAAGAAAATAGGTTTGGTGGTCCCTATCCTTGAAAACAATCACATATTCTTACTTCATATTCACATAGGTAAGGCCCATTTTAAAACCATAGGTCCATTCTAGGTACAATGGGGATGAGTTGGAGGCCACATTAGCTCTTATGTTGTGTTAAGTGGTGTTGAGATTACCGAGAGATAATTTCGATCATTTTTTTCACGTAATTTCTTGTATTGACTCATTGACCTTAAAACCATGTGAGTCCTTCCAGAGGTTGAACCTATTCAATGAGTTCAATTTATTTCCCATATAGTGACCCTCTTATTGGGAAACTCACAAATGATGGAAAAGCTAGAGATGAATGGAGGTTATACATGATTTCCCTCAGAGATGGTGTGTAAGAAATCTTAATTTATTGCAAGGTTATATGTGTGGCCAATGATCCATATAGATTTTCACACTAGTTAATGTGCCTTAAACAAATAAAAAAATCTCCTCTACTACGTTTCTAGTCAGAAACGCACCCAATGGTAGCCAAATAGTTTTGGATTCTAATAGTGATGGTGATGACTTGAGTTGTGATCTACCTACCTCCTACTGGCATGTCTACTGAGTTGACCTCCTGGTATGTTCAGTCATAGATTTCATCATATCCATAGGTTTTCAAGAAAGGTATGTCCCTCGATTATATGATGTAACAACTTCTGGGTGTGGAAAGTGAGGTATAAATGTTAATCCCTTTAAGAAGGTGTTTTATCCCCTCTAGAGGGTGCTTCATCTCCTTCATATGGTGTAGATGAAGGGGTACCATGCTCACCTAAAATACCTTTTGCAAGGCATAGTCTTCCATATAGGATCAAAAAGGATACACCAACTAAGGATCCTCTTAGACGGTCTAGTCATTATCATCGAGAAGAGACCCAAACTACACATTCCCATCATTCAAATGTGTCAGATAGGATCTAGAATACCATGTAAAAAAAGGTTTTAAAATATTATAAAAACACTAGAATATCCCTAGAATATGTGTGACCAAAGACGGTTCGAATTTGGTAGGTAATTCCTTCTAATGTTGTAGATGTGGGGTTTCTTCTTTTTTCTAGGCTGTAGATTCTAACAATTGGAGACGTTGAAACACTAGAAAATATTCTATTTGAGAAATATCCTTCTAAGGTGGGAATATATTTCCAATATATATATTCATATAGATTCTATTGAAAAATTTATTCTTTCTATGAGGCGGGTGGAAGAAATGTTTAAATGGGGGGTCTATATAAGGGGTTGAACACTCGTCCTTTAAGGAATGGAAGGTCTACATAGATCCCAAGGTTGTATGTTCTCATTTTTTATTCTTTTTTCATACTTTATTTTGTTTCAAGAAAATTGTTTTTACAGAGGCGGAGGTCATCTGTATTTGTAGTAGACCAAGGAAAAAATCTATCTATATTCTATAAATTAAATATAGTGCAACTGTCACACCACTCAAAACCAATGAATCATATCCAGAAACTAGATATCTATACATGAGAAAACAAATCTTTGGGAATAGGATTGTAGGATAATCTCTACTACCAACTTGGATAAATTTCTTTGAATAGGATGGTTCTAGCCTCCCTCTATCAAAAAATAAATAGTGACAGTGAATGAATGATTTATCTAAGCCCCTCATTTGTGATGGTAATTATGCACTGTATTAATTATCTATAACTTATGAAAAAAAGATTAATCATTATTATGGTTTTAGTATCTCCCATTATCTCATATCTCAAAGGGATTGCAGACATACCTTGAAGAACTATGGAGGATGATTCAGAATAGACACATACTCTTTAGGGTTATTGAGGACCCTTGACAAAAGAAGTGACAAGGGATTAGGATACATTGTCTTCTCCTACCACTGTAGTGAGGGAGGAGGATTCTGGTAATGTAATTTATATGTCATAAGTTTTCATATGTTGATTTTTTGAACTGTATTCCATATGATAATTCCACTTCATCCCATCCATTGAAGGACACTCCGATGACTGATGATGACCCTATAGTTTTCTATAAAGAATCTATTTGGGGTCTCAGGTTATTGGGGGAGGGTGATGTACTAGGTCCTAGGAACAATTTTATAAGTGTCTTCTTGGGTGAGACTTCCATGGGGATTGGGACATTAATACATTCCATGATAAATTTTGAAATTAAATTTGAAGAATTGATATAATATATTAATCATCCAACCCCTTTAAAAGATATAGTAGAATTTAATAATTATGTTAATAGATATGAGTATTTATTTTCATGCAACCAAATCATATGCATGTTGCATTGACCATTTCTATTCAAATTGTGAATATTTATCCATGAAGAATATTGTAGTGGTGATGCATGAGAAATTTGTTGAATTCCATCATGCTCCCACTGTTGAGGGTGAACCAACAAAAGGGGATACCGAAGCAAAGAATCTTCAAGAGCCTCTATCGGTGAGACGAAGGAAGACTCTTGAGAATTCCCCTCTCTAGGAGATTCCAACTCAAACAAATAAGGTCAAGAACATCATGGAGGATTATATCTAATATAAAAATCCATCATTGTTTGAGTGCCACTAACTTGTTTAATTATCCCATGATTCTTTCATTTTCTATCCTTTTGAGCCTAACAATGAACCTTATCCAGTATTATGCTCCATCAACTTTAGAAACAAGGCTTTAGGGGGATGATTTCCTACCAATTATACTTCTATAAGAAATCAATGATATTACTATCTTGTAGGGGGAAAGTTAGGGTGCCTCACTAAGTACATTAATCCTAAAATACGTTTCTCCATCTAGTAGTGGCTCCGAGTTAGATTTGGAGACATAAAATACCATTTGTATCATATGTCGTGTTGTCGAGTGGGACATCTGGATGATAATTTAAGATACACCATTTGAAGACCTACCATCATTATTTTTTTGACATCTATTATTTTTTAACATTCTAGGATATAGTATATTGGATTACCACATTATTCAAAATTCCATGAAGTAGATAATTTGAAAATGGGAGTCAGATTATAAGCTAAAAAACACCTCCTGAAGAAAAACCATCTCATAAATACTGATAATAATTGGATTGTATTATCCCAAGAAGACATGAACTATGATCAGAAATTGGTGGAAAATAAGAAACATATTAATTTTAAGACCATTAAAATATCACACCATTATCAAGAACAAGAGTTTTCTCATGGAGAGATCATACAACTTCACCATTCACTAAAAGTAGCTTTAAATGATTGGTCAACTGCCATTATGACCATAGTGGAAGAACTCCACTAAGCTATGGAGACTGATGTTGTGTAGTTGGCTAAGCTTCGACACACTATTGATGGGTCTTGGGAGTCAATTCAAAAAATGAAGAGTTATGTTGACATTTTTTGTAAAAAAATACAAAGAGACTCCAACTTTTGGATACTCCTTGAATTTTTATCTCATAAATGAAAATATTTTGCTTCCAATAATATATGTATCCATCCCTATTTTCCCTTATATGATTATAACATAACAATGAAGCTAATTTTCATAGAATCACATTGTTACATTAACTAGTTATGATCATAGTGATCAGGATTGGGAGACACTCTATTTTCTTTCAAATACACGGGGCCTAGAGAGTGTATTTTGACTCCTTATAGGGTTATATCGACAACCCTACAAATATTTCATCTTATTTTTCATCACCCATATTTTTTCTGATATCAAACATAATTAAGACTTAGTGGGAGAGACATGGATTTTTCATAGCCACCATTTATGAGTTTTAAACCTAAGAATTTGTGTTCCATTTAACTTTTCATTTCACGATTCTATCCTAAACCATGAAGAGAATAGTTCTAGTGAGATGATAATCGAATATTAACCTAGGTTATCTTTGAATGTTTTCAACATAGTGAGTATTGTGTCTCTTTATATTGGTATTTTAATGTTGTGCATGATGGACTAAAAATACTGATGTTTTACGTCAAATATCACAGACCACGAATTTTGTGATGATGACCCAAATAAGACATTATGGCCAATATTATTATGATATTAATCTGATACCCGAAGGGGAATTCCATGGCATGAAGTTGTGATATCCATATCTAAAACATTTTTTGATACATGTATGTAGGGAATAATCATAGCTTATGTTTGAAAATTGGTTTCCAACACAACATTTTTTACTCTTGAGAATATTGGAGGACCCTCATGAGGATGAATATTACACTAGTTGACAAACCTTTTTTGTGGGTTACTTCATTCATTTCCTACTAGGTCATGTTACATCATATTCAAATAGTTACATCCTCATACATAAATGGCCATTTAGTGGGAGGCAATATGAAAATACATCTAGTGTGTTTCACAACATATTCATACAAAGGAGTTCTCATAAATTCTAAAATTCCATTGCTAATGGCTGATGGAGTTTTATGGAGATTTGGATATTTCAATCCCAGGATTGGTGGATCACCTAGGGAAGATATATAATAATTAAAGGAATATCTATGTTAAAATTGGCCTTGAATGGGAAATTGGCCGTACATGAATTTGGCTTCTATATAAGAGGGTGTATTATATTTAGTGACCAATGTCAGGGAAAGTTCCATTCTGACATGGGTGGAAACTTCATTCAGTTTAATTTCTTGTATCTTGGATATAGAATTTTTAGTTTGATTCCTTTTGGGGAGGACATTATTATATGAAATTTAACTTCATACAATAAGGAAATTGATTGTGCAGTTTAATATCATACGATGATGCGGTTTTTTTATACATTTTAATGTCACACAATAAGGGCGTTGACCATCCAGTTTAATTTCCTATAGTGAGGATTTTTTTCTATGTAGTTTAATTTCATATAGAAAGGGTGTTGGGGGATATAATTTAATCTATTTTAACAATGACTGTAATATTTATAATTCTCCCTTTCATGGTAATCCATATAGGAAGGGGGATAATTTTTAGGTATTAAGTGGATATGTTATAGTCTATAATCTATGGATCTATAGATCCAAATATTGGTACTGGGGAAAGAGATTATGGTGACAAAGAATGTATCTCCTAAGGAAACAATTTTCTCTGGTTTACATTCCATTTTTTGGGCTGCGTTATGTAAATCCAATTGGTTTGTGTTACTCCTTAGTCAAACAGTTTCATCCCTTGGATGACATACCCTTTATGTGGGATACACAAGAAAATCCAACTGGGGTGTGTTACTACATAGTCAAGGAAAAGATTTATTTTGAATTCCAATATTATATTACCTTTGGATGAAGGAGTATTGTAGATATTTTTATTTCATTAGACACAAAGTCTAGTTTTAAGGATAAAATGTTTCTGAATATCGAAGGAACATTTTAAGTCATAATTACCCAAGAATGGTATAATAGATTTTCTATGTAGGTATGACTCAAATGCATGAAATATGGTTCCTATTGTTTTATGTCATATAACAAGGTCCGTAATATTATGGAAATAATAGGTAATATATGGCCTTTCATACCAAGGTCATTCCAACCATACTTATTTCATAAAAGAGAAAATTTTAAACCATGATCTTGGGGGTCTCGGGTTGGGAGATATGACATGAGAAAAATATTTGATGGATGACCATTTACCAAATTCGATTCATGGTTTATAGAATAGTATAATCAAGGGTAACAAAGATAGCAGAATCGTATCTCGATAAACAAATAATTTTTGGTTTACAACCCTATTTTATGGGTTACGTTCTGCAAATCCAACTAGAGTGTGTTACTACATAGTCAAGAAGTTGAACTCTCTAGCTAATAGGTCCATTATGAGGGAAACTTAAGCAAATCAAACTGGTGAATTTTACTTTATAGATAGGAAAAGTATTCCTTAGGTATCATTAATTCTATCATTGATGGCTGGAAAAATATTATGAAGATTCAAATCCAACCATGAATATGATAATGATGTGTATAAGATATATTTCTGAGAAAAAAAAGTAATTAGACTAATATTGGCTTTGAAGGGTAAATTCATTGTCAAGGATTTGTCTTTCATGTGGGAGGGGATGACTCTTTTTCCTTGGTGGAACCTTGAATGGGGGACCCCAAATTAAATGATCCTGCATGGATTTTTTTTATGCAGGAGAGGGGAGATTTTTCCCCTTGGATGGGACTATAAAATTATTCCAAGGCATCACTAGCTATCTTAATGTAATGAGAATCAAGATACATGTAGTTCATGAGGTACCATGCATTTTAATGTAACATGTAATGGAAATTCTCCATTCAGTTTAACATCATATAGCCAGGACATTAGGCATATAGTTTAACATCTTTCAGTAAAGACGAAGATTATTCGGTGTGAAAAATGAATATTGTAGCTAAGATAGGGTATTATAACCGAGTGTCACTTTGTATCTTGTTGGAGAATGAATTAAGAAACACATATATATAAAAATTATTCCCCATACTTATTCAATTAATTTGACTAATAAGGGTTTTTTAATACAGGCTCACGCATGGGGTGAGAACCCATATTGGATGATCTTATGTAGATTTGGCTTATGAATAGGGGAGTGAGGGTATTTTGTATATTGTGCCTAACCTAGTATGTAATATCTAGGTAACACTATGTATCTCATGGGAATGAGAATCAAGCCACACATATTTCTTAAAGAACCATGAAATTTAAATTCATGTGGAAAAGACATTTGGTGTGTCTTTATGGTATTATAGCTAGGACAATAGTAACCCCAATTTGAATTGATGTGCCTCACTCATGCATGGATTTTTTTATAAAAGACCTAACCCCACATGATCTACTCTTGGTTAGGGAAACAAGGAGTGGTAATTATTTATCCCATTCCATAAGGTAAACACACATAGAGAGTAGGGGAATTTAGGTTTTATGGTCTCTAGTCTAGGATATAAGTTCTAGCCATTGGTACATATCTCATTAGATTAGGATTCAGTCCAGAAATAGTTCTTGGAGGGTTCCCTGTATAAGACTATCCTGTTCATTTGGATAGGGTGATTTTTTGTTTCATTATGACTGTGACCAATCATGGAAATCTAAGCATCACTACGTATCTCATTGAAATGGCAATCAAGCAACACATAGTTTTGGAAAAGGACTTGAAGTTTATTGCCATGCATTTAGGATATTAACTGTGTTGTTTAATGTCTTATAGGGAATGATGTTGGTCACTTTAGATGGAAAGGATGTAGCATTGAAACATGGAAAATTATTAGAGGATCGAGCATCACTATGTTCCTTGTGATGGATGAAATCATACAACACATAGTTCTTGAAAATACCTCCTCACATGAAACAGGTATTGATATAAGAAGGGGGATTTGATGTTTTCTAAAATGATTGATGGTTCCTCGTCATGTTATCTAGGAATTAATACATATCACTTTTAGAATAAATCCATGAATAGTTCCGAAACAAATGTTTGGTAGGAGAAGAACAACGAGGATTGTGACATGCTATAGCCTGGATCGAAATAATATTTTGTTTTACTTCAAGTTGAAATGACATGAACCGTGCAATTTTTTTCATGTGGTGAGGAATTTTTCATACAATTTTAATATCTTGTGAATTAGAAAATTTGTCATTATTTTTTAGGTAATGTGAAAAAACCTACATTGTAGTTCAACATCATTCTGATGTGACATATACCATGTAGTTTAATTGTATATGGTTAGGATGACATGTTGTGTAGCTCAAAATCTTACATCTTGGACAACATGACACTTTGAAGTTCAATTTCCTACTAATAGGACGATTTGGGGGGACTACACAAAATATTTATTTAGGATCCTTCTATTGGATGAGGTCATAATGATCTCTCTATCAATTGAGATCACAGAATAATCTCTTTTAGAGTAGACCTTGTGTATGGAATAAGGTCCCCCAACACTTTGTTTTGAGATTTCGAGGACTATTTCTAAGTATCATTGGAATAATAAAAACCAATACCAATTCTCCATAGAGGAACAAGTGGAGGCATACTTTCGTGTTAAAATATAATGTTATCCGATTTTTATGGACTTAAAAGTGATGCAATATTTGCAATAATTTTTCATTGAGTTTCTAAAAAATCATCCATCTGTTTCGAGGATTTCTCATCAATGTATACCAGCAACATATGGGAATACAACGAAATGGAAGTTAAACCTCAATCAAAATGACTACTTCTATCCCAAAAAAAGTGAATACAGTGTATTCTTTGTGCCAATACCTTTTTTTAATATGGTAATTAGGGAGTTCATTTCTCTATGTTAAGATACTATCTGCTATGGGCGGTTCTAACTCTCCCACATGGGTTTAATCACATATCAATTAATGCATCCCGATTAGGAACTGGGTCCTCCCCTCTTCACACCTCGTGAATTTATCACACATTATAGAATAAATAAAAAACACATCTCATAGAAACCAAGGCTCAAGAATTAAAACATAAAGAAAAACACATCAAGGAGAAACTCAAAACAGCTCTGGCTATTGGGAATGCATATGAGTCTCCCTTTACCAAGTATTATCCTCTAAGCCCCCATGCCTCCAAAACACACGAACTAAGGAAATTTTCCATCCATGCATCACGTTATCCCAATGATACGAGATCTCCAATAGCTTCTCCATGTACGTCTCCTCATCCTCGATGTCTATCTTTCCCCAATCAATAATGTGGGAGTCATCATGTAAATACCAGAAAATATGGGAGACGTGGAAGATGTCATAGATCCTCTTCAACTATGGTGGCAAAGCCAGCTGGTATTCCACCTCACAAACTCATCCCACCACCTCTACTGGTCTGAAAAAACCTAAGAGAGATCTTAATACCTCTGTTGAACCTCCTCTACCCATGTTGATGGGAAACCCTCCTGAACACATGGTCTCTATCCATGAACTCCAAGGGCCTCCTCCTATGATCAGCATACGACTTCTTCAGGTCCTGTACTGCTTTCATCCTCTCATGAACTAGCTAAAAAAATTTCCTCATGCTCTGAAAAACATCTGGTCGAAGAATATTTGTTTCCCCAACCTCTATCCAACACAAAGGTGAACGACATTGCCTCCCATATAATTCTTCAAATATAGCCATACCAATTGAAGAGTGATAACAATTATTTTATGCTAACTCTACCAAGGGAAAGTGTCGTACCCAAGATCCACCATAGTACAAGATTCACTCTTGTATATTTTCTTCAAATGTTTAAATGTTCTGCTCTATCTTCCCTTTTATCTGAGGGTAGAAGTCAGTTTTGAGGCATAACTAAGTGATAAAATCATGCTGCAATCCCTTCTAGACTCATGAGGTAAACCGTGTGTCCTGATTTGAGACAATGGATCTCGGAATTCCATGTAGCTGCACCACCTCATCCACATACCTCCAAGATAAGGAACCCACTACGCTCGACTCCACAATCACTAAGAAGTGAGATGATATCGTCATCTGATCCACAAATACCTAGATATCACCACAACCTCCCTGATCCTTGGGAAACACTATGACGAAATCCATCGAGATTTCATCATAGTTCTATATAGATAAATCTAAGGGCTTCAACAAAGCACTCAAAATATGGTGCATAGACTTAACTTATTGGAACACTAGGAACTTTTCAACAAACTCTTCCACTTCCCTCTTCATCCCGGGCTACCAAAACTACATCCTCAAGCAGTGGTACATCTTGTAAATCCATGGTTACACTTTCATGGGTGAGATATAAAATTCATAGATGATTCCCCCATGCATCACCCTTGGAAAAAACTGCCTACCATAGAATAGAATTTGATTATGACCATCCTCTGATCATCCCTCTGGAGAATCACCCTGGTAAAAACGATCACACATCACATTTACCTCTAAGTCTTCCCACTGAGACTCCACCACCTGTTGTATAACAGAGTACTACACAATGATATGAAACAAATAGCCTCTACCACCATTTATTCCTACACATAGGCATAAGGAGACAAACTCCTCCATCACCTTCCAAGCATCCATAGATTCCTAAACTACCTCCTCCTACGACTTCCTACTCAAGGAATCGACCAATATGTTCCCCTTGATGAAGGTGTAAAAGATCTAGAAATTTTAATCCTTGAGAAACTCCATCCACCCACACTATTGCAAGATCAATTCTCACTAGGAAAATATATACCTCAAGCTCTTTTGATTCATGAATTCCATAAATTGATCCCCAATGAAGTAATGTCACTATAACTTGAATATAAACAAAACTGTTGATATCTTCATATCAAGGGAGACAAAATTACATTCGTGGGGACACAACTTCCTAGACCTATAAGAGGTATCTCCTCACTACAAAATCATCACACATCCCAATCCAAGACATGAATCATCACAATACACCATGAACATTACCCCATCCTCTAGAAACTGGATCACTGGAGCATTGACCAATTTTCCCTTCCAAAAGACGAACACTACCTGGAAATACTCACTCCACACAAAACATGGTATTTCCTAGTAAAATACATCAACAGAGATTCTAATCATGATAAATCAGGTAAAAATATCCAGTAATAACCTTCTAGACAAAGTAAACTGTTAACTTCCACCACATTCATGGGTGATGTACAAGAAAAAACTTCTTTGAAAATCAAAAGGTCCACTGCTACACACTTCTATGACACCACATTCCCAAGGAAATGCACCTCTCTTATCCAGAACATACACTTGGACATCCTCCCATAGAGATAGTGTCATTAAATAACTTACAAGATAGTCCTTAGATACTCATTATTCTCCTCCTCTCACTTCAAGTAGATCATGATTTCATCAAGGAAAATTATGAAGAAGTATTCCTGAAATTCATGGAAAATATAGTTCATGAGAACCATCAGCATGGATGTTGTGTTTGTAACACCGGAAAACATGACCACGAACTCAAAGTGACAATACTTGCACCTAAAATCAATCATCAGTATATCACCCTAGATCACCCTATATTGGTGATATCCATACAACATGTTAATCGTAGAAACCCAACTTTCTCCTCTCAGTTGGTCGAAGAGATCATCTATCATTGGGAGAGGGTAAAGTTTCTTATCTATCACCTGATTCAACCTCTAGTAGTCTATGAACAACCTTAGACCACCATCTTCCTTATTCACAAACAATACCACTACACCCCTTGGTGACACACTGGGCTAGGTAAAGACAATCTTCATTAGTTCATCAACCTGAATTCATAGAATCCACAACTCAAAAGGTTCCATCCGATATGGAGTAATCAAAATCAAAAAAGCACTCATCTATAAGTCTATCCCTAACTCAATGTCATGTTTAGAGGTTAGAGTCAAAACCTCCTATCGGAAAACATCCAAGAATTATCCAACAACTATATGAACATCCACAATCTCAGAATCCACCGATTTCACTAACAACTCATCCAACAAGGAAAGAAGAGGCTCCACATGCCGACGTCGCACATAAAAACACCACTCCCAAATAAAATACACATGATGTCCATCCACATATAAAAACATGAATCTCCTTCTAAAGTATTTGATAAAAAATGAATAAACATTCAACTAGATGATGTCTACAATAACGTCACACGGTTGTATCTGTAGCAAGAAGAGATCTGTTGGCACCAAAATATTGGACGAAAAGAACAAAGGAAAAATAGGCCTTGCACCCTTCCTTGAGAAGACCCTCCATGAAGCGCCAGAGGCGGTAACCCTTGGCGATCACCCTGACGTTCGCTACCCCGCTACGAAGCAGAGGAGGCGGTAACACTCTGCGAACCCGGTTGATGTTCGCGACCCACTGAGAATTTACCGAAGCCCCCTTTGCGCCACGTGAGCTCTGCTTCACAGCGCCTCTTGCCTATAAATACCAAGCTCCCCTTGAGATCTCCGGATGGACAATCCGACCTTTCAGCTTCTCAACTCCATAATCGTGAAGCACTCTTCGCTCTAAGAAACATGAGATTCGCGACGTATTTTTGCATCATGAGAGGCCTTCGCTTTGTCTCGTTTGGAGCCCCTCTTCCGAGAGGGATGCCCTTCGCAAAGCCTAAGGGAATTCGCAAAGGAAAGGGATCCCAAGGGAACCGAGGCAGTCATGGAGTGTTTATGCTTTTCGAAACAGCCATCCTGTACACGTGATCTCCATGCCAAGGCAGGGTCACTGTACTTCATAAAGCACACTGCTTCACAGCACCTTGCTTCGCGAGGTACCTCTGCATCGCAAGGCAGTGCTCCGCGAAGAGCCTTCCACTTCGCGAAGCACCTCCCACTCGCATCTTTTCCCCATGCTAAGTACAAGGAACTCAACTTCGTAAAGCACATCCCTTCGCATGTGCTCTCCACTACGCAAAGAAACCAACCTCTACAAGGCCCCTACATGTGGACCCCTCTACTTGGAAATTCCTCTTCCCGTGCAACCATCCAGGTTTTCACGATGTAATTTCAAATTACCCTAGACGACACCACCCGTAGAATTGCTTCTCCCAATTCTTCTTCGCATAGGCACGCTAACGGCTATTGATTCTTTGTATAGCCACACTAACGTGGACCCCTCTATGGTTCACTCTATGACCCCCCTTCTACACGGCCTTGCCGATGCCTTGCCTCCCACAAGGAGCAGAGGGTACCGGTCATGTAATCCCTAGGGGTGTGGTGAAAACCCACCTCGTCCGAGCTGTAGGACGTTAAACTACCAAACACCTCACCCTCAACACATGACGTTAAAGTGTGACCTGACCCCGTTCCTCACACGTAGGGTCCCCACATCTCGGATAATCTTTACACACTCTCGTCCCCATAGGGGTTGATATCCTCCTTCTAGGAGAGGCATTTGTCCACGGGGAAGGGAATCCATCGTGGTGTAATCCCCTAGACCCTCTTGCAGATGGTAGCACTCATGCGCCTCCGTACTTTCTCACCGCAAGGGCCAGCAGAGGGCATGATAGGGAAAGAGGTTCCTCCTTTCTTCAGTCCAAAATCCCTCTCCCTCTGCGCTCTGTAGCTCTCAGGACTCCATCCTGGAGTAAGTCCCAACACCATGGGCTGCCTAACGCGTAATCCCCTCTTCGCTTCTCATGGAGGAACCCTTCGCGACGTGATCGTTAGGTCTCTGCTGCCTCTAGTTTCTCACACCGAGCATGACTCACGTGGGCTTAGAGGAAGCATCAACCATGGAAAATCCCTCGTACAACATGACGTTAAACTGTATGCCCTCGTCCAGCATGACATTATTCTGTATGCCCCCATCCAGCATGACTTTAACTATATTCCCCCGTCCTGCATGACGTTAAATTGCACACATGTACTACGATGACTTTGATCCATGTCAAGGCATGGTACATAGGAATCACCACAAGGTTCAATCCCACCACCAGTGGACCCATGGGTTCAGCTTCACATCGGTTCACCGGGAAAAAAACCCCTACCTGAACTATGAGGAATTTAATCCATGTCAAGGCATGGTACGTAGGAATCCTTACTGAGGTTCAAGCCCCGTCACCCATCAGACCAAGTTCAATCTTCACATCGGTTCACCGACACCCACATTCATACCCGAAGTACGAGGACTTGGATCCATGTCAAGGCATGGTACGTAGGAAGCCTCCCTGATGTTCAAGACCAACAATAATTGGCCCCAACCGTCTCTGTTTCAGTGTGCCAAGCCCCTGTTTTCACATGAACAATGTGGTCTTTGATCCATGTTAAGGCGTGGTATGTAGGAAGCCTTCCTAAGGTTCAAACCCACCATCCACCTGGGCCATTATCCATCTTTACTTTCGTTCTCCGACACGCCCTCGTCCCACATGACGTTAAACTACATTTTAGTCCATAGGAAAGACATTGTGACCAACCTGAACTATGTGGTATTTGATCCATGTCATGGCATGATACGTAGGAAGCCTCACGAGTTTCAAGTCCACCAATCATTTCTCCAAGGTCCTTTTTATGCTAGTTTTCAGCACTAAAACTGAACTATGTGGTATTTGATCCATGTTAAGACATGGTACGTAGGAAGCCTCACGAGGTTCCATCCCACCACCACCCGGTCGTTCCGACCGTATTCACATCGGTTCTTCCAACACCTTGCGCAGCGTAGAGTGTAAGTCCCACACATCCATCCTGAACTACGTGGACTTTGATTCCCTGCCATGAGGATATGTGGGAAGTATCTTCAAGATTCAATCCCATCACCACTACCATCTCCATGACAGCTCCATTTCATTCCTCCTTCACTCCATGCAATTCTCCATCATCCATCTTGATTCTTACCTGGGCTGCCACATCCCGATGAGATCATGCCACCCCATTCCCCTCCACATCATGTGGGACGCCACCCACGAGCTGGATCTGATAATGGCATTCCCTCAAGGGGGATTCCTCAATCTGATCCACTCTAGCTGGTGTTCTGATCAGGACGATCCGTCTCCGATGGATGTTAAACGTGCGGCACACCCTGTGTTAAACATGGGAAGCTGTGAAAAACCTCAGATACATGCCTATGGCATATGATTCCCCACACTCAATGCGGGATTCCTCGAGCTTCCGCGCCCTGATCATGGTACTCCCATAGACAAGGAAGAAGCCAAAACTCATGGAAAAAGGGTGTGATACGTCTCGCTGAACCCTCCTGAACGGCGAGTCAATCCGAGGAATCCATCCCGGGTTCCCCCAGCCGCCCCAAGGGTCGTTCCGCCAGTCGCTCGACCAGCCATTGAAGCCTTTTACCGTGTCAAAGAACCCGACAATGCACTCATGGTTAGGGATCCCCGTCAAGATAGGGACCCCCACCCATATGATCCTACAGCGGCACTCATCGCCCGCCTGAAGGTGTTGGAAACACGGCTGGTGGTAGTCCCACCAGATGGTAAGCCATATCCCGTGTGGTTGGATGATATGCCTGCACCTCCGAGTTTTGGGAATCCCACTTTCTCACCCTTTAACGGAACAGGGGACCCGCCACAGCACTTGGCTCATTTTTCCTCTAGGAGTGGACCCATGTTGGGGACCCCGGCACAACAGGAAGCCTCCATGCTCCGATGTTTTGTGCAGACATTAGAGGACCCTACATTTTTCTGGTATTGCCTACTCCCCATAAAATAGGTGACCAGCTGGGAGGATCTCTGCCGGCAGTTCCTATAGCTGTTCAGCTCAACCACGCGAAAGTCCAGCATCGCATACCTCTTCAAGTTCAAACAAAGGCCTGATTAGAGAGTCACGGAATTCATCGCCCAATGTAAGGGGCTTACATACTCCCTCGACATGCCACTGACTCATGAGAAATTAATGAAGATGTGCGTAAGGAATGTTAAAATATAACTGGTTCCTTCATTGATCAACCAGAACTGCCCCTGAGGGTTCTAGGACTTCTCATATAAGGCTCTGCACCTCGAGGAATCTCTTCAGCAGGCTAGTCAGGCACATCTTCTGCCCCCTGTGATCCCAGCAAGGAGGGCTGCCAGAGCTGAGCCCGCCACGATGTCCCAAATAGAAGACCCCAGGCAGCTAGAATAACTGCCAGTGGAACCGACTCCGCAACCTCGTAGAGGCACTCCACCTAAGGCACATGCTCCTGCCCAGCAGCGACCGCCTCAGAACCGACAGGTTCCCCAGTGCAATGCGCCACCACTACCAGGACGGGACAATCAGGCTGCGCCTCTTCGGAAGACCCCTTCGGCCCTCCATCGGGGCCAAGCTCCCAGATCCCCTATCTAGAAATATGTCACCAGACTTACTTGATCAATGAGAATCAGGTCCCCAGTTACTTATGAAGTGCCCTTGAGCAGGGGATTGTGCACTTACCTGAGTGCAGAATTATGACAGAGGAGAATCTCACTAATCTCCCCAACTACTACCCCTATCATCAAATTTTGGGGAACACCCTCAAGTAGTGATATGTGTTTAAAGACTGGCCCCAAGACTAGGTCAACAACCAGTTGGGCCCGACCCCGACACAAGTGGCGGGTGTCTTCGTATGGTCAGAAAGCGGCAATGATGACAAAGGTGAGTGGCCCTAGGTTCCCAGCCATGGGTCCCAGAATTAAGATGAATGGAAAGCCTGTAAAACCGTCACCCATGCCCATGGTATCATTCATGCATTCCTGAATCAGAAGGAGCCTCCAGAAGATGCGACCAGTACCTCTGCATCATCCTCTCTGTTAGCCTCTTCCCAAAAGGACAAGCAGCAACAACGCAAGAAAAACCAATGCGCTCCACCACTACCGTCGTCTTCCCTCACTCTTGGTGATTTCATGCCCCCTAGATGGGGATTCCTCCCAGAATCCGCCCAGTGGTGGATGAATCTTCGAGCGACAGCCAGGGGTATTCTTTGGTTAATATCATGGAACTGGTAAATCCCTATATGACTCCTGACGGGGGGGGGGGAATTCCAGGCGAGCCTCCCCAACGTCCCCAACTGATGTCAATGTCAGCAGAACCACAACAACATGGGTTGTTGAGGCATGATAGCGGGCGCTTTCAGTCAGGCCATGCAAGCTAAGAAATCTATATAGCAGGCCCAACACAGAGCTCAGCATGCACAACCTCATATAGTGCCTTCAGATTTACCTTCACCACCGTTTGAGCTACTAGATCAGGCAGAGCTGTCTCGTCCGTACCGCAACTAGTCTTTCCCTGCTACAGGCCAATCTCAGTTGTTCGGTCCTCATCCGGCAGCTACTCTTTAGGCATCAACTAGCAGGTAGTGGGATGTACCTAGTACCAGCCAGCCGCTGGTCCATCCAGTAGGGCCCACCATGCCTCCAGTTACATAGTGACCTCCTATAAATATAGGTTCAAGTTTGGCACAGAAGTATGATATTGTGAAGCACCTTGCTAACATTCCAGCAAGGCTTTCTATCCTTGAGTCTCTTCACATGTCGTCTGAAATGCATGAGGCACATGTCATGGCCCTAAGGAGCCCCCTCCAGTTTGAGATGGAGGTAGCAGTTGTAGAAGCCTTCCATGCTAAGGAAATTGAGAATGCCGAATGTCAAGCGGTTATCTCATTCTCTGGTGAAGATGAAGACCCTCCTATACACGGGCACAATCGCCCACTGTACTTCACTGGCTAGGTCAATGGCGTGGAAGTATGATGCTTTCTTGTTGACACAAGTTCTGGGATTAACCTAATCCCAACTCAGACACTGTGGAAGCTTGGTTTGTCTGAGGATGATTCAACTCCCTCCGACCATAGAATCCATGGATATGATAGGACCGAGCAATCCCTAGTCAGCAAGATCTGCTTGATTACCCAGTTTGGTAGCCTAATTGCCAGCACTGAGTTCATGGTCATCTCCTAGGACACCGCGTAAAACACATTGATGGGCATTCCATGGCTCCATCTGCATGCAGTGGTCCATTCTTCATATCACCAATGCCTCAAATACTCCCTCAATGGGTGAGTAGGTGTTCTCCAAGGAGATGCGTCTCCTTTTTACTCTTGTGAAGCCCGCTATCTGGAAGCATACTATTACAAGAGCATGGAGAAGCATGTTTTGGAAAATGAGGATGAACCCCCCCCCCCCCGATCACTTGTGATCTCTGGGCACGTCTGGATGACACCTACATCTTCCCAATCCATCAGTTGGAGGCCATGAACCATGACATGGGGCAGTTTTTTGTTGTTTCAGGTACAAGAGGAATGCATATTCCCAAGTCCAAGCGACGGTGGAAAATCACCTTGTACTCCTACCCCAACCAAGATTAGGTGATCCCGGAACCTCCTACCCCTGTACGATATCGGAATATCAGGCTCATGGTAACGGCAGTATGTCATATGTGTCTCTTCCACCGGGATGGAATCAACCGGCTCAGGCCGATGCGTCACTACTGCTTTGATGTCATCAAGCGTGGCCCCTTAGGTCGAAGGCCAGATGGGATAGGATCGACTGCCTTCATCGCTATGGTCTCAGTGGCACACGAGTCTCCTGACATGTTGACCACTACCGCTCAATCCAGCACCATCCCCCATCAGATTCTGGTGGATTAGAAACAACCCCCCCCCCCCCATGAAAGATCCCTCCACAGGTGGAGAAGAAGATCTGGAGGATACTCCCCCTACCTTTGAAGAAGGCATCTCTACCGCGGTCGATGAACTGGTATAGGTGAACCTTGGTAGTGAGGTAGATCCGAGACCCATATTTAACAGTGCCACTATGCCCCTCGAGGAGCAGCAATAGTACATGGACTTTCTCAAACTGCACCGAGACGTGTTTTCTAGGAGTTACGAGGAGATGCCAGGACTAGATCCCCAGGTATCCGTCCACCGCCTTGGTCTCCCGTTAAACCATCACGGGTTCAAACAGCCTCCCAGAAAGATGAACCCTTCTCATGGTGCCATGGTTAAGGCCAATGTTGACTAGCTTATCAAATCCATATTCATCAAGGAAGTTCAGCACCCCAGGTGGCTTGCCAACATTGTGCCAGTCAGAATGTAGAACGTGCAGATCAGAGTATGAATTGACTTCCGAGACCTCAACCGCCACTGCCCAAAAAATGAATTCCCCGTCCTAGTAAAAGAGTTGTTGATTGATTCCACGACCATGTTTTAAGCCCTCTCGTTCATGGATGGGTATTATGGGTTCAACCAAGTTTGGATGGCCCTCGAGGATGAGGATTCCACTGCCTTCAGGGCTCCCCAAGGTACTTTTTGTTACCAGGTTATTCCCTTCGGCCTGAAGAATGCAGGTGCCACCTATTAGCGGGCAATGCATCGCATATTCAAGCCGATTCTCAAGACACTATTGGAATTATACGTGGATGATCTGGTGGTCAAATCTCGCCAGCACTAGGACCATCTCAAGGACCTTGAGAAAGTCTTCGACTTCTTCCGTTCCTGACACTTGAAGATGAACATGAGGAAGTGTGCCTTCGGGGTCACCTCTGGGAAGTTTCTTGTCTTTGTTGTCAGATACCGTGGCATCGAGATCGACCTGGGGATGATTAAGGCCATCAACCAAATTCCTCCCCCAAGAAAATTTGGGAGCTTTGATGTCTCCAAGGCCCCTTAGCCTAAATACGCTGATTCATTGTGAATCTTGCTGGAAAGTGTAAGATTTTTTCTCATCTCATGCACAAAGGCTCCGCCAATGAATGGGATGAAGGGTTTCAGACCACCTTTGAGGAAATCAAGCAGTATCTTCTCCAACCTCTGGGCTTGATGCCACCCATCTCTGAAAAGCCACTGGTCCTCTACGTGGCCGCCCTGGAACGGTCCCTCGGCGCACTTCTCACCTAGACGAACAATGAGGGAACAGAGAACGACGTCTACTATCTCAGTCGCATGATCGTCAATACAGAGACCAGATACTCCCCCATCGAAAAGATCTACCTTGCGCTCGTATTCGCCACAAATAAATTGCGGCATTACATGCAGCACCATGAGGTACAGTTGGTCTCTCGGGTATACCCACTGAAGTATATACTGAACTGCCCCATGTTGACTTGACGACTAGCGCGGTGGGAGGTGATCCTCCAGCAGCTTGACATCAGGTTTGTTCCTCATAAGCCCATCAAGGTACATGCATTAGTTGACATCCAAGCTTCCCATCCAACATTCGTGGATCAATCCCTGGACCTGGACTTTCCTGATGAGGCAATCCTCCCAGTCGATCATACCATCTCATGTTGGAAAATGCACTTCGACGGTGCCTCCCGGAGCCCCACTGGTAGGAGGCTCAACAATCCTAGGCTCAACAGAGTGGGTCTGGGTATCGTCTTCATCACCTTCACATAAGCCGTTTTTCCATACTCATTCCTGTTGTCAGAAGGCTACAACAACAACGAGGCTGAGCATCAGGCTCTCATCACCAGCCTTGAGCTAGCCCTTGAGATTGATGTGCCGCATCTGCATGTGAAATGGGATTCCGAACTAGTCATCAAGCAGGTCAATGGAGACTATGTTGTTAGGAATCTGGAGCTTATTCCATTGCTGGAGTTCACCCTCAATCTACTGGCCCAGTTCCCTTCTCGACCAGAGGTTACCCATGTCCCTCGGTCATAGAACGGTCGATCAGACACTTTGGCCGACCTAGCTGCGTCACTCAAAGAACCCGAGCAGGATGATTTGATCATACATGTAGCACACCAGAGAGTCATCGCCCCCGTCACCCTAGAGGATGACGACGTCCTGTGGGTAAGCCATCTTACAACCATACCCTCAGTTCTAGGGGTCCCAGGTTCTTCAAATGCAATGGTTGAGGCCACTCCTGATAGGAGGTCACCGTTTGTTGAGTATCTCCAAATTGGTTGCCTCCCAGATGATCGGTCCGAGCACAAGCGAATCTGACACTGCGTGCTACAATTTAACCTCCAATGTGGTCCCAGTCTTGAGCGGGCCCCCTATAAGCAGGGCTTCTATGGTGTTATCCTCTGTTGTATTCAAGTAGTTGAGATTTCTGAGGACATACAGGGGGTTCATGCAAGTTTCTTCGGTGCCCACCAGGCTGGGCCCAAGCTGTCCCATTAGATACAGTGATTTGGGTACTTCTGGCCCTCTATGATCCATGATTGTATTGAGTTTTCCAAGAGATGCCACACTTTCCAAGTTCATGCTAACTTCCTACATCGGCCGCCAGAGCCTCTCCACTCCACCAAGTACTCTTGGCCATTTGCGGTGTGGGAACTCGATGTTGTGGGACCATATCCACCAGTGACAGCTCGTCATTGTAGGTTCATCCTGACTGCTACAGATTTCTTCTCCAAGTGGGTGGAGGCTATTCCAGTCAAAGATGTCAAGGCCCATTCCATCGTCGACTTTGTGAGCTCCAATATCATCCACCAGTTTGGAGTCCCTCATGTTGTCCTCACCGATAACGACACGAACTTCCGAGCAGCCAAGATAAAGAAATTTTATGCCAAGTACAATATTTGTTCGAACCATACCTCTCCCTATCATGCGTAGGCGAATGGACAGATCGAGGCATTCAACAAAACTCTCTCTAACATTTTGCAGAAAATGGTTGGCCAGAACAAGAAAAGTTGGCCGGACAAGCTTTCCAACACCCTCTGGGCGTATCGGATGACGACTCACAATTCTACCCAGGTGACCCCATATTCCCTGGTGTATGGGGATGAGGCTGTCCTGCCCATCGAGATCCAGCTTCCATCGTTACGCACTACAGTCTACGACCAGTAGGCGCCAGATATGGTGGCCGAAATCCGTCTATATGAATTGTATACACTGGATGAGAACAGGCTCTCTGCCCTACATAATCTGGAAATACATCAAAATAAGATATCCAGAGCCTTCAACAAGAAGTTTGGCCTTCACCCTTTTCTGAAAGGTGACCTGGTGTTGGCCCTTCGAGCACCAATGATCCCTGGTAGGAAACCACCCAAGCTTGGGCCCAAATTGGATGGACCTTACATCATTCATAAGGTTTACCCCAATGGAGAATACTCCTTGGTGACCATGGATGGTGAGCATATAACTCCTCCCACCAATTCCATGTTCCTCAAGAAATACTTTGCCTGAGCCCCTTGGTCCTGCACAACCATAAACTATACGGTCCCGCATGACCCTAAACAGCACATTACGGTCCTGCATGACCTTAAACGGCACCACCATCCTACATGACATTAAACTACTCATCTTCATCTGTTATGACATTAAACTGTACATTATGGTCCTGAACGACCTTAAACTGTACGATCCTACATAACCTTAAACTGCACCCAGTCCTGCATGACCTTAAACGGAAACATCGTCTTGCATTACAATAAACTACAAAATGGTCTGAGATCTATGACCTTATTGTATAATCTCTTTAGTCCTCACTGCAAGACATTAAACTACTAGATGGTCAGGCCTTCCTGTCTGAGGCCTTGCCTCAGGCCCCTTGCCTTTTCTCGACTCAGGCTCTCTTACAGGATTGTATGGTGTGGTGAGGTATTACGTCCTCATTCACGTCGGGTTACCCGCCATACCATACATATCCCCAGATGAGACACATCTATTCGTCCTCCATGACGTTAAACTATGCTTCTAGAACTACGTATGGCTTGATTCCCATCCTAACGGGATACGTAGGAACGCTCAGACGTCTCATCTTGAGCCCAGCCCCAAACACTTTTCTTTGACTATCCCCCCTGGGTATAGTTTCCTCGAAGGGTCCTCGCATGATGATGAGTAGGCTTCCTTAGCCCCACTCATACAAGGATTATAAGGGTCACACCATGTGCCCACTCTCGTTCATCTATACTCCCACGTCCTCACCGTACGATGTTAAACTGCATGGCCTTCTAGAACTACGCATGGCTTGATTCCCATCCGTATGGGATACGTAGGAACGGTCCAACACTTTGTCTGTTAGCCCATCCAAAAATCCAAAAGCTTCCCCTCGGGTCAAGATATATGGAAGGGTGCACAATTTTTCCCCAACATACATCAAGCAATCCGCGACCCGGCTGTACGTCCCCTTCCCTGGAGATGTTCGCCTCTTTCGTAGATGGATACCGCTAGGCATTACCCACTCCTTGACTAGGATTCCATCACTTTCCTCATCTGGAAGGGCCCCTGAATGGTATGGATTCTCGGACTAAAGTTCCTCTTACCACTTCGGGCTAACACCCTAAAGGATGCCAAGAAACAATCCGATACAAGTCCTGCGTTTCGAACATGGTCAGCGGTCAGCGCTCATTTGTTTCTCCCATATAAGGTCACCATAGGGACTCTGTGTTTCAAACATGTTCAATAGTGTCCCAGATCTTTAGGTCCACCCCAAGATGTCCCAAACATCGAGTGCAGTGATTCATTCTGCCCCATCCCGGAGCGACAAACATCCATCTGGGTGGTGCCAATGGTTGGGCGCACAACCCAGATCCTTTTATAGGGAGTGTACGGCGTGGTGCGGGATTAAGTTCTCATTCACGTGGGGCTACTTTCCATGCCGTACGCATTCCCTTACCAAGGCCCAGCCCCAGGCCTCTTGGCCTTTTCAGACCCTAGCCCAAGTTCTTAACTGGAGTGTACAGTGTGGTGAGGGATTATGTTCACATTCACATCAGTTTGTTCGTCGTACCATACACCTCCTCTATCCAGGGAGATCTATTCCCCAACCATCATCCTCACTGAAACACGTAAAACTGCAAGTAGGCCAGGCCTTCCTGACCAAAACCCAACTATCAGGCCCCTTGGAATTTTCAGGCCCCTGGCCTAGGTTCTTTCCTACAGGACTGTGCGGTGTGGTGCAGGATTACGTCCCCAATCAAGTCAGGTTAGTCGCCACACCGTACACTTCCTCGTTAGGGTATCATGCCCCCTAGGTAACTTCCAGAACTATGTGTGGCTTGATTCCCATCCTTATGGGATATGTATGACCACCTGAATGTCTAGGCTTCACGTCCAGCCCCATCTTTCAAAAATCTCCATCCCACCTTGGTCCCTTGGCCTACCATTCCCCGGAGAGAGGAGTATGTAGCATTTTGCCGGACTATTTCTTCATTCACACCAGGATTGTATGGACCGGGCTATGTACCTCTCCCTCCTGAGCCACATTATCGACCCTTTTTGGTGGTTCACCAATGTTCCTAAGGGTACTCTGGTTTAGTTACCTGGAAAGTCGGACTCTACTCGGACACATCCGCACCTGCTTTTTAGGCTTCATGTTTCCCTTCATCAGGGCCTTCACCATCTTTCACACCCAATGGGACCCCCAAGAATGGCCTAGATACAACTCCCAAGGGCTCTCCAACAGATACGGGCCAATGCCCCTGAGGGTTTCGGGCAACAAATCGATAAAAATCCCACGTTGCGAATACGTTCAGTGGTTGATGCTAGTTTTTTCTTCCCATTTCAGGCTAATGCGATGTAGATACTTCTTTTCGGCGACAGTCAGCATTAATCCTCCATCTCCACGCCAACCCCATTACGCCCAAAATTTCTGTTACATGATTCATGTCCTTCCCCATTCTCATCTTGTCCATGTAGAGTTTTGAAACTCTTGATACTATTCATCAATGCGCATCTGTGCGTTAAGGGAACAAAGCCTCATTAAAGGTGTCCTTTGAGGCTTTTCACCGACTTCCCCTCAATGGATGTTCCTGGTATTGCGATAAGGATCTTCCTCTCTTGTTTCCCACACCATTTTTAACTCACAAGGGCTTAGGGATCGGGTCCAGGCATGCACTTACTTGGAAAGTGTCATCCATCCATGGTCTGAGCTCCAAGACCATAAACTATGATCTCATAAGAACTATGTTTGGCTTGATTTCCATCATCATGGGAAACATAGGAATGCCCAGTCCTCCTGTATTTGGGTCCATCTTGAGTTATGCTAATTTTTCTCTTATGTCCTGCCTTCAGGACCCTGACTACAGGACTGCGTGGTGTGATGTGGTATCATGTCCTCATTCACGTCGGGTTTGCAATAGCTCCACCACGCGCACCCTGTTCTAATAATTATCCCTCCTATTTCCTGTCTCGCTCGACATTAAAAGGAACCCTCCAGAACTATGTGTGGCCTGATTCACATATTTTTGGGATACGTTGGACCACCAGAATATCTAGACTTCGGGTCCAGTTCCCCTTATTAGATATCTCTCGATCTCCCTATCACCTAGTCCCCTTGGCATGTCCCTCTCCAAGAGGGGGATACATAGGTATGGTACAGGGTTTTTGGCACTATTCCCCCTTGTCCCGGGAACCCACCATCTCTTAGTCACCCTCAGGTTGAGTCCCTCGAACCCTTGTAGTGGGTCACCCATGTGTTAAGAGTACTCTGGTCTAGGACCAAGAGTGTCAGATTCAACTTGGTCAAGTTCTTTCCACTTGTCAAGCTTCGTGTTTCCCTTCATTCGGGCTTTCATCATCTTTCGTACCCAAAGGGACCCCCATGAACGACCTGGATACCATGCCCAAGGGATCTGCTACCGTTATAGGCCAACGCCCTCGAGGGTTTCAGACAGCAAATTGATACAAATACCATGTTGTGAATATGGTCAACGGTCGATGCTCATTTGTTAGTACCCATTTCAGGCTAATGTGATAGGATGTTGTGTTGTGAAAATGTTCAGCAGTAATCCTCCGCTGTCACGCTAGCACATCCAGGCCTTGAATGTTGGTTGCATGATTCACATTATGTTTCACCCCATTGTATCCAGGTGGAATCTCAACACTCTTGGCGCTATCCCTTAGTGCACCTTTGCACGTCAGGGGGATAAAACTGCAATATGGTGTCCTTCGGGGATCCCGCGGTCCGAGCTCTAAGACCATAATATATGATCTTCATTAAGGGATATGTGAGGCTCGATACTCATCCCTATGGGATATGTAGGGTCATCCGAACATCTCGTTTTTGGGTCCATCTCAACTGGGAGCTAGTTCCTCATACCCCTCTCCCCCTTGGCCCGAGGATCCTATCTCAGGATTGCGTACAGTATGATGTGGGATTATGTCCCTATTCATGTCGGTTATGTTGCATGGAACCGTACACATCCCCCGCCTAGCATCATCTTTGTTACGTCTATGCTTCATGACATTAAAATGCATGCTTGGTCCTATCACACGACCGTAAACTGTGACATTATCATCCTGGCCGCATGATGAAAAACGGCACTGCATTGTGATGATATCGTTGTAGAGGACATCACGTTGGGTATTGGTCACGTGCCATGACATTTTTCGGCACCTATCATGGCTTGATTATGTGGCAACACCAGGGCTTGCTACCCTAGGCATGTAGCTTCACAAAAAAAACCCACTCACCTTACGGACAAACAAGATCTATCAAATATCACTTCTCTTGGTTCAGGGGACACACCCGCACTCCCGTTTCTCCCTGGCACTCGTATCTTACCATGACACCCCCTATAACTACGTATGTATTGATTCTCATACATATGGATATGTAGGAGCACCCAGGAACATCCCCTCTGGCCCAGCCTGACTTCCGTGTTCGATCCCTCTACTTGATTACTTCCCCAGAGAACACATGGTAAGTTGGGATTATGTCCTCATCATTTGGTTTTGTAACCACCTTACTGTGTGTCCCATTATCTCCTTATCCATACGTGGTCCAAGTTCTAAGACCATAAACTAAGACCCCTTCAAGAACTATGTGCAGCTTGATCCCCATCCCCATGGGGTACATAGGAACGCCTTTTCACTTTTCTCAAGCCCAGCTCGAATCTCGTTTTTGATCCCTTGACCTAAAACCTCTCTCAAGGGGGTTGTGCGGTGTGGCATGGGATTATGTCCTCATTCACGTTGGGTTGTTCACCGCACCGTACACATTCCCGGTTCCCATTCACTTCGGGTTTTTCATAATTACGCACCACGTGCCTCCTGTGTTTCCTCCCATCCATGTTCTGAATTCTACGACCATAAACTAAGATCTCCCTATGGGAAGGGACTCGACTCCCCCAATCTAATGTGTATCGTTAACGCATTCAAATTCGTTTGGACAAAAAGTCCAAAGTGTGGAATTTTCATGGAGACATTCTCTCGTTCCATGACCAAGGTTCGTGAGATGGCTATTTGGATCCTCATCCTCTTCCACATCTAAAAGGACCCTCAGAATACATGGATGCTTGGATTAAGGGCTCTCCATTGATGCTGGGAATAAGGGCTCTCCAATTGTTTTGGGCCAACATCCCTACGGATCTCTGACAACATTTGTGACACGGTCTTGTGTTTCGAATATGGTCAACGGTTGAACATCATTGGTCTGTCCGCATTCCAGGCTAATGTGATATGGATGCTGCATTTCCTCCACAATCAATAGTTATCCTCTATCATCACGCTGCCATCATTGCAGTCCAAATATCGAGTGTCTTGATTCACACATTTCCTCTTCCTCATTATCAAGTGGAATTCCAACATACTCGGCTCTACCTCATCGCGCGTCTAGGTGCACCAAATGGACGTGTTAGCGTCATTAGGCCAGTATTCACCGAGCTTCCCTTTTCCCTAACATACCCCTTCTTGTGTTGGAAAATTTCTCCATTACTTCTTGTTTCCCACATCGAGCACGACTCACATGGTCTCAGTAGTTTTGGTAGGATGTGTACCAGCGCAACCAGGCTTCTCTCGTCCTACATGACGTTAAACTATGCCTCTAGAACTACATGTGTCTTGATTACCATCCTCTTGGGATACATAGGGACACCCTGGTATATTACCTAGGGTCTAGCCCACAAGAATCATAAATCACGTTCTTCCACTTTCCGGCCCCCTGGTCGGATCCCTCGAAGGGGACCGTGTAACTATAACTCTGCCCTGAAAAAGATCAAGATGCCGCAAGATGACATTGGGAGGTGACATATCACCTCACCAGATAGGCCATGTCTAAAAACAAAAAATAATGATTCATGATCAAACCGATGTGTCCATCTGGCATACTCCCACCACGGTGGTGAAATTTCATGAGTGTTGGATTCTGTTTGGACAACCCATCACTCTGCATCCCACACTTCGTGTGCCCCTTATTCAGAACCTCATCCCCATTCGTGTCTGAAGGAACCCCCTCACAGTATGGATGCTCGACCTATGGTCTTCCTGCTGTCATATGCCAACGTTCTGGAAGACTGGTCATGTTTCGAGGGACCCACTAATAGTATGGATGGTTGACCTATGGTCTGCCTGCTGTCCTGGGCCAATGTCCCGGAATATTGATCGACGATATTTGAGTTAGGCCCCGTGTTGCGATCATGGTCAATGGTCGGCCATCATTTGTTGTCCCCATTTCAAGCTAACGCATTAAAGATACCATTTTTCTTCCACGGTTAACGGTTGTCCTTTATTGTCACGCCACACTCACAATGTTTCGAATCATGGGTATCGTGATTCACACTTCCCATTCCCACATGTTCAGACCGATTTCAGCGCCCCTGGCATTGCACCGTTCGTGCACAAGAGTGCGCTGGAAAAATGGAAATTTGGTTATTCTGAGAACTTCCTTCTCCAGACAGGTCACTCATATTTCCCGGAAATCCGGACCGGTTATCCACTCCCTGGATTCCCGAAGCTTGGTTTACCCTCTTATGTTTGGATGGGATGATGAGGTGACTATATCTTGTTTCTTAAATTGGGACCAACCCACGTGAGCATAGGGAATTGTCGATGGACTCCCAAAAACATTCTAAGGATGCAAACTGTGCAAACAACAGAACTCGTGCATGCTATGTCATTCAAAAAAAATTAAAGCCCGGAAGTACGTTTAAGGGTTTGTAATCATTACAGTACCCTGGGGTCAACTCCCCCCATGGAAGTATTGACGACGTCAAAAGAGAATTGCAGCTCCGCCACCCTTTGACTTGTGGAGTCCAGGAATTGCTGCCGTCGACTCAGCTCTCGCTCCTCCTCAGCAGCAATGAGGCATAGTTGGTTAGCCACAACTCAGGCCCTCTCTATGTCAGCCTGAATGGCATCCATCTCTCTAGAATCATGCCTTATATGCTCTTCTGCCTCTACCAACTGGGCCATCAATCGTGAGATCAGCTCAGATTGTGCATTGAGAGAGGCTGAGTGCTCATCCGCCGGGATCTGTAGTTGTTGGACTTTGTTTTCATCCTCATGGAGCATCTTGATGTTCGTCGCATTCCTCTACTTCCAGCCCACGCAGAGCCCATGATCATACTCTCGGATCTTCTCTGCCATGAGATCTCGGATGATCGTATGAGGGTGTTGGGCATCCACTCCCCCAACGCACAGTTCGCGCAGTCGTAAGCGGAGTCTGTCCATCTCATTAAACCACAGTGCTTGGGGGTGTCATTGTTAAAGTGTGTGATCAACTTCCATGATCGGAGGTGGACTTTTTTGTTGTCCTCTTCTTCAGAGGTTGTTTCATCCCAGTCCGCGTGATTTGCAGGCTCGTATGTAGGGTACACCCGCAAGAAATCTTCAGCGGGATCTACGTCTGGAGTTTAATCTAGCGCGACATCGGTCACCGATGCAGGCGTGGTGGGACTTGGGTCATCCGGTCAGTCCTCATCGTCAGACTCCACCTCAATGACCTCAGGAACGACCCTTATGGTGGTCTCGCCAATGATAGGGGGTGCTGCAGCTCAGGTAGGTGGGGTAATTATCTCCACGATCACCGGTATACCCCTAGGAGGGAAGCCACCAAACATCCCGACCAGCCTTGCCGCAACAACCCATGCCTGTTGTAGAACTATACGCAACAGGGAAGGTCATGCACATTAGTTTTCACGATCTACATATGACAACAATGAATTTAGTGTAGAATACATACAGAGGTCAAGCTCCGGGTGCTACTCCAATGTCGATGCTGACGTGACCCCGAGGCGTGGCCCTCCTTATATTGTTGGAAGGTCTAGAGATTCTGGAATAACCACCTCAGGTTCCCTAGCCCCACCAGACACTGAACTGGATGCAGCCGCAGGTGTGGGTTCTGACTGTCTTGCATCGTCACCCACCAAGGGCTGAGAGAGAGGCCTACGTACAAGATCCTCCAGCTCGGTTCAGAAGTTGGTAAGAAATCCATGTTGACCCAAGAGTATACCCCGAGGGAAGCAACATGGGATGTTACCTCAAGAATCTCTGTGAAATCATCGAGATCCAAGTCTTGATCACCGACTTCACATTCCTCCAACGGGCTCCCTCCTTCGGCATCGTCTTCCCCAGAGGATTCGTCTGATTCTTATGGCAGGGGGATGCGCTCTCTCAATTCAGAAGCCGATAGTTATGGGGGAACCGTCCGATCCAGCAGTACCCTTACCCAGTCTGTCATTGGATGAGGGGAACCACTGGAATGGACAAAGTCCTCTAGCTCAACCAGATATTGCTCCGCCTCCACCGGAGACACCGTGAAACCAGCCCGAATATGGCCTATACCTAGTAGAACTATCCCGAGATGGTTCATGTGTCCCCACATCTCGGGCGGGCTGAGGAATTTCTGGTTGACGTCAAAAATTTCCCAGGCCTCCGGGAAAACAACATCCTCTATCATGTCGATATGGCGCAACCTCTTCCCCAGAGCCTCAATGGATATCCTGCGGAATCCCCATGGCAGACGCCCCTCTGGATGGCTCTGCTCTTCTGCAATCACCAGGACAACTACTGATGTTGCATCCACTGCTGCTGCTACCGCCTCCTCAGCTGGTGTAGGTCTCACCGCCACGGCAGCCCCACCACCACGAAAGGCCCTTGCTGCCCTCCGACCCCGACCTCGGGATAGGGGAGGCCCGCCATCACCGGCTTGAACGGTCGGCTTCTTCAGCATTTCCCCCGGATAAGCTACCTCCCTGCTGATGGCATACTCCTTCACCAGTCCAAAGGACGCAGTGGACGAAGGGAATGAAATTCTCATTTTCACATCTTCCCGTGTGAATATGAGCCACAACAGCTTCAATACACATGGGTTCTCCTCATGATGCACCTCCCAGTAGACTTGCTGGGTCAGCCGTTGCAGACACCGGAATTGCCTCACGAACCGGTGCAGTGTGTATGACTAGCAGAGCGGCTCACGGTCCACCCGTGCCACCAAAACTCCACCTCAAAAGGCCAGAAGATAATCCCAGTGTTCTTCTATTCCCTGACCGTCGTTGGTGAGTGCTCCCGTTGGCAATGTAAATGGGTGGAGGTTAAATTCGTCCACCTTCCACACCCGGTTCAACACCATCGGTATGGTTAGTTTGAATGGGAAGCTCTCGGGCGCATTCAGAATGGAGGGGTGAAAGTTCGACCCCGGTGGCGAGATGGGGCTGGATATTCGTAAACCCCCTGATGTGCGCCACGATCCAACCATACAGAAGGTGTAAGGGCCCATATATCTTTAGTTGCTTGTTTCCCTCGCTAACGTGCCGCAACAACCTGTACAGCATGGTGAGCATTGGGATCCACAGATTGACCCGCCGTCCGGTGGCCAACATGGATTCCATGATGAACGAGATGGGCCGCACCCCCATGTTGGAATCCCTCACTAGTAGGATCCAACCGCAGATAAGGGTCGCGATAAATTCCTCCATCCTGTCTATCGGCTGCTGTTCAGTGCAGACACTAAAACCCCAAGTCTTCCATTGGCTATCCTCTAGGAGCTGCCAATACAAATGCTCCTTGCCCCATTGATCCCCCTTCGGACAAGTTCTAGGCCTCATAGGGAACTCTCGATCCTCCATGAAGTTCAATAACCGCTTGAACCACTTCTTAATGTGAACATATCTCACCGCCTACTTGTCCTCTTCGGGGACCTATGCCATCAGTGCCAGCTCTAGTCGAGGCATCTTCTCCAGATCCTCCAACACGCTCATGATGGGGAGGAACTCATAAAACATGGCCCCCACGATCGGGACCCCCTAAACCTGATGAATATCCCACAGACTGATTCCAACCTCCCCATTGTGTAGGTGGAAAGTGTTGGTCCTAGATGACCATATGCTCAACAGCTCCGGTGTCAGCTGCTTCGGTTGATAAATGTGGAATTGGGAGGCCCATGCCACCTCATACAAACCCACTCTCCTCATATGGGCCCCAAACTCCTCGTATGAGGCACCTACCCAATAGGACCATGCCTGTTCATTGGTGATGTTTCTGCCCTGGTGCAGGTCCAACTCATCGGACCACCCCATCTTTGAATCCCGCAAATCGGCCGTCAGTATGGTGCGGTGAATGGGAGGGGACGCCTCCAGTTGCAGTGGCTTACCATAAATATTGTTCACATGGTTGTATAGACAGTCGTTAGTGACAAGTGTGAAGTCATCCCGTGCATGACCATCGGCCACCCTGAACCATTGACGCTGGCATGGCGTGCTCCTGAACTAGCAAGCTAGTTTGTCCCTACTCGCCTCAGGAATGAAGACGCCATCCCTTAGACCGAATCCATACAGGGGAATATTATTGTACAACAGATAGATTTTTCGTCTCTCTAATAGCAGGTCTGTCAAATAATTATGGTCCGAGTGGCTTTGGACCAGCTCCCTTATGCCCAGACAGTTGGCCATCTCATCCCTCCAGGCGGTGTCTACGAGCACACCCAGCACAGCTTCCTGATGGACCATTACAGTTTTCGAACTCTGATAAATTTTGGGTTGTGTCATGAAGGTTGTTCACGGAGATTACTCGCGAATCTTGTTCGCAAAGGCAAGACGCAGGGCCTGACCTCAGCTTGCAAGCAGACCTTCGCTTGGCGCAGTCGCAGAGTCAGATACTCGCGTTTCGTCGCGAAGCTCGATTCGCGGTGAGCAGACACGGAGGATGTGGAGCTTTGTGAATCGAGAGCGCAAAAGGACAATGTCGCAAAGAAGAAAAAAGACAAGAGAGGTCAGCCCACTATTTATAGGTGGCGACCCCGGAGCTTCACGGTGTATCCAGCCCGCATGGAGATTCACGGCGCGTCCAGAGCGCGCGGCCCCTGCCTTCCTCACGCGCCTTCATAGTGATTCAGTACTGTGAACCGCTGATAATTTTGGCGATATCCCTCAGACTTCAACCCTTTCACCCTTCACAGCTCCATGTCTGAGGGGGGGGGGGGCATTTTTTGGCGCCAAAATATTGGATGAAAAGAATGAAGGAAAAAGAGGTCTCATGCCCTTCCTTGTGAAGCCCCGCTGCGAAGCACGAGAGGCGGTAAAGCTCCACGAACGCCCTGATGTTTGCGAGCTCGCCGTGAAGCACCAGAGGCGGTAACCCTCCATGAACGCCCTGACGTTAATGACCCCACCGCGAAGCGGAGGAGGCGGTAACCCTCTACGAACCCGGTTGACATTCCCGAACCTCCGCAAAGAAACCGAGTCCCCCTTCGCGCCGCGTGAGCTCGGCTTCGTGGTGCCTCTTGCCAATAAATATCGAGCTCCCCCTGAGCTCTCTGGATGGACAATCCGACCTTTCAGCTTCTCAACTCCCTAATTGTGAATCACACTTCACTCTGGGAATCATGAGCTCCATGAGTTATTTTTGCTTCATGAGAGGCCTTCACCTTGTCTTGTTTTGAGCCCCTCTTCCGAGAGGGATTCCCTTCGCGAAGCCTAAGGGAATTCGTGAGTGAAGGGGATTCCCAAGGGAACCTAGGAAGTTGTGGAGCGTTTATGATTTGCGAAACAACCATTTTGTACACATGATCCCCATGTCAAGGCAGGGTCACTATATTTCACGAAGCGCACTGCTTCATAGCACCTTGCTTCGGGAGGCACCTTTACTTCGTAAGGTAGTGCTCCGCGAACACCCTTCAACTTCACGAAGCACCTCCCACACGCATCTCTTCCCCATGCTAAGGCCAAGGCACTCCACTTCGTGAAGCGCATCCCTTCGCAAGTGCTCTCCACTACGCAAAGCAACCAATCTCCGCAAGGCCCCTGCCTGTGGACCCCTCTGCTTGGAAATTATTGTTCCTGTGCAACCCTCCAGGTTTGCATGATGTGATTTCAAAGTCCCCTAAACCACACCACCCGTAGCGTTTCTTCACCCAATGCTTCTTCGCATGGGAACACTAACGACTATTGCTTCTTTGAATAGCCACTCTAACGTGGACCCATCGATGGTTCGCTCTGCAAGCCCCCTTCTACACGGCCTTGCCGATGACTTCCCTCCCGCATGGAGCAGAGGGTACCGGTCATCTATGCCCAAGGGGTGCAGAGAAAACCCACCTTGTCTGAGCTGCATGAGGTTAAACTGCCAAGCACCTCATCGTCAACACATGACGTTAAACTGTTACCTGACCTCATGCCTCGCACGTAGGGTCCCCCCCGACTCGGACATTCATTACACCCTCTGGTACCCACAGAGGATGATATCCTCGTTCTGGGAGTGGCGTTTGTCCGCGGGGAAGGGAGAACATCCTGGTGTAATCCCCTAGCCCCTCTGGCGGAAGGTAGAACTCTTGCACCTTCATACTTCCTCACCGTAAGGGCCAGTGGAGGGTGTGATAGAGAACGAGACACCTCCTTTATTCGGTCCCAAATCCCTCTCCCTCTGTGCTTTTTCTCTCTCGGGCCTCAATCCTAGAGTAAGTCCCAACACAATGTCCCACCTAACACGTAAGCCTCTTTCTGCTTCTCACGGATGCACCCTTCGTGACGTGATCGTCAGGTCTCTGCTGCCTCTTGTTTCTCACACCGAGTAGGAATCACGTGGGATTAGAGTAAGCATCGACCATTGCAATGCCCTCATCCAGAAATACATTAAACTGTATGCCCTCGTCCAGCATGACGTTAAACTGTACGCACTCGTCCATCATGACCATAAACTGTATGCCCCCATCCTTCATGATGTTAAACTAGACAACCGAACTACGAGGACTTTGATCCATGTCAAGGCATGGTTAGTAAGAAGCCCCATGAGGTTCGATCCCACCACTAGTGGACCCACGGGTTCACCTTCACATCGTTTCTCCAGTAGAAACCGTACCCGAACTACGAGGACTTTGATCCATGTTAAGGAATGGTACGTAGGAATCCGTCTTGAGGTTTATGCCCCGTCACCCCTCGGACCAAGGTCCTTCTTCACGTTGGTTCATCGACACCCACATTCATACCCAAACTATGAGGACTTTGATCCATGTCAAGGCATGGTACGTAGGAAGCCCCCCTGAGGTTCAAGCCCAACAATAATTGGCCCCAACCATCTCCGTTTCGGTGTGCCAAGCCCCTATTTTCACCTGAACAACATGGTCTTTGATCCATGTCAAGGCATGGTATGTAGGAAGCCTTCCCGAGGTTTAAGCCCACCATCCACCTGGTCCAAGGTCCATCTTCACATCGGTTCTCCGACACGCCCTCATCCCGTATGACGTTATACAACATTTATGTCCGACGGTAAGCCATTTTGACTAACCTGAACTACGTGGTCTTTGATCCATGTCAAGGCATGGTACGTAGGAAGCCTCGCGAGGTTCAAGTCCACCACCCATTGGGCCAAGGTCCTTTTCATTCCGGTTTTCTGGCACTCAACCTGAACTACATGGTCTTTGATCCATGATAACGAATGGTACATAGGAAGCCTCACGAGGTTCAAGCCCACCAACACCCGGTCGTTCCGACCGTATTCACGTCGGTTCTTCCAACACCTTGGGTAGCCTAGAGTGTAAGTCCCACACATCCATCCTGAACTATAAGGACTTTGATTCCCTGTCAAAGGGATACATAGGAAGTCTCTTCAATATTCAAGCCCATCACCGCCGCCATCTCCATGACGGCTCCATTTCATTCCTCCTTCACTCCATGCAATTCTCCATCATCCATACTGATTCTTACCTAGGCCGCCACATCCCAGTGAGATCATGCCACCCCATTCCCCTCCACAAAATTCGGGAAGCCGCCCATGGGCTGGCTCCGATATCGACATTCCATCAAGGGGGATTCCTCAATCTGATCCTCTCCAGCTGGTGTTCTGATCAGGTTGTTCTATCTCCGCTGGACGTTAAACTTATGCCATACCCCTTGTTAAACACGGGAAGTCGAGGAAAACCTCAGATACATGCCTATGGAATATGATTTCCCGTTATCGATGCGGGATTCCTCGGGCTTCCACGCCCTCGAGAAGCCATATAATAAGGGACAAAAGAAAGACACGCCAATTCCTCGACGTTCAGACACGTTAATGATGCCTCAACGTGACTACTCCCCCGACTAAAGGTTGCTGCCCTAACCAGACCCTTTTGGAATGTCCTGACATAAGCACTATAATTAACCGACATCCATGGAAACAAGGCACTGGGAAGAGTTTCACGAACGACATATTAATTATATGAGGGAGACCCGTACTAGGTAACGAGTTTTGAGGAGGAATCCACGTAAGGAAGAACCGACATCCCATCATCCCGGTTTCAATCAAGGAGCAGACTTCCCTGAATAAGGAATGGATGTCGCCGGCCTTTGGAAAGCGGGAATGTGGGGGAACAAAAGCTGTGCCTGTCGCGCCCTTGCGGACGGACGCACGCGCCCCTACGAAAGTGTCAGAAACAAGATCCCCACTGGACTGATGTGGGCACATAATCAATATATGCCCCCAAAATACATCAAATAAGTTGTTCTAACCTCAAATTTGTGTACTCAACACCAGGTTCATGGATATCCTATCTAGATCTAGTCCCAGATCATGGGCTAGACCAAGTGAAACAAATGAGTTGGAAGCTCATAAATTAAACAAGTCACACATAAGGGTATTAAAAAAATGATCATACCACTTACGATCATCGGGGCTGCTAGAACTAGTGCCTATATAGAGTGAAACTGATCACAACCATATCCTCTTCCCCTAAACTGATGGACACCTCCTCGACCATTCTCAGGTCTAGGTATCTAAGGAACACCCTGAGGTTGGCCTCTACCTACTCTGTATCCCCTTTCTAGAGTAGGAGCCTATTGTCCCATCTACTAAAATGACATGGCTTGTAACTACTGATGAGGCATGTGTTGAAACTACCCACCTCCACTATACTCAGTTCAAATTTACACTAGGAAGTGACATTGAAAATTCCCATGTTCTTAATAAGAAAAATACCTATGTACCAAGTTTTCGGGAATAGAACGGGGAGCTGAAGTGAGAAACTGAAACTGCTGAGGTCGAATCACATTTGGTTGAAACCTCGAAGGCCCTAGTGCATGATACTTGCTACCAAAATCATTTCCCTTATAATAACCATGTGGGATCCCATCTCATTGTTTTACTTATCATGAGTTCATCTGCTCAACTACCTCCACCTACATCTGGACTTTTAAGTATGTCAGCAAGGTGAATAATGTAATTGTGTATTGGAGAGAAGGACAAAGTTACTCCTCTAGGCATCTCGTATGAGACTCCTCATTTAGAAATAGATTCATGTAAAATAGAAGGAAGTCCTTGAAATGATCCATAGCTCCAGTAATGACGTACTCCCTTGATGGAGGGAGATAAACCCCTACCTCTTCTCAGCATTCATGGTCTGAGAAACGAATTCTTCTCTGAACTCCCTTCCAAATTCACCCATATAATGTCAGCCTCCTTTCTCTCCCCAGGGTACAATGTCCCCCACTGACACACGTATCCCAACATCTGACTCACTTTTAATGGAACCCAGTACTTCGTTGGAGCCTGGATCAAGTTGAAGGTGATCACAGGCTCCTCAATCCAACTCTCCAACTCAATGTCCAAAACAGTTCCCTCTTATATTCCTAGAGTCTACTATTGGGAATCACATAGAATATTCTGCCACAAATCATCATCCTCTACAAAATCAACTCTCTACTGATCAACTGGTTCTTTCTTCTGATCCTCCACTACCTGTATTGCATGCAGATGAAGACCGAGATCCATAACTAAAAAAGTTAAATAAGGAATTCCTTAACCCGATTAGTATTAAATTTTAGTTAAGATTAATTTTTACTAATTATTTATTGTATGTTTGTTGAAATTTATAATTCTAATAGTAACCCAAGTCTTTGTAATTAATGTACCTTTCTTAGGGCCTCTACCCTACACTCGGTGTAGCCTCACTTGGTCGCTCGGTAGGCTCAGGGTCCTTTCATCGGATTAGGGAGGGCCTAAAATTATATGTCCCAGCTGGTCTTCCCTAGACTATGTCACACACAATGATCAACAGAAACTATTACCATACCAACCCATACAATCTTCATTGTTCCTAACTTCAAAATCTATCCTATCACTCAACTATGAGTTCTAATATAATTTTTTCATGACCCTCCTTTTTCAAGATGGATAAAGGGAGTCAAATTGCCATGGCCTTCCTTCTTCAAGAAGAAAGAGAGATAGTGACCCCTATGTCCCATCTCTAGTAGGCCATGGGATGGAGACTAGAAGCAAGGGTATGTATATATTCTCACAAAATAGGAGGCATTAAAGATTTTTTATGAAAACAATATCGAGATATTAGATGGTCCATCCCAAACCACTCCATGAACTATATACAATGTAAAACCAAAATCCATACCATATTTAAGGACCCAACCTTATAATATACATAATCTTGAATTCAGTCAAGAAAACAATTCCTATTACATTGATGATCCTTTAAAGATTATATATTTAGATAATTGAGACAATATATCCATAATATTACATATTGTTATAGAGTGGATACCATAAAAACAGTTTCTATTTTTTCATAATATAAAATATTAAAACTTAAACATGACTCCTTGATAATTATTCAACATTTAACTAGGATTACTTATTTGTATTACACATCCATTAACCAATGATAAATTATTTAAAAATTTGGGATGATCACAAAAGATCAGTAATGGATGAAAAATACGTAAATATGACATTAGACTATGAATACTCCAAACGTATGAAGATATTTTCAAAAAAACATGCTTGTCACCCTTATATAAATACTTACTTTGTGTAACATGAGATATAAAAAAGATCTAAAAAGAACATGAGAACATAAATATAATAATAAATGTATCTTAGGGCATTAATTACATAATCTTTTAACCCTCTCAGCTACATTATAATTTTTAACCCTCGCAACTACCTTACTATTTGTGTAACCATCATAGTTACACTTGGAGTAACCATATAGCTGAACTCCAACATACACATAACCAATGAATTGGAGGGAAATATAGGTCCCACACATCATCTTAAATAATTCCCCAGATCCAAAACATAATCATACAACATGAATAATATCATAAGAACATTGATTTTGAATTTTGTAAAATAGAATTTTAATATAGGATTTTTAAAAGAAATTCCCCTTACATAATTCATGTAATTGAAGAAAGACTTAATAGAGTGGATGAAATATGTATATACAATATAAATACACATAATTAAACATAATGTAAGAAGAACCCAACAATAAAACAATTTTAATACAACATAAATAACGAAGAAGAAGGTTAACCCAAAGAATGGAAATCAGGTTAAGAATTCCCTTACATCAGGCTTGTCTTACTTCAAACTTGTTTAAACATCCTGTGTAATGGTTAAAAGAGTGTTATTAGTAATTTACAGAAAAAAGTTAATTTTTATAAAATCTTATATGAACATTTCATGACATCATTTCACCCTTTAATTGTTAGTATTTTTCTCCTTGCACTGTTTTTGGGGGAGTTCTTTACATGAATTTCCAAGATTGGTTCATCATATATGTTCTTGTAAATTGGAAGTGAAAATCCAGAATTAGAATAAAGTAGTATTTAAATATTTCCATTACCATAAATCATACCATTTATCATTTTTAATTCTTACATGACGATGATTCATATGTTTAAACATTAATGATGTTCATTTCGATCATTTTAGCGGTTCTTTAATATTTATGACCACATTTTGATTTATAAATTAAAACCATGTGTCAAAAATAATTGCATAACCATGGATGAGACAGGAAACATATATTATAACCTATTTAAACCATAAAAATGTTTTAATGACCAGAATTTAAAGATTTAATGTAAATTTAAATCACATCATACACGATGTCAGTAATTCGACTCATCACGGACAATGTTTTAATTCCTTGAATAAGTGGGTGAGGAAAAGAATAATGATGATGAATTTATCCATGAACATGAGAAAATAAAGAATATACAAGATTCTGGATAATTCGGGCCTCTTGGTTAAGAGGAGGTGAGGAAGGAAGAATAAAGGAAAAAATCTTTAAATAAAGGAAAACTTGAGAAATTTCTCACGCAAATTTGGCAGCCTAACGACGTCTCTTAAAAATTCATAAAAATAGTTTGATCAGAGAACATGGATATATCATTAATCTTACATAATATGGATAGTAAGGGGGATATGGAATTAAATATCCTAATATAATCCACAGGAAATGAAGAGAATAAAATAAAATGAAAGAAAAGAAAGAAAATAAAAGAGGATGTTTACCTCTAGATCTCTTCTCATTGAGATCCTTCTTATGGGCTTTGGTTTTGGAATTTTGGTGAGACCAGAAGCTCTATGACGTGGAGAAGCTCCTTGGGAGGAATATTGGGCAGAACTCTATCATTTATCAGGGATTTAAGTTTGTGGGAAGAATAGGGGTGTGAGGGCGGTATTTATAGTGGAGGAGAGGGGGTATTTTTTATTATTTTAATCATTATTATAATTTTTGGCCCATGATTATGAATCTTATTAGTTAATGTGACCTAAAATAGTAATAATGTCATGTTAGTTCGAACCAAGTGGCCTTTCATCACTTATTTTGTCATAAATATTGAATCTTACTGATAATTTTATTATACAGTATTTTATCATATTTCACTATTCATCAAAAATTGAAGAATGTCATAAAAACCCCAAAATTTTAACCTAACAATTTTTCAACGTGTAGAATCCAAAAATGAAGTAAATTTTTTGAAAATAATTTTCTAAATATTATTAATTTATTTTTTGAATAAAATCATACATTATTCAGAAATTAACTAGTAAAATTCTATAACTACTTCTATATCACAAAGAAAAATTAAACAAGATGTTATTATCATAAATCCTTAAGAAAATAAAATAACAATAAAATTCACTATTAATTAGGGTCATATTACTATTCATAAGGGTATGTTTGTATTCACCAAAAAAAGTTGGTTCCAACAGACTCCAAATAACATACTGAACACAATTGCAGATGACTGTTTCTTGAAATTCCAAACATAGAAGTGGAAAAATTCCATTTTAAAGGCTAGTTATAAATATATAATTAAAACAATGTTCCATGAACCTCTATTTATTTTCATAAAAACTTGAGGTGTTACACGACATTTAGGATATAAATAAAACTATTACTAATACAATAAAACATCAAATTAATAACAAAAAATAGGGCAAAGTAGGGACATGAAAATTGTCTTAGAGACTAAGCTAGTATGGTCTACCATGGTCCATGTAGTCATTATTGTGACCTAAAAACATTTTTATATATGTAGGGTGATCATACAGGTATACTTAGTATTAAAATCCCAAGTCTCTCATGTACAAGTTGGAGAATCATACTAATTTTCCTATGGGAAAACAATAGCACCTAATAAGGTAATACTAACCACCCTAACCTCACCAATGGACCCTCACAAAAAAATTCATGTCATGTAATGTAATATAGTAATTACATCGATGTTTTGGGTACCACGCACCACTTACCATTGGTTAGCTACTCATACCCTAATGGAAAACGTCATGGCACTACCATACACTTCCACAAGCCCTATTTCACACCCCACATGCACACACATGGGCATCAGATCTAGTCTTGCAGCTTGGGTATACGATGCTCACCCAATCCTACCCACAAAAACCTTGTCCACAGCCAAATCACATCCCGCCCACAGATAAATAGGCTACAATCAGAACCTAATCCCAAAGATATCTAGAAATGAACACCACATCTCATCCCAAAGAAACCTGAGAAATCACAACTCTCCCATAGACATCAGGGCCTCACAACCACACCACAACCTACCTAAAGAGTCTTAGGAAACCAATTCCTATAATAGGGAGCAAGGAAGGGAATGTAACCACCCATCCATACTTCCATCATGATGTTGGGAAAGACTCCCACCCTATGGAAGATGGGGGTGTTTAAAACATAGTGCTCTACAAGGGTGTGTTGTGTATAAAAATCACAATGAAATACATGTATATAAATAAAACCAATAACCCATCCCAACTGATGGGTTTCAAACCAAAAACTTACTCAAATAACTACCTTTGATGATACCTCTAAATTTACGACTATACAACCATACAAAACACATCATTTTAACCACAACTAATTCATTTAACCAATTAGTGTTTTTTATTAATAAATTAGTATTTTCATTCCATCCCTAATCAAGAAAATACTATGGAAATCACGTAACAAGCCACAAAATATAAACAAAATAGAGGAAGAATGACCTTGCTAAATTAACGGACTTAATAGCATCACATATATAGATCCCAAGACATGGTGTGAAGCTCTCTACATGTTATTAATGTGGAAGAACCCACATAAAACAACACCATAATTCTTCATATTCATCCCTCCTAATCCAAAACAACCACAAACTCACACCCATACCCAACACATCCATCAACAAAAACAAGATACAACATGATTACAATCCCACTTTAATACACTGCCAATACATCCTAAAACTCAAAAAAACCTCTCAACCTTGGATTCTATTTCACTACCTGAACCACCCCATATACAACCTTGATCCTAGAAGTATCCAACTACCCATACAATGAAAAAGATAGTGTAGACCCACACACAGCACACAACCACACCAATCATATAAATGTGTATTAATATTTAACAAACACTCATTCTTCAATTCCACTTTAATAATTTAGGGGTTATCATAGAATAGGTTCAATCCTAAGGAATCCATTTATTTTACCACGTATACCTGATTAATCATATTTTCATATTAATAGTTATTCAAAAAAAGTTCAAAAATAAGTATTCATAAGTCATGATAGGTTTTCAAAAAAAGACCACCAACAACCATGACTCTCAAAAGGCTTACAACCCATACAATTCAAAATATAAATCAAATAATACATAAAACTATATAATCATCAACTTCTTATTCCCAGACCCTAAATGAAATTTATTATAACATGTATGATTATCTTCGTAACTGTCTTTATTAAATTTTGATTCAATCATATTCACAATGGGATATCATTACACCCACCCCGCAAGATAAAAAATAAAAGAGTCACTAAGGTATCCCTACCTTAAAGAACGAATGATCAGCAATTCCTCTTTTCGCCAAAACATGGTCTGCGCAAGCTATTGAAGAACTCTAATGAAACATGATCCAAATGAAACACCCCAAACACATGATCTCTCGGGGAAGAATGGTTTTGGGAAAGTCTAGTAAAAAGGGTAAAGTAAAGTATACAAGTAATAAATGGTCTCAGCTTTATAATTTCCAGATCCTATATCATTGGATGAAATGGTTCAAAAATCCATTAAAGATAGATCACAATCAAGACCATGCATTTTAACTATCTAAAACCCTCTTTATAAATAGGAATTTAATGATAAATTTTATATCTATTGAAACAAATTAAAAAAACTAAAATATGATTTTAAACTCAATTCACATCACATAAAACATTAAAGGGGTGAAACTTGAAAAAAATGGGAAAACTTGAATTTTGAAAAACTGTCAAAAGTGACTAACTGTTGGGTGATTCATAGGTGAGAGCCGCCAGTGGTGAGTCATCATTTAGTGACCTACTATTTATTAACCTACAATTCAGTGATCTACCACTATATGACTCACCGGTAAACGGCACTATTGATGAGATACTATAATGACCTATCGTCCATGAATCATTGGTAAGAGCCATAATTGTGGGATACCCTCATGACATATTGTCCCTAACACATCATTGGAAAACCAAAAAATAGGGAAACTCTTGAACGGGTCTATTTTAGCCTCCTATAACACCTCAGACACTGATTTTTCTCAAAGGAATGGACTAGAGAGGTTTGGCATATTACATACATGATGAATCCCCTTGAATTTAACATGAGTACATGGAAATTTTGGAACTAAAGATCTATCCTAGGAGTACACTCTATTTAGTATCCCAATAACAAAAAAAAATTAAATTACATTAAATAATCAATTGCAACAATAAATCCTAAATACACTGTTGGCATTAGATAGAATTGACTATGTTCTGAAGGTTTTGAAGAATTAATAAATTTTCAATTAATTTATTTTAATTATCAACAATTATTGGTCGTGCCCTTTTATTTTTCACGAATTCATTAATGATGGATTCTCTAAGATACTTCGGATTATAATTAAAAGGTGAATATAATTAATTAATTAATTAATTAATTGATAAAAAATTGTATGGTCTTTATAATAAAGAATAACTTTAATTTTATGATATCCAAAGTACATTTTTGTATTTTTTTACATGTATTTGACTGATCAGGATCATGACTAAGACCTTTATATGTGTTGGAATAATTTAATTTAATTTATATCATGGTTTTTAAATAATTTATAATTAAAGTAAAATGATGGAATGCATGTAATTTCGACCACTTTTATTATGTAAGAGGTGCGTGAAGAAAATTTCCTTTGTAATTATTTATTAACCAATACATTAGTTCCTCTCACCTATGTGTGAGTCATAAACATATGTAATAAAAGGAGTATCTAAAGTCACATGGAGGCAGTTCAAGATGGAACCAAGATGATGTAAACATATGTGATACTTAGCCGGATCGGTGGAATATTATAAATCATGATAATGCTGACACAATGAATATTCCCCTAGGTCATTATTTTATTTATTTTCCACTCAATAAATCAATAGTTATATATGCTTATGATCCGACATTTATTTACTTATTTATTTCTATCTTGTGCATTATTTATTCTATGGTTATAAGACATTGATTACATAAATAAATGAATTGATATAATCCTATGGATCTTAAATAAATGTATTATATGTAATTTTTTTTATTAAAACAAGGTTAACTACTTAATTAAAGTTCAATTAATATTAAAAATACATGTAAAGGATAAAATAAAAAACTTTTATACATCATAAATAAAATCCATCAGCTTAATGTTAAGTCAAAATTAGACTTCCATTACTAAATTAGGAATGAATGTCATAGAACAATTTGTTTTACTAACCCCCATTGTGAAAATTAGTTCTTTGAAAGAGATATTTTGAATTTATTGGGTTGAATTAACAAAATATCATCATGATATGTATACCTCTCTAAAAATGATGTATCATGGAGGAAATTGTTTAGGAAATATAAATCATGATTTCTTGATTGGGGAGTCCACTCAATGGTTCGAGAAGCCATAAGTTTGCCGTTGAAAAATACCTTCATAACTAAATGCCTTCAAATAATATATCGAGCCCTCACTGGGGTTGTGATAAGGGTAACATGGATGATTTCCAAAAGAATTTCCTAGAAACTTTTCAATCTGATTCAAATGGAGAGTGTTATTGTGACTTGATATTATTGTTGGAGACTTAATAAAAATAATTTCATTATGTCCTACAAAAATTGTATCCAAGTAATGTACTGATAATATTCTCTTCTATAGTTGTAGAATAAATGGAAATTTAATTACCCACATTATCCTAGATATCAATATTGGAGAAAGGCCATCTCTTTATAGGAATTAAATTCATGGAATGGTTTAGAAGCCTATAGGTTTTGTTTTTTTAATGGAAATATTTTATACAAGAATTACCACTACCTATTCCACCTGTAAAGGAAGAGAGTGAAAAATATTTCATTATATATGATAAACACAAGAGAGAAGCTATCATTGGTCAATGTTTAATGATTTCATCCATGTCTATTGAACTAATTAATTCTAATAAACACATGGATTCTTATAACATTTTCTAACATCTAAAAGGTATAAATAAAGTGATATATATATATAGTAATAGTTTGAGATAACTAGGGTTCTCTTTTAGAGTAATCCTGGAAAATGTATATTGTCTTGGCCGAATGTAACCAAACATGTCAAATACATTGAGAACCTAGTGGTTATAGGGTTTCAATTCCATGAAAAACTATACCCCAGTCTCATTTTCTCTTCAATCCCTTAGAGATTATATAGATTAATTATTAATTTTAATATAAACAATATTGATATGTATCTTGCAAATATTCTCACTTTACATCATGTTGTTAATAAAGACATAACGACAGAAAATCCTTCCATACTTATGGTGAATAAAAGGAATGTCCAGTAAATGAGTTCTAATCCCATATATTCTTCATAATTACCTTATAAGAAGAGAATTATCAAGTAGTAATATATAGAATAGTATTATATAAATTTATCATTTTTCAATAAGGGTCACTAGAATAAAAACTACATCGAGACCAAGAATTAAGGGGAATCTTCTGGTGCATTTTTATCAAGTACAATTTAACTATTTATACAAAATAATAATTTTATATATAATGTGGTGCTCATATATGTATTTAGATATTGGAACCATGTTAATTTTGGAAGATTAATATAGGGGGTATAGATCTATTACTAGCTAATGGGACTAAACATGGTGTTGTGGTTATCGGGGTTTACTAGCTCACCTTGTCGTTAGAAATGATATTTCTTTTAAAATATTTTTATTTTGTTCCTTTTTTATCCAACAAAATATTTCAGTATCCATACTTGATACAGATGTATTTATTTTCATGTTTAGGAATAAATATTTTTTTTATAAATATATCCTTTGTTATTGAAAGGTATATTTTAAATAATTATCTTCATGTTGGATTTGGTTTCCTAGGACCCACAGTTTTTACTTTGATTACATGAATATTCAATGTATTGAATATTGATAAAAAAATCATTACTTTTTTTTGTTCATTATGAATATAATTTAATTAAGCCATAGAGTATATGTCACATTGATAAGGTCATGGTAGTTACCCTCTATGATGAGAAACATGATGTCCTATGAAAAGTTTCTCAAATAATGATTTTTTGTTGGATGGAGTACTAATATGGGACACATATTACATATACTATCATGTGAGAGTACTCCTATGATGATGAGGCTACTTCTCATGAATGGTTAGGATGGTATGACTATGAGTATGATATACTCTATGATACCAAACGTAGGATCGAAATAAGAATGAGATTCTCATATACAATAGGGGGGGGGTGAATTGTACCTTTTAAAATTCCCTTAGGAAATTTTTACGATGGTTATGTTTAATAAAGTTAAACAGGATAATTGAAAAGACCTCTATGAGTACTAAAAACTTGCTAAATTCCGTAATAGTGATTCCAAAAATGGAACTTAACAAAAGTTACCAAGATTAAGATTCTACCTTAAATCGTATAGAATCTAAGTATATTAGAGTACATGTAAAGAAGTATAAGAAGGTTATACTTTCCATAACAATACAAAATGAAGCAGAAAAACAAGTAGTAAAACTAAAAGTGACAAACAATAACTCTTTTAACCCAAAGAGAAGGGTATCCAACAACCTTGGATAAAACTCCATTGATTTATACTTTCAAGAAAGTCTGTCTTACCCACACCAGGGTAAGCCATCGATATGAAGATCAGAGTCTGTCTTGCTATCCCCGCAAGCCCTCAACTATCATGTAGTCGGCACCTCTATCTTCCTCCGCAAGGAAGCCCTCAACTTCAAGGTGTTGGAACCTCTGTCTTCCTATCCCTGGAAGCCCTCGATTGTAGTCAGCAACAATCAGAGTCACATGAAGCAAGTCTACACAAGGAAAAGTTAAAACAAGCTATTCAAAATTTCTACATGAATTTTTGAGATTTGATAAGATCCTCTCTCTCTCTCTCTAGAAATCACTTCAACAACATGTAAGAGAATATGTCATGGTTGTCAATGTTATGTTGTTTTGATTCTTTTAAAATTTCCTCTTATTTATAGGCAAAGCTTCAACGGTCAGCTCCCTCCTCCAATAGTCATATTTTTCCTTGAATTTCGGAGGGACCTGTACACGTGTCACTCAACCAACGGTTAGTCAATAACTGAAGGAATGACATCGTTTTGTAATGAAACAAGTCTAAGCATAAGTAAAAATGATGTTCAGAATGTATGAAAATAAAAGTTCGGACTCTAACTAAAATGGAATTCAGAGTCTATAATAAAGAGATATTCAGATTCTGTTTTGTAATAATTTAGAACCTGAATTCTATAGAAATCCGAAGTCTAAATTTCTAAGGAGATTCGAAGTCTAGTTTCTCTAGAATTCCAAATCTGAACTTACAATGTTCAGAGTCAAACTTGTAAAAGTTCGGAGTCGAACTCATAGAAGTTCAGAGTCGAACTAGTAGATTTTTGGAGTCGAACTAGTAGAAGTTAGGAGTCAAACTAGTAGATGTTTGGAGTTGAACTAGTATAAGTTCGTATCCATAATTTGGAGTTTAACTTTGTGAGAGTTAGTATCCATAATTCGGAGTGGAACTTTATGAGAGTTCGTATCCATAATTCGGAGTAGAACTTCATTAGAGTTTGTATCAAGAATTTGGAATGGAACTTTATTAGAGATCGTATCCATAATTCGGAATGGAACTTCATTAGATTTCATATCCAGAATTCAGAATAGAATTTCATTAGAGTTCGTATCCAGAATTCAGATCCAAAAACATAATTCTCCATATCAAAGTATTATATGATTCTGAGGTTTTAGGTATGAATCCGATTTTTATACTTAAGAAAAATATTGATATGAGAAATGAATATATGGTAGGGGTAAATTCCTTTGTGAAGGAAATTTTCCTTATAGAAGTAAAATATATATTTTCTTTTTAGTATAAGGTGTTTGTGATTTTCAAAATAAGAAGGAATGGAAAATTGATAAGGAAAACCTTATTGACTCAACAATCTCCCCCTTTTTGGAAAGCATGAAAAACCTTTTGAAAGAGAATATAAGGACATAGAAAAATATTTCTTTAGACTTTGAAATTAATACTTATATCCATTTGTTCATAGATGATGGGGAATACAACTAACTCCCCCTTAGGCTTAGGAACTCTAAGGATTGTATTCTGGATTTCCAGAATGGAGTTTTCATTATCATGGGAATGAAAAACTTTGTAATGAGAAACTCCCCTTTACATAAGGTAGTTCTTCACTTAGAAATTTTTCTTCTCCCTTTTAGATTTTTCTTTCTCCCCATTGAGTAGTTATTTTTCCTTCTCCCCCTTTTTGATTTTCAAAAATAATTTAAGGGAATGGAAATGAAATAATGTCCCTGAAACATTAGTACATAACAACACAAGATACAACCAACCAGATATTTCATTAGAGTTGAAAGAATTTTTACAAGGAAATACATTACAATAAAAAATCAGATTGGTCTATTTTTCATCCTTTTCCTTGTGGATTATCTTCTTCAACAAGGTTTTCAGCTTCTTGAAGTCTTTCATATCCTCCTCAGCTTGCTTCTCCAAAGCTGTGATCCTTTCTTATTGAGATTTCAGGACCTCTTACTAAGCCTTCATGGCCTCTTTCTTCATCTTCAGTAATTCATCCTACTTTTCAAACGTCTCTTTGATCTCAATCCAGATATCTCATTCCACCTTCCAGTTTTGAGCAACCATGTTATGCTTCCCATTCAGATCCCTCGCTTGCTGATTCCAAGTATTTTGCTCAAGTGTCAGCTTATCCTGAAGATTCTTCATTTTGGAATCCTCAGTGTCAAAAGATTCTTTAACATCATTCTGAATGATATCAAGCTTTGCCAAATCCTCATCGATTTTCATTGATCATAAAGTCATTTTGGTGCATGATTTTCTTTGAACATCAAAATTGATTAGAAAATTTCTATGCTCAGCCTCAATATTCACACACTTATCCATCACCATGGATAAGGATCTTGACTTCTGATTTAGGCTGTGTTGAAGCATCTGGCATCTGGATTCTATGGTGAGAAAGATCGGAATTGTGTCCACCAACTTCTTCAAAGACTCAACAAAAAAATCATGACCCAGTGATGATGATTCCGAATTAGACACTTTTCTAGGGGATTTTTCTTCTTCAATTTCCACCATCTTTCTTCTAGAAAAACCAAAAAATCTTTCTTCCTAATGATATCTTTTGTTGGGGTGTCCATAAGCACTTTCTTCCCCTTATCAACTTTCGGAACTGCCTCATCAGGAGATTCTTCCTCGCTTTCAGAAACTTGAACAATGTTATCTTCATCCGGTTTCTTCTTCTATTCTCGTTCTTTAAGAAAGTTCTTCTCATAACTTTCTTCCTCAGATAACTCATTTTGTTTCTCTTCTTTCTGGATATCATCTCTCTTACCATATTTTTCATCTTCCTTTCCCGGAGTGACAAGATTTGAGGACTCAGCCTCAGAAGTTCAGAGTGGTGGTTTTTTTAATGGGTTTGCCTTATCTTGATACTCTTCCACTTGTTTAATCAAGTTATCTAGATCACCACTTCCTTCTTCTACTACTTATTTTTTATTCTACTTCCTCTTCTTCTTCTATTTCTTCAACAACTTCTTCCACTACTTCTTCACCAGATCCTTTCTCTACTCCTTCAACAACCTCTTTCCCTTTAGACTTTTCTGGAGTGAAGTATTTTTTCCCAGGGGTCTCCAGTAATGGTAGAACAATAAAAGTTTCCGGAACCGGAATCTTATTAGAAGCTATTTCTGTGTCTCTCAATAGGGATTGAACAACTTGAGATTCAGGCATCTTCTTCTTCATCTTCTTTTCTTTTTCTACCTTATGAATGTATTCATCCATATTCTCCCTTAAGGATTTATCTTCAGCAGGTTCAATCCGAACTTAGGGTCCCCTTCATTCCACTTCTCCTTATCTTCTCTCCATTTAGCATCTACCTCATCTGGATATGCCTTCAATTTTTTGTCTTGGGAGGTGCGGATTTGGTTTCCTTAGTTTTGGGGGTCTTTTCTTCAGCAACCACTTCATTCAATTTTCTCTTCTTACCAACCATCTTCACTGGATCAGCTTTCTCCACATTTTTTGGACTGGTTTTAGCCTCTTTCTTTGGAAAATTATAAAACTCTCTTGTTTCCTTAGAATAGGTCATATTCATCCTTGTCAAGGTATCATCACTAACAAGCATAACCTTGCAATTTCGAACCTTATACTTACATGAAATCTTGAAGGAATCCAGACATCGAACTATTAGATTTGATAGTAAGGCAGGGTACATGATGATTTGAGCTCTCAAATTTCCATCCATGATGTTCTTGATTGTCACAAGAACATGCCTCTTAAGATTTATTTTTCTTAGATTCACAAACAATTCTAAGAAATATATATCACTTTTCATCAGAGTATCTTTCTCACCCTTTCTCGGATCCAAGAAACCTTGTATGCATAGCTGAAGGATTCGATTATTAGAAGATACGTGAGCATTCTTGGAAGTCTTTACAACATCAGGCCCAAGACACTCCAAGGCCTTCACCATAACAAAAATTCCTTGAACATTTGTAAGTTTGTGTGAGAAAAATTTAAATTCTCCATCATATGCCATCCCCACCAAGCTTGCTGCATTGGTGTAAGTAAGTTTTTATATCTTCCCATAAGACTTGAAAGAAACTTTTTTCTATTCCATCTTCCTTATCGAAGCTTGCTGATTCATAGAACTCTACAAGTAACACCGGATAGACCACATCTTGGACAACTGTCATTGAAATACATACTTCTTACCAACCATTCATCTTGATGTTCTTAGAGATGATGGAATCGTACTTGTAAATGTTCGAATAGACCATTATTTCTATGTACACTTGACATTTTAAAATTGGCTTCGTGGAAGAAATATCTTGGAAAGTGGCTTCTACAGACATTCGGAATGGATGAGCTCTGAGAGATTTGGAACAATCTTTAAGAACTGATGCAATGCTTCATGATGCGAGAGCTTTGAAATTGATGTGCGACAACTATGGGGGTCCCCTTTATATATGTGATGGAGGTGACCTTTGAACTTCCAAAACCAATCTAACTGTTGAAAATTTCTCTGATATTATTTGATGATTGAAAACATACCCGTAAGGAATTCTTGAATCCGAGATTTTTAGGTTTTAAAAACATTCGTATTTAAGAAAAAACAAATTAGAGAAATTTTAAAAACAAAGGAAACTACTTGCAAGTAAAAGTGAATACGAAAACCTAAGTAAGGAAATAATACCTTTCAGATTGGATAGGATGTTTATTTGTAATAGGTGATATTCTTCTTGAAGAAATTTTAACTACAAAAAACTTACTACGAAAGACTCACTAATGAAAAAACATACTTTGAAAAAATTACTACGAAAAACATACTGTGAAAAATATGAGTACGGAAATTCCCATTACGAAAAATTCTCATTATGAAAATTCTCATTAAAAATATTCTCATTATGAAAATTATCATTAAGAAAATTCTCATTACAAAAATTTTCAGATTGAATGTTTCCAGTACGAAAACATCATTATGAAAATTTTCAATACGAAAACTTCATTACCAATATTTTCGAAAGGCTCATTACAATTTTTTTTAAAGACTAACAAATAAATATACTCCCCCTATGAAAAAGAGTTTATTAGTGTAAGGATAATGGCTTAACAAGAAGTTAATGAAAGAATATTACCTCATGATTATCATTCCTAACTCTAGGTTAATGTATTCAAATCTATCGGAGTGTAAAGATTTTGGGAAAATGTCAGCAAGTTCATCTTGCATTCTGATAAACTATAGAATGATATCTCTTTTTCGTGTGTGATCCCTAAGAAAGTGACTCCTAATATCTATGTATTTTTCATGGGAGTGATGTGCAGGGTTTTTACTAAGGGAAATGGAACCTATGTTATCACACAAAATTTGAGTCTGGGTAAAACTCATGCCATAGTTTGTGAGTGTGTGTTGCATCCACAACACTTGAGCACAACAACTTCCATCTTCTACATATTCAACTTTATTTGTGGAGAGTGCTACATAATGTTGCTTCTTGAATGACCAATAAACTAATAAATCTCTTAATAAATGAAAAGTTCCGGATGTACTCTTTCTATCCATTCTACACCAACCAAAGTCAGCATCTGAAAAGTTTTTTAAAACAAAATCATTTCCAGAAGTATAAAATAGTCATAAATCCATGGTTCCCATTAAGTAGCGAATAATTATTTTCACTACCATTATATGATATTCCTTAGGATTGGATTGATTTCTTTCACATAAGCACATTGAAAACATCATGTCTGGTCGACTAGCTGTCAAGTAAAGTAGACTTCCAATCATACCTCAAAATGATGTTTGATCTACTGGTTTCAAAACATAAACAAGATCAAGTGTGCTTGAGGTACCAATAAGAGTACTTATACTCTTAGTGTTTTCATACCCATACTTTTTAAGATGATATTTAATATAATTATGTTGCGATATGTGCATTCTTTCTGGTTTTTGAGAAATTTGAAAACCAAGGAAAAATGATAGCTCACCCATCATACTCATTTCAAACTTAGATTTCATTAGATGTGAAAAAGAATCAATTAAATATTGCTAAGTTGAACCAAATATAATGTCATCAACATAAATTTGAATAATCAAAAAAAAATTCTTATCTTTCTTTATAAAAAAGGTTGGATCTGAATTTCCCTAAACATAGTTATTTAGAAGAAAAAAATCCTATAAGTCTATCATACCAAGATTGGGGGCTTGTTTAAGGCCATAAAAAGCTTTGGTAAGTCTAAAAACAAGATCATGATGTTTTGTATCTTCAAATCCAGGAGGTTGTTCAACAAAAACTTCATCTTTAACATAACCATTAGGGAAATCACATTTCACATCCATTTGAAAAAGTTTAAAATTGAAGAATGCTACAAAGGAGAGTAAAATACGAATAGATTCAAGTCTAGATACTAGAGCATAGGTTTTTTCATAGTCTATTCCTCTTGTTGATTATAGCCTTTAGAAACTAATCTATCATTATTTCATACGATTATTCCATTTTCATCACATTTATTTCTAAAGACCCATTTTACTCCAATAATAGAAGTTTCCTTAGGTCCTTCAACCAAGGTCGATACATTATTCCTTTCGAATTCATTTAGTTTATCTTGCATGGCTTTAATCCAATCATCGTCACCTAATGCTTCATCTATGCTTTTTGGTTCCAATAGGGAAAGCAATGCTAGATGTTCTATTTAATTTCTTAAGGAACTTCTAGTCCTTACGGGTTGATTCACATCACCAATGATACTATCACTGGGATTATTCTTTAGAAATGATTGATTTGGGTTTTTTAAAACCTGTTCATCAACATAGGGTAAAAAATATTCTAGGGTAAATATTTCAGAAGCATCTTCTTAAACATTTTCCTTATCAGAAGGACTTTATATCAATAGTTGATAATCAGTTTTTGAAAACACATACGAATATGTAGTTTGGGGTTGTTTAAAAACAAAAGGATCAGTTTCATCAAATTTTACATGTACTATCTCTTCAACAGTGCAAGAGTTTTTGTTGAAAACTCTCTACGCCTTAGAATTTGTGGAGTATCCTAAGAAAATTTCTTCATTAGATTTTGGTGTGAATTTGTGTAAGTTATCTTTAGTATTCAGGTTTAATAATTTGAAACCCAAAACCATAAAGTAGGAAAGTCTAGTTTTTATACCATTCCATAACTCATAAGGAGTTTTATTAAGAAAAGTTCTAATCAAAACTCGATTTATAGTATAACAAGCAGTACTTACAGCTTCATCCCAAAAATGTTTGGCAACAGAATACTCACTCAACATGGTTCTAGTTATCTCTTGAAGAATTTAATTTCTTCTTTCAACAACACAATTTTGTTGAGGTGTTCTGGGTGCTGAGAAGTTGGGAGTAATACCTTTTCTACTACAAAAAGTTTCAAAATCATAATTTTGAAATTCTCCTTCATGATCACTATGAATAGTTTTCAATGGAAGGTTTTTCTTATTTTTAATTTGGGCTATAAAACTTTTGAAATAAGAAAAAGTTTCAGACTTCTTTTCTAGAAAATAGACCCATGTAAATCTAGCGTAATCATCAACCAAAAAAAATACATTTTAATTGCCTCCAATGCTTCCAGTTTGTGTTGGACCAAAAAGTTCCATATGCACTAACTATAGTGCATCAGTTGTTTAGACTTCAACGATTGATTTAAAACATTATTTATGTTTCTTGCCATATTTACAAGGTTCAAAGACTTTTGAAGAATCAAATCTAAGCTCCAGTAGAACCTTAACTAAACCTTTCTTAGAGAGTTTTCATATGTTTCTAAGATTACACTGTCCTAACCTTCTATTCCATAACCAATAATGATCTTCCATTGCAATAAGTCATGGTAATTCTTGGCTCCTAAGGTATTCTAAGTTTAGTGTATAAACATTCTCTTGCCTATGGGTAGAAAGAATAAATTCTTCCTTGGAATTGTGTACTAAGCACATATCATTCCTCAAATTCACAAGCTATAATTCATCAAATAATTTAATTATGCTGATGAGATTGTGCTTAAGAAATTTAACAAACAAAACATTTGAAATCAATGTTTTTCCAAGAAGAACTATGTTACCTATACCAATAATTTCTCCCTGAGCATTATCTCCGAAAGTTACTTTTCCTCCTTTCATCTTGATAATCTTTTCGAAATAGATTTTGTTACCAGTCATATGCTAGGAACATCCACTATCCATGTACCATGTATTGCTGTTGGTACATTCCCTATTTTCGTGAAAATAAGAAAATGTTAGGTTTTCATAATCCAAAATTTCTTGGATCTGGAAATTTCAGAAAGTAAAATTTTGGGTACCCACATCTTAGAAAATTAAGCATTATGAAATCCTAAAGATTGGGTTTTGTTTAACGAACAATTATTTTCCCAGTTACCACCACATTGAAAATTTTTTCAAAATGGAGAACTTTGAGGAAAAAATAATTGTTACTAAAAATTGGTTTAGAACTTGTGTAACCAAAACCAGAAGTATTCCTTCGAGGTCAGATTTGTGAATACATTTTATCAAAATTTTCCTTACCATGGGTAAAGTTTGAAAAACACTTCCTCAAGGAAAATATTTCGGATTTGAGTTTGATGACTATGTTCTTATCTTCAAAAACATTTAAACTAGAGCTAGGCTCAAAAACAACTTTCCTAGAAATTACATTTTCATGATATTTTTAAAGATTATTCTTCTCAGAACATACTTCCACAAGATTTTTTGAAATACTTTCAAAATCAGCATTTTTTTATCAAGATCTTTAGAAAGATCTAATATTTCCTTAGTAATAATAGTATTCCTAGAGTTTTCCTTATCAAGATTTTTCATGAGTTTTGAGTTCTCAATCTCAAGATGTTCAACAAACCTAGAAACTTATTCATAGGTAGGTAAAGTATTTTCTTTGTCAGAAGAAGATTCTTTGTTTGAAGAGTTATAAAATTTATTATCATTATCATTTAAAGAAATGTTGGTCAAGGATTTAGCATTGTGTACCTTAGCCCTAAAGCATTGATTATCAATTGGTTGCCAAGCTATAAGACCAAGATTCTTCTGTCCAGAAGATTCATAATCAGAAGATTCATCTGAAGAGTCACCACCATTGGAACTCCAGGTGTCATTAGCTTTCAGAACATTCTTAGCTTTGGACTTGTAATATTTCTTTCTATTTCTTTCAGAATGTCTCTCGTTTCATTCTTTCTTCTTGAGCATAGGGTAATCAGGTATTATGTGTACAACTCTATTGCATTCATAGAATGTGACTTCTGAATCTGTCTTATCCTTCCTTTCCTTATTCTTATACTTGGATTAGAAATTTCTTTGTCTAGCTATCTTGTTCATCCTTTGAGAAAGATTGGCTACCTCTTTTTCTGGGACTTCACACTCACTAGATTCAGGTTAGATAATAACCTTCTCAGATTTGGATCTAGTAACTCTCTCAGGAGTCTTAGTTTTCATATGATTTGAAGTTGTAGTAAAAGCAACACTACCATTCCCATTCTTCTTCTTTGTGTTGTCAGCATCTCTCTTAATTCTAGTCTCATGTTGAATAAGAGTTCCAAATAGTTCATCAAGAGAAATTTGAGTAGCCTTTTTGTTTTCATTGATAGAAGTTCTCTTTTATTCCCACTCATTTGGCATGATTTCTATGATCTTGTCAACAAGGGCTTCATCATATAGACCTTTCTCTCCCATAGATTGTAAGATATTCATGATAGTCATGAATCTCTATTTCACTTTTCATATGGGTTCACCATAAGGAAAATTAAAACCATGATACTCAGCTCTGAGCATAGCTCTTCTAGTCTCAATCACTTTAAATGTACCAAAATGTGTAACTTCAAGTTTCTTCCATATACAGTTAGCTGTTTCACGAGAATAAATTTGGATATATATGTTCCTAGTCATTAAACAAAGTAATGTATTGTGTACCTTATAGTTGAGATGGTATTCATGCTATTTGTTATTAGTAAAAGCACTTACTTCCTTGTCAAGAATTTTATATCCACCTGTAAGCATGAAAAAGTTATCTACCCCAGTATTGATAATGAAAGTCTTCATACGATCTCTCCAATATTCGTAATCATTACCATCAAAGATAGGTGGTCTGGTTGGATTTAATTTGTCAATAGAACCAACATTTAAACCTTCCATCCTTAAAAAAATCTTTGTCACACAAACTTCTTAGAAGTGTATGTTTGTAAACAAGAGAAAATAATCTTAGTAAGAAAATAGATCTCTAATAAAAAAGTGAATCTGAACTATGATTCCGAAAAATATGAATTCGGACATGTGAATCTGAAAAATCTATACCGAGAATTATCTTCTGAATATAATCGTGAGATTAATTCAGATTGAACCAAATTCTCTGATACCAATTGTTAAGATGGTATTACTCTGAGTATGATTTACTTTGTGATACCCAACATAGGATCGTAATAAGAATGGGATTCTAATATACAAGAGGGGGATAAATTGTACCTTTTAAAATTCCCTTAGGAAATTTTTAGGATGGATATGTTTAACAAAGTTAAACAAGATAATTCAGAGGACCTCTATGACTACTAAAGACTTGCTAAATTCTAGAATAGTGATTCTGAAAATGGATCTTAACAAAAGTTACAAAGATAAATATTTTTCCTTAAAGCATATAGAATCTAACTATATCATAGTACAAGTAAGGAAGTATAAGAAGTTTATACTTTCCTTAACAATACAAAATACAGCAGAAAAAAAAGTAGTAAAACTACAAGTAATAAATAATAACTCTTTTAAATCAAAGAGAAGTGTATCTAACAACCATGGATAAAAGTCCCTTGATTTATAATTTCAAGAAAGTCTGTCTTACCCACACCAGGGTAAGCCCTTAATACGAAGATCAGAGTTTGTCTTGTTGTCCCTGCAAGCCCTCAACTATCAGGTAGTCAACACCTCTTTCTTCCTCAGCAAGGAATCCCTCAACTTCAAGGTGATAGAACCTCTGAATTCCTATCCCCGGAAGCCCTTGATTGTAGTCAGCAATAATCGGAGTCGCACGAAGCAAGTCTACACAAGGAAAAGTTTGAACAAGCTATTCAAACTTTCTGCATAAAGGTTTGAGAGTTGATAAGAGCCTCTCTATCTAGAAGTCACTTCAACAGAAATTAAGTACAGATGTCAAGGCTGCCAGAGTTATGGTTTTTTTCTTCTTTTCAAATGAGCTCCTATTTATAGGGAAGGCTCCAACGATCGGCTCCATTCTCCAACGGTCATACTTTTCCTTGAATTTCGTAGGGACCTGTACATGTGTCATTCAACCAATGGTTTGTTAATAATTGAAGGCACACCATCATTTTATAATGAAACATGTGTAAGAATAAGTAAAACTGTAGTTCGTAATGTAAGCAAATAAATTTTCGGAGTCTAACCAAAATGGAATTTGGAGTCTATAATAAATAGATATTTGGATTATGTTTTGTAGGAATTAGGAACCTGAATTTTGTAGAAATCCAGAGTCTGAATTTCTAACGAAATTCAGAGTATGGTTTCTCTATAATTCAAAATTAGAGATTACAGAGTTTGGAGTCGAACTAGTAAAAGTTGAGATTCGAACTCATAGATGTTCGGAGTCGAAATAGTAGAAGTTCAGAGTCTAACTAGTAGATGTTCAGAGTCGAACTAGTAGAAGTTTGTATCCTTAATTCGGAGTTGAACTTTGTGAGTGTTCGTATCCAGAATTCATAGAGGATCTTTAGGAGTGTCTGTATCCAGAATTTGGAGTGTAACTTCATTAGAGTTTGTATCCAGAATTTGGAAAGGAACTTCATTAGAGTTCATATCTAGAATTCAGAATGGAACTTCATTATAGTTAGTATCCGGAATTCAGAATGGAACTTCATTAGAGTTCTTATCGAGAATTCGGATCCTAAAACAGAATTCTTCATATCTAAGTATTATATGATTCTGAGGTTTTAGGTATGAATCCGATTTTTATACATATGTAAAATATTGATATGAGCAATAAAAATATGGGAGGGGTAAATTCTGTTGGGAAGGAAATTTTCCTTATATAATTAAAATATATATTTTCTTAAGTATAAGGTGTTTGTGATTTTCAAAACATGAAGGAATGGAAAATTCATAAGGAAAACCTTATTGACTCAACATGAAGTTCACACTTGGAAATATCCAAGACGTGAGATTATGAGAACAAACCCGCTGGTAATAATCCCACATGTTTTGGTGTCATCAGATATTTCTATCTGTGAGCATATGTGATGGTCCTTATACTTTAAGATTATTATTAGTTTATGTTAAAACACATTTACATAGATGTATTTTGTAAACTATAATGATAACAGTTCATAGAGATGTTGGATATGTTGGTTAAGTCATGAGTGACATGTCATTAAAGAAAAAGATAAGTATTTGTCCCTTCCATCTTTATAGAAGTTGATATCTCAACCCTTTAATTAGAAAAAAACATTAACATTAAATTACATGGATAATGTGTAATGACATGTTTATTTAAGATATTAAAAGAAATAAATATTGATCATATAGGTTGGTGACACAAATTTTAGACCTTCTTGATGAGAAATTGTGGAAAAGGGATTATATTTCACAGAGATCATTCATATGTCAATGTCGAAATTGCAATATTATGTTTATTCCCTTGGGTTCATTGAACCATTGATAGAAATTAATCTTGGTATTTAGGAAAGCCTGCCTAATGACACTGAGAAATACTCCTAGTGGGTGACACACTAATTATTTATGTTGTTCATGAATAAATTATATTTTTGTTTAATTAATGGAAGAAATATTATTCTCAAGTATGAGGAATAATTGTTTTTATGTTATATTAACTGCATAAATTAAACAAATAATTATTCTCCATCTTATGAATAAAAAATTTAATTTATTTTTTTAATATTTTAAAAAAATACTTAATCAATATATTGTGAATAAAATATTTATTTATGAATAAAATATTTGTTACGTTGTTTAATAAATTCAAAGGGAGTTAGAACAGACCAAGACTAATCTGAGTGAAAAATATATATTGATAAGGCCATTACATAATATATGTTATTGCACAAGTTTTTGTATTACCCAAAATAATAAAAATATAATTATTGTTATGTGGCATGGGTTTTATTGAAAGAATTTAATGTTATTTAATGGATGGTTTTAAATTAAGTAATATTTTAACATGAATTACAACTCTATAAAAAGGTGGTTATGTCAATTCTGTAGAGAATCAAAAAATTGAGAATAGAGAATTTTTTCACACAAAATATGATCTCCCAACTCCTTCTCTCTACCTATCATGAACAAGAATTTAAAGAGATATTTATTCAATTCATAAGAATGAGTGGTCAAGAATGAATAATGCAAGGCATTCAACTCACCACAAAAGCAGTCAGAGATCAGGTGGTGTTTCTTGGAGATCATAGGAGCATGTGTGGATTACCAATAGAGGGATTATATCCTTGGATACTTACATCAAAATGAAGGTAATCTAAAAGTTTCTTTTTGGATGATCAACATTCACCAATGGAGAATGTTCCTAAGACAAATAATTTATTTCATTAAATATTAGATAAATTAATTAATTATTTGATGCACAAGGTCCTCAATCTTGGTTTCAGGAAACGATTATCAAAATAGTAATAATAGATCACTTACCTCACATGATTCATCAATATCTAAAACAAAAAAGTGGTATGAGAACGATAACATTTAAATTTATAATTATTTATTTGATTGTTGGTTTAGGTGCAATTGTGGTTAGATTTTCATTTAATGTTATTTTTTCATTAATCAAATTTGGATTTTTAGGTTATCAGTATATCAATATTGTTTGTTTAGTGTTTCATTTTAATAAAGGTTCAATAACAAAAGAAGAACGACTAGAGATACCATCAGGAACTACCAAATCAATGGCTTGTAAAACATGGTTAGACTACGTGTAGACGGAGCACACACCATATACCCATGTGCATTGTATCTAGATGTGTTGAGTAATTAATGACATGTGGGGATTTTATTGAAAACTATGTGTTGACCAGGAAAACCTAGCACACGAAAAGTAGATACAAGGTTTGTCTCTAGCATGTACACACCATGTAGTCCGACCGAGTTAACATGATGAAGCCCCAATCATGTGACTTAGATATATGTCAAACGAGGTACATGGTGTGTATATGTATTTACATATCATGTATCCTCCCATTAATTGGAAAAGTTAAAAATACATTAAATTTAAAAAAATTATCATTATAACCTTATTTTATTGATTAGAACATCTTTGTGTTATGGCTTATTTTATGATGTTTTTAAATAATTTTAAATACTCAATTAATTTATTACAATTAATATGTCATTATTTGATCTATAATATATTTTCCATGAATTAAATTAATGATGGGTATCTCCAAATAAGTTTGGATCATCATTATAATGAAAGAGAATTAATTATTTAATTAATTAATCAATTAAAGAACATTCATTTATATTAAATAATAAAACAATGAATAATGAAATAAATGCTAGCCATTTTTTTCATATTAGTTGCATGTATGACAATTCATGAGCTAGAATTAGATATTTGTATTATCTGAATGTTATAATTTAATTTATTGCATGAGTTTTCAATTATTTAATATTAAATTAAATGTAGTGTTGTGATTCTTCACTCCATAAATTATTATGTAGGACCAACATGTCCTAGGATATTAATATAACCCCCTTTAACCAATCCTTTGGTTCCCCTGACCTGTGTGTGAGAAATAAATATTTTTAATTAATTGAGCAACCCAAGGTGTGTGGAGGTGGTTAAATATGGAACCATAATGATACCAACCTTGGTGATATATAAGTGGATTGGTAGAATGTTGTAACTAATGACAATATCGACAAGAACAGTTATTTACTCTAGTTCAAAGTTTGATTTAATGTTTTCACATTACATCAACCATTAGATAAAGTTCGTGAATTGGTCACTTAATAATTTATTTATTTCTATCTATGAATTTATTTTTTATGCATTCAATGTCGTGATTAGATAAGTAAATGAAATAATGTTCAAATATGAAAATTAAATAAATGAATTATGCATAAATGTTTTATTTATATTGTTAATTAATTAGATAAAATCCACTTAATATTGATAATACATTTAAAAGCTAAAACAAGATAAAAATTAATGTATAATAAATTGAGGTCCCTCAATTAAATATTATGTTAGACTAATTATTTTATTACATGATTCAGAATGAAACCACAGAACTAAGTGTAGTACATGGAAAAAGTATGGACAATTAATTTTATTGGAGAGTTCTAATGAATGTGTTGGGTTTACATAGCTAAAATTATATTTCTTTTAACAACCATAGTCTATTCAATACAAATTTGTAGGCAGATATTAAGGAAACCTAAGTCAAGATTTAAGTATTGGGTAATCCACTCAATGGATCAAGGAGTTGCAAGTCTACAGTGGGAAAGACTTCCTACCTTATTAATTTATTAGAATTTTCATTACCAAAGTATCAATCCTTATAAAAATATAATGAGTATCCATGCCACATAAATGTTAAAACAACTAGACATTCCGAGTTCAAGGGAGAGGGATTTTGAGGCTTGATAAAATAGTGAAATTTTTAATAAATAAAAAAATAAAAACATTTAATTTATTATATCTCACTTATTTTTTAATCAAAAATTGTACCTATAATCTGATATTTTAAATTATAGAATAATATGAAAAGTTTGTCATCCACACTATCACTACAATCAATATTGGAGAAATATAGACTCTTAACTAGTATTAACATCTAAGAGTTGTTTAGAAACATTCGGGTTGTACTACGCCATGAATGGAAATCCTACATGCAAGAATCCCTAATACCTGATTCACTAGATAAAGAGGTGAGTGATGAAGATTTACTTTTCTATGAAAACCATTTGAGTGAGACGGTAAATGTTCAATGTTTGATGCATTAATCGATGTATAGTGAACTAATGAAGTCTCATGAAAACATGAATGTGTATAACATTCTTGAAAACCATCGTGGTCTTTACCAGTATATATCAAGACAGAAATAATTGGATATTTACTTGTTTCTCTTTCATCATATTCTTGGAGTGGTTTCCCATTCAGGGTGTCACATAGTCAGGCTCATTGGATACATTGACCACTTGGAGTTTCAAGGGTTAAATATTCCCAAATAACTAAAAAATGACCACATTATATCATCACTAACTCATATCTTTTCCTTTTTTGTTGTGAATTATAATATAAACAACATTGAGAGTTATATTCTAGATCTTCTTACTCTTCTTCACCCTGTATATAAGGATATAATGTGTGAAAACCCATTCATCCTTATGGTGAATAAATGGAAAGGGAAATTGAATATCATTAAGACCAAATATTATTCACACCCTTCCAAGAAGAGGATGATTAAGGGACAACCAAGGGAATATGATGTTTTATGTTTCACATTTGGAAAGAATGGACATTGGAAGAAAAAAATCATCATGCTGAAGAATAAATTGGAAGCATCATGTGAATTTGTTTTAAAGTGAAATTTATCAACTTCTACAAATTGGGTATTATATACAGCTCATTGTTCTCAATTTTGTATTCAAATATAGGAACCAATTATATTCATAAAGATTGAACAAGGAGGGGTATATCATAGAAAATCCAAAGTAGTAAAACAATTTGTTGAAGCTATCGAGGATTATAACCACAAGTTGCCAACCAAAATGATCATGGTTTCAAAGGGTTTTTATTATGTCCCTTCAGTTACCAAAAACCTTATTTCTAAATCTGGACATGATACATATGAATTTATTTTTAAATTTTTGAATAATTTTTTATTAATTTATAAATATATAATTTTTTATGGTATTGATTATTTAAATAATGGCCATTTTGTTTTGGGTTAAATGAACCAAATAATGGAAATCACACAACTCCAACTTAAATCACATAACTCATAACACAGTCAAATTTTTCATCATCAGCTATGTCATGTAAGTTAGAATCCCATGACTAAATTACATCAATATGGATATTTATATTCTTTTGAACAAAAATAACATGGTGTATGTCACTCATGGTTACAAGGAAAAATGACTGAAGCCCCATTTTTCGGTAAAGTTTAAAGTGCTAATGAAATCCTTAAATTAGTTCATACTGATGTGTGTGTACCATTTCTTATTGAAGAAAGGGGTGGGTACTCATACTTCATAACTTTTACTAATGATTTTAGTAAATATGGATATGTCTATATAATGGGGTATAAGTTATATTTTTTTAAAAATTCAATGAATAAATGAATTATGTTGAGAACCATCTTGGTAAGAAGATTTAGAAACTCCACTATGACTATGGTGGAGAATATCTTAGTCAAGACTTTATTGATTACCTACAAAAGATCAGGATTTTATCTCAACTCACTCCTTATACACCTCAGTGGATTGGGGTATGTGAAAGGAGGAACTAAACCTTCATGTACATAGTGATATCAAAAATGAGTTGTGTGAGCCTTCTATTATCCTTTTGTGGATACACGTAACAAACAGTAGCATATTCAATAAACTGAGTTATAACAATATCAATAAATGGTGTACCAAACTGATTATGGCATGGAAGGAATATTGTGTTTTCTTACATACATGTTTATGGTTTAAAATCATTTGTTAAGGCCTTTTTAGGGTTTAAGATTTCACCCCGAAGAACAAACTGTATTGTTATATGATATTCGAAAGAAACAAGTGGATACTTCATAATCAATCTTTCAAACCAAATATTTGTGTTTAAAAGTAGTCCAACATTTCTTGAGGAGGATATTATCTCAAAAATATATAGTTGGGGAGAGATATACATTGATTAAGTCTAAGATTATGATACCTAGTAGTTGGCATAGGAAAAATATTTCACAAATCCTAGTGGAAGAAAATATTGTTCCAGAGACACAATTACTATGTATGTGTACTAGAGAGGTTAGAGAACTATAATGATATGGTTTTCTATCCAATGAGTATGGTGACTCATTATTAGTTTATAATAATGACCCTCTAGCCTACAAGGAATCAGAAATTGGCAGAAATGTTTCAGAATTGCATGAAGGCATGAATTCTGAAATAGATTCCATGTACGAATACCAAGTCTGGATTTTGGTATACCCTCCAGTAGATGTAAATCCCATTGGATGGAAAATGGAATTCAAGAAGGAACTGGAAATTAAAGGAAAATATATTACCTATAAGGTGAAATTGGTTGATAAATGGTTTCAACATTATTATGGAATTGACTATGATGAAACATTTTCACCAGTTGAAATGATGAAATTCATCAAATTTCTATATTCCATTATGGATTTTTATGATTATGAGATCAGTCAAATGGATTTCAAAGTATTCTTCTTTAATATGAACATTCATGAATATTTCTATATGATGCATCCCGAAGGGTTTGTGACTAGAAAATTATTCCAACAAGGTATGAATGTTTCAAATATCCGTTTATATATTTTAGTAAACCTCTAGGTCATGGAAAATTAATTTTGATTAATCTATAATATAAATTGGTTTCATAAGAAAATGAATGTGTTCCTTGTGTCTATAAATAGTTTAGTGGGTGTGTATTCATTTCTTAAATAGTATATTTTGATGACATATTACACATTAGAAATGAAATATTAGTCTTAAAGTATATTTAGGAAGGGTTATTTAAATGTGTCTCTATAAAAAACATGGGAAGGAATCATATATTCTTGGGATCAAGATCCATCATGATAAATCCAATAGGTTTCTTGGCATTAGTAAAATTACACACATTGAGAGCATGCTGAAAAGATTTGGCATGGGAGAATCCAATAGGGTATTGTTGCTAAATCACACGACATTCATCTATCACGGAAAATATCTCCTTAGACAGATGAGGAATGAAATAGAATCAATAGTATTTCATATGAATCATTGATTGGGTCAGTAATGTATGATATGTTGTGTACTATGAAAAATGTTGCATATACATTGTGTGTGGTAATAAGATATCAAGATAATCTAGATGACTACCATTGGATGGTAGTCAAGACTATCCTTAAGTATCTAAGGAATACAAAAGATATGTTCCCAATTTATAGAGGGTATGATGAAGTAGTCATCAATGAAAATTTAGATTCTATCTTCTAAACTAAACAAGATGACATGAAGTCAGAAATGGGATATATATTCCCTTAAAATGGAGTTTTTGTAAACTACAATATCTCAAAAAATGATTTTTTTTATAGATTATATAGCATAGTATGAGTATATTGTGGCTTCTAAGGTAGCTAAAGAAGCAGTGTGGATTTGAATCTTTTTCTAAGATATTGATGTGTAACCTATAAGTAAAGATCATATCACACACTATTGTGATAATATTGTAGTGGTTTGTCTTGAAAAAGAGCCATGGTAACATCAGAAAATAATGATCATACTTCATAAGTATCATCTCTAGAGGGATTTTTCTCAGAGAGGTGAAGTTGAAGTGAGTAGTATTTCTACACAAGAAACTGTGGTGGACCCCTTGAATAATGAAATAACTAAGAAGAAACATTAATTTCATATGAGGATTAGTGGGAGGAGTGTCATAGTGATACCAAAGGGGGTTTATTGAATTTGGTGTACTATAACCAACTATTTATACATTTATTGCATGAATATTATATGTATTGAATATTAATAAAACATATTTTTACATATTGTTTTTTTCTACATGACTATAATTTAATAATGTCACAGAGTATCTATTGCATTAATAAGGTCAATGTAGTTCCCTTCTATGGTGAGAACCTTGATGTTCTATAATTATTTTATCAAATAATGTTTTTGGTTGGATAATGTAATATGAAGGGACACATAGTATATATAATGGAAGGTGTGAGTACTCATAAGAATATGAGCATTCTTTTCATGATGTTCTCACTTGGTAATCTTCATGATTGGAGATTATGAGAATATACCCTCCATTTCTAATTCATCATGTTTATGTGCCAAATAATATTTATATCTATCATCATGTGTGATTGTCCTTATATATTAATATTATTATTAATTCCTGTTACAACTCATGTACCAATATGTATTTCATAAGCTGTTATGATAATAGTTCATAGAGAATTTGGATACGTTGGGTGCATAATGAGTGGCATGTAATTGATATAAGTCGAGGAAGTATATGTCCCTTACATATTTATGGAAGGTGATTTCTTGGCCCATTGATTGCAATAGAACTTTCACATTAAATTTCATGGACAAGGAGTAACTACGTGTTTATTTCAGATAGTCAAATAAATACATATCGATCATATTGGTTGCTGACATGGATGTGCAACCTTATTGATGAGATATTGTAAAAGAAGGGATTATATTACACCATAATCATTCGCATGTGGTTGTTGAAGTTGCAACATTAGGTTCTTTATCTTTGGTGACTTGACCAGTTTTTAGAGAGTAAACATGGGCTTTAGGAAAGCCCTTCTAATGCTAATGAGAAAGAATCCTAGAGGGCCACATAATAAGTTTTTCTATTAATTTTGATAAAAAACTATTTTCATTTAATTAATATAATAAATATTATTCTAATGGTTGAGGAATAGTTTTATTCATGTTAGCTTGATCGCATAAATTAAATAAATATTTATTCGTTGGCTTGTGAATGAAATATTTATTTGATTTATGAATTATTTTAATAAATATTTATTCTAAAGATTGTGGATAAAATATTTATTTAGGAATAAAATATTTATTCAGTTTTTCAATAAATACTAGATGAGTTAGAATAGTCAATGTTTGAGTCCAGTGACAAATATTAATTAACCAAATGATGACATAATATTTGTTATTATGAAGGTTGGTGAATTCCATAAAATAATAATAGTTTAATTATTTTTATGTGAAATGAGGTTTATTGAAGGTGATAAATGTAATTTAATTGATGATATTAAATTAAATAATATTTTATCTTAAATCTAATCTCAATAAATAGGTTTTTATGTCTATTGTTTTGATCATCCAAAATTGAGAATATAAAATTTTTATGCACAAAAATTTCTCTCTCAAATCCTCCTCACTCTCCCTATCAAGAACGAGAAGTAAAAGATATATTTATTCAAGACCCAAGAATGAGAGATCATGAACGAATAATGTAAGACATTTAACTTTCCATGCTAGAACCTAGAGATCAGGTGGTGTTTCTCGGAGATCATAGGAGAATATGTGGATCACCTTAAGTGTGATTATTAACTTGGAATCCAATGGTACAAAGAAGGTAATCTGAAAGGGTCTTTTCAGATTATCAACATTCAACAAAGAAGTGAGTTACTAATACCAGGTATTTATTTCATCAAATATTAAACAAATTAATTATAAATTTGACCTATAAAATCCTCAATCTTGGTTTCAGGAAACGATTATCAATGTTGTAATAATATATCACCCATAATGCACACTTATTATTTTTATAGAACCAACACATTATTCGTTAGATTATACAAACAAAGTAATGGAAATCGATAACAAAACTAGTTCACATGACTCATACCACAAAAAACTATGTAATCACCATCTAGTTTATGTAAACAAAAATTATTTGGCTTAATTACACCAAGATGGGTATTTTTATTCTTTTTAACTAAAACCTCTTTGTGGATGCCACACTTTCTTATAACGAAAAATGTCCAAATCACCATTTAGTGTAAAAGGTGAAAGGGATAAGGATCTTCTTGATTGAGATCTTCACAATGTGTGTAGACCATTTCCAGTTGAAGTAAGGGGTTTGTACTCAAAATTCATAAATTTTAGAGATGATTTTAGTATATATTGATATGTCTACTTGATGAGGTATAAGTAATATACTTTTGATAATATTGAAGAATAAAAGAATAAATTATATAACCATATTGTTAATAATATTAAGAAAACCCACTTAGAAAATTGTGAAGAATGTATTATACAATAATTCATTGATTATTTATGATAGTTTGGGATTTTATCTCAACGTACTCCTCCTTATACACCTTATTGGAACTATATAAGAGAAATAAGGAACCGAAAATTGTTATAAATGTTGAGAGAAATGATTATTCAAGTGAGTATTCCTTTATGATTTTGGGGATATGCATTGTTAGATGTAGAAAAAAAATACTAAACCTGGTTCTAACTAAAGTTGAATATGGTATCCCACATTAATTTTTTAGTGGAAAAAACCCATGTTGTTATACTTACATGTGCATGGATTTAAAGTGTTTTTTATGGCCAATTCAACCAAAAAAATTTCACCTGGAGGAAAAACGTTTTCCATTATAGGATACCCTAAACACACAATGGTATATTACATATATTACCCCTCAGACATGAAGGTAACAATATAATGAAATGGAATATTCCTTGAGAGGGAGAACATCTCTAGAAGAGATTATGGGAGTAAGATATAATTTTAGGAAGTATGGGCTAAAATATCATAATATTTGGAATAGTAATAGATTCCTAAAACCCCCTTTCAAAATGTAGTTCAGTTTGCAAAGTACTATGTATGAGTATAAGAGATTTTAGTGTAACTAAATGGAATATTTTTATTGCCATCGAGGATGGTGTCTTATTATTAGTTAATAATAATTATCACGTAATCAATAATGAATAAGTAAGTGTTATAAGTGATTCTATGTGGAAGGAAACTCTGAAATATGAAATAGAATCCATGAACCAAAACATAATATTAATTTTTATAAATCCTCCAGTGGATGTAAAACTTGTTGGTTGTAAATGGTTATTTAGGAAAAAAAATGGGAATTGGAGGATAAGTCAGTAATTATATAGAATAATTGTTTGAAAGAGGTTAAAATAGTCTCATGGAATGACATATGGTGATAACATTTTACCTATTTCTATGATAAAATCTATTAAAATTCTACATTCCACTGTGGGTTTTCATGACTATAAGATTTTTAAAATGGGTGTCAAAATAGCCTTCTTTAATTAGAATCTTTAGTAGGATGTCAACATGAAATAACCTGAATGGTTTGTGAATCCAAAAGAGTAATATAAGGTATAAAAATTTATATGATCCATTTATGGATTAAATAAAGCATAAAAATCATAGAACATTTGATTAGATGAATCCATAATGAATTTTTTTTCATAAATGAAAATTGTGATCCTTTTATCTAAAAGTATTTTAGTTGGAGTGTGGTTGTTTTATTAATAGTATATTTCAATGAAATATTACATATCAGAAATGAAATACCAATCTTATGGTATTTTAAATCCACATGAATAAAACACAATCCATTAAGTAATTAGGTGAAACATCATATATATGTGGCATCAAGATCCATAATGATATATCCAATAAGATAATTGTACTATGTCAATGTACATATATTAACTAGTTACTGAAGAGATTAAATATGGTACAACCCAAGAGATTTTTGTTTCCAATTCCACATGGTATTCATCTTTCTAGAAAAATGTCTCATCAGAAACATGAGGAAAGATAACAGTTGAAAAGGATACCAAATTCGTTGGAAAATGGGTCAGTCATATATGTTATAAAATTTAATTGGATAGATGTTTCTTACACCTTGAGTGTGTTTTGAAGATTTCATGATGTCCCAAGTGACAGTTATTGGATGACAATTAAGACCATACTTAAGTATCTGAGGTGTACTTGGGACTTATTCATAGTATATGGAGGGTATGAGGAACTATTCTTTAGAGTATACGACGTTTTTTTTTTAAAATATATTAAAATGATATAAAATCACAAACATGAAATATCATCACTCGTAATATAGGTGTTTTGAGCTATAAGAGATCAACTAATGTTGTTTTCAAAGATTCTATCGCATATTTTGAGTATATGGAGTATTTTGATCCAACTAAAGAAGTTGTTTGGATGTGAAACATCTACCAAGATCTTGATGTGGAACCTAACAATAAAGATATTATCAAATTTTTGGGTCATAATATTATCTTAGTGGACCTTAAAAAGGAACCAAGGACACATCAGTGAAAAATGAATAAATATTAAATGTATTATCTCTTGGGGGATTTTTTATAGATAGTTAAACTTTAAGTGAGTAGAATATCCATGGAATATAACATGTTAGACCCCTTAACTAAATCATTGATTCTATAGAAACATGATCTTCATGTGAGGTCCAAAAAATTGAAAGTCATAAGTTGTTTTATCCAATCTATGTGGGGGCTTGTTGGAGTTGGTGTTCTAGAACCAACTATATGTGCCATTAATTACGTATATAATTGAATATTGGAATAGTAATAAATCATATTCTTATATATTTTTCATTGTTCTATATGAAAATAATATTTTATTATTTTAATGTATATGCCTCAGTGAAAATGTCATAGTAGTTCCCTATATGATGAGAACCTTGAAATGCTATGATGATATTCTTAAATATAGTTCTATGGTTAATATTACATTTTATGATGGGGAATATAGAATGTTCAGTTTTAGGTTTGAGTACTCATAAGAAAATGATACATTACCTTATGAAGTTCAAACTTGGTAATCTCTATGATGAGATATTATGAGAACAAACCCACATGTAATAATTATTCATGTATATTTGTAATCCTATATTTCTATATGAAGGCATTTGTAATGGTACATAGAATTTATGATTATTATTAATTCATATTGTGAATCACTCAATTAGATTTTCTGCCAATAATGGTGACGACATATGTTCATAGGAAGTAGGGAATGCTTGGTGCATTATAAATGACATGGTATTAATAGAAAATTGGAGGAAAGATTTTCCCTCCATATTTATAAATGTTTATATCAGAGCCAATTTATTGAAATTGAATTGTAATACCAAATTTCACCACCATGGTGTAACGAAGAGTTTATTTCATATAATCAATGAAATATGTATCAAGATTATAGGTTGATGAAATCGATGTGAAAACTAAATTATGAAAAAAATGAGATAATGGGATTCTATTACCCATAAAAAATCATATGTTATTGTGGACATTGTGATATTAACTACAATACCTTGGGTTCCATGACCCACTATAATATAGTAATTTTGGACTTGAGACAAGTTTACCTGATACCAATGATAATGAACCCTAGAGGGCCACACAGTAAATGCTTTCATTGATCTCAATTAAATTCTATTTAAATTTTATTTTTGTAATAAATATTATTCTCAGGATTGGGGAATAATTTCATTCAATTTTTATAAATTGTAAATATTAAATAAATATGTTTTTCATCAAACTATGAATATAATATTAATTATATTTATGGAATATTAATTAAATATTTATTCACCAGATTATAAATATATTTTTTATATATGAATAAAATATTTAATTAAATATGTATATGTGTATTAGATAAGTTTTTAGGAGGATAAGTGGGACAATATCATGTATGGTAATCAATTTTAATTTATAAACCAGTAAAATGAAATCTATTGTACTTCTAGTTAGCACAAGTAACAAAATATTATTATTATTAGTATTATTATTCACTAGAATGGGTTAAGATGTGGTTTATTATATTATTTAAGGGATGTTGTAAAATTATCTAATATTTTAACCATGAACATAACTCTATAAATATATTTTTATGCATATTGTCTATGTATAAACTATAATTAAGAATCATTATGCATAATATATTTCCCTCTCTAGATTCATCCTCCTATATTCCTCTCAAAAATGAGAGGAACAAGAGAGAATACATCAATCCTGAAGGTAATTGTACTAATCAAGATGAAGAAAAAGATGTTTGATCTCTTGTTATACCCCCTAGAATATTATTAGTGTTGTTCATATATCAAATAAGAGTGGGTGGATCACCGCTTGGGGGATTCTATAATTGGATCCTACTAGTGTAAATATAGTGATTTGAAAATATTTTTTTTAGATGATCAACATCACCAATGAAGAAATATCCAAAGATGGGGTATTATTTCTTCTGCTATATTATATTAATTATAAATTTAATTTTTAAAGATACTTTATGGGTTCTGGTCATTCTCATGTCAATATATAATGGTAAAAATTCATTTATCATGACATTTACATCTTGCACAGTTGGAGAATGAGATATCAAATTCAAAAAAAACTTGTGTGGTTATTTATCAACAAGGTGCTTCTGGTACAACTAGAACCTTCAATTCTCATAGTAATTGATTGAGAGAGATTATATTGAATATAGAGGGTTTAGTGTATGGAAGTCATATTCAAAATAAGGTAATGTTGAGAGATAATTATTTATCTCAATATTGAATAACATATTGGGCACTAAATTTAAATAAATAATGATTACATCAATGTAAACTCCCAGTAAAAAATAGTCGTATTTCTACTAACTTCTTTTCTTAATGATTATTCTATTTCATTCATATATATATATATATATATATATATCACTTTAATTTCATAAAATTTCCAATTTTTTATTTTCATTTAGTATATAATAGATTATTAATAGTAACAATAGAAATTTAATTTATGTGGGTGGACCCTTCAAGAGATTGACCCTAGGGCATGAACTATGCTTCACATTAGGAAAATAAGAATTTAATTTTCAAGGTTCCACTAAAATCCATGTGTATCCTATTATAACCTTTTTAATTATTATGGAGACTAAGAACAAAATCTATAGTGATGTAATCCCATTTTCAAAAATCTATAGGTAATAGTTTCCTCACGCCCTTAGACTTATGTAATTATTACATAATATACTGGTATACCAAACATGGATATATACACTATGAAATCATATTTATCATGTTTTACTATAATAAATTATTATTGAGATCTCTATAAATATTTATTCTCCCATAATGGATAGATAATGAAAAGATATATGATTCATCTAATAGCTCCTTCTTCAGTTTTGGTATTGATGAAACATATATTAATTTCTATCCAATAGATCATTATCTTATTATTTGTATTAATAAAACACATATTCATTTCTTAATTATTATAATTACATCATTTTTACATTTTTACATTCATTTATTCCATACCTACATATATAGCTATATATCCACCTTCTATTTATCTTTTAACTTCACATGGGTGGATCATTGAGAATTCATTTCTGAAAGATAAGCTTTATCCCACTTCATTATTATTTCAAGGTCTATCCTCTGAAAATCCATGATTATTGTGTATCTCTCAATCCTTATCATATATAAGGTAGCATGATTTTTCTCGATCAGAACATCAACCACTTTTTTTCCTTCCAAGAGTGGTAATTTATCAATCATTCATATTCCTTGATCAACTCAAACCATCTTCTTTATCATGCGTTCAACTCCTTCTATGTGAATATATAAATTAAGATCTTTTAAATAATATATATTTCACACTTTTTACCATAGAGGTAATTCCACCATATAATTAATGAAAATATTTAATTTTATATAACGTAATATTTTTTCTAGTAGTTGTTTTCACAAATCATTAATATTAATGAGGTATAAGATTCTTTCATGTCATCCTATATGAGAGAACATGTCAATCCCTTCTTTTCTATATAATTCAATATCACAAATCATTATCCGTTGTATGGATGTCTGTGTAAAGGTTCAGCGAACAAATTACTCTTAAGACCCTTTATATTTTCTTCATATTCATCTATCTAGTGGAACTTGACTCCATTTTATGTTAACCTAGATAGTGTTTTTGAATGTTTTAATAAATTTCTACCAGAGCATCGATTGTATCTTCCCAGTCCAAGAAAACTATAAATATTTGTTACAATGGTTAGTGTGGTTAATTCATCAATCACTTATGTCTTTGACAATCATTAATATATACCACATCTTGTGATTTCATAACTCAATAATGATAATTTTTACACATAAAATTTATAATTTCTAAATTTTTTATACAATTTATCCTTTCTCAAAATCTATAGTACAATACTCAAATAATCAGTATGATCTTCCATACTCTTAGAATATTAAATAATATAATCTATAAAGACTAGTTAAAATTAATCAGGGAAATCTCTAAAGAATCTACTAATCCTATATATTAACATGGAAGGTTAATTTATGCATCAGATTTGAATCGGTATGAATCATAGTTCTAAAATCTTATACAAAAGGGTTTCTTGTGTACATCATCTCTTTTCACCATTAATTGTTAGAATCTAGATCGAAGATTAATATTATTGATGAGTTTAGCCCCTCAAAACTAATGGAACTAGTCATCAATATGGTTTAGAGAATACTTGTTCTTAAAAATGGGGTTTTTAGTTCATGATGATAAATGAAGAGATTTGTTGATCGATATTTGTTATAAATAAAGATGACTAATGGACCCCATGGTAACACACTTGAGAATATAAAACACTTTTCTAGATTCTCTAGGATTTTTTCTTCAATTCATGTAATTAAATTAATATAATTCTATAAGTAGTCTTTGATATAGGCATGGAATTCGGTATGAGTTCTATGGAAAACTCAACATCATAATTTTGGGGAATTCTGGAAACCACTTGCATAAATACATCAATACAATCCAAAAAAATCATATCTTTAATATAAATTTATACCCAAATCGTTTTAATTAAATATCCCTCATTATTGGTTATTAGGATTCATATAAGAATTTAATTTCCATAGGGATTACATGGTCATTCTTGCACCGATGGGTGATTGTATGTTGATTTAGGATATGAAATGTGACTTCCCAATCACATAAATTTATAATATATCTAGGAATATAGTTCTAATACATGCCAAAAATCACAATGAATTCTAATAAATGGAGAATAATAATATTTATTGAAATCACATTTCCATAAACCTATATCTGATTGGAGTTATATAAATGGCTCCAAAAAATCATACCAATATGATTTCTCACTAATAATTCAATATCTAGCTGTTATTGTGTTGATTTGATGTATTTAAAAAAATTATGATATTTACAGTTTGTGGTGGATCCAAAATCAAAAACTAATTTTTTTATATTGGATGATAATTGTTACACTCACCACTTCATTTTCCAAACCCTATTTAGTTATTTTTATTGCATTCCATTATGATTTTTCATTGGATAATGGTGACATAAGATGTCATTATTTACCATTAGATTAGATACCTAGTTAGTTTAATATTAATACTTCTTAAAATTAAACTATTGAAGTGTGGTTGGGAAATTAAACTAGTATTTTTCCATCAATTTCATTGGTTGGACTCTTTAAATGTTATTGAAAATTAAGTATGTAATGATATTCACTTTCACACTCTAAGAATTTACTTATCGCTTTAATGAAATTTCCTCAAGGTATCTTCCTAATTTTTTGGATTGTATGAATAATAATTTTCATTCCTATATGGGTTTTATCATTAGAGTTTTTCCTGAAACTCCATTTTCTCCTTCTTCACCCTAGAACCATGATAATAATTTGAATATCCAATTTCCATTTCAACCTTGGTACCACATTCAAAAATCGATTCATTTCTACCAAAGTCCTTTATAACTGATTAAAATATAATAATACCTTGAAATACTAGTGATGTTTTATATATAAGTACCAATTGATTCATCCAACCTTTACTTCAAATCCATGAATTCCGTCTCTAACTTAGTTCAATGATTTTAGGGAAATTTTTTTAATACCTTCTTGAAATCCCCTTATCCATGGATTTTATTACATCACATACCTTAAATTATTAATGAGACTCCACAATGATTATCCTCACCTTCCAAATGATATATATATAAAAAAACTATTTCATAATCATTGACCTATATAATGGTGAATATCTTTCCAATTCTGTCGATCCATTTCATGTAAATAAGTTGGATAGAAGACCCACTAAAATAGTTGTGTAACGACCCAAGATTTTAGCAATGAAAATTACTCTTGATCTAATTAATTGTATTAATATGTAAAATGGTTATATAATATATATTCACTTCCTTCTTTTTATGATTTTGAATTTCAAAAAACCATTATTAATTGTTATCATTGCTAATATAGTCGTTGAGTAGTGATCACATGATTTGTAAAAATATATGGCTTTAACAAATCCAATTTACTCAAACAATGGATGTGATGGCATCATCTTGTATAATTTATCCTTAAAAATCCCATTTTTCAGAGCTCAGAAAGGATGTAGCATCATTGGGATTCACTCTTGACCAATATCAAGTTGAGCTTCAACACATTAAGATTGAACGAAACCACTTATGGGAGAAGTGGAATTTTATAGAGATTAACTCCTGAGCAATGTTATGAGAGCATCCCCAAGTGTATTTCCCCATCGCACACCATACAGTTAGGTCTTATGCGGGTGCTATAAGGGTTTACGTAACAAAACCAAGAACTATAATTATGTGTATTATTTTTCTATAGAATAATTAATATACATTCATTTTTTATTTTTACTTTGTAAATAGTTGTGAAAGTAAGAATAATAATTTTAGATAACATTCAATTAAGAAATATATATTGATTAATTAATGGATTATTGAATTAAATGATATTTTAATAAAAAATTATTACTAAATTATTTTTTATTAAATATAAATGATTGTATAATTTTTTATAAATTAAATTGTAATTTTTATTATGGTTTGAAAGATGTTATTGTCAAAACCCATGAATTTTTTATAAATGCTGGTTTTTTATTTTAAAAGTAAAAAATCAAATATTTTGAAAATTAATCAGATAACATGAATATAATTTTTGGATTTAGGGTGTTGAAATTATCTAATGGTGAATTTTTCATAATTTTCTGAGACAGTCGAATTTTTGGGTAAAAATTAAATACTGTTTAAACATATACAGTGTTTAGTGACATCATAATGACCCAATGGTGATGTAATAAAATACTATAAAATATATATTAGGCTAATATGTGTTTTAATATTAATATATTGTGATTTTATATTTGGTTTATTAATCTTATGGTGCCTTAGTGGACCCTCCAAGACTTATTGAACATTTTCACATTTTAAAATTATTTCCTTTAGAGTGTGACTCACATCCACATAATAAAGCCTAATATTTGGTTATGTTCATAAATTGGCCATATGAAATAATTTTTTCCATTCCCCCTTGGAAAACCCATGGTCATGAACCGTGGGTTGGTTTGTGGTTTTGATAAGTTTATTGTGTAGTGTCCAAAACCTAAATAAAAAACAATTCCCTCTCATTTCCTATATAAACCCACTCAATATATCATTCATATTCACTCAAACCATTTGGATATCGACTAAACCTTGACCTCCTCTCTCTATATTCCACCCAAGGTTCCCCAATCTCCCTAGAAGCCTCTCTCAAGCCTCTCCCAAGCCTTTGGGATCACACTTCCAAGTAAGGGATTTCTTCCTTCCTTATTTATGTCCAAGTTTCCTTATATTTTTTTGCTAGTTTATTTTCAACTAATAATGTTGTGGTATGATTTCAAACCTCCCCTATACATAAATACTTATGTTAGAGTTATGAGAGACCACTTTCACTCTCATTAATGTCACGCATGTACACCGGTTACCATGCTGAAATTCCGTAAGAGATTTCTCTCTCCTCATTTACATTCAAGTAGTTATTTTATATTATGCATATAAATTAGATTACATATATCAGGAAATGTATATATATGATCCCTTAGATTCTAATTTCAGGTAAATATGATGATATACCCATTTTTCTCTCATTAAACATTTTTATGAATTCTTATGTCATGTTGTTATGCTTCTGAAATTGCACTGCACTTTTCCAAGCCAAAGTCATTGTGTAGTGAATACCATGACCATTTCCCTATCAAGGGTATTCTCCTTTACGAACATTTACTTATTGATTAAACAGTTTCATGTATGTATTCAATATTCTTTTATCTTGTAATAAATTATAGTGTTTATTGATTTCATGTTGTATGATCCATGTGGCACACTTTTGCATGAAATGAAATGATTAAGAAGGGTGTGACCTGATAGCAGTCCAATACATTGGGTAAAGATTAGTATCATGATACTTCAAGTTCAATGAGTCATTAATCATGCTAATTAATGTGTAATTAGGGTTTACTCATGATTCATGTGAAATGATCCCTAGCTCAATATAATATCACAATAAATGTTGTTTCCACATTTCTAAGATATAATAATCATGTTATATCATTTATTTATAATCATGTATCTCTTGTGCTCCATTATATTGTCTAACATGTACTATATAATTCATGTTATTCCTTTTTTACTCCTTTTCTAGGCTTTATAGCTCACCCTTTTTTATGAATTTCCTCTGGTTATCCCATGCAATGCTATGTATGAAGGAATGTTGTGGTCAGGGAAAAGAAATTTTCAAAAAAGATGTTGTGTTTGATATTCTAAGTTGTTATGTAATGTAACAAAATTTTCAACACACTACACCTATAGATCCTTAGAGTAACCTTAGGTGTAAGTTTATGTAATAAATAATGTTTCTGTGTGTAATAAAGAGTATGGTTATTATAGTTGTTATTAGAGGATATGTTTAGTTATTTTTGATATTAGGATTAGAAAACCCTAGTGAATTCCTTAGGGATAAGACTTACTATAATAAAAATATCCCAAAATTTTTGTGATTATAGTGTAAGTGGTTTATCAAGAAAATAAATCCCTGTCTAGATACGAATAAGTAGAGGCTTCTCTGGTAAATATGTATCTAGGGGTAAAACCTGAAAAACCTGCTTTGATCTTGACTCGAATGGGAACTAGTGCATGACAATGGGCCTTGCTACACTCTTGTTTACGACACTAATGGGGGGATATTATATGGTAATTTCATAATCTTAGTATGAACCATTATTAAGGGATTAAGAAAAATTCCCCAAAGAATATATGATGGAAAGTAGATCATGGATAATATAGATTGAAGCCTATAAGTTAAAAAAAATAAATGAAATTTATATGTTATCCCTTTTGTCATTGTATTATACATTATGTGTTACCCCTACCATTCCTTTTATTCAATCCAATGTCCAGTAATAGGAGAACTTGGGTTAAAACCCGATGCAAAGATCAATGTGATGACTGTTCTAATGAGATTCCCAATACAATGGGAGCGGTAATCACAAAATTTGTAACGATACTCTCTAAGTTAACTTAGGTTTTGAATTAGAACATAGGTGAAGAGGAACGTTCACCCCCCCCCCCCTCCCAAAGAAATAACAATCCACAATAGAGATCTTTATTTGAAAAAAGTCTTCCTACTTTTAATAGATCATTTGATCCCTCAATCACCGAACAATGGATTAACTCCATTGAGAAGTTCTTCTCCATCCTTAAATGTTATGAAAAATGGAAGGTACTTGTGGATTCTTATCGTATGGAGAGTGAAGCTGATCTATGGTGGAAATTGATCAAAAATACAAATCTTGATGAAGATATTGAGTCATTGGAATGGTATGATTTCCATAAAATTCTTTTCGATAAATATTTTTTGTGCACCCTCCGACTTAAGATGGAAAGGTACTTAATTTCCCTCAAGAAGAAGGATGAATAATCCATGAGATCGTATAAGTAAAACCACACAAGGCTTTCATGATACACCACTGGCTTTGTCGTTACCCCTGAATTCATGGTTTACCACTTCATTGGTGGGCTAAAACCTAGCCTAAAAAAATCTTTAGTGATCTTGGACTTTGATAGATATGAGGAAATTGTCTGATGTTTCCTTAAAGATGAAATTGAGATCGGAGAATCTCAGGGGTATCATGGGGATAAGAAGTGGAAAGTGGAAATTAATTCTAGCGGTCCGATGGATAAATCCAATAGTTATTAGAAATTTCAGCATCCCAATTTCCAACGGTGTGGAAATAAGAACCATAGACATTTCTTGAAGGGGACGAGGACATTCATTAGGTGCGGAAGAGAAGGGAACTTGGCCCTTAACTACCGACAAGAAAAACATGTTGTTGTGACTGAGGAGAGGAATGCTCCGTTCGACCCACAATGCATTGTTCATTGCCTCAACTCCAAATAACCAGGGATCTTTGAAAACCAGTTCCCTAAGAAAAGGGTTTTCGGATGCAACCAACAACCTCCAAGGCAGCAATGGAGAAATTCTTCCATCACTACTACCGGATCGAACCCTGTAAATGAAATGATGATAGTTATTCTAGTTATTCATTCAAGAATAGATAAAATACCTTTTGATTCAGGTTCTACGCATTCTTTTATATCTCTAATGTCTATTATAATAATCCCAACACCCCCAAAAATCATAGAAGTAGAGATTTCAGTGAGAATGAAAAATGGAGAAATTATTGAATCCCATGAATATAACTCCTCCCTTGTCATAATTTGTTGATTGAACTTCATGGAGAACCTCATCATACTCCCTTTAGGGGAATTTGATTAAATTCATGGCATGGATTTTCTTTTCCTATATAGAGCTAACATAAATTTCTATGAGAGGGAAATCACACTCTATATGGAAAATCGACCCCTGATTCTATACGAGTGTAAGGAGGAGGATGAATCTTCTTTAGCACCATCATATCAAGCGTGGATATTACTACCCTATGATAATGCATATCATTATCAGATTATTGACTCTAATAAAGAAACCATCCTTGAAGACATGTCTATTGTGAAGGAATCCACTGAAGTATTTCCCTAGGAATTTCCTAGTCTTCCTCTTTGAAGAGATTTTGAATTATCGATTCATCTTATACCTGATGATTTTCTAGTATCCAAAACTCCATATACAATGTCTATTGTGGAGCTTGAGGATATAAATAAAAAACTATAGGAGAATCTATATAAAGGGTTTATACGCCCAAGTGCTTCACTATGGGGTGCAGTAGTCCTCTTCATCAAGAAGAAAGATGGGCCAATATTCCTTTGCATTGATTATATTGGGCTCAAAAAAATCATGATAAAGAACAATTATCATCTACCCTGAATTGATGACATGTTTGATCAGCTACGTGGAGCACAATACTTCTACAAGGTGTATTTGCATTCGGGATACTACCATGTAAGGGTGAAGGAGGATGATATCACCTTGACTATTTTTCATACAATGTACAGGAACTATGAATTCATAGTAATTCCATTCAAACTCACTAATGCTCCAGAAAACACCATGGACATGATGAATAGAGTCCTTAGAGATTACCTATACAAATTTTTTCTAGTTATTATAGATGATATTCTAATATAATTAAAAACCAAGGAGGATCATGAGGAGAATATATGCATTATACTAGATACCTTGTGAAAGGATAAGCTCTATGAAATATATATAATGTGTGATTTCTGGTTGAAGTAAGTCTCATTATTGGGATATATTGTCACAAGAAATGGGATATCTATGGATCCCTCCAAGATATCTGCAATTGAAGGATGGTCGAGACCATCATGAATGACAGCTATTTGTAGATTCCTCTGGTTATCTCGATATTGTCGCCAATTTGTGAGAAATTTCTCATGATTGTAAATCCCTCTTACCATGCTAACATGGAATGGAGTAAAGTTTTCTTGGAGTGATGAATATGAAGATAGCTTAAAGGAGTTGAAAAAGAGGCTTATCACTACACCTGTGCTCATAGTAACCACAAGGGGAGATCATTTTTTGGATTATAGTAATTTTTCGAAGAAGGGCATGGGATATGTGTTGATGAAAAAATGATATTCGTTACCTATGATTCAACGCAATTGAAAGTTCATGAGAAAAACTATCAAACACATGATCTGAAGTTGGCTATAGTAATCTTTTCTTTAAAAATGTGTCAATATTACCTCTTTAGGGAGAAGTGTGAAATATATATGAATCAAAAAAGCCTCAGTTATATATTAACATAGAAATATTTGAATATGCACCATTGAATATAGCTAGATCTAATCAAAGACTATGATATCTCAATGCATTATCACCTTGGGAAAGTGAACAATGTGGAAGATGCTATAAATAGAAAGGACCTAGTGATTCTATTATGGATGAGAATTGAAAAGGATCCAATCTTCTTAGATTTGATAAAGATGTACATGGGAATCATAAAGAAGGTAAAATCATCAATCCATTCAAAAGTTATTTCTCAACCATCTTTTTTGGAAGGTTAAAGGATGCTCAAAAGGTTGATGTGGGAATTCAGAAGAAAGTGGAAACTATTAGAAAAGGGAAATCCTTGGAGTTCAATATTAAGGAAAAAGGAATTGTGAGATATGGGACAGTACTATGTGTTCCCTAAAATCTGGAGTTAAAGAATGAACTTTTGGAGGATTCACATAGTTTGAAATTATCCATTCACCCAAGAAACACAAATATGTGGTGAGATCTCCAAGATCATTATTGGCGGGATAACATGATGAAGGAGATCATCGAGTATACATCAAAGTGCCTAGTATGTTACCAAGTGAAGTCTAAGAGATATAAGTCTTAGGGGATGATGCAACTATTACCCATACCAACATGGAAATGGGAGAACAACATAAATTACTTTGTCATGATACATACAATGATATAAAAATGAAACAATCCTACCTAGGTTGTTCTGGATTGTCTTATAAAGACTACACACTTCATTTAAATTCAATAGGATTTCTCATTGGATCAACAGGAACAGATATATATCATAGAGGTGTTAAGGCTGCATGGAGAACCACTATCAATTATATCCTATCGAGATCCAAGATTCACCTCGATGTTTTAGAAGATTCTTCAACAAGCTAAGAATAATGAGCTAAAATTCAGTACAGCTTATCATCCTCACACTAATGGACAATCTGAGTATACTATCCAACCACTTGAGGACATGTTGAGATCATGCTCAGTGGACTTCAAATCAGGATGGGATCAAAATCTTCTTCTGGTTGAGTTCTCTTCCAATAACACTTTTCACTCAAGCATCCAAATGTGTTATTATGATTCCCCTCTTGGGAAGAGGTTCAGAACACCGACATGTTGGGATGAAGTTGGGGAGAGAAAACTCTGAGGTCCAGAAATGGTCGATGAAATGGTAGAGAAGGGTAAGACCATCCATAAGCACATTAAACCTTTTCAAAGTTGACAAAATAGATATGATGATAATCATTGACGATACCAAGAGTTTGATATTACATATATGTTATTCCTCCACATATCACCATGGAATAGAGTTATGAGATTTTTTACGAATTGAAAGCTTAGTCCAAGGTACATCATTCCTTTTGAGATCCTTGATTGCATTGGAGAAGTTCCCTATCAACTAGAACTCCCACCAAACCTATCTCAAGTACATGATGTATTCCATGTATCATTCTTGAGGAAGTACAAATCTGACTCATCGCATGTACTCAATCCATAGGTGGTACCATTTGAGAATGACCTCTCCTATAAAGACAAGTCAGTGAAGATGCTATATCGTATTGAAAAAGTTCTATGAAATAAGGAAATGCCCCTCATCAAAGTGTTTTGGAGAGACCACAAGTTTGAAAAAGAAACGTCGGAATTAGAGGAAGTGATGTAGCAGAGTTACCCTCATCTGTTTTAGTGTTGGAAAACAAATTTCGAGGGATAAATTTATTAATGGGGAAGATTGTAATGACCTAGACTTTTATTAATAAAAAAACTTCTTGATATAATTAAATGTATTACTATGTAAAATTGATATATAAGACATATTCAATTCCTTGGTTTTATTCTTTTGGATTTTAAAATACCATTACAAATTATTATCATTTCTAATATAGATGTCGAATATTGATCATATGATTATAATAAATATAGGGCTTTAACAAATCCAATTTACTCAGAAAATGGAAGCGATGGCCTCATCCAGTATAATTTCTCCGTAGGAAGTCCATTTGTCAGAGCTCGGAAAGGAGGTAGCATCACTGGGCTTTGCTCTTGAGAAATCCCAATCCAAGCTTCAACATGTTAATCTTGAATGGATTTTTCTACATGAGAAGTGGAAGTTGATAGAGATTACCACCCGAGAAATGTTATCTGAGCCGCCCCAAGAGTCTATCACCATCTCATACCTTACCATTTGGTTTTATGAAGGTGTTATAAGGGTTAATTTAACAATATCCAAGCACTATAATTATACGAATTAATTTTTTATAGAAAAAATATTATACATTCATTTTATTATTGTTACTTTGTTAGTAGTTTTTATAGAAAAAATATTCTTTTTTGATAATATTCAATTAAGAAATATATTTCTATGAATTAATGGATTTTTGAATTAAATAATATTTTTATAAAATATTATTACTAAATTACTTTTTATTAAATTTAAATGATCATATAATTTTTTATGAATACAAATGTAATTTTTATTACGGGTTGAAAGCTGTTTTTGTCAATACCAATGAATTTTCTATAGATGTTGGTTTTTATTTTAAAAGTAGAAAAAATAAAATATTTAGAAAATTATTTAGAAAAAATGAATATCATTTTTGGATTCATAATGTTGAAGTTATCTAAGAGTGAACTTTTCATAATTTTATGAGACAATCAAATTTTTGGGTAAAAAATAAATATCGTTTAAATAGATAATGTGTATTATGACATCATAATGGGCCAATACTGATGAAATAAAATAATATAAAAGGTATATTTGGAAAATAAATGTTTTAACTTTAAAATAATGTGATTTTATATTTCTCTGATTAATTTTATGGTGCCTTAGTGGACCCTCTAATACATATTAAACATTTTAACATTTTAAAACGATTTCCTTGATAGTGTGAGTCATCTCCACATAATAAATCCTAATATTTTATTATTTTCAACCATAGGCCTTATAAAATAATGTTTTCCAATTTAATTTGTTATAAACCATTGGAAAAAATTGGTTGGTTTGTTGTTTTGATTTTTTTAATGTATAGTGTCCAGAACCTAAATAATAAAGAATTCCCTCTCATTTCATATATAAACCCACTAAATATTCCATTCCTCTTCACTAAAACCATTTGGATCTCTACCAACAATTTTAATCCTCTCCTTATAATCCTCTAAAGGATCACCTTTCTCCCTATAAGCCTCTCTCAATTTTCTCCCAAGCCTTTGGGACCACACTTCAATGTAAGGGATTTCTTCCTTCCTTATTTATATCCAACTTTTCATATATTTGTATTCCCTTTTGTATTCAATTAAAAATATAGGGGTATGATTTAAAACCTCCCCTATACTTTCCTACTTGTGTTTTAAGAATGATTAACCCTTTCTATCTCATTAATTTCTCCCATGTACACCCGTTACAAAGTCGAAATTCCATAAGGTGTTTCTCTCTCTTTATTTACATTCATGAAATAATTTTATATTATGCATCTAAATTCCATTAAAAAAGTTTTTACATGCATATATATTACCCCTTACTGTCCATTTCATGTATATATTATGAGATATCCCTTTCCAGCTCATCAACTATTTTTATGAATTCTTATGTCACGTCGTTAGGTAGCTGAAATTACACCGTGATTTTCCAAGCCAATGTCATTATTTAGTGAATACCATGATCATTTCTCTATCAAGGATATTCACCATTATGAACATTTAAATAATTATTATAGAGTTTCATTTATTTATTACTCATTCCTCTATATTGTAATAAATGATGATGCAGAATGATTCCATGTTGTATGATCCATGTGGCACACTATTGTATGAAATAAAATAATTAAGAAATGTGAGCTCTAATAGCACTCCAATGAATTGGGTAAATATTAGTATCATGATACATCAAGTTCAATGAATCTTTACTCATTCTAATTCAAGTGTAATGCGGGTTTACTCCTACTTCATGTGCAATGAGTCTTGGCACATGCTAATTTCTTATTCAATGTTGTTTCCACATTTCCAAGCTTTGACAATCATGTTATATCATTAATTTTTGTTCATATATCTATTGTGCACCGTTGATATGCGTATTTTATAACATGTACTATATTCTCCATGTTATTCCTTGGTTACTCCCTCATTAGGCATTATATATAACCCTTTTTAATACTTTTCCTTAGGTTATCCCATGCAATGATAAGTACGAAGGAATGTTGTGGTCATGTAAAAGATTTTTTCAATAAAGATGTTATCTTTTATGTTCTAAGATGTTATTTAATGTTCCAAATTTACCAAGACACTAGACCTCTCGGTCCTAATAGTTGACTTAGGTGGGATTTTCGGTAACAAATGATATTTATGTGTGTCATAAATATTAGGTCTGTTATATGGTATATGTTTTTGTATGAATGATTCAATGATAATTTATTCCATACTTTCTTTGTTAGGGGGATTAACATTATTAATTCTATATATTAAATCTTAAGATACTTGGGTGATCATGGATACATGATTTTTCACTCCAACTCCTATCATGTTTGGTTTCTTATTAGAAAAATCATTACATTATCCATATCACTCATTATTAACATGATTCATCATAGTTTTAACCACAGACTAAAAACAAAAATGATGGTGTGATTATAAACAAAAATATTAGAGTAATAAATCATATGAACAAAAAATAAATCTTATGATGTCAAAATTTATGAAACCATTATTTTTACCTATATCATTTTAAGTTAATCCTACATCACTTTTGGTTCATCATAGGTTAGTTTATATTCTATCCTCTTATTATTAATATTATATTCCCTATAAAATATCTAAACCTTGTTTTAATACTAATTTAGGTGATACAAACATATTACATCATGTCACATGAATACTCATTACATATCAGAATAAATCACACCATAAAACCCTTTCATTTAATGTATTTATATATTAGATACATAAATAACTTATTTTACAAAAATAATTCAATACCTCACATAAATATTCTTCTTGTGTGATACCATTTTTAGAAACAGAATTTGTAATACCCTTATTGATAACCTGAGGATTGAAAATATAAGAAAGGGTGAGCTCAGATACTCAATAAGTGTAAAAATAATGGATATAAATCAAAGATAATAAGTTATTAAAATATAGGAATGTGGGTATGAGAAAATAATAAGGGGTAATTTTCATAACATATGGTAATAATACCCCCTAAATCATTGATAAAAAATCATGATTCATGGAATTAGTATTTCTCATAACATCATACATGAGTACTAAGAGCATAAAAACATGATTCAACACTAATGAGCTTTAAAAACATAACAAAGGTATACGAATATGGAATATAAATAAGCATAGAAAATCATTTCCTCTATTAAAACTCACTTCCACGACCATTATCTCCTAGTGTATAGAGTATTATCCTTTATTGGTTTCACTGACCATTCCCATTAACATAGTGAAAAAAGTCTTATAGGGGTTCAGGTTCCCTCCCCCAGTGAAGAAATGTCACTTAATATGATATTAATAATTATAAAATTCATTAGAGGGATATATATTTTTTATCCCAATCATCACATGATTAAAAATAATACATATATATTTTATATGAATATTAAAAAATTCTTAATTACATAATTTCTTAATGATCCTATGAAAAGAAACATGTTTCTTAAAAACTTCCATAATAAATTATCACAATCCATCCCAATAAATAATGTGAATGGTATCATTAAATAATATTCATAGTGAATTATATGAATCATTAAGGTATATTAACATAGAATAAAACACTTTTATAAGAGAATTAAAATTTACTTGATAAATAAGAATAAACACCCTTTAAAATTATTATTTATTTTATCAAAAAAATTATTTATGATTTAAAGGGAATAAAAGGTTTTTTTCAAAACCATTAAAACATAAAAAATATGTATCTTAAATAAAATTTATAAATACATCATGAAAATATTTTCATATAGATATCATTTTAAAAGGCGTATTTCTATCACACTTTTGTAATGATGGTCAATGTCAGCCGAAAAGAACTATACTATAAATGTTAAAAGAAGATTACTTTTGAAAATATATCATGTCCATTAAAAATTAATTATGTAATAATAGAATAATATATAATTATATTTATATAATAATATTTAAAATAAATACATAGAGTTGAATGATTCTTGACAAAATAGAAGAGATAATATTGGATCCACTTAAAACATCCTTTTGGTCATATTTTGAACAAAATGGATGTTAATTGGAATGAATTTATATAAACACAATGAATAAATTTAGGTGATGAAAATATATGTGTTTTAGATAGAATAATATATAATTTACCTAGCATGAATTTTAAATATAAATAATCATCATTTTGAATTTATAATGGTAGAGAAACCCTAACCATTACACAAGAGTTCCATGAAAGATATTTAACCATTTATATAATAATCATAGACATATTAATCTCTTATTTAACACTATTATTTATATATATTATATTTTATACTCTTAAATTTTAATCATTCATTATACATATATTAGTTAGTTATTATATATTTTCATCATCATATGTTAATGACTTTGATTATTTCGTACAAGTTCTACAGTGATGATTTCGGTACTCATTCATTGATACAAGGTTCATAAATCCCATATTATTAAATCTAGTTTAATTATTTTATTAAAATAATTTATTTAGTATCTTCTCAATTTAATTAACGATATTTATAGTGTTTTCATAATAGAATCCATGATGAGAAAGTTTCGGGTAATATTTAAATAATAATAAGTTACTTTATAATGACCATTAATTTATTATGTCTCCCATATAGAAACATATTCATGAAATAAATTAATTTTTAATATAATTTACTACCATTATTTGTACTATGATTCTCATTCATGTCGGAAATGTTGAAGATATCATCCAATCATTCATGTAGGTGGTTGAACTAACCCAAACTAGAACATGTTATATTAATGAATGGGTATCTGTATAGGGTTATATAATATTAACACCATTTATTCCTAATAAAAAATAATTTAAAAAAAAAATTATAGTAGATAATGATATTTTTATATATTATATATAAAAATCTTTTTGAAAAGGATGGTAATGTACAATCTAATTATATTTATTAATTCTCTCCTTCTTCATTCGAGTTCCTTCAAAATTAATGATTTTGAGTTACTTATTTGACCAAAATACAATAAACATATAAAAAGGATTTTGGAGAGGGAAAATATAATGATATTAAATATAAAACTATTATTTTTAGTTTTTTTATGTATGGTGGATGATCCATTTATAGTTGACTTTTGGAGTGGTATTTTAACAAATTTTCATTCCATTAATGTATAAGGTTTTAATTTTTGAATAAAAACAGATAAAATGTGTATAAAATTGATATGGATCATGTAACACCTCATAAAAATTATATGTAACGTTTCTTTATTTTTTATGTCTTTACCACTTAGTTTAACCCTTTTACAACATTTTACCTTTACAATGTTAACTCAATTTTTATCTTGGTAACTTATTTTTTTCTTAAAAATTAAATTAACATATTAACTTGTTTATATTTTATGATTAAAAATTTATAATCCATTTAATATAATTCAATTTATATATATGATAATTTTAACTTCTAAATGAAAATAATATATATATATATATCTATTTTTATTTAAAAATGAATTTTTAAACACTGGATATTCTTAATCATAATTCATATCAATTACTAATAAAATGAGTGTTTATATATTTATTATATCCTGAAACATTACATTATATTTAATATATCTTAAAAATTACATTATATTGTTTCTTGAAACAGTACAACATATTAAGGTAAAAAGAAATCATAATTAAAAACCGTTCTTTAAAAAAATATTTTTTAAACATTATATAATATTACCCAAATCCCCTTAAAATTATTTATTTATTTATTAAAATAATAAATATTACCAATATATAAGAATTAAATTATTTATTTTTAATTTATAAATTTATCAAATAATTCATTGATAATAATAATAATATATAATGAATAAAAATAAATTTTATAATAAAATATTTTAAGTATCCCTATATTTCATTATTGATTTTTCTATTATTGTTAATTATATTATTTTAAATTCATTTATAAAGATTAAATACATTCATAACCAACAACCATATATCCAACAACCATATTTCTAATGACTGTATTTTCAATAATCATATTTCTAACAACTATATATTCAGTGGTCATATTTTATTATTACATATAGCCTTACAAACATATCTAATATTAATTAACATATTTATTTATATCTCGACATGTATATTATATTTCTTTTATTTTACCTTATTTTTCTATTTATAATCAAGTTAATGATCTTTAAGGAAAATCATGAGAATAAAGATTTTATCATTATGGTATTTCTATTTACTTGAGGATTTATTCCACTTGTACATCTCTTAATAGTGTTTCATATTGTATTATCATAATGTATTAATGATTATATTTAATTGAAATGTGTTATCTAAATAATATTAATTGGGGTTAATTTTATTTAGAATTTGTTTGTGAAAGAATCTATTAAACACAAAATTCATTTAGAGGAGAAAATACATATCAAAATCAAGAGGTGTTACATATTTTAAATTATAATTGATGGTTTTCTCTAGTTATGGTGGGTGTAGTATTGATTGATGATGATAAAAAATATTGATATTGATGGACATGTAAAGAGAAATGTATTAGCCACACTTTTATATAAGGAATTTATAGTGTTCAGGGGACCAAGAAAAAATGTATCTCAGTGAATATTTGAAATATTCCTAAATGGAATATTAGAGTAAAGGATACAATACCATAAAATTGTGTTCCTAATTTTAATAAATTCTCATTCTTGAAGTTAAAATATTGGATGATTTCTTTTCTAGAGGTAATTATATTGTGATATCTATTATAGTTTTATAGAAACTCTTGAATATCTAATGATAGTCTTGATGTTGTTTCATATTTTTTCATAAAAGTATAATACTAATGTTACATAATATAAAATCCATGATCTAAATACATTTCCACTAGATTAATTTAAAATATTTTTGGTTATATATGAAATAGGGAAAGTTGATTCATTTAAGAAATTAATTAATGGTGAGAAGGAAATATCATCTGAAACATTACAGAATGAAAATGATTCTAAGGTAGTAATGGGAGATGATGAAAATTTATTTTCTAATATATATATCAATGTAAAGTTTGACAATATCATATCACTTATCTTATGATGTTTCAAAAAATTAAAAGGTAAAATACTAGTAAATTACTTTTTAATCATTTTAGTTAAGGTGGTATAATATCTATTGTAGAAAATTTTACAAAGTTTGTGGAAGAGGAAATTGAATATGAGGATAGTTCATTATATACTTTTTCTTGGAAGAAGGCTCCAAAATTCAATAAGAATCTGTCCCCTTAAATGGGAAATGAAAAAAACATTTAATAATTTAAAAGTTCGATGCATTTTTTTATGATTAAGGATGAATAATTTGATGATTGGGTAAGTGATGAAGATCAATCATCTAGTGAACATGGTGATAAATACTTGATTTTTAAGGTTAAAACTGAAGACATCTATAATGAAGGAATAAATTAGAAGATGAATATTGGAACATAGAATTTATATTAAAGATATAACTAAAGTAATATTTATAAATAACACCAAATTAGAGAAAATGTATAAGATTTTGGTAAATATACCACAAACAATTAAACGTCTTAATTAAATACCTAACTGAAAGAGAGTTGAGGATGTTAAAATAATTTGATTGGTTAAATTTAATACATTTAAATGTGAATATGTTGAATGATATGTTCGATGATAATATAAAATAAAAATTAAAAAAAATAGTAAATTATGTTTTAGGTTGAATTTTGAAAAAAAAAATTAATTTTGATTTTAGAAAATATGTTCAAGATGGTGGTGGACGATAAAAGATAAGTGATAATTCAAGTGAAATATACTTTAATGTTATTGATACCTCAAATCATTGAGAAATTAATTATATAGATTAAGAAATTCACAATGTTATGAAGAATAAGTTAAAAGGTACATAAATTTCAAAGAAGAAGAAGAAATATTCTCTAAATAGTAAATTCCTAAATTCTGAAACATATACATATGGTGACCTAAACATGAATTATGTTATAAATATAATTGTATAAAATTCAAGAAAAATGATTTACATACATGGGGACATGTTAAGAACACCACTAATTTTGGTTTTTGAATGTTCATGAAGGTCAATGGTAATAAAAGTGAATAAAATCATATAAAAAGAAGAAAACTTTTTAATACAATATATTATATATTTTAGATGAATATTAATTACATTACATAAACACATTCTTGAATATCATAAAGTTATAGTGCCTTTGAAAAATTGAAACATATACAACTGGTTCGTAAGAGTTCCACATTCTATCCCACTTAGTTCTTTATAACTATAACCCTTTCTTATACATATCACATGTAATAAATTTTATAATAACCGAGGGAAAAGAAATATAACTATGAGGGAACTCAAATTATCAATATGGGTAATCAAGTAAAATACATAGACATAATGTGTGTATAAGGGTACATTAATGTGATAATAACATATAAAATCCATACCCTCAGTATCAAAGATAAAAATATTGTTTTAGGGAATATTTATTGAATGTTTATAAGACATAAATAATAAGGAAATCAAATAAAATTATCCATGATATCATAACATTGAAATAACACATATAATTATATAATAAACATAAGAATAGAAAATTTATCCCTTGGTAGTCAAGTCTCATTTCCAAAACTATCATAGTATAATGGGTTCACTATATGAATCATCATAGTATTCAAGGTTCACTCTTAAGACTATCATAGTGGGAAAAATACATTACAAAACTAGGTTCAATCTTCATTTGAGTCCTATATATCTCATGTGATATCTATCATTACCTAATGTATTGTATGGAGATATAGATCCCACCCCTCACATAATGAATACCGTAAATACTTGTTCTATAATTTTATAAAACACTCATCATATTATAACCAAAAAAATAAAGTGTGTTTCATAAAATTTTAATCATTACATAACCTATATAAATTAAAAAAAATTCAAAATCATTTCAACATAGCATAACCCATCGAAAAAGAAGAGGGTTTCTTAATCATTTTATTATAGTATAACCCATAGAAGAGAAATATGTTTCATAATATTTTCATCATTTCATCACAGAATTACCTATGGAAAATGAATCTAGAATCATTGGATTTTTATCATGGTATAATCAATGTAAGAGAAATAGTTTTCATAATCATTTTTCATCATAAACAAAAAACATTTAGAGAAATAATAAGAATGGTATCATTAGATAATATACCATGTAAACCATAAGTAACATTAAAGTATTTCATCTTAGATGGAAAATGATTTAAAAAGATCACTTCTAATATTTCATGAGTAAAATAACCATTATATCAAAATCATTTATTAAAACTAGAACTTCATAAAATATATTTAATATCATTTTCTTTGAATGTGAACATTGAAAACTTATAAATGATGATTTAAAAAAAATTAAAACATTTCTTGAGGAAAATATCCATTACATAATAAGAAAGAATTTTATAAAAAATAAAATATATTCAAAATCCTTATATTTTAAAATAACCTTTGAAACATTTAAAGTAATATTTAAAAAACTGAGTGTAACTGATGGTGGAGAATTTTATACACATTAAATCAACGTTTCCCTTCATATTTTCATTAAAATATTAACAAACCATGTTTAGAAGATGATATGAATATTACTTTTAAAACACATTGTGAAAATTAAAACATGGGTAAAAATTCCTTTAATAAATTATTTGGGGAATTTTTTAAAAAATATTATTTTTAAGAAAGCATGGATATGGATAAAAAAAATTTCTGATCAAAGGGAGAAATAAAGATGGTTTCTGATAAAAACATTCTTTTAGTATATTTAATCCTTTATGAGATGAAAATAAAAGTAACTCATGTATTATATTGAGATAAATATTAGAGAATATATTTCATGAGTTTCATGATATATGGATAATAATATTTCATCATCAGATGCATAAACGTAATCAATCCCGATAAACAATGAGATTATATCATAAGACCCATAGCACTTTAGTAACATTCAATTATAAACCGCAAGAAATAACAACATTAATTGAAAAGTATAATATCATGAGAATAAATAAATTCATGATATTACCTTTCAATGGTTAAATATATACACCTTATAAAAAAGATAGGTGAAAACATAACCTATATCTTAAAGAAAACAAATTTAGAATAAAATCCCTTACCACATTGGTAACTTTTGAACCATAAACCCCATGAAATACATATGCTCGAATGGATCTGTAAATCCCAAAAACATATATGATAATAACCATAAAATACATTCATGGGTAGTATATAAACTAAATAACATAACCAAGTGGTGAATTTGGAATATATCTCAATGAAAATAAAAGTGAGATAGAAATCCCTTACATTAAGTCTTGACCTACTTCGTACACATTAGAACATAATTTGTAATAAATAAGAAATTTATTATATATATTATATAACCAAAATTATATACATATTTATATATCATTCCATATATTATTTACTTATGACCATTTGTTATTTTTTATAAATAATTGCATGTTAAATTTATGTTTTGGGAAATAACTGCATTATTTTGTTATATCTGTTATGATTAGATATTCTTGGACCTCTTACATTGATCATGATTCCATCATCTATAGAATTTTATACTTGATATAGATATCATATATATTGAATATATATATATGTATATAAACCTATAAAAGCATTAGATATAAAATAAAAAAACATTATTTATGGAGAAGGAATATTTTATGTACGCATGAACGTTGTTTCCATTTTCTTGATGGATGAAACAGAAGAAAGGTAAATATTATATTAACATTAAAAAATAATTTTTATATCTTATTTATCACCAATATTCATTAACTTTATCCTTATTACCTTCAATTAATATCATTAGTGATAAAAAATCACCTTTTTTCATGTTAGTAGTCCACAATACACACAAAATGAGTTATCGTATCCCCCACAGAATGGGAAGTGAGAAGGTATATTTGGTATCATTATTATAGAGGTATAAATAAGTAAAAAATATCATATATATATTCATTTATTATATACTTATTACCATCCAAGTATAATTTAAATGGAAAAAAAGATCACATTGATTTGTGAGGTAGTAGTCCTCTATACACACGAGGGACATTATTGTTTTCCAATGGGATGATAGGTATAACGGTAGATGTGTAATTTTAATTATATAGGTATAAAAATATAATAAATATAACATATGAACATTAAATTCATCATTAAATCTATCCATGAGAGATGGTGATGGAAAATGTATAACATCAGTTCGCAATATCGTAGTCTTCCATACATACAAATAATGATTTATTATCTCATTTTATGAAATATGAGAATGATTTAGCTAATTAATATAAATTAATAACATATTAGTATATTTATGATATAGTTGTTATTATATCAGCATACATTAATAATAATTTATGGAGATGGAGAGTGGCTAAACCAATGAGTAGGAATGGCCAAACCCATGGGTTTTGGAAGTGTGGAGAGGGGAAGAGAGTGAACGGCCTTTTATAAATGAGGTGAGTGGCACAATTATAATTTTTGAAAATAAAATGTTGTACCCACTTTTTTCATGTGACCACGGATAAAAAATGGACCATAATCATGACTATAAGATATTTGGTTAAAATATGTCCACCCAAAGTGTATTGAGAATGCTTTAGGTCTTCTATAACCCCTATCCTTTTAGTTTAACCCCTAGTAAACCCATTTCAACCTTAACCACGGTAATTATTTTTTATGTTTTTTACTATTCATTATGTTTAAAAATTTAGTAGATTTTATTATATATTATAAATTATTATAATTAGAAATATGAAATCCATTATTCCAAATTCCATTCACCTAAATGGAAAAACATTAATTTAAAATTAATCCATCAGACATGATGAAAAAATGGGTATCCATAGAGAAATTCCCATAAAGTTTGAAACGTTGTTGTATAAAAATCCAAAAACAAATTGATAAAAATGACCTAATTAGGATTAATAGATATATAATCAAAAAAAATTACCTTTAAAACCATCTTAAAAGAAATTATGTTTTTAAGAGCATTAAATGAAATGGGAATCATTAAAAACAAGTATTTTCACTCTTTATAAATAAATTTATCTTCTAAGGAAATTTTAAAAAAACAACCTAATATAATTTTTTACCTGGTGATTTAAAAAATGAATTTCATTTTTTCAATTACATTTTATAAAATTTTCAATAGTTAATATTATAAATGTTTGAAAAATGTGATAAAACTTTATTTTAGAAAAATAAAATTTATAGCATAAAATTATATTTATTTTATGAAATCACTAATAAACAAATAATATGAATGTTAAATATTACATTTTTATATATTATATAAATTTCATTAAAACCATTAACCAAAAATAATTTTTTTTTAATTTATTGAGCTAACTCATGTTTGTGTCCATAAAAATAGATTTCATAAAAATATTTTCTTTATTTTCAATTTGTTTTTTATTTAATGTATAACCAATTATCCAAAAAATAATTTATTTTATAAACATATGTAATCAATACATTTTGATAATTTAGTTAAACATATTCATACCTTAAATTTCAATGGTAAGGTGATAACTATCAGAATATTTTAATAGTATGTCACAATTCATTTAAACTTGGTGTTTCATATAATAGAGGCTAAACTCAGTGTTGTGTATAATGTATGGTAAACATAGTGTTGCATGTAATGAAAGGTAAAATCAATGTTTTATATAACACAAAATATTAAAAGATTATATTTATTTCAAAAAAATAATTTACAAAATATCTGGGTTTTACATTCTTTCCCCCTTAAAATGAATTTATCACTCTAAATTCATCACTTTAGTAACAATAATATATGATAATTAATCCTCATTACATCATCAGCTTCCTAGGTCTATTCCTTAAGCTATTTTGTTTTTTAAAAAACAATGACCATTTTAGTGGTTTTTTTTCATTGAAATTTCTTTACACAATCCATGATCTTCACCGGTTTTTCTTCATAAGAAAGATAAATCTCCAGTGGTTCACCCTTAATGTTAAGTACATGCGATGGATCATGTTGGTACTACTTGAAGAGAGTTACATGGAACACATAGTGAACTTTTGAAAGGTTATATGGATGTTCCAAACTATAATACACCTTTGTAATAAAATCAATAATTTAATATAGACTGATATACCTAGGCATTATTTTTCCACCCTTTCATCCATAAAGAAATTCATAGAAACACATTATCTATAACATTAAATTCTAGATCAAGTTATCCATTTCTAGAATATATTTTCTACCTACTTTGTTCCTCCTTTATTTTTTATTCAATGGATCTAAATTTATTTATTATTTCTTTCTCAATATCTAGTACTAATATCTTACTTTCTCTAACATCATCCTAGTATGTTGGAGTTCAACACTTATTTACATAAATATATTTATAATGATCCATATAAATGACCATGTAAATTCTATTTTTCTGAGAAAAATTAACTAGTTGAAGGTGTTGATCACAAACACCATTGAAATTCACATCATAGGTTCTTATAATGTCCTATAGCATTTGGATTGTTCTTTCAAACCGACCATCTGTCGCAATTCGGAAACTTAGCTCTATATCTGGGTCATAGTGAATACTTCTCTAGAACATTAATGTAAATCTCAGATCCCAGTCAGATACAATAAAATGTTGTACTCCATTTTACATTAACACATCCTTAATGTATATATAGGAAATATAATCCATGTAAAATTCATCTCTAATAGAGATGAATTTTACTGACTTTGTATGGTGATTTACTACAACCCATGTATCATTATTCTCTTTAGATGTTTTTGAGAGTCCGAATGAAAATCCCATGATGATGTTTTATCATTTCGTTTCTCTTATGGATAATGGATGTAGTATCCTTTTATAAATTTGTTTCATATCCTTAACGTGACAACATAATGAACATCAAGATATATACTCGAAAATATCTCCCTTTCTGTATTCCCATTATAAATAATCATTTACATGGTTCAGTGGTAGGAGTTATACCCTTATCTGACTTCGGTTGTAGGTTTAGGACCCACATCCCTTCCAGATGAAAAATTTTTCTACATAGCATATGGGTTATCTTTTTTCTAAATATATATTAATATATATCCTAAAACATTTTAAAATTTCATTACCTTATAATTAAATTAACATAAATGATAAGATAAACCATAAATGTTTTTAATACCTTTAATCATATTCCTAAATTGTTTTAAGGAATTCCTCCTCAAATAATTTAATATTCCTCTAAAATATATATATAATGAAAGTGTTTTATTTTCATAAATTCTTCCTAAAATATCCTTAATCATGAAAATATATTATCACATAATACCTCAATATATGTTTCAATGAATTTGAACTTATAATAAACCATATACTCAAATACCCTTGATGGTATCCATAAATCTTATTGTATTCTTATATGGTGACATATATTCTACCAAAATTAACACAATCCTTAAAAGCTTCATGATACTTAGAACCCAAATACCATTGGTAAAAATACTTCTATAAAGTATTCCTCGAATCCCAATACATAAATACTTCAATCCTTCAACTTTAATAATTTACATGGAGTAGTTACTTTCATGGTATAGAATTTAATTCATGATACCTAGAATTGAGTTGGATAATTTCCATGATCCCAAAAAATAATACATTGAAATCCTCGACAATTTTTCACTCCTTGTCCTTATTTTCCTCACTGAAAACATATTCCCCTACATTTTAGATATTCTTGTAGGTGCTTCTTCCCACCATCGTGACATGTAGGAAGCTAGATCTTCTATCATTTATATTCACTACCACACGAACATTAATAAATTTTCATCTTCCACTTATTTGATTATTTAAGAATATTGCTGAAGTTCACGTTGTTATTTATATATCATGATAGCTGATTGGGAATTAAAATTTTTTTCTCTCCAGTCATCAACCAATTTGGTTTCTCATAGTCACCTAATTTTCCATTAGATTAAGTGTTATCACGATTCCTTCTAGTGATATCAATTGAATAAAACCAAAAAACATAGTTTGAGAAAAACTAATCATATTGTAAAACCATATAATCTAAAAAATATCTTATATGATTTCAAAATCATAACACCTTTTTTTCAATATATGATACATTAGTCTTAAAAAAGTTTATTCATGATCATTATTCAAATCCTTCCAAATGGTTTGTAAAGAGTTTGTGAATTCCCAAAGAATTCCCCTAGGGAGTGTCAAAAAAAGTGTGAAAAAAGTCCCATTATCATGCACCAAGTAATGATTGAGTCCAGATCAGTGCGCCCTTTTAAGAGTTTCTAACCCTTGGTATAACTATGGAGAAGCCACATCCACTTTTTGTATCAAAAATGTTATGTAATTTCTCAAAAACCACTCCCTCTATCCTTATTCAAAATTCCAAAATATTTTCTTATACTTATAATTGTCCTTATAATTATCCTTAACATATCCTTAGGGGTCTCACTAAAGTTTTCTTATCCTATATTCCAAAAGATAACTAAACCTCTCCTCTGATTCCAACTATAAACATAAAAACCTATTATGCATAAATGCTACATTTTTTAAATGAATAATAATTAAATTACACAAACACATGAATGTTGATCCTAAAGGTATAGTTCTTTTGGAATCCTTGAAACAAAAACTATTGGTTCATAAGAGTTATAAATTATATCCCAATTAGTTCCTCATAACTATAACCCTTATTAGACATATCCTACCTAATACATATCGTCATAACATGGGGAAAAGAAACATATGTATGGGTCATCCTAGATACTCAGTAGGGGTAATCAAGTGAAATACATAAACATAACATGATTATAAGGGTATAATAATGTGATAATATCTTATAAAAACCATACCATGTATATCATAAAATAAAATCTTTATTCACGTCATATGTATTAATAGTTCATAAGACATGAGTCATAAGAAAATCGAATAACACAATCCATGAGAACATACCCTTGACATAATACAAATAATTTTGGCATAACCATAATCATATAAAAATCATACCATAGAAGTCTCATTTCATAAAATATCATAGTATAATGGTTTCACTCCCCAATACATCATAATAGTTGAGATTCACTCCCAAGACAATCATGGTAGAAAAATTTCATTACTGAATTAGCTTCACTCCACATTTGAATCATGTGTATTTCATGATATATCAATCACTACACAATTTATTAAAGGGTGATATAGGTTACACCCATAAAACAATGAAAATAATACATACATTTCCCAAATGATCATCAAACATTAATCATATCATAACCCATGAAAATAAATGGGTTTGATAAACATTTCATCATTACATTACCATTGGAAAAGAAAAATGTTTTATAGATATTTAATTATATCATCATATAATTACTTATAAGAAAATATGTGGGTTTCATAAGAATTTTATCATGGTATAACCCAAGGAATAGAAATGGGTTTCATAATTAATTCATCATTTCATCATAAAACATAGGGATAAATTAGTGGGTTTCATAAGTATTTTATCATGGTATATACCATGGAAGAGAAACTAGTTTCATAAACATCTTGTCATCGTAAACATATACCATTTTGAGAATGAATAAGAATGGTATCCTTGGATCATATCCCTAGTAAATCATAAGTAACATCAAATGATGACCTATTTGATGGGAAATGATTTCAGAAGATCACTTTGAATATTTCGTGATGAAAAATACATTTCTTTCATTTTCACATATTAAAACTAAATCTTTATAAAATATTTGGGAAATCCATTTCTTTGAAAATAAGCATTGAAAACTAATAAAGGATGAGTTAAAATTCATTTAATTCATTTTTTGAGGATAATATCATTTCAACTATGATAAAAAAAATAAAACATAAAACATTTTCAAAATAATTTTCATTAGAAATATCCTTTTAAACAAATAAAGTAATATTTAACAAATTGAGTGTCTGTGACTATGGAGAATGTCATACATATTAATACAAAGATTTATTTCTCATTTTCATTATAATCAAAATAGGCCTTGTTTAGAAAATGAAAAGAATATTCCCATTAATTTTTTTTATAAAAATTAAAACATGGATAACCATATAATTAATAAATCATTATAGGAAATGTAAAATGTTTCTGAAAAAAATTATTAAAACATGGATATGAGAGAAAATAAATTTTGACCGAAGAGAAAAATAGATATAATTTTTTATAAAACCATTAATTTGGCCTATTTAAACCTTTATGATAAAAAAAGGTAACATATGAATTATCATGAAATAACCATATGAGAATAAAATTCATGATTTTCTTTATATATGGATCATAATATTTCATCTTCAAAAGCCTAAACATAAATAATCCTAATAAATAATTAGATAATATCATAAAACCCTTAGCACATTGGTATCATTGAATTAAAAACACCATATAAGAATAACATTATATGAATCATAAAATTTGATGAGAATAATTAAATTCATGATATTAAATTTCAATGAGGCTTTCTATAAACCTCATAAAATAAGATAGGTTCATAACATAACATATATCTCCAAGAAGAAAAATTGAGAGAAAAATATCTTACTGCTTCGGTAAACCTTGAACCTTAAACCCCATGAAATAGTGATACTGAAGCTGATATGTAAATCCCCATAATTTTCTATATTATAATCCTAAAATAAATTCATGGTTAGTATATACACCATATAAGATAATCCCACGGTGAATATGGCATGCGTCTCACATAAAATAAAAGTGAGATTAAAATCTATTACCATAAGTCATGACATCATTCATAAACATTTGAATATCCTGTATAATAAACTCAATTTTATTATAAATATATTATAGAACCCTAATTATATATACCATTCTATATATATTTTATTTATGAGTATTTATTACCTATTTTTAACAATTCCATGTTAATGTAATGTTTTATATAATAACTGCTCTGTTTTCAATGTGTGTTTGGATTTCGAATTTATGGTCCTATTACGTTGATCATGGTTCTATCATATCAAAAAATTTGTCCATGATATAAATTTCATAATATTATTTATATATATAGAGAGAGTAGATAATTAAATTTAGAGATAGAAAATTAAATACACTATTCATGGAGATGGTAAGACATACATACACATGAACGTTATTTCCATTTTCTCAAAGAATAGAATGGAAGAAATGTAAATGATATATTAAATTTAAAATATTATTTTAATATCATATATAACAATTATATTCATTAAATTTACAACTATTTCCTTCTGCTTAATTTGATAGTGAAAATGAATCCTATTATTTGGTGAGACTAGTTTGTTATACACATCTACAATGTTATCATATCCCCTATGGAATGGAAAGTAAGATATTATTTGTTATATATTTATAACATAGGAAAAAGTATGTTAAAAATATCTTATATATTGATTTAATCTATCCTTATTGGAATCTAATTAAAATGTAAATGGGAAAACACACTACATTAGTTAATTAGGTTGTCGTCCGACGTACACAAGACTAACATTATTTCTTCCAAAGGGATGGAAGACATGACGTTATATTTGGTATTATAATTAAAAATTTATAATAATATCATAAATTTTATATATAAAACTTATATAAATAAACATATTTATTCATGAGAGGTATTTATAGAATATAAATAACATCGGTTCATGAGGGGGTAGTCTGTCCTATACCCAAATTATGATTTCATATCACATTTGATGGAATATGAAATGGATTTTGGTTATTATATTAAAATAATAAAAATTATAATATTTAAGATTATTAAGTTATTATAAAAGGGAATATCAGTCAGAGGAAATCCTCTGACCATTTATTAATAAATAAAAACCATCAATAAAGTACAATAAGGCAGAAAAAATAACTACAGCTTGTAGAAATCGTACCCATCATCACATCCATTGTATATTTCTTCCTACACCGTAGCTGATTCCCACTTTGAGATTTCATAATTCTTAAGAATCTTGGTGTATTTCATTCACAGGATCAAATTCTCCAATATTATTAATATTATTAAGTTATTATATCATCATGGTTTAATAATAATTTAATGAGGTGTATGGTGAAATAAACTAAAACACTCAGTTAGAGACGTTACCTCTTCTTCGAACTGCTTCTTTTGGATTACACTAAAATTATTATTAGGTTTGATTTATAACCAAAATAATGATTATAGGATTATAAGAGGTAATTAATGAAGATATTTTTTAGTTCTTGTATGAAAAAAGGATTTTATAACTGTGAAGGGGAGATAAGATGATAGGGGTGGCCTTTTATAAGCAAGGTTAATGGAATACTTTAATTTTTAAAATGAAAAATTTGTACCCACATTTTCAAGATTATAATAGGATAAAAAATTGATACATATAGAGACTATAATAAATATGGTCGAAATAATTACATCCAACATGTTTAGAACAGTGTTTTGTTCATTTTTAACCCTTATCTTTTTATTGTAGCACCTAGTAAACTATAGTTATCATTAACCACGAATATTGGTTTTTTATGTTCTAACAATTCATTATGGTAAAAAAATTAATTTTAACTTATTAGATGATAGAAAATTTTCTTATTCTAAATATTAAATCCATTTTTTCTAATTTCATTCACAGAAGTGGAAAATATAATTATAAATTAATCCAACAGATACGACAAAAAAACCTATTTTCAAATAGAAAACTTATAAAAGTTTCCATGTTTTTATATAAAAAGTCAATATTAAATTGATTCCAATTACCTAAGTTAGATTAATATATATATAATGTAACTAATTTAAATTTTAAAATTCAATTATAACAATTTTAGTTTTCTAGAATCTTTAAAAGAATTGAATCCTCTTTATAAAAACAAGTATTTTCACTTTTCATTGAATGTTTTATCTTCTCAGAAAATTCAAAAAAAATTAACCCTACTATGATTTTGAAAGTATTATTTCAAAAACTAATTTCATTTTTTCAAAAAAAATTTAAAATTTTACAAAATTAATATTAAAAATGTGTGCAAAATCAAACAAAACATCTTTTTAGAAAAATATATTTTTTATCATAAAATTGTAATTACATTATGTCATGACTAGAAAACCCATAACATGAATGTTAAATATTAGATTTAATATATAATATATAAATTTCATTAAATTAATTCATTAAAATTTCTTTGTTTAATTAATTAAGGTAAAAAAGATTTTTGAGCATAAAAATATTATCTCTGAAAAAGATTCCCATTGTTTTAAAATAGTTTTTTTTTCATTTATTGTTAATTTGTTTCTAAATGATTAATTTTATAAAAATGATTAATACATATATTTTAAAAATTAATTCATCCCTATTTTTACATTATATTCTAATGGTTAGGCTGTAACTATATTAATATATTAATTGTTTTTCACAATTCATTTAAACTTTATTTTTCATATAACAAATTCTAAACTCAGTGTTTCATGTAACCCAAGATAAAATTTGTGTTTCATGTAATTTATGATAAAACTTATGTTTAATGTATCAGAATAAATTTAAATGATTAAATTTAATTGAAAAAAATATCTCTCAAAATTTTGGTGTCTTACAAAGAAAGTGTCACAATCTGGATACAAATACAATGTATGCTATAAAATTTTCATTTTTCGATATTGTTGCATTTATTGTGATAATAGTATTATGGAAATGAATTATTAGTTCAATTAGAAATATCTTAAATGTTTTGGAAATATTTTATATAAAATATTAATGGGGTATGAAAACCCCTCAAATAAGATGTGTTTGAAAAATTATTGATTTAATTGTTCAAGTGAAATATGAGTTTCAAGGTATAAATAAATATTTTAGATCATATGATTAGATAATTCATTGGGATAAAGAGTGGATTTCTATTTTTACAACATATTTTTTATGACTTATTCCGAAAGAATTTAGGATAATAAAGATAAATAAAATGAGAACTCTCTTACAAGGGAAGATTCTTTGAATGTTTCTCAAAAGAACCATCCATGGATACTTGATATCAGGTTTTCACCATACAAGATAATATATATAATTAATATTAAATTATTTTTAAATTTTATAAAATTATTAGACACATTTTTTAAAAATTATTCACTAAAAATAAAAGTATTTGGAATGATATAATTTTTGGAAATTAAGATGAAGTCAAAGAGTACTCACTTGGTTAATGGTTTAAAAAATAACCTATAGTGTGTTTCACAAATCTGTAAGGAGTTAATAAAGTGATATTTCATAAGGAATAATTATTTTTGGATAGTAAAAAAGACTTATTTTTTATAAATTGAGTTTAGTGAAGTATTTTAATCCTATTTCATGTATAATAGTTTGAAAATTCATGTTACTTGAACATGAAGAAGGAGAATGAGTTATTGGGTCAAAGGTGTGGCCACATTGGCCCCAAAAGAATGAATAAATAAATTTAAGGAAAAATGTTCTTGATGTGGTATTTCTCAAGATATATAGTGGGGTAATTAGAATCATTTACACATTCAAAATGGGAGATTGTTAATTATTTACAAAAATTAGTTGAGGTTAAAATATCTAATCATTTAGAACTTATTTATTTAGAAATGTTTAGACCAACAAAAAAGAAACCAAGAAATGTGGAAAAATATTTTTTTCTCATTTTTTAAGGATTTCACACTTATCACATACATAATGTGTATTAATTAGAAATATAAATCATTGTATAAGTTTAAGAGTTTAAAAATAAGAGTAGAAATGAAATGTTGTTATTAATTAAAGAAGTTTTGATTAGATATCTAAACTGAAATAGATACGAAAGGTTTGGAGTATATTTGGTAAAGAAAAAAAAATTCTTGATCAGTATCATCATAGACTAAATAACAAAATGGTGTATCTAAAAGAAATAATCAATGTTATATTGAGATAGCTCAGACCATGTTGGTGTAATAATAAACTTATTATTCATTATAAAGGTAAGTAATTTGGGAATTATTTCACAATAAAAAATTGTGTTTATATCATTGAAATTATAATATATATATCCTTATGAGATGTTTTACAAGAATATATTTTGTATAAATCCTTTGAAAGTGTTTGGTAACCATTATATTATCAAACTAAACAGTTCCAATATGAGTAAATTTGAACAAAAAGTATCTAAAGTAATTTTCCTTGGATACCCACCAAATAGAAGCTGATATGGTATCTATAAAAATTGATGATGTCAATAATGTGAAGTTATTAAAACATTCAATTAATGGGTGTGACCAATAAAGAACAATTTCTAAATTTAATGGATAATATGATAAATTAGTTTAATGGTATATAGAAATTTTTTAAAATAATAGTTATTTGAGTGATGGGAATGATGAATTCAATGATTCAACCATAAAATATGATGAATAATGATGTAATCTATTCCATTTTAGGTTGATTAAGCAAGTTGTAGTCCAAAATATTATTGATGATCAATGAAAATTTGTTCAAACAATGATATATTTAATGATAATAACTCATACATCTTTTACTTTTCATGTTGAACCAATAAGTATGGATAAATCACCAGATAATCAATATTATATTATAGAAATAAAATGGATGTTTCGTAACAAATTAATTTGTATGGATAAATTATGAGAAACAGTCATGTATTTTTTTCAGAGGATATTCTCAGGTTTAAGGCATTAACTTCAATGAGAAATTTGCAGTGATTTCATTGCTTTAAACAAAAAGTATTTTTCATATTATTGCTACTCAACATAAGAAAAATATATTATATATGGATGTTGAGTCTAAAATTATAAATTTTAAACATTATTAGGATGTGTACATTGAGAAACATAAATTTTTTCTTCTTATAGATGATGAAATATGTGCTTTTAGGTTGAATAAATCACAATATGGGTTAAAACAATTACATGGATCATGGTATTCAATTCTTTACTCATTAATAAAGTCAATGAAATTTGGAAAATGAATAGTAAAAAATAACTTCAATATCAATTAAATAATGGAGGAATATTTTTTTTATCATATATGTTTATTATATTGTCATTTATAGAAATAATGAATATTGTTTAATGAATTTTCCATATATATAATGGATATGATTGAAGTATTAATTTATTTTGGGATAGATGAATTATGTGTTGGAACTTTAAATTTCATAATAGAAGGATCACATTTAATTTCATGAATGTATGGTAATGTTTTGATGAAAAAGTATTTAATAAAGAACCAAATGAATCCTCTCCATCCCTATAGATATAACCTTACCCATCCAAATATATGTATTAACTTGAACCAGTTTACTGGATATGTCCCTATATGTTATATGATATTTCTATAATTCTTCCACTAACTCAACTAATTTCAGTCCCCCTACTTCAACTTATTACAAATAAAATTCCTTAAATTATCTAGTATAAATGTATAAGGCCCAGTATAAAACATTATAGTAAAATGGTACATATCATTACTACCCAATAATAACTCAATTAATGAAAATGAAAACACGACATGAATATATTATGTCAGAAGTAAAGTTTCCATTTTTTGGGGGTTGTGATAATAAAATTCTCATCAATAATTCAAGAAATCTTGTTAAAAATCTCAAAAAAGAACATTTTTATCTATTAACTTTTAATTACTGAAAGGTTGGAAGAAGGATTTATAATGATTAAGTATATTACTATAATTTACCAAGTGATATAAGTGTTTAAAAAACCATTAATTAATGATGCATTTCATAAACTGAGGTTGGTTATTTGAGTTCAACCTCTACATTCTCAAGGCGAATGTATAATCATGTAGTCCCTTATCTCACATTTTCTATGCATTATTTTTTTCGGAGTTAGAGTAAGATTAAAGTTAAAATCAAATGGTATATAGTTTCCAAATAAGAAGTATAAATTTGGGGAGAGGTTTTCAAATGTTGGAAACTGTTATTTTAGGGTACACATTTGGTGTTTTGTGTGAGAAAATATATATTTAGCATGTTTTTGTGAACTATTCAGTCGTAATTGTTACATATTCATGGAGGAAATATATATTGGAAGATATAGAGGGAAAATTGTGATGTAAATATTAGTTTGAGAGGTTGTATAGAAGTAAATGTGATGTACTTTTTTGGAGAATTTTGACATTATTATTCATTATTCTTCTTTCCTTCATAATGTTCACCCATGTAGACTTATAATGACTTGATGACCATTAATTTATAATTTTTAGGTTTATGTATGTTCATTGGTTGAAAAAAACTATATGGGTTGTTTTCATTACCATGAATATGTTTTTGGATTATTTTTTATCGAGAGATATTTTTTCTATAAGGGGAAATTTTGTATGATGGAATAATGTGAAGTGAGCATGCTTCTAAAATGTTAATTTTGGATTTTATTGATAACTCATAAAACCAAAAATAATGTGTCTCAAATTTATATTATAATTAAAATTATTTAATTAAACTTTTGAAATTAATTACTAGGAGTTGAATGAATATTATATAAGTGTTAAAGAAGGTTTGAGTAAAAAATATTATTTGTTGTTTATAAGTAATAATTCCATAATATGTGGACTTACACAAAAATTGTTGTCATTATTTTTTACTAAAAATAGAAAAACATATCACACTATAACATATATCTATTGAGACAAATTTTTATCTAGAATTAATAAATCATTTATTATTCGTTAGAATATATGTGTCATGTTATAATAAAGATTCCCTTATTTTAATGTGTTTTTTCTTGTTTTTACATGCGATTTTCCCACTCCAAGAAAAGTTGCTTATACTAATGGTTTTAAATCATTTATATTGAAACTATAATCAATGGTATCATCTATACTAATGGTTCTATGAACTATAGGCTATTCAGGCATTGACTTAGTGTTATACTAGTGGTTTGAATAGAAATTGTTTGAATATCCCATTGGAAATTCTAAATGCCCACGGTTTTCATTAAACTTTTGGTATATATGTATACTAATGGTTTTGAAAATTAGGGTTATATATTCTTATCCCCATCCATGATATACCAAATATTTCAATTCAATCCTTGGGTATGTATCTATAACATTGGTTTAGAGGAAATATTTTTCATAGCACCCCCCCCCCCCCCCCGAAATAGCACCACAAGTCATCCAACACCTATACACAATCAATATCACAACCTCTAAAAAATATACCAACCACACTACATATTCCATGTAGTACATATTTTTTGTATTAAATATTTAACCAACTTATTAAATTATAATTTTTTTCAAACCATTTACAATATTATAACATACATATAAAATCCAAATAATTGATTAGTTTTAGTCATTAAACACCATCCATACATCTGTCTCTTTATTATCAACTTAATAATGGAGAAAATAAATATCTCCCTCATCACCATCACTACCATCTTAACCATCCCCAATATCATGAATATCCTCATTAGTATCATCGTATTGTGAACTACTATCATCATATTCAGCATCATCCTTATCAACAAGAGTTGCATCACCTCAACATGCACTAGAATGTTACATATTATCATGTTCCAACTTCATAAATAAAAATATTCTTTATATTTTATTTAAAAAAATAATTTTTAGTATCTATATCAAAGGTAATATTATAAATCAATTATTAGGGGAAGGTTTTTCAAATTAACATTAAAAATTTGTGATCAATAAAAAGGAAAGATTCCTCAATAACATCATTAAATCAGATTGAGTGATGAAATGAACCTTGAATACTAGGTTGACTATGTATTCTTATTATGATAAATATTACATTAAATGTTATGATTTATCATATATATATATATATATATTATAATTTTATCATATAACTACCCATAATAATATATCCTAGTAATTTTATATGAATATTGCATTGTCATTTCATGTTCCATGTAGATGATGAAAAATAATGAAGTTCACTAAAAAATGATCATGACCAAATTAAATGGTACCTTAATGAAGAACAGAATGTTTAAAGGTCATTATTAATGAAAAAATTGGAATAAATTCATGAACATCGGAGACAATGAATATAATAATCATATATAAATAATTATCCTATATTTTATTGTTGAAATGTCTTGGAGATACATTAAAATATAGAACTAAATTGGGAGGAAAATTCACACAATGAAAAATAATAAAATATTACATATATTAAAACCATTTTCATGATAAGGATTATAATTTATGTTATAATGATAATGATGTGTCATTCTTTAAAACGTGGAAATATTCCTAATAAAATGGATGTAGAAACTTTCTTTAGATGATAAGAATAATAGGAATGTTTTAGTAAATTAATTAAAAGTATTGAAAATAATATGTTTAAATAATAAATAGGTTATGTTTTAGAAAGAAATAACATGGTTTAGAGTATCTGAATAGAGACATGTTCTTATATAATAACTATTCAAAAATGATATGAGAACACAGTATGATAAATTTCATAGTATGTTTAATTGAGAAATTTTAGTAAATAATTGGTCAATAATATCCAACACATAAATAGAAATATAGTTGGTTTCATTCCATGGTTATGATAAAAAATAATATATTCTTTTACTCAAACACTCCCCATATAATTGAACCTATTTTTATAGGTAGTCTGTGTGGCCTTTTTTCACAAACTTCTCTGCTAATATTTTTAAATTATGATCCCAACAAACTAAAATAATACTTACTGTGGTGGATATAGAATAATTTAAAGTAAAATAACTAACAAAATAACGAAAATAAAAAACCTATATCCTAAGTATCCTCCTAATAATGGCTCATTTTATAGTCCCCAATTGACTTCTTCTTTCTATTAATCAAACAAGATCTTATTAAAGTTTTTTTATCTTTGATGAGAACTTATTTGGTTCCTTAATATATAATATTTCTTGATAATTAATCTTTTCTATGTCTATCACTAAATCTAAGAACCATTTTTCAGGTTGTCTTCCTTAAAGTATAAATAGTTGATTAATATTTTTTCTATCTTTAATAAAAATGGCACCAAATTATAGTAAATTTGTAAATAATTACTCATTTATTTCCAAGTCTAGTTATCCAATTAATCCTCGAAATAATTATCACCCATCATAGTATTTTTTACATCTTGAAGTAAATATTTATCCATCATGGCCTCCCTCTCTCAAGGTTTAAATTCCAAATTCTGAATATTTTTTGAGTTTCCTTTATTTATGGAAATGTGTTTCCAAAGACATTGGGTATTTCTTGATCCATTATAAACCCTCATTAATTATATTTCCAACTGGTCAAAATTCTTTAGGCTCCCCTTTAAAAAATTCCTCCTCATCCCAGTCTCTTTACCCATATTTCTTAACTAATTTTCTCCTTTAATTCTAGTTTCAATGGGTTATATTAGATCTCTAATTAGAGAATATTTTCACTCAATTAAATGATCATTTTCAATTTCTCGTGTATTTATTTCATTATCTTTTGTTTCTATAAAAAATCATTTCAATAATTACATCCCTTTATTCAGTAATAAACTACAAAAACAATTAATTATAGTAGGCTACATTCCTTAAGGTAATCGTTTTTTATAGATTTCTTAAATTTTGGTTGTTCCTCCAAAAGTGACTTATAAGTGACATAATGGGACCTACTTTCATCAAGGAATTTATGTTTTGTTATGATTTTCATGGTATAATATATTTAGTGAACATCATTTTGGATAGTAATAATTATTATATTATACATTCTATTTCTTTAAAAACAACCCCACGTGTATGTCAAATTTATAGAGGCATGTTTGGGTATTATAAGATATCTTTTTAATATATTCATGCATCTAAGAGAATTTTTTTGGGTTTCTAGGATATTTTTATTGGTTTTTTTGTAATTTATTCTTGTCTTTTCATTTTATGAGAGTTTATATTAAATTATTTCATGCTTCTCTAGAATTATCTCTATTTCTTGGAATTTATCAATTAATGTGACATGTTTATTGATAGGATTCTCTTGTTTAATTACGTCATTATATGTAAGTTAAAAGATCCATTTATTTTATGAATTTTATTTTTTTCATTATATTTTTTACCCTCTTGAATGTGTATTAGACTACATCTTTTATTATGGTTGTATAAACCCTTAATACATAAAAAATAATTTTTATTAAAAAAATTATAATAATTTTAATGAAATTTTCATTTTTAATTTGTATTTCACAATGATTCATCCAATCTAGATAAACCGACTTTTGGAAAATACCAAACTAGTTTTGTTCCCCTCGATGGATAGCCCAAAATTTCTCCTCAATATATTGAATTACATCTTTCATATTCTCTTATATGTATTGATTAGCCATATTTTTTTATGAATTATATTGGTCATATGGTGTAAAATAATGATTCTATGTTTCATTAAATGTTATTTATTATATATACAAATATAATGTAAGCATTAGATATAATTCAGAAGACAAACTCACACCCCCAAAAAATATATTTAAAAATAAAAGTGTATATGAAAAAGAATGAGGTGCTACATGTTTTCCCCATCATGAAATATATTTAAAATATACTATGAATTTCCTTAGAAATATTAAAAGGATGTTCAATAAATTCCCATGATATATCAATTGTAATCCTTGAAAATCTTATCTTCATTTAGAGTAGCCACGCCATGTAAACTCCAAACACCTCATAAGAATGTATCTCAAATATTTTGTATCCTTCTAATAGTCTGTAGGTTTTTCCTTTATTTTGAATTTCAACCCTAACTTGAAGATACCAACATTTCTTGTCAAAAATTTCTTCTTGAGAAAACTACATTAAATAAACAAGAATTATCCTTCAAAACCCTATACAAATCATATGATCATCCCAACAAACATTGTAAACCCAACTATAATTATGATCTAACAGAACACTAATTCAGATAGTTGTTATCAAATATCCTCACAAGTCTCTTTTACAAACAACAAAAGCATCCCCACTATTATCATCCCATCATAGTGAGATTTTAGATTTGGTTTTATCTATATTTCATAGAGAACATAAATAATATCTCATGAAATATTATAGGTATACAAAACCACATCAATATCTTATAATTATAATTTTAAAATATACCTTTCGCATTCTCAAAAAAACCTTTAACAACATGACTTATATCTAGTTAAAAATGTACAAAACAGAATGTCCTTCTTAGATTAGATTCAGTTATATGATGACATTAAAAAAATAACTTCACCAATACATGAAACATAAAAATGAATTAACTATAAAAATGACTTATTTTCATCAATACTAATTGATATTTATAGTTTAAAAACACTGATTATCAAATCTTATTTGAAAATAATTCAATCTATAAGAGAAATGTTCATGGTAGTACACACAGTATAGGCACCATGTCATGTATCTATTGACACCATTTTATGTTTATGAATCTGAATTTCAAATTAATTACTTGATGAATATAAAAAATAGTGTTGGATTCCATCCACTACCTAAAAGATATATCTTAAATCCAAAACAATCCATCACAAGTGTCATTGCAACCACAAAATTAATACTTGAAATGTAAAGTCCCATAACAATAATAATATATCCTTTATATCCATTCATAAATGGTAATATCCATAATCAATTCAGGATCATTGGATATGAAGTAAGAAGATATAAAAATAAATATTTTCTAGTTATAGTACAATCATGATCCATTGCTCAATAGCATTGAGAGAAGGAATTCCATGTAGACTAAATCCAATGGTACAACTTATAATTAATATGATTCAATATGTATTTATCATTAATACAAATAGTGAGAAACAAAATCATGATAAATGATCAAGAGTCAAAATTAAGAAAACAAAAAATAATCCTCATTCAATTAATGAGGAAGATTACTAAAAAAAGTATCTATTTTAATGTTTTTAACATAGAAAAAATGAAAATTATGGTTGATTGAAAATATAAAATATTTTGAACTCATCAATTTTATGTTCAAGAAGAATGGAATTAAAATAGGAAGTGAGGAGAGATTGATGTGGATGGGGATGAAATTTGAAGCCCATTATCATATATGGTTTGATTTAGGGGGGGCATGCAATGGGAGGAGGGAGGTCGCATGGCTGAGTAATGTGGGAAATATTATACCAATGGTTTTAAAAAACCATTGGTATTATATAATTCATAGAAAATGTATCATAACACTAATGGTATACCCATATCTTAAAAAGGATATACCAACAAATGTTTCTTATTTTTTCCGTAATGGGAGGTATATCAACATTTTTCAAACCACTAGTATATTCCCATTGGTATATGTCCATTTTCTAGTAGTTACTATGGAATAAAGAAATTAATTTCACTTGTTGTTTCATTATTACACCACAATGTATGGGTGTATTAAAAGTGTTTTTTAATTGGTCTTTATGGAATATATGTTTTTCAATGATTACAAGTCATGATATTTTAATTGGGGATATTATGTATGAATGTATCATGGTACGCTATAATAATTTTTTTGTGGAATTTTGATTCCAAGATTAATTTGTCTTCAAATTTTGAAACCACATTCATTATGTCATAATTTATTTAATTACACAAGGATTTAGGAATCTTTTTAGTTTATAATTATTTTGAATATGTTTCTTGTTGTGTACCACACGGATCTATTATTTATTGAACCTTATAATCCATTTATCATGTTGAATGGGATTTTAAATTCAAGATCAACCCAAAGGAAGAGAGAGAATAAGTATTTAATATAATGTATGATGAATTTTGATTTTTAATTGTAAAATTAAATGAATGAGATATGTTTTAAAAAAATTGAGAGCTTCATGACTGGAATTGGGTTAGGAGACTAAAATAGTGGAGATAAGAGGAGAAATACCCCATTAAATAGAAGTTTTATTCTTGTTATTTGTCAACACAAATTATTAAAGGAGATATCAATATATTGTGACGATCAAATACTTGTGATTAAGAGTAAGATGAATTTCCTTATTAGTACAATGATCTATAGATTTATTCTTATTTATAAAAAATATAACTCTCATAAACACGTTATGATATATTATTAAAATAATAATGGTTATTTTTAGTGATCTTAAAAAAATTTAATTCAATAGATTTAAGACTTTTTATGTTTGAATAATAGAAGTGGTTTACTCTCTATTTTACTACTATTTTGAGTTTCATATAAGATATTAACGAATAAATAATATTATACATATTAAATAGTTATCCTATCGTATGTGGAATCCCATCATACATCTCAAGAAAAATTATCATTAACACATGTTCAAGGATAATCCATGATCATTGGAACCTATGGAATTATACTAGTTGAATATATGAAAGTGGATGGTAACATACCATTCAATGGATGTATCCATTTTTTGAAGGGTAAACCTCATAAATATTTGAGTTCATTTCGATTTTTTGAATGTGATTATCATAACAGGTATCTAAATTAATATTATTCAATTTATTATATTTAGAGTTGAAAAATATATTTGGTAAACAACTAATTTGTTTCATCCTAATAAATGATGAAGGATGATTAGTAGAGAATTTTAAATGAGTTATATTCATTTATTTACTCCTAATGAATAATTATTATGGGACCTCTTTGATTTTTGAATTAGGGATTCTAAAATTTTTTTGGGTAATTAATAACAATATATATATATATCCATATATTAATATGTTTTGAACATAATTTGGTTGAACATATAATAACTAGAAAAAAATAATTCAAATCAAGAAAAATTGAAGGGAATACATAAGATAAAATATTGAGATGTTAATGAACCCCTTATAAATATAAAGTGTTGTATTTTATCTAAAGTAGATATACATCTGGACTTTGATCATCCAAATGGGTAGTTTTTACTAAAATATGGTTCCCATGGATTATCTTGTCCAATGTTTTAAGTATTTTGGTGACCCTAAAAGGATTATATTTTTGTATTTAGAATGATATTTAGGTTATACTAATCTATAAAGCCATAATATCTATAATATTAGAGGAATAATGTTGAGAAAATCAATGTGATATATTAGGGTATAGAGTAAAATGTTCAAATTTACAATAACCATATATAATATAATTGACACCATGGTCTGCCTAAATAGTTATGAGATGAGAAAAATGATAAAATTACCAAAAGTTTTAGTGGAATATTTATTTTTGATCCCAAATAATACTAATATAACATTTAAAAGGGGTCACCATTTTTGAGGGAATACATTAAATAAAATTCATTATTAAATAATTTTAAAACAAGATAATTGAATAATAAAAAATTTACATAAAATAAAAGCATCATCAATGATCTAGACTTTGATATCGATTCTTCAAAAGGTGAATCGTAATGAAAGAAATTTCGTATATTGTTATAGGAACTTCTGAATAGATCTCAATTAAAGGGAAAATTGTATGTGTTTGACCATAAAATTCTAGTGAAATTACATGATATTGATGTTGGTTAGGAATATAAAATTTCTTATAATTATAATATTAAATATTTGATTAATATATCTAAATTGTAATTTATTTCTGTAGATCCCAAATTTAAACAAACATTACGATAATATGGATGATTTTAGGATGACAGAATACTGAATGTTTCTATCAAGAATATGGTGGAAAAAGTAGATGTGATGTTTCAAAAGAACTATGTTTGTTTATTCTAGTTAAAGGATATTTTATATCAACTAATGTACTCAATATTATGGGGTATGTAAATTACTTAGAGAGACTGGGGTTACCATTCTAGTTTGATCTGGATATGTATTTCGTATTATAATCCCTGATTGCAGGGTTTATATAATTCACTGTAAACTAAAATAAGAATTATTTAAAAAAAATTACCTAATATAATTAATCTTTTGATTATTGTTGATTAGCACAAAGGGGTCTAAGCTCAAGTTATGTGATTACGGTACAAAATGAAAGCGTAACATTTATTGTCCAAATAAAAAAAATGTGGTGATTCTTGCTAAGTTTTTTGAAACCAAAGGGAAGAGACGTTAATGAAGTGAAATGTTTTCATTATACAAAGAATATACATTTGATAAAAACTCCCTAGAATACCAGAATAAGTGTAAGAAACATGATGGAGAGTCTATATCAGGCATTAATTTTATAAAAATAAATTCTTTATTTTAAATGGTGTATAATACCAAATTAAAATTTTATTATTACTATAGATATATAAATATATATAAATTGACTAAGAGTTGATAGATCAAGATTAAAGTGTTCATTCAATTTATAAAAAAAATGTTTCCCTACATAAAGGTGGTAACTATAATAGATTATTTCAAAGTTAAATGTTTTTTTAATTAAGGGTGTGTTTTTTATCTTGTTTTGCTTTAATTTTATGGAAGAATATTGTTTATAAAAAATGTTATTTTTAATAAAATAGGGTGGTTTATTTTGATACATATGGTTGATGCTCATCGAATTTTATAATATTTCTTCAAAAAAAGATAATTTTTTTTAGGATGATGGAGTTTATCAAATTTATTTCTTAAAATATGAGTGAAAAGTTACCTCTACCCAAAAATTTAATAACACATTGAATAACATATATTATATGATTATAAAATCCCATAAAAAATAAATTTTACTTCTCACCACAAATTAGTTTGTATCCTATGAACATATATTAAAAAAATTCTACGAGGATAGTGGGTGTATGTTTGAACATAGATAAGTAAAAATTGTAACAAATAAATGATTTTTCCACAATAAAATTAAAGTGAATTTTACTTCATATCCTAAATTAGTATAGGATATATAGGTAAATAATGATCTTAATATAATATGTTACAATTAATTTTCTTACAAAATGATATAAAATAAAATTTTGAATGGAAACATTCCAAGAAATTGATATTATAAATAAATATCATAACATTTTATTTTTTTAATGTATAAAATTTTGGATATTATGTTCAAAAAATTAAACATGAATCTTATTAATCATAATATCACCATTATTCAAACAAAATTTCATGAGAGTTATTAACCCATTAATAGAGTTTAGTAAGAGTATTTATCAAACAGTCACATGGATATGTGAATTGAAACACAATGTGATGTAATGGGTTTAAAAAACCATAAAAAATTATAGCGCAAATAGTGTTTCTTTTTGAGTCTATTATACGGGATATGATTATATTAAATCGTATTTATGGTTTTAGTACTATTATTAAAGGAGATTAAAAAATATAAAATTCATCATGTTATACAAAAGGAATTTCTTTTTTACCATTATTTTACATCAAATGAATATATTACATGAAGTTAATTATCCTATAAATGTATGACTCTGATATATCACTAAATAATGGTCATTTTGGTTATTTATTGATTTTGATGATAGGTATTGATTTTTTATAGAGATATTGATTTCATTCATGAGGGAAAATGAGTTTTATATGGGATGAACAACCAGTATACCACATATAGTATATATTTCATTGGTCATACATGATATAATGCATCCACCTCAACATGAAAGGATATAGAAGAAGGATAGACTAATTCCTAGATCCCAAATTCGTCAAGTATCCTCCTCTTCATTTTATAATTTGACCCTATATTCATGTATTTTCCCTTTATGGAACTTAACATTCATCATATGATGATGACATGGATGATCTCACTGGAGTGGAAGAGATCCTAATCATCGAAGATAAATCCCTAAAATCAGTTTCTGGGATGGCATGTAGTCCATATTCATGAATAATATATAACAATTTTTCACTACTATGTAATCATTGAAACCATATATGTTTGGTTCCATCATAAAAAAATCAGTATCAATCTATAAGAAATATGATTCCAGTACGTCCTCTTTGATTCCAACAATAGACATTTCACCTTTGAGATTCTATGGAGGTATAATACCAGTGTTTCATGCACGTTACATGAAAAATTCTTCAAATAAGGCCCTAATAAAAGATATATATGAATTTTTCATTACATTGGAGAAATAAGGTGGTCAGAACAACTTTTTACCCTCAAGGATGAAATTACTCCTTATATTTCTATCTTGAACTAGAGTTGTAGAGTCCACAACCTGTTCAACCTACAATTGTGCATTATTTAGATTGGATTTTTGAGGAATAACCAGTTAGAATCCCACTTTATCTGACACTACATTCTTGCATTTTATAGGGATCCTTGAAACACCAATTTGTGAACTTCTACACCACCCCATATGTCATTGTGATCGTGGTTATAAACCTCTATGAAAGACCGAATGCCCTATATTATATATTCCTTATACTTCCTCATATATTTAATCATCCCATGAGATTTAGCATTCTGTGTTTTCTTTCTTATATGTACCCTATCACCATTAATCTTCTCTTCCATAACCTAAGATTGAAAATATACCTAGCATGAAAAATTCCATACTTTAATACCTTTACTATACCAATTTTGAGGATAAGAAAAATTGGGGTGGATGGGTATAATATTAACCATGTCATAAATTAAGTGTAATCATTGTATAATTAACTATCCCATATGATGAGTAAGAAATATTGGATCTTAATTGAGATAATGTAAGGAAATATATAGCAATACCTATATAAGTGACATATAATGTTTTTCTTTATTTTTATAGGGTTCATGTGATGTGATCATTTTTTGGTTTTGTTCTGAGAATAGTTTTCTAAAGAAGTTGTTAGAACTTCCCAAGCATTCCTTCTTTAAAATATTTATAAGGAATATGGATAGAGAAGTAAACATTATTGAAGTAAAGTCTATATACAAGATAGCGGATGTTAAATTGTCCATAACTTCCATATAAAGTGATATAAGAGAATGTCTTGGATGTTTCATGGAAGTTATATTGGGAGCGGAGAAGTCACCAATCAAATAATTATCATAATATCACTATATGAGATTAAAATAGTCACACAAAAGAGTATCAGTGGTATTTCAATGTCTAAGTTATATTATTTTAATGACTTTGAAAATAATAATCTAAAGTTAGGTGATTCAAATGTTCGCATGGAAATGCAGAAGCTGGAAGAAATTTTTTGAAAAAATTATATAAATGTGAGAAAATAAATGGAGTATCCAAATATTAATTTTTCATTTGAGGGTTTAGTTGAGGTTATAGAGCATAGCTGGTCACCTTGAAGAAGTGGCGGGTTAACCATGAAGTTTGAAATGTGGTAATACTAATGAAACTTATTGGAAGCCAAAGACATAATCTATGAAGAGAGGTTTATGTCTCATTTTTTGGTGGTGAAAACCTAGGGTTAATCGATAGATGATTTGGAATAGGTCAGAGTGGTGTCTGTTCCCATTGGGGAACTTCTGCATGTAATTATTGCTATGGATTTTTTCTATGAATATCATTTCCAAGATTTTCTTCAATTTTTTTGGTAGGACCTGAACATAGTCTCTTATAACTCAGGCTATATGTGGTTTCTAGAAGGATAGTCCACTTGTAACATAGTTCTATCAATAATGAATGATGTACTATGTTCACCCATCGAGTAAGACCTTGCCTAAACTATGTTATTCTTCTGTATTGAGCTTCTTCCCTTTATACCGTGCATTTATTCCTACTTCCTCAATATTTATAGAATATATTGTTGAAGACTACAAAGCTTCTAAAATCCACATAAGGATACGATCAACATGTTTTCTAGTTCTATTGGCCTTATTGTTTCATGATTCTAAATTAATAGTGGTGATTCATGGAACTTTAGACCCTTCTAAGTTCCTTGTTCTGTATGTTAAGGTACATAAGCTACTTATATTCATATAGAGTTATGTGGTAGGGATTTTTTAGTCACAAATTCCGTCGATTTAATATGGAATGAGTAGGATTTATATGGGTGTGGTTTCCAAATTAACTAACAAGTAGTACTATAGTACTTATGATCCTATGATGGATTATATCTATAATAATTTATATTAGATATTTTTTAAAATTATCTATTGAGTGGAATTTAAATTTTCAAAAGGACCGTGGTTTTTTGGTGTGGATATCAGTTAGAACACTATTAGGTTATTCTATTCATTTTTTTACTGAGGATAAAAGAATAACACTCCTAAGATAGTGGTGGTACCAGGGAGTCTAGGTATTCCAAAATACATTTATAAAAATTTCATTAAATGAATTTTCAATTAAATAGGTAGAATTTTGAGCATTGTTGTAGGACCACTAAGGATTTATACAAGATAGCCTTGATCCATTATTGTTTTCAGATTAATTTGGATATCATTATTTCTAAAAGATTATATTTTATATGGTAAGGGTCTGAATTTATATTGTATGAGGAAGACATCAAATTTTAATGGAATATGTATTTCATTACAAGTGGAAAATATGGATGTTCCATTAATGGAGATTAATTTATAAGTGAGTGTTTTATATAATGATAAACCAAAATAAGAAGTGACCTAAGGAATTTTTCTAAGAGTTGTATCCAAGATAGACAATGCATTACCCAAAAGTAGAGATCAGCTGTAAAGTTGACTATAACATAGTGATCTATTTAATAATTTTCAATAATGGTTCAATAAAATTTGATCAGTTCTTAGTTATATGTATATCATTATGAATAAATGTATTTGGTAGCAAATATTTTAGACATAAATATCTGTTCCTTAAAGAAATTTATTAAGGTTCTAAAAATCCCTTCAACTATATGGGGTGCATGATTTTTCGACCATGTGCTTTCCAAACAAAATAAATCTTTTTTTTTATTTTTGATTCATCAATCAAAATATGATAAGTTGAGAACATTTTTTTTCTAGAAGATAGTTATTAAGTTCTCATGATCATAAGAAAAGGTGGTGGTTCTGTCCGATTTTATATTAGAGACTTCCAAATATGCATGGAGTGTGGAACAATCTTAGCCATTTGGAAGAAATTTTCCTAGCATGAGTTGGATATGTGGATGAAAATTTATTTATGTTTTTGGATTCATATAAGGGATATAATCTTGTGAATAATAATTAAATAGAGAAGTTTGAATCATGAAAAGTTTTTTAAAAGATCGTAAATAATATGAAAATAGTTTTTAGGGATCTGCATACTATGGAATGGGAAACTCACTCACAAAGACATGACAAGGTCGTGGTTCTGTTATTTTAGAAGGAGAGCCACCATTAGATTATAATCTTATCCATTTTTTCTATTTTTATTGGGACCCTATACTTTTTCCCTTAATTAATGATGTGGAATGAGATTATGGGTGTTTATTCTTCAAGAAAAATGTATTCTATGTTTTGGAAACTTCATTATAGAAGAACATGTTGAGTTATTTTCATAAAATGAATCATTTTTAATCCATTGTTTTAATGAATCACAACACACTCTTTTTAAAACATGTAATTACTTGAGGTTTTGTTAGTTTTATTTTTCATAAAATATTAACTTCTGAATTACATGTTATGGGAATATTATTTTGATCCATGTAATATATAGATCATTGTAATGTTTCCAAAATTACTTAAACTAAAAGATCAAGTAATAGGTTCTGAAGATGTTATAAAGTGACCAGTTTTTCATGTAGTATATATAGTTTACCATTAGGTATTTTTTTATATCAATGCATATAAATTGGAGACCACTACATTGATGATTAGTTACTTGAATTCCATTAATCAAGATCTTGGAATAATATCATTTCTTTTATTGATTACCTTTTATCAGTATTTTACAGTGCACTTAGATTTTTTTCATAGTAATTTATTATAATATCTCTAATATTTCATATCATAACTATTTTTCCAAGTCTTGTGTGATTGATGAGATTATTGGAATAGATATATATTCTTTCAAACATCTAGTTTTATGAATTTTAGGTATAGGACTTTTCATTTATCATGTGATCGAAGAGTATCTTGGGAATATAGACTTTTATTTTTAATGTTTGTCAAAAATTAATCAGATAAAAGTTATATCGTCCAATATTTTGTATCGATGAAGTTACATGGTATTTGAACTTATATATCTTGGATATTGGTATTAATTCTCTTAAGACATTGGAATAAAATTAAATCATTACATTAATTGGAACCACTGATATCCTTTAGTAGTATATTTTAAATGAGTTTATAGATTTTCATCTCAAACTCTGTTTCATTTATTTTAGTTTTTTATTCTTATTTGGATTGATTTATTTATATTAGGTAAGTGTTAAATTATAAGGTTTTTGATTTATTCTTGATTTTTTTACTATTTTACTTTGATCTATTCAAAACATATAACTTCCAAAATACTTATTATCTTGATTGGTAAAATTATTTAGCTTTTTAAACATCAATTCACCCCTCCCCATCTTGAAGATGTCTTATTTGTGAAAAACTTTGGTATGAGATATTGTCTCTATATTTTTCTAACATATTTGGTATCGTAACATGTCACATTTTAGTTCTACTAACATGTATTACAGAAAATATTATTATTTTATTATAGATGGTTTACCCATTAGAGAAATAATGATCATAAATCCCATTTCTACACCTATCCTTAATGGTACTGATTATCAGTACTAGAGATATTCAAATAATTTTTTTTAATTATCACTAGTATTAAAAACTGTTTGATGATGGTTAGAAACTACAATATTCTGAAGAATGAAATTGTTAATATTAATCATGGGGAGAATTTATAGTATCAAGATAACACATGTTGTTTTTTCATTGACTCGTAATATCTATAGTTAGATATTTTTTTAAATGTATAATAGAATTTGGAGGAGAATTTATATAGATAAATTGAAAACTTCAAGATTTTTAGAGACTACGTGAACTCTTATACATATAGATTGCTGGGATTTATTTTCTTTTTGACGTTTTTTAACCATATTCATTAGTGTTTTATAACTATACTGAATGGATTATAATTACCTAGTCATATGTATATTACATACGAATAATTTATGTATAATATTATTAGAATACATAAAAAGGAATATGAATCAAATAGAATAATGATTAATGATAATAATCATCTTACTATGTAGAGTCTTAAGGGCTATATGGGAAATTTGATGCAGTATAAAAATAGACTAAAGTAATTTATTGATATAGAGGAATAAAATAACGGTATATTTATGTTTTATTCAAATTATTTTTGAAAAACTGACTCTAATCCGTGTTCTTCATAAAAAATATCTAAGAATTATTAGGATATTTAGTGTATGATACTTAATAAAGGTTAATTTTTTCAACATTCAAATTTTGTGAATAGGATTATTAAAAATAATTATTTCAAGAAGGATTATCAAAATCATTGAATAGATAGACATGAGAAGACTGGGGGTTGTGATTAAATGAAAGATTTATCAAATATTATTTATTATTATTATAAGAAATGAAGTCCTATATGGTTAGGATGTTAAAAATTGATGTATAAGGATAGAGTTTCTATAAGATACACGAAATAGATATGAAATTAAATTTTAAAAGTTGTGAACATATAGAGTGTTTGGGATTATTTTTCATCCAAAAGTTCTTGGGAGATTGATGATAGATCGAATATCACTACATTTAGTGCCACAACTTTAGGGAATAAGTAATTACTTAGGGATATGGTAACATCTAATTGGATTTCAAAATTTTTTAGGCATTATTTGTCCTCATTATTTATATGACAAAGAAAACACTCCATTATTTGAATAAATTGATGAATATGTGACTAGCATGGAGAAAAGATATAAAATGTTAAGGAAATTCTATCATTAGTCTATATTAGGTCTTACTAAGTGAAATGCCTGTATCGGTTGAGATCACTGAGAGGGGAGGGTTGAATCAGTGATAACTTTTTCTTTTTAAGAATTGTTCCCTTTGAATTATCAATTCAACCTCTGCAGATGGTTAAGGACTAGATCTACTCTTTTAGTGGTGCAGTGATAATGAAAGCACATAACACAGAGATTTACAAGATTCGGTACAAAGACCTACTCTTTGTCGTGTTGGTTACACCCCCCGACACGGATTCTTCACTATGCCAAAAGATGTTTACACAGTAATTGGTTATACCCCCCAATTACAAGTTGGTTAAACCCCCCCAACTCCACAGCATCATCTTCATCATGGATTCACTTCACTTCTACAAAGGTGTTGTTCAAAACTTCAAGTAGCTTCAATAGTCTTCAAAAGATCTCGTTGGTCTTGCTCACCAAAAAACCAATCACTTAGAATGATCAGTTCTTTTGCATTCACCCACTTAAGTGTGTACTCCTCTTCTTCTCAAGGTTGGTCTTCTTCACTTGTGCACACACAAGGATAAGCCTCGGGTCTTCCCCCTTGCACACACACGCCCAAGTGTGGTATATGCTTCACTCAAACTCAAACACCAAAAGAGGCGCGCAAGGGGTGCGGCCTCACTTCTTCAATAGCCGCGCAAGGTGTGCGGACGGCCTCTGTCGCGCAGGGCGTGACACCCATGGGCACGCAGGGTGTAACCAAGCGCGGGGCGCACAAGTACACTGCCCGATCTCTTCTTCCTGTCGCGCAAGAGGTAGCGCGCAGGGGACTTCCTCGGGGCCTCGGGTGGCTCTGGGATTCTCAGTCGCGCAAGAGGCTGCGTAGAGGTACTTCACGTAGCTCGGATGGCTTCGCGGGACTCTCGAGTTCTCAAAGGATCAGCATCATTCCAGAGGTCTCGGCCTCACTTTATATAGGCAGAGGGCCTCTGTTGATCCGCGTGGGATAAATCTTGAACCACCTATATTTTCGGTTCCTTGAAAATCTTTAAACTCGATCCGAAAATCATGTTTCTTTCTCTCTTTTCAACGCGGACTTCTTCTCCTTCTCCTTTCTTAACGTGCATGCGATTTCGAACGCATGCATGGCCTCTTCTCTTCTATTTCATGCAAAACATGAACCACTTGGCCTTGGCACGTCCTTTTGCCTTGGCCGAACTCGAAATGCTCCCCTCGTTGCATGCACACCCATTTTTAGGCATGATCGTGTTCAGTGTGGCCAGACGAACCGGATAGACGCCTTAACTCATTCAGAGGTGGCCGGGAACTCGAAATCTGGACACAGGTAGCCCCTGGTTCATCGGCGGCTTTGCGGGAGGTGCCTCGGCTGAGCTCGAGGAAGACGATGTGGCAGCCGTCGGATCAGATCTTTGGACGGCCGTGATCAGAAGATTTCGTGCGGGATCGATCGTGCGGTCGAGATCTGGCGCGCGATCGATCGAGCGGCCAGGATTCACTCCCGGTGAAATTTGCGTGTCCCACATCGAATCGGAGGCCGGTTTCCACGCGGTTTATCAAAATCGCGCTCCCCCCTTCACCGCAATTGAACTTCTCCCCTCTCGGTGCCGCCCCGCACCGAGTTCTCTCTGCGGGGGCGCTCTTGCGCTCCCCCTGCCACTCGGGCGCGCCACTGGTGCGCACTATGCACACACGGGCACGCGCTCTGGCGCCCCAGCTTTGCAGGCTTGACCTTGACTCTCTACGTGGCCCCGACTTACACACGGCCGCGGCCTCTCGGGCTGGCCCCATGGGATCCCCCTTGGGTGTGGCGACCTCGAGTCCCACATGTGCCTTGGGGTTGAACCCTTAAGGCCGGCCCTTGGTGGCTAATTTTTTGCTTCTAGGAAAACTAAGTACTTTGTCTTTAAACAAAGTAACCAAGTGTAAATGCCTTTTGCCACTTAAGCCATTCTTCTACTTAATTTCCTCTTCTCTTCAACATTTATTCATCACTTAGGAATGGAATTCACGAAGGGTCTTCATCTTCAACCGAGCTCCTTAATCACATAATTTCCTCCATGTGCTTCATTGATCTAATCAGAGATCAAATTGGTTCTTATTCTATTTCACATGCACTAAGTAATAGTGCATGGACTTCATTAATCCCCATCATCCACTTAGGAGGTATGGATGGATCATCTTCATCTCCTCATGCATTGTATTAACAATGCATGGTCTTCTAACATTGTTGTGACATTTTATCCAGTTGATACAACTTCTTTGAACTTAAAGACCAGTTCAACAATCGTCAGATGTAATGATGCATCTCCAACCATTAGTCTTCAAGCTCTACTTCATCAGTTGACACATAGTGACATGTTATTGACAACAAATGCAATCACTTGGGCACAACAATCTCCCCCTTTGTATTTGGTTGTCAATACTCTGAAGCACATTTTTGAAGAATGTCACAATGTGTATGTGCTGATTATTTCTCCCCCTTATTGGCCAACAAATGCAAAGGGATGAATAGGAAGTCATTCCCAAAATGCATAACTGCTTGACTCAGAAACTAATGATCCCCCTCAAGGGATGCACTCATCTCCTTCAATTCCCTTCATGTAAGTACAAAAACATATAAATTTAGGGAATAAGGAGGGACCTTTCTCTTCCTCAAGTGAGAGGAGAAGGCTGAACATGAAGTTTCAGCCTTAGCTCAACAAATCTTTCTGTAGGCAAAGCTTTGGTGAAAATATCTGCCACCTGATCTTGAGTAGAAATGTAGTTGAGATTGATGTCCCCACTGGCGACCCTTTCTTTGATGAAATGATATTTTATATCAATATGCTTTGATCTGGAGTGTTGTATAGGATTCTTAGACAAGCCAATTGCACTTTGATTATCACATAAGTTCCTTAATGGGTTTTCATCTTTAATTCTCAAATATGCTAGCTGCACCTGCATCCAAATCATTTGTGTACATGCATGTGTAGCTGCCACACACTCTTCTTCGGCTGTGCTCAATGTTACAGAATTTTGTTTCTTGCTATACCAACTAACACATCCTTCTCCCAGAAAGAAGGCTCCACCAGATGTGGATCTTCTATCAGTGCAATCACCAGCCCAATCAGCATCAGTGAATCCCAAAAACATTATGTTTGTACTGTGTTTGTATAAGAGTCCATAGTTGAGGGTTCCTTTCACATATCTCAAGATTCTTTTAGCTGCTGATAAGTGAGATTCTTTTGGGTCACATTGAAATCTTGCACACAAAGTCACTGCATATGTTATATCAGGCCTTGAGGCCATGAGATAAAGGAGACTGCCAATAATTCTCCTGAACTCTTTATGATCAACATTGTTGCCTTCTTCATCCTTGCATAGTTTGGTTCCAACAGAAATGGGTGTTGAGACTTCCTTTGCATTCTCCATTTTGAAACTTTTCACTAAGTCCCTTGAATACTTTTCTTGTGAAAGAAATATAGAGTTTTTCCTTTGTTCCACCTGAAATCCTAGAAAATATGTCATTTGACCAAGCATGGACATTTCAAAGGTTCTCTTCATCTGCTCAGCGAATTCTTCACATAGTCATTCCTTGTCACCAGCAAAAATAATATCATCCACATAGATAATGACTATGAGAGTACCAGTGGCCATTTCTCTGACATAGAGATTACTGTCAACTGTTCCTTTGAAAAAATTCATGCTCTTAAGACAACCATCCAACTTGGAGTACCAAGCTCTGGGAGCCTGCTTTAACCCATACAATGCTTTCTTCAATCTGCATACCATGCTACCATCTTTGTCTAGCACAAATCCCTCTGGTTGTTCTATATACACTTCTTCTTCAAGATCTCCATTTAGGAATGCAGATTTCACATCCATCTGATAAACCTTGTACTGCTTGTGTGATTCAACTGCTAAGAACATTCTGATAGTCTCCAGTCTTGCAACTGGTGAAAACATTTCTTCAAAGTCGATTCCTTCCATTTGTGAATACCCTTTGCATACAAGTCTGGCCTTATTTCTTGAAGCTTCCCCTTTCTCATTGAGTTTTTTTTTTTCTGAAAACCCACTTTGTCCCAATTACATTTTTATTTTTGGGCGTTAGCACAAGATCCCAAGTGGAGTTCTTTTCTATTTGATTGAGTTCCTCATGAATAGCTTGTATCCATTCCTCATGTTCAACTGCTTCAGCCACTGTGTGAGGTTCCACTTGAGAAACCAATGCAGTGTGATCTTCCAATCTCAATATTCTCCTAGTTTTTACTGAGGACTGTGGGTTACCAAGGATATTTTCTGTGTCGACATGTTTCTTTAATTTATTGTATCTCCTTCTTCCATCTTCATTACCTTCCTCTTCATCACTGGTGTGTTTAGAGTTGATCTCACCAGCAGTTGGTGTTGGCTCAATTAATTCTTCATTCTTTTGTTCCAAGGTTGTGTCATTCATTGAGTCATCATTATCCACAATGTATGGTTGGTGTTATTTTCAATTATTCTGACATCACTGCAGTCAATCATTTTGTTCAACCTCTTATTCCAGCATCTGTAGCCTTTTCCATCAGGTAGGTAGCCCATGAAGATTCCTTCTTCTGCTTTTCCTCAAACTTTCCCAGATTAATGTTTTTAATCTTGATGATGCATGGAATGCCAAAGACTCTGAAGTACTTAACAGTTGGTTTTCTGTTAAACAACATTTCATAGGCTGTCATTTGTGTTTCTGGTCTTAGGAGACATCTATTTTGTATGTGTATAGCTGTGCATACTGCTTCTCTCCATAAAAACTTAGAGATATTGTGCTCAGCCAACATAGTTCTCCCCATTTCAACTATACTTCGATTCTTCCTTTCAGCCACTCCATTTTGTTGTGGAGTATATGGTGTACTGTATTGATGCTTGATTCCATGCTTGACCAAATAGATTTCAAAATTATCACAAGTGTATTCTTTTCCATTATCTGATCTCATTTTCTTGATACAGATTCCATGTTCTTTCTCAGCCTGCCTCCTGAAGTTTTTGAACATCCTGATTGCTTCTGACTTGTGTTTCATGAACATGACATTGGTCATCCGAGTGTAATCATCAATGAAGGTTATAAAATAGAGATCTCCTCTTGTATACTTTTGTCTCATCGGTCCACATATGTCTGTTTGAATGAGTTCAAGAGGCCCAGTAGACATGATATCTACTCCTTTGTGTGAACTATGGGTCAGTTTTCCCTTCTGACATGTGTCACAAACTTCATCTCTTTCTCTCTTTAATTTGGGTAGATCTCGTACAATATTGTACTTCAAAATTTTACTCATACTTCTTTGACCTAGATGGCCAAGTCTTCTATGACAAATATTGTTTTCATCTTTAGAACTAAGATAACAAGAATTGATGGACTCACCAATTTGAAATAGGTTTCCAGTGGTTCTTCTTCTTTGAGTGATGATTTTTCCATCCTTTGAGCTCTTGATGATGCATGAATCCTTCTGGAACAACACCTCATGTCCATCATCACATAGTTGGCTTACACTCAGTAGGTTGTGCTTTAATCCTTCAACAAAGAACACATCATTGGATTTTAGATTTGTTGTTTCAATCATAGCCTTTCCAACTCCCTTGATTTTCAAAGAACGATCATTTCCAAACACCACGGTTCCTCCCTCATGACTTTCAATGTTGCTTCGAATTTTTGTATCACCAGTCATGTGGGATGAGCATCCACAATCAAGAATCCATGACTTGGTTTTACTGCTGGCTTTTAGAGCCACTTCAGCAAAGCATGTGATTTCATCATTGGTTTCTTGAATGCCTTTCCCTTTCATGTCTTTGACTTTTTGTTCAGGAAGAGTTGTCATACATTTATCAGCTCCATGACCTTGTTGGTCACATCTTTCACAAGCTTCACTCAGTCAGTCAAATGTGTTCTGAATTAGAGGTTTTGATGCTTTCTGCAAAACACTCTGGGTTTCAGGATGTCTCCCCCTTGACTCATGCCTCATGCTTGGAAGAGACATGTTATACCAGCATGCATAGGCCTTATGTCCAAACACACCACAACACCAGCAGTAGCCTCTGAACCTTGACCTTCTTTGTTGATAAGAGTCATGTTGTAATTTTCTGTCCAAGATTTGAGTAGTCCTTCCTGAGGATTTCCTTTCTTCTATTGAAGATGATTTTACACAGGTTTGTTCATGCCATGTTTGTCTCAATTTTATCTTTGAAACTGAATTGTTAGAAATAACAGATGTATTTAGAGATTTACATAGTGGTAAATTGACTTGCCTCTGAGCACCAACATGAGATGATTCTGCCTTGACCTCAACAGCCTTGTTGAAGTCTTATCTCATCTTTGTCAAGCTATTCTGTGCTTCAATCCACTTGGAATGTGTCACTGATTGCTCTTCTTCTTTGAGGTGAAGTTTCTCCTCAATATCTTTTGCTATCTTGTCCAGCTCAGCTACCTTCAGTTTGTGTCTCTTGATTTCATCAATGTACATTGTCTCTTTCTTCATATATTCTTTCAACTCCTCAGTTATCCTTTTGGTTTCCTTTTGTAACAATATCTTATCTTTCTTGAGTTCAGTGTTCTGTTCAAGGCAAGCCACTAGTTCATCTTTCAATATGTGTTCGAGCTCTGTTCGTTCACTTTCATCATCTTCACTGCTACAGGTGTCAAACCCTTTTTCCACATGAGCCATAAAATTCGTTTCTTCTTCTGATTGACTGGCTGAAGTGAAGTATGATTCTTCCTCTTTGCTTACATAGCTTCTTCTTTCACCAGGAACGATCCTTTTCTTTCTTGCACCAGATCTGCTTCCTTCTCTTGGGTATCTACTCCATTTCTTCTTCTGTGACTTATCATCAACAATATCTGGAGCACTAGATCTTTTCTTAGGACAGTTAACAACAATGTGTCCGATGTTATTGCAATTGAAACATCTTGATGGTTATTTCCCTTTTCCCCTGAATTTAGTTTTTCCAAACCTTTTAGAAAAAATAGAAATAATCGTGTTGAGATCTTCATCCTTTTCATCATTGTCAGAATCACTTGATTCTAGGACTTCGTCATCTTTTATCTTGAGTTGTCTCATGGCCTCAAAAGCCATCTCATCCATGATCTTCTTCTTGAATACTGGGATCTTCCTCATTTCATATGCAATGAGAATGTTGTGTAGTTCATCAAGAGAGAGATCATCTTTGTCTTCTAATGCTGAGACTTTGGGGTCAAACCTGTCAGGAAAATTTCTCATTAGTTTTTTATCAATAGTGGAGTCCTCCAACTTTTCTCCAAAGCCCCGAATGTTACTGACAATTTCATTGACTCTTGTGAAATAATCATCAATTTTTTCTTCTTATCCCATCTTTACATCTTCAAACTTGCTTCTCCAAATTTTTAATTTGGCTTCCTTGACTTTCATGTTGCCTTCATAACTACTTTCCAATTTGTCCCAAATTTCTTTAGCATTCTTGAGTCCCATGACTTTTGTGTATACCTTTTCTGAGAGTGACATAAGAATGGCATTTTGAGATTTACCATCAACTTCCATATTTCTTTTCTCATCCAGTTTCATAGCAGCTTCATTAGCAAGAGGAGGGAATCCAAATAAGGCTGCATCTATAACATCATGGTCGTGAGATAGAAGGTAGTGAAACATCTTATTTTTCCAGCTTTGATAATTCTTTCCATCGAATGTAGGGACACCCCAACTATTAAAAGAATTTAGATTGTCCATTTTCTCAGAAGTAGATCCTAACAGAGGCAACCTCCCTCTGATACCACTTGAAATGCCTGGATCGGTTGAGATCACTGAGAGGGGAGGGGTGAATCAGTGATAACTTTTTCTTTTTAAGAATTGTTCACTTTGAATTATCAATTCAACCTCTGCAGCTGGTTAAGGCCTAGATCTACTCTTTTAGTGGTGCAGTGATAATGAAAGCACAGAACACAGAGATTTACAAGGTTCGGTACAAAGACCTACTCCTTGCCGTGTTGGTTACACCCCCCAACACGGATTCTTCACTATGCCAAAAGATGTTTACAGAGTAATTGGTTATACCCCCCAATTACAAGTTGGTTAAACCCCCCCCCCAACTCCACAACATAATCTTCATCATGGATCCACTTCACTTCTACAAAGGTGTTGTTCAAAACTTCAAGTAGCTTCAACAGTCTTCAAAAGATCTCGTTGGTCTTGCTCACCAAAAAATCAATCACTTAGAATGATCAGTTCTTTTGAATTCACACACTTAAGTGTGTACTCCTCTTCTTCTCAAGGTTGGTCTTCTTCACTTGTTCACACACAAGGCTAAGCCTCGGGTCTTCCTCCTTGCACACACACGCCCAAGTGTGGTATATGCTTCACTCAAATTCAAACACCAAAAGAAGCGCGCAAGGGGTGCGGCCTCACTTCTTCAATAGTCGCGCAAGGTGTGCGGACGGCCTCTGTCGGGCAGGGCGTGACACCCGTGGGAACGCAGGGTGTAACCAAGCACGGGGCGCGGAAGTACACTACCCAAGCTCTTCTTCCTATCGCGCAAGAGGTAGCGCGCAGGGGACTTCCTCAGGGCCTCGGGTGTCTCCGGGATTCTCAGTCGCGCAAGAGGCTGCGCAGAGGACCTTCACGTAGCTCGGATGGCTTCGCGAAACTCTCGAGTTCTCAAAAGATCAGCAGCATTCCAGAGGTCTCGGCCTCAATTTATATAGGCAGAGGGCCTTGGATCATCCGCGTTGGATAAATCTTGAACCACCGATATTTTCGGTTCTTTGAAAATCTTTAAACTCGATCCGAAAATCACGTTTCTTTCTCTCTGTTCAACGCAAACTTCTTCTCCTTCTCCTTTCTTAACGTGCATGCGATTTCGAATGCATGCATGGCCTCTTCTCTTCTATTTCATGCAAAACACGAACCACTTGGCCTCGACACGTTCTTTTTCCTCGGCCGAACTTGAAATGCTCCCCTCGTTGCATGCACACCCATTTTTTGGCATGATCGTGTTCAGTGTGGCCAGACGAACCGGATGAACGCCTTAGCTCATTCAGAGGTGGCCGGGAACTCGAAATCCGGCCACGGGTAGCCCCTGGTTCATCGGCGGCTTCGCGGGAGGTGCCTCGGCTAAGCTCAAGGAAGACGATGTGGCAGCCGTCGGATCAGATCTTTGGACGGTCGCGATCAGAAGATCTCGCGCGGGATCGATCGTGCGGTCGAGATCTGACGCGTGATCGATCGAGCGGCCAGGATTCGCTCCCGATGAAATTTGCGCGTCCCACATCGAATCGGCGGCCGGTTTCCACGCGGTTTATCAAACTCGCGCTCCCCCCTTCACAGCAATTGAACTTCTCCCCTCTCGGTGTCGCCCCGCACCGAGTTCTCTCTACAGGCGCGCTCTTGCGCCCCCCCTGCCACTCGGGTGCGCCACTGGCGCGCACTATACACACACGGGCACGCGCTCTGGCGCCCCAGTTGCGCAGGCTTGACCTTGACCCTCTGCGTGGCCCTGGCTTACACACGGCCGTGGCCTCTCGGGTTGGCCCCATGGGACCCCCCTTGGGCGTGGCGACCTCGAGTCCCACATGTGCCTTGGGGTTGAACCCTTAAGGTTGGCCCTTGGTGGCTAATTTTTTGTTTCTAGGAACACTAAGTACATTGTCTTTAAACAAAGTAACCAAGTGTAAATGCCTTTTTCCACTTAAGCCATTCTTCTACTTCATTTCCTCTTCTCTTCAACATTTATTCATCACTTAGGAATGGAATTCACGAAGGGTCTTCATCTTCAACCGAGCTCCTTAATCACATAATTTCTTCCATGTGCTTCGTTGATCTAATCAGAGATAAAATTGGTTCTTCTTCTATTTCACATGCACTAAGTAATAGTGCATGGACTTCATTAATCCCCATCATCCACTTTGGTGGTATGGATGGATCATCTTCATCTCCTCATGCATTGTCTTAACAATGCATGGTCTTCTAACATTGTTGTGACATTGTATCCAGTTGATACAAGTTCTTTGAACTTAAAGACCAGTTCAACAATCGTCAGATGTAATGATGCATCGCCAATCATTAGTCTTCAATCTCTACTTCATCAGTTGACACATAGTGACATGTTATTGACAACAAATGCAATCACTTGGGCACAACACTAAGTCTGATGATAGAATTTATAAACTAAATTTATAGTTGAATTTCAAATCTATTTTTTTCTCAACCATTAATGATCAGAATGATGTTGTAAAACCTATTTTTGAATTTGAGATTCCAATGAAGCTGGTATCAAATTTTATATCTCAAAGGAAGAGTTTTGATAATATTCTTATGTAGATGAATCCATCGAGAAAATATTCGTGAGTTGGTTATATATATTGGGAAAAGTAAAAATTCTAGACTAATTATTTTATTCTTGATATAACACTCTAATATCTTATGATATATTCCTCTTTAAATAAATGTGATTTCATTTATATCATTCCATATATACAAAACTTAGTTTAAAAGAATTGTAATATACTATTGAAATATTATTATATTATGTGATAGTTATCACCTAGGTATTTAATTGATAGGTAGGAATAGTATTAATCAAATTATGAAATAAATTTAAAAAAATGATTAATTAATTTTTTTTGATTAATTCTTAATAAATAATCCTTAAATTTTAGTAAAATAATTTCATGGTTCAAACCTATATTTCTCTATTGAAATATATTTTTCTAAGTGTTTTTTATTTTTATGTTGATCATTATTAAATATTTATTTTAATTAAATTTATGTATAATTTAATAATAATAATTCATACATTAGTTATATACTGGTAAATAATGAAGAAAAAACCTTTCAATGAAAGAATAGTTATTTTTCAAAAAAACTATTTTTATATGTGCTATGTATTTTTACTTAAGAAATTAAATAAAGAATGTTTTAATTATATTAATTAAAATTTAATATTATAGAAAAAATAGATTATTTTAGCATTAATATAATAGTTTTTATTTTGAAATTAATGAAAGTAAAGTTAGTTTTATGCATAAATATTTTTTTTCAAAAAGAAATTTTTTTATTGTGTTTTGAGCATTATTTTAAAAATTAATTTCTTACACTTATAAAATTAATTTTTAAAAAATTGATTCTATATTTTTAATCATGTTTTAAAAATATTTTAATGAGTCCCCTTACTATTTTTCAAAATTATTAATAAAATGAATAAAAATTGGTTATAATGATTAAGGTTAAAAGGGTTTACTAAGAGGGTTAAACTAAGAGATAAGGGTAAACACTGATCTTAAACTTGTATAAATATTACTTTTTGAATATATTCTTACCTTATATCATATTATCTTGAAATTAAAATTAATTTGGTTCCACTTTTTCATGAAAATGGCATTATATTATTTAAATCTATTATGTAAATCCATGTGTTCCCCTCTCCTCACTTATAAAAGGAAACCTCTTCTAAACCCTTATTTACCAAAATATAGCCCTATAGCTCATCCATGACCTAGAAAAAAACTAACCTAGTTTATTTCACTTCATTATTAATCTCATATAATTACCCTAACAACATCATAATAAGTTTTCTGGTATAATCCAAAAGAGTTCGCTCAAAGAAGAGATAACATCTTACCCGACTCATTCAAAATTTATTTCTTCTTATAATTCCTATAAATATATATTATCCATCTTGAAATAATTAACTCAATATAATGAATATTATTATATTTTATTCTTATTATGGGACAATAATTTTTAATCTCATTTACATCAAATGGAAAAATGAAAGTATCTCTCATGCATACGTCTGGACTACCAATCCACATAGCGATATGATTCATTTTCCATCACTATCACACATTAATAGATATAATTATTTATTTGATATATATATATATATATATTATATTATATTTTTGGTATAATTATGATTTTTAATGATAAAATATTATTTCTCTATCTTTCCTTATTTTTATGAAACTGAAAACAATGTTAATACTTACGTAGAGACTATCGTCTCCATGAACACTATAATTCATTTTTCTATTTATTACATTTATAAAAATTTATATATAAATATATATATAATTACTATATAAATGATATTTGTATCATTATTATTATTTTATAGATGATTTAACCATGATTAATATGCAAGTACTATAAATATTGAATCAAAACATACATAAAAAACGAAGCAGTTAACACCGGAAATTATGATGAAAATTAATGATTATTAGTCAATGGGTGATAAAATTTTAAAATTAAACCATGTATGGTATTATAATATTTAAAATTATTTTTTATGTATAATAAATTTAAATTTATTATTCAACGGTTTAAAATAATTTTCTAATAAATTTAGACTATGGGTAAGTGTTTCATGTCACATTCTCTCTTTTTTACGAGGATTATTTATTATTAAATTTCAAATAATGAAATTATATGATATATTTCTCATAAATATCATGTATTTTATTCTTATCTACTGTTTTTTGGAATTTATGTCATTTCCCTTCAGTTTTCTTTCTCTGAGTACTCTAAAGTCAAAAAGAGTGTTTTTATGGAAAATAGTCTCTATTAATCTCTTTATTTGAGGATATTATTCTCTCATGTCTATATTTTATTTAATATTTTTTTAAAAATGTTTTTTAAACTATAAAATTATTTATTAAATATATTTCTCCCTTGTTTTACTTTCTATAAAAAAAATTCAAATAAATATTCTTGTTGTTTTTTATACAATATATTTTTTACCAAAGACATGAAAGAAATATTAAATTTAATAGTTACCATAAAAATGTATTTTAACTTTTTCATCAATATTATTTGATTTGAATATTCCTTTACAAGTTAAAATGGTAATTTTTAAATTAATTATTCTATCAATATTTTTTAAATTTTTAATTTTTAAATATATTTAAAGAAAACGGTATTTTCCCTATTTTCAATGAAATGTTAAAATAATATTCTAATAGTATTTTTCATCAATGTAAAAATAATTTATGGATATTTATCCTTGACTAAGTGTAATGCCCTGACCCCAGTTACCCAGAGTCGGTGCATTATTATGTATCATTGGCATGATCACAAGAAAGATCAAGTCTCGAAAGCCCGATTAGTTTAGTAGCCTTGGAATAACTAGAAACATTCATAATGCTTACATTAAATCATAATGTGAAAACTAAAACAACATATTTTCTCCACACTCATATCCCTTTATAATATCCCTAAAGTTCATTCATAACATACTTCTTCACATCCTGGGAAAAATAAAACATTTAAAGGGGTGAGCTCAAATTCTCTGTAAGGATAACAATATAGCAGAAACTTTCATAAATAAGCATAAACATTTAAGGCAATGTATAACTAAAATAAAAGCATTTCAAACTTGAACTTCAGCATAATATGGAAAAGATAAAATGAAATAATTCCATTTAATTATTCACATGGATATTCTACTAGTCGAATAATCAAATGCAATATCAATAACCACTTTCATAATGATGAAATGCATAAAGCCAGACTATCATAACCACATAGTCAAGGCCCTGTGCCAATACTACAAATAAAATTTTGTCAACGCCTTGTACCAAGACACTGGTTTGTCTCATGAGACCTACCGATGCATCGAGGAGCTATAGCGGGCTCCACCCTTCACTTATTAAGTCCAATGCATTCCTCATATGAACATATTTCAACATAACATAAACATCGTATTAAAAATAGCATATGAAATGTCAATACATTCACCATAAACCATGAATGGTATAAAAATAACACATCCACAGTCAATCATATCACAAAACATTCAATACAATATAGATGTTTTGTATCATAACAAATAAACTTCAAATAAGCTTAAAATCCATCAATGGATGTTGACATAGATGAAATCAAAACTATTTGAGAGAAATATCTTTTTTGAAATAATTTAAATGTAACGTTATTATAAAATAAAATGTCTGATTTGAAAATTTTCATCTAATCTTGTAAGGGAAGCTTCGAAGATTTTATAATGGCGGAAATTAGCCGCACCCTCCATATAAGTTAAAAAAATATTCTTACCTTAATTCTGTCGAAAAGGTTTCAAAAAAGACCTTGTTTGGAAAACGACAGAAAGTTTCCTTTATAATCCTCTTATAAAAAGTCAAACAATGGTGTATATGACTTTAACCCATATTCTAGTAAATAGTAAAAGTGTTTTGAAATACATTTTTAAGAAACATGGATGTGGATGATAAAGAGGTCCCAGTAGATAATTACGTATAAACAACCTCGGATAATGAAGAGATTGTGAAATAACCATTACCTTGAACATTTCCATGGTTGGGGTAGGTTAACCTCCTGTATAATGGTTAAATAGTTGTTATTAAATTATACAAGATTCATATACATTATTATGATATCATATATGATCTTTTAACATTTCTTTGTTAATAATATCTTAGTATTATCATCGTTTCAGGTGTTAACTTACTCATTTTCTTTTATTTGTTTTGTTACATAAGTCTTGTTTTTTATAGATAGGTTGTATCTTATTCATATCCAGGATGATATCAAGTCCTTAAATACTATTATTAATCATCAAATGAGAATTAGACTTGAATGGATATGATGGAGAATGAATCTCATCACGTTCGTGGAGACAGTAGTCCGTACGTACGCACAAGCGACAATATCATTCTTTTGATATTAAAATAATATATAATTGGATGGTATATCATATATACAGAATCATTATCATATTATATTTTTTATTTAAATGAATTACACATCATTATTATACCTATACAAATATTAATATATTGAATAACAATTACACCACGACGTGGAGACGGTAAGCCGTACGTACGCACGTATGGGGACATGTCATTCAAAGGATGGATAGAATACTGAATATGGTTGTACCATATTTATAATAATATCAACGTATATAGGAGATACTGGATTTATTATTTTATAATGGGAATAACAAAGAAATAATAAGTTGAAGGAGAAATGAACAAGAAAAGGGTGGTGAAAACATTACCTATTATTCGGGTTCTTGCTTTTGATTTGATCAAAAGGGCTCCTTAGGATGGCTTTATGATCAAAATAAGGCCTCTAGGCTGTAGTGAGGGAAGGTGAAAGAGTATTTGGTTAGGGTTTGGACGATCCAAGAGGCTTTGAATGTGATAATTAGTGAGAAAGGGGAGTGCCCTTTTATAAGAGGGGTGAGGGGCACCTTTGGAAAAACTAGAAATGTTATGTTATAATAAATTCATATTCGGTTTCTAATGGCTCCAAAGTGGATTATTTAAATTTTAATGTGGGGATGGGTCGAAAACCACTCAACCAATTGAATTTCGATAGGTTTTGGTCATTATATTAACCTTATGTTTTAGTTTTAACTCTTAGTTAATTAGGTTGACACATACCATGTCACTTTGTATTTTTATATTATATAGTTAATAAACATACTATATGAATACAAGAGAGCCCAAAGTGGTCCATAAATGATACACCTATAATTATATAAGTCTCTTGGCCGAACCTTATATTTTTAGGAATTTAATATCAATTAATAATATAATATTTTGTTTTTAAACTCTTTTATGTCAATTTTCACACTATTGGGTATTTTGTTTTTGATAATTTCATAACAGAATTATTACTTAGAACCAAATTTATATAAACAATCCTATTATGTCATAGTAACATATAAAATTAGTTTAATTCATAAAAAGTCTCAAATTACATTTATTTTGATATTTATAATATCAATTATTTTAATATTTCATTAATTATGTAATTACTGCATCACTATTGTGTCATCAATAAATTAAATTATTTATTGTCTAAAAATTATAAATAAAATACCATTATGTAGTAAATCTTTTAAGATTTCTAATTAACATTTACAATCGAATTTATCGTATGTATAACCCTATATTAAAAATGTTTTAGTAAATAAACTTTGATTTTAACTCCTTTAACTCTTCTTTGAATTAAATAATAATAAATGTCCTAATCTAATCCAAGTGGAACTAAATGATAGTATTTTATTTCTATGGTTCTTTTTGGTTGAAACACACTTTTCCAATAGAATTAAGACATGTTTTAGGGTAATATTAATATCATTTTTACCCTTAATTACCCTATTTAATTTTAACCGTGGTAAATAAAAGTAAAAAGATACTATTCACAAAAAATTATTTTCATCTCATTGAACCACATTATACTCCTTGATATTAATCGTGTCTCTCAGATTTTTGAAATTGCACTCAGAGAAGCGGTAAAATTCTATTTTATGTGAATTTCCAAATTCTCCAAGGAGGTGGGTAAAAGACGGTGAAAAGTTCAATAAACTTTTTATATATCTAAATTTATTCTAAACTAACTCCAATTAATTACATTGAACTTATATAGGTATTATGTATATATTTTAACATTAATTAAATTTAAATAAAATAAATAATTATTTAAATAAAAATTCGGTTTTAAACTATAACTCAGTGTTTTTTCACTATCAAAAATTGAATGTTTTTAGAAAAATAAAAACATTTCACCCTAGGCTAATTTTGATATTCCGAATCCAAAAATGAAGTCCATTTTGAAAGATAAAATTTATAAAATTTCAAAAAGTGGGTATTACTATTCATAATGACTAGTTTGATTGGTTGTGGTGTGTGTGTTAGAACTCGAAGTTGCGTACAACACACGATACTGTATTATTGAAAGGGAAGCGTACCGTGGAAGATTGGGGTGTTACATTCTCCCCTCCTTAAAATAATTTCTTCCTCGAAATTTATAGATTTCTACCACATGAAAAGACTTGGGAGGTTCTTTATCATAATTTCCTCAGGTTCCCACGTTGCCTCTTCCATCTTATGGTTTCTCCATAGAACGTTTACCAGTCCAGTTGTTCGGGTTCTCAGCACTTGTTATCTTGTATCAAGAATCTTGATGGGATCTTAGCAATAAGAAATATTGGGTTCCAGTTCTAATTTATCATAGGTGATTATATGCATTGGGTCATGCATGTATTTTTCTCAACAGTGATACGTGGAACACATCGTGAACTTTGGAGAGACTTGGTGGCATTGCCAGATGGTAAGCTACAACCCCAATTCTTTCTAGAATTTCGAATGGTCTGATGTACCTGGGACTCAGTTTGCCTTTCTTACCGAAAAGTATAACTCCCTTCCATGGAGATTCCTTCAAGAAAACATGATCTCCTACCTAAAATTCCAAATCCTTCCTTCGGTTTTCAGCATTTCTCTTCTGCCTACTTTCAACTGCTTTGACTTGGTTTTGAGTTACCTTCACCATTTCCATCGTTTCCTCCACCAGTTCTAGGCCTACAAGTTTTCTTTCACCAACCTCATCCCAACAGGTTGGTGTGCGACATCTCTTTCCATATAATGCTTCATACGGTGCCATATGAATACTCGAATGGAAGCTATTGTTACAGGAAAATTCCACCAGAGGTAAATATTGATCCCATGTACCCTGAAAGTCATGTGAACATGATCTCAATATTTCTTCTAAGGTTTGAATAGTTCATTCTGATTGTCCATCTATTTAAGGGTGGTAGGCAGTGCTCAAACGAAGTTCAGTATCCTGGGATTTCTGAAGACTCTTCCAGAATCTTGAAGTAAAATGGGGATCGCGATTAGAAACAATCGATAGGGGTACTCCATGAAGTCTCACCACTTCATTAATATATAGCCTTCCTAGATGTTCAAGTGGTAAATCTTCCCTTATAGCAAGAAAATGTGTTGGCTTGGTAAGATGATCAACAATAACCCATATTTCATTGTTCCTTCTAGGAGTCTTTGGTAGTCCCATGAAAAATTCCATTGTAATATTGTCCCATTTCCACTCCGGTATGGGAAGAGGTTTCATGACTCCCCCAGGATGTTGCCTTCCAGCTTTCACTTGTTGAAAAACCATACATCTTGACCCAAAATTAGCAATCTCCCTCTTCATGTTGTCCCACCAAAAATGTTCCTTCAAGTCTCTATACATTTTGGTGCTCCCAGGGTGTATAGAGAAATTGGAACTATGAGCATCGTCGAACAATTCCATTTTCAGATTAGGTATATTGGGAACACAAAGTCTCTACCCAAATTTCAAAATTCCATCTTCATACCCAAAGTCATTCAATCTCCCATCATTCACAGCTTTAGTCTTCTTTTGAAACTCTTCATCACCGGTCTGAGAACTCTTTATCCTTTTTAGTAAAGATGGTTTGGCAACTATTTGAAAAAGTATTGATGTTTCACCTTCCATGGTAATTCCCATATCCATGTTCACTAGATCCATGAAAATAGGATCCCTTTCAATTATCATCATGTTCAAAACTCCATGATCTTTTCCGCTCAATGCATCTGCCACCTTATTCACCTTCCCCGGGTGGTAGTGTATCGTGCAATCATAATCCTTAAGTAGTTCAAGAAATCTCCTTTGCCTCATGTTGAGTTCTTTTTGTTAGAAAATATACTTCAAACTCTTGTGATCAGTATAAATCTCACATTTTTACCATAGAGGTAGTGCCTCCATATCTTCAAATCAAAGATCACAGCTGCTAACTCTAGATCATGAGTAGGATAGTTTTGCTCATGAATTTTCAACTGTCGTGATGAATAGGCAATAACCCTATCATTCTGCATAAGTACACAACCAAGTACTTTCTTCGATGCATCACTAAAAATAACAAACCCACCATTCCCTGATGGTAGAGTCAATATAGGAGCATTGAATAATCTTCTCTTTTGTTCTTTTAAACATTCTTCACACTCTTTTGTCCGAACAAATTTAACCCCTTTACGTGTGAGCTTTGTTAATGGGTTATCCAGTCGGGAAAAATTCTGGATGAAATGTCGATAATAACCTGCTAAACCAATAAAACTGCATACCTCAGTTATAGTCGTCGGTGCTGGACATTCTTGGATTGCCTTTATCTTAGAAGGATCAAAAGAGATTCCTTCTTTAGATACAATATGGACAAGAAAAGAAATCTCCTGAAGCCAGAATTCAAACTTGCAAAACTTTCCATATAATTCATGTCTTCTCTGAGTCTTCAGGATAATGCGCATGTGATTTTCATGATATTCGTAGCTTTTGGAGTAAACCAAGATATCATCATTAAATACCACCACAAATTCATCTAGATATTCCTTGAAAACTCTATTCATTATATCCATGAATACAGCGGGTGCATTAGTCAGCCCAAAAGGCATTACCGTAAACTCATAATGCTCGTACCTTGTTCGAAATGTTGTCTTCTTAATGTCTTCCTTCTTCACACACACCTGATGGTATCCAGATCGAAGGTCAATCTTTGAAAAGTATTGAGCTCCATGTAGTGGTTCAAATAAATCATCAATGCGAGGTAGGGGATACTTTTTCTTTATTGTTATTGCATTGATCTCCCTGTAGTCGATACATAACCTCATAGATCTATCTTTCTTTTTAACAAAAATAACAGGGGCTCCCCATGGAGAAACACTAGGGAGGATAAATCCATTATTTCTCAATTCCTCAAGTTTTTTCTTTAGTTCAGCTAATTCTACAGTGGATATTCTATAATGGGTCTTCGATATAGGCCTTGATCCAAGAATTAAATCAATGGAAAACTCAACTTCTCGTTCTAGAGGATGTCCAGGTAAATATTCCAGAAACACATCTACATATTCTTTCACAATAGGTACATCCTCTATTTGACCATTCCTTTCCTCACCCACAATCATTTAATTATCTTCCTCCCCAATAATTGAATTTAGTTGAGCTACTGGGGGTGGATCTAGATAAGAATTAGGTGGTGACAATTCTGCTCTAAAGATAAGGTGTTCCTTATCATCATCATCAAAAATCATCACCTCCTTCTTCTTACAATAAATCTTCGCATAATGGTCTAAAACCCAATCCATACCGAGGATTATATCAAACTCAATCATAGGTATGATGATGAGATCAGCGGATAAAGAACATCTATGTGCTCTAATGGGGAATGATTCACAAAACATTGTTGCAATGATACTTCCCTTAGGAGTGTTAACTAACAACTCCCTTGTTAAATAAAATTGGAAATATCTAATTTTCTTAGAAAACTGGGAAGATATGAAATAATGTGACGATCGAGAATCAAATAATGCATTTTCGAAACTTGAGGAAACCATTAAATTACCTCACACCACGTCTTTCGGAGCTTCTACCTCAGCAGTAGTGATAGCATAAACTTGACCTTGATCCCTTGGCCTTTTCTGAGGTAAGTTCCCCTGATTCTTAGGTAATTCATTGGCATAATATCACATCTCTCTGTAATTGTAGCATTGGACATCATAATCTTCCTTCTTCCCCTTGCAATCACGAGCTTAGTGGCCTTTTTCACCACACTTGTAACAGACTCTCATTCCCTTCATGCAAGTACCAGGGTGTTTATTCCCACATTTACTACAGGATGGATATTCAAATTTTCCCTTATTCCATTTATTTCCATTCCCAGATTGATCAGCATATCTCTTCTTCACTTTCTTTTCTTTAAGGTCATAAGACTTAGAGAATTCCTTTTCTATCTTGATAGCACATGAGACAGTGTCTTCGTATGATGAGAAGGATTGTGAGACTAATGCTCGATGGATAAATGGTTTTAACCCATCAAAGAAATGATCAATCATACTTCATGGGTTACATATATAATCTCCAGCATACCTTTATAACCTTGTAAAGTTAGCCTCATACTTTGTGAAATTCTCATCCTCCTTTTGTCTCAAACTTAGAAATTTCCTTTCCATATATGCGCAATGGTCGTGAGGAAAGTATTTTTCTAATAAAAGATCTTTGAACTCTCTCCATTCCATATTTTATACTTCATCGTCTTCCTTCGTGTTTTGAATCAAGGACCACCATTTATCAGCATCTCTAGTGAGACGATAAACTGCCATGATAACTTTTTCCCTTTCACTACTCCCCAAAGCCTGAAATATTTTCTCTAGGGAACTTATCCAATTCTCAGCTACTAATGGATTTGTACTCCCATTGAATTTTGGTGGTTGCTTCCTCATGAAGTTATCTAACATTGATCTTCCACGCTGTGGATCAGGGTGCTCCATACGGGTAAGGTTATTATTAATAACCTGAGTGAGTTGTCCCAGTATGGTGATTAGTTGATCAGCACCAATAGCATCACCATCTCTACTATAATTATCTTGAGTAGGAGGGAAATCCCTACATGGATTATGTGCATTGATACGGTTTCCATTTCTTCCACTAGGCGCCATTTTTAAACAATGGCATAAACTACATCAATTTATGAATCAAAATACATAATTCCATACTTGTGAAACACTTAACATAAATTGAACTATTTATGGATATAATCCATAATCATAAAAAAAATTCTTTGAGGAATTATATACTCATAAACCCTTAATAATGATTTTTAAAGAAAATGAGAGTTATCCTAAGCATATCACCCGGAATTTTCGTAACCAAGAGTGCAGCAAGGCCCGTTGTCGTGCACCAGTTCCTGTTCGAGTCTAGCTCAAAGCGGTGTTTTCGGGTTTTACCCCTAGGTACATATGTGCTAGAGATGCCTCTACCTGCTCGTATCCAGACAGGGATGTATTTCTCGGAAAACTCACAAAATCTCTACAATACCAAAATTCTAGGATGTTCTTCTATACGAATCCTCAGAGTCCATCTTAGGTTTATGTGCTCTAATCAGAGTTTATCTAAATCTAGTTTCCAAGGTTTGTACTAAACTTCTTCTGATACCAGCTGTAACACCCCGACCCCCGTTACCCAGAGTCTGTGCATTATTACATATCATTGGCATGATCACAAGAAAGATCAAGTCTCGAAAGGCCGATTAGTTTATTAGCCTTGGAATAACTAGATACATTCATAAAGTTTACATTACATCATAAAGTGAAATCTAAAACAACATCTTGTCTCCACACTCATATCACTTTATACTATCCCTACAGGTCATTTATAACATACTTCTTTACATCCTGGGAAAAATAAAACATTGAAAGGGGTGAGATCAGATTCTCATTAAAGATAACAATATAGAAGAAACTTTCATAAATAAGGATAAACATTTAAGGAAATGTATAACTAAAACAAACGCCTTTTAAACTTGAACTTCAGCATAATATGGAAAAGATAAAATGAAATAATTCCATTTAATTATTCACATGGATATTCTACTAGTCTAATAATCTCATGCAATATCAATAACCACTTTCATAGTGATGGAATGCATTATTCCAGACTATCATAACCACATAGTCAAGGCCTCGTGCCAAGACTAAAAATAATATTTTGTCAAGGACTTATACTAAGACACTAGTTTTTATTATGAGACCTATCGATGCATCAAGGAGCTATAGAGGGCTCCACCCATCACTTATTATGTCAAATGCATTCCTCATATAAACAGGTTTCAACATAACATAAACATTCGTATTAAAACTAGCATTTGAAATGTCAATACTTTCCCCATAAAAAATGAATGGTATAAAAATAACACATCCACAGTCAAACATACCAAAAAACCTTTAATAAAATATAGAAGTTTTGTATTATAATAAATCAACTTCAAATAAGATTAAAATCTATTAAAGGATGTAGATATAGATGAAATCAAAATTATTTGAGGGAAATATCTATTTTTGAATTCATTTAAAAGTCACATTATTATAAAATAAAATTTATACTTCAAAAATTTTCCTATAATCTTGTAAGGGAAGCTTCGAAGATTTTATAATGGTACAAAATAGTCTCACCCTCCGTATAAGTTAAAAAAACATTGTTCCCTTAATTCTGTCGAAAAGGTTAAAAAAAGACCATGTTTGGAAAAAGACCGAAAGATTCCTTTATAAACTTCCTATAAAAAGTCAAAAAAGGGTATAAATGAATTTAACCCATATTCTAGTAAATATTAAAAGTTTTTTGAAATACATTTTTATGAAACATGGATGTGGATGATAAAGAGGTCCCAGTAGATAATTATGTACTAACAACCTCGGATAATGAAGAGATTGTGAAATAACCCTTACCTTGTACTTTTCCTTTGTTGGGGTAGGTTAACATCCTGTATAATGGTAAAATAATTGTTATTAAATTATTCAAGAATCATATACATTAATATTATATCATATATGATCTTTTAACTTTGGTTTGTTAATAATATCTTAGTATTATCATCGTTTCGGGTGTTAACTTACTCGTTTTATTTTATATGTATTGTTTAATCCATGTTTGATATGGATAGGTTGTATCTTATTCATATCAAGGATGATATCAAGTCATTAAATTCTATTATAAATCATCAAATGATAATTATACTTGAGTGGATATGATGGAGAATGAATCTCATCGCGTTCGTGGAGACGGTAGTCTGTACGTACGCACGAGAGACAATATCATTATTTTGATATTAAAATAATATATAATTGGATGGTATATCATATATAAAGAATCATTACCATGTTATATTTATTATTTACATGAATTAAACATCATTATTATACCCATCCAAATAATAATATATTGAATTACAATTATACCACGACGTGGAGACGGTAAGTCGTACGTACGCACGTATGGTGACATGTCATTCAAAGGATGGATAGAATACTGAATATTGTTGTACCATATTTATAATAATATCAAATTATATAGGAGATAGTGGATTTATTATTTTAGAATAGGAATAACAAAGAAATAAGAAGTTGAGGAAGAAATGAACTTGAAAAAGGGTGGTGAAAACATTACCTCTTCATCGGGTTCTTCCTTTTGATTTGATGCAAAGGGCTCCTTAGGTTGGCTTTCTGATATAAATAAGGCCTCTATTTTCTAGTGAGGGATGTTTAGAGAGTATTTGGGCAGGGTTTGGCCGAGCCAAGAGGCTTTTAATGTGTTAATTAGTGAGAAGCGGGAGTTCCCTTTTATACGAGGGGTGAGGGGCACCTTTGGAAAAGATAGAAATATTATTTTATAATAAATTAATATTCGGTTTATAATGGCTCCAAAGTGGATTATTTAATGTTTAAGGTGGGTATGGGTCGAAAACCTCTCAAAAAATATAATTTAGAATGGTTTGGGTCATTATATTAACCTTATGTTTTAGTTTTAACTCTTAGTTAATTAGTTTGACACTTACCATGTCACTTTGTATTTTTATATTATATAGTAAATGAACATACTATATACCTTCAAGAGACCCCCAAGTGGTCTAGTAATGATACACCTATCATTATATAAGTCTCTCGGCCGAACCTTAGATTTTTAGGAATTTAATATCAATTAATAATATAATATTTGTTTTAAAAACTCTTTTATGTCAATTTTGACAATATTGGGTATTTTGTTTTTGATAATTTCATAAAAGCATTATTACTTCAAACCAAATTTATATATCCAATCCTAATATGTCATATTAACCTAAAATTTAGTTTAATTCATAAAAAGTCTCAAATTTAATTTAATTTGATATTTATCATATCAAATATTTTAATATTTCATTAATTAGGTAATTATTGTATCACCATTGTGTCATATATAAATTAAATCATATAATGTCTAAAATTTATAAATAAAATACCATTATGTAGGAAATATTTTTATATTTCTAATTAATATTTAAAATCTAATTTATTGTATTTATAACCCAATATTAAAAATTATTTAGTAAATAAACTTTGATTTTAACTCTATTAACTCTTCTTTGAATTAAATAATAATAAATGTCCTAATCTAATCCAAGTAGACCTAAATGATAATATTTTATTCCTGAAATTGTTTTTGGTCGAGATACACTTTTCCAATAGAATTAGGACATGTGTTAGGGTAATATTAATATCATTTTAACCCTTAATTACCCTATATACTTTTAAACGTGGTAAATAAAAGTAAAAAGTTACTATTCATCAAAAATTATTTTCATCTCATTGAACCACGTTTTACTCCTTGATATAAACCGTGTCTCTCGTATTTTCAAAATTCCACTCACAGAAGCGGTAAAATTATGTTTTATGTGAATTTCCAAATTCTCCTAGTAGGTGGGTAAAAGACGGTGAAAAGTTCAATAAAATTTTTATATATCTAAAATTATTCTAAACTAATTAAAATGAATTAGATTGAAATTATATAGGTATTATTTATCTATTTTTACCTTAATTAAATTTAAATAAAATAAATAATTATTTAAATAAAAATTCGGTTTTAAACTATAACTCAGTGTTTTTTCACTATTCATCAAAATTGAATGTTTTCAGAAAAATACCAAAATTTTGCCCTAGGATAATTTCAATATTCCAAATCCAAAAATGAAGTTAATTTTGGAAGATAAAATTTATAAAATTTCAAAAAGTGGGTATTACTATTCATAACGGCTATTTTGATTGGTTGTGGTGTGTGTGTGTGTGTGAACTCGAAGTTGCGTACAACACACGCTACTATATTATTGAAAGGGAAGCGTGTCGTGGAAGCTTGGGGTGTTACACTAAGGATTTTTTCTAAATAAACCATTCAATTTAATTATTTATATGGATTATTATGAGTTATGATTGATTATAGGAAACTTGTTTCCTTTTGACTAGTTATGATATGAGGAAATGATGGAATGTTTATGAAAATTATTTCCCTTCCATGGGTTATGATGTGATGAAATGATAATGTTTTACAATAATGTTATACTAATATATATGGTTTTAATTATCTAATAATTGTGTGAAAAATTATGTATCCCACCAATGAAATATGTAAATATTTATATTATAAGGGTCTGAACCTTTGTAGACCTTTCCTTTGTGAGTTTGGGTGTTGGATTTTTCCAAAGAATGTTTCATAGTGTTATGGAATGAAAATTTTGAGTTAATTAATTCTACTTTATGGATAATGTTATTTCATTTTATGGGTAGTGGTTGTAAAGTGGGGTCCTTGGTTCTAATGTAATGGGACTTGAGGGAGGATATCAAATCCACAATAATTTTTGACATTTTCCTACCATGAGGGTAGGTTGTGGTATAGCATGGATGGGTTTCTATGTCATGGAGGATGAGTATGGTGTAGGCCTAGTAACTCTTATAGCATTGAGATATCATAGGAAATATAGTTCTCGTAGGGGTGTGTTTAAAAATTCAAGGAATCTTTTTCTTGGGTCATGGGTTGTGGCATATCCTCTCTTTTGGTGATGGAGTTATAGTGCATATTGGGTTTCCCTACACAGTGGTTCCCTCCATGGGTTCATAGGATCTACGATGTGTAGGAACCATAGTTATTTAATGCACTTTAATAGGGGTTTGTGGTGAGGTATTCTACTATTCATCATAGTATGCCCTTTAGAAAGCAGTTTTCTGGTGTGTTCCCCGAGGTTACATCATGGTCTTCAATTTTTCAAAATTTCATTAAATACATGAGATGCATTCAGAACCCATTTTTATAACATCCTATCCTATAAACCCCTATGATACCCTGGGTTATTTTTAGAGGCTTTAAGTCCTCCTTCAGTATTAATTAATCCCTGGATTATCATGTTCAATTTTTGGTGTGTTGAGGTAAGTTTTTTCTCTTTTATTATGGATTATCTTCCATTTCATATAGTTTTCCACCCATTTATCTTTCCATGATTTCGATTTTGAACAAAATGATTATAATGGATCATACATTAATGTTTTTGGTAGGATTTTTTGATGGTTTTCTAGGATTTAGGTATTTATATTTTGAGAGTTGTGATTAGAGATGTTTTTTATTGTTCTGTTTTCATTGAAGAATGAAAAATTCTTTTAGGTAGGGGATTCATTACTTCACCTTTAATTAAATTACATCATAAATTGATCAGGGTTTATATATTTGGGTGATGGTGTAATTAACCCTAATAATGGATAAACTATATTTATGAATTAATTATTTATGGTTAATGATCACATGTGTTATTCCATCATGATAACGGTCTACCTCTTAATTCAATAGATATTTTTTTGTCTATCTTATATTTTTTAGCATGTTTTTATGAATTGATTATCATATTTTGATTATTGGTTTTAGAATATTAAAATTATTAAATTTTTTAAATAATGTAAATATTGAAATTTATTATTTGGAAAAAGAATTTAAAGAGGCGTGTTTAAATGAAACTAATATTATTTTAATTTGGAAGTAATAAAATTGATGCATGCTTCATGTTTATTTTAATTTATTATTCCATAAGCTAATGGAAATATATAAAATATATTAATCTTTCATTCATGTTAATAATTATAATTAAATTCATGATAATTAACCTTCCCTTATGTTTGTTGAAACTGGAAGCTTATTCTAGAGAGTATGTCTGAATAATTTAATAGCTCATTAGAGAAGATTCTTTAGGTTACCCATACATGTAAACTATGATAATTGAATCATTTAATTTAGTACAGATAAATATTATTTTATAAATATAAATGTTTGGGTATGGTATTCATTTTTTTTACTTAAAAAGGTTGAATGCCTTGTGTTGGGGTTAAGAGGGCCCATTTATTTGATAAGGCAGAATGCCCTATTTTTAGGTCCAAATTTCCTAATTGGATATTTTTATTTATTATTGCCATATATTTTCCAGGGATTAGATAATTTCTATGTGATGTGTTGTGATACTGGGTTAGTTTATGGATGATGATATTTGGGTGGGGAGTTCTGAAGTTATAGTAGAAGTTTAAGTTTGTGACGAAAAAATGTATGGTGATATGTATCAAAAATAGTTTTGAAAAAAAACACCCATGATAACATTATATGACTGGAATCATTGTTTATAGATGTAATCCTCTATTAGTGATATTTTTTTAGAGATATTGGCCACACGAACACTATTTCATTGCATAGGAGGTGTCTTCCCAACTGATAGAGACACCACATTCCTACTTTGTGGATTAATTAATAATATTCTTATGCTAACCCGAAATTGTTTTAATTTACCAAAGGACTAATACTATTCCTTTAGTAAGTCGTCATCATACCTAGCAGCCTCACTATCATTTGAATTATCGAGTTTTTATCAACCAAATAACCCCATCTAATTTCCCACCTTGAGTTACATAATAAAAAATGTCTAGAGCATATCCATCTAGGGAATAAGTGGTAGCACCACCAATGATATGAGTCTGGGGAGCATCACCAGTAACCACATTAGTATATGTGGTAGAATAACCTTTTATTTAATCATAATTACCAAGATTCTAGTTTGATAACTTCTCATATGGGAGTTTAGAGGATCCCCCCATCAATATCATCTTCATAAATATCGTGATTTGTTATTGTTATGATCATTACAAATGAAATTATTACACTAGGAATTATCCCATAGTCTAAATATGTAGGACCCGTAACCAAATTTATTTCACTGGGTAAAACCAAATCAATTTTAAATTTCTCAATAGTATGATAAATAAATTTTTAGGACATACAAAAGTGGTTCTTTTCTTAATTTCAATTGAAAGTTCAAAGTAATTTTACTTTTTAGAAGAATAGATTCAATTAAGGTTGATATAAGAACAATTTCTACATAGATTCCAGAAAAATGAAAAAAAATAACTCTTTTAGTTTCATGCTCAATCCTAATCAAAACACTAACATAATAAGCAACATCCCTTAAAATTTTAATATTCAAACAAAATCAATGAAGACCTATAATTCTATTCCATACATATGTAGTCAACTTATTAGTTTTATTTAGATTGATGAAAGAATCCCATTCTTGAAGATTTAATGTATATATCATGAGATAGATAAATAAAGAGTCCCATTAAAAATACTTGAAATTAGCCAAGGGAAAAAAAGATTGAAGAAACCCTTCCTAATGGATATCATTCTCCAATAACATGACCCCCCAAAACTATAAAGTCTTCATTAAAAGGCATCAAATTTCTAGTTCTGTTCACCTAATAAAACTAGTTAACTAGTGACTCCAAACATACATTCCTAGATTATCTCATTAATGAAAGCTTCATCTACTTTGATAACCTTTTATTGTGATGTGTGGAGGTAAACCCGAATCCCTTCCTCTGAGATCTACAAACACCCTAGAAATGTTAGGCCCAAAAACTGGAAAACCCTTAAATTATTTCAGTGTATCTGAATGACCATGATCTTCTAAGGTAGAGTTCACATGATCTTCATATCTTACAAAAGCTTCAACATTCAAATAAATTTTATGCACGTATGAATTTATATATATGCATGTGTCTGTGTGTGTGTGTGTGTGTGTGTAAATATGTTTGTGTGTGTGAGTCTGTGGGGTGAGAGGTTGGGTGTGTGTGTGTATGTAAATCAATAATTTAAAAAAACATCAAATATTTTAATAAATTTGAAATATAGATGAACTATAAATTATAATTTTAGTGATTTTCTACTATATTTTAGATAATTATAAAAATAAATTTTATTTATTAATATTTATATTCAATTAATTGTTAATATTATTTTATACAATTTATTTTTTAAAATTTTAAATATTATTTCCTTTTTATTTTAATATTTATTCATTTTGAATACTTTTTATTTTATATATTTCATATAATTTATTATTTTTCTTAAAACTCCTGTAATATAATCATTCATCTTATTTATTCATTTAAAAATCTTTATTCATTTTTAGTATTTATTATTTTCATATTTTTGAGATTTATTCATTATTTTAATATTTATGTACAAATTATTAATACGTTTATAATTTACATAATTTAAATTTATTCACTTTTTATAACAATTCATTTCTATTTTAATATTTTTGTATATAAATATTTAATCAATTAAAATTTATTCATTTTTATTTAGTAATTTATCCTTTATCATTTGTATTTAAATATATTTTTTAATATTTAATTATTAATAATTTAATATGATTGTATTTTATATGTTTAAAATTTATTTACCTTTTATATTTATTCAGTTACATTATAATATTTATTGTATATAAATGTTTATACAATTGTTATTTATTCATTTTTATATATTAATTTATTATTTATCTTTTGTATTTAAATTTCGTTTTTATTATTTATTTATGAAAATGGGGCTTAGATTATTGGTAATCACCCTGTAATCTGGAATGAAAAACCTGAGTTCAAATTTGGGTGGGGGAAGTATTTTTGCAGGTATTGTAGCAGTAATATAGTGGGAAGTGTAGCAGTCATACTATTCACCTTATTTGGACATTCAGGCCATACCTTTTGGCCTTCGGGCCACTATACCTTCAAGCCACCAGGTTTAGGTAGTTGGGTTATATAAAGAGTTTAAATGAACTGTGCAGCGTGGCTCAATTAGTGGCAAGACATGACATCACACATTCGTCATCAGGAGGGCTATTTAAAAGATTGATGAGTGCATTGACACATATCATCCAACCCTCTACTACCTCTGATATATTATGTGAGGAAGAGAGGTTCCCTATCATTGTGTGATGGTCGGAAAAATGGTTCAGGGGTTTCAGGTAGGTGATGTGGCATGATAACTTGTGACATTGTTACCCATGGGACCACACAAATGACGGAGTGTGAATGCCAGGTGGCACAATGTGATGACATTCAAGGTATCACTTGGTGAGAGTCTTGAAAGAGTGATGAATTTGTTTTCAACCATAGATTATCCATCTTCCCACACAAGTTTCTTATATGACATGGATGGGTGACATATCAATGTGCTATGGAGCAACAAGGAAGGATGTTGCTGGTGGGAGGGGCTATAGCGACCGTAATTTTTCTTACTGGATTGTTACATCATTTTAAAGATAAAAAATAATAGCAATACAAATGTAGGATCCAAAGGTTTATATTCATAGTAAAATTGGGCATACACATAAATTTTACATAATATAATATAAACATTATTTTATTCCTTCCTCCTTATCTTCTTAGTGTCCATCTCATTCTCTTTAGTATAAGTAATCACATGAGGATATACATCAATGAAATGTGTGAGCTAAAATCCTAGTAAGAGGATGAATAAGGGATATGAATCAATATAACATGAGTGGGAATAATCATCATCATCAAAACATTATAATAGTATTATCATCAACATATTGAGGGAAACAATGGATAATATCATGGAATGTGGAAATGCATAAAAATGAATCATCATGTCTTAGCGGTTAAATACCACACATAGTGGTAAAAAAAGATAGCAGCATGTTCAAGCATAACATATGTGAATAATCATAACATCATAATTTTGAAACAAAATAGAATCATTTTCATGAATATTTCACATTATCTCAATAGATACATCACATTACCCAATGAATTATATGGATATATAGTTTTCAGCCCACCTTTCAGTTTCAAACATTTACATATTCATGTATTCCATGTAGAATGTATAATAATCATTGTCATAAAATAACATATGGAAAGGAATGAGTTTCATAATAATTTTATAAAGAATACATTCATGAATATAATTTTGGCTTCCCAAATACAAAATTTAAAAACAATCTTGGGATAATAATAATCAATCTTGAGTGAAGATGAAACAAAATCAAGAGTAGTCAAGATGTGTTTTGGAAAGAAGAGTTATTTGGGAAAAATTATTATACTATTCAAGAAACAAAGTTCCAAACATGTATATCCTTGAAAATAATAGTTAATAACAATGATATTATACTTAAGGAACATTAAAGTTATATACAAACTGAAATTTGGTATGAGGGAGGAGTAACCCAAAGAAAGGGAGTTGGGTTTGAGAGTCCCCTTACGTTTATTTTAGCTTTATTTCACCACTTTTTCACCTCCTGAATAATAAACATATATTTATTAAAAAAATTATATAGAACTTAATTATACTCATATATTCAAATTTTTATCAATTATAATGATTTTATTATATTACATAATTTACATTGATGAAATTGAAGTGTTTTGATATCATGTTTTCTTAAAATATTTCTGTTTTCTTCAATTTCAATACTTTACTCAAGGTAATTATTAAATAATTATAATAAAAATTATAATCTTAAATTAAATATATTTATACATTTATATATAATAAATAATTTATTTTAACCAATCATAGGGTTTGTGGTACTAATGGAATTAGAAATATCCACATTGGCAGTTAACCGACTGTTATCAGGAACATTGTCTAAATATGAAGAAAAAAGAGGTATAAACATTAATAAATTAAAAATAATTGTTTACAGCATGTTAAAATGATTAATATAATTTTAAAATTCTGAATAATTAAATCGCAGAATATTTTATTTTGAAATAATTTGGGAAAAGAGAGACGAGAAAAATAAAACGAGTGAAGAGATGAAAATATACTCTTTCTCTGGTGTAGCTTCTCTTGTTTGACACTATAAATCCTTTCATATTTGATGTTAGATTACTTAATAACACCCCTATAGATTTTTCGAGTCTTGATATGGAAAATTTGGTTAGATATGTGTGTGTTTAATCGGTGGGACGAGTAGTTTTTCAAGGGGAGGGAGAGTGGTTATTTACACTGGAGGGGAGACGTATTTTTAGAATAAAATATTGAATAAAATAATATATTAATGTTGAAACTTATAATAGTGAATTTTTTACAATATAAATTATATATAACTATAATATAATGGTTTTAAGAATTTAAAACCCCTTAATATTAATAATTTATTATTTTTTTAAAAAGGAAAATGCAAAGGAAGAAAATTTGTTATTTTAATGATTCACTTCTGACTTTATATTTTGGAAAGTTATTTTTAGTTTCAAAAATTATGTTTATCCCATTTTAATTACTCATTTAACAAATAAAATTCAAAATTTCAAAACATCATGTTCTATATGGGATTATTTCATTATTTCATTATGAATTATTTATTTTGAGTTACACTGATTTTGTGAAAACTAAAATATAAATATTCACCAAAAAATAGATGGTTTTGAAAAGATTACGAAATATTTACCCATGGACAATTTCAGCAAGTTGATTTGAAAAATGATACTACTTTTATCAAAATCAGGTTTTAAAATAGTTAATTTCAGTTTTTAATATAAAATTCATGATTATTAATAAACATAATAAAATACAATTTACTAAAAAAATTTATATTTTATTTGATTTTTTAATCATCGTATTTATTTTTTGGAATTATAAAATTTATATTTACATAAATTAATAATTATAAATATTATTTATATTCCAATTTTTTATTTTTAAGTAAATTTTCTATTCCAATTGTCAATTTACTATTCAAATGGTCATGTTACTATTCACAGTACTCAGGTCACTATTCTAATAGTAACTTTACTATTACAACTGTCACTTTACCTCCTATAAATACCACTCCATTCTTTCATTCAATATTCAACTCAATTTCTCTCAGGGTTCCATATTTCCATCTTTTATAATGATGCTTGGTTTACTAATATTATTCATTTTCTCTATAGTGTTTTAAGTGGGGGAATGATTCTATTTGATTGGGGAGATCCCTATTTCCCAATTTTAGCTTTGTTATGTTATTGGGTTTGTATAGTTGTAATGTTTTGAATTTTAATTGGTTTCATTGCTGATTAATATAATAGTATTTAGTAATTAAGAAAATTATTTATTAGTTTCTATATATTTTTTATGTGTATAATATTATATAATATAATACAACACACATTTATTTAGGAACAAATATTACTAATAAACAATCCGTTGTTATATTCATCACCCTTTGAAATTTCATCCTTGAAATTTCAACTTGGATTCTAATATGAGAATAGGTGATGGTACTTCTGTTTTATTGTTTCGTATGGTTACCAAGTAACATATTCATACTTATGGTTCCTCTATAATATTTTGAAAAGGTGAGTTATCTTGTTGAGTAGAAATTTGCCTCTATAGTCCAATATCTTCAACAGATATTATGTATATGAGAGTTCATTCTCCAATTTTATCACCACTATATTTAGTACATGTGACCGGTCAAGTATGTAATTTCTTTAGAGAGATATGTGGAACACATATTTAACATGAGATATATTTGGTGGAAATTAAAACTGATAGTCCACTTCTCCTATCCAATAAATGATTTCAATGGGGCCAATGTACCTTGGAATAAGCTTCCCTTTCTTTCCAAACTCCATGAATCTCTTCCACAGTGATATTCAAAGGATAACTTTGTCTCTTGCAACAAACTTTATATATCTTCAACGCTTTCCATCATAGCTCTTTTTCTGACTCTAAGAATATTTTAAATTTTTTGGTATGGATTGAACCTTCTTTGTCAACTCTAGAATAGGGTCGGGTCCAAGAAGAATTCATTCACCAACTTTATCTCAACAAGTTGGAGTTCTACATTTCTTCTCACATATATATTCATAGTGATCAATTAGAATACTTTAGTGGAAGCATTTATTACATTATAACTCAACTAATGGGATATTTCGATCCCATCCATCTTTAAATTCATTTGATCAGACTCTTAGAATATATTCAATCATCTGAATACTCATTTAAGATTAGATATTTGTTTGGGGGTGATAGGCCATGCTATAATTAAATTTAGTATAAAAATAATGTTGAATACTTCTCCCTAATTTGGTGTTGAACTGTGGATCGTGGTTAGAGATGATTGAAATTTGTACCCCATGAAACCTCACCACTTCCTTCAAATATATCATAGAATGTTTTTCAAATGAGATGTCTTTTGGAATAGTGATAAAGTGGGTAGTATTTGTGAGTTTATCTGCCATAGACCATATCACATTTTTTTCTGTTGGATGTTTTCGAGATAATACTAACAAATTCCATAGTGACATTCTCCCATTTCCACATGGGTATAGGCAATGGTTTCATCACGAAATTGTACTTCTATCACTCAGCTTTCACATTTTGACATACCAAACACCTTGAGATGTACTTAGAAATATCCTTCTTCATGTTTCCCCACTATGAGTTTTCTCATATACCACGATACATATTGGTACTTCTCGGATAGATGCAGAAATATGATCTATGGGCATTCTCCAAAAGATCATCAGTTATATCATGGGATAAAGGAACAAAAATAATTATTCCAAACCGAATCACACTTTCATCATCGATATAGAACTCATGTAAATTACATTCATTTAATAATTTCACCATCTTTTGTAGCTACATATCATCCCTTTATGTATCCATGATCTTCTCTTGGATGGATTTTTGGGAAATTGTTTCGGAAAGGAAGGATAGATTCCTTGTCATTATGATTTCCATATCACTATTTTTTATTTCCAAGAAGATAGGGTCTTTCTCAAGCAATATCATGGATAGAGTGGAAGGTTATTTTCTACTAAAATAATCAACTGCCTTATTCACCTTTCTAGGATGGTAGTTAATAGAGAAATCATAGTCCTTGATTAGCTCCAATCATTTTATTGGATTCAAATTGATCACCTTATATTTGAATATATACTTTATACTATTATGATAAGTATATATGTCACACTTCTCACAGTAGTGATTATGCCACCAAATATTTGAAGCAAAGATCGTGGCTTCTAACTCAAGATCATGTGCTGGGTAGTTCTTCTTATGGATCTTCAACTATCATGAGGTGGTGGATATCACTTTATCATTATGCATGATTACACAACCCAAGTATTTTTATGAAACATTACATTATCACACAAACTTTACCCAATTATCGGTAGTGTGAGTACAAGTGTATTTATTAGCCTCTAATTTAGCTCCTTAAATCATTCCTCAAATTATTCCATCTAAATAAACATTACCCATTCCCATGTTAACTTAGTTAGTGGGATAGACAACTGTGATAAATTCATTAAAAAATGTTGATAGTACACATCCAATTCAAGAAAACTATGGATTTTTGTAACACTAGTGGTTCTAGGACATTCTTTATTCGCCTTAGTTTTTGAAGGGTCCAGAGAAATTCCCTTACATATAATCACATTCCCTAAGAATATGAATTTTTTCATCTATAAGTCACACTTTCTAAACATATTTTAAAATCTTTCTTTTCATAATGTATCCACCAATATCCTTAGATTAACTTCATGTTCCTACTTTCTCTTAGGGTAAATTAGAATTTCATTGTTAAACACTATCAAAAATGCACCAAGGTTTCCTATAAAGGCCTTATTTATAAAATCCATGAAGATTACAATGGAATTATTATGTCTATAGGGAAGTAGTATGAACTCATTGTTCCCATATAATGCATGGAAATATATCTTGTAAATATATTCTTTCATAAAATTCGATTGATCAGATAAAAAATAAATATCCCCATTTAGAAGTATTGATATTATCATATTTGATCGAACAACTCACCAATCCTTGATAGAGGGTACTTGTTATTTATGGTGATCTTGTTGCGCTCCAGATAATTGATACACAAACACATTGTTTAATCCTTATTCTTGATAAAGTTAACTGATTCACCCTAAGGTGTTACACTAGGGAATATGATCCTTTTTCCAAGTTATCTTGGAGTTAAATCATTAACACTTCTAGTTCAATCAGATCCATCCTATAGGGGAATTTTGACATAATATTAGCTCTAAGTATGAGGTCTATTGAGAACTCCACATCACTATATAAGGTAATTTCAAGTAACTCTTTATGTAATACATCACTATATTCCCTTACATTGGTAATTTCATCAAGTCTGATTCATTCCATTGACACAACCATTTGGGCCTGGTGTGCTTCTAAACATAGTATCAACACCTACACTATTGAGGGATTTTTCAAATGAGATTCATGATTTTCCTTGAATTTATGGAGGAGCATTGCATGGTTATAAAAATAAAAATATATTTTTGTTTCCCTAAATTTTATGTTTTATTAACATAACGAGAGTAAATCCATACCCAATATAGTATCAAATTCCACAAAGGGAAGAATTATTATATTTCGTAGAAGAATCTTCCTACAAACACTAATAGTAGAAGAGTCTAACATTTAGGGTTTCAATGATTGAACCACCATGTTTTTTTACAGATATCTCTACTTGATGTTTTTGGGGCTTTTATTCAATAGTTTTAGAAAAATTTCATTATATAAAGGAATGCATTGAAGAAAAATCAAATAGTTTTTTTCCATTCAAGAGTGAATAGGAAGTGTGCCTTATACGAATTTTTTTCCTTGATCCACATCATCCAAAGTAATACAATAAGATTTACCTTCATCCTTTAGATTTGGTGGATGTTTACACTGATTACACTCAAAGACTCAAGGATTATTTCACTTTATTTCATATTTGCAATTCCCCTAGTTAACATAAATTGAAAACGTTATTCTATAGTGTATGTGATACACAACACCGAGCCCAAAAAAATAATGATTATATGAATATAACCACTTTATCCGTCCATTAAATCTTTATATATAAGTAGTATTTACTACACTATGATATATATATATATATATGTTCTAAATATATTTATAAATATTGAGTAAATAATCAATCAATTTTTGATAATATAATTTTGTTCTTCAAAATATTATTTTTATGAATATTATAATTATTTTCAAGAAAATTTAGAAAAATTATTTGATAAAATGAACTCCATTTTTTTAATTATCATAGGTTGAAAATTTTGTATTTTTTTCTAAAAATATATATGTTTTCCATGAATAGGGAACAATACCGTTCTTATGTAAAATTTTCATTTTTTGAAAAATTAAATAATTTAAAAGTGTATTTATTATTTTATTTATATTTATTGGTTACATAAGTATTACTTAGTTCTATTTAATTAAATATATTTACTTTAAATCATATTTATACCAGATATTAATATAAGTTTATTTCAATAATTATAATGCATTTTTCTAAAAAACAATTTTAAAATTCATAATGATTCTCCTTTATAATTCATTAAAATTACCCTGAATGATAAATGATTTAAATTAAATGTTTAGATTTTATTTTCATATTTATGAACATAAATAAATAAAATTAATATTATTAGTCATTAAGTAAATGAAAATCATCTTTTCCTTGAAAATAGATTTTTCGGAAAAACAGATTTCCATCGTTCATGCAGCTTTCGTATTAAATTAAATTATTATATATATATGAATTGTTTTTTATAAGATGAATTCAATATTTTAAATAATAAAAATTAATATTATCTAATAAGTTCAACCTAATTTGATTACAATATGAATAGTTAATGTAGCAAATATTAATTACCATGATAAAAGGAAAACTGATTAACTAAGGGTATAAAGAATTTTACAAAGACTAGAAACAAAGTAACCCAAATATTTTGAATATTTATAATTAATTTAAATTTAAATTATGATTATAATTATTGTTTTTACTTTATAAATGATTATATAATTTGTTTGATAAAAAAAATATTTTGATTATTTTGGGTAGTATTCAACTAAGGACTTTATTTTGACGAATTAATGGATTTTTGAATAAATAATATTTAAAAAAATTATTATTAAATAGTTTTTATTAAATATTAATTATCACTTATTTTTTAGGAATTGAAACGAAATTTTTATAAGGGTTCTAAAACTATTATTGTCCAAAACCCATCATTTCTTAAATAATGTTAATTTTATTTTCAAAATTGAAATTTAATAAATTTAGAAATAAAATTAAATGTATATTATTTTTAGAATAATAATGTCTAAGTTATCCAATGTTGAATTTTTCTTAATTTTCTAAGATAATCAAATTTTCAGGTAAAAATTAAATACCATATAAATATACTTTAAGTATTATGACACCATAATGACCCAAAAGTGATGTAATAAATACTATAAAGGGTTTTCGAGGCCAAATATATGTTTTTTTGTTTAAAATAATGTGATTTTCATTTTATTAATTCGTTATGAATCCTTTAATACATGTTATATATTTTAAGGTTTTAAATTCATTTCGTTAGGAGTATGACTCAACTCCACATAAGCAAGGTCATTGTTTTTATAACGTTAGGACCTCAACCTTATAAAATAATTTAAACCAATTATTTTTTAGAAACCATAGGAAAAACCCATTGTATGGTTTTTGGTTTGGAATATTTTATTATGTAGAGTAGAAAACCACAATAGTAAATAAATTCCCCATTCAGTATATAAACCCACCCAAGATCCAATTTATCTTCACTCAAACTACCTAGAGAATGTCCATAGTCTATAATCCAATATTTATTATTCTCCCAAGTCAACCCAACCTCTCAAGAATCCCCTCCCAAGCATTTTGGAGTCACACACTAAAATTAGGGACCTTCCTCTCCTCATTTCAATTCAAGAACATCCTTTTAAATTTGTCATCTTAACATCAATATGTTATATTTTAATTCATTTATAATCATTACCTTACATTCCAATTGATGTTATATGAATTAGAAATCATTTATCCTCTCTCATTTTTACCGTTACCTTAGTTGTTACTATACTAAAATTCCATAAGTGATCTTCCACTCTCCTCTTCTTATCAAACACTTATTTTTATAACATCTCTAAATTTCATTTGTCATTAGGTTGGGGCATGTTATTTAGTATAAAAAATAATATACATTTTAAGTATAAATAATTATAGATTCTTTTCATTCTCATCATTCCTTCCAAGATCCTTTATGTACACCTGTTACTATGAAAAAAAATTGTAAGAGGTATCTCTCTTCTCATTTTGATTCAAGAACTTATTTTATTTTATGTATCCAAAATCTAATTTTATTATGTTGGGATATGTTCTTCCATATTCCCCATAATTTCCATATAATATATAAATGATGATATCTCCCTTTTACTATCATTTATCCTCCCATTATGCTCTATGTATACCTATTACCATGCTGAAATATAATTTTGATCCTCTTTTTTATTCATGTTTATTCATTACCTAATGACTTTTATTTATAATTTATAATATTTTGATATATGCTTTTACATGTCCCTGTAACATCCCATTTGATATCTAAGTGATCAAAGACCCCTTTCTCTCTCATCAAACCATTTTATAATTATTTATGTAAAACCATATTACTGTATAAATTTCACAATGATTTTCATGCCAAACCAATTATATAGTGAATATAATACCCATTTCCTATTAAGATTGTTCACCTTTATTCACATATAATTTTTATTGGGGACTTAAATATATTTATTTGACACTCCTTAATCCTGGAATAAATTATTATGATGAATTAATCCAATTTTTATGATCTATGTGGCACACATAAGCATGAGAATGAAATTTATATGATTTGTGAGACCATATAGTGCTCCAATGAATTGGGTAATGTTTAGTATTATGATATGTCATGTTGGGACAGGGAGTGAACGTGTTTCCATTATGGTTCTTTTTCAACCATGATGTTTTGACGAGTTTATCCTTGACCTATGTTTATGATTCAATGCTTTTGGTTGTTTTTGTATTTTCCATGTTGTGAATAGTATGGTATATCAAGACTTGTTATTCAAGTTCATTTTATGACCTATATATATATATATATATTAATATTGTAAAAAAATTATTATATTCTTTATGTTATGTAATGTTTATTCCCTTACTTGGATTTATATCTCACCCCTTTCTTAAGTTTGTCAATAGGTTATCTAGTACAGTTTTAATAATCCATGCAATTTTAGAATCATGTTAAGGAAGTTTTTAATAATGTTGTTGTATCCCATGTTCAAGATATTAAGAGATGAACCTAATCCCCAGATACAAAAGACTTATTAATCTTTTATGATTCATTAAGTATAATTTTATTTAATAAATCATTTATTAATGAGAAATAAAAAGTATGGTATTTATAGTTGGTAGTAGAGAATAAGTTTTGTTATTCTTTGGATTAGGATTAGAAGAAAAGAGTGAAAGACATATGGATAAGAGTTAGTAAAAAAGAAATTTAAATATATTTATAAATAGATATTAAGTGGTTTATCAAGAAAATAAATCCATGTCTGGATAGTATAAGTGGATGTGGTTACGGCATAGATCTACATATGAGTAACAGCTCGGACAAGGTGTCCAGTGTATGACTTGGGATAACCTGTTACATGACAATGACCCTTACTGTGCACCAGGTTTGACACTCCCAGAAGATATACTTTGGAAAATTAATAAGCTCATTAGGACCCATTATTAATGGAACAAACAAAAATTCCCATAATAATATATGAAAGGAAATAGATTCTATATAAAATAGATTAAACCCTATAAATTCATAAATTAAGGAAATAAATGTAATTTATATGTTATCCCTTTAATTTCATTAGATTTACCCTTTATGTGTTAAATATTTTTTAAAAATTAATCCCTAATTTTCCTTTTATTCAATCCAATGGTTGTAAATAAGAGGAAATATGTAAAAAATGTGAATGTAAATGTAATCACTTATCAAATGAGATTCTCAATCAAATGGGAGCTAAAGTTGGACATATTGTGATTATTCCAAACCAACAATCAGAAATCACAATAAAAAACTGGAACTTTTTGGAATTCCTATATATGTCAAGAAATAGGAAGGAAAAATCTCATGGAAGTCCATATAATAATGGTAAAAATGGAAATAATTCCATATTACCGTTGTGAAAAAAATTACGGAATGAGGCACCAAGGTAAATGTCCCAAAGAGATTGGGAGATGTTTTAATTGTGGAAAGATAAAGCATAAATTATCCAATTTCCACAGAAAAATGTATAAGGTTATGGTTGGATCTAATTTTCAAAATAATGAACCTTATACAATTATATTTCATAATTTAAGTTAATTTGGCCATTGCCGACACCAATGCTCTATTCCAGGTATTGAGAAGCATGAGGAACTTCAACAAATCTACAAGAACAAGCTATCAAGGAAAGTCCAATAATGATATGAATCATGATGATTGATATACATGTAACATCTACTCTATATTATTGTATTTCATTTTGTATTTCAATTCATTACATCTTAGTATTCTTGTATGTTTTCTAAGAATACAAAGTCGCCTCAAAAAATGATTTGACATCATCAAAGAATTCTATGACTTTGTATTCAATGTTGATGTTAGTGGGAATTTTCTTCATGAAAATATTTTCATTAATCCTTTAGTTTAACATGATATTATCCTAGTTATGAAATGGTTTTCATTTTTAAACACAATATAAATTTCTGGGAGAAGTAATTAACCATTCATACCATGAATCACTATTTTATTCTATAAAAGTATTAGGATGAGGTTGAATATTATTTTGTGTGGATATTATTTCACTACAAGAAAAAATATCTATGGAAAATTTTCGTTTCTAAGTAAGGGATAATTCTATGTAAATCATTGAAGTTTAAATATTGGAGATTTTATGTAGGGGTATTTGAGATTAATGTTGTTAAATTAGTATATTAATGAAATTATCGATATAAGAATCCTAAAAAATCTAAGGATTTTTTCCATATCAATTTTTCATTATGTACTTGTAATTTATGTTGAATGGTACCAATAACCTATATATGTAATTTAGTGATAAATTGATATTTTAGAAAAAACATGATTGAGGGATTTATAACCCATAATAGGTAATTGATGTTGTGGTAGATCAAAATATTTTTGGAATGATATGTCTAAGGGTAATATTGTATTTAAAACAATTGATATAACTTTTGATGATTTATATGATGGAAGATTAGTATGATATTTTTCGAAACATGTTATAAGAACTAATATACTTATTTTAAAGTGATTAACCATATTTTGGGATATTTTTTATTTTGTTTTAGGAATATATACCTTTTAGGATTATCTAAGATGAATTATCTTAATTTTTTGTGGTGTAGAAAGAATGGTACGATACATCCTTTAATGTTAGAAAATTCATCAATATTGAGTTTATTAGTGTTATATATGGGTATTTATTTAATTAATGATCTATGTTAACCCATTTTGTTTATAATTTTGAGGACTAATGTGAAAATTTATTGTCACACTTTAGTATAACCATTTTGAATTTAGTAAGGATTGGAGGGATGTATTTTTAATATTTGGTATACTATGTGATCTGTTAGGAGTTTATTATAGAGCATAAAGTGTAAAAAAATTCTTGTTGAGTTCTCATAATTTAGTGACAAATACTAGATTATCGTATAAAATAATTATACTTGTCAAGATAGAATATTTCCTTATGTTCCTAGTTAATATGATAAAGGAATTCTTTAACACAAGATAAATAATCTTGAATCAAAAATGATTTCATATTCTAATGAATTGATTGTAATTTTATCAATCACATATTTATGTTTTTGTGGTAATTTACTTTATCCTAACCATGTTCTACATCAACCTCAATTAGATCTTGGGTGTTATTTTTCTCTTCCATTTCCATGTTTTAACATCCCACTGTTGTTCTCCTACTTGGAAACCTATTATTGTGATGAACATAATACTTCATTTTTCCCTATTTTAAAGAGGATGTTATATTAAACATTTTTAAAATGTGGGATTTAAAATAAATATTTTTTGATGAGTCAAAAAAATTCATACCATGTTTAAATTTAAATTTATATAATGCAATTTAATAATGGAAGGAACAATTATATGCCCCGATTTTTTTAACGAGAAAACTATGTTCGATGGCGTATGTGATACACAAAACTGAACCCAAACAAAGATTGAGTATTTGAATATGACCATTTTATCCTTCAATTAAATTTTTGTACATAATTATTATTAAATACTTTATGAAATATATATATGTTTGTGTGTCCTAAATATATTTATAAATTCTTTGTAAATAATCAATCTTTTTTTTTGATATTGTAATTTTGTTCATAAAAATATAATTTTTATGAATATTATAATTATTTTATAGAAAATTATGAAAATTTATTTAATAAAAAAATACATTTTTTTAAATTAACATATGGTGAAAATTTGGGATTTTTTTGGAAAATATAGATTTTTCAATGAATAGTGAATAATTCCATTTTTATATAAAATTCTCATTTATTTAAATATATGAATTAGTTCAAAAGTAACTTTATAATATTTACTTTATTTCAAGGAAACATATGTATTACTTGTTAATATTTAATTAAATTTATTACATTTAAATAATCTTTATACCATATTTTAATACATGTTTATTTCTAGGATTAAAAATAGTTTTTTCTAAAAACTATTTTAAAATTCATAATAATTAATTACAAAATACCCATTATGAGAAATTATTTACATTATATTTTTATATTACATATCTATATTTAGAAATTTAAATCCATAAAACGAATATTACTATCTTTACATTTAAAAAAAATACATCTTTTCCTTGAAAAATGGATTTTTTAAGAAAAAAAACAACTTTCCATCATGCTTGTAGGTTTCTGAAATGCCTGGATCGGTTGTGATCACTGAGAGGGGAGGGGTGAATCAGTGATAACTTTTTCTTTTTATGAATTGTTCCCTTTGGATTATCAATTCAACCTCTGCAGCTGGTTAAAGCCTAGATCTACTCTTTTAGTGGTGCAGTAATAATGAGAGCACAGAACACAGAGATTTACAAGGTTCGGTACAAAGACCTACTCCTTGCCGTGTTGGTTACACCCCCCAACACGGATTCTTCACTATGCCAAAAGATGATTACACAGTAATTGGTTACCCCCCCAATTACAAGTTGGTTAAACCCCCCAACTCCACAGCATCATCTTCATCATGGCTTCACTTCACTTCTTCAAAGGTGTTGTTCAAAACTTCAAGTAGCTTCAACAGTCTTCAAAAGATCTCGTTGGTCTTGCTCACAAAAACCCAATCACTTAGAATGATCAGTTCTTTTGTATTCACACACATAAGTGTGTACTCCTCAAAGTTGATCTTCTTCACATGTGCACACATACACTACTCATTCTTTTAGTGCACACACTTGACTTGTCCTTCTTCTTCAATTTATAAACACACAAAGTGTGGTCTTCCTTTTGCACCCAAAGCACAAAGGTCCTCGGCCTTCTCCTCTTTGTGCACACACTCTACCCGTATACTCCTCTTCACCTGGCACACAAACATAAAGGACTCGACTTCTTGTTCACTTGTCTTGCACACACTTGGTAGTCTCGGCCTCCAATTGCACACACCCGAACACCAATCAAATGAAGGGATGCAAGGTGCGGACTCCTCCTCAACACTGTCGCGCAAGGCTCAAGCCACAAGGGCCGCGCAAGCCACGGGTGCAAGCAGTTCAAGGCTCGCAAGGCCTCGGGTGGCCACTGCTGCGCAAGTGCTTACCGCGCAGGGGGCCGCGGTGCACAGAGGGGGCTTGCAAGTTGGTGCAGCCCAACCTCTTCTTCTTGTCGCGCAAAAGAGCAATGCACAAGGAACACCTTCGGGCCAAGGATGGCACCGAGGATTTCAGTCGTGAAAAAAGATTTCACGGGGCTTCTTCGCACAAGTGATGCGCGGAACAAAACTTGAAGCCTCCTGTCGCGCAAGTGATGCGCATGATTTTACTTCGCGAGGCAGAGAGCGTCGCGGGTCTTCACGAAATGAACAGCAACCTTCACTCGGCCTCGGACTCCTTTTTATATAGGCAGTGGAGGAGCATGGATGGTCCGCGGGGAAATACGCTTTGAATGCCCGAAATCTGCGGGGTCTTTGAAAACTTCAAACGCGTTAAATATCTTCCGCGTATCTCGTTCTTCTTCTCTGTTTTAATGCGGGCTTTCCATTTTTCGGTTTCCTTCACGTGCATGCGACTTAGAACGCATGCACGGCCTTCGCCTCTTCTATCCCATGCATGACACGAACTAACATAGCCTCGGCACCTTCGTTTTGCCTCGGCTTTGTTCCAAATTCTCCTCTCATTGCATGCATGCATTTTTTAATGCATGGTTGTGTTCAGTGTGGCCAGACGATCACCATGATGTCTTCGGCTTGATCAACAGAGGCCGGGAACTCGAAATAGGTCGTCGGGAGTGCTCTGGTTCAGCGGCTGCTCGCGGGGAGGCTTCGGTCGAGCTCGAGGATGAAGATAAGCCGGGAGCCGTCGGATCGGGCGTTTGAAATACAACGGACGGCCGTGATCTGAAGATCTCGTGCGGGATGCGTTGAGCGGCTGTGATCAGCCGCGCGATTGGATGAGCGGCCAGGATCTCTTCCGCGGGAAAATCCCGCGTCCCACATCGAAACGAAGCCCGGTTTATCCGCGGCTTATTACCCTGGCGCTGCCTCAACCTGCCAGTTGAATCTTCTCCCTCCACGGTGCCGCCCCGCACCATGTTCTCCCTGCGGGCGCGCTCTGCGCCCATTCTCTGCTCCTGCGGGCGCGCTCCTAGCGCCCACTATGCATCCTGGGTGTGCGGGCTTCACCACCGCGTGCCCTCGGGGGCTTACACACGGCCCCCTGCGCTCCTCCGGGCATGCCCCAGGCACCCATGCGGTGTCCTTGGGGTGCGCCCCTGCCTCAAGGATGCTGCCCTGGCCTTGAGGGTTCCCCATGGGCGTGGTGACCTTGAGTCCCACATGTGCCTTGGGTGATGACCCTCGGCTGGCCTCCTTGGTGGCCCAATTTTTTGGCAAAGTAAATATAGGGTACTTTGTATAAAAACAAAGTAACCACATACATAATGTGAAATGCCAAGAGCCACTCCAAGCCTTCTCCTCTAAGCCATGTCTTCTCTCTTCTTCTTAGGAATTCATCAATCCTCCTCTCATATGATCTTCACTTAGGATATCGAATTCCCGAAGGTTCTTCATCAACCGAGCTCTTGCATCAACATGAATTCTCCAATGTGCTTCATTGATCTAATCAGAGACCAAGTTGGATCACTTCCAATTCACATGCACTAGGAGTTAGTACATGGACTTCTTTAATCCACTTCATCCACTTAGTACTTGTGGATGGATCTTCTTCCATCTCCTCATGCATTGTCACTACAATGCATGGTCTTCTAATCATGTTGTGAATTTGTATCCAGTTGATACAAGTTCTATGAACTTAAATATCAGCTCAACAATCGTCAGATTTAATGCTTCTGTAATCATCAATCTTCAAGATGTACTTCATCAGATGGCACACCATGACAAGTTATTGACAACAAATGTAATTACTTCACTTGGGCACAACAATCTCCCCCTTTGTATTTGGTTGTCAATACTCCGAAGCACACTGATAGAATGTCGTGTGCCTTGTGCCTGATGATTTCTCCCCCTTATTGGCCAACAAATGCAAAGGGATGAATGAAAGCCATACTCATAGTATAGAGCTTCTGGAACCTGCACATCTTCAACTACCAATGCTCCCCCTCAGGGGATGCACTCATCTCCTTCAATTCCCTGCATGTAAGTACAAGAATACAAAAAAATTTAGGGAATAAGGAGGGACCTTCTTCTTCCTCAAGTGAGAGTAGAAGGCTGAACATGAAGTTTCAGCCTCAATTCAACAAATCTTTCCGTAGGCATAGCTTTGGTGAAAATGTCTGCCACCTGATCTTGAGTAGGAATGTAGTCTAGCTTGATGTCTCCACTGGCGACCCTTTCTTTGATGAAATGATATTTTATATCAATGTGCTTGGATCTGGAGTGTTGGATAGGATTCTTAGACAACCCAATTGCACTTTGATTATCACATAAGATCCTCAATGGTTTTTCAGCTTTAATCCTCAAATCTGATAGCTGCACCTGCATCCAAATCATTTGAGTACATGCATGTGTAGCGGCCACATACTCTGCTTCAGCTGTGCTCAATGTTACAGAATTTTGTTTCTTGCTGTACCAGCTAACACATCCTTCTCCCAGAAAGAAGGTTCCACAAGATGTGGATCTTCTATCAGTGCAATCACCAGCCCAATCAGCATCTGTGAATCCCAACAACTGTATGTTTGCACTGTGTTTGTATAAGAGTCCATAGTTGAGGGTTCCTTTAACATATCTCAGGATTCTTTTGGCTGCAGTTAAATGAGATTCTTTTGGGTCACTTTGGAATCTGGCACACAAAGTCACTACATATGCTATATCTGGCCTTGAAGCCGTGAGATAAAGTAGACTGCCAATAATTCTTCTGAACTCTTTTTGATCAACATTGGTGCCTTCTTCATCCTTGCATAGCTTGGTTCCGACAGAAATGGGTGTGGAGACTTCCTTTGAACTTTCCATTCCAAACCTTTTCACTAAGTCCCTTGCGTACTTTTCTTGTGAAAGAAATATGGAGTTTTGTCTTTGTTCCACCTGAAATCCTAGAAAATATGTCATTTGACCAAGCATCGACATTTCAAAAGTTCTTTTCATCTGCTCAGCAAATTCTTCACATAGTCCTTCCTTGTTACCAGCAAAAATGATATCATCCACATAGATAATGACTATGAGGGTACCATTGGCCATTTCTCTGACATAGAGGTTACTGTCAACTGTTCCTTTGACAAATTTCATGTCTTTAAGACAACCATCCAATTTTGAGTACCAGGTTCTAGGGGCCTGCTTCAATCCATACAAGGCTTTTCTCAATCTTCACACCATACTGCCATCTTTGTCTAGCAAAAATCCCTCTGGTTGTTCAATATACACCTCTTCTTCAAGATCTCCATTCAGAAATGCAGATTTCACATCCATCTGATAGACCTTGTACTGCTTGTGTGCTGCAACTGCTAAAAACATTCTGATAGTTTCCATTCTTGCAACTGGTGCAAAGGTTTCCTCAAAGTCGATTCCTTCCATTTGTGAATATCCTTTGCATAGAAGTCTGGCCTTGTTTCTGGAAACTTCTCCCTTTTCATTGAGTTTGTTTCTAAACACCCACTTTGTCCCAATAACATTTTTATTTTTGGGCCTTGGCACAAGATCCCAGGTGGAGTTCTTTTCAATTTGATTGAGTTCCTCATGCATAGATTGTATCCATTCCTCATGTACAACTGCTTCAGCCACTGTGTGAGGTTCAACTTGAGAAACCAGTGCAGTCTGATCTTCCAATCTCAATATTCTTCTAGTTCTTACTGAGGACTGTAGGTCTCCAAGGACATTTTCTGTGTCAACATGCTTCTTCAATTTGTTGTATCTTCTTCTTCCATTTTCATTACCTTCATCTTCATCACTGGTATATTCAGAGTTGATCTCACCAGCAGTTGGTGTTGGCTCAGGTAATTCTGCATTCTTCTGTTCCAAGGCTGTGTCATTCTTTGAGTCATCATCATCCACAGTGTATGGTTTGGTGTTGTTTTCAATTATTATGACATCACTGCAGTCAATCATTTTATTCAACCTCTTATTCCAGCATCTGTATCCTTCTCCATTAGGTAGGTAACCCATAAAGATTCCTTCTTCAGCTTTTTCGTCAAACTTTCCCAGATTGATGTTTTTAATCTTGATGATGCAGGGACTGCCAAAGACTTTGAAATATTTAACAGTTGGTTTTCTGTTAAACCACATTTCATAGGCTGTCGTTTGTGTTTCTGGTCTCAGGAGACATCTGTTCTGTATGTGTATAGCAGTGCATACTGCTTCTCTCCAGAAAAACTTAGAGATATCATGCTCAGCTAACATAGTCCTCCCCATTTCAACTATGCTTCGATTCTTTCGTTCAGCCACTCCATTCTGTTGTGGAGTATATGGTGTACTATATTGATGTTTGATTCCATGCTTGACCAGATAGCTTTCAAAGACATCACCGGTATATTCTTTTCCATTGTCTGATCTTACTTTCTTGATGCAGAGCTCTAGTTCCTTCTCAGCCTGCCTTCTGAAAGTCTTGAACATCGTGATTGCCTCTGACTTGTGTTTCATGAACATGACATTGGTCATCCGAGTGTAATCATCAATGAAGGTTATAAAATAGAAATCTCCTCTTGTAGACTTCTGTCTCATCGGTCCACATATGTCTGTATGGATGAGTTCAAGAGGCCTAGTAGTCATGATATCAACTCCTTTGTGTGACCTATGGGTCAGTTTTCCCATCTGACATGTGTCGCAGACTTCATCTCTTTCTCTCTTTAATTTGGGTAGATCTCGTACAACATTGTACTTCAGAAGTTTACTCATACTCCTTTGGCCAAGATGGCCAAGTCTTCTATGCCAGAGGTTGTTTTCATCTTTAGAGCTAAGAAAGCAAGAATTGATGGGATCACCAATTTGAAATAGATTTCCAGTGGTTCTTCTTCCTTGAGTGATGATTTTTAAATCCTTTGAGCTCTTGATGATGCATGAGTCCTTCTGAAACAACACCTCATGTCCATCATCACATAATTGACTTACACTGAGTAGGTTGTGCTTTAATCCTTCAACAAACAACACATCATTGGATTTAAGATTTGTTGTTGCAATCATAGCCTTTCCAACTCCCTTGATTTTCAGAGAACGATCATTTCCAAACACCACGGTTCCTCCCTCATGACTTTCAATGTTGCTTAGAATTTTTGTATCACCAGTCATGTGGGATGAGCATCCACTATCAAGAATCCATGACTTGGTTTTACTGCTGTCTTTTAGAGCCACTTCAGCAAAGCATGTGATTTCATCATTGGTTTCTTGAATGCCTTTCCCTTTCATATCTTTGACTTTTTGTTTAGGAAGAGTTGTCATACATTTATCAGCTCTATGACCTTGTTGGTCACATCTTCCACAAGCTTCACTCAGGCAGTCAAATGTGTTCTGAGTTGGTGGTTTTGATGCTTTCTGCAAAACACTCTGGGTTTCAGGATGTCTCCCCCTTGACTCATGCCTCATGTTTGGACGAGACATGTTATACCAGCATGCATAGGCCTTATGTCCAAACACACCACAACACCAGCAGTAGCCTCTGAACCTTGACCTTCTTTGTTGATAAGAGTCATGTTGTAATTTTCTGTCCAAGATTTGAGTAGTCCTTCCTGAGGATTTCCTTTCTTCCATTGAAGATGATTTTACACAGGTTGGTTCATGCCATGTTTGTCTCAATTTTATCTTTGAACCTGCATTGTTAGGAATAACAGATGTATTTAGAGATTTACTTAGTGGTAAATTGACCTGCCTCTGAGCACCAGCATAAGATGATTCTGCCTTGACCTCAACAGCCTTGTTGAAGTCTTCTCTCATCTTTGTCAAGCTATTCTGTGCTTCAATCCACTTGGAATGTGTCACTGATTGCTCTTCTTCTTTGAGATGAAGTTTCTCCTCAAGATATTTTGTTATCTTGTCCAGCTCAGCTACCTTCAGTTTATGTCTCTTGATTTCTTCAATGTACATTGTCTCTTTCTTCATACATTCTTCCAACTCCTCAGACATTCTTTTAGTTTCATTTTGTAACAATTTCTTCTCTTTCTTGAGTTTAATGTTTTGCTCAAGGCAAGCCTCTAATTCATCTTTCAATATGTATTCAAGCTCTGTTCGTTCACTTTCATCATCTTCACTGCTGCAGGTATCAAACCCTTTTTCCACATGAGCCATAAAATTCGTTTCTTCTTCTGATTGACTGGCTGAAGTAGAGTCTGATTCTTCCTCTTTGCTTACATAGCTTCTTCTTTCACCTGGAACAAACCTTTTCTTTCTTACACCTGATTTGTTTCCTTCTCTTGGGTATCTACTCCATTTCTTCTTTTGTGACTTCTCATCTTCAACTTCTGGAGCACTATATCTCTTCTTGGGGCAGTTTACAGCAAAGTGTCCGATGTTATTGCAATTGAAACATCTTGATGGTGATTTCCCTTTTCCCCTGAATTTAGTTTTTCCAAACCTTTTAGAAAAAAGAGAAATAATCGTGTTGAGATCTTCATCCTTTTCTTCATTGTCAGTATCACTTGATTCTAGGACTTCGTCATCTTTTATCTTGAGTTGTCTCATGGCCTCAAAAGCCATCTCATCCTTGATCTTCTTCTTGAATACTGGGATCTTCCTCATTTCATATGCAATGAGAATGTTGTGTAGTTCATCAAGAGAGAGAGATCATCTCTGTCTTCTAATGCTGAGACTTTGGGGTCAAACCTGTCAGGAAAATTTCTCATTAGCTTTTTAACAATAGTGGAGTCCTCCAACTTTTCTCCAAAGCCCCGAATGTTACTGACAATTTCATTGACTCTTGTGAAATAATCATCAATATTTTCTTCTTCTCCCATCTTGACATCTTCAAACTTGCTTCTCCAAATCTGTAATTTGGCTTCCTTGACTTTCATGTTGCCTTCATAACTACTTTCCAATTTGTCCCAAATTTCTTTAGCATTCTTGAGTCCCATGACTTTTGTGTATACCTTTTCTGAGAGTGACATGAGAATGGCATTTTGAGCTTTACCATCAACTTCCATATTTCTTTTCTCATCGAGTGTCATAGCAGCTTCATTAGCAAGAGGAGGGAATCCAAATAAGGCTGCATTTCTAACTTCAAGGCCGAGAGATAGAAGGTAGGGTAACATCCGATTCTTCCAGCTGTGGTAATTCTTTCCATCGAATGTAGGAACACCCCTACTATTAACAGAATTCAGATTGTCCATCTTCTCAGAAGTAGATCCTTACAGAGGGAACCTCCCTCTGATACCACTTGAAATGCCTGGATCGGTTGTGATCACTGAGAGGGAGGGGTGAATCAGTGATAACTTTTTCTTTTTATGAATTGTTCCCTTTGGATTATCAATTCAACCTCTGCAGCTGGTTAAAGCCTAGATCTACTCTTTTAGTGGTGCAGTAATAATGAGAGCACAGAACACAGAGATTTACAAGGTTCGGTACAAAGACCCACTCCTTGCCGTGTTGGTTACACCCCCCAACACGGATTCTTCACTATGCCAAAAGATGATTACACAGTAATTGGTTACCCCCCCAATTACAAGTTGGTTAAACCCCCAAACTCCACAGCATCATCTTCATCATGGCTTCACTTCACTTCTTCAAAGGTGTTGTTCAAAACTTCAAGTAGCTTCAACAGTCTTCAAAAGATCTCGTTGGTCTTGCTCACAAAAACCCAATCACTTAGAATGATCAGTTCTTTTGTATTCACACACATAAGTGTGTACTCCTCAAAGTTGATCTTCTTCACATGTGCACACATACACTACTCATTCTTTTAGTGCACACACATGACTTGTCCTTCTTCTTCAATTTATAAACACACAAAGTGTGGTCTTCCTTTTGCACCCAAAGCACAAAGGTCCTCGGCCTTCTCCTCTTTGTGCACACACTCTACCCGTATACTCCTCTTCACTTGGCACACAAACATAAAGGACTCGACTTCTTGTTCACTTGTCTTGCACACACTTGGTAGTCTCGGCCTCCAATTGCACACACCCGAACACCAATCAAATGAAGGGATGCAAGGTGCGGACTCCTCCTCAACACTGCCGCGCAAGGCTCAAGCCACAAGGGCCGCGCAAGCCACGGGTGCAAGCAGTTCAAGGCGCGCAAGGCCTCGGGTGGCCACTGCTGTGCAAGTGCTTACCGCACAGGGGGCCGCGGTGCACAGAGGGGGCTTGCAAGTTGGTGCAGCCCAACCTCTTCTTCTTGTCGCGCAAAAGAGCAGCGCGCAAGGAACACCTTCGGGCCAAGGATGGCACCGAGGATTTCAGCCGTGCAAAAAGATTGCACGGGGCTTCTTCGCACAAGTGATGCGCGGAACAAAACTTGAAGCCTCCTGTCGCGCAAGTGATGCGCAGGATTTTACTTCGCGAGGCAGAGAGCGTCGCGGGTCTTCACGAAATGAACAGCAACCTTCACTCGGCCTCGGACTCCTCTTTATATAGGCAGTGGAGGAGCATGGATGGTCCGCGGGGAAATACGCTTTGAATGCCCGAAATCTGCGGGGTCTTTGAAAACTTCAAACGCGTTAAATATCTTCCGCGTATCTCGTTCTTCTTCTCTGTTTTAATGCGGGCTTTCCATTTTTCGGTTTCCTTCACGTGCATGTGACTTAGAACGCATGCACGGCCTTCGCCTCTTCTATCCCATGCATGACACGAACTAACATAGCCTCGACACCTTCGTTTTGCCTCGGCTTTGTTCCAAATTCTCCTCTCATTGCATGCACGCATTTTTTAATGCATGGTTGTGTTCAGTGTGGCCAGACGATCACCATGATGTCTTCGGCTTGATCAACAGAGGCCGGGAACTCGAAATAGGTCGTCGGGAGTGCTCTGGTTCAGCGGCTGCTCGCGGGGAGGCTTCGGTCGAGCTCGAGGATGAAGATAAGCCGGGAGCCGTCGGATCGGGCGTTTGAAATACAACGGACGGCCACGATCTGAAGATCTCGCGCGGGATGCGTTGAGCGGCTGTGATCAGCCGCGCGATTGGATGAGCGGCCAGGATCTCTTCCGCGGGAAAATCCCGCGTCCCACATCGAAACGAAGCCCGGTTTATCCGCGGCTTATTACCCTGGCGCTGCCTCAACCCGCCAGTTGAATCTTCTCCCTCCACGGTGCCGCCCCGCACCGTGTTCTCCCTGCGGGCGCGCTCTGCGCCCATTCTCTGCTCCTGCGGGCGCGCTCCTAGCGCCCACTATGCATCCTGGGTGCGCGGGCTTCACCACCGCGTGCCCTCGGGGGCTTACACACGGCCCCCTGCGCTCCTCCGGGCGTGCCCCAGGCGCCCATGCGGTGTCCTTGGGGTGCGCCCCTGCCTCAAGGATGCTGCCCTGGCCTTGAGGGTTCCCCATGGGCGTGGTGACCTTGAGTCCCACATGTGCCTTGGGTGATGACCCTCGGCTGGCCTCCTTGGTGGCCCAATTTTTTGGCAAAGTAAATATAGGGTACTTTGTATAAAAACAAAGTAACCACATACATAATGTGAAATGCCAAGAGCCACTCCAAGCCTTCTCCTCTAAGCCATGTCTTCTCTCTTCTTCTTAGGAATTCATCAATCCTCCTCTCATATGATCTTCACTTAGGATATCGAATTCCCGAAGGTTCTTCATCAACCGAGCTCTTGCATCAAAATGAATTCTCCAATGTGCTTCATTGATCTAATCAGAGACCAAGTTGGATCACTTCCAATTCACATGCACTAGGAGTTAGTACATGGACTTCTTTAATCCACTTCATCCACTTAGTACTTGTGGATGGATCTTCTTCCATCTCCTCATGCATTGTCACTACAATGCATGGTCTTCTAATCATGTTGTGACTTTGTATCCAGTTGATACAAGTTCTATGAACTTAAAGATCAGCTCAACAATCGTCAGATTTAATGCTTCTGTAATCATCAATCTTCAAGATGTACTTCATCAGATGGCACACCATGACAAGTTATTGACAACAAATGCAATTACTTCACTTGGGAACAACAGTTTCATATTAAATTAAATTATTATACATATATGAATTGATTTCAATAAAATATAATCCATATTTGGTATTATATGGGAATTCATAAAATATCAATAATTTCTTATTGATGGAAGATTTAGATCTAAAGGGCCTGAAATTTCATGATAGTCATGTTTTGATGCAATATTCAATGATTGTTTATTTATTATTAATTCTACATAAAAAAGTCTAACATGAATTAATAAAGATTTATTTTTTAAAAATATATATGAAGTAATGTTATATACCCTACCTTGTATCAAAATTTGTAAATGTAAATTGTTATCATATTAATTGAATTGGAGATACTCATCCCACTATTATTCATTCATATAATGCTTCATAAGGTTAGAGAGATCTTACCATGTTTTCTTGTAAATTAAATATGAATGTACACAATTAAAAATAATTTGAATATTTTTAAAGGGTGCATCAAAAATCATACAAGTATAAAAGGTTTTATTATATAGTGATATATTCTTAAGGATGTTTTTTAATTTTCAACTAACTACCTATCTAATCTGGATAAAATTAGTCTCTTGAAGCCTCTTCATGGTGGGTACATTGTAGGTTAGGAAATTTCTAAAATAGATTTTGTTTCAATTACTATTATATAGAAGGATAAGGACCACCTTTAAATTTTATATAAAAATATAAGGTTTGTTTCATAAGTTGAAACCCATAATGTATTTACTAGGTATTTGAATCCATTAAGGACTGAAAGCTGGATATTAAATATATATATTCAATAGTTCATATGATGGTTTTGAGATAATATTTATTAAGATTTATCTAAAAATTTTAATTCATTGTTAGAACTAATTTGATGGGTAGATAAGGGACCTTGGTTATATTTATTATATTGCAATGGTTATGTAATTAATGGTTATAAATTATATACAATGGAAAAATATGAACACAGTATGATGTGAAATTGTGTAGTTACACGTATGGAGAAATTAGCGCGTGTATATGGTATGAAGAATATGAAGAAAATTTATATGATTATGACATACATAGTAATAATCAAAAAAATAAGGTATTTGGATTATGAAACATTTTGAGTTCTGGTTATCAATGTAAATGGGTTGATAATAAGAGTGTAGTTAACATCAACTAATTATGATAAATTAAAATAAATTTCAATATGAAATTATATAGTTTGGTTCCATTCTTAATGAAATCACAGGCAATACAATTATTTTATGTCTTTGATCTTGAAAACAAAAAATGGGTCAATTGTTCTCTTATTGACTAAAAACAGCACGATTAAATGAAAATTATGTTAGGGATTATTCTTTCATTATTACATAACAATCATTTCATAGTAGTCTCATTGTAAAAGTTGTCATGTATATTAGAGGACACTATAAAGAGGTGATTTGGATACTGAATAGAGGGACCAAATATTTTCCAACAATAATTAAAAAATATAGTGTTTGATAAATAGGGTACAATTTTTTAATATAATATGGGTTTACTCGGAATATTATGAGTTTGGTAGTATATTTACATAATCTAAATTAAATTTTTAACTACTTTTGTAGATAATGGATTATCTATATGTTTTTGGTAACAATACCAATGTCCAATATATTGATAATGTTGAGACTGAGAAATTGTTATAAGGTGAAGAATATATGGTTCAAAAAACTATAGGAGCATTATAGTGTTACAGTATAACCAAAAATAATTAAGGCGAAAATAAAAAGATTAAAATTTGAGTTCGATGGAATGTATATAGCCAGATTGTTAACCCAAATAGGCATATTTTCATTTTTCACATTCAGATCACTACTTGAAAACATGTTTTAATTGATATAGATACATAGAACAATGTTTTGCCCACATTGAATATAGTAATTTGGGAATCCATTAGCATTATATTATGATTTTATTTCACTATTTTATCAAAAAAATAATTAATGAAACATTTATTTATAATTGTTTGTACTATGTGGATAAAATTTATATTAGACTATTTTTGAACTTAAATCATATATACAGTCACTAGAATGTATCATGGTCTATTTCAGACAATTCTTATAAAGAATCATCTCAGATACACTGAAGTGAAAGTAAATCCCCACCCACAAGCTGTGTACACACACCCATTATAAACTAATAAACAATGATTTCTTTTATTATACATTTTGAGAAAGAATAATTTTTGGTACCATATAGTTTGAAATAATTTGTTTGAAATTACATGTATTAATCACTTAGATTCAAGATTATTAATTTATTAAATAATAGAGGGTTGAAAATAAATAGTTTTCTTCGAAACTAACTTACCCCTTCCATAGAGGAAGGATACAGTACACATTACTTATGAAAATATTATATATTTAGAATTTATTGTAAAACTTTTCTTGATATGAAAGAAAAACAATACTATGTTTCATTATTTATATAAATATTAATGAATTGGAATTTAAATACACTTCAAACCCACATAATATGTCATGGATGGAGGATCACATAAATAAAAAGGGTTAAATAGTAGAAGAATCCACACAAAAATTATGGGAATCTTGTGTATGTATAACATAATAGAAATTTATTCTAATTTAAATATTTTTTACATATAAATGATTACTTATATTCCTTTTTTAAATCCTGTTTATATATAAGAATCATCATCGATAATACACCCACATAACAACTTCTTTCAATGAATTTAAGAATCCATAACAATATGGGAGCATTATAGGTGAAGGTTTTGGAGGGTCGTTTATAGTATATTTTTAGAAAGAAACGATATATGTGGGTATATATAAGAAAATAAATTATACTAAGGCATAAATATATTCTATAAAATAGAAATTTACTTTATAGTATAATTTATTAAATAGGATTATGGGAAGGGACCAGGGAGAACAAACAACACACTAGTAATTACAACATGAAGAGTCACACCCCCTATTTTTGAGGTAATACATTCCCCTAAAATTCCTACATTACCCAAGGTAATAAATTTCATCATAATAGTTTATATAAAATATGAATAAAAAACTATTGATACCTTTCATGTATTAAAATTCTATTGGGTAAAATCGATAGTGATTTATATCTTTCAGCACCCACCCATTGTATTTTTGAGCGATACAATGTACAATATATAAGGAGATATTCTACACAATAAGAAATATTCAAAATATCACTTGTTAGTAGGTATTAATAGATATTATGATCTTAGTACAGATATTCATATTTCCATTGATCATCTATATGTTCACATAGTTGAACTTATTATTAGAACAATCATACTATAATCATTTAATCTTATAAATATTCATGAAACTAAGGACCTTTATAGTTTATTTATTAAAAAATAATAAAAATTAATTAAAATGGTCTAAGAAGAAATTATACTATAGATGGATAAAAATATGGGGAAATTGTACTTCGAATCCTAAAATATATAAAATATCAATCAAAAAATTATAAATACCTTATGAGGGTATATATATCCATTCAATTCAATTTTTTCATTTACTCCCATTACATTTTCATTTAAATACAACATTAAAATGTAATAATACTACCTGTATTTAATATGAATAAAAAGGGTGTAATGAAGAACTTCTAGTAATTATTAGTCTTGAGAGTGTAGATGAAATTCTCAAGAATCAATGGTTTGGAGCCTTAGTTGTGAATGTAAAGATGAGGTAAAGTTTCAAAAAAGACCAATATCTAATATATAATTTTAATTATAATTTATTATTATTCATATTTTCTATATTTATATTTATCAAAACTATATGAAGTAAAAAACTAGTGAAAAAGGTATACTCATTATTCTGTATATCACTTCTACATAATAATTTTCAATGAATAAATATAAAATTTAACAAAAATAGACGCACTTATCCATAATGTTTTAAAGTAGACTAAAAAATTATATACACTTATTATTACCTATAATGTAGGGGTAAAACTCTAAAATCTAATTATATAAAATATTTTTTCATTTTTTAATTATTTTTTCATTTTTTAGGAATCATTGGATGCTCATTATAATCAATTTGGATACTCCCAAAAAACAATTTTGGATCTAAATCATATATATCCAATTAATAGTCCTCACATTATATATATTATCAATTTATAATACATTATATTTAAAATTTTACAAATAACCCTCAAATTATATATTTTATATTATGTTTTAATGATAATGTTTTTATAATAGATTTGTGTTTAAATATCATCATATCCATGGTACGAGGAAGGAAAATTAGAAAACAAATACTATATAATTCTACCAATGGATATGTATTAAGGTATATGTATTAATATTTCACTACCAAATCATATATAAAAATAGATTTCTTTTTTTTCAATGTTTCTACATTGTTTGAAAAAATGTAATGATAATGATTATAATTATTAGATTTCTAAATTTATGAAACATATCATATTCCATCAATAAATTATCATCCTTGAAAAGTTATTTTCAATGATAATTATAATTTCATTGAAAATTTTTATCAATAGTTTTTTTATTTATATTTTTTCAGTACTATCGAGATTATCAGCAACCCATAATTTCAAAGGTGGAAGTATATTTTTTATAAATGAGTGAAAATGTTTCATGGTGTCAAATGTTTTGTGTAAATAATAAATAGGTGATTTACTATTATTTTTATAAAAAAATCGTATATAAATCTTGAATTATTAGTTTATCTACTACTTATTTAGTGAATTTTATTATCATTTTATCTATTTCTTATTTAGTTAATTTTCGAATCATTTTTATCTACTTATTATTTCGTTAATTTTTATAAAGATAGGGATGATATGATTTCCTACTAATTTTAATCTATGAATTTTGAACCCATAAATAGCATAAAATGCCTCTATACAGAGTTTATGATCAATCTTCATGTTTAAAATCAATTCTGTATAGAAGGATCCTTAACTTTGAACGGTAAATGATTAGTTTTCATGAAGTGGAATTTTGAAGGTGAATTGTTATTAACCTTTAGAAAAGAACATGGACTCTATGTTAAGGTATTTTATGCTCTCATGGGTATAAAAATATTTTAGTAAAAAGTAAATTCACGATGAGTGCTTCAACAAGGATGATTCTCTAAGGTACTATTTAATATTCTCTCCGTGGAGATATTTTTCCTTTATTTGATTTTTTTATCTTCAGTAATGATGTAATGGATTACCTTCTATGTATAAGACCTTTTAATAACATGTTGGTGAGAAAAATTTCTAACTTGTATGAATTAACTAGGGAAACCCAATCTGATTATATGGATACTTTAGGTCCAAAATTATTAATTCATTTGTAGTATGTTGAAATTTATCAAACATGAATCTAACACATGGTGTGTCTGGTATGACTGAAAGTGTGTGTTTTTGATTAAAACTTATATTTCACTTCAAATAATGTTCCACGTACTCAAAACTAAAAAGACACATGCATATTTCATTGATATTTACAAAAATGGTCATTAATTAATTTAGGATTTTTAAGAATCAATCACACATCATGCTTATACACAGTGTGGAAAGTATGGTTGGATGTTTATGTTTTCAATTAAAATTGAATTTTTAGTTCAAAAATTATGTCACATGATCATAAATAAAAAAACCAACATGAATTATGATAATATTTTAAAAATATATATCTATAATTTATTTCTTATGTGAAGGGATTAACTACATGTAAATACGACGCACAGTGTGGCCGATATAACTAAAAGAGTGTGTTTCAATTTAAAATTGAAATTTTAATTCAAATCATGTATCACATAGCTAAAATTGAGAAAACAATACTCATATTTTCTTGATAGTTTATTAAAAATATATATAATTCATTAGTAATGCATAGGATTTAACCACAGATTAATCTGACACTCAGTGTGGCTGGTATGATTGTAAATGTTTGTTTTCATTTAAAAGTGATATTTTAGTTCAAAATTCACATCAGGTAGTGAAAACATATAAAAATCACTAATTTTAATGATAATTGAGGACAATAATCCATAATTAATTTGTGGTGTTTAGGAATAAAATTCACATCAATCGGATAAATGATGTGGTCGTTATGATTGAAAGTGTGTGTTTTCATTAAAAAATAACATTTGAGTTCAAAATGAACATCACGTAGTTAAAACCAATCAAAACACTATTATTGACTTTATAATTTATGAAAAAAATCCATAATTGATTTTATATGTAGTAATCAACCATAGGTCAGTCGGATACACGGTGTTTCTTATATGACCGAAAGTCTGTGTTTTCATTTAAAAATAACATTTTAGTTCAAAAAACGAATCACATAGTTAAAAATGATAAATATATATATTATTATCTTTATAAATTATGATAAAAATATGTGATTGATTTTTATGTGTAAAAATTAACCGCACATAAATCTGACAAACGGTGCGGCTGTGATGACAAAAAGTGGGTGTTTTAATTTAAAAAGGAAATTTTTGTCCAAAAAATGTTTCAAATTCACCAAGAAAATAAGACACATTCTAATTGTCTTTATATTTTTTGGAAAAATATCTTTAATTTATTTTTGACATGTAAAAATCCATCCCACTTCAATCTGACACATGGTGTGACTACTATAATGAAAAATTTATGTTTTTAATTTAAAATGACATTTTAATTCAAAACAATCATCATTTAGTAAAAACTAATCAAAAATGTTGTGGTTCCCATGGTAGTCTATAAATACTATCCCTCATTCATTTTTGACATGTACAAATCAACTGCTTGTCAATTTGACACATAGTGTGGCTGATATGACCAAAAGTTTGTGTTTTTGTTTAAAAATGACATTTTATTTGAAATCAATCATTACATAATAAAAATTCAGAAACTACACTCATCCAATTTGTATATTTTATTTCCAAAATTAATAATTATTTATTTATAGTAATTAAATACACATCAATTCATCCATGGTGTGCCTATTCTAATAGAAAATGCATGTTTACATAAAAAATTGTCATTTTAGTTCAAAATGAACATCACATACTGAAAACAACGAATTCATGCTCTGATTATCTTTATAATTTTTTAAAAATAATGAAATTTAATTTTCAATGATTAGAAACTAATTCTGTTTCAAATAGACATGTGGTGTGGTCATTATGCACAAAAGTTCATATTTTCATTGTAAATTGGCATTTTAACTCAAAACATATGTCACGTAGTCAAAACTAGGAAAAAACACCCTGATTAAATAGATACATTATCAAAAAATATTATTTTGTGTCATGTATGAAACAATTGGGTGCCAATATGATACCTTATGTGTTCAGTATGAATGAAATTACATGTTTTCACTTAAAAATGACATTTTAGTTCAACACATGTTTCACACATTCAAAATTCATCAAACACAGTTTTATAAACACGATATTTTGAGAAAAAGATTTATAATTCTCTTGTGAAATTTAGAAATAAACCTTGCATTAATTTAATACATGGTGTGAATAGTAAAATTTAATGTATATTTTTTAATTAAAAATTTACTTTTAGATCAAAAAAAGTTTCACACACTAAAAATTTAGAAAATTAACATCAATTTTATTAATATTTTAGGAAAAATATCAATAAATCATTTGTGACCTATGGGAATTAACTGTAGATCAATATAACACACATTGTGTATAGTATGACTGGAAGTGTGTCTTTTTATATAAAAGTTACTTTTTAGTTCAAAGCACACATCTGATAGTCAAAACTAAAAAACCAAACTTTTATTGTCATGATAATTTAGGGAAAATATATAATTCATTTTTTATGTGTAGTAAATAATCAAACATCAGTCTAATTTATATTTTGGTTGATATGATTAAAATTTTGAATTTTTATTTGAAAATGAAATTTTAGTTCAAAACATGTATCACATACTCATAACCAAGAAAGTAAACTCATATTTTCATAATATTATAGTAAAAGTAATATATATTGACTTATTATGTGTATCAATTAATCACTTGTCAATATAACAAATGATGTGGCCAATATGACTAAAAGTGTGGGTTTCCATTTGAACGTGACATTTTTGTTCAAAACATACATCACATAGTCAAAAAATAGAAAATTTATTCGGATTATCTTGATGTTGTGCAAAAATAAGACCTAATTCATTTTGGATGTTTATGAATGAACCATAATTCAATATAATGTACTATGTGACCAGTATGATCGAAAGTGAATGCATTCATTTAAAAATGACATTTTATCTCAAAACATACATCACACTCTCAATGGAAATAAAATAGACTCAAATTTCATTCATATTTTTGTAAAAATATTTATAATTCTTCTTTCAAAAGTAGTAATCAACCACACATAAATCTAGCACAATATGTGGCTATTATGATGTAAAGTCTGTCAGATAATCAAAATTGATAAAATCCTTTTTGAGTGTTGTATTACATTGAAATATGTTTCATTTCTGTATTTTTCTATCCTTTTTATTTTTTAATATCATTTAGGATTCACATTCTCCTAAATTTTGTATTGTTTTTTAATGCATTAATATTGTGTAATACAAACATTTCATTTATTTATGTATAGTATTACTAATATAAGAATTTTTTTATTGCATGTACACTTTAATTTTTTTCAAGCTAGGATGGAGAGTTCAGAAACTGGTGGTGTGATATGACTCTATTGGAATGAGGTCATAAGTATAGTGGAACATGGGTAAACATGGTCTACTATATATTAAATTAATTTTTAATTTTTTGGAAAATGTATTGTTCGTTATAATTTGTACATATCAATGTAATTTTATTATATTTAAATATGGATTTATTTTTTTATAATTAATTTTAACGTAAATTTATTATTTATTAACTATTGATTTAATAAAGTTTCAGTTTAGTGTTTTGTAAATGTAGAATAACATTTCTATAAATAATAGCTTATATTAGTGCTAGAAGAAATGTTGATAAGAGAATCCTTGGTTTTTTCTAAAAGAAACACTGGTAAATGTCCCTGTTATCAATGCTTCTCATAGCATTGATAATGGATGATTTCATCAGTGATTTTTTATCAAAGATAAAAGAACATGTCTTTTACAGATGTTTATAAATTCATATCTTTTTAGTGATGATAATAACAATTTCTAGTTTTTATAAAAGTTTAATTTGTAATGGTGATCATTTTTATTAAATTTCCCCCATTTTTTATTTAAATGTGCTTTAAATTATATATTTTTTCATTTTTGGTATGTCTGGGTGAAAAGTATTATTTATATCTAAATTTATTTAAATATTTATTTTTTATTTATTAATTGAAAACTGATCTATGATTTATTTTCTATATAAATTATGAGAAATTATTTTTAGTGTTTTTGGTGAAATAATGATCAAAAATATTTTTATTTATATTGGAATTGAATATTCAATTTATAAGTTTTGTTTTTAATATTATTTTTTAATATATAGAAATGTGTTGGTTGGAGATATATTTTCCATTGAAAATCTAGTTGAGATTTCAGTTTAAATCACATAATTGTTTATGAAAAAATGATTTTATTAGATATAATTATTTTTAATCTTATATATATTTTTTAATCATATATAAAGATAAATTTTCAATTTTTTGTGTATTTTTGTCTCATATAATATTTATGTGGTTTTCATAATGCTATGTAACTATCAGGGGCAGAAGGGTCTATAGAAGTTGAACTAAGATATGATTTCTTGCATCAGATTAATTATTCTTTGGCTTAGAAGAATAAACTAGGGTGATCCTCATTAGAAAATAAATTGAATTTGGATCATGTTAGAGTTCTATGTGATATTAACATCATTTTTCAAGTACATTAAATATTTTATATTGGCCTACTTAAGAATAGAAAATATTCCAAGTCGGGGGTGGGTGATGTTTATTGCTCCGTGCAAACCAATTGAGAATGAGACCCTAGAAGAATAAATCATTCAAGGGATGTAAATTTTTAATTAGTGGAATTCATTCTAATAACAAATTATTTGTTTTAATTTTGGATCTAAGACCGTATATAAGGGTAACCAAGAAGTATTTGGGCTCTCCTAATGATGTTGGTGACCAAGTTCGATATCAAATGTGTGTGTTAGAGAGTACTTTCAATGTTTTTTTCTGTCCTTGAATGAATTCAAAGATAATGATTTAAAATTTATTAGATGTTTCTATTAATAATCTCACACAAAAATTATACACTTTATTTTTTTCTAACATAAGATCACAATGGAAAAATTAGATAGCTTGATGGAATTATCACAACTTTAATTTATTGGTAATAAGAAGAAAATACTTCCCCCTAGTCAGCAAACTAATTTTCTCTTACTCAAAACTATTTAATACAACTCACACAATTAATTCAGCGGCAATATATTGAAATTTAAATGAGAACAAGTAAAGAAAAAAATGAAATTATGTTGTTTATAATTTCATCCTACATCTAAGGAGAGATTCATCATAGTCTTCCAGTATATCAATAGTAAAACTTTTATAATAACAGTGACATGGTAGGAATGAATATCACTAACACAATTTATTCCATGAAACCTGGTTGCACCCAAATTTACCCAATAAATATGTTGAAAGCGGTCACTTGTAGTACAACTTGGGTTATCAAATCCACATGGATTGAAGAAGAAAACTTTACAAACCCAAATTCTATAGTGGTGATTTGGGTATGAAGTTTCCAACTGCGGTTTCATTTGATTGGATTAGTAAATTGGATTTTTAAAGACTTATGTGAATTCAATTTAAAAATAATTATTTTATCATTGGTTATCACATGGGTTGGATTAGATGAATTTCTTTTCAAATTATTTCAATGACTTAAATTTGAATGTTTCCTTCAATGAAATATAAACTTCCCAAATCACTCCCATAATTTTGAGTATTCACTATATTATGGCTAAAAACATATACCCTTGTAAGAACATATTAATGATCACTCCAAGGTAGAGGATTAATTTTCACTCAGTATGTGTATTATTAAAATTGGTGAGTTCAAATTATAAGGTACATCGTTGAATGATAATCTCAAAAATAGAATTATATAAGATATATTAAAGTGGGAAATAGCATCCATTGCAACCCATTGAAACCCCGTTAGATAAACCCATTAGAGGGTTATATCTTTATTGATGTTATTCTATCAATGGAAGTGGGTAGTATACTCCGTAGGATGGAATTTAAGAAGAAGAAGAAGAAATGAATTACAATCACTCCACCATTATGTGTTAAAACTCACAAGTGGTGGTGTGAATAAGTTCACACCGTGATTCAATAATATCAAAGTGATATTTAAAAGAATAAAATAATATAATATGAATAATAACTTTTATTAATAAATGATGGTGAATGAAAAACTTACATGAGAAAAATTGACGATGTGATTACCAAATGAAAGAGGGAAATTACAATTGAATGTAAAAAATGATTGAAATGAAAGACATATATCCCAATTCCCTTCACAACCATCTCCTTATATATTAATATGATAATCCTTAGGTTCACCCTCCCCCAATAGTAAATTCCATCTCCATTAATTGAGAGTGTCAAAATGAGGGTGAGAAAATCAATGGAGATTTGACCTTTCAAAGTCTACTATAAATATCATACAGATTCATCTCCCTTCATGATGTATATATTTTTAATTAAATATGAATGAATAAATAGTGGTTATATAAGGAAAATATCTTCTTTTATGTGTCCTATAAAATCAGAAAAAAATTCATTCAAATTGGACCAGTCGTTTGGATGTTACGGTCAATCTAGTGGGATGACATTATGGGAATTCAAATCTGGCCCACTATTAAAATTTCAACTTCAACTCCCATTATCTCCATGAAAACATTAGAATTTTCTCCTTCCAAAGTTTTATTAAATGATCCCCATATTTTTATATTTATACAGTAAAAAATTAGAGATTTATTGGGCTTGGATTGTGCGCCCCAATTTTTTTATGGGCCTTAGGCCCACTATGCTTTGTTTAGAAAATTTCTTTATTAGTGCTAAAAAATATACATCTTCCCTTGGGATTCATCCATTATTCCCAAAATATAAATTTTTCTAAACAAATTTATTAATCGTATCCACAAAATATTAAATTAAAAAAAATTAAATAAATGAATTACACAGATAGATGATTGATTGTGCCCAAATTTTCACATTAAACATGAATTGCAATTAGGATGAGAAATAAAGTTCAATTTATAAAATAAAATAAAATTGGGTTTTTAGACTTTGAAACACATTAATATTAAGATATTACCAATTAATATTATCCTATTTTAGTATATAATCAAACCCCTAAACTTGAGTTTTTCATGTCCTGAGAAAAAAGTGTCTCAAACATATGAAATTGAATTAAATTTTCCAAAAACATTCGAATAAAAATTTCTCATAAAAACATCATTCCAAACAATCATGAAAACATTCCAAAAAAAATACACAATATAGTTCCTTAACAATATCCCAATCCTAAGTCCATTCCTTTGTTAAAATTCATCGTTATATTTCATCCAATTTCAATTAAGCAAGATGATGTGTTGTGCATCAAAAAAGAAATGGGGACCATTTATTTGTTATAGGGAAGAAATTTAATATCTAGGTGGTAATAACCTTGAACATTAATAAGAGTATCAAATTTGTTGATTTTTTTATTTTATTTGTTTTTTTTTTGTTTTTTTTTGTTATTTTTTTTTCTATTTTTGAACCAGAGTAGATGTGAAAAGACTAAGTCTTCGAAAGACAACTATGAAGTCACAATCACCATTTTCTAGATGCCACACATATTTTCAATTTTGTGCTTTACAATATATATATATATAATAACTCTAGGCAACACAACTTCGGAGTCACGATCCCCAAGTTCCAGATGCCCCACATTTGGACAAAACATTGCTCTATGTTGTTATTTTTTCATTTTTTGGATACAAAAATTAAATTAAAATAGAATTGAACCCTATGATTTGATGAATGGAACCCAAGAACTCAAATTTAAACCCAAGATCTGATGGACATACATTGTGGCATTTTCATTAATATGTTGAAAATGTAAAAATTAATAAAATAAAATATGACAACCACACTTTCTGAAAACTATACTCATTAACTTAAACATGCATTAAAATCATAATCAAGGCATTAGAAATCATTTTAAACTCAATTTTCATGTATAACAATGTACAATACTACATTCAATGATAATGAATTGAATTTTTTATCATAAAATCACAAAAATTTTAAATCCTATATTTTCACTCCACCAAACATTGAATGATACAGCCCTAAGTTTTAAAAGTGAATTGAATAGAGAGATTATAATTGGGAAGAAAAAGTGGAGATGTGATTCGAAATTAAATCGTGGAATAAAACCACTGGGTTTTTAGTTGATGATCCATCAATAATAAGTTTATTACTTTGGATTCATTTCACATGTAGACTCCACGGGGTGATTGAAGGTGGGGTTTGAAATCTGGATGGCATGGTTTTCATTTGGAAATACTAAAATGAATCAACACTGAAATATTAAATACAAGAGACATTAGATCATATTGGAATCCCCTGGTGGTTCCCTTGAAAAAAAAAGACAATGAAATAAAAAAATGTAGAACCTGGGTTGCCTCCTAGAAAGAGATTAATTTAAAGTTGTTAGCTCGACTTGGAAACTTATCCAATACCAACATTCAACATTTTTAGGATTCCATTCATATCCAATTATACATGATTAATATTGATTCATTTTTTAATATAATTTGTTACATGTGTAATACCATGTTTAATAATGAGTGTGAATGTCTAAGGAATTTTAGAAATGTTTGACCTCGTAACTTCACTTATATTGCCTAAGACATCAAGAAATTGTTTTTCTATATTAGCTTCAAGATGTGATGAAATGATGAATTTTTTTATTATACCCTATGAAGTAAGTGTTTATAGATAATGTGTACACCATGAATTTGATCTGGGGTTGGCTAAAACATTAATAAACAAGTGGGGAATTTTAATAGAACCTAGTTTGATTTCTAAAATTTCATAATGGAATTGGTTCCCATTGAATAGAATTTTCAAACCCCAATTTCTTTCGATGTGTTTCAACAATGGTTATGAAATTTAAGATTGATATTTGTTCTAATTTTTCAGTTAATGGTGTTTCTAAAAAATCATTATTCAAAAAATATTAAAGACATTAAATCCATGAAGACATAATTTCCACTTTTGAATCCAAAAAATAAATTTCCTCACAATTTAAAGAAACATCCACGATTCCTTTATGTTCATCAAGTCCTCTAGATTCATAGGTTTTTTCTTAAAAAAATTATGGGAGGCTTGTGGGTATCTTTATTATTCAATCAATTTTGAGGAATGGATAATTTGAGTGGGAATGGGGTCCACACAAGTTTTAATGTTTTGTAGTTATAACCTAAAATATGAAACCTCAAAATTCATTATCTACTTTTAATTACCCAATTTTTAAATTAATGTTTGAGTAATATAATTGGTATGAGGTTGAACATCATGTACTTACCCATGATTAATCCCATCAATTATCCTTGAGAGGGATTGAAATTGATCTTTAAACATTCATTATCCCATTGATTGTACATCTCATCATGTGTGGGGTAATCATATCAGTTTTGTTCAGAGAAATTACCTCGGTTAGTGGTTTCCCAATTTTGATTTTTCATTTTATTACATCCATGGTTTATGATGGGGAATGGTTTATGATACTCTATTGGAGTATATGGAAAAGTGGATTTGAGATTCTTTAGACACACAGAAATAGAGAGGGGAAAAGATAAGAGAAATGGGGGTGACAAAAGAGATTTTGGGGTGAGAAAATAATGTTAAAATATTAGGTACTTAAATGGGTCCTTGGAAATGACAAAAAAATTTGTTTCACCTAATTTTATCCAATAAATATTCTAAAAATGGTCACTTTTAGTACATCTTGGGTTATCGAATCCACAGGTAACGAAGAAGTAACCTTTAGACAGACAAATTCAATGGAAGTGATTTGGCTATAAAGTTGCCAACCTGGGCTTGAATTGATTGGATTATTAAAAGGAATTTTTAAATACATAAGTGAATTTAATTTAAAAATAATTATTTGATCCTTTTTTATTGCATGGGGTTTATTGGATGAATTTATTTTTAAATTATTTCAATGTCTTAAATTCGAGTGTTTCCTTCAACGAAATATGAACATTCCAAATCATTCCCATAATTTTGAGTCTTCTTTATCCTAAGGATAATAACCTATACACATTGAGGATAATTTTTATGATCTCTCCAAGGTAGAAAATATTTTTAACACTCAGGATGTGTATTGGTAAAATTGGTGAGTTCAAAGGAGAAGGTACATCAATGAATGAAAATCTCAAAAATAGAATAGAATAATAATTATTAAACAGAGAAATAAATCCAATACATCCCCATGATACTTCCTTGTATGAAACCATTAATGTTTTATCCCTCTATTTATGATATTTTATCAATAGAATTTGGTAGTTGACTCATGAGGGTGGAATTGAAGAAGAAGAGAAAACTGAATTATGATCACCCCATAGTTATGTGTAAAAATTCACAATTTTTGGTATGAATAAGTTCACACCATGATTCAACGATATCATAGTCATATTTAAACTAATAAAATAATATAATATGAAAAATAAATTTTATTAAAAAATGATCATGAATGAAAAACATACATGAGAAAAATTGACGATGCGATTACATGATGAAAGTTGGAAATTACAATTGAAAGTAAAAACATTGATAGAAAGAAAAAGCATGGATCCCAATTCCCTTAAAAATGATCTCTTTATATAGAAATATTAAGATCCATAGGTTCACCCCCCAAAAATAAATTCCATCCCCATTAATTGATAGATTCAAAAGGAGAGTGAGAAAAACAAGGGAATTTTGACTTTTCAATGTTGACCACAAAAAAATCATCTAGATTCACCCCCCCCCTCTTGACGAGTGAATTTGAGAATAGATATTACCAAATCCATAGGGATCATAAAAAAATTTATTATTATATGTATTCTATAAAATATTTAAAAAATTTAGGCAAATTGGACCTGACGTTTGGAAGTTGTGGTCATTCTAGTGGGATGACGTTATGGGCATTCAAATCTGGACAACCATTTAAATGCCAAATTCTACTCCATTTATCTCCATGAAAAATTCATAATTTTCTTTATAAATAGTTTAATAAAATTATCTCCATATTTTTCTCTTCCTACAGTAAATATTTTAGCTTAATTGGGCTTGTATTGTTGGCCCTACTTTTGTTTTTACGGGCCTTAGGCCCATTATGCTTTGTCCAGAAGATGTCTTCATTCATACTGAAAAATATCCATCTTCCATTGGGATTAATCCATAAATCCTAAAATATGAAATGATCTACAAAAAGATCAATCATATCCCAAAATAATAAATTCAAAAAAATAACATAATGAATTCCACAAATAGATGATTGATTGAGCCCAAATTTTCACTTTAAACATGAATTTCCCTTTTGATGAGAAATGAAGTTCAATTTATAAAATACACAAAAAAAGATGTTTATAGACTTTAAAAAACATTAATATTAAAATATTAGCAATTAATATTACCCTATTTTAGTAACTAATCAACCCCCCCCCCCCACATGAGTTTTTCTAGTCCCGAGCAGAAAGTATCTCAAAAATATGAAATTGAATTCTATTTTTCAAAAACATTTTAACAAAACTTTCTCTTAGAAGAATCATTCCAAACCATCATGATACCTTATCAAATTATTTCACACTAGATAGGTCTATAAGCATATACCAATCACAATCCCAATCCTTTGTTAAAATTCATCATCACATTTCCTCTAATTTCAATTCAGCATGATGATGTATTGTGCATCCATAAGACATGGGGCCCATTATCTTGTTCGAGGGGAGAAATAGAAGTTATAGGTGGGAATCACATTAAACCTTAATATGAGTATCTAATTTATGGATTTTTTTTGTTTTTTTAACCACAATAGATATGAAAGGACTAAATCTGGGATAGAAAAATATGGAGTCGTAATCCCCAAGGGTCGGACTCCACACATATTGTCAATTCCATGCTATAAAATAGAGATATGAAATCTAACTCTGGGAAAGAAAACTATTGTGTCATGATCCCCAAGTGTTAGAAGCCATAAATTTGGACAAAACATTGCTCTCTGTGGTCATTGTTTCATTTTTTGATACATAAATTAAAATAAATGTGGCCCTGAACACTATTCTATGATGAAAGGGACCCAAAAACTCAAATTTACGCCCAATATCCAATAGACATACATTGTCCCATTTTTATTAGGAGGATGAAAATGTAAACATTGAAAAATTACATTAGACAATTACACTTTCCAAAAACTATAATTACAAACATAAACATGCATTCAAATCATAATCAATGCATTCAAAATCATTAGAAAATCAGTTTTCATGTTTCATAATGTACATTATTGCATTCAATGATAATGAATTGTATTTTTTTTCATAAAATCATAGTTTTTTTGAAATCCCATATTTTCACTCGCCCCAACATAGAATGAAACTGCCCTCAGTTTTAGAAGAGAAGATAAGGGATATATTATAATTGGGAAGAAAGATGGGAGATGTGATTTGAAATTAAATCACAGAATAAAACCACCTAGTTTATAGTTGATAACTGAACACACTGTCATGACACGCCAAATTGATTATGATTTTAAGGTTGATTTATAGTCTAGGTCAGACCCTAGGTTGTCTCTCAAGGAGCTTTCGTGGGTTTAGAGAGCGCACTTTTAATAAGAAGTACTAATGTAGGGGTGGTTTTGAAAATAGTTTTAAGATGAAATGACTTTATTGATAGCTTAAAAGTTGAGAAACCAAATGTATTTTAAAAAATATAAGATAAAAGGGTTCATTTTTATTTCACAACACATATTTCATTTTCATTGTTCATAGATATTAATTTAGGTTTGGAGTAATTCCTTGGTTGAAATTAATTGGAATCTCGATTAATTCTTAGGCTTTTATTTCAATGCTTAATGAACCAAACCATGACGTAACAATCATATTGTCATGGTCCAGAACATATGCATGGAATAAGATATTCCAAATAATATTTAAATCTCATGAAATTGGGTATCAAAAGGATTCATGTGCCTCCCAATCAAAACAACACAAGCCACACACTCAAAACCTCACACTGATCGGTTAGAAATTAAGAGTATCTCAATCACATGAATCAAAACAAGAATTAAAATATAGAATTATATAAGATACAATGAAATAAATGATTTCACACCCAAATTACATGAAACCAATAGCTAAAATAATAATAATAAATTCTATGACTTGTGCATATCTCCCTCACAACGAACGCCCACCTTTTAACTCGACATTTGGAAGAGAAGGAAGCTAGGGAGGAACACCTTCTTCATTCTTGATCTCCCTATGAGGATAGGTGACTTCATAACATCAACTATGAGTAGGATACACCTCCATGACTTCAAATTGTAGAGTTTCACTTCTGGTTCGAACTTACCAAAGGGGATCCAAAGGTTCCATTTTATAGAAAAAACGGATGGCGGTTTTGAGCACAAAGATTTCTTAAAACCACTTGTCACATGGGTTTCAAACTCCAAACTACCTTATCTCGATTTGGAGAAAATTAAAATGTTTTATCCCACCTCTTGGATGTCTCCACCTAATTTTTGGAACCATTTGGAAAACTATAACCTGATATATGGATAGATCACAACACACCACTTTAGACATCATGCAGATTAAGTGTGCTGGATAGATCAGGTCAGTTGGGCCATCAGATGGTCGAATGAGTCTAGTGTTCCTTTAGATGAAATGTATCCCAATGAATTTTGGACCTGCCCACAAAATTTAAACACATTTGGATTAACGGTTTAGGATCATTGGGTGGATGGGTCAACTTGTGTGCATGGTTCTTGCGCAGTTTAGCCCTTTTTTTAACATCATCATGGGTCCTCCAAATCACCTCCTACTACAATATAATCACCAAAAAAAGTAACATTTCCCTTTTTAAAAGTGATAAACTCAAAATAAATGATTCAAACAAGGAATGAAATTTGTTATTGTTTTTATAATATTTAATATAAATCAAGTTTAGCACGGTGTTGTAAGGGTGAAAATGAAACAGTGAATCACGGTGCGATCACACCCACACACCTAAACATTTTCACTCCTGGGAAAAGTCATAATTCCAAAAATTATGCATGTATATATTTCAAACATCATAAATATTTATCATTCAATGAAAATTTAATTCCTTATATAAATGTGATCAAAGAAAAAATCACCCTGGGGAATTATTCTCAATGATAATTGAAAAAAAAATCTCAAAAATTGTATCCAAATGAAATAAAAAGAGATTCATAATTCCAATCAAGTAAAATAAATCAAATTTTAATCATGTCAATAATTATTTATGTGTGTTTGTGAAAACCATTTCATGCTATTCTTTCCACTTTTTATCGAGTAAATAAAATTTATTTTAATAATTGTCTACTTACAAGATCCTTTCTACAGAACTTGCCCCACATTATTTGCAATCAAATTTCAAGACCCACTCACTTAATAATTCCCAGAAGATAAACCATAATCCTTTGACCTAGATATCCCCATATGTTGTACATTTATTCCCTCCATTCATTTATTATTTTTTCAGACTTTTCACTTGAAACAAATCTTAAACTATTCTATGAACCCATGCTTGATCTCCTCATGACACCAATTGTAGTAATTATAACAATATCAAAGGTCGAGGAATGGCAGTTTTTGACCTCCCCAATATACAACCATTTTTCTATGGTGTACAATAGTTAGATAATAGGTACACATGAATAGGTCAATCTGGTACAGTAATGAAATAGGTCAGATAATGAAATACCAAATTGAAAAATGATTTTGGAAGTAGAGAAAAATCAACCTAACTTATATTTAACTTATATTATGTAAGAAATTTTCACACATAATATTTGGGTGAAAAAACGTGGGGAGAGTATAAGTGACACAATTTTCCTTTAAAATATTCACAAAAATGGAACCATTCTTCTCAAAGGCTTCAAAATGATACAACTATTTATATCATTGACAAAAAAACTAAATTTTAGAAGAAGATAACACCATAGTATTGAATTCTTGCTGAAATGAATATTTCAACCAATTTTTTTTAATGTTACATAACATGAAATACAGACATTCAACATGAACTTTTAATAACATCCATGATTAAACATGCATCATTTTCCATGATAAAGTGGGAATAAAAAATAATATTTCGGCACAAAGGTGAGTTTAATAGAAAGGGTGAAAGTGACAATACTATTAAGCAAGCTAAAAATAGAAAAAGAAGAAGGATGATGAAAATTCCAAACTAACCAAAAAATATACCCACCCACCCCCCCAACACCTAGAGTGTGTAGTTTCCTTGCCATAAAAATATAATTTAAGAAGGTAGGATAAAATCTAGTGGGTTTAATTCGTATATTGCATCTTAAACATGGAGTTCCTCATAGGGGACTCTGGAAGGGTTTTGTTGAAGTGCTTTAGTCGCTGCCCATTAACTGTGAAGGTTTTCTTGGTTTCTTTATTTTGAATGTGGACAACACCAAATAGAGAGATGTTAGTAACAATGTATTATTAAAACAAGTGGGAATGAAACATACCTGGATTCAACTTCAGCCTTCAATTATATAGGAGAACCTTCTACCCAATGTGTAACTGAGCATGAAGGATGATACGGTTGTGGGAAGCCTTGGTACGCTCCTTATAAATTCTGGAGTTCTCAAATGCAACTCTTCTCATTTTTTCTAGCTCCTGAATCTACAAATTCCTTAAATAACCTTCACCATAAAGATTATAATTACATTTTTTTGATAGCCTAGTATGACCGATGCTCAATATAAATAGGGAGGTGACAACTACTTCCCAACACCTACCTATATGGTGAAAACACAATGGGAGTCTTAAAGAGAGGATGGTAATCCCATAAAGAATCATCATGTCTAAGACTCTAATCTTTTCTATTGGGTTGAACTATTTTTTCAAGATTTGTTTTTACCTCTCTATTTAACACCTCATCTTGACCATTGGTCTGTGGGTGATATGAAGTAGACACTCGATGATCGACCCCATACGAACGCAAAAGTGATTTCATTGTTCGGTTGCATAAATGAGAACCCTGGTAACTAATGATGGACCTAGGTAACCCAAACCTACAGAAGATTTGGTTTCTTAAAAATTATACAACTAACTTAGAATTGTTAGTCCTTGTAGCTCGTGCCTCTACCCATTTTGACACAAAGTCAACTTCCAGAATAATGTACAATTTTCCATAGGAATTGGGAAATGGCCCCATAAATTCAATACCACAAACATAAAAAATTTCATGAAAGAGAAATGGTTTTTGTAGAATTTCATTTCTTTTAGATACATTACCCATTCTTTGACAACAAGGACAAGATTTTCAAAAATCATGGGCATCCCAAAAAAGTGTTGGCCAAAAGAGACCAGAATCAAAGATTTTGCGAGCAATCTGTTAAGGACCAATGTGGCACCCACAAGTAAGAGTGTGGAAGAATCTATGGACACACTAAAACTCACTGTCAGGGGCACAATGCCTAAGGACTTGATCACTACATGTGCTCTACAGGTAGGGTTCATCTCAAATGTACCAACGAGACTCATGTTTTAGATGGTTGGCTTGATTTTTTTTGAAATCAGTAAGAATGCAAGATTATACAAAATAATTTACTATTTTAGCATAATAAGGAATAATATCTTGCACTCGGTACAGTTACTCATCCGGAAACATTTTTTTATAGGAATATAGGGAGATGAGTCTGTGTATGAGGATCGGTAAATCCTACTAATATGGTTATCCTCTACATTATCTACTCCTTTTATATCTCTAATTTCTAGATTTAATTTATGAATGAGGAGCATCCAGCGAATGAGGCATGGTTTGGATTCATGCTTCTTAAGGATATACTGAAGGGTTTCATGGTCGGAGAATATAGTGACTTTAGACCGTAAAAGATATGACATAAATTTATCCTAGGAAAACACTCTAGCATGGAATTATTTTTTAGTTGTATTGTAGTTTTCTTGGATAGGGTCCAAAGTATGTGAGGCATTGGCAGTGACATGTGTAGCTTGATCGACCCTTTGTGACAAGACTGCCCCAACCACATTGTTAGAGGCATCGCACATGAGCTCAAATGGTAAATCCCACTAAGGTGGTTGGATTATCGGGGGTGACATGAGCCTCCATTTTAACTTATTAAAATCATCCTTACATTCATTATCAAAAAAAATCTTTTTCTTTTTGGTGTAACCAATATATTTGGAGTGCAATCTTTCTAAATTCATGAATGAAACAATGATAAAATCTAGCAGGACCTAGGAAAGACCGCATGTCCTGTACATTTGGGGGGAATGGTAAGGAAGAAATGACATCTACTTTTGATTTATCTACTTGGATACCATCCCCAGAAATTACATGCCCCAAAACTATACATTGTCTCACAATGAAATTTTATTTCTCATAATTTAATAAAATATATTTTTTTCAATACAGCGACGTTGGACTAATCCAAGAGTACTAAAACAATCATCAAAAGAGGATCCATAAAAATTGAAATCATCCATGAAAAATTCTGTGAAATTCTCTAGGTAATCTGAAAAAATACTAACTATAAATCATTGGAAAGTACCCAGAGCTCTTCAGAGACCAAATAGTATCCTCTTATATGAAAATGTTCCAAAGGGGAAAGTTAAGGTTGTCGTTTCCTTATCGTTGGGGGAAATATGGATCTAAAAGTATCCAGAATACCCATCAAGGAAATAGTAGTGGGACTTACCTGCTAGCCTCTCTATAATTTGGTCGATGAATGGAAAAAGTAAATGGTCCTTCCTAGTGTCTTGGTTTAGTCGGTGATAGTCTATACAGACACGTTAACTAATCTTCACACAAGTTGGAACAAATTCATTGTTTTTATTTTTGATTATTGTAAGGAATGTTTTTTTAGGAACTATATTAATGGGGATGACCCCTTGGCTATCATATATGGGGTAAATTATTTCGGTATCCAATAATATTGTTACCTCCTTTTTCCAAACTTCTAGGAGGTTTGGGTTCAGTTGACGTTGTGCCTGACTCACTGGTTTAGCCTCATCATTTAATAAAATAGGATGGGTAAAAATTAATGGGCTAATACTAGTAATATCAGTAATTATCCATCCTGATTCTTGTTTATACTCCCTAAAAAGTTCAAGCAGTCGAAATTCATGCTCAGGATGGAGTTAACTAGAAATTATGATGGGAAACATGTTTCCATTCTCAATATATGAATATTTTAAATCTTTAGGCAGTTGTTTCAGTTCCAATTTAGGTGTAGTTTTTATTGATGGTATTGTGCATGAATGTGATAGGTCACTGATCTCATCTAACTAATAAATTATATCATCCTAATATAAGGAATGGGCTTTTGTAGGCTTAGTAGTATTATCGATGTTCATTGGATCCTCAGTGTTTATGAAATCATCAATCAAAAAAGATGCATGAAACTTTTCTAGACCACTACAATAGTCAATGCAGGATTTATTACCAAGAATTTAAATCAAGGATGAAAACTCAAAAAGGGGATTGGGGGAATGATAAGTGGTTTTCCTAGGGGAATTTAGTACCTCAATAGATTTAACAGAGAGAGAGGAATGTTCTTCTGAGGGGTGCTTTATGGCATCAATAATGTTGAAATGAACTATGTCACCACCAAAATCCATAGAAAATGTTCCATTATGGTCATTAATTATGGTTTTGGTAGTTTTCAAGAAAGGTATCCCCAATATAATAGGGTCATGTACATTAATCCAATCATCTTCCATTTTATGCACCTAAAAATCAGCATGAAAAATTAATTTTTGAACCCTCACAAGAACATCCTCTAACACAACAAAAGGGTGTGTTGTACTCCAATTTTTTAGCTAAATGACTATTCTAGTGGGATTTAGTTCACAAACTTTCAAATAAGAGTAAATATAGTGATTCATAACATTAATAGAAGTGCCCAAATCCATCAATGCATTAGAAAGATAATACTCTCCTTTGGTGAATGGAATCGAGAATGTTCTGGGATCATTGCACTTGGTGGGAAGTGATGGATCTATCAATGTTGAAACATTCCTCCCCAATATCAGCTTATCATCAACTAGAATTCGTCTTCGGTGTGTACACATCTCCTTTAGAAACTTAGCATATCTTGGAATTTGTTTCACAGAATCAATCAATGGAATTTTTACATTATCGTTTTTGAAAGCCTCCAAAATTTCCATAATGATTTCTGTTTCCTTCGATTTTCTAGGTTTTGTTGCCCTTTGTGGAAATGGGAGAGGGTTTTTTGGGCTAGGTGACTCATCAATAGACACACTATTTCCTTTTTAGGGGATTCTCTCAGTACATGGTTCTACCTCATTTGGAGCATTTCCAGTAGTTGGGATGGTGGTTTCCATAGGAGGGGATGACTCTAGTGATGGTTTCATTTGGCTTTTTAGTTTTGTTCCACTCCAATGGGTTATGGCAATGACATTTCATTTATATCTAGGGTTAACTACGGGTTGATGAGGTAGTTTACCAACCCATGGCTCTTGATTTCCCCTACCGAGTTGACAAGTTGTCCTAATTGGATTTGTAGGTCATGTATGGATGCTTTGGTGGTTTGTTGGAATCATATTTTTTTGGCACGGATTTTTTTCATCATATCTCCTAGGGTAGGCTTGGGTTTTGTAGGGGGTGGTTGGAAAGAAATTTATTATGGTCGAGGATTTCTCGATGGTGTTGGTTGACTAATTTTTACCCAGTTAGTTACATGGTTGTTGAGGATGGTTTGAATACCCCCTTGACTATATGATTGGTTTTTTTTTTCACCCAGGATTGGATGGATAGTATGGTTCTTTCATAAATGGTTGGATATAGGGGTGTCCTGGAAAGATTGCCTCACCACAGTCATAATTTTCTCTTAGTTGGGGGCATTGATCAGAGTAGTGGGTGTCAGTAGAATATATATCATAATGTATGGGAGGAGGATATTGGGATTTTCCTTGGGAAAGAGAAAGTTTTCAATGAAGGTTACTTACATCTTGGAACATTGTGTCCATCTTCCTCTCGAATTCGGTACTTTGCACCTCATGGATACAATTAATGGGTACATTGGACCTTAAACCAAATTTTTTAGTGTTCTATTCCATGTTCTCAATTAAGGTCTTTGTAGCGATTTTGGTTTTATCAACTAGTGAACCACCTGTAGCTGCATAAATCATATTTTGGTCAATAATAATTAAACCTTCATAAAAATATTTAATTAAACGTTTATCACTTATTTGATGGTGTGGAAAGCGTGAAAAAATCCTTTTAAATTATTCCAAATATTCATGTAGTGTTTCGCCTTCTGATTGTCTTATAAAAGATATTTCTTTTGTTATAGTAGTAGTGCGAGAGGATGAGAAATATTTTTCACAAAAAAGGCGTTTCATGTCCACCTTGCCTCTTATTGTTGAATTAACATAATAAAGCAAGCCCTTTGTAGTGTCTTCTAATGAAAATGGAAACTCCATATGGTTAACATGTTCTTCATCCACATTATCAGGAAGTATGACACACAGTATGAAATTCATTAAGATTCTAGTGTGGATATTCTCCAATAAGCCCATGGAATCTTAATAATAAATTAATTAAACCAGATTTAAGTACAAAATTGGGTTCCTCACCATGCATTTGAATGTTAGTGGGTTGGATATAAATATCAGGTGTGGTTAATTATTTTAGTGTTATATTGTTTTCATCCATTTTAAAAATGTTAATTTATGGTTCTAATTTGCATCTAGATGAAGATGGGTTTAGAAATGTCTTGAGTAGTGGTGTGTCCTCTTTCAAAGGGTTGTCTTGTGCATCTTTAGGTTGCTAACATAAGATCCTCTCTGGTTCTAGTTCTAAAGGCGGTAAGTCTACCGGAGTAGAACATGTCATGCACAGAACCTATAGAAGAAATAAATTATAACAAAAATGTATATGAAAATCTATATGATAAAACAAATAAATATTCACAAAAATTACAAAAATCTTATAAAAAATACGCATTAAAACCAAAGCGCTCCGTGGAAATGACGCCAGAATTTGAGCGCGCTTTCAAGACACGTAAAATTGATTATGATTTTAAGATTGATTTATAGTCTAGGAAAGACCCTAGGTCATCTCTCAAAGAGCGTTCGTGGGTTTAGAGTGTGCATTTTTAGTAATATATATTAAAATATGGGTGGTTTTGAAAATAGTTTTAGGTTAAAATGACTTAATTTAAAGATTTAAACTTGAAAAACCAAATGTATTTCCAAAAATATGAGATAGAAGGGTTCATTGTGATTTTACTACAGGCATTTCATGCAAATTTTCATATATATTCAATTAGGTTTGGAGTAATTCCTTGGTTTAAATTAATTGGAATCCCGATTAATTCCTACCCTTTTATCTCAATGCTTAAAGAACCAAACCATGATGTAAAAATCGTATTGTCAAGATCTAGAAAATATTCATGTAATAAGATCTTCCAAACCAGATTGAAATATCAAGAAGGTGGGTATGAAAATGATTCTTGTTCTGTCCCATCGGAACAACACAAGTCACACACTCAAAACCTTACACCGATCGGTTAGAAATTAAGAGTATCTCAATCACATGCATCAAAACTTGAATTAAAATATGGAATTATATAATATACATAGAAAGAAATTTTTTCACACCCAAATTATTCCAAACTTCTAAAATAAGAATCAGAACTCCCTTGACATGTGCGTAGCTCCATCACAATGAACGCCCACTGTTTACCTCAACATCGGGAGGAAGAGAAAGCTCGGGTGGAACTCCTTCATTATTGATCCCCCTATCATGATAGGGGCCTCCAGAACATCATGTATGAGGAGAAGACTCCTCTAAGACTTTAAAATGACATATTATTACTTCTGGATCGAAATTACAAATGGGGATCCCAAGGTGCCATTTTATAAGAAAATGGAAAGGTGGTTTTGAGCACACAGATTTATTAAAACCAATAGTCACATGGGTTTCGACCCCCAGACGACCTTATCTCCCTTTAAAGAAAATATCAAACTTGTATCCCCACCTCTTTTATGTCTCCACCAAATTTTTGGCACAATTTGGAAAACAAGATCTCGATATATGGATAGATCACATCACACCACTTTTGACTTAGTTCATATTTGGTGTGCTTGATAGATCAGGTCGGTTGGGCCATCTAATGGTCGAATGATACTTTGGTTTATTCAGATGAAATTTATCCCAATTCATTTTGAACTATCCCACAAAATATAATTCCATTTGGATGCACGGTTCAGGATAAGTTCATGTATGATTCCACTGATGTGCATGGATCTTGTGCAGATTGGCCCATTTTTCTTAGACATCGTCATGGGTCCTTCAAATCACCTCCTCCTGCAATGGAACCATCAAAACAAGTAACATTTCCCTTTTTAACAGTGACAAACACAAAATAAATGATTCAAATATGGAATAAAATTTGTTATTATTTTTATAATTTTCAATATAAAACAAGTTTAGAATAGTGGTGTAAGGGTGAAAATGAAACAGTGAATCGTGGTGTGATCAATAACCCATCAATAAGAAATTTATTAATTTGGATTCACATCACATATAGGATATTTTGGGGTTATTGAAGGTTGGTTTTGAACTTTGGATGGCATGGTTTTTATTTTCAAATACTAAAAAGTATCAACAACTAAATCTTAAACAAAAGATACATTATATAACATTGGAAACACCAAGGGGTTCCCTTGAAAAAAAACACCAAAACACAAAAAAAAAAAAAAATTGTAAAATCTGGGTTTCCTCCAAGAAATAAAATAATTTAAAGACATTTAATCATCTTAGAAACCCCAACTTATACAATAACAACTTTTAACATTTTCAAGACTCCATTAATCTTCAAATCTACTTGATTTAGATTGATTTTTTTATAATTTGTTTCATTTGTAACCCCATGTTCAACAATAATTGTAAATGTCCAAGGAATTTTAGACTTGTTTGACCCAGTAACTTCACTTATATATCCTAATACATCATGAACAAATTTTTCGTTATTATCTTCAATAGATGATGAAAGGATGACAATTTTTTTATTATACCCTATTAAATAAGAGTTGATAGATGATTTATGGAGCTTGAATTCAAGCTTAAGTTGGCTAACACTTTTAGAAACATGTGGGGAATTTTAATGGAACCTAGTTTTATTTGAAATTATTTAAATATAATTGGTTACCCTTGAATATAATTTTCAACCCCCAATTTTTCTAGTTGAGTTTCAATAAAGGGTATGGAATTGAAGAAGAAGATTTTTTCCAATGGTTCAGCGATTTGTGTTTCTAAAAAATCATCATTATAGAAATATTTAGGACATTCAATCCCTAAAGACATATTTTTCTCTTTTTAATCCAAAAAATAAATTTCATTATGATTTAAAGAAACATAAAAAACTTCATTCATGTTCTTAAAGTCCCCCAAGTTAAAATGTTTTTCATAAAAAATTATGAAAGACTTGTGGGTAACTATATTCTTCTATCAATGTTGAGGAATGGATAGTTTGGGTTGGAATGGGGCATACAAAAGTTTTAATGTTTTGTAGTTATAAACTCAAATAAGAATCCTCATAATTCATTATCTCCATTTGATTGCCCAATTTTTCTATCAATGTATGAGGAATATAATGGGTAAGAGGTTGAACATCATGGACTTCTCCAAGATATATCACTTCAATTATCCTTGAGAGGTCTATAAATTGATCTTTTAAACATTCATTATCCCATTGATTGTACAACTCATCGTGTGTGGGGTAGCTATAGAAGGTTTGTTCATAAAAATTACCTAAGTTATGGGTTTACTAATTTTGATTTTTCATTTGATTCCATCCAAGGTTTATGATGGGTAATGGTTTATAATACTCTATTGGAGTAGATTGGACACACAGAAACATAAAGAGGAAAATATAAGAGATATCAAAGTGAGAAAAAAGAAATTGGGGGTGAGAAAAGAAGGATAGAATATAAGGTACTTACTTGGGTCCCTGGAAACAGTTCCAAAAACTGGTTGTGCCCAAATTTACACTAGAAATATGGTAAATGTGGTCACTTATAATACCTCTTGGGTTATCGAATCTATAGGGACTGAAGAAGTAACCTTTAAAAACACATGATCTGTGGAGATAATTTGGCTATGAAGTTTCAAATTTGTGTATGAATTTATTGGATTATTAAATATTATTTTTAACGACTTAAGTGAATTCAATTTAAAAATAATTATTTGATCCTTGGTTGTCACATGGGGTGGATTGGATGAATTTATTTTTAAATTATTTCAACGTCTTAAATTTGATTATTTCTATAAACAAAATATGAACTCCCCAAATTACTCCCATAATTTTGAGTCATCACTATCATAAGGATAATCACCTATACACTTAGAGGATAATATTTATGAGCACTCCATGGTAGATTATCTTTTTTATCACTCGAGATGTGTATTAGTAAAATTGTGTAGTTTAAAGGAGAAGGTAAATTGTTGAATGAAAATATCAAAAATATTATTGAATAAGAATTATTAAATTATGTAATAACATCCAATACACACATTGATACTCCATTTGATCAACCAATTGTAGGTATATCCCTCAATTTATTCTATTCTATCAATGGAAGTGGTTAGTAAACTCATGAGGGAGGAATTGAAAAAGAAGAAGTAAAATTGAATTACACTCACTCTACTGTTGTGTGATAAAATTCACAAGTGATGGTGAGAATAAGTTCACACCTTGATTCAATGGAATCAAAGTGATATTGAAAATAATAAAATAATAGAATATTAATAATAACTTTTATTAATAAAAGATGGTGAATAAAAAACATACATGAGAAAAATTGACAATGCGATTGTAAAATGAATGCAGGAAATTACAATTCAAAGTAAAAAAACATCGATGGAAAGAAAAAACATGGATCCCAATTCCCATCACCACCATATCATTATATAGATATATTATGATCTTTATGATAACTCCACAACAATCAATTTCATCCCCATTAATTGAGATAGTCAAAAGGAGGGTATGAAAATCAAGGGTAATTTAACGTTTCAAAGTTGACCATGAAAATCATCAATATTCATCCACCATATCGATGTGTGAATTTTTAAATGAAGCTGACCAAATATATGGTGTTTATTTAAGTAAAATATCTTCTTCTTTTGGTCCTCTTAAATCTGAAAAATTTTCAGGAAAATTGAAGCAGCTATTTCGATGTTTTGGTTGATATAGTTGGATGACTTTATGGGAATTCAAATGTGGACCACCATTTAAATTTCAACTTAATCTCCATTTATCTCCATGAAAACATTAGAATTAGGCCTGTCTAAAATTTAATTAAATTATCCCCATATTTCTTCTTTATATATTAAAACTTTCAACTTTATTGAGCTTGTATTGGGGGCCCAAATTTGTTTGAAGGACCTTAGGCCCATTATGCTTTATCCAGACAATTTATTCATTCATGCAGAATAATCTCCATCTTCCCTTGGGATTAATCCATCAATCCTAAAAGATAAAATGTTCCAAAAAAGTGATAAATCATACCCCATAATATTTAATTGAAAAAATTAAATAAATGAATTCCACAAATAGATGATTGATTGGGTCTAAATTTTCACTTTAAACCTGAATTTCACATGTGATGAGAAATGATGTTCAATTTATAAAATACCCTAAAATTGATGTTTATAGACTATGAAACACATGAATATTAAGATATGAACAATTAATATTATCCTCTTTTAAAATCTAATCAAAACCTCAAAAACATTATCTGATGATATCATGCAGTTTCAATGATAACATGTAATTATTGGATTCTATCCAATAGACTATACAACTAAAAATCCTCTATTTCATTCATCATCCTAACTAATAATCATCAGTAAGATAATAGTGTTTCCTACACCTCACTTATTTTCAAAAAAAACCTATATAAAGTGACCCAAAATGTTGACACTTCCACATTACGATTGTCGTCTCATTTTCACAACGTTTTATATGCTGAGTAATGGATGATCATCCATTGAAAAATCAGATTTTCCATCAAACCCACTATATTCAACTGAAAACCAATGTTTCTTCTCTAATTAGTCCAAAGGGTACTCCAATGTTTATTCTTCTAGAAAACTAACTCTAACTACTGATGAGTCTTCAAAATACTAATAAAATTCCACTTCATGACAACTTCTTGGATTCTACAACATCATCTAACACTTTGGAAAATGAAAACATTAAAATTTCCATACATGTGATTCTCTTCATCTTTTCCTTCTCATTACACAAGTTTAACTGAGGAAAAATGTTTCCTAAGACACTCCTGTACTAAAACCTTATTAAACATATATTATGAATTGTTTAGTCTACTTATCATTTGCAACCCCAGTGCTCTATCTCTATGAAACTTTTAAATGTCATGGTACCTAAGGTCATTATACTTCATAAATGCATGGAAAACCAAATATTTGGCCAAGTGTATTTCACTCTAACTATTTTAGTAGATCAATTCACTTTTCTGAATTCTTCTGATATATTGAATCATACATTTCAACCATACTATTTCCTTTCTTTATTCTTTTACTACCACATACTCTTCTTCCATTGAGAAGAGAGAAATCACTGGTTAAATCATTGGTATACCATTTGTCTTAATTCTACCAAAGGTAAATAAAAACCTAATGGTGATTTACCATGAATTTTAGACTCCCTAAAATTATTTATTATGACCCAAGAATCTTACATATATTATTACATGATTATTAACATAAATATCCAATAAACACAACCCACAGATCCAGAGGTCTAGTTTATGTGGTAGAATTTGTATATAAAACATTAACATGAAACTAAAATAAAAAAACATTATTTTAATCTCTAGAGAGATCTCCTAAATCACATTTAACTTCTAAAAATGGATAGGATAACCTAGATAATACATAAACAAATGGGTGAGTTATAAATATCAGTAAGAGAATAATCATGATAAATGAGCATAACATATGAGTAAAAACCATAAAATGAGATCATAATAGAAAAGGTATATGAGTAATCATAAGGATTAACAACATAAAGAACATGGAATCATAAGTTAATGGAATCATTAGAGTAAGGGAACATCATAATACATACCATCATAAGAATAAGTCAAGGATCACTATTAAGACATCATAATATTGTAGAAAGAGTCCAATAATGGATTAGGTTTACTCTCTAATCTCATATATATAACAATTGATGAGATATAAACATTTCCCCTCCATCAGAGCACTATCTAGTTGAACCCATCATAACATGTACATGCATACCTATTCCACGTAAGTAAATTTAATATAAGTCATAAGAATAAAAAATTCCCATTGGAATAAATGGTTCATATAATCTTTCCTCAAATCACAATAAAAGAACATTTCATAAGGATTCAAAAGAAAAGAAAGAATGAAATATTTTTATTTTTCATAAAAGGATAAATAATAGAAGCTATAAAATTTGTTTTTCATTTGAATAAAATTACATGAGGAAGGGAAGATAAGTAATTTTCCAATTGATTACCTTTAGTAAGATTTTTTAGAAAATTGTATGTAATTATTAAATATGGAAATTGCATCATACTTTTCATAAAACCAAAAGTGAACTGGGAGGGATATCCATAAAATAATTGTTATTTCAAGAAAACATTTTATGATTAAATACATCTCATACCATTGATCATAATAGGAAATAATAAATATGAAGTTTCTTTAAATTGGGTTTATATAAAATAATTTTTGTGAAGAGAACATTGAAAACATGTATATCCTAAGGAAATAAAATAATTATGACCAAGGTTTATATGAAAGGTACATATATACAAAATATATAATTTTTATCGAACAAATAAATAGATAAGGTGAGTTAGATAGATATAAGACATAACCTAATGAAAAGAGGGTGGTTTAAAGAGTTCTTTTACCTGAGGTTTGGATTCACTTTTCACATTCACTTATGAAACTGAATAATCAAATTATATTTATTAAATACTGTTGAAGTTGGTGGCCTAGAACCAACTAGTTAGTACATTATTCATTAATGAAAGCTTTATCACATCTTGATTTTTCTTCTGCGTGACAATGAATGTGATAATGTCCTAAGGATAGCTGTTGCATTAAAGGGTCTTAGCAGATCCATGCTATGATGAGAACCCAGAAGTTCCATAACACTATTCTTGAAAGTATGTTCTATAGACGGATGATATTATTTTAGGGGCACAAATAATACAGGTCATTAGGGGAGAGGACTCATAAAACTTTGAGGCACCTTCTCATGGTGTGAACCCTTGGTAATATCCCGAAGGATATTATAAGAATGAGACCCGCCAGTAGGAAATCCACATTTCATAGTGTCATTGGATGTTCCTATCTGCGGACATGTGTATTGGTCCTTAGACTTTAAGCTTATTATTAATGGTTTTTACAACTCGTGCACTTAGATGTATTGACGAAAACTGTGACGACACACTGTTCGCAGTGAGGTAGGATACGTTGGGTGCGTCACGAGTAATACTGCATTAATTGATAATGCGAGAAAGGATTTGTCCCTTCTATTCCATAATGGAAGTAGATATCTCAGGCCCTTTGTTGGAATTGATATAGCCTACATAAATCTGTGGCCAGGGTATGGTATGGCCGAGTTTAGTTCCGGGAATTCAATTAAAGAATAATCGAGCACATGGGTTGATGGAACTATCATGCAACTCGCTTGATTAGAGATATCAAGACAAAGGGATTATATTACACAGTAAGCATTAGTAGGAGGTGACACGTCATTGCGGCGTTAACTTCTTTCTCTATGGGTTCCTTGGAGTGTTCCTAGATGCTAACCTTGGACTTTAGGCAGGCTCAGCCTAATGCTACTATGAAAGAGGCCTAGAGGGTCACACACTAAGTGTGTCCATGTATCTCAGTAAAATATTAATTTAACAAGTTGAATAAGGATTATTCCCGATTGTGGTTTAATAATTATTCAAGGATGTATGATCGCATTTATTTCGACACTAGTTATTCGAGAGAATATATTGTGGGAGAAATAATATGTATTTATTAGCAAGTAATGCAGTTACATTTATTTAAGAAATAAATAGCCATTAATCAAGGTCTAATAAATGAGGTGGAGGAAAATAAATAAAACTGAAAAAATAAAAGTACAGGTCGTGTATATTTATATATACACGCCGTGTATTTTTTTTGGGATACATGAGAAAATATTGTTTATTTAATTAAATGATATTCAATGTGATACATTGGATGCATGTCAAGTAATAATGATGGTCAACTGTCATTATTAAGACATGGGGTATTACTAAGAATTAAATGAAATAATTAAATTCTTCTGGGAAATTAATTCATTTTATTATTCTAAGTATTATAAATCCCATTTACATTATTCTCAATAGGGGTTATCCATTTTGGGTGTGCACAACGGATTGGAAATACTCTTAATCCAAGAGATAATTCCCCTTCCACCAAGAACGCTTTCAAGTTATGAAATAAAGATCCTCCACCGGATCAAGGCGATCAAAGATGGACATCGAAGTGAAGGATCTTCCGCACTAGCACTCGGAGTTCCCTTCAGCGATGTCCAGAGATACGTGGCACACGTGTGGATCACCGCTAGAGGAATTTTACACTAGGATTCTCTGATGCAATGACGGATCACAAGATCATGACTGAAGACACCAATGAATAAATAATTCCATTGAGGTAATTCTTATGAATTAATTAAATTAATTACAACCAACATATGATGATCCTAACTCTAGGGTTACGGGACTTTTCTTTTCTTTTCGTTCTTCATTCTATTCCGAAGATTCGGAATTTTATATCGTGACTAATCTCGGATTGAACATTGTTTAACGCTAAAATTAAAGTTGGGAAATCCTACCATCGCGCTTCCGCTGTGCCCAGAACCTACAAGTGGTATCAAGGGGTCATATAATTGGTTATAATTATTTAGTTTTTCATTGATGTTTTATGCATTTAATAATTTAGTTGTTTCAAGTCAGGTTTAATCGTTCTGGAAATCTGAATATTGAGATCTGTTCTTCCTCCCTCGTTTCTCGTTCACCTCACAGAAACGAATTTTTCTTTTAATTTTGATTAAAATAAAATGGAGGAACTCATCCGGAGGAGCCAAACGTTTCTGGCCGTACAACACCAGAATACACGGCGTGTATTCAGAAGTACACGTCGTGTAGTATAGGTTCAATGCATTGACCGATCCGCCAAATCAGGCCGTGTATTGAAGTCATTTATGACACCGTATGTTGACCTGAAACAGGTGGCACACATTTTCCGGATTACACGCCTTTTAGTCCAACTGAACACGGCGTGTAGTCCATTCAGGTTCGGGTAGGGCCGTATACCCCGTACACGGCTTGCCCAGCTAGAAACCGTGTAACGTGGAAACTACACGGAGTGTGTCCAAAAGAACACGCCGTGTACTCCAAAAATTTCCGATGTAAATTTACACGCCATGTCCCCGGGTGTGTACTTCAGATGGACGGTGAAGATAAGTACACGCCATGTAGTCGGAACTATACACCGTGTACTCACCCAAATTATGCAGATTTATTAAAATTTAATTATTATATTATATAAACCCTTGAGATGTGTACCATAGTGCAGGAGTAAAGCTAAGGCACAACACGTGATAGGTGTTTTATATATATGTGTTTAATTTAACATCTGCGTAATGAAAGGGAATTCACCGGGTTGCCTCCAAGGTACAAGTTACGTACAAGGATAATTTTAAATGAATTTATTTGTTTAAAATTATTATGGATGAGAATATCAAGGATGTTTAGAAAAGGGTTTAAGATAAAAGGATTGATTAATTAAAGATAACTAATTAATTCGACCGTGATTTATCTTAAACAAAAACAATTAAAGAATTGAATGCTAGTTTTATTTATGCATAAATATTTTTGCATGTGTGTATGATCATGAGCTAGACCAAGACATTCGTATGTGAATGGTTTCTTTTAATTTATTTATTTAAGTTAAATTTGTTGGCCTGTGAGCCATCTCCTCATTAATATATAGGGCATGCGTGCCCAAGGATTATTTTTTGTAAAAACCCCTTTTTACCCCTGACCTACATGTGAGATAAATGCATATGTAATGGACGGAGCTCCCAAGCTAGTGGAGGCGGCTCAAGTCAGGATCCGAGGTGAAATCAATCCAAGGAGATACAAAGGTGGACAAGTGGAAAGCTGTAAACACGAACCCGCAAGGTTCAATGTGTTTCTCCGCTAGGTCTTGGGTTAGTTTATCAACTGCTAGATAATCTAACCAATAGAACAAGCTCATGATCATACCATTTATTTTATTTCTATCAGGTGCATGGTTTCTTTATTGTGGGTGTGTTGTAATGATCACACAATTAATGAATATAACAAGCATGTAAGATTGAACTAAAATAAAAACCAGTTTATACGTAAATATTATCTTAGACATGGTTAATCACTTAAGTATATCCCACTTAATGTTAACAAGCATGAAATCAAAGATAATAAAATGGCAATTTACGTATAAGGATAAAATCCCTCAAAAGAAATATTAAGTCGGTATAGCCTTCCATAATCTTGGTTAGAATCGAACCATAGTTCAAAGTGCTTGACCAACCCTAGTTGGGGTGCTTTCAATTATCGAGAAATTCTAATTCAAGGTTTTGGGTTGACTTGACTTGGTTCACAACAAGGGTTGACTACCACATTAGGACTTGGTGTGACAAAGAGGCAAAGGTTGAGGAAATCCAAAATAAAAGGATTTCTATAAGGCCTCAACCTTAAACCTTACTTAATATTGAATTAAATGAATAATTCACATTGAGGATCTTTTCAGGATTAGAGTTTTAGAGAATTAGGTCATAACTATTACATCTCAAAAGATTACATAGTAAACACTTCTACTATGTTTCCATAAAATAAAAAAAAAAATCTTAAAAAGAAACATGTCTAGTTCCATGTTTTAGATAGAATGTATTTCCCTGATCCCATCCTTGACCCTATTCATCTTTAAGTCCTATGGAAAACATTTCAAAAACTTGGGATGAGCATAAAAATCCCAGTAAAGGATACACAAAGAAGGAAAACTATTATTTTTTCAAAACAACAAGTAAACCATGTATACTTTATCAAAGTAATACTTTTCACCTTTATAAAGTAGTAAAAACACTTCACTGAATAAAATATCATTACTTACCCTTTTTGTAACCAAAAGATTACCATAAAACCCATATAAATAACACATAACATATAAAGGTAACTTGGGACATAAACATAATTAAGTGGAATAACCATCTGGCCGACTTCCACACATATCTCTTAATGGAATAGCCATATGGCCAACTTCTATACCCAATGCATTAGAGGTTATAATGTAACCACCCGTCCTGGTATTTATGGCACCACCCGTCAAATGTCCAAGTACAATTATAAAATCATAAGACATAAAACAAATATAATGGAAAGAAAACATTTCCACACATTGATCACAATATATCACTTAAATATATTGAAATAAAAAATCCATTATAAAAAGAATTTTAATTAACAAAATACATAAAAGATTATATGGTATTTATTTCATTTTAAAAACATTATGGCTTGTTGAGGAAGCCAAGGCCAAATAATACTCGCGACGGCGGAAAAGGTCGTTGTCACCGCGTACGTTAAAAGAAAAATTCATTTTTTTCGTTTAGTAAAATGCTTCGTAGAAAAAGATTCCTTTTGTATAAAATTAAAATTCAAAGGGGTTTGTAAACCATATAAAAGAAAACCGTGTATTAGAACAAAATATGCCTCAATGAAAGGAGATTGAGGTGAAGTCCCTTATAAAGACAGTATCCTTGGATTAAAGATAAATCAATTACATAATTCTTTGTGACAAAAGAATACACCAAATATAAGTTGATATTAAGTGTAAAAAAATCAGAGGTTATTCACACATATTCATAGAACTACATATTCAATATTACAAGTTTATCCGAAAGAATCAAAATTGGGTTAAGAAGTTCCCTTGCAAAAATTCGACAGCCTAATGGTGTCACTTCAAAATTCTGAAAATGAGTTCATGAGAGATAAAGAGGGTATCTTGTCACTTGGACATAAAATTTACATCAATAAGGATATAGAAGAACATATCCCAACATAATATTATGTGAATTAAAAGACATAACAAAAGAAGTCTTTTTAAAGAAGAGGTGGGTGAAAGGTTCCCTTACCGACTTGGGTAACTTTCGAAACGTACAACCCACGAAAGAAGGACTATACAACATTGATTTAATACTAATAAAATAAATTATATTACAAAAAAGTATAATAATGGGCACAACATACACCACTCAAAGGAAATGGTGGTAAATGTAGAATAAATCTCACAGGAATAAAAGTGAGATGAAAAATCCCTTACGAAAACACGGCAGCCAAACGGCGCCACTTAAAACTTCCAAAAATGGATTGATGAGATCAAATAGGGTCTCTCATAATATTAAAATAAAATTTAAATAAAGAGGAATATAAAATAACATCCCCCAACATAAAAAAATATGAGATTAAAAGAAGTGACATAAAGGGGAGTACTTAAAAAGAAAGAGAGAGTTTGGATCTCTTACGAAAAATTCGGCAGCCTAACGGCGCCACTCAAAACATCCAAAATGGATTGATGAGAGAAAATAGGGTCTCTCATCATATGAACATAAAACTTATAGTAAGAGTAATATAAAATAACCTCCCAATCATAAGAAAGATGAGCTTAAAAGTGATGACATAAAAGAGAGTATTTAAAAAGAGAGGTTGGATCCCTTACCTCAAGTCTGACTTATGTTGTTCGTTTCATTATATTCCTGAATAATAAACTTTGTTCAATTTATAATTTCTTAAGGACCTATTTTAAATATTATTATTCAGTTCATATCACATATTATAATGTTATAATAATTGGTTAATAATGTGAGTTCATATCAGACGTTTTTTGTCGATGTTTGGTACATGAGTCAAAAATGAACTTGTTTGAAAGTGATTGTCCATGTAGTTATACGTAAATCATCTCTAGAATAGTATTAATGATTTAAATTTCATATATATCCAGTAAAAATTCATTTTATACAGCTCCATAACATTTGGAGATAAAAATAAATAAAATACACCGTTCATGGGGACTGTAGGCCGTACGTACGCATGAACGCTACTTTCATTTCTTTCTAATATTAATGGAATTAAAAAATAATTGAGAGATATATATATTATAATTAAAGTATAATATATATGTTATATAGGTCACATATGTTAATTATTTCATTTTTTATACATTCCATGTATTGCATGAACGAGTCACATCACTTGAGGGGGCGGTAGTCCACACTTCCTCGTATGAAATTATCGCATTTGCACAACATGCAAAGCATAAAGGCATGTTTTAAATATAAAATTCAGAAGAATATAGAAAAAATAAATACTATATATATCATATATAAAATATAGTGACATCATAATGGCCACCATGAAAGGTGTTAATAGAAGATTGAACAATCATCGTTTTGTGAGGCAGAAATTCGCCATCCATAGAAATAGTATGTTCTCTAACCATTAGACGAAGGTGTGTGTAAGTGTAGCTAGAATACTTCACATAAAAACATCCTAGTATATTTAATATACTGTTTTTGTTACAAAATAAAGGAATAAAAAGAGTTTAGAGGGTTGGGGAAGCAAAATAAAACAAAAGAACACAAGGGAAGACATTACCTTTAAATCGGGTAACTCTTTTTGATTTGAGCTCAAAGGATTTCTTGGAAAGGATTATGCCCAAAGGTGAGGCTTCAATTATGAATATAGGGATTTGGAGATATTAAATGGGATGTTTTGGGCCGATCCAAATGCTTGAGAGGTGTGGGTAAGGTGGAAGAGGTGGGGGCCTTTTATAAGAGGAGAGGAGGGGCACTCTTGGAAAGTTATAAACTTTTACTTTATTATAAAATGCTTTTCGGATTTTAAAGGTCCCAAAATTATATATTTAGAGGATAATGTAATAATAGTTCGAAATACACACATAAAATAGGTTTTTGATAAGTGTAGTTCTTATATGTTACATTATCTTTCCATTTTATTTAAATCATTAAATAATGAGGTAATCATTGCATCATCATGGTTTCATAAATAATTTAATTTATATAATGTCTAAAAATTATAAAAAAAATATCATGATGTAGGAAATCTTTTTAGATTTCTAATGAATATTTATAGTCAAAAATATGACTTGTATAACCCCATGTAAAAATTCTTTTAGAAAAACAATACATGTTTGTGACATTTTAATTTTAACTTTAAATAAAAAGTTATTAATGTCATTTTCCAACCAAAGTGGATCCATGGGGTCCCAAAGTTGACCCAAGTAATTTTTTGGTCGTCCATGACTCATCCAATAAGCGCAGTACATGTGTAAAGGTCATTTCATATTATTAAAATATTATTTTTACCTTAAATTACACTAATTACCTTTAATCGTGATTAATAAAACTTAAAAGTTATTATTCACCAAAATTTATTTTAATCTAATTGAACCAAATTTTACTTCTAAATGACAACCATGTATGTTAGATTTTTGAAAATAAAATCATAGAAGTGGTAAAGTTTCATTTAAACGAAAAATCAGTTTCTTTAACTACCACTTAGTGGTTTCCCTATTCATCAAATATTGAAATTTTTCTGAAAAATGCCAAATATTCACCCTAAGATATATTTGATATTCCGAATTCACAAATGATGTCTATTTTATAAAATTTAAAACATATAAGTTTCATTAATTAAATTTATAATTAAATCCCGTTGTCAAAACAAATAGCGTGTTTTTAAGAAACAATATCTATTAATAGATTAACACTAGTTTAAGTCCAATTTCAAAGTGAAATTAATTCCAATGACCACCATTGGATTAAATGGTAAAAATATATTCTAAATAAACTTTAATCTCAATTAAAAATATAATCTATGCATATAAATAAATCATATTAAAAGAAGGTTTTGAATTAAAATGCAACATTTTCATTAAAAATGATCTTTATCGGAAAAATAACAAAAATTTACACAAAGTAAATTTTTATGTACATATTCTAAAGAAGGATTTTATTTTGTCCAATAAAACATATAAAACTGTCAAAATTATATTTAAAAAGGGTTCTCCATCTAAAGGCGGTTAACCGTCCTTTTAAAGAATATTAAGAGATTTATGCTTAAAATTGGATTCATTTGCATTTTATGCCTCTAACATTTATTGGATAAAAGTAAAAATATTTGAAAAACCTATATAATAATTTTGTAGTTAGTTTTGTTCATTCCCATCATTACATCGGCTAGGTTTTAACTTCCATTTAAAATAAAATTATTTTATTATTAGAGTGAAACGTAAGATTTCAAAGGAACTCGTTGTTGTGTATTGGGTAATCCATCGAGCATAGCGTTTCTTTTAAATTAATATTAACATTTTATTCAAAAATAGGGATAAATATAAAAATTAAATATTCTTTATTTACCTGGGGTGTTACATCCTTCCCCCCTTTTTGGAATTACGTCCTCGCAGTTTTAAAATTGGGCTCGGAAACAACATTGAAAGTCCCACATCGGAACAAGAGTTGGTAAAACAATCACTTTAAAAGAAATAAAGAGAAGTACAGAGGCCACCTGAGTTAAGCCATACTAGGATTCCATGTTGGAAAACATGGATATGGAAGAAAAATAAAAGGGTCATGTTCTGAGGGAGAGTGATAGAAAACATGTTTAGAAGAAAGTTAACCAAAAGAAAATCACAAACTTGTAGTGGGTTAAACGGTATTCGATTCACTAGTAGGAAAAGTTAATAGACAAAATTTTGGTTTTAAGTTACTTTTCATTGAGGAATTTATTTTTGATCTTAAGGAAACATACTTACTTGTCATGTTGACTTTCAACTTTTACTAGATTTCTTACACGAACTCATATTTTCTCCAAAAGATGAGTATATAAGATGACTTGTTTACATTAAGAGATCTGTAAACAACTTCTAGAGAATCACCTAATCCACAAAATAGAATTGTATATTTCCCGTGTCTTTAGACCCTTTCCAAAACCAAAATTTTTAGAACAAGATCAGATAATCCAGAAAAGGATAACCCTTTATAAAAAGAAAATCTATTCTTAATCTCCAAAATTTGTCCAACAAAACCCAAAGTTCAACGAAGACCAAAAGTAAACCAAACTAAGATTGAAACCCAAATATTTGAAGGATTTAATCACATAGTATTCCAAGTTAAATCGTAACATTTATCTCCAAACAACATCAGTTCCTCTTAAAGTCTCGTATTGAAAAGTAATTAACCTAATCACATATCCTCCATGATAGGTTAATAATTTCCATAGATAACCCAAAATCAACTTACTCTTAATTCATAAAATCTTTTTACTAAAATGAATTAGTCAAAATAACCAGGGACTTCACGTAGTCTAGTGGTAGGCGATAAATACCAGTCGCACTTTGGTTGTGGGTTCGATTCCCACAGCTTTGTCCGACGCGACGGGTTGTCACACGGTCTGCGTGTTGTCCTTTTTCCAAACAATATAATTCTCAAATCATTCCCCAAAACGAGATAAAATCATCAAAAATAACCATAACATGTTTTAACCTCAATAGTTTCCTTATACCTCTCATTTTCATCCAAATTAATTACGATCTCAACATCTTATTTCTTGAAGTCTTATTTCACCACCATAAGATAAAATAAAATGATTCCCAAAATAAATAATAGCATACCTTGATCATGGCGTCCAATCAGTTTCATTGTCATCTTGCTCACGTAGGTAGAATTCCTATGAATTAAAATAATTATTTAGAGATCCTTAAAATCATTTGCTTCCTCCATCCAAATACACCTTGTACAACATGGATCATATGGGTGTTCATAGAAAAACAGTTTTGGAAAATAATCATGTATGACATATAATTCCAAAACATCTGATAAAACATGATTTCTATAAAATAGTCGGACATAATTTGAGTTGAAACTTTCTATTATTGGTCCTTTTAAAATACCATAAGTATGTGCTGAGAGACTATATTTTAAAAGAAAATATAAATAGGTTGCGCAAGGGTTTCCTTCCTCAGCCCCATTTTTAAAATCATAATATGCTTCAAATTCTTGTGATAAGGTAAAATATTTTAAAATACATTGATAATATTTACCTTTCTTGAAAATATGAGAATATTGTGAAAATAGTATTTGTCTAAATAAAACCCATGATCCATGATGATAAAGAGGTATAGTGTAGGTGTTTGATATCTCAAAAAACTGCTTGTAAGTGATTTGTATGCTGGAAAAATTTTCACAATCATCCGAACATGACTTTGCAATAATTATTGCAAGCATGTCATCAGGAAGATATAGGAATGTCATTTGAGATCCTTCTCCTTCCATTGGTAACTGACTTTACTTGACTTGAAAAAATTTATAAAACAAGGATTTAACTGAAATAATAGATATATGGACTAATCATGTGTAACAAAAACTCCTAATCCCTAAAGTTAACTAAACCGACCTTTGATACCAACTATAAGGCCACGACCTTAAACCTTACTTAATATTGAATTAAATGAATAATTTACATTGAGTATCTTTTCAGGTTTAGAGTTTTATAGAATTAGGTCATAAATATTACATCTCAAAAGATTACATAGTAGACACTTCTACTAAGTTTCCATAAAATAAAAAATAACGCTTAAAAAGAAACATGTCTATATCCATGTTTTAGATATAATTTCCTTCCCTGATCCCATCCTTGACCCTATTCATCTTTAAATCCTGTGGAAAACATTTCAAAAACTTGGGATGAGTATAAGAAGCCCAGTAAAGGATACACAAAGAAGGAAAACTGTTAGTTTTTCAAAACAACAAGTAAACCATGTATACTTTATCAAAGTAATACTTTTCACTTTATGAAGTAGTAAAAACTCTTCACTGAATAAAAGATCATTACTTACCATTTTTGTAACCAAAATATTACCATAAAACCCATATAAAGAACACATAACATATAAAGGTAACTTGGGACATAAACATACTTAAGTGGAATAACCATCTCGTCGACTTCCACACATATCACTTAATGGAATAGCCATTCGGCCGACTTCCATACCCAATGCATTGGAGGTTATAACGTAACCACCCATCCTGGTATTCATGGAACCACCCATCATATGGTTTATCGTGTAACCACCCATCAAATGTCCAAGTACCATTATAAAATTACAAGACATAAAAGAAATATAATGGAAAGAAAACATTTTCACACTTTGATCACAATATATCACATAAATATATTGACATAAAAAATCCATTATAAAAACCATTTTCAATACCAAAATACATAAAAGAGTATATGGTATTTATTTTATTTTAAAAACATTGCGGCTTGTTGAAGAAGTCAAAGACCAAATAATACTCGCGACGGCGGAAAAGGTCATTGTCACCGCGTACGTTAAAAGAAACATTCCTTTTTGTCGTTTAGTAAAACGATTCATAGAAAAAGATTAATTTTATATAAAATTAAAATTCAAAGTGGTTTATACACCGTATAAAATAATACCTTGTATTAGAACAAAATATTCCTCAATGAAATGATATTTAGATGAAGTCCCTTACAAAGACAGTATATGTGGATTAAGGGCAAATCAATTACATAATTATGTGTGACAAACGAATACACAAAATATAAGTGGATATTAAATGTAAAACAATCAGAGGTTATTCAAAAATATTCATATAATGACATATTCATGGAGTACAAGTTTATCCCAAATAATAAAAATTGGGTTAAGAAGTTCCCTTGCAAAAATTTGACAGCCTAACGGCGTCACTTCAAAATTCAGAAAATGAGTTGATGAGAGATAAAAAGGGTATCTCATCACTTGGACATAAAACTTACATCAATAATGATATAGTAGAACATATACCAACATAATAGTATGTGAATGAAAATACATAACAAAATAAGCCTTTTTAAAGAAGATGAGGGTGAAAGGTTCCCTTACCAACTTGGGTAACTTTCGAAACGTACACCCCACGGAAGAAGGACTATACCACATTGATATAAATACTCATAAACGAAAGTATATTAAAAAAAGAGTATAATAATGGGCATCACATACACCACTCAAAGGAAATGGTGGCAAATGTAACATAAATCTCACGGGGATAAATGTGAGATGAAAAATCCCTTACGAAAACTCGATAGCCTAACGGCGCCACTTAAAACTTCCAAAAATGGATTGGTGAGATAAAATAGGGTCTCATATCATATTAAAATAAAATTTAATTCAATAGGAATATAAAATAACATCCCTAAACATAACAAATAGGAGCTTAAAATAAGTGACATAAAGCGGAGTACTTAAAAAGAAAGAGAGAGGTTGGACCTCTTACAAAAATTCGGCAGCCTAACGGCGCCACTCAAAACTTCCAAAATGGATTGATGAGGGAAAATAGGGTCTCTCACCATATGAACATAAAATATTGCAGTAATAGTAATAAAAAAGAACATCCCAATCATAATAAAGATGATATTAAAAGGAATGACATAAAAGAGAGTACTTAAAAAGAAAGAGAGAGGTTGGATCCCTTACCGCAAGTCTGACTTGTCTTGTTCGTTTCGTTATATTCCTGAATAATAAACATTGGTCAATTTATAATTTCTTATGTAACTCTTTTAAAGATTATTATTCAGTTCATATCACATATTATAATGTTATAATAATTGGATTATAATGTGAGTTCATATTAGACGTTTTTTGTCGATGTTTGGTACATGAGTCAAAAATGAACTTGTTTGAAAATGATTGTCCATGTAGTTATAAGTAAATCATCTCCAGAATAGTATTAATAATTTACATATCATATATATCAAGTAAATATTAATTTTATACTACTCCATAACATTTGGAGTAATAATAAATAAAATGCACCGTTCATGGAGACGGTAGGCCGTACATACGCATGAACGCTACTTTCATTTCTTTGTCATATTAATGGAATTAAAAATAGTTGAGATATATATATATTATAATTCCAGTATAATATATATGTTATATAGGTCACATATGTTCAATAATTTCATTATTTACACATTCCATGTATTGCATGAACGAGTCACATCACTTGAGGGGGCGGTAGTCCACACTTCGTCGTATGAAATTATCGCATTTGCACAACATGAAAAGCATAAAGGAATGTTTTAAATATAAAATTTAGAAGCATATATAAAAAATAAATACCATATATATCATATATAAAATATAGTAACATCATAATGGACACCATGAAAGGTGTTAATAGAATATTGAACAATCATCGGTTCGTGAGGCAGAAATTCGCCATCCACAGAAACAGTATGTTATTTAACCATTAGAAGAAGGTGTGTGTAAGTGTAGCTCGAATCCTTCACATAAAAAAACCCTAGTATATTGGAGATACTAGTTTTTTTTTAAAATAAAGGAATAAAAAGAGGTTAGAGGGTTGGAGAAGCAAAATAAAACAAAAGAACACAAGTAAAGACATTACCTTTAAATCGGGTAACTCTTTGTGATTTGATCTCAAAGGCTTCCTTGGAAAGGATTATGCCCAAAGTTGAGGCTTAAATGATTAATATAGGGATTTATAGAGATTAAATGGGCAGGGGTTGTCTGAGCCAAAGTCTTGAGAGGTGTGGGTAAGGTCGTAGAGGTGGGGGCCTTTTATAAGAGGAGAGGAGGGGCACTCTTGGAAAGTTATAAACTTTTACATTATTATAAAATGATTTTTGGATTTTAAAGGTCCCAAAATTATATATTTCGAGGATAAGGTGATAAGAGTTCGAAATACACCCATACAATAGGTTTTTGACAAGTGTAGGTCTTAGATTTTACATTATCTGTTCATTTTATTTAAATCGTTAAATAATGAGGTAATCGTTGCATCATCATGGTGTCATAAATATTTTAATTTATTTAATGTCTTAAAATTATTAAAAAATTATCATGATGTAGGAAATCGTTTTATATTTCTAATTAATATTTATAGTCAAAATTATGATTTGTATAACCCCATGTAAAAAATAGTTTTAGTAAACAAATACATGTTTGTGACATTTTAATTTTAACTTTAAATAAAAAGTTATTAATGTCATTTGCCAACCAAAGTAGCTCCATGGGGTCCCCAAGTTGACCCATGGATTTTCTTGGTCGGCCATTACTAATACAATAAGGTTAGGACATGTGTCAAGGTCATTTCATATTATTAAAACATTATTTTTACCTTAAATTACACTAATTACCTTTAATCGCAATTAATAAAACATAAAAGTTACTATTCACCAAAAATAATTTTAATCTCATTGAACCACATTTTACTTTCTAATGAAAACCATGTATGTTGGATTTTTTAAAATCAAATCACAGAAGTGGTAATGTTTCATTTAAATGAGAAATCATTTTCTTTAACTACCACTTAGTGGTTTCACTATTCATCAAAAATTGAAGTTTTTCAGAAAAATGCCAAAAATTCACCCCATGTTATATTTGATATTCCGAATTAAAAAATTATGTCTATTTTATAAAATTAAAAACATATAATTTGAATAAATTAATTTAATAATTAATTTCTGTTGTCAAAACAAATAGCATGTTTTTAAGAAACAATATCTATTAAAAGATCAACACTAGTTTAAGTCAAATTTCAAAGTGAAATTAATTCCAATGACCACCATTGGATTAAATGGTAAAAATATATTCTAAATAAACTTTAATATCCATTAAAAATATAATATATCCATATAAATAAATCATATTAAAAGGAGGTTTTGAATTAAAATGCAAGATTTTCACTAAAAATGATCTTTATCGGAAAAATCACAAAAATTTACACAAAGTAAATTTTGATGTCCAGATTCTAAAGAAGGATTTTATTTTGTCAAATAAAACATATGAAACTGTCAAGAGTATATTTAAAAAGGGTTCTCCACCTAAAGGCGGTTAATCGACTTTTTAAAGAATATTAGAAGATTTATGCTTAAAATTGAATTCATTTGCATTTTACGCCTCTAACATTTATTGGATAAAAGTAAAAAAAATTGACAAACCTATATAATCATTTTGTAGTTAGTTATGTTCATTCCCGTCATTACATCGGCTAGCTTTTAACTACCATTTAAAATAAAACTATTTTATTATTAGAGTGCAACATAAGATTTCAAAGGAACTCGTTGTGGCGTATTGGGTAAGCCATTGAGCATAGCGTTCCTTTTAAATTAATATTAACATTTTATTCACAAATAGGGATAAATAAAAAAATGTCATATTCTTTATTTACCTGGGGTGTTAAAATTTCAGGATTGTGGAGTCCACTCAGCGGATCAAGGAGCTGCGAGTTAATGCAGTTGGCATTTGGAATGCCTACCTAAAAACCTTCAAGTTTCTTGACCAATACTTGTTGGGGTAATGCGAAGGGAAATATGGATCCTTGCCACTAGAATATTTAGGCAATAGAATATTCTGAAGTCAATGGTGAGGGCTATTGGATTTCGATAAAATAGTGGGAGACTAATAAGTATTAATTTATTTATTTGTCTCGATTTTTTAATAAAGTACTAAACCTTTGCTCATCTTAATTTTTAGAAATGGCAAGAAAATGACGTCAAACATATCATTGCGCACCATACTCGAGAAAGAAAACCATCTCACCGGCACCAATTTCCAAGAGTGGAAGTGGCGTTTACGCGTCGTCTTTCTCCACGAAAGGAAATTGTATGTGCTGGAAGAGCCTATTCCAGTTGCGCCTAGGAAAGAGGCTAATGATGAATAATTGTCTCTCTATATGAAACACATGGATGATTCCACATATGTCCAGTGTTTCATGCTATCGGCCATGTCTAATGAGCTCTTAAAGCAACATGAAAACATGGATGTGTATAGCCTGATGTCTCGCATTAAGGATCTCTACCAAGAGAAGGTGAGATAGGAGAGATATGAGATCTCCAATGCTTTGTTCATCACAAATCTTGGAGAGTCTGCGCCAGTTGGGCCTCATGTAGTCAAGCTTATTGGCTACATTGAACGTCTGGACATCACAGGGATTAAATTCCCGGATAAGTTGCGTACAGATCTCATCCTATCATCACTGCCCAAGACCTTATCTAGATTCATTGTCAACTATAACATGAGCAGCAATGGGAAGAGTCTGTTGGAGCTTCTGACCATGATTGGCCAGGTTGACAAGGAGATGGGGCGTGACAAACCCGCAGTCCTTATAGTGAACAAGAAAAGGAAGGACAAGGAAAATGGGCCAAAGACTCATAAATAGTATGAAGCCCCCGAGCACCGTCCCTCCAAGAAGGGGAAGATCCAGAGGCAGGGCAAGGAATTGGAGGCGGTGTGTTTTTCATGTGGCAAGTAGGGCCACTGGAAGAGGAACTGCACCCAAAAGCGTGGGGACACTAAAGGTGTGTTCGTTATCGAGTGAAATCTTTCTATTTCTACGCATTGGGTATTAGATACAGCTTGTCGGGCTCACATATGTATTCAAATGCTGGAACCATGTATATTTAGAAAGATCACCATAGGAGAGGTGGATCTTTGAGCATCCAATGGCGCAAGGCTGGCTGCGTTAGCTATTGGCGACTACCACCTCTCATTGCCGACTGGGATGATTTTGGTTTTACATAACTGTTATTTTGTTCCTAGTGTTACCAAGAACATAATTTCTGTATCTTGTTTGGATATGGATGGATTTTTTTTCAAGTTCAGAAATAAGGGTTATCTCTTTTATAAGAAAAACCTATGTTATAGTATGGCACATTTAAATAATGGTTTGTATGTATAAAATTAAGAAAACCAAGTGTTGGCAGTCGATAACGAAACAAACTCACATGACTCATACGTCACCCAGTTGTGGCATCACCGTCTCGGCCATGTAAACGAGAAGATCTTGACCAAGCTCTGCCAAGATGGATATTTAGACTCTACTGAGCTAAAACCACTTGATAGATGTCACGCTTGTTTACAAGGTAAAATGACCAAGCTGCCTTTTGGTGGACAGGATGAAAGGGCCACAGAGCTTCTAGGATATGTACACACGGATGTATGTGGACCATTTCCAGTAGAAGATATAGGTGGATATTCTTACTTCATTACTTTTACTGATGATTTAAGTGGATACGGATTTGTCTACATAATGAGGTATAAGTCTGAAGCCTTAGAGAAATTTAAGGAATTCAAGAATGAAGTATAAAATCGGCTTGATAAGAAGATAAAGAAGCTTAGATTGGATTGAGGTGGAGAATATCTGAACCAAGAGTTCATCGATCTTCTACAGGAGTCTGGGATTCTATCTCAGCTCACTCCTCCTTATACAACACAGTGGAATGGTGTTAGTGAAAGGAGTAACCGCACCATGTTGGACATGGTAAGGTCGATGATGAGTCATGCGGATCTTCCATTATCCTTTTGGGGATATTCATTACAAACTACCTCATACACATTAAACCGAGTACCACATAAGGTGGAAAATGGAATTCCTTCCGAGTTATGGAATGGAAAGAAACCCATTTTGTCGCATACACATGTATGGGGATGCGAGGCATTTGTTAAGGCCTTCTCTGGCAACAAACTAGCACCCCGGGGGATGAAGTGTATCTTTATAGGATATCCTAAGGAAACTAAAGGATATTACCAATATAACCCTCAATACAAGAAAGTGATTGTCACCAGACAAGCCTTCTTTCTTGAGAGGGAGCACATCATCAAGAAGGATAGTGGGGGCAAGATTGACTTCGATGAATTTGATGCTCAAGATACACAGGATTTGGTACAGGAACAAGTTCCACAGGTCCCCGTGGAAGTGGTTCTAGAAACACAAGTTCTGCGTAGGAGCTTAAGAGAGGTAAGGGAACCAGAGATATTTGGTTTTCTAGTCACTAAGGATGGTGAATCCTTAATTTTGGACAATGATGAACCTCTATCCTAAAAGGAAGCAGTAGAAAGCTCAGAAGTTGTAAGATGGATAGAAGCTATGAATTCTGAGATGGATTCCATGTATCAGAACCAAGTTTGGGTTCTGGTCGATGAGCCAGTTGATGTAAAACCTGTTGGATACAAATGGATATTCAAGAGAAAGTTGGACATGGAAGGTCAAGTTAGCACCTATAAAGCAGGGCTAGTGGCTAAAAGATTCAGACAGTGTCAAGGAATTGACTATGATAAAACCTTATCATGATTTTCCATGTTTAAATCCATAAGATTCATACTTGCCACAGTAGCTTACCATGACTACAAGATTTGGCAGATGGATGTCAAAACAGCATTCCTTAACAGGAACCTTCAGGAAGATGTCTATATGACACAACCAGAAGGGTTTGTGACACCATGTGAAGCCAAACGGGTTTGCAAGTTGCAGAAATCCATTTATGGATTGAAGCAAGCATCCTGGTCATGGAACATTCGATTTGATAGATCCATAAAGGAATTTGGTTTCATTAAGAACGAATGTGAGCCATGTGCTTATAAGCGGTTTAATGGGAATGTGGTCGTTATCCTAGTAGTATATGTTGATGACATATTACTTATTGGAAACGACGTATCGGGCTTACAGTCAGTTAAGGACTGGTTGAAAAAGTGTTTCTCCATGAAGGACTTGGGAGAAGAACCCTACATTCTAGGGATCAAGATTGTTCGTGAGAGATCCAAGAGGCTTCTTGGACTAATTCAGGGTACATACATTGACCAGATACTAAAGGGATTTATAGTGGAACAATCAAAGAGGGGATTGGTTCCAGTGTCACATGGCCTACATCTTTCTAAGAAAATGTGTCCTCAGACACAACAAGAGAAAGATAGAATGAGTAATATCTCATACGCTTTGGCTATAGAATCCATCATGTATGCCATGTTATGTACCAGGCTTGATGTTTCCTATGCACTGAGCATGGTAGGCATATATCAAGAAGATATAGGAGAACAACATTAGACTGCTGTTAAGACTACCCTTAAGTATCTGAGAAGAACTAAGGATATGTTCCTGGTGTATGGAGGAGATGAGGAGCTTTTCATCAGAGGATATGCTGATGCTGGTTTTCAGACAGATCAGAATGATCTGAAGTCACAATCTGGATATGTTTTCTGTCTCAATGGAGGAGTTATGAGCAGGAAGAGTTCAAAGCAGCCAGTTGTCACCAATTCTATAGTGAAGTCCGAGTATATAGCGACTTATGATGCAGCCAAGGAATCCATATGGATTCGGAACTTTTTCCAAGAGATAGATGTGGTGCCTAGCAGTAAATACCCCATTACACTGTATTGTGATAATAATACAGTGGTTTCTCTTGCAAAAGAACCAAGTTCACATCAACGGACAAAGTACATACTCCAAAAGTATCACCTATTGAGGGATTTCTATCATAGGGGTGAAGTTGCAGTGAGCAGAGTGTCCACGGAAGAGAACGTGGCGGACCCCATGACTAAAGTCCTATCTCAGTAGAAGCATGAATATCATGTGAGAGCTAGCAGGTTAAAGGTTGTAAGCAGTTGGCTCTAGTCCAAGTGGGAGTCTGTTGGAGTTGGTGGCCTAGAACCAACTAGTTTGTACATTATTTATTAGTGAAATCTTTATCACTTATTGATTGTTCTTCTGCGTGACAATGCATGTGATAATGTCCTAAGGATAGCTGTTGCATTAAAGGGTCACAGAGGATCCCTGCTATGATAAGAACCCAGAAGTTCCATAACACTATTCTTGAAAGTATGTCCTATGGCCAGATGATATTATTTGAGGGGCACAAATAATAAAGGTCATTAGGGGTGAAGACTCATAAAACATTGAGGCACATTCTCATGGTGTGCGCCCTTGGTAATATCCATGAGGATATTATGAGAACGAGACCCACTAGTAGGAAATCCACATTTCATAGTTTCATTGGATGTTTATATCTGTCGGCGTGTGTATTGTTCCTTAGAAATTAAGATTATTATTAATGGGTGTTACAACTCACGCACTTAGATGTATTGATGAAAACTATGATGACACACTATTCTTAGAGAGGTAGGATACGTTGGGTGCGTCCTGAGTAATACTGCATTAATAGATAATGCGAGAAAGGATTTGTCCCTTCTGTTCCATAACGGAAGTAGACATCTCAGGCCCTTTGATGGAATTGAAATAGCCTACATAAATCCATGGCCATGGTAAGGTATGGGTGAGTTCAATTATGGGAAGTCAAATAAAGAATAATCGAGCACATGGGTTGATGGCACTAGCATGCAACTCTCTTTATTAGAGATATCGAGACAAAGGGATTATATTACACGGTAAGCATTTGTAGGAGGTGACATGTCATTGCGGCGTTAACTTCTTTCTCTATGGGTGCCTTGGCGTGTTTCTAGATGCTAACATTGGAATTTATGCAGGCTCACCCTAATGCCAGTGAGAAAGAGGCCTAGAGGGTCACACACTAAGTGTGTCCATGTATCTCAGTTAAATATTAATTTAACAAGTTGAATAAATATTATTCCCGATTGTTGTTTAATAATTATTCAAGGATGTATGATCGCATTTATTTCGAAACTAGTTATTCGAGTGAATATATTGTGGGTGAAATAATATGTATTTATTAGTGAGTAATGTAGTTACATTTATTTAAGAAATAAATATCCATTACTCAAGGTCTAATAAATGAGGTGGAGGAAAATAAATAAAACTGAAAAAATAAAATTACATGTCGTGTATATTTATATATACACGCCGTGTAGTTTGTTTTTCGGGATCCATGAGAAAATATTTTTTATTTGATTAAATTATATTAAATGTGATACATTGGATTCATGTCAAGTAATAATGATGGTCAACTGTCATTATAAAGACATGGGGTATTACTAAGAATTAAATGAAATAATTAAATGATTTTGGGTAATTAATTCATTTTATTATTCTAAGTATTATAAATCCCAATTACATTATTCTCAATAGGGGTTAGCCATTTTGGGTGTGCATAACGGATTGGAAATACTCTCAAGCCAAGAGAGAATTCCCTTTCCACCAAGAACGCATTCAAGTTACGAAAGCAAGATCCTCCACTGGATTAAGGCGATCGAAGATGGGCATCGCAAGCGAAGGATATTCTGCTCTTGAACCCGGATTTCCCTTCAGCGACGTCCAGAGATACGTGGAACACATGTGGATCACCACTATAGGAATCCTACACTTGGATTCTCCGACACAACGACGGATCACAGGATCATGACCGGAGACACCAATGACGAAAGAATTCCATCGAGGTAATTCTTATGAATTAATTAAATTAATTTTAACCAATATATGATGATCCTACCTCTAGGGTTCTAGGGCATTTCTTTTCTTTTCGTTCTTCGTTCTATTCCAAAGATTCGGCATTTTATATCATGACTAATCTCGGATTGAACGTTGTTTAACGTTAAAATTAAATTTGGGCAATCCCACCAATGTGCTTCCGCTGTGCCCGGAACCTACAAATACATTATTCAAAACCTTATTAAAAAATATTTTATTTATTATAACGAATTTATGTTATTTTAGTGTCATTTAAATGAGATATTATTTATGTTTCTTATATCCCAAGTTTGTTCATGTGATAGTTCCAACGTCAAATCACTTGTTGGTAATTATTGATGTTCATTATGAATTGGTTACATAACTTCATAATTATGATGAAATAATTATAATGTTATTAGAAGAGTTTGATATAGGTTTTAAATTCATATAATATTAGTAATATACATTATTTATAGAGTTTAATTATTATTTTTATACTGTTAATTCACTTAGGCAGTATTTCTGAGTATGATGAAATTATATTTTTTTTGTTTGAATTTATTAATATTAATCCATGAAATAATATTTAAAAAATGTATATAATTATTTATATTATTTTTAACCATACTAATTATATTAATACCACCCAAAAATGTAGCAGTGAAAAATAAGTATGTTATTAATGGGAGTGGTGAACAAGCAACAATATAAACAATGATTTTCATTTTAAAATTTATTGAGGGGAGGGTAGAAAATAGAAATTCCCCCATAATAATAAAATTTCAGTATATTTAGGATAAGTATGTTACTTTTTCAAGGTTCATGGAAAATATTTGGGGGTGTTCGAAGAAAAATTATATTGAAAGAGGTTCGGTTGTGAATTTACCTATTCCTTTGGGTGTCTCTTCTTAGGCTACCCTTTGAGGCTCCATGGAAGGGCATTTAGTTATACAAGTAGAAATAAGATTTGGGAGAGAGGATTGTGAAGAGAATTGGGCGGGAATTTTGAGATCTTCAATTCTATATGGTTTGAGAAGAAGGGGTGGTATTGATAAAGGTATGAGAGGGGGGTTTTACATATAATATTCCTTAATTTATTATTATTTCTCAAGACTATCAATAGTGATAAATGTTATTAATAAATATAGTAATTAGTGAATGTGATTTAAAACTAATGGATTCTTATATCATCCATGACTCATTAATTCATGTACATAGCTAATAATGTTAAATATCAAATTTTTTCATCATTCACTATTCACCAAAAAATTCAATTATTTTAGAAAAATAAAAAATCACCGGAAACATTTTTTGATGTTTTTATTCATAAAATGAAATCTATTTTATGAAAATAATTTTATTAATATTAGAAATTTAATTTTTTTTGTAATAAAATCCTAATTTATTTTAAAAATACTTGTTTTTATATTAGGATTAATTTTCCCACCCTTTTAAAAAATTACTTACGGTATCATGAAATTATATCATCGATATAATACAAAATAATAATATTTTCTAAACCCATTTTATGAAATTAAAATTTCTTTTTAATTTTTATATTTATCATAAAAAATAAATAAAACATATCTGTTTTACCTAAAACCAAACACATTTTTTCATTTTTAAAACATTTATTTTTTAGTATGTTGATTTAAATTTTAAATATTTTCATTTTATAATATAACTAAATATTATTTTAAAATTACTTAGGTGAGGTAAATATTTTAACGGTCAGGTTACTATTCATAAAATTTAGATTACTATTTCAATGATCATATTACTATTCCAACTGTTAGATTTGTAACGGTCATATGGGTTCACTATCTTCTCTAAGTACAACATATTGCATTCATTATTCATTCACTTATATGTTCTCTTAAGGTTAAATATATTTCCAATTTCAAAATGATTATTTATTTATTAATATTTTTTCCTTCAATATTTTTTTAGTACGATCATTATAGGGATTGAGCATATCAAAATTCTCATATCATGGTAATATTATTTTTAATTTATCCCATTGTAACACTTTAAATTATTATGAAAATATTTATTCTATAGACATAATGTCCCAGTTAATAAAAAAACATGGTTCTATCATATAGTGCATGTGATTCATAAAATACTAAAATAGTAAATTTTACACATTTATATAATTAGAAGGAAAATTCCACCTAATTTATTTAGGTCATTATAGCTTAAAAAACATACCCAACCAATGGATCATCATCTCTGAAGTAAGCGGTTGTATCTTACATTCCATTAAAATGTCTTAGGACCCACTTCATAGCTTCCCAATGTTCTTTACCTTGATTTGACATCCAATTGAATTGGAAAAATCATGTCGAGTGCACACCATGGAATACATGAGACTTCCTACCACTAATGAATATGATATTCTTACCTTCTTTGTTGCCTCTTCTTCTTTTCCTGGTGATTATAATTTCAATAGTTTGATGGGTCTTGTAATGGGTGATAAAATAACTCTTCCTCCAGTCACTAATTTTTTATCAATTTCTTCCGTACATAATCTTTTTGTGATAGAACAAAAATTTTGGTCTCTCTATAATTTTTAATCCTAGTGTCCTTGATATTCATTAATTTATTGAGTTTTTTTATTTCAAAATACCCTATAAATTCCTTCAAATCCTGAATCTATTGGATTATCATTCCCACTAAAATCATGTCATCTATGTATAATAGTATAATAATGAATTTCCCATCATTTTATTTCATCTAATAAAAAAAATGTTCATAGTTTCTCTACATGAATCCTTTACAGACTATGAATGAGTATAACGTCTAGATTCACTTTCTTGAATCTTATTTCAGACCATATAGAATTTTCTTTATATTGACACCAATCCCTGAATCCATTGAACTATAAAACCACTAGTTTTATTCATATATATTTCTTCTTTCCTATTCGTTTATAGAAAAGTTTTATTCACATCCATATGTTTCAAATTTAAGCCTCTAGAAACAAACAAACAAACAAGCATGATTTTAATGATTGTGTGTTTAATATTGAATAAAAAAATTACATAAGTCAATGTCCTCCTTATATTAATATTCATTCACCACAAACCACATATTATACCTCATACTTATATCATATTTATCTTTAAACTGAAAACCAACTTTTTATATAGATCCTTAATTATTAGTGTTAATTTCATTAGCTCGGAGGTTTTATCTTCATGAAATTATTCTAACTCCTTCATCACAAAAAAACAAACACTCACCAAAATTACCAAGATATTCACTTCTTTTGGGATATTTGGTTAACCAATATAAATTAAAATTAATAAATTCATGCCATCTTTATACCTCTATATCAACCATTTAAAACTTATAAATATCTATAATTCAACATGTAGTTCATCTCTCTCTATAATTGAAACTTCTAAAATTTTAACCTCCAAAATTTTGGATGGATCCTCACTAATTATTTATATTTATGTCATATCTTATGCTGGTCTCATTCTAGAAACTCACTTTGTTTCCCTATGATCATTCATCTTGAATTTATAATTGTTTGATAGACTACAATCCACTTAAACTTTCCTAGATTTTTTATCATAAGGTGCCTCTATTTAGATCATCTTGAATTGATTTTTTTTCATTTCCTAAAACTTAATTTTCATTCATGTTCTAATCCTTCCAAATAACATTATAAAAAAATATTTCATGACTACTTCTGTTGAATTTTCTTTATTATCATCCCAATGTTGAAAAATAGCTTCTTTATGTCTATAACTTATAAAAAAATATGTGTAAGATTTCATTTCGAGTTTAAATATATCTTTGGCATCCACAAGTGAGTTTTATAGTCATTTGATGAGATTAAGATGATTTAAATCCAATAAATATTCTATCTACATAATATCCAGAAGTTCCTATATCATTAGTGTTGTGTGGATCCAATTAATTATGTAACTCACAGTGTTAACTACTTTCACACAAAAATCATTGGCAAACCCTCATACTCTATGATCATTACACAAAAGTATGATTTATCCATTCAGCTACACCATTAAAAAATAATTCCTAGGTACAATATTCTCTTACCTAATTTCATTATTTATGTATAAATTTTGGAAATTTCTTCTGGTGTACTCACTTTGTTTTCTGATCTCAAGAGTTTCATCTTATATAATTTATTGCTTTCAACCATAGATTTCTATTACAAAAATACCTCAAACACTTCCAATTTATGTTTTAGTAAGTACACACATACTTTATTCATAGATTAATCAATTAATGTCACAAAATAATTTCACCCTCCTTGGGATTGAACATAGGTGGATTCCCAAACATCTATTTAAAAAACCTCCAGATTCCAATATTTCATCATTCTTGCACTCAATTTAAACATATCCTTTCATTGTTCTTGTGTACTATACTTTTTTAAACATTTGAATTTTGAGAAATCCATCTTCAATGGACATATTTATGAAAAATACTTCATTCCTTTCTCACTAAGATGCTTAATCTGACAATTCCATAGAACTAATCTTTTATAAGTATATGTTCTAGAAAGTGTTTCTTTCACTGCCTTTCTAGTATGATACAACATTATATCCTTTACACCTATATGTATAATTAGATAACCCCAAGTGATTTTACACACTCCATCTATAATGGTAGTTCAGTTAACAGAATTATATAATATGACAACTGAAGTTAGGATCTTTTGAAGCCCTGGTATATATAAAATTTCATTTATCCCAAGGAAGAATTAATTCCTCAATATAATTATAACATAAACCTTGACCATAGTATCATGATGTTTATATTCTACTATATTCACAATTACAAAGGTCCTAGACACATAACTTTCAATGAATCACTTTTCACTGGTGGAGTGGAAAGGTACTCCAGAATCTATTATCCCATATTTCACTAAAGTATTGACACTCAAAAGTATATTTTCACTTCTCTCACTAGTTTGAGAAGTTAAAAAAATACCTCTATAAGTTGATCTTACCTAATTTCCTTTTCTTTCATGGTAATCCTTCTTTAGGTAATTCCCTTTAACATAAACCTAGTAGGTAGGGTTGCGGACGATATATTTACCTTTACTCTTCCCTCTCTCTCTCAGCTAATCTACTAATTGTATTCAGGATTCTCAATGAGGATAGAACTCTAATCTCTGTACATTGTATGAATTGATAGAATGTTATTGAATCTCCAATATCTAGATATCTTAATTGAGAATCAAGTTTAAGATATCATTTAATATCATTTTTCCATTTTGATGGAGTTACTTAATGTTGTAACCATTTCATACAAAGATTTCAAAAATTATGTGAACAATAATATAATGCAAACATCGTCTATAAATGTTTCCATCATAGAATATATTTTTCTTTGAATTAAGTATAATTTAATTTCGTTATATATTGTAAATATTCCTTCCAATATCCTTTTGTGGAATAGTCACCACATAAATCACAGTTTGTTGAGTGTTGTAGGATTCTCGTGCATGTATTCCAAGTTCGCCAAGAAATATATGGTAGTATTATTATGTAAGATTTTCATAGGCACATTCCACGATAAGGATATCCTAACCAAACCTAAAACATTTTTATCCTTCCATTTCCATTATCCTTTCTCAATTTTGTCCATTTTAACACATTTCTATGAAACGTTCATCTATTTCTTGATGAGATAGTCATCCAAATGCAACATTTAGAAACTGAAATCCATTCCATTGAATCTTTTTATCCATATCTTCCTATTTTTTGATTCATCACTTTCTATCTCAATGAATCCCATTGAATAAAAAAATATCTATGAAATTTAGTATATACAAGAGAATTTGTTGAGTAAATTATTGAGCTTATAAGAACCTCATACTACTATAATACCAGTTTTTGGTAATCCCACACAAACTTCTTACACTAGAAGTTTACCAATTGATATATCATATGGAAGATACAAATCACTAAATTAAATCCTAATAACTTCAAAGTACTAGAATTTGGAAGAAACTCCTTCACCCTAATCAATGCAATGAGTTTTTTTACTCAATATTATTTAATCCAACTCACACAAACATTCAACTATAATATCATTAAAGGGGAATGGAAGCATTTAATGGAAACAATAAGGTTTCACATGGTTTAGAATTTTCTCCCACATCTATTGCTAGAGCATCAAAATATTCTATTATATCAAAAGAAAAAATGTTACAATCCCTAAAACTAGTTACCTCATCAAATTATTCTCATCCCATATTTATATAGGGCCCCACTAGTTCATATGGATGTTGGGATGTCCTAAAATTGTGGTCTTCCATATATTTCACTATGTATTGACCAATCCCATGTTTCTTTCCTCATCCTGACTAACAATCATTTATAAGAAAACAATGTTTCAAATTACTCAATTATTCTCTATAAAAATTTATAAATGTGATCCAAAATGTAAACACTACCTCCTTTTAGTGATCATAACATTTTTTAAGTTTTTAGTTGCTTGACCAAAGGTTGAGAATCTAATATAAATTTTTAAATTCCAAAAATCTCACTAACATTAAATAAATATTGTTGTCTCTATTTTGAAATGTTTTAAGGGTCCTTTTGAGTTTTCACTTATATAAAAATAACCCCATATCTTGAATATTCTTCAAAATCCTAGAAAATTCGAGTTGGAATGTGAATCATATTTGATAGTGATTTTATGAAAAAAAAAATTACCTCTAAATATTGGAAGATCATGGTTACAAAGCAAGAAATGATAATCAAATATTTTTAAGCTAATGAAATCCATGATTATATGATGAGACACTCTAGTATCCAAGTACAATTGAAACTGGGGAATGATCCACCATGTTGATAACCACATTGGGGATGAAGACATTTAGTTCACTTGTTTGCTTTATTTTCATGTTTGATTTGTGAGTATTAGGTTGGATTCAATCACATGAAATTGGTGTTTATTTAGGGTCCATTAAATATTTCGTATGAATCATTCTATAAGAAGGACATTAAAAACTTTGTGAATCTGTAATTCACTAATTTATTATGCCAATACGATAGGAGTTGGTGAGGTTGATGAGTCATTCGAAGGAATGATTCATTCCTTTAACTAGATTAGAATAAATGATGTTGATTGATATCGAGGAGTAGAATAAATGTGTTTCTAGAACTAGAATTAGATATATCTAAATGATAACTAAATAATTATATGGATTCTGGTTGATTTTCCAGTTGATGGAAGCTGAATCTCTAGTGGGTTGAAATTGAGACACTGAGTCTATAGTATAAGTTATCAAGAACCAGTTTATTTAAACAGTTAAGATGGGTCATGAATGTTAAATTAAGAAATGTTGGGATCATTTTTAATTCATTGGACATTAGTATAGTTGAAATAGGAACAAAATTTTAAAGATTATTTGATTCCAAGTATGTTTTGATTAATGAAGTCAAGTGAGTGATGATTTTGTAGTCTTCATAATTCAGTTAAGGTATGATGGGTCTGAGTATTATCTGGAATAATTTGTAAGAATTACCTAGAATTAAAAGTCTTAAAAAATGAGATAAAATATTGAATTAAATAATACTGGATTGACCAATAAGTTAGATACCACTAGGATAATATGTTAAAAGAGCATGATGAGGTTAAATTTTGGGGAAATTATATTGAAACTAATTTGAGGTGGTGGTAATGAGGAAGAGTTGGTAAAACATTTAAGTCAATTATTGATAGGATATAAAAGGGACATAAAGATATAATTTTGGGTATTCATTTTAATTCATTCTTAGAATAAAAATAGATTTTACAAAGAGATACATATAAGTTTATTAGAGTGGATGTTATAGGAAAGTATAGAGATGGTGGAGTGGAAATTTTATTTTATAGAAGACCTATTTTCTTCATTTTATTATTCTACATTTAATTATACAGGAAATTTTTATATCTTATTTATGTTATTATAGAAATGTGTGTATAGAATTTCAAATGGTAAATATATTAAATGAATTTATTTTTTAATTATACTATTCTGGATCCTGTATTTCAAGATTTTTTTTCGTCTTACACTCCCTTTCACTGTAATTAATTATTTTTGTTTTCTAATGAATAATTAATTGGTTAAATTATAAAATAATAATCTCTTTAAATGGTAAACTAATTAATTTAACATTATCAGAACAATGGATTGTGGTGAAAAATAATTAAAAAAACCACATTGTGAATTATTTATGTTCTATTATCACATTATAATTCTTCATGGGTATCTGTTTTCTACACTGCTTCAAATATAGATGGGTAATGATATGTGAATCCTTAATCATATATATATTTTTTAAATTACTTAAATTATAAAATCATGATACTTCCTCGTCTCCATGAAGGAATAATATTTACTCTATTTTTTTAAATCATTATTCGGTTAAAAATGATGAAATAAAGATGACAGTAGAGATACAATATTGTAATTTTGATATTATTTTCAAAGTTGTTCACCCAATGATAATTAATATCTATTCATCAATAAGAACCTTTATATTAATCTAAACAAATCAAATATTGTAATGACTCTGATTTTGTTGATTTAGTGCTTTGAATATTTCTATATATGTCTTTGGATGGTTCCTCAGATTAAAAACTACGTTTGGGTGTCTCAGGACCCTAGAATTAATATATTCAAAAATTTGATATACATTAATGCAAAAACAAGTATATTTTCAGAATAAATGGTTTTCCTGTTGATCATGACCTCAAATGGAAAATTTGAGACAATCATTGTTCTGAAATGCAGGTTTTACCCTAGTTGTGACATAAAGATTTTCAATCTTATACATTCCTCAAAATATAGGCATTGGAAAGTGTGTTATGTAAATTACTTAACTAATTTAATTTATTTAATCTATGATATATTTCTAAAACCTCCTCTATAAATGCACTATTATAGAAACTATCTGCAGATAGCCACATAATTTTGGGAGACTAGAGAGGTGGAGGAGAAATTATTCATTGGCATTGAAAACTAGGAATGTTTAAATTTGGATAATGGTTCAGTGGAATCATGAGATAAAATAGGAATATAGAGGATCTTCTTCTTCTTCGCTAGTGGATGCATTCTTTATAATGGATTGATCAAAACTCAAGGCAGGGATTTTTTATTTAATTTTATTTCCTTCTTTTTATTATTGATCATGGATTTTAATTTATCTACTTAATTTATCATGGATCCTAAAAATTCAAAAAAACTATATATAAATAATTTTTATTTCCTAATTTAAGGTTTTATTAAATTTTCCTTTCTTAACCCCTACTTTCTTCATATTATGATCGTTGGATGAGATCAAATCTTTTGATGATATTTATCACTTAGTTCATCTACTTTACCCCTACCATTCTTACCATTCTACATAATTGGCCCATGGGTTCATCAATTTGACAATATTGGGTTGGATTTAAGTCGGATTGGACACCCGAATACAAGATAGTGGTGAAAATTATGGAAGGATCAATGTTTAGAAGTTGTACCAAGAGTGATATGTGGGTATGAATGTAGGTATGTGAATTTAAGATCCCGATCAATGATGGGATGTGTGATTTACTCTAATGGGTTATATATGTTTTTTTTCATCCACTTAAGGACATAAAATAAATGATCATATGTTTCAGATTTAGTTTTAAAATATTTGAGTGTGTCAAAAAAAAATTGGTGGCAGTGATTGTGGATATGGAGTCTGAGTAAAGTCAATGGAATTTTCCTTAAAAAATTATGACTATAGATCATGTGTCCCAAAATACCTCACACCATGTTGTCCCCTATCTATGATGGATATGGTTTTGACTAGAGTTAAATATCACTTGTCATTCAGGACTCATACATGTTGTGTGACTCAGTGTTGGTGGCTCGGTGTGTACCCTATGAGTACACTTGCATGAAAATGAGTATGGTTGTGTATTGCAAAACATCTAGGGTATTTGGAATGGCTAGTATCCATGAACATGAACTAAGTACACTATAACAACCAAAAAACATGGGCATGGGATAAAGTACACTAGAACGGTCTAGGAAGACACTCTCATACCCTAATTAGCCATGAAATGTTAGGTACTACATGTATACATCATGTATTTATAAATATACATCCAATATATGTGAATGATATGACATGAAATGGTTTCCATGAAAGCTCACACACTATGTGAACCTATGTAAACATTGTTTACCCTCTTTATGAACTTCCACCTGGGGTGTCTCCTTCTTCAGGACTCATATTTGGTCCTATGAGTAGTATATCCTTAGTAGTTTTCCACATTGGAGGTAATATTGGCCTTTATTTTTTTCATCATACATATGACACGAGGTGTTATGAGTATAAAAATTCTTTTTTTTATTCCTTTTCAATGGTAGTAATCTGTTTTGATTATCCAAGAGGCATTGGGTTCAGAACCAACATATCATACTAGGTTGTGGGTCCCCCATACTCTTCCCATAGGTAGAGTCTGCACCATATTTACTACAAAGGTCATGGTTAATTTATCAATATATTGTACCACCTGTCTCTATGCTCTGTTGAATAGAATATCCCCCACTAAAGGTTGTACCCCCATTGATATAGAGTATAGTGGTTAGGTGTGGGCCTTTGACATGTTTTCTTGTGTGGTTGTGAATGATTGTCGGAATCAAATATGGACCTTTGGAACTATTGGATTACTCATCATTCTTAGTTAGGCTATAGATATAGAGATACCCTCTTTCTATATCGTTGGGTTATATATGAGAATATATGATGGGCTTCGTTTCCCTCTTGATTATGGGTTAAATTGACTATTGTATCCTTTTGTTGGTCCCTTGTTGGTTTTTTTGACATCCTAATTGGTACATATATACTCACCACTATATGTTATTGGACCACATGTGTTGTTTGTTATGAATAAAATAGGAATATCATAAGTGATATTGATGAATGACATTTCAGAGGAGCATAGTTGTACCTAGAAGAACTAGCTATGTTTGGGGGTTAGCCTTGGGGATTATGAGCCAGGCTCTCTTTAGTCTCTATTTTTCTATTTTTTTCATATTTATAGCCCATTTTTTGTAGAGTTTTTATTTTTTCCCTTTATAAATTTTTTACTTTCATGTTTTACTTTTATGCATTCAAAGAGGTTGTTTAATTCATGGTTTACACTCTAGATGTCCAATCTTATCACTACATTTTACACGAAGATGTTACGTTCTTGTATATAGGTACATAGTCTGTTGAATCACATTTTAGTACTTCACACTTGATGCTTATTTTCATCCCCAAGCTTATTAGAGGTAGTATTGGGGTGTCTCACTTAGCTTACCACCAACCAAGAAGGTGTTGGTGGGTCGGGTCATTAATGAGTGGTATCATAGGTTGTCTTCCCTCTAGGTTGGTGTTTGGAGTTAGACTTTTTTTGAGGTTTGGTTTGGGTAATTAGAGAAATGGTAGGAGTATATTGATTGTGGATTTAAGGCTAGGGATCCCATTGATAGTACAATGGCTGGTGTATAAATTCACCATGACTCTAATTACCTTATTGTTGATTCGGAATTCCAAGACATTGGTTTCAAAGAAAAATGTTACATGAATCATAAAAGATTATGTATTTCAACATTCATTGCCTTATTAAGTTATCACCCCATATAATCTCATCTGATAGTGGTATGTCCTAAAAATTTTCAGGATTCCTCCATGATGATGACCCGCTAGGATATCATTCTAGGATCATTATGTGATCAGTTGGGAGGAGAGACCTTATTTCCAGGACCTGCTCATAAGGTTTTTCCCTTAGTGGTCTTGATGGAGGATCGAATGTATGTGGGATAGTTGATATCTCTTTAAGGGTAGGATTACTATTTGTATAGTCTTATCACCTTCCATCATTTCAAGTGATATAAACCACTAAGGTTTCATAGTGATTCAAACCCTCAGTAATTGGAGTATTGGATCATGTTTGTGGTATGCGTTTTCTGGATTGTTCGAACGCTATCCAATCAGATGGTGCATCTTCCAATCATCCTTTTTCCTGGAAAATTAAGGTTCTAGTGGTGTTTGATTACCCAAACTCATAATGAGATGAAACCCCCTTATTCATATTTCCAGTAGATATTCTTTGATGAGAATTTCCCTTTGAAATTTTGTGTTGTGCGTATTCAGGAGATTCTCAAACTGTAGTATGGTGATATGTCCGTTTAGAAGTACATCATGAGTTTTATTGTCCCCGTGAATTAATATCTTGATATATTGTGGGTTGGATACTTTTGGGTGGAAAATTTCGAGAAAGGGCATTGTAGATAAATCCATGCTAGTGTGGTATTCTTGTGCATTCCCACTTATTTTAGAGTGATGAAGTGAGATTTGGATATAGAGATATTTCAAATAGAGGGGTATCAGATGGAAGGATCTGATAGCTAATATAATGGGGATGAGTTTCCTATTGCATCTAGTAGGTGTCAATCATTATGATCTTGATACAATAATGTATGTATGCCCATACGTAGACATGTGGATCTATAGTACATGGTTAGTGTTGTATATTTAATCTAATATGAAAGGGGCCATGTTGTTCCTTTTATGGGAAAGGTCACATGTGTCATGATTACATAATTTGATATGGTGAGGAAGGTAGGAATTTTATGGATATACTACCATGGAATAGGCAATTCCATGACTAGGGATCTTCTACAAGATATTAGGGAAGTCCTGATCGAGGTTGTTCTCACAGAAGAGTAGGTTGAGCTCCATAGTGTGGAGCTAAATGTGGAGCAAAATGTTATAATCTACTTCCACTACCACTACTAAGTTTCCCAAAAACGTATAATAGGGATGGGGGTTGAGGGAATGGGTAGTTACAGGCTATAGAGGGATATGACTAGGATGCTCTTGGAAAAATTCAGGGTATGATCTGTGTATTTTCAACTCTTACCCCACTTATTGTGGAAACATACATGATTCATTACATTATATAAATATATCTTGTAGAGGATTTATATATCCCTGTGGAGTATTTAACCTTGAATATATGGTTATAAGTTTCTATAGGGATTGATTCTTCTATATCACACATCTACTTATAGTGAGAGTTTTCATTTGCTGGATAAAGTTTCCCATGGGACTCATTAGTCTATGTGATTAAGCCTTCAGATTCTATACTAGGCATGGATTGGTTTTCCATGGTGGAAATAAAGATTGACTATCATCATGGTATAGTAATATTCATTTGGAAATAATATTTGAGATTATTTTTTATGGGTTAGAGGGATATCATGGATAAGAAAGTGGCGCTGACATGTATTAAACAAAAACCCATAAACTATAAGTTAGATAGTTTAGTCCTTGGTGAAGTTGTCCTTCAAGCATCCATCTACCAGGAATAGTGGAGGATTATGTATATGGTTTTTCTAAATATTTCTTGGGACTACTTCCATGGTGGGAGATTGACTACTGTATAGAATTGTACGGTGAGACTGCACCAATATCTTTTATGGAATATTGTATGGCCCCTACCAAGATCAAGGTGATTGGAGTCCAATTGGAAGACCTTAAATAGAATATTTTTACCAGAAATAGTGTTTCCACCTTGGCAGATCCAGTTTTTTCGTGAAAAATACATATAGGAGTTTGAGGCTTTCTTTTGACTATCATCACCTGAATTAGGTAACAATAAAGATTAGGTACCACTTTATAAGGATTTATGGTCTTTCGAAGTAGTTTAATTATGAGAGTTAGTTCTCCAGGATTTATCTTGGATCCAGTTACAATTAGATGAGGGTTCAAGATGATGATATTTTGAATACAATGTTATAATGACGGTGTAAATACTATTAGTTCTTGGTGATACATTTCGGTGTGACTAATACCCCCACTATGTTCATGGATATTAAGAACCAAATCTTCCAACCATACATGGATATATTTTTAGTTGTCTTAATTGATGAAATTTTCATATAATCTTATATATAGGTGGAGTATGAAAAGAATTTGAAGGTGGTTCTCGACAAACCTCAAGAGCACCATATTTATGGTAAGATAATATAATTTTTAGTTTGGGATTACATATATTAACTATCTAGGGAATTTCATATCTAAACATGGGATATCTATGTACCTAGTGAATATTGATACAATTTTTTCTTGGGAACCACCCTAGAGAGTGTCGAAGGAGAATAGTTTTCATGGTTTGGTAAGTTATACAGGAGGTTTATGGAAAACGAATCTATGATAGAAGCCCCTTTGAATACCTTGACATGGGAAGGGAATATATTTGACTATATTGATTATTTCTAGGTAGAATTTAAGGAGTTGAGGCTGAGGTTGACTAGTGATTCTATGTTTAGGATAACAAAGTAGGGAACTGAGTAAATAACGTTTTGAAATGATTATGGAGCCATCTTTGGTTTCATGTTGATGCAAAGGTGAGTGGTGATCACTTATTAGTGAAAGAAGCTGAGGCACCATGACAAACATTATGTGCCCTATGACATCAAGCTTGAATAATTATCCTTCATCTTGAAGATTTGTAGGAATTGTATTTTGGGTGAGTGGTTATTTGTTTACTCATTCCATTAGAGTCTTGGGTACATCTTCACGTAGATAGATATTAACCTAATACAAATGAATTGGTTGGAGTTTGTTAAAGACTATGACATTAATATAGTCTATACTCCTAGTAATGGAAACATGGTGATAGATTCCCATATCATGAAGTATCATTATTTCATAGTAGAGAAGGAATCATAGTAGTTCACTTCATTTAAGATAACCCTACTTGAGGATTGATGTAATTATTATCTTCAGTCGTTGGTGGTGAATCTGCCTACTATTTAGAGTATGAGATAGGTCTTGTTGGTAGACATTTACTGTGAGGTTTTTTTATCATATATACTTAGGAGATAGAATTAGGTATTTTTTGAAGGATGGGATCATTTTACCCTTTTCTAGGGAAAGATGATGGTTCTTGTAACATCGTATGAGCAGGTGTTGTGGGAGTCTCATAGTTCTCCTCTTACTATGAAACCCAGTGTGAAAAATTAATATAAGGACATTCAGTGGTGGTTCTAGTGTTTTGGAATGAGGTGTATTGTTTCCATGTTTATGTTTTGATATCTCACATGTCAGTAGTAAAAGCATGAACATCCGGTTCTAAAAGGTTTTACTCAACCCCTTGATATCCTTAAATGTAAGTGGGATGGCATATCAATAGATTTTCATATTTTTATTCTATGGATAGTGAGATTCCATGATTATATATAGATGATTATTGAATGGATCTCCAAGTAAGAACACTTTATTTCCATCCATGGGTAGATTTAGATTTATATTTTGGTGTATTTTTATGGGTAGGAGATCACCTGGCCTCATGGGGTACCCATGATGATCATATTCAAACATGAAGCTTGGTTTATGTAATGATTTTTTAGAGGATTGAAGGAGGTATTAGGCACATAGTTATCGATGATCATGTTGTTTCAACCATATATGGATGGATAGACTGAGCAGACTGTCCTGGTGTTGGTGGATATGCTAATAGAATATGTGTTTGACTTAGGTTAGAGTTGGGAGGATCTCTTTCCAATATTGTAGTTTTCTTATAATAAATATTATCATTACTCTATGTGAATTAGAACATAAGATGCCTTGTATGTGATAACTTGAAGGTCACCCTTATGTTGAATAGAGATTGGTGAAACATCACTTTTAGGTATAAATAAAGTGCAGGTAATGACATTCAAGGAATGGGGGATCTATGAGAATATTAGGAAAGCCTATAGAAATATAAATCCTAAATGGATTACCATCGTAGGCCTTTGGATCTCGATAAATGATACTTTGTATTATTTATAGACTCCCTATGATGAGGATTATAGAGATTTGGATTGGGAAGAAAGCAATCATAAGGTTCATCTGGTCATTTGAGATCATACTGAGGGTTGGAGAGGTTCATTTCTACTTAGCCTTTCCCTTATAGTTGGAAATAGTGCATGACATCTTCCATGTGTTGCATTTGTGTAGATATGTGCAAGATTTGATGCCCGTTATTGATATAGATAAGCTAGACATCGAGGATGGATCCACCTTCATGGTATACTCAGTGTCGATCAAGGACCGATAGGAGAGGATCATGTATGGATGGACCATACCTTTGGTTCAAGTATATTGGAAACATGGGAGGATTTATGGGTGCTATGGGAGTGTGAGAGTCATTTTCAGACTCAGTACCCCCACCATTTTTTTTAGATTGAGATTTTAGGGGTGAAAATACTAGAAGGTGGGAGAATGTAATGAATCCAATTTTTTTATTTTATCATTTGAATATTTCTATATATATCACTAGATGTTTCCTCGTATTTGGCATTATTTTGGGTGTTTTCAGACCCCATAATTAATATAATAAAAATATTAATATATTTTAAAGCATGTATGATCATATTTTCAAAATAAATGTTTTCCACTAATTCAGATCTCGATTGGGAAATTTAAGAACGTCATTTTTTTCATAATGATAGCTTTACCCTAGGTGTGACATAAATTTGGTCAGCCTCGGATGTTCTACAGAAGACATGCATTAGAAGGTGTGTTATGTAAATTAATTAATTAATTTAAATTATTTATTTTATGACATAAACCTATTACCTCCTCTATAAATGCAATATTATAAAAAATATCAAGGTTTAGCCACATTACCATGGAATATTGGATAGTATGAAGAAACATTATTCATGGGTGTTGGAAATCTAGGAATGTGGATCAATGACTAACAATCTAGGGGAACCGTGAGATGGATGAAAAATAAAATTCATCTTATTATTAATCTCTAAGGAATGAGTTATTCACCAAAAATCATTCCAAACATAAGGTATGGATCATTATTTCATGGTTTTCTTCCCCTTTTCTAATTATTAAGCATTGGTTATAATTTATCTTCTTAATTTATCTTATATCTGACAAATCAAACTAAAGATATATAAATCTTATTGTGTTCCTAATTTAATTTATTATTCATTAATCCATGATTCATACCTGATTTCTATATTTTATGATCATTTGTCACGATCACTTTGGCCAATGATTTTTATCACATCATTCATGTGCTTTCCCAACCATTATTTGTTTTCATCATCATGGGTTCAGTGATTCGACAATGTTGGGTCATATTAAACCATGATAAAACCCTTTAATACATGATGATGGCATGAAAAATGGAAGTATTGGTGTTTAGATGATGGATCATGACACATATATAGGTGCGGGTGATGGATAAATTGATTTAGGATCTTGAGTAATGATTATAGGCACGACAACATCGCACAGGAGATCATAGTTTTGATTTACGGCCACTGAAGTCTGAAATATTGATGATTGCATGCTTATCCTTCAGTTTTTGAATATTTGGGCTAGTCAAATGGTGTGTTTGGTTGTTGTGATTTCTGATCTAATGTTCTCATGAAGTATATTATTTTTTCCTATGAGAAATATAATTTCACACAATGTGTCCTGGAATAACACATGTCATTTAGTCTCCTTACTATGGAACCTAGGGTTTTAGGTGGAGTTAAATATCTCAAACCATGTATGAACCTACACACCATGTGACCCAGTGCTAGTTTTCTAGGTGTTCACCCAAGGAGTACTCGAGGATGGACACAAACTAGCACATGGGAACGTCCATGTACTCAAACCTAGACAAGGTACCCAACACAACATGTGTACATGGGCACAACTAGTGTACACAGTCAAGGCCCAAGGACATGGACATTGGTTGAAGTACATGGGCATAGGTCAGGAGGACACATGCACACCCTGGGTATCCAAGACATTCCATGCACTAAATGTACACTATGTGTAATTATACACATCCAGAAAATCCTTTTGTATATGAGGCCAAACCCAGGTGTCTAGGTTAGGTTACACACCATGTTACCCTATATACACACTTTGTGCCTTCCACGGTATCTTCCACCTTGTGTATCTCTTTCTTTGGGACTCGAATTTGGACCCACGAGTTACCTATCCTCAGTAGTTTTCTTTGTAGAACATGATGATGGCCTTAATTTTATCATTAGAGATATGAAACATTATTTTATGATCAATATTAATCATTAAGTGATTCTTGGTCGTTCAAAGTAATTGATTCTAGTCATCAGAGAGACGCTTGGGTCAGAATAACTCTATTGCACCTGGTCATGGGTCCCATACTCTTAACATAGGCAGATTAGGAACCCCCTTATAATAAATGGAATGGTTCATCTATGTTTTTAGTGGACCCCCACCCCCTCTATCTTTGATCTGCAGTGGGGAGCGGGTCCTCCACTTGAGATAACACCCCCTAGGTTGTGGAGTGCAATTGTGTAGTGTGAGCCCTTAACATAGGTTATTATATAGTTTCACATGAATCTAGGAAATAAATAGGGGACTTTGGATATTTGGGATGAATTATCATTAGTATCTGGGTTGTGGAGGTGGAGATCCCCTTTCTCTCTCACATAGGTTTCTTTATGAGTATATATGTTGGGTTTAATTTAACTCTTACTTATGGGATGAGCTAACTATCTTATCATTATACTTATCCTTTTTTTTATTTCGTGTAATCTTTATAGGTATGTATATAATCACCCCCTAATGGCCTTGGTGGTCACATGTTTTGTCTTTACATGGAATAAGAAGATTAGTAGTGATATTGGTGGACCACGTTTCAAAGGAGCATAGTTGTACCTAGTGGAACTGATTATGTTCGGTGGTCAGCCTTGGGGACTATGATCAGGACTCTCTTTAGACTCCATTTTTCCAAAAAAATCATGTTGGGACCCCATTTCTAGTTTTTCATGTATTTTTTCCTTTTATTTATTTTTAATAAGCTGATGCACTTTGATTTATTCCAAAAGGATTATACAATAATGGTTTACACTCTATATATTTTCTTATATCATTGAATTGTTTCATTAAGCTATTGTGTGTGTGTGAAGATACATAGGATAAGTCCTAAAATTTTATTATTTCTTAATTGGGGTATGTCACCAACTGATATCCTATTATTGGTAGGTTTGGGGTGTCTCACTCAGCCTATCATCGGTCAGGTAGGCCCATGTGGGCCAGTTGGTGACAAGTCTCCCCTAATTCATCATTTCGTAATTGACACATTTTTTTCTTTATTATTATTATTTCAAACTACTTCTTTCATTATCTTCAAGTATTTCACAAATTTCATCACTCACTACCTTTCATAAAAAAATTATCGTTTTTTAAAATGGTTTCTTAAAAATCAAAAAGCACACCACATTCTTCATGAGATTGAACATTACCTCTACTATTTTAGTTTAGGTTTGTATTAAATAATTTTGGTAGTATAATTACTTATTAGACTTTATGTCTTAAATTCATGGAATATATATAAATCTTATGATGAAATGATTGATATGTGACTGTTGTCATTTGATACACTAGACAAAAGAACAAAACTGATATCAATATTTCTTTATTACATTTAATCAAAGTGATGATATCAAGGGATTGTGAATATTATATTTGTTTTCAATACTCTTAAACTCTTCTCCTATATTTTTTTCAATGTGACCTCAATATTTATCCTTTTATTTTCCCAATATTGAAAATAAATACAATGGTCCAATAATAAAGGAAATCCATACTCACCTCATACTTTTTTGAATTTATAATCTTCTACCCATTTAGAAACTAAATCATAATACATTTATGATAAGGTTGGAATCACATTTCTCTAAAAAACGAGTTTTCAAATTTTCAACTCTAAATATACATGAGTTATATTAGTATAGATAACAAGATTGATAAACCTAGAAATAAATGTTATGGATAAAAAATTTCCATCAAGTGATATCAATTTATTTTTCTCTTTCTTTTGGTTTTTCAAATAGTTTTACAAATAAAAAACTAAACTCATATTCAAAAAACACATTAAAAAAATTATTTTCAAGAATTTCTTTCCCCTATAAAAGGATTATTTTCACATTTCATTAAATTGTCAATATCCCCATTTAATATTAGAATTAAATATTTTTATAAAAATATGGGAGAATATGATCAACATACCTCATTATTAAAACAATATTACATATTCAAAAAAAAATTATAGATTCACATTATGTAATTATATCATGGTAGCTCCTCTATTTAACTCCCCCACAACGGATTCACTACATAATTACTCATAATGGATGGTTTTATTCAAAATTTACTCTAATTATCCTCTAATAACAATTTAAATGTTTCATGAATTCATCCTGATATCAATCAAAGAATTTAATGTTGGATATTTTTTAAAATTGGGAACTACTCATATCTTTCATTTGGTTTCCACATATATGCATCAACTTTAATTCTCTAAAAATAAAATAAATATTGGAATAAGGTGGGTTCCTCATTTTAATCTTAATAATATAAATATAGGTGATAGTATTTCTCAACATAGAAATACTTTTTTATTTTACTCTATCTTAGTGAGAACTATTTATACATGCTCCTACTTTGTAATTATATACTTGACCCTTCTCGGGTAGTATGTCATTCTTGTAACCTTTAACAATCACTATGTTTGGAACTTTATTTTTCAAAAATTATTGTAAATATCATTCATTATTTTCATTATGTTCATTGTTTCCTCGTGAATTAAATGGTGATATAGCTTTATTTCTCAACATCTCCTCCTATTTTTTCATTTTCCACACAACGCATCATAAGTTTATGGTTTATCACCTTTTTAAAATGTCTCTTAAAATTTGTGTTCTTATTTATTTATAATTACTTGTTTCCCTTTAGCACTTGAATTATCTTGTACCGATATTTCTATTCATTACCAATTTAGCTTACCAAATAGTCATGAATTATTTAGGTACATGTTCATATTTCATAGATCTTACATATGATCTCTTAATAATACTTGGGCCACCATTATTTGGTAACCTCTTATGGAATTTAGATTAATCATATTTTATGTATTCTATCACACAAAAAAATTTGTTTCTTTCATTTATTTATTCACTTATTTGTTTGTTAATCAAAAAAAGTGATCATATTTCTTCAAAAACATGTGGATCATTCTTGGTATATATGAACCAAAAAATCAACAGTACAGTGAACACTTATATGGAAAATCTAATAGAAAGTTTTGTGTCTTTCAAATCTATTTTAGGGAGCATGTTTTTCTTGTTTTGTCTTCATTTTTGTCATCTCTTCTCACCCTTAATGCAAGACTTCTATAGTCTCCATAAATTAAAATATTATTACAACAATCAATGGCCTAATTTAAAAATAAAAAACATCATAAAAAACATCCAATTAGACTTCTCTCTTACCTTTTGTTGTAATAAATCCATCTTTTGCACATTCTTTTGGATAAATAATCCCTTCTATTACGCTTTATTTAGGGATACACTCTTCATGTACATTGTAAAATAAACCCTTGGTGTAGTGGTAAGTTTATTATCATTTTAATTAATCTATAATTTTCTCAAATAGAGAATATTACTTGCATCCCAATTAGTATAAATATTGACTTTTTGTCCAAAACCTTTAAGAATGGGATGGGAAATTAAGTTAATAATTTTTTCAAAGGAGATAGAGGATTCACTACTACTTAAAGACAATTAAAGTAATAATATTCTAAATAAATATACTGAGAAATATCCTCTAGAAGAATCTTTTATAAGCTATGAAATGTATGATTCTATTGAATCAATTGAATATCTCTACTATGAAGAATTGTATTATTTAAAGAAATTACTTATTGAATATGTAACTTAAATATTTGGGTTTATCATGGAGATATATGATGAAAAATAACTACTAGAAATATAATTCGATTATATGGAGAAATAATTATCTAAAAATATTTAAAGTCACACAACTCTAACCTATCATGTTGAATAAATGGAAACTCTCTATTACATTTTGACGAAAATTATTACCATGGTAAATAATAATCACAAAGGATGTTTGGGGAGAAATAATGGTTTATGAAGATACAAGTTGAATAATAGCCTGCATCAAAATATATACAAAAGGATTATGTGAATTTTAAATATGATTAGTTTTAAATCAAAGAAAAATGATAAAATCACTTAATCAACCTCTATAAAGGGATAATAAAATACATGAATATCATATTTTGATGATAAATAAAGAAGAGGATAAAAAGGAACATCAATTGAGGATGATAAAAATATCCTCAAAATGAAGTGTCATGAACATGAAGTAAAAAATATGAAATCGAGCAGATAAAAATGATAAAATGAAGTGTCTTGAACTATAATACCAATGTATTGTTATGATTATAATTGTTTTTAGTGAATAAATCAAACTATCAATATGTTTTGGTTGTTAGATGATGAACTCAATGAATGGAAAATAAAATATGTGTGATTTATATCTTGGAAGAAGTTGACATCCATTATATCATGAATATATATTCATATTTTGAAAAAGTAATTATATATATTTCCCTCGACAGTGGGAATGGATTGATGCTACTTGAAAGGAATAAAAAAAATAAATCTAATTATTATAGATATAATCATTTCTAAATAATCATTTAAGTATTGTTAGTTGAAGGTATAATTGTATATAAAATGTTCTTAATAATTTTGAGAAGCTAGCTAGAAGATTGTGAATCCATACTTGTATTATCAAGAATAAAGTTTTTTGTGATAAATATATAATTTCTTTTTTATGATGAATTAAATAAGGCTAATTGTGAATTTGAATGTGTTAAGGTGGTGAAGGTTAACTAAATTACTCAAGGAGAATTTATTTGTTGAATAAACTTTGGAATGATTTATGTGTTGATTAAAGATCACATGAAGTTACTACAAAGTATTTAAAATACATTGAAGAATATTAATGGTATAATTTAAGATTAGTTGAATGTTCAAAAATTACCCATATCTGTAGATAATGTTTGAAAGCGATATTTCTATAATAGTTTTTCAATTAATATTATCTAGAAATTTAGAAATAGAAAAAATTATATGATGATAATGATTAATGTGAAGTGAGGATGTTTAAAAGTTAAAAGCTGAGGCTAGTATGAAGAATTTTTAAATCTACAAAAAATTACGAGGAGTTCTAAAAGATATCGAATCTTGAAACTAGATGATTTGAAGAATCTATATGTTGTGCACTAAAATAAAATAAAGTAAAAACATTATGTAAGAGTAAATAATCAATATATAATATCCATTCTACATTTCTAACTAAAATATATAAAATGAAATAAACTTACAATAATATGTAAGGGTATTAAAAAAATGTGTAAGGGTCACTAGTTTGCTAAAAACAGTAATGGTAAACCCCTTAAATAAGAGTATAAATACTTAATTAAGGGATATTGGATGAATATTTGAAAAACTATTGATTGCTTCACATAATATATGTAAGATTGATAATTTATAACATAATGGTTTATAAAATGATTCATGAATCCCTATCAATTATAAAAAAAATAGAAGTTAATGATATTTAAAGAAGATATATCTAGAATATAAGTTAGTCAATGTTGAAGATATTATTTAATGAATTAAGAATCATAATATTTAAAAGAATATTGTGATTCAATTTGAGTATTTATAATATGGTCTTTATTCCATGGAGAAGAATGATATGTTCTGAAGAGGAAGGTTGTTCTCTGAGAAGTTGTATATGTACCATGAAGGGAAGTATCACATCATGAATTTTTTTAAGGATTAAATACCAGTCTAATTGGGTTCTGTGAAATGAGACATAATAATGTAGTGGAGAGATAGTCACACCATAATGAGATTTGGAATGAGAATTACTGATTACTATCAAGTCGTGATGTTATATGCCACATCACAACCATACTATCATGAGAAAGTGGTGAGTTATATCACACTATGAAAATTATTTTTCACTATGAATTTCTATACGTTTTTTCATGATTAAGTGGAAAATAAATTTATTGTACATTTTATAGTTTTTTGAAGAAGGATAATCCCATGTATCATAGAACATTAGTTGGTTATACCATTTTTTTATGGATTGAATGATAATAATGAGATAGAGGATTTCTCAATGTTATTATTAAACAACTTAAATGAGAATATTATGTTTCTAATATTGAAGTAGTATTGTACATTTAAATATGGAAAATATATTCATGTGATTTTGAGTATAAAAGGAATAATAATAAAGTGAGCGAAGTTTTATAGTTAGTAATATTATATTGTATTTCATATTCTCACTATGTATCAAAGAGGTATAATTTGATGATATTCTATAGATAAGAACTTTTGAATTGATGATGAAGAATAATAAAAGAAGGGGATGTAGTAAAAACATTCCATATAATATCCTTATATCATATAAGAAGAGGAGGAAGACACCCAACAATATCCCTATATCATAAAATACAATTCAAAAGAAATAAATTTATGTAGAAGTTTGTGTGGATTATCCTTCTATATACATGTTCTATTCATTATGAAATTATGTCAATATTACAAGGTTTACATGCATACTAAAATAGTTTTTTATGTATTAGAAGTCAAAGAACTATTTTGGAGGAATATGAACTTACTGGTTTATTTAGTAAAATACTGGAATAAATTAAGGATCTTATTTTGAAGTTTATATGGATGATCTTGGAAGACTAGAGTGATCTAATTTAAAAACACATATAATTTTTGGGATACTAAAGGGTTTTTAAGAGATAACTGTTATTATAAGATAGCATTGGGTAACATAATTTGACTAGCCATGAGTTAATGATGAAACCTTCCCACCCCTTGTGAGTATTGAGTTAAGGGTGATGCCTACTCATGAATTTGTAATGATTACAATTTATTAGTGATAATGTTTGTCTCTAACTTGATCCAAACATGATAAAGAGTATATTCCATCATTGGGGTTGAACCATGAAAAAAAATATTATGTGATGATATCTCTTGTTTATTTATTGCATAGCATGTGGTGTTAGGTGTTGAGAGTGCATAAGTAGATCTAAATATATTGATTGATATAGTGGTTCAAGTATTAAGAAGGGATAATTAAAGAGAATAGAATTCAGTAAAAATGGTTACACTAACTCACACCCCATGTGACTTCATTATCCACTAGGCACATCATAAGTTCTTAAAATTCCACAGTTTGAAGGAAACACATCCCAAGTGTTGTGTTTGTACAACCCATGAATTCCCTAGGAGAAATAATTATTTAATATTGTTCTCAATGATCATTATCAATTATATTATTGAAATAATAAAGAGGATCTTGGATTAAATAGATTAGTGGTATGTTCTTAATTTTGGGTTTTAGTTTTTCATTTTAAACTCATGGATGATAATGAGTGTTTAAAGGTCTATACTTGATTTTTTACACCTATTATAAGTGTTATGCAACACCTTAAAACCCCAAAAATTTCATATAAAAATATTATATCAATTAATCAATTTTTATTCTATACATTTGAATAAAAATAACATTTAAAAACTATTTTTTCAGTTATCTAATTTCCACAACATAATTTTTTTGCCTTATATTTTCCTCTATATTCCATTAAAAAATATTCCATTATAAAAATGTTTTTAAATTTAATCATACCACATTGATCAATTTAATATATTAATTCTTTTCTCAGAGATGTAGATAGTTTTTCTCATTTAAAATATTTAGAATAAAATGTGTTTTAATTTCATAAACTAATGTTAAATAAATAAAAAAACCACTTAAAATATCTTTTCAAACAATCACTATATTCTGATTTCATTCATTTAACATATTAAATAAAAATAATAATTTAACCACCACATTATTTTCAACAAAAATACATCATGATAATAATTAAATATAAGAATCGCATCATGGAATTAGGATAAAAACATTACACATAAACGATTTAATTCCACCCTCTATTATTTATACCACCAAATTAAATTATATAGTGAACATTCATATTTTTCTGAGATAAGAACCTTACTCCCATATGACTCATCATAACCATGGTATTATTAATTTTTCCCAAAATTATTTTTATGGAAGTCAATTAATTGAATCATTTTAGATTTTTCTTTACTTTAATTATTCCATTCTAAATAATTCAATTCTAACATGTTTAAAATAAAACTTAAATGATCAAATCATGGTATGATATATATGTATATGTATTCAGTATTCACATCTAACAATGAACATATTCTAACCATTTTCATTGGTACCAATATCCCAATAATATGTCATATATTGGGTCATTGTACAATAATAAAAATCAAAATCAATTATAATATGTTTCACTTTGAGATTGAACAAATAAAATGTATATATATTACCTTCACATTCCTAGAAATTATGTTTTTATCAATAAAAAATTAAAAATATATTAAATATTTATTATTGAGTTATAATTAACATAGAACTCCCCCCATTTCCTGATTCATCTCAAAATAAATCAGTTCATTTCATTAAAGCATTTGAGTGTGCACACCCATGTGTCATGATTCATATATGTATATATCTATGATTTATAAGACTCAACATCACCCTTACTATCTCTAGATAAAAGATATAAAACTAAATCCAGATCAATGTGGGAACTATTTCATTAAACATCACTTCCTCAGAATCCTTACGATAAATTTAAATTAAATTACAATTATGTTGATCAGATATACTAATAAGTTACTTTTAACTCCAAAAATATTTATATCTCTATCACAACACAATCATAGAAAATAGAAACTCTCTTTAATATAATTTAGTAATAACCAAACTGGGAACTTGTCTTCCTAATATGAACTAGAACACCACATGGCCTCAGGCATACCCCATTATCCCTTATGTTTGGTGATTAATACTGAGTGTATGAAAATATTATGGGTTATTGTTTTGTCTCTGTTAATATAATCATAAATAAACAAAAGAAAATAAATAATAAGTATTAATAGGAATTTTTTTGATAAATATATAATATAAAATGTTATTAATTTCAACATTATTCATAATATAATTCACACAAATAAAATAACTCTTGTGTAAATTTATATGAAACAAACATCATGACAATCTATCATTGATGAACTTAAAAATGGTAAATTAATACATATATTAGAAATAAATGAAAAAAATGGATATCAATCATGATACCCCAACATCCTATAATAATAACATATATATCATCAAATATGATTTTTGTGTACAAGACTACCTAAAAATTACATATACTCACACTCAATCCCTTTCCCAATGCTGAATATATCATAATAGAGACTGCCTGTGCACAATGGTTAACATTTCAGGAGTGAGTATGAAGACTGTATAGGAACTTCCATAAGTACTTGAAATCCTATTATGATTTTAAAGTGTATGTGTGTATTTGTGTTGTGAGACTATCTATAATATTAAACCCATTTCACCAATCATGTAATAAAACATCGTATATCCCTATAATAATTTTATAAAATTAAGACAAAAATTGTAACATAAATATCAGGATCCTATGTGATTACCAAATCACTATGGTCTTTGATTGAACTTATTTTTCCTTATATTGGTTTTATAACATGATTAAAAATATTTATCAAGATTTTTATATCTATTGTTAGGAAATAAAATAGTCACATATCTAATATCAAGTGTTCATGGAATGATATATTCAGTACCATGGCATAAGGTACTTATATCTGTATCTAGTATGGGATTTTTGGTATACCATAATTTATCCATGTCCTAAGATATATTTCTTTATTTTATCACGAAATGATAACATAATGTTGTATACCAATATAGTTACATGGTCTTCCTTAGTATGTAAAATTCTATTGCATTACATATCAATCCCATGGAATGAAATATTAATTTTTTATTTTTCAATAAATATTTATGTAACATAATAAAACTATTGTGTAATATAATCATTCCTAGTCTATAGGTATATTATGATATAACATATTCAACCCATGGTGTAAAGTAGTCATTCTTAACTTTTAAAGAAACCATAGCGTAACATTATTACCCCATGGGATGACCTTGTCATTACCATTCTATCAAGAAAATCCGACATAAAGTATTTAGTTCATTCCCATAATGATATTAGGCAATAATATCAATTATTTAATATATTTAATACCTTGTAGTTGTAATTACAAATCTAAGTGACATTACCCCTATTTCTTTGTTTTATTCTAATCCCCACCATTATGGTTAATACTTATCCCCATGATTCCTCCCTCATAGTCTTTCAATCACTAGTCCCCTCTCCTAGAGAAAACCCCATATGTTTTATTATATTTAAATTTCTTCATTCTCATAAAAATATATATGCATTTTCCAATAAAATAAACAAATATCAATTTATAAAAACAAATAAATCCAAATAGGGCCCATAAAATGAAATAATAAATTGAAAATAATGGGAAATCATGTCTCTGATTATCCCAGGAGAGTCTTTCATCCATCTATACAAGTTCTTCTTTTTTTACATAAATGGAATTAAATAAAATAATAACGATTCTTGATAAATAATATAATCATGGTTACATACACATCATAAGTAGTAAAACACATATAAATCGATCAATATTAATAATAATAAAAATAGTTATTTTAATTAATAATTAAATAATTTATTTAATACGGAAAATGATATATGAACATGAAAATAAAAAATAAGAAATATATAGAGTGTATACTCTTTCATTCTTAATCATTGATTAAAATTATTCATTATATTATACTTAGTTTATTTTCCTCATGTTTCAAAACCCGACCCATCAGGGCCTGCCTGGTCGTGGTTAAGCTAAGTTAGACACCCAAATCCCACTCCAATAGGCTAGGGTTTGGTGATTAGTGCTGAGAAGGCATGGAACTAAAATGAGAGGCCTTAACCTATGTTTTTTTATTCATTCACATGACTAGAACAATGAAATATATCAGATATATAAATAAATGACTGAACATCTATAGAGTAAACCATGTATGCAATAACCTCAAAAAATTATCAAAGTATAAATTCATAGTAAAAAATTGTAAAGGTGAAAATATAATTATTTCAACATGGATCCATGTTATGGGATGATGATATTATTTTTATTCTTTCCCTTCATTCCCACTTTCCATTGGCAGGTGAGCTCCATTACCAAGGTTGTCAATGTCGGCACCTTTATCAAAACCGAATGATAGAAGGTTAGTTATTCCTTCCATGGATTACTCCCGGAAGCTTGTTTCGTATTCTAAGTCTCCCAAATATATTTAATTCATGTTCTTGAAACTCATTCCAAGAACCATATCTAGGTGGATGCTGGTTAATTACAATTCTTTTTTCACGATATGGTATAAAACTTTTGTTGGAGTAGATTGTAACATTGGGAATGTATGAGCATTACAATATTTTGAGCATATTTGGAATATGTAAGGTATTCACCTTTTGATTTATAGTATTCTCTCATTTGAGTCATATTTTTCATGGAACCTAAGGCATCATGTGTCATCCATAGGGTAGTTGAAGCTAGAGGCATAAAGAATATAGGGATTTTTATCCTACGGATCCCATACATATTGTATTGGGTAAAGGTTCTGGATTAGGTCATAGGTTTTATGACTCAAGGAGATATGCAGAATATTGGTTTAAAATCATGTGGAGAAATGTTTTTTATAGTTTTAACATCTTGTGGAAATGTTTTTTTAGTTTGTTCTAGTGAGGAAGACAATAACACCTTAGAATTGATAGTGGTGAATGAAAGTGTTCCCCCAAGGGGGAAGATGATCAAACATAATGATTTTATGGAAGTGAAAGAATTTTTTTCACTATGGTGGGGTGAAGATGATCACACGTTGGGATTTAATAGTAGTGTAGGGGGGTGTCGTTATTGAACCTCATGGAGGTACCCTAGATGTGTTAGGATGTCAAGATTGAAACCCATGGAGGTACCCCATATGTGTTAGGTTATTAGGATTAATTCTTATTAAGATACACTGTATGTGTTAGGATGACAGTAATGAACCTCATAGAGGCATCCTATGAAAAATGATAGGAAACTAGGATCAAAATCAATGTAGTTAGATTTCATAGTCTTGTGACATGACTGATCCAAGAAGTTTAATGTCTTTCTATATGGAAGCCCATTTTTAGGAAGGAAAGTTAATGAGGAATGGTGTAAATCTTACACATATAAGTTTTTCAATTGTTTGGGGATATCATCCCATTTATGGAGTTTCATCCCATGTGTGATTTTCATCTCATGTTAGCAGAAAAGGGTCAGGGCTTATGCATAAAGGCAACCTAATGTTGTAATTTCATCCCATGTTGGGGGGAAGAGGTGGCGTCCCATGATGATCATACATGGGGAATCCTATTTCATCACACATGGTAGGTGCTGTGGGGTTATCCCGTGCTAGTCATACCTGGGGAATCCTATGTTCACTACACAGGGTAAGGCTATGGTCTTACATCATGTGTTTAGGAATATTTTTGTGCAGTTTAGCATTCTATAACTAGGACATTGGGATAAGTAGAATTACATCATGAAACTCAGTTGTTGGTGTTACCTACACCCAGGGAGACCATTTCTAGGTTGGAGTGGAAGATCCATTATAATACAAACCTATTATTCCCTTGATGATGCATCTTTTTTGTTACACATCTACTTCCCATACATCTTTGGGTGGGGTATGGCATTAACACTAATATGGAGGACTGTAAATAAAGGATCCAAATATTAGGGTGTCTATTATTAGGAGAAAAATGTATTGGAATTCTAATTTGTAGGGAAAAAAGTCAAGGTAATATTTCAAGTTGTGATTGAAGAAAAGGAGGAAAACAAAAGAGTTGATGATATCAGTTGCATAGAATTTTGGGGTGAGGATGAACCAGTTTTTAATGGTTATAGGTTCCCTAGGAATTCAAATTTTGAGAAAGTGTGTTGGATAAAAAGGATGAAACATTGAGAGGCCTAGTGGATGGGTTTTGGGAAGGATGGGGTTTTTTTAAGGATGGATGCTCCATAATGGTTGTGTGTCTTGAGAAGGTATATCCTTCATCAAATAAGGTTCCCCAACCTCAGAGTAAAGTCATGGTTACCATGGGGTTGGTTTCATGAAGGATAATTATCTCAAGAAACCCCAGGGTCCACAAAAGTATCTCTTATTATGCAAAGTCAATGGGATTTCATGAAATGAATCACTTCCATGGTTAATGGTTCTCAAAAATCCATGGGAATGTATTTTGTGAAATATAGATACCTATGTGAATCCATCTTGTTTTTTTTCTAACAAATTTAAGAGTTTCAAAAATTCAAATACATATGTTGGAAGTTAAAAGGGAATTTACCCTTAATATTTGGATGGATGGGGGATTTATAGTCATATAGAAACTAGGGATGTCACTTTCATGAAATCTTACACCTTAGAAGTACTTTTCAAAAAGTTTCCAATAGGGAACAGTGTTTTATGAACTAACATACACTATGTGAAGGTTACCATCTCAAATTTTACCATGGTTGGGAAATATTCACGAGGAATCACTCATTATTTATGGTTTGGTACTTCATGTACTCATACCCTTAGGTGGAATTTTATGCTATATTAAGTCATATATTTCTTTAAAATGCTTTTCCATTTATTGAAATCTCATGTAACAAATGTATTTCATCATCAACAAATTACCCCCAAAGAATGGTAGCCGATGAAGGAGATGAAGGTAAGATTCTATGGGGAAATTTCTAGGAATTAGTGATCTAGGTGCCCTATTTGGAAAAATCAACCAAACCCTATGCTTATAAGTATGGGTGGGGGTCCCAAGGGGGCCATAAGAGTTTATCAAAAGATAGTTCTTTTGATCTCTTTTTTAAAAACTCACGAACTTAATGAGTATTTTTTTTATTTCGACCCTCACTACTCATGAAACCTTTACTCCTCCATGAATAGTAATTTCATGACTAGCCTTTCATGATGCTTTATATGTTTCATGAACTTGAACTTCATGAACTAGTTCTATAAAAAACTAAATGTGTTAGAAAAAATGGTTTTTGAAGGTGCATATGTTGTTTTTGCACGATTAAGGGAGATGGATGGAAAAATTATAATCAATGAGAGATTCTACAATGAATTATATTTAACAAACTTGTTGAATTTTTGATGGAGGTATAACATGATTAACCCCCTTACAAGAGGCTATCGTTATATGGATTTAGGATGAGGGATGATGTGTTCATCCCTAGTGATGACCAAGATGAACCAACCTACTGGTTCAAGAGATCCAAGGTGACATCTCTGTGGAATAGGGATAAAAAGGCCCGCATTGTGAAGGAACATACATTACAAACTTTATAATCTATTAAACAAAATTAATGTGGAGGTGTTGGATGAAGAATCATCCCCTTTGAAATATGAGAATATTCTCAAGGATTTTATGGAATACACTCTCAAATGTTGAATGGAAAATGGGATTTTTTTTCCAGTGTGGAAAATTTATAGACAAGTGGGATTGGGTATAATTGGTATTTAAGTCATGTCAAGTGTTTTTTGAAGAGATTAAAAAGGTGGTATTGGAAAAAGTAGAATATAATTAATAATTCCACAGCTACAGGCACCAAAATATAATGTCTAAGCAACTAATAAGGTGGTGTCTACGGACCAACACATTCATCCTACATCATGGGGAGGTCAGAATCAACTTGTGGGACCTCTACTAGATTGTTTATATCCCAATGCAAGGACCCATTAATGATTAATTCCTCCCTTTAATGGGTTTTTGGGAGGGCCATGAGCATATTTTATCCATATAATGAATTATACTATGTCTGGTGTAGGTAGAGCTCAAATATAAAATGGTGATAAAGGATATCTCTTTCAATTATTGTTTTTTAGTTTCTAAATGAGCTGATGGTCAAGATATTACGGAGGCCTCACCAATGTCCAAATGTGTCTATGTAAGGCAAGGATCACTCGGAGTGGATAATTCTATAGGCAAGTCAATGTAACCTATGGGGATACAATATCAAGACTAAGGGACCTGTAATTAGAATTATGGGATTTATTTTGGTTCTTATCTATTGTTGGATGGTCCTGGTTCAGGATTCCCACATTGGTGTACAGTCAGAAACCCTTATCGTGGTGGTGACACTGGCAGTTTGGCAGGGTATCAACCTAGTCATGCCAATCTTGGTGAAGTTTTATCAAATTTTGTGCAACATCATCCAGAGGAAGACCACATTCAATGTGTGTAGGGTCATCTATTTTATGTATGGCTAGGTCACCATGCGCATGGGGGTATTAATACATAAATCTCATATCCCCTCTTGATACCACCATCGGTCCATCAATGCTCAAAAATTTTGAGACTCGACCTCTCAAGGTGGTTCAATATGGCATTATGATGAGGATTAGGATGGATGGTAACATTATACTCCATCAATACCCTTTTCCAATGGGTAAAATGATATATGAAGGATTGGGGGTAGTGGATAAATGGTTATACCTTCTATCCTTTTAAGTTAGGGTACTAGTTTTGAGAGTAGATTTCAAAGAAATATATAAATCATAAACCTAAAACCATTTTTTGGGAATATAGTTTCTTTTGGAAACATACAACAAAGGTGTACATGGGGGTACATTCCAAATCTCATCCTTCCGTTATCTGGAAGATTTGGAGGAAATTTTTCTATAAGGAAGGTAGAGGAATAAATGAGTTTTTGTTGACCAATGTCATGTATTGGCTCTTCTATGAATTAACCGTCATCTTGTAAAGTGTTTATCATGGGGAGATGATGAGGTATCGAGTCACACTTTTATATGACGCAGAAGGGAACCTATAGAAAATGGGTCAGGGGAATGATATTGTATGTAAAGAATGCAAAGGAGGTAGGGTTGGGCCGGTACCAATGGGGTGTATTGGTCATAACTATCGTAGCTCTAGAATAAAGGGTATAATTAGTAACATAACTTTTAGATAAATGGCATTGGGAGGGAGGTGGGACCTCAGGAGTTGTTCTTAGGATGCATACCCAGGATTCAAGGAAGCGGGTGTGCCTCCAATATGTCCCTAGGGATTTTGTTTCCCATGATTCTTGGGGGAGTTTGAGAATCCATATAAAAATAACTTCTCTTCATAGGATATGGTAAAATATTAATTATGAAGGGACAAACCTATTCAGGAAGGTCCATTCATGGGAAGGCTTCTATTTTCCCCATTATGTGGTGGTGAAATAAATTGTTGACATGGAAGACCTCGTAAATTGTAATGGTGTTGTGAATTCCCTAACCAGCCAAGTGAAGGTGCTACTGGGTATGCCTTCTCCTTTGGATCTTCTTATGGATCAATTAGACAGCATTTTGGTCACCGGTGAAGACATGATATAGTTTAAATCCTAGGGAATTGATTCTTACATTGAATCCCATGATAAGGTAGATATGGTTATTGATCAGGTCAATTATTTTATGATATGTGCCTTGACTGTTACGTATCCTCCAAGATTATTGTCTAGATAAATTTACACTTGTGTGGGAATCTATGATCATGGCGGGGGGGGGGGGGTGGGGTTCATGATAAACCTCAAGTTGAGGGAAATAAAAAACCAACTCTTAGCTGGGTGTGTACAAGGACTCCCTCATCATTGTGCTCATAGGTGGCCAACTATCTATTATTGAGGTGGTGCTTATGGGGTCTCCCGGTGAACCTTTATGGGTTCGTTCAGGATCATTACCACTCCTTTAAGACTTATTAACCCTTTACCCTTATTTATGTTGTTACTCTAATATGTTACACTATCATAATCGCATTTTTTAAATGGAAATACAAATAATTTTGGGGCTCATCCACCAATGTCGATGTTTTGGTCAGCAGATCCTAGATCCAAGTCAACGTTGGTGGATGCTACATCCCAATAGACATGGTTGAGGTTGTTCCATCAACAAAAATTAATTAAGGATGATTTGGTATTTGGGGAAAATATCGATGATCTACAAAAGGTGGATTCTAAATATGATCCCTCGTCATAGGTGGTTAGGATCATATAATCATCATAGATAGTTGACGAGGCAATGATGGTTGAGCCTACCTCGGAGCTACTGTAGGAGGTGACTACTAGAGTTGAGGCCTCAACGAAGGTGATTGAGATCACACCACCAATAGATATGGTCTAGGAGGCCATGATTTTTAAGACATAAATAAATATTCCATAGGAGTTGGTTGGGTCTCTCGTTGTAGGTGAAGGATCTGATGGGGATGAGCTTCACCTAGACTCAAGGCTTAGCAATCCTGAGGAAATGATTTTAGATGATCTTTTTACTGATGTTTTTGTAGTGTTTCTTGATTGTGATCCAACACCACCTAAGTAGTTTGAGTATTATGGATCCAATGTTACTATGTAGAATATGTTCATTCGGCACAATTCATGGAGGAGTGTGCAGAATTTTATCACTTTCACTCTGTTGGTCAATCTGCCAAACTCGGTAATTTCTTGTCACTATTGGCTAGTTAGACTGGGGAATGGTGGAGTAGACTCTAGTTTATCCACACTCTAGAACAAGAATTTATAATATAACCATTTCATGTTGAATGGATGGATTTTGAAACTTCTTAGTAAAATAATAATTTTGAGGGCACACATGCACTCCAAAAAGCTAAGGAAGATGTCACACAGTTAGAAGGTCAAGAATGAGATCAAATAGTTTTTTTCAATTCTCAAGTAATGATCATCATCTAATTAATGGATTAATTGGTGGTGGAAAAGTTCTATGGTCATATAAGATACATCATTTTTCGGTGAGCTCCAGGATGAGTAGGATCAATTGTGAATTCATGCTAATGAGGTCCACCTCACGGTTGAGGTGGCAGAGGTGGAACATAATAAGAGATTGTAGGGATTTTATTTATACATATAAAAGGCTATATGAGTTATAATTCTCAATCACCAGGTTTTTTCCTTTGGTAAGATTACATTTTTTTAAAATAAAGGATACGATCTAATGTGTGGATGAACCTAAACAAAATTTTGAAGTTTTTCTATTTTTTAATTTCCCGTATTATTAAATGTGTTCACATTCTTACATCTCAATCATATTTATGAGACAACCAATAATAAATCCTTAATATTGGATGATTCATTAATGGTGTGAGAAATAAGGGACAAATATAATATTTATCATCTGTATGCGAGTGTCAGATCAGGTCTGAACACTTGGGACCTGAATTATCTATTGATAACGTGGAGTAACCTAACCAAGACATATTTGGTTGTAGAGTGGGACTCTCTACACAATTGTCTTTTTTTCTCGATTTTTTTCCAGTTCCCAAATGGGGTAATTATAGGGGAATTGAATTTTTTCCAAATAAAGGGGATGAAGAGTGTGGATCAGGATGCCTAGGATCTGGAAGACAAAGGTGGTAACATAATGATAAAGGGTGACTTATAACCATGTTTAAAACATAGATTTCACTATATTTCCATCATGTATTGTGATAATAAAATCGATATTGATCATTTACCATGTTCAAAACATGTGACCTATCAAACTTTCATTGAATTCTTTCAAATTTTGTTCCAAGAATGATAGGTGAGCTAGTGTGGCCCAGCACTATTGTCTCTAGGGATTCCATTCATATGTGAAATATAATGGGGGTATAGATTTAGTAAGATTCAAACCATGGGTATGAAAAGATGGAATTTTCTAATGGAGTTCAACACAATATTGATTATCAAAATGTCATTATGAGTACATTAGATGGGTGTATCGGTCAGAATGAAGGTTATACTCATCTTGTAATGTAAACATTATCTCAGATGCCAATTTATTGTCAATGAACCCATATGGTGTGGTAAGTGACTAAAACCAAAGGGTAAAATGGAATCTTAGGTTAGGGAGTAAGATATTTTAGTTTTACATCATACAATGGGGACAGCAAGCACAACTTAATGTATTATGGGAAAGACGTTGAATGTGAAGATTAACATCTTATCGTGAGGATGATACATAATAAAGTTTAACATCACGTGAGTACAAAAGATCGTAGCATAGTATAGTATCTTTTAACTATGTCATAAAATTCATGTGAATAAATTCATCCCTTACAAGGTAGTGGGATTCATGAGAAGGAAGCACAATGGGTGGAACCTCATAGAGGATTTTTTGATGAAAAGGGAGGGAGCTAAGATTTGGCTCTAACTTCTGCAAGAACTGATGGGGTCTACCAAGCATAGTCTGGTTTCATGGGGGCTTATCAATGAGCCTCGTAGGATTTTTACCTCTCTATTTGTTCCTTTATTTTTATCCAAATCTCTAGAGTGAATTGGGAGGTGGATAGAGTGACTTTTTCAAAGATATCCCGTATGGTTTATCTATATAATAGTCATTTGTGCCTCTTACCATTGGAATTTTAAGGACATGATATTGTAACCAATGAGTTGTGAATGTTTTACGGTTATATTGACAAGACCAAAAAGTTTTGAATAGTTAAAATTTGTAACACAATGGACCAAGGGTTTATGTATTTTAAGGTCATGTATCTGTGATCCAAAGGGGAAAGATGTGTCCTAGAGATGTTTATGCGTCATAGAAAGAAAGGTAACCAAATGTTAAGGGATTTCCAAAGAGTAATGGTGCCACAAGAAACAACCATGGGGTGAAATTCATGTAGTTTAAAGTCTTGATGCTTGGACTTGGGTGCTAGTATAAGGATGCAGAGTTCGGACCAAAATTTATGAGACTCTATTTAAGGGATTCATTAGAATATAAATCTTGATTTAGAAATTTTTTCCCTAGTTTCTATGACCATGTGAGCATTATTTTGTGTGAAAAACAAGGAATATCATGAAATTCAAATTTTCATAGGGTAGAGCATAATAAGTGTAAAATAGGTAGACTTAAGGAATTCCCAATAGTTTCGACTCACTTAGTCATCATATAAGAATGTATGGGAGGATGACGCATAGGGTGTTGAAATTAACATCAGATAAAAGGTAGGTGGAATAGAAGGAAAAATATTTCATCTAAGATATGGACTAAGGAAAGGGGTGACTGACAGTCTAGGATAACTATTGAACATGTTCAAAACACGAGATCCATAGTCACTCTATAGTCACTAATGAGGAATGAGAATGCGAGATCAACTTTTGACCATGTTCGAAACACAGGTGCTAATAGATGTCATTGAATATTTTTTCAAGGCATATGTCTAGGATGGTAGGTGGGAAAATATGTTCAAGCACCATTTTTGTATGAGAGGCATGTTTAAATGGAGGAATTATGAAGAAAAAAATTTAAGGAATTATAAAGTGTGAAATTGGAAGCGGGGATGCCTTAGGTGACAATGACTCTGGGGAATTCTATACCCTACATTTGATCATTAAGGATAAGTATAACAGCAGGCATGGATTAAGCCTAGGGCTAAGGGGGACATTAAATAAGTTAGTTGTGTGGATAGAATCAAGATAAGATATACAGGTCTCACTATGTAGCCCATGATAATGGAAATCAAGCCACATGTAGTTTTGGAATGGGGTCTAGTATGATATTATTACCAAGGGGGAAGAAGTGAATCCTCTATGATGAGGACCCACACCTTCATGTAGTTTCCCGACCTATAATCATGACATATAAAAATCTCATATTTATCATATGATGCATCCAATGTTTATCACATAGGGTTAGGATGAAATTTAACATCATATTTTGAGGATGCTAGGATTTTTAATTTAAATTCATATATATTGGATTATGGTTGCTTCCATTTTATGTTCATGGAGATTGGAATTTTGGGATATATGTCTTGAATTGAATTTTGTGACACAAAATAGTGATAACCCAATGTGAAGGGAGGGCCAAGGACAGTCTTCACCATGCAAGCTTCCAAGAAAAACATTACAACGGTTAAACACATGATGATAATGGGGGAAGACTCTACAATGAGTTAGTGATGGGGATGGATATAGGATATGATATTTGAGCATCACTACATATCCCATGGGAATAGTGGTCAATCCAAATGTTGTTTTAGAACATGGTATGGTGCAATACCGACACCAAAATGGTGATGTCCCCTCTGGTGAGGGTTCTAATCCATCTCAAATTTATCATGTTAGGCATCATATGTTCATCATATAGGGTAAGGGTATAGTTTAACATCATGTTCTGAGGATGTTGGTTTTGGTCATCTCACATTTTTCATGTGAGGTATCCTATGTTCATCATATAGGGTATTTTTATAGTTTCACATCAGGTTCTTAGGACATTGGATTTGGTCATCTTACATTTTTCTTGTGAGGCATCATATGTTCATCATATAAGAAAATGTTATAGTTAATATCATGTTCTAAGGAAGTTGTTTTTGGTCATCTCACATTTCTCATGTATGGAATCCTATGTTCATCACATAGGATAGGTATACAGTTTAACATCATGTGTTGAGGATGTTGGGATTTGTTTTTTAAATCTATACAACTCGAACTATGAATGGTGCTAGTTTATGGTCATTAGGATTGGACCAAGGGGAGAATTACTAGTTTAATTTCTTAGAGATAATTCCAATGGTCCATTTATGGTACTATTTAAGAAACCTATAATTTTTAGGATGTGTGATGGGCTCCCCTCCCTTAGAGATTAAAGAGTATGCACTATTAGAATATACCTTATGAAGATCGTAAGGTATTTCCCACACTTTTTTCCACTTAAGTGAATGTTTTCTAGGTATCATTAGTGTTTTTAGTGATAGTACCATGTCACCTTAAAGGGATGATCAGAGGAGAACCTACTTATTGAAATCTTATTCTACCTGGTTCTAGGGCCTCTCTAATTTATAAAGCACCTAGAGCCTATTTCTCTCAAGGGCTTCCAACTCGGAGATAAGAACATCTATTATTCTGTCTAGAATTTGATGGTCATAAATGGTTATTTATAGTGATGTTAGATGGAGCTCTATAGGTAAAATAACCTATGTTATACACACTTGGTAATATGGGGTCACTCTAGTTGAATTTAGAGTTTTCGTTCAATATTATCTGATGGAATTGAGGAGATTACCATGTCAAGTCTTCATGTTCTATCGAACAATATTCTATAAGAATTTAGAGTTGGTTTTGTTGAATGCCTCAATATATCCATTTTATTACATAAAATAATGGGAACTGTGGTTGGATCAGATATTGTAATTGAAATATATCTTTTTCAACTCATCAAATCAATATTTAGTGCCATTTTCTACAAGAATGGTTTGAGAAACCCTAAACTGATGGATGGTGTGGGAGCTCAAAAAACACAATAATAGAAAGGGTTTTCACATAATTAAGGGGTAAAAATTGAACACACTTGTTGTCAAAATGAAACTGAACTATAACGCCTTTTCCAGTTTGTATTGGCCCAGAAAGTCAACTCCGAAAACTGAAAAGGGATGAGAATATTTATTCTTATGGAGAATACTGGCAGTTGGTGCAAACAATTGGCATGGATCCTACATCAATGACACCTATTGGTGAATTCAATTCATCCACACAACATGACAGGCTAGAAGTACCCCAAAATATGAATTTGGTGCATGACCATCAGTCATTACTTATGGGATCTATAGGATCCATCATGTCCTTCTTGCATGACTATAGGTATCTCCTTCCCATGGATATATCTAGAGAAAATTATGTCAAATCCAAAAATATAGAGAGTCTTCTCAATATATAAGCCACTCTAGTGGGTGAACTGTGCTTCATGCCAGTGGATTCACACATGCTCGAGTAAAGGTAGTGGAATAATATTGGGATAGATGTACTCAACTAAGGGAGTCATCCAATCAAGGCACTCCTTGATTTCACGGGAATTTTAAGGCTCTTGTGTAGGAGCGTTGGTGGTATCCTAATGTACCTTTCAGTTTTTGTCATCTTATGTAGTGGAGGTGAATACCCTATGGTGTGCCGAAAGAATTATTAAATCATCCTAGATAGGATCTAAAATGTATTCTTTCATTATTTACAAAGTATAAAATCATATATTCTTTGATTAAGGAACATTATTCACCATTATCTAGTGATTGAAATACACTATTAGCTGATAATCCCATTCTAATAGAGGCACAACTTCTCTATTTCTTACAATGCAGTCACCCATGACAAGGTTGATGACCAATTTGGAGTATCCTTTCACATGTAAATAGGGGAAATAAATTTCAAGGGACAACTTGAGAACATTAATAATAGCCTGATATTGTTCCTTGTTATTAATGAAGCCTTTTACAACATGAATGTGTATAGAATGATGGATTTTACAAGAGTGATGAAATCAATCCCAAGGTATATTCTATTGAGATTATGGTAGTTGATCCATATTCTAGTTGGTCTCTAAGAGTAATCATAAAAATGAATCTTCCAACATGGTGTATCCTGATATATAACAGAATGGTTTCATCTAGAAAATCATCTTCTAGGTCAGTTCCTCAAGGATTGTGTGCATAACTAAGAATTTTTTCTGATCCTTTCCCTTATCATATTTATTTTGGATGAGCCTTATGTCAAACATCAATATGATTACCACCCAACATGCCAATGTCCCACTTAGCATGGGTCAATTTAGAATATATTTTAATGGTTCAAAAAAGGAAACAAACTGTATCCCATGGTGCTATAGGTAATATCACAAATTCCATTCTATGAAAACCAAAACATGACAACTCTCATAAATGGGGGATTATTTGGTATCTATTTCAATGAGCATGTAGATGAGATAACATAGGTTCTTTTCAGTGCCTCGTCATTATTCTGAGCTTGATGGGAACCAAGGGACCATTCTAAGGTGTTCACATATAAGACAAGAGACTTTTCAAAGATGGTCGGCATCACAACCGGAGGCTATAGTTGACACTTATTAATATCCAAAAAATGTCTAGAAGTCATCATTTCATTGTAAAGTGATTCCTTTCATCATGATCCTCAAGAAGGGATTACACTTTCCAACCATATTTAAAATAAATTGGAGAATATAGTCTATGGGGCATTGGAGGCCTCAGACCTCTCGAAGGTTGCATTGGTGAGGATTTTTATTGATAGCCTAGATTTTCATGGGATTGACCTCTATGCCTATATATCTAAAAAAGTATCCAAAAAATATTCCATTGGTAACCTGGAATGCACACTTTGATGGATTCATTTTCAAGAGGTGGGATTAGAGGAATCCAAACACTTTATCAAAATATTTGAGACAGTCCCGGTGTTGTAAATTTTTCACCACTAAATCATCCATGTAACACTCAACTAATTTCCCAAAGAGAGGTGTAATGATATAGTGTATCACCCACTATTATGTGTCCCCAGCATTCTTCATTCCAAAATGCATTAACTATGAGTAGAGATATCAATGGGGTGACTTGATGGTAGTGGTGTCTACATCCTCAGTGTCCATTTAGATCAGATTATACCTGGAATAAATATCCATGATGTAGAGATCCTAAAAACTAGTCATATAATTCATCAACATCACTTCCCTGGGATGGGGAAAGTCAAATGCCTAATAATGGTGGTTAGAGACACAAAATATGATACAGTGTCTAATATAACCATTCTTATTCTTGACCGGGACAATTTTGGCTAATAATTTACGTGGAATTGACCTCTGATATGACGTTGTCTTTAATAATATTCTCAAATTCACCCTAAAACATGGAATCATGTACAGGATTAATTTTTCTCAGAGGATTGTTGAACCCATGGTGACTCACTAGGAGTCCAAGATGATGGATTTAAATCTTGGGATTGTGACATGGAATCTCATTATTTCTCCATGAAAACACTAAACAATGTTGTTTTGGGAAGGCCATATATTGTTTTTGTTACTCTACCAACATGTTTACACTGATTAGTGACAACCTCATATTTTCTTCAGTGTTGTGTTTTACCTAATTAAACTCATAAATATTGGTGGATACACCCTCTTGAAAGGTATGAGAGGAATTATCCAGATCTTCTTCATCATCTAATATAGGGGATTAAAGGAAGAAGGTAACTCTTTCAAATCCGATGGAGGTACTAAAATTTTATATGATGAGGAGAGTCTTTAATTTGGAAATCTATATTTGTAGATAATATAGTAAAAAAGTCTAATGATCCAATTCTATGTAGTTTCTAACCATGAGTCCCACTCCTAACATAAAAGTAATGATGACAAATCAATTCCATCGAGTCAGCCCAACTTTGTGAAACATGAGATAATATAGTAGATTCATTCTCATGGGGTGAACCTATTAATAATTTATAAGGGTGGGAGCTTCAGTTATCTATCCAACAAAACTATTGTAGGAGTATGAGGTCATTTTTTAGGAGTCCTTATTTGGGACTATGAAACAACTTCACAGGTCTGTTGTGGTGGGTTCTAACTGATGGATTAAGAGGAAGAAATTGTTTTTATGTCTTTCAAAGGATCTTATACCATGGATGTCAGATCATTAGGGGAATTAATATTCTCAACCCTATCAATATGGGGTTTGTTTCCCTCTATTTTTTGAGTTTTTGAAATCTAGATAGGAGGATTCACAATAGTTAAAAGGGGATGAGTCACCCTAAAATACCCCTACTAGGTCATTGAGGAAGTATTTGATGCACCGGTTATACAAGGAGGGCTCCACTTCCGGAAAATGAAGCCATGGCCTTCCAAGTAGGGTTTTATATGTTTTATTCTATGATAACACCATAAATTCATTACTAACCAGAAGGAAACTGAATTGGGTCTGTAGATAAATTTTTCTTCTCAGTTTTTTTCTCACTTTTTTCTTGCCCATGAATTTTCTAGTTAGAAGGGATCTGGTCCCCTTTTGTGACATCATCTTTTAGAGTGTTTGGGTTAGTATGGGATTGATATAAGTGATAATATTCACTAGGTATTAGAGGATATCTACTCCATTGATCTGTCTAGTGATATAAAATTAGTGTATGTTCCCTTGAATGGAAGCACCCTCATATTAAACAAAAAATTAAAAGATTTCATAATAGTCCTCGCATTCATCTTCTTCGGTATAATATGATTTAAGAGTGGATAACTCTATATCAAACTAGAGAGGGATCATTATGTATTATAAAAGAAGAACACACATCGCCTTCAACATGTGAAGCTTCTTGTGAATCAAGAGCCTCACTGGTATGTTAGAAAGGTGCTTTAGCAGGACATATTTCTAGGTGACGTTAATGTTTTTACCTATAGAGGGTCGTAAGTAATGTCCTAAACATTATTTCTACTGGAATATCCCCTAAATATTCTTAAATGGTGTCATCCTGAGGTATTTGAGGGATTTTTATGGGGATCCTCATCAATATTTATTGTATATAAGTATATTTATTCAAAAAAATCACATAGGTGTACTCTATTTCTTCATCGATATATTATTCATGGGTCAGAATAACTTTAGGAGCATCTCCCAATTCAAGAGGCATGAAGTAACCAAGGGTGAGGGATGGTTTTGGAACTGATGGGGAACTCTGATTTCTTTTACACTAATAATTCTTGATCTTTCAATACTTGGAAGCATATGATACATATGCAGATGCGGTGGCCAGAGGCGACATGGTAACAATATGAGGTTCTGGTTTTCTCTAGCGATAACGTACACTACAGTGGGTGTGAGAAACTATCTTTTGAGATAACCAATCATTATAAATCTACATTCCTCACATATAATTTTATTTATACTCATCCAAGTCATTGATTTCACTATTTGGGTTGGTGAATACATGTGCTACCTATGTCAGAACATCACCCAATTTTACTATGTCACATTCTACTTAGTCCTAGAGAAATCATCGAAGAAAAATCACTCTTTGATAGTATTTGTAAGGATCATGTAGCATGGGAAGTGGTTTACACATTCAATGAGTTCAACCTCTTGGGGTATCTTTCATTTTGGAAGCATTATAATCTAATTTTCTATGGAAAAGATGATGTACCTCGGGACCTATGCGTCCATGAATGAGAAAGAATTTTTCTTTCTTTCGAAAAATGGAACCCTAGGTGTCTGGAACTAATGTGTGGATATTGAAACATTATCTCAAAAATGTTTTGTTAGAAATGGATACACCTAGAAAGGTTACACATGATGTGTATCTTTCTATTAAGGCTCATATGATAAAGGAGAATGAAGGTGAACCGGCTCGAGAACCCTTACATTAATGGTAGTGGATGTTTCTGATTTCACAAGCATTCACACATGTTATGAAATAGGTAATGGGAATGATTGTTTCTAGGTTTACTAAAAGGCTTATTATATAAATTTGGATCTCCTGGAGAACTCTCAAAATTACCACAACTAATTTTAGGGAGATGATGGTAGGGACTAAATCTCCTTTTACATTATCCATACACATTGTTAGCAGTTTTTCCTAAGAATAATGCATGTCAAGAAAGTATGGGAGTCCATTATATTAGTAAATGAGGTTATAAACTCACTCATTATGCATCTTCTTTCATTTAGAGAGTTCATTGATGAAACTCTTTCACATAGTGGAGTTGAACTAGTAAAGGATATTCCTATAAAGATCCATCCAATTAGAAATAGATCCTAGGGGAAATCAGAAATACCAAATTAATGTAGGTCATTATAAAGTCTATAAGAAAACATCAGAGCTTGGAGGATTCCTATTGTTATAAATTCCCTAGAATTGGGCTTTATATTGATTAAAAGTGGGCCAGATATTATATTGAATCACCCATATTATTAATTGGGGTGAAGTCTAGATTTATAAATTCTAACAGTGGGAGCGTTTGGTTTACCCATGCTGGATATTTTTTTCCTTAAGAGATAATTGACACCTAACATGTTTCCAAAGCCTCAAGGTGGGTGGTTAAAGTATATTTTATCTCATCCTAATGAGGATTTATGGTCACCAATTCCATAGCTAACTCATTGGCTTGGGTGGTGTTATATCCTTAATCATGAGGTGGATAAGAATACTACTTAGGTGGATTGGGTGACTCATATTCTAGACATTTTTTAAAGCATAATCTTCTTTATATATTGGATGTGTAAGTCCACCAAGTTCAAATATGATTTATTATCCAAGAATAAATAGGTTCCCAACTAAAGGATAGACTTGGCCCCTTTTGAAATTTTCATAGATCTGTCACTATTCAGAGATAATTTTGGTTGTAAGCCTCATGAAACATTCAATATTCTAGAGTAGAGAGGCTATCATAGAGTCTGACTTCATTTCCAATGTGATATTTTACAGATAGAGGATCTCAACAGACCCCTTACCTTTTTATTAATACATTAGAAGGATAAAAGAAATGTATTGTTAGGTGGAATCCCAATGCACAATGTGAGTATTTAATAATGAGTATAACCACCTATTAGGGGATATACATAGTATTGGGTTACTCTTTGGGGTGGGTTCTCCTTATCATGTAATCTGTTGGAGACCTAGTTTCTCATATCCATAGGATGGTCAATAGCGATGATATTCACTATAACAGTGGTTAAATAAGATCCCTTATAGTTAGTGTGCATGTCTTACTAGTGATCCCATTATTTTCATGGGATAGGGCTGAATTGGAGGGCAACATACTATCCCCATCCTATAATTTGGATATGTTGAGACACCTATTCCATTATGATTTAAATCACAATGACGATCATAAATCTGTTCTGTTGGAAATTTTAGTGGTATTCATACATTTTATAGTGCCTAGCTACGAGTAATGTTTTGATTTCAACTGTCTTACATCTTTGGTGTATGGAATCATGATTTTAATAGTTTCTTTTAAAGATCAGTTGATGATCCTAAAGGTGTTTGAGAAACACCGATATATTTTGGTGAAATAGTCTTTCTTAGTTGTCTGTGAGGGACTCTAGGATAACAATGCCCAAGGATTCAAGTGGACATGATGTGGCAGGTAGTTGTTCAGTGTCTAGGATCCCCCATAAGTCCTCTTTCTCATTAACCATAGGATCAAACTACTCTTGATTAGCCTAAACCCTAAGTAGAATCATCCAGTAAACTAGTAGTGGAAATTAAGTATAACTTCTTGATACTGATTTTCTACTATGTGGGGTTTCACATGGTCCAATCATCCCCTAAAAATTTAAATGTATTTTATATTGAAATCCAACTTCAAGACCATGTTCATATTGATTAGTGTGTTCACAAATTCCTTATGAGAAAGAGTGTAAACATCCCTTTAGGGCACAAAGGAGTTATCACTGTCATTTGAGGGCAACAATCTAGATCCTAAAGACTCTCCCAATTCTTATGTGTAGTTGGAGAGGTAGGAAGCTAATGGAGTTAGAGATGTTTTCACTTTAATTCCTTTGAATAAAGCTAAAACATCCACAACTAATAGGTACTTATAGAGGAATTTGGGGACTTTTTAGACCACGATGATTTTGGTCATTAATTCTTTTTATAAGGAATGTAATTACATTGAAGTGGAGAAAACATTCTTGTTTATAGGTTTTTTGTTGTGTTGGTTCTTAAATATTCAGATTAAAGAAATTTAATTCCATTATTCTCTACTTATGGGGTTTATTCAAGTATAGGACAGGTGTTCATAGGATTAGATCTACTTTTTTAGGAAATAGAAAATGTTTTTATCCATGTAATTCAATTTATTCATTCATATATAGAAGGGAAATGTGCAACTAATGCATTTTCAAGAAAAGGGATTCATGGTTTCATTATTATAATTTACAATGGGATTGGGTAATTATCTAAATAATGTTTGATCATTGAAAAGGGAGATTACTTTAGCCTTCATCATTTTCCCCCCTACGTAGTGTGGGGGTTTTTTAATTTTTTGTATTAATGTATGTTTTAAATTAATAAAAAGTTAATTATCATTCAGTTTGCCTTAGTTGATGGGATTCTTCCCCCAACTCTGGTAGTGGAGGTGAAGGCTCCTTCATTGAGTCATATGTTGTCTTAAAGTCTGAGACATTGATGGTGACATGAAATTTCTTATGGTTATTCATATAATAGAATGAGATTTCTACAAGATTGAGTTTCTTGTAGTCTCGCAGGTTTCTTCCACACGTATTGTAACATGCATTGCAGTCACAACCCCCATGACCGATACTTACCCTCATTCCCAGTGATGGGTCTTCGGAGTAAGGATTATCTTTGGCATGTGTAAGACCTTCACATCCTATTTTCAGTATATTGGGGAGTAAATTCTTATTGAAATGTTTCATCATGGGATATCCCATGATGGTTTTCAGTGGCGCCAATGATGGGAAGATTCAATCTAACTTGCTTGATGGACAATCATCTTATAGATCATAATCAGAAAAAGATAGTTCCTCATGAGGTGTTTGAAGGGGTAGTATAAGATTCTCTAGTTTTTTATGGGGATATTAGATTTGGGGAGAGGCTTCCTGATAGAAAAATGTTCATGGACTTCCCACAATTTTGACACCGGGTGTTCTAGACCTAGGCTGGTAGGGTATGGTTGAGATGAACCTTCTCTGCAACATTTGGGGATAGATAACATCATCATCATGGCTTAGTTGGTACCCTCCTTGGTGGTTCATTGGTGGTGATTTCTATCAGTGTGACCCGAACATCCCTTACTTCATTAGTGTATGGGAGTAATATCTTAAATAATTCTAAAGATAGGATCACTAAATGGTTTGTAGTCATGATTTGGGGAGATTTTCCCTAGTGAAACCCTTGTGGATGGTGGATTTGGCATGGTTTCTTGTCTTATAGAACATTATGAGCCATATAACTGGTTGGGATAACCCATTTATTCTTATATTGGTGAACAAGGGAATCGATAACCATCATATAGAATAGCTTAATATGGGAGATGATGAGAGTGAGCTCAATAGTCCTGGAATATGAGACCATCATGGTTTGAGTGTAGTGGTGTGGGATTAACACACTATTATTCCACATTCACCCATTCCTATTAGAGATGGTTCATCATGTATTTGATTTGAATTGGGTTCTGTGGAAATATATAGAAATATTATTAAGTAAATGCATTATAAAAGTGATTCCCAACAATCCAAACATCATTATTTCTTCTCTAAGGTGAAGGGAAGGTCCATGTTAATGATTCATATGATCATGGATGCCAAATGAACTTCATTTTCACCTATATGTAGGATCATAGTTTCACCCTAAGCCCAAAATCTATTTGGTGGAGGCCTGGTTCCATGTATCTATATCTTGGCATGCTCAAATTTGATATTTTCAAGCATTACTAATCTACTCCCTATTTTAAGTAGCAGAATTTCATGTCAGGTTCACCATTTTTGATTTTGACACTTTTAGGATGGGTTTTAATGATGGGATAAGGACACACTCATCTTTCCTTATATTTACACTTTCAAATGGTGGGAAACCTCCATTACCAAGGTTGGTGGTGTTGGATCCTTGACCAAAATAGGATGATGGGATGTCAGTTCCTCCATTTATGGATTCCACTTTGGAGCTCATTTGATAGTACAGGTCTCCCTTAAAGATTTAATTCATGTTCATGAAACTCATTTATGGCACCATCTCGAGGTGGATCTTAGTTAATTACAATGCTTTTATCAAAATAGTGAAGAAACATGTGGTCATAGTAATGTTGGTCATGTCAGATTATTTTTGGATGTTAATTATGTTTTTCATCAGTAAATTCCTCCTCTTATAAGGTAGGAGGAATCTCTCATATAAGGCATATTTGGAATGGAACCGAAGGCATATTTGGTCTGATACATGGTAGATGATATCAGGGGTGTAAGACAACTAGTTATTTTTAACCAAGTCATCCCATTTTTTTTGTATGGGATAAAGGTTGTGGACTATGAGATATTTTTTAGGTATTTTGGAGATTTTTAAGACACTGGTTTAATGTTTTGTGGAGATAGATAAGTCACATGTTTATTTTCTTGTAGAGAAGGGGTTTTTGTGTGTTCCCATGAGGAATATGATCACACCTTAGATTTGATGGTAGTGTGGAAAAAATTCCCCCACAGGGGGGGAGATGATCACACGTTAGGATTTGATAGAAGTGAAAGAATGTTTTTCCCCATGGGGGAAATATGATATCTCTTTATTATTTTCTAGTAGTGTAGAGGATCAAGGGATCAAACCTTATGGAGGTACCCTAGATGTGTTAGGATTTTAATATTGAACAACATGGAGGTATCCTGTATGTGTTAGGATATTTTTATTAAACCTTATAGAGGTACACTATATGTGTTAGGATTTTGGGATTGACCCTCATGACGGTACCCCAGATGTGTTAGGATGTTGGGATTGAACCTCATATAGGCATACTAAATACCTGGTTAGGAAATAGGGATCAAAAACCACATAGTTTGATGAAATATTTTAAATTTGTGTGATAGGTCTAGTCCATGTAGTTTAACATCATGTGGTAAGGATGATCATGTCATATAAATAGAAATAATGAGAGATGGCATGGGAATTACACATAGATGATGCTTGAATGTTTAGGGGTCTCATAATAGGTGTGGAGTTTCATTCTATACAAGGAGATTCATCCCTTTGTGGTGGAAATAGGTGTGGGGGTTATCCATAATGTTGTCCAAATATAGAAGTTTCAAACCTAGTTGGGGGAAGAGTTATAATACCATGATGATCATGCAGGGGAATCCTCTATTCATCACATGGGGTAGGAGGTGTGGGGTCATCTCATTCCAGTCATACATGTGAAATCATGCATTCACTATACAAGGTAATACTATAGTTTTACATAATGTTTTGAGTAAATTTTCATGCAGTTAAGCATTGTATGACTAGGGTGATGGGAAAAGAAGTTTTACATCATGCTGCTTGGACATTGTTGGGACCTACACCCAAGGATACCATTTCTAGATGGGAGAGGAATATCTAGAATAATACCTCACTAATAGGAAACATGATCATGCACAGAGTGAAGATCAATTTGATACTAAATCAGTCATTGTAATTGTCTTTATATGTAGGTGAATCTATTCCAAAACTACATAAAAATTCTAATGTGAAGATTTGTATTCCATTTTTATGGAACCAAACATTACACACCATTCCAAATCACTCTGATATTTCCCTATACATAGAATTATCCTTAAAGTCATTCATTGGTGTTTAATCTCATATATAAAATTTCCCTAAATCTAGTTCTCAAGATTTATAGTTTACTTAATTTGATACCAAAAGTATCACTCTAAGTCTAGTAACATGAAGATGGTGTTCATATTACAACATCGATACAATATATAAGAGATCACAAGCTAAAGGATCAAATATTGTGGTAGTCTTGGGAGACTGGATACATACTTTATTCCCATAAAATATTTGAAAACAAGAAATAAAAGAATAGTGATAAATTTATTTTATTTGTTCATGTGTACCCCCATAAAATTATTCATATATCCTCTCTTGACATCCCAGGGAAAGAAAAACATAGTAAAGTGTTAGGTAAGATTCTTAGTAAGGGGAATCATATGTCAAATTCAATCACAACATAATCACAAAAATAACATGGACGAAATAAAAAAGTATCAAATAAGATATGTAAATAAAATTATATAAGGGGGATATATACATGGATTGCATTAAAACATGAATAATTACATGGATAATGATAACTTTTTTCATAATGATACAATGTGTAATGTTAGTCCTCATAATATTACCATAAAGGTTTTACACCAAAACATCATACATATATATGTAAGGTGGATTCCAAATACCACAACTAGTTTATCTCATGATAGATACTGATGCATAAAGGGTATATAATGGGCCTTTTCAAAAACTTAATAAGTCAAATTCCTCAACATATTAATGAAATAAATAACTACATAATGTATAATCAATATAAAAAATTGTATTTCAATGTTATCCCGCAATATGTCAATATTTTCCGTAGTGTATAAATATATTTTAATAATCTTATCCATCAAAGGAAATAATATATATTTCATAATTAGATCATATCCCCAGTGAAATATAACAATCCTTATTATATAATGAGATAGATGAAAACCCGTTTTTACAAAGACCATAGAAATTCACTTTGAGAGAAGAAAAAATATCCCTTTATTTTGAAAACACTTTTATAGTAAAAAATTTTAGAATAATGATAAAATGAATTTATTTGAAAAAAACCAATGAAGTATATAGAGTAATCATCAAATTAATTAATTTTTATGTTATTGGAAAAAAATAGATCATTTAGTAATCATTAAAATTAAAATTCTTTTAACACTTTTTGTAAAGTGTAAAAAGTAACTTGTTTGGGCTATGAAAATAGGATCCCTTCTAAACCATAGTAGTAAAAGTAAAATATATTTTCAAATTTCTTTTAAAAATCATTTTATCATATTAAAAAAAAATTGAATCATTTTAGTGAATATATATTCATGGAATAAAAATAATATTGAGTAATTAGAGAAATAAAGTATGTTTTCCTTCAAAACAATATTTTTAACATTTCAGTGCATAAAGAGGGAAAAATGAATGAAAAAATATGTAAAAACTATAGATAATAAAATTAAAATAAATTACATGGAATTTAAATAGATAAATAGAATATAATATATTTCAAAGTAATTTAAATATAATCAAACCTAAATAAAAATGGGATTTTATAATAGACCATTACTTTGGATTTCAACTATATTAGTTGCATTCAAACCTCCTATGTAATAAATATATAATAATTATTTACATTATTAATAAAATGATATAATATTTTTAATTTATTATAATCATTTTTAACTAATTTATTACCATGTCTTATATACATACAATTTTTTGTCATCATGTTATATGTTTTGAGGATGTCTAATTCACTGTCTGAAAACAACATCTATATGTTGACCATGTAAAAAGTGGTAACTTTTGAATAACCTAAAAATATTAAAAATGAAAAATTTTATAGTTTTATACAATAAATAATGTTTTATAACTAACCATGAAATGATTTCATGAAAAATGATACATGTACCTTCATAAAGATGGTTTTCTAAACATACATACGAATATCGTTTACATTTTTATGTGGATAGAGAATTAGAAAGTTAAATATCATTTGTACCTTATTCAATAATTATTTATTAATTAAAATACTATATATTCAAAATAATATATCCTTATTACCATACATGTTACAGGTGAATGAAAAATGAATCATATCGCTTCACGAAGGTGGTAGTCCACACGTACGCATGAGTGATGTTATCACATTCAAATAGATGGGAAGGTTAGAAGGTAAGAGATATATTATCATTATAGATTATTAATAATGACATTAATATCGTTTATAAACATTAAATCTATTATAAATATCAAACATGAGGGTGGTGATGAAAAACAAATTACATCGCTTCCTAGATGTGGTATTCCACACATATGTATGAGCGAGGCTTTTAATTCCCATTGGATAGAAAAGTAGATTATTAAGGGTCACCCAATTATTATAATAAAATATTATTATATGTAATATATTTCATTATTTATATCATTAGAGATAGTATAAAATTAAATGAGGTTGAAGAAAATTAAAATGAAAGAACAAGATTAAGAGTTATACGTCTTCATTAGAAACATTCCTTTAGCATTTGACTCAAGACATATTAGGATGGTCTTATGGGAATACCAGATGCGATGGGATGTGGATATGGTATATAAAAAGTTTTTTTGTAGTTTATTTACATAGATAAGTGGATTAAAATTTGTTAATAAGACTAGAGAGGGGTTTCCTTTTATTAGTGAGGTGGGTGAGAATCTAGTAAATACTTTAAATATTATTATATATTATATCTATTACTCAATTAAAGAGTTTTAAAATTTAAAACATTAGAATATTTGAGATATATGGTTTAAATGTGATAATAAAATATATTTGTAACAATTTTTAGGTCATTTTGACCACAATGTTTTTATTTTATCCCCCTATTATCCAATTATAACCATTACCATCGTGAAGAATTTTTACCTGAGTTACTATTAATTATTACAAAAAATAAAATTTCACTATTTAAAAAAAATTACATTACAATTTATAATTTAGAAACAATTTTAAACATTAAATTCATATATTATGTAGAAATTATATTAATAATTATCCCATAAAATGCAATGAAAACTATTTTTTGGAAAGTGAATTTTTCAAGCATAAGTTGAATTTTTTCTAACTTTTTTTTCTACTAAAAACTTTTATATCAATGATTGTATATTTAATAAAATATATATTATAAATATTTCATTAAAATCATTCATCAATAGATATTATTTTTATTTAGTAATATATTATGTAGATAAAATCATTTTTCTTAAAAAATAATACTTTTTACATTGAAATTATTTTATCATAATTTATAATCATTATATAATCATTGTATGATTATTTATAAATGTTAAAAAAATTATTATAAATATAAGGAAATTAGTCATGTACTACATTCTCAATGATTCATAACTATTCATCTCTAAGAATAATGTTTAAAATTCATTGTAGATGTATTTATAAATAGTAAGATCAAAAGTAATATTCATCACATAAGATTAGAATTTTTTTAATAAAATATAAATATTTCAATTATACTATTGATTTTTGATTTAAAATTTCATTTACCCAAATTGAACATCGAGTGTTACAATGGTGGTATCAGAACTCTATGAAAAATTTAGAGGATTTTAGAATCTATTCAAAGACAAAAATCATTTATTTTTTGTTTATTGGTAATTCATGAATCAAGTTTTTAAATAGATGAAGTGATTTAATATTTAAAGGAATACCCATAGAGTGCTTTTAGAGTTGAAGGAATTTGAAAATTTTCATATATGTCAAACCAATCTATTGCGGTGACCATTTTAGTGGTAATAATATGAGTGTGGCAATGAAAAATAAACTATATAATATAGGATGGAAAAATACATCATAGTTAATATGACCAAGCGAAAGTGAATGGAATAAAATATCTGTTAGGGTTTTAAAAAAAGTGACAAATAATTGTATACCATTAATTCATTACAAACCATGCTATGGTATATTTCTGTGGAAAATGGTTGGTGTTAATTTGCTATGTTCTAAACTAGGATGGACTGAAAGGCTATGCGTGTTGACCCATGTTAGTAGTAATATGGCTAAATTGGGGGGGGGTGTTGATTGAGTTATAAAATCTTTAAAAAAACTACAAATTCCTTTTCAATATTAAGTTCATTTATATAATGGAAAAATTTTAAATAGAATAAAGTACCACAATATATTTTATAGAAATTCAGGGAAAAAATATCTTATAATCTCTTCACCAACACTCTGTCTCAGTGACCTTGGTGGTTTTTAAAATTTTAAGTCCATTTTCCAATGAATTACTTTCTTGAGTTCCTGCAGTAATCACTTGGTAGTAGTAGTTTAAAAGATATTTTATTGGGCTCTAATTAATTTACATAGAACCTTCGCCCACACTCAATATAAGTACTGTTCACATAAAAAAGATATAAGAGATAGATAAAAAAAATATTTAGTTTATGCTCAAAATTAAAAAATGAACTTATAGTTTAGAGGTATTCCAAGGGAATACATTACATTCATAAGTGAATCTCAAGGAATAATTATAAAAGTATAAGAGATATTTCTTAACGACACAAGAGTAAACATCATATTCGTTGATTTGAATAGGTCTAGCTTGCAGATCCAGAATAAATGTTGATTTATATTCAAAGTGATAGATAGATTTACATTCATGTTTATGTATTCCTTTAATTTTTATATAACTCATATATCCTAATATGTTACTTATTTCGAGATCCATAATTTTAATCTGTATAGAATGTTTTTTCAGATTGATATTTCCATAATTTTATTGTAAAAAAGTATTGAAGTATAAATGATATAGTATTTTTCAATTCCTAGAAATTTAAAATATTTTGGAAGCTATGCACACATTATTTGATCAAATTTTACTCAAATTCTTCAAAAGAAAAACATTCTTTTTCATAAAATACTTCAACAGTGTTAAATAACCTAGGTTGTAGTAGCACATTTGTGAAACCAAATATACGTAGGAAATATCTAGGTAAATGATTTTATTTTGGTGAAATATTTACATGGATCCAAATTATTTATATATGGTTTTTTATTAGTCTGAATCAACATAATAAAAAATGATCACATATCCACATACCCAATTTTTCATAGATGAAAGAACCACATGGCCATAAACATCCCATATAATATTCCACATAATTGAAAACATGACATTATATATATTTTGTATCTAAAGGCTATGTATCATAATTTTCATAGGTATGTTAAACATGAAGGAATTCCATAAATAAAAGAATCGACTATATCAATTATTTTGTGTAATCAAATATATTATAGATGAGAAATCTAGGTAATAAAATCTATCTTTTAGGTAAAGTATATGTTTCGAAAGTATCAACATGATGGAAATCAACTTATCTTATTTCATTTAATAGCTAATATCACATAGTCATATTTTATCATGGATATGACATAGAATAAATAAAATTTTGTGTAAGATAATTTCATGCATGTAGAAAACTATGTCATTCATGACAAGGAAAAAATCATTTTAGGGTATAATTTATTTCAGAAAATTAAAATATATTCTGAAAAATATTTTAATACTCTATAGATTTCTATTACGAACATCATAATGTTTTTTAGTATAAAAACATATGGAACATGGTATATTTTGGAATAATATTTTTTGTACAAAAATCACCATATATTTTTTCATCACAAAACCTATAAGGTAAACAAATAAATTTTATTGTTTTTGATAAAAAATTACAATATAATATAATGGACATAGGAGTTAATAAAAAAAATTGACATATGTACTCCATTTGTGATATAAAAAATGAATATGGTATAATAGATAAAACATAGTCCATGTGCCCCACAACTTATAAAAATATATACAAACATTGTATATAGGTTAAATATTAATTAGGAATTGACTTAGATAATAAGGAAATAATCTATCAAATAATAAGGTTAATAAACATCATCCCAAAAACGAAAATGGAAACATGAATTTCATTAAATATAAATAAATGTACAATATATGTATTTATGAATCCATTCACACGAATAATGTAAAGTTCGATTGAACAAAATTTTTTGTTTGAGGAAATTATTTTCCGAATGAGGAAGGGGATTAAGAGGTATATAAATGTTATGTAGTAGGAGGAAAGAAAACTCCACCAACATTAATCCCAAAAATAACATTACCCTTCATATAATGATTTTCACTACCAAAGAGACTCATAAGTGTAGCTAGGACATTGTCACATTACATTGAAGCTGCACTAAATTCATAATTTCCTATGGAAATGAGTAATATTGGTCATGAAGCTACATGAGGTGAATATGGGGTAGTGGAAGACTCTAAATTTTGATTCTCTTACTGATAAAATTTGGTATGACCAAAAATATGATCCAACTCCTATTTATATCTAAAGTACCTATCAGGTAGTGTAACTCCCTGACCCCAGTTACCTAGAGTCGGTGCATTATTACATAACATTGGCATGATCACAAGAAGGATAAAATCTCGAAATACTGATTGGTTTAGTAGCCTTGGAAACACTAGATATATTCATAATGTTTTACATTACATCATAGAGTGAAAAACTACTACAACAACACAGTCTCAATATTTCACACTCATATCCCCACATAAAATCCCTGCAGGTCATTCATAACTTACTTCCTCACATCCAGAGAAAAATAAAACATAGAAAAGGGGTGAGCTCAAATGCCCAGTAAGGATAACAATATAGCGGAAACTTTCAAAAATAAGCATAAACATTTAAGGCAATGTATAACTAAAACAAAAGCCTTTTAAACTTGAACTTCAACATAGTATGGAAAAAGTAAAATGAAATAATGCCATTTACTTATTCACTTGGATATTCTACTAATCTAATAATCACATGCAATATCAATAACCACTTTCATAATGATGGAATGCATAATTCCAGAATATCATAACCACATAGCCAAGGCCTCGTGCCAAGTCTACAAATAAGATTTTTCCAAGGCCTTGTGCCAAGACACTAGTTTGTCTCATGAGACCTACCAATGCATCGAGGAGCTATAGCGGGCTCCACCCGTCACATATTAAGTCCAATGCATTCCCATATGAAAAGGTTTAAACATAACATAAACATTCGTATTAAAACTAGCATACGAAATGTCAATACTTTCACCATGAATCATGAATGGTATAAAAATAGCACATCCACAGTCAAACATATCACAAAACCTTCAATACAACATAGAAGTTTTGTATCATAATAAATCAACTTCACATAAGCGTAAAATCCAACAAAGGATGTTGACATAGATGAAATGAAAACTCTTTTTAGAGAAATATCTCTTTTTATTTTGAAATCATTTAAGAGCCATATAAAATAAAACATTTTCTTTGAAAATATTCTTATAAGATTTTAAGGGAAGCTTTGATGATTTTATAACGGCGGAAAATAGCCGCACCTGCCGTATAAGTTAAAAAAACATTCTTACCTTAATTCTGTTGAAAAGGTTAAAAGGACCTTGTTTTGAAAATGACAGAAATATTCCTTTATAAACAACTTATAAAAGTCAAAAAGGGTATAAATGACTTTAACTCATATTCTAGTAAATATTAAAAATGTTTTGAAATAAATTTTTAAGAAACATGGATGTCAATGATAAAGAGATCCCAGTAGATTATTACGTATAAACAACCTCGGATAATGAAGAGATTGTGAAATAACCCTTACCTTGTACTTTTCCTTGGTTGGGGTAGGTTAAACTCATGTATAATGGTGAAATAATTGTTATTAAATTATACAAGAATCATATATATTAATATGATATCATATATGATATTTTAACATTGATTTGTTAATAATATCTTTGAATTATCGTCGTTTCGGGTGTTAACTTACGCGTTTTATTTTATATGTTTTGTTACATAAGTCGTGTTTGTTATGGATAGGTTGTATATTATTCATATCCAAAATGATATCAAGTCTTTAAACATCATTTTTAAATCATCAAATGATAATTATACTTTAATGGATACGATGGAGAATGAATCTCATCGCGTTCGTGGAGACGGTAGTCCGTACGTACGCACGAGCGACAATATCATTATTTTGATATTAAAAAAATATATAAATGGATGGTATATGATATATAAAGAATCATTAACATGTTATATTTATTATTTACATGAGTTACACATCATTATTATACCCATCCAAATAATAATATATTGAATAACAATTACACCACGACGTGGAGATGGTAAGCCGTACGTACGCACGTATGGTGAAATGTTATTCAAAGGGTGGATAGAATACTGAATATGGTTGTACCATATTTATAATAACATCACAGTATATATAAGATACTATAGTTATTATTTTATAATGGTAATAACAAATAAAGAAGAAGTGGAAGAAGAAAGGAACTTGAAAAGGGGTGGTGAAAACATTACCTCTTCTTCGGGTTCTTCCTTTTGATTTGATCAAAAGGGATCCTTAGGTTGGATTTATGATCAAACTAAGGCCTCTATGTTGTAGTGAGGTAAGTTTTGAGAGTATGTGGGCAGAGTTTGGCCGAACCAAAAGGCTTTGAAGGTGTGAAGAAATGAGAAGGAGGAGTGCCCTTTTATAAGAGGGGTGAGGGGCACCTTTGGAAAAGCTAGAAATATTAATTTATAAAAAATTCCTATTCGGTTTCTAATGGCTCCAAAGTTTATTATTAAAAGTTTAAGGTGAGTATAGGTCTAAAAAAACTCAACCAATATAATTTAGACAGGTTTGGGTACTTATATTAACCTTATCTTTAAGTATTAACTCTAAGTTAATTAGTTTCACTTTTACAATGTCTCTTTGTATTTTTGTATTATATGGTTAATAAACATACCATATACATCTAAGAGACCCCCAAGTGGTCCATTAATGATATAACTATCATTATATAAGTCTCTTTGCTGAACCGTATATTTTTAGGAATTTAATATCAATTAATAATATAATATTTGTTTTAAACACTCTTTTATGTCAATTTGGACACTATTCAAGAATTGATTTTTTAAAAAATCATAACAGAATTATTACTTATAAAAAAGTTAATTGAAGCAATCATAACATGTCATATTAATATTTAAAATTATTTTAATTTATAAAAAGTCTCAAATTATATTTATTTCGGTATTTATAATATCAATTATTCTAATTTTTCATTAATTAGGTAATTACTGCATCATAATTGTGTCATAAATAAATTAAATTATATAATGTCTAAAAATTATAAATAAAATATAATTATGTAGGAAAGCTTTTTAGCTTTCTAATTAATATTTACAATCGAAAATAAAAAATATATAACACTTTGTAAAAATTGTTTTTCTAAAAGATATATGCTTGTGTCATTTTTGTATTCATTTTAACTTAATTAAAATAAAGTGTCCCTATCACCTACAAGTTGCTCCATGGGGTCCCAAAATCGACCCAAAGATGCCTATGGTCGAACATGTATCATTAAATAAGGCTAGGACACGTTTTAGGGTAATTTAGTATTATTATATTATTATTTGTTAACCCTTATTTACCAGATTTACCCTTAACCATGCTAAATAAAATATTTACCGCAGTAATTATTCAAAATGTCTAAAAATAAAATTTACCTATTTACACAATTTGAACATCCTGATTCCAAATATGGAATCCATTTTTCCAAATTCAAAACACAGAAGTGGCAGAAATTAATTTAAAATTAATTCCCGTTGTTAAAACAAAAAGCGTGTTTTTAAGAGATAATAACTATCAAAAGATTGACACTTGTTTATGTCCGGTTTAATTGTAAAATTATGTCTAATGACAAACATTATATTAAATGGTAAAAATATATTCTAAATATACTTTAAAACCACTCAAATTTATAATTTATCACTATTAATTATTTTGATTAAAAAGTTGTTTTTAATTAAAATTTAGTAATTGTCACTATTCATCAAAATATTAAAGTTATCTGAAAAGTACCAAAATTTCACCTTAGGCTAAATTCGATATTACGAATCCAAAAATGAAGTCCATTTTAAAAAATAAAATATATATAATTTCAAAAAGTAGGTATTACTATTCATAACGGCTAGTTTGATTGGTTATGGTGTGTTAGAATTCAGTGTTGCGTACAACACAGGCTATCACATTATTCAAAGAGAAGCGTACTGTAGAAGCTTGGGGTGTTACATTCTCCCCTCCTTCAAATAATTTCATCCTCGAAATTTCTGGAATACTTATCACTTGAAAAGACTCGGGTGGTTCTTCATCATAAGTTCCTCGGGTTCCCACATTGCCTTTTCCATCTTATAGTTTCTCCACAAAACTTTTACCAGACGCGTCGTCCGGTTTCTCAGTACTTGTTCTCTTGTATCAAGAATACTGACGGGATCTTCGCAATAAGACAGATCGGGTTCTAGTTCTAATTCCTCGTTAGTGAGTATATGCGTTGGGTCAGGCATGTATTTCCTCAACAGAGATACGTGGAACACATCATGAACTTTGGAGAGACTTGGCAGCATTGCCAATCGATAAGCTACATCCCCAATTCGTTCTAGAATTTCGAAAGGTCTGATGTACCTGGGACTCAATTTACCTTTCTTACCAAAACGTATGACTCCCTTCCATGGAGATAACTTCAGGAAAACATGATCACCGACTTGAAATTACAAATCCTTCCTTTGATTATCGGCATAGCTCTTCTGCCTACTTTGAGAAGCTTTGGTGTGATTTTGGATTACCTTCACCTTTTCCATCGTTTCCTCCACCAGTTTTGGGCCTACATGTTTTCTTTCACCAACGTCATCCCAACAGGTTGGTGTATGACATCTCTTTCCATATAAATCTTCATATTGTGCCATCTGAATACTCGAATGGAAGCTATTGTTATAGGAAAATTCTACCAAAGGTAAATACTGATCCCACATACCCTGAAAGTCAAGTGAGCAGGATCTCAACATATCTTTTAAGGTTTGAATAGTCCGTTTTGATTGTCCGTCTATCTGAGGGTGGTAAGCAGTGCTCAAATGAAGTTCAGTATCCAGGGATTTCTGAAGACTGTTCCAGAATCTTGAAGTAAAATGGGGATCACGATCAGAAACAATCAATAGGGGTACTCCATGAAGTCTCACAACTTCATTAATATATAGTCTTGCTAGATGTTCCAGTGGTAGATCTTCTCTTATAGCATGAAAATGTGCTGACTTGGTAAGATGATCAACAATAACCCATATTGCATCATTCCTTCTAGGAGTCTTTGGTAGTCCCTTGAAAAATTCCATCGTAATATTGTCCCATTTCCACTCCGGTATGGGAAGAGGTTGCATGACTCATCCAGGTTGTTGCCTTCCATCTTTTACTTGTTGAAAAACCATACATCTTGACACAAAATCAGAAATCTCCTTCTTCATATTGTCCCACCAAAAATGTTCCTTCAAATATCTATACATTTTGGTGCTCCCAGGGTGTATAGAGAAATTGGAACTATGAGCATCATCTAGCAATTCCCTTTTTAGATCAGGTATATCGGGAATACAAAGCCTCTTCCCAAATTTCAAAATTCCATCTTCATACACAAAGTCTCTCAGTCTCCCATCATTCATAGCTTTAATCTTCTTTTGAAATTCTTCATCATCGGTCTGAGAACTCTTAATCCTTTCTATTAAAGATGGTTTGGCAACCATTTGAAAAAGCGTTGATGTTTCTCCTTCCCTGGTTATTCCCATGTCCATCTTCACTAGATCCATAAAAATTGGATCCCTTTTAATTCTCATATTGTTCAAAACTCCATGATCTTTTCTGCTCAAAGCATCTGCCACCTTGTTTTCCTTCCTCGGGTGGTAGTGTATCGTGCAATCATAATCCTTGAGTAATTCAAGCCATCTCCTTTGCCTCATGTTGAGTTCTTTTTGTGAGAAAATATACTTCAAACTCTTGTGATCAGTATAAATCTCACATTTTTCACCATAGAGTTAGTGCCTCCATATCTTCAAAGCAAAGATTAAAGCTGCTAAATCGAGATCATGAGTAGGATAGTTTTGTTCATGAATTTTCAACTGTCGTGATGCATAGGCAATAACCCTATCATTCTGCATAAGGACACAACCAAGTCCTTTCTTCGATGCATCACTATAAATTACGAACCCATCATTCCCCGATGGCAGATTCAATATAGGAGCATTGACTAATCTTCTCTTAAGTTCTTCGAAACATTTTTCACACTCTTTTGTCCAAACAAATTTAACCCCTTTACGTGTGAGCTTCGTTAATGGGTTAGCCAATCGGGCAAAATTCTGGACGAAACGTCGATAATAACCTGCCAAACCAATAAAACTATGTACCTCAGTTATACTCGTAGGTGGTGGCCATTCTTGGATTTCATTGGTCTTAGAAGGATCAACAGAGATTTCATCTTTAGAGACAATATGGCCAAGAAAAGAAATCTCCTAAAGCCAGAATTCACACTTGCTAAACATCCCATATAATTCATGCCTTCTCAGAGTCTTCAAGATAATGCGCAAGTGATTTTCATGATCTTCGTAGATTTTGGAGTATACTAAGATATCATCAATAAATACCACCAAAAATTCATCGAGATACTCCTTGAAAACTCTATTCATCAGATCCATGAATACAGAGGGTGCATTAGTCAATACAAATGGCATTACAGTAAACTCGTAATTCTCGTACCTGGTTCGAAATGCTATCTTCGGAATGTCTTCCGTCTTCACACACAACTGATGGTATCCAGATCGAAGGTCAATCTTTGAAAAGTATTGAGCTCCATGCAGTTGGTCAAATAAATCATCAATGTGAGGTAGGGGATAATTGTTCTTTATTGTTATAGCATTGATCTCCCTGTAGTCGATACATAACCTCATAGATCCGTCTTTCTTTTTAACAAAAAGAACAGGGGCCCCCCATGAAGAAACACTAGGGTGAATAAATCCCTTATTACTCAATTCCTCTAGTTGTTTCTTTAGTTCAACTAATTCTACAGTGGACATTATACAAGGGGTCTTTGATATAGGCCTTCATCCATGAATTAAATCAATGGAAAACTCAACTTCTCGTTCTGGAGGATGTCCAGGTAAATCTTCTGGAAATACGTCTACAAATTCATTCATAATAGGTACATCCTCTATTTTGAACATTCCTTTCCTCACCCACATTTATTTCATTCTCTTCCTCCCCAATAATTGAATTTAGTTGAGCTACTGGGGGTGGATCTAAATAAGAATTAGGTGGTGACGATTATGCTCTAAAGATAAGGTGTTCCTTATCATTATCATCAAGAATCGTAACCTCTTTCTTCTTACAATAAATCTTCGCATCATAGTCCGAAAGCCAGTTCATACCGAGGATTATATCAAACTCAATCATAGGTATGACGATGAGATCAGCAGATAAAGAACATTTATGTGCTCTAATGGGGACTGATTCACAAAACTTTGTTGCAATGATACTTCCCTTATGAGTTTTAACTGAAAAATCCCTTATTAAATAAAATTGGAAATATATAATTTTCTTAGAAAACTGGGAAGATATTAAACAATGCGATGATCCAGAATCAAATAATTCATTTGCTAAACTTGAGGAAACCATTAAATTACCTGCCACCACGTCTTTCGGAGCTTCTACCTCAGCAGTAGTGATAGCATAAGCTTGGCCTTGGTCCCTTGGCCTTTTCTGAGGTAAGTTCTCCTGAAACTTAGGAAATTCATTTGAATAATGTCCCATCTCCCTGAAATTGTAGCACTGAACATTTGTAGCTTCCTTCTTCCCCTTGCAATCACGAGCTTGGTGGCCTTTTTCACCACACTTGTAACAGACTCCCACTCCCTTCAAACAAGTATCGGGGTGTTTCTTCCCACATTTACCATAGGATGGATATTCAACCTTTCCCTTCTTCCCCTTATTTCCATTCCCAGATTTATCAGCATGTCTCTTCTTCTCTTGTTTTGCTTTAAATTCATAGGACTTAGAGAATTCCTTTTCGGTCTTGATAGCACATGAGACAATGTCTTCATACGACGAGAAGGATTGTGAGACTAATGCTCGATGGAGAAATGGTTTTAACCCATCAAAGAAACGATCAATATTACTTCTTGGGTTACGTATATAATCTCCAGCATACCTTGCTAACATTGTAAAGTTATCCTCATACTTTGCGACATTCTCATCCTCCTTCTGTCTCAGACTCAGAAATTGCCTTTCCATATCTGCTTGATGGTCGCGAGGAAAGTATTTTTCTAAAAACAGATCTTTGAACTCCCTCCATTCCATATTTGATACTTCATCATCTTCTTTCGTGTTTTGAATCAATGACCACCATTGATCAGCATCTCCAGTGAGGCGGTAAACTACCATGATAACTTTTTCCCTTTCACTACTCCCCAAATCCTGGAATATTTTCTCTAGGGAATTTATCCATTGCTCAGCTACTAAGGGATTTGTACTCCCATTGAATGTTGGTGGTTGTTGCCTCATGAATCGATCTAACATTGATCCTCCACGCTGTGGATCAGGGTGCTCCATACGGGTAAGGTTATTATTCATAACCTGAGTAAGTTGTCCCAGTATGGTGATTAGCTGATCGGCACCAGTTGCATCACCAGCTCCACTATAATTATCTTGAGCAGGAGGGAAATCCCTACATGGAGTGCGTGCATTGATACGGTTTCCATTTCTTCCACTAGGCACCATTTCTAAACAATGGTATAAACTAGATCAGTTTCTGAATCAAAATACATAATCCCATACTTACAAAACACTTAACATAAATTGAACTATTAATGGATATAATCAATAATCATAAAAATGTTTTCTTTGAGGAAGTATATACTCATAAAACCTTCATAATGATTTGTAAATAAAATGAGAGTTATCCTAAGCATATCCCCCGGGAGTGTCGTAACCAAGAGTGCAGCAAGGCACGTTGTCATGCACCAGTTCCCGTTCGAGTCTAGCTCAAAGCGGTGTTTTCGGGTTTTACCCCTAGGTACATCTGTGCAAGAGCCGCCTCTACCTGCTCGTATCCAGACAGGGATGTATTGCTCGGAAAACTCACAAAATATCTACAATACCAAAATTCTAGGAAGTTCTTCTATACTAATCCTCAATGTTCATCTTAGGTCTACGTGCTCTGATCAGAGTTTATCTAAATCTAGCTTCCAAGGTTTGTACTAAACTTCCTCTGATACCAACTGTAACGCCCCAACCCTAGTTACCTAGAGTCGGTGCATTATTACATAACATTGGCATGATCACAGGAAGGATAAAATCTCTAAAGATCGATTGGTTTAGTAGCCTTGGAAACACTAGATATATTCATAAAGTTTTACATTACATCATAGAGTGAAAAACTACTACAACAACATAGTCTCCATATTTCACACTCATATCCCCACATAAAATCCCTGCAGGTCATTCATAACTTACTTCTTCACATCCTGGGAAAAATAAAACATAGAAAAGGGGTGAGCTCAAATGCCCAGTAAGGATAACAATATAGCGGAAACTTTCAAAAATAAGCATAAACATTTAAGGCAATGTATAACTAAAACAAAAGCCTTTTAAACGTGAACTTCAACATAGTATGGAAAAAGTAAAATGAAATAATGCCATTTACTTATTCACATGGATATTCTAATAATCGAATAATCACATGCAATATCAATAACCACTTTCATAATGATGGAATGCATAATGCCAGACTATCATAACCACATAACCAAGGCCTCGTGCCAAAACTACAAATAAGATTTTTCCAAGGCCTTGTGCCAAGACACTATTTTGTCTCATGAGACCTACCGATGCATCGAGGAGCTATAGCGGGCTCCACCCATCATATATTAAGTCCAATGCATTCCCATATGAAAAGGTTTAAACATAACATAAACATTCGAATTAAAACTAGCATACGAAATGTCAATACTTTCACCATGAACCATGAATGGTATAAAAATAGCACATCCACAGTCAAACATATCACAAAACCTTCAACACAACATAAAAGTTTTGTATCATAATAAATCAACTTCACATAAGCGTAAAATCCAACAAAGGATGTTGACATAGATGAAATCAAAACTCTTTTTAGAGAAATATATCTTTTTATTTTGAAATAATTTAAGAGCCATATAAAATAAAACATTTTCTTTGAAAATATTCTTATAAGCTTGTAAGGGAGGCTTTGAAGATTTTATAACGGTGGAAAATAGCCGCACCCGCCATTTAAGTTAAAAAACATTCTTACCTTAATTCTGTCGAAAAGGTTAAAAATGACCTTGTTTTGAAAACAACACAAAAATTCCTTTATAAACCACTTATAAAAGTCAAAAAGGGTATAAATTACTTTAACTCATATTCTAGTAAATAGTAAAAATGTTTTGAAATACATTTTTAAGAAACATGGATGTGAATGATAAATAGATCCCAGTAGATTATTACGTATAAACAAACTCGGATAATGAAGAGATTGTGAAATAACCCTTACCTTGTACTTTTCCTTGGTTGGGGTAGGTTAACCTCCTGTATAGTGGTAAAATAATAGTTATTAAATTATACAAGAATCATATATATTAATATGATATCATATATGATCTTTTAACATTGATTTGTTAATAATATCTTTGAATTATCGTCGTTTTGGGTGTTAACTTACGTGTTTTCTTTTATATGTTTTGTTACATAAGCCGTGTTTTTTATGGGTAGGTTGTATATTATTCATATCCAGAATGATATCAAGTCCTTAAAAATCATTTTTAATTCATCAAATGATAATTATACTTTAATGGATACGATGGAGAATGAATCTCATCGCGTTCGTGGAGACGATAGTCCGTACGTACGCACGAGCGACAATATCATTCTTTTGATATTAAAATAATATATAAATGGATGTTATATCATATATACAGACTCATTAACATGTTATATTTATTATATACATGAGTTACACATCATTATTATACCCATCCAAATAATAATATATTGAATAACAATTACACCACGACGTGGAGACGGTAAGCCGTACATAGGCACGTATGGTGACATGTTATTCAAAGGGTGGATAGAATACTGAATATGGTTGTACCATATTTATAATAACATCACAGTATATATAATATACTAGATTTATTATTTTATAATGGAAATAACAAAGAAAGAAGAAGTGGAATAAGAAAGGAACTTGAAAAGGGGTGGTGAAAACATTACCTCTTCTTCGGGTTCTTCCTTTTGATTTGATCAAAAGGGCTCCTTAGGTGGGCTTTAGGATCAAACTAAGGCCTCTAGGTTGTAGTGAAGGAATTTGGGAGAGTATTTGGGCAGAGGTTGTCTGAACAAAAAGTCTTTTAACGTGTGAAGTAATGAGAAGGAGGAGTGCCCTTTTATAAGAGGGGTGAGGGGCACCTTTGGAAAAGCTAGAAATATTAATTTATAATAAATTAATATTCCATTTATAATGGCTCAAAGTTTATTATTAAAATTTTAAGTTGGGGATAGGTCTAAAAAAACTCAACCAATAGAATTTATATAGGTTTGGGTACTTATATTAACCTTATCTCTAAGTATTAACTCTAAGTTAATTAGTTTCACTTTTACAATGTCTCTTTGTATTTTTGTATTATATGGTTACTAAACATACCATATACATCTAAGAGACCCCCAAGTGGTCCATTAATGATATACCTATCATGATATAAGTCTCTTGGCCGAACCTTAGATTTTTAGGAATTTAATATCAATTAATAATATAATATTTGTTTTAAAAACTCTTTTATGTCAATTTTGATACTATTCAAGAATTGATTTTTGTAAAAATTATAAAAGAATGATTACTTCAAACAAAGTTAATTTAAGAAATCCTAACATATCATATTAACCTATAAAATTAGTGTAATTTATAAAAAGTCTCAAATTATATTTATTTGGGTATTTATAATATCAATTATTCTAATTTATCATTAATTAGGTAATTACTACATCATAATTGTGTCATAAATAAATTAAATTATCTAATTTCTAAAAATTATAAATAAAATATAATTATGTAGGAAATCCTTTTATATTTCTAATGATAATTTACAATCGAAAATCCAACATATATAACCCTATGTAAAAATTGTTTTGCTAAAAGATATATGCTTGTGTCATTTTTGTATTCATTTTAACTTAATTAAAATAAAGTGTCCCTATCATCTACAAGTGGCTCCATGGGGTCCCAAAATCGACCCAAAGATGACTATGGTTGAACATGTATCAACCAATAAGTCCAGGACACGTTTTAGTGTAATTTAGTATTATTATAATATTATTTTTAACCCTTATTTACCGGATTTACCCTTAACCATGGTAAATAAAATATTTACCGCAGTAATTATTCAAAATGTATAAAAATAAAAGTTACCTATTTACACAATTTGAAAATCATGATTCCAAATATGGAATCCATTTTTCCAAATTCAAAACACAGAAGTGGCAGAAATTAATTTAAAATTACTTCTCGTTGTTAAAACAAAAAGCGTGTTTTTAAGAGATAATAACTATCAAAAGATTGACACTTGTTTATGTCCGGTTTAATTGTAAAATTATGTACAATGACCAAAATTGTATTAAATGGTAAAAATATATTCTAAATATACTTTAAAACCACTCAAATTCATAATTTATCACTATTAATTATTTTGATTAAAAAGTTGGTTTTAATTAAAATTTAGTAATTTTCACTATTCATCAAAATATTAAAGTTATCCGAAAAGTACCAAAATTTCACCTTAGGCTAAATTCGATATTACGAATCCAAAAATGAAGTCCATTTTAAAAAATAATATATATATAATTTCAAAAATTAGGTATTACTATTCATAACGGCTAGTTTGATTGGTTATGGTGTGTTAGAACTCAGTGTTGCGTACAACACACGCTATCACATTATTCAAAGAGAAGCGTACCGTAGAAGCTTGGGGTGTTACAGGTAGTATAGGGGAAAATGATATAATTTATCTAAAATTGAATATATAATATTCACAAATTTCAATCCAATTTATAATAACCTAAATGTAGAATTTTATTATGGATTTACAAAATCTATAATTTTTTGAGAAAAAAATGTATGAGATCAGTTAATCACACTTTTTAAATATTTAATCTGATCATCTAGAAATATCTATGAATATATTTCATTATTCTATGATGTTATGGATTTTAAAAAATTTGACAATCCAAGAAAAATTATTCTAAACTACTCAACTCAAGAATAATATTGAGAAACATAGCTTCAAAAGATTCAATATTATAATTAATATTTTAATGCTACTCTACCAACACGTGACCATTTTGAATAATATTTTTGAAGACAAGTTATGGAGTAGAAAATAATGAAGTGATAGAGATAGGAGTATCAAAATGGATTACCTACCATTGTAGACTATAATTTTCCTTCCTTTATCAGAGACCGGATCATTGGGTTCTTCTTGAGAAGTTAAATTGGATTAACCTTTATGAGTAACCTATATATTTCCCTTCAATTGGGTGTGAAATATTAAAAAATTATTTTTTATTATTCCTTTACAACTTTTTTATATACCTTGGACTCATCAGGAGGTCTCAATGGATCAATGTACGCTAGATTAAATAGATAGAAGAAATTACTCAAGTGAAATAAATTATTTATATCAAATTTTAGTCATTCTATTTCATTGAAAACATGGTAAATCATATCTGATGGTACTGGAGGTAGGTTCATGGTCATCTATTATTGATATTTTACCAATATACTTACCAAATTGAATCAATATTTAGTTTCACATATGTTTTTTAACTCAAGAACTTATTTTTTCAAGGAATCAATTTAATTTTGATTTGAAGTAGATAAGAATAGTTAAAACAATTTGGTTTCTAAAACATTGAATTGTGAAAAGCCGTTCACATCATAATCATCTTGAAATCAGTTTTAAAAATTGAATTCTAATTATTGTTCTTCTATTTATATTTTGTAGCTCTGACCTTATCCTTATAGTCACCAATGCCAGCTTTTATATTCTCAAATTACATAAATAATTCTACATTAAATGATTTTTTATGTTAATAAATACCTTGTCTCTCTCTATCCTTGTTAAATGAAATTGGATCTCAAATTTCTTGGGGTAAAATAACTTCATCCACCACTTTTGTGTTTCTTTTTTACACAGGATCATGAGACCCAAAAATACTAGAATATTCACAGAATTTTTAATTTACATAAAATTTATGAATATGGAAATTTGAAACAAAAAAATATCTTCAAGATTTGGGGATCCAATAGTTATATCTACATCCACATGATTAGGGAAATCCCCCACTCCAGGAAAATTATATGATTAAATAGTTAATGTCACTTCCTATATCTTCACATTCATAGTACATATTCAGGAAAATTAGGAACAAAAGAAACATCAGTAAATTTTTTTCTTCCACTTTATCTTCAACCGATATAAAATTTTCTAATTTATTGACTAAATTAGGTTCCAAAATTTATTTCCTTTTATACCTCCTCCCTCCTCAGTGGTTGTTTCATCCCATAGAATATGTGGTCTATAAATCTCACCCTCAGTAAATGTAGGATGTTTTTTTCTAGTATAGCTTCTCCCCCAAATCTATTTACTATAAGTTTGTATGAGGATGAGTCCGAATTGTACCCAAATTTTATTTAGGATAATTTTTGTGAGTGTATTAATTTGATGACACTTAACATATCCTCCTTCAACCAATCCCACTTCATTAGATTAAAAAATATATAGGATAAAATATTAACAAATGGCTAGTAATTCATATTTCTCTTTTCTTGGATATAATGATTCAGAAAGCATATCACATATCTTTATAGGCTATCTTTACTCTCATATATATCTTGGAATCGTATCTTCTCAAACTATCCACCACATTGAGAATTATCAATTTGAATGAACTTATACATGGACATTATTTCACTATCTCGATCCTTAACCTCCTTTTTAACAACTAATGTGGTAAATAGGGATGTGATAAGATCGAATAGTCCAATAACATATATACTATCCATAGTTTAACTAAAATGATAGCTTCATTCATCAATAAAACATAGGACTTTCTAGTTTCATTTTATGTTATAGAGAACCCTTATTCATTTAACTTAAATGAAATTATATCCAAATTTTTCCCAAATTGAAACTATGAATTCCTATAAAACACAAAAACTTATTTCTTAGAAAAATTACTACATTTATTTTTATCAAAAGAATACTCACATACATGGAATTTGAAGACTTTATTTAGAAGAATATTTTTACTATTTAACCAGGTAATATTGATTTACATACCAAGAATAACTCAACCCCGCAAGATCATTATTTTGGAATTATATGAGGGTATCAGGGTTACTTACTCTATCCTTTTTTATTTCTCAATGATTGAATTTGGTAAAGGGTACTCAATATCCTAGGTTTTTTATGACATCAAAAAGGATTGAAGAGACTAAATTGAAGGATCTCATGTATAAACTAATTTCTCTAGGTTATAATATGTACAGTTTTTTTTCACATACTGGTTTATGTGTGGAAGTGATTTTATGAATTTGATATGTGGATTCTAAAATTAAAATAAAATTAATAAGGTATCCTAAATTTCAATATTATAGTATTTTAATGAGGTAATTTAAAATAATATTGAAACATCATTACATAAATTATTATTAAATATAACTATTTATCTTTTTATATTTAAAATACAATAGAAAAAAAATTGAAAATCTAAAAAAATATATTTCAAAGTAAAATTAACAGTCTTATAAAAAGGTCCTTTAAATTATAATAATCATATTTCTATTTTAATAAAATATAAACTATCATAAGATATAACATTATTAAATATTTCATCTAATTGATTTTTTGTTAAAATTAATTTAAGAGAAACATCACATTTTTTAGTGTTATCTCACAAAAAATGATATCTCAGAACAACGTGATTTTTTTGGAGTGTTCTATGGGATTTATAGAAATATCTTTAAAACTACCATTATCACTTATTATTTGAACATGATACAAAATAAATCCAAATTCCAATAATTTTTTTATTATCTAAAACACAAGCGCACAATAATTTTCATTAGGTTTTTATTCTACTTTGATAGTAGATAATGCAATTGAGTTTTTCTTTTTACAATTGACAATAAAACTAAGGATTTTTCACGAAATTGGTGGGTTCTTGAGGTTATTTTTCAATTTTATCTAAAAATTCCAATATCGATATCTAAAAATGATATTAATTAAAAATCATTTGTTTTTTAAAGGCCACGAAAAAATAGAAATTGATCCTTTCAAAAACCATAAAATTATTTTGGAAGATTTTGAGTTGAATAATTTGTGATTTTATTGGAATCTATAACATAATATGAATATAAATATGATTTTTGGTTTACTAATATTCATATATCATGATCTCATTAATCTTTTTCTATACATCTTGTTATCATTTGGTTTATCAGCTTCATCCAAATCAAGAATTATATTAAAATAGATAGTATTTACTTCTACCTTACTAAAATTTACTCAAAAAACCCTAAGTTAATAAATAATGTATTTTATTTGATTTAAAATATTAAATATTTTTAAAATTTTAAATCACATGAAGAAGTTAATCTCACCCATCACTATATTTTAAACTTTTTTAGTCATGATTGTTTTAGAAATAATTCCATAAAAATTGATTGAAAATACCATAAATATAATAATAAATATCTATTTGAACAAGTAAAATATCTTCTAATAAAGTTTTATTAAAAATAGTAGGATCATACAAAACTATTGTGAATCTACATGATAAAATAAAACAACTAAAATGCTCAAAGAAGGATCTAGTTTCTATTTTGAGACAATAAGGTTCATTAGTAATATTAAAAATATATTTTGGATAAAAAGAATTTTAAAAACTATATTGTTGATCAAAAAAAACATCATCCACAGTGAAATTATTTAAAAAAATTATTTTTCATCAATAAAATATTATTTAATGTTGATATAATAATTATAGTCTAGGGTAATCATAATAGTTTATAATCATAAAATTAGGGAAATGGTTTCCGCGGTATCTATTCATTTCTCTTGGTTGTAACATTTTGTAACAAGTCTATCCTTATTTTTAATAATCACACCATAATATTCATGATTATTTCTAAATAACCCCTTGGTTTATATGATATATTAAATTGAGGATCGGTTAACTAATTCCCAATTTTTTGTTATTTTGAAATAGTTCAACTCTTATTGCATAGCTAATACAAAAATCTCATATTTGAAGGATTATAATTGAAATTATGGATAATGTTGTCAGATAATGGAAGAAAAATAATAAAATTTTCCTATAAATAATCTTGTTATAACTATTTACTCTAATATTCCCAGAAAATTATAAAAAGGGCCATCTTCCATGGTGTTAGGATATCTGGCTAGCACACATTTAGGTTCACTTGTTTCCATATGTTCAAGTTTTTTTCTTTCAAAACCATGTTCCATATGGTCATCCATTTTAAAGTCAGTAAAAAGGACACATATATTATTTTAAAAATAATAAATTAAATCACTATCTTTACTGTTTTGGTAATGAAAATAATCACCTTCTTCAAATTCAACTTGGGATGACTATTCAAAAATCCATGAGTTTTTATTGATAAATCTATAAGTTTTAGATATTGAATAATAACAATGAAATATGCCTCCATCAAGATTTTAATGAAATTTTCAATGACTATAATTTTTTTAAGAATATAACCTCTTCCTCCAAAAAATTTGGTGTATCTAAAATTTGGTTTTATATTATTCGACAGCTCAAAGGGTGATTCTTTAAAACAGTTCAGATTATAATTATATTATTTAGGGAGTGTGTTTTACTAATATCTTCAACCCAAAAATGAGTTGGCAGGCTATATTCACTTAATATAATCCTATAAATTTCTTGCAAGAAATTATTCTTCAATTCAGAAACACCATTAAACTGATATGTCTTATGGGTAGAAGAGGTTTTAATGATACCATGTTGTAATCAAAATGAATCGAATTCCTGGTTTTAAAATTCTTCTCTATTTTCAAATAAAAAAAATTAATTTTTTCATATTTTTTTAACCATATTTGAAAAACATATATAAATAGAAAAATATTTACTTGTATTCCTAAAAAACTCATACAATTATATAAAAATAAATAACTAAAACATATAAAATATATTTACCTCCTAGGATTGTTGTTTTAAATGGTACAATCAAATCCATTTGATTATATTCTAATGGTTTAGAAGTAGAAACCACTTTAATCGATTTAAATGATTCTTTTGATTTGTTACCCATTTGTCATGCATCAAAAAAGTTTATTTTTATCCAATCCAATTTGTTCAAAATATAAAAAAAAAATGTCTTTTAAATAACATTATAAATGAAAAAACATTATAATGTCCAAGAGTTATATACTGAAACCAAGATTGATTTACTTCCCCCATTAAGGTTGTCAATATCATTTATACACAATTATTTAATATCTAATGTAGACGCATTTTCGTTTCATTATGCCACCAATTTTAGAGACATATATATGAAGATAGAACACACCTTTCCCGAAAAATATACATATTAGCCTTCATACAAAATTGTAGAATTTATTATTAGGTTGTGTTTGAAGACATAGACATAGAGAAAATTGTTTATGATAAAAGGAATTTGGATTTATATATTCCATAGATTTATTGATTTTTTTAGCATTGTCACCAAATGTTTCATAGACTCTATAAATTTTAGATAATGAGTGAATGTTGGAATAATATCCACTCATATACAATGAAAAAACACTATCCATGTTATATATATAATTGATATTTAAATAAAATTTCCATACAAAATAAATCAAACAAGAATGTGTTTTGTTATCATATTCACTTTGGCCCTGTAATGTTAACTAACAAGGATTTTGGAATAAAAATCTTATTCTACTGTTTAGAAATGTCAAGACTGAATTTTGAAATATTATGTGAAATAAAGTCATTATTAAGACAAAAAATAAAGTATTATTATTTAAAAAAGAATTATAATAATGGAAAATCACTCTCAAAATAAAAAAAGAAACCTTATATATTATTTTTTATATATAAATGGTCACAAACTAATTTTCATATTGATTATTTATGTGACCATTACATCATATAAGAAATGAATTTCTATTTGTTTTATTATATACATGTATTTGATTGAGAATATTTCCCCCATTTAAAAAAATATATACGAATATTTAAGGGTATGTATCTCATTCATTAGGATTTTAATTTTATCATCATGTTCACCAAAATATTAAATACATTTGTCATGTATTTTTTAATATGAAAACTGTTTATTCTAATCATTCTTTTCACACATAGTATAATCATAAAATTCTCTATTAATTTTATTCTTATTATTGAAGATATCATATTTGACTTCCATAATATTACTACATTCACTTAATTCTTCAAAAGTATGGTTTTTAGTTTCAAAATCATATTCATTAACAAAATAATAAAAATAATCTACCATGATTTCCTATTTTCTAAAGAACATATTATCATTTTTTCTTATGAGATGATATTTATATTTAAAAAATGAGTCATCACTATAGTCTTATAAAACACTCCAGGTAACATTGATACTTATTCTTCCTTCTAATTTAAAATCATGATTCTTTTTTTTCATTTTTTCATTTCTTCTTATATTAAAACTGATGGAAGTATAGATTGATGTGTTCATGTTTTTTATACACATAACATCTAACATATATGACATTTCCATCAATCATTTTTTACATAATGATGGGATTTTTGAAACATAATATTATTTATATAATCCACTAAAATAACTTATCAATTGAAAATGTTAACCATTATATTTGTTTGTAAAATAATACTTATTCAATTTCTGATTAATATATTAATACCTTGTGTGAGGTATTTTCATCCTTAGAAGTAGAAATATTCAATGAATAACATTTCCTTTTAAAAAAATTATTTTCCCCAACTTAGGCTTCTATTTTAGATTCATACATAATATTATTTCAAATTAGGTAAATATTTTTAAAATCCTTCATAGTCATGGAATCTCTTATTGCAGATGATATATAATTATATTATGGTGTAAGTACTCTAAATAATTTATGTGATTGACCATGTTTTGGAATAGTTATTCAAAGTGATGAAATTTTATAATTATTTCTATAAGTATTCAATTCATCGGGGTGATGATTTTTTCATATATCATTTGGAGAGTATCAAACATCAACATAAAAGTATTATATCTTAACTGACTAAAACATTTAGATACTTTGTACTATATTAAGATATTTTCCCATATCTCATGAGTTGTATCACATTGAGATACTAGATTTAATTCATCTAGAATGAATCTCCATATGATGAAATTTGTGGACTTAGAGTTAAAATAATATTCAGCTTATTGATCTTCACTTCCTAACTAAGATTCTCCAGTTGGAATCTTATAAGGGTTAGTCAGAATAAAATATAATTACAATCCATGATTCTTGAGATAAATAAGTATTCTGGCCTTTCATCAACTATTGATTTTTCTATCAATATAAGGTTCTCTAATTATATAAATAACATATTTGATTTTATCCATTATAGTCTTATAGATGAAGAAAATTATACTCTGAATAACTGATGGTTGAGAACTTTTACTCACTACTTTTATACCAGATGTCATCCAAGATTGGTTTCAAAATGAATCAGGTTGTGGTGGTGGGTTGGGGGTGGATTAATTTTGATCTCAAATTTCACACAAACTTATTTAGTGAAATCCTTTCAAATACTGTGGTTAGTTATTTATGATACTAAATTAAAAAAACATAATGTATTATATGATATTTTATAGTGGTTTTGGTCACAAATATCCCCTAGTACACTCCACCATTTTTCTCATAGTGATCATGGTGATTTTCCCTATGTATAATCTATTTCCTAGTGACTGTCTCGATTGAATAGAAGTAGTCATCATGTGGTAGAATTAGGTGAATTAATATTTTACTCGGATCCTTCTATATGACTTACAATATCCTTAACTCACACTCATTACAAGAATTTTTCACTTAGAAAGGGGAGAAAAGTTAGACAAAAATAATCCTCAGTTTAGGTGTACAAATGTAATTATAAACTAACCATAGAGAAATCATCCAAGTGAATAAAATATTTTATTAATAATATCTCAAGTAAGAACATCTAAAATAATAAGGGATATTTCTTGATGGTTTAAGATAAAATTTATTCTTCTTTATGTTGAATATAGGTAATTATAGTGTAAATAAAACAATTTTTTATATTCAAAGGATTAGATTTATTTTTGTGCCCGTTCTCAAAAATTAATTTTATTTTTTTTTACATAACATATATATCCTCCATACGTAACTTATTTTGAGTTCTATAATTAAAATATTTATAGAAAAGGAAATACATTTATAGATTGATATATCCATACATTTCTCAAAAAAGTGTTTGAATGAATAAATTATATAGTATCATTAACATTACAAGAACATACATGTTTAAGAGATGATTTACAAACCTTATAATCTCAAATATTACTATGAATATTTTATAATGGTGCCTACATTTCCATAAAATAAAACAAAAATAATAAATAACTTACGTTTTAGTTTCAAGTATGAAACAAAACTCTATAAAGATGAAATCTACATAGTCTACCCTACGTGGAAAAAATATAACCACATATCCAAATAATACATATATGATTTTTAATTTTTTTTAATTAGAATAAGGAAAAAATTCAAGGAACTAAATATTCAAATACATCATTTATTAGAGTCTATATAAGGAGATCTTTCTTCGGCGGTGGGCTCTCGTTTTCTCAAGGGTTTTGACCTTAGATCTTCTGACTCACTGGATCACAGTGGGTTTTGGGGAACCTGTGTCGGTTCTAACTGAATGGTGATTTGGAGGCTTCATGCGGGGCCTCAAGGTATTTATATGGTCAAATTCAGTAGATCTGTTTTAAGATATGTGTGAAGTCACATTAGCAGGTGGATGGATTTACTCGTGTTGTGGGTTGCGGCAGCTGACGGGATTGGTGGTGTGTGACAGGATTACAAGAGATGGCAGGCTTGCACAAGTCTCATGGTGTCGGTGAGTTTTGATGACGTCTCCATAGTGGGTTCGACAAAGTGGATCCCTGTAGCCATGCAGCTGGTGCGGTATTGTGGTGTGCGGTTGTAGACGGAGGGGATTTTGGGTCATATTCAGGGCATGGACCTCACTGTAGATTTATGGTAGGGTTTTTGAACATTGATACATCTGTTTTTAATGGTTTTTTGCTATTGGGCATCAGGTCACTGTATTTTAAGGCGTTTGTGCGTTTGGATTCTCATATGTGTGATGGGTCCCCCCTTTTCCCACAAAAGGGGACTGTGTGGTTTTTCTTTTTTAATAAATGGGCTTCCCCCAACTTTTCTAGTAGAGTCTATAAAATCAAAAACATCACATAACTAATTTTTTGTAACTATATTGGTTACATCTGTGATTTTGTGTAGGAATATTCTATGTAATTGAAATATTTTCATATCTAAATTTATAGTATTGGTGATTCAACATAATGAGATCTACTACACATGAGAAATTTATGTACTCAAATCTACATGGTAGGAGAAATATGTATATCCAAAGTATCAAAATCTATGCATTCCACAAAGATGATTTTTCATAAAAGCCAATTTCATGAAGGAATATTACATCACATATGTGAATTTATGTTTGTATATTATTACAAAAGTGAATTTCACATATCCATAACATCAACATAAAGGAATTTTTCCTAAAAAAGTTACTTTATTTTGTTGAAGAATTATATTTATAAAATGAAAATATAATTAAAAAATGTTTAAATATAGTTAATGATAGATCTATTAGAAAAATAAGAATGTGTTTTCTAGGAATAAAATATATAACACATGGGATATATTTGAAAAAAAATTAGTTAAACTATGTTCAGGGTAAATACATTTCGAAAAAGTGTGTTTCTTATTTTATTTTTTGAAACATATATAAATGATACATCACTATGTCATACATGTCATTTAGAAAAGTAGATTTTTTATAATGTTTTTATATTCAATTAAATGATAAAGATATTTATTTTGTGGGGCTTACACATGGTAGTGGGAATAGATTATTGAAGGTATCAATTTAAAATGTTTAATTATAGAAAAAACAATAAAAATACATTGGAATAACCACTTCATAGATTGAAAAATAATTCCATGGAATGATAGATTTATAAAATATTAAAATTAATAAAATGATAATAATCTTGGATAATATGAGAATTCCACTGTGAATCATGGAGAAAATGGATGGACTAAGGACACCATTCCCTTGGGGATGTAAATGTGTAATGGTTTTGTTATTTTCGATAAAATTATAGATTTTTACCTCATTATATTTTAGAAACATTAGATAATCATATCCTATTTTTTCAAAATTAAATAATCATTAATCATAAAAATTTATTGAATGTCATAAAGGATGATGAGAGAGAGACATTGAAGATAAATAATTTCATAATTATTTTTTTGATACACATGTGGATACATTATGATGAATTTAAGATAATGATAATCTTAGTATAGGAACAAAATATTCATGATAACATTGACATAAAGATAAAAACATTATTCATTTGGTTTAATTATTACATTTATATTTAATTTTAATGGCCTATGTGTCAATTCATATTATGAATCATTTCCCAAAATATTCAGTAGAGAGAGAATAATATGATGTTGTCTTTGAAATTTTTTTTGGATAAAGCCTATGATTTTAATTATATAATATTTTTATAGTGATTTTTTGTTACACAAAAAATTTTCATTTGTATACTTCTTGAACATAGATCATTGGGTTAAATATCAAAAATATTCATGTATATACACCATGACATTAATTAAATGGTTGATATGATTAATTAGTATGCATGAATATTTTATTATTCCTCCTGGCATGGTAACATGATCCAATTGATAGTATTCAATAAAAAAAATTTGTTATTTAATTTGGATAAAAATTATATCTAAATAAAATACAAATAACTACTAAAACCATTTTAATAAGATCCAAACATTCCTTTATTTTTATTAAAACATAAATGAAGAACCTACCATGGTCTATGTTTAATGCCAAAACAGCCAGATTTTCTACGTGATTTTGACATAGATATCTAATTGTCTTCCAAATGACTCACTATAAATTATATAAATTAGTTATTTTAATATCCTAAAACTTAGGAATTATTTCCCTGAAAATGAATTTTTATTATAACTTTTGAGTTAAAGAGATCAAATAAATGAGAGTCATATATTAAAGTGTCTTTTAGAACCCAAAAATTATTTAATAGACCCATATGAAATATAAGAAGAAAATTTAGTTAAAGTGGAAGTAGGGTTCCCTAGTCAACGCTAAACTAGTGCTCCAGGGATGTCTTGGAATTATCCCTTACACCAAACACAAATGCACACCAAAATCCAATGTAATTATTATATACCTAAATCCAATGTAGTAACCACACCCTAATGTATAGGTAGCTCATGTACACCCTCATATAATGCAAAAATCCTCCAAAGTTCACTTAAAATATGATCATTGCATGTTCCCTCCATAAATAGGATTGTCTATGGTGGTTTTGCCTCACTGTTGGTGTCAAGACCCGTCCCTCGGGGCCCGTGCCATGACTACCCCAAGCCCGCCTTCCAAAGGACAGGGGCAGGTGACCACCACCATAAAGGGGTATCCTTAAAATGTAAAGGTATTTCCTTTTAACCTATATATACACACAATACCTGAACACAACAATAAGCAACCAATAAGTATACTATTGTAGTAAAAGTGTGATGAAAGTAAAAGAGTGATAAATGTAAAAAAGTGTTGAAAGTAAAAGGGGCCGGAATACAAACCCAAATGAAAATGGTACAAGTAGAACTGAGAAGTATAAACATCTCCCAGATCATCCACCATGGATTATACCTAAAGGTTAGGTACAAATCATCTTCAAAACACTCCTCATGAGCACAAATAGTCCACCTCTGAGCAACATCCGGTCTTGGCTCTCTCAGCCTCGATCAATGATGTATGTCTTCTTCACAAGACACAATAATTTGCAGGCGTAGCCCATGAAAGGGTGAGTATAATGATACTCATTAGGGACCCTGAGACCCCCGTAGGTCTCCCATAGTTCCACAAAGGAAATACCACAAGGAAATACCTCAATCTCAAAGCACGAAGCAATAGATATCAACAATACTAATGTATATGTCCATAAATATACATATATTATCAAGATATAATCATTTCAAACATGTGGAAAGAATAACAAAAAGGTAACACTATGAAAGTTGAAGTACCACCTAGGTAACACCACGAAGATAGAAGTACCGCACAAGTAACACCACGAAGATAGATTTACCGCACAAGTAACACCATAAAGATAGAAGTACCCCACATGTCACACTACGAAGAGAACACCATGAAGGTAGAAGTACCAAAAATTTAACACCTCAAAGACAACACCACAAAGGTATAATGACCACAAAGGTAACACCATGAAGATAGAATTACCACACAGGTAACACCATGAAGACAACACCATGAATGTAGACTATTAACATAGGTAACACCACGAAGACAACACCAAAAAGGTAGATGTACCACCCAGGTAACCCCACAAAGATTGAAGTTCCACATAGGTAAAACCATGAATATATAAGACACAAATAACATCAGGTATAACTTAATAATAGAAGTACATTTGATTAGTTGTAAGCAAGATCAACTTATTCTGTTAAGAGACACTACTTCTGACCAACACATGATCGATAGGTACTAACCCCCACTGACCCACACAGGATCTAACCCACAGATGATCGGTATGGACTAACACACATAGGATTGATGAGCACTGACCCACATAGGATCTGATAGTAGCTGACCCAGAAAATATTGATAGATGCTGACACACATAGGATCTATATTCTTTCTTCACGTTACAGCCTAACCCAGGATTCCTCACACCATGTGCCTTCGAGTTCTGTAGAATCTACCCCTCGAGATATCGGTCTTACCTTGACCACCACTAGGCTCTAAAAATTAGTGACCCAAAGTACTTTCATGTCGTAAGGGTTCCAACGTGATAGAAGAAGTGTCAATTGGACGCCTAGTCTGTGAGTTATAAGTGTTTCAGTTCTAGGGACCCGATTGGATTTGGGTTCGATCCAACCCATTTATTCTCCAACATTCTCCAAAACTCATGTGGAGTATACCAAAAGGACCACCTCGGTCCAAGGATCCCAACGTCACAGACAGTTCATCAAACAGACGTATGGTTCTCATGATATGGCCCTTTAAGTTTTTCAGGGTCCAGTTGGGCCCGTGTTCGGTCCGACCCGGCCCACCCCAGTCTGGGCCAACCCGACCTGAATCAGTTCAACCTGACCTGGATGGGCTGGGTCATGGCGGGCTCAGTCCACTAGGCTTAGGTCCAGCTCATCCCCAAAAGGGGCGGCCCGACGGGCTTGCTCGGCGAAGCCCAGCCCGCTGGGCTCGCACGGCCCGAACCGTGGTGGAGTGCGGCCCACTGGATCGCATGGCCCACTAGAGTGGGGAACGCTTTGACTGGAAAGAGTGGGTAGTGGTACCCCCCCCCCATTTCGAAACTGATGGGGTAGCACGTAAGGGCTCTTCCATATCACGAGGGATCTGTTGTGGGTCCCACCACAGCAGCTAACGAGCCGCGACCCACATCATCCGGCAATACGCTGATCACACCACCCTCATCATCTACGGCTGACCGGTTTCTGCCACCTCCTCAACCACTACTGCTGAAAGGTTGTGTCTGGTTCCTCTAGCACCGTGGGTACGCCACCTCCTCCCTCACTGCTGGTCATTGTCGATCGCCGCCTCGGTCCCCGCTGGCACCGGTTACCGGTACCATTACACCGGCGGTCCTCCATAGAGAACGCAAGAGGTAAACAATGATTCTGAAGGTTTGGACCGTGTTTGTTAGGCCCGAGTCCTTCACATTAGATCAGAAATGTAATTGAGGATTACAAAATTCAACAACTCTTGAATTAAAACAAAAATTAAACCCTACCTCAAGAGTAATGGAGAAACACCCACGATTGAGGAAGTGGTTTAGTGTTTTATATCCCCTGAAACTATCATCCAACGACGTAATTCGATCATAAATATTTAGTTTGGGGTTTCAGTGTCACTCATTACCGCTTACCGGAACTAGCTCTGTCGTCCAAGGGTTTGGCATCTCAGCACATTGTCATCACTTCATTGTTAGATGAAGCAGTGCTGACACCTCTCCTCAGGCTTCATATAAATAGGCAAAGAGGAGGGTTAGAAATGACATTGGGAATTAATTGGGGCTCATTAATTATTATCCATCCTAATTCACCAATGACGTCATTTATTAGGATTGAAAGGTCAAACCATTTATTGGATTGACACGTCGTCGGTCGCACGTTGTTGTTTTTCCATTAGAGGAAAAAACGAAATTAATATTAACTAAGTTGTTTTTTTATTCTTTTAAAAGTCCCAAAACATAACTTTTTAACTAGACCTACTTTGGTCAAAGTGAAGCCTCCCTTAAGTGAATCCCAGCGTGGCGGATTCAGCTGTTCCCTCAAACTTATAATCTGAGCACTGGTTCAAAAGTTATAAAACACTACTCGTGTGTTTACTAAAGGTACCTAAAATAAATTCATAAAATCATTTTGGGTACACTGGGCCTCGGAATCACGCAACACCAATTTTCTCAGACTCGTATAATTCCATATAATTAAAAAAACATTACATAGAAAATCTCGGTCTTTAAATACTTCCTACCTTAGGGATTTTCATCCTCGAAAGACACAACATAGACTAAGAAAAAAATGGTGGTATTGAGAAAACATTTGATCCTCCCAATCCAAGGTGAACTCCTGAAGGTTCCCATGCTTCCAACAAACATGCACCATAGGTATTGACAGCCCATGAAGGACACACCAATGTCAATCCTCAATCTCTACTGGAACCTCCATAAACGTCACCCTATCATCAATGTCCAACTCATTGTGGTCGATGTTGTGAGATTTTTCATGCATGTATCTCCTTAGGTAGGATACGTGGAAGACTCCGTCCACCCTCTCCAACTATGGTGGAAGTGCCAAGTGGTATTCCACCTCGCATATCCTCTGAATTGTTAGAAATGGTTTGATAAACATCGGTGATAACTTGCCACTTCGGCCAAATCTCTAAAAACCTCATTGAGGTGAAACTCATAGGAAGACATGGTCCCACTACTAGAACATCAATGGTCTCTGCATCTTGTCATCATTAGACTTATGTCTACTCTGTGCAGTCTTCCTCCACTCCTGGATGATCTGAACTTTCTCAGTTGTCGCCCATACCAGCTCTAGACCCATAAGTGCTGACTCCCATGGGTCTGTCCAACCTAGAGGTGATATACATCATCGACCGTATAGGGCCTTGAATGGTTCCATAACTATGGTGGAGTGATAAATTTTCTTGTAAATTATCTCCACAAATGAAAAGAGATCCTCCCAATTGCAGCCAAAATCTTGGACGCAAGCACGTAGCATGTCCTCCAACATTTGAATAGTCTATTCCATCTCACCATCCGTTTGAGGATGAAAGGTGATGCTCAAATATAGCTGAGTCCCGAATGACTCATGTAATCTCTTCCAACCCAGAGTAGTAAAACATGCATCATGATTAGAGATGATCATTGATGGCACCCCATGAATTCTCAAAATATCTTGTATGTAGAGGCATCCCAAGCACTATACTCATACCAGCTCTCAGATGGGTAGTAAGTGGGCGAACATGGGGAGTCGGCAAATGATCACCCAGATGGAATCCTTTCCCCTAAATGTATTGGGAGGTCCAATAAAAAATTCCATGGAAATTCCATCCCACTTCCACTCTGGCACCTCTAGTGGCTGAGCTAATCCTGTTGGAACCTAATGCTCAGCCTTCACTTGCAAACAAGTAAGGCATCGAGAAACAAACACTACCACTGCTTTCTTTATCCCTATCCACCAGTGCTGATGTCAGTGGTCCTGGTACATCTTCTTCACACCATGATGTACAGACAGAGGGGATGTATAAAACTCCCTCAGAACCTCCTCCCATAGCGCCACTTTTACCATGGTACATCCTATAAAGAGGATGATGTGATCCCCACCTTCAGAAAATTAATCAAGTGCCAGTCCTGAGGATATCTGAACTCATCAAGCCACACAGTCATTTTCCCCAAGTTGTTCCTCCCTGACTTGCTAAAGGGGTGGGTGAGTGAATATCATATATTGGAGTTGTGCTGCTCCATCTCTATCCACAAAGGATATCTACAATGCGACTAGCTTCTCTATCACCTCACTCAATAATTGGAGACCAGTCCTCTTATTGAGTGCATATGTTATCATGTTCCCCTTAGCAGGAGTATAGACTATCTCAAGGTCATAGTCTTGGAGGAATTATAGACATTTTCATTATCTCAGGTTCACCTTCGGAGAGAAGATATACCGGAGACTGTTGGAATGATCTTAGACTGTAAAACATTGTCCCATAAAGTAATGTCTCTACATCTTCAGAGAAAATACCACTGCTACTAACTCCAGGTCATGGATATCATAGTTCTTATCATGTTACCTTAGATATCTCAAACCATAAGCAATAAATTCTCACTCTAGCATTAGGACACATCCATGTCTGGTCTTTGATGTGTCACAGTAGACTGCATACCTAATGCCCACTTCTGGTAGCCTCAAGATGGGGCACTCGTCAGTCTCTACCTCAGCATCTGAAACCTCTTCTAGAATCTCTCCGTCCACACGAAGAGAAGGCCATTTTTTTCAATGCTGACAATGGTTGCGTAACTCTGGAAATGTTGGGAACGAATATGTAGTTGTACCCAGCCAACCCTAGAAAACACCACACCACAGTCACACTCCTGGGTGGCTTCCATGAAATTACATCCTCTATCTATGCTGGATCCACTGCTACTCCAGCCTCCGAGATAATGTGTCCCATAAAGTGGACCTCTAATTTCCAAAACTGGAACATCGATGTCTAAACATAAATCTTGTGCTCTAAAATTGTATCTATAACTATCTGTAGATGATTGGCATGCTCCTCTTCCTCCGATGATTATATCAAGATGTCATCGATGCAGACCACCAAAAATCGATCGAGGTATAGCTAAAAGATCTTGTTCATGGGTCCCATGAACACTACTGGGGCATTGGTCATGCTGAATGGAATAACCAGGAATTCATAGTGGCCATATCAGCATCTGATGGTCGTCTTCTACACATCCTCATCTCATACCCTAAGCTAATGATAGCCTGATCTGAGGTCTATCTTTGAAAACCAATGAGCTCCCCTCAGCTGATCGAAAAGATCATCAATCCTTGAAATGGGATTCTTGTTCTTTACGGTCAACTAATTCACACACCAATAGTCCACAAAAAGTCTCAAACTCACATCTGCATTCTCGGTGATCAAAATCATGGTTGTCCATGGAGAAACACTGGGCCTTACTAACCCATTCCTCTATATGTCTTATAATTATACCTGTAACTCATGATGATCTGTGAGATCCATCTGATATGACGGTGTAGATATCAATGCTATCCCAGGGTACTTGTCGATGTAAAAGTCTACCTCTATACGTAGAGGTTGTCCTGGAACATCATCAGGAAAGACATTGGCATACTGGTCTACCACTACAAGATAGCTCAAACTCCCATCATTTTCTACTCCAAGAATAAGGCTAGCCAACTAGTGTGTGATCGACTACACCCTCCTCTAGGTACTTCCATCCTATGCTGCAAATGTTCACTTCTCTTCGGTAAAGGAAGACCTGGTCCCATCCTCGCGGACAAACTGCACATTGCACCTAATACAGTCAATCTGACCATGCATTGTGGATAACCAGTCCATACCCTAGATGACGTCGTAAGGCCTCGATGTCACTATTAGAAGATCATATCCGAATATCTAATCTCCTATAGTAATATCACACTACTGGAATGAGTGCATAATCATCAAATCCACTCCCATAGGTGTCTCTAGTCGTAAGGTTCGAGCCAGCGGCTCCACCGGAATCTTCATGCTCCGAACGAGGGTCGTGGAAATAATAGATTGATCATCACATGTGTCTATAAGTACTGCATCTAAGGTGGAGTATACATAGATCATACCTCTAATCATCTCTAGAGTGTCATGGTCATTGGCCATTGATTCCTAGAGCTGAGCTCGTCCCTATCCACCGACACCATGTGGTCGGGGTGGACCACCTGGAGGTGGTGGCGGTAGAAGCTCAAATCACCACCCACCGCCTGCCGCATGGCCAGCTCCTCTACCACATCCATCGTCCTATGAAACTCCTTGCTCGAACCACTGCCTACGCCTAGATAGTACCTTGACTATCTACTGGTCATCCGTATGGTGTTTCGGGCCGTCGTGAGCCATGTGATCCTGCCCGCCGCACAAGTATCAATGCCTACTCCTCAGTTTTCCTCCTCTGTCCCATGAGCCCCTCACTAACGACCTTGTATCCTAAGGTCATCCACCTGAATTCCTGGCCCATTTGGGCCCCTACGTCATCCACCTACTTCCTGCTCTAGATGACACTAATACCTAATGTCCAGTGATGGATCTCACTATTGGTGCATGCTCACCTTGGAATCCTTCCACAAAAAGCGCTCACTCTAGCACCGCAGCATGCGTCAGAATGCTGTGTGATATCATCGATGCTCTGATCGACCATCGTAGACCCTACTCAAAGGTATGGTCCCAGAAGAAAGGATCATGTATCATGTGGGTGGAGTAGCTGGAGAGATCAGTGAACCTCACTGTGTACTGGGCCAAAGTAATGCAGCCCTACTGTAGGTGCAGTAATTCATGTATACGCACTAAGCATAGAGTCATTGGAGAAAACTATGCCCTAAAAAGGCTCTCAAAGTCCACCCAGATGAGGATAACCTCATCGTGTATCTAGAGTGTCAGACTCCACTATCCTCTAACTTCTCCCTAGAAGAGAATGGCTGATAGGATCTCCATAAGGTCAGCTGGTGTTTCGACCAGGCGGAAAACTCAGGCTACAGCCTCCAGCCAATCCTCGGCCACCTGCGAATCCATATCACCTCGGAACCTCAGAGGTTAAGGCCACTGAAACTCGTGCAACGTGCTCAGTCGCTGTGCACCCTCTAGTAGTGGGGTTGGGGTAAATGGTGTCCCAACAGGGAGTGGTGTTGTTGGTACACCACTCAAAGGTGCTAACGCCGTAAGGGGGGCCTACATCGGGGCCTCATCTCCCTATGGTCCGTTATCGCATACTCTCTCGGGATTCCTGGATGGCTGTCTACGTGGAAGCATCCTGAGATAAAAAAAAAGTCTCCATGTTCAATAAGTTATACCTGGTGAGATGACTCAAAGAGATCACAAGAAAGACTTTTCAAAACACATGCAATCAGGGTTTTCGTGCACTGAGTCGGAAATCAGAATTTAAGGTCTAGGTGTACGGATACATCGGCCGCCACACCAACAATGGATTCCACAAACTAAAAACAACACGCGTAACACCTAACACTATTGTCACATAGAAAAGTTCAGAGTCCTAGTTATTCGGTAGAACCGACTCCTCTGATACTACTTTTTCGTGACCTATCCCACTAGGCCCGTGTCGTCACTACCCCAAGCCAACCTTCCATAGACTAGGGGCTATCGACTAGCACCGGAAAGGCATATCCCTAAAATGGGAAGGCATTTCCTTTTGACCTATCTAGACACACAGTCCAAGAACACAACAAGAAGCAGCAACAAAATATACTATTTTAGTAAAAGTGTGTTGAAAGTAAAAGATTGATGAAATTAAAAGAGTGCTGAAATTAAAAGGGGATGGAATACAAGCCCAAATGAAAATGTACAAGTACAACCCAGATGTACAAAAAACACTTAGATCATCTACTGAGGATCCTACCTGAAGGGTAGGTACAGATCATCTCCACAACACTCCACATCTTCCCAAATAGTCCACCTCTGAGCACCGTCTGGTCCAGGCTCCCTCAGCCTGGATCATCGTTGTATGTCGTCTGCACAAGACACAACAAGGTGAAGGCTCAGCCTGTGCAGGGTTGAGTATATCGCTACTTAGTAGGGAGACCAAGACCCTTGTAGTTCTCCCAGTGTTCCACAACTTATCATCCCAAGCCTCCATGGTACATTTCCCATTGAATATGTAGTAGCTTGCGTTGTACGCTACTTAGAGTTTTAACACACCATGACCAATCAAACGAGACGTTATGAATAGTTCTTATCACTTTTTGAAATTTTATAAATTTAATTTCTCAAAATGGAATTCATTTATGGATTCTTAATTTCAAAATTATCTTTTGTTGATTTTTTGGTATTTTTTGGAAAACATTCAATTTTTGATAAATAGTGAAAAACACTACGTTATTGTTTAAAATCGAATTTTTATTTATGTAATTAGTTATTTTTATTAATTTATTTTATGTAAATATAGATACATTATACTTTTATATGATCAATGTAATTAATTTAATTCATTTTATAATAATTTTTGATATATAAAATTTTATTGACCTTTTTACCGTCTTTTACCCACCGTCTAGGAGAATTTGAAAATTTGAATAAAACTTAATTTTACCACTTCTATGAGTTGAATTTAACAAATCTGAGAGACACTGTTAATATAAGTAATTAAAATATGGTTGAATAAAATGAAAATAATTTTTTTTTAATAGTAGCTTTTGACTTTAATTTACAACGGTTTAATGTAAATAGGGTAATTAAAGATAAAAATGATATTATTATTACCTTAACACATGTACTAATTCTATTGGATAAGTTTGATTCGAAAAAAACATCCTTTGGAATAATATATAATCCTATTTGGTCCACCTGTATTATATTAGGACATTTATTATTATTTTATTTATTGAAGAGTTAAAACTGTTCAATTCAACTATTAATAATGAAACTGTTTTTAATATAGGCTTACACATAAAACAAATTTGATAATAAGTATTCATTATAAAGATAAAATTATTTACTACATAATGGTATTTTAATTATAATTTTTAGACATTAAATAATTTATTTTATTTATGACATAATGATGATACAGTAATTATCTTATTAATGAAATATTAAAATAATCGATATTATAAATATCCAAATAAATGTAAATTGAGACATATGATGAATTATAGTAATTTTATAGGTTAATATGACATGTTTTGGTTGATTAAATAAATTTTATTTCAATTTATAATGTTTTTATGGCTTTGAAAAAATAAATTACTTAATAGTGTCAAAATTGCATAATTGAGTTTTTAAAACAAATACAATATTATTAATTGATATATTATTCCTAAAAATATACGTTTCGGACAAAGGACTTATATAAGGTTATATATATTAATAATTAACCACTTGGGGTTCTATTGGCTTGTTATAGTATGTTTATTAACCATATAATATAAAAATACAAAGAGATATGGTAAATGTCAAACTATTTAACTTAGAGATAAATATAAAAGATATGGTTAATATGGTGACCTAAACCATTATAAAACCTATTGGTTAATAGTTTTTCGACCCATTCCCACCTCAAAAAATAAATAAATCATTTTAATCCATTATAAACTGAAAATGATTTTATTATAAAATTCTATTTCAAGCTTTTCCAAAAAAGACCCTCAACTCTCTTATAAAGGGTACTTTCCCTTCTCTTAATTTCACTCCTCCAAAGCCATTTGGGTGGCCAAACCTAGCCCAAATATCTTACCAACATCCCTCACTTAAACCTAGAGTCATTACATTGATTAAATTTCCATCTTAAGGATCCCTTTTGATCAACTCAAAAGGAAACGCCTGAAGAAGAGGTAATAATTTCACCACCCTCTTTCATGTTCTTGTCATCATCCACTTCCTATTTATTTGTTGATTCCATAAAAAAATAATAAATCCAGTAACTTCTACATATATTCATGTTTTTATAAATATGGTATAACCATATTTGTTATTCTATCCATCCTATAAGTGACAAAGTCAGCATAGGTGTGTGTGTGTGTGGCTTACCGTCTCCACGTTGTGGTGTAGTTTGTTATTCAAACACTTCATCATTTCAATGGGTATAATAATGAGTATAAATTATATAAATAATAAATATAAAATGTTAATGATTATTTATATATGATATAACATCCAATTACATGTTATTTCACCATCAATATAATGATATTGTTTCTCGTGCATGCGTATGGAGTATTGTCTCCACGAACGTGATGAGATTCATTCTTCATTGTAATGATTCAAGAATAATTTTCATTTTATGATTAAAATAATTTCTAATAACATAATATCATTATGTATATGACTCAAATAAATCCAATTCATAACAAACATGGCTTACTTATCCAAGAATATAAAGGAAAATGAATCAGTTAACACCCAAAATGATGATACTACAAAAATATTATTAACAAATAAATATTCAAAGATCGTATATGATATAATATTTATGTAGATTATTCTTTTATAAATTAATAAAAATGATTTAACTATTATAAAGGATGTTAATGTACCCTCTACCAAGGAAAAGTACAAGTTAAGGGTTAATTCTACAATCTCTTTACTTATACAAGGTTGCTAATATGTAAGTATCTACTGTGACCTCTTTATCATCCACATCCATGTTTTCTTAAAAATTTACTAAAACTATTTTTAATATTTACTAGAATATGGGTTAAAGTCATTTATACTCTTATTTTACCATATATGTTTTGAAAGGAATATTTCTGTCGTTTTCCAAACAAGGTACTTTATGACCTTTTCGAAAAACAATTGGTAAGAATGTATTTTTTACCTTATATGGAATGTGTGGATATTTTCTTCCGTTATAACATCAAAAAATCTTTCCAAACATTCTTATAATATTATATTCAAAATAAATGTTTTCTTTTATTTTTATGTGACTTTTAAATGATTTCAAAATAGAAAGAGGTATTTATTTCAAATAGTTTTCATTTCATCTATGTCAACATCTTTTGATGGATTTTAAACTTATTTGAAGTTGATTTATTATGATTCAAATCATCCATATTATATTGAAGGTTTTTTGATATGTTAGATTGTGGATGTTTTATTTTTATACCATTCATGGTTTGTGGTTAATGCATTAACATTTTGTATGATAGTTTTAATATGAATATTTATTTTATGTTTAATGCTTTTCATATGAGGAATGCATCGGAACTAATAAGTGATGGGTGGAGCCCACTATTGCTCCTCGATGCATCGGTATTACTCAAGAGACAAACTAGTGTCTTGGTACAAGTCCTTGAAAAAATCTTATTTGTAGTCTTGGCATGAAGCCCTGACTATGTGGTTATGAATGTTGGCATTATGCATTCCATATTTATGAAACTGGATATTGATATTACATGTGATTATTCGACTAGTAGAATATCCATGTGAATATGTAAATAGAATTATTTTATTTATCATTGTCATATTATGATGTTGTTTAAGTTTAAAAGGCTTGTGTTTTAGTCTTATGCATTGGCTTAAATGTTTATACTTATTTATGAAAGTTTCCACTATATTGTAATCATTACTGAGCGTATGAGCTCACCCCTTTCTATGTTTTATTTTTCCTAGGATGAGAATATATGTATTATGACTGGCCTACTGGGATAGTCTAAGGGATGTTAATGTGGTCAATGGAAACATTTAAGTTGTTGTATTTCATTTTATAATGTAATGTAAGACTTATGAATGTGTCTATTACTTCCAAGGCTACTAAAGTGATTGGTATTTTGGGATTTGATCCCTTGTGATCATGCCAATGTTAGGTAATATTGCATAGAATCAGGGTAACTGGGTTTGGGGAATTAGATTTGGTGTTAGATGATGTTTAGTACAAATCGTGGAAGCAACATTCAGATTAAATCTGATTAGATTACATTACCCTAAGATAGACTTGGAGGATTATTATAGAAGTACTTAGTAAAATTTTGGTATTGTAGAGATTTAGTGTACTTTCCATGCAATACATCTATTTCTGGATACAATCAAGTTGAGGCGGCTCTGGCACAGATTTTCCTAAGAGTGAAAAATCCCGCAAGGAGTTTTGAGCTTGACCCTAGGTATCCTAGTACACGACAACATACCTTACAGAACTCTTGGTTACAACCCTCCTGGGGGATATTCTTAAGAAAAATCACATTTTCATTAGAACCCATTATGAAGGATTTATGAGTATATACCTCCTAAAAGAATGAATATTTATTATTATGGATTATATCCATAAACGTTTCAATTTATGTTAAGTATTTTACAAGTTTGGAATTATGTATTGTGATTCATAAAGTAATCTACTGTATGACATTGTTTAGAAATTGAACCTAGTGGAAGGAATGGAAACCATATCAATGCACGCAATACATGTAGGTATTTCCCTCTTACTCAAGATAATTTTAGAAGGGATGGTGATGAAACTGGTGCTAATCAGCTTATCACCATACTGGGACAACTCACCCAGGTTATGAATAATAAACATACTCATATGGAGAACCCAGATCCACAATGTGGTGAATCAATGTTAGACCTCTTAATGATACAACAACCACTAACATTAAATGGTTCAACACATCCATTTTTTGCTGAGAAATGGATAAGTTCCTTAAATAAAATATTTCATGCTTTGGGAAGTAGCGAAAGGGGAAAATTTGCCATGGTAGTTTATCACCTCACGGGAGATGCAGATAAATGGTGGTCATTAATTCAAAACACAAAGGAGGATTAAGAAGTATCAAATTGTAATTTAGGTGTTTTAAAGAGGTTTTCTTAGAAAAATACTTTCCTCATGACCATCGAGCAGATATTGAAAGGTAATTTATGAGTCTAAGGCAAAAGGATGATGAGAATGACGCAAAGTATGAGGATATGTTTACCAGGTTTGAAAGGCATGAAACAGATTATATATGTTACCCAAGGAGTAAGATAGATCAATTATTTGATGGGATAAAACAATTTCTCCATTGATCATTAGTTTCACAATCCTTCTCATCGTACGAAGATATTGTCTCATGTTCTATCAAGACAGAAAAGGAATTCTCTATGCCTTATGAATTTAAATAAAATAAAGAGAAGAAGAGGTCTATTGAAAACTCTGGAAATGGAAATAAAGGGAAGAAGGGAAAAGATTAATATCCATCCTGTAGTAAATGTGCGAAGAAATACCCTGTTACTTTTCTGAAGGGAATGAGAGTTTGTCACAAGTGTGTTGAAAAAGGCCACCAAGCTCATGATGGGAAGGGAAAGGCTGTCAATGTTGAATTCTACAATTATAAAGAAAAGGGGAATTATGAAAATGAATGTCCTAAGAAACAAGGGAACTTACCTCAAAAAATTTAAGGGAGTAAGTATAATCTTATGCGATCATTACTGCTGAGGTTGAAGCTCCGAAATACATGGTGGTAGGTAATTTAATGGTTTCCCCCAGTTTAGCCAATGCTTTATTTGATTCTGGATCATCGCATTGTTTCATATCTTCCCAGTTTTCTAAGAAGATTAGATATTTTCAATTTGACAAAATAATGGATTTGTCAGTCAAAACTCCTAAGGGAAGTATCATCACAAAAACGTTTTGTGAATTAGTCCCCATTAGGGCATATAAATGATTTTTATCTATTGATCTCGTCTTTATACCCATGATTTAATTTGATATAATCCTCAATATGTATTGGATTTAGGACCATGAAGTAAGAATTTATTTTAATAAGAATGATGTTACAATTTTTGATGATGATAATGAGTACCTTATTTTTAGAGTGGAAACACTACCATCTGATTCATATCTAGATCCACCCCTAGTAGCTCTACAAAAATCAATTATTAGGGAGGAATAGAATGAAATAACTATGGGTGAGGAATGGAATGTTAAAACTGAGGGTGTACCTATTGTACAAGAATATATTTATGTGATTCCATATGATTTACCTGGACATCCTCCAGAATGATAAATTGAGTTTTCTAATGATTTAATTGGTGTTTCAAGGCCCATGTTGAAGACACCATATATAATGGCCTATGTTTAATTAGTGTAACTAAAGAAACAACTAGAGAAATTTAGTAATAAGGTATTTATTCTCCCTAGTTTTTCTCCATGTGGAGACCCAATTCTTTTTGTTAAAAAGAAAGATGGAACTATGAGGTTATGCATTGAATACAGGGTGATCAATGCTATAAAAATAAACAAAAAGTATCCCCTACCTAGCATTGATGATTTACTTAATCATCTTCATGAAGGTCAATATTTTTCAAAGATTGATCTTCGATTTGGGTATCATCAGTTTTGGATGAAGAAGGAATACATTCCATACAAACCATTTCGAACCAGGTACGGGCATTACAAGTTTACAGTAATGTCATTTGGACTAACTAATGCACCATCTATTTTAATGTATATAATGAACTGAGTTTTCAAGTGATATCTTGATGACGTTGTAGTGGTATTTATTGATTATATCTTGGTATACACCAAAATCTACAAAGATCATGAAAATCATGTGTGCATTATTCTAAAGATACATAGAATAAATGAATTATATGGGATGTTTAGAAAGTGTGAATTATGGCTTTTGGATATTTCTTTTCATGGCCATATTGTCTCTAAGGATGGAATCTCCATTGATCCTTCTACAATAAGAGAAAAAAAACAATGTCTAGAACCGATGAGTATAACTAAGGTACGTATTTTTATTGGTTTAGCATGTTATTATCGGTGGTTCATCCAGAATTTTTTCCCATTGGAAAACCCATTAACTAAACACACACGTAAAGGGATTAAATTTGTTTGGACAAAAGTGTGGTAAGAATTTTTCAATGAACTGAAGAGAAGATTAGTAAATGAATTTATATTGAATCTACCATTAGGGAATGATAGTTTTTTAATTTATAGTGATGATTAAAAGAAAGGACATGGTTGTGTCCTTATGCAGAATGACAGAGTTATTTAATATGCATCACAACAACTAAAAATTAATGAACAAAACTATCCCACTCAGGTTTTTCAGTTAGCGGCTATAATCCTTGCCTTGAAGATATGGAGACACTATATCTATGGTTAAAAATGTAAGATATATACTGATCACAAGATTTTTAAGTATATTTTCTCATATAAAGAACTCAAAATGAAGAAAAGAGTATGGCTTGAACTACTCAAAGATTATGATTTCGCTTTACACTACAACCCAGGGAAAGAAAATAAGGTGGAAAATTCTTTGATTTGAAAGGATAATGGGGTTTTCAACAAGATGAGAGTAGAAAGGGATCCTATGTTCATGGATATAATAATGATGTATATGGGAATAACCATGGAAGGTGAAGCATCAATATGTTTTCAAATGGTTTCCAAACTATCTTTACTAGAAAGGATAAATAGTTCTCAGACCAATGATGAGGAGTTTCAAAAGAGGATTAATGCTATGAATGATGGGAGATTGAGGGACATAAAATATGAAGATGGAATTTAGAAATTTTGGAAGAGACTTTGTGTTCCTAACATAATTGGTCTAAAAATGGAATTGTTGGATGATGCTCATAGCTCCAATTTCTCTATACACCATGGGAGTACTAAGATGTATAGGTATTTGAAGGAAAATTTTTGGTGGGACAAAATGAAGAGGGATATTACTGATTTTGTGTCAAGATGCATTGTTTGTCAATAAGTGAATACTGGAAGGCAACAACCTAAAGGATTCATGCAACCTCTTCCCATTCCTGAGTGGAAATTGGATAATATTACGATGGACTTTGTCATGGGGCTACCAAAGACCCCTAGAAGGAATGATGCAATATTTTTTATTTTTGATCATCTTACCAATTCATCACATTTTCTTTATGTAAGAGAATATTTTCTACTTAAATGTCTGGAAAGACTATATGTGAATGATTTTTTAAGACATCATGATATACCCCTATCGATTGTTTCTTAATGTGATACTCGTTTTACATCAAGATTTTGGAAAATTCTTCATAAGGCCATGGATACTGAACATCAATTGAGCACTGCCTACTACCCTCAAACTGATGGACAATCAGAACAGACTATTCAAACCATATAAGACATGTTGAGTTCTTGCTCACTTGACTTTCTAGGTATATAGGATCAGTATTTATCTCTGGTATAATTTTCATATAATAATAGATTGCATTCAAGTATTCATATGGCACCATATGAAGCGTTATGTTGAAAGAGATGTTGCACACTAACTTGTTGGTATGATGTTGGTGAAAGAAAACTCCTAGGAATGAAACTTGTTGTGAAAACAATAGAAAAGGTGAAGATTATCCATACCCACATCAAAGCATCTCAAAGTAGGCAAAAGATCTATGTCGATAATCCGGGGAAGGTTTTGGAATTTCAAGTAGGAGATCATGTTTTCTTGAAGGTATCTCCATGGAAGGGTGTAATAAGATTTGGTAAGAAGCGTAAATTGAGTCCCACGAACATCGGACCTTTCAAAATTCTAGAATGAAATGGATTTGTTGCTTATCATTTGGAAATGCCTCTAAATCTCTCCAAAGTTCATGATGTGTTCCACGTATCACTGTTGGAAAAATACAAGCCTGACTCGATGCATGTACTCACATATAATGAAATAGAACTGGAACCCAACCTGTCTTATTGCAAAGAGCCTATCAGAATTCTTGTTAACAGAGAACAAGTGCTGAGAAACCGGACGACCAGTCTGGTAAAAGTTCTATGGAGAAACCATAAGATTGAAGAGGCAATGCAGGAACCAGAGGAACTTATGATGAAGGACCACCTAAATATTTTTATGTAGTAATATTCTAGAAATATTGAGGATGAAATCATTTTAAGGAGGGGATAATGTGAAACCTCAAGCTTCCATGATACATTTCCATTTGAATAATTTAGTAGCTTGTGTTGTACGCAACATAGAGTTTTAACACACCACGACCAATCAAAATAGCCGCTATGAATAGTAATACCCACTTTTTCAAATTTTACAAATTTCATTTCTCAAAATGGACTTCATTTTTAGATTCATAATATCAAAATTATCATAGGGTGAATTTTTGGTATTTTTCTGAAACCTTTCAATTTTTGATGAATAGTGAAAACACTATTATTTTTTAAAATCGACTTTTTATTTAAGTAATTAGTTATTTTATTTTATTTTATTTTAGGACAAAATAGATACATAATACCTATATATGTGTTCAATGTAAATCATTGGACTCTTTTTTTTAATAAGTTTATATATATATAATTTTATTGAACTTTTTACGGTTATTTACCCACCTTCTAGGAGCATTTGAAAATTTGCATAAAACTTACTTTTACCACTTCTGTGAGTTTAATTTCAAAAATCTGAGAGACATAGTTAATAATATCATGTAAAATGTGGTTCAGTAAGATGAAAATAATTTTGGGTGAATAGTAACATTTGACTTTTATTTACCACAGTTAGAAGTAAATAGGGTAATTAAACGTAAAAATGATATTATAATTACCCTAACAATGTCCTAATTCAATTGGATAAGTGTAATTCGACCAAAAAACCATAGGATTAAAATATGATCCTCTTTGGTCCAACTGGGTTAGATTAGGAAATTTATTATTATTTTATTTAAAGAAGAGTTAAAAGTGTTAAATTTAATGTTTAATAGCTAAACCATTTTTAATATAGGGTTACACATAAGATAAATTCGACTATAAATATTCCTTAGAAAAATAAAAATATTTTATACATAATTGTATTTTATTTATTATTTTTATACATTAAATATTTTAATTTATTTATGACACATTTATGATGTAGTAATTACCTCATTAATGAAATATTAAAATAAATGATATTATAAATATCCAAATAAATGGAAATTGAACCTTTTTATGAATTAAAAAAATTTACTAGGTTATTATGACATGTTATAGTTTATTAAATAAATTTTATTTGAATTGATAAAGTTTTAATGGCTTTCAAAAAATCAAATACTAAATAGTGTCAAAATTGACATAATTGAGTTTTTTAAACATATACTATATTATTAATTGATAAATTATTTCTAAAAATCTAAAGTTCATCCAAAGGAAATAGATGAGGTTATATATATTAATAATGAACCATGTGGGGTTCTTTTGTCTGGTTATATTATGTTTGTTATCCATATAATATAAAAATACAAAGAGACATGGTAAATGTCAAACTATTTAACTAAGAGTTAAATCTAAAATATAAGGTCAATATTGTGACCTAAACCTGTATAAAACCTATTGGTTGAGCGATTTGTGACCCATATCCACCATAGCCTAAAAATAAATTATTTTTTAGCCATTAGAAACCTAAAATTATTTTATTATAAAATAATATTTCATTTGTTTCCTAAAGTGACCCTCACCCCTCTTATTAAATGGTACTTCCCCTTATCTTATTTTCACACCTCCAAAGCAATTTGGATCACCCAAACCCTACCCAAATATCATTCAAATTTCAATCACTCAACCTATAGTCCATACTTGGATCAGAAATCTAAACTACGGAGCACTTTTGACCAACTCAAAAGGAAACTCCCAAATAGAAGGTAATAATTTCACCACCCTCTTCCAAGTTCTTTTCTTCTTCGACATCCTCTTCATTGTCGTTTCCATACCAAATTAATAAATTCACTACCTTATGCATACTATAATGTTATTATAAATATGTTCGAACCATATTTGTTATTATATCCATCCTATAAATGATAAACTCATCGTATGTGTGTATGTACGGCTTACCGTCTCCACGTTGTGGGGTAGTTTGTTATTCAAACACTTCATTATTTGGATGGGTATAATAATTAGTATAACTCATGTAAATAAAAAATATAACATGTTAATGATTTTTTATATATGATATTCCATCCAATTACATAATATTTCACAGTCAATATAATGATATTGTCGCTCGTGCATACGTACGGATTACCGAATCCACGAACGTGATGAGATTCATTCCCCATCGTAATCATTAAAAAATAATTTTGATTTTATGATTAAAAATATTGTTTAAGAACTTAATATAATTCTGGATATGAATAAAATAAATCCTATTCATAACAAAAATGGATTACTTAACCAAGAATATAAAGGAAAATGAATCAGTTAACACCTAAAACTATGATATACTATTAAAATATTATTTACAAAGCAATATTAGAAAATAATATATGATATCATATTTATGTATATTATTATTGTATAATTTAATAACAATGATTTAATTATTATACTTGAGGTTAACTTACCCTCATCCAAGGAAGTGTACAAGGTAATGTTTCACTCAAAAATCTCTTTACTTATATGAGATTGTTAATACGTAAGTATCTACTAGGACCTCTTTATCATTCAAATCCGTGTTTTCATAAAAATGTAATTCAAATTTTTTTACTATTTAATAGACTATGGGTTAATTTCATTTATACCCTTATTTGACCAAATTTGTTTTGAAAGGAATCTTTCCATCATTTTCCAAACAAGGTACTTTATGACCTTTTTGACAAAATTAATGTAACAAAGACTTTTTTTAACTTATACGGAGGGTGCGGCTATTTTCCACTATTATAACATCGTCGAAGCTTCCCATACAAGATTATAAGAATATTTTCAAAATAATTGTTTTATTTTATAATTATGTGACTTTTAAATGATTTCAATATAGAAAGAGGTATTTATTTTAAATCGTTTTCATTTCATCTATGTCAACATTATTTTATGATTTTAAACTTTTTTGAAGATGATTTATTATTATACAAATCTTCCATAGTATTTGAAGGTTTTGTGATCTGCTTGACTGTGGATGTGTTATTTTTACACCATTCATGGTTTATGATTAAAGTATTAACATTTCATATGATAGTTTTAATATGATTATTTATGTTTTTTTAAACCTTTTCATATGAGGAATGCATTGTACTTTGTAAGTGACTTGTGGAGCCTGTTATAGCTCCTTGATGAATCAGTAGGTCTCATTAAACAAACTAGTGTCTTGGCACAAGGCCTTGAACAAATCTTATTTGTAGTCTTGGCACAAGGCCTTGACTATGTGGTTATGAAGTCTAGAATTATGAATTCCATCATTATGAAATTGGCTATTGATATTACATTTGATTATTCGACTAGTAGAATATCCATGTGAATAAGTAAATGGAATTATTTTATTTATCTTTTTCATATTATGTTGAAGTTTAAGTTTAAAATGATTGTGTTTTAGTCTTATATTTATCATTAAATGTTTATGATTATTTATGAAAGTTTTGGTTGTATTGTTATCCTTAATGAGAATCTGAGTTCACCCCTTTCTATGTAGTGATTTTTTCAGGATTCGAAGAAGTATATTATGACTGACCTATAGAGATAGTATAATGGATATGAATGGTGTCAACGGAGACAATGTTGTTGTTATTTTTCATTTTAAAATGTAATGTAAAACATATGAAAGTGTATACTACTTTCAATGCTACTAAACTGATCGGTCTTTCGGGATTTGATCCATCGTGATCATGAAAATGTTATGTAATAATGCACAAACTCTGTGTTACTAGGTTCAGGGCATTACACACAAAGGAAATACCACAAAGTAAGATCTCAATCTCAAAGCATGAAGCAATATAAATCAACACTAGTTAGGTATATTCCCACACATATACCTATGTTATCAAGATATAATCATCACACACATGAGGAATGAATACCACAAAGGTAAAACCATGAAGTTAGAAGTACCACATAGGTAACACCACAAATATAGAAGTACCACACATGTAACACCATGAAGATAGAAGTACCACACAGGTAACACCATGAAGACAGTAGTACCACATAGGTAACACCACAAATACTACACCATGAAGGTAGAAGTACCACACATGTAACACCATGAAGACAACACCATAAAGTTAGAAGTACAACAAAGGTAACACCACAAAGATAGAAGTACCACACAGTTAAAACCATGAAGACAACACCACGAAAGTTGAAGTACCACACAGGTAACACCACGAAGACAACACCACGAAGGTATATGTACCACACATGTAACACCATGAAGATAGAATTTCTACATTGGTAACACCATGGAGATATAAGGCTCAGATCAGATCAGTTATATATTAAGTATAGAAGTACATATTATTAGTCATAAGCTAGATCATCTTATTCTGTTAGGATGCACTGCTTCTAACCCAAATATGATCGCTGGGTACTAACCCCCACTAACCCAAACTGGATCTGACCCCCACATGATCGGTATGTTCTGACCCACCCAGGAACTATAAGCGATGACACACATAGAATCTGATAGTATTTGACCCACACATGTTCGATAGATGCTGACCCACTCATGATCGAAGATCTTTCTTCATGTTAGAGCCTACCAAAGGACATCTCTCACCCAGTGCGCTCGAGTTCCATAGAATCTTCCCCATGAGATAGCATTCACCGCTATACCTCTATTAATCTCCGCAAAATTGTAACGTGAAGGACTTCCATGTTGTAAGGTTTCAAATGCGATGGACAATGCATCAATCAGATGCCCACTATGTGAGTTATAAGCGTTTTAGTTATGGTGGCCCGGCTGGATTCAGGTACGATCCAACCCAGCCATACACCAACTATCTCCTAAACTCAATTGGAGGATACCAAAAGGACCATCTCCATCCAAGGATCCCAACGTCGTAGATGGTTCGTCAAATGGATTTTTGGTTCTCAAGATATGGCCTTTAAGTGTATCTGGGTCCAGTTGGGCCCGGGTCCGGTCTGACTCGGGCAAGTCTGACCCGACCTGACCCAGTCTGGGTTCAACCCAGTTAGGCTAGGCTATAGCAAGCTCGACCTGCTAGGCCAAGGTCCAGCTCGGCCCACAAGGGGGCGGCCTACTGGGCTCGCACAACCCGGCCAGCTGGAGTGGGGTCCACTCGTGCTAGCATGGGAGGGGAGCGATGACACCCGTTTCGAAACCAAAGAGGCAGTTCCTAATGGTGCTACCAAGTCATGTGGGACCCACTTTTGGTCCTGTTGTCGCAGTAGACAAGCCGCATCCCGCATCCTCCAACGGCACACTGATCGTGTCATCCTCCTCAGTCACAGCCAACAAGGGAGCCGACCTCCTCCTTTGACCTCCCCCACTGACGAGTTGTGGCCAGTTCCTCCGGCGATGTGGATGTGCCACCACCTCCCTCATAGCTTACCGTTGTCGGCCACCACCTCAGTCCCCTCCATCATCGGTCACCAGTACTGATACACTAGCTGTCTTCCACAAAGAACCCATGGGGTAAACAAGGTTGTGGAGGGTTCGGGCCGGGTTCGTTAGGCCCGCGCCCTCCGCGTTAGTTCAAAAGTGTGCGGGAGGATTAAAGGATTCAAAATCTCTTGAATTAAAACCAAAAGTAATCCCTACCTCACGAATGATGGAGAAACTCTTGGGATTGAGGAAGTGGGTCGGTGTTCAACATCCCCCACAACTAGCCTCCAACGACGTCGTTTGATCGTCGATATTTGGTTCAGGGTTTTGGTGTTTCTCATTACCGCATGCCAAAACCAGCTCTATCCTCCAAGGGTTTGGCATCTCGGAACTTGTTCAACATATCGTTGTTTGGTGAAGTAGTGTCGACACCTCTACCCAAGCTCCATATAAATAGGAAATCAGGAGGGTAAGTAACATCATTGGGAATTATTGGGGGCTCATTAATTAGGAACCATCATAATTCCCCAACGACATCATTACATAAGATTGAAAGGTCAATCCATTTATTGTCTTGACACATCACTGGTCCAACGTTGACATTTTTCCATTGGAGGAAAAGAAAAAAAATAAAATTAACTAAGTTATTTTTATTATTTTTTTGAAAGTATCAAAACTTATATTTTTTCCAGACCTACTGCAGTCAAAGTGAAACCTCCCTAAAGAGTGCCAAAAACTCTATGTTTCATTGAGTGCGACATAAGAATGCATAGATCTCGACCCAAGGATCACGAATCAATGTTTTCCACTATTCTCAAGCATAGAATGAAGTAGTGGTGGTCCGCAGAAGAGGTTTTTTGGTGGTGATATTCCGTCCAGTGCACGATCGTGGTTTGGTACAGTCGCGGTAGGAATCGGATATACAGAGAGGCAGTTTGGATAAGCAGCAACACGAGATGTCTTGGGGCGGCATGAGCTAGAGGCTGGGATGGCGGCAGGACAAAGGGGTGTGGCTCCTGAGTGGCGAGATGGCCCGGTGGATAATCGGTGTATGCTATGCGAAGTAGCCATGTTAGGTGTGATGTGGGAGCCAGTGTGTTTGGTTGGAGCGTGAGAGTTTAGAGAAGAATGAGTAAATTAGAGAGGGAAATAAATAGAAATGGAATAAAATTTAATGATAAATAAATGATAAAGGAGGAGTTTTTTGGGGGTAGTGAGCAGCGCATGAGATATTGATGGTTTTCAACAAAGGTTTTGGGATTGAAGGAAAAACGGTTAAATAAAAAATATATAATAATGTTTTTATTATTTTGGGTTGTAAAACCATAATTTTTCCATAACTTATCCATGCATCCTCGGTTTCATAAACCATCAACATAAGTACGACCCAGACATTGTGACGGAAATTATGAGTCCATTATTGGATATATTTTTCAGGTTTGTAGATCGAATAAAAAAAACACTCAAATCATAATATGTTATTCTTATTATTAAATTTTCAACCCACTATAACTCCTATGCGTGATGCATGATTGACTTGTCGTTCTTGGTGATATTATCCTATTGATAAGATGGTCGATTCAAGTCTAACGATTGAATATTAAATTCTAGTCTATTACTCGGGTTCACAAAACTCCCAATACTAATGTTATTATTATTGTTGCAGAATCTATATTATGTCGTAACTCATTCAAACGACATTATATTGGTGAAATATAAGTGTTGTTGTGATCTTGAAATTAAGATGTACATTTACAGACCAATTTTGGATATTTAAGTCGAGGTTGAGGCACGAGCCCCACGAGGCCCGATTCGAGCGTGTTGCGGTGAAATGCAACTTTTTCATGGGGTATCTATTTTGGAAAAATGGGTATTCCATATAATTTGTATTACATGTGGATCACAACAGTTTGAACCATTTGGTTACCCGGTTCCATTTGAAGTACGACTGGGTTGGATTGAAAACGAATCAAACCAGGCCCTCGATACTAAAATGACTATAACATGCAGACCAACCGTCCGATTGATGTGTCGTCTGTCATGTTGGAAACCTTACAACATGATGGTCCATTGTGTTAATTTTATGTGGAGCTTAATGGAGGTCAAGGTATGACCGATATCTCGAGGTGTAGATACTACGGAACTCGAGCACACTAGGTGTGAGGAATCCTTTGGCAGGCTGTAACGTGAAGAAAGAACGTCGATTCTGTGTGGGTCGGCATCTATTGAAACTGTGTGGGTCAGCTTCTATATGATATTTTGTGGGTTAGCACTCAACGATCCTTTTTGGATCAGTGCATACCGATCATGTGTGGGTTAGATCTTGTGTGCTTCATTGGGGGTTAGTTACCAACCGATCATTTGTGGGTCAGCAATAGTTCCTCATAACAGAATAAGATGATATAACTTACGAATAATCATTTGTACTTATGTACTTAAGTAATACCATGGTGTGAGCTGAGTATTTTACCTTTTCAATACTTGAATCTTCATGGTGTTACCTGTGTGGTACTTCTACCTTCATGTTGTTGTCTTTTTGGTGATTTTTGAATGGTACTTCTACCTTTGTGGTGTTGTCTTCATGGTGTTACATGTGTGGTACTTCTAGCTTCTTGGTGTTACATGTGCAGTACTTCTACCATTGTGGTGTTGTCTTCATAGTGTTACATGTGTGGTACTTCTATCTCTGTGGTGTTACCTGTGTGTTATTTCTACCTTTTTGTTGTTACCTTTGTGGAATTACTTACTCATGTATGAGATGAGTATGTCTTTATAACATAGTTATGTGTATTGGAAAATACCTAAGTAGAGTTGATGTTTTTCTTTGTGGGATTTATTTTTTGGAACTCTAGGAGACCTATGGGAGTCTTAGGGTCCCTACTGAGTATCATTATACTCACCCCTACATGGGATACACCTGTAATTTATTTTTTTCATGTGTATATGTTGTAAAGTGTTGATTGAGGCTGAGGGAGACAGGTCCAAATGGTGCTCTGAGGTGGACTATTTTGGATGACGTGGAGTGTTGTAGAGACAATATGTACCTACACTTCAAGTAGGATCCTCGGAGGATGATCCATGAGCTATTTTTTACTTTTCAGTTTTACTTTTACCTTTTTTAGTTGAGCTTGTATTCTTTCCCCTTTTTCATTCAGCACTATTTTACAGTCAGCTCACTTTTACTATAGCAGTGTACTTCATGGAAGCTTCTTATTGTGTTCTTAGACAATGTGTCTGTAGAAGTTTATAGGAAATGCCTTCCCATATTAGGGATACACCTTTCTGGTGCTATTCTCCATCCCTTGGCCTATGGAAGGCGTGCTAGGGGTATTCAAAGCATGAGCTCCAAAGGATGGGTCGTGACAAAGTAGTATCACGACCGGGATGCCCCCTAGGGGGCCAGGCGACCCCTTGTAGGTCGGGCAGACCACGACCTAGTGGGCCAAGCATGGCGCGGCCTAGTGGGTTGAGCCCACTACGGCCCTACACAGCCGAGTGGGACCCAGATCGGGTCGGGTCGACACGAACCGGTTCGGGTTGGTCCGACCCAGTCGGCCCGGACCCGGGCCCAACAAGAACTAGAAACAGTAAAGGGGTCATATCATGAGAACCAGATGTCCCTTAGATAAACCATTTATGGTTATGGGACCCTTCAGGAGAGATAGTTCTTTTGGTATACTCCACATGAGTTTTAGAGATAGTTGAAGTATGGCCGGTTTGGATTGAACCGGAATCCAACCGGGCCCTCGGAACTAAAATACTTTAAACTCATAGACCGAATGTCCGATTGACGCACCATCTATCGCATTGGGACCCTTAAGACATGAAAGTCCTTTGGGTTACTCCTTTATGGAGCTTAGTGGTTGTCTAGGTATGACCAATATCTCGAGGGGTTGATTCTACCGAACGTGAGCACATCAGGTGTGAGTAATCCTATGGCATGCTATAATGTGAAGAAAGAACATTGATCATGTGTGGGTCATCATCTATCGATCATGTGTGGGTCAGATTCTATCAGATCCTATGTGGGTCAGCACTCAGTGATCATCTATGGGTCAGCATATAGCGATCCTATGTGGGTCATATCCTATGTGGGTCAGTAGAGGTTATTACCTATCGATCATGTGTGGGTATAAAGCAGTGCCTCTTAATCGAATAAGATGATCTAGCTTACGATTAATAATTTTTATGTATTTACTTAAGTTATACCTGATTTTGTGTTGAGTCATTTCACCTTCATGGTTTTATCTTTGTGGTATTACCTGTGTGTTACTTCTAACTTCGTAGTGTTACCTGTGTGGTACTTCAACCTTCATGGTGTTATCTTCTTGGTGTAACCTGTTTGGTACTACTATCTTCATGGTGTTTCTTATGTGGCACTCGTATCTTAGTGGTGTTACCTATGCAGTACTTCTACTATTTCGGTGTTGTCTTAGTGGTGTTACCTATGTGTTACTTATACCATGGTGGTGTTGTCTTCGTGGTGTTACATGTGTGGTACTTATATCTCAATGGTGCTACATCTGTGGTATTTTTACCTTTACTGTGCTACCTTTTTGGTATTCTTCCCGCATGTATGAGATGAGTATATCATGATAACATAGGTATATGTATGTGCATATACCTATCTAGAGTTTATGTCTTTTTTTTAGTTTTTCTTTTGTGGAACTCTAGGAGACATACGGGGGTCTTAGGATCCCTACTGAGTATCGTTATACTCACTCCAGCACGGGCTATGTCCGCACATTGTTGTGTCTTGTGCATACCATAGACAACATTGATCGAGGAGAAATGAGTAAGGAATAGATAATACTCAACGGTGGACAATTTGGCATGACGTGTTGCAGGGACTACTGATTGTGAGTTGTACCTACCCTTCAGTTAGGATCCTTGGTGGACGATCCAGGAGCTGTTTTCACTTTTCAGTTGTATTTGTACTTTATAGTTGTGCTTGTACTTTTCATATGGGGTTGTATTCTTGCCCCTTTACGTTCAACACAATTTTACTATTGTAGTTTACTTTGTGGTTTCTTCTTGTTGTGCTCTTAGAATGTGTGTTTGAACAGGTTAAAATGGAAATGCCTTCCCATATTAGGGAAACTCCTTTCTGGTGAAAGACGCCAGCCCATGGCCTATGGAAGGCGGGCTTGGTGTTGTCATGGAATGGGCCCCAAGGAATGGGTCGTGAAAAAGTTTTATGAATGTGGTTTTTAGTTTGGTAAATCCAGTGCTGGTGTAGTGGCTGACGTATCCATACACCGGGTCCCTGAATTCTGATTTCTGACTCGTAGCACAAAAACACATATTGCATGTGTTTTGGAAAAGTTTTCCTTGGATTATTTAGACTCAGGTCACTAGGTATAACCTAATGATTGTGGCACACCTGTTCCTTATCATGATGCCACAACATAGACAGCTATCTAGGATTCCCGAGAGAGTACCCGATGATGGACCACAGAGAGATCTTATATGGATCATCATTCTAGCGATTCTATGTGGATCTGCCACAGATTCTACCAGTGGGCAGTGCACGCCAACTAAGTGCATTGCATGAGTTCAAGCAGTAGAGGCCTTTGTGGTTTTGAGGCGATATAGATTCCCAGGAAGCTGATAACTGGCTGGAGGTTGTGACTAGAGTTTTTCACATAGTTTGGAAACCAGTAGATCATATGGTGATCCTAGATGCTAATCCTTATTAGTGTGTGACCATTAAAATGGTCCGCATGGTGATGAGGCTTTAGTACGTGGACCGTTTCTTAATATGGTACCTTCAGGTAGTGTACCAGCTATATCCATACTCGTTAGTCAGCAGTTACAACCATTGGTACTGGTACAGGACAAATGTAGTCTTAGAGTCTTACATATCTTTTAGCATTAGATACCCCTCAGTTTTTTAGGCAATCCCAACTCACAGGTGGCTAAGGAATGGCATGAGGAGGTGGACATGTATTCTTCTAGCTATTTCACCATTTGATGAGATGGAGGTCATGGTAGGGAGCCTTTTACGTGGAACAGTAGGACGATTACAAGGTTTAGATTACCCTAATATTGCGAAGAGGTGGCTTTTCTATGGACAATCTTGAGAACCATCCTTAGAGAAGGGGGTCTCATTCCATAATAATCTATGGGGTGAGTGTTCCCAAGAGATTCTACATATTCGACAGGATGACATGTCGTTAGCTAAGTATTCATTGAGGTGTACTGACCATCCTAGGTACTCGATTGATATAGTACAATCAATGCTTCACGGCTCAGCCCTCCGAGTAAGGTGCGTTTAGGGACATTTAAGACAGCACTATTCCACTATGCATTCCTACATATGTTAAGGTTCTAGAGAGAACCATTTTGGTTGAAGTTTCTTTGGTTGAGCAGATAAAACAAGTGATTGTTAGCCGTGGGAAAGCAAGAAACTAATGCCAGTCTCAGAGACTTGGGTGTGTAAAATGTTTCAGGAAGAGGAAGTGATATGGAAAAATGAATCTATGGGGCTGTAGATGTGGAAGTGGATCTAGGAGAGCAGTATGACGTGGTATACATTACAACATTTTACAACCACCATCCTAATGTGGTCCCCACCAGGCTCAGGGAGATAGAGGACGGGGGAAGGGATTAGCTGCATGCGGTCCCACAGTGTGACCCAAGGGCTCTAGGAATGATTTGATATACAGTCTTTGTATAATACTAGCTACCATATTAATAGACATAGGTAGCAATCATTCCTTATTTCCACAAATATTGTTCAATACAGAGAGTTTCCAGTTAAACCAATGACTTGAACCCTAAGACTGGGAATATATTTGGGAGGAGACTTGATAATCACACTTTTGTTGACTGTGGGATTTGACCCTTGTTGTGAGAGTTTTGGTTGGATCCTCTTGGTGGTAGAGTCGAGGCTTTATGACGTTAGTTTGGGGATGGACTAGACATATATAGTTTTTACTCAGATTGACTGTTTTAGGCAGAACAAATTTAGTATAAATATAGCGTTGGAATGGGTTTTCCCTTGATCAGTGAAAAAAGGAAACACATGCAACACAAGATAAACTAATGCATACGAGGGTGCTTTCGATGACTCTTGATTCTTCCATACTTACCCTCATGGCAGTAGGATTTTTATGTTTTTGGTTCCCAACAGTAGTGGTAGAGTGTGGGGACACCTTTACAAAAGATGTTTCCTTGACAAACTCCCTGCAGAGAGAGGGGCTTCTACTTTGGTTGAGTACTACCAGATATTTTCACCTGACATATCTAGGGTAGAATCACCCTTGTTATCATTGATGAAGAAGGGGGAGCATTTCCTATGGATGGGGAAGTTTTAGTAGAGATTTTAGGAGCTGAGACTGAGACTGAAAAGTGACCCATCTTGAGGCTACCAAAAGAGGGCATTGGGTATGTAGTCTAATATGATGTGTAAGAAACAAACTAGCTTGTCTCTTGATGCATTATAAGATAGTTATTGCCTAGGTATCTTGGCAGTTGAGATAGAATGAGCAGAACTCTGCTACCCATGACCAAGATTTAGCAGTAGTGCACTTTGAATTGAAGATGTAGTGGCACCACATGATTGGTTAACTGTTTACTATTAACTCTGATCACAATAGTCTCAGGTATATATTCCACCTAAATGACATGACCCTAATACAAAAATTATGGCTAGAGTTCCTATAGGACTATGAATTTGAGATATTCAATACTCTTGGGAAGGGTAATTTGGTAGCAGACACACTCCGTTAGAGGTCTGGTCTATAGCTGCTATGTGACGTGTCACAGGAGCTAGTCGCACTGCGGATATCCTTCGTGGATAAAGATGGAGTAGCTTACCTCCAATCTATGAATATCACTCCCCCAATTCATCAGTGAGTTCGGGTGGCATAGCTTGGTGATATTGACTATGAGGCTTGACGTGCTCATATATCATCATGACAGTCTCCTAAAAAAAATTTTGAAGGAGGGGAGCACATTGTTCTCTTCAGAGAACGCACAATGGTACTAGTGGCACTAAGGGAGGATTTATGGAGGGAGTTCCATACATTATTTTTAGAGGTACATTCTGGAGTGGTGAAGATGTACCAGGACCTCCAACGTTAGTACTAGTGGTCATGGATGAAGAAAGTAGTTTCAGAGTTGGTATCACGACACCTCACTTGTTAGCAAGTGCAGACTACTCTGAGTAGGCATAAGTCGTATAATGATAGGATATTAAGACCCTTGGGGTTTGAGGAAAGAGTATGTGTCTTCCTACAGGTCTTACACCGAGGAGGATTGAGGATATTCGGCAGGGGTGGAAAGCTATCTCCGAGGTTCATCAGACCATTCAAGATCCTTTGCAGATTAGGTGAGGTGACATACCGTCTAGCTCTTCCTCCACAGATTCACTGTAAAGACCCGAAGCTTGACGTACATGGACATTACATTACATTTTAGGAATACTTAGTATATAACAAAAACACACACACAAGGATCGTAATAGTTTAGTGTCTTTGGAAACTCGGAACGTAATCTTCTAATCGTGGTGAAAGATCTTCAATATCTCCCATAAAGATATTCCATTTTTTACCTAAAACCTTTCTTTATATCCTGGGGAAAAGAAAACATAAAAGGGTGAGCTCAAATGCTCAGTAAGGGTAAACAAAAGAAAAATCAATCACATCATATTCATAAGAACATAACTTTTGGAAATCTTAACCTGCAAAAGAGAGCATAATTTCATAACATGGGATAAATCATAGTAGTGAAATGAAATCCCAATAATCATAACTTAAAACATGAAACATTGTGGCATACAAACATAATCATAGATAATCATTTCTTGTTAGTCAAGACTCATTACCAAGACTATCTTAGTGGACAAATTCCCTTTCTGAATCTAGTAACCCTCGTTTCAGTCCTGTTTCACTGAACCGGTATAACCTACCATTTCAGCCATGTCTATATCATGAGATATAAAATCTTTACCCAATGCATTGGAGGGAGATATAGGTCCCACCCATCTCATAATGATACCATTCTTATGTGTAACACAAAATCATAAATCATACATCATTTCATAACCCATGTAATACAAATGGGAATCTTAAACATCATGACATCATAAAACAATTCATATAAGATAAAGGAATTCATAAAAATAATTCCATCACAACATAAACAAATCAATGTAATAATAGGGATAAAAACAGAACCCTTTATTATCTTAGATGTAAAATAATTTTGATAAAACACTTGAACTCCATTCTTGAGGAAAATATCATTTTTTCTTCAAAAACACTTTTCCTTTCTTAACATGTCGTACAATTATAAACTAAAAGAATTTGATTAAAAATAAACTTGAAAACTTGTAAAGGATGCTTCTTGGAAATAATGTTTTAAAAATCCATTCATTCCATATAAGTTAAAAAAACATTATTCTCGTACTTTTGTCGGAAAAGTCAAAAAGTACCTCGTACGAAAAACGACAAAATATTCCTTTCTTATCTTTTACTAAAAATTCACCAAAGGGTAAAATTGGATTTAAAAAATTGTAGGTGGATGGAAATAATATTAAATATTTAGGAAACATGGATTTGGATGATAAAATACACCCCAGTAAATGCCAATGTAAAAACAATCTCGGATAAAAATGAGATTGTGATATTTTCCCTTACCTTAGGTTCGACTTGCTTTGTAAGTGTCCGAACCTCCTTTATAATGATTTAAATAATGTTATTGACTTATTCCAGAATCATATTCATTGTTATTATATCATATATGGTCCACTTATGACTTTATATTACCCGTTCTTTTGTAAATTCATGTTAAAGTATCGTTTTGGGTAAAATCGTCTCATTTGTCGTTCGTGTTTTAACTTGTAATTATTCATATGATTGGTTAGATCATAATTACTTAATTCCAGAATATAAAACATGATTTATATATAATATATATTCAGAATATACATATATAATAAATCAGTAAATGGAAGGAAATACACCGTTCATGGAGACGGTAGTCCGTACGTACGCATGAACGCTGTTTTCATTTCCTTATTGAATTGAATGGAATTAAGTAGATGACATACATATAAATATAAATAATTCCAGTATCATTATCAGGTCATATATTTCATTAGTACTTATTATATATACTTTATACTCATTCATGAATGGTTAATCATTGAGAATGAATCTCATCGCGTCGTGGAGACGGTAGTCCGTACGTACGCACGAGCGATGATATCGTTCCCATGGTCGTGGAATTGTGTTGAAGTGTATGTATACTATTTCAGTATCAATATAACTTTATAATAATCATATATGGTTACTAATTACACCTTTATACCCATCCAATTAAGTTTGTGGCGGAAAATAGATTACACCACGGCGTGGAGACGGTATTCCGTACGTACGCACGCGCGGTGATTTCCTTTTTCCGTAGGATGGATAGAAGGTTAATTAGAGTTGTTTCATATTTATAATAACATATCAGTATATAAGAAATACTTATGTTATTACTTTATCATGAAACAACTAAAGAAGAAGAATTTGAAGAAGAAATAAATTGAAAAAGATCAGTAATGGATATTACCTCTTTTTGACGCGCCTTTTCTTAGCCTCCACTTAAAGAACTAAGGATGGTCTTTTAAGAATACCAGGACCTCTAGGATGATACTAGGGAAGTGGAGAAGGGATTTTGTCAGGGGTTGACCGAGCTTGAGTGCTCAAATTGGTGTGAGGAGGAGGGGGGGGGGAGGTGTCCTTTTATAAGGGAGGAGAGGGGCACCTTAGGAATATCTCAAAATATTATTTTATATTAAAGTCAAAATCGGTTTATAATGGTTCCAAAGGGTCTTATTTCGAAGCTAAAGTGGGGATGGGTCGAAATCCTATCAACCAATAGGATTTAGACAAGTTTAGGTTTTTATTTTAACCTTATCAATTAGATTTAACTCTAAGTTAAATAATTTAACTTTTACCGTGTCTTTTTGTTTTTTTACACTATATGGTTAATACACATACTATATCATGCCAAACTAACCCCAAATTATTTATTATTAATATATATATCCTTATCTATGTCATTTGGCCGAACCTTAGATTTTTAGGAATAAAATAACAATTAATAATATAATATTTGATTTAAAAACTATTTTTTGTCAATTTTGACACTATTTGATATATGATTTTTGTGAAAGTCATAACAGAATTATATGTTCGAAAAAAGTTGATTAAATAAATACTAATATATCATAGTAACCTATAAAATTAGTGTAATTCATAAAAAGTCTCAAATTAAATTTATTTTGGTGTTTATAACATCAATTATGTCAATATTTCATTAATAAGATAATTACTGCATCATCATTGTGTCATAAATAAATTAAATTATATAATGTCTAAAAATTAAAAATAAAATACCATTATATAGGAAATCTTTTTAGATTTATAATGAATATTTATAGTCGAATTTATCTTATGTATAACCCCATATTAAAAATAATTTACTTATTAAACTTTGATTTTAACTATTTTAACTATTCATTAAATAAAATAATATTAAATATCATAATCTAATCCAAGTGGACCTAAATGGTCATATTATATTCATAAGGTTGTTTTTGGTAGAATTACACTTATCCAATAGAATTAGGACATGGGTTAGGGTAATAGTAATATCATATTTACCCTTAGTTACCCTATTTACTATTAACCGCGGTAAAAAAAAGTAAAAAGTTACTATTCACCAAAAATTATTTTAATCTCATTGAACCACATTTTACTTACTGACATCAACCGTGTCTCTCGGATTTTTGAAATTCCATTCACAGAAGCGGTAAAATTAAGTTTTATGAAAAATTCAGTTTTTTAACTACCACTTAGTAGTTTCACTATTCATCAAAAATTGATGTTTTTCATAACAATGCCAAAATTTCATCCTAAGCTATATTTCATATTCCGGATTCAAAAATGAAGTCTATTTTACCAAATTCATAACATAGAAGTTTCATTAATTAATTTTATAATTAAATCCCGCTGTTAAAACAAATAGCGTGTTTTTAAGAAACAATATCTATCAAAAGATTGACACTTGATTATGTCTGGTTTAAATGTGAAATTACAACCAATGACCAACATTGTATTAAATAGTAAAAATATATTCTAAATATAATTTAAAACCACTCAAATTAATAATTTATCACTATTAATTATTTCGATTAAAAAAAGTTGTTTTTAATTATAATTTAGTAATTTTCACTATTCATCAGAATATGAAAGTTATCCGAAAAGTACCAAAATTTCACCTTAGGCTAAATTCGATACTCCGAATCTAAAAATGAAATCCATTTTGAAAAATAAAATTTACAAAATTTCAAAAAGTGGTTATTACTATTCATAACGGCTAGTTTTAATAATATTTTAATAGCATATCGTTGTTTCGTGAAACTCAGTATTGCGTACTACACATGCTATCGAGGAAGGTTGCGATTGCGTGTAATGCAAGGAAAGTCAAGGATGCGTGTTGTGCAAGCTTCTTTTGGTGTAGCGTACAACACAAGACATTAGTGAAATTAAAAAGAATATTTTTCATAAAATCTCGGGGTGTTACATTCTACCCCCCTTAAAATGAATTTCGCCCTCGAAATTCGTTGGGGTTATAAATGGTTTACTATTAGAAAGTTTATTTAATAGAAACCCACATCGTAAAAAGGAATACCAAAACCAATCTTTAAAAACAAAAGTATGAAACGTAACAGTTACCCAAATAAACTAATCACTGGGTTTCCACATAGGTGAAAATATGGATATGGAAGAAAAATCTAACCATCATGTTCTAATGGAGAGTGGTAGAGAACATGGCTATGGAAAATACAACAATCACAAATCCATAAATTTGTGAGGATCTAAGGTACCATCTGATTAATCAGATATAAGAGAACTAGGACAACATTTTTGGTTTTCAAGATCATTTCCCTAATGTTGAAGAATTTGAATTAGAATAAATACTTACATTATTTTGGTACAATCTCACTGTTGTTCGTGCCTTGAACAATTTCCACTTCATCTCTTAAATAAATGAAGTTGAATTTGTTATTCGTGAAGTGTTAGCAGATCATGTGATAGAATGACAAGTCATTCCATCAAAAGGTTAGCAAAAGTTATTAAATATACATAAGTCATTCTATAGTGAGATTAATCATATATGGTACCTAAAATGGACTTATACTTCATATATCATACTGCTTAATATAATAAAACTAGTTTCTACTAAACAGGGACTTCCTGTAGGCCAGTGGTAGGCGATAAAGGCCAGTCGCACTTCGGTTGTGGGTTCGATTCCCACAGCCTTGTCCGACGCGATGGGTTGTCGCCCGTCCTGCAGGTTGTCCTTTTTATAAAACTATAACATCCCATCAATAATATCGAAAAAACTTCTATCCTTAAACAATACTAACTTATGTCCTACATAATCCATTTCAATCATTAGGCTTATCCATAATACTGCAGTCCACTCTCATAACATAGTGAAAATGATTTCCAAAGATTTAATACCATCGTTGATCCCCATATATCATAAGATATGTCTTGTTGGTCACATTATAAACATTCAAAGGCCTTAATCATGTATTCTCTTGAATACCCATTAAACCTTATTGAAAACATGAATGCAGTTAAACGTTAACACTTTCCACATACCAAAATCCTCAAAATTCTATATACTCAAACCATGATATCACTTAGTCCTTATATCAATCATGAGCTCATGAATACTGTCAAGCATTTCATTTTCTTTTTATCACTTCATTATGCACATATCATCCACTTTCCAAAAAATATCTGAATAACCTTTCATTGTTACTCATACCATTCATCATAAACTTTCAGAACTTAAGGAAATACAACAGTGTAACAATCCTTAGATGTCTTTTTATTCTATAGTACAACATTACACTTGATAAACATGTAATCATTCCACTACCTTCTTAAACCATTGACCGAGCTTCAACAATTCTTTCATCTCACATATCATTTTTAGTCTCTTCATCATCATCAACAAAAATACTACCCATACGACCATACTGATTCTCTTCATGAGACATTCCCTTAGGGCATTGGTTTGCATAATGCCCATACATTCCACATCTAAAACATTTAACCATTGTTGATGTCGTATAAATACCATTAACCTTATCCATGGTGTTAACTGAAACTTTTCCATTGCACTTACTGGCTTTGTGTCCTTCTTTTCCACACCCAAAGCATCTTCTAGTTCCTTTGAAACATTCTCCTTGATGCCTCTTCCCACATGATTTACATAGGGGAAATTGAACTTTCTTTCCTCAATGATCATCATGAAACTCCATCTTTCTCTAATTAGCCGAGTCAGGAAACGTAACAAATTTTACTTTATTGATCATATTATGAGATTGCTGATTCGGCATAATAATGATGTTTGGACTTCCAAATCCCATTTCATTTGATTTCTTATGAATAATATCATTCCATTGTCTATCATATCCTCCATTACCATGAATCATCTTGTTTCCAGCCATTTTCTAAAACCCAAAAAGAATAGTGCTAGATGCAAAAATCATAATAAAGGGGGATTAACTTCAATATCTAACATCTTAGGTTAAATTCTAAGATCGTTACCATAGTGCTAGGACTATATCCTATATGTATACTTATCCTTAGGGACATCCCTAGACATACCTTAGAAATATCTCTTGGGATCTCACTAACGTTTTCGCGTCCTAGTTTCCAAAGGTTGAATAAACCTTTCCTATGATAACAACTGTAAAGACCCGAAGCTTGACGTACATGGACATTACATTACATTTGCGGAATACTTAGTACATAACAAAAACACACACACAAGGATCGTAATAGTTTAGTGTCTTTGGAAACTCGGAACGTAATCTTCTAATCGTGGTGAAAGATCTTCAATATATCCCATAAAGATCCTCCCTTTTTTTTACCTAAAACCTTTCTTTATATCCTGGGGAAAATAAAACATAAAAGGGTGAGCTCAAATTCTCAGTAAGGGTAAACAAAAGAAAAATCAATCACATTATATTCATAAGAACATAACTTTTGGGAATCTTAACCTGCAAAAGAGAGCATAATTTCATAACATGGGATAAATCATAGTAGTGAAATGAAATCCCAATAATCATAACTTAAAACATGAAACTTTGTGGCATACACACATAATCATAGAGAATCATTTCTTGTTAGTCATGACTCATTTCCAAGACTATCTTAGTGGACAAAGTCCCTTTCTGAATCGAGTAACCCTCGTTTTAGTCCTGTTTCACTGAACCGGTATAACCTACCATTTCAGCCATTTCTATCTCATGAGATATAAAATCTTTACCCAATTAATTGGAGGGAGATATAGGTCCCACCCATCTCATAATGATACCATTCTTATGTGTGCCACAAAATCATAAATCATACATCATTGCATAACCCATGTAATACAAATGGGAATCTTAAACATCATGACATCATAAAACAATTCATATAAGATAAACGAATTCATAAAAATAATTCCATCACAACATAATCAAATCAATGTAATAATAGGGATAAAAACATAACCCTTTATTATCTTAGACGGAAAATAATTTTGATAAACCACTTAAACTCCATTCTTGAGGAAAATATCCTTTCTTCTTCAAAAACACTTTTCCTTTCTTAACATGTCGTACAATTATAAACTAAAAGAATTTGATTAAAAATAAACATGATAACTTGTAAAGGATGCTTCTTGGAAATAATGTTTTAAAAATCCATTCATTCCATATAAGTTAAAAAACATTATTCTCGTACTTTTGTCGGAAAAGTCAAAAAGTACCTCGTACGAAAAACGAAAAAATATTCCTTTCTTATCTTTTACTAAAAATTCAGAGAAGGGTAAAATTGGATTTAAAAAATTGTAGGTGGATGGAAATAATATTACATATTGAGGAAACATGGATGTGGATGATAAAATACACCCCAGTAAATGCCAAAGTAAAAACAATCTCGGATAAAAATGAGATTTTGATATTTTCCCTTACCTTAGGTTCGACTTGCTTTGTAAGTGTCCGAACCTCCTGTATAATGATTTAAATAATGTTATTGACTTATTCCAGAATCATATTCATTGTTATTATATCATATATGGTCCACTTATGACTTTATATTACCTGTTCTTTTGTAAATTCATGTTAAAGTAGCGTTTTGGGTAAAATTGTCTCATTTGTCGTTCGTGTTTTAACTTGTAATTATTCATATGATTGGTTAGATCATAATTACTTAATTCCAGAATATAAAACATGATTTATATATAATATATATTCAGAATATACATATATAATAAATCAGTAAATGGAAAGAAATACACCGTTCCTGGAGACGGTAGTCCGTACGTACGCATGAACGCTGTTTTCGTTTCCTTATTGAATTGAATGGAATTAAGTAGATGACATACATATAAATATAAATAATTCCAGCATAATTATCAGGTCATATATTTCATTAGTACTTATTATATATACTTTATAATCATTCATGAATGGTTAATCATTGAGAATGAATCTCATCGCGTCGTGGAGACGGTAGTCCGTACGTACGCACGAGCGATGATATCGTTCCCATGGTCGTGGAATTGTGTTGAAGTGTACGTATACTATTTCAGTCTCAATATCACTTTATAATAATCATATATAGTTACTAATTACACCTTTATACCCATCCAATTAAGGTGGTGGCGGAAAATAGATTACACCACGACGTGGAGACGGTATTCCGTACGTACGCACGCGCGGTGATTTCCTTTTTCCGTAGGATGGATAGAAGGTTAATTAGAGTTGTTTAATATTTATAATAACATATCATTATATAAGAAATACTGATGTTATTACTTTATCATGAAACAACTAAATAATAAGAAGTTGAAGAAGAAAGAAATTGAAAAAGATCGGTAATGGATATTACCTCTTTTTGACGCGCCTTTTCTTAGCCTCCACTTAAATAACTAGGGATGGTCTTTGAAGAAGACCAGGGCCTCTAGGATGATATTAGGGAAGTGGAGAAGGGATTTTGGAAGGGTTTGGCCGAGCATGAGTGCTCAAATTGGTGTGAGGAGGAGGGGGAGGAGGTGTCCTTTTATATGGGAGGAGAGGGGCACCTTAGGAATATCTCAAACTATTATTTTATATTAAAGTCAAAATAGGTTTATAATGGTTCCAAAGGGTCTTATTTAGAAGCTAAAGTGGGGATGGGTCGAAATCCTATCTACCAATAGGATCTAGACAAGTTTAGGTTATTATTTTAACCTTATCAATTAGATTTAACTCTATGTTAAATAATTTAACTTTTACCGTGTCTTTTTGTTTTCTTACACTATATGGTTAATACACTTACTATATCATGCCAAAAGAACCCCAAATTGTTTATTATTAATATATATATCCTTATCTAGGTCATTTGGCTGAACCTTAGATTTTTAGGAATAAAATAACAATTAATAATATAATATTTGATTTAAAAACTATTTTGTGTCAATTTTGACACTATTTGATATAAGATTTTTGTGAAAGTCATAACAGAGTTATATGTTCGAAAAAAGTTGATTAAATAAATACTAATATATCATAGTGACCTATAAAATTATTGTAATTCATAAAAAGTCTCAAATTACATTTATTTTGGTGTTTATAACATCAATTATGTCAATATTTCATTAATAAGATAATTACTGCATCATCATTGTGTCATAAATAAATTAAATTAATAATTTCTAAAAATTAAAAATAAAATAAAATTATATAGGAAATCAATGTATCTTTCTAATGAATATTTATAGTTGAATTTATCTTTTGTATAACCCCATATTAAAAATGATTTACTTATTAAACTTTGATTTTAACTATTTTAACTATTCATTAAATAAAATAATATTAAATGTCATAATCTAATCCAAGTGGACCTAAATGGTCATATTATATTCATAAGGTTGTTTTTGGTCGAATTACACTTATCCAATAGAATTAGGACACGTGTTAGGGTAATAGTAATATCATATTTACCATTAGTTACCCTATTTACTATTAACCGCGGTAAAAAAAAGTAAAAAGTTACTATTCACCAAAAATTATTTTAATCTCATTGAACCACATTTTACTTACTGACATCAACAGTGTCTCTCGGGTTTTTGAAATTCCATTCACAGAAGCGGTAAAATTAAGTTTTATGAAAAATTCAGTTTTTTAACTACCACTTAGTAGTTTCACTATTCATCAAAAATTGATGTTTTTCACAACAATGCCAAAATTTCATCCTTAACTATATTTCATATTCCGAATTCAAAAATGAAGTCCATTTTACCAAATTCAAAACATAGAATTTGCATTAATTAATTTTATAATTAAATCCCGCTGTTAAAACAAATAGCGTGTTTTTAAGAAACAATATCTATCAAAAGATTGACACTTGATTATGTCTGGTTTAAATGTGAAATTACAACCAATGACCAACATTGTATTAAATTGTAAAAATATATTCTAAATATACTTTAAAACCACTCAAATTAATAATTTATCAATATTAATTATTTCGATAAAAAAAATTGTTTTTAATTATAATTTAGTAATTTTCACTATTCATCAGAATATGAAAGTTATCCGAAAAGTACCAAAATTTCACCTTAGGCTAAATTCGATACTCCGAATCTAAAAATGAATTCCATTTTGAAAAATAAAATTTACAAAATTTCAAAAAGTGGTTATTACTATTCATAACGGCTAGTTTTAATAATATTTTAATAGCATATTGTTGTTTCGTGAAACTCAGTATTGCGTACTACACACGCTATCGAGGAAGGTTGAGATTGCGTGTAATGCAAGGAAAGTCAAGGATGTGTGTTATGCAAGCTCATTTTGGTGTAGTGTACAACACAAGACATTAGTGAAATTAAAAAGAATATTTTTCATAAAATCTAGGGGTGTTACATTCACCAGGTGCATTATGTTTTCCATGAGTCCTAGATTAGGAGGTACACACATGATCCATCACACGTTATCGACTGGGGAGAGATGAGCATCAATGATGGGGCGACTTTTATTGAGTTTCTGATGGAGATAGTGGATCGACAGGAGCGAGTCCTTTGTAGAAAAATGATCCCTCAAGTTTGAGTTTTGTGCATCATGGGAATCCCTAGGAGAGCAGATGGGAGTGGGAGGCTCAGATTCGTGATCAATACCCTTATTTGTTTGATTTTCCTTTGTTTTGGGTTTTCAGGATGAATATCCATAAGGTGAGGAGAATGAAAAACCCCGAAAATTCCAAATAATCTTTTTTAAATTATTTGGTAATATTTCTAGGTCATGAAATCTGACAGCAGCCGCTTCTGAGGCCCAGAGTGCCCGAAATGAATTTTAATTTTTTTTTTAATCTTTAATTAGCACGTGTGAGCAGTTTTCTTGAAAATTATAATAACTCTAAAATGGGTTCCTGGATCAGAAATCTGAGGGCATCGCTGCATTCAAGATAACGTGTTTACCCTAGGCGCAACTTATGTTTAGTCAGTGTAGGCCTCTGGTGAGAGAACCCAAAAATGGAATAATCATAAATAAAATAATTAAATAAAGTTATTTTATTATTCCAATGCATATAACTCATGAACGGTGACTCAGATTAAAAATATGATACCACCACTGAGCTCGTGAGAGTATGCTTTATTTAGGAAGATACTAACATTGTCCAGCACAGGCCAACTATGGAAGTTAATTTTTGGCCATTAATAAAATATTTAAGTAACAATTATTTTATTGTTAAAATTCGTAACATTTGAACCACTCCTCGGATTAAAAATCCAAGAGTTCAATTGAGTTCATTGGGGTTTGTTCCCCTTAAACGGAGCCTAACCTCAACCAACACAGGTCAAGGGTGAATATTAATAATTTATTGATATTTTTTAAGGTACATTTAGTAAATTCCCGATCGACGTTTTCTAAGTTTTGAACCAGTGCTAATATTAAAAATATGAGGGTAGCGTTGAATTTATAGTTTCGGGAATCACTTAAGGGAGGATTCACTTCAACCGTAGAAGGTTGGGAGAAAAAGTTAGATTTTGGACATTTAAAATAATAATAAAATGGAAAAGTTACTTTATTTCCTTTTGTTCTTTTCCTATAACAGACAAGCGATGGTGGCGGGTCCAATGACGTGTCAAGCAAAGAAATGGATTGACTCCTCAGTTCTTTGTAACTGCACCGTTGAATTATAAAAGTTCATTATTTAATTGAACCCCATTAATTCAACGTGCATTACTCACCCTCCTCCTCTCAAATTTATATAGAGCTTGGGGAGGAGTATTGGCATGACTTCACCAAGCGACGAAGCTCTAGCAAAGTACCGCGACACAAACCACTTAGAAGACGGAACCAGTTCTAGCGGGCAATGATGAGAGCCACCAAAAGACGAACACTGACTCTTCCTCAAAAAGAGATGTTCTCCAATGATCAAGTGTTCAGGGGTTTATTTTGAAGTTATATTTGATTAATTAAATCCTCTCCTACTTGCTATCACCTTAATGTAGAGGGCGCAGGTCAAATGAACAAGGTCCGGACCCTCCGCCGCTTCGTTCTTGATGTCAACTTCAGGGAACAATTTCCAAATTGATGGAAACACGAAAGAGAAGGTCACACTCCATCAGATGCAGGGTGAAAGCATTTTAGGTGCAGACGATGCCATGAATGGACATCGAAGCATGTGTGGTGACCCGTAGAAAAAACTAATGACATGCCATGTCGGCGGTGGCTAGCGGTAGCCGAAAGTGACTTGCAGAAACAGGCCAAGGGTGGTGAAAAGCGGTGTGTGACAGCATGCCGCGGCGGCCAAAGGTGGATAGCCCGATCTGGCCGCACGAGACAAGTGTGTTGCCTGTAGGTGCCACTGGTGAAAGTGGCCATGACCAGTAGGCTGAGGCAGGAGGGTGCGGTGCACGCTACGCCCTGTTGGCGGAAATCGGTCGGCCGAACGACCGATCGGTTAAGCCTGTGGGGCAGCGCCCTAGTGGATGTGAAAAATGGCACCACAACCATGGGGATAGAAAAGGTGGTGGTCCGCCTTCTGACAGACAGAGCCGGTGTGGGTCGGACAAGCAGACCAGACTCGCCCAGCAGGCCGGACCCACCGGCGGGCCAACGCCGGTGGGCCGGACCCCACCCGGCGGGCTGGGCCAACGGTGGATAGGGCCCGAAAACCGAACCGGTCCAACCTTAATGGGCCGGACCCAGTGAACCGGGCCAACCATTAGTGGGCGGAACCTGAGCAGCATCAGGTAGACCCCTAGACCTGTTGTGTCAGGCCGGTCTGACCGAGTCAGACCGGGCCCTGATAGAACCAGCACCTGAATAATGAAATGCCTGTAACTGATGAACTGGGTGTCCAATTCACACACTACCAGTGGTGTTCAGACCCCTTTTTGGAAGCAGTCCCTTTTTCATATTCTAGTAGGCCCGACCGAGCCAGGTCAGACCGAGGTGCGATCACCCCTCGTTTCACAGAATGAGATGTAACTAACAGACCGAGCATCTGATTGACGTGTTTTCTATTTCATAAGGACCCTAGTGACAAGGTGGTACTTTTAGGATACATTACATGGATTTTTATAGAGTTTTATGTGTGACTTGGGTTGGATCATACATGAATCCAACCAGACCCTTTTTACAAAAGGGACCATATCTCACAGACCGGGCGTCTGATCGATGCGCCGTTTGTCACATTGAAACCCTTACAACATGGCGGTCCTTTGGGATCATTATTAATGGAAATTAATGGATGTTGAGGTAATACCGATATCTTGAGGATTGTATCAGCCTAGAATCAAGCATTCTTAATGCGTCAATCTTGTGGTTGGCAGTGACGTGAAGAATGAATAGGGATCCTGTGTGGGTAAATACATGTCGATCCTGTGTGGGTCAGTGATTAGTGATCTTATGTGGGTCAGTACATACAGATCATGTGTGGGTCAGATCCTATCCAGGTCAGTGTCCAGTGATCCTGTGTGGTTCAGCACATACTGATCCTATGTGGGTTAGTAGTAGAGCATCTCGATAGAATAAGATGATATAGATTCACAACTAATAATCTTCACTTCTGTACATAAGTTATATACCTGGTGTGAGTTGGGACCTTAACTTTATGTTACTTTTACCTTTTTGGTGTTACCTTCGTGGTGTTACCTTTGAGGTACATTACCTTCCGGGTGTTAAGTTCGTGTTGTTTCCTTTCTGGTACTTTGACCTTCGTGGTGTTACCTTCATGGAGTTACCTTTGTGGTACTTTATTTTTGTGGTGTTACCTTCATGGTGTTACCTTTTTGGTACTTTTACCTTTGTGGTGTTACCTTTTTGGTACTTTACCATCATGGTGTTACGTTCTTGGCGTTAACCTTGTGGTACTTTTAGCTTTGTGGTGTTACATTGTGGCATTACCTTGGTGGTATACTTCAATCATGGATCAATTGTGAAAATGGATTAAAGGTTGGGGCCTTGTGTTTCCTCAAGTAAGAGATTATTATATTTTGATAACTTATGCATATGTATGGGAATAAATCTAAGTAGAGTTTATGACTGATTTGTTCTTTGTGATTGAGGTCTTGCTTTGTTATATTTCCTTTGTAAAAATCTTGGAGACCTTCGGGGGTCTCGAGTTCCCTAATTATTATTGCTATACTCACCCCTGCATGGGCTTCGCCCGCACCATGTTGTGTCTTGTGCAGACGATGAGTAGTAGGGTTGAGACCTGAGGGACCCAGGACCTAGAAGTAGACAGAGTATACAGGCTGACACGGAGTGTTGTGGAGACGATTTGTACCTACCTTTCAGTTAGGATCTTTGGTGGATGATCCATGAGTATTTTTATATTTCCATTTGTACTTTTATTTTTCTGTTGGTCTTGTATTCTATCCCCCTTTACTTTTAGTACACTTTTTTCTATAGAATTTTACATCAGGGATGGTTATTTTTGTGTTTTTGGACTGTTTGTTTGTATATGTTTAAAGGAAATGCATTCTCATTATAGGGATACACCTTTTAGGTGCTAGTCACCAACACCTGGCCTATGGTAGGCGGGCATTGGGTAGTCACATAGTGGACCCAATACGATGTTTCTAGTAAATAGAACAACTAAATATAGATCCCCATACCCAAGATTATAGATTCAGTATTAAAAATACTTTATATTTGTTTATAAAAAAAGTAATTGAAAAATATAGAAACACTTGAAACATAGAATCTTTTTGGTTTAGGAATTAGAGGATAAGTACAACATTTAAATATTATCATAATTAAAATAGTAAATAAATGGTAGTGACAAAATGTTTTTCGCACTATCAGATTATCAAGCTACTCTCCATGAATGATCTATATAAACCTGAAAACATTTTATAAATACATTGAGTGAGGAAAATTTCCCAGTAAAGGGATTTTGAAAAGTTAGTGAAGATCCTTTTTGAAAATATTTATACTTTTTGAAAAATAATTTTCAAAATATCTTTTCCAAATACCCTTGATAAATTCTTTTCAAAAAATGTTTTCCAAATACCTTTGGTAAATTATGTTAAAAAAATATTTTAAAAACACATTTGATAAATATATTAAAATATATTTGGAAAAAATATTATATTTCCTTTTGATAATACATATTGTTTTGAAAACACTTTTCATAATATAATATCTTTTTCAAAAACCTTTTGAAAATTGATTGACAATGTGATTTTGGAAATGCCTTTGAAAATAATTATACCCATAAAAACAAATAAATTTATTATTTTTGAATACTTACACTATTGAAAATCATTTAATGCCTTTTAAATTAGTTACAATTCTGAAAACAATATATTTATTCTAAAAATAATGACTCTTTGAAAACACTTTAAAATAATGTTGTTATTTTTAAAAAATATTAAGTAAGATTTTGAAAACAAAAAAAAATAATAGGACCACATAAACAATGATGGTTGTCTTTGGCATACCCACTTTCGTAAGAATGAGTTCACTCCTCACCTGTTCATGTGTACAATGTCTATGTGGAAATATTTATAAAATCATTTTTTGTTATTCACATATATAAATTTTCCACATGAATATTTGATTTAAAACATCAAATTTTTTAAATACACATGCCTATTTAAAAATATATAAATACTTATTTACATAGGAAAATCACTTTCTAGATTTGGCACTATGAAATCTCAGGTCATTTTTCTTGTTCAGGTCTAATCACTAAAGTAATTAACATCCATGGAATTAAAATTTTGGATTAATTACTTTTATTTAAGACATTAAACATTATCTTTTAAAACAATCCCTTAAAAATTAATTATATAATCATTTTATGAAGTCACAATTTAATGTTTTTGAGACATTAAATAATATATAAACCTTTCATATAAAATGATAATAATTGTAAATTTAAAGTCCCATGAATTAATAGTTATTAATAACTTTGGGCCTAATTATACAATACACATAAAATATTTTAAATAATATATTGAAATTTACATAAAATAATGGGAATTTAATTTCACTTTCTATGATTTGTAATGATCATATGAAATTTATGAAATTAAAATAATTGAGTACCTGATATTAATTGAAAAAATTATATTTCTACAAAATAATTCCATTAACAATATATAAATATAAATATATATATAATATTACGTTCGTGAACAATTATAAGTAAAATTAAATATAAACCTTTGAATTATAACATTAAAAGAAAACTATATAACACATATAAAAAATATAAAATTAACATTTTCAATATAAACAATTAATCATTTATTAATATGAAAATATTAAGTTGGATGATTTCATTTTTTGAAATGAATTATATATTCATTTCAAATTATGAAGTGACAGAAAGGAATATATATATATATATATATATATATATATATAATTTATATAAACATGAATGATTTTGAAAACAATTTATCCCTTGCACACCCAAATTGCTAAAACATGTGTATGGAAATTAATTATATCAAATGAGGTATATTCTCAAAAGTACTTACATATATTTTGTTGTTGAAAATAAAACACATGCATGTATATATATATAACTTAGATTTAAATTCAAAAAACATGAACATAAGAAAATTTTAAATCATATATGTATAATATATATATATATACAAATATATGTTTCAAAACATTAAATTATAAAAAAAATATGTACATTTACATATATAATTGAAAAATTGATATTTAGAATGATAACCGGACACACTGTTTCATGGTAATAAATTTAAAACTAGAACTCTGGAATAAAAGAGTTATATGGAAATTGAAAAATATAGATGTGTATAAAATAAATTTAAAATATTTATACAACATAAGAATATATTTAAATTGAGAATTTTGAAATAATAGTCATAAAATAAAACATTTTCCATAAATATTAATTTGAAAACACAATTTTTGGATTTAATTAATTAATATGTAACTAAAATTGAATACTTATACAATCATCCTTGAATAAGTATAAAATATTATATATATACACTTGTTTGTTATAGAAGTCTGGATATATTATTTATATATATATATATATCATTATATATCAAATAAATTTATTACCTTACCTAGATAAAGAACCAAAGGTAGATCCTTGGTCTTCCCAGATCAGGTAAAGGTAGTGGGTTTATGTATTCATGATGGAACTCGAATCAAGATAAGGGAATTTCCTTCTAACTTTGTTGTTTTTTCACCACCAGGTGAAAAGAAAATGAATATAATGTCATGGATTCCTCTAGGGAGGGTTTTAAAACATGGGATTGTACTTGTGCAATAAGTTATTTATATATAGGCATGTATTTAGATTTCACAAGAATCTGTGAAAAAAATAGGAAACTATTGTGCAGGTTCATAAGGGATGTTGATTACTTATTGATGAAGGGGGAGTTGAAGAAAAATAAAAAAAATATAAATAAAAAAGGTTCCCATTTCTTCTTTGGTGTCATTTGGGGGGGGGAGGGAGTTAAATATTGAAAAGGTGATGGAACTAATTGAAGGGGATGCACACATCAGCTCGGTTATTCGTGTAGGGGAAGAAATGAAGCACCACGAGGGAGGTGGCCACATTAGGCGGTAATGGATTGATCTGGGGTTGATAGCAGCTGAGTAGTAGATCAGGGATATTGTGGGTTCGATCGTTGGATAATTAGGAAACTAGTTTCGGTGGAGGGGAGTTTTGTGGTGCTCTATAGGGATATCAAGCATCTTGGGGATAAAAACGTGGGTCCATTTTCTTTTATTCATTTTTTTTATTTCATTTTATTCCATTTTATATAGAATCAATTATATATATTTATATATATCTATATATGTGTGTTTCAATATCTATATGAAATAAATAAAACGAAATCAAAATCGTATATTATTATTGTATATGGGTATTATATTAATCGAACTCTATTATTTTATTTTTTTGGATTATATATATATGTAATTATCTATGTGTATATTTATATTATATTAAATTTAAAAATTAAAAATTCATTATTATTTTACTATCACTTAACTTATTTTTATTCAATCAATCATTATCATTATTATTAGTATTCTTCTTCTTGATTGGTTAATCATACATTGTTTATTTCAAATCATTGTAAATTTTTAAATACATTTAATATATAAATCCATGAAATTGTGTGTATATAATAATATTTTTTTCTATTTTTAATTATTATATCATATTTTATTTTAAGTTGGTGTACTTAATTTAATCTAAAATGAACAATATTTTAGGTATCACTATTCTATATAATTTTACTTATATTTATATTAGATTAGCATCATATCATTCATATTCCTTAGGTTACTATATTAATTTCTAAAATTTTATACGTGTATTATTTTTATATTTATAATTATTATAATTATTTATTTTAATTCAAGTTATATAATATATATATTTACAATAATTCATTTGACTTTTGTTTAACTGAATTTTTTTATAATGTTATATTCACCATTAATTAATATTTTATATTTATTAAATTATTTATATTGATTATAGTTATATCATTTAAATTTATAAAAGAGTGTGTTAAAATATTCCTCAATAAGTTTTAAATTATAAACAATCAATATACGCTAACATATTCCAAAAAAATAAAGGGAATATTTTTTCAAAATCGAATTTTTTTAAAGAAATCATTTAAGTTCATGTTAAATTACACTATTTTTTTCAAATTTTCAAATAAATCATTACATATGAACATATTAAAAGATTGAATTTTTTGAATATTACACTCAACTTCCACAATGAAATGAACAAGTTGAGGAACATAGGAAAATAAGTACTACCATGGGAACTCATCAATTCCATAGATTCCAATATGTTATTATTGAATGAAACCCTGTGGGAAAGTGATGTAAAAAAATGTTACCTAAGATATATTAGGGTTCCATATCTATAAATCATGTGTCAAAATACCTTATCCATGTCTTAATATAGAAAATGGTGCAAGATACATATGATAAATATTTCTGTATAGGAATGAATGATAGATTTTACACCCATCTCTCTTCATCCAAAAATGTTATTTCCCATCACCCATGGAATACTATGGGTTTATTACTCACCCAAGTCCCTTACCTTGGCTGAGAACCCTAATTTACCAAAATAATATTCCATGTAATTAATGGAACCCTAATATATTTTTTAATCTATATAAAATCATTCTTCTATAATCCTTATGCATTTAAATCCCTAATTACATAAATAAGGAATTTTATATATTTATATCATCCTAAAATTCATGTATCTAGTTGGAAATGGGGACCTTGAATATTATATAAATTCTTACCATAGTGTTATTATTCTTACTAAGAAACTGTGTATTACTATCAATCATGTATCCCATTGATATTAATGATCCCTAATTTTATGGAAATAATGAAAAAAAATTATCCATTTATTTATACAAGGTTATCAATGATTTTAAGTTTTTCCCTCAGTTTTACCACAATGGATGATCCTTTTAGTTCCTTATTACAAGGTCTATACTCATTCATCCCTTATGTGTACATTATTAATAGGAGGTATATGAAAATTGGATACCATTATGGTTTAAAATACATTCTTTCACTTAAAACCATATTCTTGAGAAAATCATACAGGGATACTCTTGTATAAGTATCACGGTTAAAAGAATTTCTAAGAATATTATTCCTTATGGTCCTAGTCATATGACCTTAAACCATAAGGAAAACTGAACTTTGTGGAATGGTTTTAAAAGGCACACAATTTTTATTAGTTATATAGAATTAAAAGTAACATAATTCCTTCTTATTGTATATACATTAAAGCTACAACCATAAGTACTTATTACAAAACCATAAAAGGAAAACCCATTTGTCATTATCATAGGACCTTAAAAGGCATGATATTCTCCCCAATAATATATAATTAAACTAAATTTTGGTGATCCTTGATCAGTTGACAAGTTTAATCCTTGATCACACATTTTTAAGAACTTATTATATGGATTTAAACATTGATATTGAACTACATGGGTTTTAATTACTTCTTTAAGGATATGTAAAAACCTCTTTGTGGGATCAATACCTCTATTGTGGAACCATATACCTCCCCTCACCCCATATTCCTTCCTATATGAAATTAAATTATAGTTTATATTCCTATATGAATTTGAACATTATTTTAATTAATAGCCCATGTAAAATAAGATAAAAATAATTAATTTTTTCTAGTATTCAATAAAATTAACTAGTGTCAATAAATCACTTTTATAAAAAAGTAAAATAAAATTATTATAGTAATAGATTTAATCAATATTCTTAAATCTATAATAAAATCCTAGAATATACAGTAAGATTATTTTTAGGAAGATTCAACCACTCTTCCTATCAATTTCGACATATATACCATAAGAAATCAATCAAAAATGGGCTTAGAATGAAACAGAAAAATTAAAAATTGTGAACTTACTGTGAATTACATCACCTTTGAAAGAGAATTGTTGACTATGCAGTTTTTTCAATACTACACTAATGAGTTGATTGTTTTTTAATTTTATTAAAAAATCTAAATGAAACCTATAATTATTGGAAAAACAGAATGTAGATCCTAAACTATTAAAAAAAAGTGGATGACTACATAGAATTCCATTAGCCACTATCTAATGGCACTAATCGCCTATTATAGCACTACTGTCACTATAACTACCTGTTTTTTTAGGCTCGTGTGTTCATGATCACCTACCAACTAAAATAACACCAAATAGAGAATAAAATGGTATCATATTTTATCATTAATGAAATATTTTTGACCATGGATAAAACTAATTAAATAATGGAGGGGTTGAGACCACATATTTCAACACCATTTAAAACAAAAATAAGGGGTAAGAGACCCACATCACAACTTGAAATTTATTTAGGGGTTTATTCCTAGAGTTAGAAAATGTTTATATTCCTTACCAATAGAAATTAGAGGTCGACATATCCTATTTCCATCTATATACAATCAATATTCATTGGAGGTATCCAACCTACCATGGTCCTCACAGAAACCATATATCCTTAATTCCCCGTGAAGATGCTAATTAATATTTGGTAACAAACATCAATACTCTACCACCCAAGTGGGGAGATCATTAAGGGAAACCAATCACTCCAATCTAGGAGTAAGCCAGTTTCTTTCACATAGTTTTCATCTTTTACCCCATTATCAAATAATGATGGTGGTATGATGAAAATTTATGGGTACCATCTGAAGGAATACTTGAATTACTTTGGGATGAATGTCTGTGACCTCATTATCAAAAATATGGATAGTGAAACCCCATCTTTATTATCACCCCACACATAATGACATGTTGGGAAACCAAAAGGGTCCTATATGTTTCAACAATCCTGAATAAAACAACCATGGAGTTACTCCCTATGATAACGTATAATCATGAATCTATATATGTCCTCATAATTGTACATATCATAGAGGTCCTATCTAAAATTAAAATTGAGCTAAATAGTTGTTCCTCCCCACGATAACAAACAATATAGCATCATCTCTAAATTTCCTTCCCTAATTACTAATCATAGAGTTCCTCCCTATGATGAAAGTTCAAGTCAACAAAAAGGTATTAACTATGTTAATAGTCAGGAAAGGATAATTAATTGAGATCTTATCCATGGACATTTCCATAAACATCCTCCAATTGATCTGGTAAAATTCCACCATAATGGTCTTTCCAATGGAGATAAACAATCCAGCAATCAATATAGTGGCCATCCTCATGAAAATAGAAATGAATGGAATTTCTATTTATGTCCACCCGAAGGTATCTATAATAGAAGTCCTCCCCTATACGATATATGAATATATGATGTATTCCCCTCCATTTATGTCACTAATAAAACTAATTTGAAGTTCATCCCTAAGGTTTCAATGATGGTGGACCACTATAAGTTAAATAAAAATAAAACAACAATGGAGATCCTACCCATGACACCCATTATAGAGGATCCCCCTGTACGATCAAGAAGAATAGTGGTCATCCCAATGGTAATGAAAAATAACACAAACACAAAGTTCCTTACCCTAGAGATAAAAAACTAAATACCCATGGAGGTACTCTCTATTGTGATCAATAATCATGATACCATGAAGACCCTCCCCATGGAAATATTTATTTAACAGTCTATTGTGGTCCTCCCTATGAAATCCATCATGAATGTCCTTCCAATTATGAGAATTTTTAACCAAAATGAGATAATATACATGTGATATTATTTTAACACCAAATTCTTATTGAGAAATAATTCAAATCTAGATTATCAATTCATTATACATGTTATCATATATTTGTGATGCTTTATAATGCCTTTGGTGTTTAGTAAGAATACTCTTTAGAGAATATAAATTTTTATAACTCTAAACATTATTTTTTTATATTTGGTTAATCTAACTAAAATTAATTGGGAAAAAAATCATAGAGCATATGAATTAGAACCAAAAAACTCTTTTTTTAATCACAAGAGGAATGTTACAAAAAATCCACATAAAACAAATAATTTTACAACGTGGATTATTACTCTCCATGGTTAAAATACATCCATTAAAAGTGTAGAAATAAATCAGTGGAAATATATAGAAAATAATAAAATCTCCATGTCTAAGTGATTACATAGATCATCTAAAACATATGGATCACCAATATCTAAAACACCTATAATGGGGAATAACACCATGGAATGAGAAATTATAATTCCAAATCTATAAAATAAAATAAGAATTATTCCATATGATGTGAGAGTATAATGAATGAATGATTTAGTAAGTATATATATATAAGAATAAAATATGGATAATACAAATATGGCCATTAAAAAAAATCGGCATTTATTTAATAGGTATACGGATGTCATGTATTGATATGTAGTAATTGTAACATATTATAACTCACAATGAAATGTAAATATGATATTAAAATACTATATGTGTATATTTATGCATTACATATAAATATACATTTTCCATTAAAATATGATATTATGAAATTCATAGAAATATTATTATATAATTTAAGTATTAAAAATAAATTATAGAATATTAATAAATATTTTTAATGGTATTTAATATATTGTATTTAGTATTAAATTAATATTTAATTATTTTTCAGGAATCCAATTTTGTTAAATTTTATACACTTTATCTTAATAGATTAAATTGAAAACTACCAAAATATTATTATATATTAACTAATATATTAGCATAACAAAAATTTTAAATTGATATAAAATTATATTAAGCACAATTATTGTTTAAAGACCACATTTTTCAGTAAATCCAATTTTTATTTTTATTTTTTATTTTCATTTAAAAAATAATTTTCAATATTTTAGAATCAGAATTAGATAAAAATAAAAAAATTTATTTATGATATAAAATTTTTCTTACTATTAATTATTGAGTTTTTTTTAAACATTTCTTTTTAGTCTAAAAATATGATTTTCATGAAAATTATGATTTTTTCTCATTATGTAAGAATATACTAGCATATTAAAAAACAATTCAAGTAAAAAATATTTATTTAAGATGTAAAATTATCAATTTAAAATTATTATTTCAAATTATAAATCATGTGCCCTACATTTTTAGAAGTAAATTAAAATGTTACATCAATAAAAATGGTTTTTAGTGTTTTCTTCTTATTAAGTGTTTTGGTAGCGAAAGTTGGTTTTGTATTTTGTTTAAATTAATATAAAATTTATTTTTTTCATCATAAACAAATTTAAGTTATAAAAATTAGTATATATTATAATATTATCTTTTTTATAATTTTTGAAACCGAATAACTAACTTTTAGTAAAACCCCATTTTTATAGATTATGTGTGATTATTTTAATATTAATATTTCAAACCATTAAAAATATTATATTGTAAAAATAATTACATTATGTTAATAAAAAATTTTAAATTTTTTAAAATTTATGATCTTAATTCTTATCATTAATATAAATTACTATGGTTATAAACTAGTCAATAAAGAAAATGGTAATTTGGGTAATATTGTTAAACCTAAAATTTAAATCTTAAAAAAAAAATGGGTTGTCTCTAAAATGAAGATATTTAATATAATATTCACCCAAAAACACATCCCCTCTATTTTTTTCCATTATTGATTTATAGACCATCGAATAGGGACATTAAATTATTGAAAATGTAATGGTTACTTCCAAAACAACCCTTTCCCTAACTTATAAAAGGATTACACTTTTACCACTTAAAGACATGCCAATACTTTGAATTTATTCATGAAAACAAGAAAAAGATTATACTTAAATAACCCTATCCATTCATAAAGTACTTATATTCACCAATGTTTAGCATAACACCCTCATTTATATTGATAATTCTATTGGAAATCAATGTTCCTCAATCTAGTATTATCAACTACATAGCATTTATTATTAGTTATCTCCATTGTAATTTATTTTATAAAAATTAATATGATGATATTATAGTAATTTAAATTAATTAATGTCATTTTATGAATTATATTATCATTATTTATTAATCTATCTCATCTATTAATAAAAATGAAATTGTCGTTCATCCATACATGCCAACTACCACCTCAACGAGAAATGATATTCATTTCTGATCACAACACATAATTAATTGTTTATATATTGGAATTATTGAGGATTTATGATTATTATTAAATTTTTTATTTTTTTATATTACACATTCTCTTTAACTAAATGCATTACCTTACCCTTTAAATCATTAAAACATGTTACTATATGAGTTAAGTTTGCAATATACATATACATTATTAAACAAATTATGTCATAAATTATAATGGGATGTAATATATAGTTAATTACATGTAATAATGATATATTTATTATGTTATATTTATTATTTAAAAGTTTTGTTTATATTTAATATATTTATTATTATATCACCTTTCGATCGTTAAAAACATTGAATACCAGTTTACTGAGATTTAATTTTCACAATTCATATGCATTTTTTTGACCTAATATAAATGAGACACATGCAATAATTGGAAAAATATAATTATTATATATTTAATGATCAAGCGATCATAAACATGAAATAACTTAATGATAATTAATCCCATCACCATGAATTTATTTATGAAATAAACAACTGATAGTTCTTACAACTGATGATAAAAAATAAATGATAAATTACTAATGTATTCATGTTAAATCATCATAAATAAATTATATATTAGGTTAATTTTTATTAATATGGTTAGGATATAGTTTGTTGAGGTATATATTTATTTTTTATAGGAATTTATATCACATTAAACTATGAAAATATAAAGTTAATGGGTTGTTTGTCTCATATTTAATTTCATGAGACACATTTCTTAATGTGCACCATGATACCTTTAATATTGGGTTATCAAAACCAAATGAATTTATTTTATAATATTCCTAGACCTTAAATAACATTATAGTTTACATTATTTAAATTTCCATTAACTCACACTATATGTATCTTGAATGTTGTTTTGATCAAAATTCTACTGAAACAACAATGGTTTTATTTCCAATCTTATTTTAAAATAAAGATTGTTTTTAAAAAATGATCCCCATAGAGAATTTATTTTCTTTATAAACCCTTCACAGATTCCTTTAATAATCTTGAGATTTATATGTTCAGTCTATATTTCATTTCCTCTTGATTAATTTATTATCTGAAGTGTTTCATAGAAGTAAAACTGATCCCATCTCTACTTTTCTATTGGTAAACTCTTCTTCTCTATGTCTTAATACATTGGATACATTCTAAAATGTATTTATCTATCCCACAATAATTTATTGAGGTTATTTTATACTAAATTATATTATTATAAAGCATATAATGAAAATTTTGTCTTTTTCATTATGGGGTTTTCATCAAAGTGTAAAAGAATATCTTTTTAACGTCTTTTGTGTCAACATATATTTCATAATTTTTTAGCATTTTCTATGATACTTACTTTCTGGGATTTTGTATTTTAAAAATTAACATATTATTCTCAATTAATTATTAAATATTTCTATCAAAAAATTATTTATAATGATAATGGTAGATTCTTACTTCTATTTTAATTCTAATGATCAAAAAGTTTTTAATATAAATCCACATCTTTTGACATTTATTATGTTAGATAAAGGATTTAATTATAACGTAACTATAAATTCTTTTCAAATGAGGGGATATGTAATTTATTTATCTTTTTGATGAATAATCAACCACATCATTTGATTTTCCTAATAACCCATTATTTGTGATCCTAACAATTCACCCAATGGATTTCCTTGTGAATACCACATTTTTTATTCGTTTTATTGAATTTTGTTCCCCTCGATTCCATACATTGATTGATCTGGGGATATTGTTAACTTGACTATATACCCATTACCTATATTGTGTAAATACCATATGCTTTATTATCTTGATTGAATTGTATTAACCATGAAATTTACTTCATATCACTGTATATGAATTAATTTTCTATATTTTAATCATGTTAGGATAATTGAAGGAATTATTAATTATTTTTATTTTTGAATCCCTATGAGACCCATTTAATTTTCATGGTTAGTTTGTGATGTGTTTATGAAACCCATTTTATACCCATTAGTTCATTATGTTATGATCTGTGACTAATCCCACGTAGAAATCACAAGTATGGATGATGATATGTGGCTTCCAATAACTCTCTACAATGAATTTGTTTAATGTTTATATCTCTTCAGATAAGTACTCATGATTATATTTTAGTTGAATTGAAGTGTGGTCACTGATGTTGGGGTTCATAAAATTGATGTTCTCTATAATATTTTTTTCTCTAAATTTGAATGATGTTTCAGACATTTATACTTATTCCCCTGACTATGTCATGCTCTCAGGGATCCTATATATTGAATCATGTTTCAAGACACTTTTAATTCAAATATTTGGTCATGCCAAGTCATATTCCAGGAAATATGGTTTTTGTTTTTATTTGGGTATGAATATTATTATATATCATGATTATAAAGATATTCTAACTTTATGTTCACTTATTATACTTAACTATTTTCTATTATGTTTACCCATACTCTACATCTAATCAAACCCCATTCTTATGTTTCTAATTCTCTAGGTTATGATGATGGGTATAATGTTTAAGAGGTATAATAATGATTCTATTGTGTCTAAATTATTGAGAAATGTTCAAAGGGGTTGTAATGTAATTTTCATTTGTACATTTTCCTTAAAAATACAAAAACATATATTCTTGTGATAATGTTATTATTTGTGAGATGTAATGTTTACCTATTGTAAATGTTATAAAATAAAGACATTTATTACTTGGATCTCTATTGTCACTTCCATAGTAGGTTATTTTATTTTTTTAGGATTAGTTTAGTTAATCTAGGAATTAAAATGAGATAATAATAGTGAAAACACTATGGATAAAAAAAGGGGGGTATATCTAAGTAAATAATTTTATACTAAAATTCAGGAAAAGTAGAGATTTTGTGATTTTACTAGTAATGAAATCCTTTTTTGGAAACTACAACTAGATATAGTCTTCAAAAAAGTTGTACCTATTGGTAATTTCCCTGAAAGGGCATGTTTTGTATTATCCCAACCATCACTTAGTGGGTAAAAAGAGACCTAACAAGAAATCTTGTTTGACACTCCCTATGGATATGCTTTGGATTATCACACTCTAATTACATTTCATTATAAATGTTTTATTATATTAAGAAATTTGGATGTGATGTAATATAGAACTGAAAAATAAACCTATTTTAAAAAAAATTGATTTATTTTTAATTGAATGATAGTTTAATAGCATGAAATTATAAGGAGGAAATTTTCATATAATTATCTTATATTAATTCAATGGTGGTTATAATCACTCATGGTAACACCTTTTTTTATTAATGGATAAATACTGAAAGAACCATGTTAATAAGGTCTCAATTTACAATATATATATTATCCCCATGATAAATCTAATGTTATAAGAGTTTATGTGAGGATTATTATGATTATTCCCAACTAGCTATCATGAATTTTGATTTTCAAAGTGAACTGAATCTGACTACCACATAAACAATAGAAGAGAGATATGAAGTATTATGAAAATTAAAATATTAGAGACAATGAAGGAAGGGATATTCAACCTTATACATGTTTAATATATGGGAAGAAGTAACAAGGAAGTATCTACAAAGGTAATGGGATATTCTTTATATGTGTTAAATTAGGACATCATGCATTAAACAACCATATTAAAATTGATATTTTTATAATGATGATGTAATAAATTAAATTTCATCAAAATATTTGATTAATAATTAAATTTCCTTTATGTAGGGAACTTGGGAATTATTATACTCAATTCCTTAACATATACAAAGAACATATATAACCCCCAATAACAAGAGTACAATGGCATTACTATGTAATGATTACTTCCAAAGTGGATCCTGATATTTAAGGTATAGGCTCCCTCCAATATGGTGTTGTATATTTCTTTTTCCAATTTAATTCTTGGTCCTCTAGTATATATTTAAAGGTTTTTAAGATCATTAAATCACCACCATGATTATTTAATTGTAAATCAAATAGTATAGAAGTATGATAATTAAATTCCAAGGAGGGTTTTATAAGAATGTGCCATGTGAAAATCTGGTTATCCATCATTCAGAAAAAATTCTCATGGATTTAGTGATGGATTGGTTCCATCCACTAAGAGTTAAATTTATCTGTAGTAAGGAAAACACATTAAATATTATCCCTCTATATTCTATAAATGAAAATATAATAATGATAAGCATCATCTAGAAATAAATTATATAATTAGGGTCTCCATACCAAATAATTGTAGACTCTTGGAAAAGGTAGTTACGGGTAAAATCAATATTAAAGATAATACTATTTTAAGGTGATATAATTTTTCACATGATTTTATGGGTTTTTCTCTCTTGATAAATTATATCCCATTCCTAATCTATAATTTAGATTCCCTTATCTATTTTCATCAGTATGTGATAATTATAATTAGGAAGACATAATTTATTAGGGGGGTTTGATGCCCCTTGTGTTCAGAAATAAATTTAATTCCATAAAATATAAGTTTAGGATTCCCCAAAGGTATTGTTAATTCCTCTATGTGTGTTTCATATTAGAAATTTATATTATCCCGAACCATTCTAACTACAAAGGTGTAGTATAGCAGAAGTGTGGGGACGAACCCAAATAGAGTGGGGAACATAGTGATGAAAACTCTTAACTAAAGGATAGGTTTCTCCAATATCTTATTTATTTTATTAAAGAAACACAAAAATTAAAATAAATGAATTCAAACAGAAAAAAATATAGGGGAACCCTTTTTCAGAGATTGTTTTTCCAAATAAGTTAATTCAACTTCACTTACTAGACAGTTATATAAAATAGTTACACAACGAAAATACATCATATATAGAAGAAATGATCATTATATATAAACCCACCATAGAATATCAACTAATAATTTTCAAATGAATCAAAATAGATTAATATAATTAATATCATATTTCCAAAAGCAGAAGGGTTATTCCATTCAATGGTCATGAATAAATTATCTTAATCATGTTGGTGTTCGTAGCCTATGGTAAATGGATCAATGATTATTAAAATAGATAAATAGTAAAAACATGACACATCTAGATAAAATCATCTTCAAAATATAAATAAAATCATAATATTACTGTACACACCCCTTTTAACTAATTTTTCTAACCCATGGGTTTTGGCCAACAATTATTGGGTGATCGCCAATGATGGTTAAATCCAAATCCATAGGATATAGATTAAGAAATAAATAATGATAAGGGAATGGATAAATGATATATATTTGAATTAAAACAATAAATCATCCAATTACTACATCAATGAAATAAAACCAAAATAGAAAAAAAACCTATATATTATTGAATCTTGGTCGGAGACCTTTAGTAACCTATTGGGAGATGGTCCTCTCTACCTGGAATGGAATCCGTTTTTTGGCCAAAAACTAGGTATATAACCTTTAATTTCATCTATGGGATTCATTGGGTAAAATACCATGTTAAATGGTCGACTCGGTTTATCCTGGAATGATCACATTGAAATATATGTGAAAATATCCATAAAATATTTGCTGGAAATTAGCGTTTTTCTGGTATCTAACACTTGCATGATGTGTAATTTCTATATGATGTGTAATCTTGGAGCCCTCTCAGGACACGTAATATATTCACAACATTATCATTTATACATCAGGTATAAGTAACCTGATGTGTAACCTAAACATACAACATCAGAACATCTGTTTCATCCTACTTCTCTTGTTTCCTACCTTTGGAAGTTCTCCATGATCATCCCCCAAAATCTGATGTCACACCGCGTGTGAAGTTCATGGCAGAAAGTGACTTTTTTCCCTACACCACCACTATTTCAATCATATGATCCAAATTTTGGTCCTGGATAAGAATAAAAAAACATAAATATTATGTACATATATCATATTAAAGTAATTAACATTCAATGAAAATATATATATATATATAACATAAATATAAAAATGAAAAATATAGATATTTTTTTATCATTATGAAATTTATTTTTTTTTTGTTTAAAGGAATTGAAATTGACTAGGAAATAAAACATACAATATATAAAATATAACCAATACATTATTCACTCATTAATGGAAATTTATGATAAAATGACATAAAAATTATTATTTCACACCATGGAATATAACTCACCATGGAGAAAATACATCCATTAAAAGTATATAAATCGGTAGGATAGAATAGTTAAAAAGGAAAAAAATCATCAGGGCTAGGAAATCTTATATGTCACCTTCAACCTTGAGGATCAATAATAGCAAAAAACCTATAATATGAAAGATAACCATGAAAGGAAAAAACATCCTGAAAAATATATTACATGAAATATAAACTACTACATGTGAAGTCAGACTAGAATTAAAGAATTATCTAGATATTATATATACATATAAGAATTAATTAATGTTTTTGAAAATATGGTCATTGAAATAATGGAAATTAAAAATATGGTCATAGTTTATATACCCTAAAGGTATACAGATGTAGTGTATTGATATTTAGAAAATCTAAAATAAGTTAACTTATAATGAAATAAAAATATGATATTAAAATAATATAAATCACAAGGCCTATAAGTTTACTACAATTTCCATTCATCATGTTGTGTTATACAGAGATGGATTTAATTGACCTTATATTAATATTTTTTTCAAATTTGATATGATTACATTCAATTAAATATTACAATATTAATGGATTAGTATAAATAAATTTTAATTTAATATTATTTAATTTTAATATTATATTTAAAGGATATTTAATATAAAAGGAATAATTCTTTTTTTTCAGTGATCTATTTTGTCATGTATTGTAAAATTTATCCTAATAGATTAAATTAAAATAAAATAAAATATTATTATATATTAAAAAATATATTAAAATATATTAAATAATATATTGATATGAAATAATATTAAGGACATTTGATGTCTAAAAATGTGATTTTTTTTGGATATAGTAGTTGTTAATTACATTTTTTATATTAATTGAGAAATTAAATTTATAAATTTAAGAGTAATTAATATATATCTATATATCATTATTTTTTTATTATAAAAAAAATTCTTAGTTTTAGTATTTAGTGTTTTTTCTGAAATGTTTATTTTTATTTGAAAAATATGGTTGTTGCGAAAATGGAAATTTTTATGATTGTATTATTATAAGTGTATTATAAAAGATTATAAAATCTTTAAAGTATTAAAATATGTATATAAGTAATAAAATTAGTCATTTAAATATATTATTTGATCCTCTAAATACAATTTTCAAAATATTTTGTATTAATTAAAATGTCACATTAACAAAAAAAATATGGTATTTTATAAAATGGTAAAACATCAATGACTATAATGATAATATATATTAATAATTTATTAATTAATATTATAAACATTAATACTATTATAACCCTATTACATTTTCAAGATCTTTTATTAACAATATGTAACATAAGGTCTTTATTTCCAAGGATAATTGCATGGAAAATTAATGCCCCTTATGTGATTATTATCAACAACAGATATTTTGTTCATAATTATCTCTACTAAAATTTATTATAGCAACACTAATATGATGATATTAGTATCTTTTATAGGTAATATTTGTTTATATTTAGGTTGTTATAATTATCCATTCACCCATCCCATCGATTAAGAAAAATGACATCATCGTCTCTTTGTACAGCAAACTTCTGCCATCATAAGAAATGAAATTCATTTTCCAACACCAACCATAATTATTGGTTCATATAATATATTTAATGAGGATATATGATTATAATGTATTTTTATTCTTCTTTATATGTTGTGTTATCATTATCTAAATAAACCCCCTTACTCATTAAATCATTACAATATGTTACTATATGGGTTGATTTAATAGCTTACGTAATTGATATTTTAAATATTATATCATAAATGATATTGGGATATAATATAATGGTAATAAAATTTAATAATGATATATTTAATATTTATTAATGATTTTTAAAGGTTTTTTAATATTTAAATTATTTATTAATATATCACAATTCAATCTCTAAAAACATTAAAATCTAGTTAATCATGATTTCTATTTTTACAAGTCGTATTCATGTCCAACACTTAAAGATAATTGGACTGAAAAATTCATTGAAAATAACTATTCAATATTTAATGATATGGGATTGAAGAACTTGAAACCACATAGTGAGAATCAATTTGTCTTCATGATGTTTATATAAATTAAACAATCTCAAGTTCTAAAACATTATCATAAAAATAACGATAACTAACTAATATATACATTAAAATGATAATAAATGTATTATAAGTTTGTTTATTGTTTATGAATAAGGCAATGAAATATTATTTTAGAATAGTTATTTTTACAGCATTCTAGATCATATTGGAGAAAGGGGGATACAAGTAAGAGTTTCTTTTTCCTATATTTAATTTCATGATATTGATTTTTTAATATGAATCATGATAAATTTAATTTTTTGTGATTAAGATTTAATTAATGAATTTTACCATATCCATTGGGTTTTAGTATACATCACATGTAAATTATTTAATTGTTTATTTATTCAAATTATACCCAACATGAAAGTGGTTTTCATCAAAATGTTACTCCAATTTTATGTTCTATGATTCCAATCATTTACAAAAAATATTTTTAATGATAATCCCTATGAAACTTTTTTTTATAAAATCTCTCATACTTTCCTTACATATTCATGGGGATATATATGTTCATTCAATATTTCCTTTTCCCATCACTAATAATTTTCCAAAAAATATATATATATAATTTTCTCTATCTATTATTCTCTATTGGGAACCACTGTTTTTTTAATTTCCTAATTCATTATATGATTTTAAATATTTCCTTATCTATAAATCAATGATTTGTTGTGGTCCTTTTCTACAACACGATTTTCATCAATATTTTTTAAAGAAATCAATAATGATTTTATATGGGTCATTTTCATAATGTGTAAAAAATATCTTTTTATCAGATTCCATTTGGACACCAATTTCAGGCATCTTTCTTACTATTTATGATAATAAATTTCTAATATTTAATGGTTTCCTGATATAAAATCATATTATCAAATATTAATCAAATATTTTTATTAGATTTTTTTCAAAAGATCGTTGATGCTTCTAAATTCTAAGGTGATTTTTTTAATTCTCCTAAAAAAGGGTTTCACCTAAATTTAAATCTGTTAAAATACATTATTATTGATCATGGAAATTATTCTTTTCTAAAGATCAACCTTATTTCCCCACATGACCTATTTAATGTCCTTCTCTTTTTGAGTAATTAACAATCCCTTCCTTTTTCTGGATTAATCATCCACAATGTATTCTCTTAAATTTTCACCCAATGCCTTTCCTTTTAGAATACCAAATTTTTTTTAATTGGATTAAAGGATGATCACATAGATTCAAAACTTATACTTATTTCCGTAAAATATATAATTAATCGCATACCCTATATCTATATGGTGAAAATATCATATGATTTATAATATTGAATAAATATTATTTACCATGAGAGTTACATAATTACATTTAATACCCATTTATTTTCCCTGGGTTTATCACGTTATGATTATTAATTGAATTATTAATGATTACCATATGTGAATCCATATAAAACACATTTTTGTCCCATGTATTCTTTATGGTGTGTTTTATAAAACCCATTTTATTTCAATGGGTTCTTTATGATGTGTTAGGTGGTTAATTGATAATTTTCACTCATAACTATGCAAGATGATATGTAGGTTAATATATGACCGTCAAATGAATTGGTTAATTGTTTACATCTCTTGAGGTAATTTTTTGGGAGTTCATCTAAGTTACTCATAAGAATCACCATTGATGGTGTGTCTCAGGAATGTAATGTTACCTATAGTAATGTTTGTGTCAAAGATGAAATATGTTTCAAAATATTACGAAATTCTCATGACCATGTTAATATATCATGATTCATCTTTTTTACTCATGTTTATATAATACTTTGATTCACATAATATGTTATTCCAAGATATATATCATAAATTATATTATACACTTTATTGGGAATGAAATTTTTATGTATATTGATTATACCCATATATGCATCCTATGTTCAGTTATTATATTTCATTGTTATCACATAATTTTGACCTTAGTAAGCTTATGAGCTCACCCTATTCATATAATTACATTTACCAAAGTATTAAAATGACTATATCATATAATAATTATAGGATGAAATCTAGTGAGGCTCAATTATAGATAAATGTTCATGATGTGTGATGTTTCAACCAAGAAGCCACTATGCAGTTACCCAAGCTAGTTGTCCACATGACTGCAAGAATACCTCCCATTAAGATAGTGGCTTTTGACTAGTAGGGTGGGTTTTTTATGGTATAATGGGGATATTATACCGTCTTGATTATTTCAATATCCCGTAGCAAATCTATTAGGTATATTATTGACCTATTCATTGTTCTGTGTTTTCCCATTGTCTATAAAGGACAGAGACTTAATTGGGAGGATGTCTTTAATGGTGAAGTCAGAGATTTATTGTACCTTCATCTTTATCCGGCTTTTTTCTACAGGCTGAAGGAAGATTTCATGCCGTGTAAATGGGTTACATGACATGTAATGGTTTTCTAGTGTATGTCATGAAAGGGGTCACACTCTGTAAGGTTACAAACTGTGAATGTCAGTTTCACACCATGTTTGATTTAAATAATGGATTTATAATCCTAGGTGATGGGTTTTTTGGAATACTTAAATAGTATGAATTTCACGACATATAATGGATTTTCACATTGTGTAAATCCTCGATCATTGATGTTTTTTGGAACTTCTCAGGTTTCTAGTGCCCATTTGTCGACTTTTATTCGTTTTCTCTCAAACCATGTGTCCTCTACTGTGATTTTTGGAGACAAATTTCCTTCCTGAACGATCCGCTTGACAATCCATCTTTTTTACGCTAATGGTGCATCTCTACAGGTATGTAATATTTTCGCTTCTTCATTATTAGGAATCACGGTAGAACCTTCGAGTTTCATTATTTCATCTATAGAACTATGTTTGTGTTCTTTATTTTCCTCTTCCAATATCTATTGTGTGATACCATTCTAGATTATGTTCCTTCATTTGTCATAGTGCAATGGTGTTTCATTCTTGAGGTGTCTTTTTTCCTCTTCTTTTCCAAACATTTTCATTTCCAATTGGATAAATCTTATTATGTGTATTAGAACCTGGGGTCACCTATGGTTTAGTTGGGTTTTGATGTGGCTGGATTCCTTTTAAGGTGTGTATAACCCATTATTTGTGGTAAGTGGGTCTATCTCTAACCTATGATAATAATCCTGATTTCCCATTTCTTTATAAATTGATTTATCAAATTAAAATGACAGTTTGTGTGTGTTGAAAAGGGGTTTTTTAGGAAAAATGGTATTTCCCTAGATTTTTATAAATGTAAAGGAAATTGGAGATTTTGGAATAGTGAAACTGATTTATGAAAACGAGCATATGGGTGAGCATGGGTACATAGGTAGAAGGTTTATCATGAGTCCATGGCTAATATTTAGTGATTATCTAGAGGATTTATCATGGGGAATTCTTCTATTTTATAGGCCCATTGTTCTTGTTTATGGATATTGATATTTTCAGTGCGTTTAATCATGAGGTATTCCTCTTCTTCCCTGTCATGGGTTAGAGGAATTAGATTATGAACCTGATTTATTTTGGTATGAGTAGTTCGGTCGTATGGCCTATAGTGATCCTCAGTACTGATGCATGTGTTGATGCTTCAATTTTCTGCGGCTTCTGTTCCAAATTTATCCTTGATATGCATGTTAAACATACTCTACATTATTTTTGTGAAAAAGGAAGTGTTTACCATGTATTCTATATAATATTTTTATGGATAATCCTACCATGTATTATTTAAAATAAGAATACCAAAATTTTCATATAGAAACTTGATATTGAACACCTGGGTGGGATTCTAATGAGCTTGTAACCTCACACGCTTCGTACCTCCTCGTTGGAATGAATACTTTTTTATGTCTTCCAATGTATGGAACAGAAAGGAGTCAGAGTGAGGTGGTGAGGTTTGTGTAAGTTGGTTCTATGTAGCAGGTGGTGATATAGTGGGATTTCATCTACACCATCCCATGGCGTAGATGTTTGGTTTTGTTCCTTGTAGTTGGACATGTTTTTTGATCTATGGAAACAATTCTAGTCTTTCATTTCTACTATATTTTTATTATTTTTTCATATATTTCCCTATATTCATATACCGTATCTATTATTTTCTGTATACATATATTCCATGGGTTTTATTAGTTTGGGAGAAATCATTCTCTTGGGTGTGTTATTTGATTCCTAGGTACTTTTAACCAGCCCGTTCAAATCAGGAACTACCTTAGGGTATATAAAATAATGGTTCAGGTACCATGTTTGATGGTAGTCGGGGTCGTTTTGTTACAATTTGTTATCAGTGGAGGTCTTTCCTCGAAATTCCTTATCATGGGATTTCTGTTAGACTGGACATATGATTGTTAGTACTTGAGATGTATGTTGCGATGATTTTCTGGCTATGTCTTGTCGTAAAGAGACACAATTTGACATGGTTTGTTGGGATGTGTGTCTCTAGTATTGGTTTTGGTTTTAAATATCATTTTATTCTTATGGGTTTTCTGGTTTGAATTGATATTTTCCAGTTGTCTGATCATTCTAATGTTTTTATGTACTGTTGTATGCCTCTGATATGTGTCCATGAATTCCTTAGGAGGGAAAATTTAATTATTCTTAAGGGAATCGACCTATAGATTAAAATCTCATCAAGACTATAGTACAAGTAGTTTGTGTTGTCGATCAAGATTAACTATGAGTCCAGAACAAAGTTATTGAGATACAATCAGGAGCTAGAGTAGAGAGAGATCGATCAAGGGAGTTCTTGTGCGAGAAGAAACCATCCATTAAAGGAATGAATAAACCACAAGAGGAATATTATTGGATAGATATGATCGATTATATCTTTGAAATTCTGGAAACAACTTATAAGATAAGGGTAATGTGTGAAACTTTCAGGCTCACAGGTTCAAGTAAGCAATGGTGGAACGCAATGGTCCAAGTAGATTGGCATGTGGACTTTGATTGGAAGGGTTTAAAAAAAGGTATTGTCAGCTATTTCTAGAGAGTCCCTGATGCAGGAAATGTCTCTAGATTTACTATTTTTACAAAAGGGGTAGTTTTCGATGTCTTCATACACCAACGGATTTGCTGATCTTGTATTATTTTTCATGAATGTTGTGAGGAATGACTGGATGAATGATTAAAAGTACATAAAGGTTTTGGGACAAAATAAATTATAGTAGGTGTTTGTGTTGAAAATTTCTTCATTTTGAGAGATGATAGATAGAGATATTGTGGAGAAGATGGATATGCAAGGCATGGTTGGATTTTCCAATACTTATTTTCTATTTATTGGTAGTTTTAGTGGAATTTATGGAATGAAATGAAGTGGTAGGATCATATTAGAAGTGGTGGAGGTGTGTCTCAGTAATGAGAATCCTTATCACCATCCGTTGTATATGGAAATGTGCCTCAAACTTTTGATCATTACTGCTGGGGCACAGACAAAAGAAATTATTGTCCTATGCCACCGAATATGTGTAAAATTTGTGGATGCATTTGTCACTTATAGTGATTATGGTAAGCTATGACTATGCCTCATTATGGTCAGGTTTCATCAGCTCCAAATTCTATTATGTTGTAGTCAGAATCATTAAATATTACAGGGATCCATCAACAGGCCTCAAGAGTGTATTATTTTCACTTATCAGTTTAGTGTCGAGTGGATTTTTATGTGGGTCCAGCAACTTTGAGAGGTGTTATCTTTATTTCATATTCAGTTGAAATTTCTCTATTCGATACGGGTCCATCAGACTTTTTCCTATCTATATATTTAGTCCATGTTCATAAACTTCTAATGGAACTTATGTCATTTTCATTGGAGATAGAGACATCTCTCTACAAGAGGGATTATTAGGTTTTTGTTGTCATTGTTCATTAAAAATGGATAATACAAAGTTGTTATGGGACTTTATCATTCTTGATTTGGATCTTTTTGACATCATCATCAGTATGGATTGTATTTCTCACATAGAGACGAGGTTTATTTTTATCATTGATGTGTCTCATTTCATGATTATAATGGGTGATTTCATGTGTTTTAGGGGGAGTGGGACCTGAGATTAGGTTTTGCAGCACCTTTCCCCCTATAGCTCCTGAGTTTGTTGTCTATAGCTATCATTGTGTGTGATGACATATCTCATGTTGTTGATCTTCCCATAATTATTCAGGTTTTTTATAATGTTTTCTTAGGATACTTCTTCAGTCTTCCTCCAAGGAGATAGGTAGAGTTTATGGATGACCTGGTTCTTAGTACGTGGAATATATTGATACTTTCTTATTATATGGAACCAACAGAGCTAAAAGTGATCAAGATTCAGTTGGATGACCCATTGGAAAAAGGTTTTTTTCACCATAGTATTTCACCTTGGGCAGCCTCTATTCTCATTGCTATGGAGTAATATGTTTCACTTCTATTATGTGTGGACTATTGGAATTTAAACCAGGTGATGGTAAAGAAAAAATATCATTTTCCTCCTGTAGATGATTTTTTTGGTCAGTTAAAGGGGGGAAAAGGTTCTTGATGATTGGTCTTCTTTTAGGTTTTCATCTGCTTTGAACTCTAGAGTATGATTGTAAAGACCCAGAATTCAGGTGGAAATTTTTTTCCTTAAATACATGGGAATTTTACGAGTCCAGGAAAACTGACGGCTCGTGATTCTGAGCCCGGTGTGCCCATAATCAATTTCTGAAGTTTTTTTAGGTACGTTTAGTAAATATACGAGCGGGTTTCTATAACTTTTGAACCAGTGCTTAGAATTGAAATACAAGGACACAGTTGAACTCACAGCGTCGGTATTCTCTCAAGGAGACTTTCACTTTGACGACTTTGGGTCGAGAATAAAAGTTATTTATTGGGTTTTTGTGGAAAGTAATAAAATAAAGTGAGATTCACTTTATTTTTATTTGATCCGCCATGTGGGTTTTTGGAGGTGGGTCCCAATGGATCTATAACCTCCTTGTGGAGGTTGGAAGTGGGGACCATCATACCTCAACCTTCCATGTGGGGTTAATGTGGTGGGGTCCACCCGAGACCACATAACCTCCCAATTTGAATAATATGGGTGGGGACCAACCGACCCCTATTAATGGGAGGAGACAAAAATCTCTCAACTCCCCTCATTAATGAGCGGGAGACCCTTGATTTGCTCTACCATTTATGGGGCCACCACCTCCCCTTTAATTATTTAAGCCAACGCATAATTTATTATGCCAAATCCTACCCATTAATTAATTGAGCCATCTCTTTTAATTAAACACTACAATTTGAATTTTAAACCCAACAATCTAAAATAATAGACAATCTGTTAATTGGAGGGGCTATCTTTTCACTTTTGGCATTTGGGTGGAATATTAGGGAGATGAGAGCTTGGGAGAATTAGATTTTTCTGAACAAAGAATGAAGAACGCGTTCTTCTAACGAAGAATGCCGACAAGGAGAGTCTTCGACTTCTTCTTGAGAGGAAACCGACATGGGACATATTTGATGACTGACTATCCTCCTTATCGTCATCAACGAACTGACGCACGAGCTCAGGATTGAAAGTGTGCAGCGGATGTGATGAATGACGATCTCATCTGTCTTCTTCCCAGCGACTTCATCGTCGAACAACGATCAAAGGTAGGGGTTAATTTGAGTAATATTGCCTTTGTTATTCTCTTCATCAGTTGAAAGGAATCATTTTATAGGTTGTAAAACAATTTATGTTCATATTTCTTACTACTTGATTAGGCAAATGTTACCACCCTAAACGCGGAGGGTGCGAGCCAAACCAACATGGCCCGACCCCTCCATTGTTCTTGTTTGTGATGATCTCCGGCATGGTGATGAGGGGACGGAACGACGAAGGCAACAGTCGTGCTCTCCATGGTCTCTGCGAACCGCACCGCCCCTATGTTGTTCCGACCGAACTGTCTCGCCACCTCAAGCCGAACTGCGCCACCCACCACTTTCCGGGTCGCGCCGGCCGCACCACCAGTCGGCTGAGCCAACCACCAGCCCGAGCTGGACCGGCCTCCCGGCCGCCCGCAGGCCTGCCTGTGCCATCCTCCCAGCCGCCCGCTGGCCTACTTGTGTTGTCCTCTCGACCGCTAGCCGGTCTTCCCATGCCGGCCCGGCCTCCCGGCCTTATGGCCGCCCGCCTCCTGGCTCCCAGCTCCCAGCCACCCGGCCTCCCGAGCCTCCACCCGACCGAACCGGCGCCCTAGATGCATCTTAAGCCTGAGCCGGCCCATGGTCCCCCTCGTGGCACCATGGCTGAACTGGCCCAGTTGTGCCCTCCGGACCGAGCTGCATCGGGCCGCACCATCATCGCGCTACGGGCTGAACCATCCCTGAGCTCGAGCTAAACCGCCCACGCGGCCAGCTGGGTTGGGCCCAGCAGGTGGGGATGAACCTTACAGGTTGGCCCCCCCAATGGGTCCTGCCAGACTTAATAGGTCTGATCGGGTTGACCCAGACCGGGTCGGCCCAGACTGGGTCTGTCCCGACCCAGGCCAACTACTGATGCTTAACTTTTATTTTCCATGTCTTTGGCACCGGACTACCATTTGACAAACCATCAACGGCGCTAGTTTTCTTTTATCATGATGGTCCCTTTGCATATACCCCACTAGATTTCAGGGTAAAGTTGAGATAAGGGCAGGTTAGATCGTGCACCAATCCAACCCGGCCCCCGAGACTAAAAGACTAATAACTCATAGACCGGGTGTCTGATTGATGCATTGCCTATTACGTTGAGACCCCTATGTCATGGAGGACCTTTGAGATACTTCTACATGGGACATTGTGATAGTTGGAGTATCGACTGGTAGCTCGTGGAGCGGATCCTCCTAGAGACGAGTGAGCATAGTGCGGAGACCTAGTAGCTGGCTGAGACATAATGACTGCAGACTAATTGATCTTGGAGTATTTTGACTAGCCTAGTGGGGAGCAACTTGGAGTCACGGAAGACCCACAGTAGGGAGCACCTTGGTGTCGTGGCAGACCCACGGTACTCGACAGGAGGAGTACCTCTGCAGGATATGAGGTGTAGCACCTTGGTGACGTGGCAGATCCACGGTGGGAAGCACCTTGGTGATGTAGTAGCCCCACGGTACTCGACAGACGGAGTACCTTAGCAGTCCATGGTTAGTGGGAAGTGCCTTGGTGACATGGAAGGCCCACTTTACTCGATAGAAGAGGAGTTCTTCAGCTATTGTGGTTTTGACAGTGTGATTGGCGATGTTACTTGATACTACCCCTAAAATAAAATCATTTTTTCAGTTGAGTCAGTAACTTTTGTGTTTTCCTCATGTTTGAGATGGATTACATGATAACTTAGCTATATGTATGGGAATATACCTAAGTGGGGTTCACTGTTTATTTTCATATCTTTTGGTTTATCCTTGTTGGATTTTTGTGAGACCTAGAGGGTCTCGGGATCCCTACGGAGTATTGTTATACTCACCCCTACATGGGCTATGCTCACACCTCATTGTGTTGGATGTAGACGACAGACAACATTGAATGAGGCTAAGTGTACCAGGACTGGACAGTACCTGAAGGTGCGCCACATGGTGTTATGGTACATGGAGGTGACGGACAGACGTGGAGTGCTGCGGAGGCTATCTGTACCTACCCTTCAGGTAGGATTTCCTAGTGGACAATCCATGATCTTTTTTCCCTTTTTCTAGTACATATACTTTTAATTTCTTGTACTTTACAGTTGGGCTTGTATTTCCGGCCCCTTTTACCTTTTAGCACTCTTTTGTGATATAGTTATTACATAGTGTTTTGATTCCAACCTGTACTCTATAGTGTGTGTTTATAAGATATAAATGAAATTCCTTCCCAGTTTTACAAAATTTCGCCTTTGGTGCAAGTTGCCAGCCCCTGGCCTATAGAAGGCGGGCTTGGGGTAGTCACGGCATGGGCCATGGGGGGATGGGTCATGACAAATTGGTATCAGAGGATTCAGTTCTACCACAGAACTTTGGACTCTAATATTTTCTGTGATGTAATAACATTAAGGGTACTGAGTGTGGTTTTCAGTTTAGGGAGTCCAGTGTTGGTGTGGCGGCCGACGTATCCATACACTAGGACCCTGGCTACTGATTTTTAACTCAGTTCACGAAATCACTGATTGTGTGTGTGTTTTCAAAATGTTTTCTTTATGTCTGATCAACCAGGTCAGCTCACCAAGTATAATATTTGACCATCTCACATCTGATCCTTTCAGGATGCCTCCCCGTGGATAGCCAGCTAGAGCCCTGAGAGTTGTACTCACAGATAGCCCACCCAGTGATGAGGCCTCGGTGCATGGCGCTTTTCCAGGAGAGGCACCAGCGGTACCACTTCCCATTGGGCCACTGATGCCACCAGCCCCAATAGCAAACGATACACACCACATGAGCACGCTACACGAGTTCCAGCACCAGAGGCTACCTAGGTTCAGGGGCGAGATGGACCTGCAGGATGCTGGGGATTGGCTGGAGGCTGTGGTGAGAGTCTTCAGACTTGTAGGGACACCAACCGAGCTTATAGTGATTCTTGTCGCGAGTATCCTTCTAGAAGCTGCAGGTAGATGGTCGAGCCTGATGCTCTAGGTTCATGAAGAGGCGACACTACTCTGGGAAAACTTCAAGAGCCTATTTCGGGAGGAGTTTGTCTCAGCCACCCTACGTGTAGTGTGGATACAAGAGCAACTTCACCTGCATCAAGGCACCATGATGGTGGCACAGTACTCAACTAGGATCACCGACCTCTCGCGCTACTCCTTGGATATGGTACAAGACCCATTCTTCAGGTCCTGGACCTTCGAGCAGGGGCTCAGGCGAGTGATCAGGGCTTTGATGATCTCCCTCAGTATCCCGATGTAGATAGGGGTGTTGGAGTGAGACCTCTTATTGAAGAATTTCCTTGCTAAGCAGTCTGCAGTAGTGAGAACTACCACTAGTCGACATGCATCAGAGTATTCTGTAGCTAGAAGTAGATTGATTTCATAGAGTTCCAAGAGGACCAGACCCATGGGTGGACGACCGCATGACTCATGATCAGTTGTGTCTGGCACCCGGGGTAGAGACATACATGTCAGGAGAAGGAAGTGTTTCTCATGCAGTGGGCATGGTCACATGGCTCTTGACTGTCTGACCCGTCGTTTGGATGATCAGCAGACAGTTGAGGGACCTCCCAGGCAGAGGTAGAGGTTTGATCGAGGCATTCCATAGGGAGCAGGTAGATGTGGTAGAGGACATGGTTGTGCAGAGGTGGTGGATGACGTTTTGAGATGTTACCACCACCACCAATAGGAGGACCACCCCTACTGCTGGGAGCAGGTGGATAGGCAAGATCTCAGCTCTAGGAAGCTGGGGATTATGATCATGGTGCTCTGGAGATGATTCGAGGTACGATCTGTCTCTACTCCACCTTAGTTGTAGTTCTTATAGACAAAGGTTCCAGTCAATCTTTCATTTCCACTTCCCTCATTCGGAGCTCAGAGATTCTGACGGAGCCGTTGGCTCGATCTTTATGGCTAGACACTCCTAAAAGAGAACAATCGATGATTACACACTGGTTCCGGTAGTGTGAGCTCACTCTAGGAGATGAGAGCTTCAGTTTAGATATCTTAGTACCGGCGTCAAGGCCTTACAACGACATATTGGGTATGGACTGGTTATCTGCAGTCCATGCTTAGATCGACTATATTAGACACAATGTGCGGTGTGTTTGCATGGATGGGACCAGGTTCATCTTCACCGGCAAGAAGGGATCCTTTGCAGTGCAGGATGGACTTTCCCGAAGGAGAGTAAAGCTGACCACTCATTAGTTGGCATGCCTTACCCTCGGAGCAGTTGATGTAGAGAGTCCGACTTATCCTGTAGTGGTGGACCAGTACGTGGATGTTTTCCCTAATGATTTCTCACGTCTACCTCCTCGCTGAGAGGTGGAATTCTATATTGACTTGTACCCCCGAGATGGCACAGATATCTACACCAGCATATCGGATGGCTCTCGCTGAGCTTCGTGAGCTGTGGGTATAGCTGGAAGACTTGCAAGGGAAGGGATTCATCTGGATCAGTGTTTATCCCTGGGTTGCCCCGATTCTGTTCGCCAAGAAGGTGAATGGAAGTTTGAGGCTTTTTTTCAACTACCGTCACCTGAACTATGTGACTGTGAAGAACATGTACCCACTTCTGAGGATTGACGAACTCTTTGATCAGTTGAAGGGAGAACGGTGGTTCTTGAAGGTAGACCTCAGATAAGGCTATCACCATCTCAGACTTTGAGAGAGGATGTGCAGAAGACGGACTTCAGATGTCATTATTACCACTATGAGTTCTTGGTTATGTCATTTCACGTAACCAACGATGCAGCACTATTCATGGGACTCATGAATAGGATCTTCTAGCTATACCTCGATCGCTTTTTCATAGTCTTCATCGATGATATTATGATATACTCAACTACTGAGGATGATCATGCCTACCATTTGCAGGTTGTTCTAGACACACTCCAAGTTCTCTATCTTTATGGTAAGTTCTCGAAGTGCCAGTTTTGGATCCGAGAGGTTCACTTTTTTTTACATGTCATCTCAGAGGTTGGAGTTGCGGTAGATCTAGCAAAGATTGAGGAGGTACTTTCTTGGGAGCCACCTAGGAGTGTGATGGAGGTACGAAGTTTCCTAGGATTGGATGGGTACTACCAAAGGTTCGTGCCAGATTTCTCTAGAGTGGCATCACAAATATCAGCCTTGAAAAATAAGGGGAACCCCTTCGTGTGGTCGAAGAGATGCCAGCAGATCTTTTAGGAGGTGAGGTAGAGGCTGAATATATCTTCCATCTTGAGGATTCTAGACGAAGGGATAGGGTACAAAGTCTAATGTGATGCCTCAGGGACTGGACTCGGGTGTGTCCAGATGCAAGAGCGAGCAGTGATCGTGTATGGTTCTCAGCAGCTAAGACAACATGAGAGAAACTACGCTACCCAGGACCTAGAGTTAGCAGTAGTGGTCTTCTCCTTGAAGATGTGGAGACACTATCTGATGGGAGAGCATTATACCATGTACTCTGATCACAAGAGTCTCATGTATATATTCTCTAAGAAGGACCTGATCATGAGAAAATGACATTAGCATGAGTTCCTCTAGGACTATGTCTTTTATTTAGTCTATACTCCTAGGAAGGGGAATATTTTAGGAGACGCACTCAGTAGGAGATCTGGTATATAGCTTCTAGGAGAGGCAGCAGAGTAGTTGGCTGCTTTACAGATATCCTTTGTGGACTAAGATGGAGAAGCTTTCCACCAGTCACTTACAGTCACTCCTCTATTTCTTCAGTGAGTCAGGGAGGCACAACATTGAGATGCTGACTATGAGACACAACGTGCTCAGATATCCACAGGGCAGGCACCTAATGGTTTTTCTGAAGGTGGGGAGCAATTTGTCCTCTTCATAGGACGTACTATGGTGCCAGTGTCACTTTAGGAGGATGTGTTGAAGGAGTTCCACACATCCCCTCTAGCAGTACATCCAGGATTGGCAAAGAAGTACCAGGATCTCCGGAAACAGCACTGGTGGCTGGGGATGAAGAAGGTAGTTGTAGAGTTTGTATATCGGTGCCTCACTTTTCAGCAAGTGAAGGAAGATCACCAGGTACCAATGGGATTGTTTTATCCTTTAGAGGATCTAGAGTGGAAGTGGGATGGGATATCCATGGACTTTGTGAAGATTCTTCGATGAACATCCAGGGGTCATGACTCGATTTGGGTGATCGTTGAACAACTCACCAAGTCGGCTCACTTCATAAAGATCAGAGGGCAGGGTTAAATAGAGAGTTTGGGACGCCTCTATGTGCAGACGATTGTGTGGATACATGAAGTACCTTATTCTATTGTCTCTAATCGTGACACATGGCTTAGTTCCCAGATATGGAAGGGGTTACAGGATGCTATCAGGACGCAGCTTCGTCTGAGCACTGCCTTCCTCCTCAGACGGATGGTCAGACTGAGTGGACCATTCAGACCCTCTAGGACATGCTTCGTGCTTGTGTCCTGGACTTCAGTCGTAGCTGGGAGGATCACTTAGCTTTGGTTTAGTTTTCATATAACAAAAACTATCACTCCACCATTGGGATGACACCTTTTGAGGTGTTAGATAGGCAACCTTGCAGATCACCCTTGTACTGGACTGACCTTGGGGAGTCAGCACTAGTGCGACCATAGATTGTACGATGCACCACGGAGAAGGAGCAGATCATCCATGAGTGGATGAAGAATGCACAGAGCAGATAGAAGTCGTATGCTGATAGGATATGGAGACCTCTAGAGTTTAAGGATGGAGACCATGTCTTTCAATAGGTCTAACCTTGACGAGGTTTACCGGGATTTGGATGAGGTGGAAAGTTATCTCTGGGATTCATCGGACCTTTCGAGGTCCTCATCAGAGTAGGTGAGGTGTCTTACCACCTGGCTCTTCCACCTCTGTTTCACCGGGTTCATGACGCCATCCACGTATCTCAGCTGAGTAGATACTTGCACAACCCTTCCCACATCATTGACCATGGAGATCTGGATGTCGACGATGGGGAGACTTTTACAGAGGTACCAGTGGAGATTAAGGATCGACAGTTGCGGGTCCTATGTGGATGGTCGATACCTCTGGTGCGCATTTACTGGCAGCACGGGAACCTCCAGGAGATCACATGGGATAGGGAGGCTCAGATGCATGCTATGTACCCCCACTTGTTCCCTTAGTTCGAGTTGTAGCTTACAGGGATGTAAAGCCCTGAGGTGGGGAGAATTTAAAGACCCGTAATTCTCATGGAAATTTTTTTTCTTAAATACATGGGAATTTTATGAGTCTGCAAAAACTGACGGTGCGTGATTCAGAGGCCGGGTGTGCCCAGAATCAATTTCTGAATGTTTTTTCAGGTACGTTCAGTAAACATAGAAGTGTGTTTTTAAAACATTTGAACCGGTGCTCGGAATTGAAATCTGAGGAAACCGTTGAACTCACAGCGCTGGTATTTTCCTTAGGAGACTTTCACTTCGACGACAGTGGGTTGAGAATAAAAGTTAGTTTTAAGGTTTTCGTGGAAAATAATAAAATAAAGCGAGCTTCAATTTATTTTTATTTTTGCCACCATGTGGGTGTTTGGAGGTGGTTCCGACTAGATCTATAACCTCCTAGTGGATGTTGGAAGTGGGGACCACCACGCCTCAACATACCATGTGGGGTTAAGGTGGTGGGGACCACCCAAGACCACATAACCTCCCAATTTGAATAATTGGGGTGGGGACCACCCGACCCCTATTAATTGGAGGAGAGGAAAATCTCTCAACTCCCATCATTAATGAGGGGGATCCCCTCGACCACCATACCATTTATGGTGCCACCACCAACCCTTTAATTATTAGAGCTAACACATAATTTATTATGCTAAATTCTACCCATTAATTAATTCGGCCATCTCTTTAAATTAAACGCTAAAATTTGAATTTTAAACCCAACAATCTAAAATAATAGATAATCTATTATTTGGAAGGGCTATCTTTTCACTTTTAGCATTTGGGTGGAATATTGGGGAGAGAAGAGCTTGGGGGAATTAGAGTTCTCCCTACAAAGAATGAAGAACGTGTTCTTCAAATGAAGAATGGTGGCAAGGACCGTGGTTGACTCCTTCCATAGAGGGAACTGACGTGGGACATCTTTCATGACTGACTTCCCTCCTCATCGCCGTCAATGAACTGATGCACATGCTCAGGATTGAAAGTGTGTGGTGGACGTGACAAATGATGATCTCCTCCATCTTCTTCCCGACGACTTCATTGTCGAACAATGATCAAAGGTAGGGGTTAATTTGAGTAATATCCCCTTCCATATTATCTTCTTCAGTTGGAAATGAATTTTTGTGAAGGTTGTAATACAATTTAAGTTCATATTTCTTACTCCTTGATGAGATAAATGTTACCACCCTAAACACAGAGGGTGCGGGCCAAACCAACATGGCCCAACACCACCGTCGTTCTTGTTTTGTTTGTGATGATCTTCTTCATAGCGATGTGGCGACGGAACGATGAAGGCAACGGTCGCGCTACACGCGGCCTCCATGAACTGCGCCACCCTCGCGGCGCTCTAACCGAACCAGCTCCGCTACATCAGGCTGAACCGCACTGCCCACTGATTTTCGAGCCGCATCGGGTGCCACTCGTCGGCCGAGCCACCCACCGAACCGAGCCGCGCTGCCCTCTCGGCCGCCCGCAGGACCACTTTCCGGCTTGCCCGGCTGCCTCCTGGCTCATGGATCACGGCCATCCGGCCTCTAGAGACACCACTGGACCGAACAGGAACCCCAGCCGCGCCGGCCTCCCATGCCAGCCCACGGTCCCCCTCACGGCGCCCTAGCAGAACCGGCTCGGCCGCGCCCTATGGGACGAGCCGCACCGAGCCACACCCTCGCGGCGTTCCATGCCAAACTAGCCCCGATCTCGGGCCAAAACCCCCACGCTGCCTATGGGGTTAGGCCTGGTGGGCTAGGCCAAACCGAATAGGCTGGCCCACCCATTGGGTCGGGCCATACCCAATAAGTCTGACCAGGTCGGACTGTACCTGGGCCCACTACCGACCCTTTACTTTCTTTGGCCATATCATTGGCACCGGACGACCATTTGACGAACCATCAGCAGCACTAGTTTTCTTTGAGTGTGATGGTCCCTTTGAGTAAACCCCACTGGAGTTCGGGGTAATGTTAAGATACCGTTAGGTTGGATTGTGCACGAAACCAACCGGGCCCCTGAGACTAAAAGGCTAATAACTCACAGACCGAGCGTCTGATTGACACACCATCTGTTGAGTTGAGGCCCGTATGATGTGGCATACCTTTGAGATACTTCTACGTGGGACTTCATGAATGTTAGGGTATCGACCTATAGATCATGGAGTAGATCATTTTGGAGACGAGTGAGCATAGTGCGGAGACCTAGTAGTTGTCTGAGACCGGACGACTTCTGACTGATTCGACTCGGAGTGATTTGGCTAGCCTAGTGGGGAGAACCCTGGAGTCATGGCAGACCCACAGTAGGGAGCACCTTGGTATCGTGGCAGACCTACGGTACTCGACAGGAGGAGTACCTCGGCTGGCTACGGGGGGAGCACCTTGGTGACACGGAAGACCCACGGTGGGGAGCTCCTTGGTGATGTAGCAGACCCACAGTACTCGATAGGAGGAGTTTCTCAATAGTCCATAGTTAGTGGGAAGCACCTTGGTGACGTGGAAGACCCACTATACTCGATACAGGAGGAATTCTCTAGTAGCCAAGGTTTCAACTGTGTGACTGGGGATGTTACAGGATACTACCCCTAGAATAAAATCCTTGTTTGAGATGAGTCAGTAACTTTTGTGTTTTCCTCATGTTTGGGATGGATTACTTGATAACTTAGGTATATGTATGGACATATACCTAAGTGGGGTTAACTATTGATTTTCATATCTTGTGGCTTATCCTTGTTAGATTTTTGTGAGACCTTGAAGGTATTGGGGTCTCTACTAAGTATCGTTATAGTCACCCCTACACGGGCTATGCACGCACCTCGTTCTGTTGGATGCAGACGACGAACAACGCTGACCGAGGCTGAGTGTACCAGGACTAGATGTTACTCGGAGGTGGACCACACTGCGTGATGGTACTCGGAGGTGGCATACGTACGTGGAGTGATACGGAGGCTATCTATACCTACCCTTCAGGTAGGTTTTCCCGATGGACGGTCCAGGAGCTATTTTCACGTTTTCTAGTAGTTGTACTTTCAGTTTCTTGTACTTTACAGTTGGGCTTATATTTTCGGCCCCTTTTACCTTTTAGCACTCTTTTTTTATATAGTTTCTACTTATTGTTTTCCTTCTAGCTTGTACCTTGTTGTGGGAATTTTTAGGATATAAAGTCAATGACTTCCTAGTTTTAGAGAATTACGCCTTTGGTGCTAGTTTCCATCCCCTAGCCTATGGAAGGTGGTCTTGGGGTAATCACGGCATTGGCCCTGAGGAATGAGTCGTGACAATGATATACCAAATATTTCATTTAGGATTAGGTACGACCACTATGAATATCTTTTTTATTCCTTTTTGTCTGACTAACACTCCTTTATCTTTTACAAAATTGATTAATTAGATATTCTATCAATATATTGAGACTTGTTTTGGGTTTTTTAGGGGTGATAATCTTGTTTATTTAAAATATGAGTGTGAGAAACAGCACCATATGAGTTTGGTATTGGAAGTTATGAAAAATCACTAATTGTATGGAAATCCATAGAAGTTTAGTTTATGGATTCATGAAGTGAAGTGATTAGGGAACAATATTTCCGAACATGTTTTATCAGGAAGATCCTGAGAAGGTGAAGGATTCCTGGTCTTGGAAGGAACCATGAAATTTCATTGAAATTCAAAGAATCCTTGGTATTGTAGGATATTATTGACAGTTTGTTAAGGATTTGTCTATTTTAGTGCCACTTCTGAGTTCTCTTACCAGGAAATAGGTGAAATTCACATGACATGTGATGTATCAGACTTATTTTATGAAGTAAAACAACTACACACACCATATCCTATTATGATATTACCTGAGCCATGTAAGGGATACATGGTGTTATGTGTTTCTTAAACTATAGGTTTTGGATGCGTTATTATATAGGATGACCATGGGGTAGCTTATGGATTTTTACAGCTTTGACCGTATGAAAATAATTACACCACTCATGATTTAGATCTTTCTGTAATCATACATTCACATAAATATTGGTAGTGATATATTTTTTAGGAGATCTTCATAGTATTTTCTGATCATAAAATAATGAGCTATATATTTTCCCAAAAATACATTAATCACATGAAATGATGATGTGTATAATACATTCAATTGTTTGACTTTGATATCCCCTACAACTGATGAAAGGGAAATGTTGTTTCAGATGCTCTTATCCAGAATGTTCCATCACATGTTTTACTAGAATCAAAGGAGGAGTGGAACCTTTATGGTATTTTCACTCGGTTTCATTTGGATACCTAGGAGGATGATAAGGGCATTGTTCTGACCAGTGTTCAATTATCCTCATCTCTCTTGTAGTCTATTTTTCATATTTAGAAGCATTATGATGGGTTTCTGATGAATCAAGAAATCCTTTGATGTGGGGATAATATTTTTTGGATGGTCTCTCTCTTTATATGGTATACTCTACTTTGGGAAAAGGGTTATCTTCCTAGTATCTATGATATTTTTACTATTGTTTGATTATCACATATCTTCATAGTCCATTCATCGAGAAACTACAAAGATGTGTTCTGACATGAGGTATTTATTCTGGTGGCTATGTATGAAACGTGACATCATGGAGTCTGTGTCTCATTGTTACACCATTTAATAGATAATTTTAGAGAACTTGAAACACTCATGTATACTTCAACATATTATGGTGATTATTTGGAAATTTTAATAGGTATCCGTGGATATTGTTGTTGGTTTACCATGGACTCCTTGCAAGTGGAATGTTATATGGGTGGTTGTTGATCATTTTACAATGCCTTCTCATTTCATTACACTCAAAGACACCACTAGTGTAGAAAATATAGGAAAGCAATATGTTCAAGATATTTTGAGGTTAAATAGGATTCCATCTTCTATTGTTTCAAATAGGAATCCTAGGATTACCTTTAGGATCTGGAGGAGTCATCAAGAGGAAATGTAAACTCGATTTATGTTGGGAAAGATGTACCATCCACAAATAGATGGTCAAACAGAGCATGTGATTCAGATCCTATAGGATATGATTTGTTCATGTATAATGGGTTTAGAAGGATCATGGGATAGCCATTTAGGATTGGTTGAGATTTTATATAACCATAATTATCATTCATCAATCAGAATGGATCACTTTGAGGTATTGTATGGTCGACTGTGTAGATCACATATTTGATGGGATGTGGAGGGGAAAATGTCATTAGTTGAACAATGTTTGGTTCAGGAAAAATCTACGAAGATTCAGGATAGGAATTGTCATCTAGAAACTTCCCAAAGTTAACATAAATCATATGAGGATTGGAGGAATCATCCTTTGGATTATTCCTTGGTTGACGAGTTTTTCTTGAATGTATCTCCTCATTTGGGTCGCTGGCAACTAGGAAAGCATGGAATGTTGGATCTAAGATATTTTAGACCATTTAAGGTCACCATGTATCTCAGAAGGGTTTCTTATTGGTTATATTTTTTTGTTCAGTTAATGGGTATTCCAGATTTTTCAACATATCTTAGCTCAGGAAATACCATCCTGATACCACACATGTTATGAGTTTGGAAGAAATTGAGTTAGAGTCGGATGTTTCGGTTTTGGAGAAACCAGTTTAGTTTTTTGACTCTCTAGTGAAAGTCTAACATAAGATGTATATTTTTTTGGTCAAATTTCCTTTGAAACAAGCATCATCTTATCATGAGACTTGGGAATGCGAGTCATTGAGGAGGGAGTAGTGGCGTCATATTTTTCAATGGATTACATCTTCCATAAGACTTCTAGGGGAAAGAATGTATTTATGGTGGGGAGTTTGTAAAATCCAGTTATACATCTATTAGAAATGTTCTTGACCACATCAAGGTTCTACTTTTTCATATTGTATATAAAGGACCAAGATTGAATTGGGAGGATACCTATAATGGTGTATTCTGATAATTGTTTGACATTCAACATTATCTAGTTTTTTCTCTAGGTTGAAGGAATCTTTCATGCCTTGTAGCTGGGTTACGAGACATGCAATGGTTTTCGGGTTAATGTCATGAAATAGGTCACATTGTAAAAGGTTACACATTATGAATGTCTATTTCATGCCTTGCCTATTTTAAATAAATGATTTTTAATCTGAGGTGGTGTATTTTTCGAAGTACATTAAGAGCGTGGAATTACGGAGGTAATTAGAGTTTCACTTCAGTAAATTCCCCAAGTAGTGATTTATTAGGGAACCTCATGGGTTTTTGGTACCCATTCGACCATCTCTTTTATTTTTCTATTGAACCAAGGATGTAACACCCCAATATTTCATAGTACGTTATTTTTTCAAAGTAATTCAACAACTAGCACTATACGCAACACCGAGTTCAAGCACACCACGACTTTCCAAACTAGCCGTTCAAAAGAGGTTAAGAATAATATTAACTAAATTTTTAACATTATATAATCCTTATAATTTTATAATCCATATTATGTGTTTGATAAAAATAATGAAAAAAATCATTTTTTCCAAATAAAAGAAGTATTTTTTTAAAAAAATGAAATTTTATCACCTTTTAAGGGCGAACCCCTTTTAAATCCAATATTTGAAACTTTTATACTTTAAATTGGAAAAAATAAACTTCTTCATTAGAATCTTGACATAATAATTTAGTTTCTATAAATTTTTTGTGTTTTTCTGATAACTTTCATATTTGGGTGAATAGTGAAAAATACTATATTTTATCTGAAAACAAATTTTTTAATCAAAAACAATTATAGTGTTAAATTATACATTTTAATGGTTTTGAAGTATAAATATATTATATTTTTACCATCTAATCCAATGTTATTCATTGGAAATAATTTCACTTGGAAATTGAATATAAACAAGTATCAATCTTTTGGTAGTTATTATTTCTTAAAAACATGCTTTTTGGTTATTACAACGGGAATTAAATTTAAAATAATAAATGAAACTTATATGTTTTGAATTTGGTAAAATAAACTTAATTTTTGAATTCATAATATCAAAATTATCATAGGGTGAAATTTTGGTATTTTTTTGAAAACATGCAATTTTGATAAATAGTGAAAAACACTGAGTTATAGTTTAAAACTGAATTTTTTATTTAAATAATTAATTGTTTTTTTAAAATTTATTGTAGGTTGGAATAGATACATAATACTTATATATGTTCAATGTAATTCATTGATGTCATTTTTTAATAATATTATATATATATATATATAATTTTATTGAAGTTTTCACCGTCTTTTACCAACCTCCTAGGAGTATTTGCAAATTTACATAAAACATAATTTTACTACTTCTGTGAGTGGAATTTAAAAACTCTAAGAGACATGGTTGATATCATTATGTAAAATTTGGTTCAATAAGATGAAAATATTTTTTGGTGAATAGTAGCTTTTAACTTTTATTTAAGATGGTTAAAAGTAAATAGGGTAACTAAGGGTAAAAATGATATTATTATTACCCTAACACATGTCCTATTTCTATTGTATAAGTATAATTCGACCAAAAAAAACCTTAGAAAATAAATATTAACCTATTTGGTACAATTGGATTAGATTAGGACAATTATTATTATTTAATTCAAACATGAGTAAAAAGAGTTAAAATCAATGTTTAATAACTAAAACATTTTAATATAGGGTTACACATAAGATAAATTCGACTATAAATATTAATTAGAAATACAAAAAGATTTCATACATAGTGGTATTTAATTTATATTTTCTATACATTAAATAATTTAATTTATTAATGACACAATGATGATGCAGTAATTACCTAATTAATGAAATATTAAAATAATTGTTATTATAAATATCCAAATAAATGTAATTTGAGGCTTTTTATGAATTCCACTAATTTTATATGTTAATATGAAATTTTAGGGTTGGTTAGATGAATTATATTTTAAGTAATAATGCTTTTATGAATTTAGAAAAAACAAAATACTAAATAGTGTCAAAATTGACATAATAGAGTTTTTAAATTAAATATTATATTATTAATTGATAATCTATTCTTAAAAATATAAGGTTTAGAAAAAAAAGACTTATATAATGATAGGTGTATCATTAATGAAACACTTGGGGTTCTATTGTAATTATATAGTATGTTTATTAACCATTTAATATTAAAATACAAAGAGACATGGTATATGTAAAACTATTTAACTAAGAGTTAAATCTAAAAGATAAGGTTAATATAGTGAACCAAACCTATCTAAAACCTATTGTTTGAGTTTTTTTTGACCCATACCCACCTTAGTATTTAAATAATCTATTTTTTATCCATTAGAAACTGAAAATTATTTTATTATAAAATAATATTTCTAGCTTTTCCTAAGGTGCCCCTCACCCCTCTTATAAAAGGGCACTCCCTCTTCTCTCTAATTCACACCTTCAAAGACATTTGGCTCGGCCAAAACCTAAATAAATACCCTCTAAACTATCCAACCTTCATCCTATAGGCCTTACATTAGTCAGAAAGACATTCTAAAAAGCCCTTTTGATAAAATCAAAAGGAAGAACCTGAAAAAGATGTAAAAATTTCATCACCTCTTTCAAGTTCCTTTCTTCTTCCACTTCTTCTTTATTTGTTGTTTCCATTATAAAATAGTAACTCCAGTATCTTCTATATACTATTATGTTATTATAAATATTTTTCAATCATATTCATTATTCTATACATCCTTTAAATGACATGTCACCATACGTGTGTACGTACGGCTTACCGTCTCCATGTAGTGGTGTAATTGTTATTCAATACATTAGTATTTGGATGGGTATAATAATGATTTGTAATTGATGTAAATAATAAATATAACAAGATAATTATTCTTTATATATGATATAACATCTAACTATCTATTATTTTAATATCAAAAGAATGATATTGTCGCTCGTGTGTACGTACAGATTATCGTCTCCATGAACGCGATGAGATTCACTACCCATCGTATCCATTCAATACTAATTTTCATTTGATAATTAAAAAAAATGTTTAAAGACTTGATATCATTCTAGATATGAATATGATACATCCCATCCATAAATCATATGACTCACATAACAATTAATATAAAAGAAAATGAATCTGTTAACACCCGAAACGACGATAATACTAAGATATTATTAACAAAGAAATGTTAAAAGATCATATAAGATATCATATTAATGTATATAATTCTTGTATAATTTAATAAAAAATATTTAACCATTATATAGGAGGTTAACCTACTATCTACCAAGGAAAATTGCAAGGTATGGTTTAACTCTACAATCTCTTCGTTATCTGAGTTTTTTTATACGTAATTATCTACTAGGACCCCTTTATCATCCACATCCATGTTTCTTAAAAGTGTAACATCCCGGGTAAATAATGAATAAGAAATATTTTATATTTATTAATATTTTTTAATTAAATATTAATTTTACTATAAAAGGGTTTCTATGTTCGATAGCGTACCCGATACGCAACAACGGGTTTCTTTGAAATCTTACGTTAGACACTAATAATATAATATTATTATTTTAAATGGTAGTCAACTCCTAGCCGTTGTATTGGAAGTAATGAACAAAACTAAATATAATATGATTATACATGTTTGTTAAATGTACTTACATTTATCCAATAAAATTTAGAGGCTTAAATTGTGAATGAATCTAATTTTAAGCATAATATACATTAAAAGGCCGATTTATCGCCTTTTAATGGAGAACCCTCATTAAATATAGTTTTTTCCACTTTAATAAATTCTAATTGATCAAATAATATCCTTATTTATAATGGAGATATCAAAATTTACCTTGTTTAAATTTTTGGAATTTTTCCGATGAAGTTCATTTTTTTAATGAATAGTGAAAAATATTGTATTTTAATTCAAAAGTGCCTTTTAATCTAATTTATATATATGGTTAGATTATCTTTTTAATTGGTTTTAAAGTAAAATTAAAATATACTTTTACCATTTAATCCAATGTGGTTCATTGGAATTAATTTTACTTTAAAATTAGACATAAACAAGTATCAATCTTTTGATAGTTATTGTTTCTGAAAAATACGCTATTTGGTTTCATAACGATAATTAATTTTTAAATCAATTAATTCCACTTATATGTTTAGAATTTGGTAAAATAAACATAAATTTTGAATTCTTAATATCAAATAATGCTTACGCTGAATTTTTGTAATTTTTCTAAAAAACCTTCAATTTTTGATGAATAGTGAAACCAATTAGTAGTTGTTAAAAAAACTGAATTTTTAATTTAAATGAAATTTTACCACTTCTGTGAATTGAATTTAAAAAATCTGACATACATGGTTGTTATCAAGGAGTAAAATGTGGTTCATTAAGATGAAAATATTTTTTGGTTAATAGTAACTTTTGACTTTTATTTACTACAGTTAAAGGTAAATAAGGTAATTCAAGGTTAAAAGAATATTATAATAATTTAAAATTACCTTAACAATTGTCCAAAACTTATTGGTTGAGTCATTTACGACCATGGGCATTTTTGGGTCGATTTTGGGACCCCATTGAGCCACTTGGGAGTGATAATGACAATTTACATTAATTAATTTAATGTGAAGACAAAATTGACATTAACAAAAAACATTTAGTAATTAATTTTTATATGGTTTTATAGAAGTCCTATTTTCGACTATAAATATTATTTGGAAATATAAAAATATTTCTTATATCATGGTATTTTGTTTATAATTTTTAGACATCAAATAAATTAAATTATTTATGACACAATAATTATGCAGTATTTACCTCATTAATAAATGATTTAAATAAATAAGACTGTAATGATTAAAATATTATCCAAAACATGTCCAATTATGATCGGATGATTTTATTTCGACCATGATTCATCGTATCTTCTACTAAAATGATTTTTGGACCTTTAGAAACTGAATATCATTATATTATAAAATAATATTTTCACACTTTCCTAAAGAGCCCTCCTCTTCCTTATAAAAGGAGACCACTTCTAACCAATTCCTCACACCTCTCAAGCCAATGGGATAGTCCAAACTCTGCCCAATTAAGCTCCATACATCCCTCTCCTTATCCTAGAAGCCTTACCTTAGGCATAAGGCACTTCAAGAAGTCCTTTGGTTTAAACCAAAGAGAGTTACCCAAATTAAAGGTAACAGTTTCTCTTAAATTGTTTTCTACTATTTTACTTCTCCAACCCCTATAATATTTGTATTAATTTCTTTTGTAACAACACCAGTATCCTCAAAATACTTGTATGTTTTAATGAGAAGGATTTTAACTACACTTACACACACCTCCATCTAATGGATGAAGACCATAATGTTTCTGTGGATGGAAAACTAACGCCTCACGAAACGATGATTGTTCAAATATATTCAACCGCCTCTCATGGTGGCCATTATGATGGAACTGTATTTATATATGATATATATTATGTTTATTTTTTTTTATGCTTCTGTATTTTCCATTTATAGCATTCCTTTATGGTTTCCATAGTGGAGAAATACGATAATCTCATTTGAGAAAGCACGGACTACGGCCCCCTCAAAGTGATGTGACTCATTAATGCCTTATGTGGGATTTATAAAGGGTATATTAAATGATATTATATATGATATTATACTGTAATTATAATATACCTATGTATAATTATGTTTCAATTCAATTAAAACAATAAATACAAATAAAAGTAGTGTTGATTCGTACGTACGGCTTACCGTCTCCATGAACAGTGCATTTCATTTATTACCTCTAAATGTTATGTACTATTATAAATACATGTATATACTGGATATATATGATATATATGATATCTAAATCATTAATATCATTCTGGATATAATTAACCTTGGACCACATGAACAACATGTAATTATAAGAAGTCCATTTTTGACTCAAGTACCAAATATCGACAAAACCAACATTATTAACTTAAATGATTACATATTGTTTATAACATGGTAATAAGTGATATTAATGTAATAATAAACTTGAAAAGGTTCTTAATAAATTATAAATTAACTTTAGTTTATTATTCAGGAGATTAAAGAATGATCGAGTCAAGTCGGACATGAGGTATGGGATCTGACCTCTCTCTTTATTTTCAAGTACTCTCTTTTATTTCATTTCATTTATTCTCCATGTTATTATGTTGGAGGATGTTATTTTATATTCACCACATACATTAATTTGTATTTTCATATGATTGGATACCCCCTCTTACTCTCATCAATTCATTTTAATAATTTTTAATTGGCGTCGTTAGGCTGTAGAATTTTTGTAAGGGATTTTCATATCTCACTTTTAATTCTGTGAAATTTCCATTATTTGCCAATTATTCATTTAATGTGGTGTATTGTGTACATAAAATTGATATATATTATCATTATTATCATTATATTCGTGGTATTCTGTCATTCACTTGGTGGTAATTAACTTTTGGTCATACGACTCAGTTGATTTGAACGTGGTAAAGGATTTCGTCCCACTTTTTATTCCTGTGAGATTCATGCTATATTTGCCACTATTTCCTTTTGTGTGGTGTATGTACTTCCCATGATTTTACTCTTTATGTAATATAATTTCATTTATTAGTATTTACATCTTCATTGTATGATACTTATTTCATGTGGAGTATGTTTTGTAAGTTACCAAATCGGTAAGGGAACCTTTCACCCTCCTCTCTTTTTTCTAAAAAGACTTCTTTTTGTTATGTCTTTTAACATATATCTTATTATGTCGGGATATGTTCCTTTATATCCTTATTTATTTAAACTTTATGTCCAAGTGATGAGATTCCCTTTTTATCTCTTCGACTCAATTTCTGAATTTTAAAGTGACGTCGTTAGGCTGTCAAATTTTTACAGGGTAACTTCTCAACCCAATTTCAATTCTTTGGGTAAAAATTGTACTTCTTGAATATGTCATCCAAAAAAATGTGTGAATGACCTCGGATTGTTTTACACTTAATATAAACTTATATTGGGTGTATTTATATTTTTCACAAATAATTATATGATTTATTTATCCTTAATTTAAGGATACCATCTTTATAAGGGATTTCATCTCAATTTACATTTCCATTGATACTTCCTTGTTGTTATGCACCAATTCACTCTTATATGGTGTATATACTGTACATTGAAATATTATATCATGAATATCGTTATTCTTAGGGTATTTTAACGTTCTGATTAAATGTTCTTCCTCATTTATTTGTATTCACGTGTCTCTCTTTTTGTTAAAAAAACTCATTAACTAAAATATCGTTTAAAATGTTTTAAAGATTTATTCTTATAAATATTTCCCATTAATGTACATGTTTTAAAAATGGGTTTTATGATTTATTTAAATGGACATTAATTTTTTCAAATGATAATTCATTTAAAAGCTTCAAAGTGGTATGGGATACATTGATTCAAAAATCTCTTTTTAAATTGTTTTGAGAATGATTTGATAAAACATTGTTTATTTCAATATCTTGATTTGATATATTGGAATGTGGAAATTTTTTCTTTCCTACACGTGTTATATGTTGTGATTATGTATGGTTATTGGGCATTGTTTACGTATACGGGTGGTTTCCTGATAAAGCTAGGGTGGGTGAGCCCGAGATAGCTCTCCAATGCATTGGGTAACGTGACGGAGGTAAACGTGATGTTTCTCCTAAGAGATTTTGGGAATATACTATGATTGGTAATCCAAGTGTAACTCCCTACATAGCTGTGATTGCTATAATGTAATTTTGATATGGATTCCATAATTAACCTTTTTGATTTATGATTTCTGTTTGTTATTCATAAATATTATGATTTCATAAGGTATGTTATTATAGAAAAGTATGGTTTCATGGATTTGTATTTATTGTTGGGATAATGTTTTCCTTCCTTATTTTATAACCCTTACTGACCTTTTTATGCTCATCCCAAGTTTTTGAAATGTTTTCTATAAGACTTAAAGATGAATAGGTTCAAGGATGGGATCACGGAAAAGTCATGTTGTCTAAAACATGGAACTAGACATGTGTCTTTTTAAGAGTTTTTATTTTATGAAAAAAAATGGATACTTAGTAGTAGTGTCTACTTGTAATATTCATGTTTTTATGTAATAGTTATGACCTAATTCTCTAAAACTCTAAACCTAAAAACGTTCCAAATATGAATTATTAATTTAATTCAAGATTATGTAATGTTTAAGGTTGGGTCCTTATAGTTGGTATCAGAAGTCGGTTTAGATAACATTAGAGGTTAGGATACAATTTAAGCATAAGTGACATTACCATAATGGTAAGAATTTTTGATAGATTCATAGTTATTTAATAAAGTTAATGAGTTTAAGATAACATGAATAAGTATGTCTTAGTTTTTACCCTCCTCATAAGATATTATATGATGATTTTACTGATATACTCACACTGACCTTTTTGGTTATAGTAAATGGTTAGATCTAGCATGCACCAAAGTAACAGTGGATGTGAAGAAAACTATGACAGTTTTTTGAACAAGAAGCTGAATGATATGGGAGATGCAATGAGAACTGTTGTTGTTATTCTCAGCCAACTATCTGGAGTCATGATTGACCACCTGAACCTTAGTGTTTTTTATAAGACATCATATATGCGAGAAACAAATCCCTATGGTTGTTCAGGTAATAATCATAAAGGTAAGTATGTTAAAAAACCTATGTGTCATCGATGGGGAAAGAAACACATAGGAAAATGTTTCGAGGGACAGAAATATGCTATAGATGTGGAAATGATGGTCATAAAGCAAGAACCTTCCATGGAAAAAGGAAGCATCTAGTTGACTCTTGAAAAGGTAAAGAAGTTCTTTTTGAAGGATCAATTGAATGTTTTAAATATGGTGAGCATGGTCATTATGAAAACACATGTCCTATGAAGAAGTTTCGTGAATGGGATCACCAGGATCGTACAAATATTCGTTTACCAATACCTAATGACATTCCAATTAAGGATGAAGAAACTAAAAATGACCAATGAAAGGTATGGATTATTTCTTTACATATTTTTTCATATTATTGAAATCTTTGGATATGATTCATGATTTTTTTTAGGAAAGAAGTATTTCAGAATAAGTTGGTAAAGAATTGTTAATGGATCATGAAGAACGTTGAATGAGTAAGAGGTCAACATATAAAGGATCCAAGAGTTATGGTAGATTTCAGGATGGTGAAATGATTAAAAGTATTAAGGCTCTTTTGATGATGGGATTACAATAGAAGACTTTTTATAGTATGTGTAACCCTGATGTTTGATATATAAAATTTTATTCAAGGAATAATTATCTTCACTTTTGTGGATATAGTTATAAATAATTATTTGGGTTTATATGATCCTTGAATTTGAGGCAATTACTGGTTAATACATTTTGGGATGAAAAAAAAAATTTGTTAGGTAACCTTTGTGGTTAACATATGTTATGGTTATTTTTGATGAATTTATCTTTTTTGGGAATGTTATAAAATAATGTAGTTTTTGAAAAGGGACAACATGCAAACAGTGTGATAACCCGTCGTGTCGGACGAAGCTGTGGGAATCGAACCCACAACCAAAGTGTGACTGGTACTTATCACCTACCATTGTACTACGTGAAGTCCCTGATTAGTATAACTAATTATTTTTAGTTATATTATCTTATGAATCATAAATAATTTGATTTTGGATTATCTATGGAAATTATTAACCTATCCTGGAGGATATGTGATTAGGTTATTTAATTTTCAGTATGAGACTTTAAGAGTAACTGATGTTATTTGGAGATAAATTTTAAGATTTACTTTTAAAGACTATGTGATTAAATCCTTCAGATATTTGGGTTTCAATCTTAGTTTGGATTACTTTGATGAATTTTAAGGATAACTGTTTATTTAATGGTCTTTCTTGAACCTTGGGTTCTTTTTGTGGAATTTTGGAGATTAAGAGTAGTATTTCTTTTTAAAAAGGATTATATTTTTGGTGATTATATGATCTTATACAAAACATTTTGGTTTTATTTAATATCTAAAGACATGGAAAATATATAGTTTATCTTTTGTGGATTATGTGATTCTCTCGAAGTTGATTATAGCGCTCTTAATGTGAAAAAAAGTCATCCTGAATATTCATCGTTTGGAGAAAATATGCGTTCGTGTTAGAAATATAGTAAAATATGAATTTCTACATGACAAGTAAGTATATTTCCTTATGTTTTTGGTTAAGCTCATAAATAAATTCCTCAAAGAAAATTAACTTTAAACAGAAACCTTGTTTGTTAACTTTTCCTACTGGGGAATTAAAGGCTATTTAACCAATCACAAGTTTATGATTTTCCCGTGGTTAACTTTATCCTAAACATGTTTCCTAACACTCTCCATCAGAACTTGACCCTTTGTTCTCTCCTCCATATACATGTTTTCATGGAATCTTAATATGGGATAACTCGGGTGACCTTTGTGCTACTCTTTCTTTCTTTTAAATTGATAGTTTTACTGACTCTTTTTCTGATGTGGGACTTTCAATTAAGTTTCCGAGCCCTTTTTTAAAAAAATTGTGAAGACACAATTCCCAAAAGGGGGGAAGGATGTAAAATCCTAGATAAATAATTAATAATACATATTTAATATTTATTAATATTTTTGAATTAAAAATTAAATTTACTTTAAAATGGTTTCTATGTTCGATAGCGTACCTGATACGCAACAACGAGTTTCTTTGAAATCTTACGTTACAGACTAGTAATATAATATTATTATTTTAAATGGTAGTCAACTCCTAGTCATTTTATTGGAAGGAATGAAAAAATATAAATACAATATGATTATACATGTTTTTTAAATGTATTTACATTTATCCAATAAAAGTTAGAGGCTTAAATTGTGAATGAATCAAATTTTAAGCATAATTTACATTAAAAGGCCAATTTATCACCTTTTAATGGAGAACCATCTTTAAATATAGTGTTTTTAACTTTAATACAATCTAATTGAAAAAAATAAAATCCTTCTTTAGAATGGAGACATCAAAATTTACCTTGTGTAGATTTTTGGAATTTTTCCGATAAAGTTCATTTTTTTAATGAATAGTGAAAAAATTGTATTTTAATTAAAAAGTGCCTTTTAATCTAATATATTTATATGGTTAGATTATCTTTTTAATTGGTTTTAAATTGAAATTAAAATATATTTTTACAATTTAATCCAATGTGGGTCATTGGAATTAATTTCACTTTAAAAATGGACATAAACAAGTATCAATCTTTTGATAGTTATTGTTTCTTAAAAATACGCTATTTGTTTTGATAACGAGAGTTAATTTTTAAATTAATTAATTCCACTTATATGTTTATAATTTGGAAAAATATACATCAAATTTGAATTCAGAATATCAAAAAATTCTTAGGCTGAATTTTTGGAATTTTTCAGAAAAAACTTCAATTTTTGATGAATAGTGAAACCACTTAGTGGTAGTTAAAAAGACTGACTTTTTCATTTAAATGAAAATTTACCACTTCTGTGAATTGAATTTCAAAAATCCTACATACATGGTTTTTATCAAAGAGTAAAATGTTGTTCATTAAGATGAAAATAATTTTTGGTGAACAGTAACTTTTGACTTTTATTTACTATGGTCAAAGGTAAATAAGGTAATTCAAGGTTAAAAGAATATTATAATAATTTAAAATTACCTTAACACTTGTCCAAACCTTATTTTTTTATTCTTTTTTGACCATGGACATCTTTGGGTTGATTTTGGGACCCCATTAACCCACATGGGAGTGATAATGACAATTTAGATTAATTAATTTAATGTGAAGACAAAATTGATATTAACAAAAATATTTTAGTAATTAATTTTTATATGGTATTATATAAGTCCTATTTTTGACTATAAATATTCTTTGTAAATATAAAAAGATTTTCTATATCAAGCTATTTTTTTATAATTTTTATACATCAAATAAATAAAATTATTTATGACATAATAATGATGCAGTATTTACCTCATTAATAAATGATTTAAATAAATAAGATTATAATGATTACAATATTATCCAAAACTGGTCCAATTATGATTGGATTATTTTATTTAGATCATTACTCATCTTATCTACGACTATAATGATTTTTGGACCATTAGAAACAGAATACCATTATATTATAAAATAATATATTCACACTTTCCTAAAGATCCCCTCCTCTGCCTTATAAAAGGAGACCACTTATAACCAATTAATCATACCTCTCAAGCCATTTGGCTGGTCCAAAATCTTCCCAATTAAGCTCCCTACATCCCTTTACTCCTCCTAGAAGCCTTAACTTAGGCAGAAGGCACTTCAAGAACTCCTTTGGTTCAAACCAAATGGAGTTACCCAAATTAAAGGTAATGGTTTCTCTTAAATTGTTTTCTTTTATTTTACTTCTCCAACCCCTAAACTCTTTTCATTACTTTATTTTATAAAAACACCACTATCCCCAATATACTAGGATGTTTTTATGAGAAATATTCGAACTACACTTACACACACCTCCATATAATGGATGAAGAACGTAATGTTTCTGTGGATGGAAAACTAACGCCTCACGAAAGGATGATTGTTCAAATATCTCCAACCGCCTCTCATGGTGGACATTATGATGGAACTAAATTTATATATGATATATATTATGTTTATGTTTTATTTATTATTCTGTATTTACCATTTATATCATGACTTTATGGTTTCCATAGTGGGTAAATACGATAATCTCATTTGAGGAAGCGCGGACTACGACCCCCTCAAAGTGTTGTGACTCGTTAATTCCATACGTGGGATGTATAAAGGATATAATTAATGATATTATATATTATATTATACTGGAATTATAATATTCCTATGTATCATTATGTTTTAATTCCATTAAAAAAATAAATAGAAATGAAAGTAGTGTTCATGCGTACGTACGGCTTACCGTCTCCATGAACGGTGCATTTCATTTCTTACCTCTAAATGTTATGTACTATTATAAATACATGTATATACTTTATATATGTGATATATATGATATCTAAATCATGAATATAATTCTATATATAATTAATCTTTGACCACATGAACAACATGTAATTATAAGAAGTCCATTTTTGACTCAAGTACCAAATATCGACAAAACAAACATTATTAAGTTAAATGATTACATAATGTTTATAACATAATAATAAGTGATATAAAAGGAATAATAAACATGAAAAAGGTTCTTAAGAAAATAGAAATTAACTTTAATTTATTATTCAGGAGATTAAAGAACAATCGAGTCAAGTCGGACACGAGGCAAGGGATCATACCTCTCTCTTTATTTTCAAGTACTCTCTTTTATGTCATTTCATTTATGCTCCATGTTCTTATGTTGGAGGATGTTATTTTATATTAACCATAATTTAATTTTTATTTTCATATGATTATAGACCCTCTCTTACTCTCATAAATTCATTTTAAGAATTTTTAAGTGGCATCGTTAGGCTGCAGAAGTTTTGTAAGGGATTTTCTTATCTCACTTTTAATTCCGTGAAATTTCCATTGTTCGCCACTTATTAATTTAATGTGGTGTATTTTGTACTGAAAATTTAAATATATTATCATTATTATCATTATATTCATGGTATTATGTCATTAACTAGGTGGTTATTAACTTTTGGTCATACGAATCAGTTGATTACAGCGTGGTAAAGGGTTTCATCCCACTTTTTATTCTCATGAGATTCATGCTATATTTGACACTATTTCCTTTTGTGTGGTGTATGTACTGCCCATGATTGTACTATTTATGTAATATACTTTCATTTATGAGTATTTACATATTTATTTTATGATCCTTATTTCATGTGGCGTATGTTTTGTATGTTACGAAATCGGTAAGGGAACCTTTCACCCTCCTCTCTTTTTTCTAAAAAGACTTCTTTTTGTTATGTATTTTAACATATATATTATTATGTTGGGATATGTTATTTTATATCCTTATTTATGTGAATGTTATATCCAAGTGATGAGATTCACTTTTTATCTTATCAGCTCTTTTTCTGAATTTTAAAGGGACGCAGTTAGGCTATAGAATTTTTACAAGGTAACTTATTAACCCAATTTCAATTCTTTGGGTAAAACTTGTACTTCTTGAATATGTCATCCAAAAAATATGTGTGAATGTCCTATGATTTATTTACACTTAATATCAAATTATATTGGGTGTATTTATATTTGTCACACATAATTATGTGGTTGATTTATCTTTAATTTAAGGATACCATCTTTATAAGGGATTTCATCTCAATTTACATTTCCATTGAGACTTCATTGTTGTTATGCTCCAATTCACTCGTATATGGTGTATATACTGTATTTTGACATATTATATCATGAATACCTTTATTCTCATGATATTATAACATTCTTATTAAATTTTATTCCTCAATTATTTGTATTCAAGTGTCTCTCTTTTCGTTAAAAAAACTCATTAACTAAAATATTGTTTTAAATGTTTTAAAGATTTATTCTTATAAATATTTCTCATTAATGTCCATGTTTTCAAAATGCATTTTAGGTTTTATTTTTATATACATTAATGTTTTCAAATGATAATTCATTTAAAATCTTCAATGTTTTATGGGACACATTGATTTAAAAATATCTTTTTAAATGGTTTTGAGAATGATTTGATAAAACATTGTTTATTTCAATAACTTGATTTGATATATTGGAATGTGTAAATGTTATCTTTCCTTTATACATGCGTTATATGTTATTATTATGTATGGTTATTGGGAATTGTTTACATATACGAGTGGTTTCGTGATAAACCTAGGGCAGGTGAGTCCGAGATAGCTCTCGAATGCATTGGGTAATGTGATGGTGGTAAACGTGATGTTTATCCAAAGGGATTTAGGGAATATACTGTGATGGGTATTCTAAATGTAACTCCCTATGTAGCTGTGATTTCTATAATGTAAGTTTGATATGGATTCCATAAGTAACCTTTATGATTTATGATTTGTGTGTGTTATTCATAAATCTTATGATTTCATAAGGTATGTTATGATAGAAAAGTATGGTTTCATGGATTTGTATTTATTGTTGGGATAATTTTTTCCTTCCTTATTTTATAACCCTTACTGAGATTTTTATTCTCATCCCAAGTTTTTGAAATGTTTTCCACAGTAAATAAAGATGAAAAGGTTCAAGGATGGGATCAAGTAAAAGTCATGATGTCTAAAACATGGAACTAGACATGTGTCTTTTTAAGAGTTTTTATTTTATGAAAAAATGAATACTAAGTAGTAGTGTATACTTGTAATATTCAAGTTTTTATGTAATATTTATGGCCTAATTCTCTAAAACTCTTAACCTGAAAGGATCCCCAATGTGAATTATTCATTAAATTCAATATTATGTAATGTTTAAGGTTGGGTCCTTATAAAAAGTGTATTTCAAAATATTATTATTGTTTTATATACTATGGGTTAAAGTAATTTATACCCTTGTTTGACTTTTATAAGATGTTTATAATGGAATCTCTCCATGTTTTTCCAAACAAGGTATTTTTTGACCATTTCGACAAATTTAAGGAAAGAATGTTTTTTTAACATATACGGAGGGTGCAACTATTTTATGCAGTTATAACATCGTCGAAGCTTCCCTTATAAGATAATAAAAAAATTCAAAATAAATGTTTTCTTTTATAATTATATGACTTTTAAATTATTTCCTAATATTAAGAGATATTTCTAAAAAATGTTTTTATTTCATCTATGTCAACATCCTTTGATGGATTGTAAGCTTATTTGAAGTTGATTTATTATGATATAAAACTTACCTATTGTATTGAAGGTTTGATGAAATGTTTGAGTGTGGATGTGCCATTTTTATACCATTAATGGTTTATGGATAAAGTATTGACATTTCTTATGATAGTTTTAATACGAATTTTTATGTTATGTTTAAACCTTTTCATATAAAGAATGCATTGGACTTAGTAAGTGATGGGTGGAGCCTGTTATAGCTCCTCAATGCATCGGTAGGTCTCATGAGACAAACTAGTGTCTTGGAACAAGGCCTTGACAAAATCTTATTTTTACTCTTGGAAAAAAGCCTTGACTACGTGGTTATAAAAGTCAGGCATTATGCATTCCATCATTATGAAAGTGGCTATTGATATTGAATGTGATTATTTGACTATTAGAATATCCATGTGAATAAGTAAATGGAATTATTTTATTTTATCTTTCCCATATTATGCTGAATTTCATGTTTAAAAGGATTTTGTTTTAGTCTTATACATTGCCTTAAATGTTTTTGCTTATTTATGAAAGTTTTCCCTATATTGTTATCCTTACTGAGCATCTGATATCACCCTTTTATATGTTTTATTTTTCCCAGGATGTGAAGAAGTATATTATGAATGACCTGTAGGGATAGTCTATGGGAGATCAGTGTTTTCTATGGAAACAATGTTGTTGTTGTTTTCTATTTCATGATGTAATGTAAACCTTAGGAATCTATATAGCACTTCCAACACTACTAAACTAATCGGTCTTTCAAGACTTGATATTTTGTGATCATGCCAATGATATGTAATAATGCACCGACTCTGGGCATTTGTGTTCGGGAGTTACAATTTGTATCAGAGGAATTTTAGTACAAACCTTAGAAACTAGATTTAGATAAACTCTGATTAGATCATATAGCCCTAAGATAGACATTGAGGATTATTATATAAGAACTTCCTAGAATTTTGGTATTGTAGATATTTTGTGTGTTTTCCAAGAAATACATCCATGTTAGGATATGAGAATATAGAGGAGGCTCCGGCATAGATGTAACTATGGGTAAAACCCAAAAACACCGCTTTGAGCTAGACTCGAACGGTAACTGGTGCACAACAATGGACCTTGCTGCACTCCTTGTTACGACACTCAAGGTGGATATGCTTAGTATAATTCTCAATTTCATTACAAACAATTATGATGGGTTTATGAGTATATACATCCTCAAGGAAAACATTTTTTATGATTATGGATTATATCCATAAACTATTCAATTTACGTTAGGTAATTTACAAGTTTGGAATTATTCATAGCAATTCATAAACTGACCTAGTGTATTATATTGTATAGAAATGGTTCTCAATAGAAGGAATGTGAACTCCAAAAATACGTGTGATCCAAAGAGTAAGAAGGGTCATATATTTCACGATATTGATCCAACATTTCGAATGGAAATAGTCTCCTATGTATTCTCAACATATGACTAAATAGTATCATGTGTTAATAAGATAAGTAAGTAATTCTCTATGTCCTATGGCTTTGAAGGAAAGCAAGAGATTAAAAGGATAGAAGAGATGAAGATGGATAAAGGGAAGAGGGAAAAGAAGAATTTTCCCATATGTGATAACTATGGAAAGAATCACCTCGGTAAATGCATGAAGTGAATGAGAGTTTGTTATAAGTGTGGAGAAAAAGGACACTAAGTATGTTATTATAAGGGAATGAAAAAGGTTTCAAATGTACAATGATTCTTATACAAGGAGTTGGGACACAACATGAATCAATTTCCAAATCATCAGAGTATACCCCAAATACTGCTATTGGATAATAATAAAGTTATGATACTACCAAATATGAAGAGAATGATTAGATTTCTTACACTGTTATTAAATTATTGTGTCATTTGAGTATTGTATTAATGATGTACATGTTATAATAATTATATATTATATAAGGATTGTACTATAGTACTATTTCATTAAGGACTTGAAATTGTGTGGAGCCAAGAAAAGTGACTAAATAGCAGGTTAAATTTTTGGAAAATATATGATTGAGAGAAAGATAAACCATAATATGGTTCTGATATATAGGTAGTGGTTTTGGAATAATACATGATTGATTTGGAAAAATTATATTGTATATTATTGAATACCTTGAAAATAATTAATGATTTGTATATTCCATAATTGTTGGAGTTTACAACATTATTGAATAGACAGAGTATATCAGGTATTCTATAAGGAATAAGGGAGCATTAATGTAATCAATAATGTTTTATTGAAATTCAGGATGTTGTAGTGTTTTAAACGAATACATGATGAAGGTGTTCACATGTTATTATGTGGAAAAAAGTATCTTCATTGTGTTTACCTTACTTATAAATTTTGGACTGTAAGTATGGACAGAAGTAATTTGGATAAGTTTAGTTTGAGATTATTTTTGAATTTCCATAAAAAGGACAACCAGTAGTTCGGGTGGAAACCTGTCACGTCCAGCAAGACCACAAGACATGAACCCACAACCGAAGGGAGACAGGGGTGTATCACCTACCATTGTCCCACATGAGGTCATGGATTGAATAATGTAGTTTTTTTAAAAAGGTCTGGTATATGAATTATAAATTCATTTTTTTGGAACCCTATACGAATAGGATAAATATAGATTTTTTAAGTCCTATAATCTTTTAGAGTGAAAGATGATTTTGTGGTAGAAATTAGTTAATGTAACACCCCAAGCTTCTACGGTATGCTTCTCTTTGAATAATGTGATAGTGTGTGTTGTACGCAACACTGAGTTCTAACACACCAAAACCAATCAAACTAGCCGTTATGAATAGTAATGCCTACTTTTTGAAATTATATATATTTTATTTTTTAAAATGGACTTCATTTTTGGATTAGTAATATTGAATTTATCCTAAGGTGAAATTTTGGTACTTTTCGGATAACTTTAATATTTTGATGAATAGTGAAAATTACTAAATTTTAATTAAAAACAACTTTTTAATAAAAATAATTAATAGTGATAAATTATGAATTTGAGTGGTTTTAAAGTATATTTAGAATATATTTTTACCATTTAATATAATGGTGGTCATTGGACATAATTTTACAATTAAACCGGACATAAACAAGTGTCAATCTTTTGATAGTTATTATCTCTTAAAAACACGCTTTTTTGTTTTAACAACGGGAATTAATTTAAAATTAATTTTCGCCACTTCTGTGTTTTGAATTTGGAAAAATGGATTCCATATTTGGAATCAGGATGTTCAAATTGTGTAAATAGGTAACTTTTATTTTTAGACATTTTGAATAATTACTGCGGTAAATATTTTATTTACTAGGGTTAAGGGTAAATCCAGTAAATAAGGGTTAAAAAAATATTATAATAATACTAAATTACCCTAAAACGTGTCCTAGCATTATTGGTTGATACATGTTCGACCATAGGCATCTTTGGGTTGATTTTGGGACCCCATGGAGCCACTTGTAGGTGATAGGGACACTTTATTTTAATTAAGTTAAAATGAATACAAAAATGACACAAGCATATATCTTTTAGAAAAACAATTTTTACATAGGGTTATATATTTTGGATTTTCGATTGTAAATATTAATTAGAAATCTAAAAATATTTCCTACATAATGATATTTTATTTATAATTTTTAGATATTAAATAATTTAATTTATTTATGACACTATTATGATGCAGTAATTACCTAATTAATGAAATATTAGAATAATTGATATTATAAATACCCAAATAAATATAATTTGAGAATTTTTATAAATTAAACTAATTTTATAGGTTAATATGACATGTTAGGATTGCTTCAATTAACTCTTTTATAAGTAATAATTCTGTTATGATTTTTACAAAAATCAATTCTTGAATAGTGTCAAAATTGACTTAAAAGAGTTTTTAAAACAAATATTATATTATTAATTGATATTAAATTTTTAAAAATCTACGGTTCGGACAAGAGACTTATATCAGGATAGGTATATCATTAATGGACCACTTGGGGGTCTCTTAGATGTATATGGTATGTTTATTAACCATATAATACAAAAATACAAAGAGACATTGTAAAGTGAAACTAATTAACTTAGAGTTAATACTTAAAGATAAGGTTAATATAAGTAACCAAACCTGTCTAAATTCTATTATTTGAGTTTTTTTCGACCTATCCCCACCTTAACCTTTTAATAATCAACTTCTGAGCCATTAGAAACCGAATATGAATTTATTATAAATTAATATTTCTAGCTTTTCCAAAGGTGCCTCTCACCCCTCTTATAAAAGGGCACTCCTCCTTCTCATTTCTTCACACCTTCAAAGCCTTTTGGTTTGGCCAAACTCTGAGAAAATACTCTCCCAACTTCCCTAACTACAACCTAGAGGCCTTAGTTTGATCCGAAATCCAACCTAAGGAGCCCTTTTGATCAAATCAAAAGGAAGAACCCGAAGAAGATGTAATGTTTTCACCACCCCTTTTCAAGTTCTTTTCTTCTTCCACTTCTTCTTTCTTTGTTATTACCATTCTAAAATAATAACTCTAGTATCTTATATATACTGTGATGTTATTATAAATATGGTACAACCATATTCTGTATTCTATCCACCCTTTGAATAACATGTCACCATACGTGCGTATGTACGGCTTACCGTCTCCACGTCGTGGTGTAATTGTTATTCAATATATTATTATTTGGATGGGTATAATAACGACGTGTTACTCATGTAAATAATAAATATAACATTTTAATTATTCTGTATATATGATATACCATCCATTTATATATTATTTTAATATCAAAAGAATGATATTGTCGCTCGTGCGTACGTACGGACTACCGTCTCCACGAACACGATGAGATTCATTCTCCATCGTATCCATTAAACTATAATTATCATTTTATGATTTAAAAATGATGTTTAAGTACTTGATATCATTCTAGATATGAATAATATACAACCTATCCATAAAAAACATGGCTTATGTAACAAAACATATAAAAGAAAGTGCGAAAGTTAACACCCAAAACGACGATAATTCGAAGATATTATTAACAAATCAATGTTAAAAGATCATATATGATATCATATTAATATATATGATTCTTGTATAATTTAATAACAATTATTTCACTATTATACAGGAGGTTAACCTACCCCATCCAAGGAAAAGTACAAGGTAAGGGTTATTTCACAATCTCTTCATTATCCGAGGTTGTTTATACGTAATAATCTACTGGGATCTCTTTATCATTCACATCCATGTTTCTTAAAAATGTATTTCAAAACATTTTTACTATTTACTATAATATGAGTTAAAGTCATTTATACCCTTTTTGACTTTTATAAGTGGTTTATAAAGGAATATTTCTGTCGTTTTCAAAACAAGGTCCTTTTTAACCTTTTCGACAGAATTAAGGTAAGAATGTTTTTTTTAACTTATACGGCGGGTGCGGCTATTTTCTGCCGTTATAAATTTTCAAACCTTCCCTTACAAGCTTATAAGAATATTTTCAAAGAAAATGTTTTATTTTATATGGATCTTAAATGATTTCAAAATAAAAAGATATATTTCTCTAAAAAGAGTTTTGATTTCATCTATGTCAACATCCTTTGTTGGATTTTACGCTTATGTGAAGTTGATTTATTATGATACAAAACTTCTATGTTGTATTGAAGGTTGTTTGATATGTTTGACTATGTATGTGCTATTTTTATACCATTCATGGTTCATGGTGAAAGTATTGACATTTCGTATGCTAGTTTTAATATGAATGTTTATGTTATGTTTAAACCTTTTCATATGGGAATGCATTGGACTTAATATGTGACGGGTGGAGCCCGCTATAGCTCCTCGATGCATCGGTAGGTCTCAAAAGACAAACTAGTGTCTTGGCATAAGGCCTTGGAAAAATCTTATTTTTAGTCTTGGCATGAGCCCTTGGATATGTGGTTATGATAGTCTGGAATTATGCATTCCATCATTATGAAAGTGGTTATTGATATTGCATGTGATTATTCGATTAGTAGAATATCCATGTGAATAAGTAAATGGAATTATTTGATTTTACTTTTTCCATACTATGTTGAAGTTCAAGTTTAAAAGGCTTTTGTTTTAGTTATACATTTCCTTAAATTTTTATGCTTATTTTTAATAGTTTATGCTATATTGTTATCCTTAATGGGCATTTGAGCTCACCCCTTTTATATGTTTTATTTTTCCCAGGATGTGAAGAAGTATGTTATGAATGACCTGCAGAGATTTTATGTGGGGATATGAGTGTGAAATATGGAGACTATGTTGTTGTAGTAGTTTTTCACTCTATGATGTAATGTAAAACTTTATGAATATATCTAGTGTTTCCAAGGATACTAAACCAATCGGTCTTTCGATATTTGATCCTTCTTGTGATCATGCCAATGTTATGTAATAATGCACCGACTCTAGGTAACTAGGGTCGGGGCGTTACAGTTGGTATCAGAGGAAGTTTAGTACAAACCTTGGAAGCTAGATTTAGATAAACTCTGATTAGGGCATGTAGACCTAAGATGAACTTTGAGGATTAGTATAGAAGAATTTCCTAGAATTTTGGTACTGTAGAGATTTTGTGAGTTTTCTGAGCAATACATCCCTGTCTGGATACGATTAGGTAGAGGCGGCTCTGGAACAGATGTACCTAGGGGTAAAACCCGAAAACACCGCTTTGAGCTAGACTCGAACAGGAACTGGTGCACGACAATGGGCCTTGCTGCACTCTTGGTTACGACACTCCCGGGGGATATTCTTAGGATAACTCTCATTTTCTTTACAAATCATTATGAAGGGTTTATGAGTATATACTTCCTCAAAGAAATTTTTTTTATTATTATGGATTATATCCATTAATAGTTCAATTTATGTTAAGTGTTTTGTAAGTATGGGATTATGTATTTTGATTCATAAACTGATCTAGTTTATTCCATTGTTTAGAAATGGCACCTAGTGGAAGAAATGGAAACCATCTCAATGCACGCACTCCATGTAGGGATTTCCCTCCTGCACAAGATAATTATAGTGGAGCTGGTGATGCAACTGGTGCCGATCAGATAATCACCATACTGGGACAACTTACTCAGGTTATGAATAATAACCTTACCCGTAAGGAGCACCCTGATCCACAGCGTGGAGGATCAATGTTAGATCGATTCATGAGGCAACAACCACCAATTTTCAATGGGAGTAAAAATCCCTTAGTATCTGAGCAATGGATAAATTCCCTAGATAAAATATTTCAGGCTTTGGGGAGTAGTGAAAGGGAAAAAGTTATCATAACAGTTTACCGCCTTACTGGTGATGTTGATCAATGGTGGTCATTGATTCAAAACACGAAGGAAGATGATGAAGTATCAAATATGGAATGGAGGGAGTTCGAAGATCTATTTTTAGAAAAATACTTTCCTCGCGATCATCGAGCAGATATGGAAAGGCAATTTTTGAGTCTGAGACAGAAGGAGGATGAAAATGTCGCAAAGTATGAGGCTAACTTTACAAGGTTAGCAAGGTATGCTAGAGATTATATACGTAACCCAAGAAGTATGATTGATCATTTCTTTGATGGGTTAAAACCATTTCTCCGTCGAGCATTAGTCTCACAATCCTTCTCGTCATACGAAGACATTGTCTCATGTGCTATCAAGACCGAAAAAGAATTCTCTTAGTCTTATGACTTTAAATAAAAACAAGAGAAGAAGAGACCTACTGATCAATCTGGGAATGGAAATAAGGGGAAGAAGGGAAAGGTTGAATATCTATCATGTGGTAAATGTGGGAAGAAACACCCTGGTACTTGTTTGAATGGAATGGGAGTCTGTTACAAGTGTGGTGAAAAGGCCACCAAGCTCGTGATTGCAAGGGGAAGAAGGAAGATACCAATGTTCAGTGCTACAATTGCAGGGAGATGGGACATTATGCAAATGAATTTCCTAAGCGTCATGAGAACTTACCTCAGAAAAGGCCAAGGGATCAAGACCAAGATTATGCTATCACTACTACTAAGGTAGAAGCTCCGAAAGACGTGGTGGCAGGTAATTTAATGGTTTCCTCAAGTTTAGCAAATGCATTATTTGATTCTGGATCATCGCATTGTTTCATATCTTCCCAGTTTTCTAAGAAAACTAGATATTTCCAATTTGATTTCATAAGAGAGTTGTCAGTTAAAACTCCTAAGGGAAGTATCATTGCAACAAAGTTTTGTGAATCAGTCCCCATTAGAGCACATAAATGTTCTTTATCTTCTGATCTCATCATCATACCTATGATTGAGTTTGATATAATCCTCAGTATGAACTGGATTTTGGACTATGATGCGAAGATTTATTGTAAGAAGAAAGAGGTTACGATTCTTGATGATAATGATAAGGAACACCTTATCTTTATAGAAGAATGGTCACCACCTAATTCTTATTTATATCCACCCCTAGTAGCTCAACTAAATTCAATTATTGGGGAGGAAGAGAATGAAATAAATGTGGGTGAGGAAAGGAATGTTCAAATAGAGGATGTACTTGTTTTGAATGAATTTGTAGACGTATTTCCGGAAGATTTACCTGGACATCCTCCAGAACGAGAAGTTGAGTTTTCCATTGATTTAATTCTTGGATCAAGGACTATATCAAAGACCCCTTATAGAATGGCCACTGTAGAATTAGTTGAACTAAAGAAACAACTAGAGGAATTAAGTAATAAGGGATATATTCTCCCTAGTGTTTCTCCATGGGGAGCCCCTATTCTTTTTGTTAAAAAGAAAGACGTGTCTATGAGGTTATGTATCGACTATAGGGAGACCAATTCTATAAAAATAAAGAACAAGTATCCCCTACCTCGCATTGATGATTTATTTGACCAACTGCATGGAGCTCAATACTTTTCAAAGATTGACCTTCGATCTGGATACCATCAGTTGTGTGTGAAGAAGTAAGACATTCCGAAGACAGCATTTCGAACCAGGTATGGGCATTATGTGTTTACTGTAATGCCGTTTGGATTGACTAATGCAAGCTCTGTATTCATGGATCTGATGAATAGAGTTTTTAAGGAGTATCTCGATGAATTTGTGGTGGTATTTATTGATGATATCTTAGTATACTCCAAAATCTACGAAGATCATGAAAATCACTTGCGCATTATCTTGAAGACTCTGAGAAGGCATGAATTATATGGGAAGTTTAGAAAGTGTGAATTCTGGCTTCAGGATATTTCTTTTCTTGGCCATATTGTCTCTCAAGATGGAATCTCTGTTGATCCTTCTAAGACCAAGTCAATCCAAGAATGTCCATCACCTACGAGTATAACTGAGGTACGTAGTTTTATTGGTTTGGAAGGTTATTATCGATATTTCGTCCATAATTGTTCCCGATTGGCTGACCCATTAATGAAGCTCACCCGTAAAGGGGTTAAATTTGTTTGGACAAAAGAGTGTGAAGAATGTTTCGGAGAACTTAATAGAATATTAGTCAATGCTCCTATATTGACTCTGCCATCGGGGAATAATGGGTTCGTAATTTATAGTGATGCAACGAAGAAAGGACTTGGTTGTGTCCTTATGCAGAATGATAGGGTTATTGCCTATGCATCACGACAGTTGAAAATTCATGAACAAAACTATCCTACTCAAGATCTCCAGTTAGCATCTGTGATCTTTGCTTTGAAGATATGGAGGCACTACCTCTATGGTGAAAAATGTGAGATTTATACTGATCACAAGAGTTTGAAGTATATTTTCTCACAAAAAGAACTCAACATGAGGCAAAGGAGATGGCTTGAATTACTCAAGGATTATGATTGCACGATACACTACCACCCGGGGAAGGCAAACAAGGTGGCAGATGCTTTGAGCAGAAAAGATCATGGAGTTTTGAACAATATGAGAATTAAAAGGGATCCAATTTTCATGGATCTAGTGAAGATGGACATGAGAATAACCAGGGAAGGAGAAACATCAATGCTTTTTCAAATGGTTGCCAAACCATCTTTACTAGAAAGGATTAAGAGTTCTCAAACCGATGATGAAGAATTTCAAAATAAGATTAAAGCTGTGAATGATGGGAGACTGAGAGACCTTGTGTATGAAGATGGAATTTTGAAATTCGGGAAGAGACTTTGTGTTCCCGATATACCTGATCTAAAAAGGGAATTGCTGGATGATGCTCATAGTTCCAATTTCTCTATACACCCTGGGAGCACCAAAATGTATAGATATTTGAAGGAACATTTTTTGTGGGACAATATGAAGAGTGAGATTGCTGATTTTGTGTCAAGGTGTATGGTTTGTCAACAAGTGAAAGCTGGAAGGCAACAGCCTGGAGGAGTCATGCAACCTCTTCCCATACCAGAGTGGAAATGGGACAATATTACGATGGACTTTGTCATGGGACTACCAAAGACTCCTAGAAGGAATGATGCAATATGGGTTATTGTTGATCGTCTTACCAAGTCAGCACATTTTCTTGCTATAAGAGAAGATATACCACTGGAACGTCTAGTAAGACTATATATTAATGAAGTTGTGAGACTTCATGGAGTACCCCTATCGATTGTTTCTGATCATGATCCCCGTTTTACTTCAAGATTCTAGAAGAGTCTTCAGAAATCCCTGGATACTGAACTTCATTTGAGCACTACTTACCACCCTCAGACAGAAGGACAATCAGAACGGACTATTCAAACCTTAGAAGATATGTTGAGATCCTGCTCACTTGACTTTCAGGGTATGTGGGATCAGTATTTACCTTTGGTTGAATTTTCCTATAACAATAGCTTCCATTCGAGTATTCAGATGGCACCATATGAAGCGTTATACGGAAAGAGATGTCGTACACCAACCTGTTGGGATGACGTTGGTGAAAGAAAACTTGTAGGCCCAGAACTGGTGGAGGAAACGATGGAAAAGGTGAAGGTAATCCAAAATCACATCAAAGCAGCTCAAAGTAGGCAGAAGAGCTATGCCGATAATCGACGGAAGGATTTGGAATTTCAAGTCGCTGATCATGTTTTCCTGAAGGTATCTCCATGGAAGGGAGTCATACGTTTTGGTAAGAAAGGTAAATTGAGTCCCAGGTACATCGGACCTTTCGAAATTCTAGAACGAATTGGGGCTGTAGGTTACCGATTGGAAATGCCTCCAAGTCTCTCCAAAGTTCACGATGTGTTCCACGTATCTCTGTTGAGGAAACACATGCCTGACCCAACGCATGTACTCACTTATGAGGAATTAGAACTAGAACTCAATCTGTCTTATTGTGAAGAGCCCGTCAGGATTCTTGATACAAGAGAACAAGTACTGAGAAACCGGACGACGCGTCTGGTAAAAGTTTTGTGGAGAAACCATAAGATGGAAGAGGCAACGTGGGAACCTGAGAAACTTATGATGAAGAACCACCCGAGTCTTTTCATGTGATAAGTATTCTAGAAATTTCGAGGATGAAATTATTTGAAGGAGGGGAGAATGTAACACCCCAAGCTTCTACGGTACGCTTCTCTTTGAATAATGTGATAGCGTGTGTTGTACGCAACACTGAGTTCTAACACACCATAACCAATCAAACTAGCTGTTATGAATAGTAATACCTACTCTTTAAAAATTATATATATTTTATTTTTTAAAATGGACTTCATTTTTGGATTTGTAATATCGAATCTAGCCTAAGGTGAAATTTTGGTACTTTTCGGATAAATTTAATATTTTGATGAATAGTGAAGATTACAAAATTTTAATTAAAAACATCTTTTTAATAAAAATAATTAATAGTGATAAATTATGAATTTGAGTGGTTTTAAGGTGTATTTAGAATATATTTTTACCATTTAATATAATTTTGGTCATTGGACATAATTTTAAAATTAAACCGGACATAAACAAGTGTCAATCTTTTGATAGTTATTATCTCTTAAAAACACGCTTTTTGTTTTAACAACGGCAATTAATTTTAAATTAATTTCTGACACTTATGTGTTTTGAATTTGGAAAAATAGATTCCATATTTGGAATCAGGATGTTCAAATTTTGTAAATAGGTAACTTTTATTTTTAGACATTTTGAATAATTACTGCGGTAAATATTTTATTTACCATGGTTAAGGGTAAATCCGGTAAATAAGGGTTAAAAAATAATATTATAATAATAATAAATTACTCTAAAATCTGTCCTAGCCTTATTGGTTGATAAATTATCTACCATAGGCGTCTTTGGGTCGATTTTGGGACCCCATGGAGCCACTTGTAGGTGATAGGGACACTTTATTTTAATTAAGTTAAAATGAATTCAAAAATGACACAAGCATATATCTTTTAGAAAAAAAAAATTTTACATAGGATTATATATGTTGTATTTTAGATTGTAAATATTCCTTAGAAAGCTAAAACGATTTCCTACATAATGATATTTTATTTATAATTTTTAGTCATTAAATAAGTTAATTTATTTATGAAACAATTATGATACAGTAATTACCTAATTAATGAAAAAATCGAATAATTGATATTATAAATACCGAAATAAATATAATTTGAGACTTTTTATAAATTAAACTAATTTTCTAGGTTAATATGACATGTTAGTATTTCTTCAATTAACTTTTTTAGAAGTAATCATTCTGTTATGATTTTTACAGAAATCAATTCTTGAATATTTTCAAAATTGACATAAAAGAGTTTTTAAAACAAATATTATATTATTAATTGATATTAAATTCCTAAAAATCTAAGGTTCGTCCAAGAGACTTATATCATGATATTTATATCATTAATGGACCACTTGGGGGTATCTTAGATGTATATGGTAAGTTTATTAACCACATAATACAAAAATACAAAGAGACATTGTAAAAGTGAAACTAATTAACTTAGAGTTAATACTAAAAGATAAGGTTAATATAAGTACCCAAACCTGTCTAAATTCTATTGGTTGAGTTGTTTTGGACCTATACCCACCTTAACCTTTGAATAATCAACATTGGAGCCATTAGAAACCGAATATGAATTTATTATAAATTAATATTTCTAGCTTTTCCAAAGGTGCCCCTCACCCCTCTTATAAAAGGCCACTCCTCCTTCTCGTTTCTTCACACCTTCAAAGCCTTTTGGTTCGGCAAAAATCTGCCCAAATACTCTCCCAGATTCCCTCACTACAACCTAGAGGCCTTAGTTTGATCAGAAATCAAACCTAAGGAGCCCTTTTGATCAAATCAAAAGGAAGAACCCGAAGAAGAGGTAATGTTTTCACCACCCCTTTTCAAGTTCCTTTCTTCTTCCACTTCTTCTTTATTTGTTATTACCATTCTAAAATAATAACTCTAGTATCTTATATATACAGTGATGTTATTATAAATATGGTACAACCATATTCCGTATTCTATCCACCCTTTTAATAACATGTCACCATACGTGCGTACGTACGGCTTACCATCTCCACGTCGTGGTGTAATTGTTATTCAATATATTATTATTTGAATGGGTATAATAATGACGTGTAACTCATGTAAATAATAAATATAACATGTTAATTATTCCTTATATATGATATACCATCAATTTATATATTATTTTAATATAAAAAGAATGATATTTTCGCTCGTGCGTACGTACGGACTACCGTCTCCACGAACGCGATGAGATTCATTCTCCATCGTATCCATTAAAGTATAATTATCATTTGATGATTTAAAAATGATTTTTAAGGACTTGATATCATTATGGATATGAATAAGATACAACCTATCCATAAAAAAACACGACTTATGTAACAAAACATATAAAATAAAACACGTAAGTTAACACCCGAAACGACGATAATTCAAAGATATTATTAACAAATCAATGTTAAAAGATCATATATGATATCATATTAATATATATGATTCTTGTATAATTTAATAACAATTATTTCACCATTATACAGGAGGTTAACCTACCCCAACCAAGGAAAAGTACACGGTAAGGGTTATTTCACAATCTCTTCATTATCCGAGGTTGTTTATATGTAATAATCTACTGGGATCTCTTTATCATTCACATCCATGTTTCTTAAAAATGTATTTCAAAACATTTTTACTATTTACTAGAATATGAGTTAATGTAATTTATACCCTTTTGACTTTTATAAGTGGTTTATAAAGGAATCTTTCTGTCGTTTTCAAAACAAGGTCCTTTTTATCCTTTTCGACAGAATTAAGGTAAGAATGTTTTTTTAACTTATACGGTGGGTGCGGCTATTTTCCACCATTATAAAATCTTCAAAGCTTCCCTTACAATCTTATAAGAATATTTTCAAAGAAAATGTTTTATTTTATATGGCTTTTAAATGATTTCAAAATAAAAAGATATATTTCTCTAAAAAGAGTTTTGATTTCATCTATGTCAACATCCTTTGTTGGATTTTACGCTTATGTGAAGTTGATTTATTATGATACAAAACTTCTATGTTGTATTGAAGGTTTTGTGATATGTTTGACTGTGGATGTGATATTTTTATACCATTCATGGTTCATGGTGAAAGTATTGACATTTCGTATGCTAGTTTTAATATGAATGTTTATGTTATGTTTAAACCTTTTCATATGGGAATGTATTGGACTTAATATGTGATGGGTGGAGCCCGCTATAGCTCCTCGATGCATCGGTAGGTCTCATGAGACAAACTAGTGTCTTGGCACAAGGCCTTGGAAAAATCTTATTTGTAGTCTTGGCACGAGGCCTTGGCTATGTGGTTATGATAGTCTGGCATTATGCATCCCATCATTATGAAAGTGGTTATTGATATTGCATGTGATTATTCGATTAGTATAATATCCATGTGAATAAGTAAATGGAATTATTTCATTTTACTTTTGACATACTATGTTGAAGTTCAAGTTTAAAAAGCTTTTGTTTTAGTTATACATTGCCTTAAATGTTTATGCTTATTTTTAAAAGTTTCTGCTATATTGTTATCCTTTCTGGGCATTTGAGCTCACCCCTTTTCTATGTTTTATTTTTCCCAGGATGTGAGGAAGTAAGTTATGAATGACCTGCAGGGATTTTATGTGGGGATATGAGTGTGAAATATGGAGACTATGTTGTTGTAGTAGTTTTTCACTCTATGATGTACTGTAAAACTTTATGAATATATCTAGTGTTTCCAAGGATACTAAACCAATCGGTCTTTCGAGATTTGATCCTTCTTGTGATCATGCCAATGTTATGTAATAATGCACCAACTCTAGGTAATTAGGGTCGGGGCGTTACAGTTAAAGGATGGAACTCTACTTGTCAAGTATTTATTTTTTTCTTTCTTCTCTTATTCTATGAAGAAATTAATTCTTAAACATTAGGTAAAGGATTTAAAACTAAAAATGTGTTATCCTAATACCTTATGTTTTTTGAACCAATGATATTTTAAATCGTCATAGATTGATGGCTTTGAGGCCCTCACTTCTACAATTGTTTGTGACTGATGACCTCAATCACTCCCTATAAATAATTATTTTTTCCCCCAATTATGTGTCTCTAATTTCCACCAATGTTCTCTTAATATAGATCATAATTTGGTGGTGACTTTTTCATTCCCTTTTTCCTCTTATTAAGACTAAATTTTATTAACCTAATTCTCGATGTGGGTTTTCCCACAAAGGTATTTTCTATTTTCAAACTTTTATTTTTGAATAAAAAATTCAAATTACGAGGACGCAATTTATTGAAGGAAGGAAGAATGTAACACCACAAGATTTCATAGTATGTTACTTCTTCAAAGTAATTGAACAACTTGCACTACAGGCAACACCGAGTTCAAGCGCACAATGACTTACCAAACTAGTAGTTCAAAAGAGTTTATGAATATTATTAACTAAATATTGAACTTTATATAATCCTTATAATTTTAGAATCCATATTATGAGTTTTTTGGATATAATGAAATAACAAATTCATTTTTTTCAGATAAAATAAATATTTGTAAAAAAATGCAACTTTATCGCCTATTAAGGGAGAACCCATTTTAAATCCAATATTTGAATATTTTATAATTTAAATTTTAAATAATAAACTTATTCTTTATAATCGGGACATAATAATTTAGTTTCAAGATATTTTTGGTGTTTTCCTGATAACTTTCATATTTGGGTGAATAGTGAAAAATACTATATTTTAACTAAAAACAAATTTTTTAATCAAAATTATTTTTAGGGTTAAATTATAAATTTTAATGGTTTATAAGCATAAACATATTATTTTTTACAATTTAATACAATGTTTTTCTTTGGAAATAATTTCACATTGAAATTGAACATAAACAAGTATCAATATTTTGTTATCTATTATTTCTTAAAAACACGCTTTTTGTTTTTGACAATAGGAATTAATTTTAAATTTATAAATGAAACTTCTATGTTTTGAATTTGGTAAAATATAATTAATTTTTAAATTCATAATATCAAAACTAGCTTAGGGTGAAATTTTGGTATTTTTCTGAAAACAGTCAATTTTTGATTAATAGTGAAAAACACTGAGTTAGAGTTTAAAACCGAATTTTTATTTAAATAATTAATTACTTTATTTAAATTTATTTTAGGTAAAAATAGATACATAATACCTATATATGTTTAATTTAATTCATTGGAGTCATTTTTTAATAATATTATATATATATATATATAATTTTATTGAACTTTTCACCGTATTTTACCCACCTCCTAGGAGCATTTGAAAATTTACATAAAACTTAATTTTACCACTTCTGTGAGTAAAATTTCAAAAATCCGAGAGACATGGTTGATATCAGTAAGTAAAATGTGGTTCAATAAGATGAAAATAATTTTTGGTGAATATTAACTTTTTTACTTTTATTTACCACGATTAAAAGTAAATAGGGTAATTAACGGTAAAAATGATATTATTATTACCCTAACACATATCCTAATTCTATTGTATATGTATAATTATACCAAAAACCACCATAGGAATAAAATATTAACCTCTTTGGTCCACTTGGATTAGATTAGGACATTTATTATTATTTAATTCAAATAAGAGTCGAAAAAGTTAAAATCAATGTTTAATAACTAAAAAATTTTAATATGGGGTTGCATATAAGATAAATTAGACTATAAATATTCATTAGATATCTAAAAATATTTCCTACATAACAGTATTTTATTTATATTTTTTATACATTAAATAATTTCATTTATTTATGAGACAATGATGATAGTGTAATTACCTAATTAATGAAATATTAAAATAATTGATATTATAAATATATAAATAAATGTAATTTGAGACTTTTTATGAATTCCACTAATTTTTTAGGTTAATATTACATGTTAGGGTTGGTTAGATGAATTTTTCTGAAGTAATAAATCTGTTATGAAATTAGAGAAAACAAAATACCAAATAGTGTCCAAATTGACATAAAGTGTTTTTAAAACAAATATTATATTATTAATTGATATTATTTTCCATAAAATATAAGGTTAGGTCAAAACACATATATAATTATAGGTGTATCATTAATGAACATCTGGGGGTTTTCTTGAATTATATAGTAAGTTTATTAACCATATAATATAAAAATACAAAGAGATATGGTATATGTCAAACTATTTAACTAAGAGTTATATCTAAAAGATGAGGTTAATATGGTGACCCAAACTAGTCTAAAACCTATTGTTTGAGTGGTTTTAGACCAACCCACACCATATCCTCTAAATAATCCATTTTTGAGCCATTAGAAACCGAAAATTATTTTATTATAAATTAATATTTCTAGCTTTTCCTAAGGTGCCCCTCACCCCTCTTATAAAAGGGAACTTCCCCTTCCTCTAATTCACAAATTCAAATCCATTTGGCTCAGACAACCCATGAAAAAATACCCTATCAAATATCCTCACTTTTGCCTAGAGGCCTTACTTTAGTCATAAAGCCAACCTAAGGAGCCCTTTTGATCAAATCAAAAGGGAGAACCCGAAAAAGAGGTAAATATTTCATCACCTCTTTCAAGTTATTTCTTCTTCCACTTCCTCTTTATTTGTTGTTTCCATTATAGAATAATAACTCTTTTACCTTCTATATATTGTTATGTTATTATAAATATGGTACAACCTTATTCATTATTCTATCCATCCTTTTAATGACATGTCACTATACCTGCGTACGTACGACTTACCGCCTCCACGTCGTGGTGTAATTGTTATTCAACACATAATTATTTGGATGAGTATAATAATGATGTTTAATTTATGTAAATAATAAATATAACATGATAATTATTCTATATATATTATATATCATCCAATTATATTTTATTTTAATAATAAAATAATGATATTGTCGCTCATGCGTACGTACAGATTACCCTCTCCATGAACGCGATGAGATGCAATCCTCATCGTATCCATTCAAGACTAATTTTCATTTGATGATTAAAAATAATGTTTAAATACTTGATATAATTCTGTATATGAATAAGATACATCCCATACATAACAAATATGACTCACATGACAAATAATATAAAGGAAAACGAATCCATTAACACCCAAAATGACGATAATACTAAGATATTATTAACAAAGCATTATTTAAAGATCATATAAGAAATAATATTCATGTATATGATTCTTGTATAATTTAAAAACAATTATTTAAAGATTATACAGGAGGTTAACCTACCCTAGACCAATTAAAAGTACTAGGTAAGCGTTAATTCTACAATCTCTTCATTATCTGAGGTTGTTTATACTTAATAATCTAATGGGCCCTCTTTATCATCCACATCCATGTTTCTTAAAAATGTATTTCAAACCATTATTCATATTTTATAGACTATGAGTTAATGTCATTTATACCCTTTTTTGACTTTTATAATATGTTTATAAAGGAATCCTACTGTCGTTTTCCAAACAAGGTACTTTTTAACCTTTTCGACAAATTTAAGGTAAGAATGTTTTTTTAACATATATGGAAAGTGCAGATATTTTATGCTGTTATAACATCTTAAAAACATCCCTTACAATATTATAAAAATATTTTCAAAATAAATGTTTTCTTTTATAATTATATGACTTTTAAATAATTTAAAAATAGAAAGAGATATTTCTAAAAAAAATGTTTTTATTTCATCAATGTCAATATCCTTTGATGGATTGTAAGCTTTTATGAAGTTGATTTATTATGATATAAAACATCTATATAGTATTGAAGGTTTTGTGATATGTTTGATTGTGGATGTGCTATTTTTATACCATTCACGGTTTATGGATAAAGTATTGACATTTTGTATGCTAGTTTTAATATGAATGTTTATGTTATGTTTAAATATTTTCATATGATGAATGCATTTGACTTAGTAATTGATGGGTGGAGCCCGCTATAAATTTTAGATGCATCGGTAGGTCTCATGGGACAAACTAGTGTCTTGACACCAGGCCTTGACAAAATCATATTTGTAGTCTTGGCACAAGGCCTTGACTATGTGGTTTTGAAAGTCTGGAATTATGCATTCTATCATTATGAAAGTAGATTTTGATATTGAATTTGAATACTCGACTAGTAGAATATCCATGTGAATATGTAAATGGAATTATTTGATTTTATCTTTTCCATATTATGTTTAATTTCATGTTTAAAAGGCTTTTGTTTTCGACTTATGCATTTTCTTAAATTTTTATGCTTATTTATGAAAGTTTCCTCTATATTGTTATCCTTAAGGAGTATCTGAGCTCACCCCATTCTATGTTATATTTTTTCTAAGATGCGAAGAAGTATATTATGAATAACCTGCTGGGATAGTCTATGGGATCTTAGTGTTTTCTATGGAAAAAATGGTGTTTTAGTTTTCCCTTTCATGATGAAATGTCAAAATTATAAATGTATCCATAACTTCCAAGGCTACTAAACTAATCGGTCTTTCGAGACTTTATCTTTTGTTATTATGCCAATGATACGTAATAATTCACCGACTCTGGGATTCTAGGGTCAGGGCGTTACAAAGGATCATCTCTGTCAATTCATAGAGGTACCTTTCCTTCTAGGTCAATCTGATTGACATTCCATCTTTGTTATAGTTGTGGTGCATCTCTTTAGGTATGTTATCATTACACTTCTTAATTTTTAGGGATTATAGTTTCACCTTTTGGTTGAATGATTGAATCTATTGATCTATTTTTGTGTTCTCTCTTGTCGTCTTCGAAGATCTATTTTGTGATCCCATTTTGGAGGATGTTCCATTATTGATGGTGGTGCACCAGGATTTTGTTCTTTAGGTACAATGTTTCCTCTTCTCTAACAAACCTTTTCATCCAATTATAATAATATTATGATTAAAATTATACTCCAGGGTCTCCACTGGTGTTATTGGGATTCATGGTTTGTGGATTCTGTTGCAGGTGTATGCGACCTGGTATTTGAGTTTGGTGGTTCCATATCTAGCATATGATAATATTCCATGTTTTCTCTTTCATTATAAATTTATTTATTGAAATGGAATGGATGATTTTGTGTGTTGAAAAGGGTTTTTGAAGAGAAATGGGTTTTACCATGCTTTTTATAAATGAAATGAAAATGGGTACTTTTGAAAAAGTGAAATTGATTTGTGAAAATAAGAACATGGGTAACCTTGTGTGCTTTGGTAAAAGGTTAAGATTAAAGAAAACCACCATGTTTTGGGATTATGAAGTGGTTTTCTTTGGGTTAATTCCAATATTTCCTACGTATAATGTTCTGGGTATGGATATTGACATTTCTAGGGGGTTTACTTGAAGGGCATTCCATTACTTCCTAGACATATGTTCCAAGAACTAGATTGTGCACTTGATTTATTTTGGTACGAGGTGTCTACTAGTATAACCTATAGTGAACCTTGGTAATGATTAATTTTTTTCTTATTTTGTTTCGTGCTTCATGGATTTCTGAGTTATCCTTGATATGCATTATATACCTTCCTTTGTTTTTAACTCTAAAAAAGGGAAATCATGATCATGTTTTCTATAAAACTACTTTACTTCATATCATTCCATGATTTATTTTAAATAATAATATAGGAATTTTTATATAGAGACTTGATATTGAACACCTAGTTGGGATCCTACTGATCTTATTAGCGTACACACTACACACCTCCTTGGTGGTGCATATACCTTTGTATGACTTCCAATGTAAGGAATAGAATGGTGCCATAGTGAGGTGGTAAGGTTCGTGTTCACGTGTTTTGGGTAGTTGGTGGTGAGATGGTGGGAGTCCATCTATTCCATCACATGGAGTGGTTTTTTGGTTTTGGACCAGGTAATTGGACATGTTTTTTGGAGCTCTAACTACTTTTGCAGTTGTTCATTACGATTGTTTTTTTACTGTTATGGAATATATATCCATTTAGTCTTATGTTATCTATTTCATTATTTGTATACATATATTCCTTGTGATTGATCAGGTTCTTTGAAATAATTCCCTATGGTGTATTACTCGATGCCTGGGTTCTTAACGCCAGCCTATGGGGTATAAGAATTACCGTCTGGTATATAACGGAACGGGTTGAGTGTAGAGTTTGAGGGTAACATAGGTTGGTTTTTAAAATTTGGAGTAATCCAAAATAGAAAATAATAATGATAAACAATGGAAAATAAAAATGCTAAATAATGTAAATACTAATAAGTAATCTTCATTACAATAATAAACCATCTAGATGAATAAACTGGAAAAATATGAATCAATATCATATAAAGAATATTGATCATCATTGATGCTATAAAAAAATGGATGTACAATGGATAAAAGGATTCGTACATATAAAACATTCTGAACAAAAAAGCAAAAAGGTGAATGCTTCCTCCACTGACATCATGAGCATAAGATGATCCACTAATTTTATACACCATCATAGTACATAAATCAAACATCAGAAGTGAGAAACATCCCTTTTTATACACCTGTATCCATGAAGACTGTTTAGGAACAACATGTAGCCTGAATCGGGTGTGAGATATTCTCAGTAGGACACCGCCAACAGTTTCTATAGTAATCCATTTTATGAATATAAAATGAGAAAAGTGAAAGAATATGGTAAATGTAAGGAAATAAACCAATAAACTACATCGGATTGGGTTTCTCAATGGATTCATGGTCAAATATACATTTTCATCTAAGATGGATATCTTTGTACTGAGGCCATCCGAAAAATGTCTGATAAGGGGGAATAATGGTCATCAAAATAAATTATCAATAACAGACCATATCCATCCTTGTTATTTGGATTGGAAGATGCATCCTCAGGCTCTTATTTTTCTATTCTTATCTTTTTATATGAAATAAATATTTATAACTTAATAAAATTTCATCTTGATACCTTCTAAGGTGATCTATAAAAAGGCACCCAAGTATCACTCTGGGAGCACTATAAATACCCATCATCACAAGAGTCCATAGAATGAAATTCATATAAGGAATCCCAATTATCAATCTCCAAATTGTGTGAAATATGACCCTTTAATTCCATTTTAGTAATTCAAAAAATGGGACGAAGTATCACTCATTTCTAGGTATAACCTTATCGCCCACTCATCTCATCCAAGGTAGCACCCCTGGGGAACTAGTATCACTCCTGGGTAACAGAAAACACCCACCTGAGGATTTTTTTCAAGGTATCCTATAAAAGATACTGGTATCTCTCCCAACACATTATTATCCATTTACATGTTCTAAATATTAATCATGATGAGCTTAACAAAATCATCCTAAAATATAAACCCTTATATCACCTTCATATTAATATAAAGGTATGTGTTTTAGTAACATGAAAACATTCTATTTAAGGAATGTTGTATAAACATTCAACAATATCTCACGCACCAAAAAGGGTGGTTTAAAACAATTCATGATTTTAGTAATTTAGTCTTTTGAGTAAGTAAAAAACTTATGGTGGCTCAAATAAAGGTGTTAAACCTCTTACGTTGTTCATAGGTCCCTAGGGGTATGCTATGCATGTTATAACATCTTAATTAGTTAATTAAATGTTTTGGAAACACCATTATAATGTTCTAGGGATTGGTACGATGACACACCTTTTAAAGCATAACAATTTGATGAAAATGAACTAGAAAAACTTCATTATATTGTTAGAAAAACAAAAATACCTTTTCAGGCTTTGAATTTAGGTAGAACATAAGAAATCTTCACAACTGAAAAATGAACTGAAAATGGGGAATATTAGCTCACAAAAAAATAGTGAAGGAGTAGGTAAGAAAAAATAAGTAAATGAGGAAGAATATTGAATCTCTTACTAAGAGGGATCTAATGAGATGAATGGTGGTTGATTATGATCTTATTTCAAGTTCGACTCACCTAGACAATCCATTCACCCTTATGAACATAAACAATAACCATGTGTGATGTAAAAGTCACCCTCTAGTAACTGAAAAAAATGTGTGTGATATGGAACTGACCATTTCAACTTGAGTATGGAACCAATACTAGACTTCTCATAGAGAAATTGTAACACCCCAAGCTTCCCCAATACATTTCTCATTGAATAATACAGTAGCTTGTGTTATACGCTACTTGCAGTTTTAACACACCACGACCAATCAAACTAGCTGTTATGAATAGTAATACCAACATTATGAAATTTTATAAATTTAATTTTTCAAAATGGACATCATTTTTGGGTTTGAAATATCAAAATTATCTTCGGGTTAATTTATAGTATTTTTCTGAAAACATTTAATTTTTTATGAATAGTTAAAAACACTACATTATTATTTAAAACCGACTTTTTATTTAAATAATTGGTTATATTATTTAAATTTATATTAGGTAAAAATAGATATATAATACCAATATATGTTCAATGTAAATTATTGGAGTCATTTTAAAATAATATTAGATATATAAAATTTTATTACACTTTTTACCATCTTTTACACACCTTATATTCGCATTTGTAAATTATCATAAAACGAAATTTCACCACTATTGTGAATTGAATTTAAGAAAACTGAGAGACATGGTTGACATCAGTAAGTAAAATGAGGTTCAAAAAGATGAAAATAATTTTTTTGAATAGTATCTTTTGATTTTTATTTACCACAATTAAAAGTAAATAGGGTAATTAAAGGTAAAAATGATATTATAATTACTCTAACACATGTACAAATTTTGTGGGATAAGTTTATTTTGACCAAAATAAATATTTTAAATAAAATATGATCCTTTTGGTCTACTTGGATTATATTATGACATTTTTTATTATTTTATTTAAAAAAGGGTTAAATGTTTTAAATTCAAATTTTAATAACTAAAACATTTTAAATATACGGTTATACAGAAGATAAGTTCATCTATAAATATTCATTAGAAATATAAAAGTATTTCATACATATTGGTATTTTATATATAATATTTAGACATTAAATAATTAAATTTATTTATGACACAAAAATGATGCAATAATTACCTTGTTAATGAATGATTAAAATAATTGATATTATAAATATTTAAATAAATGAAAATTGAGACTTCTGCTGAATTAAACTAATTTTCTAGGATAATATGGCATTTTAGGGTTTATTAAATAATTTTTTTCATAGTGACAAAGTTTTTATGACTTTAACAAAAAAATACCAAATAGTGTCAAAATAAACATAAATGTGTTTTTAAAACAAATACTATATTATTAATTGATATAATATTAAAAAAAATACACAGTTCAGCCAAAGGACATAGATAAGGTTATATATATCAATAATGAACCACTTGGGTTTCTCTTTACTTTTTATATAATGTTTATTAACCATTATTTATAATAATACCAGAATACATGGTAAAAGATAAACTATTTAACTAGGAGTTAAATCTAAAATATAATGTTAATATGGTGACCTAAACCTATCTAAATCTTATTGGATGAGAGAGTTTCGTCCTATACCCACCTTATCAATGAAATAAATTATTTTTGGGCCATTATAAAATGAATGTAATTGTATAATAAAATAATATTTCATTATTTACCTAAAGTGACCCTGACCTCTCTTATAAAAGGGTACTTCCCCTTCTCTCAAATTAACACTTCCAAAGCCCTTTTTATCAGCCAAAACCTACTCAAATATCCTCCCAAATACCCTAACTTCGACTTAGAGTTCTTACCTTGATCATAAAGACAACCTATAGAGCCCTTTTGATCAACTCAAAAGGAAACACCTGAAGAAGAGGTAATAATTGCACCACGTCTTTCATAGTTTGTTTACTCTTCCACTTCTTCTTTGTTGTTTCTATACCAAAATAATAAATCTAGTAACTTATAAATACTCCGATGTTATTATAAATATGTTAAAACCATATTCATTATTTTATCCATCCTATGAATGACAAGTCACCATACGTGTGTACGTACGGCTTACCATCTCCACTTCGTGGTGTAGTTTGTTATAAAAAAACATCATTATTTGGATGTGTATAATAATGAGTATAAATGATGTAAATATAAAATATAAAATTTTAATGATTCTCTATATAATCTATACCATCAAATTACAAAATATTTCACCATCAATATGATGATATTGTCGCTCATGCATACGTACATATTACCGTCTCCACGAACATGATGGAATTCATTCCCCATCATAACAATTTCAGAAAAAAATTTAATTTTATGATTAAAAATAATGTTTAAGAACATAATATCACTCTATATATGAATAAAATACATCCTATCTATAACAAACATGGATTACGTATCGAAGCATATAAAGGAAAACGAATCAGTTAACACTCGAAACAATGATACTACTGAAATATTATTAACAAATAAATATTATAAGATCATAAATATTATATCATATTTATGTATTTGGTTCTTTTATAATTTAATAAAAATTATTTAACTATTATACACGAGTTTAACATGCCCTCGATCAAGGAAAAGTACCATGTAAGGGTTAATTCTATAATCTCTTCATTATCCGAGGTTGTTTATACCTGAGTATCTATTAGGAACTTTTTATCATCCACATCCGTGTTTCCTAAAAATTTAATTCTAAACATTTTAACTGTTTCTTAGTATATAGGTTAAATTCATTTATAACCTTTTTATAATTTTTCTGAGATTTTTATAAATGAATCCTTCCGTCATTTTCCAAACAAGGTCCTTTACGACCTTTTCGACAAAATTAAGGAAATTTTGTTTTTTAACTTATACGGTGGGTGTGGCTATTTTATGTCATGGTAACACCTTTGAAGCTTCCCTTACAAGATTCTAAGAATATTTTCAAAATAAATGTTTTATATTAAAATTACAGGACTTTTAAATGATTTCAAAATGGAAAGATATATTTCTCTCAAATATTTTTGATTTCATCTATGTCAACATCCATTATTGGATATTAAGCTTGTTTGAAGTTGATTTATTACGATAAAATATTTCATATTATATTGATTGTTTTGTGATATTTTTGACTATGGATGTGATATTTTTATACCTTTCAGGGTTAATAGTTAAAGTATTGTCATTTCTTCTGCTTGTTTTAATATGAATGTTTATGTTATGTTTCAACCTTTTCATATGAGGAATTAATTGGACTTAGTATGTGATGGGTAGAGGATGCTATAGCTCCTCGATGAATCTGTAGGTCTAATGAGACAAACTAGTGTCTTGGAACATGTCCTTTAAAAAATCTTATTTATATTCTTTCCATGAGGCCTTCACTATGTGGTTAGGATGTCCAAAATTATGCATTCCATCATTATGAAATTGTCTATTGATATTAAATGTGATTATTTGACTAGTAAAATATCTATGTAAATAAGTAAATGGTATTATTTGATCTAACACATCCATACTATTCTCATATTTTGGTTTAAAAGGCTTGGGTTTTAGTCTTATACATTTCCATAAATATTTTTTCTTATTTATGAAAGTTTCCTCTATATTGTTGTCCTTACTGAGCACATGAGCTCATCCCTTTCTATGTTTTATTTTTTCCAGGATGTGAATAAGTATATTATGACTGACATGTAGGGATATTCTAAGGGATATGAATGTGTTCAAAGGAGATAATTTTTTTTTGTTTTTCATTTTATAATATAATTTAAAACTTATGTTTTTATCTAGTAATTCCAAGGATACTAAACTGATCGGTCTTTGATGAAATGTTTCCTTGTGTCATGCTGATGTTATGTAATAATACACCGACTCTGGGTAACTGTGGTCAGGGCATTATAGTTTTTATCAGAGGATGTTTAACACAATCCTTGGAAACTAGATTTAGAACAACTCTTATTAGAGAATATTACCTTAAGATAGACTTTGAGAATTAGTATAGATGAACTTTCTATAACTTTGGTAATGTAGAGATTTTGTGTATTTTCCAAAGAAATAAATCCATGTATGGATACGTGCAGGTAGAGGTGGCTTCGGCACATATATACCTAGGAGTGAAAACTCTGACAGGGAGTTTTGGGCTTGACTCAGGGTATCCTGGTACACGACAGTGGGCCTTGCTGAACTCTTGGATATGACACTCCCAGGGGATATGATTAGGATAATTCAAATTTTCTTTAGAAAAAATTATGAAGGATTTATGAGAATATACCTCCTCAAAGAAAACGTTCTATGACTATGGATTATATCCATAAACTCTTCAATTTATGTTATGGTTTTTTACAAGTTTGGAATTATGTATTGGAATTCATAAACTAATCTACTCTATGACATTGTTTATAAACAATTACTAGTGGAAGGAATGAGAACCATATCAATGCACATAATCCTTGTAGGGATTTCCCTGCAATTTAAGATAATTATAGCAGATCTGGTGATGCAATTGGTGCTGATCAGCATGTCACCATACTGGAACAACTCACTCAAGTTATGAATAATAGCCTTACACGTATGAAGCACCCTAATACACAACGTGGAAGATCAATGTTAGTCTGATTCATGAGGCTATAACCATCAACATTCAATGGGACTACAAAACCATTTGTAACTGAGCAATGGATAAGTTCCTTAGTGAAAATATTTCATCCTTTGGGGATTAGCGAAATGGAAAAAGTTGTCATGGACCTTTATCGCCTTACATGAGATGCTTATAAATTGTGGTCATTAATTCAAAACACAAAGGATGAGGAAGAAGTATCCAATATATAATGGAGGGAGTTTAAATATCTTTTCATAGAAAAATACCTTCTTCGTGACCATCGAGCGGATATGGAAAGACAATTTCTGAGTCTGAGGCAAAAGGAGGATGAGAATGTCACAAACTATAAGGCTGACATTACTAGGTTAGTAAGGCAAGAATAATATTATATACGTAACCCAAGGAGTAATATTGGTCGATTCATTGATGTTTTAAAACCATTTCCCCATAGATCATTAGTCTCACAATCCTTCTCATTGTATGAAGATAATGTATCATGTGTTGTCAAAACATAAAAGGAATTCTCTAAGTCTTACAACTTTAAAGCAAAGAAAGAGAAGAAGATATCTGTTAAACACTCTGGAACCGTAAATATAGGGATTAAGGGAAAATTTGAGTCTCTATCATTTAGTAAATGAGGGAAGAAACACCCTGGTACTTTATTAAAGGGAAAGAGAGTCTGTTACATGTGTGGTGAAAAGGCCACCAATCACACGATTTCAAGGGAAAGAAAGAGTCTGTCAATGTTTAATGCTACAATTTTAGAGAAATTGAGCATTATGAAAATGAATTTCCAATTTTCCAAGAAAACATTCCTTTGAAATTTCCAAGAGAGAAAGCCCAAGATTATGCGATCACTATTGCTGAGGTTGAAGCTTTGAGAGATGTGGTGGCATGTAATTTAATGGTTTCCTTAAGTTTATTCAATGATTTATTTGATTCGATATCATCACATTGTTTCGTATCTTCTCAGTTTTCTAAGAAAATTAGATATTTCCTATTTTATTTAACAAGGGAGTTGTCAATTAGAACTCATAAGGAATGTATCATTGCAATAATGTTTTGTTAATAAGCCCCCATTAGGGCATGTAAATTTTCTTTATCCAGTGATCTTATCATCATACCCATGAATGAATTTGATATAATCCTAGGTATGGATTAGCTTTTAGAACATGATGAAAAAATTTATTATAAGAAGGAGGTTTAAAATTTTTGATGATGACAAGGAGTACCTTATCTTTAGAGAAGAAAAAACACTACTAGATTCTTATCTAGATCCACCCCAGTAGCTTACTAAATTCAATTATTAGGGGGGAAGAGATTAAAATAACTATGGGTGAGGAAATGAATGTTCAAATAGAGGATGTACCTATTTTACAAGAATATGTAGATGTGTTTCCATAGGATTTACCTAGACCTCCCCTAGAATGAGAAATTGAGTTTCCAATTGATTTAATTCCTAGTTCATGGCCCATATCGAAGAACCCTTATAGAATGGACGCTTTGGAATTAGTGGAACTGAAGAAACAACAAGAGGAATTGAGTACTAAAGGATTTATTTAACCTAGTATTTTTCCATGGGGAGCCCATGTTCTTTTTGTTAAGAAGAAAGATGAATCTATGAGGTTTTGATTGACTACAGGGAGATCAATGCTAATAGAATATAGAAAAATAATCCCCTACCTCGCATTGATGATTTATTTGATCAACTTCATAGAGATCAATATTTTTCAACAAATGACCTTTGATCTGGATATCTGTAGTTTGCTGTGAAGAAGGAATACATTCCAAAAACAACATTTCAAACTAGGTACGGGCATTGTGATTTTATAGTAATGCCTTTTGGACTGACTAATGCACCCTTTGTTTTCATGGATCTAATGAATAGAGTATTCAAGGAATATCTTGATTACATTGTAGTGGAATTTATTGATGATATTATGGTTTACTCTAAAATATATGAAGATCATGAAAATCACTTGCGCACTATTCCAAAAACCCTCAGAAGAAATGAATTATATTGGAAGTTTAAAAACTGTGAGTTCTGTCATCAGGAAATTTCTTTTCATGGCCATATTGTCTCTAAGGATGAAATCTCTATTGATTCTTCTATGATAAGAGAAATAAAATAATGTCCAGCATCGACAATTATAACTGAGGTATGCAGTTTTATTGACTTATCATGTTATTATTAGCATTTCATCCAAAATATTTCCTAATTGGATAACCCATTAACCAATATCACATGTAAAGGGGTTAAATTTGTTTGGAAAAAAGAGCGTGAATAATTTTTTGAATAACTGAAGAGAAGAATAGTCAATGCTCCTATCTTGACTATACCATCGGGGAATGATGGGTTTGTCCTTTATAGTGATTCTTCAAATAAATGACATGGTTGTGTCCTTGTACAGAATGATAGAGTTGTTTCTTATGCATCACAAAAGCTTAAAATTCATGAAAAAAACTATCTCACTCATGATCTTGAGTTTGAAACTATAATATATTCTTTGAAGATAAAGAGACACAATCTCTATGGTGAAAATTTTGATATATATACCGATCAAAAGATTTTGATGTATATTTTTCCACAGAAAATACTCAACATGAGGCAATGATGGTGGCTTTAACTACTCAAGGATTACGATTGCACTATACACTACCACCCGGTGAAGGAAAATAAGGTGTCATATTTTTTGAGAAGAGAGGATCATGGAGTTTTGAACAAGATGAGAGTTGAAAGGGATCCTATTCTCATGGATATAGTAAATATGGATATGGGAATAATCAAGGAAGGTGAAACATCAATACTTTTTCAAACGGTTGTTTAACCATCTTTACTACAATGGATAAGAAGTTCAAAGATTGATGATGAGGCATTTCAAATGAAAATTAAAGGTGTGAACAATGGGAGATTTATTGACTTCATATATGAATATAGAATTTTGAAATTTGGGAAGAGACTTTGTGTTCCTAATATACTTGATCTAAAAAGAGAATTGTTGGATGATGCTCATATCTCCAATTTCTCTATACACCCTGGTAGAACTAAGAAGTATATTGATTTGAAGAAACATTTTTGGTTGGACAACATGAAGAGAGAGATTGATGATTATGCATCAAGATGTATGGTTTGAAAATAGGTTAAGTCAGGAAGACAAAATCTAGGAGGAGTCATGAAACCTCTTCGTATAACTGAGCGGAAATGGGATGATATTACGATGGACTTTGTCATGGGGCTACCGAAGACTCCTAGAAGGAATGATGCAATATGGGTAATTTTTTACAGTCTTACTAAGTCAACACATTTTATTGCTATAATAAAAGGTTTACCAGAAGAAAATATAGAAATACTATATATTAATGATGTTTTAATACTTCGTAGAGTACCCCTATTGATTGTGTTTTATAGTGATCCATGTTTTACATCATGATTCTCAAAAATGTTTCATAAGGCCTTGGACACTAAACATCGTTTGAGCACTACCAACCACCCTCAAACTGATGAACAATCAAAATAGACTATTTAATCCTTTTAAGACATGTTGGGATCTTACTCACATGACTTTCAATGTATGTGGGATCAATATTTACCTCTGGTAAAATTTTATTATAACAATAGCCTCCATTCAATTATTCAGATGGCACCATATGAAGCGTTATATGGAAAGAGATGTCACACACCCACTTGTTGGGATGAGATTTCTGAAACAAAACTCGTAGGCCCAGAACCTGTTGAGGAAACAATGGAAAAGGTGAAGGTTATCAAAACCCACATCGAAGCAGCTCAAAGTAGGAAAAAGTTCTATGCTGATAATCGATAGAATGATTTGGAATTTCAAGTAGGAGATCATGTCTTCTATAAGGTATCTCCATGGATGGGTGTTTTGCGATTCGGTATGAAGTTAAAATTAAGTCCAAGGTACAATAGACCTTTTGAAATTCTAGAATGAATTGGAGTTGTAGCATATCGTTTGGCAATGCCACCATGTTTCTTCAATGTTCATGATGTGTTCCATGTATCACTATTGAGAAAATACATGCCTGACCCAAAGCATGTACTCAGCTATGAGGAAATAGAACTGGAACCTGATCTTTCTTATTGAAAAGAGCCTATCAAAATTCTTGATACTAGAAACATGTGTTGAGAGACCGGATGACTCGTCTTGAAAAAATTCAATGGAGAAATCACAAGATTGAAGAGGCAATGTGGGAACCTGAGGAACATATGAGGAAGTACCAACCGATTCTTATTATGCAATAATATTCTAGAAATTTTGAGGATGAAATTATTTTAAGGAGGGGAGAATGTAACTCCCTAAGAATCCATGGTATGTTTCCCTTTGAATAATGTAATAGCTTGTGTTGTACACAACTTGAAGTTTTAACACACTATGACCAATCGAACTATCCATTATGAATAGTAATAATCACTTTTTGAAATTTTATAAATTTTATTTTTAAATATGGACTTCATTTATGGATTTGGAATATCAAAATTAGCTTAGGGTGAATTTTTTTGTATTTTTCTAGAAACATTTAATTTTGGATGAATAGTGAAAAACATTGGGTTATTATTTACAACATAACTTTTATTTAAATAATTGTCTATTTTTTTTAAATTTATATTAGGTAAAAATAGATACTTCATACTAATATATTTTTTAATTTAATTCATTGGAGTCATTTTATAATAATATTAGATATAAAAAAATTTAACTTTTTACCGTCTTTTACCCACCTTCTAAGCACATTTGCAAATATTCATAAAATGTGATTTTACCACTTCTGTGAATTGAATTTCAAAAAACAGAGAGACACAATTTACATCAGTAAGTAAAACATGGGTCAATAAGAAGAAAATAATTTTTGGTTAATAGTAGCATTTGACTTTAATTTTCCACGGTTAAAAGTAAATAGCGCAATTAAGGGTAAAAATATGATATTATAATTACCCTAACACATCCTAATTCTATTGGATAAGAGTATTTCGACCAAAATAAACCATATAAATAAAATTTGATCCTTTTGGTCCACTTGGATTATATTGGGACATTTATAATTATTTTATTTAAAGAAGAGTTAATTGTGTTAAATTTAAATTGTAATAATTAAAACATTGTTAATATAGGGTTATACATAAGATAAAATTGACTATAAATATTCATTATAACTCCAAAAAGATTTAATACATATTTTTTCTTTTATTTATGATTTTTACAAATTATATAATGAAAATTATTTAAGACACAATAATGAGGCAATAATTACCTTATTAATGAATGAATAAAATAATTGATATTATTAAAAAACGAATAAGTGTAAATTGAGAATTCTGATGAATTACACTAATTTTATAGGTTTATATTACATGTTAGGGTTTATTAATTAATTTTTTTTAAGTGATAAGGTTGTTATTATTTTCACAAAATTAAAATACTAAATAGTATCCAAATCGACAGAAATGAATTTTTAAAACAAATATTATATTATTAATTGATATAATATTCCTAAAAATATAAGGATCTCTCAATGGATATAAATAAGGTTAGATATGTCAATAATGAACCACTTTGGTTTCTATTGAAATTTTATTTTATTTTTATTAACCATTAATTTAATATTACAATAATACATGGTAAAAGTTAAACAATTTAACTAAGAGTTGAATATAAAGGATAAGGTTTATATGGTGACATAAACCTCTATAAACCCAATTTTTTGAAATTATTTTTACCTATACCAACCTTATCATATAAATAATTCATTTTGGAGCCATTATAAACTGAATAGGATTGTATATTAAAATAATATTTCACGCTTTTCCTAAAATGACCCTCACCTCTCTTATAAAAAGTTACTTCACCTTATCTCTTAATCACACCTCCAAAGCCATTTGGCTCGGACAAAACCTACTAAAATATACTCCCAACTACCCTCAATTCTACCTAGAGGCCTTACTTTGATCAGAAATCCAACCTATGGAGCTCTTTTGATCAACTCAAAAGGAAATACCCGAAGAAGAAGGAATAATTTCAACACCTCCTTCAAAGTTATTTTCTTCTTCCACTTCTTCATTCTTTGTTGTTTCCATAAAAAAAGAATAAATAAAATACCATATACATAGTGTGATGATATTATAAATAAATTACAACCATATTAATTATTCTATCCATCCTATTAATGACAAGTCACCCTATGTGCATACGTACGGCTTACTGTCTCCACATCGTGGTGTAGTTTGTTTTTCAAACACTTGATTATTTGGATGGGTGTAATAATGAGTATAACTACTGTACATAACAAATATAACAATTTAATTATTTTTTTATATATGAAATTCCATCCAATTATATATGATTTCACCATCAATATAATGATATTTTCGCTTGTACATACGTACAGATTACCGTCTATATGAACGCGATGAAATTCATTCCCCATCATAACCATTCAAGAATAATATTAATTTTTTGATTAAAAATATTTTCAAAGAACATAATATCATTATTGATATGAATAAAATACATCCTATCCATGAAAAACATGTCTTACATAACCAATCATATAAAGTAAAATGAATCAATTAACACCTGAAACAATGATACTACTGAAATATTATTAACAGATCAATATTAGAAGATCATTTATGATATCATATTTATGTATTTGGTTATTGTATAATTTAATGACATGTATTAAACAATTATACATGATGTTAACATAGCGTTTATCAATGAAAATTATAAGGTCAGGGTTAATTCTATAATCTCTTCATATTTTGAGGTTTTTTATATATGAGTATCTACTAGGACCTCTTTTTCATCCACATCTGTGTTTCATAAAAATGTATTTAAAAACATTTTTACTATATCCTAGAATATGGGTTAAATTAATTTATACCATTTTTTAATTTTTATGGTATTTTAATAATTGAATCATTTTTTCATTCCCTAAACAAGTTCCTTTACGACCTTTTTGACAAAATTAAGGAAAGAACGTTTTTTTAACTTATATGCCAGGTACAGTTATTTTCCACCCTTGTAACACCTTTGAAGCATAACTTACAAGCTTATAATAATATTTTCAATATAATTGTATTCTTTTAAAATTACAGGACATTTAAATTATTTCAAAATAGAAATGGATATTTCTCTGAAATAGTTTCAATTTCATCTATGTCAGCATCTTTTTTGGATTTTACGCTTGTTTGAAGATGATTTATTATGATACAATGTTCCATATTGTATTGAAGGATGTGTGATATGTTTTCCTATGGATGTGGTATTATTATACCATTCATGGTTTATGGTTAAAGTAATGAAATTTTTTATGTTAGTTTTAATATTAATGTTGATGTTTTGTTTCAACCATTTCATATGTGGAATACATCAGACGTAGTAAGTGAAGGGTAGAGCCCACTATAGCTCCTCGATGAATCAGTAGGTATCATGAGACAAACTAGTGTCTTGGAGGAAGGCCTTGAAAAAATCTTTTTTATAGTCTTTGCACGAGGCCTTGACTATGTGGTTATGATATCCGACATTATGAATTCTATCATTATGAAATTGGCTATTGATATAACATGTGATTATTTTACTAGAGGAATATTCATGTGAATATGTAAATGGAATTATTTGATATATCTTTTCTATATTATTCTCATGTTTTAGATTAAAATTCTTCTATTTTAGTCTTATACATTTCCTTACATGTTTAAGCTTATTTATGAATGTTTCTGCTATATTGTTATCCTTATTGAACACCTAAGCTCACCCCTTTTGATGTTTTATTTTTCCCAGGATGCGAAGAAGTATATTATGACTGACCTATAGGGATATTCTATGGGATATAAATGATTTCAAAGGAGACAATGTTGTAGTTTATTTTAAATTAAAAATGTATTGTAAAACTTATGTTAGTATCTAGTACTTCCAAAAATACTAAACTGATCAGTCTTTCGTAACATGATTCTTTATATCATGCCAATGTTATGTAATAATGAAACAACACTAGTAAAATAGGGTCGGGGAATTACAAAATGAAATTCCACAAGAAATGGTGCCCACCTATCTCAAGAAGGGACTCCTTGAATTGGTACAATCTGTCTGACTGAACCCCTAACTGTGTTTGATGACTCATCACACCATAGACATACACCATTTATTGGCCCTAAATTTCCATATTTTCGGCAAATATTATAGATTTAGTTGTGCCTATATCAAATAAGGATGAAACTAAAGTAGCGTGTACTAGAATAGTACCTCGAACTATAGAAGGCCTGATACTGTTCTCCTCAGAAGTAGGTTGTGATTTATAGATATGATCTGATCTATCACCTTGATATGCAACATGACTACCCTAAATAAGACTGCTCTAATGATGTTATACCTCTGATGTTTCACTACCTCAGCCATGATCACCCATTTAGCTTGATCATCCTATAGTAGACTATGTCCCTACCTGATGTGGAGTTATAGATTATGTACAAGAATGTGTTGTTGACATAGACACCATCTCACTAGGAAATGGGGGGAATGTTTAGAAGAATAACTGATTTGACAAATCCTACAAAAATCTCAGCACTCGATTGGGTTCCTTTTACATATGGGTTTGTTATGGCATATCCTACCACACATGTGATACACCACATATGAGTTGGTTCGTGTCATTTGGCTGGTGATTCCCCTACACGTAACCTTCAAATGATGTTTCCTACCACTAAAAACTATCTACCAATCTAAATACTGATCTGACATGTCTCATAATAACATCTTTCTTCAGGTTCCACTATGTAATGGGGGCCTAGTTCACTATATCTAAAATGGTGTTTAGCTGAAAGCCAATTACCTATGATTTGATGGTGTATGCAAGCCCATGCTCAAAATTTCTCATATTCATTAACACATATCTGATCAATGTTTTTTCTAAATGATGATTCTTTTTTAGATGAATTTAATAATTCATTATTGAAATTGATCCCTATTTTAGGTGTATAAACTATTAAGTGTGGTCAACTCTCAACATATGTGGAAATAAGTAGTCAGAGAACCCTATCTAGAAGTCCACCCAAACCATACCCTAATAATGATTAGTCTGAGATATGACATCCTACAGATTATTGGTGGTTTCATTGATCATATGACTAGAAATATTGACCCTTCAATCTAGAGGAATATCTATGTGCTCAATTATTATTAACATGGCCTCTCGACATCACTCAGCAGCTCAAGGATCATCATACCTCGAGAAGGAGAGAGGGTGATGTTGTTGAAATTATCACATCAACTATTCCATGGTATGGGAAGGATACAGATCTCCCAATATATACTTCCTAAAGCACACAAATATATATAATAACTAAGGATTAATACCCATTGGTTGATCTACTGGAGGTACCATTGGTGTAACTATAGGTGGTAATATTGGTGACTCATGGCCCACCATCCCCAGAGCATGGTTGTTTCCACCCTCTTGGTACATGACTCAAGGACGTCATGGTGGTGTATCTCTACAATTTCCAAATACATGCCTCATAGAAGACTTCACAACATATAAGATAAGAAATAATAGGAAGGATGGATATAAAACCATTTTATAAATGAGTCACACCTCTCTTCTTACTTCTATTCTAGGTCTATGTTATAGTAAAATCCATAAGAAACACAAGATACACTTCTTACTAACTACTACTAAGGTCGTTTCAGGTTCAAGGACTCATATCACAAAGTAGATGATCTAGTATATTATGTTTCAATTGAAATTTGTATATGAAAACACCCTTTTATTTGAAATTATAATCTTTATTTAATGGTAACTATTTCATTTAACATTTAAATATATTTTACTTTACACTCATTTATATGTATAAATATATCACTATCTAGTTATATGATTCACAATTCCCAATTTACGAAGGCCCTTGATTTTTATTGATTTAAATTGGTGCATCGTGTAACTATTCCTTGACCCATGCATTCAGTATGAAGACGTGAAAGGTCTTATAAAATTATTTTATTGAGTGAACTTACATTCCAAATTTTGGAAAGTAAATGATTTATAAATTAATATTGGAATTCATGCAATCAAAATTCATCTATCATTTCACCAATTATTACCAGTATTCAAATAATGGACTAATTGGTAAATTAAGGTTACATCATGAATATATGATAGAAAAAACCCATTTAGATTGATACAGACACATCAACTAATTCAATTATTTGTTCTCTATAGGAAATGATATCACCTTTTGATACATAATAATCATCGAACCCATAACAATCACAGGTAATATTGGTAATGCATGTGGTAATATAGATATGGAATAACATAATACATGACATGTGAATCAGTATGTTCTTAGTATGATGCATGAGACAATACCTCCTTTATATACCAATCCATGGAAATGGAATTCCATAATAATAACATCAATAATAATAAACTCAAAACATGTGTGACACCTAATGGTGAAATCAGTAAAAATGTTTCTGGTACAAAACCAAAATACCAATAACCCATCCCATGTAATTTTGGTTTGCCATATGCATGGGTCAGCTACTCCCAAGAAAATTCTCATTAACAAATTCCAACAAATCTTAGTCCCCTATCTAACACCCAAATAGTAAAAAAGGAAAATGATTTTTCTAATATCACATTGGGGCTTTTGGGTCAGAATGTCAAAAAAAGGTTTATAAAATGAGTTTATTTTGTAGCTACTTCACAATAAAACTAAATCTTTCATTATTGGGATGGTGTGATTATTTTTTAAATGTAATATTTTCCTTATGGAAGTTTTTTAAAATAAATTTATATCCATTATGGGTATATATATATGCTTCCTCTGAGTTAATGGTTCATCTGATACAATGATCATTATTGCTTCAATATATTAACAACCCAAACATTTATGAATTTGAATATATCCAAAGGTAATTTTAATCATTGAATAATGGTTCTCTAAATTAACCTATATAGTTAGAATATAATAATGAAGATTTAATTGATGATAAATGTGGTTCAAATATAATTTAAGAGGAATTAGCTACTAAAAAAATTATAGTCATGTTTCACACCTCAGTTTGTTATCCCTGAGACCATCAAGGAACAATACATACCATACCTCTACCATAATATTTATCAAATAGTCAACTACTTTTGTTATATCTATATGCCTTATGAAGTGTACACTGATCATCTAAAGTTTTTAAGTGAGTAATGATTCTATGTCAATATCCCTACCCTCTAACTAGTATGAAACTATAAATCACACCAAAAATTAGAATGCCTTCAAATTATTTCTTATATTGAAACTTAAAACTACAAAAAATCATTATAGAAGTCTATCCCCTATCACATAGACAACAATGATTAGAGATAATTTAGATAATTTATATTTTAGTTCATTTTTTCCATTAATATAAACCATTTAATGTAGTCTACATTTTTATTAATATAAATCATGTTTTCATCCAATGTATAAATACATAGTAAGTTGGATCGACAACAATAACTCTATCTATAATCAATATTGATGGAATTTTCAACAATATTTCGGAATTGATATACTTATTCATTATGATTTTAAGTATGTGAAACATTTAGTAGAATTTAGGCATTAAAAAAAATTTAAGGTGAGGCTATATACTGAGGAAAATACCTATCATCCAAAAATACTAAATGATATCCAACATCTAGGAAATACCCTAATATTAACTTAATAAGGGAAATTTCACATTAGTATACTAGAAATATTCTAGGTAAAATCTCATCCCATTATAATGGGGTTATTTTTACCACCTTAATCACTAATAGTATCATCAATCCATTAAAAATATACTTTGTTCATTAACATATTTTTTTGATAAAGTTAACTTTCATAAGTTTAAGAGGAACCCAACAAATAGTTCATGAGACAACATATCCTGTGGGATTAAACACAATTTTGTCTTGTTAAAGTTCCCTTAAAATCAGTTATTTTGAGTAGTCTACAAATTTTTCCTAGAAAGAACAAAAATAAATAAATCAATGTTCTACAATGTTTGATAATGTGTAACCCCCTCTAACAAGAAAAAAGGAGGGTATAATTATTTCTAGATTTTTATGGCTACACTAAAGACTTTTTTCTGACCATAAGATTAATTTTAGTAAATATTATCACTACATATACTACCAATACTATGAAACATTATTTTGAAAAGTAATAATATAAGGAAGATACATCTATATATAATTTCACCCATGGAAATATATGCGAGGAAGGAGTATTTACTCAATATAAAAGGAAAACCATGATTCATTATCCCCTCCCGACATACCATTTCAAACTATTAAATGATATAAAACATGGTATATATGAAAATATAAAGTTTTCCCCATATCCCACCCACCAAAAAAATATGGTATTACCATCTCTATTGATAAATAGATTACTTATTTCAAGGATAAAAGAAAGAAACTTAAGAAAATTGATTTATTAATTATTAATAGAAACATATATATTGAACAATATATAAAGGATAAGGTTTCACCTTACTTTAATAACACTCTCAAAAAAGAGACGATTATTTGAACCCCATAGTTAGAGTGAATTTTATAATTATACTGAATAATTCATTAGACTAATTGATTAGTTGGTTCACTAATCAACTACTATGAGTATCCTCCATTGGACCACCGTTAATCTCAACTGTAGGAAAATTATTAGTGGAATTTATTTTTTCAAGCATTGACATTATAAGTGTAAATAATTTATAGCATTACTGCTTGATTAGAGTAAATTTAAGCTCATTATGTTGTAATGAAACTCATTAAAAAAAATCACTCCCCATGTGGGTGGACATGACTCTTCCTCTATATAACATTACAAATCCAAACATATAGACATTTAATTTAATGGGAGATCTAGAGAAACGTCATAAACATATTTTTCCCAAGGCGGCACAATGTTGTGATCCCCAGAACAAAAGGAGATAGTTATGAATATATTTTCACTTTAAAATGACCAATATTTATCTATAATTACAAACATATAGATAGGTTTATTGATGGATTGAATGATATTCATTGGGAATTCTCATATAAATTAATTTACATATTAATGAAGAAAAATTATGGTCTCTCAAACATTAAAACGTGAGAGAATGAGAGAGTCACAAATTTTATTTATATATGGAAGGATATATCATATTCCCAACATATACAACTTTTTTAGAAGCAGTTATTGGTTATTTTGTTTGAAAATCAATAATATGAGTAAGAAACAATTCTCATCCCATATATTAAGACTTGTAAAAAATTTTAGTTTGTTATAATACTAAATAATCTCGAGGATGTTTTTTTGAAAATTGGAAAAATCCTTCAAAACAAATATATCATAAAAAAGTAAATATTGGAATTTTTAATCAACTAATATTACTTTTAGGATATTAAAATTATTAGATCCAAATTCTAATCATATTTGGAAATATTATGTATGTTTTCATTTTCAATATTATAAACAAGTCATGGAATCCAATTAAAGATAAATTATATGAACATGGAGAAATTAAATCATAACTTTGATAATAAGATTATTATAATTTATTCATTAAATAATGATTTTATTTTATGGTATTTTATTTCTACCTTGAAAAAAACTCAATTATATTACCAAAGGTGAAGAAATCAGATATAGTACTACTGAATGATTCCACTAATTACTACCCTTATCCTAAGGGGTTAAATACACTATCACAAAATACTATTAATTTAAATAATTAATTTAAAATATGGGTTATGATGTGTAATTATTGTTTAATGTACCAATTCACTTGTGATATTTTTGTCAATAATTTTCTTCAATGAGATAGAATAATCATCAAAGGTGAAACAATTTGTGGAAATCTATAGGATAGATAATAATAAAATCACAATATCATATTTATTACATCATTAATGCATGGTTGAATATGATATTCTTGAGCCAAATACAATTTATTTTCTAGTCTCTCAAGAGTTTATGAAAATTAAATAGGTTGAATAATGAAAAAATTAAGATAACCATATGGTTTCAAAAGCAATATAAACTCTCATAGACACCGTGCCTCTATCATTAGGAGGATGTGAATCACATCCTAAATTAAAGTCCCTTTTTATAAGTAAAAAAACTTTACCCCTCTAAAAATTATATGAATAATATATAAGTATTATAATTAGGAATAGTTTTATGAATTAAGATATCCTAACAAATCCCATGGAAACACTCATGTTTGAATAAGTCATACTTGCGGTGTAACTATGAGCCAATGAGTTATCCCTAAATTTGTAATAATCATTGAAAAAACCATGAAAATGAAAATATAATGCTCTCAATAATATGTCAAATATTATTTTCGACCCATTAATGCTCACCCTACCTCTATCAAGCTAATAAAAAAATTGGATGATAAGAAATCACCAAGTAAACTATAGGGTGCTAGAAAATATTTTTATCCATACAAGATTTTTTTTCATATTTATGATTAGGTATGTTTTGCACCAAAATTAATCAACACTCGATGTCGTGAGCTAAGGAAAAAGTTTTTGGAAAGAAACATAGGACCCTCTCTCAAAATTATGCCATATTTATATACCTTTTCATTTTACCAATAAAACATAAAATCCATGAAAACTTATGTCTTCATAAATACCTTAGAGTGGCCCTAATTAAGGACTGTTTATAACTATAGGAGTTTAATACTCAAGTGGACATCATTTAAACATATCATAATCACTCTAAATCCAAGGAGTCTCATATAATCATCTCTTTAATTGATAAAAATGATGAATTTCTATAAATTGGAACATTGGATCCTTAAATGTGTTTAAAAATATAAATGATTTCAAAATAATTATATCCTTGTTTGAAAAAGGTTTTAGAATAAACCTAATTGTAAATCAATCTCCCTCGTCAATTATATGATAATGAAGCAGACACGACTTTTGATTTAAAACTCAAGGTCATGATAAAATTGAATATAAACCCTTGGTGACAATTAAGTTGAAACCCCAACTTAGGGATCTTATATATAGCTCATGTTGGAGTTACTGTCCTAGAAACAACTTATTGTACAATGTTTACGTGTCCATTCAATGAAATGAATATTAAAACATATTTTTAAATATTTTTTATTGATATACAAGACATTAATGTAATAATTATCATGGGTATATTTCACATTGATATGTTCATTCCAGTTCCCCACTATGATGTGAAACTTGAAGTTCTATGATGATATTCTTTAATATATTTATACAGTTGGATAGCATACACATAGTATATATACAATTAGTTTCAAGTACTCATAAGAAGATGGGATTCTTCTCATAATTTGTTTCACATGGTAATATCCAAGATAATATATTATTAGAATAGACCCACAATCTTAAATTATTTATTTTTTGGTTTCATCGGATATTCATATATGAAATTGTGTGTATTGGTTCATAGACCTTAAAATTATCATTGAAGCATGTAATGACTTCTGAAGTTAAATTTTTTGACAAAACGATTAGTCTTTCTGTTGGTGGGAAGTGTGGTACTTTTGATGCATCATGGATTACATATTATTAGTGGATAAATTAAAGAAGTATTATTCCCTTCCATATTTATGGAAGCACATATCTCGGCCTTTTTATTAGAATAGTATTATCTCATTAAATTCTATGGTCAAAGTGCAATGATGTGTTTATTTGAATTATTCAAAGAAAGACGTATCAATAACTTTAGTTAATGATAGAGTTTGAAACCTTCTTGATGTGATAATGAGAAAATGGATTTTATTAAACAATGAGTTTTCATATGTGGTTGTAAATAGTGGGATGTTAAGTTATTTCTCTTGGGGGAAATGACCCATAGCTGGACACTAATGCTGGACTTTAGAAAATATTGCATTTTTCCAATGAGAAAGAATCCAATAGGGTCACAGAATGTATATTTCTTTTGGTCTAGATTAAATTATATTTTAATTTAATTACTAGAATAAATAGTATTCTCAAGGATGAGGAATAATTTTATTAAATCTTTATTTATCACTAATATTCGCAATGTAAAAATAATGTAATTAATTTATTAGATGAATAATTTGTAAATATTTATTCATGAGATTTTGAACAAGATAATTATTTTATTTATTAACCAATAAAATATTTAATTAAATATTTATTTTGGTATTAAATAAATTCCAAAGTGGATGAATGGACCAATACCATGTTAATTGATAAATAATAATTTTTCCATCACTAATAAAATAATTTTATTTGTGCAAGTAACTGCACACCATAAAATAATATTATTATTATATGTAATGGATTTTGATCAAAATTATTATATTTCTCAAGTTTGAGGGTACAATTAAATAATATTTTAACCTAAAAATATCTTTATAAATAAGATACTATGTTTATTGAGTAGGGATAAATCACAAATTGAGAATTAAGAATCTTTGTGCACAACATAATTATCTCCATTGAATTTATATCCTCTCCTTCAATTAAGAATGAGAAGAAATCCTTCATGTACAAAATAACCTGATTGATCAATATGAATAATGCAAGATGATTGATTCATTATGCTAGCACTTAAAAATTAACTAGTTTCTTTTATAGATCAAATGAGCATATTTGGATCATCACTAAAGGGATTCTTCAATTGGATCCCCAAAAAGAAATGAAGGTAATCTTAATAGGATTTTTGGAATATCAACATCATCATTAAAGAAAAAATCCTATGTTGAGGTAATCATTTATACAAATAAAAATAATTAATTACATATTTGAATATAAACCCTTAGAAACCACTTGATTGTTTTGGGTGCAATAGAAGAACCTTTCATAGGCATCATTGAGTAATAGACAAGGTGACATGGTGTTTAATCCTTTTTTTCACACCATGTATCCTTTTTCATTATAGAATAATTCCCACCAAAGGTTCTTCCTCTATGTCTAGAACATTCAAATTGGATCAGGCGTTTCATGTTCATATTTTTAATTTTTTTGATTATTGATTATTGCGCATTAATGATTTGAGATTAATTTCTGGTTTTATTTCATTCTCGGTCTATCATCAATATTTATTTTTCTTCTTTTTAGTTTCTCAAAAATATTTATGTGGTTAGTTATTTATTAAAAAAGATTACATATGATGATCCCAACAAAAATCTCCAAGTATCCTTTCATGATAATACAATTATGCATGGTATGCACTCCTTTTTTACACAACGTTTGTCCTTATTCATTACACAATGATGCCCATGTGGACTCTGGGTCATCATGTAATATGTGAATATGACATACAACAGGAAAATCATGCCTATAAGAGACTATGTAAAACATGGAATCACTAGAGTAAAGGATATGTAGTTTTACTGCAAACCATGTAGTTTACACATTTTTTATATAGGAAAAATATGGTTAATTCATATCATGTAGTCAATGAATGAAATGTATTTAATACATGATATGTGTAGATTGGAAAACTATGTAACTAGAACTAAGTGCAGTGTATCCTCTATAAATTCCATTTACTTCATATATATTTACATTAAGTACACACCATGTCCCTAGTCATGTACTGTGGATATTCAATGAAGATAAGTACACACCATGTAGTTGGCCCACATACTTCATATACTTTATTTGTTTACACTGAAATATCAAAATTAATTATTTTATCCTCGAACCATATCAACTCGAGTTTCATGGGACATTAATTTTATAGTAAACAATTGTAATTAGAATTTATATAGTATTAAATTTTTAATTAACTTTGTGTAATATTTGATACAATGAATCATAGGTGGTTATTTCATATTAGACTCAATATGGAAGACCCCCATGATCTCTTGTATTTTTGGTTCTTGGAAACCTTATTAAATGTTTTATTATAGGATTAAAAATAAATATTAAATACTCAACACATTAAATTTCATAGGATACATAATTGTCATGTTTTCTATAGTTCATTAAGATTATAGTACACACCATTAAATTATGACATATTCCATGTATACAATATGCCATATGAGTGAGTTTCTTACAATTAAACCATATTGAGTAGTTCATATATGTAATCCATGGGTTTCTTCTAACTATGAAGATGTTTACTATTTTATTAATCATTAAATAATATAAACATATTCATATTAATTTTAATCACATCATATAACAATTTTTAGATGATTCGATGAAATAAGGAAAAATGAATTAATTTATTTTTAAGACAATTAATTATATTAATTCATTTTTTTTATTAAAGAATCAATGGAAATGAATTAATGAAAATTATTTTGATTTCATAATAATTACATGTTTATGATTGATCATGAGCTTAACCATGACCAGTGTGTTGGCTTTATTTATTTATATTTATTTATCAGGATTTTAATTATCAATTATTAACTCAAATTTGATGTTCTGAGATTCATCACTTCCTTAATTGTTTTGTAGAAAATTTATTCCAAAGTATATTTATATAATACCCATTAACTCTTCCATTAATTCCTATCACTTGTATTTCTCTTATAAATACAATAAATAAATGGACTATCCCAAGGACTACGGATGTGGTCACATGTGATACATTAGTGGATATGTGGAATGCTGGAACTCATGAAACGACAAACATAATGAGGAACTCTACTATGTTATATGTTGATTTATTTTTTTCTCAATAAATCAACCATTATATAAGAACATTATTTTGTATTTTTTATTTCATTAATATGAATTATTTATTTTCTAGACTCATGATCATGATTAGATAAATAAAATAATTAAATTGTGATTATGGAATTTCAATAAATGTTTTATGTGTAAATGTTTTACCCAACATGGTTAATTAATTAAAAAAATCCACTTAACATAAAAAATTAAATTAATGGGAAAATTAAGATAAAATTTATGAATAATAAATAAATTTACCATTACAAAATATCATGCAATATTTAGCTATCCATTAAATGGTTAAGAATGAAACCAAGAGAAATAAATGATTTAACAACACATGCTAGGACAATTACTTTTATAAATGGATTTATTATGAATGGTTTGTGTAAAAATTACCAATATTTCCTTTGGAGGAGAAACACTTTTTAGAGATGTTGTAATTTGGAGGCAAGTGATGAGAAAATCCACACCAGGATTTCTAAATTGGGAAATCCACTCAATGGATCAAGGAGAGGCAAGCCCACAGTTCGTAAAGACTAGTCATCCTAAATACCTTCGAGTAGCATGAAAAACCCTAGTTAGAGGTATGTGATAGATTATATAGATCCTTTCAACTAGAATTTCCAAATAACAATATATTATGAGTTATATGGAGAGGGATATTGGGAGATGATTAAATGGTTGGAGATTTTAAAAAATTAATCACTATGATTTCTCATAGAATTTGTAATCAAGAAAAGTACTAATAATTTAATATTTTAAATTATAGAATGATTTTAATTTCCATCATTTAAATTATCCCAACAATAGATATTGGATAAATACCATCTCTTCACTTAATGTAACATCTAGATGTGTTTTAGATGAATTCGGCTTATTTTGGGCCCTGAATGGAAATCTAACATGCTATAATTATCAATGTCTAGCCCATCTTCCAAAGAGGTGTGTGATTAATAGTTATATGTCTATGAATAAAATATGAACATAATGTTTTAAATTCAATGTTTTATGCTATCATAAATATCTATTGAACTCATTATGTCTCAAAAAATTGTGGATTATTATAGAATACTCAAGCTTATCCAATGTATTTACTAGGATAGAGAAATATAAGAATGGTTAGAGATTTCAAAAGAACTATTTTAGAGTAATATTTCAGAGGGTGTACCGGCTTGGCCTCACATAGTAAATATCATTTATATGTTTTTTCTATTAATATATTGGTTTTAATATCTCTGATGAACTATGATCTGATCTCATTCTTGCATCACTCCTAAATATATTACCTAGATTTGTTGCATATTTTAATATAAAAAATATAGACAAGTTTATCCCTAATCCACTTACTCTTATTTTCTAATTATATTATGAAACGAAGTGTGAAAATCAGTCTATCCTTATGATTAACAAATGAAAAGGAGATTTATATATAACTATTCCCCAAGATTATTCACTCACTTAAAATAGGATAAAGATCAAGGGGTTTATAGGGGAGCACAAAGTTGTTTGATATACATGTGGAAAGAAGGTCTACTGGAAGAAAACCCACACCCATCCTAAGAATCAACGTTAACCTTCAGGTGAGTTTTATAATTGTGTTAAATTTATATATTACTATAAATTAGGCATTATATACAGATTTAGGTGATTTAATATGTATTAAAATATAAGAACCATGTAGATTCATAAAGATTGATTCAGGGGACGTAGGTTTACATGAATTAGACTGAGCGAAAATTCTTCTGGTAACTATCTGTCACTACCACCTCATGTTTCCAATTACAATGATCCTTGTCTTCAATGGATGTTATTGTGTTCCATATATTATTTTAAGCAATATATATGTATACAAATTTTACATAGATTGACTTATTTTCATGTTCATGAGTAAATATTTACTCTTTTATATGGATATTATATAATATTATAATAAAAATTTAAATAATTTTCATTATTTGTTTTAATAAACATTCTATACAATCAAATTCAATAATGAACATACTTCACATGAATAATACCACACAAAACATTGGAATCACCAGCTAGGTCATGTAAATTTAATTACTGAATTTCACCAAGTTGGATACTTAAATTGTTTTTAACTAAAACCACATAGTTCATGGAATGAATGTTTACAAGGTATGATGACCAAATCCCAATTTAGTGGGAAAGGTGAAATAGCCAAAAATAGTCTTGAATTATTTCATACCAATGTGTATCAACCATTTATTATTTAATCATGGGGTGGATACTCCTACATCATAACATTTAATGATTGTTTTAGTATATAGGGATATGTCTAAATAATGAGGTATAAGATGAATTCATTTGATAAATATATAGAATAAAATAATGAATTTTAGAACCATATATGACGAGTGATTAAAGAAATTTTCTCAAAATGTGGTGGAGAATATCATAATCAATAATTCATTGATTATTTATGGGAGTTTGGGATTTTATCTGAACTCACTTCTCCTAATACACGTAAATGGAATGGTGTATTTGAAAATATGAACCATAACTTGTTAGACATAGAGAAATCAACATAGAGTCATTTAAATATTATATTATCATTTTTGGGATATGTCTTAAAAACAAACACACACATACTTAACCAAGTACCAAATAAATCAATCAATGTTATTTTATAAAAAATTTGGAGAGGAATATAGAGAATGTTTTTGAATTTACATGTGTGGGATAGTGAAACATTTTTTCGACTCTTTATGTAACAAAATTACACCCTGAGGAAAAAAATGTACCTTTATAGGATACCCTAATGAAATAATGGGATATTACTAATATAACCCCATATAAAAAAGGATAATAATAATAAAACCATCCATATTAATTGATAGGGAACACATAAATAAATTATATATTAGGAGAAATATAAAATTGGATGAAATCTAAACTCAAGATACACATGAATTGGTACAAAAATAGATTTTACAATCCCCATTGCAAAAGAAGCGGTTCAACAGACACAAATATTGCATATGAGTATAAGAGAGGATAGAGATATAGAATGGTATTGTTCTCTAGTCACTAATTATAGTGACTCATTATTAGTTAATAGTAATGACCTTATAACATGAAAATAAGCAGTAGGCGGTATTGATGTTGTAAAAATTCAAGAAACTATGATTTATAAGATGGAATCCATGTACCAGAACCAATTCTATATTATAGTATATCCTATAGTGGATGTCAATATTGTGAGTTTCTAAAGTTTATTAATGAGGGAGCAGGACATGGATAGAATATTCAATACCTATAAAGAATGACTAGGTGAAAAGGGTCTAAATAGGGTCAAGTCATTGACTATAATGAAACATTTTCCATAGTTTCTATGATGAAATTCATTATAATTCTAAATTTCATTCCAGTCATCCATGATAATTATATTTGGAAAATATATGTCACAAAAACCCTCATTAATATGAATATTTAGGAGAATTTATATATGAAACAATCAGAATGGATGTTAACTCCAAATGATTCCTATAATGTTTATAAATTTAAAATAACCTTTTATGGTTTAATGTAATAATCCAGGTCATGGAATATTTTTTGATGAGTGGATAATATAATTTGTCTTCATAATGAATGAAAGTAATCCTTATTTATATAATCATTTTTTTTGGATTGTGGTCATTTTATTATTACTTTGTGTTGATAGCATATTAATTATTGGAAGTGAAATATTATTCTTAGAGTCTATTAAGAAATGGATGAATAGTTCCCTCTACATGATGGTTAAATGTGAAGCGTAGTAAATATTTGGGGTCAAGATCCATTATGATAGATCCAAGAGTCTACCCAGCCTAAGATAAGGTGAATACATTGACTAGATACTTTAGGTATCTAGTATGGGGAAATCCAATAGGGTATTATTACTAATGTCACCTGGAATTATTCTATCTAGAAAAATGTGTCCTCTGAAACATAAAGAATGAAAATGAATGCTAAGGATCCCATGTGAGTTTTTGATTGGGTTAGTGATGTATGTTATGTTATGTAAAGACCCGGAAATTTCAAGGAAATTTTTTTCTTAATTTTCTTTGGAATTTTACAAGAACACAGTTTCTGACGGCGCCTGATTCCGAGGCCCGGTGTGCCCGGAATTAATTTCCGAAGTTTGGCTCGGGTACGTTCAGTGAACGAGCGAGCGGGAATTTCTATCTTTTGAACCGGTGCTCAGAATTGAAATCTGATGGCACCGATGAACTCGCAACACCGGTAATCGCTTAAGGGAACCATTACCATAGTTGCGTTTGTGCAGGAGAAGAAGTTAATTTTTGGGGTTTAATTAAAAAAAGTGAATAAAATTGTTGAATCAATTTTATTTCATGTTATGTGGTTAACTTCTCCCATGGGAAGTTGGTGGTGGGCCCACATCCATCCAACTTCCCACATGTGGATATTTGAAAGGGTGGGACCCACACGAACCCCCCACCTTTTCAAATTCCTTAAACTCTCTAACCCTCTTAACCCCTCACTTTCCTAACCCCTCTAAACCCCCCCCCCCCCCCATTTAAGTTTTGTTAACTTATCACCTCTTTAATTTTATAACATCTTATGTTAATAACTTAAGTGAGTTAAATGTGGGTTTTGAATTTTCAAACTCTTGAAATTCAAATGGTTAGGTTGTGTTAATAAAATAAGACTTGGTCTTATTTTATTATTGTTAGATTTTTACAACCTTGAGAGGATTGGGGAAGCGGTCTTCTTATTCTTCAACCTCGACAAAGAACGCGAAGAACATCGTTCTTCAACGAAGAACTTCTCTGCCGAAGAACACGGTTCTTCCGCAATGCCGTATCCGCAACGCGACGTTCTTCTTCCGCGTCGTCTCTTCCGCGACAGTTTTCCGCGACGAAATTGCCATCAACGACTTCAAATCCTCGCTTCGCGATGTCGACGTTCTTTTCCCGCGACGCCCGACCTCCGCGACGCTCGTCTTCCGCAGCTCGTTGACGAACATCGTTCCTGAACCGAGGTAGGGAATTGTTTATGAAATATTAATGAACCCCATGCTACTTCCTTCTAAATCAAAGAACGTGGATTAAATAAACATTAATTTGATTCGCAAAGATTATGTTGCGAGTTGGGTTTTTATTTTTGGTGTTCTATTATCTTTTGAGAAAAGAACGACGAGCGCGGACCAACCAATTCTTGGTTGATCCGCGGATCGTTCGTTCATGCGGATTTATGTTGAGGATTATTATTTGATTTTTTCGTGATTATTACCTTGACGATCTTCATGGATTTTAAAACCAATTGTTATCGAATAACGCGAGGGGGCCAGACCGCACAAACACGGCCGACCCTCCTCCTTTTTTTCATGTTGGTTCCTTGTGGATTGAAACGGGAAAGGCGTGGTGTCGTCACACCACGCGGAATCATGCGACAAGAAAATGCACGGTGCCGTCGCGCCATGCCGTGAAAAGAAGAACAAGGACGCAACGCCGTCGCGCCACGTCAAAGAAACCCGAAGACATCCGCGGACAGAGTCAGGCCGCGGAGAAGGGGCGCGGCGCCAACGCGCCGCGCCGGAGAACCACGAAGATGGCGCGTTTCGTTTTTGACATGCGGATTGACGGGCGACGACAAACGAGGCTGCAAGGTAATTTTGAGGCCTCCGCAGTGAAGGTCGGGTCCCAGGGGGACCACAGGCGAAGATGGCAGGAGAAACGGACCACCGGAGCGCATCCGGTGGTCTGCGGAAGACAGAGGCGGCGCGCTGTGCCGGCGCGGCGACGCGGCGGCGCTGCCGGAAGGGAGGCGGCCGGCGGTTCGCCGCCAGCCTCAATTAGCGGCGAAGGGCGGGGGAGTCGCGCACCCCGCCCGCGGTGTCCGCTGGGCCGCGCTGGCCGAGCCGCGACCGGCCGGTCAGGCCGGACCGAGCCGGCCCGGACGGGCCGCGCCGGCCGGGCCGGGTCAGGCCCAGCCGAGTCGGACACGGTTCGGGCCGACCTAGGGGGGGTCGGGCCGAGTCGGCCCGGGCCCAGACCCCCCGTTTTCGGACCACTTTTGGTCAAAAGCCCGTAACTTGAGATATGGGCCTCCAAACGATTCTCCGTCAGCAGAAACGCGATCCTTGGATCGAGGTGGTCGTTTTGGTATATCGCACTCAAGGTTACGAATTACTTTGGGTTCGTCTGAGTTGGTTCGGATACGAAACCAGCCAGGCCCTCGGAGTGGAAACGCTTATATCTTGAGCTCCGGACGTCTGATTGACGTGCCGTCGACTTTGATGGATTCCTCTAAGTGATACGGATCTTTTGGCTTACTCCGCTCGAGGTTTGGATGCCGTCGGAGTGCGGTCGGGTTGGTTCGCTCACGAAACCAACCGGGCCCCTGGAACGAGAAAGCCAATAACTCACAGACCGGGCATCCGATTGATGCGCCGTCTGTCTCGTTGAATTCCTATTGACGAGATGGAACTTTTGGCATACTTCGCCTGAGTTTTGGATGCAGTTGAGATACGGCCGGGTTGGATTGTACCCGAAATCCAACCGGGCCCCTGGAATGAAAAAGCTGATATCTTTCAGACCGGACGTCCGTTTGACGAACCATCAGCGGAGTTGGTGATCTCGTTGAGAAATGGTCCCTATGAGCATACCCTATGAGAGTTCAGGGTACAATTGAGATATGGCCGGGTTGGTTCGCACACGAAACCAACCGGGCCCCTGGGACGAAAAGGCTAGTAACTCACAGACCGAGTGTCCGATTGACGCGTCGTCTGTTGCGTTGAGACCCCTATGACAAGGCGGTCCTTTGAAATACTTCTTCGTGGGACTTTGAGATACTTGGAGTATCAACCTGTAGCTCGTGGAGCGGACCCTTCCAGAGACGAGCGTGCGAAGTACGGAAATCGTGTAGCCGACTGAGACCTGACGACTGCTTGACCGACTCGACTTCGAGTGAGTTGACTAGCCCAGTGGACGGAGCACTACTTGTGAGGTTCAGACCCATGGAGGACGGAGCACTACCTGTGTGATAGTGCAGACCCGCGGTATTCTTCCGGAGAGTACCTCAGCAGGCTACTAGGGGGTGTGCACTACTGTGTTTGGGTGACATACCTCAGCGGGAAGCACTACTGTGTTTGGGTGGCTGACCCGCGGTACTCGACAGGACGAGTACCTCAGTAGTCTTAGGTTAGTGATCAGTACCTCGGAGTCGTGACATGACCATTGTACACTCCAGAGACGGAGCTCTTCAGCAGTTACGGTTTCAATAATGAAAATCCTGGTTTGAGCTGAGACTTTTGACCTTTGTGTTTACCTCATGATTGAGATGGGTCACTTGATAACTTAGGTATATGTATGGGCATATACCTGGGTAGTGGTTATCCGTTGATTTCATGATCCTTGTCTTTCCTCATGATTGAGATGGGTTACTTGATAACTTAGGTATATGTATGGGCATATACCTAAGTAGAGGTTATCTGTTGAGATCTTCTTTGTGGTTATCCTTGTTGGTTTTAGAGAGACCTTGAGGGTCTCGGGGTCCCTACTGAGTATCGTTATACTCACCCCTGCACGGGCTATGCCCGCACCTCGTTGTGTTGATTGCAGACGATGGGCAGTGCTGACAGAGGCCGAGTGTTCGAGGACTGGACGGTACCCGGAGGTGGACCACACGACGAGTCAGTATCTAGAGGAGTACTTCACGGCGAGACGTCACACAGAGGTGGTTGACGGGCGAGAGCGTTGAGGAGGCTATCTATACCTACCCTTCAGGTAGGATCCGAGGAGGATGACCCAGGAGCTGCTTCCTTCTTCCATCTGTTGCCTTTTTCTGTTGTACTTTCGTTCAGTTGTAGTTGTACTTTCTTTTGGGTTTGTATTCTGGCCCATTTACTTTTCAGCACTTCTCTTGTACTTAGTGTTTACTTTTTTCGCTTTCTTACTCTATGGTGGTTGTTTTCTTTTATAAAGGCAATGCCTTCCCAGTTATCGGGATTTACGCCTTTGGTGCTAGTCGCCAGCCTCTGGCCTATGGAAGGCGGGCTTGGGGTAGTCACGGCATGGGCCCCGAGGACGGGTCGTGACAAATTGGTATCAGAGGAGTAGGTTCTACCGCAGAACTTATACCTCTGGTATTTTCTTTCTGTGAAGCAATAGTGTTAAGGGTACCGAGTGTGGTCTTCAGTTCAGGGAGTCCAGTGTTGGTGCGGCCGGCTGACGTATCCATACACCCGGACCCTGACAACTAAATTCCGACTTTGTGTACGAAAACACGGATTGCATGTTTGTTTTCCATAAGTTTTATTTAAATATCAGCTCAAACTAGGTCATCTCACCAGGTATAATCGTTTGACCGTGTCACGTTGTTTCTTTCAGGATGCCTTTTCTCGGACGACCCGCTAGATCCCAGAGGGATGTGCGTGCTGACAGCCTGTCGAATGACGAGGCTTCGGTACAGGGCCCTCTTGCAGTTGAGGCACCAGCGGAAGCACCAGCGGTACTACCATACGTTGGGCCACCGATGCCACTAGCCCCAGCAGTAGGCGATGCACGTCGCTTGAGTGCACTGCATGAGTTCCAGCGCCAGAGGCCACCCAGGTTCCAGGGAGGGACGGACCCACAGGCGGATGAGGATTGGCTGGAGGCTGTGGTGAGAGTCTTCAGGCTAGTGGGGACGCCGGCAGACTTCATGGTGATCTTTGCTGCCAGCCTCCTTCAGGCAACATCAGGCAGGTGGTGGAGCCACTTGTTTCAGTTTTGCGACGGTATGGCCTTCGCATGGGAAGACTTCGAGACATTCTTTAGGGTGGAGTTTGTGCCAGTAGCTCTACACCCCGAGCGTGTACAGGAGATTCTACCTTTGTCGCGTGTTTTACGATCTGTAGCCGAGTCATCTGTGGGAAGTAGACAGATGATGCAGAGGTCCAGGAGGACCAGACCAACAGTTGGACGATCTCGGGTTTTAGGACCGGTGGTTCGGGGCACCCAAGGTGGGGTCAGATCCAGGCGTGCCAGAAATAGACAGTGTTACTCATGCGGCGGGAAGGGTCACCTGGCACGTGACTGTCCGACTCCTCGTACAGTTGATCCGCAGGCGTTGGAGGATCCACCAAGGCAGTAGAGCTCTGGGAGCAGGTGGACAGGAGCGGAACTAGTGGATACGTCCCTTGTACTTCTAGTTCCATGTTGCTGTTGTATTCATGTCTTTGTACTATGAGCTGCAATAATAAAAAATACACTTATCTTTGTTTGCTTTCCTGTCCTTTTGTTGGGTTGATACTGAGTGGTCCCGGTTAAAACTGTTGACTTGAACCTCACTTTCGATATTTCTACTGGAGGATACCCAGCGACCTCACACTGATGCCGACAGTGTGACTTGACCCTTGGAGGCGAGAGTGACAGTTGGATCTCTTAGTAGTTACATCGAGGCCTTACGATGTCATCCATGGCATGAATGCGTCATTCATGTCAGGATTGACTGTATTAGGCAGTGGGTGTGGTTCATCCAGGGGATGAGACCGAGTTTCTCTTTTCGGAAAAACAGAAATTTTAGCAGCTCTTTCATATCACAGGCAAAGCAGGTGCAGATCATCCAGGAGCAGATGAAGACTGCATAGTGCAGTAAGAAACAGGAAACTGGCTCCAGTCTTAGAGACTCGAGCGTGTTAAATGTTAAAGAAGGGGAAGCTTAAAGGAGAGATGAGTCTACGAAGCAGCAGACGTGGAGGCAGAGCTAGGAGAGCAGCATGAAGTGGTGTACATCCTAACATGGTACAACCACCCGCCTTAGTTATTCCCTCCAGGCTCAGGGAGCTGGAGGGAGGAGGAAGAGTGCTGATGCATGCGGTCAAGGAGTGTGACCCAATGGCTCTAGAAATAATTCAAGGGATAGTCTGTGTCTACTACTAGCTATTGTAGTAACGGACGTCGATATGAATCATTCCTTGCTTTCACAAATCTTGTTCCAGACCTAGAGTTTCCGGTAAGCCGTGGACTTGACCCTCACATCTGGAGATACCTTGGGAGGAGACTCTATAATCACACTTACACCGACGGTGTGGTCAGACCCTCGAGGCAATAGTTCTAGTTGGAATCTCTTGGTGGCAGCGTCGAGGCCTTACGACGTTAGTTTGAGTATGGAATGGCCAATAACTGTTCATACTCAAATTGATGGTTTTAGGAAAACGTCGGGATGGGTTTTCCTTGGTCGGCGAAAAGGAAACCCCAGGAAGCAAAGTAATTGGATACCTCTAGAGTTCGAGGATGACGATCACGTCCTTATACGGGTCTCACCTCGACAAAGTTTACGGAGTTGTGGCCAAGGCGGCAAGTAAACTCTGAGGTTCAACGGAACTTTCTAGGTCCAGAGCTAGTAAGGAGAGGTGGTTTACCGCTTGACCCATCCACCTCAGTTGCACCAGGTGCACGATGACTTCCACGTATCTCAACTGAAGAGATACGTGTTCGACCCTTCGCATATCATCGACCATGAGGAGCTAAACAATGGCGATGAGGTGTTTTTCACAGAGGTTCCAGTGGGGATCGAGGATCGACAGGAGTGGATCCTACGAGGACGATCGATTCCTCGGGTGAGCATTCTCTGGCAGTACGGAACCTCCAGGTAAGCACATGGGAGCGGAAGGCTCAGATGCATGCTCTGTACCACTTTTGTGACCCTAGTTTGTGTTGAAGCTTTACGGGGACGTAAATCCCTGAGGTGGGAGTAATGTAAAGACCCGGAAATTTCAAGGAAATTTTTTTCTTAATTTTCTTTGGAATTTTACAAAAACGTAGTTTCTGACGGTGCCTGATTCCGAGGCCCGGTGTGCCCGGAATTAATTTCCGAAGTTCGGATCGGGTACGTTCAGTGAACGAGTGAGCGGGAATTTCTATCTTTTGAACCGGTGCTCGGAATTGAAATCTTATGGCACCGATGAACTCGCAACGCCGGTAATCACTTAAGGGAACATTTACCATAGTTGCGTTTGTGCGGGAGAAGATGTTAATTTTTGGGGTTTAATTAAAAAAAGTGAATAAAATTGTTGAATCAATTTTATTTCATGTTATGTGGTTAACTTCTCCCATGGGAAGTTGGTGGTGGGCCCACATCCATCCAACTTCCCATGTGTGGATATTTGAAAGGGTGGGACCCACACGAACCCCCCACCTTTTCAAATTCCTTAAACTCCCTAACCCTCTTAACCCCTCACTTTCCTAACCCCTCTAAACCCCCCATTTAAGTTTTGTTAACTTATCACCTCTTTAATTTTATAACATCTTATGTTAATAACTTAAGTGAGTTAAATGTGGGTTTTGAATTTTCAAACTCTAGAAATTCAAATGGTTAGGTTGTGTTAATAAAATAAGACTTGGTCTTATTTTATTATTGTTAGAGTTTTACAACCTTGAGAGGATTGGGGAAGTGGTCTTCTTCTTCTTCAACCTCGACGAAGAACGCGAAGAACACCGTTCTTCAACGAAGAACTTCTCTGTCGAAGAACATGGTTCTTCCACGATGCCGTATCCGCGACGCGGAGTTCTTCTTCCACGTCGTCCCTTCCGCGACGGTTTTCCGTGACGAAATCTCCATCAACGACTTTGAATCCTCGCTTCGCGACGTCGACTTTCTTTTCCCGCGACGCCCGACCTCCGCGACGCTCGTCTTCCACGACTCATTGATGAACACCGTTCCTGAACCGAGGTAGGGAATTGTTTATGAAATATTAATAAACCCCATGCTACTTCCTTCTAAATCAATGAATGTGGATCAAATAAACATTAATTTGATTCGCAAAGATTATGTTGCGAGTTGGGTTTTTATTTTTGGTGTTCTATTATCTTTTGAGAAAAGAACGACGAGCGCAGACCAACCAATTCCAGGTTGATCCGCGGATTGTTCGTTCATGCGGATTTATGTTGAGGATTATTATTTGATTTGTTCGTGATTATTACCTTGATGATATTCGTGGGTTTTAAAACCAATTGTTATCGAATAACACGAGGGGGCCGGACCGCACAAACACGGCCGACCCCCCTCCTTTTTCATGTTGGTTCCTTGTGGATTGAAATGGGAAAGGCGTGATGTCGTCGCACCACGCGGAATCATGCGACAAAAAAATGCGCGGTGCCGTCGCACCGCGCCGTGAAAAGAAGAACAAGGACGCAACGCCGTCGCACTGCGTCAAAGAAACCCGAAGACATCCGCGGACGGAGTCGGGCCGCGGCGAAGGGGCGGGGCGCCAACGCGCCGCGCCAGAGAACCACGAAGACGACGAGTTTCGTTTTTGACGTGCAGATTGACGGGCGACGAAAAACGAGGCCGCAAGGTAATTTTGAGGCCTCTGTAGTGAAGGTCGGGTCCCAGGAGGACCACAGGCGAAGACGGTAGGAGAAACGGACCACCAAAGCGCATCCGGTGGTCTGCAGAAGGCGGCGGCGGTGCACCACGCCGGCGCGGCGGCGCCGGTGACCGGTGGCGGTGGCGCGCCGCCGGCCTCAATTAGCAGCGAAGGGCGGGGGAGCCGTGCACCCCGCCCGCGGTGTCCGCTCGGCCGCGCTGGCCGAGCCACGGCCGGCCGGTCGGGCCGGACCGAGCCGGCCGGGCCGGGCCGGGTCAGCCCCAGCCGGGTCGGACCCGGTTCGGGCCGACCCAGGCGGGGTCGGGCCGGGCCCAGACCCCCCGTTTTCGGACCACTTTCGGTCAAAAGCCTGTAACTTGAGCTACGAGACTCCAAACGACTCGCCGTCAGCGGAATCGTGATCCTTGGATCGAGACGGTCGTTTAGGTATATCGCACTCAAGGTTTCGGATTACTTTGGGTTCAGTCGGGTTGGTTCGGATACGAAACTAACTGGGCCCTCGGAGCGGAAAGGCTTATATCTTGAGCTCCGGACGTCCGATTGACGTGTCGTCGACATTGATGGATTCCTTTAAGTGAGATGGATCTTTTGGCTTACTCTGCTCGAGGTTTGGATGCCGTCGGAGTGTGGTCGGGTTGGTTTGCTCACGAAACCAACCGGGCCCCTGGAACGAGAAAGCCAATAACTCACAGATTGGGCGTCTGATTGACGCACCGTCTGTCTCGTTGAATTCCTCTTGATGAGACGGAACTTTTGGAATACTTCGCCCGAGTTTTGGATGCAGTTGAGATACGTCCGGGTTGGATTGTACCCGAAATCCAACCGGGCCCCTGGAATGGAAAAGCTGATATCTTTCAGACTGGACGTCCGTTTGACGAATCGTCAGTGGCGTTGGTGATCTCATTGAGAAACGGTCCCTATGATCATACCTTATGAGAGTTCGGGGTACAGTTGAGATACGGCCGGGTTGGTTCGCACACGAAACCAACCGGGCCCCTGGAACGAAAAGGCTAGTAACTCACAGACCGGACGTCCGATTGACGCGTCGTCTGTTGCGTTGAGACCCCTATGACGAGGCGGTCCTTTGAGATACTTCTTCGTGGGACTTTGAGATACTTGGAGTATCGACCTGTAGCTCGTGGAGCGGACCCTCCCAGAGACGAGTGTGCGAAGTACGGAAACCGTGTAGCCGACTGAGACCTGACGACTGCTTGACCGACTCGACTTGGAGTGAGTCGACTAGCCCAGTGGACGAAGCACTACTTGTGAGGTGCAGACCCATGGCGGATGGAGCACTACCTGTGTGACAGTGCAGACCCACGGTACTCGTCCGGAGAGTACCTCAGCAGGCTACTAGGGGGTGTGCACTACTGTGTTTGGGTGACATACCTCGGCGGGAAACACTACTGTGTTTGGGTGGCTGACCCGCAGTACTCGACAGGAGGAGTACCTCAGCAGTCTTAGGTTAGTGAGAAGTACCTCGGAGTCATGATAGGACCACTGTACACTCCAGAGACGGAGCTCTTTAGCAGTTACGGTTTCGATAATGAAAATCCTGGTTTGAGCTGAGACTTTTGACCTTTGTGTTTACCTCCTGATTGAGATGGGTCACTTGATAACTTAGGTATATGTATGGACATATACCTGGGTAGTGGTTATCCGTTGATTTCATGATCCTTGTGTTTCCTCATGATTGAGATGGGTTACTTGATAACTTAGGTATATGTATGGGCATATACCTAAGTAGAGTTTATCTGTTGAGATCTTCTTTGTGGTTATCCTTGTTGGTTTTAGAGAGACCTTGAGGGTCTCAGGGTCCCTATTGAGTATCGTTATACTCACCCCTGCACGGGTTATGCCCACACCTCGTTGTGTTGGTTGCAGATGACGGGCAGTGCTAACAGAGGCCGAGTGTTCGAGGACTGGACGGTACCCGGAGGTGGACCACATGACGAGTCAGTATCTGGAGGAGGACTTCATGGCGAGATGACACACGGAGGTGGTTGACGGGCGAGAGCGTTGAGGAGGCTATCTGTACCTACCCTTCAGGTAGGATCTGAGGAGGACCACCCCGGAGCTACTTCCTTCTTCCAGCTGTTGCCTTTTGCTATTGTACTTTCGTTCATTTGTCGTTGTACTTTCTTTTGGGTTTGTATTCTGTCCCATTTACTTTTCAGCACTTCTCTTGTACGTAGTGTTTACTTTTTCCACTTTCTTACTCTGTGGTGCTTGTTTTATTTTATAAAGGAAATTCCTTCCCAGTTATCGGGATTTACGCATTTGGTGCTAGTCTCCAGCCCCTGGCCTATGGAAGGCGGGCTTGGGGTAGTCACGGCACGAGCCCCGAGGACGGGTCGTGACAATGTTGTGTATTAGGAAAGATAATGGTTAATAATCATGTGTGGAAGGAAGATATCCATATCACGTAGGTGACCAAAATTTAATGGTAGTAAAGACTATCTATATGTATAAGAGTTGTACTAAGGATATGTTCCTGGTCTATAATGGAAATGAAGAAGTAGTATATAGGGGATTTAAATATTCTTGTTTCAAAATAGATTAAGAAGATATGAAACCAAAAATAGGATACATCATCCCACTGAATGGAGTTGTTGTGATCTAAAAGAGCTTAATGATGGATGTGGTCACATATTCTACAGCTTAATTCAAGAATATTATAGATTTTAGGTTTGTTAATGAAGCAGTATGGAAAACAATTATCCAAGATCATAACATGAAAATTATAAGTAACGATCCTATCACGATATATTTTGATAGTACTACAATGGTGGATCTCAAAAAGAAGCTAAGGTCACATTAGTGGACAAAGTATATACTTTAGAAGTACCAAATCATGATTGATTTTTTTATACAGGTTAGTTTTCAGTTATAATTATTATAGAAAAAGTAAACATCTTGGACCCCTTGAATCCACAGAAACATAATTCTCATTTGTACTATAGTAGACTGAATGTTGTATGTAGTTGGATCTAGTATAATTTTATGTTTCTTGGAGTTTTTGTATTAATACCCAACTGATACAACATTAATTAAATTAATATTTGATAAAATGATTAATAAAACATAATTTTATATATATATCATTTTTCAACATGACATTAATGTAATCATGTCTTAGTTTGCCATTCGCATTCATTAATTCATAGTAGTTCCCGCGATGATGATAACCTTAATGTTATATTATGATGTAGTTAAATATAGTTATATGGTTTTATAATTTACTATGATAGAATACATAGTTTATAGACTATTATGTGTGAGTACCCATATGTAGATAAAGATTCTCTTTCGGATGATTACACTTAGAAATCTTTATGATGGGATATTATTTGAATCGTCTCCCCCGAAGGAATTATGAATGATTTGGTGTAATCCAATATTCTAATTTTAGTGATTTTTTAATGGTATTTAGAATTTAATATTATAATTGATTCCAGTAATGACACACACACATAGATTTATATATTAAAAATATCATGCCATATGTTGGAATGAATTAGGGTATATTGGGTGCATCATGATTGTTATTTAATAAATATATAACTCGAGGAATGATTTTCCCATCCTTCTTTATATAATCCTTTATATTATCCCTTTTATTAGTGTATAGCTATCATATTAATTTACATGTCCATGGGGAAGGAAAAATCAAGAACATAATTTGATGACACAGATGTGGAGCACGATTGATGAGATATTGATAAAATGGATTATATTACAAAATGTGTGTTCATATGTAGATGCCAAAGTTGAAGAATTATGTTCATTCTCTTGGGTTCATTGAACCATTTCTAGATAGTAATCATGGAAATTATTCAAGTTTTCTTAATGCTTGTGGGAATATTTCTAGATGGGGGACACACTAAGTGAATCCATTGATCTCAATTAAATTCTATTTGAATTTAATTTTTTTACTGAACATTTTTCAAAAGAATTAAGTATAATTTTATTAATTTTTTATTTGTTTCTAACATCCACAAGGTAATAAATAATTTCTTTATTTTATTATGTGAATATCTGATAAATATTTATTCATTATATTGTGAATAAGATATTTTCATACTTATTGATTAATAATATATTTAATTAAAAATCTATTTGGGTATTCAAAAAATGTCGAGGATGATGAAAAAACCAAGACCACATCCATTGGTAAATAAGAATTTATCACCCACTGAAAATATATTTATCTTAATTCATGTAATCATATACCATAAAATAATATTATTATTATAATTAAATTACATGGGTTTTTTAAATATTATTATATTATTTGAGGGAATGTTCACAATTGTATAAGATTTTAACATAAATCCTAGCTCTAAAAATAGATGGTTACCTCTATTACATAGGGAAAAAATGATAATATAGAATAATTTCACTAAATAGAATCCTTTATATTGAATTTTCCTCCTCTATTCCTATTAATAATGAGAAGAACTATTTCAAGTATAAAGGAACATTATCCATCAATACGACCTATGTTAGAAAATTAATTCACCACACTAGCACTAGAAATTAAATTGTTCACATTAAGAGATTAGAGGAGCATTCATGGGCCCCCACTGGAGGTATTATACACTTGGATCCTCCAAGAGTAACAAAGGTAATTTGAATAGGGTTTATGCCAGATCAACACCATCATTAAAGAATGGAACCAAAGATGTGGTAATAATTTAATCAAATATAATTAAATTATTTTTAAATTTAACTTTTAATATCCCCTATCAGAGTTTGGGTAATTTCTAAATTAAAATAAATTGTAATTTGACACCCACTAAAGGCACTTCTTTAACACCTAGGACCTTCAGCTCCAAGTTCATGTATATTGATGTGGACAATACATTTAATTATTTTCTAGAGCTACCATGGATTTACATTAATATTATAGAAGCTTTTTCCAACCATAAATGTTTTAGATAATCTATTTATAGAATAATTATGTTAATTTATAGAAATAAATCTTCTTTTCACTCCTTTAAATAATTTAACATTGATGTAAGATAATATAAAAGAGAAGAAAAATTATTAATGTAAGATACACATAGGTAGATACTCCTAATATTTTTGAGGCCACTCAGGTTATCCCTTGGAATAAAGTGAAGGAAATATTCTTATTACCCATATATAATATTAAAAAAATAAAGTTGAAATTTAGAAATCATGTTGTACTCTTATACAAGGGGAAATATCCCCATATAACTTTCCTCTCTTATGATGCATAGGTGGATGCATTTATTAAATCATCATTGTCTATAGCAGAGAAGATTATCATGAAACCTTTACGCATTGATCTTATAAGGACTTGTGTCCCAATTCTAGTGATATAATTTATTGTGTGATAATTTTGAATGGATTAGTTGTGGGAAAATTTAAACCATATGATTTATTAGGGGGAATTTTTCATCTAATAATTTTGATTTTATTTATTATGTTTGATAATGAATTATTAAGTGTTTTTTATAATATTTTTTTTTATTCAGGAATTAATGTGTTTAATAATTACTTAGTATAGGTTTCACATATATTTTATAACTAAATTTTCAAACAAGTACCTATTCGGAGGGCACCATGCACCCATTGGATTTGGATGTGGCCTTGATATCCTAGTATAAGGACACAACTTTAAACGTTATATCATTAGAAAATTTATGAGGATAATATTAGTTTAGTGATTTATAGAACTGGGACTAAATCATACCTAGTAAATCCATACTTTACAAGTGTACACTTATATTCAATATCCACTGATTTTTTAAAAAATTATTAAAATGAAAACAAGCTTTTTTTAAGATCAATCTTAAAAAATTTCTCATTATATAATCCATGTATATATTCATCCTTATTTCCAATGGAAATAATTTTAAAACATTGGATGAGAAAAATATCATAGTAAGTTATAATAAATGAAGGTAACTATTAGTGTAGTGAAATTTCATAAAAACATTTTTTTAAAAACATACCCCTTTACCTTGAAAAAGAAATCATCATTTTAAGAGGTTCATTGTGTTATTTTTTAAAATCAAAATATTTTCATGAAAATTGATAAGTAATAATATAAGAGTAAATTTGGTAATGTGGAACATAATTCTACATATCACTCTAAAAAATTGAATAAACAGTATGTACATCCACCAACTCTAGAGTACCCAATGCATTGGAGGTTATAGCATAAAAACTCATCCTTGGTTTATCATAGAATAATTTGTCATTGATTTAACACATAAAAATCCTTCATTGGTTTATCATGTAACCAAAAGTAATTGTTTTTTCATTTAACCATCCATCACTATAAAAAATCTCCAAGACTCAAAACATATACATAAATCATGAAATACTTCATTACAAAAACAGTCTTTGAGGAAAATAATCTTTTCATTTTGAAATCACTCATTTTGAAAATTTCCCACATACAGTGGAAAAATTTTACTTGAATGTAAACATATAAACATGTAAGTAAATAATCATAATAATAAAGTGACATGATGGTTGGAAATCCTTTAAATTACATATATATAATAAATACATTTTTTTTAAAAAAATATTAAAATAGGATTTTTTTTTTAATCAAAATTCACTTATAAACATCATATAACTAAATAAAGCTTTAATAAAATTAATTAATTAAGTATATTAATTATAAATATTAATAAAATAAGTTGAAAATAAACATAATATATTCCACATTCAAATCACACATAATCATAGAAATACAAAATTATGAAGTAGATGTTTGACCCAAAGAAAGTAAATTGGGTTAAGAATTACCTAACCTCATGTTGGAATAACTTCAAATGTGTTAAAACACATGTATAATGGTTGAAATAATGTTTTTAATTTATTAGAAAAATATATTAATATTTATGATACCTTATAATATTATTTTATAACATCTTCCAACATGTTCATTAATAATATTTCATTATTTTCATTATTTTGTGTGCATTCGTTTCAGGGTTTCACAGTCATTTCATTTGACTATAATTATGTATTTTCTTTTCAAATGCCAATAATACCCCATACCATATATGAAATGGTATTCATGACCTTCCATAAGTTTAAATAGACCCATTTATCATTTTTTTTCTTACATGATAATGATTCAATTGATAAAATGTTAATGATAGATGTTTATTTATTTATTTTTGGTTTTTCAAAACATAGAGAACTAGTTTTATTTTATTTAATATTAATTCTATATATGTAAATACTAACCCTAAAAATATCATACTTTAGAGATTTTATAATAGAATTCAGATTATTATATTTTTGGGATCATTTTATTTTTAGAGTTTTAGATAATTTGGACTAAATCATATATAGTAAACCCATACATTATAAGTGTACACATATAATCAGTACCCATTTCTTCCATAGAAAAAAACAAATAAATTAATAGCATGGATTCTTTTAATGATCAATATTCAATATTTTACCTTTTATCTCATACTTATATCTATTTTACCTTATAGCACATGAAAAAAATTAAAACATTGGATAAGAACACAATCAAAGTAGGTGATAATAAAATAAAGGAAACCATTGGTCCAATAAAAACCCAAAAAAATATTTCATAAAAAAAATTACCTCTATACCCAAAAAGAGGAATCATTATTTAAAAAAATATGATTATCATACATTTTGAAAATCAATAAATTTTAAAGAAAACTCATTATAAAGAATATAAAATAAAATTAGGATCCTTGGTACATCATTTTCTATATCACACATTCAAATAGAGTAACATATATGGAAAGCCGCCAACTCTATAGTACCCAATTCATTGGAGTTTTAATGTAACCACCCATCTAGGGTTTATCACAGAACCACCCATCATTGGTTAATCACATAAACACCCATCATTGGTTTATCACATAACCACCAACTATTATATTATCACATAACCACCCTTCATTATGGACAATTACCAAGAACCATAACATAAACATATATCATGAATGATTTCATCGTAAAAAAACTATTTTAAGAAGTTAACTTTTCTATTTGAAATCAACCATTTCGAAAAACTATGCATGTAAATTAAAAAAAATTATTTGAATGTAATCATTTAAAATTGTAAGGAAAGATAAAAAATATTAATGTTATATGAATGTGGGAAATTATTTTCATTCCATTTATATAGTTAAAACACTATTTTTAAAAAGGAACTATAAAATAAGATTTTTAATAGAATCCCCATACAAAAATCATATCATTGGAGTGAGTGACATTCAAATTAATCAATTACGTGTATTATCTTTAAATACAAATTAATCTAGTGAAAAAAATAAAATTATTCAAAATTATGATCATGCATAATCTTATCAATAAATATTTAAGAAGAAGATGTTTAACCTAAAGAATGGATGTCAGGTTAAGAATTCCATTACCTCATATTATAATTCCTTCAAACATGTTCAAACCTCATGTATAATATATTAAATAATTTTATTAATTTATTTCATAACTATATTCATATTTATAATACCATATATGATCGTCTTATAAAATTTTACCATCCATTAATTAATAATATTTTATTATTTTCAATGTTTCTGGTGCATTTGTTCCAATTTTTCATGGTTAGTTCATTTGCAGATAATTATAGATTTTATTATAAATTGGAAACACTACTCTAAAATTTAAAAGGAATGGTATTAATGCACATCCATAAGTTTAAATAGACCCTTTAATTATTTTTATTTCTTACACGAGGATGATTCATTAGATACAACAATAATGATAATTGTTTAGTTTATTTTTGGAGGTTTTCAAACATCGTGAACATGTTTAATTTTGTTTAATATTATATTTATTTATTATATCTATAACATTATGTATGTTATAATATATGTAATATACCTTCTTGTTTTAAGTTTTTCACCCTCTGGCTATTTCCTTTTTCCCTGGTGGCCAAGTCTTGTTCGTAGACGGAAAGCATTTATAGAAGAAAATGACCTAAAGTTCAGTTATGTATGCTTGTTGGATATTAATAGATCTTAGGTATGAATTGGTTAAGTGTTTCATGTGTCATTAGTAATTTTATAAGCATTAAAAGGCGTTTTGGTTGTTTAAAAAAATGGTTTGAAAAATCCATTTTAGAATAATTACACGTCATGTAAATGGATTACATGCCACATAACTATTTAAATGATTTAGTAAAATAAATCTAAGGTGATTAGTTTTTTGAAAAAAACCATTAAAAACATTTACATGTCATGTAATCACATTACACGCCATGTAAATTCGCAAACTACTATTTTAAACATGTCTTGTGGTTTTTTTTCTTCAAATATACTGTATCTTCTCTCCTCTCAAACTTAGGTCATTCTGTATGTGATTTTGGGGTTCCAAATTCCTTCTGGAGGTCTTAATTTTGTGTCAAATCTATGGTATGTTCTTTAGGTTAGGTTTTCCCCTTCTCTCCCTTGGTTATCAAACTATTGCAGTAAAATCCATTGACCAATTTTGTTGTTGGTTTTGATCTTGATTAGTCTTGTTATTAGAACCTATTTTCAATCATCTACAACATAACCCTCATGGGAGTTTTCCATTTGAAGCATTGTTAGATCATCGGTTAAAGTATGTGGGTTTAAATCTGAACCATATGGTTTTATAGTTTCCATATTCACACAATATTATGATTTCCCCATCATTGTGTGTTGGTAAATCAATTAAATAAATGAAATCCTTATTCAATAAAGTCTTCTATTTGTAATTTACTTTTGACCTAGATTATGTCTTTCCATGTTGTGATCTAATCATGATTATAATTGAACAATAAAATGACTTAATGTATGTTTAACTATATACATGACCTAGAGTGATTTCTTAATATAGAGTCCCTAAATTATGGAATATTTCTTATTGATATAACTAATAATAAATTGTGCTATAAATTTATGTGTTATTTAAAATAACAATGGTAATACGAATAATTAACAATTGAGATATATGAGAAGATATTATGATATCCATGATGTATGACAGGGGTTGTGTTCGATGTTGTAATGCTTGTATATTAGGCTTGGTCTGGGTAATTGCACCTATATATGTATCAATGATGATATTGAGTGGGCTTGGCTTAGTCTAAATTGTAATTATTATTGAGATTGGGATATTCCAAGTACCATGTTGGGATGCTCATATATCTTTCACTCAAATGTTGTAATGATTATAGGCCTTTGACCTAGATTGTTTGTTGTGAAATTACCGTGGTTACAAAGTTGTGGTTGTAATGGGTGTAATACATGCTTGGAGATATTATAGAATGGCACCAAATAATGTTATTTTTAAAGGCCTATATGGTGCTGGTAGGCATGGTTGTAATACATGATAAAATATATGACACAAAGCCAAAGTAGGTTTTTTTGTATTTTATTAATTGTTAAATTAATTAATACACCTGCTAATCACTATATGGAATAATCTTATTATCATACTAGTTTTGTTTTGAAATAGTGGTTTTGACCTATTGAGTTATACTCAAAAACTATTCAGGAAGATTTTTGGTACCTGAAAAGATTTTTTGGAAGCTTGTTTGGACAAGGGAAAAGGACCTAGCTGTTCATTTATTGTTTGATGTTGGGGTTTAGTTTGGTGATGAGACAATCATGGGGTTTGGTACTTGGTACATTGATTCTTTTATTGTAATATGATATAATTTTTTTATTATTATAGCATGAAATTTATTTATAATACATCACATCATTACATTATTCCTTGATTATATATTAGATTATCCAGTTGGATTTCACTATTTTTTTATGAATTTTATTCACTCTAATTATTTTACTTTTTATTATGAATTGTTTCTTCTACCATGAAACTTTATATCATGAGTTATAGTATACAAAATATACATTTCACACCCCCAATTATTGTCTATAGACTATGAAATATGGGGATGGGCACTTGAGTTATCATAACCAACCCATTTCGGCCATGTGAGAGAGTTATAGATTGAGGGACATCACATAGTGGTATCGAAGATTCTATTTCAATATTCATTTAAATTACTATTTGGGAAAGGTAGGAAGGATACTAGGATGTGTTGGGACATTGTAATGACCTTTTACATGATAGTAATAAACCCATGTATGGTGGAATATCCGAGTAATTGGGGATGATATTTTTATTTATGTTGTGTGACTTTTACATTTGATATTATTTCAACTTGGGTGATTTACATGCAGTGTGAGGCTATTTTTTTATGATGTTGTTATATATTCAGTTCTGTAATCATGGATCAATATTGTGCGAGCTGAAAATACATGCATAATAATAGGAACGTAAGGATGTATTAGCATGCATTGTTCATAATAGGGGCATATCAATTTATTCATGTGATATATTATTTCTTTTTAAACTATTTTATGAGAAATCTTTATCATTGGAGAAATCAAATAAGTTATTTTGTATGCTAAAATACTTTTAATTTGTTTATAGATAGACTAAGAGCTATTTGTTCTCTATTCTAGTCCCTTGTCCTACTTTATTTGTTGCAATTTAGTTCCCTATGTTGTGTGTTTTTCTTGTAGAGGAAATGGCACCTCATCAAATTCTAATTGAGTATTGGGATAGTGGAAATAAACACGCTCTGAACATTGTTAAACCTAATCTTTATGTAGATCCTGAGGAGAATATGGATGTTTAGATTCATGATCACTTCCGAATCATCATATGATCCATGGAAATATATTTTTTGTACCATTAATTAGATATATGAGATGACAAGAGAGTTTTAGCATCATCATCCTCCCTTGTTAAGTCGGGATGGGGGACCCCAGGAAGCTAAGTTATGGAATGAGTTGGTCCACAAAATCATCAAGTATCTTGAATCAAACGCATATAGAATGGTAAATATTACTGTACATGTCCTTTGTAGACATTCCATGAATTGATAGGGAATTATGGAGGAATCTAGTATCAAGATGATCTAGCATGTATGGAATTAGTTTTGAAGTTCCTAACGCATTTCTATCATGTGACCTTTAGTAATGAGAAAGCATGCAAGTTCATGTAGTTTAAGTAGTGTGGTTTGAAAGTGTTAGACTATGCTATACTTTTCTTTGACCTACAACATTTTACAATATCCTTGTATACTGATGAGATCTACTAGGTGAGATATTTCCAAAATGAAATTTGTTCTGAAATCAGTCCATTGGTAAATTTTTTCCTTTTTTTATATTTGAAGATGTGATAGATTATGAATTCATCACAGAAATCAATATAAGAGAGTCCCCAAAAAGAATCCATGATATTTTGGTAGGAAAAATTGGGAGTTATTCTACGAGTGGTAAGAAGTGTCGTTATGATAATTTCCTCAAAGTAAGTAGTGTACAGATCAGTTTGGAAAGCAGAAAACCATCTCTAGACAATGTTTTGTTCCAATGATATCGGTGTGGAAATGTTGGATCGAAGCACATTTAGTGTCCTTACCACACATTCAAGTGTTGTATATGTGGATGGATGGGCCATCTTTAGAGGTTCTGTGTGAACTTTTGATGGTATACCTGTGGAAAAGGATCATTACATGCACTAGATTAAGGAAGGGTATCAACTACTCCTCACCTAGATGATAGTAGGAGTTCAACATGCCATTCTGGCTAAAGTAGGGGGTTTGATACCCTAGTGCATATGAAACATTACCAAGATATAGAAAGACTCAAGTTAGTAATACTAGAGCCTAGGGTAGAGGGACAAGTCAATTTCACATTATGTAGATTACTCTGGAAAACATGGATGCATGATCATCTATTTATAGAGGTACGAATCTTATATCATCTAACTTAGCTTCTGTTTTATTTGACATCAGAGCATCAAATTATTTTCTATCACCTCTTTTTGAAAATGCTTTGGGATTGGATGTGGAAATCACAGATGGTGTTTTAACCATTAACACCATATTGGGATCAGTCTAAAAATATAAAATGTTGCATGGAATGTTATCCAGATATTATTGTTAATCATTTCTTTTAGGAACCATTCATGCATGAAATGAGAGGATTTGACATGATTCTTGGTTTATATCTGTTATTTATATAATAGTATCATATAATATATTATAGTAAAATGTTTAATTTCCTATCTTAAGAAGTAGGATGTTATTCTCACAAGGTTTATTGAGAACTTCAGGCAAGTCTTACAGGACTAATCTAATGTATTTTGGATTGTCTCACTGCTCAAATAACTAGTCTTTATCCCAATAATGGTGGAATTTAGTAGATTTATTTTCCTCCAATGGTATATCATTTTCTAGATTTCTTTCTTGGTGAGTTATATGTGTTACCTGTAATACCCCAAGCTTCCACGGTACATTTCCCTTGGAATAATGCAGAATCTTTTGTTGTATGTAGCTTGGAGTTTTAACACACCACGACCAATCAAACTAACCGTTACGAAAAGTAATACCCACTTTTTGAAATTTAATAAATTTTATTTTTCAAAATATACTTCATTTTTGGATTCATATTATCAATTTTATCTTAGGGTTATTTTTTTATTTTTCTGAAAACATTCAATTTTTTATGAATAGTGACAAACACTGCATCATAGTTTAAAACGGACTTTTTATTTAATTAATTAGCTATTTTATTTTATTTTATTTTAGGTCAAAATAGATACATAATACCTATATATGTTCAATTTCATTCATTGAAGTCATTTTATAATAAGTTTATATATATATAATTTTATTGAACTTTTTACCCTCTTTTACCCAACTTCTAGGGGAATTTGAAAATTTGCATAAAATTATTTTTACCACTTCTGTGAGTTGAATTTAAAAAATCTAAGAAACATGGTTAATATCATTACGTAAAATGTGGTTCAATAAGATGAAAATAATTTTTCATAAATAGTAACTTTTGACATTTATTTACCACGGTTAAAAGTAAATCAGGTAATTAAAGGTAAAAATGATATTATAATTACCCTAACACATCCCCTAATTCTATTGGATAAGTGTAATTCGGCCAAAAAAACATTATAAATAAAATTTGATCCTCTTTGGTCCACCTAGATTAGATTAGGACATTTATTATTATTTTATTTAAAGAAGAGTTAAAAGTATTAAATTCAATGTTTAATACCTAAAACATTTGTAATATAGGGTTACACATTAGATAAATTCGACTATAAATATTAATTAGAAAAAAAAATATTTCATACCTTATTTTATATTATTTATAATTTTTAGACATTAAATAGTTTAATTTATTCATGACACAATGATGATGCAGTAATTCCCTTATTAATGAAATATTAAAATAATTGATATTATAAATATACCAATAAATGTCAATTTAAAATTATGATGAATTCCACTAATTTTCTAGGTTAATTTGACATTTTATGGTTGATTAAATTAATTTTATTCAAATTTATAATGTCATTATGGATTCCAAAAAATCAAATACTAAATAGTGTCCAAATTGACATAATTGAAATTTAAAAACAAATACTATATTATTAATTGATATAATATTCTTTAAAATATAAGGTTTAGCCAAAGGACTTAAAAAGGTTATATATATTAATAATTAATCACTTAGGGTTCTCTTGGCTTGTTAGATTAATTTTATTAACCATATAATATAAAAATACAAAGAGACTTGGTAAATGATGAACTATTTAATTAAGAGTTAAATCTAAAAGATAAGGTTAATATGGTGACCAAAACCTGTCTAAAACCAATTAGTTGAGAGTTTATTGACCCATACCCACCTTATACTCGAAATAAATCATTTTTTAGCAATTAGAAACCAAAAAGGATTTTATTATAAAATAATATTTCAAGCATTTCCTAAAGTGACCCTCACCTCTCTTACAAAAGGGTACTTCCCATTCTCTTAATTTTACACCACCAAAGACATTGGACTCAGTCGAACCGTGCCCAAATATCTTCCCAACATTCCTCAATTAAACCTCAAGGCCTTTAGTTTATTATAAATCCACCCTAATGAGCCCTTTTGATCAACTCAAAAGGAAACACCCGATGAAGAGGTAATAATTTCACCACCCTCTTTCAAGTTCTTTTCTTATTTCACTTCCTCATTATTTGTTGTTTCCAAACCAAAATAATAAATCCAGTACATTATACATACTGTGGTGTTATTATAAATATTTTACAACCATATTCATTATTCTATCCATCCTATAAATGAAAAAGTCACCATACATGCGTACATACGGCTTACCGTCTCCACGTCATGGTGTAGTTTGTCATTCAAACTCTTCATTATTTGGATGAGTATAATAATGAGTATAAATTATTTAAATAATAAATATAACATATTAAAGATTCAGTATATTTTATATTACATCCAATTTTATATGATTTTACCATCAATATAATGATATTTTCACTTGTGCGTACGAACGGATTACCATCTCCATAAACGCGATGAGATTCATTCCCCATCATAATCATTCAAGAATAATTTTCATTTTATGATTAAAAATAATGTTTAAAAACATAATTTAATTCTGGATATGAATCAAAAACATCCTATTCATAAAAAACATGGCTTACGTAACCAATCATATAAAGGAAAACGAATCACTTAACACCTGAAATAATGATACTACTAAAATATTATTAACAAAGGAATATTGGGAGATCATATATGATATCATATTTATGTATATTATTCTTGTATAATTTAATAACAATGATTTAACTATTATACAGGAGGTTAAATTACCCTCTACCAAGTAAAATTACTATGTATGGTTTAATTCTGCAATCTCTATACTAATCTAAGGTTGTCAATACGTAAGTATCGATTAGGACATATTTATCATCCACATTCATGTTTTCTCAAAAATGAAATTCAAATATTTTTAATATTTAATATAATATGGGTTAAAGTCATTTACACCTTTATTTAACCATATATATTTGGAAATGAATCTTCCCGTCGTTTTCCAAACAATGTACTTTATGACCTTTTCGACAAAATTAAGGTAAGAACATCGTTTTTTAACTTATACAGTGGGTGCAGCTATTTTCCGCTGTTATAACATTGTCGAAGAATCCCATACAATCTTATAAGATTATTTTCAGAATAAATTTATTCTTTTATAATTATGTGACTTTTAAATGATTTCAAAATAGAAATAGGTGTTTATTTCAAATAGTTTTCCTTTCAACTATGTCAACATCCTTTGATGGATTTTAAACTTGTTTGAAGATGATTTATTATGATTCAAATCTTCCATATTATTTTGAAGGTTTTTTTGATATTCTAGACTATGGATGTTTTATTTTTATACCATTCCTGGTTTATGGTTAATGTATTAACATTTTCTATGATAGTTTCAATACTAATGTTTATGTTATGTTTAAACCTTTTCATATGTGGAATGTATTGGACTTAGTAAGTGATGTTTGGAGCCCGCTATATATCCTCGATGCATCAGTAGGTATCATGAAACAAACTAGTGTCGTGGAACAAGCTCTTGAAAAAATCGTATTTTTAGTCATGTCACAAGGCCTTATCTATGTGGTTTTGAAGTCTGGTATTATGCATTCAATCATTATAAAATTGGCTATTGATATTACATGTGATTATTCAACTAGTATAATATCAATGTGAATAAGTAAATTGAATTATTTGATTTATCATTTTAATATTATGATGAATTTTAAGTTTAAATGGCTTGTGTTTTAGTCTTATACATTGCCTTAATTTTTTATGCTTATTTATGAATGTTTCTGATATATTGTTATCCATACTGAGCATATGAGCTCACCCATTTCTATGTTTTATTTTTTCCAGGATGTGAAGAATTATATTATGAATGACCTGTAAGGATAGTCTAAAGGACATGAAAGTGATCAATGGTGACAATGTTGTTGTTGTTTTACATTTTATAATGTAATGTAAAACTTATGAATGTATCTAGTACTTACAAGGCTACTAAACTGATCGGTCATTCAAGAATTTGATCCCTTGTGATCAGAAAAATGTTATATAATAATGCACCGACTTTGGGTAACTGGGGTAGGGGCGTTATAGTTGGTGTTAAAGGAATTTTAGTACAAACCTTGGATGCTAGATTTAAATAAACTCTAATTAGATCACATTACCCTAAGATTGAAATTAAGGCTTAATATAGAAAAAATTCATAGAATTTTGGTAATGTAGATATTTTGTGTATTTTCAAAGAAATACATCCCTGTCTGGATAGGAGTAGGTAGAGGCAGCTCTAGCGTAGATGTACCTAGAACTGAAAACTCCATGATGGTTTTTAGGCTTTACACATGGTATCCTAGTACACGACATTGGGATTTTCTGAACTCTTGGTTACGACACTCCTGGGGGATACGCTTATGAAAATTCACATTTTATTTACAAACCAATATGTAGAATTATGACTATATACCTCCTCAAAGAATACATTTTTATAATTATGGATTATATCCACAGACTTTTTAATTTATGTTATGTATTTTACAAGTTTGGAATTATGTATTGTGATTCATAAACTAATCTACTGTATACCACTGTTTAGAAATGGTGCCTAGTGGAATGAATGGAGACCATATCAATGTACATAATCCCAGTAGATATTTCCCTCCTACTCAAGATAATTATAGTGGAGCTGGTGATGCAACTGGTGCTATTCAGCTTATCACCATACTGAGACAAGTCACACAGGTTTTGAATAATATCCTTACCCATATGGAGCACTATAATACAAAATGCGGAGGATAAATGTTTGACCTATTCATGAAGAAAAAACCACCAAAATTCAATTGTTCTACAAATCCATTTGTATGTGATAAATGGATATGTTCTTTTAAAAAATATTTCATGCTTTCAAGAGTAACAAAAGGGAAAAAGTTGTCAGGGGAGTTTATCGCCTCACGAGAGATGAAGGTCAATGGTGGTCATTAATTCAAAACACAAAGGAGGATAATGAAGTATATAACATGGAATGGAGGGAGTTTAAGGATATTTTCATAGAAATATAATTTCCTCATGACCATCGAGTGTATATGGAAAGACAATTTCTGAGTCTGAGGCAAAAGGAGGATTATAATGTTGCAAAAAATGAGGCTAACTTTACAAGGTTTTCAAGGCATACAACAAATTATATACGTAACCCATGGAGTAAGATTGATCGATTCATTGATGGGTTAAATCCATTTCTCCATCAAGCATTAGTCTCATAATCCTTCTCAATGTATGAATATATTACCTTATGTACTATCAAGACATAAAAAGAATTCTCTAAGTCTTACAACTTTAAAGTAAAGAAAGAGAAGAAGATATCTGTTGAACACTCCAGAAATGGGAATAAGGGGAAGAAGGGAAAATTTTAATATCTATCCCTTAGTAAATGTGAGAAGAAACACTCAGGTATATTCCTGAAGGGAATGGGAGTCTGTTATAAGTGTGGTGAAAAAAGGCCACCAAGATCTTGATTGCAAGGGAAATAATGAGGCTGTCAATGTTGAATGCTACAGTTTTAAAGAAAAGGGGCATTATGAAAATGAATTTACTAAACATCCAGGAAACTTACCTTAGAAAATCCCAAGGGAGCAAGGCAAAGCTTATGTGATCAATACTGCTGAGGTTGAAGCTCCAAAAGATGTGTTGGCTGGTAATTTAATGGTTTCCTCATGTTAGGCAATGCTTTATATGATTATGGATCACCACATTGGTTCATATCTTCCCACTTTTCTAATAAAATTAGATATTTTCAATTTAAATTAACAAAGGTGTTGTCAGTCAAAATTCCTAATGGAAGTATCATCACAACAAATTTTGTAGAATATGTTTCCATTATGGAATATCAAATTTCTTTATCTGTGGATCGCATCGTCATTCCCATGATTGAATTTGATATAATCCTTGTTATGGATTAGATTCCAGACCATGATGAAAAAATTTATTTTTAGAAGGAGGTAAAACTTTTTTATGGTGATAAGGGGTACCTTATTTTTAGAGTGGAAACATCACCATCTGATTCTTGTCTAGATCCACCCCTAGTAGCTCTACTAAATTAAATTATCAGTGAGGAAGAAAATGAAATAACTTTGGGTGAGGAAAGGAATGTTTAAATAGAGGATGTACCTATTATGAAATAATATGTTGATGTGTTTCCAGAGGATTTACCTGGACATCCTCCAAAATAAAAAATTGAGTTTTCCATTGATTTAGTTCCTTGTTCAGGGATCATATCGAAGACCCCTTATAGAATGGAGACTGTGGAATTAGTGGAACTAATGAAACAACTAGATGAATTGAGTAATAAGGTATTTATACCCCCTAGTGTTTCTCTATGAGGAGCCCATGTGATTTTTGTTAAGAAGAAAGATATATCTATGAGGTTGTGCATTGACTACATGGAGATCAATTCTATAACAATAAAGAACAAGTATCCCCTACCATTCATTGGTGATTTATTTTATCAACATCATAGAGATAAATATATTTAAAATGTTGATCTTCGATCTGGATATCATCAGTTGTTTGTGAAGAAGGAAGACACTACAAAGACAACATTTTGAACCAAGAACGGGCATTACATGTTTACAACAATGCCGCTTGGTATGACTTATGCCCCCTCTATTTTCATGGATCTAATGAACATGGTTTTAAAGGAATGTCTTGATGACTTTACATTTTTATATATTGGTGATATCTATGTATACTCTAAAAGCAATGAAGATCATGAAATAATTTTCGCATTATTCTAAAGACTCTTAAGAGATATGAATTATATGGGAAATTTATCAAGTGTGAATCATGGATTCTGGAGATTTCTTTTCTTGGATATATTGTCTCTAAGGACAGAATCTCTATTGATCCTTCTATAATAAGAGCAATACAAGAATTTCCAGCACTGAAGAGTATAACTGAGGTACACTGTTTTATTGGTTTAGCAGGTTATTATCGGTGCTTTGTCTGGAATTTTCCTGTTTGGAAAACCCATTAACCAAGCTCACACGTAAAGGGGTAATTTTTTTGGAAAAAAGAGTTTTAAGAATTTTTTGAAGAACTGAAGAGAATATTAGTCAATGATCTTATATTGTCTCTACCATGTAGGAATGATGCATTTGTTATTTATAGTGGTGCTTCAAAGAGAGAATTTGGTTGTTTCCTAATGCATAATTATAGAATCATTTCCTATGCATCACGAATGCTAAAAATTCATGAACAAAACTATCCCACTCATGATCATCAGTTAGCAGGTGTAATATATTCTTTGAAGATATGGATACACTATCTCTATGGTGAAATATATGAGATATATACTAATCAAAAGTGTTTGAAGTATATTTTTTTTAAGGAAAGAACTCAACATGGGGCAAAAAAAATGGTTTGAAATACTCAAAGATTATGATTTCACTATACACTACCACCCGGGGAAGGAAAATAAGGTTACAAATGCTTTGAGTAGAAAGGATCATGGAGTTTTTAACAATATGAGAGTTGAAAGGGATCCTATTTCCAAGGATCTAGTAAAAATGGATATGGTAATTACCATGGAAGGTGAAACATCAATACTTTTTCAAATGGTTTCCAAACCATCTTTACTAGAAAGGATAAGGAGTTCTCAGATGGATGATGAGGAGTTTCAAAAGAAGGTTAAAGATGTGAATGATGGTAGATTGATTGGCTTCATATATGAAGACCGAATTTTGAAATTTGGGGTGTGAGTTTTTATTCCTAACATACCTGATCTATAAAGGGTATTATTGGATGATGCTCATAGATCCAATTTCTCTATACACCCTGGGAGAACCAAGATGTATAGAGATTTGACGAAAAAAAATTTGGTTGGACAACAAGAAGAGGGAGATTGCTGATTTTGTGTCAAGATGTATGGTTTTCAACAAGTGAATGATAGAAGGAAACATTCTAGAGGATTCATACATCCTCTTCCCATACTTGAATGGAAATGGGATAATGTTAAGATGGAATTTTCCATGGGGTTACCAAAGACTCCTAGTAGGAATGTTGCAATATGTGTCATTGTTGATTTTCTTACCAAGTTAGCACATTTTATTGCTATAAGAGAAGATTTACCACTTGAACATTTGGTCGGACTATATATTAATGAATTTGTAAGACTCCATGGTGTACCCCTATCGATTGTTTCTAATTGTGATCCCCATTTTACATCAATATTCTAGAAATGTATTCAAAATTCCTTGGATACTGAACTTATTTTGGGAACTACCTAGCACCCTCAAATAGATGGACAATTAGAATGGACTATTTAAACCTTATAAGACATGTTTAGATCTTTATCACTTGACTTTCTTGGTATGGGGGATCAGTATTTACCTATGGTTTAATTATCCTATAATAATATATTCCATTCAAGTATTTATATGGAACCATATGTAGCGTTATATGAAAATACATGTCGCACACCAACTTTTTGGGATGATGTTGGTGAAAGACAACTCATAGGCCTAGAACATGTTGATGAAACAATAGAAAATGTGAAGATTATCCAAACCGACATCAAAGCAGCTCAATGTAGGAAAATGATCTATATCGATTATCAGAGGAAGGATTTGGAATTTCAAGTAGGAGATCATGTTTTCTTGAAGGTATATCCATGGAAGGGTGTTATACAATTTAGTAAGAAGGGTAAATTGAGTCCTAGGTACATCGAACCTTTTGAAATTCTAGAACGAATTGGAGTTGTAGCTTATCGTTTGGAAATGCCTCCAAAATATCTCCAAAGTTCATGATGTGTTCTATGTATCACTATTGAGAAAATAAATTCCTAACCCAACACATGTACTCACTTATTATGAAATCGAACTAGAACCCGAACTGTCTTATTGTGAAGATCCTATTGGAATTCTAGATACCGGAGAACAAGTGTTGAGAAACCAGGTGACTCATCTAGTAAAAGTTTTATAGAGAAATCATAAGACGGAAGAGGCGGTGTGGGAACCCGAGGAACATATGATGAAGAACCACCCAAATATTTTTATGCAATAATATTCTTGAAATTTGGAGGATGAAACTATTTTATGGAGGGGAGAATGTAACACTCCAAGCTTCCACGACACATTTCCCTTTGAATAATGCAGTAGCTTGTGTTGTATACAACTTGGAGTTTTAACACCCCGTGACCAATCAAACAAACTGTTATGAATATTAAAACCCACCTTTTCAAATTTTATAAATTTTATTTTTCAAAATGGACTTCATTTTGGAATTAAGAATATCAAAATTATCTTTGGGTGTATTTTTGGTATTTTTATGAAAACATTCAATTTTTTACGAATAGTGAAACAAATTGTGTTATTGTTTTAAACCAAAATTGTATTTAACTAATTATTTATTTTATTTTAATTTTTTAGTTCAAAATAGATACATAATACCTATATATGTTCAATTTAATTAATTGGATTCATTTTACAATAATTTTTGATATATAATATTTTATGGAAATTTTTACCATCTTTTACCCACCTTCTAGGAGCATTTAAAAATTAGCATAAAACATAATTTTACCACTTCTTTGAGTTAAATTTCAAAAATCTGAGATACACAGTCAATATCAGTAAGTAAAATTTGTTTCAATAAGTTGAAAATAATTTTTGGTGAATTGTAACTTTTGACATTTATTTACCACGGTTAAAAGTAAATAGGGTAATTAAAGGTGAAAATGATATTATAATTACCCTAACACATTTCCTAATCCTATTTTATAAGTGTAATTATACCAAAAACAACCTTAGGAATAAAATATGATCCTCTTTGTTCCACTTGGATTACAAAAGGACATTTATTAGTAATTTATTTAAAAAAGTGTTAAATGTGTTAAATTTAATTTTTAATCACTAAACCATTTTTAATATTGGGTTACACATAAGATAAATTAGAATATAAATATCCATTAGAAAAATAAAATTATTTCCTACATAATGGTATTTTATTTATAGTTTTTAAACATTAAATAATTTAATTTATTTATGGCATAATGATGATGCAGTAATTTCCTTATTAATGAAATATTAAAATAATTGATATTATAAATATCCAAATAAATGTAAATTGAGACCTATTATAAATTACACTAATTTTATTGGTTAATATGACATGTTAGGGTTTATTAAATAAATTTTATTCGAAGTGTTACAGTTTTTATGGCTTTCATAAAGTCAAATACTAAATAGTGTCAAAATTGACATAATTGTGTTTTTAAAAAAAATACAATATTATTACACGATATAATATTCCAAAAAATCTTATGTCCTCCCAAAAAATATATATAAGGTTATATATATTAATAAAAACCACTTGGGGTTATTTTGTCTTATTATAGTATTTTTATTAACCATATAATATAAAAATACAAAGAGACATGGTAAACGTAATAATATTTAACTAAGAGTTATATCTAAAAGATAAGGTTAATATGGGGATCTAAACCTGTCTAAAACCTATTGGTTGATAGTTTTTCTACCTATCCCAACCTTATCATCTAAATAAATTATTTATGATCTATTATAAACTGAAAATTATTTTATTATAAAATAGCATTTCAAACATTTCCTAAAGTGACCCTCAACTATATTATAAAAGGGTACTTCATCTTCTCTTGATTTCACATCTCCAAATCCATTTGGCTCAGCCAACACCTTCCCAAATATCTTCCCAACTTACCTTGATCATAAATCCAACCTATGGATCCCTTTTTTTCAACTCATAAGGAAACACCTGAAAAAGAGGTAATAATTCCACCACCCTCTTTCATGTTATTTTCATCTTCCACTTCCTCTTTATTTGTTGTTTCCATAACAAAAAAATAAATTCAGTGCCTTCTACATAATTTTATGTTATTATAAATATGGTACAACCATATTCATTATTTTATTCATCCTATAAAGGACAAAGTCACCATATGTGCATTCGTACGTCTTACCGTCTCCACGTGATGGTGTAGTTTGTTATTCAAACACTTCATTATTTGGATGGGTATAATAATTATTATAACTAATGTAAAAAAATATAACATGTTAATTATTATTTATATATGATATACCATCCAATTACAAACGATTTCACGATCAATATAATGATATTGTCGCTCGTGTGTACATACGGATTACCGTCTCCACGAACGCAATGAGATTCATTCCCCATCGTAATCATTGAAGAATAATTTTTCGTTTTATGATTAAAAATAATGTTTAATAATTTAATATAATTATGGATATGAGTCAAATACATCTTATTCATAATATACATGGCTTACGTAACCAAGAATATAAAGGATAACGAATCAGTTAACACCCGAAATGATGATACTACTGAAATAGTATTATCAAAGCAATGTTGGAAGAACATATATGATATCATATTTACGTATATTATTTTTGTATAATTTAATAACAATGATTTATGTATTATACAGTAGGTTAATGTAAACTCAACCAAGGAAATGTACAAGGTAATGGTTAATTCTACATCCATGGTTGTTAATACGTAAGTATCTACTGGGACCTCTTTATCATCCACATCCGTGTTTTCTTAAAAATGTAATTCCAAACATTTTAACTATTTACATGACTATGGGTTAAAGTAATTTATAACCTTATTTTACCATATATATTTTGAAAGTAATCTTCCCGTCGTTTTCCAAACAAGGTACTTTATGACCTTTTTCAACAAAATTAAGGTAAGAGCATCTTATTTAACTTATACGGAAGTTGCGGCTATTTTGCACCATTATAACTTCGTCAATGATTATCATACAATCTTATAAGAATATTTTCAAAATAAATTTTTTCTTTTATAATTATGTGACTTTTAAATGATTTCAAAATAGAAGGTGGTATTTCTTTCAAATAGTTTTCATTTCATCTATGTCAACATCCTTTGATGGATTTTAAACTTGTTTGAAGTTGATATATGATGATACAAATATTCCATATTATATTGAAGGTTTTTTTATATGATTGACTCTAGATGTGTTATTTTTATACCATTCATGGTTTATGTTTAAAGTTTTAACATTTCATATGATAGTTTTAATATGAATGTTTATGGTATGTTTAAACTTATGAGTAATGCATTGGAAATAGTATGTGATGGTTGGAGCCCGCTATAGCTCCTCGATTCATAGGTTGGTCTCATGAGACAAACTAGTGTTTTTTCATAAGGCCTTGAAAAAATCTTATTTGTAGTCTTGGAATGGGGCCTTGACTGTGTGGTTATGAAGTTTGACAATATGCATTCCATAATTAAGAAACTGGCTATAGATATTTAATGTGATTATTCAACTTGTAGAATATACAAGTGAATAAGTAAATGGAATTATTTGATTAATATTTTCCATATTATGAATATGTTTATGTTTAAAAGTATTGTGATTTAGTCATATACATTTCCTTAAATTTTTATGCTTATTTATGAATGTTTCCTCTATATTGTTATCTGTACTAAGCATCTGAGCTCACACTTTTCTATGTTTTATTTTTCCCAGGATGCGAAAAAGTATATTATAAACTACCTACAAGGATAGTCTAAGGGATATGAATGTAGTCAATGGAGAAAATTTTGTTGTTTCTTTTCATTTTATAATGTAATGTAAAACTTATGAATGTATCTACTACTTCCCAGGATAATAAATTGATCGGTCTTTCGAGATTTTATCCCTTGTGATCATTCCAAATTTATGTAATAATGTACCGACTCTGGGTAACTAGGGTCAGGGTGTTACATTACCTCCGATGTGAGAGATCAAGTTCATAATTGAGTTGGTGATGAGATTAAAATCAATTTCTAACTCGCCTTACAAAATGGAACAGTGAAGATTTGGGAGTTGAAAGCTTAGTTGGATTATAAATAAAAAATGTATTTATATGGATGATTACATCTTTTGGTGGATTTCCAGCTATCTTTTAAAAAACTGTCGATGGATTCTTGTTCTTATATTTGGATTATCATAGGTTGAACCTAATGATGGTAGAGAATGGGTATCCTCTTACACAAATTGATGATCTTTTAAAATAGTTGTGTTGGGCTATGATATTCTTGAATATCGAATTGTGATTAGGATGTCATCAGTTAAGGGTGGGACAATCAGACATACCTTATATTTATTTTAGAAATAGGAATGGACTATATAAATTCATAGTGATTTCATTTGGGTTTACTAATGAACTTATGGTATTCGTGGCCTTAATGAATAGAATATTCCATCCTTTTATGGATCTCTTTTTGTTGTTTTTCTCAATGATATATTATTGCACTATCAGTCAGTAGAAAATAATTCCAAACATCTTGATATCATCCAGAATTTATTGATAGAGCATCTTCTTTATGCTAGGATAACCAAAATCAATTTTTGGATTATGTAAGGGAACATAATGGGTTATGTCATCTTAAAGGCGGAAGTTCCAGTGGAATAATAGAAAGTCACAGTGATGATATATTGGGAACAACCCTATAATGTATTCAAAATTAGGATATTTTTAGGACCATCAAGTTTTTACAAGTATTTTATCCAATATTTATCCCATTTTGAAGCATCGATGACCGGGCTAACCAAGAAAGGGGTGAAGTTTGTTTGTTCTAATTCTTATGAGAGATATTTTCAAGAGATAAAAAGAAGGATGAAATCAGAACCTATAATAAAATTACCTATTATGGGTAATGAAAATAGCATGTGCTATGACGCATCTGGAGTTGTACTCGAATCAATTCTAATATAGGAGGATCATCTGTGGGCTTGGGGATTTAGATGGCTTAGACTAGTCGGAATGGACTGGAGGACTTTTTTAATTTTTTAATAATCCACCTTTCAAAGGTTGATATAGTATAAGAGGAATTACCCTACTCATGACCTGTAGTTAGTATTAGTGGAAAATTCCCTTAGATATTGGTGATGCTACCTCATTTGTGACAGGTTTTTGGTATACATGATCAAAAAATACTTAGGTATATATCTTCATAGTGATACCAAAACCTTTGGTAGAGGTGGTGGGTTGAGTATTTAAAATATTTTGACATTGAATTTGATTATACACCAAGGAATGGAAATATATTTTCTGATGATTTGAGTCTAAACACACAAAAAAGGTAGTACGAGAGTCCTCTAATGAGTAGTACATAATTAACCCCTTTTCAATCATGCATCAAGATGTTTAGGACTCTGAGGGGTGAGTATCTATGACTTCAACAACCATTATACCCATACATTTGGAACGGATTAAGTCTGATAAGTTTTCTGATCTGGTGGGATCATTTTGGAGATACAAATAATATGGTGGGAGATTCCATCAGGATAGTATATGAATAACAGAAACTCTATTATTTTCCATGGATGAGTAAGGGTTTCTATGTGTTTCCACGAGGAGATGATGAGGGAGTTCAATATTACTAAATGGTTGGTGCATCCTAGTTTAACGTACTTTAATAATGATATCCAAAGAATTTACTGGTGGTCAGAAATGAGGAAGGAGGTTGAATGATATTTGGGTCAATGATTCAGTTGTCAGTTGGTGAAATATAATTCTTAGAGACTAACTAGGATTTTTCAATATTTACCCATCCTTGAGTGGAAATGGGATGATGTCACAATGGATTTTGTGACACGACTACCCCAGATGACCCAAAAGAATTATGTTGTTTGGGTTATAGTGGATTTGTTGTCTAAGGTATTCTACTTCTTACCAAATAGTGAAAACTTCACAGTTTATGATTTGGGTAATCATTACATGTCTGAAGTGGTTAAATTGCTCAATTTTCCAAGGAGTATTATTTTAGATAGAGATACTCGTTTCACATCAAATTTTGGGAAGGGTCTTCATAAATCCCTATGATCATGAGTTATTTTAAGAACAACATGTCATCCAAATATAGATGGTTTGTATGAGTGTATTATTTATATTATGGAGGATATGTTATGAGACTATGTTTTGGATTTTGGTGTTTCATGGGAGAAACTTTTGGAACTTAGGTAGAATTAATATAATAATATCTTCTGTGAATTGATTCAAACAGAACCTTTTGAGGTTTTTTATGGTATGCCATGTCGTTCACCACTTAGTTGGTTAGAGGTAGGTACATTTCTACTTGTTGGGACTATTCTCATAAATGAAACATCTAAATAGGCTCAGTTGATTAGGAAGCTGTATGTGAACACATAGATCATGAATAAATCATATACTAACCATCAGAGAGGGAATCATTAATTCAAGGTTGTTCATCATGTCCTCCTCTTAATTTCGCCTAGTTTGGGGAAATTCCATGTTAGGAAACAAGGGAATCTAGCACCTAGGTTTTTTGGGCTATTTGAAATAGTGGAATGGGTCGGTCCCCTAGAATACCATTTTGTCCTTCCACAGTTCTATAGTTCCATGCACAACTTATTACACATGTATCAACTATGACGACATCATTCATACCCTTCCTATGTGATTGTAATAGATGAAATCGATCATTGTGTTGATGATTCCTTTGAGGGACATCTGATACGAATTGTTGATCATAGTGATAAATATCTTCGGAGTAGGACTATACACTTCGTTCGGGTGCAATTGGCATCATTGGAGAGTTCATGTGGAGACCTAGGAGAGGGGGTTTGATATGCGAGCAAAGTGGCCAGACATGTTCATTGATCCCTCAAAGGGATGCTTGGATCAACTTGGGAAGAGATATTATTAGGTTATGAGATTGTAAGATGCTACTTTTTTCAGGCATGTCTCTATTTGAGTTTTTCATTTTGGACATGGTGGTTGAGTGTTATTGAGATATAAAGAGCCATTTTTCAATAAAATTATTTAAAATTCAGGGTTTTATTCTTATTTTAATTTAATGGAGTCCAGGTAGGAATGGTATAATTTTTTCATGGGTTCATGGTAAGTTAAGAAGCATTGAAAAGGGTGATGGTTGTTTAAAAAGAAAATGGGATAAAAAATAAACAATAAAACACTTACACATCGTGTAAAAGAAGTACATTTTATGTAATTATTTTAAGGTTTTAATAAAATAAATCTATTGTGATTGGTTTTTCTGGTAAGACCATTAAAAACCTTTACATTTCTTATAATCACATTACACGCTAGGTAAACGCAAAACCATCTATTTAGAACTTTTTGTGCTACTGATTTTCTTTCAAATCCACTGTATCTTATCTTATTTAGACCCTAGAGAATTATCCATGTAATTTTGCACTTAGAAAATCCTTTCTGGGTCCCCCGTTTGTGTAAAAGATTAGAGGTATTTTTTTGTTAGGTTTCATCTTTCTCTCCCTCAGTTCTATAACTGTTGTGGTGAAATCCTTTGACCGATCGCATTATTGGTTTTTATCATTATAATTTTTGATCTAGGATCCTCATTTTAATAATCAAAACCTTGTTATTTGTTGGTGTTTTCATGGGAATCATTGTTTGATCATTGGTTAAAGGTAGGGGGTCCAAATATTAACCCTATGTTTTGATAATTTCCATTTTTATGCAATATTGTGATTGCACCATCATTTTTGAGCCCAACTGAATTAAATAAATGAATGGAATTTATACTTAAAGTCATTTTTTCTACAATTTTCTTATGACCTAGCTTATGTCTACCCATGGGGTGATCTAATCATGATTATAACTAATTTGGAAAATAGCTTGAAGTGTGTTTACAATGACATATGACCTATATTCATTTCTAGTTTTAGAATCCCTAAATAGTGGATAATTTCTTATAAATATAATTTCTAATAAATTTTGACTAAAATGAACATTGTATTTAAAATAATAATGGTAATTCTAATAATAAACCACATATATATATATATGAAGTGAAATTTTGATATCCATGATGTATGACAAGGATTTTGTTCTATGTTGTAATGCTTATATATTCAGATCAGCCCTAGAACCTTCACAATTATATGATGTAATGATGATATTGATAGGTCTTAGCCCATTGCATATTGTAATGCTTATAGAGAGCGGGCTATGCCCAATCCCATGTTGAAATACTTATAGGTCATTAACCCGGAATGTAGTAACGCTTTTAGATATTTGAACCGAATAATTTGTTGTGACATTACTTTGGTTATATGGTGGTTGTTGGCATGGTCATAAGAAATTATTAGAGAAATAAATTATGATATTTTACCATAGTTATATGATGGTGGTTTTCATGGTTATAAGACATGGTCATAGATATTCTGGTACTGAGCCAAATCATGTTTTATGAATTTTATTAATTATTAAATTTTTTAATACATCAGGTTATTGGTTCATTGAACACCCTTATTATAAAACTAGTTTTTATTATTCATGGTGGTGTTGATATACTAAGTTATATTATCACCTTATTAAGTACATCGTTTGCTACCTGAACATATGTTATGGATAATTGTTTTGAAAAGGGAAACATACATTGTGGTTGATTTATTTTTTTCTGTTGTGCTAGGGTTTGAAGATGGGATTGACTTGGGGTTTTGGACCCAATACATTGGGTCTTTTATTATAGTCTCCATGTCATTTTCTAATATTTTTCTATCATGAAATTTATTTATATTATAACATGTAATTACATTATTCCTTATTTATTTAATAGATTATTCAGTATTATTCTATTTTTTATCTTTTTCATTCTATTAACTATGATTATTTTCAGTTTTATTATGAATTTTTTCTTCTACTGAGTCATTTCATACTAGGGGAATAGTCTCTCCCCTATACATCTCACACCCTATAGCTAGTTCGTATCCTCTGGCGTAAGGGGAGGTGTGCTTGTGGTCTCATAACCAACCCTTTCCATCCATGTGAGATAGTTCCAGATAAGGGGATGTTAAAATATATATACTAATATCTTATTTATCTATAATAATAGTATTATGACCATCCTTTAAGGTATTGAAGGAAAATAAATAATCATTATACACATAGATGGTTAATCACCAAAATTTAGAAAATGGTTTCATTTCTTTGAATAAGAAAAAGAATGGATATAAGATATTCCATTTGAATCATAACATTCTAGTATATACAAGATTCTATAGTTATCATTCTTTGCTGGATAAATATGGTTATATAAATAATCATAAAAAAATAAATTAAGAGGGATTCTTTGGGAAAATTTCTTCTTGAGTATCACCTCCTTTAAAGATCCCTTAAGAACCATGGAAATGGTATTTGGGTCATAAAAGTAGCACATGGATGTGGGGATGGTAGGATTGTATTGGGATGATATTTGAATATCTCCTAGAATTTTTATGTGAAATGAGGTGTTGAGGGTGTATTTATACTTTAGGAGTGGTGGTTTTAAATGATTAAATAATGATTATTCTATATTTAAATCCAACCATATTTGGGTGGCATTGATACCCAATTATTTTTTTGTAATTAATTTTTTAAATGCTGGTTAAATTTGGTAAATACCTCAAATACCAATTATATTTTTTAGTTTTTACTTATTTTAAAAAATTACTTTTTAATATTAACTTGTTTCGTAATTTTTCATATACAGTGGTAAGTCATTCTTTTCTACCACAAGTACTTTTTTTCCCAAAAAATGAAAATGAAATCACTAACTAATTTAGGCCTTTTTATTCCAAATATGGAATCCATTTAACGAAATTAAATTCAAAGAATCATAAAAATTAGATATAAAATTAATCACGTAGATCCAATGGGAATGTATAGTTTTAGAGTGAAAATGTTCAAATGTTTAAAAAGTTTTTTTATCTAAGTTCAATATAAAATTCATTCCAACGACCCCCATTGTAATAATAGGAATATAATTTAAATATTTTAACTTTAAATTATTTAAAATATAATATAACTTTATAAGTAATTTAATAGAATGTCATTTTTTCAATTAAAATTCAGTATCTTTCACTATTCATATTAAAATGAAATCCCTCATAAAAATTCCAAAATTTAACCCCATATAAATTTTTATATTCTGATTTAAAAAATGAATTCTATTTTTTAAATACAATTTAAAAATGTTTTAGAAATATTTTTTCCAAATTGGTTCACTTTAAAAGGAGGATAATTTTCTTTTTTAGAAAAGTAAATATTTTTATGCTTAATAGTGGTTCTATTCTTATCATAAGCCAATAAAACTTATTTGATGAATTAAAAAAATTATTTTTAATATTTAAAATTTAAAATTCCAAAATATATTTCAATAATAATGATTAATTTAATTTAATAATGCTAATAAATGTGAAAACAAATTATTCTATTGGTACATGGGTTGTTACACCTAGGGGTTCCACTACGTACACGAAAACATCTAGTTTTTTATGATACTGAAATATTTTCCTTTTAGTATTATCTAATTTAACATATTATATATTATCCATTAAATTTAGTTGTCTCATAACTATATAAGGGATCCCATTTTATTTTTTGTGGTATCTACATCCAAATCATCTGTATTGGAGAATATAATGCTTATCTAATATATCTAATCTACCCTTATTTTTTATTCTCATAGAATATTTATTTTTTAATAATAACTAGTTTTTATGTGTGTAAAAATATGTTTAATTGTTTGTAAAAACGATTCCATAAGATATTTAATGTTTGGATATTCTACTTTGTTAAGTGAAATTTTTTCCATGTGTTAAAAGACACATATTCTCAAGTGCATCACATGTACGCTCAGTACAAACATTCATACATTGAAATAAATAAAAAAAATATGGTGGATAAAAAATATTCTATGTGTTTAATGATCTATACACTATGATATTACACACATATTTACTGGAAATTCACACTTACACAAAGTGTAAATCACACATAAACTAAGACCTAATCACACCTACTCCCATTACATTCACATTTACACTAGACTAAATATTTACAATGCGTCGCCTGAAATATTCCCTAGATATAAAGGCATTTATTTTGCAGAAACATAAATTTTCATTAATGAGAAATTACACATACATATATGGTATATGACATGTATGTTGAAAAGAATTCACAACTACACTAAATACTATAATGAAAAAATCATATAAAATAATTACATCTTCGAATAATATGACCTAGAAAAATATATATGTTCTATGATCTAGAGTTATTCATTTGATAATCCTAAAATATCATAATTTATAGCCTCATAATGAAACATACTCTTTATATAATCTTTGTTATGTTTTCTACATATATTTTATGAAGCTGTGTATTTTAAAAATGCATCTATTCAAAGAGTCATCTTTTACAACATTAGAAAAATATCTATGATTTATCTTCATAAAAATTGAAAAAAATTATATGTTACTAAATTGGGAAATTTATTTAATTTTAACCCCAAATGATCCAATAGTATAATGTAGATCAATTCTTGTATAGATGATTAAAAATAGATCAAAATTAAAATCTGTTCTAAATATAAGATACTTATTAATAATTAGAATCTGAAAATTTTGATGGTGAAAAAATAGTGTGTAAATAAACTATGATTCTATGAAGGGAATAGAAAATATAAATTCAGTTATTTTTATTAAAATAATAGATATACTATAGAATGTGATCAATGAAGTGGATACTCTCCCTCTCATAGACCACTCTATTTTTCTACTCATTAATGTTATTTTATGATTTTGTGAGGAAAAATAATTGTGTTTCTACTATGCATTAAAGAAAACATCTAATGTAGTTTAATAAATAATTCATAACTACTCAATTAAGTCTTATTATTTCTGTAGAATAGTTTTATCATCTGTTAGTTAATGATTTTTACTATGTTATGAATGAGATATCTTTTCAAAATCATTTGTTTGTTGTTATAAGTTAAAAATCCATATAACACGTATTGTGTGAAGGTTTTTTATATGGCTTGTAAATAGTTATCATGGTGAAATATACAGGTACCATTGTAACAATATGTAGTATTTGAACTAAATTATTGGGGTCCCAAGGAAAATTCCTTGTTTAGTGAAAATCACTAAACCTATATTTACTTTTGGTAGAGTTTATTATGTTAATTTCCCATTTCATGGAACTACTAAAAATATCCAGTGTCCGTCTCCTAAACTTTTTATTATTTCCATCACATATTTTATTATGAAGATTGGTATAGTTTTGAAACAATTCTAAGAGGATTATTTGGTTTAGGGTGACAAATTTATAGAATCTATTCACCCCCACTCCTAATATATTTATTCAAATCTATTGGTATAATAATTAGTAGCGTATAAATTCGATTTTTATTTCTCAAATCATACCAGTTGTATTCTGAAGAACAATTTCTAATGTTGTTATAATAGTCAAAATTAAAAAAATTATATATAAGGGATGATATACATATTTAAATTGAGATAAATATGGATTATGGAGGGGTAAAATGATTGTATTTATGATTAATATTATCCTAAAAGTGTATATAAATGTTTTTAATACCAAACAAAATTCTTAAATGTAAACCAAAATTATGGTCTAATTCTAAAGAAGTTGAACATTATTTGTATTTGGTAGATATTGTAATAGCTATGATATTTTTATATATTCCCTATAAAATAATATTTTTGTGTTCAATAACTTTGTTAACAAATAATATAATTCCTAATTATTGTGTCCCTCTCTTTACGTGCATTAACATTACATGATTTTTGAAGAATACTTAATTTATTATAGAAAAAACACCCAAAGACCATATTAGTCTAGTGCCTATAGAAAAATGGAAAAATAAAAAACTAGTTCATGACACATCAAATTCTTCTCCCACTAATTCTTCAAAACTATATAGCTTTTACATGTAATACTTAATACCTTACTTCATATCCTTTGGAAAAAATAATAAAAAGTGGTGAGTTCAGATGCTCAATAAGGGTAAAAAAGGGTGATATGTAATCATATTCATGAGCATAAGGTTATGAGAACATGGTCATGAAAATAGACCATACCTTATTATCAATTATCATAAATAATATTCATGTCATAAATATTGATATTTTATAAAACATGAATCATAAATAAATAAACATGTGCCACGAAAGCGTAATATAGGGATTAAACATGGAACTATGAAAGACACAGAAACATATAATAATGACTTCCATCCTATTCAAGGAATCCCTTACAACAACATGTTGTTCACGTGGGTTCACTTCTCATACCATCTTGGTAGTCATGGTTCACTCCCACATCTATCTTACTAGTCAAAGTTTACTCTCAATACCATCTTAGTCTATCTAATGAGATATGAAACATTAACCAATGAATTTGAGGGAGATATATGTCTCAACCATATCATAATGAAATCATACATAAATGTTCCAAAAGATCCTAAAAATAAATATCAAAACCTATGAAATGAAATGGGTATGATAATACTATAATCATATCATAATCTATGTAAAATATATTCGTTTGTAACACCTAGATCTATTTTATGTAATAATTTCTTCAAACATTTTTTATTCATTAGTAACATTATTTGCATGAAATTTTTATTTTAAACAAACCATGGTATTCCCTTATTGTAAAATTAACATTATAGCCTAGTTGTTAGGTTATTGGTAATAATTATAACTAACTTATGAAAATGCATTGTGAATTCATTTTCTATTTATTTATGAAAAATATAAATAGATGTTCTTATTTTTTAGTGAATTAATTTTTTTAAGGAAATTAACGAGACATATATAAGTTATATACTTAATAAAATATTTTTTATATTCATCTGATGGATATTTTAGTCATAGGGTATGAATAAAACCCTATTTGATGTATAAAATCCTATTGTTTAAATGCTAATTTTATACCTTTGAATAGAGAACCCCATTTAAATTATGATTTTTACACATTAATAATTGTTATATGAAAACATAAACCTGTTATTTTGAAGTGGGATATAAAAATTTACTTTTAATGAATTTATGATATTCTTTAATAACTTTCATGTTTTGATGAATAGTAAAAATATGCAAACTTTTAATTAAAAATATCATATTTTAATTTAAATTATTTATATGGTAAAATTATATCATTGAGTTGTCTAAAAGAATAAATAGATTATATTTTTACACTTTAATATAATTTAGGTCAGTATAATTAATTTTAAGTTAAATTCAGATGTAAAAACATTCTAATATTTTTGCAATATTTTAACTTTTAAAACCCATTTTCTCATTTCAACAATGGTATTAATTTTAAATTAATTAATTCAACTTATGAGTTTTGAATTTTGAAAAATGGATTCAATATTTTGAATTCTTAGGTCCAAATTATATATATATCCTTTTTTATTTTTTTGCAATATGAATAGTATCTTTAATAAATTTTATTAACAAAGTAAAAGGGAATATTGAGAAATTAAGGGTATAAATAATATTAAAAAATTATCCTAACACTTATATTAATATAATTTGATGATTAAAATTTTCCAAAAAACATAATTGGGTCTAAATTGTATCCATTGAAACCCACTTGAATGAGATTAGGACATTTAATTTATTTTATTTAAAGAAAATTGAAATTTGTCTCACTGAAACTTTTACAATTAAATTATTTTTAATATATGGTTATACATAAGATAAATAAGATTATAACAACACATTTTAAATATAATATGTTTTTCCTTATCTTAAAAATCAATTTATAATTTTTAGGAAATAAATACTCACCTTAATGAATTATACTTGGATGAAGAAAAAATTAAATAATTGATGAGAAATCAATAAAATAATTTTTACTAAAATATTAATAACATTAAAAAAGCTCAAACACCTGAAATATCCTTATTGGATGACTATATATCGAACATGTACATCCATTTTCTGACTTATTGACCATTTGGAGTATACATAAGAGATTATGACACATAAATGTTTTTATTTAAAGTGAAGATAAATTTGTCACATTCATGTTTTAAAAGAATGTAGAATTTTTACATTTGGGTTTTTCAGAAGATAAAGTCAAATAATAGTGTTATTATAAAATATAAGGATTTATATTCATCATATTGTTTTATTTATAATTTTATTTAACAAATAATTATATTAAATACTTACACAAAATTTAAGTAGTAATTATTTTATTAATGAATAGATCTAATATATGTTATTAAAAATATTTTAATAATTATGATTTGGGATAATTATTATGTAAAATGAATTTTATAGATTACCTATACCCCTTAAATATATAATTAAATATTTTTAATGAGGTTAAATTCATATTTTTCTATTTTTAAAAATCTATGAAATAAATAGTGTTAAAATTGACAATATTGATATTTTCTCAAAATAAGGTTTTCTTAAATTATTTAAAAATCATAAAAAAATTTAAAAAATATATAATAACTAGTTTATAGTCTAAAATGTTATAAATAATCCTTTTATGGTCTAATTTACTTCAAATAAGTAAATATTGCACCATTTTAATATTGAAATATTGGTTACCCTTAAAAGATTAATTATAATAACTTTGGGTTAATTTAAATGATAATGCTTAAATTGACAAAAACACTTTTCTAAAATTTATTTTTTTATGAAATTTAAAACTTATCTCGTATAATATTACAAATTGCGGCATTTTTTAGGGTTTTATGTGGGTTTTGAATTTATTATAATTTAATATTTCTACAGTTTCCAAAACTGCCCCCCACCTCAATAACAAAATGACACTTCCTCCCTCAAATCTTCACAACATTTTGAGACTTCAAGATCGACTATACCCTACTAATTTCCCTTATAAACATCCCTAGAAATATTCTAGAGGTCCTAGTCATCTTCAAAGACAAACTGTAGTGCTCTAAGAGGAGTTTTAAAGGAGGTACATCGAAGAAGATCTAATATAATTTACCTATTCATTCAAACTTCATTCTTCTTCTACTTACACCTCATGAGTTGTTTAATTTTAAAGTAATAATTCAAATATTACTTATATAATAAGAGGTTATTATGATAATGGAACAAAAATATTACACCTTCTACCCATCCTATGAAAAATGAAATCACCACGCGTGTGTACATATGACCTACTATCTCCACGATGTGGTGTAATTTGTTTTTCACCACCACATTACATTGATTTTTATAATAATGGAATTAATAAATTTATATATGATAAATATAAAATTATATTTATCCTGGGATACTATACAACATCCACTTCAATACCATGAAACAATTATTGGAAATATGTCATCGCTCGTGCGTACGTATGGCTTAACGTCTCCATTATGCGATGTGATTCATTCTATATAATATTTATCATAGCAAGATTATATAAATGAATTGGAGAAATAAATATGGTATATATATTATACTAACACCATGATGTAAAAAATATATCTATATCCAAAAAAATAGGAATAAGAACTTATATGACATAACATGCATAAGAATATAAATCAGTTAATACCCAAATAACCAGTAACAATGAAATGTTACTAACAAACGAATAAAAATATTATCATAAATGTTATCACAAAAAAATTTATGATTCTATAGTAAATAATTAACATTATTTCATCATTAAACAAGAGTTTCTAACATATATGAATCATATCAGACCTATGGTAAGGGATAACATTCCAAATCTCATGTTTATCCGAGATTGTTTATTCCTAGGTATTTAATGGGGTATATTTATAATCCATGTCCATGATTACAATATATGTATTTAAAAATATTTATTGTATCCTTATATAATATTTTAAAGTCAATTTTACCCATTTTAAAGTTTTACTAAATGGTATGAATTGAGTCATTTTTCATTTTCAGTACGATGTACTTTTTGACTTTTCCAGCAAAAGTATATGAAGATTTTTTTTTAACTTATATGGCATGAATAGATTTTTATGATTTTATAATAAATTATTTCTGTGATATATCCCCTAAAATCATATAAGTTTATTTTAAAATAAAATTATTTCTTCTATAATTTTATGGCATTTTAAGGAAATAAATTTTTGTAAGGAAGAAACAATATTTTCCTCAATAAATAATTTCAAGTGTTTTCTTAAAATTATTTTCCATCTAAGATGACACTATTTAAACATGGTTATATTTCATTTCCTATTATTACTAAGAATTTATTTTGTTTAAGATGTAATGTTATTTAGGAAAACTAATTTTTTTTATATCAATTTTGATGGAATGATTTTTAAGAGACCAATTTAATTTCATAGGTTATGTTATGAAGAATTATTTTTAGGTTTTTGTGGAACACATAGGAATTGTTTCATTATGATATTGATGGGACCTATATCTCCCTAAAATTAATTGGTTAAAGATTTATATCTCATTATAAAGATATTACTGGAATGGAAAGTAAATCTGGTTTAGTAATATAGGGTTGGAATGAAGAGTGAACTCGGTTCAGTAATGGACTTTGTCCGCTATGATGGTCTTTGTAATGAGACATGAATAATATGAAATTATTTTATATTCTTATGTGTTTATTTCCTGATATTTTATGTATTATGTTATGACGATTGGGATTACATTTCTCTTTTATGATTTATCTCATGACATGTTATTATGATTTTTATATACAGGATAATATTTTAAAAGTTATGTTCTTAAGATTATGATATGATTGATATTTCCCTTGTTTATCACTACTAAGAATTTGATATCACCGTTTTATATGGTTCTTTTCCATAGTTCATGAAGAAGCTAATTAAGTACGATTTTTCAAAAAACAATTCTAGTTTTGATTAATTAATTGGGAGAAAATGTAAATGTTTTATAAACCCATTGTTTTTGTTTCATAGTTTTTAAAGACACTAATCCTATACAGTCCTGTTGTTGTTTTGGTTTTGTTATGTAATAAATATTCATCATTTTTTATGTAAAATATATACGTAATGTATGGGTCATTATATTTTGAATCAGATCTAATTTATAGTTAACCTTTTGAAACTATGATGAGAGAACCTTAGTAAAAACCTTAAGGATATGTCTATGTATATGTTACAATAATATCCTAGTGTTTTTTATATGTCATGAATAACCTAGGATAAAACGTAAATTATACTAAATTGAAATTTTATTCTTGAATTATGTGGCTTCCTGATATGATTAGTGTTTCACAAACTATGTTACTTGGTTTTATTCTATGGATGCAATCCGAATGAATCATGTTAATGCTTAATTCGATGGGAAATGAAATGATTATCCCCCTGAGCAACAAATTGTTTTGGCGGATTTAATAAAAACTATTATTGCCCCACTCACACAACTTTCTTATGCAATGAATCATATAGGACTTCCAAATGAGAAAAAGATGGGGGAATATTCTGTTGAATCCTTCTTGGGGAAAAATCCACCTCCAATCAGTGGGTTTTCTGATCTATTAGTTGCTAAAAAATTGATCAGTGTCACTGAAAAGATATTTTCGGTTCAACAATGTTCTGAACATGATAATTTCATCTTATCAGTATATCATTTGGAAGGTGGAGCTGAATAATGGTAAATTATTTTCTAGAATATGAGGCAAAGAGATGAAATTGAGGTCATGGAATGGGACGAGTTCAAAAAATTATTTTTCAATAAGTATTTTCCTCTTATTCTTTGAAAAAATATAGAGGAGTTCCTTGAACTTAATAAAAAGGATGATGAATCTGTTGGTACCTATGAAGCAAATTTTAACAGACTTGTAGGGCACTCTTATGGAATTATTATCCAACATGATAGTAAAATTGATTGCATCTTTAGTGGCTTAAAACCAAGTTTCTGAAAGGAATTAGCCATAAAAGACATCGATAGCTACAAGGAAATTGGTTGAAGTACTATAATTGATGAGATGGAGATTGGATTAACCCATTAGTCATATGGGTTTGATAGAAAGAGAAATATGGAATTCAAAGTAAAATATAGAGACCACCCTTATGTGAAGATGAGTTTTCCCTTATGCTCAAAGTGTGGAAAATATAATGGATTGTATTAAAGGGACTAACAAATGTTTTCTGTGTGGAAAAGAAGGTCATTGGGAAGTTGAATATCGATGTTATCGGAAAAATATGTCTAATGATGTGAAGAAATAAAGGGCTACACATAATAAACCTCTTACACTTCAAGGCTATAAGTTCAAGGAAATGGGGAATTATGCCAATCAATGTACTAATCCAAGGGTTATTGATGATGATCAATGTAAAAAAATAATAAGTCCAAAGACAATTTAAAGTCGCATGAAATCAATATTGGGGACATGGAGTATGATAATGAAGTGGTGCAAGGTACACTAACCATCAACTCTAAAGTATACAATGCATTTTTTGATCTTGATCCACCCAATATTTTATTTCTAAATAATTTTCAAAGGGTTTCACAGCATTACCTAAATAATTAGATCTTGAGTTAGTTGTGACAACTTATAATGGCACAATGGTTGCATCAAAAGATTATAATTCTCCTTCGGTTGATGTTTTTGGTAAGGTACATCCTGAAAATCTTGTGATCATTTCTATGGTGGAATTTTATGTGATTCTAGGCACGGATTATCTTTCTGTATATGGATATCATGTCAATTTCAATGGAAGGGAAGTCACATTTCATATTTCATATCAATCTTTGATCATCTATTGATGCAAGGATTAATATAACCTTATAGTAGAAATATCTTCCATATAATGGGTCTTGATTCTTATAAATGAATTTATTTATCTAAAATGGATAGAAAGAAACACATGATAAAGAATACACCCATTGTGTGAGAGTTTTATGATTTATTTCTAGAGGAATTTCGAGGTCTTCCACCAAATCATAAATTTTATTTTTCAATAGAACTCATACCGGCTACTATGCCTATTTCAAAGACACCTTATATAACGGCCCGAATTGAGTTTCATGAATTGATGAACCAACTCCAAGAGAATATTGACAAGGGATTAATACACCCTAGTGTGTCACATTGGGTGGAACCTTTTGTATTTTTTAAAAAGAAAGATGGATCCATGAGACTTTATAGTGACTATCAATAACTTGACAAGATCACTATCAAGAACAACTATCATCTTTCCCACAATGATGACTTACCTGACAAACTACTCATAGGTAAATACTTTTCCAAAAGTAATCTCCATTCAGGATATCAATAATTAAGGGTAAAAATGAGGATATAACAAAGATGACATTTTGTACAAGGTTTAGAAACTATGAATTTTATTGAAACCTTTTGGTTTTACTAATTCCCCCACTATCTTCATGGATCTAAGGAATAGAGTCTTTGGAGACTATCTTGATCAACTTGTGGTTGTATTTATAAATGATATTATTTTCTATTAGAAGAGAAAGGAAGAACATGATGGGCACTTGAGAATCGTACTAAAGACCCTAGGAAAGGTGAAGCTTTATGTGAAATTTACCAAGTGTTAATTTTGTCTAACGAAAGTTTCATTTCTGGGTCACATAATTTCAATAGAAGGGATATCTTTAGATCCATTAAAAATAGAAGTTGTTGAAAGTTTTCCATGAACAAAAACAGAAACCAATATCTGATGTTTTTATGGTTTGGATGGATATTATTGATGTTTTTTGAAAAAATTCATGATTATATAATCCACTCACTATGTCAACTTATAATGTAATTAGGTCCATTTGGATGAAGGAATGTGAAGAGAATTTCCAAGAGAAAAAAAGAAGGTTAGACAATGAACATGTGCTCACACTACCATGTAGTTGAGAAAGGATTGTGATCTATATGGATGCATCCATGAAGGGGATGGGATGCTTTCCCATTCAAAATGATATGGTGATAGCTTGTGATTCATAGAAGTTGAAAATACATTAGAAAAATTATGCAACTCATGATTTGGAATTAGCTATAATAATCATTGAATTAATGATATGGAGGCATTATCTTTATGGTAAAATATGTGATATTTATTCTGATCATAAAACTTTAAAGTATATTTGAATACAAAAGGAGTTGAATATGCACCAAAGAATATGGTTGTTGTTGATTAACTATTATGACTACTCAATACATTACTACCCACGAAAAGAGAACAAGGTGGAAAATTCTTTGAGTCAACAAGACAATTCTAACCTATCAATGATGGGTATCACAAAAGATCCAATTTTTATGGATTTTCCCAAAATGGATCTTTAAATTTTAATGAAACGATGGAAATCATAACTTTCTCACATGAATTATCAATCATCTATACAAGTGAATTTTAATGAGGTGTAGAAGAAAGATGTAGATCTACAAAAGAAACTAAGAAATGTTCCTGAATTCAACCTTGATTATGATGAAATAATAAGGTTCAAGAATAGGGTTTGTATTCCTCCCATACCAGAATTAAATAAGGATATGTTGTACGAGGCTCATATTTATTCATTCTCTATTCACCCTGGAAGCAGAAATATGTACAGGGACCTGAATGATTATTTCTAGTGGGATGGAATGAAAAGAGATGTCATTGATTAAGTCTCTCGATGTTTGGTTTGTCAGCAAGATAAGGATGAGAGACAGAAGTCTAAGGGTATGTTACAAACAGTACCCATACCCGAATGGAAATGGGAAAACATCAATATGGACTTTATTTTCAGAAATATCAAAACATCTAAAGTCCATAATACTATATGTGTTACAGTTTATCACCTTAAGAAGTCGGCACACTTTATTTCTATTAGATATGATTTCTCTCTTAATGATATTTCTATGACATCTATAAATTAAGTGGAAAGATTACATGGAATTACACATTCCATTATATTTGATCAGGATCTGAGGCTTACCTCGATGTTCTAGCAATGTTTTCATCATTCTCTGGATATAGAATTAATTTTCACCACTGATTATCATCATCAGATAGATTGTTAGCTTGAGAAGACTATTCAAAATCTGGAAGACATGTTGAGAGCTTAGTTTTTTTATTTTAAAGAAGGTTGGGGAAACACCTACCTTTGGTGGAATTTTCTTACAATAATATATTTTACTCTAATATTTAGTTATCTCTTATATGTCCCTCTATGGAAATAATTGAAGAACTCCAACTTGCTGGGAAAAAGTTGGGGAAAGAAATATATTAAGACATGATCTTGTTGATGAAATGGTAGAAATTGTCAGATATATTCAACAACACATAAGATCACCTCAGATTCGAGAAAAAAATTTGAGCTGATAACTGTAGAAAATATGTATAGTATGAAGTGGGTGATAAGGTGTTCATATGAATATCTCTCTGGAAGAGAGTAATGTGATTTGGAAAGAAGGGAATGTTTAACCCTATGTATAGAGGTCCTTTTGAAATTATGGATCAGGTTGGGAAGGTAGCTTACCAATTTAGGCTTCCACCAAATATCTCTCATGTTCATGATGTGTTCCATATATCTCTCCTGAAAAAGTACATACCCAAACCTTCACATGTACTAATCTCAGAATTTGTTCTCTTGGGGCATGATCATTCTTATGAAGAACAACCAAAAGAGATTCTAGATCATAATAAAAAATTTCTATGTAGTAATACCACTCACTTGATTAATGTTTTATGAAGGAACCACCAATTTGAAGGAGCTACATGGGAACTTTAGAATATGATTAGGGTGGGTATCCTCATCTATTTATATCCAAGTGATTAATTTTGAGGGTTTAATTTAGTATAAGGGGGTAGAATGTAGCACCTCGATGTTTTTTTATGAAATATATTCTTTATGTAATTTTTATTATGAAGTATATTTCCTTTACCACAATCATGAGTTATAACAAACTACAATATTCTCTTATTTTAAAAATTCTGTTATATCCTCATTTTTAGGTTAGTCGTAATAATTATATTTTACTTATGAAAATCCATTTTGAATTCATTGGCTATTAATTATTTGTGAAAAATATAAATAGATATTTTTTGAGTTAATTAAATTTGGTAATTAAATTAATGTGATATATATGTTTTATATAATAAATAAAATATTTTTAATATTCATCCAATGTATAATTTTGTCATAGGGTATGAATAAAACCCTATTTGATGTATATTAACCTATTTTTTGAAAAAAAAAATTAATTTGAAACCCTAAAATGTATAACCCCTTTTAAATTAATATTTTTACAAATTGATAATATCAATATGAAAACATAAACATGTTATTTAGAAGTGGTATATAAAAAATAACTTTTTATGAATTTATGATATTTTTTGAATAACTTTTATGTTTTGATGAATTGTAAAAATATGCTAAAATTTAATTGCAAATAAATTTTTCCATTGAAAAATTTATATTGTTAAATTATATAATTTAATGGATTGAAAGTATAAATAGAATTTATTTTTACCATTTAATATAATTTATTTCATTATAATTAATTATTCATTAAATCCATATGTAAACACATTTCAATCACTTACAATATTTTATCTTTTAAAACCTGTTTTCTCATTTTAACAATGCAATTAATTTAAATTTAACAACTGCATCATTTGTGTTTTGAATTTTTAAAAATGTATTCCATATTTGGAATCATTATTTCCAAATTAATAAAATACCTTTATTTTATTTTTGGATAATATGAATAGTAACATTAGTAAATTTTATTAACACAGTAAAAGGGTAAATTGGGTAATTAAGGATAAAAAATATTATATAATTACCCTAACACTTTTGTTAATATAGTTTAATGATTATAATTTTCATTAAAACAAAATTGAGACTAAATTGTATCCTTTGGAACCCACATGGATGAGATTAGGACGTTTAATTTATTGTATTTAATGAAAAGTGAAATATGACTCTCTCAAACATTAATAATTAAATTATTTTTAATATAGGGTAATATAGAAGATAAATTATATTATTAATAATAATGTTGAAATCTAAAAGGTTTTTCTTTTTCATGGAAATTTATTTTTAATTTTTTGGAAATAAATAATTACCTTAAAGACTTATACTTGGATAATGAAAAAATTAATTAATTGATGAGAAATAAATAAAAAAACTTTTATTAAAATATTAATAACAATAAAAAGGCCTAAAACCTTGAAAAAAACTTATTGGTCGACTATATATTGACCATAATTATACAAGGGATGACATATTAACCATTTATTGGATTATATTATAGATTATGACACTTATATTATTTTGTTTAAAGTAAAGATAAATTTTTCACATTCACGTTTTAAAAGACTATAAGATTTTTTGTGTAGGGGTTTTCAGATGATAAATTAAACTAAAAGTATTGTTCAGAAATATAATGGATTTATGTTCATAATATTATTTTATTTTTAAATTTTATTCAAAAAATAATTAAATTAAACTATTACCCAAAATTGTGATATTAATTATCTTATTATTCAAACGATCAAATAAATGTAATTAAATATTTTTTAATAAATATTTTTTGGGTTAATATTTTTGTAAAATTAAATTTTATGATTACCTTGACCCGTTAGTGATATAATAAAATATTTTTATCGATGTTTACTTCATGTTTTTATATTTTTAAAAATCCATAAAATAATTAGTGTCAAAATTGACAGTATTGATACTTTGTCCAAATAAGGTTTTCTTAAATTATATAAAAATAATAAAACATTTTAAAAAGTATATAATATTTATGATATGGTATAAAAGTGCCTAAATCATTCATTTATGTTGTAATTGACTTGAAATAAGTAATTATTTCACCCTTTTAATATTGAAATACTTGTTACCCCGGTTTAAGAATTAAACAGAATAACTAAGTGTTATTTAAAATTACAATGCTTAAATTGACATAAAAACATGTCTAAAATTTATTTGTGGATGATATTACAACCCTATATCATATCATCTTTGATATTGGTAAATTTTCAGGTTTTTTGTCAGATTTTATTTTTTTATAAATTAATAGTTTTGAGGTTTCCAAAAGTGCATCTCACCTCAATTATAAACGGGTAAATTCTCCCTCAACTCTTCACGTCTTTTTTTTCCTCCATGGTCAGCCATAACCTATCCATTTCTCTTATCAAGATCCCTATAAACATTATAGAGGTCCTACTATACTTTAAGGTCCAAATCTATTGATCTAATAGGTGTTTTAGAGGAGGCACTTTGAAGAACATGTAATATCATTTACCGATTATTTAAAACATCATTATTCTTCAACAATAATATCTTGAGTTTTTTCACTGTAAAGTTATAAATACATTAGTAAAAATATGCTGATAGGTTATTATAATTATGAAACTACCATAGTCCACCTTCTACCCATCTTGTGAAAAATGAGATTACCACGCGTGTGTACGTACGACTAAGATTTTCCACATCGTGGTGAAATCCATTTTCTCCACCAACTTACATTGATGGGTTTTATGATTAAATTAATAAATATAAATATTATTAATATAAAATTATATTTATTATCAAAGACTATATATAATCCACTTCAATACTATTCAATAATTATGGGAATAATATGATCGCTCGTGCGTACGTAAGCCTTATTATCTCCGCGGTGCGATGTGATTAATTCTACAGAAGATTATTAAAGAATGATTATAAAAATTAATTGAATGAATGAATATGATATTTATATTATACTAATATCAAAATGTAAATTATATAACTATGACCTAAAAATAGGAATAAGAACTTATCCGACAAAACATGCATAAGAATTTAAAGTAGTTCATAACCAAATAACAAGTAATAATGAAATGTTACTCACAAACGGATAATAAAATCACCATAAATGTTATTATAAAATGTTTACTATTATAAAATAAATAAATGAAATTTTTTAAATAATTATATAGGAGGTTTTAATAAAAAAAGAAACATATCGGACCTAAGGTAAGGGAAAACATTGCGAATATTATTTTTATCCGAGATAGTTTATTCATAAATATTTACCGGGGTATATTTATCATTCACATTCACGTTTCCTAAATATGTATTTAAAAATATTCTTTATATCATTCTATAATTGTTTAAACTTAAATTTACCCATCATTGAATTTTTATTCAATGGTATGAAAGGAATATTTTTTCATTTTTAGTGTGAGGTACTTTTTGACTTTTCTAGAAAAAGTATGATAAGTCTTTTTTTAACTTGTACATAATTAATGGATTTTTACGCTTTCATAATTAATTATTTCCTTGAAAATTAAAAAAAAATATTACATGGTTATTTTCACAAAAAAAATAATTTCTTCAAAAAAATTGTGTCATTTTGAAGAAGGAAAATATTTTTTAAGAAGAAATAATATTTTCCTCAAGAATTAATTTCAAATCATTTCTAAAAATTATTTTTCATATAAGATTATTATATTTAAATAGAGATATTTCTATATCACTATTATTGATATGATTTTATTGTGGTATTATGGAATGTTTTTAAGGAAATCCATTTCTTTTATTTCAATTATGATGGAATGATGTTTAAGAAGTATATTTTATTTCATGCCTATTGCTATGTTGATTGTTTTAATGTTTTTTTGGAACTCATAAGAATGGATTCATTATGAGATGTATGGGACCTATATCCCCTCCAACACATTGGGTAAATATTTATATCTATGAGATAAACCTGACTGGAAAAGAAAGTAAACCTTCTTCATTAATACAAGGCTAGAATGAGGAATGACCACTGTTTAGTAATGGAATTTTTTTCCTATAATGCTCTTGGAAGCGATCCTTGACTAATATGAAATGATTTTATATGATTATGTGAGTATTCCATGAAATTTCAGGTCTTATGTTATGACTATTGTAATTTCAGTGAACTTTTATGATTTATCCCTTGACATGATATTATGATCTATTATGTATAGGATAAGATTTTCAAATGTTATGTTATGATGATTATGATAGGATTTATATTTCCCTTTTTTACCCTTAATGAGAATTTTAAGCTCACCCTTAAATATGTTTCTTTTCCCCAGGTCATGAAGAAGGGTACTAAGTAAGATATGTAAAAAATGGGTTTACATATGAAGAAATAAGTAGCACACAACGTAGAGGTTTAATGAACAAGTAAATTATGATTCAAAGTTTCTAAAGACACTAAACCTATATGGTCCTGGTGTGGTTTTTGTTATGTTACATAATAAATATTCTTCAATGTTGATGTAAAATATATATGTAAAGTATGGTCATTTATAATGTTTCATAATCATTTCCTCTATGCATAACCCGTGAAAAGAAGAGGGATTCGAATGCATATAACATATGGAAGGGAAATAGATTTCTTAAATATATTGCCAATATAATTAAACCATTTAGACAGTGAATATGAATATATTATATATATTATTACCCAGAATGTCAAGAGTAACACAAATGATTGTAAACATGTAACGACCCAAAAATTTCATTAATGGAAAATCCCTCTTGATCCAGTTAAATGTTTCTTTATGTTTTTATATGATGTCAACTTCTTTAGTTTAACGTTAAGATTTGTGACCGTTACTTTTATAGCCGTTGAACAGTGATCATCTGGGTAGTTTAAATATAAGGCTTTAACGAACCAATTTTCTACTCAGACAAAGGAAGCGATGGCCTCATCCAGTAGAATTGCCCCTTACGAAGCCCATTTGTCGGAGCTCGGAAAGGAGGTGGCGTCTTTGGGCTTTGCCCTTGACCAAGCCCAAGCTGAGCTTCATCAAGTCAAGCTCGAACGTGATCGTCTACGGGAAAAATGGAAGTTGATAGAGATTACCACTCGAGCGATGTTATCCGAGCAACCCCAAGAGTCTGTCACCATCGCACACCTTACCCTTAGGTCTTATGCGGCTATTTTAAGGGGTTATGTAACAAATAAGTAGAACCATGTTCATGTACATTATTTTTGTATATAATAATGAATATAATTTCTAGTCATTTTTGATGCATTGTAGTTAGTTTTTAAAGTACAAATGATGTTTTTAGTTATTATTTAATTAAGAATTATATTTTATTAAATTAAAGGATTTTTGAATTAAATAATATTTTAATAAAATATTATTATTAATATTAAATTAATTTTTATTAAATATAAATGATCTTATAATTTTATGAATGCAATTAAAATTTTTATTAAGGTTTGAAAGCCATTTCTGTCAAAACCCGTGAATTTTTATAAATGTCGGTTTTTATTTTAAAAGTGAAAATTCACATATTTAGAAAATTATTTAGATAAAATAAATATTATTTTTGGAATCAGGACGTCGAAATTATCCAACGGTGAATTTTTCATAATTTTCTGAGACAGTCAAATTTTTGGGTAAAAATTAAATACCATTTAAGTATATAATGTGTTTTATGACATCATAATGACCCAATGGTGATGTAATAAAATACCATAATCCTTATGTTCGGCCAATATGTGTTTTATCAATAAAATAATGAGGTTTTGGGTTTGTTTGACTCACTTTTCAAAGCATTAATGGAGCCCTCAAGACTTATTCAACACTTTGCCTTTTTAAATTAATTTCCATGGGAGTGTGACTCACCTCCACATAAGCAACCCTATTTTTTTAATAAGTTCGGACCTTGGCCTTTTAAAATATTGTTTTCCTCTTCCCTTTTCCAGAAACCATGGGCAAATACCATGGGATGGTTTGTGGTTTGGATTATTTTAATATAAGGGGTCCCAAACCTAAATAATAAAGAATTCTCTCACCTTTCCTATATAAACCCACCCAAGATCCCACTTCCTCCTCACTCAAAGCCCTTGAAGTTCGTCCAAACTCTGCCCTACTCTCTCTAGAATCCTCTCAAGGTGCCCCAAGCTCCCAAGAATCCTCTCACAAGCCTCTCTCTAGCCTTTGGAAGCACACTTCCAAGTAAGGGTTTTTCTTCCTTTCTCTTTTTTTTGTCAATTTTATTTAAGTTGTATTGCCCTTTTAATTTAATTTATGAATGATGGGGTATGGTTTCTCACCTCTCCCATACTGCCCTCTTATTGTTTGAATGATGGGAGGCCCCTTTCTCTCTCATTAAATGCCTCCCATGTACACCCGTTACTATGCCGAAATTCCGAAAGGAACCTTTTTCTCCTCTTCTATATTCAAGCAATACTTTTGTATCATGAATCTAAATTCCTTTTCAATTGTTCCGACATGTATCTATATGACCTTCTTACTGTCCATTACATGTAAATATGATGAGGAACCCCTTTCTCTCTCATTAAATGCCTCCCATGTACACCCGTTACTATGCCGAAATTCCGAAAGGAACCTTTTTCTCCTCTTCTATATTCAAGCAATACTTTTGTATCATGAATCTAAATTCCTTTTCAATTGTTGCGACATGTATCTATATGACCTTCTTACTGTCCATTACATGTAAATATGATGAGGAACCCCTTTCTCTCTCATCAGCCTTTTTTTATATGTCACGCCGTTACGCTGCCAAAATCGCACCAATTTTCTAAGCCAATGTCTTTGTGTAGTGAATACCATGCCCTTTTCTCCATCAAGGGTATTCACCTTTATGCACATATACGTATTGATTGTAAAGTTTCATGTATGAATTCCACATTCCTTTATCGTGGAATAAATGATTATGTTTTATGAATCCATGTTTTATGATCCATGTGGGACACTTATGCATGAAATGAAATGTTTAAGAAGGGTGCGCCCTGATAGCGCTCCAATGCATTGGGTAAAGTATAGTATCATGATACGTCATGTGCAATGAGTGTTGAATCATGCTAATTCAAGTGCAACGAGGGTTTACTCGTGCTTCAAGTGCAATGAGGGTTTACTCATGCTCCATGTGCAATGAGCCTTGGCTCATGCTAATTCAATGTTAAGTGTTGTTGCCACATTTCCATGTTATGATTATCATGCTTTATCATGCCTTTATGTTCATGTCTCTCTTATGCTCTATTGATATGCCTATTGCCTAACATGTATTGTACTCCTCATGTTATTCATTATGTACTCCCTTACTGGGCTTTATAGCTCACCCTTTTCTTATGCATGTCCTCAGGTTATCCCATGCAATGCTAAGTACGAAGGAATGTAGTGGTCATGTAAAGGAAGTTTTCAATAAGGATGTTGTATTTCAAGTTTAAAGTTTTTATGTAATGATCCTAAGCCCCAAAGACACTAAACCTCTCGATCTTCTTTGTTGTATCAAGTGAAGTTTTATGTAATAAAGCATGTTTAAGTTGTAATAAAAAGCAGGGTTGTCATAGTTGGTATCAGAGGATAGGTTTAGTTATTTTTGGGATTAGGAAACCCTAGTAAAGCCTTAGATACAAGACTAAGCATAATAAAAACATCCCTAAGTTTTGGTAAATACTAAGTAAGTGGTTTATCAAACAAATACATCCCTGTCTGGATACGAGCAGGTAGAGGCGGCTCTGGCACAGATGTATCCTAGGGGTAAAACCCGAAAACACCGCTTTGAGCTAGACTCGAACGGGAACTGGTGCACGACAACGGGCCTTGCTGCACTCTTGGTTACGACACTCCCGGGGGATATGTTTTGATAAATTTACAATCTTAGTATGAACCCTTATTAAGGGAAAAATGCCCCTAAGAATATATGTTAGAAGGAAGATCATGAAAAGCCTGGATTGAATCATATAGACTCATGAGTTGAAGAGATTAAAGTTTATTTATAAGTCATCAACTTTTGTCTTTGGATTACCCTTTATGTGTTACCCCTAACTTTCCTTTTATTCCAGCCAATGGCCGGTAATAGGAGAACTCGGGCTAACAACCGTTGTGAAGATCAGTGTGATGATTGTACCAATGAGATGCCCAATCCAATGGGAGCGGGAATCGCGAACTTTGTCACGCTTCTCTCTCAGCTAACTCAAGTTTTGAATAGAAACACTGGTCAAGAGGAACGTTCAACCCCCCCTAAGAAAGAACAAGTCGCTATTGAAAGCTTCATGAGACAAAGGCCTCCTACTTTTAGTGGATCATCCGATCCCACGATTGCTGAACAATGGATCAACTCCATTGAAAAGATATTCTCCATCCTCCAATGCTCTGAAAAAGAGAAGGTTCTCCTGGCGGCTTATCGTATGGAGGGTGAAGCTGATCAATGGTGGACGTTGATCAAAAATACGAAGCCTGAGGAGGAGATCGAGGCTTTGGAATGGAAGGTATTCCGGAAGATGTTTTTCGATAAATATTTTCCACGCACCCTCCGTCTTAAGATGGAAAGGGACTTCCTTTCCCTCAAGCAGAAAGATGAGGAATCTGTGGGAGCGTACGAGGCAAACTTCACAAGGCTTGCACGATACGCTTCCGGCTTTGTCGTTACCCCCGAATGCAAGGTTGACCGCTTCTTTGGTGGGCTGAAGCCTAGCTTGCGGAAAGCATTAGCGATCCGTGACTTCGACAGCTATGAGGAAATTGTCCGATGTGCCCTCAAGGTTGAAATGGAGATCGGAGAATCACAGGGGTATCATGGGGACAAGAAGCGGAAGGTGGACTTCAATGCTGGTGGTCCGATGGATAAATCCAACGGCGCTAAGAAATTCCAGCACCCCACTTGCCAAAAGTGTGGAAAGAAGCACCCTGGAAATTGCCTTAGGGGGACAAGAAAATGCTTCAAGTGTGGAAGAGAAGGGCACCTAGCTGTTAACTGTCAGCAAGAAGGACCCGCGGCTGCGACGGAGGGGAGGAACGCTCCGTTCGAACCTCAACGCGTTGTTCAATGCTTCAAATGCAAAGAACCGGGTCATTTTGCGAATCAGTGCCCTAATCCAAGGGTTATCGGAGGCAATCAACAACCTCCAAGACAGCAAGGAAGAGCTTTTGCCATCACTTCTGCCGAAGTGAACCCCGACAACGAAGTGGTGACAGGTACGCTAGTTATTCATTCAAGAATAGCGAACGTACTTTTTGATTCAGGTTCTACGCATTCTTTTATATCTCAAAAGTTTAGTAGAATAATCCCTGCACCACCACAAGTCATGGAAGTAAAGATGTCGGTGAATACGGAAAATGGGGCAATCATTGCATCCCATGAGTATAAGTCCTCCCCTGTTATAATCTGTGGATTGAATTTCCCAGCGAACCTCGTCATACTCCCTTTGGTGGAATTTGATGCAATTCTTGGCATGGATTGGCTTTCCTTATATAGAGCCAACATAAATTGTCGGGAGAGGGAAATCACACTCCATATGGAGAATCGACCCCCGATTCTTTACAAGTGTCAGGAGGAAGATGAATCTCCTTTAGCTCCATCATCTCAAGCATGGATATTACTGCCTTATGAGCACGCATATCTGGCTCAGATGATTGAGTCCAAGGAAGAAACCACCCTTGAAGAAATGCCTATTGTGAGGGAATTCGCTGAAGTATTTCCCGAGGAACTTCCTGGTCTTCCTCCAAGAAGAGATGTTGAGTTCTCAATTGAACTTATACCTGGGGCGCTACCAATATCCAAGACTCCATATAGAATGGCTGTTGTTGAGCTTGAAGAGCTGAAGAAACAACTACAGGAGAATCTGGATAAAGGGTTTATACGCCCAAGTGCATCACCATGGGGTGCACCAGTCCTCTTCGTCAAGAAGAAGGATGGGTCAATGCGGCTTTGCATCGATTATCGTGAACTTAACAAAATCATGATAAAGAACAAGTATCCTCTCCCAAGAATCGATGACTTGTTTGATCAGCTGCGTGGAGCTCAATACTTCTCCAAGGTCGACTTGCGGTCGGGATATTATCAAGTAAGGGTGAAGAAGGAAGATATCCCCAAGACTGCTTTTCGTACAAGGTACGGGCACTATGAATTCATAGTAATGCCTTTTGGACTCACCAATGCTCCAGCAATATTCATGGACTTGATGAATAGAGTCTTTAGAGATTACCTAGATAAATTTGTGGTAGTCTTTATAGATGATATTCTGATATACTCCAAAACCAAGGAGGACCATGAGGAGCATTTAAGAACTGTACTGGAGACTTTGCGCAAGGAGAAGCTCTATGCCAAGTACAGCAAGTGTGAGTTCTGGTTGAAGGAGGTCTCATTCTTGGGCCATATCATCACAAGCAATGGGATATCTGTGGACCCCTCCAAAACAGATGCAATTGAGGGATGGCCGAGGCCAACATCGGTAACTGATATCCGTAGCTTCTTGGGGTTAGCTGGATATTATCGACGATTTGTGAGAAACTTCTCACGATTGTCCAACCCTCTTACCAAGCTAACTCGAAAGGGAGTAAAGTTTGCTTGGAGTGATGAATGCGAAGAAAGCTTCAAGGAGTTGAAAAGGAGGCTTATCACTGCACCTGTGCTCACTTTACCCACAAGTGGGGAGCTTTTTGTGGTATTCAGTGATGCTTCGAAGAAGGGCTTAGGATGTGTGCTGATGCAGAATGATAAAGTGATATCCTATGCCTCAAGGCAGTTGAAAATCCATGAGCAAAACTATCCAACGCATGATCTGGAGTTGGCGGCGGTGATCTTCGCCTTGAAAATCTGGCGGCATTATCTCTATGGGGAGAAATGTGAGATATATACTGACCACAAGAGTCTTAAATATATATTCACACAGAAAGAGCTTAATATGCGCCAGAGAAGATGGATAGAGCTCATAAAGGATTATGACTGTTCAATACATTACCACCCTGGGAAGGCGAACAAGGTGGCGGATGCCCTAAGTAGAAAGGATCCAGCAATTCTATCAATGATGAGAATTGAGAAGGATCCAATCTTCTTAGACTTGATGAAGATGGACGTGGGAATCATAAAGAAGGGAACATCTTCAATCCTTTCACAAATGATTGCTCAACCATCTCTTTTGGAAAGGTTAAAGGATGCTCAAAGGGATGATGCGAGAATCCAAGAAAAAGTGGAAGCTATCAAAAAGGGAAAATCCTCAGAGTTTAATGTTAATGAAGAAGGAATTGTGCGGTTTGGGAAAAGACTATGTGTCCCATCATGTTCGGAGCTGAAGAAGGAACTTTTGGATGATGCACATAGTTCAAATTTCTCTATTCACCCAGGGAGCACAAAGATGTATCGAGATCTCCGAGAAAACTTTTTGTGGGATAATATGAAAAAGGAGATCGCCGAATATACATCAAAGTGCCTGGTGTGTCAGCAAGTGAAGGCAGAGAGGCAGAAGTCTAAGGGGATGATGCAACCATTGCCCATACCAGAATGGAAATGGGAGAACATCACCATGGACTTCGTCACTGGACTTCCAAGGACATCCAAAAGCAACAATGCAATCTGGGTTATTGTGGATCGTCTTACAAAGACTGCACACTTCATTGCTATTCGAGAGGATTTCTCTTTGGATCAACTGGCACAGATATATATCAGGGAAGTGGTACGGTTGCATGGAGTACCACTATCTATTGTGTCGGACCGAGATCCAAGATTTACCTCTAAGATTTGGAAGAGTCTTCAACATGCTCTGAATACTGAACTGAACTTCAGTACGGCCTATCATCCTCAAACTGATGGCCAATCCGAGCGGACTATCCAAACACTTGAGGATATGTTGAGAGCGTGCTCAATGGACTTTAAAGGAGGATGGGATCAACATCTTCCCCTAGTTGAGTTCTCTTATAATAATAGTTTCCACTCGAGCATCCAAATGGCACCATATGAAGCCCTGTATGGGAAAAGGTGTAGAACACCGGCATGTTGGGATGAGGTCGGTGAACGTAAGCTGCTTGGACCAGAAATGGTCGAAGAAATGGTGGAGAAGGTGAAAACCATTCAGCAGCATATCAAGGCAGCCCAAAGTCGACAGAAGAGTTATGCAGATAATCGTCGACGAGACCTTGAGTTTAAAGTCGGAGACATGGTGTTTTTACGCATATCTCCGTGGAAGAAGGTCATGAGGTTTGGAAAGAAAGGGAAGTTAAGTCCAAGGTACATCGGCCCATTCGAGATTCTTGATCGTGTTGGGGCTGTGGCCTATCGACTAGCACTTCCACCTACTATGGCCAAGGTGCATGATGTCTTCCATGTGTCCCTCTTAAGGAAGTATATACCAGACCCTTCACATGTACTCTCTTCCGAGGTGGTACAATTAGAAGACGATCTTTCTTATGAGGAGCAACCAGTGAAGATCTTAGATCGTAGAGAAAAAGTTCTACGAAATAAGACAATGCCCCTCGTCAAGGTGTTGTGGAGAAACCACAAGTTTGAAGAAGCAACTTGGGAGTCGGAGGATATGATGAAGCTAAGTTACCCACATTTGTTTTAGTGTGGGAAAAGGAAAATTTCGAGGGCGAAATTTCTTAAGGGGGGAATGTTGTAACGACCCAAAAATTTCATTAATGGAAAATCCCTCTTGATCCAGTTAAATTTTTCTTTATGTTTTTATATGATGTCAACTTCTTTAGTTTAACGTTAAGATTTGTGACCGTTACTTTTATAGCCGTTGAACAATGATCATCTGGGTAGTTTAAATATAAGGCTTTAACGAACCAATTTTCTACTCAGACAAAGGAAGCGATGGCCTCATCCAGTAGAATTGCCCCTTACGAAGCCCATTTGTCGGAGCTCGGAAAGGAGGTGGCGTCTTTGGGCTTTGCCCTTGACCAAGCCCAAGCTGAGCTTCATCAAGTCAAGCTCGAACGTGATCGTCTACGGGAAAAATGGAAGTTGATAGAGATTACCACTCGAGCGATGTTATCCGAGCAACCCCAAGAGTCTGTCACCATCGCACACCTTACCCTTAGGTCTTATGCGGCTATTTTAAGGGGTTATGTAACAAATAAGTAGAACCATGTTCATGTACATTATTTTTGTATATAATAATGAATATAATTTCTAGTCATTTTTGATGCATTGTAGTTAGTTTTTAAAGTACAAATGATGTTTTTAGTTATTATTTAATTAAGAATTATATTTTATTAAATTAAAGGATTTTTGAATTAAATAATATTTTAATAAAATATTATTATTAATATTAAATTAATTTTTATTAAATATAAATGATCTTATAATTTTATGAATGCAATTAAAATTTTTATTAAGGTTTGAAAGCCATTTCTGTCAAAACCCGTGAATTTTTATAAATGTCGGTTTTTATTTTAAAAGTGAAAATTCACATATTTAGAAAATTATTTAGATAAAATAAATATTATTTTTGGAATCAGGACGTCGAAATTATCCAACGGTGAATTTTTCATAATTTTCTGAGACAGTCAAATTTTTGGGTAAAAATTAAATACCATTTAAGTATATAATGTGTTTTATGACATCATAATGACCCAATGGTGATGTAATAAAATACCATAATCCTTATGTTCGGCCAATATGTGTTTTATCAATAAAATAATGAGGTTTTGGGTTTGTTTGACTCACTTTTCAAAGCATTAATGGAGCCCTCAAGACTTATTCAACACTTTGCCTTTTTAAATTAATTTCCATGGGAGTGTGACTCACCTCCACATAAGCAACCCTATTTTTTTAATAAGTTCGGACCTTGGCCTTGTAAAATATTGTTTTCCTCTTCCCTTTCCAGAAACCATGGGCAAATACCATGGGATGGTTTGTGGTTTGGATTATTTTAATATAAGGGGTCCCAAACCTAAATAATAAAGAATTCTCTCACCTTTCCTATATAAACCCACCCAAGATCCCACTTCCTCCTCACTCAAAGCCCTTGAAGTTCGTCCAAACTCTGCCCTACTCTCTCTAGAATCCTCTCAAGGTGCCCCAAGCTCCCAAGAAGCCTCTCACAAGCCTCTCTCTAGCCTTTGGAAGCACACTTCCAAGTAAGGGTTTTTCTTCCTTTCTCTTTTTTTTGTCAATTTTATTTAAGTTGTATTGCCCTTTTAATTTAATTTATGAATGTTGGGGTATGGTTTCTCACCTCTCCCATACTGCCCTCTTATTGTTTGAATGATGGGAGGCCCCTTTCTCTCTCATTAAATGCCTCCCATGTACACCCGTTACTATGCCGAAATTCCGAAAGGAACCTTTTTCTCCTCTTCTATATTCAAGCAATACTTTTGTATCATGAATCTAAATTCCTTTTCAATTGTTCCGACATGTATCTATATGACCTTCTTACTGTCCATTACATGTAAATATGATGAGGAACCCCTTTCTCTCTCATTAAATGCCTCCCATGTACACCCGTTACTATGCCGAAATTCCGAAAGGAACCTTTTTCTCCTCTTCTATATTCAAGCAATACTTTTGTATCATGAATCTAAATTCCTTTTCAATTGTTGCGACATGTATCTATATGACCTTCTTACTGTCCATTACATGTAAATATGATGAGGAACCCCTTTCTCTCTCATCAGCCTTTTTTTATATGTCACGCCGTTACGCTGCCAAAATCGCACCAATTTTCTAAGCCAATGTCTTTGTGTAGTGAATACCATGCCCTTTTCTCCATCAAGGGTATTCACCTTTATGCACATATACGTATTGATTGTAAAGTTTCATGTATGAATTCCACATTCCTTTATCGTGGAATAAATGATTATGTTTTATGAATCCATGTTTTATGATCCATGTGGGACACTTATGCATGAAATGAAATGTTTAAGAAGGGTGCGCCCTGATAGCGCTCCAATGCATTGGGTAAAGTATAGTATCATGATACGTCATGTGCAATGAGTGTTGACTCATGCTAATTCAAGTGCAACGAGGGTTTACTCGTGCTTCAAGTGCAATGAGGGTTTACTCATGCTCCATGTGCAATGAGCCTTGGCTCATGCTAATTCAATGTTAAGTGTTGTTGCCACATTTCCATGTTATGATTATCATGCTTTATCATGCCTTTATGTTCATGTCTCTCTTATGCTCTATTGATATGCCTATTGCCTAACATGTATTGTACTCCTCATGTTATTCATTATGTACTCCCTTACTGGGCTTTATAGCTCACCCTTTTCTTATGCATGTCCTCAGGTTATCCCATGCAATGCTAAGTACGAAGGAATGTAGTGGTCATGTAAAGGAAGTTTTCAATAAGTATGTTGTATTTCAAGTTTAAAGTTTTTATGTAATGATCCTAAGCCCCAAAGACACTAAACCTCTCGATCTTCTTTGTTGTATCAAGTGAAGTTTTATGTAATAAAGCATGTTTAAGTTGTAATAAAAAGCAGGGTTGTCATAAAACATATATGTGAAATAATTTTAAAACATAATTTAAAAACATTTATCGACTAAAATATCATTCCTTCAATGAAATTGTTTTCTTTTCTTAAAATTTCATGATGTTATAAAAGATAATATTTTATTTAAAATCAACCTTTTAATATTGTAAAGGAATCATAAAGTTATTAATTCTTCATGAAAGAATTAAAATATATTCATTCCATGTAAGATAAAATATTAATCTTCTTGAAATTTATCTGGAAAAGTAAAATGTACCATGTTAAGAAAATGACTAAAGATTCATTTCAAACCATTTAACATATATTCATACATGGGTAAAAAAGAAATTAATAAATAGTAGAATAATTGAACAAATATTTTGAAATAAAGTTTTATGAAACATGGAAATGGATGATAAATATGTCCATATAAATACATATATATAATCAATCCCAAATAATAATGAGATTTAAAAGTCAACCCTTACAACTATATAATTAGTAGAATCGTATACCCAATGAAAGAAGGAAAATTATATGGATATGAAAATACCATTATATTATGGTTAATAATCATAAAATACATTCATGTTCATTTTATACACCACTTAGAAGAAACAAGATGTGTATGAGACATGTGTCTCATAGAAGAAATGGTGAGAGAAAAATCTCTCGCATTAGGTCTGATTCCCTTAGTACATGTCTGAAACACAATTATAGTGGGTTAAAACATATTATTAAAAAATTACTGAATCATAATAATATTTATGATATCATATATGATTAATTTATGACTTTTTATTACCTTTTTAATAACAATTCAAAGTTTAAGAAACTTTTCTGGTAATAACCGCTTTATTTATCATACGTGTTTTCATTTGTAATTATTCTTAAAATTTCTTAGATCAGGATTTTATTAAATTAATAATATAAAACATGGTTTATATATATTATATATTTATTATATAATTAATATATATACAAAACAAATATATGAAATGGAATACACTATTCATAGAGACGGCAAGTCGTACGTACAAATGAACGTTGTTTCTGTTTTTTTATCATGTTGAATAGAAGAAGGTAATAGACCAATATGTGTATATATAATATTTAATTATAATTATATTTTAATTTATTTTAATTTTTTTACTATATACATTTTTATAATCGTTTTTGAAAAATTTAACTTGGAAAAGGAATCTCCTCACGTCATGGAGACGGTAAGCTGTAAGTATGCATAAGCGATGATATCGTTATCTTAATGGGAAAAGGGTGAGGAAATATTTTTTATATTAATAATACTGAATCAATATCATATCATATGTATTATTTAAATACACTATATCTATCATTATATCCATCCAAATAAAGTAATGAGGAAGAACATATTACACCACAACATAAAGATGGTAAGTCGTACGTACACACGTATGGTACGTTTATTTTTTTAGGATGAATAAAAGGTAGAATATTATTATTTCATAATCATAATAAAATATAATAATATAGATTATTCTGGATTTATTTCATTATAATGTAATCAACACATATATAGTAAGTATATAAAGAAATAATTTTTAATGGGTTTGTAAGGAGATTACCTCTTTTCCAACGATCTACCTCTAGATCTCCTCTTAGGGACACTAGAGTTTGTCTTTTTAGAAAACCAAAACCAATATAATGTTACTAGTGAAGTTTATAAGTGAACTTAAATAGGTATGGACTATATTAAGGCTCATAGTGTTTTGAAAAAATGAGGGAGGAGGATTCCATTTATAATTGATGTGAGGGGCACTTTAGGAAACTCTTAAAATATTAAATTAATATAATTTTATTTTCGAATTATAATAGTTACAAAGTGTGTTATTTATAAGTTAAAATGTGAATGGGTCTAAATAATCTCAAAAAATTATTTTTATACATGTTTAGGTCACAATATCATCCTTATCTTTTGTATTTAACCCTTTCAAACACTTTATCTTTTACTAAGATAACTTTTATTTTAAGTCATTAGGGTTAATATAGTTACTATAAAATAACTAAACGAACCCCAAATGGATAATTTATTAAATTAGTAACATTATTATATTCATTGGGACAAATTATTTGTTTTTATAAATTTTATATCATTTAAAAAATATTATTTAATTTAAATTTTCATTTGTGTAAATTTTGATGCAATTCATTATTTGTCTTTTATAAAATATCATATAAGTATGATAAATTGGAAACAACAATTCCAATATCTCACTAATTTTTCATATTTATCTATAAAAATATTTTATGTCATTAATGATGTAAAATTTATTTATATTAATTTTTTAATACCATTTAATTAATATTTCCATTAATTAAAAAATTACTATAACATCATTGTGTAAACCATTAATTAATATTTTTCTCTAAATATTAAAAATAAATTTTATAGATGAAGATAAATTTATTAGATATCAAATTGATAATTAAATTTAAATTTATCTTTTTTTATCCAAATATTAAAAATGATTTAATTATTAAAATTATGAGTATGAAATTTTTAATTTTTCATTAAATAAAATATAATAAGTGACATATTCATGGCCAAGTGGCTTAAAAAGTACAAGGTTTAATCCTATTATTTATTTTGGTCGAAACCCACTGATCCCAAAAAATATGGCATGTTTTTGTGTAGTTTTATAATATTAAAATATTATTTTTACCATTAGTTTCCCGATTTACCCTTAACTGTGGTAAATAAGAATTTATTAAAGTGACTACACACCAAATATTAAGATAACCCTATTAAAAAAATTTCATATTGACTAAAACAATGTATGTGAGGTTTTCAAATTCAATTCATAAATGTGGCTAAATTAAGTTTTTCACTAATCTAGGATATGTGGCAAGAATGAAAGTAAAAGAGACATTCAAAGGTTTTCTAAGTTTATATACAAAATTTTAATGTAAAAATTATTCCAATGAAATAAATTTGATTAATATATGTATATTTGAACTATTTTTACATTAAAATAAATTTCAATTATAGTAATTATTTAAATGTAAAGGGTATTTTTTAACTATAATGCGGTAATTTTCAATAGTCATCAAAAAATAAAACTTTTATATAAATTTATAAAAAAACACCTTATGTTAATATTCACAGTCATAATTCCAAAATAAAGGTTATTTTATTATATTTAATTTCTACAATTATCAAAAATTAATTATTTTTTTATTCAAAGAAAGGCATGAAAATTCGTTCATTTATTAAAATAGTATTTCTAAACATTTAAGGAATTTACCAAAAATTGAACATTTCATTATAAATATTTTTTATTTATTTGAAAAAATAACAACTAAATTATAAAAAAAATTCATTACCATTCATATTATATTTTTTAATGGCTAGGTTTTAACCATATCATTCAAATAATAATAATAATAATAAATTGTAGTTTTCAAGAAACTCACTATTGTGTGTAATGCAAGCTCGGTCTGTGTTGAGTGTAGTGCAAGCTTAACATGGTGTTGTGTGTTATTTAATAAAAACATAGTTTTTTATATAATAATAAATATATTTACTCAATGTTACATGAAATGAAAATTATAAAAAAAATATTTAATTAATTTAGAAAATAATAATTCACAAAATCTGGGGGTGTTTCATTCTACCCCCATAAAATAAATTTCTCCCTCAAAATTCATCTAGGTTAAAAAAGTTTTAATACATGATACATTATAAAATATAAACCCATATCATAAAAAATCATTTTAAAATTTCCTTTTAAAATTAGAAGGTTGAAAATAATAGTTTCCCAAAGTAAATCATAACCAGGTCTCCGTATAGGAAAACAAAGGTGATGATTTTGGTATGGAGTAAAAACATAAATAATAATAGATATTGATAAAGATCACAAATCACAAAAAAGTGGGTGATCCATAGAAATTTAATAATCACAAAACCATAAACTAAAGAATCCTAAGAGAGATTATTGATATCCTCAAAAATTATGATAACAGAAAAAAATTACAAATTGATCTCTTTTAATAATTTTCACGAATTTTTATTAGAAAATATACATAATTTATTTCAGAAAAATCATTCCCTTTTATTCTAAATTCATTAATTTCCAAATCATCATTTATTCCTAGAAAATAAGTCAAATTTTTCACTCATAGAGTGTTATGAGATCAAAATATCCATAAATAGAATGATAGGCCATTCATTTTGTCTTTATCACAACAAATAGATTATCAAATGTTTTCCTATATGAATAATCCAAACTATGATGAGATAATGCATTAAGAAAACAAAATTAATCTAAATTTTAACTTATAATTTCCATAAATTGATAACCTTACAATCCTTATGAAATCGGAAAATATAAAACATTAAAAAGTGGTTCAATAAATAAACATAAAATTTATCTCACATATATTATAAGGAATTTCTTGGTTGAAAAATTCCAAACTTGTGAATACCATGATATTTTATTCTCTTAAAACATGGTAAAACCCATATTTACCATACATCTTTATTGAGAACATGAATATTTCTTTATTCCAACATTTTTTGGACATATTCCTTACGTCTAATTTTTTTTAAATATCAACCTTTATAGTAAAACCCACTTGTCAAAATTCCGTAATCATTTTCATGGAAATTAGTACCATCAAATTTACTTATTCATACACATCATACCTTTATCCAGATATTGTTTTCTTATCATTATGCTCATATTAATGGTTATCCTTCACTTTATTATATGTTTTTAAGAAAATATAAACTTATTACCTCAATCACTTTTAATGGATACCAATACCATTTTGTATATGATATTAAATCCTTAAGTAAAAAACTACAGTGGACTAATCTATAGATGTTTCATAATTCCTCAACATGATAAAATTATTTCTATAACATTATTCCTAAATTCCAATACATACACACTAAACCATTATAGAAATTTTTATGTACTCCACATCACCAATTGTGATCGCATGAGACTTCTATTTATCTTTTTCCTTAAGAGTATGCTAATATCGATCATCATCATCATTAAACCTTAGATTTAAGAAATGGATAGCATAATTCCCATTTTCCTTACAAAATAAACACTAATTTGTGGAAGGTTCTCTCTTTGGAGATTTTTGTATATTCCCATTACAGAGACAATAAAATGCATGATTACCTTCTTTCCCACTCTTAAAACATTTATCAATCTTCTTAATATAATTTCCTCCATGTTTACTTCCACACAATGAGCATAATGAAAATATAATCATACATTATGAATAGTTTTTAGAGTATCTATTGAATTCTATATTTATTTTCATATCATACACATAAGATAGATGGGTAACATTAGTCTCCCTTTATGTCAAAAGAATACGAGGAACATACATATTGAAAAATAATTTTTATAACTCTTCATAATCCATGGAGTGAATATTATCTTGTATCCTCATGTTCTGGATAATGATCCACCATATATTCTATTTACATTCCAAAATATAGGTTACCAACAAATATTTTTCACATTTTTAATAGTGTGGAATTAAAAATATCTTTTCAATGGTATGGATCCATTTCCCAGAAACTATTTGATCAGTTGTTCTACTAAAACAAGGTGGATATTTCCTTTAAAAGTATTCAAGAGAATGTTTCTCCATCCATTAGTTATTTGGAATCGAAATAATATTCATGGCTTGATGAGGTATTTTGGTCATATAAACATGATTCTGCTCTCTAGCTCACGTATCATTTGTTTTATCTGGAATAAAATCATTTAATTGTTTGTCGCAATCTCTATTAACATGGTTCATTCAAATTCTAGTCATTGACTAAATCCCAAATCATATAGTAAGATTCATTTATCATAATGAGAATCATATAATCAAAAAAGTTCACTTATAGAATGTATAACTTATGACACCTCAATTAATATATAAAAATTAAGGTTCATAATATTTTATTCGTATAAAAAAATTATTTAAATTTTTCATGAAGGTTTGAGAAGATTTTGTGAATTCTAAAATCATATCCTCTCTGAGTGTCAAACTAGGTCTATAGCAAGTCCAGTTGTCATGTACCATATTGCAATCGAGTTAGACCCAACACACTAGGTGAGATTTGATACTCATAGGTAAATATATTCCTGATCTACAAAAACTTATATTATCCATAAAGGGATTTATTTCTAGGAAACTTCTCTCTCTAACATTTACTAAAATTCAATGACATTTTCCTGTCCATTTCCTCATCCATAATCTTGTCCTTAGACATTTCATTATATTTCTCTATATTGTTTTATCATCCTAGTTTCTAAAGGATAAATAATGTTTTTCTCTAATGCCAAATTTATCGAACCTCACTTTTTATACATTAACATTACATCACATTTTAAGAATACTTAATACATTACACAATCAAATTATCAAAGGCCATATTAGTCTACTAACTTTGGAAATATGTAAACAAAATAAGTTGGTATATATCACATCTACTTATTTTCTTACTTATTTCTTAAAAACTAGACCCCCTTTTTAAATATCATATTTTAATACCTTTCATCATATTCATGGGAAATAAAACATAAAAACGGAGAGCTCATGTTTTCAGTATGGGTAAAAAAGGGACTTACACAATCATATTCATGAGTAGAAGGGTATGAGAACATGATGATAAAAACAAAATAAAATAGCCTATACATCAGAGATCATAAATTTTAATCAGGAATTATTATTTTTTGGATCATGAGATAAGAATCATAATGAAATAAAGAACTTGATCCATGAAATCATTACTTTGGAATAAAACATAGAACTTTGATAAACACAAAAGCTTATGATAATGATTTCCATAGTATTCAATGATTCTTAATAATCCCCATGGTTTATTGTTTTCACTTAACATACCATATTGGTAGTCATGGTTCACAATCATATCCATATTAGTAGTCAAGGATTACTCCGAAGGCCATCTTAGTCTATCTCAAAAAATAAAAATCTTAACCAAATGCATTGAAGGTAGATATATTTCCCACCAATATCGTAATGAAATCATACATATATGTAACAATAGCTCATAAACTATCATATCATAAACCATGACATGAAATGGGTATCATAAACATGAAATCATATCATAAATTATAAAAAGGAGATAGTTTTTATATTTATTTCTTCAAAACATAACCTGTGGAAAGAAGTGGGTTTCATAAGCATATAATAAATGTAAGAGAGAAAAATTTCATAAATATCATGACAATAAAATAAAACCATTCAAATAATGAATATTAATTCATTATTTGGATTATTTCCTAGAAAGGAATGAGTAATAGAAATGGATTTCATTTTATTTGGGAAATAAGTTGAAAGGAGGTTTTAAAAACATTGTTTTATGAAAATATCCTTTCATCTTTGAAATATTTTTCCTTTTTTAAAATGGAAAATAATTTTAAAAGAATTAATTTTCATTAATATGAACATTTAATGATTATAAAAGAATATTTAAGGTATTAAGTATTTATGGAATCATAAAAATGTGTTCCTTCTATTGATGTTAAAAAACATTCTTCTTATTATTTTTTCAGAAAAGTCAAAAGGTACCATGTTAGGATAACTACAAAATATTCCTTTCAAACAATTTTAAAAACTACATAATTTGGTAAAAAATATTATAAATTTATAGAATAATACTATAAATATATTTATATACATTTTAAGAAGAATTGACATGGATGATAAATATGTCTCAGTAAATACTTATGTATAAACAATCTTGAATAATTATGAGACTGTTAAGTCGACCATTGCAAATTTATAATCAGTATAATCATATACTCCAAGAAAGAAATATATTTTTATGGATAAAAAATACCATTATATTTTAGTTAAGAAAAATAAAATAAATTATTCGATAATATATAAACCATGTAGTACAAAACAAGCAGTGTATCAGGCATGTGTCTCACAGAAGTAAAGGTGAGACAAAAATCTTTTAACATTGAACTAATTCAATCCACGCATGTCTAAAAATATTATATAGTGGTTTTAGCCATATTAATAACTTATTATAGGATCATAATAATATATAATATATCATATATGATTCATTTATTACTTTATATTACCCGTTTATTAACAATTCCAAGTAAAATTAACGTTTTTGATAATAACTGCTTTACTTATCATATATGTTTTGACATGGTAATATTGATCATATTCCTAAGATCATGATTTAATTACAATATAAATTTAAAACATGGTTTATATGTAATATTTATTTATTATATAAATATACATATAATATATATATATATATGTGAAATGGAATACATCGTTTATGGAGACAGTAAACTATGTGTATGCATGAACATTGTTTCTATTTTCTTATCATATTGGATCGAAGAAGTAAAATTAAGTATATGTACATATATATTATTAAAATATAATTTTTATGTATTATATTTTAGATTTTTTCTATATATAAATTTTTATAATCGTTCTTGAAATGGTAAACAAGGAAGTAGAATCTCATCGTGTCGTGGAGACGGTAAGTCGTACGTACGCAAGAGAAACAATATTATTCTATTAATTATAAAAAATGCTGAGAAATTATATTGTATATTAATTATAAAGAATAAATATCATGTCATATTTTTATATATTCATTATATCTATCATTATACCCATTCAAACATAGTAATGATGAAAAACAGGTACACCATGGTGTGGATATGGTAAGTTGTACGCACACACAAACGATACATTATTTTTTCATAGGATGAATAAAATGTGTAATATATATGTTACCTAATAATAATAAATTATAATCATAAATGTAATATTGTATTTATTACTTTATAATGGAATCAACACATTAATTTTAAGTATATGAAGAAATAATTTTTAAAGGGTTGGTAAGAAGATTACATCTTCTTCAATGATCTGCCATAGGATATCCTCTCAGGGAAACTAGATTTTTTCTTTTCAGAAAACCATAACCTATAGAATGTTAATATTAATGTTGATAAGAGAAATGGGTAGGTTATGAATGAGATATAAGTCTCAATGTATTGTTAATAAGTGAGGGAGGAGGTACCCTTTTACAATTGAGATGAGGGGCACATTAGAAAACTCTTAAAATATTAAATTTATAAAAATTTCTTTTTGTTTCTAAATAGCTCAAAATTGATTTATTTATAAACTAAGATGATTATGGGGTGATATAATATCATCCATATATTTTAGACATGTTTTGATCACAATATTAAACTTATCATTTTCATTTAACCCTTAGTTAAACCCTTTAACTTGTTACCTTGACAACATTTATTTCCACACTTTAGGGTTGATATTATTACTACAAAATTACATGAGAACCCCAAATGTACCATTAAGGGAATTATAAACCTCATTATACTAATTTTTAGGGATTATATATTTTTATTGATTTTATGTCATTTAAAACAATATTATTTTTTTAAAGTATCATTTATGCCCATTCTGATTCTATTCATTATTTTTTTTTATAAAATATTTTTTTAACATTGTAAATTTGAACCAAAACTTATAATATCTCAATAATATTTCAATTTTATAAATAAAAGTCATTGATTTATTTAATTTTGTTAAATTATATTTATTTAAATATTTTTAATGTAAATTATTTGATATTTCTACTAATTAACCAATAACTCCATCATCGCTATGAAATCTATTAATTAAATTATAACTTCTCTAAAAATAAAAAATAAATTATCATGATTAATATAAATTTATTATATTTCAAATTAGTTTTTATAGTTTATTTTATTATCATTATAATACTATATTAAAAATGATTTAATTATTAAAATTATGAGTATTACTTTTTCAACTTATCTTTAAATAAAATATAATAAATTTCATATTCTTATAAATGATTTTAAAATTGATATAACATATTCCTAAGGTTTAATTGTGTCAAAACCCTCTGAAATATTGAAATTAGGGTATGTTTTAGTATAGTTTTATATTATAATAATACTATTTTAAATTTAATTACCCGATTTACCCTTAAATGTGGTTAATAAAAATTCGATAAAGTGAATATTAAATAAATAAGTTGATCCTATTAGAAAAAAAATCATAATTATTACAACCATGTATGCCCTTTTTTACAAAATAAATTAACAGAAGTGGGTAAATTCTGTTTAAAACAACTCCTATATATGTGGTGAGAAGGAAGGTAAGAGAGACGTTAAGATGTTTATTATGTTTTTAAATATAATATTAATATATATTTTTGATAAAATTACCTATATTGGATTAATATATATATAATTGATCTATTCTGACTATAAAATAAATTCAGAATATATTAATTATTTAAATTAAAATGGTAGTTTTTAACTACAATGCAGTATTTTTAACTAATCATTAAAAAATGAAACTTCTCAAAAAAATACTAAAAATTACCCTATATTAATGTTGAAATTTAAAATTTTATAATAAATTTTATTTTATCAAATTAAATTTCTAAAAATTTATAAAAAAATTATTCTTATTCATAGAAGGACATGAAAAACCGTTCCTTTTAAAAATAGTATTTATTAACATATAAAAAAATTACCAAAGATTATACATTTCATTATAAATAAGTTTTATTTATCTGAAAAATTTATAAATGAAATTTAAAAATAATATATTACCATTAATATTAATATTTTTAATGGATAGGTTATAACTATCTCATTTAAATAATTATAATAATAAAGTGTTGTTTCACAGAAACTCAATGTTGTGTGTAACACAAACTCAGTTCTTGTTGTGTGTAGTGTAATATTAAAATTATGTTTAATTTTACATAATGAAAACATATTTCCTTAAAATAAAAATAATAATATATAATCTTTATTACATGAAGTGAAAAATATCAAAAAGATTAAAACAATTCAAAAAAAATAACTCACAAAATCTCATATAATAATTATCTAATGATTACGAATTAAGATAATGTAATTTGAATGTAAAGAAGTTCTATTTTTTAGAAATAAATTATATATATGAAAATATATATTTTACCTTTATATATATGATAAATCTATATGGATAAACTATGTTAATGAAATTTTTTGAATCATTGTTCCAAAAAATCTTTTGACATTCATCGAATGATAATTTTTAGGGAAACAATGTGAGTAATCTTAGTATTTTTCTTATAATCAATTTTTAAAAAAATAATTGAATTTTTCAAAATTATTTTAGATATTATATTTTATATTTATATAGATTAAATTTTATAAATTAATTAAATATTTATATTCATAATTTCCAAATTTTTTAATGAGGCCACGTTGATTTTTTTCTTAAATAATGGTAATAAAATTTAATAGTTATTACCATGATTAGGGCTAAAATGAGTTTATATAGGGTATTATAAAAAGACATAAGGGTAAAAATGTCTCTTGGTATTTTATTTCTTCCATATATTTTATGTAGATCTTATTTTTTTCTTCTAAGACCAACCTATGATGGCTTAAGGTATAAGTAAAATCACGTCTCTCAAAGAAGATGTAACCAACTTACACGAATCATTAAAAAATTTATTTCTTCTTATAATTCCTCAAAATATATTGTATTCTTTATAAAATAATTAATATGACTTCATTAATAGAATTAGATATTATTATAGTTTTGTTAAAACCATTTTCCACCCCCTTTCTGTCAAATGTGAAATGAAAGGATTTCTCTTGGATATTTTTAGACTACCACCTCTACATTGTGATGACCCTGATTTCCCATCACCGCCTATCGTTGATTTTTTTTAATTATGGATTTATGTAATATATATTATATTTATGATGTAACAATGATTATTTAGTGATAAAATATAATATAATTTCATTCTATTATTCTCTTTATAAATGTTAGTACCATTTTTTTCTTATGTATGGATTACTGTCTCCATGAGCTATATAATTCATTTTCAATATCCCCCAATTAAGGAAAGTTATGAAATTTTTTATATTGAATATATAAAATACATAATAAATGAATTATATTTATTAAATTGTATATTTTGATTATACCTCAGTGTGTTCTTACTCATTCAGTCTTTATTACACTCTCTTATTTAGGTCATTTTTACCACCTACATTAGTGATGATATAATATTTATAAAATTAATTATTAATAAAGGTTGAATATTGTTGATGTTATTTAATAATAATATATAAATGAATTTTTTAGAAATTATTTGATAGTAAAACCCTGATCTTATTGTAAGTACCATAGTCGTTAAACCAAAACATACATGAAAAATGAAGTTTTTAACGCCAATAATGGCGATGATAATTAAAGATTTTGATTGAAAGGGAAATAAGATAATATAAATAAACCATGTACATTATTATAAATATTAATATGGTGATTATTTTATAAGTAAAAAAATTTAATTTTTATATAATATTTTACAGTTCCTATGAAATAAGTGAGACTTGAGGTAATGTTTTTGTGATACAGTCACTTTTTATTACTGAGATCGTTTATGATTAAATTTTTTGTAATGAAATTATGTGATCTCTATATCATAAATATCATTTATTTTTTTCTCATTTATTTATTTCTAGATAATAGAAGTTTTAGTTTCATTTTTATCTCTATAATTAATCAAAAGATCAAAATAGTGTTTATATGGACAACCTACTTTGTTTCTATATTTAGTTGGGACGCTTTTTCTTCTATGTTTATATTTTAAAAAAACCAGAATGTTTTTATTATTATGAAATGTATAATTTAAGTCATTTTATACATGTTTTAATTAATATAAAATTTTTTAAAAAAATATTCTTCTCATTTTCCAAATGATCTTGTTTTTATGAAAGGTGTAAACATAATATTTGTTTTGACATTTAACACAATAATTACTTTTCCTATCATATTGACTATTATTTCCCTTCTTTATTACTATAAATGTTCCCATGATTCTTTTCAATGAAAAGTTCTTCCTAAATAATTTATATGTTTTTAGATTTTAATAATGTTCTTTTAAAATGAATGTGGTATTTTCCTTATAAATGATCTGCTAATCCTTTAAAGGTATTTTTATCTTTTCCAGTATCAATTTATGTTAATCATGATTTACTAGGTATTTGATCCAATGATACGATCCATGTTATATATATGGATGGTTATTTATTATGACGATGGAATCTTGATGAAATTTGTTTTCTGTTCCATGGGTTATGCTGTGATGAAATCATATGGGTTATCAGGATATTGGGGAATATATATAAATGTATTATGATTTTTTGCTGGGTAGGTCCATTATATCATTATTTGAATTGATTAATGTCAGTGGAACTAAATATTACATAAATCAAAATTAAAGATCTTTGGGTATACCAAAGGCACCACTTGACTCTAATGAACATCCCAAGACTATGATGGAAGGGGATGGAATCTTTCAAGAGGTGTGAGTTCAATATTGAAATCCATGCACAGGACCCTTACATGACCAATGAAATTTCAAATGACAATATTCTTCCATAGCCTTGAAAAGTATCCATTTATGGTGTCCACAATCTCTTGGCACGGTAAAATCAATCACATGAGAGGATTATATATGCCCAATGTGATGTCAATCAACCATTTATGCTCCCTCTTGCCATGACACATAAATCAATTGCAGGAAATATACCTTCTGAAACTAAAATCATATACTCCACTATGGAAAGCCTCATTTATATGTTTATGTTCAACCCCCTTCTTCACGGTAATCCTCCAGAAGATGAAGTGAAACTATGCTTTGCGTAAGACAGGACTTCCATGACCTCTCAAAAGAATTTAAACCTTAAGCTGTATGATCTTGCATGACAAGATACATTGCGTTCCTTCTTTATGTATGCCCATAATGGCTTGACCCTCACCCATAACTTTATTGCCTATGTCAGGTGTTCACAAAAGTCTCCTCTTACTTGAAACCCTGGCCCTGAGTGCAACCCATTATTATTATCAATACATGATCTTGCACACAACTCACCAATCTAGCACACACCATCTCTTTGATGCTTGGTGTATTTCTCCTTTTGTCAAAACACCATGTTTGATCACCTTTTGGGTTCATTTCCCATGTATTTCTCCCACCCACTGTGCATATACCTCTAGGATTTCATGTAAGGATTTCTTAGTCTCCCATGAGGTTTCCTCTATGAATTTCCCACCCTCTTTATTTTCAGAATAAATATGTTAATTCCTATTTTTTAGCATAGTAATGTTATCATTGACCACCTAAGTGAACACTCATCCAAACCATTAGAAAATTTCATTGATGAATCCATCCCCCTACCATGGTTTTATGAGGGAAGCTGATGTAAGCCCAAGAGGTGAGGAGTGAGTCTCCCCCACATCTAAGGTGTAGGTCATACAACTGCCATGTAGCAGCATCATCAACACAGGATTCCAAACATTGGTCTCAACTTCTGTGAAAAATTTAGGATTTCTCTATGTATTAGTGACATCGAATAAGATCCACCATGCATGGAATAAAATCCTCCATAAAAGATCATGGAATTTATGGGCACCAGGAACCTTCCAACCTCTCATGCTTTAAGTCCTCCTAGCCTCTCATTTTGGGATTTTTCACCATTCCCACATCAGACAGTTTCCATACGTAATCCACGAACACCTTTGATGGGATTCTATATATAATACTGAAATAGGTTGAGATATTCATTACCTGGAATGGCATCCTCATTGTTCAGAATGACATCATACCCTGATAACATCCATTCGTATTACGCACACCATCTATCATTGGTGCATCTCTCATGAAATGAAAGTCAGATATACTACTTCCTCTTTCTTCTCACACAGATCATGACTCATATAGGCTTAGAGAATAAAAAAGTTTATGAAATCCAACCCCTATCTTTGGGATTATTCCTTTTCTATGCCTTGGCATGTTCAATAGGCATCCCTCTTGGTGTAAGCCCTACCAAGAACCCTCTATAGGATAAACCTCCATGTGTAAGTCCCAACCAAGTTGGCCCCTTCTATTCATAAGCCCCAACCATATTATACACTACCATGGGCCTCATCCTCTAGTTTAAGTCGCAAATACCCTTCTCGATCTACATGTAATTTGACTCCCAACCAATTGGGATATAGAGGAAATATCGTTTAGGTTAATTTTAGGAACCCCATTTACTCCATCAATTCCATCCACTCCACAAAAATACATCATCCACATCCATCCTAATCATTACTAAGGCAACCACATCTTAGTGGGATCATGATACTCATCTGATTCATTCCTACACATAATCTCAATCCATATCAGTGTTACTTCTTTCAGTTCATGGGAATATCCCATACCTAATCCCCATAAAATCCAACTTAATCCATCTATCCTCTTGATAATGGTATATATCATGAATATGAACAATAATACACTCATAGAACAAAATGGGTTTTGATCTCTATATTCTAAATTGGGTATCTAGGACACCTTCATGAGGTTCAATACCATCCAATGGTAGATCATTGTGCCCCACTCATAGGGGTGAACATCCTTAATCCACCTTCAAGGGTTCCCAAATCAACCATCACATTGTGAAATCTCCCATTTATGGGACACACCTCCCTGGGTCTTCCTTCATAGGCATTCTTATCCACCCATTTAGTAATCCTTCATGGTGATCCCTCCTAGGGATGTAACTCTTTGATATACTTATATGGGGCATTATATTCGTTCTCATTTAATATTTATAAGATTTTAGACCTATGGACTATCATAATGATATGACAAGTTAAACATGGGATACTTGGGGAAAACCTCAAAAGACATGCCTTTTGAAACACCCCATGGTTTTAAAAAAAATAAATTAAAATTCATGAAACATTTTTTTAAGTTTATAGTTATAAGTAGCCTTTAAAATTTATTTTTCCACTTATATGATTTGAATTTCAAGAAATGTTCATCTTTGGTTGTGATCAATACAATATTTGGAGTCTGATAAAACCAACTTGTTTTTTTGGTGAATAATAACATACCACCATTAATTATTATATCAATAGTAATACAACCCTTATGAATATTAAATCATATTATTATTTTATTTTATAAAGGTTATAATATAATGAAATGTCGAATAATTTTTCAAGGTGTTAAAAATGAGTTATAGATTTAAAATTGTTATTTTTGAATAAATTATGATTTAAGTTAAAAAATAAATTAATAATATTATAAAATTATTTTAAAAAAATAGTTCATTTTTTAATTATAAACATCAAAATATAGAGAGGGTGAATTTTTGGGATTTTTCTAAAATTCATGAATTTTTTATGAATAGTAAAATACGATAAATTATGATAAATGAAAGATACTTGTTTTACTGCATCATAGGTGATGAAAGGATGATGTAATCCCACATTTTTCTAACTCACAAGAAATTATTACTATTTTGGGTAAAATTAATAAAGTCTATTCATAGTTTTGTGAAAAAAATATTATAACAATGATTAGAATAATATAAAATCCATCCTCCGCTCCACTATAAATACCCCCCTCATTCCCCTCATCCTACCACACCTATCAAGCCTTCAGAACAATATATATTCTACCAAATTCCCTCACCATGTCTCTTCCCTATGTCCAATAATTATTGGTGTCACCGAAATGCCAAAACCAAAGGCCTTAAGGAGGATCTCAAGGATAAGAGATCAAGAGTAAGAATTCCCTTCCTTTTTCATGTGTTTTCTTTCCAATTCCATTATTTTATTATACTATCTTCCCCATAAACTTATCAAGGAGGTATTAAATCTTAGTAATATTATATATTATGTATTTTATCATGTTCATGTTAAAGATTAATCATTTTTCTTTATATCTTATCCATCTTTTTCTAAAAATAAAAACATCGTCTGTGATGTGAGGGTTTACCAAAATTACGGATGATATATTTCCAATTTACATTATATCGTTCAAATATGATCACAAAACCATTTAAATGGTATAATTATAATTTAAGGTGTATTTTTTAACCTATTTAATGTTCTATAATGAACTTATATACATTAATTTAAATTATATAATGAAACAAGTTCATGGTTATTGAGGAACTGCTAAAAATGATCTAAACAATCATCATTAATGTTTTATCTAATGATCAATCATCATATATGAAAAAAAGGGGTATCATTAAATATTGTGGAAAAATAATAATAATATTTAATTCCAATTCTATAATTTCATTTCTATACAACAAGAAAATCAAATACAACCCATCTATGGAAATCATGTAAATAACACACCCAAAATAATAGAAGGAACTCAATACTAATAATGAAAGGGTGAAATGATGATATAAAAAGATCATATAAGGTATAATAAAAAAGAATATATTTCTGTAAGATATTAATAACAGTCTTTTAACCATTATATTTGAGTATTAAACAAGTTTGAAGTAAGAAAATCTAGAGGTAAGTAATTCTTAACCCGATTTCCATTCTTTGGGTTAACCTTATACTTGATTATTTTTGTGATATTAAATTTTTTTTCTGTGATGTATTTTGTTTATATAATTATAAATTATGTGTATATATAGTGTCTATACATTTTCCAACCACTCTATTACATCTCACTACAATTATATTACATTTTAAGGGGATTAATTTTAAAAATCACCTATTAAAATTTTGTTTTACAAGATTCAAAATAAATATGTTCATACAAATTTTAAGGTTTAATGATTGTGTTTTAGTTCTAAGGAATTATTTATGATGAAGTGTGGGACATATATTTCCCTCCAACTCATTGGTTATGTGTATGTTTTAGGTCGGATATATGGTTACTCCAAGTGTAACTGCAATAGTTACACAATAAGGTAGTTGTGGGGGTTACATTGTTAGGTAGTCGTGAGGGTTAAAAATTATAAGGTAGTTGAGAGGGTTAAAATATTATGAAATTAATACCCCAAGATACCTTTATTATCCTATATATGTCTTATATTTGTTTTTGTAAATATCTTTCAAATATCATGTTTCACAAAGTAAGTTTATATGGATGACAAGTATATCTTTTCAAAAATTATTTCATAAGTTTGTAAGTATTCATAGACTATTTTTTTCAATGGTTTAATTTTTTTAATATCCCTTAATGAGATTTTTATTATTATCCCATGTTTTAAATAATTTTCATAGTTTATAAGGAATTTTAGAACAAATAAGGATGTAAAGTTAAATGTTATGAATATTTTTCAAAGAAATTAGGTTTTATTGGGAAGTTTTATATTTTGGAAGAAATGGATATTGTTTTTGTGGTATATATTCTATATTAATGTGGAATGTTATGTATGGGTTATATCCAAATTAACTAAAAATAAAATCTTTTAAAGATCCTCATTATGAAAGGAAGTGATTTATTGAATTAAATTCAATATTATATAAGGTAATAAGGTCGGGTCTTTATAGTTGGTATCAGAGGGTAGTTTATATAACTTTAGGGGTTATGATGATGTTAATGTAATACCATAAATTATTTTTACACTATGGTTAATTAAAAAATTTATATCCTTTATAGATATCCATTTTAAGTCAACTATGATATGTTTGTTCAGAATGGTTTTCTGTAGAAGAATCATAGATGATAAAGAGGAACGACACTAACATAATGACATCCTTTAAAATCTACAGACTAGAATGGTAGGTATTAGAACCGAGCAGTTTCTAATTGTAATTTATTAGCTAACATAGGTAATAAATGGAAGTGGCATCCATACAAAAGAACAACAAGAGATACCACAAAGGAATGTGATGATTAAGGAACCCTTTATAAGACAACACCCTCCTACTTTCAATTGATCATATAACCCAGTAATGGCTAAAGAATGTATTAAAGTCCCTGAGGAGATATTACATGCTATGGGATGTTCAAATAATCAAAAGGTAATTCTTAAAATCTATTATTTTGAAGGTGAAGCTGGTCATTGGTGTTCAATGGTAAAAAAATATTAGGTATATATAGGATATAGATGCCTTAGAGTGGGGAAAATATGAAATTATTTTCCTTGAAAAATATTTTCATAATGTGGTGTGACTTAGGATTGAATGAAATTCCTTGAATTGATAAAAAAAGAGGAATATTCAGTGGAGGTGTATGAATAAATATCCACCCTACTGTAAATTCATGTTCTAATTCTTATTATGGATCATGATAGAAAAATAAACCAATTTTACTCAGAATTAAATTCAAGGTATCCAAGGCCATTGGCCTCCCGTGTATTCAAAAGTTATGTGAAGCTTGTCCGATGTACTGAGATGGAAGAGAAGGATTTTCCTAATGATTAAGTGGGCTTTGACAATAAATAGCATAAGAGATCCAAATGGAATATGATGGGTAAGAATCAACCCAATAAATCTGATGGTAAGATATTCTAATTTCCACATTGTGAAAAGTCTGGAAAAAATCACAATGGGGAATGCCTGGCAAAAACTAGAAAATTTTCTCAATGTTGTTTCTTTGGAGATATATCCCAGGTTTTTAATAGAAATTATTTCGAGACTAAACTTGATAAGAAAACTATAAAGTTCTTTAAATATGGTGAGATGGTTCATTATGAAAATTCCATCCCAAAGAGAAATATGAATGATGCAAAGAATCGAAAATATATGTAAAAATATGTAGGTAGATCCTTTGCAACTACGTTAGCAGACATCAGGACATCCAATTAAGTTGTATCAGGTACCTTTTTTTTAACTCATATTTTTCTAATGTATTGTTTGATATGGGTTATACACATTCCTTTATTTCATTGGATGTTACTCATAAATTGGAAATATCACCTCAACAAATGAGACCAGAACTGATTGCAAAAACACCATAGGGAAATATTATATCAAATAATAATTATATTAATATTTCTATTGTGGTCTATGGAATGAATTTACCTACACACCATTTTTTTTTACCTTAGTAGAGTTTTATGTCATTCTGAGAATTAATTGGTTTTCTATTTATCATGGTATGAATGATTGTAGATATAAAAAATGTTTTTTAGAAAGAGTTTCAGTTTTTATATAAGAACGAACCCATACAATTTATAATATATCAAGAAGTTGAGAAATTTTTGAAAGATGTAAATCAAATATATCATGCTCATATTTTTGAAAACAAGGGAACTATTCAGATTAATGAAGTGCCAGTGGTAAATGAATATTATGATGTGTTTCCTAATGACTTACCTGGTGTTATACCTAATAAAGAAGTTGAATTCACAATTGACATAGTTCATGATGCTTTCAAAACCCCCATACAGAATGTCTCAAATTAAACTTTTAGTGTTGAAAATTAGTTGCAGGAGTTGATTGATAATGGATTCATTCGTCATAGTGCTTATTCGTGGGGTGATCCCTTTTTCTCGCTAAAACAAAAGACGGTTCACAAATACTTTTCATTGATTATAGAGCATTGAATAACATCACTTTTAAAAACAAGTATCCTTTTTCTCATATCTATGACTTGTTTGATCAGATCTGGGGTGCTCAGTACTTTTGCAATATTGAAATGTGATCTGGACACCATCAGCTGATGGTGAAGGAGGATGACATCCCTAAAACAACATTCCATACTATATATATGCATTATAAATTTTTTGTTATTCAATTTGGTTTAACTAATGTAGCTATTGTATTCATGGATATTATAAATATTTAATTTCAAGAATTATTGGATATATTTGTGTTTGTGTTTATTAATGACATTATTTTATTTTCAAAGCGTAAATAGGATCCTGAAAAATAACTAAGGGTTTTTTTGAAAACGTTAAAGAAAAATAAACTGTATGGAAAATTCATCTTGTGTGATTTTTGGTTGAAATGGATTTATTTTTTTGGGTACATTGTAAATAACGACTGAATAATAGTTGATCCTTCCAAACAATAGTTGTTTATGAATGGCCAAGACCTATTGATGATACAAATATTTGTAGTTACCATGGATTAGTAGGTGATTATCAACGATTTGTTAAAAACATTGCATATTTATCTATCCCAATAACTAAGTTAACACAAAAAGGTTTAAATTTGTTTGGATAGAATAATGTGATGTTTTTTCAAGAAATGAAGAAGATATTGGTGAGTACTCTAGCATTGGATATTCCTTCTAGAAATGGAGAGTCTTGCATCTATAGTGATTCTTTAATGAAGGTACTTGGTTTTTTTGACAAAGAATGATCTGGTAATTTCTTATGCTTAAAGAAAATTAATACCACATGAGGTAAATTATTCCACACGTGATTTGAAATTGGTAGTTTTGGTTTTTTTTTCTTTGGAAACATAGAGACACCGCTTATACATAGCTGAATTTCAATTATATGCTTACCAAAATAGTAAAAAGTATATATTCGCTTAGAAGGAATTAAACATGAGGTAGGGAAGATGACTTGAATTGATAAAAGATTATGATTTCACGATCAATTATCGATCCAGAAAATCAAACAAAGTGGAAAATGCAATGAGTCGAAAACATCATGCATAATTTACCATATTACATTTGTAACATGATCCCTTGATTAATGATTTGATGAATTTTGGCTTAGATGTTATTTGTGCAGTAAATATATGTCTTTTGTTTCAGGTTTTAGTACAATCTTCATTATCAGATATAATTAAGCAAGAATAGAAGGAATACCATTAGATATAGAAAAAGGTATAATTGGATAAAAGGAGTATTTTCCAAAATTGAACCATGAAAAATATTGTGTATTGAGATTGAAAAAAATAATGTGTGTGCCTTGTGATTCCCAACTGAAGAAATATTTGTTGTGTGAATCTCATACTTCTCCATTTTAAGATCATCCTAGAAATACTATGATTTATAGAGACATTCAGAAGTATTATTGGTATGATGGAATGAAAAGGGATATTGAAGATTTTATTGTGAAATATTTGATATGTCAACAGGTTAAAGCAGAGTGGTAGTTACCGAAGGGGATGCTTCAGCCACTGCTAGTGACAAAGTGGAAATTGTAGAATATATCCATGGAATTATAGGTGGAACTACCTAATACTTCTTGAGGTAATAATGTGATTTGGGTTATTTTTGATCAATTGAATAAATCTACACATTTTCTTTTTATTCATGATCAAATTTCTTGACCATACCTCAAAGAGATTGTTAGGTTACAAGGAGTTCCTATTTCCATTGTATCTAACTAGGATCCTAGGTTCATATCTAATTTCTGGAAGGTCCATTTGAGGTCTTTGGGAATAAAATTAAATTAACTTACATCTTTTCATCCCAAATCAGATGGGTATTCAGAATGAACGATTCAAAATTTGGAGTATATACTTCAAGATTGTTTAATGGACAACCAGGGATGTTGATATCAACATCTTTCTTTAGTTAATTTTTCTTATAAAAACATTTTCCATTCCATTATAAATATTGAACCTTTCGAGGAATTGTACGGGAAGCGGTGCAGAACTCCATCTATTTGGGATGAATTCTATGAATGGAAGTTGATGGGACCATATTTAGTAGAGGAAGTGGCTGATAAGGTGAAGATGATCTGGGAACACATGAGTATATCTCAAAGTAGGTAGAAAAGTTATACATGCAATAGAAGGAAAGGCTTTTCTTTGGAGGTAGGTGGTCATGTTTTTTGTAGAATCACGCCATACAAAAGAGTTATTCATTTTGGTACGAAAGTAAAGATAACTCCACGGGTCATTGGACCTTATGAAATTAAGGATAATGTTGGACCAGTCACCGATCGATTATCTTTTCTCTGATTTTATCTCAGGTACGCAATGTTTTTCATGTTTTTATGTTGAGAGAGTATGTGCTACATTAATCTCATGTCTTGATCCCATAATCATTTTAGATGTAACAGAACCTTTTTTATGATGATAAATGTGTTCATATTTCAGATCGAAGAGAACAAGTAATGTGGAATAAGTTAATCTACTAGGTATTGGTTTTTGGAGAAACCACATGGTTGAAGAAGTGACATGGGAGTCTAAAAATGCTATGAAGAAAAGGTACCCTCACTTTATAAATAAATAAATAAAATTTTGAGGGTGCAATTTTCAGAAAGTGGTGATAATGCAACACCCCAAGGTTTTAAAAAATTGAAATTCATGAAAATTTGTTTAAAGTAGATATTTATATCTATCCTTTAAACATAATTTTTCTACTTCTAATTTATGAATTTTTAAAAATGGACATCTAAATTTTTTATCGGTATGTTTTTTGGTGTCTAATAGAACCAAATTATTTTTTGGGGGAATAGTATAATACCCTTATGAATAGTAATATGAATAGTATTATGACCCTTATGAATATTAAATCATATGATTATTTTATGTTCTTAAGGTTAAAATAATGTGAGATGTTGGTTAATTTTTCATTGTGTCAAAATTGAGTAATATTGTTAAAATGGTTGTTTATGAATTAATAAATATTTATTTAAAAATTAAATAAATAATATTTAGAACATTATTTTTAAAATATGGAGTCATTTCTGAAATCTACATGTCAAAAAATGGGTATGGGGAATTTTTTAGATTTTTCTAAAATCCTTGAATATTTTATGAATAGAAAAATACTATAAATTATGATAATTGATAAATACTTGTTTTAATGCATCACAGGTGTTTCAAGGATGATGTAAGACCACTGGGATCAGAATCACATGAAATTATTACTATCTTGGGACCCATTAATCATGACTATTCATAGTCTTGAGAAAATTATTATAATAATGATTAAAATAATGTAAAGTCCCTCCTCTCCAACACTATAAATACAATACTCATTCCCCTCTTCCTCTTACACCTCTGGAGCCTGGATAATTGTAAATGTTCTACCAAATTCCCAGCCAAAGGATATTTCCCATGTCCAAGACCTACTGGTATCATCAATAAGGCTAAACAAAAGTCCTTAAGGATGATCTCAAGGAGAAGATATCAAGAGTAAGAATTATCTTCCTTTTCATGTGTTTTCTTTCCAATTCCTTTCTTTTGTTATACAATCTTCCCTTCCACTTTTCCCAAAAGTATAAAATCTATAAAATCATAGATATTTAGTATTTTATCAATTTCATATAAAATATTCTTCATCTTTCTTCCTCTTCTCTCCCTCAATTTCTAAAAATAAATACATCGCTAGTAATGTGTCGATTTACCAAAATGGTGGACGATGTGATTCCAATTTCAATTAATTCCTTAAATTATGATCCTAAAACCCATTAAATGGATGAATCAAGAAGTAAATTTTAGTTTTTAACCTATTTCATGCTCTGGATTGATCTTCTATGCATGAAATTAAATTATATAATGAAACAAGTTCATGATATTCAAGGAAACCAAAAAAATTGATCTAAAGAAACATCATTAATGGTTTATCTAACGATCCATCATAATATAAGATAAAAAATGATTTATGATATCATAATATATTTTGAAAATATATTAATATCATTTCATTCCACTTTTGAAATTTCATTTCCATATGACATGAAAATCAAATAAAAACCGTCCTTGAAAATCATGTAAAGAACTCACCCAAAACAATGGAAGGAACAAAATACCAATAAAGAAAGGGTGAAATGATGTTATAAAATGGTCATATAAGGTATTATAAACATTAATATGTTTCTTTTAGATATTAATAACACTATTTTAACAAGTATACATGATTTTTAAACAAGTTTTATGTAATAAAAACTCGAGGTAAAGGAATTCTTAACCCGGTTTCAATTATTTGGGTTAACCATCGACTTAATTATTTATGTGGTATTAAAATTATTTATGTTATGATTTTTTTTTATATTATGTATAGTTCTGTCTACTTATAGTTTATAATCGTATTCCATCAACTATATTAAGTCTCCCTTCAATTATATTATATTTTATGAGGATTTTCTTTAAAATCTTCTAATAAAATTTTGTTTTACAAAATTAAAAATAAATGTTTTTATGAAATATTAATTGTTGATAGATTATGTTCTGGATATTTGGAAGTTTTATAATGATTTTTTGGACCAATATTTCCCTCAAATTAGTTAGTTATGTGTTTTTTGGAGGTCGTGCATATGGCTACTCTAAGTGTAACGTTGATGGTTACACAATAGGGTTGTCGTGAGGGTTACATTATAAGGTGGTTGTGAGGGTAAAAAATTATAAGGTAGTAGAGAGTGTTCCCAGATTACCTATGTAATGCCCCAAGATAAATTTATGTTCCTATATATTATCTATATTTTATGTGAAAATTTATTTAAAATCTCAAGTTTCACAAAGTATATTTAAATGGGTGACAAGTATGCCTTTTGGAAAATGATTTCATACGTTTACAAGTATTCATGGACTAATGTTTTCGTTTTCCTTATTTTCATATCCCACGCTGAGATTTGTGTTCTCATCCTAATTTTTTAAATGAATTTCATTTTCTATAAAGAATTTTAGAACCAAGATGTAAGTCAAGTTTAATATTATGATGATTTTTCAAAACAATCATGTTTTATTTGAATATTTTTATATTTTCAAGGAAACAAATACTGTTTTGTGGTATCATATCTATATGAATGATGAATGTTATGTATTTATAATATCCAAATTATCTAAAAATATAAAATTTTAAAGATCATCTTTTTTAAAGGAAGTGATTTCATGAATTAAATTCAAGATTATGTAATAAAATAAGGTTGGGTCCTTTTACCTTTGGCATCAGATACCCCATGATTGATAGGGAATGCCTTGGGTTCCATGCCTAATATGCCTCCATGAGATACACTCTTATAAACTAGTTATGTAGGAATCCTCTATGAGGTTCAATATCCACCAATGGTAAGCATTGGTCCCCCCTCATATGGGTTCACCTCCCTGATCCACCTTCAGGGGTGTCGAGATCAACCTTCAAGTGTAACATCTTCCCATTATGAGACACACCTCCCTATGTTATCCTCTATAGGTGTTCTGATCCAACCATTTGGTAAAACTTCTAGGTTCATCCTTCTAGGTATGTACCTCTTTTTTTATCTTCCATGTTGCATTAGGATCAATATCATTTCATATCCAAAAGATTTTGACCCTTGGACCTTTCACACCACTACCTATTATAAAACAAGGGATACCTAAGGAAAACCTCAAAAGATATGCATTTGGAATTATATACCCTATGACTGAAATGGTATGCCTCTGGTTCTGTTCCTAAGTTTCCTCAATGATTTTTCCTCTTATGATGATGAATATATGTGACTGGTGTTCCTATTTACAGACATTTCAGTGATTCCCAACATGACTACTCCCCAAAATGAAGGTTTTTTTCCTATAAAGACCCTTTGGATTGTCCAAAAATATGGGGTATAATTAACCATATTCTAGATATAGATGTCACTAGGAATGATTTTCATGAACACACATTAATCTATTAGGGATATCTGTACTAGGTGGTGGTTTCCATAGATAAACCCATGGAAGGTGGAACTGGAATCCCATTTTCCTAATTTGATCAAGGAGTATAAATCAGTGAAAAATGTGACAAAAGTTGCATGTCTTTATAAATTGGGAATGTGGGCTAACAATACGTTACGTTATAAAATAATAACACATGTAGTGGTTTTAATTATTGAAAGAATCAGAAATAATATTTTAATGTTTTATGAGATCAAAGGGTATAAATGGAGTAGTCCCAATCCCCAAATGGGTAAATGGGTGGTTCTCCTAATCCCAAAAGTGGGTACACATGTGGTTTTACCAAACCCAAATAATTTATATGGGTGGCTAGCCCAATCCTAACAATTGATGAATGTATTGGTGTGTAACCTATACATGTGAATTATATGATTATGATTATGGCACACATTCTATTCCACTGTCTATGAAATGTTTTATTCTTATGTAATGATTTCATATCTAATGATCCATGATTTATTTATGATCCATGTCATATCAAACCCCAAATAGTTCTGCCTTTATTATGATCTATGAATAGTTGTGAATAATTTTTAAATGTTAATATCATATTCTAATACACTTGGTATCATTATATTCTTACATAAGATCACTGACTGATATATCCCATGTTGACTATTATTGAGAATATGATATAACCATTACCTATGTTTCCTCACCCATGCCCATGAAAAACGTTTTTGTGTAGGTTATTTCTAATATGTGTACTATTTCAAAAGAACATTGTTGATGATACTAAAGTTATATAAAAAATTAGATGATTGTGTATCTATTCTACAAAGAAACTAAAACAATATATTAATGGGGAATGTATTTTCCTGATATGTATTAAATACTTATGTAAAATGATTTAATATTTTTGAAAATAATGTTGGGGTCACCACAAATTTGAATTTTATTTTTTTGGTCTTGGTATAAATGAATCAAATGGAGTTTCTAAATTCCCTACTAAAACTGAATTTTGGGAATGAACAATTATATCATAGGATAGTACTAAAAATGATATAAAATTGTGTTTCAACACTATTATACTTATTTTTGACACATTTAGAATGAAAGAAATTGAAATAATGACCCTAATAAATGTTTGGATCACTAAAATTATCAATAATGATACTGCCTTGGGAAATCCTATTAATAAATCAAATAAATCATTGAATGATGTTAGAGTTTTACATTTGAAATAGAGTGGAACATATGATATCAATAAAAAATCTATAACTATAATGGATTAAAAAATAAAGTACCTCATTGATACTATAATTATATATGAGGTGGAGATATAAGAATAAGTTTATGATCATGAGTTGATTAAGTTGGAAATTACAACCTTGAAAATATTTACATGAAAGTATGAGAGAAAACACCAAAAAAATGTTATTACATAACTCATCTAATGAAGGATACTCATGTTCTCAAGATTATGATGATACAATTTCCTAGTTGTATTGAATGTTCAATAAATTCTATAGGAATGGGGGATTATTCAAAAATAATATAAAACATATACAATATATTTTATGTAAACTTATAATATGTGACATGTTATTAATGCAAGAAGCATGAGAAAACAAAAGTGGACTTCTCTCAGTTGAAATGGAAGAATAAATCTAAAAATATGACCCAAATAAAATAAAATTTCAATAATAAATGGAATAATGTTATGAATGAAAGATAGAGGTCTTATAAAGACTCTACTTATAGCTATTATTTATGATTGGATGATTGGAAATCAAATCAAAGAGAAAATATTTTATTTATATTAGAAATTATAGAGGTAAATCTTTTTAATCTTCGATCAAGGATTTAGAATCTGATTTTCAAAAAAAAATCCCTTTATTAATTTGTTTAATATTTTTCTATAGAAAAATACAAGTATTAATATCTTAATAATAATGGAAAATAACTTCAGGAAACCTATAATGTTTTACTAAATAAAAAATTTTATCTACATTGACAGATCTAGAACTAAAATCTATCTTAATGAATTTAGTACTAGATGTTTTATCCATGATAACAAGATAATGTAATAAAATATGAAGAAAAATATCTTAATCATTATTTATATTACTTTAATATGGGTAGGGTCACCTTAATTAAATAGTTAGTAAAAAAATAATAAGGGTAAATAAAGAATATGTTGTAATAGAGGAAACCTTAATCTAAATAGGAATTATTTTTTGTCCATTTATAAAAACAGAATCATGTGTAATATTATTTTCATTCAATGTGTTGTAAATTGTTATTATGGTAATGGTTATTATTTAATATATCTTCAATTTTTGGCTGTAAATATGGATTTTTTTCTGTAAACTTATCTATAGTTAGTGTTGTAAATTCTATAAATTTGAGAAACAATAGAGTTATTTGTTTCCTATAATATTTACCAAATATCAATGATGAAAGTAAGTTCATTTGGGTAAAAAATATTAATTTATTTTGGTAGGTAATAATAATCATGGATGGTAATGTAAATTTTTTTATGGATAGTGGTTATTTGAGACATACGAGTGGAGATATTTCTAACTCTCATTCACTATAAAAGATAGATAGAGGATATGTCACATTTGTTGACAGATCCAAAGACATTATTATTGGGGTTGGATCTATTAAAGATCCTCTTTTTCTGAATAAAAAAATTTTATATATTGAAGGCTTACAAATTAACCTAACAAGAATTTCTCTACATTGTGAAGATAGATGTTCTTTTGATTTTTATACTGAATCTTATTTTATTTCCGTAGATAAATTTACAAAATTTAAATCACTACTATCTAAAAATGTGTAAAATCTAGATGTTCATTATTATTTTTAAACAAAATGTATGTCATTTGAATTATTAAATTAATGATCATTGGTTTTGGTATAGAAGTAACAATTATTGTAATATTTATTACATGGAAACATTTTTAAGAATAATTTGTTTTCTGATCTTCCCCTGCTTAAATTTCTATAAATGAAACTATTATATGTATGAATTATCATTATAAATTACCAAATGATAGTATTTTATGATAAAAAATCTATAATTCTGTCATTGTGAGAAAATATATGTTCTTAGTTGGTGGCATTACTTATAAGTATCGGAAGGGACTGAAGAGTATACATAAGATATTTTGGATCTAAACCAAAATAATTTTGTTTTCATATTTACCACTATATATTTAGTTAATGATTTATTTTAATTCAATAAATTCACCAAACCCACATTCCAAATGTTCATTCATTTGAATCTAGGAAACAAATTCATATTAAAGAGGTTCCTCATACGGATTTTTATACGTTATTGGTATCCCAACATTGGATATTTTAAAATTTTCTTTTATCTAAATCCCTATCATAGAATTAATAGTCTACGGAATTTCCACCCTATATGGCCGGTCAAGGATTGCATAATTGTCAGATTTATCAAAATCCACCCTATCACGATGGAAATGACTATAGATATGGAAAACTTGGAAATAATCATACCTCAAGAATCTTATAATTGAACATTATATTATAATGGTAAAACCGTATGAACAACCTAAGAAAAATCCTAATTCTATCACCTGTGATGCTGTGGATATATATGTTTTAAATTATAAATTTAGGAATATTATATTTTTTTTATTTGAAATGTTTTATTCCATTTTCTACATGAAATCCTACTAATGAGACTTTTATAATTTTTCCTGTTACTCACATTAATATTTAAAAGTTAAATAGAAAAAAATATTGGATGGTTCTGAGATGAGTACCAAGAAATTAATGAGGTATAATATTAGAATCTTAATCAAATATTGAAGAAGTTTATATGAATAATGAATGGAATTATTATACTTAAAGAATATTTTTGAAAATACATTAATTCATGAAAGAGTTCTCATATCTCAACCAAATATTTTTTACACCAAGAAGGTATTCAATAATCAATGTAATTACTTATAGGAGTATATAGTGGATGAACTTATCAGTCTACTTATAGAATAAGAGACTAAGTTGAATACTAGTAAATAAGACAAAACCAAAAAAATTACTGAATAGAAATATATAATTTTTTTTCTTAATATTACAATAAAAGCATAAAGGTAATAAAAAATAATGGAGTATCCCAACATGTGAATGGATTCTACAAAGAAAAAATTATTCCATATATATTTTTGAAAAGACTACCAAAGATATTATCAAAAAGATATTAATAAAGGTATTTCAATGTTTAATTATATTTCTTATTATATCACTTTTTATGAATACTAAATTAAATGATAAATAAAACCAAAATATACAAGACTAAATATTGAAAGGAATAACAAAAAACCTAATAATAAATATTAATGAGCTTTGGTGGCATGTAGGAGTTACAATGAAGATGATGACTTAATAAATAATCTGGAATTGATAAAAAATTGATATATTATGCTTTATAGAACCAATGGATGAGGTTAGTGATTATGGGTCATATTTTCAATATGGTATTAGTATTGAATATTATTTTTAGAAACCATGTATTAATGAGTTTAATGGAGAAAATTGAATGGAAATAATACTAGAACTATTTACTTATAAAATTAAGTCAATGAATGTAATAAGAATCTTATTAAGGAAAATATGGATCCTACTCAAGGGATTTGATATCTAAAGAAAACTTCATCCTAGATTATTGAAAAGGATTACAATTATTTTTATAAAATTTATTAGGATAATTAAAATATTAAGTAGGAGAATAAATGTTAGTAAGAAATATTGAATCCTTTGTTAAAGATAATGAAACATATGAAAAAACTATTTATATGAAAAAATATTTAGAAATATGTTTTCTAATGGATACAATGAAAAATAAAATCATATATACAAGAACTAATTTATAATTTTTTGAAATTTATTATATCTACTATTATATGTTTCAAATGATGAATGCATGTTAATTATTATAGTGAATTTTCTCTTAGATTTCAACAATCATTGGGACACAATAAAGAATTTATCTCAAATTTTTTATCATGCAGAATTCCTTATAATAATTATTGAAAATTTTTATGGGTATTGAAAAATTGTTTAACTAATCATATTAGACATAATTTTGGATGGTAACTAGAACACTATTATATTTGATTATTTCAGGAAAGATGTCTTAGAATTCTGAAGAAATATATCTGGGACATAGAGAGTGGATTTTGAAGATATATGAATGGTAAACCATCAAATTTAATTTATTTTAACAGATTTTAGAAATTAATTGTCACATTTATAGAATATTTCAAAGGAAATGTGAAAGTATTTATAGAAATTTTTCTGTAAAATTAATTCATTATTATTAATGTTTTATTTTCTGATGGTTTACAAAATCAATTCATTAACACTTCAAAATTATATAATAATATAAGGGATGCTAAATTTTAGAATGATAAATATCTTGTTTTTATATATGATTATGAGTAATTTTATACTAACCTCACGGAGAATATATATTATATAGAACTCTTTAGACTAATGGTTAAACATGTAATTTTTAAAAAATATTGTATAGAAAAATAATATTTTTTGGAAAATTTAGATCAAAAATACATATTTAAAAATGATTTAAAATCTTTTTAATAAAAAAGAGTACTATAATTACTAGAGTATAAAGTTGAAAATATTCATGTATGTGATCCATCCATGAATTAAAACAAGAATAAGGGTTCATTTAGATTAATCCAACAAGTCAACACTATCAAACAATTATAGTGGGTTCATTTTGATTTATCTATGATTTTTTAGACCGTATGCCTTAGTTGATAGAAATATATTTTTTTATTATTGATAACTATAGGAGATTTACATGGGTATATTTTTTGTATAATAAAATAGAAAAAAATTCTATGTTTTTTGATTACGACAATTTAATCTAATATATAATAGATGACATTATTATTAGTTCAAAATGAAAAAATAATACTTAATTATTTCTCCTCAGCGTGAATTGAGTAGGATAAATTAAATAAATAATTTTTAAAAAGTGTATGAAATTTAGGATAAATCAAAAAAAAATTCAGCCCCCATGAATCCATAGTGAAATACAGTAGTATAAAGTGAGAAACATGAAATTTAAGAAATGTAAAGTACTATGTTAAATGAGTATTATTAACCCATATATTATCATCCTAAACTAGTTTTTAGTAAATTTTATGCTTAGAATTTAATTCTTATCCAACCCATTCTAATGAAAAATCTATATGTATTGTGTAAAAGTATGAAACCAAATGTTGGTTAATTTATTGTTTTTGGATATAATTTTTTAGTCATAAACACTAAATATTTTTTGGAAAATTTTTATGAAAACTATGATTATAGAATATTTTTGGGATATTCTCCTACTATTTTTGTTTATATAGTTTATAAAAAAGGACTATGTATCTTGAATAATTAATTCATGTCAAATTTATGGAAAATAATTCTATGTATAAGAAAACTAAAGAACATCCTACAAAATAATTATTCAAAGAAATCTATTTTAGAAAAGATCAAACTTACGTGGTGTATTCACCTATTGAGTATGATAATAATTTAGATCAATAATGAATTTTGAAGAAACATTTAGAACACCCTATTAGAAGAGTTATTGATAATTTTCATCAAAGAGTTTAAACCAAAAGCTTGATAATGATTTATAGTGCACATAAATCTTTTATTTCATATTTTTTCTATATGTTTTCAAATAATGTTTGAAAGATCATATTTAATCTTGGTCTATGAAAGAGTATATATACCTATTTTTAAGGAATAATGTTTTTTAATTATTCAACACATTTAAATGTTATAATGATATTAGATATAAATGTATTTTTAAGATTAAAATTGATTGATCTAGATATATTGTTGGGAATAAAGATGTATTACTTTTTGAAAGATATAAATGAGAGTATTTCATTGAATGTTGTGAGACTTTTACAATTGGTTCAACATTAGAAGCTATTTTTATTTTTTAAGATTATTCACCACTAAATATTTAAATTAATTTGAAATGTATATGAAATGCTAATTTCAAACTATAATTATATCATATGATGTCAATGTAAAAAAAATTCATGTTTCGATTATAATATATAGTTATATTAGGGTTTTAAGATTTATAAAGCTATGTATGGATTAAAGAAATAACCATAAGATTGGAATGAGAGGTTCAAATAATTTATTTTGATGAATGATTTTGTTAATGTGATATTTATATTAAATTGTTTATTAGAATGTATTACAAACTATTTCATATTACTCATATTTACAGATATGATATTATATTTGGTTCATCAAGTGGACTTTTTTAAGTAATTCGAAAACATGATTTTTTTAAAAGGTTGGGGCCGAAGCCTCATTTATTATTAAATCAAAGAAAATAACACTTTAACTGGGTAGAGGGAGACCCATTATAAATCCTGAAGGCCCAGTGGGCATATATCCCATTACATGGCCTGTAGGCCCAAATTTTTGGCCCAAGGCCATTTCTGTGAATAGTAACTGCTACAGTACCTGCCTACTACAGTACCACACAGTCCCTGTCACTGCTACAGTGCCCTACCACCACTATAGTGACATGCCGCTGCTATAGTTCCCTTTTTTTCTACATATCCTCCTCCGCTACAGTACTGCTACAGTACTTGCACCCAATGGGATTTGAACCCCTATTTTTTATACAGGATTATAGGGTGATTAATTATGTATTTTATATGAGTCATATGGGAGGACTAGATTTCCTTTTAGGATTTCAAATTTATCAAAATGATGATAGAATTTTACTAAATCAATCTATGTTTACAAAATATTTCTTAAAGTGGATCAAACGTAATTTAAAAAAAATATTAAATATGTTGAGGATGGATTTATATGGAATGGATGAAAATATGTAGGAATAACAGTTGATCATATGATTTTTAGTGGAATGATTGGATTTAATATATATTTAATAGCTATTATACCAGATATAATGTTGATCATTTTCATATGTGAAATATTTCATGTTTATCCTAAATAAATTCATATGTCTATTGTAAAGAGAATTTTTTATGTTTGTGATATGATGGATTAATCATGGATTAATAATTTATGGAAAGAAAACATTGAAATTAAATATATATTAAATTTATGAATTTTTAGGAAGTATAATTCATTAAAAAATCACATGTGTAATGTGTCATTTTTTAGACAAAAAATTGTTTAATAGAGTTCCAAGAGGTATAATTAAGTATCTTTATCAAAATTTAGAGTTGATTTTATTGTATTCATAGGATATTTTGCTTAAATTTTTTTGATTATATATTCTTTTATTATTTTGGATATTCAAATTAAAATGATTCTAATTATGATTCTAATAATGATTCATAATTCAATAACTATATCAATTTCTAAAAATCCTTTATAGCATTCTAGAATGAAGAATATTGTAGCCATATATCATTTTATCATAGATTGTATACAAAAAATGAAATAATATTTTTTATTGTTTCATACTAATGAACAATTGGAGAATATATTTACAAAAAATTACATGAAATAATGTATAAAAAGATTAAATATGGGTTTGGAATGATAAAAACATAAATAAATCTCTCAATACCAAATGATGAAAAATATTGATATTTATAGATGGAGTATATTCACAAACTATTATTTACATCACATTGAATATATTTATTTATTCTTTTTAATTATTTTTAGACATTCATTAAATATTTTTAACTATTTTTAGGTCTCTTTATTGTATTTATTTTTATAAAGGAAGTGTTCACATTCTTTGTTTTTTCAATGAAAGATTTAGAATTGATAGATTAGATGATGTTTTTACTTTTTTTATTATTTGATTATTAGTTCCCATATCATTTAAATGATAATTTGTATATGGGTATTTTTTTCTTTTAAACTATTAGTATTTATGTATGACCGTATTTTGATTGATATTTTTATATATAATAATTATTTATATTTTTTATTAAAGTTTCTCTAATTTTAAAGCATGCTTATTTTTGTTGTTATTTTCTTAATATGATAAATGTTAAATCTATTTATTTATGATTACCACATATGTTTTCTATATTTTTATTTTTATTTTTTATATGAACTCCTTTGTAACTTATAACCTTTTTGATACTTACAAAAAGGGGGAGAGAAGTTATATGTTTAAATTGCATATTTTTGGGATTCTTAGTCATAAAAAATATAGAGAATATTGATTTATTATTTCCACTTAGATTTATTTTTTTTGTAATTACATATTCTTTATTTGTTTATTTCATTTATATTTCAATCACATATATTAAAATTTATTATTTATTATTCTTTGATTGAATATTTATTATCTATGTATGGTCATTATTATTTATCATTCACATCTGATCTTTTTTTTAAGTTTAAGATGTTATGGTGATATTCTGTATTATTCAATGTAAAAACCCCCATATTTTAAAAATATATTAAATATTTTGTAAAATATGTAAAAAAAATTAAATATAGTTGTTTTATCTATGTAAAAAATATAAGTATCATCGGAATAAAAAACGAACCTTAAGTATTTCTATTTTTAGAAGGGATGGTATCTTATATATAGATTGGAATATCTTACATATGTTGAAGTTAGAAATATATTGATGTCAAAATACCCACATATTCTATACATAATCATACATATAGATTCATGGTAATAAACCATTATGTATGAGTTTTTTCAAGGATGATCTTATTGTTTAAAAATTTATGTAATTGGAATTTTCATAATGAAAAAAAAATAACTCTGAAATTTTTTTTATAATATATTATGTCTTCCATAATGATCATAGAAGTAATGTTTTTTAAAAATATATTTTATGTTAGAATATTTAGAGATTTTAGATGTCATGTTATTGGTATTGAAACATTTGAAATGTGTTCTTATGATTGATAGGTGAATTATCAATCACATGCTATGATTGATAACATGGAATTATGGAGATCATTATGCCATGGTTTATTTATCCAATGTAATATAATTATTCTTTCAAATTTAATCTGGAACTATTTTAATGAATATTTAATTGAATATTTCATGTGTCTTAATTTAAGTTAATTATTTTGAATACATTATATGGGAAAAAAATTCTCTAATAAAAATAATGAATTTGAATGAATGACTATTCAACTCTAAAGTAGTTGGTTATTTTAAAAGGTTTCATTTTGATTCATGATTCTTGACTGAATTTTTAGGAATGATTGTTTTCAATAATTATAAATAATTAAAGATATTTATATTTAAGATATATTCATAAATAGATATTGTACCTAACCATAATTAAAAAATGCATTAGATAGATAAAATACATAAAATATTTATAGTCACAATACTACTAAAATTCTTTTGAATAAATTATTGATTCCAAATTTCATTTAAAAATTTATTGAAAAGATATAATTATTCATACTTCTTCTATAATATATGATTTTTTATTTGTGTATTTTTTATCCTTTACAATGAGTTTCTTTTTACTAGTTTATGATTTTACAAACAATAGAACATTCTATTTAGTATACCTATATTAAAGTTATAGGTATATATGGTTATGACTCCCCTTGAAAAGTATGGTTATATAATTGGTTATTCCAATACTAGAAAAAAAAATATGTAATGTGGTTGTGAATCACCTTGAAAACCATATTATTAGTGGCTTTCGCACATCTTAATGAGTGTATGGGTGAGAAAAGTAGAAATGGTATCTTTTCATCCAAACTTTTATAAAATTTACTTAGGTTCATATTTATTTTTCAAAGTTTTATTTTTTTATTTTAATTAATTCAATTCATCCCACCCTATTGATTATTTGAAAATATAGAATATGGAAAAATATGAATTTCATATTGGTTTCAATTATGTCTATTCAATATTAGAATCTTTATTTTCAATTACATATTGGTTTCATTTCATGATGTTTAATGTAGTTGGTAATATTAATGATCATTTCTATCAATTTGATAATGTGCATGTTCATTGTGGGTTTAATGAAATATGATGATATTGTAAATTATATATATATATATTTTTAGGTACCCACATGTAGATAAATAAGTGGGTGTTATGGTATGTGTCTATAATTCCATAACTTTCTACACCCATTATCATACTCTTGAAGGGATGGTCTATAAGTGTTCGCTGAATTTTAATACAAGTCTATGTTTCCATATATGGGATAGGTCACTAAGACCCAAACATTATTATAAACAATTACTAATTTGTGTGGGTGTATATATACATGTGTGGTGGATTAATATGTATGGGAATTTTCTCCCATAGGGGATAACACAGATATGTTAGCTCAAAATCAAGTTTGGCTCAAATAATCTAATTACGGAATGGACCCTCCCAATAGAGAGTGTAAATGAGTATAACTAATATATATCAATGGATTTACTCTATATTAGTATGTTGTTATGCCTTAGTTTTAATTTTGAAACTATTTTATTTAATATTCTTACAAATGATTTTTCATTATTTTGTATTCACTATTAGATCATTATCGTATTGAGACACTGTTTTTTGTTCCCTAGAGAGTGTTTATTCCCACATCCTCAAAGGACACTCTAGATGACATGAATCTCAATTTTATGTATCCAAGGTACACATATGTATTGTAGTAGATAATGAGATCATTGTATAATTGGTCATGCATTACTTGGGGTGGGTGAAATTCTATAATCATAATGGTGTTGATAGTGTGGTGGTTGGACATCATTTTTGGAACATCAACTATTTAATCATTTTTTTCCATTATCTCAATCCGTATTTGGCTTGGAAATTTACTATAGACTGATTTATATGAGGTGGAATTCTCAGAGATTGGTTTAGTATGCACTCATTTAGAGTGTTATTTAATTTTTTAAATACATATCTACTATTGTATGTCCTATTTGGTGGTTAAATTTATTTAGGTAATGATCTATTGGAAAGATACTTACTATAAAAAAAACTCCAGAGGGGGATGAATTATGTTCTTGAAATTTCATTCTCTTAGAAAACAACCAACTTTAATGACATGTTTACTATTGATCTTTTCATAACACATGAACATACTGGGAATAAAATCATAAAGAAAAGATATTAGTCACAAGATAATTATAGTGCTTTGAGGAATATAAATCACCTAGTATACTCCATGAAAGCTCATCTCCAAGAGATTGCTGATTTTCACTAGACCAATCCTTTTGTTGAGGACTTATAGTCATTTTCCCAAATATTATGTGACTGAGTACAAGAAGTAAAAAATGTATACATTATCAGTAGATTTTAATCAAGACACCATAATGATTTGTAAACACTCCCCCTAAAGTTTATTTTACTATGAACCTTAAAAGTGATAGAGAATAAATATAGAGTTACATATGACTTTTAGAACTATATGGTAAAATTGGATGAAGATATTAAATCTCCCAAAGAGAAGAGAATAGTTAAAAAGAAGATCGAGGAGAGTTTTTTTAGATAATAAAGATAAACCTACTTGTGGAAATGTATAGCCGAATATTTTTCCCCATTTTTATGTGATAATAAATAAGAAAATATAGTTATTCAAGAGTGATTTCTTAGATAATAGTAAACTAGATTGTGTTATTTTTTATATTTCATTATCCTCTTATAGTGAATTCATGTAGAGGTTCTCATTTATTTTCTCAACATTAGATCCACAAAATCTGGTCTTGGAGTTAAATTCCACAGTTCCTTTTCTCTGAAATAACTTTTAAATAGTACGAACAATTATGTTATAATGGTAAATATTTATTCTATCACTACTTGAAATGTTTTATAATCATTCTTACCATAAATAAGAAATCCAATTGTTAATTCATGCACAAAATAATTAATTTCAACAAAAAGTACACCAAAAATAATAAATATTTTTTTATAGAATGACATAGTTGATTTTAGATCACCACTTAATTGAATTGTACATAATTCAATTCAAATAATTAATTTTATGCATGTATCTGATTTTCATGTAGCTGAATATTCACAGGCCTTTTTCATGTAGTCAATTTTCTTCACGTAGGATTATTTCTAATGATTCATAATTTTATGTAGTTGAATGAATTAGAGAAGCATTTAAAAAAATAATATTTCACCACATGTCCAAATCCTAAAGTTGATTACTCTATGTAACCAATTCATTTGGCCATTTGATCATGTAGTTTATTTATCACATAGGTTATTTATCGATGCAGATGAATTTGGAATAGCTGATTTTAAGATGTAGCTACTTCACATCCATGTCTCCTTCATGTATCCAATTGAAATAACATATTTATCAACATATAAATTTGACCAGATGTTTCAATTCCTCATGTAGCTGAATTTATATACATTAGTAAATTTTCAAAAAACATAAATAATAGGAATACTTCAATAAAATGAACTAAAAATAATGATTATGAACTTTAAGAAAACACATAAATAAAAAATCATTAGTTACATATAAAGGATATTTGAGATCATAAAAAACTAAAGTACACTGGATATTTGGGAACAATATTATCAGTAAAACAATCTCACCCATTTGGATGATCATATAACCCAGTAAATATTAAATAATAAATTTTAACTGGTTTAATGGATTTTATAGAAAAATATTTATTTTATATATTACATTTAAAATGATATGTTATTCCTTTTCTTCTCCCCCTTAGACACATATTTTATATTGGATGACTTCCCCCACCCCCCATGGGTAATCTTATCCTTATAATGATCTTGTCTCCCTTTTTTTTAATCATTGGGTAAATATATCCTAACAATGATACTTATCACCTTATTTTTTTCATTAAAATAAAGGGTAAGTATATGATAAAGAATTTTTAATTTATCACATACTGAAATAGTCTGCTAAGTATGGTCCCAAAACTAGATTTGGAATTCTAGAAATAATGGAATTTAACAAACAAAATAATATAATTATGTACATTAAATAAAAATAATAACTAAGAGACAATGAAAATAGATAAAATATATTATGTAAAAACTATCACTAAAAAAGACATTATAGTTGGATAAATAATGATTTTATTAATTATGATCATTTATAAAATTATATATCCACACAAAGCCCATAAAAGTCCATATAAAACACACTGGTTAAGAGACTCGGTCTTATTTATAGCATCAAAATGAGAAAGTGGTTTGAGTATAGGTAGCTTGAAGGTTAAAGAAGGCTGATAGGTAGTAGGAGGGACCATTAATAGTTACATTACTAAAATTCCTATCTATGTACTAGAACAAGTTTTAGGTCCAGCTGTTGATTTATATAGTCCTTCCTAATTAGGAATTCTGAGAACACCGTTATGATTTTCTTTTGAAATAATTAATTCATAAGTACCAACTGTAAGAAAATCCATTTCATGGGGAGGACTTGAGGGTGAAGCTTCTTACCCATGTCACTAAAATGATAAGGAAACAACCACCTTGAATTTATCATTTTTATAAATATATTTTGGATCAAAGGAATATTATATTCTTATTTAGGTACCTATGAATTTATCTAGAGGATCTTTTTTGTATTCTTATTTCATTGAGGGAAAAAGGTATCTGCACATATATTAATAAAATTAATGATATCTGAATTTTAGAATGAAGTAATAGATGTAGATGAACATCTATGTATTTGTGAAACATAAGGAGAGACCATTTTTAATAATTACAGTGAAGGATTCTAGTATACTATAAGACAAACATTTAAGAGCACTGAACACAGGAGGTTGCTAATAATCAGACGATGTTACTAGAATGTCCTAATATAACTTCTTCTAAATCTAATAAATGGATTATTTCACATTGATTAGTCTACCATTCAAATATTTTAGCTTAATTTACATATTATATAAATTCTATAATAAAACATTTTCTATCTATTGAACATCACTAGCAAGAGGTTGTGGAATATGATCACTGGAACTATGTTCTATTTCATAAATCATAGGGAAAACTGATGCAAGAATTCTAAGGGAATCTTAATTAATTATATGTATAATCCTCATAGAATTTTAAACAAAACATTCTATATTTTTATATTTTAATTGAACAAATTGAGTTGTATCAGACTCTGAGGAGCTTGAATCCTCTTCTAATGAGTGACAGTACAAACTTTAAAAATCCTCGTAAATATTAACCATAAAGTCTATAAATAAATGATGATTTCTATTAAAAATATCATTTTACATTTTTATAATCCCATAAATTTATTGATATAATTCCAAGATCTAATTCATATTTCCATAATCAAATCAATAAATATTTCCTGACATGTCACTTAAAGACATGTTAGTTCCAAGAACATGCATTATAATAGCTTCTCGAGTGTCCTAGAAGTCAACCAAAATATCTCTATTGAAATATTTCATGATAATAGGTGTGAACATAGCACACTGAAGAGATTGAATATGAGAGTAAATTGAATTCAAATCATAAATAATCTAATCGACCTCATTCAAAGATTCATGAACCACCAAAGGTGAGGATGATTATATTTCAATCACTTGAAACATATTAAAAACTCAAATAACTTACCAAAACACTCATTCAATTTATGAAATCTCAAATTAATTTATGATTTTATAGTCTGATTATCATTAGATTCATCTTAATACATATTGTATTGGATCATAGGGAGATTCTGAATCATTTCACATGGAGATGAAAATTGAACACCTATCTCATTTTCTTCAAACATTTTAGAATAGACTTCCCCAATTCAATCAACTACTTCTTTTGATTATTCAAAAAATTTATCTTTCACATTATAGGTAAGGGATTGTGTTGGTTAGACTGATCATAGGTTATTGATCAATTCTCATTGGGCTTCCATTATCAAAAATATCTAATTAAATGTATCTTTTGAAATCAATCTTTCCATGAGAAATATGATATCATCCTTATAGGATATTAGCTTATGAATGTACTCATTACAATCTCCTTTGATATTATCAAATGTAGTCATTTTCAAATATGATAATTTATTCATACTATAACTTTATAAGATTCTACTGACTAGATGGGTATCTTCATGCACATGAGTAGGTGAATCCACCACCTATATAGTATGATAAACAAATCCAACTTCTTTTAAAATAGTATCTCAATATCCATATATTATAGAGGATAATATACGTATGATTAGATCAATCATATGAAGTTCATCCCTATCTTATACTCTTTTATCTGTAGATGACATGCTATACAAAGTCTTAACTAGCCTCTCTTCATGATATATAACAATTTTCTCAATAGTTGGTGCATCACATTGAATATAATTATAATCCTTATCAACTTCATCATCATGTTTCTACACTGGATCTTCCATAGAAATTATGATCACTAGAAACTGAGACTATGATCTGGTATCTATCAAATTATTAACCTCCCAAGAAGATAAAAACTCAATAGGTACTTCATCCTTAGGTGGTGAGGTTTGGAATAGATTCCTTGTGTCCACACCTTTCTATCCAATAGGTATTAAATAACCAGAAGTATTATCCCATTTATTGTAAATTTTATTTAAGATAATGGATGTAATAATATTACATTTAGGAAATTTTATTACCCCTCCCTCAATGAGATCCACCACTTGATTATTTACTACGAGGGTGATAAAACTACTATAGGGAGAATAGATTAACTTGCATTTTATTTTTTAGTTGAGGTGCATAAAATGCATTGAATATCATGGAATATTTAGCTTCTAATTACATATTAAGATATATAAGAGATACATGTATTGAAACAAAAAATTCACCATTTCATCGTCTCTTTGGGTAATCCCATATTGAATAAGTTTACACAAAACATTAAATTAATATTCTAAATCTTTTATAAGATTCTTATTAAAATAATAGCATTCAAAAAATAACATCAAACTCACAACTGGTCACACTAAACACATACTAATAAGATTATTTCTAAAATTAGACTCCCTCTTATGAAGACAGTGAAATATTTTATCCATTTCTATTGATGAAACTAGTATAGCATTCTAATTGACATTTAATGGCAGTACATTCAATTATTCACTAAATTGAAACTTTGTATTCCTTGTGAACATGTTTCATTATTATTAAAATAAGAAACCTGACTTATTCTCAAAAAAATGAACTTCCAAACATGGAAATAAAATAATTTCTTCAGTAGCATCCCTATATTCTTTAACCAAGACATTTTTACATCTTCTCCATATATTACACTTCACAGTGAAATGCCTTAATTATCGTTCTTGGAAGATTCAGAGCATCCATTATCTATATTATTACAATTTTCTTAGGAATAAAGATTGTAGAAGGTCAAAATAGGATTTAAATATATGTGGTAAGTAAAAGTATAATAGTTCAGCTTCTAAGAGAAAATTTGTTGGAGAAGAGGGATGGATTTGAGATATGATTCAAAAAAAATTGGTTATAGGCCTAGTTTACTAAAGGGGTACATATCCGATTTAGTATTTTAGGGTAAAATTTTATTTAAAATAAATGAAAATAAAAAATTAAAAGGGACACAATTCCAATTCTAAATACTCGTCATGTTCAATCTAAATAATAAATAGTATGGAATTAATAAACAATAATAAAATTAATTCCCTTAGTTTTTATATGGTAATAAGATAAATTAAACTTATTTAAATTAAAATATTTGTAATCATATTTTAATAAAACCGAAAAATGAATATGCAAGGGGATTAGTAAAAAAAGTATACTAAGTAATTCTCAATAGGGATAAAATCATGTGTAATATCACTTTATCAACATGATATCTAATTATCCAATAAAAAAATATATTTTAATTACATTTTAATGGTATTAAATGTTCATTTTTTAACTTATGGTCCTGAGTTGGTGCATTTTCATTATGAACATCCATTCTCATCATTTGTGCACTTCATGCCTAATATACACCAATTTAGGCCCAATGAGTCATCTGATTCTAAGGAATGTAATTATAAATATTTTAATTTGATATTTAGGGAACTTTATCTACACTTAAATTTGAACATTGTTCATTCAGGGATCAATGGATGATTCACAAACAATGATGGAGATATTTGGAGATGAATGGAAGCAATTCTAGAGAAGGCAGATTGGACATCAGCCCACTTGTGAGACTGTGGGGCCCAACATACAGGCCCAATGAATCCCAACTTTTTTTTATGATATAAGAAGTGTTTAGGAACAAATAACTCTTCAGAAGATAATTCTAATTCGGCCTCTATGGTGGTCATTAAGGCGCCCCAAGTTAGAGATTCAATTCTGGGCCAGATTCTGCGGCCCCGAAAAACATCCCACTAATTTGCTCATATCTCAGAATCCACAACTGCAAATGGGCCCACATTTTACAGGCAGTTATAATACATTTGTAACTACATTTTCTTCTTCTATTTCCCACTCGGATTCGGCCATCTAGAAGGTCATCCAAATGCGTCTGTTCGGTGGATGAAAGCCGGCTGCCACCTCGGGTCAAATGTGGAAAAGTCCAAATTCCACAAGCTTTCCACCACCTATGGCCTACCAAAATTAATTTAGATGCTTTGAACTGTTGGAGGCTCGACCCAAGGGATCAAAAATGCCTATTTAAGGCAGTGGTGTTGGAGGATTTAGAAATATTTTAGCTGTTTTCATCTTAATGTTATGCTGCCAATTTCTCTTGGTAATGTTCTTCCTTCACATGTAAGTTGTTTTAATTCATCCTTGTTTCTTAATAAAAGTTCTTCTTCTCTTATTATTATATTCTTATTTTTATCACTTTTATACTGTTGGTTCAAGGTGTGATCTTGTTCATACCAAACCTTGTGAGATTATCACACAACGGTGGAGTGATTGTTATTTTATTGCGTTTTTTTTACTTCTCCATTTCCTCCCTCATGAGTCTACTTTTCGCTTCCATTGAAACTATAGAATCAATGGAGGGCTAACCCACTTATGGGTTGATACAAGGGAGTATCAAGGGGCAGGATTGGATGTTATTTATCACCTCATTAATGTATAATCACTTCTTTAATTGAGATTTTTATTTGATGATTTTTAAACTCCATCGTCCTTGTTGAATTTAAGGCCACACACTTCAAGTGCTAATACGAACCATTACCTTGAAGTGCTCAAAACTTTGATCCTTCAAGTGTATAGGTGATTAGTATTAAAGGGTGTAGGAATTAAACCAGTAAGTGATGATGTTGTTTTATCTCCTTGAATGAACCCATCTCAAATTTAAGAAATTGAAATCATTAAAAAGAAAATACATCCAATCCGCCCTGAGCGACAACCTAGAATCAACTCATTATTTTAAATTGAATTCACTTAAATCTGTTAGATATCCTCTAAACTCATCTAAAATCATTCCAAGTTGGCCACTTCATAGCTGAAAACATTCCACAGAATGTGCGTGTCTATAGGTTGCTTCTTAGGTCTCTGTGGATTCGATAACCCAAGCTAAACTACAAGGATCATTCTACCTTCATCTCTTGGGTAAATTTGATTGAGAATCAAATTTTGGAACCGTTGTCGGGGACCCAAGTAAACCATCTAAACACCCATTCTATTCTCCCCCATTTCTTCTTTTCTCATCCAAATTCTCTTATCTTTTCCCTTTCTCATTTTTTTTTCTTTTGGCGCATGTCTGCCTATACCCACGATCAATCAAACCGTCTAGTTAGGGTGGATAGTACTGGGGTTGGGGAGTCAAGTACACAAAGGGAACTCATTCCATTAGATCCTAATCTTCCTAATAATCTGGAGTCCAAAATTGATCCCATTTCAATGGAAGGTATTCAAAGAAACCAACTCATAAACCCGGGTGGGAACCAAAATGGAAACCCAAATGAGGCAGCCCCAAACTTGGGGAATGCAATTGATCAAACCATGAATGACTACCTCACAACTTCTTGGACCAATGCCCCCTCATGAATTAGACACAATTCCCTAGGAGATTCCAACTACATATTTAAACCCCATGTCCTAAACCACCTTCCCACATTCCATGGAATGGAGTCCAAGATGCCATACCTGCACATTAAGGAGTTCAATGACATTGTAGAAACCATGTGTCCCCCACATCAACTAGAATCTTCTAAGATGAGACTATTTCCTTTTTCTTTAAAGGATCGAGCTAAAAATTGTCTAAACAATTTGAGACCATCATCCAAAAACTCTTGGGACCAACTACAAATAGAATTCTACAAAAAATACTTTCCCCACCATAAAACAATTGCACTTAAAAAGATTATCCAAAACTTTTTTGAAAAAGAGGGAGAGTCATTATATGAAAAATGGGAGAGGTTCAAAGATACTCTAAACATGGTTCCACACCATGGTTTTTCTATTCCTGAACAAGTGAGAATTTTCTATGAAGGTTTGGGTCTGGGGAACAAACAATTCATTGACATGATGTGTAATGGAACCTTTAAAAACAAAGCCCCAAATGATGCTTATGAGTATCTAGAAAGCCTTTTTGAACAAAAACAAACATGGGGAACTTCACCTTATTCTGAAAATCCACAAATAACTACTGGAATTCATACAATTAGAGAAGAGGAAAGCCTTAGGGCTAAACTCGCAGCACTCTCTAGGAAGGTTGAAAAGATAGACCTTAGGAAAGTCCATGAAATCCAAATTGTTGACCCTGTTTGCACAATTTGTGACAAACATGACCATAAGACAGACAACTGCCCAACCATTTCATCCATCAATGATGTTCTCTTAGGAATACCCCCAGCGGAAGTAAATGCTTTGAACTTTCAAAAGCCTCAATACCAAAACACCTTCAACCCAAGGTATAACGACCACCCAGGCTTCCACTGGAAAGATAACCAACAACCTACCCAACCATAGGGAGAAAATCCTTACCCCCACCAGTTCGAAACCCATAAACAGTTCCAAACCCAACCTATCCAATACCAACAGCCACCGGTCCATTTTCAACAAACCTTACCACCTCAAAAATATCCCCCTGGGATAAACCAACCTACTCAAGCATCCACCCAAACTGTTCCACAAAGCCTACTAGAATAACTGTGCAAACAAATGGAGAGGATGAACTCGGAGTTATCTTCCCTAAAACAATAACTTCAAACCATCAAAACTGGAAAGTAACCCATGCCTAATCAGGCGGTGGCATCCTCAAATTCAAGGGGAGAGTCAAGTTGTGCTCAAACAACTCATGAACAACTAAAGGCTATGACTATTTTAAGAAGTGGGAAATCAATTGAGAAACCAGAACAGCTAATTCAGAACCCACCTGAAGATTCAAACTTGGATGAAAATTCAAATGAACCACAAGATCAAACTGAGGAAACTGATAACATTTTCAAGGAAACAACTCTTCAACAAACAACCCCTCAACCTGCACCATTTCCTCAACGCATTAGGGGGAAACCCAAGCCTGAACTGAGTGAAGCATTGGGGGAAATATTCTCACAAGTCAAGTTGAACATTCCTATTCTCGATGCAATCCAAACCATACCTGCCTACTCAAAGTACCTTAAGGACTTGTGCACTTTTAAAAGAAAATTTTCACATAAAAACCAAGTCCTTTTGGCTGCTAATGTGAGTACCAGCATTCAAGGGACCATTCCTCCTAAGTTGAAAGACCCAGGTTGCCCTTACATCAATGTTGAACTAGGAGAAAGCAAAGTTTTCAAGGCCTTTTTTGACCTAGGTGCTAGTATAAATCTCATCCCATATGATGTGTACTGCCAGTTAGGCCTAGAAGAACTCCAACCCACATCTGTCACACTTCAGCTTGCTGATCGTAGCATTAGGGTTCCAAAGGGGATTTTAAAGGACGTTCTGGTAAAGGTTGAAAAATTCATCTACCCTACTGACTTCATTGTCCTTGACAACCATCCAAACTTATGAAATAAGGAAAAAACCCCAATCATCCTTGGTCGTCCTTTTATTTCAACAATCGACTCTGTTATCTGAGTCTGAAATGGGAACATGAACATCACCTTTGGGAACATGAGTCTAGACTTGAACATCTATAATGCAAGCTCACAAATAGGGGATGATGAGGACATTCATGAAGTAAACATGATAGGAATCATTGATAATGAATCCATGGAACATCAAGGAATATTTGATGAATGTTTAAGTCAGGAAGAGATTGATTTCCTTTGTTCATATAAAGGAAGTTTATCTCCTTGTCTTGAATCGTTTTCAAATTTCTCTTATAATGAAGTCTTAGGTCCAAAAATCAGTGAAACCTTTCAAGAAACCACTTTCATGGAGACCACTCCAATTTCCTTCCCTAAATCTGATCAAGCCAATCTAGTAGCTGAAACTTCTACATGTGGGGAATCAATCCTATCTGAAACTCTAAAAAAATAAATTGATCTTGATCCAATGTCCCAATCTTCTGCTGAAATTCCGAACCAACCTGATCTTGAATTGAAGGAACTTCCTGTTGCACTAAATTATGCCTTCCTAGGGGAAAATCAAACACATCCTATTGTCATTTCTTCTTCTCTTTAATCCAATCATGAAAGGATGCTTCTAGATGTCCTTAGTAAGCATAAGAAAGCCATTGGTTGGACCCTTTCTGATATTCCTGGGTTTAGCCCACTTATCAGGACTCATAGGATTGTTCTGGAATCTGATTAAAATCCATGTCGTCAACCTCAACGGCGACTCAATCCTAATATCATGGAGGTAGTAAGGAAAGAACTCTTGAAATTGTTAAAAGCTGGTATCATCTATCCCATAGCTAAGAGTGAGTGGGTGAGTCCAATCCAAGTGGTTCCAAAAAAGGCTAGAATCACAGTGATAACCAATGAGGATAGAGAGATTCTTCCAAAAAGGGTGAGTAGTGGATGGAGGGTCTGCATTGACTATAGGAAGTTAAACTCATTCACCAAGAAGGACCATTTCCCCTTACGATTCATTGACCAAGTCCTTGAGAGAGTGGCCGGTCATGCGTTCTACTATTTCATAGATGGGTACTCGGGGTATAATCAAATTGAGGTCTCCCTAGAGGATCAAGGGAATACTACATTCAAATGTCCATTCGGTACCTTTGCCTTCAAACGCATGCCCTTTTGTCTATGCAATGCTCCTGGAACCTTCCAGTGGTGCATGATGGGAATATTCTCAGACATGGTAGGGGATTTTCTTGAGGTATTCATGGATGACTTCTCTGTGTTTGGGGATAAATTTGAGGGATGTCTGAGGAATGTAGAGAGAGTCTTGTCAAGATGTGAAGAAAAGAATCTAGTCCTAAACTGGGAAAATACCATTTTATGGTTAAAGAGGGACTAGTTTTAGGCCATATGGTCTCAGGTAGGGGGATTGAAGTTGATAAAGCCAAGGTTGACATCATTCGTCACTTTCCATCACCCAAAACTATCAAGGAAGTGAGGTCTTTCTTAGGACATTATGGTTTCTATAAAAGATTCATCAAGGACTTTAGTTCAATCTCCTTTCCCCTTTGTGCTCTCCAAGTAAAGGATGCTCCATTTGTTTGGACAGAAAGCTGTGAGGGTTCATTCTCAACCCTCAAATACTCTCTCACATATCCTCCCATTATGAAATCTCCAAATTGGAACCTTCCCTTCGAACTTATGTGTGATGCGAGTGACTTTGTTGTAGGATCTGTGTTAGGACAACATTGTGATAAAACTCCTTATGTCATTTCTTATGCAAGAAAATTCTTAAATGATGCCCAAATAAACTACACCACTACTGAAAATGAGTTACTTGATATTGTGTTTGCTTTAGAGAAGTTTAGGTCCTACCTCTTAGGATCCCCCATCACTGTGTTCACTGACCATTCTGCACTAAAATACATCTTCCAAAAACAAGATGCTAAGGCTAGACTGATTAGGTGGGTTCTTCTCTTACAAGAATTTGACCTCACAATCAAGGATAAAAAGGGTGTTGAAAATTTTGTATCTGATCACCTATCTAGGATGGAATTCAAAGACAACTCAAATCACCTTTCTGTGTCTGATTCATTTCCTGATGAACACCTATACTCTGTGAGTGACTGCCCTTGGTATGCTGACATATCCAATTTCTTAGTTACAGGAGTCATTACAAAATTCTTAGGGACTCAAGCTCGAAGGAAATTCCTTTCTGATATTAGACACTATGTGTTTGATGATCCATACCTCTATAAGTTTTTCCCTGACCAAGTCATTAGGAGGTGTGTTCCAGAATCTGAACAAGAGTCCATCCTTAAATTCTATCATAGTGAAGCATGTGGAGGTCACTTTTCCTCTAAGAAAACATTTGCTAAGATTATTCAATGTGGTCTCTTCTGGCCCACCCTCTCAAGGGACTTCTACACATTTTGCCAAATTTGTCCTAGGTGTCAACAAGTAGGGTCCATTGCAAAAAGGAATCAAATTCCACTCACTCCCATCTTAGTGGTTGAAATCTTTGACTGTTGGGGAATTGATTTCATGGGTCCCTTCCCAAACTCTCGGGGATACCTCTACATACTCTTAGCTGTTGATTATGTCTCAAAATGGGTTGAGTCCATTCCCATTAAGTCCAATGATGATCAAGTTGTGATTCGATTTCTAAAAGAGAACATATTTTCATGATTTGGAATTCCTAGGGCTATAATCAGTGATTGAGGAACCCATTTCTGCAACTTCCCATTCGCTTCACTCAAGTCTAAGTATGGTATTTCTCATAAAGTGTCCACTGCATACCATTCTCAAACCAATGGTCAAGATGAGTTAGCAAATAGGGAGATTAAGAAAATTCTTGAAAAAACTGTCAACCCCTCTAGGAAAGATTGGTCTGAGAAACTCTTAGATTCTCTTTGGGCCTATAGAACCACATATAAAACCATTTTAGGAATGTCCCCATATAGGTTGGTTTATGGTAAAGCATTCCATTTGCCAGTGGAGATTGAAGATAAGGCCTTTTGGGAAATTAAGAAAATGGATTATGACCTCTCATTGGCCGGAACAAAAAGGAAATTAGATCTCAATGAACTGGAGGAACTAAGGATGGAGGCTTATGAAAATTCAAGGATCAATAAAGCTAGAGTTCAAGCCTATCAATCTAGGAATATCAAGGTCAAACATTTTGAACCGGGAAAACTTGTGCTCTTGTATAGTTCAAAACTTCATTTACACCCAGGAATGTTAAGGTCTAGATGGTCATGACCTTTCATAGTGCATTATGTGTACCCCCATGGGGCAGTAGAGATTCAAGATCCCACAAGTGGTTACATTTTCAAGGTCAATGGTCAAAGGTTAAAACCATTCACTGAATCATTCAATAAACAGTAAATAGAGGTTGAGTTAACTGAGCCAACCTATGAAACAGGAAAAAATTAATAGATTTAGGGTCCATGTCGGGCTAACGACGTTAAACAAAGCGATGAATGGGAGGAAACCCATGGTTTTCAAGTTTCCAATTATTTTGTTGTTTTAATCAACTTTATATTTTAAATAGGGTTAATGAGACATTTTTATATTTTGAGAAAAAAAATAAACTGTTGACCTATTCTTCTATAATGAGTATGGATGGGTACGAAATGGGAGCACCATATTCATCCGTGTCACGTGGTGTGATCCTTGAGTAATACCTTACCCAGAAATTTAAAAAGAAGACAATGTATCATCAGTTTGTTTTTTTTAATGTGTTTTTAGGTTAAAAAATTAAAAAACAAAAATAAATAAATAAAAATATAATAATAATAATAAAAGTCCACACTATAGGCCGTGGGGCAAACCCTGTCACAATCGGCGAAGCCGCGGGGACTCGAACCCGGGACCGAAGGGAGACAGGGGCGCGCGCTTACCACTGACTTACGGTTTCTTGTGCTTCCTTATTCTATAATTTTTATATATATACTTATATTTTACTTCCTTTATTATATAAATATATATATATATTGTTTTTTTTTTGTTTTTTTTGTTTTTTTTTTTCATTTACCACTAGGGAACTTTGCAAGTGACATGGATATCAATGGACTAAATTCGAGCGTCAAGAACTTCAAACTTCAACCACCAGGTGACTTCATTCCATGATCCTCATATTTCAATTTCCTTATTGAACTCCCCTTTTATTCCTCTACCCCATTCTAAATTTTATTTTTACGAAACTAGGGACAGTTTCATTCTAAGTTGGGGGGTGTGGAAAAAAATGTTTGTTTAAAAAAACAATGATAAAAAAAAGTAAAATTCCTTTATCATTCATATAATAACATCTTTTCTCACAATAAAACTACATATCAAATAATTTTTATTTCCTTCACTCTTAATTTAATTCATGATTAAGTTTAAAAGCATTTATTTTGGAAGTTTGGTTGTCTAATGAAAATTTTCATCATTTTTATTTTCATCCACTAAATCAATATGCCACAATGCACGTCCTCTAGACTGTGGGGTGCTAATTTGAATTTTTGGGGTCCCATAATAAATATAATAGGCTGCTTTGATTTTTATGAATAATATCAGTATTCAAAAAATAATAATAAAAAATAAAAATAAAATAAAAAATTTGTGTGTAGAGCAATGGATTGATAAAATGTGAGGCTTTCGGCACTTGGGGATCGTGACTCCAGAGTTGTCTAGCCCTGAGTTTTTCAATCTATCTCTATTTATGGTAATATGAATTTGTTTTTTATTAAGTTAACTCGAGACGATGCCCGAGTATGTGGTCTTCACTTGGTGCCCTAAGGCCTTTGAGTCTAGGAGTCATAGGCAGAGTCTTGCTACATGGGTTAATTTGATTAATTGAAATCTAAATTACTATAGAAATATTGCAAAAAAAAATCCAAAAAAATAGGAATGAAGAATACTCATATTAGGATTAAATGTGATTCCACCTAGAACTTCCATGATTTCCCCCTTTAATGAAAATGAACCCCCATATCTATTGTGATTCACAACACATCATTACACATAATTGAGTTGGATGAAGTATGATGATGGATTTGATCAAAGGAATGGGCTTGGGATTGGGATCTGATTTTGAATTCATCTTGTTTTAAATTGTCTTGATAGGTTATAAAGATATATTTGTATGCAGTTTACATTGTGAGCAATGTTTGTTATAATGTGTTTGAAGAAAGGAATTCAAATAAAATCATTGAATTATTTGCTCGGGACTAGCAAATCTCAAGTTGGGGGGTGTGATTATCCAATAAAAAAATATATTTTAATTACATTTTAATGGTATTAAATGTTCATTTTTTATCTTATGGTCCTGAGTTAGTGCATTTTCATTATGAACATCCATTCTCATCATTTGTGCACTTCATGCCTAATATACACCAATTTAGGCCCAATGAGTCATCTGATTCTAAGGAATGTAATTATCAATATTTTAATTTGATATTTAGGGAAATTTATCTACACTTAAGTGTAAACATTTTTCATTTAGGGATCAATGGATGATTCATACATGATGATGGAGATATTTGGAGATGAATGGAAGCAATTCTAGAGAAGGTAGATTGGACACCATCCCACTTATGAGACTGTGGGTCCCAACATACAGGCCCAATTAATCTCAACTTTTTTTGACGATAGAATAAATGTTGATGAACAAATAACTCTTCAGGAGATAATGCTAATTCGTCCTCTATGGTGGTCATTAAGGCACCCCAAGTTAGAGATACAATTCTGGGCTAGATTCTGCGGCCCATAAAAACAGTCCACTAATTTGATCATATCTCGGAATCCACAACTCCAAATGGGCCCAAATTTTACATGCGGTTATAAGACATCCGGAACTCCAATTTCTCATTCTATGGACCACTCATATTCGGCCATCTAGAAGGTCATACAAATGCGTCTATTCGGTGGATGAAAGCTGGCTGCCACCTCGGGTCAAATGTGGAAAAGTCCAAATTCCACAAGCTTTCCATCACCAATGGCCTACCAAAATTAATTGAGATGATTTGTCCTGTTGGAGGATCGACCCAAGGTCTCAAAAATGCCTATTTAAGGCAGTGGTGTTGGAGGATTTAGAAACCTTTGAGCTTATTTTCATCTTAATGTTATGCTGCTAATTTCTCTTTGTAATGTTCTTCCTTCACATGTAAGTTGATTTAATTCATCCTTGTTTCTTAATAAAAGTTATTCTTCTCTTATTATTTTGTTATTATCCTTATCACTTTGATACCATTGGTTCAAGGTGTGAACTTTTTCATACCAAACCTTGTGAGATTATCACACAACGGTGGAGTGATTGTTATTTTATTGCCTTTTTTTTACTTCTCCATTTCCTCCCTCATGAATCTACTTTCTGCTTCCATTGAAACTATAGAATCAATGGAGGGATAAACCACTTATGGGTTGATCCAAGGGAGTAGAAAGGGGCTGGACTGGATGTTATTTATCACCTCATTAATGTATAATCACTTATTTAATTGAAATTTTTATTTGATGATTTTTAAACTCCACCGTCCTTGTTGAATTTAAGGCCACACACTTCAAGTCCTATACGAACCTTTACCTTTAAGTGCTCAAAACTTTGATCCTTCAAGTGTATAGGTGATTAGTATTAAAGGGTGTAGGCATTAAACCAGTAAGTGATGATGTTGTTTTATCTCCTTGAATGAACCCATCACAAAGTTAAGAAATTGAAATCATTAAAAAGAAAATACGTCCAATCCACCCCGAGTGAAAACCTAGGATCAACTCATTCTTTTAAATTGAATTCACTTAAATCTGTTAGATATCCTCTAAACTCATCTAAAATCAATCCAAGTTTGCCACTTCATAGCCAAAAATAGTCCACACAATGTGCGTGTCTATAGGTTTCTTCTTAGGTCTCTGTGGATTCGATAACCCAAGCTAAACTACAAGGACCGTTCTACCTTCATCTGTTGGGTAAATTTGAGCGAGAATCAATATCTAAATAAATGATGCATCAGGTCAGTGTAATTTGTTCTAAGATGATTTATCAGATTCATTGTAATGTTGATACCACTAGTGTTATGTCATTTGATTGAGAGATTTTTTAATTTGAATTAATAATTCATTAAGTAATTATTCATCTACAAAACCTTTGTAAAACGACTACTTGTAGCAATGTTTTCAGATTCAGTAGTAGATGAGGAAACATAGTATTTTTTATTACAAAACCAGAATACTATGAATTTTCCTAAAAAGTTTTAGGTTCCTAAAAAAATTTTCCTTACAAATATACAGCCAAAAATTTATTATCTAAATAATAAGACTTACAAAAATTAGAATTCTTTTGAAAAATTAGGGAAAGGGATATCGTTTCTGTTAAATTCCTTAAAAATTTTGATTGATTTTAATTGAGATTCCTTATGATTAGCTTGAAATATAGCACATAATCATATTGCAAACAAAATTTCTTGCCAACTAGAAGTCAAATATAGTAGAGTTCCAATTATTTCAAAATATATCTTATTATCAACTAGTTTTCTAGCTTCATCCATGTAAAATGTTTCATTTGAACTCATAGGTGTTGTATAGACTTTAAAAATTTCAAGTGAAACCTTTTTATGTAATTAAGTTGTATATTTACATAAATAAATACATTATGAGAGTCTTTTTTCTTAATATCAATACCTATGAAATAAGTTAATTCACCCAGCATTATCATTCAAATTTTTTTTGTATAATTTTTAAAAAATAATTACAATATTTTTTATTTGTTGAACCAAAAAACCCATAATGAACATATATATTAAATAAAAAAATATATCAAGATGATATTTTCTTGAAAAGAGAAGGTTTTTCCACTCCCATTAATAGAAATTAATATTATATACCAAGATCTAGGTTCTTATTTTAAGATTGAAAGAGCATTGTTAATTTCAAAAACTAAACATTGAAAATAAGGATTTTCATAAATAGGAGGTTATTCGTCATTATCTTCCTCCATAGGAAAACCATTCAAAAAAACTATATTTTGCATCCCTATGATATTATTTCAAATTATAAATTGATTCATTTGATAGGTTAATTATAATGTATTCTAATATATCTATCAGTGGAGAGGTCTTTTCATAATCAACACCTTCTTCTTGGTTATGCCCTTGCAAAATTAGTCTAGACTAATTCTTGGTTATCAAAAAAATGGTCATCATGTTATTTCCAAAAAAATGCCAATTTTTTCTTATAACAAGCTAGTAAGAGTGTATATTTACTAATTCACATAACATGTTCCACTTTAACTGGTTTATCTCTTATTACTTTTTTAAAACCCAACTGTCATTAACTTAGGCATCCTCTATTGACTTAGGCTATAGTTTAGATATAAAATAATTTATTATGCAATGTTTTATACACTCCTAGTCCAGATTCCTTCATCTAAACTTAATATAATAGTTTCTAAAGAATGGTTCACAAGGTTTATATTATATCTAGCTAGAATAGTTTAGGATTTAATAGTATCCATCCTTTCGGGATTTTGTTCACTAAAGTCATGTTAAAAACCATAATATTTTTTTTCCCAATTAGAGGATTAAGTATCAAGTTATCTAAAAAATATATTATCTCATCAACTTGAGCCATTTTGTGTCCAATATGATCACTTCCATAAAATTTCACATGATTTGATTATTCAATAATCTATGATTTTTTTTTGAAAAGTCTATATGCCTTGGAGGTAGTATAATATCAAAGGAAGATTGATTTATTATCATTTAGATCAAATTTATCATGATTAAACATGGTATTAAGAAAGTAAAATTTATTTCAAAAATAATTAATTTATCCAAATTTTTTCTTCATATTATTCAATAGTATATAGGGATTTTTTTAAATATTCCTAATTAGAATTCTAATAATGAAATATCATTCTTTATTTACAATTTCATCCAAAAAATGAGTAGGAAAGTTGTATTCAAATTACATTCTTCTAGAGATTTTTTGAAAATTCATATTCCCCCTTCTAGTTTCACTATTACACTAAGGTTTCATAGTGGTAGAATAAGTATGAATGATTCCATGTATTGAAAAATATCAATTGAACTCATGGTTTTCAATTTCACCTCTATAGTCACTTATTAATGTAATAATACTAGATTTTTTCTCATTTTGAGATAAAAATATAAATTTATAAACAATGAACATGATTTACCCTTAACACATAAAAACCAAATTAAATCATGGTAAATCATCAACTAATAAATAAACAAAATATTTTCCTCTTATAATTTCAGTTATAGATTTCCCAAACAAGTACATCTGATATATTTCTAGGGGTATAGATATATAATCCTATTTAATTATTTTAAAAGATGATTTGATTTTCCTTCTCATTTAGCACGCATCAAACAGATTGTTTTTGTTCTATTTAAGTCTAGGTAAATCTGAAACTAAATTCATTTTAGAAAATTTTATCAATGAATAGACCTTAAAATTTCATATCCTTTTATTCCAAATTCATGGATCATTTGTTTCACTATTTTATCAGATCACTTTTTCATACTCAAAGAATAAATATATTTAGTATATATATTCTCCATTCTAATAACATTAAATTTATGAATTTAATATTTGAAAAAAGAAAAATAATCGATTAAAAAATACAAAATAACCTTCATCATAATGTTTTGAATTACATATTATACTTTTCTCAAATCCTTCAAAATATATGACTTTATTTATGGGGACTGATTTTTGTTTACCAACTAATCCAACTACCATAGTCAACCCTTTTTCATTTTTAATAAAATTGAATATCCTCCATCAATTTATGATAATGAGTATAAATTAGTGAAATCCCCACACAAATGTCTTGATAATCCACTATAAATTTTCAATTTCTCGTTATTTCTTTTATAATTATTTCCCTAAAAAGATGAATTAAAACATAAATTTATTTTTACCCTTATTCTATTAGGTAAAATAATGTTACAAACAATATATTTTGGAACTCAAATATGTGTATGCTGTAAAAAAATCTAGCACTAAGATTTGTAATTTTTTGAAATAAAATTATGTATGACTTAAACGAAATGAGGATATTATAAACTACATTTATTAGAATAGTGACCCAATTCTTTGTGGTGGAAACAAGAAACATTAAAGGGGATAATAATCATAGAACTATGCCTAAAATAAATTTTATAAGGATTTGTTTTTCCCTTGGATTCCTTTTCCAAATTTATTTATCTCTACATTATTATTTCAATAGGAATAATTTAAATAATTTTGACCTTTTCTAAAAATTATATCATCTTTTTTGTCTTATACTTAATTTCGGTCGCTGTTACTTTTATTATCATTCTTATCATAGAAAATACCAAAAAATCTATCTTGGTTTCGAAATATATATTTTTATTTATGTCCACATGTTCAATTACAACAACAATAAATGACATTCTAATAATTTTCTTATATTTTATAAACATTCATATTTGGTTTATAGAATGGTAAAACATTCATTTAATTCCCCTTAAGATTATTTCTCATTATTTTATTCGAATTCATGTTAAAAAAACAAAAATAATGATCCTCATATGAATGATATATAATGAACTATTGGATTTGTTTTTTAAATTTCAATTTCAAATCATGAAGATATGTCATCATTAGATTATTAATAATTAAGCCATATTTATTTCATGGATTTCTTGTATTTACTCTTATATCCAACATTCATGAAATATGTTTTGTTTGAGTTATTATTCTCTCAAAATTGAGGGTATTCCAACTTAATGTTCCTGAAATTCTTACAATAGTAACATCTAGTTTCTTGGAATTTCCCTCATGTATCTTGAACTTATAGATGGGTATATTGAATCCTCTACTCATGATACATATATTTTTTAAATTTCATATAAATATAGATATCCCACTATCTAATGAACAACTATTTGAGGTATCTTCATCTAATTTCTTATCCATTTGTATCTCTCTAGTTTTATTTTCATATTTTAATTTTTAGACATTCAAAGAAGATTTCATTTTCTTAACCAAGCTTCATTATTTAGTTTCTACATCCATCTAAACATTGTATATCACCAGAGTTCCAATGAGATCATTAATTTTAAATTTTTTTACTAATATAGATTTCCTAATTGAATCATAAATTCCAATCTATCTTGGTCGTAGAATTCTAAGGATTTTCAAGGATTTTTCTTATTTATGAATGGGTCTTCTTAGAGAAGAAACATTATTTACAACCCTTATAAGCCATCTATTTATTTGGGGGTTCTTTTCTCCATCAATCATTCTGAATGTATCAAACATATTCATGGTAATATTATATTGATGAGTTATCCCATTGCGTGTCCATTCATAATCCACTAATATAATAGTCTACTTTTCTTAAGTTGTTCCACATTATGAAACCCAGTTGAACTCATATGGAAATAGTATACATGTTATTTCATTCATATATTTAGATTTTTATTAATTTTTATCTTTAGTTTCAGTATCACAAATTTCAATTTGTGTCTTGGGAATTTCATATGGATTTGTGTATTTTACATAAAACTTCAGACCATTTTTCTTCAAATATATTTCCATCCAAACCTTAAATTACAACAATTATCATCATTAAAGTATGGATATGTTACTATTGAAATACATTCTCTATTTTTAGTCATATCACCCATTATAAAAATATATTAAGACTTCATCCTTTGAAAATGTAGAACTAAAAAATTCACCCTTTGATACCAACTATTCACGAATACATAATTTCACTAAGACTCGTGATAGGACCTGATCAAGTTTTTTAAATTTTATTCACATTGAAATACACCCTATTAAAAGATATTATTAATTATGATAATTCCTTGACACACCCAGAAATTAGAAATAATAATAAAATTTTTTAAAAAACTAATGATTTATAGGGGTTCTAAGTGAAAAAATACCCTAGTTCACCCCACCCACATTCTACTCCAATGGCATGGTGATTTTTAGTAGACCGAACCTTTAATCATGAACTATGTGTAATTTTAATAGGAACTTCATTTCTATGTGGAGGTAATGGAAATTTGGTGCAATATTAGAAGCTTTTACCTAGGCTCCTACATGGATTTACAAACACTGTCCTTTAAATTTATTTTACAATGATCCTTCAAAACAAAAGGGAATAAACAGAGAGTTTATGGATGATAGTAACTACTATAAGATAAAAAATAAATAATAAAAATATTTCTAGGAGATAATATAAGAATAAATAATAATTATTTTTGGTGTCTTCTAAAATCAAATAGAGGTTCCTCATTGTGCAACAGTAGTGTCAAATCTTCTTCTTCATTTTTTCATAAAAAAACAGCAGTACACCAAGAGTTTCAAGAATATTTTCATAGTTAATATTTTAAGAACTTTTGTTCTTGTATATATTCCCTTATATACTTTTGGAAAAGGAATACAAAGTTTCTATTTTAATATCTCAGAATCATATCTATATAATTTGGGCTTATAATTAAATTTTATAAGTCATTTTCTTAGAAATATCTCACTATTTTTATTATCCATTAAATTATCCTTATACATTTTATTCTCTTCATACTAGCATCTTCAAATTATCACTTTTATCATAAAAATAAATCTAATAGTGAATACATGAATGAATGAAATAATTTACAATAAAATTACACCAGTGCTAATAAATAGAAGGTTGAAAATGATATAACTGATTATAGATCACCAAATAGTGAATTATTAATATTTAAATTCACATAACCAAATTGATCTACATAGATTATTATGATGTATCTTAATTTTCATATGGATTCTTCGTGTATCGGATTTTCTTCACATAAAATTATTGTTCATGTTTCCAAATTTGACAGTAAATAATAAATTACATAGCCATTTAGAACCATATAGAAGATTTTACCATGTATCAAAATCATGTATTTATTACTCTACATAATAGATTCACATATCCATCTCATCAATATAATTTATTTCTCACATTGGTAATTTATTGAGAGAGGAAATTTCTATATACCTGATTTCCTTACAGAGCCATTTCACAAAGGCTTTTCCTTTGTGTAGATTATTGATGTAGCTAACTTATAAACATAGAAATTTCTCTATAAACCTGAATACCTCACATAGAAAATTTTATATACGTAGAAAATTTATCATAAAACTTGTGGAACATTAAAATTTCAGTTGAATAAACTAAAAAATGATGAATAACTGAAAGAATACCCATAAAAAAATAATTAGTAACTTATGAAGGGTATTCGAGATCATTAAAACCTATATCACATAAGAAATATTGGAACAAAATTAATGGTCTAACATGTCCAACATACAATAAATTATGGATATATTTCCTAAAAGAATCAAACCATGATTATCAGTTTTAACTAAGGTGGTTAATTTATTCCATAAAAGTTTATTGACATCTGATGCATTGATGTCCAACCCATGGGGATTTGAGAGTTCCCTTGGTGTTTTAAACATCCCAATTAAGATGATATAGAATAATCCAAGTCAGTGTTACTATATGTGGTATCAAATAGGTATTGGTATTAGTGGGGTTTTATTGTCCTTGTAAAAGATATAGGACAGTAAATACTTGAGAAGTAACTCATAAAAAGGCACAAAAAATAACTTCATAATAGAAGATCAAGATTCCATGTGATATCTAGGAACCTATTAGGAACTATAGGTTTGAGTGACTATTTTTTGTTTTCCTCAAGTGTGATGAAATAGAACTTTGGGAGTGTGTATAGAGCTCAATAATGAGTCAAACGTTTTTAGATCATGGATCAATTTACACATTGATAAGTAGGTGCATATAGGATTTCATACTATATTTAATGATTTAATATATATATGGAAATAAAAATTAAAAAAAAATTAATGGTTATTATAAAATTAAATATTAGTATTATATATTTATATAACTTTATAATATACATATACATATATACACATAAATATTGGTAAAATTAGATTAATATAAATAGGTAATTGATTCATTGAGTGAGATAACATTTTTTATTATCATTGATTGTTGTTCATACCTATTAAGTAATTCACTATTGAGTATTCTATTTTTTCTATTTTTAATTTTCTATTGAGCATGTCATATGATTATTATTTTAAATAATATGATTACCATTTTTTTATTGATGCCTAAATTTTCTCATCATGAATGCAATTGGTTTTAGTTTTTTCATTTTTTCTATTGACCATGTTGTTTATTTTATTTTATTTTATTTTTGAGCATGTTAGTATCCTACAATTGAGAATACTATTTATTCCATCTCTATTTATGCATAAAGAAATTCATTTTGGAAATTAATCACTCTAACATGCCTATCAATGTTTCATAGTCATGTCCGAATAAAACTAATTTAAATAAATGTGGGTAAGAAAATCTGGTCTACATGGTGTTTTAAGTAAATAATTTTTTTTCTAGTTTATGTTTTGTAAAATGAAGAAAATGATAATATAAATATGTATCAAATAGGGGTATGTTATAAAATGGTATTGTGTTTCTTTAAAACTGGTTGTTGTGATGAACAATTTAGTATATACCCATTATTCAGAGGGTGGGTATATTAGTGTTAGGAAATTTTTCATAAATTATAAATTTTATCCACTTTACACCATAGACTTGTTAGGATATTGATTTTCGTATTCTAATTTTCTTATTTTATATAAGTATATGAAAGAAACTAATGTTTGAACATGGTATTTTAACAGTGTTCACAACATAATAACAATAAGAGTAATAATTCCTTACAGTAGATTAGAAATAATCCAACACCACCCAAACACAAGAAAATTGTCCTTTAAAATACCTATAAAAAGAAATAAATACCCTTTCACTTGAGTTGAACTATAGTCAATTGACTATTTTTTCTTTCAACTCATACCTAGTTCTATATAATTCCTCTAATGATATTCTCCAGATTATTCTTAAAGTACTTTGAAACACTAATAGATTCATCCACATGTTTATAATTTTTATGGAAGTCATAGTTCTACATTTCAACTCATTTCCTTATTATTCTCTTGTTACTTTAACAATAAAAGGTAAGAAACTCCAATTATTTTTATCATACTAGGAAACTGATATGATACACTTTTTATCTTCTTAGGTGAACACAAATGTATATATAAATATATATATATTATGATATGTTATTTAATATTTTTCCTATGAATAGATATTTTCATAGTATATTCTTCTATTCTTCTCTTTTTATCTCATTCTTATTCAATTTGGATAATATGAATTTTTAGTAGAGTGAATATTTCTGAATTATTTTTCAACCCAATTGATAATAAATTGAATATATATTGTCCACTCACTTCTTGTTATTGAAATTTATAACAAAAATAATATAAAATAGTGTTACAAAAATGTATTATCATTCTTTGATAAAAAATGCCATCAATTAAGTGCAGTATCAATTTCTTCTTAGTGTAGTTGATTATCTATAAACACTACTTACACTAAAATGAACATTTCATATCATCTTAATCATGTATTTTAATTTTTCATAACATATTCAATCGAAACCCTTGAATGTATAATGTTACTATTATTTTATCTGTTATTTAGAAATTATATTTATTCATGTTTCCCTATAAATGAAAATGACTCGAATATCATAGTTAATTTTTTTTATTTCATTAAACTTTTCAAGTGTTTAACATTAATGTTTGCATGAAATGCATGAACCATCATAGTCTTATTTCATACACTTTATTTACCACAAACTATGTTTATGTACAGAATTTTCTGTTATCTAACATGTAGAGACCCATAAAATTCAAGGAAAATCTTTTTTCTTAATTTTCTTTGGGATTTTACAAGAACGCAGTTTCTGACGGCACCTGATTCCGAGGCCTGGTGTGCCCGGAATCATTTTCCAAAGTTTAGCTCGGGTACGTTCAGTGAACGAACGAGCGGGTTTTTCTAACTTTTGGACCGGTGCTCGGAATCGAATTCTGAGGGCACCAATGGAATCGCAGCGCCAGTAATTGGTTAGAAACACTTTTTCTAGAGTTGTGTTTGCTCGGGTGTGGTTTTTAAATTTTTTTGGGGGTTAAGTAAAGGAATAAAATAAAAATGGTGTGACCAATTTTTATTTTACTTGAAGTTGTTTAACATAAGCTAAGTGATTGGAGTGGGACTCACAATATCCTACCCACTAGGTAGGATATTTGTGAGGTGGGGCCCACACGAGCCCCACTGTTTCTTTTCTTCACCCCCCTCCTTAATTAAGGTAACGCAGTCGCACCCCCCCCCCCCCCCCTTAAAAGAAGTCAACTCGTACGTTTAATTAAATATTAAACGCCTCTATTAATTAGGCGGTCTAAACGTTGCAATTAATTCAATTAATTGTTCATTCGTTTTTGAATTTCAAGAGATTTGGCATGAGTAAGAAAATAAGACAAACACTTATTTTATTGGGTTATCTTGTTGAGAGAGGATTGGGGGAAGAAACTTTGTGTCTTGAAGTTATTCTTCCTCGATGAAGAACACGAAGAACACGAAGAACGTCGACGTCCGACGAAGGTCGACAAGAACATCAGATCCTCGGAGATCAACGGCGCGATGCCAACGAATCTTTTCTTTGCAACGCGACGATCCTCCATCCGCGACGCCTCCATCCGCGACGTGAAATTCCGCGACGAACCTTCAACTTTTTCTTCAAGTTAGGGGATTGTATTCTTTTTGTTCGTGTTTACCTTCATCGCTGATTGTTGTCTTATTTGAGCCGCCTGATATAGCAATAACGGGAGGAGGTCGGATCGCACGAACATGGCCGACCCTCCTCCCCCTTCTTTGTTTGATTTTGTTGCGGCACGTGTAAGGTAGCGCGGTGCAATGTCACCGCGCGGGAACAATGAAGAATGGGTGAAGAAGCGTCGCGCCGTCACGCCGCGTCGTTGCGGCGATTCGAAGGCTCCGCGGATTATTTAATTGACGGCGGATCGACGGACATCGACGAAGCGGGATGCAAAGGCTTTATGAGGTCTTCGCAGTGAAGGGCCGGTCCCGGGAGGAACGCTGGCGAAGACGGCAGGCCAAACGGACCACCGGAGCGCGTCCGGTGGTCCGCGGAAGATTACGTCGGCGCGCCATGCAGGCAGGGCGGCGCCGGCGGTCGGCGGCGGCGCCCGGCGCGCCGCTGGAAAGGGCCGCCACGGCGGAAGGCGGCTGGTCTCGCGGCCGCGAGGGACCAAGGGAGACGCGGCGCTGGCCACCGCGTCACTGGCAGGGAATGGACCCCATGCAGGGGTCGCGGCTTCATTCAACGGGGGGGGGGATGCGCGCCCCCTGCACTCCACTGCGCGGCCGTTACGGCCCGGCCGCCAGGTCGGGCCACGCCCAGGCTGGGTCGGGCCACGCCCAGGCCGGGTCGGGCCGCGCCCAAGCGGGCCTAACCCAGACCCGAGTCGGGTCGCCCCGGTTCGGGCCGACCCCGGGGGTATCGGGCCGGTTCGGACCAGGCCCGAACCCCCTTTTTGTGGACCTCCTTTGGTCTTTTGCCCATAACATGGGTTGTGGACCTCCGATCGACGCACTGTCAACTGCGATGCGATCCTTCGATCAAGACGGTCGTTTTGGAATATTACACTTGAGGTTTCGGAGAACTTTGGGTTCATCCGGGTTGGTTCGTACTCAAAACCAACCGGGCCCTCAGAGCAGAAACGCTTATAACTTGAGCTCCGGACGTCTGATTGAAGTGACGTCAACTTTTTTGGATTCCTCTTGATGAGATTGAACTTTTGGCATGCTTCGCTGGAGTTTTGGATTCAGTTGGATAGTGGCCGGGTTGGATTGTACCCGAAATCCAACCGGGGCCCTGGAACAGAAAAGCTGGTAACTTTCAGACCGGACGTCTGTTTGACGAACCGTCAGCGGCGTTGGTGATCACGTTGAGAAACGGTCCCTATGAGTATACCCTATAAGAGTTCGGGGTACAGTTGAGATACGGTCGGGTTGGTTCGTACACGAAACCAACCGGGCCCCTAGGACGAAAAAGGATAATAACTCATAGACCGGGCGTCTGATTGACACGTTGTCTACTGCGTTGAGAACCTTATGACGAGGCGGTCCCTTGAGATACTTCTTCGTGGAACTTTGTGATACTTGGAGTATCGACCAGTAGCTCGTGGGGCGGACCCTCCCGGTGACAAGCTAGCAGAGTGTAGAGACCTTATAGCTGGATGAGACTTGACGACTGCTGATCTATCGACTCAGTGTGTTTCGAATAGCCCAGTGGGGAGTGCTTAGTTGTAGCGGAAGACCCACGGCGGAGGAGCACTTGGTTGTAGTGGCAGACCCGCAGAACTCAACAGAAGGAGTACCTCTGGAGGCTATGAGGGGGATCGCTTGGTTTTAGCGGCAGACCCACGGCGGAGGAGCGCTTGGTTGTAGTGGCAGACCTGCGGTACTCAACAGAAGGAGTACCTCTGGAGGCTATGAGGGGGAGTGCTTGGTTGTAGTGGCAGACCCATGGTGGGAAGCTCTTGGTTGTAGCAGCAGGCCCACAGTACTTGACAGGTGGAGTAGTACAACAGTCCAAGGTTAGTGGGGCGCGCTTGGTTGTAGCGGCAGGCCCACTGTACTCGACAGAGGGGGAGTTCTCCAGCAGTCGTGGTTTCGACATCATGAATAAAATCCTGGTTGAGCTGAGTCTATGATCTTTGTGTTTACCTCATGATTGAGATGGGTCACTTAATAACTTAGATATATGTATGGGCATATACCTGGGTAGTGTCTATCCGTTGATTTCATAATCTTGTGTTTCCTCATGACTGAGATGCGTTACTAGATAACTTGGTTATATGTATGGTCATATACCTAAGTAGAGGTTATCTTTTGAGATCTTCTTTGTGGTTATCCTTGTTGGATTTAGTGAGACCTTGAGGGTATCGGGGTCCCTACTAAGTATCATTATACTCACCCCTGCACGGGCTATGCCCGCACCTCGTTGTGTTGGTTGCAGACGACAGGCAGCGCAGACATAGGTCGAGTGTTCGAGGACTGGACGGTACCTGGAGGTGGGCCTCACGATGAGACAGTATCCGGTGGAGGACTTCTCGACGAGATGACACTCGGAGGAGGTTGCGCAGCGAGAGCATTGTGGAGGCTATCTGTACCTACCCTTCATGTAGGATCTGTGGTGGACGATCCAGGAGCTGCGCTATCTGTACCTACCCTTCAGGTAGGATCCTTGGTGGACGATCCAGGAGCTTATTGTCACCTTCCGGCTGTTTTATCTTTTCCTTGTACTTTACAGTTGGGCTTGTACTTCCGGCCCCTTTACTTTCAGCACAGCTTGTTTCAGTTTTACTTAGTGTTTTACTTACGCTTATACTCTATGGTGTTTTGTTTATTTTTATAAAGTTAATTAATTCCCATTTATCTAGATTTACGCCTTTGGTGCTAGTCTCCAGCCCCTGGCCTATGGAATGCGGGCTTGGGGTAGTCACGGCACGGGCGCCGAGGACGGGTCATGAAAAATTGGTATCAAAGGAGTTTGGTTCTACCATAGAACTCAGGACTCTGATCTTTCTTCTATGTGAAGCAATAGTGTTAAGGGTATTGAGTGTGGTTATCAGTCCAGGGAGTCCAGTGTTGGTGCGGCGGCCGACGTATCCATACACTAGGACCCTGACTTCTGATTTCTGACTTAATGCACGAAAACATTGATTGCATGTGTGTTCAAGTTTTCTTTGTGATTACTTTTTTTCAGCTCACTAGGTATTTTGTTTTGACCATGGTGCACCTGTATCTTTTCAGGATGGCCCCACGACGGTAGCCAGCTAGGGTACCGAGTTTTATACGTGACGACAGCCCACCGAGCGACGAGGCCTCGGTGCAGGGCCCTTTTACTGCGGAGGCACCGGCGGTACCACTACCCGCTGAGCCGCTGATGCTACCAACCCCAGTCGCTGAGAGTGCATGTCGCCTTGGTGCACTGCATGAGTTTCAGCGCCAGCGACCGCCCAGGTTCCGCAGGGAGATGGACCCACAGGAAGCCGAGCATTGGCTGGAGGCTGTATTTCAAGTTTTCAGGCTAGTGGGGACACCAGCTGACCTCATGGTGATCCTTGCAGTGAGCCTCCTGCACGCGGTAGTAGGAAGATGGTGGAGTTTTGATGCTCCAGGTGCACGACGAGGCATCTCTTCTTTGGACGTACTTTGAGAGCCTCTTCCATTCAAAGTTCGTCCAAGCCACCCTCCGTGCGGTGCGCATCCAGGAGCTACTACAGCTGCGGCAGGGCAGCATGACAGTAGCCCAGTACGCGGCGAGGTTTACCGATCTCTCGCGCTATTCCACGGACATGGTACGGGACGCATTCTTCAGGGCCCGAACCTTCGAGCAGGGGCTCAGGCGAGAGATCAGATCTTCAGTTGTTTCTCACAGAATTCCAACACAGACAGGGGTGTTGGAGCGAGCCCTCTTAGTGGAGAGTTTCCTTGCTGAGCAGTATCCAGCAGCAGGACCCACCACTAGCCGGCATGTGGCAGAGTCTTCTGCAGCGGGCAGTAGACAGATGACGCAGAGGTCCAAGAGTACTAGACCTACAGGTGGTCGACCGCATGACACCGGATCGTTTGTGCGAGGCACCTGGGGTGGGGAAAGACTTACCATGTGCGGACAGTGTTACTCCTGCGGCGGGGTTGTTCACATGGCTCGTGACTGTCCGACCCGCCATACAGATGACCAGCATATGAACGAAGGACCTCACAGGAAGAGGTAGAGGTTCGATCGAGTCGGACCGCAAGGAGCAGGAGACCGAGGCAGGGGAGATGGTCATGCAGCTGGAGGTGGATGACTCTTCGAGGTGTTGCCACCACCACCACCAGGAGGTCCACCCCGACCGCAGGGTACAGGTGGACATGGGAGAGCTCAGCTTCAGGCAGTTGAGGCCTACGATCACGGAGCTCCGGGAGCAGATGGACAGGAGCGGGACTAGCTCCAGACCTGGAGACTTTTGTTCATTTTTCTTCTAGATTGGTTGATGTTTGTTTTTAGATGCTTTGTATCTTTATACTTTGAGCTGCAGTAATAAAAGACACCTTTCTTATGGCGTTTACCTTCCTTTCCTCTCCTTATGTTGTTACTAAGAGGTTCCGGTTTAAAAAATTTTGACTTGACCGTCACTTTGAGATACCTACTGGAGGAGACCCAATGACCACACACTGATGCCGACAGTGTGACTCAACCTTTGGAGGTGAGAGTAATGGTTGGATCTCTTGGTAGTAGCGTCGAGGCCTTACGACGTCATCCTTGGTATGGATTAGTATCATCCATGTCGGGATTGACTGTATTAGGTGAAAAACGTGGTTCATCCAGGGGATGAGACCGGATTTCTCTTATCGGAAAAGAAGAAATCTCAGCAGCTCTTGTAGGACCAGAAAAGGTCCAAGTCATCTAAGAGCGGATGAGGATAGCTCAGAGCCGGCAAAAGTCTTGTGCTGACAGGAGGCAGAGACCACTAGAGTTCGAGGATGGCGACCACGTTTCCCTATGGGTCTCACCTCGACATGAGTAACGGAGTTTGGGCTGGGGTGGAAAGTTGTCTTTGTGCTTCTTTGGACCCTTCTAGGTCCTCAACAGGGTAGGCGAGGTGGTTTACCACTTGACCCATCCACCTCAGTTACACCGGGTGCACGACGTCTTCCACATATCTCAGTTTAGGAGATACGAGCACGACCCAGCGCATGTCATCAACCATGGTGAGCTAGACACTGATGATGGAGCGACTTTTTCGGAAGTTCCAGTGGAGATTGAGGATCGACAGGAGCGGGTCCTACATGGATGGTCAATTCCTCTAGTGTGCATCTGATGGCAACACGGGAACCTCCAGGTGGGCACATGGGAGCGGAAGGCTCAGATGCGTGCTCAGTACCGCTTTTGTTTCCCTAGTTTATGATGTATCTTTACGGGGACGTAAATCCCTGAGGTGGGAGTAATGTAGAGACCCGTAAAATTCAAGGGAAATTTTTTTTCTTAATTTTCATTGGGATTTTACAAGAATGCAGTTTCTAACGACACCTGATTCTGAGGCCCGGTATTCCTGGAATCATTTTTCGAAGTTTAGCTCGGGTACGTTCAGTGAACGAACGAGTGAGTTTTTCTAACTTTTGAACCGGTGCTCGGAATCGAATTCTGAGGGCACCGATGGAATTGCAACACCGGTAATTGATTAGAAACTCATTTTTCCGGAGTTGCGTTTGATTGGGTGTGGTTTTTAAAATTTTTTTTGGGTTAAGTAAAGGAATAAAATAAAAATGGTGTGACCAATTTTTATTTTACTTGAAGTTGTTTAACCTAAGATAAGTGATTGGAGTGAGACTCACAATATCCTACCCACTAGATAGGATATTTGTGAGGTGGGGCCCACACGACCCCCACCGTTTCTTTTCTTCACCCCCCCCCCCCCCCTCCTTAATTAAGGTAACGCACCCGCACCCCCCCCCCATTTAAATGAAGTCAACTCATGCATTTAAATATTAAACGCCTCTATTAATTGGGTGGTTTAAACTTTGCAATTAATTCAATTAATTGTTGATTCGTTTTTGAATTTCAAGAGCTTTGGCATGAGTAATAAAATAAGACAACTCTTATTTTATTGGGTTAGCTTGTTGAGAGAGGATTGGGGGAAGAAACTTTGTGTCTTGAAGTTCTTCTTCCTCGACGAAGAACGCGAAGAACGCCGACCTCTGACGAAGGTCGACAAGAACGTTGGATCCTTGGAGATCGATGATGCGACGCCAATGAATCTTTTCTCCGTGACGCGACGATCCTCCTTCCGCGAAGACTTCATCTGCGATGTGCAATTCCGCGATGAACCTTCAACTTTTTCTTCAAGGTAGGGGATTGTATTCTTTTTTTTCGTGTTTACCTTCATCGCTGATTGTCATCTTATTTGAGCCACCTGATATCGCAATAACGGGAGGAGGTTGGACCGCATGAACACGGCTGACCCTCCTCCCCCTTGTTTGTTTGATTTTGTTGCGGCACGTGTAAGGTAGTGTGGTGCAACAACACCGCGCGGGAACAATGAAGAACGGGCAAAGAAGCGTCGCGCCGTCGCGCCTCATCATTGCGGCGATTCAAAGCCTCCGCGGATTGTTTAATTGACGGTGGATCGATGGACATCGACGAAGCGGGCCACAAAGGCTTTATGAGGTCTTCGTAGGGAAGGGCTGGTCCCAGGAGGACCGCTGGCGAAGATGGCAGGACAAACGGACCACCGAAGCGCGTCCGGTGGTCCGTGGAAGATTCTGCCAGCGCGCCACGCCGACAGGGCGGCGCCGGCGGCCGCCACAACTGAAGCTGCGGCGGCAGGCAGTTGGCCCCACGGCCGTGCAGGACCAAGGGAGACGCGGCTCTGGCCGCCGCGTCGCTGGCAGGGAGCGGCCCCCACGCGGGGGTCGCGGCTACATTCAAGGGGGGCAGCGCGCCCCCCGCACGACACCGCTCGGCCGTTACGGCCGAGCCGCCAGGCCGGGCTGCGCCCAAGCGGGCTGGACCCAGACCTGAGTCGGGTCGCCCCGGTTTGGGCCGATCCCAGGGGTATTGGGCCGGTTCGGACCGGGCCTGAACCCCCTTTTTGCGAACCTCCTTCGGTCTTTTTCCCATAACTTGGGCTGCGGACCTCCGATCGACGCATCGTCAGCTGAGATGCGATCCTTGGATTGAGACGGTCATTTTGAAATATTAAACTTGAGGTTTCTGAGAACTTTAGGTTCGGCCGGGTTGGTTCGTACTCAAAACCAACCGGGCCCTCAGAGCGGAAACGCTTATAACTTGAGCTCCGGACGTCCGATTGACGTGTCGTCGACTTTTTTGGATTCCTCTTGATGAGACAGACCTTTTGGCATGATTCTTTGGAGTTTTGGATGTAGTTGGATTGGGGCTGGGTTGGATTGTACCCGAAATCCAACCGGGCCCCTGGAACGGAAAGGCTGGTAACTTTCAGACCGGACGTCTGTTTGACGAACCGTCAGTGGTGTTGGTGATCACGTTGAGAAACAGTCCCTATGAGTATACCATATGAGATTTCGGGGTACAGTTGAGATATGGTTGGGTTGGTTCGTACACGAAACCAACCTGGCCCCTGGGACGAAAAAGGCTAATAACTCACAGACCGGGTGTCCGATTGACGCACCGTCTGCTGCGTTGAGACCCCTATGACGAGGCAGTCCCTTGAGATAGTTCTTCATGGAACTTTTTGATACTTGGATTATCAACCAGTAGCTATTGGAGCGGACCCTCCCGGTGACGAGCTAGCAAAGTGCAGTGACCTAGTAGCTGGCTGAGACTTGACCACTGCTAATCTATCGACTCAGTGTGTTTCGGATAGCCCAGTGGGGAGCGCTTGGTTGTAGCGGCAGACCCACGAAGGAGGAGCACTTGGTTGTAGCGGCAGACCCATGGAACTCAACAGAAGTAGTACCTCTGGAGGCTATGAGGGGGAGCTCTTGGTTGTAGCGGCAGACCCACGGCGGAGGAGCGCTTGGTTGTAGCGGCAGACCCGCAGTACTCAACAGAAGGAGTACCTCTGGAGGCTATGAGGGGGAGCGCTTGGTTGTAGCGGCAGACCCATGGTGGGAAGAGCTTGGTTGTAGCAGCAGGCCCACAGTACTCGACAGGTGGAGTACTACAACAGTCCAAGGTTAGTGGGGTGCGCTTGGTTGTAGCGGCAAGCCCACTGTACTCGACAGAGGGGGAGTTCTCGAGCAGCTGTGGTTTCGACATCATGAATAAAATCCTGGTTGAGCTGAGTCTATGAGCTTTGTGTTTACCTCATGATTGAGATGGGTCACTTAATAACTTAGATATAAGTATGGGCATATGCCTGGGTAGTGTTTATCCGTTTATTTCATAATCTTGTGTTTCCTCATGACTGAGATGGGTTACTTGATAACTTGGGTATATGTATGGACATATACCTAAGTAGAGGTTATCTATTGATATCTTCTTTGTGGTTATCCTTGTTGGATTTAGTGAGACCTTGAGGGTCTCGGGGTCCCTACTGAGTATCGTTATACTCACCCCGGCATGGGCTATGCCCGCACCTCGTTGTGTTGGTTGCAAACGACGGGCAGCGCAGACAGAGGCCGAGTGTTCGAGGACTGGACGGTACCTGGAGGTGGACCTCATGACAAGACAGTATTCGGTGGAGGACTTCTCGACGAGATGACACTCAGAGGAGGTTGCGCAGTGAGAGCGTTTTGGAGGCTATCTGTACCTACCCTTCAGGTAGGATCTGTGGTGGATGATCCAAGAGCTGCGCTATATGTACCTACCCTTTAGGTAGGATCCTTGGTGGACGATCCAGGAGCTGCTTGTCACCTTCCGGATGTTTTATCTTTTCCTTGTACTTTACAGTTGGGCTTGTATTTCCAGCCCCTTTACTTTCAGCACAGCTTGTTTCAGTTTTACTTAGTGTTTTACTTCCACTTGTACTCTGTGGTGTTTTGTTTATTTTTATAAACGCAATGCCTTCCCATTTATCGGTATTTATGCCTTTGGTGCTAGTTGCCAGCCCCTGGCCTACGGAAGGCGGGCTTGGGGTAGTCACGGCACAGTCCCCGAGGATAGTTCGTGACATAACACAGTCACAAGGCCACAATTAATATATAATTTAGTTCTCATCCACATGAACTTTATGCTACTATATCACACAACTGCTTCCTCCTCCAAACCAGAAAATAGATCACAATGTATCTTCTTCGCATTAGATTTTATATGTGGAACACTTCTATAACATATCACAATAACAAATTCACTAAAATTGAATTTTTTTAATATATTAAGCATCATTTAGTTTTCAATTCGGAAACATAACGTGAAAACTTGTAAATATTTTCTTTAATGTAAGAAATGTGTGGTTATTCTACTTTATGTTAATCAGTTTGTGGTTTTTCTTCAGAAAAAATGTTCTTCATAGATATTATCTTCAAAAATTCAATTTTCTAATGAATAAATTACTCGCATGAGTTAGATAAACTATTTGACACTCGGTTTTGTAAGAAATGAAATATCTCAATGAAATATGTGAATTGTAAAGTTGTTCATCATGCTCTATGTGCCGATATTTATAATTGGGTCTCCATCACCTTAAGACAAATGATAAATTGACTCAACCAATAATTTTTATACCATGGAAAGGTACAAGAATAATATTACCAATGCATTCAATAATACCAATATTTTAGACTTCTTGGATTTTGAATATCTTGAAATCCCTTCTTATGTGAGGAAACTCCTCTATAACATCCCAGTTATTAATAGAATAATACATTTTCAAATATAATAATATTATTGACTAACATATTAATTTTATGTTAAATGGGAGACATTTTCTGATATCATACTCGACACGCAACAATGGGTTTCTCTAAAATCATATGTTGCGCACAACATTGAGTTATATCGGAAAAGAATACAAAAATAATATTATTATTTTAAATGGTATTCAACACCAGGAATTGTATTGGCGGGAATAAACAGATTTAACTATAAAATTATTTTACATATTTTTTTAAATGTTTATAGATTTTCCAATGAAATTTAGGGGCTTAAAATGATAATGAATCTAATTTTAAGTATTAAATAATCTAATATTTTTAAATGGTTGTTTTCCACCTTGGATTGAGAACCCTTTTTAAAAATACTTTTTCAACTATAATATGTTCTATTTGAGAAAATAAAATTATTTATTTGGAATCGGGATAACAAAATTTATCTTGGTTGAAATTTTTGTATTTTTCTAATGAAACTCATATTTTAATGAATAGTGAAAAATACTGCATTTTAATTCAAAATTAAAATTTCATCTAATTTATTTATATAGTAAGATTATCATTTTATTTTTTAAAAGTGAAATTGGATTAAAACATTTATCATATAATACAATGTTTTTCATTTAAATTAATTTCACTTTTAAATTAGACATAAAAACATGCCAATCTTTTAATAGTATTTACTTTTTAAAAACCCTCTTTCTAGGTTTGACAACAAGAATTAATTTTAAATTAATTTCTGCCAATTTTTTGTTTTGAATTTGGAAAAATAGATTCTATTTTTTGGAATAAAATTGTTCAAATTTTGTAAATAGGTACATTTATTTTTTCATAGTATGAATAGTATCTTTGGTTTTTTTTACCACCATTAAATGTAAATTTGGTAAATTAGGGTAACAAACAATTTGATAAGGATAATAAAATTACCCTAACACCTACAAAAATCTTATTGTATGAATAAAAGTCGACCCATAACACCAAATGGTAATAATATATTCATTTAATGGTCTTATTCCCTTGAAAGTGAGGTAGTTATTATTATAACAAAATAATGTGACAACATATAACTCTTTTATCTCTTATAATTATAATAATTTTAATGTAGAGATAAACTGATGAATCATGAAACATAAAAAGTCTCCAAAAATATAATGAAATTCTCTACATAATGATAATTTAATTTTAATATTTAGACAATTAATAATTATCATAAATATTGACTCAATAGTGATATGGTAATTTTTTTATTGAGATAAATATCAAATAAATGATATTATAAATATTAAAATCAATATTAAATGAAAAATCTATGTCATCCAAAAAATTTTGTTATTACGATGAAATTTTAGTATTTATATAAATGTATTTTTTTGAAGTAATCACGTAATGAGTTTTTTAAAAATTCAACTATTAATAGTGTCAAAATTGACATAATTCATAACATAAAATATTAAATAGTTTATTATATGTATTAATATCCCAAAAAAATCATGATTCGGCCAAATGGTTATGTTAAGTCCAAATTTTTCATAAATTGATATTTTTTGTATCTTTTGACATTTTATGGTAATTAAATTACCCCACAATGTGTAAATAATAAAAAAACCCGGTAAGATTAAAAAGGGTAAAATAAAGGTTAAACAAAAAATATATGGGTTAAATAATATTCATAACTTGTATAATTTTATTTGGATGATGTTTATACGACCAAAAATCATATTATCTTTGAAATAAATGATATTGGGACCCTTATAATTCAAAAATCAATTTATAAAAAAATAATATTTCAAGAATTTACTAAAGTGCCCCTCCTCCCTCTTATAAAAGGTCACCACCTCTACCCACTTACACATGCCTCTCAAGCCCCATAGAACGTCCAAATTCTACTCAAATAATCTCCCAAAATAACTACATTAACCCTTGAGGACAAATTTTTCTCATAAATCCATCATATGGAGACATTTTGTAAAATACAAAATGAGATACTCGAAAAAGATGTATTTGTTTTATTACTGCTTTCAAAATTATTTTCGTCTTATACTTCCTCTTCTTATGTTGTTTCTATACTAAAGTAATAAATCCATTATCTTCAACATGTTATGATGTAATTTTAAACAGGTAAAACCTTATATTTCCTTTTATCCATCATATGAATAACTATATTTCTATGCGTGCATATGTGCAGATTACAGTCTCCACGCCATGGTATAATTTTTTATTCAACAAGAATTATTTTAGATGGGTATAATGATTATTATAATGGATTTAAATAATTAATATAACAATATTATTATTCTATATAATTAATATACCATCCATTTCTATACCTTTTAACCATTAAGTGAATTATATCATTGCTTGTGCGTACGTACGACTTACCATCTCCATGATGCGATGTGATTCATTCTACAATATATTAATTAAACCATGATTATATACATAAATGGAATGAATAAATATGATATATATTATAATTATATTGACTCTATTCTTCTTTAATTTTTATTTACAACAAACCTTTATGCTTTCCATAATGTGTAAATACGATAATTTCATTTGAGGTATTGTGGACTACCAACCCCTCAAACTGATAAGACTCGTTCATGACATACATGGAATGTATAAATGATGGAGTTAATGAACTTATGTGACATATATAACATATATACTATATTTTAATTATAATATACCTTTTAATGATTTATTTTTTATTCAATTAATTAGAAAATGTAATGAAAGTAGCGTTCATGAATACGTATGACCTGTCGTCTCCATGAACGGTGCATTTCATTTATTATATCCAATGGTTATGGAATATTATAAAAACATATATAATTTATATATATGATATTTAAATTATGAATAATATTTTTTAGATGATGTACTTTTGACCACATGGACAATTTACATCAAAACAACTTCATTTTTGACTCAAGAACTCAATACCGACAAAACTTCCGATATGAACTTAAATAGATATATAATTATTATAACATGGTAATAAGTGATATAAAAGAAATAATAAACTTCAAAAAGGTTCTTTATAATGTATAAATTAACATATTTTTACTATTTATTAAATTAAATAATGAACTAGACAAGTGAGACTCAAGGTAATATAATTTCTAAACTCAATTTCCATTCATTGGGTTTTACGCATACTTCGTTGATTATATTATGAAAAGACTATGTGTAGAATCACTGTTTATTTATTTATGTTTTAGTTTCCACTTACATTTGTATTTATATATTTTTTCTACCCATAATCACCCCCAATTAAAAAAAATTATGTCATTTATATAAACATTTAAGGGAAATGTTAACTCAATCTCATTTAATTGAGTTAAATATCCATGTCATTGGTATTGTTTTTCCAAGAATATGTCTGAATGACATATAATTTATATAAATTTTGTATCCACTTATATTGGGTTTATTTATATTTTCACTCACAGTTATTTCATTGATTTATCCTTAATCTAAGGATAGGATCTTTGTAAGGGACTTCATCCCAATCTCCATTCATTGAGACATTTCTTGATAATATACACATTTGATTCTTTATAAGGTGTATATAATGCCACTCGTACATTAATTATCCATAATAAATCTATAATCATGATATTTGATGTCATGTAACTTGTTCTACATTCAAGTGGTATATAATTTAAATGTTCATAATTGCAAAGTACACTTTATCTGTAACATCGTTTTAAATGATTTAAAGATTTAATCATATAAAACCTTCTCCTTCATGTCCATGTTTAAAAAATTATTTTAAGGACATATGTATATGGTTATTAATTTTTTTAATATTAAATTACTTTCAAAGGTTTCAATGTGTTATGGAACACTTTGATTCAAAAATATTCTTCTAAAAAAATTTAATTATGTTTTAAATGGGGATTGATTATTTCAATAAATTTGAATGTTTTTTATATGTATATGTCATGAATGTAATTTCTCAATTTTAGGATGTTATTATGTATTTCTATTTACTTAACAAGTTTACTATTTTATTTTAAAATAATATGTTTTCAATTATGAGTGTGCGGCTTGAAAACATGAAATGTGATTTCAATGTGGAAATGGTATTTTTCCTTCATTCTTGGTTAATGTGTAGTGATTATGTTAGTGTTCTTGGGAATTTCATATGTATACGGGTGGTTATACGATATCCCAAGGGATGTTGATCCCGTGATAGCTCTCCATTGTGTTGGGTAACATGAAGGAGGTAAACATTTGGTTTAACCAAAGAGATATAGGGAATATTTTTTGATAGGAATTCCAAACGTAACCATGAAGGTTTCTCCCTATGCGAGTGTAAAATATACAATGTAAGTATGTTATGGAAGCCACAAGTTACTATTATTATTTATGATTTGTATGATTTATTCATAAATATTATAATTTCATGAGTTATGTTAGAGATCTTATGTTTTATGAGTAAAAAGTATGATTTCATTTATTTGTATATATTCTTGGAACATTGTTTTATTTTATTATTTTATATCCCTTACTATGCTTTTTATGCTCATCCCATGTTTCAGAAATGTTTTACATAGGTTAGAAGGAAGTGTATGACAAATGAATAGTTCAAGAATTTTTTTATCAAGAAAAGAATTCATATTCTATTTAAGGAGTTTTAATAATCTGAAGAAAAAAAATTAGATATAGTAGAAGTGTCTACTTTGTATTATTTGAGATGTAATGTAACAATTATAGCCTAATTCTCGAAAACTATTCACCTGAAAAGATTTTCAATGTGAAATAAATTAAATCATTGATCAAAACTTAAGATTATGTAATGTTTAAGGATAGGGCCTTACAATTGGTATCATAGGTCAGTTTAGATAACATTTTAGGTTAGGGTGTTATTTAAGAATAAGAGACAAATTATATAACCACAATGTTTAGAATATTATAAAAAATCATTTAGTTAAATTGAACGAGTTTATGAAAACTTGAATAAGTAAATCATACTGTTTACCCTCCTTATTTGATATTATATGATGATTTTTTTATATACTCAGAGTGTCCCTTTTTAGTTTTAGTAAATGTATAGATCTAGCAGGAACCTAAGTAACAATAGATGTGAAGGAATCTATGGTGGTTTATGAATATAAAACTAAATAAAATAAGATCTGAAATGTGAAATCCTATGGTTATTCAAAACCAAGTATTTGGAGTCATGATTGACCACTTTATCCTAGGTGATTTTTATAAGAAATCATATATGCGAGAAATAAATCCCTATGGACATTCAAGAAATAATCATAAAGTTAATAATATTCCAAAACTTATATGTCATGGATGTGGAAATAAAAACCTAGTAAAATGTTTCAAATGGAAGAGAAGATGTTATAGATGTTGTAATTAAGGTTATAAATCAATATCCTGCCATGGAAAAAAGGAAGCATTCAATTGACTTCCAGAAAGGTAAATAATTTCATTCTGAGATATCAATTGAATGTTTTAAATGTGGGGGGTATGGTCATTATGTAAATAGATTCCTGATGTAGAGGTTTATGAAATTGGATCATTATGACCATACAAATATTCAATTATCAATTCCTAAGTCCATTCTAATAGAGGATGAGGAATCTAAAAATGACCTATGAAAGATATCAATTATTTATTAACTCATGTTTTGGAATTATTAAATTTTAGAACTTGATTCATGATTTTGTTTGTATAAAAGAATTATTAAGGAATATGTTTGAAAAACAAGGTTAAGGGTTCAAGATGAATGCTAGATTATTATGATTTCAAAATTTTAGAAATTTGAGAGTTATGTAAGATCTATGGGTTAGGAAATGTTCCAAAGTATCAATGCACTTTTTTATGGGATTAAATTGGAATAATTTTCAGTAGTATGTGTTATATTGATGTTTGTTATTTTAAAATTCTATTTTTGGAATAATTTCCTTTTTATTTGTGCATATAATTGTAAATAATCTTTAGGGTTTATATAATCCTTGATTTTGAGGTAATTAGGGTTTAATACATTTTAAGATGCAAATTAATGGCATGAGATAGACTTGATAATAAAGTATGTTATGGTTATTTTTGAATATTTTATCTCATTTTGGTAATGTTGTAAGAATTATATAGTTTTATAAATAGGAAAACCCACAGGAAGGGTGATAACCCATCATATTGGACAAGGCCATGGGAATCAAACCCACAACCGATGTACTGCAAGGTTTTTTCACCTACCACTGGCCTACGTAAAGTACCTGGTTGGTATGATTTATTATCTTCAGTTAAATGATTTTATTGATTATTAATAAGTTGATTTTGGGAACATATGTTTTATTGAATGGATATCCTTAGTATATGAAAATTATTTGGTGATTAGTTGATAAATTCATTTTTTGATGATGTTCATTACTTTGGGAACAGTATATGCCTAAGGAAAAAATATTATTATGGGATTTCATTTGAGTAGTAATAATTGAATTTTATTTTGGATGAATATATGTTTTTATTTTTGAAATATGTTGATATGGGTTATTTATGGTAATGATTAACCTATCATGGAGAATATGTGATTAGGTTAATTATTTTTATGTATGAGACTGTAAGAGTAGTCAATGTTATTTGGAGATAAATGTTGTGATTTTTCATGGAAGACTAGCTGATAAAATCCTTCTGAATTTAGAGTTTCAATATTAGTTTGGATTACTTTGAATAATTTTAAGGACATTTTTTTATTGAATAGTATTTATTGAACATTGGGTTTTGTTGGTTGAATTTTGGAGATTAAAAGTAGTATTTCTTTTTATGAAGGATTGTCCTTTTGGGGATTATCTGATCTAATACTAAACATTTTGGATTTGGTTAATGTCTAAAAATAGAGTAAATATATAGTTTAACTTTTCTGGATTATGTGATTCTCTAGATGTTGATTCTATCTCTTCAGGTGTGACTAAGTCATCTTGAATACTCATCATTTAGAAAAAAATATGAGTTTATTTTAAATATTTATTAAAGGATTAAACTCTACTTGAAAAGTATTTATGTTTCCTTATGATCTCATTCATTATCATAAATAAATTCCTAAATTTTATGATAAGTGTATTAAAACAAAAATGTTTTCCATTTACTTTTCCTACTAGGAAATAAATGACTATTTAACCCATCACAATTTTATGGTTTTCTGGTTGTTGACTTTCTGTTGATCATGTTTTCTATCACTCTCCACCAAAACACGATGATTAGTTTTCTTTTCCATATCCATGTTTTACTTCATAGAACCCTAGTTTGTGTTATCTAGGGAGACCTTTCTACTTAACTTTCTATCTTTTCAATTGGATTTTTTATTAACCTTTTTGGATGTGGTATTTTCAATGAAGTTTCTGAGACCAATTTTAAAATTGTGAGGATGCAATTTCCAATATGGGGAATGATGTAACATCCCATGTATTTATATAATAATAAATTTTTTTATCTAATAATATTTATGAATAAGATATTAACTTTACATTAAAGGGGGTACATTGTTTGATTGCATACTCGACACGCAATAACGTGTTTTACTGAAATATTACCTTCCGCACAACACTGAGTTATACTGAAAAATAATACAACAATACTAATATTATTTTAAATGGTAGTTAATTCATACTCATTGTATTAGAGGTAATTCATAGAAATAACATTATTATGATTTTATATATTTTTTAAATTTTTATACATTTTTCCACTGAATTTTAGAGGCTTAAAATGAGAATGAATCTGATTTTAAATATAAAATATTCTTTTATTTTTAAAAGGTATTTTTTCTTCCTTTTGATGGAGAAACCTTTTTAAAAATATTTTTTCCACTTTTATATGTATTATTTGAAAAAATCATTTTTTTATTTAGAAGTGGGACATAAATATTTACCTTGGTTGAAATTTTTGTATTTTATGATGATACTCATATTTTACTGTATAGTGAAAAATACTATATTTAAATTCAAAACTACATTTTTGTATAATTTATATATATAGTTATATTTTATTATTAAGTGGTTTTAAAATGATAATGTATTATGTTTTTATAATTCAATCCAATTATAGTCATTGAAATTAATTTCACTTTTCAATTGGACATAAACACATGTCAATATTTTTATAGTTTTTATTCTAAAAATACCACTTTCTGGTTTTGACAATGGGAATTAATTTTAAATTAATTTAATACAATTCTATGTTTTTAATTTGTAAAATTTGTTATATATTTTGAATCAGATGTTTTTAATTCTTTAAATAGGTACCTCTTATTTTTTTTACACTATAAATAAAAACTATGGTAATTTTTATTTTCCATAGTTAAAGGTAAATTCGGTAAATTTGGGTAACCAAAAATTTGATAAGGTGTTAGGTCCACAAGGATGAATACCCTGAGAGGGGGGGTGAATCAGGGTATGATTAATTTAAAATTAACGCCCATTCTGATCTTGTTTCGCTGTTAAGAAAAACACTCTTCTCTCTCTTTCATGTTGCAGAAAGTAAATAGAAAGTAAAGCATGCACAGGACACAGTAATTTTACTTGGTTCACCACAAAGGGCTACGTCCAAGGAGCATACGCCGACAAGTTGCTGGTCGTACCAATTCCACTAAACTTCACTTGTTGTGGATTACAATGTTCATGCTAGATCACTTCTATGCCCAGGCTCACTGCCTTTACAATATTTAGGGTCAGCTCACTGCTTTCCCAAGGGTCACTCCCTGTTTCTATCTCTCTGGCTCACTGCCGGTGGAGAGGATCACCTTATTTCTCTTCATTTGCTCATTGATCTTGGAAGGAATCCACTCACAGTTTATAGACCTGTAGGTCTCTTCATTTTCATAAAGGAATGCATCTTCCTATGTAAGTAGATGCTCTGTTGAAGCCCAATTTTCACCCGTAGATGAATATCTCTTTGCACCGAAGGAATCGAGCAAACTTCCAACTTCCATGCAGCCCAAAAATCATCGCTGGAAATAAACCTTACTTGGCGCGCAAGTCTTACTCGGCGCGCAAGTCACAACGGGCACGTAAGTCCTCCTCAGACAGTTGCCTGACTCAAGCTTCCTCAACTCTAAACCTGCGTGACTCACTTCCTTTTATGCCCAATCCAATATTGGCGCGCAACTCCACACTGGCACACAGCTTCAAACACTGGTGCGCAACTATCACCTTGACGCGCAAGTCCCACCTGCACGACCACACACACCACTTGCGCGACCACCACACCTGCACGACGGGAGCTATGATTTCTCAAAGTGTTGAACTCTGGTCAAGAATGAAGAGGGGTGGTCCAGTATTTATAGAAAAATTGACCACCCTGCGCGACGGCGCGCAAGTCACCTGCGCGACCCAGTCTCGGTGCGCAAGTCTTCTGTCCTCTTAGACACTTGCGCGACCAACTCCCAAACTTGCGCGAACCTGTTTCCTTAGACATATTTTGATCTTCTGATCTTGAAAAACATACGGCGCGCAAGTTTCCTATACTTCATGTCCTCAGCGTGCAAGTCCCTTTTCCAAAAACACTTTTCTTCATTTGTCAATTTTCAGGCCCAAAAATTTGGCAAACACTGGAAAACAGCGCCACCTTGTATCTGTTCTTTTGTACCGCCTCCAGATCATCCATTCCTTTTGTCGACATTCTTGAATAAAACATGGATCGTTTACCTCATCTCTTGAACTCGACATTCCATCATGAAATCCTCTTTGTCAACAAATTTGTGTGCCATTGTTTTGTTTTGTCAACAATCACCACTCAGATGTCCACTTTGTCAACAAACACAATCACCTCAAAAATGCTTCAATGATGCCTTGAGGGATTTTTTCCCAACATAAGGATAATAAAATTACTCAATCAGCTACCAAAATAATATTTGATGAATAAAAATCAACCCATAGAACCTAAGGGTAGGAATTTATTCATTTAATAGACTTTTTTCAATGAAAGTGATGTAATTATTATTAAAACAAAATAATGTGACAACATGTCACTATTTTATCTCTTATAAGTATAATAATTTTAATGTAGAGATAGAATTGATGAAAAATCCAACATAAATTGTCTCTAGAATGATAATGATATTGTCTAAAAAATGGAAATTTATGTTGAATTTTTAGATAACTAATAATTACAATAAATATTGACATAACAGTGATATAGTAATTATTTTATTAAGGGAAATATCAAATAATAGATATTATAATTATTAGAATAAATATTATAGAACATAATTTTTGTCTTCCAAGACCTTTATGGAAGAATATGACATGTTATTATTGAGTTAATGTATTTTTTGAAGAAATCGTGTTTTTATTAATTTTTATAAAAAATCATGTATGAATAGTGTCACTATTGACATAATTCATAACATAAAATATAAAATAGTTTATTAAATTTTTTAAAATACTAAAAATATAATATTATGCCAAATGGTTATGATAAGTCCAAATATATCATAAATTTCACTTTTTGGGTCTTTTTAAATGTTATGGTAATTAAATTAACCCACAAAGTGTACATAATAAAATAACATAGTAAGATTAAAAATGGTAAAATAAAGGTTAAACTAAAAATAAAAGAGTTAAATAAAATTCAAATATTGTATATATTAATTGGAAAATGGGTATATTACCCAAAATAATATTATATTTTAAGTATTTTGGTACAATTATAATTCCAAAATCAATTTATAATAAAATAATATTTCAAGACATTCAAAAATTACCCCTCCTCCCTCTTATAAAAGGCCACCACCTTACCCACTAAATCACTCATCTCAAGCCCCTTATATCATAAAAATATTCTCAAATAATCTCCCAAAATCCCTCCCTTCATCCTAGAGTCCACACATTGGTTAGAAATCTATCCTATGGAAACGTTTTTTGAAAATAAAAAAGAGAAACTCGATAAAGATGTATTTGTTTTATCACCTCATTCAAAAGTATTTTCTTCTTATACTTACTATTATTAAGTGGTTTTCATACTAAAATAATAAATCCAGTATCTATTACATGATTATATATAATTATAATTATGGGATAACCTTATAACTCCTTTTATTCATCCTACGAATTACAGTATCACCATGCGTGTTTACGTACAGCTTACCGTCTCCACGTCATGGTGTAATTTTTTATTCAATAATACATAATTTGGATTGGTATAAAGGTGATTATAATGTATTTAAATAATTAATATATAATGATAATTTCTTTATACATAATAAACCATCCAAATCTATACCAGTTAACCATTGAGGGAATGATATCACTGCACGTGTGTGCGTACGGCTTATCGTCTCCACGGTGTGATTTGTTTAATTCTACATGATCATCATTAAACCATGATTATATACCTGAATGTAATGAATAAATATTATTTATATTTTATTTATATTTACTATATTCTTCTATAATTTTTTATTTACAATATACCTTTATGCTTTCCATAATGTATAAATATGATAATATAATTTGAGGTAGTGTGGACTACCGCCCCCTCAGAGTGATATGACTCGTTCTTGATATACATGAAATGTATAAAGGATGGTGTTAATGAAATTATTTAACTTATATAAAATGGATAATATAATGGAGTTATAATAGACCTATCCTTCATTTAATATTCATCCCTTTAATATGATAAACAAATGAATGTAGCATTCATGCGTACGTATGACCTACTGTCTCGACGAACAGTGCATTTCATTTATTGTATCCAAATTTTATGGACTAATATAAATACATATATACTAGATATATATGATATTTAAATCATGACTAATATTCTGGAGTTGATAGAATTTTTACCACATGGACAATTTACATCGAAAGTAGTTCATTTTTTATTCATGTACCCAATATTGACAAAACATCAGATATTAACAAAAATAGATATATAATTTTTATAAAAAGGTAATAAGTGATATAAAAGAAATAATAAACATGAAAAGGTTCTGAAAAAAGTATAAATTAACCTAATTTTATTTTTTGGGAAATTAATGAATGAAGGAGATAAGTGGGATTCAAGGTAGGGGAATTTCAAAACTCAATTTCTACTCTTTGGGTTTTACGTATAGTTAGTTTTTTATATTATGAATAGATTATTTGTAAAATAACTAATTATTTATTCATGTTTTATTTTCCACTTCCCTTTTTTTGGGTATACATTTTCTACACATAATCAACCCATTTATAAATTCTTACGTCATTTATTAGAACTTTATAAGGGAAATCGTAACTTAATCCCATTTCATTGAGTTAAATATCAATGTAATTGGTATAGTTTTTCCATGAATATGTGTGATTGAAAATTAAATTGTTTACACAGAATATTCACTTATATTTGGTTTATTTATATTTTCCAAGAAATATTATTTCATCGATTTATCCTTATTCTAAGGATATGAACATTATATGGGACTTCATCTCAATCTCCCTTCATTGAGACATTTCATGATGATATGCACCTTTATTTCATTATAAGGTGTATATTTATCCCCTTTAACATTACTTATATATATTATATATATAATCATGGTATAAAATGTCTTGTAAAGTGTTCTACTATCAGGTGGAGTATAATTTAAATTTTTAGAATTGTAAAGTACTCTTTATCTAAAACACCATTTTAAATGTTTTAAAGATTTAATATTATAAATCCTTCTCTTTCATATCCTAGTTTTCATAATGATTAGAAGGAATTATTTATGGGGACATGGGTGTTTGTAAGTTTAAATTCATTTAAAAAATTTCAAAGGGGTATGGGACACTTTTATTTATAAATCTTCTTCTAAAATGTAATAATTGTATTTTAAAAGGGGATTGATTATTTTGATAAAATTTAATGTTTTTTATATGTATATGGATTGATTGGAATTTATTAGTTTCTTTCATTATAATATATTGATGTTTACTTTTCAAGTTTATGATTTTGTATTAAATTAATGTGTTTTATTTTATGTGTGTGTGGTTTGTAAATGAGAAATTTTATTTCAAAGTAGAAATGTTATTTTTCATTTATGCTTGGTTTATGTGTAACGATTATGTTATGTTTCTTGGAAATTGAGTAAGTATTCAGGTGGTTCTATGATAAACTGACGGGTATCCTTGTTGCGAGGATGGTCAAGTTTACATTTATAAAGACCCAAGATATAGCACAGTGGCTAACCTCGCGGTTGCTCTCAAGGAAGCAGTGTCGAATGAATAAGTGGTCATTCCGAAAATCTTTTTGTATTTTTAAATACTTTGAAAACATAAAAAAACACTCCTAAGGTAACACTAATCAGTGCTGAAAAGCACAGTGAAGAGGGAACAGTGATGGAAAACTGCAAAAACGCAGAGACATAGGACAAAAACCAGGACAAACCAATGACACCAAGACACAAACGAAGAAAGTCAGTGAGAACAAGGCTGGACCCAGGTTAATCCACCCCCTACTCGCCATCCTAAAGTAGCTTATGTAATTGATAAACAATTATTGAATTCACTCCAAGCATGAACGATGTCTCAGGTCACACACCAGTCTCGCCTAGAAATTAAACACTCAAGCATCGAATTTCTTCAATACTCAAGCATTCCTCTGAACTGTAAGGAGATTCACTTAGCAAAGTCATACCAGCCAAAGATTGTCACTTGGCGAAATGATCCAGCTAATATCATCAGATTTCACAACCAATCTTGATTCCCAGTTTGAGAAATCAATATAGTAAGGGGAGGAGAAATTAAACAAGTGGAAAATCTTCCTATGCAAGATCTCGCTCTCTCTCAATCTAACTCGTAGTCGCGATCGACCAAGGTGAATAAAAAGAACATGATTTAAAATGACACTAACGCACATTAAAACACATGTTTTAAACTAAAAACTAATTATTCTACACAAAAAGTACAAAAACACAACAATTATCAAATATTTAATAAAAAACAACATTTTAAAATAAAAAAGTCAATAGAAAATACAAAAAGGATGTGGAAAAGAGTGTTAAAACAATGCCACATCAAACTCCCCCACACTTAAAAAGCTTTGTCTCTTCTCATACAAATACATGCCCTTAGACTTTAAAACCGAACTCTGAGTTTTGAATTTCAGCTCAAAAAGTGCATGATTGAACTTAAAAATCCAGATGGGCAAGACCAAACAATGATTCAGGTTTTTCAAAGGCGTTCAAAAAATGTTGTCATATCTAGCTTCAAATACTCACTAGAAGTCAAAAGCATCACAAATTCATGCCTCCTATATGTATTCATTAATTTTCCTACTCTACCTTCCAGTTCAAATTCTAATTCAAGGAGTGTTGACAGGTTAGATGAAGTGGAACTCAAAACTTCACCAAGGGCACCTTCCATTCTCACCTTCCCCCAGGTTCCAAAAATTAAAGTCCATTAAATTGATCACTTTATTGATTCAAATCAAATGAAAATTAACCAAGTCAATTTATTCCTTCTTCATCTGGGTTCAAAATTCCCCTCACCTTAATGAGTTCATTTTTTACAAGGGCACTTTATTTTACTCTTTCCCAGCCATATTCCATGTGCAGAGCACTGTGCATAACAATTATTAAGATTGAAATTGGCTTTATTTATTCATAGAAATGCACCCAATTCACCTTGTCTCAGATACTCACCGTGGGATCTCATTTGCCCATTTTACTCTAGTTACAATGGACTTAATTAATAATCATCTGAATTGACTTCCTAAAGTGATTGAATATTATTGTAAAAAAATGTGAGTCCCCTTGGTTCCAGTGAGAACATCAAGTTACTCTAAGTCATGATCCTCATTCCACAAGACCTATCCTATCACACTCCCATCCTCAGTTCCTAAACAGACAGATCCATAGAGACAGTGAACAATTGCACTCAGCAATCATTCATACTTAACAGTTTCTGACTCAGTGCTACTCTCAACATCCAGCAATAGTTATCCACTAAATAGGACATAATTTAAGTACCAGTGAATCTCCAATGACCATCATGTGATGAAAGAATTTGAAAATTTTTTAAGGAAATTTGAACCATTTTTTAAAAAAAATGAAAAAAAAATTGACCATTTTTTTTAACAACCACAAACTTAGGTTCAAGAAGGGGGAATTCAACATGACACTAGAATGACCCCTCTCCCCCACACATAAAACCCAAAATTGTCCCCAATGTTGTATTCTAAGGTGGAAGATAGATTATGTTCAAAAAAAATGGGAATTTCAGCTAAAAAGGATTAGGAGGGGTATCAATGAAGTTTAAAAAAAAAATTGCCACACAAAAAGTGAAAGAAAATAAAAACAAAAACAAAAGAAAACAGAAGATCCCAACCCCACCAACCATCACAAGAAATAAGTACATTTCTATTCCTAAACTGTTCATGCATTAAATCAGTGTGAGCAGACAAAAGAGTTTATCAATTTACTTCAAATAGTAGCATGATTAACAATGATGTGCAGTAGCAACATAATGAAAATAAAAATAGTGGGTGCAAGCATGTTACACAAATAATCTCAAAATAATTTTTAAACTCTCTAGATACTAGTAGGTAACACCCAAGCAAGTAGCACAATTTACTTTTCACCGAAATTTAGGGTACTCCCCCATTCTTAGTTCACAACATCATGCAATAAAAATTTGAAGAGTAAAACGTGTCAACGTAAAACAATACTCCCCTGAATGTGTAGCTTCTCAAATTTACAAATGTCTCCCTTTTATTTCCATGTGCATGAACTCTGGATGCTCCTTTTGGGAACCTACATGATGAAACAAGTTGACATTAGTGTTTCAGATTTTAAAGATCAAATAAAAAAGAAACCACAGAGTATGAGTTAGGGGTTTTACCCATTAATCCAGTGAGCTGGCCCTCTGAGACTTTAATGATAGCCATGTGGAATCTACTGCATGTTTATTGTCATAAGAAAACAACACTCAAATTAAAAACAACATGAAAAAAGAAACTAAAGCAAGAAATTAAAGAGGATAATCCTAGGATAACCCCCAGGGGGTGCTTTAGTTTGACTGTCCACAGCTATACAGTCCTCGGATCAACCCCAGTCAGATGGGGGGTTTGGTTTATTTCTCAAGAACCACCAGGTGTGATTCCTTCCAACTTCAGTTCTTTTCCATCTTTGGCGTACCCCATGTGAAGCTTCAAACACAGTCCCCTCCTTGGAAATGAAGTACTTCATGTTGAATAATAGAGGGGAGAACATGATATAAGGGTACTTCCCTACTTCTTCGGCTTGAGGTTGAGTGTTCACCAGTTGTAATGTTGGAAAACTTGGATGTGACTTGTATTCTGGTTCATTCCAATAAAACATTTCCTCTTGGAAAGCAATTAATGTGTGATCATCCACTTCTATTCTAGTGAACAACTCCAAAAATTCATCTTCAACAATAACTCCCAAACTGGAAGTGTCATCCAAAATTGGAAGTTCTATAAACTCTTCAGTAGATGCAACCTCAAGTTCCTCACTCTCCAAGAAATCACAAAAGTGAGATGAATCTTCAAAACCTGCACAGGGAGCAACATAATTAAAATCAACTTCAATGTAATCCAACTTGAATAAAAATATAGCTTCTTCTGTAAAATTGTCAACTCCCTTTATCAGTGATGTTTGTTCCTCCTCGTGAATGAATAGTGATCTTGGGAGAGGGTCCAGGGTAAGAGTGAGGTAGTCAACCTCCTATAACCTCTCTTCAAAACGCACCACCTCACTTGCTGAATCTTATAAGTAGAATGATATAATGTCATGTGTTGGCTCCCTCTATTGAAGAATTGAAAATCATTAGAATAGTTATAGAAAGAAAAATCATTAGAATTGAAATCAGGGGAAAATGATCATCAATGAAATGCCCAGCATCATGAGTCCTTGGAAGTTCAATCTCCTGCCAGCCCTTGAAAACATCCACAGAAATTGGTTCTGGAATTTCAAGCTTTGACTCCTGGAACAAATCCATATCAAAGTTGGGAAACTCCAACTATTTATTTCTTCTATTTCTTTTCTCTTTCCATATCAACTGTTTTCCAGAATGTTGGGCTTCAATGGAAGGTGGTGGTACTTCACTTTCTTCTTGGTAGCCTTTGTCCATATCCATGGCTTGTTTCATCAACTGCATAATCTCGTGATAATATGTTGTCTCCTCATCAGTATGTTATTGATGTTGTCTTTCTTGCATCCAACATTGAAACTTAGCAACAGCCTCCTCAAGCTCTTTAATAGGGTCAAACAGTGACATTGCATCAGTTTCGTTTGATTTCATCACTGTGTGCATGTTTTTTTTGTTTTTTTTTTGTGTTTTAAAATAAAATAAAAATTGGAAAAACCACTAAGACATTCATTGCTTCCTCGGAAAAGGAGCCAAAATTTGATGGACGTCCTTGTCACGAGGATGGTCAAGTTTACATTTATAAAGACCCAAGATATATCATAGTGACTAACCTCAGGGTCGCTCTCAAGGAAGCACTGTCGAATGACTAAGTGGTCGTTCTGAAAATCTTTTTGTAATTTTAAATACTTTGAATACATAAAAACACACTCCTAAGGTAACACTAATCAGTGCTGAAAAGCACATTGGAGAGGGAAACAGTGATGGAAAAGTGAAAAAATGCAGAGACATTGGACAAAACCCAGGACAAACCAATGACACCAAGACACAAAAGAAGAAAGTCAGTGAGAACAAGGTCGGACCCAGGTTAATCCACCCCCTACTCGCCTTCCTAGATTAGGTTAAGTAGTTGATCAACAATTCTTGAATTCACCCAGAGCATGAACGATATATCAGGTCACACACCAGTCTCACCTAGAAATTAAACACTCAAGCATCAAATTTCTTCAATACTCAAGCATTCCTCTGAACTGCAAGAATATTCACTTAGCAAAGTCATACTAGACAAAGTTTGTCACTCAGCGAAATGATCATGCTAAGATCGTCAGATTGCACAACCAATCTTGATTCTCAGTTTGAGAAATCACGATAGGAAGGGGAGAAGAAATTAAACAAGAAAGTGGTAAATATTCCTACGTAAGATCTCTCTCTCGCTCAATCTAACTCGCATCCACGATCGACCAAGGTGAATAAAAAGAACATGATTGCGTTGATGTGTGGATCTCAAAATCATGTTGCGTTTCATAAACTGGATCTAGCCCCGAAAATTATATCTCTATTTCTGGAGATTCAAGATCACAACGCGAGATGATAAAGAAGAAACGACACAAACAATTAAACATAACTAACCACACAATTCAATTAACTAAACATGAAACACTATGAGAGTATTTATAGACTCAACATAGAACACCAAAAAAAGAGCAGCGGGAGAATGGATGAAATGGAGGAGCGGGAACCCGTCTCCAGGTCGAAGACGAGTTCTAGTCCGGTGAAAATTGTATGTAATGGTGTTTGGTGGTGGAGTCTCCTCCACTGCTGCTGTGGAATGATGCCCCCGCCCCCAGTCCTTGTTCCGCACCTGGCCTCAGAGGAGTCGAGGGTCCTCTTATTCAGAGATGAAAATAGAAAACTAAACTGGCTGGCAGTGTCTATCCACGTAGTGCGCTTTAATTGCGCTCGTCACTATCTCCTAGTGAACTTCTATTGAGTGCACTGAATTCTCCTGCAACAAACTCGTGAATATTCTCACGCCTTTCCCGCGAACAATTTCCTTTATCCCACTTCTTCCAGTAACTCCCCCTACACAACGAAATGCATGTGAGTCAAATAAAAAATAAAAATAAAAAATGAAACTATTATATATATACTATATATTAATACCACTACTTAAATAAAAATACTTATTAATACCTAATATTATTATTACTATTATATGTAATTGTATTTTTTTTAATATGATATACTAATATTATATATAAGCTTATATACAGTTTATAATTAATCCTTTTATTATCGTTCTATAGTATATGATATATATATATATACTATATAATATATATATAATATTATATGATATAATAAAATAGATTAAAAACTGAACTAAAAAATAAAGAAAAGATGAAATGGGGGGTCGGGTGGTTCTGTTCGGTGAAGAGGGTTTGTGCGGTGCTTCAGAACAGGGGGAGGTCTCAGCGGAGCAAGGGGTGTGCGACAAGGGGTTCGTGTGGGTGCAGGAAGGTGTACAGCCGACACGGGTCTTCCAGCAGGGGACGACCATGAAGGGGAGAGAGGGGATGTGGGCTTCAGGGTAGGGGAGGTGGCGGCTATTCCAGCAGGGGGCGACAGCAGTGAGGGGGTCTCGCGGTGGGTCTGAATGGAGAAAGGGGTGCGGCGGGTCTGTTCGGCACGGGATTTGGGTCACTCGCCGGCGAGTAGGGGATGTGGCGGTGTTTCAGAGGGAGTGCGGCGGCTTCGGCATAAGAAAGGGTTGTGCGGAAAGGGTCCACGGATGAAAGGGGACAGTTAGGGTTTAGGAGCGGCGATTGTGTGGGTTTTTAGAGGTGAATGGAGGTCTTTGGGTTCGACCAATAGGGTGGATACGGCCGAAGGTGGATGACAGGGACTTCTCAGTGAGGGTTTTCTGTTCATCGTGAATGATCTTCAAATCTAGGAGATTAGAGATTTATAATCTTGCGTGTTTGATTTACTGGTTTTCCATCAATTTCAATTTTTCTGTTGATGCTGAACAGTTTTTTTGCTATGCGTTTGATGTGTTGTTGTGAATTTGGTTGCTGCGACAGAGGATGGGGAATGATGAGTACCAGGTGCGGGAAATAGATGCAGGAGCAGAGAAGTGGAGAGGTGGAGACGGTGGATTAGGGGAGTAGAAATGAGTATCGGTGAGGAAAAGAGGAGGAGGTGTATCAGTGAGGAAGAGAGGGGGGAATGCATCGGTGAGGAAAAATGGAAATATAACAGTGAGGAAAAAGTAACAGTGAGGAGGTGAGGTAGAGCAGTAACAGTGAGGCTGAGACCGGTACCAAGGCTACTGATAGAAGGGGGTGAAACGGTGAGGTTGGGAAAAAATTGGAAAAAGTGGCTCTAAAGGTGAAGAAAAGAGTAATTGATTAAGGGTGAGTTAAGATAAAAAGTCTACCAGTGTGGAAAAAATAAGGTAACAGTGAGGTTGGATGGATAACAGTGGACTTAGCCTGATGGTGAGAAACAATGGAAATGGTGAGGTGTGCAAGGAGGCTCCGTGGAAAGCTAACGGTGGGACAGTCACTGTTATGGACAGGACTGTGCGGCCGCCACACCTGCGATAAACATAACCAACAAAATTAAATAAATAAAATAATTTAATAAAACTAAAAAATAAATCAATCAATTAATAAATTAAATTAAAAAGAATGGAATTAAAAACAACAAGGTTAAATAATAAAATTAATGAAACATTATTTAAACAAATGAATTAATTTGGGTTAAAAAATAAACAAATTTAATTAAAGAACAAATTAAAATATTTACAGAAACTTGCCTAAATTATTTAACTAATTAATTAAAGAACTAATTAAATTGAAAAATAAAAATATTAATTGAATAAACTAAAATTTTAAAACTAATTAAATTATTAAAAGACAAAAAACCATAAAGAGTTATTTATTTACAATTTAAATAATAAATAATTAATGAATTTAATTAATGAATTAATAAGCTAACTAATGTAAAAAATTATAAAAATAAAAGAATAAATAAATAAAATTCTAATTTGCAAGACTAATTTAATTTAAGAATTATTTAAAATGACACTAATGCACATTAAAACACATTTTTTAAACTAAAAACTAATTATTCTACACAGAAAGTACAAAAACACAAAAATTATCAAATAATTAATAAAAAACAAGGTTTTAAAATAAAAAATTCGATAGAAAATAAAAAAAAGGATGTGGCAAAGAGTGTTAAAACACTGCCACATCAAACTCCCCCACACTTAAAGCTTTGTTTGTCCTAAAAAAAATACATGCCCTTAGACTTTAAAACAGAACTATGATTTGTGAATTTTAGCTCAAAAAGTGCATGATTGAACTTAAAAATCCTGATGAGCAAGACCAAACAATGAGTCAGGTTTTTCAAAGGCGTTCAAAAAATGTTGTCCTTTATAGCTTCAAATACTCACTGGAAGTCAAAAGCATCACAAATTCATGCCTCCTATATGTATTCATTAGTTGTCCTACTCCACCTTCCAGTTCAAATTCTAATTCAAGGAGTGTTGACAGGTTAGATGAAGTGGAACTCAAAACTTAACCAAGGGAACCTCCCATTCTCACCTTCCCCCAGGTTCCAAAAATTAAAGTCCATTAAATTGATCACTTTATTGATTCAACTCAAATGAAAATTTACCAAGTCAATTGCTCCCTTCTTCATCTGGGTTCAAAATTCCCCTCCCCTTAATGAGTTCATTTTTGACAAGGGCACTTTATTTTACTCTTTCCCAACCATATTCCATGTGTAGAGCACTGTGCATAGAACTATATTAAGATTGAAATTGGATTTATTTATTCATAGAAATGCACCCAATGAACCTTGTCTCAGATACTCACCGTGGGATCCCATTTCCCCATTTTACTCCAGTTACAAAGGACTTAATTAATAATCATCTGAATTGACATCCTAAAGTGATTGAATATTATTGTAAAAAAATGTGAGTCCCATGGGTTCCAGTGAGAACATAAAGTTACTCTAAGTCATGATCCTCATTCCACAAGACCTATCCCGTCACACTCCCATCCTCAGTTCCTAAACAGACAGATCTATAGAGATAGTGAACAATTGCACTCAGAAATCATTCATACTTAACAGTTTCTAACTCAGTGCTACTCTCAACATCCAGCAACAGTTATCCACTAAATAGGACATAAATGAAGTAACAGTGAATCTCCAATGACCATCATGTGATGAAAGAATTTGAAAAAAATTGAAGGAATTTTGAACCATTTTTTTTAAAAAAAAATTGACCATTTTTTTAAACAACCACAAACTCAGGTTCAAAAAGGGGGAATTCAACATGAAACTAGAGTGAACCCTCTAACCCACACATAAAACCCAACATTTTCCCCAATGTTGTATTCTAAGGTGGAAGACAGATTATATTCAAAACAGATGTGCATTTCACCTAAAAAAGGATATGGAGGGGTATCAATGAAGTTCAAAAAATTTCTTTTCCACACAAAAAGTGAAATAAAATAAAAACAAAAACCAAAGAAAACAAAAGATCCCAACCCCACCAACTATCACAAGAAATAAGTATAGTTATATTCCTAAACTGTTCATGCTTTAAATCAGTGTGAGCAGACAAAAGATTTTATTAATTTAATTCAAATAGTAGCATGATTGACAATGATGTGCAACAACAACATAATAAAAATAAAAATAGTGGGTGAAATAATGTTTCACAAATCAGCTCAAAATAATTTTTCAAATCTATAGATACTAGCAGCTAACACCCAATCAAGAAGCACAATTTACTTTTCACTGAAATTCAGGGGACTCCCCCACACTTAGTTCATAGCATCATGAAATAAAAATTTGAACAGTAAAACATTGCAACGTAAAACAATACTCCCCTGAATGTGAAGCTTCTCAAATTTACCAATGTCTCCATTTTATTTCCATGTGCATGAACTCTAGATGCTCCATTTGGGTACCTACATGATGAAACAAGTTGACATTAGTGTTCCAGATTTTATAGCCCAAATAAAAAAGCAACCACGGAGTACGAGTTAGGGAGTTTTACCCATTAATCCAGTGATATGGCCCTCTGAGACTTGAATGATAGCCACATGGAATCTACTGCCTGTTTATTTTCCTAAGAAAACAACTCAAATTAAAAGCAACATGAAAAAAATAAACTAAAGCAGGAAATTAAAGGGGGTAATCCTGGGATAACCCCCCAGGGGGTGCATTAGTTTGACTATCCACAGTTGTACAGTCCTCGGATCAACCCCAGTCGGATGGGGGGTTAGGTTTATTTCTCAAGAACCACCAGGTGTGATTCCTTCCAACTTTAGTTTTTTTCCATCTTTGGCATACCCCATGTGCAGCTTTAACCATAGTCCCATCCTTGGAAATGAAGTACTTCATGTTGAATAGTGGAGGGTAGAACACGATATAGGGGTACTTCCCTACTTCTTCTGCTTGAGGTTGAGTGTGCACCAGTTGTAATGTTAGAAAACTTGTATGTGACTTGTATTCTGGTTCATTCCAATAAAACATTTCCTCTTGGAAAGTAATTAATGTGTCATCATCCACTTCTATTCTAGTGCACAACTCCAAAAAATCATCTTCAACAATAACTCCAAAACTGGAAGTGTCATCCAGAATTGGAAGTTCGATAAACTCTTCAGTAGATGAAACCTCAAGTTCCTCACTCTCCAGAAAATCAAAAAAGTGAGATGCATCTTCAAAATCTGTACAGGGAGCAACATAATTAAAATCAGCTTCAATGTAATCCAAGTTGAATAAAAATATAGCTTCTTCTATAAAATTGTCAACTCCCTTTATTAGTGGTGTTTGTTCCTCCTCGTGAAGGAATAGTGATCCTGGGAGAGGGTCCAGGGTAAGAGTGAGGTAGTCAACCTCCTATAACCTGTCTTCAAAACAGACCACCTCACTTGCTGAATCTTCTAAGGAGAATGATATAATTTCATGTGTTGGATCCCTCTATTGAAGCATTGAAAAATCATTAGAATATTTATATAAAGAAAAATCATTTGAATTGAAATCAGGGAAAAATGATCATCAAAGAAATGCCCAACAACATGAGTCCTTGCAAGTTCCATCTCCTTCCAGCCCTTGAAAACATCCTCAGAAATTGGTTCTGGAATTTCCTGCTTTGACTCCAGGAACAAATCCATATCAAAGTTGGGAAACTCAAACTTTTTCTTTCTTCTATTTCTTTTCTCTTTCCTTCTCAACTGTTTTCCAGAATATTGGGCTTCAATGGAAGGTGGTGGTACTTCAGTTTGTTCTTGGTAGCCTTTGACCTTATCCATGGATTGTTGCATCAACTGCATGATCTCATGAGAATAAGTTGTCTCCTCATCAGTAATTTCTCGATGATGTCGTTCATGCATCCAACATTGAGACTTAGAAACAGCCTCCTCAAGCTCTTGAATAGGGTCAAACAGTGACACTGCATCAGTTTCATTAGATTTCATCACTGTGTGCATGTTTTTTTTTTTGTTTTTTTTTTGTGTATTAAAATAAAATAAAAATTGGAAAAACCACTGGGACACTCGTTACTTCCCAGGAAATGGCACCAAAATTTGACGGGCGTCCTTGTTGCGAGGATGGTCAAGTTTAAATTTATAAAGAACCAATATATAGCACAGTGGCTAACCTCGGGGTCGCTCTCAAGGAAGCAGTGTCGAATGACTAAGTGGTCGTTCCGAAAATATTTTTGTATTTTTAAATACTTTGAAACCATAAAAACACACACCTAAGTTAACACTAATCAGTACTGAAAAGCACAGTGGAGAGGGAAAAAATGATGGAAAAGTGCAAAAATGTAGAGACATAGGAGAAAAACCAGGAAAAACCAATGACATCAAGACACAAAAGAAGAATGTCAGTGAGAACAAGGTCGGACCCAGGTTAATCCACCCCCTACTCGCCTTTGTAGATCAGATTAAGTAATTGATCAACAATTCTTGAATTCACTCAGAGAATGAATGATGTCTCAGGTCACACACCAGTCTCGTCTAGAAATTAGACACTCAATCCTCGAATTTATTCAATACTCAGGCATTCCTCCAAACTACAAGGAGATTCACTTAGCAAAGTCATACCAGCCAAAAATTGTCACTCGGCGAAATGATCCTGCTAAGATCATCAGATTGCACAACCAATATTGATTCTTAGTTCGAGAAATCAAGATAGGAAGGGGAGATGAAATTAAACAAGAAAGTGGAAAATATTCTGACACAAGATCTCATTCTTACTCAATCTAACTCGTAGTTGCGATCGACCAAGGAGAATAAAAAGAACGTGCTCGCGTTGATGTGTGGGTCTCCAGATCATGTTGGGTTTCATAAACTGGATCTAGCCCCGCAAATTAGATCTCCATTTCTGGAGATTCGAGATCACAACATGAGATGAGAAAGAAGAAACGACACAAACAATTAAACATAACTAAAATCACAATTCAATTAACTAAACATGCAACACTAAGAGAGTATTTACAGACTCAACATAGAACACCAAAAACAGAGAAGTGGGAGAATGGATGAAATTGAGGAGCAGGAACCCGTCTCCAGGTCGAAGATGAGTTCTAGTCCAGCGAAAATGGTATGGAATGGTTCTTGGTGGTGGAGTCTCCTCCACCACTACTATGGAATGATTCCCCCACCCCCAGTCCTTGTTCCGCACCTGGCCTCAGAGGAGTCGAATGTCCTCTTATTTGGAGATGAAAATAGAAAAATAAACTGACTGGCAGTGTCTATCCACGTGGCGCGCTTTAATTGCACTCGTCACTAGCTCCTAGTGAACTTCTAGTGAGTGCACTGAATTCTCCTACAACGAACTCGCGAATATTCTCGCGCCTTTCCCGTGAACAATTTCCTTTATCCCGATTCTTATAGTAACTCCCCCTACACAACTAAATGCACGTGAGTCAAATAAAAAATAAAATAAAAATGAAACTATTATATGTATATACTATATATTAATACCACTACTTAAATAAAAATATTTATTAATACCTAATATTATTATTACTATTATATGTAATTGTATTTTTTTTAATATGATATACTAATATTATATATAAGAATATATACAGTTTATAATTAATCCTTTTATTATCATTCTATAGTATATGATATATATATATATATACTATATAATATATATATTATATTATATGATATAATAAAATAGATTAAAAACTAAACTAAAAAAGAAAGAAAATATGAAATGGGGGTCGAGTGGTTCTGTTCGGCGAAGAGGGTATGTGCGGTGCTTCAGAGCAGGGGGAGGTCTCAGCGGAGCAAGGGGTACGCGGTGAGGGGTTCGTGAGGGTGCAGGCAGGTGGACGGTCGACACGGGTCTTCTAGTAGGGGACGACCATGAAGGGGAGAGAGGGGATGTGGGCTTCAGGGCAGGGGAGGCAGCGGTTATTCTAGCAGGGGGTGACGGCAGTGAGGGGGTCTCACGGCGGGTCTGAATGGAGAAAGGGGCGTGGCGGGTCTATTCGGCGCAGGATTTGGGTCACTCGCCGACAAGAAGGGGATGCAGCGGTGTTTCAGAAGGAGTGTGCCAGCTTAGGCTTGAGAAAGGGTTATGCGGAAAGGGTCCACGGCTGAAAGGGGACAGCTAGGGTTTACGAGTGGCAATTTTGTGGGTGTTCAGAGGCGAATGGAGGTCTTCGGGTTCGGCCAATAGGGTGGATGCGGCCAGAGGTTGATGTCAGGGAGTTCTCAATGAGGGTTTGTGGTTCATCATGAATGATATTTAAATCTAGGATATTAGAGATTTATAATCTTGTGTGATTGATTTTCTGGTTTTCCATCAAATTCAATTTTTCTGTTGCTGTTGAATAGTTTTGCTGCTATGCGTTTGATGTGTTGTTGTGAATTTGGTTACTGCGACGGAGGCTGAGGAATGATGGGTAGCTAGGGCAAGAAATAGATACAGGAGCAAAGAAGTGGAGCGGTGGCAACGGTGGATTAGAGGAGGAGAAATGAGTATTGGTGAGGAAAAGAGGAGAAGGTGTATCAGTGAGGAAGAGTGGGGGAATGTATCGGTGAGGAAAATGGAAATATAATAGTGAGGAAAAGGTAACAATGAGGAGGTGAGGCAGAGAAGTAACAGTGAGGCAGAGATCGGTAGCAAGGCTACTGATAGAAGGGGTGAAATGGTGAGGTTGGGAAAAAATTGGAAAACATGGTTGTAACGGTGATGAAAAGAGTAATTGATTAACGGTGAGGTAAGATAAAAAGTCTACCGGTGTGGAAAAAATAAGGTAACAATGAGGTTGGATGGATAACAGTGGACTTAGCCTAACAGTGAGAAAAAATGGAAACCATGAGGTGTGCAAGGAGGCGCCGCGGAGAGGTAACGGGGAGACAGTCACCGTTAAGTACGGTACTGTGCGGCCACCACACCTGCAAACAAACATAACCAAGAAAATTAAATAAATAAAATAATTTAATAAAACTAAAAAATAAATAAATCAATAAATAAATTAAATTAAAAATAATGTAATTAAAAACAACATAGTTAAATAATAAAATTAATGAAACTTTATTTAAACAAATGAATTAATTTGGGTTAAAAAATAAACAAATTTAATTAAAGAACATATTAAAATATTTACAGCAACTTGCTTAAATTATTTAACCAATTAATTAAAGAACTAATTAAATTGAAAAATAAAAATATTAATTGAATAAACTAAATTGTTAAAAATAATTAAATTATTAAAAGACTAAAAACCAAAAAGATTTATTTATTTACATTTTAAAGAATAAATAATTTATTAATTTAATTAATGAATTAATAAACTAACTAAAGTGAAAAATTATAAAAATAAAAGAATAAATAAATAAAATTCTAATTCGCAAGACTAAGTTAATTTAAGAATTATTTAAAATGACACTAATGCACATTAAAACACATTTTTGAAACTAAAAACTATTTATTTTACACAGCAAGTACAAAAACACAAAAATTATCAAATATTTAATAAAAACAAAATTTTAAAATAAAAAAGTCAATAGAAAATACAAAAAGGATGTGGAAAAGAGTGTTAAAACCCTGCCACATCATAAACCAAGGGCGAGTGAGCCTGTGATATCCCTCTAATGCATTGGGTAACATGAAGGAGGTAAATATTATGTTTTATCCTAAGAGATCTAGGGAATATATTGTGACAGGAATTCCAAACGTAACTATGAAGGTTTCTCCCTATGTGACTGTGAAGGATAAAATGTAAGTATTCTATGGATGCCACAAGTTAACATTATGATTTATTATTTCTATGAGTTATTCATAAATCATATTATTTTAAGAGGTTTGTTAAATAGTTGATGTTTTATGAGTAAAATTATGATTTCATTGATTAGTATTTCTTCGTGGACCAATGTTTTATTTACATATTTTATATCTCTTACTAAGCTTTTTATGCACATTCCTGGTTTTTGAAATGTTTTTCACAAGGTATAGGGAAGGGTAAGATAAAGGAATAATTGAATAGTTTTTTATCAATATACTAATTATTCTCTTATTTAAGGAGTTTTATTATTGTGAATAAAATTGGATAGTGTAGAAGTGTATATTTTGTAATATTTGTCATGTATTGCAATAGTTATTGACTAATTCTCTAAAACTCTAATCCTTAAATGAACCTCAATATGAAATAATTTAAATTCTTAATAAAAACTCATGATTATTTAATGTTAATGGTTAGGGCCTTTCATTCTCACTAGGAGTATATCACATGCACATGGTGACAATCACATGATCAATTTAAATCTCAAACTAATTTATGTATATCGAATGCGCAAGAAAATTTCCTCAACTCTGTTTTTATAAATAAGAATCATGTTATTTGAATAATATTGTACATGCAATATGAATATTTTAGGCTTGTAAACCCATCTTCATCTTTTTGTGATATAGATCACACAACAATCACTATCTCAACATGATCATAATGGAATTATCATGTATAATTCCAACAAACTATATATCTCAAAGAGAAAAAAAGTAGAAGATGATGTCCAAGCTTGATCGAAAGAAACTTATACACCATATCATATGGACATTATTATATAAATATGTTTATAATAAAGGAATAATAATCACTCTACTTCACCAATACCACATCGATCTTCAACCCAGTCAAGCACCATTGTATTAATGATACCATTACAAATGATTTCTTGATCTGACATTGAGGTTAGGTACCCAGAACACACCACACATGTCTTGTATGGGCCACACCACGTTGTTGCATAGTCCACCATGATACCCTATTGAACTCCATGAATGTGCCTCTATGGTTGTTGTGATTCCATCCACATTCCATTATGCCATTCACTCCCTATGTTCTCTATGATCCCCTCTGTAGACGTGGTCTAGCTAGGTCTACTACCTTCAATGAGGTTAATCATGGGGTCACACATATGTTTTTGAGGGGGTCCTTGGTTGGCCTATGGTTGGACACATTTTTTTGGAAAACTCATAAATATTTGTTCAAATCTTCAACAAAGTGTCATTTAATTTTTACAATAAATTTCAAAACTAGAGTAATCATCAATTCAGTCAATCCATTCCATATTTAATTAATTTTTAAAGGGAATAATCATCTTTTTCATGATATTCATTAAATTCAACATTATAAAAATCAATATTTTCATGGTCTTCACTTCGACATATTTGTTTCAGACAATGTGTCATTCTCAACAGATTTAACAAAATATTTTGAAATTAAGATTAGTTAAAAACCCATTAGTGTTATAAACTCAATGTATTTAAAATTCAATCCTTGGGATAATAATACTTTAATAAGTCATTCCATATCCATTCATTCAAGCTACATTTACATTTTTATTGAACTTTGATATCTTGTATACTTCAGTATAACTTCCAAAAACTTCTATCTTTCTATCATGTTCAATAAATTTACATCAATGAAATCACATTATTTCACTTACCACCATTGATTAACAATAAAAAAATTGATAAAATATACAACTCATTTAAATAGTGGGATATTAAATATCCCCCTTTATATTAATTAGTGTTACCTTCAATGTTCTTTCCAAATGTATATGTCAATATGTGAATCTATCCCATTTACTATTCCATTCATTAATTTCTCTTTCTCTCTCCATTATCTATAAAAAAATATAATGTTCATTGGAAAGGGGAATTAGTACATACATAGTATTGGTGTCATCAATCCTTTCTTTATAAATCTATATGATCTATGCTTAGTATATAAAATAAGAGGATTTGACTTTGGAAATAATGATTTAAATTACCAATGAATCTAGATACCACATGAAATGAGAAATAATATACTTTTCTTCAATGTGTTTCTAATTTTAATCTAGGATGATGATTCTAATTCAAATTTGATACATTTGTAACAAATGTAGATCCTAGATGGATCATAGAGGGATATTGAGGGGGTTTTAATTAGTGTAACCAAATTTTTACATATTTCACATTATTTTCAATTATTCTCTCTTACCATTGAACCTCTAACAAAGTTTTATTGAATTGATCTGTGGTGTGATTTCAAAAATCCCACACACAAGAAATTTAGATAATAGAAAATAATAGCACACAATTATTTTTTCAAGGTATGGTACAAAGATGCACTACATTATAAGATAAAACCGTGGTTGTTTCATAGAATCTTTTATCACTATAAGTTTGAAGTGATTATAAATGAAGGGAATTAGAACACAATGTTTATGCATGAAATAAAAAATATTCTCTCGTCAATGGTGTTCTTTATATTGGTTCCACCTGTCTTAAATGGTGTTTTTCATACTAGAACCACATGTTTTCAAAGATATTCAATAAACACACTTACAAACATCTATCTAGTACACTAGATGACATTGCATCAACTGGATAGTCCTATTAATGTACTAAAGGACTTCAAATGATACTAAATCAATAAGAAAGTATGTGTGTTGGCCTTATATGTTTTATTAATTGGATGATGATACTTCAACATAAACATTATTTATTTCAGAATTATCAAATGATGAATATTTTAAGACAATTCTTGTTGTCTTACTCCTTTCTATATCAATTTCTTGGGAAGATACACTTTTTGTAAATGAATATCTCGGCATCAATAAATGTGTACAAGAGTTTCACACAAATTATTCTCTATTATTTTATGAACTTTAACCTTCATAATCTCAAATCAATTATCTTCATGAATGATTTTCATTATATTTGAATCCCCTATAACAAAAGGTTCATATTTCTGATTATTTTACGTGTGAAAAACATGTTATGTTCGGTATATTTTTTATGTGATTCTTTACATGGGTATGTGATCATACACTCTCCAATTTCTTCCTTCAAACTTCAAAAATCACCTCACTTACACATTATGAATTCATGTTATCATATCCATGCATATTTCATATACTATGATATACCTTTGTTAAAGGGGAGTGACAAACCATCCAAATGTTTTCCATCATGCACACCTTTTATGCACACACAAACTATCCACTTTATTCATCAATGCATATAAACACATGCACCATATTGTTCTATTATTTCCTATGCAAAAAGCCCAAATAGGATAATTGTATATTTATGTGTGAATGTTCGTATTCTTGGAAAAACAATATGTATGTCTCACTATATTGTAGATGTATCATGGCTAATTTACACAAACGATTCAATATACATGTATGGTATCACAAAATATCAAGGTGATTCATAGAACAAGTTCTTCACATAGAATTATGAGTGTGTTATGTAAATGTTGAGTGTTTCACCTCCAAGGTGGCACATTTACAGGTGGTGTATAAATAGTTTGACAATGATCATCACTCATCCCTTTTTTCTATAGAGGCATATTCTCATTGAATTTACCATTACTTTTTTTGACCTGTTCAACATCATTTTTCTTTAAATTAGGTTGAATTAAACCTATGGGAACTGTTTTCCCAGCGGGCGATTTCTTGGGGGTCAAGAAATCATGCAATCAGTCCTTATTAGATGTAAAATCCTGGGATATTATCCAATGTGTTTATTTGTGGAGCCATGAATGCCCAATGTCCCTGGTATCCATGATTCATGGACCTACATTCCAACAGAAGGTACTCGTCGGCTGACAATTTGGCCAATGACACAGAAGGACTCCATTGGTCGAGAGGATGAGAGGTCACGCTAACCACACCCTTCCAAGGGAGAATTGTTTTCTATTCATGGAATCTCTTATAGATTAATTTTATGTTCATATGTTCATGAATCCTTGGTTCATTACCAAACAGTGTGTCCATGGGCTACCCTTTTTTGGAAAAATCGTCGTAAGCTTGCATATATTTGATACTATGAAGGTGATGCTAACTTAATCCATATTATAAGGCACTCTCATGTTTATCATCATCCAGGGGGATGGAAGGTTCCATAATTTTTGGATTAGGCCCACAAGGAAGGAGTTCTATATATCCTCGAGAGAGGAATCAGAACCCTCATAGTTCGGAATGTACGGGGCTTACGCATAGAAGCTTCCAATTTGACAGGAAATTATTGGGTGGACCCTTTTGGACCGGCACCCTTTTGGGATCGAGCCTTTGGGTAGGTTTCCTACGTATCCTAATTTAATCAGGAATCAGATTTCTTGTAATTTATATGGTGTGGGTATTACACATGGGATCTTCCCATTTGAGGGGGCATGGTTGGGTGGACCCTTTATGGATAGGCTCCCATTTGAGCTCGGGCCTTCTGTTTGGCATCATACGTTTCCTGATTTAATCAAGAATAAATGTTCTCATATTTCATATTATGAGGGTGTTGTAATATTCACAAACATCTAAGCCCGCATGATTCATACTTGGTGTGAGAAATAAGAGGTTTTGAAAGATTCAATAATAAAAATTCTTCATCCACTATTAGTGGGGGAGGGATAGCCCGCGGCATAAGAGGCTGGGGTGATAGTGGGAGAGGGCACGGAGCAATGAACCTTTCCATGTGAGATGTAATTAAAGATCATGCAGCCCAAACTCATATTATTGGGGACTTACCTCAGTGGGAGGGCCTCAGAGCACATTTTGGTAAGGGGAGGCGTTTCGTCTTCGTCAAAGGGGGGAGTGAACATAACCCCTTCGACTAATCACTATCCCTCATTGAATGGAAAATCATGTGATCACCCTTAATCCCGATAACATGGAGGTTTACATCGACATCCAAAGGTTTGGGTCTAGGTTACCATGGGAATGTTGGCTCACATGCATTCCCAAAGTCCGCACATTTATGGGAAGGGCCTTCGTGACTCTGCTTACCATGGGTATGTAGACTCAATGGGGAGTGCAGATGCACCCGATCGCATGATCATACAGGTACAATGGCTTTCTAAGAGGCTTTGTCCAAATTTTGGAGTACTGGTTAGCGAACAGACCATGGTGGACTAGATGGTAGTGGAGGGGTGAGGTTGGAACCGGTGGGAACAATACCTGAAAACAACTCATTTTGTGTACTGGTATTTCGTGTGGGATGGGGGAGGCTCTACATACCATAGTGGTATGAGGGCAGAGGGGATAACCATATACCACTATAGTACATGGGAATGGGTATATCCCACCATGTACTAAAGGGGTATAGGGATCACTGTTTTTCTTTGGGTTATATCCGCGTACCAATTTGGTATGGTGTCCCAGGATTAGTCCGCATAGCAGAACGCTACACAGAGCACTATATTGGAGTAGGGTCCGTGGGATCATCATTTCTAGGGGAGTTTATCCGCAAGAAGTGTTTGGTTCATGGTTCACCAGTTAGGTTTTTGGTTCTATTATTATTATTCAATTCCCATGTTTTATGGTTCACTACCAGCTATACCGGTGGTGGAGTGTTTCACAGTTCGTGCTTCAACGATGAAACAAGACGGAAGCCGCAGTGCAACCCCTAAGTCTTTCTCAAGCCTTTATCCTCCTTCCTTCTCTCTATCTGTATCCCTCTATGTGTCTCTTATTCTGTACATATAGTGCTCTCCTTTTATAGAGAATCGGAGAGATCATATCTATTGGGTACATGACACCATTTGCAGAGGCCCATTGAAGCAATATCCTGACCCGCAGAAGACTCTGTCAACTAGGGTTTGTAGAGACTTTGGTTCCCGATAACGGTTCATGGATCCCTGCCCGTTTGCTTCATCCTCGAACGTATGGTTTCACTGTATGTCATGTGTACTATATTTACACACATAAATTTTTTGATGACGTAGTTTTCTTTATGCGCTGGCCATTGCCTCGCATACAAGGCTGTTCGCAGATCGTCTCACATACTTGGAAGTTTGCGATCGATTTGCACCATGTCCCTTTCCCGGTGATGGTAGGAGGGCCACTAAAAAACATTGAAAACCTGAATTCCTTCAAGTTTCTTCAAATAATTGAATCTCAATTTGAGTTCTTTTCACCTTGATAGACTTGTGGAAGAACTTTCTTCCTTCTGCAAAGAAATTATGGGGGGGGGGGTTTCTTCTTGGTATAATTCTCAATACCCTACAAATTCCCCCCATTGGGATGGAATCTATTTCGAAAGAACAGGGGACTATTAAAATTTATAAGTTATCTGGAACTAAAATGGTTCATGGTAAAATGTGTAGACCTGGTAGGAGGGGACCACACCTATATATAGGGGGCCATGTCATTTGCCTTTTACCATTTCTCGCGGTGAAAAAGCACTCCCAATTTCCAAGGCCTTTTTTTCTCTTGCGTACTGTGCTTCTTGAAAAAATATGGTTTGTAAATATCTTCATACATCCATGAACCTATTTCCTTGCCCTTTCTTCATCCGCATATCATATTTTAGATTCTGCGAATGAGATTGTGTAATTTTAAAACATAAAATTTGAATTCCACATTGAATAATGCTATGTGGCTGTCTTGTATACATAAAGAACTTGGATAGACAAATCGAACATCCAATACTATTAATACAGACTTAAATTTTAATCCACAACATATGAATGCAAAATTAACCGATTCTGAGGTTCACAGTTTCTTCATTCTGCGGACCATTTTGTTCCCTAGAAAATGGTTTGCGGGCCTTTGCCTCATGGTTTTTTCACATACCATTGTTGTACGTGGTGAACTGTATCCTCACACCCTAGCTATAGGAGGATTATCTTCCATGTGTCATGATGTAAACAGAATGCTCCTTCTACGTACCATTTCTAGGAACTATAAGAGAAGAATTTTAATTACCTGTTTTAATTCCTATAGCTATTTTTTAAACAGCCTTTTCCCAACAATTTTTTATGGGACTTACTTCCCATCAGCTTCTGGATATTTCTGTGTAGGCAGCAATGGATGAACCACAGGCCATTTCTAACGTCACTGCTTCTCCAGAGGCTACTTTTGTTGCTCATATTTCTACTACTGATGAAATATTGATAGATATGGAATCATTGGTTAACTATAAAACTCTCATCATTCTGTTTCACCAATCCCTTTCAAATCTGCTCGTAATGGGTCAATGGGAGTACCCAGTCTCATATGGGATTCCTGTTGGAGTTGGTGGCCTAGAACCAACTACTTTGTACTTTATTCATTAAATAAACATCTTATCACATCTTGATTGTTCTTCTGCGTGGCAATGCATTTGATAATGTCCCAAGGATAGTTGTTTCATTAAAGGGTCATAGAGGGTCCCAGCTATGATGAGAACCTGGAAGTGCCATAACACTGTTCTTGAATATATGTTCTATGGTCGGATGATGTTATTTTAGGGACACAAATAATATAGGCCATTAGGGGTGGGGACTCATAAAACTTTGAGGCACCTTATCATGGTGTGTGCCCTTGGTAATATCCAAGAGGATATTATGAGAACGAGACCTTCCAGTAAGAAATATACATTTGATAATGTCATTGGATATTCTTATCCGTGGATGTGTGTATTGGTCCTTAGAATTTAAGATTATTATTAATGGGTATTACAACTCGCGCACTTATATGTATTGATGGAAACTGTGATGACACACTATTCGCAGTGAGTTAGGATATGTTGGATTCATCACAAGTAATACTACATTGATAGATAATGTAAGAAAGGATTTGTTCCTTCTGTTCCATAACGGAAGTAGATATCTCAGGCCCTTTGATGTAATTTATATATCCTAAATAAATCCATGGCCACGGTAAGGTATGGGAAACTTCAATTCTGGGAAGTCAAAGAATGAATAATCAAGCACATGGGTTGATGGAACTAGCATGCAACCCACTTGATTAAAGATATTGAGACAAAGTGATTATATTACACGGTAAGAATTCATATGTGGTGACACGTCAATGCGGCGTCAACCTCTTTCTCTATGGGTTCCTTGGCGTGTTGCTAGACGCTAACCTTGGACTTTAGGTAGGCTCCGCCTAATGCCACTGAGGAAGGGGCCTAGAGGGTCACACACTAAGTGTGTCCATGTATCCTAGTTAAATATTAATTTAACAAGTTAAATAAATATTATTCCCAAGTGTGGTTTAATAATTATTTAAGTATGCCTGATTGAATTTATTTGGACACTAGTTATTCGAGAGAATATATTGTGGGCTAAATAATATGTTTATTAGCGAGTAATGCAGTTACATTTATTTAAGAAATAAATATTAATTACTTAAGGTCTAATAAATGTGTTCGAAAAAATAAAGGAAAATGGAAAATAAAAGTACACGTCGTATATATTAAATATACATGCCGTGTATATTAAATATGCACGTCATGTAGTTTTATGGAAGACGAGTACACTACATGTATTAATGATTACAAGGCATGTAGTTTTTTCAGTTGGGATTTTGAGGATATAATATTGTTTTATTAAATGATATTTATTATAATCAGCGTGGGCACATGTTAAGTAATTAATAATTCAACATGGGGGTTTTCAATAAGAGTTAATGAAATAAATAAAATGTGTAATTAGTTTATTTATTATCGTGAATCTGTAAACCTCAAACCCGATTATAAATATCCTCAAAACCCCAAAACTTTTTTTAATCATTGTGCACAACAATTATGGAGAATTATTTCAAGACCAGAAGAACTACTTCTTCCAAGAACGCTCTCAAGACCTAGATATATCCTCCTCTATCAGATCAAGGCTATCGAAGTTGGACATCACAATCAAAGGTTCTTCTGTGCTATCTCCCGGAGATCCCTTCAGCGACGTCCAGAGATACGTGGCACAAATGTGGATCACCACTAGAGGAATCCTACACTTGGATTCTACGACGTAACGACGGATCACAAGATCGTTACCGGAGACATCATCGAAGAAAGAATTCCACCAAGGTAATTCTTGTGAATTAATTAAATTAATTATAGCCAACATATGATGATCCTATCTCTATGGTTCCGGGACTCCCACTTTTGTTTTTCGTTCTTCATTCTATTCTGAAGATCTGTAGTTTTATATCGTGATGGATCTCGGTTTGAATGTTGTTTAACGCAAAAATTAAAGTTTGGCAATCCCACCAACATGCTTCTGTTGCGCCCGGAACCTACAAGTGCTATTAGAGCGGTCATAGCATTGATTATAATTATTTAGTTTTTCATTGGTGATTTGCGCATTTATGAATTTAGTTGTTTCAATTCAATTTAATCATTCTTTAAATCTGAATCTTGAGATTTGTTCCTCCTCTATCATTTCTCATTCACCACACAAAAATGACCTTTTCTTTTAATTTTTGATTTAAATAAAATTGAGGATCTTGTCCGGAGGAGCCAAACGTACTTGGCCGTACAACACGAGAATACATGATATGTATTCAGAAGTACGCGCCGTGTAGTCTAGGGTCATGCATAAGACTGGTCCGCCAAATTAGAAAGTGTATTGATCATATCTAAGTAATTTATGACACCATGTGTTGATCAGGAACAGGTGGCACACGGTTTCCGGATTACATGCCGTGTGGTCCAATGAACACGGTGTGTAGTCTCTTTAGGTTAGGGTTGGATTGTGTACCACGTACACGGTTTTCCCAGCTAGAAACCATGTAATATGGAAACTACATGGTGTGTGTCCCACTGAAAACGTCGTGTACTCAGAAAATTTCCGAAGTACATTAACACACCATGTCCATGGGCATGTACTTCGGATGGATGATGAAGAAAAGTACACACCGTGTAGTCGGAACTACACACCGTGTACTCACCCTAATTACGCAAATTTATTAAAATTTATTATTATATTATACAAACTCTTGAGATGTGTAACATGGTTCAGGCGTAAAGCTGAGGCACAACACATGATAGTTGTTTTATATATGTGTTTAATTTAACATCTTCATAATGAATGAAAATTCACCGAGATTCCTCCAAGGTACAAGATACGTACAAGGATAATTTTAATTTATTTAAAATTATGATGGATGAGAATATTAAGGAAATTCAGAAAAGGTTTTAAAATAAAATTATTGATTAATTAAAGATAATAAATTGATTCGAGCATGATTTATCTTAAGAAAGAACAATTAAATAATTGAATGCTAGTTTTATTTATGCATAAATATCATTGCATGTATGGATGATCATGAGCTATACCAAGACGTTTTTATGTGAATGGTTTCTTTTAATTTCTTTATTTAAATTAAATTTGTCAGCCTGTGATTCATCTTGTCATTAATATGTAGGGTATGTGCGCCTAATGAATATTTTTTGTAAACCCCCCTTTTACCCCTCACATGTGTGTCAGATAAATGCATATGTAATGGATGGAGCCCCCAAGCTTGTAGAGGTGGCTCATGTCATGAGCCAAGGAGAAACCAATCCAAGGAGATACAAAGGTGGACAGGTGGAAAGCTGTAAACACGAACCCGAAAGGTTCAAGGTGTTTCTCACCTAGGAATTGGGTTAGTTTATCAATCACTAGATAAACTAACAAATATAACAAATCTCATGATCATGCCATTTATTTTATTTCTATCAGTTTCATGGTTTATTCATTGTGGTTGTGTTGTCACGATCACACAATTAATGAATTAAACCATCATGAAAGATGGAACTAAAATAAGACCGGCTTATGTGTAAATATTATCTTGACATGGTTAATCACTTAAGTATAACCCACTTAATATTAACAAGAATGTAATCAAAGATAATAAAATGGAAATTTACGTATAAGGATAAAATCTCTCAAAAGAAATATTAAGTCGTTATAGCCTTCCATAATCTTGGTTAGAATTGAACCATATTTCAAAGTGCTTGACCAACCCTAGTTGGCGTGCTTTCAATTATCGTGGAATTATAATTCAAGGATTTGGGTTGACTTAAATTGGTTCACATCAAGGGTTGACTGCCACGACAGGACTTGGTGTGACCAAGAGGCAAAGGTTGAGGAAATCAAAAATAAAAGGATTTCAGGATTGGGGAGTCCACTCAGCGGATCAAGGAGCTGCGAGTTAATGTAGTTGGCATTTTGAATGCCTACCTAAAACCCTTCAAGTTGCTTGACCAACCCTAGTTGGGGTAATGTGAAGGGAAATATGGATCCTTTCCACTAGAATATTCAGGCAACAAAATATTCTGAAGTCAATGGTGAGGGCTATTGGATTTCGATAAAATAGTGGGAGACTAATAAGTATTAATTTATTTATTTTTCTGAGTTTTGTAATAAAGTACTAAACCTTTGATAATCTTAATTTGTAGAAACGACAATAAAATGACTTCAAACATATCATTGTGAACCATACTCGAGAAGGAAAACCTTCTCACCGACACCAATTTCCAAGAGTGGTAGAGGCATTTACGTGTCATCCTTCGCCATGAATGGAAATTGTATGTGGTGGAAGAGCCTATTCTAGTTGATCCTATAAAAGAGGATAGTGATGAAGAAATATCTCAATATGTAAAACACATGGGTGATGCCACAGATTTCTAGTGTTTCATGCTATCAACCATGTCCAATGAGCTCTTGAAGAAACATGAAAACATGGACGCGTATAGCATGATGTATCACCTTAACGATCTCTACCAAGAGAAGGTGAGACAGGAGAGGTATGAGATCTCAAATTCTTTGTTTACAACTAAGCTTGGAGAGTCTGGGCTAGCTGGGCCTCATGTAGTCAAGCTTATTGGCTACATGAAACTCCTGGACATCTTAGGGATTTAATTCCCCGGATGAGTTACGTACAGATCTCATCCTATCGTCACTGCCCAAGACCTTCTCTAGATTTATTGTCAAATACAACATAAGAAACAATGAGAATAGTCTATTGGAACTTCTGACCTTGATTCACCAGGTGGATAAGGACATGGGGCATGACAAACCCGTAGTCCTTATGGTGAATAGGAAAAGGAAGGCCAATCCAAATGGACCAAAGACTTATAAACGGTCTGAATCCCCAGATAACCGTCCTTCCAAGAAGGGTAGGATCCAAGGGCAGGGCAAGGAACGGGAAGTGTTGTGTTTTAAATGTGGCAAGCAAGGCCACTGGAAGAGGAACTGCCCCCAAAAGCATGGGGACGCTAAAGGTGTGTTCGTTATCAAGTGTAACATTTCTATTTCTATACATTAGGTATTAGATATAGCTTGTGGGGCTCACATCTGTATTCAAATGCAGGAACCAAGTAGATTTAGAAAGATTGCCATAGGAGAGGTGGATCTTCGAGCTTCCAATGGTGCAAGGCTGGTTGTGTTGTCTATTGGTGATTACCACCTCTCATTTCCAACTGGCATGATTTTGGTTTTACAAAACTGTTATTATGTTCCTAGTGTTACCAAGAACGTAATTTTTGTATCTTGTTTGGATATTGGTGGATTTATTTTCCATTTTGGAAATAATGTTTGACTCTTTTATAAGAAAAATGTATTTTATGGTATGGCACATTTAAATAATGGTTTGTATGTATTAAATTAAGAAAATAAAGTGTAGGCAATCGATAAAAAAACAAACTCACATGACTCATACATCACCCAGTTGTGGCATCACCGTCTCGGTCATGTAAATGAGAAGCACTTGACAAATCTATGACAAGATGGATATCTAGACTCTACTGAGCTAAAACCACTTGAAATATGTCACGCTTTTTTACAAGTAAAAATGACAAATCCTCCTTTTGGTGGACAGGGTGAAAGGGACACATAGCTTCTAGGATCGGTACACACGGATGTATGTGGACCATTTCCAGTAGAAGCTATAGGTGGATATTCTTACTTCATTACTTTTACTGATTATTTGAGTAGATATGGATATGTCTAATTAATGAGGTATAAGTCAGAGGCCTTAGAGAAATTTAAGGAATTCAATAATGAAGTATAGAATCATCTTGGTAAGAAGATAAAGAAACTTCGATCGGATTGAAGTTGAGAATATCTGAACCAAGAGTTCATCAATATTCTATGGGAGATTTGGATTTTATCTCAGCTCACTCCTCCTTATACACCACAGTGGAACGGTGTTAGTGAAAGGAGGAACCACACCTTGTTGGACATGGTGAGGTCAATGATGAGTCATGTAGATCTTCCATTATCCTTTTGAGTATATGCATTACAAACTGCAGCATACACATTAAACCGAGTACCTACTAATGTGGAAAATGGAATTCCATCCGTGTTATGGAATGGAAGGAAACCCACTTTGTCGCACACACGTGTATGGGGATGTGAGGAATTTGTTAAGGCCTTCTCCGGAAACAAACTAGCACCCTAGGTCATGAGGTCTATCTTTATAGGATATCCCAAGGAAACAAAAGGATATTACCTATATAACCCTTCAGACAAGAATTTGACCATCACCAGATAATCCGTCTTTCTTGAGAGGGAGCACATTCTCAAGAAGGATAGTGTGAGCAAGATTGACATTGATGAAGTTGATGCTCAAGATATATAGGAGTTGGTACAGGAACATGTTCCATAGGTCCTCGTGGAAGGGGTTCTAGAAACAGAAGTACTGCGTAGGAGCTCAAGAGAGGTAAGGGAACTAGAGAGATTTGGTTTCCTAGTCACCAAGGATGGTGAATCATTATTGTAGTACAATGATGAACCTCTCTCCTACAAGGAAGTAGTAAAAAGATTTGAAGATACAAGATGGCTAGAAGCTATGAAATATGAGATGGATTCCATGTATCAGAACCAAGTCTGGGTTCTGGTCAATGAGTCAGTTGATATTAAGACTGTTGGATGCAAATGGGTATTCAAGAGAAACTTAACATGGAAGGTAAAGTTAGCACCTATAAAGCAAGGCTATTGGCTAAAGGATTCAAACAGCATCAAGGAATTAACTATGATGAAACCTTATCACCAGTTTCCATGTTTAAATCCATAAGAATCATACTTTCCAAAGCAGCGTGCCATGACTATGAGATTTGGAAAATGGATGTCAAAACAGCATTCCTTAACGGGAACCTTCAGGAAGATGTCTATATGACACAACCAGAAGGGTTTGTGACACCAGGTGAAGCCAAACGGGTTTTCAAGTTGCAGAAATCCATTTATGGATTAAAGCAAGCATCCAGGTCATGGAACATTCAATTTGATGAATGCATAAAGGAATTTGGTTTCATTAAAAACGAATGTGAACCATGTTTTTATAAGCGGATTAATGGGAATTCGGTCATTATCCTATTAGTATATTTTTACGACATATTTCTTATTGGAAATGATGTATCAGTCTTATAGTATGTTAATGACTGGTTGAACAAGTGTTTCTCCATGAAGGACTTGGGTGAAGAAGCCTACATTCAAGGGATCAAGATCATTCATGATAGATCCAAGAGGATTTTTGGACTATGTCAGAGTACATACATTGACCAGATACTAAAGAGATTTAGTATGGAACAATCCAAGAGGGGATTTGTTCTAGTGTCACAAGGCCTACATCATTCTAAGAAGATGTGTCCTCGGACACAACAAGAGAAAGATAGAATGAGTAAGATCTCATACGCTTCGGCAATATGATCCATCATGTATACCATGTTATGTACCAGGCTTGATGTTGCCTATGCACTGAGCATGGTAGGTAGATATCAAGAAGATACAGGAGAACAACATTGGACTGCTGTTAAGACTATCCTTATGTATCTGAGAAGAACTAAGGATATGTTCCAGTTGTATGGAGGAAATGAGGAGCTTGTCATCAGAGGGTATGCTGATGCTGGTTTTCAGACAGATCAGAATGATCTGAAGTCACAATCTAGATATGTGTTATGTCTTAATGGAGGAGCTATGAGCTAGAAGAGTTCAAAGCATCCAATTGTCACTGATTCAACACCGGAGTCCAAATATATAGAAGCTTCTAATGCAGCCAATGAATCCATTTGTATTTGGAACTTTTTCCAGGATCTTGATGTGGTGCCAAGCATTAAAGATCCCATTACATTGTATTGTGATAATACTGCAGTGGTGGCTCTTGAAAAAGAACCAAGGTCACATCAATGGACAAAGCACATACTCTGAAAGTATCACCTCTTGAGGGATTTCAATCAAAGGGGTGAATGTTTAGGGATAAGAGTGTCCAAAGAAGAGAACGTGGCAGACCCCATGACTAAAGGCCTATCTCAGCATAATCATTAATATAAAGTGAGACTGAAACGCACGGCCGATTGTCGCCTATCGACCGGTCAAAGTCCCGGTGCTCTGCTAATGTGTATAGCAGCACTCGGGTCGAATCCTCGGCGATGATACTTTGAAATAGTCGTTTGTTTTTAGTTGATTGTATTCTGATTGGGGGTTTGTTTGCAGAGCTTAATTGAAATGACTAATTGATTATGATTGATTTAACAAAATGATAATGATTGGGGTGAGTTCATTATTAGGGAGTTAAGCTTGTGAAATCCTTGAGCTTTTCTTTATATTGCATTTAAATTAACACCCACTTCACAAGTTGACGTCGATTATAATTCCTAAGTGTTAAAGCTTTAATCCAAGCCTTAACTTAACTAGGTTTCTAAAATCAATCAGTACTTGTTTATGGTAGTGTATTTATGGTTCCAATAATCCATGGAAACCACATTCTAAACAAAAGATGTCATTAATCCATGACATATTATGTCCAACATACACAATGTTAAATTAATGAATACTCATCGAGAAAATACTCTCAATCACTTAACATCCCTAAATTTTGACTCACCCCAATGAGATATTTACTCAGCCATTTGGGTGTTTAATATTTTGGTTATAATAATGATGATGATAAATTATGAATATAAGAAAAATAAAGGGATTAGAAAATAGTGGTACGTCGAACACACACACACGAACAATGATGATAATTAAAAACAGATTTTTGATTGAATGAGGAAGAAAAATAAGGGAAGGATATTTAACTGAATTTAAACTATTTTAAGAAAATTAATATTAAAATACATAAGGTGGATGAGAATAAGAGATATTGAAGAAGTAACTTTCATTAAAACAGAATTACAAGGAAAGAGAATTACAAGATTACAAAAATGAAGAACACGAAAGTAAGTGAAAACAAAGAGAGGAGGAAAGGTCTCTCAAGTGAAAACTTGAGTATGGAAAGTCCTCACAAGACTTTGGAAAGGCTTTGGTCATGCCAATATGATCTCCTATCTTCTGAAATGCCTACCCCTCTCAAGGAGAGAAGGAGAGAGTATTTATAGCCCAAGGAGTGGACTGTTTTCATTCCCAATCTGTCCTTCCACTTTCATCGCCAAGTTGGCTATTCAGACAGCCGAATCTCCGAATATTTCCTTCTTAAAAGTTGTAGATAATAATGTTTTCCAACTACTTTAAAAATTTGGAGGCATTTGGACAAGTGGAGCCAAAGTTGTGGCGGTTTTATTAAACAAAGGTAAATTGTCTATTTCTATCCATGCTTTTTCGATGGCCAACATGTGAATGGATTTTGGAATAGGAAGATGTCTTCAAATCCGAATGACTTATTCAACAATGTCGGCCACCTATATCTCCTATTTCACACTGAAAAATCTCAGCTCGATTTGATGCTTACATCATGAGATATGTCATGAATATTATACTGATTTTATTTCTCGGCCAGAATGGTGGGCTGGACTTCAAAGCTTCATTTGGGCCCCTTGTACTTGGATTTGGGTTCTAAAATGTTTATCATGGACTCATTTAAATGTCCTCCGAACTTGGGAGAATTAAGGTATTTGGACTTTTGGATTGAGCCCAGTAATTCGACCTTCATATATGGTCTAGTTTCTTCACAGTTTCCTTGGGCCTTCTTGTGGGGTCCATATGACCCTCTAAATGGACGAATTTTCCAAATGTGACTTCTAATGAAATGTTGGAATTGGAATTGGGAACCCTAAAAAACAAGAATAATGAAATTTGGATACGTAGGGTGATAGTTATTGTTAAAACATTAAACAGACTTGAATCTGGGTAAATCCGAATAGTGCTCAAAAATTATATTTAATATTTAAACATTAATATTTCACAAAAATTATGCACATTTCATATAAAATCAGTTAAGGTAGTATGTAAAAAGATATGAAAATATTAATAACATCAACTCCCCCACACTTAGTTTTGTTCATGTCCTCATGTGCAACAAATAGAAAAACATGACAAAATCATTTTCACTCACCAACAAATATTAAAATTTTGTTTTCTCCAATCAGGGGAGGTTTAGACTATTTCACTCATCCATTTTGAAATCCACCACAAGTTTTTACAGAAACAATGTTCCAAAACTAATTCATTTTTCCATGCTCAAATTTAGAAATGGAAAATGTGGACACTCAAAACTTACTCCACTCAAGATGATAAAATTAATTTATGGAGCTTCACTCATTCACCAACCAAAAGTGAACATCTTAGAGTTTGAAATAGCTCTTAGCTTCCATTCTCCATTCTAAAGTGCAGAATAATCAAGAGGAATTTTTAGGGGGTTTTCTGTGGCTATGGGATGGTAGGATTATAATTTCCAAAAGGGTGGAAAAGGGGGCTAAAACACTAACATGGATAAAACAATGCACGGTTTTTTTGAAACTGAAACATGGAAGAAAATGGAAACACATTTTTACAAAGGGAAAAATGAAGCATGACACAAAAGTGGAAGAAAATTTTAAGGGGATTAGAAGATGGAATATTTAAAAAACACAAAGCTTCTCCCAATAACATAAGTGTTCCTTTTTCTTTTCATTTCTTTTTTTTTGTATTTTTTCGAAATTTGAACTTGAAATAGATCTCACACTAATCACCCAACCCATGTTTGATCTCCTCAAGACACTAATTGTAATAGTTATAACAAGATCAAAGGTTGAGGGAGAGTGATTTTTGACCTAACCAAGACATAACCCCTTCTTTGCATTTTTTTTTTGATTTTTTTTTTTGAATTTTTTTTAACACATTACAACAAAACTCACTAAATTATGACCTCTCCCCCACACTAAAATGGATTCCTTCCCTCAAGAATATGAAAACACATTGAAAATCAAGAAAAGGATACCCAAAATGAAATACATCCTCCCCACACTTAAATTTCAAGAAATTATGCAATGTAAATCCATGTAAATGTTGGGTGGGACAAGGTAGTGGGTTTGTAATGTGGCTTTCAAAGAAAAGGTTTACATAGGCTTGAAGGGGCTTTCAAAAGGAGGATTAATGTAGGGTAATGGGAGGATATTTGGCCATTGTGATTCTCATGAGGTTAAAAAAATGCCTCTATCATATTAATGCACACCAAAGTAGGAAATTCAGCTCGAAGGTCCACAAACTCAAGACTCACAAATGGGGGTGAAAAGCACACATTTTGAAAAGATGGCCATAGGTGGCCTTGGCATGAAAGCAAATGTTGTTCCTCACGGTTCGGGAAAAGCATTTTCCAAATCAAAAATTGAGCATTCAAAATTTGTTAATTTTGACACAAAATTCTTTATCCAAAGTCATGATGAAAATACAAAATTTTTGAGATGAAAACATGTTTGTTAACTCCCCAAAATGGTTGGACAAAATTTTAAAACTCGATGGTGAGTAAGCATGACTCTTTTTTTTTAATTTTTTAAGTGATTGTGTTTTTTTGGTTTTTTTTAGTTTTTAAGGTTTTTATAAAATACACACCTACACAATAAAGAGAAAAAGAAATGGTTTGATGAATAAAGTGGTAAAAAATGAAAGAGAGAGGAAGAAGAAGAAAGAGGTAGAGAGAGGAAGAGATAGAGAGAGAGTTAAAGGGAAAGAGGTGCCCCCTAGTTTAGATTTGGTGGGTTGCCTTCTCCATCGAGTGGTAGGTCAGCTAGAGAAGTTGGGGATCCAGTGGAAGTTGATGTTGTTCTAGGATTGCATGTCCTCTCATGGTGATGTTTCAACCGATGTCCATTTACCGTAAATGTCCTTTTAGAGGAGGGGTCTTGGACTTGCACTGCACCAAATGGGTAAACATTAGTGATAATAAAAGGACCTTCCTAACGAGAATTAAGCTTACCTGGGTGAAGTCGTAATCTATAATTGAAGAGCATTACCTTTTCACCTTCATGAAATACCTTTCTCATAATGTGTCTGTCATGGAGTACCTTAGCCTTCTCTTTGTACAGATTGGAATTCTCATAGGATTCAAGTCGAAGCTCCTCCAGTTCATCCAATTGCAAAAATATTTCTTCACCAGATTTTTCAAGATCAAAATTACATGTTTTCACTGCCCAAAATGACTTATGTTGTATTTCAACTGGTAAGTGACATGCTTTACCAAAAACAAGACGAAAAGGAGACATACCAATGGGTGTTTTATAGGCAGTTCGATAAGCCTAAAGTGCTTCACCAAGTCTTTCAGGATAGTATTTTCTGCTGGGTTTTACAATTCTCTCAAGTACCATTTTCACTTCTCTATTAGAAAGTTCAGCCATACCATTTGTTTGGGGGTGATATGCAGTTGAAGTTTTATGAACAACCCCATTCTTTTTCAGAAGAGCTTCCATGGTTCTATTACAGAAATGGGTTCCTAAGTCACTGATCAAGGCACGAGGTGTGCCAAATCTATGGAATATGTGGGTCTTTAGGAACTCACTAACAGTATGAGCATCATCCTTCCTAGTGGTTTTGGCCTCAACCCACCTTGAAACATAATCGTCTGCAAGAAGAATGTACGAAAATCCATTAGAAGGGGGAAATGGTCCCATGAAATCGATACCCCAAACATCAAAGATTTCACAAAAGATTAAGGGATTTTGGGGCATTTCATTTCTTTTGGAGATTATGCCAAACTTTTGGCATGTGGGACATGATTGACAGAACTCATGTGAGTCCTTGAAGAGGGAAGGCCAGAAGAATCCAGAGTCTAGGACCTTTCAAGAGGTCCTTTGTGGTCCAAAGTGGCCACCTCTGGGAAGTGAGTGATAGAATTCTAAGATGGAAGAATGCTCATTTTCTTCAACACATCTCCTAATTATCATGTCTGCCCCAGTTTTCCAAAGTTTATTTTCTTCCCAAAAATAGTATTTTGAATCACTTTTCAACTTCATTTTTTGTTCTCTTGAAAAATTTTCAGGAAAAACACCAGAAACCAAGTAATTTACAATTGGGGCATACCATGGTAATTTTGGAGTGAGAGATGAAAGGTGCTCAATTGGAAATTCAGGATCAATGATTTCAGAATGAGGAGAATTAGGAATTCTACTCAAGTGATCAGCCACAGGGTTTTCTTTTCCAGGTATATCTTTTATTTCAATGTCAAACTCTTGGAGCATTAGAATCCATCTTATTAGCCTTGGTTTGGAATCACTTTTCTTGAGTAAGAACTTAATAGCAGAATGGTCTGTGAAGATGATGATTTTGGAACCTAAGAGATAGGGCCGAAATTTATCTAAGGCATAAACCACAGCTAAAAGTTCCTTTTCAGTCACAGTGTAGTGAGATTGAGTTTCATCCAATGTTTTTGAGGCATAATATATGACATGTGGAATTTTTTATCTTCTTTGACGAAGAACAGTCCCAATAGCTCTATCAGAAGCATCACACATCAATTCAAAAGGTAAGGACCAATCTGGGGGTTGGATTATCGGGGCAGATGTAAGAGTAGTTTTGAGTTCAATGAAGGCTCTCTTGCAAACCTCATCAAAATGGAAAGAGACATCATTTTGGAGCAAATGAGTGAGTGGGAGATAAATTTTACTAAAGTTATGGATGAATCGCCGATAGAAACCAGCATGATTGAGAAATGAAGAGATGTCTCGAACAGATTTGGGTTCAGGAAGTGATTGGATCACTTCAATTTTGGCAGGATCGACTTCAATACCATCTTTTGAAACTATGTGCCCTAGAACAATCCCATTTGCAACCATGAAGTAACATTTTTCAAAATTTAAGACAAGGTTACACTTGACACACTTTTGAAGGACTAGAGAGAGTGAATTCAAACAAGATTCAAATGAATCACCATAAATGGTGAAGTCATCCATGAATACTTCCATGGAGTGTTCAATGAATTCTGAAAAGATACTCATCATACACCTCTGGAATGTTGTAGGAGCATTGCAAAGTCCAAAAGGAATTATTCTATATGCATATGTTCCAAAGGGGCATGTGAAAGTAACCTTTTCTTGGTCCTGAGGTGATATTGGGATTTGAAAATAGTCGGTGTATCCATCAAGAAAGAAATAGTGTGACTTTCTGGCCAATCTTTCTAGAATTTGATCAAGGAATGGAAGAGGTTAGTGATCTTTTCGTGTTTCAGCATTCAATTTTCGATAATCGATGCATACACGCCATTTTTTCTTCTCTCGAGTTGTGACTACCTCCCCATGTTTATTTGTGACAATATTTATCCCACCCTTCTTAGGTACAACTTGAATTGGACTAACCCATTCACTATCAGAAATTGGGTAGATAATACCAGCTTGAAGAAGCTTGGTGATCTCTTCCCTAACTACCTCAAGGATCAGTGGATTGAGTCTTCTTTGTGGTTGTCTAATTGGTTTGGATGACTCCTCAAGATGGATTTGATGCATGAAAAGGGCAGGGTTGATTCCTGGTATTTCATCTAGGGTCCAACCTAAGGCCTTTTTTTCCTCTAACACTTGAACAAGTTTGGACTCCTCAGTTTCCGTAAGTGTGGCAGAGATAATGACAGGATATGAGTGATCATGGAAGAGGAATGCATATTTCAGGTGTGCAGGAAGAGGCTTCAGATCAATCTCATCTTTCACTTTTGGGCTCGATAAATCAGGAATGGAAGAAGGGACTTCAGTTGCTTCAGGTTCATTTTCCTTAATACTATCCAAGGCGGAGCAGTAGAGATCAGAATTGATGTTGAATTCAAGAGAGTTTTCAAGTTCCTCTAGATTGATGGAGTCTATGAATGAAAGTTCCACATCAACTTCACCATTTATGACTTGGTTAATCCTAGTTCATATTTCACAACATCCTATCTCTTCAGAACATGATGAACATGATGGAATGGGGTTCAATTGACTCTTAGAAGTGTCCTCAGAAGCATGGATTGAGAATGCAGAGTGATCCTCAGATGGGCATCGCATGGATTGGAAAATGTTGAACTTGACCAGTTGGTCACCGAATTCTATGGATAGGATGCCTGAATGGACATCAATCTTGGTTCTTGCAGTCATGAGGAATGGTCTTCCTAGAATTAGGGGAGATCGAGAAGATTTCATCTCACCTTCCATATCAAGGACATAGAAATCAGCAGGGAAGATAAGATCATTGACTCGGACAAGGACATCCTCAATTATTCCCTCAGGACTGGTTGTGCTTCGATTGGCTAATTGAATGACAACACCTGTTGGATGTAAGGTACCTAGACCAAGGTTGGAGAAGATGTATTTGGGCATGACATTAATTGAGACTCCTAGGTCTATTAGTGCATCATCGAAGTTGGAACTTCCAATTTGGCATGGGACTGTAAAGGTACCTGGATCTTTGCACTTAATGGGTATAGAATACTGGGTGGAAACATTTTCAAAGGTCCTAAGTTTCCTCTTATGGGTACACAACTCCTTGAGAAACTTGGCATACTTAGGAATTTGTTTTATGGCATCTAAGAGGGGAATGTTGACTTCAAAATGTCTAAACATGTCAAGAATTTCAGGATCAGGTTCAAAGGACTTCCTTGTTTTAGAAACATCTTGAGGAAAAGGAATTGGATTCCTAAGTGGAATGGAAGGAGGTGAGGGAATGGTTTCAGGTTCCTTTTCAAGTTTCTTTTTCTTTTCATTTTCTAGGTCAACATTCAAAGGAGGGCTAGAGGACTTATCTTGAGGAATATCAAGTTTCTTTCCTGATCTAAGTGCAATTGCACTTACATTACCCTTGGGGTTGGGTAATGGTTGAGCTGGGAGTTGGGAAGAATTGGATGGTTGTTGCTGACTAAGGTGGGATGCAAGTTGACCTATTTCAGTTTCAATGTTTTTAAGGCTAGAACGGGTGAAGGAGGCAAGATATTCCACTGCAATTTCCCATGGTTTCTTGGAAGAATAGGCTTGTCCCGGATTGGGATTACCTTGATTTTGGTTCTTGGGAAAGCGATTGTATTGGGTTGGGAATTGGGAAGGCTCATTCGGATAGTGGAATCCAGGAGGAGGATTGTTCCTTTGATGTTGAGGAACAAAAGGATAAGGTTGATGGAAGTTACCACCACCTTGACCATATTGGAATTGGTTTGGATTTTGAGGAGGTAATTGAGGGGGATGAGAGATGGTATTACCATACCTCAAGCCTGGGTTAAAGGTAGAAGAGAAAGGCTCAGAGTGAGGTTGGTTGAAGTTTCTAACCAACTGACCTGATTGTTGAGGGTTGGGGTTCCGCTGAGCATATGCTGCATTGAGATCCATTGGTTCGGATGGATCGGACTGATCCTCTTGAAGTTGTGGACATGTGTCTGTTGGATGAGCTGGGGAGCTACAGATTCCACAATTCTTGATAGGTCCAGGGAATAGTGACTATGGAGAAGATGAGGTTGGGGCTTTGGTAGCCACTGCTAGTTGATGCACAAGACCTGTAAGTTCACTCATCCACTCAGTCATCTTGTTAGGCTCTATGGATTGATTATCCTGGGCTTGTTTGACTTGAGCATGTGCTCGAGTATGGAATTGTTGTGTGTTTGCAGCCATGTTACTTATGAGATCTCTTGCAGCTGCTGGAGTTTTGTCAACAAGAGCACCGCCACTTGCGGCATCAATGAGGGTTCGCTCCATAGCCAATAACCCCTCATAGAAGTATTGGATCAAGAGTTGGTCAGGGATTTGGTTGTGTGGGCAGGTTGCAACAAGCTTTTTGAACCTCTCCTAGTATTCATGGAGTGATTCATTTGGGAATTGACGGATACCACTTATTTCCTTTCGGATGGAAGTGGTACGAGAAGCAGGAAATAATTATTCTAGAAAGAGACGTTTCATGTCATTCCATGTAGTTATAGAACCAGGAGGTAGGTAGTAGAGCCATGACATAGAAGTGTCAGTTAGGGAAAAAGGGAATGATCAGAGTTTGATTTGTTCTTCAGAAACCCCTTGAGGCTTCATGGTAGAGCACACCACCTGGAACTCTTTGAGATGTAGATGCAGATCCTCACCGGCTAGCCCATGGAAATGAGGTAGAAGATGAATCAAACCCGATTTGAGTTCGAAGTCAGCCTCTATGCTTGGATATTGAATACCAAGAGGTTGGTAATTCATATCAGGGGCAGCAAGTTCTTTCAATGTTTGTTCCCTAGGATTGTCCATATCGAATTCAATTGGTATGGCAATGATTGGTTCTTGGGTGATTTGGTTATCCCTAATGGTCCTCCTAAGTCGACGAAGAGTTCTATCAATTTCAGGGTCAAACAAATCCGAGGGATTGTTTGGGAGGCTATGGGTCATTCAGAGAGATTTAGAAAGGTTTAGGAAGGTGAGTTTTTCTCAATGTATTTTTTCAGTTTACGATTTTTATGAGAAGACGGGTTTTTCTTTGTGATTTTTTTTTCAATTTTTTTTAAAATTTTGTTTTTTTTTGTTTTTTTTTTTGACAATAAACAGAAACTAATGACTACTTAAAGCACCATCCCTGGAAATGGTTCCATTTGAAATGCAAGGCCGATTTTCGCCTATCGACTGGTCAAAGTTCCGGTGCTCTGCTAATGTGTATAGCAGCACTCGGGTCGAATCCTCGGCGATGATACTTTGAAATAGTCGTTTGTTTTTAGTTGATTGTATTCTGATTAGGGGTTTGTTTGCAGAGCTTAATTGAAATGACTAATTGATTATGATTGATTTAACAAAATGATAATGATTGGGGTGAGTTCATTATTAGGGAGTTAATCTTGTGAAATCCTTGAGCTTTTCTTTATATTGCATTTAAATTAACACCCACTTCACAAGTTGACGTCGATTAGAATTACTAAGTGTTAAAGCTTTAATCCAAGCCTTAACTTAACTAGGATTCTAAAATCAATCAGTACTTGTTTATGTTAGTATATTAATGGTTCCAGTAATCCATGGAAACCACATGCTAAACAGAAGATGTCATTAATCCATGACATATTATGTCCAACATATACAATGTTAAATTAATGAATACTCATCGAGAAAATACTCTCAATCACTTAACATCCCTAAATTTTGACTCACCCCAATGAGATATTTACACATCCATTTGGGTGTTTAATATTATGGTTATAATAATGATGATGATAAATTAAGAATAGAAGAAAAATAAAGGGATTAGAAAATAGTGGTACGTCGAACACACACACACGAAAAATGATGATAATTAAAAACAGATTTTTGATTGAATGAGGAAGCAAAATAAGGGAAGGATATTTAAATGAATTTAAACTATTTTAAGAACATTAATATTAAAATACAGAATGTGGATGAGAATAAGATATATTGAAGAAGTAACTTACATTAAAATAGAATTACAAGGAAAGAGAATTACAAGATTACAAAAATGAAGAACACGAAAGTAAGTGAAAACAAAGAGAGGAGGAAAGGTCTCTAAAGTAAAAACTTGAGTATGTAAGGTCCTACCAAGCCTTTGGAAAGTATTTGGTCGTTCCAATATGATCTCCTCTCTTCTGAAATGCCAACCCCTCTCAAGGAGAGAAGGGGAGAGTATTTATAGCCCAAGGAGTGGACTGTTTTCATTCCCAATCTGTCCTTCCACTTTCATCGCCAAGTTGGATATTCAGACAGCCGAATCTCCAAATATATCCTTCAAAGTTTTATATAATAAAGTTTTCTGACTACTTTCAAAATTTGGAGGCATTTGGACAAGTGGAGCCAAAGTTATGGCGGTTTTATTAAACAAAGGTAAACTGTCCATTTCTATCCATGCTTTTTCGATGGCCAAAATGTGAATGGATTTTGGAATAGGAAGATGCCTTCAAATACGAATGACTTCTTCAACAAAGTCGGCCACCTATATCTCCTATTGCACACTGAAAAATATCAGCTCGATTTGATGCTTACATCATGAGATATATCATGAATATTATACTGATTTTATTTCTCGGCCAGAATGGTGGGCTAGACTTCAAAGCTTCATTTGGGCCCCTTTTACTTGTATTTGGGTTCTGAAATTTTTATCATGGACCCCTTTAAATGTCCTCTGAACTGGGGAGGAGAATTAAGGTATTTGGACTTCTTTATTGAGCCCAGTAATTCGACCTTCATATATGGTCCAGTTTCTTCACAGTTTCCTTGGGCCTTATTGTGGGGTCCATATGACCCTTTAAATGGACGAATTTGCCAAATTTTACTTCTAATTAAATGTTTGAATTGTAATTGGGAACACTAAAAAACAAGAATCATGAAATTTGGATAAGTAGGGTGATAGTTATTGTTAAAACATTAAACAGACTTGAATCTGGGTAAATCCAAATAGTGCTCAAAAATTATATTTAATATTTAAACATTAATATTTCACAAAAAATATGCACATTTCATATAAAATCATTAAAGGGAGTATGTAAAAAGATATGAAAATATTAATAACATCAGAGAGCTAGCGGGTTAAAAGTTGTTAGCAGTTGGCTCTAGTCCAAGTGGGAGTCTGTTGGAGTTAGTGGCCTAGAACCAACTACTTTGTACTTTATTCATTAAATAAACATCTTATCACATCTTGATTGTTTTTCGACGTGAAAATTCATGTGATAATGTCCCATGGATAGTTGTTGCATTAAAGGGTCACAGCAGATCCCTACTATGATGAGAACCCAGAAGTGCCATAACACTGTTCTTGAATATATGTTCTATGGCCGGATGATGTTATTTGAGAGACACAAATAATACAAGCCATTAGGGTTGAGGACTCATAAAACTTTGAGGCACCTTCTCATGGTGTGCACCATTGGTAATATCCAGGAGGATATTATCAGAACGAGACCCGGCAGTAGGAAATCCACATTTCATCGTGTCATTGGATGTTCCTATCCGCGGACGTGTGTATTGGTATTTAGACTTTAAGATTTTTATTAATGGGAATTAACACTCACGCACTTAGATGTATTGATGAAAAGGTGAAGACACACTGTTCGCAGCGAGGTAGGATACATTGGGTGTGTCACGAGTAATACTGCATTAATAGATAATGCGAGAAAGGATTTGTCCCTTCTGTTCCATAACGAAAGTAGATATCTTAGGCCCTTTGATGGAATTGATATATCGTAAATAAATCCATGGCCATGGTAAGGTATGGGAGAGTTCAATTCTGGGATGTCAAAGAATGAATAATCAAGGACATGGGTTGGTGTCGCTAGCATGCAACCCACTTGATTAGAGATATCGAGACAAAGAGATTATATCACATAGTAAGCGTTCGTATGAGGTGACACGTCAATGCGGCGTCAACCTCTTTCTCTATGGGTTCCTTGGCGTGTTTCTAGACGCTAACCTTGGAATTTAGGCAGGCTCCAACTAATGACACTGAGAAAGGGGCCTAGAGGTTCACACACTAAGTGTGTCCATGTATCCTAGTTAAATATTAATTTAACAAGTTAAATAAATATTATTCCCAACTGTGGTTTAATAATTATTTAAGGATTCCTGATTGCATTTATTTGGACACTAGTTATTCGAGAGAATATATTGTGGGAGAAATAATATGTTTATTAGTGAGTAATGCAGTTACATTTATTTAAGAAATAAATAGCCATTACTCAAGGTATAATAAATGTGGTGGAGGAAATAAAGGAAAATGGAAAATAAAAGTACACACCATGTATATTAAATATATATGCCGTGTAGTTTTATAGAAGACGAGTACATGTCATGTGATTATATGGCGTGTAGTTATTTCCAGTCAGGATTTTGAGGATATAATATTGTTTTATTAAATGATATTTATTATAATCAGCGTGGGCGCATGTCAAGGAATTAATACTTCGACATGGGGGTTTTCAATAAGAGTTAATGAAATAAATAAAATGTGTAACACGTTTATTTATTGTCATAACTATGTAAACCTCAAACCCAATTATAAATATCCTCACAACCCCAAAACATTTCCCAATAATTGTGCACAATAATACTAGAGATTTCTTTCAAGACCGAAAGAACTACTTTTTCCAAGAACGCTCTCAAGACCGAGAGAGATCCTCCTCCATCGGATCAAGGAGATCGAAGGCGGAAATCGCAAGAGAAGGTTCTTCCATGCTAGCACCCCGAGATCCCTTCGGCGACGTCTAGAGATACGCGACACATGTGTGGATCACCTCTAGAGGAATCCTACACTTGGATTCTACGACAAAACGATGGATCACAAGATCGTGACTGAAGACATCATCGAAGAAAGAATTCCACCAAGGTAATTATTTTGAATTAATTAAATTAATTATAACCAACATATGATGATCCTATCTCTATGGTTCTAGGACTCCCTCTATTTTTTTCATTCTTCATTCTATTCTGAAGATCGGGCATTTTATATCCTGACAGATCTCGGTTTGAACATTGTTTAACGCTAAAATCAAAGTTGGGAAATCCCACCAATGTGCTTTTGCTGCGCCCGAAACCTGCACTTCCTTCATATGGTTTTGGAGTTTTTTCTGACACAGTGATATTGTCACCAAGCCTGATTGATCATCCCACTTCCTAGACAATTAACACTTTAATTCAGAAGGCTTTGATTTCTTCAAAGGGGTGGCACCTTCAAAGAGACACTACCTCCGGACCTTTTTTGTACTACGCACCTCGAACCTTAGAGGGGGTGCAGTGGAAGCCTCATCAGACATCCCATTGTTACTAGAGCATCGCAGGGAAGGCTATAGTGAATGATCATCATGGTTGGTCATCTCGACGGGACCTTCGTTCTGGAGACTCATTTATCTTGCATTGGGGGTGCCCCTTTTGGGTTCTCCAGAGTTGTGAAGATTTATAAGACGATTTATAGGTTATGGGACTGTATGAGGCTGTATGGGTTTCTCAGACATACACCCATCATCCTACTACCCTTATTTCATAGCTCTTATGTAGTTAAAGTCCAGATACCAACACTTTCTATCTGACCCACAGGGAGGTTGGCACCAACCTTTGGGACATCCAGATTATTTCTGAAATCCATATCGTTTGCGACATGTATGATGAATTTCTTCCTCCCCCCGCTATTTGGGATGATAAGAACCCCCCCCCCCCCCCCCCCCGCCTCCCTCGGGCAAGGAAACTCATCACCTAGGTGAAGACACTTATGAAGGAAGGTGATCTCTTTCTAAAGCAGGACATTCCATTTGACGACTGGTATGGTGCTTTCTTTAAGCATACTAGTCTCGAGCCCGATCCACGGAGACCCATGGCTTGTCCCACCAAAGCCACCCGAATTTGAGTAGGTACTAACTGGTCCACCTTATATGTGGGGGATTTTTAGAAATGAGGATGGGGGATCACCCCTAACGTTGATCGTTTATTTTAACTGGTGACTTTCTTGGACATTTTCTTGAGTGGGTGGATTTTTTCCAGTACGGGAATTTGGTGGTCTAAGAGCCTCAACCTTTATCATAGTTGCTCAGTTGGCCACTGGAAAATGCATCAATTTGGATATCCATGTGTTGGCCATGATATACCACCTGTTGGGCCGAATCAGTGAATGGGGTTCACCCTAAGGAATGGTTGGCCCTTTTCAAATTTTATAGGGATGGATGAGAGGCCACATAGGGGTTTATTCCTTCATCAATTCCTTACCAATCTCGCATTTGACCCTCTGACCGTATCTTCAGGGAACCATCATGGTCATGCCAGTGGCTTGGGCCACACATGATATGCAAGAGGAGAAGACTGAATGTAATGATCATGAATTAATGGATTTCCTCATTTTTTATGAACGTTTCTCTTACCACCCATATGATTCCCCTATCGGTACCATTATGAAAACTGCACATGAAGAATTCATCAATTGAGGTTACTTATTTTATTTGTGAGAAGGCATCCTGGTTTATTGTATCATAGGGGAACTTATATACGAGGGCAATACACCCTACAAGTTTAGAAGGCAATTCAACTGCTTTCAGAAGTTGTGCCCTCCTTCTCTTACAAGTGATCACCAGGAGAAACATCTGATGATAGCCCATCAATTTTGGTTGATGTTTACCTAGGAAGACACCTAGATCCTGGCCAGGCTTCCAGATCTTGGGGATTCTATGTCCTAGGATACCAAGAACTATGTTATGGCCTGGGTTAAATCATACCTTGATGGCCAATTAGCTAACATGGTTCCCATTGTGGAAAATTCTAGGGAATCCAAGGAGAAGGGAAAGGTGAATAAATAGGGTGTTGATGAGCACCCTCAACCTAGAAAATTTATTATATGGTTTCTTTGCTCCCTTCATGGGAATGTTTTGAAAGATGGGGTTAAGTCCTCAGAGGTAGTCGAACAAGCTGTTGGAGCTACTGCTGAGAGTCCATCATCCATTCCTTATGAGGCCAATTTTCCAATGTCCTAGAGGCAATGGGACCTTTTTAAAGGTCATGCATCTTCCCATGGCTGGTCCTCTTGTGATTTATGGAAAGTCATCCAGACTAGGGAAGTTTCCCTTACTGATATTGGTTTCGTGTTAGCACTGACTGACGTTTATTTCAGTGTGGATCCAGATGAGGTGGGTTGCTACCTTAAGGACCTTGAGACCGTTATCCACTCTCGAAGTGATTGCTGCAAGAACTCGCATTGGGTACTTTCCCTATTGAGACTCAAAACCACGCATGAGGATGACGATGTCGTTGGCTTGCCTACTATGGCCGCCACAAAATAGGATTCGCATTTGCCTCCATAATCTCATAAAATCTCCCCTTCCTGAGTTCTTGAGTTTGCAGTGATGTCTGGGAAACATTTTCAATTCTAGAAGCCTTCCTAACATCCTCATATTAATCCTCCAGTGTTGGCCATCCCAATTACGGCTACATTTCCGAAAGCCTGAAGATTCATTGATGAATTGAAGGTAAGCTCCTCAGATGAAGATATATGTAGGCTTCTTCAGAGGGAATGCATTGATCATTCAGAATTTGGTGGAGCCATTTCTCTTTCTATTATTTCAGTTGATGGAGAACCTGAGGAGGTGGCAGGTTACATGGCTGGAATATATAGGTGTCTTCATTTTCTTGTGGAGAGATGTTCCTAGTCAGAATGCATGGCGCTGATGGCAGTATTTCCTCGGCCGATGGGAGAGTTATTTTTTTCAACATTTGACCTTAAATACATTTATTATAGTTATTCTGAGATCTTCCCCCTTTCCCTATTGATTTTCAAGGCCCTACCGGATCTCAGGAGACATCTTTTTCTCTTATTTATTTTTTCATAGGTAGTGTAGCTGGGGAGTACGCCCCCTCACTGGTAGGGGGTACTACTGATGGATCTCCTAGAGCTCAAGAGAATATGTAGGATGTGATTTCAGGCCCTTAAAGGGTGATTCCACCTCCATATCCTCTTTGTGGTCTTATTCAGGAGCTATCTCACCAACAATAAAATAAGCGCAAGCAAGACTCCCAGTTATCGAAGCGTGTTCAAATGGGGATCAAAAGTAAGTGTTTGCTCGCCTGGTTATTGAACCAAATGTCCTTAACTTGTTGAATCACAAGTATATATTTGTATTTTGACGTAGGGCCTATCGGTAACTATACTTCGACCACTCATGCATCTATTACTCTTGTCCCTCATAGTGTAGAGGAAGGGTCTCCATAAATTGTGTTTGACCAAGGCAGGGAAACAATGGCATATGAAGGGGTCGAGGGTGCTGTTGACCTTTCAAATGTGTCTACTCCCACTCGACCAATTTCTTCCCCAAAAATGGAATGTCATCCAAAAGTTTAGGGCTCACATGATTTTGCTGAGCCAGCTGTCATAGAGAGGGACAGGGTGATCTTTGTAGTGGGTGCTGAGTCCAATGATGAACAGAAGGTTTTGATGGATCTTGGAGGAGATTCGAATATTATTGAGCCAATAAATCACGACCGAGTGGCTTTTATCCCTGTATAGGGAATTGATTCAGAAGATGATACTCCACCTGCTTATGGTGGCTTTGGGGAAGTCAGGGTTGGGGAGGATGATGTTCTGTCCCCTGAAAATCTGTAGCGGGCTATCGTGTAATTTTTTCCAATTTAGAGAGGGGTTATGTTCTCTGCCCCTGGTGTTCTGATACTGGTATCCTTATCTAGAATGACTATCCCCAAAAGTCTTACAATAATTAGTGACCTTTTAAGGGCCATCTTGAGAACTACAGTTTCAGCCAATCATGACCCTCGATCCTCAGTACTCTCACATATCAATGGAGCACGGATGATGATTGAAGATGTAGCGCCACCTATTTTGGAAAGCGATACTGTTTTGGAAGTGGGAGGAATTCTCATCTCCTCCTCGTCCTCAGGATTACAACCGTAGGCCTTGGCAGTAACGTAGGACGCTCATACTTTGACATCCATTATAATTACCAGAGATGAGGCTACCGCCGGGCCAAGTCATGTTATTACTACTGAATCAAGCCCCCCACTCGTAATGTTCATTCCTGACTACATTTCATCGTCAGGGAGTGATTCTATGGCTGATCAAGAAGGCCTGCTCGATTTTTGTCCAACATGGAAAAATACATGGAGAAATATCTGGAGATTAATCTCCCAGACTCCATTTACTGAGATACAAGTGACATTTCCCAAGTTAAACTGCAAGTTTGTAGTTCTAGGATTTGGTGGGTTTAACTATCATAGAATTTAAGAAAAAGTAAGGCAAGTGGTTGTTGTGTGGGCGACAACTATTATTCTCGAATCTCATCATTCTGAGGCAGAGTCGGCAACATATATTACTGCTACACAAAAAATCTGTGTTGACGAAGATTCCACTCGTGCTGGAATGGTAGCAAGGTTGCAGAGAAAACTTATAAAGAAAGAGTCCTTGACGGTACAACTTGACCAGTATGTGGAGCAACAAAGCCCAAAACTGGAGCATCTCCAGCATGAGTGTGCTCGGGCCACATCCACTATTGAGGAGGGGAATTGTAAAGAGAAAGAGGGAGATAGGATTGGTCTCCAAGCTATGAGGGAGGCGGAGGTTGTGCGGGGGAGTGCAGTGGTCGAGAATTTAAATTTATTGAAGATCCGCCAAGCGGTTGACGAGTCTCATGGATCGTTGGTGCATCTTTGTGATATCATCGAGCATCTCTTGTAAAGTGCTTTTCTTTCTTTTGAGGAGAGTCTCTATGATGAGGATGCACACCATATATATCTTATGAAATATGACGGAACCAGTTTTCCTTGGGAACCTTTTTCTTTACCTATTCCTTCTATTTAAATTCTATTTCAATCAGGCATTGATTTTAAACCATAACTTGAAATCATTAAACTAGAATAATTGAATTGGGACCTAATTTTTGCTAGAGCCGCATGACTCAAAGAGCATAGTTTGACTATCATTGAGGTTTTATTGATCACCTCATGAACTTTTATTCCTTCTTCATTATAACCCAAAATTTTTCCTAAGCCTGCAGGGCATGGGCTTAGAGGGTTTCACATGACTTTTTATTAGGCTTCCCTTTGTGGGTTTTGAACCTAAGAATCATTACTCCTTTTCTGATGGATCAATGTTTCCCACTTTTTTTAACGGACATATATTTGACATTTTCCTAGAGGTTCCCTTTTACAAACTTTTCCTCAGGAATGTATGGTGTCTTTTTTTGTTGGAAGTTCACTGTCCTACCACCCAAACTTATTACTAATGTTTTTGGTCAAACAACTTTGACTAGACTTAATGGGGTAGTGCCATGACTCAGGACCATCATCCAGGAATGTTCTAATACCTTTTAGACATGGATTAAGGATTTTTCTTGACCCTTTATTTGTGTAATCTGGACATGCATGAGGCTCAGGAGCCAGATTAGGTGTACTGAGGTAGGAAAAGACTCTCCTAGGGATGAATTTACCTTTGAATGATGGTCATTTTGTGGGAGACGTATGTAAAGCCACTGAGTCATGATATGCATAGTCAAGCAATGGTGTCCGCTTGATACTGGCCTTCCAATTCTGTTAGCCTGATGGGATTTTCATCATTTTGAATTTAATTGGAAACTGAGAACCACAGTGGGTGGCTGACTTGAGTAGTGGTGTATGAAGACATTAGGGACATTCATGTCAGACTTGAGTGGGAAACTATTCCCACACGTTTCTTTCTTGCATGAGGGAGATCTGGTGAATGATCAAGTCAATTAATAGTCATATTTAGGTTAGGGTAAATTGGGAAGAAGGAGGTACATAAGCCATCATCTATGAGTCTTCCAAATATGGGGGGGTCAGAAGACATTAATTTCATTTGAAAATACAAAAGATAGAAAGGACTCCCCTAGGGATGAATTTTCCTTTGATTGATGAACATTTTTTGTGGGAAACCTATGCGGAGCCACCAGGGCATGATGTGTAGAGTCAAGAAAGGTGTATGTAGGACATTAGCCTTCCATTTTGAATGGATATTGAGGATTATAGAGATTGGGTTCTTTCTAAACATGGTATGTGAACTTTAAAGAGGGTTTCACTTATGCATCAAAAAGGGGACTTTTAACTCAGCCTCTTAGGGGAATCCTTGAAACAACTGGGGGAACTCTTATTTTGTTTGCGGATCAAATTCACGCATATGGATGGGATATCTTTAGAATCATCCAAAGATACCAGAGATGAATTGCACCCATATGTTCTGATATATCTGGGATATATGTATGGAGGAAAGTGTAAACCATGACTTTAAGGTCCCCTGAATCAGGAGGAATGAGAAGAGGCTTGTAAGTCGTTGGGCATACCGAGATAGGAGAGGAATCTCCTGGGGATGAATTTACATTTGATTTATGACCATTTCTTAGGGAAACATATGTCGAGCCATTGCTTCATAATGTGCATAGTCAATCAAAGGTGTCCACATGACACTGGATTTCCATCCCGAATGTCCTTGGAGGGTTATGGGGATTCATGATCACTAAAAGCATGGAGTTTGGAATATGGAAGGAATGTATTAGGAAATATTGGGGATATTTAGACTATGATTTACTCATGGAATCAGGTTTCCCTTACACAGAACTGACTCATACATAGGGTGAGGCATTCATTTCACATTCGAGATACCTAGTTATTTAACATCACATTGTCAGGACATACGGTTCCTCCTGGGGGAAGGATCATGACATGCCTTTTAGGGTTGTGATACTAGGACCAAATTATTGGACTATTTTTTCATAACGCCATAGTGGATCTCTCGCTGAAATCCTTAATAACATGTGAGCCATGCTCAGTGTGAGAAACAAGGGATTACGAGGATTCTGTGTCGTTATTTAGGAATAGAAAAATCATCATTATAGGGCACTTTTTTGCTTAAACCACAATGAAGTAGTTTTAATGTCAAAAAGTAAGGACGATTTTGGCCATGCAGTTTAATGTCATGTGGTGAGGGCGATCTTTCCCATGCAGTTTAACGTCGTGCGGTGAGGACAATTTTGGCCTTGCAGTTTAAGGTCATTCAGTGAGGATGAATTTGGCCTTGTAGTTTAACGTCGTGTGGTGAGGAAGATTTTGGCCTCATAGTTTAATGTCATGCGGTGAGGACAATTTTCTATTGTAAATATCTTCAAAAATTTTAGGTTATTCACAATCAGGATGTTCTGGTGTTCCTTATATGTGATTGATGATATAAGGTGTAATCCATAGTCCTAGGGGGGAACATGAATCATGACGGATGACATGTTTCTTGGAAGCTATTGGGATTACTCACTAGCCATCAACTCGCATACATGGTCATTTTAAGATTGTCTCGCATACCTGGTGGTTCACGGATCATCTCCCATACCAGGTAGTTCTTGGTCGATCTGCTCCACATACCTTCCCTGGTGATGGTATGTGGGCCACTTAAAAACCTTGAAAACATGAATTCATTCAATCTCCTTCAATGAATTGAAATTCAATTTGAGTTCTTTCGTCTTGATAGACATGTATAAGCACTTGATTCATTTTTTAAAGCAGTCAGGGGTGAATTTCCTCCTCTTGGAAGAATTTTCAGAACCGTACAAATGCCCTCCATCGGAATGGTGTCCGTTTAGAATGAAAAGGGGAGTATTCTGACGTTAAAACCCTTTTGAACTGAAATGGTTCATAGCTGAATGGGTAGACATGATAGGAAGGGACCACACCTATATATAGGGGCCCATGTCATTTGTCTTATACCATTTCTTGTGGAAAAAAGAACTCTCTAATTTCTAGGCCTCCTTTTCTCTCACATACCATGCTTCATGCAAAAAATCTTGTTCGTGAACTGCTTCGTATGTTCTGTGGACTGATTTCCTTGTTGTTTCTTCATCAGCATACCATATTTTGGATTCTGTGAATGAGACTGTGGAATTTTAAAACATTAAATTCGGATTTAGAGTGGAATAATGCTATGTGATTTGATTATTTTCATACCAAACATAGATCGGTGATCTGAACTTCAAAAACTATTAATACAAACTTAAATTTTAATCCAAAACTTCTAAACGTGAACATAACTGAGGTCGAGTTTCCCAATTTCATCATTCCGTGAACCTTAGAAACCAGCTATATTAAGGCATAAATACCTGCCGATTCACTTGAAGCCCATCAAACAAATAGGGTGGCACTCATCTATACGCAGGCACAAACACCTACTAATGCATTCCAAGACCTCCATCTAAATAGTGCGTCAACAAAATATGTGCAGAGTCAAGTTCATGTGGATACATACAAAGCCCATGAGACAAATACAACAAAAGAGAGTAGATGAAAATCCTCTCTTGAATATGAAGACCACCAGTCAAATATGGTGGCAACCAGAGAAGATAACAGGTGACAGACTCATTCCTCTGTCCTGGCACAAAAGAACTGCCAATATCTACTAGCAACTCATGGAGTACTAGAGCAGGAAAAAAATCCCGTCGCGACATCAGAATGGACCCTCATACTCATTCCATCCAAATATGTATCCCATAATAAAATGTAAATGATGGAATATCGGACGTTGATTCCAGAACATATCCTCGAAACACGCAAAGATATCATTGTGTCGGTGGAAAAAGTGAGAAATCGGGCCCACGACCTGGTTCCCTCAAACAGAATGACTCACTCACAAAATGAGTTAGTCACTCCAGAGCAGTTATGCATCCTTTCTCCAGTCCAAGAGGGTTAAAGGAAATATCCCATGACATACAAACAACCAGATCAGGAACAAATACCCATTCCAAATGGGGGACACCGGTCCAACGTGGTGGCTGCTCCTGGGCAGGCATATATCCCTGCCAAAACTCAAGATGCATGTCGACATATCCTGAAAACAAAACGGTACCCAACAAGACAAGGAAACCTATATAATGGCCATTACCAATAGTAGATGGCCCCGATTACCCACAAGATAGTGCCCAAAAATGATAGGCACCAAAGGCAACCAGAAAATGAAGAGCACATACATGACCCTGATCTGCTAGAAGCTGGGGTTCTTGACCCCCTCAAACATATATCAATAAAGGCACAAGACCCTTTTATTCCATTACCAAATTATGGAAGTGGATGTAGCAGTTTTGAAGGTCCTCCCTACTATGTCACTACCAGAAGCACTGAAGGACCTGCACAGAGCACCCACGGGGGCTCACTCTGTGGGTCAAGAATGATTGATCACGAGAACCTATCTCCTGATGCGCGTTGGGGTAGACCTACCCTCAACCTGAAGATCAGACAGTAAGAAGGTTCTCCCATTTTTTTGTCCACCCTAATGGTCCCCCAATGGTATACACTACATATATACTTCTCCCTATAGTCATATGTCATGTCATGATGGTTTTCCTCCCCATGATGACAGTCATTACAAAGGCCCTCCCTGCAATGAAAGTTGTTGTGATGGTCCTCCACATAGTAACACCAAACAACAAGAATGTCCTCCCCTCATTGCAGTACATCCTGAAGGACCTCTCCTAGATGCACACTATAGAAATTATCCATGCAACAAGTTATCAGGTCACTATGGTAGTCCTCTCCATGATGACAGTAATTGTGAAGGACCTTACCACAATGGCAGTTGTTGTCATGGTCCTCCCCTCGTTGACATCAAGTAGAAAGAAGGTCCTCCCCTTGATACAGCCCACCATGGAGGTCCTCCCTAGGGTATATTCCACAAAGAAATTTTCTACGGTCGAGCATCAAGTTGAAATAGTAATCCTCACCATTGTAGCACCAATTGTGAGGGTCCTCCACACAATCAAACTTCTTATTGGCAAGAAGGCCTCCCCTTTCTGTAACAAATATGATAATGCCAGCATATGCTGAGGCCCTTGGAAAGGATTCAGAAACATCAGGCACTCCGTCTATAATGAGTGACATTTGTTCTCAACTAGAGAATGGCCTGGGGCCACACTCATCTTCTAAGCCACCCCTGTGGCGTCCGCAAACCAATGAGGCACACACCAGCCTGATTTCTTGGAATGAAATTATTAAGAAGCGGTTGAGCTGGGAATACCAAGTAGAGGATCCTTGGGAAGAATAGCACCATGATATGTTTCTTGTGATAAGACAACTAGCTAGGGATAATATACTAGTGATATATTGGCCTACGACCACTTATAACTACGATATACCCAGATAGTTTTCGGGGAAAATTCACACATGACATTCACCTCAATATATGGATGAGTCTTCGAAAGATGAATGAATAATTCCAAACCATACGAAGGGTATGTGGACTATGACAGCACGATAGAGGATCTTTTCCATCTGATCGACTTGGAATCCCTCCCATCCGTAAGGAATCCACAATCAGAAAGGAAAAAAAAGAAAATCCTTGTACTGTATTTCCTCCATGCACTGCATAAATTGGGTCGCCTCATTGGCAATGCCCTAGCTGGAGTTCACATTTAGGGATGGGGAGAACATGGATATTTTCACTTCACCCCACATCCTGTTCAACATTCCACATTGGAAATGAAATCCTTCAATGTTTTCACCCAGAGGAAACAATCAAGTGAAACTTTTATTCAGATAAGATTGGACACTCAACAAAAACCAGACCAGATTAAGTCTGAAAAGCATCAGGGCCAAAGGGATAAAGCCATCGAAAATCTTATGAGTTAGGAAATTAGGAACATCTAGAAGTCTTTGATAAAACACTATTTTGTTGAATATTTTATTGATAATAAATGAAATAACTTCCTCACATTGTGTTAAATATGTTTATTTATAAAATATTTGGGATTTGACCATTCATTTGAAAATTTGGTGAAAATTCCAGTTTTACCCTTAATAGTGAACTGTAGTATTTAGAAGATAACTATTTTTATATTTATTATTTGAATTTGAAACTTTTTAAAAGTGTTCCTAACTTAATGTTATACAACTTTCATTCAGGACAATAGAGATAAAGAGTGCATTTGGATGGAGTAATTGGGCCATTAATCCAATGGTGGGCTGGACTCGGCAGAATGGACATGGGTTCTGTATTTGGGTCATATGTTCTTCATCAGGGCTTGTATTGAGCCCAAATTTTGATGAAAGCTCGGGGAAATGATTTGGAACAAGTCATCCATCTGAAAGGCCGGTCAATTCACGCGTTTTGGAGGTCAAATGGGCGGTGAAAGTTTGAATAAAATATTTGGCCGAATTTCCACATTCACACTTGAAACCACTTGTAACCTCTCCTCCCCTCCCCTCTATAAATTGGACTTTTTCTCATTTGTAGGGGTTGGGAAAGTGAATTAAAAAGTTTAGGGTAGAGGAGAAGTGGATCCACTCCAATTCTCCAACCATTTCAATAAGGGTAGTTCTTGAATCAAGGATCCCTTCGACGAAGCCTTCTTCTTCTCCTTCATGTTGTAATGATTTTGTTTGTGTAATAAACTTCATTGTTCTTCTTTTATTTCTTCTATTTTCTTCTCTTTTGTTTAAATTTCTTCTCTTAATCTTCCCCTTTGGTCTGAAATTCTTGAGTAGAAGCGTTATTGGGTTATACCCATTATAAACCTTTGCACATGCAAAACGCTTCTATGATGATTACGCCACCCATGAAAGAGTAGTTATTTTTAGTAATCGATCGACCTCTATCCTTATTCATTCATTTATTTTGAATCAATGAGATACTGTAATTAAAATATTATGATCTATTAATTGATTTTTTAATTTAAATGAAACTAAGCAAGCAATTGAATAGTTAACACAAAACACGCGAGGTCGGGAATTGTGTGAACTGTGAGAGCGCAACCTTAACCGGCAATTCAAAACCACACGGGATCAATTTGCAGAGTTCAAATACAATACCTAAACTCAATTAATCCTCATTTCCAGAGTGTTTATGTGCCTTAATTTACCACTAAACATAAGCTAATCTTAGAACATCAATCAAAGCAGGGTGTTGCGATTGCATGTTCCGAAGTGAGCCTAAGGTTAAATTCACTTCATCTTCGTGGTAAAGTTAACTCTCGTAGGGTTTGAGGGATAACAAATTAAAGGATCATAAATAAGTGAATATTAATTTAAATGATAATTATTAATAAATTATTGAAGAGGTAGAGTTAGATCGATTACACCTTTTAAAATATTTTCTAAAAAAACATCTTTTTGTTGTGTCATTTTAATCAAACTTCATTTCAAAACTAAAAACAAAAAAATATATATACAATATTCTTCCAGAAAACTTTTTCTAGATTCATAAACTATAACCAACCCCCATCCTTTCAAATAGTGTTTTTATTCTCTTTTATTTTATTTTTAGAATACCTTTAAAAAGTTGTTTTAAATCTTCTTCCTCCTTTGAGAGACGACCTTGGTCAGCCACTCTGTTGCATCTACGTACCCCAAAATCACACTAATCATTTGAGGGTGCCCACGACAACGCTCTATCAAATTGGAACCGTTTCCGGGGAGGAAAGTAATTTATTCAACCATTTAGAGGTATTTCTTTTTTTTCATTTTATTACTTTCTTCACCTCTCTCTTTCATCTTTACCCTTTATCAAGTTTTCATTTTTTTCATCCTCTTATTTTCTTTTTGGACCATCAACTCAACTTCTCATTTTTATTTTACTATGGTCCACTCACATTCTTTTAATTTTTATTTTATTTATGACATGAACTAATCCCGAAGATCTCTTAGATCTTGACCCTGAGATTGAACGTAGCCTTAGGGCTCGAATCAGACATTCTCAGTCTACGAGAAGTTTTAATATTCAACCAGTTGGTGAATTACTCTCTTTTGGAAACATTGAAATTGAAAGCAATTCAAATTCAAACATAAAAGAGGAACCAATGGCTAGAAATAATGGAAATGAACTTAATAGAACCATTAGAGAATTGGCTACACCAGATATTAACTATCAACCAAATTGTATTGCTTACCCAAATCTCGAATCGGACTTTGAATTAAAATCTGGATTAATTAACCTTCTTCCAAAGTTTCATGGCTTATCTGGTGAGGATCCCAACAAACACCTTAAGTAATTTAATGTGGTTTTCTCAAATTTAAAACCAATAAATGTTTCTGAAGATCAAATTAAATTAAGAGCATTCTCATTCTCACTTGATGGAGCTGCAAAAGATTGGATGTATTATTTGCAACCTAAAGATGTAACATGCTGGAATGATTTGAAACGTCTTTTATTGCAAAGATTTTTTCCAGCATCAAGGACAACATCCATTAGAAAGGAGATATCGGGGATCAAGCAAGCCCAAGGGGAGTCAATGTATGAGTACTGGGAGTGATTCAAGAAGTTATGTGCAAGCTGTCCGCATCACCAAATCAGTGAGAAACTCCTCATCCAATACTTCTACGAAGGACTCAAACCCATGGAGAGGAGCATGGTTGATGCTACAGTTGGAGGAGCATTGGTGGACAAGACACCAGCAGCCACATGTGCATTGATCTACAAGATGGCCCAAAACTCCCAACAATTTGGTGATCGAGGTACACCACATATCAGGGGAGTACATCAGGTAAGTCCTTCTTCTCTTGAGAGTCATTTGATTGATACCAAGTTAGAAGAATTGACAACTATGGTGAGGCAAATTACTTTGGTACAAAAGAAATCTATACCCCCTTCTTCAAGGCCTTGTGGCATTTTCACTGAGACAAGCCACCCAACTGACTGTTGCCCACAACTACAAGAGACAGAGGATTGCACAACAGTATTCCCAGGGAGACCATTTCAGCAGCAACAACAACCATATCCCCAAAAGAAGTTTGATTCATTTGCTCCAACATACAACCAAGGGTGGAAGGATCAATCAGACATGAGGTATGGATCTAGACAACAACAAAGGCCACCCTTTCAACAAAACTTCCAGCAGCCTCCGCCTTACCAGTAGGGTTTCCAACAACCCCAAACAAGATTTGAAGCTCAAACATCAACAAGCCAACAACAAGGGAATACCCCACCCAAGGTAGATTCTAACACTGATGACCTTTTGAAGAAAATTGTTCTTAATCAACATAATGATCTAAAGAGTCAAGGTTCGGAGCTGAGGGAGTTGAAGACTCAAATGAGCCAGATTGCTACCACCCTCCATGAACTTGTGAGTATGAATTCTGGAAATCTACCTTCCCAACCCACTCCAAATCCAAAGGGTAATGTTAGTGCCATAACATTGAGAAGTGGGAAGCAAATGAACGATATATTTGGACCTACCATTCCACTGGGATTCACCTCTACTCCAGAGAAGCCGCATTCCATACCAACTGATGAGCAATCCAAGGAGAAAGATAAAGGTAAGAAAAATATTGATGATGTTCCTCCTAAACCCCTTACTTTTCCAAACAGGGTTGTTCAAACCAAGAAGATGGATGAATAAGCAATGAAAAAGGAGGTTTTGGACACATTCAAGCGTGTGGAGATCAAAATTCCTCTACTTGAATCCATTAAGAAAATCCCAAGGTATGCCAAATTCTTAAAAGAACTCTTTACCAATCGAAGAGGGTTCAAGGGAAATGAGAGGATCAACCTTGGAAGGAATGTCTCAGCACTCATTTCACCAACTCTGGCAATGCCAAAAAAGTGAAAGGATCTAGGGACATTCACCATCCCATGCACCATAGGGGAGTTTCACTTTTCTGATGCAATTTGTGATTTAGGTGCTTCCATAAATGTGATGCCTCACTCTGTATTCTCTTCCTTGAAGGTTGGTGAGTTGAAGCCGACAAGAGTAGTGTTGTAGTTGGCGAATAGAGCTACGACATATCCAGCGGGAGTCCTTGAGGATGTACTTGTCTGGGTAAGAGACATGATATTTCCAGCAAACTTCTATGTGCTTAACATGGAGGATGATTAGGTAAGTTCCCATGACCCCATTATCTTAGGTAGGCCCTTCCTCAAGACTGAAAAAACTATCATAAATGTCAATGAGGGTACACTTTCCATGGAGTTTGGAGATGAAGTTGTGATATTTAATGTTATGGATTCCATGAAGTACCCCTCAGAGGACCATTCTACTTTTGTTATCTCCCATTTTGAACCACCAAATAAAAACTCCATAGAATTTTATTGTCCTATGCTTAGGGAGATTATGAGTATTGGTTCGAGTTTGATGTCTAAGAGCACTTCCACACATGTTGCTGATACAAAATCCTTTCTTGGATTTGATTTTGATGTGGATACATATTCTGATTTTGATCATGTTCACTCTGATTATGACATGGTTGTTGAGTATGCTGATGGATTTGATGCTTCATTCTCTGATTTTGATGATGTCTATTCTGATACTGATGATCTTTGTGCACATATTTCAGTTCCTTCCATGTCTCCATCCATACTACACCCTCCTTCATTATAACTCAAGCCATTTCCACCAAATTTGAAATACTCATACTTGTTGAGTGGTGAGAGATTACCTGTTATCATTGCTAATAATCTCCCTTTTGAACATGAAGAAAAGCTTTTGAATATTTTGAGGGAGAACATCAGGGCGATTGGGTGGACCTTGGATGACATATCAGGTATTAGCCCCTCCATTTTCATGCAAAGGATTCTCTTGGATGATGGGGCTAAACCAGTGAGACAACCACAAAGGAGACTCAATCCCACCCTCCTGGAAGTTGTTAAAAAATAAGTTGAGAAATTGCTCGAGGCAGGTATAATCTTTCCCATTTCAGATTCTCAGTGGGTAAGTCCTATTCAAGTTGTGCCTAAGAAAAGTGGTGTTACTGTTGTTAAAAATGAGAAAGATGAGTTAGTTCCAATGAGGGTGCAAAATAGTTGGCGTGTGTTTATTGATTATAGGAAACTAAATCAGTCCACTCGCAAGGACCATTTCCCCCTCCCATTTATTGATCAAATGCTTGAGAGAATAGCTGGGAAGACACACTATTGTTTCTTGGATGGATTTTCTGGATATTTTGAGGTTCCTATAGCTCCAGAGGATCAGGAGAAGACTACATTCACCTATCCCTTTGGCACATTTGCCTACCGGAGGATACCATTTGGACTTTGCAATGCCCCAGGTAACTTCCAGAGATGCATGGTGAGTATTTTTTCTGATTTTATTGAGACATGCATGGAGGTATTTATGGATGATTTTACAGTGTATGGGTCTTCATTTGATGAATGTCTAATTAGTTTGGGAAAGGTGTTGAATTGTTGTATTGAGAAGAATCTGGTCCTGAAATTTGAAAAGTGTCATTTCATGGTAGAGCATGTCATTGTCTTAGGGCATGTAGTGTCAAAACATGGGATAGAGTTTGATAGATCAAAGGTAGATATTATTTCATCCTTACCATATCCTTCATGTGTGCGTGATGTTAGATCTTTCCTAGGGCATGTAGGATTTTATCGGCGCTTCATCAAAGATTTTAGTAAGATTGCTCTTCCTATGTCAAGATTACTTCAAAAGGATTCTGATTTTTTGTTTGATGTTTCTTGAAGGAATTCATTTGATGAGATAAAACAACGTCTAACCACTCCACCTATCATAAAACCCCCACGATGGGAGATTCCTTTTGAGCTTATGTGTGACGCCTCCAACTTCGCGGTTGGATCTGTCTTATCTCAGAGGGTGGAAGGACGTTCACATGTGATTGCCTATGCATCAAGGACATTGGATTCAAACCAATCAAACTACACTACCACAAAAAAGGAGTTTCTTGCTGTAATATTTACTTTAGATAAATTCCATTCATATTTATTGGGCTCTAAAGTAGTTGTTTTTTCTGACCATGCAGCTCTGAGGTACCTCTTGAAGAAGCCAGATGCAAAGCCACGACTTATCCGTTGGATACTCCTTCTTCAAGAGTTTGACATCGAGATAAAGGACAAAAGGGGGTTAGAAAACTTGGTGGTGGACCACATGAGTAGGCTTACTCACACACTAGAGGATGACACCTTGGATCAGGTACCACTTCGGGACACTTTCCCCGATGAGCATCTCTATACCATCTCAGGTACGCATCCTTGGTATGCTGATTTAGTTAACTACCTTGTTACCTCTGAAATCCCTGCAAGTTTAAAGAAACATCAAGTCCAAAAATTAAAGAGTGAGTCAAGATTTTATTTTTGGGATGATCCATACTTATGGCACATGTGTAGTGACCAAGTTACTAGGAGGTGTATTCCTGATCATGAGTTTGAGTCTATTTTGCAATTCTGTCATACACTTTCATGTGGTGGACACTTTGGACCCCAACGGACAGCTAGGAAAGTTCTAGACTCTGGATTATATTGTCCTATCTTATTCCATGATTCCCATGTGTTTTATAAGTCATGCTCTCGTTGCCAACACACTGGAAATATTTCAAGGAGACACGAGAAGCCCCAACAACCCATTTTATTCTGTGAGATTTTTGATGTTTGGGGAATTGATTTTATGGTCCATTTTCCTAGTTCCTTTGGTTTTTTGTACATTTTGGTTGCTGTTGATTATGTGAGTAAATGGGTGGAGGCTAAGGCCACTAGGACTGATGATTCTCATGTTGTTGGGGAATTTGTCAAAGCACAGATTTTTTTGCAGGTTTGGAGTACCAAAGACCATCATCAGTGACCAAGGGACACACTTTTGCAATAGGAATTTCGCTTCCCTCCTTCGAAAGTATGGGGTGACACACAAAACATCAACACCATACCACCCCCAAATAAATGGCCAGGCTGAGGTTTCAAATCGTGAGTTGAAACAAATTTTGGAGAAAACTGTGCAGCCAAATAGGAAAGATTGGAGCAAGCGCTTGGATGATGCATTGTGGGCTTATAGGACAACATACAAGACCCCCATTGGTATTTCCCCATTTCTGATTGTTTTTGGGAAAGCATGTCATCTCCCAGTGGAAGTTGAGCATCGGGCATATTGGGCTATAAAGAAATGCAACATGGATTTGGCCCAAGCTGGAATCCAAAGGAAGTTGCAAATTCAAGAGCTTGAGGAGATTCGACTGTCGTCATATGAGAACTCAAGGCTCTACAAGGAAAGATCAAAAGCATCTCACGACAAAATGATCCAACAAATGGAGTTTCATGTTGGATAGAAAGTCCTTCTCTATAGTTCACGACTAAAGCTGATGCCTGGTAAGTTGCGTTCTAGATGGTTAAGTCCTTATGTTGTGACTAATGTTTTTCCTTATGGTGTAGTGGAGATCACACAAGAGGACACTGGAAGGAGATTTACAGTCAATGGGAAACTTTTTAAGAGATACATTGAGGGACTTCCTACTGATGCAGTGGATTTTATCACACTGCATAACCCCATCATCACTTGAGCACATCAGGCTGTTCCTAACCCTTTCACTTTTATATTATTTGTCCTATTTAAAAATTCTGCATTTCATGTGCATATATCATCTCATGGGTTCACATTGAGGACAATGTCATATTTTAAGTGTGGGGGAGGGAACCTTTTAGTTTAGTAATTTCAATTGCTTTCCTGTTCAAAAAAAACAAAAAAAAATTGTGTGTTTTTCAAATTTTGTGTGTTTATTTTACAATTTTCTGTGTGTTTTTGAAACTTTTGAGCTGAAATGATTCTCATAACCATTTTTAAATCCATATCAATAAGTGAAACAATTTACCCCTTGAAACTAAGCTTAAATGAATACTTAAATGACTTTGTTTCAAGTTCAAATATTTAGTAATTTCGTGAAAAGTATACTGAATTTTGAATCACATGCCACATCTCACTGTCTTTATATTTGAAATAACTTTCCTATGATGCTTCTAAACCATTATTTTCATGTTCTTTACATTCACCTCACTTCTTTAGAGAACCAAACCATGCTTGATTTAACCAGAATTTGATCTATTCCTATCAAAACTTGAGGGTTTGAGGTACATATGTTTAAATGATTGAGGAATTTGTTTGGTATTAAAGCCCCTATTTCAAATAATACTTTTTTATAATGGCCTACCTTGAATATTTAATCCTTGTATCCCTTAGAATCCATGCACATCCTGTTAGGTTAGCCACATTACAAGCCAATTTTCCCTATCCAACCAACTCTTGAAGTGAAATTGCATAATCTAGTTGAGCTTAAGTGTGGGGGAATCTATCTTGTGTTGTGACACCACATTCTGTGATACTTTGGGTGGAAAATTAAATTCTTAAGAGATGTGTTTTCTACTGAAGAAATTCATTATATTGAAAGTTGTGCCTTTTCTGGAGTTTCTAATTGACGTGGAAAGTTGTGCCCATCTGGAGCTTTCAAGAAAATCATGTTTGAGAAGAATGAAATTTTTTATGCTGAAATGATGAATGGTGTAAACTTTTCATGACTTTTCATGATGATGGAGCTGAATTGATACTATGGGGATTGAGGAGAAGACCATATTTAAGTGAAAATTAGATTAATGCAATTTTTCTTCAAAAAGAGTCAAGCCCTCCTCATTCATCTTCAGAATTTTTCACATCTAAATCCTACCAACTGAAAGCCACAGAACAACCCTAAAAAGTCCTCATGATAAAAATATGTCCTTGACTCACATCGGGTAGCGATTTAGGAATCTATCAAGCCTATGGTGACCCTTTTATGAGTTTTTATGAGAAAGATATTTCAAAAAAAATTGATATTTGTGTGATGAGAGAAAATTCAAGCGAGGTAAGTGTTTTGTGCATGGGAGGATAAATGAAGTGGAAATATATTGAATAATATAAATTAAGAACTTTAAATAATGGTTTTTTATGAGGCATTATATATTTTTTTTCTTGGTGTATAATTGTTTGATCTCAAGGATATGTGTTTTAAAATTGGTTTTGATTTGATATTGATGTTTACTTGATATGAGATTTTGCTCAGGAGTGCAAAAGGGTAAGTGTAGGGGAGTTGATAAAACACTATATTGTTGAATATTTTATTGATAATAAATGAAATAATTTCCTCACATTGTGTTAAATATGTTTATTTAAAAAATATTTGGGATTTGATCATTCATTTGAAAATTTGGTGAAAATTCTAGTTTTACCCTTAATAGTTCACTGTAGTATTTCAAAGATAAATATTTTTATATTTATTATTTGAATTTGAAAATTTGTAATAGTGTTTATAACTTAATGTTATAAAACTTTCATTCAGGACACTAGAGCTAAAGAGTGCATTTAGATGGAGTAAATGGGCCATTAATCCAATGGTGAGCTAGACTCGACAGAATGGAAACGGGTTCTGTGTTTGGGACATATGTTCTTCATCAGGGCTTTTATTGAGGCCAAATTTTGAGGAAGGATCGGGGAAAGTATTTGGCACAAATCATCCTTCTTGAAGGCCGGTCAATTCACTGGTTTTGGAGGTCAAATGGGCAGTTCAAGTTGGAATAAAATATTTGGTCGAATTTCCACATTCACACTTGAAACCACTTGTAACCTCTCCTCCCCTCTATAAATTGGAGTTTTTGTCATTTGGAGGGGTTGGGGACGTGAATTGGTAAGTTTAGGGAAGAGGATAAGTGGATCCACTCCAATTCTCCAACCATTTCAATATGGGTAGCTCTTGAAGCAAAGATCCCTTCGACGAAGCCTTCTTCTTCTCCTTCATGTTGTAATGATTTTGTTTGTGTAGTAAACTTCATTGTTCTTCTTTTATTTCTTCTCTTTTCTTCTGTTTTGTTTAAATTTATTTTCTTAATCTTCCTCTTTGGGATGTAATTCTTGAGTATAAGCGTTATTGGGTTATACCCATTATAAACATTTGCACATGCAAAACGCTTCTACGATGATTACGCCACCCATGGAAGAGTAGTTCTTTTTTGTAATCGATCGACCTATATCCTTCTTCATTCATTTATTTTGAATAAATGAGATACTGTAATTCACATATTATGATCTATTAATTGAGTTTTTAATTTAAATGAAACTAAGCAAGTAATTGAATAGTTAACACAAAACACGCGAGGTCTGGAATTGTGTGAACTATGAGAGCGCAACCTTAACCGGGAATTCAAAACCACAAGGGATCAATTTGTAGAGTTCAAATACAATCCCTAAACTCAATTAATCCTCATTTACAGAGTGTTTATGTGCCTTAATTTACCACTGAACATAATCTAATCTTAGAACATCAATCAAAGCAGGGTGTTGCGATTGCATGTTCCGAAGTGAGCCTAAGGTTAAATTCACTTCATCTTCGTGGTAAATTTAACTCTCGTAGGGTTCTAGGGATAACAAATTAAAGGATCATAATTAAGTGAATATTAATTTAAATGATAATTATTAATAAATGATTGAAGAGGTAGAGTTAGATCGATTACTCCTTTTAAAATATTTTCTAAAAAAACATCTTTTTGTTGTGTCATTTTAATCGAACTTCATTTCAAAACTAAAAACAAAAAAATATTCTATCTTCTTCCAGAAAAATTCTTCTAGATTCATAAACTATAACCAACCCCCATCCTTTCAAATAGTTTTTTTATTCTCTTTTATTTTATTTTTAGAATATCTTTAAAAAGTTGTTTTAAATCTACTTCCTCCTTTGAGAGACGACCTTGGTCAGCCACTCTGCTGCATCTAAGTACCCAAAAATCACACTAATCATTTGAGGGCGCCTACGACAATGCTCTATCAGTATTCCCACCTTATGGAACCCAAACAGCAAGCAGTTCCATTTTCTTCAAAATGCCATAGACTCTATGCAGACCCAATGCCATATTCGGCTCACACCCGTTTGAGAGTACCTGAAATTGAAAGGGTGGAAAGAGAAGCGGCTACCAGCGCAATATAGGAACAACCCTTTTCCGAAGGGTTGGGGAATTTTTAAATCAAAATTCCCCCATAGGACCAATAAATCTAGGCCATAGCGCACTAAAAGAAGAATGGGACCAACCCTAGCCTTCTCATGGTTTTCACCCTCTGAGATAAAGGCGTGTTATGAGGTCAGGCCAGGGCTCCCTTTAGGTTAATATTCACCAAGAAACTAGAAAAATACCACAGAATGGTAGGATAAAGTCTTGCAAAGGGCGAAGAAATCCTTCCTACCATCTGACACTGGGTACACCACCCCCAATGCGGTATGCCTCAGTGAATGTGGTAAACTTAAACCCCATGGATCTCACAGAAAATTACACGGAGGGAGGAGAAAAGAAGGAATATGGTCCCTCCCATATGAATCCTACACCAAGCCTAATGGAGTGCATACCAGGAACCAGAGAGTGATCTTAAATTTTGGTGCCCCTTCAATTAAGTCATTGTTACCTCCCACATGAATCTCCAACAAGGAAAAAAATAATTACAAGGTTTTCTATGAGCTACCTCCTCTTTCCTATGAGAATGTGTCCCTCACCCTCAAGGAAAGGTTCGCCATGTTAGAAGATTAAGTGAAAGAGAATAGGAAAATTAACGTTGAGATATGTCGAGGGAGTTAACTCGCTAGATGTGTTCTCCCACAGAATGTTAGTAGGTTCTTCCAGAAGAGGAGCCCATGCCACATGCACTCATCTCAGTGAATGAATCCAAGATCTAAGGGCTATTCAACTCGGCCCCAAAAGGACTTCAAGAATTCCCCCCACTGGAAAGTTAGCCAGTATATATCCAGGTAAACTCTCAAATGATACCTTCGGCTGGGTATCAACCCCAAATTCCAATAGCACCAGCACACACAGTCTTGGCCACTGCCACACCATCTCAAGATCAAGTCTGACATGACATGGATCAAGGTCTCTTAAACACCACCGAATAGCTAACAGCTCAACTACAATCCATGGAGGTGTGGCACGATCCAATACAACTGCAATGCAAACCCTACCTGAGTTGGTGAGCAATGTTATGCCACTAAAATATATATAGAACCCTGTATTACCAATATTCAATGGCTCGGGGTACAAGGAACAACATTTGATGCACAATGCCTCTTAGTGTGATCCCATGATGGGCACTCCAGAACTAAAAGAAGTCGTAAAACTCTGGTGCTTCGTACAAACCATATAGGGATCGACTTTCGTATGGTATACTAGTCTGCCACCCAATTCAATAACTGGATGCGAGGACATCCAGTGATAGTTTCTCTTCTAGTTCAGTTCCATGTTGCCCAAGACGATGGTCAGTGACCTTGTGTACTACAAACAGAAAGAGAATGAAAGAGTCTCAGACTTCATTTCCAGATGGAAGGTCCTGACATATTCTCTGATTCTTCCACTCCCCCAGGATTAGATGCTCTCCATGTGCATAAATAACCTTCGGGATTAGTATTGAATGCTACTCATCCTGATAAAGTACATCAGTGGATTTAGATACATCTATTCCATTGCTAAAATGATATAATAATACTTCCAACATACCAACCTTATGTCCTAAGTGGCCCCATAATCCCTAGGGAAAAGAGAGATAAAAGCTAAAGTAGCTTCTGTCACGATTATTCCACCCCAAGCACTAGCTCCAGTTGGGAGTCCCCCACTAAACCATGTGGGACCCCCTTGACGCCATCAACCACCACCACCTCGACAAGATGAGTGATGGGGTGCTAGAAGAAATCAGTTAAATAAACAAAGAAATCATGTTTATTTGTTCCGAGATGACCAGGTCCGTGGCTACTTCCTAGCCTCCAGGAATTGAAATTTTATCCAACTACTAGAGCCAAATCAAGCTGATGAAGTAGGTCTTGAAAACTATCAAAATTATGGTAAGTATTACTAAACACTCGAACATACCATCCAAGAGTGATTTTTTTTTCAATGATCTCCATGAAAAGATGGTGGATTCCTGGTATGTCAAGTTGGACCTGCCGCTAGCCCAAGTGGTTTATGTTTCCACCTCTGACTCAAGAGAGGAAGAGGAGTGGCAAATAGTCACCATTAAGAAGGAGAAAAATCTTGACAATTGGATGAATTGAATGAAAGTCAACCGAGTCCAATGAATAATCCAGGAATAGTTGAAACAACCAAGTTTCCCCCCAAAATATCCTAATACAATACAACCATCCTCTTTGGCCTCATAGTCCTCTAAAAGCTAGGAGGGCTGAAAGTAAGAGAATGAAGATGAGGTGACACCAAAGATAAAGTCAGTGTTGAATCTTTAATACTTCATGCCAAAAGTCATGGCACAATAGGCACACCCCCTCGCCAAACTGTACATTGAGAGCCGCCCCACCAAATAGTACGAAGTGCACCATCCCTCCAAAACGACACCATTAGAGGGAGATATTCAGAGTGAAACAGTTTCAGATCAAGAACTCATCTTCGGTTCCATTAATTCCATTCACTTGATGGACCCCTTTTTTATGACTATTTCCACGAACATGAATTCCCCACACCCAACTGGAGAGCTGGAGGTAGAGGCTGTAGGGGATGGAGGTTTCCGAGAAGGTATTATTGTGGAGGGAGTCAAATTCCTGCCCACATCACAAGTCAAACTGTTAACATCATGGAGACTCATAGAAGGACCCTCCGATAGACACAACAAGAACCAGGCGGCTCCTTCACCCCCATAGAAAGAAATCAAAGAACAGTTATCTAGGAATATCTATCTGGGGAAGAAAAAATACCAAATCTCACAAGGTATATAGGCATACCAATTTCACAAAATGTGGAAAGGAATGAAGCACCGCTAAACCCGAATATAGAGGCCGAACGATCTACGTCCAATTATCAAAACCCTGAAGTGTCTATATAAGAGAAACCCAGAGCTAGGAAGCACTAACCTTTAGAGAAGAAATATGATATTTTAAAGAAACAGGCTTCCTTACCAAAAAAAAATTCAATCCTGTATTCATTGAGCCAGTTAGCAGATCGTAGCGAGGAATTCATCGAAGCCTTACTAAGCCACCAGGAGTTTGAGTCCAAATAAGCAGCGGCCAAAGTCTAGAGGATGGAGAGTAGTCCTGATGAATGTCACGCCATCATCTCCTTCATAGATAGGGATGAAGACTCCATCATGTAATGGCACATCAAACCCTTATATGTGTCCGACAAGATAAATGGAATTGATGTTCAGAGGATCTTTATCGACAACGGCTCTAAAGATAACCTTATCTTGCTGTGAATGCTTTTTCGACTAGGATATGATGAAAATATCTTGAAACCCCTTAATACAACTATAATGGGATATGAAAAAAGTGAGAAAAAACCATTGGGATGAGTAAAGATTAAAACATGGCTCTGAGATCTCATATCAGACTCCGAGATCCTAATAGTGTAGCAAAGTACGACCTTCGAGATCCTATTAGGGATGTGTTGGCTGCATCAAAATTTTATAATTCTATTCTCATACTAGCAGTGCATCAAATATTTCACTAATGGGAAAAACAGGACGCCGCACGCCAATAAATCCCCATTTGAGTAATGGGAGTTGCACTATATCGACGCCGGGTTCTATGAGCCGAAAGAAAAAAATCATTCGGCCGACAAAGTTGACTGGATCAATGCCCCAAATGGATTGGAGATGGATCTCGCTGACCCCCTCTAGAAACATGGGGAAGAGTATGTACTACCAATCAACCACGTTGAATGCATAAACGCAAGCCCGGACACAGACTCAGTTGTCTGTACGGTCTCAATTACTGACACCATGTTCAAAGATAGAGAAAAGACTGATGACTCCCATGTTTTTAGGAAAATCCCTATCAGAGATGCTCCCGGACCATCTTAGGGACATCATGCTACCCTTGCCTCACACACTAAGGCAACAGATGATTACTCATCCAACATTTGAGATTTTGTCTCAAAAATCCATTCTCCATCAAAAGAGGAAGATGATGAAGATGATGAAGATGATGAAGAAGAAGAGGTAGAAGACCTCAAGGATACCCTTTCTTCATTTGAAGAAGGTGTCTCCACCACAATCGATGAACTTAAGGAGATAAATTCGGGCACCGAAAATGACCCACGACCCACTCTGATTAGTGTGTCCATTCCAGTCGAGGAAGAAGATTCATATACCTCTTTCTTAAAGAAGAAGTGAGATGTGTTTTCCTTAAAATACACAGAGATGTTAGGGCTTAATCTTGAGGTCACCACAGATCATCTGGGATTACCAGAAGATCAACAGGGCTATAAGAAGGCATCCAGGAGGACCCAACCGATGCATGCTGTCAAAATAGAGGATGAAGTTGATAATATATTCAAATCCCACTTCATAAGGGAGGTCCAATATATAATCTGGCTGGTGAACATAATCCCTTTCAAAAATAAGAATGGACAGATTAGAATCTTCATTGACTTTAGGGAAATAAATCGGGATTTCCCAAAAGACGAATTCCCAGTCTCGATCTGTAACGACCCAAAGTTTTTCAATGGAAATTCCCTACTTATAATTAAGTCATAAAATCACTTGAAAACACAACATAATGATCTACTAAGTGCTATATGACTTTAAACATAATTTTTTCACTTATGTGTTTGGAATTTTGAAAATTCTAAATGCACGGTTGTGTTCAAGATGATTTTTGGGGTCCAATAAGAAAAACATAATTTTTGGTGAATAGTAACCTACCCTTAGGAATAGTAACCTACACTTATGAATAGTAACCTGCCATTATGAATAGTAATGTAACCTTATAAATAGTAAATCATCCAAAATAAAAGTAACCTTAACCATGAATAATTAAATAAAATTCCGGCATCTTAGAAAGCTACAATTTGACTATAGTAAACGTTTTCATATTTTTGTATGCCATAAATAATTAATTATAACTAATTAATTAATTTAAAATAAAATTTATTTTCTTAAAATGTTTTCATAAATTAACAAATCTATGTCTTCTAGTTTTTAGATAATTTTATAAGATCCTAAGTAATTTTTGAAAGCATTATAAAATAAGTTTTAATTTTAAAAACTGTATTTTTCAAATAAATTATGATTTTAATTAATTATTAAATTAATCATATTTTGAAAATTATTTCTGAAAAAATGGACTTCATTTTTGGACTCTACATGTCATAAAATGGCTAGGGTGAAATTCTGGGATTTTTCTGAAATTCATGAATTTTTTATGAATAGTGAAATACCATAATTTAAAAATTAGCTAAATAAGTTAATTATAATGTCATGTATGATGTTCGGCTGATGTAATCCTTCTTGGTTCGGTATCACAAGATATAATTACTATTCTTCGTCATGGAAGACTCACTATTCCTTGTCTTGTGAAGAAATAATAAATTAATGAATTTTATATTAAAAAACCCCTCTCCCCTCCACTATAAAAACCACCCTTCACACCCTCATTTCCCCACAAATCTCAAGATTCAAGCCTTGTCTAAAATCAGCTCAATCATTTCTATAGACCCTCCCCCACATCCAAATGCTTCTGGTCTCATCAAAGGACCAAGCTTAGGCCCCATAAGGAGGATCTCAAGAGGAGGATTCCAGAGGTGATTTCTCTCATTCTTTTCCTTTAGTTCCCTTTCAATTTCAAGTTCTTTTCTTATTCTCTACCCACCAATCATTTTCCCAGTGGTATGGTAACTCTAGTATCATACATATACTTTAATTTTATGATACTAATGGTATATTATACCATCCAAACCCCTTCTTCCTTTCCATTTATTTTATAAAAGAAAACGTTGTTCATGAGGTGTTAATCTATCACCTTCAAGAATGACATGTTTTATTTTTTCATCACTACCTTCTGAACATTTCATGAAACAATTTTTACTGTTGAACCATAATATGTTATATGTATTAAGTCCTATTTAAGGTTCTGGAACTAACTTATGTACATATTACTAAATGATTAATCCAAACAAGTTCGTTGGGGTTGAAAACCCGTCCAAATTAACTCAAACAATCATCATTTAATTATTATCTAATGAATCATCCACGTGGTATAAATCGTAATTCATTATATGATTATTTTAACTTCTTAAATACCATTAATAAAATTTAATATATGTTCTGGATGTTTACCCTTATTCTACCAAAACAGTAATTTATGAATACAAGTGAGCAGCTCAAGAAAACGGTAAAAACAAAAATTCTCGAAAAATGTTTTTAAACCCTATAACTCATCAAAAAGCCCATAAAATTACATAATGAAACCAAAATGAACTATTTTCAATTTTAAAGGGTGATTTAGTTTCTATTTAATGAATATAATGTCATTATAATGAACATTAAATCGAAGGAAGCGTTCGAATACAAGGTAAGGGGAAATTCTCGAACCCAACTTTCATCCTTCGGGTTCTCCTTCTTTCACTCCTTTTTTATATGGTTATTCATTAAAATTATTTTTATCATCATTGTATTTACTTTTCTGGGATATACATGTTTTTCAATTGTATTTATGTCAAACCTAATGTTTTCTAAAAGAACTATTCTTTTAAGAACACAACGTTTACTTCTCATTCAAGAATGATGGTTCTTGTAATATGTATGTTATTCCCTCTTTAATTTGGAAAACCAATGTTTATGAATGTGTTCTTATTAGATAAAACCCATTCCTTTCCATGGTTTAGTTATCTTTAATTTTTTACAAGGAATGCATGATAAATGATAATGTTATTTTGTGACGGGTGCGCCTGGAATTATATAGCGTAATATGAATGTTTAAATGTGATGGGTGCACCCATAATTATACAGTGCTCCAATGAATTGGGTAAAGTGATGAATCTCATGAGTAAATGTGAAATTATGTGTGTAAAAGATTCTAGATTTTTTCACAAGTATGTGTGGTAGTTAACCACTAAGACATTATGTTTCTTTTTTCTGCATTGCCACATTACAAGTCTTATATTTATGCTTCCCCTTATATTGATGATGAATTGCCTATGTTATGATTATGCTCACCCCATTCGATATTTTTATTATCTATCCCCTTACTGGGATTCTAGCTCACCCATTTTGATTTATTTCCTTAGGTTACTACATGTACTAAGCAGAGGTCAAGTGCCTGTAAGAAGCTAGAGAAGAATAAATTGAATAAATGTTTATGCATGATGTTGTAATTGTTATGTATGGTCCTAGTTTTCCTAATACACTAAACTATTGGATCCTCTATGTGTAATAATATTATGTTATTTATATTTAAAATGAAATAATAGTAATGTATGAAACAACTGGGTTGATATAGTTGGAATCCGAGGAAAGGTTTAGTTAATTTGGGAATTAGGATTAGTGAACCCTAGAGAAAACCTCTAGCATGAGACTAAGTACAAATATACACACATGAATTTTTACATAGGGATCCCATATGTTATGCTTTTAGTATAAATTGTTTAAATGAATAATTCATTCATGAATTTTTTACTTATGTTTTGTTCTAACCTTTTCTATTATAGAAAATGGTGGGAACCAGGAGAAACTAGGTCCACAACCACCGAACATTAGTGGATCTTCTGATCCACTAGTTGCGGAACAGTGGGTCAACACCATGGAGAAGATCTTTTCTATTCTTCACTGTTCTAAGATGGAGAAGGTGACACTATCCATTTATCATCTAAATGGAGAGTTCAATCAATGGTGGGATTTGATTAAGAACACCATACCAAGGGATAAAATTGAAGAGACGGAATGGGAATACTTTAAGATAATGTTTCTAAACAAGTATTTCCCAAGAACTCTTCACAAAAAGATGGAGAGAAAATTCCCTGATCTCACGAAAAAAGAAAGAGAATCTGTCACAACCTATGAAAAGAATTTCACAAGGCTTTCAAGGTATGCTTAGAGTTTTGTTATCAACCGTGATAGCAAAATTGATAGATTCTTTAGTGGATTAAAACCACACCTTCAAAAGGCTATTGCAATTAGAGACTTTGGGAGTTATGAAGAAATTGTTCAGTGTGATCTCAATATGGAGATGCGGTTTGGAGAATGGTCCCATGGCTATAGTGATAAGAAAAAAAAGACGGACTTTCAAGCCGGTGGATCTAATGACAAAGGTGGGAAAAAAACTCAACGAACCACATGCCAAAAATATGGGAAGTTACACCATGGGAACTGTCATAATGGGACGGGGAAATGCTTCAAGTATGGGAAGGAAACCATGCTCAAGAGTGTCTAAAGGACATGAAAATTAAGGAGAATGTAGATAAAGAATAGAGAGAACCACCATGGTTCAATGATACCACTATAGGGAGCTAGGTCAATATGGAATCCAGTGCACTAAACCTCGAGTTCTCGAGGGTAATCAGCGTCAGTATCCACCAAAGACAAATGTAAAAGGGAAGGCTTATGCCATCACTACTACGGAAGAGGAGCAAGATAATGAAGTCATACAAGGTACACTTCCTATTCACTCAAGAATGGAAAAAGTTTTGTTTGATTCTGGTTCTATGTATTCTTTTATATATTTCAAGTTTTCTAGAACTATAAAATATAATCCCTGAAACATTGAAGTATAGATATCTGTAAAAACACTAAGTGGTGAAATCATTTCAACCCAAGTGTTTGACACTTATTCTGTTAGCGTATGTGGGAAGATTCTTCCAGTGAATCATGTAATACTTCCCTTGGTGGAATTCAACGCTATAATGGGAATGGATTGGATCTCATTATCTAGAGCACGTATCAACTGTCGGGAAATGGAAATGTATTTTCATATTCTGATCCATCCCATGCTTCTCTATAAATGCAAGGAAGATCATGAATCTCCTTTGAAAAATCCTTCATCTGTGTGGGTGTATATTCCCAATGAAGAAGCATACCATGCCCAAATGGTTGAGTCAAAGGAAATATCCAACCTTGAGGAAATGACCTTTTTTGGAGAATACAATGATGTATTTCCCAAAGAGTTACCTGGAATTCCCCCAGATCGTGAGGTAGATTTCTCAATATAACTCATACCCAGAGCTACACCTATTTCAAACTATCCATATAGGATGGATCCTATCAAACTGGAGGAGTTAAAGAAGCAGTTTCAAGAGAATCTTGACAAAGGGTTCATACGCCCTAGTGCATCACCATGGGGTGTGCTAGTACTCTTTGTAAAGAAGAAGGATGGAACAATGTGGTTGTGTATTGATTATCGAGAACTCAACAAGGTCACCATAAAGAACAAGTATCCTCTTCTAAGGATTGATGACTTGTTCGATCAGTTAAGAGGAGATAAATACTTCCCAAAGGTGGATCTGTGTTCTGGATATCATCAGAAAAAGGAAAAGAAGGAAGATATTCAGAAGACTACCTTCCGTACAAGGTATGGGCACTATGAGTTTCGGGTTATGCCGTTCGGACTTACTAATGCCCCTGAAATATTCAATAATTTGATGAATAGAGTCTTTAGACATTACCTCGACAAATTTTTGGTAGCATTTATTGATTATATTCGAATCTAATCTTAGAGAAAAGATGAACATAAAGAACATCTAAGACTTGTGTTGGAGACATTGAGAAATGAGAAGTTGTATTCCATGTTCAGCAAGTGTGACTTTTGGATAATTCAAGTCACTTTCTTGGTACATGTGATCACAAGTGAGGGAATTTATGTGGATCCTTAAAAAACAAAGGCAATTGAGGAATGGTCTAGACCCTCTAGTGTCACCAAAATCTGTAGTTTTCTTAGATTAGCTGGGTACTACAGATGTTTTGTGAGAAACATATCATGATTTTCAAGATAGATAACTATGTTAACAAGGAAAGTAGTAAAGTATGTCTGGACAGAATAATGTGAGGGAAACATTAAGGAGATTAAGAGAAGGATGATCACTGCACCTGTACTCACACTACATAAAAGTGGAGAATGTATTGTGATATACAAATATGCTTCAACGAATGGCTTGGGTTTTGTACTCATGTAAAACGACAATGTGATTGCATATGCCTCAAGACAGTTGAAGATATATGAGCAGAACAACATGACACTTGATCTAGAGCTAGCAGCCATGATTTTTTCCTAGAAAATTTTCTGGCACTACCTTTATGGTGAGAAGTGTGACATATACACCGAAAATAAGAGCCTAATGTCTACATTCACATAAAATGATATCAACATACATCAAAATAGATGGTTAGATCTAATCAAGGATTATGATTTCTCTATTCACAACCATCCTAGAAAGGTGAACAAGGTAGATGATGCTCTAAGAAGAAAAGAACCTACTACTCTATCCATATTATGGATTGAGAAAGACCCTATCTTCTTGGATATGCCAAGAATAAATTTAGAAATAATAAGGGTAGGGGATACATCCTACCTTTCCCAAATGATTGCACAACCATCCATCCAAGAGAAGATTATGGAAGAACAAATGGATGATGTGGAGATACAAACAATGGTGAATGAAGCAAAGGAAGGGAAGCTACATGCTTTTCATATTGATGATGATGATGAGATTCGGTTTGGAACGTGGATTTCTCTGCCTTCAACACCCAGGATAAAGAAGGAGCTACTTAAAAATACACATAGCTCGATATTTTCTATCCATCCTGGTTGCACCAAGATGTATCGTGATCTCCGAGAACACTTCTGGTGGGATAACATGAAGATGGAGATTGCAGAATATATATCGAGGTTCTTGTTATGTAACCAAGTTAAAGCAGACTAAAAAAGTGAAAAGGGATGATGAAACCATTGCATTTACCCATGTGGAAATGGGAAATGTTAATATGGACTTTGTCACGGGTGTCTCGAAGACATAGAAGGGAAATAATGCAATATGGGTTTTGGTTGATCGACTCACCAAGACTGCCCATTTTATCACTATTCGGGAAGATCTCTCACTAGATCAACATGAAACGATAAATGTGAAAGTAGTGGTGAAACTACATGGTGTTCCACTCTCAATTGTCTCTGACCATGATACAAGGTTCACTTCTAAATTTTGGAGGAGCCTTCAATATGCTTTGAATACAGAATTAATTTTTTGCATGACCTATCACCCCCAAAACGATGGCCAATCTGAAAGGAATCTTTTGATGATTGAAGATATGATAAGAGCCTAATCTCAAGAATTCAAAGGTTGATGGGACCATAATCTCCCATTGGTTGAGTTCTCATACAACAATAGCTTCCACTCAAGTATTCAGATGGGTCCATATGAAGCTTTGTATGGAAAGCGATGTAAAAAATCTAACCTGTTGGGATGATGTTGGAGAATGATAGCTACTTTGACTCGATCTTGTTCCAGAGATGACAGAGAAGGTTCAAGTCATCCAGAAACACATCAAAGCTGCTCAGAGTCAGCAAAAGCGCTATGCTGACAACTATTGAAGAGACTCGGAGTTCGAAGTTGGGGATAAATACTTCCTTTGAATATGACCATGGAAGAGAGTCATGCGATTTGGAAAGAAAGGGATGTTAAGACCAAGGTACATTGGCCCCTTTGAGATCCTTGACCGCATAGGATCCTTGTCCTATAGGCTAGAAATTCAAATGAATATGGCTCATGTTCATGATGTGTTTCATGTATCACTCCGAAGGAAGTACATATCGGACCCCTCAAATGTACTAAACTCAGAGGTGGTACAAGTGGGAGATGATCTCTCCTATGAGGAGCAACCAGTAGAGATTTTGGACTGCGGAGATAAGATTATACGCAACAAGACAACCCTCCTTGTCAAAGTGTTGTGAAGGAACCATAAGTTTGAAGAAACTATTAGGGAACCATAGGAGAAGATGAAAGAGAAGTACCCCACCTGTTTGTGTAAAATGAAATTTCGAGTACAGAATTTCATAAGGGGGGAAGAATGTAATGACCCAAATTTTTTCAATGGAAATTACCTTATTATAATTATGTCATGAAATCACATGAAAACACAACATAAATAACTAATGAGTGCTAAGTGACCTTCAAACATAAGTTTTTCACTTCTATTTTAGGAATTTTGAAAATCAGACTTACACAGTTGTTTTCAAGATGATTTTTGGGGTCCAATAAGAAAAACATAATTTTTGGGGAATAGTATCCTTCTCGTATGAATATTAACCTACCCGTATGAATAGTAGTATGACCCATATGAATTTTAAATCATTCAAAATAAGAGTAACCATATCCATGAATAATTAAATAAAATTTAGACATCTTAGAAAGTAACAATTTGACTATAGTAAACGTTTGGGTATTTTTGTAAGTCATAAATAATTAATTATAATTAATTAATTAATTCAAAAAGATAATTTATTTTCTTAAAATTTGTTCATAAATTAACGATTCTATGTCTTATAGTTTTTAGATAATTTTATAAGACCCTACGTAATTTCTGAAAGCATTATGAAATCATTTTTAATTTAAAAAACATTATTTTTCAAGTAAATTATGATTTTAAATAAATATTAAATTAATCATATTTAGAAAAGTATTTTTGAACAATGAACTTAATTTTTGGATTCTACACGTCGAAAAATGTTTGGGGTGAAATTTTGGGATTTTTCTGAAATACATGAATTTTTGATGAATAGTGAAATACCAAAATTTTCAAAATAAGCTAAATAAGTTATTTATAATGTCTTGTATGATGTAATACTAATATAACCCCACTTGGTTCGTTATCACAAGATAAAATTACAATTCTTGGTCATGGAAGACTCACTATTCCTTTTCTTGTGGAGAAATTATAAATTAATGAATTTTATATTATGAAAACCCCTCTCCCCTCCACTATAAAAACCACCCTTCACACCCTCATTTACTCACACCTCTCAAGTTACAATCCTTGTCTAAAATCTGCCCAAGAATCTTCTCTATCCCCTCCCCCATGTCCAAAATCTTCTGGTATCATCAAAAGACCAAGCTTGGTCCCCTTAAGGAGGATCCCAAGAGGAGGATTCAAGAGGTAATGTCTCCCCTTCTTTTCCTTTAATTCCCTTTCAATTTCAAGTTCTTTTCTTATTCCCTCCCCTATTATCCTTTTCCAAATGGGATAGTAACTCGATTTTCATACATATACTGGAAATTTATGATAATAATGGGATATTATACAATCCAACCCCTTCTCCTCTTCCTTTTATTTTATAAATGAAAATGTTGTTCGTGAGGTGTTAATCTATCACCTTCAAGAATGGCATGTTTTATTTTTTTCATCTATACCTTCTGAACTGGTCATGAAACCATTTTTATGAATGAATCAGAATATTTTATATGTATTACGTCTTACTTAATTTTTGGGAACTAACTTATTTACATATTACTAAACGATTAATCAAAACAATTTCATTGTGGTTGAAAACCAGTCCAAATTAAGTCAAACAATCATCATTTAATTCTTATCTAATAATAAATCCACATGGTATACAATGTAATTCATTATAATATCATTTTAACTTATGAAATATCATTAATAACATGTAATATCAGATCTGGATGTTTATCCATGTTCTACCCGAACATCAATTTATGAATACAAGTGAACCGCTCAAGAAAACCGTAAAAACAAACATTCATGAACAATGTTTTTAAAAACTATAACTCATTAAATGGAACATAAATAACATAATGAAACCAAAATGAACCCTTTTAATTTATAAAATCTTATTTAGTTTCTAATTAATGAATTTAATGTTATTATACCGGACATTAAAGCGATGGAAGCATTCAGATACAATATAAGGGGAAATTCTCGAACCCAACTTTCATCCTTTGGATTCTCCCTATTTCAATTTTTTTTAATGTTCACTCCTTAAAAATATTTTGATCATCATTGTATTTCCTTTTCTGTGATATACACATTTTTAAATGGTATTAATTTCAAACCAAATGTTTTCCAAAAAGAACTCTTCTTTTAAGAACACAGCTTTTACTTCTCATTCAAGATTGATGGTTCTTGTAATATGTATGTTATTCCCTATTTCTTTTGGGAACCCAATGTTTTTGAATGTGTTCTTATGAGATGAAACCCATTCCTTTTCATGGGTTATTTATGTTTATTTTTGTTATATGTCATGCCTGATAAATGATAATGTTATGATGTGACGGGTGCGACCAAAATTATATTGCACAATATGAATGTTTAAATGTGACAGGTGTGCCAAGAATTATACAATGATCCAATGAATTGGGTAATGTGATTAATCTCATGAGTAAATTTGAAATTATGAGTGAACAAGAATCTAGATTTTTTCACAACTATGTGTGTCAGTTAACCACTAAGACCTGATGTTTCATTTTTATGCATTGCCACATTTCATGTCTTATATTTATGCTTCCTCTTATGTTCATGATCCCATACCTATGTTATGATTATGCTCACCCCATGATATATTTTCCTTATATGTCCCCTTAGTGGGCTTATAGATCACCCCTTTTGATGTATATCCTCAGGTGACTACATGTACTATGGAGAGGTCAAGTGCCAGTAAGAATCTAGAGAATAATAAATTGAATAAATGTCTATGATCGATATGTAATTGTTATGTATGGTCCAAGTTTTCCCAAGACACTAAATCGTTGGATCCTCTATGTGTAATACAATTATGTTATTTATATTTAAAATTATGTAATAGTAATGTATGAAAAGGCTGGGTCACTATATGATCACAAAATTTTTGATTGATGCAACAACCAAATATGAATCCATCTCTTTAATGGACGACTATTCCAGATACAATCAAATCTGGATGGCCCAAGGAGATGAGGAAGATAATAATTTTAGGGCACCTAAAGGAGTGTTCTATTATAAAGTGATGACCTTTGTTCTAAAGAATTTTTATTCCACATATTAGTGCGCCATGAATCTCATCATCGAGCCCTTATTATGAAAATTCATCGACTATTATGTTGAAGACCTGGTGGTTAAATCACGAAAATTCTCAAACCAACTGGTTGATCTTGAAACTATCTTCAACAAATTTCAATATCACATTTTATAGATGAATACCCTTAATTTCTTTAATGGTGTTACCTTGGGAAAATTCCTCGTCTTCATCGTACGCCCTCGTGACATCGAAGTCGACCCCAAGAAGACAAAATCCATACTTGGTATTTCCCCACCTCACTACCTCACTGAGTTGAGAGGTCTCCAGGGGAACCTCTTCAACATTCGGTGCTTCCTAGCCAACCTATCATATAAATGTTTACCTTTCACCAGGCTCATGAAGAAAGCTGTTATGTGTGATTGGTATAATGATTGCAAAGAATCATTCGATAATCATAAAAGATACCTCCTAATCCCACTGGTTATCATGCCTTCGATTGAGGGGAGACTGCTCATTTTATACATAACCACCCTGGAATGGTCATTAGATGCCTTCCTCGCAGAGAAGAATGATTCTGGTAGCGAGAAAAACCTCTACTACCTCATCCAGACAATGATTGATGCCGAAATTCAGTATTTAAATTTTGAAAAGAACTGCCTATCCCTAATCATCGCAATTCAGAAGCTCATTTATTACTAATAACATCATGAGGTCCACCTAGTATCCCACTATAACCCGCTCAAATATATATTCAACAATATCATGATGAACGGGTTCCTATCACGATGGGAGGTCATCCTACAATAAGTTGACATATGGTACGTGTCCCAGAAGCCCATCAAAGGCCAGGCATTGGAAGACTTCCTGGCCGAGCACCCCTCGGATGAAATAGAACCGTTGGATGCCAAACTTCAGGATGAAGAGGTGTTTTCTATCCGAGAGGACCCCCAAGAATTAGAAATATACTTCTATGGGGCTTCCCGAATCCCAATAGGGAAAAGGATGGAGGATCACATGCTCAAAAACGTAGGGCTGGGAGTTATACTTGTATCTCTCGAAAAGGCTACCTTTCCTTACTCATTCCTAATTTCAATAGGATGTAATAAAAAAATAAGCAGATTATCAGGCCCTCATTGAAGTCCAAGATTTGTCACTCCAAGTGCAAGACAAACACCTAAAAATAAAGGGTTATTCAGATCTAGTCATCAAATTGGTCAACAGTGACTGTGCTATCCTGAAAGAATTATTGGTTCCTTTGATGAACCATGTTCGAGCACTAATGGAAGAATTCCCATCAGAACCAATAATGAATTATGTTCCCTAGTCACAAAATTCTCAAGCCAACACTTTAAAAAATGAATCCATAACCTTGGCCGATCCCAACCAGGATAAAATGAACATTATTATTTCTCTCCTCCAGATTTCATTTCCATTCATCCCGAGAAATACGAAGGAAATCAATGAAATTTGTCTTCTTCCTAATCCTTGTGGTCATACCACTGGTTGGATTTTACCCATTGAAAATTACCTCCATAATGGGGGAACTCCCACCAGATAGGGCTGAAATAGAGCAGGAATCAAGACGGTCAATCAACATTTTCTAATACAATTGGATAAACCTAGAAAATATCCTCTACAAACGAGGCCTTGAATATGTCCTTATCCGGTGCATTGATAGAGATGAAATAGCTACCATCATGAACGAAGTGAATGCCTGATCTTGTGGATATGCACCAATCAGCAACCAAGCTCTCTCACCAAATCTGGAGGCTTAGGTATTACTGGCCCACTATGGTATAGGATTTTTCCTCATTCACTAAGAAGTTCTATTCCATACAATTTCATGCTAATTTTATACACTTCTCTCAGAGTAACTTCATTCTGCTATGTAATTTAGGCCATTCATCGTGTGAGGGATGGAAATTGTGAACAATATCCTCCTACCACAACCAGACAATTCAAGTTCATACTCACGGTGACTGACTTCTTTTCCCAATGGGCTGAAGTTGTACCACTTATGGAAGTCAGGGAAAAAAATATCGTTAGATTTGTGCAGTCCAACATCATCACCAGATTTTTTGTCTCACATATAATACAGACAGACAACGGTACCAGCTTCTGTTCTGCTGAGCTAGACAACATGTACCATGTGTATGGAATCAAAGCGAACCGTTCATATAGTTACCATGTGTAGTAAAATGGTTAGATAAAGGTTTCAAAAAGACACTATCCGTCATACTTCAAAAGATGGTCGATAAGGATAAGAAATCATGGCCAGACAAGCTCTTTCATGCTTTATGGGCTAACCAGACCATGACCCGCACTGCCACCTAGGCAACCCTGTACTCACTAGTATACAGGTCAGAGACAATGGTAACTATTTAAATCCCATTTCCATCACTTTGTGGGGACATTTTTGATCAACTATACATGTATGAGCAATCCCAGATACAATTTGATGAGTTGGAACATCTATATGAGAAAAAGCTGCATACTCTGCACCATTTGGAAATCTACCAAAATCGGATTGCATGATCCTTAAAAAGAAAGGTTTTCCTTCGATCATTCCTCGAAGGAGAAATGTTTTCAGTCCTTAGAACCCCGATGATACTCAGGAAGAAGCCACCATATAATGAATTAAAGTGGGAAGGACCATATGTTATACATAGGGTCTATTCTAATGGAGCATACTTCCTGATATCAATGGACAGATAGCTCATCACGGCTCCTACAAATGAGAAGTTCATGAAGAAATACCTCATGTAACAATAATGTTATGGTCCAAACTCTAGGACTCTAAACTATGAGTCATAAAATTTCTCCATGTTATGGTCCAAACTCTATGACCCTAAACTGCGAGTCATAAAAATTCCCCATGTTATGGTCCAAACTCTATGACCATAAACTATGAATCATAAAATTTCCCCCACAATGTTAAGGCCCAAGCTCAACGACCCTAAACATTGAGTCATAAAAATGCCCCAAATGTTATGGTCCAAACTCTACGACCCTAAACTATGAGTCAATAAAATCCCCCCCCCCCCAAATTCTATGGTCCATGCTATTCGACCCTAAACTATAATTAAAAATGCCCCCAAATTCTACTGTTTGACCTTTATTACCCTAAACTATGAGTTGAAAATTCTCCCATTTCATGGTCCAAACTCTAAGTCCTTAAACTATGATTTATCTTCCTTTCCACATGATTTTAAACTATAAGGAACTTGTCCCTAAAACATGGCATTAATCTGTGACTCATTTCCTCATCGTAAGACGTTAAACTAAGTAGCATAAAATAGCTTAATCACATGATAGTAAACTGCATGATATCTCACAGAACTCCATGTGGCTTGATTCCTATGCTTTTAAGAAAAGTAGCTATGCCTAGATCATTGATACTAGACCCCCATCAAAACACATTCCTCCATAATGCCCCCTATCTACTAATATTCATAAGATAAATCCTTATCACTACTTGTTTCTCATATCGAGTATAAATCCTGTGAGATTAGGATTAGGGGTAGAGATTCTCTTATGAAATTCAACAATGTGATAACATGATGGACCTAGACACTATGATAGATAGAATGAAAATTACCTTACCCTTTGGGCCAAGCCAATTGGTAAATAGTACACACAAAACTACATGTGGCTTGATTCCTTCCCTCGTAGGATACATAGCGACCCTTCGATCCTCAATCATGGCCCAGCCCCACTAGGGACGAAAAAGAGAATTCCCCCATCATATTATCCACCTCCCCGTACTTGGGATAGAGACTCTGCGACCACTCCTTATTTCTCATGCCAAGTATAACTCACATGAAATTATGATCAGTGGTGTGGATTCTCTTAGCCAATCTGTAACACTCCAAGCTTCCATATTACGCTTCTCTTTGAATAATACAGTAGCGTGTGTCGTACGCAACTTCGTGTTCTAACACACCACAACCAATCAAACTAGCCATTATGAATAGTAATAACCACTTTTTGAAATTTTATAAATTTTATCTTTCCAAATGGAATTAATTTTTGTATTCAGGGCATCAGAATTATCTTAGGGTGAATTTTTGATATTTTTCTGAAAACATTCAGTTTCTTATGAATAGTGAAAAATACTAAATTTTAATTAAAAACAACTTTTTTATTAAAAATAATTTATAGTGATAAATTTTTCTATTGAGTGGTTTAAAAGTATAATTAGAATATATTTTTACCATTTAATCCAATGTTGGTCATTGGACGTAATTTCACATTTAAACTAGACATAAGCAAGTGCCAATCTTTTCATAGTTATTATTTCTTAAAAACACGCTTTTTGTTTTGACAACAAGAATTAATTTTAAATTAATTTCTTCCAATTTTGTGTTTTGAATTTAGAAAAATGTATTACATATTTAGGATTAGGGGGTCCAAATTGTGTAAATAGATAACTATTATTTTTAGACATTTTGAATAATTACTTCGGTAAATATTTTTTTACCATGGTTAAAGGGTAAATATGATAAATAAGGGTACAAAAATAATATTATAATAATATTAAATTACCCTAAAACTTGTCCTAACCATAATGGATGATACATTTCAGACTATTTACATCTTTGGGTCGATTTTGGGACCCCATGGAGCAACTTGTAAGTGATAATGACACTTTATATTAATTAAGTTAAAGTAATACAAAAATGATATAAGCATATATCTATTAGTAAAACATTTTTTACATAGGGTTATATATGTTATATATTTGACTATAAATATTAATTAGAAAGATAAGACTATTTCATACATAATGGTATTTTATTTATAATTTTTATACATTGAATAATTAAATTTATTTATGACACAATGATGATGCAGTATTTTCCTTATTAAGGAAGGAATCGAATAAATGGTATTATAAATGTTAAAATAAATATAATTTGAAAGTTTTGATGACATAAAAGAATTTTATTGGTTAATATGACATGTTAGTATTGATTAAATTAATTTATTTCGAATTAATAAATTTTTTATGTCTTTAACAAAAATCAATTATTAAATAGTGTCAAAATTGACATAAATGAGTTTTTTAAAAACATATTATATTATTAATTGATATAATATTCCTAAAAATCTAAGGTTCAGAAAAACAACTTATATAATGATAGGTGTATCACTAATTAACCACTTGGGTTTTTATTGGATGTATATAGTATGTTTATTATCCATATAATATAAAAATACAAAGAGACATGGTAAATGTAAAACTATTTAACTACGAGTTAAATATAAAATATAAGGTTAATATAGTGACTCAAACCTGTATAAAACCTATTTTTTGAGTGGTTTTAGACCCATACCCACCTTATCCTCAAAATAATTTATTTTTGATCCATTAGAGACCGAAAATTATTTTATTATAAAATATTATTTCTAGCTTTTCCTAAGGTTCCCCTCGCCCCTCTTATAAAAGGGCACTTCCCCTTCTCGTAAATTCACACCTTAAAAGCCTTTTGGATTAGCCAAACCCTTCCCAAATATCCTCTAAACTTCCCTAAATTCATCCTAGATGCCTTAATTTAGTCATAAATCCAACTTAAGGAGACCTTTTGGTCAAATCAGAAGGAAGAACCTGAAGAAGAGGTAAATATTTCATCACCTCTTTGAAGTTATTTTCTTCTTCCACTTATTATTTCCTTGTTGTTTCCATTATAAAATAATAAATCCAGTATATTATATATATTGTGATGTTATTATAAATATGGTACAACCATATTCATTATTCTATCTATCCTTTGAATGATATGTCACCATACGTGCGTACGTACGGCTTACCGTCTCCACGTTGTGGTGTAGTTGTTATTCAATACATTATTATTTGGATGGGTATAATAATGATGTATAATTGATTTAAATAAAAAATATAACATGATAATTATTCTTTATATATGATATACCATCCAATTATATAATATTTTAATATCAAAATAATGATATTGTCGCTCGTACGTACGTACGGATTACCGTCTCCACGAACGCGATGAGATTCAATCCCCATCGTATCCATTCAAGAATAATTTTCATTAGATGATTAAAAATAATGTTTAAAGACTTGATATAATTATGTATATTAATAATATCCATCCCATCCATAACAAATATGTCTCACATAATAAAGAATATAAAGTAAAATAAATCCGCTAACACCCGAAAAGACGATAATACTAAGATATTATTAACAAAGCAATGTTAAAAGATGATATATGATATCATATTAATGTATATGATTATTTTATAATTTAATAAAAATTATTTCACCATTATACAAGAGGTTAACCTACCATCGACCAAGGAAAATTACAAGGTAAGGGTTTATTTCACAATCTCTTCATTATCCAAGGTTGTTTATATGTAATTATCTATTGGGGCCTCTTTATCATCTGCATCCATGTTTCTTAAAAATGTATTTCAAAACATTCTTACTATTTTATTTTCTATGGGTTATAGTCATTTATACCCTTGTTTTACCTTTTATAAGATTTTTACAAAGGAATCATTCCGTCATTTTCCAAACAAGTCCCTTTTTAACCTTTTCGACAAAATTAAGGTAAGAATGTCTTTTTTTAACTTATACGGCGGTGTGGCTATTTTCCACCATTATAAAATCATTGAAGCTTACCTTACAAGCTTATAATAATATTTTAAAATTAAATGTTTTATTTTATAACTATGTTACTTTTAAATGATTTCAAAAAAGAGATATTTCTTTCAAATAGTTTTGATTTCATCTATGTCAACATCCTTTGATGGATTTTATGCTTATTTGAAGTTGATTTATTATGATAAAAAACTTCCATATTGTATTGAAGGTTTTGTGATATGTTTGATTGTGTATGTGTTATTTTTATACCATTCATGGTTTATGGAGAAACTATTGACATTTCATATGCTAGTTTTAATATGAATGTTTATGTTATGTTTAAACCTATTCATATGAGGAATGCATTGGACTTAGTAAGTGACGGGTGGAGCCCGCTATAGCTCCTCGATGCATAGGTAGGTCTCATGATACAAACTAGTGTCTTTTCACAAGGCCTTTGAAAAAATTTATTTGTATTCTTGGCACAAGGCCTTGACTATGTGGTTATAAAAGTATGGCATTATGCATTCCATCATTATGAAAGTGGCTATTGATATTTCATGTAATTATTTGACTAGTATAATATCCATGTGAATAATTAAATGGTATTATTTTTATTTTATCATAGACATATTATTCTGAAGTTCACGTTTAAAAGGCTTTTGTTTTACTCTTATACATTACCTTAAATGTTTATGCTTATTTATGAAAGTTTCCACTATATTGTTATCCTTACTGAGCATCTGAGCTCACCCCTTTCTATGTTTTATTTTTTCCCAGGATGCGAAGAAGTATATTATGACTGACCTGTAGGGATATTCTATGGAATCTCAGTGCTTTCTATGGAAACAATGTTGTTTTAGTTTTCCATTTTATGATGTAATGTAAACCTTATGAATGTATCTAGTACTTCCAAGGCTAATAAAGTAATCGGTCTTTCGAGACTTGATCTTTTGTGATCATGCCAATGTTATGTAAAAATGCACTGACTCTAGGATTCTAGGGTCGGGGCAATACAGTTGGTATCAGAAGAAGTTTAGTACAAACTGTGGAAACTAGATATTGATAAACTCTGATTAGAGCACAAATCCCGAAGATAGACTTTGAGGATTATTATAGAATAACTTCATAGAATTTTGGTATTATAGTGATTTTGTGTGTTTTACAAGAAATATATCCTTTTTTGGATATGAGAAGGTAGAGGCGGCTCTAACACAGATGTACCTAGTGGTAAAACCTGAAAACTCTGCTTTGAGATAGACTCGAATGGGAACTGGTGCATGACAATGGGCCTTGCAACACTCTTGGATACGACACTCCTGGGGGATATGCTTAGGATAATTCTCATTTTCTTTACAAACCATAATTAAGGGTTTATGAGTATATAATTCCTAAAAAAACATTTTTTTATGATTATGGATTGTATCCATAAACTCTTCATTTTATGTTAAGTGTTTTACAAGTTTGGAATTATGTGTTTCGATTCATAAACTAATCTAGTGTATTCTATTGTTTAGAAACGTCTTCTACTAGAAGGAATGTAAACTGTATCCATTCATGCACTCCATGTAGGTATTTACCTCCTTCTCAAGATAATTATAGTGGAGCAGGTGATCCAACTAGTGTTGATCAGCTAATCAACATACTGGGAAAACTCACTCAGGTTATGAATAATAACCTTACCCGTATGGAGAACCCTGATCCGCAGTGTAGAGGATCAATGTTAGATCGCTTCATGAGGAAAAAACACCAAGATTAAATGGGGGTAAAAATCCATTAGTAGATGAACAATGGATAAATTCCTTAGAGAAAATATTCCATGCCTTGGGGAGTAGTGAAAGGGAATAAGTTGTCATGGTAGTTTATCACCTCATTGAAGATGTTGATCAATGGTGGTCATTGATTCAAAACACAAAGGAAGATGATGAAGTATCAAATATTGAATGGATAGAGTTTAAATATCTTTTCATAGAAAAATACATTCCTCGTGACCATCAAGCAGATATGGAAGGGCAATTACTGAGTCTGAGGAAAAAGGAGAGAGAGAATGTCACAAAGTATGAAGCTAACTTTACAAGGTCAGAAAGCCATGCATCAGATTATATACATAACCCAAGAAGTATGATTGATCATTTATTTGATGGGTTAAAACCATTTCTTTATCGAGCATTAGTCTCACAGTCCTTCTCGTCATACGAAGATATTGTCTCATGTGCTATCAAGACAGAAACAAATTCTCTAAGTCTTACTACTTTAAAGCAAAGAAATAGAAGAAGAGATCTGCTGAACACTTTGGAAATGGAAATAAGGGGAATAAGGGAAAAGTTGAATATCCATCCTGCATTAAATGTGGGAAGAAACACCCTGGTACTTGCCTAAAGGGAATGGTAGTCTGTTACAAGTGTGGTGAAAAAGGCCACCAAGCTCGTGATTGCTAGGGGAAAAAATATGATACTGATGTTCAATGCTACAATTTAAGAGAAAGGGGGAATTATGCAAATCAATGTCCAAAGCACCAAGGGAACTTACCTCATAAAAGGACAAGGGATCAGGGCCATGCTTATGCTATCACTACTTCTGAGGTTGAAGCTCTGAAAGACGTAGTGGCAGGTAATTTTATGGTTTACTCAAGTTTAGAAAATGCCTTATTTGATTCTGGATCATTTCATTGTTTCATATCTTCCCAGTTTTCTAAGAAAATTAGATATTTCCAATTTGATTTAATATGGGATTTGTCAGTAAAAACTCTTAAGGGAAGTATCATTTCTACAAATTTTGTGAATCAGTTCCCATTTGGGCATAGAAATGTTATTTATCTGTTGATATCAACATCTTACCCATGATTGAATTTTATATAATCCTCAGTATAGATTTTCTATCGGAACATGATGCAAAAATTTATTTTCTGATGAAAGAGGGTACTATTTTTGATGATGATGATAAATCACACCTTATCTTTACAGTAGAATTGTCACCACCTAATTCTTATCTAGATCCACCCCAAGTAGCTCAACTAAATTCAATTATTGGGGAGGAAGATAATGAAATAACTATGGGTGAGAAAAATAATGATAAAATAGAGGATGTACCTATTGTGAAAGAACATGTTGATGTGTTTCTATAAGATTTACCTGGACATCCTCCAGAACGAGAAATTGAGTTTTCTAATGATTTCATTCTGGGATCAAGGCCCATATCAAAGAGCCCTTATATAATGGACACTATGGAATTAGTGTAACTAAAGAAAAAACTAGATAAATTGTGTAATAATGGATTTATTCGAGCTAGTGTTTCTTAATGGGGAGCCCTTGTCCTTTTGGTTAAGAAAAAAGATGGAACTATGAGGTTGTGCAATGACTACAGAGAGATCAATTATATAACAATAAAGAAAAAGTATCCCCTGCCTCGAATTGATGATTTAGTTTACCAACTTCATGGATCTCAATAATTTTCAAAGATTGACCTTCGATCTGGATATCATCAGTTGTGTGTGAAGAAGGAAGATAATCCAAAAACAGCATTTCAAACCAGGTATGGGCATTACGAGTTTACAATAATGCCTTTTGTATTCACTAATTCACCCTCTGTCTTCATGGATCTAATGAATATAGTTTTCAAGGAATATCTTGATGAATTTGTAGTGGTATTTATTGATGATATCTTGGCATACTCCAAAAGCTACGAAGATCAGGAAAATAACTGGTTTATTATTCTAAAGACTATTAGAATACATGAATTATATGGGAAGTTTAGAAAGTGTTAATTCTGTCTTTAGGATATTTCTTTTCTTGGCCATATTGTCTCTAAGGATGGAATCTTTTTTGATCCTTCTAAGTCCAAGGCAATCCAAGAATGGCTAGCACTGACAAGTATAACTGAGGTACGCAGTTTTATTAGTTTAGCAGGTTATTATCAGCATTTTTTCCAGAATTTTTCCTAATTGGATAACCCATTAACCAAGATCACACTTAAAGGAGTTAAATGTTTTTGAAAAAAGACTGTGAAGAATGTTTTGAATAACTAAAGAGAAGATTAGTCAATGATCCTATATTGACTCTACCATTGGGGAATGATGAGTTTTTTATTTAAATTGATGCTTCAAGAAAGGACTTGGTTGTGTCCTTATGCAGAATGATATGGTTAGTGCCTATGCATCACGACAACTAAAAATTCAGGAGAAAAACTATCCTAATAATGATCTTGAGTTAGCAGCTGTAATATTTTCTTTGATGATTTGCAGACACTATCTCTATGGTGAAAAATGTGAGATTTATACTGATCACAAGAGTTTGAATTATATTTTCTCACAGAAAGAACTCAACATGATGCAAAGGAGATGGCATGAACTACTCAAGGATTATGTTTGCACCATACACTCCCACCCGAGGAAGGAAAATAAGGTGGAAAATTCTTTTAGCAGAAAATATAATGGGTTTTTGAACAAGATGAGAGTTTAAAAGTAACCTATATACATGGATCTAGTAATGATGGATATGGGAATAACCATGGAACGTGAAACATCAATGCTTTTTCAAATGGTTGCCAAACCATCTTTAATAGAAAGGATAAAAAGTTCTCAGGCCGATGACTAAGAGTTTCAAAAGAAGATTAAATCTGTGAATGATGGGAGATTGAGTGACTTAGTGTATGAAGATGGAATCTTGAAATTTGGAAAGAGACTTTGTGTTCCTGGTATACCTGATCTAAAATGGTAATTTTTGGATGATTCTCATAGTTCCAATTTCTTTATACACCCTGGTGGCACTAAGATGTATAGATATGTGAAGGAACATTTTTGGTGAGACAACATAAAGAGGGAGATTGCTGATTTTGTATCAAGATGTATGGTTTGTCAACAAGTGAAAGATGGAAGGAAACAACCTTGAGGATTCTTGCAACTACTTCCCATACATGATTGGAAATGGGATAATATCACGATGGAAATTATCATGGGGATACCAACGACTCCTAGAAGGAATGATGCAATATGGGTCACTGTGGATCGTCTTACCAAGTCAGCACATTTTCTTGCTATAAAGAAAATATTTACCACTTGAACGTCTAGAAAGACTATATATTAATGATGTAGTGAGTCTTCATGGAGTACCCCTATCGATTGTTTCTAATAGTGATCCTCATTTTATATCAAGATTCTGGAAAAGTCTTCAGAAAGCCTTGGATACTGAACTTCGTTTGAGCACTGCCTACCACCCTCAAACTAATGGGAAATCAGAATAGACTATTCAAACCATAGAAGACATGTTGAGATCATGATCACATGACTTTCAAGGTATGTGGGATCAATATTTACCTCCAGTATAATTTTCCTATAACAATAGCTTCCATTAAAGTATTCAGATGGCACCATATGAAGAGTTATATGGAAAGAGATGTCGCACACCAACCTATTGGGATGATGTTGGTGAAAGAAAACTAGCAGGCCTAGAACTTGTGGAGAAAACTATGGAAAATGTGAGCATAATCCAAAACCACATTAAGGCATCTCAAAGTAGGCAGAAGAGCTATGTTGACAATCGAAGGAAGGATTGGGAATTTCAGGTAGGAGATCATGTTTTCTTGAAGGTATCTCCATGGAAGGGTGTTATAAATTTAAGTAAGAAGGGTAAATTGAGTCCCAAGTACATCGGACCTTTCGAAATTCTAGATATAATTGGGGTTGTAGCTTACCATTTGGTAGTGCCGCCAAGTCTCTCCAAAGTTCACGATGTGTTCCACGTATCACTGTTGAGAAAATACATGTCTGACCCAACGCATGTACTCACCTATGAGAAATTAGAACTAGAACCTGATCTGTATTATTGCAAAGAGACTTTAAAGATTCTTGATACAAGAGGACAAGTGCTGAGAAACCGGACGACTCGTCTGGTAAAAGTTCTATGGAGAAACCGTAAGATGGAAGAGGCAACGTGGGAACCCGAGGAACATATGATGAAGAACCACCCAAGTATTTTTATGCAGAAATATTATTGAAATTTTGAGGATTAAATTTTTTTGAAGGATGGGAGAATGTAACAACCCAATCTTCCATGGTACGCTTCTCTTTTAATAATACAGTAGCGTGTGTTGTACACAACTTCGAGTTCTAACACACCACAACCTATCAAACTAGCAGTCATGAACAGTAATACTCAATTTTTAAAATTTTATAAATTTAATCATTAAAAATGGACTTCATTTTTGGATTCGGAGTATTGAAATTAGCTTAGGGTGAATTTTTGGTATTTTTCTAAAAACATTCATTTTTTGATGAATAGTGAAAAATAATAAATTTTAATTAAAAACAACTTTTTTAATCAAAATAATTTATAGTGTTAAATTATGCTATTGAGTGGTTTTAAAGTATAATTAGATTATATTTTTACCATTTAATCAAATTTTTTTCATTGGACGTAATTTCACATTTAAACTGGACATAAGCAAGAGTCAATCTTTTCATAGTTATTATTTCTTAAAAACACGCTTTTTGTTTTGACAATGAGAATTAATTTTAAATTAATTTCTGCCACTTATGTGTTTTGAATTTAGAAAAATGGATTCCATATTTAGGATTAGAAAGACAAAATTTTGTAAATTGGTAACTTTTATTTTTAGACATTTTTAATAATTACTTCGGTAAATATTTTATTTACCATGATTAAAGGATAAATCCGATAAATAAGGGTAAAAAATAATATTATAAAAATATTAAATTACCCTAACACGTGTCCTAAACCTATTGGATGATACATTTCCAAACATGGGGATATTTGGGTCGATTTTGGGACCCCATGGAGCCACTTGTATGTGATAATGACACTTTATATTAATTAAGTTAAAGTAAATACAAAAATGATATAAGCATATATCTTTTAGTAAAAAAAATTTGACATAGGGTTATGCATGTTATATTTTTGACTATAAATATTCATTAGAAATATAAAAATATTTACTACATAATGGTATTTTATTTATAATTTTTAGACATTGACTAATTAAATTTATTTATGACACAATGATGATGCAGCATTTTTCTTATTAATGAAAGAATCAAATAAATGGTATTATAAATGTTAAAATAAATATAATTTGAAGTTTTTTATGACATAAAAGAATTTTATAGGTTAATATGACATGTTATTATTGATTTAATGAATTTATTTAAAATTAATAAAGTTTTTATTACTTTAACAAAAATCAATTATTAAATAGTGTCAAAATTGACATAAAGGAGTTTTTAACAACAAATATTATATTATTAATTGATATAATATTCCTAAAAATCTAGGGATTGGTCAAATGACTTATATAATGATAGGTTTATCGTTAATGAACCACTTTGGGTTCTCTTGGAAGTATATAGTATGTTTATTAACTATATAATATAAAAATACAAAGAGACATGGTAAATGTCAAACTATTTAACTAAGAGTTAAATCTAAAAGATAAGGTTAATATAGTGACTCAAACCTGCCTAAAACCTATTTGTTGAGTGGTTTTCGACCCATAACCTCTATATCCTTTAAATTACCTGTATTGGAGACATTAGAAACCGAAAAATATTTTATTATAAAATATTATTTCTAGCTTTTCCTAACGTCCCCCTCACCCCTCTTATAAAAAGTCACTTCCCCTTCTCTCAAATTCACACCTTAAAATACTTTTTGGCTCATCAAAACCCTCCCAAATATCCTATCAACATCCATCACTTAATCCTATAGGCCTTTATTTAGTTATAAATCCATATTAAGGAGACCTTTTGATCAAATAAAAAGGAAGAACCCGAAGAAGAGGTAAATATTTCATCACATCTTTCAAGTTCTTTTCTTCTTCCACTTCTTCTTTACTTGTTGTTTCCATTATAAAATAATAACTCCATTATCTTATATATACTTTGATGTTATTATAAATTTTGTACAACCATATTCATTATTCTATTCATCCTTTGAATGATATGTCACCATACGTGCGTACATACGGCATACCGTCTCCACGTTGTGGTGTAGTTGTAATTCAATAAATTATTAATTGGATGGGTATAATAATGATGTATAATTGATGTAAATAATAAATATTACATGATATTTATTCTTTATATATGATATAACATCCAATTATATAATATTTTAATATCAAAAGAATGATATTGTCGCTCGTGCGTACGTACGGATTACCGTCCCCACGAACGCGATGAGATTCATTCCCCATCGTATCAATTCAAGTCTAATTTTAATTAGATGATCAAAAATAATGTTTAAAAACTTGATATAATTCTGTATATGAATAAGATCCATCCCATCCATAACAAATGACTCACATAACAAATAATATAAAGGAAAATGAATCTGTTAACACCCGAAACGACGATAATACTAAGATATTATTAACAGAGAAATGTTAAAAGATCATATATGATACCATATTAATGTATATGATTCATGAATAATTTAATAACAATTATTTTTACATTAAACAGGAGGTTAACCTACCTTCTATGAAGGAAAAGTACAAGGTAAGGGTTAATTTCACAATCTCTTCATTATCTGAGGTTGTTTATACGTAATTATCTACTAGGACCTCTTTATCATCCACATCCATGTTTCTTAAAAATGTATTTAAAAACATTATTACTATTTTATTGACTATATGTTATAGTCATTTATACCATTTTTTACTTTTTATAATATTTTTATAAAGGAATCATTCTGTCATTTTCCAAACAAAGTCCTTTTTAACCTTTTCGACAAAATTAAGCTAAGAATGTCTTTTTTTTAACTTATACGGAGGGTGCAGCTATTTTCCACCATTATAAAATCATAGAAGCTTACCTTTCAAGCTTATAAGAATATTTTCAAAGTAAATTTTTTCTTTTATAATTATGTGACTTTTAAATGATTTCAAAAAAGAGATATTTCTTTCAAATAGTTTTTATTTCATATATGTAAACATCCTTTGATGGATTTTATGCTTATTTGAAGTAGATTTATTATGATACAAAACTTTCATATAGTATTGAAGGTTTTTTGATATGTTTGAATATGGACATGCGATTTTTATACCATTTATGGTTAATGGAGAAAGTATTGAAACTTCATATGATAGTTTTAATGCGAATGTTTATGTTATGTTTAAACTTGTTCATATGAGGAATGCACTGGACTTAGTAAGTGATGGGTGGATACATCTATAGCTCCTCGATGCATTAGTAGGTCTCATGAGACAAACTAGTGTCTTGGAACAAGGCCTTAACAAAATTTAATTTGTATTCTTGGCACAAGGCCTTGACTATGTGGTTATAAAAGTATGGCATTATGCATTCCATCATTATGAGAGTGGCTATTGATATTTCTTGTAATTATTCGACGAGTAGAATATCCATGTGAATATGTAAATGGAATTATTTTGATTTTATCTTAGCCATATTATACTGAATTTCAAGTTTAAAAGGCTTTTGTTTTTGTATTATACATTGCCTTAAATATTTATACTTATTTATGAATGTTTCAGCTATATTGTTATACTTACTGAGCATCTGAGCTCACCTATTTCTATGATTTATTTTTTCCCAATATGCAAAGAAGTATATTATGAATAACCCACAGGGATAGTCTATGGGATATCAGTATTGTCTATGGAAACAATGTTGTTGTAGTTTTCCATATTATGATGTAATGTGAACCTTATGAATGTATCTAGTACTTCCAAGGCTACTAAACTAATCGGTATTTCGAGACATGATCTTTTGTGATCATGAAAATGTTATGTAATAATGCACTGACTCTGGGATTCTGGGGTCAGGGAGTTACAATTGGTATTATAGGAAGTTTAGTACAAACCTTGGTAACTAGATTTAGATAAACTTTGATTAGATCACAAATCCGTAACATAGACTTTGAGGTTAAGTATAGAAGAACTTCCTAAATTTTGGTAATGAGGAGATTTTATGAGTTTTCAAAGCAATACATCCCTATCTAGATACGATCAGGAAGGGGTGGATCTGGCACAGATGTACCTAGGGGTAAAACCCGAAAACACCACTTTGAGCTAGACTTGAATGGGAACTGGTGTATGACAATGTGTCTTGCTGCACTATTGGTTTCGACACTCTCGGGGGATATGCTTAGGATAATTCTCATTTTCATTACAAACCATAATGGAGGGTTTATGAGTATATAATTCCTCAAAGAAAATATTTTTTTGTAATTATGGATTGTATCCATTAACTGTTCAATTTAGGTTAAGTGTTTTACAAGTTTGGAATTGGGTATTTCAATTGATAAACTAATCTAGTGTATGCCATTGTTTAGAAATGGAACCTAGTGGAAGGAATGGAAATTGTATCAATGCACGCACTCCATGTATGGATTTAACTCCTACTCAAGATAACTATAATAGAGCAGGTGATACAACTGGTGCTGATCAGCTAATCAACATACTGGGACAACTCACTCAGGTTATGAATAATAACCTTACTCATATAGAGCACCCCGATCTGCAGCGTGGAGGATCAATGTTAGATTTCTTCATGAGGAAAAAACCACCAAAATTCAGTGGGGGTAAAAATCTATTAGTAGCTGAACAATGGATAAATTCCTTAGAGAAAATATTCCACCCCTTGGAGATTAGTGAAAGGGAAAAAGTTGTCACGGCAGTTTATCACCTCACTCGAGATGCTGATAAATGGTGGTCATTGATTCAAAAAAAGGATGATGATGAAGTATCAAATATGGAATGGTGGGATTTTAAAGAGCTTTTATTAGAAAAATACTTTCCTCAGGACCATCGAACAGATATGGAAAGGCAATTTCTAAGTCAGAGGAAAAAGGAGGATGAGAATGTCGCAAAGTATAAATCTAACTTTACAAGGTTAGTGAGGCATGCAGTATATTATATGCATAACCCAAGAAGTAATATTAATCATTTCTTTGATGGGTTAAAATCATTTCTCCATCGAGAATTTGTCTCAAAATCCTTCTCATTGTATGAAGATATTGTCTTAGGTGATATCAAGACAGAAAAAGAATTCTCTAAGTCTTACGACATTAAAGAAAAGCAAGAGAAGAATAGATCTTCTGAACACTCTGGAAATGGAAATAAGGCGAAGTAGGGAAAAGTTGAATATCCATCCTGCAGAAATTGTGGGAAGAAACACCCTGGTACTTGCCTGAAGGGAATGGGATTCTGTTACAAGTGTGGTGAAAAATGCCACCAAGCTTATGATTGTAAGGGGAAGAAAAAAGATACCAATGTTCAATGATACAATTTAAGAGAAAGGGGGAATTATGCAAATGAATGTCCTAAGATCCAAGGTAACTTACCTCAGAAAAGGCCAAGGGATCAAGGCCAAGCTTATTCTATCACTACTTGTGAGGTTGAAGCTCTAAAAGACATAGTGGTAGATAATTTAATGGTTTCCACAACTTTAGAAAATGCTTTATTTGATTCTGGATCATCACATTGTTTCATATCTTCCTAGTTTTCTATGAAAATTAGATATTTCTAATTTTATTTAACAAGGGAGTTGTCATTCAAAACTCTTAAGGGAAGTATCATTGCTACAATGTTTTGTGAATTAGTTCCCATTAGGGAATATAAATTTTCTTTATCTTCTGATATCATTGTCATACCCATGATTGAATTTGATATAATCCTCGGTATGGATTGGCTATCGGACCATGATTAAAAAATTTGTTTTATGAAGAATGAGGTTACTAATTTTGATGATGATGATAAAGAACACCTTATCTTTAGAGTAGAATCATCACCACCTAATTCTTAGCTAGATCCACCCCCATTATCTCAACTAAATTCAATTATTGGGGAGGAAGAGAATGGAATAATTGTGGGTGAGGAAAAGAATGTTCAAATAGAGGATGTACCTATTATGAAAGAATATGTTGATGTGTTTCCAGAATATTTACCTGGACATACTCTGGAACAAGAAATTGAGTTTTCCATTGATTTAATTCCTGGATCAAGGCCCATATCGAAGACCCCTTATAGAACGACCATAGTGGAATTAGTGGAACTAAAGAAACAACTATAGAAATTGAGTAATAAGGGATTTATTCACCTTAGTGTTTCTCCATGGGGAGCCCATTTCATTTTTTTTAAGAAGAAAGATAGATCTATGAGGTTGTGCATTGACTACAGGGAGATCAATGCTATAACAATAAAGAACAAGTATCCCCTACCTCTCATTGATGATTTATTTAACCAACTTCATGGAGCTCAATAATTTTCAAATATTGAACTTTGATCTGGATATGATCAGTTGTGTGTGAAGAAAGGATGACATTCCGGAAACAGCATTTCGAACCAGGTATGGGAATTACGAGTTTACGATAATGCCTTTTGGATTGACTAATGCACCCTCTGTCTTCATGGATCTAATGAATAGAGTTTTCAAGGAATATCCTGATGAATTTGTAGTGGTATTTATTGATGATATCTTGTTATACTGAAAAATCTATGAAGATCATGAAAATCACTTGAGCATTATTCTAAAGATACTTAGAAGACATGAAATATATGGGAATTTTAGCAAGTGTGAATTATGGCTTCAAGAGATTTCTTTTCTTGGCCATATTGTCTCTATGGATGGAATCTTGGTTGATCCTTCTAAGACTAATTCAATCCAAGAATGGCTATCACTGAGAATTACAACTAAGTTAAGTAGTTTTATTGGTATAGCAGGTTATTATTAGTGTTTTGTCCAGAATTTTGCCTGATTGGGTAACCCATTAACCAAGCTCACACGTAAACGGGTTAAATTTTTGTGGAGAAAATAGTATGAATTTTTTTTGAAGAACAAAATAGAAGATTAGTTAATGCTCCTATATTGACTCTACCATTGGGGAATGATGGGTTTGTTATTTATAGTGATGCTTCAAAGAAAGGACATGGTTGTGTCCTTATACAGAATGATAGGGTTATTTCCTATGCATCACGATAGCTAAAAATTAATGAGAAAAACTATCATACTCATGATATTGAGTTATCAGCTGTAATATTTGCTTTGAATATTTGGAGACACTATCTCTATGGTGAAAAATGTGAGATATATATCGATCACAAGAGTTTGAAGTATATTTTCTCATAGAAAGAACTCAACATGAGGCAAAGGAGATGGCTTGAACTGCTCAAGGATTATGATTTCACCATACAATACCACTCAGGGAGAAAAAATAACATGGAAGATGCTTTGAGCAGAAAAGATCATTGAGTTTTGAACTAGATGAGAGTTGAAAAGGACCCTATATACATGGATCTAGTAAATATGGATATGGAAATAACCATGGAAGGAGAAACGTAAATGATTTTTCAAATGGTTGCCAAACCATCTTTACTAGAAAGGATAAAATGTTCTCAGGATGATGACGATGTGTTTCAAAAGAAGATTAAAGTTGTGAATGATCTGATATTGAGTGACTTTGTGCATGAAGATGGAATTTTGAAATTTGGAAAGAGACTTTGTTTTCCCGGTTTACCTGATCTAAAAATGGAATTGTTGGATGATGCTCATAGTTTCAATTTCTCTATTCACCCTAGTAGCACTAAGATGTATGGAGATTTGAAGGAACATTTTTGGTTGGACAACATGAAGTGGGAGATTACTGATTTTGTGTCAAGATGTATAGTTTGTCAAAAAGTGAAATCTGGAAGGCAACAGCCTAGAGGAGTCTTGCAACCTCTTCCCACACCTGAGTGGAAATGGGATGATATCACGATGGAATTTTTCATTGGACTACCAAAGACTCCTACAAGGAACGATGCAATATGGGTCATTGTTGATCGTCTTACCAAGTCATCACATTTTCTTACTATAAGAGAAGATTTACCACTTTAACATCTAGAAAGACTATATATTAATGAAGTATTGACACTTCATGGAGTACCCCAATCGATTGTTTCTGATTGTGATCCACGTTTTACATCAAGATTCTGGAAGAGTCTTCAAAAATCCCTGGATACTGAACTTTGTTTGAGCACTACCTACCACCCTCAAACTGATGCGCAATCAGAATGGACTATTAAAACTTTATAAGACATGTTGAGATCATTCCCACTTGACTTTCAAGGTATGTGGGATCAATATTTACCTCTAGTAGAATTTACCTATAACAATAGCTTTCATTCAAGTATTCAGATGGAACCATATGAAGCATTATACAGAAAGAGACGTTGCACACTAACCTGTTTGGATGATGTTAGTGAAAGAAAACTCGTAGGCCCAAAACTTGTGGAAGAAACAATAAAAAAGGTGAAGGTAATCCAAAACCACATCAAGGAATCTCAAAGTAGGCAGAAGAGCTATACTGAAAATGAAGAAGGATTTGGAATTTCAGGTAGGAGATCATGTTTTCTTGAAGGTATCTCCATGGAAGGGTGTTATATGTTTTGGTAAGAAGGATAAATTGAGTCCCAGGTACATCAGAACTTTCGAAATTCTAGAACGAATTGGGGCTGTAGCTTACTGTTTGGCAATGCCTTCATGTATCTTCAAAGATCACGATGTGTTCCACGTATCACTATTTAGAAAATACATGCCTGACCCAACGCATGTACTCACCTATGAGAAATTAGAACTTGAACCTGATCTGTCTTATTGCGAAGAGCCTGCCAAGATTCTTGATTCAAGAGAACTAGTGTTGAGAAACTGAATGACTCGTCTGGTAAAAGTTCTATGTAGAAACCATAAGATGGAAGAGGCAACATGGGAACCCGAGGAACATATGATGAAGAACCACCAGAGTCTTTTTCTGCAGTAATATTGTATAAATTTCTAGGATGAAATTTTTTTGAAGGATGGGAAAATGTAACACCCCATGAATTCACGGTACGCTTCTCTTTGAATAATATAGTAGCGTGTGTTGTATGCAACTTCGAGTTCTAACACACCACAACCAATCAAACTAGCCGTTATGAATAGTAATACACAATTTTTGAAATTTTATAAATTTTATCTTTCAAAATGGACTTAATTTTTGGATTCTGAGTATCGAAATTAGCTTACAGTGAATTTTTGGTATTTTTCTGAAAACATTCAGTTTTTTATGAATAGTGAAATACTAAATTTTAATTAAAAGCAACTTTTTTAATCAAAATAATTTATAGTGATAAATTACTCTATTGAGTTGTTTTAAAGTATAATTAGATTATATATTTACCTTTTAATCCAATGTCAGTCATTGGACATAATTTCACTTTTAAACTGGACATAAGCAAGTGTCAATCTTTTCATAGTTATTCTTTCCTAAAAACACGCTTTTTGTTTTGACAATGAGAATTAATTTTAAATTAATTTCTGCTACTTATGAGTTTTTAATTTGGAAAAATGGATTCCATATTTATGATTAGGAGGTCCAAATTGTTTAAATAGGTAACTTTTATTTTGAAACATTTTGAATAATTACTTGGGTAAATATTTTATTTACCATGGTTAATGGGAAAATCTGGTAAATAGGGGTAAAAACTATATTATAATAATATTAAATTACCCTAACACATGTCCTAACCCTATTTTATGATACATGTTTGACCATGGATATCTATGGGTCGATTTTGGGACCCCATGGTGCCACTTGTAAGTGATAATGACACTTTATATTAATTAAGTTAAAGTAAATACGAAAATGATATAAGCATATATCTTTTAGTAAAACAATTTTTACATAGGGTTATACAAGTTTTCTCTTCGACTATAAATATTAATTAAAAATCTAAGAATATTTTATACATAATGGTATTTTATTTATAATTTTTATACATTGAATAATTAAATTTAATTATGACACAATTATGATGTAGTATTTTCCTTATTAATGAAAGAACCAAATAAATGCTATTATAAATGTTAAAATAAATATAATTTGAAAGTATTGATTACATATAAAAATTTTATAGTTTAATATGACATGTTAGGATTGATTAAATGAATTTATTTCTAATTAATAAAGTTTTTATGACTTTAACAAAAATCAATTATTAAATAGTGTCAAAATTGACAGAAAGGAGTTTTTAAAACAAATATTATATTATTAATTGATATCACTATCTACTTTGTGGTTCCCCTTATCATACTTTGGAACATATCCTCTATACATTGATTGGCACCCCTGACACACTAAGGGGTATGTCTTCTATCTACTGTGTGGTACCCCATTTTATACAAGGGTATGGGTCCTCTATCCATAGAGGGGTACCCCCTAATAGACTATTATGTGGGTCCTCTTATCTACTGAGTGGTACCCTTATCACAGAATAGGGAACGATTCCTCTATATACTAAGTGGTACCCCTGTCATACTCAGATGAGGGTCCTCCATATGTTGAGTGGAACCCCTTTGATGCACTAGGTCACAAGTCCTCTACTTGAAGATTGTACCCCCTCAATTATGAAGCACAGTGGTAAGGTGTGGTTCATACACACAATTACTTATATGAATATATTCATAATATATTAGGCATCATTGATTTTCCCACTTAGAACTATTGGAAGACTCTTTTCCAAGGATGGTCTATAATATGGATATCCTATTTATCTCTCATTTGGGTTTATTTTATGTGCATATATATATATATATTTCATTATTCTTGTATTTGTTTCTCCATTATTGTCGGTATATCTATCTACTACTATCATGTCTCCTATTTATTTCCCCCACTTAGATTTTGAGGTATCCTATAAGGTATGTAAATGTATGGGATTTGTCTACGTTTTTCATATCTTATGTAGATGATCGATAGGTCAGAGGAAATTACAAAGGTTCATAGGGGATACTCGTGTGCATTTGACTGTGTATAATGGTCGGGGATTTTATATCAAGAGCCAGGCTCTCTTATCATTAATTTTCCAATTATTTTCAAGTTGGGACATATTTATAGTTGGTCATGAATTTTTTCCCTTTTATTTTCATAATATATTATAGTACTCTTGTATTCCCTAGAGTTTGTTACTAGCATGGATGTTACTCTAGATGTTACTATCTTTTATATTTATTCCACTACACATCTACGTAGAGATAGTTGGGTGAGTGTATACAAATACATTAAGAAAAGGCCTCCCATATTATTTATTCCTTTTAGTGCTTGTCACCTGACCCCTAGTTATTGAGGTAGGATTGGGAAGGTTCCATCATGGGTCTCTGTCATCTTGGAAGGCCCAAGTGGGGTGGTTCGTGACATCGTGTACCAAGTGAATTGTATCTGGACTATAACTCCCCGAGATTTTGTAAAATATATGTTTTTCAAGTAATTTTAATATTTATTATATTATTAATTACATAAAATAATAATTTTATCATAAATTTCATGAAACACTAAGTTTATCTTTTGTTTCACACAATACTGAGTGTATCTTGAACTACAGGAAATGTTGAGTTTAAACAAAACATGACATACTATTAAAATATTATTACTTAATATGATAGTTGTCCACTAGATTTTGGAATTTAATGTATGAATATGAATAAATAAATTATAAAAATATATGGTTTAAACATGTATACACATTTAATTATTTTTTGACCAATTAATTAGAAAATAAAATCAAAACTATTTGAAAATAAAATAAATCATTTTCTGAAAAACAATTTTTATGCAAAAATTGTTTTTTACCTAAATATATTAAAAAAATCACTTTTTGTGAACGATTTTATGAAATTTATATTTTATATATTCAATAAAATATTTAACATTCGTCTTATTTTTTTATATACAACAAATTATATTTCATTTAACTTTACGCTTAAAAACTATATTTTTCTAAAAAGCATCTTTGTCACCATTTGCGTACTAATGTTTAAAATTAATTTTTGAAAGTTTTAGAAAATTTAATTGAAAAAATATAGTTCATTTTTTATATCATCATTTAATAATAATCTTAGTTTTTATTTTTGATAATTTTATGAGAAGATAAATTTTTCAATTAGTGGTGAAAAATAATGGGTTTTATCGAAAACTCCATTTTCATTTCAAGAAATTAAAAGCTTATTTTTTTTGTTTTAAAATGGTTTTAGAAGTAAAATTAGTTCAAATATATTCATATTAATCTAATTTATTTCATTTTAAATAATTTTATTTTTAACTTTGATATAAAATTTTGTAATATTTTGAAACTTTTCTCTTTAGAAAACCGATTTTTCATCACGTCTACTGGATTAATTTAAATTTAAATTTATTCAATTCTATGAATGGAATTTTGAAAAATGGATTCCATATTTTTGATTAAAATTATTTATATTATCTAATAATTTCAACTTAATTTTTTACCTCAATGAATAGTAAAAACAGTTAAAACTAATTACTGTGATTAAGGTTAAAACTAGTTTGTAGGGGTTAAACTAAAAAAATAAGGAGTAAAATTACCTTAAAACTAGTCCAAAACCCATAGTATGGAAATATTTGTACCTTATATCCTCTTATGTTATATATTTTCTAATTTTATATCCTTTTTACATGTTAAAAAAGTTGTTACACCTTTTTCTTTTCAAAAATTACAAGGGTACCACTCAACTCACTTAGAAAAGGCCACACCATCTCTTCTCCTATTCACAATTTAAAACCCTTTTGGTTTAGACAATACATACCCAAATAAATTCCTTAATTACTTACTATCATTCTATAATCCTTATTTTTATCCTAAATCCAACCTTGGAATGGTTTTTTTTCAAACCTAAGGAGGTTTCTCAAAGAAGAGGCAACGTTCTTCATTGAGCGTTTTTTATTTTATTTCTTCATACACCTCCTTTAAATATTATTAAAACAAGATAAAATAATATCTTAGGTATATTAAATATACTGATATTTTATTATTCTATGATCATGACCTACTCAATATCCTCTTCCCTCAAATGGGAAATGATAAAGTTGCTCGTGTATACGACAAACTACCACCTCACAAACTAATGTGACATGATTTCCATAAAAAACTATCCCGGTTGGGTATGATGATGTATATAAAGTATATTTATGATATTTTTAACATAAATATAATTTTGAAAATATATTTTCACATATAAATTTTTAATTTATATTTTTTGAGAGATATAATAACCTTGATCATGTATACGGCGGACTATCGCCTCACAAAGTGACGTGATTCATTTTTTTACTTATGATAATGAGGGATAAATTTAATCAATATATACAATATATATAACATATAAATTATTCTATAAATTTAATATATTACTTACCCTTATTTCACTTCATCCATCAATAAAATGGAGACAATGTTCATGCATACATACAGTTTATTGTCTCTATGAACGGTGTATTTCATTTTCTATCTCTAACTTTTATGGATTTATATAAATAATATATATGGTATTAATATCATTTTTAAAATTATTTATATTACTAAAAAATATCAAATTAATAGGATTGAAAATAATAAATGAAAGCATACATGAAAAACCAAGCAATTATTACTCGAAACATGATTTTTACAAGGAATTGTTAATAAACGGGGAATAAAAGTTCATAAGTAATTAATATATGGTATGATATATATAATTATTATTATTTAATATATTTATAATATACTTATATTTATTATAAAGGATGTTCAAATGTGTATGAAGTAATTTGAGAGTTATAATCAATGATTTTTACATTACTTTCAACATCTTTAAGACACATGCCATATTCACCACCTTTTTCTTTTATGTGGTGTGTATACTAACCATGAATGTGTTTTATGATTCATATAATAAAAATTATTGGAATCTAAATATCCATTTTAGGATATCCCTTTCATGGAGTTTATAGTTTAAAAGTTACCAATCAGTATGATATTTTTGTCATGATTTGCCTTCTTTGAGACATAAGTTATGTTATGAAACTATTTTAATTTATGAGGTGTATATACTACCAATTTTAAATATTATATCGTTAATATACTTATATTAATGATATTTGATGTTTAATTTGATGTTATACTTTACTGGGTCTTACAATTCAAAAGTTACCAAAGTGTAAGGGTTTAGTTTTATGGTCTCATTGTTTATAGAGCTTATTTATTATTATGTTTTTGATGATGAAATAATATAATATATTTCTTAATAACTTCATGAAGTTTATTATCCTATATATATCTCATGATAATACATGTATTCCATTATTTTTCTTCTCTTTATGTACTCAAAAGTTCAAAATAATTTTTTTAAGAAAATCTGATTTTATTTCTCTCTTCAGTAAAAAATCCTTTTTCGTGAAAAATAATGTTTTCTAAAAAAAACTTCAAATTTTTTAAACTAAAAAAATAATTTATTAAAGATATTTTTACCCATTTTCTGATATTATAAAAAAATAAAGGAATCTTCATGTCATTATCCAAATAATGCCCATTTTTCTTTTTGAAAAAATGTGAAATAAACCTTTGTTTTGACATGTATGACATGAACAATATTTTCTATCATCATGAACAAATCCTTATTTTAAAGGTTTCATTATAATTTAAAAAAATTATTTTAAAAAAAAAAGTATTTCCATTTTTTTATGAATTTTTTGTTTAAAAATTTAATTTTAAAATAGAAATGTTATTTTACTCAAGAAATATTTTAAATATTTTTTAAATATTTCTTTATTAGTTTACAAGGTTATTTTCAAAGAAAATTATTTTGAAAAGGTTTTATATTTTAAAATGTGTTTTTCAAATTGAAAAGGTTGTTTTCCTCAATAAATTTTCCAAGTGATCTTTCAAAATAATTTTTCATCTAAGATGACATCCTTTAATGTTACTTATGCTTTATAGGGATATAATCCAAGGATACCATTCTTTTTCTTTTTCTTTTTGGTTTGTGTTTATAATTATGCGATTCTTATGAAACCCATTTCTCTTACATGGGTAATACCATGATAAAATGATTATGAAACCCTCTTTTTTTCAAAGGGTTATTCTTTGATGAAACGATTAAATTATTATGAAACCTATTTCTATTCCACTGGTTATGTTATAATAAAATTTTTATGAAACTCATTTATTTTCATTGGTTTTTATATGATGATTGTTTTATGATATTATGGAATATATATGTATGATTTTTATTATATAGTTGTGGTTAAATTATAACCAAGGATGGTGGTTATGTTGTAACCAAGTATTGTAGTTATGTTATAACCAAGGATAATGGTTTCATTATAACCATGGTGTTTCAGACCAATATCTCCCTCTAATAAATCGGGTAAAGATTGATATCTCATGAGTTAAATAAGACTGCAATATGTAGTGAACCTAGTTTAGTAAGGGACTTTTTCCACTAAGATATTATTGGGAGTGAATCTTGACTACTTAGAAGGTTGGGAGAGTGAACTCGTTCCACTATGATAGAATTGGAAATGATCCTTGACTACTAAAAAAATGATTTTATATTCTAATTTGTATTCCAAAGAAACAATTCCTTATGCCAATTTTATGTTATCATTATAGAGACCCAACCTTTTATTACATTACTATAACATTATTCTAAGATAAAAAACATAATAGTATTACAAAAATAGGATCCAAAGTTTTAGTGTCTTGGGTAAACTAGGACCACATATAGGAATTACATCATCAAGCATAAACATGTATTTAATTTCTTATTCTCTAGTTTCTTAATGGAACTTGACCTCTCCTTAGTACATGTAGCCACCTGAGGATATACATCCAAAGGGGTGAGATAAAAGCCCAATAAGAGGATAGATAAGAACAATATAGCATGGGGTGAGCATAATCATAACATGGGAAAACAATCATGAACTTGAGAGGAAGCATAAAAAAAGACTTGAAGTGTGGCAATGCATAAAAATGAAACATCATGTCTTAGTGGTTAACTACCACACATAATTGTGAACAATGATATCATCTTGTCCACATAATTTCAAATTTATTCATGAGATTAATCACTTTACCCAATGAATTGGAGTGCTGTATAATTTTGGGCGCACCCGTCACATTTAAACATTCATATTGTACTATATAATTTTAGGACCACCTGTCACATCATAATATTATCATTATCATGCATGACACATAGAACATATATCAAAAATGAACATAACTAACTCATGTAAAGTAATTGGATTCATCTCATAGGAACACATTAATAAATTTTGGGTTCCCAAAACAAAGAGGGAATAACTTACTTGATATAAGAACCATCAACCCTGAATGCGAAGTAAAAGGTGAGTTCTTAAAAGAAGAGTTCTTTTGGAAAACATTTTGCTTGACATAAACAATAGTGGTAAACATGTATATCCTAGAAAAGGAAATAAAATGATGAAAAAATGATTTTTTAGGAGTAACCATATCAAAAATGTAGTGAAAGAGGGAGAACCTGAAAGATGAAATTTGGGTTCGAGAATTTCCCTTTACCTTGTATCCGAACACTTCCTTCACTTTAATGTTCTATATGATGACATTATATTCATTAATTAGAAATTCCAGAACCTTTTATACATAAATGGGTTTCATTTTGGTTTCATTATGTCATTTTATGGTTCTTTTTATGTGTTATAGCGTTTAAAAACATTGTTCAGGAATGTTCGTTTTTATGGGCTTCTTGAGTGGTTAACTCGTATTCTTAAATGAAAGTTTGGGTATAACATGGGTAAACATCCAAAACTGATATTACATGTTATTAATGAAATTACAGAATTTAAAATTATCTTAAAATTAATTATATTATATACCATGTGGATGAATCATTAGATAAAAATTAAATGATGATTGTTTGGGTTAATTTGGGTGGTTTTTTTATCACAAAAAAACATGTTTTAATTTATCACTTAGTAATATGTACATAAGTTAGTTCCAAAACATTAAATAGGACATAATACATATAAAATATTCAGTTTCAACCATAAAAATGGTTTTATGACTAGATCTGAAGGTAGAAATTGAAGAAGAATACATGTTGTTCTTGAAGGTGATAAATTAACACCTCAGTAACAACGTTCTCTTTAATAAAATAAAAAAGAAGTGGAGAAATGGGGTAGGATGATATAATATCCCATTAGTATCATAAAATTCTAATATATTTATGTTACAAGAGTTACCATACCATTTTTAAAAAGATAGGTGGGGAGAGAATAAGAAAAGAACTTGAAATTGAAAGGGAATTAAAGGAGAAGAGGGAGAGAAATTACCTCTTGAATCCTACTCTTGAGATCCTCATTAAGGGGCCTAAGCTTGGTATTTTGATGAGACCAATAGCTTTTGGATGTGGGGGAGGGGATAGGGAAGATTTTTGGGCAGAGTTTAGGCAAGTATTCAAGCTTGAGAGGTGTGAGGAAATTACGGTGTGAAGGGTGGTATTTATAGTGGAGGGGAGAGGGTTTCCTTAATATTAAATTCATTAGTTTATTAATTTCCACTAGGACAAGGAATAGTGAGTCTTAAATTACTAATAATAGTAAATAGGGCATGTGAGTTTGATATTTGGGTTCTTACATTACTTGTGATTTCAGGAATAGTGAGTTTAAATTATAATGTATTTATACGGTAAATTAATATATTTTACTATTCACCAAAAATTCAAGTATTTCAGAAAAATCCCAAAAATTTACCCCAACCATTTTTCGACGTGTAGAATCAAAAAATGAATTCCATTTTTCAAAAATAATTTTATAAATTTTATCAATTTAATATTTAATTAAAATCATAATTTATTATTAAAAAACCAGTTTTAAAACATTAATTTACTTATTCTAAAATATAGGTACATCACACTTTCACTTGAATATTATTTTTTTACTATCATAGGAAAGGTTACTATTCATTAGGGTATATCACTATTCATAAGGGTATGTTACTATTCATAAGGGTAGGTTAATCTTCACCAAAATTGTTTTTTGTTTTATTAGACTCTAAAAATCTTCTTGAACACAACCATGTATGTTAGATTTTCAAAATTTCCAATAAAAAATTAACAAACCTATGTTTAAAGGTCACTTAGCACTTAGTAGTTCATTATGTTATGTTTTCATGTGATTTTATGACATATTTATGAGAAGGAAATTTCCATTGAAAAACTTTGGGTCATTACACTCATTTTTCATCTTATTTGTATCTATTGTGGTTAATGTCTTATGAACTGCCAATATTTATTTCATCACTCAAGTGTATAATCAATAATATACATTTTATGGTTTTAAAATGTTATTCTCATGTTCTAATACACTTTTGTTCATGATATATTTTTATCTCCCTTATTTACCCTTATTCATCATCTAAGCTCACCCTTTCCTACGTTTCCTTTCCCTAGATTATTATGAAATTTATTGTGTATGATATGTCTATAAAGGGTTATATTTACAAATAATGTAGTGGGATATGATGTATCTCACTTATGGACTAGTTGATTATGTTTCCAAGTTTCAAAATAAATTATACCTAAACAATTATATCATGGATTGTTATGTTATGTGATGAATATTCCCCTATTAAGATATAATATATATGATAATTTTGCGTCTTTACAGTTCGTATCATAGAAAGGTTTAGTTAAGATTTAGAAACTCAGATGAGAAAACTTTAGTGAGATCCCTAGAGATATGTCTAAGTATCTATCCAGGGATATGTCCAAGGATAAGTCTAAGTATGAGTCAGAGTATAGGATGATTTCATGGAATTGTGGTAGAGGAAAAAAGCAAGTGGTTTCCACTAAATTACATCCTATGATGGATAATAAAAGTGGATCTGACTCTGTCACAGATGTACCTAGGGGTAATAACTTATAAAAATGGTGCATTGATCTGGACTCTGTCATCACCTAGTGCTTGACAGAGAACCTTACTCCACACCTAGTTTGACACTCGTGAGGGATATATTTTGGAAATTCAAAAACCCTTTATGAAATATCATGAAGGATTTGAATAATGACCTTGAATGAACTTGGTTAAAACTAATGTTTCGTAGGTTTAAACTAAGGTTTCATGATTTAGACATCCAATAAATGATTTTTATGATTATGTGGTTTTCCGATATGGTTATTGTTTCTCACACTATTATTTTTGGTTTTAGTCAATTGATGGAACTTGAATGAACTCTATTAATGTTGAATACAATTGACAATTCAATGACCGTACTCTTGAGAAACTAAATGTTATTGGATCTAGAATACAAAACCTCATTACAATGCTTACATAACTTTCTCAAGCTACGAATCATGATGAATTTATAAATGAGAAAAAGAGGGGAAAATGTTCTATTTATCCCTTCATGAGGAAGCATCCACACTCTTTTAGTGGGTACACTAATAAAAAGTCACTAACAAATGGATCACTACCACTAAAATGGTATTTTTCATTCTTTAGTGTTTGTATCATGAGAACTTAATTTTGATTGCCTATAATTTGGAAGTAAAAGTCAATAAATGGCGGAACCTTATTAAGAATATAAGAAAAAACGAGGTAAATGACTCAATGGAATGGGATGAGTTTTAGAGGATAATTTTCAATAAGTACTTACCTTGTATTCTAAAACCAATGATGGAAAAGTAATTTCTCAAGATCAACTAGAAGGATGGAATATCTATTGGTACCTACTAAGCTAATTTTATAATAATTTCACAATATGCTTCTAGTTTAATCATCTGACTAGAAATAAAAATTGATATATTATTTAGTAGATTAAGAGAAAGTATTCAAAGGGTATTGGCTATAAGATACTTTAGTATCTATAAATAAGTCATTCGATGTGATCTGAAGGTGAAAATGTAAATTATAGATTTCAGTCGTTCCCATGGTTTTGATAAGAAACTAAAGACATAGGCTCATGAAAAATTTAATAAATAACATAGTGGAAATAAATTTTGGTCACCTATATGCAAGAAATGAGGGAATAAGCACTCAGGTGAATTCATGGAAGGAACAAGAATGTGTTACAAGTGTGGGAAACATGTCCATCGAGAAAAAGAATATAGAAGTGATGTGAAGAGGATACTAAATAAAATGAATGGAGATTGATATCAATATAATACACAACCCACACTCTGGTGTTTCAAGTGAAATGAGTTTGGGTACTATGCAAATCAATTCCCTAATCCAAGGGTTAATGTGGATGATAAGACACAACGTCTGAAGAAAAAGGACAAAGGGAAAGATTATGAAACCACAATGAATGAAGTTAATCATGATAATGTTGTCACACTTATCCTACCCTCCTTATTTGGGTATTTCATGTTTGATTTTGTATGAATGATCCCTATAAAAATATTATTGTTCATCCTTTAGTGAAATTTCATGTGATTATCTCCCTCTACATGGATTATGGACCAATGAAATAAAAATTGATATTATATTAGTACAATTATGAACCCAATATTCTAATGAAATATTTTTGTATAAGATAGGATCATATATAATGAATAAATATTGAATTAAATTTTTTAATTGTATATGTATCTATTTAAGATTAACTTAAGAGTTATGGATACCATCATGGGTTTATAAGTTCAAGGTTGATCATAACTTGAAAGTCATTGACACCCATTTTTAGGTTTTATGTGATGGGATTTTATTAAGATTAATAATATTTTAAGAGACATTTATTTAAATACAACCTTTTGGTTTTGTATCTGTTCTATTGAAAAAGTTATTTGAGGATGAATGCCTCTAAACCTTGTGGAAATATGATTAAAAGTACTGGTAACCTTTAGGGTTTATATTATCTCTTATGTTGAGGTAATTATGGGTACATTATGATAACCTTAGGAATTTAGCACACTTTTTTTCAATCAGAAACGATTTATCTCTAGATCCACTTGGAATAATATACATTAGTGATAAGATAAGGTTTCATGAAGTACTACATTAATTTTTATCTAATCTGGATATGAACATTAGCTCAAAGTTTTGATAAAGTCTTTAGTAACATCTTGATACAGAGTTGAGTTTTAGCATTGCGTATCATCCTCAGATAGATGGTCATTCATATCAAATAATTTAAACCCTAGAGGATATACTAAGATCTTTTTCTATAGATCTGTAAGGTGGTTGAGATCAACAACTTACTCTAGTAGAGCTTCCTTACAATAATAGCTTTCAGTCGAGCACTCAAATGACTACTTATTAATCTCTTTATGGAAATAATTGTTGAAATTCAACATACTAGAATGAATTTTTATGAAGAAAGATTTTGGGACCTAAGCCCACTAATGAAATCATGGAGAAGTTTAGATCCATTCATAAATAGGTAAGGGAAGAATAAAGTTGACAGAAATGTCATACTGATAATAATCAATGCATTCTATATTTTTAATTTTGTGAGAAGGTGTTTCTAGAAATTTATTCATGGAATAATGAAGGGAAATTTATGCCATATGTATATCAATCCCTTTAAAATTATTGAACATATCAGGACCATGTATTATCACCCAGTTCATCCACCAAACCACAATTAGGAAAATTATTTGTTCCATGTATCTCTTATAAAGAAGTACATACTCGATCCGTCACATGAATTGAACTCAAAGGTTTTACCATTGGAGCATGATATTTCTTATGAGGAACACATAGTAGATATTTTGGATCATACATAATAATTTCTCCGAAATAATACAACTCACATGGTTAATGTTTTGTGGTGAGACCACCATCTTGAAGAAGTTACATGGTAACCTTAGGATTTAATGAGGAAGAATTATTCATAGTCAATGGTATTAAAGTGAATAATTTTGAGGGAAAATTTCAATTTTTAGTGGGTAGAATGTAACACCCTTAGATTTTTTGAAATAATATTTTTAGATAAATTTAATATTTTTGATATTTTGAGTTACATAAAACACTTATTTTAGCTTTCATTACACACAAAACTAATTTTATATTGTGTTATATACAACACTGAGTGTAGCTTGTATTACATGCAACACTAAGTATAAACAAAACATGACATACTATTAAAATATTATTATTTAATATGATAGATATCACCTAACCATTTGAATGGTGGGTATGAATAGGATAAAATAAATTATGAAAATATACATTTTAAAAATGTTTATATAATAAATTATTTGGTGACCAATTTATTATAAAGGAAAACAAAAAATATTTAAAATTAAAGAAAATCTTTTTTTGAAAACAATTTTTATGCACAAAAATGAATTTTATGTCAATTAAATAAAAACAATTGTTGAATTATATTAATATAATGTATAAATTATATATTCAAAAAAAAATTAAAATTCATATTATGCTTTTTTTAGATAATAGATAATAATAAATCCATCTTTATGCTCAAGAGATGTATTTTTTTTAAAGTAGTTTTGTCACTTTTTGCGCACTTTGTTTTCAAATTATTTTTTGACACTTAGAAAATTTATTTGAAAAAATAAACTTAATTTTTTAAATAATCATTTAAAATTTATCTTAGGATGAATTTTGAGGATTTTTTGAGAAGTTAAGTATTTCGATATGTAGTAGGAAAAAATGGTTTCCATTATAAATTAAATTTTCATTTATTGAATTAATAAGGTTTATTTTAAAAAAATGGATTTAAAAGTAAATTTTTTCAATTATATATCTATTAATACATTTTTTTCATTTTAATTAGTTTTATACAGAATTTTGATATAAAAACTTTTAAAACATTTGAAACTTTTCTCTTTTGAAAATTGTTTTTCATCGAGTCTTCTTGATTAATTTTAAAGAAAAAATTCCCATTTCTGTAAATGGAATTTTGAAAAAATGATTTCATATTTAGAATCAGAATAATTTATATTATCTAATAAGGTTAACATAAATTTTTACCATAATGATAAGTAAAAACTATAAAAATTAATTATTTTTGTTAAGGTTAATACAGGCTTACTGGGGGTTAAAAGAAAAAGAAAATGGGTAAAAAGATATATAAATTTTTAAAAACCCCATTATATAGAAATATTTAGATATTATAATATATAAGGTTCTATAATTACCCATTACAAATCCTTTTGACATGTGATAATCATAGGTGCACCTTTTTCGTTTTGAAAATTACAAGTGAGTCACTCGCCTCGCTTATAAAAGGTCACTCTATTTCTGCTTCTATTCACACTTTTAAAACCATTTGGATTAGAAAATACCTACCCAAATACCTTTCTTAAATCCCTCCTATAATCCTATTTTTCATAAATCCAACCTATGAAGGATTTTTTTTCAAGCCAAAGGATATTACTCAAAGAAGAGGTAACATTCTTGAACAAGTGTTTTTTTTATTTCTACCAAAAAATCATTAAAAAATAATTAAAAAATGAAAATATAATAAACTCATTGTAGTGAATATATTGAGATATTATTATTATATGATAATGATCTAAATACACCTTCTTTTCCCTCAAATGGGAAACGATAATGTCGCTCGTGTGTACAACAGACTACCATCTCGCGAATTGATATGACATATCTTCCATCAACACCTCTCACAGTTGGAAATAAAAATAAATAAAATATATGATACTTATAACATAACTATGATTCTATAAATATATTTGTTGCATATATCTTTTTTACTTTCCATTCTGTTGGGAATGTGATTACGTTGATCCTTTGTACGGTGGACTATCGCCTCGTGAAGTGGTGTGACTCATTTTTCACTTACGATAATAGAGGATAAGTTTAATGAATATATTTGATATATATGGAAAATAAATTATTCTATAATGTTAATATATAACTTACCTTTGTTTCTCTTCATCCATCGAGAAAATGGAAAGAGTGTTCATGTGTACGTACAACCCACTGTCTCCCTAAATAGTGTATTTCATTTTCTATCTCTAATATTTATGGATTAATCTGAATAAATATATAATGCATATAAATGATACTTGTATAATTTTTAAAATTATATAGATTATGAAACCATGATCTAATAATGAGGACTGAAAATAAAAAATCAAAACATGCATGAAAATCAAAGCAGTTGTTACAAGAAACATGATTTTAATGAGGAATTGTGAATAAATGGGTAATAAAGTTTATAAATAAATAATATATGGAATGTTATATATAATTATTTTTCAATAATATATTTATAACAAACTTATATTTATTATAAATGATATTCAAACATTTATAATGGAATTTTAGACTTATGGTAAGGGATTTTTACCTCACTTTTTACTTTTATAGGACACTTTCCAAATTCACCATCTATTTATTTTATATGGTGTGTATACTTTCCCTAAATTTATTTTATTATTATTCATAATAAAATTATTTTAATTTATATATCCATTTGATTATGTGTATTTCATGCGGTTTGCAGTTCAAAAGTTACCAAATCTGTTAGGGGTTTTTGTCTCAATTTTCCTTATTTGATACATATGTTATGTTATAAACCTATATTATTTTATAAGGTGTATATAATAAAACTTTGACATGTTATATTATTAATATAATTATATTAATTATATTTAATTTTTCTATTTATTTTTTTCTTTAATGGGGCTTATGATTCAAAAGTTACCAAAGTGGTAACGGTTTGATTTTACAATCTCAATGTTTATCAGGAATGCTAATGATGATTCTTTAAATGATGAAATATTATGCCTTATTTCTCATGAAATTTATAAATTCTCTTCTCATAAATTTATGTCATCATAATATATTTTTTCCCTTCATTTCCCACTCTTTATGTACTCATGTGTTCAAAATAAGTGTTTTTAATAAAATCTGATTTTATTTCTCACTTCGGTTGGAAATCATATTTCATCCAAAATCTTGTTTTCTAAAAATGTTTTCAAATTTTTTAAAAATTATCCAAAATTTTTATTAAAGAAATATTTTCCCAAGTTTTAATTTTTTAAAAAAGTTTTTAATGGAATCTTCATGTCATTTTTCAAAACAATGCATGTTTGGATTTTACCAAAAATGTAAAAAGAGTCTTCATTTCAACGTGTAAAAAATGAAGGGTGTTTTCCATCCTCCATAAAAACTCATTGTTTTAAATATTACTTTATATTTTTTAACGTTTATTTTCAAATAAAAATTACTGATTTTTTTAAAGAATTTTTAGTTTTAAATTTTAATTTTCAAAATGGAAAGGATGTTTTCTTCGATAAATGTTTTAAATAGTTTTTAAAGACTATTTAATATGTTTAAAAGTTTATTTTTAAGGAAAATTATTTTTAAAATGTGTTATGTTTAAAAAAATCAATGTGGAAATGATATTTTCCTAAAGAAATTTTTCAAGTGATCTTTAAAATTCAATTTTTATCTAACATGACATCCTTTTATGTTACCTATGATTTATTGGGGATATGATCTAATGATATAATTATTATTATTTCTTTGGAATATTTATTTTTCTGATGAAAATATGTTTATAAAACTTGTTTCTATTACATGGTTTATACCTTGATAAAATTATTATGAAACCCACTTCTTTTTCCATGGGAAATGCTTTGATGAAATGATAAAATGATTATCAAAACTATTTCTTTTCCATAAGTTATAGTATGATGAAATGTTTATGAAACCCATTTCATTTTATGGGTTCTCATATGATGAATATTTTATAGTCTAGGGGAAAAATATATATATTCTTTTAATTATCTAACAGTGGTACGTTATAACCAAGGACGGTGGTTGTGTTATAACCCAGTACGGTGGTTACATCATAACCAAAATGGGTAGGACCTATATCTACCTCCAATGAATTGGGTAAATATTGATATTTATAAGATAGAAAATAATGGAATGGGGAGTGAACCCAGTTCAGTGAGGGACTCTATCCACTATGATAGTATTAGTAGTTAACCTCACCTACTATGATGGTTTAGGGAGTTAACCCATTCCACAATGATAGCCTTGGAAATGACCCTTCACTACTATGGAAATGATTTTATATGATTATATGTATGTCAAAAAACTATGCCTTATACTAATGTTATGTTATTTTAGTTTATGTAATTTATCCCATTATGATTCATATCATTTTAACTTCCATGATTTATTCCATGACTCGTTTTTATGATCTATGATATGAATTTTATGGTTTTCAAATGTTATTATCATGTTCTCATAATCTTGTGCTAATGATATATTTATATCTCTCTTGTTTACCCTTACTGAGTATCTCAGTTCTCCATTTCTTATGTTTACTTTCCCCATGTTATGATGAAAGGTATTGCATATGATATATCTAAGAAGGGTTCTAGTTATGAAGAATATATTGGGAGATGATGTAACTCCCTTATAGAAGAGTTGTTTATGTGTCCAAGTATCCCAAATCCCTAGATATAAATGATTTTGGAATGGATTTTTTTGTTATTCAATGAATATTTATCTATTAAGAGGTTATATTTTTGTATGATAATTTTGGGTCTCTTCATGGGCATATCTTGGGATACATGGAATAAAAAACTATAATTACATGTCCTGCATTTGTTTCACAACACGTTTAGACCTGGCCAACCTGGCACACAGTTTGTTAGATTATATAGTGTGTAGATAGCATACATGTTGTGTGCTTTTACATATGAAAACTTTTTAATTATTTTAGAAGTTCAATCAGACACATGTTAATAGTAATACACAATGTGTAGTTGGATTGTACACATCGTCTGGGGAAGCCGAGGAACACATTGAAGCCCCAACTATGTAACTCGAGTACACAACAATTAAGATACATGGCATGTAGCTCATGATTACACACCATGTATTCTCTCAATAAAGGATACCGTTAAAATTACATTAAATTGTTTATTATAGAATTAAAACCTTATTATATAGATTAGCACTTATTATTCTTGAAAATATAATAATGGTTTTAAGTAATTCTTAAATTCGCAATTAATTTATTATAATTTGATATATTTATTGGTCATATTATTTATATATCATGAATTCCTTAATGATGGGTATATCCTAGTGAATTTTTATGGCAATTAAGATAAAATATAATTCATTCATTAATTCATTAATTCAAGCATGTTTATCTATATAATAAATAATTAATAAAAAATGAATGTTAATCGGATTTAATTTTTATTATTCATTGTATGTGTATTAATGTTCATGAGATTGGACAATACATTTATATGTGTTAGATTTATTTAATTTAATTTATTTATTTAGTTTAAAATTATGAATTATTAAATTAAACATGATGGTCTGTGATTCACATCTCTATGATTTTGTAGGACCTTTGAGTCCATTGTTAATTATATAATTTCCCTTAAACAATTCTTATGTTCCCCTCACCTGTGTGTGAGTAATCAATGCATGTAATAAATGGAGTATCCCAATTAAAATAGAGGTAGTTCAATATGGAACTGAGATAGTACCAACCTAGGAATTATACATGTGGATATATGGAATGCTGCAACTCATGCTAAGGCCAACAAATTGAGAAATTTCCCATAGTTCTAAGGTTGATTTATTATCCTCTCAATAAATTAACTGTTAGATAAGATAATTATTGGGTCATTTAATTATTTATTTATTTTTATATTATGCACTATTTATTTTATAGATGCAAGAACACGATTACCTAAATAAATGAATTAATGTGAAAATATGGAATACAAATAAATCGATTATGCATAATTTTTTTCCACTATAGTTAATTAATTAATTAAAGTATTCTTAATAATTACAATACATATAAATTATATAATAATATATAATTATTCTTAATAAATTAAAATCCATCGATTTAATATTAAGTCAGACTTATCCTTCCATTAGTTTATTAGGAAAGAAACCATAGAACTAAGTGTTTACATGGCCAAAGACTAGACACTTTATTTTATAGGGGATTTCTCATGAGATTTTTGGGTTGACTTAACCAAACTTGTACAGAATTTAACAGAAAAAATCAGTTTAATACAAATTTGGAGGTAAGTGTTGAGGAAATCCAAGTCCGGATTTTTGGATTAGGGAGTCCAGTCAATGGATCAAGGAACTACAATCCCATAGTATTAAAGACCTCCTACCTAAATACCTTATTATGGTTTTCATGAACAAAACCTATATCACAATAAGGATTATATGTATCCTCTACACTAAAATTTATTTAGTTATGGAACATTCTGAGTTTAATGTAGAGGGCTATTAAGATTTCATAAAATAGTGGGAGGATTGATAGAATTAAATTATTATTATTTCTAAAATAATTTTTAATCAATAATATAACTAACTATTTGTATTTTAAATGATAGAATAAATGGATAGTTCTTTATCCACTATATCCTTACAATCAATATTAGAGAAATATTATCTCTTCACTGGAAAGAACTTCTACGAGTGGTCCAGAAGCATTTGAGTTGTCTTGTATCCTGAAAGGAAATATTATATTCAAGAATCCTCATTACTTGATCATCTTGTGAAGGATGTGAATGATGAAGAGTTCATTTCCTATTAAAAAATTTAACAGACATGGTCGATGTTCAATATTTCAGGTTGTCATCTACATTTAGTGAACTCGTGAAGTATCATGAAATCAAGGATGTTTATATCATTCTCAAGAATCTTTGTTGTCTTTACCATGAGAGAGTAAGATAAGAATGCTTTGATATTTTCATAACACACTTTTAGAGTAATCTTGTGGAGGGTGAACCTTTTGGACCTCATATAGTCAAGATCATTAGATACATTGAGTAATTGGATGTGACGTCCTAATTCCGAGTGCCACTCAAAGGTACCATAAGACTGGTTGGCCACATGGCCTCAAGTGCATCTCCCTAAAATCCAGAGGCTGCCAACTAGTAGCAAAGAACTAGGGTGTGTCCATGGGGAGAACATGACCTCATTACCAGACTGTAGCACAATGGATAAATATAATTACAGGTAAATAGAAGAAGTAGTATAATAAAACAATGACACAAAATAAGAAGACAATAATAATAAATAACTGAAGAAACTAATAATAATACTCAAAATCTGATGATAATGTATGTATGTTTCTATAATGTAGGAAAATATATTTACTTGGTAGTAGGAAATACATATTATACAAAATAATCCAAAAAATATCCATGAATCTCGACCTCCATCTCATTCATCTCCTACTAACTCTATCCTAAGAAAGTAAGCAATATCAGGTGTCCAAGGCGGGACACTTCCCTTTATCAAAACCTGCATACATGTAATATTCCCAGGTACCAATGGAATCCCAGATATGGTGAAATTTAAATCTAAGTTGGTCACCACCAATGACGTTTATAACATCTAGTCCATGTAATATAAACCTAAATAGTGTGTAGGAATACATATATAAAAGTAAAGAAGTATAGTAATGTAAATACCCCAGTACCTACTTCAACCTCAAATAGTAATGTCCTTGAACATGATATCATTTCAATAATTAATTTAATTTAGTTTATATAATAAGTCATGTTAGGTACAACTAGCACTAACATCATATCATGATAGTAATAGTGAATGATACAATATATAATAAGGCATCCTATAATGATGATAAAAATAATAATAACGATGATCCAAGGTAATAACCAAGGCATCCTTAACCTCTGGCGTCAGGCCAACTCAGTAATAATCAATATACCGGTTATAAGGGTAAGATTGTAATCCAATGGGAAATGGCCAAGGAATTCCATAATAACATTTTTCTAATCAAGTCCAAGGATCTCATACAATGTAAAATGTGATAATCAATAAATAGGCCCAATTGTAGTATCTATGTGACCTCATGTTTGTATACATCACATTGGATCTAAGGAGAATATCCAAGGTATCCAAATATCTAAATGATATTGGAGTGATCCTATGGTGTCATGCTGGGCATCCACTAGTAGAGAAGTATTGGGTTCCAAGGGGGGTCTCACCCTTGGGAATTGGAATCCCTGGATCAGAATGGAATCCATGAGTGCTTAGGGAATTCCCTCTGGAATCCAAGGATGGATCACGTTTGAACACTCCTATAAATTTTTAAAGGTCCATATACAATAGGTGCCTTATACTTGGTTCATTAATTAATTAATTACATGTAATAATCATTTCGTTTAATAAATCATTTGGTTCATGTCATTGCCTTTCATTAGTGTGATAAGGCTAATAGGGCATACAACTATTTAGTTCAATTTAAGAAAAAATCAATTTATTAGTTTCACTCTATTGTCTTCTATTAAACATTGAATGGTGTGCTATGGATGTGAAACCAAATATTTAATTTACATTTAATTAGGAAATGTTATATACTTATTACACTTTCCAAATAACCATTTAAAGGTTCATTTAATTGATTAGAACACTTACCTTGTAAGGTTCATGTGATATATTCACCAGTAATAGCCATTAACAATTCATATATTTAATTAAATAATTACCATTATAAATTTCAAGTTAAAGCACACCCAAACAGTGGCATATATATAAATAACAAACCACTAAATTCATATTTAAGGAAAACACCCTACTTGGGGTGGTCAACGTTGAGTTCATAACCTCAATCAATGGATCAAATATATAAAAATGGTCTTAGAATTAAATTCTAAGGACTATAATCAAGGAACATGAATTTAATAGGCCACACCCGATGAAATCAGCATGCGTTCAACTACGGAAATTTATAAAATAGTTAATCTTTAGGGATGAGTCACAAACCACCTACCTTAGGCTCATACGACTCTACTGATCTAGTATCAACCTTTAGTTTTTCCTGGATTGGAATAGATATGAAGAATGGATCAACACCCTAAAAGTAGGGCATATGAACCTACATTTAAATAGCATCATCAAAGGGAATAATAAAAATGAATAGCTAAAAAAGGAATCAAGTACATACCGATGTGTGTCCAACATGATGAATGGGGATCAAATCAGATTTTGAATGAATGAATGGGACAAAAAACTATCATAAGGGAAATTCAAAGCTCAAAATAAGAGAATTATTTCTCTATTATCCATTGGAATGAGTAAAGGAGGAAATGGTAGAGTTAAACATTTCATTAAGTGAAATATGATAATTTTACCCAAAATTTAAGGGTTGTATGGTTTGGCCACATGGTTGGTTGAACTGTGCACCAATTATGCACCTCCCACTACTTAAGAAGGGAACCCACATTGTTAGGCTACATGGTTGGGGAAATTTTTTACCAACCATTCAAATATCCCTGCAAACATTTCTCAGAGTAGTGTGGCCCCTACCTCATGGTTAGGGAAAACCGTGTGGCTTGCTTCACCCCATTGTCCTGCCCCACAAGTTTAGGAGAGACCATGTAGTCTGGATCGCACAGTTTCTACTAATCATGTGGCCCAGTGATTTTTTCCACTGGTTGGGGTTCCTAGATTTGAACAAGCCCCAGACACCCTTGAAACCTTAATGAACAAAAAAGGCATCTGTATTAGGACAGAAATAAATAATTACACCAAAATTAAAAAGATCCATACCTGAGATAAAAAACTGGGTTCTTACAATATTCCTCACTTAAAGGAACTAATCCCCGAGTTCACCTTATAAGGGTGGAGAAACACTATCTGAGAACAACTCTATCCACTGGGCATGTACATTAGCCTCCCAGTCCCAAGTCTGGTGGTGCACATGGTTGTGCTACCATAGCACTCATATTAAAGGGATAGACTAGATATAGAGATCCTTTATTATTCGGTAAACGATGTGTATATGATACCCCTCAAATGAAGCATCGTCATCTAGGTCACCTTCCTTGAGGTCAAAAGTATGAGATATGTCATCATGATAATAGTGAAGCTTTGAAATGTGGAAGATGTCTTACATGGAATGGTACCTCTGAGGTAGTAACAACTGATGGGTAATCAACCCAACTCTCTCCAGAATAAAAAACATCCCTACATAATATGGTCATATCTTCCTTTACCTTCGTATAAATATTTTCCCAAGCATAGGAAATACGCACAAGAAAGTATGTTCCCTAACCTCAAACCCAAATTTCATGGATGGTGATCAAAATAAGATTTATATCTAGACTAAGTAGTATACATATACTTCTTGATCAGTTATACCTTCTTCGATGTCTCCCTCATGAGATGAGGACCTAGTATGGATACCTCACTTGCCTCTAACCAGTATAAGGTTAAATGACACGACCAACCTTATAAGTCCCAAAAAGTATCCATTTAAATTGTCACATGAAAACTATTGTTAAATGTGAAATCAATGAGAGTGATATTATTCTCCCAAGAACCACCAAAATCAAGGATGTGTTCCTATATCATATCCTCTAACACCTGTGTTGTCCATTTAAACTACACATCATACTAAGGGTGCAAGGTTATACTCAAAATCACATGTGTACCCATAGGCTTCTGTAACCCATGCTAGAACTGAGACGTGAAGTGAGAATCCCTACCTAAAACGATAGTAAGAGGGACCCTATGTAGTTGCATGATCTCACAAATATACAATCTTCCCAGCTCATCAACTGAGAAATAATCCTAGATGGGAAGGAAGTGGTCTACTTTTGTCTTTATATCAATGAAAACCCAAACTAGATGGGAAGGAAGTGGTCTACTTTTGTCTTTCTATCAATGAAAACCCAAACTATGTCTCTACCCTGAGGTGACTTTAGTAAGACAACTACATAGTTCATAGACACCTCTTCCCATTTCCATTCAGGGATTAGAATTGGTTGTAACAATATTGTTGGTCATTGGTGCTCTACATTCGCCTATTGATAAGTGTAAAACCTAGTGATAAAACCTGTTATCTAATGTTTTATCCCAGGCCACTAATACTAGTATCAGATGTCTCAATAAATCTTGGAGATTCCAGGATAAAGTTCCCACTAAGAATCATAGAACTCCCACATCAGTTCCTCTCTCATATCTATAGAAACCCAAACACTCCCATTATTACATAGAATATCTTCCCCATCAATAGACCAATCTAGAGGTAGTCCATCTCTTGAAATACTCTTATAGATAACCAAGACTTTAGGATCAAAAAACGGCATGCTCTTCACCTTATCAAGGAGTGAAGAGGTAAATCACAAGTCTAAAAGGTAATAATACTTTTGAATATCATGAAACATCATATTAATCTTTTAAAATACATCCATCAATTTACATTCATCAATATATTCTTGTATGACATGTGCATGAATGTTCCGACTCAGTGCATCAGCTACTTCATTTCCCCTTCCACGCATATAAGAAAGCTAAAAATTGAAGGACTGAAGATATTAAACCCATATTGGATGTATAAGGTTCAAGTCACGCTATGTAAATATATATTTTAGGATCTTGTGGTATATATACACTATAAAGAACTCACCCATCATATATTTTCTCTAGTAACATAATTCATGGACAACTGTTACTAGATTGTGGTCGTGCATTAGGTAGTTTCTCTCATGAGGCCTCAACTATCAAGTTTCATATGTAATGACTCTTTCCTCCTACATCAGTAATAATCCTAGGAAAATACCTAATTCATCATAGAAAACTATATATCCTAGTTTTTAATTTGGAAGAATCGGAATAGGTTTCGAGACAAGCCACCCATTTAGCTTCTGAAAGTATTTCTTACAATATTCTGACCATAAAAACTTAACACCATTATTCTTAAGACCAGTAAGAGGTATATAAAGGGGTGATAAGTCATATATGATAAAATTTTAATATCTATCTAACCATAATAATCTCTATATATCAAACATGTTCTTAGGATGATCCCATGAAACCATAACACTCACCTTCTCTAGGTCAAAATAAACTTCTTCCGAGATAATATAACCCAAGAAGTGAATTTTGTCAATATACAAGTGTCACTTAGAAATCATAGAATAAAGATAATGTTTTCTTAGTGTATTCTAAATGATCTCAAGTTTCTTAGAATGGTCTCTATGAGTGTTATAGTACACCAATATTTCAACCACATAGACTACGACAAATGCATCCAAATACAGGTGGAACACCCTATTCATTGAAGCCATGAAAATTGAAGGCATAATCATAAGAATGAATGTAATAATGAGATAATCATATAGACCACACCTATTATGGAATGTTTTATGAGGTATTTTTGATGGCATGACTCACACCAAATGATTTCCCAATATCAGTTTGATCTTTGATAATGGAATAGATCCTAAGAGTTGGATAAAACTATTGGATTGGGTTATACCAAATAAGCACAAGAGGGGGAAAATCGTGTCTTTTACAAATTATTAACGAATCAAGATGATGACCAAATATGTCCTTTTATATTTATCAGATTATGAAGTAGAAAATAAACAGTTAAAGAACTCAAGGAAGTATAGTGGTTCGGGGAACAGAAGGCCCCTAGTCCACTCCACCAATGCTCTAATCCATGAGCTTAGTGATATTAACTATCTGGTCCTCTTATCAGTAGACCATCCACAACTGAGTGTAGGTAGTTGACACCATTACATGTTAAGGCTACAAATAGAGCCTTTTGGTTCATACACAGAACTGAATATACAGCTTAGTACGAGAATCTGATTACTCAAAATAAAAAGAGTATTTGTCTAAAAATACTTTCCAATTGTTCTTCATAGTTTCAATAGCACACAACTAACAATCAATAGATTTTCGTCTTTAGAAAGAATGATCTTCAGGTAGAAGTAGTTCTAAGCTTATCTGGTTACAATAGATATAGAAATAAATTTATTAACTCTAACAACAATGGATTCACAATAGATCTTCTATGTAGAAACAATGAATCTTCAATGTGTTTCTTCTTCTTTATAAAACAGAGTTTGATAGATCATGGTAGCAGTAGATTCATGTGACTCATATATCTCTGTAAAACTGTAGTGAAAAACTCAAGGAATTTTTCTTCTAATATTTTCACAATGATCAATCATGCACACTGTAATTCAAAAATAACACAGATATATATAATAAATACAATCGTTTTCCTTTCAAATTTAGATCCACAAAAGTCTCCTTTAGAATTGTAATATTAAAAAGTCTAAATAACAGAGCATCCACTACTCCCCATAATATTTATCATAAAAATATCCTCTTAAATTAATCCTTTGAATCACGAATAAATGGCCTCAAATCAATCGAAGATGCGTTTTAAAATCAGGCTATTGATCTGGCTTGAAATCAGCCTAATAATCTGCATAAAGACCGTTGCTCAATAAAGTCATATTTTAAATCTCTAATGCCAAATGTAGGGTTGAACTGCATAACATACAATCTCTGAACGTAAGTTTCATAACTTAAGGTTGATCAGGAAAGTAAGATTTGATGATCCATTCTTCAAACATAAGGTTTATCTCAAACGTATGGTTGATAATTTTCTCTTCAACTTTCAAACGTATGGTACATGATCCAACTTAACGTTGTTTAAAAAAGTAAGGTTGGTGAACCGTACTTTTGAGAAACGTACATGACATTCCATACTAATGTATATTTCTTCTTCCATACTTTTCCAAACGTAGGGTTCCTTCCAAACTTTTCCAAAGATAAGGTTCCTTCCAAACGTTTCTGATAATGTATGGTTTTTAACCATATGTTTCTGATAACACGTAAGTGACAGATTCCATCCTTATGCTACGCTCCTCAACATAGGGTATGAACAGTGCTTCCAGAATACGGTAAAGTGATTTCCAAACACGTAGAGCATGAATAGTGTTTCCCAAACACGCTAATGCCCTAAAATGATTTTCGAATACTTTATCAAATATTCCACATGGATTAAATACTTAAATATTATTCTAAAATTGAGAAATAAGTAATATTAATTTCTTGAAATACACTCAAAGTAAAATCATTAGAATAACAATTAAGGGTATTTGTGAACTTCAAAATCATCACAAAGATATAGATTATTGTTCTCAACGATCTCTCATTTATAAAATAGAGTGTTGTTGAAAATAACACTGTCTCAACAAAAGCGATCATCTATGTGAGCCGGTGGATACTAGTTCTTGACTATAATCTGGTTTAACTATCTAAAATCCATACATAACTTATGTTTCCCATCCACCTTCCTGGTGAAAAGCATAGGTGAACCCCAATATTATTTTTTAGTCCATATAAAACCTTTGGCCTCTAAATCCTCCAATTTTCACTTGAGATCATGGATCCCAGTAGGTTTCATCCTATAAAGTGTTATGGAAGCTAGAGCCTCTCTAGGAACATGCTGAATCATAAAATATACCTCTCTCTTAGGATGAAATCTAAAAAAATCATCAGGAAAGACATGAATAAAATGATCTAATACCAGAGGGAATTCAGTCTGACATAAACCCTTTTCCTCTATGAAGTGATTGGAAATATAGATGGTCACTCCACCCAGCCCATGATTCTCTAGTCTATCTTTACTAGTATGGACATCCCACTAACCCTAATATAGATAACTACCACCCTTTGGTGATGTAAATGATACCCTATGGAGATAGAAGTATACAAAGGAATCATACAAGATCAACCAATCCATACCAATAATGACCTCAAAGCCCATCATCTTGAGAATAAATAAGTCCAAAAAGAAAGGGTAACTGCCTACCTTAATGGGAAAATACATGTATTGGCGTATTCCCTCTATCCATACTCCCAACGGTGTATCTAGTGTCATTACACCATGGTAATAATTAATTTACATCTTGAGACTTTTCATGATATATAAAGAGATGAAGGAGTGTGAAACAACTATATCAAAAAATGTTATATACTATAGTGGATGCTACTATAATAGTACCTCGTAGCATAGAGAGTATTGCACTCTAATCATCAAGTATTGGCTGTAGTGTGTGAAACTAGACTAATCCACATCCATGTATTATAGCTAGACTACCCTGAGTATGATAGACATATTATAGATAATGATATGGAGTCTGGCTACCATGGCCAAGACCTCCTCCTCAATCAACCCTACCGGTGCTACTACAATTTTTTTCCTAAAACATCATGGAATATCCTTCCCCTAAAGGTAGAGCTAATGCAGATCCACTTCCACTAGAATTATATGTAAAGGTCCAATATAATCTATAAATATGCCTCATATGGTCGTAATCATGGAACTCCATCAATTCTCTATCACACTGAGGCTTAAAATTCCCTTATCGCCTACATGATGGCCTATAACAGAGCTTCTAGTGTTGTTAATATGAATACCACTTCTATAACATGAAAACTCAAAGGAATGCTTCCCGGTACTGGAAGAACTACTATCTTTCCTTGGTACTGATCTTCTATTCCCGATACTGTCACCTTTATTAGTTTACGCACTATAATAAGTGCCTAATTAACAATCTCATAGAAATTAGGTAGGTGAAAACCATTCACCTGATTACGTATGGAATACTGATGCCCATCGTCAAATATTCTAGCACATGAAATATCATCACTGACTAAAATAAGTGAAAATAATTGAAACTAATTAAAATGAATTTAATACTCAATGACTGACATATCACCCTGCTTTAGATGTATGAACTCTCTAGATCAGTCAGCTATCAGTGTTTGAGGAAATAACTAATCATAGAAGGTAGTCTACAAATCAAACCATACCAAGCCCTAATGGTGACCATCCTGGTTAATCACATACCTCCAATGCTTGGATTAATCATGTAGAATATGGGTGGAAATGTTGATTGTCCAGTCTGAAGGAATCTCTAGATAGTCAAAGATAGATAAGGTGGCCTCTATCCAAGACTTAGCAGCCTTTGGAATGTCATCCCTTAAGAAGGTAGGAGGATGTTACTGTTGGAACTCACATGTTAGATTATCCATCATAAGTGTAGGTTATGGAGATCCTTTCTTGGATTTCATCTGACGAAGGAAACTCTTACGAAGCTAAGCATCAATGCCCAGATTAGGTATAAAAGGAGGTGCCTCAAGTGGACCTTGTAGCAGTAAAACTAGTGGCTCGTGGCCCACCACGTCTGAAGCATAGGCATCTCCACCTTGTTAGAACACAACCTGAGGACGTCATGATGTCATTTCTCTACAAATGTGAATCACACACCTCAGGATGATCTTAAATAGAGATATAAACACTAGAGGAAGAAAAACGTAAAAATAAGGGCTCACTACCCAAGGTATACTACCCCAACAACCCACTTAGTAGGATAGGTATTGTTAAGTGTTCAAGTTTAGATTACAAGGGTTCCAGTAGGTGAAGGGTAAACTATACCTTACCTATTCATTTACTAGAAACTATTTTATTTAACAAGTCAATATTTAATTTTTTTTGTTGTATTTTCTTATATAATTCTATCAAAATATGATTAAAATGGATTGAAATTCCTAGTGAATCAGTTCCCATACACCTTATCACTGAAATCAACACCCATTTAGTCTAAATTTGACCTCATCTACATTCAGTCTCAGAATGTAACATGTTATATACGATGGATTGACTTGGTAAATCACACATTCCAACCCATTAAGGCCCATACACCTCATGAATTGAAACTATAATCAATTAGTCACATCCAAAGAATAGAATAGGAATAATATAACTACCATATCATTGATCAACAATTACAAGCAATATAGGAAAATTAAAGTATTGAAATGCACCTATATGGCATGGACAATGCATGGAATGTGAATTCTAGGTACCTAAGATGACGCATGTATCTATTTTATTTTATCTCATTTCATCAAGCCAGGGATGAAACAAAGTCCTCAATCATATTAATAATAAACATTAAATATCAGGTGCTTCAACCTATGATGAAAGGATATAAATTGTAATAGGAAAAAGAAGAACAACAATTATCATTAAAGAAACTCAACATTTACCCCGAACATGGGTTTGCTATGCACAAGCTTAGATTATTACCAAATTAGAAATCACTCCTAATACCTTTTCTATTCTATCCAAATAGTATATCAAGAAAGAAAGATTTGATACCACTTTATGATGTCCCAAACCTGGGTTCCCCTCAAAGGTTCCCCAAGCCCAATTGGCCACATGGATTCAAGTGCATCTCTCCAAATGACAGAGGCTATAAACTAGTAGAGAGGGACTAGGGTGTTTCTATGGGGAGACTATTACCTCATTAATAGAGTGTAGTATAGTGGATAAATATAATAATAAGTAAATATAGGAAGTATTATGATAAACAGATGGAAAAATTAGGAATAATAAATAATTGAAGTAACTTATGATAATAATCAAAAGTTGATGATAATGGATTCCATGTATCTATAAAGTAGTAAAAACAGGTTTACATGGTATTAGGAAATACATATTATGAAATATGAAAAAATAATCCAAAAACTATCCAAGAATTCCAAGATTTGTCTTGGTCATCTTCTACCAAGACCCATCCTAAGCAAGCAAGCCATATCAGGTGTCCAAGGTGGGATGCTTCCATTTGTCAACACTTTCATACATGTAATATGTTTGGGTACCAATATAACCCTGTATAGGGTGTGAGGTAAATCTCAGTAGCCCACCAACAAACATCATATATAACATCATGTCCATGTAATATAAACAAACAATAGTGTGTATACATGCATATATAAAAGTAAAGTAGTATAGTAATGTAAATACCTCAGTACTTGGTTCAGCCTTAGCTGGTAATGTCTCTAAACATGAGATGATTTCATTACTTAATTTAATTATGTTTATATAATAATTCATGAAAGGTAAAAACATCCCCAACATCATATCATGATTGTAATAGTGAAGGATCCTAGATATAACAAGGTATCCTATAATGAAAATAATAATAAAGAGGATCCAAGGGAATAACCAAGAAATCCTTAACCTCCGGGGTTTATCCAACTCTGTAATAATATGTTGCCTAGATATAAGGTTAAGACTGTAATCCAAGGGGTAATGCCCAAGGAATTCCACAATAACATAATTCCAGCTGAGTCTAAGGATCTTGTACAAGGTAAAACAAGATAAGAAATTATTATTCCTTAAATGTGTATCCAAGGTGACTCATGTGTGTAGATGTCACACTAGATCCAAGGAGTGTATCTAAGGAATCATAATATCTGAATGATAATGGAGGGATCATAAGGTGTCATACCAAGAATCTACTAGTAGACAAGGATTAGATTCCAAGGTGGGTCTTGCCTTTGGAAACTATCATCCATGAATCAAAATGGTTTCAATGAGTGATCAAGGAATTTCCTATGGAATCCAAGGCTATCTTGAGTCTGACCACTCCTATAAAGATGTCAAGTTCCATATACAATAGGTACCTTATACTTGACTCATTAATTAATTAATTCCATGTAATAATCATGTTGTTTAATAAATCATTTGGTTAAAGTTATTTCCTTTCAATTGTGTGACAAGTCTAATAGGGAATGAAACCATTTAGTTCATTTAAGTCATAATAAATTTATTATGCTCACTATGATACCTTCCATTAATCATGGAAAGTTGAGATATGGACATGCAACCAAGTATTTCATTTAAATTTAATTAGGCCAATTCATATACATAGTATACATTCCAAATAACCATTTAAAGTTTTATTAAAATAATTATAACACTTACCTTAGAAGGTTTAAGTGATATATTCACATGTAATAGCCATTAACAATTCATAGATTTAATTAAACACTTACCTTTATAAAGGTGAGGTCAAAGAACACCTAAACAGTGGAAGAGATATCAATAAAAACCACTAAAGGAATATTTAAGGAAAAATACCCACTTAGGGTGGTTAGTGTTGAGGTCATAACCTCCAATGATGGATTGCAGATATGACAAGGGTCTTAGAATATGATTCTAATGACTATAAGTAAGGAAAATTAATTTAATTTTCCACACCTGATGAAATCAGCATGAGCACAACTAAAGAAATTTATAATAAAATGAAACTTGAGGGATGAGTCTTAGAACAACTACATTCGGATCGTACAACTTCCCTCATCCAGTGCCAGCCTTTAGTTTGGCCTAGAGTGGAAGAGATCTGAACACTAGATTAACTCCCTAAAAATAAGGCATATGATTCTACATCTAAATAGGGTCATTGAGGGAAACAAGAATGAAAAAAAATTCAAATTGAATTGAGTAATTACCAATTTTCATCCAAAGTGATGAACGAGGATCGAATTAGACTTCGAACAAAAGAACAAGTCAAAAACTATCAAAAGGTAACTTTGGAACCTAAAATGGGGGAAGCAGCCCTCTGTTTTCTGTTGAAATGAGAAAAGTAGAAAGGGGTGGGTTTAAATATTTCATTAAAGGAAATATAGTAATTTTACCAAGAATTTAAGGGACACATGGTTTGACCACACAGTTGGCCAAACCGTTCACCAACTATGCACCTCGCACTGCTTAATAAGGGAACCCGCATGGTTAGGCCACATGGCTAGGGAAACTATGCTCTAACCATTCGAATATGCACTACTAAAAAATGCAAATATTTTTCACGGGTTTCTAGCTATTATTTCATGGGTTGGGAAAACCGTGTTCCTTGATCCACCCCACTATCCCACCCCAAATAGTTAGGAGGTACTGTGTAGGTTGGATTGCAAGGTTTCTACTAAACATGTGGCCTAGTGATTTTCTCCAGTAGATGGGGTTTTAAGCTCTGAAAAATCCTTAGACACCCCTAAAACCTTAATGAACTAAAAAAGAATTTGTATTAGGTCTAAAATAATGAATTAGTCCAAATTTAAAAGGATACATACTTGAGATAAAAAAATTAGGTTCTTACACTATAAGCTTTATGGTTTAAAATCCTTTATAAATTATGCACCGATCTCATTCTTGCATCACTCCCTTAGAGGTTATCTAGATTATTTTAAATTTTAACATGAACATCATTGATAATTATCTCATATATTTACTCACACTTATTCACCATGTTAATAAGGAGATGAATCATGAAAATACTTATTTCCTTATACTGAAAAAATAGATAATGAAAAGGTAAATAAAAGACTTTGTGTGTTGGATTGCACAAACAAATTAATGGAACTTGTTAAAAAATACTTTATATGAGTCATACCACACCCAAATTTTTCATATTCATCTATCTAATATAAACCAAAAGTGTTTGACTAAATTACAAAAATATAGATATTTAGATTCTTTTGAACTAAAACCACATGTTGTGTATAACTCATGTTTACAAGGAAAAATGGCCAACCCCTATTTAGTGGAAAATGTGAAAGGGGTAAAGATATTATTGAATTAGTTCAAATTGATGTATATAGACCATTTCCTATTAAAGAAAGTGGTGGGTACTCATACTTAATAACTTTTACTGAATATTTTCATAGATATGGATATGTCTACTTGATAAGGTATAAGCCAGATTCCTATGACTGATTCAAGGAATGAAATATTGAACTTGAGAACCATCTTGGTAAGAAGATTAAGAAATTATAATCAGGCTATGGTAGAGAATATCTTAATCAATACTTCATTGATTATTCATTGGAGTTTGGGATTTTATCTCAACTCGCTCCATCTTATACACCTTAGTGGAATGGTGCAAGAGAAAGGTGGAATTTCACCCTATTACTCATGGGGATATCAATGATGAATCATAGAGTCTTTCATTATCCTTTTAATAATATGAATTACAAATAGTAGAATAAATACTAAACTGAGTGATAAATAAAGTGGAAGACAGTATCCTATAGAAATTGTGGAATGGAAAGAAACATGTGTTCTCATATTTACATGTGTAGGGATATGAAGTGTTTTTTAACGACTCTTTAGGTAACAAAATTTCAACCTAAGGCACAAATTTTATCTTTATAGGATATACTAGGGAGGAAAATGGAGACTACCAATAAAATCCTTCAGATAAAAAGAATTTGGTTGATAGACATCCCATATTCCTTAAGAAAGATCATATCTCTAAAAGAGATAGTGGGAGATAGATAAACTTTGATGATGTCTGGGATAAAGATACATAAGATTTTTAATAGGAAAAAATTCTATTAATCCATATGTAAGAAGATGTTCTATAGATATAAGTACTATTTAGGAGTATAAGTGAGGTTAGATAACCATAAAAATTTAGTTTTTTTGTCATTGAGGATGCTGACACATTATTATTTGTTAATAATGACCCTATAACCTAAAATAATCACTAAGTGGTATAGATGATTCCAAGTGAAAAAATCCATGAATTCATAAATGGATTGGATGAACCAAAACCAAATCTAGATTTTGGTAGATCCTCAGGTTGATGTAAAGCATATTTATTGTAAATGGGTATTCAAGAAGAAATTGGACATGGATGAGAAATTCAATATCTATAAAGTATAACTTATTACAAAAGCATTTAAACAACATCAAGTAATTAACTTTGAAAAACCCTTTTCAATATTCTCTATGCTAAGACCCATCATAATTCTACTTTCCATTTAATCCTTCCATCACTATGATATTTTTAAAATGGATGTCATAATACCCTTCCTTAGTGATTACCTTCAATAAGATGTATATATCACACAACATGAGGGGTTTTTGACTCAAAATTATGGAAATAAAGTTTTAAAATTGTAAACATCTATTTATGGATTAAATAAATCATATATGTCTGGGAACATTTATTTTTAAGAGTCCATAATAGAATTTGGTTTCATAAATAATTAAAGTAAGCCTTGTGTCTATAAATAGTTTACTAAAAGTGTGTTTGTTTTCATTATAGTGTATACTGATTACATATTACTTATTGTAAATGAAATATAAGACTTACAATTTATTAAATCCTAGTTGAATAAATGCTTCTACATGGAGGACTTTAGCAAGGTGTCATATATTTTTGGGATCAAGATCCAGAATACTACTCAACCTAAGTCAAGGTATATATACTGAAAAGATATAAAAGAGGTTCAATATGGAACAATCAAAGAGGTGATTGTTGTATATGTCACATAGAATTCATATTTCTAGGAAAATGTGTCCTCAGACACATGATAGAAGATAAAGGATGGAATGGATTCCATAGACATCGGCAATTGGGTCAGTCTTGTATGTTGTGATATAAATTAGGCTAGAAGTTTCTTACACCCTGAGCATGGTAGAAAAATATCAAGTTGACCCATGTGACCACCATTGGATGGAAATCAAGAATATACTTAATTATAATAGGGTAAATAAGGATATTTTCCTAGAATAGGGAGGATATGATGAGTTATTCATCATATGATATGTAGATTCTAGTTTCTAAATTGATCGAGATGATCTAAATTCATAGATGGGGTGTATCTTCAAGATGAATGGAGGTTTTGTAAGCTAGAAGAGCTCAAACTAGGCTATGATTGAAAATTATAAAGTATAGTCTAAGTATATTGTGTATTTTGAGAAACTAAAATATGTAATTTGAATACACAACTTTTTCCAAGATCTTGACATGATACCTATTATTAAAGATCATGTTACACTCTACTGTGTTAATACTATAGTGATGGCCCTTTCCAAGGAGACAAGGTCACATTAGCGAACAAAAAACATACTTCAAAAGTGTCATCTTTTGAGATATTTTTATTAAAGAGGTGTAGTCATATTGAGTAGTATTTCCATGATATAAAACATACAAAAACCCTTAACTAAAGCCCTGACTTAGCAGAAACATTATTTTCATTTGTGGTATAGTATACTGAAAGTCAAAGATAGTTGGCTTTATTCCAAGTGTGAGTTTGTTGGAGTTGGTTTCCTAGATCTAACTAATTTTACTTTGATTACATGTATATTTGAACATTGGAACTTTAATAAAAATATATTATTGAATATTGTTCATTGTTTAGAAAGACTTTAATGTAAAAATGTCCTAGAATATTAGTCACATTAATAAGTTCATAGTAGTTCCCCTTTATGATAAGAACATTTAAATGACATGAAAATATTATTAAATATAGTTATATCTTCAGATAACATTCTATGATGGGACACATAGAATGTGACTCTCAAGTGCGAGTAATCTTAAGCAAATAAAGCTTCTTCTAATAAATTTTCCACTTAGTAATCTCTAAGATAGAAGATTATGAGAACATACCCCCCAGTATAAATTCCTCATATTTTGGTGTCATTGAATATTTCAATTTGTGATCATGTTTGATGGTCCTTACACTTTAATACTATTATTAATACATGTTACAACTCGCACACTTAGAATTATTTCATAAACCATGATGATACAATTCATGGAAAAGTTGGATACATTAGGTGCTTCATGAGTAATGTGTTATTAATGAATAAGTTGAGGCTGTATTTTTTCACTTTTCTATTTTTGGAATTTGATATCATAGAAATTTTATTGGAATAAAATCATCACACTAAATTCTATAGTCATGGTGTAATAAAGTGTTTTTTTTTCAAAAAGTCAAGGAAATATGTATCGAGCATATAGGTTGACAGGAAATATGTGAAACCTTCTTGATGATATATTATATTAAAGGAATTATATTACACAATGATTTTTCATATGTGGTTTTATACATTGTAACATTAAGTTCTTTATCTTGGGTTCCTCGACCCATTACTGGACAGTAATCTTGGACATTAGGTAAGCATGCCTAATGTGAGTGAGAAATAATCCTAGAGGTTGACACACTAAGTGTTTCTATTGATCTCAATTAAATTCTATTTTAATTTAATTATTGGAATTAATATTATTCTCAAGACTAAAGAATAATTTTATTCAAGTTTTATTGATCACTAATTTTTGAAAGGTAATAAATAATTATTTATTCATTAATAAATAATTTATTTTATTATGTGAATATTTAATAAATATTAATTCATTGGATTATGAATAAAATATTTATTTTATTTATTGATGAATAAAATATTTAACTAAATATTTATTTGGGTATTAAATAAATATGAGCAACTGGAGTGGATCAATATTGTTTCTATCGATGAATGATTATTTTCAAGTTGGTAAATAATATTCATCACTCAGTGCATTAGAAAAAACCATAAAATAATAAAAATATTATTATTATTATATGACATGGGGTTTAGTAATTATTATTATATTATTTAAGGAATGGTAGGAAATTAAATAATATTATAACATAAACCATAGCTCACTAAATAGATGGTTATGTATATTGTGTAGGGTAAATCGAGATTTGTGAATTGTTTTGCATAATGGAATTATCTCTCCCTACCGTATATACTCTTCCTCTCAAGAAAAAAAGTGATAGAGATATTTCATAGATAACAAAGTAAAGGAAAGAGATTGAACCAAATAATTAAAGATAAATGATTCTCCATTCTAGCACCTGTAAATCAGTTGGTGTCGCTCGAAAATCAAAGGAGCATGTATAAATCACCGATAGAGGGATTGTACACTTGGATACTCCTAACACAATAAAGGTAATCTGAGAAGAGTTTTTCAAAAGACCAACATCATCATTGGATAAATTTACTAAGATGAGGTAACCATTATTTCCAATCTCAAATAAATTATTTATAAATTTTACATTAAAATATCCTCTATTGGGTTTTGGTAAACATTAATTCAAATTAATTTTTAATTTATCACACATATTTGGATCTTCAGTTGTTCCTAGAACCTTCATAAATTCTCTCCCATATCCACTCAAGTACATCCAAAGGTAGTAATAACCCTCATGGAATGTGGTGGTCAGATTTCACCTATTCATAGACCAAGAACTATGCCACTGACCACTTCATTCTAGACCACCAAAGTTGTCTCCTCGGGACATGGTTAATCTTAAACACACTGGGATATACCACTAAGGATGAGTTTTGAAACACACAAAGAACTCCCTCACACATCACCAAAAGTAAATCAGTTCCCCTTGAAAAAATATCTCATTCTATCCATTCAACTTGAGAATCCCTATGGATAGCATGGTCTCATATCAACTCCACCTCTGAGACTCCCCACTAGGACACCTCCACCTACTACATTATGGAATATTCCACTATTATTTGGTAAGTATAACCTCTTCTATTAGCTTAGTATATATCAATATGCATCTCTATAAGCTCCTCCATACCTCTCTAAAAATCCTCATACTTCTGAACAACATCTCCTTAGGATTTCTAACTACACACATCTATAACCAAATTCCCCTTCCATAAAGTGTAAGAGATCAAAAAATCCTAATCTCGTAGAAACTTCATCTACATACACTAATACAAATTCAAATCTCATTGATAGAAAATATATTTAAAGCTATTGTGGTCTATGAAAACTAAAAAGTGCTCACTCAGGAGGTAATATTGCCATAGATTCCTAAAAATCAAAAATGTTGCTAACTCTAGATCATGGGTGAAATAATTAGTCTCATGGGGGAATAATTTCCTAAAACCATAAGATATCACCCCCATACTACATTAATATTCATCCCAAACTCAAATGGTATGCATGAAATGAAACCTCAAACATCACACCCTCCTTAGGAAACCAAAGAACTAAGAACTGATCAATCTTTCCTTCATGTGCTTGAAAACCACCTGACATTGATAATTCCAGATGGAAGTCGAGTTTTCCTAACCAAATCCATTGATGGGACCACAATACAAGATGAATTAGACAAAAACCTTCAGTAATATCTTGCAAAACCAAGGAAACTAAAGGCCTATTCCATTTTCTTGGGTCATTACCATGAAAAAAATAGCCTAAATATTTGATGGGTTTATGGTCATGCCCTATTGAGACACTAAATTCATAAGGAAACAAACATTTCACATCTTGAACTTGTGCTTGGTTAACTTTCCATTGAGAAGATGGTATTAAAGAACCTATAAGGCTACTTTGAGATTATCAACAAGCTCCTTTTCTGACTTCTAGTAGATCAAGATGTCGTCAATGAACATGACTTTGAAATTATCAAGTAACTCACATAACAAAAATTTAATGGGGCCCATGAACACAGTCAATGAGTTCATTACACCAAATGGAATTTCCACAAACTTGAAGTGACCATACCTGCAAATGAACAAAGACTTTGGGATATCCTTTTATTTCACCCTCAACTGATAGTTTCTAAACCACAAGTTGATCTTCAAAAACCAACTTTCTCTCTTCAGTTGGTCTAAAAAATTATTAATCCTCGTTTGGGGTAATAATTCTTCACCATCACGTGATTAAACCTCTAATAGTTTGTGAATTACAACATACTATCATTCACCTTATAGGATAACAACACCAGATCACCCCAATGATACATACTATGTCAGATGAAATACCTTTGCATGATATTATCGACTTACATCCTTGACTCATGCATCTCCATAGGAACTATTCTAGTGGGTCATCAAAATTAGAGAATCACATGATTACAAATATATCCCATACTTGTTGTCACATTGAGGGGTAAGGTCACATCATTATCTGGTAAAACATCAAAAAACTCATCTACAACCCTTGGAACATACACTAACTGATATTCCAATTATATATCTTCTAACTGAGATAAAATAATCCACAACCTCTTGTATCCCATCAGACAAATCCTCTCCCCAACAAACACCCCTCATTGTCCCACCCCATTAGAAAATGTAACTCTCCACCAGAAACAATAAATGAATATGCACATAGAATAAATTAAATCTATTCCAAGGATAACATCATATAGTTGTATCATAAGAAATAATAAATATCCCACTAATTATTAATTCCCCATCACTAGTATAATTCCCCATCACACATCAAACAAAGTAGATTGACCTCCCACAGGCATGTATAACACCATGAACATTTTAAGCCTCTCTACTATTAGGTCGGATAGGGTAATGGAAGATGGTATAGAGGGGGGTGAATAGACTAGATTAAAAATTTGAATAAAATAAATAATTAAATAAATAAATTAGAAAATTTAATTATTAAGGTTAATTAGTAGTGGAAAAATTAAATAACATAAGGATGTTTTATATAGTAGTTTGGTCCAAAGTGGGCCTACTCTACTCTTATACCTTTATAACTCAATGATAGATATGTTTTCACTAAAATTTATTTTTAATGGGGAATCATAACCCAATTCAAAAATCATTTTCTAGTGGAGGGATAACCATGATAGTGACTTCTGTATGAAGAGTCACAACCCTTACAACCTGAATTTAGACACTAGGAGTCACAACCTAAATAGTCCTAACTATAGATATAGGGAGAAACAACACTTAGCCTGAATTTAAAATTCTGGAGTCAAAACATGAGGATAAATAATAAAAAATAATATTTTTGTGTGTAAAAGATTAAATAGAAAATAGAGTGTGTGTAAGAGATGGTAAAAAGTGATACAGATTCAAGAAAATAGACAAGATAAGATAAAAATTAACTAAAAGGTACTGGTTGTTGATATTTGTATTAGAATATCTCTTCAAAGAAATTTTAGTCAAGGAATAAATAATTTGGTACATCAGAGAACGTTCAAGTGATAAAATAGAGTCTTGTAGAACACTGCAAATGCATAGCATGTTTAAAGTTCATAACACTTTCTCTTTGAAAAATATAGTGTCTAATATGTTAACCTGAGTATCTTCCTACCAGAGAAATATAGAGCGATAGATAGAGAATGAATATTCAACAGTTTCAGCAGCTCTGCTTCCTTTGGATATTCAAAATAAATTGAGTCAAGTGCTTTCATAAATATCTCCATAAAAATGAAGCATCGCTGGCTCTCTATTCCTATAGAATAAATATTAAAAATAATTTAAAATAACTTAAATAACTCTTCCAATAATATCTCCATAAAAATAATAGCATTGAATGATTTTTAATTATTGTTTAAATCCCTTAAAACAACTTTAATTTTTTTCAAAACAGTTCCTAAAAACTAACAGCACAATTCAAAATTAAATTAAAATATTTCAATTTAAATAATATTATAACCTCTAAATTTATTTGAAAAAGATGTTGAAGTAATTTAATAATTTTTCTCGAAAAAAAATTGAATCAAAATCATAAAAAACTTATCGATCATAATCCTTATATTTAATGTGAATTTATCCAATAGAAAAACCTTTGAAAATAATCCATATAAATATACAAAAAATCAATGTCCAGCATAAAATCACAAAGAGACAACATTAAAGTAGGGTACAAAAAGTAGGATACACGAAATTAGGGTGAATTAAAGTAGGGTACATGAAAGTATGGTACACGAAAGTAGGGTATACGAAAGTAGGGTACATGAAAGTATGGTACATGAAAGTATGGTACATGAAATTAGGGTACACAAAAGTAGGGTACATGAAAGTAGGGTACACAAAAGTATGGTACACGAATGTAAGGTACATGAAAGTAGGGTTTACAAACCATACTTTTATAAAAGTTGTGTAAGGTTCATCAAAGTAGCATAGGGTTCATCAAAGTATCATTGTGTCGAACAATACATTGAGAAAGTATATTTTCTAAACCATACCTTTCCAAAGTAGGGTTTTCGAACCATAGTTTGTGAAAGTAGGGTTAGAAACCCATAATTTGTGAAAGTAGGGCTAGTCAAACATACTTTACGAAAGTAGGTTTGGTGAACCATGCTTTGCGAAAGTAGGGTTTTCAAACCATACTTTTTAAAAGTAGGGTTTATGAACCATACTTTACAAAATTAGGGTTTTCAAACCATACTTTAGGAAAGTAGGGTTGTTGAACCATACTTTTCGAATGTAGGGTTTTCAAACCATACTTCACCAAAGTAGGGTTGTCGAACCATAATTTTCAAAATTAGGGTTGTTGAACCACACTTTTCAAAACTAGTGTTGCCGAACCATAATTTGAAAAATTAGGGTTTCTGAACCATAATTTCCAATAGTAGGGTTTCTGAACCACACTTTGAGAAAGTAGGATTTCTGAACCATAAATTAAAAATGTATGGTTCTCGAACCATACTTTGGAAAAAAACTGGACAACATAATGCAACAAAGCTAAATGAATTATTAAAGGATATTAACAATACATTCAGCCTTTGGTCAAAAATATTTATTTTTAGAAAACCTTATTATCTTTCCTATGAATCAATAATAGAATAAATCAAAATTATACTTCTCCTAAAATTATAAAATAAGAAGAAAAACATTCTGGAAAAACAGTAAATATGAATCAATATTGCAGAACTTTAGATAATTTATTGAAAATCCAAATGGCATTTTAGACTTCAATGTAAAAAAAATTAAATCAATATAGATATGTTGTATTTATATAAAATCATGGTTCATTCCACTTTCAAAACTATATAACTCGCAGTAAATTAAATAAAAAAACTTTTAAAACTGTAGACTCTAAAGATTCTAAAAATACAGAAACAACTTTGTTGAATTTTTAGAGTACTAGAAAAGAATTTTCATACTTCCTCATACAGTAATTAAGCTTATATAAATATATTATCTATTCAACATGATAATAATCACACAAAACTAAAAATTTTGATGGATTACTAAACCAAAACATTCAAACCATTTCAAAAAAAATTAAAAAAATTTAAAACCAATTTATTTCTCCCCATTTTTATAAATAAAAAAAAGTTAAAATAACTCCCCCAAAAAAAATTCAGTAATAAAAAGTAAAAATTCCATCATACCAAGGTCAAGTTTAATTTTTTTCAAACTGAGTAGAGTCTAAAGGCTTTGTAAAAATATCTACTATCTAATTTTTAGAGGGGTTAAATTCTAAATCAATATAACCCTTATTCACTTGATCTCTAAAAATGAAATATTATATCAATATTCATTTTTTAGAATATTTTAAGGGTTTTCCAAAATAGAAATTTCATAAGTATTATCACAATAAATATGCAGTTTATCAAGATAACCACCGAAATTGCATAAGGTTTTCTTATTCCATAAACTTTGAGCACAAATACTTGCAACAAAGATATTATCAGCTTCTATAATAGATAAAGAAATAGATAATTTTTTATTATATGACCAATAAATTAAAATTTTTCCTATAAAATGACACATACATGATGCTCTTTTTCGATCAATTCTACATCCTTCATGATCAGAATCAGAATAAGATGTTAAATCAAAACAGTTATATTTTTGATAAAATAAACTAGAATCAATAGTTCCTTTAATATATCTAATTATTATTTTTACAACTTTAATATGACTTTATTTAGGATCATATCAAAATCTAGAACATAAAAAAACAATAAAAATGATGTTTGGTCTAGATGAAGTTAAATATAACAAGATACCTATCGTGCATATATAAAATTTAAAATCAAAAGATTTATTAGATGCATAAAAATATAATTTACAATTATTACCCATAATATTTTTCAAATATTTAGATTAATCAAGACTAAATTGTTTAAATAACTCTTTAGTATACATAGATTGATTATGAAAAATTCAATCTTTTATTTGAAAAATTTTAAGTCTAGGAATGAACTTCAATTCTCTCATTAAACTCTTGTCAAACTCAGAAGACATAAAAGTAGAAAAATCATTACAGAGTATTTCAATAGATTTTTCCAAAACTATATCATCAACATAAATTTGTACAATTAAAATATCATCAGGTGTTCTTTTAATAAAAAGTGTTGGATTAACATAGCCTTTATTTTAACCATTATTTAACAAAAATGAAGAAAGTATATTATACCAAGCATGAATTGGTTATTTGATATTGTACAAAGTTTTAGATAATTTAAAAACATGGTTACGAAATTTTTCACTTTCAAAACTAATCGGTTGATAAACATAAACTTCTTCAATTATAAAACCATTTAAGAAATAACTTTTTACAACCGTTTTATATTATTTAAAACCTTGAAAACAAGAAAAATCCAAAAATAATATAATTTCCTCTAACCCGGAAATAGGTGAAAATAATCTTCAAATTATATACCTTCTTCTTGAGAGTATCCTTTTTCAACAAGTTTGAATTTGTTTTTAACAATCTGTCCAGATTCATCCAGCATGTTTTTAAATATCCACTTAATTACATTCACCTTCTTTTTCTTAGGAAAATATACTAAAGTATAAACATTATTTCTAACAAATGGATTTAATTCATCTTGTATAGAAATAATCCTGTTTTTATCTTTTAAAGAAACATTAAAATTAATAGGAACAAAATCAGAAATAAAAGTCGAATTGGAACAATAATTTAAAATAGAATTTCATGTTTTCACACCAGAATCAACATTACCAATTATATTTTCAACAGGTTGATATTTTGTGAATCTTCCATGATTTTTGATCAGGTTTAGAAGTAATATTCTCCCACTCATTTCATTCATTCTTATATTGGGTAATTTCTTCACTAAAATTAAAATCTCTAAAGTCGTAATTAAAAGCATTAGAATCCGAATTTAATTTAATATTATTTTCATCAAACATAACATGAATAGATTCTTCAACAACCATAGTTATTTTATTATAAACTCTATAATATTTACTATTATTATAATAACCAATAAATATACCTTAATCACTTTTATCACCAAATTTATCTAAATTATCCTTCAAATTTAAAATAAAAACATTACAACGAAAAGATCTAATGTAAACAACTTTGAGTTTTTTTTTAAATAATTTGAAAAGATTTTTCATTAACAAAGTTAAAATAAGAATTATATTTGAAAAATGAAAAGAATAAAAAATATCTTTAATCCAAAAATATCTAGGTAAATTATATTCACTTAACATAGTTCGGTCTATTTAAATAAGTTTTTTATTTTTCCGTTATACAACACTATTTTGTATTGTGTTCTAGGAGCTTAAAAATTATGAAACTAGCCATTATTTTCATATAATTTTTTAAAAGATAAATTATTAAAATCACCTCCTTCATCACCATGAATAGAAATAATCATACAACCTTTTTCATTTTGAACTAAATTACAAAAGGTATTAAATCAATATAAAGTATCATTTTTATGGGCAAGAAAGTATACCCATGTAAATTTAATGTAATCCTAAAAAATCAATAAAGTATATTTCTCTCCACCAAGGCTATAAATTTGAATGGGGATAAATAAAAAAATATATAATAATTGTAATGACCTATTAGAACTTATCTGATTGATTGGTCTAAAATAAATTTTATGTTTCCTCCCTTTCATGCAAGCACCACATATATGAAGATGTTCTTTCTTCAAGCAAGGTGGTTGTTACACATTATCATGTTTTGAGATCATATGAAATATTATGAAATTAAAATGACCTAAAAATCTATGAAAAATGATGTTGGCATTTTATAAATCATTCAGACACTTAACATGCTGAACAGTTAGTTCATAAAAATCAATATTATAAATATTTTCTTTTCTATTAGCATAAAATAATAATGAATCATCTTTAAAAACTTAATGTTTATCATTTTTAAATTTAATTTCCATTCCATCATCAAATAATTTTTATATAAAAATTTATTTATTTTTTAAACCTTCAACATATAAAACATTACAAATAAAGTATAATTTGAAGTACCAACTTTACCAAAACCATTTACTTTACCTTTGTAATTATCTCCAAAAGTAACAGTACCTCTATCACATGTGTTGTAAGTGGTAAAAATTGATGGATCACTGGTATCATGCCTATATCATCCACTATCCATGTACAATATGGCATTCTTGAGACACCCAAGTCATTTTTTCTTGTCCGGTGATTCCATGAAGCACAAGTTAGCAGTTTATTTTTCATTTCCATATTTTTTACTATAATCTGATTCGTATATACAACTCAAGCTAGTGGTCAATTCCTTTTTTCCCTTCTTTTGTATTTTTTTTATTATTTGTTTAGGGAAATCAGGTTTGATATTCCCTTTCTTTCAGCACTCGTAACAGGTTATATCCAAGGCATTGTAATTCATACCACCTTTCTTATCTCCCTTATATTTTTCTCTCTAAGGGTTTCTTCTAAAACGATTTTTGAATCCTTTCTATTTTATTATTTTGTAAACTCCAGTCAAAATCTGAGCCATGTCTTTTTTCCACTATCATGTAGATCAAAATTAGAAGAGTCATTATAATCAACATTTACATATTTAAAAGCTACACTTTTTCTTTTTTATGGACTTCATATAATCTGTTTTTTTCATTTCCCATTCACATTAGAGTAGTGATCCAAACAATTCATAAAGTGTGTACTCTTTGAAATTATTACTTTCATCAATGGAAACTTTCTTTTCATTCCATTTCTTTGGTAAGGCTCATAGGAATATTTCAAAATGTACTAGGTTTTCTAGTACTTCTCCAAGTGAAATAATTCTATTCATAATGCTTATGAATCTGTGGAACATTTGTTTTACTATTTCCACTTCACCCATCTTGAAGTATTGGTACTCTACATGAATCATTCCAAGCTTGGTTCAGATCAATTTTTTAGATCTATAGTGAGTGACTTTTAGAATCTTCCAAATATCATGAGTTTTATTACAAGCAAACACATGACTAAAAACAATTTTTTTAATAGAACAGTACAAAATATTAAAAACTTTATAATTTAAAAAATATCTTGTAGAATAAATTCTAGTAAGAGTATCTAGTTTAGGTTCAAGTAGTGTGTAATTTTTTGACATGATAGACCAGTTCTCAACACTCAACTATTTGAGGTAAGTCTCTGTTTAGGATCACCAATAGCCATAATCATTGCCATCAAATTGAGGTGGATTTTGAGGAATCCAAGCATCATTCAGGATCAATCCTACCATCTTATAAGATCTTCTCCTTAGACTATTAGGTCTAGGAATAGGAATAGCCATAATAAAGCTAAAATATTCTTAAGTGGGTTTCCCTTTGATACCAATTTTTAGGTCAGATAGGGTAATGGAAGATGGTCTAGAGGGGGTAAATAGACCAGATTAATAATTTAAACAAAATAATTTATTAAATAAATTAATTATCAAATTTAATTATTAAGGTTAATTAGAAGAAGAAAAAATAAATAACACAAAGATGTTTTTTATAGTAGTTCAGTCTAGAGTAGGCATGATCTACTCTTATACCTCTATACTTGGTGAGAGATATGTGTACACTAAAAATGATTATTAAGGGGGAATAATAACCCAATTACAAAATACTCTTCTAATGGAGTAATAAACACGACACTAATTTTTGTATTGGGATTCACAACCCTTAAAACCAAAGCTTATACACTGTGAGTCACAGCCTAAATAACCCTGACTTTAGATACAAGGAGTCACAACCCTTAGATCCTAAATTTAGAATCTAGGAGTCACGACCTAAGGAAAAATAATAGAAAATAATTATTTTGTGTTTAAAATAATAAATAGAAAATAGGGTGCTTGTGAGGGGTGGGAAATAGTGTTATAGAAACAAAAACCATACAAGAGAAGATAAAAAATGAAAACAAATATACTGGTTTTTGAGATTTGTATTAGCATGTCTCGTAAAGGAAATTGTAGTTGAAGAATAAGTAATTTGACACTTCAGAGAACGTCCAGGTGATAAAATAGAGTCGTATAGGATGTTACAAATGCACATAAGGTTCAAAGTTCAAAGCACTTTATCTTTAAAAAAATAGAGTATCGAATATGTTAACCTGAGTATCTTCCTCCCAGATATATATATATATATATAGAGAGAATAAATATTCAATAGTTGTAGTAGCACTACATCCTTCAGATATTCAAAATAAATTGAGTCAATAACTTTCATAAATATCTCCATAAAAAACGTAGCACTATTACCCATTTATTTCTATAGAATAAATCATAAAAATAATTTAAAATAATTTTCATAACTTTACAATAATATCTCTAGAAATATAATAGAATGGAATTATTTAAAACTTTGTTTTAAATCCAATAAAAAATCTTTAGATTTAGTCAAAATAGTTCTTAAAAACTAGCATCATAATCCAAAATTAAATTCCAATATTTGAATTTAATAGATCTTGTAACCTATTAATCTATTGGAAAAAGATGTTGAAATAATTTATTATTTTTTATCTTAAAAATTTGAATCAAAATCATCAAAATCTCTTCCATCATAATCCTTATATTTAATTTGAATTTATCCATCAAAAAAATTGAAAATAATCCATATAAATATGCAGCAAATTAATGTTCAGAATAAAAGAAAAAAGTGGAAGTAGCAAAGTAGGGTACGAAAATTAGGTTACATGAAAGTAGGGTACTTGAAAATAGGGTAAATGAAAGTAGGTTATATAAAATTAGGGTACACGAAACTAGGGTACATGAAATTTGGGTACACTAAAGTATTGTACACAAAATTAGGGTACATGAAAGTTGGGTACACTAAATTATAGTACATGAAATTTTGGTACATGAAATTAGGGTATATTAAAGTAGGGTTCATGAATCAAACTTTCATAAAATTAGCATAGGGTTCATCAAATTAGTACAAGGTTCACCAAATTAGCATCGTTAAACGATACTTTTTGAAAATAGGGTTGTTGAAACAAAGTAGGTTTGTCAAACCATATTTTGAGAAAGTAGTATTTCCAAATCATACTTTGTGAAATTAGGGTTTCCAAACCATAATTTGCGAATATAGGTTTTCCAAACCATAGTTTTTGAAATTAGGGTTTTCGAACCATACTTGAAAAAGTTTTTTTCCTAACCATACTTTGTGAAAGTAGGGTGGTCGAACCATACTTTGAGAAAGTTGGGTTGGCGAACCATACATTGTGAAAGTACGGTTGTCAAACCATACTTTGAAAAGTAGAGTTTTCAAACCATACTTTGAGAAAGTAGGTTTTCCAAACCATACTTTGAAAAATTAGGGTTTTAGATCCATACTTTGTGAAATTATGGTTTCTAAATCATACTTTTTGAAAGTAAGGTTATCAAATCATACTTTGTGAAAAACTGAATAGATTACTATAACTAACTTAAATGAATTTTTAAAGGATATTAATAGAAGATTCAGCCTTTGGTAAAAAATAATTATTTGTAGAAAAACTTATTAAATTTCCGAAAAATAAAGAATCTAAAAAATAATGCTTCTACTGCTCCTAAATTTATCAAAAAATAGAAGACAAAACATTATGGAAAAACTAGAACTATGAAATGGAATTACAGAAATTTAGATAATTTATTGACCATCTGAAACAACTTTTTATACTTAGATGTAAATTAATTTAATCAATATAAACATGTTTGATTTCTATTAGAATATGTTTAATTCAAATATGATAATTATATAACTTGTAGTAAATTAAATGTAGAAATTTTTCAAAATTTTAGACTGTAAATATTCTAAAACTACAACAGTAACTTCATTGAATTTTTAGAGTACTGTAAAATCATTTAAAGACTTCCTCATAAACTAATAAAGTTTAGATAAATATCTTATCTATCCAACATGATAATAATCACACAAATCTGAATACTTTGTATTGAGATATCATCAAAATATAGAGTAAAATTAATCAAACCAAAGAAAAACATGCACATGCACATGTAAAAACATCTACACCATGCCCTAAGGAATATAACAAAGTAGGATAAAAAAGGTGTGTGGGGATCATGCCAGAAAATTCATTTTTATTTTGTTTTAAAAATCAGCTTTTAAGGTTGTGCGGTAACCTACAATAGGAGGGAACCAAACACATAGGATGTGTAATACAAAGTTCCAAAAAAAAAAAGATTCACACCACCCAATAAGATCACCTTCAGGATTCACTGCATCATTCAAAACATGTTGCCAGACGTTGTTAGCATAGTTCACATTGCTAGCCATCATCAAGAGTCATCCCTCTCACCTACGCCGTCCAAACACAAACATTGTCATTGCCTTCCAAACACCACACCAGACATCGGAGAGTGTCAGAGTATGTCGAAGCACCATATAACATATTGTGTCATTGTCATCCCCCAACATACCAGAAGTGACCAAATCATCACATAAAAGAAAGCTCGTCACATCAAAAATAAGGTAGGTGAAAAACTCAGCATACCTTGGAAAACATCTGGCATTACTGGATCTGTAAACTCCATCACATGAATCTCCCCACACCCAGATCCTCTACCTCTCTACTAATAAGAACCATGACAACACTCTAGTATACTTTAAATTAGATCGGGATAATTTCATGGCTACCCTCTTCCAATTCCATCTTCCCTGAACTGAAAAAAATCCTACTTCCCCAGTTACTGAACAAACATTGTTAGTCTCTACAGCTAATACTACCTTGGTGAAAACTACTGCTGCTATGGAAAATAGGACTCACGTTTCATCTAATACTAATCTCCCTATGTTTTTTAATATTAATCTTGAAATTCCCATAACCCATATAGACATAGAATGAAAAAAGAAAGATCATAGTAGAAGATCAATATTCACCAGCCCTAGAATGATTTAGGAAGTTCTAATGGGGATGGTTCCCCAATCATTGGAACCATATCATCCTATATATACATGATACACTTCTTGAATCTCCAATACTCAAAATTCCCTATTGGACACCCACTCAAGGCTCACCACCTGGGTAATGAATCCTCATGATAACCTCTTTCTTTTCTATACTGATAAACACATAGGAAGAATTAATAGGGTGACTTCATATCTAATCGTTGGTCACAAAACCTCTTCCAGATGTTGTTCACAGGTTTCTTCATATGGAAATACATTGGAAATAAATAAAGGAGTTCCTTGATCTTGACCTCAATCTCTCACACTCTTAGGATTCGTTGCTAAAGGTAGAGTATCTCATTCTTATTTTTCACCTTTATCTTTAATGACAATAACTCCAAATGGAAATAATTCCAAAAATATGTCCAGAATACATACGCCTCTTTCCAATCACAAAGATACAACATACACCACTGACATGCAACTACCCATTTCTTTTGAACCACCAAAAACATCCCAAACTCAACCTGATCTTGAACTAGGCCAAAAGTAATCTCAATCTATTCTAACCAACATTTTGTATCCAAATAGGAGACACTCTCATCATACTTTCCCATTCTCTTTCTTTGAGAATAATGTAAGGAACTCTACCATGCCTCATTCTATGATTTTGGTTTAATGATCCAATGATCAATTAGATCATCCTACTAACCCTCTACAACCTAATCTACACACTAATGATGACTATGATTCATTCCTAAATGTTCAAGGAGAAACAATGAGAAAGGTAGCATGAAATTTTATCTTATTTTATTTAATTTATTTCATTTAACTTCTAGAAGATCACCTAATTTTGATACGATTACAGAAAATCATGATGCATGTATCATTCCTAGGCATCTACCTTACAAATTGGATGGCCTCTATTGGCCATTTGGTAGACTTGGGATCCTTACATCAAATCATTGGGGAACAAAAATCACATGTCCTATCATGTCTCTCTCACCTATGTCACATACCCAAAATCAAATAGAATCATTTCCCAACTAACCCATGAAATCTTCATAGTTTCTAACTCCAAACTTCATAATAACTCTCAACCTAAAGCTCAGATACCACTATATCACAACCCCCTCCCTCTGAATGTACCCCTCTTAGACCAGCAATGAAGAGAGGGAGATTATAAACCACAATCCCCACATTCAATTGGCCCTAAGATGGTGACTAGAACCGAGGGTATAAAAACTCACACATAGATGGGATTAACCATGATAACATAAGTATCTTGAGATAGTATAAATTAACCATCAAGAAACTCCAACACATAATATAAAAGTAAACCAAAAAACATCCAACAATGCATGAAAAATGTTAATAAATACATATAAAAGTCTCTAAATAAATACCCAAAGGATAAGTCCTATAGTAGCATCTCAAAAAAAGATCCAACATCCAGGATAGTATTTCCAACTCAATCCCTAAAATACTTATGGAAACATTACAAAAAATTTAAATACATAAGGTTATCATAACATGTATACTCATTAAAATCATACCCAAGGTATCTCGTAAAAATTTGAAAAGATTGCATTAACGCACCAATGAATAAAAAAACAGAACCAAAATATACATTAATAGGTTAATAAACCAATCCCAACCTCAAAATAGTATGCTCAGAATATAACACATTCAATATATTGACATGATAATAAAATAATACAAAAAAAGTTCCCTCCAACCACTTCCCCACTTATTTCCTAATAATAAACCCCAAAGTCAAGAATCATGTGCTCCCATTCCTTCTATGAATATTTCATCACAAGTCTATAATTATTTGATGTGGTTATGGACACATCTATACCTATCTCAACCTCCTACAGGGTCTAGAATATGGTTTTATCATTTGTCATCATTGAATCATAATCTCATCCACATAACCGGGGTAGTATGGTATCATGAACATGAAGGACATCAAACTCATACCCTCCTCTTACCACACATGAATCCTACCACATATCACATCCTCATATTCTTTGGAAAATATCCAACAACAATCCATGTTACCACTTGGGTAATCTCTAACATGAACCCATGTCATCACCTAGGTAATCTCTAATATCAGCCCATATTATCATCACGACTACTGAAATAAAAGTGGGGAAGAGTGGGTATTCATCCATCTAATTTACCACCATCCTAGATGTTAGTGAAAACACCCAAAACCAAAAACATTTTCGTGTTGTTAAGGTTATCCATCCTAGTTTTAATGAATATAAAATAACATAAAAATATAACATAGACAGATAGCGCACAACACCCAACCTATGGGATACATTAGCTACACTACCATGATCCATAATACCACAATTATACCTCACTATAACCACTACCACAACTAAATGTATCACACCTCACAACCACCACACATATCCAAAAATCATCCACTTTCAATTATATGTTCTCTAATTTTCCATAATTTTCTATTTCAAGAAAATATTATTTCCTCAGTATTCAGTTTACTAATAAAATTACTATATATTTTATTTCATCCAACACTTCATTCATTTACCCATTTAATATATCATTAAATTAATTTAATCCAATTATGATACATCAATTTCATCCCATGATATTCAGTTTAAGGATTTCAATTCAATCCTTGATTAACTAGGAAACTAACGCAACCGCACCACATAACAGATCACCCCTCTCACATCCATTATTTACACAACACAAAATATTCCAAGCCATTACCACAACCCAACTATATCATCATAAAATCCACAATCTAACCAATGAACATCATCCCTCATCACATCTCAATCCAACCAACCATCACTCCATTTCCTAACACATTCTGTACCAAATTCGATCACTATTATCACCGTACAAGCCCCGAAGAGGTTCACATAATCATAATAGATATAGAAAAATCACATAAACATACATTAACATATTAAATATTCCATAACTTATCTCAAAATTCATATTCAATGAAGAGATTCTAAGAACATCACTTCATCACTTAATATCGGTATTATCACACAAATCCAAGTTTCCATGGGAAACCAATTCATTAGCTGAATAGAAATTATCAATATTTTCTTCATTGTGGAAACAAAGAATAAAAAAAATAAGGCTATCATAACTATAAAATCTACAATACAAACAAGGATTTCAGTACCCATGATATTTAGTAACATTAGAAAGAAATCATAATTCCATTGGAAATATTATCCAATATAGTAAATACATGTGAGTACTCCCCTTACCATAAATTTTAGTAAAAAAACTAATTATCTTCTTTTAATGGAACATATTATCCACCTATGGAAATATAAAACAATGAAATTACAGAAAAAACACTTAAAATGGGGGAGAATGAAGATCCCCTACCTCAAACAAACATTTCCAAATCACTATACTGGGATAGAATATGAGGGAGAAAATTTCCAAGAACTGCAAAATAGGGAATCACCTCGATTAACCTAGAACATATAAACCCCAAAAATATCCCTCCAAAACACTAAAAAATCATCCACATCATTATCCACAACCATATAAAAATGAATAATAGGGAAGGAAATGGTATAGAAGGGGGAAACTCACTTAGAATCATTGATGCTTGATCTCTAAATGTGGAGGGTCAAATCCCACATGGAGAGGATTAAAGGCCTCATAAAATATCAGAGGAGAATCCTAATAATCAAGAGAAAATATTTGAGGAAGATATGGTTTTAAGGGGTTGGGTAATTTAAGGGAAATAGTAAATTAGAAGATCATGGTGAACACCCTTAACTACGGTGAAAATTTTACAACATAATAAAATACTACGATATAAAGTAAGGGACAATGTCGCAATGGGGATGGTAAAAACTATATCCAATAAACATGATGAGTTCCACATAATAAATCCTAAAAAATATAAGATGAAACATGAAAAAAGGGTTACTACCACATTATAGAATTCAATTTCTAAGAAGAAGGTCACACTATAGTCCAACTCTTTGGCACAACTACTTTGAAATCGATAAAACCATAAGAATACAACCTCTATGGATCCATACCACATCCTAGAATACAAACCACAACAATGTTTCAAAAAACACTTAAAACCATCTCCACAAGGCTCAAGACCACAAATGATCTCTCCATATAGAATTTACTCCTCTTATGGCACATTATAAGCCTCCAAGATGCAAAATCCTTCCCCGACTGAAATTTCAGCTACAACTCTACCATCAACTCCTAAACTCCCTCAGAACATCACCCAAACACCCAAATAATCTGAATTAACACAAAACAATGGGTCAAAATGTCCAGACCATTACCTTTTTAATAAAAAAACAAATGATAAAATTAAAACCATGTGTTTTAATATCAAATATACAGTGATTGATCTTTTATACTTGAAAACACTTGAATATTTATTATTCCAGGAGGTCAGAATAAATTTTTTCATAATATTCAATACAAAATAATTTTATTTTATTTTAGATACACTTAGTGTATAACCCTATAGGCCTCTTTCTTTGTGAAATTTAGTAATATTTCTTAAATTCGACGATCAATATCTAGCAACACATCAAGACACTCATAGAGAAATAAGTTAATGTCACATTAACAACAACTTTCCAATGAACACTATTATATAATTTAATATATTTCTCTATAAATTTCTTATAAATAAGGTTGTGTAACACCCCACTAATTTTTTATGAATTTTAATTTAAATAAATATTTTTAGAGGTCTTATTTCACATGAAAAACCGAACTAAAATGAACTGTAATACATTTTACTGTGATAAAATAATAACTATTAAATGTAAATAGTAACATGTAGCCATTGAATTAGTGGGTATAAATTTATGTGACCTCATTTTAAAATCCATGTATATAAAAAATTTCTTTCTTAATACCAATGTTTTGATAAAATTTGATTAGTGTAGCTAAATAACTAATAATACCATGTTATTCTTAAAAAAAGTATTTTCCTAAAAATTGTATTTTTAGATGTCATATGTTTCTATGTTAATAAAAATAATATATTTTGGCTAAATTATGATAAAAAATATTTTTTATATTAATAATTTATTAACATAACATTTATTATTAATTGATAGGAAGTAATAATGAGAATAATTAGTTTTTGAAAAAGCTCATTTTCCTAAAAAAATAGAGTTTAGTATATTTAATGTTTCCATTTAAAAGTTAAATTCATAAAATTTGGGATTTTAATTTTAAAAAATTAAATTAATTTCTTAATTCATCATAACAAAATTTTCTTACTATTAATTTTTAGTATTTTTATGAAAAGGTTTATTTTCAACCGAATAGTGAAAATAATAGTTATACAAATACTATAGTTTTTATGAAACCATTATAGTATAAAAATTACTTAAAAGTTTGTAAAACATTTTTTATAGATCAAATATGTGCTTAATAAGTAAAATAAATCATTTAAAAAATATTAATATGAATTTATAAACCTATTACAGATATTTTATAACCTAAGTGAAGTTTTATTCTAATAAAATAACTATTTTTAAACATTTTCTTCAATTACATAATTGTATAATTAAATTCAGTTTTTTATTTATTTTAATGTCCCATAACACTAATTATTTATTTTTATGTGAATAAATTTCATTATAATCATTTTTATTCCGGATTTTGGTGTAAAATAATGTTTCTGTTAAATATTTTTTTTCTAAAAATGGTTTCTCAATGAGTTTTACATACTTGTATTAAAATTAATTTTTACCACCTATTGGAATTTAATATTATAAAATATTTTCAATATTTTTAATGATAATATTTAAATTATTTAATAATTTCAATTTCATATTTTTTTATAATTAATAGTTACCATAGTAATAGTCGTGCCACTACGATAAGGGTTAACAGGGTTGATAATGGGGTTAAACTAAGATATATGGATTCAAATATCACAAAAATATGTATAAATATAATTTTTTAGTATAATTAAACATTAAATAATAATATATTCAATAATTTTTCCATTTGGTACCACATTCCCATGAAAATGGCTTAATATTATTTTAAATTAAGGGCATTTATATGGGTGCCATCTTCTCACTTATAAAAGTTCACCTACAATCATCACTTCTCCACACCAATTTAGAACCCTATCTTGAAAATTATACATATAAATACCATTAAAACTTTTTTACCCATTTACTAAATGTTCTTATCTATCCAAAATACCAACCTAATAAGGATTAAGGTGTAAGACAAATGAGGATACCCAAAGAAGAAGAAACCATCTAATATGACTCCTTTAAAGTTTATTTCTTCTTCAACCTCATCAAAATATTATATAACAACCTCAAAATAAAATAATTAGTATAATTATAATACTAAAATTTTATTATTTTTATGTAATAATAATTATCTACTTCTCATACATCTAATGAAAAATGAAAACATCGCTCATGTGTACATGCACACTACCTCCTCCATGAAATGATGTATTTCATTTTTCTTCATTTACTATCAAGTAAGTTTATATGTAAGTATTTAATTATAATATAATATATTTATAACATAATTAATATTTTTTAATTATAAATTATTATTTAAGTTCTTTCCTTCTATCTATTGAAAAACTAAAACAGTACCCACGTGTACTTACTGACTACCGCTTCTACGAAGTGATGTAATTCATTTTTCATTTTTTCTATACATGGATGGTTATAAAATTTATTTGAAGAATATATATGATATTGAGTATTAATATATTTCAGTAATATTATTTTTTAATGAGAACACAAGAATTAACAATTATTATAAACTAACTCATTGAAATCAGAAAATTGCTCGAAATAAGATCATCACTTTTTTCATCTTCATGAATAATAAATAAAACTATCATGGAATGATTTTGGAACATTATAAATAATCATGTAACATTCATTATATTAATTTAAATAATATATTAATGATGAACTTTGTATCCATGAATGGTGTAAGACATTGATGTTACAAAATATGCACAAAACAATCAAAATTAAAAACATCTGATGATGAAAAAGAACATTATATAACAAATACATGTGTAGTAAATGATTAAAATGGGATAATATAAAGTTAATATATATGAATAAGTTTTAAAATAAGTAATTAAGAATGTTTTTTCATTATACATGAGGATAAAGTTCTTTCTTGGAAACTGGTAGTTAAGGTAATGTTTTCTTGTCTCGCTTTTATTTCTTTGAGACATATGCCATATCCACCGCTTGTTTTATGTTTTGTGGTTTATAAAATAACCTATGGATGTTTTTATTATAATTTAAATTAAATAAATGTATTTAAAAATCCATATAAATTTTTATATTTCATGGTATTTTTATTTGAGAGATATTGATGTTTTAAGGATTCCATCATCTCATTTTTTTCTTTATTTAGACATGTTATATAACCAAAAATTTCTTTATTTTATGTGATATATATACCATACTTGAATTAATTTTATGATACTATTCATGATAACTATGGGTATTTACCAATACATATAAGTTTCTCACTTTTATGAGGTTTTAATTCAATGGTTACCAATGTTGTATGTATTTTTTTTTTCAAATCTCACTTTTAATTAGAATTATTTATGCATAATTATCCTTTGTAGGAATTATGTGCTATATATATATATATATCAATATCTCTATAAAACTTATATATAGTATTCTCCTTTGATTATTTATTGGTTTTTCAGTCATCCTTTCCATTTTCCCCTCTATGGTACACAAAATGGCCTAAAGAGTTTTTTTAAGAAAAGCTGACCATTATCCTACACTTTTATGAGGAATATTTCTCTTACATATGAATGTTCATAAAATTATTTTATAGAAGTTTTTATCTACACATAATGGTATGATAAATTTATTTTATAATTTTTTTGACTTTATAAATTATTTTAAGGAATCATTTCAAACATTTTCTGTATGAATCTCTTTTGAATTTCTTTATGAAACTGTAAAAAGAATATTTTTTAATGCATAAAATATGAATTTGTTTTCCAACCACCAAGACATTTATTCATGATTTAAATTCTTTTAAAAGTATCCACGGTTTTACAAAAAATATTATTTTTATTTTTGGTAAATTTTTAGTCCATAAAATTTATCAAAAGAAAATGATGTTTTCTCTTATTTTCAAAGTATACCTTTAAAGGTTTTATAAAAAAATTTCATATATATATAAATACTTTTAGGATTAAATTTTTCATTGAGGATATTATCTAATGATACCATCCAATTTCTTTAGCTATATTTAGTACTATGTTTATGCTTATAGATGTTTTCATGAAACCCATTTCATTCCCATAGGTTAATTAATCCATGATGAAATGATGAATATTTTTGTGATATTATGGAACACATATATATTTTCTTAATTATATGATGGGTATTCCTAGAATTATATATCTCTATAATTAATTGTATAAATCTTGATATCTCTTGGGATAATATTCAATGGAATGGGGAGTAAACCCAATCCACTATGGGATTATATCCTCAATGTTTTTGAGAATATGAATTGAACCCAATCCTCAATGGGACTCTATCCACGATGATAGTCTTCAAAGTGATCCTTGAATAAGTAAATAATTTTCTATGCTTATGTGAATGCCAAAAACTTGTGTCTTATGATTATGAAATGCTATCATGGTCTGTGATTGGTTGTTGATGACTCTGAAATATTATGATCAATGTCTTATATTATACAAAAGATTTATGCTATGAATCATAGTTTTTGATATATTTTGCACTGGGTATGAATCTCTCAAGTTATTTACATGAACAATGATTAAGTTATCTACCCATATGATCATTTTATTATCACTTATTATCTTTGATTAATAATTAATATGTTTACTTGTACTGGTCATTTGATCTCTCCCTTTTTATGCTTTCATTTCCCCAGGTTATAGAGAACGATATTATATAAAACATGTCTATAAGGGCATCATGTGTAGAGAATTTTATATGATATGTTAAATACTTGTTAGGGAATAATAAAATTTGGGTATAATGGTAAAAAATTCCATTATATTGGAAAGATATGGGTTTTTTATAAGAATTTTTTTTTCTAATTGTATTGGTTGTGTAATTGATTCAATGTTTTTTATTAATATTGTATTTATGGATAATTAAATTTTGGTCACTTATGTTAGTATCAAAACTAGTATGTAAAGAATATGTTTTTATTAGCGGGTCCATGTATATGAATCTGAGGTGTCATAATTAGTATCAAAGAAATTTTTAGATAATTTTATAGGTCAGGATGTTATTATATGTGTATAATTTATTTGTTATGGATGTCATCATGGGTTTATAGGTTTATGGTTTATCATAAGTTCAAATGTATAGATATCCTTTTGAGTCTATATTTGATTATATTCTAAGGTGATTAGTGATATTTTTGGAAATATGAATTATATTTAAATAATAATACATCTTTTAGATTTAGAAACTCTTTGGGTTGATATGTGATATAATATTTAGGTAATTATGTTTACTTGGTATAATGTATGTGTTGATATTGGGAATATAAATTTAGAAGTGTAGATTACCTTGGGGTTTGAAAATTTATTTTGAGACAAGGTGATTCAAGTTATTTTGGGAAAAGATTACTATATTTTTAGGAGTATTTATGATTAAGGTATATATAGAATGGTATATGATCAATTTTGTTTGGGGATAAAGTTGAGTTGAATTTTAATATTATATGTTTTTTTGATTTTTTGGGTTTCGAATATGGTTATAAATATCTTAATAATGTTTGTTTAGTAATTTTTTGAAGTTGGGATTAGAAAAAGAATAGTGATAACCTTGGGGATAAGTCAAAATATTGGGAATATACTAAAATTTTGGTAAATTATATATTGTGTGATTTTCTACAAGTGACATCAATTTTTTTATACAAATAAGTGGTTGCATGCTCTAGCACATATTCATCTAGGGGTAACAACCCTTAAAAAGGTTATTGGGTATTAACTCAATCTTTACCCGGTGCATGATTAAGAGGCCTAACTAAAAAACTAGTTTGAAACACCCATAGGATATGATTTGGATTATTCATATTATATTTATAAACCATTTTTAGGTATTTTTATATATTTATGTTATAAATCATTATAGGAAATGACTATCAAAAGGTTATATTGAAACCTAGAAAGTAATGGGTTGAAATAAGGTGTAATAATTTAGAATATCTCAGTAATTGTATTCATTTTCATATTATTTATTACTCTAATTAATATTCATTGACACTCACACTAACTGTTTTGGCTTTAGTCGATGGTTAGAACCAAGAGGAATCATGTGAAAAATAGATGTGATAGATAATGTAGTGACCATCTTCATGAGAAACTAAACAACATGGGAGATAGAATAAACAATATTATGGTTATATTTAATCATTTATATCAAATTATGATTAAAAAATTGAACATAGTTGAAATTTAAAATAAGAGAAAAATGGAGTTTTAGGAAAGTTCTAGTGCTAGAATCCATGGAAAAAAGAAGATTTGGCTTCTTATATGTCATGAATATATGAAGAATATCCCCAGGAGATGTCTAAAAGGAACTGGAAGATATTTAATTTGTGAAAAAAGAGTGTGTGACAACTCTGGATCCAATAACTATAGATGGAGGTCATTTTATTATATTGTTATAAGATACAAGGGATTACATCACATAGGAACACATAGTTTAGTAGTCCTATGAGACTAGATATATACATGATTCTCAAATTGTATTTGAAAACATGAAATATAACTTAGAATTATAGTGAATACTTTATTATTATTGGACTAGTAATTTTATTCTAATCTATCTCACATACTTTAGGTTTTTATGATCTCAAATACCCTTCATAAATTACTAATGATGTTGTTTTAAAGTGTGGTCATCAGGTTTTATCTTATTTTTAATATTTTTTAATGTTAATTTCATTAAGTATGAAATTTTTTAATCTTTTTATAAAGTTTTCTTATGTGTGAAAAAATGGTTACATCACATAATCGCCTATATAATATTTTTCTATGTTGATTTGATTTCCTACATAAGGAGTTGACTATGTAGACTAATCAACTATGTAAAATATTTATGTAAAGTAATATGCTACATGAATTGGAAATGTGGTGAAATTGAAAACATCGTTTGAAGTGGCTATGCCAATTTCAGCTGGTTAAGTAAGAAAGCCTACATGAGAATTTTTTTGCTACATAGTTCGAATCAGTTATGTGATAATCTATAATTGCCTACGTCATCATTCAATCTATATTTATTACTGTTGAAGCACTTTAGTGATATTTTAATGAATTTATATGATCTTTAAATACTAAATTAGCTAATTATATTTAAATAAATTATAATAAGATCCAATTTCTCATATAGGAGACAAGTACAAGGATAATTTATTTGTATTTACTGTTGTTGAGGTATTTTAAAAATAAAAGGATGTGTATCACATCCTGGATTATATAGATTTTGGGTTGTGAAAATAAAATATATTTTTCTTTCATTCATTTTAAAGTGAGTGATTATTAGAGTATAGAGTATCTCTCATATGAAAAATAATAGATATATATATAGAAGAATAGAAGCATATTTACACTACTTTATTTATCCTGAAAATAAGAAGAAGCAGCTTCATATTCTACAGTTGTGAAACAAAATTCATCTATGTTTTCATTTAGAAGACTCTACTTGGGCCACATTATTTTATTATAATCAACCTTATATATTTCTTCCTTATATCATTTATATCGTATAACTGTGTGTTGCACCTATAAACATTCTATTTTATTGCATTTTATTGTAAACATTCTTGATAAAAGAACATAAATGTTGTTGTTTATAAAGCCTTTTGGGATCCCGGTTGAAACCTTGTGTGCATCTGTAACAAGTGTTGACTATTTTCAATTAGTTGTGCAGTCCCTAGAAATATAATTGGTTGATTAAAATCAATAAACTTGTGGAGAATATAGTTGGTGGAGTCGAATATAAGACTTATATTCACCAAAGAACTATAAATATCTATGTCTATTTATTTTATTTCTTATTTTATTTTCCACTCTAACTTATGATAAGGAAATAATAGATAGTTACTCATTACTAAAGAGGGTGGTTTTCTAAGTGAATAAAATTTTAATAACTCAATTTACCCCCATCTTGAGACTTTTCTTAGACTTATGGTCCAACAATTAAAATCATATGTTGTAACTCTTGAGTTCTTAGCTATCAAACATTGAAGAATAATGATATTTTTAGAATTTATATTGTGACTAAAAATAGATAAGGTATGTCAAAGGTAAGGGAACCTTATTTCAATGGTGAAAATTATAGCTTCTAGAATACATGGATAATAATTTTTCAAAAGAAACTTATTCTAAAGGTTTATCTCAAAGATGTGAAGCCATATGAAATTCCAAAAATTCATCCAAAAACTTGGGATGTAGGTATTGAAGATATTTTTGATTTAAATTTTAAAGCAGTGAATGTTATTATCTATGGAATAGGTCTGAATGAGTTTAACAGGGTATCACAATATCAAACATCCCACAAAATATGTACAACCATTTTTGTTTCTTTTGAATTTATAGATAATGTAAGATCTCTCGGATATGATACTACCAAACTTAAGATTGATATGTTTTGAATGATGGATTTTGAGATCATATCCCAATTAAATGGAAGGATTATAGAGATTTTAAACAATATTACTACTCTAGGAACACCAATCACTAAGCTAGAGAAATCCTTATAAGTATAAAGAGTTTTACCACTTAAGTGGAGAGGAATTTCTACTACTATTCAAAAATATACAAAGGTCTAAAACATAAAAATAAAAGATCTTATTGAATATAATGATTTATGATGAAAATAAGGAAGATGAATTGGGTGAGCATAGTTTTTTAAGGAGAATACTAATTTAAAATTATCGACATCAAAAGATGAAAATAAATGAAAATAAATAAAAAATGGTTGGATCATCTTATTAAGAGACTTCAAAAAGTTTTTATTTGGACAGTCAGATTCCTCACTTTTCCAGAAAATTTAGAAATCTATATAATAAGAGAAGAGGTTTTAAGAAACCCTTACACAAATATAATAAGTCTAAAGTAAATTCAAAATAAGTAATATTCTATGAATGAATTAATCTTGGACATATTAATCCATATTTCCCACATCTACAAGACAATAAGAAGTCTGAGAAAATTTATTTCAAAAAGGTTTTTTACAAAAATAAATTCAATAAAACCAAGAAGGAAACATGGTGTTATTTTGAGTATTCTAGTGATATTTTATCTTCAAAATCATAAGTTGAACACTCTAATAAAAATACCAACATGTTATTTATAGAAAACTCTAAAAAGGTACATTCATATTATTCTTCTGAGCATGAATCTAAATTTGAAAATAAAAATTTATCTTCTTAACAATTAAATGAATTGTATACCATGAGTCAATCTAAATATGTATCTTTAAAAAAATTCTTACAAAGTTCAATAGTGACATGGATAATGAAAAAATGACATGAATAAACAAATATCAGAATAAAAAATCAAGCTCAAAAATTCTGTTGCAACATGTATTGAACATGGTAGTAAGATTAAACAATTGATAAAGGAATTTTAAGACTTTAAAGATTCTTCTATTTTTTTACTAAAGGATAAAACTATTCAAATAAAATCCTTAGTTACAATAAAACATGTTAAAATAAATTTTTAATGGGGATCTAAGGTGAGAATTCACAATTTTATAAAAATTATCATGTTCTTAATTCTAAAAACTAGAACCTCCCTAAAACTAATTTTTTATCATTTTTGATATTTAGAAAATTATGATAAAAAATGTAAATTGAAAACCACTTAATTATGTGTAAATAAAAATGCCTTTCTTTAAAAGATCTTTTCAAAGTTCAATGTTGGAACTTATAGAATGAACAAATAGATTTGGGTTACCAAATCTTTACTTGCTAACTTTGCTAGACCTAAGAAAATATGGGTACCAAAACAATTTTTTGTTTGATTTGTTTTTTTAGGGAAAAATTTGAAGAGAATAAATGATAAATTATATGTATATCATGGATGTTCAAGAAACATGAGTGGTAATTTCTTTAATTTTCACTCTCTATCAAAATTTGATGGAGGTTATGTAACTTTTAGTGATAATTCCAAAGGCAAAATTTTGGGATTTGGGTCTGTTAGAAATCCAACCTTAGTCCTAATCAATAAATTTCTTTATGTATAATGATTTAATCAAAACTGGATAAGTATATCTCAACTTTGTGATGAAGTTTATTTCATTGATTTTTCAAATAATTCATGTTCTTTTTTTAAATAATATATTTTAAGGCACCTAGAATAGAGAATGTATATACTCTAGATTTTAATTCTATTATTTGAAAAAATGAACTATTTAAATATTGAAACTGATTAATCTTGGATATGTAATAGAATATTGGGACATTTCTATGTCTATTCTTTGAGAAATTTATCTAAAATATTTTTAGTTTCATATTTATCTCAACTTAAATTGAATAAATAGAAGTTATGTGATGTGTTCCAAATGTGAAAGCAATACAAGTCAACTTTTAAACTGATTAAATAGGTTTTGACTTCTTGACCCATATAATTAATTCATATGGGTTTTTTTGGGTCCATCTAGAGTTTCAAATATAACTGGAAAATATTTTTTATGTTTTATTTGATGATTTTTCTAGATTAACTTGGGTTTTATTTTTAAGTGTTAAGAGCGAATATTTTTCTATTATAATATTTTTTATAAACTTGTACAGAAAAAATTTGCCAAATTTATTGATTTAAAAAGTGACCATGTAGGATAATTTGAAAATCACGAGTTCAATGCCTATTTTTCAAAACATTGTATAAAACATACTTTTTCTACCCCCAGGACACCTCAAAAAACGGTATTTTGGATATAGAAAATATGATATTCTAAGAAATTGAAAGAATGGTGTTATGTGAATATAACATGCCTACTCATTATTGAGTTGAACCTTTGAATACAGTATATTATTTCATAAACAGAGTTTAAATTATACATATTTTTAAGAAAGCACCCTACAAGCTATGGAATAATATAAATCCAAAAGTTGGATACAATAATTTTTTTGGATGAAAGATTTATCTTTTAAACACCAAGGATAATATTGGTGATTTTAATCTAAAAAATTATAAATGAATATTTCATGTATATTCTACTACATCCAAGGAATATAAAGTTTGAAATAAAATTTCAAGGATTTTTTAAGAATCAGATCATGTGAAAATTGATGAGGGTGATCCTTTTTATCACAAAATTACTCATATTGATGAGCTAACTAATTCTTTTTAAAACATGAGATTCGAACCTCTCTAGGAAAGTAAAAAATGGAAGATTATTTGGAACTTAATTTTCCCTAAAGAAATACTAAAAGGTTAGAAACCATTGAACCAGAAGGTGTTCTTACTATATTGACTAGAATCCTTAATAAATATCCCTTATAAATAGCTATAGGAATAATAGATAGAGGAATTTTAAGTAGAATTAGTGTAGGAAACATTGTGGGATTTTATTCCTTTTTTATCTCAACTAGAAACTTGGTTTATTGAATAAGCCATAGCATATTGTAATTCATTTGTAGTAGATCAATAGGAATTAAACATGTTTAAAAGGAACAAGGTATTGGAATCAGTTCATATACCCTCTGACTATCCTGCTATATGAACAAAATGGGTTTTTAATAAAAAAAAATAGGATAATCATAGTGCGATATTTAGGAATAATTATAGGGTAGTTTCTAATGGTTACAATCAATAATACAGTATAGAATAATAGGATACCTTTTCACCTATAGAAAGATTAGAATCCATCAAGATTATCTTATCCTATATATCATATATGAATTTGAAGTTGTATTAGATGGATGTGTAAACTTATTTTATAAATGATTTTATCATGGAGGAAGCATATGTTGAACAACCTCTTTTTTTTTAAATTCACATTTTCTAAATTTGGTTTCTAAACTTACCAAATATCTTTATATCCTTAAAAAACCTAGAGCTAGGTATGAAAATTTGAGTACTTTTATTTTGTCAAAATTTTTTTAATAGGTAATAAATATCTTAATTTATTTAAGAAAACATCATATTCGTATGATTTTTTAGTAATGATATATGTTGATTTTGTGATATTTGGTTCTGTAAATATAAAATTTTGTAACGAATTTTCAAAACTCGTGAAAAAATAATTTGAAATGAGCATTATGGAAGAATTAAATTATTTTATAGGTTTTCAGATTTATCAAAAAGACTTTGGGAATCTGTTAAATCAAGTAGAATACATAAAATACTTACTTAAAAGTATTGGAATTTAAATTAGTAAAGTGCATGAAAATCCTATGAGTTATAATTAAAAATATTCATTTGGATGAGGTTGGAAGATTAGTTGAAAATAAGATTTATAGAGGAATAATTAGAATTTTATTTTTTTGACTTCTTGTTGACCACACATTATGTTTTTAGTGTGTCTTTATACTTAATTTCTAGAAACCCTAAATAATATCATCTAAAAGATACCAAAATAATTTCAAGGTATTTGAAAGGAAGAATTTATCTTTCCTTATTTTTTCAAAACACTTATAATTTCAATTTAATTTCAAATTTTGATGTTTACTTTGGTGGTTATAGAATAAATAGGATGATACCTCAGAAGCCTTCCATTTTCTAGGAAAATACTTGTTATCCAGGTCTAGTAGTAATACATGCATGTGATGTGTGTATTTTACATGAATGCAATGCACAAATATAATATATATATATATATATATATTATTTATTTCTCCCAAATGGTTTATTTATTGGTTATAATCCATTTTGAATGGATTAAATATTTTGTATTAAATACATTGAAAAAAATTATTGAATTTTACCCCAATGCTCCTAAATACATATGATGCATTATAAATATGAGATTCCACTGGATTTCATTATATAAGAGTATGAGATCCTATCCTGTTGTGTGTGTGTGGTGTGAAATGTGTATGGTCCTTTTTTGAATCTCCCTTCTTATCGGTCACTGTTCATCTCATCTGAGAAGGACCTCTCACCCCTTCAATTTCTCTAGAATCATCACAAAGCATTCATGGATCCATGGGTTGGTTTATCACCTCATAAGAAGTTTGATTTTGCTCACATATCCTCATGATATTCCTCAAACACTCTATGTATAATGAAGATTGAAACTGTTGTTGTTTATGAATTCCATGTATTCTATTTTATAGTATTATTTACATGGTAATTTCTTGAAGATAGATCTCCTCTGTTTTAGGATTTATTCTACTATATATGATCATTATATTATCATAAAACTAAAATCAATGGTATTATAGGATTGTTCTTACAGAATTAAATATTTTTTGATCATTAGTTTTCAAAGAAAAATTAAAAACAGCTTTTTTTGTAAAACTGGAGGATGATTGCAGACCCTTACGTGAGCTAAGTAAGGGTAAATATGATTTATTCTTATGAAATTAGGATTTATAAAGTTTATAACCTTATTAAATCCGTTGCATAAAGGTATAAATTCCTTTACCCTTACTTTAAACCATTAGGAAGAAGGTCTGTGTAAGGGTAACCTCACTATTACCTTCATGCAAACATGTTGCGTAAATGTAGTACCCTTAGAAAGGGGGTATGTGTAAGGGTTATTGGCATTTTACCCTTATGAATAAAGGTATTAGATTCTCTAAATAAAGTTCTTTAGTGTATAACTTTACATAGTACAAGGAATATTTAGAGTAACCTTATGTAAAGGAGTTATGAAAAGGTAATACCTTTACACAAGGGAGATGCATAAAGGTAATCCTTGTATTAAATTTATGCAGCAGTTTTCAAATCAATTTCTATCAAGGTAACATTTATATTACGTTTATGCGGTCTTTATAAAACATAAGTTACCCTTATGTAGAGTATATGCGAAAGGGTGATTGGGAGGATACCCTTATGCAGAATAGGGATTCTACGTAAGGGTATGCAAAAATTATATTTAAAAAATTAAATATTAAATGGTTTTTATGGTTTTCAAAATGTTTATAAATCATAATAAAAGGTATTTTAGGATATTTTTTTATAAGTATTTTTTAAATTAATTAATTAATTATAAATTGTTTAGAATTAATTAAATAAATGTTTATTAAACATTTTTTCCAAATATTAAATGTCAATATTTTAAAATACATTTTGAAAAATTAAATGGAATGCCTTATAATCTAGAAATAAATGGATTATTTAGAAATCATAAGAGGTGATTTATGAAGTGTTTATAAATTACAAAATATATGATATTTAGATTATATAAAATGTTTATATAATAAATATTGAATTAAAAAATATTTATAATTCATGAAATATAATATAAATGAAATTTAATATAAAATATTAAGGGGTTTATATTGAAAATAATATTGAATGTTTATATTCTTTCAAAATTATAAAATTTTATAATTAGAATTTATCTATTGATAGTTCATAAATGACTCGTGTTTTGGGAAAAAAATTGATTATTTATTTGTTAAATTTCCTTGATATTCATGTTTAGTAATTTTTTTATGAAATATAAATATTATTTATGCCCATTTCTATGATAAATTGTTTCTAGGATAGATACTTGCATATAATTTTAGGTTTTATATCATAAAATTTAATTTCCATCTACCTTTTCATCACTTTTTATTTTATTAATGAGATTGAGAATAGATATTGGGAATAGTTTGTGTATATTAGGTGTTATAGTTTTCCTGAATTAAATTTTATCTAAGTAAATTATCCTTGGTAATAGGTAATTAGGGTTGTTGTAACACCCTGAGATTTTATGAAATATTTTTTTTTCAAATAAATTTAATTTCTTCAATAGCATATGTTATAAGAAAAACAGTGTTTTAGTGAACCATAATATAGTATAATTTTATAACCTAGTTGTTAAATTGGTGGGTATAAATAGTAATAAATAAATTATGTACATTATATGGTTAATAATTTTATAAAATAAATTCATTCTCCATTAATTGATTAGAAATGAAAATAAAAAACATTTTAAAGTAAATGAAATGTTTTTCTGAAAAACTATATTTATGCACAAAATGTATGTTTATATTAATAAATTAAGTTTATCACTATTGTTGAATGATTTTAATGAAATTTATAAATTATATATTAAAAAATTATCATTAATCTAATAATTTTTCTTGTAATGGGATAAGAATAAATTTAGTTTTATGCTTAAAACTGTATTTTTCTAAAATGTGGTTTCATTGCATTTTTCTCACTTATTTTAAAGATAATTTTTGAAAATTTTAGAAAATTTAATTGAAAATATGAAATTAATTTATAAAATAAACATTCTAAAATTACCTTAGAGTGAATTTTTTATAATTTTCTAAAAATGTTAATTTTTTGATGAATAGTGAAAATTACAAATTTTTATTAAAAGGTTTCTTTTATTTTAAAGAATTTAAAAAGTTAAATTTTTATTTAAAATGGATTTAAAAGTAATATTATTTAAATTAAATTAATATTAATCCAATTTATGTCATTTTAATTAATTTGATGTTGATTTTTGTTATGAAAACTATTTATACTTATGAAAAATGTTTTCTTTGGAAAATTGTTTTTCATCGCACTTATGAGATAAATTTTAATTTAAATAATGATAATTTTGTAAATTGAATTGGATAAAATGGATTAAATATTTTTAATAATAATAATTAATATTATTTAATAAGTTCAACTTAATTTTTTATCATAATGAATAGTAAAAAATAATTTACGCGATTAAGGTTAAAACAATGTTTTGCGCATTACATGCGCATGTGTTAAAATTAATTTTACACACACATAAGACATTTATTTGATAAATTGGATTTCATATTCATAATTATTGGGTCCAAATTATCTAATAAGGATCATTGTTTTAGTATTAAAGGATAAATAACCTAGGTAAACAAATAAAAAAGCTAGTTATCGTGGTGAAAACTAAAATGCTAAAAGTAAACTTAGAGGATAAGGGAATAAAATGTTTAAATCATGTTTATATTTTTTTATAGGTATTTGTCAAAATTAAATTACCTTAAATCCATTATTTATTAATTTTTGAGGCACTTGGGTTGAGAGTGACTTCCCATTAGTGAATAATTTCGATATTATAAAAATAAAACTCCACCTCAATTATAAAAGGGCAGCTACTCCCTTAACTTACTCACACATATTAATCCATTTGGCTCCATAAAACCCTATAAAAATCTCTCCCCAAAATCTCTTTACAAATTCTATATCTTATATTCTTCCCAAAATTCCAACCCTGGGGTCTGTAATAAGAGATCCAGAGGACGTTTTTCTAAGCGAAGGTAATTTTCATCACTAAGATCTTTCCTTTTACTTCATATCTTACCAAACTCATTCATTTATTAATGATTATAATATAATAACACCACTATCTAACATATATTTAGATGTTAATATTTTTATGCAATAACTTATATCCATATCCTCTTCCATCAAATGGGATATGAAACCGTCAATCATGTGTACAGTGGATTACCGCCTCATGAATCGATATAATTCATTCTCCATCACCACCTTTCAAATATGGATATAATGATGGATTTAATGTATATATGTTATAATTATGAAATAATTATACATATATAATTATAATATCACATCTATATTGTCACGACCCATCCCAGTGGGGCCCGTGTAGTGACCCCCCAAGCCTGCCTCCAATAGGCCAGGGGTTGGTGACTAGCACCGAGTAGGCATATCACTAACATGGGAGGCATTGCCTAAGTACCTGTACACATGCACATATCTCCAATACCAAAAATTATGAAATGTAAAAATCACTAAGGAACAAAATGCATGCATACAACTCAACCCAACCAACAGAGTACAATGGAAAGTAACGTGCGAAAAGTAAACTGGGCCAGAATACAAGCCCACCAAAGAAAAGAGTCTACAAACTATAAATTCTGACCTATAAGCAAGAAATAAGTATTGGAACTACTGATCATAGCGATAGTAACACCTTTGCCTATAAGGAAGCTCACAAATCTTGGTCTAGTCCTGGTCAACCCTAGACTTCATCAAAAGGTCGCTCATCTGCACAAGACATGACATGTGCGGGGAAATCCCATGCAAGGGTGAGTATAACAATACTTCGTAGAGGACCCAGAAAACCACAAATCAATAAAAAAGTAAAGTTATAGGCATCTCTACACTGTATATTTCTACAAAACATATAACAAGAGAAATATATCAAGATATACTCGAAACCCAGACCCGTAGTCTAGAGGTAAGTCACAATGACCACATACCCATGCTATGGATTCTGTTCAAAGAATCCATGAATCACTCGTCCAGAATAACTCACTCCATTAGTTTGATAGCTCGTATGACATCCATTAAAGAATTACATTCATCAAGAAGTTTCATGAGAGAGATAGATGCACTGATTGATCTGAAGAGAGAACATATGTACTCATTCTGAGAGAACTCACTTATGAGTGGGGAAAGATCACGATACAGAGATGAGGATCACTGTAAGGGACTTGGAGTATACCATGACTCATCTGGATTCACCTATTAATTAGAGGATTGGGGTCTGGTAGGATTGGTCACGTCTATTCCTGACTCTACCTAGGGCCAAGAATGGGTAGAGGATCTCACTCTTGGCATCTCAGAGGGATTCTGACTCTATCCAGAAAGTCATGATGAAGGGATCATACTCAATTGGATGGAAATTATACCTAACCTTAAGGGGAATGAAAAAGGGGGAACTAACACAAATGAAACTCTTCCAAGGAATTTTTTACAAGGAGATCAATCCATGTAGAAGAGAGTACACTATGTGTAGCAAGGTCACACGTCGTGTCCCTTGACTTCGGGTACTACCTGTGTGCAACGGCCTGATCCAGAAGACATGTCACACAAAAATCACATACACGACATGTACTAATGGTCACACGCCATGTCTGATTATCTAGGGTCCACTCCGTGTATTCTAGCCTTGTGCACGTACACTACATCGACCTGTTTATGCCAACCCATGTTACCCATACATGGGGTAACACGCATAACCAACTTGGTCTGGTCGTGTGGTGGAGTAAATTCCATGTAATCCACCCCGTGTCCTTGTATCATCTGAGATACATGTTGAGTCCCATGTAAGGACCCAAAAACTTTGTAATAGTTGTCACATGTCGCGTCATCTCTTCCTGTATCATGATACCCTAGCCACCGCAAAGTCGGCCCCACATGATGTGTTCTTCGGAGAAAACTCCATGTTCTTCATGATTTTCCATAATCATTGTTCTTATTTCAGTGCTTCGGGTGATCTTCTATCTCTATATCTAGCCATTGTTTCCTCTAAACTCATGATTCGAGGTCTCCCTTCCATACCATCAATGTTTGGGGAGGTTTTAGGTATTCGATCGGCTCTAAAAATGTGTTTCGATCATTTATATAAAGAATTGTTGAAGAATTATTTCTTATGATATGTTTCTATTTGTCATCCTCTGTTATTTTTTCACCTTTGCTGGGTTGTCACGATGTCGGATCTCCAATTTGGGATTATTTCATTGTAAAACGGATGCGCAACAATCCATTGTTCATAACACTGTGAAGAACCCAAAGAATGATGCATCAAAAAGGGGATAAGAAATCCAAATAATGAATTGAGGAATGAACCTCAGCCATCATTTGTCACAATGTTGATATGCTCTTGTTATAAGGATCAAATAGTGTAAGAATCTGATTCTTATTCTTGAGGTACGAGTTTCTTCTTTTCCTTTTTTCCTTAAGTGTTTTTGAGAAAACAAGGGAAATGTGGGGAAAATCCCAAATTTATGGGTACATGTCGTGTACTTTAGCCATGTGGGATGAGAATACAGGGAGTGTAGGCCTGTCAGCGATGAAGGGTGTAAAAACTGACTACACGCCATGTACTTAGTATATACATGCCATGTAATTAGTCGGCAGGTGAACCGTAAGGCGGTGGGAGTAGCCGCCAGCAGAATGATAGTACACATTGTGTACTTAGAAATACATGTTATGTAACCAAGTCTGCTGATGAACAATGAGGTGGTGGAAGGTGGCCGCCATAGGAACAATTTAAAAAATGTAACATACATGTCGTGTACTTTAGAGTACATTCCATGTAGTTATGTTTTTTCTTTATAAATGGGCAGTAGCCTCCTCATTCGACAGAGGAGGCAATGGGTTCATTTGGAGCACCAGGAGAGGATTCTGAAGCCTGGAGGAGCTCCTGATCGCACGCTGGAACTCGGATTCTTCTGTCGTCGATCCCGTTTGAACCGCGTGGGTAAGGTCTTCCCTCTTCTTGAACGTTTCCTTCCAATTCTTTCCCTAAGTGAAGTTATTTCCATTTGAATGGGTAAATGTTTATCCCATATTTACATCATTCTTGGGTGATTCGAGAGGTTTCATTCACATATATCAATCAGAGGAGATCGAGGTAGGTGGTTGTTTCTTCTGGAAATGGGGATGACCTTGTTTGTTTAATTTTTAAACTTTCCAATCAGTTTATAACGGGTTTATTTGTAGAACCAGAAACATCCGATGATTCTATATCCATTTGGACCTACTTTCCAAAGTTAGGTGCTCATTAGTTTTGGACCGATGAGGCTTAATAATTTTCATTGGTCGAGAGGATGGGAGGTCAGGCTCGTCACACCTTTTTTAGGGGAATTATTACCTACTCTGGGACTCTCTTATAGATTTAAGTTATGTTCACAAATCCTTATTAATTCACCAAGTATGAAAATGATTTTTCCTTTAGATTTGGCAATCAATGATTGATATGTATGGGATTTAGAGAATATTTTATATGTATTTGGGGTTCTTTGTCGATAAAGAATCATCCGTGTGTATTGGATATTCTTAGTCAATTCTATCCTTCAATACATTATATAGAAATATCTTGGTCATTATGATGACCATACTAGTTTTAAAGCCACTCAGTGGGGCACTTGAAGTTTATTGTCATTCAGAAAGACAAGGATTATTTCAGAGTTGGGATCGTACCTACAGATGGGCTACCTACGTATCCTTGTTAAAAAGAAATGAATCATAACTCACGTAGTTTGATAGGAAGGATATAGTTTAATGTCATATGGGATGTAAAATAATTAATGAAATATTGGATTGAACCTTATAAAGGCTTCCTACGTACTCTAATTTTAAGGCAGATATCAAAGTCCACATAGTTCGGGTAAAGAAAAAATGGGGTTTATGCATGATTAATGGCCCAAAAAGAGATGTCACTATTAATTTTACAATCTAAGACCATGTGAGTCATGTTCGGTGTGAGAAACAAGATGTATCAGTAAACTTGACAATGGTACCACGAAAGATGCAGTCATGAGAAATGATGTAGGGCTTACGTATGTATGACGGCCCAAGTTAATGAAGATCAGGACTTAGTTCGGGAAAGAAGCCTGAGAGCAGGTTCCATAAAGGTATTTCTACTTTATGGAGATTTGGAATTTTAACTCGGGACTTACTCCTAAGAAGGAATCCCAAATCAAAGGAAAATAAGTTTGGGGCTTACTCCTGAGGAGGATTCCCAATTAAAGGGAACTTATAACCTGGGGTTTAATCCTGAGGAGGAGGCCCAATGTTAAAGGAACTTGGGGCTTACTCCTAAGAAGGAGGCCCAAAGTTAAAGGAAATTATGATTGGGGCTTACTCTTGAGAAGGAGGCCCAATTAATTCTTCACGGATAAGGAAGCCAACAAAGGAACCATGTCATAAATGGATTTGAGGAAGGTTTTGAAGGCCATGTTCTGAAGAGGAGAGGTGTATTTGAGGAAAGGAGGTGACTAAGAAGGAGGCGTGCAAGTATTGTTCTGGCGTGAAAGTCCCGGTCGTGAAAGTAGACTTGCGCGGCATGAATCACCTTGGGAAATGAAGAATCCATAGGGTAATACTTGGGTGACTTTGAACTCGATCCCTTAGTATCATCCCTAGAGGCTTCCAAAAGGTTGGCGCGCAAGTTCCCTTGAGAGGGAAAGGTGGTGTGAAAGTGTTTCCATTTACCTTAAGGGATGGACACTTAGGCACGCAAGTATTGATGAGTTCTAACACTTAGGCCTTATTATTTGTCTTTAGAGCTTCCATTCTAGGTAAAGAATTACCTTAGAAGTATTTGGAAGACGTCAGACAAAGACTTGGGCGACCAGAGATTGAATCTGGGTTTTGGAAAATTTGTCCCTGAAATGGGGGGCCCATAGGGGCTATTTATAGGCCACTGGGAACCTTGAGAGAAAAAAGGAATAGGGCACGCAATTGACTTGTGCGAAACATATTTGGCACGTAAGTGACTTGTGTGACAAGTAGGATACTTGCGTGACGCCCTCCAAATGAGTTTCTGGTTCATCCCTTTGTCAATTTTTGATGTTTTTCAAAGGGTGACCCTCATTGTACTTAAGGTATTCCCCTTTTCCATTCATTAGAATCTATGATGTAAAGTAGTGTCAACAAAATTCCCCCCTCAGAGTTGGATCCAAAAAAGAAAAGAGGATTTGACTCTGAGGAAAATGAGAAACAAGGGTTCGGCGACATGCAGGTGTTGGCATGCAGGTTCTGGCGTGCAAGTTCTGGCGCACAGGGTTGCGGGATCGCCTATATATATGGGTGTCACTTCACGCAAACCATCCTACCTTCAAATATTTTGAGCTCTCGTCATTCAAGTGTCTTCATTTCCCCGGTTGATCGCTCTTCTTTGTGTCGTGCTTCTCCAGTAAGGATTTTGACTTGCGTGACAATACATGTGCGGCATGACATGCGTGACATGTCTTGCGCACCTTAATGCCTTGGCCATTTTTTGTTTTCTTCACAAAAATTTCATAAAAACAGACTTACTTAAATGTTAACTATTTGATCCTTGTGCAGATTCAATGGATCCCAGAAGAATTGGATCATTTGATGAGTTGGCCAGCAAGAGAATAGATGATATGATGAACATCGTTGGCCATGATTATTATAATATCTGTGATAGCACTCTCCAGGATTTGGATAAGTACTTGAAGAAATATCATACCAATTTCCCACAGAGCATCTACTTTCCTTTATATGGACATGGTCATCTACAAGGAGTCAACGTTCCAGATGTAAATAATTCTATTCCTCATTCCTGGTTTTAGACTTACACCAATTTCTCTTCGGAAAATGTCTCAGTTGAAGGATCATTTTTCAATGATGGAACAGTGGAGAAGGCATAAATAATGCATCATATCTCATGTTCTCTAGATCTGAAGCCTCACAAGCCTGAGCTGCAACCACATTGTTATCCCTCTATTTTCCAAAATTCTCAAATGGATCAATCCAAGGGATGGAAAAAAGAGTTGGGATTTCCGTCCCAGAGGAGGTGTGAAGCTGACTAGGATGTGGGCATATTGGGTGTGACAAACCTGTGCAGAGTTTGTTGAGGATCTGAAGGCTGCAATATATGAAGCCATCTGGGCTGGGTAGATATATGTCTATAGGAATGATAATTTTGTGTTGGAGCTAATCATTCGTTGGAACCCGGAAACCAATTCTTTCCATCTGAATCATGGAGAAGTAGGAATCAGCTTGTGGGATGTCTACAAGATCTCGGGGGCTCCAATTTTGGGAGATATGTATGATGAATTCATCCCCCCAAGGTGACCTGGAATGATTCGGAGAATACTCTGGCTTTGGCTCAAGAGTTATTGAAAATTTTCCACAATCTCAAGAATTCAAAGTCCACCAAAACTCATTCTAGAAAGGATATTCATCCAGAGGATTGGATGGATATATTTCTCATCGAGAAGAAGGAGAAGGGTCCCACCTATACTCGTCCTACCAGCTGCCCCAGAACAGAGAAGAGGGGTGATCTTCTCACATTCTATCCAACTCTGGAAGCGGTAGATTTTGAAAAGTGGGGGTATGAAGTAGATCAAATAATCCCAGAGAAGACCCATTTGGCGGGCTTTTTAGCTTTGTGGCTCAGTGTTTATCTTCTTCCAGTTAGGGATTCAAAGGGAGGCATCAGACTAGGGACCTTCGTTGTTGCATCCAAGTAGGTTGAGAGAAAAATGGTTGGGTTGACCACCCCGATTTTGGTGAACATTCACAGGAGCTTACTCTATGTCTATATGGGTAAGTCTCCTTTGAGAATAGTGGGACCATTCCAAGTTTTGTGGGGATGGATCCCCACTCACTTCAGAACATACGATGTACAGAGCGGAGTACAGGTTCTTGGAAGTTCTTTTATGCCATTGGTGTAGGAATTTTCCAGAATTTCTCTATTGTCCCTCAATTCCTATGATATGAAGGTGAGGCTGAGCATGTTCAAGGAATCTCATTTCTTTCCTTATGGAAACCCGCCAACCTGGCGGTTTATTGATGATAGAACAGCTAGCCTGTAATTGAGGTCATATATAATGGCTTGTAGAGATGGTGTATTGGCCACCATAATTGACGGAGAGATTATATGTGAGGCCTATGGTTCATATAGATTTGCACGCCAATTCAAGTGTCTGCAGCAGGTTGTGGTATCCCCTCACATGCATGTCAGGTTAGAGAAACATCTAATGGTTTCCCAACAACTATGGTTGCTGATAGCTATAGAGAAAACTGAGGTAGTGTTTGATCTACTAATTACTAGAGCGGCGAGTCAGTTGACTACATGGTATGCCGAGAACTGGGTAGCATCATACCCTAAAGGGGTACTGAATGAACCAGTACCTCAGGTGGGGACAAAATAGATAACCTTCAGGAAAGATACCCTTCATCTGGGAGGTGATTCTTCCTCACCCGGAGTTGATTCATCGGGTTCCTAACCTGGGGCTGATTCACCGGATTCCCATGATGGGGATGATAAGGCATGACATGCGTCAAAGCGGCCTCGTGCCAGATATAATCCTCCTTCCAAAGTCAAGAAACCTACTCCATCGACTCATGGTGAGTTATATCATTGAGGAAATTTAGTCGCCATTATTTTATAGAGCAACAAGTTTCATTTTCTTATCATTTATCAGTGATTGTAGGAGCTGGGAAAAAGTTGAAGTCCCAGATTTTAGGACCCTCCTCATGAAATTCTGGTGCACATGCTGAATATTTATGACCAGAGGCTATCCAGACATGGAGGATTTTATATTATGATGTGGAAACCGCCTGGATGGACTTATGTGAAGGACTACACATCCCTGGAGTGGGGAATCTCTGGTCTTCTGCTGATATCTGCTTCAAGTATAACCCCGATGAAGTGCGAGTTTGCATCAGAGATCTGGAAATTCTTATATATTTCATTGATGATTCCATTCCTATTACCAAGCGGGTGAAGGAAATAATGAATTGTGGTGCCACTGAGGGGATTGGTGCTTCAGTAGACGAGGAGTCGTATGATTACGCGGATCCTAAAGATGAAAATTTCTTTCCTTATTTTCGTTGAAACTTAATTTCAGTCAAAGCTTTATTACATAAGGAAATTAATTTATTCATCCTGCATCTTGTTAAGAAAGGAAATAATTAGGTCCCTTCACCACAGTACATCCCTGGTGGCACCGCTCTTGGAGCCGCTGAATCTCCTCGCGAACCGGGCGAGGTATCTCCAGGCCGGTAAGCCATAGATGAGGAGTTAGAAAGGGATTTTCACTCTCCAATGCCTATATTTGGAGGTGACGATGTCAACACACCCAAAAATTCAAAGAGGAAAAGGCATAGAAGGAAGAAGTCCACAGCTAGATTCTTCATCGGTAGTTGTAAGTCCTTCGGATAGTCATGAATCCTAAATCATGAAAAGATTGTTCATACATCTTGGGATTGCAGGGGATTCTTCGATTTTCCCTTTGAGGGAGAGAACTGACCCTCCTCTGAGGAAGATGGAGGGTGCTGGTGAATAGTCAAAAATTCATGCTGACCTGGCTGCTCCTGAAGAAACGAGGAGAGAAGAAGATCCATCTTTTGTTCCCAGTACTGCTCCTGTTGCTACTGCAAGGAGAGAAGAGTCTGCTTCTGGTAAATTAACAATACTTCATATAATGTTGAATGAATACATCAACTGACTTCCATTCTGTGGTGCTTTAGGTTCAACACCTGCACCAGAACATGTGGAGACCATTGCAACTGACTCCGCAATTTTCTCTAAGGAAGCTGTTCGGGGTCGGAGGTTGCAGAAGTAGGGTCACCAAGAAGACATGCCAAATGCTCCCACTGATGAGACTAACAGGGAATCTGAGATATCACTGGATGAATTGATGAAACTTGTCATGTCTTTTGAAGAAATTTTAGATCATGTTAAATTACCATGTGATTTAGAAGATTTTGGATGTGAGTTTTATCCTTCATCCTCTTAAAAAAATTTATTACATCTCTGACCATGATTGGTTGAAATGTGTAGTTCCGTCTGAGAAATATGATGATCTGTCAATGTCTAAAGGGGGTAGATACAACCCTATCATTGCAAAGTTGCTAGCTCAATTGGAGCTTAACCCGGCCGAGCTTCCTGAAATCTGTCCTAAAAATCTTGTTGAAGCTAAGAAAGACGGGGAGGAGCCTTCTCATGCTTCTAATCTACTGTTGGGTAAAATATGATAATATTTGTGGCTGTATTAAATTTTCAAGACAACTAATCAACTTTTGTTATATTTTGGAACTAACCAAAGTTTTCAATTGACTATGCAGGGCCGTCAATTTTAGTGGCTAGATCCGGAGGTGAAGCTTTAGCCTCAACCCCAATAGGAGTAGAAAGTGAAGTACCAAGGGTTAGGGGAAGGAGCAGAACAAGGAACTTCCTTAAGTGAATTAATCCTGGACTATATTCCCCCCTGTGATAGTGATGCTGAATCAGACCTAGAGGTTCAAAAGGTGCTTCAATTCTCATGTTGCAAGGCATGGCAGAATATATGGAAGATCATATCTGAAGTGCCTCTTGAAGAGCTGTCTTCGAAGATCCTACGACTGTCATCCTTGTTCGACATGCTGGGACTTGGTGGTTTTGGATATCAAGAGATCCATACCGCGGTGAAACAAGTCATCTTAAGGAGGGAGCAGGAGAAAAGGTGTCATCAAGATCTGACCAGAGTGAGGTTGTTGACCAATATCAGCGAATTCGAGGTTGCGGTGTCCCGAGCTGAGGCTGATCATACTGAAAAGCTGAAGGAGCTGAAGCATAAGATCAAGGAGAAATTTTTCCAGTAGATGCATCTTCAGAAAAAGTTAGATGTCATTACTAGGGAACTTTACCAGCTTAATAATTCATTGGAAGGAGTCCAAATGAATGGTATGAAATCCATCGCAGATGCCAAGAAATCACTCCATCAAGATAAAATGAGTGAAGCCGGTCGAGTGAATGAACTTCAAGTGGCTGCTGATGAAGCTCAGGATGCCGTAAATCAAGTGAAAAGTTATGTTTAAAGCCTCTTGTAATTCTTGAAAAATATAAGATACTTCAATCTGTGGATGTTCTTTTAATATTGTGCATCAATGAAAAAGACATTTCATCTTCAATCATGTGTACCTTCATTCTCTTTATAATTACTTATATATATATATATATATATTTACCTAAGACAATGAGCCTAGTAAGCATAGTTTGATTTTTTCTAGGATTATACAAAAAACGCCACAAACTTTTCATCTTTTGTTGCTCAATATTTCATAAATAATACAATATGTACATTTAGCGAGCTAGGAATCAACTTTTGTTCAGATTTCCTTTTACAAGTTCCCAATTTAATGAGTACCCTATCTTTTATTGGCAGTTTAAATTCATGCATGTCAGACATAAAATGGCTAATGTTTAAGTTCGAATAGCTTTGACCGAATGGATTAAAATTGACTCAATTCCTTGATAATTTGTTTGAAAACATATTACCACATTCATGTATGGGGGAAACTTGTAAACTATGACTTAAGAAATTTTGAATCTGAGGGATGATATGAAAAAAAGTATAAATGTTATTAGAGGAAGTATTTCCTAAGAGTGAAGTTAACACTATTTGACAAACCCATTATGGGGTTGAATTATGCAGGTCCACTTAAGGGCATTGGTTGCATAGTCAAATAATATGATCTTTTGGCTGACAGGTCCGTTATGTAGACTACTTATGCAAGAACACTTAGGGGAACGTACTGCATAGTCAGGTTAAAGAACTCTTAGAAATTTTACTTTTCTATTGCTAAAAGCCAGTGGAAGTTTATAGAGATTCAAATTTTCCAAAGCACAGAGTCTGATATATAGAGAGAGGTACTTGCATATGGAGAGGATATTCCCAATCAATATTGTCAAAGAATTGGATGAATGTCACTCCTATGAAGGTATGACCCAAACGTAGGGAAGGGAAATATAAACCATAGACTTGAATACTTTCAGATCATGAAAAAGAGTATGGGACAAATATGTTAAGGATAGCTGTTTTTGAGGATCCTTACATATCATCATTAAGACCAATAAGGACAAAAGATGTTTTCCCCCCAAGAATGAAGTTACCAGTATTTGAAAACCCCGTTAAGGGGGTTTGAATTATGAAGTTCCACTTAAGTTCATTGGTTTCATAGTCAAATAATAGCATCTTTTGGCTGACAGGTCCGTTTTGTAGACTACTTATGCAAGGCTGCCTAAGGGCACGTGCTGCATGGTCGGGCAAAATAATTCTCGGGTATCAGACATTTTGTGACCAGAAGTCAAGAAAAAGAGTTATGGAGATCTGGAAGTATTTAAGTTTAGGAGTATGACAAATAAAAATGGGTATTGTCTAATGCATGAAGGAGATACATAGACCAATGTTGACCATAATCATGTTGTGGCTGGGTCCTAAATTGAGATGTTGGACTTCACTACATATCTCATTTGGATGAGAATCAAGCAATACGTAGTTCTTGAAATACAGTTTAACGTCATGTGGGATGAGAACATAGGAGATATTAGTTTAGGGTCATAGAGTTCAGAACATAATGAGGGAGACACATTGTGTGTTTGTTATAAACATGATGTGAATAAAGACCAGGGTTTTTATACCACATTCATATGCTCGCAGGGGGGACTTTTCAGCCAAGGGACTGGCAGTGGAGTTTGGGGTTAGGCCCAAATACTTGGGGCTGGGTTCGAGGGATGCTCGAACGTTCCTACGTATCCCATAAGGATGGGAATCAATCCATACATAGTTATTGAAATACCCTTTGTACAGATTTGGTTCGTACATGTGAAGGGTGAAAGGGGAATTTAGTGCAATGATGGTTGGATCCAAGATTAAAGGTTCAGGCATTACCATGTATGTATGTAGTCCTTGAAATATAACATGATTGGAGATCAACGTCAATAATGATTCCCTCTCAGGTGAGGGTGTCAGAGACTATTGTAGTTTATTGTCATATAGTACAAAAGTGTGAATAGTTTAAGGTCATATGCATGGACCGGTGCTGCATAGTTTAGAGTCATGTAGCTAGGACGTATTATTGTACAGTTTAATGTTTTGCAGCGAGGAAAATAGGGGACTGTATAGTTTAACGTCATATAGCAAGGAAGATGATGAACCAATGTGAATATATAGGTTTTTTTGGGGGGTGGGGGCTTCAAGGATCAACATCATATGAGATGGAGGTGAACCGATGTGAAGATATTGGTTTTGGTCTTGAACCTTAGGAGATTTCCTACGTACCCATCCTAGAAGTCAAGGATCAAAGTCCTCATAGTTTGATTGAGAATGAATTGGTGATCAAGTTGTACTTGAGGAAAACCCGAAGATGGTGTTGGGACTTACGCGTGGTTAGCGGCCTAGAGAGGGTGTTATGGTTGAATATTACTCTAAGCTCACGTGAGTCATGCTTGGTGTGAGAAACAAGAGGTAACAATAACCCTAATGATGCACAGTTTAACGTCATGTGGGACAAAAGGGTGTTGTACAGTTTAGCGTCATATAGCTAGGACGTATTGCTATGCAGTTTAATGTCTTGCAGTGAGGACAATGGGGTGCTTGCCAGTTTAACGTCTTGCATCTCAGATGAACAGTTTAACGTCATGTTGGATGACAAAGGAGACACAGTTTAAAGTCATGTTAGATGATAGAGGGGCTATGCAGTTTAATGTCCTGTAGCAAGGAAAAAAGGGACCATGCAGTTTAAAGTCTTGCAGTGAGGACTAAAGGGTGTATTTGTGTTACACAAAATACTTATTCAAGAATCTTTCATTGTTTGGAGTTGTAATGAGTTCTTTATCCATTGAGATAAAATAATAATCTCCATTGGAGTAGACCTTATGTATTGAATAAGGTCTTTCCCACTTTGGATCAATATTTGGAGGTTTCTTTCCTAGTATCATTGGAGTTCTGAGGACTAATACCAATTCTGCTTGAATCAATGAACAATGACGAAATTTTTTATTGAAAGCTCTGGATATTTGATTCTGATAGACTTACAAGTGGTGTAGGGTGCACAATATTTTTTCATCGAATCGTTCCAATTCATCAAATCGCTTTTGATATTGTTCATCTATAGATAACTGATCACAAATGGCTACTCTGAGCGAAGGTAATTGAACCTTAATGGGAAAGACTACTTCTATTCCATATACCAATGAATATGGAGTTGACCGCGTAGCAGTGCGGGTGGTGGTCCAATAAGCCCATAAATTATGAAAATTTTTATCAGGCCATGATTTCTTATCTGTATCCACCATCTTTTGCAGTATGTTTGAAAGAGTCATATTGAAGGCTTCTATTTGTCCATTGGTCACTGCATGATACCGAGATGAATGGTTGGATTTGATATTGTATTCTTGATACAACTTTCTCACCTCAGATGAACAAAATTTGAAACCATTTTCCATCAATATGGTATGAGGGACACCAAATTTGGTAATGATGTTAGACTTTACGAAGCTAACAATTTCTTTAGAACTAACTTCTTTGAGAGGTATTGCCTCTGCCCATTTGGAAAAGAAGTCATTAGTAGTAAGAATATACTTAAACTACTTGGATGTAGTTTGAGGATAAGGTCCTACTACATCCATTCCCCATCTGAAAAATGTCCATGAGTATTTAGTTGTATGAAGAAACTCTGGGGGTTGATGAATGAAGTTGGAACATACTTGGAAATAATGACACTTCTTAGTGAAATCAATACAATCTTGCATCATTGAAGGCCAGAAGTATCCAAGCCTTTGGATTTGACCAGAAAGTCTATGTCCAGACTGGTGGGAACCACAAACTTCTGCATTTACTTCATTCATGACAGCCATTGTCTCTTCACCATCAATACATCTGAAGATAATTCCATCAAAACCTCTCTTGTAGAGAATTTTTTGGTGATCTGGGCTATCATAAAGAGTAAAATTGACCACACGTCACTAGACTTGTTCTTCCCCGGCTCTATCAGGTGGGAGTGTTCCATTTTGAAGGTACACCCTGATAGGTTTCATCCATCCTGTAGTATGACCATATGGTTCAGAAATGGGACTGATTTTATGGATTTCCTCTGTTCTGATTTGATCAAAAGTTGAAACTACACGACGATGGGCAATATTGATGATTGTTTCATCTTGATTTGGATCTTCCAGGGTTGTGGATACATTAGCCAGTGCATTAGCTTGGGAATTTTGTGATCACGGGACATAAGAAAATATCAGTTCTGAGGTAAATTACTCCATTAACTCTCTGACATAATCACAAAAAGTGATTAACTCTTCATTTCTGATGGCATAATCCCCATTGATTTATTTGATTAACAAATATGAATCACCTTTTATCTTCAAGTGATTCACTTGTGCTTGAAGCACCAATTCCATGCCTGTGACGAGAGCTTGATATTCTTCTTCATTGTTTGTACCACCTTCTGATAATAAAAAGGAATAAGGTAAAACTTCCTTTTCTGGGGAAATAAGGATTATTCCTAATCCAACTTTGTTGAGTTTAGGATTTTCCATTCTCTTCCCTGTTAGACTTCTGGAGGCACCATCAAAGTACATTTCCCATGTTTGAGGATTATCTTGAATAGAGAAGACCTCTTCATCGGGAAGTTCAGTATTAAATGATGCATCTTCCTCAGATGGATGCTCAATAACGAAATCAGTCGGGTCTTGGCCCTTTATTGCCTTTTGAGACACATACTGGATATCAAACTGCTACAAAATAACTGCCCAACTTTCCAGACGTCCTGTAATCATTGGACGACTAAGGATAAATTTGAGCGGGCTATTGCGAGATACCAATTAGACCTCATGATGTTGCAAGTAGTGTCTCAATTTCTAAACTACAAAAATTAATTCTAGGAAGAAATTTTAAATACTTGAATATCGAGTTTCTGCCTCAAGCATAGTTCGATTGAGATAGTAAAGGCTATTTTCATTCCCAACATCATTCTTTTGGGCAAGGAAGGCACCCAATGATCTCTCTAAAGCTGTCACATAGAGGATAAGTGGTCTTCCTTAAACAGATGGAATTAATATCGGTGGAATCAAGAGATATTTCTTGAGGATATCAAATGCCTCTTGGGAATCTTCGGTCCATTGGTAGGTGACTCCCTTCTTCATTAATTTGGGGAAGGGTAAACACTTTCCTACCAAATTAGAAATGAAACGTCAAATATAGGCCAAGTGTCCTTGAAGTCCTCTTAATTCTTTCAAATTTCGAGGAGGTGACATACCAAGGATTGATTTTTTTTTCTCAGGATCAACTTCGATACCACGATAGTGTATAACAAAGCCGAGAAATTTTCCTGAGGTTACCCTGAAAGCACATTTCCAGGGGTTCATCTTTAAATTGTGTTGTCAAAGTTTGCTGAATATGATTTCCAGATCGGCTAAGTGATTAGAACATTGTTTGGATTTAACCACCAAATCATCCACATAACATTCAACAAATTTCCCTAAGAAGGGTTTGAAGATATGGTTCATGGCATGTTGATACGTTGGACCTGCATTCTTCAAGCCAAAGGTCATTACTCGATAGAAAAACACACCTTGAGGGACTCTGAAGGCTGTATATTCTTCACCTTCTAGAGCCATTCAGATTTGATTATACCCAGAATATCCATCCATGAAGGAAAGTGCTTCATAGCCAGCTGTTGCATCAATTGAGAGTTCTGTGATTGGAACTGGAAAATCATCCTTGGGATAATGTCGATTAAGATCTCTGAAGTTAATGCAAACTCTATTTTTTCCATAATTATTTTTCACAGGGACAATATTATACATCCATTTGGGATATTGAACTTATATGAAGAAGTTATACTTGATAAGCTTATCAACTTCAGCTTAAATTTTGGAGGCATAAGTTGGGTGTGTTCTTCTTGTTGCTTGCTTGAATCCTCTATGTTCTTCTGGAAAACCCAAATGATGAGTGGAAATATCGGTATCAAGACCTAGAATTTATATATAATTCCAAGAAAATACATCTTTATTTTTTTTAGAAATGAAGTATATATTTCTTTCTCTTCAAGAGTCATAGCTTCACTAATTAAAGTGGGGTGTGGATCTTCTTTTGTACCCAGATTTATTTCTCTGAGTTCATCCACAGTGGTAGAGATACCCTCTTTAAATGCTAGAGGAGAATCCCTGAGATCTTCCTCTTCTTCTTCAATATGTGTTACTTATTCTGCTTCTATTTTCATAGTATATGACGAAGCAGAATTTCCATGATCAAGGGAGAAGTAAAAATTTGAACATTTTGAAGAAGAGGCTGCCATTTCTGACCCTATTAATGATGAATGGTTTTCCTGGGGTGATAGATAGGAGATGATGGATTGAGAATCAACATCATTATTTTCCTCTGGTATTGCTATAACTTCTTCTGTCCTGGTTGATGAAGTATAGAATTGCTGGATTTCAGCAGACGAAATGAAGACATCTCCATTTAAGCTTTCATCATTACTTGGCCAATCAATAATTTATCCCATGTTGTCTGGCTCGATTGTCGTAATTGACATTATGGAAGTTTCCATAAGAGTGTTTAGATTTGGGTCTATCCCATCAATTTGACTGATAGGAAACACATAATCTATACTCACATGTATGAATGGATTTACTGGAATCTTTTCCAAACCATATGGAGCATTAATTTTGGTGACCTTCTTCGCTGTGGATTTTTCCTTTCCCTCCATGTGATAAAATTTTGCCTCATTGTATTTAGATTCACATGTTTTGAATGGGGATTTGTCACCATACAATGTCCTGATTTGACCATTGAAACAATATTTGAGACATTGATGGTATGACGAAGGTACGGCCACATGTTGATGTAGCCAAGGTCTTCCAAGGAAAATATTGAAGGTTGTGTCCTGGTTAACAACCATGAAATCTAAATTAGATACAAGGTCTCCAAACTGAATTCTGAGTGTAATTTCGCCCAGAGGTTCTTGTTCATTCTTATCCTATCCTTGAAACATCAAAGTAGAAGGATATAAATCAGATTTGGTGAGGCCCAATCGACAAAGTGTACGAATAGGAATGAGATTGACTCCGGAGCCATTATCAATGAAAGATCTTCAGATGTCTATATCATTGACTTTTCCAGATAGATACAAAGGTCTGATATGTACATGTACAACATCATATTCATATTCATTTGTGAAAGATATCACTACATGGAATTCTCCAAGATCATTCTCTATATCGTAGACTTCAGTTGCAGCAATTTCAGTTTCGAATTCTTGAGGACTTGACAAAGCCTCAATAAGTGCCTCCTGAAGATCTTTTGATAGATTTAAGGCATCCAGAATTGATAACTTGGCCGGTACTTGAGCCAAATGTTTCTGGACATCATACTTTTGGTCCAAAGGTCTGCTCTTCCCAATAAGAAAATGTGGTTTTGTAGGTGCCTTGGAAGTTGATGTTTTAGTAGTAGATACATCTCGTATCGGGGTAGGAGTTGGAAACACTCCTGGATTCGATAGATTAGACTAAATAGGTCTATCTATTTGCTAAGAGAAAGAAGGTGGGACCTCTAACCAATCTTCCAAAATAACTGTGTCAGGTCCAAATATGCCATCTGTGGAAGAACTTTCTTGTTCCTGTTGATCCCACTGAATAGCTTTGCCATGATTTTCTACTGAATATACAGTTCTAGTAGGGGTAGGATTGAAATAGTGTATTCTGGAATATCAATGTCTTCCCCTATATCCTAGATCTCTGTCTCTTCCTCTAATTCCTCTGTTAGATACAGGGAACTTAGGCTCATCATGATCGAAACAATCATTGTCATAAGGATCTGTTAAATGAATCATGTTAATAGAACCAAAGATCAATTCTTCATCTGATGAAGATTCTACTTGATGAACCAATTCAGGATGTGTTGTTTGGTAGGGCGGTTACCATTATTTTGAATCAGATGGCATAAAATCTTCCAGGGTCAAAGACAACTTAGGCTTTGACATGAGCTCGTCTTCTTTTGACTGCTATTTTTTCTTCAAATTATGCTGCTTCTTTGAGGATTTCCCTTATGATGAAGGTGTTTTTACTGTGGAATTCATAGAAGAAGACACAATTGGTTGATTCAATTGTGTTCGTAAAATGGAATGAGTTTGGTTGATCATTTTCTTGACCATCCAATCATCATATTTCTGCGCATTTTTACTTTTGACTTCATGCCACTCACCCTCTTCCTCTGGATCAGTAGTAGTAACACATTCTACCTGGGATGAAGAACCTTTCAGTTTTACCTGTCCATAATCCACCATCTTTTGCAGGAGGTCTTTGAATACAAAACACTCCTGAATGGGATTCCCCAACATCTAATGAAATGGGAAATAATTGGGGAGGTCTTCATCTCCTTCCTTGTTCGGCCTTTTGGGACTTGGCAACTGAACCAGGTTGTTTTCCAGAGTCCAGATGAAGTAACCTAGAACTTGTTCATTCTGTAAAGAATAAACGTTGTTCTTCAAATCTTCAAACTGTTTCCACCTTTGACCTTTTTGATCATCTTTACAAGGCGGCCATTTTTGTTGACGTTCAGGAAGTGGAGCCCTTCGATATGATGAAGGTCTCAAAGTAGAAGCAGGTACAGGTGCTTGTTTAAGTGTAACTATAGCAGTCTCTGCTTTCCCTATTCTCATTCATGGAACTAATGGAATTACATGAGTTTTATCCTTAGTCTTCATAAGAGAATCTTCTATCTGCTGAGCGATTGAAGTAAAGTCTCGAAACCCTACTGTTTATTTCACAGGGATCAACGGTGTTCGTAATTCATCACGCAAATTTTCCACACATATGGCAACAATTATTCTTGAGGAAGTGTTAAGCTTAAGGAATATGTTAATTCCTTCCAGTGAGTAATGAAATCTGAAACTCTTTCATTATCCCTTTTCTTACAATTGGTAAGATTGAAAATTGTCGTCTTTGGCAATGTTGAGCTGAATTGAAGAAGGAACCTTTGATGGAGATCTTCCCACCTAGTAATTAACAGGGATTGTAAACTTGTATACCAGACAAAAGCAGGTCCTTGTAATGACTGTACAAAACACCTGATCTTAACTGCTTCTTGTTGTTGAGGATTTCCCATCATAGGATCAAAATGAGAAAAAAAAATGTGTTAAGTGTTTTTTTGGATCTCTAGAACCATTAAAAATTGGGAATGTGGTACTCGAAAAATTTTATGGGGGGGGGGAATTTCATCCACCCATTCAGGATAAGATCTCTTTTCTGGTTGAATTTGTGAATGCTTTCCTTCCATAGCTTCCAACCGAGCTATTAATGACTCAATGGTAGTAATTAATTTTTGACAAACATCTGGTTGATCTTGGACATGAGTAGGTTCAATAACTGGTGTTTGGATGGGTGTGGTGACCGGGACTGCCACTGATGGTAGTATTGTCGGCTGTTGTTGCGTATGACCCATAGGATTGGACCTGTGAGGGTGTACTTCTAAAGGGGGATATTCTTAATCCATCCCAGTAGCTACAACAAATTCCCTTGATTGATTAACTCCAACATGCTTAGGAGGAAGACTACCTTGAAGTAGTTCTTCATTTAACCTCCTTAATTCCTTCATTTCTTTTTCTTGTCATGTGAAACTTTCCTCTAATAAGAGTGATTGGCCTTCTCCAGAGGTAGGGTGGGGTGTTACCTGACTTTTACCCTTTTCCTTGGCATATGCCATTCTGGAGTATGGAAGGGAATTACCTAAAGGAATATCTTTCCCTTAGGAAACCCTCTGTCTTCTGGTACGCACACCTCCTTCATTCATTCCTGTGTGCACAGCCTCTTGAACATGAACTTCTTCATTTGATCCCTCTAAGTGAGCCTCATGTTCTTGGGGATTAGTGACATTGGAATTGATGACTGATAGAGCAAATATTTTCAATTAATTTATATTTAATATCATTGTTTTAAACCCACAAAATTGTTCTTCTAAGATTAATTGTTTCATTTTTATGATAATGGTGTTATTTTGAGCTGAATTGTAAAAATTGGCCATTTTGGATTTTTTAACAGTTTTAAATTATTTCGGTATATTGGCCATAACATTATCTACACTGATCCAAATTGCGAAATTCTTTCTTTTGCAGATTCTAAACATCCAGGGATTCATTGAATATATTTGGACCAAAATCTGAATCGGCCATATGGAAGCTCAAAAGAAGATCACAAGTTGGATCAAGAAAACTGTTTTCAGTTCTGCCTAGTTTTGATGTGGGATCCATAACTCAACCACTGTGGGCCCAGAGCTTGTGAAATTCGGTGGGTGGACGCGCAATGAGTTTTGGAGAATCTTTTATGAAGGAAGCACCGAGTGAATTGGCCGTTTATGGGGCCATTAAATCACCTTAATCCGGAGGATTTCGTTTTGGAGAGTCTGACTGGGCAGAATAAATGCACATAGTAAAACGGTCATAACTCTCGGAATACATGTCCAAATCCGCTAAAATTTTGAGGGGATACGGAAAATGGAATTATGAACAACATTCATGAAGGGCTCAACGCGTGAAGATGTCATTTAATGGGGCTAAAACGCGTCGACATTCGGGGGAATAATTCTGGCTATAAAAGGAGGAGAGCTCCACCCTCTCAAAGCATCCATTCTCCATCCCATTCCTTCCGGGACACCAAGAAGGAGAACTTTTCAGCTTTCTATTTTATTTATTTATTTTTTCATAGTTTTTTAATGCATTCTTCTTCCCCATTCAACTCGATTACCCTTACCATGGTGGGGTAAACTTTTGGAGTGATTGGGGAAGGGTTGGTTTTCTATATTGTAATGCTTGAGTTCTTGGACGTAATTGAATAAATTCTTTTCTTCTTCAAAGTTGTTTTCAATTTCTTATAGCGGATTTTATAATCAAGTGCGATCGTTCTTGAATATTAATTCCGTTATTTATTTTTGCCTTGGTAAAATAATCAATATCTCCCTCCACTAATTTCTGGTTTATATACGATGGAATAAACCAGGAATTAGTGGTGAAGTACTCGACGATCGTCAGTACGTGTAAAAGGTGTAGTGAATGTTCTTGATTGTTTGGGATAAACAAAACCCGATCGGGAATTTCCCATTTCAATTAAGGATATTCAATACAACTATTTTACACATGGAAGGGGAGTTGACCAAACCGAGATCTTGGTAAGGTTTTCTCTCACAATAACAATTTCACCAAGGAAGTGAGAGAAAACGATTGTGGAAACTCACTTTAATCAACTAAGAAGAAGAGGTTTGAATTAAATTGAACAAGGATAGCATTATAATTAGGAAACCGACCCCGACCTAATCACCCTTTTAAATTTCATTGTTTTTCAATCATTTGAATTTCAAATTTCCGTTCACAACATTTTTACCCCCGTTTTAAAGTGACAACCCATTTTGTGTGCACTCCTCTTCGGGAGACATCCTAGGTCAACCACATTACTACATTTTAACTTAGGAAATAATTGTTTTGCCACGCCCCACGACAGGCGTGCGTCAAACTTGGCGCCGTTGCCGGGGAGGTAGTGCCACAAACTAATTGTTAATATTTGACTTTTTCAATTAAAAAAAAAAATCTTTTACCATGTTGTTTTCAAACGATTATTTCTTTAATTCATGGAACAATTACCCACCAGTGCGAGAACCAATTACTGAGTCACCTTGGTCTATAGATTATAAAGTTTCATTCTTGGCCAGACAAATTCGAGGAGCTCGAATCAAAATCATCATAGAGGAAGAATTCAAGGATCTCATTGAAAACCTTAAAGAGAACCTCGAATACCCAGTGTTGGAGGGTTTGGCAAGAGAATTAATTGAACTTCAGGAGTATTTTCCAGATTTTTATCCAGAAATGATTAATGTGCAACACCAAGAAGAAGAAGAGCACAAGGATATTGAATCCCAATTTGAAATAATTAGTCAAAAAGTTCAAAACCTAGAGACCTCAATACAGTGGATAGCGGAACAAGTACATGCATCCCAGGATCCACAACTGGAGCGAGAACAAGAACCAGAACCAGAACCAGAACAATTGATGGAAGAATTATCCTCACAAATCCTTCAAGTTGAAGAACCCATGGAGGCCTTGATGAAATTAAAAGAAGATCCATTGAACCCATCTCAATCAATGTTGGATAAGATTGACGAAGAATATTTATCAATTGAAATACATATGGGAGATCAAAAGGATCTGGATAACTTCTGGAATGAGTGCGAGGAACTTCTTGAGCCAACTATTCCTCATAATGTAGATGATTCAGCAACATTGAAGGAAGAAACCAACCAATCAGTGGAATTTGAAGAGAAGATAGAGGAGTCTGACTACCTACCTCTATCTACGGAAATTCAACTTCAAGAGCCACCTCCCATTGAAGAACCAATTGAAGCCAAACAAGATCAGGGAGTTAATCTTTTCATAAACTCATTATCTTTTGATTTTGTTGAAACTAAATTGAGTATTACCTCCCCTTGTTTTAATTTTTCAGATTCAGCCAACACATGTATTTCCTTGGAGGAAGAAGATGAAAAAGAAAAGTCATCCATGGAGGAACATCTAGAGCTCCCCAAACCTGTTGAACAAATAATGGAGGGAGAACATGAGAAGATCAAAGTGGATTTTCTGGAGGAAAATGAGACACAACCTACTTACTTTGAAAGGGATGAATTTGATATTGATTCTTCATGCTTTAATTTTTTTCAAATAGAATTAATCTCTGACATTGCCTTTGAATTTTCCATAGATGTATCATACCTTCAGCAACCACTGGAGAATAAAGAAGATGTTGTTCATGCGGAACCCAAGAAAGATGTGGACTCATTCATTGTCCTACCCCCACCATGCATGTTGTATCTCATTACAATGGGGGTGTACTTGGTGCATTTTATTGATGGAACCCTAAAGAAAAAGGAAGAAGTTCATCCTGGAAAGAAAAGTTTTTTTTGGTTCATGAGCAAGAAACTTCACCCACCATCAGATTGGGGATAACCAATTACAACTGCCCCTCTGGAGGCAGTCAAAACCCAGGGCCCACTTGGGGGATTAAACCAAGTTTTATCCTTCTATTCTCATCCTATTTCTATTTTTATTTCTTTCAATAAATATCTTATGTTTTCTTTTGTTCTTTTATTTATAGGTTTTCAGAGTGCAACACTTGGAAGCTTAACTCAATGTCGCACTACGAATAAATCAGGTTGTACCTCTCTTTCACACTTTCTTGATGTTGTGATTAATTTGAAAATTGGATTAAATGTTAAATCCACTTAAATGCATCGAGGACACTGCATCATTTAAGTGTGGGGGAGGGAACCTTTGTAGTATAGGATTTTTATTTGATGTTTGTTTTCAAAAATAAAAATGTTTGTTTTCAAAAATAAAAAAAAATGTGTGTTTTCAAATTTTTGTGTGTTTATTTTTCAATTTTTGGTGTGTTTCTGAAACTTTTGAGCTAAAATGATTATCAATACCATTTTTGAAACCCATGTCAATGAGTGAACCAGTATATTTCATGAAACTGATCTTAAATGAATGCTGAAATAACTTTGTTTCAAGTTCAAATCTTTTAGAATTTCATGAAAAGTACACTGATTTTTGAAACCCATGCCATATTTCATTGTCTATATCATTGAAATAACTTTCCTGTGAGGCTTCTGAACCATTTTTGTCATATTCTTTTCATTCACCTCATTTCTTGAGAGAACCAGACCATGCTTGCTTTAACCAGAATTTGATTTATTCCTTTCAAAACTTGAGGGTTGGGGTACATGTGTTTTAAATGATTGAGGCACTTATTTTGTTTGAAGCCCCCTTTTCAAAATAATCCTTTTCATTATGGCCCACCTTTACATTTATCCTTCATTATAGCCCCTAGTATCCATGAATTTCCTGTTAGGTTAGCCACATTACAAGCCAATTTTCCCTATCATACCTGCTCTTGAAGTAAATTGCATGATCTTGTTGAACTTAAGTGTGGGGGAAGATGTCTTGTGATGTACTACCTCATTTGGTTATACTTTGGGTGGAAAATAAATTGTGGAAGAAATGTGTGTGATGCTGAAAAATTATTCTGTTGAAAGCTGTGCCTTTTCTGGAACTTTTATGTAAAAAGAGAAGCTGTGCCTTTCTGGAGCTTCCAATGTAAAAAGAAAGCTGTGCCTTTTCTGGAGCTTCCAATGTAAAAAGAAAGTTGTGCCTATCTGGAGCTTTAAAAAAAATCATGTTTGAAAAGATTGAAATGTTTGCTGTTGAGCTGATTGAATGATGATGGAGCCTATTTTCAACAAAGGGGAAGTGAAGGAGACCATATTTGAGTGAAAACTAGAATCTTGCAATTTTGCTTCAATAAGAGCCAAGCCTTCCTTTTTCGGCCTCAGAACTTTTAACATCTAAATCCTACCAACCGGAAGCCACAGAACAACCCTGAAAAGTCCTCATGAGAAACACATGTTCTTGACTCACATCGGGTGGAGAATTAGGAATTTATCAAACCTATGGTGACTCTTGTGTGAGTTTGGATGAGAAAAACCTTGTTCAGCCTTTACATTTGTAAGATGAGAGAAAATTCATGTGAGGTAGGTGTTTTGTGTGCATGGGATAAGAAATGAAGTGGAAATATATTAAAATCTTAAATGGAGAACTTGAAATAACAGTTTTTGATGAGGCATGATATCTTTTTGTTTCTTGAAATTGATTTGATTGATCTCATTGATATGTGTTTTGATTTTGATTTGATTTGATTTTTACTTGTCCAGGAGTCCAAGTGCTAAGTGTGGGGGAATTGATAGAGAAAATATTTTCAATTAATTTATATTGAATATCATTGTTTTAAACCCACAAAATTTTTCTTCTAAGATTAATTGTTTCATTTTTATGATAATGGTGTTATTTTGAGCTGAATTGTAAAAATTGGCCATTTTGGATTTTTTAACAGTTTTAAATTATTTCGGTATATTGGCCATAACATTATCTACACTGATCCAAATTGCGAAATTCTTTCTTTTGCAGATTCTAAACATCCAGGGATTCATTGAATATATTTGGACCAAAATCTGAATCGGCCATATGGAAGCTCAAAAGAAGATCACAAGTTGGATCAAGAAAACTGTTTTCAGTTCTGCCTAGTTTTGATGTGGGATCCATAACTCAACCACTGTGGGCCCAGAGCTTGTGAAATTCGGTGGGTGGACGCGCAAGGAGTTTTTGAGAATCTTTTATGAAGGAAGCACCGAGTGAATTGGCCGTTTATGGGGCCATTAAATCACCTTAATCCGGAGGATTTCGTTTTGGAGAGTCTGACTGGGCAGAATAAATGCACATAGTAAAACGGTCATAACTCTCGGCATACATGTCCAAATCCGCTAAAATTTTGAGGGGACACGGACAAGGGAATTATGAACAACATTCATGAAGGGCTCAACGCGTTAAGATGTCATTTAATGGGGCTAAAACGCGTCGACATTCGGGGGAATAATTCTGGCTATAAAAGGAGGAGAGCTCCACCCTCTCAAAGCATCCATTCTCCATCCCATTCCTTCCGGGACACCAAGAAGGAGAACTTTTCAGCTTTCTATTTTATTTATTTATTTTTTCATAGTTTTTTAATGCATTCTTCTTCCCCATTCAACTCGATTACCCTTACCATGGTGGGGTAAACTTTTGGAGTGATTGGGGAAGGGTTGGTTTTCTATATTGTAATGCTTGAGTTCTTGGACGTAATTGAATAAATTCTTTTCTTCTTCAAAGTTGTTTTCAATTTCTTATAGCGGATTTTATAATCAAGTGCGATCGTTCTTGAATATTAATTCCGTTATTTATTTTTGCCTTGGTAAAATAATCAATATCTCCCTCCACTAATTTCTGGTTTATATACGATGGAATAAACCAGGAATTAGTGGTGAAGTACTCGACGATCGTCAGTACGTGTAAAAGGTGTAGTGAATGTTCTTGATTGTTTGGGATAAACAAAACCCGATCGGGAATTTCCCATTTCAATTAAGGATATTCAATACAACTATTTTACACATGGAAGGGGAGTTGACCAAACCGAGATCTTGGTAAGGTTTTCTCTCACAATAACAATTTCACCAAGGAAGTGAGAGAAAACGATTGTGGAAACTCACTTTAATCAACTAAGAAGAAGAGGTTTGAATTAAATTGAACAAGGATAGCATTATAATTAGGAAACCGACCCCGACCTAATCACCCTTTTAAATTTCATTGTTTTTCAATCATTTGAATTTCAAATTTCCGTTCACAACATTTTTACCCCCGTTTTAAAGTGACAACCCATTTTGTGTGCACTCCTCTTCGGGAGACATCCTAGGTCAACCACATTACTACATTTTAACTTAGGAAATAATTGTTTTGCCACGCCCCACGACAGGCGTGCGTCAAACTTGGCGCCGTTGCCGGGGAGGTAGTGCCACAAACTAATTGTTAATATTTGACTTTTTCAATTAAAAAAAAAATCTTTTACCATGTTGTTTTCAAACGATTATTTCTTTAATTCATGGAACAATTACCCACCAGTGCGAGAACCAATTACTGAGTCACCTTGGTCTATAGATTATAAAGTTTCATTCTTGGCCAGACAAATTCGAGGAGCTCGAATCAAAATCATCATAGAGGAAGAATTCAAGGATCTCATTGAAAACCTTAAAGAGAACCTCGAATACCCAGTGTTGGAGGGTTTGGCAAGAGAATTAATTGAACTTCAGGAGTATTTTCCAGATTTTTATCCAGAAATGATTAATGTGCAACACCAAGAAGAAGAAGAGCATAAGGATATTGAATCCCAATTTGAAATAATTAGTCAAAAAGTTCAAAACCTAGAGACCTCAATACAGTGGATAGCGGAACAAGTACATGCATCCCAGGATCCACAACTGGAGCGAGAACAAGAACCAGAACCAGAACCAGAACAATTGATGGAAGAATTATCCTCACAAATCCTTCAAGTTGAAGAACCCATGGAGGCCTTGATGAAATTAAAAGAAGATCCATTGAACCCATCTCAATCAATGTTGGATAAGATTGACGAAGAAGATTTATCAATTGAAATACATATGGGAGATCAAAAGGATCTGGATAACTTCTGGAATGAGTGCGAGGAACTTCTTGAGCCAATTATTCCTCATAATGTAGATGATTCAGCAACATTGAAGGAAGAAACCAACCAATCAGTGGAATTTGAAGAGAAGATAGAGGAGTCTGACTACCTACCTCTATCTACGGAAATTCAACTTCAAGAGCCACCTCCCATTGAAGAACCAATTGAAGCCAAACAAGATCAGGGAGTTAATCTTTTCATAAACTCATTATCTTTTGATTTTGTTGAAACTAAATTGAGTATTACCTCCCCTTGTTTTAATTTTTCAGATTCAGCCAACACATGTATTTCCTTGGAGGAAGAAGATGAAAAAGAAAAGTCATCCATGGAGGAACATCTAGAGCTCCCCAAACCTGTTGAACAAATAATGGAGGGAGAACATGAGAAGATCAAAGTGGATTTTCTGGAGGAAAATGAGACACAACCTACTTACTTTGAAAGGGATGAATTTGATATTGATTCTTCATGCTTTAATTTTTTTCAAATAGAATTAATCTCTGACATTGCCTTTGAATTTTCCATAGATGTATCATACCTTCAGCAACCACTGGAGAATAAAGAAGATGTTGTTCATGCGGAACCCAAGAAAGATGTGGACTCATTCATTGTCCTACCCCCACCATGCATGTTGTATCTCATTACAATGGGGGTGTACTTGGTGCATTTTATTGATGGAACCCTAAAGAAAAAGGAAGAAGTTCATCCTGGAAAGAAAAGTTTTTTTTGGTTCATGAGCAAGAAACTTCACCCACCATCAGATTGGGGATAACCAATTACAACTGCCCCTCTGGAGGCAGTCAAAACCCAGGGCCCACTTGGGGGATTAAACCAAGTTTTATCCTTCTATTCTCATCCTATTTCTATTTTTATTTCTTTCAATAAATATCTTATGTTTTCTTTTGTTCTTTTATTTATAGGTTTTCAGAGTGCAACACTTGGAAGCTTAACTCAATGTCGCACTACGAATAAATCAGGTTGTACCTCTCTTTCACACTTTCTTGATGTTGTGATTAATTTGAAAATTGGATTAAATGTTAAATCCACTTAAATGCATCGAGGACACTGCATCATTTAAGTGTGGGGGAGGGAACCTTTGTAGTATAGGATTTTTATTTGATGTTTGTTTTCAAAAATAAAAATGTTTGTTTTCAAAAATAAAAAAAAATGTGTGTTTTCAAATTTTTGTGTGTTTATTTTTCAATTTTTGGTGTGTTTCTGAAACTTTTGAGCTAAAATGATTATCAATACCATTTTTGAAACCCATGTCAATGAGTGAACCAGTATATTTCATGAAACTGATCTTAAATGAATGCTGAAATAACTTTGTTTCAAGTTCAAATCTTTTAGAATTTCATGAAAAGTACACTGATTTTTGAAACCCATGCCATATTTCATTGTCTATATCATTGAAATAACTTTCCTGTGAGGCTTCTGAACCATTTTTGTCATATTCTTTTCATTCACCTCATTTCTTGAGAGAACCAGACCATGCTTGCTTTAACCAGAATTTGATTTATTCCTTTCAAAACTTGAGGGTTGGGGTACATGTGTTTTAAATGATTGAGGCACTTATTTTGTTTGAAGCCCCCTTTTCAAAATAATCCTTTTCATTATGGCCCACCTTTACATTTATCCTTCATTATAGCCCCTAGTATCCATGAATTTCCTGTTAGGTTAGCCACATTACAAGCCAATTTTCCCTATCATACCTGCTCTTGAAGTAAATTGCATGATCTTGTTGAACTTAAGTGTGGGGGAAGATGTCTTGTGATGTACTACCTCATTTGGTTATACTTTGGGTGGAAAATAAATTGTGGAAGAAATGTGTGTGATGCTGAAAAATTATTCTGTTGAAAGCTGTGCCTTTTCTGGAACTTTTATGTAAAAAGAGAAGCTGTGCCTTTCTGGAGCTTCCAATGTAAAAAGAAAGCTGTGCCTTTTCTGGAGCTTCCAATGTAAAAAGAAAGTTGTGCCTATCTGGAGCTTTAAAAAAAATCATGTTTGAAAAGATTGAAATGTTTGCTGTTGAGCTGATTGAATGATGATGGAGCCTATTTTCAACAAAGGGGAAGTGAAGGAGACCATATTTGAGTGAAAACTAGAATCTTGCAATTTTGCTTCAATAAGAGCCAAGCCTTCCTTTTTCGGCCTCAGAACTTTTAACATCTAAATCCTACCAACCGGAAGCCACAGAACAACCCTGAAAAGTCCTCATGAGAAACACATGTTCTTGACTCACATCGGGTGGAGAATTAGGAATTTATCAAACCTATGGTGACTCTTGTGTGAGTTTGGATGAGAAAAACCTTGTTCAGCCTTTACATTTGTAAGATGAGAGAAAATTCATGTGAGGTAGGTGTTTTGTGTGCATGGGATAAGAAATGAAGTGGAAATATATTAAAATCTTAAATGGAGAACTTGAAATAACAGTTTTTGATGAGGCATGATATCTTTTTGTTTCTTGAAATTGATTTGATTGATCTCATTGATATGTGTTTTGATTTTGATTTGATTTGATTTTTATTTGTCCAGGAGTCCAAGTGCTAAGTGTGGGGGAATTGATAGAGAAAATATTTTCAATTAATTTATATTGAATATCATTTTTTTAAACCCACAAAATTTTTCTTCTAAGATTAATTGTTTCATTTTTATGATAATGGTGTTATTTTGAGCTGAATTGTAAAAATTGGCCATTTTGGATTTTTTAACAGTTTTAAATTATTTCGGTATATTGGCCATAACATTATCTACACTGATCCAAATTGCGAAATTCTTTCTTTTGCAGATTCTAAACATCCAGGGATTCATTGAATATATTTGGACCAAAATCTGAATCGGCCATATGGAAGCTCAAAAGAAGATCACAAGTTGGATCAAGAAAACTGTTTTCAGTTCTGCCTAGTTTTGATGTGGGATCCATAACTCAACCACTGTGGGCCCAGAGCTTGTGAAATTCGGTGGGTGGACGCGCAAGGAGTTTTGGAGAATCTTTTATGAAGGAAGCACCGAGTGAATTGGCCGTTTATGGGGCCATTAAATCACCTTAATCCGGAGGATTTCGTTTTGGAGAGTCTGACTGGGCAGAATAAATGCACATAGTAAAACGGTCATAACTCTCGGAATACATGTCCAAATCCGCTAAAATTTTGAGGGGACACGGACAAGGGAATTATGAACAACATTCATGAAGGGCTCAACGCGTGAAGATGTCATTTAATGGGGCTAAAACGCGTCGACATTCGGGGGAATAATTCTGGCTATAAAAGGAGGAGAGCTCCACCCTCTCAAAGCATCCATTCTCCATCCCATTCCTTCCGGGACACCAAGAAGGAGAACTTTTCAGCTTTCTATTTTATTTATTTATTTTTTCATAGTTTTTTAATGCATTCTTCTTCCCCATTCAACTCGATTACCCTTACCATGGTGGGGTAAACTTTTGGAGTGATTGGGGAAGGGTTGGTTTTCTATATTGTAATGCTTGAGTTCTTGGACGTAATTGAATAAATTCTTTTCTTCTTCAAAGTTGTTTTCAATTTCTTATAGCGGATTTTATAATCAAGTGCGATCGTTCTTGAATATTAATTCCATTATTTATTTTTGCCTTGGTAAAATAATCAATATCTCCCTCCACTAATTTCTGGTTTATATACGATGGAATAAACCAGGAATTAGTGGTGAAGTACTCGACGATCGTCAGTACGTGTAAAAGGTGTAGTGAATGTTCTTGATTGTTTGGGATAAACAAAACCCGATCGGGAATTTCCCATTTCAATTAAGGATATTCAATACAACTATTTTACACATGGAAGGGGAGTTGACCAAACCGAGATCTTGGTAAGGTTTTCTCTCACAATAACAATTTCACCAAGGAAGTGAGAGAAAACGATTGTGGAAACTCACTTTAATCAACTAAGAAGAAGAGGTTTGAATTAAATTGAACAAGGATAGCATTATAATTAGGAAACCAACCCCGACCTAATCACCCTTTTAAATTTCATTGTTTTTCAATCATTTGAATTTCAAATTTCCGTTCACAACATTTTTACCCCTGTTTTAAAGTGACAACCCATTTTGTGTGCACTCCTCTTCGGGAGACATCCTAGGTCAACCACATTACTACATTTTAACTTAGGAAATAATTGTTTTGCCACGCCCCACGACAGGCGTGCGTCAAACTTGGCGCCGTTGCCGGGGAGGTAGTGCCACAAACTAATTGTTAATATTTGACTTTTTCAATTAAAAAAAAAATCTTTTACCATGTTGTTTTCAAACGATTATTTCTTTAATTCATGGAACAATTACCCACCAGTGCGAGAACCAATTACTGAGTCACCTTGGTCTATAGATTATAAAGTTTCATTCTTGGCCAGACAAATTCGAGGAGCTCGAATCAAAATCATCATAGAGGAAGAATTCAAGGATCTCATTGAAAACCTTAAAGAGAACCTCGAATACCCAGTGTTGGAGGGTTTGGCAAGAGAATTAATTGAACTTCAGGAGTATTTTCCAGATTTTTATCCAGAAATGATTAATGTGCAACACCAAGAAGAAGAAGATCACAAGGATATTGAATCCCAATTTGAAATAATTAGTCAAAAAGTTCAAAACCTAGAGACCTCAATACAGTGGATAGCGGAACAAGTACATGCATCCCAGGATCCACAACTGGAGCGAGAACAAGAACCAGAACCAGAACCAGAACAATTGATGGAAGAATTATCCTCACAAATCCTTCAAGTTGAAGAACCCATGGAGGCCTTGATGAAATTAAAAGAAGATCCATTGAACCCATCTCAATCAATGTTGGATAAGATTGACGAAGAAGATTTATCAATTGAAATACATATGGGAGATCAAAAGGATCTGGATAACTTCTGGAATGAGTGCGAGGAACTTCTTGAGCCAACTATTCCTCATAATGTAGATGATTCAGAAACATTGAAGGAAGAAACCAACCAATCAGTGGAATTTGAAGAGAAGATAGAGGAGTCTGACTACCTACCTCTATCTACGGAAATTCAACTTCAAGAGCCACCTCCCATTGAAGAACCAATTGAATCCAAACAAGATCAGGGAGTTAATCTTTTCATAAACTCATTATCTTTTGATTTTGTTGAAACTAAATTGAGTATTACCTCCCCTTGTTTTAATTTTTCAGATTCAGCCAACACATGTATTTCCTTGGAGGAAGAAGATGAAAAAGAAAAGTCATCCATGGAGGAACATCTAGAGCTCCCCAAACCTGTTGAACAAATAATGGAGGGAGAACATGAGAAGATCAAAGTGGATTTTCTGGAGGAAAATGAGACACAACCTACTTACTTTGAAAGGGATGAATTTGATATTGATTCTTCATGCTTTAATTTTTTTCAAATAGAATTAATCTCTGACATTGCCTTTGAATTTTCCACAGATGTATCATACCTTCAGCAACCACTGGAGAATAAAGAAGATGTTGTTCATGCGGAACCCAAGAAAGATGTGGACTCATTCATTGTCCTACCCCCACCATGCATGTTGTATCTCATTACAATGGGGGTGTACTTGGTGCATTTTATCGATGGAACCCTAAAGAAAAAGGAAGAAGTTCATCCTGGAAAGAAAAGTTTTTTTTGGTTCATGAGCAAGAAACTTCACCCACCATCAGATTGGGGATAACCAATTACAACTGCCCCTCTGGAGGCAGTCAAAACCCAGGGCCCACTTGGGGGATTAAACCAAGTTTTATCCTTCTATTCTCATCCTATTTCTATTTTTATTTCTTTCAATAAATATCTTATGTTTTCTTTTGTTCTTTTATTTATAGGTTTTTAGAGTGCAACACTTGGAAGCTTAACTCAATGTCGCACTACGAATAAATCAGGTTGTACCTCTCTTTCACACTTTCTTGATGTTGTGATTAATTTGAAAATTGGATTAAATGTTAAATCCACTTAAATGCATCGAGGACACTGCATCATTTAAGTGTGGGGGAGGGAACCTTTGTAGTATAGGATTTTTATTTGATGTTTGTTTTCAAAAATAAAAATGTTTGTTTTCAAAAATAAAAAAAAATGTGTGTTTTCAAATTTTTGTGTGTTTATTTTTCAATTTTTGGTGTGTTTCTGAAACTTTTGAGCTAAAATGATTATCAATACCATTTTTGAAACCCATGTCAATGAGTGAACCAGTATATTTCATGAAACTGATCTTAAATGAATGCTGAAATAACTTTGTTTCAAGTTCAAATCTTTTAGAATTTCATGAAAAGTACACTGATTTTTGAAACCCATGCCATATTTCACTGTCTATATCATTGAAATAACTTTCCTGTGAGGCTTCTGAACCATTTTTGTCATATTCTTTTCATTCACCTCATTTCTTGAGAGAACCAGACCATGCTTGCTTTAACCAGAATTTGATTTATTCCTTTCAAAACTTGAGGGTTGGGGTACATGTGTTTTAAATGATTGAGGCACTTATTTTGTTTGAAGCCCCCTTTTCAAAATAATCCTTTTCATTATGGCCCACCTTTACATTTATCCTTCATTATAGCCCCTAGTATCCATGAATTTCCTGTTAGGTTAGCCACATTACAAGCCAATTTTCCCTATCATACCTGCTCTTGAAGTAAATTGCATGATCTTGTTGAACTTAAGTGTGGGGGAAGATGTCTTGTGATGTACTACCTCATTTGGTTATACTTTGGGTGGAAAATAAATTGTGGAAGAAATGTGTGTGATGCTGAAAAATTATTCTGTTGAAAGCTGTGCCTTTTCTGGAGCTTTTATGTAAAAAGAGAAGTTGTGCCTTTCTGGAGCTTCCAATGTAAAAAGAAAGCTGTGCCTTTTTTGGAGCTTCCAATGTAAAAAGAAAGCTGTGCCTATCTGGAGCTTTAAAAAAAATCATGTTTGAAAAGATTGAAATGTTTGCTGTTGAGCTGATTGAATGATGATGGAGCCTATTTTCAACAAAGGGGAAGTGAAGGAGACCATATTTGAGTGAAAACTAGAATCTTGCAATTTTGCTTCAATAAGAGCCAAGCCTTCCTTTTTCGGCCTCAGAACTTTTAACATCTAAATCCTACCAACCGGAAGCCACAGAACAACCCTGAAAAGTCCTCATGAGAAACACATGTTCTTGACTCACATCGGGTGGAGAATTAGGAATTTATCAAACCTATGGTGACTCTTGTGTGAGTTTGGATGAGAAAAACCTTGTTCAGCCTTTACATTTGTAAGATGAGAGAAAATTCATGTGAGGTAGGTGTTTTGTGTGCATGGGATAAGAAATGAAGTGGAAATATATTAAAATCTTAAATGGAGAACTTGAAATAACAGTTTTTGATGAGGCATGATATCTTTTTGTTTCTTGAAATTGATTTGATTGATCTCATTGATATGTGTTTTGATTTTGATTTGATTTGATTTTTACTTGTCCAGGAGTCCAAGTGCTAAGTGTGGGGGAATTGATAGAGAAAATATTTTCAATTAATTTATATTGAATATCATTGTTTTAAACCCACAAAATTTTTCTTCTAAGATTAATTGTTTCATTTTTATGATAATGGTGTTATTTTGAGCTGAATTGTAAAAATTGGCCATTTTGGATTTTTTAACAGTTTTAAATTATTTCGGTATATTGGTCATAACATTATCTACACTGATCCAAATTGCGAAATTCTTTCTTTTTCAGATTCTAAACATCCAGGGATTCATTGAATATATTTGGACCAAAATCTGAATCGGCCATATGGAAGCTCAAAAGAAGATCACAAGTTGGATCAAGAAAACTGTTTTCAGTTCTGCCTAGTTTTGATGTGGGATCCATAACTCAACCACTGTGGGCCCAGAGCTTGTGAAATTCGGTGGGTGGACGCGCAAGGAGTTTTGGAGAATCTTTTATGAAGGAAGCACTGAGTGAATTGGCCGTTTATGGGGCCATTAAATCACCTTAATCCGGAGGATTTCGTTTTGGAGAGTCTGACTGGGCAGAATAAATGCACATAGTAAAACGGTCATAACTCTCGGAATACATGTCCAAATCCGCTAAAATTTTGAGGGGACACGGACAAGGGAATTATGAACAACATTCATGAAGGGCTCAACGCGTGAAGATGTCATTTAATGGGGCTAAAACGCGTCGACATTCGGGGGAATAATTCTGGCTATAAAAGGAGGAGAGCTCCACCCTCTCAAAGCATCCATTCTCCATCCCATTCCTTCCGGGACACCAAGAAGGAGAACTTTTCAGCTTTCTATTTTATTTATTTATTTTTTCATAGTTTTTTAATGCATTCTTCTTCCCCATTCAACTCGATTACCCTTACCATGGTGGGGTAAACTTTTGGAGTGATTGGGGAAGGGTTGGTTTTCTATATTGTAATGCTTGAGTTCTTGGACGTAATTGAATAAATTATTTTCTTCTTCAAAGTTGTTTTCAATTTCTTATAGCGGATTTTATAATCAAGTGCGATCGTTCGTGAATATTAATTCCGTTATTTATTTTTTCCTTGGTAAAATAATCAATATCTCCCTCCACTAATTTCTGGTTTATATACGATGGAATAAACCAGGAATTAGTGGTGAAGTACTCGACGATCGTCAGTACGTGTAAAAGGTGTAGTGAATGTTCTTGATTGTTTGGGATAAACAAAACCCGATCGGGAATTTCCCATTTCAATTAAGGATATTCAATACAACTATTTTACACATGGAAGGGGAGTTGACCAAACCGAGATCTTGGTAAGGTTTTCTCTCACAATAACAATTTCACCAAGGAAGTGAGAGAAAACGATTGTGGAAACTCACTTTAATCAACTAAGAAGAAGAGGTTTGAATTAAATTGAACAAGGATAGCATTATAATTAGGAAACCGACCCCGACCTAATCACCCTTTTAAATTTCATTGTTTTTCAATCATTTGAATTTCAAATTTCCGTTCACAACATTTTTACCCCTGTTTTAAAGTGACAACCCATTTTGTGTGCACTCCTCTTCGGGAGACATCCTAGGTCAACCACATTACTACATTTTAACTTAGGAAATAATTGTTTTGCCACGCCCCACGACAGGCGTGCGTCAATGACATTTATCGATGCATATCGCATTGCAGCCCTTCTATCAGCACTTCTACGATACTATCTTTATCTATGTCCTTTATGAGACATTGCCTTTTGTTTGGTTGATCCCTCAGGAACTTCTTGATGAACCATAATTTTTAGGGAATATCCTGATAATTCGGCTATGCGTTCCTCTTGTGGATTCTTCCCTAATCGAGAGAAGACTGAATTTTGCTGAGGAAGAGATTGAGAATTTGAAAAATTCCTCAGTCTGGTGGATTGGGGTTGTTCTTTTTTTTTCCTGTTCAACTCTTCGAATCCTGTCTATTGATCCCAAGGGTTGAGTTAAAAGAGTCCTCATCCTGTCAAGATGAGGTGGTTCTTGAGCTACTACATCTGAAAATTACTTAAAATCTCTCCTGATTTTGTAGACATTATTCCAGAAATTGGTCAGATGCATCATCCTACATCCACTCAAATCACCTAGCTCAGATGACCATTGGATTATTTCTGACACTTCTGTCACTTGATGATGTGCCTTCTCTAAACGAGAAGCCTGTTCAATATTCTCATTTTCTTGATGCAAGAGTATTTTGAGAACTTGTTCTTTATATTCCTGACTTGGGGAAGAACTAGTTGAGGCATGTTCTCAAGCAAACCTTTGATTACACACAAAACCAGGTAGTAGTGGCCAGCCATGGGTAATAACATTGCATGATACCACTTTTTGTGGGGTTTGTTGACTAGAGAGCATGGTGAAATGCAATGCTCCATGAACACCCCATCCCCTGATATGAATACCAGATGGGGCATTCGTAATTAACTGGCACAACCTTTTTAACCTGCCAAGGCATGAATGCTGAAGGGATCTCTACTACTTTTCAACCTTTGGATGTCGGGAAACTGAGAGAGATTCCAAATCAATTTGTCATTGCAACCCTTCTATTATCTTGACATGATTTTGATATTCATCATAAGAAAATATTTTATCTTTTAAGTGACAAATTTTTTTCCATATGTTGAGATGAATATCATGAATACAATCTTCTGTCAACATTTCTGGAATATCATACTAAGAGTCAGCCAAAGGCCAAAACATGACTGATATTTCACCTTTCCCTAGTTGTTTTCTCATATTCAGCACTTCCTCTTTGTCATTTGATGAAGATTCTTCTACCTGATTGGACCAAAGCTGGTGCTTCCTTGTTGCTTCATCAGATTCAACAAGATTGTTAGAGAATTCATTTGTCAAATTAGAAGATGAATGAACTAGGGGTGGTTCGGAGAATGACCTACACCCCGGGCTATCTTCTGATTGAGAAAGTATTTCACCTTCTAGCAGTAAGGCATCATATATGAATGGATTTTCATTTTCAAGTGCCTCAAGATAATAGGGCTTTCTCGTTACTGCATTGTCCATTTAAGAATTTTCCAAGAAATGTGAATTACTACTACGAAGAGGACTTTCGCAGCTAAATTCATCATCATGGGGAGGACTGCCATGGTGGGTTATAGCAAAAGATGAAACCTCTTGCTCTTTGGTCTTCTGGCCACGCAGAGGGTTATTGTGGCTCTCATCTGAATATGATACTTTGAGATTGACCAAATTTTCATGAAGCAATATTTCATGAGGAAGTATCTGATGAATACCTTTGGAATTATTGTTGTTACTTCTGGAATCTGGAAATGAGAGAGTAGAATCTTGAGTTGCACTAGAAAATTGTATGAGGGCTTCAAGAACTCCAGCATTGAGAAAGGCCTTATTACAGATTGGATCTTGATTTTTTAACTATACAGGATGGGTCTTTTTCTTGGATTCCTTCTTACTCACTTAGGAAACAGCTTGTTGACAAAAGTGGTTATTATGGGCAAGTGTATGTGCCTTATCAGGAGAAATGGTCAAGTTAGGCTGATTATCTCCATTTAAATCGGGTGTATGTGTCTGACTTGATTGTCCATATGAAATGGGGGAGTATGCCCCACGACCCTCCTGGACTGGAACAGAGGTGTGTTTCTGCTCCGGAGTGACATATTGATGAGTCACACCACTAATAGGGATAGATTTATGTTTCTTTCCCTATGATGTCACTGAAGTTATTATAATATTCTAACAGGTATCCAGAATATGGGAAGGGATTTGCTTCTGATCTTTCACCATTGTTAGAATATGCTTGGTGACTTCAACTACCAGAACAGGAATATACATCCATTCCATTTCTGGAGTAGTTGTATATGCCTGCTCCTGTCCTCCTTTTCCTATCAACAGATATTGACAGTACTTATGCATAGGGGTAGAGAGTTGAGTCTGCTCCAGATTTTTCATCGGAGATTTCCGACTGACTTCTCTGAGTGCTACCAAACGAGACTGTTGGCAGTCTTGATGAACATTCACAGGCGTATGTGTCTGCTGTGTATTCTCCGTCAAGTATGGTTGACGGGTTTCCTTCAATACTGGCAGATGAGACTGCTGATAGAATTGGTGATTGTAAACATGTGTATGTTCCTTCTTACCAGCTTCCACCATATTAGATTGGTGAGATTCTTTGGATGCGGTCAGAAGAGTTTACTAACTGGATGATGAATTATAAATAGGTGTATGTGAATGCCTATAGTACTTGGCCAGAATTTTCTGCCAGGATTGGTGTGCTACTTCCAGAAGAGTCTGCTGGGAAGTGAAATCATGACGGACGGGTGTATATGCCCACTCGTTGTTTTCCATCAAGTTAGATTGATGGACTTCTCTGAAGGGGGCAGAGATAAGAACCATCTCCCTGATGACTGACTTTTACCTCTAGCGGTTTGTCTTGCATGCTCGGGTCTGAGGAACCTGATCTGAACACCTAGAGGTGATACCCTCATCTTGTTGAGGGTGCACTACCGTACGAGCCTGGCGGTGATTGTTGGTGGGAGTTCTCAGGAAGTACTCTTTCCGTATTGAACTGAGTCCTTGAGTGACCTCTTCATTCACCTCCCTATAATATGGGAGGGACTGGTTGTTGCTTTTCGGGGATAACAACCCGAAACGGTTGGAAACGGTGGTTGGCACCACCTGCTTCTTGACCACTGGTCGTCACTGTCCGGACAACCAGGGTGAGTTGTTAACTTGGAGGGCCTGTCAAGCGGCCTCTAGAGTCAGGATGGTACCGTGTTGATGGTATTCCCTCACCAATCCATTCAAGACCCAACGTTGCAGATGCTGAGTAGGATATTTCGTCCTCAGAGCGGACGAGGATCCAGTAGGAGTAGCGGTCGAGGAATTCATAGGTGTGAATTTTAAAGAATCCATTTCGTATCGCAAAGAGATCTTGAAAAAGAGTACATGTTTGATATAGCAGACATAATAAAGATAATTTTGGTCAGACTACATCTTTTTGATGATCACATAAGTTATTTATTGCTTTGTTGGCCCTCGTATTGAGTTTAATAGGGGCCTAACAAATAAGTAAAACATCATTTAACTTGTTTAAGGATTCACGTCAGGTTCACCATTTTTTGGTTTCTTCTGGAAATGGGGATGACCTTGTTTGTTAAAGTTTTAAACTTTCCAATTGGTTTCTAATGGGTTTCTTCGTAGAAATGGAAACATCCAATGATTCTATGTCCATTTGGACCTACTTTCCAAAGGTAGGTTCTCATTAGTTGTGGATCGATGAGGCTTAAGAATTTGCATTGGTCGAGAGGATGGGAGGTGATGCTCATCACACCTTTTTTAGGGGAATTATTACCTACTCCGAGACTCTCTTATAGATTTAATTTATGTTCACGAATCCTTATTAATTCACCAAGTATGAAAATGAGTTTTCTTTTAGATGTTTCAATCAATGATTGATATTTATGGGATTTAGAGAATATTTTATATGTATTTGAGGTTCTTCATCGATAAAGAATCATTTGTATGTATTGGAGATTCTTAGTCAATGGTACCCTTCAATACATTATATAGAAATCTCTTGGTCATTATGATGACCATACTGTTTTTAAATCCACTCAGTGGGGCACTTGAAGTTTACTGTCATTCAGAAAGACAAGGATTATTTCAGAGTTGGGATGGTACCCACAGATGGGCTACCTACGTATCCTTTTTAAAAAGAAAGTAATCAGAACCCACATATTTTGATAGGAAGGATATAGTTTAATGTCATATGGGACGGAAAATAATTAATGAAAGATGGGCTTGAACCTTATAAAGGCTTCCTACGTACTCTACTTTTAAGGAAGAGATCAAAGTCCATGTAGTCCGGGTAAAGAAAAAATGGGGTTTATGCATGTTTAATGGCCCAAAAAGATATTTCATTATTACTTTTACACTCTAACCCCAAGTGAGTCATGCTCGGTGTGAGAAACAAGAGGTATCAGTAAACTTGACAATGGTACCACAAACGATGCAGTCATGAGAAATGATGTAGAGCTTACGTATGTATGACGGCCCAAGTAAATGAAGATCAGGAATTAGTTCAGAAAAAAAGCTCGGGAGCAGGGTCCATAAAGGTATTTGTACTTTATGGAGATTTGGAATTTTAACTCGGGACTTACTTCTAAGAAGGAATCCCAAATCGAAGGAAAATAAGGTTGGGGCTTACTCCTGAGGAGGATTCCCAATTAAAGGGAACTTATAACCTGGGGCTTAATCCTGAGAAGGAGGCACAATGTTAATGGAACTTGGGGCTTACTCTTGAGAAGGAAGCCCAAAGTTAAAGGAAATTATGATTGGGACTTACTCCTGAGAAGGAGCCCCAATGAATTCCTCTCAGATAAGGAATCCAACAAAGGAACCATGCCATAAATGGCTTTGAAGAAGGTTTTGAAGGCCATGTCTTGAAGAGGAGAGGTGGATTTGAGGAAATGAGGTGTGCAAGTATTGTTCTGGAATGCAGGTCCTAGTCGTTCAAGTAGACTTGCGTGGCATGAATCACCTTGGGCGATGAAGAATCCATAGGGTAATACTTGGGAGACTTTGAACTCAAGCCTTTAGTATCATCCCTAGAGGCTTCCAAAAGGTTGGCACGCAAGTTCCCTTGAGAGGGAAAGGGTGCGCTAGTGTTTCCATTTCCCTTAAGGGCTGGACACTAAGGTGCGCAAGTATTGATTAGTTCTAACACTTAGGCCTCATTCTTCCTCTTTAGAGCTTCCATTCTAGGTAAATAATTACCTTAGAAGTGTTTGGAAGACTTCAGACAAAGACTTGGGCGACCAAAGCTTGAATATGAGTTTTGGAAAATTTATCCTCGAAATGGGGGTCCTACAGGGGATATTTATAGTCCACTGGACACCTTGGGTGAAAAAAGGAATAGGGCACGCAAGTGACTTGCGCGACCCATATGTGGCGCACAAGTGACTTGCGCGACGAGCAGGATACTTGCATGACACCCTCCAAATGAGTTCTCGGTTCATCCCTTTGTCAATTTTTGATTTTTTTTCAAAGGGTGACCCTCATTGTGCCTAAGGTATTCCCCTTTTCCATTTGTTGGACTCTATGATGGAAAAGAGCATCAATAGTGGTCTAGTGTTTATTTCCGACTCTCGAGTTGATTTTGTGTACTGTTGTGCTACGCACCCATGTTTGGGGTGTTGTGTGGATGAGGCCTTGACTATTAAGATATCTATAATTTCATAGGTAACTTAATGAACAAGTATAAACTACTTTTTGGGATCGTTTCCTTGATCTAGGGCCACCCCATGGGTGTGTTTCCATTGTTTAGTCGTTTGGCCAGGATACCTATCGGTATGCCGTGATTATAGCATGCTTTGAGTTTTCTTGGGATAAAATGTATATAAATTTATTTCTTATGTGTTGGGATCAGCCCGGTTACTTGATTAGCCTGAGCATGGTGTTTTTATTAGCCTGAGGGCAAGGTTCTGTTTAGCCTGAGGGAAAGGTTTTGTTTAGCCTGAGGGCAACGTTTCATATGCCTGAGGGCAGTAGATTCCGTGCCTAAGGGAAATATCTCATATGACTAAGGGAAATATTTGTTATGCCTGAGGGAAATCACCTAAGGGTTTTGATTCTGATTACCTGAGGGTAAGGATTTGCATGTTTGAGGACACTGTTTACTTTGAATATTCATTGTGGTGATTTCTTATGTCATTCCTGCCAAGATAAAGCACATTCTTGGTATTATTTTTACCTTCTACTTGTTAGATAGCTTTTTGTGGTTTTTGCTGCGGCATTGTATAGGATATTGTCAGTCGAGGCCGGGTCTCAGGAACTTATAATTAAATTATATTGAATTGTAAAAAAATAATTAAATGGTAATGGAACTGGTAGGATTAGCTGCTTTTGATTACTTCCTAGATTACTGTATTTCATTATCATACAGTGTTGTTGCTCATTTTCACTGATAGTTTGGCATGGGCCTTTAGTGGTTGCCAACTAGGATTTATTTCACACACCATGTTTGGGTCATGTCTTGGGCCCAACAGATTATATTTCTACAGGTGTTGATAAGGGTAAGATTCCCTATACAGGTACTTGATTGTTGCAGAGGAGTAGGAGAGCATAGGACCGAGCTTAGTCTTGCGATGCTTCTGAGTTCCTACTGCAATATTTTGTTTTTATTTATTGTACTTTTACCTTGTTCTGTATTGTTTTAGATTGTATTTTATCCTATTTTGGATACTTTCTTAGAACTAGGTACATATTGCATCATCATATATATGATTGTTGGTCATCATCTACTTCAGTACCGTTTTCCATTTCAGCTTTATATTGCTAATTGTTTCCACTTTTGGTATGTTTGTATTTTCTCCGCTACGCTACACTTTGAAAAATGAGGTCATAGTTTCCCCACTATCATACCTAGGCCCTCACTGCTAGTTGTCAGCCTCTAGTGTTTGGGGAAATGTGCTTGAGGTCATGTGATCAACCGGGTTCGGGGCACCCGTGATGTGTCACCCGGATCCGGGATGTTACAAAGTGGTATCAAAGGGGTTTCTTTTCTTTGACTTACTATTTGGAGCCTATAGACGGGGATAGGATGTAATTGGTACTTGGTAATAAGCTGTGCTCGGGAGTAGCTAACCCGTGTATAGGGAAAATACAATTTACCTCGTGTTGTAATTTTCTGGTTTTGCAATTTTACAATTGATTTGATTTTCACCGTTGGGTGACGCACTTGTGGTGTGCTGTTTATATTTTTATATACTTGGGTTCTATTTAGTTGCAACCCAATGAGATGAGGGTATGCCATATCATGCATCATTTAGGCACATGTTATAATCACATTTCATGCATAGTTTCCATGCCATGTGGTGAATTAGAAATTGCATGTTGTTGTGATAGATTTTGTGCTATAAAAAATGCATGTTGTTGTGATAGATGACTTAATAAAATACCTACTATTTGATAGGGTATTGTTATGTAAGTTTTTGTGAATGAATTCCAAACTTTGGTTCTTGAGGATTATGGGCCCTCATCAACTGGAATTTGATGGATCATCGACTTGTTTACTTTGTTATAACATGTATAAGATGCCAAGCTTTGGTTCGCAGGGAGTATGGGCCCTCACGGATCAGAATTTGGAAATTTGGTGTTCTTTTAGTGGTTTTCTGGACTCCAGAGTAGTTTCTGAGGATTATTGTTCGGAAAAACCCAGAATACATGCCGTTTAATTTTGACTACACGTCGTATACTCTTCTGTTCGGGAAGAAATGAAAAAAAAATTAAATACACGCCGTGTAGTTTCTAAGCGTGTCATAGGCCGTGTAGGTAGAAACATGGGATGGGAAAACTCTAGAGGGAACACTCCGTGTATCAATTGTACATGATGTGTCATGTTGACTCGGTGTCCAGTCCTGTAACTAACAACATGGGTCGGTGAATCTCGTCTATTACACGTCGTGTACCTGTGACCGTGTAGTCTTGACCGGTAAGAGACCGTGTAGACTTGGTTGTGTGGCTGGGGAGACGAAGTGGTGTACACGCCATGTGTGGCTGTAACATGTCATGTACCTAGGGTGAGACATGCCCAGACCAGCATCATAACACGACCATGTAAGGGCCTAAGGGAACACGTTGTGTAGACCTTATACATGCCATGTAGTTTCGTTCAAAAGGGATTTGTGTGGATTAGTCATGTAGAAGGACTCGGAGAGGGGAAGAAAATTCAATTACATGCCGTGTGTAAGGACAACACGTTGTGTGTTAAGGGTGTTACATGACCAGTTCTGGCAGAAGTACATGCCCATGTGAAAGACTTAAGGGAACACGCCTTGTAGTTATTATACACACTGTGTAGTCTTGTTTTGTAAACCTTGAATGTTTTATTTCTCATGTTCTCTTCTAATGTTTATAGTTCTTAGTCCTTGATGATCTTGATCTAAGGCGTGTGTTAGACCTTGTAGAGTCATGCTGCTGAGATGACCTCGAGTTGTTCACCAAGATAGAAACAACAATTATACTCTAGAGATGGTAGGCCATGGGCTACCTATGGATCCTCCAGTAGTCCTAGATGCGGTTCCAGCTCTTATACTAGGCATAGGCACGGATGCGCAGTTTCGTGAAGGCTTCATGCGGTTCATGAATACCTTCCAGGGAGCACCGCCAGTTTCCACATCTATGGCAGAGCTGACACGTATATTTTAGCAGCAGTATCCACCTACGTTTTCATGGGATGTCGGACCATAGGTTGCGAAGTCATGGCTGGGTTCTATGCAGACAATATTCAAGCATCTAGAGACGCCTCCTGGGAGGAGGGTCAAGCCCGCTACATACATGTTGTGTGATTCCACCAAGAGATGGTGGGATGTTACCACCCAGACTGAGCATCACCGATACATGGCATGGGAAGATTTTCAGGTAGTCTTCTATGAATTTTTCTTTCCATAGACACTAAGGGAAGATCGAGCTCGGGAGTTCCTAAATCTGTAGTAGGGAACCATGTCATTGATGGACTATTCTGCCTGCTTCACCGAGATACAGCATTTTGTGCATGTTCTAGTGGGTGATGAGATGTTGAGGGATAGACGCTTTGAGGATGGTCTTTGATATGACATATGCACACTGGGGAATGTTTTCAGGTTGCCTACAGTGCATGTTATTGTGAACCATGCACTGATTACTAAGTGGAACCTACGGGAAGCTAGTGGTGCAGTCCAGGGTGGTTCGGTACCAGTTTTTGGTATTATTTCTACCGGTAATAGGAAGAGGCAGATGGATTTCTCTCACGGTGGCAGTACTAGCTGGAAGAATTCTTCAGGTGGCCAGATAATGTGCTATTAGTGTGGTAAATAGGGGCACAAGAGACCTCAGTGTCCACGTGACCTAGTGGAGTGTCGAGCTTGTAGCAAGATGGGTCATCTTCAGCATTTTTGCAGGGCGTTTCCACCACTTACTAGTGAGAGGGGTTCTGTGCAGACTCTACATGTAGGAGCAGGGCCATCATCTTCTTACCAGTTGGGGAATTGGAATACATCAGGACGTTCTGACCGAGGTGGTGGTCATGGTCATGGTAGCCAAACACCAGGATCTCAGAGACAGTAGGGCGGGTCAGCTCAGGGTAACCAGGCTGTGTCGCAGGGTTGCGGCACTGGGTAGGCATATGCAGTGCAACAGACCCAACATGAGTAGGATCTCAGACCTTCCACTATCAAAAGTACTATTTTAGTTTCTTCTGTTTTATCTTCATTACTTTTTGATACCGGTGTTACACGTAGCTTTATATCTGTGCCCGTTGTGGAGAGCCTTGGGCTCTATGTTTCTTCTTCTTCGGATATTATGATGCTAGGCCCTCCGTTGGGAATTAGAATGGAAGGTGTGCATCAGTGCAAGGAGTTCCCCCTAGAGGTTGGTGGGTGTCACTTTTTATGGGACCTCTATGTCTTAGAGATGACAGGATATGATTTCATTCTTGGGATGGACAGGTTGGTACCCTTTCAATCCTTTGTGGATTGCTATCGTCGCAGGGTGAGTTTTGTGTCACCAGAGGGTGGAGAGTTTCTATACAAGGGAGAATGGGATGTCTAGGAAAGTCAAGCTGGACCCGAGCATCATGGGTGAGGTAGAGTGACAGCCCAGATTACGAGTTTGTATCTAGATGACCAGAGAACTTGTCAAAATAATTTCCCTCCGGTGGTTAATCATTTCAGGGATATCTTCCCAGAAAACTTCTCAGGTCTACCTCCGGAGTGATAGGTGGATTTCTCTATTGAGCTTGTGTCAGGAGCGGCACCAGTGTCCATTACTCCTTATAGGATGGAAACACCAGAGTTGTAGGAGCTCAAGAAACAGTTAGAGGAGTTGAAGACAAAGGGTTTCATCTGACCCAGTACTTCTCCTTGGTGTTCGCCTGTCCTGTTTGCAAAGAAGGAAGATGGTACCCTCAGACTTTGTGTGGATTATCAGAAGCTGAACCAGATGACAGTCAAGAACCAATATCCCTTGCCAAGGATTAATGATCTTTTTTATCAAATTTGAGGAGCACGAGTGTTCTCAAAGATTTACTTGAGATCTGAATATCATCAGTTGCGCGTTAGACCATCGGACATACCTCTTACAGCCTTTCGGAGCAGATATGGTCTATACGAGTACTTGATCATGATGTTTGGACTCACAAACACACCACCAGTTTTCATGGCTCTGATGAATCATGTGTTCCACCCATATCTGGATTCTTTTGTGGTAGTCTTTGTAGACGATATCTTGGTGTACTCTCACACTTCACACGACCATGCCACCAATCTTGAGATCATACTGAGTATGCTGAGAGAGCATCAGTTATATGCTAAGATCTCAAAGTTCCACTTTTGGATGGACCAGATACACTTCCTGGGTCATATTATCTCGGAGGCAGGAGTGGCGGTAGACCCAGAGAAAGTGACAGAAGTAGTTTCATGGGAGCAGCCTAAGAACTTATTTGAAATATGAAGTTTCTTGGGGATAGCTGGTTACTACAGGAACTTTATACAGGACTTCTCCCACTTAGCAGTGTCGTTGACGGGTTTGAATAAGAAGGTTATGAAGTTCGTTTGGTCAGAATCTTGTGAGACATCCTTTCAGGAGCTGAAGGAAAGGTTGACATTAGCACCAGTCCTGATACTTCCAGATCAAGGGAAGATCTATACAGTTTACTGTGATGCATCAGGTATTAGTCTGGGAGTAGTGTTGATGTAGGGAGATTGAGTAGTTTCATACGAGTCTCGGCATTTGGGGCTACATGAGAGGAATTACCCTATTCATGATCTCGAGTTTGGAGCATTTGTTCATGTGTTACACTGTTGGAGACATTATCTATCGGGAGAAAATTTTGTGGTGTTTACAGACCACAAAATTATTAAATACATATTTACCCAGCATGACCTGAATTTGAGATAGTAAATGTGGGTTGAATACCTTCAGTCCTTTGACTTTGAGCTTGCTTATACACCTGGTAAAGGTAATGTAGTAGCTGATGCATTGAGTAGGAGGACTCAGATATAGACAGTGCAGGAGGCCAGTGGTGAGTGTAAGCTTATGTCTTTGTTCTCTAAGATGCATTTGGAGGTGCACGATAGTCAGGGTAGAGACTATCTTTCATCCTTAGCTGTGACTTCTACCCTGTTTCATAGATTGAGGATGAGACAACTATCAGATTCAGAAGGCCTAGTTCTACGAGATTCAGTGGCAAGTGAGGACCCTCCTCCCAGTTGGACAATAGGCGATGATGAGGTACTATGTATCCATGGACGAATGTGGGTTCCAGGGGATATACGTGAGGAGTTGATGCGGTAGTTTCATGCTTCAGCTTGGGTAGTGCATCTGGGAGTTACCAAAATGTACTGTGACTTGAGATGTTAGTATTGGTGGCTAGGTATGAAAAGATAGGTAGTTGTTTTTGTTACGATATGTTCCACCTGTCAACAGGTGAAGGTGAAGAATCATAGGCTAGCTGAACAGTTACAACAGTTACCCATTCCGGAGTGGAAATGAGATTATTTCGTGATAGACTTCGTGATTGGGTTGTCAAGGTCACCTCGAGGCAATGATGTCGTATGCTTTGTTGTGGACATACTTACAAAGGTATCTCACTTTTTACCGATCAAGAAGACCTTCGGTGTTGACGAGATCAGGTAGTTTTATATCTGAGAGGTAGTACATCTTCATGGGGTCTCTCATTCTATCATTTCAGATAGGGACACCCATTTTGTATCTCGTTTATGGCAGAGTTTTCAGAGGGCACTGGGTACACAGGGGCTTCTGAGCACAGCTTACCACCCTCAAAATGATGTCCAGTCAGAGCGTATGATATAGGTGCTTGAGGATATGTTGTGTGCACGCGTCCTGGAATTTGGGGGATCTTGGGAGTAGCACATACCCCTAGTCTAGTTTTCCAATAATTATAGTTTTCAGGCAACTATTGAGATGTCACCTTATGAGGATTTATATGGTAGGCCATGTCGATCACCTTTGTGCTAGTTGAAGGTGGGTGAGGCAGCTTTACTGGGACCACAACTTGTGCAGGAGGCTTCAGAGTAGGTCCAGTTGATACAGAAGCAGATAGCTACTACACAGTCTCTTCATAAATCTTATTCTGATCTCCGCAGATGACCCTTAAAGTTCGTGGTCGGGGATCAGGTTTTCTTACGTGTTTTGCTGAGGTTGGGACACAGGAGGATCAGAAGACAGGGTAAACTTTCACCGAGGTATGTAGGGCCATTTGATATTCTGATGAAAGTCATTCCGGTTACCTATCGATTGCAATTACCATAGAGGTATTGGGCCACGCACGACGTCTTCCATGTATCTCAGCTACGCCATTATCACTCAGACCCGTCTCACATTTTTCAGCCCGAAGAGATTGAACTTCATGTTGATGCATCCATTGAGGAGAATCTGATTCGCATTGTTGATAGGATCACGAATTTTCTTCGAGGTCGGTTAGTTCCTCTCGTACGGGTTCTATGGCAGCATGACCGAGTGCATGACAAAACCTAGGAGCAGGAGACTGACATACGTGCTCAGTGTCCAGAGTTGTTCTCAACTTTATCTTCACCACCCTTGGAAGGGAAATTCGAGGATGAATTGCTTTAAGGGGGGAAGTTTGTAAGAACCCGGTCCTTATTATTGAGGTATGGGTTTCTTCTTTTCCTTTTTCCTTAAGTGTTTTTGAGAAAACAATGAAAATGTGGGAAAAATCCCAAATTTATGGGTACATGCCATGTACTTTGGCTGTGTGGGGTGAGAATACAGGGCGTGTAGGCCTGTCGATGATGAAGGGTGTAAAAACTGACTACAAGCCATGTACTTAGTATATACATGCCATGTAATCAGTCAGCCGGTGAACGGTAAGGTAGTGGGAGTATCCGCCAGTGGAACGACAGTACACGCCGGGTACTTAGAAATACATGTCATGTAACCAAGTCGGCTGATGAACAGTGAGACGGTGGAAGGTGGCTGCCAGAGGAATAGTTAAAAAGATGGAACGTACATGCCATGTACTTGAGATTACACACTGTGTAGTTATGTTTTTTCATTATAAACTGGAAGTAGCCTCCTCATTAGGCAGAGGAGGTAGTGGGTTCATTTGGAGCACTGGGAGAGGAGGTCGAAGCCTGGAGGAGCTCTTGATCGCATGCCGGAACTCGGATTCTTCTGTCGTCGATCTCATTTGAACCGTGCGGGTAAGGTCTTCCCTCTACATGAATGTTTCCTTCCAATTATTTCCCTAAGGGAATTTATTTGAGTTTGAACGAGTAAATGTGTATCCCATATCTACATCATTCTCAAGTGATTCATGAGGTGTCGTTCACATATATCGATTAGAGGAGATCGAGGAAGGCGGTCTAGTGTTTATTTCCAACTATCGAGTTGATTTTGTGTATCTTGGTGCTACGTGACCATGTTTGGGGTGTCGTGTGGCTGAGTCCTTGACTGTTAATATATCTAGAATTTCATAGGAAACTTAATGAACAAGTATAAACTTCTGTTTGGGATCGTTGCCTTGATCCAGGGCCACCCCGTGGGTGTGTTTCCCTTGTTTATCCATTTAGCTAGGATACCTGTGGGTATGCCGTGACTATAGCATGATTTCATTTTTCTTGAGATAAAATGTATATAAATTGCTTGCTTATGTGTTGGGCACGGCCCGGTTACTTGCTTAGCCTGAGGGAAATGTTTTGATTAGCCTGAGGACAAGGTTCTGTTTAGCCTAAGGGAAAGGTTTTGTTTAGCCTGAGGGCAAGGTTTTGTTTAGCCTGAGGGAAACGTTTCATATGCCTAAGGGTAGTAGATTTTGTGCCTGAGGGAAATATCTCGTATGCCTGAGGGCAATATTCGTTATTCCTGAGGGCAATCACCTGAGGGTTTCAATTCTGATTACCTGTGGGTAAGGATTTGCATGTCTGAGGACACTGTTTACTTTGAATATTCACTATAGTGATTTCTTATGTCATACCTTCCAAGATAAAGCATAGACTTGGTATTTTTTTTACCTTCTACTTATTAGATATCCTGTTGTGGTTTTTACTAAAGCATTATATAGGAGATTGTCGGTCGAGGATGGGTCTTGGGAACTTATAATTCAATTATATTGAATTGTTAAATAGTAATTAAATGGTAATGGAACTGGTAAGAGTAGCTACTTTTGAGTACTTTCTAACTTACTGTATTTCATTATTTCACACTGTTGTTGCATATTTTCACTAACAGTTGGGAACAGGCCTTTGGTGGTTGCCTACTAGGATTTATTTCTCACGCCCTGTTTGGGTCATGTCTTGGGCCCAAACATATTATATTGTTGCAGGTGTTGATAAGGGAAAGAGTCCCTATACAGGTACTTGATTGTTACAGAGGATTAGGAGAGCATGGGACCGAGCTTAGGCTTGCGATTCTGTTGAGTTCCTGATGCACTGTTTTGTTTTGCTTTGCTGTACTTTTACCTTGTGTTGTATTGTTTTAGACTGCAGTGTATCCTGTTTTGGATACTTTCTTAGAACTAGGGACATATTGTATCATCATATATATGGTTGTTGGTCATCTTCTACTTTAGTATCATTGTCCATTTCAGCTTGATATTGATAACTATTTTTGCTTTTGGTATGTTTGTATTTTCTCCACTGCGCTACACTTTGACAAATGAGGGCATAGTTTCCCCACTATCAGACCCAGGCCCTTGCTGCTAGTCGGAAGCCTCTGGCGTTTGGGGAAATGCGCTTGAGGTCATGTGACCAACCGGGTTCGGGGAACTCTTGGTGTGGCACCCGAATCTGGGATGTTACAAATAGAGAAAATAAAATATAAATCAAATAAACATGGATAAATTCCCCAAAATAAACCTGATAAAAGACCCCCCGAAAGAACTAACGATCTGTGGGTTAACCTATTTGTGGGTTTATTTGTGTTCATCATTTGAATCCAAGAACAGGGAAGAAAGAATTGAAATAACAACCCCTACCTCGATCATCGACGAAGAGGGAGAGCAGTCGTTAGTCACGATTCAATCTCGCTGTGCAATGATCTACACATCGTTGTTCGTCGTCATTCATTGGGTATTCTCTAGGGTGGCTCCTCTCCAAAGTTCCAGAGCGTCCAAGGAAATTTTCCAGAGTTATGAGCATAACCCTAGGCTCTTGGTTATTTAAAAACAATTAACATATCATTGTGTCATGGAAATTTTTAAAATAAAATAAATTATTAATTTATTTTATTTCCTTTAAAACGTCCAAAAAATAACTTCTGCTGCCAACCCGTGTCGGTCGATGTTAGTCCCCACCTAAGGTAAAGTCACTAATATGAATGAAATGGTGCCCTGGGATTTCTAATATGGGAATCCATTTTAAATTTATCCCAATTTTTCTGTAAACTGCTTGTGTATGCTATTTAAAAGTTTAATTTATCTCAAATGTTTATTCCAGGCACTCTGGGCCTCAGAATCACACTTTGTCACAAAGCCTAGTCTCAAAATAATTCTATATAATATTTAAAAAAAATACATGGAAAATATGAGACATTACATTCTCCCCACCTTAGGGCTTTTACGTCCCCAAAAATCCAAAATAAAAGGATACTCAAACAGATGTGGGTACTGCACACAAATCTGAGCCTCCCGCTCCAACGTGCTCTTCTGAAGGTTCTTGTGCTACCACTAGACACACGCCAAGGGAATTTATCACCCATGATGGATCCTCTACTATCAATCCTTGATCTCCATTGGTTACTCTATGAATGTCACTCTATCCTCGATGTCCAGCTCACCCCAGTCGATGACGTACGATGGTTCATGCACGTACCTCCTCAGTTGCGACATGTGGAAGACATCATATACCTGGTGAAAATATGGTGGAAGAGCTATTCGGTATCTTGCCTATCCAACTATGTGTAGTATCTGAAAAGTTATAATGAACCTCAAAGACAACTTTATGCCCCGAGAAAATCTCTGTAACCCTCGTCAATGTGAGACCTAAAAGAATACATGGTCTCCCTCTTCGAACTCTAGAGGTCTCTGCTATCTCTCAGCATAAGACATTGTCAGCTTTGTGCAGTCTTCATCTGCTTTTGGATGATCTACACCTTCTCGGTGGTAGCTCGTATCATCTTTGGACCCATGAGTGTTAACTCTTCAGGGTCAGTCCAATAAAGTGGTGACCGGTAGGATCTCCCATATAAAGCCTCAAATGGTGTCATACTGATTGTGGAGTGGTACTTATTGTTGTACACAAACTCCAATAGTGGTTTGTGGTTCTCCCAACTGCGACCAAAGTCCAAGATATAGTCCCACAACATATCCTCCAGAACCTGAATGGTTCTCTCCATCTGACCATCTTTTTGGGGGTAGAACGTTGTGCTCAAGCGTAGCTGAGTCCCAAATGCCTCCTGCAATACCTTCCACAACCGGGATGTGAAACGAGCATCGTGAAATAAGACTATCTTTCAAGGGACGCAATGAAGCCGAACTATCTTCTATATGTAGAGGCATCCCAATATCTATATGGAAATCTGATCCCTGGTAGCTAGGAAGTTAACTAACTTGGTGAGTCGGTCAATGATCACCCATATGGAATGATGTCCCATGGACGTTCGTGGTAACCCATCACGAAGTCCATCAATATTCCATCCCACTACCACTTCAGCACTTCCAAGGGTGAGCTAATCCCACTAGAACCTAGTGCTCAACCTTCACCTATTGGCATGTAAGGCATCAAGAAATAAACTATGCTACTTCCTTATTCATACCTGTCCACCAGAACTAACATCGGAGGTCCAAGTACACTTTTTCCACTCCAGGATGTACCGTCAAGGGGGATGTATGAAACTCCCTCAAAACCTCCTCCCTCAATTCTACTAGCACAACTATGTATCCTCTTAAATGGAAAATATTCTCCCCACATTGATAATATCTATCAGGATCTTGTCCTGTGGATAACTGAGCACATAAAGTCTCATAGTCGATATCCCCTAGTTTTACCTCCCAAACTCACTGCGAGAGTGGAGGGGTAACAACCACCGACTGGAGATAAGTTGCATCCTACCTAACTAAAAAGGATAACTGCAGTGAGGAAAACTGCTCTAACTCCTTTCTCAGCAGTTGTGAATTCAATCTTTGATTGAGAGCATAAACTACTACGTTCCCTTTCCTAGAAGTATAGACTATCTCAAAGTCATAATCCTCGAGGAATTATATCCATCACCTATGTCTTAGATTTAGATACTTTTGTGAGAAAATGTACTTGAGGATCTTGTGGTTAGAGTAGACGATAAACTATTTTCCCATCAGGTAGTGTCACTACATCTTCAATGTGAATAATACTACTGCCATATCAAGATTATAGGTCTCATAGTTCTACTCATGTGGCCTTAGCTAGAACGAACCATAAGCAATAATCGTCTATCTCTACATCAGGACACATCTAAGCCCAGTCCCTGATGCATCGTAGAAAACTATGTACTCAACACCCTCTTATGATAATCTCAAGATCAGTGCACTCGTCAAACTCTACCTCAACTGCTGGAAATCCTTTTGGCACTTCTTCTTCCATACAAAAGGTTTCCCCTTCCAGGTCAAGGCTATCATCAGCGCTGATATCTGGGATAAATCTCCAGTAGTATCCTACCAACCCAAGGAAACTCTTCACCTCTTTAACACTCTGGGGTGGCTCCCATACTAACACCACCTCGACCTTAGCTAGGTCCACTACTACTCCATCTACTGAGATAACATATCCTAGAAAGTGGACCTCATGTATCTAGAACTAGAACCTCTAGATCTTCCCATAAAGTTGGTGCTCTCGGAGTATGTCTAGAACCATCCGCAGGTGTCTCTCATGTTCCTCATCTGACTCTGAGTATACAAGGATTTCTTTTATGAAAACAACTATGAACCGGTCTAAGTATGGATGGAAGATTAGTTCATAAGTCCCATAAACACTGCAGGGGTGTTAGTCACACTGAAGGGCATCACCAAGTACTCATAGTGACTGTAGTGGCATCTAAAAGTCATCTTCAATATATCATCATCTCATACTCGTAACTTTTGGTAACCCGATCGAAGGTCTACCTTCAATAACCATCATGCTCCACTCAGTTGATCGAAGAGGTCGTTGATCCTCGATAGTGGAAACTTGTTCTTCGCCATTACCTGATTCAAGCACTTTTAATCCATGAACAACCTCAAACTCTTGTTTTCCTTCTTGGAAAACAAAACAGAGGCTACCTAGGGTGAAACACTAGGTATTATGAAGCCCTAAATTTGAAAATCCTCCAACTGCACCCTCAGCTTGCAAATCTCTAAGGGATCCATCCGATATGCCAGTGAGGATATCGATTTCGTCCCTAGGTGTAAGTCAATTAAGAAGTCGATTTTTGAGTAGGTAGGTAATCCTAGAAAATATTATGGAAATACGTCCTTGTACTCCCCCACTAATGCTAGGAATTGAAAGCTCACAACATCTTCTGCTCTGAGGGTAAGGATATCCAACTCATGAGTGATCGGTTGCACCCTTATAAGCATGATTTCATTTTGTGATGTCTGGGTTTCCTTTTCATCAATAAAGGAAAACCTCATTCTATCACTGTATACAGACCACACTCTTTACCTAAAGCATTAAATTTGGGTATAGACCGAAGATAACCAATCAATACTGAGAATGACGTCGTAAGGCCTCGATGCTTCCACCAAGAGGTTCCAACTGAAACTCTTTCCTCCAAGGGTAAGATCACACTTTCATCAAAGATGTGTGATCATCGAGTCTCCTCCCATAGGTGTCTCCAAGAATAATAGTCGAGCCAATTGATCCATTGGAATCCCAAGGTTTCACACAAGACATGTGGAGAGGAAATAATGACTAGAACATGTGTCTATAAGTACGAAAGCTAAGGTAGAAAAGACACAGATCATACCTCAGATAATCCATGGAGTCCTTGGTTCGTATGCCTTGACCACATGTAGTTGTCCACACCCCTATCCCCCAACTCCCTAAGCCTAGTGCGGACCTCCTAGGGGCGGTTTTAGAAGTACATCAAAGCGCATGCCACCTCCTGCAGCTCTCCCTACTCCTCTTCCACATCCTCCGTCTGGTGGGTCTGCCTGCTCCACTTTTTTCCTCTTCCCCGGTGGTCCACCCACCACCTCCCTATCAGTAGTTCAATAGGTTGGTAAATATCTAGATATATTTCCTCTACCATCACACGAGTAGCATCTCCTCTCCCTAGGATGATTGGATCCATCCTAAGAGTCTTGGACCGTAGATCCCCTATCTTGGGTCCTCCTGTAACATCTCACATGTCTCGATCCTTATTCCTGATGTCGACTCCGTGCTACCGAGGTATCTGCACCTATCTTTCTGCTACTGACTGCCACTAGCTATCTCTGCTCAGCCAAAAAGATCTTGACCACCAAATCTCACTCGAGCACTCCTGCATAAGTTGAAATGCATAAAGGCATGACACTACCACATATGTCCCATCATAGACCTCGCTCGAAGGTCCGAGCTCTAAATCACTGATCCCTAACCATATCCATCGAGTACCTAGTGAGGTTGTTGAACCTCAATGAATAGTCAAGCACCATTAAACTATCTTTTTGGAGCTGAAGAAGCTCCTAGATACACACTACTCTTAGCGTAACAGGAGAGAAATCCTCTCTAAAGAGCTTCTCGAACTCCATCAATGAAATAGTCTCCTCGTCATGAATATTCATGGTCAAACTCCACCATAATACCACCAAACACTAAAGAAGGATCACTCCTAGGATCACCATATGGTCTGCTGGTGTCCTCACTAGATGGAAAACTCTGGTCACCACCTCAATCCAGTCCTCATCCGCTTAAGGTTTGGGCTCACCTCAAAACCCTAGGGGTCTCTATCTCTAAAACTAATGGAGCATGCTCATCCTACACTCCTCATCTAGTGGTATTATAGGTACCACGTGCTGCTCCACGGGTGGTGGTATAGTAGGTGCACCACCTGGAGGAAATTCATGGGGAACTAGTCCCTGAATTGAAGCCTCATCACTGAGGGGGTCATCCTCGTGATCGAGCTACTGAATCCTAGCAGGTATTCATCACGAAGGCATCTGGTAAGGAAACAAGATGTAACATAGTCAAAGAGTGTTTCTGGATGGCTGGAACTAAAGGGAATGGAAAACACAACCCATTTCTATATGGTGGATGTACCATTATTTTTTCCCCTACAACTAGTCTTCTCATGTACCGAGTCTAAAAGTAGGTAATCGAAGTCCTATTTTATGGTTACGTCGGCCACCCGCACCAACATTGTAAGCCCTGGCCTAAAATCCGAGCTTGAAACACTTAACACTATTTCCCCAAACCAATCCCATAGACTCTTTATCCTATGGTAGAACCAACCACCTATGATATCACTCTGTCATGACCCATCATAGTGGGGATCATGTCACGACTCCCCAAGCCCCCTCCAATAGGTCAGGGGTTGGTGACTAGCACTGATTAGGCATATCACTAACATGGGAGGCATTGCCTAAGTACCTGTACACACTCACACATCTCCAAGACCACAAATGTTGAAATGTAAAAGCCACTAAGGAACAAAATTCATGAATACAACTAAACCCAACCAATAGAGTATAAAGAAAAGTAAAGTGCAGAAATTAAACTAGGCCAGAACACAGTCCCACTAAAGAAAAGAGTCTACAAACTACAAAGTCTAACCTGTAAGTAATAAATAGGTACTAGGACTTCTATTCATGGCCATAGGAACACCTAGGCCTATAAGGAAGCTCACAAAGCTCAGTCCGGTTCTGGTCCGCCCTGGACTGCATCAAAAGGCTGCTTGTCAGCACAAGACACAACATGTGCGGGCAAAGCCCGTGCAGGGGTGAGTGTAACAATACTCAGTAGAGGACCTCAAAAACCAAAAAGAAATACACAAGTAAAGGTATAGTCATCTCTACAAGTTATATGTATATAGAACATATAACAAGATAAATATATCTAGATATACTCGAAAACTAGACCCGTAGTCTAGAGGTAAGTCAAAATGACAGCATACCCACGCTAGGGATTCATTTCGAAGATTCCACAAAGCACTCATCCAGGATAACTCACTCCATGAGTCTGATACCTCTGATGATGTTCGTCCAAGAATTAGGTTCATTGGTAAGTTTCAAGAGAGAGATAGACACACTAATAGATCTGAATAGAGAACATATACATTCATTCAAATAGAACTAACTCCTGAGTGGGGAAATATCACGATACATGGATGGGGATCACTGTCAGGGGAATAGCGTATAGCACGAATCATCCAGATTCACCTTCTAAGAAGAGGATCGGTGTCCTGTAGAATTGTTCACATCGATTCCTGACTCTACCTAGGGTCAAGAATGGGTATAGGATCTCACTCCATGCCTCTTAGAGGGATTTTGAATCTATCCAGAAAGTCCTGCTGAAGATATCATACTCCTATGGATGGAAACGATACCTAACCTTTAGGGGAATTAGAAAAGTGGGAACTAACCCAAATGAGACTTTTACAAGGAATAGTTTACAAGGATATCAATCCATATAGAAGAGAGTACAAGGTGTGTGGCAAGGTCACACGCCACGTCCCTTGAATTTGGGTACTTCTTGTGTGCAACGGCCTGATCCAGAAGACATGTCGTGTAAAAAAGAGCATACATGGCATGTAGTGATGGTCACACACCATGTCCTATTATCTTGGGTCTTCTCTATGTATGTTGAGCATGTTCCCGTGCACGGATTCGACCCATGTTTTCCAACCTGGGTACTGGTACATGGGGTAACCCCCATAACCGGTCTGATATGGCCATGTGGTGGAGTACATGTCATGTACTCTACCCCGTGTCCTTGTATCATACGAGATACACATAGAGTCCCATGTAAGGACCCACATGCCATGTGGTAGTTTTTACACACTGTTTCATCACTTCCTGTATCGCAAAACCCTAGCTGCCATAGAGCCAACCCCACACGTCGTGTTCTTCGCTATTTTCCAGAATCTCTATTCCTTGTTCAGCGCTTCGGGTGATCTTATATCTCTCAATCCAGCTATTTTTTTTCCTTGAAACTTAATATCTAAGGTCTCCCCACCATACCATCAATTTTTTGGGATGTTTCAGGTGTTCAATCAGCTCATAAAGTATGTTTTGATCATTCGTGCGAAGAACGGTTGAAGAAAGATTTCTTCTGATCCATGTAGATTTATCATCCTCCATCATCATCACACCTCCATTGGGTCATCATGATGTTGGATCTTCAGTTTGGGATCGTTGTGTTGCAAAACAGATGCACAACGATCTGTTTTTTATAACCCCATGAAGAATGCGAAGAACATGGGGTCAAAAGGGGGAGAAGAAATCCAAATAAAAAATTGAGGAATGAACCTCCACCTTCATTAGTAAAATCATTGATCTGTTCCCATTAGAAGGATAAAACAGAGAAAATAAAATATAAATCAAATCAACATGGATCAATTCCCCAAAATGAACCCGATAAAAGACCCTCCCTCAAGAACGAAATATCTACGGGTCAACCTGTTTGTGGGTTGATCCACATTCATTATTTGAATCCAATAACAGGGAAAAAATAATTGAAATAAAAACCCATGCCTTGTTCATTGATGAAGAGGTAGAGCGGTCATCGGTCAGGATTTGATCTCGTTGTGCAACAATCCACGCGTCGTGATTCATCATTGTTCGTCTGGAATTCTCCAGGGTGGATCCTCTCCAAATTTATAGGGCATCCAAATAAAGTTTCTAGGGCTATGATCCTAACCCTGGGATCCTAGTTATTTAAAAAAAATTAACGTGTCACTGCATCATGGAATTCTCCAGGGTGGATTCTCTTAATGGTTTAAAGATTAATTTGAAATTTTCCATGTTTATTTTAAAATAAAATTTTCTCTTTAATATTTGGGAAATTTAATATTTTTAAAAGTTATTTTCAAAGTGAAAACATTATTTTCCTCGAGAGTTTTTTTAATGATATTTTAATGGTATTTTTATTCATCAATGACAAAATAACATTGATTATACTTAAGTTTTACTGGGTATATGGCCCAATGATACCATAATTATTCTTTCCCTATGTGTTTTATTATTATGATAATAAGATTTTTATGAAACTCACTCTTTTTCCATGGGTTATAATATGAGTAATTGATAAAATGATTATGAAACTCATTTCTTTTCCATAGGTTATACCATAATGAAATGTTTATGAAACTCATTTAATTTATATGGTTTATCCTATGATGATTGTTCTATGATATTTTGAAATTCATGTGTATTATTTTCATTACATGATGGGTGGGATCGAAATTATGTAACCCCCCAATGCATTGGGTAAAGATGGATAACTCATGAGTAAATATGTTGTGTGTAAACCTGATTACATGTTCATTATTTCATGCATGGATCTAGATTTTCTGTCCATAATATTAATCATGGCCCTATTTTTCAAGTCCATAATACTAAGAAAGGGCCTAGATTTTATGTCTTTAAGATTAAGCATGGGCCTGGTTTTCATGTCCATAATTTTATGTGTGGACCTAGATTCCATGTCCATAATATTATGCATAGAACTAGTTTTCATATCTATGAGTTTATGTGAGGTCCTGACTACATTTCCTTAACTTAATGAGTGAACCTATTTCTATTTATACATGTTCACAATGTTATAATCCAATCTTTAACAACATTCCTATGTCAATGTTATGCTCTCATGGATTATGTTCTTTGATTCCTTTATGATTAATATCTTATAATATGTAAATATTTATTCTATGACTCAAGATTATGATCTTTTCTATTTAGGGTATGGTTTTAAAATGTTAATATAATGTTCTCATGCCTTTATTTTCATATTATTCATATGTGATCAATGATATCTCCCTTTTTTACCCTTACTGGGCATCTGAGCTCACCCTTTCTTATGTTTCCTTTCCCAAGGTTATGAAGAAAGGTTTTAAGTAGGGTGTGTCTAAGAAGAGTGCTATATGATAAGATATTTATGGGATATGGTGAATATATTTCAATAAATAAGAATATTGTGTATCTAGTCTCGAAAGACACTAAATCTATATAGTCCATAGGCATGTATTTTGTGAATTATATTGAATATTTATCTAAAAGTTGAAGTGTTTATGTATGTAAATCATGGGTCACTATGATTGGTATCAGAGGATAATTTTATAAAACCTTTGAAAACTAGGATGAGAAAAAATTAGTGAGAATTATAAGGATAAATCTAACTATAGGAATATATCCTAGAATTTTGGTGAAGGATGAAGTGAGTGATTTCCAAGAAATTACATCCATGTCTATATACTATAAGTGGATGTGGCTCTAGAATAGTTGTACCTAGAGGTAATAACTCTGAAAAGGGTGCATTTGGATTTGATATGATTGTCACCTGATGCACGATAATGGGCCTTTCTGCACACCTAGTTTTAAACACCTGGGGGTTTTCTTTGGAAATTCACAAAATATTTATAAACCATCATGAAGGATTTGAATAAATTATGAAATTGAATAAAATATTTTAATCTTAAGGTTTTATATATTAAAATAAATACATTATTATTTAAACATCCTATAAATGAATTTTCATAATTGTGTGGTTTCCCACTATGATTATTGTTTCTCACACTATGATTTTTGGTGTTAGTCAATGAATAGAAATTGAAAGAATAAGGTTAATGATAAATGTGATGGGAAATGAAATTATTTTACTCCTAAGTGACCAAATGTTATGGGATCTAGTATAAAAAATATTTTTTTATGATCACACAAATTTCTCAAGCTATGAATCATGCTGAACTTCCAAATGACCAAAGGAGAGAAAAATGTTATGTTAATTCCTTCATAAAGAAACTCCCAACTTATTTTAGTGGTTTCAATGATCCACTAGTTGATGAGAAATGTATCATTACAATTTAAAATATATTTTCCATTATCTGGTGTTTAGATCATAAAAAATCATTTTGGTTGTTTATCATTTAAAAGGTGAGGCAGATCAATGGTGGAATCTTATAAATAATATGAGGTAATAGGATGAAATTGAATCCATGGAATGGGATGAGTTGAAGAGATTATTTTTTAATAATTACTTTCCTCATATTCTTCATTCAAAAATAGAGAATTAATTTCTTGAGCTAAAGTAGAAGGATGATGAATATGTTGGTACTTATGAGGAAAATTTTACAAGAATTGTGAGGTATACTTCTAGAAATATCATCTAACCTAAAAGTAAGGTTGACCAGTTCTTTAGTGGATTAAAACCAAGTTTCTAAATGGAATTATCCATAAGGTACTTCAGTATCTATGAATAGATCATTTGATGTGGTATCAAGGTGGAAATAGATATTATAGTTACACATCAGTCTCATGGTTTTGATAAGAAAAGAAAGATGGAATTCAAGGGAAACTTTAAAAACCATGGAGAGAAGAATATGATATTTCCTTAATGCTCAAATTGTGGAACAAAACATAGATAAAATTATCTTAAGGGGATTAATAAATGTTTCAAATGTGGTAAGTAAGTTCATCAGGCAATCAAATGTTGAAGTGATGGGAATAAGTTAGTTACTGATGCGAATAGAGATAAAGCTCCATAGAATGAACCAACCACACTCTATTGTTTCAAATATAAGGAGTATGGTAATTATAATAACCAATTCTCAAATCTAAAGTTTAATGATGATGATTGATGTTAGTGACCTCTTATGCTGAGAGACAAAGGGAAATCTTATGTGATCATTATTTATGATGAGAGTTGTAATAACAACATGGTGAAAGGTATACTTACCATACTCTCTATAACTGCTAATGAATTATTTGACTCTAGATATACCCACTATTTTATATATTAATAATTTTCTTAGGGTGTCATAGTACCATATTAATTATTATATTTTGAATTAATAGTAAAAACCCCTAGTGGTACGATGATCGCATCTCAAGTCTATGATTAATATCTAGTTGATGTTTGTGGGAATGAGATTCCTAAAAATATCATTATTCTCTCTATGGTTGAATTTTTTTATCTAAGGCTTAGATTTGATTTCTATATATAAATCCCACATCAATTTATAAGGAAGGGAAGTCACTTCTGATAAATTATAATCTTCTATCAGTGTGATGATAAATATGAACTTCCTATGGAAGTCACATTCATTGTATGGGTATTAATTCCTATTAAAAGGGGGTTTTTATCTCATAAGGTTAGGAGGAAACTCAATATTGATAATATGTCTATTTTTTGGGAGTTTTTATACCTTTTTGGAAGAGTTTCCCAGTATTCCACAGAGTCATGAAGTTGAGTTCTCAATAGAACTTGTACCTAGTGCTAAGCCTATTTCAAAGAATATTTATAGAATAGACCTATTTGAATTGCATGAATTAAAGAATAAAATATAGTAAAATATTAAAAAGGGATTTATTAATCCAATTGTGTCACCTTAGGGTGTATCTATTCTTTTTGTTAAGAAGAAATATGGATCAATGCAAATCTTCATTGATTATCAGGAACTGAGCAAGATCGTAATCAAGAAAAATTATCTTCTATCCCATATTGATAACTTGTTTGATCGACTACACGGAGCTCAATACTTTTCCAAGATTTACCTTCATTATAGATATAATCAATTGAGGGTTAATAAGGAGGATATACCCAAGAAAATATTCCATACAAGGTATGGAAACTATGAATATATAGTGATTCTATTTTTTCTTACTAATGCCCATGTTATCTTCATTGATTTAATGAATAGAGTATTTAGAGATTACCTTGATCAATTTTTGTTAGTATTTATAGAAGATATTATTATATATTCAAAGATTTAGGAAGATTATAAATATCACTTGATAATTTTACTTAGGATCCAAAAGAAGGAGAAACTATATGCAAGATTTAAAAAGTGTAAATTTTTCATATAATCTCAAGAGATGGTATATCTGTAGATCCATAAAAGATCAAAGTTGTTGAACATTGGCCTAGGACAACCACTATGACTGAGATACAATGTTTTCTTGGTTTGGATAGATATTATTGATGGTTTATGGATAATTTATCATGACTATCTAATCTACTCACCAAGTTAAGTCAAAATGGAGCTAAGTTTCATTGGATGGATGAATGTGAGGAAAATTTCAAGGAACTGAAGAGAAGGTTATTCGGTGATCCTATTCTTACAATTACATTTATTAGAGAAGGGTTTTCAATATATATTAATGTATAAAACAAGGGACTAGGTTGTGTTCTCATATAGAACTAAAAGGTGATAGCTTATGCCTTGAAATAATTGAAGGTTCATGAGTAAAATTACCTAACTCATTAATTAGAGTTTGTTGAGGTAATTTTTACATTAAATATATGGAGGAACTATTAGTATAGATAAAGGTGTGGTATATATAATGATCATAATAGTTTAAATTATATATTTAAAGGACTAGTTTGGGATAATCCTAACACTGAGAGGGGTTGAATCAGTGTTGGTGGATTTTTAACCTTTTACATCAATATTGGGGGATTTTTAACCTTTTACAACTTTCTATCCCTTTAACTATTTGACTAGTTAGGATTTCAATTCTCTTATTCTATTTTTCCCTATTTCATGAAAGTATATGAAAGTCATAAAATATAACACATGATATTTTTACAAGGTTCACTACTCAATGAGATTATTTATTCCTTTTCATTTATGGTTATGACTAGTACACATATTCTCCATTATAATTTAGTATCAGTTTAGAGTGTTATAGATAGGGAACAATTATTATCCAAGTGTGTGTACCTACACATTAGGAGGGGGAATGAAACAATTATTCTTCCCTAGACTGGTGATGACTTGGTCCAACTTTCATCTCCTCGCTGGTTTTTTATATTGCCTATAAAGATAGTATTCACCTTCTTTTTTAAGGTAATTTGTAACACCAATAAAATATTCCATCATATGAGACTTTGATTTGATGTCACATTGGTACATTGATCTTCCACTTCTTTACTTTCTACTTGCTCAATAGTAGGGAAAAAACCCTTCTTCTTATTCATAGAAGAAAACTATAAGATATAATTTATTCTTATTCTATCAGTCATAATGATATGAATAGGTTGTGGATTAATAAATATAATTATCCCTGACACAAATGATAATAAACTAAATATATATTGGACAGTCACTTTTTCTTCTTCTCTCTTTCTTATTTAGTGAAAATAGAATGCACTAAAAGTTTTTCTTCAAATCTTTCTAGAATCATGGACTTATTTTACGATTATCAAAACAGTGAAGTTCATCTCAACTTAGAATCATCACAATAAATTCCTCTTCAGTTAGAATGATATGAAAGTACATTAGATTGATTATCTGATAATTCTTCTTCAACCCAAATAATATTCACTGAATAAAGATTGGGAACCCACTCTCTTCCTTTTCTCTATCTTATCTTCGTGCAAGTGTAACTGTTAGTAACCACTTCTTATTGGTGTAAAAAAAATTTAATGCAACTTAATCACATCACAATTTCAATATTAATTCATGCAAAAATGATCTTGCATAAACTCAAATTCTTATCTTCTTGAATTCTTAACTCAATACATGCACAGTATATGTTCATTGAACATATCCATTTTTATCTTTATCATTTTATGTGTTATGTATTCTTTTTGAGTTAATATTTTATGTATGCATGTTTACTTATTCATGTTTCATGCATGCCTTCAAGAAGTATTTATATACTATGTGCATTTACTATCTTGGTTTATCTCACCTATACATGAAAACATGCATTTTATCCTTCACAAAAAATTGGCATATAAACACACTTATCTTATGTATCATGCAAACAGAAGTATGCACTTCCTTTTGTAAAATTTTCATAGACAGTTCATGATTTTTCTTCTCATACATGAAACATGGTCATTATAGATGTATCTTCCATTGCTCAAGCTATAAGGCCTTAACATGGAACTGTGATAATACAAGCTTCTTTTAAATACACTAAAGTAGTATTTTTTCTTCTTCATGTAACTCAGTGGTAGTATGATACCAAACAATGGCTTGAAGTTCTATTTTTCTTTACAAAGAACAATGAGGGTATATAAACACTAGTCACATGTCTTCATCTCTTCTTCATGTAGAATTTTTGTGGTCCCTCTTTTCATACTTGAATGGATTGTAGAACTCCCCTTCTTTATATATCCTATGAGGATCATGGATCTACACTCCTTTAAATAACTGAAATCTAGGGGATACTCTATTTTTAAAATAAAAATTAGAGCTCTTAAGAATACACAAGTGGAAAAAATATTTTCATCAGTGGTTCATAAATATTTATAATCAAATGATTTTCGCCTTTGGTTTGTTTAATCACCAACTCAAATATTAAAAAAATCATGTGAATCACTGGTTTTGAATTCCCAAACATCTTGGATTTTCATTATTCAAATTCGGGTTAAGTGACATCAAATATCACATCACCTCTTCATATATGATGAAACTCTCTTAGGTTTGGAAACAACTCATCAGCATGCATTCAAGAGAAGTTTCATGAATGCACAATCTTGAACTCCTTCATTCATTTTAGAGGCTCAAACAGCCTCTAAAACTTCTTTTTCATTCATCCAGTCCTTATTCTTTGAGTTCTTAATCGTATAAGCATACCATAAAACCATCCATGCATGTTCGAATCATTTTTTGGTGAGATTTAATTATGTTCTCAAGATTAGAATGATCGGGGATGTTGGGTTCTTGGTGAGATGAACTTATGGAAGACATACATCTATCGAGCATCGATAGGTTGAAGAATATCAAGGGATTTGATCATGCAGTTGAGATCAATCGAATTGAATTGCTAGAGTTATGTCCATATTTTTCGAATAGAGTAATAGTAGATTTTTCATAGCCATCCCACAAGGAATCTCAACATGGATGTGATCTTCTATTTTAGCCATGTTGTTCCCATCGCTTGCTCGAGCTGACACTAAGGTCAGCACCCAAATATACAGTACACACCATAAACCTTGTCTCTATGAGATATTATCCCAATATATGTTCACCCTTAGGGAATGTGCTTTGTGGGCCTTATACACGGACCCACCCTTTTGGAATGTGTTTTCTAGGACTACTCGATGTAGAAAACAAGAGGATTTTATTTAGACAACAAAATCTCATGAACTTTATCTTTATCAAGTGGTATATTTTATTTTCCTTTTGCACTGGCCTCATCTTGTGCATATTCCATTTTCCCTATTCTTTCCAAATATTTTTTCCAGATAACTAACATTTCATTAGGAACTGTGGAAAAAAAATTGGATCTTCCACATGGGTCCATCAGAGTGCCATCCTTTTTTTCAGTTATTTTATATGCACTTTATTTAACTTCTTATATTTGAAATCCAAGGACTTCTTAGCTTCATTACATGAAATATTCTTGGGATAATTTGGTTCAAAACATTTCTATGATTTCTTACCAAGGTATATTGTTCATTATTTTCCAAATTTGGTGGTATTGTTTTCTTATCCAATTTGGATACATGTTGAGATGATCATGTACCAATCTTGTGAACACCACCATTTCATACATCATGTATATTTTCAATATTTCAAAATCTATTTGAAGAATACAAATTTTTATGGACCTGTTGATGCTTTTTATTCATATCTAGCTTGATCCCATTTAACATGGGAATTATTTTTGATTTATTATTTAAAATATTATAACAAAAATATTGTGGATAATACCCAAATCTATTTTAGTGCCAACATTGACCCGCAAATATTGATTTCCTGATATCTTCTGTATAATTTTTTTGGGTATTTTCCATGAATTTTTGTGATCTTTGTGGGGAACCAGATTCCACACTCCTTTTACTATATACCCTAATCATGGTAGTATGATTATTATCTTCTTTATTAATCCATAAATGTTCAAAATTTGTTTTAAAACCTACATTTTTCATGATAATAGGTTTAGAAAAATTATTACAAGATGGTATAGATGGTAACTTTTTCTTCATAGCTACTTGGGATAGATCCTCAAAATATTTCATGATCTTCTTATCACATGTTAGAGGTTTTTTAATTTTATAATCCTCTAATGATTATTTTGTACTAGTAGAAATTGTCCCCTTATTTTGTGAAGACTCATTATGTGTCTTCTCAAGATTGGAAAATTGAACTTCCAATTATGGACATTTCATATTGAGGATGATTTTTTGATCTTCAATCATAATCATATTCTCTTCACAAGATTTCTTCATTCTTTCAAACTCACAGCTTAACTTTACTCTGAATCAAAGAGTCAAGTTCCTTGATCTTTATAGAATTTACTTAAAATTGTGAATCCTTACCATCAATGTTGTTTTTAAATCTTTATTCAAGTGAATGGATTTGTTCTTCAAGAGTAATATTGGATCCATATTTCCCTTAAACTTCATTGATCCATTTTGAGAAACTTATTTCAAGTTTCCTATTTGTTTCTTCAAAGAATTAAATATATTTGGATAGCTTTAAACATTCAAGAAATTTTATTTTCAAACACTTATCTAAAACATTAGCTTCTCCTTCCAGCTGGGTGATATCTTCTTGCATAGATTGAAAGACTCCACAAACAAGGGAGACTTTTTTTTGGGAATATAATGAATAATATTACTTAATATATCAATTGATATATCTTGATAAATTTTAGATATATCATCATCAACGCTTGTACTAGGATCTTTATTTTTAGGAAAAAATTAAAATGTACTAACAAGAACCTATTGATCACTCGAATATATTGATTTACTTATGGAGGAAGGCTTTCCTTCTCCTTGGTGGAAAATTTAGACACCAGAACTTTGCTTTCCAAGATGGAAATGTCTTCATTGTTAGTAAGGAATGGAGTAACAGATAATTCCCCTCCATTAGATAATAGGGACTTCTTCAAATTTCACTTCTCTTTCTTTCTTCTAATCATCATGGTCTTGGAAGAAATAGACTTCTACTCATAGATAACTAAAACTTCCCTTCATTATAAACATAGAAAGAAAATAAAATCTCAAAAATAGAATAACTACAAAGTATAAAATCCAAAAAATGTGAACCAAGTCTTTGATACCACTTAAAAGGATCAGTTTAGGATATGATGAACACTGAGAGGGGGTGAATCAGTGATGGGTACTTTTAAAACATTTATAACTTTTTATCCCTTTACCTCTTTGACCTGTTAGGATATCAATTATATTATACTCATTCCCTTGTCACATTAAATTATATAAAATTAGTAAAATATATCACATGATATTTTTCAAGGTTCATTACTAAATGATAGTATCTAGTCCTTATAATGTGTGGTTATGATTAGTAACCAGATTCTCTACTATAATTTAGTATCAGTTTGTAGTGGTTTACCTTTGGGATAATTATTATCAAAGTGTGAGTCCCTACACTTTAGGAGGTAGGAATGAAACAATTCTTATTCCCTAGATTGGTGATGACCTAGTCCAACTTGCATCTCCTCACTGGTTCTTTATACTGCCTCTAAATATAGTTTTCACCTTATTTGTTAAGTTAATTTTTAATACCAAGAAATTCTTCCACCAGATGAGACTTCGGTTGGATGTCATAGTTCTACTTTGATCTTATACTTCTACACTTGATAATTTCTTGGTATAAGGAAATAAACCCTTATTATTCATCACAGTAGTAAACTTTAGACTATACTTTAATCTTATTCTATTAGTCATAATGATATGAGTAGGTTGTGGACTAATAAATAGAATTATCCCTAACCCAAACGATAATCAACTGAATATAGATTAGCAAATAACTTCTTCTTCTACTCTCATTCTTCTTTAGTAAAAAATCGATTACATTAAAACTTCTTCTTCCGATATTTCTAGAATCATTGGATTCATTTGTGATTATCAAAATAATGAATTTCAACTCAACTTAGCATCATCACAATAAATTCATCTTTAGTTAGAATGATATGCATGTATAATATACTGATTATATGAGGATTATTATTCAACCCAAATGATAGTCACTTAACAAATATTGGGAAACCACTCTCTTTTTTCTCTCTCTTATCTTCATGCAAGTACAACTATGAAAAACCATTTCTACTTGGTATAAAAAAATATTTTTGCAACTAAATTGCACTGCACTTTCAATATTAATTCATGAAATAATTATCTTTCACAAACTCATATTCTTATCTTCTTGAATTCTTAACTCAATACATGCACAGTTCATGTTCATTGTACATCTCCATTTTTATCTTTATTATTTTATGTGCTATGTATTCTATTTGATTTAAGATTTTATGTATGCATGTTCACTTCTTCATATTGTATATACAAATTTGGGAAGTATGTATATAATTTCTATATTTACTACCTCGGTTCATCTCACCTATGCATATAAACATGCACTATATCCATCATAAAACATCGGTATACTCATGTACTTCTCTTCTGTATCATGAAAACATAAGTATGCACCTCATTCTGTAAATTTTGTGCAAACAGTGTGTGTTTGTTCTTCCCATACTTGTAAGACAATCCGTGTGCATGTATATTCTATCATGCAAGCCAAAATTCCTTTAAATGGAATGGTGATAATACAAGATTCATGTAAATACACTGAAGTGGTATTGTTTATTCTTTACATAACTCAGTGAGAGTATGATACTTGGCATTGGATCAAGGTATTGTTTGTCTTCACAAAGAACAATGAGGGTGTATAAACACTAGTCACGTGTCTATTGATCTTCTTCAGACAGAATGTGCACGGTTCTCCTTCACATACCTAAATGGGTCATAAAACTCCCCTTATTTGCATAGCCTAGGAGGCTCATGGATATCTTCTCCATCGCATGACAAAAATTCATAGGATCCTCTATTTTTTAAATAAAAATTAGAGCTCTTAAAAATACATCAGTAGTATAAATATTTTCTTCCTTGGTCCATAGATATCTATAGGCAGATGATCATTGTGTTTGGTTCATTTAATCACCAACTCAAATCCCCCAAATTATGTTGTGTGAATCACTCGTTTTGAATACCTAAAAACCATGGATTTTCATCCTTTGAATGTAGATTAAGTGATGAAGAATATCATGTGTCCTCTTCATACATAATGAATCTATCTTCAGTTTTGGAAACAACTCATAATTTTTCATTCAAAAAAAGTTTCATTAATGCACAATCTTGAACTCCTCCATGAATATCGGAGGCTCAAACAGCCTCTGAAACTTTTTTACCATTCATACAATCTATGTTCTTCGAGTTATTGATCATATGAGAATCATATAAAACCATCCATACATGTTCGAATCATATTTTTAGTGATATTTAATTACACACTCGAGTTTATCATGATCAAGGACATTGGGTTCTTGGTAAACAGAACTTCCAGTAGAAAAACATATATTGAGATTTGGGAAGTTGAAGATGATCGAGGGATTTGATCGTGTGGCTGAGATCAACTGAATTGGATATCCAATTTTTTTTTGTATTTTTAAAATTGAGTAACATTAGTGTGTACACATCCATCCCACATCAAATCTCAACATGGTTGGGATCTTCCATTTTAACCATCTTTTTTCCATCGCTTGCTCTAGCCAGAATCGGGGTCAGCACCCAGATACACAACACACACCACGGGCCTCATCCCTATGGGCTACTAGCCCAATATTTGCATGTCCTTTGGGGTTGTTCTATGTGGGCCTTATACATGGGCCCAACCGCACCTTGTGGATACTATTCACACCCTAAACCTTTTCCACCCATGGGTTTTTCAGGGCTGCTCCCTTGGAAATGGTAGACCTTCAGGTCCCACATGTGCCCTTGGTTGAGTGTCCTAGGCAGCTTATTAGTTGGCCATATTTTTTATATAAGTCCTACCAAAAATATTCTAAGTATAGAATATATTTCAAAGCCTTTCCCATAATATAAAATTCCATCCCATAACTCTTCTTACAAATTCTTCATAAAAATTATATTTTGTATTATCTTCTTTAAATACTTCTTTATGAAAGTTAGAATCTAAATGTTCTTCAAGTAAGATCTTTCATGGTTCTCATACAATAGTGAAATTTTTCATGACCTTCTTCAAATCCCCTTATTCCATTCTCTTTGGAATGTAAATTCCAAATAACTCTTCAACACCCAATAAAATTTCTTATTTATTGTTGTAAATAATGTGTTACCATTGACACATATATTTTGACATGAAGATCAGTTCACTAATCATCATAGTTACTATGATAATTGTCTAATAATGAAATCCAATTTCATTTACTGAATCCATAACAATTCTCCAAGCATCTCTATTGAAACTCAAAGTATTCAAACCATTTATATGGCTCTTCAAATTATAAGACTTGGTCACTTAATCCAAGATCCATCAAATTTGGAACTTTTTTATTATATTGAAATTAATGAAATATTTCTATTTCATTCACCACCATTGACAACCAATGACAATCACTAAAAACAAATATAAAACATACAAAAAATGGGCTCTTCATATATTCACACATAAAGAGTTGAACATTCACTAGAAAAGATGGTTGGATCTGAATAAAGATTATTACTACTCAATACATTACCACCCTAGGAAAGAGAACAAGGTGGAAAATGATTTGAGTCAAAAGGATCAGTCTAGATTATCCATGATGAGGATCACAAAAGATTCAATTTTTATGTATTTGAAAATGATGGATCTGTAAATCTTGAAGGAAGGGGAGAAATATTTTCTTTCTCAACTGAGTTTTCAGCCATTTATCCAAGTGAATATTAAAGAGGTGAAAAATAAATATGTAGAGCTGTAGAACAAGGTTAAAAATGTTATTGAGTTCAGCCATGATTATGATGGAATGTTAAGGTTCATGAACCATGTATTAGCCAACAAGCCTGTACCCTAGTGGTACTGGATCCTGCTTGGAACCCAAAAGACCCAGGATCAAATCCGGGCAAGGGAGAATTTCCTAAGTACTGTAGCAGTACTATAGCAGGCACTGTAGTAGTACTGTAGCAGTGGTGGAACTATATCAGCGGCAACACTGTAGCGGTGGAGGGACTATAGTAGGAACTGTAGCGGCGGCTGTACTGTAGCAGGTGTTGTAGCTGCATGTGCATTGTAGCAGTACTGTTCATAGAGGGGTCCTTTGGGCAAAAAAAATGGGCTCTCAAGCCTTGTATTCAGGCCACTTGGCCTTGGGCCTTCGGGCTATGTAATGGGTCACCCTCTACCCAGTTTAAATAGGTCTTTGCTTTAAATAATAAATTGAAAAAAAAATAAACCATGTATGAGTTCCATCCATACCAGATTTGAAGAAGTATTTGTTAGAGGAGACTCATAGCTATTCATTATCTATTTATCCTAGATGTATAAAGATATATAGATATCTGAGATATCATTTCTAGTGGGATGGTATGAAGAGGGACGTTTCATAGTTTGTATCTCGGTGCTTTGTATGTTAGTAAGTTAAGTCTAAGAGACAAATATCTAAGTGGATGTTACAACCATTACCCATAACAGAATGGAAATGGGAAAACATAACCATGGATTTTTTTCATCGGACTCCCTGAAACATCTAAAGGGCACAGTGCAATATATATTGTACTTGGTCACCTTAAGAAGTTATCACACTTCATCTCTATCAGATAATATTTCTCTCTAGATAAGATTATAGGATATGCATTAAGGAAGTGGTAAGATTGCATGGAGTACCATATTCTGTTGTATCTGATCAGGATCCAAGGTTTACCTCAAAGTTCTGGTGAGGTCTTCAGTAGGCTCTAGATATGGAGTTGAGTTTTAGCATTGTGTATCATCTTCATACAAATGGTCAGTCAAAGAGAACCATTTGAAACCTAGAGGATATGCCTAGATCTTAATCTATGGATTTCAAACGGTGGTTGGGATCAAAACATTCATCTATTCTAGTTGTCATACGATGATATTTTTCACTCAAGTATTCATATGGATTCTTATGAATCCCTCTATGGAAAGAAGTATATAACTCCAACATGATGGGATGAAGGTAGAGAAAGAAAGATATTGGGTCATAAGATAAATGAAGAAATGGTAGATAAGGTTAGATCTATTTAGAAACACATAAGGGAATCACAAAGTCGATAGAAAAGTTATGTTGAAAATCATCGATGTGCTATGGAATTTGAAATCGGTGATAAGGCGTTTTGGAAAATTTCTCCATGGAAGAAGGTTATGAGATTTGGGAAGAAATGAAATATAATCCCTAGGTATATTGTCCCTTTTGAGATTCTTGATTGAGTAGGGGGTTTCTTATTGGTTAGCGCTTCCACCGAACCTCTATCAAGTCCACAATTTGTTGCATGTATCTTTCCTAAGAAAGTGTTGGAACCAAGGTTGTTCATTGCTAATAATGGAGTTCAGTTTGTGTTTGTTGTCAATATGCACATGGATGACTAGGGACATTTCAAGGAATGAGGTCATACGTTTGAGGCTGAAAGAAGTATTGAAGGTGGTGTAGTTTCCCAGTGTTTTACAATTTTTTGGGCCTCTAAAATTGTGAGTTTGGTAAGAGTTTACAGGTATGTGGTGAAATCTGGCAGTATGTAGTGAAGTCATGTGGTACGTGGTGAAGGCACGTGGTACGCGATGAAGGCACGTGCGGTATGCGGTGAAGGTGCGCGGTACGCGGTGAAGGTGTATGGTGCAGGCTTGCAGTATGTGGAATGGTGCGCAGAACCAAAAATAGTTCACAGAAATGGTATACAGTGAAGGCATGTAGTACACAAAATGCTACCGAAAACGGTTTGTAGTGACGGTATGTGGGGCAGACATGCGGTACGTGGGATATTGAAGGTTTTTCGGATGGTTGTGATTCACAAAACAGGAGTGGTAAGTGGTGGATCCTAATAGTAAATGGATGAAGTTCATTTTACCATGAAGATTGTCCCACATTGAAAATTTGGGTAAATCGGATTACTGAAATTTGAGGAGTTACATGTCTATTTAAGGAAAAGTAATCCCCTTTGTTAAGTGAGGAGATTGGAGATTAAAATTTTGGGAAGAAATTCGGTGAAGTATGAAGTGGTGTGCGGTGGAGAAGATGGTACGCAGAAAGAATCACCCATGTAAGGAAAACAGTACACAGAAGAGAGTGTGGTTCACGCAGGTAGCTCTCACAGTACATGGCGGAGAAAGAAATACGCAGAGCAGGATGGTACATAGAGGAGTGGAGCAATACATGGAGTAGGGCAGTATGCCGAGAAGGGAAGTTCATGGAGGAGATGGATGGTACACGGAGGAGCTGGACGGTACGTGAAAATAGAAGCGGTACGCAGAAATAGCAGCAGTACGCGAAACACCCAAGGAAGCCTGAAAATTGACCAAATCAGTTTGTGAAATAAATTTATATAACATATCAGTGTACGGTAAATAAATTTCATATGTGGTTGATTACGGGACTTCAACAGAGCATCCATTTACATTTGAGGATGCATTATTGGATGTTAAACCAATGATGCGGCCTTCAAGTCGTTAAACTGAGTAAATATTCTTCCAATACAGTGAACCAAGGGGAGTCATTAGAAGTGATCTGAGGGACACAGTGTGCTATCCCTAAAACCTTGTAAAGGTAGTGCACCATGCATAGAGTGGTTGTGTCAAACACTTGTAATCCACAACTTGTGAAGATTAGTGGTTTTGGTATGACCAACACACTGTTGGTGTATGATCCTTAGACTTATCCCATTGTGGTGAACTAAGTAAAATTATTGTGTTATTTCTTTACATGTGATTGTTTTTCCTTCACATCCTCTTCAGACGGGTTTAATAGGTTCCTACTAACGTAGGAACAAGATCCATCAGTTTAAAAGAAAAAGTTGACACCATAATTCACCCATCCCATCTTAGGGTGTTTTGAGGTCCTTCTAGTGGTATTAGAGTGTAAAGGTTGCTGGTGTTGAATCTGTCTTCAGCTGTCATGGATAATCCAGTCAACGTTAGGAGAGTTCCCCTCTTCGATGGAAGTAATTTTCAAATATGGAAAAATAGGATGAGATGTCACCTAATATATCTTGTAATGGAAGCCTTATTTTCTACTGTGTAGGGAATACAATTCACTGATCCTACAGGAATGTCGATGACAGATACAGACAGGAAATTTCTTAATGTTGATGTAAAAGAAAAAAATGCTCTCACTGTATCCCTTTCTAATTAGATTTATCTAAAGTTAATGAGTTTCACATCTACCTAGTCAATGTGGGATAAACTATAAAATCTTTATGAAGGAGATAGAAAAGTGAAGGAGGGAAAACATCAAGTTCTACACAACAGGTTCTCAGATGTTGAGCTGCAAGAGAGAGAAAAGGTGGTTCTGATGGAGTTGAAAAGATCTTGAGTGATCAAAGACCCACACTCATGGGAAATAGTGGAATTGGTTGTGATACTGAAATGTCAAATGCTATAAATAAAGTGAACTATAATAAAGGAAAGATTAAAGTTGGTCATGTTGAAAATCCACCATAAGTGCTGAAAAAGAAATCCTTAAATCAAACTAAAATGAGAACTAAAGATTATCCTTGAGTTTACATAAATGATAGGCAGTCAAACTATATTCCTAAGGAAGAAGGCATGAGGAGAAATAAAAGTGATAAAACATTTAGTTTTATGAAGTGTCAGTTTTGTGCCTATTTGGTCCATACCATGTCATACTGCAAAGAGGTAAGGAGCTATATTAATGGGGAAGAGTTAGGAATTCAACAAAGGATAACATATTCATATCCTACTTCTTATAGAAGAAATAATTTCTATGGATATTTTTTCACTATTCTAACTTTTTCCATAAAGATGTGTATTGTAGGCAAAGGTATGATAGATTAAATTCTTTCAATGCTCAGAGATGAGTCAAAACACATCAACCTGACGGTGTTGCTATTTCAAACAGTTTTTGCTCCTCTGGAAGAAGAATTTGAATATGAAGAACCCATGTACATGGAAGAGATAATTGAAAGTCAATTAGAATCCTACACTCAATCTAATATCTCATGGAAAGAAAAGAGGAAAATTGAAAAGTCCAATTTTGAAAAAGTAGTCCTCAAAGCTACAAAGAACAAAAGAACTTGGATTCTTGATAGAATATGTTCATCCCACATGACGGGTAATGCAGACCTATTAATGAATGTCAAGAAAAAGGTTGATGGAACAATGAGGTTTGTTAATGATGGTGCTCTGAAGATAAAAGGCAGTGGAAGTATTGAGCTAGCTAATGGAGAGCTAAAGGAAATTGAAGTCCTTTATGTGGATGGTCTACATCAAAATCTTCTTAGTGTGAGCCAACTCTATGACTCAGGTCTTATTATGACATTCAATCAGAATGGTTGTACTATAATAGGAAGGTCTAGAAATTCTCTCATGAAAGGCTATAGAATAGATGGAAATTTATATCAAGTTTACAGCAAAGAGAACATTTTCTACTTAACAGTTGAAGAGAAAAACAACTTATGGCATTGAATATTGGGGCACATCAATCAGTAAGAAAAGGAAAATATATTTAAGATGAATATAGTCATGGATATCCCTAATCTAAATCATGAATGAGAAAAGACCTGTGATGTGCGCATGCGAGGGAAACTGGTCTGCAGTTTCTACTGGCCAAAGAAGAAAAGAGCATCAATTCTTCTTGACCTCATCCATATAGATGTATGTTTCCCAATAAATTTTGATGGAACACAAGGAGAAAGGTACTTTGTTCTTTTCATAGATGATTATAGTATAATGTAATGTGTGATCGTTATACACAGGAAGCAACAAGTGATTAATTGTATGAAAACCTATCATTGAATCACCGAGAATGATACTGGACATAAGATCAAAGTCCTGCAGTCTTACAATATAGGGTAATACACATCCATTGAATTTAAAAATTACCTATAGAATCATGGGATACAACATGAGGTGGCTGTTGTGAGAACTCCACACCAAAATGGAGTTGTTGAGCGCAGGAATCGATAGATAACAACATGGCTAGAACTATGATGATTGAGAGTCGTATTCCTCAACATTACTGGAAAGAGTCAGTACAATCAGCAATGTATATTCCAAATCTAACATGGATATATATGGGTGAGACAAATACACCCTATGAATTGTGGCATAGAAGGAATTTCTCTTTGAAATATTTTTGAGTTTTCGGAAGAAAATGTTTTATCTGAAAAAAAGAAGGAAATCAAGGGAATTATGGAGACAATGCAGAAGAAGAAATATTTCTAGGATACTCAATGAATATAAAAGCCTACAAATGTTTCAATAAGTTCTTGGGAAGAATTTTGGAAAGCAATGATGTAAAGATCATTGAAAATAAAAACAAAAATGCTTCAATGAATTCTTATACTGATGTGATAGAAGATGAGGAAGGATGTGAACATGGAACAAATGTTAATACAGAGGTAAAGGAAGGTGTGAAAAACTATCAGGAAACACATCATGATGTTGACTCTAAAGAAGAATCATAAGAGGAATCCATAGTTGGAGAGAATTTGGTTGAACCACAAAGGAGAAATCGAAGAGCAGAGATTGATCATTCCAAAATTATTGGGGATCAGAATGCACCTACATAGACAAGGAGAATGAGGAATAATGCACATTCTACATTTCTATCAGTTTTGGAACCATCCTCATTTATAGAGGCTGCAAAGGATGAGTCATGGATAAAAGCAATAAATGAAGAGTTAGATCAGATTGACAAAAATTAGACTTGGGATCTTGTCAAAAGACCTGAAGGTCATATTGTGATTAGTACAAAGTGGATTTTCAATAAAAAATTTGATGAGCATAGAAATGTGATCATAAATAAGGAACTCTTGGTTTTTAAAGGATATTCACAAATCTAAGGCATTGATGTTGAGGAGACATTTTCTCTCATAGCAATATTGGAGTCAATTAGGCTATTTCTTTCCATGAAAATCCAAAGACATTATAAAGTGTATAAAATGGATGTCAAGACCGAGTTCTTAAATGGAGTTTTAGAAGAATAAGTCTACATTGAAAAAATTGTAGGGTTCTTTCTTGGAAATGATGAACAGAAGGTTTGAAAATTAAAGAAATGTCTTTATGGCCTGAAATAAGAACCACAGGCATGGTACTCGTGGTTGGACTCTTATCTGAGAAATCTTGAATTTAAAAGAGGAGTGGATCACAATATCTTTATGAGAAATTCACAAAAGGATCAATTCATGGTATTGGTATATTTGGATGATATTGATTTCTGTGGAAGCAGGCATGGATTAGTGGATGAATTTTCCAATAACATGAAATCAGAATTTGAAATGTCCATGATTGGTGAACTCATATTCTTTTTAGGATTGTAGGTGATTCAAAAGAAGGATTACACTTTCATTTCTTAGGAAAAGTTTGCAATAGAGATACTAAAGAAATTCAATATGCATGATTCAAAACCAATGTTGACTCTAATTGTAGTTGGAACAAAGATCGGGAATCATGAGGATGGGACTTCTGTGGATCCCACCATGTACAGAAAAATAATTGGAAGCCTATTGTACCTGACAACGACATGGCCGAATATTTTCTTTGCAGCTTGCCTTGTATCCCACTTTCAGATTAATCCTAAGGAAGAACATATGGCAGTAGTGAAAAGAATCATGAGATACATTCAAGGTACACATAATTATGGTCTATACTTTTCTGGAGGAATAGGTAGTGAACTGTCCACTTTTTCTGATGCTGACTGGGTGGAGATGTAGTGGATAGAAAGTCTACCAGTGGTGGAGCATTCTATATTAGGAATAAATGTGCGGTATGGTTAAAAAAGAAACAGTAAAGTACTTCTCTTAGTACTGCCAAAGCTGAATATATATCTGCTACCAAGGCATGCACTTAGTTACTTTAGATGAAGAAGCAACTGACTGACATAGGTGATGAGGTGAAATAACCAGTGGTAATTTAGTATGATAACAAGAGCATAATTGATCTTACAAAGAATCTTGTTCAGAATTCTCGTACAAAACATATTTAGATTAGATATCACTTTATCAAGGAAAAAGTTAAACAAGGCATGATCAAAATGGACCATGTGGGAACTGATGAGAAAGTGGATGACATTATGACCAAGCCACTGTCAGTGGCTGTGTTTGAGAAAGATCGGTTGAACCTCGGTGTTCATCCACCTCCCAGTTTATAAGGAGGTTACAAGATTCCCCTCTCCCCAATAGTTTTAACTGTGTTAATCTGTTTTAGGAAGTGTTGTAGGTTTATGGGGGAGATACGATCCAGGGGGAGTATGTTCTAAGATCTACAATGTTTACATACCAGTCTTTGGGATTTATTGACAATGGGGGAGAATGGATAAATTCAATGGATTCAATGGACAGTGTGGATCAGGAAAAAGCCAGAACTACAACTATGGGGGGGAAAGAAAAGAATGAGAACTCAATTATTGTCATCTCTCTTGTTTTCTATATCGAGAACTACTCACATATACTTAGAGTGATAGATGAGTTGTCTCTTGAAGGTTCAGGTTTTGAACGTGGTTGAAACATCAGTGAATTTATCTGTAGATTCACAACAAACCCAAAGGGAGATATTATTGGAACCAAGGCTATTCATTGCTAATAATGGAGTTTGGTTTGTGTTTGTTGTCAATATTCACATGGATGAATAGGGAGGTTTCAAGAAATGAGGTCATACATTTGAGACTGAAAGCAGTATTGAAGGTGGAACAGTTTCCCAATGTTTGATAATTTTTTGTGCCTCCAAAATCAGGAGTTTGGTAACAGTTTGTAGGTAAGCAGTGAATTCTAGTGGTACGCGGTGAAGGCATGTGGTACATGGTGAAGGCACGTGTTACGCAGTGAAGGCATGTGGTATGCAATTAAGCTGCATGGTGCAAGCGTGCGGTACATGGAACGGTGCGCAAAACCAAAAATAGTTTGTAGTAATAGTACACGGTGAAGGCATGCGGTACGCGGAATACTGCCGAAAATGGTTTTCAACGATGGTACGTGGTGCAGAAATGTGGTATGCAGGATGTTGAAGGTTGTAAGGATTGTTGTGATTCCCAAAATAGGAGTGGTACGCGGTGGAGCCTAATAGTACGCGGATGGAGTTCATTTTACAGTGAATATTGTCCCACATTGAAAATTTGGGTAAATTAGATTAACAAAATTTGAGGATTTACGTTCCTATTTAAGGAAAAGTAATCCTCTTTGTCAAGTGAGGAGATTGGAGATTAAAATTTCGGGAAGAAATTCAGTTAAGTATGAAGTGGTACGCGGTGGAGAAGATGGTACGTAGAGATAATCATCTGCGTAAGGAAAATAGTACATGGAAGAGAGTGTGGTTCGCGCAGGTAGCTCTCACAGTACATGTCAAAGAAAGGTAGTCGCGGAGTAGGATGGTACATGGAGGAGTGGAGCAGTACGTGGAGAAGGGCAGTACATCGAGAAGGTCAGTTCATGGAGGCGATAGACGGTACGCAAAAATAGTAGTGGTACGTGGAAACAGCAGCAGTACACGGAACACCCAATGAATCCTGAAAAATAACCAAATCAGTTTGAAAAATAAATTTCCATAACATATCAGTGTATGGGAAAATAAATTACATCTATGGGTGATTACAGGACTTCATCAGGGCATCCATTTACATTTGAGGATGCATGATTTGATGTTAAACCATTGAAGAAACCTTCAAGCCGTTAAACTGAGTAAAGATTCTTTCAACATAGTGAGCAAGGGGGGGTCACCGAAAGTTATCTGAGGGATGCAGTGTGCTATCCCTAAAACCTTATAAAGGTAGTGTGCCTGGCATAGAGTGACTGTGCCAAACACTTGTAATCCACAACTTGGGAAGATTAGTGGTTTTGGTATGGTCGACACACTGTCAGCGTTTACTCCTTGGACGTAGCCCTTTGTGGTGAACCAAGTAAAATTGTTGTGTTATTTCTTTGCATGTGATTGTTTTTTTTTGAACATCCTCTTCAGACAGGTTTAACAAGTTCCTACTAACATGGGAACAATATCCATCAGTTTAAAAGAAAATTCTGACACCTTGATTCACCCCTCCCCTCTCAGGGTGTTCCAGGGTCCTTCAGGAAGTACATACCTAATAATTCACATGTACTAAACTCATAGTTCATGTCATTCAATCATGATTATTCCTATAAGAACAATATATGGAGATTTTATATTATAGAGATAAAGTGATATGAAATAAGACCAATCACCTGGTTAAGGTTTTATGGTGAAACCACCAATATGAAGAAGCTATGTGGGAACCTAAGGATGTGATGAGGTAGAAGTATCCTATGTGGTTTATATCAAAGTGATATAATTTTAAGGGTGAAATTAATTTTAAGGGGGTATAATTTAACATCCCAAGATTTTATGAAATTTATTTTCAAATAAATTTAATTTCTTTGATAGCTTATGTTACATGAAACATCGAGTTTTAATGAATTGTAATATAGTATACCACTACAACCTAGCCGTTAAATTGGTTGTTGTGAATAGGAATAACTAAATTATGAACATTAAATAATTTATACTTGTATAAAATAAATTAATTGGCTATCATTTGATTAAAAATAAAAATAAAAAATCATTTGAAAATAAAATAATTTTTTTCTAAAAGACTATTTTTATGCACCCAATGTGTGTTTATATTAATAAATTGAAATGATCACTATTATTGAATTATTTTAATAAAATTTATATATTATATATTAAAAAAATGTTCTTTCATTTATCAAATATTTTTTATAGTAATGGGATAAGAATAAAACTAGTTTTATGCTTAAAACTATATTTTTCTAAAAGGTGGTTCTGTTGTGTTTTTCACACTTATTTTAAAATGAATTTTTTCTACTTTTAAAAAATTTATTTGAAAAAATGAACTTCATTTTTGAAATCAAAATTGCAAAATTAACTTAGATTTAATTTTTGAGAATTTTCTGAAAAGATTAATTTTTCTATGAATAGTGAGAAATACTGATTTTATTAAAAAGTGTCTTTTATTTTAAAACATTTATAAAGTTTAATTTTGTTTTCAAATATTTTTAAAAGTAAAATTAGTAAAATTATATTATTATTACTACCTTCACTTTCTCAAACATATTAATCCATTTTTCTTGACCAAAACCTACCAAAATATCTCCCTGACATACTTATACATATTCTATAGCTTTCGTTATTCCCAAAATACCAACCCTAGGGTTATTAATAATATATCCAAATGAGGTTTTTCTAATCAAAGGTAATTGTATTCACTGAGTTCTTTCTTTTTTACTTTATCTCTTACTATATTAATTCATGTATTAATGATTACAATATAATAAAACAAGTATATACCATATAATTAGATGTTATTATGTTTATTTCATAACCAATATCCATCTCCTATTCCATAAAATGGGAAATGAAAATTGTTTGTACGGTGGACTACCACCTCGTGAACCGATGTAATTCATTTTCTATCACCACCTATCAAGGATGGATATAATGATGGATTTAATGTATTTAAATTATATTTATGACATAATTATACTTTTTAATTATAATATCACATATACCTTTTTACCTTTTAATCCATTGTAAAATTATTACATCGCTCATTCGTACGTGTGAACAATCGCCTCCACAAAGTAATGTGGATAATTTTTCATTTCTATTTTACATGGATAGTAATTAGAATATATTTAATGTATAAATATGATACATACTATATTATAATTATTCTATAAATTTTAAACATTATTTACCTTTCTTTCATTCCATCCGTTAAAAAATGGAAGCAACGTTCATGCATACGTACGGTTTAGCATCTCCATGAACGATGTAATTCATTTTTTTATCTATAACTTTTATAGATGACTATAAATATGTATATAATAATTATATATTATATTTATATAATTATTAAAATTATTTATATTATGTAACCATGATCAAATTAAAAGTATAAAAATTACTAAATCAAAACATACATGAAAAATAAAGCAGTTATTACCTGAAATAGTGATTTTAACAAAGAATTGTTAACAAACGGGTGATAAAATGTTATAAGTAAATCATAAGTGGTATGATATATTTGAGTATTTTTATTGAATATAAGTATTAAAAAACATACATTTATTATATAGGAGTTTTAAATCTGTACGAAGGAAGTCAGACCTAAGATAAGGGATTTTCAATTCACTTTTATTTCCATGGGACACATGCCATATTCACCGCTTGTTTATTTTGTGTGGTGTATATATTGTCCATGAATATATTTTATAATTATTATTATAAAAATTATGGGATATAAATATTTATATAAGGTTATTTATTTCATGGGTAATATGATTCAAAAGTTACCAAAGTTGTAAGGGTTTTATGATACAATCTCAGTATTTATCAAGGTTGTTTATAATTATGTTTCTGATGATGAAATATTATGTTTAATCTCTAAAAAAACTCATAAATTTTATTATAATCTATATATTTGATGAAAATATTTTTTTTAATTTTATTTATCACTATTTAATTACTCAATATACTAAAATAATTTTTTTAAGAAAAACCAACTTTATTTTTCTCTTAGGTCAAAAATCCTTTTTATTCCATATCCATATTTTCTAAAAAAAAATAAATAATATGTTTAATATTATCTAAATAAATTTTAAATAAATTTTTACCCATGTTTTATTCTTTAAAAGTTTTTAGAAGGAGTATTCTTATCGTTTTATGAACAAGTATATTTTGGATTTTTACAAAAAAAATTGAAAGGAAACTTTGTTTTAACATGTATATCATGAATGTTATTTCCTGCCATCATAACCACTCAATGATTTAAATATTCATTTACAAGTTTCCAAGTTTATTTTAAAATAAAATATTCACTGTAATATTTTGGTAAATTTTTATATTTTTAAGAGTGATTTTCAAAGTGAAAATGGTATTTTCCCCCCAATAATGTTTTTAATGATATTTTAATGGTATTTCTATTCATCAACGACAAAAACCCTTAATTATACTTAAATTTTATAGGTTATATGACCCAATTATACCATACATATTATTTATCTTGATGGTTTATGATTATGATAACAATATTTTTATGAAACTCATTCCTTTTCCATAGGTTTTACTATGATGGATTGATAAAGTGATTATGAAACCCATTTCTTTTCCATAGGTTATACCATGATGAAATGTTTATAAAAACCAATTACTACCACTATGTTATTATGTGATTATTTTTTTATGATCTTATGTAACACATATATATGATTTTCATTATGTTATGGGTGGTCTTAGAATTATATATCCCTCCTATGCATTGGCTAATTATGGATAACTCATGAGTAAATATGTTATGTGTGAACCTGATTGCATGTTCACAATTTCATGGGTATACCTATATTTATTGTCCATAAGATTAATCATGATACTAGTTTTTATTTCCATAAGATTAAGCATGGGGATGGATTTTATATCCATAATATTAAGCATAGATCTAGTTTTCATGTCCATAATTTTATGCTTGGACCTAGTTTTCATGTTCATATAACTATGCATGGACCTAGTTTTCATGTTCATAAGTTTATGTGAGGTCTTAATTTAATTTCCTTAACTTAATGAGTAAAATTGTTTCTATTTATACATGTTCAAAATGTTATAATCTTATGTTTATCCATATTTCTATGTTTATGTTATGCTCTCATATATTGTGTTCTTTTATTCCTTTATGATTAATGTCTTATGATCTTCCGAGATTTATTCCATGACTCGAGATTATGATATTTTCTATGTAGGGTATGGTTTTCAAATGGTATGATACTTTTCTCATACCCTTATTCTCATGTTGTGCCTATGTGATCATTGATATCTCCTTTGTTTACCTTTACTAAGCATTTATGTTTCCTTTCCCCAGAAGATCATTACGGATTGTGTTGAATATATTTCAAGAAATAATAATATTGTGCATCTAGTCTCTCAAGACACTAAACTTATACGGTCTATGGGCATGTATTTTGTGAATTATATTTAATATTCATCTAAAAGGTGGAGTATTAATGTATAAAAAAGATTGGGTCTCTATAGTCAGACCACCTGCTTTCCCGAATCATTCCTTGGAAAGGAAAGTGGATGGAATTGGATATCTGTCACTTTGTGTTTACTCATGTGGAGTTTTTCAATCTCATATAACTTTATGCCTTTACATGAATAATTCATATACCTTATGCATATGATGCAATTGGATATGTATGAATATAATTTACTTTTTTTTATGGGTGATTAACACAAACTTGTGGGTTTTGTAAATACTTTCACATTAATGTGGAGGGGACATATTAATTTGGTGTTTAGAATAATGATTCCAAAACTAAATTATTATAAGCATGCATACACAAAGGGAAAAACATGAGAAGATAATTATTGCATTGGATGTAATGATTATGAATTTAATATGGATATAATGTATATTGAATGGGTGAGACTTTAAAAATGAATAATCCTTAAATAATAAATGTGATATTCCTTTCAATGTGGCACTTGTCAAGACCTCGATCATCAAATTTGGTAGTTTTGTGCCAAATATGGTTGGCCTTAGATTATATTGTGTAAGATAAGAAAATGATAAATGATGTTGTATTTTCTTTTAATATAGTTTCATACCATAGATGAGTTCCCCTATATTTAACTTGGTTATCTTTTTTGGTGTTTTATTTGATTTACACTATCTAGGAGTCCTTAATGGTTAAGATATCAAAGGAATAGAGTTGAGTGAATCCATATTATGGATTTAGATAAAGTGTTATCCACTAAACTATCCAAGTGTCACAAAAATTATGACCGGGATGATTCCATACCTAAATAACTATATGGTGAGATAAATTCCAATGCAGATTCATTTCCTAGTGAAATATAGATCTTGTCTCAGTCAATGGATATAATGTATGGGGTCTTCAATTTTAGTTGGAGCTTTATCATTAAAAGTCCTTAATGAAAATATATAAAAACATGATATTCATATTATAAAAATATTTGTTGTAGATAAATTCATTTTTATCATAAAACTAAACATTAAAATTAATACTTGAAATGAGAATCTTAAAGTAAGCAACTCCTAAGACTAGTAGCTTAAGAAAATTTATTAAGAAATAGGAATATTCTATATGTTATAACATTTCCTTTCTGAGTAACCAAGTAATGAAGTTGTTCAAAAAGAAAATCAAGATAGTTATAGAAGCATGTAATGATTCATTTAAGTTTTCAAAGGCACTGGATGCTAATTGACCTAAGGAATTATTGTCTTATATTCTCAATATTATTAGGAATTTCAATGATATTCAATATTATTGAATATGTTTAGAGAAATAGAAGAATTCTTATAATTCTTGTTCTGGTTGAGGAATTATTTATATTTTTACCTATGGAATTTTTCCATCGAGATGGATGAATTCAATAAAAGTTTACTTGATATTCTAAAAATTTTTATATTGGATTAACTAGACATAATTTTTATAAGTTATGGTATTGTACATACAGTATAAGGAGGTAAAAGTTCAAAACCAGAAGAGAAGAAGTTGGAAAGCCCAATAATATTTCTTCAAGAATAAAATTAATCTTATTTGAAATCTGAGGGTATTATCATGAAGGATCAATGATTATATATGATGGTATTATATATAATACCTATGGGTGTTTGGGAACTCCATGGAATGTATATATTGGGTATTAATATTTTAGAAATTGATTCTTCATCTTTGAAGGATATTTGATACCAAGTGTATGTTTTAAAAGTGTTATAAATATACATGAGTTAAAATCATAATAAGAATTTAAAAATATTATATTTTTCATTCAAGTGATAAAGTAAACATTTTCTATATTATAAATTTGAATATAAATATTTTTATCAAGCTAGGACCAATCAAAGTAATGGAATTGTATCTTCAAATCACTTCTCTTATATGATAATATATATTAATAAATATTTTTTATGAACAACATCAAATGATTAATTATATATAGTGAGTTTATGATTCACTGGATTCTATAACATGTCTTGAGAAGAAGATATGGATAAAAGTGTTTTATCCAGGATAGAGTATTTATCCAACTATTTGTTTAAATATGATGGAATGTGATTCCCACCCAGTAGTGGTGTATTTTAATGAATAAAATCTTCTTTTTCAAGAAAATTATCTAAACATATATAATTCCATATGAGATATAGAAACAATAGTTTATTTGTTAGATATTCCTGCTAAAATGAAATAAAAGTTATTTCCTAAAACACAAAGTAGTTTATGTTGTGTCTTAGAAAGATATTTCTAAGAGAATATAGTGTCTAAGAGGACAGTGGGAGTATGTTTTAACTTAGAGAAGTTTAAAGTTAACAAATAAAATATTGAGATAGTTTAATTTTAAGTGATTCTTAACTTCATATCCTAAAGAGTTATGATATGTGATAGTAAATAAAAATGTAAATAGTTATATTTAGTTACTACGAGAAAGTGAATATCACTGTTAAAAAAAGTATTATACTAGTCTAAGATTATAGTGATTCTTCACTTAATATACTAAATAAGTTTCGGATATGTGATGGTAAAGAAAAATGTAAAGACTTTCATTTAGTTTTTATAACAAGTGAAAATCACTATTCCCTAAAGGTTTATACAAGCCAGTACACAAAGTGTACTGTCATGACCCATCCCCCAGGGCCCATGCCGTGACTACCCCAAGCCCACCTTCCATAGGCTAGGGGATGGCGACTAGCACCAAAAAGTCATATCCCTATAACGAGAAGGCATTGCCTTTAAACCTGTATAAACTCACAATCCAAGAACACAACAAGAATCAACCACGAAGTAAACTGCTGTAATAAAAAGTGTATTGAAAGTAAAGGGGCTGAAATACAAGCCCAACTGGAAAGTAAAAGTACAACTGAAATAGAAAACAACTCTTGGATCATCCACCGATGATCCTACCTAAAGGGTAGGTACAACTCTCAATCAGTAGTCACTGTGGTATGTCACATCAAATGGTCCACCTCTGAGCACCATCCAGTCCTGGCTCCATCATCCTCGATCAACATTGTCTGTCATCTGCACAAGACACAGTAAGGTGAGGGTGTAACCCATGTAGTGGTGAGTATAAAAATACTCAGTAGGGACCCCGAGATCCCCAAAGGTCTCCCAGAGTTCCACAAAGGAAAAACCACAAAGCAAGACCTCAATCACAAAGCAAGAATCAGTAGTCATTAACTCTACTTAGGTATATGCCCATACATATACCTAAGTTATCATAATATACTCATCTCATACTTGAAGAAAAATAAGGCTCCAACTTTTAATCCATTTGCACAAATAATCCTCGAGGGAAGAATACCAAAAAGGTAACACCAAGAAGGTAACACCACGAAGGTAAAAGGCTCACCTTACACCAGTTATATAACTTAAGTAGAGAAATATAGATGATTAGTCGTAAAACTAGATCATCTTATCCTATCAAGAGGATCTGCTGATGACCCACACAAGATCGATAGATACTGACCCACATAGGATCGCTAGGTTCTGACCCACATAGGATCGATAGATACTGAACCACATAGTATCACTAAGTGCTAACTCACACAATATCGATAGATGCTGACCCACGTAGGATCGATGTTCTTTCTTCACATTACAGCCAGCCACGAGATTCTTACACTAAGCATGTTTGATTTCGGGAGTATCTGATCCTCAAGCCAGCGGTCATACCTCAACTTCCATGAAGTTCCATGAATAAGTATCCCAAAGGACAGCCATGTTGTAAGGGTTCCGACGCGACAGACGACGCGTCAATCGGACACCCGTTCTGTGACTTATAAGCGTTTTAGTACCAAGGGCCCAATTGGATTCGGGTTCGATCCAACTCATCCATACTCCAACTTTCTCCAAAACTCAGGTGTAGTGTACCAAAAGGACTTTCTCGCTCCAAGGATCCCAGATCTATAGACAGTTCATCAAACGGACGTCTGGTTCATAAGTTATGGATCTTTTAGTGAAATTGGGCCTGGAAGGGCCTAGGTCCGATCCGAACTGGTTGGTCCGATCCGGCCCGCTGGGCCGCGGACCGGCCCGACCCCCCTGAGCAGTGCATCTCGTTGGGCTAGCGTGGCCCGACCCACTGAGGGGTGAAGCTTTCTGGGCTCACACAGCACGGCCCGTGGAGGGGCGTGGCCCACTAGAGGTGTGGCCCACTAGAGTGGGGTCTTCCCTAACTAGCACGGGGGGCATTTCCCCCGTTTAGAGTTGGAGCGGCGGTGCCACGGGGCATAGCCAGGTCACCCGCAGGACCCTCATGGAGCAGTTCCCGACCCTCCATCGTGGTTTCTGAGTTGTGGATGTCTTCAGCGGCGCACGAAGGCGCGCCGCTCGCCTCCTCCCGTGGTCGGCCGGTGCCAGCCGTCACTACCCTCCACAGTTATATGTCGTATCCCTCTCTCCAGCGGTGCACCGTTGCATGCCGCTCTTCCTTCCATGGCCAGCCTGAGATAGCCGCCATCTTCACCCACTGCGGCTAAGTTCTCTGCCTTCTTCATTGGCAGCGTGTGACGGCGCACCTCCCTCTCCTCTGCGGACGACCATTGCCGGCCACCGTTGTCACCTCCTCCGTCGGCGCCAATTTTTGTTGGTCTTTCACAGGTCACCGGGTGAGCTCCAGTGGCCCATTTTTCCATCTGAAGGTGCCAACATACTTCTCGGGGCACCCTCTTCACCAATAAACCCACTATTCTATGTTTCATCCAACCTGAATAAATCTCTCATGAAGAATACGTCAAATTTCAACAAAAGGTGAAGGGTCTGGGCCTTGTTTGTTTGGACTACAACCTATGTGTTAGCTTGATAGCAAGAGGGTAGTATACTGATTCAAAAACTCTTGAATTTTGACAAGAAATAAACCCTACCTCAAGATCATTAGAGAACGTCCGTATTTGAGGAAGAATCAGTGTTCTTTGGTTCGAGATTCGGTGGCACTCGTCACCGCTCGCTGGAACTGATTTCGTCCTCCAAGTGGTTGGCATTGCGATACTTTTCCAGAGCTTCATCGCTTGGTGAAGTCATTCCAATACTCCACCCTGAGCTCCATATAAATAGGATATGGGAGGGTGAGTAAAACTATTGGGAATTTATGAGGTTCATTTAATGAATGAACCTCCCAAATTCCAATGGTGTTGTTACAAAGATTGAGTAGTCAAGCCAATTAATGGCTTGACATGTCATTGGTCCCGCCACCGCTTCTTTTCTGTTAGCATAAAAGAAAAAGAGAAATAAAATAACTTTGTTATTTTATTATTCTTTTAAATGTCCAAAAACTATCTTTTTATCCCGACTTACTGTGGTCAAAGTGAGCCTTTCTTAAGAGACTCTCAGCGCTGCAGATTCAACGGTTCTCTCTGAATTTTAATCTGAGCACTGGTTCAAAAGTTAGAAAATGTCACTCGTGTGTTTACTGAACATACCTTAAAAAAAGTTTAGAAATTCATTTCGGGCACACCAGACCTCGAAATCATGCACCGTCAATTTTTGAAGACTCGTAATAATTCCATATATTTAAAAAAAAATATGGAAAATATGGGTCTTTACATTCTCCCCACCTTAGGGATTTTCATCCCCGAAAGCCACAACATAGACTAGGGAAACAAATGGGGGTACTGATCACGAATCTGAGCCTCCCGCTACCATGTACTTTCCTGGAGGTTCCTATGCTGCCAATGAATGCACACCATAGGGATCGATCATCCATGAAGGAACTTCTCCTATCGATCCTCAATCTCTATTGGAACCTCCGTAAACATCACCCCATCATTGATTTCCATCTCGCCCTAGTCGATGACATGTGTTGTATCATGCACGTACCTCCTAATCTGTAACACGTGGAAAATATCATGCACCCAGTTCATCTGTAGGGGAAGATCCAAGTGATATTCCACCTCGCCAACTCTACCAAGAACCTGAAAAGTTCCGATGAACCTCAGAGATAACTTGTCTCCCAAGCCAAATATCTTCAAACCTCATCAAGGTGAGACCCATAGGAAGACATGGTCTCCCTCATTGAACTTCAAAGGTCTCTTCCACCTATCAGAATAAGACTTTTGTCTGATCTGTGTAGTCTGCATCCGCTCTTGGATGATCTGCACCTTCTCAGTGGTAGCTCGTACTAACTCTGGTCCCATAAGTGCTGACTCCCCTAGGTTTTTCCAACATAGAGGTGGCCTACAAGATTGATCGTGAAAGGCCTAAAATGGTTCCATACCAATGGTGGAGTGACATTCGTTGTTTTATGTGAACTCCACCAAGGTCAAGTGATCCTCCAAACTGCGGCCAAAATCTAGGACGCAAGCACGAAGCATTTCCTCGAGTGTCTGTATGGTCTGCTCTGTCTGACCATCTATCTGAGGATGAAAGGTGGTGCTCAAATGTAGCTGAGTCCTGAACACCTCCTGTAATCCCTTCCACAACCGAGATGTAAAACATGTGTCATGATCATAGATGATCTTCGATGGAATCCCATGATGTTTTACAATCTCCAATACGTGGAGGCATCTCAGGCCCTCTACTGATCTCTACTCTCATATGGGTAGGAAGTGGGACAACTTTTTGAGTCGTTCAATGATCACCCAGATGGAATCATGTCCCTTGGACATCTTTGGTAGCCCTGTCACAAAGTCCATGGAGATATAGTCCCACTTCCACTCTGGTACCTCTAGTGGATGCGCTAAGCCTGGTGGAATCTGATGCTCAGCTTTCACTTTATGACAATTGAGGAATCGTGAAACAAACTATATCACTTCCTTATTCATCCCTGGACACCAGTGCTGATGCTGGAGGTCTTGGTACATCTTCGCCACACCAGGATATACCGCCATAGGGGACATATAGAACTCCCTCAACACCTCCTCTCGTAGCACCATCGAGACTATGGTGTGTCCTCCTCCATCACTGAGTACACCAAGATGTCATCGATGAAGACCACCACAAAGCGATCAAGGTATGGCTGAAAGATATTGTTCATGAGTCCAATGAACATTGTAGGGGAGTTGTTCATGCTTAATGGCATAACCAATAACTCATAGTGGCCATACTGACATCTAAAGGTCATCTTCTGCACATCCTCATCTCGTACCCTGAGCTGATGATAGCCTGATCTGAGGTCTATATTTGAAAACAAATGAGATACCTTCAGCTGATTGAAAAGATCATTAATCCTCGGAAGTGAATACTTGTTCTTCACGGTCACCTAGTTTAGGTACCGATAATCCATACAGAGCCTCAAACTTCCATCTGTCTTCTTGGTGAACAAAATCGGGGTTTCCCATGGAGAAACACTGGGCCTTATGAACCCCTTCCTCTATAAGTCCTCCAGCTATACCCATAACTCATGAAGCTCTACAAGAGCCATCTGATATGCTAGTGTATATATCGGTGTCATCCCAAGGTACATGTTGATGTAGAAGTCCACTTCTCTACAATGAGATAGTCCCGAAACATCATTAGGAAATACATTGTTATACTGGTCCACCACTACAAAATAACTCGGACTCTCAACATCGACTGCTCCAAGGGTAAGTCTAGCCAAATGATCTGTGATTGGATGAACCCTCCTCTGGGTAAGTCCATCCTATGCTGTAAAGGTTCCCTTCTCTCCAGTGAAGGAAAACATGGTTCCATCCTCATGGAAACACCACACTTTGCACCTAATACATTCAATATGAGCATGTACCTTGGATAACCATTCCATGCCCAAGATGATGTCATAAGGCCTCAATGCCACTACTAGAAGATCCCATACAAATATCTCACCTCCTAGAGTAAGCTCAAACTGTCGGAACTAGTGTTTAATCATCAAATATTCTCTCGTATGAGTCTCTAATCGCAAGGATCGAGCCAATAGCTCCACCAGAATCTCTGAGCTCCGAACGAGAGACATGGAAATGAAAGAGTGACTAGCACATGTGTCTATAAGTACTACAACTAAGGTGGGGTTGATATAGATCATGCCTCAAATCATCTCTGAAGCATCATGGTCATAGGCCTTAGCTTCCTGGAGCTGAGCTCGTCCCTATCCACCTGCACCTTGTGGTCGGGGTGAACCAACTGGAGGTGTTGGAGGTAGAACCTCAAAACGTCATCCACCACTTGTTGCACGACCTGCTCCTCTACTACATCCGCCACCCTACAGACCTCCTCGCTTGAATCTCTACCTCTACCTTGGCAGTCCCTCAATAATATTCTGATCGTCAGTGTGGCTGGTCGGGAAGTCGCAAGCCATGTGACCCTGCCCGCCGAACGTGAAGAACTATCTGCTCCTCTTCTAGCCTAATCTACCTTTTGATCCTCACACCTCTAACCCTACATCTCGGGATCGTCCACCAGAAGGTATGGTCCACTTTGGCCTCTATTTCATCCTCCTACTACCAACTGCAGAGGACTCAGCTACATGTCTCCTGATGGTGGGTCTCGCTGTCATTGTCTGATCTGCAAGGAATATCTCCACCAAGAGTGCTCTCTCTAGCACTCCATCATGTGTTGGAATGCTGAGAGATACCATCGAAGCTCTGATCTCCCATCGAAGACCCTGATCAAAGGTCTGGGCCCCAAAGAAAGGATCTCGTACCATGTTGGTGGAGTAGTGGGAGAGTTCAGTGAATCTCACTGAGTACTGGGCCATGGTCATATTGCCCTGCTGTAAGTGTAGAAACTCATGTATACACACTGAGCATAGAGTCATTGGGATGAAATCTACCCTGAAAATTCCCTTGAAGTCTGCCCAGGTGAGGGTCGCCTCATCGTGTAACTGGAGCTTCAGGATCCACCATCTCACTGCTACTCCCTAGAAAATACTAGCAACTAGGATCACCATCTGGTCGGCTGGTATCCCAACAAGGAAAAAGACTATGGACACAACCTCCAACTAGTCCTCATCCACCTATGGATCCGTCTCTCCACAGAACCTCACAGGCCTCTACTGTTGAAACTCATGCAACGTGCTCAGTCGGCGTGTACCATCTGCTAGTGGGGCTGGTGGCAACGATTTCCCAATGGGTAGTGGTGCTGCTAGTACACCACCCGATGTACTATCACCATAAGAGGGTCCCGCACCGAATCCTCATCGCTCGGTCGGCTATCATCATGTACTCTCTTAGGAATCCTGGATGGTTGTATACGTGGCGGCATCCTAAAAGAAAAAAGGTGTGCCATGGTCAATAAGTTATACCTGGTGAGATGACTCAAAGAAATCATAAGAAAAACTTTTCAAAACACACGTAATCAATGTTTTTGTGCACTGAGTCAGAAATTAGAATTCAGGGTCCTAGTGTATTGATACATCGGCCACTACACCAACACTGGATTCCCCAAACTAAAAACCACACTCATAACACATAACACTATTTCTACATTGAAAAGATCAGAGTCCTAATTCTTCGGTAGAACTGACTCCTCTGATACCACTTTGTCACGACCTGTCCCCTAGGGTCCATGTCGTGACTACCCCAAGCACACCTTCCATAGGCCAAGGGCTGGAAACTAGCACCAAAAAAGAGTATCCCTATATTGGGAAGGCATTTCCTTTAAACCTGTACAAACACACAATCCAAGAACACAAGAAGAATCAACCGCGAAGTAAACTACTATAGTAAAAATAGTACTAAAAGTAAAGGGGGAAGAATACAAGCCCAACTGGAAAGTACAAGTACAACTAAAAGAGAAAAAATCTCATGGATCATCCACCGAGGATCCTACCTAAAGGGTAGGTACAGCTCTCGATCAGTATTCACAACAGCATGTCACGTCAAATGGTCCACCTCTAAGCACTATCTAGTCTCAACTCCCTCATCCTCGATCAACATTGTTCATCGTCTGCAAAAGACACAGCAAGGTGTGGGCATAGCCCATGCAAGGGCGAGTATAAAAATACTCGATAGGGACCCTGAGACCTCCGAAGGTCTCCCAGAGTTCCACAAAGGAAAAACCAAAAAGCAAGACCTCAATCACAAATCACGAATCAGTAGTCATCAACTCTATTTAGGTATATGCCCATACATATACCAAAGTTATCAGAATATACTCGTCTCATACATGAGGAAACATAAGTCTCCAACTTTTAAGTCATTTTCACAACTAATCTACAAGGAAATAATACCACAAAGGTAACACTAGGAAGGTAACACCATGAAGGTAAAATACTCAACTCACACCAGGTATATAACTTAAGTATAGAAGTACAGATGATTAGTCGTAAAACTAGATCATCTTATGTTGTCGAGAGGCTCTGCTACTGACCCACACAGGATCGATAGATGCTAAAACACATAGGATCCCTAGGTTCTGATCCACATATGATCGATAGATACTGACCCACATAGGATCTCTAATCATTAACCCACATAGGATCGATAGATGCTGACCCACGTAGGATCGATGCTCTTTCTTCACGTTATAGCCAGCCACGATATTCCCACACTAAGCACTCTTGATTTCGGGAGGATCCACTCCTCAGACCATTGGTCTTACCTCAACCACCACTAATATCCATAAATAATTATCCCAAAGGACCTCCATTTTTTAAGGCATCCAATGCGATAGACGGTGTGTCAATCAGATGTTCAGTCAGTGACTTATAAGCGTTTTAGTATCGAGGGCCCGGTTTGATTCGAGTTCGATCCAACATGACCATAGTCCAACTTTATCCAAAACTCAAGTGGAGTATACTAAAAGGACCGTATTGCTCCAAGGATCCCAGCACTGCAGACAGTTCATCAAACAGACGCCCAATTCACAAGTTATGGCTCTTTTAGCAAAACTGGGCCTGGAAGGGCCAGGGTCCAGTCCGACCCGACCCGACCCGGTCTGGGCCGACCCGACCCAATATGGGTTTGAACCATCCTGGTTGGGCTGGTTCATAGTGGGCTCGGCCCGCAGGGCCGCGGACAGGCCTGGCCCCCCTAGGTGGTGTGGCCCGCTGGGCTAGCACGGCCCGACCCACGAAGGGGCGCGACCTGCTGGGCTCGCACAGCCAGGCCTACGGAGGGGTGTGGCCCACTAGAGGCATGACCCACCCTATCTAGAATGTGGGGGGGGGGTGTTTCTGCCCATTTGGAGTGGGAGCAGTGGCGCCACGGGGCGCCGTTAGGTCGCCTGTAGAACCCACAGGGAGTGGGTCCCAGCCCTCCGCCACGGCATACGATGGCACGCCGCTCACATCCGCATGTGGCTGGCTAGTTCCAGTAATCGTTGTCTGCCGCGGCTATATGTCGCGGCCCTCTCTTTGGCGGTGTGCTGTTGCGCACTGCTCTGCCTTCCACGGTCGACCCGGTCTGGCCGCCGTCTTCACATGTCACGGCTACAGCTACATCCTTCTTCGCTGGTGGCACATGACGGTGTGATGCTATCTCCTGTGCGGTTGGCCTTTTTTGGTTGCCGTCATCACCTCCTCCACTGGCACCGGTTGTCGACGGTCTTCCACGGGGCATCGGGTGAGCTCCGGTGGCCCATTTTTTCATCCAAAGGTGCCAACGGACTTCTCGGGATACCCTATTTGCTGCTAAACCCACCATTCCGAGTTTTGTCCAACCTGAATAAATCACTCATGAAGAACACGTCAAATTTCAAAAAAAGGCGGAGAGTTCATGCCTTGTTTTTTTGGCTCGTGCCCTCCGCGTTAGATTGATATAAAGAGGGTAGTATGCTGTTTCAACAACTCTTGAATTTAGACAAGAAATAAACCCTACCTCAAGATCATTGGAGAACATCCGTGTTTGATGAGTAGTCATTGTTCGTCATTTCGTGATTCTGTGGAGCTCGTCACCACTCGCTGGAACCCATTCCATCCTCCAAGTGGGTGGAATAGTAGTACTTTTCTAGAGCTTCATCACTTTATGAATTCGTGTCAATACTCTACCCCAAGCTCTACATAAATAATAGAGAGGGAGGGTGAGTAACATCGTTGGGAATTTATGAGGTTCATTTATTGAATGAACCTCCCAAATTCCAATAGTTCTATTACAAATATTGAGGAGTCAAGCCAATTAATGGCTTGACATGTTGTTCGTCCTGCCACCACCACTTGTCTGTTGGAGGAAAAGAAAAATAGAAATAAAAAAACTTTGTTATTTTATTATTCTTTTAAATGTCCAAAAACTATATTTTTCTCCTGACCTGTTGCGGTTTAAGTGAAGCCTTCCTTAAATGAATCTCGGCACTACAGATTCAATGGTGCTCTAGGATTTTTAATCTAAGCACCAGTTCAAAAGTTATAAAACGTCACTCATGTGTTTACAGAACGTACCATAAAAAAGTTAATAAATTTATTCCGGTCACACCGGGCCTTGGAATCACACGCCGTCAATTTTCGCAGACTCGTAATAATTCAATATAATTAAAAAAATACATGGAAAATTTGGTTCTTTATATGTATTGATTCATATCCTAAAATAGATTATGGTATTAAGGTAAAGAGAAATGTAAATATTTACATTAGTTACTATAATGAAGTGGATATCACTTTATCTTAAAATATTTTAGGATTTCCTATTAAAGTGATAATATAAATAGTTACATTATTTACAAAATATTTCAAGGAAACATTTTGATAGAAATGGTTCCAAGGATGATGATTATATACTTATAATGAGTTATAATTAGAAAATAAAATAAAACTTTATAATATTTTATGTTATAAAGTTAAAGAGTATGAATATTTGTTCAAAGAGTTGAACTTAAGGAATATGATTCCTAAGTCTCGTCATTATTTAGACTAGATTTCTTTGTAAATGTTACTCACTAATAGGTTATTGGAAGAATTTTATAAGATGGTCACATAGGGATGTGATTGGAATTATATATGGATATAATATTCAAAAACCATTTCTGCAGTAATAACATGAGAGTCATATAGAATCTCTATATGTTAAACACTTAAGAGATTGGTTTTAATGGTAGTAAACATATCATGTAATTATAATAAAGGAAATCTCCATTCATCATTCATTCATGTGTTATGAAACTATACTTTACATGAATGGTCAAATGATAAATATCCACTCAAATTACAAACTTTGAGTTGTCCCTAATCAATGATTATCACATGGTATTATGGGTTGTGATGATATGTTAATATCAGATTGAGTATATTCTTGTACTCATTACAAAGGGTTGTATATGAGATACAAATAATATATTCTTGAGGTAATAAGTAGACACTTATTACTTGGATTGATCCATGAAATATATCTCATGGAATTTCATATGGTCATATATATACTTAGGGGTGTATGCTTATTATCAATCCTTCTTGCTTGAGGTTGGCGAGATACCTGGAATGAGAAAATTCAAACTTTGATACCCTAATTATTCAAGTAAAAATATGTTATTATCTAATACAGGGGTGGTTTGGTATATTGTTGATCATGTTGTCAATTGGAGTACAACCAAGATGGGATTTGTCCACTTGTATGACATGAAAAGACATTTGTCCCTTGGTTGAATTAGACTGAGGAAATGCATGTCTACGCTTAGTTGTTTCACATTATTGTTTTCAACTATTGGATAAGTGACATGTGATGTACTTATCAGATAAATGAATGAAATGTAATGTATTCATTTAATTGTTCATTCCTTTTTAGATAATTAATAAATGATGAGAGTTCAATACTATATTGACATGTTCTATGTCTATTGATCACTCGATGTCATGGAAAAAGGGATTATATAGTTATACATATAATTTATATGATACATATTATGGTGGAAATGTTTTTATAGATATGTGAGTATGTTTGATGGAGATAACACAAAACCACTTAATAGATTGAGTAGTATTGATGCTTTTCTAGAGGCTGCTCTTTGATTACACTTATGAAATAGGGATTTCATAGTTTTTGTCAGCTCTACTAAGTCCAAAAATGTCACATAGTTTGGACCTTAGATAAGGATAAAATTTTCTTAAAAAAATTGTTCAAAATGAAGAGAGTTTGATTAAAAATTGTATCCAAAAGAGTTTGGATGGATTCATAAGGAGTTGTGAAGTTTTTTCATAAATCCCATATGGGGTTTTAGTGAAACTGGGATATTGTTGGATGTGCACTAAAAATGTACATGCATGAGATGCATGTACACATGCATATGATGAATGAAATATATATATATATATTTATGGTATTATATATATAAGTGTACATTTAATACATGCATGTGATGCATGTATTTTTCATGCATGTGATGCATGAATATAATATATATATATATATTACGATATATATATATATATTATTTATTTATCCCAAATGGTTTATTCATTAGTTATAATTCATTATGAATGTATTAAATTCTTTACAATAAATTAATTGAAAATTTTTAATGAATTATACCCCAATAGTCCAAAATTAATATGATGAGTTATGAATACAAGGTTCCTAGGGCTTCAACTATATAAGATGATGAGATCCTCTCCTATTGGGTGTGTTTTGGGTGTGATGTGTATGAGGATCTTTTGAATATCTCATATTCCTAATCACTATTCATCACACCTGAGAAGGCGCTAACACCCCTTAAATTGCTTGAGAATCCTCAAAAAGTGTTCATGGAACCATTGATCAATGTATCACCTTGGAGGTAATCTAATTTCGTTCACTTCTCCTTGTTATATTCTTAAAACACTCTCTATGGAAGGAAGATTGAAATTTTTTTTCATCGTGAATTCTAGGTACTCTATTTTATAGTAATATTTACATGTTAATTTCTTGAATATAGATCTCCTGTGTTTTTAGTTATCTTCTATTATATGTGATAATTATATGATCTTACAAAACCCATCAATATCATGGATCAAGGATGATTTCCATGCATCCTAAAAAATCAAGTAGTGTCACATTTGAATAACAGGATCATATCTTGGGTATTCCAATTGTATCACATCTAAATCCCTATAAATTTTCCAAGGTATTACAATAATTTCATAAATCTGAATCTAAGTAACTCATCCAAGGAATCCTAGTCTCATCTACTCATTCTAAGGAACTTATATGATATAATCCATGTGATCTCAATCCCATGACTAAATCCCAATATGTCTACATGGAATTCCTTGTATCGCATCTGAATCCCTAAATCATTTTTGTGGTATTCCATTAGTCATCACATTTGAATCCTAGGAGCATGTCTAGGTCATTCTGATAGTATCACATATGAATACTTAGAGTGTTTCTAGGGTATTACAATTTAGTATCAGGAATGAATCCAAATTTGAGGAGCATATCCAAGGAATATTATTTATATTAATATATCTCAATGGGTAGTTTGTCCCACTTAACTCATCTCATCATAGTCACTACAACCCACTAACTTATATATTCAATTGACGTTCTGAGGTGACACTTGAAATCATAACTACCCATTTCCCATATCTTCCGTAAACACACACCACTCAAAGGGTAGATCATCCCTTGACATCATCATAATAATAACATGAACTCATTAGCCACTCAAGTCAAGACTTATAAACATCACTCTCAAGAGATGGCACATGGCCCATCTCAAATACCAATCCATCCTAGGTCGGACCTCAAACCCAACCTATCAATCAATCTCTTAAGGTAGACACACCTTGTAATCAATTCTCAGTGGTAGAGGAACACTCACCCCATACTCATCTAATATATCTTATAGATTATAAGGCATATCACGTGGCCTATATAGTCCAAACATTTATGTTCATCACATCCCACTACTCAGGGGTCACCAAGACACCTATTATAAGGGCTACCACCTTGTGTTCCTTTCAATTAATTCATACTCCTTGGGTCCCAAGTACTATAGGTAAAGAATTTATAGTCCATCTCTCAGCCATTGACGGTTGAGATATCCAAGATAGTGAAAAAGAGTCCAATATCTCCCTCAAAACTTTTTCTAGTCCATGAAACTCACTTTTCATTTAAAAATTTAATTAAATTAAATAAGGAAATTTTCCCCCAATGATAACACCGCATACCACATGAAACTATAAATATTCATAATACCAAAGAGGCGTGTTTAAAAGACCACCTACCTCAATATAGATCCTATTAACTTTAATTATTAGCCTGAAAAAATCCTACACGAGCTCATCCAAACTCTTCTATATCCAATTGGTCATCATCTATCCTCCTGAGACCCTATATGATGCCAAGAATCACTAAATAATTGATTATAACATTTTTTAATTAATAAAAAAATTAAAAAAAGTCATAATTCCAAAAATCTTATTGGGTGAGATCCACTCCCCAAAACCAAGGTCAATAGGATGTGAACCACTCCAAACACATCCCCAAGACTAAGATAAGAAAAATCCTTAATTTAAATACTCATTACAATGAATAATTTCACCCAATTTCATCAAAAATGCTAAGAAAAACACAGTGCATTATACCTTAATCAAAAACGGCATGTGATGGCTTAAAGTCATCCTCTCAGGACACCCTCTAGCCAGTCCAATCTAAAGACCCATAATGATTGGATGATTTCACCATGATCCAGTGAAATCATCATTAAACCGTATGCCAAAACAAACCAAAATTAGAGGGATTCAATGAGAATCAAGAATGGAGACTGAAATGGAAAAACTTACCTCTAAACACCACCAAAATGAATCTAGAATCACCCCTATTTAAAGGGAATAAAGCGATTGAAGGGGGGAGGAGGACCAGCTGAAATAGACTCCTCTTGTCACTGAAATCACCCAAAAATGATTATCCTAGAAACAAAAGGAAATAAATACCCCCACTTTAAAAAAAACTTCCCATAATACCACTTGATACATGTTGGTCCTCACTAATGATTTGAAGTCCCATTGGTTGACCGGTGATCCCAAACAAGGTGTTGGGCTATTTCCCAACCCACTGACTAGTCGATAGCCTAATGCTACAAAAATCAGCAGCCCAAACACCTCGGTCCTTCTCTGAAATTCTTCTGATCTCCCTTACTACCAATCGATACTTTTTCCTTGTCTAAAAAACATCTCCTATATATTTTCAAACTCTAGGAATCTTGATCCAAATCTCAGTTCTCAAAATGAACCTCTCACTAAATAAAAATTTAAAATTCCTTCTGAATTTCACAACCCACCTGAACATAGAGTATTACACAACTCATATATGTATCTCATGAATATTAATATAATATAATATAATATATATATATATATATATTATCATATATTATACATTATACATGCATCTTATACATGATAGTATACATTCATCATATGCATGTATTTAAATGCACACTATACACTACATGTATACAGTATCATATGCTACGCACACACACACACACTATAAGCATCGCATGCATGTTTCAATTCATCACATGAATTCATATTAGTTCACATCCAATAGTTATCACATTAATGAATTTTTTGTTTTAAATACATCAAAATATTTTATGATTTATATTATCATCTTCTCAAAATATTTATATTCAATCTTTTATTTGAGATCATTTTGGTAACATATTTTAAATGTAACTCATTACCTTAAAATATTTATTTACAAGTGTATCATAAATACCTTTTGGATTAATTTAATTTCACTTTGACTTGGACTAGTATAATCATGTATTTGATACACTTTGAACTTATTCAAGATTAAGTTTTATCCCACTAGACTGTTATAAATTATATTTTCCTAAGATATATAAAACTCTATGTAAAGAAAATAACACTTATTTCTTTTAGTGAGAATAATTAACATATAAACTATTAATAATCATATCTCACAAAGAATTTTATATATCTATAGTAATATATTTGAAAATAATATTCTTATTTATTTAAATATACCATTAATGGGTGGTGAGAAATATTTCCCTTGTATTTTAACAAATAACTAAGATAAAAAATTGTTACCCTATATAAAACTCATTTTATTATTTTAATCCATGATATATAAAAAGTAATATTATAAAAAATGTGTAATAAAATTATCATATCATTTATTGATAACATTCATTGTTTTTTTTATACAATTCTCTTATCACATAAGAAATTTCAAAATACTTCAAGCATGAAATAATTCTGGGCATTTCATATTTCTATAGAAACAATTCCTTCCAGTTTATTTGAATAAAAAATTCAAACATAATCTACCCTTTTATTGATTTTGATATCTTATACATATTTACATATATTTTTTAAAGTATAATTGATATCAAATTCCCTTTAAAATAGTGGAATTTATTTATGTAACATTAATATCTTACATGGAATCTCTATGAAGTTTCTCACTTCCCTTCAAGAATTCTTGGAAATTAAATCTCTAATGTTCAGTCTTTCTAAAATAGAAACATTTCAATTTAATTCCTAACACCTCTTTAGGTTTCAATGACCTAAGCTGACTATTCAATCATCTAATAAATTTATTCTTCTTCTAAATTAAATTTTTATCCTCATGTATCATCATCACAACACCGAATCCTAGTCTTCGTATAGAATGGTCCAGTAAGTAATAATTGAGAGTGAGAGTGAATCATTGAATAAATATCTTGATTTTTTCAAAAACCAATATTTCTCAACATCTGGGATTAATGACTATCAAGTTTTCCTACAATCATTATTCTTCAATATTGAATTTGATAAATTTATTCAATTAAATTCAATGATATCTTATAATTGTCCATAAAAACACAATGAGAACAACATTTTAAAAGACTCTCCATTCAAAATAAATGATCATATATCTATCTTGTCATGAAATCATCCACTTTCATGCATTTAACTAGTATCATCCGATGGTTACAATGAAAATATTACTTCCTAAAACTTGTGTACACTTAACAAAAATAAAGTTCTCATGTATAAATAAAATAACCTTCTTCAAAGATACAACAAATAAATTCTTCATCATCTAAGAATAAACTTCAAGTAGATAAGTAAAAACCAATTATGACCTATTCATTTAATCACTAAAATTCTATAATTTGGTTAGATAGGTCTTTAATTTCATCGAAATATTTTTAATATAGTATTAAATTATTCAAAAAATTTCATTAATATAATTAAATATGCCTACATCATAGGAGAGTGAGGTGTGGATAAATAACTAAATGAGTGATGGAGTCAGGTGCATCGCACGCACTGTAATAAGAAACTACACCCCCCCCCCCTCCAATAGTTATAATGAACATATTTTATACTTAAAATCATGTACACATGAAAATAATAAAGTGATCATGTAAAAATAAAATGTATTTCTTAAAAGATATAGAAAATAAAGTCTTCAGTATCTATGAATAAACTTTAAGTTGATAAGTAGAATCCAATTCTTCTATATTCATAAAATCACTAAAATTCTAAAATTTAGTTAACAAAGTCTTAAATTTCATTGACACCTTTGGAATATATTATTAAATAAGTAAAATTTTTCATTAATATAATTCAATACACCTATATCAAAGGATATTGAGGCATGGGGAAATACCAAATTGAATGACGGAGTCAGACACACCACGCACACCATAACAGGAACCCCCCCCCCCTCCAATGGTTAAATGAAAATATTATATCCCTAAAATCATGTACAAAAGACAAAAATAAAGTGATCGTGTAAAAATAAAAGATATATTTTCAAAGATACAAAAAATAAAGTCTTCAGTATCTAAGAATAAACTTCAAGTTGATAAGTATAAACCAATTCTGCTCTATTCATCCTGTAACGCCCCGACCCCAGCTACCCAGAGTCGGTGCATTACTTCGTAACATTGGCATGATCACAAAAGATCAAGTCTCGAAAGACCAATTAGTTTAGTAGCCTTGGAAACACTAGATACATTCATAAGTCTTATATTACATCATAAAGTGAAAAACTACAATAACAAAGTCTCCATAGTCCACACTCATATCCTCTTCTCACAATCCCTGCAGGTCATTCATAAAATACTTCTTCACATCCTGGAAAATATTAAAACATTGAAAGGGGTGAGCTCAAATGCTCAGTAAGGATAACAATATTGCGGAAGCTTTCATAAATAAACATAAAAATTTAAGGCAATGTATAACTAAAACAAAAGCCTTTCAAACTTGAACATCAACATAATATGGCAAAATTAAAATGAGATAATGCCATTTACTTATTCACATGGATATTCTACTGGTCGAATAATCACATGCAATATCAATAACCACTTTCATAATGATGGAATGCATAATGCCAGACTATCATAACCACGTAGCCAAGGCCTCGTGCCAAGACCACAAATTAGATTTTGTCAAGGCCTCGTGCCAAGACACTAGTTTGTCTCATGAGACCTGCCGATGCATCGAGGAGCTATAGCGGGCTCCACCCGTCACTTATTAAGTCCAATGCATTCCTCATATGAATAGGTTTAAACATATCATAAACCATAACATAATCGTATCACATAAAACATGCATAAAGGAAACATAACATTTCCACATTTCAATCACAAGATATCAATACAACACATTGATATAATAAAAATGCTTTCAAAACCATTTTCAATACCAAAATAAAAGAAAGTTAAAACTTTGTATTTATTTTTCATTAAAAAAAAGTGATGGCTTGTAGAGGAAGCCGAAACTCAAATAATGGTCATGGCGGCGGAGAAGTCGTTGCTGCCGCATAAGTACGGAAATGAAAACATTCCCTTTTTGTCGTTTAGTAAAACTCTTCGTATAAAAAAGATTCCTTTTGAATAAATGTAAAAGTCGAAGGGGTTTATACACCGTATAAAAGAAAGTTGTGTATAAAACCAAATATGCCTCAATGAAAGGAGATTGAGACAAAGTCCTTAAAAAGATCTTTTTTAAAATAAAATAGATCTATTATGTATATTCAATATAAGTACACATAAAGAAAGTACAAATACAAGATAGGACATAATAATATTATGACATAATTTGAAAGTAGGAGATTAACCCAAAGAATGGAAGTTGGGTTAAGAAGTTCCCTTACCTCGTGTCTGACTTGACTCAACCGTTCTTTAACCTCCTGAATAATAAACTAGAGTTAATATATACCTTATTAAGAACCATTTTCAATTTCATTATCCTTATTATATCACTTATTACAATGATATGAACATTATGTAATTATTTAAGTTAATAACGGTCGTTTTGTCGATCTTTGGTACTTGAGTCAACAATAAGCTTCTTATAATTACAAGTTGTTTATGTGGTGAAATATCCATTATATCCAGAATTATATTCATGATTTATATGTCATATATATCTTATATATCCAGTATATACATTCATTTATAATATTACATAACATTTAGAGGTAAGAAATGAAATGCACCGTTCATGGAGACGGTAAGCCGTACGTACGCATGAACGCTACTTTCATTTCAATTTCATATTTAATGGAACTAAATCATAATGATATAAATGTATAATATACTTCCAGTATAATATAGTGTATAATACCATTTACTCCATCCTTTATACATCCCACATATGGCATTAACGATTCAAATCACTTTGAGGGGGCGGTAGTCCGCACTTCCTAAAATGAAATTATCGCGTTTTACCCATAATGGAAATCATAAAGTAAGCCATAAATGAGAAATACAGAAGCATAAGTAAAACATAAACACATTATATATCATATATAAATATAGTGACATCTTAATGGCCACCTTTGAAGGTGTTATATGAGTGTTGAACAATCATCGTTTCGTGAGGCAGAAATTTGCCATCCACAGAAACCGTATGTTCTTTAACCATTAGATGTAGGTGTGTGTAAGTGTAGCTCTAATCCTTCTTATAACAACATCCTAGTATATTGAGGATACTGGTGTTGTTACAAAATAAATGAATAAAAAGAGTTTAGGGGGTTGGAGAAGAAAAATAAAACAAAACAACATTAGAAAATACATTACCTCAAAATCGGGTAACTCTTTTTGATTTGAGCCAAAGGCTTCCTTGGGAAGAGTTATGCCCAAAGTGAGGCTTCTATGAGTAAGAGGGGGAATTTGGGAGAGTATTTGGGCAGAGGTTGGCCGAGCCAAATGGCTTGAAAGTGTAAATGAGGTGGGAGAGGTGGGGGCCTTTTATAAGTGGAGAGGAGGGGCACTTTTGGAAAGATTGAAATGTTACATTATTTCACAATGCTTTTCGGATTCTAAAGGTCCCAAACTTATATAATTAGAGGCTAAGGTGATAAGGTTTCGAAATCTCCTCATCAAATAGGCTTTGGACAAGTGTAAGCCTTGGATTTTTCATTATCTTCTCATTTTATTTAAATCGTTAAATAATGAGGTCATCGCTGCATCATAATTATGTCATAAATAATTTAATTTATTTAATGTCTAAAAATTATAAAAAAAAATTCTATGATGTAGGAAATCTTTTTAGATTTCTAATGAATATTTATAGTCAAAATTTGGACTTGTTTAACCCCACTTAAAAACTGTTTTAGTAAAATAACTCATGTTTGTGTCAATTTAATTTTAACATTAAATAAATATATATTAATGTCATTTTCCAACTAAAGTGGCTCCATGGGGTCCCCAAGTTGACCCATGGGTTGTCTTGGTCGGCCATGACTCATCCAATAGGAGTAGGACAAGTGTCATGCTCATCTCATATTATTAAAACATTATTTGTACCTTAAACTACACTAATTACCTCTAATCGCGATTAAGAACTTAAAAGTTACTATTCACCAAAAAATTATTTTGATCTCATTGAACCACATTTTACTTCTTAATGAAAACCATGTATGTTGGATTTTTGAAAATCAAATCACAGAAGTGGTAATATTTCATTTAAACGAAAAATCAGTTATTTAACTACCACTTAGTGGTTTCACTATTCATCAAAAATTGAAGTTTTTCAGAACAAGGCCAAAATTTCACCCTAAGATATAATTGATATTCCGAATTCAAAAATGATGTCTATTTTACAAAATTCCAAACATATAAGTTTCATTAATTAATTTTATAATTAATTCCCGCTGTTACGACAAATAGCGTGATTTAAGAAACAATTTATATCAAAAGATTGGCAATTATTTATGTCCAATTTCAATGTTAAATTAATTCTAATGACCACCATTGGATAAAATGGTAAAAATATATTCTAATTATACCTTAAAACCACTAAATAGTATAACTTATCACTATAAATTATTTTGATTAAAAAAGTTGTTTTAAGTATTTTTCACTATTCATAAAAATTTGGAAGTTCTCGGAAAATTACAAAAAATTCAACATAGGATAATTTCAATATTAGGAATACAAAAATGAAGTCCATTTTGAAATATAAAATTTCTATAAATTTAAAAGGTGGTTATTACTATTCATAACGGCTACTTTGATTAGTTGCGGTGTGTTAGAACTCGAACTTGCGTACAATGCAAGCTATTGCATTATTAAAAGAGAGGTGTATCGTGGAAGCTCGGGGTGTTACATTCTCCCCTCCTTCAATAAATTGCGTCCTCGCAATTTGAAATTTTTCTTTGAAAATAAAAGGTTGAAAAGAGAAATTACCTTTGAGGAAAACCCACATCGGAAATAAGATTAATAAAATTTAGCCTTAATAAGAGGGAAAGGGAAATGAAAAAGTCACCACCCAATTATGATCTCGATTAGGAGAACATTGGTGGCAATTAGAGACATATAATTGGAGGAAAAACGTAAATATTTGTAGGGAGTGATTGAGGTCATCAATCACAATCAATTGTCAAATTGAGGGCCTCAAAGCCTTCAATCTATGTTGATTTAAAATATCACCAGTTCAACAAGACATAAGGTATTAGGATAACACATTTTTTGTTTTAATATCCCTTTACTAAAGTTTAAGAATTATTTTATTCATTGAATAAGAGATAGGTATATATATATTTATGCTTGTCAATTAGAGTTTCAACCATCAACTCATCTTTCACTCAAAAAGATAATAGAACTCAAAAATATTATACTTATCCTAATTCTTTAAGGTTCCAAATGTTAACACATACTATTTAGATTAGTAAATTATTTTGTAATAACCAGGGACTTCCTGTAGGCTAGTGGTAGGAAATAAAGGCATGTCGCACTATGATTGTGGGTTCGATTCCTGCAGCTTTGTCCGACGCGACGGGTTATGCCCCACCCTGCAGGTTGTCCTTTTCCTAAAACTATAGTATTATAATATTCCAAAAATAATATTCAAAAATGATTTAACCTTAAACAATACTATCCAAAGATCAACTTAATCCATTCCAACCTTTATAGTTATCCAAAATACTTCTGTCCAACTCACAGTCCAAATTTTATAAGGAAGGTAAACATAATGAAGATCCTTTTTCCCATGTAACAACATGTGAATACCTTCATCATGTATTCTTTTTAAACATACTGAATTACCATGATCCCTTATTCCTTATAGAATACTAGATATACTCCTTCTATCCAAAAATGTATACAAAACATCAATCAGTTTCAAGGAAGTTAAGTATATCCAATATAATTTATCCAAATCAATCACGTCTTATTCCAAAATCACTATCTCGGTATCAGAACCATATTATGGTTTATATTTATCTCAACCATATATTTTCCAAAAATTTAATCCTACTGTGGAGTCACTTTTCTTGGTTCCACACAATCTCAAGTCCTTGATGAAATAGTACTGCAGTACAATCCTTATATACTCCATAATTATTATAACCAGTACATCATTGATCCAACACTCAAATTACAAAATTCTTTAATAACAACATAAGAACACTAATCATTCCTCCTCATCTTTGGTAGTATCATAACTTGATTATTATCCAATAACATCATTTGGGGCATACTCTGATGATTTGAACATTGGTTTGCGTAGTGTCCCCACTCCTTGCAGATGAAGCATTGTACATTTGAAACCTTTTTCTTACCCTTGCAGTCACGCACTTGGTGTCCTTTTTCTCCACACTTATAACAAACTCCCATTCCCTTCAGGAAAATTCCAAGGTGTTTCTTCCCACAGTTATCACATATTGGAAAATTCTTCTTTTCCCTCGTCCCTTTATCCATCATTCTCTCTTCCATCCTTTTCTTCTCTTTCATCCCTTCAAATCCATAAGACTCAGAGAATTCTCTACTTATCTTATTAACACATGATACTATTTCATCATATGTTGATAACACATGGGAGAATATTTCCCTTCTAAATGTTGGCTTAATACCATGAAAGATATGATCCTTCTTACTCTTTGGATCATACGTATTGATGGAGTTCACATTCCTTCTACTGGGCGCCATTTCTATACAATGGCATAAACTAGGTTAGTTTATGAATTACAATGAATAATTCCAAACTTTTAAAATACTTAAAGTAAATTGAACGGTTTATGGATATAATCCATAATCATAAGAATGTTTTCTTTGAGGAAGTATATACTCATAAACCCTACATAGTGGTTTGTAAATAAAATGAGAATTATCCTAAGCATATCCCCCGGGAGTGTCGTAACCAAGAGTGCAGCAAGGCCCGTTGTCGTGCACCAGTTCCCGTTCGAGTCTAGCTCAAAGCGGTGTTTTCGGGTTTTACCCCTAGGTACATCTGTGCCAGAGCCGCCTCTACCTGCTCGTATCCAGACAGGGATGTATTGCTCGGAAAACTCATAACATCTCTATAATACCAAAATTCTAGGAAGTTCTTCTATACTAATCCTCAAAGTCTATCTTTGGGCTATGTGCTCTAATCAGAGTTTATCTAAATCTAGCTTCCAAGGTTAGTACTAAACTGCCTCTGATACCAACTGTAACGCCCCGACCCCAGCTACCCAGAGTCGGTGCATTACTTCGTAACATTGGCATGATCACAAAAGATCAAGTCTCGAAAGACCAATTAGTTTAGTAGCCTTGGAAACACTAGATACATTCATAAGTCTTATATTACATCATAAAGTGAAAAACTACAATAACAAAGTCTCCATAGTCCACACTCATATCCTCTTCTCACAATCCCTGCAGGTCATTCATAAAATACTTCTTCACATCCTGGAAAATATTAAAACATTGAAAGGGGTGAGCTCAAATGCTCAGTAAGGATAACAATATTGCAGAAGCTTTCATAAATAAACATAAAAATTTAAGGCAATGTATAACTAAAACAAAAGCCTTTCAAACTTGAACATCAACATAATATGGCAAAAGTAAAATGAGATAATGCCATTTACTTATTCACATGGATATTCTACTGGTCGAATAATCACATGCAATATCAATAACCACTTTCATAATGATGGAATGCATAATGCCAGACTATCATAACCACGTAGCCAAGGCCTCGTGCCAAGACCACAAATTAGATTTTGTCAAGGCCTCGTGCCAAGACACTAGTTTGTCTCATGAGACCTGCCGATGCATCGAGGAGCTATAGCGGGCTCCACCCGTCACTTATTAAGTCCAATGCATTCCTCATATGAATAGGTTTAAACATATCATAAACCATAACATAATCGTATCACATAAAACATGCATAAAGGAAACATAACATTTCCACATTTCAATCACAAGATATCAATACAACACATTGATATAATAAAAATGCTTTCAAAACCATTTTCAATACCAAAATAAAAGAAAGTTAAAACTTTGTATTTATTTTTCATTAAAAAAAAGTGATGGCTTGTAGAGGAAGCCGAAACTCAAATAATGGTCATGGCGGCGGAGAAGTCGTTGTTGCCGCATAAGTACGGAAATGAAAACATTCCCTTTTTGTCGTTTAGTAAAACTCTTCGTATAAAAAAGATTCCTTTTGAATAAATGTAAAAGTCGAAGGGGTTTATACACCGTATAAAAGAAAGTTGTGTATAAAACCAAATATGCCTCAATGAAAGGAGATTGAGACAAAGTCCTTAAAAAGATCTTTTTTAAAATAAAATAGATCTATTATGTGTATTCAATATAAGTACACATAAAGAAAGTACAAATACAAGATAGGACATAATAATATTATGACATAATTTGAAAGTAGGAGATTAACCCAAAGAATGGAAGTTGGGTTAAGAAGTTCCCTTACCTCGTGTCTGACTTGACTCAACCGTTCTTTAACCTCCTGAATAATAAACTAGAGTTAATATATACCTTATTAAGAACCATTTTCAATTTCATTATCCTTATTATATCACTTATTACAATGATATGAACATTATGTAATTATTTAAGTTAATAACGGTCGTTTTGTCGATCTTTGGTACTTGAGTCAACAATAAGATTCTTATAATTACAAGTTGTTTATGTGGTGAAATATCCATTATATACAGAATTATATTCATGATTTATATGTCATATATATCTTATATATCCAGTATATACATTCATTTATAATATTACATAACATTTAGAGGTAAGAAATGAAATGCACCGTTCATGGAGACGGTAAGCCGTACGTACGCATGAACGCTACTTTCATTTCAATTTCATACTTAATGGAACTAAATCATAATGATATAAATGTATAATATAATTCCAGTATAATATAGTGTATAATACCATTTACTCCATCCTTTATACATCCCACATATGTCATTAACGATTCAAATCACTTTGAGGGGGCGGTAGTCCGCACTTCCTAAAATGAAATTATCGCGTTTTACCCATAATGGAAATCATAAAGTAAGCCATAAATGAGAAATACAGAAGCATAAGTAAAACATAAACACATTATATATCATATATAAATATAGTTACATCTTAATGGCCACCTTTGAAGGTGTTATATGAGTGTTGAACAATCATCGTTTCGTGAGGCAGAAATTTTCCATCCACAGAAACCGTATGTTCTTTAACCATTAGATGTAGGTGTGTGTAAGTGTAGCTCGAATCCTTCTTATAACAACATCCTAGTATATTGAGGATACTGGTTTTGTTACAAAAGAAATGAATAAAAAGAGTTTAGGGGGTTGGATAAGAAAAATAAAACAAAACAACATTAGAAAATACATTACCTCAAAATCGGGTAACTCTTTTTGATTTGAGCCAAAGGCTTCCTTGGGAAGAGTTCTGCCCAAAGTGAGGCTTCTATGAGTAAGAGGGGGAAGTTGGGAGAGTATTTGGGCAGAGGTTGGCCGAGCCAAATGGCTTGAAAGTGTAAATGAGGTGGGAGAGGTGGGGGCCTTTTATAAGTGGAGAGGAGGGGCACTTTTGGAAAGATTGAAATGTTACATTATTTCACAATGCTTTTCGGATTCTAAAGGTCCCAAACTTATATAATTAGAGGCTAAGGTGATAAGGTTTAGAAATCTCCTCATCCAATAGGCTTTGGACAAGTGTAAGCCTTGGATTTTGCATTATCTTCTCATTTTATTTAAATCGTTAAATAATGAGGTCATCGCTGCATCATAATTATGTCATAAATAATTTAATTTATTTAATGTCTAAAAATTATAAAAAAAATACTATGATGTAGGAAATATTTTTAGATTTCTAATGAATATTTATAGTCAAAATTTGGACTTTTTTAACCCCACTTAAAAACTGTTTTAGTAAAATAACTCATGTTTGTGTCAATTTAATTTTAACATTAAATAAATATATATTAATGTCATTTTCCAACTAAAGTGGCTCCATGGGGTCCCCAAGTTGACCCATGGGTTTTCTTGGTCGTCCATGACTCATCCAATAGGAGTAGGACAAGTGTCATGCTCATCTCATATTATTAAAACATTATTTGTACCTTAAACTACACTAATTACCTCTAATCGCGATTAAGAACTTAAAAGTTACTATTCACCAAAAAATTATTTTGATCTCATTGAACCACATTTTACTTCTTAATGAAAACCATGTATGTCGGATTTTTGAAAATCAAATCACAGAAGTGGTAATATTTCATTTAAACGAAAAATCAGTTATTTAACTACCACTTAGTGGTTTCACTATTCATCAAAAATTGAAGTTTTTCAGAACAAGGCCAAAATTTCACCCTAAGATATAATTGATATTCCGAATTCAAAAATGATTTCTATTTTACAAAATTCCAAACATATAAGTTTCATTAATTAATTTTATAATTAATTCCCGCTGTTACGACAAATAGCGTGTTTTTAAGAAACAATTTATATCAAAAGATTGGCAATTGTTTATGTCCAATTTCAATGTTAAATTAATTCTAATGACCACCATTGGATAAAATGGTAAAAATATATTCTAATTATACCTTAAAACCACTAAATAGTATAACTTATCACTATAAATTATTTTGATTAAAAAAGTTGTTTTAAGTATTTTTCACTATTCATAAAAATTTGGAAGTTCTCGGAAAATTACAAAAAATTCAACATAGGCTAATTTCAATATTAGGAATACAAAAATGAAGTCCATTTTGAAATATAAAATTTCTATAAATTTAAAAGGTGGTTATTACTATTCATAACGGCTACTTTGATTAGTTGCGGTGTGTTAGAACTCGAACTTGCGTACAATGCAAGCTATTGCATTATTAAAAGAGAGGTGTATCGTGGAAGCTCGGGGTGTTACACATCCAATCACTAGAATTATAAATTTAGTTAGAAAAAATAAAATTCCACTAAATACTTTGTAATAGAGTATTGAATTATTAAATTATTTTCATTAATATAATTCAATAAAACTACATCAAAGGAGAGTGAGCCACAACGAAATCCCAAAATTAATGGTGGATTCAAACACACCACACACACTATAACAGGCAACCCCCACCCCCTCCAATGGTTATAATGAATATATTATGTCCTTAAACTCAAGTAAAACTAAAAAAAATAAAATTCTCAGGTACAAATAAAATATATTTATTAAAATATACAACAAATAAATCCATAATCATCTAATAGTAAACTATATGTTGATAATTAGAAACTAATTATTCTTTATTCATTCAATCACTAAAATTTTAAAATCTTGTTAGTAAAGAATTCAATTTCATTGAAACATTTGGAATAGAGTGTTAAATTATTCAATATTTTTAATTAATATAATTTAATTCACCTACATAAAAGGAGAATGAGGTGTGGGGAAATCCCAAAATGAATGGCAGAGTCAAGAACACCATGGGCACCATAACAAGCATGTTTAAAAGACTACCTACATCAATACAAAGACTCTTACCTTTAATTATTAGCCTAGAAACTCACTAACTAATCTCATCCATGCCTGTCTACATCCAATTAGACATATTTTATCATCCCGGTGACCTATATCATGTCAATAAACACTAAACAATTAATTATAACATTTTATAAATAATTAAAAAAAATTATAAATAATTTCTAAAATCTCATGAGGGAGATATCCGCTCACTAAAACCATAGGAAACGGGGTTATAACCACTCTTTACACATCCATAAACCTAATAAAAGAAAAATAATTAATTTAAATGCCCATTCCAATGGTCAGTTTTACCCAATTTCATCAAAAATCCTAAGAAAATTTGTCAGGAATCATACCTCAATTAAAAAAAACATGTGAAATCTTGAAATCATCCTCTTAGGAAACCCTCTATCCAAGATGAGACAAATCCCTATCATGCTCGAATGATTTCACCGTGATCTAGTGAAATCATCACTAAATCCCCCACACAAATGAACCAAAATCATAAGGCTTCAATGATAATTAATAATGGAGGAATAAATGGAATAACTTACCTCCAATAATTTCCAAAATGAATCTAGAATCATCCTAATTCAAAGGAAAATGAGAGAGGTAAAGGGGGAATGAGGACCAGATGAAATAGCCTCCTCCTATCAATAGTAGCTCCCAAAAACCTAAGCAACCCAGCCCCAAAAGGACTAAAATTCCCTCACTTTAAAAAAATAAAAAAAAAACCATCGGTGAGCTATTAGGCCTCACCAGAAAGTCGGTGTCCAGCTGGATAACTGGTGAACCTAGGCAGGGTGTTGGGCTAGTTCTTAGCCCACTGATTATTTGGTATCTTGATACGACTAAAATTAGTATCCGAGACATCTTAACCTTTTTCTGAATTCTCCTAAGCTCCCACGCTACCAAATGAGCCCCGTTCCTTGTTCAAAAACATATTCTAGTGATGTTAAAACTCTAGGAGTATTGATCCAAATCTTATTTCTCAAATGAACCTATAACCAAACAAAAAATTAAAATTCCTTCTAAATTTTACAACCCATCCAAACACGGGGCATTGGACGAGTCATATATGCATATCACGAATATTAATATAATATATATGTATGTATGTATATATATTAAGTATATATATATCATATATTTTATAGTATAAAAGCATTATATACATGAAAATATGCATGAATTGTATGCATACATTTAAAGTCACACTACATAATACATATATATACAATATCATATACTATACACACACACACACACTATATGTATCGCATGCATGTGTCAGTGTATCGCATGAATGTATTTTAGTGAAAATCCAATAGTTATGATATTAATGACTTTTTTTTCTTTTAAATAATTAGAACTCTTTTATGATTTATATTATCATCTTCTCATAATCTTTATATTAAATAATTTCTTTGAGATCATTTAGGTAATGTAACTCATTACATTAAAATCTTTCATTATGGATGTATCATAAATACCTTTAGGATTAACTGACTTTCACATTAACTAGACCATTATAATAACATATTTGATACATTTTAAACATGTTCAAGTTTAAATTTGATCCCACTATCCCCTTAGAAATTATATTTTCCTAATATATACAAACACTTTGTTTAAATAAAATCACACTTATTAATTTTTGCAAGAATATTTAAAAATAAACAATTAATAATTATATCTCACATGAAATTTTGTGTTACTATAGTAATATATTTAAAAATTAGATTAATATTTATTTAAATATACCATTTATGGGTGGTGAGAAATATTTATCTTGTGTTTAAATAAATAAATCAGGTAAAACACATTTACCCTAGATAAATATCATTTTATTCTTTTAATCCATGTCATATAAAAACTCAAATTATAAACCATTGTAATAAAATTATCACCTCATTTGTTGATAAAAACCATTTTTTATTGATACGATTCTCTTTTCACATAATAAATTTCAAAATCCTTCAAGCTTAAAATAATTCTTTTCATTTCATATTTCCATAGCAACAACTCTCTCCACATTATTTGAATAAAAACTTCAAACATCATAAATCTTTTCATTGATTTTGATATCTTATACATATTTATATCTATTGTTTAATTTATAATTGATATAATATAACCTTTAAAATAATAGAATTTATTTATGTAACATTAATATATTACATGGAATCTCCATGTAGTTCCTCACTCCCCTTTGGGCATTCTTAGAAATTACTTCTCTTGTCACAACCCATCCAAATGGGGCATGTGTCGTGAATCCCCAAGACTACCTCCAATAGGATAGGGGTTGGCGACTAGAACCAAGTAGGTATATCACTATCATGGGAGGCCTTATCCTAAAGTACCTATACACACACACACACATATCCAAGCCCACACAATGCTGAAATGTTAAACAACTGAAAGAACAATGAATGAATACATATAATACCACAACCAAAGTATGAAAAAAAAGTAAAGAAAAGTAGACAAGGCTAAATACAATCTCACCGCATAGAGCCTGAAAAAATTCCAACCTAAAAGTAAAGATGGGAACTACTATCAAGAAACCACAATAATGCACCCCAGTTTATCCGGATCACTGAGCAATGTATGGTCCTGGTCTCTCTAGGACTCTATAAAAAGGTCTATCATCTTCACAAGACACAACACATGTAGGAAAATATCATTCAGCATTGAGTATAACAATACCCATAAAGAAAACCTCAAAACTAAAAACCATATAACAAAATAATAACATTCAAATCTACACAGGTATATGTAAACAGCACATATAACATGAATATCCAAATATACTCAAAAAAATCACACCATCTCAAGGTAAAGTCACAACTGTAATGTAATCCTAGGATTCCTTCTCAAAGGTTAAACATTTCACTAATCTATAAGAACACACTCCATGAGTCAGATAGTGTTGATGATGTCCATCTGAGAGGTAGTTCTCGTAGGGTCTCACCATTAAAATTGTATTCTAGAAGTCTGAAGAGATATGATACATAGATGAGGATCACTCCCAAGTCCATGGGGTATACCAACAACTCAATATGGATTATCCTTATAAGTATAGGATCTTCACCCACATATTTTTGGTCATAATGATAACAATAACTTCACCTAGGGAAAGAATATGATAGAGGATCTCACTTCAAACCTCATGGAAGGATTCCAATAACTATATCCAAGAAATCATGTTGAAAGGATCATCATACTATGTTTGGGATGTGATTCCATAAAAACCCTCAGGTAAATAATATAGGTAGAACACCCTAAATAAACTTCTCTATGATACAGAGGACAATGGCTCCAAGCCAACTTTGAAGGAGTACACACTGTGTACTAGGAGTACACAGTATTTCCCCTCGACATCAGGTCCTTCCCATGTAAACAGCCCATTTACATGTCTTTTTGGAATTATACGGCATGCCCATGCCCATGTACTTCCACCTGTGTCCAAGTACATGACTTTGCCCATGTACATCTGGCTCGGTCATGTCATTGTGGGAGTACACATCATGCCCGTGCTCGTGTACTTCTCATCATGTATGTGTACCCTCTGAGGCACATGTCAATCCAAAATAAGGTTTTCATGTATTGTGATATATTTCTCATGTCGTGTGATCCTTAAATTCATATTGAAACCCTAGACATCACTGAGAGGGACCCACACAGTGTGTAGCTTCATAGTACATTTCATTTTGATTGGGATTTTCTAAAAAACCCAAGTTCTTACTCCCATGTATTATAATGCCTCCATCACCTCAAATTCTAGACTCAATCTCACCATGAATCATGGATCTAATCTGGATGAACCTTTCCACCACCAATCATCAAATTTTGGCCACCCAAACTTCTTGAAAATCACTTTCACGCATCGTCCACCATCACATGTTGAAGAACATAAAATCGGGTATCCAAAACCGTCAGATCCACTATTACTTCCATCATTTCACAACCATCACATCATTTTGAGCCTATATTTATGATATCAAATAATTGCGCCAAGAAACAAGTGATCAATGTTCGATTTCTCGGTGTTTGTCAAATCGTGGGCCAAGGGATTTTCCCACGATGAATGAAGAATATAGGGGAGAAAGGCACAATCTCAACTACGAGGAATGAACCATGACCAATGTTTATGTTTTCTTTTATATTTTGTTGTTAGAATGAAAAATTAAGAGATAAACAAACAAACATATAGCAATTTCCCCAAAAATATCCCTACAGATAACCCATCTTGCAAAATGACTGATCCGAAAATCAATATGGTGTTCGATTGATTTACATTCATCATAGTAAAATAAAACAAGGAATGAGTCCAATAAAAAAACATCCTAACTCGATTTAGGATTTATCTCTAAGGAAGAATGAAGCTTCATCATTGTTGTTGGAGAGATCCTCTGATTCTTTTTCACACTGATCGTGGAACCTCGACCTGGTTGTTGTTCATCTGAGAGAGATCCTCCAAAACTCTCTCCAATGGTTATATAATGGATCTAGCGTTTTTCTAATAACCATAGAATTCCATCATAATGGTTTACTTATAGATTAAAATTATTTCACCACATCAATGAATAAATTTATTTATTTATTTTATTCATTTTATTAATTTTTACTCTTGTGATGACTTTTCTGAAAACGTCTTGTTCTGACAAAGGTTATATTGCATCTAAGGTAAAATCCACATTCTGAACTCAATAGTTCCCTTAGATTTCTGATTTGGGTCTCCTTTTAGACATTATTCTACTTTTTTAGGAAAAAATTTTATGAATTCTATTTAATATATTTAATATATTTCCAATATTTATTTTGGGCACACTGTGTCTCAAAATCACATGCCATCTTAGCGACTGGTCTTGAAAATAATCCATACAATATTCAAAAATAATGCATGGAAAAATCAGAGCCATTAAATTCTCCCCACCTTGGGGATTTACATCCTAAAAATCTAAAAAAAAGTGGCTATACAAAAGGATAAGGGTACTGATCATGCATCTGAGCCTCCCTCTCCCAAGTGCTCTCCTGAATATTTTCATGCTGCCACCAGATATGCACTAAAGGAATTGCTCACCCATAAAGGATCTACTCCTATCGATCCTCAATCTCTACTAGGTGCTTAGAAAAGGTAGATCTATATTTTATGTCCATCTCACTCCAGTCGATAACATGTGATGGTTCCTACACTTACCTCCTCAATTGCAACATGTGGAAGATATCATATACCTAGTCTAACTACGGTGTTAGAGCTAAGAGGTACTCCGCCTTTCCAACTCTATGTAGTATTTGAAAAGTTTCAATGAATATCAAAGATAGTTTGTCGCATCAGTGATCCACATTGAGTTGAAACCCATAGAAACACATTGTCTTGCTCCTAAAACTCCAAAGGCCTTCATCGTCGGTTATCATAAGACTTATGATGGCTTTATGAATTCCTCATTCACTCTTTTATGATCTTTACCTTCTCAGTAGTGGCTCATGCCAACTCTGGTCCCATGAGTGCTGACTCTTCTAGGTCAGTCTAGCAAAGTGGTGACTATAAGGTTGCCTATACAAGGCCTCGAGCAGTTTCATATCAATGGTTTGATGGTAGATTTTATTTTATGCAAAATCCAATAAGGGTATATGATCCTCACAAATATAACCTAAGTATAACATGCGAGCTTATATCATGTCCTCCAAAATCAGAATGGTCTGCTCAGTATGGTCATCAGTTTAGGGGTTAAAAGTCATGATCTAATGTATATGGGTCTTAAAAGCCTCATGAAATCCCTTCCATAACTGAAATTTGAAGTGAGAATCATGGTTAGAAATTATAATCAAGGTAACTCCATGGAGTCAGACTATCTTCTACACATAGAGGTGTCCTAAGCTCTCTATGGGACTCTTCTCTCAAATAGCTAAAAAGTTATCTGACTTGGTGAGTTTTTATACAATAACCTAGATGTAATCATGTCACCCAGTTGTATGTAGTAATCCTTCCATGAAGTATATGTATATCTCATCCCATTTCAACACTGGAACCTCAAGGTTTTGAGCTAAACCCACTAGAACTTGGTGTTCGGTCTTCACTTGCTGACAATTAAGGCATCAAGAGATAAACTTTTTAACTACCTTCTTCATCTCTAACCATTAAAATTTATTTCTAAGTTCCTAGTATATCTTTTCCATGACCGGATGTACCACCAAAGTAGATGTATGAAACTCTCTCAGAACCTCCTCCCACAATGTCTCTAGTACCATCGTGTATCCTCTAAAAATAATGACATGCTATGCCACTTTAGGAAATACATCAGGAGCATGTCCAATGGATATCTATGCACATATTGTATCACATTAGGTATCCCTAAGATGAGTTTCCCTAAATTTCTATAAAATCTTAGGTGTAATGACCATCAACTAGAGGTAATATTCTCCACCTCCATTCATAAAGGATAACTGTAATGAGGAAAACTTCTCTGATGCATCATTCAACAACTACGAAAAGATCTCCTACTGAGAGAATTTGCTACCATGTTTCCCTTCCCAGGAGTATAGATAATCTCAAAGTCATAATCCTAGAGGAACTCTATACATAACCTCTATCTCAAGTTAATATCCTTCTAAGAGAAGATATACTTGAGACTTTTTTGTTCATAATATATCATAAATCATTCACCCATCAGGTAGTTTCACCACATCTTTAGTGCAAAGACTACCGTTACAAACCTGAGATCATGTGTTATGTAGTTTTTCTCATGTGGTCTCAAATTTCTGAAACCATAGGCAATCATCACCTACTTATGAATCAGAACACAACCAATATTTTTTTCTGATGCATCACAAAATACTAAGTACCTAAAACCTTCTTTGGAAAATCTCAAGATGGGAGTGTTCGTCAATCTCTTCCTCAACTCCTAAAAATCCTGATGCACCTCTCCGTTCACATAAAATGTTACCCCTTTCGGGTCAAATCTATCATGGGGGATGATATCCTAGATAATTTAGGCATTAATCCTTAGTAAGTTTCTGCTAAACCAAGGAAGCAATGAACCCCTGTCATGATCTTGGGTGGATCCCAAGCTAACACTTCCTTGACCTTTTTAAAGTCTACTGCTACGCTGTTAGCTGAGATAACATATCCCAGAAAGTGGACCTCCAGAATATAGAACTGTCACTTCAAGAACTTCCCATAAATTTGGTGATATCAAAATATGTTTAGAACCATCCTAAAGTGTCTCAGGTGATCCTCATCAGATGTCGAGTACATAAGGATATCATCGATGAAGACTACCATGAACCGGTCTAAAAAAGGATGAAATACCCGATTCATGATTCCCAAGAACATTTTTGGGGATTTTATCACACCAAAGGGCATCACCAAGTACTCATAGTGACCATAGTGATATAAAAATTCTATCTTCAATATATCTTCATCTCGTACTCACAACTAGTGATAGCCAGATCTAAGGTTAACCTTTGAGAACCATCATGCCCCTCTAAACTGGTCAAAGAGGTCATCAATCCTTAGTAGTGGATACTTTTTCTTCATAGTCACCTAGTTTAAGTTCTGATAGTCTACATATAACCTCAAGCTCTTGTCCACCTTCTTGCAAAACAAAAATGGGGTTTCATGGGGTGAAACACTGGATCTAACAAATCCCTTCCTTTGTAAGTCCTCTAACTACACCCTTATCTTATGAAGCTCTATGGGAGCCATCTGATATGCTGGAATAGATATAGGGGTTATCCCAAGGCATAGATCAACACAAAAATCTATCTCTTGGTGGGGAGGTAATTCTGGAACATCCTCAGGAAATACGTCCTCATACTCCACCACCACTGTGGGAAAATTAAAACTTATAACATCCACTAAATTAAGGGTCACGTTATCTAACTGATGAGTAATAAGATGTACCCTCCTATACATGAGTCCATCCAACACTGCCTGGGTTTTCTTTTCACCCAAAAAAACATGGTCCCATCACTGTGGACACACTGCATCCTCCACCTGAAACAATCAATATGGGCATGAACTATAGATAAACAGTCCATACCTAAGATGAAATCGCAAGGTCTCATCACTACTACAAAGAGATCCAAATAGAAACTATTACCTCCAAGAGTCGGGTCACATTGTTGGCATAAGTGTGTGATCACTGAGTCGTCTCCAATAGGAGTATCCAAGTACAAGGGTCGATCCAAGGGATCAATTAGAATCTCCAAGTCTCAAACCAGATATGCGAAAATAAAAGAATGACTAGAACCTATGTCTACCAGTACTACAGTTAAGTTAGAAAATACACATATCGTACTTCATATCATTCCTGATGCCTCTAGGTTGTAAGCCTCGACTACCTTTAGCTTACCCCACCCACTGTCCTCCAACTCCTTAAGCCTAGAATAGACCACCTGAGGTGGTTGTAGTAACAAGTAAAAGCATATAAAACCTCCAATTTCTCTCCTAGCTCTTCTTCCATGTATGCCACCCTACAGACCTGTCTATTCCTTCCATTTTCTCTACCTTGATAGCCCATCCATTTTTGCCTTGTCGGTCGTATGGCAGGTCAGACAATTTCATGCAATATTTCTCCTGTTATCGCATGAGTATCACTGCCTCTCCCTGGGATGACTAGACCTATCCTGTGAGCCCTGAACTACCAACCCTCTATCCTAGAACCACATCCTAAAATTCCTCACACTTCCAGGTCCCTAATACTAACATCGTCTCCTTGCTTCCAAAGTCTCTACTCCTGTGTTCCCACCATTAGAAACCACTATCTGTGTCTGTTTATCTAGGAAACTCTCGAACACCAAAACTCTCTCTATCACCCCAGCATGTATAGGAATTCATAGAGGTATAATGTTAGATCTGGTGTCTCTATATAGTCCTCACTCAAAGGTATGATCTCATAAGAAATGATCACAAACCATATCCGTCAAGTATCTGGAGATCTTGGTAAACCTTGATGAATACCCGGCCAATATCATGTTTCTCTACTGAAGATGTAAAAGATCCTAGATGCATATATACCTCAACATATTTGAAGAGAACTTCTCTATGAAAAGGTTCTCAAAATTTGACCATGCTAGAGTCTCTTTATCATAAGACTAGGTCACCAAACCCCACCATCATCTTGTTGAGCCATAGAGAAGTCTCACTGCTAGAACCACCATCCAATCTGTCAGTTTTCTGACAAGATGGAAAAATCATGTCACTACCTAAATCTAGTCCTCATAAAACTATGGATTGGGATCACCTTGGAACCTAAGGTTATCTATCATTGGAACTCATGAAGTGCGCTCAACCTACACACCTCATCTTCTAGTACTGCGAGTACCATCTGTTGCTCAATAGGTGATGGCATAGTTGGGGAACCACCTAGAGGGAACACATCTAGAACTAGTCCATATATTGATGTATCGTCACTAAGGGGATCATCCTCATGATCCTAATGTTGAATTATAGGTGGAATACATCATGAAGGAATCCTAAAATAAACAAGATATACCATGGTCAAAGAGTATATCTGGAGAGATGACTCAACAAAGAAATAGAAACCACAACCCATTCCTATATGATTCATGTAAAATTATTTTCCTTGCAAATAGTGTACTCATGTAATGAGTGAGATAGCAGGTGATTAGAGCCCTGGTGTATGGATATGTCAGCCACTACACCAACACTGGAGTCTCTGGCTTGAAATCCGAACTCAAAACACTTAATATTGTTTCCCCAAACCAATCTCATAGACTCTGGTCCTAAGGTAGAACTAACTATCTATGATAACACTCTACCATGACCCATTCTAATGGGGCCCATTCCATGAATCCTCAAGTCTTCCTTCAATAGAACAGGGGTTGGAGACTAGCGCCAAGTAGGCATATCACTAACATAGGAGGTCTTGGCCTAATATACCTATACACACTCACACATCTCTAAGACCACACAATATTGAAATGTAAAACAACTGAAAGAAACAATGAATGCCTAAATATAATCCCACAACTAGAGTACAACAATAAGTAAAGGAAATTAGATAGGTCCAAATACAAGGCCACCACAAAGAGTCTGAAATCAAGTCTAACCTAAAAGTAAAGATGGGGATTGTTGTCAATATACCATAGGAACACACCATAGTCTATCCAGCTCACTAAGCACCATATGGTACTGGTTCCTCTAGAACTCTATAATAAGGTCGATCATCTACATAAGACATGACATGTGAAAGTAAAGACCATGTAGGGGTGAGTATAACAATATCCAATAGGACACCCCGAAACCAAAAAGTATATAGAAAATAATTATAGTCATATCTAAATAGGTATATTTCTACAACACATATAAGAATAATATCCAGATATACTCAAAAAAAGACACACCATCTCAAGGTAAAGTAATAGCTGTTATGATAACCTAGGATTCCTTCTCGAAAGTTCTATATAGCACTCATCTAGGAGAACACACTCCATGAGTCAGATAGCATTAGCGATGTCTATCTGAGAGGTAGTGTTCATTGGGTCTCACCATTAGAAGTGTATGTTGGAAGTCTGAAGAGATGCGATACATAGATGAGGATCACTACTAAGGCCATGGGGTATACTAAAAACTCAACCTAGATTATCCCTATAACTAGAGGATTAGTGTCTACATAGTGTTGGTCATGACAATACCTAGAACTCCACCTAGAGAAACAAGATGATAGAGGATCTTACACCGGGCCTCACAGAAGGATTCCAACAACTCTATCCAATAATTCTTGCTAAAACTATCCCCATCATATGTGTAGGATGTGATTTTATACAACCCCTCAGGGAAAGGATATAGGGAACACACCCTAACAAAACTTGTCCATGATACAGAGAATAAGCTCTCCAATACAACTTTGAAGGAGTACACAGCATGTACCAGGAGTACACGACATGCTCCCTCAACATTGGGCCATGCCCATGTAAATGAACCCTGCCTATGTCCATTTGGAAGTAAACAATGTTCCCATACCCATGTAATTCTACCTGTGTCAAAGTACATGACTATGTCAATGTATATCCGGCATGGCGATGTCTGTGTGGGAGTACACGGTGTTCCCATTTTAGTGTACTTTTGGAAATGTCTATGTAACCTTTGAGGTATGCGTTGATCCAACTGGGAATGGTCACACATTGTGTGATAGAGGTCACACATTGTGTGATCCTTAACTTCATCCCAAAACCAAAACCACTGCTGAGAGGGCCCCAAATGGCATGTAGTTTCACAGTACACATCGTGTTGATCAGTATTTTCTAGAAACCAAGTACTTACTATCACGTATACTTGTACTGTCACGACCCGTCCTCAGGGCCCATGTCGTGACTACCCCAAGCCCGCCTTTCATAGGCCAGGGGCTGGAGACTAGAACCAAAGGCATAAATCCTGATAACTGGGAAGGCATTACCTTTAAAAAAAGTAACAAAACACCACAGAGTACAAGCGGAAGTAAAACACTAAGTACAAAAAGGAAGTGCTGAAAAGTAAATGGGCCAGAATACAAACTCAATCGAAAGTACAGATACAACTGAAAGAAAGTACAACAAGGACAAGCAGTTGGAAGAAGATAGAAGCAGCTCCTGGGTCGTCCTCCTCGGATCATACCTGTAGGGTAGGTACAGATAGCGCAGCTCCTGAATCGTCCACCATGGATCCTACCTGAAGGGTAGGTACAGATAGCCTCCTCAACGCTCTTGCCTGTCAACCACCTCCGAGTGTCATCTCGTCGTGAAGTACACCACTGGATACCGTCTTGTCGTGAGGTCCAGCTCTGGGTACCTTCCAGTCCTCGAACACTCGGCCTCTGTCTGCGTTGCCCGTCATCTGCAACCAACACAACGAGGTGCGGGCATAGCCCGTGCAGGGGTGAGTATAACGATACTCAGTAGGGACCCTGAGACCCTCAAGGTCTCACTAAATCCAACAAGGGTAACCACAAAGAAGATCTCAACAGATAACCTCTACTTAGGTACATGGACATACATATACCCAAGTTATCAAGTAACTCATCTCAATCATGAGGAAACACAAGGATTATGAAATCAACGGATAACCTCTACCCAGGTATTTGCCCATACATATACCTAAGTTATCAAGTAACTCATCTCAATCATGAGGAAACACAAGGATTACAGACTCAGCTCAACCAGGATTTTATTCATGACGTCGAAACCACGGTTGCTGGGGAACTCCTCCTCCGTCGAGTATAGTGGGCCTGCCGCTACAACCAAGCGTGTCAGACTCCTCTTATGTCAAGTTCAGAGGGCTTGCCGCTACAACCAAGTGCGCCGGACTCCTTGGACTACTGTAGTACTCCACCTTTCGAGTACTGTGGGCCTATTGATACAACCAAGCGCGCCGAACTCCTCCTCTGTCGAGAACTGCGGGCCTGCTGCTACAACCAAGCACTTCCCTCCATGGGTCTGCCGCTACAACCAAGCGCTCCCCCACATAGGCTCTAGAGGTACACCTTCTGTTGAGTACCGCGGGTCTGCCGCTACAACCAAGCGCTCCTCTACTATGGGTTTTCCGCTACAACCAAGCGCTCCCCCTCATAGCCTCCAGAGGTACTCCTTCTGTTGAGTACCGCGGGTCTGCCTCTATTACCAAGCGCTCCTCCGCCGTGGGCCTGCCGCTACAACCAAGCGCTCCCCCTCATAGCCTCCAGAGGTACTCCTTCTGTTGAGTACCGCGGGTCTGCTGCTACTACCAAGCACTCCTCTGCCGTGGGTCTGCCGCTACAACCAAGCGCTCCCCACTGGGCTATCTGAAATACACTGAGTCGATAGTTCAGCAGTCGTCAAGTCTTAGTCAGCTACTGGGTCTCTGAACTCTTCTAGCTCGTCATCGGTAGGGTCTACTCCACGAGCTATTGGTCGATACTCCAAGAACCACAAAGTTCCACGAAGAAGTATCTCAAATTACCGCCTCGTCATAGGGGTCTCAACGCAACAGACGGCGCATCAGTCGGACGTCTGGTCTGTGAGTTACTAGCCTTTTCGTCCCAGGGGTCCGGTTGGTTTCGTGTGCGAACCAAACCGGCCGTATCTCGAATGTACCCCGAACTCTCATAGGGCATGCTCAAAGGGACCATTTCTCAACGTGATCACCAATGCCGCTGACGGTTCGTCAAACGGACGTCCGGTCTGAAAACTATTAGCCTTTCCGTTCCAGGGGCCCGATTGGATTTCAGATACAATCCAACCCGTTCATTTTCCAACTGCATCCAAAACTCAGGCGAAGCATGCCAAAAGTTCTGTCTCATCAATAGGAATCCAACAAAGTCGACGGCACGTCAATCGGACGTCCGTAACTCGAGATATAAGCATTTCCGCTCCGAGGGCCCGGTTGGTTTTGTATCCGAACCAACCTGGATGTACTCAAAGTTCTCCGAAACCTTGAGTGTAATATACCGAAACGACCGTCTCGATCCAAGGATCATATTGCAGCTGACGGTGTGCCGATCGGAGTTCCTCATCCCATGTTATGGGCAAAAGACTGTAAGAGGTCCGGTATTATGGGGTTCGGGCCCGGTCCGACCCGGCCCGGTACCCCCTGGGTCGACCCGAACCGGGTCGACCCATCCCGGGTCCGGGTCCGGACCTCTTGGGCGCGACCCGCCCCGGCTGGCGCGGCCCAGCCCAGCCTGGGCGCGGCCCGGCCTGGCGGTCCAGTCGGGTGGCTCGGCCGTTTCGGCCGAGCGGTGTGGGGTGGCACGCTGCCCCCCGCCAGCAGGTAATCGCGGCCCCATGGGGGGCCTCTCCTAGTCAACGGATGCGGCCGAGCGCCGCGTCCCACCTCCCTCGGTCCCACGCGGTCGTGGGACCAGCGGCATGCCATCGCGGCTTCAGCCGCGGCGGCCCTTCCCGGCGGCGCGCCGGGCGCCGCCGCCTCCGGCCGCCGGTGCCGCTGTGCCGGCGAGGCGCACCGGCGGAGCGTTCCGCGGACCACCGGACGAGCTCCGGTGGTCGGATTTTCCTACTGTCTTCGCCAATGGCCCTTCCGAGACCGGTTCTTCACTGCGAAAACCTCACAACGCCCGTGTGGCCTGCTTCATCGTCGCCCGCCGATCCGCACACCAAGAACGAAGAGTTGGTGGGTTCGGACTTGTTCGTTGGTCCGCACCCACCGCGTTAGCGGTTTAAAAAGGCATCCAAAAAATTTTAAAGATATGCCGAGGGTATAAATCACAAAGATTTAGTTGAATCAAAACCCCTACCTCATCGACTTCGTTGTGCGATGGTTCGTCGCGGAAAAGCACGCCGCGGAAGAAGGCGTCGCGGAAGGGGGTTCATCACGTCGCGGAGAAGGAACGTCACGGAAGAAGCGTCGCGGAAGAAGTGTCGTGGAAGAAGCGTCGCGGAAGAAGAGTCGTTGGCGTCTCGGTACACGACATCGCGTAGTCGATCTCCGAGGATTTGGCATTCTTCGTCAGAGATCAGTGTGTTCTTCGCGTTCTTCACGTTCTTCATCGAAGAAGAAGGCTTTTCTCCAAATCCTCTCCACGCAACAAGTTCCAACCCCAAATAAAAATAAGTTTTGTCTTATTTTATTAACACTCAAACCAAATCTTTGAAATTCAAAAAGAAAAGAAATGATCAATTAATTGAGGAGTTTAAAACCGCCCAATTAATGAGGCGTTTAATATCCAGATTAAACGCAAGAGTTGACTTCATTAAAAAGGGGGGTGCAGGTGCGTTACTTAATAAGAAAAGAAACGGTGGGGCTCGTGTGGGCCCCACCTCACAAATATCCTACCAAGTGGGTAGGATATTATGGGTCCCACATCATCCACTTAACATATGTTAAGCGACTTAAAATAAAATAAATTGGTCGCACCATTTTATTTTATTCAATTACTTAACCCGAAAATTTAAAAACCACACCCGAGAAAACGCAACTCCGGAAAAGGTGTTTCTAAGAAATTACTGGTGCTGCGATTCCATCGGTGCCCTCGGAATTCGATTCCGAGCACCGGTTAAAAAGTTAGAAAAAAAACCCGCTAGTTCGTTCACTGAACGTACCCGAGCTAAACTTCGGAAAATGATTCTGGGCACACCGGGCCTCGGAATCAGGTGTCATCAGAAACTGAGTACTCGTAAAATCTCAAAGAAAATTAAGAAAAAAATTTCCTTGAAATTTCCGGGTCTTTACATTACTCCCACCTCAGGGCTTTATGTCCCCGTAAAGCTTTAACACAACCTAAGGATACAAAAGCGGCACTGATCACGCATCTGAGCCTTCCGCTCCCATGTGCTCACCTGGAGGTTCCCGTACTGCCAGTGAAAGCGCACCCGAGGAATCGACCCATCCTCGTAGGATCCGCTCCTGTCGTTCCTCGATCCCCATTGGAACCTCCGTGAGGGTCACCCCATCACCCAAGTCCAGCTCCTCATGGTCGATGAAATGTGAAGGGTCGAGCTCGTATCTCCTAAGTTGAGATACATGGAAGTCTTCGTGCACCTGGTGCAACTGAGGTGGGTGGGCCAAGCGGTAAACCACCTATCCTACCCCGCTGAGGACCAAGAAAGGTCAGTTGAACCTCGGAGATAACTTGTAGCCTCGGCCACATCTCCGTAACTCACGTCGAGGTGAGACCCGTAGGGAAATTTGGTCTCCAACCTTGAACTCTAGTGGTCTTCGCCACCTGTCAGCACAAGACTTTTACCAGATCTGAGCTGTCCTCATCCTCTCTTGGATGACTTGGACCTTTCTGGTCCTATAAGAGCTGCTGATATTTCCTCTTTGCTGATAAGAGAAATCCGGTCTCATCCCCCGGATGAACCACGTTCTTCGCCTAATACAGTCAATCCCGACATGGATGATACTAACCCATACCAAGGATGACGTCGTAAGGCCTCGACGCTACTACCAAGAGATCCAACCGTTACTCTCGCCTCCAAGGGTTTAGTCACACTGTCGGAATCAGTGTGTGGTCACTGGGTCTCCTCCAGTAGGTATCTCAAAGTGACGGTCAAGTCAACGGTTTTTAAACCGGAACCTCTTAGTAACAACATAAAGAGAGGACATGAAGGTAAACGCCATAAGAAAGGTGTCTTTTATTACTGCAGCTCAAGGTACAAAGACACAAAGCATCTACAAACAAACATCAACAAAGCTAGAAGCTGCATAAACAAAAGTCTCCAGGTCTGGAGCTAGTCTCGCTCTTGTCCATCTGCTCCCGAAGCTCCATGATCGTAGGCCTCAGCTGCCTGAAGTTGAGATCTCCCATGTCCACCAGTTCCCTGCGGTCGGGTTGGACCTCCTGGTGGTGGTGGTGGAAACACCTCGAAGCGTCGTCCACCTCCAGCTACATGGCCAGCTCCCCTTCCACGGTCTCCGGCTCCATGCGGTCCACCTCGATCGAACTTCTGCCTCTACCTGGGAGGTCCTTCATTCATCTGCTGGTCATCCATATGGCAGGTCGGACAGTCACGAGCCATGTGACCAACCCCGCCACAGGAGTAACACTGTTCGCTCATGATAAGTCGTTGTCCACCCCGGGTGCCTCGCACAAACGATCTTGTGTCATGCGGTCGACCACCTATAGGTCTAGTCCTCTTGGACCCCTGCGTCATCTGCCTACTGCCCGCTGCAGAAGACTCTTCTGCATGTCGGCTAGTGGTGGGTCCTATTGCTGGAGACTACTCAGTAAGGAAACTCTCTACTAAGAGGGCTCTCTCCAACACCCATTTCTGTGTCAGAATGCTGTGAGAAACAACTGAAGCTCTGATCTCTCGCCTGAGCCCCTGCTCGAAGGTTTGGGCCCTAAAGAATGGGTCTCGTACCATGTCCGTCGAATAGCGCGAGAGATCGGTAAACCTCACCACGTACTGGGCAACTTTCATGCTGCCCTGCTGCAGCTGTAGTATCTCCTGGATGCGCACCACACGGAGGGTGGCTGGGACGAACTCTGAGCGGAAAAGGATCTCAAAGTCCGTCCAAAGGATAGATGCCTCGTCGTGCACCTGGAGCATCAATATCCACCATCTTCCTGTTGCCGCGTGCAGGAGGCTCGCTACAAGGACCACCATAAGGTCAGCTGGTGTCCCTACCAAACAGAAAACTCGTACAACTGCCTCCAGCCAATCCTAAGCTTCCTGAGGGTCTGTCTCCCCAAGGAACCCGGGCGGTCGCTGACGCTGAAACTCGTGCAGTGCACTAAGGCGATGTGCACCGTCAGCGGCTGGGGCTGCTAGCATCGGTGGCTCGACGGGTAGAGGTATATTCGGTGCCTCTGCTGTCAAAGGGCCCTATACCGAGGCCTCGTCGCTCGGTGGGCTGTCGTCACACACAACTCTCGGAACCCTAGTTGGCTGCCGTTGTGGGGCCATCCTGAAAAGAAACAGGTGCGCCACGGTTAAATAGTATACCTGGTGAGCTGACACAAAGTAATCACAAAGAAAACTTGAAACACACATGCAATCAATGTTTTAGTGCATTAAGTCGGAAATCAGAAGTCGGGGTCCTGGTGTACGGATACGTCGGCCGCCGCACCAACAGTGGACTCCCTGGACTGATAGCCACACTCAATACTCTTAACACTATTGCTTCACATAGAAAAAGATCAGACTCCTGAGTTCTGTGGTAGAACTAAACTCCTCTGATACCAATTTTTCACGACCCATCCTCGGGGCCCGTGCCGTGACTACCCCAAGCCCGCCTTCCATAGGCCAGGGGCTGGCGACTAGCACCAAAGGCATAAATCCTGATAACTGGGAAGGAATTTCCTTTAAAAAAAGTAACAAAACACCACAGAGTACAAGCGGAATTAAAACACTAAGTACAAAAAGGAAGTGCTGAAAATTAAATGGGCCAGAATACAAACCCAATCGAAAGTACAGATACAACTAAAATAAAGTACAACAAGGAAAAGCAGCTGGAAGAAGATAGAAGAAGCTCCTGGGTCATCCTCCTCGGATCCTACCTCTAGGGTAGGTACAGATAGCGCAGCTCCTGAATCATCCACCACGGATCCTACCTGAAGGGTAGGTACAGATAGCCTTCTAAACGCTCTCGCCTCTCATCCACCTCCGAGTGTCGCCTCGTCGGGAAGTCCACCACTAGATACCGTCTCATCGTGAGGTCCACCTCCGGGTACCGTCCAGTCCTCGAACACTCTGCCTCTGTCTGCGCTGTCTGTCGTCTGCAACTAACACAATGAGGTGCGGGCATAGCCCGTCCAGGGTTGAGTATAACGATACTCAGTAGGGACCCCGAGACCCTCAAGGTCTCACTAAATCCAACAAGGGTAACCACAAATAAGATCTCAACAGATAACCTCTACTTAGGTACATGCCCATACATATACCCAAGTTATCAAGTAACCCATCTCAATCATGAGGAAACACAAGGATTATGAAATCAACGGATAACCTCTACCCAGGTATATGCCCATACATATACCTAAGTTATCAAGTAACCCATCTCAATCATGAGGAAACACAAGAATTACAGACTCAGGTCAACCAGGATTTTATTCATGACGTCGAAACCACGGCTACTGGGGAAATCCTCCTCCGTCGAGTACAGTGGGCCTGCTGCTACAACCAAGCGTGTCGGACTCCTCCTCTGTCGAGTTCAGAGGGTCTGCCGCTAAAACCAAGTGTGTAGGACTCCTCAGACTGCTGTAGTACTCCACCTGTCGAGTACTGCCGGCCTACTACTACAACCAAGCGCGCCGAACTCCTCCTCTGTCGAGAACTGTGGGCCTGCTGCTACAACCAAGTGGTTCCCTCCATGGGTCTGCCGATACAACCAAGCGCTCCCCCACATAGGCTCCAGAGCTACTCCTTCTGTTGAGTACCGCGGGTCTGCCGCTACAACCAAGTGCTCCTCCGCCATGGGTCTTCCGCTACAACCAAGTGATCCCCCTCATAGCTTCCATAGGTACTCCTTCTGTTGAGTACCACGGGTCTGCCGCTACTACCAAGCGCTCCTCCTCCATGGCTCTTCCGCTACAACCAAGCACTCCCCCTCTAGCCTCCAGAGGTACTCCTTCTGTTGAGTACTGTGGGTCTGCCGCTACTACCAAGCGCTCCTCCACCATGGGTCTGCCGCTACAACCAAGCGCTCCCCACTGGGCTATCCTAAATACACTGAGTCGATAATTCAGTAGTCGTCAAGTCTTAGTTAGATACTGGGTCTCTGCACTCTGCTAGCTCATCACCGGGAGGGTCCGCTCCACGAGCTACTGGTCGATACTCCAAGAACCACAAATTTCCATGAAGAAGTATCTCAAAGTACCGCCTCATCATAGGGGTCTCAATGCAACAGACGGTACGTCAGTCAGACGCCCGATATGTGAGTTACTAGCCTTTTCGTCCCAGGGGCCCGATTGGTTTCGTGTGTGAACCAACCAAGTCGTATCTCGACTGTACCCCGAACTCTCATAGGTCATCCTCAAAGGGACTATTTCTCAACGTGATCACCAACACCACTGACGGTTTGTCAAACGGATGTCCGGTCTGAAAGCTATTAGCCTTTCTGTTCCAGGGGCCCGGTTGGATTTCGGGTACAATCCAACCCGGCCATTTTCCAACTGCATCCAAAACTTAGGCGAAGCATGCCAAAAGTTCTGTCTCATCAAGAGGAATCCAAAAAAGTCGACGGCACGTCAATCGGATGTCTGGAGCTCGAGATATAAGTGTTTCCGCTCCAAGGGCCCGGTTGGTTTCGTATCTGAACCAACCCGGCCGTACTCAAAGTTCTCTGAAACCTTGAGTGTAATATACTGAAACGACCGTCTCGATCCAAGGATTGTATCGCAGCTGACAGTGCGTCGATCGGAGGTCTGCATCCCATGTTATGGGCAAAAGACTGTGAGAGGTCAGTATTAGGGGGTTCGGGCCCGGTCCGACCCGGCCTGGTATCCCCTGGGTCGGCCCAAACCAGGTCGACCCATCCCGGGTCCGGGTCCGGCCCACTTGGGCGTGGCCCGGCCTGGCTGGCGCGGCCCGGCCTGGAGGTCTGGTCGGGTGGCTCGGCCGTTTCGGCCGAGCGGTGCGGGGTGGCACGCTGCCCCCCGCCAGCAGGTAACCGCGACCCCATGGGGGGCCGCTCCTAGTCAACTGACGCGGTCGAGCGCCGCGTCCCACCTCCCTCGGTCCCGCACGGCCGCGGGACCAGCGGCCTACCACCGCGGCTTCAGCCACGGCGGCCCTTCCCGACGGCGCGCCGGGCGCCGCCGCCTCCTGGAGGCCGGCCGCCGGCGGAGCATTCCACGGACCACCGGATGAGCTCTGGTGGTCGCATTTGCCTTCCGTCTTCGCCAACGGCCCTCCCGGGACCGGTTCTTCACTGAAAAAACCTCACAACGCCCGTACGGCCTGCTTCATCATCGCCCACTGATCCGCACACCAAGAACGAAGAGTCGGTGGGTTCGGACTTGTTCGTTGGTCCGCACCCACCGCGTTAGCGGTTTAAAAAGGCTTCTGACAAATTTTAAACATATGTCGAGGGTATAAATCACAAAGATTTAATTGAATCAAAACCCCTACCTCGTCGAATTCATTGAGCGAGGGTTGGTCTCAGAAAAGAACGTCGCGGAAGAAGGTGTCGCGGAAGGGGGATCGTCGCGTCGCAGAGAAGGAACGTCACGGAAGAAGCGTCGCGGAAGAAGCATCGTGGAAGAAGCATCGTAGAAGAAGCGTCGCGGAAGAAGCGTTGTTGGCGTCACGGTACACAGCGTCGCGTAGTCAATCTCCGAGGATTTGGCGTTCTTCGTCGGAGATCGGTGTGTTCTTCGTGTTCTTCGCATTCTTCGTCGAAGAAGAAGGATTTTCGCCAAATCCTCTCCACGCAACAAGTTCCAACCCCAAATAAAAGTAAGTGTTGTCTTATTTTATCAACACTCAAACAAACTCTTTGAAATTCAAAAATAAAAGAAACGATCAATTAATTGAGGAGTTTAAAACCGCCCAATTAATGAGGCATTTAATATCCAGATTAAACGCAAGAGTTGACTTCATTAAAAAGTGGGGTGCGGGTGCGTTACTTAAGAAGAAAAGAAACAGTGGGGCTCGTGTGGGCACCACCTCACAAATATCCTACCAAGTGGGTAGGATATTTTGGGTCTCACATCATCCACTTAACATAGGTTAAGCGACTTAAAATAAAATAAATTGGTCGCACCATTTTATTTTATTCAATTACTTAACCCGAAAATTTAAAAACCACACCCGAGCAAACGCAACTCCGGAAAAGGTGTTTCTAAGCAATTACCGGCACTGCGATTCCATCGGTGCCCTCGGAATTCGATTCCGAGCACCGGTTCAAAAGTTAGAAAAAAACCCACTCGTTCGTTCACTGAACGTACCCGAGCTAAACTTCGGAAAATGATTTCGGGCACACCGGGCCTCGGAATCAGGTGCCGTCCGAAACTGAGTACTCGTAAAATCCCAAAGAAAATTAAGAAAAAAATTTCCTTGAAATTTCCAGGTCTTTACATGTACCACAATTGCCTTGGATTCTAGCCTCAATCTTTATGAGAATCATGGATCTAATTTGTCCTAACCTTTCCACCACCAATCATCGGATTCCAACCACCCAAACCGCTCGGAAATCACCTTCATGCATTTTACACCATTGCACACTAAAGAACATAAAATTAGGTATCTAAAACCATCTGATCTTCTTCCAATTCCATATTTTTACAACCTTCACATTGTACCAAGCTCAGATCTATGATATTAAATCATTGCACTAAGAAATGAGTGTGCAATATTTGATTTCTTGATGTTTTTTAAACCACAGTCCTAGGGATTTTACTGTGATGAATAATGAAAATAGGGGAGAAAAACACAATCAAAACCAATATGAAATAACCTCTTCCAATGTCTATGTTGGCCTCAATATGTTTCCATTATAATGAATAATGAAGATATAAACAAAAAATAATGAATTAATCTCTCCAAAAAGATCCCCGTAGATAACCCATCCCATAAAATGATCGATCCACGAATCAATTTGTTCGTAGATTGATTTGGGTTATTCATAGAAATATAAAATAGGGAAAGAATCCAGTTAAAAAATATATTACCTCAATTTATGATCCATCCCTAATGAAGAATGAAGCTACATCATTGTCTTTGGTGAGATCCTCTGATTCCATTGCACATCGATCATGGAACCTCAATTTGGTTTTTGTTCAACTGAGAGAGATCATACAAATCTCTCTCCAATGGTTCTCCAACAACTCTAGGGATATGCGGATAACCCTGTAATTTTTTCATAATGGTTTAATTATAGATTAAAATTAGGTCTCTGTGTCAACAAATAAATTAATTTATTTATTTTATTCATTTTATTCATTTTTACACTTGTGATGACTTTACTACAAAACATCTTGCTTCGATAAAGGTTATGTCACACCTAAGGTAAAGCTCGTGTTCAAAACTCAATGGTTCCCTCAAATTTCTAATCTAGGGCTCCATTTAGAACTTATTCCACTTTTTTAGGAAGATTTTTCATGTGTTATATTTAATATATTTAATATATTTTAAATGTTTATTTTGGGCACACCAGGCCTTAGAATCACACACCATCTCAGTGACTTGTCTCGATAATAATCCATGCAATTTCCAAAAATAATACATGGAAAAATTTGATCCATTGCATCTCTGATGTTCAGTATTTCTATCAGGGAAACATTTCCCTTCATTCCTAACACCTATTCATGTTTCAATGACCTGAGATGACTATTAAATCCCTGAATAACTTTTTTCTTCTTATGAATTAAATTTTTATCCTTGTGTACCATCATCACAACACCAGAGCTTGGAATTCCTATATAATGGTCCCATAAGTATTAATTGATAGGGAGAGTGAATTATTGAATAAATATCTTAATTTTTTTCAAAAACCAATCTTTCTCACCATCTAGGATGAATGACTATCAATTTTTCCTACAACCTTTATTATTGAATGAATGTAATAAATCTATTCAATTCTATTATATAATCTCTTCTGATTATACATACAAATACAATAATAACAACATTTTAAAAGTCTCGCCGTAAGAAATAAATGACTACATCACTAGTATGACATTAAATCATCTATTTTCATACATTTAACCAGTGTCATCCAATGGTTACCACAAACATATTATATACTTAAACTCATGTACACATGAAAAAAATAAAGTGATCATGTACAAATAAAACATCTTTCTTCAAATAAACAAAAAATAAAGTCTTTGGTATTTAAGAATAAACATCAAGTTATTGAATAGAGACTAATTATGCTCTGTTCATTCAATCGGTGAAATTCTAAAATTTAGTTATCAAATACTTCAATTTTATTGAAAGATTTGGAATAGAATATTAAATTGTTTAATTTTTTCACTAATATAATTCAATACACCTATATTGAGGGATAGTGAGGTGTGTGGAAATCCCAAAACGAATGATGGAGTTAGGTGCACCACATGCACTGTAACAGGCAACCCCACCCCACCCCACACCACCCCACACCCTCTAATGGTTATAATGAACATATTATATCCTTAAACTCATCTAAAAATGAAAAAAATAAAGTGATCATGTACAAATAAAATATATTTCTTCAAATATGAAACAAATAAATTTTTCAGAATATAAGAATAAACTTCAAGCTGATAAGTAGAAACCAATTTTTCACTATTCATTCAATCATTTAAATTATAAAATTTAGTGAGGAAAGAATTAAATTTCATTGAAACCTTTGGAATAGATTATTAAATTCTTTAATTTTTTCATTAATATAATTCAATATATAAACATAAAATAAAATTGATACATAGGGAAATTTTTAATTGAATGGATTCAAGCAAACCACACACACCATAACAGGAAACCCCACCCCCACTCCACCCCTCCAATGGTTAAAAAGAACATATTATATCCTTAAAATCATAAAAATCTGAAAAAAAATAATAAATTTCTCATGTAAAAATAAAAGATATTTATTCAAAGATAAAACAAATAAATTCTTCATCATCTAAGAATAAACTTCAAGTTGAAAATTTGAAACCAATTCACCTATATTCATTCAATCACTAAAATTATAAATTTAGTTAGTAAAGCCTTAAATTTCATGGACACCATTGGAATTGAGGATTAAATTATTCAATTTTTTCATTAATATAATTCAATACACCAATATAAAAGTAGAGTTAGGAATGGGGAAATCCCAAAACAAATGATGGAGTCATGTTCACCACATGCACCGTAATAGGAAACCCCACCCCACCCTCTACCTCCAATGGTCACAACGAACATAGTATATCCTTAAAATCATGTAAACATTGAAAAAACACTAAATCAAATAGCTAAAAGTTAGTGTTTACTTTATTAAATTGGAATAAGATAAAAGAGATAGTATCCAAAAGGACTAAACAGTTTAGTATTCTTGGTAAACTAGATACATACTTGAATATCACATTACATTTGAAAACAAGAATTAAGATATAATGAAAGTAAATATTTTATATCCTTGAACTAATTTAAATATTCCTTCTTCATATCCTGGGGAAAGGAAATTTTAATAAAGGGTGGGCTCAATTTCAAAGTAAGGGTTACATGAAACAGAATCTATCATGAATTAATAATTCATCTACTAAATATACTAAACTTAGGTTTTCTCCCATGGCACATGTCCATCTACCATTATTCCACGTCTAATTTTCCTTACATGTCAATCCTCTGAAGCTCCATGACCCTCATCGTTCACTTCCATATTCTCCGTCCTACTCCCACTGCCGCTCGAGTATCACCCCATCACGACCTACACTCCCTGCAAACCCGCACATCCTTCGAGCTTCATCTCCTTCTTATGATGCAATCTGTCCTCCTCCTTCTTCGATGTGCTCCTTATCCCGGTTTCACCTCACGTCTCCACCATCTTCCTTCTCCCGTGCGGGCTCTGGTTTCAAACTACATCTCTTGGTGATTCTAGACTTCGTCCTCCTCCTTCTCCGATGAATAATATTTACCGGTTTCACCTCACATCTCTGTTGTCTTCATTATCCCACGCGGGCTCAGGTTTCACCTCTTTGTGACCTAGGGTTTCCATAAATCCTCGGTGCCAGCCTCCTCCTCCTTTGGTCTCCCTAATCTAGGGTTTCCTCAGTATCTAAATTATCTCTCCCCAATCCTGGTTCTGCATTCGTTTTCCCCAGCCTAGGGTTTCATCTCCTTTATGCGCACCTCTGAGAACAATGTCGGAATTAGGTTTAGTCAACAACACCTCTATTCTTGGAAAAGGTAACATACGTTCTTCAAAACTCTGTTTGTATATGAAATCAAATCATTCGGACAACTTCAGCTTACTCTGTTATCTTGCTTCACATTTATCATAATCAATTAGTTCTCAAATCGATTTATCTTTCAACAAAGACCCATTACTGAGCTACTATTAGAATATTCAGTTGGCCTCTTCCTCTATTCGCTTTCTTCCTGGTTTTATGAGTACATGCATATACCCACTTATTGAGATTTTTCCTTTGATTTCTGATGTTAGGATTATGATGACATAATTGTTCTTATTTTTCTTATACATAAGTGTTTCCATATTGATTATATGACACTATTTCCAGATTACTCAACCAGGTAAAACAACAACTTTATTTTCTAGAATTTTTTTTAATATTGTACATGAAGCATTTAACATCCAAATGTAACACATACTAAAACTAAATTTAAAGTCATAAGCAGGAATTCAGTTAACCATTCCACTATGGTGATGCAAGGTTATGGTCCTGCATACTATGTGACATGATGGACTAACACTATATTTTGGTGGAAGATAGGATTAGTGACATATTATGGATCAGTTAATCATTATATTTAATTTAATTTATTAGTTATATTTTGTTATACTAAATATTACTTGACATGTATTTTTCCAGTGGATCATTTTTTATAGTACTGGATATTGCATTCTCCATGATCATTGGATTGGATCATGTATTTTATTTCAGTAGTGGATAATTTTTTTAGCGCAGTGGACCATGTTTTTTATATGATCAGTGGAACATGTTTTTTTTTGGGTAGTGGATCATGAGTTTTTCAGTGGAACATGTGTTTTATTTGAGTAGTATATCTTTTTTTTCTAGTAGTGGATCATGTATTATAGAGATTGGACATTCTTATCTCATCAAACGTCATATGATCCCAACATTGGGGCATGAGGACGTCGATTTTTCCTTAAGGTGCGACCATTGATGATTTGAAGGTGATGTTTCAGTTGTAACTTCTACGTGAACTTCCCATGTTTAGGTATTTTCCATCCAAATATCTATTTTTATGTATAAAAATATTTATTACATGATTTTAAGTATTTATTCATTGATTTCATAGGGGTAGAAACATGTGGTTCATCCATTTTACTATCCTAGCATTGGTATAATGAAACAACTAAGTGAGGGTTTAGAAATCTTATGTGGAATCCCAATAAAATTTCCTTTACTGTAGGTATGTCATATTCTCGGATGCGTCATCTTCTCTAGTCTAACACTAATTCCACCCAAATGAATGATTATAGAAATAGTCATTACTGTTAATTCATGTGTGTATATTTTGTATCTGAAGATTTTACATGTTGGACATTTTTTGTCTCTGCAGATTGTTGTATTTGAGATTTCTCCTAGTGGAATTTTTAGTATTGGTTTTTTGGAGGTTGAATATAATTTTTTAATGCTGGACATTATTCATGCATGATGTTTTTCATGCTGGACAGTTTTCATCTAATGATGGATGGTTTTCATGGAGGATGTTTTTTAATCAGATTTTGTTGATGGATGTTTTCCATTAAGCTGGACATTACACATGATTGAATAGGATAATTCTAGAGGTTTTGGATGCTGTACTTTTTAATGCAAATTGTTTAGCATGGGTTTTTCATGCAATACATCTTCATTGCTGAATGTTTTTTGTACTTTATGATTTTCATGTTGTTGGGCGGCTTTCAGGCTGGACATTACTCGTTTAATGACATTTTTCCCTTCTATTCATGATTAAATGTTTAATATTTACTTTAACTTTTTTCTAATTGTTTTCTCAGTAGATGAGAATACAACAATAGGAATTTCAAATGAATGTAGGTATTTTGTTGTAAAATCACGGAGTTAACCTCCATTTCATCCATCATATTAATGCTGGTAATTTATTTTCCTTATTGACTACACCGTGTTTTATTTATGCACTAAAATCATATGAAACAAATGTGTTATAAATTTCCCACATTTTTTCATGCAGGTATAGGTGACTAGGATGCTGACATAGATATGTTCTCAGATAAGATCGAGCTCAATAAAGAACAACATTGGAAAATGTTGTCTTTAGTTATATTTGGAGCTCAGAAAGGATAACTTTACTCTTCAATTGATTGGTATGTGATCTGAAAGTTATATGAAAATAGGGAGTTGACTTACATAGTTAGATGTTTCATATTCAGCTTGTGGATTACAAATTTCATTTTTCTAATTAATTGATTATGTAATTCTATAATTATCTATCATTAGGAGTATTTTTTTTTTTGCTTCTTTACTGTTCACAAACATGTTCCTTAGATGGAATATTGTCAATAGTAATGTATGATGGTCTCCTATGAAACCATTAAAATATTACTTGGATGGGAGACTCAGAACAAAAATTCCTTCCTTTCCAGGTTAGTAATTGAAACAATGAAACCAGCTTCATATGTATTTATGTTTTCATTATTTTGGGTTGCAATCTAGGGAAAATAGTTGGATATGATTACATATTCCAGGTGGGTGGTGTTTGGGAATTTTGTATGTTTTTCCACAACACTATTCATTCTATAATTAGTACGTCGTTCTTTGCATTTTCTTCATTCTCTAACTTTATTTTCATTAAGATGAATACTCTATTGCAGTATATGATGTCTTAGTCACATGGATATCTATAAACTATTCCTTTCTTGACACAACCATAGGCTATTAGAAAAATATTTAACACCACCAGAAAGTTAATTCCATACATTATTAATTTTCTTTTGATTAAGTGTGAGTTTTTATTTTTGAAGTTAACTTAATTATAATAAAAGATGCTTTATATTTTTGTTTTGTCTTTTCTATTGAAAATATATTTCTATTTTTTATAAAAATTTGCAATGTTACATATTATTGTATTAATGAAGTTCTTATATATAGATAATAAAACATGTGTTCTGTTGCAGTCTATTTAGTTTATATACCAAACATGTATTCTGTTTTGATTAATTTGTTTCTAAATAAAATTTCAATTGTAACTATTGAATAGTAGTTCATGTCTAGAAATATGTTAATTACATGGAAACATTATGGTCATGTGTGCATGGATGTGACTGAATCCAATATGAAAATACAAGACAATCAATTTTCTGTTTCACTAAATTATTGGCAATGATATGATAGTGATCTACAATTTTTAACAATTGTCATCTTTTCATTGCAAATCAACAGGTTTTTGACAGATTCTTGGACTGTGGTTTTAAGTTTGTAACAGGAAAAAAAGGGAACGGACCTATCTTCAGTAGTCCTATAGATCCATGTCAAACCTCTGGCTGGCTCCAATTCCCTATTTGTTAGGATTCATTATCAGAGTTAGGATATCCCTCTTCTTCAAATCTGGGCATCTCTACTTATTTTCCTGGGTATATCGTGTATTTCAGGTACATTTCTATTCATAAGAATCATCCATGATGTGTTTTGGTTGTGTTCAACACAAGTTTTTCGGTAGTTTAAGCTATTTTGGTCATACCTTGTCTTCGGAATCATTGATTAATTTCAGTAGTGGTAAGTATGTCTACCTTTACTTTCTATCATCAAGTGATATTAAGGATAATGATTCAAAATTCTCAAAACAACACATTTTACAGGTATTAAAAGTCCCAATCATGAATTTCCTCTGTTCTTGAGTTTGTTTCTATATTCTTGTGGTAGTTGTTATGAGCATAAATGAATTTGAATTTTTAGGTACCTGTTTCCCATCAATTTTGAAGACATATTGACGAATGTGAGCAGAAATGAGTTTGCATTTTTAGGTATCAGTGGATCATTTTGTTCTATTTTTTATCTTATTCTTTTTTATAATTCAATCATTCTTTAGTTTATTATTTACTTATAGCAATAATTTTTCACACATTTTTATATATCATATCCAGTAAATCCATTATCTATACCCATTATATAGAATATTTGTCTCTTTCCATTTATTTTATGGGTCTTCTGTAAATAACACTTTGCATTAGCTTGATCTTTGTGATGGATTTTTCTTATGCTTTTTACTGTTAATGTTATCATCAATAGTTATTTTTTTCTGTTCGTATTTCTTATGTGTGGCTAACAATGGACTATTATGAGAATCCCTAGAGATATCATGTTCTTCATCCTTTGAATTTTCAATCTATATGATTTGATGAGATATTCTTTACACACAGAATATTCTTTTTCCTATTTCATCTAGGGATCTTAAATTTTTTGATGTATTGTTTTAGGGATATCTATCCTGCCATGCGTATCATCATTATTTCCAATATGGTTTTGGTCGCACCATTTCTATGCAGTGAAATGTATTCAACAGATTCTATGAGCCTCATTTCTAAGACTTGTGTTTAATGATCGATGTATATACTCTCATTGATGGTTATTAATGTAGGTGTAGGAGGAAAAGAAGACAAATATGGTTTCCTCTTAATTTTAGACAGTGTTAACAATACAATTGTGTATGAATAGATGTAATTCAAGATTAAGTTTTCTTAAAATATGATGAATTTTTGTAACATTCTGACTGTAACTGTAGCTTTTTGATTTTCTTTGTTTCCACCTTCATTTCCATCATATATTATTTTATCTTTATTTATGATAGAATTAGTATTATAACAGCCTATAAACATATTGAGCCTTAAACTGTGTTCTCTAGTAAGGACAACTTTCCTCTTGAACTGTGAGCATGCATCTCTGAATGCTTAATTTTTACTTTCAATTATGAATTAATTGGATCTTTTTTTCAGTGAAACCCATGATCAAGGACCTTCCTTTTTTCATGCAGGTATAGGTTACCAGGACACTTACATAAGGATGTTCTCAGATAAGAATGATCTAAAGAAAGAACAAGACTGGCCAAGGTTTCCTTCAGTATTATTTAGAGCTCAAAAAGGACAACTTTCCTCTTGAACTGTGAGCATGCATCTCTGAATGCTTCATTTTTTGCTTTCAATTATGAATTAATTGAATCTTTATTCAGTTAAAACCATGAGTAAGGATCTTTCTTTATTTTAACTTCCAATTATGGATAAAGGATGAAGGAAACAAAAAACCATTTCAGATAGTTTCAGATTTTGGGTTTAATTACCTCTGGTTTTATTGACTGATAAATTCTTATTTTATAATCTTCTATCCATGTTTGAACAGTGTTTTATATATTCTTCTCTAATATTAAATTATAGTATTATATAAAATATATGTTTAAAATTTTGCAATATCTTAAATATGGATGAAATTATATAATTTGTATTGTAATCAAACATGTTTCATGTAATCAATATGGCAAGGTAAATAACTAAAAGCACATGCCATTTAATCTATAACATGATCATGAAGAATAATATGGTAGGAATAAATGATGATAAAATGATTCCATATAAATAATCAAATGATCTTGAATATAATTTATGGATAGTGTTAAGGCAATAATATCATGGATAATAATTGTAATGATCCATGTTTTTGGACCAAATAAAAATCCAAAGGAATTTGAATTTCATCATTTGGTGGATAGGATGTTTTACAAAACAGGCTTCAGAATGAAACTTCATGAGTTGAAACACTTATAATTATTGTTTTATGGATTGGTTAAAGTCCCAAAGAGTGACTCGGGTTCTCCATCGAGTTTCAGGAGCGTCAACCCCCATAAAATCAAAATGAAAGAGGACTAATAGGGGAACATAGTTTGTCTGAAATCGTGAGACCCTTCAATAGAAAATCTTGCAACTTGTGAAAGTGATAAGATTTGGGTGAAGAATATATGCATAGTTTCCCAAAACATTCACCTATACCACATGGTTAGTTCCACCTAGGAAGTATGATTTCACTATTCATCACATGGTTGGTGCACAGTTAGGGAAAACCTTGCAGGACAACCATGCGAGGTTGGGTTCCTAACCAGTAGGATCCGCATGGTTGGCACATGGTTTATCCAATCGTGTGTCCAAACCGTACAGACCATTTTTGAGGGTTAATTTTTCCTTTTTCCCTTAATGAGTTTTAAACTACCCTTTTTCTCTTTTCTTATCCTCCTCCAGCTGCATGGGGCTCTCCTATTGGCGTTGTGGGTCTCCTCCAATCCTAACCTAAGCCTTCAAATATCTCCTCCATACTTCATTTGATTTGAGCACCATCGATCCCTATGTATTCCTCTCAGTAATATCTTCTTTCATTTTTAATATTTCTCTATTTAGTTTCCTCATGGTCTGAGCTCATTTTCCTTATTTTCAGTGGGGATGTCCATTTCTTCATTTTCTTCCAAACTAAACTGAATCAGACCTTAATATTGGATGAGTAGAGAATACTAAGCATAGGGTATGTGGTATGTGACTTTTTTACCAAGTTTCCATTGTTTAATAAATAGCGTCATTGTGCTACATGTCGGCCTTTATAGCGCATTGCCTTAAAATTGATTTATTCATTTTAAATTCGTATACGCACCTTGTATTACTTCTAATGAGATCTCTTTAATAAATTGAGGATTCCAACCTCAATCAAGAACACTCCTTGGGTGTTCCAAATTGATTTTAACCTTTATAATTAAATGTTTAAAATCATGGAATGCCTTCTTAACATTCATCTTGGAGTAATAATGGAATTTCCCCTATATGAAATTTCCCAATTAATTATAGCACCTTATAAGTTCCACATTGATTCTTATGTAACTATTTTTATTTGATTGATATTTTATTAAATTCTACTTTGGGGTAACATAGTTATATTTATTGAATTTGATGCTTAATTGTTCTAAATGAATTATTTAAAAACAATTTAATTTTTTGTAATAAAACCCCTCAAATGAGGTGCATTGTCTTTAAAATTACAAACTGATGTTTAGTGAATTGAATTTTTCTTGGATTTATGGGATTGATGATTTTCCTATGATTTTGTTAAGAATAGACATATAGAATGATTTTTACATAGCCACTTTGGTTATTCCTAAATGGAGTTTCCCTCCTTTTATATAAATGTTTATCTGAACCAAAGAAACTCTTAAGTGCTTGGCCTAACTTATGAATGGGATTACCATGTGCATAATTTCCCGACTTGACTAAGGCACCTTCTAAGTGCCTCATTAAACCTTGATAAATGAATTTCCATGTTTTGTTTAATTAAATGGCATATATTAATTTTAATATCTTGTTTATGATGGATTTCTCTCCTTTAATGTATTATATGATTTAATTGAAATAGAATTTAATTGGTTGGTATGATCATGCCTCTTGTTATAATTAAATAAGTACAGCTTATGTGAAATGATATAGTTGTGATGACCTTAGTTATAATTGGGCTTAATAAATGTAAAGTGTGAGAGGTAATGTCTCATGGCTATTATTATAAATGTGATTACACCTTAATATAAGTTGTGGAATGATGGTAAGGGTTCTATTGAGCATGGAGGTATCAAACTCCCTTATATCGGGTGTTGATCATGATGTCTCGCACTAGTGATACTATGTGGATGGTGGGCATGACACACCACGTCCCTTATTGAGTGTTGGCATGAAGGTGCACTCACTGATGTTTGAGTGTTGACATGATGGCACACTCACCATATTTAGTGATGAGCATGACATCTCCCACTCATTATGGAATGCAGGTTATATAACATATATCTTGAGTTTATAGGATCATTTAGATTGGTTATGGATGGCTGAGTTATGCCTCAGTCCAGCCAGCAACTAGTATTCCATGTATATGGCCATTAGAATCGGCATGCACTTGGTCCATATAGGTGGATGCAATATATAATTATAATATATATATCTATTACTATGATATATATATATAGTTACTATTAAAATACTCATTTCGATCATGATCCGAAGCAAGTAGAGTCATATAGGTATCCTATTAGAACTTAAGTTGACTGGTGTTTATTTATTCAACATTGTTTATTATTTTTTCTACCTACACACTAATTTACTTTATATTCATGAACTAGTTTAAGTTGTAGACACCATGGTTGGTAACCTACTGGGATTTATATCTCATAACCTTCTTGGGACGCCATTACACTGGGGCACTCGAGTAGATCTCATGCTCATAGGACCATGGGTTATTACTTGTGTTAGTCTACTTGTACCTGAGAGTTAGAAGCACAAGACTAAGATGAAGCTTAGGATGCTCGTGGTGATCACCTTAGGGGATTTTGTTTTTTTCTTATACATGTATTGTACTGTGTCTTGTTGCCTGTTATATATCTACTTTTTTAGTTATATATCATCGTATGGACATTCATGAATTTTTTTATATTGGTGTTGGCCACCAATTTGATTTATTTACTATTGTTATTATTTCGTTGCTCGGTCTTTATTTTATTATCACTTCCACTATTGTCTATTATTTATTATCTAATAAATCGTTGTGATACTCTAATCATGAGGGTATAGTCTCCCCACTATCACCTCCATAGACCCTTGCTACTAGTTAGTAGCTTTTAGTGTATGGGGAGGCGTGCTTAAGTCCATGTGGCCCATCGGTCTGGCTACCAGTTAGGTGGTCAATCAGGTCAGGATGTTACAATAATAATTGAATTCTCAATGAAGGAAATGATTAAAATTGGATGTCATGATTTTAGACATCATGATATCTATATCATCAAGACCTTGAGTTTAGATAGTTTAAAACTATGGGTAAAGACCTATTTAATGTCAGCTTACTGATTTGTCTCATGAGATATATCGATGCATCGAGGAGATATATAATTCCATGCCCCACCTATAACTGAATATCCAATGCATTCCTCATATATTTAATGATCTATTTAATTCATGAACATTATTCTTTATCAATACATATTCATATTGAATAAATAATATGAAATATCAATATTTCCCCAGTCAATCAAATAACTTTCAAAGTAAAACACCATATATAAAAATGATATATGGTTTAATAAATAAGTATATACATGGTAAAGGAAATGGATATTTAAGGGAAATTAAATGTATAATTATCATAAGAAAGTGAATGTTTCAAGAGAAAATTAACAACCATAAAATTAATGAGTGATAAGATATAGTCATCGGTTCATCAAGAATATAGGTTTAACAATAAAATCATGTCCTTTGAAATAATAAAGGGAATAAAATTGAAATATTAATATAACATTTAATAAAATATTTTTATTTATAAAACCATTGAAAGCACATAGAGGAATATTAATTTTGTAAAATGGTTACAGTGGTAGGGAAGTATGTTGTCATCGTATACATTAAAAAACATTCCTTTGGACTTTTTTTAAAGAAAGTTGAAAAATGACCCTTTTGAAAAAAAATAGAAATATTCCTTTCAAAATATTTTTAAAAAGTTGAGTATAACAAAAAAATTCCTTAATAAATAATTTAATTAAATAAAAGGAATTTTGTAAAACAATTTTTAAAAGCATGTACATGAAAGAAAAATATATCCGGTTCAAAAGAGAGATAAAATCAATTTTTATTTTAAAAATTTATTTTCCAAATTAAAGTACTAAATAGAGAAAAAGTATAAGTAAATATGAAAAATCCTAAAATATCTAGTGGATAAAAAAATTATTGGATCTTATGAATGATAAATGATAAGATTCCCTCAATGAAAATAAAAGTAATCCTGAAAGAAAATGAGATTATAAAATTGATTATTACCTCTTTGGTAACTTTTAAATTATAACCCTTTGAAAGAATATACTTAAATTAAAACATTATTCATTTTGAATAAATAGTTATTCATGTTAAATACATCAAAGGGGTGGTATATACACCATATAAAAGTGAATAGGTGCATAATAATAAATATATCTCAATGGAATGGAAAGTGAGATGAAATCTCTTACCTCAAAGTTCTCTTTAGTTGAACATGCTTTAACCTCTTGTATAATGGTTTTAAACATGTTATTAATTTATACCAAAACCATATTCATATTTATAATATCATATATTATCTTCTCATAACATCTTTGTTGGCTTAGACCAACACCTCCTTGTTTTAATGATCCCAAATCATGTTTAGAATGTTATTAATGAATTTCATGTTTTCAGTTAATAAATGGTTTAATGACCAAAATTGAAAAAATAAATAAGTTTTTAACTTACCATGACAACCTAACGCATGTTTAATGTACTTATAGTGTGAATAATTTGAACTAATCATGAAGGAAAAGTGATCGTGTGGAACCTACCACATGTTGTACTCCAACTAACCGCGTGAACAAACTACCTAATGTGCGTTAGATGAGAAATTTTTTTCCAAGATATAAACTGATCATGCATTGAATATGAACTTGCCATGAATTGAAGATAAACTTGTTGTGTGTTGAATAACCCACCATGTGTTGAGAATTAACTTACCACATGAACAATCAACCTACCATGCGAAAGGTAAGACAAATTTCTCTAAGTCTTGTACTAACTATGTGTATCAGTATTTGTAGTAACTATGAGAAAAACTACCTACCGTGTGAAGAGATATACCTATAGTGAGTACAAAATAAGTGATTGTGTGAAGTCATGAACCTAATTCATGAACAAATGGACTGACTGTATGAATAAATGAAGTGACTGTGACAAGTTTTTGTGCCAACTAAATGTGAAGACCAACCTACCGTGTTTAAATTAGAAGTGGAGCATTTTTAGATATCTAATTGTTAGTTTTAAAGGATTATTTGTAGAGTTGGTGTAATTAAGGATATATTGAATGTTCTCCAATGGATACTTTTGGGTGCAGTTTTTTTGAGAAAAAGAAGTGCTAGTGGAAAATTATAGTGATGCATATACTCTTATAGAGAACAACATAGGAACATACTCATGCACCTATTCCATTTAAAAAACATTATGATGCAGTATTTTTATAAAATCCATGTGAAAAATTGGTTTAATATTTTCAAGGAGAAATTCATGGAGGTTTTGGATGGATGCTTTGTATCTTATGGCTTATACGATCGGCTCGGTGCATACTCATGCACTATTTTAATGGCTCTCATTCCTTTAAGGAGGTATTAGTGGGTTTGAAGTCTGGTCAGGAGGAACTCCCCGGTATCCCTCCAGTTATGGTAGCTCATGTGTGTGGACTGTGTGGAAGGCTTCCCTAATCTTGATTTTTTGGCAGAGGAAATGAGGGAGGCAGAGGATTATCACTCTTAGACTTTGGTGTCATCTTTTGGTTGTGAAAAACCCTTGTTGGCTTTCTTTAGGTCCTTTGTGGCTTCTTGGGGTCTTCATTAGCAAGCGGTGGTGTCTATCCTATCCAGTTTTTCCTTCTGTATATATGTTTTCTAGGGAGGATTTGGTTAAGGCCTGGTGTATAGAGGGGAGGTGTTTTGGATATTGGAAATACTCCTTATCCTATTGGTCCCGGTACACACACCCATTGTTTACAGTTGATGGCCTCTCCAATTATCTACATTGAAATGGATTTAGCGTTGAAGCTAATGTCTTGTGTTCTTCGATGGTTTTTATGGATTTAAAAAAAATGCTCATTCTCCCTCTATCTTGGGAAAGAAGGTGGTGGTGGACATTTATAGTGGTGGTTTTTTAGATATCTCATCATCGTCATTTGGAAAGGCCTTAGGTGATGATGTGGTTTCGAGTGTTTTTCTCAAGTAATTTTTTTTTTGAGTTTTATAAAAAAAAATCAAGAAAGGGGATTAGGGTTCCCGTATTTTTAGAAATGGGTCTAGGATGTGTGAACGCCATTCACGCATCTTTCGCCACAAAAGGATGCATGAACGGCGTTCACGTATCCGAGCTATGGCAGGGATGTGTGAACCCCGTTCACGCATCCTTTACAGACCAGCTAAAGGATGCGTGAACAGGGTTCACGCATCCCACCGAGAAATTTTATAAAAGGAGGGGTCCCTCCCCCCCTCAAAAACCATTGTTCTCCTCTAGATTTTGTAGCATAGCCCTGCAGAAATTCTTTCTCAAAAAATATTTGCTGCTTTTATAGAGGTAAAATTTCTATTTAACATTTTAATTATTTTAATTGTGTTTATTTATTTCATTTTTATTTTTAATTGTGTGTATGATTTATTTATTTCATATGTTATGCATGATGTGTAATGTTTTGTATGATTTAATTTTCTGGATTTTGAATGTTTGTATGATTTAATTTTTTGAATGTATGTTGTCTGAATATTGAATGTTTTATGTTATGTCTAAAAATTTGAATGTTTAGGAAAAGTAATTTATGTAAGAGAAGTTTATTTTAATGAATGGTTTTGATGTAAGTGTAAATTATATTACTTTTAATTAATAGTAATAATATTTTTAATCAATAAAGTAGAAAATATATTTACTTATATTTTGAATAGTATAAACATTACAATTTCATAAAATTTAAAATAACAAAAGTTTTTATTATGTAAATCTCAATTATATTAGTTATAATAAAATTTATTAAATATTATTAATAATTATATATATATACACATGAAGTTAAATTTTTGTAAAAGAGGTGTAGTATTTAATATACATTTCATTTAGTAATATATAAAGTTATATAATATGGATAATATAATAATTATACCAAAAAACATGGTATGAGTGATGACTGATCTTGAGATGAACGACCATGCATAATTGAAATTGCATGTTTTATTTTGTGTATGTGGTTATTAAATTTGTAATAATTGCATTTTTTTTGCATTGATGACCTGTGAGTCATCTATCAGTAAGTGTAAGGACCTGCGTGTCTGATTTAAAAAATGTATGTATTTCATACCCCTAGACCCCCGCACATGCATGTGAGTAAATTTTTAATTAAAAGATAGACGCCCCTGAAGAGGTGTCCCCGAACAAGCTTCCATGAAGAGGAATTCGAGAACTCGTTCGAGAGGAGGCGTTGTTGTTTGACAGGAGATTGGTGGTTGCTGAAATATTTGATAATAGAGATAGGAGTCCACCCATAGGTTGTAGTTAGTTTATCAGATAATGATAAACTAATCGTAAGTCTCAAGATCAAGTCATGATTATATATTCATAAGTAATTAAACTTTATGAAACATTATATTAAATTTGATTTTGTGATAATATCACAATCACTATACCTTAACAGTGATAAATCAATACATAAAAAAGTCTCAAGATAATCAATTATTCAAAACCAAATTAAATAATTTAAAATTTTAATGTAGTATATAATATTTTTTAAATTATTTTTTTATAGGTAATTATGTCTGTTCAAATATATTGCAATGGTGAGGTAATTTATACCGAGCAGGGTTTTAGCTACAGTGTTCCACCTGCCAGAGCGGTAAATCTCCATGGTTGTATGACATTGGATGCAGTTCATAATAAGATTCATAGTCGGTTAAAACTGAGGGCTGAGCAAGCAATCACTTCAATTAGATACTAACATCTTCAATATCCTGAGCATCTGTGGCACAGCGGGTACCCTATAGTCGATGATGAGGATTGGATGGAGGCTTCTCTATTATTCAGGCAACAGTGTATTAATGGTTTCATGGAATTATTTTTTATCATTTCTGATATTGATGTGGTGCGATCGATTACTACAGAACCATGCTTTGTTTGCTCTGTAGAAGTTGGTCCTTCACAACAGTCTTATTCATTGCCTTCTCCTCATATGACTCCTGTGGAAGAATGTTATGAAGAAGATGATCAAAATTTGGAAGGAAATGTAGATGAAATCCCTTTTTGTGATGATATAGTGCATGAAAGTTTATCTAAGGAAGAAGAATATGTGGATTCATCAGGAGATGATTTGGTTGGGAATGAACCTTATGAGGTTCCTTTGAGAGATATACATCAACTACATCCACCAATTAGTGGTAATCAGCCTTCATTTTTTAGTTCCTTAGTTTGAGAAATGTCTCATGAATAGCATTTTGATTGGGATTTCATTACACTAGCTTCTAAATTCCCTGGCATTATAGGTAATAGGCCTCCATCAAATGATAATTCCATATATGTTGGGCAGGAGCTTTAAAGTAAACTGGCCATGAAAAATGTAATAAATCAATACCACATTGAGCGACATTTCACATTTGTGGTTGATGAGTCAAAGAAGACCAAATATCTCATTCGTTGTGAAAAATATGGGTCATAATGTAAATTTCGATTAAGAGAAATATTTGATAAATATTATGTATGTTGGAAGATAACCAAATTAGAAGGCCCACACACTTGTCTACATCCCAGCTTGGCACAAGATCACTTTTCCCTTGATGCGGAGTTTATATCTACTGTTATTTGTGAGATGATACGAACATGTCAGGATGTTCCTATTTCCCTTGTTCAGGAAATAATTCAACAATTGTATAACTATAAGATATCATACAAAAAAGCTTGAAATGCAAAACAGAAATCCATTGTAAAAGTGTATGGTGATTGGGATGAGTCTTATGTAATGTTTCCACAGCTTATGTAATTGTTGTATCTCAATAATCAGATTGTTTATCATTTGGACATTGTTGAGTATGTATCCCAGAATCATCGAGTTGATCGGTCAAAGGTGAAGTTCAATAGGCTTTTTTGGGCATTCAGGCCGTGGATTTTTTCCTTTCCCTATTGTAAACAATTTATTCAGGTAGATGGCACATTCCTTTTTGGCAAGTATACAGGTATTCTACTCATTGCTTCCACACAGGATGGTAATCGCGCTCCTCTGGCACTTGCTTTTTCTATTGTTAAAAAATAAAATTTTGAATGCTGGAGCTGGTTCTTGGCATGTGTACGTGTTCATGTCACACAAAAACAGGGCATTTGTCTGGTATTTGATTGTCATCGAGCGATTATAAAGGTCGTGAATAGTGATGGGGTTTCTTGAACTGAGCTGAATGCTTATCATCATTATTGCATTAGACATATTGCAAGTAATGTGCATAATCATTTTAGAGATGAGGCCATAAAGAAGGTGATCCTCAAGTTGGGTATGGTTTTATAAACTTTCTTTTTTTAACAAAATTTAATATCCATTTTAATACATTATTATATTATGGCTTCAGCATATAAACCCCAACAAGAAAGGTTTTATCGACGTCTTGAAGAGATTCGAACTGTTAATGAGGAGGTATATGAATATATGATGCAAATTTCAAAGGAAAAATGGTCATTATCATTCCATGGTAGAATGAGACATGGGCATATGACCACTAATATAGTGGAGTGCATAAATGGGGTCCTCAAGGGTGTGTGAAAACTCCCAATCACAGGGTTAGTGCAAGAGACATTTTTTAGATGTGTTTACTACTTTGTTGACCGGTCCCAAAAGGCCTACCAGAGGATGGAAAATGGAATGATTTTTACTTAGTATTTTTAAAGTGATATTGACCGGATACGAAATGAGGCTTCAAGATGGAATGTTATATCCTTTGACAGGGAAAAGAGGAGCTTTCGGGTAAGACAATGCTATGACCATGGTACATGCACTAATGGTGGAGTGTTTGTCGTGATGTTGGACAATAGGTACTATGATTGCGGCAGCTTTTAGGCATTGAGATATCCATGTGTACATGTTATCGCAGCTTGTGCTTTGGTAAATATATCATGGGAGTCATATGTTGACCCGGTGTATCACATGAGCACTTTGGTTAACTGTTATAGTGCTTCTTGGATGCCTGTTGGTGACTTCCATTCTATCACATTGCCTGATGATCAACTGACCATCGTCCCTGATATTTCCAGGTTTTCATAAGTTGGTTTTGGTTTCATTTATGATTTTTTCAATGTCTATCATTTTTAAAATTATTGGCTTCATGCTACCAGGTTGCGGACTCGAGGAAGACTGAAGTAAACTCACATAAAAAATGAGATGGATTGGCCTCGACAACGAGGAGGGAGAATATGATGCAGTATTTGTCACGCAGAAGGACATACTTGTAAGAGATGTCCCCAAGTGGCAGGACAGAGTTTCACATCTCGTCATCCATGATCGAGTCTATGTACTATATCATTATTATGTATATGTTGTTTTGTATGTGAATGTTTCATTATTGAATCCTTTTATTTATGACCTGCTCCATTTTTGAGATGTTTTAATTTTGGTTTGTCTCATTTTTGGATTTTATCATAATGAATTTTATGATACTAAAACTATTAAAAAAATAAACACCGAATGAAAATGAATATATCATGCTTCCCTATATTCAATGCAGGTTTTTCATCACTGCTGCTTTATTTTCTACCTTATTTTTCTTGTTGTAGATTTTTTTAAAATAAAAGTTTGCAATTTTTATTCAATTCACTATTAAAAAGTGATGATGATATCATGTGTGCAGATGGTAGGTTTTCCATTGCTTACATCTCAGGCTACTCATGTATCATGGCTGCTTTTAGAGGGACTTCATGTGCCTCCCTTGAGTGTACGTAGATCTCACCATTTCCATCATACTACACCACCTCCCGCTATCATCCCCCATCTTCGTCGAGCTGGATTCTTTGGAGTTGTGATGTGCGACTTCGCATTTCTTGATCATCAGCTCATTGTCGCACTTGTATAGAGATGGAGGCTAGAGTCACATACTTTCCATTTCAGTGAGGGGGAGATGACTATTACGTTACAGGATATGGCCATTATATTGGGCCTCCCTATCGACGGACATGCTCTGATAGGCTGAGTTCCATCAGATTTGCCTGAGCTTGTTCATAGACTACTGGGCATAGAGGTCCAGGATGATGGCAGGACCATTGTCAGTGGTAGATTGTGGATGCCTTGGTTAGACCAGCACTTCACACATTTACCAGATGATGCTGATGACATCACTGTGCTGCGATTTTCACGCGCATATATTTTGAGGCTGATAGGTGGAACGCTTTTTGTTGACCACTCTACTACTTTTGTGCACCTGATGTGTTTATCTTTTTTAGAGGATTTGGACTAGGCAGACCGGTATAGCTGGGGTTCTACCTGCCTATCATATACATACAGGTCCCTATGCAGTGTATGTCGCATCGATAAGATGCGGATCACAGGATGCATGGTTCTTCTGCAAATGTGGGTATGGGAGCACATCCCTCGTTTAGCTCCACATGTATGTGCACCATTACCCATTGATATTGTAGCAGAGGCTCCACATGGATGTTGGTATGTTATTAATTCCTTCTAATATCTAACTTAATTGTATAAGATTCTATTATGAAATGTAAAAATAAAAATGTTATCTACGGGTGGAGTCGGGCGCATCGACATTCAGATTCTCCCAGACATGATGTTCATGCCTACAGACTTATGTTAGACAGCATTCGACCATACGATGTAAGTGATTATTATTTATATTGTTAAATCTTTACTCTTCATTGTACATCTATTCAATTATTAATTTATTATTCATTTTTTCTTTCATATTACATAGATGCCATATACAGATGCTATCCTTCAGAGTCTGCCGTCGTACTGTACAGTGATGCCTGCTATCGGCTCCTATAGGGTTCCACTGATTCATTTTCATATAGTCGAGTGTCATTAGACGGATAGGGTTATGAGGCGGTTTGGATTCCTTCAGCCATTTCCTGACCCACCCAGTTAGTTAGATTCATTGCATTCCCTGAAGATGTCAGGGAAGATGGATTTTGATTGGAGGAGATACCATGCTAGATATGTTGAGTTATGGGACAGACGACGGGAGTCCTAGTTGCGAGGGGCAGGGACAGTACGTTTTCATTTGACGGATCAGATGGATTATGCAGGCTGGTACATCAGGTCCCTGGTCAGATTTCTAACACGGCACGGATGGGGCTTTCATGAGTTGGTATGCATTCTTCCTTTCACTATTCAACAGATTTTTTATTCATGTTAGTTAACAACGGAATTTGTTTTCGCAGGATGCTCGTATTTGTCATCTACTTCATATGTCTGATCCAGTGGAGAGAGCTGCCTTTCACCCAGCATATCTTCACACCCTTGTCGCACAGCTGCTTCCATCGATGGATGAGATTTATCATGGCATTTTCTTTGATCCACCACCTGTTGTGGAGGCCGCGGAGCCTGCTGAGCCTCACATAGATGTACCTGGGGGTGACGACCCTATTATGGATGTTATTGTTCCACAGGAGGAGGGTGTCCAGCTTGCTCGGCCACATGCTATTGTTCCACTAGAGGAGGGTGTTCAACATGATCATTCAGATGCTCGTCCAGCTTCTCAGGCACAGCCACAGGTACTTACAAACGATGACTGGATTGAGATCAATGCTTTATTACAGTCATCCGCAGTAGAGCAGCCATCTACTTCCTATATTGGTGAGAGTTCCAGACAGCTTCCACTATCCTTAGATGCGGGCAGGGTACAGGCGGTGAGACTCTACATCCACCACCTGTCACAGAGGAGGATGTGGAGGTGGATGCCGATGAGGATGAGCAGCGTATGCCAGAGCACAGACATAGACAGACACGACATGAGCGCATCCAGTATACGCCTGGTTGTGGGACAGAGGAGCATCCACACCATAGGCGTAGATTAGGTTGATATTTGATTTATGATACATTTTGTATGTGTCTTACTATTATCATTTATAAACTTCTATTCTTTTTTTAATAAGTGTATTACTATTATCAAATTATCTACTAATATATATATATATAATAAATAATATGATTAAATTAATTAATAAATATTAATTATATTAATTATATTAATTATTTTGAAATCAAATAGATTCTGGATGAAAAGATGCGTGAACTTGAAGAAATCTTGAAAAATATTATTGATCTCAATGATTTAAAATTAGATGTAAAATCCTAGAATATCATGGAACACGATTATTTGCTTACAAAAATAAAATTTCATGAAGAATAATTTGAATGAATAATGGATATTTTTGAAGAGTATATGATTATGATTGAAGATCAGAATAACTATAATATGAATTAGAAGTTCATTTGGCCAATTTTGAGAAGATACATATTCAGACTTTATAAAAGTAATCAATTTCTACTGGTACGCAATGTTGTTCTCATAAAATGTGTTCACCCAACTCTTGTTAACTTAATTTAATCACCTTTATATATGTAATTGGTATTCGCATTAATTATTTATTTAATGAAATATTTAATTGTATGTAGAATATGAAAATTGAGAACATGAATCCCCTATAGTCATATTATTATTAACAATGGGATTAGTGGCCTATTTATATGTAAAAATAAATTCTTCATGCAACCCTTTTCACACCTGTAAATTGTATCGCCTTTGTTCTTGAACACCACTCAGTTCATGAAATTAACTTATATGAGTTTATCTATATTACATGTGTTTCTTCATAAAATGAGTGAGAATCATTCCATATATTTTAAACCCTTCAAAATCATATCAAATATACTTTAAACTTATCTGAATCATTTAGTTCTATAATACCCCATAGTCTTCTCCAATCTGGAACATTTTCAACATTATTTGTTAACAAACACAACCAAAAATATCCAAAACATCATCTATATGTATTTTTAAAAAAATTATTGAATAACACACAAATATTATCATTATCTACTTTCCCTATAATCAAATAGATGTATAGGTATCTCAAAGATCATTTTCGATGGGACAACCTAAAGAGTGAGATTATTGAGTATGCATCTCAAATCTTAGTTTTATAGTAAGTAAAGGATGAATGAAAGAGGTAAAAGAGGATGATTAAACTATTACCCATTAAAATATAAAACATCACCATGTAATTCATCATAGGTCTTATAAAGACCTACATTATAAATAATTCCATTCAGTTTATAGTTGATCAACTTACAATGCTTTCTTACTTCATTACTATTTGAGAGTATTTCACACTCTATCAACATACCAATATATAAATAAATAGGTAAGTTTACATGGATTAAATCTTTATATTATATCTAATAGAGACCCAATGATCTCTATGATGTTTTTGGGAATTATTTAACAAGCATTGGATAAAGAAATGAGATTTGAACTACTTACCACACTTAAACTAATAGTAAGTCTAAAAGGATCATTCATAGGTTTGAAGATCAGCTAATATATTTCTTGATCCATTTCAAGGGATATTATGATCGACAACATTTATTAGTGGAATTCATATATAATAACAGTTTCCACTCTAGAATACAAATGGAACCATATGAGGATCTTTATAGAAATAGATGTATAACTACAACATGTTGGGATGATGTGAGTGAGTGAAAGAGGATAGGATTATATCTTTCTCAATATATGTTAGAGAATACTCAAGCCATTCAAAAAAATATAAAGTTAGTATAAATTACAATGAATATCCATGCTAGGATTCATAGGATTACTCACAATGTTTCTCATAAGAGCCTCTTTGGATATTATATAACTTCATCATGGTTAGATCATGTTTTGGTATCCTAAAAAATAAGTATTGAAGAAGATCATCCTTGATGAAGTTATATAAATTTTCAAATCTCGACATTCATAAGCCAAAGATAAATTCTAGTGTATTCTCTGTATTAGATCATCTTGAAAACCATTATTGGAAAAATTCACCATTATAAAGATGTTTATGAGTGTTTCCCTTGAGGGGGAGATAAATGAAGAAATATGAAATTACTGCCAGAATTAGTATATTCATTAGAATCAAACCTAATTACTGTAGAATGTTTAGGAAGATCATGTTATTAAAAGAGGAATTTTTTTCTAAATCCCTCTTAATTTGTTAACAAAAAAATAAACTGAATAAGAAGAGGTTGTAATTCAATTAATCAAAGATATATGAAAATTTCAAGTATGAATGCGCTCAAAGGCCACTTATCCTTCTATTTTGCATTTGAATATTTTTGATCTATTTGTAAAAGTTAGTGCATGATTTTTAGGTTGATTATTCTAATAAAAGTTACATATCGCATTTAATATCTTCATCCTGAAATAAATTTGGATTACCCTTGATGATAAGTGCATAAGTTCTTGTTTCATGTGGTTTCATGACCAGTTGGTAGAGGACGACATTATTTCCCAAATCGAGCAGTGCACCAAAAATATCTATTAAAAATTATTTAATGAATATCTATTATTCGTGAATATTTATTAATAATTATTAACATTATTTCAATATTTTCTATTATTTAATTGATATTTATTAATATTTCTTAATTTTTACTTTAAGTGTATTAGTTTATAATTACTATTTATAAATATTGAGATGTATTTGAGCTCTCTGTGAGATGCGTGAACCCCGTTCACGCATCCCTCCTCTCGGGAGGATGTGTGAATGGGGTTCATGCATCTTCAGTGGGGGAAACGATGCGTGAACGTCGTTCACGCATCCTTCCGCAGCAAAGGATGCATGAACGGCGTCCAGGAATCCAAGACCCATTTTTAAAAATATAGGAACCCTGATCCCCTTTCCCGAATTTTTTTTTATAAAACCCAAAAAAAATTACTCGCTTTTCTCCCTTCAGATAAACCAAGGGCTTGGTCCTTGGTTGGAAAGGTTTTGAAGAAGCCACCTGGTGAGGGATGGAAATATTTGGTGTGCTCGACTAATCGCTTTGCGGTTCTGGGGGTGTCGGGATCCGATGAAGAGGTATGTGGTCTACCGAGGCTAGAGAAGGAAGATTCTAATCTTTTTAGGTCTCCCCCTGGGAGATGGGGTCTTGCTACCCATTATAAATCCATCTCTTTTTCTCGTGCTTAAAGTAGGGTATTGGTTAGTTTGGAGATGAAGATGAGTTCTGTTTCGGGCTACAAGCCCACCTCTTCCTTTCATCAATGACTTTGTTAATGATTTGGAACGTGAGGTGCTTGGATGTGAGGGAAAAAATAGATTACATTCAGAGTTATTTGTGTCCTTTGTATATGATATGTGTGATGCTCGCAGGAGAGGATAAAGTTGTGGAAAAACAATATTTTAGCGGCAGTTTTTTCGCGCCGATTTTTAAAACCGCCGCTATATGTTTTTCGATCAAAAAATTAGCTACGGTTTTCTAGGTGTATTTTTAAAAACCGTCGCTAAATTTTTTAAAATATTTTTTATAATTGTTTTAAAAAAAATTCCAAAAAAATCACAATTATTTTTAGCGGTGGTTTTTAAAAAAAACCGCCCCAAAATACTGGCGGATTTTTCAAAACCGCTGAAAATTTGAAGAAACAAATTAAAAAATTATTTATTAATTAATTATTATTATTATTTTATTATTTGAAATCAAATATAGTTTATTATTTATAATTTTAATTAATTATAATGTGTTAATTAATAAATATTTGTAATTATTAGTTAATAATAACGTGAAACTTAAAACAAATCTGCAAAAACATGAAAACCAGACTTCGACATCAAACAACCATAACTTCTGATCTGGGAGTTCATTTCAACTCCACAACCAGTCAAATCGAAACTTATGAAATGATCTAAAACCAAGAGAGATTTAAATCATGTGATAATCAAAGGGAAAAAATACATTCAAATTTCAAAAAGGCCGAAAATTGAACTCGAACCTCAAATGACCATAACTTTTAATCTGGGAGTCCATTTGGACTCTACCACATATCAAATCAAAGACTTTGATAAGCTCTACGCCGTTAAGGTTTGGAACTAACTCTTTGAGAATTGTACCCCTTTTTATTTTTCTAGAAAGGCCCAGAAAGCCATTGAAACAAAGGTTTTAGTTGCCGACCCTGATTTCTTAAAATTCAAACGGTTATAACTTTCGATCCAGGTGTTCATTCGGCCAGTACCACATATCATATCAAAGTTCGTTTCATGATCTTCAATTTGATTGGTTGTAGTGTAGAAAAAGGAGTTCTGGATCATATTTACAGTCATTTTAGTGTTTTTTTGGTTTTTAGAGGTTTTTAACGTTTTATGATTCATTTGTTTAATTTTATTTATTTGCTATTTATTTATTTAATATTTATTTATTTATTTATTATTTATTTATTATTTATTTATTATTTATCTTTTATTAATTATTTATTTCTTTTTTTATTTCTTTCTTTCTTTCTTTCTTTCTTTAATATTTATTTTTTTATTTTTTTATTATTTTGTTATTATGTACAAATTAATTATTACTTTATTTTTAATTAATTAATTAATTATTATTCTTTATTTATTATTAGTTTATTATTCATTTATTATTCATTTATTATTTATTATTTATATATTATTTATTTATTATTTATTTATTTATTTATTTATTATTAAATATTGAATATTAAATATTAAATATTAATTAAGAATTATTAATTATTAATTATCAATTATCAATTATAATTATTAGTTATTTTTAATTATTCATTATTAATTATTCATTATTTTTTATTTTTTATTTTTTATTTTTTATTTTTTATTTTTTATTTATCTAAATATCTATTTATTTATTTATTTATTCTTTATTCTTTATTCTTTATTCTTTATTATTTATTCTTTATTATTTATTAATTATTAATTATTAATTTATTGTTAATTTATTAAATATTTGATTATTATTAGTTTATTATTCATTTACTATTTATTTAATTATTTATTTATTTATTTATTCAATATTCATTATTTATTATTTATTTATTATTTATTTATTCATAATTTATTAATTATTATTGAATTATTTGTTAATAATTTATTAATTATTTTTAAATTTTTAAATATTAATTGTTAATTGTTAATTATTAATTCTTAATGATCAATTGTAATTTATTAGTTATTATTAATTATTTTTTATTTTTTATTTTTTATTTTTTATTTTTTATTTTTTATTTTTTATTTTTTATTTTTTATTTTTTATTTTTTATTTTTTATCTTTTATTTATTATTTATTATTTATTATTTAATATTTATTATTTATTTATTTATTTATTATTTATTTATTTATTTATTTATTCATTTATTTATTTATTCACTTATTCATTCATTTATTATTTATTATTTATTATTTATTATTTATTATTTATTATTTATTATTTATTATTTATTATTTATTATTTATTATTTATTATTTATTATTTATTATTTATTATTTATTATTTATTAATTTATTGTTGATTTATTAATTTTTTATTTATTATTAGTTTATTATTCATTCATTTATTTATTTATTTAGTATTTAATTTTTATATTATTAAATTATTATTATTAAATTATTAATTAATTATTTATTATATATTCATTGTATATTTATTATTTATTTATTCATGGTTTATTATTTATTATTTATTTTTTATTTTTTATTTTTTATTATTTATTATTTATTATTTATTATCTATTATTTATTATCTATTATTTATTAATTTTCTATTACTTTATTATTTATTTATCATATATTAATTTGTTTTTTAATTAATTTATTATTTATACATTACTTATATAATATATGTTATATGTTATATATTATATATTATATATTATATATTATATATTATATATTATATATTATATATTATATATTATATATTATATATTATATATTATATATTATATATTATATATTATATATTATATATTATATAGAAAGTTCGGGCAGAGACCTATTATTAAAAGAAAAAAGAGAGTACATAAAGGAAAAGGATGCAAGCATCATGCTCTCATGCCAATAGATCAAACATCATAATCAAACTCATATGAATCATCATAATCACCATACCAGTCGGAGTCGTCTAAGGGACCATGAGACCTAGTGACCATAGTTGGCTGCAGATAGGAATAGTCTTTCCTACGTTTGGCTTTCCTGGGAGGAACAGATTGAAAACCTTTATCATCTACAACAACATTTTTTCCTTTGGAGACTACCTGATTATAGGATGATTTTTTTGGGGAATCATCCACGATATCATCCCACCTTCTATGAATGCCCTGGGTTTCCCTTAATTTATTAATTTCCTGTTGAATCCTTGTAATATTCCCTTGATCTTCTAGATTTTGTTTCCCCTCAATTGAGGAGCAGATTCTTACAGATCCATAAGACCACCCTTATCAACTTGAGCACTTTCCCTTTGTCCAAGCACTAACTTCTCTAAATCATTAGTCTCCGGTGCCAAATCCCTAGCCTACGCTTGGTCAAAATGGGTTGTTTATCACGTGGCGAGTCCATGTTGTTTTGTGAATTCTTCTTCCTCACTTTCTTTCTACAAGAAGCTTCATGATGCCCTTTTGCAGAACAAAAAAGAGCATACCTCATTCTTGTGACATTTATCATTGACATGACCAAAATTTGACATTCCGAACAAAAGTCGGGAAGTGTTTCATATTCCACTTTCAAAGGAATGTCATCATCCAATGCTGACAAAGAAACATTATGAATCAAGCAAGAGCTCAGATCAACCCCCACCAATACCCTAGCATAGTGACCGAATTTAGCAATCTCGGTATTCCTATCCATTTTGAAAGGAATTCCCATAACAGATGTAATATCAAATAAAATTTCTGGATACTACAATATCCAATTGAGACCAATGATTTTAATCTAGACTTGAGCTCTAATATTTTTTATAGCAAATGGATTAAAGCGAAAATACCACTCTTGAAACCATATCATTCCTGGATTTAAGGAGATTGAACCAAATCCCCATGTCCTACACTTGAGAGCCTCTGGTGGGAAAATGATATGAAATAAACCCTGACCCATGGGAATACATCTCCAGTTAGAAAAACCTCATGTAGTGGCCAGCTTCTGGAACTAAGTCCTCAACTTTCCAAGACTTTCCTCCAATGGGAATAACAATCCTAGCAATTATGGAGAATTCACAGATCTTAAATCTGTCAAGAATCGCTTCCCTGTTTGTAGTCACACAGGCAGTGTCGCCTTTCTTGAGTGTTCAATCCAGAATAACATCCTTTACATGCGCAAAATACCTTTTGTTGAGATTTCTAGATTGGGATTTCAGATTTCCCTTATCCCCATCAACAAAATCAGAAGGACGTGTCATCTCGGTTGCTGCAGCCTTGCCTGCAACATACACACCACACAAATTCAAATTCCAACCAATCAAAATATGTGATTTTCCAGCAACCGAAGTCACCACTGGTGGAGACTGCGCAAAACCCACACCAACCACCACAGGAGCAGTAAGCAAGCCCAGATCCACCGATTTGTTGCGTACACCACTCACGCCTCCTGCTTTTCCACCTGTCATACTGGCCATAGCGGCGCTCACATAGCCCACATCCAGAATCGCATCTACAGATCTACCCGCACCAACAACCTTGGTCTCCACCTTCGCGCTGAATACGACCTTATTTAATGCCGCCATTTTTGCGGATCTCGCATCGCAGATCTCGCACATCAGTCGGGCTCGCAGATCAGTCGGGCTTGCAGATCTCATGCCAACCACGTTTGACACCAGCGTTTTTGCTCTGCTCGCATCTGCAGAGGTCCCCACCGATGAAAAAGCCACCGTCATAGATACGCGAGACGGGCCGGACAAGAGCACATCATCCTTGCTGTTATCATAGCGATAGCCATCGAATATACCACAAGGGAAGAGCAAATCTGTCGAAGACAAAACACACGAAGAAGCCATCAAACCATAATCTGCGTCGGTTTTAGAAAGAGAAAGTCTCACCATATTCACTTCCTCATCTCTTAGGGAATCACTATCTTATCTATTATATATTATATATTATTTTGTATTTAGTATTTAGTATTAAGTATTTATTATTTACAATTTACTATTTACTATTTACTATTTTTTATTTACTATTTTTTATTTACCATTTATTTTCATATTATATATTTCTTTATTTATTATTCATTTATATTCTATTTATTAATTTGTAATTTGTAATTAGTAATTATTAAATATTAATAATTACTTATTAATTATTAATTATTAATTATTAATCATTAATTATTGATTGATCGTTATTGGTTAATAACTATTTAGTGTATATTTATTTGTTATGTATTATTTGTTTTTTCTAATTAATATCTATATATATAAGTATATTAAATTTGATTTATTGACCACATGAAGAATCTGCTAGAGCGGTAAAGTCTTTGGAGAATAAGCAAGAGGTAAGGGGTTCAAATCTCACCCAACGTAGAATTTCTATATATATAATGAGCATGTGCATGGACATGGGTTTGTGCATGGACATGGACATGATCATACATGATCATGGTAATAATAAATAATAAATAAATTATGAAAATAAATTAATTAATTATGAAAATAAATAAATAAATAAATAATGAAAATAAATAAATATAATTAATTAATTAAGAAAATCAAAAAATCAAAAAAAATAAAAAAAATAAAAAAAAACGATTTAGTGGCAGTTTAAACCGATGCTAAATTGTTCTACAATAGTTTTAAAAAATCACCGCTAATTGATTGCCGACACATGATTTAGCGGTAGTTTTCCAAAACCGTCGTAGAATGATTTAGCGACGGTTTAAACCACTGCTAAATACAAATTTTGGCGTAGTGCCTAGTTTTTTGTAGGTGCTTTTAATACAATTGTGGGTACTCAGGAGAAGAAAGGTGGTGTGGAATATTCCAGTACTGACATGTAGGATTTCAACTTATTCATGACCTCTAATGTATTGATTGATCTAGGGTACATAGTCGGATGTTTCACTTGGTGTAATAATAGAAAGGGAAGTATGTGAATATGGAGTAGAATTGATCATTGTCTTGGAAATATTCAGTTCTTGGATTATTATTCACAGATGTCGGTTATCCATATCCCTATAACTCTATCAGATCACTCTCCTTTAGTGATCAATATCAAGAGTGAACATAGGGGTTTGAATTTTTTCATATATTCAAGAAACTGGTCGAAGTTTGAAGGCTCCGTGCAAACGGTTAGGGAATCCTAATCACAGTAGGTTGATGGGAGTCCCTAGGGAATATTAATGAAGAGACTTAAGTGGCTGAGGATTGATCTTCTAGAATGGAATATATGTGGGATCTACAATGAAATTTCTCTTGAGGCAATTCAAGAAGATATTGAATGGATTGAATGTAGGCTGCAGTAGTCCTGAGAGGATGATGTGTTTGCTACTCCCAATGACAAGAAAAGCTTGCTTGCTGAAAAATTGTGGAAAGGGTATACAAGGAGAAATCATGGTCCATCTGGCTAAAGGAGGGTGACAAAAACATATCTTATTTTCAAGCCTATATTAAGGATAAAAAAGTGTCAATGAGAGTTAATATCAGATTACAAGACAATAATTTCACTGATGATGTTGATATCGCTGGAAATTTGTCCTTGGATAACTTCAGGAACCAGCTGTAAGAGCCCGATATCTACTCTGAGTAGAGGCTAGATTCTGATGATGGAAATGAAAGGTTTTGGCACTGTATTCCTAATTTGGTAGATAATCCAGATGATGAAAATTTGGAAGCTTTACCAAGAGAGGATGAGATCAAGGAAGTTATGTTTGGTATGAAAGAAGATAGTGTTATAGGACCAAATGGGTTCCCTATCTCTTTTATTATGTCTTCCTGGGAGGTTATTGGTACTCATGTGAATAAAACAATGTGGGATTTCTTCAATGGGGGTGCTTTCGAGGGCTGCATGTGCCGCCAGAGTGGTCGCGGTTCCTAAAGTTAAGCAACCCAAGTCAATTAATCAATATCTCCCTATATTCTTATGAAACTTTGTGTATAAAATAATTTCTATTATTTTAAACAAGAGGTTTAAACCTATTGTTTCGAAAATTTTGTTAAAATGAATGGAATGGGTTTATATATGGGAGGAGCATTTAAGGTGAGGTGGGGATTACTTAAGAAATGGTAGAGGATATCAATAAAAATTATCAGGGATCAAACATCATAATCAAAGTGGACATGGACAAGGCTTATTATAGGCTTGATTGGAGCTACATTCTTAAAATAATAAATAGATTTGATTTTAGAGCATGGGATTGTGACCTGATTTTCAGACGTTTCACTTCTCTTTGGATGTCTATTTCCTTCATGTGGAAGAATTTTGGTTTCTTCAAAATTGTTTTTAGGCTTGTGGTAGGGTGATCCATTATCCCCTAACCTTTTTATCATGTCTCAAGATTCACTCTCAAGGAATATGAAGTGATATATGGAGGAGGGGTCCATTATTCCATATAATAATAGGGAAGGTGACGGTATTATTTCCCATTTTATGCTCGCTGAGGATAGGCTCTTTTTCATTAATGGTAGGAAGAGATCTATCAATGTATGGAAGAAAATTATGGGATTTTATAGTAAACAAAGTGGGAAGCAGGTGAACTTGGAAAAGAGCAATGTATATATCTCATAATAAGTGTGTGGTACGTCAGGCTAGGTACATCTATAATAAACTGGGTATACATGATAGGTAGCTTCCTATGATTTATTTGATTGTGCCTATATCTAACGGAAGAATCAAGAAGATCTTGTTTGAATATTTGTTGAGAAAAATTATAGGTCATATGTGCAATTGGAAAAAAGTCTTCCTCTCCTTTGGTGGACGTATCGTGATGATAAATAGTGGGTTTCCCTCCATGGTGATTCATGCTCTCTCAATCATCAGGGCTCCAAAAGGCACCATGTATCTAATAGAAAAAATCATGTTGAGATAAATTTGGGATGCTAAGGATATTGGTCGATGTCATTGGGCAAGCTGGAGGAGACTGGAAATACCAGTGGAAGAAGGGGGATTTAACCTATGTGATATATCATAAACCATACAGTCCATAAAATCAAAGATTGCATGGGAAATCGTCAAAGGGAAGTCACTTTGGGTGAGATTTATGAAAAACATTTACGGTAAGAGATGGTATGAGTGGTCTACTGGCATGAAGAAACCATCGAAGCCGGCACGACTCATGATCAAGATTTTGGAAGTTTTGGATAATAAATTTCGTTGGGTGGTAGGGTGTGGCGAGATAATCTATTAGAGATGCAACTGGTGTGATAACCCTCTGTTCTTCCTGGTTTGTCTAATTCTAGATATATCCTTAAAATAAGCCTCTAGTTTTCCAACTCTTATCTGAGTGATGCTTGATTGCCAGTAGTGGGAAGTCTTTTACAGAATTATGATGAATGATGAACCTAATATATGTGTTCTTTCTATATTGAAATTGGGGTGCTTTAATGGAAGTGACTTGCAGGAATGCTTGCATGTAAGGAGTGGAAACGATGAATGGGTTGAAACTATCTGGTGAAAATGGATCCCAATGAGGAAGAATTTCCTGGTATGGAATTTTTGTAATAGGGACCTCCCTACAGAGGATAATATCCAAAAGAAAGTAATTTCATTGTCCTCCCGTTGCTGGTGTAGCACCACACCAAGTCAAGAATCAATTTGGAATCTATTCTTTAGGAGTGATATGGTAACGGAAATATGGAGATTTATGGCTAGTTTCATGGGTGTGGTGGGATGTGAGGAATCCATGGTAGAGTTTCTATCAAACTGGTTCTAAGGGACTAATTCTTACTATGAGGAGATGAAGGGATGTATCATGGTTTTTAGGCTTTGTGTTGGATTATTTGGTTGGTATGTGATAAAGTAAGGGAGATTTAGTTTTACTCCCAGTCTTTTATACATGTGAAGATAAGATCACTTGTGGTAGAGTTGGGGGGTCTATGTTCCCATGGATATGCTACCCCTTCTCTAAGAAAGCTTATTTTAAGGGTGGTTCTATTGGAAGAAGGAAATATAATAAATAATAGGGCACGTGGGTATGTTGGAATCCTCTTGTAACTGGGTTGAAACTTAATGTTGATGGTTCATGTGTAGCAGGATTCATGATAGGTGGAGGGTTAGTCAGAGATGGTAGAGGTTTAGTCCTTTTGGGTTTTATCACTTACTATGGAATATTTAATTCTCTGAGATTAGAGGTAAGGGCTTTAATCAATGGCCTTCAATTGTGTAAATTATATAATGTCAGTCTCACAGAAGTGGAAACTAATTCCAAAGTTTTAGTTAGGATTTTTTTAGGAAGGGAATATGCCCCATGGGAGATGAAATATTTCATTAGGAAAGGAAGGATATTGTTGGATCACAGATTAAAGGTTGGTCATACTTGGAGATAAGGAAAATTTGCGGCTAAAGCCTTATCTAGTAAAGTTGATCCTCATAATGACTTCATATTATTTTTTATTATGGAATCTATTCCAAAGTATTATAATCACATTGTTGGGGGAGATTCCCTGGGTCTTCACTATTTTCGATCTCCTTGACTTGTAACCCCTTCCTTTTTCAATAAAAAAATCTAAATTTTAGACTAAATAGAAATTCAAAGTCTACTGAACAACTAAAGATGGTTAGATTGAGTTGCACCAAATTTTCACATCTCTCATTATTTTTTATTTATGTTTAATATTTACATTTGAGTTGTGTTTTGTATTACTCTATTTATATATAAACATAGTGTCCTATACTGAACTAGAGAGTTATTGACACTATCTTTCAAATCTTTTCATTTTTACTCCCATATATAACTGGGGAAGAGTTCATGTGTGACATAAACTCTTTTTCTCCCAAGTAGAACTGTGGAAGAGGATTTTAGCCTAGACTATATGAGTATAGTTTTTTGTAAAAACTGATACAGGTTGTGGATTAGTTTATTTTATAATAAACTACTTGGTAGTAGGTGATTTCCAAGTGGAGGGAATTGGGTATTGGCTTAAGATTGAGCCCCTTATTTAAATTCCTCTATGTGATTTCTAGTTTTGTTTTCACTATTTTAAATAACAAACCAGAATCCATTTTAAAACTAATAACAAAACTCTACTTTGATATATGGATTTAATAAGTGTGTTATATACTATGATTGATACTAGTAAATTGGTTTCAAAACATAGAAAAAGTTTTCAAACTTGTTTTTAACTGAGTTCTGATCAAACTGTTGAGAACCATTTTGAAATATCAAATTATATAATTATAATATTCTATTTAACTAGGTGTATTTTATAAATTAGGGGATTTAAGTTTTAAATTATTTTTAATATAATTTTTTAAATTGTAAACTCAATTCACCCCCATAATGAGTGTTCCACTCCGACCAATATTTGGTATCAAAGGATTTTCAAATAATTTTTACTATGATCTAGATATATTTAAAGATCTTAAATTTCTACTAGATCTAAATTTAATTATATATGGATAATGATAGATAATAAGTAACTCCCAATAATCAGTCTCCCTATTTTAATGGAAAAAATTATGATCAATGGAAAATTAAGATGAAAATTCATTTATAAAGTATGGGTTTTGATTCTTAGACTGTTATTGAGGAAAAATATGAAAAAATTAAAGCTACTAGAATTGATTGGAGTGATTACAATAAGGCTTCTTATGATTTCAATTATAAATATATAAATGCATTATATTTTTCTTTAGGAAAATATGATATTAATAAAATATTTTATTATTCAACTGCTTTTGAAATTTTGGATACTCATGTTATATCTCATAAGGGAACTTAAATTTTCAAAGAAATGTATTTAAATACCTATACTATTAAATAAAATAGTTTCAAGATGAATCCTGATGAATCTATTTCTGATATGTATCTCAGGTTTAATGAAATCGTGAACACCATGCATGCACTTGGAAAGTAGATTGTGGACAAAGGTTAGGTTATACAATTACTAAGATGTTTACCTGATCGGTGGAGAGGAATTTCATTTTCCATCATATAGTTCTGCGACATTAGCCAACTACCAAAGAAAGAACTCATTAGAAAGCTCATGATGTATGAGGAATAATTACAAGTCAATAAAGAAGATGATGAACCAAATAAGAATCTGGTAGCTTTCAATACTTCTAACTCTAAACTAAAAGAAAATACCAAAGATGAAATTTCTAATGATGAGGAATCACCTACTAACAATGATGAGGAAATGGCTCACCTAACCAGATGATTTTATAAGTTTTATAAAAATAATAAATTATTAAAGAAATCTAATTATATAGGTAAGTATTACAATAAAGTAAATTGGATAAAAGAGTGTAAAAAGGATGATTATACTAATAAGATAACCAACTATGAGTGTAAAATAAAAGGACACATTAAAGTAGATTGTCCCAAGATGAAATATAAGAAAAATTATGAGGATAAAAATAAAAGGTATAAAAAGGATATAAAATCCACCTAGAGTTCCTCAGAGGATAGCTCAAGTCATTCTAATTCAAGTAAAGAAGACAAAACTGACATAGCTTATATGTGTTTCATGGAAAACACTTCTGAGATCTAAACTATTTTTCCAGTGTCTCATGAACATATTTTTAATATTACTGAGAATAAAATTAGTGATAAAAATATATACAATGAGGATCTATTTTAATACTACAATATACTGGATGAAACAATTAATGAACTTAAGGATAAATATAAAAGTTTAAAGAAGAATCATGTTATGTATGCTCACTATAAATCTAATTTTGTTTTAGAGAAGGTTAAAAATGATCAATTGTTAAAGTAAAATAATAAACTTAAAATGTATAATTAGAAATTTAAAAAAAATATTTGTAATGGTTTATTAATTTTATATAAACACTAAATAATATTCTTAGTAAGAAAACAACTCCAAAATATACTACTATAATTTGTTGTTAATTTGGACAGAGGAAGATATATAAGAACAAATTTATTCTTAATTCTAGTTCTTCTAAGTTTTTTAGTAGTTATTATTATTATGGACATAACAAAGTATTTATTTATAAAAGTTTAAAATTTGTTTATAGGAAACCAGTTAAATAACTTTGGATTCCTAAGTCCCTTATTACTAACATTTCTAAACCTAATGAAACATGGGTACCAAGATGATTTCTTTTTTAAAATTTTTCTATAGGAAACCTAGTTGAAGAGTACCAGTAAGAACTTATGGTATCAAGATAGTGGATGTTCTATACATATTATTGGGGATTATTCAAGTTTCAATAACTTTATCAAAGTTGATGGTGGACATGTCACTTTTGGTGACAACGCCAAAGGAAAAATAATTGGACTTAGTCAAATCGGTAACTCTAGTACTGTTTGAATTTCTAAATTTATTTTTAGATAGATTAAAATATAATATTATTAGTATCTAATAGTTATGTGATGATAGATAACATGATAAGTATTAGAATAATTCCTGTAAATTTTATGATTCTAAACATGTTTTAGTCTTTACTGCTTTGCGAGATGGCAATGTTTATGTTGTGATTAAAATTAATTATTTTCTAAAAATATTTCTAATTTAAGTACCTTTTATAAAGTATCAAGGCTTTAGCATAGGATACAAGTCCATTTCAACCTTCAATCACTTAGAAAGATAACTAAGAAAGTACTGGTCATGGATCTACCAAAACTATAATTTCTCAAAGACAAAGTCTGCAGCCCATGTCAAAAAGGGAAACAACATAAAATCTCTTTCAAACCAAAGAAAGAAGTTTCAACTTCTCATCCCCTAGATTTAGTTCATATGGAATTATTTGGAACCTCTAGAGTTTCTATATTAAATGGTAAGCATTGTGTTTATGCTCTAATAGATGAATTTTCTAGATACACCTGGGTATTCTTTCTAGCCCGCAAAAATGAAACTTAATATTATTTTTTCAAGTATGAAAAATCTATATAAAATATTAGTGAAATTATAATTAAGACATTAAGAATTGGTCATGGTCATGAGTTTGAAAATAAATATTTTGATTTATTATGCACACAACATGACTATAGTCACAACTTTTCTTCTCCTAGGATCCTGAATCAAAATGGTGTAGTAGAAAGAATAAATAGAAACCTTAAAAAATTAATGAGACCATAATCAATGAGTATGATTTTCCTATTTATTTTTTGGAAAAGGTTGTGAATACATCTTTCTATATTATTAATAGAGTTATAATAATAAATCTTTTAAATAAAACCCCATATGAGTTATGGAATGGTAGAAAACCAATAGTTAATTACTTTAGAGTTTTTGGTTGTGAAGTCTTTATAATCTATACAAAATGTAATTTAGAGAAATTTGAATTCAAAAGTGATGAATTAGTTTTACTTGGATATTCAAAATCCAGTAAGTCATACAGGTTATTTAATAAAAGGACTAATATTGTGGAAGAATCTATATATATAAAATTTGACGAAATAGTTCCACATGAACCTAATAATTCCTCATAAAATCTTGGGGAATACCTTTATAATCTAAATATTAATGCCAAACCTAGTGATAGTTCTTTGAATCCTATATAAAAAAAATACGGCATATAATTGTTTAAACCCGAATCTATATATGAAAATGAAGTATTAAATACTTCTATTCCTAGAGCTATTAGGACTCATAGACATCATCCCTTAGATATTGTTATAGGAGAACTAAATAGAGGAACAAAAACTAGAGATTATCTAAGAAATCAGGTTGAACATCAATATTTCTTATCCAATATTGAACCTAATAACATCACAAAATCAATTGATGGTGAATTATGGGTTGTGGAAATGCAAGAATAGTTAAATAAGTTTGAAATAAATAGATTTTGGGAACTAATAGAGAGACCCAAAGACTACCTAACCATTAGCACTAAATGGGTGTTTAGGAATAAAGTAAAATGAGTCAGATGCTATAATTATAAATAAATAAAGATTGGTTACACAAGGATACATTCAAGTGGAAGGAATTAACTATAAGTAAATTGTTTCACCAGTAACTGGACTTGAAGCTATCAAAATTGTGCATGCCTATACAGCACATTTTTATTTCAAATTATATCAAATGGATGTTAACAGTGCATTCTTAAAAGGTTACATAATTGAAGATTTTTTTGTTGAACAACCCCTTGGATTTTAAAACTCTCATTTTCTAAATCATGTTTTTAAATTAATAAAAGTTTTATATGGTTTGAAAAAAGCTCTTAGAGCTTGGTATGGTAGGATCAGATCTTTTTTTATTTCAAAAGGTTTTACTAGAGGAATATATAACCCTAATTTATTTATTAAGAAAATTTGAAAAGATGTTTTAGTAGTACAAGTCTATTTTGATGATATTATCTTTGGATATTCAATGAATTATTTGTGTAGTAAATTTTCAAAAATGATATAAAATTAATTTGAAATGAGTTTGATAGGTGAGTTAAAATTATTCCATGGATTTCAGATTTTTTAAAATAAGGAATGAATTATTTTAAATCAAAGAAATTACACTATAGATCTTTTAAAATGATATGGTATGGATAGTAATAAAGGTAGTGATAATCCCATGAGTACAAGTTGTAAACATGATCTTGATGAAACTGAGAAACTAGTTGATAAACGCACTTATAGAGGTATGATTGGAAGTTTACTATACTTAACTGCTAGCTAGCCTAATATTGTGTTTAGTGTGAGTATGTGTGCTCATTTTTAATAAATTCCGAAAGAATCACATTTACTTGTTGTGAAAATAATTTTTAAATACATGAAAATTATAACCAACTTAGGACTATTTTATTCTAAAGGACATGTATTTTATTTAATTAATTATTCAGATATAGATTTTTTTGGTTTTAAGTTAGATATAAAAAGTACTTCTAGAACATATCACTTTATGGGAAAGTATCTAGTTTCTTGGTGTAGTAAGAAACATAATTATATTGTACTATCCACTACTAAAGTTGATTACAAAGTTGTAGGAAAATTTTGTGCTTAGATTTTGTGGATGAGATTCACTTTACTAGACTATAGATATCAGTTTCAACATGTCCCTATAAATTATGATAATACAAGTGTGATAAATTTTTCTAAGAATCTTATATCACATTCTAGAACAAAACACATTGATATAAGACATCACTTTTTGAGAGATTATTTTCAAAAAGTTGATATAATTCTTGAATTCATTAGTACATAACATTAGTTTACTAATATATCTACAAAGCCTTTCTGACTAAAAATTATATTTTTATTTGATTTTGAAAACCTCTTTTTGGGTGAGCGGGAACCAAACATGGGATTAGCAGGCCACCGAAATCCAGAAACCGCGTAGATGAAAATCACATTTGATTCAAAATTCAAAAAAAACAGCGCACCACCTCGGGACACGGATCATGATCTCGAGCCGCGCCCCCGACGCCACCATCATCGTCGTACCATCAGCACCATCATCAAATCATCAAAAACATCAACACGTTGGAAACTGATGTTGTCATCTCCCATCATCAGAGTCGGTGACCGGAACAAAAAAACCATAGAAGAACGATTCAAAATCAGTGAGCTTCCTTCATCGTCGTAGCCCTACAATGGAACTCAGACCGTTAATGTTGAGAGGATTAACTATATCATACATGAATTGGGGAAGATTAATTATTTATAAATCTTAATCTTAGTTTATAATTCTAATAATTTATTAATTGTTGTTCTAAATCCTTTTCTTCTGTGTTTAATTTGGAAGTAACTATGAAGTATGATTCACACATTTAGTATACCAATCATGATTTTTTGTTCATATTGGTAGTATACCTATTATGACCAGTTGGTCATGAAGTTAGTATACCTACCATGGAAATTAAATCACACGGTCACTAAACATACCATGAGTTTTTACTCACATGATCACTACTTACCTACCATTAATGTTTTATTCATATAGTTAGTATGCCAACCGTGAGTTCATGGTCATTATACCTATCATACCATTGTTATCAAGGATCCATGATCAATTTACCTACCATGTCTATTTTATACTTATAATTTTTCATGAAAATGTTTTAGTGGGATTTTTATTTAGATTGTTATTATTTTAATCCCTAAATGATTAAAATGAAATTTGAATTAAAATATGAATTGATGCTGATATTTTTCTTAAAATATCTTCCTTCCTTTCAAAACCTTTCATAAAAATAGAAACCCTATTGTCTTGAAACCTGTCTCTTGTGAACTTGAACCTTTCAAGAATCCAAATCAAATCGAAAATTTTGAGGACGAATCATGTGTTGGATTTCACATTTCCTATTCACTCACATCCTTCAGAAAAGTTAAAGAAAAAAATTTGGCTCAAGCACAATAGTGAAGCCACATAATCATCACCTAATTGATCATTCAGTTTCTATAAAAAAAGAAATCGATGCATAGTAGTTGAAATCAAGAAAGTTGTTAGTATGGAAAGCAATTCAGAATTGGGGATGGTATGATTAGTTTAAGGATAATGGTATGCCATTCTAACTGAAATTTGTTAAGGATTTTTATATACACTTGGAATTTTTCTTTGGAGATAATAGAGGTATTGTTAATATGATGATAAATGGGGAATTTCTTGAGTAATCTTCAAAATTTTGGGAAATTTTCTTAGGGGTTCCACATAAAGGAGAATTTGAGGATTATCAGAGATCATATTCAATAAAAAAATGCTCTATTTGAGTTTTATAATGCTTTAGAATAGCTGGCTAGAAATGGAACCCTTAGAATACCAACCACTGATGAGATTAGTAGTGAATATAAACTACTGGTCAAATTCATCCAACACCTAATCTATCCAAGAAAAGGATATTTCATCATCCTGAGGAACCAAGATATTTTCTTATTATTTTTAATGAAAAATGGTTTTCAGATTAGTCTATGAAGATATATCATGAGACATATGTATGATTTTTGTAATCCTACTTCAAAGTTCAGTTCTTTACCTTAGTTGAAGCTTATTTCAGCCTTGTTGGAGTCTAAAGGTTTAATTTTTCATGGGTAGTAAAAAATAACTTCCTTATATGGTTTGTTCCTTTCTCAAAATATTTGTAAACAAATTAAATTCAATTGTAATCCATAGAAAAGAGTGTGGGTGGTATACCCAGAAAAGTTATATAAGAGGTTTGATCTAGTAAAATATATTGTTAGAACTAGGGATCTTGGGGTCCAGGTCTTGAACCTGATGAGGTTGTTCAATATTCTGATGATGAAGTATTTTTTGGTGAGAAATAAGTAAAATTTTTGGAAGAAGAATATGATGATGAGATGGTGGATACTTATGAAGAATCCAAGGTAGATCATGAGGATGATAGGCCAGTCACTCCTATCATGTCTTATAGATCACCTGAATCTAATTTACCTTTATCATCACATGAGGAAGATCTCTAGTCTAAGTACCTTTTTGACATAGAGGTATATGTAAGTGGATGTATTCTTTATTGGGATGGTTCTATTAACTCAAATTAAGATAAAGATATATCAAATAGATCTCTTATTAAAGGAAGTACTCCCAAATATTCTATACCAGAAACACCTACTAAGGGGGAGAAGTCCACTAGATTTGTTGTTTTAGGATTAGAATATCTATAATATGATTATTATGATGATGAAATTAAGGTTATTCCTCTTAGAAATTGTGTAACTACAATACCTTCTACTTAGATAGTGTTTGAGGGATCTCTCATTGCTGTAATAGATTATCAAGAAAGGCTTGAGGTATCTCCTTTGAGACCCTTAGCTGAATAAACTCTATAAGATATATTTGGTCATACACCCACTGAGGGTAGTGAGTAAGTTGAGAAAGGTAATTCTCCTTCTATAGATATTGTGGTTGGTGAACCCACCATTCATGAGGAATAATTTGATGCTGGTTTCAAAGTTAAATATTGTTTTGATAGAGTGAGATCAGTGGAGGATTTAGCTAAGTTAGATGGTAGGAATTAGGCTTATGATCCATGTACTTCTATTCCTTATACATAATATATTACAAGGGATGATTTAAATGAGTTCATATTAGATCTAATGGGTCTTTTCAAGGAATTGTTTCTTAGTTTTAGAAATTCTTGAGAGCCTACTCGAGTATAAGATATTATAAGGATGGTGATGTTAGTGATTTCTGATATTAAACCCAAATTTCATCTCAAGATAAATTTAATGATAAATTAGGTTGAATATTTAAAATCTCGAATAGGTTCTTTAAAATATGATTTATATGATATGATGGTATAGAAAGACCAAATGTATCTGGGTTTAGCTTTTCATAGTTTGACGTATGTTTCTCCTGCTTCTACTTCTCCTTATACTCCTTCTATCCAGTTATCTTTTGATGAATAGAAAATTAGAAAATTCAGAAGGGTTGAATTAAAGGTTATGTTTGATGAGTTCAAGTAGGCCAGGGAAGTTGTGTTTGATGTTTTTCAAACACATGATGCAAAAACCTTGGCATTGATCATAGAATATATCAAGAAAGCTAGGCAAGATAGAGAACCAATAAAAAGGGCTACATATTTCTACATAAGTAGAATCTATTCTAAGCCAGATTTGAAGGGAATGTTCATAAATCTTGATTTCTATATCAAGAAACCACCTATGAACAAAGTTTTTAAATCTCAAGACTTGAATCTCAAAGTGTGTACCCCAATTTTGGAAGCTTTCATGGAAACCAAATAATATTTCCCTTAGGATTTGGAGCATGGTTCTTAGGTATTAAATGATTTTACTAGGTTGATTGAACACTTCTTATATACTACTCATATTGTTGTGTTATCTCTTTTATCCATTCATGTGTCTTTAACTCTAAACACAACCTAATCTACCATTAATAATTTTTTCTTGACTCCTAGGAAATCCCTCCAGTGCATCATAATAATGTCCAAGTGTGTAGTCATTAGCGACCCTACATCCACCTATGCACCTCAGACCACATCTTCTACCCCTACTTCCACTTCCAAAGGAAAGGATCATATCCTTCCATTATATTTAATAGATGTTCTATATTTATATTCATATTAGAATTCCTGATAGGGAATACTTATAATCCATTTTGAAATATCTTTTTATGTATTAATGAAATACTCTTTTTTATTCTCATTTGAGTTTATGTTTTACTTATTATATATTTATTTTACCTCTAATTTACTTTTTGGTAATCCCAAAAGGGAAAGTAAGTGTGAGAAATCGATTGAGTTCATTATAACTCTTTGAAAAAATTAAGAAACTTAACTTATTAAGAAATATATGTTTAAATTTATTTCCAATCTATTTTTGTTATATTCAGTGCATTTCATTTTAAATGTTATGATTTTTTATCATCAAAAAGGGGGATATTTTTTTCTTATACCAACACCTCTATATTTTAATGATCTCAAATCATGTTTATAATGTTATTAATGAATTTCATGTTTTCTGTTAGTAAATGGTTTTCCAAAAAAACTTGAAAAAAATGACTAATTCTAGAACTTACTATGATAACCTACAACATATATCATGTACTTACCATGTGAAGAATTTGAACTGAGCATTAAGGACAAGTGATCATGTGGAACCTACCACACATTATACTCTAACTGACCACTTGAACAAACTACTTATCATGTGTTAGATGATCAAATTTTTTCCAAGTCATAAATTGGTCATGCATTAAAGATAAACCTAAAATGAATTAAAAATAAACCTAACATGCATTAAATAACCTATCATGCATTGATAATAAACTTACCACATGAAAAATCAACCTGGTGTGTGTTGGGTAAGAAAAATTTCTCTAAGTCTTATAATAACCATGTGTATTGGTATTTGTACTAACCATAAGAAAAATTACCTACCATATGAGGAGATGTACCTACCGTGAGTGTAAAATAAGTGACTTTGTGAAGTCATGAACCTACTACATGAACAAATAGACTAACCACATGAATAAATAAAGTGACTGTGACAATTTTTCATGATAACTGTCTATGCCAACTGAACTTGGTCTTAAGTAATTGTTTTTTAAGTGAAGACCAACCTACCGTGTCTAACTTATAAATGAAGAATTTTTAAATCTCCAAAGGTTAGTTTTTGAGAATAAATTTAAAATTTAGTGCAATAAAGGTTGAATTGAATGTTCTCCAACCATTACTTTTGGATAGATTTATTTTTAAAACAATAACAAACTTATGGAAAAGTAGAGTGATGTGCATGCTCTTATAGAAAACAATAGAGGAACATAATCATACACCTGTGCTGAAAAAATGACTCATTCAAAACACTTTATGATGCTCTATTTTTCTAAACTCTATGTGCAAACTTAGTTGAATGTTTTCAAGGAGAAATTCAAAAACTTCTAAACAACCAAATCTGATCAGATTGATCTGCACCAAATTTTCACAACTCTCATTCTTTTCTCTTTCTATTTGAGATCTACATATGAGTTGTGTTTTGTATTACTCTTTTTATCAACAAACATAGTATCCTGTATTAAAATAGAGAGTGTTTGACACTATATTTAAAATATTTTCATTTTTAATCCCACTTATAACAGTGGAAGAGGTCATGTGTGACCTGAACTATTTTCTCCCATGTTGAACTATGGAATAGGATTTTATCCTAGACTATTTGAGTATAGTTATATGTAAAACCTAATCCATTATGTCGGTCAGTTCATTTTATAATACAATTCTTGGTATTGGGTGATTTCCAAGTGTAGGGGACTAGGTCTTGGCTTAATATTGAACCCCTTGTTCAAATTCTCTTGTGCGATTTCCAATTTTTTTCACTGTTTTAAATAAAAATCTTGTATCTGTTTTAAAACTAATAATAAAAATTTACTTAGATAGTTGGATTTAAAAATTGTATTATATATTGTGTTTAACACTAGAAAATTAGTTTAAAATTATAAATAATTTTAAACTTTTTTAAGTGAATTCTGATCAAACTGTTGATAACCTTTTTGAAAGATCAAATTATATAATTATATGATTTTAGTTAATTGGTTGTATTTTATAAATTGGTTGATTTAAGTTTTAAATCATTTTTAATATAAATTTTTTACTTGGAAACTCAATTCACCCCCTATTTAGTGTTCCACTCTAATCAATAATATTATCACCCATTTATTAATATTATTTCATTATTATCATTGTTTTAGGTGTTAACTATTTTTATTTTCTTATGCATGTTTCATCATGAAAGTTATGGTTATTGAGAATAAGATATATTTCTATAATATTCAGAATGATATTAATTTTATTTATATAATTTTTACTCATTATATTCACTTTTATAATCATTCTTTAAAGTTGTACATGGAAAATTAATTGCATCGCTTTGTGGAGATGGTAGGTTGTATGTATGCACGAGCGATTTATCATTCTCTTAATGGTGAAAGGGTGAGGAAGTGGATGATATATTAATTTTCCATAATTAATATCATGTAATATTTATCATATATATTCATTATTAACATCATTATGGCTATTCATGTGGGTGGGTGACGGAAAAAAATTACATTGATTCGTGAGGCAATAGTCCACCATACATGTGAGCGATGGCTTTATTTCCTATTTGATGGAGAAGAAGATAGATAAATATTATGACATAAGAATAATAAAATCTCAGTATATAGTAGATACTAGTGTTATATTTTAAGTTTTAATAAATAATTGAAGGAGGTAAAATAATAAGTAAAAAATAAATATCTTAGTGAAGATAGTTACCTTTTCTTAGGAGAACCTCATTTGGATCTCTTATTAAGGACATAAGGGTTAGACTTTTGATAAGACTAACAACTATATAATGTGTATGATGATGTTAAAAAAATATTTTGGTAAGGATCAATTGATCTTAATGAATTTATATGTGTGAAGAAGTGAGGGGAGGAGGTCCCTTTTATAAGTGGTGGACGGGTCCTTCTCGAAAACCACTTGGAAATTTCCCAAAAGAATACCAAATGATAAAGTCATTCTCAAGAAAAATGATTCTAAATGACCTTGTATTCAAATTTATGATAGGATAAGGTTTAAATATGTATATATAATAGTACTTTTACAAGTTTAATTGGAAATATTACCCTTATCTTTTGGCTTAACCCCCTGGTAAACTCTTTTTAACCTAAACAGTGATAATAAATTTTTACAGTTTTCATTATTCATTATGAACAAAAATTAATTTAACCATATTACCTAATATTTATTATATTAATTAAAAATATTTAATCCATTTTATCAAATTAAATTCATAGAAGTGGAATAATTTAATTAAAAAATAAACCTACAAATCATGTCAAAAAACAGTTTTTCAAGAACTATATTTTTCAGGAAAAAGATGGTCTTACATTAACTATATGACTAGTGATAATCATTATATGGATTTAAATTCATATAGTTAGATATATAATCTATAAATTTAATTTAAATCTTTCCTTTTTTTGTTTATTTTAATTAATTAAAATGGAGGAACAATGTGAACTTAAAAATAGTTTTAAGAAAAATGTGTTTTTAAGCCTAAAAATACAATTATACCAAAATATGATAAAAATGTTTCAAATGTAATTAATTATATTAAATATAAATAAATAATACTTATTCTAATTTTAAATAAAATTCAAATCATAATGGTGCTTTTAAATTACTTCATTTATTAAAAAGAAATTAGAGTTTTACAAAAAGCAGTATGTTTCACTATTCACTAAAAATTACTCTTTTCATAAAAATAAAAAAATTTCACCATAAGATGATTTTGATATGATAATTTCAAAAATTTATTTCATTTTATCAAATATATTTTCTAAAAGTTAAAAAAATTAATTATAATATTTTCTCACAAAGTATAGTAAAAAAAATTTGACGAAAACATATTTCTTAAAGAATAAATTGACTTTACTAAAAATTGAGTTATTATTATCAATAAATATGTATTGATTAGAACCTTTATATATGTTTTATAATTCATTTAATCTTATTCATACCCTCCAATTCAATATCTAGGTTATAACTGTCATATTTAAATAATATATTTTTGGGGTCATTTAAGCTTGGTGTTGTGTGTCATATACACTATAAAACACAATGTTCTTATTTTAAAATCTTGGGGTGCTACATTCTCCACATATTAAATATTTTTAAACTTTTAAATTTTAAATTGTTCTAGAAAATAAATGGTTTTCTATTTGAAAAATCCTTTTGTGAAAAACACCCATCGTAAAAGGGGTTAACAAAAATTCCTCTTAAAAGAGAGAAAGGGAAATATGAAGGTCACCTAGAATAACACATAACTAGGTTTACAAGTAGGAGAACATTGGTGGGAAGTGAAAATATAGAAATGGGGGAGAAAACTAATGCCCAATGACTAATATATAGTGATGGAGAACATGGTTAGAAGAAATTTAATCACCATAAAACCATAAATTTTTGATGTGTTAAAAGACCATTGGTTCATCATATATGAAGGTAATAGGATAATTTTTTTATTTTAAGATACTTTTCTTAGAGATGATGTATTATATTACTATCAATATAGAGAACAGAAGAAAATATACTTACTTGATATATTTTTATTTTAATAAAAACTTTGGTTGTACTTTAATAAATTTCCACTTTATTTCTTAATCCAAGAAATAAATATACAAGATTAATTTTTTATTCTTTAAGCACTAAAATTATCTTTTAATAGATTGTAATGTCAATAAAAGAGTGAAAAGTATTTTCTTTTGTCTCTAAATATTTACCAAAACCAAAAATAGTCAGAACAAGTTATCTAATATGATACATTAATCTCTAAAACCTCAATGGTAACACCAAAAAAAAATCAGCTTAATATATTCCATAAGTATCTATTATACAAATAATTTAAGTAAAAACAATTTCATACTAACTAGTACATCATGTTGGCCAGTGGTAGTAATTTCACCCTTATCGCCCTTCGATTGTGGGTTTAATCCCTACAGCCTTGCTGGATATGATGGGTTGTCACCCGACATGTGGATTGTCCTTTTTATAAATCCATATTAATATAATTCCTATAAAATTCCCAAAAATATGATGAACATCCTCAAAAATAGCATTAATTATCAAATCACTTTTTAGCCACTAAGGTTTTCTATACAACTTATTTTTTTTCATGAAATCAATTAATCTTAATTGACTATTATTACCTTGAAATCAATTATCAAATTAACCCTAAATGTTATAAATACATTTAAACTTATGAATTGATAATTATTCCTCAAATAATACTTCATGTTTAACCTAAGGGTTACACATAAATCAACCTAAAGAAACGTCTCCCAAAATGTCATTAATCACATTAAAATACCTTCACTTAAAGGTGTATAAGACTTTGAACTTATGATCAACCTTAAACTCATAAACTAGTGATGGTATCTATAATTATTGATTTAATATTATATGAATACATATATGTTTCCAAAAAAATATTAGCACAATCCTTAGATGTTTCATGATTCTTATAACCAAAATATAATTGATAAAAACACTTCTATAATATAATTCTTAAATCCCAATACAGGAATACTTCAACCATTTTTCTTTAACATAGGTCCTTCCTTGGTCTAGGAGTTAACCTTTAAAAGAGGTAATTGATTCGGATAATTCCTAGATTCTACACATTTAATGCAACAAACTATAAATGGATCTCTAGAGTGAAATTTATTTCTCTTCATTGAACTCCTCACTTTTCCTTGAAATTTTTTTCTCTATGCCTTTATTTCTGCACATAAAAAATTTTCCTATTCCTTTGATACATTATTATAAGTTTCTTTTCACATTTCTGAAATGAAGTAAATCATCCCTTCTTTCCTCCATAGTATCAACCACTCGAGCTCTTATCAAACTCCATCCTTCTCTTCTTTGGTGAGCCTGAGTTGGTTAAGGTATAGGTAATTGATCATATATTGGGATAACTGATTATACATAATAATGATATATTTCACTCTAGTCATCATCCCATTTGGTTTCTCATAATCACCACATTTTCAATCATATTCAATGTTAACACGGTTCCTTTAGGTTCCAAACACTGACTAAACCCAAAAAGAATTGTGTACACAAAAATAATCATAGTAGAAAACCATATAATCATTTATAGTATGTCTAAATCATGAAACCTTATTTTCAATCTGATAAACCTTAGGTTTAACCTTGGTTATTCATTTTCATAATCTATTAAAATCCTTCTTTATGGTTTATAAAGAAAATGTGAATTAACCCAAGAATATCTCTCAGGAGTATCAAATCAGGTGTACGGTAAGGCACATTGTTGTGCTTCAAGTGTTGATTAATTCAATCACAATGCACCCTGTTCAAATTTATTATCCCTAAGTATAATTGTTCTAGATCCACGTCCACTTGTAGTATCCACACAGGGATGTATTTCTAGTAAAGCCACATAATCTCTACCTTACCAAAACTTTTAGATGTTATCATATACTTAGGATTATAATCAAAGTCGGTCATAGGGTTATATCCCTTAATCTATGTTTCCCTAAATCTAATTCCCATGGTTTCTACCAAACTTAATCTGATACCAAATATAAATTCCCCAACTCCAGTAGCCCAAAGATAATGGTTACTATATTATATTGGTATAAGATACAAGAGAACACATCCCAAAGAACCGAATATTTTAGTAGACTTAGTAAACTAGATACATACTTGAATCTCACATTACATTTGAAAAAATAAATTTCAACATAGTGAAAGTAAATATTCTACATCCTTGAACACATTTAAATATTCATTCTTTATATCCTCGAGAAAGGGAAAATGAATAAAGGGTGAGATCATTTTCTTAGTAAGGGTTCCATACAATAGAATCTATCATGAATTAATAAGGTATAATCAATATATGAAGGTAAATAACTAAAACCATGTTCCATTTAATCATTAACTTGAGCATGAAGAATAATATGGTAGGAATAAATGATGTTCAAATAATTCCATATAAATAATCACATGATCTTAAATCTAATCCATGGATAGTATCAATGCATTAATATAATGGATAATTATAATTGAATTTTAAATGAAGGAAATGATGAATATTATATTTCATGATTTTAGATATCGTGATATCTATATCATTAAGACCTTTCACCATGACAGTTTAAAACTATCAATAAATACCCATTTAATGTGAGATTACTAATTTGTCTCATAATACCTGTTGATGCATAGAGGGGCTATCATATTCCAGTTCCCAAAAATCAATGAATTTACAACTAATTCCCCATATATAAAATTATCAATTTAATTCATGAATAATATTTCTTATCAATAAACTTCTATATTGAATAAAGAATATGAAATATCAATATTTCCCCAGTCAATCAAATAACTTTCAAAGTAAAACACTGTATATAGAAAGGATATACATTTTAAGAAATAATAATATCCATGATAAATGATATGGATATTTAAGGTAAATTTAATGTAAAATTATAACAAGAAATTAAATTTTTCAAGATAAATTTATAGACCACAAAATTAATATGAGACAAGATATGGCCATCAGTTTATCTAAAATATAGGTTTTGTAATAAAATAAAGTCCTTTGTAAGAATAAAGTGAATATAATTGAAATATTAACATAATATTTCATATAATAGTTTTATTTGAAAAACCATTGAAAATTTTTAGATCAAGATAAATTTTTTAAAATGGTTACGGTGGCGGGGAATTCTGTTATCATTGTATACGTTAAAAAAACATTCCTTTTGACTTTTTATAAATAAAGACAAAAAAATACCTTTTAAAAAATATTATAAATATTATTTACATACACTTTTTAAAAGTTAATTATAACATAAAATTTACTTAATAAATTATTTTTTTTAAATAAAAGGACTTTTATAAAACAATTTTTAAAAATATAGACATGAAATAAAAATATATCTGACTTAAAAGAGAGATAAAATCAGTTTTTATTTCAAACATTTCTTTGCTTGATTCAAGTAAAAAAGTGGAGAAAAGTTTGAAGTTGATATGGAAAATACTTAAATATATAGTGGATAAGAAAATTATTGGAGCTTATAAAGGATAAATGATAATATTCCTTTAACGAAAATAAAATCAATCTCAAAAGAAAGTGAGATTGAAATATAGATTCTTACATATTTGGTAACTTTTTAATTATATACTCTTGAAAGAATAAACTTGAATTGAAACATTATTCATAATTAATAAATATGTATTGATGTTAAATACATCAAAATGGTAGTATATACACCACATAAAAGTGAATAGGTTCATAATAACAAATATGTCTCAATGGAATGGAGATTGAGATGAAATCCCTTACCTCACATTTCCCTTTAGTTAAACATGATTTAACCTCATGTATAATGGTTTTAAACATGTTATTAATTTATACCAGAACCATATTCATATTTAAAATATCATATATAATCTTCTCATGACATCTTATAACCCATTCATTAATAATATTTCATTATTACCATTGTTTCGGGTGTTAACTGTTTTTTTTATGCATGTTTCATCATGAAACTTCCATTTATTGAGTATAGGATATAGTTTCATAATATCCATAATTATATTAATGTTATGAATATAATATTTATTCATTATATACACTTTTAGATTCATTATTCAAAGTTTTATATAGAAAATAAATCGCATCGCTTCGTGGAGATGGTAGGTCGTACGTACACACGAGCGACGTTATCATCCCCTTAATGGGTGAAAGGGTGAGGAATTGGATGATATATTAATTTTAAAGAATTAATATAATGTCATATTTATCATATATATTAATTATTTCCATAATTATTACTATCTGTGTGAGTTAATGATGGAAAAATAATTACATCGACTCGTAAGGCGGTAGTCCGCCGTAGACACGAGCGCTGAGTTTATTTTCCATTTGATGGAGAATGAGATAGATAAATATAATTTCATAAACATAATAACATATAATTATATGGTATATAATTTTGTTATTATATTTAAAATTATTAATATATAATTTAATGTAGTAAAATAATAAGGAAAAATGAAAGATCTTAGTGAAGACAATTATCTTCGCTTAGAAGAACCTCCTTTGGATCTCTTATTAAAGACCCTAGTGTTGGTATTTTTGGAAAGAACAGAACCTATAGAGTGTAGATGAATATATTAGAGATAGATTATTATAGGTTTTTATCAATCTAAATGTCTTGAGAGTTGTGAATGAGTTAGTTGAGGAGGTTCTCTTTTATAAGTGGGGGTCCTTCTTGGAAACAACTTGGAAATTTCCCAAAAGAATACAAAATGATAAAGTCATTCCCAAGACAATTACTTCAGAATTACCTTAGATTCAAATTTAGGATAGTATAATGTTTAAATATGGCTATAAAATACGATTTTTACAAGCTTAATTTGTAAAATTACCCTTATTATTTAGTTTAACCCCCCAGTAAACATGTTTTAACCTCAATCATGGTAATTAATTTTTACTTTTTTTACTATTCATTATGAACAAAAATTAAGTTGAACATGTTAAATAATATTAATTATTATAATTCAAAATATTAAATTTATTTTATAAAATTAAATTCATGGAAGTGGTAGAATTTAATTTAAAAATAAACCAGTAAATTATGTCGAAAAAAAGGTTTTTTAAGAAATTCATTTTTCAAGCATAAGATGATATTACATTAATTATATGAATAATGATCATAATTATTGATTTAAATTAATATATTTATATTTATAATATATAAATTTAATTTAAATCTTTTCTTATTAGTTTTTATTTTAATTAATTAAAATGGAGGAACATTATGCACTTAAAAATAGTTTTCAGAAAAAATACGTTTTAAGCCTAAAAATAAACTTATACCAAAATCTAGTATAAACATGTTTATAATTGAATTAATTATATTAAATATAAATAAATAATACTTATTTTACTTTGAAATCAAATTCAAATCATAATGGTAATTTTAAATTACTTCATTTATTGAAAAGAAATGACAGTTTTACAAAAACTGGTATTTTTCACTATTCACTAAAAATCACTATTTTCAAAAAAATACCAAAATTTCACCATAATATAATTTTAATATGATAATTTAAAAAATTAAGTTCATTTTATCAAATATATTTTATAATAGTTTAAAAAATTAATCATATTATTTTCTCACAAAGAGTAGTAAAAATCATTTTTGATAAAAAAAGTATTTATTAAAGAATAAATTGAATTTACTAAAAATTGAGTGATTATTATAAATATATTTGTATTGATTAGAAACTATATATATTTAAAAAAAATTAATATTATTCATACCCTCCAATTCAAAATCTATGTTATAATTTTTATATTTAAATAATATTTTTCATGAGTTGTTTAAGCTTGGGGTTGCGTGTCATAGATGTTATCGAACATAATGTTATTATTTTAAAATATTGGGGTGTTACATTCTCTCCACCTTAAATAAATTACATAATATAATTTTGAACTTTCACTTAGAAATCAAGGGTTTTCTATTTGAAATTTTCATTATGAAAAACCCACATCATAAAAAGGGTTAACAAAACTTCCTCTTAAAAGTGGGAAAGGAAAATATGAAGGTCATTAGGAATAACACATAAATATGTTTCCAAGTAGGAAAAATTTGGTGGGAAGTGAAAATATGTATATGTATGAGATAAATAACACCCAAGAACTAATATAGAGTGATAGAGAACATGGTTAGGATAAAGTTAACCACCAAAAAACCATAAATCTATGATGGGTTAAATGATCATTGATTCATAAAATATGAATTTAATAGGATAAATTTTTTATTTCAATATTTTTTTCTATATTTGAGGGATTATTTTTCTATCAAGATAGATAACACCATAAAATATACTTACTTTATATATTTTTATTTTAATAAGAATAATGTTAACCTTTGGTTGCACTTCGATCAATTTTCACTTCATTTCTTACTCTAATAAATGAATATCTAGGATGAATTTTTTATGCCTAAAGCACTAAAATTAACTTTTAATGGATCATAAGATCAATAAAAGAGTGACAAATCTTTCTGTATGTCTCTAAATATTTACCAAAACTAAAATGGTTAGAACAGGTTATCTAATATAATACATTAATATCTAAAACCTTAATAGTAACACACAAAATTCAAATTAATCCATTCCATAAGTATATATCAGTCAAATAATTTAAGTAAAAACAATGTTAAACTAACTAGTACATCACATAGGCTAGTGGTAGGCATTTCAACCTTTTCACCCTTAGGTTGTGGGTTCAAGCCTCGAGCCTTGCCGGATGCGATGGGTTGTCACCCAGCATACAGGTTGTCCCTTTTCTAAAACCATATTAATATAATTCCTATAATGTTCCAAAAAATATGATGAACACCCTCAAAAATAATATTAATCATCAAATCACTTTTTAGCCACTGATGTTTTCTAAACACCTTATTTTTTCCAAAAAATCAAATAATATTAGTTGATTATTATTACCCTAACATCAATGATCATATTAACCCTAAAGGTTATAAATTCCTTTAAACTTATAAAGTAATAATTATTCCTCAAATAATACTTCATGTTTAACCTAAGGTCTTTTTATACCTCAACCCAAAGAAACATCTCCCAAAATGTCATTAATCACATGAAAATCACATCACTTAAAACCTCAAAAGGGGGTTCTAAGACTTTAAACTTATGATCAAACTTAAACTCATAAAATAATGATGGTATCCATAATTCTTGAGTTAATATTAAATAAATAAATATATTTTTCCAAAAAAAATAACACAATCCTTAGCTGTTTCATGATTCTTATAACCAAAATACCATTGATAAAAATTCTTCTACAATATAATTATTCAATCCCAATACATAAATACTTCAACCCATTTTCTTTAATATAAGTCCCTCTTTAGCCCATGATTTATCCTTTTAAATATTTCATTGACTCTAATAATTCTCAGGTTCCCCACATTCAAGACAACAAACTATAAATGGGTCTCTTGGATGAAATTCATGTCAATCCATTAAACTCCTCACTTTTCCTCAAGAATTTCTTGAAATATGCCATTATTTTCCACACATAAAACATTTTACTATTCCTTTGATGCATTATATTGGGTGTCTCTTTCCACATTTATGACATGAATTAAATCAACCATTCTTTCCTCCATAGTCTCTAGCACTCGATCTTTTAGCAAACTTTGTCCTTCACTTATTTGGTGAGTCTAAGAGTTGGTTAAGGTATATGTTGTTAATCATATATAATTATAACTGATTAGGAATAATAACAATATTTTTCACTCTAATCATTATTCTATTTTGGTTTCTCATAATCTTCACATTTTCCATCATATTCAATGTTAACATTATTCATTTGGTTTACATCCATTGACTAAAATAAAAAGACATAGTGTGAGAAACAATAATCATAGTGGAAAAAATATAATCATTAATAGAATGTTTAAATAATGACACCTTATTTTCAATCTAAGACACCTTAGGTTTAACCTAGGTCATTCATTTTCATCATCTATTCAAATCCTTCTTGATAGTTCATAAAGAAAATGTGAATTAACCCAAGAATATCTCTTAGGAGTGTTAAACTAGGTGTATAGCAAGGCCCATTATCATGCACCAGGTAAAGGTTGATTCAAATCCCAATGATACCTTTTTAGAGTTATTACCCCTTGGTATAATTATTTCAAATCCACATCTGCTTGTATTATCCAGACAGGGATGAATTTTTAGGAAACTGACATAATATCTACCTTACCAAAACTTTATAATGTTATCCTATACTTAGGATTATCCTAAAATTCATCCATAGGGATATATCCCCTAATATATGTTTTCCTAAATCTAGTTCCTAAGTTTTATACTAAACTTCCTCTGATATCAACTATAAAAACCCCAAATCTAGTATTCTGGAGTCAGTAGTTACTTTATTATATTGACATAAGATACAAGAGATTGTATCCCAAAGGACTGAATAGTTTAGTAGTCTTGGTAAACAAGATATATACCTGAATATCACATTACATTTGAAAACATAAATTATAACATAGTGAATGTAAATATTCTACATCCTTGAACTTATTTAAATATTACTTCTTAATATCCTAGGTAAAGGAAAAAACAAATAAAGGGTGTGCTAAGTTGCTTAGTAAAGGTTGTATACAATAGAAGATTTCATAAATCAATAAGGAATGATTAATATGGAAAGGTAAATAACTGAAAACATGTTCCATTTAATCAATAACTTGATCATGAAGAATATTATGATAGGAATGAATAATGGTCAAATAATTCAATATAAATAATCACATGATCTGGAAGTTAATCCATGGATAGTATCAATACAGTAATTCCATGAATAAAAACAACTAAATTATTAATAAAGGAAATGTTTAATATTGGACATCATGATTTCAGATATCGTGATATATATACCATCAATACCATGCACTAAGACAGTTTAAAACTATAGGTAAAGATCCATTTAATTACAACTCACTAATTTGTCTCATGAGACCTATCGATGCATCGAGGGGCTATATAATTTCGGGCCCCACCTATCACTGCATGTCCAATTTATTCCTCATATATAAAATGATCAATTTAATTCATTAACAATATTAATTATTAATAAAATTTTGTATTGAATAAAGAATATAGAATATGAATATTTCCTCAGTCAGTCAAATAACATTTAAAGTAAAACACCATATGTAGAAATGATATATAGTTTAAGAAATAAGTATATCCATGATAAAGAATATGAATATTTAAGGGAAATTTAACGTAAAATTATCAAAAGAAATTGAATGTTTCAATATAAAGTTAATGGCCAAAAAATGAATAAGAGACAAGATATGATCATCGGATTATTAGGAATATAGGTTTTGTAATAAAATCATATCCTTTGTAAGAATAAAGGGAGTGGAAATGAAATATTAACATAAGATTTCATAAAATATTTTTATTTGTAAAACGATTTAAAACATGTGTAAAGAGATAAATTTTTTAAAATGGTTGTGGTGGCGGGGAAGTATTTAATTGTTGTATACATTAAAAAAACATTCCTTTTGTCTTTTGGTAAATAAAGTTGAAAGATGTCCATTTTGGAAAAAATTAGAAAGATTCATTTCAATCACTTTTTAAAAATTCAAGGATAAAATAAAATTTCCTTAATAAATCATTTGAGTAAATAAATATACTTCTGTAATATGATTTTGAAAAACATGGACATGGAAGAAAAATATATCTTATTAAAAGAGTGATAAATTCGGTTTTTCTTTTAAACTTTTATTTGCTTGATTCAAGTGCCAAAAAGAGGAAATTTTGGAATAAAATATGGAAGATCATTAAGTATCTAGTTTATAATAAAATTATTGGATATTATGAAGTATAAATGATAATATTTCTTTAACCAAAATAAAAGTAATCCCAAAAGAAAGTGAGATTGTAAAATAGATTATTACCTCATTGGTAACTTTTAAATTGTAAATCATTTAAAAAATAGACTTGAATCAAAATATTAGTCATCATGAATAAATATTTATTCATGTTAAATACAAAAAATGGTCATTATATACACCATATAAAATTTAATAGGTTCATAATAACAAATATATATCAAGGGATAGGAAATTGAGATGAAATCCATTACCTCAAATTTCCCTTTTGTTGAACATGCTTTAAACTCATATATAATGGTTTTAAACATGTTATTAATTTATAAAAGAACTATATTCATATTTATAATATCATATACTATCTTCTCATAACATCTTATCACTCATTCGTTAATAATATTTCATTGTTACCATTTTTTCGGGTGTTAACTATTTTGTTTTCATATGCAAGTTTCATCGTAAAAGTCATGGTTATTGAGTATAGAATGTAATTAAAGAATTTATAGAATTATATTAATGTTATTAATATCATATTTTTTAATTATATACACTTTTAGAATCATTTTTTAAAGTTTTACATGGAAAATGAATCACATCTCTTCATGGAGATGGTGGGTCGTACGTACGCACGAGTGACATTATCATTCCCTTAATGGGTGAAAGGTAAGAAAGTGGATGATTTATTAATTTTACATAATTAATATCATGACATATGTATCATATATATTCACTATTTATATAATTATGAATATCCATGTGATTTTGTGATGGAAAAAAATTACATCGATTTACAAGGTGGTAGTCCGTAGTACACATGAGCGATGTCTTTGTTTGCCATTTAATGGAGAATGAGATAGATAAATATTATTACATAAACATAATAACATATTATTATATGGGACATAATGGTATTATTATATTTTAAGTGTTAATATGTAATTTAAGGTGGTAAAATAAGAAGTAAAAAAAAGAAAGAGCTTAGTGAAGACAATTGCCTTCGCTTATAAGAACCTTATTTGGATCACTTAATAAGGGCCCTAGGGTTGGTATTTTGGGAAGACCAAAACCTCTAGAATGTGTATGAGGACGTTTGGGAGATATTTTGGTAGGGGTTTTTTAATATAAATGGCTTTGTAGGTGTGAATAAGTGAGGGTAGTAGGTTCCCTTTTATAAGTAGGGGAGGGGTCCTTCTTGGAAACCACTTGGAAATTTCCCAAAAGAATACAAAACGATGGTCGTTCCCAAGAACAATGCTTCTAAATGACCTTATATTATAATTTTTGATATTATAATATTCAAATATTTCTATCCAATATTATTTTTACAAGTTTAATTTTTAGTCTTATCCTTATCTTTTGGTTTAACCCCCCCCCCCCCCATGGTAAACTCATTTTAACCTTAACCGCGGTAATTAATTTTTACTATTTTTACTATTCATTATGACAAAAAATTAAGCTGAAATTATTACCTGATATTAATTATTATGATTAAAAATATGTAATCTATTTTATAAAATTCAATTCATATAATTAGAATAATTTAATTTAAAAATAAACTTGCAAATCGTGTCGAAAAACGGGTTTTTAAGAAATGCATTTTCAAGCATGTGATGATCTTACATTAACCATATGACTAGTTATCATAACTATATGGGTTTAAATTAATTTAGTTAGATATATAATATATAAATTTCATTTAAATATTTTCTTAATATTGGTTATTTTAATTAATTATAATGGAGGAACATTGTGCACTTTAAAACAGTTTTTAAAAAAATGTGTTTTAAGCCTAAAAATAAACTTATACCAAAATCCAGTATAAACTTGTTTAAAATTTAATTAATTATATTAAATATAAATAAATAATAATTATATTACTTTTAAACTGAATTCAAATCATAATGATAGTTTTTAATTACTTAATTTATTGAAAAGAAATAACAGTTCTACAAAAAGTGGTATTTTCCACTATTCACTGAAAAATCACTCTTTTCAGAAAAAACCCAAAATTACACCCTAAGATAATTTTGATATAATTATTTCAAAAAATAAGTTCATTTTATCAAAAAAAATTCTAAAAGTGGCAAAAATTAATTATATTATTTTCTCATAAAGAGCAGTAAAAATCATTTTTGATGAAAACATATTTTTTGAAGAATAAATTAACTTTACTAAAAATTGAGTGAATATTATAAATAAATTTGTATTAATTATGACCTCTATATATATTTCATAATTAATTTAATCATATTCATATCCGCTAATTCAATGGCTAGGTTATAACGGTCATATTTAAATAATATATTTCATGTGACGTTTAAGCATAGTGTTGCATGTCGTATACATTATTGAACATAATGTTCTTATTTTAAAATATTTGGGTGTTACACACCTAAAAAAATAAAGTTCTATTGTATGAATAAAATATATTTCTTTAATGATGAAATAAATAAATTCTTCAGTAACTAATAATAAAATTCAAGTTGATAAGTAGAAACCAATTCTGCTTTATTCACTAAACCACTGAAATTATAAAATTTAGTTAGCAAAGACATCAATTTAATAGAAACCTTTGGAATAGAGTATTAAATTATTAAAATATTTAAATTAATATAACTCAATACACCTACATAAAAGTTGGGTGACATATGGGGAAATCCCAAAACAAATGAGAGATTCAGGCGCACCATGCGCAATATAATGGGAAACCCCACCCCACCCCTAATGGTTATAATGAACATATTATATCCTTAAACTCGCATACACCTAAAAAAATGAAGTTAACATGTAAAAATAAAAGATATTTCTACAAAGATACAAAAAATAAAGTCTTATGGATCTAAGGATAAACTTGTAAGTTGATAATTTGAATCCAATTATGATCTATTCATTCAATCGCTGAAATTATAAAATTTAGTTAGCAAAGAGTTAAATTTAATTAACACCTTTAGAATAGAGTATTAAATTATTCAATTTTTTTAATTAATATAATTAAATTCACCTACATCAAAGGAGGGTGATGCATGGGTAAATACAAAAATGAATGACGAAGTCATGCGCACCACACACACCATAACAGACATATTTAAAGGACCACCTACCTTAATATAGAGCCTATTCCCTTTAATTATTAGCTCGAGGATTCACTACTCAAGATATTCTTAGCATGTATATGATCAATCAGCCATATTATATACTCTCAATTACCTATCTCATACCAATCATTACTAAATAATTAATTATAACATTTTATAATTAATTAAACAAATTAAAAAATAGGCATAATGCCCAAAATCTCATCAGGTGACATCCGCTCACCAAAACCATGGGAAAGGGGGTGTGGGCCACTCCCAACACATCCAAAAACCTAATATAATAAAAAAACCTTAATTTAAATTCCCATTCTAATGACCAATTTCACCTAATTTCATCAAAAACCCTAATAAAAATCATTGGGCATCATAGATCAATCAAAACGACATGTGATTGATCAAAATCATTCTCTTGGGATACCCTCTAGCCAAGCCAATCCAAATCCCCATCATGATCAGATGATTTCACCATAATCTGATGAAATCACCACCAAATCCCTCGCCTAAAAAAACCAAATCAAATGGATTCAATGAGAAGCATTAAGAGAGGAATAAATAGAATAAATTAACTTGAATTGCTACTAAAATGCATCTAGAACCACGCCTGGTTGAAGGGAATATAGAGAGGGAAGGGGGAAAGGAGCACTGGATGAAATGGACTCCTCATTTCACTGGAAGCCCCCAAAAACCTAATTATCCCAATACCAAAAGGATGGAAATATCCCCACTTTAAAAAACTACCCAGAACCCCACTGACAATTCACTAGGCCTCACTAGTGATTCAGTGTCCAACTGGTTAATCGGTAATACCAAGCAGAGTATTAGGCTACTGCCTCACCAACTGACTAGCTAATTGTCAAATACTTCTAGAATCAATATCCCACACACCTCGAGCCTTATCCATTTTTGTCCCAAGAGCCTACACTACCAACCGAACCTTTTTCCTTGTACAAAAACATCTTTTATAGATGTTCAAAATATAGGAATCTTGATCCAAATCTCAGTTCTCAAAATGAACCACTCACCAAAAAAAATTAAAATTCCTTATGAATTTCACAACCCATAAAACATGGGGAATTTCATAACACATATATACATCTCATGAATATTAATATATATATATATATATATATATTAAATATACACATATATATATATATATATCATATATTATACATTATACATGCATCATATACATGAAAATATACATGCATCGTATGCATGTTTTTAAATTCACACTACATACTATATATATCTATATATGTACAAAATCATATGTTACATACACACACACTATATGCATCGCATTCATCTGTCAATGCATTGCATTCATGAATTTTAGTGCACGACCAACAGTTATGATATTAATAACTTTTTTTGTTTTTAAATACTTAGAACTCTGTTATGATTTATATTATTATCTTCTCAGAATATTTATATTCAATATTTTCTTTGGGATTGTTTTGGTACCATATTTTAAATGTAACTCATTACATTAAAATATTTCTTTGTGGACATATCCTAAACACCTTTTGGATGAAGTGACTTTTACTTTCACTTAGAATGGTATAATCATGTATTTGATACATTTTTAACTTCTTTAAGTTTAAATGTGATCCCAATATCCTCTAACAAATTATATTTTCCTAAGATTTACAAAAAAATTATGTAAATAAAATAATACTTATTTCTTTTAGTGATAATATTTAACAAATAAACTATTAATAATCATATATCACATAGAATTTTATGTGTCTATAGTAATATCTTTGAAAATAAAATTCTTATTTAATTAAATATACCATTTATGGGTGGTGAGAAATATTTACCTTATATCTTAATAAATAAATCAAATGAAACACTATTACCCTAGATAAAACTCATTTTATTATTTTAAACCATTTTACATAATAAGTCAAATTATAAACCATGTGTAATAAAATTATCATCTAATTTATTGATAACATCCACTATTTATTGATAAAATTTTCTTATCGTATGAGAAATTTCAAAATCCTTCAAGATTTGAATAATTATTTGTATTCCATATTTTCATAGTAACAACTCTTTCCACTTTATTTTAATAAAAAATTCAAACAACATCAATCCTTTCATTGATTTTGATATCTTATACATATTTACATATATTTTTTATATTATAATTGATATCATATTCCCTTTAAAATAGTGGAATTGATTTATGTAACATTAATATATTACATGGACTCTCCATATAGTTTCTCACTCCCCTTTAGTAATTCTTGGAAATTACATCTCTGATGTTCAGTCTTTCTATAATGAAAACATTACACTTCATTCTTAGCACCTCCTCAGGTTTAAATGACCTGGGTTGACTATTAAATCCTCCAATAACTTTATTCTTATTTTGAATTAAATTTTATCCTCATTTACCATTGACAAGCCCGAAGGTAATCATTATTTCCCTCAGGTCTAATAAAAATAATTTTATTTTGTCCTGAATAACACTAACTATAAAGGCGTAGTAAAGTGGAAGTATAGGGTCGAACCCACCAAGAGCAGGGAATGAAGCAGAAAATTATTAACTAAAGGTCAGGTCACTCTAATTTCAGTTTGATTTTATTAAAATAATTAAATGAAAATAAATAAATAATTTAATGCAATAAGAAAGACAAGAAGGGATTATGGTCAATTTTAGGGTATAGGAAAATGGATAATCCTCAATCTAAATTGGGATAGACCTATGGTGTATGCTGAAAAGCGATACAAAATACACCAATTGACCTTGGTCTAGCCGATTTGATCAACCTAAGATAGAAAAGACTCCTTGTATAGGAGTAATCGAAAACCTAAGAGAAGTAAGCTTGGCTTCTAGGTATAAATAATTACAGGCTATTGGTCCTACCCTGATCTCCTCCAACTAGGTCACGATCATTCAAATTTCACCTATGATGGTTAGGGATAATGAAAAATAATGAGATTGAAAATTGTTTTAAACCTAGTTACTAGCCATAGGGTTACCTAGTTTCTATATTAGATATTCATTAGGTTCAAACCACCCCTAATCTTGACCCCTAACTCTAAGAAGATTAGCCACACATAATAGAATTGATTAAACAGAAATAGATGGCATGCTTGATATAACAATTAAATGATTCAAAACAAAGTAATCCATAATTGAAATAATGAAAAATCGATTAAAAACTAACATTAAAAATAATCAATGAAGAACACAGTGACAGATGAATGATTGAGAATGATAATTAATTAAAGAAATATATTGTAATTAAACTAAAAAGCAATCAACATTACATAAAGGAAATAAAATAGAAATAGAAATTTTTCTACAAAGAACAGTGGGTTGGAACTCTACAACAGCCTCTCGGCAGTAAATCCTCCCCACTCCTAGAATGGAATGAATATCTCTTAGATGAAATCCTTATTTATAAGCCTCTAGGTCATCAATGGGCTTCCATAGGTCAATGGAAGGATTAAATGGTCATTTGGGTCATTAAGAAAAAATTCTCATCAAAGACATGTTGAAAATCATAATGTTGTTTATAACACTTACACATTGTGTAAAGATTACATGATGTGTAATATTCATGCCTCAAAACCTTAATTGAATGATTTACATCATGCAAAGTTCTCTATAAAATTTTAGGATGAGTCACCACATGACATATATGTGTCATGTCGTGACACGTGTGAATATCACTCTAGAAGTTGATTTTTCTCTTCATGTCATGTAAATGGTTCATGCCTTGTAATTTGGAAAGGCATGTAATGATTACACAATGTGTAAAGTCATCTTCTAGCACCAAAAATACTATTTTGCCTTGGTTCTTCAGTTTTATGCCTCTGAAACCTCTCGTGATCATCTAATATCAAGGTAAATATTTATTTAATGGTTGTCTTGGTCTCTTGGTTTCAATATTTAATATTGAATTCATCTTCATTTCTCATTGTTGTGTCACACTACTTCATGGAATGGCATGAAGTGCCTATTTTTTCAATTGGCATATTTTCCTTCATATTTCTCCAAATGCCATTCCTGTATAAGAATACACAATACATAAACATCTACCATGAAACTCAAATTTAATAAATTAATATTCAAATTAAACATATATAAAAACACATGAATAAATAGATACAATTAATAGATATCAACCATCATCACAACAATTAATCATGGACTTTCTATAGAATGGTCCCATAGGTATTAATTAAGAGGGAGAGTGAATTGTTGAGTAAATATCTTGATTTTTTCAAAAACCAATCTTTCTCACCATCTGGGATAAATGACTATCAAGTTTTCCTATAACCATTCTTATTAAACATTGAATTTGATAAAGATATTCAATTCAATTCAATTCAATAATCTCTTTTAGTTATCTATAAAACCACAATGAGAATAATAGTTTTAAAGGGATCACTCAAAATAAATGACTACAACCCTTGTATGACATGAAATCATTCATTTTCGTAAATTTAACTAGTATCATCCAATTTTTATAATGAACATATTATATCCTTAAACTAATGTACACCAAAAAAAATAAAGTGCTCATATACAAATAAATGATATTTCTTCAAAGATACAAAAAATATTATCTTTATGATCTAATAATAAACTTAAAATTAATATGTAGAAACCAATTATGTTTTATTCATTCTATCGGTGAAATTATAAAATTTAGTTATAAAAGGCTTAAATATCATTGAAAACTTTAGAATAGAGTTTTAATTTGACTTTTTCATTAATATAATTCAATACACCAACATCAAAGAGGAGTGAGGGGTGGGGAAATCCCAAAATTAATTATGGATTCAGGTGTACCACACGCACTGTAACAGGAAACCCAACTCCCCCTTCTAATGGTTACAATGAACATATTATATCCTTAAACTCATGTACACCTAAAAAAATAAAGTAATAATTTACAAATAAAATATCTTTCTTCAAAGATATAATAAATCAAGTATTCATCATCTAAGAATAAAATTTCAAGTTGATAAGTAGAAACCAATTTGGCTTTATCAATTCAATCACTGGAATTATAAAACTTTATTAGAAAACATTTCAATTTCATTCATGCCTTTTGAATAAATTATTAAATTGTTCAATTTTTTCATTAATATATTTTAATACACTTGCATCAAAGTAGCGTGACACATGGGTAAATCCATAATCGAATAACAGAGTCAGGCACACCACTCACACCATAACAAGAAACCCCCCTCCCTCATGGTTACAATGAAAATAATATATCCTTAAACTCATGTACACCTAAAAAAATAAAGTGATCATATAAAAATAAAATAAATTTATTTAAAGATAACAAAATAAATTCTTCACCATCTAATAATAAACTTCAAGTTAATAAGTAGAAACCAATTATTCTATACTCATTCAATCTCTAAAATTCTAAAATATAGTTAACAATGACTTCAATTTCATTGAAACATTTATAATAGAGTATTAAATTGTTTAATTTTTTTCATTAATACAGTTAAATAAACCTACATAAAGGGAGAGTAAGGCATGGGTAAATACCAAAACTAATAACTAAGTTAGGCACACGACGCATACCATAATAGGAAACCCCACCCCACCCACCCACCTCCAATGGTTACAATGAACATATTATATCCTTAAAATCATGTGCATGTGAAAAAAATAAAGTGATCATGAACAAATAAATTATATTTCTTCAAAGATGGAACACATAAATTCTTTATCATCTAAGAATAAACTCCAATTTTATAAGTAGAAACTAATTATTATTTATTCATTCAGTCAATGAAATTCTAAAATTTGGTTAGTACAGACTTCAATTTCATTGACACATTTTCAATAGAGTATTAAATTGTTCAATTTTTTTATTAATATAATTCAATAAACATAAATCAAATGAGAGTGAGGAATGGGTAAATACCAAAATGAATGATGAAGTCAGGTGCATCATGAGCACCATAACAAGCATTTTTTCACGACCACTTACCTCAATACAAAGATTATTCCCTTTAATTATTCACCTGAAAACTCGCTGCCTGAGATTCTCCAAGCCATATCCTCCCAAGGCCCTATCACATGCCTAGCATCACTAAACAATTAATTGTGATATTTATAATTAATGAAACAAATTAAACAAAATAGTTATAATTCCCCAAATCTCATCAGGTGATATCCACTCACTAAAACCATGGGAAACTGGGTGTGAACCACTCTTGACACATCCCCAAACCTAATACAAGAAAAATCCTTAATTTAAATTTACATTTAAATGGACAATTTTCTCAACAAACCTAAGAAAAATCATAGGGAATCACACCTCAATCAAAATTACATGTGATGAATTGGAATCATCTTCTTGAGACACACTTTATCTAATTTGATCCAAAGCCCCATCATGCTAGGATAATTTTACCATGATCTGGTGAAATTATATCCAAATCCCTTACCCAAACAAATCAAAATCGCAAGGATTAAACAAAAAGAAATAACGAAGGAATAAATGGAATAAGTTACCTCCAATAATTTCCAAAATACATTTAGAATAACCCCTAGTCGAAGGGAATTGAGGGGGATAGGGAAAGGAGGACCGGACAAAATGGCCTCCTCCTGCCACTAGAAACCCCCAAAAACCTAAACAGTCTAACACCAAAAGGATAGAAATTCCCCCAATTTAAAAAAACTACCCAAAACCCCACCAACAAGATGTTGGGATTAACCGGTGAGACATTGTACCACTAGTTAGATGGTGAGCCCAGGCAGGGTGTTTGGAAACTGCCCAGCCCACCAACTAGTCAGTATCCTGATGCTACTAAAAACAGTATCCTAGACACCTTAATCCTTCATTGACATTATTATGGTCTCATGAACTTCTATTTGGGCCATGTTCCCTAACCCAAAACAACTCTTAGAGATGTTAAAACTCTAGGAATCTTGATCCAAATCTCAGTTCTTAAAATGAACCTCTCACCAGACAAAAAATACAAATTCTTTCTGAATTTCACAACCCATCTAAACATGTGTATTGCACAACTCATATCTACATATCATGAATTTTAATAATATATATATATATATATATTATCATATATTATACATTATACATGCATCATATGTATGTAATTAAATGTACACTACATAATACATATATATACAGTATCATATGCTATATATATACCCACACACTATATGAATTGCATTCATGTGTATAAATCACATGCATGAATTTTAGTTCATGTCTAAAAATTGTGATATTAAATAATTTTGTCGGTTTTAAATACTTATAAATATTTTATGACATATATTTTCATCCTTTTAGAATATTTATATTCAATCTTTTTTTGAGATCATTTTGGTAACATACTTTAAATGTAAATCATTACATTAAAATATTTCTTTAGGGATGTATCCTAAATACCTTTAGTATTAAGTGACTTTCACTTTTACTTAGACCAGTATAATCATTTTTTGATATATTTTTAACTTCTTCAATTTTAAATGTGACCCCACTGGTCTGTTAGAAATTATATTATCCTAATATATACAAAAACTTTGTTTAAATAAAATAAATCTTATTTCTTTTAGTGATAATATTTAACAAATAAAATATTAATAATCATATCTCACATGGAATTTTATGTTTCTATATTAATATCTTTAAAAATAAGATTCTTATTTATTTAAATATGCCATTAATGGGTGGTGAGAAATATTTCCCTTTTATTTTAATAAATAACTCAGATAAAACAATTTTACCCAAGATAAAACTCATTTTATTATTTTAGACCATTTCATATAATAATTCAAATTATAAACCATGTGTAATAAAATTATAATCTCATTTATTGATAACATCCATTGTTTATTGATACAATTCTATTATCGCATAAGAAATTTCAAAATCATTCAAGCTTTTAAATAATTATGTGCTTTTCATATTTCCATAGAAGTAACTCTTTCCACTTTATTTAAATAAAAACTTCAAGAATCATGAATAATTTCTTTGATTTTGATATCTTATATATATTTAAATCTATTTTTTAATGTATAATTGATATTATATACCCTTTAAAATATTAGAATTTATTTATATAATATTAATATCTTACATGGACTCTCCATTTAGTTTCTTTATTCCCTTTAGGAATTCATGGAAATTACATCATTGATGTTCAGTGTTTCTAAAATGGAAAAATTTTCCTTCATTCCTAACACCTCTTCAGATTTCAAGGACCTGAGATGACTATTAAATCCTCTAATAACTTTCATCATCTTGTGGCTTAAATTTTTATCCTCATGTACCATCATCACAACACCAGAGCCTAGAATTCCTATAGAACAGTCCCACAAGTATTAATTGAGAGGGAGAGTGAATCGTTGATTAAATATGTAATGTTTCCAGCCTAGAAGACACTAAAACTAGTGCCCCAAGACAGATCATCACATGACCTCAGGCACGCCTCCCCGTACGCCAGAGGCTACTGACTAGCAGTGCAGGTCTAAAGATGAACTTGGGAAGACTATACCCATTTATTTGAATGAATCCAAAATATAAGTAATATCAATAAATAAAATAACCAATAGGAATAATAAATGGACATCATGCAACAAAATCCAATAAGTAACCAAGTACTCATGCTATAATAAAATTCAGTGAAAACTCTACATGTTAGGCATACATACAATGTGAAACGAGACCAAAACCCACAAAAGACTCTGAACTCAAACCTGAGTCCCAACCCAGTCCTAACCTGCATGCTCCAACCCATCATATCATGCCCAACCAAAACCCAGTTCCCTCTCCTGAACTTGTACCTTAAAACAAGTAGCATCTACTTGGGTACCCAAGTGTCATGGTGACCTGAGTAGGGTGTGAGTACAACTTGGTAGGCCACCACCAACGGTGTCTAACTTAGTATCCATTCTGTACAAAAGTGTATTCATGTAAAAAGTGTAATAAATAAATAAGGGAAAAATTAAAACATTTATATAATTATATATTATTCATTTTACCCATTTGGTTCTCTAAATTTAACCAAACAACAACTAACTCAGGTCACACTGGGAGTCTAAGCCAAAGAACAAGGGTGACACACCCATTTAACCATAAGGGATTCAACTAATCACAAATATTCATGTACCCATTAACTATAATATTTATTTAATAAATTTTCATCATTATTTCCATTTCATCACTTATGTTATCCTCATTACAAAATTCATCTTCATAACATGTTCCATGGGTTAGGAATTTACATCATTTACTCTACAGTCTAAGTCGTCCAATTACCAAGAATAAGAGAGTAAACCAAGTCCCTATCTCACTAGGGACAAACACATCACAACCAACACATTATCCTCACCTAAAATCCTTAGTCCGGGTGGAATGCAACCATTAGGGTAATAGAGCTATATCCCCTTCACTAACCTGTGCATTGTGGGGTGGATTTTGGAGTCTCAGTCTAACTCGATCCATGGGTGTAGAACCTTAGTCAATACCCCACACTACCAATCCATGTGCACATGCTTATTTATCCATTCACCTCACATATACCATATCACAACCAAACTCAACCAATACAAATAGAAATAATAGTCTACAAAAATCATCATGGTAATAAATATTATGCCATAAACCATTAACACATTTCCATTTTCATTACCTTTTTGTTTATCCCAATTCCCATTTCTTATTCCTAACTCATTAAGCATATTCACTAATTTTTGTACTTAAATCCATTTAACATATTCAACCATTATTTATGTTAACACACTTATGAATTTCAAGTACAAATCACAATCCATTGGTCACATTCACACTAATACCATTTAACACATTTTCACACCATTCCAAACACCCCCTTATGATATATCATCAACTAATCCCATTAATCATGTGGTTCATTTCATAATCATGTTAATATGCCAACATATTTTTTATGGGTTCCATATCACTAATACTTACATCGCTTTAATTACTTCGGTCTCATAGAACCTTTATAAATACATCATGGAAATCAACATAATTCAAAATACCCATTGAAATCATTTTGAAACTACCCTTTAAAACATGGGTCTTTTCCTTTGAAAAAATAAACATGCCCTAATGATTTTATCTCCATTTTCAACCAATCAATACAACCATTAAACCATTTTTAAAAAAAGGGAACCTTATTATTATTTAAAACTCCATTTGAAATCTCTTAGAAAACCCCTTTTTGAATCACTTTGAGGCCAACACCTCCTTTAAAAACATTTCTCACTTTCAAACATTATTTTCCCATTAATAAACCTAGAACTGAGTCAAAGCCCTAAACATACCATAAAAATCATTTCAAAAATCTTTAAATAATTTACAAAGGCCAACTTATAAATTGTTTCAATCAATCCATTAACCCTTCACACACATAAATTTCATTTTTACTACCCATTCACTCTCATAATACCCCTATCTCAAGGTTTACTAATTTTTTTCATCGATTATAAGGGTCCAGCTTACCCCATGGGTAGCCGTAGATTTGGTCTCATGTCATCAATGAACACAATGAGGTCTGTGAAGGTTCTCTTACCTCAATATAAGGTCCAAATCCCTTTCCATAACCCAATACATCAAGATGCACATAGCAGCAAAATAGAACAACTACATACACATATAACACATCAAGACTATGGTCAAAAGCTTTAAGACCACCTACCTCATGATCGTTGACAAATAATTGCTTAATATACACCATTGATTTGAACTCAAACACCCTATAAATCCCCAATCTAGAATCTTTTAGAAAATTAAAGTTTTTAGGGATTTGGAAGAAGAGGATAGATTTAAAAATCCCTAATCTAGAAATTAGAGTAAAGAGGCATGTTTGACTCACCTGAATCTTTGATTCACACCCAAACATGCTTCAAATGCCCAAGAATCAAAGTAGAATCATCCATGTAGGGAGAGGGGGTTTTTGGTTCATCACTTAGGGTAGAGGGGGTCTAATGGGAGGAAAATAAGTTAGGAATCTAAAAAACCCAAGATAGGAAAACTATAAATTTTTCAACTTTAAATGGGGCACATGGTTTACCCACATGATTTTACAAACTATGTAAAATCTGTGTGCAAGACACTATTTAAAGAAAGTTGGGTCACATGATTACCTGGAGATACCCATATTCTTTAGAAAACTGTGTGGTAACCATGCACTAGACCTCTGTCCAAATTGGTTTCCATGTCGCACAGTTTTCTGGGTCGGTCGTATGATTTTCACTAATTGTGCGCCAATCATGTGTTATATGTTGTTTGGTCACTTTTATCCTTTTTCATGGCCCAAGCCCCTGAAACGCCACCTAAAACTTCTCAAACACTTGAGAACCACTTCATCAACCATAAAAAGAGTTTAACCAAAAACTTTAACAAGGAAGTACCTTTATAGAAGATCGGGATCTTACAACCTCCCCACCTTATAATGGCTCATCCCCAAGTCGCACTTCCAAGCACTTACAAGCCCTCAAGATAAAAATTTTAGACCATAGACCCACCAATCAACCTTCACCATTTGAGTTTCTCCCTGAGCTCGGCTAAGACGCAACAATGTTTGGGCCAAGGAAATTATCCTACCCTGAGAACATTTCTCTCACCGAATTCCAAAATCACAATTTGATTATCCTTGAAGACACATCCATCTCAACTCATCATTATCAACACCAAGAATAAGATATAGTTCCACTTAACACCACTAAACAACCGCACGAAAGGATACCGACTAGGAATTATATTTCCCTATAATAATTGACTGGAACACTCTTGGTCTAATACACTTCACAATTTATGGCCCAAATATCTTGATGTCATCTCACCCAGATTCTTTCAAAGTGCTAACAGTGATCCAAGTCTGAAATTACCAAAAACAAAGTCATGATTTTAACTACATTTCATGAGCTACCTCGATCTACAACTTAAGTTCCAATATCCTTGATTCATTCAAACATCTGAAGAGCATAACCAAAAAATAATATTCATCTAGAAGTACTCAAATGGTCAATATTTGATCCAGCACCCATCCTAAAAACTAATGCACCAAGATGTCTCCCACCCAATTCCATCCAACTTGAACAGTCAGTTATGCTATTAACTAACTATTTTCCCACTATGGTGATTCCCACTATATGATTCATCCTATCACCACCCATTTTTCTGGTACTGATCACTTCCGTAAATAAAAAATAGACCAACAGAACTTCAACTCGACTTTCACAACTTACCCAGCGTGTTTTCTAAATCACTGCACTCAAACTTTCACAAGGGAATCATCCAACATTATCATTCAAACCTTTCATTAAAACCACCTAGATTGGAAACCTCCATTGTTCATATTTATTTGAGGGTAACTTGGTTCTTCCTCAAAGCCCATTCCCATCATGAAAACATGCTTATCCTTACAACATTAACCATAGGTGGATTGATGAGAGGGTTTTGTCGCAGATCCATCACCAATAAATTATTATTACCTAAGAGTGTACAATAGTGGAAAAACCTAGGGTTGATCTCGAGGAGGCCACTCACAACATGATATATAAATGGGGGGTTGATTCTGAAAATAAATAAAATATAATATATATTAGTAATAAAATTAAAAACACAAATTAAATAAATAATACACAAAGAAGTTAGTGAAGAATCGTTGTCATTCTTAGGAGATCGTGGTGATAAAATCATTTTTCTTTAAAAATATTTATTCTCAATACTCTACTCAATGTTGAGATCAACCCTGTCACTCAACACCTTCCTATGAATTGTTATTATCCCACACCAACCCTCTTCATGCAAGATAATACTCACTCACATCATCACCACAATGCTACTCCACCCTGGATAAAATATTATGATGATGGAGAGAAAATTTTAAAATAGGAAGAAGAACTCAATAACAATGAAAGTGGGGTGAACCCTTAACCAAAAACATTTAAATACTATTGAAATTATTAGAATAAAATAAATATAAACATTTAATCACAATTAACTCAATAACCACCACTCCCCCCTCAAACAACAACGATAGTTATTTCTCCACTTCCACTTTCATAGAGATTAGAAGGATCATTGTGGGGGGACACAAAATAGAAAATGAAAGAGAAGATAAATTCACAGAAGAAGAAGAATAACTAAGTTAAAATATAATTAAAATATAAATAAAACTATTATAGAGACCAAACTCCACCATGACTCCTTGAAAATGGCTATGTTGTAAGAGGTAGAAGAGATGAAAATTTGTAGAGAAAATGGGTGAGAAAATTTAGCGCCCAATATGTCTGCTTGATTGATCCGCACTTTATCCTCATTAAATGGTAGAATCTTGGAATGTTTCCTTCATAAAGTGTGTTCCATTGTTTCCCCATCCACCCTCCAAATTTAAGATTTAATGGAGACGTTTGTAGATAGTTATGACTATTTTACTCTGGAACATTTAATCTGGTTAGTTGACTTTTCATATTCTACTTTTCCAACTTCCCACGCCATTATGACCTTTAATAAAGCTGGATATCTCTTTTAATACTTTATTAAAGTTCATATCTAGATTCTTTTATATCTCCATGTTGAATTTAAGCTTTATTGGACCAGTACACAAAGAGATATAATCTCAATAGTAAAAGTGTCCCGATCTGTACACAATTTTTGAGGCCTGATTTGTGAGCTAGATTTAGGCCTCCAAATGAATGATTGAGCTTTGAATAAAGAAGGATGAAATGAGAACCATTATATAATGAAACCTAAAAAGATAATTTTACAATTTCATTTAGTTTATAATAAGTTATTGATGAAATACAAAATATAAATAAAATTATTAAATCCCAAAATTACGCCATTTTAGTAATATGCTCAAAATTCATCTAAAACCTAAAAATGTGACAATTTCCCATAAAATAACACTATGGTGGTATTTAAAACATTGAATTATATTATAAAATATGTGAAAATGTTTTATTCATCACTCCCTCACACTTAACCATTGCACTCCTAGGCAATCATCATATATTCAAATCATAATCCACACAATAATCAACCATGAGAAAACATCAATGATCATTTTTCAAAGTAGAATTATATCATGCATCCTCTATGAAAAACAATTCAATATAGTTTTAATTCCTCACATTTAAATTTTTTCAACCTCATAAATCCATCCATGGACCAATCACAACCTACCTTACATTGAATTTTATGTCACTCTTCACTCAAGAGAAATTAAATCTGGAGGTATGCCCATACTTGGAAATTCCATGTATCATCATATGCTTGTGACAATTCTCATTTCTCCACAATGTGAAACATGAAAATATTTTCAATCATGAGGTTTTTTAGGTGAATTCTATGACTTAGGTTTGGTGATAAAATGATTTAAAATTTAAGGCCGAAAAGAGGAGGTTTTGACTCTTAAGTACAATGCATGAATATTCAAGTGAAAACACAAGATCAACCTCACTCAAATACCCTTGAAAATGTGAAACACAGCTCCAAACCCCCTTTTATGACATGGTACATAGTCCAATAAATGATTATAATTAATTATATCATCCAAATTCTCCCCCTTTTTCCTCATTTTTTTAAAGCTCCAAAAAGGTACAACTTTATTTTGTTTTGTTTTGTTTTTTTTCTTGGAGAATGAGCTGAAAATTGAATACAATGAATGGATGAAAATCATGAAATTTATTTTATAGAGTAAAATGAGTCATAAAAGGAGGTACAATAAAATATTCAATCTCATCTCCACTTTTTTCATCATTTTTTTATTTTATTTTTTGAAGAACCGGATGAATGAAATAAAGCACAATGAAATGATGACTCAAACCCAATTCTCACATTATCTATGGCCCATAATATTGACACAAACCTCACACCACAAAAAATTGAAACACATCCCAAAAAACACACTAAAGGCCCTTACCCACACTCAAACTCGAAATATCTATGAAAATTTACCAAGAGTGTGGGTGGGTATGGAAAAATCGGCTTTTAATGTGGCTTAAACCTATAAGGCAATTCATAGCATCTAATGGATAATCAAGGATATATGTAAGGGTGGGTATAAATATAAAAATGTGGATAGACAAATAGATGCCTCAATCATATCAGAAATATTCCATGAAATCCAAAGCATTGAAATAAAAAAATCACAAATTTTGGTTCTCACACAAAATCAAAGTTTCCCTCAATAATGTGTGGGTATTAGGAAAAATATTTCAAAGTGGTTCAAAATAACTCACAGGAATGGAAAAATGATTTGAGTCGGTGTTTCATGGTCATGGATTTCAAAAATTGGTCAAACTCATAAAAATTCTTGAAAATCCAATTCAAGGAGAAATTTTTCACATCAACAATCATTTAAAATTCATTTTTTCAAAAATAATTTCAATTTTATTAAAATAAATTGATGTGTGAAAAGTTATTAGAATTTAAATTGAATCTCAATAACCCTAAAAATATTAAAAACAAAAAGTAAAATTACACATGAACAACTAAGAAGGTTTAATCTCCCCCCAAACTTAGATTTAACTACCCCTTATTTTAGCATAATAAAAATAAATGTAAGGGAAGAAAAAAAGGAAAGGAAAGATACAACCTGAAATTATTTTCCAGTGGAATCTTTGATATAATCTCCTAGATTATACCACTTCTTCCTAGAAAGCAAGAAATAAATAAATGTATAAGAAAAATAAATAAAAAAGAAAGATGTAGGGAAAAAGGATAGAACATGCTTTAGACCCCCATGTGGGTGATAGGATCTTACTACCCCTAATCAGGAAGTTGTAGTGGTATAACCCCAATCATACGGTGGGTGCGGTTTTATTGAGATGAACCACCACATGTGACTTTTCCTAGTGTCTATGAGTATACACCAATAATGGATAACCCCGAAGAAGATAAGAAAATTCCCAACCCCCAAGAAAAAATAAATAGATAAATTAAGGTCTAGTGTGGGACGAAAAAGAAGATAGGGGTACTCCTTGATGACGTGTGATGTCCTCCTCTATATGGTATGCAATTTTTTGTAGAGGAGGTATTTTAACCACATGCTTCTCTATATCTTCTTCTTCTTTGACCACCACTAATTTGGTGTTTCCTTCTTTATAATTGAATGTCTACTCTATTTGTGATCTGTCTGAAATTTTAGTAAAGGACAAGTCTGCAAATAGTTCATCTTGAATAAGAATAAAACATGAAAAAACAATAAATAAATATTCCCTTTCAAGTAAGTCATCTTGGAAATTCATCACTTCAGGAAAGGCCATTGGAAACTCCATATCAATAGTTATATCTTCTATATCATATTCCAAAGAAAGATAGGGGTAGAATGGTGCTGATTTTTCATTATCAAATATGCTAGAATTGTATACCTTTTCAGAATCAACAAATTCATCCCAATATTCATCCAATTCACCTTGATCTCCCACATGTGCATCAGCTAGAAAGTCTTATTCTTCAACCTCATCTGGAAATGATATGGACAGTTTTGAGGCTAGTTCTTTCATAATTTCATCCCAACATGGATCTTCAATTGAGAATGTTGGAAAAATAATCTTTGATTCCTCTTTTTCTTGAGCCTCCTTTTGAGCTTCCAATTCCTTCAAGTAAGATGAAATAAATGCTATTTGATTCCTCAACTCCTCTGTCATTTTTTCATTCTCATCCAAATAAATTTTCAGTGATACTTGTTTGATAGCCTCACAAATATTTTTATCATGAAAATCATATGAAAAATTACCTTGAAATTCCATCATTAAACCAAGAAAATAAATATATGCAATTAAGTTTAAAAAATTATTTATTTTTTTATGTTTCTGAAATGTATGATTTTGTGGTTTTTTTTTTTGAAAAATAGTGTGAGGAAGCTCTTGGACTCCCCAGCAACAGTTCCAAATTAATTAGAGGGGGTTGTCACATATGATAGGTTTCAGGGCCTGTAGTGGAATCTGGTGGGCTGAGGATTTTAAAATTTTTGTCGGCGAATTGACGGTAATTGTCGACATCGACGATCTGAACCCCATAGAGATTCAAGGATCTCACTTAAATTATAAGGAGCACAAAATAAAAAATGAAAATTTACCCATTTCAAATTCGAAGTCACGGTCGACTGCAACTCTTCAATGGCGATTGTCGTTGGAAGGATCTATATCATGATCCCACTAGATCATCCACACATGCTTCAAAAACCCACGAGAGCATCGATCATCTAATTATGGGTGCTAGAGTGGAAATATGATGACCACTTTGACGTCCTGAAGATCACCGCATCAATATGCCTTTGGTGCTTGAGAGATTTCTTGATCTGAGCTTCTTCGATCGAGAGCTTATCTCTCTAGGAAGCAGGATGAGAGAGAGGCTCTCAACTTCATTCCATAAAATTGAATGAATAGTGAGAGTGGCCACTCATGAGAGAGATCATCCTCTTCTATTTATAGTGGCATTTCAAAATACCTAGTTGGGTTCCCTGACCCCTGTTTATTTCAACATCCACTAAATAAATAATTTTGACGAACTAAACTATGCCAAAAATATTTATTATTTTATCACATACTTGTTGTAACACCCCGACTCCAGAATACCTGGAGCTGGTGCCTTAAAACATGATGTTTAATTTTTACAAAAACAAGCATTTATAATTTACACATGTCTCATACAGGGGATCGTTATAGTTCAGGTTCTGGGAAACCAACTACTTATTAAATTCTTCTTCAGCTAAAAACAGATACCTGAAAAAAAAAATTAGAAATGTAGGGTGAGCATATGAATTCCCAGTAAGAGGTTTTAAAAAACATAATATACCAATTATAACTTTTTAAAACATTCTTTTAAAATTTCCCATAAAACATTTTATTAAGGAATGTTGAAACGTATAGCATTTTTTCTAAGAGTCATAAGGGCACATTTCAAGGAATTCTGACAAAGTTATAGGGAAGCATGTTTTAATTATAAGCATGTTCATTCAGAATAATAAGTAAAAGACATTTTAAATAAGTATGACATATGAATATGCAAGTGAAAAATTAATTATTAAGAGTAATACATAATCAGAGTTGCACATAAAATAATGACTTCAATTTCATCCTTTAAATACTGTGAAACATACACTGGCTGATAATTCTCTGAGTGCTAAAATAAATAATAATCCCTAAGATTTTACTTTATCTGATTCTCATGAATATAAGCTCTTTAACCAAGAATATTCTACTGGTCAAATATTCTTCTAGTTAATTAAATTACATATTCATAATAAGAAAAGTGCATATGTCGGACTATGTCAAGGCCTCGGCCAAGACGTCTAATGATTAAGGCCACGTCCAAAATCCATAAATCATAATTGGGAACGGCCTCGGCTAATTCCACATCTAGTTGTCTCATGAGACCTACCGATGCACTGAGAGGCTATAGTGGGCCCCACCCATCACATACTAAGTCCAATTCATTCCTCGTTTCTATAAATCAAAGTGTCTCAAACACTTGATTTATTAAATCACTTATCATTCCAAGTGTCGCATATTACTTGGTTTCTCATTTCATATTATTCAAAGTGTCTCATACCACTTTGAATAATTTAATTTCTCGTTTCATATTATTCTAAGTGTCTCATACCACTTCGAATAATTTAATTCTTTATTCCATAAGATTCCATTTGAGTTTGATTACATTCTGTAGTATTTTCATATACAAAGTGAATCATGCATATAAGTGTTAATAACAATACTATCAACTCCATGACTATATCATTGAATGGTAAGTATGATAAGCTGATTATGGCATACGTGATGACAACTAATGTACTAAAAAAATACAAGTTTTGTCACATACAATGATAACCTTAAATTCTAAAACTTTATTAATCAATTCATATTGGAATTTCACCAAGATGAATAATTAATTAAAAGATAAAGAAAATATTTCATGAGGGGTATTAAACTCACATATTCTCAAACATTTATTACTAATATGCTTTGGTATAATACATCACAAGGGTATACATAATGTTTAAAATGGAAAGCATGAAACTCAACCATAACTAATACCATTTAATATATATGAAAATAAGTGATTCATAAATATGTATGTAAGAGTAAAAAATCCCAAATATTATACTCATGAATTCTCCATAGCATCTAAAGTATAATATTTGGAGTATCCATAATCAAGGTTTAGTGTTGTGTAAATCTATTTATACACAAGGGTGTATATAAAGATTTGTATATAAAAACCACACATACTTCGAAAACAACATGTTTTATTATTTCATAGTAATCCTTGGAAAACTCTAAATAAAATTGAGGATAAAAGTTTATATGTATACACATATATTCATAAAACTGAAAATACATTATATATTAAAGGGTTTAAACAAAAAAAATCCATTGACACCCATATGACTTTAATATATTAGCCACATTAATTAACAAGAGTCCTTAAATTTTAAATCATAATATAAAATTTAAAATGTTTATTTATTAAACAAATTTATATATATGTAAACCTCGATATACATATATAACTTATATGAATAACCGATTATACCTAAGGTTCTTACACCAAAATTAATTGATACTTACATGTTTATCAAAAATGTCAATAAATCATGGAATTTCAATGTTGAGAGACTCAAAACTGGTCTAGAAGGTGAGTTATAAAAACTATATAACTATATATGACTGTGTATACTATATATATAAATATATACATAAAATTTTTATACAACACATAATTCCTTACGTTCTAAAACTCTATTTAATCTTGAAACTCAATGTTTAAAAGTCTTAAAATAGGGTATAAAAAGGTTTACCAAAAACTATATATGTATATATATATATATTCATAAACCGAATATACAAATTATACAAACCAGTTTTTATGCAAAGAAGACAAGATGTAAATGAACCCTTACCTGGTTTGAGGAGGAGGAGAGGTCCAAAGAGACTCACTGGAGGCTTGAAGAGGAAGAATGACCGAGAGGTTAGGGGTGAAAATAGATTGTTTATTTAAACTATATTATACATAAATTATACAAAATATTTTAATGTCACTTGCAAAGAATCTGAGACCTATTTGGTTTAAACTAAAACTGGGGAGTCAGTCTTATGGAAACCGTGTAAAAGGAGGGGCCTCATATGGTGATGGGAGGAGTCACGGGAGTGGAAAAATGGTAAAAAGATGGTGGAAAACCACTGGTGCAGCGTGCGGAGGAAGAAGAAGGTGTTGTGGGTGAGGAAATCTGGGAAAAGAATGGATGGCGGAGATCAAAGGGGAAGTAGATCGTATGGCCATGTGTGATGTGGCGATTTTAAAAAAGGAATAGACGGTCTAGATCTGAGGAGGATATGATTGGATGGCTATAGTGCAACGTGGAGATTTAAAAACAGACGAACGTCTCAAATTAGATCGTGTGTGATCTGACGGCTCAGGACAACATGGTGTTTTAAAAAGACTCGTACGGACGAGATTCGATCCATGATGGAATAGACGTCACACAAAAAATGCAAAGGATACACATGGATACTGAGGATCGAATTTCATATCGAAATAGACGGACCAGATCACATGTGATGTGATCCAACGGTCTGGATTCGATCCTGGCCGATTTTCTTTGTCCCACATCAAAATAAAGGGAGCCTCTGTGGTTTTTTTATAAGCCTGAGACTCTGAGCATAGGCTCAGAATAATCACTCCCCCTCCCGGTACCGCCATGTACCGGGTTCTGTGGGCACACTCCTATGCCCACCCATGTCGTCGTGCTGCTCTGCATGGTGGCACGCTCTGATCCCCTTGCGTGCACACCCACAAGCCGGCCTATGCTGAGGCTGAAGGCTAGGCTCGGCTACCTAGCATGTGTTGCCTCCTTCGGCCTGGATAGAGGGCTGGCCCTTGTGGGTATATTTTTTTTAACTATAATACTAGGTTTCCTTACACATATATAGGTTTTTTTCAAACCAAAATTTCCCTTAGTTTTATAAACACTAAAGTTTTAAAACACAAATTTATAAATTAAAATTTAATACATCTATATGAAAACTTTATACTAGTATTATAAAAATCAAAAATATAGTTTAGTTAAAACCTTGTTAAAGAATTAAGAATAAAAATATTTATAAGACATTTAAAATATTTGAAAGGTGTTTGAAATCCTCACCTCGTTTTAAAATCACATTAAGTGTAGCTCAGAATATTAAACCATTGTCCTTTTAAAGTTCATAATAAGAGGTTATATTATAATTTAAATTCATAACTTAAATATTTTGTAAAAATAAATTATACTTAGATATTTTTAATTAATCCACCAAAAAGACCAACAGCTATAATTATAGACATTAGAACTCAATAGTCGCCCAAGGGGAAACGGTCGTGTTGATGACTTATAAAAACATATATTAGGGTGTCCCAAATTCAAGACAATTAACGAAGATGGTGCTTGTTATACCACTTATACTCAGTACGGTTGTCATGATTCTGGCCGTGATGTTCTTCATTGTGACTAACCCAAAAGATCTTAATTATTTACTGGGTCTCATCATTGTATTAGGTGGTCTCCCTGTGGCTTTGATAGGGATTTTAGTAGGTATTTTTGGTTAGTATAGCTTTCCTTTAATATTTTTGTAATGTAAACACTTTGATGATTAATTAAATAAAATTCCTTGTATTTAGTTTGCAATTTTTGTTCAGATAACATGAAAATTAAACAAAATAAAACCATAATATTGTTATTACATGAGAAATAAGTTTTGGGGAATCACATTATTCCCCTATACAAAGAATTGAATCCTTGCAATTCATTTCATATAATTGTACCAAAAATAAACTCTATGACGTTCTTCACCACATCCTCCATTGTGGAGGATCCTCAGGTGTGGCCAGCTGAATACCCAAATTGGTGTTCAATTATTCCGCTTATCTGGACTAGACACACCTTGGACAGTATGGGTTAAACTCATGCAATGCACACTTGGACTTCCAGAGGGAGGCTCGAATGGTAGAAAGTTCAGAGATGTCTGAATGGAAAAACTCTCTAATAAATCTTTATACCGTCTCTTTTCTAAGAATTTCAATGTCATAGATGTGGTCATATAAACTAAAGCTCGGGATTTGGTTCATATAGGTTGTGTAAAGGTTCCCTTACAAGGTAGCCTCTTGAAACCTTACCCTGGTTGTGAAGTTTTGGGATAGAGTGATGCGTAAAAAAGACCTTCATGGTACTTTCCCCTTCATCTATACTCAGAGAGTTGAGCAGTGGATATACGGTGGTAGATATAGTAATTTCCTTGGCAGGAGTGGAAAATGTCTGGACAATTCGATATCCTGTAAATATGTTTGCATGTTCTTCGTAGGTTTGTGAAGGGAGGGTATTCTTCTGCACAGGTTCTGACCATAATGGACTCTAGTACCTCAACGGGAAGAGATAAGATATGGTTTTGTCCTTCCATATGAAAATAAAAAAAATCATGAAAGTCCAGTCAGTGAAACTCATTCAAAAGCACAAACACTAAAAGGATAGGAGAATGAAGAAACAACAAATTGTATTTTTGTAAAATAACTAGTACACTGCACCCAGGACTAATGGTTTCCCCAGATCCCAATTACACGAATCCCCAAAACAATTTCAAAACTCTTGATCTCCTAGAACCAAATGCAGCCCAAGTAGTCTGGTTCAATCTCGTGGGTGCACTTATGGTGTCTCCAGAGTGAGACATGAGGGGTGTAAAGCTGAGATACATTAGTATGTACTTGATGTCTGTACAAAGAACGGAAGGCCTCAATTTCAAGAATTTCAAAGTCCATTACTTGAACATAATGGCCATAGGACAGGATTTGGCACATATATGATGTGCGAAGGTCTCCTACTACTGCCGCTTCTTGGAAATCTATGAGGGACGAAATGCCTCCTGCTGTAGTGAAGCATTCAAAAAGACCCTTGAAGTACTTTCTCCAATGTACATAGGATGGAAATTGGATTTGTATCCTAAAGAGGTAGTCTAAACCCACTCTTCAGTGAAGTTTAAGTACACGGGGAGATTTTGACACATCGTAGAGGTGTTTTCATGTCATACGAATGTGTGCATAGTTTACAAGGTTTTCTGGATGGATGTGGAAACTATGGTTTCTAGGGCCTCAATAGGAAGATACAAAATGCTGGTATTTTCATTTTCTATCTGAAAATTAAGAAAACATCATACTTAGTAATGATTAAGTAAATTTTTCTTTGTTCAGTCCCGGTTTTCTAGAGTTATCTAAACCAAATCCTCTGATACCAACTGTAACACCCCGACTCCAGAATACCCAGAGCCAGTGCCTTAAAACATGATGTGTAATTTTTACAAAAACATGCATTGATAATTTACACATCATGTCCCATACAAAGGATCGTCACAGTTCAGGTTCTGGGAAACCAGCTACTTATGACATGCTTCTTCATCTGAAAACTGATACCTGAAAATTTTTATTTAGAAACGTAGGGTGAGAATACGAATGCCCAGTAAGGGGTTTTAAAAAACCTAATATACCAATTATAACTTTTGAAAACATTATTTTAAAATTTCCCATAAAAAATTTTCTTAATGAATTCTGAAACATATAACATTTAGTCTAAGAGTCATAAGGACACATTTCAAGGAATTCTGACAGAGTTATAGGGAAGCATGTTTCAGTTATAAGCATTTTCATTCAGAATAATAAGTAAAATACATTCTAAATAAGTATGACATATGAATATTCAAGTATAAAATTAATAACTAAGAGTAATACATAATCATAGTTGTGCATAAAATAATGACTTCAATTTCATTCTTTCATTACTATGAAACATATACTGGCTGATAATTCTCTGAGTACTGAAATAAATAATAAGCCATAAACTTTTACTTTATCTGATTCTCATGAACATAATCTCTTTAACCAAGAATATTCTACTAGTCGAATATTCTTATGGTTAATTAATTTACATAGTCATAATGAGGAAAGTGCATATGTCAGACTGTGTCAAGGCCTCAACCAAGACGTCTAATGATTAAGGCCTCAGCCAAAATCTATAAATCATAATTGGGAACGGCCTCGGCCAATTCCACATTTAGTTGTGTCATGAGACCTACCGAGGCACCGAGGGGATATAGTGGGCCCTACCCGTCACATACTAAGTCCAATGCATTCCTCATTTCTATATATCAAAGTGTCTCAAACAATTGATTTATTAAATCACTTATCATTCCAAGTGTCACATATTACTTGGTTTCTCATTTCATATTATTCAAAGTGTCCCATACCACTTTGAATAATTTAATTTCTCATTTCATATTATTCAAAGTGTCCCATACTACTTTGAATAATTTAATTCTTTATTACATAAGAGACCATTTGAGTTTGATTACATTATTTAGTATTTGTATATACAAAGTGAATCATGAATATAAGTGTTAATAACAATACTATCAACTACATGACTATGTCATTGAATGGTAAGTATGATAAGCAAATTATGGAATATGTGATGACAACTAATGTACTAAAAAAATACAAGTTTTGTCACATACAATGATAAACTTAAATTCTAAAACTTTATTAATCAATACATATTGGAATTTCACCTGGATGTATAATTAATTAAAAGATAAAGAAAATATTTCATGTGGGGTATTAAACTCATAGATTCTCAAACATTTATTACAAATATTCTTGGGTATAACACATCACAAGGGTATATATAATGTTTAAAATGTAAAGCATGAAACTCAACCGTAACTAATACCATTTAATATATATGAAAATAATTGATTCATACATATGTATGTAAGAGTATAAAACCCCAAATATTATACTCATAAATTCTCCATAGATACTAAACGCATCTAAAGCATAATATTTGGAGTATCCAAAATTAGGGTTTAGTGTTGTGTAAATCTGTTTATACACAAGGGTGTATATAAAGAGTTGTAGCACATGAGCCTCAGCCTAGTTGGCGAGGTATCCTTAAGTGCATCCACAAGACCCAGGTTTAAAACCAGGTAGAGGCATATTTATGGGGGTACTGTAGTAGTACTATAGCATTACTGTACAATGTGCGGGGTACTGTAGCAGAACTGTACATTGTGCGGTACTGTAACAGTAACTGTAGCAATTACTGTAGCAGGTACTGTTCAGTACTGTAGCAGCTGGAACTATTCACCTTGGACCACTAGTTTGGGCTTGGATTCCTTAAGGATTTCAGGTCATCTAGGCCTTCGGGTTAGTAGGGATTTCGGGCCACCTTTAAGGCCTTTAGGTCACCTCAAGGCCTTCGGGCCACATGCAGTTTCCCCAGACACACTACAAAAAAGGAGCAGCCCTAGAAGAGGATTCAGAGTAGGTGTACTCACCAGAGTAGAGCCAAATGGATTTGTCAGAATGAGAGGGTATGGCTATGCCATTGGGACCAGCCTGTGCTTGCACGGGAAGCCTAGCCAGATGACCATGCAAAGGGGGAGAGCTACTATCATGATGCAGATGTTGGGGAGGGGTAGTTCCTTGTAGATAGTCTGGTTTAATTCCCTAAGACCTCCGAGTCATGTAATCTTCTAAGACTACGGGCCATGTAATATCTGAGCCTACGGGCCTTGTAAGGGTTCCCCCTCATCCCTTGAAAGAGGGGTTATCAAAAATCAATAAAAATGATGGCCTTCAGGCCATTCGGGATTTCCTATATAAAGAGTTGTATATAAAAACCACTCATACTTCAAAAACAACATGTTTTATTCTTTCATAGTAATCCTTGGAAAATTCTAAACAAAAGTGAGGATCAAAGTTTATATGTATACATATATATTCATAAAACTGAAAATACATTATGTATTAAAGGGTTTAAACAAAAAATCCATTGACACCCATATGACTTTAATATATTAGCCACATTAATTAACAAGAGTCCCTAAATTTTAAATCATAATATAAAATTTAAAAGGTTTATTTATTTAAAAAAAATATATATATGTAAAACTCGATACACATATATAACTTCTATGAATAATCAAGTATACCTAAGGGTCTTACACCAAAATTAATTGATACTTACATGTTTATCAAAAATGTCAATAAATCATTGAAGTTCAATGTTGAAAGACTCAAAACTAGTCCAGAAGGTGAGTTATATAAACAATATAACTATATATGACCATGTATACAATTTATATAAATATATACATAAAAGTTTTATACATCACATAATTTCTTATGTTTTAAAACTCTATTTAATCTTGAAACTCAATATTTAAAAGTCTTAAAATCGGGTATAAAATAGGTTTACCCAAAACTATATATGTGTATATATATTCATAAACTAAATATACAAAGTATACAAACAGGTTCTTACGCAAAGAAGACAAGATGTAAATGAACCCTTACCTGGTTTGAGGAGGAGGAGAGGTCCAAAGAGACTTGCTGGAGGCTTGAAGAGGAAGAATAACCGAGAGGTTAGGGGTGAAAACGGATTGTTTATATAAACTATATTATACATAAATTATACAGAATATTTTAATGTCACTTGCAAAGAATCCAAGATCTATTCAGTTTAAAATAAGATCGGGGTGTCGGTCTTGTAGAAAATGCATGAAAGGAGGGGCCTCAGATGGTGATGGGAGGAGTCACGGGTGTGGAAAAATGGTTAAAAGCAAGTGGAAAACCATGGGTGCAGCGCGCGGAGGAATAAGAAGGCACTATGGGTGAGGAAATCTGGAAAAATAATGGACGACATAGATCAAAGGAGAAGTATATCAGACGACCACAGGTGATGTGGCTATTTTAAAAAAAGGAATAATCAGTCTAGATCTGAGGAGGAGATGATCGGATGGATATAGTGAAATGTTGAGATTTAAAAATGGATGAATGGATCAGATTAGATCGTGTGTGATCTGACAGCTCAGGATGACACATTTTTTTTAAAAGAATCAGACGACTGAGATTAGATCCGTGATGGATCAGATGGCACCCAAAAAATGTGGAGGATACTTGCGGCTGGTGAGGATCGAATGTCGGATCGAAATAGACGGCCCAGATCACACGCGACGCGATCCAACGGTCTGGATTCAATCCTGTCTGGTTTTCTTTGTCCCACATCGAAATGGAGGGAGCCTCCGCGACTTCTTTATAAGCCCAAGACTCTGGGCATAGGCTCAAAATACTCCCTCCCCCCTCTCGGTATTATCCCGTACTAAGTTCTGCGGGCACGCTCCTGTGCCCACCCACGCCATTGTGTCGCCCCATATGGTGGCACGCTCTGATCCCCTTCCGTGCATTCCCACAGTCCAACCTATGCCAAGGTTGAAGGCTAGGCTCAACCACCTAGCGTGTGATGCCTCCTTCGGCCTGGCTAGAGGGCTGGCCCTTGTGGGTGTATTTTTTTGTTAACTATAATACTAGGTTTCCTTACACATATATAGGTTTTTTTTTAAACCAAAATTTCCCTTAGTTTTATAAACACTAAAGTTTTAAAACACAAAGTTATAAATTAAAATTTTATACATCTATATGAAAACTTTATACTAGTATTATAAAAATCAAAAACATATTTTAGCTAAAACCTTGTTAAATCATTAAGAATGAAAATATTTACAAGACATTTGAAATATTTGAAAGGTGTTTGAAATCCTCACCTCATTTTAAAATCACACTAAGTGTAGCTCAGAATATTAAACCATTGTCCTTTTAAAGTTCATAATAAGAGGTTATATTATAATTTCAATTCGTAACTTAAATATTTTAGAAAAGTAAATTATACTTAGATATTTTTAATTAATCCACCAAAAAGACCAATGGATATAATTATAGCCATTAGAACTCAATGGTCACCCAAGGGGAAATGATCAAGTTGATGCCCTGTAAAACCATACATTAGGGTGTCCCAAATTCAAGATAATTAACGAATATGGTGCTTGTTATACCACTAATTCTCAGTAAGGCTGTCATGATTATGGTCGTGATGTTTTCATTGTGACTAACCCGAAGGATCTTTATTATTTCACTAGTGCAGAAAATGTTTTTAACGTCACCATTTTTTATGTAGATTATATATAACCGACGTGATAATCTGTGATACATGGTTTTTTACGTCGTTTATTTTATAACCGACGTAAAAAATGTGGAGATTAAATTTTTAACATCGGTTATTTTCATAACCGACGTTAAAAATCATGCGCATTCGTGTTTTACGTCGGTTATAAATTAACCGATGTAAAAAACCAAAGTGAGGTGTTTTTTACGTCGGTTGTCAAATAACCAATCTAAAAAATGAGTTATCTACGAATTTTTTACATCGGTTATAAAATAACTGACGTAAAAAAAGTGGCATTTGAGGCCTTTTTGACATCAGTTATTTGATAACCGACGTAACAACCCAACCCGCAGAATTTTTTGCATTGGTTATATTATAACCGACGTAAAAAAACTATGATTTCTGATGTATTTTTTAGATCGGTTATTCTATAACCGACGTAAAAAACCAACACGCGGATTTTTTTACGTCGGATATAAAATAACCGATGTAAAAATAATCTGTATCTGATACATTTATAAGGTCGGTTATTATAATAACCGATGTTATAAATGTAATAAAAACAGTTTATAACGTCGGTTATTAAATAACCGACGTTATAAAACATTTAAAAAATTAACATGCCCCGTGGATTGTCATTTATGATTTTTTGATCGAAAGTCCGGCGACTCGTCTCTCTCATGCAGAAAATCCTAATCGACTTGTCGATCTAGTTGTGTTAAACTCATTTTTACATCATCATTTATCATCTTTACTCTCCTAGAATCTATCATCTCAACTCACAACACTCAGGTAAGACTCCCATGACTTTATTTCGTTTGTTTTTTTTCGGATAGTCTATATTTACGTTTTGAGATTTTTTTTGTTTAAACTAGGTAAGATTCTTCAATTTCAAACCCTCTTACCTCGTTTTTCCATCAGCATATTATTTATTATCCCCAAATATATTAGATAGACTCGCAATATTCACGTAATCCTCACCTACTTCTATTTCGTTTGTTTTTGTTTCGTGAATGCCCGACATTGATGGTAAGTTTTGTTTTCATTGACAACTAATGATCTCATTCACCTATATTACTGCAATTTATATGTAAACCATTGTGATACACCCATTCTATGTACCATTGTGATTTATTTTATAATTATATATGGTTTTTCATAGTGGAATGTTTGTTTTGGATCCTTGGTTGTTTCTATTTTGGGTATCACTTTTTTTTTCCATAATCTATTTGCGTCGCTTATTTTCGTGGACTATTATAAGTCTTCATATGCTATTAAAATCTGATTCATTGCATAATAGATCATTTTAGACTAGTAGGAGATACAATTCATGGTTCTCATTTTGAATAATGGCATGATACCAAAACTTTTAGCTTGAGGTTAAAATCTCTAGATATGCCAAAACTAGTAGCTTGAGGTTAAAATCCCATGGTTCTAGGGGGATTTCAAGAGGGTTGGTGGTTGTACAGGGGGTTGGGGGATGTCCAGGGTGTCTATGGAGGTGGGGGGGGGGGGCAGTCCAGGGGTGTGTGGGGGGGTCCAAGGGGGTGGGGGTGTCGAAGGGGGTGGGGGCCTGTCCAGAGGGTTTGGGGGGTTGTCCGGGGGTGGGGGTTGTCCAGAGGGTTGGGGTGTCCAAGGGGTAGGGGTGGGGGTGGTGTCCAGGAGGTGTGGGGGTGTTGTCTAGAGGGGTGGGGGTTTTCCAGGGGGTGGGGTTTGTCCAGAGGGTTGGGGGTGTCCAGGGGGTGTCCAAGGGGGTGGGGGTGGGGGTGGTGTCCAGGAGGGGTGGGGGTGCTGTCTAGAGGGGTGGGGGCTGTCCAGTGGGTGGGGGCTGTCCAGAGGGTTGGGGTGTCCAGGGGGTGTCCAAGGGGGTGGGTGGGGGTTTTCCAAGGGGTGGGGGCCTGTCCAGAGGGTTTGGGGGTTTTCTGGGAGGGTGGGGGGTTGTCCAGAGGGTTGGGGGTGTCTAGGGGGGTGTCCAAGGGGGTGGGGGTGGGGGTGGTGTCCAGGAGGGGTGGGGGTGCTGTCTAGAGGGGTGGGGGATGTCCAGGGGTGGGGGGGTCTATCCAGATGGTTGGGGTGTCCAGGGGGTGTCCAAGGGGGTAAGGGTGGGGGTAGTGTCCAGGAGGGGTGGGGGTGTTGTCTAGAGGGGTGGGGGCTGTCCAGGGGGGTGTCCGAGGGGGTAGGGGTGGGGGGTGTTTGTCTAGAGGGGTGGGGGCTGTCTAGAGGGTTGGGGGTGTCCAGGGGGTGTCCAAGGGGGTGGGTGGGGGCTGTCCAAGGGGGTGGGGCCTGTCCAGAGGGTTTGGGGGGTTGTCCGAGGGGTGGGGGTTGTCCAGAGGGTTGGGGGTGTCCAGTGGGGTTTCCAAGGGGTAGGGGTGGGGTGGTGTCTAGGAGGGTGGGGGGTTGTCCAGGGGTGGGGGGTTGTCCAGAGGGTTGGGGGTGTCCAAGGGGGTAGGGGTGGGGGTGGTGTCCAGGAGGGGTGGGGGTGCTGTCTAGAGGGGTGGAGGCTGTCCAGGGGGTTTCCAAGGGGGTAGGGGGTGGGGTGGTGTCTAGGAGGGGTGGGGTGATGTCTAGAGGGGTGGGGGATGTATAGGGGGTGGGGGTGTCCAGGAGGGGTGGGGGGTTGTCCAAGGGTGTGCTGGTGTCCATGGGGTGTCCAAGGGCGTGGGGGTGGTGTCCAGGGGGTGGGGGGCTGTCCAAGGGTGTGGTGGTGTCCAGGGGGTGTCCAAGGGGGTGGGGGATAAGTGTCAGTTGGGATTGACTACTGCATCGTGGTTTATGAGATTATGACATGATTATTGTGTCATGATGATTGGATTTACATTGTGATTTTCTCCATCTAATTTTTTATTTTAAATTTGATTTGATTCTCAGGTTTACTCCATTTTCTCCAATTTTCTATCAACCATTGTAGGCCCCATGGTTTTCTTTGATTCAATGGAATTTAAAACTGTTATATCTAACTATATTTTGCTTTTAAAAAAATATTCAAGCATATTTTTTTAAATACTCATAGATTTGTTTTATATTTCGAAATTTTTTTACATTCAAATTATGGTTTTTTTCATATAAACATATATTTGTCTTATCTTAAAAATATATATAATTTTGATATTTGTTATAGGTAATAATGAGTCGAAGTTGGATTATGTCACATCAAATGAGAAATGAATATGAGGAAGGTGTTGATGCCTTTTTGGAATTTTCTAAACGAAATGTTCCAAGTAGTGACATTTTTTTGTTCATGCCTGAAATGTTTGAATATGAAGAAGTTGAAAAGTAGAGAGATAAAAGATCATCTGATTTGTCATGGTTTTAATTTGAGTTACAGCCCTTGGATTTGGCATGGTGAAACTGGACGGAATGTCACTGATGATGATGATTCGAAAGATGGTAACTCTGATGGAATTAAATAAATGATTCGTGATATTGTAGCAGAACAAATTGAGATAGAACCGACAGTTGCGCGTGCGTCTATATGGTGATGCTGAAAAACCATTATATCCTGGTTGTATAGATTTTACGGTTTTTTCGGCGGTGTTAAGATTGATTAACCTGAAGGAAAAACATGGATGGAGTGACAGAAGTTTTACAGAGTTTCTATAATTGATGAAAGACATTCTTCCAAAAGATAACGATCTTCCAGATTTACATTATAAGGCCAAGAAAATATTATGCCCGATGGGATTGGGATACAATAAAATACATGCTTGTCCGAATGACTGCATTATATATAGGAAGGAATATTAATTTCTGTCAGAGTGTCCTAAATGTGGGACATCACGGTATAATGTGAAGAAAAATCACAGGCTGGTGTAGAGATTACAAATATCCCTTCAAAGTTATTTTGGTATCTTCCTATAATTCATCGTTTCAAACATTTATTTGCTAATTCACATGATGCAAAAAGGTTAAGATGGCATGTTGATGAGCGGTTATGTGATGGAAAAATACGCCATCCAGCTAATTTTCCACAATGGAAGGAAATTGATGAGCAATATTCTACATTTGGAAATGAAATTAGAAATATCATACTAGGGTTGTGCACAGATGGAATGAATCCATACCGAACCCTCAGTAGCACACATAGTTCATGGCCTGTTTTATTGGTAATTTACAACCTCTCTCCTAAAGTTTGTATGAAACACAAATATTTCATGTTGAGTATAATGATCTCTGGTCCAAAGCAACCCCGGCAATGATATTGATGTTTACTTGTCACCGTTGATTGATGATTTGAAATTGTTATGAGCTGATGGTATTAGGGTGTATGATTCTTATAAAATGGAATATTTTCAACTGCATGCAGTGCTTCTGTTCACTATAAATGACTTCCCATCATATGGAAATTTGTTTGGATATAGTGTTAAAGGGCATAAAGTATGTCCAATTTGCGAACAACAGACGTCATATTGTCAATTGCATCATGGGAGGAAAACAATGTACATGGGTCATCGAAATTTTTTACCTATGGATCACCCTTATAGAAGATTAAAAAAGGCATTCAATGGCTCACAAGAATTTGATACTGCTCCAAAACCTTTATCCCCTGATCTGTATTTTGAGAGGGTGAAAAACCTTGATGTGACATTTGGAAAGACACAGAAATCTGGTAATGATAGACATATTTGGAAGAAAAGGTCAATATTTTTTGAGCTACCATATTGGATGTATCATGAAGTTAAACATAATATTTATGTCATGCATATGGAGAAGAATTTCTGTGATTGTTTGATTGGAACATTGTTATATATTAAAGGAAAGACAAAAAATGGGTTGAATGCAAGATTAGACTTACTATCAATGGGAATACATTTGGAGTTAGCTCCCACTCCTAAAGGAAGACAAACATTTCTTCCCCCGGCTTGTCATACATTATCGAAGAGGGAGAAAATTAGCTTTTGTCAGAGTCTTCATGATATCAAAGTGCCTCAAGGTTATTATTCAAATGTAAAAAATTTTGTCTAATTGAAGGACTTGAAGTTGATAGGTATGAAATCACATGATTGTCACATCATGATGCAAGAAATTCTACCAGTTTCATTGCGTGGAATATTACCCATCTGTGTTAGAAAGACTATAATGAAGTTGTATTATTTTTTCAATTCAATTTGTAACAATGTGATTGATGTGAATGCTTTGAAAATTTTGGAAAAGGATGCAATTTTTATACTTTTCAATTGGAAATTTTTTTTCCTACAACTTTTTTTGATATAATGGTGCATTTAATGATTCATTTGGTTCGATAAATAAAGCTTTGTGGACCTGTATATCTTCGTTGGATGTATCATTTTGAAAGGTATATAAAAATATTAAAGGGGTATGTTAAGAATCCATATTTACCTGAAGCCTCCATTATTGAAAAGTATATTTCTGAGGAGGTAACAGAGTTTTGTATGAGCTACTTGGCTGTGGCGCAACACATAGGTTTGCCTCCATCTCTCCATGAACGAGTTAATAATGAGGGAAAGGGGATTAGTGGCTTGAAATTCAAATCATTGTCATCTGAACAAATGAAGAAGTTAGAATCATACATCTTGAATAACATAGATGATGCTCAACCGTATATCACATTGCATATTAATGAGTTGAAACAATGTCATCCAAAGAAGAATGAAATGTGGATTTTGAATGAGCACAACAAAACTTTTTTGTCATGGTTTAAAAATACCTTGCTTGGTAGATCAGATGTATTAGAGACATTAAAATGTATAGTGGGTGGTCCATGTTTAAATGTGATAACATGGTCCGGTTATGAAATTAATGGTTATACATTTCATACGAAAGCTCAGGACAACAGAATTGCGGTTCAGAATAGTGGTGTATTGGTGCTTACAGAAGCAATGCATTTTTCGAGTGCTAAGGACAAAAACCCAATTTCTGCATCAAGTGCATATTATGGAGTGATTGAAGAAATATGGGAGGTTTATTACTTTAAAATTAAAGTTTCTATTTTTAACTGTAAATGGTTTATCGGTAAAAATAGTGTCAGACACGATGAATTTGTAATGACACTTGTTAATCTGAATAGATTGGAAGACACAGCTGATTCTTTTATAATGGAAACACATGCAAAACAAATTTTCTATGTAGTAGATCAATCAGATATACAGTGGGTTGTTGTTTTACAAGGGAAAAAACAATATGTTGGTGAGGATGAACTTGATGAAGATGCTGATTTATGTGAGATCCCTACTTCCATGGAAAGATTAATAGAACATAATGATGAGCATGTTGAAGATATGGTTTGTGCCATAAGGAACGATCACGATGAAGGAATTTGGGAAAACAATCCATTTGTACATTCCTAAAATTACAGGTAACATATTTTTATTTCTTGTTTACATTTATTTTTTTCATAAAATGTTAAATATTATAAGTTTTTTCTTTATTAAAACATGTATTAAAACAAAATAAGTATAAGTTTTTGTTTGTTTTAAGTTTTTTTAGTTTACTTTATCATGTTTACCATTACATGAATTTTATATCTATTATTTTTGTTCAGTGACAATTACTTTACCATGTTTACCAAGTTTACCATGTTTACCATGTTTACCATGTTTACCATCTTTACCATCTTTACCATCTTTACCATTGTTTAACATGCTTACCATATTAACAATGTTTACTATTATGAAACTTAGAACACTTTTCTATTTTTTGGTTACAGTAGTATTAAAATATTTGAATTTGTATATTTGTGAACTAATGTTTGTTTTTTTGATTTGAAGGATAATGGCAGATCATTCAGTTGATTAACTACGTGATTCTGGAGATGAGCATATTGGTCATACCTCTGGGGAGGAACATTCACATGCTCCTCTTGATGTTCCCCAATCTTCCTCATGTGCTCCTATTATGACAAAGAGTTCAAAGGTTGGTAAACGTGGGAGCACACGTTTACCAAAATTAGCACTTGCCCATATGCAGGATCAGAGGATACTCGTTGAGTTTGATGATGATGATATTCCTAGAGGTCCAAATGAAAAAGATTTTAAGAGTTTTGTATCAACTCAGGCTAAGAGAAAAGTAAGAATTATGTATGATGACTGGAGAAGTGTGGATAAAGCGATAATCTCTCAGTTGTGGGAGATGATTTTGGTAAGATATTTTTCTATTGTTTGACTATTCTTTAAATGTTTCTAGTATATATAATATGTTTAACCTCTTCTTTATCAGATGACATTTGATATTCCTGACACTGGAGGAGTCAAGAAGAAATGATTATCATTGGCTGCTAGGAGATAGAGGGATTTCAAATCAACCCTCTCATCTGATTTCATTTATGGTCATAGGAGTCATGAAAATCCATGTCATATATATCCTTTTATAGATAAAGACACATGGAGACAGTTTTTTGAAAGTAGAAGAAAAGAGTCATTTTTGGTAAGGGCAATGTAAAATTTTATAAGCTTTCTTATATAAATGATCTTATTAATGTTTTTTTAATGATTTCTTATTCTTAATTTATAGCAAACAAGGAAAGCTCATCAGGAGATTTGATCTAAAAATGTATACCCTCATAGTTTATCTTGGGGAGGGTATGCATTTTTGGAAGAACAAATGATGGCGGAAAAAATTCAACAACTAAGAGTTGAGTCTTCAAGCTCTGGAGAGGTGGCCCCTCCATCCCCTCCATCTAGACATGAAAAATGGAAGAGATCTCGGATGGGAAAAAAAGGGAAATATCTTTAGGAAGAATCGAGAATTGTATCTGAGAGGATTGTAAGATATCTATTTTATTTATTTAAGTTAACTATTTTCTTCATATAATTTCAATCATTACAGAAATGTTCAATTAATTAATACAGGACTCTCTTGAGGAGAAGAGTTCATAGGGGGCATTTACAGCTACTGGGAGGCAAGATATTTTATCTATAGCATTGGGAAAGCCCAAACATCCTGGTCGTGTAAGAGGATATCCGGCAGGTGTATCGGTAAGAAAAGTGTTGCGACGTTCTTCAACTTCTAACATTGAGGGGGTTTGTAAAAAAATAGAATCCTTGGAGGCTGAAGTTCATAATATTAATGCGACGATGGAGGAAAAGATTAGATCGTCGATACAGTCTATGTTTTCAGACATGCAAATACAATTTCAGACTGCAGCTCCCACTCCTCCACCTCCCCCTACAGACCCCATTATTTATTCTCCACCTCCGCCAGTAGCTCCCACTCCCCCACCTCAGCCTACGGACCCCATTTTTTATCCTACTCCTCCGCCACAGCTTCCTACTTATTTCGATTTGTATGTTGATGATTCTCAACATCATATAGTTTCATATGGGTTGGTATATTTTATAGGAGATACAATTTATCATCAAAAATTAGAGGTAGAGAATCAGAGGGTCACTGTATAGGATATTATAGATAGATCAGCTCGAGTACCATTACCTGCAGATGATGTGACGACAGTTGGACATAGTATCGGCCATTTTTTAATTTGGCCATCCAAACTTCTTTGACTCATTACCATAGAGGTATGAATGTTATATCTTTTATTTTATTTTTTTATTAAAGTTGTTTTATCATTTGAAAACTAATATATTTTTCTATTTATTTTTACAGGAATACTTCAAAGGTAAAGAAATATTGTATAAACAACAACAAAGATAAATGGCTATGACATCAGATACAGATTCTAGTAGTCTTGATAGATTGTCATGATATTCAAATTTTTTGGCAGGTCATTATGAGTTTCCAATGGAATCTCATGTTTGTGGACGTGCAATAACTGTGGGGATTATGAAAATTGATATCATGGATCTTGTTACTGGAGATAAGTTGGGCATCAACGTGGTGCAAATTTTTTCTATGTAAGTCTTAACACCTTTTCTCTGCGTTATATTTATTAAAAATGTATACTTATGTCTGTTTTTTATTAGGTATCTTTATAAAATTTGTGAGAGGAATTAGCTGACAGATGTATATGGATTCATGGACCCGCAATTGATTTCCCCTAAAGCATGTGCATTGGATGAGGAACAAAGAATGATTTATATTTCTGAAAGACTTGAAAATAATATAGTCACACAATGTTGGATGATGCCTTTTTGTGAGAGGTATGAAACACATCTCTCTCAAAGAGTTCATTATCTTTTAACATTAAAAACCACTAACCTTAAATTTCCTTTTATCAGTGATCATTGGATGTTAGGGGTTTTTTTTTCAAGGGAGAAAACACTTTATTGGATATGCTTTGTCCATGATGATGTGCGGGAAAGTTTTAAGAATATATTGGAAAAGTCAGTTTCAATTTCTCAATAGTTTTATATATTATAATGAATTTTAAATTTACCCCATTCGTATTATTTTCTAACAGGGCATGGGTCTACTTTCGAAAAAACACAAAGAAAATGAGTGAAAAGATCAAATATGTAAATGTGAAGGTAAATATCCATTTATAATTTGTACTTTTTGATTTATTAAATAAAAATAATATATTGAATTTACACTCATTCAAACATAATTTTCATGAACAACAAGGCATCATCGAATGCGGATATTATATGTTAAGATTTATGTATGAAATAATAACAATTAGGACAATTGTGAATTTTGACCTGGTAAGATTTCCTCTTAAAATTTTCCATAATATTTCAATTTTATTTATTCATTATACATGTTAACTACTATCCTTTTCATTTGTAACTTTTTGATGACCCTCAACCCTATACTGCTAAAGAAATCAAACACTTACAAGTGGAGTGGTCAAATTATTTTACAGGTTTGATTGAATTTTAGTTATTTGTAATGTAAAATGTAATTTTAAATATTGTCGTTGTAATTGTGTATTTGGTAGTCATTTAGGTTGGATTTAGTTTTTTTTTAAGTTGACAGTGTAAGTTTTGAATGTTATATATGTGAATGTTTAATTTTGCTCTACTTCTTGTTTTGGTCTACTTATGATGGTTTTTCTGGTATGGATTATGGTCTGGGGGGGAGGGGTTCCAAGAGTGTTGGGGGGTGTTCAGTGGGGTGGGGGTGTCCAGGGGTCTGGGAGGGATGCCCGGTGGGGTGGGGGGTCTTGGGTGTCCATGAGAGTGGGGGGCAGTCCAGGGGGTGGGAGCGTTTCTAGGAGGGTGGAAGGGTTGTCCAGGGGAGTGGGAGGCTGTCCAGGGGGTGTCCAGGGGTGTGGGGTGTCCTGTGGGGTGAGGGGGGTTTCCAAGGGTGGGGGGGATGTCCAGTGGGGGGGTCCAGGGTGTCCATGGGGATGGGGGCAGTCCAGGGGTGTGGTGGGGGCTGTCTAGTGGGTTGAGGGGGTTCTGATCTGTTTTTGGTAACTTTTTGGTCTATTTCAAGGGTGTGGGAGGGTTGTCCAGGGATGTGGGAGTGTTTTCCAGGGGGTGGGGGTATACAGGAGGGTGGGGGGGATGTCCAGGGGTGTTGTTGATGTCCAGGGGTGTGGGGGAGAGTGTCCAGGGGTGTGGTGGGGGCAATCTAGTGGGGTGAGGGGGTTCTGGTTTGTTTTTGGTAACTTTTTGGTCTATTTCAGGGGTGTGGGAGGGCTGTCCAGGGGTGTGGGAGTGCTGTCCAGGGGGTGGGGGTATACATGAGGGTGGGGGTTGTCTAGGGGTATTTGGGGTTGTCCATGGGGTCGGGGGGCAGTCTAGGGGTGTGGTGGGGGCTGTCCAGTGGGGTGGGGGAGGGCTGTCCAGGGTTTGGGGGGGTATACATGAGGGTGGGGGGGTTGTCCCGGGGTGTTTGGGGCTGTCCATGGGGTCGGGGGTAGTCCAGGGGTGTGGTGGGGGCTATCAAGTGGGGTGAGGGGGTGCTGTTCCGGAGGTTGGGGGTTGTCCCGGGGTGTTTGGGGCTGTCCAGGGGGTCAGGGGGCAGTCTAGGGGTGTGGTGGGGGCTGTCAAGTGGGGTGAGGGGGTGTTGTTCAGGGGGTGGTGGGAGGGTTGTCCAGTGGGGTAAGTTTTAAATGTTATCAATGTAAATGCTTAATTTTGCTTTAGTTCTTGTTTTGATCTACTTCTGTTTTTGTGGTACGAATTCTTGATTTGGTTTCTGGTTGTTTCTGGGGAGAGCAGAGGACTGCATTCGATTTTTTAAAAAAAAATTGCCTTCCACATCGGTTATTTTATAACCGACGTGATAAAAAAATTGGTAAGGGTTTATCATGTCGGTTTTTTGAATAAACGACGTGATAAACACCTGTGGAATGGTTTATCATGTCGGTTATTTAATAACTGACGTGATAAAAGGCTTGGGAAATGGTTTATCACGTCGGTTATTTAATAACCGACGTGATAACCCCCCCTGGACTAGTTTAGCACGTCGGTTATTATATAACCGACATGATAAACCATTTATGAGGGGTTTATCACATCGGTTATTAAATAACCAATGTGATAAACATCTCCTGCACGGGTTTATCACGTCGGTTATTATATAACCGATGTGATAAACCCCCCCCCCCCCCCCCGATTTGTCACAGCGGTTATATAATAACCGACATTATAAACCCCCCCTCCCTAGTTTTTTCACTTCAGTTATTAATTAACTGACGTCATAAACACCGTGATTTTATGTTTTTTACATCGGTTTTTAAATAAACGACGTAAAAAATGTTATTTATAACATCGTCCGTATTAACGTCAGCTAAAAACCGACGTAAAAAATGAAAAATAGCCGACGTAAATAACATTTTCTACACTAGTGTTTACTGGGTATCATCATTGTGTTAGGTGGTCTCCCTGTGTATTTTATAGGGCTTTTAGTAGGTATTTTTAGTTATTATATCTTTCCTTTGATCTTGTTGTAATGTAAACACTTCGGTGTTTAATTAAATAAAATTCCTTGTATTTAGTTTGCAAGTTTTGTTCGGATAACATGAAAATTAAACAAAATAAAACCATAATATTGTTATTACATGCGAAATAAGTTTTGGGGTGTCACATTTGTAATATATATATATAATATATTACATGATAAAAACCGATCCATTTAAATCGACTCATTGTCCTGCTTAATATTAAACGAACCTTGAATATTAAAATAATATTCGTTCAATTAATATTTTTCTCATATTTACTAAACTCATAAATACATTAAATAAATTCAATCCCAAATATTCATAACTTAAATATTAATGAATTTATTTAATTCTTTTGGCGATCGATAACTTGGACAACACTCGGATCTCGTGGTGGGACCCACTATGTCCATATACTTATTCAACTGAATAGGATGGATTCTTGAATATGCTATTGTGTTTGATCCTCTAGGCCCTTATCCCAATAGTAGTGAATAAAATCCACAGACCAAGAGCAGAGTCTAGCAACCCATCATGGCCCCTAAAGAGATAAGGATTTTCATAGCAACGACAACCAATATATGAACACTGACTATGTACTATAATCTCTTTGTCATTACATATCTCATAAAGAAGGACGCACACTTGTATCATCATCCTTTTCTTGTTTTATTATTTTTTGATCTATCCCATTGGATTTACCTTTGTATTGATTTGGCCAAAGACTTATGAAGGCAGCACCATCCTGATCAACCATGCCTAAGATATATAACTTCCTAAACATGGAAGCAACAAATCCTTTCTTGACCATTCAACCAATGTCATACCACCAACGACGCACCCAACACAAGCTACCTCACTGAGATTTCAATACCATGGTTTTTTCCTTGTGTCAAAGTACGTAATAAAATGGTATACATAGGTAATGATATCAAGTCAGGAGACCAATACACATGTCTATAGATAGGAACAACCAATGACACTCAAAACATGTGGTGTTCCTATTGGTGAGTCTACCCTCGTGATCTCACTACTAGAGATCACCAAGTGTGAACTTCATGAGAAGAAGTATCAGTGCTTATGAGCCCCCAGCACTTGATAGTCAGACATCTACTGTCTCCATTTAGTAAGATGTATCTAGACTATAGAACATATATTTAAGATTAATGTCATAGTATCTCGAGGTTCTCATTATAGTCTGGGATCTGCTGTAATCTCTCGACACAACAATTAACCTTTGGACATTGCCATTATAATAGTGTATGCAGAAAATTCTACACTATAATGGTAAGATGACATCATGCATAACTAAATGTACACATGATATAGTAATCAAAAGTACAACATATTTAGGTCTAGGGAACTAGATCCAACTTGATAACCAAACTTGTTAGCTACTCACATGATGAAAATCATGTTTCCACTGAGTAATGGCTTTAACTGTTGGGCCTGCCATGTTTTCTCCACGTGGCATATCTGCTGTATGCGACCTCATCTCCTTGAGTAAAACTTCTCAAGATAAGGTATCCTTGAGTATATCACTTTTTTCCATTTTCATAACTTGAAAACTTTTCTAGTAAGAATATCATAATTTACATTATGATTATACTTTTCTCACTAGGTGTGAATCCAAGAACTGGAGAAAATTTTTGCATTTAACTACTTCTTAGCTGCCTTAGAAGCTGCAAAATACTCAGTATTTGTAGATATGGCTACCACTGGATTTTATGAGCTTGACTCGCTCATAACCTTTGCCTAACTATGATAATAGATCAGATTGAGCTAAGGATTACTAGTTTGTGTCCCACCATAACTAGTATAAATTCTTTGTAAGAACCTGGATCTTCATTTCAGGTATGTTTTTCTTTTTTCTGGAGTTTTTGAGAAAAATAAAGTTTCTGGAAATTTTTGAAGTACACGTCGTGTACTTTCTGAGTACATGACTTGTACTCTTTTCCCACTCGAAGCCATGTACTGGCCATGTCCTGGCCACACACACGGTGTGTAGGGGTGACATGGAGTCTGATTTTGGTGGAGTACGGAAAGACCTAGTAAACATCGTGTACTCTAAAAGTGCATGTCATGTACTTTCTTTTTTTCACTAAACGGACCGGGGTCGCGCCTGATCACCATAAACGTCTTCTTCTAGGTCTGGTTCGACCGAGAGACGCCGTACAGCCACGAAACTTATCTGGATTCTCGAGCCTCCATCTTTTGGCCGATTCGACCGCCATCGATTGTGTTGGAACCGCAGTGGTGAGTTCTTCTTTCTTCTTGAATTTCATTCCTTGATTCTTCCTCTTTCTCAAGTCATCGTGGTTTGAGAATTTTGGACATTTTCTCAGATCTACAACGTTCAAGGGAGAATCAGTCTTTTTGGTTCAAGTATATCGATATCCTAGGATCGAGGTAGGTGTTTTGTGCCTTACCATTCAAAGTCTTTGATTTTTATGTGCAAATTCCACCAATATCGTGAACGGGGTATTGCGTGTTTACCTTTTTGCCCTTTTTGTTTTCCTTACTTGCTTGTATGATTGTGTAGAAGTAAATTGGTCATGTTAGAGGATACTTTGTTGTTCTTGGATGTTTTTCCCATGCTTTGTACTATTTATGACCTTTGGGGTCTCGTTTGCCTTTGGTTGTTACACCTGTTTCCATGCCTTGTGATTATAGGATTGGAGTGAAATTCATATCATGCCTGTTGTCCTATAGATTGTTATCCAAGTAGCTCTATAGGTGTACTTTGGTTAGCCAAGTATCTCTATCGATGTACTTTACCCTTATAGCATTATTATGCACTGACTGGCACGGGGCTGAGAGAACCTGGTGCTATAGACTATAAGGGATAGACCGAGTGAGCTTCCCAGAGAGTCTTTGACATTATAGACTACAGGAGGGTAGACCGAGTGAGATTCCTCAGTGATTCTTAGACATTATAGGCCACATGGGATAGACCGAGTGAGCTTCCAAGGGTGCCTTCAGATATTATAGACTACAGAAGGGTAGACTGAGTGAGCTTCCTCAGAGAGTCTTACCATATTTGATTCTTTTTAAGACCCTTCCCAGGATAGAGGAGGAATTGACCGAGTGAGATTCCTCAGAGGGTTTGTGGTATACCTAAGGCTATTGGAGGAATTGACCGAGATATCTTCCTCAGATAGTCTCTAGACCTTGGGGATAAGAGGGTTAGACCGCGTGATCTTCCTCAGAGAGTCCCTGACTACCCTAGACTATAAGGTGAATTGACCGAGTGTGCTTCCCCAGAGAGTCTCATAAATTCGTATGACCAAACCAAAGGGGTTAGGCTGAGTGCACTGCCCATAAGGTTGTGGTACTTCTTGGATAGGACCAGAGGGGATGGCTGAGAGTACTTCCTAGAAGGTTTTTCTGCTTGTTCACTGTTTACTTCACTGCTATTGTTGGTTGTGAATTGATTACTGATGTGTATCATCCTGCTTTACTGCTTACTGGTTACTGCTTGTTGCTTTGCTGTAGTTGTTTACTGCTTACTGTACTTTTACCTTCCATATACTCACTGACTGTTAGGCACAGATCTTCAGGTGGTTTCCTATTGGGATTTTATCTCACACCCTATTTGGGCCATGATTTTGGGCCCAAGCAGACTATGTTGTTGCAGGTATAGACAAGGGCAAGCGCCCTTCGACTTCTGGTACTTGATTGCTTGGAGAAGGAGATCATGGGACCAAGCTTTGTCTTGCGATGCTGAGGAGATGTTTTATTTTCTTTTGTACTTGTTTTGGTACTGTGGTGTTTTCTAGCATTGTGGTTTTTTTGGTTGCTTTCCTAGATATGTATCATGCATCATTTCATATATACATATGTGCTCCAATTGGTTGATTTAGTTTTCCGCTGTTTATTATTGTTGGTTATTCACTAATTCCGCTATTTCATGTTTATTTTCTTCCGATGTGTACTCTGCCAATGTGGGCATAGTTTCCCCACTATCATACCCAAGTCCCTCATTGCTAGTCGGCAGCCTCTGTCTTTTGGGGAAATGCGCTTGAGGTCATGTGACCAACTGGGTACGGGGTGCCTCTGGGTGGATTCCGGAACTGGGACGTTATAAAGTGGTATCAGAGGGAGTCTTTTCTCTTGCTTTACTGTTTAGAGACTTTATCCAGGGATAGGACGGATTTGGTACTTGGTAACGAGTTGTGCCTGGGAGTAGCTAACCCGTGTACAGGGAAAATCCATACTACCTTGTTTGTTGCAGTTTTCTGGTTTTGAGATTTTACGGTTGATATGATTTCACCTAGAGTGATTCACATGCTTCGTGCTGTTATTGTTTTGATATTATGGTTCTATTTCTGTCGCAACCTGATGAGATGAGGGTATGCCATCTCATGCATCATGTAGGCACTTTTTAGAAATCACATGCCATGCATTCTTGCCATGCCATCTAGGGTGCATTAGCGATTGCATGTTGTTGTGATAGACTCTGTGTAGATTATGTATGATGTTGTGATAGATTCTTGATAGAATCCCTCTTATTTTGATATAGAAATTGATTGTGTTATACTTTCTTAAATGAATTCCAAATTTTGATTCTTGAGGTGTTATGGGCCTTCTTGAATCGGAATTTGGTGGATCATGATCCTATTTTTTTCTTGTAAATGATTGTAGTAGATGCCAAGCTTTGATTCGTGGGGAGTATGGGCCCTCACGGATCGGAATTTGGCACCTCTTTGCCTTGTTTTCAGTGTTTCTGGGTTTCTGTGTAGTTTTTGAGCTACTACCCAGAAAAACCCAGAATACACGGCGTGTACTTTATAGATACATGTCGTGTAGTTTTCAGGATGTGTCACTGACCGTGTGATCAGAAACACGGTGTCGTGAAAATAACTTCAGGAACACGCCATGTACAGTTGGTGCACGCCGTGTACCCAGTCGTGTCACTAAAAATATGGGATGGGGAAGCTCGAGTAGAACACGCCGTGTGGGTAAAGAACACACCGTGTAGTTTTGTCCCAGGTACCCGGCCGTGTCACGAACAATATGGGCCAGTGTTATCTTCTCCTATACATGTCGTATTTGTTCGGAACACGCCGTGTAAGGGTAGCCGTGTAGACAGTCGTGTAACTAACAACACAGGCCACCGAGACTGTGTCTAGTACACGTTGTGTCCCTAGGGAACACGCCGTGTAGTCTGGGGTTAGTTAGACTATGTGGGTTAGCCGTGTGAGGAGACTCGGTTAGGGGTTTAGAGTTCAAGTACATGCCGTGTGTGGGAACCACACGTCTTGTAGTTTGGGGTTTTACACGACTAGTAGTGGCAGGAGTACACACCCATGTTAATGGATAAAGGTACACGCCGTGTAGTTTTTATACAGGCTGTGTAGTCGTGTTTTGTAAAACTTGATAGTTTCCTTCCCTTGTTCCCATTTTGTACTCCTGTGTTTTCAGTCTTTGTTAATCCTGATCTAAGGTGTGCTTTTGATCTTTCAGAGTTATGCCTCCGAGACATCCTTCGGTCGTATGTCAGTTGCCGGATGGTGACCAGACACCGGAAATGGATGATCAGGGACCTCCTGTTGATCCTCTTGTTATGCCAGCCTTGGCACCAGCAGTTATACCCATCGTAGGCGCCGATGTGCAGTTCAGGGAGGACTTCCTGAGGATGGTGTAGACTTTTTAGGGAGAGCCGCCTCCTGCCCCGTCGATGGCTGAGTTGATGAGGGTTTTTCAGCAGCAGCATCCTCCTACTTTATTAGGGGATGGAGGACCCCAGGCTGAATAGTCGTGGTTTAATGCCACCCTGACTATCTTTGAGCATCTTGAGATACCCTCAGAGAAGAGGGTAAATATGGCCACCTATATGCTCTGGGAAACCGCCAAGAGGTGGTGGGAGGTGATCTCACAGTCAGGGCGTCAGCAGAGTATGTCATGGGATGAGTTTCAACGCACCTTTTATGACTACTTCTATCTGGATACCCTGAGGTCCAATCGAGCCTGGGAGTTTATGAGTCTACAGCAGGGTACTCTTTCTGTTATGGAGTACTCATCTCATTTCACGGAGCTACAACGTTTCACACCGATCCCAGTAGGTGATGAGTTGTTTCTTTCTAGGAAGTTCAAGGATGGTCTCATGCAGGAGATCCATTCCTAGGTGAATATATTCCAGTTGACTTTTATATCCTCCATTGTCAATAAGGCACTGATTACTGAGCGTAATCTGAGGGATTCTGGAGCAGTGATCCAGGGAGGTTCGACATCCAGAGCTGGTGTTCCTCTTACAGACAGTAGGAAGCATCGCAGAGAGTCTTCTCGAGGAGATTGGGGTTCGCGGGATGCGTCTTCTGGAAGCCAGGTTGTATGCTACCAGTGCGGTAGGAGTGGTAATACTAGGCCTCATTTCCAGAGAGATCTGATAGAGTGCCGATCTTGCAGTAATATGGGCCATCTTCAGTGTTTCTGTCACATCTTCTCACCTTTGGCTGGTGTTAGGGGTTCCTCTATGACCCTGTGTTCTGGAGATTCTTCACCAGTTTCCCACCAGTCTGGGAACTGGAGTTCTTCTAGCTGTTCGGGCTGAGGTGGAGGTCGCGGCCATGGTGGTTAGTCACCAGGTCATCAGTGGCAGCAGAGTGGATCAGCTCAGAGCGGTCAGCCAGGGGAACAGGTTCGCGGTGCAGGCCAGTCATTCGTCGTGGAGCAGACCTATCAGGAGTAGGATCCTGGCCCTTCTACAGTTCGAGGTACGATCTTATTAGCCTCATTTTTATCTTCAACTCTTTTCGATACTGGTGCTTCCCATAGCTTTATCTCTGTTGCGGTTGTAGAAATCATTGGGCTCTGTATCTTTCCGTCTGCCGACTTGTTGACTCTTGACACGTCGTTGGGAACGAGGACATATAGCGTACGTCAGTGCAGAGAGTGACCTCTTGAGTTTGCAGGGTGTCACTTCTTATGGGACCACTGTGTCCTAGAGATATCGGGCTATGACGTCATTCTCAGGATATACTGGTTGGTTTCTTTCCAGGCAGTCGTCGATTGATATCGCCGCAGGGTGAGTTTCGTATCACCAGAGGGCGGATCTTTCCTTCATAGAGGCAATTGGGATGTCCAGGTGGGTAGAGCTGGACCAGAGCATCTTGGTCTAGGGGAAGTTACAGCCCAGATTTCCAGTCTTTATCTGGATGACCAGGGGACTTCATAGTTAGACTTTCCCCCAGTGGTGGATCGTTTCAGGGATGTCTTCCCAGAGGACTTTTCAGGTTTGCCTCTAGAGCGTGAGGTAGACTTCTCGATTGAGCTCATGCTAGGAGCGGCACTGGTGTCCATTCCTCCTTATATGATGGCTACACCTGAATTGCAAGAGCTCAAGAAGCATTTGGAGGAGTTGCAGGCAAAGGGTTTCATCTGACCCAGTACTTCTCCTTGGGGTTCGCCTGTCCTGTTTGCAAAGAAGGCAGACGGTACCCTTTGGATTTGTGTGGATTATCAGAAGCTGAACCAGTTGACGGTCAAGAACCGATATCCCTTGCTGAGGATAGATGACCTCTTTGATCATCTTCAAGGATCCCGGGTGTTCTCAAAGATCGATTTGAGGTCCGTTTATCATCAGTTGCACGTTATACCATCAGATATACCTCTTACAGCCTTCAGGAGCAGGTATGGTCTATACGAGTATACAGTCATGTCGTTAGGTCTCACGAACGTGCCTATAGTTTTCATGGCACTGATGAACCGAGTGTTCCATCCGTACTTAGACTCCATTGTGGTGGTTTTCATGGATGACATCTTGGTGTACTCTCACACTCAACACGACCATGACACGCATCTTGAGATCATCCTGAGTACACTGAGAGAGCATCGGTTATATGTTAAGCTCTCGAAATTCCACTTTTGGATGGATCAGATTCACTTCTTGGGCCACCTCATCTCAGAGGCTGGAGTATCTGTGGACCTAGAGAAAGTGAGAGCTGTAGTTTCCTAGGAGCAGCCGAAGAACGTCTTTGAGGTGTGGAGTTTTATAGGGCTGGCTAGATACTACAGGAAATTCATACAGTACTTTTCACGCCTAGCAGCACCGTTGACAGGTCTGACCAAGAAGGGGGTGAAGTTTTTATGGTCAGATTCTTGTGAGTCAGCCTTTCAGGAGCTGAAGGGGAGGTTGACGTTAGCACCGATACTAGTCTTGCTGGAACTGGGCAAGGGCTATACTATTTACTGTGATGCCTCAGGTATCGGGCTAGGAGCTATGCTTATGCAGGGATATGGGTTCGTTGCTTATGGGTCTTGGTAGTTGAGGCCACACAAGAGGAACTACCCGGCGCACAATCTGGAGTTGGCAGCAGTTGTTCATGCCTTATGTTGTTGGAGACACTACCTTCTGGGAGAGCACTTTGTGGTTTTCACCGACCACAAGAGTCTCAAGTATATCTTCACTCAGCGTGATCTGAATGTGAGACAGCATAGGTGGATCAAGTATCTTTAGTCCTTCGACTTTGAGCTCGCCTATACGCCGGGAAAGGGCAATGCAATAGCTTATGCTTTGAGCAGGAGAACTAATATTCAGGCGGTTCAGGAGGCCAGTAGTGAGTGGAAGCTTATGGATCTGTTCTTTGAGATGTATCTGGAGGTGCACGACAGGTAGGGACAGACTTTCCTTTCATTTTTGGATGTTACCTCTACACTTCTTGATCGGGTGTGGATGAGGCAGCTATCAGATTCAGAGGCCTTAGTCCTGCGGGAGAGTGTGTTAGGAGGGGACCCTCTTCCTGGATGGACAATGAGTGAGGATGAGATCTTTCATTTCCAGGGATGCATATGGGTGCCAACAGACATATGCGAGGAGCTGATGCGGGATTTTCATTCCTCAGTTTGGGTAGTTCATCCTGGCGTCACCAAGATGTATCGTGACCTACACCGCCAGTACTGGTGTCCAGGTATGAAGAGAGATGTGGCTGGTTTTTTCATCAGATTTTCTACTTGTCGGCAGGTAAAATCAGAGCACCAGCGACCAGCGGGACTTTTTCAGTAGTTACCCATTTCTGAGTGGGAAGTGGAACGATGTCGCGATGGACTTCGTGATCGGGTTACCGAGGTCACCTCAGGGGATTGATATTGTTTGGGTTGTCGTCGACAGGCTTACAAAGGTTGCACACTTCTTGCCGATCAAAGAGACCTTCAGTATTGATGATCTGGGATGACGGTACATCTGAGAGATTGTATGTCTACATGGAGTTCCACACTCCATTGTTTCAGACAGGGATGCGCACTTTACCTCTCAGTTCTGGCAGGGACTTCAGAAAGCTTTGGGTACATAGGTACTTTTGAGTACAGCATACCATCCCCAGACTGATGGCCAGTCCGAGCGCACGATCCAGGTGCTTGAGGATATGCTTCGAGCTTGCATTCTAGACTTTGGTGGTTCTTGGGAGAATCATATACCTCTTGTGGAGTTCGCCTACAATAACAGTTTTCATGTGACTATTCAGATGGCACCTTACGAGGCTTTTTACGGTAGGCCATGCTGATCACCCTTATGCTGGCTAGAGGCAGGAGAGACAGCTCTGATGAGACCTCGTCTTGTTCAGGAGATCTCTGAGCAGATAGAGTTGATTTGGAAGAGGATGGCTGCAGCATAGTCTCGACAAAAGTCTTATGATGATCATCGGAGGTGACCTCTGGAGTTCGAGGTCGGAGATCAGGTTTTCCTGCGTGTCGCACCGAGGTTGGGATACAAGAGGATTCGGAAACAGGGTAAGCTTTCATCGCGGTACGTCGGGCTGTTTGAGGTGTTGGAGAGAGTTGGGATGGTTGCCTATCAGTTGCAGCTACCTCAAAGGTATCGGGCTATGCATGACGTCTTCCACGTCTCTCATCTCCGACGTTACTTTTCAGACCCATCTCATGTCTTCCAACCCGAGGAGGTTGAGCTCAAAGCGGATGCATCATTTGAGGAGCATCCTATCCGGATTGTCGATCGCAGTATGAAGGTTCTCTGAGGCCGGTCTATTCCTCTGGTATGGGTGCTATGGCAGCATGAGCGAGTACAGGATGAGACTTGGGATAGGGAGTCCGAGGTACGATCGCAGTGGCCAGAGCTGTTCGGGGATTCTTCTTCTACGCCTCTCTAGGGAAATTCGGGGACAAATTTCTTTAAGGGGGGAAGTTTGTAAGAACTCGGATCTTCGTTTTAGGTATGTTTTTCTTTTTTCTGGAGTTTTCGAGAAAAATAAAGTTTCTGGAAATTTTTGAAGTACACGCCGTGTACTCTTTTCCCGCTCGAAGTCGTGTACTGGTCGTGTCCGGGCCACACACACGGTGTGTAGGGGTGACGTGGAGGCTGATTTTGGTGGTGTATGGAAAGACCTAGTACACACTGTGTACTCTAAAAGTAAACGCCATGTACTTTCTTTTTTTCACTAAAGGGACCGGGGTCACGCCTGATCGCCATAAATGTCTTCTTCTAGGTCCGGTTCGACCAAGAGATGTCGTACGGCCATGAAACTTCTCTGGATTCCCGAGCCTCCATATCTTGGCTGATTCGACCGTCGTGGATTATGTTGGAACCGCATCGGTGATTTATTCTTTCTTCTTGAGTTTCATTCCTTGATTCTTCCTCTTTCTCAAGTTATCGTGGTTTGAGCGTTTTGGACGTTTTCTCAGATCTATGACGTTTAAGGGAGAATCGGTCATCGTGGTTCAAGTATATCGATCTCCTAGGATCGAGGTAGGTGTTTTATGCCTTACCATTCAAATTCCTTGAGTTTTATGTGCAAATTCCACCAATACCGTGAACGGGGTATTGCGTGTTTACCTTTTTTCCCTTGTTGTTTTCCTACCTTTCTTGTATGCTTGCGTAGAAGTAAATTGGTCATTTTAGAGGATACTTTTTGTGCTTGGATGTTTTTCCCATGCTTTGTACTATTTACGACCTTTGGGGTCTCGTTTGCCTTTGGTTGTTACACCTGTTTCCATGCCTTGTGATTATAGGATTGGAGTTAAATTCATATCATTCTTATTGTCCTGTAGAATGTTATCCAATTAGATCTATAGGTTTACTTTGGTTATCCAAGTAGCTCTATAGGTGTAATTTTCCCTTATAGCATTATTATGCACTGACTGGCACGGGGCTGAGAGAACCTGGTGCTATATACTATAATAGATAGACCGAGTGAGCTTCCTAGAGAGTCTTTGACATTATAGACTACAGGAGGGTAGACCGAGTGAGCTTCCTCAGTGAGTCTTAGACATTATAGGCCACAGGGGATAGACCGAGTGAGCTTCCCAGGGTTCCTTCAGATATTATAGACTACAGGAGGGTAGACCGAGTGAGCTTCCTTAGAGAGTCTTACCTTGTTTGATTCTTTTTAAGACCCTTACCAGGGTAGTGGAGGAATTGACCGAGTGAGATTCCTAAGAGAGTCTGTGGTATAACTAGGCTATAGGAGGAATTGACCGAGATAGCTTCCTCATAGAGTCTCTAGACCTTGGGGCTAAGAGGGTTAGACCGCGTGATCTTCCTCAGAGAGTCCATGACTACCCTAGACTATAAGGTTAATTGACCGAGTGTGCTTCACCAGAGAGTCTCATAAATTCGTATGACCAAACCAGAGGGGTTAGGCTGAGTAAACTGCCCAGAGGGTTGTGGTACTTTTTGGATAGGACCAGAGGGGATAGCTGCGAGTACTTCCCAGAGGGTTTTCCTGCTTGTTCACTATTTGCTTCACTGCTGTTGTTGGTTGTGGATTGATTACTGATGTGTATCATCCTGCTTTACTGCTTACTGGTTACTGTCTGTTGCTTTGCTGTAGTTGTTTACTGCTTACTGTACTTTTACCTGCCATATACTCACTGACTGTTAGGCACAGATCTTCGGGTGGTTGCCTACTGGGATTTTATCTCACACCCTATTTGGGCCATACTTTTGGGTCCAAGCAGACTATGTTGTTACAGGTATAGACAAGGGAAAGCGCCCTTCGACTTCCGGTACTTGATTGCTTGGAGCAGGAGAGCATGGGACCAAGTTTTGGCTTGCGATGTTGAGGAACTGTTTTGTTTTATTTTGTACTTGTTTTGGTACTGTGGTGTTTTCCAGCATTGTGAATTGTTTGGATGCTTTCCTAGATATGTATCATGCATCATTTCATATCTACGTATGTGCTCCAGTTGGTTGATTTAGTTTTACGATGTTTATTATTGTTGGTTATTCACTGCTTCCACTATTGCATGTTTATTTTCTTCCGTTGTGTACTCTGCCAATGAGGGCATAGTTTCCCCACTATCATACCCAAGGCCCTCACTGCTAGTCGGCATCCTCTGGAATTTGGGGAAATGCGCTTGAGTTCATGTGACCAACCGGGTACGGGGCGCCTCTGGGTGGATTCCGGAATCGGTACGTTACATTCTTCTCCATATACCAGGCACATATCATTTATACTCTCCAAAGTAAAAGATGATAGTTTTGACTGCATCACTTGCAGTGCTCTAGGAAATAATTGATATCTGCCTACAATAAATTATATCCTGGAAATATCAATTATAGTACATAACATGGAATATTTGATTGATTCATTACTTAAGTATATGGAACTCAATTCACAACTTTAATCTCTTCCCATGCTCCGAAAATGTCAACCTGGAGAGATTAATCCATGTGACATTGGCAACAATTATGAAATTGAATTGTTCCAAATTGTATTTTTCAATTCAATTTCACTTTATATACAATTTACTAGATCCAAGAAACCATTATATCTATTTAGATAGATCCAGTTCCTTATAATTTAGGTTGCCACTTTAAGTCAATCACTGGAGAATTGCTATTAACCTAGTCTCATCTAACTGTAAGACCAAGATCTGATTTCCATATGTTGCCGAACATATTTCACTTGGAAAACTTTGACACTCCCACTAACCTTTGGTAGACACAAGTAAAAGATTCATTTATAATGAATGCTCTAAGATCTTGTTTCTTACTTTAATCCAGAACTGGATTTCAGTAACTTGCAACCTTCATTGGAATTCGATGGTTTCATCATCCCTTTCTAGTTGCGTCTTATAGATACCTTCCACAAAATATGATCATGACATCCAATGACCAATAGAATGATCTTAGAAGTTATCTATGACAAATAAAATTATAATGTATTTAGGCATACTGACTTGGTATAACCAATCGTGCCTTATTAGTACCTAGTTTTTACCATCCATGTATCTTCTCATTTGAAAACCCACCAAAGTATTCAATTGATAATCCCCTTTTCAATTTGATACATGGAATCCATTATTGAATTTTAATTGATCTCTTCAATCTTATCTAATTTCCATATACTTCTTACTTGTAGGATTTATTATTCTTAATGAATAATCTATCACTGACCAAGGTGAATATAAAACCATCACCATGGTTCCATCCTTCCTATGTAGTATGTGTCTCTGTAACGTTCTTATTCCACATGAAATTGTGAAAATTGTTCCTATGTCAACCATTTGTGCATCTAGAGCATTGACCAAGTCCAAGTCAATTTAACTCCCACTATCTCTAATAGATATGTGCACGCTTTTATAGAAATGTGGTATAATACTTGACTAAAATTTTTCTATGGTAGGGATTTAGGTAATATCCTAAGAAATTTTTAGGATAATTACCTTAGATGCGTCATGTGTTCATCTTGATACATGTTTGTTTATATCTTAACAAACTATTTTCATCCTAACACATGATCTATGACATGATGGATTTTCATCATACTATGACTCGTACGATATCCATTTTTCATTTTAGTTGGCATATAGGTTATGGGATTTCACCTTTATTTGCAAATCACATCTTGAAATATAATGGAAATTTCTGCAGGTTGTAACATTGATACAACTTACATCATAACATTGATGTACAAAATGTGTGTTTAGGAATTGATCCATGCTACATTTTTTTTATCAATGTAAACATTTAATACTTTATCATTGATCCTCATTATGAACATCAATACGGTGATTTAGATAAGGTAACATGCATTTAGGAATTACTCCATGCTACATTATCATGATTGATGATTGCATAGTCAAGATATTCTTCAGCATGTCGATCTAAAGAAACTCATATCTTCTGACCATGAATATACTTCACTATTACATTCCTTAATAAATTAAAGGAATCTTATGAAGTATCTTTACCTATAGCTTTCCTTTGGATAGTTTACACTCTCTTGTTGAACTAACCCCAGAATCTTTGTGGCATACCTTTATTTCTAAAGGTTTCTTTGTCTAAACTAAATATGTCAATAATACCAATGGTGTTTAGCTGTGCTGAGCCTAAATACCATACTAGGTATATTCTTGATGTCTAATTTTAGTTTTAAATGACAAAGAATAATATTTCTATAACTGGGTAAGTCTTAAATTTATATATTCATCACTTATTGCATGTGATTCAATTACCAGTGAACTATTTGTTGAATATGTTACCATAAAAAACATTAATTCCAAAACTTGGAATAATGTCTCATTATGTCCACAAGGTCATGTGAGATAAATGTTTTGGTTATACTCAATAACCTGTTCAATTTGAATCAATCACTTGGAAATTATAAGTTATGTGTTTCTCATCACTGACTTAGGAATCACCCTTTCTTAGCTACTTGGAGAAGACACTTTACTTCTTATAATGTTCTTATACTTACTTGGTTGCTGTATTAAATACACATATGTTATTACCATATTGTATTCAATACCCAAGAAGTATGTTATATTGATGAATATATCTGAATGAGAAGCAGGTACTTGCTTATAATATTTCAGCATGTGATGCAAATAATCTCTTGTTAAATAACCAACCTCTTTTATTTGAAGGACAGGACGAAGGTGCCTTTCGCATAACTTGACATAGGCCTATTCTCCTTCTCTTTCAACATATTCACAATAAGAACAAAATATGGTCCTATCTTTAATATTCTTATTACTTGGAGAATGTTACCTTAAAGGTAATGAAGCGCTTACTCTATACCATTCGTTTATATCATTAAATGAAACTAGAGTAATTGGGTGTAAAAGGTATAAAAATGGGATGGCATGAAAGATTGTGAACTATCTTTCACTTTACACAAACCGAGTGTAACCATCACATTAAAATTGTGCTTAGATTTCTCCTTGTAAACTTCTTGGAGATGAGACTACATGTAACATCATCCATGTAATGATGTAGTGACCACAACTAACATCAGACTTTGATGATAAAATTATGACAGAACCATCATATGCTTGATTCATGAGTCTCTTGTAAATATTTTTATGCCCTCGCTTCCTGAGGTGTCTTAACAGGTTGGGACACAAGCACCTTGAATTTATGTTATAGTAGTAATGTGCGCAAGCATCTATACTACACTTTGGAAATTCATGCCATTTTGGACATTAACTTTGTCTAATATTTATCACAGTTTTTTATTGTGGTATTACCATTTTCTAAAAATTAAAACTTTAGTGTATTAGTATCTTTTATGTTGATTACAAAATGTGACATTACTGATTAATTTAATCATTAAATGTCTCCCACTAATTTTTTTGAATTCTAGGAACCCTCTGTACTAGAATCAGAATACTCTATCGTTTGATTATTCTAGTGGTAAGGATCCTTAACCCCCCCCCCCCCTCATAGTCTACAATCTATGGCCACGCCACTACTCAGAGGGTCCAAGGTAGGCTTTTGGTTGGCCAACTGCGTTAACTTGCGGTTCCTTGATCTGTTGAGTGAATTCCTAGCTTCAAAAATCATTACTGATTTACTCAATTCTTGCCTCTAAAATTACAACAAACTAGATATGGCTATTTCTTTGCTACAATTTTGGTTAAGTCGACCCACCACCCTAATAATAACTCCCTAGTAGTAAGATTCTCCCTTAATTATGGAATGATTGGCTCCTCGAAAACCCTATTTGGTTCAAAATTGAATGATAGAAGGCTGTTGTGACTTAATATTTTCATTGAGGGTTTTATTGGTTTTTCTCTCGAAGAATGTAATCCATTTCTATTAAACTTGTTCATCTATGTTGTCGCGCTCATAACTAAACTTTAATAGAAAAACATATGTTGTTTTTTTATTCATTTTATTATCTATTATTTTATGTATTTTTTCCGATGTTCTAAAATGCATAAAATAATAAATAAATTCATAAAGGTAAACTACTATCCGACTGGTCTTAAGCATCTAAACGACCTAAGGGCATCATACCTAAGTCGAAACTTGACTCTTGATGCAGCTTTCCCCCATCTTGTATGTTAGGTTCTCTTATGGAACATCGCCTTGTCTTGGTAGGGTCCACATCACGTCTTCGAGTATCGCCTTGTCTTGGTGGGATCCACGTCACGCCTCACATCGTCTTTATCTGAAGTATAATAATACTCGTGCGCAGGCGAGGGGGACTAGTGGGATAAATGTACATCAGGTAAAAATTGGGCACGCAGACCCTTATACATTTTAACCGAAAAAGAAAGATGATGCGCAAACTGTCTATTTAATTAATTACAATCATCACACGCAATTAAAATAATTAATTAAATAAAAGCAACATACACGGGTCGATGCTCAAGACCAGTAGATGGGTAAATGATGCGCGATAAAATTAAAATACATTAAATAAGTACGAGGGTTTATTTAATTAAATTAAATGAATTAATAAATTCAAATAATTTAATTAATCATCAGTTCACTAATTAATTAAATTTTTTATTCCAAAATTAAATTAATTAAATAATTTAATTTAATTGAAAAATTAAATTAATTTATATCTTCAGGTATTAAAATAATTAACCAAAATTAATTTTAATTAATTTAATTTAAATACTAAAATTAAATTAATTAAATTAATTACTTTGATTAATTTAAATTGGTCGGTCCCCAAAACTCGACTGTAGGGCCTGTGCGGGTCGGGCCAAACCTGCGTAGTGCCTTACGAGGCTGTGCAAGGCCAAAATGGGCCGGGTCAATCCGTCCAAACCCGTTCTGGGTTGGGAAAATTATCTCGGAATATTTCGAGACCAATTTTGTGCTGCGGAAAAATAACTTGCAGGCAAATAATACCTTGTCGAATTAGATAGAATCCAGCGGGGCCACGGTTCTGATTGAGGTCTGCAGTAGTGGCGGGAGTTGTTGCTGGTCGGAGGTTCGGTGTCGGCGATAGGGTGGTAGGGTCTCTGCTTGGGAGGGTCCACCGGCGTGGAGTTGGGTAGTGAGACTAAGAGGAAAAAGCACTGGGAGCCGGCGCTATCGGAGGCAGGACCATGTGGCGGCGGGTGCCAGCATGAGCGAAGGTCCAGGCCGCGGCGGTGGAGCCTCCTGCTAAAACGACAGGAGGTCAGGACGTCAGGGCGGGCGAAGGCTAGTTCGCCGGGAACTGGAGGCAGGCAAATAGGTGGTAGGTAGCTTGGGGTCGGCGGCCGCAGCTAGTACTGCCAGAGCGGGTCGGCGGAAACAGGATGAAGGAGGGCGGCGTGCTCCGTGGTGAAGGATGTGGGTCGCTGGAACGCTGCGGCAGGGTGTGGAGGAGGCTGGTGTTGCCTTCTTCTGGCATGAAAAGGAGGCATGCGAGAGTCCGCATGGGAGGAGACCAGCTATGTAGGGAAGACCGAGGGGTCTGTTGGGCTGCACAAGGTGGTCGGGTGAGGCCGGTGGTGCCTTCTGCAGGAGCTGGGCAGCCAGAGGTTAGGGTCGCGGCCTAGAGCAGGAGCAGGCGGCGGGCTCCTGCGATGCGGCATCCCGAGGAAGGTCATCCAGGGGTTCTGTGGACCCCCTTTTTCCTTTTTTTGTCTTTAAGACTTATACATCAAAGAAGTCTTATTCTCCTTCACCCTTTTTTTAAATTGAGTCAAGTCTTCACATAAATTTTTTTTCCACACCTCATTTTAAAAAAACCAACTCTCCTCCATGAAAAACCACACCACTTTTGGTTTTTCCAAAAGTCTACTTATCCCTTTTAATTTAATAATAAAAAAAATTATTATTATAAAATAATAATTTATTATTATTCTATTATTATAATAATAAAATAAATATTATTATAATAATAAAATTATTATGAAAATTATTAAATTATAAAATTTATTATTTTGCATATAATTTTTAACCATATTCGATGAATGGTCTAAACTTGATCAGTTCTTCGGAATTATTAAAATTTAATACCCGCGATCAAACCACAAAAGCGATCCAATCCAAAAAATTAAAATGGCCATAACATGGTTGTTCGAGATCGGATCGACACGCGGTTTAAACCGCTAGGACCGTTTTTGAACCCTCTACTTAATTGTAATGAAAATTTAATTTTTAGGCTCATAAAATCTATGTGATCGCTCTGATACCAATGATAAGTTCTGGGGTCCACAGTGGAAGCTGGTGGGTTGGGGATTTTAAAATTTTCATCAGTGAATTGACAGGGATTGTCGATGCCGATGATCCGAACCCTGGAGAGGTCTGAGGATCTCTAGTAAATTATAAGGAGTGAAAAATAAAAAATAAAAATGTACCTATTTCAAATCTGAAGCTACAGTCAACTGAAACTCATCGATGGTGATCGTCGCTTGAAGGATCCATAGCAGGATCCCTCTATATCATCCACATGTGCTTTAAAAACTCATAGAAGCGTTGATCGTCGAATTTTGGGTGCAAGCGCGGAAATCCGACGACCCCTTCGACATCTCGATGATCACCGCATCAAGATGCCTTCGATTCTTAAGAGATTTTTTGATCTAAGATTCTTGGATCGAGAGATTCTCTCTCTAAGGAGTGGGAGGAGAGAGAGTCTCTCAACTTCATTCCATAAAAGTGAATGAATAGTTAGAGTGACCACACATGAGAGAGGGCCTCCTCCTCTATTTATAGTGGCATTTCAAAATAACCGATTGGGTTCTCCGGCCCCCGTTTATTTCAATGTCCACTAAATAAATAATTTTGAAGAACTAAACTGCGCCAAAACTGTAACGTCCCGGTATTGGAAGCCACCCAAAGGTTCCCCATACCCGGTTGGTCACATGGCCTCAAGCGCATTTCCCCAAATGCCAGAGGATACCGACTAGTAGCGAGGGCTTGGGTGTGATAGTGGGGAAACTATGCCCTCATTGACAGAGTAACACAGGAAAAGTAAATCAATAGCAATAGCGGAAGCAACTATAGTACCATAACAAAAGTAAACAGCAGAAGACTAGAAGTAATAACAACTGGAGCACATATATAAAATGATGCATGATACATATGTCTAGGAAAACATCCAAACAAGTCACAATGCTGAATACAGTACTAATACAAAGTACAAAAGAAAAACAAGTAAACAACTCCTCAAAATCACAAGCCATATCTTGGTGCCATGCTCTCCAGCTCCAAAGTAGTCAAGTACCAGAAGTAGAAGGTCATTTTCCCTTATCTATACCTGCAACAATATGATCTGATTGGGCCCAAAAGTATGGCCCAAACAGGGTGTGAGACTAAATCCCGATAGGCAACCACCACAAGATCTGTGTCTAACAGTCAGTGAATATATGGCAGGAAATAAGTAAAGAAAGCAGTAAACAAGGAATTACTCAACAGTAAACAATCCACAGTTTCAATGCATTCAGTTTCATATATCAAGTAACAACTAATCAAAGAAGGTAACCCTCTAGGTAGTATTCACAGCCTAACCCCTCTGGTTCAACTAAACAAGTACCAGCAAGCAGCTAAACACAAACGGTAACCCTCTGGGAAATACTCACAGCCTAACCCCTCTAGTTCAACCAAACAAGACAAGAAACCCTCTGGGTTGTACACTCAGTCTAACCCCTCTGGTTTAGATTAATCATAGACTCTCTGAGGAATCACTCTCCATCAATTCCTCCTATAGTCTCGTATCGGTAACTAAAGGCACTCTGGGGAAGCACTTGCGTCACATTCCCCTTGTGGCCCGCGTCGAGGAACTACATACACTCTGAGGAATCACTTACATAAATTCCCCCTATAGTCTCACATCATAACAGAAAACAGTCACTCTAGAGAATCTCTTACATCCATTCTCCCTATGGTCTACTACACCAGGTTCTCATGGCCCTGTGTAAGTCAAGCAAGTATAGAAACACGTATTAGCCAAAGTAACCCTCAAGAACTACTTGGCTAGCAGTCTACAACACAACAACATGTCAAATAAACAAATCACTCCATCCTACAATACTAGTCATGGGAAAAACAAAAAGGCATCCTAACAGGCTAAGCAAGACCAAACAGTCAAAATAAGGCATGTGTGGGAAAACACTTCTAAATCATAGAAATTAACCCTATTCACATTTATTCAACCTCTACTCAAGTATACAAGCATAACAGGCAATTAACAGGGCTAAAACAGTAAACACGCAATACCCCATTCAAGGGTATTGGTCAAATTGCACATATAACTCAAAGACTTTCAACAAAAAGGCACAAACCACCTACATCTATATTGGGAGATCGTTATACGTGAACCTCAAGCCTTGAATTACCCAAGAACACAGTAGATCTACAAAAATGCTCAAAACATTCAATAGAGGATAACTTGGGAAAGAGGAGGAATCAGGAAACGAAGCTCTAGAAGAAGGAAGGTCTTACTGAGGTGATCCCAATGCAATCGATGGTGGTCGAATTGGATATCAGATGCTCAATCAGGGGCTCGGGGAAAGATCACGGTCGTACGGATGCTCTTGGATGAACTAGGTTGATAAGGAGGTGTTTCTGTCCATTAGACGCGACCCTGGTACATTTAATGAAAAAAAATAAAGTACATGGCATGTAATTTAAAAGTACATGGTGTGTACTTGCCTTTACCAGACCCCGCATTAGGCGGTCTCTAGGTCACCACACACGGCCGTGTGTATGGCCATTACACAGTCAGCACACGTCCATGTGTATGGCCATTACACGGTCAGCACACGGCTACCCACGGTAACTGAGTACATGGCGTGTACTTCAAAAATTTCTAGAAACTCCTCTTTTTCCTCAAAACACTAGAAAAGGGAAAACAAACCTGAAAAAGAAGATTCGGGTTCTTACAAAAACTATTTATTATTTTATCACATACTTGTAATATATATATATATATAATATATTATGTGATAAAAATTGAGCCATTTAACTCGACTCAATGTCCCTCTTGATATTAAACGAACCTTGAATATTAAAATAATATTCATTTGATTAATATTTTTCTCGTATTTACTAAACTAATAAATACATTAAATATGTGAAGACCCGACCACATAAAACTAGAAGTCGGTGCCTTCTGAACATGATGTGTCATGTTCAAACAAAAACATGCACTGATAGACTACACGTCATGTCTCATACAGAGGATCGAATTCGGTTCGGGCTCTGGGAAACCAACTACTTATGAAATGTTTCATCTGTTAAAAGTTGTTACCTGAAAAATTTAGATCAAAACGTAGGGTGAGCATACGAATGTCCAATAAGGTGTTTCAAAATAAACCAATGTAACTTTTTAAAACATTCTTTAAAACTTTCCATAGAAAATTTATCTTAAAGAAAAGCTTTAACATATGTAACATGTCATAAAAGTGCTCGATTAAAAATATGCTAATAGAGTTATAAGGATATATGATTCGAATATAGGAATGCTTATTTGGTGTAACAAATAAAATACATTCTACACATGTAAGACCTAAGAATATGTAAGCACAAATTAAACAGCTAAGATCAATGAATAATCAGAGTTGCGCATAAAGGAAACAACTTCAATTTCATATATTGGAAAATAATTCATTGAGTGTTTAACACAAGTCATTCCATAAACTCTTATTTTTCTAATACTCGCAAGTACTGGATCTTAAAATTGGATATTCTATTAGTTGAATACCCATTAGGTTAATTAATTATCATAAGCATAATATTGGAGTGTAAAAAACTGGACTTCTGTGTCCAGGCCTCAAGCAAAGACCTAGAGCTAACTGTAACTGGACCCCAACCCGGAGAGCATATGTAACCGGAATCTATCCCAGAGAGCATCTGTAACCGGACTCCAACCCGGAGGGCTTACTTATATCAGTCCCCAACCGGGAACTTACTAGTCCAAAACACTCCTCATATGCCAAAAAGGGTTGTATATTCAAAATGTCCCATAAAATTTTGAATATTTAATTACTACTTTTTAATTATTCAAAGTATACTACTTTGGATAACTTCATACATAATTGGTCATAGTAATTTTATTTCATCCTTTAACATTTACATATCTTATAAAGTGAGACATGCATCTAGATGTTTAAAAACCAAGCTAAAAATTATATATGACTGTCATTAAATGGTAAAAAGAAAGTCATATTATGGCACGTAGATTTACATCCAAGGTACTAAAAGAAAAACAAAAATATAATTTTTCACATGCAATGTTATTCTCAATATTCTAAAACCTTATTAACCAATTCATTAAAAAGTAAACCAAAAATTCATGTAGGGTTTTAAGCTTGCAGATGCTAAATCATTCAATGACGATAAGCCTTTGTATACCACAGAATAATGTCCATAATAAAAAGCATGAATCTTCACCATAATCAAAATCATTTAAAATATAAGAAAATAAGTGACTCATAAATGTGGATATAAGTTTTGAATAACACAACATTTCTTATGTTTAAAATCTCCACTTAAACTCGGGACTTGATGTGTAAAGACCTCAAAACTGGGTATAATAAAGGTTCATGAAACATATAAGATATATGTATGTAACCGCACTCATACTAAAAATATTGTCACATCCATGTGCATTAACCCCCTAAGGATATTAGTTTAACAATGTTTTATATAAGGCATATCATTCCCTTGGTCATAAAATTTTGTTTATGAAAACCTACCCATATAGTTCTATTAAAAACCGAACATATATAACATTTTCCATATATATTTATATATACATATATGAAATTATGTGTATATGTATATGCGTAGTGCATAATCAATTATATAAAAACTTCATACGCAAATACTACTCTTTCATTTGAAGTTCTTATCTTGAAATCTTTTCTTGATGGATGGAGTGTTCATGGGCCTATACTCAAAAATGAAAGTCCATGCCTATTCATATATATAACTGAAGTACATATAACCATATATATATGTATATCTATATATAGTATGTCTTAAGATTTGTAAACATTAAACATCTTACAAATACTCTGAAAATACAAAATTTAGAGACTTAGGTTCGGTTATAAGAAGGATCTCAACTAACCTATAGGGTTATTTAAAATACATAGCTTTATGAGTATACATATACACATAGATATATATATATGTGAATATTCAAAACAAAAAAAAACAAGGCAAAATATAACCCTTACATCCTTTATGCCATTTGAACACAAAAACCTGAAGGCCAGGTTCAGCATGGATGAACGTTTGAACTAAACCACGAATTTATAAATACATTTTTTTATGAGAATATATGTGTATATACTCTCAAAGAAACAAGAAAAGGCAAAAATAAACCCTTAATTTAAAACCAGGGGGAGGATAACTCGAGGGAGGTTAGCTGGGACTTGCTGGAGGCTTGAGCGGGGATAAGAACCGAGAGTTCTTTGGGGTGAAACCGGTTACTTATATACTAAAAATAAAACACAACTTTTCATGAAAAAATGTACCCCCTTGCGGTGAATTAAATGGGTGGTGTCGTGATTGAAGAAAAGGGGAGACAAGGAGGGTCCCTGAAAGTCAGTGTTGAAGAAAACAAGAGGGTTCCATAGGTGTAGGGTTACTGGTGTAAACCCATGCGAAGGAGGAAGAAGACGACGCGGAAAAAGGGAAATCCGGAGAAAAATGGATTTTACAGATCAAACCCGATCTTGATCAAAGGGCTGAGGCGCATCCGCGTTTTTTAAAAAGACACGGGCGACTCAGATTAAATCTAAGTTCCATTGGACGGCCCCGGTTCGACGTGGCATTTTAAAACACACTGACGACCGCGATTAGATCTTTGGTAGATCGAATGGCGTAGAAAAACACGGTGGAAAACTGCGGTTGATGAAGGTCGAAAACGAGATCGTGATCGGCGGTCCAGATCGCGCGCAACGCGGTCCAATATCCCAAATTGTGTTTCGCCCAAAAAAACACGCCCCACATCGAAACGGAGAGATGTTTTCACCTCCCTTATAATCCTGATCCTCCCAACAACTGCTCAAAAAACACACAGCACACACGAAGGGGGTCCTATACACAGGCTCCCGCCCTGTCCCCACAGGCCTTGGCCTACCCAAGCTCTGCCACGGCCTCACCCCCGCGGTGGTGCACCTACGCGCTCCTACTCCCATGCACCCTTTGGGGGACCTCTGCCTAAGCTCGGGTCAGACTTGGATTGGGATGAGGGCTTAGGATCAGCCACTACGTGTCAGCTACCTCCCTCATCCCTAGCCATAAAGGGCTGTCCTTAGAGGGCCTATTTTTTTATAAAATCCTACACTCAAAATTAAAAAGTTTTAAAGAAGAAAAATCAGTTAATTTATTAAACCTATATAGAATTTATATTCTTAAACATTAATGAATACAAAATAAACTTTTTATTAGTTAAAAGTATTTCTAAAATTATAAACACTAAACCTTTTTAACAAAAAAAGTTATAAAAAAATAGATTTTAATAAACCTATATGATAATTTTTGTGCTAGTATCATAGAAAACTTAATTTAATCAAAAACATAATTTAATTTGAAGAATTTAAACATAGTTTATAACATTATTTAAGAAATTAAAATCCTTACATTGTATTTTAAATATTCTCAAAGTGTTTTGAATTCCTTAATACTTTTCAAAATCACTTAAGGGTGAAACGAAGTTTTAACTCATATCCTTTTAGAGTTCATAAATGATGGTTTAATTATAATTTTAATCCTAATTTAAATATTTGGAAAATAACTAATACTTAAATAATTTCAATTATCCTAACAAATTCCAATGGGTATAATTATAATTGTTAGCTTTCAATGGTCACCAGAGCAATGGTCAGTTTGATTCCCTATAAAACCATGCCTCAGAGTGTCCTAAACTCAAGAAGAAGAAGGAGATGGTGCTTGTCATACCATTGATGATCAGTACAGTTTATATGGTTATGGTGGTGGTGTTCTTTATTTTAAATGACTCAAAGGATCTCCTTTATTTACTGTGTCTTGTTGTCTTTGTAGGGGGCCTTCCCATAGTTCTGATAGGGTTTTATGAGGTATTTTTGGGTAGGATGTTTCCTTGTGATCTTGACAGATTGTAAACACTACAGTGTTCTTTTTATTATGAAAATACTTGTGTCCATTTGTGTTTTACTCAGTTGAATTCTAATATAAATTAAAACCATATTATTACTTTCTCATGAGAAAAAAGTTTGTTCAGTTATTATGGAATTCAAAAAAAATAAAAACATAAACTTATTAATATAAGAGGTAAAAGTTTTTGGGGTGTTAAATTATTCCCCCCTATGAAAAATTACATCCTCACAATTCATTTCATACAACCATAAAGGTTCTCCGATGTTCTCACCACATCCTCTATCGTAGAGGATCCTCAGGTGCGTTCAGCGGGAAACTCAAATTGATACCCAACTCCTCTAGTTCTCTGGCCCAGACATACCTCGGACAGAAGGGGTCAAGCTCTTTCATTGAACACTCGGGATTCTAGAGGGAGGCTCAAACGGTATAAAGTTTGGAAATGTCTGAATGGAACAACACACGAAGAACTCATCGAACTATGTCTCGATCGAGAACACCTAAGTTATAGACGTTGTCGTATAGGCTAAAACTAAGGAGTTGGTACATGTAGGCCGCACACAGGTCTCCCTCCAAAGAAACCTCTTGAAATATTAACCTGGCTATGTAGTTTTGTCCTAGAGTGAAACATAGGAAAATCCCTTCATGGTATCTTCCTCTTTGCCTATGCTCCGCCAGTTGGGTCACAGCTATGTGGTGGTAAATGGAATCATTCCCTTAATAGGTGCAGAGAATATCTAGACTATTTGACACTTCATATAGTTGCTTTCACATTCTTCACAGGTTTGTGAAGGGACGACACTCTTCTTCGCAGGTTTTGATCGCAATTATCTCCAGTATCTCAATAGGAAGAGATAACATGTGGATTTGTCCTTCCATATGAAAATTTATTATGAAAGTTCAATTGGTGAAACCTATTCAGAAGCATAAACACAAACAAGATAGAAAAAATAAAGAAGGGATAAAAAGTTGTATTCTCATATCACCACTTGTTTATAAAAAGGGGAAGGCTAATGGTTTCCCCAGTTCCCTAATACATGAATCCCTAGATCAAGTTCAAAAATCTCTATCTCCCAAAACCATATGCAACCCGAGCAATCAGGTTAGATATCATGGGAGCACTTATGGTATATCCATAGTCTGACATGAGGGGTATATAGCTGAGAGACATCAGTATGCACTTGATGTCTATACACCGATTGGGTGGCTTCTTATTCAAGAACTTTGAAGTCCATTACTTGACCATAGTGGACATAGGGCAGGACTTGAGACATATACACCGCGCAGAGGTCTCCCACTGCTGCATCTTCTTGTAAGGTCGTGAGGGACTGGATGCCTTCCGTTTCGGTGAAGCATATGAAAAGTACCTCATAGTACTTTCCCCGTCATGCGTAAGATGGAAATTGGGCTTGCATCATAAATATGTAATCCAGACCCACTCTTCGGTGGAGTTGAACTACTCGGGGAGAATTGGATATATCATAGAGATGTTTGCATGACATACGAATATGGGCATAGTTTATATAATTTTCATGGATGGATATTGAAATTATGGTTTCTAGGGACTCATTGGGAAGAGACAGAATATTAGTACCTTCATCTTCCATCTAAAAATTAGAAACTTCATATTTAGTAATGCTTAAGTAAATTTTTCTTTATTTCAGTTCTGGTTTTCCAGAGTTATCTGAACTGAATCCTCTGATACCAACTGTGAAGACCCATCCCCAGAAAACCAGGAGTCGGTGCCTTCTGAATATGATGTGTCGTGTTCAAACAAAAACATGCACTGATAGACTACACATCATGTCCCATACAAAGGATCGAATTCAATTAAGGCTCTAGGAAACTTGCTACTTCTGAAATGTTTCATCTGTTAAAAGTTATTACCTGAAAAAATTAGATCAAAACATTGGGTGAGAATAAGAATGCACAGTAAGGGGTTTTAAAATAAACCAATGTAACTTTTGAAAACATTCTTTAAAACTTTCGATATAACATTTCTCTTACAGAAAAGATTTAACATATGTAACATGTCATAAAAGTGCTCGATTAAAAACATGCTAATAGAGTTATAAGGATATATGATTCAAATATAGGAATGATTATTTGGTGTAACAAATAAAACACATTATAAACATGTAAGACCTAAGAATATGTAAGCACAAATTAAATAGCTAAGAGAAATGAATAATCAGAGTTGCTCGTAAAGGAAACAACTTCAATTTCATATATTGGAAACTAATTCATTGAGTGTTTAACACAAGTCAATCCATAAACTCTTAAATTTTCTGATACTCATAAGTACTGGCTCTTAAGATTGGATATTCTACTAGTCTAATACCCATTAGGTTAATTAATTATCATAAGCATAATATTGGAGTGTAAAAAGTTGGACTTCTGTGTCGAGGTCTCAAGCCAAGACCTACGGCTAACTGTAACCGGACCCCAACCCGGAAAGCATCTATAACCGAACTCTATCTCAGAGAGAATCTGTAACCGGACTTTAACCCGGAGGGCTTACTTATACTGGTCCCCAACTGGGAACTTACTAGTCCAAAACACTCCTCATATGCCAAAAATGGTTGTATATTCAAAATGTCCCCTACCATTTTGAATATTTAATTACTCGTTTTTAATTATTCAAAGTATACTACTTTTGATAACTTCATACATAATTGGTTATAGTAATTTTATTTCATACTTTAACATTTACATATCTTATAAAGTGATACATGCATCTAGATGTTTAAAAATTGAGCTAACAATTATATGAATGTCATTAAATGGTAAAAAGGAAGGGAGATTATGGCATGTATATTGACATCCAAGGTACTAAAAGAAAAAAAAAATAGAATTTGTCACATGAAATGTTATTCTCATAATTATAAAATCTTATTAACCAATTCATTAAAAAGTAAAGCAAAAAATTCATGTAGGGTTTTAAGCTTGCAGATGCTAAATCATTCAATGCTGATAAGCCTTTGTATACCACAGAATAATTTCCATAATATAAAGCATGAATCTTCACCATAATCAAAATCATTTAAAATATAAGAAAATAAGTGACTCATAAATGTGGATATAAGTTTTGAATAACACAACATTTCTTATGTTTTAAATCTCCATTTAAACTCGGGACTTAATGTGTAAAGACCTCAAAACTGGGTATAATAAAGGTTGATGTAACATATAAGATATATGTATGTAACCGTACTCATACTAAAAATATTGGCACATCCATTTGCATTAACCCCCTAAGGATATTAGTTTAACAATGTTTTATATAGGGCAGGTCAAGCCCTTGGTCATAAATTTTTTTTATGAATACATACCCATAAAATTCTATTAAAAACCGAACATATATAACATTTTCGATATATATTTATATATACATATATGAAATTATGTGTATATGTATATGCGTAGTGAATAATCAATTATATAAAAACTTCATACGCAAATACTACTCTTGCATTTGAAGTTCTTATCTTGAAATCTTTTCTTGATGGATGGAGTGTTCGTGGGCCTATACTAAAAAACAAAAGGCCATGACTATTCATATATATATAAACGAAGTACATATAACCATATATATATATATGTATATATATATATACAGTACGTCTTAAGATTTGTAAACATTAAACATCTTAAAAATACTCCAAAAATACAAAATTTAGAGATTTAGGTTCGGTTATAAGAAGAATCTCAACTAACCCATGGGGTTATTTAAAATACATAGCTTTATGAGTATACATATACACACACACATATATATATATATATATGAATATTCAAAACAACAAAACAAGGAAAAATATAACCCTTAATTCCTTTATGCCATTTGAACATAAAAACCCGAAGGCCAGGTTCAGCACGGATGAATTTTTGAACTAAACCATGAAATTATAAATACATTTTTTTATGAGTATATATGTGTATATACTCTCAAAGAAACAATACAAGGCAAAACTAAAACCCTTAATTTAAAACCAGGGGGAGGAGAACTCGAGGGAGGTTAGCTGGGACTTGTTGGAGGCTTGAGAGGGGAGAAGAACCGAGAGTTCTTTGGGGTGCAACCGGTTACTTATATACTAAAAATAAAACATAACTTTTCACGCAAAAACGTACCCCCTTGTGGTGCATTAAATTGGTGGTGTCGTGCTTGAAGAAAAGGGGAGACAATGAGGGTCCCTGGCGGTCAGTGGTGAAGAAAACGAGAGGGTGTCATAGGTGTAGGGTTACTGGTGTAAACCCATGCAAAGGAGGCAGAAGACAGTGTGGAAAAAGGGAAATCTGGAGAAAAACAAACGGTCCAGATCAAACTCGATCTTGATCCAAGGGCTAAGGCACATCCGCGTTTTTTAAAAAGACACGGGCGGCTCAGGTTAAATCTGAGTTCCATTGGACGGTCCCGGTTCGACGTGGAATTTTAAAACACACTAACGGCCGCAATTAGATCTGTCATAGATCAAACAACATAGAAAAACGTGGTGGAAAGTGTAGTTGCTGAAGGTTGAAAACGAGATCGTGATCGGTGGTCCAGATCGTGTGCAACGCGATCCAATGGCCCAGATCGTGTTTCACCCGAAAAAACACATCCCACATCGAAATGGCGAGCTGTTTTCGCCTCCCTTATAAGCCAGAGCCTCCCAATGACTGCTTATAAAACACACAACACACATGAAGGGGGGCCTATACATGGGCTCCCGCCCCACCCCCATAGGCCTTGGCCTACCCAAGCTCCACCGCGACCTCACCCCCGCGGTGGTGCGCCTACGTGCTCCTGCTCCCATGCGCCCTTTGGGGGACCTCTGCCCGAGCTTAGGTCGGCCTTGTCTTGGGCTGAGGGCTTAGGCTCAGCCACTTCGTGTGAGTTTCCTCCCTCAGCCCTAACCATAAAGGGCTGGCCCTAGCAGGCCTATTTTTTTATAAAATCCTACACTCAAAATTAAAAAGTTTTAAAGAAGAGAAAACAATTCATTTATTAAAACTATATAGAATTTATATTCTTAAACATTAATGAATACAAAATAAACTTTGTCTTAGTTAAAATTATTTCTAAAATTATAAACACTAAACCTTTTTAACAAAAAAAGTTATAAAAAATAGATTTTAATAAACCTATATGATAATTTTTGTGCTAGTATCATAGAAAAATTAATTTAATCAAAAACATAATTTAATTTGAAGAATTTAAACATAGTTTATAAAATTATTTAAGAAATTAAAATCGTTACATTGTATTTTAAATATTCGAAAAGTGTTTTGAATTCCTTAATACTTTTCAAAATCACTTAAAGGTGAAATGAAGTTTTAACTCATATCCTTTTAGAGTTCATAAATGATGGTTTAATTATAATTTTAATCATAAATTAAATATTTGGAAACTAATTAATAATTAAATAATTTCAATTATCCTAAAAAATTCCAATGGCTATAATTATAACTATTAGATTTCAACAGTCACCAAAGCAATGGTCAGGTTGATTCCCTATAAAACCATGCCTCAGAGTGTCCTAAACTCAAGAAGAAAAATGAGATGGTGCTTGTCATACCGTTGATGCTCAGCATGGTTTATATGGTCATGGTGGTGTTGTTCTTTATTTTCACTAACCTGAAGGATCTCCTTTATTTACCGTGTCTTTTTTTCTTTGTAGGGGGACTTTCTGTATTTCTAATTGGGTTTTTATTAGGTATTTTGGGTAGGATGTTTCTTTGTGATCTTGACACATTGTAAAAACTACAGTGTTCTTTTTATTATGAAAAGACTTGTGTCCATTTGTGTTTTACAGTTGCATTCTAATATAAATTAAAACCATATTATTACTTTCTCATGAGAAACAAGTTTGTTCATTTATTATAGAATTCAAAAAAAATGAAAACATAAACTTATCAATACAAGAGGTACAAGTTTTTGGGGTGTTACAAAATAAATTCAATACCAAATATTCATAACTTGAATATTAATGAATTTATTTAATTCTTTTGGTGATCAATAACTTGTACAACACTCAGACCCCATGGTGGGGCCCACTATGTCCATATACATATTCAACTGAATAGGGTGGATTCTTGAATATGCTATTGTGCGTGACCCTCTAGGCCCTTATCCCGATAGCAGTGAATAAAATCCATAGACCAATAGTGGAGTCTAGAAACCAATCATGGCCCATAAAGAGATAAGGATTATCATAGAAATGAAAACCAACCTACAAACACTGACTATGTACTATAATCTCTTTGTCATTCCATGTCTCATAAAGCAGGATTCACACTTGTGTCATCATCCTTTTCTTGCTTTATTATTTATTGATCTATCTGGATGGATTTATAACCTTTGTACTGCTTTGGCCAAAGACTTATGAAGGCAGTACCATCCAGATCAACCAGGCCTGCGATATATAACTTTCTAAACTTGGAAGCGACAAATCCTTTCTTGAACATTCAACCAATGTCATACCACCAATGACACGCCCAACACAATCTACCTCGCCACGATTTCAATACCATGGTTTTTTCCTTGTATCAAAGTACATAATCAAATGATATACATTGGTAATGATCTCAAGTCAGAAGATCAATACACATGTTCATAGATAGGAACAATAATGACACCAAAAATATGTGGTGTTTCTATTGGTGGGTCTGTCCTCATGATATCACAACTAGAGATCACCAAGTGTGAACTTCATGAGAAAATTCTCAATGCTTATGAGCCCCCAGCACCTGATAGTCAAACATCTACTGTGTTCAGTCAGTAAGATGTATCTAGACTATAGAACATATATTTACGATTAATTTTATAGTATCTCGAGGTTCTAATTATATCTTGGGATCTTCTATAACCACTCGACATGACAATTAACCTTTGGACATTACCATTATAATAGTGGATGCAGAAAAGTCTACACTATAATGGTAAGATGACATCATGCATAACTAATTGTACACATGATATAGTAATAAAAAGTATTGCATAGTTGGGTATAGGTCACCCACTATTTAAACAATAGATCCCTCACCAATAAATTATTATTACCTTAGAGTATACCATAGTGGCACAACCTAGGGTCAATCTCGAGGAGGCCACTCACAACACGCTGAATTTCTTTTGTCACTGTTTATAACCTAACTAAAATAAAACTACTTATATACCAATATAAATGGGGGTTGATTCTAAAAATATATAAAATATAGTATATATTAATAATAAAATTAAAAACACAAATTAAATAAAGAATACACAAAGATGTTAGTGAAGAATCGTTGTCATTCTTGGGAGATCGTGGTGATAAAATCATTTCTCTTTAAAAATATTTTTTCTCAAAACTCTAATAAATGTTCAGATCAACCCTATCACTCAAAACCTTATCATGAATTGTTATTATTCCGCATCAACCCTATGCATGCAAGATAATACTCACTCACATCATCACCACAATGCTACTCCACCCTGGATACAATATTATGATGATGGAGATGAAAATTTTAAAAGAGGAATAAGAACTCAATAGCAATGAAAGTGGGGTGAACCCTACACCAAAACCATTTTAGTACTATTGAAATTCTTAGAATAAAATAAAGATAAACATTTAATCATAATGAACTCAAGAACCACCACTCCCCCCTCGAACAAGAACGAGAGTTAGTTCTCTACTTGCATGGAGATTAGAAAGATCATTATGGGGGAACACAAAATAGAAAATGAAAGAGAAGATAAATTCACAGAAGAAGAAGAAGAATAAAAAAGTTAAAATATAAAGAAAACTATTATAGAGACCAAACTCTACCATTCCCCATTGAAAATGGATATGTTGTAAGAGGTAGAAGAGATGACAATTTATAGAGAAAATGGGTGAGAAAATTTGGCTCCCAATCTGTCCGCATGATTGATCCACACTTTATCCTCATTAAATGGATGAATATTGGAAAGTTTCATTCATAAAGGTTGTTCCATTTTTTCCCCATCCACCCTCAAAATTTCATATTTAATGGAGACGTGTGTAGATAGTTATGACTGTTTTAGTCTAGAACTTTTAATCTAGTCAATTGACTTTACATATTCTACTTTTCCAACTTCCCACACCATTATAACCTTTGATAAAGCTGAATATCACGTGGAATACTTTATTAAAGTTGATCCTCGACTTCTTTTATATCTACATGTAGAATTTTATCTTCATTGGACTGGTCCACAAAGAGATATAATCTCAATAGTAAAAGTGTCTAGATTTGTACATAGTTTTCGAGGCGCAATTTGTGAGCTAGATTTAGGCCTCCAAATGAATGATTGATCTTTGAATCCATAAGTATGAAATGAGACCCATGATATAAGGAAACCTAAAAAAATCAATTTCACAATTTCATTCATTTTATAAGAAGTTATGGCCGAAATACATAATATAAATAAAACAATTAAATCCCAAAATTAGGCTGTTTTAGTAATTATGCTCAAAATTCATATAAAACCTAACAATGTGACAATTTCTCATAAAATAACACTATGGTGGGATTTAAAACATTGAATTGAAGTATAAAATATGTGAAAATTTTGTCTTCATCATGGGTCACAACCCGCCACATCCATTCTTTTTTGCCCATCTATGTCAGGACATTCCCTATTAACTCACTCTGTGGATACCCATCATCTGCTATTGGTACATCTCCACTTTACTCTGACATGAACCCTTTTTACTCAAGGCATACCACCCTCAACCACACTCACCTACCTAAGTCATCCCTAACGTCCAGTAAAACTCTGTTTTCATGGCATTCGCTACTCTTCAAATCGTTCTCGTGCTCCATAGTTTCTCTCAACAAATCTCCAATGTGACCAAGCTAATTACCTTTAAAACTAGCCCAAGCCTGAATCCATTGCTCAGCTCAACTGATCATCACACCAAAGGCCAACCTATATTTTTTCCCCAAGTAAACTTAACATGCACCTCATAAATTTCTCATTGGCATCTTGATGCCACCACATCCACTTCACATCTTAATTCACACATTCATGTATAATATAATGCTCCCCGCATTAGGAGTGTCTTTTCCAATATTTTCCTAAAGTAGTTTCAACCTCCATGGTTCATGCTTCATCACAAGTTGAACCCCAAAACTTAAATGTGTCCATTTAGCTTCCACCATAATGACAAAACAAACATCACTCACTACTCGTTCCTTTCTTATGAGAATGACACCCATGGTATTCGTCGGCACCCAGTCCACTTAGAGGATCTCTATGAAACCATTTGATGGTGTACTCCCACACCATACAACTCCCACGCACATATCGCTCCCCAAGAGTATCCTCCAAGGTGTCCACATCTGACCAAAACATACTCAATCCGCTAGGGGTAAATCCAGAGCCTTCTCAATGAACATAGATGATGTTAAGATATTGGTCATGATCGTCACTAGTTAAAAGTATGCCAAGAAATAATTGATGAACATCACCACAACTATCCATTGTTGTTGTCACATCTTACCACAATGACACCTCAATTTACCGAAGGCCTCAGGATTCCCTCCCTATCGATGTATCATCCATACTAAAACACCACAACTCGACTGGAAGTTCCAACCAACTCACCGCTACCTCACGACCCTCTGCCAAGAAGTTGTGACCTAGCATTACTTTTAGCACCATTATCATCACCCTACTCGATTTCTCCTCATGCAGTCTTGGTGGTCACAATAGATACAAAATGATTCATTCTAATGATTCAAAACCAACCGGTCTCTCGCACTTCCAGGACCTCTCTAATTGATTTCATGGAAAACATGTGTGCTTGCATCCGATGCACCTGGGAACATATCCCAATGAAATTATGTATCCCTAACACGTTTCCACCACCCGGTACTCATTAGAACCATCATGGTCTTTCACTCTCCTGTGACCAAACACAAAATCCATCTCTAGCTCACATGAGTCATACATCACCTAGGCTAGGCTCAAACGTCTGCTCACACAATCGTTCATGACACCTGATCTGTCATCTTCATTGGGCCCAAGGCTTTATCAACATATCACCCAACAACAATTACTCTGATAAACATCCCAACCATATGACCACCCTCACCTCGGGTGTCCTCCAAAATAATAGCACTCATCCATGATTTGATCACTTGTTCCTTGTCTACCCAAACCAGCATTTTTTACGTATCTAACTCCATCAAAACCATAGGTTCGGGTATCCAAATGATCATACCCTTTATGGTCACCCTTACAACCAAACACAAGCACCCAAGTGTTTTCCCAAGGCAAATCCAAGTCATAACCATGCACTTTTACTGAAACTCAAGGGAACCCACCATGCATCGATTTCACCTTTGAAGTGTCTACTTGTGACACACACACCCATAAGCACTAACACCCTAACTGACCTCTCTCATAGGTAATCCTCAAAATTCTAATGATACCAAGTCCCCAAGCTAGAGCCACACCAAGAAAAGGTCACCAGATCTCTCCAATCCACACAAACCAACTCAAACAATTGGTTGTTCATGACGATCATCCTACCCACATTCCAAACACACTGCGCCTAACACACCAACAACCATTTACTCTAGGTCCCATACCAAGATACTTGCACACCTACACTGGCACCACGAACCAAACACCCACTCTAGGGTCCAAAACACAATTCACAAGGCCTCAATCCACAAAGATCTTCACATTCACAGTAACAGACTTCACTTCACAACTTTAAGGTCATAACCTAACTGAAGACACAACAAGTAACACCCCATTAACTGGAACACCCAACTCAATAATATCTAAAATACTACAACTCGTGCTCTCAAAACTAAGGAAATATCACTGCCCAAACCACCTATAAAAGGGTTCAATGACCAACACAAGGTAAAACCACCACAGGTGTCCCCAAGTTCCATCATTTTCCCTTTTCCCACTTAAACAACCTTACCATTTAAACCCACTATTTAACATATCAAAACATTTCATTTTCAAAACCCAAGCATTTACATTTTCAAAAACCATTTTACAATCCTCTCTTTTGAAAAATCTTAGTTTTATTCAAAATCACATTTCAGAACATTTTCCATTTTCCAAACCCATAAATTTATGCTTCTCAAAACCCTTCTTAACCCACTTTTCAACACCCATTTCCAAACACCCTCTTACGCTATGTCGTCAACTAACACCATTCATCATGTTGTTCATTTCAAAATCATGTTAACATGCCAAAATAATTGTTATGGGCTTCATATCACTAACCATTACTCCACTTCAATTACTATGGTCCCATCGAACCTTTATAAACTACATCATGGAAATAAACACAATTAAAAATACCTATTGAAATCATTTTTAAACCACCCTTTAAAACATGAGTCTTTCCATTTGAAAAACTAAAACATGCCCCAAGGATTTTATTTCCATTTTCAACCAATTAAGACAATCGTTAAACCATTTTAACAAAAATGGAACATTGTTCTAGTTTCAAACACCATTTGAAATCTATTAGAAAACACCTTTTTGAATCACTTTGAGATTAACACCTCCTTTCAAAACATTTCTCAGTTTCAAACATTATTTTCCCATCAATAAATATGGAATCGGGTCAAAGCCCCAAACATACCATCAAACTCATTTCAAAATATTTCAATCGGTTATAAAATACAAGTTATAAATTGTTTCAATCGATCCATTAAACCTTCCCACACATAAATTTCATTTTTACTATGCATTCACTCTCATAATACCCCTATATCATGGTTTGCTAATTTTTTTCACCAATTATAAGGGTCCGACTTTCCCCATGGGTAGCCCTAGATTTGGTTTCACATCATCAACGAACCCAATGGGGTTCGTGAAGGTTCTCGTACCTCAATCTAAGTTCTAAATATCTTTCCATAACCCAATACATCAAGACACACATAACATAAAAATAGAATAACTATATACACATATAACACATCAAGACTATGGTAAAAAGCTTTAAGACCGCCTACCTCATGACCGTTGATGAACACTTTCTTAATCTCCACCCTTGATTCGAACTCAAACACCCACTAAAGCCTCGACCTATAATCTACTGGGAAAGTGAAGGTTTTATGGATTTAGAAGAAGAGGAGAGATTCCACAATCCCTAATCGAGAAAATAGAGTAAAGAGGTATGTTAGACTCACTTGGATCTTTGATTCGCACCCAAATGCACACCAAAATCCCAAGACTTGAAGGAGAATCATCCATGGAGGGAGAGGGGGATACTGGTTCATTACCTAGTGTAGAGGGGATCGAATGGGAGGAAAATCATGTGGGAATATAAAAATCCTAAGTTGGAAAAATTGTAAATTTTTTAACTTTTAATGGGGCGTACCTGTTTACCCACATGGTTTATCAAACTGTGCACAAACCATGTGCAAGCCACTATCTAAGGTAAGTTGGATCACACGGTTACCTAGAGATACCTCCACGGTTTAGAAAACTATGTGGTAATCATGTGATAGCCCTTTTTTAGAAATGGTTCCCATGTCATACGGTATTCTGGGCCTGGTGCACGGTTTTCACTAACCATGCGCCAACCATGCTCTGTGTTTTGTTTGGTCACTTTTATCCTCTTTTGTGGATTGATCCCCCAAAACACCCTTGAAACTTATCAAACACTTGAGAACCACTTCATCAACTATAAAAAGAGCTTAACTAAAAACTTTAATAAGAACATACCTTCACAGAAGATCGGGATCTTACAAAATATCTTAATTTTTTCAAAAACCAATCTTTCTCACCATTTGGGATGAATAATTATCAAGCTCTATTGCAAAATTTCTTCTTAAATAGTGAATTTAATAAATTTATTCAGTTCAATTCAATAATTTATTCTGATTATCCATACAACCACAATGAGAATAACTGTTTAAAAGTCTTACCATTCAAAATAAATGACTACATCCCTATCATGACATAAAATCATCCATTGTCAAACATTTCACTGGTATCATCCAATGGTTAAAACAAACATATTATATCCTTAAACTTATGTAAATCTGAAAAAAATAAATTTCTCATGTAAAAATTAAATATATTTCTTCAAAGATATAATAAATAAAGTCTTCAGCATCTAATAATAAACTTTAATTTTATAAGTATAAAATAATTATTCTTTATTCATTCAATCACTGGAATTCTAAAATTTAGTTAGAAAAGACTTCAATTTCATTGACACCTTTGGAATACAGTATTAAATTGTTTAATTTTTTCATTAATATAATTCAATACACCTATATCAAAGGAGAGTGAGGCATGTTGAAATCCCAAAATGAATGATGGAGTCAGGAACACCATGCAGACCATAACAGGAAACCCTACCCCCACACCCCTATAATGGTGACAAAGAACATATTATATCCTTAAACTCATATACACATAACAAAAATAAAGTTCTCATGTACAAATAAAATATCTTTCTTCAAACATAAAATAAGTAAAGTCTTCAATATCTAAGAAAAAACTTCAAATTGATAAGTGAAAGAAAACAATTCAGTTATATTCATTCAATCACTGAAATTATAAGATTTATTTATCAAAGAATTCAATTTCATTGAAACCTTTTGAATAGATTATTAAATTGTTCAATTTTTTCATTCATATAATTTAATACACCTATATCAAAGGAAAGTGAGGCATGGGTAAATCATGAATCGAATGACAGAATCAAGTGCACCACACACACCATAATAGGAAACACCCCTCTAATGGTTACAATGAACATATTATACCCTTAAAATATTTTAAACCTAAAAAAATAAAATACTCATGTGCAAATAAAATATATTTCTTAAAATATACAACAAATAAATTCTTCAACTTTTAAGAATAGACTTCAAGTTGATAAGTAGAAACAAATTCTACTATATTTATTCAATCACTAAAATTTTAAAATTTAGTTTGAAAAGACTTCAATTCCATTGAAAATTTTTGAATAGAGTATTAAATTGTTCAATTTTATTCATTAATAAATTCAATACACATATATAAAAGGAGAGTGAGGCGTGTGGAAATCTTGAAATGAATGATGAAGTCAGGAGCACCACACGCATAGTAATAGGCAGTCTTACCCCACCCATCACCCCCTTCAATGGTTATAACGAACATATTATATCCTTAAACTCATGTACACCTAGAAAAAATAAAGGTCTCTGGTACAAATAAAATATATTTCTTCAAAGATACTACAAATAAATTATTAATCATTTAATAATAAACTTCAAGTTGATAAGTAGAAACCAATTCTGATCTATTCATTCAATCATTGAAATTCTAAAATTTTGTTAGCAAAGAATTCAATTTCATTGAAACCTTTGGAATAGAGTATTAAATTGTTGAAATTTATTAATTAATATAATTCAATACACCTACATCAAAGGAGGGTGAAGCATGGGGAAATCCTGAAATGAATGATGGGGTCAGGCATACCACACGCACCATAATAGACATGTTTAAAGGACCACCTACCTATATACAAAACCTCTTACCTTTAATTATTATCCTGAAAACTCAATGTCCGAGCACATCCAAGCTCATCTATGTCCAATCAGCCATAGTATATCCTCATGAGGTCCTATTTCACTCCAAGCATTACTAAACAATTAATTGTAACATTTTATAATTAATTAAAAAATTAAAAAAATATAAATAATGCCCAAAATCTCATTAGGCAACATCTGCTCACCAAAACCATGGCCAAAGGGGTGTGAACCACTCCCGAAACATCTTCAAACCTAATCCAAGTAAAATCATTAATTTAAATGACCATTCCAATGGCAAATTTCATCGAATTTCATCAAAATCCCTAAGAGAAATCATAGTTCATCATACCCCAATTAAAATAGCATGTGATGGCTTGAAATAGTCATCTCAGGACACCCTCTATCCATGTCGAGCCAAATCCCCATCATGATTGGATGATTTCACCATGATCCAGTGAAATCACCACCAAATCCCTCACCCAAATGAACCAAAATTAGAGGGATTCAATGGGAATCAAGAACAAAGGAAGAAATGGAATAAATTACCTATAATTGCCGCCAAAATATAGTTGGAGTCATCCCTAATCAAAGGGAATTGAGAGAGGGAGGGGGGAAGGAGGACCGAATGAAATGGCATCCTCTTATCATTAAAAGCCCCCCAAAACCCAAGTAGCCTAGCCCCAAAATGATAGAAATGTGCCCGATTTAAAAAAAAAACTACCCAAAACCCCACTGGATTGCTGCTTGTCCTCACTGGCGAGTCGGTGTCCCATTGGATAGTCAATGATCCCAAGAAGGGTGTTGGGATATTTCCCAGCCTAGCGACTAGTCGGTAGTCAGATTTTGCTAAAATCAACAGCCCACACACCACAAACCTTATTCGACATTGTCTCGAGCTCCCACACTATCAAATGATCCACATTAGTGATACAAAAACATCTACTAGATATGTTTAAACTCTAGTAATATTGATCCAAACTTAGTTCTCAAAATGAACCACTCACCAAACAAAAAATTTAAATTCTTTCTGAATTTTACAACCCGTCCGAACATGAGGTATTCCATAACTCATATATGCATCTTGTGAATATTAATATAATAGATATATCATATATTATACATTATAAATGTATCATATACATGATAACATAAATGCATTGTCATGGTCCCACCCCTTTTTATTTTATTTTGTCTTGTGTGGAGAGTTCCACACAGGTGTCCCTTTGCATGATTTGTGGAAAAACTACACCCTCCCCGTTTTTCTAAATCAATTTTGTTTTATTCAAAAATAAAATTAGATTATAATAATTATAATTATTATAATATTACAATATATAATTATTATATATTATAATTTCCACAAAACATGTCGGGTGTAACTGTTTCAGTTGGCACCGGACAACCGGTCGATATCTGGATTAATCGAAAAACACTTATGCCGCAAGCTTTGAGTAAAATTAACATACAAAATATATATATGTTCCTCCAAATACCTAAATAAACAACCACTTTTGATCCATAATAATATTTTCGTATGACCGTAACTTGGTCATTCGAGCTTGGATCGAAGTGTGGTCGGTTCCATTGGGACCAAATTTAAAACATCTACCGAATTTAATGCAAATTAATTTTTTATTGGATCAAAAAAATTATGTGATCACTCTAATACTAATTACTGAGTTGCGCATTAGAAGTTGTTGGGTCGAGGATTTTAAATTTTTCATCATCGGGACGACGGAATTTGTCGTCTCTGGCGATCCGAACCCCGATACAGTCTTGAGAATCTCACGTGAATTATTCTAAGCATAGAAAATAAATTAAAGACATGCCACTTTTGATCTAAAGTCACGCTCGACATCTACTTGTCATCGGTGATCACTGCTTGAAATATCCAAAGTAGAATTCCTCTAGATCGTCCATGTGTGCTTCAAGAATCTATGCGCTTATTGTTCATCGAATTTCGGGTGCTAGTGTGGAGCTCCGATGAATCCTTCAACGATGCGTCAATCAACTTCATCCCACCCCTTTGATTCGTTGAAGGCTCCTTGGATCGATTGCTCGAAGAGAGACTCTCTCTTTGGAATGTGGGGGGAGGCTCTCATTTTTTAATGCATGAATAGTGCATGGAATGAGCCTCTCCTCCTACTTCTATAGTGGGAGGTGTTGATACCCGGTTAGGGTTCCTCGGCCTCCGGAAATAAATCATCCACTAAATAAGAGATAAATAAATAATTATGATGAACTAAACTGCGTCATTAATATTATTTATATTTTATCACAAAACTATAATATACATTAAATATATCACGTGATAAAACCGAGTCATTTAATCTGACTCATAATTCCCGCTAATATTAAACGAACCTGTAATATTAAAATAATATTCGTTCGTATAATATTTTTCATGTATTCACTAAACACCTCATGAATAATTTTAATAAATAAATTTAACTCAATTATTCTTTACTAGAATAATAATGAATTTATTTATTTATCAGCGATCGATAACTTGGACAAATCTCATACCCCCGTGGTGGGGCCCACTATGTCCTATATACCTATTCACTATAATAAGGAAAATTCCTAAATACGCTATTGTGTGTGTCCCTCTAGGCCCTCATCTCGATAGTGGTGAATATTATTCACATACTAAGAGTGGAGTTTAGCAACTCATCAAGACCCCTAAAGAGATAAGGAATAGTCATAGCAACGACAACCAACTTATGAACACACACTATGTAACATAATCTCTTTGTCTTTAGATATCTCATAAAGTAGGACGCATACTTATGGTATTGTCCTTTATTGCTTTATTATTTATTGATCTAACTAGACGAACTTACCTCCGACTACCTTGGCCAAGGATTTATGAAGGTACTATCATCCTGATCAACCATGCATGAGATGTATTACTTCCTCAACTATGAAATGACAAATTTTATCTTGAGTATTCAACCAATGTCATACCACTAATGACGCACCCAACACAAGCTACCTTGCCACAATGTCATTATCATGGTTTTTTCCCTTTATCAAAGTACGTGATCAAATGAAACACGTTGATAATGATCTCAAGTCAAGAGACCAATACACATTTTTGTAGATAGGAACATCAAATGACACTTGAAACATGTGATATTCTGATTGATGGGTATATCCTCATGATCTCACCTACTAGAGATCACCAAGTGAAAACTTCATGAGAAGAAGTATCAATACTTATGGGCCTTTAGCACCTGATAATCAAACATCAATTGTGACCAATTAGTATGATGTATCTAGACCATGAGACATATATTTAATATTATTGTCATGGTATCTTGAGGTTCTCATTATAGCCTAGGATATGCTATAACCTTTTAATATGAAAATCAATCTATGGACATTACCATTTAAATAGTGGACATCGAAATCTCTACACTATAATGGTAAGTGTACATCATGCATAGCTCATTGTATGCATGATATGATGATCAAAAATCACTATTTAGTTGGGTCTAGGGCACCCACTATTGCAACATCTTGTATGTGATAATATACATTCATTGCATGCGTGTATTTTAATTGACACTATATACTACACACACACATATATATATATATATACAATATTATATGTTACACGCACACACACATTATATGCATCGCATGCATGTGTCAATGCGTCGCATGCATGTGTCAATGTTTCGCATGCATGTATTTTAGTGCACATCAAACAGTTACGATGTTGATGACTTTTGTTGTTTTTAAATACTTAAAACTCTTTTATGAATTATATTACCATCTTATCATAGTCTTTATATTCAATATTTTCTTTGAGATCGCTTTGGTAACATATTTTAAACGTTACTCATTATATTAAAATCTTTCTTTACAAACGTATCCTAAATACCTTTAGGATGAAGTGACTTTCACTTTGACTTATACCAGCATAATCGTGTATTTGATACATTCTTCAAGATTAAATGTGATCCCACTAAACTCTTAGAGGTTATATTTTCCTAAGATATATAAACACTTTGTGTAAAGAAAACAACACTTATTTCTTTTAGTGAGAATATTTAACAAATAAACTGTTAATAATCAAATCTCACATGGAATTTTATGTGTCTATGGTAATATCTTTGAAAATAAGATTCTTATTTATTTAAATATATCATTGATGGGTGGTGAGAAATATTTCCCTAGTGTTTTAATAAACAACTCAGATAAAACACTTTTACCCTAGATAAAACTCATTTTATTCTTTTTAACCATGTTATATAACAAGTCAAATTAAAAACCATGTGTAATAAAATTATCATCTCATTTATTAACAACATCCATTGTTTATTGATGCAATTCTCATGTCACGTAAGAAATTTCAAAACCCTCCAAGCTTTAAATAATTCTTTGCATTTCATATTTCCATTGTAACAAATCTTTCAACTTTATTTGAATAAAAACTTCAAACATCATCAAACATTTTATTGATTTTGATGTCTTATCCATATTTACATCTATTGTTTAAAGTATAATTGATATCACATACCCTTTAAAATAGTAAAATTGATTTATGTAACATTAATATCTTACATGGACTCTCCATGTAGTTTCTCACCCCACTCCAGACATTCTTGGAGATTACATATTCGATGTTTAATCTTTCTACAATGGAAACATTCCCCCTTCATTCCTAACACCTCTTCAGGTTTCAATGACTTGTGTTGACTAAATTTCTTCTTCTTATCACTTAAATCTTTATCCCCATGCACCATCATCACAACACCACACCCTGAACTTGCTATAAAATGGTTCCACAAGTATTAATTGTGAGGGAGAGTGAATCATTGAATAAATATCTCATTTTTTAAAAAAACTATTTTTTCTCACCATATGGGATGAGTGACTATCAAGTGGTTCTGCAACCTTTCTTTTTCAACATTGAATTTGATAAACTTATTCAATTCAATTCAACGATCTCTTCTAATTATCCACACAACCGCAATGAGCACAAACAATTTAAAAGGACCATTCAAAATAAATGACTACAACTCTGGCATTGTTGAAATAGTGGGTGCCCTAGACCCAACTATTCAGTGCTTTAGATTACCATATTGTGTATACAGTTAGCTATACATGATGTCTTCTTACCATTATAGTGTAGACTTTTCTGCGTCCACTATTGAAATGGTAATGTCCAAATGTTAAATGTCGCATCGAAAGGTTATAGCAGTTCTCAGGCTATAATGAGAACCTCAAGATACTATGACATTAATCTTAAATATATGTTCTATAGTCTAGATACATCTTATTGATTGGACACAGTAGATGTTTGACTATCAGGTATTGGGGGCTCATAAGCATTGAGATTTCTTCTCATGAAGTTCGCACTTGGTGATCTCTATAAGTGAGTTCATGAGGACTGACCCGCCAATAGGAACACCACATGTTTTGGGTGTCATTGGATGTTCATATCTACGATCATGTGTAATGGTCTCCTGACTTGAGATCATTACCAATGTATGTCACTTGATTACGTACTTTGATGCAAGATGAAAACCATGGCGATGAAGTCGTGGCGAGGTAGTTTGTGTTGGGTGTGTCATTGGTGGCATGACATTGGTTGAATGGTTAATAAAGGATTTGTCGCTTCCGGATTATGGAAGTAATATATCTCAAGCCATGTTGATATGGATGACAGTACCTTTATAAGACCATGACCATGACAGTCGAGGGTAAATCCATCCAGTTACATCAACAAACAATAAAGCAAGAAAAAGGCGATGACACGAGAGTGCGTCCTGCTTTATGAAATATTACTGACAAAGAGATTATATTACACAGTGCATGCTCGTAGGTTGGTTGTCGCTGCTGTGACAATCCTTATCTCTTCAGGGGCCATGATGGGTCGCTAGATCCCGCTATTGGTCTGTGAATATTATTCATTGCTGTAGAGATAAGGGCCTAGAAGGTCACACACAATAGCGTATTCAAGAATCTGCCCTGTTAAGTTGAATAGGAGTTTTGGACATAGTGGGCCCCGCCACAAGGGTCCGGGATTTGTCCAAAGTTAAATGATCACCAATGCAATAAATAAATTCATATTATTCGAGTTTAGAATAATGAGTATTGAATTTATTTATTAAATGTATTTATGATTTTTAGTAAATACATGAAAAACATTAATCGACAAATGTTAAATTAATCAAAGTTCAATTAATATTTATGGGAGCGACGGGCCGAGTTAATGACTTAATTATTATCATGTAATATATTTTAATATATTACAAGTAAGTGATAATAATATTTATGACTCGGTTTAGTGGTCATAAAATGTCATTGATAGTGCGTTAAGTATTCGGGGGCCGGGTTGACATTTCCGAGTAATTAATTAGCCACTATAAATATTAGAGGAGAGGATATTTCCAATTACTATTCATGAAGCTTCTCTCTGCTCTCCTCTCTCACATAATCTAGAGAGAGATGCTCTGAATCCAAGGAGGTCAGATGAAACTCTCTCTCGGGCATCGCTAGCGAAGCGATGCAGTGATCATTGGAGCGTCGAAGACGTCGTCACAATTCCGCGCTAGCACCCGAATTACGGCGAACGACACTCCCGCGAATTCCTTGAAGCGTGTGCGGACGATCTAGAGGATTTCAACTTCGGATTCTTCGAGCAGCGATCGCCAACGACTAGCAGACGTCGTGCGAGACTTCAGAATTAAACCAGGTATTTTTACGGTTTACATTTGTGCTTAAAACCCTTCATACGAGATCCTCATATTTAATCGGGTAGCTATTCACCGACATCGACAAGTTTACGTCGATCGTTGGTGAATTTTTTTTAAAACCTAACTATTTGGGGCTTTCGCTGCACACCCGGTTCCAACAAGCATGACATGAAATCATCCATTGTCATACATTTAACTAGTATCATCCAATGGTTACACTGAACATATTATATCCCTAAACTCGTGTACACCTGACAAGAAATACCTGCTTGTATACAAATAAAAGATCTTTCTTTGAAAACACAACAAATAGTCTTCAATATCTAAGAATAAACTTCAAGTTGATAAGTAGAAACCAATTATCTATTCATTCAATCACTGAAATTCTAAAATTTAGTTAGCAAATCCTTCAATCTCATTGACACTTCCGGAATTGAGGATTAAATTGTTCATTTTTTTTTCCTTAATATAATTGAATACACCCATATCGAAGGAGAGCGAGGCGATCCCAAAACGAATGATGGAGTCACGCGCACCGTAACGCAACACCCCACCCCACCCCACCAAGCTATTTTTAGGCCACGCGCGGTGTGGGCAACTTGGCAGCGAAATTATCCCTTACCCTTTTTCTAAATTTATTCGTTGCGCATTTTAAAATATAATTTATTTATTTTATTATATATATGCACACTAAATATAAACCAAACCCAAGTTAATTGCAAGCAAAAGAATTGCGTCGGAGTGAGTGATTCATAAACTTGGCGGAGACGCTCCTCGATTGATCCATAACTGGTTAGCTATCGATCTCTTTGTTTCCTCTGTTCAATCTCGTTCTCTTTTTTGTTCGTTTTAAAACTGTGTATGTATTCTGCTTATCTCGTGTTTTGAATCCGCTTTTCAATGTGAGTTTCCTGCTGCTGTTTCCCCACCGTCGCTTTTAGTTTGGTTATGCAATTGCAGAATGCTTCGATTTTTCATTTTAATTTTTGAACTTCTTGCTATGATTACTGAGTATATCGTTTTCTATTTGTTGATTCCCTGAAAAAGTGGAGGAAAAAGACAAGAGAGAATAAAAGAGAACGAAGGATCATGGTTTGACAGTTTTTTTCCTTCTTGTTGTGCGATAAAGGAACATAGAAAACATATTCGTTTGAGCGGACCGTAGTGAAATATCGACTTATCTTTTTTCCTGCATTCTGAGCGCTGACAAGTTATTTTGCATTCGTGGGCTCTTACATTTTTTTATAATAAAATTCATGAATTTAATGGTGGTTTTATCTTCGTTAGATCATAGTTTCTAATCCGCTCGATCTTGAGAATTTCACTTTATTTCCCCTATCCGACCGTTGTTTTTCTCCTTCAAACTTTCAGTGCGTTTTTTAACATATGTGTTCACTTTGTCCTGCGCAATTCATGAGTTCCACCTACATATTCATCGTGATTGTTTTTTCATAGAAATATGATTGCTGTTACACGGTCTCTATTTTATGGAATCATCCTGAGACAGTGACCAGATTTTCCATGATGAACATCGTAGTTCACCTTTAATCTCCTTTATACCCAGGGCCTGGGTCTTATATGGCTTTTGTTAAAATGATTTGATGGTCATGCATATCTTTTACTTTGATTTCTTTTCTAGCTCCATAACACTAACTTATTTTCTGTATTTTATCAGAGTAGGAGGTTTTGGGCATCGATCTGAGGACAGTTTCAAAGCGATCATGAGATATAGAAGAGGGTGCAAAGTGGAGGTATTCAGAAAAAATGATCCGCCATTGGGATCTTGGCAGGGTGCTGAGGTGATTAGCGGCAATGGGCACACTTACACCGTTAGATATGATGCAGGCTCAACTGACGAGGCGGTTGTTGAAAGGGTTTCAAGAAAATCCCTCAGAGCTACTCCTCCAACTCTTGAAGTTTCAGAGAATTGGGTTTCTGGTGACATGGTGGAGGTTTTTGACAATTTCTGTTGGAAAATGGCAATTATCTTGAAGGCTTTCAAAGGAGATTACTTTCTGGTTAGGCTTGTTGGATCCACTTGGGAGTTGAAAGTCAGCAAGGTATACATACGAGCGAGATTGTTTTGGGAAGATGACAAATGGTTCATGATTGGAAAGGTAGTTTCATATGACCATTTTTATATGGGCTGTGTTATTGTTTCCCATCATTTTGTTTCTTATTTTCATCTGGCATGTTATATAGAAATTGTTCTTTATGATGCTCTTTCTTCAGCAGTTGACTTTATGCATTATGTTATCCAAAATAAACTGTAGTCTTTGGTTCCTTTTATGTATTCAAAATGTTTTGCTTATTTACACAGGCTTCTAGGAGTTGTGGAGAGGTTAACCATACCGAACAGTCAACATTAAAATTTCATCAGAACATAAACACCCACTTCTTGACAACAAGTGCAAAGGTGAACCCTCTTATTGGAGAAGATTGTTCTGCAGTTAAGGGAATGATGGATGCCCAGAAAATCAAAAACAGTTCACCAGGGACTCCGAAGAGAAAGTTCTCATTTTATGATCTTCCGACTGATGCCTGTACAGAAGCTATCCGGAAATTAAGATTCACCGGGCGAGAGGAAATACACAAACGCACTCCTTTAAATGATGGAACAACAGGGTTCTCTGAACTAGACGTTGACAGGTCAAAATTCGATGTTTGTCGAAGGAGTTCTCTTCCAATAAGCTTTCATGATGGTGATGGTGCTTCATGCTCTGTTGGTAGTTGTAGTGTTTCAAGTAATGTCCACTGTGAGTTGCCTCGTAGATCCACTGTAAATACGGATGATAATTTTAGTGATGCTGAATCCTTCTGCAAGCGGAGAGATGAGGGAGAAGATGAATCCCTTCCCACAAATGAGGAATTGGCGGAAGAAATTCACAGCTTAGAGCTGCATGCCTACCATTGCACACTGGCGGCATTGTATGTATCAGGACCTTTAAGTTGGGAACAAGAAGGTTTGCTGACCAACCTTCGAATTTTGCTCCATATATCAAATGATGAACATTTGATGGAGGTTAGGAACTTAATCTCTGCTGATTCCGCCATTCGAATTACATAATAGGAAGGCCAATTCCTTTTTTACAAAGCCTCTCTAGATTTGAGCTAATAACCGCCTGAGTATTGTCTACGGAGTTCGAGTTTTGGTTATAAAATTTTTAATGTAGCTCCGAAATTCTTGTATCATGGACCCTGTCATTGCTGTTAATGTTTTCAAGTCTTTTGTGTATCTATCATCTTCTTGTACCTTTACTCTGTAAGTGTTCGTTGTTTTACATGTCTTTGTTAAATCCATTTTTGGGTTATGGAAATAATTTGTTGATGCCATGCCTAAAATCTTCAAGGCATTGGCAAAAATCATCATGATATATTTCAAAAGCTGATGTAATAGCACTTTTTGGAGTAGACTTTGGAAAAGGCTTCTGGAACTCATGACTTAACTTTTACTTTGGGATTCATGGAATAGATTTAGGAAAAGGCTTCTTCCATGTTTTGTAGAACAGATCCCTGGCAAGATGAGTGATTTTACTGTTAAAAGGACAATATTGATGCTTCCCTGCATTTTCCAGGGCCAAAGTAGGGGCATGTAGACCTTGCTTTCAAATGCCTACTGATGATGCTGGTGTTTGTCATTTCTCTATCCACGTACACAGTGGGGGCAATATTGGCATCCAATTAACCACAAATTGGTCAGCTTTTGGTGAGCTGTTGCTGTGTTTTGGGCTTTTGTATTCTGCCAAGTGGCTGCATGCGAATAATCAATGTGTGGTCTGGTCAGGGATCTGTGGCTGCCATGAGATTCCCTGATATTCAGGTGGTTTAAAGGTATACAGATGCCTGCAGTGTTTTATTTTGAACCATCTGTCAATCTGCATCATTACTTCTTCCTTTGGTTGTCCCCCCCCCCCCCCAACCCCAGTCCCCACACACTCTCACACACCTTTTCAATTTATCTTGTCCTGTTTGGTGCATTTTAAGTGTCTTTGAAGGATGTGAAGGTGGAATTGGCGGGGAAGCATCAAATATCTTCTAATTATAATATAATTAAATATTATTATGATACTTATAATGATTAAATATAAATATAATATAACTGAAAACATATTTAAAAAATTAAAATAGAAATAACGAAGCAATGCTTGGTTTGATCATTTATTGGCAGTAGAGGTGACAGTTTGGGTTCATGGGTTGGGTTCATGGGTTGGGTGTGTGTTGGGTTGATTGTTCTGTGAATCCATTTAAGCTCATTCCTAACTTGATCCATGTTGGAGTCTGCATCCCACATCGGACTTGAGGTCCGGTGTGGTCTTTATTATTTATTATAAATAAACCCCAAGGGCTCCTTTGGAGATACACCTTGGGGGTTCGGGTTTCTCTCTTTTTATTCCTTCTACATGGTATCAGAGGGAAGTTAATCCCGACCCCTCTTCCTCCCATTTTATTTCCCCCTTCATCTAGGGTTCTTTTTATTTATCCCCCGTGGGGGGGGCGGCGGCCCTAATGTAGGGTTAGTTTTTTTTTTTCCTCAGCCGCCGCCCCCGCCGGGCTCGTTTCTCCGGCGGGTCTCCCCTGCCGGCGCCTGCTTCCCCGCTGCGCGCGGCGGCCCTCCCTTCTCGGCAGGCCCTCCCTCCCGTCCGCCTCTTCCCTGCCGGCTCCTGGTCGCGCAGCCCTCCAGCGCACGGCGGCCTGCTCTCCCGGCGCGCTTCCCATCCCAGCCGCCCCCTGTGGCCTTCCCCGACGGCGCGCCTCCCTTCCCGGCGGCCTCCTGCGCGTCGCTCCTCCTGCTGTGGCTTCCCGGCTCCAGCGGCGCCCTCCTCCTGTTGGTTTCCCGCTGCCTCCTCTGAGCGAGCCGGCCCCGACATCCCGCAGCGGCGCATCCCGTCGCGCCGCCCGTCGCGACGCCTCCCGACCCTTGCGCGCCTCCCTTCCGCGACGGCTCCCTGCTGCGGCTTCCCGACCTCCGCCGCCCTCCCGCTGCGGCTTCCCGACCTTCGCCGCCCTCCCGCGGTGCGCCCTCGTCTCGGCGGCCCCTCCATGCCGGCGCCCGGCGGACGCCTCTCCCTAGTTCTCCAGCCGTCGTCGCCTCCTCCTGCGGAGCTCTCGGCAGGCCCTACCTCCCGGCAGTCCTCACTCCCGCTGCGCCTCCACCTCCCGGCGGGCCTCCCTTCCCGGCGGCCCTCTCCTCTGCGCATCCCGTCGGCTCAACCTCCCTCTGCGCGCAGCGCTCCCTCCCGGCGACTCTCCCTCCCCGGCGGCTCCATCCCAGCCGGCTCCATGCGCCTCCATGCCACCCCTCTCCGGCAGCCAGATCCGGACAGTTCCGGCTACTCCCGCCAGATCCGGTGATTTTCGGCCAGATCCGGCCAGATCCGGCCAGATCCGGCGATATCCGGACTGTTCCGGGCAGATCCGGGCAGATCCGGACTGTTCCGGCCTCCACCCGTGCCGGCCGCTCCACGCAGGGGGCCTCCTCCGGTTTCCAGCGCTGTCTCCCGGCCTCCTGCACCCTCGCCGGCCTCCTCCTGCGGATCCCCGCCTCGCCGGCATCTCCCGGCACCTCCCGACAGCCGCATCTCTCTCCGCCGGCACGTCCATTCGCTGGCGCAGTCGCTCGACATCCTCGGATTTGGGCCCGTTGGCGCCGCCAGTCCCGCAACAATTCTGCGGAATCCCCGCCTCCCGTCGCCGGCCCCGCAAGTGCGGTTTTCCCGGTGCTAGTTTGGATTTCCCGGCGTTTCAACGACCGGCCCCACTAGTGCGGCATTCCTGGCGCTCCGTCAACCAGCCAATCTGAGTGGTTTCTTCTGCTGCGCCCGCAACCTCATCCATCCATCATCCTGTGGAGGAGCTTTGATCATGAGGGGGAGCAGCAACTTTTGCAGTTTTCTTTTTATTTCGTCATGTTTTGTCATCAAGCTGGGTATGTCTAGCTTGAGGGGGAGTGTTAGCGTCTGTTTTTATTGTTTTCTTTTCATTATGTGTCCAAGCTAGGTTCACCTAGCTTGAGGGGGAGTGTTGAAGTCTGCATCCCACATCGGACTTGAGGTCCGGTGTGGTCTTTCTTATTCATTATAAATACACCCCAAGGGCTCCTTTGGAGATACACCTTGGGGGTTCGGGTTTCTCTCTTTTTATTCCTTCTACAATCCATTTAATTAAATAAGTTGATCCAACTCAACCTATTTATCAAGGGGTCGACGCTGACTCATTTAATTAAATGAGTTAATATCATATAAACTGAAAATGACCCAACCAAGTTGAATTATCCCTTTTAGACTACAAATAACCTAGTTAATATGAAACATATGCCATCCATGTTGCAACTCCCTATGAAATCATTTAAAATAAATAGTTTGTTATAAACGCATTGAATTGTTTCAAATTAAGTTGATTATAAGAATAAAATATATTATAAAATTAATTATTATTATATTTGTAATCGGTTTACATGGGTTAGACAGGTCAGAAATGGTCAACCTGAACTCGCCCCGAATATTATTATTGTCACATCACTCAACCTGATTATAGCTCAAATTCATTTATGCTTGACCCAAACTCGTTTAATCCACGTCGTGTTGTGTGGGGTTCATGCCACAGGTTCAAAATTGCCACCTCCAGGGGAAATTTTAAAGGAAGTGGAAAGGAAATAATGTTTAAAGCTCTCTTGGGTATCCTGAAAAGAAATTCCAATTATCTTATATTATGAACATAATATAACTGAAAACATATTTTAAAAAATTAAAATAAGAATGATAAAGTTAATGCTTGTTTTTGTCATTTGTTGGCACTCAAAAACACCGACATTTCATTCCTCCACTGAAAGGAAAGCGAATCCTATCCATTTTGACAAAAGTTGATTTCATGGGAAAATCGCTTTCATGTTATTAAACAATCAATTTTCTGATTCTTGTTCCAGCATACCAAACGTGGCATATTTCCGGTGACTTTTTAGTTTTATAAATTCAATGTAATTTGATGGGGTAGTGCATTTGAGACTTAATGTAGAACCATGAATTTTGAATAATATGATGGCCAGAGGCATGCATGTATGTTATATGTTGAGGGTCGGTAATGATTATAATCATGGTACATAATCGTATTACTGTAAAACCTGCTATTCAGGGCGGGTCTTTTCTTTATGCAGCAGAAAACGGTTTTTTACAAAAAATTGAGCCACGATGAAGAAGAAGAAGAGGAATCCAGTGAAATTCTTCTGAATTTGGAGGTGAGGGCTGGTCCCAATGGAACTTACAGTCCTGCATTTTTACCTTAATTGCAGTGAATAAGTGCAGGGATGTAGGCTCAGTTTAATATCATTTATTAAAAATCGTTTATAGTATTATAATTTATGATAATCAGTTTGAAAAATAAGTGATGTTTGTTTTGTTTCTAGGTGTCAAAAAAGCACCTAAGTCGTTTGACAACACTTCTATAAAAATACCTGTCATAAGTGATGTTATGTAAAGCTCTGTTTGACAGCATTTAATAAAAACTGAATATAGACGTATCATTTATGATAAGAATTTTGAAAAAAGTAGTGGTTGATGTTCTGTTTACGAAAAAATTCACTTCCATTTCTGAAAAAAACCACTTAGATAAATGATAGAAAAACACCATCAATAAGCAATCTAGAAATAATTACATAGAATAATTGATCTCTATTTCAAGTGCTATAAGCAGTTCTGAATATTGTCAAACAGAACCGAAGTGGTTTTCAATAAATGGTGTCAAACCCTAGTTTCTGCATGCTCATGTTTCCACATCAGGAGATCCATACATTTGCTAACAGTCTAAGTGAATTTCCTAATGCCCTTTTTGCAGATGTTTCTTATTGTGGGGAATTGATACGGTGCTCGTTAGTAGACATACAGAATGCTTTTCATCTTCAGAATATCGGTAAGAACACTTTTCCTACTGCTGACCCCTTATGTGCATACAGGCATTCACATTAGGTTATATAATTGGTTTTTCAAAAACGTATTATTTTAATTAATTATTTGAATTCATTTAAAAACAGGAAACCAACCGATAAGTAATGTAGGGTTTCTTATGTATGTTTACGAATTAATTACTTGTTCTTCCTATTTTGCAAATTTCTTCATTATAAGTTTTGATGCAAAAAAAATTAGGGCATGTTTGTCCTAAACTTTAAACATAAAGAACTTGGCTATATAATGTTAAAAAAACACAAAAAATATTATATACTATATATAATAATGTTTTTTTCTATTCCATACACAAAACATATTTATAATTTTAAAAACATATTTATATTATGTCCATCAATGTTATATTCTATGATAAATATTCCACGTTTTGTGCATTTATACAATGTTTTTGTTGACAAATATATGATATAAATAGATTCTGTTTTGTAGGTAGATATTATGTTGTGTATAAAGGTTATATCATGTAAGATATAAAATTTTTTATGGAAAAAAATGTCATAAAAATATAATGTTCTTCCCATATATGATAAAGCTTCCGATATAGAATAGAGCGAACAAGCAAAAGATTCTATTAAGGTATACTGAAACACTTACAAGAGTCTGAAATGTTCCAGAAAAACAGAATGGACGTCCTAGGAGAGAGAACTTATCTGACTAGGCCAAGGCCGAATAGCCTCCACAACTGAATACCCGATGCCCCCAATAACTGCCCTCGCTCCCCCTTATAACCTCCCCTCATGTAACAAACAGAAATACAGTTGTAATTACAATACTGCCCCTTGGCAGTTAGAAGATCACCCCAACTCTAACTAACGTGTTCCCCTCCTTCGAGATAAGTAAACTGTATAGGTGGTCTAGTTCAGCCAAGAGCCTCCCCTACATTTCTATCAATACCTCCTTGAGGAACCACCTTGTCCTCAAGGTGAATATAGGGAATCTGGGCCCTTAACATCTTCCCATGTCGCCTCTTCTTCAGCTTTGCCATGCCACTAGATAAGCCAAAATAAAGTTCCGCCTTGGGTCTTTTCTGCTAAAATAGCCACCGGATATTCCCCTTTTTCTACGAGTTCATCCGGCATTAACTCCTTTGCTTGGATACCACCAACTGCTGGTTTTAATTGTGAAACATAGAATACAGGATGCACTTTTACTATTTTCTGGAAGCTGCAGTTTGTATGCCATTGTGCCCACTTTTTTGATTATCAGGAACGGACCATAGTATTTGGCTGCCAATTTTGAATGCACCTTGGAAGCACTCCCAGAACTATTGGGTTTCAATTTAACCCAAACCAAGTCCCGAAAAATCAGGCATGCTCAGAAATTAACTTTTCCTTAAAGTGCTCATAACATCTCCTATTCCAGAACCAGAAGCATCCGATTCTATAGCAAACCCCTTAGAAAAATCAGGCATGCTCAGAAATTAACTTTTCCCTTCAAACGTTGCTTGAGTTTCAGGACTATACCCATCTTTTTTTGGTCAAAGCAGTTAGTGGTCCTTCCAAAAGTGCATTTTTTCCTATAAGCAAATAACTTGTTTACTGACATAATCTGAAGAATTTCCTGCACAGATTCTAAGCGTTCTTCCCAATTCTTATTATAAACCAGAATGTCATAAAAAAAACCAACACACATTTCCTTAAAAACTTTAGAAACATCGAATTCATTGTGGCCTAGAATGTAGAAGGTGCATTTATCAAACCGAAGGGCATTACGAGATATTCGTAGTGTCATTCATGTGTTTTAAACGCTGTTTTCTCCACATCTTTCTCCTTTACTCGTATCTGATGGAAACCAGATTTCAAATCAAATTTGGAGAAATATTCTGCCCCATGTAACTCATCCATCAATTCTTCAATTATAGGAATATGATATCTGTCCGGAATTGTCAAGCTATTCAAAGCTCTATAATCCACACACATTCTCCACCCTCCATCTTTTTTTAACCAAGACAATTGGGCTTGAATAAGGGCCGGTACTATGCCTAATAAACTGCTGTTCCAAAAGCTCATGCATTTGACTTTCTATCTCATTTTTCATAAAATAAGCATGCTTATAAAGACAGATGTTGATTGGTCCAACCCCTTCCTTCAGATTAATTGCATAGTCAGTTTCCCTTTTAGGAGGTAACTCTCGTAGTGCTTCAAAAACCGTCCATAACTGCTTCAAAATCTCCTGCTAACTTTCAATTCTAGCCCAAGTTCTGCCAGTTTGGTTCCCCACATTGTTCCCAACTTTCCATTCCTCAAATAATCTTGCAGTGCTCCGGACGTCTCCTTAGGAGTCTTCACCCCTTGTGAAATAATTTTTCTTCCATTTATTTCTAGCTCCATTGTCATGTTCAACCAGTGTGTGGTGACATACCCCAAAGTTTTCAGTCAAGAAATTCCCAAAACCAAATCTGGTCCTGAGGTATCGAAAACATAAGCATCTACTACAAATATTTCTGCCCCAAGCTTAACTTCCAAAGATTGACACATTCCTTCAGAATTTACTCTATGGCCATCTCCCAACTGAATACGAAATGATTTTTTTGGTTTCCTGCAGTGATAAGAATCTGACCAATCACTTGGAAATGAAATTATGGCTAGCCCCCTATCCACAAGAATGAGTAAGGGTACACCATCGATTTTACCTTCCATTAACATAGTTCTGATGCATTCATTCTGAACCTTTTCTACTCTTAGCGCTGTAGTTCCCTGCATCTCCATCTCAATTAATTCCTCTTCCTGTTTTGATTTTTTTCAGAAATATCAGCCGCTTCTTCTTCCACTTTTTGAGTTTCAACACATTCCCATATCATCAATTTGTAGCCTTTTTCCCGACATCTGTGTGCATGGCCAAATTTTTGGCCGCATGAGTAACACAATCCCTTAGCCTTCCTCTACTCAAATTCTTCTTTAGAAAGATTTCTAGTTCCCTTCCATCGTGACATATCTCCTCTTTTTTTTTTTTCATTCATATCCCCAATTGTAACTACCCTTACCACATTGGGATTCCAATTTCTTCCCTGTGGTGCAAGAAGATTGCTCTTGTTTCTAACCTCTGCCTGCTTAATTGTTCCTCTAACAATTAATTCCCTTTCTATTCTCCTAGCCAAGGTCCATAACCTTGCCTTGTTTTGTGGTTCATGTGTCATCACTGAACTTCCAATTTCCGGCCTAAGTCCGTCAATATACAAACTCATGTACCATTTTTATGTAGTCTGGAATTCGCATCGCCACCCGCTCAAACTCATCGATGTAAACATCCACAAACCCATTCTGTCGTAATTGTTTAAGGAATATCGGACCCTCCTATGTTGCACTTTCATATCAACCAAACAATTCCTCTTTGAGTTGTGTCCACGCGATTCCTACACTGGATGTCTTCAATGAGATCATCCAGTACCGAACCATGCCGCCCATACTCAGCTGAGCCAGTGGTACATTCAACTCCTCACGAGTTTGGTAGATCAAGAAATACGTCTCCCGCTCTAGAAATCCAAGAAACAGGACCATCACCAGAAAAAATAGGCATTTCCGCATGTCGAGTATTTTTGCGCAGCTCTTCATCTAAAATAGTTTGCATTCCTCATACTTCTGCTGCAGCGTCGTGCCTATGTTCTCTTGCATCATATTCAGATTGCAAACTACTACCGCCTACTTTTGGTACTGAAGTTTTGTCTTTCTCTTTTCCGCTACTCGTAATCTCAACCTGATTCTCGATGAAACTGTTGAGTTGGAACAGAGTAACCGAAACATCTTGCATTTGTTTATGCTTCGCTGTAACAACATCCTCCAATTTCACTTGTCGATGGAGGCATGCTTTCAGCTCTTCTACAGACGCCTCCTAGTCCGTAATTCTACTTTCCATGCGTGTTGTCATAAGAATTCTTCAAGAAGCTCTTCTAGTTTTTCTCTCGAAAAATCTCTCAATGAAATCACCAATTGATAGAGCTTCCAATATAGAATAGAGATAAGAAGCAGAAGATTCTATTAAGGTATACCGAAACACTTACAAGAGTTTGGAATGTTCTAGAAAAACAGAATGGATGTCCTAGGAGAGAGAGAACTTATCTGACTAGCCCAAGGCCGAATAGCCTCCATAATTGAATACCCAATGCCCCCAATAACCGCCCTCACTCCCCCCTTATAACTTATCCTCACGTAACAAACAGAGCAAACAAAAATGCAGTTGTAATTACAATACTGACCCTTGGCAGTTAGAAGATCACCCCAACTCTAACTAATGTGTTCCCCTCCTTCGATAAGTAAACTGTATAGGTGGTCTAGTTCGGCCAAGAGTCTCCCCTACATTCCTATCAATATATATCATGTTTTTGTGCTTGATATAAAAGTATATATTATGCGCAGTCCATTTATTTTGTGTTATGTGCATTTATAAAATGTTATGTTAACAAGCATCACATGAATGAATTATGTTTTGTACATAGAAATTATGTTTTGTGTAAAAATATGCCCTAAATATTTTATGTTCTGTCTATATGCTCATGTTTCATGCTTGGTACATAAATATATATAATGCTTAGTTTATCTATGTTATGTTTTGTTATAAATATATTATGTTATGAGCGTTTATAAAATGTTTTGTTGACAAAATGAAAAATATTATATGTTTTGTAGATAAATATTATGTTCTGTATAGAAATATTATAATATATGAAAAAATATATTGTTATGTGAAAAAATGTCATTAATAAATATGTTATTTATAACATGATTTTTTGATCATGTCATAAATAAAATATGTTGTGAAATATATTATGTTTGAATTAATATTATCTTTTTCGACGATATTAAATATTTTGTGTATAAGTATGTCATAAATATAATATGTTCTTTTCAAATGTATGATGTCCTGTGCTTAATATATAAATACGTATTTATGTTACGTGCATCCATGCTATGTTTAGTAGAAACAAATCATGTTATATGCATTTATAACATGTTTCGTGAATAGATGTGAAATATATTTACCCGCACCAAAATTTGCTTAATGTTTTCAAAACTCGGACTTGTTTAATTTTAAATGCCATTATTCAGGATAAAAATTGATATGCATTTAGTAACTCTTAACCCAAATTCGTGACACAATTATTTGGTGATATAATTATAAGATACACACACCCACATGATTCAATTGAGTCAAACCACCATATCCTCAAAGTGTTGCACACACTCTTTTAGGACTAGAGTTCAAATCCCTACATTCACAAATCCTCCAGATCTACGGCTATAACTCACCGTTATAGTGCTTCACCACAACACCACTACAATGCACTGGTAAAGTGTCCTTGTTTGAGCCAAGAGTTACAATGCACCTGTTAACAGTACCTTGACTACAATACCTTGTATAGTGCCTGCAAGTGAACCTACAATAAAATGTCGTCATCGAATTTTAAATCATGAGATGCAGGATAGAAACCTCAACCATAAGGTTGAGTTGCACATAAGAATGATAATAATAATTAGAACAACAAGAACAACCACATACTTGCACCCATATGACCTAATTGGGGTAGACCACCATCTCATCCAAGAAAGAGTGCTGTTAGAAGTCGATGGTCAAATTACCACATTTACAAATCTCGAAGCCCATTATTATAAGATCGCGACCGCACCCTCACTACAGGACTAGTCCTCTGCTATAATATCACTATTGTGTATCTGTTACAATGATCTACTACAGTGCCACTAAAGTGTCCATTACTGTATTTGCACAATAACTCGACAAATTGCCATCACTGAGAATCGAGCCTCAGACCTCTGTGTTGCAAGATATAAATCGTAACCATTGGTCTATGAGCTTGCCTACAAAAGGTGTGGGCCCTCACCTTGACTTGATAGACATACACAACCTTAGATGCACGAGAGTTTGTATCCATGTATATTTTCTTTTGGCAACACCTTTGCTTAGAGGACTCGAACCTGAAACTTCAATCAGTGTAAAGCAATCCATTGCCACTAGACAACATGCTTAAGTGCATCCAAATGATGCGCCCCTCCTCTACGCTCTATCCTATTTTTTATTATAAGTTTTTTATTAATAACAACTTAAGCATGGGGGGGGTGAATCAGGGTATGCCATGACTTATGTAATTAAAACACCTTTTCCTTTTGCTTTCAATGCTCTAAATGGATCTTGACTTCTCAACTTTGAGGGTCATTTGTTATGCTGATTTTCTTAAATGTTGATCTGATTCAATCACTTGACAACCCCTTTGTTATTGTATATTATTTATGATTCTTTTTACCCTATTTTTGGTGTTCATGCATAAAGTAAAGAGACACGAGAATGTACTTGGTTCACCCTCACTGGACTACTCCATGGAGCATGCAACGATAATGTGCCGTGCACCAAATCACTATAAAGTTCATTGCTCTTCACATAGGCCACTCCCCTTACAAAGGTTTGAGGACAACTCACTGCTTCACAAGAGTCACTTCCTTGAACGTTCCTTCCTAAGCTCACTTTCAGTAGAAAAGATCACCTCCACACATTTTATGGACATGCAAATCCCTTCTCTAACATCACTTGCATGATGTGCATCCTTGAATGTAGATAGATGTTCTGTTGTAGCCCCGTTGGGCTCCTCCTTCACGAACTGTAAATATCTCCTTTGTAGCAACACCTTTCCAAAATGAGTCAACACCTTCTTTTTCTTCCTTTTAGCCCCTCACTAGGAATACATTTTTCTTCTTCTTTTAGATACATATGTGCAATATGCTTCGTTCTCTTTTATCACCCTTGCTTCTGGTTGATCTCCCTTCTTGAAATAAGGAGATCATGTGCCCATTCATTGGACACCTGTCATCATCATTATGAGCCATTCAAATCTCCCATATCTCCCATGATTTTCCTCAATGATTTCTATAACCACAATCCACCAAATAATTACTTCGTTGCTCATTTCTCTCTCCTTTGCAGTGGGAATTAAATGTCCATTTAATTCATTTGATGAATCACTGCAATCACCTTCGAATCAGTTTGGAATCATGGTCTAAAACCAAGACACATAATGTATGGAGCATTGAAGATCCGTCTAAGCATTGTTATAATGAATTCTTTCGAATTGTACACATCACCCGTTGATACACCCTTCACCACAACGTGGTGAAAAACCTTTGCTTGTTTTGACTTGCAACTCGACCTATCAACTATAACGACTCTATGACATGACACCAAATGTTTGACCGTTTTGCACCCACCACGACATGCGCCACGACGTTGTCCAACTCGTGTTGGCCATCTTCAGACCACAACCTCCATCACAAGCTCCTTGTGCCCGTTTTGCTCAGACACACCTCCATCGCACCATCCCGAGCTCCACGACGTAGCACAGGTTGTGTTAGCCTTCACAATGCTCGATTACGACCTTCCCCACGACCATATTAGCCTTGATCGCTTTGCATTGGTGTTTTGAAATTCCATCACAGGGACCACCATGACGTGGTCCCTTTCCAGTTGCCCTTGTTGGACCTTTCCTCTTCCACCACGACCCGTGCTATGGCGTGGTTCACGTAGCAATCTTCTTCACCTTCACCACGCCCTTTGGCTATGACGTGGTCTTGCTCAGGTTGGGCAACTTTAACATAACATGCCTTGTGCTAAGGCATGATCCTCCTCTGCCTTCTCCAAGATGCCTTCAACCTTCATTGGCCTTTCTCTTGACTATGTAGGCTCCTTGTAGAATACCTTTGTACTTTCAGATTGCCTCCAGATACCATTCTCTTTGTGTGTACAATTAATCCAACACAACAACCTTCAAGATGCCTTGTCAACAAATCCAATCATCAAACAATCAAGCTCATTGTTAACAATCCTCCATGCATCACCTTGACCTTCTTCTTTCTCATCAAGGTCGTCATCTTTAGTCAACATCCTTAATGTCAACAAATCCAACACAATCCTTTAGGATTCCTAACAATCCCCCCTTTGGATTTTGTTGACAATAACCCAACAATCTCCCATATTTCTTCTTAATCTTACTCCCCCTCATTGGTAATGTAATACAAAGGGAACTTATTCTTACGTCAAATATGAGGACCTTTCTTTGAAGCTCAATCTCCCTTTGAATGAGATCATCTCCTTTCATTTTCAAACCTTTCTCCCCCTTGATGTGTGGGAAGAAACTCCAAGAAAGCCAAACTCCCCCTTTGACTTCAACTTCCAAGAGGGCTTCTTCATGAGCTTCAACTCCCCCTATGAGGATATCTTCGTACTTTGGCTTCAACTACTCGTTGATTAACCAAATCCTTTGAAATCAATAAAAAACAATCTTTCTAGTTGGAATGCCCAACTCTAGAAAACTCCCATAAGCCAATCTCCATAACAACTACAATCATTAGGAAATCCATCGAGTGAGTCTCTCACTTACCATTTGGCATGTTAATAAATCCTCTAAGCCTGCTGAGCTCGAGCTTGGTGTTAGAAACAAGAGTCTTCAAAAACATCATCAAAGCTGTCCTTGTCACTCATGAAAAACAATGAAAACTCAAGCAACTTTGGCTCTTTCACTTCTCAACACAATGACACTATAGTGAAAAGGTGACCACCCAAGTCAAAAGTGCTACAATGTTGTTAGCTGGAAGTCCAAGGAGTTATAGTATTATTGATTTTAAAGTTCGACCTGCTACAGTGCCCTATCGGTGTCATCCGTCCAACTCTGCTATAGTGGTCCGAGATGCTACAGTACCTTGAAATTTGGGCCGGGGACCTTCGACCTCCAGACCCCCAAAGTAAGGGCGCATTGCCCTCTGCAACCCCCTGCAACCCCCAACGAGTTCACCGTGGAGCTCGACCCATGAAGGTTGTGGCCTGGTGCGCAGTACGGGCCGCAAGCATCATCCCAAACATCATCCAAAACGGATCGGGCTACACCAAACCATCAATCTCCCACTCTGAGCCTGATCCGCTATGTTGACCCGCTTCAATGCCACTGATTAAGACAACTTACTTAATTTGAGCTCTTCCTCTTCTCTACTTATCAGTGTGCGTGCTTTCCATTCACAAACTTCAATTTCAAACTAATGATTCGTGAAATACCAATATAGGCGCAACAACGTCTCAACTTCTGTATTACCATTGACTTCGTCAACATGTCTGCCAGATTATTAGTTCCACAAATCGTATGCAATGTCAGCAACCCACCCTGTATCAAACCTATGATGAAATGATACTTCAATCGAATGTGCTTCGTCCGGGCATGAAACACTGTGTTCTTTGCAAGATGTATAACACTCTGATTGTCATAGTGCAATACATTCTTCTCTCGCTTTCTTCTCAACTCATCCAACAAGTTTTTCAGCCATACTATCTCCTTCCCAACTTTTGTTACAACAATGTATTCTACCTATGTGGTGGATAAACCTTCTGTAATTGTGATATCCAACTTACTGCAGTTCCTCCACAGGTAAATACATAACCTGTGGTGCTCCTCTTGCTGTTGACGTCGCCTCCAATGTCTGCATTCACATACCCCTGTAATGAATTTTATTTCTCAAAACACAGAGATACATCTTTGCTGCCTTTCAAATACCACAGTATCCACTTCACAACTTCCCAATGTTGCTTTCCAGGGTTAGCCATGTATCTGCTCACATGAGTGATGTCAGATCGAGTACAAATCATGACATACATCAGGCTTCCAACAACTGATGCGTATGAAACCTTTGCCATGCACTCAACCTCTTTTGTCGTCTTCGGTGATTGCTCCTTTGATAGTTTGAAATGCTCCGTCAGGGGAATCGAGATTGACTTTGATTCCAGCATATTGAACCTTTTCAGAACCATCCCAATGTAATCAGCTTGTGATAACATCAAAGTTCCAGCTGCACGATCCCTCTTTATCTTCATTCCCAAAATCTTGTTAGCTTCTCCAAGATCCTTTATTTCGAACTCCTCAGCTAACTGCTCTTTCAGTTAATCAATCCTCTGTATACATGACCTGCAATGAGCATGTCATCCACATACAGAAGCAATATAATATATTCATCACCAAACGATTTTATAGAGCAATATTGATCCATGCCACATCGTTTGTATGCATCTTTCATTGTGGTAGAGTTGTCAACTCCCAAGTATTGTTGTCATGTAGTGAAAAAATTTCCTCCTTCATGACCAACTTCCACTTGCTCAACTCTTTCAACTGCATTTCCTCTTCAAAATATTTTGGTTCTCCACCGCCAGTCAATAACAAATAGTGCAATGATGGTGAATACCTCTGCACATGCCTTCTCATCCTCGTTGATCTACTCAACTCCACTTGAGGACTAGGATCCACTGGTTCTGATGTTTCATGTTCAGGTACACCTTCAAGCTCCACTTGCTCTTTGAACTTTGATTCTTTGTTCCCATTTTCATCTTCAATTGCATGACGATCCTCGTATGTGACACCTTCATTGAATACCACGTTCTGGCTCATGATGACCATGTTGTTGAGATCATCCCAAAAGCGGTAACCAAACTCCTCAACATCATAACCAATAAAGAAAATAATAAATACTTTGTGTATAAATATGTTATAAATATATTATGCGACATAACAATATATTATGTTATGTGGGTTTTTAACATGTTTAGTAAACACACATGTTATAAATAAATTATGGTATGTAGATTGACATTATGTTATGTATATAAAGATTATACTAAATGTTTCACGCATTAATATGTAATCAATATATTGTGTTTTGTAAAAATATATGATGTTATCTACATTTATATCATGTTTGTAAATAATTTATGTTATGTTGATAAAATATTATGTCGGGTTGATGTAAATTAACTTTTATGGAAATACTAAATGTTGTGTGCATAAATGTCTTAAATATTACATGTCTTGTAAAAATATATGATGTTTTGTGAATTTATAAAATCTTATGTGAATGTATATGTGATTGAATTATGTTTTGTTAAAATATATTTCTTGTGTATTTATAACATGTTTTGTCAATATAAAGTCATAAATAAATTATGTTATTAAAGAACCTAATGGATTGTGATGATTGTATTTGTGGTCAATAAGTAAGTTGGTTGTTAATGTGTGTTGGGAAAGGTGAATAAAGAGGTCAAAATGAGGTGCAACTTGGAGTTCCAATGATTAGTGTTGTCCCAGATACATAGGTAGGTAAACCTACGGGGGGAGGGGGGCGGAGTGAATTATAGTTTATAAACAAATTTACAAATTTCGTCAACACCTCAAGTTTTCAAACTATCGAAAACACGATGTATCGATAAATCCACAAATACAAACCCACGAAATATATTGAAGTAAACTTAAGTAAGCGTAACATAAATTAAGTGTGTTGAAATTTTTAGTATTTGCAATAAAATAAAACTTGCAATAGAATTAATAATGACTACTTAAAAATAGGCACGACAAAAACAAAAAACACAACACAAAATACTGATTCACAAATCAAGTACCACTTAAAAATATATTATAAGGACTCTTAACCCAAACAATAAGGGGAATTGTCAACATGATTCAAGGTATCATCGACTATATAACTTGTTGAAAGGTATCCTTGACTTTAACTTGTCAGAAGGTTTGTCTTTCAATGCCCTTAAAGCCCTTGACTTAACCCGTCAGTGGGTATGTGTTCGCTTCAACAAATCGGAAGCTCGACCCCGTCTTCCTCAATGGAAGCCCTCGATCAGCACGATTGACATCAGTTCTTGCTTCTAAAAACCCGAAGCTCGATTCTGTCTTTAAACCATAGAAGCCCTCGATCAGCACGATTGACATCAGTTCTCGCTTCTATAAACCCAAAGCTCGATTATGTCTTTAAACCATAGAATCCCTCGATCATGAAGGATTGACAACACAACAATTACAAATGAAATGCTAAGAACTTTACAATGAAAGCCTCACAAACTAGTTTTTTATTAAAATACCCAGAAAGCAAAATTACAATGATCAGAAAGCAAAATTACATACAAGTTTTTTAGTAAAACACCCAGAAAGCAAAATTACAATGACTAGAAGCTCTCACAACAAGCGTTTGCATGATTTTAAGCGATCATCACAAGCTCTTTCTTAATCATGTATATCACATGTATGTCATGTATCTTCCGGTCCTCAAAGTCGTGATCCTATTTATAAGTAATTCTCTTACGATCGGATTCTGCATTCTTGGGATCAGTTGTAATTGCATCAGAAGCATCTTCATCATCATCCGATGAACTCATTAACTCATTATATCTTTCAGCGTTAAAAAAAAGCGCCGTTAAAAGGGTTCTTTAACAGTGCTAAAAAAATCGCTGATAAAGGGGTGATTTATCAACATTTTTTTTAGCATTGACAAAGGACACATTTATCAGTGTTGATAAAAGCCTAGGGCTTTTTATCGCACTCCGGTAGTCAGTGCTTTTTTAACACCGATAAAGTCCTATTCTAGCACTGTTAAAGGTTTTTTTTTGTAGCAGTGTAGAATGATGAGGTTTGACTCTAAAATGAAATAAAATGCATGATTTTAAGTCTTCACTCAAGAATGATATCATCACTGTCTCTCCTCTGCCAAGATTCACCACAAAACACCTTTTGATTCTCATGGACAGTTTATACATGAAACATTTCAGTAGCAATAATTTTTCTTCCTTCTCTCTACCTCCTTAGCAGTGTTGTTCCTTTTGTTGTGTGACTTTCCTTTCCCCCATTTTAGAGCATATTTTCCTTCCATCTTTCCAGCCTTATGATTTTTTTTAGAACTTTACACCCAACTTCAAATGATGCAGAATCCACAAATCAGCGTTAAAAACAACTTCTCCAAATCAGCGCACAACATAATTTCATCCTTCCCCCACACCCAAGTTCAACTATAATCATGCATCGACTTTTAGAGTAATTTGGTTAGAGATTGCATATTTGTAATGTGCCTGTCCAACAAAGTCATTCATGGTTGTGAGAGCCTAAAAAGGGTTAGATGTTAAGGTAGGCTCAAATATAAGTTTATTTGTAAAAAGAGATTTTCAATCAAAGAACGCCTTAATCATTCTCAACATGACTTCATGAACCACTTTGAAAAAGAGAAAAACAAGTTCCAGATCTCATAACATACCTCAAAATTCTCAAGGAAAAAAGGAAATGTAATAAGACACGAAACAGGTTTAGCACTACGGGAAAAATGGGTATTTGCGACGGGTTATTTGCGACGGGAATAAATCCCGTCGCAAATACCCCTGTTAAAAACTTATTTGCGACGGGGGTATTTGCCCGTCGCAAATAAGTAGCCTTTTGCGACGGGATAGCTTTCCCCGTCGCAAAAGGACTGACGCCCTTTGTGCGCCAAATCGCGGGAAACATATTTGCGACGAGGGAATATTCCCGTCGCAAATAACCGGCGGCGGTAAAAGGTATTTGCGACGGGAATATTCCCCCGTTGCAAATAGTATGTCGGCAGGTGGTTATTTGCGACGGGTCCCGTCGCAAATAACTATTTAACCGTTGACCGTAATAAATGCTGGCTAAGGTATTTGCGACGGGTATCCCGTCGCAAATGAGCCCGTCGCAACTAATCTAACCTATAAATACCCCCATCCGTTTTTTTCAAATCATTCTCAAATTCCATCTTCTTCTTCTCTCAAAATTTTATTTCTACAGTTCAGTTTTTCTCAAGTTTAATTTTTTTCTCCGGAGTTGATATTGAAGTTTTGAAGAACGATCAGAGATCAACCTCAGATCAATTTTCAAGGTATTTATATTTATTTTAATTTAATATTTATTTTTAATGTTTTATTAGTTTTAATTATTCTTAATTAGTTGTAATTTAATTATGTTTACATTGTTTTATAACTTAATAATTAGTAATAAATACTAATAATTAGGAATAATAACATTATTTAATTATTAATATATTTTATTATTAATATTAAAATAATATAATTTTTTATATATATACAATTCTATTTTCATCTGTGTGTTTGCTGTCTTCACATGTATTATTTGTATATGGAGATAGAAAACACACAGATGAAAGGAGAATTTTATATAAATTAGAAAATTATATTATTTTAATATTAATAATAAAATATACTAATAATGTTATTATTCCTAATTATTGGTAATTATTCCTAATTATTGGTAATTATTCCTAATTATTGGTAATTATTCATTTAATTACTCATAATTAAGAACAATTACCAATAATTACCAATAATTAGTAATAATTAGTAATAATTAGTAATAATTAGTAATAATTAGTAATAATTACCAATAATTAGTAATAATTACCAATAATTAGTAATACTTACCAATAATTAGTAATAATTACCAATAATTATCAATAATTAGTAATAATTAGTAATAATTATTAATAATTACTAATAATTACCACTAATTAGTAATAATTAAGAATAATTAGTAATAATTAAGAATAATTAGGAATAATTACCAATAATTACCAATAATTAAGAATAATTAGGAATAATTAGTAATAATTAGTAATAATTAGGAATAATTAGGAATAATTAGGAATAATTAGCAATAATTAGCAATAATTAGGAATAATTAGCAATAATTAGCAATAATTAGTAATAATTACCAATAATTAGTAATAATTAGTAATAATTACCGGTAAATAGTAATAATTACCGGTAAATAGTAATAATTAGTAATAATTAGAAATAATTACCGCTAAATAGTAATAATTAGTAATAATTAGTAATAATTACCAATAATTAGTAATAACTACCAATAATTAGTAATAATCACCAATAATTAGTAATAATTACCAATAATTAGTAATAATTACCAATAATTACCAATAATTAGTAATAATTAGTAATAATTAGGAATAATTAGTAATAATTAGGAATAATTAGTAATAATTAGGAATAATTAGTAATAATTAGTAATAATTAGTAATAATTACCAATAATTAGTAATAATTACCAATAATTAGTAATAATTACCAATAATTAGTAATAATTAGTAATAATTATCGGTAAATAGAAATAATTAGTAATAATTAGAAATAATTACCGGTAAATAGTAATAATTAGTAATAATTAGTAATAATTAGTAATAATTGCCAATAATTAGTAATAATTAGTAATAATTGCCAATAATTAGTAATAATTACCAATAATTAGTAATAATTACCAATAATTAGTAATAATTAGTAATAATTAGTAATAATTAGTAATAATTAGTAATAATTATCAATAATTAGTAATAATTAACAATAATTAGTAATAATTACCAATAATTAGTAATAATTACCAATAATTAGTAATAATTACCAATAATTAGTAATAATTAAGAATAATTAGTAATAATTACCGGTAAATAGTAATAATTAGTAATAATTAGAAATAATTACCAATAATTAGAAATAATTACCAATAATTAGTAATAATTACCAATAATTAGTAATAATTACCAATAAATTCCAATAATTATCAATAATTAGTAATAATTAGTAATAATTACCAATAATTAGTAACAATTAGTAATAATTAGTAATAATTACCAATAATTAGTAATAATTACCAATAATTAGTAATAATTACCAATAATTAGTAATAATTACCAATAATTAGCAATAATTAGTAATAATTAGTAATAATTACCAATAATTAGCAATAATTAGTAATAATTACCAATAATTAGTAATAATTACCAATAATTAGTAATAATTAGTAATAATTATCAATAATTAGTAATAATTATCAATAATTAGTAATAATTATCAATAATTAGTAATAATTACCAATAATTAGTAATAATTACCAATAATTAGTAATAATTAAGAATAATTAGTAATAATTACCGGTAAATAGTAATAATTAGTAATAATTGGAAATAATTACCAATAATTAGAAATAATTACCAATAATTAGTAATAATTACCAATAAATTCCAATAATTACCAATAATTAGTAATAATTAGTAATAATTACCAATAATTACTAACAATTAGTAATAATTAGTAATAATTACCAATAATTAGTAATAATTACCAATAATTACCAATAATTAGTATTAATTACCAATAATTAGTAATAATTACCAATAATTACCAATAATTAGTAATAATTAGTAATAATTAGTAATAATTACCAATAAATTTCAATAATTACCAATAATTAGTAACAATTAGTAATAATTAGTAATAATTACCAATAATTAGTAATAATTACCAATAATTAGTAATAATTACCAATAATTAGTAATAATTACCAATAATTAGTAATAATTACCAATAATTAGTAATAATTACCAATAATTACCAATAATTAGTAATAATTACCAATAATTAGTAATAATTAGTAATAATTAGTAATAACTACCAATAATTAGTAATAATTAGTAATAATTAGTAATAATTACCAATTATTAGTAATAATTACCAATAATTAGTAATTATTAGTAATAATTACCAATAATTAGTAATAATTAGTAATAATTACCAATAATTACCAATAATTAGTAATACTTAACAATAATTAGTATTATTTTCCAATAATTAGTAATATTTACCAATAATTAGTAATAATTACCAATAATTACCATTAATTAGTAATAATTACCAATAATTACCAATAATTAGTATTAATTACCAATAATTAGTAATAATTACCAATAATTACCAATAATTAGTAATAATTAGTAATAATTAGTAATAATTACCAATAATTACCAATAATTAGTAATAATTAGTAATAATTACCAATAATTAGTAATAATTACCAATAATTACCAATAATTACCAATAATTAGTAATAATTAGTAATAATTACCAATAATTAGTAATAATTACCAATAATTAGTAATAATTACCAATAATTACCAATAATTAACGATAATTAGTAATAATTCGTAATAATTACCAATAATTAGTAATAATTAGTAATAATTAGTAATAATTAGTAATAATTACCAATAGTTAGTAATAATTACCAATAGTTAGTAATAATTACCAATAGTTAGTAATAATTATCAATAATTAGTAATAATTATCAATAATTAGTAATAATTACCGATAATTACCAATAATTAGTAATAATTACCAATAATTAGTAATAATTATCAATAATTACAAATAATTGGTAATAATTAGTAATAATTACCAATAATTAGTAATAATTAGTAATAATTAGTAATACTTACCAATAATATTAGTACTATGAAAATAATAAAAAATTTATATAATATTAAAATTATCAATATTTGTAACATGTTTTGCTTTATTCTCAACATATTTAATTCTTAAAGGGTCAATTTTTAGGTCTATCTCAATAAAAAGTTTGCGTCAGTCGTGTATGATCTAAACTCTATAATTATCCTAGCTTGAGTGTTTTTTCTAACAAATTATTCAAAACCAGTAATGCTTTTATATTTTATAGAGAAATATGGAACAACAAGGTCGTCAACAATCATTATTAGGTGACCGCATATGGATAAATCAACGTAGAAATCCAAACGGTTCTGGTTTAAATCCAGTATATGTAGAGGGTGTGGAGACTTTTTTATCATTTGCGGCATCAAATCCAGAATTTGTTTCAGAAGGCAAAATAAAATGCCCTTGCAGAAAATGTGCATTGAGAACGTTTGACACGTTTGACAAAGTGGGAGAACATCTCTTGCGTTTTGGTTTTCAACCAGATTATGTATTTTGGTATCAACACGGTGAACGCAGTTCCAGAGCAGGTGATACCAACTTGATTCCGGATCCATCCCGGTTTCAAGATTTAGTACATGATGTTGCAGGTTCATCTGTTCGTAGTTTCTGTCTCATTATAAAATATTTATTAATATTCTATTATTTTTTATTTTTGAATTATAATTCTATTATTATTATATTAATTAAAATAATTTATTATTTTTATTTGTGAATTATAATTCTATTATTATATTAATTAAAATCATTTATTAATATTTTATTATTTTTTATTTTTGAATTATAATTGGATTATTATTATATTAATTAAAATAATTTATTAACAATTTATTTTTTTATTTTTTTTATAGTATTTGCGACGGGATACTATTCCCGTCGCAAATAGTATTATTATTTTTTTATTTTTTAAAAAATAGTTTTTGCGACGGGCCCCGTCGCAAATAGTTTTTTACAAATATACGGAGTACTAGTTGCGACGGAGATTCTCCCCGTCGTGGAAAAGGGCTTTAGCGACGGACCCGTCGCAAAAAATTGTTATTGCGACACCGTTTTCAGCAACGGGTCATTTGCGACGGGATCCCGTCGCAAATGACCCGTCGCAAATACCTGTTTTTCTAGTAGTGTAGAACCCTCTCAGGTTGAGCAAGATAAACATTGAACAACACTTGTGCATATGAGTTTTACATTTGATCAAACTTCCTTAAATGAACAGATTGGAAATCAGGGAATAAATTCCATTTCAACAATCACTTAATTCCTTAGATATTCAAATCAAAGTTTTGTAAAAAACACTAAGATAACATGAATTTCCCAAAGCATTTGATTGAGCTCAAGGTTCCCAAGAACATTATAAAAATTCAAAAATCGAAAACAAAAACATCAAGTAACCCTAATTGATTCGTATCAGCTCCCCCATACTTTGATTTATCCACCCTCCATTTCAACTCATACAATATTAAAAAACTAACTACTTAAAAGGACACACACAACCTGAGTTTATTTGGGCAGTGACAATCATGATTAGTTTCTTGCTTGGTGCTTTTTTCAAACCTACAAGAAAAGCAAATAAAACTTTTATTTGACTAAAACTTAACTAAAGAAAAAATACAAAATAAAAGGAATGATAATCTTGGTATGAACCCCCCGAGATTTGTTACATTTATATTGTCCATAACTAAACAGTGACGATGCTTTATCCCCAATTTGGCGGGGGGATGAGGTTTCTATGATAGGAACCACTACATATTATTTTTCTCGATACCCATAAGTGGATACCAAGAGTGAGAACCCCCAAAGAAAGGAGAAGAAATGTCCGAACTCCTAAGAAGAGAAAGTGCGGGGGGGGGGGGTGACAAATGAGCTTCTTGTTGACTTTCATGGTGTCCTCCATGCGATACACATGCTGTTGTAGAGGAGACAATCACATCACCACGAGATCCTCAAGCTCTTTTTCTTTCTTGACCACCACCTCTTGGACGGTTTCTTCAGCACCATTCATGGATGGTTTCAAAAGTGTTAATTCTGCATGAAAAGCGTAAGGAAAATCATTTAATAATTCTATTCGATAAAGATTTAAAAAGAAAGAATTCAAATATGTATGATCCTCCTCATTTTCATTGGCTTGCAGGTTTATTTTAGTTTGCACATCCCCTAAGGCTTCTTCATCTTTGAATTCCACCACCATCCTTTCCTCGATCATAACACCCCGACCAAATTATCGGTCCGATTCGAAGTGCCACATAACTTCATGCGCGCCTCCCCATATGTAAGAGGCTGTCAGTTAGTGGTTAGGGTTTAAAGCACAACATGGAGAGACTATCCTTGGTGATCATTACCACCATCAGATAATAATAATATAAATATAAGCTGACAAAATAACACAATAGAGGATAACACAAATAAGTGCTGTAATAGATGTCATGCCAAGTCGTACAAGTGTAATCAAACCAAACAGACCTCCCAATGTGGTAGGTCAACAAGTATAACAGTGCAACTAGAAAAGACAGTAAATAAAAGTGCTGCGACAACTATCTAGAGTTTGTCCCGGTATCACGTCCATCTCTCGACACCAAGCTTCTTAGTAACCTGCTGTAGGGCCATTGCCCTTCTCCGGATCCCTGATCACGAAGTCTGCGCGCACACCGAGATGCTCGTGCATGATGTGAGTATAAACCTAGTAGGGTACCACCAATGTGTCCTTAACATAAGTGCACATGTATATAGAGGTGCATGACATGATGGAAAAGTAAATGCGCATACAGGCATACGATCAACTATGTACCGAGCGAGTATGCAACTAACCAAGCTGCCACAAACCTCGACCGTACCTGTTTCGGTGCCATGCCCGACGTATATCATATGCAGTTAATCTCATGGCTTAGATCATGTAAGTAACTTCGCCCGCCTTTATGGACAATGCACGTCCACCTTTAAGGAACAAGTCTACGCCCGCCTTTAAGGGTAAACCTTACCCATGACTCATGGTTACCTGCTCGCCTGCGATGGTGTACACACTTGGCACACCCGAATAATGGTCTCTCTCATATGCAAGGTTGTTCCCCATCGATTGATCATACCGACATATATGAACGCTTGCAATAGCGTATGACATCCTGAGACCACCACAACAGGATGCCTCCGACCGCCGACCTCCCGCGCGGGTAGACTCCCTCGCCTCCCCGACTGGCGCTTCTCCCGACCGGCCGACCGCCAGAGCGAGGCACTCTCCTCACCAGATGGTACACACACTTGGCACACCCGAATAATGGTCTCTCTCATATGCAAGGTCGTTCCCCATCTATTGATCATACCAACATATATGAACGCTTGCAATAGCGCATGACATCCTGAAACCACCACGACAGGACGCTTCCGGTCGCCGACCTCCCGCGCGGGTAGCCTCCCTTGCCTCCTCGACTGGTGCTTCTCCCGACAGGCCGACCGCCAGAGCGGGCACTCCTCACCGGACCACCCTGCCGACGAGTCTCCTCCTTGCAGCGTGCTTTTCTAGCCGCGAAGCCCCGTCGATGCTGCTCCCCGAGCCGGCGCACCTCCCTCACAAGTCGATCCCCCTCCCGTGGCGAGCGCAGTCCCGAGTTAGTGGGCTGCGGGGTATCTGGTCCGTTGTTGGGAGCGTCACAGGTCTAATAGTTATGAGAGCCAGTGCCATGTCATCCTGGAGGAAGGAGCATAGACGAACCTTTTTATTGAATGCTCTTGCTATCCTGTTCTGATGCCTCTCCAAGTTATGCAAGGCCTGAAGCCTATTGTAAGATCCTGCATTTTTCCAGGTACGTCTCTCTCTGAGTTTTTCGTTTTAGCCTTGTTGGTCGAGTCTTGTTCGGAGACAAAGACTCTTTGTTGGACTCCTCATGTGTAGTCTGCGAAGCCGTAAGTCTGACACCGTAAGTCTGACACCGTAACCCAGACACCATAACCCAGACACCGTAACCCAAACACCGTAACCCTGACATCGTAACCCTAACAGTGTAACCGTGACACCGTAACCCTGGCACCGCGACTCAGACACCGTAACCAGTTTCATATTTCATTAAGTCTGTGACATCGGTTCCTTGCTACTATCTCCAAGACACCATTCAAAGTTTTGACGAAGGACTAGACACCGTTACCTGAGACATCGTGATCCTGACACCGCATCTGTGCTACCGATTCCAGATCTCAACGCAACTGTGGCACCATGATTGTCTCACCGCTCAAAGGCAAAGGAGAAGACACCGTTTCCAAGTGACACCGTTTCAAGACAAACTGTGACATTGTTCCTTTAATCACTTCTCTGTCTTTTTCAAATTAATTTAAAATTTATTTTTAACGATCATATTTGAGTCATTTAATGACACTGACATAATTAATGTTTCTTTGTAGACATGTCACCTGACAATACGAGGTACGCGGTATAAGGTGTAGAAATCATGCTTCCTGTCGGCTCCAACACATGCACCCGAAATAAAAATAAAAGCACGAGACTCAGAGCCATAGACGAAGAGAGGGTTCGAAAAGTGAACTGTATGCAAGATAGAAGAACATCCATACACTGAAGAACACAAGAAGAATTCTCGATTCCTGAAGGCTAAACCGTTGTAGATCAGAACCTCAAACATTCTCGCAGCAACAACTTTATCAAGAATAAGAGTTGTAGAGCACATCTCATCTAACTGGAAACCTGAGCACGAGACTCACGACACTATGTTTTCACAGGAGGACTCGAAAATCACATCCGCAACATCTTACAAGTCCAGAGCTGCATAGAACAACACTCAGAGCATTTCCAGCCCTCTTTCATCATCTTTGCTATGTTGTGTACTATTTTTATTACTTTTCGAGCAGTGTGTGTATCTGTATTAAAACACACACCGTCTCTTGCATTAAATTGGAGGATACAAGATATCGTCACTCGAATATCTTTTTACACCGTGTTTACCCACGTATAACTGTGGAAGAGGTCCGGTGTGACCTGATTTGTTTTCCCACGAAGAATAGTGGAAGATGTCTTATGACCTGGACAGTCCTGTGTACTGTTGTTAATCCCGATCCAAGGTGTGGATCATGTTTATTAATATAAACTGCTTGGTGGCAGGTGATCACCAAGTGGAGTGGATTAAGTTTCAGCTTGAGACTGAACCACTTGTTTTATCCGCTGTGTTTCTATTTAGTCATTCTCTGTTTTAATTTATACCTCAGAATACTAAATTTTACTTTGATAGTTAGTCTTGAATAGTAGTTATAACTGTTTTGCCTTATTAGAGTAGTTTCAAAAGTTGTATCAATATTTCATATTGATACTATTGAGAATTAATCAATCTTCTAAGAAGCTGTTTGAGCAGTCAAACTATTATAATCTTATTACCTTGATTAACTGACATGTCTTAATTTTAATTGAGTGAATTTTGAAAGTAAACTTTTTAATAGAAATTTTTATAGGAACTCAATTCACCCCCCTCTTGAGTGTCCTACTCCGACCAACATTTGGTATCAAAGGAAGTTTTTAAAATCCCTGCTTTCAAAATTTTAAATTGTCAATCTGTTTAAAATATTTTCAAGTGTGATTTTAGTTGTGTTTTAAATATCTCTCAAAATTTCTGTTAGTTCTAAATTTTTAGAAAGTATAAGTTTTGAGATTTGGTCTTCAATTATAGATTAATATAAGATTACAGCTACTGATAGACACACATGAGATGACCCAACTAAGACTGCTTATAACAATAATTGCAAAGCCATGAATGCCTTATACTGTTCTCTAGGAGATGAATAATTTAACAGAATTTCTGCATGTAAAACAGCCTATGAAATTTGGGATACTATGTCTGCTTCGCATGAAGGAACTTCTTGTGTTAAGGAAATGAGACTTAACACATATACTATTAAATATGATAACTTTAAAATGAAGCATGATGCACCTATTTTTGACATGTATCTCAAGTTTAATGAAATTGTGAACACAATGATCTCTTTGGGAAGTGATGTTACAACCAAGGAGCAAATCATGAGAATACTCAGATGCTTACCAAATAGATGGAGAGAGACTTCTGTCTCAATTAGAGAATCTTGTGATATTAGTAAGATGCCAGTCAAAGAGTTGATAGACAAGTTGATGATGTATGAGGAAGAATTAAAAGTCAACAAGAAAAAGGAAGATGAACCAAAGAGAAAGTTAGTGACTTTCAAAACCACTACCTCTAAGAGTAAGGAGAAAGAAAGGATACAATCTCATTCTGACAGTACAAGCAATGCATATTCATCATCAGACAGTGACGAGGAAGTGACTCAATTAGCTAGACAATTTAAGAAATCTTATAGAAGAAAGAAATTCTTTAGAAAGCCTAACTTCAAAGGAAGATATGATCACAAGGGAAACTGGAAGAAGGATTGGAAAAGAAGTGACCAATCTGATGAAATAGTCTGTTATGAATGCAAAAGAAAAGGAGATGTAAAGACTGATTGTCCTAAGTTGAAATATAAGAAGAGATATGAGGACAAAGATAGAAAGTATAAAAAGGCCATGAAGGCAACATGAAGTGCTTCTAAGGACAGTTCAAGTGACTCAGAGTCTTCACATGATGATAAGTCTGATAAGACCAATATGTGTTTTATGACAAACACATCTGAGGTAACCTTAGATTATCCTGTACACAATTCTTACTATTCTGGAGATGAAAGTGATTATGAAAATATGAAAAGTGATGAACTATTTGAATACTGTAACATGCTGGAAGAGACATGCAATGAATTGAAAGATAAATATAAATCTTTAAAGAAACAACATGCTCTCATTGTAAATATTAAGTCTCAACTTACTACTAAAAAGGAAAAGAATGCTCAACTGCTCAAAGAAAACAATGAATTAAAAATGTCTAATGAGCAATTGAAGAAAGATCTAAAAAAGTTTACCAATGGAAAAAATACTCCTACTCAAATGCTTGGTAAACAGATAGCTTCTAAATACACTTCTGGTATTGGATATCAGTTTGGACAGAGAAACCTATCTAAAACACATTTTGTAACTAAATCTGGAAAATCTATTCTTCTACTTAAAAATCAAAATTCTGCTGCTAGTTCAAGTTCTGGACAATCCTTTCCTACTAGTTTTTATGGACCAAATAGAGTCTATTTTTCAAATATGTTATATAATGCTTATAGGAAACCTATGAAGCAAATGTGGGTTCCTAAAGCACTGATTACTAATGTCACTGGACCCAAATAAGTTTGGGTACCAAAATCTGTTTTTGTTTGATTATTTTGTAGGAAAGCTGTTTGAAGAGCTCATGTAAAAGCTTATTCAACTTGGACAATGGATGTTTTTTTGGACACACAAAATATTATTAAAAGGAAAGATTACAAGTGTCTGAAGGAGGAAATTTTATTACAGTCTTTTTCATAATAAGGAAGGAGCTCAACCGGTAAATCATCACTCCACGTAATGTCATGGTTGATACCCTTGTTGGCAAGACCATCAGCCACCATGTTTGCTTCCCGGTAGGTATGGGTGGCAATGTATCTGATCTCCTGGAGCGAGCTAAGACAATTCTTCCAACGCGCTGTAAGAGACCAGGCAAGGTGAACCACTCCATTCCAAATAGCTTGGATAATGGTGGTGGAATCACTTTCAATCCAAATATTATTCCAACCTTTTAGCTTAACGAAGTTGACCGCATGAATCACCGCCATCATCTCAGCCTCCAGGGCGGAGGCAGATCCACAGCCACCAAAGAAGCATCCATGAAAATGCCCAAGAGAGTCTCTGAAGATGACCCCACAGCCCGCATGACCTGGATTTCCTTTAGAAGCGCCTTCAACGTTGATTTTTATCCAGCCAGGAATCGGAGCTTACCATAACACTTCAAAGAAGCGCTTCGGTTGATTGTAGATCCCGTTGATTCTAAGCCGACGAAGGATGACAAAGTCACCAACCAAGTTAGCGCAAGAGGCTTTCTGAAGGGTGGACGCGTCCCTGATAGCAATAAGAATTCTCGCCCGACCAGCATTAAGATTGAGTGAGGCACTATTGTGGATAATCGCATTTTTATCATACCAAATAATGTGGAGGGGCTCTGCAACGACGAATAGGAAGAGATTTCTAATCTGAGGTGAAAGTTCCAGCTCCACACAACATTTGAGTAAAGAGCAAATAGAGTTAGCAAGTAACCATATGCAGTCAAAAATGTCAGTAACAAAATTCCAAAGAGCAGTGGCTGTGGCACAAGACAAAAATAAGTGATTGATGTCCTCCATATGTTCAAGACACATGACAGAAGATTATTCAAGCTTCAAGAATCTAATCTAAGATTGATGATGGGCATGTCACTTTTGGTGACAATGCTAAAAGAAAAATAATTGACTTAGACCAGATTGGTAACTCTAACTCAGTTTTAATTTCTAAAGTACTTTTTGTTGATGGAATGAAATATAATCTGCCTAGTATTTCACAATTATGTGATATGGATTTCATGTTAAATTTGAGAATGATGCCTGTAATGTTTTTAACTCTAAAAATGAACTAATATTTTCTGCTTTTAGAAATGAAAATGTTTATGATGTCAACTTAGATTCTTTAGTTTCTCAAAATGTTTCATGCTTAAGTGTATTTTACAAAGAATCTTGGCTTTGGCACATAAGACTAGGACACTGCAATATACACTCCCTTAGGAAGCTTACCAGAAAAGGCTTAATCAAAGACCTACCCAAACTTGAGTTTCCAAATGATAGTCTGTAATCCTTGTCAAAAGGGTAAACAACACAAAACATCTTTCAAACCAAAGAAAGAAGTTTTAACTTCTGAGCCTCTCGAGTTGGTTCACATGGATTTGTTTGGACCATCTAGAGTTTCTAGTTTAAATAGGAAGCAATATGTTTATGTTCTTGTAGATGACTATTCTAGATATACTTGAACTTTTTTCTTGGCTCACAAAAGTGAAGTCTGGTCTCATTTCACCAAGTATGCTAGGACTGTAGAAAATCTTAGTGAACATAGAATAAAATCTCTAAGTGACCATGGCCGTGAGTTTGAAAACCAAGAGTTTGAATCCTTCTGCTCACAAAATGACTATAGTCACAACTTCTCTGCCCCTAGGACACCTCACCAAAATGGTGTTGTAGAAAGAAGAAATAGAATCTTATAAGAAATTGTTAGAACCATGCTTAGCGAGTATGACTTACCCTATTTACTTTTGGGTAGAAGCTGTAAATACAACATGCTACATTATCAATAGAGTCTTAATTAGACTAATTTTTAAAAGAACTCCATATGAGTTGTGGAACAATAGAAAACTCAAGGTTAATTACTTCAAAGTTTTTGGTTGCAAAGTCTATATTCTTAATACTAAGGATAATCTTGATAAGTTTGCATCCAAGAGTGATGAATGAATCTTTCTAGGTTACTCAACCTCTACTAAAGCTTATAGAGTATTTAACAAAAGAACAAAATGTGTGGAAGAATCTATACATGTCAAATTTGATGAAACAGATCCACATGAACCTAAGACTTATTTAGAGACCATGTTATGAAGGAATCTGTTGAAAATTCCAGTTCTGGAAATTCTACAGATTCAAGCAACAATGAACCGAACATGTTGAAGAACCTGAAATTACTAGTTCTTTTTCTAGAGTTGTTAGAACTCTTAAGAACCATCCTTTAGATGATGTTGTTGGAGATTTGGATAAGAGAACACAAACTAGAGTTTCTCTTAGAAATCACGTTGAACATCAAGCTTTCTTGTCACAACTTGAACCTAAAAGCATCAATGATGAATTTTGGGTGATGGCCATGCAAGAAGAACTAAATCAGTTTGAAAGGAATAAAGTTCGGAAACTTGTGGATAGACCCAAAGACATCTCGACCATAGACACTAAATGGGTGTTTAGGTAGATGGAGCTGATAATATAGTTAGAAACAAAGTTAGATTGGTTGCACAAGGTTTTAATCAAGAAGAAGGATTTGACTATGAAAAAAGCTTTGCACCGGTAGCTAGACTTGAAGCCATTAGAATTTTGTTTGCATATGCGGCACATCTAAATTTCAAACTATATCAAAGGATGTCAAGAGCGAATTCCTAAATGAGTATATAGTTGAGAATGTTTTTGTTGAACCCTTTGGTTTTAAAAACCCTCACTTTCCAAATTATGTCTTTAAATTAACAAAATATTTATATGGTTTAAAGCAAGCTCCAAGAGCTTGATATGATAGATTAAGTAGTTTTCTTATTTTCAAAAGTTTTACAAAAGGTATAGCTGATCCTACTCTTTATAAAATGAATTTCTAAAGATGTTTTAGTTGTTCAAATCTATGTTGATGATATTATTTTTGGATCTTCAAGAAATTCTTTATGTATCGAGTTTTCAAAGATGATGCAAAATGAATTTGAAATAAGTTTAATGGGTGAACTAAAATTCTTTCTTGGATTTCAAATCTTTCAAAATAAGGAAGGTATTATTTTAAATCAAAGTAAATATACTAAAGACCTTCTAAAACATTTTGGCTTGGACATCACTAAAAGTAGTGATACTCCGATGAGTACTACATATAAGTTGGATCTTGATGAAAATGATAAATCTGTTGATCAAACCACTCATAGAGGAATGATTGGAAGTTTACTCTACTTAACTGCTAGTCGCACTACTGGAATTTGAGGTATTTGCGACATGCTAATTGCGACGAGATCCCGTCGTAAATACGCTTTAGCGATGGGGTCCCGTCGCAAATAGCCCGTTGTAGAAAACGGCGTCGCAAAAACTAGTTTTTGCGATGGGCCTGTTGCGAAAAATAGTATTTGCGACGGAGAACTTCACTGTTGCAAATAATCATCCGATTATATACATTATATATAAATAAACCTTTTGCAACGGTCCCTTGTGCCCGTCGCAAATACTATTTTAAAAATATATATTTAAACTATTTGCGACGGGAGTCCATCGCAAAAGGACCCGTCACAAATAATAAACAAAGTACAAAAAAAAATATTTAATAAAATTATGATTAATGAAAAAATAATATTAATATTATTAAAATAATAAAAAATAAAAAATATTAAAATTCTCAATATTCTCAAAAAAATATATAAAAATCACCAAATAATAATAATATTATTAGTAAAATAAACAAACATTAAAAAATATAATACTAAAAAAATATATTTAATAAAATTATGATTAATGAAAAAATAATATTAATATTATTAAAATAATAAAAAAATAAAAAAATATTAAAAATCTCAATATTCACAAAAAAATATAAAAAAAATCATAAAATGTTATTATTATTATTATTATTAGTAAAATAAACAAACATTAAAAAATATAATACTAATAATAAATAATAAAATATTAAAAATAAAAAAATTAAATTATGCAATATTCGCACCAATATAAAAGACAAACTGTAAATAGTTTATATTACAACAAATCTTGAATTCAAATGTTTTTAACATAAAAAAAAATCACTGGGGGGTCGTCTTCTGGAGAAGGTGGATGAGCTGTAGGAGATGGTGAAGGAAACTCTCCCTAAACTACGAGTCGGACGACGCATATACTTCATCTGCTCGTGATGCTGTTACTGCTGCTGCTGCTGCCATCGACGCATATCCTCCTCGTACTGCTGCTGCTGCTACTGCCATTGACACATTACTATTTATTACTATTTATTACTATTTATTGCTAATTATTGCTAATTATTGATATTTATTACTAATCATTACTAATCATTACTATTCATTACTATTTATTAGTAATTATTAGTAATTATTACTATTCATTACTAATTATTCCTAATTATTCCTATTTATTACTATTTATTACTATTTATTACTATTTATTTCTATATATTGATATTTATTACTATTTATTACTAAATATTGATATTTATTCCTATTTATTCCTATTTAGTACTATTTATTACTAATTACCCCTAATTATTACTAATTACTCCGAATTATTACTAATTAGCGTTAATTACTATTAATAACTACAAATTACAGCTACTAATTACTAATTACCACTAATTATTAATATACAATACTAATTATCGTTAATAATTATTAATTATTACTAATTATTAAGAATTAGTATTAATAATTTCAATTTATTATTACAAATAAATACTGATAACAAAACAATTTAAATCTAATTTAATTACAACTAATTAACAATAATTAAAATTAACATAAAAAATGAAATAAATAATAAATTAAATAAAATATAAATATCTTTAAACTTGATCTCCTATTGATGTAGACGAATTCATAACTTCATAAAAAAACTAACACAGAGAAATTTTCACTCTAAAAATAGAGTTTAGAGAGAGAGGAAGTGAGAATTCAGGGGAAGAGAAGGAAAAACAGTTGAGGGTATATATAGGTTAGATTAGTTGCGACGGTACTATTTGCGACGAGATTCCCGTCGCAAATACCTTTGCCCACATTAATTACTGTCGGCGGTTAAAATGATATTTGCGACAGGACCCGTCGCAAATAGTTGTCTGTCGACACACTTTTTGCGACGGGACAACATCCCGTCGCAAAAACATATTTATCACCGCTGGTATTTGCGACGGGGGAATCACCTCGTCGCAAATAACCTTCCCGCAGTTTGGCGCACAAATTGCGCCAAACCGCGCCTTACTTTTTGCGACGGGACCCCAAATCCCGTCGCAAATAACCAATTATTTGCGACAGGTCAAACCTCCCATCGCAAATAACCTCTGGGACTGACTATTTGCGACGGGAATAATTCCCGTCGCAAATAGCCCGTCGTAAAATGCTATTTTTCCCATAGTGTCGCCCTGATATTATGTTTAGTGTTTGCATGTGTGCACGTTTTCAAGCAAACCTCAAAGAGTCTCATTTAAATGATGTTAAAAGAATTTTTAAATACCTCAAACATACAACCAATTTAGGACCGTTCTATCTTAGAGGACAATCATTTGACTTAGTTAGCTATTCCGATGCCGATTTTGGTGGTTGTAAGTTAGACAGAAAAAACACATCTGGAACATGTCATCTTTTAGGCAAGTCTCTAGTATCACGGTGTGGTAAGAAACAAAATTTTGTTGCATTGTCTACTGCTGAGGCTGAATACATAGCTGCTGGTAGTTGTTGTGCACAAATTTTGTGGATGAAGCACACATTACTAGACTATGAATATCAATTCATATATGTACCTATAAATTGTAACAATACAAGTGCTATTAACATTTCAAAGAATCCCGTTTCACACTTCAGAACAAACATATTGATGTAAGACATCATTTTTTGAGAGATCATTATCAAAAATGTGATATCACTTTGGAATTCATTGGCACTGAACACCAGCTTTCTGATATATTCACCAAATCATTAAATTCTGAAAGGATAAATTACATCATACATGAATTAGGGATGATAAGTCTTAAGTAAAAGGTTTACAGTCTCGAAGTTACTGTCTCACATTTACTGTTTCATAGTTTACGGTTTCATGATTCACGGTTTCACAAGTCACTGTCTTGGAATTACTGTCTCACGTTTACGGTCTTACAGTTACAGTCTTACACTTGCCGTCTCAATGATACGGTCGCACCGTTTGGAGTCACACCGTAATGATGATACCGTGACAACCTGTGCTGGTCTCACTGTAATGAATTAATTTTTTTTATTTCTCGTATCGCTGTATCAATTATTTTATTATTTTTATACCGTGCATTTGTGTTTGCGACGTTTGGACTTCCTAAATGATAAAAACCTGATGTTCGTCACTTCTCTCTACTCGAGTTCTTCTCTCTTGAAACCGAAACCCTTCTTTCTCAAACCTCCTGCCCTCCTTCAACTCTTTCTCCTTCTCGAACCTACGTTGGATGCCCAAAATGAAGCGACCTTCTTCGACTCTTGTGGAGCGAAGGTCTCAGAAGAAAGTGAAAAGGACTCTGAAGATAATGCCTGAAAGGACTGCTGAATCCAGGCCTTGCTAATCGAATTGCAGTACCAGAGAAAGAAATATGTCCGAAGTGGCTGCTGATAAGTTAGTCACTAATCTTGAAAGTTTTGGATGAACAAGGCTGATTGAAATGGTTCACTTAAGAGAAGCAACCCATCTATCCGAAGCTTGTTTCCCAGTTTTATCAATATCTTTAGTACTCCTGTGAGTCGACAAATGATTTTGTTGTTAGAAGTTGGATAAATGGACAAAGGTGTGCCTTTTCATCCAGGTCGTGGGCTGCCTATCTTGAAATACCGCATGGGGGAATTTGTGAGGATCATCATCGATGACCTTCTCCTCCTAGTGATGTTTTTAACCTAGAAGAGGCATTGAGAAGCCTAACTGGAAATAAGAAAAGAAGGACAATTGCAGTAGAGTTAGATGGAGAGACAATGCTGCTGTTCAAATTCATTCAAAATCTTATTTGTCCAAGGAAGGGAGATTTCGCAACCTTGAAGTATCAAGATATATTTTTGATACATCTTATGAAAAACGACCACAAGATCAACTTATGTAAGTACATCATTCTGCACATCAGTGATATGATCAAGACTACTTCAAAATCAACCTCCCTGTTTTATGCAAGATTTATTTCTGCAATGTTGTCTGCCAAAGGAGTAGTTGGATCAAATGAAGAAGTTATTGAAGATTATGAGTTTTGTATCTCTAAAGATACAATCAGAAGGATGAAAATTAATTGGAATCCTTGGAAACAATCTTGGGTGGAAGACAATGAAAGACTATATGAGAAGTTTAATCCAATTGAGAATCCTTCAAGACCTAAGAACAAATCTGACCCTGATCTGGAACCTGATGAGGTTGTTGAATATTCAAGTGAAGAAGTAGGAGATGCAAAAACTACACCTGAGGACAAAACTGTCTTAGAGGAAGAAGACAATAGCCTACCTGACCCACAAGCTGTTGAGGAGATAGTTGCTAGAAAAATTATTGCTGAAAAACGACCTGCTGCTGGTGTAGAGGAACAAGCTGTTCCTGAGGAACTTTTAGAAGAACCTGTTGAGGAAAAACTTGTTATTGAGGAAGGCCCTGCTGCTGTGGAACAGTCAGAAGAACAAGCTGAACCTGAATTTATTCCTTCTGCTGAGGAAAGGATGGAGCAGGATTTTGAGTTAGCTAAAGAAGTGGTTGAACCTGTCAGAATAGAAGAAATGGAATTAGGCAAAGCGACTGAGTCTCTTATTCCCAACAGAGAAGCACCTGTTGAGGGGGAGCAGAATCCCATTTTGGAAAGTACTCAAGTGCAAGATTCTATTGAGACAATCCCAATGGACGCTGTGTATAAATTCCTCAGCTACTTTGATGTCTCTAACTCTCAGTTGGCTTTAGTGAGAGAAATTGATCTCACACAACCTTTCAATTGAAACCTATTTCTGTATTAGAAGTCATACCTGCTAAGGAACCAGAGGCTGTTTCAGTTTCTACACTTGAAGTTGCACAAGAAACTCCTAGATTTGTGAACCATGAGGATTTAAAAGCTTTTGGTGAAAGTATGATGATTGGTTTTGAAAAACTATTGAATTACCAACCTACTCCTATAACTCGTCTAAGTGAACAGGATGCTGACATGCTCTTGGAGAAACTTATCTGGCAAACCCAACCAAGGATGCTGTATGAAATTCAAGAAGCGAGGATTGAAAATCAGCAATTAAGTGGGGAAGTGAAATCTTTAAAATCCGTGATTGAGGAACTGAGGAAGGAATTTTAGACTCCTGAACCCCCCGTTGCTCGTTTCAGCATAGAAGATGCATAAAAAATTGCTAAAAAGGTTGTGATTATGATACAACCTAATTTGGTCTCTGTTGTTGAGAAGGTAATTGCAAACAATGCCAAGTTGGCAAATGAAGTTCGAGGATTGATATCCTCAATCAATGAGTTGCCTGGTGTTTTTAAGAACTTTTTTGAGACTGTTCTCAAGAGCCTTCCTGCACCCTTTATAGTCATCTCAACTCCTTCCTCTGCTAAACTTGGTCAACCATCTCAACTATCAGATAGTGCGGTACTCAAAAAGGCGATTCAAGAAGAGCTTCAGTCTTTAAAAGGTCAGTCTGTTCAGGAGAGCCTCTCCTAGATTGTACAAAACAGTGAGCATGTCCATGCCATGGTTTGACTGTATTCAAAGGAAGCCTCTATGGCCTATGATGAAATTACTAAAAAGGTTGATTTCTACTTCAAGAGGATCTATACAAAGCACCAACTGACTAGTCATTTCAAGTACCTTGTGAAAAATCTCAAAATGTCTCTGACTCAAGCTTTTAAGGACCAAGTGCAGAAAATGAAAGAGTTCACACCTACTTTGGAAAAGTTTATTGAGAAGAAGGAAAATTTTGAAAAGGCTATGCAATATGGAGGTGAAGTCATCACTGATTTTATCAATTTGTTAAAGCCTTATCTCCATGTGCAAAGCACTGCAATAGTGGCTCCTACAGCTGCCCCTTTGCGGCCTGGCTCAACCCCTTCCTCCTCCACTGCCTTTGCTTCTGCCTCAATGTCTGTATTCAGGCTCCGAGCCAGATCAGACCTATCATTTTTGAGCAATCGTTGCCTCGGTCTTCAACCAAACCAACTCTGGCACCTTCTGTTTTTGAAGGAATACCTCTTCCCTCTCTCACAATTGGCTCAACCCCATCTACCACTTCTCCCTCTACTCCTGTGTCTCCTCCTGATGTTTTTGCCAAGGGGAAAGAAAAGACTGCTGACCCTGAAGAGAAGTGAAGGATGTCTTTTTGATAGGGATATTTTGTATTTTGCCTTATGCTTTTTGATAGGGATATTTTGTATTTTTCCTTATGCTTGTCATGCCCTTATCTTTCTATCCAATACAATGCCTTTATCTTTCTATCCAATACAATGCCCTTATCTTTCTATCCAATACAATGTGCACTACTGGTTTATTTTTTTCTTTTTTTCTTTTTGATAATCCCAAAAGGGGGAGAATGAGAAAAGACATTTAAATCTCGTTTAAATCCCATGATTTGTGATCATCAAAAAGGGTGAGATTGTTGGACTCATCATGTGTTAATCATGTTTTAATGCTCACAAATCATGTTAACCTTGTTTAACCTATCACAAATCATGTTTGAATCTCGTAAACTATGTTTGATCTTGTTCTATAATGTTTTATTATATTAATGTTTAAGTTTAATCCATTCTGTGAATATTATTTCTTAATACAGTTTACAAATACTTGGCTAAGTCTGTGAAACCGTAAGTCTGACACCGTAACCCAGACATTGTAACCCTAACACCGTAACCCCGACACCGCGATTCAGACACCGTAATCAGTTTCATATTTCATTTAGTCTGTGACACCGGTTCCTTGCTACTATCTCCAAGACACCGTTTGAAGTTTTGACAAAGGACTACACACCGTTACCTGAGACACCGTGATTCTGACACCGCATCTGTGCTACCGGTTCCAGATCTCAACACAACTGTGGCACCGTGACTGTCTCACCGCTCAAAGGTAAAGGATAAGACACCGTTTTCAAGTGACACTGTTTCAAGACAAACTGTGACACCGTTCCTTAATCACTTCTCTGTCTTTTTCAATTTAATTTAAAAGTTATTTCTAACGGTCATATTTGAGTCATTTAATGAAACCGACATAATTAATGTTTCTTTGTAGACATGTCACCTGACAGTACGAGGTACGAGGTGTAGAAATCATGCTTCCTGTCGGCTCCAACACATGCGCCCGAAATAAAAATAAAAGCACGAGACTCAGAGCCATAAACGAAGAGAGAGTTCGAAAAGTGAACTGCATGCAAGATAGAAGAACATTCATACACTGAAGAACACAAGAAGAATTCTCGATTCCTGAAGGCTGAACTGTTGTAGATCAGAACCTCAAACATTCTCGCAGAAGCAACTCTAACAAGAACAAGAGTTGTAGAGCACATCTCATCTAATTGGAAACTAGAGCACGAGACTCACGATACTCTATTTTCACAAGAGGACTCGAAAATCACATCTGCAACATCTTACAAGTCCAGAGCTGCATAGAGCAACACTCAGAACATTTTTAACTCTCTGTCATCATCTTTGCTCTGTTGTGTACTGTTTTTATTACTTTTCGAGCAGTGTGTGTATCTGTATTAAAACACACGCTGTCTCCTGCATTAAACTGGAGGATACAAGATATCCTCACTTGAATATCTTTTTACACCGTGTTTACCCACGTATAACTGTGGAAGATGTCTGGTGTGACCCGGTTGTTTGTTTTCCCACGAAGAACAGTGGAAGAGGTCTTGTGACCTGGACAGTCCTGTGTACCGTTTTTAACTTCGATCCAGAGTGCGAATCAAGTTTATTAATATAAACTGCTCGGTGACAAGTGATCACGAAGTGGAGTGGATTAGGTCTCGGCTTGAGACTGAACCACTTGTTTTATCCGCTGTGTGTTTTTATTTAGTCCTCTGTTTTAATTTATATATCACAAAACTAAATTTTGCTTTCATAATTAGTCTTGGATAGTAGTTATAACTGTTTTGCCTTATTAGAGTAGTTTCAAAAGTTGTATCAATATCTCATATTGATACTTCTGAAAATTAATCAATCTTTTGAGAAGCTGTTTGAACAGTCAAACTATTATAATCTTATTACCTTGATTGACTGACATGTTTTAATTTTAATTAGGTGAATCTTGAAAGTAAACTTTTTAACATAAATTTTTATCGGAACTCAATTCACCCCCCTCTTGAGTGTCTTACTCCGACCAACACTCTTTATTGGAGAAAATGACTTAAAGTTCGGAGATGTATGCTTGTTTGAGTTAATGGAGTCCGGTTATAAATGAGACTAAGTGTTAATATGGGTTCTTGGCCAGTTGAGAAGCTTTAAAGTTTGTTTGGGTTGTTTAAAAGGAAAATGGGCTGAAAAATCTACTGCGAAACATTTACACATTGTGTAAAGGTATTACACGTCGTGTAATTGTTCAAGGGTTTTAATAAAATAAATATGAGGCGATGAGTTTTTCATCGAATTCCATTAAAAATATTTACATGATGCGTGGCCACATTACACGCAGTGTAAATGCCTGACCTGTAATTTTAAACATGCCGCGCGGTTGAAATTCATTCTATTTCATTGCAGCTCTTCTCTTAAACCTAGGGCATTCTCCAAGCGGTTTTGGAGTGCCAACCCCCCTTTCAGACATTCTGTTTGCGTCTTCAATCCCTGGTAAGTTCCTTTGGTTAGGTTTCTTCTTTCTTCCCTTTGGTTCTCCAAACGTTGTGGTGAAATCCTTTGGCCGATTGCGTTGTTGGTTTTGATCTTGATCAATTTTGATCTAGGAACCTCCTTGTAATCATCCGTACCTTCTTCCTCATGGGCGTTGACCGTTGAAAGCGTTGTTGGATCATCAGTTAAAGGCAGGGGGTCTAAATCTTAACCATATGGTTTGATAAATGCCAAGTTTATGTAATATTGTGATTGCGTTGGCGTGGTGTGCGCCAAAATCCATTTAATAAATGAATGAGATTATCCCTTGAAGCCCTTGTTTGCAATTGACATCTGGCCTGACTTATGACTACCCATTGGCTGAGCAAACTTTCGAATATAATTGAACTGGTTATTGACTTAAAATATGTTTAGCATTATATGTGATCTGGGGTGTTTTCTTGTTATAGAATCCCTAAATTGTGGCTTATTGCTTATTGATATAATTGCTAATCAATTGTGAATTGAATTGCAAGTGACATATGAAAGAATAATGGTAATTCACATAATTAACCATTGAGATATATGATGTGATATTGTGATATCCATGCTGTATGACAGAAATTGTCTTCTATGCTGTAATGCTTATATATCGGGCTCAACCCCGACACTTGCACACTTATATGCCGCAATGCTGATATTGAGTGGGCTTGGCCTAGTCTATGTTGTAATGCTTATAGAGAGCGAGCTATGCCCAATCCCATGCTGTAATGATTATAGATCTTTGATTCGGAAATGTTGTAATGCTTATAGGGCTTTGACCCGGATTGATTGTTGTGACCATACCATGGTTATATGGTCGTGGTTGACATGACTATAAGACATGCTCAGAGATATTTTGACATGACGCCAAAACACGTTATTTTACCTTGGTTATATGATTGTGGTTGACATGGTTGTAAGACATGCACAAAGATATTCCGACAAAGTGCCGAAACAGGTTGTTATATTTATTTAATTATTGAATTAATTAATACACTTCTTCATTGCCTTATTGCATACACTTCTTTGGTTTTGTTTAGCCACGATGACGTCGACCTACCGAGTTATACTCACACCCTATTTGGGTCGCTGTTTGGCACCCGAGCAGATTATGTGGATGCAGGTTTGGACAAGAGTAACGGACCTTGCTGTTGATTGCTTGTTTTCTGTTGGGTTGAAGTTTGGAGATGAGACCGACGTGGGGTTCGGGACCCGAGACTTTGAGTCTTTCATTTGAGTCTGTTAGTCCTTTTCTCGTATCGTTCTAGCATGACATTTAGTTACATTCTAGCACGTCATTACGTTATTCCTTTATTATTTATTGGATTATTCAGTTAGCTTTTATTGTTGTCTTTCGTTGTGTGTATACTTTGATTATATTTCCATTTTATTATGAACTGTTCTACTGCTATGACACTTCATACCGAGGGTATAGTCTCCCCACTATACTTTTTACACTCTCGTTGCTAGTCGAAAGCCTCTGGCATACGAGGAGTTGCGCTTGAGATCTCGTAACCAACCCTTTCGACCACGTGAGAGTGTCGGATTGGGGGACATTACACCAGTTTTCCTCGAGAGCTTCAAACTTAGCTAAACAGACTTTTGCCATTCTGCGTGGCATTTACTAGTCATAAACAGCTGTTCAAAGCGACAACAACTGAACTTCAATGGGTAGAACTGCCTATGTTCCATACACTAGGTAATATGGGGTTGCTTGGGTGGAATTTCGAGTTGTCATTCGATAGGCCCAAAGGGCATTGAGGAGCTTGTCGGGCCAACTCTTTTTGTTTTGACATACTATTTTTTGCAAGATGTTAGAGAGAGTTTTGTTGAACGCCTCAATCTGCCCATTTGCCTGTGCATGGTAGCAAGAAGTATGGTTGTGCCAGATGTTGTACTTGACTTGCAATTTCTTCAGCTCGACAACCCGAAAGTTGGTGTCGTTGTCTTTGAGAGTAGTCTGAGGAACTCCAAATTGATGGATGATGTGAGAGCTCACGAATTCGATCATAGATCGAGTTTTGACTTTCTTAAGGGGAACCACTTTTTCTCACTTGGGAAAGAAGTCTGCTGCGGTTAAAATGAACCCGCACTGTCGAGTTATCGCTGGTGGGTATGGTTCCACAACTTTGAGTCCCCACATTGCAAAGAGCTAGGAGTACTTGGCAGTGCGGAGAAGCTCTAACGGTCGATGCATGAAGTTAGCATGGATCTGGCAGTCGTGGACCATGGTGGGCCAGAAGTAACCCAACCTTCGAATTTGGTGGGAGAGCTTCAATCCTGCTTGATGGGCGCCACAAGACCCGACATGGACCTCTTGCATAACCCGAGGTATCTTGTCTCCTTGGGTGCAATAGAGGAGAATTTCATCAAACCCATGTCTGTAGAGGGTTTGCTCCAGGTTAGGCCCACTCTAGAGGGAAAACCACGCTGCACGTCGACAAATTCATTCACTTGACTCGGTCTGGTGGGAGAATGCCACGCTAGAGATACTAAGTGAAGGGAGTCGTCCAATCGGGCGTTCCCTTGACTGTGGGTGGATTGGAGGATTCTGGCATAGAAGCATCAACAACCAGCTGATTCATCTATCGGTTGCCATCATCTGAAGTGGTGGGGGTGATACCCTCCGATGTGCCACATGAATGACTATGTCATCTTGGTCGGGCTCTGCGAGGGATGCGACCAGACCTGCCAATGCATCGACTTGACCGTTCTGCAATCGAGGAACATGGGTCATCTCCGTCTGGGAAGGGAATTGAGCCATTAGCTGACATGTACGTTCCAATAGGGGCACAAGCTCTTGCTTTCTGACGATGTACTCACCCTTGATCTGTTTGATGACTAGTTCAGAGTCTCCCTTCACGTGTAAACGAGGGACATGAATCTTGAGGGCTAACTCGAGACCAGTAATAAAGGCCTGATACTCTACCTCATTGTTGGTAAAACCTTTTGACAATAGGAACGAGTATGACAAGACGGCCTGTGTCGGAGTGATGAAAACGATCCTCAGACCTACCCTATTAAGCTTGGGGTTGTTGAGCCTTTTACCGGTTGGGCTTCGGGAGACACCATCAAAATGCATATGCTAACACGATACAACCTGATCCACTGAGAGAATAACTTCATATGAGAAATCAACATCCTGGGGTAGTTCTTTGGGGACTGGATGTGCGATCAGAAAGTCTGCCAGTGCCTGACCTTTAATGGCCTTATGTGGGACAAACCTGATGTCAAATTGCCGGAGGATCACCGCCTAGCGTGCCAATCACTCCGTCAGTATGAGACAATTGAGGATATACTTTAGTGGATCCACTCAGGACACCAATTGTATCTCACGATGCTGCAACTAATGTCGTAGCTTATGCATCACAAAAACAAGTACGAGACAACTCTTCTCGATGGAGGAGTATCTGGTCTCAGTGTCGAGGAGCATGCAACTGAGACGATATAAGCTATTTTCCCTACCCTTGTTGTTTTTTAGGCTAGAAGGGCGCTGAGGGACTGTTCCAAGGTGGTCATGTAAAGGACTAAAGGCAGTCTGACACTACTCATCCCACTGACAAACAATGCCTTTTTCCATGAGCCTCGTGAAGGGTTACACATGCTGGTCATATTTGCAATAAATCGGCGTATGTAGGTTAAGTGGTCTTGAAGGCCCTGTAATTCCTGGAGATTTATCAGGGGAGACATTTGATTGATGACCTTGATCTTTTCTGGGTCAATCTCAATGCTTCCGTACCTTAAGACAAAGCTAAGAAACTTTCCAAAGGCAACCCCAAATGCGCACTTCAAGGGGTTCGTCTTCAAGCGTTAGGAGCGGCGGAAGTCGAACACTTTCTCAAGATCCTTGAGATGGTTCTGATGCTAGCGAGATTTGACCACCAGATCATCGATGTAACATTCTACCAATGTCTCAAGAATTGGCTTGAAGTTGTGGTGCATGATTCGTTGGTAAGTGACCCCAACTTTTTCAAGTCAAAAGACATCACCTGATAGTAGAAAGTTCCTTAGGGTGCCCTGAAGGTAGTAAAATCATCCTTGCGGGGCATATAGATTCGATTATACTCAGAGTACCCATCCATGAGAGAGGGCCCGAAACCCAGCTGTAACATCGTTCAACAACTTTGTCATCGAAAGGGGAAAATCATCCTTCAGACAATGACAGTTGAGGTCCCGAAAGTTGATACATACTTTGATCTTCAAAATTTTCTTTATGACTGGGACAATGTTGGCTAGCCACCTGGGGTCACTATTACAAAAAGTATTTATCACCTCGGCCTTTTCAACCGACGTGCAAATCCATGTATATTGATTTATCACGTCGGTTATCCTATAACCAATGTGATAAAGCACATTTTTACGCCGGTTATAGGATAACTGATGTGATAAAGAAAATCTCATTGCTTTATAACGTCAGTTATAAACTAACCGACATGGTAAATCAATTTATCACGTTGGTTTCTATATAATCGACGTGATAAATCTAATAAAAATATCTTTATAACGTCGGTTATATAATAAACGATGTGATAAATCATTTAGAATTTTATGAATTCCCGTTTTGAGTCATTTCAGTGTTTTTTCGATTGGGTGAAAGCAGACTCAATTCTCTCTCACGCGAAAACCCTAACCTCGTTTCTTTGATCCAGTGACCTCCAACCTCATTTTCCACCTTCATACATCCTCATTTTCGTCGGTGCATTCGATTCGATCGACTCTCAACTCTCAAGTAAGCCTCACACACATCACTTTCGGTCGTTCCATGTCGCGGATGCCCTGACTCTCTATTTTTTGATTTCGTTTACTAAAATCTCGCATTACCATCTTGTTTAATCTCCTCATGTTATCTCATATATTCCTTTTACATGTATCCATGTTTCTAATGATAATTTTGCGTCTCTTTTCATCATGGTGGATTATTTCTCATGGGGGTACATCTTAGGATGACTATTGGTTAGGATGTGTGTTGAATTAATATATTTTCTTTGGAGGGGCCTTTTGTGTGGATTGTGGATGGCCATTCTAGGTGAATAAGGTAGGTGTTTTATGCAATTCCTTTATTTTACCTATCATGAAATGCTTGGGCTTTGTGAAATGTTTTCAAAATTTTCTTTACATGGAATAGAGGGTGTTGATAGATTTCATTTTCTACTAAAATGTTATGTATGCCATGTTTTTTTTTGAAAATTAATATGAGGATATTTTCAAATGAATTTGATGATAAAAGAAGGGTTTTGACTCTTTTGATTTCTGATGAATATAACCCATTTTTAATGGTTTATTTTTAATTAAAGAGTTTTTTTGGGTTTGAACTAACTAATACGAGTGGTATGCTTTGTTTATAAAGTTTTGACCCTTTTTTGGTTTTCAATGGATGGTTGTAACTTTGTTTTCAAATTTGGCTTCAAAGGCTTGTTTGATACCATATAAAAAGGTTTTATTGATGTTGTGATACCCTCATTTGTTATCCCCTTGGTATATAATATGTATTGTATAGACTTTTTACCTCGATGAGAAGTTTTATATCATTACATGATACTTTAATAAACGTGAAAAGAGGATATTTCTTGAGAGGGTATTTGACATGAGATGAGATTTATTTATTATGGTTTATTTTTTATAAATGTAAGAATCATGTAGTTTCTTGTTGATAGATCAATCCACTTTGACTAGGTTTTAGGAACTCAGGGTAATTAAGTAAGGGATCAAGTTTATGCTCCATGACTATAGATTTTTTTATGATAAGTACCTCATTTTAAATTATGCTCAATCTAGAAACCTTATTAGCAATGTATATCATGTATCTCATACTAGTATGACAATAATGTATTATAGTACGAGTTGGGAAAATTATTATGGCATCATAGATGGAAATTAGCCGATGGATCAGTATTCCACTTGTTGATATTGAAAATATTATATTTATAGATCATGCAAATCAATATTGTGATGGCCTAGTTATGGGTTTTTAGTCATTGAAAATTACTATAGGGCTAGATCAAAAACCATGGGGGGGGGGGTATGAATTGATCAACAACAAACCAATCATGGGTTCTTATTTTAGATATTACCTATAAAGAATTAATTGAGTTAGGGAAATATCATTAAATGTATGAGAATTAGCATAGATTTTCGATCCCCACACCAATTTCATTTTCATTCCATATGGTTCCCTAACCGAATCCATTATCGACAAAACAACTTACAACCTTGATGAATGTGCATATCTAATATCCCAGTGAGTGTATATTAGATTCCAAAATTTATAGTCTAATTATATTTTCTTTTGTAAATTATTTCCATGCATATCTTTTTATGATTTACCATTTATATTTAAACTTATCTTCAATTATTGTATATAATTTATAATTATATTTTTCAAATACGCATATATTTGTTTTATATTTCAAAATTATGTTACTTTTAAATTATGACATATTTCATATAAATATAAAATTGGTTTATCTTGACAAGATATATATTTTTGATATTTGTTATAGGTAATAATGAGTCGAAGTTGGATTACGACACTTCAAATGAGTGATGAATACGAGGAAGATGTTGCTGCTTTTTTGGAATTTGCTGTTAGTTTGGTGTAACCCGATCCGTTCTGGATGTTGTTGGGCCGAATGCTTTCGGCCTATACTGCACACCTGGTCGCAACTCTGACCGATATCGACAGGGTACTGTAGTAGTGCGAACTTTGGAGTCAATAGTATTGTAGCTTCTTGGACTTCCTGTTGCCGGCCATGGTAGCACTTTTGACTTAGGTGACTACCTTTCACTGTAGCGATGCAGACTTCCAGCCTCCTTTCACTGTTGCACAACGGACTTTCTGACGGTTGGTGGAATATTTCTCTGTTCATCTCATTAGCCCATTTTGGCTAGGTTTTTGTATATCAGAAACTTTGCGAAATCTCTCTATAATTTGTGCTCCTGACATATAGTGAAATTCTGCCTCTCTGTGGACGTAGGGATTATTTCCGAACCACGTAAATCCTTGTATTCTCGTTTTTTTCCTTTTACTCTTCTCCAAATTTTTTCTTTCTGTCGTTGCGACTCTCGACGTTTCCGCATCATTTGCTAAACGAAATGTTCCAAACAACGACATGTTTTTTTTGTCCATGTCTGAAATGTTTAAATATGAAGAAGTTGAAAAGTGGAGAGATAAAAAATCATTTAATTTGTCATTGTTTTAATCCAAGTTATAGTTCTTGGATTTGGCATGGTGAAACTGGGCAGAATTTCAGATTAATTGATGATGATGCTTTGCAAGATGATAACTCTGATGAAATTGAAGAAGTGATTCATTATATTGAAACAAAGCAAATTGAGAAAGAACCGGCAATTGAGCACCTATATGGTGATGTTGAAAAACTATTGTATCCTGGTTGTAAGGAATTTACGGTTTTATCGTCAGTGTTAAGATTGATAAACTTGAAGACAAAACATGGTTGGAGTGACAAAAGTTTTATTGATTTGCTACAGTTGTTGAAAGATATTCTTCCTAAAGACAATGATTTTTCTGATTCACATTATAAAGCGAAGAAAATACTATCCCCGATGAGATTAGGGTACAAAAAAATACATGCCTACCAGAATGACTGTGTGCAATATAGGAATGAATATCAATTTCTGTCAGGGTGTCCTAAATATGGGACATCACAGTATAAGTTGAAAGAAAAATCACAGGCTGGTTTAGAGGTTACAGAGACTCCTACCAAGACATTTTGGTATCTTCTTATAATTTCTCGTTTGAAACGTTTAGTTGCTAATTCACATGATGCAAAAAAGATTAAAATGACATGCTGATGAGCGGATATGTGATGGAAAAATATGTCATCCAGCTGATTGTCCACAGTGGAAGGAAATTGATCACAAGTTTCATATATTTGGAAATAAAGTTAGAAATCTTAGACTTGGACTGTGCATGGATGAAATGAATCCATTTCAAAGGCTTAATAGCACACATAGTTCATGGTCTGCTTTATTGGTAATTTACAACTTATCTCCTGAATTTTGTATGAAGCGCAAATATGTCATGTTGAGTTTAATGATCTCTGGACCAAAACATCCCAAAAATGATATTGATGTTTTTCTGTCACCATTAATTAATGATTTGAAACTCTTATGAGAGGATGATATTATGGTGTATGATTCTTATAAAATGGAATATTTTCAACTGTATACATTGATTATGTTCACTGTAAATGACTTCCCTACATATGCAAATTTGTCTAGATACAGTGTTAAGGTGCATAAAGCGTGTCCAATTTGTGAACAGACTTCATATTATCAACTGCATCATGGGAGAAAAACAATATACACGGGTCATCGAAAGTTTTTGTCTATGGATCACTCTTATAGAAGATTGAAAAATGCATTTAATGGCTTGCAAGAATGTGATATTGCTTCAAAACCTTTATCCACTGATCAATATTTTGAGAGGGTGAAAAACCTTGATGTGACATTTGGAAAGACACATAAATCTAGTAATGATAGAAATATTTGGAAGTAACGGTCTATATTTTTTGTGCTACCATATTGGAGATATCATGAGGCGAAACATAACATTGATGTCATGCTGTGGAGAAGAATATCAGTGACAACTTGATTGAAACATTGTTAGATATTAAAGGAAAGACTAAAGATGAGTTTAATGCAAGATTGGACTTACTATCAATGAGAATACGTTTGAAGTTAGCTCCTACTCCTAATGAAAGACAAACATTTCTTCCCCCGACTTGTCACACATTATCCAAGAGGGAGAAAATTAGCTTTTGTTGGTGTCTTTATGATATCAAAGTGATGCAGGGTTATTTTTCAAATGTAATTTTTTTTGTGTCTTTAAAGGATTTGAAGTTAAAAGGTATGAAATCTCATGATTGTCATGTCATGATGCAACAACTTCTACCGGTTGCATTGTGTGGAATATTGCTCATCCGGGTCAGAAAGACTATCATGAAGGTGTATTATTTTTTCAATTCTATTTGTAATAAGGTGATTGATTTGAATGCTTTGGACATTTTGGAAAACGAAGCAATTTCTATACTTTGTCAATTGGAAATGTATTTTTCTATCTTTTTTTTGATATAATGGTGCATTTAATGGTTCATTTAGTTTGAGAAATAAAGCTTTGCAGACCTGTATATCTACGTTGGATGTATCCTTTTGAAATGTATATGAAGATATTGAAGGGGTATGTTGAGAATCCATATCGACCTGAAGTCTCCATTGTTGAAAAGTATATTTCTGAGGAGGTAGTAGAGTTTTATACAAGCTACTTGTCTGCTGTGGAACACATTGGTTTACCTCCGTCTCGCCATGAATGAGTTAATTATGGAGGAAAGAGGATTCGTGGATTGAAAGTCAAATCTTTGTCAGGTGAATAAATAAAGAAGGTACATTTATACATTTTGAATAGCGTAGATAATGCTCAACCATATTAACATTGCATATTAATGTGTTGAAACAATGTTATCCAAAGAAGAAAGATATGTGGATTTTGAATGATCATAATAAAACTTTTTTTGCCATAGTTTAAAGAAACTGTGTTTGGTAGATTAGATGCATTAGAAACATTAAAATTGTTATGGGTGGTCCAAATTTAAATTTGATAACATGGTTCGGGTATGACACTAATGACTATACATTTCATATGAAAGATCATGACAATAGAAGTGCAGTTCAGAATAGTAGTGTATTGGTGTTCGCAGAAGCAATGCATTTTTCGAGTTCTAAAGATACAAACCCAATTTACGCATCAAGTATATATTATTGAGTCATTGAAGAAATATGCAAGGTTGATTACATTAAATTTAAAGTTCCAATGTTTAACTGCAAATGGTTTATCAGTAACAATAGTGTCAGACACGATGAATTTGGAATGACACTTGTTAATATGAATAGATTGGAATATACAACTAATCCTTTTATAATGACAACACATGAATTTTTTTTCTATATTCTTGATCAATCCGATATGCAGTGGTATATTGTTTTACAAGGAAAAAAACAATATGTTGGTGATGGTAAACTTGAAGAAGATGCTGATTTATGTGAGATCCCTACTTCCATGGTAAGATTAACATATAATAATGATGAGCACGTCGTAGACATGGTTTGTGCCATAAGGAACGATCATGACGAAAGAATTTGGGGGAAACAATCCTTTACATTCCTAATATTACAAGTAACATATGTTTATTTCTGGTTTATTTTTATAAATTTCATAAAATTTTAGATATTTTAATTTTATTTTCTTTATTAAAACACATATTAAAACTAATAATTTAAAATGTTTGTTTATATTAGTTTAGTTTTGTTTAGTTTACCATGTTTACCCTTACGTAACTTATCTATTTATTAATTTTGTTGAAATATAATTATTTTAAATCTAATATGTTAAATAAAAAAAATATTTTATAAGATTATATTGAATAAATATTCTTTTTTGTGTAAAAAATGATTTTGTAAGTTGGACCATTTTTAATATTCCTACACCATTTTTGGATTTGTTTTCATTCATTTACATGACATTTCATATATCATTACTGTTGTTAGTATTTTAGTTATTTATAACAAATATGAGTAACAATGTGTTAGGTTTAATTTAGTTTACTTTTGTGTTTCATAATTTTTCATTTTTTATTTACATTAATACTGTAATAGTTGAATTTGTATATTTGTGTACTAATTGTTTGTTGCTTTGATATGTAGGATAATGACAGATCAATCAATTGATCAACCACATAGGAGATGAGTGTACTCATACCTCTGAGGAGGAATGTGCACATGCTCCTCATGATGATTCCCATCCTTCTTTACTAGAGTCATATACTCCCACATAGCCAAAGAAGAGTTCGGGAGTTGGTAAATGTGGCAACACACGTTTACCAAAATTATCAATTGCTCGTAGCCAGAACCAGAAGATACTGATAGACTTTGATGATAATGATATTCCAAGAGGTCCTAATGTATAAAACAATTCAAGAGTTTTGTATTAGTTCAGGGCAAAAGAAAAGTTAGTATTTTGATTAATGATTGGAGAAGTGTTGGCAAATGAATACTATCTTAGTTGTGAGAGACTATTTTGGTAAGCTTGTTTGTTATTGTTTTATTAATCTTGAAATGTTTATAGTAATATATGTTTCCCTCATTCTTATCAGATGACGTATGATATATCTGACACTAGAGGAGTCAAGAATAAATGTTTATTATTGGCTGATAGGAGATGGAGGAATTTCAAATCAACCCCACATCTGATTTCATTTTTGGGGACAACATCAAAATCAATGTGATATTTATCTTTTTATAGATGAAGACAAATGGAAGCAATTTGTTGAAAGTAGAAGATAAGAAACATTTTTGGTAAGTTTAATGTAAACTTTTAGAAGTTTTTTATATTAATGATCTTATTAATGATTTCTTATTCTTAATTTACAACAACCGAGGAGATTTCACCAGGAGATCCAATCTAGAAACGTATACTCTCATACTTTATCTTGGGGAGAGTATACGTTATTGGAAGAACAAATGATGGATGAAAAATTTCAAAAACTGAGAGTTGAGTCTTCAAGCTCCGAAGAGGTTGCCCCTCCACCCCTGACTAGATAGGAAAAATGGAAGAGTGATCAGATGAGCAAAAAATGACAACATCATACGGAAGAGTAGAGGGTTATAGTTGAGAGGATCGTAAAATGTCTACTTTATTTATTTATTTAAGTTAATACAATTCTTTATATATTTTGAATCATTACAGAATTTTTCAAATAATTCATACAAGATTCTTTTGAGGAGAGAACACATGGGTCTTTGTAGCTGAGGGTAAACATGATATTTTATCCGCAACATTAGGAAAACCCGAACACCCGGGTCCAGTACGAGGATACCCAGTGGGTGTATCAGCGAGAAAAGTGTTTCCACATTCTTCAGCTTCTGCAATGGAGGGTTTTTGTAAAAAAATAGAATCTTTGGAGTCTCAAGTTCAAAATATTAATGCGACGATGGGGGATAAGATCAGAGCGTCGGAACAGTCCAAGTTTGTAGACATGCAAAGACAGTTTCAGACTGTAACTCCCACTCCTCTGCCTCTGTCAGCATCTCCCTCTCCTCCACCTTCGCCTGCAGACCCCACTCCTTATCCTACTCCTCCACCCCTCCTCCACAACTTCTCAGCTACTTTGAGTTATATGTTGATGATCCTCAGTATCATATTGTTGCATATGAGATGATATTTTATATTGGAGATATCGTTCATCATTAGCAGATAGAGATAGAACATCATGGGGTTACTGTATAAGATATTATAGTTAGATTAGCTTGAGTACTGGAATCTATAGATGAGGTGACTACAGTTGGACAAAGTATCAGCTATTTTTCAGTCTGACCATCTAGACTTCTGCGACATATTACCATAGAGGTATGTATATATTTTATCTTTTATTTCATCTTTGTATTAAATTTGTTTTAACATTTTAAAGTTTATATATTTATCTATTTTTTACAGGAATACTTTAAGGGTAAAAAAATATTGTATAGTCATCAATGAATACAAAGAGTTATGAATTCAGATACAAATTCTAGTAGTCTTGATAAATTGTCAAGATTGTCACGACCCGTCCCCCGGGGCTCATGCCGTGACAACCCCAAGCCCGCATTCCATAGGCCAGAGGTTGACGATTAGCACCAAAAAGGCGTATCCCTGTACAAACACACAATCCAAGAACACAACAAGAAGCAACTACGAAGTAACTACTGTAGTAAAAAGTGTATTGAAAGTAAAGGGGCGGAATACAAGCCCAACTAAAAAGTACAAGTAACTGAAAAGAGAAAACAACTCCTGGATCGTCCACCAAGGATCCTACCTGAAGGGTAGGTACAGATCATCTCCACAACACTCCACGTCAGCTCGTCTCCTCCGTGTACCACCTCGTCCTGGCTCCCTCAAGTCTCAGCCCAGCTGCTCGTTGTATGCATAAGAAACAACAAGGTGCGGGTGAAGTTCATGCAGGGGTGAGTATAACAATACTCAGTAGGGTCCCCGAGACCCCCGAAGGTCTCCTAGAGTTCCACAAAGGAAAAACTACAAAACAAAACCTCAATCACAAAGCACTAAGCAATAATTAGATCACACCAGATATACAACTCAAAGATCAAGAATATAGATGATTAGTCTTAGGCTATATCATCTTATTCCATTCAGAAGTCCCACAATTGATCCACAAAGGGGTTGTTCTAATATCAATCCACTTTTGGACGTAAGTCGTTGTTCCACAATGGGCCACTGTAGAGAGGGTCCTCATCGGGTAACGCTACTGCTGATCCACACAAGGTTGCTAGAATGATGATCCACACAAGGTCTCTATGATATTGATCCACATAGGGTCGCTATGATGTTGATCCACACAGGGTCGCTATGATACTGATTTACACAAGGTCGCTATGATGCTGATCCACACAGGGTTGCTAGTACAGAGGTAGGGATGATTAGTTGTACAACTAGATCATCCCACTCTGGAGTTTCTGATGCTGACCCGCATTGGTCGCTCTTCTTCTTCTTCATGTCACAACCAACCACATGATTCACGCTCAACACGCTTGATTCTGGGAGAACCGCTCCTCAAGCCATCGATCGTATTTCAACTAGTAAGAAGTCCCGCAAAAGGCATACCAAAGGGACCACCCCGTCATAAGGGTCCCAACGTGACAGACGACGCGTCGATCGGACGCCCAGTTTGGGAGATATGAGCACTTTTGTAAAAAGGGTCCGGTTGGATTCAAGTCTGATCCAACCCAAGTCGCACGTCAAACTCCATCAAAACTCACTTAGAGTATCTTCAAAGGACCGCCTTGTCACAATGGTCCTTATGCCACAGATGGCGCGTCAATCAGACGCCTGGTCTGTTAGTTGCATCTCTTTCCCTGAAACGGGGGCGATCACACCTCGATCCGGCCCGACTCAGTCAGGCCCGTCAGAATATGCCAAAGGGACCGCTTCCCAAAAGGGGTCTCAACGCCACTGACGACGTGTCAAACAGACACCCGGTTCGTCAATTATGGGTGTTTCTTTATTTTGGGGCCGGTTGGGTCTGGGCCCGGTCCGACTCGGTCAGGCCAGCCCGACACAACAGGTCTCGAGGTCTACCTGACCTCGCCTGGGTCCGACCCGTTAAGGGTTGACCCGATTCACTAGGTCCGGCCCGTTGGGGTCAGCCCTGCTAGTTCGCGGGCTTGGGCCGCTGTTGGCCCGGCCCGCTGGGTGGGTCTCGACCCACCTGTGCTGGCCCGCTGGGTCGCAGGTCTAGCCCGTCCCACTGGGCGGGTCCGGCCTATTTCGGCCAGCCCGCTGGCCGCCTGCTGGCGCGCCCCGCGCGGGGCGCGCGGTCCGCCTGTGGAACAACTTAAGCCGTTTGGCCTCCCTTCAGTCAGCGGTGCCATGTAGCCCGCCACGTGGTCCGCGGGACCCGTGGGACGCGGGTCCCCCTCCTCCGCCGCGGCATAACGCCGCGACCCTCTTCAATGCGGTGCGTGACGGTGCACCGCCCCGCCTCCGCGGCCGGCCGAGGTGCCTGCCGCCGCCGGCCGAGGTGTCGGTCGCCGCCTGCCGCCGTCGCGGTGCGTGATGGCGTGCCGCCTGCGACTGCTGCGGATGACCGTATCCATCACTTGTCGGCGCCGCCGTGCCGACGGATCTTCCGCAGGGCTCCGGCGGCGCTCCGAAGCTCCGTTTTTACTTCTGTCTGTGCCTAGGGGCCTCCCAGGATACTGCCATCATAGTGTGACCCGCTATTTCGCATTGCCGCCGAGTTGGAAAATTGTTCCCCAAAGTTCACATCATGAACAGAGCGGTGGAGGGTTTGAGCCTTGTTCGTTTGGCCCGCGCCCTCCGCGTTACATGATAACAAGCGAGAGAGAATTTAATTCATCAAAGACAACTTCAAAATAAACCCCCTACCTAGATTAGACATCCGCTGATGACGATCAACAGAACCTCCTTCGTCGGTTTGTGATTCGATGGTGCTCGTCACCGCTCGTTGGAATCGGTCTTGTCCTCCAAGTGGTTGGCATCACGGTACTTTGCCAGAGCTTCGTCGCTTGGTGAAGTCGTGCCAACACCCCTTCCCGAGCTCCATATAAATAGGATGGGGGAGTGGTGGTTAACGTCCCGAGGAATTTATGAGGTTCTTTTAATTAATGAACCTCCCAAATTCCAATGGTACAGTTACAAAAAAGAAGTCAAGCCAATTAATGGTTTGACATGTCGTCAGTCCCGCCACCGCCGCTCATCCACTGGAGAAAATAAAAGAAACAAAATAACATAAATTTGTTATTTTATTATTCTTTAAAAAGGTCCAAAAACTAACTTCTTCTCCCGAAAAACTGCGGTTGAAGTGAAGCCTCCCTTAAGTGAATCCCGGCGCTGTAGATTCAACGGTGCTCTCAGATTTTCGATCCGAGCAACGAGTCAAAAGATAGAAAACGCCGCCTGCTTGTTTACTGAATATACCCGAAAAAAAGTTCAGAAAATTATTAACAGTCACCATTGACTCGTGCCGGTCGAGGTTAGGCTCCGCCTAAGGGGAACACACCCTCATGAGATCAACGGTATTCTTGTATTTTCAATCCGAGTTACCATTTAGAAGTTAAGGATTTTACAATAAAATAATTGTCACTTAATTATTTTATTTACGAAAAAAAACTAACTTCCATTGGTGGCCCGCGCCGACCAATGTTAGTATCAGCCTAAGGAAAGCATACCCTCATGAGTTCAGTGGCGGTCTCAAATTTTTAATTCGAGTCACCGTTCGTGAGTTATAAGGATTTGAAAAATAAAATAATTTTATTTAATTATTTTATTTACGATTATTCCATTTTCGGGTTTTCCCTCTAGAGGCTGTAAGAGTTGGTGTCCTAGAACCAACTGGTTTTACTCTGATTACATGGATTTTTAATGTATTATTACATATTGTTCATTGTTCTGCATTACTATGATGTAATAATGTCCTAGAGTATTTGTTGCATTGATAAGGTCATGACAGTTCCCTGCTATGATGAGAACCTTGAAATGCTATAACAATATTCTTAAGTATAGTTATGTGGTTGGATGACATGCTATGATGGGACACATAGCATGCAGACCGTCAGGTGCGAATACTCGTAAGCAGATGAGACTTCCTTTCACGAAGTTCACACTTGGAAATCTCCAAGATAAGAGATTATGAGAACAAACCCGCTTGTAAGAATTCTGCATGTTTTGGTGTCACTAGATATTTCTATCTGCGAGCGTGTGTAATAATTCTTAGACTTTAAGATTATCATTAATACGTGTCATGACTTACGCACTTTGATTTACTGACGAAAACCGTCACACAAACAGTTGGCGGGAAGTAGGGTACGTTGGATGCGTCATGAGTGGCATGTTATTAATGGATAAGTCGAGGAAGGATTTTCCCTTCCATTTATGGAAGTTGATATCTCGACGCTTTGATTGAAATAGAACTGTCGTGCGAAATTCCATGGCTATGGTGTAATGAAGAGTTTATTTCAGGTAGTCAAAGAACGACGTATCAAGAATAAAAGTTGATGACACAATCATGAAACCTACTTGATGAGATATTGCGGCAAAGGGATTATATTACACAGTGAGTGTTCGTATGTGAATGTCATTGTTGCGACTTTACGTTCTTTCTCTTCAGTGCCTTAACCCGTTGCTAGACAATACTCTTAGACTTTAGGCAAGCCCGCCTAATGCCAACAAGAAAGAATCCTAGAGGGTCACACACTAAGTGTTTTTGGTGGTCTCGGTTAAATTCTATTTTAATTTAATTAATGAAATAAATATTATTCTCAAGACCTTGGAATAATTTTATTCAAGTTACAATGATCACATAAATTAAATTAAATATATTTATTTATTTTATTGAACATTTAATAAATATTTATTTACTAGTTTGTAAATAAAATATTTATTTAAGAGAATAAATTATTTATTTATTTATTCGGGTTCTCAATAAATGGAAGTGAAGTTCGAGCAGACCAAGGTCGGTCCGGTAGTAAAATAATTATTTGCAAGACGGTAAATAATTATTTAACTAGTTGACACAAATTAAAATAACGATGCTATTATTTTATAACGCATAATTTTATTTATAATTCCGTTTTGTGCAAGTTGGCGCACCATAAATAATGACGTGGTAAAATTTTAAATGAATGAGTTTTCTCTAAGTTTATGAATGTATTTAATTGTTGCTATGAAATTAAATATTGTAACTGAAATCCCATGTATATAAATAGACAAGTACGCCTATTGTGCCAGACTACACATCACACGCCTGGTGAATTGAGAATTGTTGAGCCAAACAATTTTTCTCTCAAATCCTCTTCTCTCCCCTCTCAAGAATGTGAGACGTTCTTCAAGGCCGAAGAAAAAGCGATCAAGAACGACGAACACAAGACACTCGCTTCGCCGCACTAGCACTTGGAGAACAAGCGTTGTCGATCAGAGGCCATCAGAGCACGTGTGGATCACTGATAGAAGGATTCTAGTTTGGATCCTTACAAGCGCAACGAGATAATACAGAAGGGTTATTCCGGGCGATCAACATCATCAACGAAGAAAAATACCAAAGATACAGGTATTATTTTTCTTTGTGAAATTAATTATAAACTTGACGTGCAAGATCCTCTCTAAGGTTTCATGCCTCTTTCTTCTTTATCTAAATCTTTGATTATATTCCGTGGAGACTTGCATTCATCATCATATTGATCCTGAAATAATCATTGATCATGGTAAAAATCAAAATTGGGTTCCGTCCCAACCACGCTTCCGCTGCGCCCGGAACCTTCAAGTGGCATCAAAGCGGTTACATCATAGTTTATAATTATTTAAATATTTCGTTGATGAATTACGCATTTAATAATTTAGTTGTTTCAATTCAAGTTAATCATTCTGCAAATCTGAATCTCAATATCTATTTCTCCTCTTTCGTTTCTCATTCACCTTACAGAAATGATCTTTTCTTTTAATTTTGATTAAAATAAAATAGTGGATATCATCTGTAGGTGCCAAAGATTCCTGGACATACAACACCAGAACACACGACGTGTATTCGACAGTACACGCCGTGTAGTCAAGATTCGATGCATCGGACCGGTCCGCCATATCATGCCATGTGTTGGAGTATTTTTAAGTCTTAAATGACTCAGTGTGTTGACTAGGAACAGGTGGCATGCAGTTTCCAGATTACACGCCGTGTGGCCCAATGGACACAACATGTAGTCCCTTTGGTTTAGGGTTGGACCGTGTACCCCGTACACGGGTTGCCCGGATGGAGACCGTGTAACAAGGCACTACACGACACATGGCCCACTGGACACGCTGTGTACTCCAAAGATTTCTGAAGTATACTCACACGCCGTTTCCTCGGGTGTGTTCTTCGAATAAACGGTGAAAAATAATACATGCCGTGTAGTTGGAACTACACGTCGTGTACTCATTCAAATTACGCAGATTTATTAAAATTTATTATTATATTATACAAACCTTTGAGGTGTGTACCATCATGAGGGTATAAAGCTGAGGCACAACACGTGATAAGTGTTTTATATATATGTGTTTAATTTAACATCTGTGTAATATTCATTTCTATTCATTGGGTAGTTATAAATAGGAATTCACTGGGTTGCCTCTAAGGTACAATTTATGTACAAATATAATTTTAAATAAATTTATTTGTTTAAAATTATGATGGATGAGAATCTCAAGGAAATTCAGAAAATGGTTTAAGATAAAAAGATCGATTAATTAAAGATGATAATTAATTGATTCGAGCATGATTTATCTTAAACAAGAACGATTAAAGAATTTATTGCTAGTTTTATTTATGTGTAAATATCGTTGCATGTATGGATGATCATGAGCTAGACCAAGACCTTTTTATGTGGATGGTTTCTTTTAATTTATTTATTTGAATTAAATTTGTTGGCCTACGAGCCTTCTCCTCATTAATATGTAGGGCCTACATTACCAATGTTTCTTTTATGTAAAACCCCTTTTTACCCCTCACCTACATGTGAGTTAAAAAAGGGCATATGTAATGGATGGAACTCCCAAGCTAGTGGAGGCAGTTCAAGCTGGAGTCGAGACGAAACCAATCCCAGGAGATACAGAGGTGGACAAGTGGAAGCTGTAAATACAGACCCAAAAGGTTCAAAGTGTTTCTCTCCTAGGTCAGAGTTAGTTTATCAACTGCTAGATAAACTAACCATTAGAAAAGCTCATGATCATGCCATTTACTTTATTTTATTTTTGTCAGTTGCATGGTTTATCATTATGGATGTGTTGTCACGATCACATAATTAATGAATTAAACAAGCATGCAAGATGGAACTAAAATAAACTAGACTTATGTGTAAATATTATCAAGACATGGTTAATCACTTAAGTAAGTTCCACTTAATATTAAAAAGCATGTGATAATGATAATAAGAAATTCACGCATAAGTGATAAAAAATCCCTCAAATAAAATATTAAGTCAGAACAAGCCTTTCGTTACTTGATTAAGGGAAAAAATCAATAAAACTATGTGTTTGACCAACCCTTATTGGGACACTTACTTTTATACAAGAAGCCCTTATGAAAGGTTTTAGGTTTACTTAACCATATTACATCAAGAGGAGTAGCCCTTGCTAGAATTGGTGTAATATTGGAGGCGAGAGTTGAGGAAATCCAAAGTCATGATTTCAGGACTGAGGAGTCCACTCAACATATCAACGAGTTGCAAGCCTGTAGTTGACAAAGACCCGCCTACCTAAATACCTTCTAATAGCTTGACCAACACTTGTTGGGGTTATGCAAATGAGAATATGGATCCTTGCCACTAGAATGTCATGACAACTGGACATTCCGAGTTCAACGGTGAGGGCTATTGAGACTTGATAAAATAGTGAGAGACTTAATAAAATTTATTATTTCTTATAAAATGTAATAAAGAAAGTACTAATGATCTGTTCTTTTAATTGTAGAATAAAAATGAAAAACTCATCAACCACACTATCCATACGATCAATTCTGGATAAAGACAACATCCTCACCGACGGTAACTTCTAGGAATGGTTTAGATGACTTCGGGTTATCCTACGCCATGAATGAAAGTCTTACGTGCTGGAGTTAGCATTACCTGATCCGCCTGCCAAAGAGGCAAGTGATGAGGATTTCCTGGTCTATGAGAAACATATGAACGATGCGGTCGACATTCAATGTTTGATTCTATCATCAATATCTAGTGAGCTCATGAAGTCTCATGAAAACATGGATGCTTATAGAATTGCTCGAGCACCTCCGTGGTCTTCACCAGGAGAGAGTAAGACAGGAAATGTTTGAGATCTCTAAGTCACTCTTTCAGAGTAAGCTTGGAGAAGGTGCCCCAGTTGGGCTTCATGTAGTCAAGATCATTGGCTAGATTGAGCGCCTAGAGGTTCTAGGGTTTAAACTCTCCGAAGAACTGGGCACCGATCTCATTCTCGCATCACTCCCTCAGAGCTTCTCTAACTATGTTGTCAATTTCAATATGAACAACATTGAGAAGTCTCTATATGATCTTCTTATCCTCATTCGCCAAGTGGACAAAGATATGAAGCGCGAAAAGCCTTCTGTCCTTATGGTGAATAAGAGGAAAGGGAAGGTGAAGAGCTTTAAGCCCAAAGCTTCTTCACGTCCTTTCAAGAAAAGGAAGATCAAAGAGAAGGCAAGGGAACAAGAGGCTGTTTGTTTCGCATGTGGCAAGAAGGGTCACTGGAAGAAGAACTGCACCCAGCCTAAGAAGCAAGGGGAAGCTTCAGGTGCGTTTGTCATCGAATACAATCTATATGTTTCTAAAAATTGGGTATTAGATACAGCTTGTGGTGCTAACATATGTATCCAAATACAGAAACCAAGTAGATTCAGGAAGATTGGTCGAGGGGAGGTAGATCTACGAGCAGCCAACGGAGCCAGACTTGCTACTGTAGCTTTCAGGGAATACCACCTCACGTTGCCCACTGAGATGATCTTGGTGTTAGGGTTGTTATTATGTGTCTTCTGTTACTAAAAACATTATTTCTGTATCCAGATTAGATATATATGGATTTGTTTTCAAGTTTGGAAATGAATGTTTCTTCTTTTACAAAGATAACATTTGTTATGGTAGAGAATATTTATACAACGGACTTTACGTGTTGGATTACACAAACCAAGTAATGGAAATCGATAACAAAGATACTTCACATGACTCGTATTACAACCAACTTTGGAATCACCGACTAGGTCATGTAAACGATAAATGCTTGACAAAGTTGCATTAAGATGGATATTTAGATTCTTTCGAACTAAAACCACTTGGCGTATGTCATGCATGTTTACAAGGCAAAATGACCAAATCCCCATTTAGTGGGAAAGATGAAAGGGCTAAATAACTTCTTGAATTGGTTCATACTGATGTGTGTGGACCATTTCCAGTTCAAGCAAGGGGAGAGTACTCATACTTCATAACTTTTACTGATGATTTTAGTAGATATGGATATATCTAGTTAATGAGGTATAAGTCAGATTCTTTTGATAAGTTCAAAGAATACAAGAATGGAGTTGAGAACCAGCTTAGTAAGAAGATTAAGAAACTCCACTCAGACCGAGGTGGAGAATATCTTAATCAAGACTTTATTGATTACTTACGGGAGTTTGAGATCCTATCCCAACTCACTCCTCTAAACACGCCCCAGTGGAATGGTGTGAGAGAAAGGAGAAACCGCACCCTGTTGGTTATGGTGAGATTAATGACGAGTCATGCGAGTCTTCTATTATCCTTTTGGGGATATGCATTATAAACAGTGACACACATACTAAACCAAATACCAACTAAATCGATAAATGGTATTCTATATGAGTTATGGAGTTGAAAAAAAGCCATGTTATCGAATTTACATGTGTGGGGGTAGCGAAGCGTTTGTTAAGGCCTCTTCAGGTAACAAACTCACACCCCGAGGCACAAAGTGTAACTTTATAGGATACCCCAAGGAAACAAGGATACATTATCTATACAACCCCTTAGACAAAAAGGTTATAGTGGCAAGACATGTCATATTCCTTGAGAGGGATCACATCTCCAAAAGAGATAGTAGGAGCGAGATAGACCTCGATGAAGTCGAGGCTCAAGGTACACTAGAGTTGGTATGAGAACAGATTCCACAAAGTCCCATGGAAGAAGAATCTGTTCCAAAGACACAAGTACTGCGTAGGAGTACAAGAGTGGTTAGAGAACCGGAACGGTACAGTTTTCTAGTTACTGAGGATGGTGAATCCTTATTAGTTGATAATAATGATCATCTAACCTACAAGGAAGCAGTAAGTGGCATAGACGTTACCAAGTGGCAAGAAACCATGAATTCTAAAATGGATTCCATGTACCAAAACCAAGTCTGGATTTTGGTAGATCCTCCAGTTGATGTAAAGCCTGTTGGTTGCAAATGGGTATTAAAGAAGAAACCATACATGGAAGGACAAGTCTGTACCTATAAGGCACGACTGGTTGCAAAAGGTTTTAAACAACGTCAAGGAATTGACTACGATGAAACCTTCTCACCAGTTGCAATGCTGAAATCCATTAGAATTCTACTTGCCATTACGACATACCATGACTATGAGATTTGGCAAATGGATGTCAAAATAACATTTCTTAACGGGAACCTTTAGGAAGATGTCTACATGACACAACCTGAAGGGTTTGTGACTCCAAAGGATGCCAATAAGGTATGCAAGTTACAGAAATCCATTTATGGATTAAAGAAAGAATCTCGGTCATCGAACATTCGTTTTGATGAAACCATAAAAGAATTTGGTTTTATCAAGAATGAATGTGAGCCTTGTGTCTACAAACAGTTTAGTGGGAGTGCAGTCGTTTTCCTAATATTATATGTTGATGACATATTACTTATTGGAAACAAGATACTAGTCTTACAGTCTGTTAAGGCATGGTTGAATCAATGCTTCTCCATGAAAGACTTGGGCGGGGCAGCGTATATTCTTGGGATCAAGATACATCATGATAGATCCAAGAGATTGCTAGACCTAAGTCAAAGTACATACATTGATAAGATATTGAAGAGATTCAGTATGGAACAATCCAAGAGGGGATTGTTTCCAGCGTCCCATGAAATTCATCTTTCCAAGAAAATGTGTCCTCAAACACATGAGGAAAGAAAGATAATGTCAAGGACTCCATACACATCAAATATTGGGCCAATCATGTATTCCATGCTATGTACTAGGATGGATGTCGCCTAAGCATTGAGTGCGGTAGGCATATATCTAGCTGACCCAGGTGACCGCCATTGGATGACAGTCATGACTATCATAAAGTATCTGAGGCATACTAAGGATATGTTCCTGGTTTATAGAGGATATGAGGAACTAGTCATCAGAGGATATGCATATGCTAGTTTCCAGACTGATCAAGATGACATGAAGTCATTAACGGGATACATCATCACTTTGAATGGAGGTGTAGTGAGCTGGAAGAGCTCAAAGCAGAGTGTGGTCATATATTCTATAGCAGAGTCCGAGTATATCGCAACTTTTAAGGCATCTAAAGAAGCAGTTTGGATGCGTAGCTTCGTACATGATCTAGATGTGATACCTAACAGTAATGATCTCATCACATTGTACTGTGATAATACTGCAACGGTGGATCTCGCAAAAGAGCCAAGGTCACATCAGCGGATGAAGCACATACTTCAGAAGTAACATCTCTTGAGGTATTTTTCTTAGAGCGGTGAAGTTTCAATGATCAGTATTTCCACAGAAGACAACGTGACAAACCCCTTAACTAAAGCCTTGAGTCAGCAGAAACATGATCATCATGTGAGGTCTAGCGGACTAAAAGTCGTAGGCAGTTGGCTCTAGTTCAAGTGGGAGTTTGTAAGAGTTAGTGTCCTATAAAGAACTGGTTTTACTTTGATTACATGGATATTTAATATATTATTACATATTGTTCATTGTTCTGCATGACTATGATGTAATCATGTCATAGATTATTTGTTGCATTGATAAGGTCATGACAGTTGCCCGCTATGATGAGAACCTTGAAATGCTATAAAAATATTCTTAAATATAGTTCTGTGGTTGGATGACATGCTATTGGTTGATCCATTGAGTGAATAATTTATCAACCTAGACCCTAGGGGTAATACCTGGAGTCACGTCACTTACGACTTGAATTATAGTGACTACCCATCCAATGCCCGGAACTCCTATCAGGTGCATCACCATAACTTGGCGTGAAGTGCGTCACTCTTCGTCTCGTCATTATACAACTATACTTTCTCATAGACGGGAGGAACTAGGGAGTATAAAATACAAATCTGAATTGGACATGCAAACCCTTATACATATAATGACGCTTAGATGATACACAAATCAACTTTTAATTAAACTAATTATTACAAAAAACCATTTCAATAATTAAATTAAATTATTAAAACATGCACCAAACATACATTGGCCGGTCAATGGCTCATGAACAGTCTAATACAATTTAAACTTTCATATTAAAATAAATATAGAATAAAAAATTAAAATTGCATTAAATTATTTCTCTGAGGGGCTTTTATTGAATTAAAAATCTCACTCATATTTTAATTCAATATTTTCCCATTCGATCCCATTAATTAATTTAATTTTAAAACAAAAAATCAAATCAATAAATTAATTTAATTTAACACCAAAATTAAATTAATTTAACCTGCAACATAAAAAATAAATTTAAACAAAAAATTCATATTTAATTAATTTAATTTACAATAAAAATTAAATTAATTAATTTTTGATTAATTAAAATTAATCGGCTCCCAAAAACTCTGAGCAGAGCCTGTGCAGGTCGAGGAGAACCCGTACATGTCCTTTTAGGATGGTGGAGACCCCATGTAGGGGTGTTTTAGGCCAGACAAGTCCGTCCAGATCTGTTCCGGATCAGGCAGACCCGCCTCAACCCTATTCTGAGTGAATTTGGTCAGTGTAGAATCCAAAATGGGAGTACCTCTATTTAAGGGGGTGATCCAACCATGATGAATCCTATAGGAAGGGATGTGGGTGCTAAGCACTACTATCTGGCGACCCTTGGTTCTCGCAGGGAGGTGCTTCTACTCAAATTTGGGACGAACGACACACGGCGGCGGTCTACGACCGTAGGTGTCACCATAGAATGGGAAAAACCAGTGGGGGGGGGGGGGGGCTCATCAAGCGGAATATGAGTGGGAGGAGCCGGTGGCCGCACGTGATGACCGTTCAGAGGGGAGGTGCGACCTAGAGACAGGAGCGAATTCAGTGGGCTGGATTTGGGCGGCTGAGTGGGAGGCTCAGCGAGATCTTTGGGAGAGGGAGGCCGTTCGGCCAAGAGCGCTACCAAGGAGGTCTGATACCACGTGGAAGGTGACCGCCGATGAGATCTAAGCCGACAACGAGGAGGACGGAGGATGTGAGGCTCATCCACCTAGTGGAGCTGCTCACCAGAGAGGAAATGCACAAGAGGAGGTGTTGTGGCAGAGGGGAGACCCGTGACAGGCGACTGAGGCTTTGACTTGGTACGGGATGATGGAGCAGGCCGAGTGCAGAAGGTGGGTCCAGGGAGCACTGGGCAGAGGAAGGGCTGAGCCATGGTGATCGGCTAGTGGAGACAAAGGGGTCCCTCCACCCCCTTTGTCTTTTTTAAAGTCTTTAATTTTTTTTACTAAAGTCTTTCACTCTTTTTTGGGAGTTTAGTTGACCCAGGAACCCACCCCACTTTCCATTTTATTTTATTTTTGTTTTTTGTTTTTATTTACAAAAATAAAGATCCTATATTATAGGATGAAGAAAAAATAAAAAACAATTCCACAAAATTGTGGAAAAACCCCCCATCAGAAAGAACTATTCTGACCACTAGAAATCCAACCGGGGTTGGGATTCATTGGAAATTTTTAAATTTGACTCATTTGGGTATTTGATCAACGATTGAATACCCAAAAAACTGAGTTTTCAATCCACATATGAAACTTCATATAACTGTAACATAGCCATCTGAGTTTGGATTGGAAATCTGTTTGCGGTGATGGGACCATAAGGACACCCTCTCTTAAATTTAATGCAAAATTAATTTTTTTTGGCTTAAAAATTTCATGCATCCATTTGATACCAATTGTAGGTACCAGGAACACAGTGGAAGCCCCGAAAGATGGTATTTTAAAAAATTTCATGAACGATCGACATGAACTTGTCGACATCGGCGAATCGCTGTTTAGTTTAAGCCGTTGATCTCATGTGAAGAGTTTTAAGCACAAAAATTAAAATGAAAAATATCTGGTTTGATCCAAAGTCGCGCTCGATGTCTGATCATCGTTGATGATCGATACTCTAAGAATCCGAAGCCAAATACCTCTAGATCATCCACACGAACTTCCAAAATCCACAAGAGTGACGGTCATCAAAATCCAAGTTCTAGCACGAAGTTCTGATGATGCCTTCGACACTCCGATGATCACCATATTTCATTGTTTGCGATGCACAAGAGGGATCTCGATCTGAGCTCCTAAATCGAGAGCCTCTCTCTCTAGAACACTAGAGAGAGAAGTGAAGAGAGAAAGCTAATGAATAGTCCCGGGTGGGAGGTTCTCCTCTTCCATATATAGTGTGTTTAGGAATTACCCGGAATTGCCTCCCAACCCTAAATAATTAACACACTATACAAATGATATTTCGACTACTATATTGAGCCATAAATATCATTTATTATTATTATTATTATCACTTATGTGTAATATAATAAATATATTACGTGATAATATCCAAGAAATTAACTCAACTCATCATTCCCACAAATATTAAATGAACCTTGAATATTTTAAACTAATATTTGTTCAAATAATATTTCCATGAATTTACTTTAAAATTTTTAAATACATTTAATAAATAAATTCAATGCCGATTATTATTAACTTGAATAATATTAATTTATTTATTGATTTGGTGATCATATTTCCTTGGACAAAACCCAGACCCCTGTGGCGGTGCCCACCATGTCCAAAACTCATATTCAACTAAATTTGGTAGATTCTTGAATACACTATTTTGTGTGACCTTCTAAGCCCTTATCTTGATAGCATTGAATACTATTCATAGACCAAGAGTGAGATCTAGCAACCCATTATGGCCCTTAAAGAGATAAGGACTGTCACAAAAATGACAACCAAACCACAAACACACACCGTGTACTATAATCTCTTTGTCTTTAGATATCTCATAAAGCATGACGCACACTCATATCATCATCTTCTTTATTACTCATGTCATCTTCATTTTCTTACTTTATTATTTGTTGATTTAACTAGACAGTTTTACCCTCAACTACCATGACCATGGATTTATGAAGGTATACAATCCTTATCAACTAGTCCCGAGATATATTACTTCCTTAATCTGTAAGTGAAAAATCATTTCTTGTCCATTCAACCAATGTTATACCGCCAATGATGCACCCAACACAAACTATGTCACCACAATTTCATTATCATGGTTTTCTTCTTGTATCAAAGTACGCGATCAACTGACACACATTGAAAATTATCTGAAGACAAGATACCATTACACATGTCCGTAGATAGGAACATCAAATGACACTCAAAACATGTGGTGTTCCTATTGGCGGGTCTGTCCTCATGATCTCACTACTAGAGATCACAAAGTGTGAATTTCATGAGAAGAAGTCTCAATGCTTATGAGCCCCCAACACCTGATAGTCAAACATATACTATGCCCAGTCAGTAAGATGTATCTAGACCATAAGATCTTTCTTTAAGAATAATGTCATAGTATCTCTTGTTTCTCATTATAGCCTGAGATCTTCTATAACATTTTGATATGACAAATAATCTATTGAAATTACCATTAAATAATGGACACATAAATTTATCCACTATAATGGAAAGAATACATCATGCATAGATAACTCTACACATGATTTGGTAATCAAAATTATTGAATAGTTGGGTCTAGGGCAACCACTATTATGACACCCCCATGCAGTATAGGATTGACTCGAGTCAGTTGGGCGAGTTTTCTGTCTTGTTAGGACCCCTCCCGAACAGATGGTGGTTCTAGCAGTGAGCCTTGTCTATGGCCCCACAGGGCGATGATGAAACCTGATGACGCAGACACATGATGAGGAGACTCTTAGAGTTTGAGTGCCTTTTCATAGAGAATTCTACCTAATGACGTTGCGAGCAGTACGTATCTAGGAGCTTCTAGAGCTCTATTAGGGAAGCATGTCAGCCACAAAGTACGTGTCGAGGTTCATTAACCTCTCTCCATAATCCATGGACATGTAATTAGCCACTGAAAGAGGATAATATTCATTGATTATATTTTAATATTGATGTGTTTCAATGTTAATAAACACAAATTTTAGTGCATTTCATAAATTGAACTTTATTTCACATCAATGTGCAATTCATGTTTAAAGTGTCAATTTGGTCTCAATCAACCATCTGTTTGTGGAAAACATTATTTGAATTTGATATTTTTGGATATGATTGATCACTTTTATTGAAAAAATTTATCTTTTAGGATCAATGGATGAATCACAAGCAAATATTAACTTTTGTGGCCATGAATGTATAAATTTATGAACAAAGCAGAATGGGACTTAGGCCCATAAAATAAAATTAGATCCCACATTTCAATCCCAATGAAGCTTAAATTTTAAATGTAGATAGAGAAAATTATGGGGATCATTTCATTCAACTATGTCGGGAGCTAATTCTGATGTTTTCAAGGAGATCCAGGAAGCCCAAGTTGACATTTAATTTGTGGGCCATATTTGAAGGCCCATAAAACCAGTCCACCATTTCAAGCATAACATCCGAATGACTGATCCAATTGGCATAAAATTTTTATAGATATTATAAAAAACTTATAAAAATATATTTCTCTTCTACAACCATCGTAGATTTGGCCATCTTCAATGACATATTCGAACACCAAAAAGGAGGATGAATTTGACCTAGTTTTTTTGGTCAACATTGAAAAGTCAAATTTCTTTTGATTTCTCTCTCTCATTTTGACTCTCCTAATTCATGGGGTAGTAATTGATTGATATGGGATCTACCCTAGGACCCCAAATTCCCTATTTATTGATCTGGTAGTGAAGGGATTTGGGAATCCAAGTTTTTCTTTCAATTGCAATTTTACAATTTCATTTTGTAATCACACCTTCAATTTTCCCATGTAAGTTTTTTCAATCACATTAGTTTCTTAATAAAAGTTTTTATTATTCTATTTCTCTATCCTTTTTCTTAACACATTGATACCATTTAATCAAGGTGTGAATTTATTCACACCAACAATTGTGGAATTCCTCACACAACGGTGGAGTGTTAGTTATTTCTTAGTTTTCACTTCTTCAATCCTACTTCTTTAAGTCGACTTCGACCTTCCATTGAGAGCCTTTCATAAATGGAGGGTTAAACCTTTTGTGGTTTGATTCTGGGGAGATTTTTGGGTTTGGATTGGATTTTATTTGATGTTATTAAATTCTTAAATTAGTTCTATAGTTTGAGAGTTCATTTCTTTGAATTATTTTCTTCTTCATCTTCTCTGAATTTAATGACTAGACATTTTGAGTGCTAGTATGATCCAATTCCCGATCATGAAAGCGATCCTCTAAGTGCATTGATGATTATCCTTGTAATTTTTTTTATGGATTAAATCAGTGAATGATTTTGGGGACTTTTCTCATTGATTGGATACCTCTTGAACTATTGAATGAATAATTCATAGAAAAAAATTACATCCATTATAGCCCTAACAACAACCTAGGATAAACCCATATTTTTAATTATTTTCATTAAAATAATTAAGTTTTTTATTCATAAATTAAAACCCTTCTTTTATGAACTCTAGTATTTTAGTTTCAGAATTTAAATCAACACCAAAGTTGGCTGCTTCATAGCCAAACCTCCAACCAATTTGAGTGTCTAAAGGTCACTTCTTCAGTCCCTGTGGATTCGATCCCTACTTATACTTAAATGACTACTTCTACCTATAGGGCAATTTTGAGCGTCACTAAATTTTGGCGCCATTGTCGGGGACCCAAGTAAGTATCTTAGATGCTCACCTTATTTTCTCACCCGAAATTCTCTTTTCTCACTAAAATCTCCCCCATCTTCCCCCCTTTCTGGTCGTGCATGACCTTTTACACCCTGAATCATTATAACCATTCTGTTTGGGTAAAAATTTCCATAGGGGAAACAAGAAAACCTTGGGGTATTCTTCTATTTGGTACTAATATTCTTGAAACATCTAAAACAAACTTTGTGTCTACTCCAATGGAGTATCATCAACAATATCCTATCATAAACTCGGGCTATAATCAAATAGGAAGTCAACATTAGGAAGCCCCTCACATAGGGAATTTCATTGATCAAACCTTGAAAGATTACCCCACACCTGGTGAGATATAAAATCATTAAGATAATGGATGTTTTAAGGAAAAATTTCCAGCCCTCTCAAGGATAGTTGAATATGCCAAACTTAATGAATTCCATGATGTTCAACCTACTACCCATTCTATTCCTCAGACATTGATCGGAAAATTGAGTAATCAAATGGAGATAATGAATTCCGAGGTTTCATCATTGAGGTTAGAACTACAAAAAATTAAAACTTGTGAGTAACCCATCAATACATTAAATATCAATTTCAAAATCTTTTGTGGAGTGTCTAGTTTCCCAAAAACCTCTCATGAATTTTCTGAAGAACTACATTGAATATACCTACATTAAACCCATTCAGAACTACACAGAATATCCCTTTCATAACCTTATATGGAGTGTCTAGTTTCCCACAAACCTCTCATGAATTTACTGAAGAACCCACTTTAGAATCTAAGAAATCAGAGTTGAATCATGAGGTGAACTGCTTAGGGAATATTGAAAGTCAACCTGAGGAATATGAGGGGACTATTAATGAGTTTTTAAATTCCAATGAAATTGATTTTATGTATTCAAAAGAGGATAATTTGACATCATTGATTGAATTTCCTAAATACAGCTCCATTGATGATTTTTTAGAAACACCAGTCACTGAAACATTGAGGGAAATCACAAACTTTGAGTCCACACTCATTCCTGACACTCATCTAGAAAATTTGGTGGTTGAAACTTCTATTAAAATGGAACTAATTCTGTTAAGAAACTTTGAAAATAAAATTGAGTTCGATTCAAAGTCTCTATTTATGTCTGAATGTGTTAGCCAACCCGATATCAAATTCAAGGTCCATACATCATCTTTCAAGTATTCCGTCATAGGGGACAATTAAAAACATTTTTTCATAATTTCATCCTCTCTTGAATCTAATAAAGTGAAAATTATCCTTAATTTACTTATAAAAATTAAAAAAGAAATTGGATGGACCCATTTTTATATTCATGGGATTTTCCTATTCACTGGTACCTATATGATTTTCCTTGAATTAATTTTCAAACCTTCCCACAAAACCTAAAGGAGTCTCAATCTCAATCTTGTAGAAGTGGTGAAAAATGCAGTCATTAAAATGTTGAAAGTTGGTATTGGGTAAGTTGGTGGGTCCAGGTCGAGCTAAAGACTTAAAAATAAGCACTTTCTGAGAGACAACCCAAATTCTACATTTATTTATTTTATTTTGTGTTTTTTAAGGAACCCCTTTGGGGTTTTCAACGTGATATGCTATTTCTTGTGTGTGAGATTTTACAATTGAAGTAGTTTAGTTTTTTCAAGTAAAACACTCCTTCCAGAGTTCAAACCCAACCTTAATCCCCAAGGATTCTACTTGTGAACTGAAGCTAAAGTGATCAATTTCTTATTGATGAGTCATCAACTTCAAACCAGGTGATTTTGTTCCATGATTTCATTTAAAATTTCATTCTTCCCCTCCTCCTTCCCAATTATGAACTCTCTATTTTCTTCTCCTTCGATACTGAGGGCAGTTTCATTCTAAGTTGTGGGGAGTGAAAATCTGAGATATAAAAAAATTAGGCTTTTATGAAAAAATTTAAATGCATTTTCCTTTCATGCATTAATGTACATTGTGAAAACATGAAAATTGAAGGTCAAATGATTTTTAATTCTTTTATTCTGGTATTTATACATGTTTAAGTTCATGAGCATAAATTTTGGAAAGTATGGCCATCTAATTTTATTTTACAACCTTTATATTTTTATCATCTTAATCAAAATTACACTATACACGTCTATTTGATTTTGGATGTAAGTTTGAGTTCTTGGGTTCCTTTCATTATAGCATGGGGTTCAGATCCACTTTTAGTTTAATTTGAGTATCCAACAAAAAAATGAAAAAAAATCACATAGAGCAATGTTTTTTCCAAATGTGTGGTGTTCGACACTTGAGAATCGCAACTCTATAGTTTCCTTGCCTAGAGTTTGGACTTACATCTATATTTTAGATCATGAAATTGAAAATATTTGTAGCGTCTGACACTTGGGGATCGTGAATCCATAGTTGTCTTGCTTGGAGTTGGCCCTTTAATATCTATTTTGGTTCAAAAAAAGAAAAGAATTGGATACTCATCTTAAGCTTTAATGCGATTCTCACCCAGCGCTTCCATTTTTTCCCCTGGAACAAGAAAATAGAGCCCATGTCTTTTGTGATGCACAACACATCATCATGCTTAATTAAAATTGGATGAAATGTGATGATGAATTTGAAAAAAGAAATAAATTTGGGCTTGAGATATGCTTGTGAACATATCTTGTATGAAATGATTTTGATAGGTTTCATGATTGTTTGAAATGATGTCTTTTGGTGAGCATTGTGTGTAAAAATATTATTGGAAAATGGAATTCAATTTCATATTTTTGAGATACTTTTTGATAAGGAATAGAAAAACTCAAGTTGTGGGGTATGATTATCCACTGAAAGAGATTAATGTTCATTTATTATATTTTAATATTGATGCGTTTCAATGTCCATAAACACTAATTTTAGTGAATTTCATAAATTGAACTTTATTTCACATCAATGTTCAATTCATGTTTAAAGTGTCAATTTGGTCCCAATCAATCTATTTGTGTAAAAAATTATTTTGATTATTTGAATTTGATATTTTGGACTATGATTGACCACTTTTATTGAAATTTTGTCTTTTAAGATCAATGGATGAATCACAAGGGAAGATGAACATTTGTGGCCATGAATGCAGAAATTTCTGAACAAAGCAGAATGAGCCTTAGGCCCATAAAAAAAGAGGATCCCACATTTTAAGCCCAATGAAGCTCAAATTTTAACTGTAGGAAGGGAAAATTATGAGGATCATTTCATTCAATTCTGTTTGGAGCTAATTCTGATGTTTTCAAGGAGATCCTGGGAGCCCAAGTTGACATTTAATTTGTGGGCCAAATTTGAAGGCCCATAAAATAAGCCCACCATTTCAAACATAACATCTGAATGACTGGTCTAATTGGAATGAAATTTTGACAGATATTATTGGACACATGGGAAAAGATAATTATCTTCTACGACCATCCCAGATTTTTCCATCTTCAATGACATATTCGAACGCTAAATAGGGGGGGGGGGTGAATCTGGATGAATTTTTGTGGTCAACATTTAAAAATCAATTTTCCTTTGATTTCTCTCTCTCATGTTGATTCCAATAATTAATGGGGAATGAATTGATTGATAGAGGCTTGACCCTAGGACCCAAAATTCCCTATTTAATGATTTGGTAGTAAAGGGATTTGGGAATCCAATTTTTTCTTTCAATTGTAATTTTACACTTTCATTTTAAAATCACACCTTTATTTTTTCCATGTAAGTTTTTTCAATCACATTAGTTTCTTAATAAAAGTTTTTCTTCTTCTCCTTTCTATCTTTTTCTTAACCCATTGATACCATTGAATCAAGATGTGAATTTTTTCACCACAACCATTGTGTAATTGCTCACACAATGGTGTAGTGTTCGTTATTTCTTTGTTTTCACTTCTTCAATCCCGTTTTTTTAAGTCGACTTCCACCTTTCATTGAGAGACTTGCATCAATGGAAGGATAATTTTTTTTGTTTGATTCTGGGGAGTTTCTTGGGTGTGGATTGGATTTTATTTTATGTTCTTAAATTCTTAAATTAGTTCTATGGTTTGAGAGTTCCTTTCTTTGACATATTCTCTTTTTTTTCTTCATCAATTTTAACGACTAGACATTTTGAATGGTAGTACGATCCAATTCCTTAAAGTGATCATGAAAGTGATCCTCTAAGTGAATTGGTGGTTAGACTTGGAATTTTTTATGGATTAAAGTGGTGAATGATGTTGGGGACTTGTCTCATTTATTGGATGCCTCTTAAACTATTGAATGGAACATTCATATAAAAACAATCACATCCATTCTATCCCTAATAGAAACCTAGGATAAACCCATCTTATTTAATTATTTCCTTTCAAATAATTAGGCGTTTCATTCATAAATTAAAACCATTCTCTTATTAAATATAGTATTTTAGTTTCACAATTTAAATGAACATCAAAGTTGGCCACTTAATAGCCAATCCTCCAACCGATTTTTGTGTCTAAAGGTTACTTCTTTGGTCCTTGTGGATTCGATCCCTACTTGTACTTCAACAACCGCTTCTACCTATAGGGTAAAATTGAGCATCATCAACATGGTTCATGATACGTACTTTTGAGCGTAGACTTTCAAGCATGGACTTTTCCTAGATATCTAGGATGGTGTGGTATCCCTCTACATACCTTCATATACTGGGGTGCTAGAGTGTGACTTGGTGGTGAAGAACATTTTGGCTGAGTAGTCACTGAAAATTGGTGTTGGCAGTGGGTACCATAGAGCTAAGACTTCGGTAGTTGGTAGTCGACGATAAGCATAGGGATCTAGGCACGCAAAGTGATTTTTGTAACAGTCTCAGGATAGAGGGTATATAGTTCAGGGTTCTCTGGATGGTTCTAGACAGCCGAGGGAGAGATAATGCTACTCCTATGATGGGAAAGGACACATCATGTAGGATTGTACAACCCATCATAAAAATGATAAGGAGTCGGTCGAGGGACCGCCTAGGTAGAGGTAGTTTCTATATTAGGGAGGTTTGTAATGGTCTGTGCCTTATCGGTCTGTTACTTTGCTTGTTTTGGTGGTTGGGGGAGATTTCAGGAGTTTTCCGTGGAGGTTGGAGCTGCAACATAGATGCTCTAGGAAATACACATCATGTAAATGTATTACACAACGTGTAATGGTGGTTCACAACTTGTATGCAACTAAGGTGTAGCTAGTGAAAAGGGTACATGTTGTGTAAGTGGGATTCACGACGTCTAATAAATCAGGTGTACAAATCCTTTGAGGCGACGTTTTTTTTATGGAAATTAAAGCCTGAAATTTACATAACATGTAGGGATTAAATGCCATGTAAATTTCCTATGCAACACAACTTTAAAGGTTGCAACACCCAGTTTTATTCCTCAAACCCTACGTCTAATGCTCCTTTCTCTTATTCCAGATGATCTAGGGGCTCCCTCTTTAAGTGTTTGGGATTCCTTTCGATGGGATTTGATTCTTGGATTCTTGTCTTCGATTCAGGGTGAGTTATACTCTTGTTATCATCTGTTTCCTACCATTCTTCTTTGGAGTTTCACTGTGGTGGTGCGGTTTGGTTTGGGTTGTGTGTTTGGGCTAGGTTTTGATGATCTTTTGGTGCAGTGTAGGTTAATCCGCAGTTTCTTGTGGTGCAGTTGTGGTTTGCAGGCACTTCTTCTTCACCCTGCGGTGTATAATAGGTTTAAAAATCTCTTTTGAGATAAGTAATCCCTTGTTTCTCTTTATTATATATCACATGGGAGAGATTTACTTTCGTTTATTTATGGGTTATGGTTATGTTGGCTTAATCAAAGATAAAGAATTGACTAATTGAAATTGAAGGATAAAGTGGTTTGATTCGTATGTTTTTATAGTTCTGTTATTATTGTGATATTGTGATTGTAAGAGATTGATGCCCCACTGAAAATTGTGGCTGTTGGGGGATTTGTTTTCACTGAATGATATGTACAATGACTGTTGTGCTTATTAAAATTGTTGTGATATCACCCTAAAATGGAAATTGATTAACCACTTATATTTGGATAATGAAATGGTTGCCTTAGGATTATGGGTTGTGTGATAACACCTCTAAAATAAAGAATAATGTGATAAAATCCTCTTTGTAAATCTGTAAAATGATCTTGATGTGTTGTGATTTGTGGCCATGCTTGTGGGGCGGTGATGTGTGGTTGGGGAATGTGGGGATGATGGTTGTTTGACTGTACTTTTACGGAAATGAGGTGGTTTTTGTTTGGTTTTGCTTTTTTGGGGGTAGCGAGGTGGTGGTTGCTCGGTCGTGCATGTGGGGCGGTGATGTGGTTGTTGTTTGGATGTGTTTGTGGGGCGACAAGAATATGGTATGATGGGAATGTTGAGATGTTTGTGACATGTGGTTGCTTTGTTCCAGATTCCTGGGTAGTGATGAAATAAATGACTTGTTTAATAATGATTTAAATGACATATCTTGGTTTGGTTAATGGGTTGGTAATGGATGATGAATAATTAAATAGTGGACTATGTGGTAAAATGTGGTTTTTGATAAATAATGAAATGAATTGGATAGATAATGGGAATTGGTTGGCGATGTGAAATGTGGCTTGTGGATTGTGTGGTGTTATGCATTTAGAGGTGGTAGTGAAAGTGGTGATCTATTGAGTTGGTTAGTGTTTGGATGTGAACCCATAGGTTGGGATTGTGTGTGGCTATATACATACTTGTATATTCTTTTTGATTTCTATGGGGGTGTTTTTCCTGACATCCGGTGAGGAGGACATATGGTTGGGTGCCCATTATTTCCCACTCTCTCTTCCAGGAGAGGAAAATATTGTATAGGATGTGATGGTCGGAGGTCTGTTAGCGCATTAGATGGTGGTTGTGATAGCCCGAGTGTTTTGGGTGAGATGTGACCATGCTTGTGGGGCGGTGACCCAGGTGTTTTCAGGTGAGATGTGATATGACTATGCTTGTGGGGCGGCTATGGTGGGGGTCATGCATGGTAGAAGGAAGGAACAAGGTCGATGTGATTCTTGTTATATTATATTATCTAACTTGCATTATTTTGTGAGCGTGCCTTGATGAGGTTGTGATAGATAGTTGATCTTCTTAGGTGTTGTTGGTTCTTCTGTTTGATCACAAGTGCATCAATATGATTCTTTCATATGTGCATGAGAGACTTTGGTTTTCCTACTGAGTATAACTATATACTCACCCTACATATATAAATTTATTTTTAGATTTTCAAGAGGATTACATGGACCATACTAAACATTACATGCTCGGACCTTCAGATAACTGTTGTGTCACTGCTTTATCTTTTCTTTTGGGTATTTACTTTGAAGTATTTTATTTGTATCAGTTTTATTTATACATGATTTGTGGGATGATTTTAGTTTTTTATAGTATGCAATGGAGTTGTTTGTGGATGATTCATCTTATCTCTCAATATTATATTATTATAGAGGATAATCCATCCCATTTCATGAGATTTTTATACCATCAATGTTAGTCTCTAACCTAAGGCCTACTGGAGGCAGGACTCAAGGGTCATCATCTCTCTCCCCTCATTTTGGTATCTTTGGAGGGAGGGAGTCATGACAGAGTGGTATCAAAAGTGATGATTGAAGATAAGCAGTGCCTGTTGACCTTGGTATGTGACATAGGTTAGGGAGACTGACTAGGACATGAGATTTTAGGGACCTTGGTGATCCAGTGTACAGACTTTGAGCTTGTTGAACGATCTAGTGAGGTGGACATGTTTATAGGGTAGAGACCTAGAAGGGATACACGCATCATGATGGTTTATGTTCTTGTTTTAATTATGTTTTTTGGGATGGTTAAAAATAATAAAAAGAATTAAAATGTATCTAAATAAAAATCCGTACCACTTCGGCTTAGGAAATATTTGTTTCCTCTTTTATCTATGGATCCTATTCATTGTCTGCATGTAACTCAAGCATTTGAGGTTTAGTAGGTTGATCCAATTGATAATTTTAGGGTTGATCTGGTAGAGTAGGATGAGGCTTGGTAGAGAGCATTGTACTCTTTCTAGCAGTACAATTTGGGGAAATACGAGGGCATTATTCTAGATGTGGAGACAGAGAGCTGGATGGAGGAGCTCAATATCATTTTCAATTTGATCTAGGCCCTGGTGGGATATTGAGTGCCTTTATCAGTTAGTCATATGCGGGGATCTGCATGTCAGTGGAGGATGCTATATCTAGGAGAGTGGAAGGAGGCATATATTCCACGGGTTAACTTTCAGAAAGAGTTCCTGGCAGCGTTATTTTCATCGATTATGAAGATAGTGAAGATGTATGTGCTTCTTTCTCTTCAATATGGGATCATGTCAGTGTGGGAGTTGTGAATCAAATTCAAGTATCTTCTTCATTTTGCATCAGATATTTTTCCAGATGAGGAGTCTCGTATGAGGCATCAGGAGGAGACGTTTCGTCCTTTTATATAGTATGCAATAACTCCTTTTATGTTGTCAACATATATGGAGGTTCATAAGAAGACATAGGTGATTGAGAAGATGCACTCACGAGAAGGTTTACTGTAAGAGGGGAACTTACATGGTTCCTTGAGGAGTATATTTGTCCGTGGCAGGTCTCAAGAACTCAAACCTTTGAGGTTTTAGCAGCTTCCAATCCAAAATTTTGGGGCCAGTGGTTTCTGTTATTTTTCTGGGGGATTTGTGCCAATGTGTTCTGGTTGCGGGGTTCATGACCATCACCAGAAATAGTGTCCAGTGTTTCCCTAAGCTCAGTTTAGTGGAGGTGTACAAGTTCAACGTCATCCTTAGAAGTAGTTTCTAGCGAAACCATTCCCACAACAGGGGTAGTAGGCTTATGTTCCTCTGAAGGGAGATGGAACAGCTAGAGGCTGAACTCAGGATGTTTCTTATGTTCAGGGACCTCAACCTAAGCATGGTTGTGGAGGTGTTCATAAGTAGAGAGGTAGAGGAGATGGACATGGTCAATTTCACATAGTGGAGGCGATAGTACCAGAGGGGCCAAGGATCATCAAAGGTATGATTAATTTTTCTAGTACACTTGTTTGTGCCTTGTTTGATTCAATAGATTCACACTCCTTTGTTTCACCCACTCTTGTCCGTACTTTGAGACCAGACTTAGAGAGGATTCCCATGCCTATGGTGTTGACTAAACTAGTTGGAGGCCAGACCAACTTGTTTGATTATGCTAGGGGTGTGGAATGATGATGAGGACACATCAATCCCATGTAGATCTTTTCTTGCTACAGATGCAACCATAAAATTCTATCCTTGACATCGACTGGTTGTATTCCATATGTGCTGTTATCAACTGCTTTCAGAGGAGAGTCATGTTTTGGGATGTAGATTGCCAATGTGTGGTTTTCATTGGCAAGAGGGGTTGTCACGTGGGCAGTCGACGTGTTGATCCCCTTATTTCCTTAGTGGTTGAGATATTTAAGGAATCGGTAGACGTTGGGATAGTAGAGGTCCCCAAGGTCATTGGAGAGTTTCTGGATATTTTCCTAGAGGAGGTTTCAATGCTACCCCCTCAATGTGATGTTGAGTTTAGGATTAACTTGTAGTCTAGTGCTCCGATTTTGATGAATCCTTATCATATGACACCTTCTGAGTTACAAGAGTTTAGGATTAAGATAGATAATCTGATGCAGAAGGGTTTTATCTATCCCAGTGTGTTTTTGTCGGGTGCTCCAGTTTTGTTTTCTAAGAAGGTGAATAAAAGCCTAAGGTTGTGTATAGACTACCAGAGGTTGAATCAAATGACAGCCAAGAACCATTACCCTCTTCCAAGGATAGAAAATCTTTTCGATCAACTGAGAGGGGTGAGTTGGTTTTTTTTAATATTGATATACGGTCTAGATATCATCCGTTGAGGGTAAAGTAAGGCGATATCCTAAAGACTAACTTCAGATGCAGGTATAGACACTTAGAGTTTTTAGTCATTACATTTAGTGTTACAAATGAACCATCCATGTTCATGGGGATTATGAACACCATGTTTCATGAGTTTATGGATCGATTAGTCATCGTATTCATTGATGATTTATTGATTGACTCAATGTCAGAGGAGGAGAATGCCGATAATCTCAGATATGTCTTGGAGGTTCTTTGACACCACAATCTCTTTTGAAAGTTGTCCAAGTGTAAGTTTTGGACACGAGAGGTGAATTTTATTGAGCATGTGGTGTCTCAGTAGGGTGTGGAACCGTCAATGGTCGATGTAGGTGTTTCTTTGGAAACACCTAAGAATGTGATAGAAGTTCGTAATTGTCTTGGTCTTGTAGGATATTATCATAGGTTTGTGCCCTATCTCTCTCAATTTTCATCCCCATAGAAAGCTTTGACTAGGGAGGACCATACTTTTGTGTGGATTGATCAATGCTAGACAACGTTTGGTTACCTGAAGGGTAAGTTTATTAGTTCTCCAGTGATTCAGTTTCATGAGGAGGGCGTGATGTTTGGGGTGTTTTGTGATGCTTCTCATATAGTATTGGGATTCATGTTGATGTAGCAGAAGGAATTTATCTGTCACGAGTCTATTAATTTACATCCCCATGAGCATAACTATTCCACCCATGATCTAGAGTTAGCAGCAGTCGTGTTCGTGCTGAATTTGTGGAGGCATTACATCATTGGGGAGTGATTTGTGGTTTTCCCTAATCACAAGAGTTTGGGGTATATCTTTTCTCAGCATGATTTGAATTTGTGGCAGTGGAGGTGGATGAAGTTTCTTCAATATTATGATTTTGAGATATCCTACACCTCAGGAAAATGGAATTTTTTGGATTATGTTTAAGTAGGAAGTCAGGGAAGGATGTTGTTTGAGAGTCTATGAATAATTGGAGAGCAATTAAGGAGTTGACAACCTTTCAATTAGATGAAAGGGTGGATAGTGGTTGATGATGTTTGTTTTAGATGATAGTGAAACCTTCTTTGATGTGGCTGGTGGAGGAGTCCCAATGGGGAGACTCAGATGCAGAGGTGATGCATGATCATGTTGGCCATGGTGATGCTTTGGAGGGATGGTCAGAGGATATTCAGAACCAGGTGTTGTTTCATGGGAGGTTGTTTGTTCAGTTAGTTATGTGTGGGGGAGTCATTTGTGAGTTTCATAACTCACCTTTGGTGGTACACATAGGATTTTCTAAGATGTACCTTGACTTGAGGATGCAATTTTGGTGGTTCAGGATGAAACAGGCAGTGGCAAAGTTCGTGGAAAAGTGCTTGGGTTTCCAGTAGAAAAAAGATGAGAATCATGTTCCTGGAGGTTTTTTTGTAGCCTTTGGATGTTCCCGAGTGGAAATAGGATGACATATCTATGGATTTCTTCATAGGGTTACCCCAATCTTAGGGAGGTTGTGATACTATCTATGTGATCATGGACCAGTTGACGAAATCGACTAACTTATTAGCGATAAAGGAGTCATACATAGTGGATTATTTGGCTAAGAGGTACATGGATTATGTGGTGTGGTTTCATGGAGTACCAATGTCCATTGTATCAGATTAGGACACACGTTTTATCTCATGATTTTGGAGAGGATTAAAATATTCTTTTGTCACTCAGTTATTCCTCAACACTACTTTCCACCCTCAGATAGATGGGCAGATGGAGCAGACTATCTAGACGTTGGAGGATATGTTGTGGATACACATCTTGGAATTTTGTAGATCTTGGGTACAACACCTGCCTTTGGTTGAGTTTTCTAATAATAATAGCTATCACTCTTCTATTGATATGACCCATTTTTATGCTTTGTACAGAAGACTGTGTCATTCTCTATTATGTTGGATGAAGGTTAGGGAGGTAATGGTTCTTGGTCACGATGCGGCGAAGAGCACAACATAGAAGGTTCATATTTTTCTTGAGAGGATGAAAGTAGTACAGGACTGAAAAAAGTCTTATGCTGATCACAGGAGGAGGCCCTTGGAATTTGAGGTTGGAGACCACATTTTCTTGAAGGTTTCCCCTCAAAGTGGACAGTGGAGGTTTGGAAGAGGGAGTAAGCTTTCTCCCAGGATTTTTGCTCCCTTTGAGGTGTTAGGGTGAGTTGGTGTATCGGTTGGCATTTCCACTGTAGTTGGAGAGGATCCACAACATCTTCTACATCTCTAAGATTTATCGGTATCTTCACTATGACTCCCATGTCATTTATCGGGGATGGTTGGATATCGAGGATGATGCAACGTTCGTGCAGCAGCTAGTAGATATCTAGGATCATCAGGAGAAAGTGCTGCGAGGATGATCCATCCCTTTGGTTCGTGTGTTGTAGAGGCATGGTGGCATAGAGGAGAGTAATTGGGAGCGAGAGATGAAAATTCATGCCTAGTACTTAAGAGTTATTTTGAGTTTTCTTTGCCTTGTTTTTCTTTGTGCTGTGATGTTTAGACTTTTTTTATTTGATGAGATATTTTCATTTGTTTGTGATGTATGATGCGTGATAAAAGTTACTAAATATGAAAAGGGGAGGAACTAATTCCTAATCGAGATGTATTAATTGTGATGTGATTAAACCTGTGCGGGTGAGTCAGTGTCGCCCAAATCAGATAGTATCTTGACATAGAGGATGAAATTCCCTGATTTGTGTGTTCAGGACAATGTGTTTAGTTGGTTACGACGATTATTGGTTTGGGCTACATGGAGTATGAGATTTTTGTGTGGATGTGTTGTTGTGTGAGAGAAGAAGGTTTGTGGTTGTGTGGTGATGAGGTTGTGCGAGTTGTTTTGTGGACATTTGGTTTGACATGTTTGGCTAGTGGCATCATTTAAGGTATGACAAGATCCTTGAGAGGTATCTCCTAGGGTAGTTGTTCGGACGCCTTTCATTCTGAGATTAGTTTTGGATTCTCGAGGGTGAGAATCATTTGAGAGGTATCTGATATAATGTTCTGTGCCTTCCTGATCTGTTAGTTTTCATATTTTTGTGGTTGGAGGTGTTCAGGGGAGGTTTTTAGAGTTTTCCATGGAGGCTGGAGATGCTGCAGAAAATACACGTGGTGTAAATGTATTACACGATGTATAATGGTGGTTCATGACTTGTGTAGCTGGGTGGTTCATGGATTGTACATGGATAAGGGGTAGCCCGTGAAAAGGGTACACATAGTTCTAGTGGGATTCATGATGTGTAAAAAATTGGGTGTAAAAATCCTTCGTAGCAATGTGTTTTTTGGCAGAACTTAAAGTCCAACATTTACACTACGTATCGGTATTACACATCGTGTAAATGTCCTATGCAGCACATCTTTAAAGGCTACAATGCTCAAGTTTATTCTTTAAAATCTACTACTAAATCTCCCTTATCTCCTTCCAGGCGATCCAGAGGCTCCTTCTTCAAGTATTTGGGATTCCTTTCATGAGATTTGATTCTTAGATTCCCATATTCAATCTGTGGTGAGTTCTCCTCTTGTTCTCATATTTTTCCTCCCATTCTTCTTCAGAGTTTTGCTACAGTGACGCGGTTTGGTTTTAGTTGTGTGTTTGGGTCGTGTCTTGATGACCCTTTGGTGCAGTGTAGGTTGATCCGTGGTTTCTTATGGTGCAGTTGTGATTTTTGGGTGTTTTTTCTTTTCCCTACAGTGCACAACAAGTTGGTAAAACTCTTTTGAGGTAGATAATCCACCGTTTCTCTTTATTGTGTATTATGTGGGAGTGGTTTATTTTTTATCTATGAGTTATGATTGTGCTGGTTTAATAAAAGATAAATAATTTACTAATTAAAATTGATTAGTAAAGGGGTTTAATTCACATGTTTTTACAACTTTTTTATTATTTTGATATTATGATTTTATGGGATTGATGCCCCACTGAAAATTGTGGCTGTTGGGGGATTTTTTTGTGCTGGATGATATGTGCTGTGACTGTTCTTCCTGTTTTGATTATTATGATATCACCCTAAAATGAAAATTGATTAACCACTTATATTTGACTAATGAAATGGTTTTCTCAAGATTATTTCTTGTGTGATAACACCCCTAAAATAAAGTGGAATGTGATAAAATCCCCGTTGAAAATCTATAAAATGATCTTTATGTGTTGTGATGTGTGATCGTGATTGTGGGACAACAATGTGTGGTTGGGGCATGTGGGGATGATGGTTGTTTGGTTGTGCTTTTAGAGCAGTGATGTGGTTGTTGTTTGGCCGTGCTTTTGGTGTAAAGAGGTGGTTGTTTGGCCATGATTTTGGGGTGGTGAGGTGGTTGTTTGGCTGTTCTTATTGGGTGGTGGGCTGATGGTATGATGAGAATGTTGAGTTGCTTGTGATGTGTGGTTTTGTGCTAGATGCCCGGGTAGTGATGAAATAAATAACTTGTTTAATAATGATTGGAATGACATGAGTTGGTTTGGTTAATGTGTTGGTAATGAAAAATGAATAATTAAATAGTGGGATGTGTGGTAAAACGTGGTTTTTAATAAATAATGTAATAAATTGGATGAATGATGGGAATTGGTTGACAATGTAAAATGTGGCCTATGTGGTGTTATCATTTAGAGGTGACAACGAAAGTGGTGATGTAGTGAGTTGGTTTGTGGTTGGCTGTGAACCCATAGGTTGGGGATTGTGGGTGGATATATATATACTTGTATATTCTTTGTGATTTCTATATGCACGCCACCCATGTCGAGCACTGTTTTGACACTCGCATATTCACATGGGGGTGTTTTTTCCGACATCCAGTGAGGAGGATGGATGAATGGGTACTCTCTCTTTCTCACTATGAAGACTCTGTACCCAATAGCCTAAAGTCGATGCCTTACTTTATTACATTGGTATAATAAACAAGGATGTCATATCCCAAAGGACTGAATAGTTTAGTATCTTTGGAAAACCATATACAAACATAATATTTACATTAAAAATTTGAAAGGAAAAACAATAAATAAACTCCATTGGAAACATTGGAAACACCCATAAACTCTTAGATTATCCCTAAAAGTCATTCATAATATACATCTTTGCATTTTGGAGAAAAATAAAACATAAGAAATGGGTGATCTCAGATGCTCAATACGGGTAAGAAATACAGTGGAAGGAAATATAAACATAAAAAATATTACACAATGAATAACTAAAAACACATTCCATTAAAACATAATCTTGATCATAATATGACAGAAGTAAAAACTGATTAAATAAATCCATAAATAATCACATGAGAAAGAAACTTAACCATGAATATTCTACTAGTCGAATAATCACATATACTATCAATTACTATTATCATAATGAGAGAATGCATAATTCCGGACATCATAAACATACCGTCAAGACTTCGACCAAGACACCATAAATGGGTAAAAATCGAGTCTAGTTTGTCTCATGAGACCTACCGATGTATCGAGGGGATATAGTGGGCCCCACCCACAACTTACTAAGTCCAATTCATTCCTCATATGTCTCATAAAAAGATATATTTAAATTAAAGTGTCTCATACCACCTTGAAATATTTGAATCATAATCATAGATGAAAGTACTCTAATAAAATCATCGAGAAATTCTTGAGAGAAATACCCTTTTTCTTTAAAAAGAAGAGTTCTTTTGGAAAATTATTTTTATTTTTCATAAAAAAAGATTGTAAACATGTATTTCCCATAAAAGAAAAGGGGAATAACAAATATATTTGAGGCATAAATGATTTCTAACAAGTAAAAAGAGTTTATAAGAAACTTTAGAAATGAGCTGCTTTGATGCGGTTTAAGGGAAAATATAAGTCTTTAAAGAGGAAAAGACATAATTGTTTTCATAAAACCAGAAATGGACTAAGATAGTTTTTCATGATGAAATGAGTGATTTCAAAAAAATAATGGTTGCTTAAAACAGATTATGGAGTATACTTGAAATTGAGTATGAAATTGGGAAGTACCCTTTAATCGGGCTTGCTTATCGAGAGAAATTGAAAAGGGAAACTTATAAAACATATATTTCCCCATCAAAGAATGATGAACTGATATGAATATATGATTTTGGAACATATACATAGAATTTATAATAAGTATATAAAAATAATGAATAATTACATTGGTGTAAAGAGGGAGAAAGCATAACTCGAATGAAAAATGGAGGTTTAGAGAGAATCCCTTACCACTTTGTAATCAATCGAATCGTATGACCAAAAATCAATAATCATAAAATGAAATGTTGAATAACAAGAAGATAAATATATTTATTATATTATATGTCAAATGATAATATACATACACCACACAAAAGAAATAAGCGGTGAATAAGGGAAATCTCACAGAAATAAAAGTGAGATACAAAACTCTTACCTTATGTCCGAAAGTGTTCTGCACTTGTACTTAACGTCCTAGATAATGAAATTAGATTAATTAATAATTTAATTCAGATCTTATTCAAAATTTATTTGATTTAGTATAATTTTATTAAGCTCATTTATGGTTTTTTTGTGAATTATAAGATTCAATTTTTTCATTCAAAAGTGTTCATTTCCTTGGTTTTCACTATTGGTTCACTTGTATACATGTACGAAAGATCATGTGAAATGAGAGTAGTTATCCAGAATTAAAATTATTTATTATTAATGAAACTATAAAATATGTAATGGTATTATATATCATTTTGTTTCTAGATATAAGGATGATTCATTAGATAAAATGTTAATGATAACCATTTGGATTATTTTGGTGTTTTTCCAATCATCACACTCTAGTTTTGTTTTATTAATGAATATTATGTATATATACCAGTTTCAGAATAATAAATAAGTTGTAATATACATATTATAATCTTTTTTAGCCATAAAAATGTTTTTATAACCATCCTTGAAGGCATTATTAGAAAACGAAAGAATTATCTTACATGAAGGTGGTGAATCGACACCTCACGGATGACATTTTCATTTTTAGAAAAAAAGAGGAAGATAAAAGAATTAATGGTGGATATACCATAATCACAATAACATGATATTATATATAAGATACTATATTTATCATGCATGTTTGGACAAATGAGGTACATAAATGATAAGAAAAGAAAAGAAATTGAAAGAAAATTAAAAGAACGAAAGAGGATTTTACCTCTTGAATTCCTATTATGAGAACCTCCTTAAGGAACATTGAAATGGTCTTTTGGGTGAGACCAAATAGACCAGAATATGGAGGATAGGTTTGGGAGAGGTATTGGGTATAAATTGGACAAGATTCAAATCTTTGGAGGTGTGAGGAGAATAGGTGGTGATGAGTGGTATTTATAGTGGAGGAGAGTCACTACTACAAATATGGATTTTATCAGCGCTAGAAAAGTGCATTAAGAGCTGTTGACGCTCCTTTCCATCACAAAGTCTAAAGGAATGTAAAGGGAAATACCTTGAACCCAAAGTGATTTATCCTTTGAAGAAACATCAAAATTTGACAAAGGCATGAACCAAGATTCAAACGCACTTGGGTCGTGCAAGTTCCACCAAGGTCGTGCAAGTATACTTGTGCGCCGCCCATTGGTCGCGCAGGTGACTTTCACGCCTTCTTTGAAATTCACCCAGGGTCTTCTTCAGCCTATAAATAGCCCCTGTGGGCCCCCCATTTCGGGGACGAAAAATTCCAAAACCTCAGATTTTAGCTCCTGGTGCCCTAGTCTCTTCTCAAAGCTTCCGAACACTTCTAAGGTAATTTATTACCTAGAACGGAAGATCTAAAGAGGGGGAGGAAGGCCCAAGTGTTAAAACTAATCAACACTTGCGCGCCTAAGTGGCCAAACCTTAAGGGAAATGGCCACACTTGCGCGCCACCTTACCCCTTCAACAGAACTTTCACGCCACTATTCTGAAAGCATCCAAGGATAGTACTAAGGGCTTGAGCCAAGCCTCGACCAAGTTCTACCCTAAGGATTGACCGTCGCGCAAGTACCCATGTGTCGCGCAGGTATACCTGCACGACCAGGACTTGCGCACCCACGCAGTACTTGCGCGCCCCTTTCTTTTGGGGTGACCCTCCTGCCTATTTCACCTATCCTATACCTATCCACCTATCCTCTTCAAGATTAAGCCATAAAAACTTTCTCCAAAGCCATTTATGACATGATTTCCTTGTTGGCTTCATTATCTGAAAGGAATTCTGTGGAACATCTCTTAAAACCTAGTGATTTACACATCTTTATATCACTAAAGTTAGAGAGTTCATTCATTCAACCTCATCCTTTAAGATGAGAGAATCCTTAACCTGGGCCTCCTTTTCAGGAGTAATCCCCAGTCCAAATTCTCATTAATATTGGGCATCCTCTTTAGGAGTAAGCCCCAAGTCCTCATTAATATTGGGAATCCTCCTTAGGAGTAAGCCCCAAGTACTCATTAATATTGGGTATCATCTTTAGGAGTAAGCCACAAAGTCCTCATTAATTTGGGAATACTACTCAGGAGTAATCCCCAGTCTCCAAGTTCCCAAATATGGGCATCCTCCTTCTTAGGAGTAAGCCCTAGTCATAAGTCCTTTAACCTGGGCCTCCTCCTTAGAAGTAAGCCCCAGTTCTAAAAAAAACCTTTTAACCTGGGCCTCCTTCTCAGGAATAAGCCCCAGTCTTAATTTCTCTTAACCAGTCCTAATTTACTTTTGATATGGGCTTCCTTCTCAGGAGTAAAACCCAATCATAAGTCCCCTCCTAACTTGGGCATCCTTATTAGGAGTAATCCCCTAGATTAGAGTATCCAAATCTCCATAAATTACATATACCATTATAGACCATGTTCCTGGATTTCTTCCCTGAAATAAATCTTAATATCCATCTATTTGGGAAGTCATACATACATAAGCCCCACATCATTTCTTATGATTGCATCTTTCATGGCACAATTGTCTGGTTTTACCAATACCTCTTGTTTCTCACACCGAGCATGACTCACGCGAGATTAGAGTTTAAAAGTAATTATGATATCTTTTTTTGAGCCATCAATCATACATAAACATCATACTCTCTTACTCAAACTACGTGGGTTCTGATTCCTTTTATAAAAAAAGGATATGTAGGTAGCCCATCTGCGGGTACGATCCCAACTCTGAAATAATCCATGTCCTTCTAAATGACAATAAATTTCAAGTGCCCCACTGAGTGTCTTTAAAACCAGTATGATCATCATAATGACCAAGAGACTTTTATGTATTGAAGGATACCATTGAACAAGAATCTCTAACAAATACAGATGATTCTCTATCAATGAAGAACCTCGAATACATATAAAAGATTCTCTAAATCTCATACATATTTAATCATTGATTGTCAGATCTAAAGAAAAGCTCATTTTATACTTGGTCATGTAATAAGGATTCATGAACATAACTTAAATCTATAAAGAGAGTCCCGAAGTAGACAATAATTCTCCTAAAAAAGGTGTGATGAGTCCGACCTCCCATCCTCTTAACCAATGTAAATTCCTAAGTCTCATCAGTTCATAATTAATGAGCACCTACCTTTGGAAAGTAGGTCTAAATGGATATGGAATCATTGGATATTTCCGGTTCTATAAACAAAACTGTTAGAAACCGCTTGGAATGTTTGAATCTTAAATCAATGAGATCATACCCAATTCCAGAGGAAACAAAAAATGGTGAACCCGACGTGAATCCTTAACCAAGTTAAAATGATGTTTTACTTATTTGTTAGGCCTCTATTTAAAACTCAATGAGAGGGCCAAAAAAACAATCAATAACATCTGTGCTTATCCAAAATATGTAGTGGCCGGACTTATCTTGATTACGTCTGTTATATCAAACATGCACTCTTTTCCAAGATCTTCTGCATTACGAGAATGACTTTTCTTAAGCTCACGTATGTGAATACCTCTGCTGTGAAAACCTCTGCTGTGAATGCATCTGCTACTGCTCCTGCTGGATCGTCGTCCGCTCTGAGGAAAACATCACCTACTCAGCGTCTTCAACGCTGGGTATCGAATGCACTGGTTAAGGAGTATCATCAACACGGTACCATTCCATCTCTGGAGGCTGCTCGACAAGCCCTCAAAGTGAATAACTCACCCTGGTCATCCGGACAGCGACAACCAGTGATCAAGAAGCAGGCGGTGATAACCACCGTCTCCAACCGTTTCGGGTCGTTATCCCCGGAACGCAATCACCATTCACTCCCATATTATGAGGAGGTGAATGAGAAGGTCCCTTAGGGCCTTAATTCAAGGAGACAAGAGTCCTTCCGAAGGGATCCTATCAACAATCGCCGTCAGACTCGTGCGGTAGTGCGCCCTCAACATGATGAGGGTATCGACTCCAGACGTTCGGCTCAGCTTCCTCGAACCCGAGCAGGAAAGACGAACCGCCAAAAACGAAATCTGGTCAATAGTGAGCAGGTTCTCATCTCTTCCATCTCTGAAGAAGTCCACCTACCTAACTTGGTGGCAAGCAATGAATGAGCACATACACCCGTCCGTTTTAATTCCGCTATCCAGAAGACTCGTCTGGCAGCATCAAGCCAATCCCGCCAGGCAATTCCGGCGGAGTACTATAGATAGGAACATACACCTGTTTATAAATCACCAGCTAGTTAGCAGGCTCGTCTGACTACATACGATGAAGCCCGCCAACCCAATGTGTTGACAACTGGTAAACAGACACATACAACTGCTTACACTCATCAATCCTACCAACAACCTTGTCTGTCAGTGTTGAAGGAGGCCTGTCAACCATGTTCGGCGGAGTGCAATCAGCAGACACATACACCTGCTAGTATTGATCAAGCCTACCAACAGTCTCGTTTGGTAGCATTTGGAGAAGTCAGTCAGAAAGCTCTGGCGACAAACAGGAGGCAGACTCAACTCTCTACCCCCACACTTGAGTACTATTAGGATTCACTGACAGGAAAAGGAGGATAGGAGAAGGAACACACACCTACTCCAAGCATGAAATGGACATATATCCCCATTCCGGCAGCTGAAGTCACCAAGCATATTCTATCAATGGTGAAAGAGAAGAAGCAAATCCCTGCTCATATTCTAGATGCCTGCCAGGATATTATAACAGTTTCAGCAGCATCCCAGGGAAAGACACATAAATCTATCCCTACCAGTGGAGTGACACATCAACAGTTCACTTCGGAACAGACACACACCTCTGTTGCAGTCCAAGAGGGTTGTGGGGCGTACTCTCCTATATCATACGGACAACCAAGTCAGGCACATACACCTGATTTGAGCGGAGATAATCAGCCTAACCTGATCATTTCTTCTGAGCAGACACATACACCTGCTCATAATAACCACTTTCATCAACAAGTGGTTCCCAAAGTGAGTAATAAGGAGTCTAAGAAGAAGACCTGCCCAACACAGTCAAGAAATCAAGGGCCAATCTGTAATAATGCCTTACTCGATGATGGAGTTCTTGAAGCCCTTAGACAATTATCTGTTGGAATTCAAGATTCTACTCCCTCAGTTCCCAATAGTGGGAACATTAATTCTGAAGGTCTGCATCAGATACTTCCTCATGAAGGCTTGCTTCATGACAATTCAGTCAATCTCAAAGTTTCATCTTCAGATGAGAGGCACAAGAACCCTCTGTGTGGCCAGAAGACCAAGGAGCAAAATATTTCATCTTTTGCTGTAACCCACCATGGCGGTCCTCCCCATGATGATGAATTTAGCTACGAAAGTCCTCTCTACAGTAGTAATTCGCATTGTTTGGAAAATTTTTCAGAAGACAATGCAGTGACGAGAAAGCCCACTTATCTTGAGGCACTTGAAAATGTGAAGCCAGTCATGTCTGATGCTTTACCATTAACAAGTGAAACACTTTCTCAATCAGAAGATATCCCGGGGTGTAGGTCATTCTCCGAACCACTCCTGGGTCGCTCATCTTCTAGTTTGATCAGTGAATTCTCTACTGATTTTGTTGAATCTGATGAAGCAACAAGGAAGCACCATCTCTAGTCTAATCAGGTAGAAGAATCTTCATTGAATGATAAAGAGGAAGTACTGAATATGAGAAAACAACTGAAAAAAGGTGAAGTTCCAGTCATGTTTTGGCCTTTGGCCAACTCTCAGTATGATATTCCAGAGATGTTGACGGAAGATGGAATTCATGATATTCGTCTTAACATATGGAAAACTCTTTGTCATTTGAAAAATAAAATATTATCTTATGATGAATATGAAAATCATATCAAGATAATAGAAGGGTTACAACGCCAAATTGACTTGGCATCTCTCTCAGTTTTTCGATATCCGAAGGCTGAAAAGCAGTAGAGAGCCCTTCAACGTTCATGCCTTGGCACACTAAAAAAATTGCGCCAGTTAATTGCTAATGCCTTATCTGGTATTCATATCAGGGGATGAGGTGTTTATGGAGAACTAAATTTCACTGTGCTCTCTAGTCAGCAAATCCCATCGAAAATGGTCTCATGCAATGTTATTGCCCATGGCCGGCCACAGTCAATGAGTTTTGTTTGTAATCAAAAGCATGCCCAAGAACAGGCCTCAACTAGTTCCTCTCAAAATCAGGCATACATAGAACAAGTTGTTGAATTACTCCTACATCAAGCAAAAGAGAATATTGAACAAGCCTCTCGTTTGGAGCAAGCACATCACCAAGTGAAAGAAGTGTCAGAAATCATCCAACGGTCTTTTGAGCCGGGTGATAAAGGTGGATGCAGGTTGATACATCCAGCTAATTTCTGGACTAAAGTCCACAAGATCAGGAGAGATTTCAAGAAATCCTCATATATAGCAACTCAAGAGCCACCCCAGATTGCCAGACTGAGGACTCTTTTAACTCAACCCTCGGAATCAACAAATATGATTCGAGGAGTTGAGCAGGAACAACCCCAGTCCACCAGACTGGGGAATTTTTCAAATCATCAATCTCTTCCTCAGAGAAAGTCAGTCTTCTCTCGATTAGGGAAGAAGCCTCAAGAGGAACGAAGAGCCAAATTATCAGGAGATTCCCTCCAAATTACGGTTTGTCAAGAAGTTCATGAGGGATCGAATCAACGAAAGACAATGTCTCATCAAAGAAATGGAAGAAGACAATATCACAGAAATGCCAATAGAAGGGATGCAATGCATTATGCATCAATTAATGTCATCAATGCTGTTGTTGCTGATCTACCATATGTGGTTCACTCAGAGGGATTAGATGAAGTGGTTCCTGCTCAAGAAGTTGTACGCACAGACACAAATGAAGAAGGTGTGCGTACACGAAATCAAAGGTTTACTCAGAACCTAGTTAATCCTTCAAGTAACCCACTTCCTCCTCTCCGAAAGGGATCCAACAAGGGGAAAGGAAATAACCAGGTTACGTAACCTTCCTCTGGAGAAGACCAATCGCTCTCACTAGAGCAAAGATTTTCACAATAAGAGGAAGAAATGAAGGAATTTAGGAGGATGAATGCATAACTACTTCAGGTTAGTCTTCCTCCTAAGCGTGCTGGAGTCAGTCAGTCAAAGGAATTTGTTGTGTCTACTAAGATGGATCAAGAATATCCTCCTTTATCACTACACCCTCACAGGTCTAATCCTACGGGTCAAGTGCAACAACATTTGGCGGTGCTACCATCAGTTGCAGTATCATCCACCACATCTGTACCGGCTCCAGTCATTGCATCTGTTCAGGTCCAAGCTCAACCAGATGTTTCTCAAAAGTTAATAACTACTATTGAGTCATTAACATCTCGGTTGGAAGCTATGGAGGGAAAGCGTGCTCAAATTCAACCAAAAAAGAGAGCTTACCCTGAGTGGGTTGATGCAATTCCTCCCCCATCAAATTTTGCAAGTACCACATTCCCAATCTTTAATGGTTCGAGAGACCCATAGAAACACTTAACACATTTTTTTTCTCGTTGCGATACTATGATGGGAACCATTCAGAAACAAGAAGCATTTAAGCTCAGGTATTTTGTACAATCATTACAATGACCTTCTTTTGTTTGGTACACATGCTTGCAATCCTGGTCAATTACCGGATGGGAGGATCTTCGTCAAAAATTCCTTCTTTAGTTCAGCTCAACGTTTCCAAAGACAATAGTTTTTGATCTTACAAACTGTAAGCAAAGGGATAATGAAAGGGTATCAGATTTCATTGCTCGCTAGAAGGGATTAACATATTCCCTAAGCTTAGCACTCCCTCAAGAGGAATTTTTTCCAATCTGTGTGGCAAATTTACGTGATGAGTTGTGGACACCACTGATCCATGTGAAATACACAGGAGGGTTTCGAGACCTTACTTCAATCGCTCAACAGATTGAAGATTCTCTTATAAAGACTAAGGATAAAGCTCGTGTAATTCCATCAACTCCAGGAAGGAGAATGGGTAAAGCAGAGACTGCTACAGTTATGCTTAAACAAGCACCTGTACCTGCTTTTACTTAAAAACTTTCATCTTCTCGAAGGGCTCCACCTCCTGATCATCAGCAATAGAGGCCATTTAATCAATATGATCAAAGAGATCAAAGACAAAAACAATTTGAGGATTTGAAAAGCAAAGTTTACTCTTTCCGAAATGAACAAGTTTCTGGTTACTTCATTTTGGCTCTGGAAAATAATTTAGTTCAATTGCCAAGGTGCAAAAGGCTGAACAAGGAAGGAGATGAAGACCGTCCCAACTATTTCCTGTTTCATCAAATGTTGGGGCATCCCATTCAGGAGTGTTTTGTTTTCAAGGACCTTCTGAAAAAAATGGTCGACTTGGGACAAGTCAAACTAAAAGGTTCTTCAGCTCAGGTAGCGTGTGTTACTACTACGGATCCAGAGGAGGAAGGCGAGTGGCAAGAAGTCAAGTACAAAAATGCACAAAAGTATGATGATTGGATGGTTAGAAAGACGATCAACCGAACTCATGCTATTTTTTGAACACAATTGAAGAAACCAATTGTGTCTTCTTCCATGAATGCTGCATCAAAACCCTCTTCATCAGAGGGAAAATCCTCAAAGAAACGACATAATTCAAAGAAAGAATAAAAATCAGAAGAAGATGAGTATGTGACAAATCCCAAGTTGTCCTTGACTCTGGAAGATTTTATTCCATCTACTTCGAAGCAACGGGCACCACCCCATCAAACGGCACAACCTAAATTGGCTAGTCAGGCAGAGTCTTCATCGGATGAATAGTTAATATTCGGTTCTGTTAATATGATTCACTTAACAAATCCTTATGCCAATCATAGTTTCGAATTCGATGAACCTGGGTTCCCCGTATCAAATAGAGGAATCAGAGGAAGTTCCAGAGGCTCAGGGTATAGGGGAAGACGTGGATCTTTCAAAGGCCACTATTCCAATTCTACCCCTGCTAGAACTGTGTATGCGGCAGAAACTCATGGTAGAGCCCTTCAACGAGCTCAACAAGAACAAGCAAGTTATTCCACATAAGGCAGATTCAGTCCTGGGACAGTTATTATGGAAGATCGGTTGGAGGTTCTACCTTCTTCTTCTCAGCAAGTAAATAGACCTAATCGGTCTAATCTTCCAAAGCCAGGAGTATTACCAACTCCTATCCCGGTACAAGATGTATCAAATTCCAAAGCATCAACTTCCAAGGAACCTGCTAAACCACATGTTCCTATTGGGAAATGCAGACCTTTGGATCAAAAGTATGATGTATTGAAACACCTAACCCAAGTACCGACCAAGTTATCAATTCTGGATGCCTTGAATTTATCAAAGGATCTTCGGGAGGCACTCATTGAGGCTTTGTCAAGTCCTCAAGAGTTTGAAACTGAAATTACTGTAGCTGAAGTCTACCATGAAGAGAATAATCTTGCAAAATGCCATGCAGTGATATCTTTCAAAGATAAAGATGAAGATGATGTTGTGCATGAACATATTAGACCTTTGTATTTATCTGGAAAGGTTAATGGTGTAGACATCCAAAGAGATTTCATTTATAATGGTCCAGGAGTCAACCTCATGCTCATTCGTACACTTCGTCGATTGGGCCTCATGAAATTTGATTTATCTCCTTCTACTATGATGTTACAAGGATATGATAAAAATGAACAAGAACCACTAGGCGATATTACACTCAGAACTCAGTTTGGAGATCTTGTATCCAATTCAGATTTCATGGTTGTTGATCAAGACTCAGCCTTCAACATCTTGCTTGGAAGACCCTGGCTACATCAACATGCAGCTATCCCTTCATCATACCATCAATGTCTCAAATATTGTTTCGATGGTCAAGTTGGGACATTGTATGGTGATAAGTCCCCGTTCAAGACATGTGAATCTCAATACATTGAGTCGGAATTCTAACACATGAAGGGAAAAGAGGAATCCACAACAAAGGAAATTACCAAAGTTAATGCTCCATATGGTTTGGAAAAGATTCCAGTAAACCCATTAGCACATGTGAGTACAAATTATGTATTTCCTATCAGTAAAATTGATAGGATAGATCCAAATAAAAATACTCTTATGGAAACCTCCATAATGTCAATTGCGGCAATCAATCCAGACAGCATGGGAGAAAGTGGTGATCCACCAAGCAATGATGAAAGCTCAAATAGAGATGTCTTCATTTCATCTGATGAAATCCAACAAGTCTATACTTCGCCAACCAGGCCAGAAGAAGTTATATAAATGTTAGAGGTGAACTATGATGTCGATTCTCAATCCGTCATCTCCTCTTTATTACCCAAAGGAGACCCTTCATCATCAATCGGGTCGGAAATGGAAGCTTCTTCTTCAAGATGTGCAAATTTTAGCGTTTCATCGCCAATTTGGCAGGCAAAAGTTTACCGTTCACCAAATTGATGAAGAAGGGAGTCACTTACAAGTGGACTGAAGAATGTCAAGAAGCCTTCGATATTCTTAAGAAGTATCTCTTGAGTCCACCAGTGTTAATGCCACCTGTTTAAGTAAGACCACTTATCCTCTATGTGACAGCTTTAGAGCGATCATTGGGTGCCTTTCTTGCTTAGAAGAATGATGCTGGGAATGAAAACAACCTCTACTATCTCAGTCGGACTATGCTTGAAGTAGAAACTTGATATTCAAATACTGAGAAGTGCTGCCTAGCATTAATCTTTGCAGTTCAGAAGTTGAGACACTACCTGCAACATCACGAGGTCCAATTGGTATCTTGCAATAACCCACTCAAATTCATCCTTAGTCATCCAATGCTTACAGGACGTCTGGTAAGGTGGGCAGTTATTTTGCAGCAATTTGATATTCAATATGTGTCTCAAAAGGCAATAAAGGACCAAACTCTGGCTGATTTCCTTACTGAACACCCTTCAGTAGAAGACACATCTTCAGATATTGAACTCCCTGATGAGGAAGTCTTCTCTATTCAAGAAAGTCTTCAAACATGAGAAATGTACTTTGATGGTGCTTCCAGAAGTCCAATAGGGAGGAAAATGGAGAATCCTAAATTCAAAAAATTTGTCTTAGGAATTGTGCTTATTTCTCTAGAAAAGTCAGTGTTACCTTATTCCTTCTCATTGTTGGGAGGCGGTATAAATAATGAAGTGGAATACTAAGCTCTCATCGCAGGCTTAGAGTTGGCGCTTCAAGCACAAGTGAATCATTTAAAGGTGAAAGGTGATTCAGACCTGGTAATCAAACAATTCAATGGGGATTATGCCATCAGAAAAGAAGAACTAATCCCTTTGTATGATTAAGTCAGAGAGTTAATGGCGGAATTCCCTTTGGAACTGACATTTTCTTATGTCCCACGGTCACAAAATGCCCAAGCTGATGCACTGGCTAATATAACCATAGCTCTGGCAGATCCAAATCAGGATGAAACAACCATCAGTATTGTCCACCATCCTACAATTTCACCTTATGTTCAAATCAGAACAGAGGAAATCAATGAAATTAGTCCCATTCCTAAACCATATGGTCATACTATAGGATGGATGACACCTATCAGGGAATACCTTCAAAATGGAATACTTCCACCTGATAGAGCTGGGAAAGAACAAGTTCGGAGACATGTGGTCAATTTTACTCTTTATGATAGCCCAGATCACCCAGAGAAAGTTCTCTACACGCGTGGTTTTGATGGAGTTCTCTTCAGATGCATTGATGGTGAAGATACAATGGCTGTCATGAAAGAAGTACATGCAGGAGTTTGTGGTGCCCACTAGTCTGGACATAGACTGTCTGATCAAATTAGAAGTCTTGGATACTTTTGACCTTCAATGATACAAGATTGTATTGATTTCACAAAGAAGTGTCATTCATGCCAAGTACATTCCAACTTCATTCATCAAGCCCCAGAGTTGCTTCATACAGCTAAATATTCGTGTCCATTTGCCACATGGGGAATGGATGTGGTGGGACCTTATCCTTCAGCTACAACCAAGCAGTTGAAGTATATTCTTACTGCTACTGACTTCTTTTCCAAATGGGTAGAGGGAATACCCCTCAAAGAAGTCAGTTCTAAATGCATTGTTAGCTTCATCAAGTCTAACATCATTACCAGATTTGGTGTCCCTCATACCATATTGACGGACAATGGAACCAACTTCTATTCATCTGAGCTGAGGAAGTTGTATCAAGAATACAACATCAAATCCAACCATTCATCTCGGTATCATGCAACGGCCAATTTCCAGATAGAAGCCTTTAACAAGACTTTGTCAAATATACTGCAAAAGATGGTGAATAAAGATAAGAGGTCATGGCCTGATAAACTCTTTCATGCTTTATGGGCTTATCGAACCACCACCCGCACTGCAACGTGGTCAACTCCATATTCAATGGTATATGGAACGGAATCAGTCTTTCCCATTGAAGTTCAATTACCCTCGCTTAGAGTATCTATTTGTGATCAGTCTTCTACAGATGAACAATCTCAAAAGCGATTGAATGAATTGGAATGGTTAGATGAGAAAAGATTGTGCACCCTGCACCACTTGGAAGTCTGTCAGAATCAAATAGCACAAGCTTTCAACAAAAATGTTTGTCTTCGTTCATTCGTTCAGGGAGAATTGGTATTAGTTCTCAGAACTCCAATGATACCGGGAAAGAAACCTCCCAAGCTTGAACCAAAATGGGAAGGACTTACCCAATACATAAGGTCTATTCCAATGGAGATTATTCTTTAATATCAATGGATGTAGAACTCATCACTACTCCAACCAATGCCAGATTTCTGAAGAAATATTTTGTATAAACACAAAATACAACAATGGTCCATGCATATGACCTTAAAATATTCGCACTTTTGTCCAACATGACGTTAAAATGTATCATTCCTTTTTCGTCCAACATGACGTTAAACTGTGAAAAAGTCCCTAATACTTCCAACATGACGTTAAACTGCGTCCTCTTTTGTCTTTACTGCATGACATTAAACTGCACAGTTCCCTTTTTTGTCCAACATGACATTAAACTGTATTGTCCCCATCGTCCTAACTACATGACGCTAAACTGTACAGAAATTCCTTAATACGTCCTATATGACGTTAAACTGTATTTTGTCCCTGTTACATGACACTAAACTATGCAGCACCAATAGTTCTAACTGTAAGACTTTAAACTACATAGTCCCTTCATATGCCATACATGACATTAAACTGTGCATCGTTAAGGTTGTTTCTACCTCTTGTTTCTCATACCGAGTATGACTCACGTGAGCTTAGAGAAAAATTAAACCATAACACCCTCTCTGGGCCACTAACCACGCGTAAGTCCCAACACCATTTTTAGGTCGTTGTCCCCAAGAACAACTTGGTCACTAATTCATTCTTTAATTGAACTATGCAGACTTTGATCCTTGCCTTCCAGGCTGGGTACGTAGGAAACCTACCAAGGTTCAATCCCAAAACCAATCTCTTCACATCGGTTCACCTCCATCTCATACGATGTTGATTCGTGAAACCACCCCTAGAATCAATATCTTTACATTGGTTCACCTTCGTCCTTGTTATACGATGTTAAAATGTACAACAATTTTGTCCTGTATGACAATAAACTACAATATTCTTTGATACCCTCACCTGAGAGGGAATAATTATTTACATTGATTTTCAATCATGTTATATTCCAAAGACTATGTGCATACATGGTAATACCTGAACCTTTTATCTTGGGTTAAACCATCATTGCACCAAAGTCCCCTTTCACCCTTCACATGTACAAACCAAATTTGTACAGAGGGTATTTCTAGAACTATGTGGGATTGATTCCTATCATTATGGGATGCGTAGGAATGTTCGAGTGTCCCTCGAATCCAGCCCCAAGTATTTTGGGCCTAACCCCAAATTCCACTTTCATTCCCCTGGCTGAAAAGTCCCCATGAAAACACATATTGTGTATTTCTCATAATGGTCCGAATTCTATGACCCTAAACTAAGATCTCTTATACTCTCGTCCCACTCGATGTTAAACTGTATTTCAAGAACTACGTATGGCTTGATTCCCATCCTTATGGGATACGTAGTGAAGTCCAATATTTCAATTCAGGACCTAGCCACAACATGATTATGGTTAGTATTGATCTGTGTATCTCTTCATACATTGGACAATACCCATCTTTATGTGTCATAATCCCAACCTTAAATATTTTCAGATCTTCATTACCCTTTTTCTTGACTTCTGGTCACAAAATGTCCAATTTCTGAGAGTTCTTTTTCCTGACTATGCAGCACGTGCCCTTAGGCGGCCTTGCATAAACAGTCTACATAATGGACATGTCAACCAAAATATACTATTATTTGACTATGCAGCCAATGCCATTAGGCGGCTCTTCATAATTCAACCCCCTAACAGGTTTGTCAGATAATGGTAACTTCATTATTGGAAAGAAAACCTCTTTTGTCCTTATTGGTCTTATCAAAAATATGTAAGGATCCGCAAAAAATAGCCATCCTTAACATATTTGTTTCATGTTATTTTTCATGATCTGAAAGTATTCAAGTCTATGGTTTATATTTCTCTTCCCTACGTTTAGGTCAGACCTTCGTAGGAGTGACATTCATCCAGTTCTTGGACAATCTTGTTTGGAAATATCTTCTCTATATTTAAGTACCTCTATCCATACAACAAACTCTATTCTTTGGAAAATTTTAATCCCCATAAACTTCCACTGGCTTTTTAGCAGTATAAAATTAAATTTCTGAGAGTTCTTTTGCCTGACTATGCAGCATGTGCCCTTAGGCGGCCTTACATAAGTAGTCTACATAATGGACCTATCAGCCAAAAGATACCATTATTTGACTATGCAGTCAATGCCCTTAGGTGGCCCTATATAATTCAACCCCCTAATAGGTTTGTTAAATAATGATAACTTCATTCTTGGGAAATACTTTTTCTAATTCCTTTTAGCCCTTTTCCATATCATTCCTCAGATTCAAAATTTCTTAAGTCATGGTTTACATTTTTTCCCTCATACTTGAGTGTGGAAATATGTTTTCAGATAAATTTTCAAGGAATTGAGTCACTTTTTATCCATTCGGTCAAAGCTATTTCGACCTTAAACATTAGCCTTTTTATGTCCGACGTGCATGACTTTAAACTGCTCACAAAAGACAAGGGAACTCTGAACAAAAGTCAAGTTCCAGCTCACTAAACATACATTTTGCATGATTTAGGTAATATTGAGTAATTAAAAGATTCAAAGTTTGTAGGGTTATTTATAATAATCCTAGTAAAAAATCAAACTATGCTTACTAGGCCCATTGTCTTAGGTAAAAATCTAAAGCAGGTAGCAAAGGAAAATGCGTGCACAAATGATTAAAGATGAGTGTGTTTTTCATTTGATGCACAAGAATTAGAAGGACATCCACAGATTGGAGTCTCTTCTATTTTCCAAGAAATTACAAAAGATGGTCAACATAAGTCTTCACTTGATGTACAGCATCCCGAGCTTCATCAGCAGCTACTTGAAGCTCATACACTCGACCAAATTCACTCTTTTCAACCTGATGGAGTGGTTTATTTTCATCCACAATGGCTTTCATTCCATTTTCTTGAGCTCCCTCCAATGAATTATTGAGTTGGTCAAGTTACCCAGTAACAACATCTAACTATTGTTGAAGGTGAATTTGTTGGATGACTTTATCTTTGATCTTGTGCTTCAGCTCCTTCATCTTGGCAGCATAGTCAGCCTCATCTCGGGATACCGCAGCCTCAAATTCACTAATATTGGCTGACAACTTCACCCTGGTTAGATCTTCACCCTGTTCAGATCTTCACGACACTTTTTCTCCTAATCCCTTTTTAAGATGACTTGTTTTACTGCGACATGGATCTTTTGATATCCAAAACCGCCAAGTCCCAGTATGACAAATAGGGATGATAGTCGAGGGATCTTCGATGATAGATCTTCTAAAGGCACTTCAGATATGATCCTCCATATGTTTTTCCATGCCTTGCATCGTGAAAATTGGAATGCCTTCTGTACTTCTGGATCCGACTCAGCATCACTGTCACAGGGGGGGATCTAATCTGGGATTAATGCACTTAAGGAAGTGCCCTGTTCTTCTCTTCCCCCCTGACCTGTGCTTCTTCACTTTCAATTCCCATTGGGGCGTAAGCTGAGGCTTCACCTCCATATCTAGCCACTGAAATTGATGGCCCTGCATAATCAATTGAAATCTTTGGTTAGTTTCAAAGAATAACAAAAGTTAATTGGCTGTCTTGAAAATTAAGTACAGTCGCAAAAAAATTGTTATCCCTTACCCAATGGTAGATCAGTAACTTGAGAAGGCTCCTCCCCGTCTTTCCTAGCTTCAACAGGATTTTCAGGGTGAGTTTGAGGAAGCTCTACGGGGTTCAGCTCCACCTGGGCTAATGTCTCTGCAATAGTAGGGTTTTCTGTACCCCTTTTAGGCATTGGTAGTTCAACATCTTGCTCAGATAGAGCTGCATATTTGAACCGATCATGAGTAGACATGTAATAAGAAGTTATTTTTAATAGGACGAAGGATAACCTCACGTTCATAATCTTCTAAATTACATGGTAAGTTAACATGATCTAAAAAATCTTCAAACGATGCATTAAGTCCCATAATTTCATCCAATGTAATCTCAGAATCCTGGTTAATCTCACCAGTGGGAGCATTTGGTATGTATTCTTGGCGACCTTCATCCTGCGGTCTCTAACCCTGAACAACATCTTCAGATAAAATAGCAGCGTCAGTTGCAATGGCCGCCAAAAGCTCGAGTGCAGGGGTTGAACCTAAAGTATTATAGAATGGAAGTCAGTCAATGTTTCATTCAAACATTTTTATGAAGCATTGTTAACTTACCATAAGCAAGTTCTTCTCTTCTTGCAATAGCAGCAGGAGGGATACTGGGAACAGACGATGAATTTTCTCCAGGAGTAGCCAAGTCAGCCTGAACTTGTGATTGTTCACTAGTACCCTCCGTGGTCCTCAAAGGAGGGTCAGTCCTCTCCCTCAGAGGAGAAATTAAAGAAGACCCTGCAATCCCAAGGAAAATGAGAAATCTTTTCATGGTTTAAGACTCATGATTACCTGAAGGACTTACCGCTACTAATGAAGCATTTAGATGTGGACTTCCTCCTTCGTTGCTTTTACTTATTTGGTTTTTTGGGAGTGTCGGCAGTCTCCCTTACAGGCACTTGAATTGGATAATGGAAAGCCATATCCAACTCCTCATCCATGGCCTGCTGACCTGGAGATATCTCGCCTGATTCACGATGAGATTCAGCAGCAACCCTGATGGCAGTACCACCAGGGCTATATTGTGGCGAAGGAACCTCAATAGTTCCTTTATTTGCAAGCTGCAGGGTAAAGAAAATAATTTCCTTGAGTAACAAAGCTTTGACTAAAATCAAGTTTCAAAGAAAATAAGGAAAGAAAACTTACATCTTTAGGATCCACGTAATCGTGCCACTCCTCATCTCTAGAAGCATCAGTCCCCTCAGCGGCGCCATGATCTATCATTTCCTCCACCCTCTTGGTGATAGGAATGGAATCATCAGTGGAATATATGAGCATTTCCAGCTCTCTGATATAAGCCCGCACTTCATCGGGGTTATCCCCATAATAGATATCTGTAGAAGCCACAAGATTCCCTATTCCAGGGAGGTGCAGCCCCTCGCACAAATCCAGCCAGGAAGTTTCAACACCACAATATAAACTCTGCCATGTCTGGACAGCCTCTGGTCGTAGATATTCAGTATATGTACCAGAAGGCTGTGAGGAAGGTCCTACAATCTTGGATTTCAACTTCTTTCCAACTCCTTCAACTACAGATAGAGAATAAAAAAATAAGACTTGTTTCTCTATAAAGTAATGGTGATTAGATTGCCACAATGAAGTAACTTACCAGGAGTTGATGGAGTAGGTCTTTTGATTCTGGATGGAGGATTATATCTGGCACGAGACCACTTTGCCGTCTGTTGTGCCTTGTCATCCCCATCTTGGGAATCCAGTGAGTCAGTCCTAGATGAGGAATCCAGCGAATCAGCTTCAGGTGGGGAAGTATCACCTTCACGAGGAAGGGTTTCTTTCTCTACAATCCTCTTCCTTTTCCCCACCTGATAAATCGGGTGATTCAGCACCCCTCTAGGGTATGCTGCTATCCAGTGCTCAGCATACCATGTAGTCAAGTTATATGCTGCTTTTTCAACTGGTAGATCAAACACTGCCCCAGTCTTTTCCCTAGATGTCAGCAACCATAGTTGCCAGGAAACCATAGGATGTTTCTCTAAACTAACATACATAGGGGGAGATACAACAGTCTGTTGCAAACAATTGAATTGATGTGCAAATATATATGGAGCATAGGCCTCACATATAATCTCTCCGTCAATCCTGGAAACTAGCCCACCATCTCTGCATGACAACATGTATGCCCTCAAATCCAAACTGGCTGTTCCATCATCAAAAAACCGCCCGGTTGGAGGATTTCCATAAGGAAAGAAATTAAATTCCTTATACATGCTCAGCCTCACCTTCATGTCATAAGAGTTGAGAGCTAGTTGAGCAATTCCAGAGAATGCCTGCACTGATGTCCTAAAAGAACTTCCAGGAATCTGTACTCCATTCTTTACATTATATGTCCTGAAGTGAGTGGTGATCCATCCCCATAAAACTTGGAATGGTCCCACTATTCTCAAATGAGACTTACCCATGAAGACATGGAGTAAACTCCTGTGAATCTTTGCTAAAATGGGGGTAGCCAACCCAACCATTTTTCCCTCAGCCAACTTTTTCGCAATAACGAAGGTCCCTGGCCTGACGCCTCCCTTCGAGTCCCTGACTGGCAGAAGATAAACACAGAGCCACAAGGCCAAAAAGCATGCCAGGCGAGTCTTCTTTGGGATTATCTGATTCACCTCATATCCCCACTTTTCAAATTCTCTTGCTTCAAGGGTCGGACAGAATGTGCCTGGAGCACCCCTCTTCTCTATTTTGGGGCAGGTGGTAGGACGAGTGGGCCTCTTCTCCTTGGGCCCCTTCTTCTTGGATCCCTTCTCCTTTGATCCCTTCTCCTTCGGCTCCTTCTCCCGCTTCTCGATAAGAAACATATTCATCCACTCCTCTGGATGAAAATCCTTTCTAGAATGAGTTGAGGAGGTCTCTAAACTCTTGAGCTTATGGAAGATTTTCAATAATTCCCGAGCTAAAGCCGGAGTCTTCTCCGAATCATTCCAAGTCACCTTGGTAGGGATGAATTCATCATACATATCACCCAAAATTGGAGCCCCTGAGATCTTGTGGACATCCCACAGACTGATTCCTACTTCTCCATGATTCAGATGGAAAGAATTGGTTTCTGGACTCCAATGGCTGAGTATCTCTGGCACGAAGTTATCATGCCTGTAAACATATGTTTTCCCGGCCTAGAAAACTTCATATATCACAACTCCTTTCAAATCCTCGACAAACTCTGCACAAATTTGTCGCACCCAGTATGCCCACATCCAGGTTGGCTTCACACCTCCTCCAGGATGGAAGTCCCAACTTCTCTTCCAGCCTTTGGATTGATCCATCAGAGAGTTTCGGAAAATTGAGGGATAACAATGTGGTTGCAGCTCATGCTTATGAGGTTTCAGATCTGGTGTACAAGGGCTATGATGCATCATATGGGCCTTCTTCACTGTTCCAGCACATAGAAATACTCCTCCACATGAGATATTTGCTACAGCAAAGTTGGTGTAGTTCTGAAACCAAGAAATTGGAAGATAGTTCTTTGCCTCTGGAATGGTAACTTCTCACAGATGACCATAGCCATACAAAGGCAGATAAATGCTCTAGGGGAAGTCACAATGATACTTATTCAAATACTTAGCCAAATCCGGGAGAGTGCTGTCACAGACGGTATAGTAATCATGGTCAATGATACTCATCATATCATCAATTCCCTTGCTATCCAGTTCATCAGCCGTCCTGATTCTCTTGGGAGCCATTGAATCTGCACAAAGGCTGAATAAATTAACTCTTAAATGGGTTTATTTTTTATAAAATTTGTGAAGAAATTCAAAAAAATGGAAAAGGCATTAAGGCACGCAAGTCTAAAGTTGGCGCGCAAGTATGCATGTGTCACGCAAGTATGGATGTGTCACACAAGTTTTTGGCACGTAGGTATCACCGCGCAAGTCCAAATACCTTGACAGCAGTGCGACAGCAAAGAAACAGCGGAAAACAAGTATCCTTGCGTGACGAGACCAACTTGCACGATGAGAGCAAGAAATTCAAGATCCAGTGTCTTCGCGTGAGAATGACCGCGTATTTATAGGCTAGGCCACACCCTTGCGCGCCTACGCCTACGCGGTTCAACACTTGCGCACCACCCTCTGCGCGCTCAAAACTTGCGCGCCGCATGTTCCTTGGTTTTCTTCTTTTCCTCAGAGTCACATCCTCATTTATTTCGAATCCAACTCTGAGGGGGGACTTTTGTTGACGCTCCTTTCCATCACAAAGTCTAAAGGAATGTAAAGGGAAATACCTTGAACCCAAAATGATTCATCCTTTGAAGAAACATCAAAAATTGACAAAGGCATGAACCAAGATTCAAACGCACTTGGGTCGCGCAAGTTTCACCAAGGTCGTGCAAGTATACTTGCACGCCACCCATTGGTCGTGCAGGTGACTTTTGTGCCTTCTTTGAAATTCTCCCAGGGTCTTCTCTAGCCTATAAATACCCCCTGTGGGCCCCCCATTTCGGGGATGAAAAATTCCAAAACATCAGATTTTAGATCCCGGCGCCCTAGTCTCTTCTCAAATCTTCCGAACACTTCTAAGCTAATTTCTTACCTAGAACAGAAGATTTAAAGATGGGAAGGAAGACCCAAGTGTTGAAACTCATCAACACTTGCGTGCCTAAGTGGACAAACCTTAAGGGAAATGGCCACAATTGCGTGCCGCCTTACCTCTTCAACAGAACTTGCACGCCACTCTTCTCAAAGCATCCAAGGATAGTACTAAGGGCTTGAGCCAAGCCTCGCCCAAGTTCTACCCTAAGGATTGACCATCGCGCAAGTACCCATGTGTTGCGCAGGTATACCTGTGCGACCAGGACTTGCGCGCCCACGCAGTACTTGCGTGCCCACGTAGTACTTGCGTGCCCCTTTCTTTTTGGGTGCCCCTCCTACCTATTTCACCTCTTTTATGCCTATCCACCTATCCTCTTCAAGATTAAGCCTTTAGAACTCTCTCCAAAGCCATTTATGGCACGATTTCCTTGTTGGATTCATTATATGAAAGGAATTCTGTGGAACATCTCTTAAAACCTAGTGATTTACACATCTTTATATCACTAAAGTTAGAGAGTTCATTCATTCAACCTCATCCTTTAAGATGAGAGAATCCTTAACCTAGGCCTCCTTTTCAGGAGTAATACCCAGTCCAAATTCTCATTAATATTGGGCATCCTCCTTAGGAGTAATCCCCAATTCCTCATTAATATTGGGCATCCTCCTTAGGAGTAAGCCCCAAGTACTCATAAATATTGGTCATCCTCCTTAGGAGTAAGCCCCAAAGTCCTCATTAATTTGGGCATCCTCCTCAGGAGTAAGCCCCAGTCTCCAAGTTCCCAAATATGGGAATCCTCCTTCTTAAGAGTAAGCCCGATTCATAAGTCCCTTAACCTAGGCCTCCTCTTTAGAAGTAAGCCCCAGTTCTAAAAAAACCTTTTAACCTGGGCCTCCTTCTCAGGAATAAGCCCCAGTCTTAATTTCTCTTAACCAGTCCTAATTTACTTTTGATCCGGGCTTCCTTCTTAGGAGTAAAACCCAATCATAAGTCCCCTCCTAACTTGGGCATCTTCCTTACGAGTAAGCCCCAAGATTAGAGTATCCAAATCTCCATAAAGTACATATACCTTTATGGACCCTATTTTTGGATTTCTTCCTTGAAGTAAATCTTAATCTTCATCTATTTGGGCAGTCATACATACATAAGCCCCACATCATTTCTTATGATTGCATCTTTTATGGCACAATTGTCTGGTTTTACCAATACCTCTTGTTTCTCACACCGAGCATGACTCACGTGAGCTTAGAGTATAAAAGTAATTATGATATCTTTCTTTGAGCCATCAATCATACATAAACATCATACTCTATTACTCAAACTACGTGAGTTTTGATTCCTTTTCTAAACAAAGGATACGTAGGTAGCCCTCTCACACCGAGCATGACTCACGTGAGCTTAGAGTATAAAAGTAATTATGATATCTTTCTTTGAGCCATCAATCATACATAAACATCATACTCTATTACTCAAACTACGTGAGTTTTGATTCCTTTTCTAAACAAAGGATACGTAGGTAGCCCATCTGCGAGTACGATCCCAACTCTGAAATAATCCATGTCCTTCTGAATGAAAATAAACTTCAAGTGCCCCACTGAGTGGATTTAAAACCAGTATGGTCATCATAATGACGAGGAGACTTTTATGTATTTAAGGATACCATTGACCAAGAATCTCTAACAAATACAGACGATTCTCTATCAATGAAGAACCTAGAATACATATAAAAGATTCTCTAAATCTCATACATATTTAATCATTGATTGTCAGATCTAAATAAAAGATCATTTTATACTTGGTCATGTAATAAGGATTCACAAACATAACTTAAATCTATAAAGAGAGTCCCGGAGTAGACAATAATTCCCCTAAAAAAGGTGTGATGAGTCCGACCTCCCATCCTCTTGACCAATGTAAATTCCTAAGTCTCATCAGTTCACAATTAATGAGCACCTACCTTTGGAAAGTAGGTCCAAATGGATATGAAATCATTGGATGTTTCCGATTCTACGAACAAACCTGTTAGAAACTGCTTGGAATGTTTGAATCTTAAATCAATGAGATCATCCCCAATTCTAGAGGAAACAACAGTGCTAAAACAAGTGCTGTTAATTGAGGCGCTGATAAAGGGAGGGTCCCTTTTATCAGCGCTCAGAAAAGCACTGATAAAGACCCCTTTTATTAGCGCTAAAAAAAAAACGCTGATAAAAGAACCCTTTTATCAGTGCTAAAAAAAAGCACTGATAAAAGGGGTCTTTATCAGCGTTTTTTTAGCACTGATAAAAGTAAAAAAAATTAAAAAAAAAGTATATTCAGGGGGGGATATTTTAACAGCACTTCCCCCCCCCCTTTATCAGCGCTAGGTAGCCCCTCCCCACTCCCGTGTACTACCCTTGATCACGCGTCCCACACATGCGCGCACACTTCCTTGCTTCCACCAGAACTCGAACCCACGACCTCCCCCTTGCGTGCCTACACCTTTACCACTAATACATTTCGTTTTTTTTGTATTTAATGATACATATATTTATATATATATATAGTTATATTTATTTGTATATTAATATAGATTCATATTAATATAAATATATTTAGTTATATTAATACATATATGTTTATTCATATATTAGTATATATATATATATTCATTTGTATATTAATATATATTTATATATATATTTTTAGTTATAATTTTTTATCCGTATATTTATTTGTATATTAATATATACTTATAAGATTAGTTTTAAATACATTAATGAAATATGTTTTGTATTTATGTTTATAATTAAATAAATAAATAAATACATACATATATTCAACACACACACACACACAGACACATATATATTTAAGAATAAATACATATATATGTGTATTTGAAAAGCCATAGAATGTTAAAACGATCATAAATTATAATCCAGAAGTCCGTTTTAACTCCACAAATAGTAAAATCGAAGAAAATGAAACAATCTTCGATATGATATGTGGTAAAGGCCTAACAGACATCTGGATCAGAAGTTATACCTGTTTGAATGTTAACAAATCGGGGTATCCCGACTAAAAACTCAGTTTTGGAGGCCTTATGGGCCTTTTTTGGCCTCGAAAAATGTGACAGAGGCCTTGCCTAGGTTACCAGCGCGTAGATCTCGTCGCATACTTCAATTTGATATGCTGTAGAGCTCAAACGGACCCCCGGATCAAAATTTATGGCCGTTTGAAGTTTGAATTACATTTTCAACTTATTTTAGATCTTTTATTATTTGTTTTGATTTTTTGTGTCTTAAAATTGTTATTAAATGTTTTTTAATCTATAATAATTAGAAAATTATTAATTAATAATATTTTTTTAAATATTTTAAATCCATTTTCACTAAATTTCTTATATATTAAATGTAGTAGTCTATTTATACTTATCTAAAACATATTTAAAAAATACATATTATATTTATATCAATATAAATATACTTATATAACAATATATAATTTTTCATGAATTTTTTTTTGAAACATAAAATTTATCAGCACTAGTAAAAAGCGCTGATAAAGCCCCCCTTTATCAGCGCTGCTAAAAAAAGCACTGATAAAGGGGCCCCTTTTAATAGTGCTAAAAAAGCATTGATAAAGAGGGGGCCTTTATCAATGTTAAAAAAAGCGCTGATAAAGGGTCACTTTTAACAGCGCTTTTTTTAGCACTGTTATAGGCCCCCCATTTATCAGCGTTTTTTTTAGCGCTGATAAATGCCCTCTTTATCAGCGCTTTTTTTAGTGATGATAAAAGGGTAGCGCTTCCCTTGCCCGTTTTTATAGTATTTAGTGGTATTTTTTGAATATTTTATTCATTTGTTTATTATTTTGGTTTAAGAATATGAATAGTTTTGATTATTGTGACTAAATATAGTACTGAGTGCATGTGACACTACTACAAAAACAGGCTTTATCAGTGCTCAAAATGGGCTTTATCAGCGCTAAAAAAGCACTTTAAAGCTCAACACTAATAAAGGGGGGTCCCCTTTATCAGCGCCCAATAAGCGCTGATAAAAGGGTACTTTATCAGCGCTAAAAAAACATTAATAAAGGAAACCTTTATCAGCGCTAAAAATGTTCTAATAAAGGGAGACTTTATCAGCGCTAAAAAGGTGCTGATAAAGGACCCCTTTATCAGTGATAAAAAAGCACTGATAAAAAAACCCTTTATTAGCGCTAAAAAAATGTTGATAAATGTGTTTTTATCAGCACTCTTTGAGAGCTGATAAACTGATCCTTTATCAGTGCTTTTTTAGCACTGATAAAGGTGGATTTTATGAGTACTTTTTTAACACTGATAAAGGCTTACTTTATCAGTGCTAAAAAAGCGTTGATAAATGTCATGTCTGCTGCAACAAAAAATTATTCAGTAGCACATCCAAACAACACCTGCAAAAAATTCCGCATCTCAACAAGTAAGTATACCCATACAAAATTAATATATAAATCATAAGGTAATTACACCAAGTATACCCATACACCATTAATACTTTATTCATAAGTTAATTAAATACATAAAGAATTCAATTCAGAATTCAGGGGGTTGGGGTGGCTATTCAGGGGTTGAGGGTGGCTGTCTAAGGGGGGTAGGGGGTGTCTGGGGGGATGAGGGTGTCCAGGGGGATAGGGGTGTCCAGGGGGGTGGGGGGTAGTCCCGGAGGTTGGGGGATGTCCAAGGAGGGTGAGGGTGGCCAGGGGGGTGGGGGGGTATATGTGGTGGGGTGGTGTCTAGGAGGGGGGGTGTCCAAGTGAGGGGGGGGGGGGGGGGGGCTATCCATGGGAGTGTTCAGGGGGTGGGCTGATGTCCAGGGTGTCGGGGGGGGGGCTTTTTAGGGGGTGGGTGTCCAGGGGGTGGGGGCAGTCCAGGGGGTTGGTGGGGCTGTCCAAGGGGGGTGGGGTGGTGTCCAGGAGGGTTGGATGAGGGTGTCTGGGGTGATAGGGGTGTCCAGGGGGGTGGGGGGAGGGGGGTCCAGGAGGTTGGGGGGTTGTCCAAGGGGGGTGGGTTGGTGTCCAAGGAGGGGGGGGGGGTGTCCAGGTGGGGGGGGGGGTGTTTATGGGGTGTCCAGGGGGGGGATAGTGTCTAGGGTATTGGGGGGGGGGCTTTCCAGGGGGGGGGGGGGGCTTTCCAGGGGTGGGGGGTGTCCGGGGGTAGAGGGCGGTCCATGGGGTTGGTGGGGCTATCCAAGGGGGTGGGGTGGTGTCCAGGAGGGTGGGATGGGGGTGTCCGGGGGGATAGGGGTGTCCGTGGGGGTGGGCTTGTCCAGGGGGGTGGGGGGAATTCTAGGAGGTTGGGGGGCTGTCCAAGGGGGTGGGGTGGTGTCCATGGAGGGGGGTGTCCAGGTGGGGGGGGGTGTCTATGGGGTGTCTAGGGGGATGGGTTGGTGTCCAGGGTGTCGGGGGGGGGGGGGGGGGCTTTCCAGGGGTGGGGGGTGGGGGCGGTCCTGGGGGTTGGTGGGGATATCCAAGGGGGGTGGGGTGGTGTCTAGGAGGGTGGGGGTGGCTGTCCATAGGTGGGGGGTGTCTAAGGGGTGGGGGTGTCCAGGTGGTGGGGTGGTGTCTAGGAGGGGTGGGGGTGTCGTCCAGGGGGTGGTGGTTGTCCATGGGGTGGGGGGTGTCCGGGGGGGGTGGGTTGGGGGTGCCGTCCGAGGTGGGGGGTGTCTGGGGGGGGTTGGGGGTTCCGTCCGAGGTGTGTGTGTGGGGGGGGTATCCATGGGCATGTCCAGGGTGGTGGGGTGTCCAGGGGGTTGAGGGGGCTTTCTAGGGGGTGGGGGTGTCCAGAGGGGTGGGGGGTGTCTAGGGGTGGGGGTGTCTAGAGGGGTAGGGGATGTCCAGAGGGGTGGGGGTGTCCAGGGGGGTGGGGGGTAGTCCAGGGGGTTGGTGGGGCTGTCCAAGGGGGGTGGGGTGGTGTCCAAGGGGGTGGGGTGGGGGTGGCTGTCCATGAGAGTGGGGGAGGTGTCCAGGTGGTGGGGTGGTGTCTAGGGGGGTGAGGGAGTCAAGGGGTTAGGGGGGCCACATCGTGCCTCGAATTGAGACAAGGTTGACTCGTACACATCAAAAAGGACCTATGGGTTATTATCCTAAAGTATCAACATAATCTGAATGCGTTTGGTCAGATTTTCATATGTCAATTGTTGTTTTCACTTAAAATTCTGTCCATTTTAAAGAAAAGAGAGACCCTTTGAGTGATACTAGCCACACCGTGCCTCGGATTGAGGCAGGGTTGACTCGTACACATCAAAAAGGACCCATGGACCGTTCTCTTAAAGGATCAACACAATCTGAATGCATTTGGTCAGAGTTTTGTAGGTCAGTTGTTGTTTTCACTTAAAATTGTGTCCATTTTAAACAAAAGACATACATTTTGAGTGATATCGGCCACACCGTGCCTCATATTGAGGCGGGGTTGACTCATACATGTCCCCAACACAGCCATGGATAGTTCTCCTAAAGGATCAACACAATCCGAATGTGTTTGGTCGGATTTGCGTACGCCATTTGTTGTTTTCACTTAAAATTATGTCCATTTTAAACAAAAGAGAGACCATTTGAGTGATACCGGCCACACCATGCGTCAGATTGAGGCATAATTGACCTGTACACATCAAAAATGAACCACAGATTATTCTAATAAAGGATAAACACAATCATATTTCGTTTGGTTGGATTTGCGTACGTTAGTTGTTGTTTTCACTTAAAATTCTGTCCATTTTAAACAAAAGAGAGACTCTTTGAGTGATACCAGCCACACCGTGCCTCGGATTGAGGAGGGGTTGACTCATACACGTCACAAATGACCCATGGATTGTTTCCTGATTTCAATTTATACAACTTTAGTACAGCTAAAAATGCTGTATATTTAGTGCAAGCAGTATACGATGACGTCTTTGCACAACTCTTTAACTTCTCAAACAATTTTGGGCAATCACATAGTTCATCTTCAATTGTCTTTGTCATTTACTGAATACGATCTTCATCATCATTGAAATCTGTAATCACATCCTCCATACAGACTTCTTCATTATCCATATTTGTATTCATATATGATGATCCATAAAACGCAGTTTTATCCCAGCCAGTAGCTACATTCTCTTTTTCTCCGTGTTTATTCCAACATTTATAACTTCGATCTATTCCATGAAATATCAAATGTTCTTCCAACTCCTCTGGAATAAGTAGTCTAGAATAACAACAACGTAAACACTGACAAATGATTTGAGAAGGATCCTTTGCATGATCCTTTACAAACTTGATGAACTCTTTCACTCCATTCTCATACTCTATTGTCAAACAATTAGCATCCATCCAATCTTTATTCATATCCATCCTATTTGAATATCAAATATTAGTATTTATGGTTCAAGTACACAAAACAAGACTTCCAAATATAGTAGAAGAGAACCACTTCCTTATAAAAATAGAGATTAATAGAGCCTAACCATTTCCAATAAAGATTTTGAAATCAACAGAACCAGGATATACCCCCCCATCAAAATCAACACAGTTTCCAAACACAAAGGGGTTCGCGGGGATAATCACTTGTGTCATAGATGGTAAAACTCACATGAAATCATCCTCTATGACTCATCCTCCTCTATCGGGTCAACCCTTCTATGGTCAACTAGTCCATCCTTTCATACCTCACCAACCTAAAATACATATGGATGAAAACCAGTATCGAGCTCTATAAGTAAAGAAAGGATTATCATAATCTCTACAATATGGAATTCATTAAATATAATTACTTTAGATTCATTATAGTTTCCTCAAATCACCCCAGTCCAAACACAAGAATAATCAAGAATGATACAACTACCACTCCCAAGTCTCTGTCCTACATTCAATATCATCATGCCTCATATTTTTGGTAAGCTCAAGTTACTTACTTTAAATCACAGGGGGGATAATCAATTGTGTCATAGATGGTATCCCATGTTATTCCATATGAAAAATTTAACAAATATTATTGACCTATCATCCCATTCAATCCTCATGAGTGTCTAATTCTAAACTCCATCTTAAGTGTAATATCAAAAGAATATATATTAATAAATTACCCCACATCCACTTCCCCACTAATCTGGTCATTCTCACACTCTAATGGAATATTTATTATGCTTCAACCCCTTCTATATAATCTCATAACCATATATCCACACATACACATGTCACAAACACATAAAAAACCATATCCACATCACAACCACACATTACATCCTCATCACAGTATGATATCGTGAACATGGACATAAACATCATACTCTCCTCCTACAATGCACAACCCCCGCTATGTATCCACACCAAATACACATAATCATGTCAAAAAGAATATATATACACCAAAACCTAAAATCGTTATAGGTCGTATATATACACCCACTGTGAACCATTACAACTCATACTAAGTGTGAAGGGGGAGAAGGGAAGAGGGAGTAGTTCTATATGTGTTCCCTCTATAACCTAGATATTGAGAAAAACACTCAGAACCAAAGTACCCATATGGATTTCAATCAGGTTACTCGAATCAAGTGGTGGTGTGTAAGAAATAATAAGAAAATATAATAAGTATATAGTCACACATAAATCTCAAACTGGTGATAATAATCCAATAAACCCAAGAAGTACTAAATCTCAAAGACATTCTATGGTTCCTCCCATGACATGATAGCTTTAACCTTTCCAGATCAACAGAGATACCATGTTCCGAGACCACATGACCAAAAAAATTCACCTCATGAATCTAGAATCGGCACTTTGACAACTTGGCTTAAAATTGGTGATTCCTCAAGATGTCCAAAACTATTATCAAATTAGGTATATGATCATCCACATTTTTAGAATAAACCATGATGTCATCCATAAATACCATAACAAAATATTTGAGATACTAGTGGAAAATCCTATTCATCATCACCATAAATATATATGGAGTGTTGGTTCATCCGAATGACATGAAAAAAATACTCATAGTGGCTATACCTACTCCTAAATGAGGTATTTGGAATGTCAAACTCCTTGATCCTGAGCTGGTGTTAACCAAACTAAAGACCAATATTAGATAACCACTCCCCCCTTAGAAGATCTAATAAATCATAACTATTGGTCAACATATAATTTTTATTGATCATAACCCGATTGAGATTCTGGTAATCAACACACAAGTGAAGGGTTCCAATGACCTTGTTGTTGAAAATCACCAGTTCTTCCCAAGGCAACACACTAGGTTAAATAAAGAATTTGGAAACCAATTCATCCCACTGATTATTTAGTTCCTTCAATTTAATTAGTTTTATATGGTAAGATAGAATAGATATTGGTTTTGTACCCATCACCAGGTTTATAGAGAACTCCACCTCCCTCTCTAGTGGTAGACCAAAAAAATAATAAAGGAAACACTTTTGGAAATTCAATAGCTATCAGGGGAAGTTCACTATAATAGTCTTCCTACTCCAGTTCAATAGCATAAAAGGATATCATCCCACTCAACTCTAGAATAAGAGGTCTAACTTGACTAGACCTCAGGTCTGATTCTCTATGGAAAACATGGAATTCCCCATTAGGGGCAGTGAAGGACACCCACCGATGATAATAGTAAATTCAAGATTTATTAGAAACTAGCCAGTCCATTCTGAGAATAACATATAGGGGAATCATTTTAAGAACCAAAAAAATATCATATGATATAAATCTCTAAAAAAGAGAGAGCATGAGAGGGGAATCAGAGACCTTACTCCCTCTTTATCTAGAGATATGTTACAATCTCTATCACATAATTCATGAGCTCTATTATAAGTTTCAATGGTTCTATATTGAGGTTTGATATGAAATAATGATGGGAACCAATATCAAATAAAACATACACTAAAGAAAAATAAATGGAAATGGTGCCTCTCACTATCGCATGACCCACATCAGTTCCTACTGGAGATTAATCCAATACATGAAGTTGTTTAGTTCCTAATACATGTTTCTAGGATCCCATTGTTATTGAATAATATTAATATGATTTGGTACCTCTCAATATTTATGATTCCATTCTACTACACAGGGTAGTAAAAACATGTAAAACCCTCTTCAAGTGGGTTTAATGTCTGTATGAGATGTAAATCTTCAATGATTCCATGCAATAATGCTTTGAGTGATCAATCTTTCCACATTGGAAAAAGTCATTTGGCCTTTACTAGACACTACAGATGATCTAGAGGAAGTTTTCTATAAAATACCACCACCACTATTTTCACTATGAGGCTCATTCTAATTTCTATTCCACTTATAGGAACCACTAATACTACCACTGGGAATATAAGTAACTCTAGTTAACCCTGACATAATAGTCATGCCAATTTCTTCCATCACATCCCTATCTTGAACATCAAAATTTTAGGTAAACTTTAGCATAAATACTTGATATTGGATATCTGATCGAAGAACCATATAAAACCTCTGGGACTTAAGATTCTTGTTTGACACCACTTCAAGTGAAAACTGAGCAAGTTTAGAAAAATTATTAGTATATTGAGTCAATTTCTAATAAACTTAGATGAGGTTGAGAAACTCCATGGAATTACCCGATACCATCGAATCTAGATATAATTGCTCCGTAAAAAATTTCTTGAAGTATTTTCCATCTAAGACCCCATTTAGCTTAACTATAACTATATAATCCCATCATATCCTTCTAGACCCCCCCAATATTGAATATGGTGCACTTTACATTAATGGAATATGATATCTCCAAAAACTCAAATAACCTTTAAATATTTCACAACCAATATGATTCCTCCTAAGGATCATTTGTTCCTTAGAAGGATGGTTATTTCAGATGAATAAAATCCTAGGCCTGGTCTCGAATAGTTTCTCTTTGATGTGCCACCACTTTAGCCTAAATGGGGGTAGGTAAGGCTCCCTAGACCATAGCTCTGACTATGTGCACTACTTCCTCTACGAGGTTCTAGTTGATAAGAGGATTCTCTTTTTTTTGGTTCATTAGTAGATCCCTCATAAAGCTTGATTATAAGTCTTATTAGGGGCATGGTACTATAAAATATTAACAAAAAACAAGGAAACATTAGTCAAGAGACACAATAACATCAACTATATCAATTAGAACTCAATTGGGGAACACAAACCTCGTATTAGGATTTGGTAAAATTCTAGAATTAGATTAATTAATTCCTCAAAGACGCATTTTTCAACCAATCATGGTAACTTAAGGATCAATACAATAATAGCTATTCAGAAACTCGCTCATAACCTACTAGTTAAGTCTTGAAAATCATATCTCTTACCTACCATGTCATATCCAACCACATCAATCAACCATCAACCTTATAATCATAGTGATAAATACCCCATACATAGTAGCATAAAAAGGAAAACATATAAGAAATTCACACTAAAAGTCCTATGTATGACCATTAACCATTAAAACCATAACAGAAAAACACAAAAACTAAATCAACATTGTTTTCACATCCTTCCTAAGAAGAAAGTTCAAGAAGAGAATCAAGAACAATAGAAAAGAAATTCACCTTAGAGGAGGAGAAGTAGGGAACCTTCTGCGCTATGTCGGGAGGGGAAGGCGCGATGGCCATAGGTGGAGGTGCACAGGAGGAGCCGCCAACCGAAGAGAAATGGAGGAGTAGGGTTCATAGGGAGTAGGGTCGAGCAAAGAGGAGGAGAAGTAGGGTTTGCAGGGAGGAGGATTCGCTGAAGGGGTTCGAGGGGGAGGATTAGGAGAAGGGATAGCGGCGGAGGTCTGAAAACGTGAAGATCGGGGGTGGCGAAGGTCCAGCAACGCGAAGATCGGGGGGCGGCAGAGGGGGGTCGCAGGGTTACAGTACTGCAAGAGCTTTAGGTCACAATAAAACGAGGACACTGTGCGACCGATTTTATAAAATACGAGACTACGGTTTTATCCGCGCTAAAAAAGCACTGATAAAGGCTACTATTATCAGCACTAAAATTTTAGCACTGATAAAGAGTCCCTTTATCAGCGCTAACATTTTAGCGCTGATATAGACCTTCTTTATCAGTGATTTTATAGCGCTGATAAATGGCCTCTTTATCAGCACTTTTGTAGCGCTGAGAAAGGTTATCCTGTATCAGTGCTAAAATTTTAGCGCTGATATGGGGAAGCTTTATCAGCGTTAGAAAAGCACTGATAAAGAAGCCCTTTATCAGCGGTTTTTGCTTAGCGCTAATATTAGGTGGCGCTTCCCTTGCCCATTTTTGTAGTAGTGCGAGTTCAAAATAATGGTATCTGCATCATCCATACATTATTCATGACTCAATAATTCATGTATTTAGCTAATACTGTAAATTACCATATTTCACTATTCACAAAAAAATCAACTATTTTAGAAAAATTCCAAAAATTCACCATAACCTGTTTTTGACATTTAGAATTAAAAAATGGAATCCATTTTATCAAAATAATTTTTTAGATTTGAGAAATTAAATTTTTAAATAAAATTACCATTTACTCAAAAAATACCGCTTTTAATATTATAACTATTTTTAGGACACTTTGGAAACTTTATTAAATTCTCATAAAATTATCTTATAATTATAAGACAACAAAATATTAATTTATGAATCTATTTTATGAAAATAAATTTCCTTTTAAATCATTATATTAATTATAAAATTGTAAATAAATATATATTTTTCACAAAAATACCAACACTTAATTTATCTTTTTTAAACATTTATTTACTTATTACATGATATAAATATACCATATTTTCATTTATAAGTTACTAAAATTTTATTTATACTTTCATAGGTGAGTTTACTATTCAAATATATTATTAATTATAATGAAAAATATGGTTTTATTAAAATCGAGATTTTTCACTATTCACTAGAAAATACATATTTTCAAAAAATACCAAAATTTCACCCTATGTTAATTTTGAAATTTCTATTTAAAAAAAGTTTATATTGATCAATATAATTTATAAAAGTTTCAAAATTTAGTTTTAAAATAAGTGGGCCATTAAAAGGTGATAAGACATCATTTAGAAATATATATAGCCTTTTAATGCGTGAAATTAGATTCATTATTATCTTATGACTATAAAATCATTTAGATAAATGTAAAAATATTCGATTAAATATATATTACATAAATTTCATAATTTGGTTAATACCATTCATTCCCATCAATTTAATGACTAGGTTATAAGAATAATTTTAAAATAATGATATTTAATTGCATATCTTTGTTCGTTAAAACTTACTGTTGTGTGAAATCCATGCTGTTGAACAAATTAAATTTAAAAAAGAGACATACCATAAAATGTTGGGGTGTTACACTCACTCTATATTCCTAGTGAGGTAGGTATTTCATAGGCTGTGATGACCATAGGTCTGTTAGTGCATTAAATGGTGTTTGTGACAGCTCAGGTGTTTTCGGGCGATATGTGAGCATGCTTGTGATGCGGTGACCTAGATGTTTTCGAGCGAGATGTGATATGACCATACTTGTGGGGAGACTATGGTGGGGGTTATGCATGGTTAGAGGAGAGCACATGATTGATGTCCTACATGTTCACGATACCATACTACTCTGGTTATGACAGTGGTTGTGTTGTGGCCCACGTGTTTTCGGGCGAGATGTGATGTGGTCATGCTTGTGGGGTGGCGATCCCAAGCTTCTATGAGTGTGATGTGATGTGACTATGCTTGTGGGGTGGTGTGGTATATGTAAGTGATGAGGGAACCAGGACATATGACGTTGGGGTATGAGAGTGGCATACCAGTGGGAAAGTGGTGCATGGTACCCTTATCGATGTGATTTTTGTTTTATTATATTACTTGGCCTGCGTTATTTGGTGAACATGCCTTTGTGAGGTTGGGATGGATAGTTGACCTATTTAGGTGTCGTTGGTTCTTCTGTTTGTTCACAGGTGAATTAGTATGCTTCTTTCACATGTGCATGAGAGACTTTGGTTTTCCTACTGAGCATACATGTATGATCAACTTACATATATAAACTGATTTTTATGTTTCCAGAAGGATTACATGGACTGTGCTGGTCATTATTAGCTCAGACCTTTGAATAGTTGTTGTGTCGCTGCTTTAGCTGTGGTGCTATGCTTTAATTTATTTATACATGCATTGTGGGATGGGTTTGGTTTCTTTTTATAGTATGCCATGAAGCTGTTTGTGGATGATTCATCTTATCACCAAATCTTATATTATTATAGAGGGCAATTCCTCCCATTTCATAAGTGTTTTATACCCTCGGTGCTAGTTGCCAACTCGGGGCCTAATGGAGGTGGGACTCAGAGGTCATTATCTGTCTCCACTCATTGTGGTATATTTGGAGGGAAGGGGTCGTGGCATGGTCTACAGGGTGACAAATGTGACATAGGTGCTGAGTGAAAAACAAGATGTGATTGACGATTTGATCTATTTCTACACTATCCCCATGTAGTCTATGCTAGGATCATGGAGATGGTGGTCAGGGATGTTAGCAGATACAAACAATAGAGACTTATGACCCAGAGGCTTCATAGATGATTCAAGGTACGATCCTTATCTTCTCTACTTTAGCTAAAGTATTGATAGACATAGGTACAATCCACTCTTCTCTTGAAACATCCCTTTTTCGAGATCTAAACAGTGGATCCTTTTGATCGACCCTTGTGTTTGGAGACTCCTATCGGGGGGATTCAGTGATTAACCACTTCTACTGATAGTGTGACTTATCCTTGGAGGATAGAGCTTCTAATGATATATTTTCTTGACCGCGATGAGGTTTTATGAATTCATTTTAGCTATGGATTTCCTTTCTACAGTTCATGCACAAATTTATTTTTTAGACAGTGAATGTAGTGTGTTTGAGTTGATGAGATGTGATTTTCGTTTGTCAACAAGAAGAAAGTCTAGACAGAGCTGTTGGATTGGGGTAGCCTGATCCATTTGGATGGTGTTGGATCGAATGCTAGTGGCCCATACTTCACACCAAGCTGAAACTTTGAGAGATCAATTTATGCATAGATTTTCACCCAGGGACTTCCACGATATCTGCACCAGTATAACGGGTGTCCCCCACAGATATTTGAGAGTTAAAGGTACAATTGGAAGATTTTTAGAGAAAGAGATTTGTCAGACCTAGTGTGTCCCCCTAGGCGGCCTGGTTTTTGTTCACCAAGAAGGTGAATGAGAGCTTGAGGTTATGTGTGGATTATCATCACTTGAATCAGGTGAATTTCAATAATAAGTATCGACATCTATGAATCGATGACCTCTTAGACTAGCTAAAAGGGACAAGATGATTCTCAAAGATGACCTCAGGCCATGTTATCACCAGCTCTGAGTAGGAGGATATACTGAAGATGACATTCCAGTGCCACTATAGTCACTACGAGTATTTGGTGATTCCCTTCAGTGTGATGAATGACCTAACGATGTTCATGAGACTTATGAACCAGATCTTTTAGCTCTTATAGGGCCAATTTTTGGTATTCTTCATCAATGAAATCCTTGTGTACTTAACTTCAAAGGATGAACACACAAGACATTTGAGGATGGTTCTGGACATACTTAGAGAGAAATAAATTTTTGTAATGATCTTGAAGTCTCATTTTGGGATTATAGAGCTCCACTTCTTATGACATTTCATCTCAGAAGAGGGTGTAGTAGTGGTCCCAACAAATTAGGTCACAAATCTCACGGTTCGAGCTCCGTAGTGAGCTTGTTGGGGGTTTCATGGGGGAAACATGCCCCTTCTTTGGGGGACGAAGGACCCCGACCTGAATTTTGGGGAACTATAGCAACTCTGACCACCTATTTCAAATCCAACCAGCCAACACCGACAGAGAATTGTAGCAGTTCAGACTTTGGCATGGTTACTATAGTAGCTCGGACATTGGAGGCAATGGTATGATAGCTCTGTAGACTTCTTGTCATCAGTCACTATAGCAGATTGGACTTGGATGACCACAACACTATAAAAATGAAAACTTCTATCCACTGTTCACTATAGCACAGTGAACTTACTATGTGGTTGGTGGAATAGTGCACCACCTTCTTTATTATCTCATTTCCGGCTAGGATTTCTGTATTTTAAAACTATGACATTCTCTTTTTGTTTGTGCTCCTAAATCATATTTAAATTATGTCTCTCTATGGATGTAAGGATTATTCTTGAACCATGTAAATTGTTGTGTCTTGTGAGATCTTCTTATCATTATTTTCTTGTTTTATTCTATCTTTTCTGCATCTGTAAACTTGTTCTGTCACTATGAATCTCAGTGTTTCCACAATAACTAATATCAATAGTTGATTTCATATTTATTGAATTGAAATATGGTTATGGAAGTGGGTAGGGTGAATATTGACCGCTTTGATGGAACTGACTTTAGATTTTGGAGGATGAAGATCGAATACTATCTTTACCATAAGAAATTGAGTTTTCTACTTCTAGGTTTAAAGACAATAGACATAGAGTAGGAAGAGTGAGAGCTTATGGATCAAAAAGTTTTGGAAGTTACACACCTTACGTTGGAAAAAAAGTGGTGTTCAAAATCAGAGAGGAGAAGACGATGGTTGGGCTGATGAAAGCTCCTGATAATATGTGTGAGAATCCTTCATCGTCAAAGTGTACCTGATGCAACAATTGTTCAATCTAAAAATGCTTGAAGTGAGTATTGTTACAGATCACGTCAATTTTTTCAACACCATCATAAGTTATTCGAAATCAGTGGATATTTCACTTGATGATGAGGTATGTGTACTGATTTTATTGTCTTTATCAATTGATAGTTGGAAAGCGACTATAACAGCCATGAACAGTTTATCGAGGAATACCAAGTTGTTTCTGAATGATGTGTGGGACCTGATGCTCAGTGAGTATATTATAAGAATAAAAAACCAGGCATATTCCTTGGTTCTTATTTGAACGCAGAAGGAATAGGAAAATATGGGCAGTGAGACAATTATAAAAGATGATCAAAGTCAAGAGGAATGAGTAGAGACATGAAAAATGGGGATGGTCATACCTGCTAGATTTGTAGTAAGAAAGGACATGTCAAGAAAGAGTGTAGAGAAAAACAAAAGGCACCTAAAACCAATGGATCAAACATGAAGTTTGAAGGAACTAATAATGTATTACTACCGAGCATGGATAGCCCTATGAAGTCTTTTATTTTAGACTCAGGGGAATATTTCTATTCTACTTTGGAGAAGGGTTTCATGAAAAATTTTATTTCTGGAATTTTTGGAAAGGCACATCTTACTGATGATGAACCCTTATAGATTGTGGGGAAAAGAGATGCATGGATCAAGACCAATAGTGAGAGTTTTCTAGTTCTGGAAAATGTGAGGTATATCCCTGGTTTAATAAGAAATCTTATTTCTATCAAAAAACTTGATGATGCGAGTTTTAGTATCATGTTCACTGGTTGTTCATGGAGGATCACCAAAGGAGCTATGTACATAGCTTAGGGAGAAAAGAATGATACCCTGTACAACATGATAGAAACATGTAGGGACATGGTTGCATTAATAAATGCTATCGAATATTCACAACTATGGAACTACAGGCAATGAAACATGAGTGAGAATGGGATGAAGGCGACAACAACAAAAGGATTGCTACCAGAGCTAAAGTTAGTGGATGTTGGACTATGTGAATATTGTATCTTTAGAAATTAGAAGATGTATTTTGAAAAATGAGGTAGAACACTGAATGATGGGAAGCTAAAATTTGTAAATATTGATGTTTTATGGCCTGCACTAGTACATTCTCATAGAGGATCAAAATATTATATGAAATTTATTGATGACTCAATAAGGAAAGTATGAGTTTACTTTATGAAAATAAAATCTGATGAATTTAAGATGTTTTTGAAGTGGAAAACCATGGTGGAGAATGAGTAAAGAAAAAAACTAAAATGCTTGAGGTCTGGAAACAATGGATAGTATGACGTAATGAGTTCTGAGAATTTTTTTTCAAATAATGGAATTTGGTGGGAGAATACCATTCTCGGAACACCATAATAGAATGGTGTAGTTGAAAGGATGAATATGACACTAAATGAACGTACCAGGAGTATGAAGTTGCACTTAGGATTACCCAAGATCTTCTCTGATCATGCCATGAACATGACAACATATCTCATCAATAAGAGTCCACCTGTACCAATGGGATAATGTCTACCCAAGTATCTCTAGTATGGAAAGGAGGTAAGACTCCCACATTACGAGTTTTTTGCTATTTGACACATTTACATATTGATGCTGATGTAAGGGGAAAACTTGATGCTAAGTCCAAACCAAGTTTCCCTATTGGCTATGGTGACGAGGAGTTCAGTTAACAGTTTTGGGATGATCTAAAAAAGATGGTCATTAGGATCCATATTATGGTATTTATTGAAGTTGTCACATATAAGGACCATAATGTAGTTAAAATTGATAATAGGAATAAAGAATTAGAGTTCCATGAGCAAGTGTATCTTGAAGGCATTTCTAATCACGTGATGTCAAAACCAGTGGAGCTTACTCCTGAAATGGAGTTGAGGATATCAAAAAGAGTAAAAATTCCTGTATATAGGTATTCACCATCCTCACATTATTTTTTATTAACTGATAGTGGAGAACTAGAATGTTTTGAACAAGTAATGCAGTTAAAGGAGTCGAACAAGTGGGATCATGCTACGAAGGAGGATATTTCCTCATTGCATGATAAAAACACTTGGGAGTTGACACCTATTCCCCAAGGAAAGAAAGAATTGAAGAAAAAGTGGGTATATTGGGTCAAGAAAGAACATGATGGAATGAGGAAGTACAAATAAAGGCTATTGGTGAAAGGTTTTCAATAGGAGGGAGTGGATTTTACTGAAATTTTCTCACCTGTAGTGAAGCTTACCACCATCTGAGTGGTTTTAATCATTGCGGCATCAGAAGACTTACATCTTGAGAACATTGATGTCAAAACTTCTTTCCTTCATGGATATATGGAGGAGGACATTTATATGTAGAAACTAGAGGGATATATTGAGTTTGGTAAGGAAACCCTAGTGTGAAAACTCCAGAAGAGCTTATATGGGTTGAAGCAGACAGCCGGGCGGTGGAATAAAAAGTTTGATTCATTTATGACTAAAAATGAATAAAAACAGTGTGACATGGATCAATGTTTCTACACCAAGTATTTTGGTGATGAATACATTATACTTCTTCTATATGTGGATGGAATTCTCATTATATGATAATATATACAGACGATTGATGAGTTGAAAGTGAAGATGGCTGAGGAGTTCAAGATGAAATATTTTAGATAAGTTGACAAGATTTTGGGGATGAAGATCAAGAGAAACCACACAACTAGAGCCTTGATGTTGTCATAGAATACATTGGAAGGTTATGAGAATATTCAATATGCTAGAAGAAAAACCCATCTCTATTCCCCTGGAAGGAAATTTAAAATTATCAAAGGAGCAATCATCGAAGATGAAATAAGAGGTTGAATACATGACAAAGGTTCTATACATGTCAGTTGTTGGAAACCTAATGTATTCCATGGTCTGTACTCGACCTGGAATTTCTCATGTGGTTGAATTTGTGAGCAGGTATATGGCTAACCATGGAAAGAAACATTTAGAAGTTGTGAAATGGATACTAAGGTATTTGAAGGAGAGAAAGGAAGTATCTTTGTTCTTTGTAAAATGAAATTCATTGCGAGGATATGTGGATGTCGACCTTGGAGGTGATGTTGATGATAAGAGGAGTACCACATGTTATGTATTTACCTATGAAATAACTGTAGTTAGCTGTATATCACAGTTGTAGAAGGTTGTAGAATTATCTACCATAGAGGAAAAATACATTGCTATAATAAAAGATGAAAAAGAGATGGTTTGGCTAAATAACTTTTTGGACAATATAGGTAGAAAGAAAGATGAAAATGTATTGCACTGTGATAGTCAGAGTGCTATACATATTGAAAAGAACCCAATATTTAATGGTCAGACGAAGCACATTCAGTTTCAGTATCATTTTATCAGAGGATTGATGCATGATGAGTTGCTGAAACTGCAAAAGATCCATGGAACCAATAATCCAGAAGACATGTTAACAAAGATGATGATAATATAGAAGTTGAGGCACTATTTCACCTATGTTGGTCTCCACTGATGAATGAAGGATGAGAGACAAAATATGGGAGAACATTTTGGGATCAAAAAAGGTAAAACAACTGGTATTTCATGAATCGTCAGCTTGAAATTGAAGCTGTGAATGGAAAGCACATACTGATGAGTGAAGAATAAGAGGAAATTAGATTAAGTAAGTTGTCTAAGTCAGTTTCATCGAAGTGGGTCAGTTGAGAGGATCTTTCTCCAAGTGGGAGATTATTGGATTGATGTAGCCTGATCTGTTTGGATAATATTGGGATGAATGATAATAGCCCATACTAAGCATCAGATTGAAAATATCATAGGTTAAGCTATGTGGTGAGATCATTGGGGGTTTCATGGGGGCAACACGCCCTTACTTTGGAGATCTGGGGGTTAAAGGTCCGAGATCCAAAATTTGGGTAACCGTAACAACTATGACCGCCTGTAGTAGATATGACCAACCAACACTGAAAGGGAACTGTATCATTTCATAATATGGCATAGTTACTCCAACATCTCAAACTTTGGAGGCAATGGTACTATAGCTTCACAGACTTCTTTCCATTAGCCACTGTAGCATATTGGACTTTGGTGTTTGCAACACTATAGCAGTGCGGACTTCCAGCCTTTGTTCACTATACCACAATAGAATTGCTATGTGGTTGGTGGAATAGTGTATCACTTTCTTTATTATCTCATTTTAGACTAGGGATTCTGTATTGTGAATATTTTATATTCTCTCTATATTTGTGCTCCCGAATCATAGTGAAATTACACCTCTTCATGGATGTAGGGATTATTCCTGAACAATATAAATCAATGTGTCTTGTGAGATCTTATTATTGTTCTTTTTTTTTTGCAGAAACTTTGGGGGTCGCAAAGACATAAATAGGTTTTTAGATAAATAAAAGTCAGAAGAAAGAATCACACAGGACAAAAATATTTACATGATTTAGGAAATGATCACTACGTCTGTGGAGAGGAAGAAAAACTTAACTATGAAATCTAGGAGTAAAATTTATATGGAGTATCTTAGAGTTTCCAACACATAAAAACCCTAGCCCTAAATGGGACAATAAAAAAGTTGAAGCACTATTACACCAACCGTATAGAAAGTATGACCTGCTACATTGAAAGGTTCTTGAAATTCCACATTGCTACAGTGTTTCGGTCACACAAGCCCAAGGTGCTATAGTGGCCGGTGGTTGGAAGTCTGCAGAGCTTAACCTATGGAGTTGCGGTCTGGTGCATAGTATGGGTCGAAATAATTCATCCCAACCATCATCTAGAATTGATCATGCTACACTAATAAAAAAATATCCCACTTGGAGCCTGATCCCTTATAATGACTTGATTCAATTCCACTGACTAAGACAACTTACTTAATCCAAGCTCATCCCCTTATTCATTCACTAGTGCGTACTTTCCATTCACAACTTCAATTTCAAGACAGGGATTCATGAAATATCAGTTGTTTTCCTTTTTTGATCCCATAGTGTACTCACTTATTCATCCTCTCATCCTCCTTTCATCAATGGAGACCAACAGAGGCACAAAAATGCCTCAATTTATGTATTACCATTGGCTTCATCAACATGTCTGTCGAGTTACTAGTTCCACAAATCTTATGCAATTTCTGAAACCCATCCTACATCAAACCTTTGATGAAATGGTACTTCAACTGAATGTGTTTTGTCTGATCATGAAACACTAAGTTCTTTGAAAGATGTATAACACTCTGACTATCACAGTGAAATAAATTTTCCTCTCACTTTCTACCCAGATCATCTAAGAAATTCTTCAAATAAACCTTATTATTTTCATCTTCTGTTACAATAATGTATTCTGCCTCTATGGTGGATAAATCCACCACATTCTACAATTGTGATATTCATCTTACTGTAGTTCCTCAACAGGTAAAAATATAACCTGTGGTACTCCTCCTACTATCGAGGTCACCTCCAGGGTCATCATCCACATACCCCTGCAATGAATTTTCTTTCCCAAATCACAAATATACCTCCTTACCACCCTTCAAATAAGTATCCACTTCATAGCTTCCCAATATCGCTTTCCAAGGTTATCCATGTACCTGATCACAACTCCCACTGCATGAACAATGTTAGGTCAAGTGCAGACCATGGAATACATTAGGATTCCAATGACTGATGCATATGGAACCTTATCTATGTACTCAACCTCCTCTGCCATCTTTGATGATTGATCCTTTGATAGTTTGAAATGGTATTCCATAGGAATAGAGACCAGATTTTCTTCCAACATACCGAATCTTATCAGAACCTTCCAAATGTAGTCAACATGTGATAACATTAAGGTTCTAGCTGCATGATCTCTCTTGATATTCATCCCTAAAATCATGTTATCTTCTCCAACATCATTCATTTTGAACTCAACCAACTGCCCTTTCAACTCATCAATCCTCTACATACATGATCCTACAATGATAATTTCATCCACATACAGAAGAAATATAATATATTCATCACCAAAATACTTGATATAGAAAAATTGATCCATCCCACATAATTTGTATTCATTTTTAGTTTTGAATGAATCAAACTTTTTGTTCCACTACCTAGGTGACTTCTTCAATCTATACAAGATCTTCTGGAGTTTTCACACCAATTCATCTTTCCCATAATCAACAATTACCTCCGACTACTGAATATAGATTTCCTACTCTAGATATCCATGAAGGAAATCCATATTTACATCAAGCTACTCATGATATAGTTCTTCTAGTTCCACAATGCTAAGAACTAACCAAATGGTGGTACGTTTCACTACAGGTGAAAATTTCAGTGAAATAAACTCCCTCCTTTTGAAAGACTTTCACCACCATCTTTTACTTGAACCTACTCTTTACACCATGTTCTTCCTTGATCTGGTACACTCATTTGTTCTTCAATAATTTCTTCCCTTATGGAAGATGTGTTAAATCCCAAGTATTGTTGTCAGGTAGTGAAGAAATATCATCCTTCATGGAGAACTCCAACTTACTCAACTCCTTCAACTGCATTGCCTCTTCAAAATATTCTGGTTCTACACTATCATTAAATAAAAAATAGTGTAATGATGGTGAATACCTCTATATAGGCCTTCTCAACCTTATTGATCTCCTCAACTCCACTTGAGGATTAAGCTCTACTGGTTTCGATGTCTCATGTTCTGGTACACCTTCAAGCTCCACTTTCTCTTTTCACTATGATTCTCCGTTATTATTTTCATATTCAGATGCATAGAGATCCTTGTACGTGAAACCTTCATTAAATACCATATTCTAGATGATGATGACCACCTTATTGAGATCATCCCAAAAAGCGGTAACTGAACTCATTAACACCATAGCCAATGAAGAAGCATGGTTTGGAATTAGCATCAAGTTTTTCCCCTTGAATTATAATTAATATGTACATATGCCAAACTAACAAAGACCCGTAAGTGTGAGAATCATACCTTCTTTACAGACCATATTTTCTCAGATAGATATTCTCTCATGGGTATAGATGGACTCTTGTTAATGATTTATACTGCCATGTTCACTTCATCATCCCAAAAGGTATTGGGTAACTCTGAGTATAACCTCATGCTTTTGGAACGTTCATTCAATTACCTATTCATCATTTCAGCTACACAATTCTTTTATGGTGTTCTTGATATAGTATTCTCCCACCAAATTCCTTTATTGGAACATAATTCTTTGAAATCCTGACTGCCATACTCTCCACTTTTGTCAGACCTCAAGAATTTCAGTTTTGATCATGACTCATTCTCCACCATGATATTCCACTTCCGAAACATCTTAAACACAATAGATTTTATTTTTCATAAATAAAACCTATACCTTCCTTGCTTATTCGTCAATAAATTTCACATAATATTGTGACTCTCCAATGGAATGTACTGGTGTAGGCCCCCAAACATATGTGTGCACTAGGTCCATCTTTCCAGCCTTCGGTGTTCTGCCTCCTTTCGCAAAGGAATCCTTCTTTTATTTTTCAAAGATATAGTCTTTACAAAGGCCAATGTCCATTGACTTTAGCTCTGATAAGAATCCTTTTGTTTCCAGCACCTTCATCCCCTTCTCACTCATGTGTCCTAGCCTTTAGTTCAACAATTTTAAATCCTCGACAACATTTACTGTTTCAAGCATGTCCATCCTTGTTTCTATCATGTTGTATAAGGTACCGTTCTTTTCTCCCTAATCTATTACCAAAACTCCCTTTATAATCTTCCAGGAACCACCGGTAAACATGGTACTGAAGCCTATATAATCAAGTTATCTAAAATAAATAATATTTATTCTTAAGCCAAATATATACCTCACATTTTCTAGAACCAGTAAACTCCCACTGTTGGTCTTGATCCATGCATCTCCTTTCCCCACAATATGTAAGGGTTCATCATCAACAAGATGTACCTTTCCAAAAATTTTAGAAACAAAATTCTTTAGGAAACCCTTATTCGATTTGGAATGAAAAGACTCCCATGAGTTTTAAATTCAAGACTCTATAGGGATATCTATGCTTAGCAGAAATACATTATTGGTTTCTTCAGCCGCTATGTTTTCTCCACTATTTTTAGGTCCCTTCTGTTTTTTCTGCATTATTTCTTGACGTGTCCTTTCTTCCTGAAAATCCAACAGGTAGGACCAGTCCCCTTTGCATTGTCTCTACTCTTTTATCTTGACTTTGATTGTCTTCTACGATTGGCTGGTTGTGCATATCTTCCTCTTCCTCCAATATCTAGAGAAGAACTAGAGAATCTTCTTGATTCTCTTGTTCATATATCCTCATGAGGATTAGGTCCCGTACATCCTTCAGAACCAGCTTGGTATTCCTCGAATAACCGCTCACAACTTTTACAGTTGCTTCCCAACTATCGGGTAATGAATATAGTAAAACTAGTGCACATAAATCATCACCAAGTGCATTGTCCACTGATGTCAACTAACTTATGATGGCATTGAATTCATTTATATGATTTTCAATAATTCTCCCTTAAACCATTTTTTGATTGAATAATCATCACATCAAGTGCACTTTGTTTTCCGCATAAGGATTCTCGTACATATTCATGATAACTTTCATCAGCCCAATCATCTTCTTATCTTCTCTAATGTTGAACTAAATTTTTTTGGCCAACCTAAGGCACAAAAATCCCAGAACCTTTTGATCCAGACATTCCCACTCCGACTGCTCCATATCCATTATCTTTAAACCCAGAAGCAGAAAATGCATTTTCTTTTAGTAAAGATAGTCTTTGATCTTCATCCTCCAGTAGCTGAATTCAGTTCCATCAAAGTGGTCATTCTTCACCTTTCATTATTCCATGTCCATCGTTCAAATCCAGAAATCTGAACTCAACCTATGATATTGGTTGTTTCAAAAACATTAGGGGTCTTAACAATATAAATAGGTTTAGATATGGAGAAAAGACAGAAGAAAGAATCACACAGTACATAGAGATTTATGTGGTTTGGGAAATGATCCCTACATCCACATAGAGGCAAAAACACTTCACTATGAAATCTCAAAACACAATTTATAGTGAGTATCTTATAGTTTCTAACACATAGAAACCCTAGCCCGAAATGGGATAATAAAGAAGATAAAACACTATTCCACCAACTTCACAGAAATTCCACTATGCTACAGTGAAATGTGGCTAGAAGTATGCATTGCTACAGTGCTGTGACCACCCAAGTCCAATGTTCTATAGTGGATGGTGAGTGGAATTCCATGGAGCTTGACCCACAAAGTTACAACCTAGTGCGTAGTATGGTCTATAAGCATTCAGACCAATCATCACCCAGAATGGATCAGGCTACACCAATCCAACACTTTTCTCATTGTTTTATTATATCTTTTCTTCTCCTAAAAACCTATTATTTTTTTGTGACTCCTAATATTTCTACAACAATGCTATCTTGTGATCCACCCATGAGCGTGACTAAGATATAGAGCTTCCTTAGATTGACATACTACTATCGGAGATCTGTGACTGATTTCTACAGGATTTTTCCACCCTTGATTGTTTTGACCTGAAAGGGGTAACCTTTTGTGTGGAAGAAAAAGTGCCAACACGTTTTTTAGGAGTTTCGAAAAAGGTTGATGAGCACCTACTTTAATTAATTTTAATACATAGGAATACAATGATGTCTTGAGTCTTGACAACTGATATCCCATGAGCAGAACTATACGACCCACGACTGTAGTGGTATGCACCCTGAATATGTGGTGGCACTACTTTATGGGAGATCAATTTATTGTCTATTCTAACCAAATGATTCTTAGGTATATCTTTCCATAGAAATATCTTAACTTGAGATAGGAAATGAATGATTTTTTTGCAAGATCATGAATCTGAGAAAGTCTATACTCCCGAAGAAGGTAATGTGGTGGTAGATGTTCTTAGTAGAATATCTTGTTTCATTTATTGAGCGAGGTGCCAGAGCAGGTGGCCTCGTTGCAGTTGTCTTTAGTGGATGAGGATAATATAACTCACCAAAAGTCTATGATTGTTACCCCTCCACTCCTTCAGTGTTTTAGGGAGGCTTATCTTGGAGATATTTATTGTGAGACTTTATGTGGATAGATATACCCTGAACGTGATTTTGATGGATTTTTTGAAGGTGGGGAGCACAATATCCATTTATGAAGATGAAAAATGGTACCAGTCACATTGTGAGAGGAGGTGTTGAGTGAGTTTCATACATACCAATTAGCATCACTTACAGGAGTGAAAAAGATGTACCAGAGCATTCAATGAAAGTTTTGGTGGTCGGAGATGAAGATGTGTGTTTGCTGAGCATCTCTTGACGCCCCACCTGTCAATAGGTGAAGGATGAACACTAAGTTACAATAGTTTTGACTCAACCCCTTGAGGTTCCGGAGTGTCAATGGAATAACATCAACATATACTTTGTGATAGGACTTTCACAATTAGGTAGGGGTCATTATGCTATCTGGGTGATCTTATAACGACTCACCAAGTCGGCCAACTACCTAGCCATTTGAGAGAAGAGTTGAATATAGATCTTGAGATGCCTTTATGTGCAGGAGATATTCCAACTTCATGGAGTTCCCTTGATGATCATATTAGATTTTGATGCTAGATTCATGTCATGGTTATGGAGATGATTGTAGGAGACATTTGAGTCTCAGTTGCATTTGATCATAGCATTTCACCCCCAAAAATATGGCTAGACAAAGCAGACCATTCATGCTCTGTAGGATATTCTCTAGGATTGCATGTTGGATATTATCCATAGTTAGGAGGACCACCTAACCTTAGTGGGGTTTTCATACAATAATATTTACCACTTCACCATCGGTATGATACCACTCGAGGCCTTGTACAAGACCCTGTAGGTCATCTCTATGCTTGACTGATTCAGGAGAGTCAACGCTCATGGTCCCAGAGTTGGTATGAGTGACAACAGAGAAGATACAGACCATCCAAGGGCGGATGAAGACTGTACAGAGCTGTCATAAGTCTTATGAGGACCTATGATGAAGGCCTTTGGAGTTCAATGAGAGAGACCATGTGTTCCTGAAGGTCTCACCTCGACAAGGGTTGTAGATATTTTTCTTGGGTGACAAGTTATCTTCTAGTTTTATTGGCCCTTTCTAGATACTGCGTAGGGTTGGTGAGGTGGCGTATCACTTAACCCTACCATCACAGAGAGACCTGATACACAATGTCTTCCACATGCAGCAGCTGAGGAGGTATGTACATGACCCATCGTTTGTTATTGACTATGGAAAGTTGGACATTAAGGAAGAATCTACCTTACAGAGTTCCTGGTAGAGATAGAGGATAGATAGAAGAATATCCTTCATGGGAGAACGATTCCCTTGGTACATGTTTGGTGGCATCATGGGAACCTCTAGGAGAGTTCCCGAGTATAGGATAACCATATGTGATCTTAGTATCCTCACCTATTTGAGTAGGTTTTTTATTTTCAAGATGAAAAACCCGAAGGTGAGGATAATGTAATAACTCTATTTTTTCCTTATAACACCTTGAAATATTTTAAAGAATATTTTCTGAGTTATATTAGGAGTCAGTGTGAGATTCCGAGGATAGTTGAGTCTTGTTGTTGATATAATAAAAATATTGTATATATTACATCACGCACAAATAGTTTTTTTGGAAATAATGGAATATCTTCTGAATGGTGTCTTAGATGGGAAAATCTAGACCACCATTAAATCTAGAATGCGAGTTTTACCTTAGGCACGACATAAAATTTGTGCACATCAGGTGTTTTGTTTAAGATAATTCATAGGAAGAATAATAAACTAATAAAGTAATTAATTAATTAACTGTTTATTAAATGGATTCGACCTAATATACTCTTTATTTAAAATCAATTATTGAAAAACCCTAGGGTTATCCACATAACTAGTGATTGGAGACGATCATGGAGGAGATCCTTAACAAATGACAACAGATCATGGATCAATGATTAGTTTTCAAAAAGGTTCATCTTCAACAAAGCTCTTGGATATCACCAACAATAGAGATGTGTAATCGTTTTTCATTAGTGATTGATCCTATCTCAAGGTAGGATGTTTGATTTTTTTTGTTTAATACCTATATTTGATTATCCCCTACTGAATGTGAATTAATTCCTTATCAAATTAATTCGCAGATTAATGTTTGATTTGTGGTTGATTACCCCCTTCAAAATTAAGAATTGATTTGTTGATTCTTCTTCATTCTCCCACATTCAATGTTTTCTCCATCAATGGATTGAGGCTAACCCAAAAAATGGTCTACATATGTTTCCTCACTTTTGTTTTGTGTGATTTTCTCCCCTCATTTTTTGAATGATCATCGTCGATATTTCATTTGACCGACTATTTGACAAAACTCGAAAATCGATCGTTGTGAAATCGATCTTTGGCGCAACAGATCATTTTTGCATGTTCAGATTTAGGATCAAAGGCATAATTTTGGTGTGAAAATGACAAAAAAATATCGGTGACCTAATTGAGAGTTTTCGTTCATGTTTTGGTGTTGCGGCGGTACGATAAGATGAGAGGCGATCCCAGAACATATGAGTGGAAAGAATCCGTCCACCAGCGATGGATCAGGTGCGGTCAACCCTAGATTGGAGATGTACAGGTGAAATTCTCAGTGGAACTGATGATAGTGATGGAGTAGGGGAGACACATAGAACATTCTAGATTTTCTTTGAAAATATGAAGGAAAAAATGTTTAATTTAGAAGAACACATGACGTGTGGAGTACCTCCTGTAGTAGATAGAGTTTACATGTCAAAAAAATATCACACGTCGTGTGACATCTCAAACTATGTGCGAAATTTGATCGGAGACCCGGAATGTACCATGGGTACATGAGAATGGGCATGAGTACAACCAGCATGGATGGGATTGACTAGTGTACACGAGCCCGACTAGCATACACAGGTATGGCCTGAGTAAACAGGCTTGAGCTGGAAGATGGGAATGGGCACGGGCTCTGGAAAGCCCAAGCTTAGCAAGACACATCGTGTACATCCTATACATGCCATGCACTTATCCCATGAAAATTTGAAGGCCCCATTCTCTTCAATATGGACAAGTATTAGTAGGGTGAATTCCGTTGGTCCATCTCTACAAGGGTATAATGAGACATCCCATCCTGGGCATAGGATGAGTGTTCCCCTCTATGGGTCAATCTTGGATAGAGTCAGGTTTCCCTTCGTGTGGCCCATGAAGTGATCATATATTATTCTTCCCTAGGTTGGTTCAGGTATCCCGTTACTAACTTTTAGGGGGGGTGTGTTTCGAAAACTCCTAGAGTCACATGAAATAGGTTTGCAAATGAAGAAAAGACAGAAGAAAAAAGAAGAAGAATAATAATAATAACATGAACACAACGATTTACATTGTTTGATAACAATCCTTACATCTATGGAGAGGAAGAATCACTTCACTAAAATCAGAGCACAATTATAGGGATATCATAGAGTTTCTAACACCCAGAAACCTAAGTCGAATGAGATAATAAAGTAGAGGAAGCATCGTGCCACCAACCACACAATAAGTCCACTATACTGAAGTGAATAGTGGCTAAAAGTCCTCACTGCTACAGTGTTGTCACCACCCAAGTCCAAGCTTCTTTAGTGTCTGATGACAAGAAGTATGCAAAGCTACAGTACCACTGTCTCCAAAGTCTGCACGGCTACGATGCCCTATCGGTGTTGCCTGGTCAACTCTGTTATAGTCGGTCAAAAGTTTCTACATTTCCCCAAAAATTTGTTTGGGGCCTTTGTCCCTTGGACCCTCATAGTAGGGGCATCTTTCCCCCTAAAATATCCAATGAGATCACTAGGTATCTCGACCTGCAAGAGTTGCGGCCTGCTGTTCCGTATGAGCCATTAGCATTCAAACCAACATCATCCAAAATGGATCGGGCTACACCAATCCAACAGTGTGATCCCAATCCTAATCACTACTACAAATATGACCTTTATCAGTGCTAGAAAAGTTCATTAACAGTGCTAAAAAAGTGTTGTTAATCAAGGAGAAGATAAAAGGGGGTCCCTTTTATCAGCGTTTTTAAAAAGCGCTGATAAAAGTAAAAAAAATAAAAATAAAAATAAAAATAAAAAAGAATTATATAATATGGGGGGGGGGGAGATTTTAACAGTGTTTGACCCCCCCTTTATCAGTGCTAGGCGGACCCCCCCTCACACTCTCCCACGCGGTGCCCTTCCCACACATCCCCCACACGCGCGCACCTCCTTGCTTCCACCCGTACTCGAACCCGCGACCTCCCCCCTTGCACGCCTGCACCTTTACCATTAAGCCATTTCGTTTTTTTCTATTTAATGATATATCTATTTATTTATATATATATATATAGTTATATTTATTCGTATATTAATATAGATTCATATTAATATAAATATATTTAGTTATATTAATACATATATATTTATTCATATATTAATATATATATATATATATATTTATATATTAATATATATTAATATTTATATATATATAGTTATATTTATTTGTATATTAATATAGATTCATATTAATATAAATATATTTAGTTATATTAATACATATATATTTATTCATATATTAGTACATATATATTCATTTGAATATTAATATATATTTATATTTATTTATATATATATTTTTAGTTATAATTTTTTATCCGTATATTTATTTATATATTAATATATATTTATAAGATTAGTTTTAAGTACATTTATAAAATATGTTTTTATGTCTGTTTATAAATAAATAAAAAAAAAAAAAAAAAATAAATAAATAAATAAATAAATAAATAAATACATATATACAACACACACACACAGAGACACATATATATTTACGAATAAATAGATATATATGTGTATTTGAAAAGCCATAGAATGTTAAAATGACCATAACTTCTAATGCAGAAGCTCGTTTCAACTCCACAACCATTCAAATCGAAGAAAATGAAACAATATTCTATATGATATGTGGTATAGGCCTAACGGACATCCGGATCAGAAGTTATACTTGTTTGAATGTTAACAAATCGGGGTATCCCGACTAAAAACTCAATTTTTGAGGCCTTATGAGCCTTTTTTGCTGTCGAAAAATGTGACAAAAGGTTCCGTTGGGTCACGAGCGTGTAGAGCTCATTGCAGGCTTTGATTTCATATGCTATAGAGCTCAAACGGACACCCGGATCAAAAGTTATGGCCGTTTGAAGTTTGAGTTACATTTTCAACTTATTTTAGATGTTTTATTATTTTTTTTGTATTTTTGTGTCTTCAAATTGTTATTAAATGATTATTAATTGATGATAATTAGAAAATTATTAATTAAAAATATTTTTTAAAATATTTTAAAGCCATTTTCACTAAATTTATTATATATTAAATGTAATAGTCTATTTATACTTATCTAAAACATATTTAAAAAATATATATTATATTTATATCAATATAAATATACTTATATAACAATATATTATTTTTCATGATTTTTTTTGAAACATAAAATTTATCAGCGCTAGGAAAAAGTGCTGATAAAGCCCCCTTTATTAGCGCTACTAAAAAAAGTGCTGATAAAGGGGTCCCCTTTAACAGCGCTAAAAAAAGCGCTGATAAAGGGTCACATTTAACAACGCTTTTTTAGAGCTGTTAAAAGTGCCCCTTTATAAGTGATTTTTTTAGCGCTGATAAAGGCCCCCCCTTTATGAGTGCTTTTTTTAGCACTGTTAAAGGGTGACGCTTCCCTTGCTCGTTTTTGTAGTAGTGAATGGATTATCCCAGATAGGGTTAGTTATCACCCATATTCCCTAGGTGTGATCCACCACCTGTGTATCAACATCTTCTAAGTTCCAATGTGTACCACTTCATGTTGAGGCCTGATAGGCACAACCTCTTGGATGAGCGCCATCAGTGTTAGCAAGACCCAAGAAGCGAGTTCTCCTAGACGAGCTTTACTTTGAAGCTTGGAACTGAATCCTAGTCTAATAGTATGAACGTTACCTTACTCAGAGACTTGATGTCTATCTTGAGCATATCTAGGTTTTTGATGTTATCCTTTCTTATGACCTAACTCTCTTTGATACTTTGTGTTTGGTGATTTCGGTGTATCCTACTAGGTTTGTTTATAATCACCATTGCTTGAGCTCCACCAGCACGAATCATGTCTTATGCAGATAACATACCTTTTGAAGAAGTTCTAAGAGGACCAGGAACAAGTGGATCATAGTTATGCTAGACGGACCATGATCTGTTCCAGGAGTTTCATTTAGACAATAGTCCCCTCCTAATTAAAATTTTGGACTCTTAGAGTTTTGGTGGGCTTGTATTTGACCCTTTTTCTTTCCCATACTTGTGTCGTATTTTTATGTGAGATTTAGTTGTGTGTATGCATCTTGGTGTTTGGATATGCGTGCGTGTGTGCATATACCTTAGTCTAAGACCTACCATGTGTGTGATATATCTACTTGGCACTTATCGCTAGCCCCCAAATTATTGGAGGTGGGATTGGAGATTCACATTTGGCTTAACGTTGGCTAGGTAGGCCCTGGTGGGCCGGGTCGTGACACTTCCCATTCTCTCTCCTTTTCTCCGCAGTCCCCCCCTCCTAAAATGACATCCAAAGAAATTCATAGGTGACCTTGGTGTCGAGGCACGACCACTATAGGCTATGTGGCCCACTTGAAAGTTCTACAAGAGAGGGCTTCATCATGCGGTGGGGGATCAAGCGACCATATAATATTTATTTCAAGAGTTGTGTAAGAGGCAAAGTCTTATGTGATGCGAGATCACACAACCACATAATATCTTTGTCAATGAGCCATGGAAGAGGCAGCGTCTCATGTGGCGCAGGATAATACTGTTAGAATAACTCACGTGATACGTGATTTAATTTAATATTATTATAATGGGATATTAAGGGATAAAAAAATTGTCAATTGATGGACTTTGACAGTTTTTAAGTAACCACCCATATAACTACTTTATCCCTATTTAAAGGTCCTTTCCTTTCCAATTAAGTCTCAATCTAATTCTGGTACTTTCCATCAATTTTTGCTGCGGAAGAGAAAAGAGGCAGAGGATAGAAATCCTTTTAAGTGGGAGAAAATCAAGGAGATTCAACTAAAAGATCCCATGGATCAAGGTATGTTTTATCTTATTTTAAATTTTGTTTATCTATGTGATAAACACAGAATTTAAAGATCCTAAAATAAATGAAATTTAATTTACATGTGGTATCAGAGGAGGGTTAAGAAATATGTGTTTTTTCCATGTATAAATTTATTATGTGTTGCGTTAAAATAAGAATAAAAAATCTGGATTACATTCTGCAAGTAACGTGTTGTGTTAAATATGAATTCTTTTATTCTTATTTTAAATGGTCATTAATATTAAATGAGAATATGTTTCCTCTCTCTTCAATCATGGGGTGTTTTGTAGTGTTGTTTCATTGTTTAATAATCATTGTACAATTATTATTATTATTTTTTAAATTATGAAATCCGCTGTGCATTTGTTTTCTATTCCCAAATATTAAGTGCCTATTTTTTGGGAATCTCAATTTGCTGCATCTTCTCCTTGATTTTAGATTTTGAAATTTCCCTTTAGTTATTTATTATCTTTGATAATAAAATGAATTTTATATTTAAAATTGTTTTAATGATCTAAAAAAATGGATAAGGTTTCCCACCTTTACGAAATGGTTTTAAAGGTGACATGTTAGCATTTATTTATTTATTTATCACCTTTTTGTCATGGGTTTTTCAAAACTTAACAAAATTAAAAAAAATATTGATTTATCATTATTTGAAATAATTATTGGAGTTTTAAATTTGACACCAAATCAAATTAAAGAAAGAGTAAACAAAATTTTGGATTTATATATATTAAAAAAAAATTATAACTATGTTATGATTATGATATTTTTTATTTTGAAACAATATTGCATGAGATTTGTTAATCACCAAAGTGGTCAAATCATAAAGTTAAAATTGTTTCAAAAATTATGTTAAAATGATATATATTGATTGCTCATAAATTTGATACTATTATGATATCTTATGAGTAATTAAAATTCATTATTATAAGATATTTATTAATTGCCCAAAGGTAATTTGCATATTCTTATAATTTATGAATATAATTGTTGGTAATATATATTATTTATTATGAGATTTATTTATATATCCAAAGATAATAAATAAATCTAATTGATGCATATATTATTTCCAAATAAAGTTATTTTTATTAGTATCAATTATGTTTGTGTATTAGTGTTTTACCCAAAGGAGAACACTAATACACATTTATATTAAATAATTTGTCTGAATCATTGTATTATTATTATTTGAAAGCATTAATTTTAAGCATGTATTTATTGCAGTTATCTTTTCATCATCATTGAACTCACATACATCATCTGTTCTGATCTTTAATGGATTAAATTTCTCTGATTGGAGTGAGAAAATCCAATTTCACCTTGGTGTATTGGATCTTGATTTAGCACTCCGAGTAGAGAAACCTGCTACTCCAACTGATGACAGTAGCGATGATGATAAAGTATATTATTCATCATGGGAAAGATCAAACAGATTAAGTTTTATGTTCATGCGAATGAGCATAGCAAGTAACATCAAGTCAGGTCTCCCTAAAACTGAAAGTGATAAAGAATTTATAAAATCTATGGGAGACCAATCTCAAACTGCTGACAAATCTCTTACTGGAACATTAATGAGTACATTGACCACCATGAAGTTTGATGGTTCTCATACCATGCATGAGCATGTCATAGAAATGACAAATATTGCAGCAAGACTTAAGTCTTTAGGAATGGAAGTGGATGAAAGTTTCCTTGTACAATTTGTCCTAAACTCATTACCGTCTGAGTATGGACCTTTCCAAATGAACTACAACACCATGAAAGATAAATGGAATGTGCATGAATTTCATAGTATGTTAGTTCAAGAGGAAACACGTTTAAAGAGTCAAGGAATCCACTCCATCCATTATGTGCATCATCAAGGAGGAAAGAAGCATGGAATACAGAAGCATGGAAAAGGAAAGGGACCATTGAAGGTTAATGAGTCTTTTAGAAAGAACCAGAAGAACACAAATAAAGATAAATGCCATTTCCGTGGGAAAGTTAGACATTTCCAAAAGGATTGTCTGAAATGAAATGCTTGGTTTGAAAATAAAGGTAAGAAAAATGCTTATACATGTTATGAATCAAACTTAGCTGAAGTTCCACATAATACATGGTGGATTGATTCTGGTTGTACGACTCATGTTTCGAATACAATGCTGGGATTCCTTTCAACCCAAATCACAAGCCCAACTAAAAAGTTTATCTTCATGGGGAATAGTGTAAAGGTTCCAGTTGAAGTTGTCAGGACTTATCGTTTAATCCTTGATAGTGGATATAGTTTGGAATTATGTGAAACCTTTTATGTACCTAGTATATCTAGAAACTTGGTTTCTTTGTCAAAACTTGATGTTGTTGGATACTTTTTTAATTTTGGGAATGGATATTTTAGTTTTTTTAAGCATACACGCATGATTGGATATGGTTTATTGTATTACAGTTTATATAAACTAAATCTTGATAATATGTATGCTGAAACACTTATGACCTTGCATCATGATTCTGGTACTAAACGTGGTTTAGTAAATGAAAAGTCTTCTTATTTATGGCATAAACCTTTAGGTCATATTTCCAAAGAAATATTGGAGAGATTGATTAAGTTTGAAATCCTTCCAAAATTGGATTTTACCGACCTAAAAATTTGTGTGGATTGTATTAAAGAAAAACAAACAAAACACACTAAGAAAGGTGCCACAAGAAGTACTCAACTCCTTGAGATCATACATACCGATATATGTGGACCTTTTGATGTCAATTCATTCGGTAAAGAAAAATAATTTATCACCTTTATTGATAATTTTTCACGTTATGGATATGTCTATTTATTGCATGAGAAATCTCAAGCAATAAATGCCTTGGAAATTTATGTAAATGAAGTTGAGAGGCAATTAGACAAAAAGGTGAAGGTCATAAGGTCTGATAGAGGTGGTGAATATTATGGAAAATTTGATGAAAGTGGACAAAACCCTGGTCCATTTGCAAAGTTTCTAGAAATTCATGGCATATGTGCACAATACACTATGCCTGGTACACCACAACAAAATGGTGTAGCGGAAAGGTGTAATAGAACATTAATGGATATGGTTAGGAGTATGTTAAGTAATTCTTCTTTACCCTTATTTTTGTGGATGTATGCTTTAAAAACTTCCGTGTATTTACTGAATAGGGTTCCTAGTAAAGTTGTTCCAAAGACTCCTTTTGAACTTTGGACTGGTAGGAAACCTAGTTTAAGACACCTGCATGTATGGGGTTGTCAGGCAGAAATAAAATCATATAATTCACAACAAATAAAACTGGATGCATGAACAATCTGTGGAAATTTCTTTGGTTATCCAGAGAAATCAAAGGGGTATAGATTTTATTGTCCTAACCATAGTATGAGAATTGTTGAAACTGGAAATGCTAGATTTATAGAGAATGGTGAATCTAGTGGGAGTGAAGTCCCACAAAATGTGGAAATTAAAGAAGTTATAATTCAAGTTCCATTTTCTTGTATTCCAACTTCACATGTTGTTGTTCCTCAAATTATTGCATCACAAAACAATCAAGTAGAACCGCAACAGAATGTTTCCCAAATTCACAATGAAGAAATGGTTGAAGAACCACAAGAAATAGTGTTAAGAAGATCCCAAGGGGAAAGAAGGTCAGCTATTTCTGATGATTATGTGGTATATCTGCATGAAATAGAAAATGATATTGGCATTAATAATGATCTAGTTTCATATTCTCAAGCCATCAAGTGTGGTAATTCTGATAAATGGGTAGATTTCATGAAATGTGAGTTGAATTCCATGGAACAAAATAAAGTGTGGGACCTTATGGAATTTCCTGAAGGATGAAAGAGAGTTGGATGTAAATGGGTCTTCAAAACCAAATATGACTCTCTTGGTAACCTTGAACGTTACAAGGCAAGACTTGTTGCTAAAGGATTCACTCAAAAGGATGGTGTAGATTATAAGGAAACCTTCTCACAGGTTTCTAAGAAAGATTCTTTCAGAATTATTATGGCATTGGTAGCTCAGTATGATTTAGAGTTACATCAAATGGATGTTAAAACAGCCTTTCTAAATGGAAACTTAGAGGAAGATGTATATATGGATCAACCAATGAGTTTTTCCATTTAAAGAAAGGAACACATGGTATGTAAATTAAAGAAGTCAATATATGGACTTAAACAAGAATCCCGACAATGGTATATTAGGTTTAATGATACCATTGTATCTTTTGGATTTAAGGAAAACATCGTTGATCGGTGTATATATCAGAAGATCAGTGGGAGTAAATTTATATTCTTGATTCTATATGTTGATGACATATTGCTTGCTACAAATGATCTTGGTCAATTATATGAGACCAAGAAATTCCTCTCTAATAATTTTGTAATGACAGACATGGGAGAAGCCAAGTATGTGATTGGAATAGAAATATTTCGTAATAGAACTCAAGGTATATTGGGCTTATCTCAAAATTAATACATAATTAATATTTTAGAGAGGTTTAGTATGGAAAAATGTTCATCATCATGAGTTCCAATTCAGAAAGGAGATAAATTTAATCTCAATCAATGTCCTAAAAATTATTTGGAACGAAAACAGATGGAAGAAATTCCTTATGCATATGTTGTTGGAAACTTGATGTATACTCAAACATGTACAAGGCCAGATATTAGCTTTGCAGTTGGTATGTTGGGAAGATACCAAAGTAATCCTAGAATCGATCATTGGAGAGATGCAAAGAAAGTTCTGTGATATTTGCAAGGAACAAAGGATCACATGCTTACTTATAAAAGATCCAATGATCTTGAGGTGATTGAATACTCTGATTCAGACTTTGCTGGTTGTGTTGATACAATAAAGTCCACTTTTGGTTATGTGTATCTTCTAGACGAAGTATCAATATCATGGAAAAGTTCAAAGCAATCGGTTATAGCTGTTTCAACCATGGAAGATGAATTTATAGCATGCTTTGAAGCTACAATTCAGGGTACGTGGTTGCGGAACTTTATTTCAGGACTTGGAATTTTTGACAGTATCGCCAAGCCCTTGAAAATTTATTGTGACAATACCGCAGTAGTATTCTTTTCTAAGAATGACCGATATTCCAAAGGTGCTAAACACATGGAATTAAAGTACTTTGCAGTTAAGGAGGAAGCTCAAAAACGTAAGGTGTCAATTGAACATATTAGCACAAATCTTATGACTACCGACCCTTTGATGAAAGGGTTTCCGACCAAGACATTTATTGGACATGTTGAAAGTATGGGAATTATCATTAAGTAGGTTTCTTTTTATGTATTGAATGTTATGATTATTACAGTTGACACTTGGACTTATAAATGTTTTGATCATGTGGCCTGTTTTTCAATAAGTATACATGATTGGATTGAATAATGATAGCAGACACATTCTTTAATAAAGTCATTATTGTTGGACCAATATATATATATATATATCCCATTTTAATTATGATATGGAAAATGATCATAATGTAGTACATGTAAGGGAGTATATTAATAGAGAATATACGACCGCCATGACTCATGTGGACATTATCCTTTATTATGATGAATGTTTTATACATGATAGAATATATATAAATGCTCATAAATGACCGATTGAATATTAAATATCATAAAGAAATATCACATGAGTTAAGTGGGAGAATGTTAGAATAACTCACGTGATACGTGATTTAATTTAATATTATTATAATGGGATATTAAGGGATAAAAAAACTGTCAATTGATGGACTTTGAAAGTTTTTAAGTAACCACCCATATAACTGCTTTATCCCTATTTAAAGGTCCTGTCCTTGCCAATTAAGTCTCAATATAATTCCGGTATGTTCCATCAATTTTTTCTGCGGAAGAGAAAAGAGGCAGATGATAGAAATCCTTTTAAGTGGGAGAAAATCAAGGAGATTCAACTAAAAGATCTCATGGATCAAGGTATGTTTTATCTTATTTTAAATTTTGTTTATATATGTGATAAACACAGATTTTAAAGATCCTAAAATAAATGAAATTTAATTTACAAATACGACCACATAATCTCTCCTTCAATGAGCCGCATGATAGGTAGGGTCTCATGCGGTGTAGGATCACGTGACTGCATAATCTCTCCGTCAATGAATCGCGTAAGAGGGCCAAATCATGTCGCCGTCTAATTCATCTGTGAAACCGAATCCTTTTCCATGCCTGATTATTTCGGTTGATTGATAACTCTAGAAATAATTAAATGGGATATTCTAAGCTACCCTTACTCTTATTTTTTGTTTTTTTTGCAGATTATCCATGATAAAGAGGGTGTCAACAAATGCCCCCCAGAAATTAGGTTTGGTCGGCCCGAAGAGGACCTGTTTCCAAATATTTTAAATCCCGCGTGAGGTTCTTGTGGTACAACAAAGGTCAACCCATATAAATATTATCATAGAAGGCCCCTCATAATCACTTTTGAGACTTGAGCTTCATAAGAATCCTCTTAATTTTTATATTTCCACATAAGATTTCATCTCATAAGAGCTTTGCATGACCAAACCATGAAAGAGAACCACGAAACACTAAAGGTAAGAAACTAAGATCATGTAGTTTGGATTTTTTTGCAATTGATGCGATATCTGCATGATGATCATGCAAAACTTATGGGCCACTAGATGATCTTGTTTTCTATGTGGGAATTATGCGGACCACATGATAATCATGCAAACAACGTAAGATTATTATGCAAATACTATCATTACTTTTCCACTTTTTTATTCTTACTTTACGATTCCTTTCTAAACTAAAATTCTTCTTGTGCATATGACTTTGAAGTGGGAGGCTCTGGAAAAGGCAATGAGGTATATGAAAATTATAAATAACATGATCTTTGGTCAATACCAACATATTCAGCTGTTACACACTTTCCTTGCCAACTTTATGGGGATGAGTCTTCATGACTACCCATTATCAGACTGGCTCCCATTCTATGATTTCGATCTTCTAGAAAACGCTCTGATTACATCACCTTGAAAAGGAAATCAACCACCTATTTGGATTATCAAGCACTAGAAAGTGATTTATGCCAACATCACTACGTTGTGGTTTCATCAAGACAAGTGAATGGATGTCTATGTTAAAGAAATGATGGGAGTCACAGCAAAAAAACATGTTTGCAGATGAAGAAAAGTTGGAAATAGAAGAAGAGGAAGAAGAAGAAGAACAAGAACACACACACAAATATTTACATGGTTCAAGAATAACCCCTATGTCCATGGAGAGATGTAATCACTTCACTATGAAATCAGTGAGCACAATTACAAGGGTTATATCAGAGTTTCTAACACATAGAAACTCTAGCCCAAAATGGACTAATAAAGAAGGTGAAACACTATTCCAGCAACTGCACAAAAAATATTCCATGCTACAGAGAAATGTGGATGGAATTTCACATCGCTATAGTGTCGTGTCCACCAATAATACAATCTACCACTTGGATCCTGATCCGCTATACTGACCTGGTTCGATTCCACTGAATTAGACAACTTAATCTAATATCCTCTTCTTCATTCACCAGTGCATGATTTCCATTCACACATATTCAATTTCAAGTTGACGATTCATGAAATACCAACTGTTTTCCCTTTTGTGCTCCAATAGTGTTCTCCCATATTTTGTCTCTCATCCTCTATTCATCAGTGAATACCAAAAGAGGCACAACAATGCCTCAAATTCTATATTACCATCAACTTCAGCAATATGTCTTCCGAATTGTTGGCTCCACAAATTTTCTACAATGTCATTAACCCATCTTATATCAAACCTCTGATGAAATGGTACTTCAACTGAATTTTCTTTGTCCGATCATGAAACTCTGTGTTCTTTGTAAGATGTATATCACTCATAATATCACAGTGCAATACATTCTGATCTCTCTTTCTTCCCAGCTCGTTCAAAAAGTTATTCAACCAAACTATCTCATTTCTAGATTCTGTTACAACAATGTATTCTACCTCTGTGGTGGATAAATTCACTAAATTCTACAATTGTGATATCCAACTTACTAAAGTTCCTCCATGAGTAAATAAATAACCCATGGTACACCTCCTTCTATCAAAATTACCTCCAAGGTTAGCATCCACATACCTCTATAATGAATTTCCTTTTCCAAAGCATAGAGATGCCTCCTTGCTTCCCTTCAAATACCTCAATATCCATTTCACAGATTCCCAATTTTGCTTTTCAGGGTAATCCATGTACCTGCTCACAACTCCCACTACATGAGTAATGTTGGGTCGAGTACAGACCATGGAATACATCAAGCTTCTAATAGCCGATGCATATGGAACCTTTTCCATGTACTCGACCTCTTCTTCCATCTTTAGTGATTTCTTATTTGATTGTTTGAAATGGACCTCCAGGGGAATAGAGACTGGATTTTCTTCCAGCATACTGAATCTTCTCATAACCTTTCCAATGTAGTCAGTCTGTGATAACATCAAGATTCCAGTTGTACGGTCTCTCTTGATCTTTATCCCCAAAATATTTCTAGCTTCTCCAAGATCTTTCATTTTGAACTCTTTATCCAGCTGTCCTTTCATCTCATCAATTCTCGACATGCATGATCCTTCAATAAGAAATTCATCTACGTATAGAAGTAGTATAATATATTCATTACAAAAAAACTTGATGTATCAACATTGATCCATGCCACATTTTTTGTATGCATTTTTAGTCATGAATGCATAAATTTTTTTTTTCCAGTTTCTGGGTTCCTACTTCAACCCATATAAGCTCTTATAGAGTTTTCACACCAGACATTCCTTCCCTGACTCAATGTATCCCTGTGGATAATCCATATAGAATTACTCCTCTAGATCTATATAAAGGAAATCTATCTTAACATCAAGCTGCTCAATATATAGGTCTTCTAATTCCACAATGTTGAGGACCACCTGAGTGGTGGTAAAATTCACTACAAGTGAGAAAATTTTAGTGAAATACACTCTCTCCTGTTAAAAAACTTTCACCACTAGAATTTCCTTGAACCTGATATTTCCATAATGTTCTTCCTTAACCCAGTATACCCATTTGTTCTAAAATTATTTCTTCCCTTGTGGCAGATGTGTCAACTCCCAAGTTTTGTTGTCATGTAGTAAAGAAATTCCTTCATGGCCAACTCCCACTTGCTTGACTCCTTCAACTGCATTACCTCTTCAAAATGTCATGGTTCTCCCCCATCAGTCAATAAAAGATAATGTAAAGATGGTGAATACCTCTACATAGACCTTCTTACCATTGTTGATCTCATCAAATCCACTTTAGGAGTATGCTCCACTGGTTCTGGTGTCACATGCTCAAGTACACTATCAAACTCCACTTTCTCTTTACACTCTAATTCATTCTTCCCAGTTTTATATTTATCTTAATAGAGATCCTTGTATATGAGACCTTCATTAAATACCATGTTCTAGCTCTTGAAGACCATATTTTTGAGATCATCCCAAAATTGGTAACCGAACTCATCATTACCATAGCCAATAAAGAAACATTTTTTAGACTTATCATCAAGCTTATCCCTTGCATCATCATTAATATGTACATATTCCAAACATCCAAAGATGCATAAATGTGAGAGTTTTACATCCTTACCAGACCAGAGCTCCTTGGGTAGACATTCTACCATTGTTATAGATGGACTCCTGTTGGTGATATGTGCTTCCATGTTCACTAAATCAGCCTAGAAGTTCTTGGGTACCCCTAAATGAAACCTCACACTCTTCAAATGTTCATTCAGTGTCTTATTCATCCTTTCAGCTACACCATTCTGCCGTGGTGTTCCTAGAATAGTCTTCTCCCACAGAATTCCATTATTTGAACATAATTCCCCAAACTCATTTCTTTAATACTCTCCACCATTATTCTACCTCAATCATTTCAATTTTGTTCCCAACTCATTTCCCACCATGATTTTCCACTTCTGAAACACCTTAAATACATCAGATTTTTTTTAGAAAGTAAAATCATACCTTCCTTGTTGATTCATTGATAAATATCACATAATATTATGACCCTACAAGATAATGTACTGGTGTAAGCCCCCAAACATCAGTGTGCACTAGGTCTAGCTTCCCAACCTTCGGTGTTCTACCTCTTTTGAAAATGGTACATTTTTTCCATTCCAAGGATAGAATATTCACAAAAAACCAACTTCCACCGACTTCAGCTCTGGTAGAATTCTTTTTGTGGTCAACACCTTCATTCCCTTATCACTCGTGTGGCCTAACCTATAGTGCAATAGTTTTGAATCCCAAATAGAGTTTATTGATGCAATTATATCTATGCTGGTCTCTATCATGTTGTACAGGGTACCATTCTTTTCTCCCCAAGCTATGACCATAGCTCCCTTGGTAATATTCTAGGCACCACCAGTAAACATGGTACTGAAGCCTACATCATCAAGATTCCTAACATAAATAAGATTCATTCTTAAACCAAGGACATACCTCATGTTTTCTAGTACCAGCAAACTCCCTCTGTTGGTATTGATTTGTGCATATCCATTCCCCATGATCTGCAAGTGTTCATCATCAGCAAGATATACCTTGACAAAATTTTTGGAAACATAATTTTTTAGGAAACCTTTCTCTGATGTGGAATGGAAAGACGTCCCTAGGTTTAAAATCCATGAATTCATAGTGATTTCCATGCTTAACAACAACACATCATTAGTTCCTTCAGTCTCCATGTTTGCTGTGTTGGTTTCAAGCACCTTCTGTTTATCTTTTCACTACTTCTTGACATGTCCTTTCTTCTTAAAAATCCAACATATTGGATGTATCAACCGTAGTGTCAAGTAAGTATCCCTTAAATTATTATTTTTAAGTATATAAAGTATATGGGTGAGTATTGGGAGATTTTGGAGATATTTTGGAGTGTTTTTGGGGATTTTATATAGGTGTATGGTTGGTGAACAGTTTGGAAAAACCCTGAAAGACATTATGGAAACTATGCAAAGGGAGATAGGGAAAAAAGAGAAGGCATATGGGCGGTGCATGATTTGTCCAAACCATGCAACTGCCTAACAGAAACCATGCGCTTCAAAATAGTGGATTTGGTCTTTTGAGGCAGCGGCTTCGAGACGGTTGGTGCATGATTTGTGTAACGACCCGGACCCGGTCAGCCACCCGAGCAGTGCCAAACGGGTCGGGTGTTACGACCTTAGGCGCACCTCCCCTAAATGCCAAAGGCTGCTGACTAGCAGCGAGGGTCTGAATAGGTATAATGGGGAGGCTATACCCTCACGGAGGAATAAAAATGATACTGGTCCGAGTAAAATACTCAAAAGTGTAGCGGAAATAAATGACTCAGCAAACTCGAACCAGACCTGCATAGTGGAAGCATATCAAATATCAATAAACCAGCGAAAGAAATATGGAAACAATAGCAGTAGAAAGTAAACAGAACAACGTGCTGAAGAATACGAGTAACTACTACTATAAACAACAAGGCATGCATCGAAAGCAGGTCATACAACTCAATATATAATGGCACCAATGGCTAACCAACAATTGCTACATAATAAGGTAAGCATGTTGATACAAAAGGGAAAACTTAAAAAATTAACTCCAGCAAGGCACAACCTCAAGGTCCATACCAGTCTCCATTCCAACAGCACTAATGTCCATCTCCTGAGGCTGACCCTCTACCTGCACACAATTTCATAAAGTCTACACGTGTCCCGAAGGGCCCGTGTAGGGTGTGAGACAAGTCTCAGTAGGATACCACCCAAGGGTGCGTACCTAATATAAGTGTTTAGGCAGACATGTTTATATAAGAAAAACAGTAAACAATACAATGCCCAAAAGTAAACATGAACTCCACTGGTGCTCAGTAGCCACCAGGAAGTGTCACCTGCTTCGGCCAGCGCCGGAATCCCTGTTCAGTAGCTCGGCACCTCGTGCCACATGACACCATGTGTCATAAGTACCGACGTCCCGAAGGCACGCCCAACCATCGTAACCCCTCTCGGAAGCTCCATGTTCCCATGGCACAACATCCTGAGGAACAACGATACCTATCCTCAAAACATAACCGGAGGGACAGCGATGTCTGCCCTCAGATTACGAGGAACTCTCTGCCCCCAACCTGACCGCCTCAAAGCTGTCTCCCGAAGGCTCCTCACCTTCCACGTGGCTTCCTATGGAAAGCACCCCCAAAACAAATATACCTAACCGCATCTACTGGGGGCATCTACCCAGCGAGTGGTCGTACCACCTCATCTCGAAGTCTATCTATGTGCACACTACTCAAAAGTACCCGGTGAGCGGTAATCACCTCAATAAGTTCCCAAGCCACATCTCCTCTGACACCTTATGTCCCTGGGAACATGTCACTCAAGTCTGATGGACTCACCATCCTAGTAACCCAGTCCAAGCCCAACCTGACAGTCCCACTGCCTCAAGCCGACGTCCATGACGCCCAATCCCATGGTAGCAACCACCCAAAGTAACCTGAGAAAAATCCCCAACCTGTGATTCCCATCACTCAACAATATATCCAGGCCATGACCAACACAACAAACAGTTCAACACATCAATATCACACATTGCATATTCATATTTAGAAGCATCACTTTAAACAGACAATTACTAAACAGTCAAATTGCACTAACTTGTGTTAATCCATACCAGCACCTAAGGTCTTAAATGCCTTAAACAATTACTAAAATGATTTAGCAAATAAAACTCAACAGTTTAATCCAACAACATCAAAAGTAGTCTAAATTCAGCAGTTTAAAATACTGCTCCAAATCATACGCATTTCGGCACCCCTGGCCGAATTGCCCCAAACGAGCTATGACCTCTCACCCGGTCTCGTTCAAGCACAACAAGGGTCTGGGAATACCCAGAGGCATCCCACAATGCAGATAAACCATTAAGGATAAATAAACAAGGGTTTCGCTCAAAACCCAACGTTGCGCCCGAAGTTCGCAACCCCCAAAAGTCTACGAAAACACGAAAGAAGGTATGCACCACCCACCTCGTACTTGTATGATGACACTCCTTTGATATTAGCCTCTGAATCGGTCTGAATCGCGGTAGATCTATATTTCCATCAAATCCGGAAATTCTGTTCAGATGGAATCTGCGGAGGAACATGTGAGGGATCAAGGACGAAGAAGGGTGCGCGAGGTTAGCCTTTCCGATGTGGTCCCGCTGCCACTGACGGATCGAAGAACGGAGATTGTATGGAGATTCTGGGAGGGTTTGAGTTTTTCGGAGGTTCTCGGAAGAACTGTTCGTCCAAAGGGGAAGAATAAGGGTGTTCTGGAAATAAGACGCGATGGCGTCTCAAATGATCAAATAAAAATAAAAGTACACGGTGTGTATTTCCAAAGTATATGCCGTGTAGATGTGTTTCCATTCTCTGACTTAAGCGGAGTCCAGCACATGGCTTGGACTGTGTACACAGTCAACACACGACCAGGGTCTCAGCCGCTACACGGGACAAAGGTACACGGCGTGTCAAGGAAGGCTACACGCCGTGTAGATTGAAATTTATACCTGGGCACCACACGACATGTACTTGGCCTTGCACGGGTAAGGGTTACACGGTGTGTCTATAAATACACGCTGTGTAGTAAGAAACTTCTACACGGTCATCACACAGAATGTACTCGGTGAGCACATGACCGGTCACTCGGTTAACACATACATGATGTGTACTTAAAGTACATGATGTGTAGTCTGGAAATTTCTAGAAACTGCCCGGATTTTCCAGACTTCTCAAAAACCGGTCAAAAAGTTTAAACAGGGTCGGAATTTGACCAGTTTCTAAAAACCCAGGTTCTTACAAACTCCCCACCTTAACGTAGCTCGTCCCCAAGCTACCAAACGAAACCAGGAGATGGCACCGAACACGCCCATCCCGGTTAAACAACCCGGACTACCCCAGTGTCAAGGTTCTGGATAAATTCCTAAAAGGGCTCCCCACCTTAGGAATTGCCTACTCGGTCTCAACCCGAACAAAGCTCAAGCAAAACAAATAAACAGGCAAGGCCCAACAACCTATTTCCTGGACCCATGGTCCTCCCATGACGCATCGTCACACCTGAACCTCCTCGGTGCTCACATGTCGATTTCGACACCCAACGTAACCCTCACCGCATCGGTGCCCGCCTCCCTGAGGTCCTGCATCTAATAGATGATCAAATCAAACCTGGTGCCCTGCACCTCAAGTAACCTGCATCCACAATGCTCCGATGCCCATGAAACCTCAAGTAACCTGCATCTTTGATTCTCCTGATGCCACGCATCTCAAATATATAATAAAATATATAACGCATCCGATATGATTCCAATCCCACTAACTAGTCTCTAATCAGTCCATAAGTAACCTGTGCAACTCATGCACTCAACCAGACACGCATCAAGAGGCCATGCCAAAAGAAAGCAAAGAAACTCATGACCACACCCACGGTGTACCTGCCACCGTCGTCGGCTCTCCAGCCTACTCAATCCCTGGAAGCTCCACAACGTGCACCTGGCCTGAAGCCCGACTGCGTGATTCCTGACCTTCCTGCGGTGCTGATCTAGTCACCGGACACTGGCCCCTTAGTTGGATCCCGCTATCCCTGTCACATCCTCCGCGTGCAGCTGAACCCCGGCTACCCTCTCCTGGTACCGAACCTGAACCAGCTCCTGATGCCATAGTCTGTCCTGGTCCCTGCTTGCCGGCTGTCTGAGAAGGCTGCCTGCAAAACCTCTCCAGATGCCCGACCTGTCCACACGCCTGAAACTCCTTTGGGGGCCTATCGCACTGAGCCCGAACATGTCCTGTGTAACACCCGAGACTTTTATGTTATATAAACCATCAAAGGAATCTTTTTCTACACAACACTTGCTTGGCTTGCTTTACACGCAATCGCGACCTTCCTCGATAGCTTGCGTCGTACGCAATACCGAGTTTCACTAAACAACAATATGCTATTAAAACTAGCCGTTATGAATAGTAATAATCACTTTTTGAAATTTTATAAATTTTATTTTTCAAAATGGACTTCATTTTTGGACTCAGAATATCGAAATTAGCCTAGGGTGAAATTTTGGTATTTTTCTGAAAACTTTCAATTTTTGATGAATAGTGAAACCACTAAGTGGTAGGTTAAAAACTGAATTTTGCATAAAACTTAATTTTACCGCTTCTGTGAATGGAATTTCGAAAATCCGACAGACACGGTTGATATCAGTAAGTAAAATGTGGTTCAATGAGATAAAAATAATTTTTTGGTGAATAGTAACTTTTTACTTTTTTTTACCGCGGTTAATAGTAAATAGGGTAACTAAGGGTAAATATGATATTACTATTACCCTAACACATGTCCTAATTCTATTGGACAAGTGTAATTCGACCAAAAACAAACTTAGGAATAAAATATGACCATTTAGGCCCACTTGGATTAGATTAGGACATTTATTATTAATTTATTTAAAGAAGGGTTAAAATAGTTAAAATCAAAGTTTAATAAGTAAATCATTTTTAATATGGGGTTATACATAAGATAAATTCAATTTTAAATATTCATTAGAAAGATAAAAAGATTTCCTACATGATGATATTTTATTTGTAATTTTTAGACATCAAATAATTTAATTTATTTATGACACAAAGATGATGCAGTAATTATCTTATTAATGAAATATTGACAAAATTAATAATATAAATACCAAAATAAATGTAATTTAAGACTTTTTATGAATTCCACTAATTTTATAGGTTACTATGATATATTAATGTTGATTTAATCAACTTGGTTCGAACATATAATTCTGTTATGACTTTCACAAAAATCATATATCAAATAGTGTCAAAATTGACACAAAATAGTTTTTAAATCAAATATTATATTATTAATTGTTATTTTATTCCTAAAAATCTAAGGTTCGGCCAAATGACTTAGATAAGGATATATATATTAATAATAAACAATTTGGGGTTCGTTTGGCATGTTATAGTAAGTTTATTAACCATATAGTGAAAGAAAACAAAAAGACATGGTAAAAGTTAAATTATTTAACTTAGAGTTAAATCTAATTGATAAGGTTAAAATAATACCCTAAACTTGTCTAAATCTTATTGGTTGATAGGATTTCGACCCATACCCACCTTATCTTCGAAATAATACCCTTTGGAGCCATTATAAACCGATTTTGACTTTAATATAAAATAATATTTTGAGATATTCCTAAGGTGCCCCTCTCCTCCCTTATAAAAGGGCACCTCCTCCCCCTCCTCCTCACACCAATTTGAGCACTCAAGCTCGGCCAACCCCTGCCATTTTACCTTCTCCACTTCCCTAGACACATCCTAGAGGTTCTGGTCTTCCTCAAAGACCAATTTTAGTGCCCTAAGAGGAGGTCTCAAAGAGGCGCTTCAAAGAAGAGGTAATTACCGTTACCAATTCTTTCATCTTTATTTCTTCTTCCACTTCTTCTTCTTAGGTTGTTTCATTATGAAGTAATAAAATCAGTATTACTCATATACTGATATGTTATTATAAGTATGAAATAACCCTATTTCACAATCTATCCATCCTACGGAAAAAGAAATCACCGCGCGTGCGTACGTACGGAATACCGTCTCCACGCCGTGGTGTAATCTATTTTTCCACCATCACCTTACAAGGATGGGTATAATGGTTTAATGAGTAACTATATATGATTATTATGAAGTAATATTGATACTGAAATAATATATATATATACTCCAATACAATTCCACGATCATAGGAACGATATCATCACTCGTGCGTACGTACGGAATACCGTCTCCACGATGTGATGCGACTCATTCTACATGATCTTCATTTCATAATGATTATATAAATGAATTGAATGAATGAATATGGTATATACTACACTAATACCATTCTGTAAATGAATTATCTATAACCTAAAGATAAGAATAAGAATTTATTCGACAAAACACGCATAAGAACAAAAAGTTATAAAGACCCGAGTAACAAGTAACAATGAAATATTACTAACAAGAAGCTAATAATATGACCATATATGATATCATATCAATATGTATGATTCTGGAATAAGTCAATAACATTATTTAAACCATTATACAGGATCTTCGGACACGAACAAAGCAAATCGGACCTAAGGTAAGGGAAATATCACAATCTCATTTTTATCCGAGATTGTTTATTCGTAAGTATTTACTGGGGTGTATTTTATCATCCACATCCATATTTCATCAATATGTAATATTATTTCCATCCACCTACAATTGTTTAAATCTATTTTTACCTTTCGGTGAGTTTTTAGTAAAGAATATGAAAGGAATCTTTTGTCGCTTTTTCGTACGAGGTGATTTTTTGACTTTTCCGAAAAAAGTACGAAGAATGTTTTTTTAAATTATACGGCATGAATGGATTTCTATAAAAAATTATTTCCAAGAAGCTTCCTTTACAAGTATTCAAGTTTATTTTTAATCAACTTCTTTTATTTTAAAATTGTATGACATGTTAAGAAAGGAAAAGTGTTTTTGAAGAAGAAAGGATATTTTCCTCAAAAATGGAGTTCAAGAGTTTTATCAAAATTATTTTCCATCTAAGATAATAAAGGGTTCTGTTTTTATCCCTAATATTACATTGATTTGATCATGTTGTGATGAAATTATTTTTATGAATTCCTTTACCTTATATGATTTGTTTTATGATGTCATGATGTTTCAAGAATCCCATTTTTGTTACATGTGTTATACGATGATGTATGATTTATGATTATGTGGCACACATAAGAAAGGATTTATTATAAGATGGGTGGGACCTATATCTCCCTCCAATGAATTGGGTAAAGATTTTATATCTCATGAGATAGACATGGCTGGAACGGAAGGTTATTTCGGTTCAGTGATACAGGACTGAAACGAGGAGTGAACTCGGTTCAGAAAGGGACTTTGTCCACTAAGATAGTCTTGGAAATGAGTCATGACTAACAAGAAATGATTTTCCATGATTATGTGTGCATGCCACAAAGTTTCAAGTTTTATGTTATGATTATGAGGATCTCATTTTCACTTCTATGATTTATTCCATGTTAAGATATTATGATCTCTTTTGCAGGTTATGATTTTCAAAAAGATATGATATGATTTTTATTTCCTTTACTTACCCTTGCTGAGCATTTGAGCTCACCCTTTTATGTTTTCTTTTCCCCAGGTCAGGAAGATGGATATTAAGTAGAATATGCTAAAAGGGACCCTAGATATGATGAAATAAATGGGAGACACTGTAGAAGATTTATGAACCAGTTGTTTATGTTTCCCAGTTTCTAAAGACACTATACCTATACGGTCCTTTGTGGTTTTGTCATATGTTGTAATAAGTGTGCTTCAATTTCGAAGTATTAACAATGTATGTAAAGTATGGGTCGTTATATCCTGGCTGTCCGCACTGAAAGAAAACCACCGCGGAACTGCCACGAGGTGGTCTAGCTGAGTCCTTGGCCTGCCCGCCCTGCTGGAACTCATCTCTCCCTCGCTTCCTACTGTCCGGACCATCACCTGAAGCTGTCACCCTACCAAAATGAGATTTCTCTCTCTCGTTGCCCTCGGCTATGAGCGCCTGGTTCACTGCCTCAGAGAAGGAACCCAGCCTAAAGATGTTTACCTAAACCCGAATGACGTGTCGTAAGCCGTCCTCAAAGCGCCTCACCCTAGCTGCGTCATCGCTCACCATACCAGGTGCAAAATGAGATAATTCTGTGAAGGTAGATACGTAGTCCATGACTGACATATCTCCCTGCTGGAGACTCAAGAACTCCCAAGCTCTCTCTGCCCTCAGTGTCTCTGGATAGAAGTGCTCGAAGAACCTATCCTCGAAGTCCTTCCATGCCAGTCCCTCGTGCCTACGAGCCTGTACCTGTACATCCCACCAACGCTTCTCCGGTCCTCTCAGCATGTACGTCGCCAGCTTGACCCTCCTCCCTAGAGGCATCTCGAGCTTCTCGAAGATCATCTGCATACTCTCTATCCAGTTCTCTGCCGCCTGTGGACCACCCTCACCCTGAAAAAGCGGCGGGTGCTGTGACTGGAACTCCCGCGTCAGATAAGCCATAGAAGGCTCTATACCCTGCGCGCCTCTTTCAATCCCCTGTAAGACGCGTACCAGGCTCGCTCGGAGATGCTCGTTGATCCATGGCCCAAACAATGCCAAAACCTGCTGCGGGTTTGCATGCACTGAATCCTGAACCTGATCCTGTCCCTGAGCTTGTATCTGCAGCTCATGCTCTGCCTGCACCAGATTCTGAACCTAATCCCGCGGTACCATATCCTCTCCTACATGACGCTCCATCGTTTCGTGAAGGTGTAACCCACTAAATACCATAAATGGTCAGACAACCCATATATATATTATAATAAATTCTATGCAGATAAGGAAAGCAGTAAAGAGGCAGTGTATAACAACTATCCTTACTCTCCCCTATCGCAACCCATGCCCTCGGCATCCCGACCTCACGGCCTCCTTACCTACCCTCAACAGAGCCAAGTATCAATAGTACCTTGGGCCATGCCCGTCCTAACAACCAACGTTGTCTCAAACCCGACGACCGAGTCACCCAATCCTGACAGTTACACTACCACACCCATAGTACCTGCCTGCTCTCATAAGAACCAGACCTAAATATCCTACACCTGAAATTATACCAAATACAAAGCATGGCATACACATTGCAATAAACAAGAAATTATATCAGGAGTTTCACTTATTCACATTTCAGAGCATACATAGCATGTCAATTGATTTTTTTATTCACATGATATTATCACTTCACAAAGCATACGTGCAGTTATGAAATTGAAATACCCTAAAATGTGCCTATCAAAAGCCAAACAAGCAACCCTTTCCATACCGACAAAGGTTTACATATCATAATCAATAACATCACACAACAAGTGATCCACCGAGGTGGAAATCATATAAACCGTAATCTGAGCAAAAAAAAATAGCAATTCCCACCCACGGCAACTCAATCTATCCCTTGTACATGGGGATGCAGGCACCCAAGCATGAGTTCAAAATTCAGTTCCAACAACCAACTATCTCCAGTATATCATATCCCAAATAGTAAAACCAGCAGAAATAAAAAGAGAAGTCTCTAACTAATTAGTAGCCAGAAAAACACTGCTACTAAATCTCTGTCAAGAAATCCTCTGATACCACTTTGTAATGACCCGGACCCGGCCAGCCACCTGAGCAGTGCCAAACGGGTTGGGTGTTACGACCTTAGGCGCACCTCCTCAGAACGCCAAAGGCTGCCGACTAGCAGCGAGAGTTTGAATAGGTATAGTGGGGAGGTTATACCCTCACGGAGGAATAAAAATGGTACTGGTCCGAGTACAATAATAAAAAGTGCAGTGGAAATAAATGACTCAGCAGACTCGAACCAAACCCGCATAATGGAAGCATATCAAATATCAATAAACTAGCGGAAGCAATATGGAAACAACAGCAGCGAAAAGTAAACAAAACAACATGCTGAAGAATACGAGCAACTGCTACTGTAAAAAACAAGGCATGCATCGAAAGCAGGTCATACAACTCAATATATAATGGCGCCAATGGCTAACCAATAGTTACTACATAATAAAGTAATCATGCTGATACAAAAGGGAAAACTAAACAAAGTAACTCTAGCAAGGCACGACCTCAAGGTCCATACAAGTCTCTATGCCAACAACACTAATGTACAGCTCCTGAGGGTGACCCTCTACCTTCACACAATTTCATAAAGTCTACACGTGTCCCGAAGGGCCCATGTAGGGTGTGAGACAAGTCTTAGTAGGATACCACCCAAGGGTGCATACCTAATATAAGTGTTTAGGCAGAAAAGTTTATATAAGAAAAACAGTAAACAATACAATGCCCAAAAGTAAACACGAACTCCACTGGTGCTCAGCAGCCACCAGGAAGTGTCACCTGCTTCGTACAGCGCCAGAATCCCTGGTCAGTAGCTCGGAACCTCGTGCCACCTGAAACCATGTGTCTCAAGTACCGACATCCCGAAGGCATGCCTAACCATCATAACCCTGCTCGAAAGCTCCACGTGCCCATGAAACAACATCCTGAGGAACAACGATACCTGTCCTCAAAAGATAACCGAAGGGACAGTGATGTCTACCCTCAGATTACGGTGAGCTCTCTGCCCCCAACCTGACTGCTTCAAAGCTGTCTCCCGAAGGCTCCTCACCTTCCACATGGCTTCCTATGGAAAGCACCCCCAAACCAAATATACTTAACTGCATCTACTGGGGGCCTCTACCCAGCAAGTGGCCATACCACCTCATCTTGGAGTCTATCTGTGTGCACACTACTCAAAAGTACCCGGTGATCAGTAATCACCTCAATAAGTTCCCAAGCCACATCTCCTCTGAAACCTCGTGTCCCTACGAACATGTCACTCAAGTCTGATGGCCTCGCCATCCTAGTAACCCTGGCCAAGCCCAACCTGATAGTCCCACTACCTCAAGCCGACGTCCATGATGCCCAATCTCGTGGTAGCAACCACCCAAAGTAACCCGAGAAAAAGCCCCAACCTGTGATTCCCATCACTCAACAATATATCTGGGTCATGCCCAACACAAAAAGTAGTTCAGAACAACAATATCACACATTGCATATTCATACTTAGAAGCATCACTTTAAACAAGCAATTACTAAACAGTCAAATTGCACTAACTTGTGCTAATCCATACCAACACCTAAGGTCTTAAATGCATTAAATAATTACTAACATGCTTTAACAAATCAAACTCAGTAGTTTAATCCAGCAACATCAAAAGTAGTCTAAATTCAGCAGTTTAAAATACTGGTCCAAATCATACGCATTTCGGAACCCCCGGCCGAATTGCCCCAAACGAGCTATGACCTCTCACCCAACCTCGCTCAAGCACAAAAAGGGTCAGGGAATACCCAGAGGCATACCACAATGCAGATAAACCATTAAGTATAAATAAACAAGGGTTTCGCTCAAAACCCAATGTTGCGTTCGAAGGTCTCAACCCCTAAAAGTCTATGAAAACACGAAAGAAAGTATGAAACACCCACCTTGTACTCGTACGATGACACTCCTTTGATATTAGCCTCTGAATCGGTCTGAATCGCGGTAGATCTGTGTTTCCGTCAAATTCGACAATTCCGTTCGGATGGAATCTTCGGAGGAACAGGTGAGGGATCAAGGGCGAAGAAGGGTGCGCAGGGTTAGCCTTTCTGATGTGGTCCCGTCGCCACTGACGAATCAAAGAACGGAGGTCGTACAGAGATTCTGGGAGGGTTTGAGTTTTTCAGAGGTTCTTGGATGAACTATTCATCCAAAGGGGAAGAAGAAGGGTGTTCTGGAAATAAGACGCGATGGCGTCTCGAATGATCAAATAAAAATAAAAGTACACGATGTGTATTTCCAAAGTACACGCTGTGTAGATGTGTTTCCGTACTCCGAATTAAGCGGAGTCCAGCACACAGCTTGGACTGTGTACATGGTCAAAACATGGCCAGGGTCTCGGGCGCTACACGGGACAAAGGTACATGGCGTGTCAAGGAAGGCTACATGCCGTGTAGATTGAAATTTATACCTGGGCACCACACGACATGTACTTGGCCTTGCACGGGTAAGGGTTACACATCGTGTCTATAAATACCCACCGTGTAGTAAGAAACCTCTACACGGTCATCACACGACATATACTTGGTGAGCACACGGCCGGTCACTCGATTAACACATACACGGCGTGTACTTAAAGTACACGACATGTAGTCTGGAAATTTCCAGAAACTGCCAAGATTTTCTAGACTTCTAAAAAACCAGTCAAAAAGTTTAAACAGGGTCGGGATTTGACCCATTTCTAAAAACCCGGGTTCTTACAATTTGGAGACCAAGTGATATGACCATGCAATGGTTTTTCTTAAGGTAGTGTCTAGTGCACGGTTAGCACACAGTTTTCCAAACAATGTGACTTAACCCTACGTGAGAAGAAACTACTTCCTTAAAAAGTGGATTTCACTTGTTTTCCCCTATAACCCCATCCTTTTCCTCCTATGTGAACCTAACATGGAATTTTTCTTTCCCAAAGGTAAAGGAAGGTTCTTCCATCAATCCAAAGGAGATTAGAAGGCTTTCCTTGGTGATTAGAAGTTGATTCCTCACAGTAAGTGATCGTTATTTGTTATTTTTTATGGTTTTATTAGATATACTTCACTCATTCTATAATTTTCTTATATCTATGACCGTTGTGGGTAGATATAAGGTTTTTTATGCCAAATATGTTTATATTTGGTTTTTTTATGATAGGGGAAGATATCTAAGGTGGGTTCATGGTGATTTAACCCAATTTTTTGATGTTTTTCATGACGTTTATAGTTTTCACCAAAACTATCAAGGTACGTGGATTTACTCTCGATTCCTCCTGCTATAACTGATTAGATTAGTTTCAAATTGATTTAATTTCATGGAAATGATTGTGTAATTTGTGTGAAAAGCATAGTTTAAACCTTATTTAGTGATGGTTTGAGATTTTTTGTGAAATTGTGGAATTGTTATAGAAAGTGATTTGATCAATGATTTTAAAATGGAGATTTTGAAATGGTAGATTGGTTCGATTTATGGAAAAATATTTCCAATAAAAAGGTTATTTTATTGAAATAATGTTATCATTGAAATGGTTTTTGTAATGTTGGTATTGGTATTGTTTTTTGGCATACTTGGTGTGTGTGTTCATATTGAATTTATGAGACTTGGTTGAAATATGACCATGTACTTGGGTTCAAAGGTGTAATGAAACATGGGATATAATTACCTTGTGACGACTTGGTAGATTGACAAGATACCATTCATGAGTATGGAAATTTCATAACGATGCATGCATGGTTGGTGGTGAGGATATTTGGAATGGAATGGTTATGCCAAATGGAACTTGTGAAATGGTTTTAAAGCATTGTTTGGTTGATTTATTTAAAAAATGGCTTTTATTGAAAAAAAATATTTGATATGAAACTTGTTTATATTTAGTTATGAACTATTTTAGAAATTGTTTTATATAAATTGTTTTATATAAAAGTTTCTAAATTTTCTATCCTTGTGGAATGTGTAGGGAAGTCATTGGGGAAAACCTACTGAGTTTTAATACTCACCCCTGCTTTGGCACTTTGGTTATTTTGCAGATTTCATCTACCAAGATATGAGAAAAGGTAAAGTATCACGCATATTTAGCACTAACTCATGATACTGGGGCTGTTTGGTGAATTTGGAGCATGGAGATTGTGGGGATTTGGACATATAGTTGCCTTCGAGTCTTGTTGGTTTATAGTCTTTCAATGTTTACATTGATAGAATTTTGTCTTCCACTATGATACTCTTTGGTTTGTTTTATATAAATGAAATGTTCGAGTTATATTTAATTTTATCGTGCATCATGTAGTTTTTAATTTGGTTATGGATTGTTTGGTCAATTGTTTTATTCTTAAATATAAAATCATCCACCACATGTACTGAAGCCCTTCGACATTTATTACCAGCCTTCGGCATCTTGGGAATTTTTCTTAAGGCTAAGTAATGTGTCAACTACCTCTCAAGACAATGAGAAGGGGAGATACATTAAAAATGGTATCAGTTTTTTTCAGTCCAAATGTCTGTTTGAGACAAATGACATAATTTTTGTTTGGTCCAAAATTTGTTTGAGACAAGTGGTATCAGCTTGGTCCTTCCTTTATAGAACAAGTTTTCTTTGACTCTGTCTTGCTTGTAATTCTTAGATTTGAATTCATTCTTGTATATTCCTTGAGTTGGGATCATAGAAAAGAGTAGGATTGTTAGGACTTTAAATGTAAAGCATAAAAAGACATAGCTAACCTTTTTATGCTAAACTTCAAGTTATCAGGGAGTTGGGTACATAAGTGTTTTTGAGACACTTATAGGTTTGAAATCTCATTGTCATGGGTTTTGTTAAAAAGATGAGCATGAAATGAATTAGAGTAATGACTTCCCACTAGGAGTTCATATATCATTTTGAGTAATGATATATGATTTGGTGCAATAGGATTTTTTTTTGAAAAATATTGATTTTTTTTCAAATGAAAGACTTTGAAAAGAGAATGGTTAGGGTATTTTAAAAATGGCTTGATTTTTAAAAGAAAGTAGAGATTTTTCAAAAATGGATGAATGTGGAAACAGTTGATTTTGGAAAGCAATGTTGTGATAGTTTATGTGATAATTTGAAATGTTAAGCCTTTAGTTGATAGAGAGTGATACTTATGACATTTTTTGTTCATATAGAAAATGGAACCCGATAGGCATTGTAGAAACCAACCGGAAGAATTTTATGAGAATGTAGTTATACCTGAGCCATATGTGAACCAACAACTAGTTTAGAGTATACTCTAAGAGTTTCAGGATGTGGACATAGGGAACCAGAGGGATGACCCAAGACAATTTGACCATTCCATCTAGTTCCAGAAGAAAAATCCACCCATATTTTGGGGTGATTTAGAACCAAAAAAGGAATAGGTGTGACTGAATAGGATGAGTCATATCTTAAATTTCATTGGAACACTAGTGGAATTGAAAGTCAAACTAGAAACATATAAGCTAGAGGATCTTGAACGCAAGTGGTGAGAAATAGCAGTGTAGGCTAAAGTGGATTAATGACATGGTTGGGATGATTTTGAGGAATTGTTCAACAAAAATTCTATCCTCACACATTTAAAATTCAGAGAACGATGGACTTATTCATATTAAAGTAGTGAAATCTTTCTATCACATTGTATGTAGATAAATTCATGAATTTATTGTGCTTGGCACCCAAATTTGTTGTGAGTGCGTCCTTGAAGGCACACATCTTTGATTCAGGTATAAGGTTGGAGATTCACTTAGAGATTGCTTTTTTTCTGTATTATTAATTATACAAATATGGTCAATATAGAGACAGTGGTTGAAAGGGACATATCATGAGCTATGGGAGGAGGTAGTATGTTGATATCCATGGGAAACTGAGGGAGCTCTAATACTGGGGATAAGCAGAAGAGGGACACCTGCTTTCAAGGTGGGAGCATGAATCAAAATCAGATGGTTGGATAAATGAATCTTCCTCTAAGACCCATGACTAAATATGGATGTTTCCAATGTGGTTTGATTGACCACATTAAACAAGATTGTATGTAACCATCGGGGGCATGTGACAATTGAAATAATATGGGGCATCTTTAGCGCTATTATCGCAGTGCTTTGAGTTCAGGTGCTCAAGAAACTTCTTAGGTATCACAAAATCATATGCTTCAATGGGGAGAGGACAAGAAAATTAGTCTCATTAGCAAAAAAAATCTATCCATGGTGATTCTAAGAAGACCATGAGTCCTCATCAATGGAAATCTCAGTAGGACACCAAATAAAAAGTGAAATGATAAAACAATTATATAGAGTTGAGTAGGTCATTATGGATGATCAGGCTAGACCATCTATTATGAGAGGTATAATTCCTTTTAATTCTACCCTTATGAAAGTTCTGTTTGATACTGGTGCATCACATTTCTTTATTTCTACTCATGCTTTTGATTTTATGAGTTTAAAACTTGAGATGATGCCCTATCTGATAAAACATCAAAATCATCTGGGTCAAAGAGATTGTTGAGACTTTGTGTATAGAGCATGTTCTACAACTGTTGATGGAGCTGAACTAAAATAAGATTTTTCTGAACTATACATGGACGTCTTGATGTAATCTTGGGTATGGATTGGTTGAAAATGTTCATGGATCACATAGGATGTTATAGAGAACAATTAGTTTTGTGATTGAGGATGGCATCAATCATATCTTTAGAGTAGAAAGGAATGTAAGGAAAGATTCCATGAGCTTGTTTTCACCAGTAATTAGAACGATCTCATTCAAGATAATGAATTTGACTTTGGAATCTATGGAAGAGATTGAGAATACCAGTTTTCCAGTGGTGGTTGACCAGTTTCCTGATTTGTTTTTTGAAAATTTATCTAGGTTACCACTGGTAAGGGAAGTGGAGTTTAAGATTTATCTCATCCTAGGGACCGGTCTTATCTCAATTCCGTCTTATCAAATGGAACCAACAGAATTAAGGGAGTTGAAACTATTTTTGGAAAAGCTATAAAGCAAGGGTTTCATTCGGCCTAACACATCTCTGTCGGTAGCACCGATCTTGTTCGTGAATAAAGAAGATGGAACTCTACGAATTTGTGTGGATTATCATAAGATTAACCAAGTTACGATAAAGAATAGGTATCAACTTACATGCATTGATGATATATTCGATCAATTAAGGGGAGCTCAATAGTTCTATAAAATTGAATTGTGATTAGGATATCACCAATTGCGAGTTTAGAAGGACAATATTATAAAAAAAACTTTTAGAAGTATATATGACCATTATGAATATGTGTTAATGCCTTTCGGTCTTACGAATGCACCAAAGATCTTTATGGAATTGATGAATCAAATATTTTAGCAATATCTGGATTCTTTTGTTGTGGTGTTTGTGGATGACATATTAGTGTATTCAAGGACAAGGGATGATCCTGAGAAACACTTGGAGACAACATTGGAAATCTTGAGAGACCATCAGTTGTATGCCAAACTATCAAAGTACAATTTCTAGATACAAGAAGTATGATTTATTGGCCATGTGATTTCTAAATGAGGTGTTTTAGTGGATCTAGAAAAGATATAAGTTGTTATCTCCTAACAACCACCAAAGAATATCTTTGAGATACAAATTTTTCTTAGTCTAGCTGGTTATTACCGATGCTTTATTTGTGATTTTTCATGACTAGGTTCACCTATGACAGCTTTGTAAAAGAAGAATGTTCTATTCTAGTAGAATGAAGAAGGCCGAAAATCTTTTCAAGAGTTGAAATTTTTCCTTACATCAACACCAATCATGATTTTTCCAGAATCAGGACATGGTTACATGGTGTATTGTGATGCTTAGGGATTTTGGTTGGGGTGTGTTCTCATGCAATGAGAGCATGTTGTTTCTTATGAATCATGGAAGTTGAGGTTTCATGAGAATAACTACCCAACACATGATTTGGAGTTAGCTGTAGTCATTTGTGATTTAAAGACTTGGTGTCACTATCTCTTTGGTGAGAAATTTACTGTGTTTACGGATCATAATATTTTGAAACATATTTTATCACAATGGGATTTGAATATAAGAAAAAATATATGGATGGATTACCTTCTAATGTTTGACTTTGAATTGATGTATACACTGGGTAAAAGAAATTTTGGGGCCTATGCATTAAGCATAAAGTCATATGATTAGTTGAAAAACGAAGCTTCAGATAAGTGGAATCTGATGCCGGTTCTAGATGACATGCATGTGGAATGTGAATACTGAGGTGATGTTGCGGTTTTCTTTCTAGTTTCACTTGTTCTTTATTTGGAGAAGATGGTAAAGGAGGCACAAACATCCGATGTAGAATGCGTGGCTATAAGTTCAAAATTCAATAGTTGGGAGACCATTGAGGGATGAAAACTAGATGACAGTTCATTTTTGTGGTTTCGAAACCGGATGGTCGAACAAATGACTTTTCAGAAAAAACTTCTTCATGCTTACCACTATTTAAGATGATATGTCCATCCTAGAATATAAAATATGTATAAAAAAATAAAAGCATAGTTTTGGTGGGTCGACATGAAATGTAAGGTGGATGAGTTTGTTTCAAGATTTGTAACTTATTATCAAGTTAATGTGGAACATCAACAACCAAAATGTATGTTATTGTATTTACCTATTCTAGTGTGGAAATGGGAGTAGATAACTATGTATTTTGTTATAGGTCTCCCAAAAATGGTTTAGAAACAATATTCCATATGGGTGATTGTGGATCAGCTTACCAAGTCAGCGCATTTAATCCATATTTGTGAAACTCATATGGTGTAGGGTTTTTACAAAATCTATATCGAAGAAGTGATAAAGAGACATGGAATACCGATTTTGATAGTGTTAGACAGAGATCCAAGGTTCAAGTCTTGTTTCTAGAAATCCTTATAGAAATCCCTTGGGACTTAGTCGACTATGAGTACGACGTATCGTCCTCAGAGATAGGAATAATCTGAACATATGATATAAAAATTGGAAGACATGTTGCAGGCTTGTGTAATAGATTTTGGGGGCTCATGAGAAGAGCATGTTCCATTAGTGGAGTTTTCGTATAAAAAAACTATCAGACCTCAATACATATGACTCCTTTTGAAGCTTTGTATGGGATTCCTTATCATTATCCACTTTGTTGGGTGGAAATAGATGAGACTTTACTATTTGAGCTAAGTCTTGTCCATGCAACAATAGAGAATATTCAGTTGATCAGAAAGAGGATAGAGACAGATCATAGTCATCATAAATATTATATAAATCATCATCGATGGTCATTTTCATTCACAGTGAGTGATCATGTGTTCTTGATTATTTATCCAAGGCTTGGACGTCAATGTTTTAGGAAGAATAGAAAGTTATATCCTAGAAATATAGGCCCTTTTGAGATACTGGAATGGGTTGGATGTTGGATTGGTGTAGCCTGATCCATTTTGGATGATGTTCAGGACAAATTCTTATGGTATGTACTCTACATGAGGCTAAAAATCTAACCACTATACCAGAGCTGACCAACCGACACTGACAAGTCACTATAGCAGGTTGGAGTTTGGAATCAATAGTACTATAGCAATGTGAACTTCCATCCTTTATCCACTGTAGCAGTTTTGACTTGGGTGGCCACAACACTGTAGTGACAGAAAATTCCAGCTACCTTTCACTATAGAAATGTAGACTTCCTATGTAGTTGGTGGAATATTGGATCATCTTCCTCCTTTTTTTGGCCATCCCTGGCTAGGGTTTTTGTGTTGTTAGAAACTATGAGAGATCTCTTTGTAATTGTGCTCCCGGACTTCATAGTGATATTTCTGCCTCTCTGTGGATATAGGGATCATTTCATGAACCATGAAAATATTTGTGTCCAATTTATTCTTCTTCTTATTATGTTTTTACCTTTTAATCTTCTTTGAATCATTTCTTTCTATCATTGCGACTCCTGACATTTCTGCAAAATTGGAGAGGTGGAATATCGGTTGGCATTACCACCATAGTTTAGTATGGTGCATAATGTGTTCCATGTATCTCAGTTGAAAATGTATCAGCCTAACCTTGACCATGTGATCAGATGGGATCATGTTGACCATGAGCCAAATGCTTCGTTGGTACATATTTCAGTGCTGATTGTGGATAGGAAAGAGAAAATCTTGCGTGAAAAAAAGTGGCGGTCTAGTGCATATTTTGTAGAAACATGGTTATATTCTGTAAAATACTTGGGAACATGAGAAGGAAATGAAAGTGAAATGACCAGTACTATTTCATGACATCAATGATTTTCTACTTTTTGGGGATGGAAAAAAAAATTGGTGGGGAGAATGTATCACCCCCGATTTCAAGTAATTAACCCTTTAATTATGATTTTTAAGTATATAAAGTATATGGGTGAATCTTGGGATATTTTGGAGAATTTTTGGAGTGTTTTTTAGGATTTTCTATTAGTGCATAGTTTGGGAAAACTATGAAACACCTTTAAGAAACCATGCATAGGGAGATAGTGGAAAAAGAGAAGGTGTATGAGTGGGGAATAGTTTTTCCAAATCATACAACTGCCTAGTAAAAACCATGCACTTTGGAACATTGGATTTGGTCTTTTGAGGTAGTGGCTTCAGCACAGTTGGTGCACAGTTTGGAGACCGTGCAAGATGATCGGGTGAGGGTTTTTCTTAAGGTAGTGGATGATGCAGGATTATGGCACATATTTCCTAACCGTGCCACTTAACCATATACGACAAGAAACTACTTCCTTAAAAATTAGATCTCACTTGTTTTTCCCTCTAATCCCCTTGTTTTTTATCCTATGTGGCCCTAACTCAGGATTTTTCTTTACCAAAGGTCAAGGAAGATTCTCCCATTGATTCAGAGGTGATATGAAGATTTACCTCAATGATTAGAAACTGATTCCTCGTGGTACGTGATCGTTCTTCATCATTCTTGATGGTTTTCTTAGATTTACTTTGCTCATATCGGTTTCTTAGATCTATGCCCACTGTGGAAATATATAAGGTTTTGGATTCCAAATATGTTTAGATTTGGTTTTATTGATGATATGGGAATATATATAAGGTAGTTTCATGGAGATTTAACCTGATTTTGTGATTTTTTTTCACGTCGTTTATCGTTTTCACCAAAACTCTCGAGTTAAGTGGATTCACTCTTGACTGCTCTTAGTGGAACTAATTGGATTAGTTTAAAATTGATTTAATTTCATTAAAGTGGTTGTGAAATTGGTGTGAAAATCATGGTTGAAACCTTATTTAGTGATAGTTTGAGATTCTATGTGAAATTGTGGAATTGTTATGGAAAGTGATTTGATAAATTATTTTAAAATGGTGATTTTAAAATAGTATATTGGTTTTATTTATGGAAAAATATTTTCAATAAAAAGGTTGTTTTATTGAAATGGCGTTGGAATTAATTTTTTTTGGCATGTTGGTATTAGCATGGTTTTTGGGCATACTTAGTGTGTATGTTCATATTTCATTTATAAGAATTGGTTGAAACATGAGCTTGTGCTAGGTTCCAAAGGTGTAATGGCACATGGAATATAATTACCTTATGACAACTTGGTAGATTAATGAGAGACCACTCAGGATCATGGAGCTGTCATAAAGATGCATTCATGGTTGGTGGTGAGGATATGTGGAATGGAACAGTTATGCTAAATAGAACTTATGAAAGGGTTTTAAAGTATTTTTTGGTTTCTTTCTTTGAAAAATGGATTTTTTGGAAAACTGATTGATATATAACTTGTTTATATTTTGTTATAAACTATTATAAACATTGTTTTATATAAATTGTTTTATATAAAATTTTCTAACTTTTATATCATAGTGGTTGAGTAGGTAAGTAATTGGAAAAAACCTATTGAGTTTTAGTACTCACCCCTACTTTGGAACTTTGGTGATTTTGTAGATGTCATCTATCGGAACACGGGGAAAGGTAAAGTATCACACATCTTTAGAACTACCTCATGATACTTGGGCTGTTTGGTGAAGTTGGAGCATGGAGATTTTGGAGCTTTGGAGTTATAGTTGTCTTTGAGTCTTGTTGGTTTATAGTGTTTCACTATTTACATTGATGTTAGTTTATCTTCCACTATGGTTCTCTTTGGTTAGTTTGATATAAATGAAATTTTTGAGTTATATTTCATTTTATCATGCATCATGTATTGTTTTATTTGGTTAGTGATTTTATTCTTAAAAGGGAAAATCACCCCCAAATGTATTGAAGTCCTTCATCATTTATTTCCATCCTTTAGAATCTTGGGGATGTCACTTAAGGCTAAGTAATTTTTCATCGCTCTCTCAAGAAAATGAGAAGGGGTGATAAATTACACAGGACCACCCCCCTTTTCCTTGTCTCGACTTTTTTCCTCTTGACTTCGATCATCCTCTATGATTATATTGCTGCACATATCTTCCTCTTCCTTAAATGTTTAGAGTAGAACTAGATAATATTCTTGATTATCTCTTTTGAATATCCTCACTAAGGATCAGATCATTCACATACTTTAGAACCAGTTTTGTATTCCCCAAAGAATTGCTCACTGTTGTTACAATTGCTTCCCAACTGTCAGGTAATAAAGATAGTAAAACTAGTGCCCACACCTCATCATCAAGGTCAATTTCCAAAAATGTAAATTGACTTATGATGGTGTTGAATTATTTGACATGATCTGCAACAATTCTTCCTTCAACCATTTTTAGATTGAACAATTGTTGCATTAAGCGCACTTTGTTTGAATTTGAAGGCTTCTTGTTCATATTTGCAAGATCTTTCATCATCCCAATTGCCGTCTTTTCCTATCTAATGTTGATCACCACATTTTTTCTCAACATAAGGCACACAACTCCTATAACCTATCAATTTAGTAGCTCCTACTCTGACTTCTCCATGTCCATTGACTTAAAAACAAAAGTGGAAAATGTATTTTTTATGGTAAAGATAGTCTTCGATCTGCATCCTCTAGTAGCTTAAGTCAGTTCCATCGAAGCATATAATCTTTACCTTGACTTCTTATATATCCATCATTCAATTAAAGAAATCTAAAATCAACCTCTGATACTAGTTGTTGCAGAAATGTCAGAAGTCTTAGAAAAAAAAAATGGTTTTCAGATGAAGAAAATTTGGAAATGAAAGAAGAATACATACATAGATTACATGGTTTGGGAATAATCCCTATGTCCATAGAGAGGAATAATCACTTCATTATGAAATTTAGGAGCATAATTACAAGGTGTATCTCAAGGTTTCTAACATACAGAAACCCTAGTCCTAAATGGAATAATAAATAAGATGAAACACTATTGCATGAACCATAAAAAGAGTCCATTGTGCTAAAGTGAAAGGTGGATGAAAGTTTGTATCGCTACAGTTCCACGACTACCCAAGTCCAAGATGCTACAATGCCTATGATTGGAAGTCCACGGAGATATAATACTGCTATCTCCAAAGTCTACACTACTACAAGGCTCTCTACTGGATCTTGAAGAATCGTGCATATCATATCCCAACACTCATATCTATAGGTTCATTATAAGGAAATCATTGACTAGTCAAAGATTAGGTTGGTTGTAAGACTGATATTTTCATTTAGGAGAAGATTTTGGTATTATGGGTGGCCTTTCTGAGTGTAACAGACATGTGGATAATTTGAGAAGGAGTTAAAGTTAGTAGATTTTATGAATCTATCTGGATCTAATGTTTACCTATTGCACCAAGTGTCTTGTTCTAGAACTCATCAATATATGGATTATAAACACTAATACCTTACATTTAATGTTCGAATAGGCCAAGGTATGTCTCTGGGATGTGTGAATAATCAGAAAAGCTCCATTTTGGGGGGACATGTATGATGGATTTTCCCTTAGATTCTAAATGTGGTAATGTTGAGAGGACCCCTCTCATCTCTAAGGATCTATTTTAGATAACAGAAGAGTTGATGTTACTTTTAGATCATGGGAAGACCTATTCATCAAGAAAATTGAACAAGAACCAAGGGTGAAGAGACCTAGAGTTTTTCAGACTCACAAAATTCGTGGAAATGTAGGTACCTATTGGATGACTGTAGAATAAGGCCAATTCAATGGTTGAGAATGAGAGGTATCTTTTGAAGTTGATTGTTTGGTTCACCTAGAAGCTTTCTTGGCAATGTTCATGAGTGGGAACCTGCTCTTAGTTCAAGAGTCAAAAATAGGTTAAGACTCAACACCATTGTGATGGCGGCACAATTGGCTAGTGGTATGCAAATTATTTTGGTTGTTCTAGTATTGGAGAAACTATATCTCTATCTAGGTCATATTTATAATGTAAGGGCCATGTTTCTAATTTTTGGCCCTTTCCAAGTTCTATGGGGGTGGATGACAACTCATATGGGTGGATATGAGTTTATCAATATCCAAGGGATTCCTGGAACTCGATTCAAGCTATATTTCCAAAGCACCAATGGGGTTAAACCAAGTTCTATAAGTGATGGGGAAAAGAAGAACAAGTTGAGTCAGTATGATATGTTTGTATTCACACCTTATGGGTCCTGTAACACTCCAAGGATTTAAAAATAAATTTAATATTGAATGCATGAAACATTGAATCTCTACAAAAAAACACTTTGTTATAACCGAGCCAATAAACATAATTTTTGCACTTCTATTATTTGAATTTTGAAAATCTGACATACAAAGTTGCATTAAGGGTGTTTTTTGGAGACTGATAGAACAAATTTAATTTTTGGTGAATAGTTTCTACCCTTATGAATAGTAACCTACCCTTATGAATAGTAGTATAAGATTATGAATATTAATGTTACCCTTATGAATAGTAATATGATTCTTATGAATATTAACCTCTCCCATGATAGTATAAATAAAATTTAGGCACATTATAAATGAAATAGAATATTTTATAAAGTATTGATTAAGTGTTGGATTTTTGTGAGTAATAAATATTTAATTTCAAATAAATTGGTTTAAAATAAAATTAATTTTCATAAAATGTATTCCTAAATAAATATTTGGTTGTCCTATGATTTTATGACAATTTTATGAGACCTCGGTTAATTTTTGAACGTATTATAAAATCAGTTTTAAATTTAAAATCTGTTTTTTTAATTAAATAATTATTTTATTTAAAAATTAAAGTTCTATTATTTATAAAATTATTTTGATAAAATGGAGTTCATTTTTTAATTCTAAATATCAAAAAAAGGTTAGGATGGATTTTTTGGATTTTTCTGAAATACTTATTTTTTTGGTGAATAGTGAAATTCGATAATTTACGTAATATGCTAAATAAATGAATTTACGCATCATTCTTGAGTCATGGATGATGTAAATGGCCATTGGTTCAAACTAACATGCAGTGATTACTATTTTTAGTCATAAGAATCAAACACTATTTATTTTCTTGAGAAAAATAATTAAATAATGAATTAAATATTCAAAATTCACTCATCTCCTACACTATAAAACCCCCCTCACTCCCTCTTCTCTTCAATCCTCTAAATACTATTTCCTTTTCTAAATTATGAAAAAAATATACTTTTAATCTCCTCCCCAAAATTCATCATCCCTTGGTCTCCTAAAAATACCAAATCCTCTCCCTTAAAGAAGCTCTCGAGGAAGATTAATTCAAGAGGTAAATTCCTCTTTTCAATTCTTTTACTTTCTTGTCAAGTTACTTTGTTTTATTTTCTATCCTCAACTATACTCATCCAAATGTTATGAAATCTCTATTAACTTACATGTAATGTAATGTTATTATGATTATGGAATATGTTATTATCATATATCCTTTACCCTTCTTTTATGCTAGTAGTAAAACAATACCATCACAGATGTGCTAATTTACCACATTCAAGGACAATGAGTTTTAAATTTCTATTACCACATTAAATTATGGGCATGAAACCATTATTATGGTTTAACCATACTATAATATATGTATTATGCCTTATCTATGGTTCTAGAATCTTTTTTTAAACATGGTTTTGATTTATAAAGAAAAATGAGTTCTTTGTGTTCAAAAACCGCCAATTAACCCAAATGGTTATCATTAAATAATTTATATAATGATTCATATTCACTCCAAGTAAAAAAATGAAATTTATAAAAATTTAAACTTCTGGATTTTCACTAATAACATATAAATTCAATTCTGGACAACCATCCTCATTTTACATGATTCTCCATTCATGTATATAAGTATACTGATCATGAAACAAATGGACATGAACAATGAAATTGAACCTCTTAACCCATCAAAAAGGAAATGAATGAACTTAATATGGTTATAATAAATAAATTACATGAATATTAGGTTCTGAAATTATTAATTAATTAAGATAAATTTTATTATTCAGGCCATTAAGATCAAGTAGAGAACACCTTCAGACTTAAGGTAAGGGTTTCCTCATCTCACTTCCATTTTTGTGAGATTTTTCTTATTCACTACTATTACTTGTGTATGGTGTATTTATACTTACCATTGATGTATAATATCATGAATATATTTATTTTAATGGTATTCAATGTATCATTTTTAGATTATTAATTTTGGGTCATACGAATTGATTGATTATATAGTGGTAAGGGATTTATACCTAAACCTCCATTTTCATTAGGGTTACTCTTATTCTCTACTTAGCTTAATGAAATTCTTATTTATTATTATTTACTCCTCATAAATTATCTATGAATGTTATATATATTTTTACCAACCAAAATACTTCTTTATTTTATGGGTATTTACATGTTTTAAAAGGATCTTTCAAAAATTATTCCTGAAATACAAGCTCGATTCAAGGGAACTTATAAAATTCTTAACTATTTTGAAGTTCACTATATAGTCTGTTTTAATCCATATTTATCTTTCTAAAATCACACATTTTAACATGAAAAAACTATTTTGGTTCATTTCTGATTTTATGAAAGCAATAATGCCTTTGAGCATTAAAATCTCTTTAATGAATTCCTTAAACTGCACTAAAATGTTTTAATTCTAAAGCTTCCTTAAAAACACTTTTTACATGATTTCACTTTAGTGGAACGTAATTTATGCCTAAAATTTAATATCAATGTCCTTAAATTTTCTTTTTTGGGATATACATGTTTAAAACTATATTTATGACAAATACAAATGATTTTCTAAAATAACTCTTCTTTCCAAAGTAAAATAGATTTTTTCTCACCTCACTTTAACTTTTATGAGATATATGATTTTTCACCACTTATTCCTTACATGTGGTGTATTTAATTCCCATTGGTATATCATATTCAGAGTCTCCTTATTCTCATGATATTCTAATGTATTATGATTTTAATGTTTCAAGGTGGTATGAGACACTTTGGAATGTTTAAGGATTATTTCCTCAAGAATTTATTAATGGAATCATTTAGAAGTATCTCAACATGCTTTAATGAATCTTGTAATATCATATACAATATGTTATTTAGGGGTTTTTGGTTAGTTTGAATGTGGATGTTCTATATTGATACCACTTACCAATTTACTTTGAATGGTTAGTATTTATGTTTAATGTATAGGGAAAGTTATTTAAATTTCATATGTTAGTTTCAATACGAGTGTATATATTGTTTATGTTTATCCCTATTTATAAGAGGAATGCATTGGACTTATTAAGTGTCAGGTGGGGCCTGATATAGACCCCCGGTGTATTGGTAGGTCTCATGAGACAAACTATGGTATTGACACGAGGCCTTGAAAAAATGGATATTTATGGTCTTGGCATGAGGCCTTGGTGGTATGGTTATGATGTCCCATATTATGCATTCCCTCATAATGAAAATAGTAATTGAAAGTTCATGCAGTTATTCGACTAGTAGAATACCCATGATTATGCTTTATTATGGAATTATTTATTCATCTCTTATTCCTACCATAACGTGTTCTAGTTTATTTTTAAAGGCATGTTTTTTCAATTATTCACCATGCCTAATGTTTGTGTTTATGATATCTTTCGCTGTATTTTTTATCCTTACAGAGCATCTAAGTTCACCCCTTTTTATGTTTCATTTTTCTCAGGACATGAAGAAGTTTATTATGAATGACCTTCAGGGATAAACTTAGAGTTTTGGATGTTCCCAATAAAACTTATATGTTTTATTTTATTTAAAGTTGTAATTTTGAACCTATGTATGTTCCTGGTTTTCCAAAACTACTAAACTATTTAGTCCTTCAGGATACAGTTTCCTTGTAATCATGACAATGTAATAAAATAATGCACCGAATCTGGGCTTACAGGGATTTGGCGTTATAGTTGGTATCATAGAAGTTTAGTAGAAAACTTAGAAACTAGATTTAGAAAACATAGATTAGGGGAAAAACCCTAAGATAGTATTTGAGGATAAAAAAATAAAAATATCCTAGAATTTTGGTAAGGAATATATTATGTGGATATTTATAGAAAATACATCCCTATCTGGATACTACAAGTGGGCATGGTTCTGAAACAGATGTACTTAGGAGTAACGACTCTAAAAAGGAGTTTCAGGCTTGACCTAGGGTATCCTAGTACACGAAAATGGGCCTTAATGCGCTCCTAGTATAAGGCCCCAGCCTTAAACCTTACTTAATCTTGAGTTATTACAAGATTACACATTGAGGATCTTTTCGGGTTTAGAGTTTTAGAGAATTAGATCATAAAACTTGCATTACATTCCACATATAAACAAAGTGGTTACATAAAGATAGTATTCTTCATTCCCATCAATGGAAACACATTTAAAATAAAACATGGATTATTTCTTGACACATCCTTGACTCTATCATCTTATCATGTACCTTTCCCTTGACCTGTGAAAAACATTTCAAAAACTTGGGATGAGCGTAAAAACTCAGTATGGGTTATAAAAACATGGAAAGGAAACATGAGTTCATATATACATAAGAATGAAATCATACTTTACCCATAAAACATAGGCACTTTAACATACCTCATAAAAACATGAATAAATCATATAAATCATAATACGTAAAGGTAACTTGAGGCATTCATAACATTCTTACGTAGGGGGTAACCCTCTTGGTTACGTTTGGAATACCCATCACAGTATATTCCCTAAAATCTCTTCGGAGAAACCTTAACGTTTCACTCCTTCGCGTTACCCAATGCATTGGAGAGCTATAACGGGCTCACCCGCCCTTAGTTTATCACGGAACCACCCGTCTTCATAATAATGCCCAAGAACCATAACATAATCATATCACATAAAACATGCATAAAGGAAACATAACATTTCCACATTTCAATCACGAGATATCAATACAACACATTGATATAATAAAAACATTATGAAAACCATTTTCAATACCAAAGTAAAACATGGTATTTATTTTTCTTTTAAAAAAAAGGTATGGCTTGTAGAGGAAGCCAAAACTCAAATAACGGTTACGACGGCGGAGAAGTCGTTGTCGCCGCATACGTACGACAAAAACATTCCCTTTTGTCGTTTAGTAAACGCTTCGTATAAAAAAGATTCCTTTTGAGTAAACGTAAAAGTCAAAGGGGTTTATACACCGTATAAAAGAAAGTTGTGTATAAAATAAAATATGCCTCAACGAAAGGAGATTGAGACGAAGTCCCATACCTCGTATCCGACTTGACCCGACCGTTCTTTAAACTCCTGAATAATAAACTTGAGTTAATCTCTACTTGCTTATGAATCTTTTTCAAGTTCATTATTCCTTTTATACCATGTTATGAACATCATGTAATCATTTAAGTTAATAATGTTCATTTTGTCGGTATTTGGTTCTTAAGTCAAAAATTGACTTCTTATACTTACAAGTTGTTAATTTAGTCAAAGGTTCATTATATCCAGAATGGTATTCATTATGTAGATATCATATATGTCATATATATCCAGTACATACATTCATTTATAATATTACATCACATTTAGAGGTAAGAAATGAAATGCATCGTTCATGGAGACGGTAAGCCGTACGTACGCATGAACGCTACTTCCATTTCTATTTCATATTTTCTGGAATGGAATCATAATGATATAAAAGTATATTATAATTCCAGTATAACAACATATATAATATCATTAACTTTATCCTTTACACATCCCACATATGGTATTAACGAATCAAATCACTTTTAGGGGGCGGTAGTCCGCACTTCCTAAAATGAAGATATCGTGTTTTACCCATAATGGAAACCATAAAGGTATGCCCAAAATGAAAAAAAACAGAAGCTTAAGGAAAACATAAACATATAATATATCATATATAAAAATAGTGACATCATAATGGCCACCTTTGAAGGTGTTAAATGAGTATTGAACAATCATCGTTTCGGGAGGCAGAATTTCGCCATCCACGGAAACCGTATGTTCTTTAACCATTTGATGTAGTTGTGTGAGAGTGTAGCTCAAATATATCTTATAACAACATCCTAGTATATTGAAGATACTGGTGTTGTTACAAAAGAAGTAAATAAAAAGAGTTTAGGGGGTCGGAGAAGCAAAATAAAACAAATGAACATGAGAGAATGAAATACCTTAAAAAGTGTAACTTCTTTTGGTTTGAGCCTAAAGGCTTCCTTTGAAAGGATTCTGCCCAAAGGGAATCCTCTAGGATGAGGAGAGGGATGTGGAGAGAGCAAATGGGCAGGGGTTGGCCGAGCCAATGGCTTGAAGAGTGTGTGAAATGAGGTAGAGGTGGGGGCCTTTTATAAGGGGAGAGGAGGGGCACTTTTGGAAAGTAAAGAAACATTACATTATTTGAAAATGTGTTTCGGTTTTAAAAGGTCCCACATTGATGGAATTCGTGGATAAGGTGATAAGGCATCGAAATCCATTCATCCAATTGGTTTTGGACATGTGTAGTTCATAGATTTTATTTTATCTTTCCATTTTATTTAAATCGTCAAATAATGATGTCATCGCTGCATCATTATTATGTCATAAATAATTAAATTTATTTAATGTCTAAAAATTATAAATAAATTACTATGATGTAGGAAATCTTTTTAGCTTTCCATTGAATATTTATAATCAAAATTTGGACTTGTATAACCCCACTTAAAAATTGTTTTCGCAAAACATATTATGTTTGTGTCATTCTCACTTTAACATTTAATAAAAAGTAATTTATGTTATTTCCCAACAAAAGTGGATACATGGGGTCCCCAAGTTAGGCCATGACTTGTCTTGGTCGGCCATGACACAACCAATGAGGTTGGGACATGTGTCTAGGTCATTTTATATTATTAAAGCATTATTTATACATTAAACTACCCTAATTACCACTAATCGCGATTAAAAACTTAATAAGTTACTATTCACCAAAAAATTATTATAATCTCATTGAACCACATTTTACTTCTTAATGACAACCATGTATGTCGGATTTTCAAAATTCAATACACATTAGTGGTAAACTTTCATTTAACTGAAAAATCAGTTTGCTTGATTACCACTTAGTGGTTTCACTATTCATCAAAAATTGAAGTTTTTCAGAAAATTACCAAAAATTCACCCTAAGATATATTTGATATTCCGAATTCAAAAAAAAGTCCATTTTACAAAATTCAAATCATATAAGTCACATTAATTAATTTAATAATTAATTTCCGCTGCCAGAGCAAATAGCATGTTTTTATGAAACAATAAGTATCAAAAGATTGACACCAGTTTAAGTCTAATTTCAAAGTGAAATTGATTCCAATGACCACCATTGGATTAAATGGTAAAAATATATTCTAATTTCACTTCAAAACCAATTCAAAACATAATCTAATCATATAAATAAATTAGATTAAAAAGCAGTTTTGATGTAAAATGCAGTATTTTTCACTATTCATTAAAAAAATGAACATTGTCAGAAAAATACCAAAAATTCACACAAGGTAAATTTTGATGTCCCAATCATAGAGGATAAGTTTATTTTGACAAACATAGTTTATAAAGTTGTCAAAATATAGATTCAAAAATGGTTTGCCATCAAAAGGCAGTAAAACAATCTTTTAAGAATATTAGTGTATTCCATGCATAAGATTGTATTTATTTTCATTTTAAGCCTCTATAACACTATCTTAATTATTAAAAGACATAGATAAAAATATCTATTATTCATTACTTACTTGGGATGTTACATCCTTCCCCCCTTTAGAAAATTGCGTCCCCGCAATTTATTTACTTATCAAATAAATGGGGGTACTTATCCCTCATTGCATTTTCAGATTCCCATGTTGCCTCTTCAACCATGTGGTTTTTCCACAAAACCTTTACCTGCTTAATCACCTTATTCCGTAACACTTGCTCCCTGTGGTCAAGAATCTGGGCCGGTTGTTCCTCATAAGATAGGTTCTCTTCCAGCTGAACTACCTCTGGACTCAAAACATGAGATGGATCTGGCATATACTTTCTCAACATCGAAACGTGAAAAACATTGTGTACCTGAGATAAACTCGGAGGTAAAGCCACTCGGTATGCAACTGATCCAACTCTCTCTAGAACTTCGTATGGTCCAATGAACCTTGGACTCAACTTTCCTTTCTTACCAAATCTCATCACACTTTTCCAAGGAGAAACCTTGAGAAAAACATGATCACCTACCTCGAAAGATAGATCCTTCCTCCGGTTATCCGCATAACTCTTCTGCCTGCTCTGAGCTGTTCTCATGTGTTTCTGAATCAGCTGAACTTTTTCTGCCATCTCTTCTACCAATTCTGGTCCCATCAACTTTCTTTCACCCACTTCATCCCAGAAAGCTGGAGTTCGACACCGCTTCCCATATAATGCCTGAAATGGTGCCATCTGTATACTGGAATGAAAATTGTTATTATATGAAAACTCAACCAAAGAAAGATGCTGGTCCCAACTCCCCTGATAATCCATAGAACAAGCTCGTAGCATATCCTCCAATGTCTGAATTGTTCGTTCTGACTGCCCATCTGATTGAGGATGAAAAGCTGTACTAAAATTTAATTCAGTACCCAACGACTTCTGAAGGCCTTTCCAAAAGTTAGAGGTAAACCTGGGATCACGATCTGATACAATGGAGAGGGGAACTCCATGTAACCTGACTATCTCTTTAAGATACAAACGGGAAAGTTGATCAAGAGAGAAAGTATCTCGTATAGCAAGGAAATGAGCAGATTTGGTCAAGCGATCAACAATAACCCAGATTGCATTATTACCTCGAGATGTCTTCGGTAATCCAACAACAAAGTCCATGGATATATTCTCCCATTTCCACTCTGGCACTGGTAAAGGCTGAAGCATCCCTTTCGGTAACTGCCGCTCAGCTTTAACCTGCTGACAAGTCAAACACTTCACAGTAAAATCAGCAATATCTCTTTTCATTCCATCCCACCAGTAATACTCCCGCAGATCTCTATACATCTTAGTACTGCCCGGATGAACTGAAAACGGAGAACTATGAGCTTCACATAACAACTCTCTCTTCAACTGTGAATCAGAAGGCACACACAATCTCTTCCCAAATCTCAAAACGCAATCATTATCAATGTTGAATTCAGGCAACTTACCTTTCTGAACCAGCTCTACCCTTTTCTGCAACTCACTGTCTTGCTTCTGTGCTTGCTTGATTCTATCTGATAGAGAAGATCTCACTGATACCTGAAACAAAACAGAAGGACTTCCTGCACCAACAACTTCTATGCCAAATTTCATCAAATCGTTAACCAAATGATCACGTTCCAAACGCAACATTGTTAATGAAGCATTACTTTTTCGACTCAAAGCATCAGCCACTTTATTTGCTTTTCCCGGATGGTAATGAATTGTACAATCATAATCCTTGATTAATTCCAGCCATCTCCTTTGTCTCATGTTTAACTCTTTCTGAGTGAATATATACTTTAAACTTTTGTGATCGGTATAAATTTCACACTTTACTCCATACAAATGATGCCTCCAAATTTTTAAAGCAAAAACAACAGCAGCTAATTCCAAATCATGTGTAGGGTAATTTACCTCATGAGTTTTCAACTGTCGTGAAGCATAAGCAATTACCTGATCATTCTGCATTAGGACGCAACCAAGTCCTTTCAATGAAGCATCACTGTATATAACAAACTCACCATTCCTGGAAGGTAGTGCCAAAACTGGAGCATTCACCAATCTTCTTTTCAATTCCTGAAAACAATCATCACATTCTTTTGTCCAGATAAACTTAACACCCTTCCGAGTTAGCTTAGTCATTGGACTAGATAACCGTGAAAAATTTCTAACAAACCTTCGGTAATAGCCCGCCAAACCAAGGAAGCTACGAATCTCGGTTACATTTGTGGGTCTTGGCCATTCTTCCACAACTTTTGTTTTTGCAGGATCAACAGTTATTCCATCTTTAGAAACAATGTGACCAAGGAAAGCAATTTGTTGCAACCAAAACTCACACTTGCTGAATTTCCCATACAATTTCTTTTCTTTTAAGGTTTGCAAGATAACCCTTAAATGTTTTTCATGCTCCTCTTTACTTTTAGAAAACACCAAAATATCATCAATGAAAACAACCACAAACTTATCCAAGAACTCATGGAAAATTCTATTCATTAAGTCCATGAATACAGCAGGTGCATTGGTTAGCCCAAAAGGCATTACTACAAATTCATAATGGCCATATCTCGTACGGAAAGCGGTCTTCAGAATATCTGCCTCCTTTACCTTCAGCTGATGGTACCCCGATCTCAAGTCAATCTTTGAAAAAAACTGAGCTCCCTGGAGCTGATCAAACAAATCATCGATATGAGGCAAAGGATATTTGTTCTTAACAGTGATATTATTCAAGGCTCTATAATCAATGCAAAGTCTCATAGAACCATCTTTCTTTTTAACAAATAAAACAGGAGCACCCCATGGTGATGTGCTAGGTCTAATGAAACCTTTCTCTAATAAATCTTGCAATTGCTCCTTCAACTCTAAAAGTTCAATTTGTGCCATTCGATAAGGGGGTTTTGAAATTGGCTTAGCATCAGGAACTAAGTCAACAGTAAACTCAACTTCCCGATCTGGTATTATTCCAGGCAACTCATCAGGAAAAACATCAGGATACTCATTTACCACTGGCACATCATTAATCTGAACAGTTCCTTTATTTTCAACGACGTGTGCAAGGTAACATTCATTTCCATCTTTTACAAGTTTCTCGGCCTCTTCATATGTTATCAAAAGTAAGGGTTCATTCTTGTAAACAAACTGAAAGTCTTTCTGAAAAGAAACTTCTTTAGCTCTACAGTCAATCTTAGCATGGTAAATAGAGAGCCAATCCATACCCAGGATAACATCAAACTCTACTAGAGGTAGAACAATAAGGTTTGCAAGTAGGTTCTTTCCACAGATAAGGATAGGAAGATTCTTATAAATTCTTTTTGCCTCGACACTTCCCCCAGGTGTTTTTACCAAAAGTTCAGGAGTCATTTCTTGAGATGGTATTCCCATTTTACTAGAAAAGGTCTCAGAGATGAAAGAATGTGTAGACCCCGAATCAAACAACACACTGGCATAGTCTGAAAAAACAAACAAAGTACCTGATACGACTTCATTTGATGGCCCGACATCCGCTGAAGTAGTTGCAAAGGATTTCACCACCCCTTTCTGCTTGTAGTCTAACTGCTTCCCATCACTCAAGCTCCTTGTCGGACACTCGTTTGCATAGTGACCCATCTCATTGCACTTAAAACATTTCACTAACTGTAAATCAAATTTGTTTTTACCTTCACCTTGATCCTTTTCAGTGCAATCACGAGCCTTATGTCCCATCTTACCACATCGGTAGCACTTCCCAGAATTCAGAAGACATTCCCCAGCATGCCTTTTGCCACATTTATCACAAACTGGAAACTTAGTTCTCTTACCATCAGACTTCTTTGAAGAATTCTTACCTTTCTCCTGCCACCTCGGTCTCTTCTTCTGCTGGTTGTTATAGAACACTTGGTCATCGGCAAACTCCATTTCCACCTTCTCAGCACATCGAACAAGCTTTTCATAACTTTTAAACTCTCGAGAAGCTAATGCCCTTCGATACTTTGGCTTTAATCCTGAGTAAAAACGATTGATTTTACTATCAAGGTCCCGGATAAAATTGGGAGCATACCTTGCCAATCGAGTGAACCTTTCTTCATAGGCAGCCACTGAGTCTTCCTCTTGCCTCAATTCCAAGAATTGCTTTTCCATCCTAAGTCGAACAGCCTTAGGAAAATACTTCTCAAGAAACATACCTTTGAAATCATCCCAGTCAAGAGCATCAATCTCATCGGCTTCCCTGATATTTTTAACCATAGACCACCACTGATCTGCTTCACCCTCCAAACGGTAAATAGCAAGACTAACCTTTTGATTGTCTGAACACCCCATGACATCAAAAATCTTCTCCAGTGCTTTAATCCACCCTTCAGCTTGCACAGGGTCAGATGATCCTCTGAATGATGGTGGATGTTGCCTCATGAAATGTTCCACCACTGACATGTTCCTCTGCGGCTGATCTGGCTGATCTCGTGCATGGATACCACCACCATTTATCGCCTGAGTCAACTGCGCCATTACTGCAACAAACTGTTCAGTTCCAATTCCGACCATTTCTGGATGCTGATTCGGAAGGTTATTTCCTTCTGTATGCCTTCCTAGCACTGCTTCCCTGTTTCCTCTGCGGAAAACCATTCTGAACAAACATGTCTTAGATGAAGCAACATGGTAATCTTTAAATGCTATATCATTTCGAAAAAGAGAAAAAAAAAATATATTTTTGGATAATCATTTAATAGAATTCTAACTCCTAAAGTTATCTAAACCTCCCTTTGATACCAACTATAAGGCCCCAGCCTTAAACCTTACTTAATCTTGAGTTATTACAAGATTACACATTGAGGATCTTTTCGGGTTTAGAGTTTTAGAGAATTAGATCATAAAACTTGCATTACATTCCACATATAAACAAAGTGGTTACATAAAGATAGTATTCTTCATTCCCATCAATGGAAACACATTTAAAATAAAACATGGATTATTTCTTGACACATCCTTGACTCTATCATCTTATCATGTACCTTTCCCTTGACCTGTGAAAAACATTTCAAAAACTTGGGATGAGCGTAAAAACTCAGTATGGGTTATAAAAACATGGAAAGGAAACATGAGTTCATATATACATAAGAATGAAATCATACTTTACCCATAAAACATAGGCACTTTAACATACCTCATAAAAACATGAATAAATCATATAAATCATAATACGTAAAGGTAACTTGAGGCATTCATAACATTCTTACGTAGGGGGTAACCCTCTTGGTTACGTTTGGAATACCCATCACAGTATATTCCCTAAAATCTCTTCGGAGAAACCTTAACGTTTCACTCCTTCGCGTTACCCAATGCATTGGAGAGCTATAACGGGCTCACCCGCCCTTAGTTTATCACGGAACCACCCGTCTTCATAATAATGCCCAAGAACCATAACATAATCATATCACATAAAACATGCATAAAGGAAACATAACATTTCCACATTTCAATCACGAGATATCAATACAACACATTGATATAATAAAAACATTATGAAAACCATTTTCAATACCAAAGTAAAACATGGTATTTATTTTTCTTTTAAAAAAAAGGTATGGCTTGTAGAGGAAGCCAAAACTCAAATAACGGTTACGACGGCGGAGAAGTCGTTGTCGCCGCATACGTACGACAAAAACATTCCCTTTTGTCGTTTAGTAAACGCTTCGTATAAAAAAGATTCCTTTTGAGTAAACGTAAAAGTCAAAGGGGTTTATACACCGTATAAAAGAAAGTTGTGTATAAAATAAAATATGCCTCAACGAAAGGAGATTGAGACGAAGTCCCATACCTCGTATCCGACTTGACCCGACCGTTCTTTAAACTCCTGAATAATAAACTTGAGTTAATCTCTACTTGCTTATGAATCTTTTTCAAGTTCATTATTCCTTTTATACCATGTTATGAACATCATGTAATCATTTAAGTTAATAATGTTCATTTTGTCGGTATTTGGTTCTTAAGTCAAAAATTGACTTCTTATACTTACAAGTTGTTAATTTAGTCAAAGGTTCATTATATCCAGAATGGTATTCATTATGTAGATATCATATATGTCATATATATCCAGTACATACATTCATTTATAATATTACATCACATTTAGAGGTAAGAAATGAAATGCATCGTTCATGGAGACGGTAAGCCGTACGTACGCATGAACGCTACTTCCATTTCTATTTCATATTTTCTGGAATGGAATCATAATGATATAAAAGTATATTATAATTCCAGTATAACAACATATATAATATCATTAACTTTATCCTTTACACATCCCACATATGGTATTAACGAATCAAATCACTTTTAGGGGGCGGTAGTCCGCACTTCCTAAAATGAAGATATCGTGTTTTACCCATAATGGAAACCATAAAGGTATGCCCAAAATGAAAAAAAACAGAAGCTTAAGGAAAACATAAACATATAATATATCATATATAAAAATAGTGACATCATAATGGCCACCTTTGAAGGTGTTAAATGAGTATTGAACAATCATCGTTTCGGGAGGCAGAATTTCGCCATCCACGGAAACCGTATGTTCTTTAACCATTTGATGTAGTTGTGTGAGAGTGTAGCTCAAATATATCTTATAACAACATCCTAGTATATTGAAGATACTGGTGTTGTTACAAAAGAAGTAAATAAAAAGAGTTTAGGGGGTCGGAGAAGCAAAATAAAACAAATGAACATGAGAGAATGAAATACCTTAAAAAGTGTAACTTCTTTTGGTTTGAGCCTAAAGGCTTCCTTTGAAAGGATTCTGCCCAAAGGGAATCCTCTAGGATGAGGAGAGGGATGTGGAGAGAGCAAATGGGCAGGGGTTGGCCGAGCCAATGGCTTGAAGAGTGTGTGAAATGAGGTAGAGGTGGGGGCCTTTTATAAGGGGAGAGGAGGGGCACTTTTGGAAAGTAAAGAAACATTACATTATTTGAAAATGTGTTTCGGTTTTAAAAGGTCCCACATTGATGGAATTCGTGGATAAGGTGATAAGGCATCGAAATCCATTCATCCAATTGGTTTTGGACATGTGTAGTTCATAGATTTTATTTTATCTTTCCATTTTATTTAAATCATCAAATAATGATGTCATCGCTGCATCATTATTATGTCATAAATAATTAAATTTATTTAATGTCTAAAAATTATAAATAAATTACTATGATGTAGGAAATCTTTTTAGCTTTCCATTGAATATTTATAATCAAAATTTGGACTTGTATAACCCCACTTAAAAATTGTTTTCGCAAAACATATTATGTTTGTGTCATTCTCACTTTAACATTTAATAAAAAGTAATTTATGTTATTTCCCAACAAAAGTGGATACATGGGGTCCCCAAGTTAGGCCATGACTTTTCTTGGTCGGCCATGACACAACCAATGAGGTTGGGACATGTGTCTAGGTCATTTTATATTATTAAAGCATTATTTATACATTAAACTACCCTAATTACCACTAATCGCGATTAAAAACTTAATAAGTTACTATTCACCAAAAAATTATTATAATCTCATTGAACCACATTTTACTTCTTAATGACAACCATGTATGTCGGATTTTCAAAATTCAATACACATTAGTGGTAAACTTTCATTTAACTGAAAAATCAGTTTGCTTGATTACCACTTAGTGGTTTCACTATTCATCAAAAATTGAAGTTTTTCAGAAAATTACCAAAAATTCACCCTAAGATATATTTGATATTCCGAATTCAAAAAAAAGTCCATTTTACAAAATTCAAATCATATAAGTCACATTAATTAATTTAATAATTAATTTCCGCTGCCAGAGCAAATAGCATGTTTTTATGAAACAATAAGTATCAAAAGATTGACACCAGTTTAAGTCTAATTTCAAAGTGAAATTGATTCCAATGACCACCATTGGATTAAATGGTAAAAATATATTCTAATTTCACTTCAAAACCAATTCAAAACATAATCTAATCATATAAATAAATTAGATTAAAAAGCAGTTTTGATGTAAAATGCAGTATTTTTCACTATTCATTAAAAAAATGAACATTGTCAGAAAAATACCAAAAATTCACACAAGGTAAATTTTGATGTCCCAATAATAGAGGATAAGTTTATTTTGACAAACATAGTTTATAAAGTTGTCAAAATATAGATTCAAAAATGGTTTGCCATCAAAAGGCAGTAAAACAATCTTTTAAGAATATTAGTGTATTCCATGCATAAGATTGTATTTATTTTCATTTTAAGCCTCTATAACACTATCTTAATTATTAAAAGACATAGATAAAAATATCTATTATTCATTACTTACTTGGGATGTTACATCTAGTTTGACACTCCTGGGGGATATACTTAGGATAATTCACATTTTCTTTACCCACCATTATGAAGTATTTATTCCCCCAAAGTAACCAAAGTATATGGTTATAGGATTTACGATGAAAAAATTTATTTTATGTGCTATACCATGTTTAGAGTTATAGAAAGTTCATAATTTTATGTGCTAATATAGTATATGGAATTTCTTAGAAATTATTCCTAGCTGAAGGAATATGAACTCCACCAATGCACGTGATGCAAAGAGTAAAAAGGATAATATATCTCAGGGTATTAAGCCATAATTTCAAAGGAAGATATTCTATTAAGTATCCTTATCATATGAGGAAATAGTATCATGTGTTAAAAAGATATGTAAAGAATTATCTGAGTCTTATTCTTTGAAGGGAAGCAAGAAAAGAAGAGGATGGATGTGAAAAATATGGATAAAGGGAAGAAGGGAAAAGAATGGGTTTCCCACATGTGATAACTGTGGAAAGAATCACCCTAGTAAATTCTTGAACGGAATGAGAGTTTGTTATAAGTGTGAAGAAAAAGGACATCAATTTATTGATTGTAAGGGAAAGAAAAAGGTTTCCAACATACAATGCTTCAATTGAAAGGAGATGAGACACTATGCGAATCAATGTCCCAAGCATCAAAGGAATATGACCTAAATGATATTACTGGATAATGATCAAGTCATGATACTTCTTCGGATGAAGTGGAATTATTAATATTACTCATCAAGAATCATTTCATTTGAATATTTTATCAGCAATGCACTGGTTATAATAATTATGGAGTATATGAGGATTTTACTGCAATATTATTTCATTAAGTATCTGAGGTTGTATGATGAATTGTACTAAGGATAAGTGACTCAGAACAAAGTTAATATATTGGGAAAGTATATAGTTGAGGTAACGAAAACCCTAAATATATTCCTAATGATTATGATAATGATGAATAAATTATTGATTTGGATAAGTACCGACTACCTCAAAACTGATTATTGACTTGTCTTCAAGTGTTCTATGCTATCATTGATGGAGTTCACAACATTTATGGATATACGGAATATATCCAATAACAAGTGTAAGGATGAGTGCATGTTTCCAATAAGGTTTTATGGTGATTTGTTTTATTAAAATATTTCAAGAGGATACATGATGAAGATATTCACATATTTAGAATGTGAAAATTTAGGGCTACTTCATATTGATTAAAGGCAAATAAGGTAGCAGATGCATTGAGGAGGATGGATCATGGATTTCTAAACAAAATGAGGATTTACAAGGACTCCGTGTACATGGATATAGCAAGGATTAATATGGGAATGATTCTAAAGTGTTGGATCATGATCTTTTGGAAAGTTAAACCATTTATGAAATTATTTAAGTTGATCATTGTATGAGCTTTTATAGGTTAATGTATTACTGCACCACATGGCACAACCTGTGCTAAGAGATTACGTATAGATATTTCAAGGGTTAATCAAAGGATAAGATTGTGTTTATGAAATAGAAATTTATATTTATACTCTTATAGATTTTAATAATTCCTCAACTCTAGGAAAAGAGTCTTAAATTTTTTTGTCCTATTATCATTTTTTTTCATAACTGTAGTTTATGGTTTTGTGGTAATGATCTTTCATCTGAGCATTTTCTCTATCACTTTTCATCAGGAAATGATGGTTTGATTATTATTCCATGACCATGTTATCTAATTAGAATGCATAATTTTTTAGTAACCGATGCATTCCCATTTCCATCGTATTAAGAGGATATTTTAACAATATTTCTGATGTGGGTTTCCCACAAGGGAATTTTCAAGTATCAACCATTAACTTTCGAAATTCAATTTCAAAATTTAGAGGATGAAATTTTTGTAAGGAGGGAAGAATGTACCACCGTAAGGATTTACAAATAAATTTAATATTGAATGCATGAAACACTAGGTCTCTATAAAATAACACTTTGTTATAACTGAGCCAATAAACATAATTTTTCCACTTTTGTGATTTGAATTTTGAAAATCTGACATACATGGTTTCGTTCAAGGTGATTTTTGGAGTATGATAGAACAAACTTAATTCATGATGAATAGTAACTAACCTTATGAATAGTAACCTACCCTTATGAATAGTAATATAACCTTATGAATAGTAATGTTATCCTTATAAATATTAATATGACCCTAATGAATAGTAACCTCTCCCATGATAGTATAAATAAAATCTAGGCACGTTATAAATGAAATAGAACATTTTATAAATTATTAATTATGTGTTGGTATTTTTGTGAGTAATAAATATTTAATTTAAAATAAATTGGTTTAAAATAAAATTCATTCTCATAAAATTTATTCCTAAATAAATATTTTTTTCCTATGATTTTAGGATAATTTTATGAGATCGAAATTAATTTTTGAACGTATTATAAAATCAGTTTTAAATCTAAAATCTAATTTTTAATCAAATAATAATTTTATTTAAAAATTAAATTTATATTATTTAGAAAATTATTTTGATAAAACGGAGTTCATTTTTTAATTCTACACATCAAAAAATGGTTGGGATTAATTTTTGGGATTTTTTTGAAATACTTGAATTTTTGGTGAATAGTAAAATTCAATAATTTACGTAATACACTAAATAAATTAATTTCTACATCATTCTTGAGCCATGGATGATTTAAATGGAAATTTTTTCGAACTCACACACACTTATTATTGTTTTTAGTCAAAATAATCAAACACTATTTCTTGTATTGAGAAAAATAATTAAATAATGAATTAAATATTCAAAATTCACCCCTCTCCTCCACTATAAACCCCACTCACTTCCTCTTATATTCACTCCTATAAAGCCTATTGACTTGTTTAAATTATGACCAAATATCCTCCCAAGATCACCCCCCCACGTCCATAAGACCTTGGTCTCCTAAAAAGACCAAATCCTCTCCCCTAAAGAGGCTCTCAAGGAAGATTAATTCAAGAGGTAAATTCCTCTTTTCAATTCTTTTACTTTCTTTTCAAGTTCATTTGTTTTATTTTCTATCCTCACCTATCCTTATCCAAATGTTATGAAAAATACAGTACCTTACATGTAATTTAATGTTTTTATTATGATGGAATAATTTATTATCATCTCTTCTTTACCCTTCTTTTATGCTAGTAGTAAAAAAACACCATCCGAGATGTGCTAATTTACCTCATTCAAAGATGACGGGTTTTCAATTTTTATTACCATATTCAATTATGGTTATGAAACTATTCTTATGGTTGAAACATACTATAATATATTTATTATTTCTCATCTATGATTTTTTAATCTTTTTGTACACATGGTTTTGATTTATAAAGTAAAATGAGTTCGTTGTGTTCAAAAACCACAAATTAACCCAAATGGTTATCATTAAATAATTTATATAATCATTCATCTTAAATAAAAGTAACAAAATTAAATTTACAAACATGTAACCTTATGGATGTTCACTAATAAAATATAACTTCAATTCTGGACAACCATCCTCATTTTACACGATTCTTTGTTCATGTATATAAGTATACTGATCATGAAATAAACAAACTCAAACAATGAAATTAAACCAATTAACCCATCAAAAAGGCCACAAATGAACTTAATAAGGTTATAATAAATCAATTAAATTAATATTAGGTTCTGGAATTATTAATTAATGAACCTAAATTTGATTATTCAGGTCATTATGATCAACTGGAGAACACCTTCAGACTTAAGGTAAGGGTTTCCTCATCTCACTTTCATTTTTGTGAGATATTTATTATTCACTATTATTACTTGTGTATGGTGTATGTATACTTACCATTGATGTATCATATCATGAATCTATTTATTTTCTTGGTATTCAATGTATCATTTGAAGATTATTAATTTTGGGGCATATGAATCGATTGATTACAAAGTGGTAAGAGATTTCTACCTGAATCTCTATTTTCATTCGGGTTACTCTTATTCTATACTTACCTCAATAAAATTATTATTTATTATTATTTAATCTTCATAAATTATGTGTTAATGTTATATATATGTTTACCAACCAAAATCATTCTTTATTTTATGAGGATTTACATGTTTTAAAAGGATATTTCAAAAATTCTTCCGGAAATACAAGCCCGATTAAAGGGAACTTAAAAAATTATTACCTATTTTGAAGTTCAATATATAATATATTTTAAGCCATATTTATCTTTCTAAAATCACAAATTTTAACATGAAAAATCTATTTTGGTTCATTTCTATTTTTATGAAATCAACCATGCCTTTGCACTTTAAAATCTCTTTAATGAATTCCTTAAACCACACTAAAATGTTTTAATTCTAAAGCTTCTTTAAAAACACTTTTTACATGATTTTAATTTAGTGGGACATAATTTATTCCTCAAATGTAATATAAATGTCCTTAAATTTTTTTTTCTAGGATATTCATGTTTAAAACTGAATTTATGATAAATGCAAATGATTTTCCAAAAGAACCCTCCTTTCCAAAGTAAAATAGATTTTTTTCTCACCTCACTTTAACTTTTATGAGATATATTCCTTTTTCACCACTTATTCCTTGAATGTGGTGTATGTACTTACCCTTGTTATATAATATAAATAGTGTCTTTATTCTCATGATATTCTATGGTATTATGATTTGAATGTTTCAAGATGGTATGAGATACTTTGGAATGTTTAAGGATTATTTCCTCAAGAATTTCTCAATAGTCTCATATAAAAGTATCTTTATTTATGTAAAAATACTTTAATGAATCTTGTAATATCATATACAATATTTTTTTGAAGGATTTATGATTAGTTTGAATGTGGATGTTATATCTTGATACCATTCACCAATTTACATCAAATGGTTAGTGTTTATGCTTAATGTATGAGAAAAGTTATTTACATTTCATATGTTAGTTTCAATATGAGTTTATATGTTGTTTATGTTTATCCCCATTAATAAGAGGAATAAATTGGACTTAGTAAGTGTCATGTGGGGCCCTCTATATCCCCTAGGTGCATCGGTAGGTCTCATGAGACAAACTATGGTCTTGACATGAGGCCTTGACAAAATGGATATTTATGGTCTTGGCATGAGTCCTTGATGGTATGGTTATGATGTCCCGCATTATGAATTTACTCATTATGAAACTAGTAATTTAAAGTTCATATGGTTATTCGACTAGCAGAATACCCATGATTATTCTTTATTATGGAATTATTTATTCAACTCTTATTCCTACCATAATGTGTTCTAGTTTATTTTTAAAAACATGTGTTTTCAATTATTCACCATGCTTATTATTTATGTTTATGATATCTTCCTCTGTATTGTTTACCCTTAATGATTATCTGATCTCACCCCTTTTATGTTTCATTTTTATTAGGACATGAAGAAGTTTATTATGAATTACATGTAGGGATAAACTTAGAGTTGTGGATATTCCCAATATAACTTATATTTTGTCTTTCATTTCAAGTTGTAATGTTGAACCTATGTATGTATCCGGTTTTCAAAAACTACTAAACTATTTGGTCATTCGGGATATGACTTCCTTGTAATCATGCTAATGTAATGAAACAATGCACCAAATTATGGATTTTGGAATCAGGGCGTTACAGGTCCCCAACTGGTTGTATCACCAATAAGCCTATCGTGTGTCTTGAAGAACATTCATATCTATTATATATTTTGAGAATGTGTATTAGCTATTAGAATAGATGGGGAATTCATCTATGAATGTATTACAGATTTGAGAGATAATTCTGGTGTGTTCAAAAGAAATTCCTGAATCCTCCTACATGTGTGTGGGTTGAGAGGAACTTGATGGAAGTGCGTCAGTTTTAGTTAATGCTGATGTGAGAGAAGATGAGTATCCAAGTGAATTTTCCTCCATTTTATGTGGCCATTAGGTTCAAATATGATTATTCGATACTTGGATCTGTTCATATCCTGCTGGCTAGCTAGTTGAACTGGTGGCCATGATCGAGGATTCCTAGACAATTATAGGTGGAGAATGATAAGGGGTTCCATTCAAGGTTATGAGACCCCAAAAGAAACCCCTTACGAGGAATTATCCAACCTTAGTGATGTCGAGGAAACAAATAAATCATTTGGATCTACCCCCTTGATCAGTGCGATGCCTTCATCCTTATCCATCCCTATCATGGAGGCCTTTCCAGATGTGTAAAGGTCTGGATTTTCCTTGGGCCTTCCTTTTATCTTCAAAGGATGTTTCCTTGTTGTTTTAAGGTTCAAGTGGATTTCTGAAAAAAAAATTCTATAAAATATGGTTTTGGAAACAACAAGTGTTATGATTTGAACATTTATTCAGAGTCTTTTAAATGTTTTAAATAATTATAAAATATTTTGGAAAGTGGGTTATATGTTTTTTGTTACTAAAAAACACCTTTTCCTTTAATTAATAAGTTTGTTTCATTGAAAATTTAAATTTTTTAAGGATAAATCTACCCTTATGCATGACCTACTGCATACGTAAGGGTAATACTATTTTTATAAAGGTCGTATACCTGTAAAATCAAGCTACCCTTACACAATTCTTGGAATAATTCTTTTTAAGGGTCAAAAAAGTTAACCTTACACATACCACCTACCTTGCATGAGGGTGAGGTGGAATTTTCAATGCACATGTAAGGCTAAGCTCAAAATACCCTTACGTTGGACCTTTCATAGCGTTGCGTGAGGGTAAAACAAGTCTCCCTTACATAGAACACCTAACACATGTAAGGGTAAGGAGGAATTTTCAAAGCTTATATAATGGTAAGCTGGAGTTACCCATACACAATCCTTTCCAAAGAACCATTTAAGTGTAAAACTAGGTACCCTTATGTGGACTCCTTAACTTTCATTTGGGTATAATTTTACCCTATTTTTCCTATTTTTCTCTTCTTTGACCTATAACCCCCAGGTGCCTTTTTTCAATAATCTTAAATACTAAAATCAAGGAACTAATTGATTTTGACTCGTTTAATAATTTATAACTCCTTTTTGGAAGATTTGGTTTGATCCAAAATTAATTTTTTATCTTTAAACAAATAATTGGGAAAATTAAATTGGGGGTTTCAATTATACTTTTCTCGAATAAATCTTTATACTGTTTTGAAATACCCGAACCCATATCCCTTTATTTTTTACTTTATTTGAAATAATTTTAATTAATGAATAATTAATTAATTGATGTAAATTGAAATGTTAAAGGTAAAGGATTAATTAAATGATGTTCCTCAAATTCTTGTGTACTTATAGGATATTTAGTTCATAGCATTGACGGTTGGGTGTCCGAGTGGTGATAACTATTGTTGAGACTTAGACTGGGTTAGTGCCTATTGTGTGGCTATGAGCTATATTATATCTTGTATGTTTTATGATTTAATACACTACCTCAATTATGTCAGTAGGGTGACTAACACCCTATGGACTCTAGGATGGTTTTTCCCTAACATCTAGGCTATTAGGAACAAATGACTGACTGCCCCCTCTGTCACCGTTCTCTTCTCCTGGTAGTGTTATGTGCTAGTATGCACGATCGTTATCTTTCACCATATATGTGTATAGAGGGATCTTATGGATTGTGGTTATTTTTCACACATGTATCTCTAGATATAATATCCTAATGGTTATTATAGGTATGTCATGTATGATCCTTGATGAATTGAAGAATAATACACGATGTACAAGCTGTGGTGGCTCTAGAAAACTATTCGGTTCCTATTTGGAGTTGTAAATGGGATGATAAGATATTTTGATGCACGTGTTTCATGATATGATACTTTATCTCAAGTATCTTCAGGCTAGCTTACTACTTTATCCCAGGTATTTTCAACTTGACTTACTTTTGGAGAGAGATGACTCTAGATGAGCAACATTGGTGTAGAGTGACAAACCATTGGGGGAAGTAGTTGTGGGGTACCCTCTTGTGATTATATTATATTTTCTCTTGTCTTCTATACTCGGTAAGAGATATCCATGAAGGCTAAGAACTTATCATATCTTTTTAAGTGATGAGTTATATCTACTTGTTGTTCATTGATTTTTAACATGATTTCTTTATCTTTTGAATGATAGGTTCTGAGGAGGATCCTACTGAGTATACATGTTATTCTCACCTTATGTATATATAAACTATTTTCTGGTCAGTAGGATCATGTTGGTGATATGGATGGACATTAGTAGATCATGGTTATTCGAGAGTTGTTTGGGCTCCATGGTCACCGCTGAGTTTATTTTTGGTACTTGTAGTTTCCTTTACAGTTGCTCAATTGTATGACATTACATGCATGTGCTTGAGATTTCTGTTTTAATTTTCTCTTGAGAAGGAGTTGGATGTTTCTATATTATCTCTCATTTCTCTTATATTAAAGGATAATGAACCCATTGAAGGTAATGGGGAGTGTAGCATAAGCTGATAGGACAAGGATTTAAAATTTCTCACCAGCAATTGACATAACAACGTCATTTCTAATGATACACTGCTTCTCTATAAGCATGAGGATCACGCATAAAGAGTTTTAAACACAAAAATATGAATCAATAAATACCTGGTTTGATTCAAATCCACGCTCTACATCTACTTTTCACCAGTGATCATTTATCAAATAATATGAAGTTGAATTCCTCTAGATTCTCCAAATATGATTCAAAAGTCTGTGGAAGTATTGATCGTCAAATTCAGAGTGTTAGTGCAGAGATCCAATGACCCCTTCAACATTCCAATGATCACCGCATCACCCTACTTGTGATTCTTGAGAGAGAGCTTGATCTGATCACCTGGATCGAGATCTTCTCTCTCTAGAAAGTAGGATATGATATATAAGATCTCAAGATCTTTCCATGAATAATCCCTTTGATGAGAGCTTCTCCTCCTATTTATAGTGTATTATGAAATTACCTAGAAAGGGTCCCCAACACCCAAATATTTAATACACCATATGAAAAATATATTATGAATACTATTCTAAGTCATAAATATCATTTATATTATTATCACTCTCTTGTAATATAAAAAATATATTACGTGATAATACTTGAGCCATTAATTTGAATCTTCATTCCCACACATATTAAATGAAACCTGAATATTTTAAATTATAATTCATTCAAATAATATTTTACATGTATTTACTTTAGAATTTTTAAATAAATATAATAAATAAATTCAATGATAATTATTATTAACTTGAATAATATGAATTTATTTATTCATTTGGTGATCACACATCCTTGGAAAAATCTCATAACCCAATGATGGGCCCCACCAAGTCCTATATATGTATTCAAGTAAATATGGAAGATTCTTGAATATGCTATTGTGTGTGGTCCTCTAGGCCCTCATATCAATAGTAGTGAATAAAATTTACAGACCAAGAGTGGAGTCTAGAAACCCATCGAGAACCCTAAAGAGATAAATATAGTTATAGAAACGAAAACCAATCTATGAACATGTATTATATAATATAATATCTTAGTCTCTAAATATCTCATAAATAAGGATGCCACTTGTTTCATTTCTCTTTATTGATTTATTATTTATTGATCCAACTAGAGAAATATACCATCGACTACCATGACCATGTTCTCATAAAGGAAATACCATCCTAATAAAACTATCCTTAGATATTATTTCCTCAACCTGGAAGTGAAAAATCCTATCTGATCATTCAACCAATGCCATTCCACCAATGATGCACCCAACACAAGCTACCTCATCATGATTTCATTATCATGGTTTTTTACTTGCATCAAAGTACGTGATTGAATGATACACATTGATAATGTTCTCAAGTTAGGAGACCAATACACACATCCATAGATAGGAAAAACCAAGGACACCCAAAACATGTGGTGTTCCTATCAGAGAGTTTTTCCTCATGATCTCACTACTAGAGATCACCAAGTGCAAACTTCATGAGAAGAAGTATTAATGCTTATGACCCCCCATCACTTGATAGTCAAACATCAACTGTGTCTAGTCAGTATGATGTATCTATAACATATGACCTTTTTTTAAGATTAATGTCCAAGTATCTCAAGGTTATCATTATAGTTTGGGATTTTCTATAACCTTTTGATATGACAATTAATCCATGGACATTACCGTTTAACAGTGGATACATAAATTTCTACACTATAATGGTAAGAATACATCATGCATATCTCACTATATACATGATATACTAATCAAAAGTACCACATAGTTGGGTCTAGTACACCCACTATTAAAACAATCCCACTTTCACTAGATCCAACTTACTAACCAACCTTGTTAGCTCTCACATGATTCAGATCATGTTTCTGCCGAGTCACAGATTTAGTTGTTGGGTCTACCACATTTCTTCCATGTGGTAATTATTCTATATAAGACCTCATCTCATTGAGTAAAACTTCTCAATAGATGGTATCCCTGATTAAATACCCTTTTTATAGTGTCATAACTTGACATCTTATCTAGTAAGAATATCATAATGTACATTATGAGAATTTTGTACTTACTAGGTGTGATTACGAGAACTGGAATAAATCATTACATTTAACTGCTTCTTAGCTACCTCAAATGATGTAACCTACTTGGAATTTGTAGGTATAGATACCAATGGATTGAATGATCTTTTCTTTCTCATTACCTTATCCTAACTATGATATTATATCACATGGATCTAAGGAAGACTAGTTTGTGTCCCCTAAAATACAGTATCCTTTCTTCTCCACTTACCAGGTACATATCCTTTATAATTTCTCAAGTATAAATGGATAGTTATGACTCCCTCCCTTGTATTTCTCCTAGGTATAATTGATATTTTCCTACTATATAGTATATCTTGGCAATATAAATTCTTGTACATATCATGACATACATGATTGATCCATCACTAAAACATATGGAATTCAACTCACCACGTTAATATCCTCTATATCCCATACATGTATACCTAGATAGATTTATGCCATGTGACATTGGAAACAATTTTCTCTCTAATTTTTCCATATTGTATTTTTCAATACCATGTTACTATATGTATGATTGACTAGGTCAAAACAATTGTTAGATCTAGCTTAATAGATCCTATTCCCTAGAACTTAGGCTATTGTTTTAATTCAATCACTACAATATATCTTTTATCCTAGTATTAACTAACTATAATACCAATAGATGTTTTACATATGTTACCAAACGTATTATACTTGGAAAATAATGGCTCTCCAACTAAAATATGGTAGACACATGGCATCGATTCATTCCAAATGAATGTTCTAAGACTTTATTTCTTACTTTAATCCTAAATTGGATTTCAGTAACTTGTAACCCTATTGAAATTCTATAGTTTCACCCTACCTTTCTAGTTACATCATATAGACACCTTCCACTATTGGTGGTTTTGACATCTTATACTCAATAACATGATCACACAAATTAAGCCATGACAAGTAAAATTCTAATGGATTTAGGCATAATGACTTGGTGTAACCAATCGAACCTTATTGGCACTATGCCTGTACCATACATGTATAATATTATTTGAATACCCACCACAGTATTCTAAATAATAAGCCCCTTTTCAGTTTGATACATGGAATCCATTCTTGAATTTCAATTGATCTTTTCAATCTCAGATAATTTGCATATACTGATTACTTGTATGGTTTATTATTTGCAATGAATAATAAATCACTAGACATGGTGAATCTAAAACCATCACCATGGTTTTAACTTTCCTACAAAGTATGTGTATCTAGAACATTTCTCTTCCATGATCTCTTATGGAATTTGTTCCTATTCTAACTAATTGTGAATCACTAGCATTGACCAAACCCAAGTCATTCTGGTTCTCACTATTTCAAATAGAGATGTGTGCCATCTTATAGAAATGATTCTATTACTTGACTAAAAATTTTCTATCATAGGGATTTATGTAATTTTCTAATGAACTTTTAGGATAATTACTTTATATGCACTTTGTATTTTTCTTGAAGTAAGTTTGTTTATATATTAACAAAAACTTTGCATCAAAACACATGTCCTTATGAAATAATAGATTTCTATCATACTAAGAATCATATAATATCCATTTTCTATTATAGTTAGAATATGGTTATGGGATATCTCCATAATTTGAAAATAACTTCTTGAAATATAATGGATGTTTCTACAAGTTGCGATATTGATACTCCTTGCATCATTACTATGATGTATAAAAAGTGTGTTTGGGAATTTATTTCCACTAAATTTTATTGATCAATGTTAACATGTAAGACTCATCATTGATCCTCCTTATAAAAATCATTTACGTGATATGGATAAGGTAATGTGCATTTAGGAATTACTCCATGCTACATTTTATTGATCACTGGATGCTTGGTCAAGATACTCTTTGGCATGATAACCTGAAGCAACTCATATCTTATGACCATGTATATATCATACTTCACTTTCATGTTCCTTAATCACTTAAAGGAATATAATGAAGTATATTTACCATTAGATTACCCTTGAAATATTTCACTCTATTTTGTTAAACTAATTCTGAAATATTTGTTCCTTAACTTTATTTCTAAAGGTCCCATTGTCCAAAACTTAGTATATACATCGATAATACTTAAGGTTTTTAGCTTAGATGAGTCTAAATACCATACTAGGTATATCTTGGACATGTAATTTTAGTTTTACTTGACAAAGAATTATCTTTACATAGTTGGGTATATAAGTCTTACATTTATATTAATCACATATTGCCTATGATTCATGTATCACTTGAACTGTTACTTGAGTATTATACACCACAAATAAAATTCATTCCTGAACTTGGAATAATGTCTCCTTATGTTAAAAGGATGCATGAGATAAATGTTTTTGGTTATAATCAATAAAATTTCTATTAGGATCAATAACCTTGGTAATATAGAAGTTGTGTACTTCTTACCGCTGATTTAGGAACCACCATTTCTTAGCTACTTGGATAATACACCTTACTTCTTATAATGTTTCTATTACTTACTTGGTTACTATATTTTGATACACATATATGATTGGTATATTGTGTTCAATACCCAAGAATTATGTTAGAAACATTAATTTATGAATATACAATGAGTAAGAAGCAAATACTTTCTTATTCAATTAATTTTATTGCATTTATCTTCCATATATTATTTAAAGATATGTGAAGAAAATAACCTCCTATTAATAACTCTTTAATTTTAACGATGTTACGAAGGTACCTTTGGAGTTCCACTTTCCATTGTAATTTTCACCTTGAATTTCAATTTGTTCATAATAAGAAGTAAAGATGAATCTTTCTTTTTAGTTTTTATTGATTGAGAAACCTTACCTAAAGGGTAATGAATCATTTTCTCCATACTAATTTTTGTAATCTTAAAAAAAACTGGAGAAAATGGGTGAAAATTACATTAGAATATGATGTATTGAAAGATTATAATTCTCTTTAAATTTACAGATATCTAGTGTAATCATTAACTATTCGTATTTGTGCTTCTCTTTCTACTTACAGAGTTATCGAAGATGAGACTACATGTTATATCATCCATGTCTTGATGTAGTGACCACAACTGGCATTAGAATTTTATGATTTCATAATTAAATAACCATCATATGCATTATACATGAGTCTTCTATAAGAAATTTTACACCATCACTTCCTGAGGTGGCTTAATAGGTATTGGGGACACTAACACCTAGAATTTCTAATATCATAGTATTTTGTTCAAATGCCTATACTAATCTTGAAAACTCATTCTAGTTTTTACATTTAATTTTTCTAATATTTATCATAGTTTATTTGTGGTATTACTTCCCATTTTTTATAAAAAAAATCAGTAGTTTTTTTAATTTTTATCTTGATTACCTATTTAGACAGTATTGATTAAATCATTAAATGTATCCCATTAATTTTTTTAAATTCTAGGAACCCTCTGTACTAGAATTGTAATACTATTTCACTTGATTATTATTTTGGAAAGGATCCTTGAACCTCCCCTCATAGTTTATAATCATTTTCTATGCCACTATTCAGAGATTTCAAGGTAGGTGTTTGACTTGAAAACCACATTAACTCGCGATTCCTTGATTTTTTGAGTAAAGTTCCATCTTCTAAAATCATAAACTTGATTTTATAAACACTTGTATCTAAAGTTTCAGAAATCTATATTTGGCTACTTCCTTACTTCCAACTTCAATTAAGTCAACACACCACCCTCATAAGAACTCTATAGTAGTAAGATAAACCCTCAACTTTAGCTGATGAGGACCTCGAACATCCAGTTTTATTCAAATACAAATGATGAAAAGTGGTTATGAACTAATATTTATTTGAGGGTTTTATATTTTAAATGAATAAATGAAATCATTTTATATCTCATAAGAATGTAATATGTGACCGCACTCATATATGATCCTGCAATAAATGGAAAAATATCCATCAATTCACATGTTCATTTTATCTGTGAATGCTTATTTATTATTCTATGTTATTGCGCATAAAATAAACATACATAAAATAATAAACCATGAAAAAATAAAATTTTGAAGTGATCACGAGACACTACTAAATGTTGATCAATTGAGTCAATAATGGATCAACCAAGACCCTAGGGGTAACTCCTCGAGTCACGTATCTTGCGACTCGAGTTGCAGCGCCCGCCCATCCAATGCGTCAAACTCTTATCTAGTGCATTGAAATAACTCAGCATGAAGTACATCACTACTCATCTTTTTCATTATACAACAATACTTGCACGTAGGTGAGAGGGTCTCAGGAGTACAAAATACAACTGAGAAAATGGATGCACATTCCCTTATACATTTATTGACAAAGACGACTCCTAGAAAGTCATTTAATAACTAATTATTAAAAACCATGTGTTCCAATAATTAAATATATAAATTAAACATACAACAGACATGCATTGGCCAGTCTAAAACTCATGATCAATCGATACACATTAAACTCACATATTAAAATTAAATTCACAAATAAAATAAAATTTGCATTAAATTTTTATTTTGAGGAAATTTTAATTGAATTAAAAATTCACTCTTATTTTTAATTCAATACTTATGTCATTTGACCTCATGAATTAACTTAATTTTAATTCCAAAAATTAAATTAATTAATTAATTTAATGCCTAAATTAAATTAATTTTACCCACAATATTATTTCTAAACCACAAATTAATATTTTAATCACTTTAATTTAATTATAAAATTAAATTAATTAATTATATTAATTTGATTAACCCGGGCCTCGAAAACTCAGGCAGGTCCAAAGTGGGTCATACCGAACCTGTACAAACCTGTTTCGGGCCATGAAAATCTAATACAAGTCTATTCTGGGCTAGGTGGGCCTGCCTAGACTCGTACCAGGTCGAGTGGACCTGCCCGAGCCCATTTCAAGGTAGATCCAAACTAGAAGAAACTTGTAAGGGGGTTACCTCATGCTGCATCGGTATAACTGGATGAAGGTGGTCAGTCACAAGTGGAATTGACCGTTCAATGATGGGGAGGGCAAGAACAATTTGGATCTGGCCACACAGGGGTGGTTTTCTTACGACCTGCGACTGGGGTCTACTGATACGAGAGATGGTTGGGTTGTGCGTGTTCATACCTGGGTGTCGAGGTGTTCCATTGAAGAGGATAGAGTCAAAAGGGAGTCTGGTCAGCTATGAAGGCTGAAATGGCTTCCCCGTGGCTTGGTGGTTCTAGATTTTAACAATGGGGGGGGGGGGGGGCTGTCAATGGCATGTAGTGTCATCACGACCACCCCATGGCGATGACGGTCTGAGACCGTGTCAGTGGATCTAGTGGATGGAGAATGATGACCTCCTGGGTTGAGGTAGGTGGTGCGAGTGGGAAGGCTGGCTGAGGTCATCTGGTGGAGGGAGACAACAAGGCATTGGCTACGGTTGGCTAGACACACGCGACAACACGGGAGAGGGGTGGCTAACCTTTTGGATCTTGTTGTTTTTGTTTTGTTGCTTTCCCTCTGGTCACACTGCCTATTTTTTTTAAATATTAGTCATGTCACCCCCTTTCCACGATTTTATTTTCGTGTGGATGAATCCCCATGATTTTTCCTAAAAATCTAAGCCTATGACTTAGGTTTAAATGGAAAATTATTATTATTAAATAGTCACCGATGAAAAAATTAAGTGGCCAGAAATTACTGTTCATACTACCAGAACTCCAATCAGTGTCCAAGTTCAAGGTTTAAAACTCAAACCATAGATTTTAGGTATAAAAATTAACATAATATATATGTTTTTTAATTTAATACCCACAAAAATAAATTTCAATCCATATTTAAAACATCACATGACTATAATATGACCATCTGATCATGGATTGAACTGTCGTCAATGATGTTGGGACCAGAACGATGCCCTTACATAAAATTTAATGGAAATTTATTTTTTTGGTATTAAAATCTTCACGTGTCACTCTCATATCAGTTTAATGTATTGGGGTGCGCAACAGAAGATGATGGTCTATTTATTTAAATTTTTTCACCAATGACCGATTTAACAACATCATCGCTGACAATATAGTGCCCTGGTAAAAGCCTGAGGATCATGCATGAAGAGTTTTAAGCACAAAAACATGAAACCATAAATACCTGATTTGATTCGAAGCCGATCTCAAAATCTGCTTTTCGTCAGTGATTGCTGCTCAAAAAATCCAAAGTCGAATTCCTCTAGATCATCCACACATGATTTAAAAACCCACGGGAGCATCAATTGTTGAATTCTGAGTGCTAGAGAGGATATCCAATGATGCCTTCGATGTTCCAACAATCACCACATCACCCTACTTGTGATGATCAATATAGATCTTGATCTGATCACCTTGATCGATAGATTCTCTCTCTAGAAAGTGGGAGAAGAGAGAGAGGATCTCAAGTGCTCTCCATGAATAGTCCTGTTGGCAATAGCTTCTCCTCCAATTTATAGAGTATTAATAAATTATCCGAAAAGTCTCCCTGACCCCCCCCCCCAAATATTTAACACACTATATAAAAGATATATTATGACTATTATGCTGAGTCATAAATATCATTTATATTATTATCACTCTCTTATAATATAATATAAATATTACCTGATAATACCCAAGTCATTAACTCAACTCTTCATTCCCAAAAATATTAAATTAACCTTGAATATTTTAATCTAATATTCGTTCAAATAATATTTTCTATGTATTTTCTTTAACAATTGTAAATACTTATAATAAATAAATTCAATTCCAATTATTATTAACTTTAATAATATGAATTTATTTTTTCATTTAGTGATTGTACATCCTTGGATAAATCCCAAACCCTAATGGTGGGTCACCCCATGTCTTATATACTTATTCAACTGAATAGGAAATATTACTGAATATGCTATTATGTGTGACCCTCTATACCATTATCCCGATAGTAGTGAATAAAATTAATAGACCAAGAGTGGAGTTTAGAAACCCATCAAGGCCCCTAAAGAGATAAAGATAATCATAACATCAAAAATCAACCTACGAACACATACTGTGTAATATAATCTATTAGTCTCTGAATATCTCATAAATCAGGATGCACACTTGTGTCATAACCTTTTCTTACTTTGTTATTTGTTGATCTAACTGGATAGATTTACCCTCAAATGCCATGACCATGGTTTGATGAAGGCAATACCATCCTAATCAACCTGGACCGAGATATAACTTCGTCAACCTGAAATATATAAATCTGATCTTGACCATTCAACTAATGGAATACCACCAATGACACACCCAACACAAGCTACCTCACCATGATTTCATTATCATGGTTTTTTCCTTAAATCAAAGTGCACGGTCAAATGACACACATTAATAATGATCTCAAGTCAGGAGACCAATACACATGTCCATAGATAGGAATAACCAATGTAACCCAAAACATGTGGTGTTCCTATTGGAAGGTATGTCCTCATTATCTCACGACTAGAGATCATCAAGTGCGAAATTTATGAGAAAAAGTCTCAATGATTATGAGTCACCATCACCTGATAGTCAAACATCAACTGTGTCCTATTAGTATGATGTATCCAGACCATATGTCATTTGTTTAAGATTAATTTCATAGTATATCGAGGTTCTCATTATAGCCTAAGGTCTTCTATAACATTTTTATATAACAATTAATCTATGGACATTACCATTTAATCGTAGACATAGAAATTTCTACACTATAATGGTAAGAATACATTATACACATCTCACTGTATACATGATATGGTAATCAAAAGTACCGCATAGTTGGTTCTAGGGAACCCACTATTACAACACCCATATGTGTGTATGATATACAATCAGTGATTGTTTTCAACCCATGACCTATTAGAGGTGGGTTTTGGGTATAATTATCTATCTTCCCTCATTGACGGCCCAATAGGGGTACCTTTGGAGGGAGGGAGTCATGATAAAGTGATATAATAGTTCTAGGTTGAGAGATATGATGAAGTTCAAAGGTATGAAATGTTTTAGATTGCATGGGTTGGTAGGGAAATGGTGTTATCTGAAATTAGTAATCAATGTATAAAAGGGAGATCATCTTGGAAATAGGTATTTAGGGCCCCTATCATCTGATTCATAGACCTTTAATTTTACTAAGTCTACTAAGTAAGTAATACCGGTTGTAAGGTAGAGACCTAGGAAAGGATCATGAATTATTTTTCTTTGCACCTATGTTTAAAATGGGTGGGAATTGATATTAAATTAAAAAATAAATAAATAAATAATGAATTAATATTAAACATTATATATTCTAGGTTCAAGAGTCCCTAACCATTTTTTCTTTTGCGGGTATAGATCTAGGTTGACATCCTCATCAGGTTTGTCCTGAGGATGATTACCAGGACGTGGAAAAAAATCACCATAGAGTAGAGGCTAAAAATGATGACACTTGGGAGAGGATAGTCCATGATTTTTAATTCCATAGTCTCTAGAAGTATGATAGATCCGTTTCAGATACAATTATATAGGACTGGTTGGAGAAGGTGGAGATAGACTTCAGTTCGATCTGTTCTTGGAAGGAGAACTGAGTTTCACCAGCGGTGATGATGCCATGTGGTGCAGTGAGGAAGTGTTGGTTCTTGTCCCTTAAGGATTTTGAGGATTTGAAAATATCATGAGAGAAGTTTTGAAACCAGTCCCAAGTAGGTTTCTTCACTTGTGAAGGTATGACATCCCTCATTTTTATTACATAATTTTCATTACATTTTACAAAAGAGGATCTTTAAATTTTAGTGTCTTGGAAATCAGAAACAAAAAACATGAAAACATAAAACATTATTTTAAATACCCTTGAAAATATTCTTGAAAAGTTCATCCTATTTACAATTACTACATCTCATAACCTGGAGACATACATCCAAGGAAAGGGTGAGTAGGAGGCCTAGTAAGGAAAGAAAGTGAAATAGTTTACATGTGAACTTGAGCAATATCAATAAGATCATGGAGATAAAGAGATATATCATAATAATAACTTGAAACATAACTTGAAAATGTGGATATAACATTTAATTTATACATTCATGAACATATCACCAAGTTATATCACCAAGGTGTCATAAAAAAAATTACCAAGGTTATTCACCAAGGTAATGTAAAACTTGTCATCTCTAGAGATTAAATTCTTTACCCAATGCATTAGAGTGATATCAGAGCAAAACCTTAATATGTATTTATTTCCATGTGATCCACATAGATCATAATCATACATTTCATAAATAACCCAAAGAGAATAAAAGAAATGGGTTTCATATCAAAATCATGACGTTTTAAAAAGTGATTAAAAATAAGATCATTAAGTCATTTATAACCCATAGAAATGGAATAAGGGTTATATGTATGTCAAATCAAAAATAAAATATATCAATTTTATGTATTTATGAATACCCCTATAAATAAAATAAGTTTGGGTATTCATATAAAGAAAATAAGAGAATTTCAAAATTTCTACAACATAACGGCTATATAACATGGTTTTAGAAAACAATAAAAAGAGTGGGGAAAAGGGTATCACATCCATAAATGAATCATTTTAAAGTATTGGTACAGAATAAAATAGAAATAAGATCATGGTGTGGATATTTGAATGACATACCACATGAAAAAAACTTGAAAAAAGCGAAAATGTGATTTCTTTTATGAAACTTCGGCAGCCTAACGACGTCACTTAAAATTTCAGAAAATCAGTTGATGAGAGTGGAAAGGGTATCTCATAATTTGGACATGAAATTTATAGTAATAAGAATATATAATAACATACCCCAACATAATAAGATGGAAACTAGAAGGCATAACATAAAGGAAGTCATGACTTAAAAGAGAAGGGTGAAAGGTTCCCTTACCTTGAAGAGTGACTTCAAAAACTCAAAGGTTGGGACCTTGGGGGGATTGAGGGATAATTGGGAGGACTCCTTGGAAGTTAAAAGACCAGAGATTCATTGAGGATGATTTTTTAATGAAATCAATGAAGGGATGGCTTGATATTTATAGCAAAAGTGAGGAAATATTTTATTAATTTCTAAGGGACACCTCGTCGGTGGTATTTGAAAAACCATGGGATTTCCCAAAGTATTTTCCCATTGTATTAGACACTTGGGACACCTCATAACATATAATACTCTTCACAAGTCTACCAGAATTATTACATCCTTAATGATGTCATTAATCACAGCAAAACTCAAAACTGTAATTTTATTATTCATCGAAAAACAAAACATTTTATAAAAATATCATAAATTCACCCAAACCTAATATCAATGCTCTGAATTCAAAAATAAACTCCATTTTATAAAAACAATTTTCTAAATATTTTCAATTTAATTTTTAAATAAAAACATTATTTATTCAAAAAAACAACTCTAAAACCATAATTCGTTTTGTAAAACCATAAAAAAGTAATCAAGGTCCCATAAAATTATCGTATAAACATAAAAAATAAAGTAACAATATATGATTACATTTTTTGAAAATAAATTTCCATTTTAAATTATTAAATTAATCATAAAATTATAAATAAAATATTTATGACATACAAAAATACCAATATTTATATTATGATCATTTTCACTTTTAAGATGTCCAAATTGTATTTATACATTCATGGGTGACGTTTCTATTTTTTGGCTGATTTACTATTCATTACTATTCATAATGGTATGTTACTATTCCCCAAAAAAATATTTTGATCTTATTTATCCACATTTTTCACCCTTATTACAACCATGTAGGACCGATTTTTGAAAATCATTTCACAGAAAAAGTTATTTAATAATAAAATATTTTTTACTATTCATAAAAATAACACTATTCATCAAGAAAACACTATTCATCCAACAGTATTCATCAAATAAAAAACTATTTATAAAAAAAAAATTGATACTTCTTAGAAAACTTCTAAAAATTCAGCCTATATTAATTTTGACATTTTAAATTCAGAAATGAGGATTGTTTAACCATAATAATTCTCTAAATATGAGAAATTTATCTTTTAAATATAAAAATAAATATTTATTAAAAAATAGCGGATATAAAAGGAATACTGAAATTGCATAATGAAATTTCTGACACTTAAAAATATAAAATTATTTTATCATTTACATTTAAAAGGGGAGTTTTAATGATATAATTTAATTAAAATAATAATTATTCCATTTACCTTAATTTCTTATGATAATTATATCATTTCTGAAAACTACAATTTGGGTCTGAATTTATTCGACGTGCTTCTATTTTAAAACATAATAAAAAGTTATTAGGAGTAAAGAGATCCATAAATAAAAGAAGTTCATTTTTTTGGGTCATTACAATCTTCCCCCGTTAAAAAAAATGCGTCCTCGCAATTTTATCTTATTGGAAATTTATTATTATTAGGAAAATTATAATTATAAATTAATTTCATGCCTTAAAAAATATTATTATTTAATAACAATTACATTTCTCTATAAATCCTTCATAATTATTCATAAAAAGCTTATGATTAACCAAACATATCCCTCGAGAGTGTCAAACCAGAAGTGTAGTAAGACCTGTTGTCGTATACCAGGATACCCCGGGTTAAGCCCAAAACCCCTTGTTGGAGTTTTCACTCCTAGGTACATCTGTGCCACAACCACATCCACTTCTTCGTATCCAGATAGAGATTTATTTGTTCGGAAACAACTTACTTAATATTTCAACAAAATATCAGGAAGTTTTCTTGTATTTAAACTTTTCTATAGGGTTCTGCCTAAAGTTTTCATATCCTAATTTCCATATATAACTAAATTATCCTTTGATACCAACTATGGAATCTATCCTTTTTATTACATTACTTTTCATTACATTTTACAAACATAGGATCTTTAACGTTTAGTGTCTTGGAAATCAGGAACAAAAAACATGAAAACATAAAACATTTTTTTAAATCCCACTGAAAAGATTCTTGAACAGTTTATCCTATGTATAATTACTGCATATCATAACCTAGAGACATACATCAAAGGAAAGGGTGATCAGGAGGCCTAGTAAGGAAAGAAAGTGAAAAGGTTTACATGTGAACTTGAGCAATATCAATAAGATCATGGAGATAAAGAGGAATGTCATAATAATAACTTGAAACATAACTTGAAAATGTGGCTACAACATTTAATTTATACATTCATGAACATATCACCAATTTATATCCCCAAGGTGTCATTAAAAAATTACCAAGGTTATTGTCACACCCGCCTTCTTAAATTAATTTTTATTTTTTTAATTCTTGGCTTCGGGTCCTCGTGCCTAGGTCCAGGCAGGGTCCCGAATTAATTTTTTTTATTTAATATTTTAGCGGGTTTCAGACCCATGCGCGGTCATTGTACGGTGGGCGGTAGCCACGCGATCATCCCAGGTGTTTGTGAGGATGCCCAAGTGATCTAGATTGAGGCATACAACTTGCGCGCGATTTATTAAGTTGTGCGATGAGCGTGCAGTGACTCGGTTTTCAGAATAAGATAAATAAATAGATTAGAATTTAAAAAAAATTAATTTAAATAATGCTCGATAATGATAATAATAATATTGTGTTGTTATTATTATTATTATTATTGTTATTGTTAAGAATATTAATGTTATTAATGATATTATTATTATTCTTATTATTGTTATTTTTAGTTTTATTAATGTCAGTATTATTATTATTATTATTATTATTATTGTTTGTATTATTATTATTATTATTCTAGTGTTATTATTATTATTATAATAAAATGGAAAGAAAAAAAGTAAGACCCTAATCGCTACCCGTACCCCCCTTTTTTCCTTATTCCTCGCCGCAGGCCGCACCCCCTTCCCCGACCGCACTGCGAGAGCCCCCCCCCTCCTGCCTTCTCCTCTTTGCACCTCGCGCTCCCAGTCTACCAACCAGCCCTAGCGGCCATCTCTGCCTCACCCTGCGCCTGCCTCGCCCAGCCGCCTTCGCCCAATGCTGACCTTGCCTCGCCTCCTTGCTTCGACATGACTCGCCGCACTAGCTACCTTCAGTAACCCTGCCTCGCATGTGCCACGCTTCCCAACCACCGCATCTCCAGTGAGGTTGTGCCCCAGCCTCCTGCGGTCCGACCAGCCCACCTCCGGCCTCTAACCTTCTGGCTGGCGCACATCGGACCAGCCCGCTTCGCCCTGCCGTATCTCCAGCCTCCCGCACTCTCACCCTTTTCCTTGCACTAGCCAACAGTGCACCCGTCAATTGGAACCCCCTCGGTGGTCTCCCTTTCTGGCGCACACCCCTGCTCACGACCCCCTACCATGGTTTGATCCTTTTTCCTTGCTTTTGGGTGTTTTTCTTAAAAGTGACCAAACCCTAACGTTTTGGGTGTTGGTTTGGGAATTTTTCTAGTTTTTTTAGGTGTGTGGTTGGTCCACAGCATGTTGTTCCTCCTCCCACTGAAGTTTCATCATGCCCACTCTTTCTTTGAGGTAAGTGAATCCATAATTTTCTTTTCCGATGCATTTCCACGATGGTTGGTTCTTCAATTATAATTATTATTTTTATTTGCAAATTTGTTTTTCACCATTTTCATATCCCTAATTATACTTTCATGACATTTATATGTTTTTAGAATTTGTTTAAGAATGTCTTTTTATGTGACTCTTTAGTTATGATTTTGTATTGGTTCATTTAGTGTTTTCGATTAAAATTCATATATGTGGTCAAGCTGAATTTGTTTCTTTAGGTGCCAAATATTGTTTTGATTTTTTTAATATTATTCACACCTCTGATATATCTATAGTTTGATGCTAAAGGTAGTTTCATGTTGGTTAAATTTATTAAGGATAGATTTCTATTGTGATTCTTGGGAGTTTCCTAGGTTTGAGGTACCTAGGATGTCTTGGAAAATATTGTTGCTCTTTTAAAATAGAAAGATGCTTTTTATGAAATGTTTTTCTCTTTGTGATTTTTGTGATGATGTTTTTGGTAGGTGAATTTGGTTTGGATATTTTCAAAGCTTGTGTGTGTGTTAAAATGCTTGGAAAGTGGGTTTTATGGTCTTGTTGGGGTAATTTTGTATTTTTTTCAAATGTTCTCGATGGTTGGGTTTGGTTTCTAAATCAAACGATGACTTTGTGGAAAGGGTTTTCAAATGTTCTATTGGGTGTTTAGTGTACCATTGGATGTTTTTTCAATTTAAGGTGACACATGAAAAATGGTTTTCTCATTAAACCTCAGTGACTTAAATGGTTTTTGGTTTTTCCAAATGAAGTTGGTTTCCCTTGGGCGATTTCTAAGGAAGGATTTAAATCTGTTCTTTAAAGCATGGTCATTTGCCTTTGAAATGTGTTTTAAAGTGAGTTTTAAAGGTTTTATAAAAAAATTCATTGGAGACTTTGGACATAAATGTTCATTTAGTAGTGGTAAAATGATTTGGCATGCGTTTTGGAACTCAAGGGACCGTTTGGTACTTTTGACCCAAGGTAAGTGTTTATACTAACTTTGAATGGAGATTGTGTTTTGGAAAAAGGGTCTGCCCGATTGGAAACTTGAAACATTTTATAAAATGGTTTAAAGGTTAAATGGTGTTACGACCCAGTTGGCAATTTGTTAATGTGAAATGTTTGAATGTGTATTTGGGGGCACTCCTGTCTAGGTTAACCCTTTATGGGTGAACGCATAGGAAGCATTCGTGTTTGAGGTAGCAAAGTGTGATGAGATGAGTCACGCGTGTGAGGGCCTTTTTACTTACACAGTATTATTATCACCACCGTGGGTTCCTAGGCGTCTTTTAGATGATCGAGTGACGGTTGGCGACCAACCCCAATTAGATGGGTTGGTACCCCCTAGATTTGTTTTTAGGCCAGGCGGGCTTTTCCACTGGATTGGTCAGTTGGGGTGGCCAGTTGGTTATATACTTAGGAGCTTCACTATACGCCGATAGGTGGTTCCAAAACCGAGTACGTCCAGGGGTCTTCTAGGGATGTTTAGGATCACCCATGGTTACTGGATTATTTACATTGCTTGTTTACTTTCCATTGCACTTGTTTATTATTAGTTTTCACATTTTACTGGTTTTACTCTGGCCCAGTTTTGGTACATTCTATTTTTTATTTTTTTTATGAAGTGTCAAATGATTTTAGAAATGGTATGTAACATGTTTTGTATTTTAAATGGGGAAAACACATTGTTTACTTTAAAATGTAAAAACCCTACTTTTATATTTGTATTTCAAACTTGTGTCATTGGATTGTTTTGGGAAAGAAAATTCTTGGATTCTATGGTTATTTTTTGCATCCCTACTGAGTATCTAGGTGCTCACGCCTATCATATTCTTTAATTTACAGGTTTAGTTCTTGTTCAGGTTCCTGGTTCAGCTACTCAATGTTGGATCTGGCTTGAGTCTGAGTTGGGTGGTGACCTAGAAGGTCACAAGGAGGTATTCTCAGTTTTATTTTCTTTTCGATGCTAGTTTTTTTATTTTTATTATCAGTTTTGTTTATCTGTTTATCTTTTATTCATGGGCCAAATGGTTCCCAATAGTTAAGTTTGGATGCCCGATACTGGTTTCCAGCCTATGGGGATCAGGAATGCCCTTAGGGCCATGTCGCAGACCAACTCGGGTGACCAGTTCATGGTCAAACCGGGTTGGTTCAAGACAAAATGGTATCAGAGGAGGTTCCTGTTATTTGGGGTGTCCGATAGATGGAGATTAGGAATCAGGACTTGAGAGGTAGGTACGAGAAGGAAGTCATGAACCATTTCCCATTCCTAACCTTGAATCACCAGGGGTAGTCCGGGATTTGAGTCTTGTCTCTTTGTTTTGGATTGAGGGATGACAATGGAGGCAATCCGGTGTCATGTCGTGACCTCACATGGAGTAGTGACCCATGTGGAATCTGAGTGCATGGTTTAAGTTCCTCCTAGTTGTTAAATCTTATTTGGGGCATGGCCCACTACCATGTCGCCAATTTAAGGATGAATTCTAGTTCCTCATCCTGATGGTCTGTTGTAAGTTGGGTTTTTTTTGTTTTGATTGATGTAAGTATATTTTTGAAAATGAAAAGGGGAAGTGATTTTTGGAAAATTGAATCTGGTTTGAAAACTTGGTTGGTATTTGGAAAGTGGTCTTGAAGGATGGCAGTTTTGAAATCTAAAAGGGAAAGGGGATTTTGAAAGAGTAAATTTTGTGTTGTGTTTGTATCTGTTTGGATTTTGAGCTTGCTTTTTTTGGATGAAATCACTTTCATTGATGTTGCTTCAGTTTGATATTGGTTTTGGATTTGTGTTTGACATGTTGTTCATAAAATGCCACCCAAAAAGGTCGACAAGGTTTTCGATAAGTCATCCCCAGTTTTGGGTCCTTCTCGAACATTTCTTATCTTTCACGGTGATCAGGGTCCATTAGAGGTAATAGAGTGGCTTGAAGAGGTCGAGTGTGTCTTTAGAAAATTGGGAACTTCCGAAGTTGTCAGAGTGCATGCCATCTTGGGTTTGTTTGAAGGTCCAACTCTGGACGAATGGGAGTGGGTTTCCCCACCGTTAATGCAAGTTGGGATGACATGGAATGTCTTTAAGTCCGTCTTCATCCAATGGTTCATACCTGAAGAAGTGAAGACAAAGAAAAGGGAAGAGCTTATGCGTATTCAACAAAGCAAACAGACAGTGAAGGCATATGTTGACCATTTCAAGGAGCTTGTGTCCTTTTCTCCGGATGTAGTGTCACAAGATTTGATGAAGACTTATCTCTTCATCGGGGGTCTTTGTCCAAAGATCAAGGAGCAGGTCCTCCCTTCTGAGGACCATTATTTTGAGAAGCTGGTGGATGAGGAATTTTTAGCTGAGTTGGTCTCTAGAGCCCATATGGTTAGAAATCTAGCGTATCCGGTTTATTGCAAAGGTTCCCCATATGGAGAGAAAGGTGTGCTAGAGGGACCAATTCTTAAATAGTCCTCTCTAGTGGTTTTTACTTTCAGTTCATCGGACTGTTCAGTGGTGTGCCACCAGTGTGGCCGGTTCAGGCACGTGAAGCCATCATGTTGCATCCCTTCGAAGACGTGCCATCATTGAGGATGTCTGGGCCATCTAGAGAAGTTTTGCAGGAATCATCACCTAAAGAAGACGTGGTGACTGAATAAATTCTAGTGCCTAACCGTGAGGTAGGAGATTCTTTAACCATTAGAGCCCTAGTCACAAGTCTTGGGGTGAAGCTCGCACGCAGTCAGGAGTTGTCGGGGGTGTGAAGCCTCGGTTTGGGTCTTGTGTTCCATGTTGGTGTGGGAAACATTTAAAGTCTTTTGTCCCTTTTTTCTGTCGTTAAAGTCTTGAAGTTGTTTTAAGTTCATTGTTTCATCATGGAGTTATGATATGTATGTTCTATGGTAATCCAAATAGTTTTGTTTATCTGATTAGGGCTCTTTGAATCATGCGTTTTTCTTAAAAGTGGGTTCGACCATCATATGAGTTGATCTCGGTTTAGTTGTTTTTGTTTGGAGGTGTAAGTTCCTATAGAGGATTCAAGTCTTGTAGTTATTATTGGGTGTATTACTGATATTAAATTCTTCTCGGAGGCATTGTTTTCTCGTGCTATAAAGTTGGTTTGGATCGGCTGGGAGTTCCCGTGTTGACCCCCTTTCCAGGGTGATATGCTGGGTGTTAATTTCCTGCATCAGTTGAGTTCTTGTGGTGGGGAGAACCCTCTCGTGTTCTCCCATTCTCTTGTGTTGTGCTTTTTTTTGGTTTCAAATGGGCATGAATTCTTGTTTTGTCCATTGTTCAGCTGGGTGACTTTTTGGGTGTAGAAAGTGTCTATGGTGGGGAGAATTGTCACACCCGCCTTTTTAAATTAATTATTATTTTTTTAATTCTTGGCTTTGGGTCCTTGCACCTAGGTTCGGGCAGGTTCTCGGATTAAATTTTTTCGTCGTTTAATATTTTAGTGGGTTTCGGACCCGTGCACGGTCACTACACGATGGGTGGTAGCCGCGCGATCATCCCAGGTGTTTGTGAGGATGCCCAAGTGATCTTGATTGAGGCACGCAACTTGCATGTAGTTTATTAAGCTGTGCTACGAGCGCATGGTGACTCGGTTTTCTGAATAAGATAAAGAAACTGATTAAAATTTAAAACAAAATAATTAAAAGAATGCTTGATAATAATAATAATATTGTGTTATTATTATTATTATTATTAAGAATATTAATGTTATTAATGATATTATTATTATTATTGTTATTCTTAGTTTTATTAATGTTAGTATTATTATTATTATTATTATTATTATTATTATTCTGGTGTTATTATTATTATTATTATTATTATTATAATAAAATGTAAATAAAAAAAATTAAAACCCTAATCGCTACCCGCACCCCCCCTTTTCCCTGTTCCTCGTCGTGGGCCGCACCCCCTTCCTCGACTGCACTACACGAGCCCCCCCCCCTCCTGCCTTCTCCCCTCCACACCCCGCGCTCCCAGCCTGCTGAACATCCCCAGTGGCCACCGGCGCCTCACTCAGTGCCTGCCTCACCCAGCCGCCTTCGCCCAGTGACAGCCTCACCTCGCCTCCTTGCCTCGACCCGCCTCGCCGCACCAGCTGCCTTTGGCAACCCCGCCTCACCTGCACCACACTTCCCGACCGCCGCACCTGTTGAAAAAGTGGGTTCCCTAGACCCAACTATTATGTGATTTTGATTACCATATCGTGTATAGAGTTAACTATGCATGATTTCATCTTACCATTATAGTGTATAATTTTCTGCATCCACTATTAAAATGGTAATGTCCAAAGATTAATTGTCGTATCGAAAGGTTATAGCAGATCCCAGGATATAATGAGAACCTCTATATACTATGACATTAATCTTAAATATACGTTTTATAGTCTAGATACATCTTACTGATTGGACACAGTAGATTTTTGACTATCAGGTGCTGGGGGCTCATAAGCATTGATACTTCTTCTCCTGAAGTTCGCACTTGGTGATCTCTAGTAGTGAGATCATGAGGACTGACCCGCAAATAGGAACTCCACATGTTTTGGGTGTCATTGGATGTTCCTATCTATGATCATGTGAAATGGACTCCTGACTTGAGATCATTACCAATGTATGTCATTTGATTGAATACTTTGATGCAAGATGAAAACCATGGCAATGAAGTCGTGGCGAGGTAGTTTGTGTCGGGTGTGTCATTGGTGGCATGACATTGGTTGAATGGTCAAGAAAGGATTTGTCGCTTCTGGGTTATGGAAGTAATATATCTCAGGCCATGTTGATATGGATGGCAATACCTTTATAAGACCATGGCCATGGCAGTCAAGGGTAAATCCTTCCAGTTAAATCAACAAACTATAAAGTAATAAAAGGGCGATGACACATGAGTGCGTACTGTTTTATGAGATATTACGGACAAAGAGATTATATTACATAGTGCGTGTTCGTAGGTTGGTTTTCGCTGCTGTGACAATCCTTATTTCTTCAGGGGCCATAATGGGTTGCTAGATCCCGCTCTTGGTCTATGAATACTATTCACAGCTGTCGAAATAAGGGCCTAGAGGGTCACACACAATATCATATTCAAGAATCTTCCCTATTTAGTTGAATATGATTTTTGGACATGGTGGGCCCCGCCACAGGGGTCTGGGATTTTCCCAAAGTTAAATGATCACCAATGCAATAAATAAATTCATATTATTCGAGTTTAGAATAATGAGTATTGAATTTATTTATTAAATGTATTTATGAGATTTAAGTAAATACATATAAAAATATTAATTGATGAATATTAAATTATTCAAGGTTCAATTAATATTTATGGGAGCGATGAGTCGAGTGAATGACTCAATTATTATCGTGTAATATATTTTAATATATTACAAGTAAATGTTAATAATATTTATGACTGAGTGTAGTAGTCATAAATGTCACTGATAGTGCGTTAAGTATTCGGGGCCGGCAAGGCGATACCGGGTATTTTATTGTGCACTATAAATAGAAGAGGAGGGGCATTTTCTAAATACTATTCATGGATTTTATCTCTCCACTCCTCTCTCCCACATTCTAGAGAGATATTCTCTAGATCCAAGGATCTCGGATGAAGATTTCTCTCGGGCATCACTAGCGATGCGATGCGGTGGTCATTGGAGCGTCGAAGGCATCTTCTCAAATCCGTGCTAGCACCCGGATTACGATGAATGGCGCTCCAGCGGATTCCTTGTAGCGCGTGTGGACGATCTAGAGGAATTCAGCTTCAGATTCTTCGAGCAGTGATCACCAACGATGAGCAGACGTCGTGTGTGGATTCAGATCTAAACCAGGTATTTTATGGTTTATGTTTGTGCTTAAAACCCTTCACGCGTGGTCCTCGGCTTTGACCGCGCTGCTTTTCACCGACGTCGGAAAGTTCACGGCGAACGACGGTGGAATTTTTTTAAAAAACCCACCTGTTTGGGGTTTACCCTGCACGCCCGGTTCCAACAACTGGTATCAGAGCGAACGCATGTCGATTTTATGCCAAATTTTTTTAATTTGCATTAAAATATAAAGAGGATGTCGATATGGTCCCAATGCCACAGACAGAATCCGAATCGAACATCAGATGGCCATTCTGCAGCCATCCGAAGTTTCGAACTCAAATTTGGGATTAAATTTCGGTGATGTTTCATATTTCGACCAGAAATCCCGTGGTCGAAATAATCATCGGAAAAACAATTTTGATATTAACTTATTAAAATTAATTGTATTGTTATTATAATAATAAAATTAGTTGATTTTATTATAATAATAATACTAATTTTATTATAATATTAATATTATTATAATATTAATTTTATTTTTCCAAAGCCTAATATAGGATTTAGATATATATAGATGCAAGACTTGTAAAAGTGTGGGAGACCTTCAAACAAAATGTGGTAAAGGGAAAAGAAAGACTTGCAAAGCAAGTCTATTTTTTTGAAAAAAAGGGGTGTTGGGGTGGACTTGAAAAAGCAAGTTTAAATGAAATAAAAAATAAAAAAAGGATGGGTCGATGGCCTGCATGTGCAGGCCATGATTTTTTTTGGGGACCTTATCTCCCCGACGCACTGTAGCACACCCGACCATCTCCTTCTTCGTCGCGCAACAGCAGTGCACACCCTCAGGTAGTGGCCTGCCTCTAGCCAACCTTGGCCGGGTCCTCTCCCATGCGCAGAGGAGCCACCTCCTCCCTCAGGCCCTGCATCCTTCCTCTCTCCTGCGGAGCAGGAAGCCCGCCTCTCCCCAAGCCACTCCGGTCTCCACTGTTTCTCGCCACCTCCGACCCCATGCAGCAAAGCGCCGCAACACACTGCTCCTGCACCCTACTGTACTCACCACTCGCAGGATACCCAGCGGCTCCCTCTCAGTAACCACCTCCTGCAGTGCGAAGCGGCCACGAAGGCCGCCTCCTTCTCCCCGTCGCGCAGCAGCGCACCCAGGCAAGGCGCCGACAGGCCGCCGCCTCCCTTGTTCACTCCGCCACGCACATGGCCAGGCTGGCGGACTCCCTCCTTCCCATGGCACCTCCTCCGCAGGAGAACCCAGACACCTCCCTTAAGGCCATCCCATGCGTCGCACTGCATGCGCCTCACGCTTGCTAGCCAGAACAGGCCGCTGGACCACCTGGCCACCTGCCTCACCTCCCTCGAGAGAGCCGGTGCACCCAGGTGCAAATAGGAAGCAGCGTCATCGAGACCGGACCTGGACTCCCCCTGTAGCAGCTGTAGCCCACACCTCCCCTTCACCGTACTGTAGAAGCAGCGTACTACCTAGGCGCAGCGGCGGCCCCGGCCAGCCCTCTCCGAGCCTGCCCAGAAGCAGTATGCTACTCCACCAAAGCCGCTAGGCCGGTGACTCGCTTCCACCCTTCCCGGTCCAGCTGCTGGCGGCAGAGCCGCTCTTCACCCAAGGCCGGCCTCCTCTGGAACAGTGCAGCGGGTGCGCACCACCGTGAGGTACTTTTTTTTTCGGGTTCTTTTTGGTCTTCACATGCTGGATTTTCCTTGCTATGTGACCGGGTGGCTCTGCCCAGCCAGAAACGAGCATGGGCGGACCTGCTCGGTCTAGAACAACCTCGCACGGGGACGACATAGTCCTGGATGGGCCTGCGCAAGTTCGCCCCGACCCGCACAGGCCCTTCCCGGGGTTTATGGGGCTTGAGTATTTAATTTAATCAAAGATTAATTATAATAATTAATTTAATTACATTTGAGAATTAAATTAATTAAATATTAATTTTTGGTTATTAAAATTTAATGCGGTGTGATTAATTTAATTGGGAGATTAATTAAATTAATTAATCAATTTAATTTTTAGTTTTTAAAATTAAATGAATTAAACGGGACCGAACGACGTAAATATTGAATTAAAATTAGAGTGAAATTTTAATTCAATAAAATAATTCCCTCAAGTTTATTTTAATGCAAGTTTAATTTTTATTATGCCCTTATTTAATATACGCAAGTTTAATGCATGTATGACTGATCATGAGCTGAGACCTACCAATGCATGTCTGGTGTTTATTTATTTTAATTTATTTATTTAATTATTGCATGGTTTGTAATAATTATTTTAAATTAAAAAAGAGATCTGCGTGTCGTCTCAGAGTCATTATATGTATAAGGGCCTGCGCACCCATTCTCAGAGTTGTATATTTATACCCCGAGACCCCCTCGCCTGCGTGTGAGTACGATTGTATAATGATGCGACGACCAGTGACGCATTTCGCGCCAAGTGAAGGTGACACACCAGACAGGAGTTAGATGCATTGGATGAGTAGACATTACTATTTAAGTTGCAAGCCATGAGACTAAAGGTATTTACCCCTAGGGTTTCGGTTGGTCCGTTATTCACTCAACGGATCAACCAATTGTACCAGCTCATGATCAGGTGTTCATTTTATTTCTACATGGTTTATTATTTTTGTGCATGTGTAATTTATTGCGCGATCACATAGTATAATAATAAACAAGCATGCAAGATAAAATGAACATGCGACACGATGAAATTTCTATTTCTTGCATGATCATTTGTGAGTGAGATCACATAATACGTGCTTATAAAATTAGAAAATGATTTTTTTCGTCACACTAAAAATAATAAAACCCTCAAAAATATATTAAGTCTTAACAACCTTCCATCATTAAAATTTGGACAAAACCAACTGTTTGAGGTGCCGGTTCATGCCTTAGCTGAGGGTGCCTCTTACTACTGGGGAGTCCTTATAAGAATGATGGGTCGACTTAACTAAAGTGATAGTAAGGATTAGCCCTAGCTAACTTGCTATCATTTTAGAGGCAAGCGTTGAGTAAATCAAATTTTGATTTTAAGAAGTTGGGACTTCACTCAACAGATCAAGGAACCGCAAGTTAAAGCGGTCGGCCAGCCAAAAGCCTACCTAGAACCCTCCAAGTAGTGGCGTAGCCTTATCTTGTAGACTATAAGGGGTGGTTCCAGGATCCTTTCCACTAGAATACTCAAGTGACAGAGTATTCCGATTCTAGCACAGAGGGTTCCTAGAATCTGATAAAATAGTGGGAGACATAAAATAATTTAAGTAATTAATCAAAATGTCTAAACTAGTAATCCAGATAAAAGGCACTCATCTGCTAAAATTTATTTTTGTAGAAAAATGGAAAGTTATACCACAATATTAAAACTGCAATATTATAATGGACAAAGTAAATGTCCATAGTGACATGAGTATCCATGAATAGTACAGGCGCGTGCGCATAGTACTATGATATAGAAAACGTAATGTGTTAGTGTCCCCAACACTGTTAAACTACCTCAAGAAACGAGGTTGAAAATTACTTATAGGAGACTAATATACAAAGCATATGATAGTTATATCATTATGGTTTCATCAACATCCGGTGTCATTTGCGGTCGCTACACCAGGACATAGATGATATAAAATAAAGTCTCATCTCTGAGATGTTTGCAAGGAGAAAGTGAAGCAATGATATGAATAAGGTGAAGTTTACACGAGCATGTGTAAATTTAAAGATTGATCATGATCTTTAAATATCATTTTCACCACATTACTCAAGTTTCGTTTTAAGTTACAAAATGAACAAGTATTGAGTAAACACTTCATTACCTATCCAGGTAAGGTTCGCCAAGTGAATAAGAATAAAATACAATTAAGCTTTAATTATTATGGCGGATAAATTGAAAGACAATGTGAAAAGGTCAAAGGCATTTAATGCCAATGACACATTCACGACACCCTTCAATTAATGAGGTATTAACAATGGTTATATGAATTTCATATTATAAAATAATGCTACGGAAGTTTAAAAGCAATAAACTGATTTAAAGAAGCAGGTTTCCACTTCTACATCAGGCATATTCATCAATGTGATGTTTCCTTTTACTACTTGGATATTAAATACAATATTCTGGTATCATATGTGTATTCTAATACGATAAACAAGTTGGTATAGAAACCTTACTAAAAGTTAGGTGTATTCTCCAAATAGGCTGTGAAAGGGTGATACCTAGGCCAGTGGTGAGAAGTACACGACTTCTTTAATTTCCAAGTGAAAGATTTGTGTTGAACTATTGTTGAGTATAACCACAAACATTAATCTCATGTGTCCTTGGACGCAAGGAGACAATCTTTCAGTTTCTGAAATGAATGTTGTTTTTGGAAAACTCAATCACTAGTTCAGTGATACATGAATTATAGGCAATTAGTGATGAATATAAATGTAAGAATTATACCCAGTTGTGACAGGATAATTCTTTTTCAAGTAATACTAAAAATGGACATCATGAATATGCCAAGTATGGTATTTAGGCTCGGCACAGCTAAATACTTTTGGTATTATCAATGTCTTTAGTTTGGGAAAAGAATCCTTTAGAAATAAAGGTACGTCACAAAGCTTTTGGAAATAGTTCAACACGAAAGTGCAAACTATTCCAAGTATAAGCTAGAGGTATATATACTTCATGAGATTATTTTAAGTAATTAAGGAATATCAAAGTGAATTATTTTCATGGTCAGGAGATATGAGTTTCTTCGGGTTGGGATACCGAAGAATATCTCGACCAAGAATTCATCAATCATGATAATGTAGCATGGAGCAATTACTAAACGCACATTACCTCATCAACATCACAACATTGATGTTAAGAAGGAGGATTGATGATGAAGTCTTACATGTCAAAATTGATCAACAAACATGTAGCGTGGAGCAATTCCTAAACGCATATGTTATACATCAAAATATTGATGTAAGTAATATCAATGTTGGAACTAGTAGAAACTTCCATTATATTTCATGAAATGATTTGAAAATAAAAGCGATATCCCACAACCATATGCCAACTATAATGACAAATGGATATCATATGAGTCGTAGTATGATGTAAACCCATTATGTCATAAGAACATGTGTTTGGATGCAAAGAGTTTGTTCGGATATAAACAAACTTGCGTCAAGACAAATACATTGTGAATTTAGTGTAATAATCCTAACAGTTGTTTAGGATGTTACAAGATAGAATAATAGGTAGTCAAGCAATATACTAAACTTCTATATAAGGATGCACATCTCTATTAGAGATAGTGGGAGCTATATTCACTTGTTTTTATTCAATTCTCAAGATGAACAAAATAGTTTTCATAGGAACTAGTTCCACAAGCGCATGCGGAACAAAGTTGTTCTAGAGACACATACCGTGTAGGAAGGATAAAACCATGGTGATGGTTTTTATATTCACAATGGTTGGTGATCTATTATTCAAAGTGAATAATATTTCCTACAAGTAAGCAGTATATGGAAATTAGATAAAATTGATAAGACCAACTAAAATTCAATTAATGGATTCCGTGTATCAAAGTAGGAAAGGGACTATTATTTTGAATATTATAGTGGGTATTCAAGTGAGTTGATACATGGATGGTACAAGTATAGTACCAATAAGGATCGATTGGTTTCACCAAGTTGTCATGCCTAAATCCGTTAGAATTTTACTTATCATAGATAATATCTATGATCAATTTATTTAGCATTGGATTTCATGACCCCAAATTATGGATGGTGTCTATACGATGCAACCAGAAAGGGACAGTCACATCACAGAATGCTAATAATGGTTGCAAGTTACTGAAATATGGTTTAGGATTAAAGTAAGCAACATGACCATATTATATACATTTAAAACAAATGTTTGACATGTGTCTACCAGAGGTTAGTGGGAGCGCTAAGGTTTTCCAATAAGAAATATGTTCTGTAACATATGGAAAACATACATTGGTCTGATAGTTAGTTAAGATCAAAATGAAATTTACTCTCTAATGATTGACTTAAAGTAACAACCTCAGTTCCAGGGAACATGATCTACTAAGGTAGATCTATAGGTTGCTTGGTCCTAGTCAATCGTACATATAATGACATTGTATTGAAAAATACATGTTGGAACAATTCAAGAGATGAATTGTTGCCTATGTCACAAGGCATAATCTCTCCATGTTGACCTGTCCGTGACATGGGAAGAGATAAATGTGGTGAGTTTAAATCCATACGTCGGAGCAATGGATCAATCACGTATGCCATGATATGTACAAGAACTGATATTGCCAAGGTATATTTTACAATAGGAAAATATCAGTCATATCCAGGAGCATTGCAAGGGATATAGTCAGAACAATCTAATTGTACTTCGGCAAGTACAAAAGATATGTACCTGGTAAGTGGAGAAGAAAGTATACTAGTTTTTGGGGATACAAACTAGTCTTCCATTGATCAATGTGATCTAGTATTGCAGTTAGGCTAAAGTCGATGAGCGAGTCAAGCTCATATAATCCTGTGGTGGCCATATCTACAAGACCAAGTACATTGCAGCTTCTAAGATATCTAAGAAGCAGTTAAATGCAATGATTTGTTCCAGTTCTTATAATCGCACCTGGTGAGAAAAGTATTATCATAATGTAGATTATGAAATTCTTACTAGCCAAGATGTCAAGTCATGATAGTGAAAAAAAAGGTATATACTCGGGATACCATCTCTAGAGAAGTTTTAATCAAAGAGATGAGGTCGCTATAGCAGAATAGCCACGCAGTAGAACCGTGGTAGACCCTTTATCTAAGGCCTTTACTCAGCAGAAACATGATGATCATCATGTGATTAGCTAACAAGTTTGGTTAGAAAGTTGTCTCTAGTACAAGTGGGAGTGTTGAAATTGTGGGTGCCCTAGACCCAACTATTATGTTCTTTTGATTACCATATCGTGTATAGAGTTAACTATGCATGATGTCATCTTACCATTATAGTGTAGACTTTTATGCATCCACTATTGAAATGGTAATGTCCAAAGATTAATTATCGTATCGAAAGGTTATAGCAGATCCCAGGATATAATGAGAACCTCTAGATACTATGACATTAATCTTAAATATACGTTCTATAGTCTAGATACATCTTACTGATTGGACATAGGAGATGTTTGACTATCAGGTGCTGGGGGATCATAAGCATTGAGACTTCTTCTCATGAAGTTCACACTTGGTGATCTTTAGTAGTGAGATCATGAGGACTGACCCGCAAATAGGAACTCCACATGTTTGGGGTGTCATTGGATGTTCCTATCTATGATCATGCGTAATGGTCTCCTGACTTGAGATCATTACCAATGTATGTCATTTTATTTCATACTTTGATGCAAGATGAAAACCATGGAAATGAAGTCGTGGCGAGGTAGTTTGTGTCAGGTGTGTCATTGGTGGCATGACATTGGTTGAATGGTCAAGAAAGGATTTGTTGCTTCCAGGTTATGGAAGTAATATATCTCAAGCCATGTTGATATGGATGGTAGTACCTTTATAAGACCATGGCCATGGGAGTCAAGGGTAAATCTGTCCAGTTAAATCAACAAACTATAAAGTAATAAAAGGGCGATGACACATGATTGCGCCCTGCTTTATAAGATATTACAGACAAAGAGATTATATTACACAGTGCGTGTTCGTAGGTTGGTTGTCACTGCTGTGACAATCCTTATTTCTTTAGGGGCCATGATGGGTTGCTAGATCCCGCTCTTGGTATGTGAATACTATTAACGACTATCGAAATAAGGGCCTAGAGGGTCACACACAATAGCGTATTCAAGAATCTGCCCTATTCAGTTGAATAGGATTTTTGGACATGGTGGGCGCCGCCACAGGGGTCCGGGATTTTTCCAAAGTTAAACGATCACCAATGAAATAAATAAATTCATATTATTCGAGTTTAGAATAATGAGTATTGAATTTATTTATTAAATGTATTTATGAGTTTTAAGTAAATACATGTAAAAATATTAATTGACGAATATTAAATTATTCAAGGTTCAATTAATATTTATGGGAGCGATGAGTCGAGTTAATGACTCAATTATTATCATATAATATATTTTAATATATTACAAGTAAATGATAATAATATTTATGAAATAGTGTAGTAGTCATAATTGTCATTGATAGTGCGTTAAGTATTCGGGGTCAGCGAGGCGATACCGAGTATTTTATTGTGCACTATAAATATAAGAGGAGGGGCATTTTCCAAATACTATTCATGGAGTTTATCTCTCCTCTCCTCTCTCCCACATTCTAGAGAAAGATGATCTGGATCCAAGGATCTCGGATGAAGTTCTCTCTCGGGCATCGCTAGCGATGCGATGCGGTGGTCGTTGGAGCGTCGAAGGCATCATCGCAAATCCGCGCTAGCACCCAGATTACGACGAACGACACTCCTGCGGGTTCCTTGAAGCACGTGTGGACGATCTAGAGGAATTTGGCTTCAGATTCTTTGAGAAGCGATCGCCAACGACGAGAAGACGTCATGTGCGGATTCGGATCTAAACCAGGTATTTTACGATTTATGTTTGTGCTTAAAACCCTTCACGCGTGGTACTCAGCTTTGACCGGGCTGCTTTTCACCGACGTCGACAAGTTCACGTCGAACAAAGGTGGATTTTTTTTTAAAAACCCACCTGTTTGAAGCTTCTGCTGCACGCCCGGTTCCAACATCACCTCTAGAGAGGTCATGCCCTGGCCTCCTACGGTTCGACCAGCCCACCTCCGGCCTCCAGCCTTACAGCCAACCCACATCCGACAAGCCTGCTTCGCCCTTTCGTGTCTCCGGCCTCCTACACTCTCTCCCTCCACCTTGCGCTGGCCAGAAGCGCACCCAAAAATCGGCGTGTGGCCCCTTAGTGGTCTTTTTTTCCAGTGCATGCCCCTGCTCATGACCCCCTACCAAGGTTTGCTCATTTTACCTTGATTTTGGGTGTTTTTCTTCAAAGTGATCAAACCCTAATGTTTCGAGTGTTGGTTTTGGAGTTTTTCTAGTTTTTTTAGGTGTACAGTTGGTCCACAGCAGGTTGTTCCTCCACCAACTAAAGTTTCATCATGCTCGATCTTGCTTTGTGGTGGAGAATCCATAATTTTCCTTTCCGATGCATTTCCACGGCGCTTGGTTCTTCAATTATAATTATTATTTTTATTTTATTATTTGTTTTACACCATTTTCATATCCCTAATTATACTTTCATGACATTTATAAGTTTTTAGAAATTGTTTAAGAATGTATTTTGATGTGAATCTTCAGTTATGCCTTTGTGTTGGTGCATTTAGTGTTTTCGATTAAAATTCATATATGTGGTCAAGCTGAATTTGTTTCTTTAGGTGACAAATATTGTTTTGATTTTTTTTAATATGATTCACAACTTTGATATATCTATAGTTTGATGCGAAAGGTAGTTTCGTGTTGGTTAAATTTATTAAGGATAGATTTCTATTGTGATTCTTGGAAGTTTCCTAGGTTTGAGGTACCCAGGATGTCTATGGAAAATATTGTTTCTCTTTTAAATTAGAAAGATGATTTTTATGAAATGTTTTTCTCTCTGCCATTTTTGTGATGATGTTTTCGGTAGGTGGATTTGTTTTGATATTGTCAAAGATTGTGTGTGTGTTAATATTCTTGGACAGTGGGTTTTATGGTCTTGTTGGGGTTGTTTTGTATTTTTTTTCAAATGTTCTGGATGGTTGGTTTTGGTTTCTAAATCAAGTGATGACTTTGTGAAAAGGGTTTTCAAATGTTCTGTTGGGTGTTTAGTGTACCATTGGATGTGTTTTCAATTGAAGGTGACACATGAAAAATGGTTTTCTCATTAAACCTCGATGACTTAAATGGTTTTTGGTTTTTCCAAATGAAGTTGGTTTCCCTTGGGGTGATTTATAAGGAAGGATTTAAATGTGTTCTTTAAAGCATGGTCGTTTTCCTTTGAAATGTGTTTTAAAGTGATTTTGAAAGGTTTTACAAAAAATGCATTGGAGACTTTGGACATAAAGGTTCATTTAGTAGTGGTAAAATGATTTGGCATGCGTTTTGGAACTCAAGTGCCCGTTTGGCACTTTTGACCTAAGAGAAGTGTTTATACTAACTTTCAAAGGAGATTGTATTTTGGATAAAGTGTATGCCCAATTGGAAACTTGAAACATTTTATAAAATGGTTTAAAGGTTAAATGGTGTGACGACCCGGTTGGAACTTTGTTAATGTGAAATGTTTGAATGTGTATTTGGGGGCGATCCTATCTAGGGTAACCCTTTATGGGTGAACGCATAGGAAGCGTATGTGTTTGGGGTAGGAAAGTGTGGTGAGATGAGTCACACGTGCGAGGGCCTTCCTACTTACACAGTATTATTATCACCACCATGGGTTCCTGGGCGTCTTTTATATGATCGAGTGATGGTTGCTGACCAACCCCGATTAGATGGGTTGGTACCCCTAGATTTGTTGTTAGGCCAGACGAGCTTTTCTACTGGATTGGTTAGTTAGAGTGGCCAGTTGGTTATAGACTTAAGAGCTTCACCATTTGCAGATAGGTGGTTCTGAAACCAAGTACGTCCAGGGGTATTATAAGGATGTTTAGGATCACCCATGGTTATTGGATTATTTACATTGCTTGTTTACTTTCCATTGCACTAGTTTATTATTAGTTTTCACATTTTACTTGTTTTACTCTGGCCCAGTTTTGGTACATACTATTTTTTATTTTGTTTATAAAATGAAAAATGATTTTGGTAATGGTATGTAGCGTGTGTTGGATTATAAATGGGGAAACATTTTGTTTACTTTAAAATGTAAAAACCCTACTTTTATATTTGTATTTAAAACTTGTGTCATTTGATTGTTTTGGGAAAGAGAATTCTTGGGTTCCGTGGTTATTTTTGGCATCCCTACTGAGAATATCGGTGCTCACGCCTATCATATTATTTCAGTTGTAGGTTCATTTCTTGTCCAGGTTTCTGCTTCATCTACTTAGTGTTAGATAAGGCTTGAGTCTGAGTTGGGTGGTGACCTAGAAGACCACAAGGATGTATTCTCAGTTTTATTTTCTTTCCGTTGCTAGTTTTTTTATTTTTATCATCCGTTTTTTATCTGTTTATCTTTTATTCATGGGAAAAATTATTCCCAATGGTTATTTTTTGATGCTTGGCACTGGTTGTCAGCCCATGGGGATCGGTAACACCCTTCGGGCCATGTCGCATACTGACTCGGATGACTGGTTCAGGGTCGACTTGGGTTAGTTCGTGACAGTTATTCACCAAGGTATCGTAAAACCTGTCATCTCTAGAGATTAAATTCTTTATCCAATGAATTAGAGCACTATCAAGGATCATACTTAATATTTCTTTATTTTCATGTGATCTACATAGATCATAATCATACATTTTATAAATAACCCAAAGAGAATAAAATAAATGAGTTTCATATCAAAATCATGACGTTTTAAAAAGTGCTTAAAAACAAGATCATTAATTCATTTATAACCCATAGAAATGGAATAAGGGTTATATGTATGTCAAATAAAGAATCAAATATATCAATTTTACATCTTGATGAATATCCCCAAATATAAAATAGGTTTGGGTATTCACATAAAGAAAATAATAGAATTTCGAAATATTTGCAGCAAAACGGCTATATAACATGGTTTTAGAAAATAATAAAAAGAGAGGGGAAAATGGTATCCCATCCATAAATGAATAATTTTATAGTATAGGGACAGAATAAAATATAAATAATATCATGGTGTGGATATTTGAATGACATACTACATGAAAAAGAAACTTGAAAAAAGAGAAAACATGATTTCTTTTACAAAACTTCGGTAGCCTAATAACGTCACTTAAAAATTCATAAAATCAATTGATGAGAGTGGAAAGGGTATCTCATTATTTGGACATGAAATTTATGGTAATAAGGATATATAATAACATACCCCAACACAATAAGATGGAAACTAGAAGACATAACATAAAGGAAGTCATGACTTAAAAGAGAAGGGTGAAAGGTTCCCTTACCTTGAAGAGTGACTTCAAAAAATCAAAGGTTGGGACCTTGGGGGGATTGAGGGAAACTTGGGAGGACTACTTGGGATGTAAAAGACCATATATTAGTTTAGGAGGATTTTTTAATGAAAGGAATGAAGGAATGACTTGGTATTTATAGCAAAAGTGAGGGAATATTTTATTAATTTCCAAGGGACACCTCATCAGAGGTATTTGAAAAACCATGGGCTTTCCCATGGTATTTTCCCATGGTATTGGCCACTTGGTACACCTCATAACATATATTACTATTCAAAAGTATACCAGAATTATTACATCATTAATGATGTCATTAATCACACCGAAACCCAAAATTGTAATTTTACTATTCACCGCAAATTTTTTTATAAAAATCTCATAAATTCACCCTAACCTAATATCGATGATCTGAATTACAAAATGAAATCCATTTTATAAAAATAATTTTCTAAACATTTTTAATTTAATTTTTAAATAAAATCATTATTTATTAAAAAAACAACTTGAAAACTGTAATTCGTTTTGTAAAACCATAAGAAAGTAATCAAGGTCCCATAAAATTATTGTATTACCATAATAAAATAAAGTAAAAATATATGATTACATTTTATGAAATTAAATTTCCATTTTAAATTATTAAATTAACCAGAAAATTATAAATAAAATATTTATGACATACAAAAAATAACAATATTTATACTATGATGATTTTCTCACTTTTAAGATGTCCAAATTGTATTTATACATTCATGGGCGAAGTTTATATTTTTTTGGATGATTCACTATTCATTACTATTCATTACTATTCATAAGGGTATGTTTCTATTTACCAAAAAAATATTTTGATCTTATTTAGCTACATTTTTTACCCTAATTACAACCACGTATGTCCAATTTTCGAAAATCATTTCACAGAAGAAGTTATTTAATAATAAAATATTTTTTCACCATTCATAAAAATAACACTATTCATAAAATACTATTCATCAATAAAACACTGTTCATACAATACTATTCATCAAATAAAATACCATTTATCAAAAAAATTGATACTTCTTAGGAAACTTCTAAAAATTTAGCTTATATTAATTTTAACATTTAAAATTAAAAAATGATGATTATTTAACCATAATAATTCTCTAAGTATGAGAAATTTATCTTTTAAATATAAAAATACTTATTTATTAAAAATAATAGTACATAGAAAAGGAATACTGAAATTTCATAGTGAAATTTCTAACACTTAGAAAAATAAAATTATTTTATCATTTACATTTAAAAGGGGAGCTTTAATAATAATATTTAATTAAAATAATAATTATTCCATTTACCTTAATTTTTTTTGATAATTATATCATTTTTGAAAACTACAATTTGGGTCTGAATTAATTCGATGTGCTTCTATTGGAAAAAATAATAAAAAGTTATTAGGTGGAAAGAGATCCATAAATAAAAGAAGTTCATTTTTATTCAGTTCATTACATTCTTCCCCCATAAAAAAAATCGCATCCTCACAATTTTATCTGATTAGAATTTTTTTATTATTGGGAAACTTATAATTATAAAGTAGTTTCATTCCTTAAAAAATATTATTCTTTAAGAACAATTACATTTCTCTATAAATCCTTCATAACGATTCATAAAAAGATTATGATTAACCAAATATATCCCCCGGGAGTGTAAAACCATGAGTGCAGCAAGGCCCGTTGTCGTGTACCAGGATACCCTAGGTCAATCTCGAAACTCCTTGTAGGAGTTTTCACTCCTAGGTACATCTGTGCCAGATCCACATCCACTTGTTTGTATCCAGATAGGGATTTATTTTTCAGAAACCACTTACTTGATATTTCACCAAAATACTATAAATTTTTCCTATATTTAAACTTTTATATAGGGTTCTTCCTGAAGTTTTCATATCCTAATTTCCATAAATAACAAAACTATCCTTTGATACTAACTATGGCATCCCTCCTTTTTATTACATTACTTTTCATTACATTTTACAAATAGAGGATATTTAAAGTTTATTGTCTTGGAAATTAGGAACAAGAAACATGAAAACATAAAACATTATTTTAAATCCCCTTGAAAAAATTCTTGAAAAGTTCATCCTATGTACAATTACTACATCTCATAACCTGGAGACATACATCAAAGGAAAGGGTGAGCAAGAGGCCCAGTAAGGAAAGCAAGTGAAACAATTTACATGTGAACTTGAGCAATATCAATAAGATCATGAAGATAAAGAGGCATATAATAATAATAACTTGAAAAATAACTTGAAAATGTGGCTACAACTTTTAATTTAGACATTCATGAACATATTACCAAGTTATATCTCCAAGGTGTCATAAAACAATTACCAAGGTTATTCACCAAGGTATCATAAAACTTGTCATCTCTAGAGATTAAATTCTTTACCCAATGCATTGGAGTGCTATCAGGGTGCACCCTTAATATTTCTTTATTTTCATGTGATCCACATAGATCATAATCATACATTTCATAAATAACCTAAATAGAATAAAAGAAATGGGTTTCATATCAAAATTGTGACGTTTTAAAAAGTGCTAAAAACAAGATCATTAAGTCATTTATAACCCATAGAAAGGGAATAAGGGATATATATGTATGTAAAATCTAGAATAAAATATATCAATTTTATGTCTTTATGAATACCCCTAGAAATAAAATAGGTTTGGGTATTCACATAAAGAAAATATGATAATTTTGAAATTTCTGCAGCATAACGACAATATAACATCTATTTAGAAAACAATAAAAAGATAGGAGAAAAGGGTATCCCATCCATAAATGAATCATTTTATAGTATAGTGATAGAATAAAATATAAATAAGATCATGGTGTGGATATTTGATTGACATACCACATGAAAGGGAAACTTGAAAAAAGAGAAAATGTGATTTCTTTTACGAAACTTCAGCAGCCTAACGACCTCACTTAAAAATTCAGAAAATCAATCTATTAGAGTGGAAAGGGTATCTAATCATTTGGACATAAAATTTACAGTAATAAGGATATATAAGAACATACCCCAACATAATAAGATGGAATCTAGAAGACATAACATAAAGGAAGTCATGACTTAAAAGAGAAGGGTGAAAGGTTCCCTTACCTTGAAGAGTGACTTCAAAAACTCAAAGATTGGGACCTTGGGGGGATTGAGGGAAACTTGGTAGGACTAATTGGGATGTAAAATAACAGATCTTTGTTAATGGGGATTTTGGAAGGAAAGGAATGAAGGAATGTCTTGGTATTTATAGTAAAAGTGAGGTAATATTTTATTAATTTCCAAGGGACACCTTATCAGTGGTATTTAAAAAACCATGAGATTTACATTGTAATTTTCCCATGGTATTAGACACTTGGGATAGATCATAACATATCTTAATATTCACAAGTCGAACAGAATTATTACATCATTAATGACGTCATTAATCACACCGAAACTCAAAATTGTAATTTTACTATTCACTAAAAAACAAAACATTTTATAAAAATATCATAAATTCACCATAACCTAATATCGATTCTCTGACTTAAATAATGAAATCCATTTTATAAATATAATTTTCTAAATATTTTTAATTTAATTTTTAAATAAAATCATCATTTATTCAAAAAACAACTCTAAAACTATGATTCGTTTTGTAAAACCATAAGAAAGTAATCAAGGTCCCATTACATTATCGTATAAACATAAGAAAATAAAGTAAAAATATATGATTACATTTTATGAAAATAAATTTCCATTTTAAATTATTAAATTAATCATAAAATTATAAATAAAATATTTATGACATACAAAAATACCAATATTTATACTATGATCATTTTTTCATTTTTAAGATGTCCAAATTGTATTTATACATTCATGGGTGAGGTTTATATTTTTTTGGATGATTTACTATTCATTACTATTGATAAGGGTATGTTACTATTCACCAACAAATTATTTTGCTCTTATTTAACCACATTTTTCACCCTGATTACAACTATGTATGTCCGATTTTCAAAAATTGTTTCACAAAAAAAGTTATTTAATAAAAAAATATTTTTTTACTATTCATCAAAATAACACCATTCATAAAATACTATTCATCAATAAAACACTATTCATACAACACTATTCATCAAATAAAATACCATTTATCAAAAAAATTGATACCTCTTAGAAAACTTCTAAAAATTCTGCCTATATTAATTTTGACATTTGAGATTAAAAAATGATGATTATTTAACCATAATAGTTCTCTAAGTATGATAAATTTATCTTTTAATTATAAAAATACTTATTTATTAAAAATAATAGTGGATAGAAAAGGAATACTGAAATTGCATAGTGAAATTTCTGACACTTAAAAAAAATAAAATTATTTTATCATTTACATTTAAAAGGGGGGTTTTAATCATACTATTTAATTAAAATAATAATTATCCCATATACCTTAATTTGTTATGATAATTATATCATTTTTGAAAACTACAATTTGGGTCCAAATTAATTCGATGCACTTCTATTGTAAAACATAATAAAAATTTATCAGGAGGAAAGAGATCCATAAATAAAAGAAGCTCATTTTTTCAGGTCATTACATAAGGTTTCCAATTGACAATAGATTCTTACCCTTCGACAGAGGAGCTCCAGTGTACGGGGGTTTGAGATCTATTTTGGGAGCATAGCTATGGTCTGGGGTTCCAAGTTGCCTGGAAAAATTTGATTTCAGACAGTCAGGGGTATGTGAGTCTTCATCATCTCATTTCTCTGGGGGTGGAAGCTCTCATGCCTCTTACAATAGATTAAACATGTGTTTTTTATATGGAGGATAAGGTCATCAGTGGTGATTATTCCCAAACTTTCTGAGTAGGAATCATGCAGTAGGTTCTCCACTTCAAGTTCCTGCATTGAGGTAGTTTCAACTGAGGCAGCAACAAAATGGTGCTCTAACTTGGGATCATCATAAAGAAGATGAGACAGGTAGAATACAACCCCAATATACTCCTCATCCTCAGAGAGTAGAGTGAGACCATAGATGTGGTTACCATCAGGGTCAGAGAGGCCATAGTTAGTTTTATTCTTAGGAGTTGCTGGCACCAAGTGATATAGATATCATTCGAGGAACCCTTTGTTTTTTTATAGTTGGTATAATTGTTTATTTATATTTAGGAGCTACACACTCCTTCACATCACCTACCCTATTCCATGATTTGGGACTTGAGGTAGTGGCTTCCAGTGCCCTTGATGCTGACTAGTTCAGCTGGAAGTTGAGCTTATCTGTATGAATATTGTAGAGATTATGACCTAGTACTGGGGTAACACCACTCTTGGGGAGACTTCCTATGTTTACAGATACATCCATATGACATCATCCTAGTCATGGAATGACTGTATTTAGTGTAGGATGTTCTATATTACTACATGAGACAAATTATGTTCTATAATGTTAATGGAGATTGAGACCCTCATATGGGTTAGAGGTGTGTTCCGTCCTTGTATTCCATAATGGTTGAGCTGATGCTAAGGCTTATCAGGTGGTGTTTCTTAAGGTTGTGGAGAGGAACCTTGACTTTTTTTGAGGAGATTTTAGTGTTACCCCCTCAAAGGTGGATCAAGTTTGGAATAGAGATACATCCAGACACTTCTTCGATCTCGATGTCTCTGTATAGGATGATACCTTCTGAGTTGCATGAGTTGTGAGTAAAACTTGATGATCTGTCACAGTGAGGATTTGTTCGACTGAGCATGTCACTTTGGGGTGCACCGGTTTTTTTCATGAACAAGTTCACTGATAATTTACATGTATGTATAGATTACCATCGCTTGAACTAGGTGATGGTAAAGAATTTCTGTCTTCTTTTGTGGATTGATGATTTATTCGATCAAATGAAAGAAACTAGTCGGTTCTCAAAGATCAATCTATGGTTGAGATATCATCAGATGAGGGTGAAATATGAGTATATTATGAAGATCACTTTTTGATATTTCTATGGTCATTATGAGTTCTTGGTTATGTAGTTCGATGTGACGAACACTCTAACTATGTTCATGGGTTTGATGAATGTAGTGTTAAAAGAGTTCCTAAATCGGTTTGTGGTGGTTTTCATCGATGAAATACTTTTTTACTCCGCGTATGATGAGAACACAGAGCATTTTCATGTCATTATGGGATTTCTATATCATTAACAAATTTTTAAGAAGCTTTCAAAGTGTGAGTTCTTATCTCATGAAGTTCATTTCTTGGGGCATGTCATATCCCATCATGGTGTAGCTATAGATCCTTCGAAGACTGAGATAGTAATTTATTGGGAAACCACCAAGACATTTGTAGAGGTGTGGAATTCCCTTGATATTTCATTCTATTATAGGAATTTCATAGCTAATTTCTCTCAGGTTGTAACTCCACTGACAACATTTAATAGAAAGGATCAAACGTTATTATTGACCAATCAGTGTTAGACAACTTTCGAGTACCTGAAGAAGAAGTTGGTCAACATTCCAGTTCTTTATTTTCTAGAAAATGGAGTTAGTTTGTGGTTTTCTATGATGCTTCACATCTTGGTTTTAGTCATGTTTTTATGTAGATATTTCAATTGTTTCTTATGGGTCTTAAAAGTTATGTCCCCATGAACATAACTATGCTACGCATGTTCTTGTGTTGGAAGCAATTGTGTTTTTCTTGAAGTTGAAGTGACGTTACCTCATTAGTGAGAGTTTTGTGGTTTTTATCGATCATAATAGCCTAAGGTATTTCTTCTCCCAACATGACCTAAAATTCTGACAATGACAGTGGATGAAATTCTTATAAGATTACGACTTCGATATTTCATGTACACTGAGAAAGTTTAATGTTATAGCTAATGAGATGAGAAAGAAGTCATATTGCGATGCTATACATGAGTCTAAAGATTCTTGAAGAGTGATGAAATAACTCTCAATGATGTATCTTGATATGAGAGTGGTTGGTGAAAGAGGTTGTCTTTTTCAGATGACAGTGCAATCATCATTGGTGCAGTAGGTGGAGTCTTAGTTGGGGGATTCCGAGGTGGAGGTCTGGAGAGACTGAGTTGTCTGAGGTGATGCCGCTGATGGTAGGTTTAAATATGAACATCACTGAGAATTATTCTAGGAGAATATTTTTGTCCCTTTAGTGATTCATAATGTGATTCTCTTTGAGTTCTATAACCCACCCTTATCAGTACATAATGCTCTAGACATGGGATGTTCCTTAGTAGAAGTGAGAGGAAATCTCAATAGACTTCGTTACCAGTTTACCTCTAACCTAGGGAGACTACGGTGCTATATGGTTGGGATAATGGACCATTTTATGAAACCAAATCACTTTATAAAAATCAAGGAGTTTTTCTCATTTGGGGTTTTGTCAAGGAAATACTTAGAGGAGGTGTTGAGACTCCACAAAGGAAAATTATATCTGATCAGGATCCTTGTTTTATGTACAGGGTATAGAGAGGTCTCCACTATTCTTATGGATCTTTGTTATGCCTTAAAATTTATTTTCATCCAAATATGGGCGGTCAGACAGTGAGTATTATCCAGACTCTTGAATACATGTTTCATGCTTATGTTATGGATTTTTAAGGTTCATGGCCTTTTGTCGAGTTTTCTTACAATAATAGTTTTCCTTCCACCATTGATATGGAACCATTTTAAGCTCTTTGCATGTCTAATCTTTTCACTCTCTATTATAGCAGAATGGGGTTGGAGAGTTAGTAATTCTCTAGTTGGAACTATCATAGAACCCAATAGAGATTATTCAGGATATTCATGAGAGGATGAAGAAAACACAAGATCATCATAATTCCTCTATCGACTATAGGAGGATACCTTTGGATTTCGATGTTGAAAATTATGTTTTTATGAAGGTTACTCCTTGTTTTGGGTAGTGGAAGTTTTTTTGTTGGAGTAAGAATTCTCCCTAGTTTATCGGGACTTTTTAGGTGTTGGCACTGTATCCACAGTGCATCAAATAACACTTTCCCCATAGATAAACTAGATACATGATGTATTCCACATGTCATAGATTTTATGTTATCTGCATGAAAACTCTCACATCATTGATTGGGGTGAGATCAACATTGATGGCGATGAAACCTTCGAGGAGTGGCCTATGGAGATCCAGGACTTCCAGTAGAAGGTGTTGAGGAAACATTCTATTCCATTGGTTCATGTCCTTTGACGGAATAGTGGTGTGGTGGATAGTACTTGGGAATGTGATTTAGAGATACACGCTTAATATCCAAAGTTGTTTGATGTTTATATTTTCTTTTGTAGCAATGTTTGTTTTGAGGATGTTGAGATTTATCAAGTTTATGAGATGATTTTATCTTCCTTAATTCCATGCCTATGGCCTTGCTCTTGTTTAGGAGGTATCTTCCTCTATGGAGTGTTTGGATGTTATTGTTAAAAAGTTTTTCCCTATGTTCCTTTGAGTGAGGTGGTTGAGCTCCTATGATAGCGATATTCTTGAGAGGTATATTGTGGAGTGGCTGTTCGGATGAACCTTTTCCTTCTCTATCAAGGATGAGAATTGTTTGAGAGACATCTAATGTAAAGGTTTGTATTTTCCCCAGTCTTTACCTTTATCTTCTAAGGATGTTTTCTTGTGGTTTTGAGGTTTAATTTATTTTTTGGAATTTTTTTTTTAAAAATATGGTCTTGGAAACAATAAGTGTTTTATGTTTTGGATATTTATTTGGTGAATTTTAAATACTTTAAAATAATTATATTATATATTTCATAGTTTCTTATAATTTTTATATTACTAAGAAACCATTTTCCCTTTAATTAATAAGTTTTTTTTCTTTGAAAATTAAATGTTTTTAAGGAAAAACTTACCCTTACATAGTACATAAGGGTAAACCTATTTTTCTAAAGGATGTGTAAGGGTAAGATCAAGCTACCCTTATGCGATAATTGAAATAGTGTTTCGTAATGGTGAAATAGGTTACCCTTACACAAACCACCTATTGTGCATAAGGGTAAGATGAAATTTTCAAATCCATGTGTAAGGGTAAGCTCAAGCTACCTTTACATGAGCCATTCCATAGTACTGCGTAAGGGTAAAACAAGTTAACCTTACACTGAACACCTAATATACGTATGGGTAAGGATCTAGGGTAAGCTGGAGTTACCATTAAATGAGCCTTTCTAAAGAACCATGTAAGGTAAAAACAAGTTACTCTCACACAGACCCCTTAACTTGCTTAGGGGTAGTGTTTTTATCATGTTTTCCAGTTTTTATCTTCTTATTTGACCTATAACCCTCCAGATGCCTTTTTTCAATGAGATTAAATACTAAAATCAAGGAATTAATTTAGTTTTTACTCTTTTAATAATTCATAACTAATTTTTGGAATATTTGGTTGGATCTGCAATTACGTTCTAATATTTAAGAAAATCATTGAGAAAATTAAATGGGGGTTTCAACACTTATTTTCCCGAAAATTCATTTTTTGGAACCCGAAAACACATCCAAATAATGCATAAAATTATTCCAAACATGATACCAGAGCATATAACATTTTGTAGGCTTCAATTTGACTAGTTGTGGAGCCCAAATGAAGTTATAGATCAAAAGTTATGGCTATTTGAAGTCAGATTACTGAAAATGGACATCCGAGGTGATTTTTGGGAAAAGTATGGGTTTTCACACAAGAAAGAAATGTTGTTCACAAGAATGGGATCTTGCATGAAATAAATGAGGTTATTCACATAATAATGGAATCTTTCTTTAAAAAACAGAATATTGTGTGGAACTTGTGGTGAAAACCTTTTACATGCCCAATGCGACGTCAAAGGACTTTTTGTGCATGCTCTCACTTGCTGTGGATCCAGAAATAGCTACGCAGAAGACCTATTCCACACCCGAAATATTATGTGCCACTGATAAATATTTATTCTATATATACAAGTGAACCCCCCCACTCTTCATAGTGACGCTTCATAGGTTGGACGCCACTCTATCGCATGTAAGACTGATCTTCAGCAACATAGTGAAAGAATAGAACCCATGAGGTATAAAATATTGCATGACAGGTTACCTATGGGTCCCCCTTTGAGTGGGTCCATAGTTATGTAATCCTTGCCTGAACACTTTTTTCGCCCAAGTCAGGTGTGTGCAAGACAGCCTCTTGTGCACAATCTTGGTCTTGCCTACAACTCAATCTTGCGTACAACATTGTCGAGCTTCCCATTCTTGCGCACATTAGTGCCGCACAGTCCAAACTTATGCACACCAGTACTATAAAACCCAATATTATGAGCAACAGTTTCCACGAACGCACCCACAGGTCAATACCATGGGGGATGCACCAACGAACCCCCTTCTTGGGATCAATACTAGGTTGTGGTCCCAGGCCTCCAACCTGGTACCTTCATTACCATCATTGACCATGATAAAAATTAGAGAGTTGCACCATGAAATTTTTAGGCTGGTTCGAGGACATTTTCTAGTGTTCCCTTATACATCCCCAACTTCCACCACTAGAATAACATGACTTGAGATAATCCTCAACACTCCTTGAAAAACCTTGATTCAACCTACTCCTCTTGTTCCCTTTTCCCGTGTCGTGATCTGAGGTTATCATCTTTGATTCTATGAGAACCTTGAGTCAAAACATTCCTCAAGATACTCCTCAAACCCCATCACCTGACTCCAATTCTAATTCGAATCAGAAGGGACGCCCCTGGTGTAAGTCCTACACCAGCCATTTCTAGGTGTCTTATGCCTAATGGTCCCCGCTTTATGACTGTAAACTGTAGCATACCATATATGAAAAATATAAGAATCATATTACTCCAAACAATATATTCCTTATGTTCCAAACATAAGATGCCAACAGTCCTCACTACATTACTTTAAACTATATCATACCCTATCATTAAATAATACAATGCCTCATATGAAAAGCACGATATTCCTTATATACCAAGAATAAGTTGACTCATTCCATGATCATGATACGACCACTAGACAATAAACATAGGCCTCCCTATCTAGTGTAATCCCCAATAATATTCCTCAACCCATGAGCGAGTTGGGATGCCCTCATGACTTGAAATGAGGAAGCCAGGATGAGCAGCTTCCATGCATAATCCCCATGCACCTCATCCATTCACATGACGTTAAACTGAATTATTACCTCATAAAATGAACATGGAATGACCTCATGGCTATACATGAGGAGGACATTATAGGAAGCTTCCATGCATAAGCCCCATCAACACCATTTTCGCTCCATAGAGGAACTCAGGAATCTTCCACGTGTAATCCCCATCCACACCATTGCCACTCCATAGAGACACCTAGGCCTCCTCCTTAGGTGTAAGACCCAACCATCCTCATGCTCTATGAGAAACATATACACGTAAACCCTAACCATTTTTCTCCACCTTGATGGTCCTCCTCCTCAAGTATGAGCCCCAATCCTATTATAGATTTACATGGGTTTTAATCTATACCTCCTAGGTAGGGTACGTTGGATGCCTTCCTAAGGTTCAATCCCAACCAATGGTAAACCTAGGTGCTCCCTCCTAGGTATGTACCATAATGATGTGAAACCTTCCCTTTATGGGACACATCTCCAAGAACCACCTCCATAGGGTGTCCTGATCCATTCATCAGCCCATTTTTAGAACTTAGTGGACTTTTGATTACCAAAAAACTAAGATACTTAGGAAATATTCATGAGATTCAAGCCCAACATCTACAACAAGCCCATATATTCCATAAATTTCACCCAATCTATCCATAATCCAACCTAATTTTCCCAATGACTCCACTTATCGGAAAGATCATGACATCCACCTGGGCCGCTTCCATGTGTAATACCCATCCACAACATCATTTCTCATAGAATAACCAATTCTTAAGACCCACACAATCCAACACAATCCTACTAAGATAAATCGTCTTATGAAGGGAAACTACCACGTGTAATCCCTACTCCATCCATCAAACTACTTGAGCTTTGATCCCTGTCTTCTAAATAGGGTACATAATCCCCACTCCATCCATTGAAATACATGGGTTTTGATCCCAGTTTTCTAAATAGGGTATGTAGGAAACCTCCTTGAGGTTCAATCCTAGCCAATGGAAAACCTTAGTTTCCCCCTCAAAGGGGTTCACCTCTCTGATCCACCTCCAGTAGTGTTCATATTAGCCTTCAAAGTGGGACATCATCCCTTTATGGTACACATCATCTCGGGTCTTCTCTAATTGGTATTTTTGGCCCATCCATATGGTAAACCCTGGTGTCCCCCTCTTTGGGGCACACCATCCTAATCCACCCACAATGGTTTTAAGATCATCCTTCAAGGTGTGAAATATTCCATTTATGGGAAGCACCACCATATGCCTACTCTCATTGGGCATTATGATCTATCCATATGGTAATCCTTCTAATTGATCCCTCCTAGAGATGTACCTCTCTGATCCACCTCTATTGGTGTCCATATCAGCCTTCATGGTGTGACATCTCCCCTCTATGGGACACACTACCCTAGGTCCTCTCTCAGTGGACATTCTGACCAGCCCAATGGAAAAACTTAGTGCCCCCTCATAGGAGAGAACCTCTCTGGTCCTCCCTCGGTGGTTTCTAGATCAGACTTCATGGTGTGATATCTTCCCTTTATGGGACACACCACCCTGAGTCTAATCTCATTGGGCGTTTTGACCCATCCAATGGTAAACCTTAGTTCCCCCATCATAGGGGTGCACCTATATGATCCACCCTCATTAGGGTCTAGACCAGCCTTTATAGTGTGAAACCTTCTCTTTATGAGACACACCACCCATGGTAAACCTCTATAGGAATTTTGATCCATCAATACGGTAAACCTTCCAGGTACTCTCTCTTAGGGAAATACCTTTCTGATCGACCTCTGTCAGGTGTTCTGATCAGCCTCTCTGTCTATGAAAAATGTTAAACTCATAGCCTACCTTTTGTTAAACATGGGATGCCTAATGAAAGCCTTATAAGACATGTCTCTGGTATAAGATACCTCATGATTGAAATAGGACGCCTCAGGTTCTGTTCCCTTTTGAAGCCATATTATGAGGAAGAATACGGGTGTCCAACACATTGAGCAACCAAAAATTCCCATACATTCCTGACATTACCATCTACTCTGACTGAAGGTTGCTGACCTTTCAAGGCTCCTTATAATTTCTAGGAAGAAACAGCATAATTAACCAGCTTCCAAAAAGAGATGGCACTAAGAATGAGTTTCACAAACACAACTCAAATCTATGAGGGAGACCCGAAATAGGTGACTAACTATAAGGAGGAATCCATGGTAGGAGGAATCAAAATCCCATCATCCTGTTTAGATCAAGGATCTAACATCACCAACTAGGGTGGTGGAGGCCTTCTACCATTAGAAAGTCGGAAATCGGGGAAACAAGTACACGTCACCACCATGATGTGCACCTGGGATGTGGAAAGCGTCAGAAACAACATTGCTGCTATGTTGAAATACTGATAAAACACTATTTTATTGAATATTTTATTGATAATAAATGATATAATTTCCTCACATTGTGTTAAATATGTTTAATTAGAAAGTATTTGGGATTAGATCATTCATTTGAATATTTGATGAAAAATCCAGTTTTACCCTTTATAGTTCACTGTAGTATTTCGAAGATACATATTTTTATATTTATTATTTGTATTTAAAATTTTGTAACAGTTTTCCTAACTTAATTATATACACCCTTTATTCAGGAAACTAGATCTAAAGAGTGCATTTTGTTGTTGAAAATGGGCCATGAAGTCAAAGTTGGTCTGGACTCGCCAGAATGAATAAGTTTCTGTATTTAGGCCATAACTCCTTCATATTGGCCTAGATTAATCCCATATTTGGAGAGGAGATAGAGGACCCATATACTCACATTTGATCCTTCTGAAAGGCTGGCCAATTCACGCGTTTTAGTGGTCAAATGTGCGGTGAAAGTTGGAATAAAATATTTGGCCGAGATTCCCTATTCACACTTGAAACCACTTTGAATCTAGCCTCCCCACCACTCTATAAATTGGTGTTTTTATCATTTGGTGGGGTTGGGGGACTTTCATTGGGAAGTTTAGGGAAGAGGAGAAGAGGATCCACTCCAATTCTCCAACCATTTCAATAAGGGTAGCTCTTGAAGCAAGGATCCCTTCGACGAAGCCTTCTTCTTCTCCTTCATGTTGTAATGATTTTGTTTATGTAATAAACTTCTTTGTTATTCTTTTATTTATTCTATTTTATTATTTTTTGTTTAAATTTATTCTTCTATTAATATTCCTCTTTGGGATGGAATTCTTGATTAGAAGCGTTATTGGGTTATACCCATTATAAACCTTTGCACATGCAAAACGCTTCTACGATGATTACGCCACCCATGGAAGAGTAGTCTTTTAGTAATCGTTCTATCTTCTACCCTATTCATTTAATTATTTTGAATCAATGAGCTACTGTAATTCACATAATATGATCCATGAATTGTGTTTTTAAATTACAAGAAACTAAGAAAGCAGTTGAACAATTAACAAAAAAACACGCGAGGTCGGGATTTTGTGTAAATTGTGAGAGCGTAATCTTAATCGGTAATACAAGACCACACGGGATAAATTTGTAGAGTTCAAATATAATCCATAAACACAATTAATCCTCATTTCCAGAATGGATATGTGCTCTAATTAACCACTGACCATAAGCTATCCTTAGAACAACAATCAAAGCAGGGTGCTGCGATTGCGTGTTCCGAAGCTAGCCTAGGGTTTAAGTAATTTCATCTTTGTGGTTAAGTTAACTCTCGTAAGGTTAGAGGGATAACAAATTAGGGGATCATAATTAAGTGGATATTGATTTAAATGATAATTATTAATAAGTTAATGAATAGGTAGAGTTAGATCGATTACGCCTTTTAAAATAGATTTCTAAAAAAACATCTTCTTGTTGTGTAATTTTAATCGAAATTCATTTCAAAACTAAAAACAAAAAAAATATACAATCTTATTCCAACAAAATTCTTCTAGATTCATAAACTATAAAAAAACCCCAATCCTTTAAAGTAGTGTTTTTATTTTATTCTCTTTTATTTTATTTTTAGAATACCTTTAATAAGTTGTTAAATTCACTTCCTCCTTTGAGAGACGACCTTGGTCAGCCACTCTGCTGCACCTAAGTACCCCAAAATCATATTAATCATTTGAGGGCGCCCATGATAGCGCTCTTTAAAATTGGTGTCGTTGCTGGGGAGGCAAGTAATTATTTCAACAAATTAGAGGTATTTATTTTATTTTACATTTTATTCTCTTCCTCTCTTCTTTTTTCCTTCTTTACCCAATCTGATTTTTATTCTTCTTCTTTTATTTTCTTCTATTTCTTTTTAGAACATCAACTCAAACTTCTCATTTTTATTTTACTATGGTCCACTTTCTTTATTTTCATTTTTATTTGATTTATGACACGAACTAATCCCGAAGATCTCTTAGATCTTGACCCTGATATTGAACGCAGCCTTAGGGCACGAATCAGACATTCTCAATCTACGGGAAGTTTCAATATTCAACTAGTTAGTGAATTCCTATCTTCTGGGAACATTGAAATTGGAAGCAATTCAAATTTAAACATAAAAGAGGAACCAATGTCTGGAAATAATGGAAATGAACTTAATAGAACCATTCGAGAATTGGCTGCACCAGATATTAACTATCAACCAAATTGTATTGCATACCCAAATCTCGATTCAGACTTTGAATTGAAATCTGGATTAATTCACATTCTTCCAAAGTTTCATGGCTTATCTGGTGAGGATCCCAACAAACACCTTAAGGAATTTAATGTGGTTTTCTCAACTTTAAAACCAAGAAATGTTTCTGAAGATCAAATTAAATTAAGAGCATTCCCATTCTCACTTGATGGAGCTGCAAAAGATTGGATGTATTATTTGAAACCTGAAGATGTAAAATGTTGGAATGATTTGAAACGTCTTTTCTTGCAAATTTTTTTTCCAGCATCAAGGACAACATCCATTCGAAAGGAGATATCACGGATCAAGAAAGCCCAAGGGGTGTCAATGTATGAGTACTGGGAGCGATTCAAGAAGTTGTGTGCAAGATGCCCACATTACCAAATCAGTGAGAAATTACTCATCTAGTACTTCTATGAAGAACTCACACCTATGGATAGAAGCATGGTAGATGATGCTGCTGGAGGAGTACTGGTGGACAAGACACCAGTAGATGCACGTGCGTTGATCGACATGATGGCCCAAAACTCCCACCAATTTGGTGATAGAGGTACACAACATGTCAGGGGAGTACATCAGGTAAGTCCTTCTTCTCTTGAAAGTTATTTTATTGATACTAAGTTAGAAGAATTGACCACTATGGTGAGGAAAATTTCTTTGGCACAAAAGACATCTCTACCCCCTCCTTCAAGGCCTTGTGGTATTTTCATTGAGACAAGCCACCCAACTGACTATTGCCCACAACTCCAAGAAACAGAAGATTGTGCAGCAGTGTTCCCTGGGAGACCATATCAGCAGCAAAACAACAACCATGTCCCCAAAAGAAGTTTGATCCAGCATACAAACAAGGGTGGAAAGATTAGTCGGACATGAGGTATGGCTCTGGACAACAACAAAGGCCCCATTTTCAACAAAACTTCCAGCAGCCTCCGCCTTACCAGTAGGGTTTCCAACAACCCCAAAGGAGATTCTAAGCTCAAACATCAACGAGTCAGCAACAAGGGAATCTCCAAGACAATGTATACTCTAACACTGATGATATTTTGAAACAAATTGTTCTTAATCAACAGAATGAGCTAAAGAGTCAAGGTTCGGAGCTGAGGGAGTTAAAGACTCAAATGAGCCAAATTGCCACCGCCCTCCATGAACTTGTAAGTAAGAATTCTGGAAATCTACCTTCCCAACCCACTCCAAATCCAAAGGGGAATGTTAGTACCATCGCATTTAGAAGTGGGAAGAAAATGAGCAATACATCTGTACCTACCATTCCACCTGGATTCACCTCAACTCCAGAGAAGCCGCATTCCATACCAACTAATGAGAAATCCAAGGAGAAAGATAAAGTTAAGAAAAATATTGATGATGTTCCTCCTAAAACCCTTCCTTTTCCAAACAGGGTTGTCCAAACCAAGAAGATGGCTAAAGAAGCAATGCAAAATGAGGTTTTGGACACATTCAAGCATGTGGAGATCAACATTCCTCTACTTGAAGCCATTAAGTAAATCTCAAGGTATGCCAAATTCTTAAAAGAACTCTGCACCAATCGAAGAGGGATCAAGGGAAATGAGAGGATCAACCTTGGAAGGAATGTATCGGCACTCATTACACCAACTCTAGCAATGCCAACAAAGTGAAAGGATCCCGGGACATTCACCATCCCATGTACCATAGGGGAGTTGCACTTCTCTGATGCTCTTTGTGATTTAGGAGCTTCAATAAATGTGATTCCTCACTCTGTATTCTCTTCCTTGCAGGTTGGTGAGTTGAAGCCAACAAGAGTAGTGGTGCAATTGGCGAATAGAGCTACGACATATCCAGTGGGAGTCCTTGAGGATGTACTTGTCCGGGTAAGAGACATGATCTTTCCAGCAGACTTTTATGTGCTTAACATGGAGGATGATCAGGTAAGTTCTCATGCCCCCATTATCTTAGGTAGGCCCTTCCTCAAAACTACAAAAACTATCATAAATGTCAATGAGGGTACACTTTCCATGGAATTTGGAGATGAAGTTGTGATATTTAATGTTATGGATTCCATGAAGTACCCCTCAGAGGACCATTCTGCTTTTTTTATCTCCCATTTTGAACCACCAAGTAAAAACACCATGGAATTGGATTGTCCTATGCTTAGGGATATTATGAGTATTGGTTCTAGTTTGATGTCTAAGAGTACTTCTACACCCGTTTTTAAGGAAAAAGACTATCTAATATTTGATTTTGAAATGGAATCATATTCTGATTTTGATCATGTGAACTCTGATTATGACATGGCTATTGAGTATGCTGATGGATTTGGTGCTTTATTCTCTGATTGTGATGATTTTTATTCTGATACTGATGTTCATTGTGTAGATATGTCTGTTGCATCAATTTCTCCATCCATACATCACCCCCCCTACATTGGAACTCAAACCATTGCCCCCAAATCTTAAATATGCACACCTGCTGAGTGGTGATAGATTACCTGTTATCATTGCTAACAATATCTCTTTTGAACATGAAGAAAAACTTTTGAATCTTTTGAGAGATAACATTAGGGTAATTGGTTGGAGATTGGTAGACATATCAGGTATTAGCCCCTCCATTTTCATGCATAGGATTATCTTGGAGGATGGGGCTAAACCGATGAGACAGCCACAAAGAAGACTCAATCCCACCCTCCTGGAAGTTGTTAAAAAAGAAGTTGAAAAATTGCTCGAAGCAGGTATAATCTTTCCCATTTCAGATTCTCAGTGGGTAAGTCCAATTCAGGTTGTGCCTAAGAAGAGTGGTGTTACTGTTGTTAAAAATGAGAAATATGAGTTAGTTCCAATGAGGGTGAAAAACAGTTGGCGTGTGTGTATTGATTATAGGAAACTAAATCATTCCACTCGCAAGGACCATTTCCCCCTCCCGTTTATTGATCAGATGCTTGAGAGACTAGCTGGGAAGACACACTATTGTTTCTTGGATGTATTTTCTGGCTATTTTCAGGTTCCCATTGTAGTAGAGGACCAGGAGAAGACGAGATTCACCTGCCCATTCGGTACCTTTGCTTACCAAAGGATTCCATTTGGACTTTGCAATGCCCCAGGTACCTTCCAGATATGCATGGTGAGTATTTTCTCAGATTTCATTGAGACCTGCATGGAGGTATTTATGGACGATTTTACAGTTTATGGGTCCTCATTTGATGAATGTCTCTCTAGTTTTGGTGATGTGTTGCATCATTGTATTGAGAAGAATCTGGTCTTAAATTTTGAAAAATGTCATTTCATGGTTGAAAAGGGAATTGTCTTAGGTCATATAGTCTCACAACATGGCATTGAAGTTGATAAATCTAAGGTAGAAATTATTTCATCCCTCCCATATCCTACATGTGTGCGTGATGTTCGATCATTCCTTGGACATGCTGGATTTTATCGACGCTTCATCAGAGATTTTAGTAAGATCGCTCTACCCTTATCTCGATTGCTTTAAAAATATATTGACTTCAATTTTGATGATTCATGCAGGGTATCATTTGATGAGCTGAAGAAGTGTCTGACCACTCCACCAATCATACAACCCCCATGGTGGGACCTTCCATTTGAGCTTATGTGTGACGCCTCCAAATTCACGGTTGGAGCTGTCTTATCTCAGAGGGTGGAAGGACGTTCACATGTGATCTCCTATGCATCAAGGACACTGGATTCAGCCCAATCAAACTACACAAACATGGAAAAGGAGTTTCTTGCTGTCATATTTGCTTGAGATAAATTCCATTCATATTTATTGGGCTCTAAAGTAGTTGTTTTTTCTGACCATGCAGCTTTGAGGTACCTCCTGAAGAAGCCAGATGCAAAGCCATGACTTATCCATTGGATGGTCCTTCTTCAAGAGTTTGACCTTGAGATAAAGGACAAGAAGGGGTCAGAGAATTTGGTGGCGGACCACATGAGTAGGCTTGCTCACACACTAGAGGATGACACCTTGGACCAGGTACCACTTCGGGACACTTTCTCCGATGAGCATCTCTATACCATCTCAGGTACGCATCCTTGGTATGCAGATTTAGTTAACTACCTTGTTGCCTCTGAAATACCTACAAATTTAAAGAAACATCAAGTCCAAAAATTAAATAGTGAGTCAAGATTTTATGTTTGGGATGATCCATACTTATGGCGCATGTGTAGTGACCAAGTTATTAGGAGGTGTGTTCCTGATCATGAGTTTGATTCTGTTTTGAAATTCTGTCATACACTTGCATGTGGTGGACACTTTGGACCCCAAAGGACAGCTAGGAAGGTTTTGGACTCTGTATTATATTGTCCTAGCTTGTTCTATGATGCCCATGTGTTTTGTAAGTCATGCTCTCGTTGCCAACACACTGGGAATATTTCTAGGAGACATGAGATTCCCCAACAACCCATACTATTCTGTGAGATTTTTGATGTATGGGGAATTGATTTTATGGGTCCTTTCCCTAGTTCATTTGGATTTTTGTACATTTTAGTTGCTGTTGATTATGTTAGTAAATGGGTGGAGGCTAAGTCCACTAGGACTGATGATTCTCATGTTGTTGTGGACTTTGTTAAAGCACAGATTTTTTGCAGGTTTGGAGTACCAAAGGCCATCATCAGTAACCAAGGTACACACTTTTGCAATAGGAATTTTTCTTCCCTCCTTCAGAAGTATGGGGTGACACACAAAACATCAACACCATACCACCCCCAAACAAATGGCCAGACTGAGGTTTCAAATCGTGAGTTGAAACAAATATTAGAGAAAGCCGTGCAACCAAATAGGAAGGATTGGAGAAAGCGCTTGGATGATGCATTGTGGGCTTATAGGACAACATACAAGACACCCATTGGTATGTCCCCATTTAGTATTGTTTTTGGGAAAGTATGTCATCTCCCAGTGGAATTCGAGCATCGGGCATATTGGGCTATAAAGAAATGCAACATGGATTTGGCCCAAGCTGGAATTCAAAGGAAGTTTCTAATTCAAGAGATTGAGGAGATTCGACTATCATCATATGAGAACTCAAGGCTCTACAAGGAAATATAAAAAGAAACTCATGACAAAATTATCCAACAAAGGGAGTTTCATGTTGGAGAGAACGTCCTTCTCTATAGTTCACGACTAAAGCTGATGCCTGGTAAGTTGCGTTTCAGATGGTTAGGTCCTTATGTTGTGACTAATGTTTTTCCTTATGGTGTAGTGGAGATCACACAAGAGGACACTGGAAGGAGCTTTACAGCCAATGGGAAACGTTTGAAGAGATACATTGAGGGAATTCCTACTGATGCAGTGGATTTTATCACACTGCAAGACCCCATCATCACTTGAGCACATCAGGCTGTTCCTAACCCTTTCAATTTTATATTATTTTTCCTATTTAAAAATTATTCATTTCATGTGCATATATCATCTCATGGGTTCACATTTAGGACAATGAAATATTTTAAGTGTGGTGGAGGGAACCTTTTAGTTTAGTAATTTCAATTTTTTTTCCTGTTAAAAAAAAACAAACAAAAAAATTGTGTGATTTTTCAAATTTTGTGTATTTATTTTTTCAATTTTCTTTGTGTTTTTGAAATTTTTTAGCTAAAATGATTCTCATCACAATTTTGAAATGCATATCAATGAGTGAAACAATTTATCCCATGAAACTGAGCTTAAATGAATGCTAAAAATTACTTTGTTTCAAGTTCAAATATTTAGTAATTTCATGAAAAGTACACTGAATTTTGAATCCCATGCCACATCTCACTGTCTTTATATTTGAAATCACTTTCCTGTGAGGCTTCTGAACCATTATTTTCATATTCTTTACATTCACCTCAATTTTTGAGAGAACCAAACCATGCTTGATTTAACCATAATTTGATCTATTCCTGTCAAAACTTGAGGGTTTGAGGTAATTATGTTTAAATGATTGAGGCATTTGTTTGGTATTAAAGGCCCTATTTCAAAGAATCCTTTTTTATAATGGCCTACCTTGAATATTTAATCCTTGTAGCCCTTAGAATCCATGCACATCCTATTAGGTTAGCCACATTACAAGCCAATTTTCCTTATCCAACCAACTCTTGAAGTCAAATTGCATAATCTAGTTGAGCTTAAGTGTGGGGGAATCTATCTTGTGTTGTGCCACCACATTATGTGATACTTTGGGTGGAAAATTAAATTCTTAAGAGATGTGTTTTCTGCTAAAGAAAGTCATTATATTGGAATATGTTCCTTTTCTATAGCTTTCATGACAAGTGAAGCTGTGCCTTTTCTGGAGCTTCCAATTGAGGTGGAAAGATGTGCCCATCTGGAGCTTTCAAGAAAATCATGTTTGAGAATATTAAAATTTTTTATGCTGAAATGATGAATGGTGTAAACTTTTCATGATTTTTCATGATGATGGAGCTGAATTGATACTATTGGGATTTAGGAGAAGACCATATTTAAGTGAAAATTAGATTAATGCAATTTTGCTTAAAAAAAGAAGAGTCAAGCCCTCCTCATTCAGCCTCAGAGTTTTTCACATCTTAATCCTACCAACCGAAAGCCACAGAACAACCCTGAAAAGTCCTCATGATAAACATATGTCCTTGACTCACATCGGGTAGAAATGTATAAATTTATCAAGCCTATGGTGACCCTTGTATGAGTTTAGATGAGAAAGACATTGCAAAAAAAATTGACATTTGAGTGATGAGAGAAAATTCAAGTGAGGTAAGTCTTTTGTGCATGGGAGGATAAATAAAGTGGAAATATATTGAATGATATAAATGAAGAAATTGAAATAATGGTTTTTTATGAGGCATGATATCTTTTTTTTCTTGGTGTTTAATTTTTTGATCTCAAGGATATGTGTTTTAAAATTGGTTTTGATTTGATATTAATGTTTACTTGATATGAGGTTTTGCTCAGGAGTACAAAAGGGTAAGTGTGGGGGAGTTGATAAAACATTATTTTATTGAATATTTTATTGATAATAAACGATATAATTTCCTCACATTATGTTAAATATGTTTAATTAGAAAGTATTTGGGATTAGATCATTCATTTGAATATTTGATGAAAATTCCAGTTTTACCCTTTATAGTTCACTGTAGTATTTCGAAGATACATATTTTTATATTTATTATTTGAATTAAAAATTTTGTAAAAGTTTTCCTAACTTAATTATCTACAACCTTTATTCAGGACACTATAGCTAAAGAGTGCATTTGGTTGTTGAAAATGGGCCATGAAGTCAAAGTTGGGTTGGACTCACCAGAATGAAGAATCTTCTTTATTGCGGCCATAAATCCTTCATATTGGCCTAGATTAAGCCCAAATTTGGAGAGGAGATATAGGACCCATATACGCACATTTTATCCTTCTTAAATTCCAGCCAATTCATGCATTTTAGTGGTCAAATGAGCGGTACAAGTTGGCATAAAATATTTGGCCGAGATTCCCCATTCACACTTGAAACCACTTTGAACCTAGCCTCCCCACCACTCTATAAATTGGTGTTTTTATCATTTGGTGGGGTTTGGGGATGTACAATGGGAATTTGAGGGTAGAGGAGAAGTTGATCCACTCCAATTCTCCAACCATTTCAATAAGGGTAGCTCTTGAAGCAAGGATCCCTTCGACGAAGCATTCTTCTTCTCCTTCATGTTGTAATGATTTTGTTTATGTAATAAACTTCTTTGTTCTTCTTTTATTTCTTATCTTTTATTCTGTTTTGTTTACATTTCTTATTCTATTAATCTTCCTCTTTGGTCTGGAATTCTTTAGTAGAAGCGTTATTGGGTTATACCCATTATAAACCTTTGCACATGCAAAACGCTTCTACGATGATTACGTCACTCATGGAAGAGTAGTCTTTTAGTAATCGATCTATCTTCTACCCTCTTCATTTAATTATTTTGAATCAATGAGATACTTTAATTCACATAATATGATCCATGAATTGTGTTTTTAAATTACAAGAAACTAAGCAAGCAATTGAACAATTAACACAAAAAACACACGAGGTCGGGATTTTGTGTAAATTGTGAGAGCGTAATATTAATCAGTAATACAAGACCACACAGGATAAATTTGTAGAGTTAAAATATAATCCCTAAAAAAATTCATCCTCATTTCCAGAATGGATATGTTCTCTAATTAACCACTGACCATAATCTATCCTTGGAACAACAATCAAAGCAGGGTGCTGTGATTGCGTGTTCCGAAGCTAGCCTAGGGTTTAAGTAATTTCATCTTTGTGGTTAAGTTAACTCTCGCAGGGTTAGAGAGATAACAAATTAGGGGATCATAATTAAGTGGATATTTATTTAAATGATAATGATTAATAAGTGAATGAAGAGGTAGAGTTAGATCTATTACTCCTTTTAAAATAGATTTCTAAAAAAACATCTTCTTGTTGTGTCATTTTAATCGAAATTAATTTCAAAAATAAAAACAAAAAAAATATACAATCTTCTTCCAGAAAACTTCTTCTAGATTCATAAACTATAAAAAAACCCCAATCCTTTAAAGTAGTGTTTTTATTTTATTCTCTTTTATTTTATTTTTAGAATACATTTAATAAGTTGTTAAATTCACTTCCTCCTTTGAGAGACGACCTTGGTCATCCACTCTGCTGCACCTAAGTACCCCAAAATCACATTAATCATTTTAGGTCACCCACGACAGCACTCTTTAAAATACCCAAACCCTTATCAATTTATTTTTCCCTTTGTTTTCCTCTCACCCAAACAACCCCAAGACCCTCTATTCGAGTTGAAGAGATTCAATAGTTTGTCAGAACTCTTCCTTTAAAATTTCCACATGAGGTAGAACATTATCTCTCCTTTATTCCCTGGCTACAATGTTTTTCCAATGAAAAAAATACCTAGTAGGTGATTCACTATTTCTCCTATGTTTTCTATGGAATTGTAAATTTAACACTCTTTAATTATTTGAATGACTATTTAATTAATCATAATAAATATTAAACTAGAATAATGGAGGGAATGGTTTATGGTTTTGAGCGATCACGTGCGTTTCCTCCGTGATAATGACTTACCTATTATTTTTACCAGATAATGTGATATCTATATTTACACTTAGTTTATCATGTTAATTTGATGAAAATGGTTAATGAACATAAATCTTGTAATGTTGGTTGGATAAAAAATTAAAGAGGCATGTTTTAAAAACTGTTCTTATAATTTTATGGAAATGAAATTGATGATTAATACATGTTTAATTGGAATTTTTCTTATATATGTTAATGTAATTGGATAAATAAAGTGAATCTATGATGCTTTTTGATAGAATAATAGATGCATGCTAATTTTAATGTTCTTATTTACATGGTTATTGAAACTGGATGTGATTCTTGAAAGCTTGGTCAATCATTGATAGCTTGTAATAGCTGATGCCTTACATTACTCATAGTTTTAACTCATGATAAATTAATTGGTTAATCCAAGAAGGAAATAAAACCGGTCTTTTGATAAACATAAATGTTTGCAGGTGAGTGAGCCCATTTTCATGTGAAGGTTGGATGCCTTTTTTCTATGACCCGGATGCCCTGTTGACTCTATTTGTTTTTTGTTGATTTGTGTGTATGATCTGAATATGATCCTTTCTATGTGATGTGGTGTGATCCCAGGATGGTTGATGGTTGATGAGATATGGGTAGTGAGGCCCGAGTTTGTGGTAGCAGTTGATGCCTTTAACGGAAGGCTGCATGGTGATATGCATAGTGGTTTCAAACACGACACCAAGATTAATGTAACATGTTGAAATTGGGATTGCCTATTTTTGTGTTGAAATCTATATGATTTATTGATAATGTTCTACTTAAGGTCTGAATGGTTGGATTGATTATTTACGTTCATTCTTTTCTCTACTTCTTGAGACAACTGATTAAGCTTTGTTATGCATCTCATTTATGGTATGTTAGGATGTTTCCTAGAGTACCTATAATTATGGAATGATAATGATTATTTAATGTTTTAGCCCATGAGATTGGTGCTTGAATATAATGCAAATGTTGATCATATTTAGGAATCATGGAATCAGTTGGATTTTTCTTGGAGGGCATGGACTTCACTTGGTTGTTAATGAAATGTGAATTGAATAATGTTAATTAATGACTAATGAATCAATTAATGAAAATTGAAATTTTAAAAGGAAATAACTTATTAAATGAAGTTCCATAAATGATTTTGTTCTTATTAGATATCTAGTTCTTAATGGTGACAACCAGCTGTCTGAGAGATTATAGTTGTAGTTGAGACTAAGACTAGGTTAATGCCCATAGTGTGGTTGCATATATTATATCTTATATGTTTTGTGATTTCATATGCTACCTCACCCATGTCGGTAGGGTGACAGACACCCAGTGGACTATGGGAGGGTTTTTTCCCCAATGTATAGGTTGGCAAGGAATAGATAGCTGACTACCCCCCTCTGACCCCACTCTTTTCTCCTGGTAGTGTTATGTTCTGGTATACATGATGGTTATATTTCCCCATATACATGTGTAGTGGGTTGTGATGACTTATGATTATTTCACACATGTATATCTAGATATAGTATCCCAATGGTTATTATAGTTATTTTGTGTATTATCTATGATGAGTTGAGGTGTAATACACAACGTACGAGTTGTGATAAATCCTAGAAACTACTATGTTACTATTTGGATATGTGGATGGGATAATGAGATACTATGATTCACATGGTTCATGATATGATACTTTAGACTAGATATTTTTGGGTTGTCTTAATTTTGGAGAGAGATGGATCAAGATGTATGACGTTGGGGTATAACTACAAATTAGTGGGGAAGTAGTAGTGGGGTACCCTCTTTTGTTATTATATGACATAATCTCTTGTATGAGATACTTGGTGATAGATAAACACAAGGAGAATGATAACTTAACACACATATTTAGGTGATGAGTTAGCTCCACTTTTTGTTCACTACACTTTAACATGCTTTCTTTTTCTTTTTCACGAGAGGCTCCAAAGAGGATCCTATTGACTATACATGTTATGGTCAACCTATGTATATGTAAACTATTTTTCAGGTCATCATGAGAAGGTTGGTGATTGGGATGAAAATTACTAGCCCATGGTTATTCAGGAGCTATTTAGGCTTTGTGGTCACTACTGAGTTTATCTTTTAATAATTGTAGTTTCATTTACAGTTTTTCAGTTATATGAAATTGAATGCATGTACTTGAGATTTTTTTCTTTTATCTTTAGTAAGAGTTTTGTGTTTCTGTCTTATGTATCATTTCTCTTATCTTAGAGTATAATGTATCCCATTTGTTTTTATGATATACCATCAGTGTTTGTCACCAAACCATGACCTATTGGTGGTGGGATTTGGGATTCATTATCTCCCTTCTCTCATTGATGGTTTAGGAGGTTTAATTTTTGGGGGAGAGGGTCATGAAAATATTCCTAGAATAAATGGGATTCTTGGAGAAATATTTTCTTCATTGAAGAATCTTAGAAGATACTCCAAGAAGAGGAGATTGGCTTATCAAGTTTCGACCATGTAACTACCCCAGAGCAAATCTCTTTTGAAGAGAAACTTGAAGAAGTTGGGATGTATCTTAGAGATATAGAAACTTTAATCCACTCCCACAATAGTATATCCTTCTACAAATATTAGATGATAGAGATTCTAATGTAGATAGAGGAAGCAATTGATTATGAGGAAGAGGTGAAATGATCTTCTATTTTGGTTCTTCCCTCCTTTCCATAAATGCGACTCTTCACTTGAAAATATTGTTTTAGGATAGAGGCAAACAATATCCTATTCCTTCCCTGCAATATAGAAAAGGGGGTATGACAGTTAGAATGGATTTCCCTTCCCATGAAAGGATCATGGAGGAAGGTTCCCTTGGAATTACAAAACATATGCGGGACATAATGGCTGATCCTACAAAAGCATTTCTACCCCCACCATCACCAACTACTCCCTATATGAAATTATCATCTTGGTAAATTACTAGGTAGATGCAAGAAAAGTAGTTGATTCTACGTCTTCATTTAGAGATTACAGGTGAGTATTATACCAATTTTGTTTTACTCGCTTCCTGATTGTTCCCATGACTTCTCATAAATGAATTAATTTGTGCAGATGTCGATCTAACTACTACTTTTTTGAGTGTATTAACTACCCAAGATCATGTAATTCCTATACCTTATAAAGGATACCCACTTAGGTGGTGGAAGGTGAGGCTTTGAGGGGTTCAAGACCAACTGAGGGCTTGATTTCATCAGTCATTCCTGAGGTAACTGCTATGATAGTGGCAACAGGTGAGACACAAGGAAGGTCAGACTTGGATATGAAGACCATTACCCAACACAAGATAATTCTAGTGGATGAATTCACTGGGGATCTTGAGGTAAGAGTTTCTATTTCTTTAGAGAAAATATTCTTTACACTTTTGGAAGATTCAACTATGGAAGCGATGAAAATTGAAGAGGTAGTAACAAAAGGAGAAGGGTTGATGTTTCATCTGAATACCTTGGTCGTTGCTCCTTCCCATCAAGGGTTGGTGGACCATCTTATGGGGACTGAAGACCTGATTAATTTTTCAACCACTGATATTTATGCAGTCAAATAATCCAGGAAAAAAGGTTAGCAATCCTTGAGAATTGTGAATTCCTTCCCCTACCCCTTTTGTAATTGTGCTGATTCCTTCCAAAATGCATGAACAACACTTAATGGTGACATGTTCTATGTTCTTGGGTCAAAGGCTCATGTTGTTATTGTTGCTCCAACAAAGGATGTGATCCCATAAATGATGGAAATGGATTAAATGTCTATGGAAATAGAGATAGAGTTCCAAGACCTAGTGCATGAGCCACTAGCAAGGGAGTTATCGACTGTGGTGATAATGAGAGTTAATGCTTTGGAATATGGGGGTGAGTTATCACATCTCTAGTCACTTATTTGAATATTCTTTCCATTAACATACTCCAAGTGTTTATTTTAGAAATTCCTATGAAAATTGTTAAATTTTAAGAAGTTTCTCCCTTAAAATCTCAATTGGTGGAGGTCACCAAGACATCAATGGGTTCAAGGTAAGTTTCTTTAGGGGGTGATAAGCCTAGTCCCTCATTAAGTGAGCTAGTCCCTAAATAAATTCTCACTCCAAGGATTGGTTCTAAATCATATTTTGAGGAACACAGTTCTTTCTATGTTGCCTATCATTTGGTTTGGAGGAAAAAATGAAGGTTAGTATTAGAGACTCCTTTGTAAGAATTTCCCTCACAAATCCATAAGTTTCACAACATGTTCACAATGATGGGATATGTTGGATTTTATTACCTTGTTGTCTTATCTCAAGAATATTCTCATTATGCTGAAGAGGTAGCAGAACATCAATGCCAAATTGATGAAGAATCCCTTTGGGTGGTTTGTATTTAACAAGAGTTTGATACAATCAATGAAAAATTATTTTTGCACCACCAATTTATTGAAGCAACCCATTCAAGAGGAGTGAGTGTTTTTTCTACCATAATGAGAAATATTCACCTTGTTGAAGAGGCTAAATCCACAAAGCTTGAAGCTGAAAAATTAATCCATAAAATTCAAACTTTTATTCACAGAATTTTGTAGCATGGTTCTTATTACAAGGAGATTCTCCACCCCATGGAGATTCCTCTTATTTATTTTGATGAATGAAAATTAATTTTATCCCCAAATATTTATTGAATGTTTAATTTCTATCTCGATTTAACTATCATTTCACCATAACCTATGAGACTCTGAATAATAAATACATAATAACCTGAATCCATCTGGACACTGAATATGAATGAAACAAGTCAAATCTGATTCTCAAGCACTTGATTCAAAAATTATTTCTTCATGGGCATGGATCAAAAACAGTTATTGGTATAAATACCATCACCTAAACACCATATTTGTCCCATTTAGATTATTTCCTTCTAGGTGTGGCTCACAGATGGGTATAGGCATGAATACCATCACCATAACACTAGAGTTGGTTCATTTTGATGAATGATTGATCTAACTGAATGCGAAGAGGATCATTAAGAGGGAAAAATGAAATGAGTATTCCAATGATCAAAATGGGTTTATCCACCCCAAGGTTATATGTTCATATATTTCACTCAATTATTTGAATTGATACTGTAAAATAATGCTCTAATTTTTTTTAGGTAAAGGGACCTCATGAGTATAGATTACCTTTTTATGGGATCATATGGTTGACCCAGAAGACTTTTCTATTCAATTTTATATTAGTCCAAACTTCTTTCTGGGCCTCATATGAGGAATCCTATTGAGAAAGAACTTGAATTCTTCTTAATCTACCATATATGGGTCTTTGACCAAAAAACAATTTCACCTATTTAATGTATAATGCTCTATTTTTCATAAATCATGCATGGTGTGTGTCTAATGAGTGGAGTCTCAACTTTTTCTTAAGATCTCATTTACAGGTTTTTGACTGGTCAAGAACCCTATCTTTTTTCATTGGTAGTTTAAGATCATGTAAGTCAGACCAATGATGGTTGATGTTGAAGGTTAAACAACTTTAACTAGAAAATGTGGTAGTCTGCATAACATATGGGAAAAGAAAACCCAATGTAAATGAGAACCCAATTTCATAAATATCGACAACCTCTAGGAATGGTGTATGTAATTTAGGTTCATAGTGCTTAGACCAATGAATTATTTAGTTTAAGATCATGTGATGAGGACCAAATCTTCAAGAATGGAAGTCACATTCTTTCCTCGAGAATGAGTACGTTATATGGTGGTGTAACACTGAGAATATAAAATACACATGAATAGTGTATTATGGTTTGTGTAAATCATATCTTAAGGGGTTTGAACCAAATATGATGAGATGTTATAGGTATACAAAGGATGAACACTGTTGAAATTCGAATGAAAGGTTCTGCTATGATGTAATCAGGGAATATAGAGATTAGAGGTCCTTCTCCTCAGGAGAAGATGCTTCTGGTTGACAACCAAAATGGGGGTGCATATGCAGAGCCGTACCAGGGCATGTATGCATAGTCAATATAAGTGTCCCTTGGAGTCGAGTATGAAGGTATCAGGGTGCACAATAGAAGCAGATGAGGCAAATATTAAAAAACATTCACCGGCGATCGATGTATCTACATCATCGCTAATGAGGTGCAACCTTGGTAAAGGCTCGTGGATCCCACATGATGAATTTTAAGCACAAAATTAAATCTAAGAATACCTATTTTGATCTGAATCCCCTATAAACATACAATCATCCACATCAATCATTTCTCTAATGAACCAAAGTTTATTCCCTCTAGATCATTCACACACACTTTAAATGTCTGCAGGAGTATCAATCGTTGAATTTTGGGTGTTATCGTAGGGATCCGATGAAGTTGTCGATGACCCGACGATCACCACATCAACGTTAATTCGATTCGTAAAGGGGAGATCATTCTGGAATCCCAAATCATCTGCTTCTCTCTCTAGTAAATAAGATACGATAGAGTGTCTCTCATCCATTATGCAGTGAATAGTTGTACACATGAGAGCCTCCTCCCCCTTTTATAGCGAGGCTCTAAAAATACCTGAAAATGTCTCCTCACACTTGGATATTTATTACCCACTATAGGTGACATCTTTTGATTATTCTACTAAGTCATAAGTATCAATTATATTTTTATCACTTTCTTATAATATAATAAATATATTACATGATAAAATTGAGCCATTAACTGGACTCAATATTCCCATAAATATTAAATGAACCATTATTTTTAAAATAATATTTGTTCATATAATATTTTCCATGTATTTACTTTAATAATTATAAATATATTTAATAAATAAATTCAATAAAAAACTATTCTAAATTCAAATAATATGGATTTATTTATTTCATGGTGATCGTATATTTTCAGACAATTCTTGGATCCTATGGTGGGGCCCACCATGTCCTATACTCCCATTCATCAGAATAGGTCATACATTTGAATATTATTAGTGTGTGACCCTCTAGGATATTATCTTGATAGGATTGAATACTATTCACAAATCAAGATCATATTCTAATAACCCATCAAGACCCTTAAAGAGATAAAGAGTAGTCATATCAACAAAAACCTTCCTACAAACACACACCATTTAATATAATCTCTTTGTCTCGTAATATATCATAAATTAGGATACACACTTCACATAATCATCCTTTTATTAGTTTATTATTTTTTTACTTAACTGGAGGTACTTACCTTCTTCTACCATGACCATGGATTTAGTGAAGATATTACCATTCTTGTCAACTAGGCCCGAGATGTCACTTCCTTATGGAAGTGAAAAATTATATCCTAATTATTCAATCAATTATATACCACCAATGACACAAACTACACAAGATACCTCTCTATGACTTCAGTGCCATAGTTTTTACCATGCATCAAAGCATGCAATCAAATAGTATACATTGATAATAATCTCAAGTCAGAAGACCATTACACATGTTCACCGATAGGAACTACCAATGACACCTGAAACATGCAATTTTCCTATTTGCAGACTAGTACTCATGATCTCATCTAATAAAGATCACCAAGTGTGAAATTTATGAGAAAATGTATCAATTATTTTGATCCCTTAACACCTGATAGTCATACCACATCATGTCTAGTTATAATGATGCATCCAGACCATATGAAATATATTTAAGATTAATTTCATAGTATCTTGAGATTATCATTATTGATTGGAAACTTCTATAACCTTTTTGATATCAAAAACGATCTATGTACATTACCATGTAAAAAGTGGATGCAAAAATATATACACTATTATGGTAAGTATATATCATTCATAACTCACTATATACACGATGTGGTAACCGAAAAGTAATGTTCAAGTTGGGTCTAGGGAATCCAATATTACAACACTCCCACTTTCACTAGATCTAAATTTCTAACTATCCTTGTTAGCTCTTAAATGATAAGATCATGCTTCTACTGAGTTATGGATTTAATCATGGGCCTTCCACATCTCTTTTGCATAGTTATTCTGTTATCTGCGACTTCACCTCCTTCAGTAAGACTCCTCAAGAGATGATATCCCTGAGTATATTCCTTTTTTCCACTATCAAAACTTTACATATTGGATAGTACTAGTAGTGGGATTATCATAATATATATTATGATAAGAATTTATTTACTAGGTGCGATTTTAAGAACCATAACAAATCATTGCGTATTTTACACTTCTTCTTTAGCTTCTTCAGAGGCAAAAATACACTTGGTATCAGTATATATGACTACCAATATCTTGAATGAGCTTCTCCTAGACATTATCTTAGTTTTAATATGATATTAGATTAAATTGATATAATTGATGATGAGTTTTTCCCCTTAAACTAGTGTCTCTTCCTCTCTACATACCAGATACATATCTTTTAAACCCTCTCAAGTATAATTGGATTGTTATGACCATTTACCACGCAGTTTTCCTAGATATAATTGATATTTTCCTACCATTAATTATATGTTCTTAATATCATATATAGTACATAACATGAAATATGTGATATAGATCCATTTTTTGGATCTTACTGAATTCTACTCACCTTTTTAATCTCATCCTATTCCCCATGCATGTCTTCTTGGAGAGATTTATTCCATGTGACACTGGTAACAAATAGCTCTCAAATTGTTCCAACTTTTATTTTTTAAATACCTTTTAAATATATGTACTTTTTACATGGTCTAAGAAATTGTTAAATCTAACTCAATAGATTTTATTCCCTAGAATATAGGTTGCTACTTTAAGTCAATCTTTGGAGATTTTCTTTCATTCCAATCTTAACTAACTATAAGACAAATAATTGTTTTCTATATGCTTTCAAACAAATTTTCCTTGAAAATAGTGTCACTCCCACTAACCTCTTTTAAACAGATGGAAAAAATTCATTCCAAATGAATATTCTGTGATCTTATTTCTTTCTTCAATTTAAAACTATATTTTAGTAACTTGCATCCCATTTTGGAATTATATAGTTTCACTAACCCTTTCTTGTCGTGTCATATAGAAACCTTGAAAGACTAATGCTCTTAACATCAAATTACTAATATTATGATCCTAGAAATTAGTTATGACAAGTATAAAATTCTAATGGATTTAGGAATGAAGACTTGGTATTACCAATAGAGCCTTATTGGTACCATGCTTGTACCACCCATGTATAGTCTGACATTGAATACCCACCACTGTATTCAAAATAATAAGCCAATGTACTTTGATACATGGAATCCATTATTGAATTTTAATTAAACTTTTCAATATTAGATAATTTCCATATACTACTTACTTGTAGGATTTATTATTCTCAAGGAATACTGTATCACCGACCGTAGTGAATGTAAAACCATTACCATGGTTATAACCTTACTATGAAGTATGTGTCACTAGAACAGCCCTTTTCTATGTGATATTATGGAACTTGTTCTAATTCCAACCACATGTACATCTTCAACATTGACTAAATCCAAGTCAATATTTCTCTCACTATATCGAGTAGATATATGAACCCTTTTATAGAAATATATTCTATCACTTGACTATAAACTTTCTATCATGGGGATTTATATAATATCCTATTGGACTTTAGGATATTAATTTAGATGAACTTTGTGTTTTGATTTATGCATGTTTGTTTATATACTTAATGAACTCTTTGCATCAAAACACAAGTTCTTAAGACATAATGGATTTATATCATACTATAACTCATATGATATCCATTTTCCACTATAGTTGTCATATGGTTATGGGATAACATCGTTATTTGAGAAGCATGGATTTGAAATATAATGGAAGTTTCTACAATGCATATGAGTCTTAAAATTGATTCCCCTTTTACTAATATCTTGACTTTGATGTATGTAAGGAAATGTGCATTTAATGATTACTCCACACAACATTGTTATTGATCAATGTTTTCATGTAAGACTCGTCATCTACCTCCCTTAATAAAATCATATATTTTATGTGTACAAGGTAATATGAATTTAGTAATTACTCCACACTACATTAAATGATCGATGAATGCATGTTCAAGATATTTTTCGGCACATGGGACCAAATCTACTCATATATTCTAAGCATGCATATTCTATACTTCACTTTTACATTCATGAAAAATCTTAAAGGAATATTATGAAGTATAATAATTTACATCTAGCTTATTCTCAGAATAGGACATGCTCTATAGCTGAACTAAATCTGAAATATTTGTGGCATACCTTTATTTCTAATGGTTTATTTTTCTAAAACTAGATAAGTAATTTTTTCAATAAAACCTAAGGTATTTAGCTCCATAAAATTTAAAACTATACTGGAAATATCCTTGAAATTTACTTTTAGTTTTATAATGAATTATCTTTCCACAACTATGTATAAATGAGTCATACATTTTATATTCATCAGGTATTGTTAATGATTCAAGGATTACTAAAATATTATTTGAGTATTAGATACCATAAACAACATTCATTCCAAAAAATGGAATAATGTCTCATTATGTTCAATAGGAATGTGAGATAAAGGTTTTGGTTATACTCAATTAAAGTTCAAAAAAAATCACTAATCATGACAATTAGAAGTTGTGTATTTCTCAACGTTGACTTAGGAATCACCCTTTCTCGTCCATATAAAGAATTAACCTTACTTCTTGCAATGTTTCTATTCTTACTTGGTTACTATATTTAAATACAGATATGAGATATATATATTGTGTCCAATACCCAAGATATATATCATAAAAATTACACACAATTGATGAATATAACTAAAGAAGAATCAAATATTGTCTTCTTCAATTCAGTTCATATCATTTAAACTTCCATAGACTTATATTGTGACAGGTGAAACAAATAACCTCCTTTATGGTGATCAACCTCCTTTTGTTGAATTATGTTGTGAATATTCCTTTGGAATCACACTTTCCATTGACATTTTCTCCTTTTATTTTAACTTGTTCACCTTAAAAACTAAATATTAAACTTTAATTTCTTAATAATCATCACCCTATTCATATATTTCTTCTCTTTCTCCTCACAGTCTTCTTGGAGACGAGACAACATGTGAAATCATCCATTTCCTAATGTTGTATCCACAAATCACATAGAACATTGATCATAAAATTATGATGTAAACATTAAATGCATCATACACGAGCCTCCTGTAAACATATTTCACACATTTACTTCTTGAGGTATCTTAACAGGTATTGGAGACTCTAGAACCTTCAATTTCCTATATCGTGGTAATTTTTTTGCAAGTGAATGTACTACTCTTTAGAAACTCATTTTGGTAAAGAAATTTCTTTGTCAAAAAATAATCACAATGAAATTATGGGATTAAGTTTCATTTTTCTATAAAAAGAAACATTTGTAGATTATTAATTTTATCTTGATTACCGATTATATATTACCAATTAAATCACTAAATATCTCCCACTATTTTATCAAACTCTAGTATCCCTCACTACTAGTTTTAGAATACCCAGTATCTAGAGTATTCTAGTGGAAAGGATCCCTGAAACCTATCCTCATAGTCAAAGTTATGGCAATTCCACTACTAGGAGAGTTTCATGGTAGGCGCCTGACTGGCCAACCAGATTAACTCACAGTTCCTTGAACTGTTGAGTGAATTCAAATGTTTTGAAATCATAAACTTGATTTACTCAACACTTTGCCTTTAAAGATGAAACAAGCTAGCTATGAATACTTCTTTGTTTCCATATTTAGTTAAGCCGACCCATAAATTTCATAAGAACTCCCCAGTAGTAGGAGTCACCCTCAACTTGGGTTGACGAGAACCCAATATATGCAGTTTTATTCAAATTCAAATGACAGGAAACATATATAATTAATATTTCCTTGAGGATTTTTGTTATTTCTCATTGAATTAAATCATTTTCTATATAATATGCACACACTATGTGACCACACTCACAAATGAACAATGAAATAAATAGAAAACATTCATAGTGTCTTAATCCGATTTAATCCATGCATTTGGTTTATTATTTTATTTGATTGCGTAAACTTACAAACTCACTAAACAATAATAAAAAATGCATAAATTAAATAAACTGCATGACTGATCTTGAAAATTTGATATTGGTGAATCCATTTATTCTCAATGGATCAACCATGACCTTGGGGGAAAATATTTGAGTTGTATCTAACTCATATCGCAGCTCACACCCCAGTCCAATGTATTTCCTTCTCGTTTGGAATATCACCTTGTCTTGGTGTGGTCCGTGTCTTACAACGTCTTTGTCATAAAACAAAAATACTTGAACGCATGTGAGGAGGTCTCAAGAAGCGCAAAATATATACTGAATATAACTAATGGATGCACGTTCCCTTATACATATCAGGTTGTTAAGACATTGTACAGAACATCTAATTAATCAATTAATTACAAAAATTGAAATTAGTTGCAATAATTAATTAAATAAATTATATCTAGACATACATTGATCATTATTTGTTCAAGATCAGTCGGTACGCAAAATAATTGAGTAATAAAAATTAAATTGAGATAAATTTATGTTAAAGGATTTATATGAATTTAAATAATTCATTTTAATTTTAATTTCATTAAAATTATCTCTTGGTCCCAATTTTAATAATTTTTTTAATATATATATATTTTAAAAATTGTTCTTATTTTCAAAATTTATATATTTTTAACACTTTTTTCTCCGGCCCCGCATAGCCCAGAAAAATATAAAAGGGGTTTTGGGCCTTTTCTAGACTCCTTGCGAGTCTGTTTGGTCCTAACCATGGTCAGATCAGGGCTAGATAAGAGGGGGTTGGGGTTCTGATGGGACTGGTTCATGATGAGGACTATGCGATGGGAATCCTGAGGTGGAGGGGTCGCATAGAGGCCAAGGGATCTAGGATGGCCTATACATGGTGTCAGACGGCCAGTGCACAGATCTGATCAGGGCACTATGTCGAGGTTTGACATGACAAATAGTGGGTTGGACGATAGCAGGATCAGGGAGGGAGATCAACGAGGTTTGACATGAGGGGGTGTACTGGGGAGGTCGGTGTGGCTAGAGGCTCAATAGAGATATTAAGTGGGGAGGGAAAGGTAGGGGTTCACAACAACACTGCACACGGGATGCCAGACTTGTAGCAGTTGGGGCGGGTGTGGAGGAGAAGGTGGCCAACGAGTACCGATCAAGATAAACCTATTTTTTTCCCTTTTTTGGTTTATTCCTTGTTTTCCACCCCAAACCCATTTTAGGATAGGATCATATTTTTTAATGGTCTACGCCACCAATATATAATACACCCCACTCCACCTTTTTTATATTTTTTTTTATTTTTTTATTTTTCAAATTTCAACAGTTTATGATCCTTAGTGTAACATCTCGTGACCTTTTTTAAGGTATTTCTATTATCTCTTTTCATTTCCCTCTTTTTTGGGGTGTGTTTTGGGACTTCCGAGGATGAAGATCATTTGCTAGAGAAAATGACCTAAAGTTCGAGGATGTATGTTTGTTTGAATTAATGAATCCCAGGAATAAATGTGAAAAAGGATTAAGAGGACGTCCTTTGGGGTTCAAGTTAACCTGGAGAATTTTTCTAAATGTTTTTATGAAATATGCATAAAAGGAATGTTCACATCATAAACTGGTGACATGATGTGAAATCTTCACTAGGATAATGTCGTGAACTGGTACAAAGCATGAAAATTTTACATGTTGTGAAACTGGTTCATGTCATAAAAAACTAGATCAATGTTTTTTTAACCGAGGAAATGCCTACATATATGCCTTTTGTTAATAGACCAACCCAGGTCAACCATACTAGTCACCCAAGTCAGCCTATTATGGGGTAGGGGTAAAACAAATATAACCAAACAAGTCTCATATATAAGGATAATAAGACATACAAACAAAGTATAAAGTGGAAAAAAATAAAGATACAACTGAACCAAACAAGCTAAACCCGAAAGTACCACAAATCTAGAAAAACTAATCTCCACATGACCAATTGTCACCTCCAAACCATCCCCAAACTAGAACAACGATGTAAAGAGGATCCAACATGCTATAGAATGACCTTACCTTTACCTAAACCCTATAAAACAAGGTCTTCATCCACCCAAAGGGAATAAGTATAGTGTGAGAAACTGTTCCCAATAGGAGACCACCAAAAAATATACACAAGTTCTAATAAAAAGAACGCACTAGTTCAATCTTTAAAACAAAAAATTTCTATAATCATTTTTATAAATAAAATAATCTGAAACTCTTTTTCAAACAATCCTTGAGTTTTCACAAAATGCATGTCATATTTTCTAAATCCAGAAATAAAGTAGGTAAAGATACCGAATATAAATAAACATGTGATCCAATATCTATGAAATAATCTATCATGAAATAAACTACCAGAAACAGCAATTCACCTACCAGCTGGAATCTAGCCTATGAGGAAATATTTACTAGACACTCATGATCTTAACAAGGCATAATATTGGGTCCAAATAACATCAAGGCCTACCATAAACCATCGACATACAATAGGTTAACTCATAGTAGTGTCACACACGCTAAGTCTACCCGTGTCTCTTTCTTGATGCACCCAAGGTTCCCACTATGCAATGTTTGTCAACTTCTGTTTTAAAAACCATGCTCACATTTTTATAAAACCATTTTCAAAGCCAAGAAAATTTGCTTCAGGGTTTGTAAATCCATTTTCCATTTCAAATCAAGGCAATTTCATTTTCAAAGAAAAACCCATTTTCGAATGGGAACCCATTACCTTTTTAATTTTAACACATGCAATTCCATTTCAAATATCAATGGAAAAATAAGAACAATAAGAAATTCAAGATATTACAAAACTTGGACAGATCCACCTACCTCAAGGACATAGAAAACTGAACCACATTTGACAATGGGGATAAGAAACCATAATATTTTCCTTCAAAAGACAAGGCATGAAAAAATACTGAAAATTTTTGATGGAAAACACAATCTAATTACCCATACCTACAGAAAACAGTGCTATAACCACAAATGAGAGAGAAACTGAGGGAAAGGATTACCCGAAAATACAAAGCACCTAGAATTTCTGATCAATTAGTGTACAAATCAATTCGTATGAATAGAAATAACCCAAAATCACATAGGGAGGATTCCAGGTTGAGAGAGGAGGGATTCACTAGGAAATAATAAAACATATCATTCTTATAACACCCTAAAAACAAAACCATTAAATTTACATGGTTCGTAACTAATTTACATGTTGTGTAATCCTTAGGTTCCGTATATACCAAAAAACCCATAACCTTTTTAATTAAAAACTAGGTTTTATACATACATGGCATGTAACTATTACACGTTGTATAAACCATTCATTCCATGTACCCAATTCACGAATTCTACCCAGCATCCATTACACATCATGTACTTCACTTACACGGCATGTAAGTGCTTAGCTAGTAGTAGAAAAACCAGGGTTTATGTTGAAAATTCCAAAAAATCCTTGACTTCACCAATATAGGTATCCTCCCAATTCATGGTCGGTAGAAACTCTCCCAATTAAAAAGGAAAAAAAAAGAAAAAATTGAACATACCTGGAATAAAGGTAATGGGGTATTACGATCTCCCCACCATAAAGTTTTTTGTCCCTATAAAGAGCTCAAAATCCTAGATCCACAAAAAGAGAAGGTCATTACTACCTCATCAACAAATCCCACTCCCACATCTTGTGGTGATCCTATCCTAACTTCCACAGTACTTGGACCATGGGGTAATTTTACTATGAGGTACCTTATCCCAACGATCCATAATCTGAACTAGATGCTAAACCAAAGTGGTATCAGGCTCAATGTCAACATCCTCCTATTAATCACATGGGAAGGGTCTGATTTATACATCATCAACTGGGAAACATGAAAGACGTCATGCATATAAGTCAAGACAGATGGTAAAAGAAACTGATAGGACGCCCTCCCCAGTTTCTCAATGATCTCAAAGGGGCCCACAAACTTCAGTTCCAACTTACCCTACTTAGACAACCAATGATGTCCCAAGTGAGGTGAAACTATGAGAAAGAAATGATCACCAACCTCAAACTCTAGAGGCCGATGATGATGATTCTCATAAGAATTATGATGAATCTATTCCATGATCAAATGCATCTGGATCAACTGTACCATCTTTTTCATCTCCTGAACCACACTTGACCCAACCAAGGACCGTTCTACCAACACAGCCTAGCACAAGGGAGATCGACAAGGCCTCCCATATAAATCCTTAAAGGGTTCCATCCTAATTTAATCCTAATAACCATTGTTATAGGAAAACTCTAAAAAAAATTCTAATACCAAGATCCAACAAAATCAAGTGCACAATCCTAGAGTGTATCTTGAAGAACCTAGATAGCCCTCTCTGTCTGTCCATCCCTCTACAGATGATAATCCATGCTAAATTTCAACTGGGGACCCATTGAATCCTACAAACCTTTCCAAAATATATATGTAAACCTTGAGTCTCTATCAGAAACAATTGTAGAGGGAACCCCATGAAGTCTCACAATATCTTAGACATATAGGCCCCCAAGCTATTCCACTTTCATCGTTTCCTTTATTGTTAAGAAATTTATTGATTTAGTGAGTCTGTAAATAATCACACAAACTGCATCCTTCCCACTATGATTATATAGTAAACTAATGATGAAGTCCATGGAAGTATCATCCCACATCCATATCAGAATGGTTAAAGGCTAAAACAAACCTACAGGTCTCTGGTGTTACACCTTAACTCTCTAACAAGTGATACACCGCGATTCAAAATCCACAACTAACTGCCTCATCCACGACCACCAATATCGACGTCTCAAATTTTGGTACATATTTGCAACCCCATGGTGCATCGACTAACATGACTAGTGTCCACTATCTAGAAACTCATTTCTGAAGGAATATGGAACAACTAATCTGCTATGAAAGTATAAAGATCCACTGGGAGATCGAGACCACTCACTTGAGGTTTCCCCGCCATTTAGGATTTCTTCTAAGTGTTAGCTCTTGATTTCTGTCATTTTATCAAGTCAAACTCACTCATCAAAATAAAATTCAACCTTTATTAAAGTGAATAAAACCTATCCACCTACCTCCTTTAATCCCGAGATCATATCTGTGAACAAACATACCAAATACCACTGGTCAATTGATTTCTTCATGGATTGTATGAGTAATTTTATACTAAATTTATCAGCCGCCACATTTCCTTTCTCAGGGGTATATATGATATAAAAATCAAAGGTATAAAGATACTTAACCCAGAACCTCTGTTTCAAGTTCATATCTCTCTGAGTAAAAATATACTTCAGTCTTTTATGATAAAAATACACCATAAACTGTTCTCCAAAGACATAGTGCCACCACATTTTGAGTGAATACATAACAAATTCCAACTCAAGATCTTGGTTATGATAATTCTTATCATGACGGAATAAATATTGATATCCATAAGCCACAACCTGTTTCCCTTACATCAAGGAACATCCAAAACCCATACTAGAAGCTTAAAAAAACATCATAAACCAAACCCAGTTCTGAAAGAATCAAAAATGGTGTTGAAGTCAACCTCATATTTATATCCTCAAAATTTCACTGACACTTTTCATTACATTCAATCTTTACACCCTTATGGGTTAAATATTTCATCGAAGATACAAGCTTGGAGAAGTCCTGAAAAAACATCTTTAGTGACCTACCAAACTCAAGAAGCTTCGAATCTCAAACATGTTTCTAGAATACTCCCAATAAATAACTGCCTATACCATTTTAGGATCAACTAAGATTCCCCTCTTAGATATCACATTCCCCAGAAACTTCACATCTTAGATCCAAAAACTCACACTTTGAAAGCTTACCATACAGATGGTGTTCCCTCAAGGTTTGAAGAATGATATCCAAATGGTCTCTGTTCTCCTCCTCTATCTTGGAGTACACTAAGATATCATCTATGAACACAATAATAAAATATTACAATAACCAATGAAATATTTTCTTCATCAAATCCATAAATATCGTAAGAGAGTTAGTGATACCGAATAACATAACCAAAAACTCAAAATTCCCATATCACCTCTGTAATGTTGTCTTCAATATATCCTCTTCTTAGACTCTCAACTTTTGGTACCCTAATCATAGATTAATCATAGAAAACCAATGAAACCCTCTAAGTTGATCAAAGAGATCATCAATCTTGGACAAATGATGATTATTCTTAACGGTTAGCCGATTCAATATTTTATAGTCAATACAAAGTCTAGGGATCCCATATGCCTTCTTATGAAAGAGTACATGTGAAGCCCATGATGAAATGTCGGGATGAATAAATCCTTTTACCTATAGATCCTCAAGATGGTCCTTAAATTCCACCAACACAACATGTTCCATTAGATAATATGACATAGAAATGGGCATCATTCTAGGGAGTAGGTCAATAGTAAACTCAAACTCTCTCTATGGTGGTAAAACAAAAAAATCATTCAGAAAGACCATAGGGTATGAACACAAAACAATAGGTAGCTGACCTCCCAATAAATGTTCAACAACATCAAGAAACATTTTTGACAATTGGCATGAAATTATACCAGCATAAGGAAAAAAATTCCCTACCCTTCCTGATCTAGAGTCCCACTCACCCTGAAAAACATGAGTGACCCCATCAGTAGATAAGAACTGTACCCAATGGAGATAAAAAGCTATCTAGTCCTTCACACTGATCATTCAATCCATGCTGATAATCAATTCAAAGATCAAGATCAATCACTAAGAAGTCCCAAATCACCTCAAATCACATATCACCATCTGACATATAGGGTACTTAAAACAATGTTTGAACCTCTTTCCCAAAGATGTGGAAATATCCAAAAAGAAAATAATAATATCTCAACACATTACCAACATGTCAACTAACTTTGATGATATAAAATAGTTAGTGATACCTATATCAAACAAATATATCACCATAGAAGACGAAATAAACATCATACCTCTAATAGTAGTTGGCCATACTTTATATTCCTTTAAAGAACACTCTATCACATAAATACATCTAAGATTAGCTACCTAGACATCCCCTTTGGCCTGAGAATGAGACCTACCACCCTCAGAAGCATAAACATGAACCTGATACCCCTTGGTGAAAGTAGATCCCATCTTACTTCCATGGGACATCTTATCACATAAACATTTTAGATGGTCAGATAGCCCACAAGGATGAAAAATTTGAGTATCCTTCTAAAATGAGGCCTAATATGGCCATGCCTCCCAAATTGGTAACAAATAAACTAATTATTTCCTTAAGAATCCCCTAAAACCAGTCTTGTAGAAAACTGAACACTCTTGCACTTCCTTTTTTGACTAAAAGAAGAACCCTGGCTAACCGCTGCGCCAACTGAGGCTCTGCCCAAACCTGTTCTTCCATACATGTCTGTCTCAACTAAAATTTATTTATCAACTACCTCCATAAAGGTAGGAAGACACAAAATAACTAGAATTGACTGAATATCAACCCTCATTCCCATCTCATGTTGGACCTGTGACCTTCCCAACAATGAACAAGATACCTCGTAGCCCACTAACTCAGGACTACACTCAACTGGTCCAATAAACTAGGTTGAGTATCAAGTACTATCCCCTTCCAAATGGGGATTTAATATCTCATCCCTAAAGATTTGAAACTGGGACTGATAGGATTAATATCCACCGAGGAGCATCTCCGGTACCACTGCATATTTGGTATGTTGTTGGGACCATCACGTGTCCAACAAAAAGGCGACTTTTTATTGGACCTATTCCACAACTGGGTCATTTTCTAGATATGCCACAACCCAATTACATGGTACTATGCTCAACTAGGCCACTAACTTGGGCCATGTATCAGGTATTGTCCTGAGACCGACATGGATTTAATACGCCTCCCTGATAATTCAAACTGGGGACCTCATGCTTAACAACCACCAGGGAGCATCATGATTACCACTATGCTAGCTAGCGTGGTAGTACTCGTGATGCTCCCATGGGGATATTAATCCTGAGGTACTGGGTTTGAATTGATAGGGAGGTGTATTAAACCTCAGTTGGTCCTAGGAAAATACCTGATACACAACTCAAGTTAGTGTCCTAGTTGAGCACAGTCCCAAGTAAGTGGGTTGCAGCGTATCCGGACTATGACCCGGTTGTGGCATAGGTCTGATAAAAAAAGAAACCTTTTTTTGGACCCGTGAAACTCTTGAAAAAGTACCAGATACCCCACATCCCACTGACTTGGGACTATACTCAAATAGGCCACTCAACTAGGACGAGTATCAGGTACTGTCTGCTGCCGGACATGGATTTAATCTCCCCTCCCCAGAGATTCGAACCCAAGACCGACAACATGGCGGTTCTAGAGATACCCCCTGGTGGTTATTAAGACTATCGATCCAACGTTAGAATATATGGGGAGGAGATGTTAAATCCTCATCAGGAAGGGGATAATACTTGATACTCAGCCTAATTGGGGGGCCCAATTGAGTGCAGTCCTTAGTTAGTGGGCTTTAGGGTATCTGGTCTGTTGTTAGGAGAATCAAAGGTCTAAAATCTCGAACCTATATGACTTTATGTAATCATTGGTGACAAGATCTGGTGCCAGATGCACCAACTCAGCAAAGCGGGTGGTGTATTATAGGATGGTACACTCCCCTTTATCCAATGTCAAAAACTCCCAGGTCTTTGCTGCATGTAAAGTCTTAGGATAAATAAGCTAATTAAAGATCTTATTGAAAGATACCCAGGTAAGTACTTTGTAAAACCTAGATTTCACTATAGAATCCCACCATCTTCTTCCCAGTCCCTTGATCATATACATGAAAAAACACACATGATAATCTTCAGGAGTATTCAAGAAGTTAAAGATCCTCTCAATCCATTCAATCAACTCCTCTGACTCTTGTGGTCCATTTTCACCACAGAATATAGGTGGATGCTAATTGGTAAATTACAAACCATGATCCACTAATAATATTGGGTTCACTGTGCCAACTGACCCCATAGTTTAAATGGTATGGATCACTTATTCAGCCAAATAAGGGTCCACTAGAGGGTCCATCTATGGATCCTACCTCATGGATTCCCCTCTCATATTTTGAAGAGATATTATAGGAGGAATTGTTTGTTAAAAACAAGACAATAACCAACTAGTCACAAAAAAAAATCCAAAACTATTGAACCAAAAACAAGAATCCAAAACAATGCTTTAAAATAATAATGATTTAAAGCAATTATGAATTCTAGCACAAAAGGAAAACACCTTTAGAAAGGAACAATCTCATCTAAATAAACTCCCCATTTAGTTTAATAGAATGACCTTACACACACCAAGTCCTAAGAAATTGTAGATAAGTTAATTTAAATAAAATTCCCATACAATTTATTCAAATGAACCTAAATACTAGGTTTTGGACTTAGTAAAGGTTTTTCCAACCAATGGTGGAAACTCATATTCAGCCATGGGAGTGAGTTGGCCATGCCCATTTTCTGCACCTATTGTCCTAATTTCGATGATCCTACTCATGTCTAACAAATACATAGAACCAACTCATGAAGTTCTAACACACTTCAGGGTGAGTAACCCCTTTTACACCAAATTGTGACAAACAAACCCAAGTCAACCAGACCAGTCACCCAAGTCATCCAATTACAGGGTGGGGTAAAACAAAGATAACCAAACTAGTCTTGTATATAAGGATAACAAGAAATACAACCAGAGTATGAAGTAGAAAAAATGAGAGATAAAACCGATACAAATAGGCTAAACCATAAAGCACAAAAAATCTAGACAAACTAGTCTCCAAGTGACCAATTTTCACCTCCAAACTACCCCTAAACCAGAACATCGATGTAAAGAGGATCCAGAATGCTATAGAATTCCATTACCTTTACTTGAATCCTACAAAACAAGGACTAAATCCACCCAAAGGGAATAAGTAGGATGTAAAAAATAGATCCTAGTAGGATACTACCAAATAATTTACAAAAGTTTTAATAATAAGAATGTACAAATTCATGATTTAAAACAAAACAGTTCTAGAATAATTTTTATAAATAAAATAATTTAAAACCCTTTTTTAAACAATCCTTGAGTTTTGAAAAATTTCATGTCATATTTTCCAAAGCCAAAAATAAAGCAGGTAATGATACTAAATACAAATATTCATGTGATCTAATATCCATGAAATAATCTATCATACAATAAACAACTATAAACAACAATTCACCTACTAGTCAGGCTCTAGCATATGGGACAATACGTACTAGACACTCACGATCCTAAAAACACATAAGGTTGGATCCAACTAACATTAAGGCCTTCCATAGACCATCGACTTATAAGAGGTTACCTCATAGTGGTATCAAACACACAAAGGATACCTATTTCTCTTTCTTGATGCACCCAAGGTTACCACTATGCAATGTTTTCAAATTTCAATTTTAAAAATCACGCTTATATTTTTACAAAACCATTTTCAAAGATAAGAAAATTTTCTTTAGGTATTGTAAATCCATTTTCTATTTCAAATCAAGGAAATTCATTTTTCAAAGAAAAACCCCCTTTTAAATGCAAACCCATGACCTTTTCATTTTCGACACATGAAATTCCATTTAAGATATCAAGGAAACAATAAGAACAATAAGAAATTCAAGAGATTAGAAAACTTGGATAGATCCACCTACCTAAAGAATGTAGAAAACCGAACCACCATTAAAAATGGGGATAGGAAACCAAAAGGTTTTCCTTCAGAAGAAAATACATGACAAAAGACTGAAAATTATTGGTAGAAAACATAGTCCAATTACCCATCCCTACCGAAAACATTTCCAAAAACACAAATGAGAGATAAACTGAGGTAAAGTATTATATGAAGAGATGAAGCACCTATCCTTACTCATCAACCCCTGAACGAATCGATCTGGAAGGAAAATAATAACCCAAAATCACCTAGGGAGATTTCGGGTCAAGAGAGGAGGGTTATACTTGGAAAGAATGAAACAAATCATTCATACGAAACCTTAAAAACTAAAAATGGAAAATTTTCATGATGTGTAACTAATTTACATGTCATGTAATCCTTGGGGTCTGTATACACCAAAAACCCATCTCCTTTTTAGTTAAAAACCAGATTTTATACATACATGACATGAAACTATTACATGACATGTAAACCATTCATGCCATGTACCCAGTTCATGGATTTTTACCAAAATCCATTACAAAACATGTACTTCACTTACACAGTGTGTAAGGTCTCAGCTAGAAGTAGAAAAACTAGGCTTTATGTTGGAAATTCCCACAAATACCCGACTTCACCAATACATGTATCCTACTAATTCATGATCGATAAAAACCATCCAAGGAAAAAGGAAACCAAAATTAAAAAAATTGAACATACCTGAAAACAAGGTAATGAGGCATTACTTTTTTGGATTTCAAGCTACGAACCAAATATTCACGTCATGAAATGTGCTTGGCCTATAGGTTTTTATACATTTCATGTCTGATTTTTTTCATTCAACTGCAGGATCATCTCTTGAAACCTCGGAGCTCTCTCATGTTATTTTTGGGATCTTTGCCCCTATTGGATCATTTAATTTAATGATTGATCTTTATTGTGGTTGCGCTGCATCTCTCTAGGTAAGTGATCTATTTACTTCTTTGTTTCAATTGGTTATAGTGGCTCCGTTGCACTATGTTTTCAGATATGTTGGTCTTGTGGTGTTGATTCTTCTCAATCCTTTCTCGATTCTTTGTGTGATCTTCTTCTGAAGGCTGACCTTTGTGTTGGTTGTGGTTTGACGTGGGAGTTTCTTGAGATACATGTTGTTTTATATTCTCTTCTAACCATTTTTATTGTTGAATTGATTCTGAGATGGGTGGATTGATTCTAGGGCCTCTTCTATTGTATTTGTGTTCTTCTATATTGGTGGATCCTACTACTGGCGTAAGCAACCAGATTTAGAGGTATTTATTTCCATCTCTAGCCTTTATTGGATGAACTATATTGCTATGGTTTTATAAATTTTTTATAAATGAATTTTTTGGATTGAATTATGTGTGTGGAATTGGGTTTTTGAGAAAAGGCAGTTTTTTCCTTATTTTGGTAAAAGAAAAGTTATTTTCAAAGAATTGTGAAATAGATTTATGAAGTGGTTTTCAAATCTTGGTTTTAATAATTTTTTATATTATGTAGAACATGGGAGGCCTTGGTTACTTAGATGGAATTTGTGGTAATAGGACATTTTTGTTGATACTATCGAGGGGTTCACTCAAGGGGTGTTCCTCTTCTCCCTAGACCCCTTGTTTTAGGGACATGTTAGACCTGTTGGGAGGTTCACTTGTGGAAATTACAGGAGTCACATGATAAAGGTTTAAAGATGAATAAGAAGAAGAATATGAACAAAAACATAATGATTTACATGGTTCTAGAATAATCCCTACATCCATGGAGAAGCAGAATCACTTCAATAAAATTTGGGAGAAAATTTACAAGGATATTAGAGTTTCACACACCCCAAAACCCTAGCTCAAATGAGATAATAAATAATATGAATTACTATTCCACTAAACGCATAGTAAGTCCACTTTTTTACAGTGAATAGTGGCTGGAATTATGCACTGCTATAATGTTGTGGCCAAAAAAGTCCAAGCCTCTATAGTGTCCAGTGGAAATAAGTCCATGGAGCTAAATTACCATTGTATCCAAAGTCTAAGATGCTGCAATAATAATTCCAAATTCCACACTATTGTAGTGCTCTGTTGGTGTTGTTTGGTTAGCTCTGCTACAGTTGGTCAGAGTTGATATTGTTCCCAAAATTTGGGTAGGTGAACTTCAACACCCAGACCCCCAGAGTAGGGGTGCATTTTTTCCTACAACACCCAATATGCTCACCATGGAGCTTGACCCATGAGAGTTACATATTGGTGTTCAGTATGAGACACTAGAATTTGGCCCAACACCATCCAAAATGGATTGAGATACACTGATCCAAAATTTCACTTACTTGGGGTGTTCTTATACTCTCTATATTCGATGCATATATCTAAATACTTGATGTGTGTGATTGTCTATGTATGGGTATGAGTGTTCTTTCTAGACCGATCTATAGTGATCCTTGGTGTGATTTACCTATTCTTTGGTTTCTAATTCTTTGGATATGATATGATATGTGATCCATGCTTTGGTTTGAATGCCTTGATGTATGTGATTTTCTTTGAAACTATTTTATCTAGATTATTTGGAACTATGGAAGAAAGTTGAAATATTTTACCATCCTCTTGATATAAAAACTGTTTAACTTATTATCATGTCTTAATTTCCTTAAAGTTGAGTATGTTCAGATTTTTGTGCGTAGACTTAATATAAAACATCTGGGTGGGATCCTACTGAGCTTGTTAGCTCACACCTTGTGCACCCCTTTGGCGATGCATAGACCTTGTTATATCATTCGATGTAGGGAAAGGCATGGAACCACAGTGAGGTAGTGAGGTTTCTTTCAACTGTGTCTAGGTAGCTGGTGGTGAGACGGTGATAGTTTTCCCATGGTATCACATGGAGTAGCTATTTCAGTTTTAGTTTTCCTTTATTGTTGGATTTGTACCTTGGATAATATTTAGCTACTTTTGAGTTGTATTATTTTTTATATTTACTTTTTATTGTGACATATATTTATTATTTTACTCTTCCACACATTCTTCAAGTCATTTATATATATCTTTTTGTCTACTTCAGGTTGGGTGAAATCATTCTATCTGGTTGTTGTTGATGTCTGGGTTCTTGTCACCAGACCATTGGGATCGAGATCACCTTTTGGGTATGTGACAGTTTGGGTAGGGTGCCATTTTTCATGGGTATCCAGGTTGGGTTCATCATAGTTTGGTATTATAGCATGATTGTGCTCAGTTTTGGGAAGTTGGTAGATTGGATATAGGATGGTTGGGACTTGAGAGATAGGTTACAGTGAGTGTCTGACCATCTGATTGTGTTTCCATGACATTCCAAATTTATCATGTTTTTAATATTGATTTATAGAACAAGGAAGAATCTAGGTTTTCTATCATGGAGCTTTTGAGGTTTAAAGTATTTATTTTTAATAAAAAAGACTAAAATAGGGGGTGGTTTTGAAAACAGTTTTAAAAATAAAATGACTTAATTAAATATTTTAATAGTTGATAAATAAAGGTGGTGTTTTTAGAATTTTTAGAGAATGAGGTTATTTCAAGTTCACTACACATACTGGTTTGTTCATTGTTCTGAAAATACACATGGCTTAATGGAATCCTTTGGTTGAGGGTTTTCAAGATCTAGATTCCCCTATTGCCTCTCAACAAAATGCATAAAGAACCATCCCTTGACACAACAATCATGTTTTCAAGGTTTGGAACTCAAGCATAGAGTGAAGGCTACCAAAACATACTAAAATTTTATGTATGTGTGAGAGAAAGAGGATTCTTGTATTGTCCTATCAGAACAACCCAATATTCCCACTTAAATCTCAACCCAATCAGTATTGAGATAAAAACTGTTTCACTTGATTATACCAAAGAAATGAATTCAGAGTAGAATAATGTTAAGATAAAATATAATTGAAATATTTCACACACAAATTACAAAAAACCAGTAGAAGAACAGGTGTCGTAACTCCCTCTATAAGGGTGTTTAACTCCCTCAAAATGATTGTCCATCATTTAGCATGCCATCGAGAAGAGGAGGAGGCTCAGGTTAAACTTCGTCTACATCCTTGATCCCCATATGAAGATAAGGGCCTATAGAACTTATAGAATGGGGATAAGACTCATTTGGGTATCCATAATGGTAGATATTTTCCCCTTGGCCGAGCTTCAAATAGGGTTCCAAAGGTTCCAATTTATAGGCAAAGTAGAAGGTGTTTTTGGGAACTCAAATTTTGAGATACCACATAGAACAAGGTTTTGGGTGTGTAGAAAACCCTACCTAACATTGGAAAAAGCTACAAATTTTTTACCCAACATATTGAATATCTCTATATCAAATTTTGAAGCCATTTAATGTATAAAATGGGATATATATCCATAATACAGAACCAAAATTTTGATTTCATGCAGATTATTTTTCTTGGAAGGATTAGTTCGGTTGGGATCCTTAATGGACGAATTAGAATTTGGTATCTTTATAAGAGTTTTAACCCACTGAATTTTGGATCAACCCAAATGAATGAATTAATTAGATGCATTTTATGGTTGATTCCACACGTGTTCTTTGATTCCTATGAAGTTTGGTCCACTTTTCTTGAATTCCATCATGGGATCTCTAAATCACCTCCACCAATAATGAGATTATCACAACAAGTGAAATTTACTATTTTAACAATGATAAGAATTATATAATTGAATCAAATGTGAAGTTAAATTTTTATTATATTTTTAGTTTTCAATATAAAACCAATTTAACATAATGGTGTAAGGGTGAAATAAAACAATGAATCATGATGTGATCTCACCCCAAACCTAAATTTTTTCACTCCTGGATAAATTCATATTTCCAACAATTATGCATGAATATATTCCCAACTTCATGAATATTTAACATTCAATGAAAATTTAATTTGTGATAACAATCTGATCAAAGAAAAAATAACACTGAGGAGTTATTCTTAGTGATCATGAAAAAAGATATCTTATAAATTGTATTAGAAAAAAATTCAAGGAGATGAATGATACCAATTTGATAAAATAATTCAAAAGTAAACAATGTAACTAAATCTACATATGTTTCTGTGAAAATGATTTCATGCTACTCTTTCCACTTTTATCTAGTAAATATTGGTTATTTTAAAAAATTTATGCTTAAATGATTCTATCCATCGAACCTTCCCTATATCCCTTTCAATCAAATTTCAATACCCTCTCACTTAAAAATTATTGAAATTAAAACCTTAATATCCATACCTATATATCCCCATATGTTGTACATTTCTTTACTTCCCTCATTTATTATTTTTGTTGTTTTTTATTCAAAATTTTCACTTGGAATAAATCTCACACTCATATCTCAACCCTTGTTTGATCTCCCCACAACACTAATTTTAATAGTTATAACAATATAGAATGTATAAGAAGAGTGGTTTTTTATTTACCCAATACCCAACCCATTTTTTTTTATTTTTTTTATTTTTAGGGTGCAAAACTATTGGATAATAGGTAGACACGTATAGGTCAATACAGTATAGTAATGAAAAAGATTTAATGAGGAACGAACATATGATTTTTTTTGGAAAGTTGATAAATATTAACCTAAATTATATTTACCTTCTATTGAGTAAGAAAAATTTCCATTTCATAGTTGGATGAAAAGACATGTGAAGATATTAATTGACACATTTTTCTCATAAACTAGTCACATAAAGGGAATCAATCTTCTAAAAGGTTTCAAAGTGATACAACCATTTATATCATCAGAAAACAACCAATTTTCTAGAAAAAGTCACACCACAATGTTAAATTTATGCTAAAACACACATTCCATCATTGAAACAATTTTTTTAAATGTTAAAATAAATTTAAATAGGTAAATTAATCATGCATTTTCAATAAGTTCCATGATTAAGTAGTCATAAAAAATGAATATTTTTTCACAAATTTGAGGGGAGAAAATGGGGGGTAACAATACTATGCAGCAAGTGAAAATGAGAAAAAAGAAGAAAGATTATAACAAATCCTAACTAACCTAAGAATGTACCTATCCCCCCCCCACACATAGAGTGTGAAGTGTCATCACTATTATAAAAGAGGATGTGGGAAGGAATGATAAAACCTGGTGGGTATCATTGGTAGGTTTCTTCTTAAACTTGGAGCTCCTCTATTAGGGACTCTAGAATAGCTTCGTGAAAGTGCTTAAATCACTTCCCATTGATAGTGAAATTTTGTTATTATTTCTTCATTTTGAACATGTAAAACACCAAATGCATAAAAATTAGTAATAGTGTATGTGTCAAACAAGTGGGAATGAAGCTTACCTTGATAAAACTTTAGCCTTGCATTAAAAAGGAGGACCTTCTGCCCAATTTGGAATTGAGGATGAAGGAAGAGGCAGTGATGGGAAGATTTTGTTCTCTCCTTATAAAACTATGAGTTCTCATATAATTTTATTCTCATTTCCTCCAACTCCTGAATCTATAACTTCCTCTGAGAACCTACACTAGAAACATTTTAATTCCATTTTTTAGTGGGCTAGTAGTCCCAATGATCTATCTCAATAGAGGGGTGACAAATTTTTCCCAAAACTAGTAGATGTGGTGACTTGACAATGGGAGTTTTCAAGGTAGTAAAATAACCCCATAATGAATCATCTAGTCTAAGACTCCAATCATTTATATTGGGTGGAATCATTTTTTCAATATTTTTTTACTTATCTATTTGAAACTTCATCTTGACCCTTGGTTTTTGGGTGATATGTAGTAGAAAATTGATGCTCGACCCCATACTGACACAAAATTGATTACGGTGTTCAGTTTCAAAAATGAGAACCATGGTCATTAATGATGAACCTAGGTAATCAAAACCAACAGAATATTTGGGTTCTAAAAAATTCCACAATTTTCTCTGAATCATCAGTCCTTGTAGCTCATGTCTCTACCCATTTTGACATGTAACCCACTACTAGAATAATGTATAAGTTTCCAAATGAATTGGGAAATATTCCATTAAATTTGATTCCCCAAACATAAAAAATGTCATGAAAGATAAAGGGTTGTTGTGGAATTTCATTTATTTTAGAGACATTCCCCATCCTTTGACAACAGGGAAAAACTATGCAAAAATTATGGGCATACTAAAATAGTTTCGGCTAAAATAGTCCAAAATCAAGGTCCTTGTTGGGGACAAAAGTGGCCCCCATAAGAAAGAGTGTGGAAAAACATAAGGACAGACTGAAACTGACTATCAAGAACACAACGCCTGGGGACTTAATTACTACATGTTCACCAAAGGTAGAGATCATCCCAAATATTCCAAAGGGGTTCATTTTTTAGATGATCAATTTGTATTTTTCTTGAAATCATCAGGAATCAAAGATACAACCAAATAATTTACAATTTTAGCATACCAAGGAATAATATCTTACACTCGGTACTATTTCTCATCAGAAAACACGTTATTTATGGGAATGTAAGGGGATGATCCAATGCCTATTCTAGGAAGGATCCTACTAATATGGTTATCTTCCATGTTCTATGCTCCTTTTTTATCCGTAATTTCTAAATTAATTTGTTGAAGAAGGAGCATCTAGAAAATGAGACATGGTTTGGATTCCAGTTTCTTAAGGTGATACTAGAGGGATTCATAGTCTGAGAACAAAATTACTTTGGACCCTAAAAGGTATGACCTGAATTTATCCCAGACAAACACAATTTAAAAGAATTATTTTTTAGTTGTGGCGTAGTTTTCTTAGGCAGGGTCCAATGTGTGTGAGGCATAGGCTATGACATGCATAGTTTGATCGACCCATTGTGATAACACTGCCCCAAATTCATAGTTAGAGGCCTTACACATGAGATCAAATGATAAATCTCACTAAGGTGGTTGGATTACTAGGGGTGATTTGAGACTCCATTTTAATTTATTAATAGCAACCTCACAGTATTTATAAAAAATAATTCTTTTTATTTTTGGAGTAATTGGGAGAGGGGGAGTGAAATATTAATAAATTCATGAATGAAATGATTATAAAATCTAGAATGACCTAAGAAATAACACACATACCATACATTTTTGGGGAATGGTGGGGAAGAAATGATGTCTACTTTTGATTAATCTACGTGGATACCATCCCCAGAAATGACATGTCCAAGTACTATACCTTGTCTTACCACGAAATGACATTTATTTTAATTTAATACAAGATTATTTTCAATACAGTGATATAGTAAAAAACCAATACTACTCAAACACTTATCAAAATATGATACATATATAGTGAAATAATCCATGAATACTTCCATGAAGTTCTCCAGGTAATCTGAAAAAATATGAACCATGAATCGTTGGAAAGTACCTTGAGCATTGGACAGACCAAATGGCACCCTCCAATATAAAAATGTGCCAAAGGGGAAAGTGAAGGTTATCTTTTCCTAATCCTTGGAAGAAATATGTATTTGAAAGTAACTAGAATACCAATCAAGGAAAAATTAGAAAGAATTCCCTGCTATCCTCTCTAGCATCTATTCAATGAACTATAATGGGAAATGATCCTTGCTAGTGTGTTGGTTTAGTCGGTGATAGTCTATACAGACACACCAACTATTCTGCACATAGGTTGGGACTAATTCATTGTTTTTATTTTTTATTATCATTGGAAAAGTTTTTCTAGGAACTACCTACATTGGAATGAATCATTGGCTATCATATATGGGGTAAATGATTCTAGCAACCAGTAAATTTTTTACCTACTTTTTAACAACATCGAGTTGTTTTGGGTTCAGTCAGTGTTGTTCTTGCCTCATCGGTTTAGCCTCACAATTTAACAATATATAATGAATGAAAATTAATGAGCCAATATTGGGAATGTCATCAAGTTTTCATCCCAGTGCTTGTTTATACTCCCTCAAAAGGTTAAGTAGTCACAATTTATGCTATGGAGGGAGTGAAATAACAATGATGATAGGAAACTTATTTCCATTCTCAAGATATGAATATTTAAAATTTTGAGTCAATGGTTTAAGTTCCATTTTTTTGGATTTTAGATTGGTGGGAGTGAATGTGAAAGTGGGAGTTCAATGATCTCATGTAACTACTAAATGGTACCAAACCCAGATGAGGAATATTCTTTTACTAGCTGGGAAATATCATCAATGGTCATAGGATACTCAATGCTTAAGAAATAACTATTGGAAACAACATCTATCTCCATGGATCTATACCCTTGGTTTAAAAGAACTGTGGGTACAGATTTTCTACACAAACCTATACCCATGGGTTTTTAAATACTATGTCTATAACCCTTTAATTAGGTATCCTTGCTCGGGATCCTCCTCCCCCTCCTCATTTCAAGCCCTAGATCTCCTCTCCCAATATCCTTAGGTGAAATCAAAATCCCCCACTCCTTAAGCAGCTTTGGAGTACCCCTCCCCTCTTTAGGCAGCGTTACACCCATTATCCAACTATTCTTCCTCCATTTCTGATAGTTTTTTATTACAATATTTAAGAGGTAATATTTCTTTCTCTCCTCTTATTTATTCTATTTTCTTCTCCAGTGGCCAAGTTTTCATTCTCTCATAATACCTCAAGTAAGGTTGTGTCATGTTATGATTATTCCATTGCTACAAAAAAATGGATTTATTTGAGTGAAAAATGTATTCCATTAATGTTTTTTATTTGATGTGATGTCTTAGGGTTTGTTTGTTAAATAAAATATGTTTTTAATACTATTTGTCATTTTCTTATTAAGAAAATTATACCCTCTTGAAGGGTATTTTAAGACTGATTATTTTTAACATGTGAAGTGTAGGGGGTATTTTGGTATTAAACTAGTTGAAAATGTTATGAAATATAAATAGATTATTATTAGAGATTTGTTAATGTCAATTAGTTTCATAATAATGATATAATAGTGTTTTCAAAAAACTTATTTTGATAAAAAACTTTTAATTTTTTTTTTGGTGATTTCCAAAAGTATATTTTTTAGCATTATGGGGATTTATTCTATTAGTGGATGGTTTTAAATTTTTTCAAAATGTGAATGTTTTGTAATTAAACTTGGTGGTTATTTTTTGATTTTTTTTCAAAGGTGTTTCCTCTTGGGTGGTTTAATTCTTGGTATTTATCAAATATTTTATTTTAGAACTCATTGAATAAGGGGGTACATAGATTTTAAAGAAGAATCTTTTAAATAATTTTGATTTTTTTGGAGAGTTTTCTTATTTAGATGTAATGACCATGTTGGGTTTATTTCTCATCTTGATTTAACATAGGCCTATCAGAATGGTTTATTGTGAAGATAAACTACTTGTCTGTAGGGGTCATTTCAATTTCTAGTTTTAACACTTTCCTAGCTCTAAATACAGTTACATGTGCCATCTTCTCTTATTTTTCTACTATTATGGATATTTATATAGAGGTGATATCTAGTGAGCATTTATATAGACCATATAGTTCAAGTGGTTTACATAGTCATCGTAGTTCTGATAGTTGGATTGGTTAGGGCTAGTTTTCAAAGATACTTAAATGTGTGATAGAGTTTTGTCATCACTTCTATGAGTATTCCTTGGATTTTTCTTATAGTGTGATTTATTTTTTATTAGGATGGATAATAGAGTATTCTATAATGGTCACTTACATCATGCATTGTATTCAATTTGGTTTCCTATTTGTGTTCTTTAATTTCCACTAGACTATAATTTTAATTTGTATTTGAATTTTGATATCATTGAAATTATGGTTTACATTACTGTTTGGAGCACAAATTGTTTTCCCTATAATAGAATAGATAAAAGCTAGATGTATCATACTGATCATATTTTAACCGAGTTTCAAGATAATTTGGTAACTTTTTTAGATTTTTCATTTAACATTGCTTAAGAGAGAGGTATTATACAGTGTCCATGTTATAACTATATTGGAAGACTATGGTTAATACATGAATATGTTAGATTCCATATAATGAAATATGTATTTTAAAAAACTATTATTTTTGGTATAACAATAGAGAGACAATTCAATCTTCTATTATTCATGAATAGAAAGAAATAAGTGGTACAAAGAATTTAATATTTGATCAGTTTCCATTTATGAATCATCATGAGAGATATATTATTCTAGTGCAAGAAGATAATTATATCAATTAAAATGAGGATAATACTAAAGATGATGATATTCAGAGAGTGAAAAATTTAATAGATGATTCCAGAACTCCTATATATCATAAATGTGTCAAAATGAAAAAGTTCTAATTTTTAATGATGTTATATCATGGAAAACCCATATTTGGAATTTATAATACCTCTGTTGATTATATTCTTACCTTTTTTAAAATAATTTCTTCCTGATGGTGAAAATATTATCTCAAATCATTATAAGTCATGAAATTTAATTAAGTAGATCATATTTTCTACTAATAAAATTCATTCTTGTCTGAAATATTTTAGTTTATTTTAGTAGGAAATAACTGAACTTAATGACTGTAAAGAATGTTTTACATCTCAATGGAAGGAAAATGAATATGTAACACCATCTTGTATGCCACATAAAGTCATTTGGCACTTTCTATTGATTCCCTTTATTTAAAATATTTTCATGTCTTCAAAAATATCATCCTATATGCGATGACATGATGCTAAGATAATTAAAGGTAATGATGAGTTGGTTCATCATATAGATGGATTATTATGGTGGGAATTTTATGTACAACATCCTAATTTTGTATCTAAGGTGTGTAATACTAGGTTTGGTTTATCCTGTGACGAGTTTAATCCATTTGGTCATATGCTCACTAATCACATCACATGACCTATTTTTTTAACATTTATAATATTCCTCCATGGATGTGTATGAAAAAACCTTTCACTTTCTTGAGTATAATAATATCTAGACATTATGATCCTTAAAATAATATAGACGTCTACGTGTAACCTTTAATAAGAGAGTTGAAATAGATTTGGGATATGAGTGTGCATACATTCGATGCTTCTTCAAAAAATATATTTCAGTTGAGTTCTTCCCTTCTATGGACTATAAATGATTTCCATTCTTATGAAATGATGTATGGTTAGCGCATGAAGGGAAAACTATCATGTCCTATTTGTATGAAGAATACACAATTGAGAAGGCTTAAATATCGTTATAGTTTTTGTTTTATGGGACATCAACAATTCATGCCAATGGATTATCAATACAGGAAGAATCAGTAGAGGTTTGATAATACTACTGACACTGAAAAACCACCTCAACATATTTTAGGAACTTATGTTCTTAATGAGTTGAAAGATTTTATTTTTTCATTTGGGAAAGGTGAGATGAAGTCTAAAAATAGGAAAAATGTTAACACTGAATCCACTTATAATTGAAAAAATATAAGTATCTTTTTTGAGTTTCCATATTGGTCTACCAATTTGTTATGTCATTGTTTAGATGCAATGCACATTGAGAAATATATATGTGAAATTTTTCTTTAAATTATTCTAAATATCATGTAGAAGACCAAATATGACTTCTGATATCTCTGAGACTTGTTGGATTGGGTTATTCGACCAGCACTGCATCCTGTGTGTATTGGTAAAAAAATAGAAAATTCCTTGTTCTTCTTATGTGATAACACCTGTAGAGAAAAATAAATTTCTATAAGTATTATATAATATCAAGGTTTCTGATGGCTATTCTAGAAATATATATAAATGATTCAATAGAAGGGATTTGAAACTAAAATACTTAAAAACTCATGATTATCACATCCTTCTTCATGAATTGATTCTAATAGCAATATGAAATTTTCTATCTAATAATGTAAGGATGAAATTGATTCTATTTTTCCATTTTTTAGTTACCTTTATAATAAAAGGTTATCAAAGTCTTTCTTAATAAAACTTAATCAAGAGGTGCCATTAATTTTGTGTGAGTTGGAAAAAAAATTCATCCCTCATTCTTTACATGCGTGCTACATTTAACAGTTCATATTCCAACTGAAACACTTCTTGCAGGACCCTTTTATTTTTGATGTATGTATCCTACTAAAATAAATATGTGCAAAATGAAATATTATGTCTAAAACAAGAATCATTCTTAAGGTTATATTGTGAGAGGTTGTCTAGCTCAAGAATGTATGGATTTTTGTTCAATGTATTTTCTATAATGTGATTATAAGACATAAATAGCTAATGATAAATGATGATGATCAGTATGGGGAAATTGAGCCCTCATTTCCATATCTTCCCCAAATAGAAGGAATTCTTGGGTCATATATATTGGATACATTGAGCCTTGAAGAGCGGTATATGGCACATCACATAACCTTGTTTAACTATGGTTTGTTTGATGACTATATCAATTATGTAATTTGAATATTTATATGTTATCTCATACTATGTCATTTCACATATACATTAGACTTTAATTATCATTTTATATAGGGTAAATAAAAAAATTATAAGTAGAGTTCATCAATTTTTTACTTTGAGAAGGAGAGAGACTTTTCATAGCTAAGATATTCCTTCTTGGTTGAAATCAAAGGCTTGACCATTAAGTTAATTAAATTAAAATATAGATATTTATTTAATTTTATTATTCATATATATTTCAGGTATTGATTTTACCTATTGACCCTGTTTCTCAAGAATTAAGAGCATTGTCTTTTGGTCCCAATTATTTGGTTCATGAATGAAAATATTTAATAATCAATGGGTGTAAATTTTTTAAAATTGATTGAGAGATGAAAATGAGAACAAAACATGATAGAGTTATGTTAACTTCTATAACAGACTATTATGCCAGTGCATCAGATAGTCAGCCCTGATATAAAAATGTGTATTATTATGGATTGTTGAGAAAATATTTTTATTGGATTATTACTCTCAAGGTCGAGTTACTATGATGAAATTTATATGTTTTAATTAAATAATGTGATATGGTACATTTATTAATGATTTTGGATTTATAGTTATTTACATAAGTCGATTCCTAGCTACCAATGAACCATACATTTTGGTATCAATGAAAAAACAAGTGTTTTATGTAATGATCATATGAGACCTAATTACAGTGTCATTAATAAAGTAATCCCAAGAAATATTTTTCATGATGTTGGGGATGAAACTGGAACCATTGACTCCCCAACTAGTGTTGACCAAAATATTTCATTTTATGACTCAAATTGTCCCATTGTGAGAGTTGATGTTGAACCAGAAGTAGTGGTGGGTAATATATAGAAGCATCCATATATGTTCACAGTCTATTCAATTTACCTTGACATTGATTTCTCATGTTGGTATTAATATAATTACTTTAATTTAGTTTCAGTTGGTAATTATCTATATGTTTCAGTATTTTATGGTTTCATTGAATTAAATTATATTTATTTCAATTCAAAAAATCAGGTTTAAAATAATATTTTTAATAATGTATAACTTGGTTTTAAATTAATGTTACTAAAATATGTTTTGACATTGTTTATGAATTCTTTTACTTCTAAGTTATATGTATGATTTTTAAAAAATATTTCTAAAATATGTACATTTCATTTTTATGAAGATTATAAAAAATACTATATAATTTCAAAGGAAGCGATTATTTGATGTTGATTGATAGATGTGTGAGTGTGGGTTGCCTTGTCTACTTCCCTTAGTGAGTATAATAATTGTAATATTTTTCTTCTGCATTACATATAATGTCATGTTCATATTATTTATCATTTTTAGGGATATGAATTTGCACCAGAGTTGACTCCTCATCATCCTACTATCATGGGTTCGAGTGGGGATGCTCTTAGACTGAGACAGAGCACCTGTCGTACACATTCCCACCCTGACCCACCAGTGAAAACCCCATCTACCGCACCTTTCTATAATTTTCTTAATCCTCTAGGGATGTTCCCATGCATTCCTCCATCATCACATCATTTAGTATCTTCTTCCCATACCATTTATATGCCACCTATAGGGATGGTGGAACCTTTACCATATACATATCCTTTAATGTATCCCCAATCCTACTACCCATATCCTGCCATGTATAAATCTCCTCCATTTCATAATATCCATACAAGATCTGATGATTCTATTCCTTCAGATTCTACTTCAGTGCATGAAGATCACCCAAAACATGCATTGGAATAGAAACATCCTTCAAAGGCTATTGATCTAGGATAGTCCAAAGATCCCCCAAAGCCTATTGAGCAACTTTCATCATGTTTTTTTAATATAAGTGTATCAAATTATATCACATAATTTTTCCCATTGTACCATGACTTAATTCTTATTTACCCCATTTATCTTATTTAGTGGTATCTTTTAGTAGGCGACATGGGTGCACCTATACGCATGAATCCTAGAATCACCAAACATAAGTAATGGAAGATTACAATGAAAAAAATTAGATGATAGGTAAAAATGTTAGGTAGTTTATAAGTTTCATGTCTACTTTAGCCAAGTACAATGATATCATTCTGGTGGAAATAGTGACATGGAGACAAATCAATAATTACATCAAGGATAAAGGATGAGCATAGATATAGGTAAGACAATTTGTTAAATTTATATCTATTTTATTTTTGTATTTATATTAATTAACATGTTCATTGCAGCATCGATTTAAATTTACCAATGGTGAAGTTACTAAGGTTTCAAGGTTGATGGATATTTGGGAGTTCTTGGGATCATATAAAAATTAGGTATATGTTGGTTAGAGGAGTAAAGTCAGTTATGATTTATAGGGTGTACCCATATTCCCTGACTATCCAACAAACCAATATCAAAAAATGATCACATATTAGAAGAGTTATGAGTTTAAGGTATTATCAATATTTAATGGGTTTCATATAAAATTTAATTCTTATTACTTGTATTGATTTTTTTAGGATGCATCAGGGAAAAACAAAAAAATAAATATTCAAATATGTATCAACACACATTGGGGTGCATTATAATGCTTGAGCATGAGAATTTCTAGGTACTTTAATTTGAATAGAAGTAATATCTAGATTTATTTTGTTACTTATTTAGATTTCATGCTGAAATTTTAGTTTTATTGTCTTTAATCCCTTTAATATAAGGCTGAAAATATCCCTTTTAAATGGCATAATGGCCTAATGTCCAAAAGGCCTAAGATCAATTGGCCAATTGGCCTAATGGACTAATGACCAATTGGCCTAAATTACTAATGACCAATTGGATAATTGTACTAATGGACTAATGTCCAATTGGAATATTGGCCTAATGGACTAATGGATAATTGGCCTAAAGGCATAATGGCCTAATGAACTAATCACCAATTGTCCTAAATGCCTAATTACCAATAGACCAATTGGCCTAAAGGCCTAATGGAAAATTGGCCTAATGGACTAATGTCTTAATGGTCAATTGGCCAATTTTCCTAAAGCACTAATGGCCAATTGGACAATTTTCCTTATAGAATAATGAAAAATTGGCCTAAAGGACTAATGAACAATTGGCCTAAAGTCCTAATTTTCAATTAGAAAATTGGCCTAATGGCCTAATTGCCAATTGACCAATTTTTCTAAAGGCCTAATGGACAATTTACCATTATACTAAAGGCCCAATGGTCAATTTACCAATTGGATTAATGGCTTAATTTACTAATGGCCAATTGGCCTTAAGGCCCAATGTGTTGAAAGTGGGTTCTCTAGAACTAACTTGTGTTGTATATTGATTACCACTACATGTATAAATTTTATTACATATATAAATGAGTTTATCTTTCTATAATAGTGTAGATACTTTAGGATCCACTTTTTTTTTATGGAAATTTACTTAGATTACATTTCGTATCAAAGGGTTATAGCATATCCTAGGCTATAATGAGAACTTTGAGATACCATGACAGTAATCTTAAAGTAATGTCCTATGGTCCAGTTACATAATTCTGAAAGGACACAAATGATGTTAGACTATTAGGTACTTGGGGATTATAAGAATTGAGAGTTCTTCTCATCAATTTCGCACTTGATGATATCTATTTGTTGATATCATGAGGACTGAACCACATAATAGGAACACCACATGTCTTTGGTGTCATTGGTTATTACTATCTACGAACATGTGTAATGGTCTCCTGACTTGAGGTCATTATCAATGTATGTCATTTAATTGCATACTTTGATGAAAGGTGAAAACCATGGAAATGAAGTCATGGTGAGGTAGTTTGTGTTGAGTACATCATTGGTGACATGAAATTGATTGAATGATCAAGATAGGATTTGTTTCTTCTAAGTTAAGGAAGGGATATCTCGGGCCTTGTTGATTAGGATGATAGCACCTTCATTAAATCCATGTCCATGGTAGTGGAAGGTGAGACCGTTCGGACAGATCAAAAAATAAAATAAATCAAGATAATGGTTTATGACACTAGTGTGCATTCTGCTTTATTGAGGTATCAATTATGAAGATATTATATTACATATACCATGTTCATAGGAAGGTAGTCATTTCTTTGACTTTACCTTATCTCTATAGGGGCCTCGATGGGTTGCTAGACCCTCCTCTTGGTTAGTGAATACTATTAACTGCTATTGGGATAAGGGCCTAGAGGTTCACACACTATAGAGCTTTGAGAATCTTCCCTATTCTGTGGAACAGGAATATAGAACTTGGTGGGAACCACCATGGGGTCTGAGTACTATCCAAGTTCTATGAATAACTAAGTAATAAATAAATTCTTTAATTATTAAAGTTTTGAATAATTCATTGAGTTTATTTATAACATGCATTTACTGTAGTTCCCATTCAGGATCCAAGTATCATTGAGAGTGGGAGGGGGTGAATCAGTGATATATTTTTTCTTTTTTATGTTTCCTTATTTTTGAAACAACATTCGCCTCCTGTTAAAGAGTTTCTTCCCTACTGAACACACACAACCTAAGGAACACAAGATTTACAAGGTTCACTAGTCAACAAGAGTAACTATGTCCTTGGTACGGTAAAGAAACAATCCAGTACCACACAATCCACTAGAAAACAATCATTTGATGTGGAATATAATGAGTAGGATATGCCCTTACACCCGTGTAGCAGTTTTAAAACAATCCAATAGTGCGTGTGCTCCCTATTATCACAAATAGAGTAATTTAATGATTATGTGATTATTAATGAACTTTCATAAATCAAATATTTCAAATCAACTCTTCACTTTCCTACCTAGAAGCTGGTAAGAACCTCCTGGTTCAGACAACTTACGTGCCATACACTGCTTGCACGCCTCCCTACTTGCACACCACCTGCTTGCGCGCCTCCCTAATTGTGCACCACCTACTTACAGGCCACTCATCTTGTGCGCCTACCTGCTTACACGCCACTAACTACTTGTATGACACAATTGTGCACAACTCACAACTTGTGCGCCACTTTGGGGTTAGACACAACACAATTGTTGCACAAAACTCCCTTCTTGCATGCCTATTACAACTTGCATGCCACTTCTACTTGTGTGCCACTCTACTTGCACGCTTCCCTACTTGAGTGTCACTCTTCTTGCGCACCTCCCCTACTAGTGCGCCACTCTTCTTGCGAACCTCCCCTACTTGCGCGCCTCCCTACTTGCACACCTTATAAATAACTCCCAACTTGTGCATCACTTCAAATTATGTTCCACTTTCTACTACCTGCATGATCATAGTTGAAATTTTCTCTTAAGTGTTGAGCATTAAAAAATGAGGAGGCTAGTCGTCTATTTATAGGAATTTTGGTGAATTGTGCGCCACATACACCTGTGTTTCATTCCTACTTACGTGCCGCTCCATCACTTGCACGCCGCTACATCACCCAACTTACATGCCACTTTAACTTGCACGCCACTTTCTACTACTTGTGTGATCAGAGATTAAATTTTCTCTTAAGTGTTGAGAATTAAAAAATGAGGAGGCTAGTCGTCTATTTATAGGAATTTTGGTGAATTGCGTGCCACATACACTTTCACACCGTTCCTACTTGCGCGCCGCTCCATCACTTTCACGCCGCTACATCACTTGCACACAACTTCATCACTAGCAGGCCACTTTCTTTCCTTTTTCATATTTTGATAAGCTGATATTGAAATATGAATTGCACGCAACATACACTGGCATGACACATATACTTATGTGCCACACTTGCGTGCCTATCCTTAACTTGCGTTCCACTTTCTTTCCTTTGTCATATTTTGATGTGTTGATCTTGAAATATGACTTGCGTGCAACATACACTTGCACACCACATATACCTTCCGCCACTTTTGAATTGCACGCCACACTTGCATGCCACTTTTTGACTTGCACGCCAACTTCTTTCCTTTTCCAAAAACACTTCTTTACTCCCCCTATCCTTCATAAGGCTTGCATCACAATTTCTCCAAACTTATGATATTTGTGAAATACAAATCATCAAATCATCATCATAGTTTTCAAGGATTTTACAAAGTGAATTGATTTATACTCTTTTGAAAACAAAATACAACACTCTGCAAAAAGCATAATCTTCAAACTTCCTTCTCCATCCAACTGGTCCCAACAATGTCCCCCTTTAGATTTTGTTGTCAACCAAGATTCATAAATCACTGAACATTGTAACATCAAGTAATGGATTACTTATCAACAATTTTGAGCCTATGTGAGCTAACTCATTATAGGAAACAAGAAATATTTACAGCTAAAACCATGCTATCTAAAAGTAGTGACTATGAAATTTCATGGTCATATCTCCTCAACCTTCTTCAGAACATCTTCCAAGCTTCTAACTCAACATTCTTCACTTATTCAATTTTCTTGGAATACAAAAACATTGTTTCCTATAACCACTCTAACAAACAGTTAGAATAGTTCACACACATACATGCTGGACTCACAACTTACCCACAACTCACCCTTTATGCATGCTTCCATAAGTATAGATTTATGAAACAATTATACCCATTTACAACACTATCCAAAGGTAAGATGAGAGAGGGGACAATCACATGCACCTTAACCTTGATGAGAAGGAGGTTGGACACCCATGTTCAACCTCAATTTAGAAAATGTTTCCTTCGGTAATGGTTTTGTAAATATGTCAGCAACTTGTTCCGATGTAGGAATGTATTTCAGATTCAATTCATTCTTCTACACCTACTCTTTGATGAAGTGGTACTTTATGTCAATGTGTTTTGAATGATAATTTTTCACCAGGTTCCTTTTAAGATTTATTGCACTCTGATTATCACATTCCAAGAGTAAGGGTAGCTTCACTTAAACAAGTAGATCTTCCAACTGAGTCTTCATCCACATAAGTTGGGTAGCATCTTGAGTGACATCAACATACTCATCTTCAGCTATGCTAAGAGTCACTGAATTCTATTTCTTTATATGCCAACTAATACAACTTTTACCTAAAAAGAAAACTCCACCTGATGTGGATCTTCTATCATCAACATTTCCTGCCCAATTAGCATCTGAATACCCGAACAAATCAATATTTTCTGCACCATCATAACTGATTCCATAATTTTTTGTGCCTCTGATATATCTGAGAATCCTCTTCCAGTAATTAAATGTGATTCTTTAGGAGAAATCTGAAACCTATCACAAAGGTAACGACATAGACAATGTCGGGTCTTGTGGAAGTCAAATATAATAAACTTCCAACCAGCTTTTGAAACTCTTTATGATCAACTTCCTTTCCTTATCCATCTTTAGAAATCTTGGTTCCTACAGAAATTGGTGTGGAAACTGGTTTCGAATCTTCCATGCCAAACTTATTCAGAAGTTCCTTAGCATAATTCTCTTGAGAAATAAATATGTGGTTCCTCTTTTGTAAGATTTGTAACCCAAGAAAGTATTTCATTTCTCCCAGCATGGACATCTCAAACAACTTCTTCATCTCTTCATCAAATATTTCACAAGATCTTTCATTATTTATAGAAAAGATAATGTCATCAACATAGACAATTACAATGAGAGAAGACTCCTGACATTCCTTGATATAAAGATTTTTGTCAACTCTTCCTTTCTTGAAACTCGTCTTCCTTAAGCAAGTATCTAGTTTGGAATACCATGCCCTTGGAGCTTATTTTAGCCCATACAAGGCTTTTTTCAGCTTACACACATAACTTTCATCTTTCCCAATAATAAAGCCAATTTTTTTTCAATGTAAATTTCTTCATCAAGATTTCCATTTAGAAATGTGGACTTCACATCCATTTGAAAAATTTTGTAACCTCATTGTGCAGAAATAGTAAGAAATATTATGATTTTTTCCAATCTAACCACTAGAGAAAAGGTCTCATCAAAATCAATACCTTTAATTTGTGAGTATCCTTTGCACACTAATATTTCCTTGTTTATTATCACTTCTCCTTCTTCATTTAGCTTATTCTGGAAAACCCATTTTGTACCAATAACATTTTTGTTATCCGTATTGGGTACGAGTTCCCAAGTATCATTATTTTCTATCTGATAAAGCTCTTTATTCATATCCTGAATCCATTCTAGATGCTCAAAATCTTCATTCACATAATTTGGCTCCACTTTTGAATAAAAATAAGTATGTGTAACAACATTTAGTTTTCTTCTCGTTTGAAACCTATGATGTTGATCACCAATAATGTTCTGAGCCTCTACTTGCTTCCTCAGCCTTGGACGAGCTGTTCAAATTTCATCCTCATCACTTGAAATTGCTGAGTCTGATTCGTCTTCTTGAGTAGGATTACCACTATTGGTATAATTATCAGAATTTTTAACAATACTTTTCTTATCCTCCTCAACTTCTATATCAGAAAAAGTCTTATTTTCCATCTCAACATTTTCAATAACATTCACATCATAAGAATCGAATATTATTCCTGTTTATTTGTTGAAATATATGTATCCTCTCCCTTATAGAGAATATCCAAGAAAAATTACATCATATCCTCTTTGTTCAAACTTTCCAAGGTTTACACCCTTTTTCTTTATGATGCATAGACTCCCAAAAACTCTTAAGTGTTTCAAACTTAGATTTTTTTCATAAAACATTTCATATGAAGTCATATCTGAATGTGGTCTGTAGAAGCATTGATTATGAATATACACTGCAGTACTTATGTCTTCCCTCCAATAACAATGAGAGAGATCATGTTCAAGTAACATAGTTCTCCCTATTTCAACTAGACTTCCATTCTTCCTTTCAGTAACCCCATTTTGTTGAGGTGTGTATAATGATTCGAACTCATGCCTAATTTCATGTTTCTCAAGGTAAATTTCAAACTCTTTATTCTTATACTATCCACCATTATCAGTTCTCAACTTCTTCACTGAATACTCACATTCCTTCTCTGCTTTCCTTCTGAAAGTCTTAAACATTTTCAGAGCATCTCACTTATGTCTCATGTACATAACACAAGTAATGCGAGTAAAGTAATCTATGAAAGTAATAAAGTAATTATCTCAATTTGTTGATTTATTACTCATTGGTCCACAAATATCAGAATATATAAGTTCCAAGGGTTGTTTTGAACTAATGTCAACTCTCTTATGCATATAATTTGTAATATTACCTTTTTCACAAATAGTGCAACGCAAATTTCTTCTTCTTGATAAATCAGGCATATCTCGGATACTGTCTTGCATTGATAACTTGCACATGTTTCTCTGACACATGTGTCTTAGCCTTTTATTCCATAACTTATTTTCATCAACCATGCCCATGTAAAAGGAGTTCTGTACTTCACCAACTTGGAACAAGTTCCCTTTTGTACATTGGCCTCTCGTAACTACCTTTCCATCATTTTCACTTTTCACAACAAACCCATATTTTCTAAATATAACTTTGTTTCCTTCATCACAGAGTTGTGAAACACTCATCAAATTATGTTTCAACCCATAAACATATAACCTTTTCCTAGATTTAGTTTTTTCCTTCCCGGTGATGGTTGATCCAAAACCTTTGATCCTCAGAGACTCATCATTTCCAAATGTAACTGTTCCTTCTTTTAAGTCTTCCACATTCTTAAAAAACTTTAAGTATCTTTTCATATGATAAAAACACACGCTATAAAGAATCCATGAATGCTCTCCTTTGATAGATTTCAAGGCGGTTTCAACAACAAGATCTTTTTGTTATTCCTTTTCATTCTTCACCTCCATCTTCTGAGATTTGTTAAGAACCTTTTGTTATACTGGAAACAAAACAAGACGTTATTTAGCAAGATTTCCAAGCTATTGACATCTTTCACAAATATTTTTCAATGGTTGGAACTTATTTTCAACTTTCACACCATCCTTATCATATTTCTTATGAACTTCCTTCTCACACTTCCCTTTTTGAGAGGATTGACTCCCCCTCAAACTTTGTCTTCCATAACTTGTAGAATAGTAGTAATGTTGTTGATTGAACCAACACATGTTTGTAGTGTGTCCAAATCCACCACAATACCAGCAATAACCATAGAATGAATATTTCCCTCTGAAACTTCTATACTAACTGGAGTTGTGAACATGATTCTCAACAAACTTATTAATATAACTCTTCTTACCATCAACCTTCATGTTTTAAATCATAAATTTCTTCTTTATCTTAGATTCCTATTCAAAATTATCAGTACCAGAAGTATTATAAATCTTTCTGGACTCAGGATTTTTATGTACTTCTGATTTTTCAGCCTTGCTAACTTTGGCCACATACATAGCCTTTAAATATTTGTTCTTATCAGAACCAGTTCTGTTTTTCCTCTAAAACTTTAAAAGTAACATTTGTGGATCCTTTTTGGTTCATTCTTACTAGAACTTTCACCAACTTTTGAGATAGATTGTTTGAAACTGATATTCATTTCTTTAGATTTAGAAAGTTTCTATTAGACAAGTTCCAACTCTTCGTATTTTTCCTTCTACTTTACTTCAAGATGATCATTACAATTCTTTTCATTATCAAGAGAATTATTCAGATCATCGATCTCCTTTTCCATATTGATTTTCTCATCAGTAAAACCTTCTTGACTGTTTAATGTGGAATTTTCATTTATCAACTTCTTGTTTTCCTTCTCAAGCCTTCTGATATTTCTCATATATTCTTTCAACTCTTCTTTCAGATGATATTCAAGTTTAGTTTATTCTTCTTTAGAACTGTTTCTCCCATAATCTTTATTATTCAATTCTACAATAAAGGTACTCTCTCTAGATTTCTCAAAAAACAATTTATTGGATTCATCTTCGCTACCTTCTTCTTCTTATTATTTAGATAAAAAACTTCTTCTTTTTGATTTGAAGAACTTTTTATCCTTCCCCTTTGAAAAATATTTATCTTTGTTAGCTTGTTTCTTCCAAGTGCTTCTTGGCATTCTATCATCATCATCACTATCTTCTAATTTATTCTTTTGAGGATAGTTAGCCGCAAAGTGACCAACGGATCCACACTCAAAACATTTCAAGGGAAGTTTCCCCTTGTATTTCCCTATACCTCTTTTCACATTCTTAGAAAACAAGGATAAAATTTCATAAAATTTTTTTACATACCTCATCTTTAGAATTGGAGTCACCAACATCATCTTCAATAAGAGTATTCTTTGACTTCTCTCTATTTGCAACCTTGAATGACATTTCTCTATCAGCTTTTGTTTGGTCTTCATAGTCTTCTTCCTTCTCATTTCATAAGTAATGAGAGTGATATACAAATCATCCAGAGATAATGTTTTAGGGTCTTTGTCTTCTAATGAAGAAACTTTGTCATCAAAATTTTCAGGCATAATTCTCAATATCTTTTCAAAAACCATATAATATTATAACTTTTCACCAAGAAATTTGATTGTACTGACAATGTCATTTACCCTGGTAAAGAAGTCCCCAATAGATTCAGATTCTCTCATTTTCAAGTCTTCATACTTTAGCCTATAGATTTGTAGTTTTTCATTCATAGATTTTCTTCAACTTATCCCAAATTTCTTTAGCTATAGTGACACCTTTCACTCTTAAAAACCCACTCTCATAAAGAGATGAGAGTAATGCATTTTTAGCTCTTCCATCATTCTCAAGATTCTTCTTTTCGGAAGGTGTAAGAGGAACCTTGTCATCAATAGGAGGAAATACATCATTTGTAGTTTCAAGAACTTCATACCCAAGATACATAAGATAATTAATCATAATATCTTTATATATATGATAATTCTTTCCATAAAATATCGAAATCCCATTAATGTTCATGAAATTCAGATTTTCCATCACAACTTCTCTTCAAAACTTCAGCAAAGAAAAAACGAAGGTAACATTACCTCTGATACCAATTATAGTTTCCAGTCAAGATCTAAGTATCACTGAGAGGGGTAGAGGGTGAATCAGTGATATCTATTTTCTTTTTATGTTTCCTTCTTTTTGAAACAACCTAAGATTACTATTAAAGAGTTTCTTTGCTGCTAAACACACACAACCTCAGGAACATAAGATTTACAAGGTTCACTACTCAACAAGAGTAGCTACATCCTTGGTATGGTATGAGAGTAATCAAGTACCACACAATTCACTATAAAAAAATCCTTTGATGTGGAATACAATGAGTAGGACATTTTATTACACTCTTGTAGAACTTTGAAAACAATCCAATATTGTGTGTGCTCTTTATTAGCACAAATAGGGTTATGTAATGATTCTTCACTTCTTAATGAACTTTCAAAAATCAAATATTTCAAATAAATTCTTCACTTTCCTAACCAGAAGCTGGTAAGAACCTCCTGGTGCAGACAGCTTGCGTGCCACAACCTGCTTGCATGCCTCTCGGCTTGCGTGCCACCGTCTTGCGTGCCTCCCTGCTTGCATGCCACCTGCCTGCGAGTCACTCAGCTTATGTGTCTACCTAATTGCGCGCCACTAAATACTTGCATGCCACAATTATGCACAAATCACAACTTGTACACCACTTTGGGGTTAGACACAACACACTTGTTGCACAAAACTCCCTGCTTGTGTGCCTCTTACAACTTGCGCACCACTTCTATTTACACACCACTCTTCTTGTGTGCCTCCCTTCTTGCATGCCAATCTTCTTGCATACCTCCCCTACTTGTGTGCCTCCCTACTTTAGTGACTTATAAATAACTCCCAACTTGTGTTCCACTTCAACTTGTGTTCCAATTTCTACTACTTACGCGATCAGAGCTCAAATTTTCTCTTAAGTGTTGAGCATTAAAAAATGAGGTGGCTAGTCATATATTTATAGGAATTTTGGTGACTTGCATGCCACATACACTTGCATTCCATTCCTACTTGTGCGCCGCTCCATCACTTGCACTCCACTACATCACTTGCACGCCGCTTCATCACTAGCACACCACTTTATTTCCATTGTCATATTTTGATAACCTGATATTTAAATATGACTTGTGTGCAACATACACTTGCACGCCACATATACTTGCATGCCACACTTGCGCACCAATATTTAACTTGCATGCCAATTTCTTTCCTTTGTCATATTTTTATGTTTTGATCATGAAATATGAATTGTTCACAACATACACTTGCGCGCCGCATATACTTGCACACTACTTTTGACTTGCACACCACACTTGCGTGCCACTTTTTGACTTGCACTCCACCTTCTTTCCTTTTCCAAAAACACTTCTTTACTCCCCCTACCCTTCATAAGGCTTGCATCACAAGTTCTCCAAACTTATGATATTTTTGAAATACAAATCAGAAAATCATTTTCATAGTTTTCATGGCTTTTACAAAGTGAATTGATTTATACTCTTTTGAAAGCAAATGACAACACTCTACAAAAATCATAATCTTCAAACTTCCTTCTCCATCCAACTTGGTCCCAACATTTACAAGAGATTATGTAAATACCAAGATAAAATATTATTTGAATGGATTTAAATATCCAGAGTTCGTTTAATATATTCAGGAGATGTGAGTCCAGTTAAAGACTCAAGTTTATCACACAATATATATTTAATATATATTGCAGTTAGTGATAAAATTATAAATATTATTTATGACATAATTTAATTTTTCATAAATAAATATTTATAATACTTATATTGTGAATATCTATTATATGGGGGTCGAGAACCCATACAGGGTATTTCAGATATACCCTATATAAGTAACAAAGAGGTTCTTCCCATGAAACTATTCATGCATTGGAATTGAGAGCCTCTATCTCCTCATGAATTCTAGAGAGAGACTCTCTCAAGAAAGAAAGATCTTCAAGTTCCTTCTTCTTGGATCAAAGACTATTGCTTTTGGTGATCACCTCTATGTCAAAGTGGTCGTTGGTGTGCCGCACTAGCACCCAGATTCTGACAAACGACATGCGAGTAGATTTAAAAGGCGTGCATGGACGATCTAGAGGTCTTCGTCATCAGAGTCTTTGAGAAACGGTCGCCGACATCATGCGACATACTTGCACAAGTCATATCCGAACAAGTTACATGTTCATTTTTAATTTTGTGCTGTTTCAAATCCACACGTGGTCCTCAGACCATACCAGGATATTATCACCGGAGTCGACGTTGTTACATTGCTCCTATGATGCAAAAAAAATTTAATTTCCTGGTCCATCTGCATCCACTGCCTATCCTGGTACCTAATAGTGGTATCGAAGGGATGTTTGGTTTCTCAAAGTCAAAGAAAAAATTATATTGCCTTAAATTTAAGTACAGGGTATTAAATAGGTTCCAACGGATCTGACTGTACATCGATCCGTTTCTGAATGGCCAAGTTACATCCATTTGAAAATTTTAATTGGATCGATGTCATCAGTTTTAAGTTATTCAGGTTATTATTTTTATGAAGAATTCATTTTTAATATATTTATGTGTTCTTTAAAGTCCCGAAATATGGCCATGCTTTGGATGGAATTCAGTCACTGAATGTTTTCCGGTGGGCTTGTTTTAAGAGATAAATAAAATATATTATAATATAATATTATTTTAGTTTTCTTCATTTAAAAAAAGGAATTCCTTTAGATTTTGGGTCAATTCATCTATTTTTTATTAAATAATTTAGACTTTATAAATTTAAATTAAAAAAAGGGGAGAGACCAAGAACCCAATTGGGTCTTTTCTTTAAAAAATGGTGGGGTTTGTTTTGTCAAAAGATAAAACAATTATTAAAAAAAGGTAATGAAGACCCAAATGGAGTCTTATTTCATGCGGAGCCACCCCCCTAAACCATAGAAATCCAAACCTCTTCTACCCTTGCTGCTGGACCAGCAATGTCTCCCTCCGATATCACCGGAGCACCGCACTGCTTTGTCCATTATAGACCAGCACACCTCACTACCACTCTTGTGGCTTGTCGGAGCAGCATGCTGCCACCTTGCATTTCCGCCCTTGTGGCTTGCCAAAGTAGTGCGTCGCCTCCTTGCACCTCTACCCCCACACCTCACCGGAGCAGCGCGCCTCCACCCTCGTGCCTCACCGGAGGAGTCCACTGCTTCTCTTGTACGATCACGCCTCGCCGGAGGAGTCCTCCATTTCCCTTGTATGGTTGCACCTTGCCGAAGGACACTGACGTTGTGTCGGTATTGCTGGACCAGGCATACACACCATGGTCTCTCCATGGTCGCACCGCTGTCGCGCCACGGTCATGCTGTGATTCAGACTTACTCTAGTAAAATACCCTCGTGGTAGTTCATAATCCTTCCAGACTCCTTCCCCGGCTGGAGGTAACCTCTATAATTTAATTTAATTAATTAATTTTTTTTAAATTAAATTAATTAGGGTTCATTTTGATGTTTAAGTTTAAGTAGGATTCAAAAAATTAATTTAATTAAGATTAAAATTAAATTAATGGTTTAATTTAATTTTTTGAATTAAAATTAAAATAATTTTTTAATTTAATTTTTGGAATTAAAATTAAATTAAACAATTGGAACTGATAAATAAATTAATTGAATTTATTTAAATTCATTTAATTTATTAGAATGCCCTTGTACTATCTAAATTTATTGCAGTTTAATTTTAATTGTGTTTTATATATATCGAATGGTCTTGAGAAAGCGACCAAACCATGAAAGTATAGTTTTATTTATTTAATTATTTATTCAATGGGTGCAATGATTATAATAATTATTTAGATAAATGATGGTCTGCGAATCATCTTTTAATTCAAATATGTATGAGGGCCTGTGCGTCCAATGCACTAGTTGTATTTTGTACCCTTAGACCCCCTCACCTATGTGCGAGTATATTTGTAATTATACGATGATGATTCAAGACACAGACCTCGAAAAGTCAAGGCTGTAATCCAGACGGGATCCGAGCACATTGCAATGGGTCTAGATGCGACGCGAGTCAGGTATTGACTCATGAATGGATGCCCCTAGGTCAAGATTGATATGTTATGGATCGATCGTAATAGAATACACAAGAGTAGTCAGATTGGATGACTTACCTTTATGCATTGTTTATTGTTTTATGTGAGTGCATGATTATTTCTTGATCATATATAATAGTAAAAAAGATAAAAATGCATAAAGATGTGATGAATGTATTTCTATTACATGTTCAGTTGTGAGCACGACAACCTAGTTTGAACATATAAATATAAAAGGATTATGTTTCTCAATAAATATCTAAATCCCTCAAAGATATATTAAGTCTTAAATGCCTTCCATTACCCACATTTATACAAAACTAGGTGTTTGGGGTGCTCGTCATCCATAGTTGAGAGTGCCTCTTACTACTGGGGTGTTTTCATGAGAGAACTGGGTCGACTTAACTAAACTAAGTAGTCAAGGATTATCCATATCTAACTTTATATCACTTTAGAGGAAAGATGTTGAGGGAATCATGTTCGGATTCCAAAAGATGGGTCTTTACTCAATAATACAAGGAACCACAAGTCAAGTGGTTGGCCAGCCTAGTGCCTACCTTGAAACCCTCTAAGTAGTGGCATAGCCATAACTTGTAGAATATGAGGGAGGTTTCGAGGATCCTTTCCACTAGAGTACTCAAGTGAAATAGTATTCCAAATATAATAGTGAGGGCTATTAAGGTTTTCTAAAATAGTGGGAGACATTAAAATGATATAATAATTTATTAATAATAAATGTCAAAAGGTAATCAATAAAAAGTAAAAAATGCTAATGTTTATTTGATGTATATTTAAAATGGAAATCACCAACAACACAAGTACTTTATCACCGCGATCAATTCTGGATAAAGAAAATATCATGACCGACAATAACTTCCAAGAGTGGTACATGCACTTGTGAATAGTACTACACCAAGAAAAGAAGTTATATGTGCTAGAATCCCCAGTTTCTACTGAGCCTCCTTAGGGAGAAAGTAAGGTGGAAAAAGATAAATTGAAAAAACATGTATAGGATGCGCTTGATGTTCAATGCATCATGTTGTCATCCATGTCCAAACAATTGAAAAAATACATGTGGATGAGTATTCCTTCAAGATGCTTTCACATCTCCAATAATTATATCAGGAGAGGGTCAGTCAGGAAAGGTATGAGATCTCAAGTTCCCTATATAAGTGTAGGCTAGAAGAAGGGCACTAATACAGTCCTCATTTACTCAAGATGACTGGGTATATTGAGAGTCTTGAAGACCTTGGGTTCAAATTTAACCAAGAACTAACAGTGGATATCATTATTACCTCTTTACCACAAAGCTTCTTGACTTTCATTGTCAACTATAACATGAATGATATGAAAAAGTCACTCCGGGACCTTTTGGATTTAGTTCTCCAAACTGAAAAGGATTTGAAAAATACCAATTCATCTGTACTTATGGTGAAAAAAAAGAAACAAGGGAAAGGAAAATGGGTCTAAGGACAATTCATGTCCAAAGACACCAATGTATTGTCCTACAAAGAAGCCAAAGATTCAGAGGCAGAGTAATGAGAAGGAAGCTATCTGCTTTGGATGTGGTAAGAAAATCCATTGGAAGAAGAATTTCAAAGCTGGGAAGAAGAAGAAAACAGATGCTTCTACTTCAGGTATTTTTGTCATTGAATACAATCTATATTTATCTATAATTTGGGTATTTTATATGGTATGTGTCTAAAAAATTTGTATTAATATACAAGAACCATGTAGGTTCAAGTAGATTGAAAAAGGTGAAGTGGATCTCCAAGCTGGAAATGGTGAAAGTATGGAAACCTTGGCAGTGGGATACAATCACTTAACCTTGCCAAGTGGTTTGGTTCTAGTTTTAAAAAATTGTTATTATGTACCTTCTATAACCAGGCACTTTATCTCTATGTCGAGTTTAGAAAATATGAAATTTTATTACAAGTTTGGAAGTAAATTTTGTCTGTTTTATAGGCATAAGACCTATTATGGTATGAAACGTCTTAACAATGGTTTATACATGATATAACTTGAGAACCCCGTAATGGAAATCAATGACAAAACCTGCCAACATGACTCATATACCACCCACCTATGGAACTTCAGGCTAGGTCTTATAAACGAGAAGAAATTAAAAAAATTACATCAAGAACGATATTTAGACTCGGTACATTTAGAACCCTTGGATGTATGTCAAACTTGTTTACAAAGAAAAATGACCAAAGCACCTTTCTCAGGAAATGGAGAAAGATCCAATGCAGTATTGGAATTAATACATACTGATGTATGTGGTCCATTTTCAGTAGAGTAAAGGGGTGGTTTTTCATACTTCATCACTTTTACAAATTAATATAGTAGGTATGGATATATATACCTAATGTGTATAAGTCTTATTCATTTTGGATATTTAAGGAATACCAAAATGAAGTAGAAAACCAACTTGGTAAGAAGAAAAAAGCACTATGTTCAGATCGAAGCGGAGAATATCTTAACCAAGCTTTCATTGGTCACTTGAAGGATTTTAGGATAGTATCCAAACTCAATCCTCCTTATACACCATAATGGAATGGTGTTAGTGAAAGTTGGAATATGACCTTCATTGACATGGTCAGACCAATGATGAGTCACTCAACTCTTCAATTATCCTTTTAGGGATACGCTTGGCATACAATAGCATGTACCCTTAACTGAGTACCAACTAAAGCTGCATATGGGATTCCAAATATGTTATGGTATGGAAAGAAACCCAATCTGACAAACAAATGTGTATGGGGGTGCGAGGAGTTTTTAAAGGCTTTACCAAGTGAAAAATTAGAATCCAGAAGCATGAAGTGCATCTTTATAGGTTATCCTAAAGAAACCAGAGGATATTACCTATATAACCATTTAGATAGAAAAGTTGTTGTGGGAAGACATGATATATTTATAGAAAGATAACACATTTCTAATTGAAATAGTGGGATCAAGATTAACTTCGATGAATTTAATTCTTTAGATGCACAGGAGTTGGTAGAGAAAAAATTTACACAAGAGCAAGTGGAAAAAGAAGTTGTTTCTGAGACAAAAATGATGTGTAGGTCTACGCGAGAGGTTAGAGAACTAGAGAATTATGGTTTTCTTATCACCGAGTCAGGTGACACATTAGTCCCTAAGTATGATGAACCTATAACCTACAAGGAAGCAGTAGAAGTCAAAGAAGCTACTAAATGGAAAGAAGCCATGCATTCTGAAATGGAGTCCATGTACAAAAATCAAGTTTGGATTTTGGTAGAGTCTCTAGCTTATGTAAATCCCATTAGATGAAAATGGGTATTCAAAACGAAGCTGTACATGGATGGTGAGGTTAATAACTTTCAAGAAAGACTGGTTGCAAAGGGTTTTAAGCAATGTTAAGGCATCAACTATGATGAAACCTTCTAACTAGTGGAAATGCTTAAATCCATCAGAATATTTCTTGCAATAGTATCCTTTCATGATTATGAAATTTGAAAAATGAATGTCAAAACTTATTTTATAAATGGGAAGTTGGTTGAAGATGTCTATATGACTCAACTCAAAGGGGTTTTCAAGTCAAAGAATGCCAATAATGTATGCAAGCTGCAGAGATCCATTTATGGGTTGAAGTATGCATCACAGTCATGGAATGTTCATTTTGATGAGGCCATAAGAGAATTTGTTTTTGTAAAAAAAGTGAGCCTTGTGTCTATAAAAAGGTTGAATAAAATGCCATCATTTTACTAGTGTTATATGTTGATGAGATATTAATTATGGGAAACGAAGTGAAAGTATTACAGCCAATTAAGACTTGGTTAAATGAATGCTTCTCCATGAAAGACTTTGGTAAAGCAGCCTACATTCTGGGGATCAAGATCTATCAAGATAGATCTCAAAGTCTGATTGGGATAAGTCAAAGTACATATATTGACAAGGTACTCAAAAGGTACAATATGGAATAATCCAAGAAAGGATTGTTTCCTATGTCATAGGGTATTAATCTCTCCTAGAAAATGTGTCCAAAAACACAAGAGGAGATTGAAAAAATTATTTGAATCCCTTATGACTTGGTAGTGGGTTCTATCATGTATGAACTACTATGTACTAGGTTTTATGTCACATTTTATTTAAGTATGGTGGGTAGATATCCAGCCAATCCAGGAGAGCTTCATTGGGAAGCTATTAAAACCATCCTAAAGTACTCGAGGCATACAAAGGATATGTTCTTGGTGTATAGAGGAGATGAGGAACTAGTAGTGAGAGGATACACTAATTCTAGTTTCCAGACATATCATGATGATCTAAAATCACAATCAGGCTACATCTTTTGCTTGAATGGTGGGGCAGTGAGCTGGAGAATCTCAAATAAAGTCGTGGTTTCCAATTATATAGTAGAGTATGAATATATTGTATCTTCTGATGAAAAAAAGGAAGTAGTTTGGATAAGTAGATTTATCTCATGCATTGGTGTTGTGGCTAGCAGTGTAGACCATGTTCCAGTATATTGCGATAATACTACTGTAGTGGTGGTTTCCAAGGAGACTAGGTCTCACCAGAGGAAAAAGAATATTCTTCAGAAGTTTTATCTCTTGATGGATTTTACTCAAAGAGGTGAAGTCAAAGTTAGTAGAGTATCCATAGAGGACAACGTGGCAGACCCCCTGACTAAATCCATTTCTTAGTAGAATCATGATTCTCATGTGAGAGATAGCATATTGAGACTTATTAGAAGTTGGATCTAGTGCAAGTGGGAGTGTTGAAAGTGAGTTCCCTAGACCCAACTTGTGTTTTACTTTGATTACCACTACATGTATGCACTTTATTATATATATACATGTGTTTATCTTTCCATAATAGTGTAGATACTTCTGCATCCACTTTTTTTATGGAAATTTCCTTAGACTACATGTCATATAAAAGGGTTATAGAAGATCCTAAGATATATTGAGAACCATGAGATACCGTGACAGTAATATTAAAGTAATGTCCCATGGTTTAGTTACATAATTCTGAAAGGACACAGATGATGTGAAACTATCAGGTGCTGGGGGATTATAAGCATTAAGAATTATTCTCATGAGGTTCACACTTGATGATCTCTAGTATTTGAGATCTTGAGGACTAACCCACATAATTGGAACACCGCATGTTTCAGGTTTCATTGGTCATTTCTATCTACGAACATGTTTAATGATCTCCTAACTTGCAATCATTATAAATGTATGTCATTTAATTGTGTACTTTGATGAAAGGTGAAAACCATGGAAATGAAGTCATGTAGAGGTAGTTTGTGTGGGGTAAATCATTGGTGACATGACATTTATTTAATGATCAAGATAGGATTTGTTTCTTCTGAGTAGAGGAAGAGATATCTCAGGCCTGGTTTATTAGGATGGTATCACCTTCATTAAATCCATGGACATGGTAGTGGAAGGTAAGACCATCCAAACAAATCAACAAATAAAATAAAGCAAGATAAAGGATTATGACACTAGTGTGTATTCTTCTTTATTGAGATATCGATGACGAAGAGATTATATTACACAGACCATGTTCGTAGGAAGTTACTCATTGCTTTGACTTTACCTTATCTCTATAGGGGCCTTGATGGGTTGCTAAACCCCATTCTTGGTCAGTGAATATTATTCACTGCTATTGGGATAAGGGCCTAGAGGGTCACACACTATAACTCTTTGAGAATTTTCTTTATTCTGTGGAATTGAAATATAGAACTTGGTGGGCCCCACCACAGGGTCTGAGTACTATCCAAGTTATATGGATCACCAAGTAAAAAATAAATTCTTTAATTATTTAAGTTTGTAATAATTCAATGAGTTTATTTATAACATGTATTTAAAAGTGATTAAGTAAATACAAAGATAAAATATTATTCGAACGGATTTAAATATCTTGGGTTCGTTTAATATATTTAGGAGATTTGAGTCAAGGTAAATACTGATGTTTATCAGGAAATATATATTTAATATATATTGCAGTTAGTGATAAAATTATAAATATTATTTATGACATTATTTAATTTTTCATAAATAAATATTTATAATACTTATACTGTGAATATCTATTACATGAGGGACATGAAGCCATATCGAGTATTTCATACCAGGTATTTTAGATATTCCCATGAAACTATTCATGCATTGGAATTGAGAGCCTCCATATCCTCCTGAGTTCTAGAGAGAGACTCTCTCAAGAAAGCAAGATCTTCAAGTTCCTTCTTCTTTGATCGAAGAATATTTCTTATGGTGATCACCGCTATGTTGAAGTGGTTGTTGGTGTACCGTGCTAGCACCCAGATTATAACGAATGATGCATGAGTAGATTTAAGAGGTGTGTGTGGACGATCAATAGGGATTCTACATCATAGTCTTCGAGCAACAGTCACAGATATCTTATGATGGACTTGAACACGTCCGATCTGAACAAGGTACATGTTTAATTTTAAGTTTGTGCTCTGTCAAATCCAAGCGTGGTCCTCATACCATACCGGGATAAGATCACTGGATTCAACGTTGTTACGTTTCTTTGGTGATGCAAAAGATTTTAATTTCCCAGCCCATCGGCCTCCACTTCCCATCCCGGTACCTAACACAATGGAAAATTGGCCAATTGGATTAAAGGACTAATGACTAACTGCCATAAAGGCATAATTTCCAATTGGTAAATTATCCTATAGGCCTAATGACCAATTTTCCTACTGGACTAATAGAAAATTGGACTAAAGGCCTAATGTAAAATTGGCCAACTATCCTAAATTACTAATGAACAATTGGACTAAAGGCCTAATGGCCATGTGGTCTAAAGGATTAATGGAAAATTGGAAAATTGGCTTAAAGGACTAATGGATAATTTGTATAAAGGCCTAATGGCCCAATGGAAAATAAGCCTATGGGCCTAATGGATAATTATCCAATTGGCCTAATGGACTTATACTAATTGGTCTAATGACCTAATGGATGATTAGCCTAAAGTCCTAATGCCCAGTTAGCCTGAAGTTATAATGGAAAATTTTCCTAAGGGCTTAATGTCCATTTGTCTAATTATCCTAATGGCCTAACATCTAATTGGACTACAAGCCTAATGTCCAATTAGCCAATTGGTATAATGGCATAATGATCAATTGGCCCAAAGGACTAATTTCTAATTAGCCTAAATCCCTAATGGACAATTGGATAATTAGCATAATTGGCCTAATGGACTAATGAATAATTAGCCTAAAGGCTTAATGGCCAATTGGCCTAATAGACTAATGTCCAATTTTCCTAAATTCCCAATGAGAAATCGACACAATGACCTAATGGCCAATTGAACTAAATCCTAATGTCCAATTATCATAAAGGACTAATGGTCAATTAGCCAATTATCCAAATGGCCCAATGGGCTAATGACCAACTGACCTAAAGTACTTATTACCCAATTGGTCAATTGGAATAATGGGATAATAACCGATTGGACTAAATTCATAATGACCAATTATCCTAAGGCCTAATGGAAAATTTGACTAAGGCCTAATGACCAATTAACCTAAAGTCCTAATGGAAAATTGGCCTAAAGGCCTAATGGAAAATTGTCCAATTGGGATAATGGCCTAATGGCAATTGGAAAATTTGTCTAACAACCTAATGTCTAATTGGAAAATTAGTCTGAAGTCCTAATGGCCAATTGTACTAATGGCATAACAACCTAATGGCCTAACAGATAATTGGTCTAAAGGCCTAATGACCTAATGTTCTAATGGACTAATGGCCTAATGGACAATTGACTAGTTGGAATAATGTCCTAATGGCCAATTGGAATAATTGGCCTAACAACCTAATGGACAATTTAAAAATTGGCCAAATGGACTAACGAACTAATGACCAATTGGAATAATGGACTAATTACTAATTATCCAATTGGTTTGATAACCATTATTCCATTATATAATTGGAATTCCTTATAGATTAGAAATGAAGTGTTTATAGTTAAGATTATGAATTTTTCATAAATATATAATTTGAATTATTAAAATTAGGGTCATTATTTTGATATTATTGAAACCAAATAAAAATATTTCTGATGATTGATTTAATCAAGGATTAAATATTATTAAATATGTTAAATTTAGATTATCTAAATAGTTTGTATAATAAATTGAAATATAAAATATTTATATTTAATAAAAATTTAATATATATAAATGAAATTCCATATAATGAATAATATGGAGTTAATATTATGAAATGAATATAAAAAATTCATATTCAATAATATGGAATGTTCATAATGAGTAACTAAAATTACAAAGAGTTTATGATTAGCTTTTATTTATGATTTTTTACCAATGTTTATCACATGTTTAAATTTATGAATTGTTCATTCATTTAAAAGTCATTCCCTATTATTATTATTTAGGATTATGAAATGTTTATATTGTGAATATGTGTATACTAATAAATGTAATTTGAAGCAAGTTGTATTGGATATCAAAGGTTGTGTGTCTCGAGAAAATTTAATTTGCTCGAGTAGAAAGAAAAAGGATGGAAGTGAAGTAAATGGAAAAAAACAAGAAAATAATTGAAGTTTTATTATTTATATTTAAAATATTTATACAAAATTATTAATTAAATATATCATTTATATTTTCAGTAGTTTTCCCCAGAGGCCCTAGATGAAAAAAAAGATGACAACTTCAGGCCAAATGATCATTTGATTCAGGTATTAGGTGAGGAGAAACATGGGAGATTCCGATGTAATCCTAATAAAAACATAACCCCCACTAGGTATTGGTCCTCATTAGGATCATATCAAACCTCTCAAACAATCGAGATGCAAAGTGCTTGTGTAGAAGCAGTTGAGGTAAAAAAAAGCTTCACAGGAGTGTGAAAGAAATAAGATGATCACCGAGCACTTCCTAAAATCTATTTAATTTATAAGTCAATCAATTTCATCAGAGGATATTACTACTATCTATTCATATATGAAATCAATGTGATTTATAAATAATGGACCAAGTGATGCCAATGAGAAACCTAGTGGCGTTTAAGATGATGGTGGTTGCAATGATGATGATGATGTTGATTGTTCTACTACTCTAGATGATTTTGTTTGTGATGATGATGTTGTTGATGTTGATGAGGATGTTGTATATTGGGGAGATATTGATCCACTCCATTTTTGAATTAGCAGTGAAGATACGTTTGGATGTTGTTTAATGACTTGAATTGTTTGGTTGTGTGGATGTATATGTATCTTATAATATTGAAAATGGTTTGAAAGTTATTATAAGAAGATGGTTGAATTATAAATATATAATATTTGTATTGAATTTAATTTTTTATTTTATTTATAAGTTCAAGGAGGGGAGTAGATTCTGCTGCTTCCAAATGGGGATAGAAACCTATACCTATGATTTGGAGAACTGTGGATATATATTTTATGCTTGAAAAAAATATACCCACGTATTTGAAAAACCATGGGTATTCTAAAATACTCTAAGTCTATACACTTGGTTTCTATAGAAATCATGGGTATAGACTTATACTAATGGCTCCTAAATCCATGGTTCATAAAACCATGGGTGTGGAATATACCCACAGTTTTAGGATCTATACCCAAAGTTTTAAATTGTGGTCATAGGCTATGTTTCTTGTAGTGAAGAATCAATTAATAAACATGCATGAAATTTTTATAGAACACAAAAAAAAAATTAATTATTCATTTCCTAGAATTACTATGAATGATGAAAATTCAGAAAGGGGATCATTGGAAAGAAAAAATGTTTCTATGGAGGAAGGAAGTACATAAATTAAATTAACTAAGAGAGAGAGGAATGTTATTTTGAGGTTTTATTCATGGAATCAAGGATTTTTAAGTGGAAAATTTTACCACCAAACTCTATAGATAATGTATCATTGTAAAAATTAATTATGGTTTTGTAAATTTTCAAGAAAGTCCTCCCCAATATAATTGGGGCATGTCCATTCATACTGTTCAGTGTTTTTTCATGAAACATCAAATTGATTATGAATTTGAAATTTATTTATAGTATAGTTTATACCCTAGGTTATCTCTCAAGTAGATTTATAAGTTTAAAGTGTGTATTTTTAATAAAAATTACTAAAAGAGGGGGTGGTTTTGAAAACAATTTTAAAAATAAAATAACATAATTAAAGAGTTTAATAGTTGACCAAGGATGGTGGTGTTTTTATATTAATGAGAGAATGAGGAAATTTCAATATGACTACAAATCTTTGATAGTTCATTTTTATAAAAATTTCACATGGTTTAATGGAATTTATTGGTTGAGGGTTGTCAAGATCTCGGTTCCCCTCTTTCCCATCAAAATGATCTGCAAAGAACTATCCCTTGACACAACAATTGTGTTGTAAAGGTTTGGAATAAAATAATTAATTGATGGATTAGAAATAATATTGAAATATTATTTATGTGTGATAAAAATAGGATTCTTGTATTTTCTAATCAGAACAACCCCAGATTCCCACTTGAAATCTCAACCAAATCGGCATTGAGATAAAAAGTGTTTCACTAAATTATATCAAAGAAATGAATTTAGAGGCGAATAATGTTAAGATAAAACATGAGGGAAATATTTAAGACACAAATTACATAAAACCAGTAGAAGAACATGTGTTGGGACTCCCTCAAAAGTATGTGTAGATTCCTACAAATGGATACCCATCGTTTAGCTCACCATCGAGAGGAGGAGGAGGCTCAGGTGGAACTTCACCTTTATAATTGATCACCCTATGAGAATAGGGACCTCCAAAACTTCTTGTACTATGAGATGATTCCTTTGGGTCTCTATATTTGTAGATATTTTCTCCCTAGTTGAACTTATAAATGGGGTGCCCGATGTGCTATTTTATAAGAAAAGTGGAAGTTTGTTTTGGGAACATAGATTTCTTAAAACTACTTGGACCATAATTTTCAGAATCCAAAAAGTCTTATATTTATTTTGAAAAAACTAAAAACTTGTTTCCCCACGTCTTTAATATGTTAACAAAAAATTTGGAATAATTTTGAGGCCTATAGCTCGAGATATGGACGAAACACAACACACCACTTTTGACTTCATGCGGATTTAGTGTCTTGGATAGATCAGTTCGGTTGGTCCCTTTAATGTATGAATTGAGTTTTTGTGTCTTAATAAGAGTTATATCCTAATGAGTTTTGGATCATATCACCAAATTTTAGTCCAACTAAATTCACAAATCAACTTCATTGTCCATTTGAGTCCACTGGTGTTCTTGGAATCTTGCACATTTTGGCCCATTTTTCTTCACTTTGTTTGGGCCCTCCAAATCACCTCCAAATACAAGAAAACATCTAGAAAATTGAAATTTCCCTTTTTAACTGTGATTAAAAAAAATTGAATTAAACATGAATTTTTTTATATATAAAATTTGTAATTTTTGATACAAAATCAGTTTAAAACAGTGGTGTAAGGGTGATATAAAACAGTGAATCACGGTGCGATCACACACCCATACCTAAATAGTTTCACTCCTGGGAAATGTCACATTTCAAAAATTATGCGTGGAGATATTCCTAAATTCATAAATATTTTACATTAAATAAAAAATTAATCCTTGATAGTAATGTGATCAAAGTAAAAATCACACCACAGAGTTATTGTCAGTGATCACTGTAAAATATATCTCATAAATTTTATGAGAACAAAATTCTAAGAAATTCATGATACCAATCTGTGTAAGTAATTCAGAAGTTAACCATGTCACTAATTCTACATGTGTGTGTGTGAAAATCATTTCATGTTGTTCTTCCCACATTCTATCCAGTAAATATATGTTATTTTAAAAAAATTCTTCTTAAATGATTCTTTCCACCAAACCTTCCCTACATCCTTTGTAATAAAATTTCAAGACCCACTCACTTAAGCATACAAAGACGTCAAACCATAACCTCCCAAATTATATATTCCCATATTATTTACATTTTATCACTCCCCTAATTTATTATTATTTTTTTTTGTTTTTTCAAAAGTTGAACTTGGGAAAAATCTTACACTTATCACTCAACCCTTGTTTGATCTCCTCACGACACTAATTATAATAGTTATAACAAGATAAAAGTTCAAGGATGAGTGGTTTTTGACCTACCCAAGACACAACCCATGTTTTTGTGTTTTTTTTGATTTTTAGTTTTTTAGGGCGTATAACAATCGGCTAACAGCTACACACGCATACGTCAATCTGGTACAGTAGTGAAATAATTAGATAAGGAACAAATGTATGGAAAAATCATTTTAGTAAGCTGATAAATATTAACCCAACTTATATTTACCTTCTATTGAGTAATAAAAATTCACAATTCATGGTTGGGTAAAAATATGTGTGGAGATATTTAGTCACACAATTTCCCCATAAATTACTCACACAAAGGGTACCATTCTTCACAAAGGTTTCAAAATGATACAACCATTTATATAATATAAAAGAAATAAATTTTCTAGAAAAATTAACACCTCAATGTTAAATTCATGTTAAAACATACATTTCATCATTAAAACATTTTTTTAAATGTTAAAACAATATGAAATAGGGAAATTTATCATTCATTTTCAATAACTTCCATGATTAAGTGGGAGTCATTTTCCCTGATAAAGTGAGAATCATTTTCAATGATAATGTGGAATTATTTTCCATGATAAAGAGGGTATCAAAAATTAATATTATGGAACACAATTGAGGGAGAAATGAGGGTAGGAAGGAAAAAATACTATTTAGTAAGAAGAAAAGAGAAAAAGAAGAAAGATAATGAAAATTCATAATTAACCAAGGAATGTACCCACCCCCACACCTAGAGTATATTGTGTTCTAACTATAATAAAATTGAATATGGGAAGGAATGATAAACCTTGGTGGGTGTCATTCATAGGTTTCTTCTTGAACTTGGAGTTCCTCTATCAGGGAATCTGGATGGGCTTCGTGAAAGTGCTTCAACCACTTACCATTGATAGTGAAGTTTTGTTTTGTTTCTTCATTTGTAAACTAAACAACACAAAATGGATAAAAATTAGCAACAGTCTATGAAAAAACCAACGGGAACAAAGATTAACTAGATAAAACTTCATCCTTTCATTGTAAAGGAGTACCTTCTTCCCAATGTGGAAATGATGATGAAGGATGAGATGGTCATGGGAAGCCTTGGTTCACTCCTTATAAATCTAAGAGTTCTTATATTAAACTCTACATGTTTCCTCCAACTCCTAAATTTGCAGCTTCCTTTGATCACCTACACCATAAAGATTATAATTGAATTTTTTAATATCCTAGTAGGCTCGCTGCTCTATCTAAAAAAGGAGGTAAAAAATATTTCTGAAAATAAGCCTATATGGTGAAATTTCAATGAGAGTCTTAAAGGAAGTATAGTAAGACCATAATGAATCATCGAGTCTAATACTCTAATATTTTTTATTAGGTTGAGCTATTTTTTTAATAATTTATTTTACCTCTCTATTCAACACCTTATCTTGACCATTAGTCTATGGGCGGTATATAGTTGACCCTCAATGCCCGACCGCATACTGATGCAAAAGTGGTTGCATTTTTTGGTTATAGAAATGAAAACCCTGGTCACTAATGATGAAACAAGGTAATCCAAATGTACATAAAATTTAGTTTCTCAAAAATTCCACAACTATCTTGGAATAATCTTTCCATTTTGATTGTACCTATACCCATTTTGACATATAGTAAACTTTTAGAAGAATGTAAATGTTTCCAAAGTAATTGGGAAATGGTCCCATAAATTCAATTCCAAAAACATAGAAAATGTCATGAAAGAGAAATGGTTGTTGTGGAATTTAAATACTTTTAGATACATTACCCATTATTTGATAGTGAGGACAATATTTATAGAAATCATGGGCACCCCGAAAAAGTGTTGGCCAAAAGATACTAGAATCGAGGACTTTGTGAGTAGTCTGTTGGGGACCAAAGTGTCCCCCACAAGCAAGAGTGCAGAAGAACCTAAGTATATACTAAAACCTACTATCAAGAACACAAAACCTAAGGACTTTATCACTACATGTGTGACAAAGTTATGGGTCATCCCAAATGTACCAACGAGAATCATGTTTTAGACGATTAGTTTTTTTTGAAATTAGTAGGAATGCAAGATGATACTAAATAATTTACAATTTCGACATACTAAGGAATATAATCTTGAATTTGGTACAATTTCTCATCATAAAACATGTCATTTACGGGAATATAGGGGGATGTTTCAATGTTCAGGGATGGGAGGATTCTACTGATATGGTCAACCACCATATTTTATTCTCATTTTTTATCCCTAATTTCTAGATTAAATTCTTGAAGGAGGAGAATCTAATGAATGAGATGTGGTTTGGTTTCTAGTCTCTAAAGAAGATACTGGAGGACTGCATGGTCTGAGAACACAATCATTTGGGACCCTAAAATTTATGACCTGAATTTATCCAAGGAAAAAATGATGGAAATAAGTTATTTTTTAGTTGTGGTGTTGTTTTCTTGGGCAGGGTTCAGTGTGCGTGAGGCATAAGATATGACATGTGGAGCTTGATTGACCCTTTGTAACAAGACTTCCCCAACTACATAGTTAGAGGCATCACACATGAGCTCAAATGGCAAATCCCACTAAATTGGTTGGATTACCAAGGGTGATGTGATACTCCATTTTAATTTATTAAAATATTCCTTACATTGTTTATCAAAAATAAATTCTTTTTATTTTTAGAGTAACATGGAGAGTGGGAGTGAAATATTACTAAAGTAATGAATAAAAAAATGATAAAATCTAGTATGAACTAATAAATACCACACATCCCACACATTTTTGGGGAATGGTAGGGAAGAAATGACTTCCACTTTTGATTTATACACTTGGATACCATCCCTAGAAATTACATGTCTAAGTATTATACCTTGTCTCACTATGAAATGACATTTCTCGTAATTTAACACAAGATTCTTTTCAATACAATGATGCAGTATAGAACCAAGACTACTCTAACATTCATCAAAATAGGATATATAAATAGTGAAATCATCCATGAATACTTACATGAAATTCTCTAGGTAATCCAAAAAAATAATAACCATACATCACTAGAAATTACCCGAAGCATTTTACAAAACAAATGGAATCCTACTATATGCAAATGTTCCAAATGGGAATGTTAAGGCTATCTTTTACTGATCCTTATGGTCAATATGGATCTGAAAGTATCCAAAATAACCATCAAGAAAACAATAATGGGACTTCCCTGCTATCCTCTCTAGAATATGTCCAATGAACGATAATGGGAAATGGTGCATCCTAGTGTGTTGGTTTAGTTGATGATATTCTATGCAGACATGCCGACTATTCAACACACGTATTGGAACTAGATCATTGTTTTCATTTTTATCACTGTTAGACTGATTTTTTAGGAACCAATTAATCTGGATTGACCAATTGGCTATCAAATATGGGGTAAATGAGTCAAAAAACCAATAATTTTGTTACCTTATTTTTAAAAACATATAAAAGGTTTAGGTTTAGTTGACGCCGTGCCTGTATCAGTGCTTTAACATCATCATTTAAAAATATATGATGGGTGAAAATTGATGGGACAATACCAAAAATTTCAATAATTTTCCTTCCCAAATCTTGTTTATACCCCCTCAAAAGGTCAAGAAGTTTCAATTCATACTCTTAAGGGAGTGAACTAGCAGTGATGATAGGTATTTTGTTTCCATTCTCAATATATGAATATTTCAAATTTTCAGGCCATGGGGTAAGCTCCAATTCAGGTGGATTTTAGATTTATGGGAGTGAATGTGAAAGTGAGATGTCATTGATTGCATCTAATTTATCAATGGTAACATCCTCAGATGAGGAATGATATTTTACAATCTTAGCAGTATCATAGATGGTCATGGGATCCTCGATGATCAAGAAATCATGAATTAACTAACATACTTGACATTTTTATAAATCAGTACAACATTAAATGAATGAATGATTACCTATAATGTGTATTAATGATGAAAACTCAGAAAGGGGGTCAGGATAAAGAGAATAAGTTTTTTCAAGTGAAGATATAACATTTATAGAATTAACCTAAAGTGGGGAATGTTCTATCATGGGGTGCTTCATGTATTCAAGGATTTTAAAGTGGAAAATTTCATAAAAAACTCCATAGATAATGTACCATTGTGGACATTAATTATGGTTTTGGTGGTTTTCAATAAATTCCTCCCAAATATAATCGGATCATGTCTATTTATCTTATCATCTTCCATTTTAAGCACATAAAATTTAGTAGGAAAAATTAAAAATTTCACCCTCAAAAGAACATCCTCTAACACACCATTGGGGTGTATTATACTCTGGTTTTCAAGTTAAACAAAAATTACAATGGTATTTAGTTACCTTACCTACAATGAAGAGTAAATAGAGTGAGGCATCACATTATTTAAAGCACCCAAATCAAGCATAACATTGGAAAAGGAATACACCCCTATGGTGTATGGAATCAAGAATGTTTTCGGATCATTTCATTTTGTAGTAAGTGATGTATATAATAATTTTGAGATGTTCGTCCCCTAGATAACTTTTTCATCACCTCAAATTCACCTTTTTTTGTGTACACATATACTTTAGAAACTTAGTGTTTCGTGGAATTTTCTTTACAAAATCAATTAAGGGGATGTTAACCTGTACTTTTTTTTTAAAGTTTACAATATTTATTTACCACGTTAAGTTTATTTTTTTTCTTGGTTGGGTGTCCTTTTGGGGAAATGGAAGAATAATGGTTGGTCTAATAGACTCATCAATATAGACACTCTTTCCTTTAGGTGGATTTTTCTCTGGACAAGGTTTTTCTTTTCTTAGACCAGTATTAGTGGTTGGGATGGTAGTTTCCGTAGGAGGGGATGACTCTAATAGAGTTTTTATTTGGATTTTAAGTTTTGTTCCACTCTTAAGGGTTATAGAACTGACATTTACCTTATCCATAGGGTTGACTAGTGGTTGAGAAGGTAGTCTACCTAACCCATGACTTTTGGATTCCCCCCATCAAGTTAGTGAGTTGGCCTAATTGTGTTTGTAGGTCTTGTATGGATTCTTGGGTGGTTTGTTGAAATTGGATATTATTTTTATCAATTTTTTTCATAATTCCTTCTAGAATAGGATTAGGTTTTGGAAGGGGTTGTTAGAAAGGCCTTTGTAGTGGTTGAGGATTTTTCGGTGGTGGTGGTGGATGACTACTCTGCCCTGGTTGGTTCCATGGTTATTGAGGTTTGTTTGAATACCCTATTTCCTATAAGATTGGCTGTATTTCCACCTAGGTTTGGATGGATAGTAAGGTTCTTACCTAAAGGGTTGGTTATAGGGGAATCCTGTAAATATTACCTGACAACTCTCAGATGATTCTCTCATCTGAGGTCATTGTTCTGAATAGTGGGTTTTGAAAGAACATATACCACAATTGATGTGAGGAGGATATTGGTATTTCCCTTGGTAAATATAAAGTTGTCGAAGAAGGGTACATGCCTATTCAATCTTCATGTCCACCTTCTTCTCAAATTTAATACTCTACACCTCATGGATGCCTTGAATGGGTACACTAGACCTTGAACCAAATTGTTGTGTGTTATGATCCATGTTCTTAATTAGGTTTCTTACAAAAATTGGGGTCTTATAAACTAGCACACCACCTGTAGTAGCATCAATAATGTTTTGATCAACATGAATAAAACCTTCATAAAAATATTGTATTAAAAGTTGATCACTTATTTGGTGGTGTGGGAAACTTTAAAAAAGATTTTTAAATCTTTCCCAGTATTCATGAAGTGTTTCCACTTGATATTGTCTTATCCCACAAATTTATTTCCTTATTGTTTCAATTCAAGAAGCTAGGAAATATTTTTTAAGAAAAAGACGTTTCATGTTCATCTAGCCTCTAATAGGGGAATTAATATAATATAGCCAATCTTTTTCAGTGCCTTCTAATGAAAAAGTTAATACCCTAAGATTTAATATTTATTAATCCACATTAGCATGTTTTAATTTAGAACGCACAATATGAAATTCTTTTAAATGCTTATGTGGTCCTTCTCTAGAAAGACCATGAAATATTGGTAATAAGTGAATTAAACTAGATTTAAGTTCAAAATTGGGTGCCTCTCCTTGTACATGAATATATAAAGGTTGGATATGGTCATAAGGTGAGGTTAGTTATTTTTGTGTTTGGTTATTTTCATCCATGTTATACACATTAAGCTCAAATTCTAGTTTTTTTTCAATTAGAATAGGGGTTTAGAAAAGTATCAGGGTGTGGTGTTTCCTCCTTCAAAGGGTTTTCCTATGTGACTCGGTGTTGTTGACAAGGAACATCTCTAATTTTATTTTGAAAGGAAGTAAATATCCTAGAGTATAACATGTCAAGCATGAAACCTACACAAGAAATAAATCAGAACACAAAAATATATGTAAAGGTATAAGATAAAACAAATAAATATTCACAAAATTTTCAAATATCTAATAAAAAACATGCACTAAAAACCAATGTTATCCTTGAAAATAGTGCAAAAATTTGAATTTGTGGTTTTGAAACATCAAATTTATTATGATTTTGAAGTTTATTTATAGTCTAGGGAAGACCCTAGGTCATTTCTCAAGGAGAGTTTGAGGTTTGAAGTGTTTATTTTTAATAAAAAGTATTAAAAGAGGGGAGGGGTGGTTTTGAAAACAGTTTTAAAAATAAAATGACTTAATTAAAGAGTTTAATAGTTGACAAAGAATTAATGGAATTTTAGGTATTTGCGATGGGGTCCCGTCGCAAATATCCCATTGTAGAAAACAATATTGCAAATAGTTTTTTTTGCGATGGGCCCGTCGTAAAAAAAAACTATTTGCGACGGGATGATTTCAAATCACAAATAGTTATCTGACTATATATATTATATATATAAAAACCTATTGCGATGTGAATATTTTCCCATCAAAAATAGTATTCCAATTATATATATTATATATATAAAAACCTATTGTGATGGGTCTATTGTAAAAAAATATTTGCGACGGGCCCGATTTTCCCATCACAAATTGTTATTTAAAAAATATATAAACTATTTGCGACGGGTTCCCATCGCAAAAAGTCTAATAAAAAATACTTAATAAAATAAAAAAAACATATTCAATAAAATAATGATAAATTAATATTAGAAAATAATAATAATATTAATACTATTAATATAAATAATATAATATTATATAATAATGATACTAATATTAATAATATAAAAAAATTATATTATTATAATATTAATAATAAAAAGATACTAATAATATAATAATGTTATTATTATTATTAATATTTATGAAAAAATAATATTAATATTATTAAAATAATAATAAAAAATAAAAAAATATTAAATTTCTCAATATTTGAAAAAAATATAAAAAATATATAAAAATATTATTATTATTAATAGTAAATTAAGAAAACATTAAAAAATATAATACTAAAAATTAATAATAAAATAATAAAATATTAAAAAAAATGCAATATTCGCATCAATATAAAAGACAAAAACTGTAAATAGTAAATATTACAACAAACTTTGAATTCAAATGTTTTTAACCTGAAAAAAAAATCACTGGGTGGGATATTCTTCTGGAGGAGGTGGATGAGCTGGAGGATATGGTAGAGAAAACTCAATTCCTAAACTACGAGTCAGACGACACATGTACTATATCTGCTCGTGATGCTACTGCTACCATCGACGCATCTCCTCCTCATACTACTGCTACTGCTACTGACGCATCTCTTCCTACTGCTGCTGCTACTGACACATCTCTTCTTATTGCTTACACAAACTCTCTATAAGCTCACTCTGAGCTTGCAGCTTCTCCTGATACTATGAGCCATAAGATGATGCCTCTTCGCGAGCTCCTCTCAAGTTGGACGCTAACATTACAACCATACCATAATAAGTCCCAGGAGTCAAATTAGAGTCGATACCAACTACTCGACCCTTCTCGAAGCCATACTTGGTTGCCTGCATCGATGCCACCTCATCGAAATGGTGGGTAGTAGTCTGATCAGTCATCTCGGCCTGACTCTCAACCTATGTCTGAGAGGTCATGACCTCATAGGACTCCTTCAGTTCCAATTTGAAATTAAAATAGTGAAAATATTATATGTAGTTAATTTTCAAACGGAAAAAGAAATAATACTGACCACAATCTGACGTTGGCGATCACCTCTAATCTCTCTAGTGGCTGGATCACTGTACATCTTTCGATAAACGTTGTACTCCTTAATATCAGGCTATCCGACTACCTATATGAATATAAAATAAACTATTTATATTTAATGTTATATAAAATATTTAAAAAAAGTAATTACTAGATTCTCTCTATGCGTACTGAATGTACAACTACCGGATCGATGCATCACCTCCTATCACCCCCAGTTCTCTTGTTCTAATGAAGATATCCTCTGAAATCCACCACCCAACCAGTGTGAACATAATCCATCCCAAACATGGGATGAAATTTACTTTGGTTGGTGGGCTCTACACAACTCATCAAATACTTCCACTCCTATTTTCTTCATGGCCATCATTCTCAAATTGTGCATAAACTGACAGAAACGGTCACGTATAGACACCTACCATGTCACGTGGATAGTGCCACACATGCTATCATCGATGGGATACCATAAACCCTACAAAAAATTTATAATATCAAGTTATTAATGAAATAAATTTTAAAATAAATATTATTTATTTATGTGCCAGCCAATGATCGATCATGCCAAGCTTCACATCAATGAGAATCTTTTCTCATGTGATCTATAGTTGAGAAAAATAATCACACAAGATAGCACCCCCTGTTAATTATTGCTAATTATTTCTTATTATTGGTAATTATTACTAATTATTGCTAATTATTCCTAATTATTGCTAATTATTAGTAATTATTTATAATTATTAGAATTACTGTTAATTATTGCTAATTATTACTAATTATTAGTAATTATTCCTAACTATTTCTAATTATTAGTAATTATTTCTAATTATTAGTAATTATTGCTAATTATTGCTAATTATTGCTAATTATTACTAATTATTGCTAATTATTTCTAATTATTGCTAATTATTTCTAATTATTTCTAATTATTGCTAATTATTTCTAATTATTTCTAATTATTGCTAATTATTTCTAATTATTTCTAATTATTGCTAATTATTTCTAATTATTTCTAATTATTGGTATTAATTACTATTTATTACTATTTATTACTATTTATTAATAATTAATACTAATTAATACTAATTAATACTAATTAATACTAATTAATACTAATTAATACTAATTAATACTAATTAATACTAATTAATACTAATTATTACTAATTAATACCAATTAATACTAATTAATACTAATTATTACTAATTATTACTATTTATTACCATTTATTACTAATTATTAGTAATTATTAGTAATTATTAGTATTTATTACTATTTATTACTAATTATTACTATTTATTCCTAATTATTACCAATCACAACTAATTTTTACTAATTATCATTAATTAATATTAATTACTGCGAATTGCCACAAATTATCGCTACTAATTATTAATTATCGCTTATTATTTATATTCATTACTAATTATCGTTAATAATTCCTAATTACTACTAATTATTAATAATTTGTACTAATAATTTCAAATTATTATTACAAATAAATACTGATGACAAAAACAATCTAAATCTAATTTAATTACAACTAATTAATAATAATTAAAATTAATATAAAAAAGTGAAATAAATATTAAATTAAATAAAACATAAATACCTTTAAACTTGATCTCTTATAGGTGTAGAAAACTTCAAAACTTGTTCATAAAAAAAATTCATCTCAGAGTAATTTTAACTCTAAAATTAGAGTTTAGTGAGAGAGAGAGAGAGAAAGTAGAAATTGAGAGGAAGAATGAAAAAAAAAACAGATGGTGGGTATATATAGGTTATATTATTTGCGATGGTACTATTTGCGACAGGTCCCATCGCAAATACCTTCGGAAGCATTAATTAATGTCCGCGGTTAAAAGGGTATTTGCGACGGGTCTCGTCGCAAATAGTGACCTGCCGACACACTATTTGTGACAGGGGAAGATCCCATCGCAAATAGTATTTACTGTCGCCGGGTATTTGAGACGAGGGTGGGGGGGGGGGGTGCCTCCCCGTCGCAAATAGTATTTACCACCACCAGGTATTTGTGACGGGGAAATACTGTTCCCACGGTTTGGTATGCAATCCATGCCAAACCTTTTGTGATGAGACCCCTAATCCAGTCACAAAAAACTAATTATTTGGGATGGGTTGACGTCCCTGTCATAAATAATCTCTTCGATGGACTATTTGTGACGAGATCTATTCCTGTCACAAATAACCCATCGCAAAAGGCCATTTTTCCCATAGTGAAGGAAGGTGGTGTTTTTAGATTAATGAGAGAAGGAGGTTATTTCAATTTCAATACTCATCGTGTATTGTTCATTATTCTGAAAATTGTCATGGTTTAATGGAATTCTTTGGTTAAGGGTTTCCAAGATCTTGGTTGCCCTATTTCCCCTAAAAAAGATGCGTAAAGAACCACCCATTGACACAAAAATCATGTTGTCAAGGTTTGGACCTAAAGAATGGATTGAGGGATTCCAAATCATAATAAAATCTCATTTGTGTGAGAGAGAAATAATATGATTTCATTGTCCAATTGGAACAACCCAAGATTCCCACTTGAAATATCAACCAAATCGCTGTTGAGATAAAAAGTGGTTCACTTAATTATACCCAAGAAATGAATTCATATGAGAATCATGTTAAGATAAAACATTATTGAAATATGTAAGACAAAAATTACACAAAAATAGTAGAAGAACAAGTGATGGAACTCCCTCCCAAGTATGTGTAGCTTCCTTGAAATGATCGTCCACTGTTTAGCTCACCATTGATAGGAGGAGGAGGCTTGGCTGTAACTTCTCCTTCATTCTTGATCCCACTATGAGGATAGGGCCCTCAAAAACTTCTTTTATTAGGATAGGGATCCTATAGGTCTCAAAATTGGAAGATATTTTCTCTGTTTTCGAACTTAAAAATGTGGTTCTCAAAGTTCCATTTTATAGGAAAAATGGGAGGTGGTTTTGGGTAGATAGATTTCTTAAAATCACATAGATCATGGTTTTAGGAATCTAGAAATTCTTATATTGATTTTGAAAAAAATTAAATCTTGTTTCCCCACCTATTTAATATCTCTAATGAAAATTTGAAATCATTTTGAGGTTGAAATCTCGAGATATGGACAAAACACAACACATCACTTTTGACTTCATGTAGATTCTTTGTCTTGGAAAGATCAGTTTTCTTGATCCCTTTAATATATGAATCATGCTCTAGTTTCTTCATAAGAGTTGCAACCTAATGAATTTTGGATCATCTCACCAAAGTTTATCCCAATTGAACACATGGATCAACTGAAGTGTCTATTTGAGTCCACTAGTGTTCTTGAAATCTTGCACATTTTGGCCCATTTTCCTTCAACTTTGTCTGGGCCCTCCAAATCACCACCAACTAAAATGAAAACCTCCAAACAAGTGAAATTAAAATTTTTAACAGTGATTAACACAAAATATTGGTGTAAAACTTGAAGTAAAATTTGTTATTAAATTTTGAATTTATGATACAAATTAGTTTAAAATAGTGGTATAAGGGTGAAATAAATCCGTTAATCGTGGTGTGATCACTTATCATCATCCATTTTAATCACATAAAAATCAGAATGAAAAATTTAAAATCTCAACCTCACAATAACATCCTCTAACGCACTGGTAGGGGGTGCAGTACTTTGGTTTCCCAACTGAATGAATATTCCAGTGGGCTTCAGGTCCCCAATCTGCAATGAAAAGAAAATAGAGTGAGGCATGACATTTATAGATGCACCCATATCAAGAATAGAATCGAAAAATAAATACGCCCCTATGGTTCATGAAATAAATAATTTTCTTGGATCACTACATTTGGTTAGAAGTGATGGATCTATCAATGAAGCGAAGTTCCTATACAAGATCACGTTTTCATCACCATGAAGTCTCCTTCAGTGTGTACACATATCCTTTAGAAACTTGGAATTTAATGGAATTTTTTTCATGACATCAATAAAGTGTATGTTAACCTATACTTTTTGAAGGTTTCCAATATTTCATTATCATTTTCAGTTTATTTTTTATTTCCTTGGTTGGGTGGACCTTTGTGGAGATTGAAGTGGAATGGTTTGGGTTAGTGGTTCATCAAATGAAACTCCCTTTCCTTTGGAAGGCCTTTTCTCAGGACAATATTTATCCTCATTTGGACCATTTTCAATTTTTGGAATTATGGTTTCCTATAGAGGGGATGACTTTAATGAAGGGATCATTTGGATTTTAAGTTGTGTGCCACTCCAAAGGGTGATGAAACTAACATTTCCCTTATCCCTATGGTTGATAATAAGTTGAGAATGAAGTTTAACAGACCCTTGAATTTGGATTTCATCCACTGAGTTGGAAATTTGGCCCAATCTAGTATTTAGGTCTTATATAGAAGCTTTGTGGTTTGTTGGAGTTGGATATTATTCACAACCATTTGTTTAGTCATTTCTTTTTGGAAAGGCTTAGGTTTTTGAGGGGGTTGTTGGAAAGGCCTTTGTGGTGGTTGAGGATTTCTGGGTGGTGGTGTGGGATGACCACTCTACCCTAGTTGGGTCAATGATTGTTGATGTTAGTTTGAATAACCCCCTTTCCTATAGACCTGGTTGTTTTTTCACCTAGATATGGATGGATAGTATGGTTCTTACCTAATTGGTTGGTTATAGGGGAAGCCTGAGAATATTTCCTCAGAACTCTCAAAAATTTCTCTTAGTTGAGGAAATTGGTCAAAATAGTGGGTGTTTTTAGAAAAGATACCACAATGGATGAGAGGAGGATGTTGGGATTTCCCTTGGGAAAGTACAATTTGTCAGAGTAGGGTACTTACCTCTTGAAACTTCATGTCCACCTTCTTCTCAAACTCAGAACTCTATACCTCATGGACACCTCGAATGGGTATACTGGACCTTGAACCAATTTTTTTCTATTATGTTCCATGTTTTCTATTAGTATTCTTATAGAAATTGGGTTCTTAAAAACTAGCACACCAACTTCAACAACATCAATCATGTTATAATTAATAGGAATTAATCATTCAGAAAAATATTGTATTAAAATTTGATCACTTATTTGGTCGTTTGGGAAAATTGAACAAAGAATTTTCAATCATTCCCTATATTAATGAAGTGTTTAACCTTGTGATTTAATTTTATCACATATTTATTTCCTTATAGTTTCATTTCAAGATATTGGTAAGTATTGTTCAAGAAAAAGGTGTTTCATGTCCGACCAACCTCTTATTAGGGAATTAACATAATATAGCCAACTTTTTGTAGTGTCTTCTAATGATAAAGGGAATGACCTAAAATTTACCTATTCTTCAACCAAATTTTCAGGTTTTAATGTTGAAAACACAGTGTGAAATTTTTTTAAGTGCTTATGTGAGTCATCTCAAGCGATTCTATGGAATATTGGTAATAAGTGAATTAAACCAGATTTTAGTTTGAGGTTTGTTGCTTCACCTTATACTTGAATATATACAGGTTGGATATCAAAATCAGGAGAGGTTATTTCTTTTAGTGTTAGATAATTTTCATCCATGTTATAGATGTTAGGTTCGGTTTTTATTTTGGTTTTAGAATAGGATGGGTTTAGAAAAGTCTCAAGGTGTGGTGTGTCCTCCTTCAAAGGGTTTTCTTGTGTGTCTCGGTATCACTGACGTAGGATCATCTCCGGTTCGGGTTTGAAAGTAGGTAAATCTCCTATAGTAGAAAACATCATGCACAAAACCTACACAATAAATAAATCATAAGAAAAATTATTTGTAAAGGTAAAAGATAAACAAATAAAGATTCACAAAACATATAAATATCTTATAAAAAACATACACTAAAAATCAAAGTGATCCCTAGAAATGATGCTAAAATCTGACCACATTTTTTTGACACATCAATTTTATTAATTTTTTAATGTTGATTTATAGCATAGGAAATACCCTAGGTCATCACTCAGGAGAATTAGAGGTTTAAAGTGTGTATTTTTAATAAAAAGGACTAATGGGGGTGGGGGTTGTTTTGAAAACAGTTTTAAAAATAAAATGACATAATTAAAGAGTTTAATTGTTGATAAATAAAGGTGGTGTTTTTATAATTATGAGAGAAGGAATTATTTCAAGTTCACTAAAAATCTTGGTTTTTTTCACCATTCTAAAAAACAAACATGGTTTAATGGAATCTTTTGATTAAGGGTTGTCAAGATCCCAATCCCCCTCTTTCCTCTTAATACAATGCATAAATAACCAACCCTTGACACAATAATAATTTTTTATGGTTTTGAACACAATAATAGAGTGATGGCTTCCAAAATCATACTAAAATATCATTTATGTGTGAGATAAAGAGGATTATTGTCTTTGCAAATTGGAACAACCCAATATTCCCAATTGAATCTCAACCCAATTGGTAAATGAAAAATGTTTCACTTGATTATACCAAATAAATTAATTCAAAGGAGAATTAGGTTAAGATAGAACATAAGTGAAATATTTTTCACACAAATTATAGAAAAATAATATAAGAACAAGTGCTGGAACTCCCTCTACAAGGGTGTCTAGCTCCCTCAAAATAACCGTCCACCATTTAGCTCACCATCAAGAAGACGAGGAGGCTCTGGTGGAACATCACCTTTATCATTGACCCCCTATGAAGATACGATCCTCTAGAAATTATAGGATAAAGAGAGGAGTCCTTTGGGTCTCGAGAATGGAAGATCTTTTCCCATGGTTGAGCTTTAAATGGGGTGCCCAAGGTGCCAATTTATTGGCAAAGTAGAAGGTGGTTTTGGGCACCCATATTTCGAGATACCTCTTAGACCATGGTTTTGGGTGGTAGACAACCCTATCTAACTTTGAAAAAAACTAAAAATTTGTTACCCAATCTCTTTAATATCTCCATGTAATGTATAAAATGAGAGATAGTTTCAAAATATATAACCAAACTTTTGAATTTGTAAATATTCTTTTTCTTTGATAGATATGTTCAGTTGGGATATTTAATGGATAAATTAGGCTTGGGTGTCTTCGTAAGAGTTGTATCCCACTAAATTTTGGACAAAAAAACATTTTATAATAATTGGATGCATAGATTAGCTACAGTGTGTGGTTGATTACACATGTGATTGGATTCCTACAGAGTTTGTCCCGCTTTTCTTGAATTCCATCATGGGCTCTCCAAATCACCTCCACCGGCAATGAGATCAACACAACAAGTGAAATTTACCTTTTTAAAAATGATAAAAATTAAATAATTAAATAAAAAATGAGGGGAAATTTTTTATTACATTTTTAGTTTTCAATAAAAAACCAATTTAACACAGTGGTGTAAGGGTGAAATAAAATAGTGAATCATGATGCGATCACACCTCCACAACTAAAAATTTTCCCTCATAGAAAAAGTAATATTTCTAAAAACTATTCATGAATATATTACCAAGTTAATTAAGATTTAACATTCAAAGAAAATTTAATCCATGAGAGCAATGTGATCAAAGAAAAAAAATCATACCACAGAGTTATTCTCATTGATCATATAAAACGATGTCACATAAATTGTATTAGAATAAAATTAAAGGAGATGAATGATACCAATTTTAGAAAACAATTCAGAAGTAAAAAATGTCACTAACTCTCTACATGTCTGTGTGAAAATCATTTCATGTTATTCTTTACACTTGCTATCTAGTAAATATGGGCTATTTTTAAAATATTTCTGCATAAATTATTCTGTCCACCAAACCTTCCATACATCCTTTGAAATAAAATTTCAAGGTCGACTCCCCTAAGAATTATCAAAAGTAAAACCTTAATATCCTTGCATATATATCCCCATATGTTTTACATTTCATCACTCCTCTGATTTATTATTATTTTTTTATCAAAAGTTACACTTGGAACAAATATCACACTAATCTATCAACCTATATTTGATATCCTCACAACACTAATTATAATAGTTGTAATAAGACTAATGTTTTAGGAAGATTGGGGTTTGATCTATCCAAGACAAAACACATATTATTATATTTTATTTGTTTTTTTTTGTTTTTTGAGGGTGGATAACAGTCGAATAACTGATATACATACACAGATCAATTCAATATAGTAATGAAAATATAGGATGAGGAATGAATTTATGGAAAAATAATTTGGTAAAGATGATAAATCTTAACATAACTTATATTTACCTTATATTGAGTAAGAAAAAATCACACTTCATGTTTGGGTTCAAATATGTGTAGAGATATTTTGTGACCAAATTTTCCCATAAACTACACACATAAAGGGTATTAATATTATAAAAGGATTCAAAGTGATACAACCACTTATATCATAAAAAACCAATTTTCTATAAAAAATTACACCAAAATATTAAATTCATGATAAAACACACATTCTATCGTTGATTTTTTTAAATGTTAAAACAACTCGAAATAGGAAAATTATTATTGAAATTTCAATAAATTCTAGGATTAGGTGGGCATAAAAATTGAATATTCCCTCACAAATTTAAGGGGGGGGGGGGGGTGGGAGAGGGGGGGGGAGGTAATAATACTATAAAATAAGAAAAAAAGAGAAAAATGAAGAAATATGATAAAAAAATCCTAACTAACCCAGGAATGTACACTTTCCCCAACATATAGAGTGTGTAGTGTCTTCACTATTATAAAAGAGAATGTGGGATGGAAGGATAAAACCTAGTGGGTGTCATTGGTAGGTTGCCTCTTGAACTTGGAGTTCCTCCACCAGGGACTCTAGAATACCTTCATGAAAGTGCTTCAACCGCTTCCCATTGACAATGAAGGTTTTCTTTATTTATTTATTTTGGACATGAAAAACACCAAATGGATAATCATTAGTAATAATGTTTGGGTGAAACCAATAGGAATGAAGATTACCTAGATGAAACTTTATATTTTCATTGAAAAGGAGGAACTTATTCCCAATGTAGTATTGATGATAAAGGATGAGGCATTCATGCGTAGCCTTGGCTATCTTATTATAAATCCATGAGCTCTCATATGAGTCTCTTATCATTTACTCTATCTCATAAATCTATATCTTCCTTTGAGATCCTATACTAGAAATATTTTAATTGCATTGTTTAATGGCCCAATAGTCCTGATGCTATATCTCAATAGGGAGGTGAAAAATATTTCCAAAAACAAGCTGATATGGTGACATGCCAATGGGAGTTTTGAAGGAATTATGATAATCCCATAATGAATAATTATGTCTAAGAATCCAATCATTTATATTAGGTTGAACCAGTTTTTCAAGAATTTTTTTACCTCTCTATTTGAAACCTTGTCTTGAACATTGGTTTGTCGGTGATATGTAGTAGAAACTCATTATTCGACCCCATACTGACAAAAAAAAAAGATTTCATTGTTTGGTTGGAGAAATGATAACCCTAATCACTGATTATGAACTTAGTTAATCCAAACCCACAAAAAATTTGGTTTCTCAAAAACCCCACAACTATCTTTGAATCATAAATCCTTGTGGCACATGACTCTACCCATTTTGACACGTAATCTACTACCAAAATAATGTACAAGTTTCCCAATGAATTGGGAAATGGCCCATAAAGTCAATTCCCCCAAAATAATAATTTCATGAATGAGAAAGGGTTTTTGGAATTTTTTTTATTTTGGAGACATTCCCCATCCTTTGATAATGAGGGAAAACTTTTCAAAAAGTTTTGGCATCCCAAAATAGCATCGGCCAAAAAGGCTTGAATCAAGAACCTTACAGGCATTATTTTGGGGAACAAAGTGTCCCCCACAAGCAAGTGTGTAGAAGAACCTAAGGAAAAACTAAAGCTCACTATCGGGAACACAACGCCTGAGGACTTGATCACTATATATGCTCCAAATAAAGGGGTCATCCCAAATATACCAAAGGGAATCATGTTTTGGAGGATCAAATTGGTTTTTATTTAAATTAGTAGAAATACAGAATGCTATGGAATACTTTAAAATTTTGAAACACCAAGGAATAAAATATCACACTTGGTACAATTTCTCATCAGGAAACATGTGATTTATGGGAATATAAGGGGATGAGTTAATTTCTATGCATGGAAGGATCCTATCGATATGGTCAGCCACCGCATTCTCTGCTCCTTTTTTATCCCTAATTTCTGTATTAAATTCCTAAAGGAGGAGAATCCATAAAATGATATGTGGTTTGTATTCTAGTTTCTTAAGGAGTTACGAAAGGGCTTCATGGTCTGAGAATAAAATTACTTTGTTCCCTAAAATCTATGACCTGAGTTTATCCAAAGAAAAACAATGTAAATGAATTATTTATTAGCCGTGGTGTAGTTTTCTAGGGTAGGTTCCATTGTGCATGAGGAATAGGCTATGAACTGCAGATATCAATTAACCTGTTGTGATAAGACTCCCCCAACTTCATAGTTAGAGGCATCACACATGAGGTTAAATGGTAAATCCCCTTGAGGTGGTTGGATTACCGGGGGAAATGTGAAACTCTATTTTAATTTATTAAAATCATCCTCATAGTCTTTATCAATAATTATTTTTTTGAGTAAGTGGTAGGGGGTAGTGAAATATTACTAAATTCATGAATAAAACGATGATAAAATCCCACATGACCTAAGAAATAATGAATATCCCACACATTTTTGGGGGAATGGTAGGGAAGAAAATCTATCTAATTTTGATTTTTCTATATGGATAACTTCCCTAGAAATGGAATTTCTATGTACTATGCCACGTCACACCATGAAATGAAATTTATCATAATTTAATAGAATATTATTTTAAATACAGTGATGTAGGACATGAATATGAATACTCAAAAACTAATCAAAATAGGATCTATTTTTAGTTAAATCATCCATGAATACTTCCATACAATTCTCCTGGTAATTCGATAAAATACTTACCATGCATCGTTTGAAATTACCTAAAGCATTTCACAGTCCAAATGGAATCCTTCTATATGAAAATGTGCCAAAGGTGAAAGTGAAAGTTGTATTTTTCCTAATCCTTGGGCATAATATGGATCTAAAACTATGCTAAATACCCATCAAGGAAACAATAGTGGTATTTCTCTACTAGCCTCTCTATCATCTATTCAATGAATGAAAATGGGAAATAGTCCTTCCTAGTGTATTGGTTTAGTCGGTGATGGTCTATATAGACACACCAACTATTCCACACATGGGTTGCAACCAATTCATTGTTTCTATTTTTTATTATTGTTAGACCAGTTTTTTAGGAACTACCTACACTAAACTAAACCATTGGATATGATAGATGGGGTAAATAATTCCAACAACCAATAATTTTTTTACCCCATTTTTAACAACATCTATGAGATTTAGGTTCAGTCGGCATTGTGCATTCCTCGCCAGTTTAGCCTTATCATTTAACAATATACGATGCATGAAAATTGATGGGCCAATATTAGGAATTCTAGCAAGTTTCCATCCCAATTATTGTTTATAATTCCTTAAAAGGTTAAGATGTTTCAATTAATTATCTGGAGGGAGTGAACTAGAAATGATAATAGACATCTTGTTTCCATTCTCAAGATATGAATATTTAAAATTTTGAGGGTGTGATTTAAGTTATAATTCTGGTGTATTTTTGATTGATGGGAGTGAATTTGAAAGTGAGAGTTCAATGATATCATGTAACTCCCCAATGGTACCATCCCTACACGAGGAATAAGATTTAACAAGATGGGTAGTATAATTGATGGTCATAGGATCCTCAGTGCTCAAGAAATCATCAATTAACAAACACATATGACATTTTTCTAGACCACTACAATATTCATTGCATGAATCATTACATATAATTTGTATCAATGATAGAAATTAAAAAATCAGATCAGGGAATTTTTTTTTAGTAGAGGAAAGGAGTACACCAATTAAATTAACGGAGAGAGAGGAATGTTCTTATGAGGGGTGCTTCATGGAATCAAGTATGTTGAGGTGGAAAATGTCACCATAAAACTCTACAGATAATTTACCATTATATAAATTAATTATGGTTTTTGGTATTTTTCATGAAAGGTTTCCCTAATATAATTGGGGCATGTCCATTCATCCTATCATCTTCCATTTTAAGCACATAAAAAACTATAGGAAAAATTAAAATTTTACCCTCACATGAACATCCTTTAACACCCCAAAGAGGTGTGAATTAATCCATTTTCCATCTAAATGACTATTCTAGTGGGATTTAGGTCCCCAACCTACAATGAGTAGAAAATACAGTGAGTTGTTGCATTTATAGAGGCACCCAAATCAAGCATAGAATCAGAAAACAAATACTCCCCTATGGTGCAATAAATCGATAATGTTCTAGGATCATTTCATTTAGTGGGATGTGATGACCCATCCTAGAGGGTCCGGTGTCGTGACTCCCCAAGTCAGCCTTCAATAGGCTAGTGGATGGTGACTAGAATTGAGTAGGTATATCACTAACAAGGGAGGAATTTCCTATATTCCTATATGCACACACACACATATCCAAGCCTAGAAAATGTTGAAATGTAAAAAAAACACTAAGTAAACAATGATTTCATACCACTAAAGTCCCAAAAAGTGTGAGATAATAAAAGTACTAGAATGTAAATAGATACAAATACAAGCCCACCACAAAGAGTTTGTAACAAAAGTCCAACCTGAAAGTAAAGGTACTGAGATTTCTATTTGAAAGTTGCAGAAACACATCTCAATCTATCCGGTCTCACTAAGAACCATCTCATCATATTATTCCTAAGTCTCCTTCAAATGACCAATTGTCTGCACAAGACATGACACACGCGGGAAAATCACATGCATGAGTGAGTATAACAATACTCCATAGGACACACTGAAACTAAAAAACAATACAAAAAAGGAAGTATAGTTAGCTTTTCATAGGTTTATGTCTACAAAATATATAATAAGAATATCTAGATATACTCAAGAGAAACACCATGCCAAATGGAAGTCATAACCAAATTCCAGCCAAAGAATTATACTCGAAGCATGCTCATTCTGAGAGAACTCACTCCTCAGGCCATGATATCATAGGAGACACTCAATGAAGAGGTCTATCTCATTTGGGCCCCACCTAAAGACATCACATTGTTCAAGTAATTCTATGATACACAGAGAGGGTTCATACTCATAACTAACTGGGGGATGCTGCATATCACTCCCAGAACTAACCAGGGGATAACACATACCCAATCTAGATCAACCTACTACATGGGGGATCACACCCAGAACTATTGGGAGATTCCATAGACCCTACCAATATAGTCTACTTGATGGAGGATCAACGCCCTGATCAAGGAGGTTATGTGATTCCACAGACTCCACTAGGGGTGATAGAGTATTACACTCCAATCTCAGGGAGGGATACTATAGTCTATCTAAGACTCCTCCTCAAGAGGGGATTACAATCCAGAGATGTGGATGTAATTTTGTACTGAACCCTTGAGTAAAGTATCAAGGGAACACTATAAACCAATATTGATCCAAACTAAAAACTCACCACTTGTCTCAAAAATATTGTCTCAACATTAGGGTCTCAATGCCTCAGATGGATCGTCAATTGGATGCTCCATTTAGGAGATATGCTTGCTTAGAAAAACAACCTATAGGCCTAATGGGGGCCTAAGGAACTACCACCATGGTAGGTACACCTACTACCCCAGTCAGTTGACTTACCATGTAGCCCGACCGCATGGTCTCTGCACCCATGGTCAATCATCACGGTCGAACATCGTGGTCGATTGAAACTATGCTCCACCCCAGTTTCCGTAGATCTAACCTGGGTCTAGCCCATCCCAATGACTTGACCTGACCTGTTGACTCGACCCGAGCCATTCACCTGACCCGACCCATTGGCCCATCCCGCTCTATGTATGCCACTGCCACCGACACACGGTCTGCTGCCACATGTTAAATATCCCTTCTGCAGACCACTACACATCCTCTAATTCCTAAAAAATAAAATGGTCATAGATCCGAGCTCCTGGGTTCTTGATCTATATAGATCCGGCCTTATTTTTCGATTCTCCTCAAATTTGGGGCTCTAATCACATTCAGAACCACCCGACAATATCGAGATGGTAACTGTAGGGTTTCAATGGAGAAGAATGAAAAGAATGTGAAGAATAAGGGGAGGGGGAATCACAAAGATAAACCCTAAGGAATGAACCTCAAACATTTTTCATGTTGTCCTTGATTCGTTTCTATTAGAATGATAAATGAAGAGGGATAAGTAAATGAACTAATAATAAATCCATCAATTTTAAATCTCTTGACGATGCATGTATCAATTATTTTTAATTGAATTGATCCATGTTTTTCAAGGATTAATAATTGGATGGAAATCACAAGATAAATCATCCTACCTCGATTTGGTTCGATTACTGGGGAGGAATGATGCTTCGTTGTATTCATTGGAAAGATCCATCATATATGAGGTTGCGTTGATTGATTGATCCATGATATTTTATCATCCACTTGCGAGGATTCTCCAAATTTTTCTCTAGAAGTACTCTAACATCTACAAGGTTATGCAACTAATCCTTGGATTTATACATAAGGATACTTTTAAATGAAAAATTCGTTGCATCGATGAAATAATTTTTATTATAAATTATTTTATTCCTTTTATGTCCCTGACATATGTTTCCATAAAAAAACTATGCCGACTAAAGTTAGGCCTCACCTAGGGTAAATACACTATTCTAAACTCAACTTTGCCCTCATATTTTTGATTCGGGAACCCGTTTAAGAGTTATTACACTTTTTCAGAAAATCCATGTGCACCTACTATTAAATATTTTAATATTTTTCAAACGTTTATTTTAGGAACACTGGGCCTTATAATTGTAGACCATCTCAGTGCCTTATCTAGAAATCAATCCATATAATATCTAAAAATAATACATGGAAAATATGAGATATTACATTCTTCTTACCTTGGGGATTTACATCCTTGAAAAGCCAAAACAAGGGCTACTCAAACAGATGAGGGTACTAAGCATGAATCTGAGCCTCCTGCTCCCATGTTCTCTCTTGTATATTCACGTGCTACCAACAGACACACACTAAATGAATTGATCACCCATGAAGGATTCTATCCTTATGATCCTCGATATCCACCAGGTACTCAGCAAAGGTCCATCCTTGATGTACAACTTTCCCTAATCAATGATGTGTGATGGGTCATGCACGTACCTCCTTAGTCGTGACATGTGGAAGATGTCGTGTACTTGATCTAAATACAGTGGTAGAGCCAAGCAATATGCCACCTTGAAAACTCTATATAGAATCTAGAAAGTGACTATTAACCTCATAGATGGTTTGCCACCCCAGATAAATCTATGAAATCCTCATCGAGGTGAAACCTGAAAGAACACATGGAATCCTTCCTTGAACTCTAATGGACTCCATTTTCTATCAACATAAGACTTATAATGGCTTTATTCAGTATTCATCCTCTCCTAGATGATATGTACCTTCTCTATAGTAGCTCGCACCAACTTTTGGATTATGAGTGCTGTCTCTCTTGGGTTAGTCCGACAAATTTGTGACCTACAAGGTCGCCCGTACAGGGCCTGGAATGGTTCAATGCCAATGGTGGGATGATAGTTGTTGTATGAAAAATCTACCAGTGTTTGGTGATCCTCCCAACTACACCCAAATTCTAACATGTACGCTTACAACATGGCCTCCAAAACCTGAATGGTCCACTCAGTCTGGTTGTTCTTCTATGGGTGAAGCACTGTGCTCAAGTGTAGCTAGGTACCAAACACCTCCTATAATACCTTCCACAACTGGGATGTAAATATAGAATCATGATCATAAACTATCATCGAGGGGACTCTATGGAGTCAAAATATCTCTTTCACATAGAGGTGTCCCAATCTCTCTATGAAACTCTTCTCTCAGATAGCTAGGAAGTGGTCCAACTTGGAGAGTCATTCAGCAATCACCTAGATGAAATTGTTTCCCCTATATGTACGTGGTAAACCCATTATGAAATCCATAAATATTCCATCCCACTTCTATTCATGCATGTCAATTTGTTGAGCTAAACCCCTTGGAACCTGGTGCTCAACCTTCACTTGATGAAAAGTAAGGCACCGAGAAACAAACTTTGCAACTCCCATCTTCATCCCTGGACATAAAAACTATAATCATAGGTCCTGGTACATCTTTTCCACACCTGGATGCACCACTAAAGGGGATATAAGAAACTCTCTTAGAACCTCCTCCCTTAACTCCACTGGCACTATTGTGCGTTCTATGAAAAGAACGACGTGATCCCCACCTTTCAAATATCCATCAAGAGCATGCCATGTGAATATCTGAGCACGTAGGGCATTGTAGTCAGTATCCCCAAGACGAACCTCCCCAAATCACTATAAGAGTGGTGAGGTGACAACCATCGACTAGAGGTAAGTTGATCCATCTCCATCCACAAAGGATAACTACAACAAGGCCAACTACTCTGAATCCTCATTAAACAACTGAAAACTAGATCTCCTACAGATAGAATCTTCCACCACATTCCCCTTCTTAGAAGTATAGACAATCTCAAACTCATAGTCCTTCAGGAACTCTATCCAATGCCTCTATCTCAAGTTTAGATCCTTCATGGAGAATATATACTCGATACTCTTATGATCAAAGCAGATGATAAACTGCTCTCCCATTAGGTAGTGTCACTAAATATTTAATGCGAATACTACTACAACTAAATCAAGATCATGTGTTACGTACATCTGCTCATGTGACCTCAAATGGAATGAACAATAGGTAATTACAACATTCCACATTCCTCTTCATTAGGACACAACCAATCCCAGTCCCTGATGCATTATAGAAGACTACATACATGACGCCAACATTTTTTAACTTCAAGATGAGAGTGCTCATCAACCTTCTCCTTAGTTACTGGAAGCACTGCTGGCACTTTTCAGTCCACACAAAATACTTACCCTTTTGTTTTAAAGCTTTCAAGGATGTTTCCACTCTGGAGAATTCAATTAAAAACCTATGATAGTATCCTACCAACCCATGGAAACTCCGTACCTTGGTAACACTCTTGGGTGGCTTCCAAGCAATCACTTCCTCAACCTTCACTGGATCCGCTGCAACTCCAGCCTCCAAGATGATGTGTATTAAAAAATGGACATCTAGAATCCAAAAATGGAACTTGGAGAGATTACCATAAAGTTAGTTGTCATGACCCATCCTCGGGGCTCGTTCCGTGACAACCCCAAGCCCGCCTTCCATAGGCCAAGGGCTGGCGACTAACACCAAGGCGTAAATCCCGGTAAAAAGGGAAGGAATTGCCTTTGAAAAGTAAACAAACACCACAAAGTAAAAAAGTAGTAGAAGTAAACACTAAGTAAAAGCTGGTACAAGAGTAAGTGCGGAAAAGTAAGTGGGCCAGTACACAAACCCAAACTGAAAGTAAAGTACAACTGGAAAGGGAAAACAACAACAGAAAAGTAAAGCCGCTATGCTGAGATGTCCACTAGAAATCCCACCTGAAGGGTGGGTACAGATAGCTCCACTGCTCCTCGGGTCCCGCCGTCCGCTCCGAGTATGTCCCGCCCAGTGGTCCACCTCCAGGTACCGTCCTGCTCTGCAAGCCTCAACCATGATCAACGCTGTCCGTCGTCTGCAACCAACACAACGTAGTGTGGGCATAGCCCGTGCTGGGGTGAGTATAAGATACTCAGTAGGGACCCCGAGACCCCCGAAGGTCTCCCAAAATCCACAAAGGATAAACCAAAAATGAAAGATACAATCACAAAGTAACAACCGACACTGCTTAGGTATATTCCCATACATATACTTAAGTCATCAATTGCATTACGCTCCAACCTCCGAGCCCAAGTACAACCCAGTCCACACAGGAAAGTATACGTATTCCACACAGGAAAGAAAAACGTAATCCACACAGGATAGCACAACACAATCCACACAAGAAAGCAAATAGGATTCAGCTCACACATGTATACTTCTTCGAAAGATGATAGAGATGATCACTGATCCATCTAAGTCGTCAGACCCATAAAGGATCGATATGTACTAACCCCCGCAAAGACCCACACAGGATCAGACCCACACAGGATCTGTAGGCGTTGGCTCACATAGAACCGTTGAGCACTGACCCACACATGATCAGACCCACATAGGATCGGTAGCACTGATCCACATAGGATCGCTGAGTTCTGTAGTCATCGTCGTCGAATCCACTGAGGATCTCTGTACAATCGTCGTCATCACAGTAGCAGTCGCAGCCAGCACTAGGGTTCCCGCACACAACAAGCTCGTTCGGGAGGGTCCGCTCCACGATCTGAGAGGCTGATACATCAACTGACACATAGTCCAAAGTTGATGTATCCAAAAGTTCCATATCGTCAACAGGAAATCAACGTCGCAGACAGCGCGTCGATCAGACGCCCAGTCTGAGAGTTATTGGCTTTTTCGTCCCAGGGGCCTGGTTGGTTTTTTAGGAAAAACCAACCTGACCGTACTCCACATGCGTCCAAACCTCGGGCGGAGTATGCCAAAAGATCCGTCTCACTAAGAGAAATTCAACAAAGTCAACGACACGTCAATCGGACGTCCGAAGCTCAAGATATGAGCGTTTCCGCTCCGAGGCCCCGGTTGGTTTCGTGTACGAACCAACCTGGCTGAACTCAAAGTATTCTGAAACCTTGATTGCGATATACCGAAACAACCATCTCGTTCCAAGGATCATGTCTCCACTGACGGCATGTTGATCGGAGGTCTGTAGCCCGAGTTATGGGCAATTGAACCCAAACGGTCTGAAAACAGGGGTTTCGGGCTCGGACCGACCCGACCCGAGACCCCCCGGTCAGCCCGAACCGGGTTGAACCGCCCCCGGTCCGGGTCGGCCAGGCCCGACATGGCCCGGCCCGACCCGGCCTGGGCGCGGCCCGGCCTGGCGGTCCGGCCAGGCGGCCGACCCGGCTGGGCACAGCGCGCCCAGCGCGGTGCAAGCTCGGCCGAAGGCCAAGACGTTGGCAAGGGAGGGGAACCTGCCCCCTTGTGTAACCACGGCCCCCCTATTTATTGGGGACGTTTGTAGGCCGGCCGGGGGAATTAATTCCCCTGGTTTTACACCTGTCCAGCCGGCCCGCCTTGGCCGGCCGGTTCTTGCCTCCACGGGACCGGCGACGGCCGGTCCCCTTCCAGCTCCGATGCCGGCGGCCCGGTCCGGCCGCCGGTCACCTTGATCCACCGCGGCCCCGGTACCGACCACAGTATTTCCGGGTGTCTCCGACACGGCGCGATGGCATCGCGTCCTTGTATTAATTCGCGGTGCGGCGCGACGGCGTCGCGTCCTTGATCTTCTTTCCACGGCGCGGCGCGACGGTGCCACACATTTCCTTTCGCATGATTCTGTGTGGTGCGACGACACCACACCTTCCCATACCAAACCACAAAGGAACCAACATGAAATAAGGAGGAGGGTCGGCCGTGTTTGTGCAGTCTGCCCCCCCTTGCGTTATTCAATAACAATTGGTTTTAATCCATGAAGATCGTCAAGTTGGTATTCACGAACAAAAATAAATAAATAAAACCCCTACCTTGGTTTCAAGAGCGGAGCTTGTTCGGAGGTTCGTCGAAGAGAAAACATCATGGTAAAACCGTCACGGAAAGAGGCGACTTGGAAGGAGGAAGTCGCGTCGCGTAAACGGCGTCGCGAAAGAACCATTGCAGAAAGAGACGTCGCGTCGTGGGTCGATGTTGCGGAGAACGAACGTCGATTCCATTTTCATCGAGGTGCATCCGAAGAGGAAACATCATGGAAGAAGAACGTCATGGAAGAAGTTCTCCGCGTTCTTCGGCGGAGATGTTCTTCGTTGAAGAACGGTGTTCTTCATCGGAGGCCGAGGCGTTCTTCACATTCTTCGTCGAAGAAGAAGATGTTCTTCCCAAAAACTCTCAATGACAAAACTCTAACAACAAAATAAAATAATCTCCTTTCTTATTTTATTAACACAACAAGCCTTTTGAAATTCAAGAGTTTGAATTTCAAAAACTCACAATAAACTTACCACATTAATTCCATAAGTTTAATAAACTTAAGTTATCAACATTTATTGGGAGTTGAGAGGGGTTAGAGGATATGAAGGGGTGGGGTTTGTGTGGGCCCCACCACCCTCATAACCTCCCAAGGGAGGTTGGGTGGTTACCCAACTTCCATGAAGAACTAAACACTTAGAGTAAAAATAATAAAAATTGTAGAATAATTATAAAATAAACTTCCACAATTTTTATCATCAACTCTCGTGAAAACACAACTCCGGAACAGGTGTTCCTAAGCAATTACCGGCACTGCGGTTCCATCGGTGCCCTCAGAATTCGATTCCGGGCACCGATTCAAAATTTAGAAATTCCCGCTCGTTCGTTCACTGAACGTACCCGAGATAAACTTCGGATAGAAATTCCGGGCACTCCGGGCCTCAGAATCAAGTGTCGTCTGGAACCGCGTTCTTGTAAAATTCCAAAGAAAATTAAGAAAAAATTTCCATTGAATTTTACGGGTCTTTACATTACTCCAACCTCAGGTCTTTACGTCGCCGTAAATATACATCAAAACTAGGGAAAAAAATGAGGGTACTGAGGACGCATCTGAGCCTCCCACTCCCAAGTGCTCTCCTGGAGGTTCCCGTGCTGCCATCTGATGCGCACCAGAGGAATCGAACATCCACGCAGGACCCGCTTCTGTCGATCCTAGATCTCCATTGGGACCTTCGTAAAAGTCTCCCCATCATCAACGTCTAGCTCCCCATGGTCAATGATGTGCGTTGGGTCATGCACGTATCTCCTCAGATGAGATATGTGGAAGAAGTCGTGCACCCGGTGCAACTGAGGTGGTAGAGCCAGACGATAATCCACCTCGCCAATCCTGCTGAGGACCTGGAATGGTCCGATGAAGCATGGAGACAACTTGCTACCTCATCCAAATCTTCGTAATCCACGTCGAGGTGAGACACACAGGAAGATGTGGTCGCCATCCTCGAACTCTAGTGGCCTCCGCCTCCTGTCAGCATAAGACTTCTGTCGGCTCTGAGCTGTCCTCATCTGCTCCTGGATGACTTGGACCTTCTCTGTCATGGCCTGGACCATCTCCGGTCCCACAAGTGCTGACTCCCTAGGGTCTGTCCAGCACAAAGGAGATCTACAATGTCGGTCGTACAACGCCTCGTATGGTTCCATCCCGATGGTGGAGTGGTAGCTATTGTTGTACGTGAACTCCACCAAGGGTAGGTGGTCCTCCCAGCTATGAACAAAGTCGAGGACACATGCGCGGAGCATGTCCTCGAGAGTCTGAATGGTCCTCTCCGTCTGACCATCCGTCTGAGGGTGAAAGGTTGTGCTCAGACGTAGCTGTGTCCCGAACACCTCCTGCAACCCCTTCCAAAGCCGGGAAGTAAAGCGAGCATCTCGATTGGAGACGATAGATGATGGAACACCGTGAAGCCGTACAATCTTCTAAACGTAAAGTCGTCCCAGGCTCTCCACTGAGCCCTGCTCTCTAATGGGCAGAAAGTGCGCCGACTTGGTGAGTCGGTCGAAAATCACCCAAATGGAGTCGTGACCTCTGGAAGTGCGTGGAAGTCCAGTCACGAAGTCCATAGATATCCCGTCCCACTTCCACTCTGGGACCTCTAAGGGTTGTACCAAGCCTGCTGGTACCTGATGCTCTGTCTTCACCTGCTGGCAGGTGAGGCATCGTGAAACAAACTCTGCCACAACCTTCTTCATGCCTGGCCACCAGTGCTGTCGTCTGATATCCTGGTAAATCTTCGCCATTCCAGGATGTACCGCCAAAGGATATGTGTGAAACTCTCTCAGAACATCCTCCCATAAAGCAACTGGTACCAAGGTACATCCTCTGAAAAGGATGTCGTGCTCTGCTCCAAAGGAGAAACCATCAGGTGCCTGTCCTGAGGATATCTGTGCACGCTGCGTCTCACAGTCAGTGTCCCCACGTTGTGCCTCTCTGACCCACTGCATTAATGGAGGAGTGACTGTGAGAGACTAAAGAAAGGCTGCTCTATCTCTATCCACGAAGGATATCTGCAAAGAGGCTAGCTGCTCTGTCGCCTCCTCAAGTAGCTGAATGCCCGTCCTCCTGCTGAGAGCATTGGCTACTACGTTTCCCTTCCCAGGAGTATAGACTATCTCAAAGTCATAGTCTTGGAGGAACTCGAGCCATCATCGTTGTCTTAGATTCAGATCCTTCTGAGAGAAGATGTATCTGAGACTCTGATGGTCAGAAAAGACTGTAAAGCGCTCGCCCATCAGATAGTGTCGCCATGTCTTCAGAGTGAAAACCACTGCTGCTAACTCCAGGTCATGGGTAGTGTAGTTTTTCTCATGCGGCCTCAACTGACGTGATATATAGGCGATCACTGCCCGCTCCTGCATCAGGACACATCCGAGTCCGGTCCTTGATGCTTCGCAATAGACTACGTACCCTACTCCCTCCTCAGGCAACCTCAAGATAGGTGCGCTGGTCAATATCTGTCTCAGCTTCTGGAAGCTCTGCTGACATCTGTCTGACCATACAAAGGGTTTCCCCTTCTTCGTCAAAGTTGAGAGTGGTGCCGCAACTCTAGATAAGTCTGGAACAAATCTCCGGTAGTATACAACTAGTCCCAAGAAACTCCGCACCTCCGTCATGCTCCTGGGTGGCTCCCAAGCTAGCACTGCCTCGATCTTCGCAGGATCCACTGCAACTCCCGCCTTAGAGATGACGTGCCCCAAGAAGTGGACCTCATGTATCCAGAACTGACACTTAGAGAGATTTCCATTAAGCTGGTTCTCTCGGAGTGTGTCTAGTACAACCCGTAAGTGGTAGGCGTGCTCCTCCTCAGTCGCCGAGTATATCAAAATGTCGTCGATAAAGACCATGACAAATCGATTGAGGTATGGCTGGAAGATCCTGTTCATGAGGGCCATGAACACTGCTGGAGCATTGGTTACGCCAAAAGGCATAACCAAGAACTCATAGTGGCCATACCGACATCTGAAGGCCGTCTTCTGCACGTCCTCATCTCGAACTCTGAGCTGATGATAGCCTGACCTGAGGTCTATCTTCGAGAACCACCATGATCCCTTGAGCTGATCGAAGAGGTCATCAATACTCGGTAGCGGATACTTGTTCCTCACTGTCACCTAGTTCAGGCGACGATAGTCGACATAAAGTCACAAGCTCCTGTCCGCCTTCTTGGCGAACAATATCGGGGAAGCCCAGGGTGAAACACTGGGTCAGATGAACCTCTTGCCCTGCAAGTCCTCCAACTGTACCCATAGCTGTCGAAGCTCGACGGGGGCCATCCGATATGCTGGAGTCGATATCGGGGCTGTCTTGGGGTACATGTCAATATAAAAGTCTACCTCTCTGCGAGGAGGTATCCCTGGAACTTCGTCGGGGAAAACGACCACATACTGATCCACCACTGCAGGAAAACCAGTACTCCGCACGTCAACTGCTCCTAGGATGAGGCTAGCCAACTGATGAGTGATGGGCTGTCCTCTACTCTTCAGAAGTCCATCCTATGCTGCGAAGGCTCCCTTCTCACCGGTGAAGGTGAACCTGCTCCCTTCGGTGCGTACACATCGCACCTTGCGCCTAATACAGTCAATCTGTGCATGGACCGTAGACAAACAATCCATACCCAAAATGACGTCGTAAGGCCTCGACGCCACTACAAGAAGATCCCAGCCGATTCTCTCGCCTCCTAGAGTAAGCTGACACTGCCGGCACCAGTGCGTAATCGTCGAGTCTTCTCCCGTAGGAGTCTCTAGCCATAAGGATTGAGCCAATGACTCAGTCAGAATCTCAGAGCTCCGAACAAGGGCAGCAGCTATGAAAGAGTGACTCACTCCTATGTCTATAAGTACTGCAGAAAGGGTGGAATAGACACAGATAGTACCTCGAATCATCTCAGGAGCGCCGTGGTCATAGGCCTCTGCTGCCTGGAGCTGTTCCTGTCTCTGCCCGCCAGCTCCCTGTGGTCGGGGTGGACCTCCTGGTGGTGGTGGTGGTAGAGCCTCAAAGCGTCGCCCACCACCCGCTGCTCGGCCAGCTCCTCTACCTCATCTGCCTGCTCCCTGCGGACCGCCACGGTCGACCCTCTGCCTCTGCCTCGGTGGTCCCTCAACCGTCTTCTACTCCTCGGCACGGTGGGTCGGGCAATCACGATCTATGTGGCCCTGCCCGCCGCACGAGTAGCACTGTCTGCCTCTCGAAAGACTGGATCCGCGCTGTGTGCCCCGAACTGCTGAGCCAGTGTCGTGAGGACGTCTGCCTGAGGGTCTGGTCTGCCTGGACCCAAGAGTCATCCATCGACTCCCTGCTGCAGAAGACTCTGCTACATGCCGCCCTACGGTGGGTCTCGGCGCTGGTGTAGACTCAGCAAGAAAGCTCTCGATCAAAAGAGCTCGCTCCAGTACTCCTGTCTGAGTCGAAATGCTGAGGGATATCAGCGATGCCCTGATCTCGTGTCTCAATCCCTGATCAAAGGTCTGGGCCAGGAAGAATGGGTCTCGTACCATGTCTGTCGAGTAGCGCGAGAGATTGGTAAATCTCACCGAGTACTGGGCGACTGTCATGCTGCCCTGCCGCAGCTGAAGAAGCTTCTGGATGCGTACCGCACGGAGGGTGGTTGGAACGAACTCCGAGCGGAAGAGGATCTCAAAGTCCGTCCAGAGAAGAGATGCCTCATCGTGCACCTGGAGCATCAAGATCCACCATCTTCCTGCTGCTGTTTGCAGTAGGCTCGCTGCGAGGATCACCGTGAGGTCTGCTGGTGTCCTCACTAACCTGAAAACTCTCACCACTGCCTCCAGCCAGTCCTCGGCTGCTTGGGGGTCCGTCTCCCCACGGAACCTGGGCGGTCGCTGGAGCTGGAACTCATGCAGTGCACTGAGGCGACGTGCATCGTCAGCGGATGGTGCTGGAAGCATCAGTGGCTGGGCAGGTAGAGCTACCACCGGTGCCACTGCTGAAAAAGGGCCCTGCACTGAGGCCTCATCGCTCGGTGGGCTGTCGTCACGCTCGACTCATGGAACCCTAGCTGGATACCTTCGTGGGGCCATCCTGAAAAGGAAACAGGTGCGCCACGGTCAGAACAGTATACCTGGTGAGCTGATACAAAGTAATCACAAAGAAAACTTGAAACACACATGCAATCAATGTTTTCGTGCATTAAGTAGGAAATCAGAAGTCAGGGTCCTGGTGTACGGATACGTCGGCCGCCGCACCAACACTGGACTCCCTGGACTGATAACCATACCCAATACGCTAAACACTATTGGTTGACATAGAAAATATCAGAGTCGCAAGTTCTGCGGTAGAACCGAACTCCTCTGATACCAATTTGTCACGACCTGTCCTCGGGGCTCGTGTCGTGACTACCCCAAGCCCTCCTTCCATAGGCCAGGGGCTGGCGACTAGCACCAAGGCGTAAATCCCGGTAAAAAGGGAAGGAATGGCCTTTGAAAAGTAAACAAACACCATAGAGTAAACAAGCAGTAGAAGTAAACACTAAGTAAAAGATGGTACAAGAGTAAGTGCGGAAAAGTAAGTGGGCCAGTATACAAACCCAAACTGAAAGTAAAGTACAACTGGAAAGGGAAAACAACAACAGAAAAGTAAAGCTGCTACGCCGAGCTGTCCACTAGAAATCCCACCTGAAGGGTGGGTATAGATAGCTCCACTACTCCTCGGGTCCCACCGTCCGCTCCGAGTATGTCCCGCCCAGTGGTCCACCTCCAGGTACCGTCCTGCTCTGCAAGCCTCAACCACGATCAACGCTGTCCGTCGTCTGCAACCAACACAACGTAGTGCGGGCATAGCCCGTGCAGGGGTGAGTATAAGATACTCAGAAGGGACCCCGAGACCCCCGAAGGTCTCCCAAAATCCACAAAGGATAAACCACAAAGGAAAGATACAATCACGAAGTAACAACCGAAACTGCTTAGGTATATGCCCATACATATACCTAAGTCATCAATTCCATTACGGTCCAACCTCCGAGCCCAAGTACAACCCAGTCCACACAGGAAAGTATACGTATTCCACAAAGGAAAGAAAAACGTAATCCACACAGGATAGCACAACACAATCCACACAAGAAAGCAAACAGGATTCAGCTCACACAGGTATACTTCTTCGAAAGATGATAAAGATGATCACCGATCCATCTAAGTCGTCGGACCCACAAAGGATCGATAGGTACTAACCCCTGCAAAGACCCACACAGGATCAGACCCACACAGGATCTGTAGGCACTGGCTCACACAGAACCGCTGAACGTTGACCCACATAGGATCGGACCCACACAGGATCGGTAGCACTGATTCACATAGGATCGCTGAGTGCTGTAGTCGTCGCCGTCGAATCCACTGAGGATCTCTATACAGTCGTCGTCTTCGTCACAGTAGCAGTCGCAGCCAGCACTAGGGTTCCCGCACACAGCAAGCTCATTCGGGAGGGTCCGCTCCACGAGCTGAGAGGCTGATACATCAACTGACACATAGTCCAGAGTTGATGTATCCAAAAGTTCTGTATCGTCAACAGGAACTCAACGTCGCAGACGGCACGTCGATCGGACGCCCGGTTTGAGAGTTATTGGCCTTTTCGTCCCAGGGGCCCGGTTGATTTTTAAGGAAAAACCAACCCGACCATACTCCACCTACATCCAAACCTCGGACGGAGTATGCCAAAAGATCCGTCTCACTAATAGGAATTCAACAAAGTCGACGGCACGTCAATCGGACGTCCGAAGCTCAAGATATGAGCGTTTGCGCTCCGAGGGCCCGATTGGTTTCGTGTACGAACCAACCCGGCCAAACACAAAGTATTCCGAAACCTTGAGTGTAATATACTGAAACGACCGTCTCGTTCCAAGGATCGTTCCGCCTCTGACAGCGCGTCGTTTGGAGGTTCGTAGCTCGAGTTATGGGAAATTGAACCCAAACGGTCTGAAAACTGGGGTTTCGGGCCCGGACCGACCCGGCCCGAGACCCCCCGGTCGGCCTGAACTGGGTCGACCCGCCCCCGGTCTGGGTCGGCCCGGCCCGGCTGGGCACAACGCGCCCAGCGCACTGCCAGCTCGGCCGAAGGCCGAGCCGTTGGCAGGGGGGGGCGCCTGCCCCCCTGTGTAACCGTGCCCCCCCACCATTTATGGGGGCCGTTTGTAGGCCGGACGGGTGAATTAATTCCCCCGGTTTCACACCTGTCCGGTCAGCCCGCCCTGGCCGACCGGTTCCTGCCTCCACGGGACCGGCGACGGTCGATCCCCTTCCAGCTCCGACGCCGGCGGCCCGGTCCGGCCGCCGGTCACCTTGCTCCTCCGCGACCCAGAACCGGCGGCGACCCCTGTTGTCTAGCGCAGCGCGACGGCGCCGCACCCCTCCGCCGCGGCCCCAGTACCGAACGCGTTATTTTCGGGTGTCTCCGACGCGGTGCGATGGCGTCGCGTCCTTGTATTAATTCGCGGCGCGGTGCGACGGCGTCACATCCTTGATCTTCTTTCCATGGCGCGGCGCGACGGCGCCACGCATTTCCTTTCGCATGATTCCACGTGGTACGACGACACCACGCCTTCCCGTACCAAACCACAAAGGAACCAACATGAAATAAGGAGGAGGGTCGGCCGTGTTTGTGCGGTCTGGTCCCCCTCGCGTTATTCGATAACAATTGGTTTTAATCCACGAAGATCGTCAAGTTGGCATTCACGAACAAAAATAAATAAATAAAAACCCTACCTTGGTTTCAAGAGCGGAGCTTGTTCGGAGGTTCTTCGAAGAGAAAACGTCACGGTAAAACCGTCACGGAAAGAGGCGACTTGGATGGAGGAAGTCGCGTCGCGGAAGAACCGTTGCGGAAAGAGACGTCGCGTCGCAGGTCAATGTCGCGGAGAACGAACGCCGATTCCGTTGTGTCGAGGTGCATCCGAAGAGGAAATGTCGCGGAAGAAGAACGTCGTGGGAGAAGTTCTCCGCGTTCTTCGGCGGAGATGTTCTTCTTTGAAGAACTGTGTTCTTCGTCGGAGTCCGAGGTGTTCTTCACGTTCTTCGTCGAAGAAGAAGATGTTCTTCCCAAAACCTCTCAATGACAAAACTCTAACAAAAAAATAAAATAAACTCCTTTCTTATTTTATTAACACAACAAGCCTTTTGAAATTCAAGAGTTTGAATTTCAAAAACTCACAATAAACTTACCACATTAATTCCATAAGTTTAATAAACTTAAGTTATCAACATTTATTGGGTGTTGAGAGGGGTTAGAGGATATGAAGGGGTGGGGTTCATGTGGGCCCCACCACCCTCATAACCTCCCAAGGGAGGTTGGGTGGTTACCCAACTTCCGTCAAGAACTAAACACTTAGAGTAAAAATAATAAAAATTGTAGAATAATTATAAAATAAACTTCCATAATTTTTATCATCAACTCTCGTGAAAACGCAACTCCAGAACAGGTGTTCCTAAGCAATTACCGGCGCTGCGGTTCCATCGGTGCCCTCAGAATTCAATTCCGGACACCGGTTCAAAAGTTAGAAATTCCCGCTCGTTTGTTCACTGAATGTACCCAAGCTAAACTTCGAATAGAAATTCCGGGCACTCCGGGCCTCAGAATCAAGTGCCGTCTAAAACTGCGTTCTTGTAAAATTCCAAATAAAATTAAGAAAAAATTTCCCTTGAATTTTACAAGTCTTTACATTAGTTATCTGAGAGTGTGTCCATGACAATCCTCAAGTGACTCTAGTGCTCCTCCTCTGACGCCGAGTTAACTAGGATGTCATCGATGAAGACCACTACAAACCAATCTAAGTAAGGATGAAAGATCCGGTTAATGAGTCCCATGAACACTTTTGGGAAAATATTTACACCAAACTACATCACCAAGTACTCATAGTTACTATAAAGACATCTGAAGGTCATATTTGTTATATCTACATCCCTTACTCGTAGCTAGTGATATCCTGATCTGAGGTCAATCTTTGAGCATAATCGTGCCCCTTTCAATTGATCAAAGAGGTCATCGATCCTCAGTAGAGGATACTTATTTTTCACAGTCACCTGGTTTAAGTTCTGATAATCCACACATAACCTCAATCTCTCATATTCCTTCTTGGCCTACAAAACTAGGGCTACTCATGTGAAACACTGGGTCTCATGAATCCCATCCTCTATAGGTCCTCGAACTACACCCTCATCTAGTGAAGCTCTGCGAGATCCATCTGTTATGCAGATGTAGATGTCAGTACCATCCCAGGGTGTAGATCAATGCATAATTCCATATCACTACTAGAAGTTAAACCTAAAACATATTCAGGAATGATATCCTCATACTCCACCACCACTACGGGAAACTAAGGACTCATATCATCCACGACACTGAGGGTGAGGCTATCCAACTGACGAGTAATCCGTTTTACCCTCCTATGTGTGAGTCCATCCAGTGCTACCTACATTTCCTTTTCACTAACAAAGGAAAACCTATTTCCATCACTACAGAAAGACTGCACTCTTCTCCTAAAATAGTAAATATGAGCATGCACTATGGAGAACCAATCCATACCAAAAATGACGTTATAAGTACTTGACACCGCTAACAAGAGATCCCAACTGAAACTCTCAACTCCAAGAGTTAGGTCACACTGCCAGAACCGATGTGTGATCATTGAGTCTCCTCCAATAAGAGTCTCTAAGCATAAGGGTTGAGTCAATGTTTCAACTATAATCTCTGAGTCCTAGGCAAGGTTCGTGGAAAGAAAGGAATGAATAGAACCTATATCTATCAAAACTATAGCTAAGGTGAAAAGGACACAAATCATACCTCATATCATCCCCTACGCCCCAGGGTCATTAGCCACCATCATCTATAGCTAGCCTCATCCCTGTCCACCAGCTCCCTAAGTCTGGTGTAGACCACTTGGGGGGGGGGGTAATAGGTTGAACCTCCAACCACCTATGGCTTCCTTACCGACTCCTCTACCACATCCATTGCCCTGTGGACCACCCTTCTCATATCTATACCTTTACCTAGGCAGTCCCTTGACTATATCCAAATTAGTTGTGCAACAGGTCAATAAATATCATGCCAGATATTCCTGACCTCTACATGAGTAACACCATCTATACCTAGGTTGATTCAAGCCTCCCTGGGAGCCCTGCACTATTGACCATAAGTCTTAGGATCTCCACCTAAAGGGACTAACCCACTTAATCCCTATGAATTACATCATCTACCTACTACTGAGGTCTCAGCTACCTGGTGCCCACTGCTAGATCCCACTACTGGTGTCTACACTACCAGAAAACTCTCCACTAATAGGGCTTGTTCAAGTACCCCAACATAAGTATAAATGGTAAGAGATACCACTGATGCTATTATTTCTCAACATAATCCCTGCTCGAAGGTCAGATCCTTAAAGAACTGGTCTCATTCCATATCCAAGGAGTAGTGTGAAATATGATTAAAATTCACTGAATACTCCACCACAGTCATACTACCCTACTATAGATGTAGAAGATCCTGTATGCGTATAGATCGCAACGTGGATGGATAGAAATACTCCCTAAAGAGATGATCAATGTTTATCTAGGAGATATTTGTCTAATCATGTGACTGAGTCACAAAGCTCCACCATCACCCTACAAAGCCCTGAAGAATACTCAAGTCAAGGACTTCCATTAGGTCTGTGGGTGTCCTCACAAGGTAGAAAACATGTGTGACTAACTCTAGCCAATCCTTATCCATCTGGGGATCCAGCTCACCCTAAAACTTGGGAGGTCACTGCCTCTGAAACTCGTGCAATTAACTCAACCTGTGTGCATCCTCAGTTGGTAGTGCTAGTAGTAGCTACTACTTGATGGGTGGTGGTATAACTAGTAAACCACCCAAAGGTGCTATCTTTGGTACATTCCCCAGTACTGATACCTCATCACTAGGCGAATCATCCTTGTGATCACGCGGTGGAATCCTGGATGACCGTTTATGTGGATTCATCCTAAAATAAAACAAGATGTACCACGATAAATAGAGTATATATAGAGATATGACTCAAGAATAACATGGGAAACACAACCATTACTATATAATTCATGTACCATTGTTTTTCCCTATAACTAGTGTTTTCATGTAGTGAGTCAAAAAGTAAGAAATCAGAGTCCTGGTAACTAGCACTGAGTAGGTATATCACTAACATGGGAGGCATTTCCTATGTACCTGTATGAACACACACATCTCCAATCCCAAAAAATTATGAAATGTTAAAAAACCACTAAGTAAACAATGCATTCATACCACTAAGGTCCCATAATAGAGTGAAACAGTAAAAGTTATGGAAATTAAATGGGAAAAAATACAAGCCCAACCCAAATAGTCTATAACACAAGTCCAACCTAAATGTAAATTTATTGGGAATGATGTCTGAAATCCATAAGAACACACCTTAATCTATCCGGTCTCACTAAGCACCATCTGGTCCTAGTCCTCTTAAGGCTCCATCAAAAGATCAATCATCTTCACAAGACACGACATGTACGGGAAAATACTAGGAAGGGGTTAGTATAATAATACTTAGTAGAAAACCCCAAAAACACAAAGCAATAAAAAAAAGTATATTACGCTCTATACATGTATATGTCTACAACACATATAATAAGAATATCCAGATATACTCAAGAGAGAAACCATGCCATCAGGCAGTCGTAACCAACTGTCATCCACATGATTCTGCTCGAATCATTCTCGTTTCAAGAGAACACACTCCTCGATCCATGATATCATTAGATACAGTCAACATAGAGGTATATCTCATTTGGTCCCTGTCCAAATAGAACACATTGTTCAAGTAAGACTATGGAACACATAGAGGGTTAATGCCTGTAACTGACCAAGGGATACCATAAATCATGCCCAGAACAAATCAAGGGATACCACATACCCAATCTGGATCAACCTACTGGGTAGGGGATCATGACCAGAACTACTAAGGGATTCCACCAACCCTACCGATATGGGTTTCTAGATGGATGATCAAAACCCTACTAAATGAGGTTACACGATTCCACAGACTCCACTAGGGGTGATAGAGGATCACACTCCAGTCTCGGGGAGGGATACCATACTCTATTTGAGACTCAACCTCCAAAGGGTATTACAATCCAGATATGTGGATGTAAAATCATACTGAACCCTCAAGTAATGGACCAAGGGAACAATCTAAACCTATACTAGTCCAAACTAAAAACTCACCACTTGTATCAAAATGGCCGTCTCAACATTTGGGTCTCAACACTATAGATGGATCGTCGATTGGGTGCTCCATTTTGGAGATATGATTGATTTAGAAAAACCACCCATAGACCTGTGGATTTACCACTATGATAGGTACACCTATATCCATGGTCAAATTCCACAGTCAGTTGACTTACCATGAAACCCGGTCGTACGGTCACTACACCCATGGTTGAATGTCGTAGTTAAATGTCGTGGTCGGTGCACCTAGAGAAACTTGAGCTATCGCGGCCCCATGGTCAACTGTCACAGTCAACCAGAACCAAGATCTGCCCCAATTTCTCTAGATCCAACCCAGGACTAGTATGTCCCACCGGCTTGACTCGACCCACTGACCCAAATCAACCCATCTTCTTGACCCAACTTGTTGTCCTGGCTCGCTCTGCGTCCTCCGCCACTACCATCGCCACCACTGGTGTGCTTGCCGCTACCTCCCACAGCCATATCTTGCTACCAGTCACCACCAACCACATGTAGTCTACTTCCACACGCTGCCTCCAGTCATCAGTGCTATGCTGGTGGTCCCTTTTTTGGACCACCATGCCTCCTATGATGCCTGAGAAAGCCAAACAGTCAGAGTTATGAGTTCTTTGGGTCCCGATCTACACATCTCCGGCCTCGGTTGTTGATTCACCTTGAATCTAAGGGTCCGTTCTCATTCGGAACCACCCAAAAATGTCAATCTGGGAACTGCAGGGTTCCAATGGATAAGAACACAAAGAACATGAAGAATGGGGGGAGAAAAGCATAAAGAAAAACCTTGAGGAATGAACCTCAGCCTATGTTCATGTCAACCTCGATTCATTTCTGTTAAAATGATAAACAAAGAGGGATAAATCAACGAACCAACAATAAATCCATCAATTTGTAATCTATCGACGATGCACATATCAATTATTGTTCACTGAATTGATCCACATTTGTCTAGAATTAAGAACGGGATGGAAATCACAAGATGAATCTTCCTACATTGATTCGGTTTGATTGCTGGTGAGTAATGATGCATCGTTGCGTTCATTGGAAAGATCCTTCAAATATGAGGTTGTGTCAATTTATTAATCCATAATACATAATCATCCACCTAAGAGGATTCTCCAAATTTCCCTTGAGCAGTACTTTGGAATCTCTAGGGTTATGCGGCTACCCCATGGATTTCTTCATAAAGAAATTTTTAAAGAAAAAAGTCATTGCATTGTTGAAATAATTTTTTTATAAATTATTTTATTCATTTTATGTCCCCAACAGTTGTTTGCACTAACAACCTGTTCCAACTAATGTTAGGTCATTCCTAGGGTAAAGCCACTATTTTGAACTCAATGGTTCCATCATATTTCAGATCCAGTCACCCATTTAATAGTTATTACGGTTTTTTAGTAAAGTTTTGTGCTTATGATATTAAATATTTTAATATTTTCAAACATTTATTTCGGGAAAACCGAGCCTCGAAATCGTATGTCATCTTAGCACCTGGTTTCAAAATCAATCCAAATAATATCAAAAAATAATACATGGAAAATATGATACATTACATGGGAAGTGAGGACTCTATCAATGTGAATATATTCCTCCCAATATCACTTTTACATCGCCTTGAAGTCTCCTTAGGTGTGTACACATCTCCTTTAGAAACTTGGCATATCATGGAATTTTCTTCATGACATCAATCAAAGGGATGTTACCCTGAGCTTTTTTGAAGGTTTCCAATATTTAGTTATAATTTTCATTTTCTTATTTTTTACTTGGTTGGGCGGCCCTTTGGGGAAATAGAAGAGGAATGGTTTGGGTTGATGGTTCATCAAATGAAAATATATTTCCTTTGGCAGGTCTTATCTTCGGACAAAGTTTCTCCTCATTTGGACAATTTTCAATGGTTGTAATAGTGGTTTCCTCAGGAGGATATGACTCTAATAGATGGATCATTTGGATTTTAATTTGTGTTCCACTCTAAAGGGTGACAGTGCTAACATCTCCCTTATCCCTGGGATTGAAAAGTGACTGAGAAGGAATTTTACCAGACCCATGAATTTGGATTTCAACCACCAACTTAGAGAGTTTTTATAATCATGTTTTTAGGTATTGTATGTATTATTGTGTTTTTTTTCAAATTAGAGATTATTTGTAGACATTTTTTTCATCATGTATTTTAAGATAGACTTGGGTTTTTGAGGGGGTTGTTGGAAATAACTTTTTAGTAGTTAAAGATTTTTGGGTGATGGGGGAGGATTACTACTCTACCCTAATTGGGTCCATGATTATTGATGTTGGTTTGATTACCACTCCCATTTTCTAAAGGATTGGTTTTGTTTCTACCTAGAGTTGTATGGATAGTATGGTTTATACCTAATGGGTTGGTTATAGGGGTGGCCTGGGAAGACTACCTCATAACTCTCTGAAGTTTCACTTAGTTGATGGAATTAGTCAGAATAGTGGGTTTCCATAGAACATATACCAAAATGGATGGGAGGAGGTGTTTTGGAATTCCCTTTGGAAAGAGCAAGTTGTCGGAGTAGGGTAATTACATATTCAAACTTATTGTTCACCTTCCTCTCAAAGTTAGAACACTTCACCTCATGGAAAACTTGAATGGGTATACTATACCTTGAACAAAATTGTTGTGTGTTCTATGTCATGTTTTTTAGTAGGGTTCTTATATAAATTATGGTCTTATCAGTTAGTGCACCACCAAAAGTAGTATCAATGATGTTACGATCAATAGGAATTAAACCCTCATAAAAATACTGTATTAAAAGTTGATCACTTATTTGGTGGCATGGGAAACTTGAAAAAAGACTTTTAAATCATTCCCAAAATTCATGAAGTGTTTTTCCTTGTGAGTTTCTTATACCACTAATTTTTATCCTTATAGTTGCAGTTTGAGAGGCTGAGAAGTATTTTTCAAGAAAAGGGAGTTTCATGTCTGCCCAGCCTCTTATTCAAGAATTAACATAATATAACCAATATTTTCAATGTCTTCTAAGGAGAAATGGGATTCCCTAATCTTTACTTATTCTTCATCCACATTTTCAGGTTTTAATTTTGAACACACAATTTTAAATTATTTTAAGTGCTTATGTGGGTCTTCTCTAGTGATTCCATTGAAGCTTGGTAATAAATGAATTAAACTAGATTTTAGTTTGAGGTTAGGTGCTTCACCTTATACTTGAATATAGAAAATTTGGATATCAACATCATGGGAAGTTATTTATTTTAGTTCACAGTTATTTTCAGAAATGTTATACATGTTAAGTTCAGTTTCTAGTTTGGTTTTAGAAGAGGAGGGGTTTGGAAAAGTATCAAGGTGTGGCATTTCCTCTTTCAAAGGGTTGTCATGTGTGCCTTGGGGTCACTGACGTAGGATCCTCTCTAGTTTGGGTTCTTAAGGAGGTAAATATACCAAATTAGAACGTTTTATGCATAGAATATACATAAGAAATAAATCATAACATAAAATTATTTGTAAAGGTATAATATAAAACAAATAAATATCCACAAACTTTACAAATATGTTATGAAAACACCCACTAAAAACCAAATTTCTCCCCAATAATGATGCTAAAATTTCACTATGTTGTTGTGAAATATAAAATTGATTATGTTTTTAAAGTTGATTTATATAATAGGTATGATCCTAGGTCATCTATAATGATGGTTTATAAGTTTAAAGTGTGTGTTTTTTAATAAAAATTACTAAAAGAGGGGACAATTTTGAAAATAGTTTTAAAAATAAAATGACTTAATTAAAGAGTTTAATAGTTGACAAAGAAAGGTGATGTTTTTAGAATTATGAGAGAAGGATTTCATTTCAAGTTCACTACATATATTGTTTTGTTCATCGTTCTGAAAAATACACATGGTTTAATGGAATCCTTTGGTTGAGGTTTGTCAAGATCTTGATTCCCCTCTTTTCTCTTAACACAATGCATAAAGAACCAACCCTTGACACAAAAATCATGTTTTAAAAGTTTGGACCTCAAGAATAGAGTGAAGGATTCCAAAACATACTGAAATATCATGTATGTATGAGATAAAGAAGTCACTTGTCTCATCCAATTGGAATAACCCAAGATTCCCACTTGAATATCAACCTAATCGGTATTGAAATGAAAAAATGTTTCACTTGATTATACCAAATAAATGAATTCATAGGATAATAATTTCAATATAAAATATAAGTAAAATATTTCACACAAAAATTTAATAAAACTAGTAATAGAATAAGTGCTAGAACTTCCTCTCCAAGGGTGTATGGCTCACTCGAAATGATCTTCCACCATTTAGCTCTCTATCGATAAGAGGAGGAGGCTCGGGTGGAACCTTGAATTCCCCCTTGAACCCCTATGAATATAGGGAACTATAAAACTTAGAGGATGATGAGATGACCCCTTTGGGTCTCCAAAATGGAAAAACATTTCCCCTTGTTCGAGCTTCAAAATTGGGTGACCAAGGTTTCAATTTATAGTCAAATTAGAAGATGGTTTTGGAAACCCATATTTAGAGATACCACTTAGAACATGGTTTTGGGTGGGTAAAAATACCTATATCACTTTTTAAAAAACTAAAAATTTGTAACCCCACATCTTTAATATATCCATATCAAATTTGGTATCCAGGTAATGTATAAAATGGGAGATAGTTCCAAAATACAGGATCAAAATTTTGACTTCATGCAGATTATTTTTCATGAAGAAATATATTCAGTTGGTCCCCTTAATAGAATAATTTGGATTGTTTTACTTCATAATAGTTATATCCCACCAAATTTGGGATCAAAACACAAAATTTATGTCCAATTTGATTTGTGGATTAGTTGTAGTGTGCAGTTGAGTCCACATCTATGCTTGGATCTCTATGTAGTTTGTCATGATTTTCTTGAATTCAATCATGGGATCTCCAAAATCACCACTAACTACAATGAGATCATCAAAATACGTGAAATTGAACTTTTTAGAAATGATAAACATTAAATAATTGAATCAAATGTGAAGTGAAATTTGTTATTATATTTATAATTTTGATTACAAAAATAATTTAACACAGCGGTGTCAGTGTGAAATAAATTTTGTGAATCACGACATGATCACTGGATCTTATGGTGACAAGACTCCAGTTACCATGTGATGTTGGGATGCATGTTTCCTGTTTTGATTTCCTGATCTTAATATCAATTTTTTCTTATGTTTTTATAGTTTTAACTGATATTATCCTATTTTTTTATCGTTTCTTCTATTTTGGTTCATAGTGGTATGCCCCTGAGACATTTTACAGGGGTTCCATATGAGGGTGCATAATATTATCCTCAATAAAATCTACCTCTAGATCAGAATATTATTGAGGATATCATGCAACAAGTTTTTTCTATAGAACAAAATGTACCACAAGTATAGAATGAAATTATTGAGGTACAATCAAGAGTTGAATGATAAAGGTATCGATCATAGGAGTTCTTATGTGAGAATCCACCATCCTTTAAGGGCATGAATAAACCTAAATAGGAAGAGGAATTCCTTGAATATATTGATCAGATTTTTTAATTCTTGTATACACCTAAGAATATCAAGGTAATGTGTGTGGTGTTGAGACTTGAGTGTCCCAATATTTGATGGTGGGATTCCATGGTACAGGTGGATAGATATTTGATCTTGGACTGGAAGGGTCTCAAGACTCTATTTTTCTAGAAGTTATGTCCAAATTATCTGATGAAGAAAACGTATATGGAGTTATTCTCCTTATAGTAGGGTGCATGTTCTATGTCAGTGCACACTAATCAGTTCGCAGAGCTGGTTTGTTTTTCTCCAGAGGTACTAAAGAATGATCAGATGAAGGTTTGAAAGTACCTACAAGGTTTCTACCAGATATCATATCACATGTATTTATGATGAATATTTATATTTATGTAGAGATGGTATACAAAGATATGATGATAGAGATGGATATAGAAGACAAGGTTGAACATTCTTCCACTTCTCTTCCACCTAGTGGTAGCTTTAGTGGTGCATAGGGAAGGAAGAGGTAGTGGCATGCACATCTCAAGGGTGGTGGAGGTAGTTATTAGAAACGAGAATCCTACACACCATTAATTATAGCTATTAGTATGCCTCTGATTTTATATCAATATGAAAAATTTAGGCACAATTATCTTTCTTTCCCTTCACCTACAAAGATGTGTAGTGGTTGTGGCCACTACGACCATCTGTAGAGATTCTGTTAGGCTATTTCTATGCCTAGTTATGATCAAATATCATTAGATCTATAGGCTACCATGGCACTATTAGATGCTTCAAAGTCTTTAGTGATCTAACTATAGACCTTAAGAGTGAAGTTATTTCATGCAGTGGATGAGTTTCTGATAGAGTTAGATGTAGTTCCAGCAATAGTGAGAGTTACCATCTTTATTTTATTTTTTAGTGGAAACTATTTTATTTGATACAGATGCCTCCCACTCGTTTATATCTTCTTGTTTTGTGTATATTCTTAAACTTTTTATGGAACTCATGTCCTTTATCATGGAGTTAGTGGAACCGCTTGGAAAAAGGAAAGTGAATGGGTTTTAGTGTCTTTATTCACTTTCAATAGTCGATGCAGAGTTAGTATGATATTTCCTCATTCTTGATCTAGATCTATTTGACCTCATCATCTGGATGGAATGAAATATCACTCATCATGCTGAGGATGATTGTTATCTTCAGAATGACTTGTTTCTTGTGAATGATGGGAGATATTAGGTGTTTTAGGGAGAGTGATATATGAGGTCTAGTCATGATAGACCTTCCCACCCATAGTTCAAGAGTCTGTTTTTTCTATTGCAGTTGAGCCCGATGATGTTTCTTTTTTTGGGTAATCTTCCCTTGGTTGCAAAGGATTTTCTCGATGTTTTTTCAGATTATTTCTCTTATCTTCCTCCTAATATGGAGCTATAGTTTATGATTAATCTCATGAAAAATTAAAATCCAATTTCAATACCCTATTATCATATAGAACTAATAGATTTTAAAGAGTTAAAGATTCTGTTGGATGATATGATGATGAAAGGTTTTGTTCTCCCTAGTGTTTCACCTTGGGAAGCCCCTATGCTCTTTTCCAAGAAAACATATGGTTAAATCCTATTATGTGTTTATCATTAGAAGCTGAACTAGGTAGAGTTTAAAAATAAGTATCATTTTCCCCATGCAGATGATTGGGTTTTCTAGTTTAAGGTGTCAAAGTGGTTTTCGAAGATTGATCTTTGGCCGAGTTATCATCAATTCAAAGTTTGGGAGTCTAATATACTGAAGATAACTTTTAGGAGTAGGTATGACCATTATGAATATATTTTTTTGCCATTTTTTTTGACTAATTCTCCTTTAGTTTTTATTACCTTTATGAACAAGATATTTCATGAGTATCTTAACACTTCTGTAGTATTGTTCATGAATGATATTTTGGTTTATTCAAGATATGAGCATGATCACAAGCACCATTTGAGTTTGGTTCTAAAAATCCTTAGGATTCATCATTTGTATTAAAATATTTTTAAATTCAATTTCTGGATCCAATTAGTTCAGTTACGTGATTTATTATCACAAATTATCAGTTGATATTGAGAATGTGAAAAATTTATTTTAATGGGAAGAGCCGTGAAATGTCTTTGATATTTGGAACTTCCTTGGTCTTATTGGGTACTACTTACATATGATAAAGGATTTATAAATGTTTATGTCACCTTTGAATGATCTTACCAAGAAATTGGTGAAATTTGTATGAGATGAAAAGTGTTAGTCTTCTTTTGGTGATCTAAAATATCCTATGACCTGAGCTCCTATTCTGATCTTACCTAAGCTTGTTAAGGGGTATATGGTTTTTTGTGATGATTTTGGTGCTGGTTTGGATTTCATTCATATAAAGGATGATCATGTGGTGTCTTACATCTCTCACCATATTTTACCACATCAGAGTAATTACCCACTCATTATTTAGTGATTTATGTGGTTATACATTCACTTAAATATCGGTGGAACTATCTTTTTGGGGTGTGATTCATGGTATTTTCTAACCATAATATTTTAAGATATAACTTTTCTCAAAAATACCTGAATCTTAGATCGGGGTCGTGGGTGGAATACCTTTAGAAATTTTACTTCGACACCGCCAATAACCCACGAAAGGGGAATGATGTAGCAGAACCTCTTAGCAGAAAAGTACCCCCACAAGCTATTCTGAAATCAAAGGAGGAGTGGTACCTTATAATGATCATCATTAAGTTTCTCCTAGATTATCATGAGTAAATTTTAAGTGTGATACTAACCAGTGTTCATCTATAATCACATCTCCCTGATTCAATTCTTTAGGAACAATATCAAGACGACGAGTTTAGAGAAATTTTAGAAACCCTATATAGTTGGGAGATCGTTTCTGGTTGGTCTCTTCCTTCATATGATATTATCCATTTTTTGGATTGGTTTGTTGTCCCTGTATTTATGAGAAGTTCAGTTTTTTTTAATTTCATAGTTCTTCATGGTCTATTAATATGAGAATAGTGAATATGTATAATGACATGAGATGATGATTATAGTGGTTGGGTATGAAGTGTGACATTTCAGATTATGTGTCCCACTATTGCACCTTCCAATAGGAAAAGGCAGAGCATCTGAAACCTTCAGGGTTTCTCTATCCTCTATTAGTTTTAGTCTGGAAATGGGATGAGGTTTCCAATAACTTTGTTGTTGGATTACCATGGATTCATTGAGGGAGGAATTATATTTGGGTGGTGATTTATCAGTTAAAAAAGTTGGATCACTTAATTCTGATCAGGGACACTACTAAAGTTAAAGACCCGGGTTAGATGTATATACAAGATGATATGTGGTTACATGGGGTTCCCACTTCCATTATATTAGACATTGATCCTAGATTTACCTCACAGTTCTGGAAGAGTCTCTAGAAGGCAATGAGGACTCAGTTCAGGTTGAGTAAATATTACCACCCCCTGACAGATGGACATACATAGCATACTATTCATATCCTGGAGTAAATGATTCATGTATGCATCTTGGATTTTGGTGGATTATGGTATATCCATATGGTAATGGTTGAGTATTCTTATAAAAACACTTATCAGTCATCAAATGGAATGGAACCATTTGAGGCTTTGTATGGTTGCCCATGCAGGTCACCTCTTTGTCAGGAAGAGGTGGGTGATGCCTTTCTTGTAGGACTGAGTCTTGTTCAGAGGATGTTGGTGATGATTTAGGTTATATGTTGGAATCTTGTTACATCTTAGAGTCGTAATAAATCATAAGAGGATCATTAGTCTTTTCCTTTGGATCTTTCTGTTAGTGATATGCTCTTCTCAAAAGTTTCTCCTTGGTTGGGTCATCATCATCTTGGAAAAGAGGGAAAGTTGGCTTTGAGATATGTTGGATCATTTGAGGTCATTGAGTAACATGGTATGGTTTCTTATTAGTTATAATTTCTAGTTTAGTTGATGTGTATTCATTATGTTTTCCACATATCTCATCTTAAGAAGTACCATCATAATCCCTTTCATGTTCTGAGTTGGGAAGAAATCAAGTTGGACACCAATGTTTCTGCTATAGAGAAACTAGTGGATATCATTGAATCTTACGTGAAAGTCTTGCATAGGAATTTGATTCAGTTGTTTAGAGTATTATGGAAATATAGAACAGATTCTCACGAGACTTGAGAGGGAGAGTCATTGATGAGAGAGAAATGATCTCAGTTCTTTCTAGACACCATTCTTCCACATGACTTTTCAGGGATGGAAAGTCTTATGGTGGGAAGTTTGTAACATCCCATTACATTTTTATAGTATTTATCATCTATATTTCTTTTTACCTCTTTTTTTGGGAGAATTTTGGGTCTTCATAGGATAGAGATAGTTTTCTAGTGAAAATAACATAAGGTATGGAGATGTATGTTTGTTGGAATTAATAGAGTACAAAAAGAAATGTGAAAAAGGATTAAGAGGATGTCTTTTGGGGTCCGAGTTGACTTGTGAGATTTTTCTAAGTGTTTTTGTGGAATCTTATTGCTTGGAATTTTCATATTGTGATATGGTTACACAACATGAAACATTCATTGGAATGATGCCACAAACTATTACAAAGTGTGAAAATTTTACACGTTGTGAAATTGGTTCACATCATGAAATGTTCAATTGGTGTTTTTTTAACCAAAGATATGCCTATTGCAGAAAATTCAGGAGCCACAGAGACAAATAGGTTTTCATATGAAGTAAATGTGGTAAAAAAAGAATAATAAGAACACAGACACACCGATTTATGTGATTTGAGAATAACCCCTATATCCACGGAGAGACAAAAATATCACTATGATTTGAGAGCATAATTATAGAGAGATCACAAAGTTTCACAACATAGAATTCCTAGTTTATGATGTGTTAATAAAGAGGATGAAACATTGTTCCTCCAATCGCATAGAAAGTATGTTGTGCTAGAGTAAAAGGTGGATGAAAGTATGCACTAATACAGTGCTATGACCACCCAAGTCCAAGCTAATATAGTGGTTAGTGGAAAGAAGTTATCAAAGGCACAATACAATTGTCTCCAAAGTCCGAGCTACTATAGTAGTCATTCTAAATTCTACATTTCTATAGTTATCTATAATTTTCATCTGATTAGATCTGTTATAGTTGGTCAGAGTTTCTACAGTGCCCAAAAAATTAGGGTCAGGGGCCTTCAACCACTAGACCCTAGGAGCAGGGGTGCATTGACCCCTACAACCCATAATGTTATCACCACAGAGCTCCACTTGTGAGAGTTGTATCCTAGTGCACAATATGATCATAAATCGTTCATCCAACCATCATCCAAAATGGATCGGGCTACACCAATCCAATAATTCATTTTCAGAATATATGCCTTTCGTATATTTCACTTCATGGACTCTTGATTCACATTGTGAAATATGTGAGGCCTATAGGTTTTTATACACTCCATGAATGATTCATTTTTATTTTACTACATGATCCTCTCTTGAAACCTAGGATCTCTCCCAAGTGATTTTTGGTATCTCCACTCCTTCCATATCATTTTATTCGATGATTTACCTTCATTGTAGAAAATGATATTTCTAATTATTCATTTCCATTGGTCTAAACAGCACCATTGTACTATGTTTTTAGATTCTTTGGTCTTGTGGTGTTGATTATTATTGTTCATTTCTAGATCCATTGTGATATATTTATTCTAAGGCTTACATTTTTGTTGGTTTTGGTGCGAAATGTGAGTTTCTTGAGGTAAGTGATGTTTTATCTTCTCTGCTGACCATTTTTCTTTTTGAATTGATTCTGATATGAAAGGATTGATTCTTGGGCCTCTGGTGTTGTATTTACATTATTTTGCATTAGTTGATCTTGTTGTAAGCATGTGTGACCCAGATTTAAAGTAGGTGGTTCTCTCTCTTTCTTCTGTTGAATGAACTTTATTTCTTTGGTTTTATAAATGGTTTTATAAATGAATTGACATGACTGAATTATGTGTGTGGAATCATTTTTTTGAGAAAAAGTGGGTTTCCCCATGTTTTGGTAAAAAAAATTATTTTCAAATAATTTTGAAATAGATTTATGAAATGGTTTTCAAATCAGGTTTTTAATGAATTGGTTTGGAAAATGGAGCATATGGGAAGACTTGGGTACTTAGGTGAAAGTTGTGGTAGTAGGCCTCATCCATTTATACTTTTAGGGGGTTCAATCATGGGGTTTTCCTTTTCTCCCTAGGACCATTATTCTAGGGACTTGATAGACCTGTTGGGAGGTTCACTTGTTGGGGTGTTTCTCTACTCTTTGAATTTGATGCATATATATAAATACTCGATGCACATGATTCTCTATGTCAAGGTACGACTATTCTAGAAAGTATGACTTGTAGTGATCCTTGGAGTAATTTACCTATGATTTGGTTTGTACAACTTTGGATTTAAAATGATACGAGACACATACTTTGGTTTGATTTTTTTGATATATGTGATATGATTTGAATTTTTTTTACATAGATTATTTGGAATTGTGTAAAAAGGGGGAAATATTTTACCTCTCTATTAATATAAAAACTATTCAACTAATTATCATTCCTTGTTTTCCTTAAAGATGAGAATGTTTAGATTATTGTACAAAGAATTGATATGGAACACCTAGGTGGGATCCTATTGAGCATGTTTATATCACACCCTGCACACCCCTTCGGTGGTGCGTATACCTTGTTATGTCTTTCAATGTAAGGAAAGGTAAGGCTCTATAGTGAGGTGACACGATTTCTATCAGCTATGTATGGGTAGTTAGTGGTGAGATGGTGCGTGTTTTCCCACACTATCACTTTTAGTAGCTACATCTATTTTAGTTGTCATTTGTTGTTGGACTTGTACCTTAAATATTTTTTAGATACTTTGGAGTAGTATCAATTCCGTTGTTTCCTTTTTTTTTTATAATTTATATTTCTTATTTTACACTTCTAATGTTTCTTCTTGTTTTGTGTGTATATATATATATATATCATGTTTTCTTCTTTAGGTTGGGAGAAGTTGTTCACTCTGGTTATTGTTGATGCTCTAGTGATATTCGCCATGCCGTGGGGATCGGGAATTCCCTTCAGGTATGTAATGGTTTGGGTCGGGTACTGGTTTGTGAGGGTATCCAGGTCAGATTTATCACACTTAGATTTTTTTGAAATTTTTTTTTATTAAATTAATATACATTCCACATTTTTTTGTAATGAACCCCCACCAAAAATCCATATTCTGACCATCGGACTTCCAGTGAGAATTCTTGGGTTCTCTAGAAATTCCCACCAGCTAAATTATACCCACAAAAATTGAAATTTCAATGTGATTTAAAAATTCAGATGACTGAAAATTCACTGTACGATGTCATATTAAATCACCATATAAGGATTTAGGACCGTAACAACACCCTCAAAAAAATGACACAAATACAATTTTTTCTTGGCTTAAAATTTTGACACATTGCTCTGATACCAATCGAAGGTACCAAGAAATGAAATAGAAGGAGATGTGCTGAATATTTAAAAAATTTCACCAAATATTAATGTAACTAAGTTATCACCAATGAAATGTAGCCCCGGTAAAGCCTCGAGGATCCTACGTGATGAATTTTAAGAAAAAAATTAAATCAAAGAATACATATTTTGATATGAAGTCATTCTTGAAATATGCTCGTATCCAGTGATTTTTGCTAAAAAGAACCAAATATCATTCCTTATAGATCATTCACACATGTTTTTAAGGTTTGTGGGAGCATTGATTTTCAAATTTCAGGTGCTAATTCAGAGATCCAACAAATCCGTCGATATCCTGATGATCATTGCATCAACATTCCTTCAATTTTTGAAGGAAATCTTGGTCTAAAAGCCCAATTGTTTGCTTCTCTCTAGAAAGTAGGATATGGGAGAGAGAGGGAGAGAGTCTCTCATCCCCTGTGCAGTGAATATTTGTGTACATGAGAGCCTTTTCCATTTATAGTGAGGTCTAAAAATACCTAAAAATGGATCTCAACCCCTAGATATTTATTATCCACTTTAAACAACATCTTATGAATTATTTTCTGAGTCATAAATATCATTTATATTTTTATCACTTTCCTATAATATAATAAATATATTAAGTTATAAAAACAAACCATTAAATTAAATCATTATTCACCCAAATATTAAACAAACCAACAATATTAAAAAAATATTTGTTCATATAATATTTTTTATGTATTTACATTAATACTCATAAATACATTTAATAAATAAATTCAATACCAATTATTATAAACTTTAATAATATGAATTTATTTATTTCATGGTGGTTATATATTCTTGGACAATTCTTGGACCCCATAGTGGGGCCCACGATGTTCTATACTTCAATTTATCATAATAGGTTAGACTTTTGAATATGCTTAGTCTGTGGCCCTATAATCCCTTATCTTGATAGAAATGGATATTATTCACAGATATGGAGTGGATTCTAGAAACCTATTAAGCCCCCTAAAGAGATAATGAGTAATCATAACAATGATAACCTTCCTACAAACACACATCGTGTAATATAATATCTTTTTCTACTAATATATCATAAAGAGGGATGCACACTTCATGTCATCATCCTTTTCTTCCTTTATTATATGTTAACTTATTTGGATGGACTTAGCTTCTTCAACCATGACCATGGATTTAAAAAAGGTACTACTATCCTGGTAAACTTGACTCAAGATATCACTTCCTTTTGGAACTGATAAATTTTATATTAATTATTCAATCAATTTCATACCACAGATGACACAACCCATCCAAGCTACCTCATTACGAATTCAATTCCATAGTATTTTCATTGCATCAAAGTATGTGATCAAATAGTATACACTAATAATAATATAAATCTAGGAAATCATTACACATGTTCATATATAGGAACTACCAATGACACCTGAAACATGTGGTGTTCCTATTGGTGGTTCAATCCTCATGATCTCATCTACACAAGATCACCAAGTGAGAACTTCATGAGAAGAAGTCCAAATTCTTATAAGCCCCTATCATCTAATAGTCTAACATCATATGTGTCCAGTCAGAATAATGTATCTAGACCATATGACATATGTTTCAGATTATTGTCATAGTATCTTGAGGTTCTAATTATTGCCTAAGAATTGATATAACCTTTTGATACAAAAAATAATTTGTTGACATAACCATGTGAACAGTGGTCATAGAAATATCAACACTATTATGGTAAGTGTATATCATTCATAACTCACTGTATACCTAATATGGTAATTGAAAATTATTGTTCAAGTTGGGTATAGGGAACCCACTATTACAACACTACCACTTTCACTAAATGCAACTTGCTAAATATCCTTGTTAGTTATCACATGATAAGATCATGTTATTGCTGATTTATGACTTTAGTCACGGGCCTTCCACGTCTCTACTGTGTGACTATTCTATTATTTGTGACTTCACCTCCTTGAGTAAGAATCCTCAAGAGATGAAATCCTTGAGTTTATTTCTTTTTTACACTATAAAAACTTGACATATTGGATAATACTAGTAGTAGGATTATCATGCTCTATATTATGATAAAACATTGATTTCTAGGTGTGATTTCAAGAACTGGAATAAATCATTGTGTATTTTACACTACTTCTTTATCTGCATGAAAATTTTCAATGCACTTGGTATTTGTAGATATGTTCTACCACTAGCTTGAACGAGGTTCTCTTTCTCATTAACTTATCCCCATTGTGATATTAGAACATATTGATCTCAATGAAGACAAGTTTTCTTCCCTTAAACTAGTTTACCTTCCTCTCCACATACTAGGTACATATCTTTTGTACCCTCTCAAGTTCAATTGGATAGTTCTGATTTTTCCCATGTAGTTATCCTGGATATAACCGATATTTTCTTACCATTAAGTATATGTTGGTAATATAATATGCAATACATATCATGGAATATGTGATAGATCCACCACAATCTATTATAGAATTATAATCACCTTTTTTATCCCCTCATATTCCCCATGCATGTCTTCTTGGAGATATTTATTCCACATGACATTGGTAAAAATTATCTCTCGAATTATTCCAACTTTTATTTTTCAATACCTTGCCAATATATGTACTTTTGACTTGTTCTAAGCAATAGTTAGACCTACCTCACTAGATATCATTCCCTTGAATGTAGGCTTCTACATTAATTTAATCTCTATAGAGATACTTTAATTCCAATTTTAACTAAATGTAAGACCAATAACTATTTTTCATATGTTATCAAACATATTTTACATGAAAAAAATATCACTCTCACTAACCTCTTGTAGACATATAACAAAAATTCATTCCAAATGAATATTCTATGATCATTGTTGACGCTCTTTTTTTTTCACATTGTCTAAACGAATGGAAAGGGAAATGACTTAGCACAAATTGATTCATCCTTTGAAGAAAATATCAAAAATCGACAAAGGGATGAACAAAGAGAACACTGCCCATAGGTCGCGCAAGTTCCCTCATAGTCGCGCAATTCCACTTGCGCGACGCATGATGGTCGCACAAGTGACTTGCGCAACCTAAGTGATAACCGCCCGGGGTCTTCTCTGGACTATAAATAGACCCTGTAGGCCCCCCATTCGGGAGGATTTTTTCCAGAAACTCAGATTTGAGCTCCCGGTGCCCTAGTCTCTTCTCAAAGCTTCCGAAACACTTCTAAGGTAATTTCTTACCTAGAACTGAAGATCTAAAGAGGGGGAGGAAGGCCTAAGTGTTGAAACTCATCAACACTTGCGCGCCTGAGTGGCCAGCCCTTAAGGGAAAAGGCCACACTTGCGCACCGCCTTACTCCTTCAATAGAACTTGCGCGCCCCTTTTCTAGAAGAACCTAAAGAGGATTATAAAGGCTTTAATCAAGAGTCTCTCAAGTATTACCCTGCTGGTTAACCGTCGCGCAAGTACACCATGTGTCGCGCAGGCATACCTACGCGACCATGACTTGCGCGCCCACGCAGTACCTGCGCGCCTTCCAGGAATTGTGTGCCCTTGCCTTTTTGGGAGCCCTTTTTGCCTATTTCACCCCTCTTAAGCCATTCCACCTATCCTATTCAAGATTAAATCTTCAAGACACTCTTCAAAGCCATTTATGGCATGATTTCTTGATTTTTGATTCCTTATCTGAAAGGAACTCTGTAGAATATCTCTCAAAACCTAGTGGTTTACACATCTTTATGTCACTAAAGATTGAGATTTCATTCATTTCAACCTCATCCTTTAAGATGAGAGAACTCAATAGAACTGGGCCTCCTTTTTAGGAGTAAGTCCCAGTCATAATTCTTAACTTGGGCATCCTCCTTAGGAGTAAGCCCCAATTCTTAAAATTCCCAAATCTGGGCATCCTCCTTAGGAGTAAGCCCCAGTCCCCTAATTTGGGCATCCTCCTCAGGAGTAAGCCCCAAACCTTAATTCCCTTAACCTGGGCCTCCTTTTCAGGAATAATTCCCAGTCATAATCCTTAACCTGGGCCTCCTTTTCAAGAGTAAGCCCCAAGTTAGAGTATTCAAAAATCTCCATGAAGTACATATACCTTTATGGACCCTGTTCCTGGATTTCTTCCCTAAAGTAAACCCTAACCTTCATTTATCTGGGCAGTCATACATACATAAGTCCCACATTATTTCTTATGATTGCATCTTTCATGGTACAATTTTCTGATTTTTTTACCAACACCTCTTGTTTCTCACACCGAGTATGACTCACGTGAGCTTAGAGTGTAAAAGTAATTATGACATCCTTCTTTGAGATATCAATCATAAACATCATACTCCCTTACTTGAACTACGTGGGTTCTGATTCATTTTATAAACAAAGGATACGTAGGTATCCTATCTGCGGGTTCGATCCCAACTCTGAAATAATTCATGTCCTTCCGAATGACAATAAACTTCAAGTGCCCCACTGAGTGGCTTTAAAACCAGTATGGTCATCATAAGGACCAAGAGACTTTTACGTATCAAAGGATACCATTGACTAAGAATCTCTAAGAAATACAGATGATTATTTATCAGTGAAGAACCTAGAATACATATAAAATATTCTCTAAATTTCCTACATATCGATAATTGATTGTCAAATCTAAAGGAAAACTCATTTTATATTTGGTAATGTAATAAGGATTCACAAACATAACATAAATCTATAAAGAGAGTCCCGGAGTAGACAATAATTCCCCTAAAAAAGGTGTGATGAGTCTGACCTCCCATCCTCTCGACCAATGCAAATTACTAAGCCTCATCAGTCCATAAACTAATGAGCACCTACCTTTGGAAAGTAGGTCCGAATGGATGTGGAATCATTGGATGTTTCCGGTTCTATGAACAAACTCGTTAGAAACCAATCAGAATGTTTGAACCTCCCATCAAAAGGAGGTCATCCTCGGAATCTGAGGGAAACCAAAATGGTGAACCCGACGTGAATCCTTAACCAAGTTAAAATGATGTTTTACCTATTTTATTAGGCCCATATTTAAAACTCAATGAGAGGGCCAACAAAAACAGTCATTGACATATGTGCTCATCCAAAAGATGTAGTGGATGAATTTATCTTGATTACGTCTGTTATATCAAACATGCACTCTTTTCCAAGATCTTCTACATTTCTAGAATGACTGATCTCAAGTTCACACCTGTGAATACTGCTTCTGCAAATTCCACTGCTACTACTCCTGCTGGATCGTTTTCCTCTCTAAGGACGATATCACCTACTCATCATCTTCAACGCTGGGTATCAAACACACTGGTTAAGGAGTACCGTCAACACGGTACCATCCCAACTCTGGAGTCTGCCCGACAAGCCCTCCAAGTAAACAACTCACATTAGTCATCCAGACAACGACGACCAGTGATCAAGAAGCAGGTGGTGCTGACTACCATCTCCAACCGCTTCGGGTCGTTATCCCCGGAATGCAGTCACCATTCTCTCCCTTATTCCGGGGAGGTGAATGAGCAGGTCCCTCAGGGCCTTAATTCAAACAAACATGAGTCCTTCCTGAGGGCTCCCACCAACAATCGCCGCTAGACTCATGTGGCAGTGCGCCCTCAACATGATGAGGGTACCGACTCCAGGCGTTCGGCTCAGGTTCCTCAAACCCGAGCAAGCAAGACGAACCACCAAAGGCGGAATCCGGTCAACAGTGAGCAGGTTCTCATCTCTTCCATCTCCAGAGAAGTCCGCCAACCTAACTTGGTGGCAAGCAACGAGCAGGAACATACACCTACCCATTTTAATTCCGATGTCCAATAGACTCATCTGGCAGCATCACGCCAATCCCGCCAGGCAATTCCGGCGGAGTACTATAGGCAGGAACATACACCTGTTTATACATCATCATCTAGTCAGCAGGCTCTTCTGACTACATATGATGGATCTCGTCAACCATGTTTGGCGAAGTGCAATCATCAGGCACATACACCTACTAGTACTTATCAAGCCTATCAACAGTCTCGCTTGGTATCATTCAGAGAAGTTAGTCAGAAAGCCCCGACAACAAATAGGAGGCAGACTCAACTCTCTGCCCCCACACTTGAGTACTGTCAGGATTCACTGACAGGAAAAGGAGGACAGGAGTAGGCACATACACCTTCTCCAACCCCGGAATGGACGTATATTCCCGTTCCGGAAGCTGAATTCACCAAGCATATTCTATTAATGGTGAAAGAGCAGAAGCAAATCCCTACTCATATTCTAGATGCCTGCCAGGGTATTATAATAACTTCAGCGACATCTCAGGGAAAGACACATAAATCTATCCCTACCAGTGGAGTGACACATCAACAATTCACTCTGGAACAGACACACACATCTGTTCCAGTCCAAGAGGGTTGTGGGGAATACTCTCCCATATCATATGGACAACCAAGTCAGGCACATACACCTGATTTGTGTAGAGATCGTCAGCCTAACCTGGCCATCTTTCTTGATCAGGCATATACACTTGCTCAGAGCATCCACTTTCGTCAACAAGTGGTTTCCAAGGTGAGTAAGAAGGCGTCTAAGAAAAAGACCCGCCCAGCACAGTCAGGAGATCAAGAGCCAATCTGTAACAAAGCCTTGCTCGATGCTAGAGTTCTTGAAGCCCTCAGAAAATTATCTGTTGAAATTCAAGATTCTACTCCCTCATTTCCCAATAGTGGGAACACTAATTTCGAAGGTCTTCAATAGACACTTCCTCATGAAGGCTTGCTTCATGACAATTCGGTTGATCTCAAAGTTTCATCTTCAGATGAGAGCCACATGAACCCTCTATGTGGTCAGAAGACCAAGGAGCAAGAGATCTCATCTTTTGCTATAACCCATTATGGTGGTCCTCCCCATGATGATGAATTTTGCTGCGAAAGTCCTCTCCACAGTAGTGATGCACATTGCCTAGAAAATGCTTCAGTGGACAATGTAGTGCTGAAAAATCCCTCTTATCTTGAGGCACTTGCAAATGAAAAACCAGTCATGTATGAAGCTTTATCGCTAGCAGGTTAAATACTTTCTCAATTAGAAGATAGCCCAGGGTGTAGGTCATTCTCAGAACCACCCCTAAGTCATGCATCTTCTAGTTTGATCAATGATTTCTCTACCAATCCTGTTGAATCCGATGAAGCAAACAGGAAACACCAACTCTGGTCAAATCAGGTAGAATAATCTTCATCAAATGATAAAGAGGAAATGTTGAACATGAGAAAACAACTGGTGAAAGGTGAAGTACCAGTCATGTTTTGGCCTCTGGCTGACTCTCAGTATAATATTCCAGAAATGTTGATGGAAGATGAAATTCATGATATTCGTCTCAACATATGGAAAAATATTTGTCAGTTAAAAAAGAAAGTATTATCTTATGATGAATATGAAAATCATCTAAAGATAATAGAAGGGTTAGAACGTCAGATTGATTTGGATTCTCTATCAGTCTCTCAATATCCGAAGGCTGAAAAGCAGCAGAGAGCCCTTCAATGTTCATGCCTTAACGCACTAATAAGATTGCGTTAGTTAATTGCCAATGCCCCATATGGTATTCATGTCAGAGGATGGGGTGTTCATGGAGCACTGCATTTCACGGTGCTCTCCAGTCAGTAAATCCCGTCGAAAATGGTCTCATGCAATGTTATTGCCCATGGCCGGCCACAGTCAATGGGATTTGTTTGTAATCAAAAGCTTTCCCAAGAACAGGCTTCAACTAGTTCCTCTCAAAATCAAGAATAAAGAGAAAAATTTGTTGAATTAATTTTTCATAAAGTAAACGAGAATATTAAATAGGCCTCTCGTTTGGAGCAAGCACGTCACCAAGTGACAGAAGTTTCAGAAATCATCCAATGGTCTTTTGAACCGGGTGATAAAAGTGGATACAGGTTAATGCATCCAGATAATTTCCGGACTAAGGTTCGAATGATCAGGAGTAATTTAAAGAAAGTCTCAGACATAGCATGTTAAGAACCACCCCAGCTCGCCAGACTAGGGACTCTTTTAAACCAACCGTCAGAATCAACAAAAAGGATTCGGGAAGTTGAGCGAGAACAGCAGGAACAGCCCTAGTCCACTGGACTGGGGACTTTTTCAAATCATCAATCCCCTCCTCAGAGAAAGTTGGACTTTTTTCGATTGGGGAAGAAACCTCAAGAAGAACGAAGAGCCAAATTATCAGAAGATTCCCTCCAAATTAAGGTTCGTCAAGAAGTTCCTGAGGGATCGAATCAATAAAAGGCAATGTCTCATCAAAGACATGGAAGCAGACAATATCACAGAAATGCTGATATAAGGGATGCGATGAGTTATGCATCAATCAATGTCATCAATGCTGTTGTTGCTGGTCCACCAGATGAGGCTCACTCAGGGGATTTAGATGAAGAGGTTCCTACTCAAGAAGATGTACGCACCGACACAAATGAAGAAGGTGTGCATACACAAAGTCAAAGGATTACTCAGAACCTAGGTAATCCTTCGAGTAACCCACTTCCCCCTCTACGAAAAGGATCCAACAAAGGGAAGGGAAAGAACCAGGTTACATATCCTTCCTTTGGAGACGATCAATCGCTCTCACTAGAGGAAAGGTTTGCACAACAGGAAGAAGAAATGAGGGAATTAAGAAGGTTGAATGCAAAACTACTTCAGATTAGTCTTCTTCTTAAGCATGCTAGAGTCAGTCATCCAAAGGAATTTGTTGCAGCTACAGATATGGATCAAGAATATCCTCCTCTCTCAGTACACCCTCACAAGTCTAATCCTACGGGTGAAGTGCAACAACAGTTGGCAGTGCTACCATCAGTTGCAGCACCAATCGCCACATCTGTCCAAGCTCCAATCATTGCACCTACCCATGTCCAAGTTCAACCAGATGTTTCTCCAAAGTTAATAACTACTATTGAGTCATTAACAGATTGGTTAGAAACTATAGAAGGGAAACGTGCAGAAGTTCAACCAGAAAAGAATGTTTACCCTGAATGGGTAGATTCAATTTCTCCTCCATCCAGTTTTGGGAACCCTGTATTCCCTATTTTCAATGGATCATGTGATCCTGAACAACATTTGATGCATTACGCGTCTTGTTGCGATCCTATGATGGGAAATCCGGAGTAGCAAGAAGCAGTGAAACTCAGATGCTTCATGCGAACCTTGCAAGGACCATATTTTCTTTGGTATACAAGCTTGCAATCCTGGTCAATTACCGGATGGGAGGATCTTCTCCAAAAATTCCTCCTTCAGTTCAGCTCAACTTTTCCAAAGACAACAGTTTTCGATCTTACAAACTGTAAGCAAAGGGAGAATGAAAGGGTCTCTGATTTCATTTCTCGATGGAAGGGATTAACATATTCCTTGAGTTTAGCACTCCCTCAAGAAGAATTGTCGCCAATCTGTGTGGCAAATCTGCATGATGAATTACGCATGCCGTTAATCCCTTTGAAATACACAAGAGGGTTTCAAGACCTTACTTCAATCGCTCAGCAGATTGAAGATTCCCTTATACAGGCTAAGGCTAAATCTCGTGTAATTCCATCAGCTCCAGGAAGGAGAATGGGTAAAGAAAAAACTACTACAATTATGATTAAACAAGCACTTGTACCAGTTTCTACCTCAAAATATTCATCTTCTCGAAGGGCTCCACCTTCTGAGCGCCAACAACAAATGCCTTTTCATCCAGACGATCAAAAAGATCAAAGACGAAAACAATTTGAGGATCTGAAGAGCAAAACATACTATTTCCGAAATGAACAAGTTCCTGGTTATTTCATTTCGGCTCTGGAAAACAATTTGGTTCAATTTCCAATACCCAAGAGGCCAAACAAGAAAGGAGATGAAGACCATCCTAATTATTTTCCTTTTCATCAAATGTTGGGGGCATCCCATCCAGGAGTGTTTTGTCTTCAAAGACCTCCTGCAAAAGATGGTCGACTTGGGACAAGTCACATTGAAAGGCTCCTCAGCCCAGGTAGCATGTGTCACTGCTACAGTTCCAGAGGAGGAAGGTGAATGGAAAGAAGTCAAAAGAAAAAATGCACAGAAGTATGATGATTGGATGGTCAAAAGGACAATCAATCGAAATCATGCTATTTTGAGAGCACAATTAAAGAAACCAATTGTGTCTTCTGCCATGAATGTTGCGGAAAAACCCTCTTCATCAGAGGGAAAGTCCTGAAAGAAATGGCATGATTCAAAGAAAGAAAAAGAATTAGAAGAAGATGAATATATGTCAAAGCCTAAGTTATCTTTGACTTTGGCGGACTTCATGCCATCTACTTGAAAGCCACGGGCACCGCCCCACCAAACGACACATCCTAAATAGGCTAATCAGGCAGAGTATTTATCAGATGAAGAGTTAATCTTTGGTTCTATTAATATGATTCAATTAAAATATCCATATGCCAGTCGAAGTTTCCATTTCAATGAGCCTGAATTCCCTGTATCAAACAGAGGAATCAGAGGAATTTCCAGGGGCTCAGGATATAGGGGAAGACACGGATCTTTCAGAAGCCACTATTCCAATTCTACCCCGGCTAGAACTGTGTACGCAACAGAAACTCATGGTAGAGCCCTTCAGTGAGCTCAGAAAGAACAAGAAAGTTCTTCTACCAATAGAAAATTCAGTCCTGGCACAGTTATTTTGGAAGACCGGTTGAAGGTTCCATCTTCTTCCTCTCAGTAAGTAAATGGATCTAATCAGTCTAATCTTCCAAAACCAGGAATATTGCCAACTCCTATCCCAATACAAGATGCATCAACTTCCATAGCATCTGCTTCCAAGGTACCTGCTAAACCACATATTCCTATTGGGAAACACAGACCTCTGTATAAAAAGTATGATATATTGAAACAATTTTCCCAAGTACCAGCCAAGTTATCAATTCTGGATTCTTTGAATCTGTCAAAAGATCTTCGGGAAGCACTCATTGAGGCTTTGTCAAGTCCTCAGGAGTTTGAAACTGAAATTGTTGCAGCTGAAGACTATCACATAGAGAATAATCCTCTAGAATTACATGCAATAATATCATTTACTGATGAAGATGAAGATGATGTTGTGAATGGACATATTAGACCATTGTACTTGTCTAGCAAGGTCAATGGCGTGGATGTTCGGAGATCTTTCATTGACAATGGTTCAAGAGTCAACCTCATGCCCATTCGTACACTTCGTCGATTGGGCCTCACAGAATCTGATTTATCTCATTCCACCATGATGCTACAGGGATATGATAAAAATGAACAAGAACCACTGGGTGAGGTTACACTTAGAACTCAGTTTGGAGATCTTGTATCCAATTCAGATTTCAGGGTTGTTGATAAAGACACAGCCTTCAACATCTTGCTTGGAAGACCCTGGCTACATCAACATGCGGCTGTCCCTTCATCATACCATCAATGTCTCAAATATTGTTTTGATGGTCAAGTTGGGACATTGTATGGTGATAAGGCCTTGTTCAAGACATGTGAGTCTCAATACATTGAGGCGTAATTCTATCACATGAAGCAAAGGGAGAAATCCATAACAAAGGAGATTACCAAAGTTAATGCTCCATATGGTTTGGAAAAAATTCCAGTAAATCCATTTACACATGTGAGTACAGATTATGTGTTGCCTATCAGTCAAAATGACAAGATAGAGCCAAATCAAAATACTCTTATGGAAAGATCCATAATGTCAATTATGACAATCGATCCAGACAACATGGGAGAAATTGGTAATCTACCAAGTAGTGATGAAAGCACAAATGGTGACGTCTTCATTTCATCTGCTGAAATCCAACAAGTCTATGGTTCGCCAATTAGGCCAGAAGAAGTTATAGCAACATCAGAGGTGAACAATGATGTCGATTCTCAATCCATCATCTCCTATTTATTACCCAAAGAAGACCCTTCATCATTTATCGGGTCGGAAATGGAAGCTTCTTCTTCAAGATATGCAAATTTTGATATCTCTTCTGATCATGAGAATTCTACTTTATCATCTACTATGCAAGTAGAAATGGAAGAAATAATACATGATGATGAAGAAGAAAAAGATCTTAGAGATGCTCCTCCAGCATTTGAAGAGGGTATCTCTACCACTGTGGATGAACTCAGAGAAATAAATCTGGGTACAAAAGGAGATCCACGCCCCACTTTAATCAGTGCGGCCATGAATCCTTAAGAGAAAGAGATGTATATTTCGTTTCTAAAGAAAAATAGAGATATATTTGCCTGGAACTATACAAAAATGCCCGGGATTGATCCTGATGTTGCTACTCATCATTTGGGTTTACCAGAAGAACATCGAGGATTTAAGCAAGCCGCGAGAAGAACACACCCAACTTATGCTTCCAAAATTGAAGCTGAAGTGGATAATATCATCAAAGCTAAATTCATCAGAGAAGTTCAATATCCCAAATGGTTGGCTAATATTGTCCATGTAAAGAAAAAGAACGGGCAAATTAGAGTTTACATCGATTTTAGAGATCTTCATCAGCATTCTCCTAAGGATGATTTCCCAGTTCCGATTACAGAACTTTTAATTGATGCAACAGCTAGATATGAAGCACTTTCCTTCATGGATGGATATTCCGGATATAATCAGATACGAATGGCTCTAGAAGATGAGGAATATACAGCCTTCAGAGCCCCTCAGGGTGTGTTTTGCTACCAGGTAATGCCCTTCGGCTTAAAGAATGCAGGTGCAACTTATCAGCGTGCCATGCATCATATCTTCAAACCCTTCTTAGGGAATTTTGTTGAATGCTATGTAGAATATTTGGTAGTTAAATCCAAAAAACATTCTAATCACTTGGCTGATTTGGAAGTCATATTTTGCAAGCTTCGACAACATAATTTGAAGATGAACCCCTTAAAATGTGCTTTTGGGGTAACCTCAGGAAAATTTCTCGGCTTTGTTGTACTCCATCATGGTATTGAAGTCTATCTTGAGAAGACCAAGTCAATCCTTGGTATGTCACCTCCTCAAAATTTGAAAGAATTAAGAGGAATTCAAGGACACTTAGCCTATATTCGGCATTTCATTGCCAATTTAGTAGGCAAAAGTTTACCCTTCACCAAATTGATGAAGAAGGGAGTCACTTACCAATGGACTGAAGAATGTCAAGAAGCATTCGATATTCTCAAGAAATACCTCTTGAGTCCACCGGTACTTATGCCACCTGTTGAAGGAATACCACTTATCCTCTATGTGACAGCTCTAGAGCGATCATTGGGTGCCTTTCTTGCTCAAAAGAATGATGCTGGGAATAAAAACAGTCTCTACTATCTCAGTCGAACCATGCTTGAAGAAGAAACACGATATTCAAGTATTGAGAAGTGCTGTCTGGCATTAATTTTTGCAGTTCAGAAGTTGAGACACTACCTGCAACATCACGAGGTCCAATTGGTATCTCACAATAACCCGCTCAAATTTATCCTAAGTCGTCCAATGCTTACAGGACGTCTGGCAAGGTGGGCAGCTATTTTGCAGCAATTTGACATTCAGTATGTGTCTCAAAAGGAAGTAAGGGCCAAGCTCTGGCTGATTTCCTAGCTGAACACCCTTCAGTGGAAGACACATCTTCAGATATTGAACTCCATGATGAGGAAGTCTTCTCTATTCAAGAAAGTCCTCAGGAATGGGAAATGTATTTTGATGGTTCTTCCAGAAGTCCAATAGGGAGGAAAATGGAAAATCCTAAATTCAACAAAGTTGTCTTAGGAATTGTGCTCATTTCTCCAAAAAAGGAAGTGTTACCTTATTCCTTCTTATTGTGGGAAGGTGGTACCAATAATGAAGCAGAATACCAAGATCTCATCGTAGGTTTGGAATTAGCACTTCAAGCACAAGTGAATCACTTAAAGGTGAAAGGTTATTCTGACCTGGTAATCAAAAGAGTCAATGGGGATTATGACATCATAAAAGAAGAACTAATCCCTTTGTATGATTACGTCAGAGAGTTAATGGCGGAATTCCCTTTGGAACCGACATTTTCTTATGTCCCAAGATCACAAAATGCTCAAGCTGATGCATTGGATAATATAGCCACAGCTCTGGCAGATCCAAATCAGGACGAGACAACCATCAGTATTGCCCACCGTCATGCAATTTCACCGTATGTTCGAATCAGAACAGAAGAAATTAATGAAATTTGTCCCATTCTTGAACCGTATGGTCATACTATAGGATGGATGTCACCTATCAGGGAATACCTTCAAAATGGTACACTTCCACCTCATAGAGCTGAGAAAGAACAAATCCGGTGATGTGTGGTTAATTTTACTCTTTATGATAGCCCAGATCACCTAGAGAAAATTCTCTACAAACGTGGTTTTGATGGAGTTCTCTTCAGATGCATTGATGGTGAAGAGACAATGGCTGTCATGAAAGAAGTGCATGCAGGAGTCTATGGTGCCCACCAGTCTGGACATAGACTGTATGATCAGATTCGAAGGCTTGGATACTTTTGGCCTTCAATGATATGAGATTGTTTCGATTTCAAAAATAAGTGTCATTCATTCCAAGTACATGCCAACTTCATTCATGAACCTCCATAGTTGCTTCATACAACTAAATACTCATGTCCATTTGCCACATGGGGAATGGATGTGGTGGGACCTTACCCTTCGGCTACGGCTAAGCAGTTTAAGTACATTCTTACTACTACTAACTTCTTTTCCAAATGGGAAGAGGCAATACCTCTCAAGGAATTCAGTTCTAAATGCGTTGTTAGCTTCATCAAGTCTAACATCATTACTAGATTTGGTGTCCCTCATACCATATTGACGGACAATGGCACCAATTTCTGTTCGTCCGAGGTGAAGAAGTTGTATCAAGAATACAACATCAAATCCAACCATTCATCTCAGTATCATGCAGCGACCAATGGCCAGATAGATTCCTTTAGCAAGACTCTTTCAAATATACTTCAAAAGATGGTATATAAAGATAAGAGGTCATGTCCTGATAAACTCTTTCATGCTTTATGGGCTTATCGGACTACCACCCGCATTGCAACTCGGTCAACTCCATATTCATTGGTATATGGAATAGAAGCCATCTTTCCCATTGAAGTTCAACTACCCTCACTCAGAGTTTCCATTTGTGATCAATCATCTACAGATGAACAATCTCAAAAATGATTGAATGAATTGGAACAGTTAGATGAGAAAAGATTGTGCACTTTTCACCACTTAGAAGTCTATCAGAATCGAATAGCACGAGATTTTAACAAAAAAGTTCATCTTCATTCATTCACTCAGGGAGAATTGGTATTAGTTCTGAAAACTCCAATGATACCAGGAAAGAAACCTCCCAAGCTTGAGCCAAAATGGGAAGGACCTTATTCAATACATAGGGTCTACTCCAATGTAGCTTATTCATTAATCTCAATGGATGGAGAACTCATCACTACTCCAACCAATGCCAGATTTTTGAAGAAGTATTTTGTATAAACTACAAAGTACCTTTCTCATCCTTTCTATATGACGTTAAACTATACAGAAATGCTCCATACATATGACCTTAAACTATTTGTATTAATTTCGTCCCACACGACGTTAAATTGTGAAAAAGTTCCCGAAATGGTCTTGTATGACCTTATACTACATCAATGGTCCAGTATGACCTTAAACTGCATCATCAACGGTCTATGCATATGACCCTAAACTATTTGCGAGTCCCTTACGTCTAGCAAGACGTTAAACTGTGATGTCCTAAATACATGACACTAAACTGTATAGGAGTCCCTTACGTCCAACAAGACGTTAAACTGTGATGTCCTAACTACATGACACTAAAATGTATATGAGTCCCTTACGTCCAGCAAGACGTTAAACTGTGATGTCCTAACTACATGACACTAAACTATATAGAAGTCCCTTACGTCCAGCAAGACGTTAAACTATGATGTCCTAAATACATGAAACTAAAACTGTATAGAAGCCCCTTACGTCCGGAAAGACTTTAAACTACATAAGCATCAAAGGTCCTGTATGACCTTAAAATACACTTTTGTCCAGCATGACATTAAACTGCACCATCCACGGTCCATGCATATGACCTTAAACTATTCTCACTTTCGTCCAACATGACGCTAAACTATGGAAAAAAAATCCCCAATGCATCCAACATGACGTTAAATGGTGTACTCTTTTGTCCTCACTGCATGACATTAAACTGCACAGTCCCCCTTTCATCCAACATGACGTTAAACTCTATTGTCCCCATCGTCCTAACTACATGACACTAAACTGTACAGAAAGTCTGTGATATGTCCTACATGACATTAAACTGTATTTTGTCCCTGCTACATGACACTAAACTATGAAGCACCAATAGTCCTAACTGAATGACTTTAAACTGCATCGTCCCTTTATATGTCCTTCATGACATTAAACTATGCATCGTTAAGGTTGTTGTTACCTCTTGTTTCTCACACCGAGTATGACTCACGTGAGCTTAGAACAAACCTCAACCATAACACTCTCTCTAGGACTCTAACCATGTGTAAGTCCCAACATCATTTTTTAGGTCGTTGTCCCCAAGAACAACTTGATCATGAATTCATTCTTTAATTGAATTACGCGGACTTTGATCCTTTCCTTCTAGGCTGGGTACGTAGGAAACCTCCCAAGGTTCAAGCCCAAAACCAATCTCTTCACATTGGTTCATCTCCATCTCATACGATGTTGATTCGTGAAACTGCCCATAGAATCAATATCTTTACATTGGTTCACTTTCGTCCTTATTATACGACGTTAAACTATACAACACTTTTGTCCAGTATGACAATAAACTACAATATTCTTTGATACCCTCACCTAAGAGGGAACCATTATTTACATTGATTTTTTTAATCATGTTTCATTTCAAAGACTACGTGCATACATGGAAACACCCAAACCTTTTATCTTGGGTTAAACCATCATTGTACTAAATTCCCCTTTCACCCTTCACATGTACGAACCAAATTTGTACAAAGGGTATTTATAGAACTATGTGGGCTTGATTCCCATCCTTATGGGATACGTAGGAACGTTTGAGTGTCCCTCGAATCCAGCACCAAGTCTTTGGGACTAACCCCAAATTCCACTTTCAGTCCCTTGGCTGAAAAGTCCCCATGAAAACACACACTGTGTATTTCTTACAATGGTTCAAGCTCTATGACCCTAAACTAAGATCTCTAATCCTTTTGTCCCACACAACGTTAAACTATAGTTTAAGAGCTACATATGGCTTGATTATTATCCTTATGGGATACGTAGTGAAGTCCAACATTTCAATTCAGGACCCATCCAAAACACGATTATGGTTAGCATTGATCTGTGTATCTCTGTATACATTGAAAAATACCCATCTTTATGTGTCATAATCCTAACCTTAAATATTTTTAGATCCTCATAACCCTTTTCATGACTTCTAGTCACAAAAATGTCAAACTTATGAGAGTTATTTTTCCTGAATATGCAGCACGTGCCCATAGGCGGCCTTGCATAAACAGTCTACATAACAGACTTGTTAGCCAAAAGATACTATTATTTGACTATGCAGCCAATTCACTTAGGTGGCCCTGCATAATTCAACCCCCTAACGGGTTTTTCGGATAGTGTTAACTTCATTCTTGGGAAGAATGCCTCTTTTGTCTTTATTTGTCTTAAATTACAGTATGCAGGGATCTGCAAAAATAGCCATCCTTAACATATTTTTCCCATATATGTTTTCATGATCTGAAAGTATTCAAGTCTATGGTTTATATTCTCCTTCCCTACATTTGGGTCAGACCTTCGTAGGAGTGATATTCATCCAGTTCTTCGATAATCTTGTTTGGAAATATCTTCTCTATTTTCAAGTACATCTTTCCATATAGAAAACTCTATACTTTGGAAGATTTTAATCTCCATAAAATTTCACCAGCTTTTAGCACTAGGAAAGTAAATTTCCGAGAGTTCTTTTTCCTGACTATGCAGTACGTGCCCATAGGTGGCCTTGCATAAACAGTCAACATAACAGACTTGTTAGCCAAAAGATACTATTTTATTTAACTATGCAGCCAATGCCCTTAGGTGGCCCTGCATAATTCAACCCCCTAACGGGTTTGTTAAATAATGGTAACTTCATTCTTGGAAACTACTTCTTCTAATGTCTTTTATCTCTTTTTCATATCATTCCTCAGATTCAAATATTCTTAAGTCATAGCTTACATATTTTCCCTCATACTTGAGTATGGTAATATGGTTTCAGATGAATTTTTATGGAATTGAGTCAATTCTAATCCATTTCAGTCAAAGCTATTTCGACCTTAAACATTAGCCTTTTTATGTCTGACATGCATGACTTTAAACTGCCCACAAAAGACAAGGGAACTCTGAATAAAAGTCAAGTTCCCAGCTCACTAAACATACATTTTTTATGATTTAGGTAACATTGAGCAATTAAAAGATTCAAAGTTTGTAGGGTTATTTAAATTAATCCTAGTAAAAATAAAACTATGCTTACTAGGCCCATTGGCTTAGGTAAAATCTAAAGCATGTAGAAAAAGAGAATGCAGGTACAAATGAGTGAAGGTGAAAGTGTTTTTCATTGATGCACAAGAGTTATAAGGACATCCATAGATTGGAGTCTCTTCTCTTTTCCAAGGAGATTACAAAAGGCTGTCAACATAACTCTTCATTTGATTTACGGCATCCCGAGCTTCATCAGCAACCACCTAGAATTCATTCATTCAACTGGATACAATAAGAGATGCAGTGATACTAGATCTTCTTGGAAAAATTGTAAAAGGATGTTCTTGAGTGTTGTTTGAGAAAATTTTCTGCTGATCAAACAGTGACTCTGTTTCTGTCCAAGAGACTTGGAATATGGATACATGGATTTGAGAATGGAGCATTGGAAGTAAAGATCCATTTGGAGAGTACTCTTTTCAGATATTGCTCCAATTCCATGTTTGTCTTCTCTCCACCAACCGACAACGAAAAACATTTCAGCCCATGGGTTTGCCATTTTCATATCTGCAAGAAAACGACATGGAGGAAGAATTTGAAAGTTCACACCATTTTTGTTTCTCTTAATGCACAACATAACTGAAATAGAGGAGTAGCAGTGCAGCTGCATTTTAGGAATATAGTTCTTTGCATCTGGAACATTGACTCCTTGCATATGATCATGACCATATAGAGGCAGGTAGATACTCTGTGGGAAATTAAGATGATATTTCTTCAAGTACTTAGCCAAATCTGAGAGAGTTTTGTCGCATATATCATAGTAATCATGGACAATGATGTTCATCATGTCATCAATCCACTTTCTAGCCAGTTCATCAGCCGTTCCAATTCCCTGGGGAGCCATTGAATCTACACAAAGGATGAATAACTAACTCTTA